>CM073426.1:5000-10005000 GCA_037114965.1 Monochamus alternatus | reverse complement strand
TTATTGTTGTGATGTCTTATGCCCTCAGACCTATTTGTTTTATGTTTACTAAAATAGTACGGCATTATTTTTTAAACGAATGTAGCATTTTGAGGTTCGGTCGATATATGCGTCAGAACAATGCCTAGAACACAGAACACTGTATTCCGTAGGTTCCCAAACAGCTCTATTTGTAAACTGATCCCAAATTTTCCGACGTGCTCGATCCTTAGGAAATCTAAAAGAAAGATACCCTGTAATCTTATTATTAAAGTAAATAATGCTCGACACTTACGTAAAATAATATATTTTGAATAAAAAATAAATTATAATTTCCCACATACGGCCCTGCATAATGTTTACTGTTTTGTAATACAAACCTATGAAATGTTACTCCGGATGATTTCTTCTTATCAACACCGTCTCTACTATTACAGCTACGTTTAGTATATGAAACCATTATGTCTTTCGATGTTTTATATGTATAATGTATATAATATACTTCCGAAACACAAAAACACTAAAAACAACTTGACTTAAGTCGATGACAGCTCTTTGACACAAGTGTCGTATCAATATGGCGGTGCTGAAGCCGCTTTAGATGACGTGACAGCGTCTCCCTAGATACTACCTCAATGGTTTTCAGTGCATATAACCAGTGTTTATAAAAGTATAGTTAGTCAACCTAGGATTTAATGAGTTGACAAGAGATGGCAGCATATGTACTATTTAGAAGATATTTGTCTCAAGGGTTGTCCAAAGTGGACATTTAAACCAAATTTAATATGTTTGGATATTTAGTTCCTTGATTTAAAATAGATGTCATTAATAATTTACGAATGAACGTTAAGCTATTTTTCGCTAACAAACAACACTATTATGGTTAGTTTCACATACTAATTTGGTTGCAAATCTTATGATACATAACTTGAATTACAAACATACTTCTTAGGATTAAGCCAGAAGTCAAAAATTTAAGTGAGAGAGGTCTATCTAAAGAGTGTATTCGTATTTGTTACAATTATACAACACCAAGCTACAAACTTGTACAATACAATTTTTAGCAAACACTAATTGAGTACCTATGTATATTGATTTGATATGTAAAAAATATTAATAGCTTTAATTAAAGGAAATGATTTAGTTGAAAGAAAAAACATATCAATAACCATTAATTTATTAATTTTGGTAAAATAATAGTGTATAATTACCTATATATATAGCAAGCAGATAATTCAGTTCAATAGATAAAACGACGATACTTAAATCATTAATGAAAACTTTTGAATGCCTAAGTTTCTTCTATTTTTTAAGTTCACAAGCAATGGAATATTATATATACGAAAATTCATACCTACTTACTTAAATATTATCTACATAAAAGCTCTTAAATCAAATCAATTAACATGTTCATTGACTACAGTCTTGTATTATTAGAACTTCTATAAATTATTGCATTGACGACGGTCAACTTTGTTAGCATGCTCTATTAATTTTCACATTTTTTTATAGTTCTATTTTTTATTTAAAAAATATACATATAAGTAACGCAACCTTCCCTAACGGAGCTATAGCTCCTTAAAATGAGACCCCAAAATTTATTTACTTTTTTAAATATTTTGAAAATGAATCGAGGTACAGTAAACAAATTTGAAATTGAGAAAGAAAATAATTTCGCATAATTAATCATAAGCGTAGCAAACCTGGGGGTTATAGGGTAAATATTGCTCTAACTTTCTCTCTCAAGATTTTGGCTGTTAGATAAAATTTTTTTAACAATTTTATAACTCCTACTCTTGTTTTTTTAGATCAGTTTTCAAGTCATATTATTTAATTTAAAAATTTTGTGACAGTACAAAAATATTAGATCCTACGCAAGCGGTCAAATTGTCCCTAGCAGGATTTGAGAAGGCATTTGTTAGTTTATATTACGTATGTTTTTAAGATTATTTGACATATTAATAGGCTATAGGCTATATTAAAATTTACAAATAACCACCTACCATTATACTGATATACAATTTTATAGTATTTAATACTTCAAAACGTTTGAATATCATCTTTATATGTCAAATAAGCCGACAGAATTGTTTTACAATCTGCTAGACATATTTTGATTATTTTTAATATTCATCTTAAACTTTCACAATGTCACAAATGTCACAAAATTAATAAATTTAAATGACTATTTGTGCAAAATTATTACTAGATTTATTGTTTTGAAATATTTAGAAAAAATCACATTCTGCAGCGTTTTCTGATTTATGTTTATTTTTTTTTTGTTCCCTTGTATAAAGTTATCGAGGCACCTGCATATTTGTATTTTTAAATATAAGCCAGGTTTTCACCAGTCTTTTACTGCAAAACTACGGCCAAATTGTGACACAATCAAAATATCATCAAAGTTTAAAAATATACATATAATATGTTTACTGACATAATAAAAGTTTCGGAATTTTAAAGCTGGCCTGTTTTTAATCACATTTGAAAAAACAATAATTTTTGCATGAGTATATCCATATCTATGTATATATTATAACAAAAATTCTAATACAGCTCGACAATTAACAGTTCGATACAGGAAAGTTAATTTATGCAACAAAATTAAAAAACAGAAAAATATTGGAATTTAGTGATGAGATATGAATATAAAAGTTGTAATTAGGCATATATATATATAATTAAAAAATGCTTAGCGTTTGCGTACTTATCTTTGTTTATAATTTTTGATCCTTTTTGCATAAATTTTAGGTACGTCTTTATTAACGATGATCCTTAAGCAAATCGCCCTGTACATTAGATTAATTTGAATATATAACGAAGTATGTATTTTCAATGAATACCTAACCTATATTTTTAATATGCAGCATCAACTAAATTTTAAAACTTAAAACGCCTTATTAATTACAAACTTGACCGAAACATCTCTACAACTTTTTGTATATGCTGTAATTTGATCCGATTAATTTGTGTATTCTGTAAGACAGCAAAAACTTGTAACCTATTTAATACTTCTAAATTCTGTAGAATTTATATTTATATTCGTTGTTTCCTTTTTGCATCGTGCCTTCCCAGTTCACATATGGATAGAATTGGAATGTTGTGTAAACAGCGATAGCCTTGAGCTTTTTTTTACACGTGTTTCGTAGTAATAAAAAAATGTTGTCGCGTATTTTAAAATTTTGTACAGTGACACCTAGATAAAATGTGTGGGACTTTGTTAAAGGAATGAATATTAGATAAAGATTCCGACAAAGATTTCATAAAGAAAACCAATACAAAAACCTCATGCTGGTCCAGCTTGTATAAGGCTGTCCAAATTATTTTGCACACATTGTGGTCCTCGCCATCTAACCGACATGGTCCACAACTAAGGCAGGTTAACTAACTATACTTTTATAAACACTGATATAACTCAAAACGTAGTTCGAAGAACATTTCTGACAGTTGCAAACTAATCCCTGGCTTTCTTTTCTGAGTTGGCACTTAGACCCTTACAGTCTTCAATTATTAAAAAAAGATGTGTAACAAACATAATTTTTTGATTGCAGAAGGTACATATTATGTTCTGCCTGATGCCGACAAACCAGAGGACTGCTCTCAAATTTTGTACACTTTAATCGACGAATTAGCTAAAGAAGAAAAATATGCAGTCATGAGAAGGGTGTACAATGCTAATAATAAACCTAAATTCTTCGTCCTTGTGCCTCAGCCAGAGTTGGAACCTAAATGTTTCGTGATGGCCGAATTGCCATATGCAGACGATTTGAAACAAAACTTTAAATTTACCGAACCAGTATTAACTGAAACAATCGAGGATGATATTTTCGAACAGTTTTTTAGCAGTATTGATATATGGAATGACAAGTGCAAACTAAGTGTTCCTCTAGGCCCCAAAATGATGCTGGAGCCTTACACAAGTAAACTGGCAAATGCAGCAGCGAAAAAGTATTTGGAAAATGATTTACCGTTTGAAGAACTAGATATAAACGATCTAGAGACCAATGAAACAAACGAGTGTTTAGAGTCCTTAAAAGCTTCTTGGCCTGAGGATGATAAACCGAATGAAGAATATATCTGTTAAGAAATAACTATTTTTTTAAGGATTTTATACCCAACATCAAATAAATTTGTTTTCTATTTTATTATCACATTAAATTAAATCTAAACAATTTAGGTAACTAAATTCAGTATAAATATGTTCACTTTCAAAATGTGTCAGCAATTGATTTGCTATGAAGTTTCTTTTTGTGGTTGAGGAGGAGGTTTCTCATTTAATTTAAAATCAATAGGTTTGTCGAAGCCCATAATTTTAGCATAGTGTTCAGGTTGGTCAAACAATCTGGGGTCCAAAAATAAAGCTTTTCCTTTAGCAAAGAATGTCGTAAACAGACCAGGAACATCTGGAACTTTGACTTCTTCTGGTTTAAATTCAGTCTGAAATAAAATATTTTGAACAAATACATTCATAAAATCAATTTTAATTATATAATCTACCTCTTTGGTCAAACACAAGAAGTTAACAGTTTTCGCAATATAGTTGTCAGTTTCTGCATTATACTCCAAATGAGTGATATACTTTTTCGTAACTAAATGCAAAAGTATAGGAGTAACAACAGTAAAGAATCCAATGAAAGAGTATGCGGCTATGATAACGGGAACATTTCCTGTCGCAGCAATTTCCTTATAAAGAAACGGTTGTGCTACAATACCAACTATACTTGACGATAGTGAAAATATCTACAAATCATATTGGAGTTATCGACACTGAGATTGCTAATATCAAATTCAGACATACCTTAACTGCTCGTATCTGAGGAGTTAAAACTCCATAGTACACCTGCTTCACATTTTTCTCAAATTTTTTAGCACTGGTTGCCGAAAATCGTACATCAATTTTATTGTAAAAATTGAATGAAGTTTCGTTATTTTGATTAAGGTGTATTAATACCGGGCGACAGAATAATGAATTGTTCTTATTTACGTAATTTACAACCTGAGGAAAAACTTTAAAGCACTTTTTTAATGACATTTTCAATTTTATTCCATTCGTTCATAACCTAAAAATTCGCGTTTCATAATCGAATCATAAATCGTCTTCTTCTTCTATAAATGTTTATGTAGTCAGAACACTTTGGAACTACTGATCATGTAACATTATTTTTAAATTTATACGGGGATTCGCAAAAACATTTTCCTTTATCGATTTAATAATCTGCAGAAACCGTATTTATTACTAAGATATATGATAGTCAAGTTTATAGAACGAATTATAATAGTTGTTGACCAATATTGTCTTTTTTAGTAACAAATTAATTGCAAAATTAAATTTAGGGCATTACTTTAATATTTTTTAAATTACTTAAAGTAATTATAACATTGAGATTTCCAACAAAGTGATTTCTATATAAATATATATGTATACTGATTAAAATAAATAATAAATGAAAAAACTGTTTCAATAGACATAAATCATATAATTATGATAACGACAAAACTTTCAATTTACAAACAGTATGTTTAAAAAATGAAAATTAATTAATTAGGTGATTTAGCAAACAAAGGGGAATCATAAGACTGACAAAGTAATATTTTTAAATAAAATGGCTTCGATAAACCTGATACTTTAAATATTCCCAATAATTTTGCTGACTAGAATGCACAATTGAACAAACAAAAAAATTATAAGTGTATTTCACCTTCAGTTTTCTTTCGTTTTGTTTGTAAAACTTTATTAGCGCTAGCATATTTATTTTAAATATTATTTTATTGAACTTTAATATATAAAAAATTCATTCGTTTTTAGTATAATTTAATTTCATAATCACTAAATTCAATATAAAAACTCTTATAACGTTACAAGTCGCCGTCACATCTAAAAATGTCACTTTATCATAGGTCTTAGGATTCTTATCGTACAATTGATATTTAAGTGTCATAATAACAAATCTTATAAAATATATTATATACATTATAAATTTTTGGTACCACAGAAGTGATTTGTAAAAAACGTGTTCTCATTGTTGTTCGGTGCTTTCTACAATGAGCATGATGGATTGCTGGGGGCCGGCATCTGTCGCTACACCCCTGACGCACTCCACCTGGTGGGAAGCCCAGTCTTTGCGCTGGCAAAATGTCGTGCAGTAAGGCGTCCTCCTACACAAGGAACACTCTGCCACGGCCTCACGATTGCAGTTTGCACACTGAAAATAAGATTGCAACGATAACATTTCATGGTCCTAGTTCACAATTTTTTTAAAACCAACATATTTATGTACTATTGTGGGAACTCTAAATAGAGAATCAACACAAGCTTATCTAATATGCACAAAAGTAGAATGGACTGACCATGCATGTAAATTTTATGAACCAGTTCCCTAGAATTACTTTGGAAAATAAAATGTTATTTAACAGAAACAAATTACTAATATTTCCAATAGATGCTGCATCATACATGTTACAAGCAGGAAAATATCTCGCATTTATCAAAATTGACATGGTGATTCAGTCATGTCACAGAGTCCTCGTATATTACAAATTTTAAGATGATGCAACCATATGGAGTTTGAATGTTGAAGGGAAACAGCATTGCCACTCCAGGACCAGATCATTAATCGCACTTCCCACAAATTTGGAAATCACACCACACATATGAAAGAGGATATGTGGAGGGAACTATGCAATATATATACAACCTGCAATAATTAGTTTATTTCAGATTGCTTTGTATATGGGTTGCACCAGTCGCAATGCAGATGTATAAGCGTTTCAACGTTGACAGATGCTGTTTTAAATTTAATTAAATTTTGTAATTGGTTTCAAAATAGAAGTGCAGATGATCCTGACTTTATTAACACACAAAACGCACAAAGTGCTATGGACGGATGAGTAGTTTCTTGTTTTGTTGTTTTATACATGCTGCCAGTTTAAAAAGGTATCAAAATACTTTTTGAACAGCAATAAGGTCCTGTATATGTAACTACAAACTGAATAATGAATTGAACATAATATTAAAAATTATTGAGACAGACAGCATTGGCCTTTAATCATTTTAAACACAACCATAATTTCAATTAAGATCTTCGATAAAGAAAGTAATTACCAAAAAAGTACTAGTAAGATGATTTATATAACATCCAGTACATTATTTCTTTCTTTTGTTGCCAACTTCTTATATTTTTATTCTTTATCAGTTTTTTACCATTTCATGAAATAGTATATCGTTATCTGATATTTATTGAATTTATTTTTAAGCCAATTTAAAACAATTGTTCTCCTCTATAAATATAATTTATTGAATAAAAGCAATTTTTCTTTCCAATTTAACTTAATTCATTGTATGATGAATAATAATTCTTACTTTTTGATTGTGATTTTTTTTCTCACTGGGTAAGGTTGCTACTAATTCTTTAATGTGTTTGTTTTTTTAAAGTTTTCTAAATTGTTTGAGTATAAAATAAAAACTTTTTTAAATTTTGTATAAATTGTTAATGTTTTTTTTTTTTTTAAATAATCTCTGTCTTTTTTTCCAGTTATTTCATCCTCAATATGTTTAATGTCCATAGAAGTAGAAAATTTCTATTAAGCGACAGACATAATTTTACAATGTCAAATTTAGAAAAATAAATAACAATCATAAATACTCTATGGCACAAATATTTTTATAACAAATAAGCTTAGAGCTCTTTAGAATCATTCGTTGCTTGCATTGAAATAAATTATTTCCAAAAAACACATAAGTAGAATTCACAAAATTTTACCTATTGGTCCTTAGTACAGTCCGGTTAGCAGGCATACTTTGGCACTCTCTAGTCATGAAATATGTTTACGGTAACATATAGTACATATCAAAATTATGCAAAAAAAGCTTGCTATTCGCAAAATATAATAGACTGACCACATAAAACTTTGCGTAAACATAAAATTATACTGTCTGAAGCTATTTATTTGTGGCATAATTTTAGTTTTTCTTTAGTTTTAATGGGTTTTTGCCACACTTCTGAAAAATAATAAAAATTAATTAAATAAGCCCTTGCACCAAACGGAACAGTCAAGGGTTATTTTTGAAACTAAGTTTGCCTAACCAAAAAATCTCACACTGGAAAAAGCAGATAAGTAAAAAATAACAAAAATCACATCACTATCGCACACTTCCGTATTATTGACGTTTCGAAAAACTGTCTGTTTTCGTTTTCAAAACAGTAGTAAAAATATTAAACGTATGTCAAGTTTGACAGTTTCAAATTTGTTTTTTTTTTAGGCAAACTTAGTTTCAAAAATAACTCTTGACTGTTCCGTGTGGCGCAAGGGCTTGTTTAATTAATTTTTATTATTTTTCAGAAGTGTGGCAAAAACCCAATAAAACTAAAGACAAACTAAAAAATAAAATTATACCACTGGAACTGCAAGTCCAGCAGTCAATATGGAAAAACGTGTTTTCTGAAAAAATATCAAACTAATCGATATGTATCACTTACTTTTTTCTGATTATCACTGTCCAGCGCAGGCTGTAATGTAGAATCGTTATTGCCTTCAGGTTGCAAGGCAGCAACCTGTGCCTCCACCCGAGCTGCCAGCACAGCGGCCTCTTTTTCCCTCTGAAACTTCTCCTCCTGCCTGCTGAGGGTATCTTTCAATTCCTCGATCCCCCTTCGAAAGTCCGTAGCAAGCCTACTTATTTGAACGGCCATATCTTCAAGTCGTTTTACTTGCGTGGAAGGGTCCACATTCCCCACAGGTTCCATGAGC
Organism: Monochamus alternatus; assembly: GCA_037114965.1. Classification (NCBI taxonomy): domain Eukaryota; kingdom Metazoa; phylum Arthropoda; class Insecta; order Coleoptera; family Cerambycidae; genus Monochamus; species Monochamus alternatus. The sequence goes on along the minus strand of CM073426.1, from coordinate 9,996,273 downwards.
TGGTAATCCGTAGAATCGAGACCTTCAGCGAGATTTTGCCAGGCTTCTTCTTTGGATTGTTGATCGCTGTCCTCGCGTTTGATGGAGTCATTTTCCCTTTTACGTTTTCTCTTGTAAGGTGTAAACAGGCGAACTGGACCTGTGGCTGACTCGTCGTCACAGCAAGCTGCACACGTGCAACTTGTCGCATGAGGTAAGATTATCCCTTTAAGAAGAAAGTAAATTTAGGGCTCTGCGTAAATGATAACAGTTTGATATAGGAACCCATAAAAGTAGCTGTCAAGTATTGGGTATAATACGTTTGCCATTCATAGTAATATTACATATCAAGGTGGAGACTTTTCGCCAAGGTCAAACAAAAATACAAATTTAAATTAGTGCATTTTTGATAGATTGTCATCAAAAAAATGTTTTCGAAGACAATGAGCGATTCAGAAGAAATTATTTGTACTTCTCCTCAACTGAGAGAAGCCCCTGGAAGTTTGGAAAAAGATTTGTTATCCAAGAGTCGTGGTGTTAAGAAAACTGTTTCTGAAACTATTGTACCGGCATATTTAAGTGAAATTGCGAAAATCAAAAAACCGTCAACACTTTGGTCTATTTACTCAATGTTGCGTACTACTTTAAATATTAAAGATAAAATTTTCAAAGTTATTGGCATTTTTTAAACAAGAAAATCTAGGATATGTATCCAAAAAGTCAAGCCCTTTCTACAGTGAGAATATTGGAGCGTTTTTGAAGAATGCACCTGATGATATGCTACCTACAAAGGTTGCACTCATAATTTATGTAAGTATCAGGTGCATGTCAGTGACAAACTGTATAAAATGAAATTGACTGATGTTAATATCGTGGAAAATAAGGTTCACATCAAATACCTACCAATCAAGAGTAGTGAGCAATGAAGAATGGATAAAGTTATTTAAAACGTATGTTGCACTTCGTTTAAATGTTCTAAATGAAATCTTCTTTAAGATTCAGTAAAATCACTCGCCAGTCATTTGATCACAATAAGATAAATCAATTTTCCAAAAAATTGCAGTGTTTGAAAGTGGCATTTGTCTGAGTGGAAAATACTCAGTTTCCATCCTGATAAATATCATTTTCTGTTTGAATATATGTCAAAGTTAGGAATATGTTTCGCTCAGAGTTACTGTAAGTTTGAAATTACAATATGGTTGTAAATAAAACAGTTCATTAAAATATTCTCATAAATAAGTAACAATCAGTAAGGCATGAAACTTTCACCCGTTTTCTTCAAAAGCAAAGTTTTAATAGCTGGTACATACTATTACAAGTACCTAATTGTATTTATACATATCACTATAAAAAATCAATCAAGATAGTCCGTATTCCTTGCAAATTCTTAATCATAACGATAAACCTAAGTAAGTTTTTTGATAAATTTGTCGATGAACATGTTATTAAATACCTTCATCTATTAAAGTCTGTAAACTTCTTCCGCCAAACCTAATACTTCTTTTCCAGTCCTTGCTGGAGGCTCTTCCACAGAGAGCTTCAAATTCGCTGGGAGTATACCAGGAATTTCCTAGTTTTATGCAACGCCCCCTACCTCCGGACCCAAATCTGGATTTGTGTAATTCTGCGGAAGTATTTTTGCACCTAACGGGTAAAACGGCTGCATTAGCTGCGTCGCTCCAGGACCCAACAACCGTTGGAGTAGTTACAGTGACAGGGTTACTCACAGAGGAACCTCCGGAAACGTCTTCTTGTTGGATAACTATGGTTTTCAGCTCTCCGCCTGAGCCGTCTGTCGCCAAATAGCCATTGTTATCCACACATAGCATCGGTTTGAAATGTGGTATTTGGTCTTGAGTGATGACATTGAAAGTGCTGGTGATGAGGGAACCCACGGGAAGTGACACGGGAACTCCTGCATGCCGAACGGACACGGCGGACACCCTCGCATTCTTCGTTTCCACAACAGAATCGCCATTATCGCCGCCATCGTGCTCCGTCGCAAGCTGTTCGGCTTCGGAAATGTCCGGTAGGACGACACCTTCCGAGTTTGAGTTCTCCATAGCCAAAATCGGGGCTAGTTTAATATTTTTCGTTCGTTTTTACTATGTTTTTTCTTCTACCGAATTAACGAAAAAAAGGATTTTCCATCACGACACTTCATTTGCAGATGATACCTCCTGTACGTACCGTAGGTTACTACATTGTCCGATACGTAGCAGGAGTGACGCTATATGCGCATGAGTGGCGCCAATTTAAAAACGATAACGTTTTGAATAATTGTATGGGAAAATTCATAATTTTCAAATTCAACCGTGTAGATTATAATATCTGGATAAACAAAAGAGTTAAACATTGCCGGGATATACGTTAAAATATAACTTCACAATTTTGAAATTGAAAATTTTAACCTTCGTCAATTTTAAAGAGGAGGGGATAACAGCGATTAGTGATTATTTTTTATTTCACTTTGTCGGATTATGATTGCAATGATTAAAGCAGATTAAACGTTTATCTGTGGCTACCGATTATGAATATTATTCATATGATGTAACTGTATCACCCAAAAACAGCCAGGTAGAAGTGACAAAAACTGTCGGCTCTTTGAAGTTTTGGGAGTAAAATTTTGTGACCATGAATTTAAGTTGTGTACCTACCCACTCTCATGGAGATTAGCCTGTATAATACACTGAACGAAATAACCGTGAGTCATAAATGCTATATAGATACACTGATAAAAAAAATATTGATTGTTCTGAAATTCAATAACAATAAAAAAAACATTTTAGTTCAATCAGTGGGTTTTGAGTTGGGTTGGTTGGGTCATATAGGTAATGTCTCACTACAAACCTGCAATCACTCTATTCGCCAAGATTTAGCAACGCGGTCAGTGAACTAGATCCCTACGGCAACCTTACAATAGGGTTCACCTGCAACTAAGTTCTAATTTTAATTTTGTCATTTTTGTAACAAATATTGTTCGTACCTGTTTATCATTTACATGTTTATAATGAGATTGTTTTTTATTTCCTTTTTATTGTTTTAATTTATTAAAAATTTACTTTTTTTTTATTAAAAAATTCTAGTTTGAAATACTTCACTGAGTTCAATATATGTATATCACACAAAGAAGTTATAATGATATATTGTTTTCATTGCAGGAGTTTTTTTTCATAATTTTAAAAAGGTTGCATAATATTGCGTTTTTGCGTTTGCGTAAAGATAAAAAATAATAAAACGCATATTTCAAAAAATATAATAGGTATATTAATTATTAGGTACCTAAGTATCAAACATATACATATTCTTACAAGTCAAAATATTTCACACAACATGAAGTAGACCTACTATTACATTAATAAAACAAATAATTTTAAAACCGAATTCAGACTACTTTTACGTCACGGCTATAGTTTATCGCGTTAAAAACAATAATTTTTCATAATTTAGTACAATATAGTACAAACATTTAATGTAGTGTATAGTATTATTATTATTATTGTCAATTGTCTTTTCTTACATATTTTGATGAAAATATACCTATATTCATTTGTTCGTATGACGTAAGCCGTCTGAATTCTTGCCGCGACTATAGCGGTCATAGTATTGCTTTGGCAGGAATTTCAAACCTTAGCCTTGTCCTCATGGATACGAAAATTCGCGCGAATGATTTACTGGCAAGAAAAGTTTCGACTTTTAGCGAATTTTACCAACTACAATATTTTCAAAATAAAACTGTCATTGACTGTCATGATAGATTGTGAAAAGTTCAAGACAAACTTACTACACCATAATATAATGATCAAAATAGTGATAATATTCCTGTTTTGCGAAATTCACTAAAGGTTGAGACTCTCCCGCCATTAATAATTTGAATCAAAAACTGTTTTTTGGCCTTGGTAGAACAATTTCCGGAAATAAATTTCTAAGTTACTTCAGACGAAGAGGAGAGATTTTGTCAAACGTCAAGGTCAAGTAGTCTGATTAAATAAATAAAATAATTGGTAATTATTTACATTAGCGGAAAGTTCTCCAATCTTATTAAAAAAATGTCAAGATGTAAAGCAGGATAAGTATATGTATGTGCTGCCCCCTGATGGATTTAATTAAAATTTTCTGTGAAGGTTTTGTCTCTTAAATATTTTTTATAGGAGTATGGGGGTTTTATGGAAAATTGAAACTACTTGTCCGATTCAGATAAAAACGATGTTTTGGAATTTATAGCATAACACTTCCAAAAAAATCGATGAACTTAAAAAAAAAAACAAAATGTAATGTGATTTTTTTTTTTTTTGTCCGACAGACTAAGTTTCATCTTGTAAGATATAACAATCGAATTTTTTTTTTTAACTCATTTTAGAAATACAATCTTCCTTCCGCGACTTTCCATCACTTTCCGTTTCACAGTTGTACTTCTTTATCACTTTTTTATTTGCACACATATGCTATTCATGTACAATTTTGTTAATGAAATACGTATTTCAACATCACTTACACTAATATTTTGACCTCACGCTCTAAACTTTTCATACATGTCATCATCCGATATTCCTCACTTGTTAAATTAGGGCGATTTTGAGAATATGTGTGTAGAGCTTGAATTATTCTCCATTCTTAAGAACACAAAATCACTAATAAAATTAATTACATTCATAATTAAATTAGTGAAAAAATATACCTGAAATTTTGCCTGCCCGAACTATATACCCGCCCATGATAGCGCTGGAAATGAAACAGTGGGATCCGACAATTCATCGCAGCCAATCAATAGCTGCAGCGCATGCGTACTTACTGCAGCAGAAGCTGTGTAATCGGGCATGCTCTCAGAGATATGCGGCACACGATTTTGTAGGAAAAATATACGAACTGCATGTATATTTCTTTGTGTTGACTGCTATAAATTGTGAGCAGGTTTATAATATGATGCTCTAGATTTTTGGAAGTCAACTATAATCATAATAAAAGGTTAATATTTTGGCATGAATAACTTTCATAAATTAAAGCCAGGGGCGTAGGTATAGGTATATAGGTCATCTTCACCTTTCGACCCCCTATAAACTTCTGCACCAATGATGAATTGTATTTTTTCAATAGAGATAATAAAATTTTATATTTTCCGAAAAAAAAATTCTCTTGAAAAATTCATTCGGATTTATAAATATCAACTTTTGATTGAAGTAAGTTTGGCTACATCGCATTATTTTGTAGTCAGGAAACTACTCTGCTCTATGTTACATTAATTTTGGGATACCCAGTATGGGTACACTCTATTTCTGTTGTAGCTAGGTAAATCATTTACATGTCTAGAATGTGAATGTATTAAATTTTTAGTTTTATTGTAGCTTCCTTATGTACACTGTGATTTAGTTCCAAGTTTTTTTAAAAGATGGAGCAGTAAAAACTATTCTGGTGCAGAATATTAAATTTTGTTCTGTTTTCAAGGCCTACTTCGAATTTTTTTCACTACCAAATTTTACAAAAACTGTTTAGCGATTTTTTTTCTTCTACCAACTGCAGCACTAGATTCAGCATGCCCTAAAATGGTTATATGCCAAATTTGGTAAATAAAAATTAATGATTATTTATTTATAAAAATTTTAATAGACTTTATTTTATTAAATACATTTATAATAATTTTATAAAAAAAAAATGTTGACTATGAAATAGCTTAAAAAAGTGATAAATTAATTTTTCCCGTGTAATTAATCTCACTAAACGTAAAAATTTATTTTATAAATTAGGCATTTAATTAAATAATCATTAATATTTATTTACCAAATTTGGTACATAACCGTTTTAAGGGATGCTGAATCAAGTGCCCTAATTAGATTTGAAAAAAAAAAATTCCTAAATCAGTTTTTATAAAATTTGGCATTGAAAAAAATTCTAAGTAGGCCTTGAAAACGGAAAACAAATTTTAATAGTCTGTACCAGAATAAGGTTTTTACAGCTCCATCTTATAAAAAAAAGCCGGACAAAATTGAATAACTACCATTTTTACAGACTGTATCCATTTGAAATGGGTCACACCGTATATTTCATTCCCTTTACGATTTATGTTTAGTACATAATTTAAATCACTTCTTTTAAAACAAATAATTGTTCAATTTTAGATACATTTAGACTTTTTAACTTTATTAACTATATTTTTGTTTTAAATTTTTCGATAGGTACTTACTATTTATAAGGGTTAATAAAAAAATAAGGCTTTATTCTTATATTTCCATTTTCATAAAACAACATTTCAGGTTAATCACGATTATCAAAATTTTAAATTATAACAACAGATTTCTTAAAAATAAGTAAACATCAACACCCAATTACAAAACGTTAAAAATCTTATACAAAATAGCTTTTTAAGGCACTTATAAGTTGGCCTTAGTGCGTTGGACTACCTTCAGGCCGTCTGCAATCTTCTCGCCCAAGGTCTTGTCGACCTGCATGAAATTCCTGACACACCTATCTTGAATGAAGGCCGAGGCTGCCGAAAGATGGTTGACAATGTTCGAAATCAACCTTTCCTTTGCAGCGCCGTCCAATACATTTAGATAGAACTCCCTGGCCTGAGTGAAATTGTCTTGATCCCCAGTATCGTACCTACCAACATAATTTAAATTCAAAGGTTTATCTGCTTACAGCAGAATATCACTCAAGTCAAAATATACAGTTTGGAGAAAATGGCGTTTGAAATTTTATTATTTTACTTTTTTATATACAGGGTGTTTCAGAATGGAAGTGACAAAAGCCTAGGGGAGATTCCGTTCAGCAAAATATGTAAAAAAGTTCTTGTGAACGTGAGTCCACAAGTGTTTTGTTTCCGAGACACAGGGTGTTAAGTTTTGTTTTAAATTAAGTTTTTTAATAAAATGCTTTAGACGGTTTGAATAAAATTTACTAAAACAATTATCATACATCTACTGGACAAATTAGATTTGATCCAGATTTTTCAAAGCAGTACCCAGTGAGTAGGTCGGTTATTTTTTTTTGCAGAAAAGAATATCACCCTGTAGTTCTTTTGCGGGATTTATGTAATATTCAGATAAACCCACTAAAAATAGTGCATTTGTGCCTTTTGACTCTTTTTAGTGTCTCGCTTCATTTTCGAGAACCTTTCAACGTCACTGAACCATGAGGAAAAATGCTGAGGAATTTATTCAAAAAATGATTACAATGTGTTGGTCCAGTAGATATATGACAATTGTTTTAATAAACCGTAAAAATTTCATTCAAATCAGTTAAAGCATTTCCGTTTTTAAAACCCAATTATTTTAAAAAACTTAACACCCTGTATCTTAGAAACGAAGCGCTTGCAGAGTCATGTTCATATGAACTTATTTACATATTTTGCTGAGTGCAATCTCCCCTAGGCTTTTGTCACTTCAACTCAACACCCTGTACAATAAAAAGTCTGCATTTAATTTTATTCTTTTTTTATGATCACAAGTACTAAGTTTGTTAATATTCTAATTATTAGAGGATTACTGGGAAAATTTAATTTTTTATACAGCAGGACAAATTTGGTAGATGATAGCTAGGTTAATGTTGTGAACATAGCTCCGATTCGTTTGTTTAGAAGTTACAAGCATTATAAAAAATATAATTTCATATTTCAATCAAACTAAACTGATAAATAAAAATGATGATTCCTACAACAATAATTATTATTTGTGTTTAAAATTTACGAAATGACGAATTAAAGACTATATGGTTAGGTTGATGTCTATTTGGGTATCTTCGTCGGTATTCTCAGGCTGCTTCTCTGATGTTCCTATTGGAATACCCACATTATACAAAAACAATATCTGCATAGTCAGTTGTAAAAAAATGCATTTTTTATTTAGGACTTTACGTTTAAGTGTCAAATGAATAAACAAAATGACACAACTAATAATTATTACTGCTATAGCAACCATCATTTTTATCAGGCTACTTTGATTGAATTATATTTCTTTAAACGTTTGTAACTTCTAAACAAAAATAAACCAGACCCTATGTTCATATAAGAACATTAACCCATCTGCCAAATTTTGTCATAAAGCTTGTAGAACACCCTGATTAATGTGGCAGTCTTTATAGGAACCGGGAAAATATCAATTTTACAAGAGAGGAACAATTTATTTAAAGATTTATGGGTAGAAAATTTGTATGGAAAAAATGCATAGTCCTTCAAATAATATTGAAGAAAATGCCATTAAAGATCTAATTAAAGGGGTCAGTACAAAAAGTGGTTAAGTCACATTTTTGAGTTATAACTGTTTAAAATTTGAAAAATTCGCACATCTAGGTACAATTTTTAATGATCACCATTTGTAATTTTTTTAAATAAAAACTATTCCTTTAGGCAATATAATAACATAACATCTAAAATTTGGACTTGGCTACTTTTTTGTGAAAAAAAAATGGGTTCAAAATATAAAAATGAGAATTTTGGCATTATTTTCCCTCTCTGTTTGGTAAAAAAAAAAATTAAAAAATCAGAATTATGCCAAAAATATATTTGATGAATGGAAGTATTCGATATCTTGTTAAAATCCTTGAATTAACATACCTGTAAGCATCTCCAGAAACAGAAAAAGGTTGGTAAAGAGTTTTAACGTCTTCGTCCACATCCGGTCCACCGAAACTGTTAGGGTGATAGTTTGGAGCAGCCCCTTGATTATTCACGCACATGGCACCATCGCGTTGGAAATTTCGAACCTTAAATGGGCAATTAACCGGCAACTGCAAATAATTGGGGCCCAGACGATGTCTGTGGGTGTCCCCGTACGCAAACAATCGTCCTTGTAACATCTTATCAGGCGAAGGCTCGATACCAGGCACCAGGTGAGCTGGAGAGAATGCAATTTGCTCCACTTCGGCAAAATAGTTCTCCGGATTGCGGTTGAGTACCATTTTTCCAAATTTTATCAGCGGATAGTCGGCATGGGGCCAGATTTTTGTAAGATCGAAGGGGTTGAACTTACAAGCAGCAGCTTGCTCGGGGGTCATTATCTGTAAGTAGTAGGTCCAAGACGGGTACTGGCCATTGGCGATAGCGTTGAATAGATCTCTGATCGAGTAATCGGGGTCACTTCCAGATAATTCGTCGGCTTTTTTGACATCTAAATTTTTTATCCCCTGGTCCGTTTTATAGTGGAATTTACAATAGTGTACCTTGCCATCTTTGTTAATCAATTTAAATGTGTGGGAGCCATAACCGTTCATGTGTCTATAACCATCAGGAATACCTATATGGAAAGATATAATCGATTTATATTCACTTTAAAATGGTAGTAATTACAGGGTGTAAAAAATAGTGGTCAAAAATGATAAGGCATACAGGGGAAGTCAAAATATCAGTAATTCATATACATTTTTGTGCTATCTGGCTTCCTTAAGGATATACAGGGACAGGGTGTTCAGAAACACGCGCAGAAAGTTTAGAGGATGATACTACTCAAAAAAATAAAGTGTCAAGTTGATGTAACATTTTCTTGAAAAGTCAACATTAACGAAACCTCAAAAGTTATTTTCTTTAATTTGTTTTTTGGTTATAATTTTTTTAATACTGGACATGCTGATGAATCTCATTTCTTTTATGATTAAGTAAAGTATACTTTGAAAACAATTGAATGATGGCTGTCGTAGTGCTTTGACTGTAATTCCAAACTTTATATCCTTCGTTCATTTAAGATAAAAGCAGAAACACAAACTTTTGTGAGAAAATAGACATTCAACTAGTTTATTCTAACTTTGGTAGAACAATTTTTGGACTGCTAGCCACGTTGTCGGTTTAGACAGAGATATGTCAAATGTCAAACGTGGAGAAAACTAACCCAACAACCTGTCAGTCAGAAAATTGTTACATTATAATAAATTAGTTAAATGTCTATTTTCTCAAAGTTTATATTTTCTACTTTTATCTTGTATGAACAAAGTATCGTTTGAAATTATCCTCAAAGCAATATGACAGTTATCATTGCAATTTTTCTCGAAAATGAAAAGTTTTACGAACAATTATCAAGAGTTATAAAATATTCGAAACAAAATATTTTACAATGACATTGTAAAAAATCGTCCATAGGTATAATAATAATAATCAGAATCATAAAATGAGAATTTGATTAATAACAAGAAGTATCCCTACAAAATTTCAACGTGCTACATAAAAAACTGAAAAAAATATAGCGAAAAAATAAATTTAAAGATCCAACTAACACCCTGTATCTTTTAATGGAGGCATTTTTGTATATACGCAGGGATAACACGTCATATTTTGCCGCCAAAAATACGCAGTTAACGGGATGACCTACTTTTTTATTACACCCTGTATTTCATGTGAACGTGTTCATACTTTTAAGAAACTGAACTTCAAACAAAAAAACCTTATATACTTTTTTCGTGAAATTAATTTTATTTAGTTATTTTAAATTTATTGTGAAATAAGTTCATTAAAAATGAAAAATATAGAAGGTAATTTGATTTTCGAGTAAAGTGGAAGGGATTAATTTTTTTTGAACGACGGCGTCTTCATTTCTAGTACTTAACAAATTTGTATACTGTAAGGATTTCAAAAACCAGCAATCAATTTGAGACTCTTGGGTCATTATTAGGGCTTTTGGAGTAAAACGATGCAATCCGATGTTATGACTAAAATAAAATTTATAATCAGAATCCCTTGATTATGTATTTTCTATTCATATTTCGGAAAAATATATAAGAAAAACTAATTCATCCAGTACATTCGGCTTCAGATTCGAACGAATTTTGGTGGACTACTTTCCAAACATCGAGAAGGCCCTCTCCGATTTTACATTTGTAGATGAAATTGATCGTAGGATGCATTATTTTTATATTTCCGTTTCTTTGGTTAAAGTAGAAAATAACGAAACTATCTTATTTGTATATGAACCTGGCTGAAATGGTTACATAGACTATTTCAGACCTTACTTTTATGATGTACTGCACAAAGCCATATTAAAAATATGGATAGACTGTAAAGCAGATATTTGTAAAAATGTGATTAATGTTCAATTTTTTAAACCTGTTCATTAAATTAAATATAAATCTGTGTAACCCGGAACCCCGGCATTGACAGCCTCTCTAATAGGAGAAAATCGTTTTTCTCATCAAATTTTCAACAATATACGCACCTCTATCGGAAAACAGAAACAGAAACTGGTGCATGGTCTCTGGCCTCAAGGAATGGAAGTCCCAGAACATGTCTGGGTCTTTCAGGTGCGTCTGGGGATTTCTCTTCTGCGTATGAATGAAGCTAGGGAAGAAAATAGGATCCCTGATAAAAAATATCGGAGTGTTATTTCCGACAAGATCCCATATACCATCCTCGGTGTAAAATTTAACAGCAAAGCCTCTTGGATCCCTCACCGTGTCCGCAGATCCCGATTCTCCTCCCACGGTGGAAAACCTTACGGCCACGGGGGTCTTCTTTCCGATGGTGGAAAAAACCTTGGCGGCCGAGTATTTTGTGATGTCGTGAGTAACTTCGAAGTAGCCGAAAGCCCCGGCTCCTTTAGCGTGGACAACGCGCTCGGGAATCCTTTCGCGATCAAAGTGGGCTATTTCTTCGATGAAATTGTTGTCTTGCAGGAGCACCGGGCCCCTTATACCGACTGTCATGGTGGCATCTTTCTCGGGGATGCGAGCTCCGGAACCTGTGGTTGCGACATCGTTCTGAAACAAGAATTAAACAAATGTATGGTTGCGGCAAGAATTCAGACGACTTACGTCACGGCTGACATCACCCAATTGTTTTTAATGTCTAGTGCAAACATTGTATTTAGGAAGGAATAATTTATTGTTGCCAACGTCTTATTTTTATTGCTTTTTCTTACTGGGTTTTTTACTTTTCATTAATTAGTATCTCGATGTCTGATATTTATATTTAATTTAGAAGACTATTCGAAACATTACAGTTTACCACTATATATTTATATCGTTTAGTAAAAGCATTTCCTACTGACTTGTTCATTATATGATGAATAATAATTTTATTGTTTTTGACTCTGGTTTTGTCTCACTAGGTAAGGGTGCTACTAATTTTTTAAACAAATTTTAAATTAATGTTTTAATCTAATGTTTTGTTGTTTAATGAATAGTATTTTAATATGTTTTTTCAAATTATTCATATGTATGTATAACTATTCTTTTGTCTTTTGTTTTGTTTTTAAATTTTACATTGTCAATATTGTTTTTATAATTCTTATCTCTTGCTTTCTATTCTAGCCCTGAAGAAGATTTAAAATAAATCGAAACGTTGGCTTAGTTAGAAAATCTAGACCATTAATTATAGTGTCCTGTTTCCGATTATTATTTTATTTAAATCACACTAAAATATTGTTATAATGACTATTCACGCCACATACCAATTAACAAATAATAAATTATAAAAAAAATCAAATGATCAACTACAGAAAAATCTAATAAGGGACAGAGACGAACCGTAATTTATCAAATATTATTAAAAAATTCAGTCGTAGGTGGCTCATTTATATCGTGACATTTTATTAAGAGCCTGTAATGTCGAACTAACGAGAACAATAATATTGTGTATTAATGCTGAAGGACGTAATGTTTGTAATTTATTATAATCTTTGTTTTAACTTACTTCAGTAACTACATCTACATCTCCATTATTATTTTAAATATTTTCTGTTACTTCTTCTGATCATTTGTTTTCTTTTTTTGTAATTTATTGTTCCTTAGTTAGTATATGGCTCGGTATATGGTGTGAATAACGCCATTATGACAAAATTTTAAAAGAATATTTTGTCTCAGTGTGATTTAAATAAAATAATAAATTTTCATGTTACATCATACATTGGAAATTGAAGTCGACATGTCTCGAAAACAAGTAAAAATTGGGAAAAACTTTATATTACAAAAATTACTCGAAATTTAACGATCTCTCAGATGGACAGCATTTCGACGTTCCAAGAATCAAAAATTTGTTTAGTGTCGCCACGCCATCTACACAGAAAGAATTGAACTAACAATTCTAACTGCAACTTGAAGCTATTCAAGGGACCTAACAACCCCATTTTCCGGAACTAAAATACATTTCTTCATACCACAACTGAGGAGCGTTCATTCAAAAAGGGACACAATTGGTCAAAATAAATATTTTTGCAGTATTCGACTAAATTCTATCATTTCTACCGATATATCCATTTAAATGTTCTCAAAAGACGACACATCCCGTTAAAATTTATATATAAAAGTAAGCTGTTCACGCAAAACAAGACATTTCCAAAAACAGAAAATGCACATTGTCTCATATTGGCTCCAAAATGAATTCCCAAATGGCGTTAAGGAGATGGTAATGCATTTTCCAGTGAGAGGGCATTCATACTTGCCGGCTGATAGAGTGTTTGGCCGTGTCGAAAAGAAACTCAAAGTGAAGAGTGTTATTGCCAGTCCTGAAGAATATAACTCAATATATTCAGCAGTAGATGAAGTTAAAAGGCTTGGAGTCGATTGGCGCTTATACGATATAAAAAAACTTCAACAGACATACATCAAAGTAACTGGGATACAGGAATTCAAAAAAATTTGGATTAAGAAATTTGAATCAAAAAATAACTTAACAGTTAAATTTAAAAGATCAGCATTTTTCCGCTTTGAAGAGATATCAAACACTTACACATCCTTAATAAAAAAGGGACAGATGGGCAAACGTTTCCAACTTGAGGAAACATTAATGAAAAATCCCATTTCTAATGAGAAAAAACAAAATGTGAGAAATCTGTTGGAGAAACAATACAAGAAGGAAGAAATCATGTGGCAGAATCTTCCAGAATTGGAATTTTATAAAAATATTTTGGAAGATAATGTAATAGAAGATGTCAATGGGACGGAAAAAAGCACGTAACAGGAAATAGAATGCGACTGCTTGGAAAATGATCAGCAAATTCATATTTAAAAGTGTTCATATTTTTTTATTTGTTTTTATGTTTGTTCTGCCTGACTACAATAAAAACTTGTCCTAATAAAAGTGTTTAAAATTTTATCTAAGCGTATCTAGCTTAAACAAAATAGGACATGTCCAGTATCTGTTCAGACAAAACAAGACATATTATTTCAGTTCAAGCAAAACCAGACATGTCCATAATGTTTTTTCCAAATTTTCCCAAAATATAAACTATTTCAAAAAACTGATTTTGGCGATATATTTGTAAGTGTAAAACAGATATGATATTACAATTTTAAAAATATACTTAGGTTGGTCTTGACGTCAAACGTTTTTTACGTTTTTCTCAAATTCATTTTAAGTGGATATGTCTCTTTTTGAATTAACGCTCCTCAACTGTTAATATCATCTATAAATATTATTATTTTGCACTATAAACGCATTTTAAATTTTACGGTACACACATTTATTGTAAAATATCAATAATTTTAATTCGTGGAAATCTAAAAATCTATAATTTAAGGAATAATAACCTATTCTATAATTAATATTTTATTCATATTTTAACAAATTATTATTCTTTAAGTAAACCTTAAATTTAGTACCATTTTAAGAAAAAAGTGTCCAATTAGTTATAAGAATGCTTGGCTGTCATGGATATGTAAATGTTTATATCCAATATACTTTATTACTGAATTAATACAATGTACCCTTGATTGATGTTCAAATTTCAAGCATATTATTATACTTAAATACAGATTAGATTTTATTAGATAAAACGAGATGCACATCGCCAAACAAGTGAGCAACAAGGTGTATAACCTTCATTTCTCTCCATTGATCAATTTTTAATCTGTGTTATCTTAAAAACTTGTAATCACACAATGAAAATATCATATTTGAATATATTGAAAACAACACATAATTTGATTACAAATTAAGCTATCATTCCCCCTTTTTTACCATTTTTCTCTAATGAATGATTTCCAAAAATGTATATTCGCAGTCGTTTTTATAACAAAATATAGAGATCTGTCTAAGGATGGAACGCATTACTCGGTCGCGGTCTAGGCGGATCGCGAACTATACTAGTGCCGATCTCGTTTAGTGAAGAATCTTCTAATGATTTTAAACATGCACGTTTGGAGTTTCCACTAGTCAAACTTTTTGGATAATTTCGGCCTGTCGCGTCAAATAAAAAAGCTATATACCGCAGAACATAAGTTGAGAGCACATAGAGAACAACATATGATTTTGTAAATTAGGACATTTAAGAACTGAATAATACAAATACTACAAATAATACAAATAACAGGAATGTTATCTGGTGCCACCTGCGAAGTAAAACGAATATATGTACAGTATAACAACAGAAAGTGGTCTAACCAATTTTTAGCTATAGAAAATGTTCAAAATACGTATTTTTTATCAACTGTAGATGTAAATATTGTTATACTACAAACTTACATAGTTCTGCATATAAGATTGTTCAGTTTTGTTTATAAGTATGTGAAAATAAATTGTTAAAATGTGACGTTGGAATAGCAAAATAATGTGTGGTTTACATATGCATTTTAAGTTACTATATTATTTGAGCGGAATTTAAATAGTAAAAGTGGATACAAGCAGAAGTTGCGCAAGAAAAAATGTCTTGTTTTAAAAGCTATATATTAGGCTTTCCAGAAGTCAAGGTCAAGAAGATATAAATATTGAACAAAATAATGTGGCTTTAAAAAATAATAACTAAAAATAAAAATAATCGATTAACAACAAGATAAGAGGATATTAAAGTTACATATTCCATATTTATCTCGTGTTATCTCATATTATTTAACATGATTAGCACTTTTAGCTTTATTTACAATTCCATTACTATTTTCGGTAATATTACAGTTCATTTGTATTGATATTTATCAATGTCAATTTCTCAAGGTCATTTATATATTTTATCATAGCAGTGATGAGGTATACACTATACTGGAACTTCAAAATATATTTGAGAATAATTTCTATGAAGGAAAATCAGTAATAATAATTCATACATATTACAGTTAAAAATATCAACTAGCAGAGACTGGAGACTGCAACCCCAAAATTAAAATTAGCATCACTAAAATAAATAATTTTCAATTAAAAAATAACCATAATATTTTTATTGCAATTCGTATTGCCAAAAAGTTATAAGTAACAAATTGTACTGCTAAATAAAAAAAGGCTGCCTGAAAAAAATACCTTAGCATGTTTGAACTTTAATCTCCCCCCCACCCCAAAAAAATTAAATTGATGCTACGCCTGTACATCACATCTACGTAAATATTTTAAAGCTGAAATCAGAGAGAGAGTTTTTCTTTGAAACACCATGAGGCATAAAATGCACTAATCGAATTTTCGAAATATTGCCAGTGGTGCCGAAATTATAGGACAGAGCTGTAGCTGTTGAAGACATGTCCATTTTCGTTAAAATAGTCTAAAAAAAGTAAAATGAAAAGTAAAAACCGATACAGTGAAAGAAAAAATGTACTTTTATAAAATATTCAATTAAAAATGTTTGAATGTTCACCATATTTTTCATTCATATTCATTTTTTTAATAGTATCTTACATATGCATTTTAAAAGTTATTATATTATTTGAGGAGAATTTAAATAGCGGTTAAACAAAACATCAAGAATTTTTTTATTTTTGATATTACTTTTGCTCTATGTGTTTTATTTTTCAAGATTTCTGTACCTGAGCGACATCACAAATTTGATAATTTTACGGCGAGAAATACGGCAACCTGAAATACCTTATACGCATTCACCTGTATCATTTTTAAAACCTTCTGAATATAGCATGCAATACTCTGTTTTTTTTTATTGATTAACCTAAAGTGAAGTTCTGTTTTTTTCATCTCGTAGGCTATTGCCGCATTTCATGTTTGAATGATAATTGTTATCTAAGAATACAACTAGAAATTGCGCAAAAAAAATGACTTGTTTTAAAAGCTATATATTAAGCTTTCCAGAAGTCAAGGTCAAGACATAAATATTGAACAAAATAATGTGGTTTTAAACAATAATAATAAAAAATAAAAGTAATCGATTCACAACAAAAGATAAGAGGATATTAAAATTACATATTCGACATTTATCTCGTGCTATCTCATATTAATTAACATGATTAGCAGTTTTAGCATTATTTACAATTTCATTACGATTTTAATAATAATAGTACAGTTTTTATTATTGACAAAAAGTAAGTAATAAATTGTAGTGTTAAACGAAAAAAGACTACCAGGAAAAAATAATTAATAATATTAATAAAAAAAATAAATTGATGCTAGTTGCGCCTATGATTCACAACAACGTAAATATTTTTAAAGCTGAAATCAACGGGAGAGTTTTTTTTGAAACACAAGCTAAGAATTAAATGCACTAATAAAATTTTTAAAATATTGCCAGCCGCGCTGAAATTCAAGGACAGAGCTGTATCTGTTCATGTCGATTTTCGTTAAAATAATCCAAAAGAAATTCATAGGCATAGGCATAGAAAAAGTACAATTAACCTTAAAACCATTAAAATGAAAGAAAATGTTTACTTTTATCGAATTTTCAATAAAAAATGTTTGAATGTTTGCCACATCTAGAATTTTTAGAAGTCGAGGTCGGAAAGGTGAAACTTTTTTCTAACAGAAGTTAATAGACGATAATGACTAATAATTAACACGAAGTAGATAAAAAACGTAATTTCATATTATTTGTTCTACAATTTTTAGCATGATATAACATTTTTGGCTATATTAATATTGTCAGTTATAATTTTCATTTTTAGCAAACGTACCATTGCATCATAATTTACTGAAATCATTAACGCTTTGAATAAATTTCTTTTTCAAAGAACCATTTCGGCTGAACATCAATCAAATCAAAATACATATTTTGATTCACTCGGTAAATTATCCAAGTGTTTCAGGTCTGTTCTAGAAGGAATTTAACAATTTCCAGGAAAGGTAATTTTAAGAAACGGCGAATATCGCTTTATTATCGATACAGGGTGATTATTTTCAAACTCAAAGTAATTGTGAGATAGTAATTTTTTAAAAACCGAACTTTTTTATTAATAATCTACCATGTTAGAGTGGTCAAAAAATAAATTTAGAGTTAACTGAACCACTAAGTATAAAAACTTGCTCAGAGAGGCCTAAAAGACAATAAAAAATATAGTTCGGCATTCTAGATCGATATTTAAAAAATGAGACAAAACCTTCTTCCTCCGGAAAATCGGTACCTATGAAAGGAATACCAACAGATAATAGAAAATTTTGAATGCATCCGCGGCAGTCTTGTCCGATAACCTAAAAAACAAACCGGCGAACAAAAATTTCCTGTCTGGAGATCGTGGCGGCCATGGTACCACTCCACCTCGTCCAATCCCTTATCCCGTATTAATTTACTTTTTGAATCCAGTGGCGCACTTTGTTCTATTTTTGTTTTCTACTTCCATCAGGAATGTGCAAGGAAAAGGTTGTTAATTTTTTGCTAGAAAACGAAACGAGGTACCAAACAGAGTAAAGAGTCAAAAAGTTTTATTTTTAATCGCATAATTAGAAAAAAATATGAAATCTAAGGCAAAGCAGTGACGTCTCATATTTTTACGTATTAATATCAATAGAAATGATCCCCCGGACGTCACTGAAGTAGATAAAATAAATTACACTAAGTCAGAATATGTCTATGGTTTCTATAAACAAACATATGAAATTTCAAAAAAATCGGAACCAGAAAAATCGGACCAGATATTAATAAAAACCCTACATTTTTTTAAAAATTTTAACACTGTATCTCCGAAACGAAGCATTTGCGGACACAGGTTCATAGGAACTTTTTTTCTTATTTTTGTTCAAGGAAACTCTCCCTGATTCGCAATATTAACGGGACGCCCTGTATATCATTTGAAAATAAACTTCAACATAACTGTAAGTTATAAACAGCTAAACAACTATTACATTAAGGAATCTATTAAGAAAAATATTTCTTTTTGATGATTTTGTTTCAAAATTGATTTATTTTTTAAAAGTTCATGATAAAACATATACATACATATAATTATATTTTACAGTAATGTGTAGTGTTTCTATATCAAGATTGGTTTTAGAAAATATTTGTTTATAAAAGCTGGACAAAAGCGGGATACGGATTATAAAAGCGGCACATAAGCGGGACACGTGCCGAAACGGGACCGGCTGTTCAAAATCGGCACTGTCCCGCCTAAATCGGGACGGATGGTCACTTCAGTCTAGAGACTACAGTAGCCCAGCTTGAAGATACTACAACTTCAATAGTTTTTTTACAAAAAATTTTGTACGATATTGACTCCATTTTTCATTACGCATATATTTCCAAATTTTTTTAGATGTTCTGAATCATCCTGTATACGTACCCGACACAAATTCCTTTATTTTTTATTTCTTTGTTCAATTTATAAAATTGGAAAATGGCACTAAAAACTGAAAGAGAACAGAAAATCATAATGTAACAACACAGGATTTCAATGACAACTAATTTTACCGATTAGTGCTGCTGGTTGCCGTACTCTCTAAACGTCAAACGTGCGAAATAAATAAAATCGCAAAGGAAGGGCCGCATAGTCGAAGTTAAATAGGGATATAATGTAGTTTCGAAATAAAAAAATGCTTTATAAATAACTTTGGACATTTTTTTAAGGCAGATTCCGTTAATTGTTATCTTTTTCTATCCCCTCATAAAATATTCGTACTTAGCCACAGTGAACCCTGTATACTGTATACCTGTCCACAAAGCCAATATCCTTTTGAAAATTAGTTAGATGATTTAATCAATTGCTATTTTTTTTTTCATTCTACAATCGATCATTACGAAATTCTTTCAACTGGTTGTAGGTATTCGAAAATGGGCTAATTATAAAATTGCGCAATGGATTACGTGAAAGTGTAGCGCAAAAGTAGAACGTTAAACAGGTTCAATTATTGGACGTAGGTACTGTCAATGGGAAAAGTTGATCATTGCAGATTTAAGATAACATCTACAAGTATCGAGAATTAGTTCTATAATTTTATCAAAAATCATTGCATAATAATGACATTTGCTTAAAACAATCTTTTTTAAAAATAAAATAACTGAATTTTTAGTTATTTATTTATTATAAATATTAATAACACAATCTTTCAAATAGGATAATTACACATTAGTTGAACATATTTTTTTCTTCACGTACAACTTCAATATTGGAAGAAGATAACACCTGCATCTTGATGCTGCTGGTGAGTTTTTGGAATGAAAGTGGTATTTCCTTTCTCCCCGAGAATTTTTCTTGCTATCGTATGCTTATTTTGTATGGAATTTTCTATGTATGCCTCTGCCACAGAAGTCGAACGCTAACCTCCGTGTCTCTTGAGCATCGATATTGTCACGGATTTCTCAATCCGTCTTTTTTTCTTTTACCAGAAAAACAATCCGTTAATTAATCACTTATCTTTATTAACTACTATGTACACTACTCAATACTAATTACAACTCAACTAAACATTATTTAATTAATCACTATCTAAATAGCTCTGAATCTCCAACTAAACATTCCAATTCAAGACTGTAATATAACACTTTCATTCAAGACTGATTGACTCGGCCGTTTATTATTCTTTTATAGACACCGGATACTCCAGGTATTTTCTAGCATCTCTAGATCCATGTCCCGAACGACTCGAACGCTTCTCGTCGATTCTCCATTTTTCCAGTTGCGCCTCGATACACGACATTATTTGTTTGTTTACCAGAATCGCGTAGAGGCAATACCGCAGTCGTCGAATTGGGTGCGAGCGGGGCAAATTCAGGCTCCTGCATCTGCAAAGAAGGTTGCAGAACATTGTCTAAAGCAGTAGTACCCAGTATCGGCAAAAAAATCGGTTGTGATCAGTGGTGGATGGACGTAGACTTGTATATTTGCGGAAAATGAAAAAAAATTAGCTCCTATATCTCCCTCTGGTATTGTAAATAATCTAGGAACATACATATTTTTCTTCAAATAACTTGTAATTCGCAGCATGAAATAATTACTCCATAATGTAGAGGGTGCACATTTTAAAGCTAAGCACAAGTACTCTCGAATAACTTTCTCCGAAATATTACATACTCTTTTTTCGGCACACCAAATATTAAAGTTTTTTTGGTACAATTTCTTCGATTTCTGAGGATTCAATGTCGTAAAACAGCTTTCGCCTCATTATCTATTTTAGAAATTTCAGTATCACTAGAATTTGCGTCACACATATTGAAGTTTTATGAAGAATTTATACCGGGTTTAATTATCGGGGTTTAATGGTGGTTTAATGTTTGTAAAGTTTGTAAACATCGTACCATAGCAACGACCTTATAGGCAACTTAGTCAAAGTTGTTTAAATAAAATAGTCTAACGATCATATTAGCAGATGCGATCGAAGATTATGTCGAAACTATTTTGAATATTTATTTGACGTTTTACGAAAAATCTTGTTCGATATATGTTGCGAAATAGGTGTTTTAGGCACTTCACGTCGCGTGCCTAAAACGCCATTAGTTCACAACTTGTATCGAAAACAGCTATTCCAATAAATATGCGTACTTATGTGTATTATTTTAGATTTCGATAACAGCACAGTCACATGTTTTTTGCTGGTAGCAATTTAGTATAATTATTTGCATAAATACCTTTATTCCCGCATTAACCTTTGTGTTGCTAGTTTACACGGAATGACTTGCATGTTAGTTAAAATAAATTGTGCTAATGAAGAACCAAATAAGGTGACGCCACACGCAAGTCGGTTTTAATTCTTGTAAGACATGTGGCAAACTGCATATTTATATTAATAGCATAGAATTTGACAATAACCAAACGACCATAGATCCTCCAATTATTCTTATACAGAGTGTTCTGCTTAAGAACCGACACAGACCAGGTATACGTAGGGCATCTTAAAATATTGCAATTTAACCAAATATACAAACGGAGTGATAGGCCTTCAAAGTGGGGCCAAATATTTCGAAAAAAATTAATATCTCTGAATTACTTTAACTTGGAATAACCAAATTTAGTACATGCTTTTAGTCTATTATTAGTCTTTACTATGATTTCCAGTAAATTGAAACACTACAAGGTGTTCATTGAAGGTGAGTCACCATTAAAATTACATAAGACTTTTCGATTGATTCAATTTAAAAAGAATTACAATATCCCGCGCAGTTCTATTAAAGTTTCAAAAACTTCATAAGGTTTCCAAAAATAAATGCTTTAATTTAAACAAGATTTTAATAGTGTAGTAAGCTTCGCCTTTAAAATTTAACTGAAATTTGTCCGAAAATTTGACTTAGTAATAAAACTAAAGAAATTGTTCAAAATGGGAACCATTTTCCCAGAAACATAAATTTACTTTTCGCTGAAAATTGAAATTTACTCACTAATAAATGAAGATCGTTTGTTATAACGTTACATATATTCGTAATACGATTCCACTTGTCTTCTCGGGATTCAATTGTCGGGGAATAAACAAAATCCTTTACACTCCAAAGAAAATAATCACATTTGCTGAGGTCTGGCGATCGTGGTGGCCAATTTTGAGACCAATTATTTCCTCGTCATAACCATTTATTTGGAAACTTAAAATTCAAAAAGTCTCTAACAGTAGCACAAAAATGAGGCGGTGTCCCACACTGTCCACTGCGCATCCAAATAAAGGTACCAAACCTAGGAGTAGACAAAAAGAGGCACATGAAACTCAGCAAAGACATACTTCATTGGTTATGTATGTGGGTGCAAGAGAGACAACCATCTGCACGTAAGATATGAATTGTGTTCTTATTTTCCCATTATTTTGTTTGTACAGTGTGGTTTCTTCTTTTATCTTGTATCTCGTTAGTGTTATTCTTTGTGTAATTTTGTGGGTGTTATTGTTGGAACATGTCATGTTTTATTAACCAGCATATAGCACGAAATAATTCTTCATATCCAGAATTCAATTTCATTTCAATTCAAAATCTACTACTGCTCCGCCATTGCTAGAGGCACAAAACAAAATATGGCACTGATCATAAATAATCCATTCGGGCAGCTTCTAGCGCATTCCAGTCATCATAATATAAAATTACATTTCAGTGGTGCCCCATCATGCATAAACCAAAACTCTACTCTAAGTTGCAACGGCAATTCATCGATCAGGGTATTTTGAAGAAATTCCAAATAACGCCATTTAATCGATTTGGCAAAATAACTGATACAATCAAATAACGATCAATAATACCGGTCCAAACATTTGCCTTAAACGCGTGTTGAAAATGTCTAAGAGTCTAGGGGTTTACATTGGAATATTCATGAAAGTTGTGAACATTTGTTAAAGAAGACTAATAATAAACCTAAATCAAGTACTAAATGTGGTTACTCCGAGTTAAAGTAACTCAGAGAAATTAATTATTTTCAAAATATTTGGCCCCACTTTGAAAGTCTGTAACTCCGCCTGTGTGCAGCTTTGCTCTGTGTAGGTTCTTATGCGGGACACTCTGTATATCTGCCTGTTTCCACAATATGCCTCGTATCAATATATTTTATCAAAATCAATTCAATAACAGTTTCCAGAATAATCTTATGTTATCATCGCTTTATTAGAATTTCAAAATGCTTGTTTACATATTATGTGCAATTTTAAAATATGTGATTTATCAGTTTATAAAATAATGATAACCTTTGAAAATGTTATTGGAAGCCGTCAGCACTATGTCATATAAAGGGTATAGCCGTTGAGTGGAGAAATAGTAAAAGCTATAAATTGCACTTTAATTTTTTTTTTTTTTTTAAATAACCTATAATTGATTTAAAAAAGGGATCTACTAATTTTTTTTAAACTGTTGTCCATAGCATATATTAAAATAGAATAATAAACAGACATATAAAACTTCCATCGATATCAATAAAAGTTGTGTTTGTAATACAGCATGTCCGAAACTTTCGTTTTATTATATTTGAAGAGGTAATTCTACATGTAAAAGTAAGAAAAAAGTTCTAAAATCCGTATCAATGGTACATACAGGGTGTTAAAAAAAGAGTGTAAAATATTTAAGGAGAAGTCTCAATAAACATGGGCCCGCAAAGTAACGGTTGCGGAGATATGGAATGTTTTTGGCCCCTTTTTTATTTTGCAAAAACGTTGTGTATTTTCTTATAATAGTTGGTTGATGTTTAGTGAAATCAACAGTACGTATTTGACAGTTGTTCTCAGTGCACAAGTTTTGTTTCGCTATGGCTGGTTACTCTAACGCAGAATTAACAGACATGCATTTCATGTATGAACGTGCTAATGGGAACGCCACCGAAGCGCGACGTCTTTATGTTGACGCTTATCAAAATCGCCAGGTTCCTTCACCACGCATGTTTGAAAGAATTTACCAAAGATTGCGTGATACCGGTTCCTTGAGCAAACAATGCCATTTATCCGGAAGACCAAGGTCGGTATCCACTCCTAGAGCAGAAGAAGAAATTCTAGCACTGGTAGAGCAGAATCCAGGTACGAGTGTGCGGAGAATATCATCCGAGGTAGGAATTAGTGGTCCTCTTGTTTGGAGAATCCTTCACGAGCAACTGCTTTATCCATACCATGTGCAACGAGTATAGGCCTTAAATCCAATAAATGATCATCAAGCAAGTTTGGTTTTTTGCGGTTGGTTTCTACGTCATGATGCTGGAGACCCTCGTTTTCTTGCAAACATTCTTTTTACTGATGAGGCCGGGTTCACAAGAAATGGAGTGTTTAATTTTCACAATACGCATATTTGGGCCGACGAAAATCCTCATGCTCTAATAGAATCTGGACATCAGGCACGTTTTTCATTAAACATTTGGATGGGTATTGTAGGTGACAGGTTTCTAGGTCCTGTTGTTTTACCAAACCGATTAATAGGCGCTGGTTACCTCAACTTTCTGCAGAACACACTGTATGAGTTTTTGGAAGACATTTCTTTGAATCAGAGGCAACAAATGTGGTTCCAGCATGATGGTGCTCCACCTCATTTTCCCATAGCCGTTAGAGAGCATTTACATCAAACTTTTCCACATAGATGGGTAGGAAGAGCCGGACCTGTTTTACTCCAAGATCGCCTGATCTGAAGCCTCTAGATTTCTCTGTTTGGGGATATTTGAAGACATTAGTGTATGTTACTCCTGTAAATAGCCTGGAAGAGCTGCAGCTTCGGATTAATCAAAAGTGTCAAGAAATCCAAACCAAGGAGGGTTTTTTCGAAAGAGTTCGAATATCGTCGTGCCTGCTTGGAAATCGATGGAGGGCACTTTGAATATCTTCTGTAACTTTGTTTTTTGTTTGTTAAGAGCTTCCGTTGTCGGTTTATTCCTAATAAAATAAAATGTTTGAAAAACGAATAGTGGTCCATATCTCCGCAACTGTTACTTTGCGGGCCCATGTTTAATAAAATTTTTCTGCTTATTTTGATTCATACCTCCTGAAATATTCTACACCCTCTTTTTAACACCCTGTATTTAGGTTTGCGTATGAATTCTAATACACACTAGCCATTTTACATTTCTTTCAAATTTCAGTTTAATTAATTACATTATTCTCTAGTAATCAGTATATCCATATCTTCCACGATTCGGTTTCAAATTTCCCTTGCGTTACACTACACTTACACTCACTGCACACTGCGGTAAAAGTAGCTACATTTGGCATACGTTTACCAGGATATCGTTCTGCTAAAGCATCTTCACATCACCATAAATTAAAACGATATCCATCAACTCCGAATTGTTATACACGTAAGCCATTTTTGACACTTAAAAAACTAATGTAAAGACTGGCATCACAAAACCTTTAACATCTAATCGGATTTCAGTATTCAGAATCGCCCGTCTAGAGAATACAGTAGCCCAGCTATGTAAAGGTTGAAAATACTACTTCAATAACTCTTTACTCGGAAATAAACATTTTTTTATGATAATGACTCCATTTTTCATGATGCATCTATTACCAATTTTTGTTCGAAGGATTCACTACTTTTATTAAAAAAAAAAGACACCCTAAAGTTTTTGGTGTTGTTTTATTATACGATTATAAAATATGATAAGATAGTTTACAATATAAATATCAAATGTTTATAAATTAATCATCACATTGGCTTATATAATTATTGCAGAATGAAACGTTTCATGTAAATTTCAAACTGACGCTATACGGGGTCATGTTAATGTCAAGTTCAAGCATGAGGACGAAAACCAGATTACGTTTTGGAAGATTCCAAATGTGAATTAAATCAATTTGCCTTAGTATAATCACAGTATAGTAATTTTGCTTCCTTGCGGAGTTAGATACCTGAGAAAACACGTTTTTATTTTATTTTTTTTACGATAATTCCCTTATTTGTTGATTGTACTAAAATGTTGAAAAAGAAGGTTTTTTGTGATAAACACGAATGTATCATCGATTAATTTTAAAAAAGGTTGTTGCGTGTCGACAAAATGCACCATTTCAAAGAAAACTGCGTTTAATATGTTTGTTAAGCTTGGAAATCAATATATAAATTCAAACAAATTATTAATTCAAAACGTTATTACAGTTAGTAATGTTTAGTAAGTCTGGTGCATATTCCAGAAATAAATTTTAAATAAAGGTCGTTTTTGCTATTGCGTTCTAGTTTACCTAGTTATTGTTTTTCCATTTCATTATTTTTTCAATGTTGTCATAGTTCTCTATGTTGTGTTTCATGCTGGGTAATAACTCTTTAAATTAATAATTTGTTTTTATGTAGGTTCCTATTGATTTCCAAGCTTAACAAATGCGTTAAATGCAGTTTTCTATGAAGTGGTGTATTTTAGCGGCATGCAACAAGTATATCTTTTTTAAAAACTAATCGAACGATGTTTCAAAACAAAAACTTCTATCGTAAAAAAATCTGAAAGAATAATATAGAGGTACAGAGGCTCAGAACGCTCTGTATAGTTAACGCAAATAATCAATCAGATATTCGTGTTTATCTCACAAAAAAAAAACCTACATTGCCAAAATTTACGTACAATGACCCAACACAAGAATATTATCGTAAAAAAAAATTAAAAATGTATCTACTTTCTCAGAACTATAACTACTTAAGTTGATTTAAATCGCATTATTGTTGTCTAAGGGAACTAGCCTTAAAATATGGCCCATCTCAAGTAGCATTTTTAGTGGATGGAAGGTAGCAGCCACGACACTGAAAACATTAAAGCCTTGTTTATATATAATATAGTTAGTTAACCAGTAAAATTTAGAAATAAAAACAACCGATGACGATATTCTTTTAAAATCCATGTCAACCTTATTTACGCTATAGACAAGAATGACTTGAATTTTAAGAGTATCGACATCTATTATTTTTACTCCTAATAACTGGTTGACTAACTATTACCTACGAAATTTCATGCCCTACTGATGAGTAATACTATGTTTACATTTCTATTGTAAAATAGCAACCTTAAACATGCATCTGTCTGTTTTTGAAAATAGACCTTTGAAATGACCTAAAATGTAGCAGTAGCAGAATCTAAAAAATCTAACTCTTTAGTTACATTCATCAAACAAGTGGCCAATGGAACTAACCCATCAATGACGGAACATTATTCTAGCCAGAAGATACAAACTATTCTGAAAGAGAAATTTTAAGACGCAATCCAACAATAATGTTTAAAAGTTGTAGCACTCTGTTTGTAGTTTTCTATAAAACGTAGTCGAATACGAAAAGCGAGCCGAAAAGTCTTCTTCCTGCGAGGTTTTTTTTTTTGCTACCCATCTTACACATAGACACAGGATACGGCTAGTAATAGATAACGTATTCTGTCTAGCGTTAGGTCATGTCGGAAATAGGTCACTACTGAGTAAAGCCTGCTTAAGAGAATAACGTTGTGATGCTGGCAACATCCCCATCACCAGATTAATTTCAGTGAAATAAAGATTTTATAAAGTTGGTTTTGTTTTTGTTGGTTATGTACAAATGCTCATCCGGGTAGTTGAAGTTGGAAATTTTGAACTTCACTCGACCTCAACAACGAATACAATTAATTTCATTGGCTGAAAGTCACGTGACTTAGTGTTGCTGGTATTTATAAAATAATTATTTTATAATATTTTGTAAGCCCACTATTATTTTTAATATTGTAATAGTTGCTAAGATATGTTATTAATAGTCATAATTATTATTAATAAAATATATAAATTAAAAAAAGCTTTTGAAATATAAATACAATGATTAAATATATATTTATAACTAAACATGGCGCAGTCGGTAGGATGCAAGATATCCAGAAATCGCAGAAAATCCATTATGATAGTAATAGTAGCATTAGAGAAGATTTTCGGAAAGGGGAAAGGGTGTTTATACAAGATATTATAACCAAATACTGGTATCCAGGGGTTGTACTTGACAAATGTGAAACACCGCGATCCTATTTAGTTAAGATGGATAATCATATTAACATACTTAGGAGAAATTCTAAATTTATTAAGAAAAATAAGGGTTCCAATTAGAAGACGGAGATGTTTATAAAATAATTATTTTATAATGTTTTGTAAGCCCACTATTATTTTTAATATTGTAATAGTTGCTAAGATATGTTATCGATAGTCATAATTATTATTAATAAAATATATAAATTAATAAAAGCTTTTGAAATATAAATACAATTATTAAATATATATTTATAACTAAACAGCTGGCAACACTACGTCCTTCTGTGAAACTGCCTTAAAGGTTTCACCGTAGTGGATTTTAAAGGTAGTATCAACTTTGTAGTAATTTTCATCCCCTGTAAAATGTGGAAATTACTATGGATGAAGCAATTACGTGACGACAATTGTATGATCAAGTGCCGCTACATTAATGGTTTGCTAAAAGTTTCCAATAAGTTGCCAAAACTACTGCACACAGCTACTGTCACTTTTAAGTAATATGTAAGTAATATAGCTTGGTTGCCCATACCTTTAATATCCACTTTAAAGTTTGGGCAACTTTAAGGTGCTCCTGCTTAGTTTTCATAACGTTCCAGGCACCAAACCGCCCCATCAAAAATTACAAAACCATGAAGTGATTTTTCAATGGTGAGGATTACGTACTTGCAACTATGCTAACATAAATTGGAGTTATTTTTACTATATGGTAGTAGATTTAGTGATTACTACGTAATAGTCACATAATTGAAGTTGCGGTGCCAGTTTTCGTTACTATAATGCTACTTGGGATTCTTTACCTGAACACCCTGTATAATATTTATTATAATTTACAATAACAGTTGTACCAAGTAGATCATTGGTATATATAGTATCTTGACCAATCCGTTATCTAAAAGATAAGACTGATGGCGAAGTAAGGGACTAAGGTCAAAACGTATAAAACGATTATTTGAATTTTCATAAATTTGCATTAAACCGGAATGTTTAGATAGCAATCTTATCTAACTTGTTTACAATAAGACCTATATCACATCTAATGTTCGTTTTGTTGAGTCAACCCTTAAAAAAACCTATCGATATATATATATATATATATATATATATATATATATATATATATATATATACATACAGGGTATCCCAACGAAAATTTGACCCCCCCCCCTATAACTGCTTTTTTGACAGTCAAGCCAACTCGATATGTTCATCCCCCTAATGCCTAGCAACCCCAACTTAAAAATTTCAAATGCAACTACCCCACTTGTGGCACATCATTTTAAAGCCCTTTTCATTGCGAATACAGTGACGTACCGTTTTTAGAAATCGGTTGAGATTTGACAGAATTATTGGTTACAAACGAAAAGATGACGAACCAACTTACGCGTAGTAATTTCTACACAAATGCCCACCACTAATAAGTTTTTCATCTACTACACATGACCGCATTACCTAATTGTTATTGATGTGTCTATCAGTTTACAAAAAAGTCAGAAATGAAATAAAAAAGCTGAAGCAAATAAAACTAGATACTAAAATAGTTATTAGTAGAAGATACTTAAGTTTATAGGAATTCAGACCTTTTCAAAATAACAAAAAATCAGTACTACAAAAAAAGTCGGTGTTTTTTGCTTGTGACCAAGAAATCGTTAGTTTCAGCCGTTATTGAAAGTATTAACGTGTGTTCGAAATGGTTTATTCTATCGCGGAAAGAGTAGAAATTGTTGCAATATATTATCGAAATCACGATTGCGCAAAAGCTACAGCACGAATTTTTAATGCCAATCATCCTGAAAAAAAATGTAAACCACCAGTACGTTAAACACCTGATTGACAAATTTGTTTAAACTTTTAAACAAGAAACGTGAAGTAATTGGGCCAGTTCGAAATGAAGCAGTTGAAGTGGCAGTTTTGGGTCATGTACAGATGGATAATAAGCAATCGATTACAACTGTGTCTCAAGCTTCTGGCGTATCCCGTTCCAGTGTTCATCGAATTTTGGAAAAATACAAGTTTCATCCATTTAAGATGACGCTGATTCAAGAGTTACATGAAGATGACTTTGATCGCCGTAACCAATTTTGCGAATACTTTAGTGAACAACTTCTACTGAATCCAAATCTTCTCTACAATACATGTTTCTCCGACGAATGCACATTTATGTTGAATGGCGAAGTGAATAGACACAATTGTCGTTATTGGAGTGATACTAATCCGCATTTAATCAGGGAATTTCATACTCAGACACCTCAAAAATTGAATGTTTGGACAGGCATTTTGGGCGACCATCTTGTTGGACCATTTTTCATCCAAGGTAACCTCAATGGAAACACCTATCTAGAATTATTGGAAAGTACAATAGATCCTAGGATAACAGAGATTTTAGAAAGTGACGACAATTTACTAGAAAATGAAATAACCTTCCAACAAGATGGTGCGCCCCGCACTATGCTGCTGCTGTGCGACAATTTTTGGATGACCATTTCCCGGGACATTGGATTGGCAGAAGAGGTCCCGTCGAATGGCCACCAAGATCTCCGGATCTGTCCCCTTTAACTTAAAATCACGAGTGTACGCCACTCAGCCGGAAACATTGCAAGTGCTACGTCAGAGAATTGTAGAAGAATGCCGATTAATAACTGCGGATGTCTTTAATAATATTCGAACAGAATTTGAAAACAGACTGTATTATTGTTTGGGAGTTAACGGGGGTCATTTTGAGCAATTCACCAAATAAATCTGATTTATTATTTGCTTCAGCTTTTTTATTTCATTTCTGACTTTTTTGTAAACTGATAGACAATCAATAACAATTAGGTAATGCGGTCATGTGTAGTAGATGAAAAACTTATTAGTGGTGGGCATTTGTGTAGAAATTACTACGCGTAAGTTGGTTTGTCTTTTGTCTTTTCGTTTGTAACCAATAATTCTGTCAAATCTCAACCGATTTCTAAAGACTGTCAAAAAAGCTCCCCCCAAGAACAAAAATCGACGGGTTTC
Source organism: Monochamus alternatus (assembly GCA_037114965.1). Lineage (NCBI taxonomy): Eukaryota > Metazoa > Arthropoda > Insecta > Coleoptera > Cerambycidae > Monochamus > Monochamus alternatus. Next base: position 9,964,919 of record CM073426.1, on the reverse strand, counting down.
GGCGAATTTTGAAATATTATTCGGTTTTCCAATTATAGGGGGGGGGCAAATTTTCGTTGGGATACCCTGTATATATAATGTATGCGAAGTCAGATAAATAACGAATTATTGTGTTCGTAATGTTTCCATGCATTACATGCAAATAAAATAGTATAATATTTACATATATCCGCACTTATCTATATAAAAAAACTGTGGTTCCAGATCAGTAAAAACAAACCGATAAATTTCAATGGCGTTTTTAAAAAGCCCAGTGACGACAAACGAAGAAAACAGGATGCCAACAGGGCTTTGCAACCGCTAATTGAAGATTCTCACCAACGACTTTGCCCTCATTCAAGGCCGAGTTGTTGATATAAAATATTTATTCGTATTTCCATAAAAAATCGTCATAATCGTCACATATTAACCTAAGTTTACATAAAACATCAACATACGTAAATACACTGGCGCAAATTAAAAAACTGAAAATTTTGAAAAACAGTCACATACAAGGTGTTGCAAAATGTTGTTCAGGGAATTCTAGAGCAGATTCTACATCCAAAAATACTAAAAAATTACTATAAACGTATGTCCACAAATGCATCGCTTTCTAAATACAAACTGTCAAAGAAAAATTAAAAATGTTTTTTTTATATTGATAATTTCCAATGAAAAATTTAAAAATTATCAATAAAAAACGAAGTATTTGCGGACCTAAGTTTACAGGATTTTTTTCCTTATTTCTAGATGTAGAATCTGCTTTAGAATTCTCTCAAAAACATTTTGCAACAGCCTGTATGTTACGATAGCGGATTGCTGCTAGAAGATGATCAAATGAAAAACAAAGACACATTAGGCCGAATATGGTGTGCAATTGAGGTCGTATAAATGAATACGCTCTGTATAGTTTTTGTTCAAATTTCGCACATAGGGGTTTTGAGGAATCCTGATTCACACGACCTTATCAAATTTAAAATAAAAATGCTAAACGTTTTTGTTGAAATTCAGGGGTATAAAGAAAATCATAGCAGTCCTGGTACATACCATAATTTTAAAAACTGTGGTAGGATCAGAAGAAGCGGTTTTCGATAATTTATTTATTTATTTTCCCAACAGACATGGGTACTTAATTACAGGGAAATAATTATTATAATAAATTACATTACATAACATGTCACTACCTAATGTAAACATTAGAATAAAAAGGTATTAAACTAGAATACAAAGCACTATTCAAGAAGGGCGAACAACACCCATACAGTTGCTGCAACAACAAGTCACGCACAAAAAACTAATATTAATTTATTGCAAATTGTCTATAGAAAAAATTTGCTTGATTTCTTTTAGAAATATTTTTTGGGCAGAAAACAGGTCAATGGAGTCACATGATGAAATTCCATATTCAATTTTTGGTCTAACAAATGTACCTACAGTACAATTGAATTAGGGTCTGAATATTCTGTAGATTATGGGATTCCCTCATAAGAAAACCAAGAGCTTTATAAGCATTTGACATAAATTTATCGAAATGAAGTTTATATGATCGTAACTTCCAGATCTTTAACATTACGAGTACTAGGTAACTGAGTACCATCCATCTTATATGCATATCTAATAACGTTCTTTTTACGAGTAAAAGAAATATTGCAGCACTTTTTAATATTAAAATGAAGCTTGTTTTCCCGACTCCAGTGCAGTACAGAGTCCATGTCAAGCTGCAGCAGAACACAGTCATTTATCACTTTAATTTGCCTATAAAATTTAAAGTCATCAGCGAACATGAAACAGTCGGAGTAACAAAGACATTCAGGAAGATTATTAATAAAGTACAAGAACAGGAGTGGGCCTAAATTGGAACCTTGCGGAACCCCTGAATTCGCATTATACACTTCTGAAAACAATCCTTGATATGTACGGTATTGCAAGTAAGAAACAATCAACGTAATTAAGTTATCATTTACCCCATACATAACCAATTTTTTTAAAAGCAGGTCGTGGCCACCCTGTCAAAAGCTTTTTGAAAGTCGGTAAAAATCGCATCCACTTGGTATCCATTCTCAAATGCGTCAAGTATATCATCAGCAAAAATAGTTAAATTAGTGAATACTGCTCTCTTTGGCATAAATCTATGTTGACAGTCTTTAACAAGTGATCTAAATTGATTCCATAAGTATTATATGGAAGAATAAAACTATTATGGATTTGTACATAGATAAAAGTAGACGCAATGTGTGTAGTGTATACCGTAATACCACAGGTAATCCGTAAATCACGTCTTTACCCATTATTTTTCATTAAATGCATTCACAATAAAGTTCATTAATATGTATAACCTTTTTCTATTTAAAATAGGTATGTATTCATTAAATGTGGAATAATAAGCAGTGACATTGCATTTTTTATGTTGTTAGTTTCTGTATACACAATACAGAAGCATTCGAGTATGTTACTACTGTTTGAAAATTTTCTGTTGTTTCATAAACACTTTCTGAGATAAACGAAGATACAGGTTTGAGCAAAAAATATGTACAGGGTTATTTTGTTGATAGTCGCTATTTTAGGGCCTGGTCTAGATCTATTGTCGCTATGGGTAAAATTTAATATTTCACAGATTCTGGTCATTTAATGAAATTTACCTATATTTGTTGCTGCATTTAGTCGCTGGAGGCTTCAAAGTTGGGCGAAGAAAATAGTTTTTTTCCAAATAACTCTAAAGCAATTTATAAAATTCAAATAAAATTTCGTGTCACACATGTCACTTTTCGATACCTATTATAGTGTTAGAAGTCAATACATTTACAGATACACTGCTGATAACTTTATTACTTCCGTTCTTAATTTGTTATAATTTTCCCCTAAACTTATTGTATTTTAAAGGTTTTTGAGCCAAATGAAGAAGCAATCCTAAAAACGCAGAATTAGTTGAATTATCGAGTTCCCACAACTTCAATAGTGAACTTAAGGGCGCCGTATTCTTGAAATAGTATTTTTTACAAATACTAGTAATTTTATACATTTAAGAACTGAATAATATAGAATTTAGCAAATAACTGTAAAGTTATATCATGTCACCTGCGAATATCAAAGGTATCGAAGTAAAACGAATATATGTATATTGTATAACGGCTGAAAGCGGTCTAACCAAGAAATTTTTAGGTATATAAATCTTTCAAAATACGTATTTTTTTAAATTCAGCTGTAGATTGTTATAACATAAACTTATATGGTTCTGCATATAAGATTGTCAATGGGGAATGCCACTATGTTGGAAAAGTTTATGGAAACTCAGTAAATTACATTGTTTTGGAAATATATGAAGACCATATTCGTTGTTTTTTAAATTAAATTAAACTTAAACAATTTATTGACAAATTAATGTACATGTGACGTCAGATGTACATTTTTAACATGCGGCAACAGAGCAATAGCATGCAACTTGTCTTAGAATAAAATAAATGAAATGCAGTACTGTATAAATAGAGACAGATATAGTGTCTGTAAACATCATTTGTCACTTCCGTCCATAGAAATAGAGAGGAGAACGAGCTTCGACGATCCACATTTCACTAGGACGTTACGGGGCTGCCATTTTGAAATCATGTACGTCACACTTTTAAGTCAAGATATTTACAGATAACGGTCGGACGGGAGACTGAACGTTTCGTATTATTTGTTCATATTTCATTTAAAATTTAATGTGTTTCTAAATACAAATTTTAAAACGACATGATAAAATAATATTTTTAATCCCCTTCGTATAGATGAATTGAAAATGACAGCCTCCTGTATTACTAAGGTCGCGCATCTTGACGCTCATTCTCCCCTCTATTTCTCTGATTGTCATGCATTGTTGCCAGCTGGTAAAAATGTACGCGTGACGTCATGTTGTTTTAAATAATTAATATCTCTCATAAAACTGCATATTAGTCCAAATCCTATGACACGTATCCAATGTTTTTTAGAGTACTCTCTAAAAATGCAAAATACCAAATTTAGTGGTATTCCCCATTTCTGATTAGTATGTGAAAATGAAAATAATTGTTAGAATGTGGTGTTAGAATAGCAAAATAATGTAATATAAATGCATTTTAAAAGTTATATTATTTGAGGAGAATTTAAATTGTACAAGTGGATAAACAAAACATCAATACTTTTATTTTCGACATTACTTGCTCTATGTGTTTAATTTTTCGAGATTTCTGTGCCTAAAAAACACCACAAATTTGATAATTTTACGGTGAGAAATACGGCGATTTTGTACTTTTTTTGTAGTAAATTTGACTAGATTAATTTTTATGGTAGATAATTATTGAACACAGCTTTATCTATAGAATTGTTCATTAGCATTGATAGGAATTGTTGGAAAATTATTTTATATTAGCTTAAATGCCTTTACAATGCAATAAAAAAATTACAAAAGCTAATAATAAAGAACATTCAACATATTGGTAGATATTGCAGGTGTAATTCAACGCTGGTCGAGGCTTTAGTCCGCAGAATAATTAGTTTCACAAAATATTGTTAATACCCAACAAAAAAATTATATATATATATATATATATATATATATATATATATATATATATATATATATATATATATATATATATATATATATATATATATATATATATATATATATATATATGCTATATGCTATACCTATCGGACGCTGCTGATTAGTTTTTCAGCCGTTTATCAACCTTCGCCATGACTTAAACAAGACCTTTTAAATTGCATGTTTTAATAAAACATAAATTATTACTTACTGTACGTAATTACTAAAAGTTTATTATTCATTTTGAACTTTAAATAGTGGCGCAAAATGGAATACTATGAATAAATATTTATCACCTTTTACAGCAATTAATTGTTTATACTATTTGAAATATTCTACTGGAGAGACCAAAAAGCCTTATCAATAAAAGTACCTAATAGTATTTTAATGGCTTATCCTGTAGATACATTAAAACAAGCGAAAATAAAAAATAATGTAGGGTAAGTAGCATTCTTTCAAAGCAATTAAAAAATATGTAAAAGTAAACAATTTCATAATCAAGTGCCATATGTTCGAGATTAGAGATCAGAAAAATAAGCATGAAATATTATGGTAAACAATGCACTAGCTAGGCCAAGTTCAGACCCACTATATAGCCATGACCATCAACAGGCTAAACTTTATTTTAATTTGAGCCATGGTGAGCCATAAAAAACAGACCACCCTGTATTCAAAAATGCCTTATTTAAATCAAAAATTAACAGGTTTGGTGAAATAATTTCAAGGACCAGTTTCGAATCGTTGCCTTTCTCACAAAGTCTTGTATGTATAATCTAGGAAATTTTAGAGGAGAGCCGAAAAAAAATACGTGCTCAGTCAAAAAGTATAAGCAGTTGGAAAAATAGTACAACTGCGTTTACAGATTTTTTTTTCACAGTTTATTTATTATACGTCTGATTAACATCGGGATATAATAAGGATCTTTTCAATTGTTATGGCATTATTTTCTCTGAGTATATTCGGCCAAGTGTCCCTTTGAATTTTTGTACATATCCCAGGACGTAAAATTTCTGCGTTTACCCGAGCCAGAATGACTGCTTCAACATGAATATTCTAATCATCAGATATCGAACATGTTGGGCATTCCTAGATCATCTGTTGTAGGAATAGTACACATATATGAATTTGATACAGTGGAAAACAGACCACGTAGTGGACGTACTCGAGTATCTAATGAAAGAGAAAATTGGTATTCGATGCAATATGCCCGTAGACATTGCACATCTTCAGGTCACAGGGCCCACGTCCAAGGTCCGTTTCACCGTGTTATATCGACACCTACTATTTGAAGACGACTCCACAACGCAAATTTACGTGCTAGAAGACCATTACGGGTCCCCACTCTACTTCCAAGGCATCGTGCTGCCCGTCTCCAGTGGGCACGGGAGCATAGGGGTTGGCTTTTACGCCAGTGGCGGTGGGTCTTATTTACAGCCGAAACCAGAATTGGGCTGGTTACTGATGACAATCGACAAGGAGTCTGGAGAGAACCAGATCGCCAACAGCGACTTCATTTTCCCCGTGAAGTTGCTCCTTATGAAGGAGTATCGTAGTGTTTTGGGGTGGAATAATGTTCAACCGCCACACCCCATTAATTCGCATACCACAGAATATGACCAGTTAAATTTACATCGAACATGTTATTACGTCCATTATCTACCCCCTACGTAATGAATTAGGTGAAAATTTTGTTTATGGACAACGCTCAACCACATCGTGCAAGAAGGGTTGAAGAGACACTCGAACAGGACATATCAATAAATTAGATTGGCCAGCCAACTCTCCCGACATGAATCCTATTGAAAACATATGTGATTTTGTTGCTAGAGCCATTCATAATCATATTCCTCCGCCTCAGACTGCAGATGAGTTAGTCGTGGCGGCAGAAGAGAAATAGAACAATATTCCACAAGAGATCGTTAACCGCTTGATTATCTCAATGCACAGACGTGTCAATATGCTATTGCAACGTGGTGGAGGTCATACCGACAATTAGTCAAGTAGAGAGCTTGCTTTGTTACTTCTTTTTGATTTAATACATTTTGTCAAAAATGACACAGTTTATTGAACACATCCTTTTCACAAAAAAAAATCTGAAAACAATACTTTTATAAATGTATTTAGTTTTTCTGACAAAAAGATTTATTTAACAAGAATGACGGGAAGTCCAAGACTTTGGTGAACTTAATGAACATTCTTTATTTTCACGTATCTCTTTTCGAAGAAAGGCACTTATTTTAGAAACATCCTATAAAAAGTGACTGATATCTAGGTGAATTTTTCAAATCGCTGAATTGTTAATTGAAGATTGTATTTGAATACAATACCACACGTGTTAACCAAATAACTGCGAAATTAATAATAAATACGTAAATTAAAAATGAATAGAAGTAATAAATCGTATGCTGCCCATCAAACTACCTATAATAAAAAAATACCTTACTGTGCATGGATAAGTTATGCAACTTTCAAGTAAATTGTGTAGTATACGACTGTATAGCAAAAAACTAAAGTAACTGCATACAACAAGACAATCAACTTCGAATTTCATTAGGCCAAGTACACGTTGCATGCTGCTTACTCTCACTATTACTCTAGAGCTTGCTGTATAACCATTATTCTGATTTTTGCTATACAATTTAACACTAAACAGACCACTACTGGATAGCTAATTAACCAACTACTAACTGGTCTTAAATATAATTAAACAGTAGATCGATATATGTATATAAAAATTATGTAACTCAATGCAGAGACTAGTCATGACAACAACATGACAACTAATTAAAAAGTAAATCTCAAAGGTTTTTAATAACATTTATTGATATTTCAGTGTTTATGAACATCCATCCCAAAATAAAATTCTGTGTACGCCGCTGTAACATCAAGACGCATTTTGATATTTATTTACATGTTTAATTAATACTGCCAAAGTTTGCAGCAAATATTTATTCCATAAACCTATGCTTCTGCTAATTGATTTTTTGAGTATGTATTTACTTAGATTTAATTTTCGAATTGTCATTTTTAAATTTATAAAATTTCTTTCAATGTTGGAGTGTAAAAAGGTTATTTATTGCAATTATTAATAATAAATTAATTTTATAAGTAATATTAATAAAGTTAATAATTCCATATACACTTTAAAGCAGCAAAAACGCGCATTAAAAAATGTAAACAAAATCATAAACACCCATATAACCTCAAATATTTCGTGTGAATACAAAATAACTTACCTGACTTAAACTATTTTTGTAATCAACAAGCTGGTTAGTTGCTTTATCCCTGGATGCCATTTCTTACTGTATACTTAATACAGTGAAAAATATAGAACAGATAAACAATCAACACCAACACGATACCGCCGAAGCAATGTATGTTTCTGAAGTTGCTGCACTCTGGTTGATGTTTATATCATTATATCGCTCATCGCTCGGTTTGCGAGGAATACACGAGTCGCGTACGCACGACGTCATTCGTCAGTGGCGTATCATGACGTCGAGAGGTTGAATTGAATGTAATACACTAGTTCAGAAAGAGTATAAATGTTTAACAAACATTAATCACAAGAAAAATATAATAATGAAAACGTGCATTTTGTACTGAATCTAGAAATTATATGCACCACATTAGTGTCACAGACAGGGCCGCGCCAAGGGTAGCTGCCGCCGAGGTGCGGAACCTTTGCTGGCGCCCTAGCAGCATTCTAGGGTAATCACCAAATAATGGGGGAATAAAATAAATATGGAAGTATACATTAATAATAATAAAAATAAATGTATTTTTCTTCAACAATTAACAGAAAACAAACAATATTAAAAAAGCAGAGCTAAGAATAGGAACTTAGTCTTCATAAGTAACACAAAATTAAATATATTTATAATATAAAATACATGTGTAAAAATAACAAAAACACATAAAATGATGCTCAGATATCAGTATTGTACTGACTTTTCATTTAAATAATCGGTATCTTGTCATTCACAAAATAGTTTTTCGAGACTTTCTTTTTGCTAATTCCTCAACCAAGTGAGATATATCTAAGTTTTTTGAAATTTGACTTTCGATACTTATTATAGCTAAATGAGAAAGTCTATCTTGTGTCATGCTAGAACGCAGGTCATTTTTATTATCTTTAATTTTGAAAAAGATCTTTCGCCCGAGGTTACCGTTACAGGTATGAATAATATTCTCAAAGCTATGGACACGTTGGGGAATACATTTATTAAGTCATTTTAGAATAAATATTCTAAAACTGCTAGGGGGGTTGTTTCTGGGTAAATATCTATCAGAAGGTTTTCAACTTCATCATACATATCTATGGCATTAATTCCATTGGTTCTGTTGGATCTGAAAGCTTAGTTGGCAAGTTCATGCAATATTTAATTTTTATATCCTTACTTAGACTTCCGAATAAATGAAGATCATTTAAAAAGTCCAATATATATATGTGATTTTTTAGCTGTTCAATGCGCCTCTCAATTTTGTTTAAGGCTGTATTCAAAATTGTGTAATAAAAACTTATTTTAAAATATCTCTCAGGGCATTGAATAGTTTCATCCTCACTTTCATAACAAAATATTGCCTTTTAACAGGGAGTGTGCAGTTCAGCTTAACTGACGTCTGCTACTAACCAATGGTCATTTGCCGCCCCCTGGATCGTGGCACCCGGGTGCCACGCACCCCTTGCACCCCCGGGTTGGCGCGGCCCTGGTCACAGATTATGCAACTCGCGTTACAAATGTCATAGGGAAATTGGCGTTAAAACACAGCATAGGTAGACCAGCAGTTTCACTCCATTGTCGGCACTTTGAACTGCTTTCAGTTTCTGCGGTGACCTCGAAATGTGAGTGCGATAGCACATCCGATAGAATTGACAGAATCGGTGATCAGGACCGGAATAAGAAATTTTTATTTGCGCGTGAAAGTGTAGTTATTCCACATGAAAGTTTACGTTATATCTATCCACATTATGTAATAATTTATACAGTAATAAATGGGTAATTCAACATGTACTATACATCATTTACTGCTACTAACATACAATGTGAAAATTTGATTTACTTCTTTGGACTCTTAAAAAAAGAGTTTAAAATATATATTATTGCACTACAAAACATTTTTATTTATTTACTTACTTTTTTTGTTATTAGTGATAATTACATTTTTTTGGGATTTTTTTAAATTTAAAATTTGACGTTTGAAGTTTAGCGAAAAAATAATTTATTGTGATTTTTTTTCGTCTTAAATGATCTACGTAAACCAGAAGACAAGTATTTTTCAGAACAGAGAAATTATGTTTACTTAACTTTGAAAATTGTTAAATTGGAGATAAAAGTGCAGTAAAATGTAAATTTGGAAAAAACATATTTTTTATTATTTTGTTTTGAGACTTACTCTTATTATAGTGACTAAAAGAAATATGATCATCTACATAATTTGAAGATGAGCCGTCTTGTGCAGGAAACGTTGGAACGGCCTCTTTGCGTAATCTATTGCGCGAATCGTTAGAAAACATATTATTTTAAAAATGTATTTGACATAGTTTGTATGAATTATTACTAATCCTGAGCAGCTTTTCTAATAAATCTTCTCTATTAGAAGCCTCTGCACAGAACTTTGCTCTAAAATAAAAATTTGTATTTGTGAATAATATAAATATGTATATTTTAAACTTCACTTTCATGAGAAGTATTTATATTCCAATGTTATACTTAAGAAATAAGTTAATAGGTAAGGCAATAGCAGTAAAATATCATTTATGGTTTGTACAGTATATTATAGATTACTTATTACTTATTTATGTCTTTAGCAAATTTAAAGAAACTTAAATTACTATTTATAGATGATATATTTAAACATCTAACTGCTGCGCAGCGACTCGTTCCTCGATCAGACTCTATTGCTTTAATACGGCTCTGTATAACCGATGTTCGCACTCCCAGAGTTGGATGTAAACTGAGGTCTCTGCCTGCAGCTTGAAATGGATGCGCGAGCTGCTATGCGCGACTTATTATTTCGGCCCGAGTGTTTTTACTGGTCTCCCTATACTGTGGTTAAAATGTACCTGTAAAATTCGATCTTATGTCAAGATGATCCAAGTCAAAATAAAATCACCAAGATTTAACACCTACCATTTTCATTTTTTATTCAATTACTACACTTATTTTAATACATTATTTTAAACCACATAAAAGCATAATCATTTTTATTTAAAAATAAGTACCACAAAATCGACATAATCTCAACATATAAATTAGTAAGAAGTTGAAATTCTTCTATTAGCGGAGAAAAAATTTATTAAATTATTTAATATGAAAAATATTATAGGACATGTTCAAAATTAGCAGCTAATATTTTTCTATCGGATGTAAGGGAAGGAATCTGCTCTTACAATGTCTATAAATCAAATTTCAATGCTCCTTTTTCAGTAAAATAATTTGTCCATTAAATATAGATCCCATAAAAATGAAACATAATTTCACATCGATAAAATAAATGTTACTTACGTTTAGAGACACTCTATGTAGTTCGGTTGAGCAGGTGCACATTTGAGCACAACACCTTAAGGCCATTTTTTAATTTTTAAATGACTTCGTATACGAAGTAATATGTTTTTAAAAAATTACTGTCGGGCTACTATTTTCTAAAAAACATATAAAAATAGATAACGACAATCTATTGAAATCGTGCACTTCCTGCAATCGACAATCGTTTAGTACAATTTTAAGACAAATAATAATTTTATCTAATCAAAGATTACATCTGCTAGCCATAAATATTGGTACATACACTAGTTCTAGATGATTACTAAAATTATTGTCAAATCATCTTTTTTTTTCATGTACGTAGTTGTTAGTTTAACAAATTAGCTACTGCAATGCTAAAAATAAAGTTAAATTATCTGCTTACCTTAAAAATAGTTGAGAAACAAATAATATCAGTGATTTAACTTGTAACAAATCAACAGCAATGTATGTATTTGCATTTGCTTTTGTATTTTTTATTCAGTAAGATGTAAGAAGTGGATTTGATAATATAGAATTGAAATATTTCTATTTTTTTATCCCCCTAGAAAAGTCTCTCTAGGAGCGTGTTCCTTTTCTTATCGAGAATTTATCCGGTACAGAGAAGCCGTTTCTATATTAACAACAATTTGCCCGAAAATTTCCACCAAATTGTTCCTTTTCCGTTGTATGGAATGAAGGAACTTCAAGTAATAAAAGTTGAGCATCCTATTTGAGCAATTAAAATCGTGTTTTCCATTTCATTGAGTTTACACCTTCTAATGTTAATAACTGAAGTAAATTACTGTTTTTTATTCATGTAAAAATCAGGTTGGGTTACTTTCTTCTATTTCGGATGTCACTTTTGCAATTTTACGAAGCCGTAGAAGTAGGCTACAGTGTAGTGGGTCGCTTTCTGTTTCTAGTTTTATTGAGACCCAGCATTGAGTAATCAGTGTCAATCCTTCGGTAATAACAGAATATGAACAGCCAGGGTTGTTCGTTGTTGGTCTCACCTGTGGCATACTGATGAGAGCTAACAAGCTCGAAACTGATATATGTATGATGGCACCACTTACGACTAACCGTGATTGTTTGCAATACAGGGTGATTCTTTAATATTGCAAAAAATTCAGGGACAGGTTCTTTAGATAAAAATAAGAAAAAAAGTTCCATGTGTCTGGAAACGCTTCGTTTCCGAGATACAGGGCGTTAATTTTTTTTGTAATAATCGTATAATTTTAACTCAAATGTTCTTTTTCCCATATTTGAAAGTGTCGAGTAAATCGTGTCTGACATATTACCCGAGAAAGGGAACGCGCCCTAGGCGGGAGAAGTGGCAAATCGCAAATCTTGGAGTTATAGATAGGTCAGAGGTATACCATATTACGGATAGGCAACACTAAATACTTTTGTAATCTGGTAGTCCGTAACCATAACCCTACCAGCATGTAGCTTAAATTATAACTAGTGTTGGGAAAAACCGAGTTATTTCAATAACCGAATACTGAGTATTTAAGTGATTTCAAAAACCGATTGTAAACTTGAATTCTCAGCAGCTGAAATATTCCTATTTTTGCTATTTACCTATAAGTATATAACTATATACATAAATGTTTTTTTAAATATATACTTTTTGTAGGGGTATATTTATATATTTGAAATAAAACTATATACATCTTACATAATCTATATATGTTGCATTACACAATACAATTAGAGAGTATAAAAAAAAATTGTTAATTCATCAGCAATCTTAATTACAAAAAAATCTATTTTTGAGGGTGCTGAACACGAATCTAAAATTAGGTTCGTGCGGTCGAATCTAGTTTTTGAAAACAATTTTTTCAAAATTGTAACATCTATGTATACCTACATTACATTAGGTTGAAATTGCAATATCATGATGGTCATTTCATTTCTATGCTTATTCGTTTTTTCGTTGTTTGCTACAAATCTTGAGCTCGAACACACAAATTGTAAATGGACAGTAGGGTTGCCACCTGTCCTTTACTTCAAAAGGACTACAGCCTCTGTGTGCTTCCGTCCTCACTTAATAGAAATGTCGTTACTTGGAGGAAATGATTAAATTCATATTAAAATATAATTATCGAGACACAAAGAGACAAAATATAAAAAAAAATTGTTCAAATACGACGTATATTGATATACACAATTCCCTACTATTCGACAAAGCAAAGAATGTCCTTACTTGAGAATTTAAAAAGATAAGATTGTTCTTACTTGCGTCAGTACTTGAATCGAGGTGACTGATCGGTGTTGATTCGAGCCCAGCTGCCGGTAGACCGTATATAAGCTATATTCGTGGAGAGGTTTGGCGCCCTATCTGCGGGTATGGTAGGGTGGAAGAATGTTGGCATGGGTCAATGTGAGAGATTGATACCGGTTGATATTTGACTACCCCTCTAATTAATGAGGTTTTCCAGGTTTCCCTCATTCCTGCACTGAATAGTGGTTAGGGCCTACCAACGTAAGTCGTTCCTGGGCGCAAATCCGGCCTGCTTAATAATAATATGCCGCCCCCTCTCCCGCACAAGTCTCCGACTTCTGGGCTAATCCCTGTGATTAAAATGAGGGGTAGAGATATTATTATTATTATATGAAAAGGTGGCAAGCCTACTTCGTGAACAGTAAAAAAATCAAATAAATAATTCGTTACTCATGTAACTGATAACCGAGTGATTTCGGTTATCGCAATAACTGAATAATCAGTTATTATTCACTCGAGTGATCCCAACACTAATTATAACTATACTATAATAGGAATTAATATAAATAAGGCAATAACTCAAAATTTTAAAAAATCTGAATTGTGAAGCAAATGGACTCAAAGAAGTCTATTTTGCGTAGTTCAAAATTGTTGCATTTGTATTCTTAGGTACCAAAAGTACGAAAAATTTGTATTTTAGAGATATAGTTTTATTGATGTTTACTTACTTATTTTTATATTGTTTCGCTTAGATATCAGCTTGATTAGTTCTTGTATATGCATAGTTCAATAGGTATTAGGCAGGCAGGCATCTAGTCTATAACACACGCACCACTGATAAAAAGAACTTAGAGATTCTCTACCCATGAGCGCCCGAAGAAAAATGTCTCAATGGGGGAAAACGTGTGTATTATATGGATATGTATATGTAATGCGTATATACAGGGTGTATCTAATAAATAACACCGAAAAAATGTAAGAGGCGATTCTTTGATGCAAATTAATAGGGGTATTTGGTATAATTTTTTTTTAAAAAACCCTTCCTTGAAAAGTTACTTCCCTCGAAAAATTATAAAAAAAATTGTTTTTTTTTTCTTTTATGTTCCATGTATATAAAGCTAAAGAAATCAAACTTGGTGAACATTATATGACAATAAAACTATACTTTTTGAAATTTTTGCAACCCTAAAGTATTTTTGTAAGGAGTTGAATTATGCGTGACGTGGATCGTTATAGAAAATGAAATAGGAAGATTATATATACATATATATTATATAAACACTGAAGAAATATGGATAAATGAAGGCCATACGATGACAAAAGTATGTCACTGTTTTGCCACATATGCAGGGGATGCAACCAATTCGTTGCATTTCTGTCACGGATTTTAGAAAATCTAAGCAAGTTCGAAACACAATCTCTTCAGTGCGACAATGACGGAACTTTTTGCGGGGTATAAAACAGTCTACAGGCTGTCAAGTCATTTAGAATAAGAAATAAAGGGTATTTTTACCTGTTACATTTCATCATCAAATTTTCTATTACTTTGTATCCGGTATTATCAACATTATTACTACACCCAGCAGAAGTCTTTTAAAAAAACCGTCAACACTTGAATTGATATAAATTATTACAGATTTTTTCTTCAGTTTTTAAATAAGTAGTCATGTTTTCTGATTTCTAAAAAAGTTTCAATTTCAGCTTATAAGGTCTATGGTTTCAGCAAATCTAAACTCGTTATATAGTTTTGCTTTACGCAAATAGAAATCCTGGGCGCATTTTATTTTTTCTATTACATTTGTTGTACCTCAGAAAATAAAATACTTTGCTAAAAAAATAGAGAATAGTGATTTTTATTAATGAATTTCCGATATTACTTCATTTTATGGATTTGAAATCGTAGTAAGCAGAGCTGAATCCCAGAAGACTGGATTTCAACATTACCTTTTTTTGTCTCTTAAGAGTATCATTTCATTTATCTCTGTATTTTACTTAAGCAAGTAATTTGGGAACCCCCAAGAATTACCTCTTTGTACTGCTTATAACCTCATTTAATGTATAAATGATTCTGGGAATCTAAAATTCACTAGCGATAATTTTATCTAATCTAAAACTGATAAATACGTACATATGATTCGGGAGAATATACTAAATGAATGTACTGTACTCAAAACCCTGATACGAATCAGTTCGTCGTGACGTTCTCTGATCAGTTGCTTCTAAACCTGAGATATGTCTAGTGAAGTATACGAAAAAATCGTCTTTAAGCCTCCAATAGAGCTAATACCGGACGAATACGAAATAACGGAAAAGATTGCTGTTCATACGTTTACAAGCAATACTGTCGATGAACAACAAAGTGCCGCATTGTTTATTGACACTCTGAGAGGGGATGCTTATAAGATAGAAGAAAATAATATGCACTCTCTGGCGAATGAAAATTTCAAAGAAGTTCTTCAAAACAGTAAGTGTTGTCGAGATTATAACTCAGATCACTTTTATTTTTCTAATCTTAAGAATTATGAATATCAAATTCTTGCGAATTAATTAGAAAATTTATAAAAAAATTTAAAATGTATTTCCAGAATCAATATAGATCACAATCTCCATAACTTATTTCATAAGTATTACTGAGTAAAGAAATATCAACAATACCGTTTATCCTTGTTCAGTATGGCCAATAAGAATTAAGACACCTTTATAAAAAAAAATTTGGATGCACGATTTTAATATTTTTTGTATGAAATGTTTTTGTTGAACGTATTAAGATGATCCAGCTGCTAATCCACAGTTTGCTACGATTTTTTTTGCAATAAATTTTTTCGAAAATTACTTTCAGGTTTAATATTAATTAATTAGAGTTTTTCGAAACGTCAATAATACGGATGTGCGCGATAGTAATGTGATTTTTGTTATTTTTTACTTATCTGCTTTTTTCAGAGTGAGATTTTTTAGGTTAGGTAAACTTAGTTTTAAAAAACAACCCTTGACTGATCTGTTTGGGTTCATTCAATTAACCTTTATTTTTTTCTGAAGTGTGGCAAAAACCCAATAAAACTAAAGAAAAACTAAAACTATTCCACAAATAAATAGCTTCAGACAATAGAATAATTTTTTATTAGAGCGTTAAATGTTTCGAATTTATTGAATCTGCGTTTCAATTTAAAAACGTAGAAGGCATTGAAAAGGCCTGAAAATTGTTCTTCTATACTGTTCTTCTACGTTCTTCAGAAATTAAAATAAGTGTGCAAGTGTCATTCCTAACCAGTAGATGATTTCCAACTTAAGAAAGTATATGTCTGAAGCTATTTATTTTTGGCATAATTTTAAGTTTTTGTTTAGTTTTATTGGGTTTTTGCCACACTTCTAAAAAAATAAAGATTAATTAAATAAGCCCTTGCGCCAAACGGATCAGTCAAGGGTTATTTGTTAAACTTGGGAAAACGGTCATTTGATTCAATGGGGTTCGGCAAAAATTTTAGAGAAGAAAGATAACGCAACAAAAAGTAAATTAAAAGAGACCGCGATTATTTTGTTAAACGGAGATAAGTGTGTGTCAAACTGTTCAGTAAACATTGATCATTGTTGGCTACACTTGTATCAAGAAGAAGTAAGTAACAATAAAATAAAAATCATTTAACATTTCTATGGAAGCAGACAAACCAATTTTAAACGGTCAAACTTGACATACGTTTAATATTTTTACTACTATTTTAAGAACGAAAACAGAGTTTTTCGAAACGCCAATAATTCAGAAGTGCGCGATAGTGATGTGATTTTTGTTATTTTTTACTTATCTGTTTTTTTTTCTTCAGTGTAAGATTTTTTGGTTAGGCAAACTTTGTTTCAAAAATAACCCTTGACATCCGTTTGGCGCAAGGGCAATCTTTATTTTTTCAGAAGTGTGGCAAAAACCCAATAAAACTAAAGAGAAATTAATAAAGTATGGAAAAATATTTAAAGATAGTATGAAAAATGCATTCAATTAATCAGATGCCTTAAAATGTTCAAAATTGTGGAGTTTTTTAGTTACAGATATCTCGAAAAGTAAAACACGTAGAAAAAAAGTAGTAGTATTGATGTTTTGTTTATTCACTTTTACTTTTTAAATTCTCCTCAAATAATATAATAACTTTTAAAATGCATTTGTAAGACGCACATTATTTTGCTATTCTAACCCCACATTTTAACAATTATTTTCACATACCTATAAACAAAAGTGAATAATGTTATATCCAGAACTGTGTAAGTTTATGTTATAACGATATTTACATCTACACTTGAATGTTAAAAAATAAGATTTCTGTACCTAAAAATATGTTGGTTAGACCGCTTTCTGTCGTTATATATTCGTTTTACTTCGGCATCTTTGAATATTCGCAGGTTGTATGAGAAAACATTTCTGTTATTTGCTAAACTCTATATTATTCAATTCTTAAATTTCTAGTATCACTTGTATTTGTAGAAAACACTATTTCAAGAATACTTAGCCCTGAAGTTGTTTTTATTTATTTTTGAATGCGAGTACTTCAAAATTCCATTTAATTCCAGTTTTTTGTTTACTTTTTAATGCAATTTGTTGAAATAAATATTATTAGCTATTGTAAAAATATTGTTTTTACTTTAATAGTTTAATTTCTGAAGAACATAACAATATTGGGGCTGAACAATTTTCAGGCATTTCCAATGTCTTCTACATTTTGAAATAGTAACACATTCAATAAATGTGAACCTTTTAAGGCTATAAAAAATTATTCTTCTGTAGCAGATCAACAAGTACATTTATAATATATATAAACAAATTTATCAAAATCGTGCATCGAAAAAATTTGTTTAAGAAGGGTGTCCTAATCCTTAATGGGTCACACTATATTTTGTCTCATTGCCGTCTAGATCAGAATTTTATTGCATTGCATTTACGTATCTCTTGTTGTGATGAATTATAAACAAACTGTATAATGGTTTAGTCTTTTGAATTTAATTAAAACACTACTGTTTCTCTTTCTCATATAGAAATGCAGCAAATCATCTTTTAAAGGTGTAATTAATCACCTTCACTACAGAATTGCAAAATAGCATCTCGAATTGTTTCGACCTTGGCAAATTTCTCGGCAAAACGACCATTGGAGAATATTTTGTGACAATACGCTTTAAAAGATATTTTGTGTTTAACTGAAGTTGCCAAATAAGGATTAAGCTTTTTGATATATTTTTAAGCAAAAAGAACTTTTACAGCACAAACCAATACCCAACTTGTGCGTTTAGATTTTGTAATAGGTGATTCAAAATTTGTTTCTATTTTAACACGCTTATATTAGCTTCACCTGTATGTATGTATGTAACGGAATCTTTCAGCGTAATTTTCACCAATTTCAAGAAGTCTGATCAGCTTGAATATTTGCACAGGGGTCAAGGACTGATGACAATACAATTATTTAATAACTTTGTTCTAATGTCCTGACTAGGATCATCAGAATAAAAACTATTTAGATTACTTTGCAGATTAAGTGTATACAATCCATCAGTGTTGTTTCCAAGCTGGCAAGGTAGGGGCAGGGGACTGTAATAGATTCGTGCTCTTCCTTTTCACGTATAGATGGCGACCTGACAGAATTAGTTTTCGGTTTTCGCCTAATTTTAAATTAAAAATTTTTATAAACAAATAAAAAGTTGATAATTTATAACAAAATTCAAATAAACATTTTGATTAAAAAAATTTCGAAAAAATACAGAATTCAAAATTAAAAAAAAAATTCTGAATATAAAATTTTGGAGTTTAAAAAAGTTTTGAAATACAAAATTTTGTAAATAATTTTGGATTGTGGAATTACATGATAAAATCAAATTTAAAAAATTTTAGAAATAAATAAAAATTTGATAATTTATAAAAAAATTCAAATAAAAATTTTTGGAAAAAATTTTCAATTGAAAAATTTTAAAATTCAAAAATTTAGAAAAAATTTCGAAAAAGACATTGAATTTTAAAATTTTGAAGAGCGTAAATTTTCAAATTCTAAGAAATTTTGATTTGAAAATTTTGGCAAGAATTTTGAAGAAAGTTTTGAATCTAAAATTTTGTAAAATTAGAAAGAAAAAAAAAGATTTTGATACGAGAACGTTGACAAAAATTTTAATTTGCATATTTTATAGAAACAAACAAAAATGAAAAATGAAACTATAACACATAGAAAGAGGAGATTGGAAAAAAAAAATGTATAGAAAAACTATATGAAATGGAAAGGTTACGTAAACATGAATGAAATGAATTTAGATTTATTGTCAAATATAAGATATTTTAAAAATTAAGGCTCTTAATTATAATTACTTTTGTTATTGTTTTGAGACTAAAAATTAAGAAAATAAATTATAGTTTAAAAAAACTAAAAAAACACGCTTTAATAGTAAACCGAACTAAAAAGTAGAAAATAATTTTAAAGTATCAAGAGTTTGTTACAGCAATAGAAAATTCCGACAATCAATTACGACTAATTAATTGGGAATAAGATTAAATTAGAAATTAAATTATTAATAAAATAATTCAATTATAGTAAAAAAAGCGTGGGGTGCTTGATATTAAATGTTACCATTATTTCAGTAGTGCAGCTATTTATAAAAATAAAGTCATTATGAAAATATAGTAAATTGCACCCCACGCTTTTTTTTACTATAATTGAATTATTTTATTAATAATTTAATTTCTAATTTAATCTTATTCCCAATTAATTAGTCGTAATTGATTGTCGGAATTTTCTATTGCTGTAACAAACTCTTGATACTTCAAAATTATTTTCTACTTTTTAGTTCGGTTTACTATTAAAGCGTGTTTTTTTAGTTTTTTTAAACTATAATTTATTACATAATCTTTCGCCATAGTACGTAATTTAATGATAAGTTGTGACAATGTAATGCTACGATGTAACTGGTGAGTTTAAGCTAACTTCCACCATGTGAATACTATATGTTACTATGTTATATCCTTTAAAACAAAGCTAGTGACAATTTTTGATGAAATATAACCAAACTTGCATACAGTTTTATCTTTTGAGAAACTAAATACACGTTTGCCTGCATTTTTTTTGTAGCATACAACAGCTGGCTGCCTCAAAATTATAAGGTTCTATGTTCAGACATCATCTGAAAAATAAAAGTAAGTCTGCTGTCAAAGGTTATTCCTAGATCTTTATATAGCTCAATACGATTAATGACGTAACCATTGATCGAATAATTAAATATAACAAAATTGAGTTTGCGAGTAAAGGACATAGACTTACATTTGGAAATGTTAAGAGAAAAATGATTTTTTTCATCACGACAACATACGATTAATAGAAAACTGAATACGATAAATTGTCTGTTCTGATTCTAAAAGTGTGATTATTGAGTCCGAAATACCAAGACGATGCAATTTTGTCTATAAAATATATTGATCTATCTGATCAAAGGCTTCTTGGGAATAATATATTACCTCTCTTCTCCATCTAAAACTTCAGAAATGTATTGGAAAAAAACTGAAAAAAGATTAAAACAATTGTTCTTTGCACAAATCCATGTTGATGTATAGATATCATTTTTTAATGGTATCGATGTTTCATTGCAAATCTAGTGAGTCAGATAATTTATTAAACCCATTGTTCAACTCTAGGAAGTACCGAGTTAAAAATAGGGACTCTTATACTTGAACCTACATAAAATTTCCTCAATTAAAAAAATGATGATGATTAGTGTACCTAATATAATGTATTATTTGAGTGTATGTAGAAATCATTACTTGGAACATAATCTTAAAAATAACCTTGCATTTTTTTTTAAAACAGTGAACAAAGCGTAAAGGACAGATAGGTATGATTAAAGAAGTTTATACCTGCATTTATTTATCTTATCTTGTATACTGTTATACAGCAATCGAATTATTATTTTGGATTAAAAGTTACACAATAAGATACATAACTCATAAATTCCAACAGCATTTTGTAGAGGAAAAAAATTATAACAAAATATTTCGTCCGGAATAAAATAAACTCAATAATAGATCAAATAATGCAGCAAAATGTCCAGAACGGAGGTAGAAAATTTAATAAGTCTGTGACGTGAATTATTATGATCAGAAATTAGTCATATCAAAATCTTATCTCGAGCTTATTATTTCCATTTTTTTTTCATTCATTCAACGAGTTAAGCTAATGATCTATTAATAGATAATTTTTATCAAATAATGTTGATTTAAATAGAGACTAATGTAAATAACATAAAGAGTATTTTCCTTTAGTCTTTAGTTCTAACTTTAGTTCTGTGCTGTGAACCTTCAAAAGGACAATAAAGGATGTAAAAATAAACAACCTCTGTATTCTGCGACATAAAAGATTGTGAAGTCAAAGAAACAGAAAATTTTGAAACCTGTAAAACTGTGTTAGAGTACACGCGACAAGAACAAGAACGTCTCGTAATTTTTGTTGCCAATCGAAATGGAATGATAAACTACTTATTCTACAAACATTGCTTGAAATTATTTCCAGGACTTAATAAGCATACTTCTAAGTTACTGTTGAAAATCTACTACTTCTTGATTCAAATAAGGCAGGCTAAGTTTCCCATAATAATTCTTGATTTCTGGAACACATGACACAAGCCACAAGTTGGTAATTGCTTTTTACATCCTCCTGTATAGCCCCTGTAAAGAAAAGCGCTTATCTCAGACTCAACTAAATACTTTCTCTAACTTGATTTCAATTTTATTACATTCGCATACGTTGTGAATCAACTAAAAATTACCACTCAAATTTTCATCGTTTTATCACAAAAACTAAAAAAATGGTTCACACCCGTCAACTATTATTTTGCATAAGTATTTTATGGATGTAGTTCCCAAATATCTACCCCTATGTGAGGGCGACGTTTACCCTTAAAAAAGTCAAAATGTCTGAAAACAAAGCTGCTTAGTGCTTATTTCTTTTTTGGAGAAAATAGAATAAAAATTTAATATTTCTACCGAAAAAATACTTTTTACCATTGGCATGGAAATTTTTAGGGGGCGCAAGGGTGAAGGGGACATATGCCACTGGCTTTACTTATTCGCTTAAAAATATTAACCTTTTAATATGATTACTGCATGCAAGTTTGAAGGAATAATATTTATTTGTTTACTTTTTTTTCTCACAACTTTTCTGACCGTAACTGAACATAAAGCAAATAAAATATCAATTTTCTGTACCTTAGTCCCTAGAAAACGCGACACTTGTCACGTGACCTATACCATGAACCGACGCTGTCTATATTTTTTCTAGGTTTGCGGTGAGAAGTGACACCGGTAAACGCCTGGCGGGGATAACTGATCTAGTGATAATCGATCAGTTATCTACCAGGGTTAAAAATGATTAAATTACTAAAATGACTAGGGGTTTGTGATAGAAGGGTGAAAATTAAAGAAACTTTTTTTCATAAATTATAAAAAAATTTCATTTTATGACACTTCGACTACGATACGAACTGCCCATATCTCCGCCATTAGTTGTTCAAAGTGCTTGATAATTTCACATTTTATGACACCTCGGCTAACTACACTGTATACCAAGTATGGCTTAAATATCTCCATTACTTTAGTAATTATACCAAAAAATCAAATTTTTTCTTAAAACTTTAACACCGTGTATCTTCCTTATAAAGCTACAAAATTATAACAATTATATAATAAACTGCCATTATTTTTCAAAGTTCTACTTACCCTCGAAGTTTGTTCATTAAAAACTGAATCACCCTATACGTATAATAAGTGTATCCCCCTGAAACTTGACGAATCCGAGCGTTTGTTTATTATTTGCATTACAACGATAAAAACTTACACTGTAAGTATTAGTTATTAACTATTTAATTTGATTTCAGTAAAACATGACGTTGTGGGTGCGAGTGGACTGATATTATTTTTTTCTTGTTATTCTAAGAACGATGGAATTATCAACGTTTTCGATGGAGAGGGCTTTAAAGATATGCCAATTCAAAATGTGATAAAAGAATTCACTGCTTACGCGTGTGCAGGACTGAAAAACAAACCAAAAATATTTATATTTCATGTAAGTCATAGGAAATTATATCTATGTTTCAAATTAAGTCGACGTAGCTTGATTATTATGATTAAGATGCAAAATAAATCATCAAAGAGGTAGATAGTAAGTTCTCTATTGTATGTATACAGGGTGAATCTTAAATAAGTACAAATATTTTAACCAGCAGTATAGTTTTGTGTGTAGAACACATAATTAATAGTTTTTTTTACAAAAAAATCAGAAATAAAAAAGTGAAATTTTAAATAAATTTCGTAATTTTTCAGTAGAAAACTTGTTGAGGACCGCTGGCCAAGACCGACCCTTCATACTTTTATGAGTCATAGTGCTGCAGACTGAACGTGTGGTTCACAGTGTTGCCAGTATTACACAAATGTCTTTGCTTCAAGGAAGAAAAAATCTCAACTTTTAGCGAATTTTGTCAAGTGTAACATTTTATATTATTTTCTATTATCAAACTGTCATGACAGATTATCGGAAGCCCAAGTCAAATTTGTTAACCCCACATAATGCATGAAAATAGCAATAAAATTTGCTAAAAGTTGACATTTTTTCCATTTTAAATAAAAAACGCGTGCATAGTTTTTCGTTATTCTTCATAAAATAACTTAAGGAAATTGTGTTTTGTGTCCCTTTCTAACAGTGTACAATGACATTTAACTTGTGAAATGTGGATTACTGATTAAATAGTTAATTTTTTAACAAACAGGTAAGCTTGTGTGCACGTTTATGTATAATTTTTGAACATTGGACATAGTAATATCACGTAATATCTTCCTAAATATTTTACGGTAGTATTGAACTTGCGGAAATTCATTTTTAATCGTTGAAGTATAGTAAGGTTAGTTCAGATGTTAAAATTTATGTTAATATTGCTGCGTATCATACTACATACCCAATTTTACTGTACTTATGCTTAAAACAAGTATTTTTAAAATAGAACTATTACGTTAAAGGAAACGTAATATTTATATTGGAGGAGATATGGCAACCTCGCAACAAATCATATGTTTCATTACGTTGTTTGATGAAAAATCAGCCAGCGGTCCTCAAAATGCGGGTATTTTTTAAAAAAATTAATATCTCCGTAAATATTAGAAATTTTTAAAAATGGCTTTCACTAGACTGATTTAAATGACGAACTACACTAGCAGTTAAAATATTTGTACTTATTTAAGATTCACCCTGTATAGAGGGTGTTTTGAAAATAGTTGAGGAAAATGGAACAGTGGATTCGTCAGTTGACTTTAGACAGGGTGGTCCGCAAATAGTGGCCTATGGAGACATTTTTCACTTCAGAATATTACGACTTATGCCAACTTGCCTTAATAAAATCGTGGTAATAAAAAAGATACAGGGTGTCAAAGTCGGAATGTATCAACTTAAAAATTTGGGAATAGATGTTTTTGGATATGAGAAATCATCATCTGTTTTTTATTACGACGTATTTTCTATAGGGCGCCACATTCGCCATATGTGTGACGTAAATGTGAGCGTAACTTGTTTGGCCCTAACGTAATCAAGTTATTTAACAAATCATAAACCTATATTGTTATTGAGAAAACAAGATATACTTGTCATTAGTCTCAGAAATTGGCCATGTTCGAGAAAATGGCTTTTCAATAATCAGCTGTATAGTTTATTGTACAATATTTTAACGTAGTAGGCGCCAACATGTTGAAGGTAGATCGACAAGCAATAAAATTTTCTCTGATGTAAAATGGTGCTGGTAGTATTTTTCAACATGCAACGATTGCAGCAAATCCATTGAAATTGAATTGCCAACAAATAACAGTCATCTCTCATATCTGAATATGAAAAATTATTGTGTCAATTTTGTAAAGTAATTGATTTTAACGAAAACTGGATAAATACTTTACATTTAGAAATACTTAACTTTAACATAAATTTTATCCAATAATTATTGTCAAAGTTTAACTTACTATTGGTTACTACGTTACTACGTTAAAATAGATACTACCTCAATGGTTAAAATATTATACAAGAAACTATGCAGCTGATTGTTGAACAGCTGTTATCTTCAAAATGGCCAATTTATAAGACTACTTACAAGTATACCTTTTTTCCTCAAAAACAATGTAGGTTTAAGATTTTTTAATAAAAACGTGAATGTGGCGCCTTCTAGAGAATACGCCGAAATAGACAACAGAGAATTAAACTATCTTAATGAATGGAATGTAATAATATAGTATAACACTAAATACACAAGGAAAACGACCAAATATAATTCATACTAATTTAACTAAGTGTATTATTTTATACTCTTCAAGGAAAGGAGACAGGACAAGGAAAGTCACATTTTAACACAACTGCATCCGGTTTTTAAATATCCATGGAAACTTAATTTCCTACATTCACTATTAAAGGGCTGTAATTTCTTAGAGAAGGCTAAAATATTTTTTTATATTTGAAATACCCGAAAATCGATTGAAGAATGCACTTTTCTATTTTCCTCAACTATTTTAGAAACATACTGTATTAAGTGATTTCTTCAAGGATAAAAAAAGTCGATTTAGTTTGAAATTCTGTATATTTATCATTTTGTATACAAGTATACTTATATATTTGTGTACAGTGCGTTCGGTAAAGAATGGATCATACTTTAAGACTACCTTCTTTGAACAACAATATTGTGAACTATAACAACTTACCTTTTACAATTTTGTTTCTTTAAGAAGTTATATGCCTAAGAAAGTACTTTTTACTTATTTTTTTATGACAATTTTCTTACTAGTAATTGTACTAAAATTATGGAGAACAATTTTTTTTTTTTTTGAGACAAACGCGAATGTATTTGTTTATTTCAAAATAACTAGTTACGTATAAAATAATAATAAAGAATAATGCAGTGGCACAGGCACTTAGAACGCCCTGTACATTCAACTCAAAAATGAATTAGATATTCGTGTGTGTCTCACAAAATAAAACTTTTCCAACACGACAGACTCCAACGAGAGAGAGAAAATAATTTGAAAGGAAGGTTGTACCACATAACACTTAAAATATAATGGAAAATGTATGGGTGAAATTTTGTTGGAGAATTTGCATATTGTATACAGCGCCATCCAACGGATATGTACCTAACTAAATATGTAATTTATAGATCTCTTTATTAACTTGATTGACCACAGCGCCATCTATATGATAAACACTATACCTCATCAACACTATTTTAAAATATACAGGATGGGTCGGAAGAAACGCACCAAACTCCAGGAATTAATTCTACACGTCAAAATAATAAGAAAAAACTCAGATGCTGTCATGCGATTTCATTCATTTTCAAGTTATGACATACATTCCAATAAAACAAATATATTTATTGATATCGTACTAATCATAGCAATCGTAATGATTAAATGTTCAAAAACACCACCATTGACCTTTAAACACTTTCTGCTTTGTCAACGAAGACCGTTTGTAGCTGTTGATGCATGAGTTGATGTCGAATTAGTGCCTTGAAAACAAGTAAAAATTACGTAACATTTGAGTTTTTCTTATTATTTTCACCTGTAGAATCTATTCCTGATGTTTGGCGTGTTCCTCCCGACTAATCCTGTATCAATGAAATTAAAAAAAAAAAAACAAATGTAGAAAGCTGATAGTAGTAATGATGTAGCACTAAACGAAAATATACATTTTTTAATGCCATAATTAACATAACTCTTATATGTAAACGTACATAAAGTTAAGGTTCAAAGCAAAGCTAATAAGAATATCAAAGTAAATCTCAAAACTATTTTACCATTACATTTGCTACCATCGGCTTTGTAAATTTACATTTTCTCCAATTCCATTGTTTTTATCAGGCATTTCAGAACACTTCAAAGCAAATAATTCACAAAACACTTCCTTTTCACCATAAAATTATACCACTATAAAATCCTAGATAAGTTAAAATGGATAAAATTGAGAGCGCGAGCTTCTTATGCGTCAAAAGAATCAAACATCAAATACGAACATTGTTGTTAGTAACGTCCAATCAAAAAATTTTGAGATACTAGCGCCCTACAATGGACATGTGCCTAACTAATTATTTAGTGTATTTCTGGCTGCATACCAAAAACACTTTCAAAATAAACCATGAACTTTCCATTATATTTGTAAGTGTTATACTGGCACAGGCACAGATAACGATTTGCACATTTAATGTAAAACCAATCAGATATTCGTGTTTATCTCACAAAAAATTTTGTTTTGCAAAATTTTAGTATAATTGCCAATAAATAAGGAAATTATCGTAGAAAGGTAAGTTGGTTTATCACATTATTATTATCCAAGGTAGCTAACCTTAAAGTATGGTCCATTCTTTACTAAACACCCTGTGATCGGTCAGTGGTTGCGCGATTTAAGGCGTTGTTACTTGAATCGAGGTGATCAGATCGCTGTGAGTTCGACCCCCGCAGCCGGCCGACCGTATATAAGCTATATTTGTGGAGAGGACTGGCACCCTCTCTGAGGGTATGGCAGGGTGGAAGAATGTTGGCTTAGATCAGTGTAAGAGATTGATACCGGTTGACGTTTGACTACTCCCATTGCGCTGAATGCTGGTTAGGGCCTACCAAAGTAATTCGTTCCTGGGCGCAAACGCGGCCTGCTTAGTAATAATATGCCGCCCCTCTCCCGCACAATTATTCGATTTCTGGGCTAATCCTCGTGATTAGAATGAGGGTTAAACATATATTATTATTATATCGATATACCCTAATTTTTTTCTATTATACAGGGTCAGAATCAACCCAAGTATGTATCCCATTTTGGTCATAAAAATATTTACGTCATTTCAAGGTTAAATGTTATATTTCATCACCTTAAAAATATAATATTTCAAAAAAAAAGTTAATAAATGCGGACAAGCTGATTTTTTTCAGCGTGAATGCTATCTCCAACCAAAAAATCACTCTCAACACCCTTGTGGTTTTTTTGCTATTCTGCTTTTATTTACTAACCTTATTATGGTTCAGTAAAGATACAACAAAAGGCTGACCAACTGGTTTTCGCAGGTTTCTTCAAGTACTGTCTTCTGAGTCTCCATCCAAAAAGCACAGTTCAACCCCTTCGTTGTTTTGCGCAATAAGGATGGTTCATTGTTATTGTGTCATCTCTATAATATTTGGTGTACATATACTTATTAAAAGTCATTGCCGCTGTTCCGGAGGGCCTATTGTTTTAAAAACATATAAGCATATTTAATAGGGATATTCAAATTAAATAGGTATTTTGTAACTTTGTGTTTTCAGTAATGTGAATTGTTTGAACTCATTTCCTTGCCACTCATACCACCACCAAGAAACTACCCTTATTGCGCAAATCACCAAAGGGGTAGAGTGTGCTTTTTTGGGTATCCACTCAGGAGACAGTACTCTAAGAACCCTCCAAAAACCAGCTCCTAAGCCTTTTGTTTGTATCTTTACTGAATCATAATAAATAAATATCGTATTTTTTTCATATAATGGGCGGTGAAGCGTCAAATATGTAACTTACAAAAAACTTAATATATTAATATTGTTTTTACAAGTTGGAAAAATAATTCCAAAAACAAAGTAAATAAGAAATTACCCCTATTGGAAAAAACGCACAAGGGCCTCTAGTGTAATTTTTTGGTTGGAGACAGCCATCGATCCACATTGAAAAAATCAGGTTGTGTGCATGTATTTTTTGCACTTTATAAATACTTTGTGCAAGTACGGCAGTTTATACAGACATTCGTAATAGGCTTTAAGAGATAGGTTTACACGTCTTATTCCTTGTCTTTGTTTTATTAAAATAAGACTGGAAAACTGGCAAGGCTGGTGCTATCTCAGCCTCAAAAAAAGAGCCCGAATAAACTATTACCATACAGATGAAGGTTTCCTGCAAATTTCAGAACATTTGACGGAGACGAAAGCGACACATGATATTCAGATGAGGCAGATGATACAGATGAGGTAAATAAGCAGGTTCTTGGCGACAAAATAATGCAATTTAGCCAACTTACCTTAGTCCAAAAGACATGAATTGCTTTGTTCTAAACGCTAAAAGGCGCTACAAAAAGTACTCGGAGATAAACATTGGTAAAAAAAATTTTCTCACTGTATGTGACAAAGTTTTAAAAGGAAATTAATATCATAGTAACTCTATGTCCCTATATTAAACCATTTTCTGTTTGTTGTAGTTTAATTTTCATGACATCGTCTCTATTTGCATTCAGGTAAAGTCGCCTTCCTTCATACAGACTGATTCCGGGCAATATGGAACTACGTACGATGTAACCTATGACACACCTGGAGAAGCCGACATATTAATAGTTTATAAGAAAACTGAAAGTAAGTATCTCATCCGAAATTAAAAAAACGACATATATATACTCTATATCATCGATATAAGGGAATATCAAAAATTTCAAAAGACGCCGACCGTATGTAGCGGGATAGAGTGGTGCAATATAATTTCAAGCAAATGATAATGTATATTAAGATAATTCTATATATGATGCCTATTTAAGTCATCTATCTCGATATAATTTAAAGCGGAGTGGTTATTAAAGAAATATTTGATCTCATCAATCAGCGTTTTACTTCAGTCGAACCCACGGCTCAATTATAAAAACTGTCGGTACGGTGGCTACATGCTATTTGGAATGCGACGTTGTAACATTTCACAAGACAGTACTTTTCAGTGCTAGATGATTTTGCAGACTCGAGCCTAGTATAATTTGTGCGTTCGTGATATACTAGGTATTTTTTAATTACTGTTATCGTTGGCTCATTACAAATGTTGTGAATACAAAATTAAATAGTGTTCTGAATAACACATTAGTGTTGTGTTGTTGTGCGTAAATAAACTAGTATTTATTTTAATTAACCTAGCACTTAGTGCATAGTATTTGTTTTTTTACTTTCAAATATTGTGGTGATAGATACTGCATATCTAATAAGCTATGGAGATAATATTCAGACCTTGGGAGGATTCCTCAGAAGAACTTCAACCTGGTACAAATACAAATCAAATGAAAAGTGATGTGGAAAATGCAGAGATTATGATGAATGATATAGAAAATGGAAATTATCGACATGAACAAACTCATTTTATTAGATATAATTAAGTTCTAGCTAATTAGTTTGTCCAAAGCCACACATACACACAATTAGATATAATGTATATAAAACACAGTGAGGAAGAACAGAGGGCATTAGAAAAAACGGGTTATTCAATAATAGTATCATTATATATTTTTAGGTATTAATAATATTGTGTGAAACTAACTACCCTGTGGACAAAAGCCCCGACCAGCGTTGAATTACACCCACAATATCTACCCATATATTCCTTGTTATTAGCTTTTGTAACATTTTTTACTGTATTAGAAAGATATTTTAAGCTACTATAAATCAAATCTCTTACAATTCCTATCAATGAAGTCTTATGTATGTTCTCTGATACCAAACATCTAGGTATGCTAATGAACAATTCCACAGACAAAGCTCTAATCAATAATTATCTAAAGAAATTAATCTATCTAAATTTACTAACCTGCTTTAATGGAAACACTCTATAAATATGTAACTTCACTTTTGGCAGTGAGGATTAGACAATTCAACCACAATAGATGAGATCTGACCTATTTCTGCAATCCTAAAAAATGCAGACCATTTCCATGATTTTTGCATCAAGTTTGGTTTATAAAGAAATA
The DNA here is from genome assembly GCA_037114965.1 of Monochamus alternatus. NCBI lineage: Eukaryota > Metazoa > Arthropoda > Insecta > Coleoptera > Cerambycidae > Monochamus > Monochamus alternatus. The sequence goes on along the minus strand of CM073426.1, from coordinate 9,933,895 downwards.
ATCGATTTACTCATCAGTGGTTATTCCAGAGTAAGAAATTTTAATATCACCATAAAGCCCTTCAAAAACCTTTTAATTTGTGGTATCACTCGACCCCCCTTCTCTTTTAAAATTTTAAGGGTGGTTCATCCTCTGCCTAGGGGGTGAAGAAAATCATCGTCAATTTCTAATAAAAAACCTTCCCCCTCCACATTAAAGTTGAAGTGTCCGAACATTTTTCCATAATCTTTTTTCAAACGAAAAAACAACTCTGTTTCCTTTTAGTTGACGCACCCTGTATACTTAATTTTATTTTAAATTATTATTGGCTAAATTTAACCGACTGACGTAAATACGGTCCTATCTACGGTTGACATGAGGAAGCCTTTGATGTTTTTATAGCAGTTTTTATGCCGTGTTTTATTCCGTTATATCGATGCGATAAAGTATACCTAAAGACGTATAGAATTATTTTAGTTGCTATGCGACACTTAGTAGTTCTTTCTCAATTGTTTCATACAGTATGCGCCAAAAGTATGGAATAAATTCAATAAAAACGAAACAATTATTTTTTGGGAAAAATCCTCGAACAGGTCGATTTTTAATTTAAAAAATACATATTTTAGCGTAAAATGCGATTTTCAAATGTCATTTGTTTTCGAGTAATGACGTCATCTATTTTTTTTTAAATGGCAACACCATATTTTTTTCCTTGATTCTGAAAGATCGTTTAATTCTCTATCAGATAGTACTAAAATTTTGCCCTCTTACATAGGAAAGTTTTCGAGTAATTGACGATTGAATGTTAGAAAACGTAAATTTTATCCATAAAAAAAGTAACAATTCTGAGGTATGTAAAATAAAATACAATTGATTAAATTTTATACTTAAATTAAATGTTCGAATTGCCATCCACCAACTTGTTGACAATGCGCAAGTCTGTGAAGAAATTCTTCTTGCACATTATGAATGATTTCTGGGGTAACTCTGCGTATTTCGTCCCGAATGCGATTTTGAAGTTCTTCTAAATTACGTGGTTTATTAATGTACACTTTTGACTTCAAGTATCCCCATAAAAAATAGTCAAGGGGTGTAAGATCTGGCGATCTTGCAGGCCATTCTATCGGTCCGCGTCTGCCGATCCACCTCCTAGGAAAACAGTTGTCCAAAAAACCTCGTACAGGGCGCGCATAGTGCGGAGGTGCACCGTCTTGCTGAAACCATATGGTATCGTCAGGAATGTCAAGGTCATTATCGTTAGGAAAAATTACTGCAAGGGCTGGAACAAGGTCATTTTCTAGAAACTCTAAATATCTTTGTCCTTTAAGGGTTCCTTCAAAGAAGAAAGGCTCTACTATTCTGTCGTCAACTATTCCAGCCCACACATTTAATTTCTGAGGGTGTTGGGTATGTGCCTCTGCCATCCAATGAGGATTTTCCCGACTCCAATATCTGCAAGTTTGACGGTTTACTGTACCATTCAGACAAAATGTGGTCTCATCTGAAAAAAGTATTCGCCGGTGTAAATTTCTATTTCCTTGACATAAATCCATTAGAATTTCGCAAAAGTGTAAGCGGCGATCGGGATCATCTTCATTGAGGTCCTGCACAAGTTGAATTTTGTAGGGATGATATTTTTCCTTCCTAAAGATACGTGGCACTGTGCTCTGACTAGTGTCATTGTTTAATGCAACCAATCGTGAAGAATTATGAGGATTATCCACCATACTTACCACAATGTTCTGTTTCTGATTTTCATTAATGCTTGGACGTTTAGGTTTTGGAATATTTACAACATTGCCAGTTTCTCTAAATTTAGACTCTACCTTACTGACTGTTGATTGGCTGATAGGGCGATCTGGATATTTTTCATTAAATAAATCGCAAACTTCCTGCTGAGTTCTATTCATATTCCCGCATCCGATAAGAATTAAAATTTCAATTCTTTGAGTAACAGTTAAATGTGCCATAATACTTTAAATTGAATAATAATTTCTATGTCGCTTACAATACTTATTAGAAATTCGATGTGACAATAACACTTTGCAAAGATTTTCACCTACGTGATCCATAAAAGAACTATGGAATTCGAAAAACTAAACTTGATAACGTTTTTGCTTTATTTTAATTGATTTACGTTTTCTAACATTCAATCGTCATTTACTCGAAGACTTTCTTATGTAAGAGGGCAAAATTTTAGTACTGTCTGATAGAGAATTAAACGATCTTTCAGAATCAAGGAAACAAATATAGTGTTGCCACTTAAATAAAATCGATGACGTCTTTACTTGAAAACAAATGACATTTGAAAATCACATTTTACGCTAAAATATGTATTTTTTAAATTAAAAATCGACCTGTTCGAGGATTTTTCCCAAAAAATAATTGTTTCGTTTTTATTGAATTTATTCCATGCTTTTGGCGCATACTGTATATTTACTTATTCTTTTAAGGCAAGAATGTGTTGGATTTTACTCATAAGCTTTGTGACGGCATAAACGAATATGGTACTGTAGAGGATATAGTCAGTCTGGTCACGTGTTTGGAATCTTCAAACGACGATAGTAGGCCTTTGGTTGTTTCTACCTTTACTAAAAAATTTTACTTCAAGCCAGGCGATGATAGGGGTCACCATTTTCACATTAATCAGCACCAAGAGGACATAAGAAACTGTCTTGATGATATCAAAAACAACCTTTCCAATGTAAAGAATACTGGAGCATCAAGTAGTTCTACTTCCAAAAAAAAGAAAGAATCCGTCAGTTATACTAAGCAAAAAGACATTAGGAAGACCAAAGGTACCCGCAGTTCGTCAATTCTGCCAGCATCTGCGACAGAATCAGACGGAGGAGGGAGTAAACATAACCCAAAGACAGCTACTAAAATTGGTTCTAGACATCAGCTCGCATCAGTAACAACGTCAGATGGAGGGACAGGTACTCGATCTTCAAGAAGCAGGCTAACATCAACCAAATCCAATGTAAGCTTGCCGGATAAGAGCAGTACTGATACCAAACCGAGATGGAAATATTAATTTGTACTTAACTTACTTGTTCAGATTGTATTGTTGAAATTATTCCTGAAGGTCACTAAATATACCTTAGTAAGGCGTTAAAATTATTTTTCCCCTTTTCCTTCAAGAGAAGGAAAACTGGTAAGCATATAATGGTAATAATATTAATATTGCGTTTATTGCCTAACAGAATAGACATTCCAATTACAGAACAAAACTTATTATAACATAGCAATGAATTAACAGTTTACTTAATTTTAAGTACTAATAATATTTTACATTTACCAAATTAAATCAGACTGAAAGCTACAGCATAGTATAAATGAGGCCAGTTAAATGTTTCTAATAAATTGGGAACCAACTGATAATAATTGTTCGAGGGTTTCGAAATTTAGGTCACATAAGCGAAAAGTTTAATCAAAATTAGTTCACATGATGTATACAGGGGATTTTGTAAGGACATTTGTTCTAGCATTACGACAGTCAAATATGCAATCATCATGAGATTCTGATCTAGGTACGTGTACGTAGATCAGAACGTTTTTAAAATTTCTGATGAGTCAATGAGGTTATGAAATATTTGAAACAAAAATGATAAACTTCCTCAACTACAACAATTTGATATCGAATCTCTGTAACAGAAGGCTTTGATCAAATCCTTACGGGATAAATGTTATCAATACGATATGCCATGAATTTTATAAAGCGACGTTGAACATCTTCAAGATGATTAATTTGATTAATATTAACTTGATAGCACTGGTACCATATAAGGCAAGCATATTCTAATTTGGAACGGTCTAAGGAAAAGTATAAACATTTAAAAGTACTAATATTGTTAAACGATATAGAGTTACGAACAATAAAGCCCAAAGTTTTAAAGGCGGTACTGGATGTTCTGTTAATACCTATATTCGGAAAGTGAGAGTTTAATGTCAAATATTACCTCTAAGTCTTTTTTTTGCTACGTGTCAATGGCTTTGAATTTAGATTATAATCAGATGAAATTTATGTTTATTTAAGCGAAAAAGCAAACTTTGCATTTATCAATATTTATAGAAATCATGTTAATGCTACGAAAGAGCTTTAGATCATTTGCGAAACAAAGGTGATTATATTTCAAAGTTGACGACAAATGATTTATTACAAGAATAAACAGGAGTGGTCCCAAGTTAGATCATGGTGGTACCCCTGAAGGAGCTACGAAAATATTAAAACGGTATCCATTATGTGACACATATAACTCACAACGCTCAAGATAAGATTTTGTAACTAGTCAATTTCTGTATATAATATAGTTGCTAGGATAACTAGTTCTATAGCAATACCAGACAGTATTTTTTTATTTCAAATATACCTGACTTTATAAGTGACCTTATAGTCACTATTAAATGAGTTTTTTTTTTATAACTATGTGGATCTAGATTAGTTCAATTATCAGCTTTATCTTTCATTTTATATTTAAAAAGTTAAAGTAAAGTAAGGCTAAAATGTTAACGATAACTTCAATTTCGACAGAATCAGCCAACACTCGGTTTTTGCTTTTAGCTTTTTCAATATAAAACAAAAGTTAACATTGCAACCAAGAAACACTGAAGGTACAGACTAGCACTACGCTATCTCGTGCATCATGCATTTATCATTCTTGAAACCTTTTATTTAATATTTTTTACTTCAAATAATGTATATTATTTTTATTATTTGTATTAGGTACTGATGTATTATAGTCCTTGTGTATAATATGTTAATGTATACGAAAAACTGGCAGCGCGTTGATCATGACGTATTAATAAAGAAGCTTTAATTCTGTGATTGCTTTAATAATAACACATCTTTAAGAGCGTAAGTTTATTGTGTAATACTATGTATTTTTTCTAATGAATATAGATCAAACTCAGGTATCCCTCAAGGACTTAATACAAATGTAATACAAAATTCAAATTGTTTGATGTTTGCAGCTGACCTGGAATTTTACAAGCATATCATATGTTCCGATGATGGTATCTCCACAAAGAGATGCGGCATTTGAATGGAGTTATGTCAACAACCTTGACTTTAATATTCAGAAATGTTATAAAATAACTTTTTCTCGTAATAAACAAATAATATGTTGTTCGTATAGAATGAACAATACTGAGTTAAGCAGTTAGTATTGATTCTAAACCTTCATACAAATTGAAAATATAACTGCCTCAGCCTATAAAGCGTTTGGATTTGTATTTGTAATAACAAAATAAAAAAAATCGGGAAATTAGTTTAATTATATCATTATATAATAGTTTAGTCAGACCTAAACTTGAATATACTTGGCATTCACAATCTGAGATATATACAGTAAACATGGAAAAAGGGCAGAAAAAATGTCCAAGAACTTTAAATTATAACAGACCTTTAGATTTCAACTTCACTCGAAGTATTCATCCAATTCTGAAGGCGTACTCGGAATGTCTGTTATTTGTAATACTATCACTATTGAAATTCATATTTTACTAATTATATCTGAAAAAATCACCTTACTAGATGTTTTCCGTGTACTAAATATGGCGTACATGAAAACCGCCTTTGTTGATATTATTGTTAGGCATCCATCACAACTGTCAATTCGGTTCTAACAAGAATTACTTCATTTTAGTTATAGAGACACTTACTTCCACAAATACATTATGTATAGCAAATTTATAAGTGTTCTAAATATCAGCCGTGTTTGAAGTTTTGTATAAATTTCATCATAGTACGTTTAACATCCTCAGCGTGTAATATATTTTTAATGAAAGTGATAAGTATCTATGCTAAGTAACATTAACTGAAAAAGCGGGTCATACAGATAACCTCACAAAAGCGGGTTTTCAGGAGTTTGAGAAGTGATACCACATCCATTCTATTTTCCTGATCTTGCCCCAACAGATCTTCTTTTTCCGTTCTCTATAGAACAATCTTCCATTGTCTGACTTTAAAATTAGCTCGGAATTATTGTAAACAATGAAAGAGAATGCAGCCTAGATCGCTTGATGCATTTATTTATTAGTTCAAATTAAATATCTGTTATTGTTAGCTTATGTACGTAAAACAGGTCTCCTAAATTCTCATTGATTATATTTTTTATAATTTATCGTCAATTATAAAACAGCGATTGATAATCAAGGTAGAAGGTACACAAGATAATACAAAATTCAAACAATATTTATTTTTATCTTAGAGTAAAAATATAAACATGTAATTATACATATACATAGTTAGTTTGATAAATTTCAGTACTTAAAAATGTATTAGCATTTTTCTATAAGGGTCATTTTCTCAGCAAGTTCGGTTAACTTCATTATCTAGAAGTCTGTTACAAACTATAAAAATTTGACTCAATTTAACAAGAAATAGTTCAGCCTCTGACTAAGAGGTGGCGGTAAAGTAAATTCTGTTTACAGGGCGAGCAAAATTTGAAATTAAGTATTATATTAGAAATCAAGACGAATTAAACATACCACATGCATTTGATTGCATTGTTATTGATATAAATTTTCGATTTTACTACTTCAGAACGGTTATTGAACGCGCGAAAGACGTTCTGTATGCAGTTATTAAAAAATTTTGACCTTTAAAGAAACCTCAAAATTAAGGGAACTACAAAAATCTCTTTAATATTAACTAAGGGCTATTGGAACACTGTTAACGAAAAAATACAGGTGTTTAAAACACCAACCCAAAATCCTGCAAAATTCAGAGAATTAAATCGATCTGATCCAAATTTTAAAATACAGGGTGTTGAAAAAAATGTAGTCAAACTTGAAAAAATTTCAAAATTGACAGAATTTGAAAATTTTTAAAGTGAATAGTGATAACCACTTCAAAATTATAAATTTCAAAAGGAAAATCTTACAGTTAAATTATCTGTCCACTGATACTGCTGGCTATCGTAATATGAAGTAGACAGGGATGCAGGAAACAAATGACGCTTACCTGTATATTAGTGTACATTGTCCTCATGCCGCCAGTGAATTTTTTAACATTTACTTTAAAACATTTATTAGCATTCGTCTTGTAAATGACTGTAACTCGTTGGAGGTTGACATTTAAGTAAATTGGATCTCAGCAATATATTTTGACATCTAATTTTCGCCGTATAAGTTTGCTTACATATTTTAAAATTAGCACACAAATAAAGATGTAATAGATATCAGGGTCAGGTTGAAACATAAAACGATTGTTTTTACTATTATCTTTTATTTTGCAGGTACACAAATTTTTTCAAAAAGTATATTGCTATTTGTCTTCTGTGAATTGTCTCACTATGTATTATTAAATACCTATTACAAAAAGGATAAATAATGAAATAAAAATATATTTACATTATACAGGGTTATCTGTCCCCCTGTCCCAAATTATTATTTACGCATTGGAGTATCAATTTCCACTTGTTGTAAGAAATCGCACTGGGAGGGGTTTTTATAAGAGTTGTTAAAAAAATAAAGGAAAATAATTTACTTGAATTTTTGCATCAACATACAAAATACTATACCGCTTCCGACAGTGCATACTAAAATAATATCATTTTTCCAAAAATTAATTCTAAATTGAAAACTCATGAAATATGTAGTGATGTATATCTTAAAAAACACAAATTATTAATTTTCCATTTTTTTTTAGAACAACCCCTATAAAAACCAACCCCCCTCCCCTTCCGTCATAGTGCGACTTTCGTACAATCGGTGGAAATTGATACTCCAATAGGTAAATGACAATTTGAGACAGGTAGTAGCTTTTTAACTTCAGGAGCCTTCGAACTGAACGACTGTTTACTGCAATTTAAGTTTCTTTTTTATTTCCGTTTCTTTCTGGGCCTCCAAAATATAATTAGAATCTCTACATTTCAAATTTCTTCCTCTTCTATTTAATATCACTTCTGGAGCTAAACAGTGCATATAAAATCTTTCCAACTTTTTAAACATACTTTCATTAAATGTTTTGTCTCGATATATTTCTTCTATGAACAGGTCATTGTTATCACCTATGCAAACTACAAAATAACATAGGTTTCTCGTTGTTATTGCTAATTGCCCTTGAATCTAAAAGACAGGCAGTACTGATTAAATATAGATAATACTTCATCTTTTTTAACTTACTTGGTAGTAATAGTTATGAGTTTTTTTTATAATTTCACTCGATCTTTATCATTATATAAACAAGGCACCATTTTCTTCTCCACTGTTTCTATCAAAGTAATAGCTGATAGAGCTACCTTTTCCAAACATGTAACTTCTATTATGCTATCATCTCCAATCAAACCTAAAAATGTTATATTGAATATATATATACGGACATATTTATAGTAAAAAATTTTTTAGTTAACTAACTTTATAACTATGTATTATACACAGTGGTTTGATTTTTATTAATCAAAACTTTAGTAATAGTCTATGAAATAAATATCTTGTCCAGAAGCGACGGCGACAATTGAACTTCTATGGCGTTTTTTAGAAGATTAAATTTATTGATAAATTTGTAATATTATGGGAAAAATTTGAGTCCTGAATCGTTTTTAATTTTAAAAGTGCTAATTTATTATGGTTTTATTTATAATCGAAATAGCTTGTACATACTAAGATAGGTATTACATATTTAAATATTTATATGGTTAATATTAAATTAAGTATCTTCTGTCATCTTAATCTTTTAAAATAATGGTCAATTTTTCTTACAACATTCTCCAAGAGCGCTCTTTTATGATAAAGTTTATGATTCAAATCGTAATTTATTCGCAAAACGTCTACAGAGCGTTCAGCAAAGGATGGGCCATATTTTAAGGCTAGCTTCTTTGGACAAAAATTATTTGATTTCAATTAATATTATACATAAATAACTATTATGTATTCCTAAAATTTGATAAATTAAAGATTCGAATCCCCTCCCCTGTTCCTGTTACATATAAATATATAATTATTAAGTACCTATTATTTAATTCAATTTACAAATAATGATATACATACCTTTCTAAATCCAACGAACTTACAATTAATAAAAATGTCCTATAATTTTCACTAGTATTACACACACACATAAAGAATACAGAAAACCACTGCTACTGCAAAGCACAGATTTGCAAATGATAAATTGCAACTGAACGCTGAAATTTAGAATACGGAAAAATCGATATCCCATTTAGATGCTAGGGTTGTAAATATTCTGCCGCAGATCGAACGCATGACCTTCAAGCTCAGTTTCGGTTACCCGTTATTTTCTGCACTCCAACTGTGACATTCTTTAAATATTTGCAGTTCAAGTTTTCTCCGTTAGATATCCAGCACTTCCCGGTACACAGTTTTATATCATTGTCAGTCAACGATCGAGCTACTTTCTTATTTAGAATACCGCAACCTTAATAACGTATGATAAACTTATTTCAGGTTTATTCATTTCCTTTTCTTTTTTAAGAGGGTTTCTCAAGATTTGCAACTGAAACACAGTGAATCAAATAAACCAATAGATTATACGACGAATATTAAGGGGAGAGGAGTGATAGGGTGAATATTTAAAGTGGGCGTAACTACATATTTATCATTAAAATATCAAGTTCCATTAGTTGGAAGGAACTACAAACTCAGTGCCCTAACTACTGTAAGAGAAAATTCAAACTTCTAACAAATATATTAACATTTACACAGGGTGTTTCGCATAAGAACCGATACAGAGCAGGTGCATCTAAGGAGTCCCAAAATATTGCAAGGTACATGCCTATACAGTGCTTTCGAAAAGTAACGAATAAATTCATTATTTTTGAAATTGAGAAGTTTTCGAAAAAATACCCTGGCACGTCGATTTTGTTTTTTGACATACGACCCATATTTGAGACGTCATCGTTGTTCGATATATGACGTCATCGACAATTTTTTTAAATAGCAATCCCCAATTTTGACCATGCCATTTGAAAGAGCGTGTCATTCTACATACGTACATCATGAAAAATTATGGTGTTACATAACAAAAAGTAAATAATGTTTGAAGATGTTAAAATTTAATTTTCACAATACTGTACACCTCCCCATTATGCAACACCTGTCCGTGCTTATTTAGATGAGCTGTTCCCAAATCGTTGGATAGGGAGAAGGGGGTCGATTGAGTGGTCAGCCAGATCGCCTGATTTGACACCCCTAGATTATTTCTTGTAGGGATACTTAAAAAGAAAAGTATACGTTACTAAACCGGTTAATTCAGAAGATTTAACCACACCACTCTGTTAAGGTTGTGGTGTTCACTACGTCTGCTCAGAATACACGATTTACGGGCTAAATGATTACTGACTCAGTGTTGCCAGCGCCGAAGAAAATGTTGTACCAATTCCTTCAGACAATTGTACCAGATTTCAAACAATTGTACAAGATTTTATTGCCAAATTACAAATCATATCATTGGTAACTCTATAACATTTACTTACTTCTACATTTTTGTGCTAAAAGAATAACAAATAAAGCAGCAAATTTCAGTTTTTAGGTTACATGCATAGACAAGAGAACATTCGGTTGTACTCTCGTCTATTGTTACCTGATTTATATCACAGAATAGAAAAAGGGATAAATCCATAGATATATCTATGGATAGATCATAGATCCCTAACCACGATCATTGATTCAGATGGTGCCGTGGACCATAGATAATATGTAAAGAAAGATGTAACTTCAACTCTTTGAAACATACGGGTTCACGGACCACGGAGTTAGTAGAACAGCAGTAAGAAAGCCGGTTTCATACTCCCAAACTCAAAAGGTTTTTTCTTTGCCAAGAATACTGGTGACTTATATTAAAGAGAAATTGTTGCCCGTTACAGCTTGAGGATGTTTGTTTAGGAATAAGAAATCAAATGTGGTACATGCACGATGGTGCACCAGCACATTTCAGTATAACAGTACGCAATTATTTACAAACAATTTTCCAAATCATTGGATTGGGCGCGGTGGGCCTCAGGAATGGGGCTACCAAGGTCCCCCGATCTCAATAGTAGATTTTCTTCTGTGGGGCCATCTTGAGACGCTCGTGTACACAAGTTCCATTAATACTGAAGAGGAATTAAGAGCAAAAATAGTTGCAGCATGTGATGGATACGACATAGGTACTCTGTTAATATTTGAACGAGTGCGTAATTCCATGCAAAGGAGAGCGGAAGCATGCATATTGAGTAATGGGGGCCATTTTCAACAATTTCTGTAATAATGATTTGTTACCATTATTATATAAATTATTAGTTTTAATTTAGGTACCTAGTTGTAATATTATATTGATGTGTTGTGACCTTCCTGTTATAGAAGCACAAATTTTCAGATTTTTTTTTTATTTTAGGGTCTCGGTTAAATTATTAATGTGTCTCAAATATATAGAATATATATTTTTTATTGACAAAGTTGTTGTTTTGTAAGCCAATGGGCGCCAGTCGATATAATCGACGAATGTACAATTATCAAACTCAAATTTCAAATATAAAGTTACCAAAATATGTTAAATTAATGTATAAAATTACCTAATATGAATTTAATAAAAAATAATAATATCTAGATTCTTAAGTGTTTCAGCAGTTTTAGCATAATCAAATTTATTCAATTATATCAAATAAATTATGTATAAAAATTTATAGAAGAAAGCAATGCTTAGGTAAGTATTAGTTTTATGTTAATTATTATTTTGTTTATACCAATTAACAGCTGTTATCTGGTTCACTATATTAAAAATGTATAAACACGTAAGTAATGAAAATAATTAAACAAATTAGTAAAATATTAACTCTACACTTTAGTAAGCTACACCAGATACACGAATTAACAAAATTTACTATAGCAGTTTACAAAAAATAGGAGAGGGGAGGTAAGTAACACAAATTTTTCTTTATTTGATGAACTGTGAAAATATTTGTTGTTCTCTCTTTTCAGATAATATGCTGCTTGTTACTCAAGATCGTACTAAAAGTAACTCCCAGGTGACTGGTACCACCTGGTACGTAGAAACAGAAGCCATGGAGTTGATAACAGCAAAAAACACGAAGCCACAGCTTACATCATGGAACTTTCTCCATATATGGCAACTCAGTTACTCAGTTACTAACTATCATGTCATGTAGAATTGTGGAAGAAATATTACAGCTTATATCATTACGTATACAGCATGTCAGATGCAGTGGGCATTTGTTTGTGCGTGAAATACCTTTCTAGGTGCAATAAAAAAAAGACCTATTTTATACAATATAATTTTAATATTTAGGTTCAAATAAAGAGGCAAAAGTTTATTTTCTAAAACGAATAATTTATGTTTGCAAGATTATTGTTATTACCTTAGTTGTTAAAAGGTCCTCACTCATACGCACTTCAAACAAAGGACCATGTTAAAAATATCCGATTTTTGGCTTCTCCGGAGGAACGCATAAATTATAAAAAAATCAATTGATTATTGTTAATTAACATTAGAAATGGCCCAGAAATACGTCAGATAGCTGGGGAAATGTCGCTACTACCCCTAAACCTATATACACTACCCTTAAATAGCTTTAAATGGATAATCATTAATTATTGTTATAAAATTCGTGTAAAATGAAAAAAATGCTTGAAAATGATTTGAACAGACAGTATATCAATATAAAAAGTGATAAATAACTGTAAAAATGTCCATTCCACCCCTAAAAATTAAAAAAACGACTTTCAAAAGCTAATGGTTAGCTTACTTCGACATCAAAAATAGATAATGCTTAAATGTTCAAGGGAACGCCTATTGCTAGAAAAAAATTATAGATTACTATCAAAAAATGCAAAAACTGATACTAGAGTACATTAAGTAAGTGGGGAAATATTAATTGCACCCCTAAATCTATATAAACTGCCTTTAAATAGTTTAATATAGATAATCATTATTTATTGTTGTAAAATTCGTTTAGAATGAAAAAAATGCTTAAATCACTTTTAAGGTTCATTTATACTATTGCGACCTGAAAAATGGGCGCAAGGATAAATTGCCATTTTTTCAGTACTCGCTCGCAAAGTGAGAACAATTGGCGCTATTTCGCCATTGAATGGGCACTTTTACAATCATTTATCACTTTTTATATTGACATACTGTCTGTTCAAATCATTTTAAAGCATTTTTGTCATTTTACACGAATTTTATAACAATAATTAATGATTATTCTTTTAAAGCTATTTAAGGGTAGTTTATATAGGTTTAGGGATAGTAGCGACATTTTCCTAGCTATCTGACGTATTTCTGGGCCATTTCTAATGTTAATTAACAATAATCAATTGATTTTTTTATGATTTATGCGTTCCTCGGATAAGCCAAAAATCGGCTATTTTTAACATTGTCCTTTTCACTGTCTACTCGCCGTGTCTTTATCTTTTCGAACCTCGTTTTTGCCTGTTAAAAACTTATCGCTAATACTCTTCCTTTCTACCGGTAGCTAGCAGTTCAACATATTGTAAATATTATTATTCAAATAATGCCAATGAATTTTATTTTAATTTCATTACAGAAATATACAGTGGAATACATTTCAAAGTAATAATTACATGAATTCTCTCGGACAATCCAAGGGTTTTTATTTTTTTCTAAAACACGGCGCATTGCAGTCCAAAAACTCAAGAGGGCTCTTATTTTTTAAATTGAACGGGGAATTCAAAAATTATTTTTATCTGGGAGAAAATCATTGGCATACCATTTTTTTCTTTAAAAATATTAAAGTCAGTGCTCGTGCGCACGCCACTGTTTCATAAAAATATCTAAAGCGGTGTCGAAAATATTAATTATTTTCCTTTTTTTTCTAAAACTTTAACACCCCGTATTTTTTGTAACGGAACAGTTTTGGACCATATACTGTACAAAGCAAACTATCATTAATTTTCTATGTAGAATCACCCCCTCAAATATTCACATATCATTAAGGAACACCCTGTATGTCAATCTAATTCTTGAATAAGTCATTTTGAAATAAAATAGAATAACAGAAATCTGTATTTGCCTCGTGCCACATGGCATTATAAATAGTTTGCTGAAAGGGAGTTAAAGGATAATTTTCCATTTTTGACAAAACGCACATTTTTCAAAAACACTGCATTGTATATGTATAAAAGATTCACATCGAATAAAGTAAAAAATATAAATTTGAGTTATTATTGTATAAAAATTACCTTTCTCATATCACAAAGTTGTGAAATAAATTTTTGTGATTATTTTCCTCAACAATAGAATAGAATAAAATAGAATATAATAGAAATGATTTATTGTGTAAAGATTAGAAAAGAAAAAATAATTACACAAAAGGTAGAAGATTTGGCTTGCGCCACTCTTCCACTCTACCTATGATACATAAAATACATAAAGTGTACATCTAAAAATACGAGAAAAAAAAAATAAAAAATACACATATAAAGGTATATATATAAAAAACGTATGTAAATTAGTAAAATAAACTGTTTTGTTAATTAGACGCAAACAACAGGCCCTTCAATTCCTTTCAAACAAGTTCAGTGGTAAATGTAATATATGAAGGTATTTATTTAATAAGTTAGGAGACATATACGAATATGACCCCTCAAATTTTGATGTTACATGTTGAGAAATCGTATAAAGATCATTTCTGACAAAAACATTGTGTACATCAGATCGCTTAATTAATAAATTATGCAAATATGAGGAAGTTTCATACTTGCATACTTTATATAATAACTGTACGTATAAATATTCCACTTCATACTTGCATACTTTATATAATAACTGTACGTATAAATATTCCACTCTAAATTTCAATCGTGGCTGATTCATTCTATTTAAATGTGGTGTTATGTGTTCCCTTCGTGTCAAACAACAGACAATTCGCATGCAGGCAGTCTGAATTCTTTCAATTTTGGATTGATTATAATTTGGAAGAAAGTGAAAGAAATGATAGATGAATTAAAACTTCTTCGCTTGCAGGTAATGGTGTAGAAGATTCAGACGATGGAGAAACAGCAACTTCTGCTGATATTTTAGCATCAATTTCTGAAGATATATTTGATATTATTCACAACAAGGACAATTACATTTTTAAGTTCCACAAGTTTTGTCTCGTTATCTTCCTTCTCTAAAATTTTTGCCGAACCCCATTGAATCACATGACCGTTTTCCCAAGCGTGTTCGCAAATTTTGGATTTTTTAAATTCCCGTCATTTTATGTAATTTTTATGTTCCTCAACTCTAACATTCGTATGATTAATTTCTTTTATTTGTCTTAAAGTGTTAGTTTTATCTGTAATATTTTTTAATGTTCTATCAACAAAATTTGGAGGGTTGATAGAACATTCAAAAATATTAGAACGGTATCCATTATATGACACATACAACTCACGACGCTCAAGATAAGATTTTGTAAGTGGCAAAAAATCATCAAATCCAAATGATTTCAATTTCTGTATATAATATAATTTTATTTCAGATAAGTGACTTTATAGTCATTATTAAATGATTTTTAATCATAACTATGTGCATTTAGATTAGTTCAAATATTAACTTTGTCTTTAATTTTATATTTAAAAATTTAAAGTAAAGTAAAAGTAAATTGCAAGGTAACTACAATTTTAACTTTTTCAATATAAAACAAAAATTAACGTTGGTAACCAATAAACACTAAAGGTATATACTAGCACTACACTCTTTCGTGCATCATGCATTTATTATTCTTCAAACCTTTTATTTAATATTTTTATGGGTTTGAGGATTCTGTGATTGCTTTAATAATAACATATCTTTAAATAAGCGTAAGTTTAGTGTGTAATACTGTGTTCTTTTCTAATGAATATAGATCACAGGTGTTCCTCAAGGATCTAATTTTGAGTCGTTCCTATTCTTATTTTTTATAAATGACTTAACAAATGTAATACAAAGTTCAAATTGTTTGGCTCGGTGAATTCTTCACTTCCAATTGTAAACAATAAAAGAGAATGCAGCGTAGATCGCTTGATGCATTTATTTATTAGTTCAAATTAAATATCTGTTATTGTTAGCTTACGTAAAACAGTTCTCCTAAATTCTCACTGATTATTCTTTTTATAATTTATCGTCATTTATAAAACAATGATTGATAATTAAGGTATCAGGCAAACAAGATAATAGAAAATTCAAAGAATCTTTATTTTTATCTTATAGTAAAAATATAAACATGTAATCATACATGTGTGACACGCTCTGAAATAACGTAGTTAGTAGATGCTTATGAAACTTAACACTAATAGTGCGATGTATGCAAAATTGGTTGTTAGATAATTCTTATACTTGTGTTGTAGTTTGTCAAGTTAGTTCTGATAAAATCTTCTCACGCACACGTTAGTTGTAACATTTTAATTAATAAAAGCTCAATTTTTGAAAACTTTAGTTTTTAAAAAACAGTTTGGCAAGCCCAGTGATAATAAGTTACTTATAAAGCGTTATAAAGAAAATTAAGCGTTTCTATTGTATTTAGTATTTGTTTAAAAAAGTAAACTATGTTAATAAAGTAGGATAAAATTATTTCAGGTTTATTGAGTTAATTTTCTTTGTTTAAGGTTTTTCAAGACTAGTTGCTGAAACATAGTGAACCAAATAAACCAATATATTATACGACGAATATTAAGGGGAGAGGGTTGATAGGATCAATATTTAATATGGGCGTAACTACATGTTTATTATTAAAAGATGAAGTTCCATTAGTTGAAAGGATCTGCAAACTCAGTGCCTTAACTACTGTAAGAGAAAATTTAAACTTCCAACAAATAAGTATACCTTTCGTATCGAAAACCAACATTTACACAGGGTGTTTTGCATAAGAACCGACACAATGCAGGTGCATGTAAGGAGCCTCAAAATATTATAATTTAACTAAACATACCTATCGATACAGTTCAAAGTGGGGCCAAATATTTCGGGAAAAATTAATATACCTGAATTATTTTAACTTGGAATAATCAAATTTGGTACATGATTCAGGTTTATTATTGATCTTCTTTTGACTATAAGTTCAAGTAAATTGAAATATTAGGTGTCCCCCCCTGCACCTACTCCGTGTCGGTTCTTTTGCGGAACACCCTGTATTTTTATAAAAGAACCTTGGTAATGAACTTTGCACGCTGCTGGACTTTTCTATTTATATGAAATTGTAGCTGATGAAATACTCGTTATGCTAATTTAGAAAAAAATTGCTTAAGAAGCTTATCAGACGTGCCAGAAAATATATTTTTTTAAATTCAACATCCTTTCGAAAAAAAAATATTTTACTACAACATTTTATATGAACTACCTGTATCAATTAATTTCATCATAGAATATATTTTTTAATATTTTTTTACTTTTATGCCGTCAGGGAGGCAACGCGTTCATTTATTTCTTTGACTTGATTATACACATCTTCGTAATACTTTTTGGACATCAGCACCAACGCTCTATCTTTATTGCGGTTGAGGTAAAACTTTTTCGACAAAGTGGACATGCAGACAGGCATTTGTTTTTTGTTTACTCCACATTCGGAGAAATAATAGTTGCCACTAACACACTTGATGGTTCTAGTGATTATGCTGAAGACGTCGTCCCTTTTGCCGTATGCGGTGATGTTCTTGCATAGTTCCTGGACGAACCATGTGCCTGTGAGCGGATTTCTAAAAGAGACGTTTCCTGGAACAAATAATATTTAGTAAGAAGAAACATTCGGGGATGCCACTGTGTATACTGGAACTACATTGATCGTTATCTGGGAAAATACTGATTCGAGAAAATTGGCAAAGTGGTAAAGTTTCTGGCGGACAAAATTAAAATAATTATTTCATTTATGGATTCTACGAAAAATTTTAGTGTCACTTCGTAACATTTCCTATAGCTACAGGGTAATTCAGTCATAATATCATTAATTTTAAGGGAATAAAGGAAAAAATGAGTACAATACGAAGACGCGTTAAAAAAAAATTAAATGCATATATACGTCGGAAAAAAATATTTTCAAATCATTATTAAAACCCCCTTTTCAGACTGTCACTGACCGCTGGCGGCAATTCAACTCGGTGTCGGCCTGATGCGACGTTGCCAAATTTAAATATTTTCCTATAGTGTAATTAATGCTATGAATTATTTTTTAAAAGTATGCAATTGACATATATTAAATTTCAACATAAAAAATATTTAATATTGAAATTACAAGACTCAGACACACAAAATAAAAGCCAATACTCACTAGGTTAAATTATTAAGAGAGACGGAAACGTTTTTTATATTTAAGGGGAAAGCGCATTGCAATCGTCCGACTGCCGTTACATCTTTTGTCTTTGCCTGCCTCATATTACATCGCCTGATACTATTTGAACGTAATCGGCTCCTATAGCAGACTTTAACTTAAAATGGACTTTCTTAGTTCCAAATTTACAAAGTTACTATCAATTATTTTCAGAGGCAAATAAATTAATAAAATAATTCGCCGCTGTTAAGATATCCATTAATTTTGTTCCTTTTACATTTTAAGCCTTGGCTTAATCGTGTCAAAAAACATTATTTAGGGCATCCAAGAAACTACATTTTTTTCTAACAAAACTAGTGCAAGCCGCATCAAAATGGAATCATTAATGCTGTAGTTATTTTGAAACTAGTTTTAAGATACCTAAAGTTGCCTCTTAAATACAGACAGTAATAAAAAATCCTCGTGCTGTCAACAAGGAACAGTCCGAGACATACCTATTCAGTGATCAACAATTCCGCAATCCAAGTCTTGACCTATTTAGGTCAAGACCTATTTATGTCAATAACCTTGTTTATAATGTCTACTCAATGACAAGCGCTGCAGAGCTGCAGAACGGCTAAATAATAACAGAAAGAAACAATAATTAAGTTTGCATTTTTATAAAAACCTTATAAGAATTTTAAAATAAATGCCAACTGCAGTAATCAGTATTGACATCAGGTCAGGCTGTAATCAGCACACTCGGCACAGCTAAAAGGTTGGCGGTTCAAATCCCCATTTAATACCTACATTACCGACGTAATAAGCCGAACATCGTTCGGGTCCTATACAGGTGTGCCCGTCGTCGATTGCATTAGGAACAGATGCACACGGTACGGCTTCTCTCTCTTGTTTATCCACATTCCACATCCATCAGTATAGGTTAGTGGATTTTGTGACGCCAGTGTAGTTTATAATTATTAATAAAATTTGCTCTTTGCCTAAGTATAAACGCTATTTAAATTGGCTAAAGTGAAGTAGTGACAGGACCAAAAACGTTTTTGCAACGCAACGCTGTTGGGCTTCTATTACGTTCAATACTTGTACGCGTCATTAGAAAATTTGTGTTACCGATTGTACTGGCACTTTCCCTGCGGTTTGGAAAGAAGCTCATGTTATTCCAGTGCCTAAAAATAATAATCCTACTAATATTTCTAACTTCAGACCCATCAGTATTTTGCCTACAATTTTCTAAATTCTTGGAAAAATAGTTCATGAATAGCTTTTCAAAATAATAACACTATTTTGCCTCCAACTCAATCTGGATTTCGTGTTCATCATAGTACAGTTACCGCCTTATTAGATATTACTGATGAGTTATATAGAGCCAGAGATAACCACAAAAATACCTTTTTATTGCTTCTTGATTATAGTAAAGCTTTTGATACATAGTATCTTCTACATTATGTTTCAAGCTAAATATTTTGGCGGTAGTGATTTAGTTGTCACGTTTTTTTCAAATTATCTTTCTGCGAGGCGCCAAAAAGTTTGTTTAAGTGAGACATTCTCTGATATTTCTGAAATATACAAAAGGGTACCTCAGGAAAGCATTTTAGGGCCACTTTTGTTTTCAGTTTATACTGCTGACTTCTCGACATTTTCGCAATATTCTAAGTCGCATTAATATGCTGATGATTATCAACTTTATTAGTAATTAGTAAAAAACTATCTTTCCAGCCGATCTCAGTTTGTATTTTACAACGGTTATAACTCGCAACTATTCCAGTTAACTTCAGGTATTCCCCAGGGAGCCAATTTGGGGCCCTTACTGTTCTTATTATTTATAAACGATATTAGTAGTATAATAGACTGCAAATTTGCTTTATTTGCAGATGACTTGAAAATATATCATAGCGTGGAATCAGTGAATGATTGTGAATTTATTCAAGGTCAGCTTAATAAAATTGAGACTTGGTGTACCATTAATAAATTATACTTAAATGCTAGCAAGTGTAAAATTATGAATATTTCTTTGAAGAAACAGTTTATTGAATTTGAATACAGATTAAATTCGTCAGTGTTATCTCGTTGTAATAGTAATAGAGATTTGGGCATAACTTTTGATAGCAAATGGTCGTTTAATGGACATATTTCCTTAATCGTATCAGCAGCGTTAACGTTAGGGTTCTTAATTAGAAATTGTAAAAATTTTCGTAATGCACAAAGTTTTAAGGTTCTCTATTACTCCTACGTTAGATCTAAAATTGAATATGCTTCGATAGTATGGTTCCCGTTTTATAGGTGTCATAATGTAGTTATTCAGAGTGTACAAAGAAAGTTCTTGAAATTTCTTTATTTTAAAGAGTATGGTTCGTATCCAGAAAGAGGATTTAGTCATGATGTATTATTGATTACCTTTGATGTTACATTATTAGAAGTTAGACGTGTCATTTCTAGTTGTACATTGATTTACAAAATTTTGCATAATGAACTTGACTGTTGTGATTTATTGCACGCATTAAATTTTCATGTTCCGCAATATTCTGTAAGACGGGTTGCTGATTTTGTGTTACCATTAGCTAGAACCAATATAATGATGCGCTCTCCATTGTATGTCATGTGTAGTAATTTAAATAAAATTGGTATGTTTTGTGACATTCATTCTGTAGATGTTAAACAATTGCGTATTTTTATTATTGAATACCAACATCTGTTTTAATATATACATGCTTTTTGTATTTAGCATTCTAGTTTTTATTCTTTTTTTCTTATATTTTATAGATTTGTAGAATCTCATTTTTTAATTGTGTCTTTTTATTTCTTTGCTACATTTAATAGTTTTGTGATTCTTAATGTAAATGCACTGGAAATTGTTTTTCTTTTATATTTTGTTAAAAATTCTTGTTATATTATGTATTTGTCCTGTAATTGGATCTTGTATCTGTTGGGCAATAAATGAGTATTATTATTATTATTTATCAATTTATTAACTTTCGGTATAACTGTAAGTACTGGAGAATTTCATATATTTTAGTTTTGCTCGCATCAGGAATTTGCTGTTGTCAAATTTTTTAAATCAGTATTTTACCAGATACCGATCGACGAGTTCTCGCTGAGACACCTTGTATGTCGTACTCGCTGTGGAATAAAAGAACAAGTGAAAAATAGGAATTTTGAGTTAGCCAACTTTGTAGGTTGGATGTAGGAATAAGTCTAGTTGGCTCTCATACCACAAAAATTTAGTTATACGCCCTGTCTAACATTTTATTTACAAGGTGTTACAGACTGATGTTAACAACAGATGTTATGTTTATAAATAAGAAAAAACTTTATAGAAAAATAGATCCGTTGTTTATAGTTTAGATTTTTAAAAAACCGATCGAGATATTGCTTCACAACAGTGAATAGTTAAAAGCTTCTTTTACGTGTATAAAGGACAATGTTAAAAATAACCGATTTTTGGCTTATCCGGGGGAACGCATAAATCATAAAAAAAATCAATTGATTATTGTTAATTAATATTAGAAATGACCCAGAAATATGTCAGATAGCTGGGGAAATGTCGCTACTACCCCTAAACCTATATAAACTACCCTTAAATAGCTTTAAATGAATAATCATTAATTATTGTTATAAAATTCGTGTAAAATGAAAAAAATGCTTGAAAATGATTTGAACAGACAGTATGTCAAGATTTGTTTAAAACAGTATTTGCTGGATAAGTCTTTTTACTCTTTATCTGACTATATCTAATATTTGTAATACCTTTTATTTTTATATATTGTTCGTAAATGTTATATTTATTTGTAAACTGTATGTACCTACTATAGTGTTGTTTTCTATATTTCTATGTGTAATTTTGACTATTCCTATACAATAACTGTAACTGTATTGTCTTAGAGGATTATTCCTTATGTCAATATAAAAAGTGATAAATAACTGTAAAAATGTCCATTCCACCCCTAAAAATTAAAAAAAACGACTTTCAAAAGCTAATGGTGAGCTTACTTCGACATCAAAAATAGATAATGCTTAAATGTTCAAGGGAACGCCTATTGCTAGAAAAAAATTATAGATTAATGTCAAAAAATGCAAAAACTGATACTAGAGTACATTAAGTAAGTGGGGAAATATTAATTGCACCCCTAAATCTATATAAACTGCCTTTAAATAGCTTAAAATAGATAATCATTATTTATTGTTGTAAAATTCGTTTAGAATGAAAAAAATGCTTAAATCATTTTTAAGGTTAATTTATACTATTGCGATTTGAAAAATGGGCGCAATGATAAATTGTCATTTTTTCAGTATGCGCTCGCAAAGTGAGAACAATTGACGCTATTTCGCCATTGAATGGGCACTTTTACAGTCATTTATCACTTTTTATATTGACATACTGTCTGTTTAAATCATTTTCAGGCATTTTTTTCATTTTACACGAATTTTATAACAATAATTAATGATTATTTATTTAAAGCTATTTAAGGGCAGTTTATATAGGTTTAGGGGTAGTAGCGACATTTCCTCAGCTATCTGACGTATTTCTGGGCCATTTCTAATGTTAATTAACAATAATCAATTGATTTTTTTATGATTTATGCGTTTCCCCGGACAAATTCCATGTCAGATTTAAACAAAAAAAAAAAGATTACGCAAAGTGTCGAGCGACTTGTTTTTGATGTGTTTTTGTTAGTTTTTAATACATTTTTTTACAAAGTAAATATGGCAAATTATTCCTTTGAAGAATTAGCCGACATGCATTTTATATATGGAAAAGTTAACGAAAATTCGAATGAAGCAAACACTTTTTCGAATGTTCATACGTTTGAGGAAAAGCGGAAAAGTAACACGGAATTTTGTAGATTGTAGAGCGCAAAGATTTGAACGAACAGTGGAAAGTCAGTAAAATGTTTTACAAGCGATTGTACAAAATTCTGCAATTAGTACAAGGCGTCTGGCAAATGAATTAGGAAATATGAACCATGTATGGGCTAATCCTCCAAGGGCAGATATATCATCTGCAGAGAGTTCAAGCCTTCTCTAAAGCTGATTTTATATAAGGCTACAGTATTGACACTCAAGTGTCAAGTATAAATAAAGTACAAACCGAAATAATTTTTTAAGGTGAAGAACAACATTTACTACTGAAATATCGTAGTCATTTTTCATACACATACCTTCAATTGTAGAGTATACTACCAACATATCAGGACCCAAATATGTTGGCGTGAAAATAGCACTGGGTACAAGTGCAGAAGGTTCTTCAGTAATATACGTTTTTTGCGTAGTGGAAAAGCTTTTTCCTTTACAGGCCTAAAAACGAACTCTTTTGCAAACTCACATGTTTATTATTTAGCATAAAATAAACAGATAAAAAGTAAATTTACCTGAAACACGAACATTTTGGGCTTATTTTCAAGATATTTACATTGCATAAAATGTCTCCAAATGTCAGTTGTGGTTAATGAACTATTGTAAGTCAGTAACTTATCACTGCCCTCTCCATGAGTTAGAAAGAAAATTATCAGGCTATTGCATTCCTTCAAATTTTCATCCTCTGAAACTAATGCAACCTCAAATTACATACAGTGCGTCCCTAAAATCACGCATAAATTCATTATTAGGTAAATAAAAGACAAAATAATTTGGTTATTGTGGCCCACCCTGTAACAATTAGGAGCAACTTGTGATACATTTTTGCAAACAGCTCAGCTAGGGTAGTCCGGAAATTGGAAAAAATTGATGTGATGTTCCATTTAAAAAATGTGATGACGTCATTAAGAAGGTAGGTCGCCCTGTATATTAAATTATTATTTGAAAAAAAAATAAATTAAAATCAAATATTGACCTGTTTCGGGAATTTTCGGGATTTGTTCGTATGACGTAAGTCGTCTGAATCCCTGCTGCAACCAAGCAAAAAGCAATAAATCCACGTTTTATGATTTTTCAAATAAAAATGAAACGTTACAGGATTTACATCTATCTTTTAATATACATATAAGGATAATTTTAATTATTATGTGATTGTTGCCGCCAAACACAGATTCTAATTTAATTCATGCAACTTCCCCATTCAATTTTTGTTAGCAAACACAACGCAGTAAAGTGGTCTGAATACATAAATGAGTCCCGTAAAGGAATATCAAGAATTAAAATATTTATTTGAAACCTGCAGTTCTAATAATTAATACCCATTAACTTGACTAAAAATGATTAAGAAATTCCTTAGCAAACATTCGTAGTAGGTATAGGTTCAAGTTCAACAAGAAATACAAATCACTGATTTGATGATTACAATTAAATTGATGGTACGCTCGAAGCGACAAAGTCAATAGCAATGAATAATTTAAGAAAAAGTTAGCATGTTGAATTGTCTGTAACTGAATCTGTTGAACTGTTAACCACTCACCTTCCTTTAGCTTTGCTTTAATTTCATCTGGTTGTGCATTGTGCATCACGTTATCTTTACCAATGTTAAACCCCAGACGCTGCAAGCATATTAGAAGTTCATTGACATCTCTCCTGGTGCCTACTCTGTCTTTTTGGGAATCAAAGTTTTCTTGGTTGAAAATCAGAACCAAGCCAGGATCGTTTCCGTTTCGAGGGTACTCGAACACATCAGTAAGAAGATGTTTTCTCTCCACAAATTTTCCAACGTCGTCCAAGCCATCTGAGAACATACATCGTATTTGAGGACTATGCTTTTATACCTCGCAATATATAGGATGTTAGAGGTTTGACGGCCATAAATTTAACAGGCCATAGTATACATCAAAATGAACAAAAAACCTGGATCCCAAATTTGTTCATAACATTTTTGAGAAAAAAAAACAAATCTCCAATTTCATGTGTAAAAATTAGGTTACTTTAAGGTTCTCCCCATAATGTAAAAATTCGGTGAATTAAGAGTTGTCACCATAATTTTCTGCATAAAATGCAATGTTTACTTTACATAATACAATAAAATTCGACAAAGCTGATATCTTGGAATGTAGCAAGGGCGCGGAAAGTACAGTGACTACATAGTCCAGGGCATTTAGATCAAAATCGACCGAAATAGCGGAAATTTTTAAGCACAGCAGATATCGAGATGCGGTTTTCTGCATTGTGTTCAGGAAGGTCCCAGGAAAAAAGTCTATATCGTCTGGTTTAGCCATTTTTTGAAAAATGCATTTTGCAATTGCATCATTACTTGCACCATTATAGGAACGACTGGAAACTCGGAAAAATCGCTCGGAAATCGTTACTCGGGGGTTTCGAACTGCCGAACTCGATTCTGTCATTAGAATTACCCGGAGATGTACGGGAGTGGCTCTGTGGGGGTGCGCGAGGGGAGATTGGGGGGGAAATGGCAGCGTCCATGAAAATCACTCCAAAATGGATACTTGGGGGTTTTCGGGGATGACGAATTAAATTCTGGCATTAGAATTACCCGAGGGTATGAATAATAAAAATTTTGATTACATATATTATAAAAACAATTGCTTTGGAAGTCTTTTGTGCCTCAAAACTGGATTTGAAAAAGGCGCCATAGCTATAAAGAGAGTAGAGTATCGTTGAATTCTGCATCCCCGAAAACACCCGAGTATCGATTTTGGAGTGATTTTCATGGACGCTGCCATTTCCCCTTCAATCACCCCCAGACAACCCCACAGAGGGCCCCCAGAGCGCCCCCGGTGACATCTAATGCTAGAATTAAATTCGGCATCCCCGAAAACACCCGAGTAACGAGTTTGGAGCGCTTCCCATGGACTATGCATTTCCCCCCCATAATGACCCCCCGGATACCCCCGCAGAGCCGCCCCCGGGTAATTCCAATGCCAGAATTGAATTCGGCATCTACGAAAACCCCCGAGTAACGAGTTTGGAGCGATTTTCATGCACGATGCCATATCTCCCCCAATTTACCCCCCGCGCACCCCCTCAGAGCCACCCCCGTGCATCCTCGGGTAATTCTAATGTCAGAATCGAGTTCGGCAGCCCCGAAAACCCCCGAGTAACGATTTCCGAGCGATTTTTCCGAGTTTCCAGTCGTTCCTATAATGGTGTAATGCATTTTCCAGCCCAGAAGGCATTTTTCAAAAAATGGCTAAACCAGACAATATAGACTTTTTTCCTGGGATCTTCCTGAACACAATGCAGAAAACCGCATCTCGATATCTGCTGTGCCTAAAAATTTGCGCTATTTTTCCTAACTTCCCTGGACTAACAGGTCAGTTGGTATCTGAACTGCGAAGTGTTTGTCACTTATCGCAAATTCTTTTACGTACCACTATTTCCTTAATTTTTCTTTGTTGAAATATTCAGCATACATGACTGTCACGACATGTTATTTATGCAAAAGTTCGTCACAATTCTGCAAGAGCACGACGTATTTATTTAGATCATTCCCGCCAACGGCGGCTGTGTAATAGGGGCATTCGTTGAGGTATCTTAATGTATTCTTGATATTGGTAGTGTCCGAGGATTTTATAATTATAAAATTCTTGAGTAGTGTTGTGCATGTGTGTAAAATAACGTTGAACATGTTGAACATATATTGAAATTATGTGTTATATTAGATATTTAAAAATGGCTTTATGTTTTGATTTTCGGTAAGTACTTAATTTTTTTTTGTACATTAATTATGATTATTTCTGCGACGCGAGTTTCCTTAGAAGTTTTGACTAATTATTTTTCAAATTCCTATTCGGTTTATGTTACCATTTTAAATACTACCATCAAAAATCACCAAAATTGAAACACTTAATATAAAAAAATTATTCATTCTACCATTCTCTGCTCAAAAATAAAATTACAAAACTTAATTAATTTTCACAGTAGTTATTTATCTTTGGATTTGTCATCACTAAAAACAAGGTGGCACGTGGTAGGCAACCCACAAACCACTTGTCTGGCACAGCGTATACAGTATGCGCCAAAAGTATGGAATAAATTCAATAAAAACGAAACAATTATTTTTTGGGAAAAATCATCGAACAGGTCGATTTTTAATTTAAAAAATACATATTTTAGCGTAAAATGCGATTTTCAAATGTCATTTGTTTTCGAGTAATGACGTCATCGATTTTTTTTAATGGCAACACCATATTTTTTTCCTTGAAAGCGTAAATCAATTAAAATAAAGCAAAAACGTTATCAAGTTTAGTTTTTCGAATTCCATAGTTCTTTTTGGACAACTGTTTTCCTGGGAGGTGGATCGGCAGACGCGGACCGATAGAATGGCCTGCAAGATCGCCAGATCTTACACCCTTTGACTATTTTTTATGGGGATACTTGAAGTCAAAAGTGTATATTAATAAACCACGTAATTTAGAATAACTTCAAAATCGCATTCGGGACGAAATACGCAGAGTTACCCCAGAAATCATTCATAATGTGCAAGAAGAATTTCTTCACAGACTTGCGTATTGTCAAGAAGTTGGTGGATGGCAATTCGAACATTTAATTTAAGTATAAAATTTAATCAATTGTATTTTATTTTACATACCTCAGAATTGTTACTTTTTTATGGAAAAAATTTACGTTTTCTAACATTCAATCGTCATTTACTCGAAAACTTTCCTATGTAAGAGGGCAAAATTCTAGTACTGTCTGATAGAGAATTAAACGATCTTTCAGAATCAAGGAAAAAAATATGGTGTTGCCATTTAAAAAAAATCGATGACGTCATTACTCGAAAACAAATGACATTTGAAAATCGCATTTTACGCTAAAATATGTATTTTTTAAATTAAAAATCGACCTGTTGAGGATTTTTCCCAAAAAATAATTGTTTCGTTTTTATTGATTTATTCCATACTTTTGGCGCATACTGTATTTGCATTGTTTGATATACACATTGTGATAAAATTCGACTTGCCCTTGTAATATTTAACTTTTTTGTTCATTTATACTTTATCTATCTTATATTGAAGCTATGGCAGTCAAATCTCTAACACCCTGTATATAGTCCATCCCAAAACATATTTTTATGGAAACAGAAAGTATTTTTATTTGTATAAGTATCAGAGAATAACAATTTTTATTAAATTTTATTATTATTTGCAAGATGTTAATATTTTTTTGATTTTCATGTACAAGGTATTCAATTTTTATAATAGTTTAAATAACGACAAGCAAATTATACTACATACAATCGAATTTTTAAAAATATCGAAAAGTACCACTAAGATATACAGGGTGTCTGTGACAGGTTGGGAAATCTCGGAGCTGCAGATACTGGTGACCAAAAAAAGTCGATTGAGTCAAATATTCCTTATCTGAATGTTGCTAGTTTCAAAAATACAGGGCGTTTAATGCTGGGATTTTATTTTAAAATATCTCAATAACTTTGAAACCTGTCGGAGTATTAAAAAAAATGGCACAATTATATTTTATGGCACGGCAAATAAGAATTTTTAACTAATTTTGACGTCACTAGTAGAGGGCGCCACTTATGACGCAGCATGTTTTTTTTAAATGGCAGAACTTTTTTGCTGTTTAGTGTATCAATCTGTCTATTGAAACGATCGATTCTCCTACCTGTTATATCTGACAAAGGTATACCTTATTGAAGTCGTTAGGAGTAACAGTTTTCGAAATAATCGTATTTGAAATATTCAGTGTACCGATTGAAAACTGTTATCGTTTCAGGTACAGTTTTTTCTACTGAAAATACAGCAAAATGTTACTTGAAAAAGTTGTTCAGAACGGTAAATTAGGGAGACGTGCAAAATTTCAAAAAGATCTGCCTGCTTTTATAAAATCTTTGTGCTTTGTTGAAAAATGTTTTCAAAATCAAACCTCGCCGTTCTTCTTGAAATTCAGCATCCTTATAACTTACCGTTTCAATCGGTGCATTGAATATTTCAAATAGGATTCTTTGAAAAACTGTTACTCCTAACGAGTAACAAGGTACCTATACCTTTTTCAGATACAACAGGTAGGAGAATCAATTGTTTCTATAGTAAGATGGATACACTAAGCTGCAAAAAAAATTATGTCATTTAAAAGAAATGTGCCATAAGTGGCGCCCTCTCCTAGTGACGTCAAAATTAGTTAAAAATTCTTATTTGCCGTGCCAAAAAACATAATTGTGCAACCTTTCACACACACCCTGTACAGAGTGTCTCTGAAATAAGTGCATTTTTAAAATGAATAATAGAGAACGTTAAAATTAAGCAACTTGTGGCCAAAAATATAATACTTTTAATATAAAGTAGAATTAAACTACTCATCATAAATTGCTTTGCTAAAAGTAAGATCAAAATTCTACACGTAGTTAAAAGTCAATTGAATTCAAAGATTAAACAAGTACATGATAAGCAGGCAGTAACTACTTCTGTAACACAAAATAGTAGTTTTTGCAGGTACTACGGTTTAGGTTTCTCTCATAAAAAATGTATTTCTTTTTATAAAACACGTTGCGGTTTTTCTTGTCCACGATCATCATAAGTTAGATTCACTCTACTAATAGTCCTCAGTATTCGAGACATATTTATACAGAGTGTCCCAAAATTTTGATCAGGGGATAATTCTAGACAGAAAATAAATGCTACCTCTTTCTATAACATTTTTTCCAAAACTGATTATTAACAGAAGTTACAGGGTGTTAAAGTTAAAATTTTATTTTCGATATTTGTAGATAACTTCTTATGACATCCAAATATTTACATAAAATTTGTTAATCAGGGTTTTTTCCGGACGAGAAATTCAAATATGTTTCTAATTTTTACGTCACTAGTAGAAGGCGCTACTTGTGGCACACCATGTTTCTTTTAAATGGCAGAACTTTTTTGCATCTTAATGTATCCACCTGACTATCGAAACAATCGATTCTCCTACCTGTTTTATTTGAAAAAGGTATACCTTGCGGTCGGTAGGAGTAACCATGCTCAGTGCACCTTGTAAAAACTGTTTTGGTTTCAGGTAAAGCGCCTTTTCTGCTGAAAATACAGCAAAATCTTACTTGAAATAGTTGTTCAGGATCGTAAATTACGTATCGTATTAAATCGGCGAGGTTTGATGAAACTATTTTTTAACAAAGCACAAAGATTTTATCAAAGCAAGCCGATTTTTGAAAAATTTACCGTTCTGAACAACTTTTTCAAGTAACATTTTGCTGTATTTTCAGTAGAACAGTTTTCAATCGGTGCACTGAATAAAACTGTTACTACTAACGACTTCAATAAGGTATACCTTTTTCAGATATAACAGGTATGAGAATCGATTGTTTCAATAGTCAGATGGATACACTAAGCAGCAAAAAAGTTCTGTCGTTTAAAAGAAACATATTTGAATCTCTCGTCCGCAAAAATCCCAAATTTACAAATTTTGTGTAAATATTTGGATTTCTAAAGAAGTTATTTACAAATATCGAAAATAAAATTTTAACTTTAACACCCTGTAATTCCCTTAATAATCAGTTTTGGAAAAAATGTTATAGGAAGAGGTAACATTTATTTTCGGTCTAGAATTATTTCCTGAATTTTTTGCTCATCATTTCCAAACACCATATGTACAGGGTGTTCCTAACCTATGGTGCCAAATGAATATGACAGATAGAAAATGTCATTTTAAGCAAAAAGTTTCATGTAAATATAGGTCCGAAAATCCATAATAAAAAAGTTACAGGGTGATAAAGGTACAGTTTGAGAAACAATTTTTCGCAATAACTTCTACAAGTTAGGCAATTTAAATGAATCTTGGTGCAGTTTCTTGGACACTAAAATGCAACAATTTAGTTCAAAAACAATTTATTCCCATCGCCCAGGAGCGGAGAGCCGGGGCAGCACATAGGGTTTTATTATGAAAAAAAAATTGTCCTTTGCATTTTCGGAAAATTGATCAAATTTTCTGAAAAATAAACTAATATGTCACAAAAAAGGTACTCTTGTTCAATGTCACCAACATGAACCGTTCTCTTTAAAATTTGCAAAATTTATTGTCGTGCACCCGACAAGATAGAGGTAGCAATGAAAGTTCGTCATCATGAAATTTAAAATAACCTTTCAGTTTTCCTGTCAAAAGTTAATTGTAAGTTTTGATAGCATAAAATTTAGCTGGCGGTACTCATTAAAAGTTGTTATGGCAGAACAATACACCTTTGGAGAACTTGCAGATATGCAAGTAGATTATATGAACAAACCTATACAAATAGGAGAATACCTTCTCGAAAATTGTTTATGTCCATCGACCGGCTCCTTAAAGAAACAGGTACTTTTAAAAAAAGCCATTATGACACTGGCCATCCCAGAACGATCCGAACTCCAGGGGCTGAAGAGCGTGTTCTCCAACGTTTCGAAGAAGATGATACTTTAAGCGCCAGAAGAATTGCTTTCGCCGAAAATATGCCACATTCCTTGGTATGGAGGATTGCTAGGGAACAGCAACTGCATCCATATCATATGACTAAAGTACAAGAATTGCTTGCTGAAGATTTGCCAAAACGACTACAATTTTGCAACTGGATGTCAGAAAAGGTTCGTGTTGATGCGATGTTCGCCAAACGTATTTTGTTTACTGATGAGTGTTGTTTCACGAAAAATGACATTTTCAATTTAAGAAATAGTCATCACTGGAATGATGAAAATCCAAATGCAACAATTGTGCGACATTCGCAATATAAAATTAAAATCAATTTATGGGCGGGAATAATTGGCAATAAACTTTTGGGTCCAAATGAACTTCCTCTAAATGTGAATGGGGAAAATTACTTATATTTTTTGAACAACGACTTTGTTGAAGTTTTGGAAGACCTTGATTTGGAAACCAGAAGAAATATGTGGCTAATACAAGACGGGGCCTCTCCTCACTACTCTCGACAAGTAAGGCGACATTTAATTAATATTTTTGCAAATAGATGGATTGGTCGTGGATGAGATGCTCCTCAGCCATGGCCACCAAGAAGCCCAGATCTAACTTTACATTTTTTTGTTTGGGGATACGCAAAATCTAAAGTGTATGAAATTACAATAGAAGACGAGGGTAATTTAAGGCAAAGAATAACGGACACTTTCAATGAAATAAAGACGAATGAAGAAGTTTAGAATAAGCTCCCCTTTCATTTCTTAAAAAGAGTTAGAGCATGTATTAGAGCTAACGACAACATATGCTTAAATAACTTTTTTTGTAGTAAGTAGTTTTGTTATGTTGTAATTTAAAAATAAATGTTATATGTTATAACAAATTTACAAACCAAATCCATACCCAGTTACCACATAAAGCATAGCCTTCTTGATTACAGCATTCTTGTTGTCGGGTGCACGACAATAAATTTTGCAAATTTTAAAGAGAACGGTTCATGTTGGCGACATTAAACAAGAGTACCTTTTTTGTGACATATTAGTTTATTTTTCAGAAAATTTGATCAATTTTCCGAAAATGCAAAGGACAATTTTTTTTTCATAATAAAATCCTATGTGCTACCCCGGCTCTCCGCTCCTGGGCGATGGGAATAAATTGTTTTTAAACGAAATTGTTGCATTTTAGTGTCCAAGAAACTGCATCAAGATTCAGTTAAATTGCCTAACTTTTGTAGAAGTTATTGAGAAAAATTGTTTCTCAAACTGTACCTTTATCACCCTGTAACTTTTTTATTATGCATTTTCGGACCTATGTTTACATGAAACTTTTTGCTCAAAATGACATTTTCTATCTGTCATATGTTTGTATATCATAGTCTACTGAATTCTTGAATAGGCCATTTTGAAATAAAACAGCGTAACACAAATCTGTGTTTGCCTCGTGCCACACACTAAGTTTAACCTTGTTACTGCATTGTAAATAGTTTATTAAAAGGGAGTTACGCGTAATAATTTTCCTTTTTTGACAAAACGCACATTTTTCAAAAACACTGCATTGTTAGAATTTCAAGTCTATAAGTATGCCTATGTATAAAATATTAACATCGAATAAAGTAAATAATATATAAATTTGAGTTATCATTGTATAAAAATTACCTTTCCCATATGATAAAGTTGTGAAATAAATTTTTGTGATTATTTTCCTTAACAATGACATGATGGATCAAATCTTACCAAAGTCAAAAACGTCTTCGCTTAGAGTTGATGGTGTAGAAGATTGAGACGATGGAGAAACAGTAACTTTAGCGTCTATTAAAATTTTAGCATCAGTTTCTACAGACATATTTGGTATTATTCACGGCAAATACAATTTTTTAAGTACCACAAATACACTGAATAGAGAACCGTTTCATGGACAGTCGATATTTATTTATCATCTTATCAGGTAACAGTTTAGATATGGATATTGGTAACATTATCTATCTGGTATCAATATATTCTAAGTATCACTGATTCAATACGAATCAGTGATACTTAGAATCCAAAGTGCAGAGGAAAAATAATTCAAAAATTATTTACATCTGATACATAAGATTGCAAATAATATTCATTAGTACAACTACTTTACATTAGTAGCATTTACATAAGGTGCAGTAACTTCTAGTTACTATACAAAAAGCACGTGAAACAGATGATATTGAAGTAAGAGAAATACACATGGAACTTTCATTATCTTTGTTATTTGCTTTTATCATTAATATTGTTCTTCCGATAACAATGTTTTAAATCAGTGGATAAACCAAAGTCGATTTAAGAATAAAAGGTCGTTTAGCTATAGGTGTTCTAGGTGTAATTCAATGCTGGTCGGGGCATTAGACCGCAGAGTAGTTGTTTCAGGATTTGTAACATATCATTATCGCCGAATCGCAATAGAGGTCGCTAACTTTCAATGGTTTCTACTTCGATGTAGAACGCTTTATGTCTGTGACTTGTCAGTACGGCATGGAGTAAAGAATGGTGGATAGATGTAGCTTGTCTACACCGCGTACGCAGTCTTTTTATTTTCTTCTCGTTTCACAGCCTGGTGAGTTTTTACTTTATTGTATTCATTTTAGCTGAATATATGCTTATAACAGCTAGGTAGAGGTTTTGCGCGGTATTAAATTAAATCTTTTTTTAAATTTATTTTTTATTTTACTTTATTTCTATTTACACATTTATAGATATTCAGGTTTAACTATAACTAAGTACAACTATTTTAAGGGCAGATAAGGATGAATTAGAAAAAATTTCCGAACTTATTCATAAAACAAAAAACAATTTTTTTCCAAACTATATTAAACCCTTATTATTCGCCGACTCTGACCTGTCAGCCTCGAGGTTAGGTATATGCCACAAGTCAAAAGTGTCAAAAGTAGTGATAGGGCACCGCGTTGTCACGTGTATCGATTTGCAAAATTTAGATAATTATTTAATAATTTAATGAGAAACACGATATGGCAGCACAGGGAGGTAGCGCCTACCTTACTAATATTTATTTCCAGGATTTATATTTCGAGGGATTTCAAGAATATTTTCTTATCTGTTTACATTAAAACTTGCCTGTGCAAGATTTTTTACGTGCTATCTCTTGTTTCTTGAAGACCTCTCCTTTCCTCGACCATATGTACACAAATACATAAAAACACTGCCACAGTGCCACATGTTTACCGCCATAGCATTACAGCAGTTGTTCATTGTGGATCAAAGGGGATTCGGCATACTCGAAAAACGTCTTCCCATAAATTTCAGAAAAAAAGGCGTGAAAAATTTGCGAAGACAAGTACTAAAAAATTAATTCAAATAAATTATCGTATACGATATCTTATTTTCGACATATGATCATATACTTCTAAGGTCTATGAATATGATGGTCAATAAACTGTGTTGATGCAGTCTGCAGCCGCCACCTGTAGGTACTGCAAAATGTACTTTAAGCCGATAAATTTTTTTAGTTCTTGTGTTGCTGAGAAATTAAATTCTGATAATGCTAATAGTAGCTACGACGATAATGAGGCGATGTTTGCATAAACTAATTAGTACTATTTTAAACTATAACATCCTGAGATGTTTACAGTTTTCTTTAAAAATCCCTTAGAATATTCCTTCCAAGCTGATGAAAATAAAAATTATTTACACATCTTCTGCCGGGTATGATAGAGTGCGAACAGCCAGGATTATTGGCCTCACTTATGACTTCCTGATGAGGGCTAACAAGCTTGAAACTAGTATATGTCTGATGACGTAATTAACTAACCATGGCTGTTTTCTATAAGTATTTCAGTGCTGATCGGGGAATTAACGAGCCAATCGGCCGCAGGATTCGAAGCTACGTTTGGTGGCAAACACGATTCAAGTACCGACACCTTGGACCGCTCGACCGCCAACCGACCCAAAATAATGCACCCTATAACAGACGACGATAAGTGTTATCGTTATAGTAACAGTGCTAGTAACCAGTAGTGTACAGGGTGCCGTAATTTTAAGGACTTACATATCTGACTAAAGGCAATAAAAAACTCTTCTGTTCTGTTTACTTCACAAGAAGTAGACAACTGAAGTTTCCGAAAAACTATGTAAAACTGTAACGTACTGTAACGCTCGACAACGTTGCATTGTCAGACTGCTGCTGATAACCTAAACTTAGTGTTAGTCATAATGGTACGTGCAGCTAGTGCGATTCATTTTTGTCTTTGATGTTTATGTGTGTACATAAACAAAAATGAAACAAGTTCCATAACCGTAACCATAACCAGTTATAGTAACCATAACAAGTTATAGTAACCATAACCAGTTGCATGCCATGTTAATTTACGGCGAATTTAGGCAAAACTCTCTTAGCTACGAGACGTTTGTACGGTAAACACTTCAACAGAAGCAAGAAACAGAAGTGATTTTAAACATTTGTAACTACTCTTCTGTATTGTGAAAAGAGGTCTAAGAAAACCATTCACAGTAATCATCTATGTTTAGGTGTATATTATTATGTATAAATACATAATAATCCTAAGATAGTATGCGAGCGATCTTGTTACATATTCAAGACTTATTTGCTGTCATAATTCTGTTACCATTGGCCAGAGAAAGAAAATTGTCAAGCCAAATATGTTTTGTTTAGTACAACTTATCATATGGTCAAATTAAGGCACTCATATTCCATACACTTTGTATAGTATGTATACAGGGTATTAAAAAAAGAGTGTAAAATATTTCAGGAGGTAATAGTATGCACCAAAATAAGCAGAAAAGTCTTAATAAACATGGGTCCGCAAAGTAACGGTTGCGGAGATATGGACCACTATTCGTTTTTCAAACATTTTATTTTATTAGGAATAAACCGGCTTTTAACAAACAAAAATCAAAGTTACAGAAGATGTTCAAGTTGCCCTCCGTCCATTTCCAAGCAGACACGACATCTTCGTCTCAACGATATTCGAACTCTTTCGAAAACACCCTCCTTGGTTTGGATTTCT
The DNA here is from genome assembly GCA_037114965.1 of Monochamus alternatus. Classification (NCBI taxonomy): domain Eukaryota; kingdom Metazoa; phylum Arthropoda; class Insecta; order Coleoptera; family Cerambycidae; genus Monochamus; species Monochamus alternatus. Next base: position 9,897,436 of record CM073426.1, on the reverse strand, counting down.
TGACACTTTTGATTAATCCGAAGCTGCAGCTCTTCCAGGCTATTTACAGGAGTACCATACACTAATGTCTTCAAATATTCCCAAACAAAGAAATCTAGAGGGTTCAGATCAGACGCTCTTGGAGGCCATAAAACAGGTCCGGCCCTTCCTACCCATCTATGTGGAAAAGTTTGGTGTAAATGCTTTCTAACGGCCATGGAATGAGCTGGAGCACCATCATGCTGAAACCACATTTGTTGTCTCTGATTCAAATGAATGTCTTCCAAAAACTCATACAGTGTGTTCTGCAGAGAGTTGAGGTAAGCGGCGCCAACAGGATCTAGAAACCTGTCACCTACAATACCCATCCAAATGTTTAATGAAAAACGTGCATGATGTCCAGATTCTGTTAGAGCTTGTGGATTTTCGTCGACACTCCATTTCTTGTGAACCTGGCCTCATCAGTAAAAAGAATGTTTGCAAAAAAACGAGGGTCTTCAGCATCATGACGTAAAAACCAAACGTGCTTGATGATCATTTATTGGATTTAAGGCATGTACTCGTTGCGCATGGCATGGATAAAGCAGTTGCTCGTGAAAGATTCTCCAAACAAGAGGACCACTAATTCCTACCTCGGCTGGAATTTTCCGCACACTCGTACCTGGATTCTGCTCTACCAGTGCTAGAATTTCTTCATTTGCTCTAGGAGTGGATACCGACCTTGGTCTTCCGGATAAATGGCATTGTTTGCTCAAAGAGCCGGTATCACGCAATCTTTGGTGAATTCTTCCAAACATGCGTTATGAAGGAATCTGGCGATTTGGATAAGCGTCAACATAAAGACGTCGCGCTTCGGTGGCATTCCCATTCTGATCTTAATTCTGCGTTAGAGTAACCAGTCATAGCGAAAGAAAACTTGTGCACTGAGAACAACTGTCAAATACGTACTGTTTATTTCACTAAACATCAAACAACTTTTATAAGAAAATACACAACGTTTTTGCAAAATAAAAAAAGGGGCTAAAAAACATAAAACATTCCATATCTCCGCAACCGTTACTTTGCGGACCCATGTTTATTGAGACTTTTCTGCTTACTTTGGTCCATACTACTACCTCCTTAAATATTTTACACTCCTTTTTTAATATCCTGTATAAGTAGTGCAGTGTATTATGCGTTAAAGTGTGATATCTGCGAAGTACTCATCAAGTATGTGTAAGTGGATGGTGCTAGGCCATGGCCGTCTAAAAGGGCAACATTCTATGGATGAGTATAAACTTTTTAAAATAAACTATTAAACTTATTATTAACGTCATTTAGTGTCAACTTATTATTGGTAATTTTCTGTTATTTTGAATCTTTCTCAAGTGGCACGCCTATGGAATCTTGCCCTCTGCAACCCACAACTCGTATTCGTCTAAGTGCTGTAAATGAATCAGTCTTTACTCTTTTGGAACTCGGATAACTGAATTTACCAACGAATGAAACATATTATAGTATTTCAATTATTTTTTATTAACAATAAATTAATCAAAAATATATAGTAAGTAATACTTTGAACTTAAAAGGTAATTGTAAAAATTTTACATTAAAAAAAACTTGTCTGTAGGCAATGCTTACTTAGTAGCACTTAAATGAAAACATAAATATTAATTTAAATTATTTTCACTCTTCGACTCATTATTTTCTTCATTGACGTTTCTTGTTGGAGGGAAGACATATTTGGGGCTGATTTGGTCGAAATCAATGTACACTTTTCGTTTGGATACGTCTAACTGATCGGCGAGGTCGCTAAAAGTCGGCCTAGCCTCGGGCTTTTCCGACCAACATCGTAGCATGAGGGAGTAGAGTTCGTCGGTACAGATTTTCGGCCTCTCCAGTCGCTTACCCTTCTTCAATTCAGGCAATACGAAGTTATCGTGGGTATGTTCGTACGGAAAAGCACCTGCGAATATTATTTCATGATACTATTAAATGTATGCAATCCAAATATGTCTTACCTAACGTCCCAATTTCCCATAACACCACACCAAAAGACCAAACGTCGCTCTTGTTATCCCACGTTCTTTCTTCAATGGATTCAATTGCCATCCACCTTAGGGGCATTTTCTTTGGTTTTCGGTTGACGTACGATCCATTTCTTGACATTCCAAAGTCTGATATCTTCAGAACTTTGTTACTAGTAATCAAAATATTTCTTGCAGCTAGGTCCCTAAAAGTATTTTGGTTAATTAGTAATTCAGAATTATTCAAGATACGACTGAAGTAATCGATTGTAAAGTTTGGTTACACAAAAGAGGCTGCAGTGACAACTTTAGGTACGAAAAATAAGCGAACAACAGAAAAATAAAAATACAAATAGAGAAGATAGATAAAGATATACGAAGGAATATAGAGAAAACTGAGTCTTACCTGTGTGTTATAGACAGTTTCTCTACAAAACGCATGCCGTTGGCTATTTGAAATGCAAATTGTTGAAGCTCTGTGTGGTCCAGTATTGGTTCTGGTAAACGATTCAACTCTGCTGCCATCGGTGTAGGTGTTTCTAGGTCTAGATTTGTTAGTTCAGCTGAAAACATTAAGTTCATTTCAACTTATTTGAAGAAGAGACGTGTAGGAACTTTCGACTATAAGAGAAGTAATATTTTTTCTTAAGTTTCTGTTCTCACAATTAGAACTGTATACAGAACGTTCTGCATAAGAACCGACACAGGGCAGGTGCATGTAGGGGGTCCCAAAGTATTGTAAGTTACATGCTCTCAAAGTGGTGCCAAATATTTCGAAAAAAAAAATATCTCTGAGTTACTTGGAATATCCAAATTTGATACATGATTTAGATTTATTATTGGTCTTCTTTTACTATGAGTTCAAGTAAATTGAAACACTACAAGGTGTTTATTGAGGGCGAGTCACCTCTAAAATTATACCAAACTTTTTTTGCATTGATGGAATTTAAAAAGAATGATTATATTGTCAAGAATGGAAATTTAATAGAAAATAAGTCATTTGAAAATAAGTCTAATTGGTAAATATATTTTAAAAATAAAATCATTTAAAAACTCCAAAGCAGTCCAGTTCCAACGTAGTTTAAAGTCATTGCATAAACCATATTTTATTTTAATTTCGTAAATATATTCTATACTGTCGATAAAAACGTAAAGTCGGCAAATTACGACATTCCCAGGTGCGTTGACCACGATGACATTTCTACTGCAAAGCGCGGATTGGCAGTGGCCCCTCAGGCCAAAATATATTTACGAATTAGACTTATTTTCAAATGACTAATTTTCTCTTAAATTTCCATTCTTGACAATATCCCGCGCAAATATAAAAAAACTAAGGTTTTCAAAGGAAAGGTGCATGTATTAAAACAATATTTTAATAGTATTTATTAGAAGAAATCAAAAAGTCAGTAGTACGGTTTGACTACAACATTTGACAGTTACTAACAGAAATATTTTATTTCTGCCACTGTTTGTTGTTGAAAATGGCTGGAAAATTTACATTCAGCGAATAAGTTGACAAATTGTCTGTGAAGGAAACTGTAGAAGAAGTGTGGAAGAATTTCGCAAGAGAATTCCAAATCTAGTAATTCTCTATAGAGAAACATTTTCTAATATTGCAAGACCGGCTTGAAAGACAGGAAAGTTTTTCAATAATATCGGAGAACGTCCTAGTGCAAGTCGTTTGCAAGTTTATCATTTATGCATTAGTATATTAATTCTCAGAAGAAAATTCTTTTCACTGATGAGGCTTGTTTCATTTGTAGAGGAATTACAAATATCCACAGCTGTCATGAATATTCCGATGTAAACCCCTATGCAATAACTCCTAGACATTTTCAACGATACATGTTTGGACGATATTATTAATCATTATTAGATTGGATCAGTTATTTTGCCAAATCGATTAAATGGTGAAAGTTATTTGAAATTTCTGCAAAATAATCTCCCTGAATTAATCGAAGATTTGCCGTTGCAACTTAGACTAGACTGGTTTATGCATGATGGGGCGCCGCCTTATTTTAGTGGTTTTTATATATTTTTAGGTATTAATAATATTGTGTGAAACTAACTACTCAGTGGACAAAAGCCCCAACCTGCGTTGAATTACAACCACAATATCTACCCATATATTCCTTATTATTAGCACATTTTTTTACTGTTTTAGAAAGGTATTTTAAGCTAATATAAATCAAATCTCCTACAATTCCTATCAATGAAGTCATATGTATGTTCTCTGATACCAAACATCTAGGTATGCTAATGAACAATTCCACAGACAAAGCTCTATTCAATAATAAGGAATATATGGGTAGATATTGTGGGTGTAATTCAACGCAGGTTGGGGCTTTTGTCCACTGAGTAGTTAGTTTCACACAATATTATTAATACCTAAAAATATATAAAAACTTTTAGATAAAAGGTGAACATTTTTCAAGTAGGTATTGTCATATTTAATTCATTGACAGGATGTCACTTTTTTGTTATTGTCGATATTTAACTTCTAATAATTTTAATTTTTATAATAATTTTTATAGCTAGATATTTGATTCAACTTAAAGGAGACCACCTGAAGAAGCAATCCTAAAAATGCAGAAATAGGTCAGATCTCATCTATTGTGGTTGAATTTGTCGTGTTCCCACTGCCAAAAAAGTGATGTTAGATTTTTATAGAGTGAGTAAATTAGATTATTTTCTTTAGATAATTATTGAATAGAGCTTTGTCTGTGGAATTGTTCATTAGCATACCTAGATGTTTGGTATCAGAGAACATACATATGACTTCATTGATAGGAATTGTAGGAGATTTGATTTATATTAGCTTAAAATACCTTTCTAAAACAGTAAAAAAATTATTTTAGTGGTACTGTTAGAAACTTTTTGAATTTTAAGTTTTCAAATAAATGGTTAGGAAGAGGTAATAATTGTCCTCAAAATTGGCCACCACGATCGCCAGACCTCAACACATCTGATAATTTTCATTAGGAAACATTGAAGGGTTTTTTTAAATCTCGTCAACTAAATCCATAACGGTCATCATGCAGATATTAGAGTATATTTCACTTTTCGGCGCAGAAAAAGGTGTCCATTTAGTTTTAATTTTATATTTTTTATTTTATAGTGTAATTACTAACTGTCAAATTTTAAAGACAAAACCTAGTTTTGATTTTTTGTTTTCTTCTGTTAAACACCATTAAAATCTTATTTTAATTATTGCATTTTTCGTAAAAAACTTAAAGTTTTTTAAAATTTAACAAAAATAAAAAAGTTTTAATCTACGGAAAAAAGTTTGGTTTAATTTTAGGGGTGCCTCACCCTCAAAGAACACTTTGCAGTGTTTCAATTTACTTGAACTCATAGTCAAAGAACGAATAAATCCAAATCATGTAAAAAATTTGATTATTGATGATTATAAGTTAAAGTAATTCATAGATATTATTTTTTTTCGAATTACTTGGCCCCAATTTGAAGGCTACAGGCCTTGCTTGTGTGCAATTTTGTATACAGGTATGTTTGGTTAAATTGCAATATTTTGGAACACCGTGTATAAATGGGATCTGTTCAAATTTAGACTACGGCTAAGTAAAAAAACCCTTTGAACGTAATTTTTTTAGAATAATTTTTTTTGTATGAATATTAATAAAGCAAACAATATTAGGTTTCTTAAAAATCCTGCCAAATAAAATATACTGTAACGGGCGACAACATTGCAATTCATTGTTATCCTGCTGTTAACCTCAAACAAAAAGTTTCGTAATCATGAGCTACATGACATGATAATTACTAAGTTTTTCTCTCCCGAATTGGAATGATCAGCAAGAATTACTTTTTTGTTTTTAGTCACCCGCATAACATTCTATTGACATCATTTTATATACACGTCAAAAGTCTTGGACCTGCTGTATACAGGGTGTCCGGAGTTGATGAGCAACGGATAATTCTAGACCGACAATAAATGGTACCTCTTTCTATAACATTTTTTCCAAAACTGATTATTAACGGAGGTACAGGGTGTTAAAGTTAAAATTTTATTTTCGATATTTGTAAATGAGGGTCTTGCGGACGCGAATTTCTAATATGTTTCTAATTTTGACGTCACTGGTAGAGGGCGCCACTTATGGCACATCATGTTTCTTTTAATGACAAAATTTATTTTGCTGCTTAATGTATCCATCTGACTATTGAAACAATCGATTCTCCTATCTGTTATATCTGAAAAAAGGTACACCTTATTGAAGTCGTTAGGAGTAACAGTTTTCGAAATAATCTTATTTGAAATATTCAGTGCATCGATTGAAAACTGTTATCGTTTCAGTTAAAGTGCCTTTTCCACTGAAAATACAGCTAAATGTTACTTGAAAAAATTGTTCAGAACGATAAATTATGGATATGTGCAAAATTAAAAAAAATTGGTTTCATCAAACCACGCCGATCTTCTTGAAATTTTGCACGTCCTCATAATTTACGATTTTGAACAACTTTTTCAAATAAAACAGGTAGGAGTCAGATGGATACATTGAGATGCAAAAAAGTTCTGGCATTTAAAAGAAACATGGTGTGCCACAAGTGGTGCCCTCTACTAGTGACGTCAAAATTAGAAACATGTTTGAATTTCTCGTCTGCAAAAATCCCTGATTTACAAATTTTATGTAAATATTTGGATTTCTTAAGAAGTTATATACAAATATCGAAAATAAAATGTTAACTTTAACATCCTGTAACTCCGTTAATAATTTGTAAAATATGTTATAGAAAGAGGTAGCATTGATTTTCGGTCTAGAATTATCCCCTGAATATTTTGCTCACCATTTCCGAACACCCTGTATAATATGATTCGATTAAATCTAGTCGTTTTTCTTAATGTCGTAAAAAAATACATGTACTTAGGGAACAAAAACGACAATAAAAAATTGCAGCCCATGAACCTTTACTTTATTACCAATGTTTTTACAAATCTGGTCAGGTAGGGAGTGGATTCAGCCATGTGTTCCTTTGAATTTTTGTACATTATAATGCCAGGACGTAAAATTTCTGCGTTTACTCGAGCACGAATGACTGCTTTACATGATTCAGGACATTCCAATCATCAGATATCGAACATGGGCATTCCTAAATCATCTGTTGTACGAATAGTACACAGATATGAAGAAATTGATACAGTGGAAAACATCCCACGTAGTGGACGTTTTCGAGTATCTAAAAGGGAGGATCGGTATTTGGTGCAATATTCCCGTAGACACCGCACATCTTCAGTTCTCAGGACACCTACTATTCGAAGACGAGTCCACAATGCAAATTTACGTGCTAGAAGACCATTACGGGTCCACACTCTACTTCTAAGGCATCGTGATGCCCGTCTCCAGTGAGTGTGAGAGCATTGGGCTGGTTCCTAATGACAATCATAATGACAATTCATTTTCCCAGTGAAGTTGCTCCGTATGAAGTGGGTACCGCAATGTTTTGGAGTGGAATAATGTTCAACATCCCATTAATTCGCATACCACAGAGTGATCAGTCAAATTTACATCGAACAAGTTATTACGCCCATTATCTACCCTCTACATAATGAATTAGGTAAAACTTTTGTGTTTTTCGCTGCTAGAGCCATTCATAATCGTATTCCTCCACCTCAGACTGCAGATGAGTTAGTCGTGGCGGCAGAAGAGGAATACAACAATATTCCGCAAGAAATCGCTAACCGCTTGATTATCTCAATGCACAGACGTGTCAATATGCTATTGCAACGTGGTGGAGATCATACTTGACCATTAGTCAAGTAGAGAACTTGCTTTGTTACTTCTTTTTGATTTAATAAATTTTGTCAAAAATGTCACACATTTACTGGTTTTTAATTTTTCTTAAGTATCAGTTTATCGAACATATTCCTTTCACAAGAGATTTAGAAAACAATATACTTTTATAAATGTATTTGGTTTTTCTGACAAAAATATTTCTTTAACAAGAATGAGGGGGATCCAAGATTTTTAACGTTGTGTGTATTTACGTCTTACTTATATCGTCATCCTAGAATCAAATTGTTTTAAACATTAAGAACGGTCTCTTACTTTCAGCGCTTGAAGGAATTCGACTTGAATTCATTGATGATGGAGTTTGAGGTTGCCGTAACGTCTGAAGATTCGGATCAGTACCCGTTTTCAAGAACACACTTGAATCGGCCGACTTTGGCGTTGTGGGGATGATGTACGAACCGTCACTTGTACTGGAAAAAAAATAAGAATAGTATATTCTGTAACAAGATTGAAATGAAAAAAAAACCAAACGAGTAAAACCACAAGTTTCGAATCAACCTTTACGACCAAAAAGTGAGAATAAAAAAACAAATTAAAGTAAATCTATACAAAATAAGTTATTCCTTGAGACATTTGTATCACACTGTATTAATATTTATATTTATAGTGTCCGTACAATTACTGAAATTGCACTGGTGCATTGGAAATATTTTCTGTAATATTTTTCAAAATAGATTGATTTCTAGAGGAAGACTTAACAGTCGCGTAGCAGGAAGAATTGGAGGTTGAGGGGACGGTTACTAACGAATTAGATCCAGTAATTTAAGAAACTAATTGATTTGCTAGATTTATACAATTTTGTCGAGAATTTTCTATGTATCTGCCGTCTGCTACTTGAGAAGACTTCCAACCTCTATCCGCACCTGCATTTACCAACGTAGTCACTGAGGTACGGCGGAAACAGTGGTCACTATACTTTTGTGGGTTTAGAAGGAATATTATAAGGTCTCAAATCCCAGTATTTTTTTAATGATATTATAAAAATGTTCTGTGACTGTAACCTTGCAATTAGTATTGCAATTTCAGGTGAAGTATTATAAAATTCTATACTTGATTCACTCGATTTTTCACTCATTATTTTATTTAAATGAAAATAATAATTATAACGACGCCGCCATTTACACTTGCCACTGACAGTTTTGAAATCCATGGTTATTTAGTTGTTTAGTTGAATAGAATGAGAATACATGCAAAACACAGGAGAAGCAAGTGCTTCAGAATTAATATTCTAACTCAAGAGTGAACATGTTTACATTCTATTATTAAAAGTGATTTCGAAATAATTACATTCACTAATGATAGTGGAGAAAATAATTTTTAATCAACATTACGCCTAGAGTTACAAAAGCCCAAATATATAATTTGTTACAGTTGTTTTCTTCCTTTTTTTCTTAATGCTTTGTTCATTTCTTATCATTGTTATTAAAGAACTTTCTTTTTTTTTTTTTCGTTAAGTTCAATAAGTGTGGACACCATGGAGTAAAAAGCTAAAGATAGGTAAGCAAACAATTAAATAATCCCGCATTTGCTAAATTTAAAACTTAACCGTCAGGGCTACACTAGCATAGTGTCAAGAAAGGTGAGAACAACATACAAGCACCGTAAAAGATGAAGAAGCAATATAATACTTACTCAAAAACACATGTAGTGTAACTGATTTTTGCTTCTGGCATGCTGAAAAAAGAAAAGTTGAACTGAAAAAGAGTATTTTATTACAGAATGTGCGTAGTGTGTCAATATGTAGTAGCAATTGGTTATATGTATTATACAGTATTAAAAAGGACACCAATTTCTAAATGTTCGCATGGTTTATAAAGAGAACAGAAGAAAATATCGCACTAAAAATTAAGTGACAAGTTTTGCAGGTTTTCATGGCAATTGTCATTGGGTGAACAATTTGCCACGATTGCCACATCTCATTTTAGACTTTTCAGGTATGTTTCGTTTTTAAATATCATCAAATGAATTACAAGCCCCTTCCCATTTCAGTTGGCCCACCATAGGATTTGGCAGAAATTTTGTTTTTATGAAGCAAAAATAAAAGTACAACATTAACCTGTAAATTTATTTATCTCTTAAACAGTATTTTAAACATAATAAATAAATATGAAGCAACGAAAACCAATATCTAACAGAAAATAAAGACAAATAGAGAAAATAAGAACAAGTAGCGTAAAACTAACAAAACAATTTTAAAATTCACCACTGGGTAACATCGCCTTTATTTTTTATTACAGCCGCAATTCGTTGGGGCATAGTATTAACCAAGCCTTGACATAATTCCGGTGTAAAAGAATCCCATATTTCCTGAAGTCTTTGCTTCAGCTCAGGGATATTTCTAGCAGGATGTTTTCGTAGCACCTTTTTCATCTCATGCCACAAAGTTTCTATTGGTGATAGATCCGGACTGCTAGAAACCCATTCTAAAAGTGCAATACCATTATCCTTTATCCACTTTAATGCTTTCTTTGAGGTGTGACATGCTGCACCATCTTGCTGAAACACAAATTCTTGGCGGGATGTCAAGCATTCTTCCATGATCGGTAAGAGCGATTCTTCCAAAATGGCTAAATATTTGTCCGTATTCACAATGCCGTCAATAAAATGAAGTTTTCCCACTCCTTTAGCTGACATGCTACCCCAGATCATGACTGATGCAGGAAATTTCACCTTTCGTTTGAGACAGTCCGGATGAAACGCCTCATTTTTTTTTCGAATAACTCGACTGCGACTGTCTCCAACACACACTTCAAATCTGGCCTCATCACTCCATTGTATTGCACGCCATTGCTGAGTTGTCCAATCCTTATGTTGTCTTGCCCACCTTACTCTATTTTTCTTCTGCTGCAGTGTTAAAAGCGGCTTTTCTTTGGCCTAAAGCAAAATATTGTCATTTCTTATTTTCCTACCGCAATTTTGCTTATTAAAAAATTTACCTTATAAGTGCCAAAACCCATTTTATGAGCCTCCCTGTGCGTTGTGGATCTCGAAATTCGTCTCCCAACAGCGTCACTCCATAGAGCACTTAGCTCTAAGTAATTAGCTCGCCTATTTTTCTGGATAATCCTCTTCAACGAACGTCTATCCACATTTGTAATTTTGCTTTTTTTAATATATTGGGGCCTTGCAGCAACTGAGCCGGTATTTTTATACAGTCTAACTATGTTTCTTACACTATACCGCGATAACTCTAATAAATTTGCAATTTCCGAATTTGATTTGCCGGAATTGAAAAATTTAATAATAAGTGAACGAATTTTCTCATCAATAACCTTTCCTCTACCCATTTTAAAAAAACACAACTACTTAAGTACTTGAAGCTATACTAAATGCGTACTGACAGCTATATGAATATTAGCAACTGTCACGGTGTCAGTTTTCCACAGCAATCTTTGAATTATAGGCATCCTTTGTACCAGAACAAACATAGGTTGATTTGCTGTATTTACAAAATTTTTGCTTTTCCTTGCAAATTTAAATAGAGAGCAAGGACTTTGGTATTTTTTACTGGACATTATTTAATATACTCTGCTAATTACTTTGGGGCCTGAAAACAACCTGTAGTATTTGTTATGTTTTGGTGCTGGCCAAAAAACTAATATTTCAGTAGGTGGGCCAACTGAAATGGGAAGGGGCTCGTATAATGTCCAATGACCAAAAAAGTAAGTTTCGCCGGATGTCGCATAGTTTTTACCGAAAAAATTGTGTATGTGTGGTGTGAATTCACTTTTTTAGTAAAGAAGTCTTTACTCTTACTTACTTTTGGCTATTAGACCTAAGCAATTCCTCATCCATATCACTGTAACACATTTGGAAAGTTTAAAAAAAGAAACAAGCCAGAAGAAATTCACTTACTCTGGAAAGAATATTCTAGGAATTCTCTTTTCCGTCCATTTTTTTCTTAGTCTTATGAGGTAGTTCTTCAGACTACCTCCCCCCACCAATTCCATGACCATCAGGTAGGGTTGTTGCATAGTGACACAACCCAAGAGTCTTACGATGTTCTCGTGGCTACCGATTTTCTTCATTGTATCAATTTCAGTTTGAAAGTCCAAGATCTCCTCATCGGAAGCATCATCTGAAAATAAAAATAGGGTACCTGGTGTAAAAAACACTTTTACTTTCCATCATTTTTAGCAAATTATAAAATACATAGTAATTCTCAAATATGTGCACTATACAGGGTGCCTTTGAAAGAAGTAGCACAGTAGTACTTGTGAATCTATAAAAGTTTCGCATAAAAATATTTTTGTACAAACGTCAACAAAAGTAAATTTTTAACACATGCTGTCACTGTCTAAAATGTAATTTACCTTTAACACTGGTGCGAAAAGAGAAAACAATTCCGAAATGTTAAATCAAAGAAATATTCATTTACCTAATTAGATGTACAGTTAAGGAAACTACAATTAGAATAATTAATTCTATGACCAATCTCATTAGTGGCTCTAGTAGTAATTATTTCTGTGGAATTTGTACCAGGATATGAAGCAATGTTATTCGCCGAAGTTTTGATCAAAATTTAGCCCATGATGCTCTTCTTGTTTTGGAACGACCGTGTCTCTTAATTGTATTAGGGTCATTCCATTTGAAATCGTCTAATTGGCAAAGCCGACCCATTTTAGATTTTGGTGTAATTTTGAAAATCTCTTCTCTTTCCAAGCAACAAAATTTACACGATTTTGATTTTTACAAGCACTTGTTTCTGCCTATTTAAATAAAGACTCTTAAAAATTGCTATTTTTAAGCTTTATTAATTTTTGCTGTCAAATTTTTCTGTTTGAAGATATTTGAATGGTCAAGACGGAATTCGGAGTGGGAAATGTGATAGTTTCAGTGTAAAAGAAGATAACGATCCCTTTGAATAATAGCAGCGTGCTGAAAATGAGTGTTTTTTAGTTATTTTTCGTGAATTTCATTCGACTCTAGCGTCTTAACTGTTGAGAGATAAAAATTCATGCTCCGCGGGAATTAAGTATACATATCATAGACAAAATTCAGCCACAGGTTGACCTGAGTAGCCCACTCTTTATAGAAGAAAACTTTGCTTGATGTTTTGAAATTTTTAAAAATCCCAATGTTCAGGCTATGAAACGCGTTGACTGCGAGATAAAAATCTGATACTCACAGAATCTACTGTTCTTACCTTCAACTTTAAATGACTACATCACTTGTTTTGTTATTTTCATGTTCAGTGCATGTACGAGTCGCTTTTTACAGCAAAAATCAACTCAATTTGATTTTCTAAATAACTAGTAGTTTTTATCTTATTTTTTTTTTCTATAAAAATTCCGTTTTATCTATAGAATTTTTATATATTTTTATGCATGCGTATAGAGGTAAGCTTATTTCCGTTATTTGACTGTATTGCATTTAAAAGTAGGTACGAATATGCGTAAATTAAAAAAGAAATTAGCAATATTATTAATTATTCATTATATTATTAACAATATTCGAGAAGTAAATTCGAGTTCATAAGTATTAATAAAATTACTAATGATTTAATTTCTGTCATTTTCCAATTTATATATTTTCTTGTAATTCGATGCCGTCGATTTGAAAAGTTGAATGAAAAATTGTTTACAGTTACTGTCATTTTCGATGATATTTACTTCCAAAAACAATTTTACACCTTAAATATCCATAACTTTATTAAAACTTGAAATATTTTTCATATTTATAATTATTTTTGATGGTAAGTAATTTTAATTCATTAGTAAAAACGTCCAGATTTTTGCTGTAAAAAAACGGCTTGTACATGCACTAAACATGAAAATAACAAAACAAGTGATGTAGTCATTTAAAGTTGAAGGTAAGAACAGTAGATTCTGTGAGTATCAGATTTTTATCTCGCAGTCAACACGCTCGTTTCATAGCTTGAATATTGGGATTTTTAAAAATTTCAAAACTTCAAGCAAAGTTTTCTTCTATAAATACCTAGTGGGCTACTCAGGTCAACTTGTGGCTGAATTTTGTCTACGATATGTATACTTAATTCCTGCGGAGCATGAAGTTTTAACTCTCAACAGTTAAGAAGCTAGAGTCGATTGAAATTCACGAACAATGACTAAAAAACATTCATTTTCAGCACGCTGCTATTATTCAAAGGGATCGTCCTAGCCAATTATCTTCATTTACACTGAAATTACTATCTTTGCCACTCTGAATTCCGCCTTGATCATTCAAATATATTCAAACAGAAAAATTTGACAGCAAAAATTAATAAAGCTTAAAAATAGCAATTTTTAAGAGTCTTTTTTTAAATATGTGGAAACGAGCGCTTGTAAAAATCAAACTCGTATAAACACCAAAAGTTACACCAAAATCTAAAATCGGTCGGCAAGAATTTTTTTTATTTTCAGACTATTTTATATGGAATAACTCACTACGAATAGCACCAGAGTCGACCAACAAACTAGCCGAAGCTCTTCGAAAGCAATGTCCAGCATAAAGACGAGAATGAGACAAATTTAGAAATGCAGCAATATTGGCAGGCATCTTACCAAATGTATTGGAGTTGTGGCACATTTATTCTTAATGTATTTTATGAATATTTTTGAATGATTAGTGTTTGCTGGACGAAGGGCTATGTACTTTTTGTAATAGTTCAAATATAATGTACCAGTAATAATGAAAGTTCCTTGCACCTTAGGTTTTGTGTCTGGTACAGTAGCGAAGTTTTCAAATCTTCGATATTATTGAATGTCAAGTTGCACAGTTCTTTGCGATGTCCAGCTCCAAATACACAGAAAATTGCGGCAACCTTCTACATGAGATATATTTCATCCAGTGCTTCTACAAGAAATTTGTCGATTTGTTCCCTGGTCAACACTTTCGACTTCTCCCGTCGATATTCCTTCAAAAAAGTAGCAAGCTTGTAATACTTGCTTATTTCCTCATCTTTAATGTTCATCATCGCCTTCTACATGGAATAACCAAAGCGTTGACGATTTTCATATTTTGAACTTAAAAGTATGCCAAAATCACTTTTTCTTTGAACATGCCTCTAACATTTTTCAGATCACACCCTTTCCAGAAACGATTTTACGAAAACTTAGAGTGTGCACATCATTTCGAAATTTTATTTTATTATACGAGTACGGTGGAGTTTTTGTAGACACAAGTTTATGAAAAAAGCACAATAAATAAAATTGTTGATGATTTGCCATATTTAACCATTGCAAATCTATTAATTTATGAGAAACATGTTCAAATTTTCTGCCATATGCAAAGCGGATACATGAATTTTGAACAAGCTGAATACGGTATTTATAGGTTTGGTCCAAACAAGGCCCGTAGACAGGTGCACAATAATAGAAGTGACTTAACACTAGAGTTTCGCAGAGCATTTTCTTTGTACTGCAGTTAATATAATCTTTGTGAGGATACAGAATTCTTAATGCATTATGTGATCGATGTTTTCTAAACCTTAATGACCTATCAAAAGTTAATCTTAATTTTTTTAGATTTTCAGAGATAGTTAATGATGAACCCATTAACTGAATTTTTAATTTTCAACTTTCGTTTTTCAACATTATGCTTATTTCCAAATAAAATCGCAGGTGACAGCGGGATGCAAAACCAGTTGATGATTTTTAGAAATATCACTAATAGTTTGTAACTATTAATTTCAACACTAGCTACTTTATAATCTAACGAATTAAATTAATAATAAAGTTGAATATCGTCAGCATACATATGAGTATATCAATATTTAATAAATTTAACAAACTGGCTGGTATAAATATTAAATAATACAGAGCCTAAAATGGAACCTTGTCGAACTCCTTAAGAAATTAATCTAGGTGAAGTAGCTTCATTTTGAAAACGATATTATTTAAGAATGGATGAAAGTAGTTGATAGTTAATAGTATCAAAAGCTTTGCTAAAATCAAGTAATATCACTGCAGTATTTTTCCTTTCATCCATTGCTTGAAAAATGTCATCAGTGATATTAATTAAAGCTGTAGCACAACTTGTAATACGTATTGAATTTTTGGCAACAAAGATTGGACTCAATTAGTAGAAAAATTATAAACGGCATTTCGAATGTCAGGTGCTTTCATCAATCAACGTTTAAACATTAAGGAACACCCATAGTTTTATTTATTTCTTATTTTATAAAATAATTAGAAAAAATTACTCTCATTTTTATCAATACATAGTTTAAAATTGTTTAGTTTTCACTAGGGTAAGCAGTGGAATTACCTTTCATCTGTTTTACAGCTACCCATGAAAATCCAGGTTTCCCGTCAAGCTCGTAGGCTTTTCCTTTGAAAACTTTAGCGAACTCCCCTACTCCTATGACTTCGACCATAATAATTTTGTTTCTTGGAAATTCGTACTCATCGTACTTGTGAGCTGTCTATAAAGAAAAATAATAACAAAATAATTTTCCTAAAAGCAACAAGCAGTAGTACAACTTCTGCTATTGAATGTGCTAACCATGGAAATATCGGGGACGATAAGAGAAGTTGAGTACAAAAAATTACTGTGCAATTCATTTTTTACATAAACTATTATGTAAATTGGTGTATCTCACCGAAGTGAACACTAGTGATGATTTTTCGCGAACGTACCATAGCTGCTAATAACAATAGCGGCAAAAGCAGTGGAATTTGCTGTATAAAATAAGTGTTCTTTTGATTTTTTTTTAATAAAATTGTATTTGTAAGAGTATATTCAAACACTTTTTTTAGATTCTGAATCACCGTGTATGCAGCATGTCCGGAAATGATGCGTCAATATTCAGGAGGATGATTCTACAGGAAAAATTAAAGATACAAAGCCCTATAACATTTGTTCGAAGACTCAAAATTAGCAAGGTTACAGGACGCCAAATTTTTTTTTTATGAATTTCTTCTAATGACTTTATTGAGTATATTTTTTTTCCTAATTTTGTACAAGTATTATTAGTATATTTTTGTAGCCATGTTCTTAATTTGACGTATATCATTCAACGCTACCCCTCGGAATATTGACGCACATTCCTGGACATCCTCTATAAAACACTCGATAAAACAGGAACCGGAATATTTTTCAAAATAAGCTGAGCAAGGCCTTCGTCTGATATCTGTTTAAAACAATTACCACATTCTTTCAATCACCTAAATAGTCTAAGATCCCACTATAAAACGACCTTCACCGAGCTAGTTAATGGATGAAAAGTATTTTATATCCAATTAAATATGTCAATAAATATATTGCAAATGGGTTGTCTAAAAAAAATCAGTCCAGAATATGATTAATCAACAATTAAAAATTATTATTTTTTTAAT
This sequence comes from Monochamus alternatus, assembly GCA_037114965.1. NCBI lineage: Eukaryota > Metazoa > Arthropoda > Insecta > Coleoptera > Cerambycidae > Monochamus > Monochamus alternatus. The sequence continues at coordinate 9,880,366 of CM073426.1, read as the reverse complement.
CATTTCACTGGTTTGGTTAATAGACAAATTCCATACCAATCGAAAGTATGAAGCCCATAGCATATGCAAACGTTAGGTTGACTATTTTTAAAGTTAAATTAAAATAAAGATTATTTCATTACCAACACGGTGGTCGTTCATACTGAAAAGGAAGACGATCCGTTTATCCGTTTCTCCAAAAAGTTGAATAAAGTCCGGGGGCGGAGGTATTATTATTAATCTGCCCCTAGCAACCCCTAACGCGAAGACGGCCAAATTTTTTCGATTCCGCGTCTCAAAGAGTACGTGTCTTTAAAATTTCGATTCGATCGGTTGGGGGGCGGCATCCTGTTTTTTAAAACTTTTTCGGTACATTGCCGGATACGCCCCCGCCTTATCGCGAAGTATACGTACATAAAATTTGAAGTCGATCGGATTCGATTTGTGGCCGTGAGATGTGCGGAATTTTTTTTTAGTCCTAACGACGAATATGAGGCTAGGTAAACGGCGGCTGTGTGACGGGATCGGAGGTTTCCTGAATTCATAACAGGGGTGGAGTCTCGAAGTCACGAGTTCGAGAAATCGACCTTTTCTGTTTCATTTCGAATACATATTCGAATGTTTTTTATGAAAATATGAAAAAATGCTTCTATACAATTTTTTGTACAAACAACGGTTTACGAGTTGGGCGGCAAAATACCACCGCCCCCGGACGGGAAACGGATTGTCTTCATCTTCGGTATAGCCTATTATTTCCTGGTAGTGTCTTGAAATGATATTATGACGTTCCTGCCGCCCCTCCGGGAGCGGCCCTTGAAAACACGGAATTTGTCTAAAATTATTAAATTTTGTTTGTAGCTTCTTCTCCACCTTACCTATAGAAAAGTCTAATAAAATTATTTGATTATATGTATCGTTTCCTTAAAAAAAAATTAAACGTAATTTGGGGCGGCAAATGGATTATTAGAAAATTTTATTTTTTACGGGTTTTCGATCTCGACATATCATTAGTAGGGTCCAAAATGTTGTTTTATTGTCATTGAAGAGCGTTAGGCTTAAGGGCAGATTAATAGTAATAGGTACCGCCGCCCCCGGACTTTATACGATTTTTTGGAGAAACCGATAAACGGATCGTCTTCGTTTTCGGTATGGACGAACTACACACAGCTGCAATGCTGTGTACTCTTCTATCGCATGGAATGGTTCGCTGGGGAATATTTCACTTTTTAAAACTGGACAACCGGAATTCAGGACTGATTTTTCGCAGAGAACCCTATACCACCGTGTTGGTAATGAAATAATCTTTATTTTAATTCAACTTTAATTTATTAACCACACCGGTGCAAGTTACCAGTATCGATTTACCTATTTATACCTGCCTACCCAAGAGTGACGGGAAAAAAGTAGTCAACCTAACGTTTGCATATTCTATGGGCTTCATACTTTCGATTGGTATGGAATTTGTCTATTAACCAAACCAGTGATCATATTCTGGACTGAAATTTTTTAAATAACCCATTTGCAATGTATTTATTGACATATTTAATTGGATATAAAATACTTTTCATCCATTAACCAGCTCGGTGAAGGTCGTTTTATAGTGGGATCCTATACTATAATTGGTGTTCACCTCACCACACCACCATAGTTTTTGTCATATGTTTATCTGATCTATATTCACACTAAATTTTTTAGTGACGTTACTGACTTTAAACATAAACGCTAAACACTAGTTGTAGCTACAAACAAATTGCTCTAATCATTGCAAAGAAAGTAGGTAGTCTAGTGATCTATGAAAAAATAATGACATCGTTCAAGAAAATTTTTTTAAATTTAATCTGCTTTGCATATCTTTGCGATTACGGAATTTTCACAGTATGCTCCCTAAATTCATCAGTTGCAGATTATAATTACCTCACAAATCAATAGTTTTATCTAATTTAACAGATTTGTGCGGTAAATATTTGGATACCTAATAATATACTTACTAGCACAAATTCCAAAGGCGTATATTGCGCGTTGATTTCTTCACGTAGTTTGCTGCAAAAAAAAGTCATTAACATTCTGATAGGACATTTTTAGAGGTGTTACTTACAACTGCGATAGAGGAGTGGCTAAGTCTTGATTTTCGTAAGGGTCATACGACTTGGAAAAGAAGAAATATTTTTCCAATTTCCTCCTCAGTCTTGGCGACCACTGCAAAAGTTTGTAAGACACCATCATGAGTATTATCAACGCAATTAAGCATATTGCGATTATAAACACGTTGGACTCGGAAAGCTCTATAAATGAATATTGGAATTAATTTCAAATTGAGGAAATTAGCGCGCAATCTTTCTGCCACGTATTATACATGTGAAAATAAGTCAAAAAGTTCCTATAAACATGACCCGAAAAATGCTTCATAAGGAGGTTAGAACCGCCCAAAAGGGCAATCTTGAAGATGGTTCTTCCAGAATATCTTTCGAAATATTTAATATAAAATCACGAAATTTGGTGGGTAGCATACATTTCGCATACTACCAAATTTTCTGTTCTTACAACTTAAAATATTTGCTCAGAGCGTCACATGCTGAGGGGGGCCTAAGGTAAATATTGCCCCACTTTTTTATTTTTGGATATTTTGTCTTGTTGTTATCAAATTATAAAATTTCACAGTTTTCTACACAAAGAGGTACTCTTGTTCGATCTCGATAGGATGCGCCGTTTTCGAGCAAAACCGATTTAAAGAAAACATTGATCTCATCATAAAATAAAAATTGGAATTCGCAACGAATAATAAATAAGACATTTTTACAGGACACTTTTTATGGGAATTAAGAAATTTGTTTGGTACTTGAGCAAATGCTCGAATAAGTTTCCATTTTGTTCAATATAATGTCTAGCCCGGCGTAGAATATTCTGCGAGGCACGGAGAATTTGAAAATTGTTCTCTTTTATTTGATTGCCAGCTAAAATAATTCTTTGAAGTAATTCTTCACGAGTATCCACCTCAGCTGCATAAACTAGATTACTCTTATGACCCCAGAAATAATAATCTAGCGTATTCAAATCCGGTGATCGCGCTGTCCAGGCTATCGAACCACCTCTCCCTATTCACTTCTCAGGATACTTTTCATTCAGCTAAATACGAACCGCCTGCCCAAAATGAGCTGGTGCTCCATCATATTGAAAATACATCCCCACTCTTGTTTCTAAGGGAATATCCTCTAATAATTCAGGTAGTCAATTTTGTAGAAAGTCCAAATATCGTTGGGAATTGAAATTATTTGGTAATTCAATTGGGCCAATCAACTGATTGGCATTGACAAATGGGTATTGTGGCTGTTAAAAACATCTGATGAAATTTGCTTTATCAAACCACAATATCTTTAATAATTTATTTCTGTCCCAAAATCCATCGGCAGAACTCCCCCCAAGCTGGAAAATCTTGAGGCATTAAATCTTTCACCCTTTGAAAATGGAATGGATGATGACCTTGCATTTGCGTCATTCTTTCTATCTAATAAATAAGAGGATAATTTTCGACATGAGGTTGGTACTTAACGTATTTATTACAATTGACTTTGGTAAATGTGTGTCTCTGCCCAGCAGTCTGATTGAAATTTGTGGATTTTCCTCTATCCGACAGAGGGCATGTTCCAAGTCATGGTTTCCCATTGGTCGCCCTTGTCCGCGAAGACGTCGTAAGAATCCATATTCAACCAAGTTCCTGTGCACTGTTACGAATACTCTGCGTCAGGCGCTCTTCGTTCTGGAAATCTTCTTCGATATTCCTTTGCCGCGGTGAACGCACTTCCACTGCATACAGTTTTTGGTATGAAAAATTCGGCATTATTTTGTCAAGGGAAAGAGAATTAAAAATTTATTTTTATTTTATGATCAATGTTTTCTTTAAATCGATTTTGCTCAAAAACGGCGCATCCTGTCGAGATCGAACATGAGTACCTTTTTTGTGTTGAAAACTGAAATTTTACAATTTGGTCTTAGCAAGAGAAAATACCTAAAAATAAAAAAAGTAGGGCAATATTCACCTTGGACCCCCTCAGCATGTGATGCCTCTGAGCAAATATTTAAAGTTGTAAAAACATAAAATTTTGTAGCATGTGAAATGTATGCTACCCACCAAATTTGGTGATTTTATTTTGAATAGTTTGAAAGATATTCTGGAAAAACCATCTCCAAGATTCCCTTTTTGGGCTGTTCTAGCCCATGAAGCATTTCTCGAGTCATGTTTATAGGAACTATTTGACTTATTGTCACATGTATAATACTTGGCAGAAATATTGCGCGTTAATTTCGGGACACCCTGTATTCAGATGCTTTTGGGTACTTACGGCAGAAATCTATGGTAGATCCGTAGGTGCATTCGTTGAATTCGTCAATAAAAACGACGTTTATCGTGTAAACGACGTCTTCTTTGAGGTCGTGCATTGGTATTTCAACTGCATCATTCCTATACTGAAAACTTCTCTCAGGAATGTAGGTCTTGGTACTATCTTTAATATCCTTCCTTTGGCTGTAAATGGATTGCATTAAGCACAACTATTTTAGATTTATAAGTGGTATTAATTATCTACAATTTCAATCATCAATCTGTTATTTATTAATGCAACTGCAACTGCAATTAATGCAGTTGTTAATAACAGGCTAATGGAAACTGTTAGAAATATTCGACCAGTCAAGTTATCAGTGGTTAAGTTCACACAAGAAGTAGTTGGACGGACATTTGTGACAGTTTCCAACTGCTGTCTGACAGCTACTGCTATTAGAACAAACCTGTCTATCCTGTTATTAAATTATATAATGATTGGAAAGAAGAAGAAGCGATTTTTTATGCTTATTTGTGACAAAGCAATCAAAGCGTGAGCAACAAAGAATAAATAGATATTTCAATCAAAATATAACACTCATGTATCACTCGAGATAGTGAAACAATACCGTGTAATTGATTACAAATGTTACATTTTTAACACGTATTTCATGGTTGTTTATCTATTTGCAGGCCCTATAGGAATACTACACTCAGGCAATGTACAGAATGTCGACATAAACTTTTATTACATAAATATTCTGTATTGCGTCCCGTTTAAAAGGTATAAGCAATATCGTAATAAAGAGTCCCAAAAGAAATACCACCTAAAAATTACATTAGCGGTGGAACGATCAAGTAGTAGTCGGAAAATATTCGAATGGTCATTGTTTAAAGTGCATAAATGTCATAAAATACTTGAACGTCAAACCTATAACTTTTGTGCTTACAAAATGTTTTTTCATTCAGAAAAAGTAAATATGTTGCTAATTTATACGGCCAGTCACAAAAATATTCAAGAAGAGCTGTAAAGTTATATCGAGAAATGTATCCAGAGCGTCTCATTCCTGATCATCGAACATTTACAAGATTGGATAAAATGAAGATCCATTTTCTATTCAGAAGAATAAAATAATTACCAAAGAGTAAGAAATAATGTTAATATAACTAGACTGTTCCAGTATTTCGAACAAAATCCACGAAATTCTATACGGCAGGCTAGTCGGGAATTGAACTTGGATAAATCAAACGTCCAACAAATTTTTTAGACCAAACATCATGACTATAAATTGTTGGGTACATCATTTTATTATTTTTTAAAATGCCATCTTCTGACATGCAACAATTATTGTGACGTAATTGATTTTCATTGATTTTCGGGCAATAAAGTCGTCATACATTTTGTTAATAAAAATTGTTAAAACTTGTGCTAAAGATGAGGAGTTTCTTCAGTTTCAAGCAGCAAGTCTTCGTCTACTTGAGGTCGACTTTGTATGGGGCGGCATATCTTCTACAAATATAGATCTTTTAATAGAGAGTTGAGTATACGATGTGTGGCATTTAAGTTTCGGGAATTTGTCAATGAAAAAATAAGCAAATTAAATTTCGACAAAATTTTATTATAGACCTTCACAATAGTCTCCCTCTACCCTTGGTAATCCTCCGCAGGTAACCCGTTCAGCACCAAGGTTACAGCTTCTTTGACCTCCTGTACGCCGCCATGATGAGTTCCCTTGAAGTGCGACTTCATTTTGGGGAATAAAAAGAAATCGCATGGGGCAATATCGGCCCTATAGAGTGGGTGCAGCAACGTCGGAATGCCTTTTTTTTCCAAAAACTCTTGCACAATGAACGAGGAATGGGCTGGCGCGTTGACGTGGTGCAAGATCCAGCCGTTCTCGGCGAGTTCGGGTCGCACACGGAAAACGCGGACCCGCAGCCGTTCCAGGACGCCAACATAGAACTGTCCAGTCACTATCTGGCCGGCAGGAACATATTCACGATGAATGATGCCGTGGATATAAAAAAAAACGATCAACATTGCCTTCAGTCGTGACTTGGACATCCTCGCTTTCGTTGGCCGCTCTCCACCCTTTTCTACACACTGCTGACTTTGTTTACGGGTCTCGGGGTCATACTCAAATATCTAGGTCTCATCTCCAGTGCGGAGCACCTCACGCGTTCGAAATCCTGTGTGTTCGAAGTGCTACGTGACCGAAAGCCTACGAGCCCGAATACCTGTCTGTTCGAATAGAGATGTGCGCGCTCCCGGCTGACTGGCGGAGAGAGAAGACCACGATGCAATTCGCCTGGATGATTCGTTCCCGCGGTAAGAAGATAGCGCAACGGTTTTCACAGTGATGTATCACTTTCCACAGTTTTAGAAACATTATTAATTGATTACCAAAATGCAGCCGTGTTTCCACACGTTTAATTATTATTTTGTACGTTCATGCAAAAAACAAAACTTTATTGAACTATATTTAGTGGAAAAATTGGTTCTTTATTGCACTAGTGCAATAAAATGTTTATTGCATTCATATGTCATTCTACTACAGCGTTTTGTCATCATGACAAACATAAACGTTCAAATCGACGTCATATTTTCCAACACTTAGTGTCATCTAAATAAAACATTTCTTGGTTTTTGCATGAACGTAGAAAAAATATTGTATGCAACTCGTACAAAAAGTGCTTATTGCACTCGACGTGTTGTAATAATAACTATTATATGTACTTACTTGTGACTTTATTTCATATGTTAAATACTATCTACGTATTTACTTGGTATGCATGCAGTAGTCAGCTATAAAAGTACTGTTTTTTGTATGTTTCAACTGCAAAATACATGTAGATATAATTCGATTGAAGAATTGATATACCCATTTATACAGAAGTTATTTCAGCAGTTGTAGGGACAAGATTGTAATATTGCTATTATATTACAATAGTTATTCCCTACTTATTTATATAGATGTAAGTATTTTTATTATAGGGGGTCTGAAAAATGATGCTGGTGGTAATTATCTGTGTAATAATGATTATCGTTGTTAGGCGCATTCTAATTCTAAGGTCATAGGTATTTTATGGTGAATATATATTTTTTTATTTAGGTAAAGTTTACGTTTTATTAACCATTCATAATATTGGAGACAAGTGAGATTTATAACATTATGTAATTAACTTTAGTCATAAGTTTAGTAAATGTATTTAAAAAACATTTGTTAATTCAAGTTTAGTGGAAAGTAAGAAAGACATGACTTAATATTAACATTGGTTTAACAACATAATTCTGATGAAGATGATTTTGAACATATAACACTTTGAGTCTATGTTTGATAAATGTTTTCAAGAAATACTTAGATATAAATATAACTAATACTAAAACATAAATATATTTTTGTTTTGATACTAGATACTGTCATACATATGTATTCCTAAATTTGAAATAGTAAGTACTTATAATAATAATTAAACGTGTGGAAACATTTTAACAAAAGGCTGCATTTTGGTAATCAATTAATAATGTTTCTAAAACTGTGGAACGTGATACATCACTGTGAAAACCGTTGCGTTATCTTCTCACCACGGGAACGAATCATCCAGGCGAATTGCATCGTGGTCTTCTCTCTCCGCCAGTCAGCCGGGGGCGCGCACATTTCTATTCGAACAGGCAGGTAGGTATTCGGGCTCGTAGGCTTTTGGTCACATAGCACTTCGAACGCACAGGATTTCGAACGCGTGAGATGCACCCCTCCAGTGACTACCTGACTCATCCAGTTTCAACCGTCGCTCCGAATGCGGGACAACAAATCCTCGCAGATCGAGCTTCACACTCACGTATTCCCTTTTTCTATTCAATTTTGGTAAGGTATAGTATGATAATTTTTTAATTTTACCCTTAAATTAATATACTTATTACATATTATTAGTGTAAGAATTTCTTAAAATTCAATTCAGCCCCCTGACAATCAGAATAATTTATAATTGAAATGCTACGTCTACACGCAGGTGTTAGTTTGGCAAATTTATGCTCTTCGACAAACCTTCGACAAAATGTATAAGTATTATTAAATTTATAAGGCATTATAAACATTTTAACTAACACAGCACAATAATTTATGATTAAATAAAAAAATCACATATATTAATAACTGTAATTCGTAAATTTAATTCCCATTAATGCATCTATTACGTTTCAGGATTTTTGGGGAAGTAAAAAAAAACGAAATTAGTGGATAGAAATTGCCAACGTAATGGGAAAATTTGCATTTTTTGTAAAAATAAAACTCTTAGATTACCTTCTTCATACAGGAGGGAAAAGGCAAAAGAAAAAATTCCCATAAAACTGGAAAATGTAAATAATGTAGGTTGATTTACATCGATGGACTGTAGTGATTATGTTTTTCTAAAAATTTGACTCCCTGTATAATTAAACATGATCTTTTCAATGAAAATATTTTTGGAACCTGAAGTAATCACCAATTCCGTTATTTTAAATGGAATGATATATTTTTATTCAATTTTTGAATTTCCCGCGTTAATTCAACTAGATTTTCATAAGATATGATTTTACTACACCTTAATGTTATTTAAGCTTTCTAGCCATGTTTTACAGGTGGCCTCATTTCATATAAAGTGTTGAAATATCAAATTTTGTTAACCGTCAACAATTTTTTTTAATGGAACGTCCTGTATACTTGAACATTCTCTTGTGCCGAATTTTATTATCTATTAATCCATATTACACATTCCTATAAATATACCTTGCTTTATGCGTAATTGAGGATTTTTGATAACCTGCCTCTGTGTTTTCGAAACGTCAAATCAAATCTGCACAATTATAATGGCAACAAAGAAAAGACTATTCAAACGATGATGATCACAATACCACCTGTAATCGAAAAAATTATTGTCAAATTTTTCTAAATCTGGAAAAATAAAAACAGATATGGAAGTTCTGGACCTGTATTAGCTTTTTCATAAAAAAATATTATTAGAATTTCATCTCCAGAGCGAAGTGCTTACGATTTAGTAAACGAAGAATCATGCATTTTATGTTTATTTTAAACTCGTTAAATAGACAAATAAGATTTCCCAAATCTGTTTACGTCGATTCTATAGAACATTAATTTGATTATCTTCGTTCTGCATGTCTGCTTTTAGTTCTCCAAATTTAGAAATAGTTGATAATAATAGTCTGCATACTTTTCGGTTACTGCATCGGTTACTGATGGTGGTAATTCTGACCATCATTGTTCATCATCATAATCATTCGCGGAGTCTATCCAAATTGTGTTGCACCATAATTGATTTTTGTTGCATTGCATGTTATGTTCCACCTAAAAAAGGTGTCTAAATTTACTATGTTGCATTGCATGTTGCACCTAATCGACCTAGCTAAAATTCTCGAAAAAGTAGTCCAGCTATCAACATTTGGATTGAGGTAAATTGGGTTAAATCCACATATTTTAGCCTCAGGGCTTTGTGCTAAGTTTTATACAGACATTTTAGAGGCAACCTGTATTTTCAATCAAAATTTTCATTAGTAGAATATTTAATGATGAGTATAAGTGATCAATCACATTTATCTTAAGATTGATTAATAAAAACAATTGTTCAACAAATAGGCGTCATATGCCAAATATCAGTAAATGATTTTTATTGCTATAGTTTATAAATAATAGGCATACACTTATTTGCTTTATTGGAAAATCACTTATCAGTATTATTCACATACGACCAGGTGGGGCTAAAATATTCAGAGAAGTGCGTGCTAATATTTCAATTTAAATTGCTTCACAACCTATCCAAAAAAAAGTTAATATCGTAAATTTTTTTTTGTAAAATCGTTGTAGTTGCCGAGACAAAAATTATTGAAGTGGTAGTATTTTCTACCTTTACATTGCTTACTCGGGTTACTGTAGTTTCTTACGTCATGGGAATGCATTCTATACGTGTTTTTAGTATTAACGCTTTTGCGATAGCGTTTACATTAGTTTTCTAGTGTAAAAACTGGCTTACATGTATAGCAACTTGCTATGATGATGAATGTCATTTTAATTTATAGTAAAGTAAGATAAAATGCATTAGCAGCTATGAGTTCAAAACGGCCAAGAAGCAGAGGCATTTGTGTGAGTTCGTAGGAACTGGGTAAGACGGGCCCAAATGTGTTTACTCGTCGGTGGACAAAATTTTGAAGAGTTGATGTAACATCAAGTATGTCAAGTTATTTTATTAATTAAAATCAAAAATTAACTTTATTTATCCACGGCCACTATATTAAGAAGGTTTAATCTGGATTAAACTGTTTCCATGGATTAAAGGCCTTTTAGCGCACTAGTGGACTAGATTTTATGGCATTTTATTTAGAATTATTATTATTAGCATTAACATTTATCTCAAGAACTATCATTTTGACCGGGATTATTTAAATTCACTCGATAAGGAGTGTCTGAAGGACTGGAGGGGCCACAACTTTGCGATGAAGGAGCTGAATTTTTTCAGCAATTACCATCTGATTAAAATAAATTTGTCAAATATGACGTTTTTTACCTGATAAAACGTTAAATTACATTCGGGAAATCAACCAACTTTTAATCCTTTCGAAAAAATGTAGCTGCGCTACGAGTGTCCATTTTTTCTCGTGGATTAAAGGCTTGTTAATTTCCTTATATAATTAATAATAACATTAGTAGCAACAACAGTTAAAGTTACTGATATACAGTTTTATTTATTTCTTTCCTTGAGAAATTCTTTCAATTTTTTGGCCGTTCATTTTCATATACAGGAAAATCGCCGACATGCTTTGCCTTGCGCAAGGTCTAATTTTACAGTGGACCAGTTTCCAGTGCCGTGCAGAAGTGTAATTCTAAATAAATTTCGAACTGCCCTTTTTGATTTTTTTTAACAAAATTGTATTTGTAAGATACGCATTCAAAAATATTTTTTGGATAAGTCCGAATCACCTTGTATAACTAGACTATCACAGTTAATGTATAATCATATTTATTTAAGGAAGCAGAGCAAATAACGAAATAAAAAAAATGGTTCTGTTTTTATTTAGAGTACAAGTTACTAGTCTATTTGCTTTTCTTTAATTCTAAGAAATTAATTTTTTACCGGAAATAATTTTTATTCCTATCTCTTTTTATTAATCTTCTGCATTTTCATTGCCACTGATAATATTTGATTACGAATACAATGATGTACAACACGTTTTTTGACATTTTACATCAGTCATGACAGATATAAAACGAGTAATCGACACCAACTACACATATAAAATTCGAATAAATAAAACGGTTGTTTTCTATATAGCATAGCTGTTATCATAAACAATGCTATCAAATATTTGTTACCAAATATATTTTCCTCTATTACAAAGGCGTTCGTAATAGAGTAAGAATTGCAGATATAATAAATATTATCGTGCAGTGTTTACACATTATTAGAACTATAACGGAAGTTTATATTTGAGATACTTATGGATAGCTAGATTGATAGTTATTTTCAAACGATCAATTTGACTTCAATCACCTGACTTTTCTCATGTTTTGTATGCTTTTATAAGAAATACACCTCCTGAGTTTATTTTAAAAATGATAGAAGGAAGCTAATTTTCAGTTCAAATTAAAGAAAATAACTGAAACAGGTCACTTAGTACACAAAAATTGCCATTTTTTAGCCACGTTTGACAGAGCTATAGCATTATGAATATTATTTGATAATAGGATGCTCTATATACTTATTTCATATAAATAGATAGTCTTTCTAAAGATGAATTCAGCTATACAGGGTGTCCGGAAAGTAATGGGACCCAACATAGCTTCCTGTGATCAAATAGAACCGATTTAGACAACCTTAGCTTAGTCCAAAGGTGCTTCATTTAGAAGTTTTCTTGTTATGGGCATAATTAAGAAACGAAACGTCTGATCAAGTTGAAATTTGGTATAGTTATGTTTTAGATAAGTACAAGCATTGTGAATGAGTGCTGTATATAGTAGGGGGCGCTCTTGGCAGTTTTTGTAACTCATTTCTATCGTATCTTTTTTATTGGTCTTATTTTGATACGCTTGACGGAAAATTAATTAATTAATTTTGCGTAGAAAAGCTATACCTGTTCCGTGTAACTGTACCTTATTTCTGCAGCTGGCCCATTAAATTGATTTTGACAATAAACAGCGATCATATCTGCAGTTTATGAATTCGAAAACTGATTATGTAGAGGTATACCCAACTAACATTTAAGCCTAATAGACTACTACACAAGAAAAATAATTCTAAATTGATCAAGATTTACTACTTTCCTCCATAAAAATAGTCTTCAATGTTACAAAATCTTATAATACCAAAATTTTAGTCAAAAATTTATTAATTAAGAGAAATATAATTACTTACGTAAAATGAAATATATGTCAATTTATACAGTTCGAAATTATATATTGTTTACCTATTTTATGTTTTCAAATGCTAACATTCCAATAACGTGTAAGACGAAGTTATAATTTACTTAATTTCGCCTTGAAGTCTGTCTTCAATATCCAAGGATTTTTTAAATTATTACAATAGGTAAATATTTACATATTTATTACGAAATTGTATAACTTATTTTATCTTCAACTAGTAGTTAAAAATAAGGTAATAACTAGTTATTTTGCCCTATTAAATCCTTCAATTGGTTAAGTTCCATTTTTATTACAATATCAACCTATTTTCAACTTTGTTGATAATTTCTAAAGAATATTTAACCATTTCAATTAATCTAATATAAATATTGTTCTATATTATGGTACAAATTTACTTGTTAATAATACTTCGACGTAAGTGTGTCTTATAAAGGTTTTTTTAGGAAACAAGCTTCTTGTTATATGTATTCCGACAGATCTTCATGTAATAACGCGTAGAAATTGTTCTGTTGGCGATCTGCAGTGAAAACCAAGCGCTACACAATATTACAGAGTTGTAAAAAACGAATTTAAGCCAACACTGCATATTATATAAATCAATCTAATGATAATATATCAATAAACACTTCATATATAAGTATTCTTATGACTGTTATCGTGTCAGATGAATTCAGTAGTGCACGTGAATTGAACTTCGAATTGAATTCCGTTCGAAAATATTTATTTTGTTTTTGTTATTACGCATATATAATATTATTGGCTTTAATTTGAATTTTCAATCACAAATAAATCCAAGAGTAGAATTTTATATGTAGGTACCTACTAATAATTTCATTGGTAAAAAATTACCATAAAATATCTTCATTTGGAGGAAATCTCAACCACAAAGTTAATATTTTGCTGTGACGTCAACATTGGCATAGGCAATCTGCCCTATAGGTTAAAACTTACAGACAAATTGACTTCAAAGTTGATTTTATTTGAGCGGCCATGTTGTAATAAACACTGAATGTTTTGTTCATTATTTCTAATTGATTACTTATTAAAATTATGTTAATACATATAATATTAGTTAATACATTTATAACGAAAGATTATTAAACACATTTTATTACGAAATACATTCAGTTTTTATTTTAGGTTATTTTTTAGTATAGTAATATTATTAAAAAGCAATAGTAAAAATGTATATTTATAAGGCGCGTTATTTTTATGAAAGTTTGGTCATGATATATTATACGAAAAAATTTCCTGGGTTGTACAATTTGATGAATGGAAACCAAAAATACAGACTTTATTATATTAAAATCTAAATATCTATAAATATACTAACTCCTACTGTACTTGTAGTTTAGTAGCCTGACTTATAGTATTTCTTTTTCTTCCTATCCCTGTTCGCTATTACAATGCATAAAATCAAATATATAACGTTGTCTCTCTCTGGCAAAAGTATGTCATATAAAGGGCATAATTTGGGTATATTTTGGTAATAATGTCTTTTATATTTTGAAATTTTAACATAAAATTGGTCCGTATTTCTTTTAGGTCCAATTATCTTATTGGAATAAAATTCTTGCCGACCAATTATTAACTTCCATATTACTTTAGTTTTTTCCCCACATAAGGAAAAAGGCCAACGAATATAGGTAAACTTTCCTTATACGGAATTGGTCATGAAAAGTTTTTGACCAATTCAGAGGTCAAGTTAACGTAATTTTAACTTTAATTGTTTGTTGGGATGTTTTCAAAATTTTCCAAAATACTACTAATAATTTGAAATTACTTACACACTATATTTACACTTTACATAACTACACTCAGTACAACAATTAATACTACAGGCTTTTTTTATCTAATTTAAGCATATCAAAGTCAGTTTAATCGAACTTAGAAAATTTATTTCTATTTACAAGCGTTACATGCTGGGATTTGGTTACTAGTTACTTCAACAACATACACAAAATGATATATTCATTTCGTTTGTCATGTGTGTGTGTTTACTAGGTAATAATCATAATGAACATATCTGTACGTTACAACATCCGCATGAAGTTAGATCAAAACGATTTCAACAACGTTTCAGTGCCAACGTTTGGGGTAATATTTTCAACAATAATTAAATGTTTCAAATAATCGTTCAGATGCAGATCTTTCTTGTAAAGCAACCTTTTTGATTTCATTGATGACGTAGGACTTAATATTGTTCAAAATATGTAGTTATCAGCACGATGATGTACCAACACATAGAGGGAGATAAGTAACTGCTTGGTTAAATGATCATTTCCCAAATAAACGGATAGATCAACAAGGTCCAATAGCATGGCCACAGCGCTCCCCAGATCTAAATCCTTATGTATATGGACATAGGCAGATTGTGACCATAACCACAACTTGTTCATAAGATAAGTATACATATATGCAAGAATATAAAAAACTAATTAAGGAATGCACGCAACGATCTCTCTGATTAACCAAAAATATTTTAAACTTTCTCCGAAAGATGACAGAACTAGTAGCCCCAACGATGCTATTCGGTAAAGCATTGCAAATTTTAACAGCATTGTAACTAAAGCTACGTTGAAACATCGTAAAAGTATGACAGGGGACAGTTAGGTGATCTCTATGACGCGTATTATGTTCATGTATATCTCGATCTTTAATAAGCTTATCATAAAAGGTATATTGGTAACTTAAGGTCAAAAACATTATAAACCAGTGTACCTAATTGAAGTTGAAAACGCTCATGTAGTTTAAGCCAACCAGATTTTCTAAAAGCATTTGAAATGTAATCAAATTTTCTAATGTTATAAACAAATCGAATACAAGAATTCTGAATTTTCCTTAGACGCTCTCTATCTTTCACTAACAATGCGGACCAGTAAATTACAAGACAATAACTAAGGGTAGATAACATTAAGGAGTCGCAAAGTCTTAATTTAACTTCAGTACTAAGAATATTTTTATATAGGTATAAGATTTTTAATTTGCTATAACACCTTCTCAATATATTAGATACATGACTGCCAAATCTAAGATCTACATCTAAAACAAGGCCAAGATTTACACCACTGTCAAAAGGTTGCAACACAGTATTATTTAGCAAAATTTGAAATGTAGGATGGTTACGAATGATTAACAGCTGAGAGCCGAACAATACAATTTGAGTTTCTTTTTCATTAAGGACCAGACCATGCGCATTAGAAAATGTACTAATGATATTAAGATCAGAATTGATGTTAACGAACAGCCAAGTCAATATCATTGACAGGAAATGAATAATAAATTTGCGTGTCATCGGCATACTGATGAGATTTACAGAATGTTAAATGCGAACATAAATCAGAGCTATATATCAAATGTCATTTGTTTTCGAGTAATGACGTCATCGATTTTTTTTAAATGGCAACACCATATTTTTTTTCCTTGATTCTGAAAGATCGTTTAATTCTCTATCAGATAGTACTAAACTTTTGCCCTCTTACATAGGAAAGTTTTCGAGTAAATGACGATTGAATGTTAGAAAACGTAAATCAATTAAAATAAAGCAAGGAAATAGAAATTTACACCGGCAAATACTTTTTTTCGGATGAGGCCACATTTTGTCTGAATGGTACAGAAAACCGGCAAACTTGCAGATATTGAAGTCGGGAAAATCCTCATTGGATGGCAGAGGCACATACCCAACACCCTCAGAAATTAAATGTGTGGGCTGGAACAGTTGATGACAGAATAGTAGGGCCTTTCTTCTTTGAAGGAACCCTTACAGGACAAAGATATTTAGAGTTTCTAGAAAATGACCTTGTTCCAGCCCTTGCAGTAATTTTTCCTAACGATACTGACCCTGACATTCCTGACGATACCATATGGTTTCAGCAAGACGGTGCACCTCCGCACTATGCGCGCCATGTACGAGATTTTTTGGACAACTGTTTTCCGGGAAGGTGGATCGGCAGACGCGGATCGATAGAATGGCCTGCAAGATCGCCAGATCTTACACCTCTTGACTATTTTTTATGAGGATACTTGAAGTCAAAAGTGTACATTAATAAACCACGTAATTTAGAAGAACTTCAAAATCGCATTCGGGACGAAATACGCAGAGTTACCCCAGAAATCATTCATAATGTGCAAGAAGAATGTCTTCACAGACTTGCGCATTGTCAAGAAGTTGGTGGATGGCAATTTGAACATTAAATTTAAGTATAAAATTTAATCAATTGTATTTTATTTTACATACCTCAGAATTGTTACTTTTTTTATGGATAAAATTTACGTTTTCTAACATTCAATCGTCATTTACTCGAAAACTTTCCCATGTAAGAGGGCAAAATTTTAGTACTGTCTGATAGAGAATTAAACGATCTTTCAGAATCAAGGAAAAAATATGGTGTTGCCATTTAAAAAAATCGATGACGTCATTACTCGAAAACAAATGACATTTGAAAATCGCATTTTACGCTAAAATATATATTTTTTAAATTAAAAATCGACCTGTTCGAGGATTTTTCTCAAAAAATAATTGTTTCGTTTTTATTGAATTTATTCCATACTTTTGGCGCATACTGTATATAATAATTATTATTATAGCAACCATCATTTGTATTTATCAGTTTATTTTAATTGAAATATGAAATTATATATTTTAAAATGCTTCTAAACTCCTAAACAAAAACGAATCGGCGCTATCTTCATCTGTCATAGAGCTTTTAGAACACCCTGTATACTAATTACCTTGTTTCAGATTTGTTTTAACCGCAGCTATGAAACACACTGTACATAATCGTAGAGTAAGTGACCTGCTATTATTATATTAGTATACAAATAAGGAAAATATGGAAGGTCTCATTAATTGGAGGAATTAAGTCATAAGCATAGCTTTAGTTTTAGTACGTTTGTTAAGGAGCAAATGACAGTTCTATAGGACAATACCTACTTACTAATATATGTAATGGACAGTTATGTTCTCATCTGTGGTGGAATTCCATGCAAGTAGGAAGAAGTTCTCTGTTACTGGCGTGATGCTTGTCAGTGTGTTAGGTGAATCGGTGAAACTTCCGCATTTGCACCTGTTTTCCACACATTCTAGAAACAAAAAAGAAAGGCAGTGTAGTGTAACTTCCACAGCAATTGGTTATATTTAAAAGGAATTTCATCAGTGTGCTTTGAAATGCTTGAATCATAATTTAATTTGTGGCAATTTAATTAACTCCCAATTTGCCATATTATCTGAAAATCAATAGCAGAAACGCTTCTGTTTACGTTGTGGAGTATTTTATATATTAATAATTTCATTAGGTAAATTAACAGGTGGTTCAATATAAACATAGGAAACCTATTCGTTACGATGCCATTGTTTCTATCTACACGGAAAGAAAGTTACACTAATATCAAAATTACTACACTTATTCCAACACTAGCTTAGTTTCAGTATTCTTCAAGTATAGTAATGCTTTATTGAAAGATTAACTTTTTCTTGTATAATAGGATTATATGCACTCCTCATTTAAGAATAAAACTTATTTGAAAGAACTCTATAATTAATATGAGACGAAATTATTTTTGTTTAAAGAATTGTTTTGTTTTATTTAGATAATATGAATTACTTAAACAATTCTCAAAATAAAGTTCTATTTTCTTTATTTGAAGATTTAAGTGACTTGAAAGAATTATTTCAAATATTTGAAATAATATTAAATAATTTTGAATAAAGTAAATAATAGCATTGCAACAAGAAAAAATAAAATCTAAGTACACATTTGGTATTTTAATATTCTTGCTGTATTGTATTCCTTGCTAGAGTAGTTACTACTATATCCACTTTATATAAATATTTAAATACCACCACAAATAGCCGTTTTTCTCCAAAACGAAGCATTTAAACAAAAAATTACAAAGGAGGTAAAATGATCAGACAAAAATTCTACGTTTGATATTTCAAGAAAAAGCTGCATAGGCGTACTTATAAATATTTGGAGGGGATAAAGGGTACTGCATCCCTCAGTTACCTCCATTCACCCTTCGATTTTTTTCACCAAAATTACATGAAAAATATGCCGGAATAAGATAAAAGTACGTGCAAAATTTCAAGTGTGTATCTTACAAAACAATGGGATTATTAACACAAATAGTTTTTTAAAATGTAACTTTAACACCTTGTATATTGGAACAGGGGCGCCCAAATAAAAAATGGCATAAGGAAAGTCGCATTATTTTTGTCCAAAGAATATGTGGTTAATGGTATGGCCTTCTATTTTGGGACACCCTGTGTACCAATTCGCATAATAAACAAGATACAGGGTGTTAAAGTTAAAATTTTATTTGCGATATTTGTAAATAACTTCTTAAGAAATTCAAATATTTACATAAAATTTGTAAATCGTACACTTCATTAGATTGCTAATATGAATATAGTACTGACCTGGTATTTTAAATAATAAACTTTGACTTCTAGAGGAATTTTTGTCTTCTAGAGTGAGGTTGTAGGCACATCCATGGATGATGTGATCTGCTGGATGTTGCAAGTCCATGCTGGGCTTTATTATAAAGTGTTTCTGAAAATAATTTTAGTATTTTTATTCACAATCATCCTATAATTTACTCATTAGTGCCGTAAAAATGGTCACTTTATTCACTAGGGACATTAAATTGGTTTTATTAAAATCGAATCATAGCAACCAGTGCCTCTCGTCATGGCTCTGTGATTCTCACCAAATTCTTAAGAGACCCGTTTTGTTGACGTTTAAAAATGTCGTTTTATTTTAACTTAACTCGACTAACTTGAGCTTGTGTTTGTGGATAAAACGTTGTATTACATTCTTGTTTTAGTCGCGTTTTATCCACCTTTGATGGCCGACAAATAGTCCAGACTTGATATAACCTGACACATTTTTGTCGGGTTATTTAAAGAATAGTGCTTACAAAATAGACCCATCACTATTTTACAAATTCAAGATAGAATACTAGA
This sequence comes from Monochamus alternatus, assembly GCA_037114965.1. Lineage (NCBI taxonomy): Eukaryota > Metazoa > Arthropoda > Insecta > Coleoptera > Cerambycidae > Monochamus > Monochamus alternatus. The sequence goes on along the minus strand of CM073426.1, from coordinate 9,860,703 downwards.
AGCTATAGATTACATAAACTAACACCCAAAAATGATTCATAATTATTTAATAATTTGCAAAAACAACATAGGTTTTGCATATAAAATCAAAGAACTCTGTTGGAACAATTTTTAAATTACTCCATAAATTGGAATCGAATATAGTTTTGTATTCTCTATAATAAAAAAATTAAATTTTAATTATGGAATTACTTAAACATCAATATCTCGCGAACAGTAAAAGATAACATTACATTACATTAATATACAGGGTGTTTTATAAGAAAAAATCAAGTTGATATCAATATCTTTGTAGTGTGACACTAGATTGAAATCCTTGTGAAAAATTAGTCAAAATAACAAAATTACGGTCGAATCTAAAGTTTACGTGTGATCACCCTGTATATTAAGAAAAAGTAAATAAAAAGGTAGTCGCTTTGAGGCATTCCTTTAAACGAGTGGTAAAATACGTGAAAATATATTGTATCTATTTGTTTATGATACATCTATTTTCAGCATATCCAAGTGATTACAACTATAAACCAGTGGCGGCTGGTGAAATTTCAGGTATGTCATATCTTAATAACCAGATATGGGACCCAAACCAAACTTTAGTACATATGTACTGTGGCTATATAGAGATCTTCAGTAGAAGCAGAACGATTTTGCAGTTTGAGAAAAAAAGTTAAAAAAAAACGTGGGCCTCACCTAAGATTTCCAAATTGGTTTGTTTATACTTCGAGAAACATTTTTTTTCACAAACTAGACATAATTCTACCAATAGGTTTCAGATTTTATTAAAAGAAATTAATTTTTGTTAAAGTTACAGCAGTTTATAAATTAATATTGTATTTGTGATACATTATAAAAATTTCAAAATGCTATAGATTCTACAAATATAGTTATTTTTTACTAAAACTTGAAACCTATCCCTAAAATTACATCTAGTTCTTGGAAAAAATGTTTGTCAAAATTTAAAGAAACCATTTTGAAAATTTGAGGTGAGGCCCACGTTTTTTCAACTTTTTTTCACAAACTGTAAAATCGTTCTTTTTCTACCAAAGTTCTCTATATAGCCACAGTACCTTAAAGTTTGGTTTGGGTCCATGTCTGACTATTGAGATATGACATACCTGAAATCTCACCAGCCGCCACTGCCATAAACAAATCATGTGTTTACAGTATTTCTGAAATATATTTTTTACAGCGAACTATTTAGCATCAGTTGTAAATAGTACATTCAAAGAATTCATACAAAATCGATTTCAACACGAAAATCTTACGACATCAATATCTATATTTAAAATGCTGTCGAGATAACATTAAATGTTCTTGAACTTACTTCTAACGCGTAATTTTCGACGTCACTGATCGGATTACATTCCTCGGTGCTGCTGAAGGTGATGTACACATATTCCGCGTCACCTAAAAAAAATAGTTCTTACTATGATGACAGCAAAAAAATAACACAGCACCACAAAAAAAATGGTGTGTCGGGCGGACTAGATCTATATATTTTTATGTATTTTCACATTCTGAATCTGAATCTGGCGTCCATTTAACCCCATCGCCTAGGTACAAGGTCATTCCAAGAGCAAAACGAAAGACATACAGGATGTCCATATAAAACATTCTACCTGAATATTTGGTTTAATATAAGATTTGAAAAAAAAATCAAAAACACGTCCATTTCTAATTTGAGGGAGACATCGACTTACATCACTTATTTTATAATTGTTTTCGTAGATCAAGGTATCAAATTTGAAATTTCAAATGGCACTATAGAGCATGTGATATATCATGTGAAAGCTCTTAATCCGTAAAAAATGATTATTTGTTTTCAAAAAAAAAAAACATTGAAATATAAATTTTTAGAATTTTGTATTTTTACATTTAAAATTGTTTATAATAGGTGCCCAAATTGTGCAAAATATGCAACTTATCTACGAAACATCTTCTTACATTTGGGAAAACCTCCTTAATTTCCGACAGTTGTTTACAATACGTTGTGTTAAATCTTCAAAATTTTCGGGTTGATTCGCAAAAATCACTGATTTAAGATGTCCCCAGAGAAAAAAGTCGTAAAGTTTGGACTCAAATCGGGAGACCAAACTGGCCATTCTATAGCCCCACATTTACTTATCCATCGTCCTGGAAAATTCTGATCTGGAGTTCCGTCTTGTTGGAACGTCACAAGATTTTCGTCCAGCTGATCATCATTCTCCAGAATTTCTGTGATGATGGGGTCAATATGATATTCCAACAAACGTAAATAGCTGGCTCCAGTCAAAGTGCCATATAAAAAAATGGTGATTACCCAATATTCCTGCCCAGACGTTCAGCTTTACTGGATAGAGCGTGCGTTTCCCTAACATAATGAGGGTTTTTACCCAACCAATAACGAATACTATGCATATTCACTGTACCATTGAGAAAAAACGTACACTCATCACTGAGGCAGATACTATAAGGCATATTTTGATTTTCTCCAATTCTGTTAGACATGATAACACAAAATTATATTCTTCCATCCAGATCATCCTCGTTCAAACAATGCACAAGATGTATTTTGTACGGATGACATTTATGTTTTTGCAATATCCGATGAACGTTCGACTAAGAGATCCCTGTCGTACGCTCTAACGATCGTACGTATTGGTGTGGACTCCTTGTCAATCCTCCCAAAATTTCTACTTCCATTAACATAGAAAAAACATTACACCTCTTCATAAATTGCGAGTAAAATCAAATTATCCGTTTATCGTTACAGAGACAAGGAATTCCTGGAATATTTTTCCGAAGAGGATGTAATTTCTTTAGTATAATTTAAATATTGTCACAGAATTTGCCCCGCTTGCACCCAATTCGACGACTGTGGTATCGCAAGGCGCTAGATTGCCCCTATCGCCCCTACGCGATGCTGGTAGACAAACAAAATAATGTCGTGTATCGAGGCGCGACTGGAATATTGGGAATAGACGAGAGTCGTTCGAGAAATGGATCTAGAGATGCTAGAAAATACCTGAAATATTCGTTTGGTCTATAAAGGAAGAATAAACGGCCGAGTCAGGCAGTCTTGAATTACAGTCTTGTATTAAAGTGTTTAGTTGGTAATTTCGGAGAGATCAATTGGAATTCAGAGCGATTTAGATACGGATTAATTAAAAAGTGTTTAGTTGAGTTGCAATTAGTATTCGGTAGTGTACAGAGTATTAATAAATATCAGTAAAAATTAACTGTTTGTTTTTCTGGTAAAAGAAAAAGTCGGGTTAAGAAACCCTTGACCATATATTAATCGATTAATGAACAAATTCAAACTTGAATGTTACAAACTCAATGAATGGAGATTGTTAATCGATTTTTTGAAGAGAAGCTTGAAAGCCATCCTGCTTCATAACATGAATGTATAGGTCTCCATTCCAGTAGTGCATTCAGTAGCTATGAAAGAAGAGGATACAAGCATAAAGTCAATCCTTGAAAACATTTATTACAAAGAATATGGATGGCAAATTTGTGAAGATTGTCGTCAGGTTTCACACAAAAATCCATGCTTCTTATGTGAATAGGATAGCTTTATTTCAATCAGGTACTAAAATTATCATCAGGAAAGTATTAATTCCTTCTTCCAAAGTTCTGCTCCCACCTCTTCATATCAAGTTAGCACTCAGTAAATAATAGGTGAAGGTGAATGCTATCTACGAAAAGTTTTTCTTAATAACTCGGATTCAAAACTACGAGAATGAATTTTAGATAGATCTCAGATTCGCAAAAATGAAAGACATTTTTGTCACCAAAAAATTTCAATTTTCTGGGAAAAAGTAGCGGAAATGGTGAAAAACTAAAAGAAACTGGATTGCTAGATTAATTTTAAATTACATTTCATGGATTCGTATATTGACTACTACCCACAAAAACAGATAGGATAAATATATTCTAGAGATATGTCAGAAAGTGGACGAACACGAATGTAAGAGAGGTAGACATCATAAAGAAAGAGAAAGAATACACATTATAAACCTACAAGACTGAGCACCCTCAGACTTAAACGATTGTTAATGTATAAAATTCCTTATTCTCAAGAGTTATGATTTTTAACGCTTCTATGAATCGATTACAAAGTTACGGGCTTTATTGGGTATTAGAGTTTTTAAGTCTGAATGTGTTAAATAAACTCCAAATTCGTATTTAAAGACCCAAAAAATATAGACGCACGATGGTTTTGCCCATTTGCATGCCTATTTTTCGATTTTACCTTAGAATCACCTTGAAGCTGACCTGCTAGGATTGAATTAATTTCCTATTCAGATCCAGCGATATCAAAAATATAAATCTATTATGGTCTGGTTCACTGGCATATTTACATTTCGATTTGAGTTTGAAATAACCTTGAAATTCACATGATGAGGTTAAATGAATCCCGGATTCAGATTCAAACGGTGAAAAAGTTGACATGGAGTGCATTGTATCAAAAATTGACAATGATGAAATTCTGGATAACTGTGAGTAGATAAACTAATTTATGTTTCCAATTCAATATCATGTACACACATGGACGTACTTTTTTTGTGAACATATTTCAATCATTCTTTGACATGCTGTAACACTGGAATTGGAATACTCATTCAATTTGCACAATAGATCTGTTCAAGCAAGGAATCCGGAATGGTTTTAAACTGTCAGAAATATACGACCAGTAAGTTATGAATTTGTAAACAGTAAACATCGTGCAGGAAGTAGTTGGATAAACGTTTTTGACAGTTTAATATTGGAGTGGGGCAGCGGTTCTCAACAAGTCTATTGAAAAATCACGGAATTTATTTAAAATTTGACTTTTTTTTCTTCTAATTTTTGTTTGCAAAAAAAACTATTAATTATGTGTTCTACACAGTGAACAGTACTACTGGTTGAAATATTTAAACTTATTTAAGAGTCACCCTAAATCATGTGGAAACTACATTATGCAAGGGTTCCCTATGAAGAAATATAGTAAAGTCGTCATTTTTTTATCCCATTATACAGTTTTGTACAGTACTTTGTCGACAACACACACTAAATATAACCTTTATCACTCATCTTTTGATAAATTTTGACCTAAATTTAAGATAAATTTGAAGTAGGTATATAGAGAAATCTTTATTGCAAGTATTTTATTTCAATAAACCACATGTTGTAGAAATACATTTTCATGTTTTGTTATCCCTAAAGTAAATAGTAGTACTCAATTTTAAAGATTGTACTTACACAAAACTTCTCCCCAAGTTATATTCAGGCGTATGTAACCATTATCATCAAGGAAGGTATGTACTGAAAGATTGTCAACTACAGGTCCTAAAAATTTAAAATAGGCTATTAATATAATAGTAATAATAACTATAAAATATTGAAATTTTACTATGCGGATATAAAAACGAAAAACAAGTGATTAGTCAGCAATATAAAACAAATAAGTATGTCATTTAATATCACTTTAAAATAACTTCACGACATCAAAATTGAAATCCAGGTTCCCTTAGAGTGATGTATTTTAGCAACAAATACATTTTATTTTTTATTCATTTTAGGTGAAAATAAGCTTTTATTAATTCATTTTAGGCCAGCATAAAAACATCATAACTAAAATATCACAAAAAGAGACACCTATAAATTATTAGTTATTTGCTTGCAATAAAACTAGCATGTTTCATGTTTCTACAGGGTGAGTCAGTGATAATGTCATTAATTTTAAAAGGAGATAGGGAATAATGAGTATAATGCGAATACGCGATTAAAAAAAATCTAAATGCATATTTATGCCGAAATAAAATATTTTCAAATCATTATTTAAACCCCATTTTCTGTCACTGACCGCTCACAGCTTTAGTCGTTTACAGCTCACAGTTCAACTCGATGTCGACCTGATGCAATGTTGCCAAGGTGAAATATTTTTCTAGTACCTACTTACCTAGGTTTTAGACATCACAAATAAATGGATGTACTGACTATTTTAGAATATCATTTTTTGTTCTCAGTTAAACTTCAAATCAAATAATAATAATCAAATAATTCTATAAAAAATTGCAAGTAACGCGGTTTACTCAGGTTTTCCGGTAGAAAATACGGTCCAATCAAACGATACCCGTACACTCCTGCCCATACGTTGACAACAAATCGCCTCTGAAAGCTAAACCGACAAGTAGCGTGTGGATTTTCATCTGAGCAAATGTAGCTGTTATGACTGAAATTAGCTTAGTTATATTGAGATCACAAAACTTCAACGTATCTAATAATAAACCGAGTAATAAACCATTTACGTACATTACATAAAAAACTTATACCCAGTGGGTAAATTATTAAGAGAAACTGAAAAGTGTTTCGTGTTTAAATACTAAGTAATAAAAAACCATCGTGTTGTCGACAGAAAACTGTCCAAGACCGAAATGGCACGCCTCTGATCTGATGCTCAAAAAAGTTATCGAGAGTTAATCTTGACCTACCGTATTATTAGGTCAATAATCTAGTTACCTAGTTTTTGTACTGTTATTTAACGATAAGGAGTAAAACTATTTATTTAAATCTAGATAATAAATAAATGTTTTCGAATGTTAGGTTATTACAGTTTAATAATTTTGATATTACGTTTTCACTACGTTTTACAAATAAATATGAATTTTTAGTATTGCTCGTAAGTACAATTAATTAATCAGTTTGTAGTTACGTACATCTTGCCTAGAAATTTATTGTTTTTTAAGTGATATGGTACTAACGTGTTTAAAATGCCAATTCGAGTAAAACTGCACTCATCCACCCAAAGCACTTAATTAATAAAATTAGGGTGAGCTGCAATTTGATTTAGATGCCAATAATTGCAAATTTCAATACGACTGGGGAAATCAGCAGGTTCTAAAGTATCTAAAGCTTGAACTTTCTGAAAATGATGCGGGTTCAGTGAGTTTTCTCGTAATATTTTACAGACCTTGCTTTGGGATATCTCCAATCGCCTTGAAATGGTTCTTGTAGAAATAGTAGGCTGCTCTCAACTAAATTTAAAACAGTCTTACCCGACGCAGTTTTACAGACCCGTGTCGCGAAGGCACTTAGGTACACAAAGTTCGCGCATCTGGTAGGTAGGCATCTCTAATATTCCGTAACAGCGGCATTCGCATTTCGTAAACATTCTCCGTATAACACTACTATTTCCGCATATTCAGAAAATTTGTAAAATTATGCACTGTTAATTTACGACGAATACGCGAAACCGAAATAAACAAACAACTGCTTACTGTTTGTATTCTCTCCATCCCCCTCCAAATGTGTGGTGTGATCTACTAACTGTATGTAAACATGATGTGGCAACGATGTTTAATCTGGCATTCAATTGTCGTATGGGTGCGTCATCAGAAAGTTCGTAGCGCACCAGGAGCGTCGTGTTACCGATTTTTATAGGGTGATTTGCTTATTTTTTTAAAGGTCGAGTAAAAAATTTGTTTCCGAGTTTCTGCCTTTATTAGGCCTTCCGAATACATGGTTAAAATTAATGACATTATGACTGACTCACCCTGTATATAAATATTGCCTACCTGTAGTTGATGAAAGCGTTGAAACTTCAGCAGATGCCTATAATTAAAATAAATCAGTAGAAATATGAGTAGTCTGCTGCCTTAAAATTATAAGGTTGTTACTTTGTAAATAATTAACGTAGCGAGGTTTTTTTGAGTCAATTATATTTGTCTCGAAAGCATTATTTTACTAACAGCTCTTCTAAGTTAATTTTAGAAATGATTAGTGAACTTCTATGTAAGCGTTATAATTACAAAACAGCACTTACTTTATCACTGAATTAATACATTAAACTTAAATGTAGTTTAAAATTTTAAATATATTATTATACTTAAATCTAGATTTATTTCCGTGTATGTTGTTAAAATTATTTTTTGAATTCTTAAATTCATGAACCAATTTTGTATAATTATATAAAAACGCATGACAGCACACAACATTTAACGTTATTGTTGACATTGCGAAAATATAAAGCACAGTATATACTGTGATATAAAGTAGCAACTGTTATCATGTCATCATAAAGGGACAAAATAATACAATTAAATTGCACAAAAATATAAGGATGTTCATCTAAAACGTTGTATGTCTGGGTCAAATTTTAAAAGAGACCCTTCGTAAAAAAGACTATAAACAACAATTTTCATCATTCGGATATCTCAGTGACTCTCTGAGAAAAATATAATAGTTATTTTTGTATCTAGTGCGGAAAATGCTACTTTGGTGAATGAGAATTGAATTTTTGAATTTGAACTAAGTAAGCATTATCCCACCTAATTTGATAGATGCAGCCAATTCGGCAATTTCAAATCTTTTACCGGAGAAATCGAAGCGGCAGTATACAAATGCATATCAGCAATTTAAAGAGTGGCGTGAAGCAAATGAAACAAGAAAAATATCCGAACATGTACTGTTGGCATATTTTGCAGAAAATTCTAAGAAGGTGAAGTCTTCCACGTTATGGGTAGTATATTCTATGTTGAAATCAACACTTAATGTGGGTTTTAAGAAATTTACCAAGTTGGTTCCATATTTGAAAAAATTGTCAGTTGGAAATTATCCTAAGAAATTCAAGGTACTAACTTGAGAAGAAGTTAATCAATTCATACAAGAGATAGATGATGAAATTTATATCGTATTAGGTACATTTGTAATGATTGTTTTATGTGTTTTTTAAATTACTAAATATCGTCAATGATTTCCTTTTAGGTCGTTTTAATACTGGGTATTTCGGGTGCTTGCAGCCGTGACGAACTTACTAAAATGACGGTCGATTACATACAAGATAAAGTTATTCCTATATGAAACATTCTATGTAAAAATAAGCATATAATTTTGAATTGAATTAAAACAGGGCTTAAAGGGCTTTGATAAAAACCAATAGGAACACAGTTTTAAGTGTTTAGTCGGACCCTAAATGATTTTTACAGTGGAGAATACCTTTTTTTCTTTAAGACAGTTCGAGGGTGAATGTGTGCGTGCATATTAAATTAAGTTATTAAATAGTGGGCTAGACAATTGTTTTAGTAACCTGTGTTGTGTTGGATCATTAGGTGAGTTACATCACTGAGTACTTGGCATGCTTATCATTTGTTTATTGGCTAAGTTAGTAGTTGATTAATTAATTATTTGAGATTGTGAATGATAGTGTATTACTGACGAGTCTGGCCTATTATTTTTGTGTGGTGTCCTTTATTGGCCGTTAGCTGCGTGTGACACGGTATTTTGAGGTATGGGGTATCCTAGGCCTGTTAACTGCGATGATACAGTCCGTCCATTAGCTGCGGTGAGCGGGGGATATCTCGGGGGCCGCTAGCTGCGTGTGACGCAGTCTGGTTTTGGTTTAAGACCTAGTCTTGCTATGAACTATCTCTGCAGAGGTGGTCTGGTCAGTATGCATTAGGGATGCACGATTCTGTAAAAAAATCGATTTTCTGGATCGATTCAGATCGGATCGCTTAGGATCGATTCCTAAAAAATCGTAATGCAAAATATCGATATTTGAAAAGATCAGTTTCCAATGGTTCCAAGAAACTGCTGAACATGAATCTAAAATTAGTTTTATGCGTTCGAGTCTCAAAAAAATTTGTTCAAAATTGTAACCTCATCGTCGTGAAATGAAGATGGTACAGGCGCTATATTGCAACTAGTGTAATGTATATATAGGTAAACTCGAGCGCAAAGAACTAATTTTAAATTCGTGTTCAGCACTCTCGAAAATAAGGATTTTTTAATTAAGACTGGAGGGGTTACACTATAACAAATATTTAACTGAAAAAAATTAATGGGTAAATATTGTACTGTAATACTGTTTTTTTGTGATATAAAGTAGTAAAGTAAATGTAATTACTGTATTATGAAAAATGTGTGCATGTGTCATCAATGTCCAACTTGAAGATAAATGATCAGTGTTCCCAACTATGAAGATTTTTCTTCAAAGTGAAAATTTTTCCTCTTCATATAAATTCCTTCTCATAATGTTTAGTTGTATGTATATTTCTTAGTTGGAGCAATAAAAGATTTTCTGAAAACTTATGTTCATATCACTAGCTAGTATTTTAATTCAGTGTCTTTTAATAGACCGTGGTTACAGCTAACTGCTAACTAAAAACAGTTAGAAACTAAGTACTACAAAATAGTAATCTAAATATTAAAATAGGTAGGGCATATCATCGAAAAGGAAAATAAATAAGTAAATCGAAATTTCATACTTTCATTAATACATATATTTAAAATTTCTCGCGTTTTTTAAATCTAGGCTAAAAATTCCAAACTTGACAATTCTAATAAAATAAAACTTCGATATTCATTTTTGCTAATTTATTTACAGGCCTTAATTAGATAGATATTTCGTTTTACTTTTGGTATAATCAGGTATTTATTATGTGAAGAATTGTGAAGAATTTTTGGATGCTCGGTGAAGAAATTTAAATTACTTCATCTGGCAACACTGTTAATGATTTAAAGTGATACTCTCATGAACAGTGAATGTGAAAGAACAGGTATATATAAACATAAGCCGTTTTCCTTTCACCAGAAATCTCAGTTGTTCTAAATGCTAATTGATCAATTTCGCTAAATTAATCAATCAGAAATTAAAACAACTGAGAAAAACGGCACCCTCTTGTAAAATGCAATCCGATCTCGATCTCAATGGAAAATAATCGATTCACCAAAAAATCGCTGTTAAGAAAATCGATTCAAAATATCGAAAATCGCGTTTGAAAAGATCGATTATTTATAAAATCAATTTAAATCGGGCATCCCTAGTGTGCATTGTTGTGCTGATGATATCCAGCAGCAGTCTGAGAGAGAATATATTTACCAGTTGATTTAAGTAGTACATGTTGATGTCTAGAGAATGTGAAGGTATGCTTCGATACTCATATGTTTCTCTCTTATTTGTTGAAAGGTTCTGAGCTTGTTACGAGAGCTGCATGCCAGTGGACGATTTAGATGGCATCTCTATCCTGACCTAAGCTCAGTAAGTGTTTTAGCACACTATTACGCGCACGGCGTCATGGTAACGTAGGAAAATCAAAAAAAGTCTCATTTCGCATATTGTTATCAATGCGCGAACCTCTTCATTTTTTGACGTTTGTAGAAAAAATGTTTTTTTATTTTCCCTGCATTTAAAATACGAATAGGACTATGAAAATTCTGATTGCGGCATTTTAAGTCTTTCTATCTCTTGTAGGTTACCAGATACCCCAGATAATTTCCCAAAGTATGTTTGTTAAGATAAAATTATATCTTAATTTCATTAGTAGAAACCAATCAAAAATTTACTTATCTGTAGATCATATAAAGTAAGCTCTAGGATGTTTCCTTACACCAAAATAATAATATTTATTTTTTATCTTAACTCTTACCCCAAAACCAGTTTTTCCCAGATACCCAACTAACATTTAAGCCTAATAGACTACTGCACAAGAAAAATAATTCTAAATTGATCAAGATTTACTACTTTCCTCCATAAAAATAGTCTTCAATGTTACAAAATTTTATAATACCAAAATTTTAGTCAAAAATTTGTTAATTGAGATTAATATAATGACTTCTAAGTAAAATGAAATATGTGTCAATTTATATAGTTCGAAATTACATATTGTTTACCTATGCTGTTTTCAAATGCTAAAATTCCAATAGCGTGTAAGACGAAGTTATAATTTACTTAATTTCGCCTTGAAATCTGTCTTCAATATCCAAGGATTTTTTAAATTATTACAATAGGTAAATATTTACATATTTATTACAAAATTGTAAAACTAATTTTGTCTTCAACTAGTAGTTAAAAATAAGGTAATAACTAGTTATTTTGCCCTATTAAATCCTTCAATTGGTTAAGTTCCATTTTTATTACAACATCAACCTATTTTCAACTTTGTTGATAATTTATAAAGAATATTTAACCATTTCAATTAACCTAATAGAACTATTGTTCTATATTATGGTACAAATTTACTTGTTAATAATACTTCGACGTAAGTGTGTCTTATAAAGGATTTTTAGGAAACAAGCTTCTTGTTATATGTATTCCGACAGATCTTCATGTAATAGCGCGTAGAAATTGTTTTCTGTTTTGGCCATCTACAGTGAAAACCAAGCCCTACACAATATTACAGATTTGTAAAAAACGAATTTAAGCCAACACTGCATATTATGTAAATCAATCTAATGATAATATATCGATAAACACTTAATATATAAGTATTCTTATGACTGTTATCGTGTCAGATGAATTCAGTAGTGCGCGTGAATTGAAATTCGAATTCAATTCCGTTCGAAAATATTTATTTTGTTTTTGTTATTACGCATATATAATATTATTGGCTTTAATTTGAATTTTCAATCAAAAATAAATCCAAGAGTAGAATTTTATATGTAGGTACCTAGTAATAATTTAATTGGTAATAAATTACCATAAAATATCTTCATTTGGAGGAAATCTCAACCAAGTTAATTTTTCCTGTGACGTCAACATTGGCATAGGCAATCTGCCCTATAGGTTAAAACTTACAGACAAATTGACTTCAAAGTTGATTTTATTTAAGCGGCCATGTTGTAATAAACGCTAAATGTTTTGTTCATTATTTCTAATTGATTACTCATTAAAATTATGTTAATACAGATAATATTAGTTAATACATTTATGACGAAAGATTATTAAACAGATTTCATCACGAAGTACATTCAGTTTTTATTTCAGGTTATTTTTCAGTATAGAAATATTATTAAAAAGCAATAGTAAAAATTTATAAGGCGCGTTATTTTTATGAGAGTTTGGTCATGACATTATACGAAAAAATTTCCTGGGTTGTACAATTTGATGAATGGAAACCAAAAATACAGACTTTATTATATTAAAATCTAAATATCTATAAATATACTAACTCCTACTCTACTTGTAGTTTAGTAACCTGACTTATAGTCTTTCTTTTTGTTCCTATCCCTGTTTGGTATTACAGTGTATAAAATCAAACATATAATGTTGTCTCTCTCTGGCAAAAGTATGTCATATAAAGGGCATAATTAGGGTATATTTTGGTAATAATGTCTTTTATATTTTGAAATTTTAACATAAAATTGGTCTGTATTTCTTTTAAGTTTTAAGTAATATTACTTTGGTTTTTTTCCCCACATAAGGAAATAGGCCAACGAATATAGGTAAACTTTCCTTATACGAAATTGGTCATGAAAAGTTTTTGACCAATTCAGAGGTCAAGTTAACGTAATTTTAACTTTAATTGTTTGTTGGGTAATATCTAATGTAACATATAGAACCTTATAATTTTAAGGCAATGTAAGTATTTCTGAACAACCATTGTTAACACAAATAAAGTACGTTTCAGTGCTTAGAAAAGTCAATTTGAACAATTAAAAAAAGCAGTCATCAGTTTTATAATAATATCCTTTACACATATTTAAACATTTGGATAAAAGTCACGAAGTGTAAGTTTTTTTTAGATTTAATTTAAAACAAACACAATTACCTCTTGCTTCAAGGTTTATTACTTTATTATTGAATAAATACTATTTGAGGAATCGTGTACCGATGCAATAATATTTGTGCAGTACTAAAAATATGAAACCATTTACGAAACGACAACAGATTATGTTTTATTACCTTCAATATAACCAGGAGAAGCAGCGTAGGAGTGGCTAACATTATTTAACATATTTTTCCCTGCTGTCTTGGTTGGCTTCGCCCTCCGGGGCTAGGCATCATCACGTAAAAATCTAAAAAAATAAAATAACATACTATAAAATAATATAATAAGTAATAGTACATTATACTATAAAGGAAAGAAATGCGTTATTTTGGCAGAGGTGCAATTTGAAGCCCGAGGGCTATAATGCACCGAGGACAAAATAGCATCTCTCCCGAATGGTATATACTATTTTTTTCACGGTCTCATTAACTTAAAAACACATATTTTGTCATTATGAAGTAAGTAGCACCAGAATTATTGTATTCGGATTTGAGCATTTATTTACTAGTCGTTGAGTTATTGTCATAACTACAAAATAAACAAACAAAAAGAATTGTCAAATTAAGGTGCTAGTTTGGTTTAGTTTAAAGTTTGTTTAGTGCACAATGAATAATTGTGAGTCGGAAGAGATTGTGGAGGCTGCAAATATTGCAATAAGCAATTTGCTGCCTACGAAGTCAAGATCTTTATACGATATAGCCTACAATCGGTTCAAAAAGTGGTGCGCCGAGAAAAATGTTCAAGTATACAGCGAGAATGTTTTATTGGCATACTTCAGTGAAAATGCAAAGAATTACAAGGCTTCCACATTATGGGCACATTATTCTATGGTTAAGTCATGCTTGATAATTTACGACAACATATCAAATTCCCCAAGCTGATCGCATTTTTGAAAAGAACCGGTGACGGATATCAAGCGAAAAAATCGAAAATATTGACAAAGGATGAAATCGACCGTTTTCTATCAAGTGCAGATGACAAAAAATTCTTAATGATTACTTTTGTTGTTAGGTATTTCAATTATTAAGTATTTTGATTTTTTATGGGTTAATTCTGGGGATTGCCGGAGCTTGTCGAACTGATGAACTAGTCAATTTAACTGTAGATGATATTGAGGATGTAGGCTCTTCCTTGATTGTAAAAATTCCAAACACTAAGACAAAGATTCCACGAACCTTTCTGGTTACCGATGTGGGAAATATGCTTGAATTGTTTCGAAAATACCTGTCCCTTCGTCCTCCCCACGTCAAGCATAAGCGCCTTTTTTTGTACTACAAAGCAGGAAAATATAGTTCGCAGCCAGTTGTCAAGAATACCATGGGAACAATTCCGAGTGTAGTAGCTTCGTATTTAAAATTACCTAATGCTTCATGTTATACTGGTCACTGCTTACGAAGATCTTCAGCGACATTACTGGCAGATGCTGGTGTGGATATCACGACAATAAAGCGTCATGCTGGTTGGAAATCAACGAAAGTCGCTGAGGGTTATGTCGAGAACTCCATTGAAAATAAGACCAAAATTGCTAATCAGGTTTTAGTAGGTGCCACTACTAGCGCAATCACAAAAACTGTAAATGTAAGCGAAAGTAATATTCCTTCTAATATTAATTTTGAAAATTGTACAAATGTAACATTTAATTTAAATGTCAATAAATAATTTCAATGTTATCTTTTTTTTGCATGAAAAACATTCTCCATAATGTAAACTCCCTTGGGAATAATCGACTACTTCTGTTTTACTTTTGATGTCATAGAAACTGATTTCTACTTCCGACCGTGGAAAAAATAGATTTACTTAATTTAACAGATACGTATTTGAATAGAATAGAATAGAATATATGAGTGCCATATTGAAAGGGATTAAATAATATGAACAAGAGCAACAAAACACTTACGAAAAAAGAAAATATCTAAAACGAATAGTTTCCAGAGAAACATTTCCAAAATAACAATACAAACTACTATAAAACGCAAAACTTTGATATACAACTTTTTCAGATAGTGCAGTAGGGTGCAATTAAGGCTAAGCAAACACTTTTTTAACGTAATTTGTTTTATGTATCAGTAGGAATGAAATAAATAGCAGAAAATTTTTTAAAAATATGTAGCTGCTAACCTCAAATTAGTTGTGTATTGAACATATTTACAACTTTTTAGTAACTATGAGCTGCATGACATGTTGTTACTTCACGGAAAAATGTACAAAATTCACTGGCTACAAGATATTTGTATGGTGTACTTTTCCCACAAGTGACGGCAGCCTTTTACGTTTTTATAACTATTCTGTTTTGTGACTGTTGTGAGAAAAGTTTTAAAAAACCAGTCACTTAAGTATGTTAAAAGGCACAACGATGTTGTCACATATTCTGTCATAATTTTAATACACAATACTGATAATATTGTGCCATCGTAGAATCTTTTAAGGATTATTTGACTGTGTTCTTAGTCTTAATTCTAGAGAACAACATCAAAGCCATGTTATGTTTGACGATGTTTTTCTACAATCATCGTTTTCGTCTAGCGAAGAAATAACACATTCTCTCAGTGATACCTTATTATAGGTTACTTAGTATTCAATGTTGATAGCCTCACATTTTACAATATTTATATAAATACAAATATTGTACAATATTTCAATGCAAACATTAAAAATGCCACTATTATGTTGTTTTGAAAAGGCAAGCGCTAATGACCACCGCATCCAACTATCTCCGAACTCTCGCTGATGACGCCCGTTCATACAGAAAACTTCTGTCCGTTGATATGCAATGTTACTGATTAGCATAAACAGGCGGACGTTACATATACCGACTATGCGAAAGCCTTCGACGGTATAGATCACGGTATGCTTTAGCAAAAACGTGAAGTATACGGGCTTTGTAGAAATCTTCTAAAACTGCTTATCTCATATTTGTCGACTCGTTTTCATTACTTGCAACGGATTTACATCTAATCAATATCCTATTACTTCCGGAGTACTTCAGGGTTCCGATCTGGGTCCACTCTTATTTTACTTTAATGGTAACTTTTCTTTCTCAAATCATATTTAATATTTTGTTTCCTCAACACTTAAACCAATAGGTTTTGTGTCTTGCTCTCATTAATTTATGCGTTTGTTCGAATACTGTTTGGATTGTCATTTATAATAACTAAATAAGTTTACTTGATTCAGTATAAAAAAGGTCTTTAACGTTTCTTGCATTTCGTTCAGACGGTATCATTTCCTGTATGCGGATGTGATTATAACATTATTAACACGTTGTATTTTATATTTTTGTATTTTTTACACATTTGTTATATTCATATTTTGTTCTACATTGTATACTTTGTCCTATTATTGCTGAATTTCACTATTGAACAAATAATTTTAATAAATAAATGCAAGTTATCACACAGCAAACGAAGGCCCTTATATTCCGAACGCCCTGTATAGTAGAACATATTGAACGACGACTAGAAGTTATACAATTTTATTTTTTATCGATAGTAACAGCAGATGTAAAAAAATAATAATAATATTATGAAATATGAAAAAATATACAACGTAATAAGCTGTTATTACTAAGAAATTCTCGAGTTTCCAACAATATGTAAAATTCCAGTTTTATAAACTTTTCATTTGGAAAACTATTAAACAAATAATTAATCGATATTAGTATTCGTCGTTCATCCTCTATAGAATGATGAGGAAGCGTCGAGATAATCTCGATTTGACTAATTACGAAAGATAACATTTTATTTATTTGTTCAGTCCTCAGACGAAAACAAGTTTACGTGAGATCAAGATGTTTCTCATACATACCATGCCATAAATTATTATTACAAACAAAAGCGTTTTTCAGTCATTGCAGCAGCGGCAGCGGCAACAGTCACTATTTTTTCTAAATTAAATTGTGCTTTAAATACTTGTGTAATTACTCTTTGCAGAGATTAATTTTGGAGAAATTGGAAATTAGTGTCTCGAGGATAAAAAATTTAAGCAGAAGACAATGCTCAATCCATCCAAATTAAAATTTTCAAAATGAATATAATAGGGTTGAATTAATTCTCACAAGATCTACCTAAATGTATCCGTAATTTGACTTATACTCAGAGAAAGGATCCCGCTCTTTTTATATGGAAAAGTGGTTTCAGTCGAGAGGTCTAATTTTTGGTGGAAAAGGTAGTTCCCAACATCCTGAACAAAAAATTTAATGGTCACAAAAAAATCTACAGTCAGGATTTTGTGCTACGACGCATACAAAGTCGGCACCTGGGTTTTCAGGAGTCGGGTTATTTTTATCAAAAAAGAGCATGGAGACAAGCATGCGGGAAGGTGTGTTGGAGTGAAAAAGTACAATTTGTTATTTTAAATCAATTAAAAAATTGAAAACCACGTTATGTTATATACCTACATTTAATTGTGCAAATTACTTATAGAGTATGATCGCATTATGTGTACATTTAATTTCACTAGTTTTGTCAAAAACAGTTAATATAATTTTTCAAAAATTTGTAACAAATTTATACAGGGTGTTTCAGCAAGACCTCCCGTAAATACAGAAGGTGTATGTCAAAAAATAAGATTTTTTTGTCTTATGAACTATATGCCTATCGCCTATTGTTTTCGAGATACAGAGTGACGATGCGAAATATTTTTATCAAATTTGGCATTCCGAGGTTTTTAAGGACGCCAAATACGCTGGTCCGATTATTTTTTTAGATAGTTCACAGAGGGCGCTAGTTATGTTACATTTCTATTACATTTTAAGTTCCAATTTATTTTAGATACGATTTTTTAGGTTTTGAAACTACGTTCATTTGATAGCAAATTTGATTTGCAATTATGTCTCTTGGCATTTTTTAATTTGAAGATCATTTTTTTTAATATTTTACATTTTCTGGGTCAATATCATGTATTATTTCGCTAATGCTTTGTTGAGTTGAATTTGAACACTTTTCACTGATTTACAGCAAGAGTTATTGACACTGACTAAGAAAATGTTAAATATCTAAGAAATTAGCTTAAAATCTAAAATTGTCGAAAGACACAAAATGTTTTGGTTTCTGTCAAATGAACGTGGTTTTAAGACCATAGGCGTACGTTAAAAAATATTTTTTTCCAAAAAAGTAGCATAAAGTAACAAATATTTGTGCCAATTATAAAATTCTTGTCTTTATGATTAAGGTCAATAATAATTATAATATTCTTGTTTTTCAAAATTTTTGATACTTTGTATCTGGGAAAAAAGTTTTAGCATCTGGTCTTTGCAATTTAGAACACCCTGTACATTCATATATTTTTTTCAAGTAACTCTATTCAACACAATTGTATGATTACTATCTTATTAATGGTAGGAATACATATACCATTTTATTTGATCATTTACATAAATTGTAGAAAGACCCAGCATTGAGTGCCGCTAGATGTAGTCACTTACTACATCTTGCATACGCATGACTGTCAGTTATAAGTACTCGTATGACAGAGGCGAACAATAGCTAACAAACTCCAAACCGCTGATGTGGTAGCACCGCTGACGACAAAACGTGGCTGTTTGCTATAAATTTTTCAAGTGCAACTCAATGCTGGTCGAGACATAGTCCGCAAGGTAGTTTGTTTCCTGATATTCCTCTTTTGCAAATTTGCTAATTGCCGATGGCGATCAAATCCTGGGACTCGCATAGTACCCACAATATAGTGGGTCCGTTTCTGCTTGTAGCTCAGTATTGACCACATCAGTGACCACTAGAGTGTAGTGTGAATACAGATGAATGCTAAAATATCTCATCATTATTTTCAATTTACATGTATTGAAATTATAAAATCGCTTTCCACAAATATAGCTTGTTTTCTTTCCACTTGTACCTTGCCTTTGCCCTGGATCAGTGCACCGGTATTAATATTATTATTATTACATCTGTGGCTAGAGTGGTAGCCAAAGCTTATTACAGATACAAAATTACATCAAAACATGGTTGTGAATACAACTATTAATAGTAGTAAGTTCAACAAAGAAATAATAATAATAAGATAATAATAAAGCAAACAAAATAACAATAAAATAAACCACAACAAAAAAATATACAAAAATAAGCCTACTTATAGATCGAGTGCAAATTAAGTCTATGTTTGAAGAAATTAATCGACGGCGCTGAAATTACATAGTTTGGTAATGAGTTCCACATGTCAGAAACACGATTCGATAAAAAGTGCTGTCTTGTACAAGTGTAAAAATGCTCCTTCTTTAACTTCAAATGTTACGAACGAAGTTTTAT
Organism: Monochamus alternatus; assembly: GCA_037114965.1. Lineage (NCBI taxonomy): Eukaryota > Metazoa > Arthropoda > Insecta > Coleoptera > Cerambycidae > Monochamus > Monochamus alternatus. The sequence goes on along the minus strand of CM073426.1, from coordinate 9,840,935 downwards.
AATAAAAATTAAGAAAAATATTTGTTTTAGAGGTGATATGGCAACCTCGCCTTTAACAGGTCATATGGTTTATTAGATTAGGTTCACAAAATGTGGGTACTTTTCTAAAAAAATAATATCTCCGTAAATATTTGAAATTTTTAAAAATGACTTCCACTAGACTTATCTAAACGACGAACCACACGTGCAGTTAAAATATTTGTACTTATTTAACGTTCACTCTGTATAGTAATTTACGTTTTGCCCATAAAAGTGGAGATGGTACCACAAAAAAATGTGTACTGGGCCATAGTTAGAAAGTGCATTAATCGTTAGATATGATATCATCATGACATATGATAAGCTTTTAACATAATTAGCGACTTCCGTTCTCTGCCATGACTTTATATACAGTGCTTTCGAAAAGTAACGAATAATTCATTATTTTTTAAATTGAGAATTTTTCGAAAATATTCCCTGGCACGTCGATTTTGTTTTTCAAAAGTTACTTTTTGACAACCACCCACATTTGTGACGTCATCGTTGTTCGATATATGACGTCATCGACATTTTTTTTTAAATAGTAACCCCCAATTTTGACCATGCCATTTGAAAGAGTGCGGCTACATAACCTAATTTTATGAGATGCGTGAATTAATTAGTTTATTATTGTGATATGAGAGTTCGGTGTGAGTTATGACGAGCAACATTACTAATCAGAGTGCACTGATAAAAATAGATGGAAATTTCCATGTTTTGCTATGCTCTTTTTACATAATATTTAATGGTAATTTATAATTTACATTGTATATTAACGGAAAATGATAATGATTATGTAAAAAATCGACTAAATTAAATGTTCAAATTGTGCACCGTTGGCTGCCTGACAGTAGCCAAGACGATTAATAAATTCTTTTTGGGCATTATCAATAACTTCAGGAGGTATACGATGTATCTCGTGACGAATTCTTGCTTTTAAATCTTCTAAATTAACCGGTCTAGTAACGTATACTTTGCTTTTTAAGTATCCCCACAAGAAATAGTCTAGGGGTGTAAAATCTGGCGATCTGGCTGGCTACTCAATCGGCCCCTTTCTCCTTATCCATCGATTCGGGAACAGCTCATCTAAATAAGCACGGACAGGCGTTGCATAATGGGGAGGCACAGTATTGTGAAATTTAAATTTTAAAATCTTCAAACATTATTTTATTGAAATTTTTGTTATGTAACACCATAATTTTTCATGATGTATGTAAAAGTGCCTTTTTTAAAAATAAAATCGACGTGCCAGGGGATTTTTTCGAAAACTGCTCAATTTCAAAAACAATGAATTTATTCGTTATTTTTCGAAAGCACTGTACAATACCAGTTCTCTACTAGCAAACGTGTTATCTAATACATAAAATAACAGAAAGGAGTAATTTCGAATACCAAATCAAAATTATAACAATATAAACAGGTTCTAGGTGGTTCTAGGTTTTCTATATATCAAGCACTAATTGTTTAAATAGGATTTAATTGGATAAACTGTTTATTATATTCCATCCAATAAACATTAGTGTAACAGATAAGGCAGATAACTGTATTTGAATACCAACCGAGTGTGAACTTATATTGCTTTTTTGAAAGATTAATAATAATGAGGATATATATTAAAAATAGTATCACTTCATTAATATTACGGGATTTTGTTAATCTAATAATAACCAATATAGATTTAAACAATTGAAATTGATATGTTCCAATGTATGTAGAAACTCGCTTTGTACTAAAGTCATTAATTTTAATTGCAGCATTTTTTTTATGAAAGAATTAAAATAGACCTAAAATAAAAATACAGGACGGTCATTTTTACGACACCCAGTACAGGGATCTCGAAAATGATAAAAGTGTTATTATGTAGGATGGCTTATATTAGAAAAAAGTTGCGCATTTTTATTCTCTGAAAATATGAGATATTTTGCCTAGCTTCTGTTGTGAAGTTTGGTATCTTAATATTATTCATAAACTTCCAATGAAGGTGGAACAAAAAAATTACGCTAACTAGAAGTTTTCATAGTCGACTTTTGATTTCCCTTTAGGTACCATTCGCATAACAAAATTTATTTATTATACAGGGTGTCCATCAATGATGCGGCAATATTTCTGGGAGTGATACTATACGAAAATTTGATGCCATAAAGTTCTATAACATTTTTCAGAAAATTCAAAATTAGCGGGGTTAAAGGGCGTCAAAAAAATTTATAGATTTCTTCTAATTTTGTGTATTATTAGTGTTTATCCACGTTCTTAATTTCACGCTTATCCTACAACGTCAAAGGGCCAAAACTATCCTTGGCCTTCAAATAATAACCTAGCGGTCATTTTTAAACGACTTACTGAAAAAGGTGCATTGTAGCAACTTGAAACACGTATAGCTTTTCTACACAAAATTCATCATCATTTTCGGTCAATCGTATCAGAACAAGAAAAATACGATAAAAATAAGTTACAAAAAAAGTCAAGAGCACGCTCTACGATATGCGGCACTACTTACTCCTTCGCAATGCTTGTATTTATCTAAAACATAACTGTACCAAATTTCAATATGATTGGACGTTTCATTTCTTAATTACGCCATGACAAAAAAAGTATCTTTTTTCTTTGAAGTTCTGTAACTTCTAAACGAGACACTTTTGGACTAAGCTAAGTTTGTCCAATTGATCACAAGAAGATATGTTTAAGCTGGGTCCCTTTACTTTCCGGACACCCTGTATATTAGACGTTATAAAAGTGACCACCCTGTATTTAAGAATTTAGGTTTGCCTAATTATCGATATTTTTGATCGCTTAAAATCAGGCGAATTTTGGTATCGTAGGTATGCTTAGATTACACGTGTTACAGAATAAACAATGTTTTAAAAGAAAGCAGCGCCTATAGGTGTATTTTTAATGTAATGATTCACAGTATCAAAAATTGAACGCCATATCCAAATATTTGCCCTTGTTTTTAAATTAATCACTAGAGAGCACTCTAAATATTCCACATAATCGATAGCTTGATAACACCTACTTAAGATCGAATAGAAATGACGTTAAACGATAAGACAAGACACGATAACTATTTCAGTTAATTTACAAATTACTGATATCAGTTTTTTTTTCATTTTATAGCTTTTGTAACATGTCAGTAAGTTCTTATGTGACATATTCCAAGTCTTCAAAATAATATCCATATACAGGGTGTTATACAACCTATATGACAATCTTTGGCAGATGGTAACTGGACCAATGTAATAGTATATTATTTAACGAGCGGTAATGCAGGTCATAACTCACGCAGATGAAGTTTACTGTAATTCATCAAGTGAGTTATGACCATTACCGCAAGTTGAATACTATACTTTATTTACGACTATAACAATAAATACTAAGATACAAGTATCTAGAAAGAAAATTGATTTGAAAACGTGAAAATTATTTTGTTAAAATATCAAATGACATTAGTCCCCTCAATGATAATAATTGACAGTTCCGCCTACTGCAATTCCGCAATTTAATAATTTTAAAATCTTTTAATTATTTATTCCTTTCCACTTGTTAAAAATTCTTTCCATTTTACACCAATGGAACGTATTTATCGGCTTAAAAATTTCCAAGAATTTACTGCGTGCACTATTTACATACCGAATTATCATTGTAGAAACCCAGCGTGAGTTATAATAACTCACTAAACACTCACGCTATTTGTTTATTGATACTATTAATTGCTCAAAAGCAGTTGAATAATTAATATATAAATTAATAAGAGTAGATAAAACATTTTTTCTTTATGGACATATGTCATATTTCAAAGTAGTCTGATAAATAAAAATGATGGTTACTATAGCCATAATTATTGTTTATGTCAATTTCTGTATTCATTTGACGTTTAGCGTCAACTGTTAACTAAATAAAAATTGCAATTTATTTACAACTGAAAAGTATGCAGATATTGTCTTTGTATATGGGTATTCCAATGGGAACGCCAGATAAGCAACCTGAGAATACCGACGAAGATGCCCAAATAGACATCAACCTGCCCGCACAATCTTTAGGGCATCATTTCGGAGACTTATGCCCGTTTACACCGACATTTTACTAAGAACTACTTAATAAAGTTGTTCTTAAAGTTAAGTTATGCTTATTTATTTAGAGTATTGCACCGACGTATTATAAACCATACTTAGCAAAGTACGTCTTTGTATTGACAACAACGCACAAATCTAGTAACTTTCGTTACTTTATGTTAGGTATTTTAGATCTTTATGTTTTTCTTCAGTTTGTTACATGGAAGTAAGGTTAGATTTCGGTGTAATGTCATGTTTGTGGTGTTTGTTTTTGTTGTCATTTGTAATATAGGTATGGTTGTTGTTGATGTTCATCAAGACCACAGTATACTAAGCAATCAGTACGGAATCTTAGACAATTTATGAATGAAATACGTCTGGCAGTTTTTAAATACCCCCACTCTAGAAAAAGTCGCCAAGAATATGGCGGATCCCAGAGAACATACGAAAAAAGAGCTAATAATTTGGCGTACACATAACCAAAGTTATTCGTAGTTTAAATATTTTTGCATTAATTCTTAATTAACTGTTGTAATGCAGTGTAGTGTCACGTAAATTGATGTTTTGGTCACATTTTGTCTTTATTTAGGTTTCTATCAGATATAATTTGAATTTGATTATAAAACCGATATGAATTTAAATTTATTTAAAAAATTTGCGAAAACATAGAAACTAGGTCGACTAGCAGTGTAGTTTTATTTTATATTTTGTAGTACTTTTGCCTTTATGTCAAGATGTATACGTTTACCTTATTTTGTTAGCAGATTATCAAATTTAAGCCCAGTGTAATTTTGATATTTTTACTCATTTTTTTAGGAAAGTATGAAATGAAATTAAAACGTGAATATTAGGTACAATTTATTTTGAGGTTTACAAAATATATATATAACATAATCAAAAACCCCCGTTGCTCTATTAGATGTATGGAGTGATTTCTTTCATTCATGTATGAAAGCAGTCTCTTTCCTATTTGGAGTTAAATCCTTTGCCTCCTTTCATGTTTTAATTCTTTTTGGGATTTTCTCAATTAAACTATCACGTCTAACTTGGTCTCCCATATATAAAACTGTTTACAGGCCAGAGCTGCGTTATGCGTTAGTTTTTTACGACACATTTATTTCCTCCCATAGTTTATTTATTATTTACTGGGTATAGTTCCATTAATAAATAATCACTAATATAAAAACACAAATAACTAAACACTCAACACGACATACAAAGCAGGAATATGAGTACAATAACGATAACGAGTGGATAACCATGTAATAATGTCAAAAATTCAAAAAACCTAACTGACACACAGAAATTATAGTAATAACTGTCAGTCGCCAACAAGATGGTGGATTTTGGAAGACGCGGGAAAGCTGAGTTTCCCTACTGATTGCTTAGTATACTGTGATCAAGACTACTTAATATCAGAGACAAACTAATAATAATAATAATAATTCACTTTATTTTTTCTGTGGTTAGTATTAGTGGCCAAATCATCTTCATTCAATTCATCCATTGTATGGAAATGATCAGATATAATAATAATAATTTAATTTGAGAAATGCAAAATCTATATTCTCCAAAGTATCCAAATCATTAAAATATAATCTAATATCCATTATAGGTACTTTTTTACTACTTTAATACTCCACTCATTACCATTGACCACTATATTTGCACTTTCCGCGTTTTTTATGCTTGTTTTTCGCACATTCTAACTCTGTTTGAATTAAAGAATGTCATAAGTCACTGTCAAACAGGGGCTTAAATTTAAGTATCTTCTTTCATACTTAAGAAGATCTTACCGTATGGCGCAATAGGAAAAGCATACTTAAGCATGTCATATTTTTAAGTAATGCCCTTGACTATATACACTAAGACTAGTCAATCTAATGGGAGACCTTGTTGGCCTGAATGGGAAACCAACTCTCGCGTAATGGGAAACGAACTCAAAAAGAACGTTTACGCTTGGGCTATTTGCTAATAGATGGCGCAATATTAGCTACTAAAATGACATGAATTTGGATATATAATTTTGAAAGCTCCTTCCATCGAAGATGATTGGTTCATACATATTATGTTATGTAAAATCGTTTGCAATAATATTGACACTCTTTAAATTCAATTTTGCTATTTCTTTTGAACTGCTGACGTATTTGTAATGAAATCTACTTCCAACTTTTAACATTAGTAATTAGTTGTTTCACTTACCAATATAAATTTAATGAGTTTCTACTCAGAAATTCGAGAAGTTCAAAAACTGTTTTGAGAGAGTGTCATTGTTATTTCAAAAGCTTGTATGTACTTAAAATTCATAACTTTAATGACATTCGATAGGATTACTGTTTATTTTATTATTAAGAGAATGTGTTAGTCATGAGGAAGCAGGCAGGAAATAAATGTTTTTAAATTTTTAAAATGTAATAAAACTAGATGAAACATTCCAGGAATAAAACTTATCAGCGCAAGGCGAAAATCGACTATAATGATAGATTTTGAATTCTGATAAGTAATTATAGTAATTTCATCACGATTTCTAATAAAAAAAAATACAGAAGTGCAGTTATCCAGTTCATATTCACTTTCGCGTATCAATGAAAGTTAAAGCTTAAAATATATTAACCGCCAGATAACACTTTTATCATACTCCTCCAGCTTTGGTAAATTCAAGTGAAGAAGTCATTCAATACGTGTCGATAAAAATGTACAGGGTGGGCCATTAATAAGGGGACATAGAAGAGGAGTAACATCATTGGTAGGAAATATGAAGATATAGCTAAATATATCTTCGTAAAATATTTCTGTGGAAAAATATACAAGGTGTCAAAGTTGAAATATTTTTATTTGTGTTCTTTTTTGTATTAACGCAAGTATCTCTCAACTGATTGAAATTTAATTCAAAAAAATTAGTAGGTATCAATGAGTCGTTTACTTTTTTTAAATGTCCAGAGTAACTTTGGAAAAAAACTCATATTTGAAAAAAAAATTATCTACATATTTACTTTTATGGACAAAAATAACAACAGAGCAGTTAAAACAACTTAGCCCTTGAGCAAACTCTCTCTACTTCTACATGTCTTAATTAATTAAACTAATTATTACAGCTAATTACACAAAATTTTCAATATGGCAATTTTCTAATGCTCCTAAGAGATTGCCTCACGTCGAAAAATACATTTGGTTGTTTTAGATCAGTTTTCTGGAAAACGGTAGGAATTTCGTTAACAAAAAATAAGATAGAAATTGTCATCATCTGGCAATGGTCTATCTGTTTTAATAGGTACCTACTACATAAATTATGATTGCTTTTCTTAAAATATGTTTCCCTACCAAATTTGATGACAATCGGTTGAGCGATCCTAGTTATTAAAAAAAAACGAAAAAAAAAATATGTAAACCTGTATCTTTTTCCACAGCAACATTTTAGTAAGGCATATTTAGCTATATCTTCATATTTTGCTCCAAAACTGTCATTCCTACTCTGACACATCATTTAAGGTTCACCTTATATAATACTTAAAATAATAAATTTTGAAACACATTCTTTTCTGATGAGGCCTGTAAAGTTCACAAATTATTTTTACTAAAAACATTAGCGCATGTAAATTTATTTAAATTTGCATGCGCAAATGTTAAATTATTTGAATTTTTAAATTAATTTAAATTTAATTTTAATTTAAAAATTACTCTTCAAAAAGACTACAAAATAATATTTATTTCACACCATCACAAAATTATACTTAGATCAAACATTGAAAAAAGATACTTGGTGTTTTTGAATTTTTACTAATGAATTTTTCGCAAAATAATAATGCATCTTATGCAGTAAGAGAAACCCACACGATAATCTGCAGTTCTATATGTCTCTTTATAGAAGTAGGTATGTCGAATTCATTTGAATTATCTTAATATGTTTAAAGGAAATAAAACAGAAAATGTAAATTTGGGCATATCGCTGAAAACTCTTTTAACAATCTTATTTTTCTGTTTTTTTTTTTAATTAATTTACAGTTCATATTCTTACTTCTCTAACACAATAAAATAAACTGCTTATGTTTCAAACTTTATGATCTGTGGTTTGAATATAAATATATTGGCACAATCTTATTATTTAGGCAGGTATATGAAAAAGGGTCACGCGGCCACGCCCTCGAAACGCCTTCAAAGTTTTTTGCAGATTAAAATAGTAGCGCTTTATTTCCTTCGTTTGAATAAATGCGTATTGTTACACAGTACGACATCTAACAGGAATTATGATAACTATTTAGGTCTTTATTAAGGATTGACTCTCTTGGTGTAAATACTCAAGGGTAATGCTTATTAACTTCGGTGCAAACGGGCATTAGAGAAGTAGGTAATCCGGTACCAAAATAGGCTATTCGTTCTACTAAAGTGAATGTACAAAATGACAAAGATATAATAGATGCTATCATTGACAACTTTTCAATTAGTCACCGAATTATGTATGGTGTTTATTGATCAGAGAAATGATAGACCCGATTCATTGCCAAAATGTACAAGCATTACATGGAGATGCTCCTCAGTGATTAGAATTTTGTCGTTGGTTACTTCAACAACGTGCACAAAATGATTCATTTTGCTTGTCATGCGGTTTGATGAAGCTTGTTTTATTAGGGACCGCATAAATCATAATGGACATATCTGAGCGTTACAAAATCCGCATGCAATTAAATCAAATGATTTAGCAATATTTAATTGTCAACGTTTGGGTAGCATTTTCAACAACAACAACTTGTACATGTTTTAATAGTTTAAATGCATATATTAAGTTTAAATATAGTTTAAAATATGTGGTATCAGCAAGGCAGTGCACCACCACATAGAGGAAGACAAATAACTGCTTGGTTAATTGACCATTTCTCGAATAAATGGATAGTCCAACAAGATCCAACAGCATGACCAGAACGTTCCCCAGATCTAAATCGTTTGGACTTTTAATTATGGGGACATATGAAGCAGCTTGGCTGTCATATTAAAATCACTAGCCGTTAGCAATTACTCTCATCTGTAGGGTAACAGCATTTTTAGTTGTGATTCGAGCCGATTGTGGACAATTTAATAGCTATTTATGCCATCAGTTACGAAATGCCTAATTTTGTGTAACGCGTGAGATTTTTGCGGAACGAACGAAGTGAGTTTCGCAAAAACTCACAAGTTACACAAAATTTCATTTCGTAACGTATTGCATACAAGATATTTTCTAATTTTGAAGAAAGTAATAAAAAAATAAAATTTAATATAATTGACAAAAATTTGGAAAACATAAATTTAGTTTGTTGCTATTACTTCATGTTAGTTGTCAGTTTGACATTTTGTAAAAAAGTCTAGACGGAAGGTTTTTAGCGAGATTGATATATTTTTAGTTTTATTTTTAAAAAATGAGTGATTCAAGCTCTGAAGAGCTACCAAGCGATATTGAAGAGGCAGCAGGTAATGCTCTATTATCAGTAATTCCCAAAAAGTCAAAGGCAGTTTATGATTTGGCATACGAAAAATTTGTTACGTGGTGTGATGAGAAGAAAATTAAACATGTTAATGAGAAAGTTTTACTTGCATATTTTGAGGGTAAGAAAGATCTAAAAGTTTCCACATTATGGACACTTTACTCAATGTTAAGGTCTGAACTAAATCTGAAAAGGAATATTGATATTAAAAAATATACAAATTTGGTAGCATATATTAAAAGGCAAGCGAACGGGTACAGTGCTAAAAAGTCAAAAGTTTTTATTAAAGAAGATTTTGCCAAATTTTTAGTGGAAGCTGATGACAAAGAATACTTAATGGCTAAGGTTGCAAGGATAATTGGAATGGCAGGAGCATGCAGAAAAGCAGAGTTGAAAATGTTATAGACGAAGGAAGCCATTTTCGTGTTGATATCCCACCTTCAAAAACAAAAGTTATGCGGCAGCTTGCAATTACCACTGGAGACATTGAAAATACGAATCTTGTTGAAATATTAAGAAAATATATTAAGTTGCGTCCCCAGGTTCTTAAACACAACAGATTTTTTGTAAAATATGCGAATGGAAAATGTACCAGAAATCCTATGGGAATTAACACATTTAGCAGTCTACCAAAAGTTATTGCACAATTTCTTGGTCTTTCAAATCCTGTTCTATATACTGGCCACTGCTCCAGAAGAAGCTCTGCCACTTTCCTAGCAGACAGTGGCGCTGATATTTTAAAATTAAAGAGGCACGGAGGTTGGAAATCTAGCTCTGTTGCGGAGGGATATGTTGAAAATTCCATGAATAATAAAAAACTTATAGCGCAAGAAATATTTGGTGAAACATCTAATGCAATGTGCGCCGCTTCCCAAATAACAGCAAGTTCGAGCAATAAATGAATTGCAATAATTGTGTTATCAATATTTATAATAATTAATTAATTTATAATTTATGTTTTTAACTTGTATTATAACAGTTTAATAAATAGAATAATTCTTTTTGCCACTAATTTTGAAATACATTTTTCGTCACCAATTGCATAAAATTTTACTTTATGCAACTAGTTACAAAAAGTAAGACGTTTCATAATGTCAATCAGTTTTCAAAAGTGTCACTTTATATGTCAAAATTAGGAAAAATATTTTTATAGTCTTTAAATTTGTTAGTTTGGTTAATATGTTTAAACTTTAAGCACAAATAATAATAATTGTTATGACGACCATCATTTTTGTATCAGGTTACTTTGAAATTATATATTTTTTTAATTTTTGTAACGTCTAAACAAATCATATAAAAAAAAATGATTGACATTAACCAAGCTACCATTTATAAAAGTTTGTCATAGAGCTTTTAGAACATCTTGCATATAATATCACTTGTTTCTCCCTATTAGACATAATGTGTTTCATTTTTGGAAACCATTTGAGGCTGTGGCCCTGTTTATTTTGCATTGTTTCGATGTTTATTCGAGATACGCGAATTTTATTTTAAATAAACACAACAGATAATATCATCTGCTATCTTACATGTCGCCTGATTTTTCTTAAACTGTACAAGTGTTTGTATTTAAATTTTTAAAAGATGTTTGAAAAGCGATAGAGTTAATTTATTGTTATCAGACAAAACCATTAATATTCTGTCAGTTGCAGAAGATAGATAAAATTTGTGGAATTGCTTACATAGATAATTTGTTTAAACGAAATATTTTGCAATATAATAGATTTGCGATATATTTTTTACAACTTTGAACAGTGTTGTATATAATCGTCGAGATTATGGTCTCAGAATGTTGTTAAATCATATGAAAATAGAGGGATTAAAAAGGTGAATGAATGCATTATGTTGATAAAGTGAGATATATTTATTATCGACAAATATGTATCGTTTTTCTAAACCCCAATTTATAACGTATCTGTAACTTACAAAAATAGAGATGATAAAGGAGGAAGTAAAATGTCACATTTCTTCTGCCAGAGGTGTTGAAATAGCTATTTGTGTAACAAGGGAACAAAGTGCATAATTTCCTCGCGCGGATAGTCCATGGGAGGAAATGGCGCTTAGCTCCTGTGTAATACATATGATTTTTTCTAGGACCATTCACAGTATTTTACAATGGTTATACATATATTTTATTATATTTTCTTATGCAGGACAATCAAACAACCAAATATGTCAAAATGTCATAATAGGTATTTAGATAAGTAAATATTGATAAAAATCAGAGTACATGGAACGTTAAAAATATCCTTATCAATATAGGCTCTACATCATGTTTACGAATTTTTCAGTTGCATTTGCCAATGGTTGTCCTACAGCTATAGCAACATTTTTTGGAAAATTAATAATTAATAAATTAATAATAATAATCATCATAATGATAATGATAATGATAATGATAATGATAATGATAATGATAATGATAATGATAATGATAATGATAATGATAATGATAATGATAATGATAATGGTAATGGTAATGGTAATGGTAATGGTAATGGTAATGGTAATGGTAATGGTAATGGTAATGGTAATGGTAATGGTAATGGTAATGGTAATGGTAATGGTAATGGTAATGGTAATGGTAATGGTAATGGTAATGGTAATGGTAATGGTAATGGTAATGGTAATGGTAATGGTAATGGTAATGGTAATGGTAATGGTAATGGTAATGGTAATGGTAATGGTAATGGTAATGATAATGATAATGATAATGATAATGATAATGATAATGATAATGATAATGATAATGATAATGATAATGATAATGATAATGATAATGATAATGATAATGATAATGATAATGATAATGATAATGATAATGATAATGATAATGATAATGATAATGATAATGATAATGATAATGATAATGATAATGATAATGATAATGATAATGATAATGATAATGATAATGATAATGATAATGATAATGATAATGATAATGATAATGATAATGATAATGATAATGATAATGATAATGATAATGATAATGATAATGATAATGATAATGATAATGATAATGATAATGACAATGACAATGACAATGACAATGACAATGACAATGACAATGACAATGACAATGACAATGACAATGACAATGACAATGACAATGACAATGACAATGACAATGACAATGACAATGACAATGACAATGACAATGACAATGACAATGACAATGACAATGACAATGACAATGACAATGACAATGACAATGACAATGACAATGACAATGACAATGACAATGACAATGACAATGATAATGATAATGATAACAAAAGCATAGATGAAGCCCGTTAAACGTTTATAAAAAAACTGAGAACCAACTGATAATAATTGTTTGAGTATATCAAATTGTAGATAACAAGATTAAATGAGAAATTTGATCAAAATTAATTGACATGTAGTATACAGGGGATTTTTTAAGGACATTTGTTCTAGCATTACAACAGTAAAATATGCAATCATCACGAAATTATGGACTAGGTACACGTAAGTAGAACATTTTTAAAACCTCTGGTGAATCAGTGTGGTTATGAAATATTTTAAACAAAAACGACAGACTTGTGAGAACTCTCCTCAACTGCAACGATTTGATATCGAATCTCTGTAACAGGAGGCTATTAAATCCTCTAGCAGGATAAATATTATCAAAAAAACGACGTTGAACACCTTCAAAATGATTCATATTAACTTGATAGTACAGGTACCATATAAGGCTAGCATATTCTAATCTAGAACAGAGTAAGGCAAAGTATAAACATTTCAGAGCACTAATATTGTTAAACGATGTAGATCTACGGACAATAAATCCCAGTTTTAAAGGTGGTACTAGATATTCTATAAATATGATCGGAAAATGTTTAATATCAAATATTACCCTGAAGTCTTTAATATTCCTGTTGCGTGTCAATGGCTCTGAATCTAGATTATAATCAAACGAAATTATATATTTTTTAAACTGAAAGAGCAAGCTTTGCATTTATCAATATTTATAGAAACCATGTTTTCTTTACACAACACCTGTATTGTATTCAAAAGTTCTTGCAAAGCTTGACAATCATCATAAAAGTTAATGTTTCGAAAAAGCTTTAGATCATCTGCGAAAAAAGGTGGTTACACTGCAAAGTTGATGATAAATCATTTATATAAAGAATAAACTTAAGCTTCAAATGAAAAAACATAAAGAATATCTTTTTGTGTAGAATGAAACGCTGCTTCGAATGCAATGGCAAATAATATAGAACAAAAAATTGAAACAAAAGTTTAAAAAAAAACTGAGTGGCGTAAATAGCACCTTCTGTGGTACTGACAACACTACTTTCTTAATAATGTTCAGATAGACCATCTACAACCCTATATCAAATTCCATTAATATCGGCTTAGGGGTTCTGAATACATTTGCAGAAAACAACATTTTAGGCCCAATTTCAAAAGGTTGCAACCCCCGAAAATGAAAAAATAATTTCTCACGTAAATTCTGTATGTATTTTTTCCTAGCATTTCTGAGTCACTGTATTATAAAAATATATTAAAGCAACCAACCTTTGTAAGAACAAAGTCTATACACTTCAACATGTACGTTATCCAATTGTGTTATCACTTAAAAACTATTTACCACAAAAGTAAAAAAACTGTTTGGTTATTTCACTACAGTTTCTGACCACAAACTCTGATATTTGATATTTTCACTGTTACTCCTACACTTTCCGAGCAATATACGTCTGGATGACAGTGTGCCACTACGTAATACACATCTTCCGGGACGAACTGAGTGTATCGTCAAATGATCGTCGATATTTTAGTAATACTATTTGTTGTCCCCAACGCTCGCTGAATAGGTGAGCTTTATCTTGTACGGTGATAAGAAGCAGACTGCGTCAGATATGTAGAGGCGATGTAAAATTGATAGGTGTTTGTTTATCCATAATTACTATTCCCGCTCAAAGATCCATTATGTATCCTTTCATTAAATTAATGGATCAGCGGGAGGCCTCTCTTCCTTAATATGTTCAGTCAACAAATATTATTCGATGGGTTCGTTATTGGGAATCGTTTGTTGGTCTCGAGAATTGGTATTGAGGGAAATTTGTTTTAGTGCCATAAGTGTTGTGAGGTCATCGTCGGAATTTGCTCTTCGTCATAGTCGATCTTTAATAAATACAGGATGATTCGGAACTTATAAAAAAGAGCAATTCGAAAATTATGACCGGCAAAGTGTAACAAAAAAAATTGAGTAAAATTTTACTCAAAATCAACACAAATGGTTGTCAAAATGAGTCCACACCCGATTGTGTTGAAATCATAACACAAATGTATAGAGTAATGTTATTTGTCAGCTAAATAAATCTTTTAAGGGTAGCACTGAACAATTTTTGAGTTGGCTTTCTAAACTATGTGTTATTCTAAACACAACATTGAGCTATATTATCAATCTATTACGTTACTTTTTCATAATATGTATACAATTTAAATTAGTAATGAGTTACTTTATATAATTTTACTTTTGTAACAAAGTCAAAATAGTGATGATTTTTCATTATACTGTGTTGGTTATTACACAGTTTTCATGAAAATTGGACTATTGGGTACCTATTAAATGTGCAATTTTTTACGGATTGTAAATTATTACCTTATATATATATATATATATATATATATATATATATATATATATATATATATATATATATATATATATATATTTATAATAACTATTATTACTATTAATAACATTATGACTATTACAAATAATTATAATTAAATTAATAATAATAAAGATAATAATAAAATTATTATAAATAATTGTCATAAAAATTACAGTCTATAAAAAGAAAACCTGTTTAATTGTGTAAGCAACAATAACAACAATAAACATAATAATTATTGTTATTATTATATTATAACATTTATTACTACTACTAACTACACATGATTTGAAAGGAAAGTTTATTGTAACAAATTGAATAAAATAAAGGTTGAAATTAATTTGTAGATGACGCAGTTAACACTCAGTGGTGTTGTATGACTGATGAAATTCAAACAGCTCTTTATTAAATAAACTATTTAAACAATGGTAATCATGTAATGACACACACAACATAGGTTTTCTGAAATAAGAAGCAAATCAACAATTTGTATCTGATGAAGACGGGCATTGTTACTTACCTATTTCTACCACAACTTAATAACACTCTCACTTTCTAGTTTACACCATACTTTTTTATGCAAATCGAATTAAAAATGTGTTTACAATTGTGGTCCATGGTCCATGATCGGGTTAGAAGAATACACTTATTATTATCGTCCACAGAGCAGTGACTTGTATCATACATAGCAAAACTATTCCCCCTTCCACTTACTAAACAATGTGTAATATCTACAACGGTTGGTGTTATTTTTACACAATATATTCTCACTCACACATATTTTGGTTTCTCAACCACATATTGTGTAGATAAGCTCATTTCTTTGTTAAAATGTTAAATTGAGTCAAAATTCAACACCAAATTCACTTATAAATGAGTTTGAAGTTACTCATTGTTATTTTTTACTGTGTACGTTTGCGTAAATCATCAATAGTGTCCACTTCGATGCAATACACATATTTTTTTACACTGTAAAAAATATTTACACATTTTAACACAAAAGAATACAATACTGTATTAATCGAGGTCCACACGGAATTTGTATATATTTTTACACATTTTTCTGTATGTATTAGTGTGTTAAAGGTTTAACACAATACACTGTGTTAATATAACAAATATCATGTGTAACTTTTACACATTTCACTGTTATTTGTATCATCAAAGGTGTAGGCTTTACACATTAACATGTTAATTTTATTATATAACAGGTATTGATATGGAAGACTCACATACCTTTTTAGTTTGTTAATTATGTTTCTGTTTGCTTTTGAAATAATTTTTAATAGATATAATTCTTGAAATACCTTTATTTTGACGGTTTCTAGAGGTTTTGCCAGCCGTCATGAATGCATTAAATATAGCCTGGAATGTTCTACAAAATGCCAGAATAAATGTAAAAAAAAATAATAATTTCAAAAGCAAACCGGAACATAATTAACAAGGTAGGCGAGCTTGCGTGTCAATATATAGAATTTTCAGAATTATGGTGTTAAGTAATTAAAAAATAAAAGAAATTTTATTTTTTATGATTTTATTAAAAGAATAAAATTCAGTACAAATGAACAACAACCAAGTTTGCTAACAAAATATGTATGTATTAAAGCAGCAGTATACTAATACATATTATTTTAATAAGGGACTAGTAATGTTCTAGTAACAAGAGGTAACTGTACATAACACCGCTACATGACCAATATGGCGTAGTGACGTGTGTTGGATCAACTGATATACTGCAGCTGGGCAGTTGTGCTCAACCAGTCAAGAGTAGGAATATAGACCACACTTAAGTTGTGTGCGTGTTAAGTTTACACAAAATGGTGTACTTTTAACACACAACTGGTAAATATTACACAAATTCAGTATATTTTATTATAATACTAGTAATTTTAACACATTTTGTGTAACATGTACAAAAAGCTATAGTGGGTAAAACTATTAACCCGGAATTTTTACACATCCTAAATTATACACTAGAAAATCTCACTTACACATTAACTGTTTTACAGTGTACATATATGTAGTTGTTAACCACAAATGATAACTATTCAAAAAGATTTAAGCATTTATCTCTACCAATATCCCCAGCGACTGCAAAAGGAGGAGATGACTGAACGTATCGAGTTAATGTTTTAAATAACTCTAGAAATACGCATAAACTACGTTTTCCCTCAACTAAAGCAGCGTAGAATTTTGTTGATAGCGCTACTAATGTATATTGCGAAGAAATATTTTGTCTAAAGCCAAACTGATTTTTCCTACAATAATGTTGATACCTTTTACAGCTCAATCATAATTTACTTGTAAATATTACTCTTATTCAACAGATATAGTTCTTTATTAGTATCTGCGTATATATGATTGGTATATTTCTTGTATTGTATTGCAAAAAAATCTTGCCTGTTAAAAAAATATAATGCAAATTTGAAATCAGAGCAAAATAATCCATAACAGGCATAAACAGCCATTCCAATTAATTTAAAAAATAGAAAAAATTTAATTATGTTGGTCATCGAAAATGGCGGCTGCGCCGGGATTCTACTAAAGTAAAAGCCTTCGTGCAAATGTTATGAACTTTATGGTTTATGACTGAACAATTTTCTGGTGATGATGTGGTTCTTCTTAAAAACGTTCTGATACACAAACAATTAGCTGGATATATTTACACGAGAAGGATTTTTTAAAGATTTGATCTGATTCCTCTCCTGCACGAAAAAACAACTAATCCATTAAGTATAATAATATACTTAAATTTTAAACTTCATTCAAGCGTATATATTAAAGTAGTAATTCAGTGATAAAGTACATTTGATATAAATATTTACATATTCTTAATATCCAAGCATCCTTATACTTAATTTAACACTTTTCTTTCTTAAAATGACACTAAATTTAAAATTTACTTAAAAGACTATTATTTTTTATACGAACAAAATATTATTAATTATGTACCTAATAGGTTATTATTCCTTAAAGGTTTATACATTTACACAAATTAAAATTATTAATGTTTTAATGTTTAATGTTTTGTAATACATAATATAATGCAAAATGTTTATAAATTAATAGCTTCTTTTATAATAAAGTAAGATTAAATTCAATAATAGAAAATTTAAAATTTATATTAAGTTACATTATATTGTAACCTCTTGTATGATCTGAAGATGAGGTTTAAAATTTGACTTTGAAACCGGTTGTCGTTAATGATTTTGAGTGTTATGACTTTTCTCCTTCCCTTTGAATTTTACAAATGACACACTACATGTATCAATTTTGAAATTAGAAACACAATATTTATTTTTTGCAATTCGAGCTATAAAATCTTGTTTTGCTCTTGTATTATCTTGTCTACTGTTTCTAAATTTTGTCAACTGTCAAAATACAATCAATTATATACTCACAAACAAAAATATTGCATATTTTATTTTAAGTATTTTTTTATATATTTGTATTTTTTCTTTTGACATTTTAGGTGTTTATTTTTACAAATGTCTTATACAGGAGTACGTTATGTATATTAATGGTTAAATAAATTACATAATGAAGCTTTGCAACAGATTTATAGAGGCATTAATGAAATATCCTGATTTTTGGTTAGAACATTTAATTGAAAAGAGCAACAATGACGACAAAATAACGACTTTAAGGCAACATGATAAACAATTTAGTACTTAGTACTTCCTCCTCTAGCTCTAGCGATAGCCTGCATCTTCCTAGGCATGCTCCGCAGAAGGTCTTTAATGGTTTCTTGCGGACTTCGATGTCACTTTTCCTGTGCAGCAATTCTTAATTCTCCAATTGAGTTAGGTGTTGGATTTCGTGCTCATATGCATCGTTTTAGGATGTCCCATACATGTTCTATGGGATTTGCATCAGGACTCATTGGTGGCCACTCTAATGCATCAATTCCGACAGGTACTGAACCAATATTCTAGCGGCATGTGCATGGGCATTATCATGCATTAGCAGAAAGTTATCGTATCCAATGAAGCCAGCATAAGGTAAAATATGCCTTCCAGTATGTTGTGAATGTACCAGTCAGCATTCATCTTAAATTCACCTCAATAAGCTCCGTGCGACTCTCCCAACTAATGCCTCCCCATAGCATAATGGAACCGCCTCCAAAACTAACATTCTGTACTAAATTACATTCTGCAAAAAGTTCACCAGACCTTCTGAATACTCGCCTACGTCTATCTGGCTTCCACAATTGTATTCTGGTTTCATCTGTAAAAAGAACTTGTCCCCATTGATGTTCATTCCAGTTAACATGGGCTCTTGTGAATTGTAATCGTCTAGTTTTATGGCGTGGGAGAAGTCTAGGCACTCTGACAGGGCGTTTTGGGGTTAAACCAAACTCCTTAAGTCTTCCTATTACCATTTTGACACTTACATTGACTTCGACTTCGACTTGTAATTAGTAATTCATTTTTAAGATGTGGAGCTGTAAGTGTGCGATTTCGCAAAGAATGTAGCCTCAAATATTGGTCATCTCTTGGTGTTGTACACACACTATACGAGAAACAGTGGATTGATATGCAATCTTTTTGTCTGCAACCCTCATTGGCCAAAGTAACAATTTGAACAGAAATTAATTCGTTTAAATGTGACATCTCACTAACGAGAATAATTAGACTCAACAAATAAAGAACTCGTAATGTCATTTTGATAACAACAAACAACGGAGCAGACATTGTTAGTCGTCAAGGCAGACCATACAAAGTTTGTAATTTGTAACATTTTTGCTCATTCAGCTATAAAAGCTACATTTCATCAGTAAAAAAATAGAATATATGTAAAACACTCCAGTGTAAGCCATTTTTCTAAAAAAAACGCCTACTGTGTTAAAGGAAAAAATACAAATATAAAAAAAGGCTTAAAATAAAATATGCAATATTTTTGTATGTGAGTATATAATATTAATTCAAGTGCTTTCTATACCCAAACAGTGAAACATTAACAAAACTGTGTAAAATCTGCAAAGAGCGGTACAGTTTTCTAATAGCTTTGAATGAATATTAAAAGATATCTGCTATAATGCGTCTTTTATTATGGTAATTCACATTTAACACATGTATTATGTTTATACAATATATCGTTGACACGTTAATTATTATTTTATTATACGACAAATTGTTTTTGTTAGCAAAAGTTATTAGGACATTGTCAAGGCTTGTACGCTTGTCGAGGTTAGTTGTGTCGAGTTTTTAATATTATATCAAAAAATGAGCCCGTTTTGGGAAGGTTAGTGGGGCGTACATATTTCTAACAAAAAGAATGTTTAATAATGATAGCAACAATAATCATTACGATGCCACTAAAAATTAGGTATCTAGGTATTTCTTCTTTAAATTCATTGTTGGCGCGTCAAAATGATGGCATCTTCGTTAAGTGATTTATTATAAAAATTTGTTTCATATCTTATCAGTATTCTCGCTCTCAAATTTAAGAAAGATAACGTTTTATTCCCAAGTTACTGCGTATTTAAATATTCAATAGTTATTTACATATCAAGGGCGTGAAGTAGCCATTTAAGACTAGTATCCCGAGACTTAAGCCGAGAGCTATAGCACGCTTAAGTTTATACAAGACCGATACTTAGAATACTATACATCATATTATGTATTTGTGGAAATAAGTTTCTATAACTTAAATCAAGAAATTTTTGTTGGAGCCAAATTAACAGTTGTAACGGATGCCTAGCAATAATATCAACAAACGCGGTTTACAGGAAAGCCATATTTAGTACACGAAAAACCTCCAACAATGTGATAGATTCACGGAAAATGTGCTAATGGCATATTTTTTGAAAAATGTGGGAACTGTAAACCTCTTTATGGTGGTATTATTCCATGTTAAAGGCAATAATACATTTACATCATAACATGGACGGCAAATACTGAAGATTAATAACAATCTTTGAAAACATGATGCTTACAAATCGAAACCGCGGTAAAAGTAGCTGCATTTGGCACATATCTATGTCATTTCTTAATTAGTTTTCTGCAGGCCTATAGATGCCAATAAGCATGCATTGGGTAGTAGGTAGTAGTTTCGTTTATACTGAAGTAAACAAAATTATCAGCAATATCTTCGCGAATTTATTTGATTACATCATTATACATCTGACGCTGCTATAAAAATGTTGGTGTATCTAAAGTTGATTGATTGTATATTCTTGCTATTCTATGCTATGCTATTAAATAAGTATCAAACAATAACGCAAGTTTTAAAAATATTTGAAAAGAATTGAACGAATTGTTAAGAGAACTACTACATTAAAACGAAAAATTAACGTGACAGCAAACCGCTAATTAAGAAAAAAACCTTCGTGGTTTCTGTTGACTGGGTTATCCATGGTCAACATAAGTTTTCCACAAATTAGAAAGAACAAACAACGAAAAAAAATATATCATCTGTATCAAATTTTTAGCATTAAATAGATAGGTACAACGAAATGAAAAACGACAACAGACTCTTCTTCCACGCGTTCATACCGACTATCACCGTCTAATTATATATATTGTGTATTATCGGCTCATATAGATATCTTACCCAATAGGTAAAGTAAAACAGGATCGGCTTTAATTTGTGAGCTCTTTTCAGAAATGATTGTTTCAATTTCAAAATTATATTATTATTCATTATAAGTGACATTTATTTTATAGATTCTGTTAGAAGCAGCATCTGCCGCTAATACTACACAAAAAAGGCATGATAAAAAAATGTTTGTTTCATGTAAATAAATTATTTGTTTGCATAGGGTCAAACAAATAATTATTTCTTGATACCAAACCATTTTTCTGAAAAAGCAAAAATACAGTTATTTTGTGTAAATAAAGCGTTTGTTTCATTTAAAAACATTATTTTCTCTTCTGGTATTGATTTAATTATATTTTATGATGAAACAATATTTCTATACCTCAAAGATTTTTCCAATTAAACAATTTCTTATTTAGGTCAATAACTTATTGTTCAGGAATTCCACATATTTGAATTAAATAAACGCATTATTTGATTCCAAATTCATTTCAATCAAAAAAATATTTTTTTATTTCAAAATGTGTTTTTTTATACAGATAAGGACACATTGTTTAGGGAAATGAAAACAAAATATTTAATGAAAATTATTTTTTTAAATTAAGTGTTCATAAGATGTATAAGATTTTCAAATGGAATAACTATTTGTTTCATTTAAACAAATACTTGTCAAAAAAATTAAATTTTCTGACCAAATAAATCAAATTATTTTTGACAAAAAAGTGATTATTACATCAAAAAAGATTTGTTTCCCGATAATAAATTATGTTTAAATAAACTGAATTGTTTGCTAAAAAAAATTTTTTTTTTGTATATACAGATAATTGAACTACTATAGCTTAAGGTTAACAATAACAGGTAATGAATTGCTATTGTTAACTTCATTAATTCTGATACAGAAAACAAATTACGTTAAAAAGCTTTTGCTTAACTATAATTGTACCTTAGTTTGAAATTTTGTAACACAATTTTGCTTTTTATTGTACCTAGTTATATTTTTGTAATGTATTTGTAGAAAAACTATTCGTATTATACATTTTTTATTGATTTTTCAGATATACAAGCTCTTTCAGGGTTGGCAATCATGTTCCGGACACCCTTTATACTTACACCTAATTAGTTGTCTAGAAAAATTGCACTTCAATATTATTTCGAGTCTTTATTTGGTGATTAATTCTTGAAAAAGGTGTTCACTTTGTTATTACGTTAAAACATACATAATAATAATAATAATACAAAGGTAATAAATAATACAAAGGAAATGGAAAGTTATACAGGGTTAACTATGGCTAAGTACAAAAATTTTAACCACGTGCTCAGGGAGGTCTAAAAGACAACAAAGAAATAATTATGGAATTCTAGCTCAATGTTTAAAAAATGGGGCAAAATCCTCTTTTCCTACTGAAACTCGGCGCCTATGACAATCAATCATCATCCGAGATAGCTAGATATGTCAACTACCGTGCGGTCGTTTTTTGCAGCGTTGTCAAGTGTAGAAACGACGAAATTTATCGCCGTGAAGTGCACTGCAGATGTCAAATAATAGTTTGAAATAATTTTTTAGTACTTACTTTTCGGAAATTTAATTGTTTGCGTATTATATAGTGTATTTTCAAATGCCTAGATGACGAATAAGTGCATATTATCGTGTGGCGGCGTAATATCACAGACGTTTCCCGAGCACACAAAATATTATGCTGAATACTTTTTGAGCCACACTGAACAACTGTTATAATGCCTTGGCGGTAAACGTATGGCAATGTTTTTATGTATTTGTGTACCTTTTCGTTATCCTTCGTGGTTTTCCCAATGGCAGGTTTTGATTTAAACAAGTAAGAAAACAGAAAATGATACATTTTTAAAATCATAAAATCTCTCTAAATATCAATCCTGGAAATAAATATTAGTAAAATAGGTTATGTTACCATATCGTGTTTCTCATTAAATTATTACATAATAATCTACATTTTATAAATAATGTTTTTTCTTTCAATTCGGCGTAAGCAGATGACATGTGACAACGCACGTTTGACATCTTTGACTTTGGCCAAATATACCTAACCTCGCAGCTGACATAAGGCCAGTGACAGCGATAATAATAATAATAATAATAATAATAATAATAATAAGTGCTGCCTTATGCTCCGGGGGATATAGAATCCGTTGTGGGGAATGAGAAGTGCCGAATTTATTGGAACTATTCATTCCCCACCCTCAGGCAAATTCAAGCCAATAAGCCTGATGTAGTCCTCCTCGACCACCAACTTAGGACGATGTTTGTGATTGAGTTCTCGGCTCCCGCAGAGAACAACATCGTCCTAAAAGAGGAGGAAAAACGGAGGAAGTATCGAGATCTTCTCTCCGAGCTCCGCAGGCTGTATCCAGACCACTCTGTTAAGATTGTGGTGCTCATTATAGGCGTCCTGGGTGGAATGAGACATACGTTGCTTTCTGACTTAAAGATCATACCGGCTTGCCGAAATTCGGCGGAGATCTTAGCCGGCAGAATGCAGAAGGCAATCGTCCTTGGTTCGCTACGTCTGCTCAGAACGCACGATTTACGGGCGCAATGATTACTGACTCCACGGAGTGGAGAGTGGTCATTGCTGGACTCTTCAGAACATCTCCGAATGTGTCTGAGCTTTGGAAGGTGCTACTGAAAAAAAAAAAAAGAAAAAGAGAAAAAAAAAAAAAGAAAAAGAGAAAAAAAAAATAATAATAATAATAATAATAATAATAATAATAATATCTCTACCCCTCATTCTAATCACAGGGATTAGCCCAGAAGTCGGAGACTTGTGCGGGAGAGGGGGCGGCATATTATTATTAAGCAGGCCGCATTTGCGCCCAGGAACGACTTACGTTGGTAGGCCCCAACCACTATTCAGTGCAGGAATGAGGGAAACCTGGAAAACCTCATTAATTAGGGAGGTAGTCAAATATCAACCGGTATCAATCTCTCACATTGACCCAAGCCAACATTCTTCCACCCTACCATACCCGCAGAAAGGGCGCCAAACCTCTCCACGAATATAGCTTATATACGGTCTACCGGCAGCTGGGCTCGAACCAACACCGATCTAGTCACCTCGATTCAAGTACTGACGCCTTAAACCGCGCGATCACTGATCGACAGGAGGATTTAATATAGTTTTGAAGAAAATTTTGTTTCACTTTTTAAATAAGTTTGGACATTTTTTGATAGTCATAGTCATAGTTAATCCTGTATAAGCAATATGGAATATTACACTTATTTTGTCAGTGACAGTATACAAATTAATTCAAAGAACATACCTTGAGATGATCAAGAAGTTATTGTAAAAAAAAACAGTTGTTATCTCAGTAACCCACACTGCACTGATGGAGTGAAAGTGTGCTCATCCTCCGTAATAATTTGTTTTATTTTTGAAGTCTACATTGCATTAATAACTTAGTGACGCTAAAAATACTAGAGGATGAGAGAAATATGCCAGTTTTTCTGCGAAAACCCACGGGAAGCGAGCTTTTGTAAATTATTCCTCGTCGTAATGTAATCAAAGTCGATCGCTGAAATGTGTTCATAGAGTAGTACACATCACTGTGTTGATGCTGCAAATATGATTGATTCTAGTGCAGAGAAATAATGTGATGTAAGTCGGGCTAAAAGTAAAAACCATTGTTCGAAACTTCATAAAGATATTGACGAATTCGAAAAGTGGTTTCAATCAGAAGTCACTCTTTGCCGAAAAGACAACTTTCGAACAATTTTCTATTTGTTTTCTATTGGCATACATATTTGACCTGCAAAAATACAGCAGTATATTTTGCAGGGGTTTTATTTAAAATATAACACGAATTTCAGTGTCCACAATTACCCATCGAGATCTGTCAATTTAATCAGAAGTCAAAGATGTCGACTACAGAGATCAACAAATAATTCCCTTGACTTGAGATTATACAACAAAGTTCCTAAGTAGTAAAAGTAAAAACACTATGCACCACAAAAGGACAATGTTAAAAATAGCCAATTTTTGGCTTATCCGAGGGAACGCATAAATCATAAAAAAATCAATTGATTATTGTTAATTAACATTAGAAATGGCCCAGAAGTACGTCAGATAGCTGGGGAAATGTTGCTACTACCCCTAAACCAATATAAACTACCCTTAAATAGCTTTAAATGGATAATCATTAATTATTGTTATAAAATTCGTGTAAAAAGAAAAAAATGCTTGAAAATGATTTGAACAGACAGTATGTCAATATAAAAAGTGATAAATAAGTGTAAAAATATCCATTCCACCCCTGAAAATTAAAAAAACGACTTTCAAAAGCTAATGGTGAGCTTACTTCGACATCAAAAATAGATAATGCTTAAATGTTCAAGGGAACGCCTATTGCTAGAAAAAAATTATAGATTACTGTCAAAAAATGCAAAAACTGATACTAGAGTACATTAAGTAAGTGGGGAAATATTAATTGCACTCCTAAACCTATATAAACTGCCTTTAAATAGCTTAAAATAGATAATCATTATTTATTGTTGAAAAATTCGTTTAGAATGAAAAAAATGCTTAAATCACTTTTAAGGTTAATTTATACTATTGCGTAAGGATAAATTGCCATTTTTTCAGTACGCGCTCGCAAAGTGAGAACAATTGGCGCTATTTCGCCTTGAATCGCCACTTTTACAGTCATTTATCACTTTTTATATTGACATACTGTCTGCTCAAATCATTTTCAAGCATTTTTTTCATTTTACACGAATTTTATAACAATAATTAATGATTATCCATTTAAAGCTATTTAAGGGTAGTTTATACAGGTTTAGGGGTAGTAGCGACATTTCCCCAGCTATCTGACGTATTTCTGGGCAATTTCTAATGTTAATTAACAATAATCAATTGATTTTTATTATGATTTATGCGTTCCCCCGGATAAGCCAAAAATCAGCTAGTTTTAACATTGTCCTTTAAAAATGTAATTAAAAAAATTATGTACAATCATTGTTTCTATTCAGTGCATGAATATATGGACACTGCCTTTTTTGCTATAAAATTTTGTTTCAGATATTATTGTTTTAAACCTGTTTTCAGCCGTTTAAGTGTTTTTTTTTTTATATTTTTCTCATGGCTTATAATTATTTATTTAATTTTTATGTGGAGTTTTAGTTTAAATAATATAATTATGTAATTTATTTAACTTAATTACCGTTATCAAAATTGTTTTAAGTCCTTTAAATGTACTTTTTTATGTATTATAGAGTGACTTACACTTTTTGCATTTATATCCCAATGTTTGTATTTATACTGACTTGCTACTATAATATTGTTAAATGTATTAACGTAGTCAATAAATACATTTCTTTCTTCTTTCTTCTTTCTTCTTTCTTCTTTCTACTTTCTTCTTTCTTCTTTCTTCTTTCTTCTTTCTTCTTTCTTCTTTCTTCTTTCTTCTTTCTTCTTTCTTCTTTCTTCTTTCTTCTTTCTTCTTTCTTCTTTCTTCTTTCTTCTTTCTTCTTTCTTCTTTCTTCTTTCTTCGTTCTTCTTTATCTTTCTTCTTTCTGCTTTCTTCTTTCTTCTTTCTTCTTTCTTCGTTCTCCTTTCTTCTTTCTTCTTTCTTCTTTCTTCTTTCTTCTTTCTTCTTTCTTCTTTTTTCTGTCTGCTTTCTCCTTCCTTCTTTCTTCACAAGTATGAGGATTACGATGAATCGTAGGCTAGTATTACAATATATTTTCTCTACGACAAACGTCATAATAATGAGTAATAAGGTTATTTTGTAAATTTATTAAATATTTATTGAAATTAATAGTTACAAACTACACTGATAAAAATTTGTCTGTAATTTCACGTAACTTTACGTTGGCAATTTGTGACCAGCGTAAAGTAATGTAAAATTATATAATAATTTTGTAAATTAAATAAGTAGACTACCTAATATTACAAAAATAAACATGGATAAAATGCCACTATTGTGCTAAATGCCATCCTAAATTTGCGTCACTGTTGGTTTATACATTATAATTTTTAGGTTGAATTTGTAAAATATAGATATGTAATTTTAATGACTAGATAATTTAAATTTTCTTATATTTTATATATACTTGATAGTTGATACATACATATAATTTAAAAAAATGTATATATGAAAGAGCTCATCAATCTGTTCAAATATTTACGTTTAACCTGAATAGTTTAACTGAAGCCAATTTAAAAATGTGTTATATTATTTTTGTATCCATATAAGTATAATGACTGATGTAATTGAAAAGAGGGAAAAGTTTTTACTTTTAATGATATGGAAAAAAGCCTTTGATTGTTTAAATATACAAAAGCACAGTTTTAAATTAGTCAATATAATATGCAGGATATTTCTTACTAACAAATTATTACAAATACAGTAGATTTTATTATTAGAATTCGATAATAAATACACTATGAGAGTCACATTTTCATTTCTAAGTAGTTAAGAAGTTCTTGTCAGGAGCAGAAATAACTACCGCGTGTAGGAAAATTTTTAGTGGAATTTGTCCATCCATTTTCTAAATGTGAATTATCCATCCGTCTCTGTAAAAGTGTATTGTTCATCCATCATCCAAAAATGTATTGCAATATAGGTATTATATTCGCATTAAGCAAAATATATTTTCGCTGAAAATACCTTGGTATTTGCAAATATTTGTAGATATATGTATATCTGTATGAAAATAAATTATTTTATCAGTGTTTATCAAACAAAATGTATTAATGACATGATGAGAAAAACAAAAAAATGAAATATTCTGGACGATACAGTTAAAATGCCAGTTTTGTTATACTGATGGGTGATAATTTTTACGTAAAATTAACACAATTAATTGTTAAAAACAAGTCCACGGCCAACTGTACTGAAATAATAACATAATTCGTTTCATTCATAGAATAGATTACTTTGAGTGAATCAATTTTTGTTGTCTTTTCGATGCACATTAAAGTAAATTCAGTGCGAATGCCTCACGAAATTTGAACGAGTACAGTTGTTCGCTTTTATACTTATCTTAATATCTGTATGATAAATTTCATTAAAATGCGGACCCTGTTAAGCTCTGAATGCCCCTCGTACTTAGTTAACTTTAATTTAACTGCGTTGTGCTTCGCGACATCTTCCGCGTACTAGACACAATCGCCCGCGCAATCACTCGCGGGAAGCGTAGCGGCCTAATTAAAGCAGGAGTGCGCCCCGCGTCCTCGAGAGGGCGCAAGTCGCTGCTCGAGTCCGCGAACTGCTCGCAGCAATGATTCGACGCGAAGGTGATGCGCACAGCTGATAGCTCTGGCTGGGCCGCGCTTGCCGCTCCATCTTGAGTAGAATATAGCTTGTGAACGGTGAGTGTATAATTGTGCGACCAAAATCCGATGTTTATAGTTTAAAGTGTACAAAATTAAATCAAGAAATGTCTTCGAATAACCAGAAGCAATCGACCACGCAACGTATGATACAAGGTCAGTGATGTGTTTCGCTTTTATTTGGGGTATTGGGACGTTCGCGCACTCCGTGTGCAGGATTGATTTTCCAGGCGCCATGACTATCGATTTCGCGGATATTGTGACAGTTTCGCGGCGAAAAGTGGTTATATTGTGGTGGTAGCACGTAGGGGACGTGGGCCGGGCCCCCTGGGCCCGGACCCGCTCGTGCAGCCGCTATTACGCCTCTGGTGTTGTCTGCCGCCTAGGCCATGCTGCATACTGTTCCTGATTTGGCTGCGTCTATTTAAATGTTTACACCACCGCAGCGGGGCCCATTCCAACGGGAGTTTGACAGCGTTTTAAAGCTGCCAGTGCTGCTCGGACCCCGTTGAATTATCGTTTCACGTCCGTTCTTATTGTTTCTCGTTCTTTTCGTCTCCTGCCTCGAGCACCTTTTAAACAACCGTACCTTCCTGCAGGCCAGTTCTAAAAATAAGAATTAGTACAGCATTATCTTATTTTAGAGCTCCCGATGAAAACAAAACATAGTTTTGAGTAGGTAACAGGTTGCAAGGCTGTAACCTATGCACCGTCACTAACAGAATATCTGCCTAATTCCACAATGCCCTACATTTGCGAGACCTCAATTAATTGATTCTCCTATTATCGCCCATAGTAATGTGAAACATGTTTATGCTAAAAAAATAAATGTAGGAAATATTATCCAAGGTTGCAACAGGTGCATTTACGTTAAAATATTTAGTGTTATGATTTTTTATGACTATATTATGTTATTATGATAAATGATGCTGTAAGAATAGATTATTCCTGCTGGTTCCATGGTTCAATTGAAAAACAATCTTTTCAAATGGGTTACTGTTAGTTAATTAATCTAAGACTTAAGTTTATTCATCCTCCAATATACCAAAATAACTACAAACCATAACATGTTAACTTATTAATATTATTACTTTGTTAAATGTTATATGCAAACTCATTATCATCCTTCTAGGTACACGCTTTTGCAATAATAATGACACTCAAAATAGTTTTTGAACTTTTGGAAGTTCTGAGTAGAAATTAAATTAAATCTTTATTGGTGGGTGAAACAACTAAGAACAAATGTTAAAAACTGAAAGTAGATTTAATTACAAATGTGTCGGCAGTTCAATAAGAAATCGCATAATTAATTTTAAAGAGTGCCATTATTATTACAACCGATTGTATCTAAAGCCCGATCTAGGTATTATTTTGCTGAAATAGCCATTATGAACCGAGAAGTTTCAACGTAGTTGTTTATTTATTATAACATAACTACCTGGTACTAGGAAGAAATTAACCAGTCTGTCGCTAATTTGCATAATTTTTTGTTATACACTTGTGAATTAGTTTGTTATGAACATGGTGTCCTTAACCAATGTCTGCAGCGCAACATTGCGGTTGTTTACAAGCCTACTGCGATGTTAACATACCGATATTTTGGTACCTGTCGCGTAAAAAATATTCTGTAATCAGTCGAAGGTACTTGACAATAGATTTTTATACAAAAAATGTGTTCTTGAAAATTTCTCTGGTATTTCTACTTGTTTGTTTAATTTCGTAGATATACTTGTAGTGAATATATAAATAACATGTCCACTGACCTGCAGCAACAAAAAAACTTGATAATAATTAATCAGGTGAGCCTTGAAAACGGCAAGCCGTGTCGAATGTGTTGTTTTATTACGCGAATTAATGAAATAATTTGTCCACGACTGTATTATAATGTATATTATTAATTTGTTCAAGTAATGGTGTGCAATCGTTTTCAATAATAATGGCACTCGTTAAAATCAATTCTGCGATTTCTTTCAACTGCTGGTATACCTATTCTTACTGAAATCTACTTTCAACATTAGTTCTTAGTTGTTTCACTCACCAATAGAGATTTAATGACATTTCTACTCAGAATTTCCAGAAGTTCAAAAACTGTTTTGATAGAGTGGCATTATTATTGTAAAAGCATGTACATATGCATTATATCAGTTGTTATTTTAATTTAATTTAGATAATTTCAATAGTAAATATATGAATTTTATGGGAAGGAAACAATTACATTTATGAATAGCGCATAATACTAAATAAAATAAATAAAAATAAAATAATTTTATTTTACTGCGTTTAAACATACTGTTTGCAATTTGAATGCGTTGCGTGTAAGCCAACTTTAAGCATTAATAGTTAGCAATTACATTATAAGATAGTCACATTAATGATATAGCATAACTTTAAAATTTTAATAAACTGAAATAAAGCATTTTAAGGGTGAATTTAACATTTTCAAATTTTAAAATAATAAGCCCATAAGTTAAATTTTTTAATGTTCGTAATGTGAAACATTAATATTTGAATTTGTGTGTACCTACATAGGTACATAAGAACTGTGTCTAAACTACAGTCAATTGTTTTTTAAGTTTTGAATTAAGAAAATATTGAATAATTTAATTATATATAACTTTTAAACACATTTTTTTATATAGTTAATATATTTATGTAACCATTTGATGATATAGTCAAATAATTATGTGCATATTACGGATATCAATGTATTACTAGTTAAAGTAATTGCCTAAATATCAAAATAATATTTTGTTTGTACTACATATTTCAACGTTGCGTGACTTTAGATTCCAATTTATAGAAAAATTGAATTCATAAAAATGTGTACTTAATGTTCTACCTCTGAGCATTTATATTCCTAACCTTTGTGTTGTGTTGGAATGTTGCATTTGATCGATTAGTTTTTTTGTATGCTTAATTAATTTTTAATTAACTTGCAAATTTGTTCATTAATGGAAAACAACAAATTCAAGGTTGACGTGAATCAGTTTTCACAGAAAATTACTTAATATGGATTTAACTCAATTGTAACAAAATTCGGTAAAACTACCTTCAGTAAATTGGAGTTCTGATAAATTGATCTGAAATTTAATAAAATGACTACCTAAAATATTATGGTTCTTTATTCTTTAGGAGTGACACGTCTCGAGTGATGTATTATATGTGAAAAGTGAAATTATTTATTTGATATACAGGGTTAACTATGACTAAGTACAAAAATTTTAACCACGTGCTCAGGGAGCCCTAAAAGTCAATAAAAAAGTTATTCCAGAATTTTAGCTCGATATTTAAAAAATGGGGCAAAACCTTTTTTTCCTACGGAAAGTCGGCGCCTATGATGAGTATTGACTGAGATGGCTTAATGGCTTAGATCCATAGTTGACATTACATCTGTCAACAAACTACCATGCGGTCGTTTGCAGTGCAGAAATGACAAAAATTAACATTCTTATTAGTAATAATACCTAATAGGTAACAGTTAATCCAGTTAGCTCCAGTATTTTGCATTTGTTTTTCATTATTTGGTTACAACCTTCACTCACTACCGATAAACACACTTCCCGTAGGTACAGTTAGATACGATGGCATGTATTATAACAAAATCGAAGAAAGGGATGAGTAGGTAGGTTCTAATAGATAACAGAAAACGTTTAACACCCGCGGCAGTTTTGTCCCTAGAAAAATAAACCGGCGAACTATATTGTGGGAAAATGTCTGTACCCGACACATATTCCTTTATTTATTAACTATAAAAAATTAAAAAAGGCACTAAAAAGTGAAGAAGAACACAAAACTACAACGTAAACACAGGAATTAAATTATAACATGACAGCGAACCGACTCGACTGTGGCCGACTGTTGCATGACGGTTGCTTGCTGGTTGCATACTCTGATTCTCGCATTGGTAGCGTTAAATAAGGATTTAATATAATATCGAAAAACATTTTTTTTTCGCTTTATAAATAAGTTTGGAAATTTTTTGAAAGGAAATTCTGTTAATTCTTATTTTTTTCTATCCCCTCTTAAAATATTTGTACTTAGTCATAGTTAACCCTGTATACTGTAATCATATTAATACTGTTATAGCCTTTTCACACGTGCCACCGTGCAGCGCTTCTCGGAAGCGTTTTAAAGAAACATTATTTTATATAGACTTCACCAACTCGCCGACTCCACCGAAACGTCAACCATAAATTAGTTGCTCCACTCAGCAGCCCTGCATAGTGGCCCGTGTGAAAATAGTCTTAGACACTAGAAAATCGCAAGAATAAAATAAACAACGGCGAGGAAACAGCGGGAAGACGACCGCTACTGAAATATACAGAAATGCCAATTTTGCGCCACACGTCCTAATGATTCGTTTACAATGAACAATGCTAAACGGTTGTGTCATGCGCGAGACGGTGCGATCGCCGATTGGTTGAATAAAATGTCAAGAGTAAATTACACCAATCACAGCCGCGTAATATTGTATTTTAATGTAACCTTGGTCTTATTGTTTTAGTAACTTATAAAGTTACCAGAATTTAATTGCCAACACAAAGGAAATAAAATAACGGTTTCAAACAAAATTACTGGTCACGTGGCATGTAATCATTTATGAAGGCTCTGTATAAATGTCTACATTATTATTGAATAATAACGTATTTTTAAACATTGAATAATTCGAACACACTGTCGATGGCTTTTGTTGCACAGGACACACAACCAGGGTCGCGCCAAGGGTAGCTGCCGCCGGGGTGCGGAACCTCTGCTGCCGCCCTAGCAGCATTCTAGGTTGATCACCAAATAATGGAGTAATAAAATAAATATGGAAATATAAATTAATAATAATAATAAATGTATTTTTCTTCAATAATTAACAGAAAACAAACAATATTAAAAAAAAAACAAGAGCTGATAATAGGAACTTAAGGTCGCCGTATTTCTTGCCATAAAATGATCAAATTTGTGTGTTTTTTAGGTACCTACTGAAATCTCGAAAAATAAAACACTTGGAGCAAAAGTAATATTCAAATTAAAATTGCTGATGTTTTGTTTATCCACTTTTACTATTTAAACTCTCCTCAAATAATATGATAGGTAACTTTTAAAATTCAGTTGTATGACACACACTATTTCGCTATTCTAGCCCCACATTTTAACAAGTATAGGCGTAATAAATTAGATATAAAAATATTCAAAAAATACAATAAAAATAATTGTATTACATCTCATTATTTGTAGTAGTAGTGATATAACGGTTTTTGCCAATTTCGAGATATTAGATTATAAAAATGATAAGAGTTAGTTTCCTTTACAATTTTTATCTTGTCAATTACCCGAGGTAGAAAATAATAGCACAGTATAGGGAAACTAATAGAAACACTAGGGCCGAAATAATAAGTCGCGCATAGCAGCTCGCGCATGCATTTCAAGCTGCAGAGACCTCAGTTTACGTCCAACTCTGGGAGTGCGAACATCGGTTATACAGAGCCGTATTAAAGCAATATTTTGAGTCTGATCGAGGAACGAGTCGCTGCGCAGCAGTTAGATGTTTAAATATATCATCTATAGATAGTAATTTAAGTTTCTTTAAATTTCCAAGACATACATAAGTAATCTATAATATACTGTACAAACCATAAATGATCTTTTACTGCTATTGCCTTACCTATTAACTTATTTCTTAAGTATAACATTGGAATATAAATACTTCTCATGAAAGTGAAGTTTAAAATATACATATTTACATTTTTCACAAATACAAATTTTTATTTTAGAGCAAAGTTCGGTGCAGAGGCTTCTAATAGAGAAGATTTATTAGAAAAGCCTCTCAGGATTAGTAATAGTTCATACAAACTATGTCAAATACATTTTTAAAATAATATGTTTTCTAACGATTTGCGCAATAGATTACGCAAAGAGGCCGTTCCAACGTTTCCTGCACAAGACCGCTCATCTTCAAATTATGTAGATGATCATATTTCTTGTAGTCACTATAATGAGAGTAAGTCTCAAAACAAAATAATAAAAAATATTTTTTTTTCTAAATTTGCGTTTTACTGCACTCTCATCTCCAATTTAACAATTTTCAAAGTAGGTAAACATAATTTTTCTTTTCTGAAAAATACTTGTCTTCTGGTTTACGTAGATCATTTAAGAGAGAAAAAAATCATAAATTATTTGCCCAGTAAACTTCAAACGTCAAATTTTAAATTTAAAAATATCCCAAAAAATATAATTATCACTAATAACAAAAAAGTAAGTAAATAAATAAAAATGTTTTGTAGTGCAATAATATATATTTTAAACACTTTTATTTTAAAGGGTCCAAAGAAGTAAATCGAATTTTCACACTGTATGTTAGTAGCAGTAAATGATAGTATATAATACATGTTGAATTATCCATTTATAACTGTATAATGAATTATTACATAATGTGGATAGATATAACAAAAACTTTCATGTGGAATAACTACGCTTTCACGCGCAAATAAAAAATTCTTACTCCGGTCCTGATCACCGATTCTGTAAATTCTATTGGATGCGCTATCGCACTCACATTTCGAGGTCACCGCAGAAAACTGAAAGCAGTTCAAAGTGCCGACAACGGAGTGAAACTGCTGGTCTACCTATTCTGTGATAATAGAGAGCGACTAATTCACATTTTACAGCACATGGGTCAGTACGAGTGGTGAGGGTTGCAGAGAACAAGATTTTATAGGTGTGCCACTTGAAAAGGATGCAAATTACCAAAAATAAGTTGACGTCGAGTCACCTCGCACTTTAACAAGTCAGCTAAGATCTTAGAAAGTACTTATTTATAGTAAGGGGATTTGATCTAACTGACAAAAAATGTAAAAAAGGGATGTATTTTAACAGGGAATGTACAGTTTAGCTTGACTGACGTCTGTTACTAACCAACGGTTATTGGCCGCCCCCTGGATCGTGCCGCCCGGGTGCCACGCACCCCTTGCACCCCCGGGTTGGCGCGGCCCTGCACACAACCTCGAGCTAAAATGTAATACTTTTTTCCTTGTGTAATAAATAACTATTATTTTGTCGAATTCTATTGCATTAACATTTTACTACTCGTCAGAAAAATAAGATGAAATAATAGATTTGTTCCTACATAGCAATGACTGATAGTTTACAGCACTATTTTAATGCACAAGTGCAATTCATGTACTAGTTTGAAATCAGTTTCTAATTTCTGTGTTGGAACGACACGTTTAGTTCAAGCAGTAACCGTTAGGGGTACAGTTTGTTTGAAGTAATTTTCATTTTTCGGTCACTCATGTATAAGGTAGTGATAAATCGCATCACTAGAATTTGAGGTACTGCTGTAATTGCTAACTTACTCCTCTTCACTAGAGTCACTCATTTTGAAAAACTACAGAATTCATACTTAAACATCTGCAAATTACTTGTGCAACTATAATAACTTTCTCAAATAGCATTATTACACAAAACTTTAGTTACGTTCATTACCTAGTCTACCAAAAGTTGACTTCTGTTAGCGGTTAGATTCTATCTGCACATGCGTCTGACTAGTGGTTTCCTAATAATCCTCAAACCGATTTGGCTGTCAGCAAACAGTTTCCAAACCATCCAGTTTTGTGTTGGAACAATAAATCTTACAACTAGTTCCCGGATTGATTCTCTTGGAACGGTTAAATTCGTACTGCGCAAACTCGTGCCAGTTTGCTGCTAGTTTGATGCTGTGTAGGAACAAACCTAATAAATATAAATTGTTGCGTTTTTCATTCAGTAAACTTTCCGAGTATTAAACAATCTAAATTCTCAAGCGTTTCCTTCAGCTTCTTTGTAAGCATGGAAGTATGTGAACCGAAAACTTTGTATCTTATATTTAAGGGCAGCCTCGTAAGGCAATAAAACTTTATTCTTTCCTCCGCTACGTACGTACGCCGGTAAATCTCTACATAAAATCTCCCGGTTTTCTGAAATCCTTCGCGATTCCCTTTCAGGAGGCGATGTGGCTGCGTAGGCGTCCTGTTTTGTGTTTGCCTTCGAACGTTCCAGCAAAGTGCCCGGGGCACCCGCGGAATTACAGACAATTCTGATCCACCTGCCGAGGGGAACACTTGACAGCCCGAAAGGTCGCATGAAAATTACGGGGGGTTTCATTTCATTTCAACTCGTTGAAATTCCAGGACGCAAACTATAGTGCTACGCAGTTTTTGCAATATATATGGTCTTGTGGTTTTATTTTTAGGGTGTAATTAAATAGCTTAAGAGAAGGTTATTATAACATTGAAACCACTCACTCTTACCCACTTAATTAATATTTGTATTATAAATAATATATTTTCAAACTGTTTAAAGATGTCTAAGGTAGTGCCGATTTACAAAAACGATAATATAAATGAACCATCCAATTATCGACCATTATCTATTATACCTCAAGTCGCAAAGGTCTATGCAAAAGTGCTTAAGAATCAAATTGCCAATTTTATGGAAACATACCAATTATTCAGCTCGCAGCAATTTGGATTTCGTAATATTTTATCCACGGAATTGGCTATTGACTGTTTGACCTCTTATGTAACTAACGGTTTTGAGGAGTAAGTAAAGCTTTTGACTGTGTTTCTCATGAGATTTTGTTTCTATGGATTCACTACTGAGTGTTTCACTATTATCGTCGTATTTAGTTAATATATCTTAATATGTTATTTACAATTGTTCAACATCTACAACACGGGTAACAAAACATGGAGTCCCTTGGGGTTCGGTGTTGGGCCCTTTATTATTTTTAGTCTATATTAATGATTGCCTTATCATTTTCACGCCAACTATGGTTTCACTACTGAAAGTGTTTCACTATTGTCGTATTTAGTTAACAGATCTCAATATGTTACAATTGTTCAACATCTACAACACAGGTAATAAAATATGGAGTCCCTCAGGGTTCGCTGTTGGGTCCTTTATTATTTTTAATCTATATTAATGATTTCCCTAACATTTTCGGTAGCAACGTAAAGAGTATTTTATTTGTAGATGACACAAGTATATCAGCCAATCCAAATTTATCCACCTTACTTAATATCATGCCTCGATCTCAGTCTATTGCAAACGACTGGTTTGTTAGTAATAAATTTTGTCTAAGACTGAGACAATCATATCCAGTCTTCGTTATCCAAATGATATGAATAATCCAAATAGTGTCAAGTTCCTTGGCGTTTATTTAGATCCAAAATTATCCTGCAATCAACATATCAGTTACATTTGCAAAAAAATTTCTAAGCATCTATATCTACTGAGAAGTTTGGTACATAAAGTGTCTATATCTATATTAAAAACGAATCATGCTTTGATTAATTCAGTTATATCTTATGCGAGTTTGTTTTGGGGACATGCTTCCACGAGTGCTCATGTATTTTCACTGCAAACGAAAGCCATACGGATTATTTCAGGTTTGGGATTCAGAGAAGACTGTATTGTTTCACACTTTCAAATATTCTTACCGTGCCTCCAACTTACATATTGTTTTCATAAAAAATAACTTGCATAAATTTCAAAATATAAGTGAGTATAACCACTATAACATTAGAAATAAAAATGACCTCAAAAATAGTTACTTCAGACTTCAACGGACCAGAAAGGGGACCGATTATATTGGAATTCTGTTTTTTAATAAGTTACGGTACGTACAAAATGTACGGACTTTGCACTCAAGGTTATTTAAAACAAGATTTAATTTTTTTTCTGCAAACATGCTTTTTATAATTTTGATGAATATTTTAATAGTAATTTTGACGATTTTTAACAAATTTTAGACAATCTTATTATTGATTTTATTGTTTTCCTCAATTTTTATATTTTTCTTCTATTTAACATCTTTGTACTTTTAATAAATTTAATTACCTACTATATTTGTTAGTATGCTCTAATATTTTGTTTTCTGTTTTTAGTGTTACTAGATTTATTGTATTTTTTTTCTCATATTGTATTATCTCCTATGTATTTTGTTCCTGCGTTTGACGTGTGTAAGCACCTTGGTGTATGTGGCACAAAAATGAAAAAAAAAAACAAACGGTTTAACAAAAATTGAATAATAAGAGAGATATGGTTTCAATAATGAAATATATGGGAGGGGTACGAGTAAAAGCAATTTCCAGTTAGCAAAAATTGTGACAATATGGTCTCGAATTTGCTGCCAATTTTTAACTTTTAAATCTTCATATATATTTTTTTGTGCACTGGTGTATTGATTTTTTAGAGGATTTTTTAATCAATAATTTTTATTCTCAAAAAAATGTTTTAAATACCCGTTTTTTGGATAAGATTTCAAGCTTTATTTAATAAACATAAACCCATTGTCTTCTTTTATACTTTATTCAGTTAAGTACAAGTCAAATTTTGGACTGTTAGTTTGGGTTAGATCATCATATCTTGGCTCTAGGAACATGTGGCAGTATTTTAAGATGTTTTAGAGACTACAGGGTGTACAGACATAAAAGGTTATGACGATTTAAATGTATATGAAGTACTGTAGGTGGCGCCTTTTACAATTGACAGCAATTCCGCAGATATACTTATTTCAATTTCTCGTGCCAGAAAATTCTTCTATACCAATTTTAACGTATTTACAATTTATATTTAATGAAGAAAAACTAAAATAAAATTGTAATTTCAGCACCCTGTATCTCGGAAATTTTGGACTAAAGTAACTTAATTGACATCATCATATTTTGGCTCTCGAAATATGAGGTAGTATGTTTTCCCAACCTTTTACGGACACCTTGTATACGCGAGATATCGAAAAATTTTCAAAAACATCCCGATGTATTAACACAAAAGAATATTTCTTAAATTGCTAAGAAAGAAGAAAAAACTGCACAATCCTAGTCCTAGACCTTGTACAACAAGAAAAAAATCTTATTCCATTCCAGTGGCGGAGGCACGAAAGAGGCTATATTCTCAGTATTTTTTTGTATGTAACAGTAGAAAATCTATGATTTCTCTCGGTAGGTAGTACGTCTCCTCTCATTGTCTCGCACTCTAATCTTATATTTTATTTCAAGTGGTCGATATTATCTAGAAGAGTTAAGTCCGGCGATCTGGTGGCCACTGTATTAGACCATTAGGTCCTAACCAACGATTTGGAAACTGACGATTTAAATATTTTTTTTAAAATACAGAACTATGACTAGGTGCACCATCTAAGCAAAAATAAATATTTTTAATTTGTAATGAGATATTCTCAAACAAATCGGTCAGTACTTTGTCTAAGAACACCTTTCACCTGTGAGAGTTTCTTAAAAAATGCCTACTATGGTATCATCCTCAGCAGTTACCATCGTTTGAGTAATAAAATTTAACCTTTAATGATAGTAATCATTTGTTAGCATTTGCAAATTTTGTATTTTGTAATCATGAAAACGAACATTTTGTAAACGTCGATTTAGAAATACGAAGAGCAGCCGAAGCCTGTCGAATTGAAATTTGTGGATTTTTCTCCAAATAGCCAATAACATTGTCAACATTCTCATTACTTGATTTTATATTTTTATACTAAAAAACATCTTTATTATTTCGTAAAATTGATAGTTCTCTCTGGTTACTTTCTCTGAATATCGATCAGCCTAGAGTTTCCTTGTCAAATATGAGTTTCTGCTTCTCCAAATACGAGTAGAATATCTGCTTTTTCATTACGAGTAAACATCATACATACATTTTAATGAAGGATTAGGTATTTTAAATATTAAAAACAATACTTTACACTTACAACTGACAACAGAACTATAAAAATTAGTTAACTGTATTTTTATACGCGCGCCTACTTGTAAAAAACGATAAAATGAATAATACCTTAATTTATTTTTCATATATTTTCTTTTAGACAGAACTTTCTAACGAGTGCAAATAGTTTTCGTTGCATGTTTGAAGAAAAATGAAATGGATGAAGTGAACTTATCCTCATTTTCAAAATATTGTCTTATACTTTTTTCTGATTCACTATTAAATTGGCAAAAACTGAGAGACATAAGCAAAAGGATAAGAGAATCTCTCCTGGCAAATTGTTGACCCATAACTATATTTTTGAGTACAAAATAAGGGTAAGCAGTACTTAAATAAAGTCATACTACATACTGTTCAGCAGTATTAAAGGGATTTCCAACAACTCTCTTGTCACTTGTTTTTGCCTACTAAAGATATTTCTTTGAGAAAAATGTAGTTTAAGGACTACCAATTCTTAATAAATCAGTCTTTTGAGTGTTTTCTGAGACTTCTCTTTGATGTTTCCAGATGCATTAGAATTATTATTTTCATTTATTTCGAATTTTCTTTACTTACAAGGTCAAGGAATCTATACCGTAAAAATGTGTTCATTCATTGTGGCAACGATCCTCAAACTTTTATTATTGATTTTTTTTTGACGAAGAAGTCTATCACGTAGGTCTCAGCAATTTCAGAAGACATGCAAAAAAACTCTTTTTCATGTTGGGTCAACTTTAGTTTATAAATTGTTCTCGTTGTATGGTTTTTATGACTGACTGAAGCTGAAACAAACTTGTTAATTCCTTCGCGTCCTGTTGTTTACTTCTGAAATGCTGCTAGATTAAACATTTATTCTGCGATAAGGTTATATTGGTACTAATAATACCGTATTTATAACTCAAAACGGAATAATAATTGGTGCCGGAGATAAATTTTATAATGTGTGTACTAATTTAATGAATACTAATATTTATCAATTACTGGTTTTGACGTCACTTGGGGAACAATGAGGATAACTCTGTAATTTTATAGAGGTTCGGAAAATGCAGACGTTTCCTCTGGTCTACAATAAGGAAGGAACAAATAAACTCTTGTGTTAAGGCAGTGAGAGACTATTTCCAACGTTGTTAGACTGAGAAAATGTCTGTTTGCTTGATATTATTTTTGGTTTTGGCAAATTTTGAAAATGTCTTGTTTTGCGTTGCAAAATAAGACAATGGTGTCTTTAAAGTCTTGTTCATACAAATTTGTAATAGTCTTACATTATTCTTACGAGACTCTTCCATATAAATGAGAAACATGGAACTTTATTACGAATTTGGTGACAGTGGTAATTACTCTCGGTCGGCTACGGTCTCGCTCGGAACTCATACGTACGTACTATTGATGTCGATTGTCGACAGTGGTCGATTGGTAGATTGACCTTATAAAGTATAGGGGTTCCTAGGACCAGATTAATAATAATAGGTACCGCCGCCCCCGGACTTTATTCGATTTTTTGGAGAAACGGATAAACGGATCATCTTCCTTTTCGGTATGGACGAACTACACACAGCTGCAATGCTGTATACTCTTCTATCGCATGGAATGGTTCGCTGGGGAATATTTCACTTTTAAAAACTCGACAACCGGAATTCAGGACTGATTTTTCGCAGACAACCTTATACCACCGTGTTAGTAATGTAATAATCTTCATTTTAATTTAACTTTAATTTATTAACCACACCGGTGCAAGTTACTAGTATCGATTTACCTGTTTATACCTGCCTACCCAAGAGTTGTGACGGGAAAAAAATAGTCAACCTAACGTTTGCAAATTCTATGGGCTTTATACTTTCGATTGATATGAAATT
Source organism: Monochamus alternatus (assembly GCA_037114965.1). NCBI lineage: Eukaryota > Metazoa > Arthropoda > Insecta > Coleoptera > Cerambycidae > Monochamus > Monochamus alternatus. The sequence goes on along the minus strand of CM073426.1, from coordinate 9,798,346 downwards.
TGTCTATTAACCAAACCAGTGAAATGTTTAAAAAAATATTAATTTTTAATTGTTATTTAATCATATTCTGGACTGAATTTTTTTAGACAACCCATTTGCAATATATTTATTGACATATTTAATTGGATATAAAGTACTTTTTATCAATTAACTAGCTCGGTGAAGGTCGTTTTATAGTGGGATCTTAGACTATGCGATGGGAAGACATGAACTTTGCAAATCGTGCAATATTTAAATTATGAAAACACGTTGTGTTTCGGTTGTACTTTATTAAGCCATAATTAGATCATAATGAATGTAATAAAAATGGCAAATTACCGGCTATTTGGTCTTTAAATATTCTTGTCCTTGCATACCAACATTTAGGTATAAATTAACGTTACCTTTGAACAATTATTAATAAACATCGAAATATACGTCAACAAATTGCAAAAATGTTAAACTTGAATACTACAAAATAATTAATTCCAATTTTCTGCACGCAAATAAACAGCAAATCAGTGTATTGTATTATTATATCTAAAAATGATTATTTTGAATAATTAATGCATCTCAGTATATTTTATTATTATACCGAAAAATGATTATTTTGACTCATTAATGCATTTACTGGTAGATATGCTTATTCAAGCATATTATTATTATTAACAAATAATTAGAGCCGAAGCTAAAAACTTGTTATGCTCTAAGAGCAACAGATAAATTCATCATATAAATGGCTGATAACAGTAAAAACAATTAATAAATCAACGGAAAAAATCAAAGTATGATATACATGAATACAATATAAATAAAGTGAAGTCTATTCTTGAAAGAATTAGAGGCGGTGCTGTAACCACATCATCTGGTAAATCGTTCCATAGATCGAATAGCCTGTTAGGTAGATTATGTTGTGTTATGTGTACGAAAGCTTTCCTTTATAAGTTTGATTGAATTGCGTCTAAGACGGGGGGTCAGGGTTTAAGTCAAACCCTTGAGTATTTACACCAAGAGAGTCAATCCTTAATAAAGACCTAAATAGTTATCATAATTCCTGTTAGATGTCGTACTGTGTAATAATACGCATTTATTCAAACGGAGGAAATAAAGCGCTACTATTTTAATCCGCAAAAAACTGTGAAGGCGTTTCGAGGGCGTGGCCGCGTGACCCTTTTTCATATACCTGCCTAAATAATAAGATTGTGGCAATATATTTATATTCAAACCACATATCATAAAGTTTGAAACATAAGCAGTTTATTTTATTGCGTTAGAGAAGTAAAAATATGAACTGTAAATTAATTTAAAAAAAAAAAAAAAACAGAAAAATAAGATTGTTAAAAGAGTTTTCAGCGATATGCCAAAATTTACATTTTCTGTTTTATTTCCTTTAAACATATTAAGATAATTCAAATGAATTCGACATACCTACTTCTATAAAGAGACATATAGAACTGCAGATTATCGTGTGGGTTTCTCTTACTGCATAAGATGCATTATTATTTTGCGAAAAATTCATTAGTAAAAATTCTAAAACACCAAGTATCTTTTTTCAATGTTTGATCTAAGTATAATTTTGTGATGGTGTGAAATAAATATTATTTTGTAGTCTTTTTGAAGAGTAATTTTTAAATTAAAATTAAATTTAAATTAATTTAAAAATTCAAATAATTTAACATTTGCGCATGCAAATTTAAATAAATTTACATGCGCTAATGTTTTTAGTAAAAATAATTTGTGAACTTTACAGGCCTCATCAGAAAAGAATGTGTTTCAAAATTTATTACTGTAAGTATTATATAAGGTGAACCATTAATGATGTGCCAGAGTAGGAATGACAGCTTTGGAGCAAAATATGAAGATATAGCTAAATATGCCTTACTAAAATGTTGCTGTGGAAAAAGATACAGGTTTACATATTTTTTTCGTTTTTTTTTATAACTAGGATCTCTCAACCGATTGTCATCAAATTTGGTAGGGAAACATATTTTAAGAAAAGCAATCATAATTTATGTAGTACCTATTAAAACAGATAGACCATTGCCAGATGATGACAATTTCTATCTTATTTTTTGTTAACGAAATTCCTACCGTTTTCCAGAAAACTGATCTAAAACAACCAAATGTATTTTTCGACGTGAGGAAATCTCTTAGGAGCATTAGAAAATTGCCATATTGAAATTTTTCTGTAATTGGCTGTAATAATTAGTTTAATTAATTAAGACATGTAGAAGTACAGAGAGTTTGCTCAAGGGCTAAGTTGTTTTTACTGCTCTGTTGTTATTTTTGTCCATAAAAGTAAATATGTAGATAATTTTTTTTTTCAAATATGAGTTTTTTCCAAAGTTACTCTGGACATTTAAAAAAAGTAAACGACTCATTGATACCTACTAATTTTTTTGAATTAAATTTCAATCAGTTGAGAGATACTTGCGTTAATACAAAAAAAGAAAACACAAATAAAAATATTTCAACTTTGACACCTTGTATCTTTTTCCACAGAAATATTTTACGAAGATATATTTAGCTATATCTTCATATTTCCTCCCAATGATGTTACTCCTCTTCTATGTTCCCTTATTAATGGCCCACCCTGTATATTTTTATCGACACGTATTGAATGACTTCTTCAGTTGAATTTACCAAAGCTGGAGGAGTATGATAAAAGTGTTATCTGGCGGTTAATATATTTTAAGCTTTAACTTTCATTGATACGCGAAAGGGAATATGAACTGGATAACTGCACTTCTGTATTTTTTTTATTAAAAATTGTGATGAAATTACTATAATTACTTATCAAAATTCAAAATCTATCATTATAGTCGATTTTCGCCTTGCGCGGAAACGTTTTATTCCTGGAATGTTTCATCTAGTTTTATTACATTTTAAAAATTAACATTTATTTCCTGCCTGCTTCCTCATGACTAACACATTCACTTAATAATAAAATAAACAGTAATCCTATCGAATGTCATTAAAGTTATGAATTTTAAGTACATACAAGCTTTTGAAATAACAATGACACTCTCTCAAAACAGTTTTTGAACTTCTCGAAGTTCTGAGTAGAAACTCATTAAATTTATATTGGTAAGTGAAACAACTAATTACTAATGTTAAAAGTTGAAAGTAGATTTCATTACAAATACGTCAGCAGTTCAAAAGAAATAGCAAAATTGAATTTAAAGAGTGTCAATATTATTGCAAACGATTGTACATAACATAATATGTATGAACCAATCATCTTCGATGGGAGGAGCTTTCAAAATTATATATCCAAATTCATGTCATTAACACGCTTATATTAGCTTCACCTGTATGTATGTATGTATGTATGTATGTAACGGAATTTTTCAGCGTAATTTTCACCAATTTCAAGAAGTCTGATCAGCTTGAAAATTTGCACAGGGGTCAAGGACTGATGACAATACAATTATTTAATAACTTTGTTCTAATGTTCTGACTAGGATCATCAGAATAAAAACTATTTAGATTACTTTGCAGGTTAAGTGTATACAATCCATCAGTGTTGTTTCCAAGCAGGCAAGGCAGGGGCAGGGGACTGTAATAGATTCGTGCTCTTGCTTTTCACGTATAGATGGCGACCTGACAGAATTAGTTTTCGGTTTTCGCCTAATTTTAAATTAAAAATTTTTATAAATAAATAAAAATTTGATAATTTATAACAAAATTCAAATAAACATTTTGATTTAAAAAATTTCGAAAAAATACAGAATTCAAAATTAAAAAAAAATTCTAAATATAAAATTTTGGAGTTTAAAAAAGTTTTGAAATACAAAATTTTGTAAATAATTTTGGATTGTGGAATTACATGATAAAATCAAATTTAAAAAATTTTAGAAATAAATAAAAATTTGATAATTTATAAAAAAATTCAAATAAAAATTTTTGGAAAAAATTTTCAATTGAAAAATTTTAAAATCCAAAAATTTAGAAAAAATTTCGAAAAAGACATTGAATTTTAAAATTTTGAAGAACGTAAATTTTCAAATTCAAAGAAATTTTGATTTGAAAATTTTGGCAAGAATTTTGAAGAAAGTTTTGAATCTAAAATTTTGTAAAATTAGAAAGAAAAAAAAAAGATTTTGATACGAGAACGTTGACAAAAATTTTAATTTGCATATTTTATAGAAACAAACAAACATGAAAAATGAAACTATAACACAAAGAAAGAGGAGACTGGAGAAAAAAAAATGTATAGAAAAACTATATGAAATGGAAAGGTTACGTAAACATGAATGAAATGAATTTAGATTTATTGTCAAATATAAGATATTTTAAAAAATAAGGCTCTTAATTATAATTACTTTTGTTATTGTTTTGAGACTAAAAATTAAGAAAATAAATTATAGTTTAAAAAAACTAAAAAAACACGCTTTAATAGTAAACCGAACTAAAAAGTAGAAAATAATTTTGAAGTATCAAGAGTTTGTTACAGCAATAGAAAATTCCGACAATCAATTACGACTAATTAATTGGGAATAAGATTAAATTAGAAATTAAATTATTAATAAAATAATTCAATTATAGTAAAAAAAAGCGTGGGGTGCTTGATATTAAATGTTACCATTATTTCAGTAGTGCAGCTATTTATAAAAATAAAGTCATTATGAAAATATAGTAAATTGCACCCCACGCTTTTTTTTACTATAATTGAATTATTTTATTAATAATTTAATTTCTAATTTAATCTTATTCCCAATTAATTAGTCGTAATTGATTGTCGGAATTTTCTATTGCTGTAACAAACTCTTGATACTTCAAAATTATTTTCTACTTTTTAGTTCGGTTTACTATTAAAGCGTGTTTTTTTAGTTTTTTTAAACTATAATTTATTTTTTTTAGTACCTAATATTGCGCCATCTATTAGCAAATAGCCCAAGCGTAAACGTTCTTTTTGAGTTCGTTTCCCATTACGCGGGAGTTGGTTTCCCATTCAGGCCAACAAGGTCTCCCATTAGATTGACTAGTCTTAGTGTATATAGTCAAGGATCAAACCCATGTCATCACCTGTGGGCAGTACAATTCGCCATGCAGGATTCTATAAGCTGTAAAAAGGTCATCTTGAATACGCCTTTTATCTAAAGAATGAACTGGAAGACCAACTGGACGTTTGGTGGCTTGCCTCTGAACACTCTAGTCTTGCGTTAATACCGCCAACTCCAAATGAGGGCGGATGTATGATTTGTATAATTTCAAAAATGTATCCAGAGTAAACTGGGTACTGAAAGATTTTCTGATCATAAAAATCAATTGATTACATACATTTCTTCACTGCTTTGGCAACTTGCGCACTCCATGACAGATTTTGCTATATAATTATTCCGAAATCATTTTGTTGTGAAACGCTGGCAATTCTGTATCACCTACATTGTATACTACCTTAGGATTAGTTTTAGACATATAGAGTCCACAGCACTTATAGGTATGCACCACTCGGAACACCAATTACTTATAATATCTAGATCATCTTATAGGTGAAGAGATGATGATGAAAATAGTTTATTATTAACTTTGAGTGTGTAACCAGTGTTGGCATCTACAAGATTAAACAAGATCAGGACTAAACTTTTCTTTTTGATATTACAATATTGGTTTGGAAGTTCAGGTCTTTTCTTTGCTTCTGCGTAAGAGGCATAAAGTCGATAGACAGTTATATTCCCACTGCTTCATACTAAATAATTTTGTCCATTTGTAGCGGTAGCATCTCATATCCCTGTTCCATAAAATAAAATCTGTCATACTCATTGCGGGAATCAAACTGACACATCGAATTGCCGGCAAGCCAGCTTTCAATATTAGGTTGGCTGGCAGGAAGAAGTGCGTCGGCAGAAAATAAACTTTAGACGGGAAGAAATGAGTAAATCGATTTATTAGAAAAATGATTGGACAGCAGGCGTGTGCACTGCTATCATTCCAAACCTATATACGAGTATGTCGTATTTTGTTTGACTTAGTGTTGGCATCTTATCTTGCATTTTCATGATTTTGTGTTATGATATTTTCTAAATGAAGGAAATGGCATATCAAAGGAAAAAAACATGTTTAAACTCCCGTTTCGTAAATTGCACGTGGCAAACACGTTTCAGGTTGGAAATTGTTGAAACGTTTGCTGAAACACCCTGTATACTAAGAAATATTTTTCATTGACGTAAATGTTCAATTGTTTGGAATTTGTATAAAAACAGTATAATAACATATACAATTTTAGTCACCAGTAATATTTAAATGACCCAGTTTAGTTTTCGACCCGACTGCGATAATAAAATTGTTTACGGTTTTTTTTTTATTTTTAGAAAGTGCATTTAATAATAATTAGGTGATAGCAGTTGTAATGTGATAATGCAGAAGTATAAAAAATAAAAGCATATTTTTTCAATTTATTGTAGAGTGCTGATATAATATAATTTATTATAAATTCATTCTTAGTAGAACATTTGTTTTACACATTAATATTATATCTGATTATACAGGGTGTTTTATTATTACATTAAATTCAGTATGGTAATATACTTATATACATTGTTAACTATGACTATGTACATATATTTTAAGAGATTCCAAACTTATTTATAAAGCTAAAAAAAATGTTTTTCAATGTTACATTAAACCCTTATTTAATGCCGACTATGTGGTCCGTCCGCCTCAGGTTTGATATTTACAGAGTCAGAGTACACAACCAGCAACACAACGGTAAAATTCGCTGTCATGTCATAATAATTTAATTCCTGTGTTTACGTTGTAGTTTTGTGTTCTTCAGTATTTAGTGCCTATTTTTAATTTTAAACGTTTTATAATTATTAAAGAAATCTGTCGGGTACAGATATTTTGCCACAATATAGTTCGCCGCTCTGTTTTTCTAGGTTATTGGACTAGACTGCCGCGGGTGCATTAAAAGTTTTCTATTATCTATTCTTCCTTTCGTTCCATTTTCTTATAATAGGCATTTTATCTAACTGTATGTACGGGAAATGTGTTTTATGGGCAGTGAGTGGATGTAATGAGTGAAAATGTAGTTTTGCCAGTTTGCAACGAACTAATGAAAAACGAAAGCAAAATACTGCAGCTACCTGGATTCACTGTTACCTATCTATCAGGTATTATCACTAATAAGAATGTTAATTTTTGTCGTTTCTGTATTTAGAAACTCTGCAAAAAAACGACCGCATGGTAGTTGACATTGTTGACAGCTGTGGATCTAAGTCATCTCAGGACCCCCATTTTTTAGATATCGAGCTAAAATTCTGCAATATTTTTTTTACTGTCTTAGGCCTCCCTGAGCACGTGGTTAAAATTTTTGTACTTAGTCATAGTTAACCCTGTATACAGGGTGTTAAAAAAAGAGTGTAAAATATTTAAGGAGGTAATATTAGCTCTTTTCCAACACAGCACCTGACTAGTTTGAAACCTGTCCGAAGCAGTCAGTCAGTTTAATATTAGATACAACTCCAGTGCAGTAAGTCGGTGAACGATTTGGCTATCCACTTGGGACAGGTTTCCAACCAGTCAGGTGCCGTGTTAGAAAAGAGCTAGTGTGAACCAAAATAAGCAGAAAAGTCTCAATAAACATGGGTCCGCAAAGTAACGGTTGCGGAGATATGGAATGTTTTATGTTTTTAGCCCCTTTTTTTATTTTGCAAAAACGTTATAATAGTTGGTTGATGTTTAGTGAAATAAACAGTACGTATTTGACAGTTGTCCTCAGTGCACAAGTTTTCTTTCGCTATGGCTGATTACTCTAACGCAGAATTAACAGACATGCATTTCATGTATGGTCGTGCTAATGGGAACGCCACCGAAGCGCGACGTCTTTATGTTGAAGCTTATACAAATCGGCAAATTCCTTCAAAACGCATGTTTGGAAGAATTCACCAAAGATTGCGTGATACCGGTTCCTTGGGCAAACAATGCTATTTATCCAGGAGAAGAAATTCTAGCACTGGTAGAGCAGAATCCAGGTACGAGTGTGCGGAGAATATCAGCCGAGGTAGGAATTAGTGGTCTCTTGTTTGGAGAATCCTTCACGAGCAACTGCTTTATCCATACCATGTGCAACAAGTACAGGCCTTAAATCCAATAAATGATCATCAAGCACGTCATGATGCTGAAGACCCTCGTTTTCTTGCAAACATTCTTTTTACTGATGAGGCCGGGTTCACAAGAAATGGAGTGTTTAATTTTCACAATACGCATATTTGGGCCGACGAAAATACTCATGCTGTAATAGAATCTGGACATCAGGCACGTTTTTCATTAAACATTTGGATGGGTATTGTAGGTGACAGGTTTCTAAGTCCTGTTGTTTTACCAAACCGATTAACAGGCACTCCTTACCTCAACTTTCTGCAGAACACTCATACAGTGTGAGTTTTTGGAAGACATTCCTTTGAATCAGAGGCAAGAAATGTGGTTCCAGCATGATGGTGCTCTAGTTCATTTTTCCATGGCCGTTAGGGAGCATTTACACCAAACTTTTCGACATAGATGGGTAGGAAGGGCCGGACCTATTTTATGGCCTTCAAGATCGCCTGATCTGAACTCTCTAGATTTTCTTTGTTTGGGGATATTTGAAGACATTACTGTATGGTACTCCCGTAAATAGCCTGGAAGAGCTGAAGCTACGGATTAATCAGAAGTGTCAAGAAATCCAAACCAAGGAGGGTGTTTTCGTAAGAGTTCGAATATCGTTGAGACGAAGATGTCGTGCCTGCTTGGAAATGGACGAAGGGCACTTTGAACATCTTCTGTAACTTTGTTTTTTGTTTGTTAAAAGCTTCCTTTGCCAGTTTATTCCTAATAAAATAAAATGTTTGAAAAACGAATAGTGGTCCATACCTCCGCAACCGTTACTTTTCGGACCCATGTTTATTAAGACTTTTGCTTATTTTGGTTCATACTAATAGCTCCTGAAATATTTTACACTCTTTTTTTAACACCCTGTATAACACTTGCAATAAATTTTATTATCTGTTATTCCATACTAACAAAATGTAAAGGAAGTGCGGCAATGTTACTTACCATTCTACACACGTGTTTATTGATATATCAGTCCTGCCATTACACGTAGTAAGTTTTGGTATACAGTATTTCGTGCAAGTAGGATTTTGTGGTTTCACGGTGTTTTTTAATAAAACTTACTCAAAGTGTCTCCCTTTGTTTATAAGTTTACGATTAAACCGCTTTTTGTAACTATTTGTGGGTTTTTCTTCGGGATCTGTGAAAATACCCAGGTGAGATAACATTCGTTTTAAACAGCACCTTTAATGAAAACTGTATATCACGTCCTTTTAGCTCCTTTGATGGAAAATCTTCAGTTATTTCGATATTAAATAAATTACCTCTTGTAGATTTTATTAGATACTTATATTATAGAAAACTGTAAGATTTCCACAATTTGGCGTAATGTTTTAAAGCCTGTATATCTTCTCGTGCATCTAGCAGATCTATATTGCAGTTAAAACGCTCTAGACTTTGAAAATCCTCCAGTACAATAACCTTCATGCATTATTAAATGCAATAACCGAGGATTTACTTAAAATTAATGTTTATTTCCACTAGCTCCACTTAATACTTAGCGGATGTTACCAGTTAAATTTACGGCTCCAATTATTATTAAAATGTACACTAAAGAAACATAATCATCATTATTAGATGAGTTCCAGCTTTCGTCGCTTCATATAAAAAAGAAACTATACTACCTATCACGTGAAAAAATGTTCAATCACTTCATCGATTTTAGCAAGTCAGGTTCTTAGAGAATAGAGTATTTTACAATAGGTGAAAATGCTTTTTTTTTCGTGAGATGGGAATTTGTCCACGAACTAAGCGAGGGGTAAAGTTGTCTATATTGAATTACTTTTAGTTCTTGCTTAGTGAGAGGTGTGTCCTTATTGGGGTTGATAAAATATTCTAATGGAATGTCATCGTCGTCGCCATCTGCACTGATTTCTATTGACATGTTACTATCAGGATTGCTAACTGGAATACCCGATGAGACTAGAGCTTCACTTGTCACAATCACGAAAGATATTACTATCTACAGGCCAAACACCAGTAGCCCTAAATCTGCAACATTGGTACCAGTGGCAGCATTGGTTTTTAACTACTCTTCTGTAGCTCCATAACATGTCGCGGCGGTTTGAAAATGGACATGTCCAATAAACTTTCAAAGCGTGGTTTAATTCTCAATTATATGCTCTTGAAACTACTAGATATAAAATTTCAATCAAACTTACCTTGTTTTACCAATTGCATAATAGATGGTTCCAAAAATTAATACCGTTAGCTTCACAGAAAATTATAGACTATATAAATGTTAACCTGCAGCATTCAGATCTTTGGACCTACTGTACATGACGCTTGTAGTATGGCTTAGACTCTTAGAACATATACATGTTAGTGCAAAAGTAAGTACTAGTTCTGTTGGAATCTTTTGTGTTGACAGAAATGCATAAAAAGAGGCACCGTGATTCTTAGTGCTCAGGCCTTGTGACCCATTGTGCATGCCGCCAGTACCAGAGTTTAGAACGGGTGTCTGCTACGTGTGTGGGACCTGTAATTGTATCTTTACAATTACACGGACACAATGAGAAAGGAATCTAATTGTTTTAGTTTTATTTGTAATTACCTAGATCCAGTGGTACAATTTTTGCTATAATATAGATACATCCTATACAAAATAAATATTACCAAGCTTCTCGTATACGACATTAGATGGAGACATATTCTTTAGATTTTGAGATTACAACGGTTCAATTTAGGTAACAGTTCAACTTAGGCTGGAAAATACATTTTAAATACAGGGTGATTCAGTTTTAAATGAACAAACTTCGAGGGTAAGTAGAACTTTAATACAAAATAAATATATTAAGCTTCTCGTATACGACATTAGATGGAGACATGTTCTTTAGATTTTGAGATTACAACGGTTCAATTTAGGTAACAGTTCAACTTAGGCTGGAAAATACATTTTAAATACAGGGTGATTCAGTTTTAAATGAACAAACTTCGAGGGTAAGTAGAACTTTAAAAAATAATGGCAGTTTATTACATAATAATTATAACGTTGGGTCTTTATAAGGAAGATACAGGGTGTTAAAGTTTGAAAAAAAAATAATTTTTTGGTATAATTACTAAAGTAATGGAGATATTTAAGCCATACTTGGTACACAGTGTAGTTAGTTAAGGTGCCATAAAATGTGAAAATATCAACCACTTTGAACAACCAGTGGCGGAGATATGGGCAGTTCGTATCTTTAATTTAGGAAATAAAGTTGTATCGCCCTGTATAATGTTAAAGTTGATAACGTTTCTAAATGTGTATTTTAATTTCTAACAAAAATCTTATTATACATTTTTTTCGTATCTGCTACGGTTACATAGTAAATTTGACTTTTTTCAGTTATTTCACTTTTCCTGATCGATCGGTACTCAACGGACTAATGCCGCGACCAGCATTGAATTACACATTAAAAACCTACAGCAAACAGTCATTTGTCAGCGGCTCACCAGAGATATACCGGTTTCGAGCTTATTAATACTCATCAGTGGAGGTGAGGTATTCTCAGGTCTAGGTACTACCGATTCGATTTTTTCTGCGAATCGACTAATTGGTACAAAACTAAAATCAATTCGAATCGATACACGAGTATCAATTTATTGTACAGGATTAACCGATTCGACTATTGAAATAAAATTATATGATCCGATTAATCTATACGAATCGATATTTTTAACGAATCGAAAATCGAATCGATGTTATCACGAATCAAAAATCGATTGTTTACTTCGCGAATCGCACAGTCCTAGCTATGACATATTATTAGATACAAATAGCTCAAGAATAAGTCTAGAAGAATTAGTTCACAATTTAAAAAAAATCGAACTTCTTATCAAAAAATAACGTCGTGACGATAATGTAAGCGAATATTTTGTTTTCAGAAGCGTTCTTATGTTTCAAGCGATGCTGCAAAAAATAGCGAGTCAAATTCTCACCCTCTTGTTGATCATTCAATCCATATCATTAAAGTATTTATTTTCACGAAGTCCGTCAGCAGCTACGCTTACTCGCACCCTTTATCGATTGATCCCCGTGATCCACCTTATCCGACACGTCTAGTTAGGCAGGGCCATGCAATGACATTTACCTGTTGTACAGGGTACGGTATCTGCTCTAATTCGTTTCAGTTGGTTATTATTGGGAAAGGAAATAGCAAAAAGAATGATGGCACACAGGTTTTGTTACAGAATCTTTCCATCTCGAAGAACGTTACAGAATAAAGAAAGATGTTCAAAAAACAGATTTTCTACAAACGTTAGTAAAAGAAAACCTAATTTTTAACGCATGCTACGAGTGCTTAAATTGTCATTGGTGCTGAAAGTAAATGACGTGATGACTTTTAATACTGGTGCGAAAATAGGAAACAATTAAAAACTTTTAAATCATATCAATATTTACTTAATTTAATGTACAGATAAACTACATTCAGAATAACTAATTCCATGGCCGATCTTATTAGTAGCTGTAGTAGTCATTATTTGTAAAACTTGTACCAGGAAGGGAGCAATGCTATCCGTAGTTAATTTGTAACAAAAACCCTATGTTACATTTTTTCGTATCTGCTATGGTTACATAGTAAATTTGATTTTTTTCAGTTGTGTCGATAAACCATTTAATCATTATTAATATTGTTTGATGGTTAATGATACTCGAAACGAGAAAATGTGTACAATCGTTTGCAATAATAATGACACTCTCTTAAAACAGTTTTTGAACTTCTGGAAGTTTTGAATAGAAATTTCATAAAATCTCTCCTGGTGAGTGAAACAACTAATAACTAATGTTAAAAATTAAAAGTAGATTTCAATATGAATACGTCAGAAGTTCAAAAGAAATCGTAAAATTCATTTTAGTGAGTGTCATTATTATTGCAAACGATTGTACCTATGATTATTTTCCGTTTTCTATTAATTAAAAAACTGTACTAGAGCTAAAGGAGAATTAATAACTTTCAGATAAATAGTTATAGAAAAACTAAACATTTTCGCAATACAGACATTTAATAAGTACAATTTAACTAAAACAAAATACTGCAAATTACATTACCTCTCAATACCTACAAATTAGAGTAATTGCTGAAAATGCCATCTTTGAGCGTCAATAAAAGAGTGACAGCTATCAATAAATTGCAATAAGAGTTAATATTCATGCATTCCGAAATACAAAAGATAACTTGATAGATTGAAAGGAACAGTGAAATAAGTGAAAAAAGTCAAATTTACTATACTCGCGTCAAAAATTCAGACGTCTTACGTCACGGCTGACGTTACACATTTGTTTTTATTGTCAACGTAATTTTCGATATTTGGTCGCGTTAAAAACAATCATTTTTTGCAATTTATTGCAATATATAATGCAAACTATAGTGTAGTATATAGTTTTATTACTATCAGTTGCAGTTTCTTAAATATTTTGATGAAAATGCAATGAATTATTCATTTGTTCGTATGACGTAAGTCGTCTGAATTCTTGTCGCGAGTATATGTCCGTAGCAGATACGAAAAAAATGTAAGATAGGTTTTTGTTAGAAATTAAAATACACAATTACAAATATCGTAAACTTTAACATTATACAGGGCGATACAACTTTTTTCCTAAATTAAAAATACTAACTGCCATATCTCCGCCACTGTTTGTTCAACGTGCTTGATATTTTCACACTTTATGACACCTTAGCTAACTACACTGTGTACCAAATTTACCTTAAATATCTCCATTACTTTAGTAATTATACCAAAAAATCTTCACCCCGTATCTTCCTTATAAAGCCCCAAAATTATATCTACTATACAGGGTTAACTATGACTAAGTACAAACATTTTAACCACGAGCTCATGGAGCCCTAAAAGACAATAAAAAAGATATTCCAGAATTTTAGCTCAATATTTAAAAAATGGGGCAAAACCCTTTTTTCCTACGGAAAGTCGGCGTCTATGATGAGTATAGACTGAGATGGCTTATGGCTTAGATACATAGTTGGCATTACATCTGTCAACAACTACCATGCGGTCGTTTGCAGTATTTCTAAATGCAGAAACGACAAAAATTAACATTCTTATTAGTAATAATACCTGATAGATAGGTAACAGTTAATCTAGTTAGCTCCAGTATTTTGCATTCGTTTTTCATTATTTGGTTACAATCTGGTAAAACTACATTTTCACTCACTACCGATAAACACACTTCCCGTAGGTACAGTTGTTAGATACAATGCCTATGTATTATAACAAAATCGAAGAAAGGGGTGATAGGTAGGTTCTAATAGATAACAGAAAACGTTTAACACCCGCGGCAGTCTTGTCTCATAACCTAGAAAAACAAACCGGCGAACTATATTGTGGGAAAATATCTGTACTCGACACATATTCCTTTATTTATTAACTATAAAACGTTTTAAATTAAAATAAGACTAAAAACTGAAGAAGAACACAAAACTACAACGTAAACACAGGAATTAAATTATAACATGACAGCGAACCGACTCGACTGGACCGACTGCCGACTGTGGCCGACTGATGCATGACGGTAACTTGCTGGTTGCATACTCTGATTCTCGCATTGGCGGCGTTAAATAAGGATTTAATATAATATCGAAAAAATTTTTTTTTCGCTTTATGAATAAGTTTGGACATTTTTTGAAAGGAAATTCTGTTAATTCTTATTTTTTTCTATCCCCTCTTGAAATATTTGTACTTAGTCATAGTTAACCCTGTATAATAAACAGCCTTTATTTTTCAAAGTTCTACTTACTCGAAGTTCAATAAAAACTGAATCACCCATATATTTTTAAGTGTTGAAGAATACGTTTATAAAACGTTTTCAAACGTGAAAGATTTTATAAACGTTAATATAACTGTAAATAAAACGTTTTCCATAACTGTTTTATTTAAACGTAGTTTAATATAATGTTTAATATAATATTTAAGAAACGTTTCTTTTCTAGTTAAAGATAACGGTTCCTCGCGCATTGCTTCAACTTTGACTTTCAACCACTTTTAAATGTTTTTTGAATGCTAGCTCATTGGACGTATACTTGAACCGTACTGACCTGTGCACACTTAAGGTCGCCGTATTTCTCGCCGTAAAATGACAAAATTCGGGGTTTTTTAGGTACTGAAATCTCGAAAAATAAAACACGTAGAGCAAAACTAATATAAAAAATAAAATTATTGATGTTTTGTTTATACACTTTTACTATTTAAACTCTTCTCAAATAATATAATAACTTATAAAATTCATTTGTTTGACACACATTATTTTGCTATTCTAACCCCACATTTTAACAATTATTTTTACATACTTATAAACAAAAGTGAACAATCTTATATGCAGAACTATGTAAGCTTAAGTTATAACAATGTTTACATCTATAGTTGAATTTAAAAAAGCAGGTATTTTGAAAGATTTTAGTACCTAAAATTTTGTTGGATAGGAACTTGGAACTTAATGATATACTTCCGTATACACAATCTGGTTTTCGTCAAGGTTATAGCTGTGCAACAGCTTTAATGCATATAACTGATGATATAATACAAGCAGTTGATGATAATAAAGTTACGGCAATGGTACTTTTGGACTATAGTAAGGCTTTTGACACCATTAATTTCCATATTATCTTAGCCATTCTGAAATCCTGTGGTTTTACAACTGAAGCTCTTTTACTTGTTCAGTCTTATTTACAAGATCGCTCTCAAATAGTCAAACTATCTGATAAAGTATCTAAGCCTAGAGTGATATGCTCAGGTGTCCTCCAAGGCTCCATATTAGGGCCTGTTCTATTTAGCATTTACACCAGTCAGTTTGTCAAATATATAAAACACGCTTCTATTCATATGTATGCTGATGACACCCAGCTTTATTATTCATTTAATGTTAAAGATTATGTCGCAGCTAGTGATAAAATTAACAGTGATCTACATAACATTCATGACATATCTAAAAAGCATTCTTTGGTTCTAAATCCGACAAAGTCGGCTGCAATTTTATTTGGAAATAAAAAAAATGTTGAAAATCTAAAACATGCTATGAACATCGAATTGATGGGTAGAAATTTACCTATATTTGAAAGTGCTAAAAACCTTGGTATAATTTTAGATAGATCATTGAGATATAAAGAACAAATAAGTGAATTTATTCAAAAATCATACATGGCATTGCGACTTTTATATCCCTACAGAGGTTATCTCAGTTACAATACTAAAAAAATCTTATGTGAAACTCTAGTCTTAAGTCATTTTAATTATTGTGTCTCTGTCTATGGGCCTTGTTTGGATCAAAGTTGTAGCGATCGCATTCATCGCGTTCAAAATTCGTGTATTTGCTTTTTATATGGTATCAGGAAATACGAACATGTTTTATATAAACTTGTAGATCTGAATTGGCTCAATATGGCAAATCGAAGACGTCTTCAAACTACATGTATTTTTCACAAATTGTTACAGACAAAAACCCCTCCTTATCTTTATGAGAAAATTTCATTTAGGAGTGATGTACATACTCTGAACATTAGAACAAAAGGATTGCTAACTCCTCCTTCACATAGAACTACCTTTTTTGAAAGAAGCTTGAAATATAATATATACAAACTCTATAATAATGTGTCTCGTTAAGTTATATAATATGGTTAAATTTAAAGGTTTTGCGAAACGTGAACTTCTAATGAAACAGAATTTGTGATTAATGGACGTTTGTGTGTCCAAGCAATAATTTGTGGCAACACTATAATGTATTTATATTTTTAGTTTATATTGTATATTATTCCGTTCGGTTTAATGCATAACTTACATTTTTATTTAGCAGGGGTTAAGTGGTAGAGCACACTGAGTGTGAACTTCCCCTTGTGATTTCAAAATTCACATTCATATTACATATTTTCTACTTTTGTATTCTGTTATATATTTTTGTAATTTTGAAATAAAGGCATTTATTATTATTATAGATCGCTTTGTGGCGTTATATATTGATTTTACTTCAGTACCTTTGAATATCTGCAGGTGGCATGAGACAACATTGTTGTTATTTGCTAAAGTCTATATTATTCAGTTCTTCAATGTCCAAAATTACTTGTATTTGTAGAAAAGACTATTTCAAGAATACGGCGCCCTTAAGATACTTTTGTGTTCCCTGAAATACGCATCGAGTTCATGCAGTATGCAGCGGATCCGGTTTTTTCTCTCTTAATAACCAGCACGGAACTTTGCGCGACTTCATCTGGGAACGTATAAAATCAATCCTGGCAAGTCTGTCTTTGGCTCGGTTCCCGCGGCAAACGAGAGCATTAAGCGATTTACTGGGCTAGCACAAATTTAAATTCAGTTGATTAGGTCGGATCCGTATGACGGAGCAATTACCTAACTGAATATTTCGGCAGTCTTTTTTTTGTCTTGAAGTTATGCTCTTCAATCATTTTATCCTGCAACATCACAAGTCGATGCATTTTTCAGAATTTCATGACTCGGGAGTGCTCAGCTGCCATCGTACGTCATGAGCTACTTAATTGATTATAAACAAGTACTTTCAAAGGTGTGTTTGGGCGTGCACTGTGTGTGTATCCCTTATCTGTGAATTATGCATAAGTGTGATATTTATTATGTGTTAGATTTATCGAATTCGTTTTCATATTTGCTACAGATAAATTTATATCGTCTGGTTGACATATTAGAAAGTTGGTACCTGTTTAGTAAAGATGTTATAGAACGAAATTATAATTTAGTGACATTTCAAGTCCATTAAAAATGATACTTATATGTTTGGGCAAGTATTCAAACACCGATTTGAAATATTTTGGAAAATATGTTACATATATACCTACGTAATACGATAAGCGATAAGCGTAACACAGATAACTCTCTCATAATAAAACATTACTGTTTTTGTCTGTTTTTGTTGTATTGTAGAAAAACTAAGTTTTAAATCTATTTAAGAAATTTATTTTCCTAATCTTAAATGGTATAGTGTTCAAGTTCAAGTCTATACAGGGTACAAAATAGTATATTATGCAACGATCATGTAATGATGGTTGCATAATATACTATTAAACCATACCCGGTATCCCGGTTAATGCTCGTGTATTAATAACCATTACATGAGAGTTGCATACGCTATTTTTTCTACACCCGATAAATAATCAAAAACCATAAATTTTATATTTTTATTGAACACAATAGGTAACAGTAATTATTCGTATGAACTGCATTTTCTGCTTTCTCCGATATGTGTGGAGGAGTCGATGGTAACTCTTCTATATCGCTGATATCAGACATTTTGATAAATTATCGAAGTTTAGCTAGGTATCTACGAAAATTTAATACGTACTGATTTTGACATGTAAAATAGTTACATAGGAACCTAGGATAAATGTCAAATGCACAGCATGCTTGATTGAAAAATTATGGGTTTCTATTGATTAAAAATCTGTATCGTAATGAAAAATCTGTATCGTAATGGGTATCATTATGAAACGGATTATAAAATCTGTATCGTAATGGGTATCATTATGAAACGGATTATGGGCATATAAGTGCATTGTTATAATACGGGTGTAGAAAAAAATGTTTTCATCAAACAATTCAATTTATTTAAACTTAAATTATTCTCGGAAAACAAATATTCTTTGGTGTAATGCTCACTTATTCCTCAAAATGAATTGATTTATTTGGTAAGAAAATTTGACTTTTTTTTACTAGTATTTATTTAAGTCAATTATTCAATTTGAACATCTTATGAAAACTTAATTTTAAAAAATAATTTTGAAATAAATATATTTTTTCTTTTCCTTAAACAATTTGTTTAAATATGTACTTTATCCTTTAATTCTTTTTGTAAAGTTTTCAAATGAAGTTTTATTAACATATATAAACCGCAAACTAAAAAAACTAAATTTCCTAATATGTATAGTCGTAGCGTCGACAAAAAGATTTGTTTGAAAGAAAAAAATTGAATTGTTTCCTATAAGCAAAAAATAATTATCAATAGGTGGCCGCTAAATGTCGCTGTCCTATATTTGGCTTATTCAGGTATGTCAGGCTTAAGGGACATGAACAGCCAGGGCTAATCGTCACCACTCACCTGGGGCGTACTAATAAGAGCTAATAAGTTCGAAACCGGTATATGTTGACAATTTACTATAGATTTTTCAGATGTAATTTAATTTGGATATTTTCAGCTGTTCTTTGTCAACCATCTTGTAACATTATTGCACTGAGAACTCTGTCATTTTTTTTTTGGTTAATTTCATTTTGTTTGTTTGATTATTATTTCATTTGTACTATTTATCAATTCCATGTTTACCTCTCTTTGATTGTGTTGTGCGTTCTCCTCTTGTTTTTAGTTTTTGTTTATTTGTAAATTTTTTTTCGTTGTATTTTTGTTGTGTTTAGTTAAGATTAGTTTCATTTTTTATTTATGCTTATTTTTTTGTACCAAGCGATTAATTGTTAGAATGTTCTATATTTTACTCGTTATTCTTGCCTTGTAATTGTGTGTATACCTGTAAGGTAAGAATTTATTAAACAAGCAGTTGCATAATTGGAAAAAAATTCTTTGAAATACACAAATATTGTTTTATCATATAATGTAATTAAATCACACCCAGTTCAATTGTCGGTCATCTCACTTATGGCATACTGATGAGGACTAACAAACCCGAAATCGGTCTATGTCTGATAGTGTGGCCGACAAGGTTCTTGGCTGTTCACACAGTTACTGCCGGTGTAATTCAATTGCCAGTCGGGACATTAGTCCGCGGAGTAGTTGTTACCTGCAGTATCATTTATAGGAATAACTATTTGTTTCAATAAATACTCGTCAAAAAAATGAAATTGTCTTACCAATGAATGAATTTATTTGTGACAAAAAATTGTTCATTACACCAATTTTCTTTACAATGCTAGTATATCTTGTAACATTTGTGTTCTCTTTAATGAAGCAAGGTTATTCCTAATTTAGTCCTTACATTTTATGTTTCTGTTTTGTAGAGATTTATCATATCTTTGTAAGTCATTGAAGTCTGAACGGTAAAATTAATCCATTTTTTTTCTGTATACCAATTTTATACTCAGAAGCACCTTGGGGTAATACCGCGCAATCCCAACATCTCAGAATCAACATTGAGAGATAAATTAATGAATGTGATGTACCTTTAGGTAGAAAATTCATATTTACTCCCCAACAAGAAGAGGAACATACATAGTCAAACATACAAAATCCTTAGCCAAACTGTTATGGAATGCCTCCCCTTAATCTTAGCTTAGTCTCAGAAAAACCGTCTATGATTTTCCAACAAAAAATGGAATAAAACATGTTTTTAATTATGAAAAACAATTTGCCGAGAGAAAACATTGGTACATCTTTTTCACACTGAATGTGAAATGGAACCCTGTAGCAGCATTAACACATCCAGTAACGAAAACATTAGCAGGTTCAGTAACCCCTCAGTTGGAGTATTCAAGATCTGGTTCCAATTCCAAAAAAGGATTTCATAAAATAATAAAAAGAGGAACTAGTAAGCAACTCACAGATTTTATTAAGCACATTTTCAATTAACTTTTAGAAGAAAAAAAAAAGAGATGAAAGCACTGAAGCTAGCTGCAAAATATTTATATGTAAAAAGTAAATATGATTTCTATCACTTAGTTTCTATTCAATTGCGTTTTTAAGCATTCTTGAAAAAAATTCTCACGTTTAACTATAATTATGTGCGATATTACCGTACAGTAGATATGCGCATCATTACCCCTTAAGGTAGGGAATATCGCACATTTGCATTATTTCACGATTAACTAAATTTCTCAGAATCTAAAAATTATAAATGAACTAAAATAATATTATTAACAATAATAGTAATCCTTAATGAATGCAAATTTGTATTAGTTTTAGTTTTTCAAATCAGTTTTATGATCTAGTAATTAATTATTTTTCTTAGGTGCGCGGTATTCCCCCACTCGCCCCTAAATTGAATTGTTTGCTAAAAAAAAAATTTTGTCGGTGTAGAAACCAGCCGCACGTCTCATTACTCCAACCGGATCCGACCGAAAGCAAAATAAATAACGAGGACATTCGCCAGCGGAGTTCCAGCTCCCGGCCGGTGCGTATTCCGTCTCTGCATTGCTGGCGGCGGCGGCGGAGACGGTGGCGGCATCGGGGCGGCGCCCTGAAATCTGCACTCGGCGCTTTCCGCATCATGACTCGCATTCGCAAACTACCGCTGCGGATCAATGTGAGGCGCGTTTAACAAATGGACCCGTTCGGAGTGGATGAAAAGTAGGGTAAAAGGACTGTGGCCGCGCCGTAAGGGGTGCGAGGCAGCGGGGTTTGAAAAATTCGCGGTGGTCTTGCCATCCAGCGACTGCATTAGTAAATAAAAAATGATCATTGGAACAGATTCGGTCTGGAAATACAAACTGAAAAAATGTTTGTTTGGGATGGAACATAGAATTGGGCAATAGCATCAGTGCTTTTGTAACTTAACTGTTTTGTCAGTGTAGAACACGTTTTAAAAAAATTCATTCTGGGGCCAATATTGAAGCCAGGAAATATTTTGCGAAACGTATATAATTTTCAAAAAGCTTTATACCTTAAAAATTCAGTCTGTTAAACCTTGAAACATTAAATACAAAGTTATTTATTCTATACACTAATAAAAATGATAGTAAATTTACAGCTATGTGAACCTAACAACCGACTTCTATTTTTTTTTTCTTTGTGATTCCTATAGATTATCGATTGTAGTTGTCTGTAGTAATATTTTTTCGTTTCGTTTAAAAAAATATATATGACCTTGAAAAAATCATCCTTCAACTTTTACAGTACTAAAATCTAAGGGTTGTTTCTTATAGAGAGTCGTTTGTAGTTTTTTGGAATGAAAAAGTTATAGTTATTTTTAATATTTTCAATGTATGCTCGTTTAAAATATATGTAACACCATTTTTATTTTAAATAAGTACTAAACAGTAACTTTTTCCATGACTTTTATTTGCTTACTGGTACAGAGGTGACAATTTTGAAAAAAAAAATGTAGTATAATTTTACCGGGCTTTGACTAGATTTAACCTAGAGAAAATATACTTCAACCGAAGGCTACAAAATCGTTTGTAGTAACCTTCATTTCGTTTAGAGTTCCTCGAAATTGAAAGTAGTGTCACTATACTTGATGCGGAGGCTAAAAAATAGTTTGTAACAACTTTCATTGAGTTTGTAGTTCCTCGAAATCTAAAGTAGATTGACAATACTTCAAGTGAAGGCTAAATAATCATTTGTAGCCACCCTGATAGCCTTCTTCTCTTTTTCAAAAGCAGATTTCTTAATTCACGGAAATAGGTAGGTTTTATTTCGACCTGAACTAGCAACACCTACATTCTCTATCTCTCTTAGACAAGTTATTTAAAAGTTCTTATAACTTTCATTCCCACACATTTTTTCGTCTCTGGAATAATAATGGAGAAAAGGGGAGAGACGTGCAACTTTCTTGTGAGTGCACGCTATATAATCCTTACGTGAAAAACCAACTGGTATATAACTGCAAAATAGTTGGGAATAATATTAATTTCTAACCACGGATTTGCGATCATAGCTAATCTTATTAATGTTTATGTTCCAAATAAGTACATACGAGTAGAAGCTACTTCAAACGTCTATACAGAGTGTTAAAAAAGAGTGTAAAATATTTAAGGAGGTAATAGTATGAACCAAAATAAGCAGAAAAGTCTCAATAAACATGGGTCCGCAAAGTAACGGTTGCGGAGATATGGAATGTTTTATGTTTTTTAGCCCCTTTTTTATTTTGCAAAAACGTTGTTTATTTTTTTTATAATAGTTGGTTGATGTTTAGTGAAATAAGCAGTAAGTATTTGACAGTTGTTCTCAGTGCACGAGTTTTCTTTTGGTATGGCTGGTTACTCTAACGCAGAATTAACAGACATGCATTTCATGTATGGTCGTGCTAGGGTACGCCACCGAAGCGCGACGTCTTTATGTTGACGCTTATCCAAATCGCCAGATTCCTTCACAACGCATGTTTGGAAAAATTCAAAAAGATTGCGTGATACCGGTTCCTTGAGCAAACAATGCCATTTATCCGGAAGATCAAGGTCAGTATCCACTCCTAGAGCAGAAGAAGACATTCTAGCACTGGTAGAGCAGAATCCAGGTACGAGTGTGCGGAGAATATCAGCCGAGGTAGGAATTAGTGGTCCTCTTGTTTCGAAAATTCTTCACGAGCAACTGCTTTATCCATACCATGTGCAACGAGTACAGTCCAATAAATGATCAAGCACGTTTGGTTTTTTGTCGCTGGTTTCTACGTCATGATGCTAAAGACCCTCGTTTTCTTGCAAACATTCTTTTTACTGATGAGGCCGGATTCACAAGAAGTGGAGTGTTTAATTTTCACAATACGCATATTTGGGCCGACGAAAATGCTCATGCTCTAATAGAATCTGGGCATCAGGCACGTTTTTCAATAAACATTTGGATGGGTATTGTAGGTGACAGGTTTCTAGGTCCTGTTGTTTTACCAAACCGATTAACAGGCGCTGCTTACCTCAACTTTTTGTAGAACACACTGTATGAGTTTTTGGAAGACATTCCTTTGAATCAGAGGCAACAAATGTGGTTCCAGCATGATGGTGCTCCAGCTCATTTTTCCATGGCCGTTAGAAAGCATTTACACCAAAATTTTCCACATAAATGGGTAGGAAGGGCCGGACCTGTTTTATGGCCTCCAAGATCTCCTGATCTGAACCCTCTAGATTTCTTTGTTTGGGGATATTTGAAGACATTAGTGTATGGTACTCCTGTAAATAGCCTGGAAGAGCTGCAGCTACGGATTAATCGAAAGTGTCATGAAATCCAAACCAAGAAGGGTGTTTTAGAATGAGTTCGAATATCGTTGAGACGAAGATGTCATGCCTGCTTGGAAATGGACGGAGGGCACTTTAAACATGTTCTGTAACTTTGTTTTTTGTTTGTTAAAAGCTTTCTTTGTCGGTTTATTGCTAATAAAATAAAATGTTTGAAAAACGAATAGTGGTCCATATCTCCGCAACCGTTACCTTGCGGGCCCATGTTTATTAAGACTTTTCTGCTTATTTTGGTTCATACTATTACCTCCTGAAATATTTTACACTCTTTTTTTAACACCCTGTATATGATTGTTGGGTTGTAAGTAAGCAAATTAAAGCGATGGAAAAAGTTACTGTTCAGTTAAAATCAGTTTCCAAATGCAGTCGTATCGTCGAAAAAAGTATTTCTTTGAAAGGAAAAATTTGAATCGTTTTCTATAAATAAAAAATAATTCTCAGTGGGTGTAGCTGTGCTATATTTTGCGTACTCAGGAGTGTCGGGTTTAAGAGACATAACTCACCACTCACCTGTGGCGTACTGATGAGAGCTAACAAATTCGAAACCGGTATATGTTGACTATTTGCTAGATATTTTTCAGGTATAATTCAATGCTGGTCGGGGCATTAGCCTGCAGTTGTTTCCTTAAATTCCTGAGCAAAAGTTGTTGACCTAAATAAGCAGTTGTTTAATTGGAAAAAAATTCTTTGAAATATACAAATATTGTTTTATCATAGAATATAATGAAAGCAACACCAGAAGTCTATCATTGAAACGGAAATAATGTTTTTAATGGTAACAAATGCTTTCATTTCACAAAATAACTGTATTTTGACATAAAAAAAATGATTTGGTATCAGGAAATAAATATTTGTTTGGCCCTATAGAAAGAAATATTTTATTTCCATGAACTTTTTCCACAGGTACCAAATTTTTTTTCGGTTTTCGTTTTCGAGTCCTATACAAATAGATAATTTATTTCCATGAAACAAAATTTGTTTACAGGCACCAAATTTTTATTTTTGGTGCACACAGGAAAAATGCGTTTATTATACGAAACATGTCTGTGTTAACATAGCACCACATTCTTCAAATCTATTTTCTTTGTCATTTATTATAAATTATGGTATGCATTTGTTTGTAGTAACATTTTTTCGTCTAGTTACTGCAAAAAAAAAGGTTATACTCGCGTCAAGAATTCAGACGTCTTACGTCACGGCTGACGTTACACATTTGTTTTTATTGTCAACGTAATTTTCGATAATTGGTTGCGTTAAAAACAATCATTTTTTGCTATTTAGTGCAGTATATAATGCAAACTTTTAGTGTAGTATATAATTTTATTACTATCAGTTGCAGTTTCTTAAATATTTTGATGAAAATATAATGATTTATTCATTTGTTCGTATGACGTAAGTCGTCTGAATTCTTGACGCGAGTATATGCTAACTTATAATTTCAACGATTTGGAGTTATTAGGTGATTCCAAGTCACAGCATAAATGCGGTCAGGATGGGAATAAGAATTTTTTATTTGTACGTAAAAGCGTATTCATTCATTCCACATGAAAGGGTACATTATGGATAGGTAGTTCAACATGTATTACTACTACTACTAACATACAGTGCGAAATTCTGTTAATATAACTGAGAATTAGCCTTTACCTTTTAATTCTTAATTAATACAAATAAAAAATCGTCTTCTTTTTAAACAAATCTGATGTCTTTATTGACTTGATTGATATTTTTCTTACTCATGTAATTCAAATTATATTGAACTAAAATAATAAATTTATTTTTTAATAGCTATTAGCTACATCAAAATATATTTTAAAATAATGGCGAAGTCGCCAGTTTTAAACGTAAGCAATTTCAATTGTGTTCCACCTTGGCAACCGCTAGCTGTGTATGAATTATTGAATATTCCTGTTGTTGAATGTAATAAACGCACTATAATGAATGTATTCCTTTCCCAACACGACATAGAAGTACGTCCTATTGTTAGGCTCGATGAAAAACATATTTATGAATTCTTTATATTAACATTTTTAGTATAGTAATTAATGCCAATTTAAATTTCACTCACATACCTGGAAGGATTAGGTATAAACTAGTTTAAAAATATGTTGAAATAGTGAATAGCCTTCTAAAATATTAAAGAACTGTTTTCAAAATTAACTATACTGCTCACGTAATTTTGCAGGTATCCGTATTATTATAAAAAAAATTTTTTTTCTTTGTAAAAATACTTTTTAAGAGTAGCAGTATTGTAGCTTGTATTGTAACACACGGAAACAACTATTCAAGTATATTATACTTTATTAAAAGATTAACTTATTCTTGTTTAATTACTATTTCAGTATTCTTGCTATATTGTATTTCTTTCTAGAGTAGTTACTACTATACCCACCTAATATAAATAACTAAATAATACCCACTCAGTATAGTATTTAATTATTTATATAAGAAAATAAGGACTTATAGCAAACTATCATCCATTAGCAGCACACCAGACATATACTGCTTTTGAGCTTATTAGTTCTCCTCAGTAAACCCAGACAGAAGGGAACCTGAGTAGACATTAATTATTAAGTACATTTTTGGCCACACAATTTTAATATAATTTGTATTTATATATATACTTTTTTCGTGCAGAACGGTTTTAGTTTAAAAATACGAGAGTTGATTAAATATGAGCAAAACTTTTGGATTACAACTATGTTTATATTAATACAAGCTTAAATTGTTCTAAGTAGGCGAATAGTTTAGAAGTTTTATAATGATGGCACCACAGTATTTACCTACTTAGTACATTATCAGCGAAGATGATTAGCAAATTAAAATTATAAGGATATTTTGCTTGCATTTCTGGTTAATAAACAGTCGCTAATCTTCAGATATTTGAAACAAACATGAAATCTGGTGATATTTGATAGAAGCTATGAAAACAAAGAGTCATTTTAATGTGAAAATCAATAATATGTAACTGTTGTTTGTTTAAAAATTTCTTAAAATTACGAAACACTATTGAATAATTGATAGATACTGCGTGGTATAATATTGTTCCATGATGGCTGAATAAATATGTATGTCCACGACTATACCATAAAATGTTCATTATACATGTGTTTCCTAAATAATAATATAAAAAAACACCAAGAAGTTTCCTGGGCAATTGGTCATTTATTACACAAAAAAACGTCAGTTTAAACTACGTACTATCGTTTGCAATAATAATGACACTCATTAAATTGAATTTTGCGATTTCTTTAGAACTTCTGATGTATTTGTAATGAAATCTTCTTCACATTTTTAATATTAGTTATTAGTTGTTTCACTCACCGATAGAGATTTAATAAAATTTCTACTCAGAACTTCCAGAAGTTCAAAAACTGTTTTAATTATTGTGAACGATTGTACGTTTCTAGATTATACACTGAAAATTTCTGAGCCATTAGGCTTATTAACAAAAATTTAGTAAATTTACTATACATTGAAATATGGCGAAATATATATTTATTTATCATCAATTGAATATATATTTGAATAATCATTATTTACATTTAATAAGGGTATTTTAATAATAACTATGCTTCTTATTATTATATACCATAAATATATTCTAAAAACTAAAATACATATTAGCAGCAAATAATATTTGGTATATGGTACTGCAACTTATTTTTGAGTATTAGATCCTTTATTATTAAAGAATAATTTGTGTGATAATAAAATGATTGTTATTACTATTAAAATTATGATTATTTTCTGTTACGATTTCTTTGGGTCAATGTCAAAAATAAAAATATTTTTAATTAATAAAGTTTTATTACAATATATACCATACATTAAGCATTATATTACCTATAAATTAACAATATGTTATAAATATATTTTATTACATGTATAAATACATTCACAGTACACAAGACTACTGTAATACCTAGGGTTGAAACATCATCGGTTCACAAGTTTCAAAATCCATTACCGATACTACTGTGCCAAACATCTTAATAGCATAATGTTTTTTTTCCTTTTTAAATGAATATTTAACGGCACGAACACCACTGATGCTAATATGTTACAAGAGAATGGTAATGGTGGTACATTAGTATATTTTACTGGATACATCATAGGGCAGCAGCCAGTGTATTGTGACAGATCAATCCAGTCTCAGAGCTGAATATACGAAGACGTGCTAGTGCAGTACAGTAAAATTCGACTTGTGTTTAGTGACTATTGTGTCAGTGGATATAATATTGTTTGGGTAAAATGTCGAGCTTATCAGATTACGTACCTGCTAAACGCGTGAAAAGATGTGCGCTGTCTCAGAATGAGAAGATTATTATATTAAATGTATTTAATGCATTGAAACCCCAAAATCCTACCAACAGTGTTGACGACATCATGGAAAAGTGTTCCAAAATGACAGAGATTGGAAAATCGACTATCTACAGATTTTTAAAGGAAACAAAAAATGAACAAGATACTGTAAATCCCCCAAAATCATCTACAGGGAGGTCAAAAGTCGTTATAGATGATTTCTTCAAAAATGTCATTCGCAGAAAAGTACACTCATTCTATTTTAAAAAAGAAATACCAACGCTAAACAAAATTTTAAGTGAACTCACTCAGAACAACGATTTACCAAAAATCAGTAGAAGCAAATTATGGACCGTCTTACGAGAGTTGAATTTTTGCTGGGAAAAGCAGAACAGGAAGTCGGTTCTTATCGATAAAAATGAAATTATTTGTTGGCGAAGATCTTACTTAAGATCAATTAGAAAATTCCGTGACGAAGGGAGGAATATTTATTATTTAGACGAAACTTGGGTCAACGAGGGATATGCTGTAACAAAAGTATGGCAAGATAAAAATGTAAAAAGTTTTCGACAAGCATTTTTGGATGGACTTTCAACAGGGTAAAGGGCGAAGATTAATAGTGACACATATAGGTAGTGCCAGTGGTTTTGTAGATGGCGGTTTACTTTTATTTGAATTTAAAAATACAGGTGACTATCACGAAGACATGAACGCAGATGTTTTCGTAGAGTATTTTACACACATGTTGGATCTTATTCCTCCAGGGTCTGTAATTGTCATGGATAACCATACCATACACGGCAGACCGAGCGGACGCCTACGACTGCTTGTAGGAAAGCCGATATAATTCAATGGCTAACTGGAAAAAAACATTTCTTTTGAAACAAATATGGTGAAAAAGGAACTTTTGACACTTGTCAATCTTAATAAAGATCAGAAAAAATATGTTATCGATGAAATGGCAACAAATTGCCAAATAACGATACTACGGTTACCACCTTATCACTGTGAACTTAATTCAATCGAATTAGTCTGGGCGCAGGTAAAAGGAGATGTAGCGTGAAATAATACGACGTTTAAATTAAGTGACGTGAAAATTTTGTTAAAAAATTCCTTGGAACGAGTAACTGCAGATAACTGGCAAAGATGTATACATCATGTACAAAAAGAAGAGGAGAAAATGTGGTAACTCGATAATTTAATTGACGTTACTGTGGAACCTATCGTTATCAATCTAGAAGACGAAGATAATTCATCAGAATATTCAGAGGATGAATTTTAATATACCTACTTTTTTATTTTCTTAATTGTATATTTATACAACACTACATTTACTCACCATTATTTGAATTTTCAATATACATATATTTTTGTGTGGAATAAAAGTCTATTCATTAAATTTAAATAAACATTTTGATAATAATATTGAATAATTTTATTTGAATTACTAAAAATCCTCTTAACCCGGTTATGATGTTTAAAGTAGCCTTATGTTTTGAAATGCTGTTTTTTATTATTATAAGAGAAATGGACCGAGTAATTGAAGCGGCATAGACGAAGACGGATTGTCGGGAATTAAATTTTAGCTACCCACTACAATTTAGTACAACCCGGTCACACAAAGTTATTTTAAAAGTATACCTCATCTATACCGATAATACATAATATAAAAATATTGAATATAAGCACCAGTACTACATTTATTTACGAGTTGCATACATAAGCTTTTATTACTCTTTAATTTCTAAACAGACTATAGTTTGTAGAAACTGGATAAGACCCAAAGGCCCAAAATGTTTTAACATCAAGTCAGACTATTGTACTAATTAACAACAATAGCGGCAAAAACAGTTGAATTTACTGTATAAAAATAGGCATTGTAAATTTTTTGTCCGGTCGCCGATTATACACCTTATCAGGTTTAAAGTGTACCAGTTTCCAGTGCCGTGCGGAAGTGTATTTTTTAATCATTATTGAATTTATTTTTACAAAATTGTATTAAGGGTCTACTGTTCATTCAAAAATTGTTTTTAAATAAGTTCTGATTCAACTTGTATAATTAAATAATATATAAAGTATTCACTTGATTATTACGTAAAAATAGTAACAAATTAGGAAATATTAATCCATTATTGCCAGTCAGTGTATGAAATTTTGAACACTAGTTTTAACTTTTTAAGTAAACAAAGTCAAATGTCATTTGCAAATAATCTGATTGTATCTCTTGGGAACACAGTCATATAAATGCACAAAAACTAATGGAAAATATAAATTCTGCCTAATTATTCGATATCTAGGGCAGAGCCATATCGATTCAATTTCCAATGATTCCATTTGATGCATAGTTCATTGTGTTTATATTTTCGAAGCCAACGCTTGGCAACTGACCTATGGCAAACAAATGTTACAGTAAAAACGAACTTAATTAATGCAATTTAAGCAAATTTACCGGTAGGATTAATACGCTATCGATGCTAAAGCGTAGAAGGAATTGCTGTGGTTACAGGAAAAGATGTTTTTATTTTCAAGTGTAGAAGTTTAGTTGACATAATATAAATGTTTTGTAAACATCTTTGTTTAAGAAATTTCTAGTCTTAAGCACGCTTTACATTAACAATTTCTTTGTCAATTAATTGATCAAGTGGCTTCGTCAAGTTATTGACGACTTAAAACATTTATCCAATAGAAGCTTTTTTTAAATTATTTTTCACTTTTTTTGCCTTAAAATATAATTATTAAAGTTACTTTTCATTTTTAACAGTTTTTGTTTCGTATACAAATGGAAATGATATAACATCAAAAGTTAAAATTACTTTTAGGTTGGTAAGGGTGACATCTAACAGCAAAATTGCTAAGAAACTTGACAAAGCCCTGAACACATGTAAAACCAAAGTGTGACCTTGAAGAAATTGTTAGTGTAATGATCGCTTTAGGAATCAATAGTGAATAAATACTGTAAGAGATCTAAATTACATCCTCGAAGACTTCAAATTATAGCTTATGATATATAGGTCTATGTTTGGCATGAATATATCAGAAAAATACAGGGTTCGGAGCGACCTGGAAGAGTCAGGGAAATTTGAAATCTTTATGTCAGGGAAAAGTCAGGAAAAAAACAAATTTTTACAAAAAGTCACAGAAATATATATTTCTTCTGGAATATACCCAAGGTTTTTAAAGAAGCATTTTAATCATAATGTTGAATTTCATTCGTAAAAATAGTTGAGGCCGGATCTGTTTAAAGACAGTTACAGACGGTAGCCAAGTAGCTCTTGGTCTCGACTTTGAGCTGTTATAGAGTAAATATGTTACATATTTTAGTTAATACTTACAAATACATAATCAGCTGTTGCCCTAACAGACACGATCCTATTGATGAACAAAAATCGAGTTTCGTTCTTTAGGTTATTTAGAATGTAATACTAAATAAATAAGCAATTTTAACCATCGCGCGTTGTCATTGTTTCATACCACGACGCAATTTCCAGGATTGGTTGGCTGAATACAGAAGAATTTGGTAATATTATCTCGAATTTGTATCACGTATGCTTTTATAAAAAAAAAACAAATTAAAATTAATTTATTTAACACATTTTTGTATACATTTTCCTATTTTTTTTCATACATTCATTCATGAACAGTTGTAAATTTGATCAAAATTATTTTTATTTGCATTTATTCTGTTATTAAATCGTTTATAATATATGTGAAGTTATAATTATATATACAGGTTGTTAATGATAGGTTTGGCCAAACTTCACTGATGTATTGGACTGATGAAAATAATTGGGATTTGTTATTTAAAAATTTTTGATTTTTAAATTTTATACATTTTTTCTGTAACTTAAGTTCCAAACTAAATTTATAATAGCTATAATTTATATACAATATAATTGGGGATGCTATTTTTTTAAAATGTGATTTCTTCAGGAAAAACAAAATAATTTTTTTCTAATTTGAACTGTTTTTACAATTATTACTGGTCAATTTGTGGCAAAAAAACATATTTGTAAATTGTTTGTAAAACTGACTGGTCTTACTTCAATTGCGAAATCAAAAAAAAGTAAACAAAAAAACGTTATTATTCATTATTTTCTTTTAGCTACTTCATTACTAAAATCCCGGATTTTAACTGTGTTTTTAACCAAATTTAATTTGTTAATTTAATTTTATTCATAATGTTTTGAATTTTGTTATAGAAAAAAATGCACAAAAGTTCACAAGTTTTTCTTTATTTTGTGTTAAAGTGAATAAATTTAAAATTGTATTGGAATATTTTTTCTTCGTGAATGAAAATTGTATAGGGAGTAACTTTTTTAATTTGCAAAAGATTTTTACTTCATGTTGTCTTCTTTAAAAATCTGGAAAAATAATAACTGAAGTCATGGAAAACCTGGAGAAGTCGGGGGATTAACCATTGGTTATATTCCTTATACGCCTAATTGATTATATTGTCACGGATTTCCCAATCCGAATTTTTTTACTTCCAGAAAAACAATCCGTTAATTAATTACTTCTTTATTAACTATACTCAGTACACTACTGAACACTAATTAGAACTCAACTAAACACTTATTTAATTAATCGCTATCTAAATCACTTTGGTATCTCCAACTAAACACTTCAATTCAGACTGTAATACAAGACTTATACAAGACTAACTTAATCGGCCGTTTATTTTTCTTATATAGACCCAGCGAATATTCCAGGTATATTCTACCATCTCTAGATTTATTTTCTAGCATCTCTCGAACGACTCGAACGCTTCTCGTCGTTTCTCAAATTTTCTAGTCCCATCTCGATCCACGGCATTTTGTTTGTTTAATAGAATCGTGTAGGGGCGATCGGGACAATCTTAGTAATTCGCGGTACCACAGTCGTCGATTTGGGTGTGAGTGGGGCAAATTACGTGACACTGCCCCCTCCTTAGGACCGATCGTCCCGATCGGATACATCTCTATATGGGGACAGACGCTCCAGATGGACAACTTTCATCTTACTCCTGGGAGTCCTCTGTATCCAGTAGACGACGTCATTGATTCTTTTAATCACAGTATAGGAGCCCTCTCAACGGTTCTGTAGTTTAGGCGATTTTCCTTTCTTCCGCGTGGGGTTGTACAGCCACACCAGGTCACCTTGTTGGAATCCGACTGTATTGGCCCAGACGTCGTATCGAGTCTTCATGCGATCGCTCTCTAGTCGCATTCGAGATCTGACTTGATCGTGTATGGCTGCTAGTCTTCGTTCTAGCTCATGAGTATAAGTGTCTGGCTCTGTGGGCTGTTCCGCAAGACGACCAAATACCAAATCTGCTGGAAGGCGAAGCTCTCTTCCAAAGATGATCCTTGCGGGAGTCTTCCCAGTAGTTTCATGGACAGCTGAGCGGTAAGCTAACAGGAAGAGTGGAATGAGCTTGTACCTAGTCTGTCTGGTTCTCGTTTACAAACATCCTCAGATTGGTTTCTAGTGTGGCGTTGAAGCGTTTCACCATACCATCTGACTGGGGATGCAGTGGGGTGGTCCTGGTTTTTCGGATTCCCATAAGCTCGCAGACCTTTCGGAACACGCCTGATTCGAAATTTCTGCCCTGATCTGAATGTAGTTCCATGGGCACACCAAATCTGCAGAACAGGTTGTTGACTAGAGCTTCTGCTACGATCGTGGTCTCTTGATTGGGAAGGGGGTATACTTCTGGCCATTTGCTGAAGTAGTCCATGGCTACTAGCAGA
Organism: Monochamus alternatus; assembly: GCA_037114965.1. Lineage (NCBI taxonomy): Eukaryota > Metazoa > Arthropoda > Insecta > Coleoptera > Cerambycidae > Monochamus > Monochamus alternatus. Next base: position 9,764,402 of record CM073426.1, on the reverse strand, counting down.
TATCGGTTCCCACTTTGAGTTTTCGGAAATGGGCCAGCGATATCAATGGCAATCCTCTCGAACGGTGCTCCTACGATGTACTGGAGCATTTTCCCTCTGGAACGGGTCTTCGGTCCCTTGCTTGCTGCACATATGTCACATTTTCGGCACCAATCTTCTACATCCGTCCTACAGCTCAACCAGTAGAAACGCTCCCTAATCTTCTGTAGAGTCCTATTGATACCGAAATGTCCACCAGTGCCTCCATGTACTTCCTGCAACACTTCTTTAACTCCATTACAAAATTGTACCCTTCCTGGAGAATCGTAGGGTTTTTGTAAGTTATATGGATACAATTTAGTTTTCAGATGCCATACGACATAATACAGAACATATTTAAATTTGCTATTGAACGAATATTCGCGGAAGGATTTTCTTCTATGATGTGCTTGATATCATTTTCAGCTTTTACATCTTCGTGTTTGGGTTGTAATTGTTTTTTTTTCGGACACTTTGTGCCACGTGAAGAAAAGATTATGATGATGAGGAGATACGGTGTTTCTGAGGATGAAGACAAAAAGAAATTGCTGTTGTACATGGGCTCCGGCAGAAAAAAAATTCGGGGGAGAGGGGGAGGCAACAAAAATAACGCGTTTGAAAAATAGCTTAACCAACTTTGATAAAATCTTTGGTGCTATACTAGATGACTTACACTCCTAAATAAAATAAAATGGAATATCACAACTGCAAACGTCACCAAAACATAAAAAATTACAAGAAACTAGTCCTACATTCTAAAAAACATAGAAATAAACAAAAACAAAAGTATCAAGAAATAACTAAAAAATTTAAAATTCTTAACACTTAACGGTTATTTCTAATATTCCTGGAGGGGTAAACTGCCCCCCTTACACTCCCCCCTGGCCGGCGGCCTTGCTATTTTTTCAATCTGGATAAATGTACCTTAATAATAAAAATTAAAAATGAAACTTGGCATAAAGACACTGTAACACACAAGATGCTGAGGTTATGTAAGGCTTTTTGTGTGAGTAGTAGGATTTTAGCTTCCTAAATAATGAAAATTAAATATGAAACCTGACAGGAAAACGCTGTACATACATACAAGATGCTTAGGTTATGTGAGGATTTTGTGTGAGTAGTAGAATTTGAACTTCCATAATTTAGCACTGTAATTGAAAAATATGCGTATAGAAAACTTTTCGAATAGCAACATTATTTCACATAATTATGTACATGTTTAAAAAAAATGTATTTACCAAAGAGTTCATCAATCAGTTCAGCACGTCGATTTTGTTTTTAAAAAAGACACTGTCATACGACCTACATTTGTGACGTCATCGTTATTCGAGATATGACGTCATCGTTATTCGAGATATGACGTCATCGATAATTTTTTTAAATAGCAACCCCCAATTTTGTCCATGCCATTTAAAAAAGCGTGTCATTCTACATACATACATCATGAAAAATTATGGTGTTACATAACAAAAATTTCAGGAAAATAATGTTTGAAGATTTTAAAATATAATTTTCACAATACTGTGCACCTTCCCATTATGCAACACCTGTCTGTGCTTATTTAGATGAGCTGTACCCGAATCGTTGGATAGGGAGAAGGGGGCCGATTGAGTGGCCAGCCAGATCGCCCGATTTGACACCACTAGATTATTTCTTGTGGGGATACTTAAAAAGCAAAGTATACGTTACTAGACCGGTTAATTATAAAGATTTAAAAGCAAGAATTCGTCACGAGATACATCGTATACCTCCTGAAGTTATTGATAATGTCCAAAAAGAATTTTTTAATCGTCTTGGCTACTGTCAAGAAGCCAACAGTGCACAATTTGAACATTTAATTTAGTCCATTTTTTACATAATCATTATCATTTTCCGTTAATATACAATGTAAATTATAAATTACTATTAAATATTATGTAAAAAGAGCATAGCAAAACATGGAAATGTCCATCTATTTTCATCAGTACACTCTGATTAGTAATGTTGCTCGTCATAACTCACACCGAACTCTCATATCAAAATAATAAACTAATTAATTCACGCATCTCATAAAATTAGGTTATGTAGCCGCTGATGAAAACTGTTCAACTAACTCAATTTTACCTCGGTGGTCTGTGACCTTTCCCGACTAAAAGGGAAAGTGAAACTGAATCGGCACGGTTGATAATTCAATTACTTTTGTTTAGAAAAATTGCAACTTTTCATAAGTAAGTTATATCTTATTAAAATTAGGCGTATAATGATGGAAGCAGCCTATATTTTCGAAACTCCTATTTACATTTACTTGCCATTCTTTGTTGGCAAAGTACTTTTTCCGGGCTCTATCAATCTACTGTTCTACAAAATCCGCCGTACATTGTTGCGCATAAAACATTTTCTATTGCCAACGAACGTAATAAACCATTTCATTAATTAAATAAATTCGTGTTAAACTAATGTCTTCATGGGTATTGTTTACATAATAAAATATAACGGATGCAGATGCGGTTTGGTGCAATTTATTTATGGAATTAAGATACCAGATGTAATGTATAAGAGAATAACAAATTTTAATAATGGTTCATTTAAAGTTTTGGCATCGGTTTAAAGGGCAACTTTTGTTCGGACCCGTAAAGTATAAACAGTGTAGTGTATTTTCGCTAATTAGTATTATTAATAATTTAGATTTGCATTGAATCAAAATTAAGAGTAGTTTCACACGTCAGGAAGATTTTATATTTATTAATTATCCGAAACAAATATTTTTTGCTTTCAAACTACATGTTTTACAAGTCAAATTTTTGTTCTAACCACAGCTAGAATCGATTCTGAACCGTCCAGAACTGTTCAGTCAGTTTAATTGTTGTATTTTCGGGTGAATACGACGTAAGACGGAGCTGGTCAAACATTCTAGAAGCTGGTACATACCCAATGTTACAACAGATGTTCCAACATCCCACTGTCAGTTGCCATGAGTTTTGCCCCGATCGCCCCGCCTCGTCTAATGTGCATTCAAGATGCAATAGGATGAGTCGCATCGATGTGCTGGAACTGTATAGAAAATTAGAGATTCAGAACGTATCCAAACAAACATTTTTGAATGTACAAGACACAAATACAATTTTGTAGAATCAAAAAATGCAGTTCGAAAATGATCTAAAAAATACACTTCTGCACTGCATTGGAAACTAGTTCACTGTATAATCTGATCTTGCGCAAGGCATGCAATAGGCGACCGGTATGACGGCAAAGTGTACTGAAAAATAAACGTACAAAAAATTTAAAAAGTTTCACAAGGAAAGAATTAAATAAAATTTTATAAACCTATTTTATATAAGCAAATTCAACTGTTTTTGTCGCTATTGTTGTTATTGAGCAATAAACTTAATTTGTGGTTTTAATAAAATATTTTGACACCTGATGTTACAACTGTTCAAAATTTTGTTCATCGATGTGTAAACACATTTGGCCCCGTCTTTGATACGCCTCGTATATGATACGCTGCACTGTTAATTGGAATATTCTTTGTACTTGTTGAGCGATTTGCCTGGTATATATTGGGAGATTCTCTTCAGCAATTTGCAAAATGTGTTTCTTAATCGCTGCAATACGCCGTGTACGCTAAGAACTACCATCTCTTCCATGATTCGGTTGCAAATATACGGGATATTTGCACGCCCGCCTTGCACTACCGCTTCAATATTTTTTTTCTCGGAAACTATTAGGATTTTACAAAAATTTGTATTTTATCATATTGACTCCATTTTTCATGACCCATGAACACAGGAAAAAGTAAAAATACTCGCGACAAAAATTCAGACGACTTACGTCATACGAACAAATGAATAATTCCATTATATCTCCATCAAAATATCTAAGAAACTGCAACTCATAGTAACAAAACTATATACTACACTAAACGTTTGCATTATATATTGCATTAAATTGCAAAAAATGACTGATTTTAAAGCGACCAAATATCGAAAATTACGTTGACAATAAGAACAAATGTGTAACGTCAGCCGTGACGTAAGACGTCTGAAGTCTTGACGCGAGTATAGAAAATACATTAGATTATTTTAGCGGTAAATTTGAAAAAGCAATTCAGTTAGAGAAGATCTATTTTATTTGCTTTTTGATTAACAAGGAGGAATAATAAACACAAAATAAATCAATGAAGAGGCACAGTTAATCTGAAACTAATGTAACTGACATTTTAGAGGTAGTAGTTGACAGTCTTGACACTGACAATAAACATGAATTTATATGGAGCTTGGCGACAACCAAATAACAAGCTGAGTTTACGTCCGATAAATTTGAATCAGTCCTCTTAGTTTTGAAATAGAGTATAGTGATTTGGAAATGATTTGACTTGAATACTAATTAACTTGGACTTTTTTGCAAAACCTGTAGATTGTGAATGTTAATAAAACTTGTAAAAGTTAATTAAGTACTTTCGTTTTTTGTGTAAGGAGTATTTGAACGGAATCCATAACAACATATTTACTCCTATGGGTTGATACGATTTATTCTTTATGTTTCTCAATACAAAACATTCTTATAATAAAATAACAGTGGGCAAAATTTGTGCCAAAAAAAAAGCGCATGATACGCGTCACATGATTGTGATCCACATTTTATCACAGGACTGGCTAAAATTTTGTTTACGCCGGACAACTGAATAGGGTCGTTTCTATCTTTAAAACTCTGTATAATATGTTTCTTATCTTTTTTTGATTATATAAAAACCAGTTGATAAAGCTCTTCGATGATATGAACTCGTGTGGAATTTTTAGATATTATTAAATTGTAGACATCAAAAGATTTTTTTTCCTGCACTAATACAAAAAAAAAGGGAAGTAGGTAAACACGAATGCTCTCATGATTTGTTAAAAACTATATTTCCTGCTATGTAGACATAGTATTAGTTAACATTTATAGACCCGTATCCATATTATGTATTATTTTTGAAATCATCATTGCATTGCACGATGCATTGTTTGAAGAATGTAACATTTTAGCCGCTGAACATGGTTTTATTTCTAGATTTTGTTGGACAAACCTGGCTTGTCTCTCACAATACATCTGTCTGTCTATGAACATTGAAGTTATTTATACTGACTTTAAAAAAGCTCAATCAAATCGACCATTATACAGTATGCGCCAAAAGTATGGAATAAATTCAATAAAAACGAAACAATTATTTTTTGGAAAAAATCCTCGAATAGGTCGATTTTTAATTTAAAAAATACATATTTTAGCGTAAAATGCGATTTTCAAATGTCATTTGTTTTCGAGTAATGACGTCATCGATTTTTTTTAAATGGCAATACCATTTTTTTTTCCTTGATTCTGAAAGATCGTTTAATTCTCTATCAGACAGTACTAAAATTTTGCCCTTTTACATAGGAAAGTTTTCGAGTAAATGACGATTGAATGTTAGAAACGTAAATTTTATCCATAAAAAAGTAACAATTCTGAGGTATGTAAAATAAAATACAATTGATTAAATCTCTAGCGATCTTGCAGGCCATTCTATCGGTCCGCGTCTGCCGATCCAACCATATGGTATCGTCAGGAATGTCAGGGTCATTATCATTAGGAAAAATTACTGCAAGGGCTGGAACAAGGTCATTTTCTAGAAACTCTAAATATCTTTGTCCTGTAAGGGTTCCTTCAAAGAAGAAAGACCCTACTATTCTGTCGTCAACTATTCCAGCCCACACATTTAATTTCTGAGGGTGTTGGGTATGTGCCTCTGCCATCCAATGAGGATTTTCCCGACTCCAATATCTGCAAGTTTGACGGTTTACTGTACCATTCAGACAAAATGTGGCCTCATCTGAAAAAAGTACTTGCCGGTGTAAATTTCTATTTTCTTGACATAAATCCATTAGAATTTCGCAAAAGTGTAAGCGGGGATCGGGATCGTCTTCATTGAGTTCCTGCACAAGTTGAATTTTGTAGGGATGATATTTTTCCTTCCTCAAGATACGTAGCACTGTGCTCTGACTAGTGTCATTGTTTAATGCAACCAATCGTGAAGAATTATGAGGATTATCCACCATACTTATCAAAATGTTCTGTTTCTGATTTTCATTAATGCTTGGACGTCCAGGTTTTGGAATATTTACAACATTGCCAGTTTCTTTAAATTTAGACTCTACCTTACTGACTGTTGATTGGCTGATAGGGCGATCTGGATATTTTTCATTAAATAAACCGCAAACTTCCTGCTGAGTTCTAGTCATATTCCCGCATCCGATAAGAATTAAAATTTCAATTCTTTGAGTAACAGTTAAATGTGCCGTAATACTTTAAATTGAACAATAATTTCTATGTCGCTTACAATACTTATTAGAAAGTCGGTGTGACAATGACACTTTGCAAAGATTTTCACCTACGTGATCCGTAAAAGAACTATGGAATTCGAAAAACTAAACTTGATAACGTTTTTGCTTTATTTTAATTGATTTACGTTTTCTAACATTCAATCGTCATTTACTCGAAAACTTTCCTATGTAAGAGGGCAAAATTTTAATACTGTCTGATAGAGAATTAAACGATCTTTCAGAATCAAGGAAAAAAATATGGTGTTGCCATTTAAAAAAAAATCGATGACGTCATTACTCGAAAAGAAATGACATTTGAAAATCGCATTTTACGCTAAAATATGTATTTTTTTAATTAAAAATCGACCTGTTCGAGGATGTTTCCCAAAAAATAATTGTTTCGTTTTTATTGAATTTATTCCATACTTTTGGCGCATACTGAATACTTTTGCATAAACTTGAAGAAGTTGGTGTGACAGCTCAATTGATAGCTCTATTCCTCTCGTATTTGATTGATCCTCAACAGATTGTCGGAATGAGGTATTCAAGTCACCCCCCATTGTTCCTTTACCAGGTGTGCCTCAAAGATCAAACCTTGGACCATTCCTTTTTTTTATTTTTATAAATGATTTAATCAAGCGAATTAAGTGTGGTAAATTGATTTATGCTGATGATCTGAAAATTTTTACTGAAGTAATGTCTATTGATGACTTGGCTACTACAGAATTATGTAGATACCATAGTGGATTAGTGTATACCTATAATAATTTAAATAATAATAATTATTATAGGAACTTTGCCATCTTATTTTTTCTTGTTCTATCTGTACCCGAGAGATTTCCCACATTTTCCCGGACACCAGACACCCTGTATAAGATATGTTGGAACTATAACAATGTATGTCGTACTTGTGATATAAAATGATTTTACGCTAAAATATGTATTTTTTTAATTAAAAATCGACCTGTTCGAGGATGTTTCCCAAAAAATAATTGTTTCGTTTTTATTGAATTTATTCCATACTTTTGGCGCATACTGAATACTTTTGCATAAACTTGAAGAAGTTGGTGTGACAGCTCAATTGATAGCTCTATTCCTCTCGTATTTGATTGATCCTCAACAGATTGTCGGAATGAGGTATTCAAGTCACCCCCATTGTTCCTTTACCAGGTGTGCCTCAAAGATCAAACCTTGGACCATTGCTTTTTTTTATTTTTATAAATGATTTAATCAAGCGAATTAAGTGTGGTAAATTGATTTATGCTGATGATCTGAAAATTTTTACTGAAGTAATGTCTATTGATGACTTGGCTACTACAGAATAATGTAGATACCATAGTGGATTAGTGTATACCTATAATAATTTGCATCTTAATGTTGACAAATGTAACATCGTTAGCTATCACAGAATGACGATTACTATATTAATCACATCACTTCGGCCGGGCTTGATGAGATTAGGGACTTATTTGAGATGAGATTAGGGCATATTATTCGGTCATACATTTTTTTATACACCATATTGCCTTAATAGCAGACATTTTACTGACGTAAAGACGATTAAGTTAAGTCTGTATAGCGTCGGTTTCTTTATTTTCTAACCTTTAAAGAAGATCATTAGTACCCGCCTAGAGGAGATAGTCATGTTGTTGCTGCTGTCTAGGCTCGAAGGAAATATAAATGAATAATACGCGGATAATAAATACGACGTGTTTATATAATTTGGTACATAGTAATATAGGCTGTCAGTTTCTACTTCAAAACTGGTTAGTTCTTCGTGCTGTATCTAGACAATCTAACATTTTATAATCATGGCATCCACACGACCACAATGCTCTGTTGTCCTATATAGAGGGTCTCCGGGAAAATGTGAAAAATTTCTTAGGTGCAAATATAACATTAAAAAATGAGACTACATGTTCCCTAGAAAATGTTTTTCTACAGGACCTCCCTGCCTCCCTACGGAGATATGTGTCCCTGAAGGACACCAATGAAAATCGGTTTTTCTTGAATAACTTTTAAAGTGCTTAATATAATTTAATAAAAATTTAATGTGATGGTCACTAGTAAGAACCTCTTAAAATAGTGTTCTTGAACATAACTTTTTTAGTTTACCAGAGGCGGGCTAAACACCCTGTATGAACAGTTTAAAGTAATAAATCTTAGACTAAAAAAGGTACTTTTGTTCATTGTCGATGAAATGAACCGTTTGCGAGAAAAAGAATAATAAACGAATTCATGTTTTATTTTTAATAAAAATGCTAAATATGTTTCAATGACACTATTCCATCACATTGATTTTTTATTAAATTATATTAAGGGCATTAAAAGCTATTCAAGAAAAACCGATTTCCAGAGGAAGTAGGGAAAAAATTATAGGAACTTTGCCATCTTATTTTTTCTTGTTCTATCTGTACCCGAGAGATTTCCCACATTTTCCTGGACACCGGACACCCTGTACAATATGTGTTGGAACTATAACAATGTATGTCGTACTTGTGATATAAACTGATTCTGTCGCTACAATATATGAGTTTTGGTTTTGTCAATTTTATAATGGTCTTTTTGTATTATTATATATTTATGTTAATCATTGTAATTTAATACAGCATATGCGTTGTATTACTTTTGTTGCTGTGTTTTCTAGAAGTGGGAATATTATTATTATGGAACAGTCTGTGTAGTTCAGTTATAAAAACTTTAAAATCATTTGCCTCTGTAGAACATTTGAAGAATACATGTCCTTTAAGCTGGACAGGGCGCATTGTCGAATCGAGCGGGTACTACAGAATCGCACCGAGAACTGTGTTTGCGAATATCTTCCGCATCAAATATTTACCGTTGGATTCTCGTCAAAGGCGTAAATATATACCCTCTTCATATACAAGAGTGCTCGTTGTCTGCCGGCCTTATGATACGTTTATAAATTGACTTAGAGATCCTTTGAAACCGCCCAGCGCTGTGTATCGAAGTGTTACCTGCACAATATTAACTTAATTATGTGCCACTCGCTCTCCACCCACTCCGAATGGCTTAATCAGATCATTCGCTACTTCCAAAAGCATTTAAGTCAGAAATAGAAAATTACTATGCGCGCTTGGCAACGGCGATACTTTATTTAATAAAATAAGTTATTTTCTAGGTTTCTATGCTATGTTGTAACTTTTCTCCGTAATTGTGAAATTGAAAAAAAATATAGTCACTAGATTTTTTCAAACTGTCACAACAATTTGTCAGAACGTTAGTAGTAAGTATCATAGTAGTTAGTAGTAAGTTATAAAACAAAGTCGCATCTAAATAATATAGAAATTAATAAATATGTATTTATTATGTTACAAAATTAATAATAAATTTGAATGTTTTGGTTTCTTTGGTGAAAAGTAAATTTTAAAATATTCAAACATTATTTTCTTAAAATTTTTGTTATGTAACACCATAATGTATCATATGTATGTATGTAGACACGCTCTTTCAAATGTCATGGTCAAAATTGGGGGTAGCTATTTAAAAAAATTGTCAATGACGTCATATCTCGAACAACGATGACGTCATAAATATGGGTCGATGTCAAAAAGTGCCTTTTCAAAAAACAAAATCGACGTGCCAGGGGATTTTTTCGAAAACTTCTCCATTTAAAAATTAATGAATTTATTCGTTACTTTAAAATAATTGTTAAAAACTGGAGTTAGAATAATAAAATAATATGTATCGTACAAACGCTTTTTAAAATTTATTATTTTATTTGAGGAGAATTTAAATAGCAAAAGTGGATAAACAAAACATCAAGAATTTTATTTTTGATATTACTTTTATTCTGCGTGATTTATTTGTCGAGATTTCTGTACCTAAAAGCATTACAAAGTTGATTATTTTACGGCGAGAAATACGGCGATCTGAAGAAAGAAAGAAAACATTGTACTAAGGTAAACTGACCTTATTTTGGTCCTTGAGGCATGGCGCATTCTTTATTGAACACCCTGTATATGAAATACGCTTCAATTGTAGAAACTCTCAAAAGGAGCTTAAATTTTCTGATGTACTTAGAACAGTTGAAAATAATTAGAATGGTACTTTTGATCAGATACGAAAACATAATGGAGAATTGATTATAGAAAAAGTCATTCTCAGTAAAAGACGTCTATTACCCTGGCAATTCAACGTCAGCGGCCGCTAAAAACATGTGATGGATATTTTGTTGCTAATTTGTGCCACCGGTTTCAATTTTCTACCTTGTGCCGTTTTCGAGAAAAATGGTGGCTGCCAGCGTATTACGCTAGTATCGGATTTTTGCACCATATTTTGTTGCTCGTCGAATACATTCTGATAGTAGTTTTTTGAAAAAAAAAAAAGTCAATTATTATCATATTATTCTAGCTCCCATCATTTTTCTCGAAAACGGCACAAGGTACAAAATTTAAACTGGTGGTACAAATTAGCAGCAAAATAGTAACAAAATATCCACCACTTGTTTTTGGCAGTGGTATTTTATTTTTCATTTTAGACGAGCGCAAAGCAGCAACAATTTTTAAACCGATTGTGCGAGTTGAATGGATAATTCTTTTTTTATTTTTGTAATACTATACACAGATAGGACTTGATAAGCAACAAAATATGGTTCAAAAAGCGCTTTGCTATCGTTATTATTTGCAGAGTAATTCGATGGTCTGCTAGCGCAATATTACTCTAGCACCCACCATTTTTCTCGAAAACGGCACAAGGTACAAAATTTAAACTGATGGTACAAATTAGCAACAAAATATCCACTACTTGTTCTTGGGGCCCGCTAATATTGTAAAAGTGGAAAACGTTGAACGCATAAACCCAATACAATCCATGAAGTTTTCTACTGATGTAATAAAAGCGGAATATAATCTCGTATATCCATTTGTTCAAGTTTTCTCCCGCAATATCCATTAAGGTAATATTACGAACAGTACAACATTCTTCAGCGCGAATTAATCATAATAATTTCAGTTCCTGAAGTTTACATTTTCCTAGCAGACGTCTTGACAGCTGAAATTCTTGGATCTTCAGCAGTACGCGAAACTTCGTGACGGTAATAAAACATTGTTACTTCCCTCCTGAAATTCCTGCGTCGAACGAGACTCCAAATCGCTGGCAGAAATTTCCTAGTACACGGCTGTAATATTTATTAGGGAATTTAATTTTGGAGAGTGGCTATAAAACCGCTGCCGCTTAAAAGATACCTCTCATGGTTTGCATTACAGCCGCCTTCTTTTACGTCTACTTTTCAACATTTTATTTTATTTGGAACTTAGTATCACATTCGGCACTCAGAAGTCATGGAACCTGGCAAAATAAATACAGGGTGTAACTTTGAATTGGGGTCCGGTTTAGAGTGTAGATGCCTGTGACCTTTACAAACACATATCATAAGTTTGTAGTTTGTTTTCTTAAATTCCGGCACGAAAACTGTTATTTTTTTCGGAATTGTCATAGTACGACACTAGGAAGGCCAGTGCTAGGTATATCTAATCACAGCGACTCCAGCATTGTTGTCATATTTTATTACTGAACTGGAAAATGGGGAATGAAGTTCTATTAGAAAGCAAATTATATATATATATATATATATATATATATATATATATATATATATATATATATATATATATATATATATATATATATATATATTTTGAGTGGATGTTAGTCAGAAGCTATATTATCTCATAAATAATAAAAAATAAATACATAATCATTTTTACTTACGTGACTAGAGTTCTCTTCTACGACGTTTAAAATGTTTGCTGCAAGATTCTTACTTTCTGAGTTTGCTTTCGTTGAACATTAGCGTACTGGCGTTCAAAACTCCTATAATCTCTTAAATATTGAACCAATTTTACAAATATTTTCTTAGGCCGTTTTCTTTAACAATATTTTAGCTCTTAATTCGTATACATGTTTTTTTCATAATATCACACACACACTTGGTAAACACAGCTTTATAAGGTTATTATACACATATATATACAGTGCTTTCGAAGAGTAACGAATAAATTAATTATTTTTGAAATTGAGAGGTTTTCGAAAAAATCCCCTGGCACGTCGATTTTGTTTTAAAAAAACGCACTTTTTACATACGACCCATATTTGTGACGTCATCGTTGTTCGAGATATGACGTCATCGACAATTTTTTTAAATAGCATTGAGTGGACAGCCAGATCGCCTCATTTGTCACCTCTAGATTATTTCTTGTGGGGATACTTAAAAAGCAAAGTATATTTTTACTAGACCGGTTAATTTAAAAGATTTAAAAGCAAGAATTCGTCACGAGATACATCGTATACCTCCTGAAGTTATTGATAATGTCCAAAAAGAATTTATTAATCGTCTTGGCTACTGTCAGGCAGCCAACGGTGCACAATTTGAACATTTAATTTAGTCGATTTTTTACATAATCATTATCATTTTCAGTATTGTGAAAATTAAATTTTAAAATCTTGAAACATTATTTTCTTGAAATTTTTATTATGCAACACCATAATTTTTCATGATGTATGTATGTAGAATGACACGCTCTTTCAATTGGGGGTTACTGTTTAAAAAATTGTCGATGACGTCATATTTCGAACAACGATGACGTCACAAATGTGGGTCGTATGCCAAAAAGTGCCTTTTTTAAAAACAAAATCGACGTGCCAGGGGATTTTTTCGAAAACTTCTCAATTTCAAAAATCATTAATTTTTTCGTTACTTTTCGAAAGCACTGTATAATAACACATTTCACAAAATACCACATTAAATTGTTACGAAATTAAACTTGGCAAAATACAGCACTGCACTAAACAAATTTATATCTAAAATATGAGTATGTTATGACAAGTATCCTATAATAGTTATTTACCAAGGTGTGCAGAGCACGGTTCTCAAACTTTTTTTCTCAAACTCTCGCTTTGTATGCATGGCTTTCGTACACCTCATAACACCGTACTGTGGTACGTAAGAATCTGTTGGTCCTTCTAGAAATTTTTTCTTACCAACGGTTCTGCTTCGTGCAACCCAACAATCCGCCCTTCGTCTAAGTTACTAAGCTGGGTTTGCCCAAATTTATGTACTCTAGACATAATCAGCTGTAAAAAATTTCGTTTCCAACAAACTTCATAACATTTGCACACAAATATGACCAGACATTTTTAACTGTATACTAAAATAAAAAAATCTATTATACAGTCAAAAATTATTATAAGAAACTGGCAGTAGTTTAAGTTTTGTTGACCCTTCAAGTTTTTTTATTTAAAGCGGGACCACTTTAAATAAAGCAAATTAATTTAATCCAGAATATTTCAAAATATTCCATTTAATTTTGCGAGATTTCAATGATTCTCAAAATTGCATTGTACTAAAAATCTATTGAATCTTTAGCGGTCATAACAATCGTTTATTTACCGTCACTTTAATTTTATTTAGAACTTCAGTTCTTATTGAATTTTTAATTAAGTGGTAAAGAAGAAATATAACCCATATTGTAAAGCGTATTCATTAATCTCAGATATTTCAAAAGATTATGGAATTTAACCATATTTTATTTAGAATTCTAAAAAGTTTCATAGTGTTTTGTTGGAATTTTATCCCAAATGTACTCTGAATCAATGGTTTTCCTTTGAAATAGCTTACTTTGTAATCGTAATTTCTGGAAAAAATATGATTATTGAGATAGGATAGATATAATTATAATAAAATAATGTCACGGAATTTGCCCCACTCACACCCAAATCGACGACTGTGGTACCGCGAATTACTAAGATTGCCCCGATCACCCCTACACGATTCTATTAAACAAACAAAAAGCCGTGGATCGAGACGGGACTAGAAAATTTGAGAAACGACGAGAAGCGTTCGAGAGATGCTAGAAAATAGATCTAGAGATGCTAGAATATACCTGGAATATTCGTTGGGTCTATAAAAGAAAAATAAACGGCCGATTAAGTTAGTCTTGTATAAGTCTTGTATTACAGTGTTGAATTGAAGTGTTTAGTTGGAGATATCAAAGTGATTTAGATAGCGATTAATTAAATAAGTGTTTAGTTGAGTTCTAATTAGTGTTCAGTAGTGTACTGAGTATAGTTAATAAAGAAGTAGTTAATTAACAGATTGTTTTTCTGGCAATAGTAAAATTCGGATTGGGAAATCCGTGACAATAATTTAATCCTAAATATTTGAATACTTATGAAATTTTATAACATTCCACTTGAGTTCATAAGATTTCATTGTTTTGAGAGATTTCCTAGTATTTTTTTTTTTTTTGAGAATTTGTCATTTTATTTGCAAATTAAATCAATTGATACCCAATGTGTAGAGATATAATAAATATTGCAAAACATTAAAAAATTGTCCAGAATATGATTCCTAAAGATCACAAAAAATTTAGTAGAATTTCTTAAGAATTTCCAAGACGCTGTAGTACGCAGAAATCACGAAATATTTCACTGAGTTTTGAAAGATTTCATGATATTTCAAAGATTGTTTACGTAATATCGAAATGAATGAGTCTCACGATTTCCAGTATGGCTATATGTACTTCTCTAGTGTTACGTAAATATTGCAATATTTTCGATTCTAATATTTATCTTTGTTGCAGGTATGGAATTAGCAGTCAATAATACCGCTACGTTATAAGGGTAAGCCTAGTTAAGCCTCAAAGCCGGATGTGTTTTAATAAAATGGAATCAGCGTTATCAGTTTATTTGTCGGATCAAAGTATTCCGGACTCTTGTGGATAACCCGTTGAATATTTGTAGTTAAAGGAAAGTTTTCCACATTTCTTTGAAATCGTGTATTTTATCATCTACTGGTAGTAGATTACGCTAACTAATGATAAAGGGTTATCTTAAAATCTGATTATAAAAAGTTAGATTAAATTACATTATTATACTACAGTGAGATTTTTGTAAACTGCATGTTGGATAATAACCTACTTACGCTTCAAAACGCATATTTAATTTTATTAAGATAAATGAAAAATAAGGACAGGACAACCATGTTGGATTGTTTAGTTTTTAATTTAAAATAGAATAAGCCCATTTTTGAAGTATACATTTCAGCACTGTTTTCAAAAATTATTTGAAATTACGGAGTACTCTACAGATCTCCAGTATTTATTATGCAAGATGTAACAAAATAGCAAATCATCCCGTTAACTGCCTATTTTTGGCGGCAAAATATGACGATTTAATCCTATTTACCTATATACAAAAGTGTCTCTCTTAAAAGATACAGGGTGTTAAGTTGAACTTTTAAAATTGCTGTTTGGCTATAATTTCTTCAGTTTTTCACATGAAATTTTACAGGAATACTTCTTGTTATTAGTCAAATCCTAAAGGGCATTATTGTAAAGGATTCCTGCAAAAACTTAATTTTCGACATAAATTCGTTCTTGTGCATGCAACGTTAAAATAGTAACAAAATGAGTTCCCTTATTAAATTTTTTTAAATTTCATATTAAAAAGAAACTACTTGTAACATTCTAACTTACTTCTATTCTAACATATTTTATATGTTTAAGTGATCTTTAAGATTTAAGATCTTTCCGTGTATTATATATTGTAATAAAATTAAATTTAAAACAGATTAAATAATTTTAAATTTTCACACATTGTAAAAACATGATAAATTGGTTAAAATAATTATTGATGGTATAAAGAAAAGGTGTAATATTGAAAATAAGTAGTATATACAAGAATTAAATATAACGTATCAGAAGAATCACATAATTAAAATTTAATAATTTCAATTTTTAAAAGTTAATACCAGATAAATTTGTAAAAATATCTGTACTTCGACTAATAGAAATGACAAGTACATAGTTAAAATCAAAAATTAACCCAGAGCTGGGCATATCAATTGATAGCTAATAAAATAAGGATGGCATTAATGTGCATATCGTTAGCATCCGAGTCAAATGTAAAAAAGAAATTGATCAAATAAATAAAATTCAAACGTCAGATTTTAAAAATAATATTTATTAATTGACACCTGTCAAAAATAAGGATGTAGACACATGGACAAGATAGCCATACCTATAAAAAGATAATTAATTAATACTTCTCATTAAATATAAAGAAATTTGTAAATTATAAAACATGGATAATATGTAATTAGAATTAAGAAGTGCAGTGATGTGAGTAAATAAAAACGATATGTTAAAATGTGAAAGTGACTTAATACAGAAACTAAAAATCTAGAATCCATATAGACTGGAAAACAAAGAAGTTGTTGATTAGTTACGCAAGAAGATAGAAAAAGGGCAGCGTCCCCAAAATTTAAGAAAAATTAAAAATATTCTTAGAAAAGCATCCAAAAACATCACTTACCAGAAGAAGAACAAAAAAAGGTTACATCATCTCCATCTCAAGACGTTCCAGAAGGATTTTTCCAGCAGTTCCAGTTTTACCAGGCCCAGTATCAACTTTAATTGGAATCCACAGCGTGTATTTCCATGATCCCAGGAGATTTTGAACTAAAATTAAAAGTACCAGGTACCATTTTAATTTGTGCACAAATATTTATTTGTGCACAAATAAATATGCTAGCTAGCAAAATTCTAACTAAGGAATCAATATAGAAACTGAACCTAGGTATTCAGTATACATATCAGGACTTACCTATATAAGTGAAATAAAATAAAGGCCACTAAAAGTCCCAGAATTACTAAAAACTTTCCACAATTTTCACAAAGCAAGTCGCAAGCTTCCATTTTTATTTAATAACCTGAATTTATTTCTCGATTCTACCGATAAAACAGAAATTTGTATATTGCTATAGATATGCAACTGGGGGTACAATCAAAGAAAATGTGGGTTGTCTAGGGCTTGAACATAGAAAATATGAATAAATCAACTAATAAAGACAAACCATTATAAAATTTGAATATACCATTATTTGTATAGTTTTAAAAGATATTAGATAAGGAAAAACCCATGTTTCTCTTCAGAAATTGTTTTAATGTGGAATATAATTGATTATTTTCTGAGTTAATTATAAAACATTTGGTTTCTTTCTAAAGAAAATAAAATACAAGATTAAAAAACAAATTTATCATTTTATTCTGTTTTGTGTGAAAGCTATAATTTAGACAATAATTAAATAAAATTAAAAAAAATAAATAAATAAAGAAATAAAAGGAAGTTTTCTCTCTATAAAGAACCGACTACTGAGTAGAGTCCAAGCTAGCCAGGGTAGAAGAAAAAATAAAGGGTAAGAAAAGAATTTGAAAGCGCCATAAATTTACTTCATAAAGACTCATTCACACATATTATACAGAATAAAGATCACATACTTACATACACACACAAATAAAAAATCATAATAATACACATGTATTAAAATATTCATAATATAATTCCTGAGTGTTTACGTTACTGCTGAATGTTTTACTTCTCAAAATTTTGTTCATAACATATGCACGTTTTCCATTTTGGCCTCCCACTGAATTTTTCTACGGGCGCCTGTTTAAAACTGTAATTTTGACATTTTAATTCACTAATTAAAAATTTTAATTTATCCATATCCACTTATCCATCTGTCTGTGAAATTCATAAATGAGCTCTTTTAAAGAATATTTGCAAAATCTGAGGTTTGTGGCAAAATTTTTCAGTCGCGTTTGTAATACGCCTTTTCAGTTTGATCAATTTTCTCAATCAATTCGAAATAAACGTCGTCCTTCATAAATCCCCAAACACTGAAGTCAAATAGATTAAAATCGGAGAAGCGTGGTGGCCACTCTACCACATTTAATTCATCGATTTGGAAAAGTTTAAATGTTTTCTAATATTTAATCCAAAATGGACGGCGAATCACGATCAACTCACATCCACATATTTTGACAAAGGGTGAGTTGCAAATTTTCCAGTAAAGTAAAACATTCATTTTGCAGAAAGTTTAGCAATATCACGGCATCGAAACTTGTTGATGTAAATCTGTATCTTAAATTCGTGGTTTTCCTTAATAAACGAATGTACATTTATAAAAAACATTTATTTGTATAAAAATGACTCGGAGACATGCTGCATAATTACAAATTATTCCTTTCTATTTTCAAATTTACGAATCTTATACAGTGCAACTTATTTTCATGGTATGCTGCTTGCTCAAATATCGGATTTATTTCGAAAATTAAGAATTTTACGAAAAATTATTAGGATCCATAAAATATACACAAAATTTACATTATAACATAGCAAACAATCGGCCATAGGGGTGCGTCATAAAAGTGGGAGGATTAAATAATCCCTCCTTCCCAGTTTCTACGCTTGCCTTTTAGTCATCGTTTTCAATAATACCTTTGAGGATTTGGTTAATAACAAGAAATATCTAAAAAATTCAAAGTGTTAACGTGAAAAAATTAAGATATTATAGCGAAAAAAACAATTTTAAAAATTCAACTTAACACCCTGTATCTTTTAAGAGATGCATTCGTAGGTTTAAGTTCTCATGTTTTGCCGTCAAAAATACGCTGTGAACGGAATGACCTGCTTTTTTATTTTTTTATTTTCAAATTTGGAACCTATAGGGTGTTTCTTTAGTGATTGGCCGTATTGCACTGCACGTATCTCTGAAGTGGTTCCCAAATAATTTTGTCTGTTTGATCTATTTTTTGACATATGGGTTAAGATTTCAGGAGGTGATTCCTCACAAAAAATTAGGGGTTAACGGAGATACAGGGTGTCAAAATAAGTTTTTTTTTTTAATTTTTCTTAGCTTTACTTTACTACTACTTTATTAACTTTTTTATTTGTGATTTGATTTTTTCCAAGTCTTTTCTATGTATTACTAGTGCCCTTGTAGATTTATGTTCCAAATATTCCGGTGCCAGAGGGCCCGACCTTATTGGCCCACAACTTTTTTGTTTTCACCGCTTTATAAATTTGAATATCACTGTTAAAGAGTACCAAAAATTATTTAAAAAAGTATCTCTTGTGGCGATACAATAAAATGAACCGTTTCTGAGAAAAACGCCTTCAAACATTTTCATGCGTTAACGCTGCTTTAAACTGATTTTTAAATTTTACAAAGGAGGCTTTAAAAACAATAACTTAATGCTGTCTTAGCTGCATTTAACAGATAATCTTTATGTGAATTTCTTGTAAGGAATCACCTCCTGAAGTCTTGACACATAATTACGGACACCCTGTATATCGTCTCAGTTTATATTATCATTACACATTCTTTTTAGGTTACATTTAAATAATAATAATAATTATATGTCTCTATTTGCAGTTTTTAATTACAGAGTTTTTATGCTGGGTCTTTTGTTTGTAGTGTCATCGATAGGTACGTCGAAGTGTCATTTTTAAGGTTATTTAAATAATAATAAATTAATTCTTGTGTCACTTGCCAATTTTTAATTAGAGAATTGTTTATTTTAATTGGATTTCTTTTCTCTATAGTATCATTTATCGATAGGTACTTCGAGATGTCATCATAAGTTTCGAATACATGGGTTAGATAAATTGTTTATTCTTATACTTTTTAAGTAAGTTAAGTAAGTGTGTATTTTACACCTATCTACTGATTGTTGTTTTGATAACTATCTAAATGATTGCTCTATTTACGCTACCGTATTACATCGAGATAATAAGGTAATTATTTGTCTGTTCCAACCTGTAGAGTCCACTGGTATCATTAAAATGTATGAAAACAGGACTTTCTGCGAGATAAATATTTTTTTTTATAGAGCTTGTATCTATAAGGACTTGACACAACTATTATAATAAGCAGGTTTTAATTAAACCAGCCGTAATTAAAATACACACAACTATTATAATAAGCAGCTCTTAGTAGCAGTAGTAAAGTAATTAGGCCACAACAGTCTGGCATTTAGGCCACAGGTGGGTCTTTTTGCCTACCCCACCATCCTATCACCTTCCCACTATTTGCTTTTCGCCCTCCTCGAAGCTACCCAACATCCTAATGAACGCCACATTCTTAGTCCATGATAGGCTCCTCATCTCTTTCCTTTCCAGATCCTCAACGTTAAAGGTCCTATGTCTTAGTCTCCCAAAAGCCGCACAGTGTCCTAGAAAGTGGATGGGAGTGTTCTCCTTTTCTCCACATAAAAGATTATCCTCTATCCCTATCAAATTTAAATGCATTCTGAGTTTGCAGTGTCAGGACCCCTACCATTTATTCAGGAACCTTTGACTGAGGTTCAGCATCCACACCGTCCTAGATTTATTGAGTTCATCGAAAGCCAAATCCACTTTCTTACCTCTTTTCTTTCTCCAAGTCCAATCTAAAATTTGGTAGGCCCATTTATTAAGGGCGCTATTAATACTACTTAAGACAATTAAAAAAAAATGGATTTGGGTTCCAGATCCTACGATTGCAGTTTTCACTTTGCAGGCAAGCCATATGAAAAATGGCAACTGCTACTGCACTCATTGATTATCAATTTAGTTGTGAATTTGATTCAGAAGACGAGTTTGAGTTACGAAATGGCATCATCCAGATGGGTAGTAATAAAAAGTCAGTGAAAAGCTTGTACTTGAAAAAAAAACCAAAAACTCATGGAGAATTTGCCTTAACTAAAGAATTTAGTAACGATTTTGTTCTCATGTAGTCTACATGGCTTGTATCGTACAAAACTTGTCGAATTCGAACAGTCGGAATAACTACGAGGGTTGTCCGTAAATTAAGGTCTCCATCAAGCTCTCCTAGCTTAAATCTGACAACAGCACCGTGTTCCTTGCTTCCCCCACCACCAATCTAGCTGGTCACTGCCTCGCTGTGACGGTTAATCTTGGAGTCGTGGTACTCTTGGCTTAGCAGCCGTTAACGATGGAAGGAAAAGTCGACGCTCCTGCCAAGTGTGAATTGCGTGATCAGATTTTTGTGGTTTAAGGGGTCACCCGCTATTGAAATTCATCGTCAGTTGACCGATGTGTATGGACACAAAAAATGTGGTGTAGAGTTCGCAGCCGGTCGTACAAACGTGCATGACGAGGCCGGCCGCGGGCGTCCATCAGTTTCAGACGAATCAGTGACGAAATTTGAGGAGCATTTGCTTGTGGAAATCATAGACCATCTTCCTTACAGCCCTGATTTGGCCCCTAGTCACTACTATTTGTTTCCCAACCTGAAACAACACTTAGGAGGAATAAAATTATCCAGCGACGAAGAGCTGAAGGCAGCCGTTGATATCTTCCTGCGCGAGTCGGCGGGAGAATGGTACGATGCAGGTATGAAAGAGCTCCCAGAAAAACTCCAAAAATGCATTGATCGTGACGGGGACTACATTGAAAAATAGCTAAAAGTTCAAGCTTTCAGAGTAACTTAGTTTTGCAATAAAAAGATGTTTACTATTTGAAAAAACATTGGAGACTTTAAATTACGGACAACCTTCGTATTATTGCTTAGATTCACAAAAACTCGCCGTGACTCACGCTGCGTCACCTCACCAAGCTGCGTTTCATTTTGCGTCACGCCTAACTTACATTATTATGATGGCTTAGTTAAATCAATCAATCAGTGTTTTCATTGAAGTTTTTATCTATTTATCCTTCTGCAACTGTAGAACTCTTCCATTCCCCGTGTCGCTTCAATTGTATAATATCACCTCTACCATGGACCAATAAAGTAGTCGAAGAAATGCCCCGTGTATAAATGACACTCTAGTAGGTTAAGATGACTAGCAATATCGTTTGGTATTTAAGCTATAACATTCGTTCATACCACTTGCCTTTATTAAACTTTAAGAATAATCTTGCTGGTGTTGATTTTGTTTCTAGATCTCAAGGCTACATACTTCCTATAGAATGACAAAAAGTTGATAAAATTATCTTGAATGTTATTTGTGACAGTAAAAGTTTGACTTCTTGTCTTTGAATCAGGAATAGTAACTATCACAATGGGTTCTTTGTTCTCAATATCTTTAACATTCATTTTTACTGTCATCACGTCTGCAGGCACCCAATATTCCAATAATTAGAATTACCTATAATAAGATATTTCTGTTAAATTACGGATTTTACAATAATTAATGTATGCACAGAATTTACCTTTTTTAATAAGTATGTTTTATTTCATCATCTACTTCACCCAAAAATCTGTATATTTCCACTTGCGAAAAAGTTTTTGATTTCTTAACCTCTTGCTTCTTTAAAAATGCCGTAAACTCTTTGAACTTGCTTAAGGCCAGGCGCGCACGGACGATTTTATGATCGACCGATTAATCAATCGGGTAGTTGGACCTGTACTTTATATATGGAGAGCGCACATGAACGATCGGAAAACCGCCCGATTTGAAAATCTGTGTCTGGACACAGATTTCTGACCCGATCGCGATCGCTCGATTGCATTAGCCCAATGTATTTCAATCTGGGCGCGCGAACGCATATGTTTTCAGTCGACCGATTCACGATATACTAGGTGCATGTCTGTTGTTTCGCTGGAATATGGAAATTGACACAGAAACATTAATAAGATTGGTAGAAGTGCAACCTGAACTGTATAATAAACAATTAAAAGGCTATAGTGACCGTAATGAAAAACAAAAACTGTGACTTGATGTCTGCGAAGCTATGGTTAAGGATTGGGGACAGCTATCTCAAAAAGAAAAAAAACAGATCAAGGTCTAGACCAGCACTTATGAGAGGATGTACCCAATATCGCCTTTTTCGTTTCTTTCGCGAAATCTAATAATAAGAAGGGCAGAAATACAGGCAGCCTTTATCAAACCCATTTTATAACTGAGCAGAAAATACGGAATCCATTTTGATCGACGGACTGCCGATCGTTCGTCCGCGCTGGGACTAATCGGCCGACTGCAAAATCGTCTCATGCGCGCGTAAACCTGTGATCTGGCGATTGTGATCGGTCGATTCCATAGTCGTCCATGCGCGCCTGGCCTAAGTCAATATCATTTTTGGTAGATAATGTGGATTTTAGCATCGAGTATTTTTTCAACTAAAATTATCTCAACTAAACTGCAAAAAATTTGACAATTGCTAAATTTTCTACGTTTACTACTTAAAAAGGACGCTGTTTGCTTGGTTGCTATTGACGACGAGCGTTTGCTAGACTTTATGGCTCGACAAGCGGTAAAGTGATACTCATGTGACACTCCTCAAAACATTCCGTTGTCACTGTCAAGCAAAAAACCCTGCTTTAATTATTGATTGTAGATAAAAGCAATTTTGAATGGACAACACGGCGTGGATCTTACCCGAAACAACACTTAAATACCCTGCCACAATGTAAAGAAAGATATGTAGGTAGAATGTCAACTCAACGACTTGAGTCGTGAATTTATTATTATTCTTATTGTACTATTTAGTGTTGTTCACTGATGGAACGGATCAAGGACTCTGTATAAATACACTTAAGGTCAAATAAATTTGTAGTGCACAAGTCATGTTTATTTTCGCCACACTTAGTTTCGTACGTTTCTGGTCTTGTTGACAATCTGGTCGTGTGAAGTTTATTTATTACTTGGATTATCTTGCAGTTAATTGCGTGGTAGAGCACATATTTTCCTTGACCTCTGAGAAATAACAAAAATTCCTAGATAAATATCTGTTTATTTTTTGATGGTTGATGTGACAAATTAGACTCAGATTTTTTGGAAAGTAGCAAGGACAAGTTGTAGGTTAAAAAAGAATTTATTTATCTTAAAAACACTGGCATCCGTTCAAATAGCAGTCAATATAAAAAATGGCAATTTATTGCTTTGGTAAAGCATATATACAGAGTTTACAGACTTGTCTAAAAAATGAAAATAGATGTGTCATTAAAAAGGAGTCAATATCGTAAAAAAAAATTGTAAAATCCTGATAGTTTTCGAGAAAAAAATTATTGAAGCTCTAGTAATGTCAACCTTTACATCTCTAGGCTGTAGTCTCTAGCCAGGCAATTTCAAATATCCGATTACTTATCGCATTAACTTTTTTGTGATGCAAGTATTTATATTAGTTTTTTAAATATAAAAAATGGCTTACGGTAAACATGTTCCAAATGCAGCTACTTTTGCAACGGTGTGCAGTGAGTGCAAGTGTAATGGAAACGCAGGTGTGACGCGTGAAATTGGCAACCGAATCGTAGAAGAAATGGAGGTCCAGCGCGTCCACGGCGTATTGCAACAGTGTGGTGTATCATACAGGAGACTCAATTATATTCAGTTCCGGTAGACCGTAGATCAGCCATATTTGTGGGGAGGATTGGCATCCTCTCTATAGGTATGGTAGGGTGGCTTGTATCAATGTCAAGGATTGATACCGGCTGACTTTTGACCATCCCCCTAATTAATGAGGTTTTCGAATTTTTCCTCATTTCTGCACTGAATGCTGGTTAGGACCTACCAATGTAAGTCGCATGCACAGGTATCCCGACTTCTGGGTTAATTCTCGTGATTACAGATATATTATTATTATATAATGCGTAGGATATGTAGTCGATCTTTCATACAGTGTGTCTTATTTTGATTTGCACAACTCTGGAAAATTTCATATAATATTCGTACAAATCTAAACTAATAAATTTGTGATATGAAGTCGACACAAATTTTGATGTTTCTAAAAATTAAAAACTGTTGTTTGATTTAATACCCATTTAATGTTTAAAATACCATAAATACAGGGTGAACCTTAAATAAGTACAAATATTTTAACTGCTGGTGTGGTTCGTCATATAGATCAGTCTAGTGAAAGCCATTTTTAAAATTTTCTAATATTTACGGATATTATTTTTTTTTTAAATATCCACATTTTGAGGACCGCTGTCATTATACACTGTTAGAAAGAGACACAATTTCCTTAAGTTATTTTATGAAGAATAACGAAAAACTATGATTTTCACACAGCATATTAAATTAAATTTTCGCCACATAACCCCAAATGAGTCAGTATTAACCAGAATGACTTCGCACTTTAATCAGTGAAAAAAATTTTATGAATAAAGGTACACACAATATTAAATAACAAAATAGCAGCTTGACGTATGCGTTTAATATCAAGAAAAACAAAGACATTTGTGTAAAATTGTGAAACACACGTTCAATCTGGAGTGCTATGACTCATAAATGTATGAAAGTCAGCGGTCCTCAAAAAGTTTTGTACAGAAAAATTACAAAATTTATTTAAAATTTCACTTTTTTATTTCTGATTCGCAAATTTCTTGTCTTGCAAAACTCTGGATACAATTGAGAAACATGGACCTTTATTACGATTTTGGTATCAGTGATGGTTACTCTCGGTCAGCTTCGATCCCACTCGAAGCTCCCACGTAACTATCGATATGGTCGATTGCTTGACCTTATAACGTATAGAAACAGCAAGTTTTACATAATAAGTAGGCGAAAACCGAATCGGAGCCATTTCCGTCAAGTGACAATATCTTTCCTATCCGTTTCTTATTTTCTAACGAATTCCCAACATAGCATTCTGCCGTAGAAGATTTCCAGCCCCCATGACGCTTTACATTTGAATATCTGCACCGCCATCAACCAATAGTGGCTGAGGATCTTATAAAACAATGTCTAGTGTATTCTTCGAGATTCTTCAATCTGAGCTTTATTGTAATAATTTTTGGAATGCTTCCAAATCTATTATCTCCGACAAACTAGGCGTATTTTTCTTGTCTGTAGATTACAAAAAAAACCGTCTGTGAGTGGCATTAGGAGGTCAGATTTCAGCATATTTTCGAAAAATATATGTACAGTTGGTATCTGCCCCATTTCCTTCTGTTATAACAAATCTTCGGACAATTTTTGTTTTCGTGCACGTAATCTCAATTTGTATATAGAGGTATACGACGACATGAGTAAATATGTTTCATTATCTACAGTACTTATATACTTTATCCTTTGTAAAAATTCTGGATTTTCTTGACTTTATAACCCTCTGAACGTCTTTTCAAAAATGCGATTAGTTGAGAAAATCTGCTTAAATATTGATTTTTCTTAACTGAAGTCATATTTTTCAACATTGAGTAGTGAGTCCACAGTGTATGTGGTTTCTAGGAGCGTTGCTTTCCCGGAAAAATAAGCCATGAGGATTTTCACAGACAATTCGTATTCCACCTCATATCACGCCTTCCACCAGAATCATTCATTTTTAAAATATATTTATGAGTTTGTTTGACAAAGTTTTGACAGTAACCAATGAACGAGGGGTAAACCACTGTATGAAATTTGTACAATGAAGTACCATTTTTTTTAAATATTACCCGTAAATACCTTATTTCCCCAAACAAAATACCTCATCAAATAAGCAAATACCTCAAAAATATCAAAAAATCACGAATTACCTCCAAATTCCCAAAGAATACCTATGACTATTACCCAATAATATCCTTAAGTACCTAAACATATCGTTAAATACTCAGAAATATCGAATAGTACCCAAAAATACCTTTAAATACCCAGATGTCTAAGAATAGGAAAATACATTAAATGACCCACGAGTTCACTTAATATACCTTTAATTTTCCAAAACTGTTTCATATTTCTTTAGAAATTATTCCATCTACAGATCTGTGTAAATAATATATAACTTTTTAAGGGAAAATTAGTTTCTAATTCTTATTCAGTATAAGTAAACATAATATAAACTCGTGTCCAAGTTGATAGGCTATTGGGGATTATCATATTGCGACTGATCGTGGAATTGATACTTAGATCGATCCCTCAACTCGATCTGAATACATCTGGAAATAACATTTTGGATTAAATAAACTGTATCATTAACCCATTGACGCACCCAAGAAGGATGTCAATACCTACACTATGCTCCCTTCAAGCTAATTAAAAACAAACTTCATCCTCACCTATGAAATCATAATATTCGGTCTAAACAGGGGGTCTCTAAAATTATTGTCCGGATCCCAAATACTCATCGGGTACACGACTACTGGGTACCATCGGTGTCTCCAGTTCAAAGTACAACAAAATATTGCCCTCTAAATTCGTGACACCCTGTATACATTTTATTAAGTGAGCGGACAAAACATTTTCCTACTCTTTGATTAATTTGAAAAGGAAAAACACGCATAGTTTCACAGACATAGGTAACGAATGAGTTATTATTAGAAAATATTAATTATAATTTCTTCTAATTATCCTCTTGGCATTTTGATTTGTGGTATAAGTAATAAGGATGTTTAAAATCCAAACATCTAATATTTACTCCTAATACACTATCTTGTAAATATTTGAACAAATAAATTTGGCTTCGCATCAGACGTCTAATAAATTTTGTGCGAATTCCACAAGTAAAGGTCGTTTGGGTACGGACTTAATATTAACCGTAAATTAAATAATAAATAAGAATCATTGCGAAGACATGTAAATTCTAGTTACGCGATAAATTCCCTCGAATTTATTGCAGGTAAATCGAAATTTAAATGTCTCCCACACCGAGAAAAAAAACAGAATAATTGGCAATGTGCCATTCCCTAATTATACACAAAATACAGCTGCTTAAAATAGCTGAACAGATATTTTTGGTGCAGTCTCCAAAATATGTAAATCCAGGCTTATTTTTTTTTTATTTTGATTTGAAACAATTCGAATTTGGATGTATACACACCATCACATATAAAGTTGTTATCAAGATAATGCGGAAGTTGTAGCATTCGTGGATTTTAATCTTTCTAATGTCTAAATCTACTCCTGGAACTGAGGTATTGTGCTTTATAATTCAATAGTAATTAATTCCCTAGTAAATTCCTTACCAGTATGGGCTCACGGTAATATTCATTTAGTAAGTATTATGATTTGCTAAGTTGCCAATGTATTGTAATAACAGGTATATCCACACAATTTCAGTTTCACTTGAAAATGGTAGTGAATGATAGATTTATGGGCACTATAAATTGCCGTTTTTCTTCAAAACGAGGCATTTAAACAAAAAATCTCAGTTACCTCCATTCGCCCTTCAATTTTTTTCACCAAAATTACATGATAAGTATGCCGCAATAAGATAAAGGTACGTGCAAAATTTCAAGTGTGTATCTTAGAAAACAATGGGATTATTAACAAAAATAGTTTTTTAAAATGTAACTTTAACACTCTGTATATTGAAACAGAGACGTCCAAATAAAAAATGGCACAAGGAAAGTCGCATTATTTTTGTCTAAAGAATATGTGGTTAATGGTATGGCCTTCTATTTTGGGACACCCTGTATATGACTTAGATTTTCAATATCACTGAAAATTAATGGAATTACTATTTTTTAAATAAAAAAAATCTATTTTATTTATAAATTAAATGGTTAGCAGTAATGGTAAACAATGTTGTATCTATTTGGTTTTATCTACATTAATAGTCTTTAAATAATTTTATAATTAATAGTCTAAGATCCCACTATAAAATATGTCAATAAATATATTGCAAATGGGTTGTCCAAAAAAATTCAGTCCAGAATATGATTATTTAACAATTAAAAATTATTATTTTTTTAAACATTTCACTGGTTTGGTTAATAGACAAATTCCATACCAATCGAAAGTATGAAGCCTATTATAGAATATGCAAACATTAGGTTGACTATTTTATTCCCGTCACAACTCTTGGGTAGACAGGTATAAACAGGTAAATAGATACTAGTAACTTGCACCGGTGTGGTTAATAAATTATGGTTAATTTAAAATAAAGATTATTTCATTACCAACACGGTGGTGTAGGATTGTCTGCAAAAAATCAGTCCTGAATTCCGGTTGTCGAGTTTTAAAAAGTGAAATATTCCCCAGCGAACCATTCCATGCGATAGATATTTTTTTATGAAAATATAAAAAAATGCTTCTATAGAATTTTTTGTATAAACAACGGTTTATGAGTTGGGCGGCAAAATACCACTGCCTCCAGACTTTATTAGATTTTTTGGAGAAACGGATAAACGGATTGTCTTCATTTTCGGTATAGACTATTATTTCCTAACTACGAAATTTGTCTAAAATCATTGAAATTGTTTTGTGGGTTCTTCTCCACCTTATCTATCGTCTAATAAAATTTTATGATTATATGTATCGTTTCTTTAACAAAAATTAAACGTAATTCGGGGCGGCAAATGGATTATTAGAAAATTTTATTTTTTACGGGTTTTCGATCTCGACATATCATTAGTAGGGTCGAAAATGTTGTTTTATTGCCATTGAAGGGCGTTAGGGGTTCCTAGGGGCAGATTAATAATAATAGGTACCACCGCCCCCGGACTTTATTCGATTTTTTGGAGAAACGGATAAACGAATCGTCTTCGTTTTCGGTATGGACGAACTACACACAGCTGAAATGCGGTGTACTCTTCTATCGCATGGAATGGTTCGCAGACAACCCTATATCACCGTGTTGGTAATGAAATAATCTTTATTTTAGTTTAACTTTAATTTATTAACCACACCGGTGCAAGTTACTAGTATCGATTTACCTGTTTATACCTGCCTACCCAAGAGTTGTGACGGGGAAAAAATAGCCAACCTAACGTTTGCATATTCTATGGACTTCATACTTTCGATTGGTATGGAAATTGTCTATTTACCAAACCAGTGAAATGTTTAAAGAAAAAATAATTTTTAATTGTTAAATAATCATTTTCTCGACTGAAATTTTTTAGACAACCCATTTGCAATGTATATTTAATTGGATATAAAATACTTTTCATCCATTAACCAGCTCGGTGAAGGTCGTTTTATAGTGGGATCCTATACTATAAGTTTTCATACTACAAAACGTGTTTCTAACCAACTTGTATAGTTTTCTTTTTATTTCTATTTTGCTCGTTTTTGTGTTTGGTTATCAGTTTGACTGTGAATGTGAATATTTGCCAGCATAATGTCTACTATGTTAGTTGTTTCACATTATTTACTAAAAGTCAATTGCGATATCACGTAATTATTACTGTACGTTATGTTATAGCTATTTTATTGTTTGTTTTTTTTACTGTTATGTTTATAACTTATAGACCTGAAGATGGTTAATAAAAACACCGAAACGCTGTCCAAGATGTGGTAAACTATCATTGTTTTGTTTAATTTAATCCGTTGGCTGTGATTCCGATTTTGAACAACAACTTTTATGTATAGTAATGACAGTCAACAAGGAATAAGTTTTATTGAAAAATAATAAATAATAGTAATGATATTTAATTTTTATTAAATTCGTGTATGAATCTTTTATTGCTATTTACAACTGATTTCATTTCTCTTTAAACATATTAAAAACATATTTATTTATTACTTTTGTTTATTATGTTATATATGGTACAGCATAAAACAGGAAGCCCTGAATATAATAAATGCAAAAAGTGTAAGTTTGCTTTACCATTGATTTTCTAAGCGCCATGTACACAATCTTGTAGATTAATAGAAAAGTTTTAATTGATTCTTTACAACTTTACATTTTAATTTTTCCGATGAACTTAACCCTACTTATTTTTGTATTTTCAATTAAACTTACGTTCTTAAAATACTCTTCACAATGTTGCAATGCTGGAGAGCATAACGTTCCTTTCGTCGCGCCTCATCGCCTTACAATACATTTTTCTTATCATTTTTTGGTACGGTGAAATATTTTTTATTAGGCGCTGTATGCTGGATTGGTACATAATGGAATACTTCTTTCATTTGCCCGACGAGATGCATTTTCTGTGCTCATTTTACCGAGTCTATTTTGCCACTTCAATACCAATTGTCTATTGAACCATTCTAAACTAAACACTAAACACTGCTGCATTTAAGAATAAACGTGCGAGTGTCATCTGACGTCACATATATTCTCTGTGGAGGTGACCGTTTTGTGGATGCCAATAATACATTTTTCTACACGTATTTGGAAAAATCATGCAATTTCCTCTTGTAAATAAAATATTTGGTATGCAATGTCATGTTTACCTACTTTAATGGACAATGAAATTTGTGTTCCGCATGGAACGTTTTTAGTTGAGTACCGTAATCATTTGTATATTATAAGAATAAGTACTTCAAAGGGTTATTCCGATAGCATTTATTGTACTAAAAGGGTAAATACTTTTAGATGAATCGATAATAAATACATGGTAGTTTTCAGGTAATTGCAATAAAATTGATTCATAATTGCCCTACGTATACAAGACTGACCGAATGTTCTATTCTCGAATTCAAATCAAATAGTAATTATTACAAAACAAAACAGTTTTATAACGATTCGTGAAAGTTTATATTAACTGCGATTCTGATGTTTCGATACAAAAATATACGTTTTTAAAATATCTATTTTTAACAAGTGATCATAACTTTTCTGAATTCATTGAATAATTTTATTTATTTAATTTTTTTTATTTTATTTATTAGGTGTGCCTTGAATTTGAATTTCATCTGAAAGGTAATAAAAAAAATCAGAGATTTTGTAATATAATAATTATAAAAGAGTAAATACTACCTAATTTTGCTTTTGTAATAGCGAAATTCAAAGATAATAGAGACAAATTTTGTATGGATCTTATTTGAAATTCACAACTTTTTAATAGAATTTTATCTTATGTTAGATCTGTGTTTTCATAACTTATGCATTACAAAGCGGTTGCCTTTCAAAAATATAAAGAAAACACGAAAATGTGTGTAGAAAATTTATCAAGATACCACAATAGTAGTATACTCTTCGTTTAAGTGAAGTCATGGGTTTTTGAATTGCCATTTTCTTTAGAAGGAAATCGAAAACTCTATTGGAAGAAATCCAAAGGTTTTTGGATCTCTTCCAAAGACAGTAAACATTAATTTTCCTTTACGTTTTACTGCTCACGTTATTTTTTTTTCTGGAGAAATCCATAAATCTTTTCGAAAATATTTTAATTTATTTTGAAGAATCTAGTCTGTTGGCCATAGCAATATCAGAAGTAATAGGCAACTTAACTAATTATGGACTACTACTAAATATTTATTTTTTTCTTTTGAAATACAGATGCATCTGGTATACAGAAACAGTAATATAATCCATAAATTGCAGCCTTATACACTTATGCTGTATATACAAAAATTGTATATTGGTATACACTTGGTAAATATTTGTATAATATCTGGAAAGAAACCCTCTTATTTTAACAGGAGTTCCATGTTTTCTATTTTGTTTTAAATAAAATATATCAGGAAACATGCAATGAAAATTGATTTTTTTTTTATTTTTTACCTACTTGTGACAGTAATAAAGTGGAGAAATCTATATTGTCTAACGAAACAAAATTTATAGAAAGCTAGGTTTGCAACTGTTATAATTTATATTTTTCAACAATATATATGTCTATAAGTATTATTCTAAATATGTGAAGTGAATATGATTTAACTTGGTTAAAGTTGATTCTATACTTATCATATCAATTTTAGTAATTTGTGACCAAAAGATAATGTGGATCTCACACATTGCAAGCAAGCAAGATACAAACAGCTGTGTGAGAAAATCTGAGAGATCAACCCTAAAATTACTTTATGGTTATGCATTATAATAATAATATCTCTACCCCTCATTCTAATCATGGGGATTATCCCAGAAGTCGGAGAGAGGGGGCGGCATATTATTATTAAGCATTAGGGCCTAGGAACGACTTATGTTGGTAGGCCCTAACCATCATTCAGTGCAGGAATGAGGAAAACCTCATTAATTAGGAGGTAGTCAAATGTCGACCGATATCAATCTCTTACATTGGCCCAAGCTAACATTCTTCTACCCTACCATACCCGCAGACAGGGTGCCAGTCCTCTTCACGAATATAGCTGATATACGGTCTACCGGCTGCCGAGATCGAACCCACACCGGTCTAGCCACATCGATTCAAGTACTGACACCTTAAACCGCGCGACCACTGACCGACATTTTTGAGTCGGAGGCGACCGTTTTCTGGGAGCGTCGCCAGACTAAAATTTTAAATACTGTTTTTAGGATTATTTTTCCACGAAATTCTGTAGGACAAACGCCATTTCGATTAAAATAATACATTATTTCTTTTGTACATATTTGAAAAATCATACAATTTCCCAATTCAACGTAGAGGTTACAGCTCGGTTCTGATTTTCACGTTTTAATACGAGCCCTACTATATACAGGGTGTCTCAAACTTATGTATAGTATGGACCTACTGTGACAGAAAAATATTAAATAAAATTTGGGACACGTGGTGTTAAATGGGATAGGGTAAGATATATTTTTTCCAGAAACATACCCAATTTTTTTCCTGTTTAAAAGCTTGTTTTTCTAATAAATTGTTATTAGACAATTTTTTCTATGCCATTTCCCGTTTAAAAGTTATAAGCAATATCGTCCTAAAGAGTTTCAAAAGAAATACCATCTAAAAATCACATTAGCGGTAGAAGGATCAAGTAGTCGTTGGAAAATAATTTAATGTTCGTTGTTTAAAGTGCATAAATGTCATTAAGAAAAAATAAAAGGATTAAATTCGATAATTCTTTAATATAGTTAAAAGGCGATGATAACAATAACTAAATTTAAAAAATGAGGCAAACGCTCTCATACTACATACATATTACAATCTATTTTCTATATGACCTCATCTCATTTCAAGACATATATCTAATCTTCGCCTGACCCATAAAAACTAACCTTGACTTAAAAAAAATAATTTGTTGGGTGTCCAAGTAGCCCCGAGGTTGGGGCTATTTGGACATTCTGAGAAAAATGTGTTTAAAATGCGTTTGAATGCACGAAATGACTATATTACCCCACCAAATTGTATATTTTTTTTAATTTTATTATTTTAGGTATTTTTGTTTTTATTTTTATTATTTTTGAAGGTACTTACCTATTTTTGGTTTTAAAAACAGTTTTTTTTAAAGAAATATATTTTTGTAAATAAACATAGAAAGCACGAACAAAGACTCAAATATCTAGGTACCTACTGTTGAACATTTGAAGTAAACGAACCAAAACATTTAGGGAAAAAATAAAGCTATGATATTTCTCAAGTAAACATGAACTTAAACATTTAGGAACTCATATTGCAATAGTGGCACCGTTTTACGGTACCACCTGTAGGTTAGCCCGATCGGCACGATCCACTAAATAAATAGTAACTCTCTGAACCTTGTTTCATTCATAACACGTGACCCAAATTTTATATAATTTTTTTGTATCCTCACAGTAGACCCATTCTATCAAATTTGAGACACTCTGCACACAGTAAAAATCCCACTTCTGAACTTCGCACGGTTGCCGAACTACAGTGCAGCATCATGCGGTCTGTAAACACGGACTTCGTCGCTTCTTTCTCGATTTTATCGTGGCGTAATAACGTTGGCACGGCACGACGCAAGGTCGCATTAATTCACACTTAATACCGTCGCCTCTGCCGGCGGACGCTTTGATTCCTCCGCAAACATCATTTATAATTCCGCTCGATTACGGCGGCAGTGCAGCGGCAGTCGCCCGAGTACAAATTGTTATTTATGGCGTGGCTCTCTCGCTGGACGGTCCGGCCGCAAGGTATAAATCATTCGTCATTGTTATCTCCCGGAGGGGACAACAATTTGACACCGTTAATTGATGGTTTGTGTGGATTCGCTGTGCACTCCCCAGTCTTTTGTTCGCGTGTGCGCGGTCCCTAAATTGGCGGTAAATGCGGTGATCTTCCTGTACGGATTTGGATGGCTCGGAATCTGCGAAGCAAGCGTAGGTAAATGAAGTTTATACTCCTGTGGCGAAATTATAGATAACGATCTCGTTTCAACATGTGGACCTGCGCGACGAGTAAGCCGTGTGGCTTTCCCACGGGCGTATCATTTTAGAGGGTTCAGTAAATTATTAAATATACCTATAACATAAATAGATATGTCGATTTAAGTAAAAACTAGGTTATCCTTACAAACTTTACACTCGCCTTCATATATCCAAATATCCCACAGGTAGATTCGTACTTTTTTATTTATACCTACACAGACTTTATTTAATTTTGGAATATAATTAACGTTTTTGGTAATTGGTCAAGTGACCCTGTGAAAATCCAATGCAGTATTCAAATAGTAAGGCGGCACAAAAACACTAAATGCACTAACACTTCTAAAGCTTGAATTGTATATTGGTTTAATAGTATATTAAACAACAAGGTTTGAAAACGACTCTTTGCACAAGAGCGCCTATAACATAAATAGATATGTCGATTTAAGTAAAAACTAGGTTATCCTTAAAAACTTTACACTCGCCTTCATACATCCAAATATCCCACAGGTAGATTCGTACTTTTTTATTTATACCTACACAGACTTTATTTAATTTTGGAATATAATTAACGTTTTTGGTAATTGGTCAAGTGACCCTGTGAAAATCCAATGCAGTATTCAAATAGTAAGGCGGCACAAAAACACGAAATGCACTAACACTTCTAAAGCTTGAATTGTATATTGGTTTAATAGTATATTAAACAACAAGGTTTGAAAACGACTCTTTGCACAAGAGCGCCTATAACATAAATAGATATGTCGATTTAAGTAAAAACTAGGTTATCCTTACAAACTTTACACTCGCCTTCATACATCCAAATATCCCACAGGTAGATTCGTACTTTTTTATTTATACCTACACAGACTTTATTTAATTTTGGAATATAATTAACGTTTTTGGTAATTGGTCAAGTGACCCTGTGAAAATCCAATGCAGTATTCAAATAGTAAGGCGGCACAAAAACACTAAATGCACTAACACTTCTAAAGCTTGAATTGTATATTGGTTTAATAGTATATTAAACAACAAGGTTTGAAAACGACTCTTTGCACAAGAGCGCCTATAACATAAATAGATATGTCGATTTAAGTAAAAACTAGGTTATCCTTACAAACTTTACACTCGCCTTCATACATCCAAATATCCCACAGGTAGATTCGTACTTTTTTATTTATACCTACACAGACTTTATTTAATTTTGGAATATAATTAACGTTTTTGGTAATTGGTCAAGTGACCCTGTGAAAATCCAATGCAGTATTCAAAGAGTAAGGCGGCACAAAAACACTAAATGCACTAACACTTCTAAAGCTTGAATTGTATATTGGTTTAATAGTATATTAAACAACAAGGTTTGAAAACGACTCTTTGCACAAGAGCGCCTATAACATAAATAGATATGTCGATTTAAGTAAAAACTAGGTTATTCTTACAAACTTTACACTCGCCTTCATACATCCAAATATCTCACAGGTAGATTCGTACTTTTTTATTTATACCTACACAGATTTTATTTAATTTTGGAATATAATTAACGTTTTTGGTAATTGGTCAAGTGACCCTGCGAAAATCCAATGCAGTATTCAAATAGTAAGGCGGCACAAAAACACTAAATGCACTAACACTTCTAAAGCTTGAATTGTATATTGGTTTAATAGTATATTAAACAACAAGGTTTGAAAACGACTCTTTGCACAAGAGCGAGACATATTGGTGTCACAAGTCGAGCGAGAGTGCAAAGAGGTTTTCAAACGAGTTTTTTACGATAATTTTTATACGACTGCAAACAGAGACCACAAAAATCAAATTTTAATTTAAATCGTTTTTATTACTAAAATTGTCAACGCATTAACAAAATAAATTAAATACAACTTTTAATTTAATTCGTTTTTATTAAGAAAATTGCTAACGCATTAACAAAAGAAACTAATATTTAATAGTTATGGTAACATTTGAACATTCCTTCAAGGTTACGCTGGGAAAAGCAGTATTATTGTGCACCTTGTTTTCGGTAATAAAGAATATTTTTGGTGTCGTGTTTTTAGTGAAGTTTTTCAGCGAGCGGTCGTTGTTTTCTTGTTGTATTCCAGTAGACAATCGTTGTTCTGGTTCTGTGGGAGCAAAAGACACTGAAGACTCTATTTTTTCGAAACTTTCATTTTATTTCTCAAACAGTCATCAATGTAGCCTTCGGCAACTGTACTTTATTTCCACCCTCCATGGCGTTTGAGGGCAAGCAGATTTGAGCCAGAATTGACTAAAATTGTGGTCGGCATAATTTGAGTGACAACGTCAAACAAAAATCACAATCTGGAGGGGTGTGTGCAAAGATGGCATAACCGTGTGCAAAATACCGTTTTCAGAGCGTATTTTCCGTGTGCAAAACCGCCTTTTGCAAGGCAGTCGTATTAAAAATATATTACAGGGTAATCTTTCAAACATACTGAAAGGTCAGAACATGTGTTTCGCGGCAATAATCACATAATAAGTAAATTAACAAATTGCCATAGAATGTAAACAAAACCACGTGGCCGAAAACGCGATATCATTGGTTGTTTCCGTGGATACAGGTACAGGTGACGTGTTGGTGACGTAAACAGGCGTTAATTTCTTGTATTTTGAGTTTTTGTGGCCTTTGTGGATAGATGGGTACAATACTATGTAAGTAATTCCATAATTATTAGTAATGATGTGGTGAACTTGCGGTAGTGTTAAACGTTACGATATAGATCCGCTCGTGACAATTACGGCGACAATGCTGTTGGATAAGTACCAGATATATAGTTTTACTTGAGGTATTTATAAAATTATGCTATCTGATTTCACACTAAACAACTAGTTTTAATTTGAAAAATAATAAGTAAAAGTAATGAATAATGATATTTAACTTTTTTTTTAATTAATTTAATAAATTTGTATTACTATTTGCTACAGATTTCCTTTTTTCTTAACTATTTTTAAAAATCCTTATTTATTACATTTGTTTATTATGTTTTCAGAAAAAACAGGTAATTTGTTGTAGCGAAGTCAGATAGCATAATTTTATAAGTACTTTAAATAACATTCTACATCAAGTAAATAGGTAGGTAGGGGCAAATACAGAGCATTGTTTTTTGGGATTGAAATGAAACGTTGTATACAGTAAAAGAGAAAAAATGTAAGCTTATTTTACCATTGATTTTGTAAACATTTTAATTTTTTCGACAAAGTTAAATCTGTATTTCCAATTAAACTGATCTTTACAAGCAATGGTGCAATGCTTTCTTTCGTCGCGCTTCATCGCTCTATACCACATTTTTCTTTTCATTTTCTGTGGCAAGGTGAAATATGTTCTATTAGGCATAATGTCTAATACTTCTTCCATTTGCCTGGTGAAATGCACTTTCTGTGTCCATTTTACGGGTGTCTTTTGCAATTTTATCTACGTTGCGGCGGCGATCGTTTTGTAGGGGCATGGCCAGACTAAATTTTTAAATACTTTTATGCTTATTTTTTCACGAAATTGTCTAGGTCAAACGCCATTTCCATTAAAATAATACATTCTTGCTTCTGTAGGTACATATTTGGAAAATTCATGCAATTTCTTCATTGCCAAAAGCCATTACAATATTTTGGATTTAGTAGTAAATGCGGGCGGCCTCAGCCTGGCAAGTAGGCCACACATGGGCCGTTTTCGCCTACCCTGGCACCCCATCATCCCTCCACTATTCGCTCTCGACCTTTCTCGAACCTACCCGACGCCCTAATGAACGTCAGGATCCTGGTCCATGGTAGGTCCCTCATCTCTTTCCTTTACAGCTCCTCGGTGCCAAAGATCCTATATCTTAGTCTTCCAAGAGCTGCCCAATATCCTAGGAAATGGATAGGGGTCTCCTCCCCCTCTCCGGATTTTGGATATAATGGACTATCCTCTATGCCTATCAAATTCAAATGCCTTCTGAGTCTGCAGTGGCCTGTCAGGACCCCCACCATTTGGTTCAGGGACCTTCGACTAAGGCTCAGCAGCCACTTCGTCCTAGATTTATTAAGTTCATTGAAGAAGTCGTGGGCCTGTCTACATCCCCCGTTCCTTCTCCAATTTCCTCCTAGTGTTTGATAGTTCAATTTATTAAGGGCACTATTCATACTACCTCGCGTAATTCCCAAAAAGGGTTCGGGTCCCTGGCAAGGTGCCCCAGATCCGAGAAGAGCTAGCAAGTCAGCCGTCTAATTACCGGGGATTCGCTTATGGCCAGGAACCCAAACCAACTCCACCTCCCTTCGTCTGGCCAGGGACTCCAGGGCATCTCCACACTCTTGAACAAGGCTAGATCTCGTCACCGGAGAGCTAAGAGCCCTGAGTGCAGCCTGGCTACCAGAGCAGATGAAGATTCTCTCCTCCACACAATTCCTTACTTCTTCCTTACCTGCTACCATCAAAACAGTAAAAACCTCCGCCTGAAAAACCGTGGAGTGTGTGCCCAGCGAAAAGCTCTGTCGAATGTCCAGGTTTTCCAGATATATTCCTGCCCCAGAAAACTCATTCCCTACCCGGGATCCATCTGTATAGCATATCAGAGATCTTGGGAAACATGTTTTCTGCCCTCTCCCACTGCTCTCTCGAAGGGAAAACAGTGGTATACCTCCTTCCCAACCTTAGTTTATCCTTTGCTTCAATAACCCTCAGAGCGGATACTGGAATCTCATTCTCCGCCCTTAAGGCTATAGCAGCGTGATCCTCCTGCATCCCTTGTTCACAGGTAGGTCGCCATCGCTTCCTCTTTTGGATTTACAAGAGATTCTTTGGGAGTAAAAATTTACAGTACAAACTAGACAAATTTGTTTCTTCTGCGATAGCAATTCAATTTTCTTCAAAAAAAAATCCGTGTATTTTCTGTGTGTCGCATACTTCACGTTATTGTCAATTTAATTTTTTGTTTGCTGCATGTTTCAGGTATTTGCTTTTTACTACTACTACTAACGCACAATAAACAGTTGTAAAATACTGTATCTGTATATTAAAATTATGTATATTATGTATTTGTACTTTAAAATGGAAAAGTGTCAACTTTTAGCAACATTGGTTAAGACACATGTGACGAACGTTAGGCAGCCAAACTAACTCTGATTGTAAAATTTAACACGCAATTTCTTAAAGACAGACAATGGCCCAGAGGAGTACATTTATTTAGTAAAATTGAATTTTAATCGGCAACGTATATTTTTCTTTTCATTAAACTGAATTTCTTTTTAAAAATCTTACAATTAAGATATTTTGAATTTTTATCCCAATCTAAATTAATAAAGTATTTTGTTTGGAAATAGTTCTACAAAGATAAACTCTGTCGTAATCATTTTTTCATTCAGAGATAATAGAAATAACTTGAACTTGAACTTTGAGAAACTATTGAATCAAATTTTATTATAAGATATATGAAGCCATAAAATCAGTTTATTGATAAACTACAATTTATTTGACAAAGCAAACTAACGAACACAAACGAGTTTCTTTTTAATTCTTTATTGTATTCAAGTCTACAAAAGATGTTCAAAATTACTATCTTCGTTTGCTAAACATAAATACTCTATTCCATTGTGATTTGCTACTTTCAAATTTTCAACTGCATAGAGACAATTTTGTAGTATATTTTTACGACCAAATGGATAAAAATTTAGTGGTGCAAGATCGGGACTTCTTGCCGACTAGGCCAGGATCATTCTTGACAGGTCGAATTGCAGGACAAGATTTATAAAAAATATCTACTTGTCGTAAGGGGTAAGTAGGGGTAAAAATTTAAGAAAAAATAAATATTGCATTTCTATTATAGCTATACAGGGTGTTAAAAAAAGAGTGTAAAATATTTAAGGAGATAATAGTATGAACCAAAATAAGCAGAAAAGTCTCAATAAACATGGGTTCGCAAAGTAACGGTTGCGGAGATATGGAATGTTTTATGTTTTTTATCCCCTTCTTTTATTTTGTAAAAACGTTGTGTATTTTCTTATAATAGTTGGTTGATGTTTAGTGAAATAAACAGTACGTATTTGACAGTTCTCAGTGCACAAGTTTTCTTTCTCTATGGCTGGTTACTCTAACGCAGAATTAACAGACACGCATTTCATGTATGGTCGTGCTAATGGGAACGCCACCGAAGCGCGATGTCTTTATGTTGACGCTTATCCAAATCGCCAGATTCCTTCACAACGC
This sequence comes from Monochamus alternatus, assembly GCA_037114965.1. NCBI lineage: Eukaryota > Metazoa > Arthropoda > Insecta > Coleoptera > Cerambycidae > Monochamus > Monochamus alternatus. The sequence goes on along the minus strand of CM073426.1, from coordinate 9,723,236 downwards.
ATGTTTGGAAGAATTCAGCAAAGATTGCGTGATACCGGTTCCTTGACCAAACAGTGTCATTTATCCGGAAGACCAAGGTCGGTATCCACACCTAGAGCAGAAGAAGAAAGTCTAGCACTGGTAGAGCAGAATCCAGGTACCAATGTGCGGAGAATATCAGCCGAGGTAGGAATTAGTGGTCCTCTTGTTTGGAGAATCCTTCACGAGCAACTGCTGTATACCATGTGCAACGAGTACAGGTCTTAAATCCAATAAATGATCATCAAACACGTTTGGTTTTTTGGCGCTGGTTTTTACGTCATGATGCTGAAGACCCTCGTTTTCTTGCAAACATTTTTTTGCTGATGAGGCCGGGTTCACAAGAAATAGAGTGTTTAATTTTCACAATACGCATATTTGGGCCGACGAAATTCCTCATGCTCTAATAGAATCTGTACATCAGGAACATTTTTCATGAAACATTTGGATGGGTATTGTAGGTGACAGGTTTCTAGGTCCTGTTGTTTTACCAAACCGATTAACAGGCGCTGTTTACCTCAACTTTCTGAACACACTGTATGAGTTTTTGGAAGACATTCCTTTGAATCAGAGGCAACAAATGTGGTTCCAGCATGGTGGTGCTCCAGCTCATTTTTACATGGCCGTTAGAGAGCATTTACACCAAACTTTTCCACATAGATGGGTAGGAAGGGCCGGACCTGTTTTATGGCCTCCAAGATCGCCTGAGCTAAACCGTCTAGATTTCTTTGTTTGGAGATATTTGAAGACATTAGTGTATGGTACTCCTACATGGAAATGGACGGAGGGCACTTTGAACATCTTCTGTAACTTTGTTTTTTGTTTGTTAAAAGCTTCCTTTGTCGGTTTATTCCTAATAAAATAAAATGTTTGAAAAACGAATAGTGGTCCATATCTCCGCAACCGTTACTTTGCAGATCCATGTTTATTAAGACTTTTCTGCTTATTTTGGTTCATACTATTACCTCCTGAAATATTTTACACTTTTTTTTAACATCCTGTGTACTTTATCTAAAGGACATCCAGTATATAAAATTATTCTATATTATAATATAAACTTTAGTAAATAACAGGAATGTTATCTTATGCCACCTGCTAGTATTCAAAGGTGCCGAAGTAAAACGAATATATAACCATAGAAAGCGGTCTAACAAATTTTTAGATATAGAAATCTTTGAAAATACGTATTTTTTAAATTTAACTAGATGTAAATATTGTTATAACATAAACTTAGATAGTTTTGCATATAAGATTATTCACGATTGTTTATAAGTATGTGAAAATATTTGGTAAAATTTGGAGTTAGAATAGCAAAATGATCCACACCACACCACAAATTTTACGGCGAGAAATACGGCGACCTTAATGCTCAATCTATCACCGTTAAAATTATACTAATATGCGTTGTTGCTTGTTGCTCCTTTCCGTTGCACTTATCGTTTGTATTGTTTCATGAGGTTGCAGTAAGGTGATTTGGTTACCGTTTTCTGTCAAAGCGTAGGTCTAGCTAGACTTGCTGTTGTAAATACGAACTAATTTATAATTTTTAGTAACATATGCAATACAGAATTGTAGAGAATACCTAAAACCAATATCCATTTGGATTTCGTGTTCCACTGAAAAAATATTTAATAGAAATAAATGCGTTTGTTGCAATGTAAATGGAATTTATACACAATGTTATAATAAAATAAATAAATAAAGGGTAGTGAAACATTAGAATTCTTATTTTACAGTAAACAGCGTCCGGTTTTCCCAGGAGTCCTATAAATTAGTTGCCATTCGAACACGAAAGCAAAATAGAATTTGCCTCTATGCAGTAAATAGACGATTAAAACGAGAATGTAGCTTTTATCTTACAGTAGCGATATAATGAGAAGAAGAGTGCAGGTCCATTGATATTAATTATAATAAATATTAGTTTATATTTGAATGGATCAATATAATGTGTTTTAAAGTTGAAGAACTTTTAAAATTTTCTTGGTTTGTCTATATACGCCCTCTAATCTTGAAGTAAAATATTCTATACTAAAGAAAGTATACCATGTGAAACATTATTTTGTGATGTTCCAGATTCACTTGGAACACTTTATTATTATATTAAAACTATATCACATTTGATTATATGTTGTGAAAGGAGCTTTGGGAAAACCATTCACAGTAAGTATGTTTAGGCGTGTTGTGTTTATTATGTACACCTGATATGGTAGCTGTGCGACGTTGTCGCATATTTCCATATAAAAGCACTCATATTCCGGACATCTTGTATATTTAAATTCTTTCTCTTCGTTTTGACAGAAATACCCAACTAAATAAAAATGCCTCTATACAATGTGCTTTAACAAAGGGATTCGTAAAACTATAGTTAGCATTTTGAATACAATTATTTTGACACAAATACAGTTTGCCACATTTTCTATACAAATTTTACAGTGCTACAATAGTGTAAATTCTTAAATCGAAAAAAAAAAAAAATCAGGAGACAATTCAATTTTTTAAACATAATTTATCTCGGGACACAAATCTTTTTGGTGCAATATTCACTTTGCCAAAAATAAATTTATTTGGTAAGAAAATTTAATTTTTTTTGGCGAATATTTGTTTAAATGAAACAAATAGTTATTCGATTTGAACATCTTATGAAAACTTAATTTAAAAAAATGTTTTTTTAATATATTTTTTCATTTCTCTGAACAATTTGTCCAAATCTGTATAAAAATAACGTTTTGAAATAAAAATGATTTTTTATTGAAATGAGTGTACATTACGAATGAAATAAGGCGTTTATTTAATTCAAAAATGCGCATTTTGAATTGAAGGATGTGGAAAAGAAAAATATGTAATATTTTCATTCTTTTTGTAAAGTTTTTAAATGAAATTTTATTAGGTTATATATCTTTAAAATAAATAATATCCTAATCGTATCGTCGAGAAAAGTATTTGTTTGAAATGAAATATTCGAATCGTGTTCTATAAACAAACCATAATTGTTAATGGGCAGCCAGGGTTAGTCGTCAGTTAACATACCACTCACCTATAGCGTACTGATGAGAGCTAATAAGCTCGAAACCGGCACATGTTGACTCTTTGCAATAGATTTTTCAGGTGTAATTCAATGCTGGTCGGGGTATTAGCCCGCAGTTGTTTATTGAAATTCCTGAGCAAACTGTTGATATAAGCAGATGAAAAAAGAAAAATATAATTAAATCAACACCAGAAGTGTATCATTGACAAGGAAATAACTTTTTTTAAATTTAAACGAATGCCCTCTTTTCTTTTAATAAATTATTTGGTATCAGGAAATAAGGATTTGTTTGGCCTTGTAGGTACAAACAAATAATTGATTTTCACGAAACTAATTTTTTTTACAGTCTCCAAATTTTTTTTGTCGGTGTAGTAGATATTTTTTCCATGAGTTCTCTACAGATTTACTTCATTATTTATTAAGTCGTTCTTTTGAAGGTCCCAGTAAACTTCCCCGTTAGTCTCTACCGCTTAAGAAAGCGGAAGCGCCGTTGAGGGGTCCGTTTTGACGAAACATTATTTTATATAGACTTATTCCCACGGGCGTGCCACAGAATTAGCAGCGCCACGGTGGCGCGTAGTCCCATCGAAACGTCAACCATAAATTAGTGACTCGACTCAGCAGCGCTGCACAGTGGCCCGTGTGAAAAGACTCTAAGAAGCAACTTCAAGTAAACAAGCAAAAAAGTTGTTTCTCTCAGAGTCGCGATTAAAACCGCCATAATGTACCTCGCCAGCCATGTTCATAAATACCATTTAAAAGCAGTGGAGCCGCTACGAGCGCAAAATATGCTCCCTCGTAGTAGTAAACAGTACACGTAACTCCGTTTTCGTCTCTAATTTACTGCAGAGATGTAATAAGGGAGATAAAGAAATATGCAAGGATTACATTATCCTAGAACGGAGAAACGGCATTCGCTTTCAGAATTTAAGCTGCAGGGGAAATTGTTGTAACCTCGGGGAGGTTTTCGTTATTGAACTTGTTACGAACAAATACGAGCGCCATCCGAGCCGCGTCCAATTAAAATCCAGCAGAGGATTATCAAATAAACCGACGGAATGCGAAACGATGACGGAAATTCTCCGGGAATAATCTGATAAAGTTAACTTCCTTTGAAGCCCGGCAACCGGAGCCCATGTAAGTAAAATATTAACTTTTTAGTTGATTTCGTTTACTCTAGAAAGGGGAATGTGTACTGGTACGACTGGGTTGCACGCAGAATCGATGAGAGAGTGGTGAATATCAGCTACTTACTGATACTTATTAAATATCTCACCATGAGTATGAGTAGGTAGAAGTTATGTCGCTCTTCATGGATTAACATGATGGAACATACAGTGTGTCCACGGATGGAGTATATCTCTTTATTCTAGGTCTAAAACAAACTCCGCTGTTTAGAAAAAATGGAAAAAATAATAGCTCAACTTGAGAGAAGCTACGAGAAAAAAGAATATTTTGACCAAGAATAAAACCCAGATTGAAATGCAAGACATAAAGACTTGGGAGAACTTTATCGAAGGAATTTGGCAAATAACAAAAATGAAAACCTAGACGACTTGCATTGAATTAACCTTCCTCTCTTTTAAGAAGTTCTGTAAACAAGAAATGAAGAAACAGTTTTGTGTCCAACTTTATCCTTAGTCTTGGCAAACACCTACATCTACATGGAAGCCTTCGAGAAGTAGGCATTGGAGCCAGCAGTTTTAAAACCAATGCACTGATTCAGATATGTTCGCGAAACATTCATTATATGATTTCATGAATAAAAGCATAATATTGCGTTAATGGAATACATTCCAATATCAACTTGACAATGAAGTTGTATGAATCAGATCACTGTTTCATTGACATCCGGCCCAGATACAACACAACATTTGGCAACACCTTAGTACATCCAGCACGAATCATTTGTGAGCCATGACATTTATAAGAAGAACTACATCATCTACGATCATCTCAAAGGAACTGAATATAAATCTCGATTCTGGAGTCGTGGGAAGGGTAGCTTAAAGAGCTCCATTGGGCTTCTTGTACTTTTTACCTTTAGGAGATTAAGAGCCTTTTCACACGGGCCACCGTGCAGCGCTTCTCGGAAGCGCCGCTGAGTGGTCCGTTTTGACGAAACGTCAATCATAAATTAGTGGCTCCACTCAGCAGCGCTGCATAGTGGCCCATGTAAAAAGGCTCTAAATCTCTCACCATGAATTAGTTATATGTTACGAAGTAGCGCTGTTCACTATGAACTGATATGATGAGGATGTTTATTCTAGGATCCAAATAAAAATAGGAATATAAAATCGTCTTTGATAAGTTTTGATGCTGTGCCTCTTTGATGATTTCCAAAATCATTCCTCAAAAAAACTCCACTATTTAGGAAAAATAGAAAGAATAATAGTTCAACTTGAGATAATCTGTCAGAAAAAATATCAAAATTAAATTATTGATATGGGAACATTTTGACCAAGAATAAAACTTAGAGTGAAATTTAAGACATAAAGCTTTGGGAAAACTTCATCGAATGCATTTGGCAAAAAACAAAGATGAAAACCTAGAATACCTGACAAAAGCGTGCACTGGATAATCCTTCTTCTTCTTTAAAATCAGTTCTATGAACAAACGAAAGAAACAGTTTTGTGTCCATCTTTACCCTCAGTTTTGGCAAACACCTACATCTACATGGAAACCTTCGAGAAGTAAACCTTGGAGGAGTTCTAAAACCAATGTATTGATTCAGATATATTGACACGAAATATTCATCATATTACCTCATGAATAACAGCATATCATTGCTTTAATGGAATGCATTCCAACATCAGCGTGACAATTAAATTGGAAGAATCAGATTTGACTCAGTGTTTCATTTACATCCGGCCAAAAACAACACGACATTTGGCAACATCTTAGTGCATCCAGCACGAATCATTTGTGAGCTATTATACTTTAAAACTACATCATCTTAAAATCCGGCAGAGGATTATCAGATAAACCAACGTAATGCGTAATGATGACGGAAATTCTCGGGGAATAATCCGATAGTTAACTTTTTATGATGCCCGGCAACCGAGGTTCATGTAAATAAAATATTAACTTTTTAGTTGATTTCGTTTACTCTAGAAAGGGAATCGATGAGAGACTGGTGGATACCAGCTGTAATACTTGTAAAATCTCTGACGGCATTTTGCAAAAAAAATTAAGAACCTAGAAGACAAAAGCTTGCAGCGGATGAACCTTCTTCTCCTTTAGAGGTCAGTTCTATGAGCAAACGAAAGAAATAATTTTGTGTCCATTTTTAACCTCAGTCTTGGCAAACACCTGCCTCTACATGGAAGCCTTCAGTTCTAAAACCAATATATTGATTCAGATATGTTGATCAAACATTCACCATATGACATCAAGAATAAACATTCCAACGTCAGCTTGATAATGATGTTGGAAGAATCAGATAGGACTCAGTGTTTCATTGCAATTCGGTCCAGAAACAACACAGCACTTGGCAACATCTTAGTGCATCCAGTATTTCTGAGCCAGAACACCTGGAAGAAGAACTATATCATCTACAATCATCTGTCAGAGGAAATTAATATAGATCGGGGTTCTGGAGTTGTGGGTAGCTTAAAGAACTCCATTGGGTTCCTTGTACTTTTTACCGTTAGGAGATCAACCCTCTTGAGCTGTTAACTAACCTATTAGAATAAGGTGATGACGTTGCTCAAGGGGATATTTCTAATATAGACCGAGAAGGCCATCGTTCTCCCAGTATGGATTTTTTTGTTAATGAGACGGTAGTGCACTCACAGTGCATGAAATACTGTCTTGTTTTCCCGATATCAGCCTCTATAGAGAGGTGTTTAACACTTCTTCATATAGTGAAGGTGTTTCCTTAGCCAACAGTGTCCAGTTTGAATATCAGTCGCCAGGCGAAGGTATGTCCTAGACATAGCCAACTTACTTTTACTTACTTTTTGACGGTATACAAGGGTATTTTAATTCCATCGTCCATATTAATACATATAAAATCGATATTAAAATCTAAATTTTAGGGACAATGACGTGTTAACCTTCTATCCATCCCTATAAAATTGAATCAAAGTAAGGCTAGGTTTGGTATTTTATTTTTATACAATTGCAAGTTATGTGGATGGAAACTTTTTAGATGCAACTTCGACGTATCCGTAACCAAGATTACTTTCCGAAATATCTATAAATACCATTATCAGAACCAAATAAACCTTATCTGCAGTCTATTTTCAGATGTTTAAGTATAGCCCGAACTGATTTGATTCTCGACGCGATATGAAAATAGAAACGGGTTAAGTAACCGAGCGATACCTATCAGTAAATTAAAAAAGTTTACAATGTTTATCTTTTTACACTATTTGCAAACATATAAAGTAGCATTTAGAAGCGATAAAGATAAAAAGTAGGAGATAATTGCGGCTTGCGTATTTGCTTTCGCTTGTTTTGTATTTCGAGGTGACGTAAATTTTCCTCTGGTCCTCCCAAAGTTATCAGATGCTACACGCCTTCCATCAACTGCGTTGATAAATAATATGTTTGGATACTACGCGGATTGTTGGAAAGTCCGAAACAGTTTGCATAGAATTTGCATCAACCGGATTTGGTTTTGTAACAATCAAACTGGAGATAGGACTGAATTTAGTGTGGTCCACTTTAACAAGCTTTATTCCAAAATTTAGTAATAAAATTAGTGTTGATAATATTGTCTTGCATTTTCTTCTTCTTGTGGAGCACGTTTTATGGCATTAAAAGGCTCTGCGCAGAAGTTGTACTGACATTTCCCCATATGTGTAACAATTATTGTTAGCGAGTTAACAAGTATTTAATGGTTTATTAATAATACCATGTGGAACATTTTGGTGATGCGTGTACTGGCATATTGGAAACTACCTACAAGCGATACGAAAATGGGCAGTTGGGGGAAAAAAAACTTAATGACGCTTGCAACTAGATCTAGGTTTTTGAGTTATTTTGAAAAAAGTTAATATGGTGTTATTCGTAACTTTTTTATTTAAAGAACTTTTTAAAATCTGAAAACACTTTTCCGCATCAAATTTTTTCGAAGAATTTCGCTGTATATTTAGATTTTCAATGCGACGTTTCGGTTGCAAAAAAATTTAAATTTAAAATGGCGCCCATACCAAAAAATGAAGTTGATGATGGTTTCGCGCAACCGTAACTTTTCGAAATTCTAATATTGTAAATTTCTTAATTAGATTCTTAACTTATTATTATTTAGCAAATATAAATTACTTATAAATAAAAAATTAAATAGCAATAGCAAATATAAATTATAATTAAATTAAATATAAATTAAATAAAAAAGTTACAGACGAATAAAGCCATATTAACTTTTTTTCAAAGTAACTCAAAACCTAGATCTAGTTGCAAGCGTCATTAAGTTAGCAACAGAATTTTTCCCCAACTGCCGATTTTCATATCTCTTATAGTTTCCAAGATGTCAGTACACACATCACCAAAATGTTCCACATAGTATTATTTAATAAATGGAAATACTGGAAATGTCAGCACAACGTCTGCGCAGAGCCGTTTAATGCCATAAAACGTGTTCCATTATTTCTAATTATTACTTACCTAAGAAATGAAATTTCATCACTATTCGGATCTGATAGGCTATTACAATTGTCAACAATGCACTTCTCCATAATTATACAAAGAAAACTCGAATATTTCACAAAATAATCACAATGTTACCACAATGAAAGCATTGACACAACATTGACTGAGAGCATGAGGCCAGCTGGGCTGAGGTTAGGCTGACGGAGGGCTTCACTGGCTTTGCCCTATAGTTCAGTCTAGGTGATCTGTGCTTAATACTTTAAGAAAGAACCAGTTAAAATGGATTCACTCGTACAATCTTAGCAAACTGTTTAAAATAGATTGCTTGTAAAAAATGCACGAACACGTTTTATCAGACAGATAAAATTAAAAAAGCGTCAAAGAAATTATGACAATAACTTTGGTATGTGTAAATAATTTTGGTATTGTTCGCACCCTGTAACAATTAGGAAAAAAATGTGATGACATCATTACTCGACAGGTAGGTCATCCTGTATATTAAATTATTATTTGAAAATAAAGTAAATTATAATCAAAAATCGACCAGTTTCGGGAATTTTAAATAATGTCTTTTATTTACCTAATGAATTTATGTGTTGACTTTAGGGACACACTGTATATGTATGTACATATCTGAGAGGAAAATAAAATAATTATGTAACATTTTGCACAGAATTTCATTTATAGAAACTACGCTATTTTTCCTGCCGTATAACATGATTTAAGAGATGGCACAATTTTCAGAGGCCGCGGTGCTTTCGAGCCTTTTCCTTTTTCATTTCAGTCGAAGTTGGCCGGAGGAGTTGAGCGTGTCATAACAGTGGACGACTGCGTTGTCCTAATTCCGCAATATGAGAAAAGTGATATCATCTCCCTCGGAGATGGGATTTCCGCAACAAAAACGTTAAAATTGCCAAATGGGGAGTCCTCGCCATATATATGAACCCGGAACATATATAAATTGTGTTTCTTGGACAAAGCGGAACATAAATCAGTAAAAGTATCAGTATAACTCCTTCTAAGCTTCCACAAGAATGTTCTAGGAAATAAAACGGAAGCGGCAAAATATCCTAACCGATCAAAAAATGAGATTGAAGTCTGGCAGTCTTGGTGGTTGTTAACCATTGATAATAATTATTAATTATGCTTTAAATGTTACTATAAACATTAAAATAATAATTAAAAAGTTCCGGGAATAGACGTTAGGTTTACTAAGCTGGCCAACTACTCACTGAACCACGGGGACATCTATCAAAATTGTGCTTATTAGGGTGTTCTCTTACGCAGTTCACAGCAAAACAAAACTTTTAAAATATTCATATTAAGATTTCGAGCTATAATACAGTCGCGAAAGGACTTGGAGTAGGTCCCGGAGGGCACAATAACAACCCCTCGTCGTGTGAACGGAAGATGTCTCCGAACAGACAATCCTTTTCCAATTTTGATTTTTCGAATGACTTGTCGGATTTCATTAATTAAAAAAAAAATAAAAATACCCACTAGCTTCCATGTTTTGATAGGTAACATGGTAAAAATTTATATTAATTTAATATAATCGTCTATTAAAGTTGCATTTTAATTAAAAAAAAAAAAACAGATGGACGTAGTAATCGCGTTTTGTGGCTGATTAAGTTGAGCTCAAGACTATTCAAATTTTATGTGACAAGACAATGAAATTTAACGATATTTTGTAGCCGTTTTTATGATAAATTTAAAATTTTGTATATATATTTTTACCAGGATGAGATATGCAATAAAATTTAAATTTTAGCGTTGTTTGCTATGAAGAACTGACATTATATACGGATAGTGTCGTCGGCTTCTACATGCCATCTAACCAAATTTTACCACACCTAGCTGCTCCAGTGGCTGAGATATACGCGTTTAAAAAAAATACGAATTTTATATTGGTTTGATATACATATATTGCAGGGTAATCTTTCAAACATATTGAAAGGTCAAAGCATGTGTCTGGCGGTAATAACTACATAAAAATTAAAACATTAACATTAATAAATTGCCATAGTGTCGGTGATGTAAGTAGGCGTTTGTTTCTTGGGTTTTTGCGTTTTTATAGCTTTTCTGGGTCAAAGATACATAGTGTAAATACTGTGTAGGTAATGCCATAATTATTAGTGGTAATGTGGTAAGCTTAAACGTAACGTATTGTTTTGTTTACAATATAGGTTCACTCGTGACAATTACGGCGACAATGCTGTAGGGTAAGTATCAGACAGATGGTTTTACTTGAGGTATTTATAAAATTATGCCATCTGATTTCACATTAAACTACTTGTTTAATTTGAAAAATAGTAAGTAAGAGTAATTAATAGTGATATTTAACATTTATTAATTTTTTAAAATAAATAAATTTTTATTGCTATTTCTCCTTAAACATAACATTTTTAAAACTTCCTTATTTATTACTTTTGTTTATTCTGTTTTCAGAATAAAATAGGTATTTTAATGTAGTGAAGTCAGATGGTAAAATTTTGTAAATTCCTCAAATAACATTCTACATCACGCAAATTGTAGGAGCAAATACAACACATGATATTTGGAATAGGAATGAAGCGCTGAATACAATAAATGGAAAAAATGTAACATTGCTTTACCATTGATTTTCTAAACGCGTTATATACATTCTGGTAGCTTAATAGAAAAGTGTAGATGATTTTTTACATTTTAATTTTTATGAACTTAAACGTACCTGTATTTCCAATTAAACTTCCATTAAAATGGTCTTCACAAACAAACAATGTCGCAATGCTTCCTTTCGTCGCGATTCATCGCCCTACAACACATTTTTCTTTTAATTTTTTGGCACGATGAAATATTTTTTATTATGCGCTGTATACATTTTGAAAAATCGTGCATATTCCCCATTGGAAAATACAATACGTTATTTTGGGTACTGGATACACCCACTAAAGGTCTCCGAAAAGAACACCCTGTATACGCCCTACCTCCTCCTGCGATTTCGTACTTCATCGTATTTTAAGAAGAAATTCAAATCGCGTTTCTCAACACGGCGAAATTTAATTCAGAAAACTAGCGGTATCCCCGAATTCCCACAGGCATCCACCTGGAACGACCCTTACAACATCTGTACTTGAATTCCCGTCATGGGATATTAAGATTTGAATCAACATCTGCGCCCGGATATCATTATGACATTAAAGGAGAAATAAATACCTTTTCTTGCGTCGCCTTAAATTGTGAAATTTTTCGCATGGAACGCTGGGGTATTTGTTATGTAAAATGGGTTTTTCCTTTCAAATGAGATGTGTCAGTCGCTAACATATTCGGAATTACGGCTCCTTTTCAAATTGTTTCGGCATGCAAATTTAAAGTAAATAAAGTTTCAAAATATTTGTAACTATAAAATTCGAATATTACTTGCTATAGTAGACTTCCAGAATTGTAGATAGTGACTAATGTTATAAACCTGCTCACCATTTATAGCAGTCAACACAAAGAAATATACATGCAGCCCTTATATTTTTCCTACAAAATCGTGAGCCGCATATCTGAGTGCATACCCGATTACACAGCTTCTGCTACGCATGCGCTGCAGTTAGTACAGGTTAGTACGCATGCGCTGCTGGCTTTTGATTGACTGCGACGATGACTGTAATTAATTTTATTAGTGAATACCGGATGATGACATGTATGAAGAGTGAATAGCATATGTTTGCAAATAAAAGAGTGGTAAAGAAGTACAACTGTGAAACGGAAAGTGAACTAGCCATCAAAAGGTGTTTGCTTCACTGTTGAACTAATTCGTAAAATATTACTTCACTTTTGAATCTACTCTTATTTATACCGGGTGTTCCCTCTAAGACTTTCAGTGCGAATATCTCAGAAACCATCATAGCCAGTGCGACGAAATTTGGTATACAGACACTAGATGGCGCGTAGAATCTGATGATAACATCAATTTTTATACAGGGTGTTCCATTTTCCAAAAAATCGATTTAATTTTTATTTTTTGGTTGTCAGCCCTGCTAAAACTTATGTTTAAATTGAAATATACTTAATTATGAACACATTCTGATAAATAAACATTCAAAAATTTCAAAATTTAACATAAAAAAACGCCTCCAAAGAGTACCCAAATTTCATTGTTTTGTCATGTAAAATGTGTATAGCCTTGAGCCAGACTTACACAGAAGAAACTAACATCGGTGAACGTCAAAACTATGAATTGTCATTGAATTGTCAAATATTAATGGCATGAAGTATTTTATTTTACATAAATAACGCTAAATAATGGATTTAATGCAATTTACTTATGCACAATGGTGTTATTGAGACTTGTCGATAAAAATTTAGACTTGAGTTGAGGCTTTTGGAGCAATGGGGTCGCCGTGCCGGCGCAGTCTACCGCTACAGCTAGAGTTACAGCGTGAATATTGTGTAAAATATCTGTGAAAATTTTTAAATTATTCCATTATAATGTAATAAAACTTCACTAAATTGATTTTTTATGTTACTACAGTGTACAATAATAATTAGGTACACGTATTTTTTATGACAAAATAATTTACAAAATTGTGTAAGTACCTAAAGAATATCCCTGTTTTCCAACTGCTGTAATAATTATTGATTACTTATTTAGTAACAAATAAATTCAAACAAAACCATTTCTAAAACTTTTAATTATAATGTGAACGTGTTTGTCGTTGAAAGTCAGATCTGAACCTACCCTAGCCTCACAAAAGAAAATATTACGAAAGCATAACCTAGAAATGATTGATTCTTGTATCCACATATTTCAGCACTTTACTTAAGTACTTATGTTTAAGAAGAACTCTACATCTGTAAAATAGTAAACAATGAACTACAATTTCTGTATTTCATGATACAGAATTGAAATAAAGCAACTGATTTTTGCTAGAATCACCTGCAAATGTACTATACCCAGTAAGTAGGTACCTATCAAATAGTCGTTTAAAGCTAGATAATAATTTGTAATTATTGTTTTTATCTTTCAATTATGTGTGTGCAGTGCCACAAATTATTCTATCATTTCTAGGTTATGCTTTCGTAATATTTTCTTTTTGCTGCAGCGGTAGACTACGCCGGCACGGCGACCCCAATGCTCCAAAAGCCTCAACTCAAGTCTAAATTTTTATCGACAAGTCTCAATAACACCATTGTGCATACGTAAATTGCATTAAATCCATTATTTAGCGTTATTTATGTAAAATAAAATACTTCATACCATTAATATTTGACAATTCAATGACAATTTATAGTTTTGACGTTCACCGATGTTAGTTTCTTCTGTGTAAGTCTGGCTCAAGGCTATACACATTTTACATGACAAAACAATGAAATTTGGGTACTTTTTGGAGGCGTTTTTTTATGTTAAATTTTGAAATTTTTGAATGTTTATTTATCAGAATGTGTTCATAATTAAGTATATTTCAATTTAAACAAGTTTTAGCAGATTTAAAAGTAGATTTAAAATTAAATCGATTTCTTGGAAAATGGAACACCCTGTATAAAAATTGATGTTATCATCAGATTCTATGCGCCATCTAGTGTCTGTATACCAAATTTCGTCGCACTGGCTATGATGGTTTCAGAGATATTCGCACTGAAAGTCTTAGAGGGAACACCCGGTATATTATATATTCCACTTTCGTATTTGTAAAATTTCGCTTCACTTCAGCATCTGCGAACAAAAGACCAGCCATCAAGGGGTGTTTAACATCTCGAAGGAACAGTTAGATAAAAACAGGGCATCCATTCGCTAATTCCCAGACTATGCAGCAAACTCAATTTTGTGAGGGTTTTCAGCAAGACCCACGCCGTAAAATTAGGCATGAGGGACTCTAAATTTCCCAGTACAATGGACTGCATTCCGAACTGGCTTAAAAGAGATTTTTAACTTGGCCCCTGAAGAATCAAAAGCGGCCTGCTGGCTTGTTTCTGCCTTAAATAAACTTTGGAAGTTTCTTTGAAAGGCGTTGTTGTTTCAGTCTATGGATACCAGATTTGATTTACATTTTATAAACGGGGTAATGTGTACGTTCCTTTATTCGGGGCCACCTACATTGTTTTTTTTTCAAGTAGCTTTTAATCGACATTTGTCACGTTGTTCTGATGTTGCTGAATTTTTTTGTCCTCGATTGATTTATTTATAAATGTTTGTTCAAGAAACTGCGAAGTTTAAGCAAATTGTTTCTACGTCCATTCCCTAGAGAAATGTATTATCTCCTTTTGATATTTTTTTACAGTTGGTAAAACATAAATGCGATCGACGCGCAAATTTGTCCATGGGCGTATACCTATAGATTTAGGAAGGGTTTTTAATATTTGAAATATTTTTTGCCCAACTGCAAAAAAACTACTTTTTTAATCGTTATATGCATGGGCGTAGCGAACGGAACAGGGGGATGCCACGGCCCCTCCTAATTCTTGTTGCATGTAGCAAAGGGTCAGAAAACTTTACTACATGTGAAAATACCCATACCCATACCCTTTGTTCAATAAACTGGCTCTCGCCCCACCCTAGGGCTCTCAAAATATTTATTTATTATAAACTTTAAAGGTACAATTATGCAAATTGTCAAAGTAAATACTACAGGCATCCATATTCTTTTCTCTAACAGCAATGCAAGTACTAGTAGTCGGAATGAATAAATCAGTAGTAGTGGCAATACTGCTAATTTCTGTTTCTGCGTGAACTTCTTTTAATTTCTTATTTGGTGTACCTTTCTTACCTATCCATGTCGCTTTTAAAGTGTCATGTTCGCTCCAGAATTTGCCAACATTGTTGCAGAGCTACACCGGAAGCAATGGCCAGTGTATTCATTGGAGTTGGAGAGTCGAAGGAATCCTACTATTTTATTGATTCCAACTGGCAGAGTACAGCGTTTAGTGCTTTGATATGTCAAGAAAAATCGTGTTGTATTAAGTGGACGAAGTTTTGCCTATTTACGCAATATGTCTAAAAAATGATACCCTCCATTGATCACTCAGTAACGTAAACTCCATCCGATTCGATTCCATCCTCTAGCGAAGAGGGTGGTTTGTTAGCCCAATCTGTCTATTTTATATTGGTTGTTATCTCTCTGTATCTTGGCAGGCGCTGTACTTGACTACATCATTTTAAATACTTGTATCAAAATTTCGATTATTTCTTATCTTTACTGGTGTCGAAGGGCCTGAACTGTTGGCCCTGAGTTTTGCTGATACAGCTCGTCAAAAATCTCACCTCCAATAATACTATTTCCGTTCGGCATATAGAGTTGCTTATGTATATTTTAAAGAACGCAGACCTAAGCTTTATATCCGTTTTCCATCTTGGGAATTCGCAGTCATCCATATCTGATGTCGGCGTTGTGGGTTCCGCCGCGACTGCCGAGAGCCTTCCGAAATTGAGTTAGTTCTTGCAAGGGCTCCCCGGATTAGAACATAAAGGGGGTGCTTTTATCGCGACGCCTACATCTACATACAAATTCTTTGGGAAAGGTCTCAGTGCGGTCCGCACTGTCAATATACCCGAGCTTCAAAGCGTGCGACTTTCGCAGCGAACTCTGCGTCGATAGAATATAATTAACCCTTATTAATTATGTGAGGCCTGTGTGAAGGAAGGTGGAGGATATTATGATTTTTAGACTTCAGTACACATTAAGAATGCTCTATACTAGCTGACCGAGTCCGCGCCTTATCTTCTTGTACCTTATGCCATTTCGGTAGCATATTTTTTAAAATAACCTCTCGTGGTAAGTAAAATATCAAGAAATTTCGAATTTACGAAAAAGGACAAATATTTTCGAAAAATTTTACAGGAAAAAATTGTTTATTTTTGTATCAGACAGGGTGGAAATGAATCATTTTGATCTGGTCAAATTTTTTTTTATATCATGTAATTGTTTTACATATAAGTGAATTACTTTGCACTGTGTGAACTTTAATTCTAAAGCTGCTTGCCAAAAATAGGCTCGTTTTGACAAGTATGGCGTTCAAAATTAGAAATTTACTAATTCCAATATGGCGGTCTAACTATAGAACGCTCTTAAGGTGAAATTTTTCTGGTCTATAAGCAACTGGTCTTCTGTTCTTCGCTGTTTTATTTTTTAAATGTCTAAGAGTGAATAAGTGAACAGCAGACAGACTGTAACTTTGAGATGGTCATATTTATGCAGGGACAACCTTTCGAATCCAATGAAAGCTAATACTTTAGTCGTTTGACAATCTTCTTTTGCTTTCTCTTATGACGGTTAAAAGTTGATAGCTCAAACTGCAAAAGAAAGCAAGATTTAAAAATTGCCTTGGAAATATAAGAAGGGGTAATATACAGGGTGTTCCAGAATGATGGTCAACTATTTACCAATGTATTCCACAAGCGATTTTAGGGGGGATCTTCATATGAAATTTTTCAATTTGGGTTCTTTCTGTTGAGATATTCGAGTTTCAAAATGGCGGAAAAAAATAGTTTATTTTTCCTTAAAAACGGTTACACTTAGAAATTTCAATTTTGCTACACAATATCAGCTAGTCAAAAGCTATTTTGTGGTGGTATCTACTCCTTGGCTCATATTTCTGGAAGGCGGGAATAAACAACCCCTAGTTTATTCCCGTCTTCTTCTTCTTTTTTCAGAACTTTTTCCTGCAATAACCAATTTCAACAAAACTTTTTTAATACTATACCTAATTTGACTACTTTTTTCCCTCTTGTAATTTTTTCATACAACCAACAGTTTGCGCGGAAAAAAATAAAAATTCTTTACCTTAAGTTTTGTTGAAATCGGCCATTGCAGGAAAAAGTTCTGAAAGAATTATATAAAGATACCCCCCCCCTGAAATGGCTTGTGGAACACACTGGTATTTCACCATCATTCTGAAACACCCTGTATAAGTGAACTGAAAAAATAAATATTGCATTTCTATTGTATAGGTAGGTATATATTTTATGTAAAGAACCTCCAACATATAAAATAATTTTGAAAATCTAAGTTTATTGAGGCTAGGTCCAGTTCTGCTGAACTGAACTAATACATTTACTGCCACTTGACTGAATGAGCTGCAATTCTATTTCGTCCATTATTTATAACTTAGTATGTAAGAATTATGCAAGACTCTTTCAAAATTACAAGACAATAAATTTGCGAGACTATCACACAAGACAAGACATGATTTTGCAAAATCGGGCAAGAATTTTTGGAGAATTTGTTACGGGCTGTTGATGACTATTTCTGTTATGTTTTGACGATTTGCCAATACATTGTTCCGTTGCTGACAACAATCAAGGCTAAATGCTTTACTTAGAAGCATTGCACCAGAACATATATAGAAATAGTTTTATAATTGTGTTCATTGAAATACAATCAAAATCAGAAGGCTTAGCTAATATAGTCCTGTAGATGTGTCCAATGTGTTTCGTTCCAAATTCTTATGATTATCAATTTCAGCTTTATTTTCCATTGTGATATTGTCATTGTCATACTGAGTTCAGATTAGAAAGCGAAGTGTAACTTGACTATTTATTAAAAATAATAATTTGAGATTAGTATTCTGAGGGGCACATACCAAAAACCTGTCCCTATATTTAGAAACATTGTAACATTGATGTTTTATTGCACGCGAATTAGAAACTAGATTTAATCTCATGGTGATTTGGCAATTATTAATAGACACGGACTTTTAATATAATTAAAAAGTCACTAGAGGTACAAAGGTCGAGTCAAGACCATTCTATTTCAATTAATAATAATAATAATAATGTCTTTATTAACAGGATAAAAAAGTATTACAAATGTAACTGGTGGCGCCGTTCGATTTTACTCGCTCTTTCACGTAACCACCAAAAGAGATAAAAACTGAAAAACTATAGTATGACAATAATGTAACGTAAAAAAAAAGTATTTATGAAATTATATAGAGCTTATAAACCTGCATACATTACAAAATTAAAAATAGCTGTTGATATAGAAAATAATTGTATAAGTAAAAATTAGGTATTTCT
This sequence comes from Monochamus alternatus, assembly GCA_037114965.1. Lineage (NCBI taxonomy): Eukaryota > Metazoa > Arthropoda > Insecta > Coleoptera > Cerambycidae > Monochamus > Monochamus alternatus. The sequence goes on along the minus strand of CM073426.1, from coordinate 9,704,613 downwards.
GTGTGTCAAAATGAACTGTTTTAGCCTTCTGCGAAAAGATGAAACAGTGGGGACACTTTTAATATTATCATCAATTCTATTATACAGCTTGACAGCGTTGTAAGAAAATGATTTTAAATATTCGGCACAGTGGTGCTTCGGAACAGTATAAAGATTTCGGAATCTAGTGTTTCGGTTATGAATGTAATTACCTTTCACCAACTTTTTATGAAAATATAGAGGAGATTGATTTTTGTTAACTTTATAAATCAGAGAGGACAATTTTAAAACATACTGTTCCCTTAGTTTGAGCCATTTATACTCTTGATAACATGCTGTTACATGATCAAATTTCTTCAACCCAAATGAATATTTTAGACAACTGTTTTGTATTTTCTGCAATGAATATTTGTCAGATTCTAACAAGCAAGGCCAATAGACAGTAGCACAATAGTTTAACGGCGACAAAACTAAGGTTTCACATAATTTTAATTTAATTTCTTTGCAAAGAGAGTCTTTATGCATATAAAGTAGTTTCAGTCTACCGTAACACTTTTTTAACTAAATGGTTAACATGACTCTGAAACTTTAGATTAACATCGAGATATAAACCGAGGTTTTTACAGCGATCTTGAGGTTGTATAACTTTATCATTTAGAAGTACTTGAAGATCAGGATGCATGCCGATAATTCGTCTCTGCTTACCAAACAAAAGTAACTGTGTTTTTGTTTCGTTGAGAATAAGTTTGTGAGCAACACAAAAATTTGACAATAATTTTAAATCTTTATTAATTCTATCAACCGCATTGTTAATTTCAGTACTTAGAAATGCATGGTAAATTTGCGTGTCATCCGCATATTGGATGTATTTGACAACTCTCTAAATAGCTATACAAATCTGCAGTATAGACAGAGAATAAAAATTATAATGCATGCTTTGCAGAATCGCTTTAATAAAGTACATTTCACTAATCCATTCATATATGTTTATCGGACTAATATGTTATACAATACACGGAATCTGTAAGTATAATATTATACTTGAAATTTTAAACTTCATTCGAATGTATATGTATTAATTCATTAATTAATAAAGCATATTTGATATTAGTACAACATTTGTGGTGATCTTTACCAAAGCTATATAGAGACACAATCGTAGTATTATTTACTACAAAGTCGTCGGTTGCCTTGCCTCCTATGGCAAACTGACGAGAGCTAACGAGCTTAAGATCGGTATATGTCTGGTGTGCCGCTAATAAATGACTTTGATAATTTGTTATACGTTTATATAAGGTGAAGTGGGTAGAAGTAGTAATTGCTCAAGAAAGGAGTACAATATATAGCAAGAATACTGAAATACTAGTAATGTACTTCAGTTTTATTTTTTCTTAATGCAGTGTTATTATATTTACTTTATTATTTACTCAAAATTATTCATATTATCTAAACAACAAAATTCTTTAAACAAACATAACTTTATCTCATATTAAGTATAGTACTTTTTTGACTACAAGTGATTTTTTATACTTAGACGAAGAATATATAATCTTTCAATAAAGTACTATACTGAGGAATAGTGAAACTAAACTAGCGTTGGACTAAGTGTATTAACCTTTATATTAGTATAGCTTTCTTTCCGTGCATTTGGTCGCCGAACATATTGACACAGTTCAAGAGGTACTAAAAGAAAGACAAGAAATTTCCATTATGATGATCACATTACCCGTTGTGTAAATCTATCTAGGTCTAATCTAATCTAATAAATTAATGTTAATAAGGACGATTATTGGGATTATGTTACATAATTATTTCGAAGAACATTACTGTCTACTGTCTATACTATAATACTTTCGATTGTCTCTTTTTAATCTGTGCTGTAGTCATTGTCTTTATACGGTATTTTAAAGCTTTGGCAATTTGGAAATTGAATCCCCATACCTATTAGTACAACGTTAAAACGGTCTCAGCACTTATTATGGATTGCCCAAAAAACATTAGTGGGCCTTTGTGTAAATGATAAAGTAATTAATTCTACGCATGGGGTTAATTTAATATACAAAGCTTGTAGAGGGTGTGCTCGGAGTAGATGAAGTGAGTAATTAATTAACGTGATTACAAGTTTTGAACTACCGAATTTCGCCTAGTTACACGACTATTATGAGCTTGACGATTTCAATCCCAAAAAGGACTTAATGATCCAGATTACAGTGTGCGAATTGTGAGCGAATTTAAATACAGTTGCATTGCTGTTGAAGGACTTGCCAAAGTTATAGATTGGTTTGGCTGTGTTTTGAAATTACGCTAAAAAAATAGTGATTGCAATAGAATCAACAGTTGACATTTGTAGTTTAATGATTATATTTGGTTATAATAGTTATTTTTGTGTCAAGTAAGTAAAGTGATTCTTTACTGACGTGGTGGATACAAAATTGTATGTAAGTAAACGGAACAATAACAGCAAATACAAAACAAATCTACTTATTTTTTAGTTATATAGGTATTAATGCAACTTTGCTAAGCTCTTTGAGATGTCCTTGTATGTTGCAATTTATCCGTCAGTGAGCAATTTTATTTCTCTATTTCAACATGGGTTCATGGAGATCTACTATTACTAATATTGTTTATTTTACTCGGTTTGTATCCAAAGTACTTGATGAACACGGAAAAGTTAATGTAGTATACACCGACTTCTCAAAAGCTTTCGACCGTATTGATCATGACATTTTAATTACAAAACTTAATAATTTTGGATTCAATGAATCCCTGTTGAAATTACTTCACTCTTACTGCAAGATAGACAACAATATGTTGCTTACAATGGTCATCCTTTTAAGTTTTTTTTAACAATTCTGGAGTTCCCAGGGATCTAATCTTGGACCACTGTTATTTTTACTCTTCATAAATGATTTATCTTCTGTAATATATTGCGATCATTTGTTCTTTGTTGATGATCTTATATTATTTATAAAAGTTGAGTCTGTTGATAACTGTTTATTTGTTCAAGATCAGTTGGAAAAGATAGAGACATGGTGTAATATTAATGATTTAGTTATGAATGTTTCTAAGTGTAGAACTCTTATATTTACTCGGAAAAAAGTCCTATTATATTTAATTATACTTTTAAGTCCCAAATATTAGAAAGATCGAATACAGTTAAATACCTTGGAATTATTTTGATAAAGATCTTTTACTGCTCATATTGATCACAAGCTCAGCCTTAAAAACTTTGGGCTTTATTATAAGCAACTGTTCAAAATTTGACAATGTGCTTACTCTTAAGACATTATTCTCCTGGTGTATTCGTTGGAATATTGTAGCATTGCATGGTCGCCTTATTATAACATCTATATTACTGGCTTATAGAGAATTCAGAGGAAATTTTTTAAATTCCTAAACTTCAGAACCACTGGTGTTTATCCAGCTATTGGTTATGATCACCAATTTTTTCTGAATCAGTTTGGTGCCAATACATTGGAGTCGCGGTTAATTATTTACAGTATTACATTTTTATATATGTTACTGCATAACCAGATTGACTATATGCCTCTTTTATCTATTGTAGAATTTCATATTCCACAATATATGATCCATAATAACCCAACTTTCTATCGACCTAATGTGAACTCAAATATTTTAATTAAATCGACTATATTTGTAATGTTGAATAATTATAACAAAATTTCTAGTACCTGTGACATTAACTTTGATAGTTTAGGTAAAATTATGCATAATGCAGCAACTTATTTTTCTTAGACTTAAGCATCATTATAGAATGGTATTCTGCGTAATTCTGGTAAATGCAGATAGTTGGCAAATTTGCTTGGTACACTTCCAAAGATATGGATTCCAACTGGCTGGACTGCGCATTTACCATTTCTATAAGTTAGGAAAAAATCAGTCGTGGGGCGGCTACTTGGAAGGCAGAGCTAAATATTTGTTAAATAATTCTACAGATTTTACTTTTCTTTTAAACTCTGAAGTGATCACAAATATTCGGGGCATGTTAGTCTTTATGAACAACCAGAATTCTTTGTTTGTGTCATTTATTTTTAAATTTAAAAGTTAAAATATTAACATTAATAAATTGCCATAGAATGTGGCCGAAAACGCGATATCAATGGTGTGACATCACTCGACGTTCAGCGCGATTTAGGTTTCCGTAGATGCAGGTGCATTTTTGGGACATTAGTGTGTAATACTGTGTAGGTAATCCTGTACAAATTCCACGATGACGAAATTGGGTTTTGTCTAAACATAATCGGACTATTATTATTAATTTGCTACTAGTGGATTAATGAAATTTTATACTTCTAACTAACTTCATTAGTGTAGCAAATACGGTGAGTCAAAGCAAGCAGGTGTCTATTTTCCGTTTTTCACATTACCATAATTATTAGTGGTGATGCGGTGAACTTACGGTATTGTTAAATGTACCTTACTTCTTCGTTAACAATATGGATAGTAGTTATAGCTTGGAAACTATTTTCACAATTAAAAAAAAAAAACTGTATATACATTTTTTATGCAGAATTTAATGAGGAATATTTTTGAATGTAATATTTTTTCCCTATAATTGCCACTTTTGAAAATGTCTGCGAAAAATGCTAAAACTTCCTCTCAATGTTTGAAGCAGTATATTGCACATCGAATTTTGGTGACCGTTTTTAATTTTATTGTTAAACATGAGAAAAAATAGATGGAAAAAAGAAATCTGCAGTAGAAATTTTACGGCCAACACAACCTCTGACGCCTGGATTTCAATTACCGCCTTGTTTTCTCGAAACTTCGATAGTAAAACTAATTATTATTTGTTGCGAACATTTTAGCGTACCGTGTATACGTTACCAATTAACCTACTAATGTTTGTTTTTCTGTTGCAGCCGTACCGTTTCCACCGAGTCATAAGTTGACAGTGGCCGAAGTGTTCGATCCAAGAACAGCGAAACCGCGACCGGACGTGTTGAAGCAGCACTTCATATTGGAGGGCCGCATCGACGAGGCAGCCGCCCTCCGGATCATCAATGAGGGCGCGCAGCTTCTCCGCGCCGAGAAGACGATGATAGACATAGAGGCTCCCGTCACAGGTGGGTTTACCGCATTCGCTGACCTTAAGTGCCGTCGAAGCGAACTGGCGTCGCCCGGATCAAAAGCTGGGCAGCGTCCGTTTATACTTTGACCTGTGTGCAAACTTTCTTGAAAATCTTCGGCGGCATCTATACTGAGATATATATCTTTTAGCTATTAGTAAATATTTGATATCTCCGAGCGGAATATCTGCATGGAAGATGTGCCAGAAAAAATTTGCTAAAGGGACCTAATAAAAAGTTCTTTATCTCTTGATTTATTACTAAAGCCCGCGCGCTAAGTTAATATTTGTGAAAACCGAGATATAAACATACAGGATGAACCTTAAATAAGTACAAATATTTTAACTAGGTGTAATTCGTCATACAGATGAGTCTAGTGATAGCCATTTAAAATGTTTTTAAATATTTATGGAGATAATAATTTTTTGGAAAATACCAACATTTTGAGGGTCGCTGGTCAAATAAAATAAAGCAGTGACATAACGTAATAAACCAATATGATCCATTCAAGGTGAGGTTGCCATATCGTGTGTGCTTTGAGGGTGCCATTATTATCGCAGAAGCTTGTACATAAGACATACTTTATTGGTAAGGCAAAAAGAGGTGGACTTCATCTTTGGTAATTGAAGGGCTCGGGTGTAAAAAATGATAAGTGACATAAATGTTAATTTTCAGTAGCACAGTTTGAAACTTTAAATAAATATTTGGAGAATCTAAGATATGGACAATGAAAATAATAGTTGATGTGTATACTTTAATAATATGGGAGTATATTAGTTCAGTGAAAAAAATTTTTTGTTTCATATGCTTTAAGATTTTCAAAAAAAGTTCACTGTATATACCATTATTTACATCGTAATGCATGAACTTAACACGTTTTTCTAACATACTAAACAATCACAAAATTGATTGAAGGAAACATTTATTATAAACAATTATTATTACAAAACACACAACATATAACTAAACAAACAACAACATAACTAAAGAATTTTATTATTTTCAATTTTCTTTTTCTTTCAGATTCTTTTAAAAATCGTTAAGCAAGACAGTACATGTTCCAATTTTGTTTTTTCTATAGGTAGTGATGCATTGTATTTTACCATCAACTCTCGCTGAAAGGGATTAAAATTTAATGAAGGTCTTCCTTTTTTTTAAAGATATTTTCTGCATATCCCCGTTGTAGGTGTCTGCCATATGCATTGCGTACAAATCATGAGCTAAAAATTTAATTCGCACTGCCTTTTTAATTCCAAACCCTGCCGTATTAGTAGCAGTCGGTTGAACGAAAAAATTTTTCAACTCCGAAATCTTATAAAAGTCATTTCCCTTCATTCTGCATACTTGGAACGGTGTCTTCTTTTGCGCACTTCTTAAAACATCCTCCCATTCATTTGGAGAATATACGTATTGGAAATGTTTCCTCACGTAATTTTCAACCAGGGCGAAATCCCGATCAGATGGAAGCATAGTATGCCCAACCTGTGAAAAGACATGCAGTATTTCTTCAAAACGATTGCTGGCTAATAATCGTAACCAAACTGACATTATTACCCAGTTTTTATTTTGACCGGTACAGTTGCCCGATATAGCTATAAGTTTTTTGCCCGATATGTTATTGCTTTCAAAATGTACAGTGAATACCCAGTTTTTATTTTGACCGGTACAGTTGCCCGATATAGCTATAAGTTTTTTGCCCGATATGTTATTGCTTTCAAAATGTACAGTGAATACTGAAATTATAACAACAGTTTTTTCTTGTAAAACGTTGGCCCAGTTGAGAGTTTTGGCGTCGGTAGTGCTTGTTCCAGGTCAAAAGTTATAACGTACGTCTCGGGGTTTTCTTCTGCTTCTTTAGTGGCTACTTTAATGGCATCTTGCCCTGTCTTCGCTTTTCTTAAATGAAGTTCTTTTTCTAAAAGCAGCTGCTGAACTTCATTTTCTTTGAATTTATTCCTTGCATCTTTTAGGGAAATGTTTAAGCTGTCACAGGTAGCACATGTATCCGTTTTGGGAGTTTTGAATTTAATATTGTATTCCTCAGTAAAAATTCTGTGGAATTTGTCTTGGCATTCACTTTTGTACACTTCATAACAAGATTGTATAGTATACTCCATGGTCATGAAAAACGTACCAGGATTATCACTTCGAGAATAATGGCTTTCATATTTTGGCAGCTTATCTATGAAAGCTCTTACAAAATTCAGTTGCTCCTCGTTGAATTTCACTTTATGATTTTTATGGTAACCTCTTCTATCAGATACAGGTGTGGTGCAACCTTCTTTAACTTTTGTTACTAGGTTTTCTACTCTTCCCCTGTTACCTTGTAAACCATGAATGCTTAAGAATGCCTTTTTACATATTTGCGTTTTATTTCCTGACGACGTGATTATAAGATAACAAACGGTTACTGCTCGACGGGATTCAACATTAATTCCTTTAGTTTTCCGTTTAACATCTTTTATAGAAATACAACCAAACAAGTACGCGTTCTGAATATTGAAGTTCCCCATTGACCAAAAATTTTTAAATATTGTTTGCGCCGCTCTTCCTCATTTGACAGTTGAAAACATTTTCTTCTGCATTGACAGTCATGTCCTACTTCTTTTGATGGAAGTTTTTTTCCTTTGACACGATAGGTATTATATGCTTTTCCTGAATTTCTATTCTCCATGGACTTATCTGCTTTGCTTTTGTTTCTTTTCCGTTTTCTGCCTATTTTAATATTTTCCTGTAAAAGTTCTTGTTTCTTTAATAAAGTTTAAATAATTTAAATGTAAACAAAGGTATATGCCATTATCCACCAGTATCTACATTATTATAAGATGGCGTGTAAATAATGGTATGTCCTAACAGATATCATTTTTTACATTATGAAAGCAAATTTTTCTTATATATCATTTTTACCTGAATTTCACTTGATTGGTCACTTTCTTGGTAGTTAGGATCGTCATCATAGTCGTCAAAATCAGTATTCCCATCAAAAATGTCATTATCACTTGCATTTTCATTGGAATTGATTTGTAAATTTGACGTGTCAATCAGAACAGTCGCCATTTGTTGCACTTTCCATGTTTTACATAATAAACGTGACAGATACCATTTAGTACACTGGTGTCATATATTGACAAAAAGCCAAAACAAGAATTGCTACCTGTAAAGGTACATACTTACCATTATTTACAATGTGTAACTTATTTTTATGAAAAATGTTACTTACCATTATTTACGCCCGACCCCTTCAATTATTTACATTATTCAAGTCTTTATAAAAAATTTGCTACCCTCCTATTTTCGACTTATTTTCGAGGGTGCTGAACACGAATTACTTTTGTGCGGTCGAGTATAGTTTTTGGATTTTTTTTTAAATTCTAACCTCTATGCATATCTACATTACATTACATTGAAGGTGCAATATAATGCCTAATTATTTTGATAAATGTGACGTCATGAAATGAAGATGACAGAGAGTTCAAGGTTTTGCAACTTTAACCTAATGTATACGTAGAGGTTACAATTTAGCTTTTTTTTTTTTTCTAAAACTATATTTGGCCCGGCAAAGCTAATTTTAGATTCGTGTGTAGCACCTTCGATAAGAGGGGTAAACATTTTTTTTATTAAAATTGAACAGATGGTAATCTGCTAGTGTAAATAATTACTTGAACTTCTTGAAGCCACGACATTAGTGTAATACTGGCAACGCTGTAAACCACGCTTTCAATCTGCAATACTTATGAGTCATAAAAATCGAAGTAGGGTCTGGTCAGCGGTCCTCAATAAGTTTTTTTATTCAAAAATTACGAAATTTATTGAAAATTTGACTTTTATTTCTGACTTTTTTGTAAAAGAAACTATTAATTATGTGTTCTACACAGTGAACTATATAAAAATATTTGTACTTATTTAAGGTTCACCCTGAATATCTATAATAAGTTAAAATCAGCATCTTGCCTTGTACTGGTAATTTGTAATATCCAATTCGGTTATTAATTCGAAAACGTGTGTTCGACGTCCACAGAGGTCACTGGGACATATTTAAAGCATACATAATTTTGCATATAAGGCACGTTTAGGGTGGTTTCAGAAAAATCTGCTTCTCTACCATCAAAAAGATCTATTATACGGCATAAAGTCAAGAAATCCCAGATTGTTCTGCAAAACGGTGTCATTTTTTTTTCTTCACACGTTCAGCACGAGGGGAAATAACTGGGAAATAAACTGTTGCAAATAAAAACATTATTTATTGCGTTATTTATTGAATATTCTGATACGGTCATAGTTACTTGAAGACGGCGACTAACTGAAGGTATCCATGATAATTAAAATATATGTATGCTAAAATTTCGTGAAAGCATACAAAATGGAAGTAGCATCACTTGACTGTAGTATCTGTAGAATACTTTTTATACCGTCAACATGAACGTAGTAATATGACGTTGCTTCTAAACGGTTCCATTGTAACTGTTTTGTTTTGCGAGTAACCTGCTGTAAGTCTAAACATGTCTAAATAAAAATAACACACCTGGGCCTCGATTCTCGAATGCTGTGACAATTCTTGAAGCTTTATATTCCTTTAGAAAAAACCATGTGAAATAATTTCCCTATTTTTTTTTTTTTTTGGAAATAACTATTAGCTGGTATGAATGAGATTAAATTTATGTTAATATAAATAAAGTATATTTAAATATTAAGGTCATTGCCAAGCCCGGACCTGTCAGGAAATTAAAATAAAATAACTGATACTATTTCAATTTTGTAAAATATGGCTTTATTAATCTATTGGATAGTTACTTCTGAATTCATGCAAGATGGCGCGCTGAAAAAACGTGCTTTGTTTCATAAAAAAAATACTCTTGTTCGATTTCGATATCTCGCTTGGTTATCGAGATATTTGCATACACAAATTTCAATGCATTTCGTTTTTTAGCAACTTGTAATCCTTAAATTAAATTAATGCGTCTTGACGGCTAGTATGAAGCAAATTATTTAGTTTTTTAAATAGCAATTTAAAGGGAAAAGAGAACAAAAAGCATTTAATGAGAAAATACAAACAGCACAGAAACAATTGGAAACTTAAGAAATATCTACTTATGATTAAAAATTAATAATTGCCTACTATAAAAATTGTTCAAAATCAGCACCGCCTAATACACTCACGAGCACGTCTAATTAATGATGGTTGTACTCTCCAAATCATTTGAATATTATTTTTTATTTCCTGGCTATGGTGGAAAATCCTTCGCCGCAGTTCATTTTCACTTGCCACAGGAGTTGGGTAAACACGTGTTTTCAAGTCACCCTAAAGGATTTAAATCTAGTGATCTAGGCGGCCAGGGCACTGGTTCTGATCGGCCTATTCATCGATCTGGATAAACCCTATTTAAGTGCTCCCTAACTCTTAAACTAAAATGAGGAGGAGCACTATCGTGCATAAACCACATATTAAAGCGTGTTTGTAGGAGAAGATCCTCTAATAAAGTAGGTAGTTGGTCTTGGAGAAACTGTAAATATCTTTGTCCATTTAGTTTAGGTGGTAGTTCGACAGGTCCTATTAAATAATGACCAATTATGCCTGCCCATAAATTTATTTGAAACTGCATTTGATGGAGGCCTTATACCATGAGGATTTTCGTCTGCATACATGTGTAAATTATGCAAGTTGATTGGTCCGTCCTTACGGAAACCTGCTTCGTCAGAAAATAGTATAGAGGTGGTAAAATCGTGAGCTTGGTTAACTTTTTCCAACAGCCATGTGCAAAATTGTATTATTGCAGGGTAATCATCTACCTGAACCCTGAACTTTTTTCATATGGTATGGATGGAGTAGTTGGTCCTTAATAATATTATTTACGGTGCATTTTGAAATCTGAAACTATTGGGCTACATTTCTAACACTAACTGTAGAATCTTCATCGACATAATCCAGAACAGTTCTGTGAACTCCACCATGTCGACCCATATTTGGCATGTATTGCAATTACAAATTAAAAACGTACTCATTACTCAAAATAAACTAATAAAGATGTCATACCAGTTTTCCGTAACCGCTGATCAACGCGCTGAAATGTTTTTGAATCTGGTAGTTGTCTGTTGGTAAATCTCTCAGAGTATAATTTATGAGCTTTCAGTGCATTACATCGGACTTCTCCATAGATTATTAAATGCATATCACAATATTCTGTAAATGTATACTCCATAATTAAGTACTTCAAAAAAATTACAACAATTGTCAACTTGATACTTTAATTGTATCATAACAATGGAAACCATAGTAACGCTATGTGCAGATATTTTTCAAAACCACTTGATTAATCCGTTATAATTTTTAAAACACAGTTTACGGGTTTCCACCATAGCCAGGAAATAAAAAATAATAGGTATTCAAATGATACGATCACTGTTTACTTTCTCTTTAAATTGCTATTTAAAAAACTGTAAATAATTTGCTTCACACTAGCCGTCAAGACGCATTAATTTAATTTAAGAATTACAAGTTGCTAAAAAACGAAATGCGTTGGTATTTGTATATGCAAATATCTCGATAACCAAGCGAGATATCGAAATCGAACAAGAGTAATTTTTTATGAAACAAAGCACGACGTTTTTTCCTATTTTCAATACATGATGTCCATATTTCTAAATACAAAAAAAAATCCCCTTTTACCTATTAAGTAAGAAGGAACACGTATAAGCCAACATTTTTCCGAACGTTGCATTGGCCGTGGTAATATGTTTCCTTGGCCACCACGTAGTTCAGACTTCAATTCTTTAGATTTCGGAGAAACAGTTCTAGAGAAAAAATATTTTTAATTTTTCATGAAACACCCATAACTCCCATAAAAAATCTTCTCGTAAATTTGAGCTTACATTATTACTGAGTTCTGAAAATTTGAAGTTTGAAGGGCAGCACACACATACTTGTCCTGCTAAGCCCTTGTATTCAATAAATTGTTCAACGGGTGATAATGGTATCTATTTGTTGTTTAAAATCCGTTTAGATTTGATCAATGTCAGCTCAACAGTTCTTGTGCGCTGAGGTTTTGCGAACACAAGTAATTTATAGAAACGTATGTATTTCATACCCAACTGAAAAAACGGTACCACAAACTGAAAATTTAATAATGGAAAATGTGGATGGATGGTGACTAGCTACACAGAATACTGCATCAAAAGAAATAAATATGGCATGTGTAGAATCTGTCCACAGTTTTGTATACATATATATGTATTAATATCAAATATACACTCAAAAAGAAATAGAAGTTTCCAGTACAGGAAGAATGTGCATATATTCAAAATAATTTTAAATATTTTATTAATTCATTGATTAATCTTGTGTATGTCTTCTAAACTGGTTCTTACATTATTTCTAGACCTTTATAAATAATGAAATTACGATAATTAAAAAATTACATAACTACTGGTGATTTGCATGGATAATAAGTATGCTGCTACATCGATAGTCTGTGCGATTTTAAGCTTTTCAGCTAAAGTTTTACGAATGTCGCTATAGAAACATTGTATAAAAACAGTGCATTAGCCATTAGACTGACTAACATGCGTCTATGATAGGTTGGCTCTGTCTGCAATCGTCCTTAGTTACTACTACTGTTGCGTGTTTGTTTTTAAAGAAAGAAAAAATAGATTTCAGTAGCTTGTACATGATAGTTCGCCGCATTCAATGACCTCATCTACATGTATCTGGCTGGCTGCCAAGACATATTATTTCTTTCAATTATCATTTGTTTTGGTTTATGGAATTTATTTTTTATTAGATATAATTAACCGAAACAGTGTTTTAATATAATTTACATCTTTTGGAGCCTGAAGGAAATGACAATTTATAGAAAAAAAATATTATTACATAATTAAAAAAACTTATTCTAATTTTGGCCAGTATATGCACACAGGAATCTGTACTTTATTTTTGTCTGCATTATATACGTCGCACTATATAATACATATAGGCTTAGTGTTGAAACTAAGATCTTCAAGGCAAGAAATTCATCAACTAATCATAATCAGAGCGCGCACTCCCCGCTGACACACAACCGCGAACCGTGTCTGCTCGCCCCGAAACACTTGAACAGCCTTTCACGCCAACGCTGATTTATTTCCCTCTTCGAAACTTGTTGCTTGGAAGCCATAACTTATCAGTTACCCTTATCTGCTTCCAAAGATATCGCCCGTTTTAACTGCAGGAAGTTTGACACGGCGTTATTTATGGCCATTGATTACGCAGAACTTAATTGGCGTGGCGCATTTCAAGACGGCCCTAATCGCAACCGCCAGACAGATGGATTACTCAATTAAAGCCGCTGGGGCGAATTTGCACACGGTAAAAACATTTGACAATTTTAGAATATACATATCGTAAAATCACATTACACAGAATATTGCTGTATCATTGGAAGACGGTCGGTCATCAAATGGACGTAATATATTTAGATTTCACTAAAGCGTTCAACCCGAGGTTCAACCGCTTAGACAACCGTCGTTTACTACATAAGCTACCACATTTTGGCCTCTCTGACGATTTAATAACTTTATTTCAGTTTTATCTCGACGGTCATACTCAATACGTTGAGATTCATCAGTCCAATATATTGCTACATCAGGTGTACCACAGGGTTCGATAGTGGATCCTCTGTTATTAAATTTATTTATCAATGATATTGGCTGCAAACTGGATACTATTCTTTTATTATATGCTGATGATGTTAAATTATATAAAAGGATCGAGTGTGTATAGGTCTGCATCGAACTTCATAGAAATCTTGAATTAATCAGTGAATGGTATTACAAACAATCTTCAACTAAACATAAAAAAATGCAATGTTATGTCTTTCACTAAAAAATCAACGTCAATTGCTTATCTCTACTCACTAAATGGTGTTCTTATTTCGCAAGTGGACTTGCTCAGAGACCTTGGCGTTCTATTTTCCTGCAAATTATCGTTTTCTCCTCACGTGAATGCAGCTGTTTCTGAAGCTGTGAAATCCTTTGGTTTTATTGTTCGATGTACACGGGATATTACAAATAGTGCTGCAATTAAGTCTTTATACGTCACATGTTACTAGAGCTAGAATATGCGGCAGTGGTATGGGCTCCGGACTCTCGCTGATAACTTAAAAAAAATACAGCGACAAGTTTTAAAGTATTTGACTTAAAAGTCTCTGTTTTTATTCAGAACGAGGCTTTCCACATGATGAATGGCTAAGAAGGTGTAATTTTTCTTCCATAAAAAAAAGAAGAGCATACTTCATGTTGGTATGGTAATATAGAAAATAATTAATAATTCTGTTGACTGCTCAGAAATTTTATCCAAATTGAATTTGTATGTGCCTAGAGTCAATCAAAGATATGTTAGTGTCTTGTATTTGCCAATGCCGAGAACATAATAATATGTTTTAAAGTTCTCTCCGTTATATTCAATATGTGATATGTACAATAGGGAATTTAATTTGGATATTTTCAGCTGTTCTTTGTCAACCATCTTTGGAAAATTATTGCACTAAGAACTCTGGCATTTCTTTGGTTCGTTTCATTTTGTTCAATTTCATTTTGTTTGATTATTATTATTTCATTTGTATTTATCAATTTCATGTTTACCTCTCTTTGTTGTGTTTTTTCGTTGTATTTTTGTTGTTTTTAGTTAAGATTAGTTTAGATTTTTATTTATTATGCTTATGTTTTTATATCAAACTATTAATTTTTAGAATGTTCTATTTTTTACTCTTTGTTCTTGCTTTGTAATTGGGTGTATACCTGTAAGGTAAGGATTATTAAATAAATAAATAAATTACAATAAGCCTATCATATACCTACTTAATTAAAAAAATACTACAACTGTTCATTTATTTCGTTTAAATCTACTAATCTTATAATTAAAAAGAAAATATATTTCAAATATATATTTTGTTGAAATACGAGTTTAACTTCAACAAAAAAAAATTATTTTCGACCTTCACAATAGTCCCCTTGTAACTCTACACAACGATTCCAACGTTGCCCCTACGATTGGAAGCACTCTTGGTAATCCTCCGCAGTTCAGCACCACGGTTGCAGCTTCTTGAACCTCCTGTACGCCGCCATGATGAGTTCTCTTGAGGTGCGACTTCACCTTGGGGAATAAAAAAAAATCGCATGGAGCAATATCAGGACTATGGGGTGGGTGCGGCAACGTTGGAGTGCCTATATTTGCGAAAAATTCTTGCACAGTGAACGAGGAATGGGCTGGCGCATTGTCGTGGTGCAAGATCCAGCCGTTCTCGGCGAGTTCGGGTCGCACACGGAAAACGCGGTCCCGCATCCGTTCCAGGACGCCAACATAAAACTGTCCAGTCACTGTCTCGCCGGCAGGAACATATGAGTCACTCATTTTCACAACGCCACTAAAAGGTTATTTCCAAAAAATACACATAAAACACAAACCAAACGTGCTATCGACTTCAACCTTGGACTGAAACTAAAAGGAAGCTTCCCCTCTCTAGAAAAACGTTGACAAACGGCACAGTATTGCCAGTTTCCGAGTTATAACTAAATTCCCGGAACTGAATTGGTGTCCATACATAATAAAATGTTTACACAAGTCAAAAAAAAGGGGAAGCATGGCAGATACCTATAAACACTAAAATAAAATTCACAAGTAAAAGAACATTGAACATTATAAAAATGACAATAAATAATATAAAATTACAAAATATCAAATAAGTTAAAATTAAAAACATAAAAAAACAACAATTACATATCTAAAAACTGAAATCATAAAAAGCTTTTTCCTTGAGATATTTTTTAATTCTGAACTTAAAACAATTTAGATCTAGTGACTGAATCTCGGTTGGAAGTTTATTGAAGAATTTAATACAAAAATAATTTGTGCCATCTCTGGATTTCGCTAATCGAAGAAAGTTTGGCCTGATATTATGTCTCTAGTATGGTGAGAATGAAAACTTTCCTGTCGAGCAAATCTATGTTCATTATTTTTACTGTAAATGAAACATTCAAGAATGTATATCGACGGCAGTATAAGAACATTTAACTGTTTAAATGCTCACGACAATCTTCTCTGTACTTTATTCCAGCAATTATTCTTATACATTTACGTTGTTAACTAAAAATTTTTTCACTGTGAGAAGAATGGCCCCAGTTCAAAATTGCGTAAGTCATGGTGGCATGAAAAGTACTATAATATGCGAACATAAGCACAGGCTTAGAGATTAGACGATTCAAATTACGTAGTAGAAAAATATTCTTAGATAAACGTGTAGATAAATCGTTGACATGATTTTCCTAGCTTAATTTAGTGTCGAAGCGAACTCCAAGAAATTTAACATCGTTTGAGTTATCTGTAGTATTGATATGGCTAAGTGTAAAGAGCAAAGATTGAGTTTTGTCAACATTTAAATTTAATCTGTTGGTAATAAACCAGTCCTCTATCAGCAACTGCGCATTCACGGAATCCTCTGCGAGTTTTGTTAAATCGTTATTAGATTTTAAAGCCGTGGTATCATCGGCTAATAAAATAAAATCGGTAGTTATGTCACAATTTGGGAAATCATTAATGTAGATAAGAAATAGAATAAGGCCCAATACTGATCCTTGTGGAACTCCATGAAGTATTTCTGTTTAGTTTGATGAACAAGAATTATAAAAAACATACTGAGTTCTGTTGGATAGGAAGACTCAATAAGAGACACACTATTGTCATCAAAATTGTAAAATTTTAGCTTATTTAAGAGGATCCCGTGCGACACAGTCGAATGCCTTTGCCAAATCATAAAAGTTTCCACTGACAACATTGTTTGACTCAAAATTGTTTAAAATAATAGTAGTCAACTGATTAATAGCCAAAGTTGTTGATCTTTTGTTGCTAAAACCGTATTGTCTAGAGTGGAATAAATTATCATGTTCAAAATAATCTACAATTTGCATTTTTAAGGCAGTTTCGAAAACCTTCGCTAGAATGGGAACAAGAGATATTGGTCGATAGTTGGAAACATCATCTTTCACACCTTTCTTAAAAACAGCGATAACCTTTGATAATTTGAAGGTTGTAGGAAATGTATTAAATCTAATACATTGATTAATTAGTTTAAAAAGTGGAATAATTATAATGTTTTTAAGTGTCAATAAAATTGAAACATTTATGTCGTAAGCGTCTTTGCTTTTTCTGATTTTTAAATTATTTAAAATGGATCTCCCTTCATTGAAAGACAACTCCCTGAATTTAAAAGTCGTTTGTGATTTCGATGCAATCAAAAATTCGGAAGGTAACTTGTTGGGAAGGGGTAGGTCATTCAGGAGGCGTTCTGCAATATTAGAAAAATTAATATTGAAATCATTAGCGTTTAATGAATCGCTTACATATGAACTGCGGTCATTTTTATTTTTTATGAGATTCCACATGGCTGCCTGCTTATTATTGGCTGTATTTATATATTTGTCATTAGCCCTTTTTGTTTAGCTTTAGATAATTCTAGACGATATTTATTGTGATAGGAGTTCAAGGTTTTTCTGGATATGGTTGTTGGATGTTGACAATGAAGTTCTTTTAATAAATTTAATCTTTTTCTCATAGCGACAAACTCCTGAGTAAACCAGGAAGTATCGCAAGATTTAGAATTACATTGCATTTTTAATTACTGGAAAACAAATCTCAATTGCATCGAGTAACAATTCAATCTTAGTATCTATATTAAGGCTAACGGTGAAACACGTGATCAAGTTTTGTTAAAACCAGATATATCGCTGCGCAGAGTAAGACTATGTTGACGTGTTGTGACAAAACGCTGAAATATGTGCTGCCTAGAGGCTAATGCATTTGGGATGGAGACAAAACGAAAGATACACTGAAATAAAGGTATCACAACTCTATTAGTGGAGTAAAATCGGTTCTCAATTATGCCGTTTTTTTTAAATAAAGATATAACTAAATTAAACATTTACCATCTTTTAGAGGGACAATTTCGGCATCTGAAATAGACTTTTACAACTTTTTTCAGTAGGGTCTAACTTTATAAATTCAAATTGTCGGTGCTTCGGACCTTATTTGTCAATTATGTTTTACGAAACATATATCGCGTTTGTAAATCAACGATTCAAGTTATGTTCATAATTTTTTCACAACATATATAAAAAACTATAGCGCTTCTAATGGTACTCATCAATTTTTAATAACTTAAAGCCTTTTCGAAAAAAATTGTTCCAAAGTCAATACCAGTAAATTTGTGCATTAAAAACTTTACTATGCGGAGAGCTACATTAATTATTGAAAATAGAACTATAGTTATATCGAGACAAATGTAGTCGATAGTATGAAAAAGTTTTTTAAAAAAAGTTTACTTCGCTACGTGTTACGGTTTTTAAGAAATTGAATTTTACATATGCTCGTGTTTCGTGTGTAAGCTAAGTTTATACTTGCGGTGCAGTATACGTTTTCAGAATAAAACAATGCATTCATTCGGAAAGTCAGAAATATCTATATTTTCCATAATTTTTATGTCGAATAAAATTAAATTTTAGTTTTTTATGCTCGTATTTTTTTAATAAAGAGAACTTATCGTAGATCATAGAAAATACATAAGAGATATTTACATAAATGTATATTTATTTATGTCCAAAATGTAAAATATAAAGACTATGTATGGATTATTGAAGAGAAATATGAGAAATTAAAGTGTGAACAGGCGAATTAGATTAGATCAAATACTGAAAACATATACCTTTGTTTTGTTAACATTTGTGCGTTCCAAAATACATATGTGGCGTGCAATGTTCTTAATTATAAAGATATAACACTGGCTTAAAATTGACGTATTCTTGAAACAATGTCTTCTACAGACATACAATTTTAAATATTTAATAATTGGATAATGTAGGTGTTAGCAAATAATAGGAATGACACCTGGGTATTTTCAAAGACACCGAAGTAAAACAAACAAACAACTGCAAAAAGCTGTCTAAAATTTTAGATGCATAGATCTACCAAAATACTTACTTATTTTAATTATATTTGTAGATATAAATATTCTTATAATAAAAATTTACTTGATAATAAAAATTGTTCAATATTTATAATTAAGTGTATGAAAATAATGGTTAAATGTGGGGTTTGTAATGCGTGTCTTACAGACGCTTTTCAAAATTATTATTTTATTTGAGTAAAATTTAAACAGTAATTGTGAATAAACACAACGTCAATAAGTTACCTTTGTTGTATATGTTATATTTTTTGAGATTTCAATAGTTAAAAACACAATTTTCACTGCGAGAAATACGGCGATGTAAGTAAGCGGTTCTTAATTTTTATTTCTGTTAAAACCTTTTTTCATAAAGTTGTGTGAAAATCGAAGTACTTACTACTTAAACATGTAGTTTCAAAGGAACAAACAAAATCCATATTTAATTGTTATGCTACTTTTCCCATAAATACTCAAGTAGTTAATTTATATTTACAATGTTATCAAGTATACTATAGAAATTTATAAAATCTTAAAATAATGCATTGCATGTTTTTACTGAAAAAATATATTTGTTTTGCTATTTATTTTATTAAACTCTTTTGTACTTTTCGAAAAATAATAGTTGGTAATGATATTTTGGTACATAAGGAATTTCACACATATTTTTATTGTTGATTTTTTTGGAAAACATAATTCTTGATAGTTAATTTTATTTATAAAAATTCATAAAATAGAAAAATGAACAGAATGCTTTGTATATGCTTGTAAACAGTGATTTTTTATTTTCTTCGGTTTTGGGATAACTATGTTGATTGACATTTTTCACAAAAAAATAAAGATAAAAAATTTGAACATTGTTTACTTTCGAACACCATATTTTATCATAAGTTGGACTACAGTTTGTAATATCTCAAGACAAGCAACATTTTTTTTAAATCAAGAATGATCGTTTATTAAATAATCGACATTAAAATAGTTGACCAGAATGCGTTACCCCATCTGGAACGGCACTTTCTAACAAAAAAATATCACTTTTAACGGTAGGATCCAAAATAGTTCCACTAATTGCGATGCTTAATTTTTTGTTTGTTCCTTTAATACTAAAATATAAATACTTTCACTTGACATAGGGCTCAACTTAAATCAGAAAATATGGAATAAAGAGATAATTTCATTTGTAGAATAAAATGCTTTTGACACATTTTTTCTTTCTATGTGTATTTCTACTAAGTTTGGATTTGCAACAAATAGTATATTATTATTTACTGAAGTGCTGAGAAGCAAACCATCGATGCCATGTAAAAAAATACTATGCGACAAAAATAAAATTAGATAAACAAAACCATATTTCAATAACATTTTTATATATTCCATAAATCTCAACTACCCATTTGCATTCCCCATTTTTTTAATATTTAATTATATTTTAATGAATACGTCTATTTAGCAATGTCTTAGCTGGTGTCTATTATTCAGTAGGCAGACACAGAATATTATATTAAAAATAATCTATATTTCTGTATTTGAAAAACATTATATTTTTGTTTCAAGATTTAACAAATTCGTAATTATAATAAAGTTATTAAACTACAATACGTAATCATTTCTCTTAAGTCTTTTATAAAATCCGTCGCGTGTCAGTCCTTTTATTTTAGTTTTTCGGTTTTCGTACGGTAACTATATATATATATATATATATATATATATATATATAGTAAAATATGTTACTCTATTTTTTATATACTACAAATATTATTTTACATCGAGTGAAAAATTTTAAATAAAAAAAAATTTACATTACTCAACATTTTAAAAAGCGGCATTGATGTGAAATAATATTTGTAGTCTATTAAAAAAAACCGCCTATTTTTATCATTTTCCGTTGACCAGTTATTGAGCGAAAACGTGGCGAAAACTATATTCCGTATGATAGAGCATTTACCGTTAGCCTGAATCACTTCTCTCAGTGTTGGACATTTAGAATCTAATGTGATCGTTTCTTTTATAAATGCCACCGCAAGGGGGCAGCATTTTATTGCTAAGAAATATTTTTTTAGTTTTCGCTCAATAGCTCCTCAAGGGATAAAGATAAAAATATGCGTTTTTTTTTTAATAGACTACAAATATTAATTTACATCGACGCTGTGTTTTGAAATTTCGGAAAAGAGCAAAATTCATTTAAAAAAAAATTTTTACAGTTTTTCAAAATTTCAAAACACAGCGTCGATGTAAAATAATATTTGTAGTCTATTAAAAAAACCGCATATTTTTATCTTTATCCCTTGAGGAGTTATTGAGCGAAAACTTTATATCGTCTTATAGAACGCTCACATAATTTATTATGCTACTATTGTTGCTGATGCAGAAGCGCGTATGTTGGTATAGTTGGCATAAAAACATGAGCCGTACACAGGACCGTATTTACGATAGATGCCAGTATTCGCTGAAAAATATTGTACAATGAACTATGCAGCTGATTGTTGAATAGCTATTTTCTCTGAAATGGCCAATTTCTGAGACCAATGACAAGTACACCATTTTTCTCAAAAACAATATATGTTTTAATATAAAACGTGATAACTTCAGGGCCAAAAACGTTACGCTCACATTTACGTCACAAATATGGCGGATGTGGCACCTTCTAGGGAATACTTCGAAATAGACAACAGATTATGATTTCTCATATCCAAAAAAAAATTCCCAAATTTGTTGATACAGACAAACATTAGTGTAATTATTACAAAAAATCACTTTTTAGATTCCAACTTTGACACCCTATATCTATTTTATTATCAACATTTTATTAAGGCATATTGGCTTAAAAATATATAAAAAATATTTTGAAGTGAAAAATCTAGTATGTCTGCATGAGCCTTTATTTACGAACCACCGTGTAGATAAATGAATAGAAACTTCTGTGAGGTATAAATGTTAACGTCTATCAAAATCTTGCAAAATCTTTCCCTTTAAATTTTTCTTCTCTTATTGCAAAAGTCTCCCTCGATTTATTTAATGAAAATGGCCGACTGCTACCCATTTATAATTTTTTCCGTGCAGCTCGAAAGCAAATAAAAGGGTCTTAATTTAATTTAAAATTCAGATAAATAGTCAGCTACCTGATATTGGAAACGAAATGAAATTCTGCATTCCCACGTTATTGCCCCATACTTCAGCCGGCTGACAAAGAATCCGAAGTCCTGTTAATTAAAGAACTTGTTAAACTTAATTAAGAACGATATCGTTTTAATAAATTCAATTCGGTTAATGTATGCATAACTGTGTAGGGGGCGGTGCGGGTGCATCGCCGCACGTCTGCCCTACTTGTAACTGGAATATTAATGCGCCCCGTATCATATGAATAATTCTCTTGGGTCTTTCCGGGGGTAATGTGGGTCCTGCGCTGGCAATACTAGGGCCGTATTCCTGCTGGTTAATTCTTAACAAGACTCAAGCTCTAAGGCCCGGCGCAAAATGAGACACAGCTTGGTGAGGTGACGCAGCGTGAGTCACGGAGAGTTTTTGTGAATCTAAGTAATAATACGAGGGTTGTCCGTAATTTAAAGTCTCCAATGTTTTTTCAAATAGTAAACATCTTTATATTGCAAAACTAAGTACATACTCTGAAAGCTTGGACTTTTAGCTATTTTTCAACGTAGTCCCCGTCACGATCAATGCATTTTTGGCGTCGTTCTGGGAGCTCTTTCATACCCGCATCGTACCACTCTCCCGCCGACTCGCGCAGGAAGGTATCGACGGCTGCCTTCAGCTCTTCGTCGCTGGAGAATTTCATTCCTCCTAAGTGTTGTTTCAGGTTGGGAAACAAATAGTAGTCACTAGGGGCCAAATCAGGGCTGTAAGGAGGATGGTCTATGATTTCCACAAGCAAATGCTCCTCAAATTTCGTCACTAACTCGTCCGAAACTGATGGACGCCCGAGGCCGGCCTCGTCATGCACGACCGGCTGCGAACTCTCTACACCACATTTTTTGTGTCCATATACTTTTCTCCATACACATCGGTCAACTGACGATGAATTTCAATAGGGGGTGACCCCTGAAACCACAAAAATCTAATCACCGAACGCAATTCACACTTGACAGGAGCGTCGAATTTCCTTCCATCGTTAACGGCTGCTAAGCCAAGATCAGTGATGTTAACCTTTTAAAATTTGTCTTCCTACGACGAAATATAAAATTCCCCTACTCTACTATAAATTTCCCTACGCTGCCTGCCCAAGCCATAGACCAAGCCCAAGTTAGAAATGTTAAAATTCTGTATAAAAGATAAAGCGATGATGGTATATTATTTTTTACAAACGAATATGAGAAATAATCCATAAAATCTTATTTTCTTTTAAATGGTAAAATAGTAAATATTTGCAGTTTCCTCCCGCATAAAACTCGACATCACCAAGCTGCGTCTCATTTTGCGCCGGGCCTTAATATTTATTGCAGGATAAAAGTTTAGAAAGAGAATCAAGTACTGGAAATATAAAATGGAAAACAAAAAATCTTCTGGAAGTATAGATATAAAAAAATGTCTGTATACTAGTGGTATATACAGTAAGATCGAGCACGTAATAAGGAACACATGAATAGTATACAGGGTGATTCAAAAATACATGGCAGTATTGGCCAATAGAACATTGAAAAATAAAGTGTTCTACAAATACAAGTAATTTTAGACATTTAAGAACCGAATAATATAGAGTTTAGCAAATAATAGGAATGTTATTTCATGCCACCTGCAAATAGTCAAAGGTACCGATGTAAAACGAATATACAGGGTGTCCGGAAATTATGCGTCAAGACTTCAGGAGGTGGTTCCTCACAAGAAATTAGGGTCACGAAGTCTTATAGCAATTTTTCGAAACCTCAATATTAACGGAGATACAGGGTGTTAAAGTTAAAATTTTATTTTCGATATTTGTAAATAACTTCTTAAGAAATCCAAATATTTACATAAAATTTGTAAATCGGGGGGTTTTTGCGGTCGAGAAATTCAAATATGTTTCTAATTTTGACGTCACTAGTAGAGGCCGCCACTTATGACACATCATGTTTCTTTCAAATGACATAACTTTTTTGCTGCTTAGGTATGCCTTATTGAAGTCGTTAGAAGTAACAGTTTTCGAAATAATCTTATTTGAAATATTCAGTGCACCGAGTAAAAACTGTTTTGATGTCAGTTAAAGTGCCTTTTCTACTGAAAATACAGCAAAATGTTACAAAAAGTTGTTCAGAATGGTAAATTATGGAGATGTGCAAAATTTTTAAAAAATCGGCCTGCTTTGATTAAATATTTGTGCTTTGTTGAAAAATGGTTTCATCAAATCTCGCCGATCTTCTTGAAATTTTGCACGTCTCCATAATTTGCCTTTACCTTTCCTTTCCGAACAACTTTTTCAAGTAATATTTTACTGTATTTTTAGCAGAAAAGGCACTTTACATGAAACCAAAACAATTTTTACTCGGTGCACTGAGCATTTCAAATAGGATTATTTCAAAAGTGGCGCCGTCTACTAGTGGCGTCAAAATTAGAATCATATTTGAATTTCTCGTCCGCAGAAACTCTCGATTTAAAAATTTTATGTAAATATTTGGATTTCTTAAGAAGTTATTTACAAATATCGAAAATAAAATTTTAATTTTAACACCCTGTATCTCCGTTAATATTGAGTTTTCGAAAAATTATTATAGGACTTTGTCCCTATTTTTTTGTGAGGAATCACCTCCTGAAGTCTTGACGCATAATTTCCGGAAGACAGAGAGCAAGTCTAACCAACAAATTGTTATAACATTAACTTACATGGCTCTGTATATAAGATTGTTCACTTTTGTTTATAAGTATATGATAATAATTGGTAAAATGTGGGGTTAGAATAGCAAAATAATGTGTGTCTTACAAATGCATTTTTAAAGTTATTACATTATTTGAGGAGAATTTAAATCCATAGTAAAAATGGATAAACAAAACATCAATAATTTTATTTTTTATCTTACTTTTGCTCTGTCTTTTATTTTTCGAGATTCCTCTACCTAAAAAACATCACAAACAGATTTGGTGATGCCGAACATGCTGGTGTTATTAGTTTTTGTGTACAATGTAGAGGGCGCTAGTTGCGAATATTTCCGCTAACATTTTATTCCCCCAACTTTTCTTAAGTTGAGTTTTTCCCATTCTAATTTTATTTTACAGAAAAAAGTGATTTTAGTAAATTTGTTAAAAATGTACCGTTTTCAGGAAAAATGCAGAATATTCTGGTAAAATCAACATGCCAATCCGTGTAAAGTACTTATTTATCAAGTGCGTCAAATTTGACAAGGTAAAAACCTTTCTGGAACTTAACAAAAGTTAAAGAATATTTTTTTATTAAAACCTTCAATAAAATTACCCCACTGAGTTTTAAAAAAATATAATAGAATCATTTAATTCTTTGTCACATTTCTAATAAAAGAAAGTTGCATGTTCTTCAGTATAGACCATTTTCGATTTTTTTTTGTTCAAATTATCGCCCTCTTACTTACTCTCTTTTATTACGTAAAGTCTTCTATATATACTGTGAATAGTACGGCTTCTTTCCAGGTCGATCAACAGTTACCTATTTGATATGTCTTACCAAATATATTTCTGAAGACAGTGGTGCTCAGATTTATATTTATACAGATCCGATATTCAAAACTATCCTATATGAGTTAATGAATTCATTTACTTTTTTAACCTCTTATTTATCATAGAGAATACTGACAGTGGAGTATCGTGGTTTCCAATCGATAGGTAATAAATAACGCTACTTCTGGAGTTCCTCAGGGGTCAGTTTTCGGTCCCTGGATATTTTTAATCTTTATAAGGGATATCACTTGGTTTTTAAACGGTAATATACTTCTCTATGCCGACGAGCTCAAGTTGTATTTATCTGTGAGAGATTTTAGTGACTGTTTTTCGTTTCAGTCAAACATAGATAAAAATCAGCATTGCTGTACTAAAAATATATCGTCTTTAAACTTCTGTAAGAATAATTGAATGTATTTTACTAGGAAAACTAGTCCTATTATATATACTTATCTAGTGGATAATAATTTAAGGAAATGTAGCAGTCTCAAAGATCTTGGGGTGACATTTGATGTTTGTGAATTATATTTTATAGTACATACATTCAGCGCGAGGCATACAAAAGCCTTAGTTTCATTTTAAGAAAATTTACAACAATTTACAGTTTCTTTTCTGTTCAACACATTTGTTTTCCCCAAATTTGAATATGCTTCCGTTGTTTGGAATTGACATTATCATATCAATAAGTTAAAAACATTCAACGTACATACCTATAGCTTAAATCTGGTAATTGTTATTCTGCCCAAGGAATATCAAGGTATTTTTCTTAGATGGTTCAATCTTGATAATCTAGCTTTATCTTTGTTTATTTGCCGACACCGAGAACAAATTTTTAAAAATTTTTCCACTTTTAAGAAACAAATTTGGAGTTACAACTTACTAAACTGATTTTTGTTTTTTACTTTTAACACGTTTTTTTTTTAGAATTTTTTTGCTACTTTTTATATTTATGTTTTTTTATGTATTACTACTTATTTTTCCTCACCTAATTATTGATACTGACTGATGATATACTGTAAAATAAAAATAAAATTAAAATTATGCATTTTCATATTCGTATTTGCATTCGTATTTGAAAATGGCAGACATGAATTTTATTCATGATAAAGCAAATAGAAATTTAAATAGAGCTAACAAATTTATATCAAAAAATATCCTCGAATAAAAATTCAAGATAGACGCATATTTATTGAAATTTATCTAAGTTTTGGACATCGAATCATTTTCACATAAACAAAAATCAGGGTAGCCCATTACCACCAGATCATCAGAATTCGAAAAAAATCCTCTTAATTTATGACAGGGATTTAAAATACGCCCTGTACAATGAAGAAATAAGGACTGTGAATATTTTGCTTCAATAGAAGTTTAGGAGAACGAAACACGGAAAAACAAAGGATATTCTAAGCACAGCGAAAAATAATAAAAAAAAAGCTTGAGGTCAGTGAAATATAACATGATATACGAGGGAGAAATACAGAGACAGGAAATATATGAAGTGTGTCAGTTTGGGATGCAGGAACAATGCCAAAGGCTTAGAATAAATCAGTTATCCTGCCAATAAATAAGAAACGAGATACGAAGGAATTTGAGGAAGTGGAACGGCTCAATACGAATAAATGCTTTGCTGTGATGTGAACGCGGTAGTGCAGATGTAGTTTTTTTCATTTATGCAAATTGTGACACAAAATGAATTATTTGCACTTTGTGGATGAAACTTTATATCATTATTAGCTGTGAAAAATACTTTACGATTATGCGGAAGGATTATAAATACCTACCTGTAACACATGTTACATAACATGTTTCCATATTTGAAAACGGCTTTTCTATCATGTGATTTCAGAAGCAAAAGACATCTATGCCTTTGATAACCAATAAAAACGTCAACGTAAGTTGATGTAATGGTTTTACGTATATGCTTTGGTTTGTAAGCACCTTTAAAATGTGGTTTATTTGCAATTTTGCCTCGTAGCGTTCTGTAACAAGTGTCATAAATATCTGTTTTTAAAATCCGATTTTTTAAATAATTTATCAAGGTATTTTTGCATTTTCCTGGAAAACGGTGCATTTATAACAAATTTACTAAAATCATCTTTTTTATGTAAAATTAAATTTGGCATAATATGACGAAAAAAAAACCAATTAAAAAAAGTGAAAGAATATATTTTTTTTATTAAAACCTTTAAAAAACTACGCCACTGGGTTTTTACAAAAATAATAGGATCATTTAATTTTTTGTCACATTTTTATTTTTTTTTCTTGACGACAAAATAATGTGATATAGCTAGACTTACTTTAGTCAGAAGTTGATGATTAAAAAGATAATATATTTTTTAAAAATACAAATATTTGGATACATTTCGAAGGTTGGGAGTTTTTGGGGGCGAGAAATTCAAATTTGTTTCTAATTTTGACATTAGTAGTAGAGGGCACTATTTGTGGCACATCATGCTTCTTTTAAATGGAGAACTTTTTTGCGGCTTAGTTCATCTGACTATTAAAACAGTTAATTCTACCTTTTTTATGTGAAAAAGGTATATCTTGTTGAAGTCGTTAGGAATAACCGTTTTCGAAATAATCTTATTTGAAATATTCAATGCATGGAGGAAAAATTGTTTTGGTTTCCGGTAAAGCGCCTTTTCCGTTGAAAATACAGCAAAAAGGTACTCAACATTGTAAATTATGGCGATGCGCAAAATTAAAATAGTGGATTTTCAAGTTTTCTTTAGCTTTTGATACAAATATGCACAAACTATGAAATTCAAAGATATTTTAAATGAACAATTATTATTTGTATACAATGCATTTTAAAGAAAATTGCAAGGAACAATTATTTCTTCAAAATAATTAAAACTTAAAGCATATTATATTTTTTTATAATTAAGACAGCGTCGTACTATTTTTATTGTAAATAAGAGTAGCACACGGTTTCTAGGCCTAAAGATATCTCTTTACGACCTAAAACTATTGATGCTTTATCAGGAAACGTTTGCAGGTAAATAACAAAATTAATACATATTTCGAAAACTTTGACACCCTGTATCTCGGAAACAGTGTTCTTTTAGGTATAGGTATATTTGGGTTAATCTTATTTAGTTTCACAAAATTTAGTGTACAGTCCCTTCCAATGTCATTAATACCTGAGACACTTTGTATAGAAACATTCGTAACTGTCGTAATGTATATTTAAAACTATTTATAATATAATTGTCATTTTCTTAGTTATTTATTTTTATAACGCACCAACAAATTCGTGTCGCACTTTCGTGCAATCGTTTTATGCAAAACCGCTGTTTGAAGTTGTGAAGACGGTAAGGCAAGAAGTCCATCACCGCAGAGAAGTTTTAAAAGTCCAATAAAAGGGCCGTTAATACACCCGGCGGTATTTTAATTTGCCTGAAGTTATTAACGGCGGCCACGGCTGAGATGGAAACCGCGGCGTAAACCTCGACGGAGGATTAAATCGTTAATTTGCCGGATTTCTCGCCTCCTGTAATAAACTCCTCAGTTACAGAAAACTTTCGGGCCACCAACGTCGAATCATCGCCCAAAGATATACGAATAAGTCGGCTGACTTTTGATATGGTCGAATATGTCACAAGCGAGTTAATGTCGCCGTAAAATGATCAAATTTGTGGTGTTTTAAATACAGAAACCTCGAAAAATTAAACACGTAGAACAAAAGTACTGTCAAAAGTCAAATTATTGATGTTCTGTTTATCCACTTTAATTATTTAAATTATCCTCAAATAATAATAATAATATCTCTACCCCTCATTCTAATCACAGGGATTAGCCCAGAAGTCGGAGACTTGTGCGGGAGAGGGGGCGGCATATTATTATTAAGCAGGCCGCATTTGCGCCCAGGAACGACTTACATTGGTAGGCCCTAACCACTATTCAGTGCAGGAATGAGGGAAACCTGGAAAACCTCATTAATTAGGGGGTTAGTCAAATATCAACCGGTATCAATCTCTCCCTACCATACCCGCAGAGAGGGTGCCAATCCTCTCCACGAATATAGCTTATATACAGTCTACCGGCAGCTGGGCGCGAACCAACTCCGATCTAGTCACCTCGATTCAAGTACTGACGCCTTAAACCGCGCGACCACTGACCGACAAATGAAATAATAACTTTCAAAAAGCGTTTGTAAGATACAAATTCAGCTTAAGTATGTATCCCGTTTTGGTCATAATAACATTTACAAAATTAAATGAGTAGAGGAAATTATTGCCTGGTGATAGGTTAATAGATTTATAAAGAAAAACATTGTTTTACATACTGCCAATGTTTTGGCGTATACAGAGTGTTAAAAAAAAGAGTGTAAAATATTTCAGGAGGGAATAGTATGAACCAAAATAAGCAGAAAAGTCTTAATAAATATGGGTCCGCAAACTAACGGTTGCGGAGATAGGGACCACTACTCGTTTTTCAAACATTTTATTTTATTAGGAATAAACCGACAAAGGAAGCTTTTACAAACAAAAAACAAAGTTACAGAAGATGTTGAAAGTGCCCTCCGTCCATTTCCAAGCAGGCACGACATCTTCGTTTCACCGATATTCGAATTCATTCGAAAACACCCTCCTTGGTTTGGATTTCTTGACACTTTTGATTAATCCGTAGCTACAGCTCTTCCAGGCTATTTACAAGAGTACCATACACTAATGTCTTCAAATATCCCCAAACAAAGAAATCTAGAGGGTTCAGATCAGGCGATCTTGGAGGCCATAAAACAGATCCGGCCCTTCCTACCCATCTATGTGGAAAAGTGTGGTGTAAATGCTCTCTAACGGCCATGGAAAAATGAGCTGGAGCACCATCATGCTGGAACCATATTTGTTGCCTCTTATTCAAAGGAATGCCTTCCAAAAACTCATACTGTGTGTTCTGCAGAAAGTTAAGCTAAGCAGTGCCTGTTAATCGGTTTGGTAAAACAACCAACCCCAATTCTTTGTCATCTGCACTTGATAGAAAACGGTCGATTTCACCCTTTGTCAATATTTTCGATTTTTTCGCTTGATATCCGTCACCGGTTCTTTTTAAAAAATGCGATCAGCTTGGGGAATTTGCTTATATCTATGTTGTCGTATATTATCAAGCATGACTTAACCCTATAATATTGCGCCCATAATGTGGAAGACTTGTAATTCTTTGCATTTTCACTGAAGTATGCCAACAAAACATTCTCGCTGTATACTTAAACATTTTTCTCGGCGCACCACTTTTTGAACCGATTGTAGGCTATATCGTATAAAGATCTTGACTTCGTAGGCAGCAAATTGCTTATTGCAATATTTGCAGCCTCCACAATCTCTTCCGACTCACAATTATTTATTGTGCACTAAACAAACTTTAAACTAAACCAAACTAGCACCTTAATTTGACAATTCTTTTTGTTTGTTTATTTTGTAGTTATGACAATAACTCAACGACTGCTAAATAAATGCTCAAATCCGAATACAATAATTCTGGTGCTACTTACTTCATAATGACAAAATATGTGTTTTTAAGTTAATGAGACCGTGGAAAAAATAGTATATACCATTCGGGAGAGACGCTATTTTGTCCTCGGTGCATTGTAGTCCTCGGGCTTCAAATTGCACCTCTGCCAAAATAACGCATTTCTCTCCCTTATAGTATAATGTACTATTACCTCTGGTCAAGTCATAAAAACTGCAAACTGCAACACGGTGCGTTTAAGTTCGTATTGTCACCACTCAAAGTTTATAAGATACACATTGGAACACCCTGTATCCACGAAAGGACGTTGTTTTATATTACAACACAAGAGTGCCCAATTAGTTTTGAAAGTTTTAGCATCAAGTAAAACATCGGGTATGATCAACAGTAGGTACCTTACTTTTCATGTGCGGACCACACTGTTTTTTGCTGTTTGCCACCCTTTTCGATGTAACATATCCCATGACATAAAACGTCCCTTGTATTAGGGAATTTGTGAAATATTTACGCTGAGTAGCGGCCAAGGAGGGTTATTAAATTAGTATATAATAGGGTCTTTAGTTGGGGATGTTTTATCTAAATTATTAGTCAGGTTTTTTGCAGTTTAACATAAACGTAAAGTCGCTGAACTTTTATCTTTTATCTAGACTAGAAATACGAAAACTGAACAGTCTGCGGCACCCTAGCACCTGTGAAAAGGACGTTGACTTTTGCCAAAATAGAACGTACTCTATAATGTAAGATAAACTACTTGAGACAGTTTAGTTGTTCAACTCTTAGTTTATTGTTTACAATTACTTATAGTCCATTGAAATGTTACATTATTTTGGCCTTAGCGTGCATTTTTTAGAGGACGCAATTTTATTGTTTAGATGTGATGGGGAGGGAGTCAAAAAAAGCTTAACTTGTAGTTTGTGGGGTCACAACCCTCCAACTTCGGCCGCCACCTTGGAAAAAGGGGGTTAATTGTTTTTAGCATTTATCAGGTAAACTATTGGTCATAAAAAAAATTTTGAAAAACATTTTTTATTGCAAATTGAATCCCCTATAATTTTAGTCCAATAACTTTTTGTTGTAAAATCAAAAATAACAAAGATATTAAAGAAAAAGGATCAAAATTTTTGGTGGTGGTGGGGAAAAGAGTCAATAACTGTTAAATAACAATAGAAATGTCTATAATAAAAAACATTATTATAAAAATAATTAAAAACTATGCTATATCATTGATATAAATTTATACTTATCAGTAGGGAAGATTAGTGTTCACTTCACAGCGCTATAAAACCCAAACTAATGAATATAATAAAAAAAAGTATATAATAAAAATTCTTCGTTGAAAACCACTCCACAAAAATGCTCTTATGTCATTTCTTTAAATAAAAAAATAAATAAATTATGGCGTCCTAAAGAAAATTTGTTCAAAAATTTTGATTGTTTTTCTTTAATATCTTTGTTATTTTTGATTTTACAACAAAAAGTTACTCGACTAAAATTGTAGAGGATTTAATTTGCAATAAAAAATATTTAAAAAAAAATTGTATAACCAACAGTTTACTTGATAAATGCTAAAAACAATTTAACCCCCTTTTCCAAGATGGCAACTGAAGTTGGAGGGTTGTGACCCCACAAACTTCAAGTTAAACTTTTTTTGACCCCACCCCCTCTCACATCTAAACAATAAAATTGCGTCTTCTAAAAAATGCAAGGAAAATAGTTTTCAAAATTTTTTTAACGTCGGCGTCATAATTGAAATTAGGAACGATTTTCTGGAATAAATTTTTAATTCTATAAGGAATGAAATACAGGGTGGTTCTTAACCTGTACACATAAACTTGGGAAATTATACCTTGCAGTAAAATATTTTTAGTGATTGCAAAAATTTATTAGGTGAATTTTTTGTTTATAATAATTAAGAAGTAAGATTTTCCATACATACAGGGCGATTCAAAACTTATCAAAAAAAAATAATAATAAATAATATTTATTTTCCCATAGGTAAAACCCAATTACAGGAAAGCAAAACAAAATACACATTTAAAAATACACTTTCGCGCGGAACTGGAAACTGATTCACTGTAAAACCTGACCTTACACAAGGTATAGCATGCAGTCGGCTACCAGTACGGCTGCTTTTGCCGCTATTGTTATTAATTAATGAAATGAATTTATGGTTTTAATTAATAAAATTATTTGACATGTTTTATGTTATATAGTAACTATTTAAAACTTTGTCCCCAAAGGATTTAAGTCAGAAGATAGTGGCGGCCATGGTATCGATCCTCCTTGAACTTCATTAAGGTATTCCCCAACATTTTGTTGAAAACGAGGGAAAGCACCATCGTGCAAGAACCACATTCGGAGTCGGCAGATCATTTCGAAGGAACTTGAGCTACTGAATCCCATTCATTCGATTTGGCAATATGAATGGCCCAATCAAACGATCACCGACAATTCCTGCATGCAATCCCATGCAGATTTTCACAATCCATTCCGTGTAAAAATAGCTTCAGCTTAACTAATACGTCAGCTATAACTCTGAGATTTTGAACATTTCGTTGCAGCAGCCATTCACAAAATATAATTCGTAAGAGATAATAATATCTCTACCCCTCATTCTAATCACGAGGATTAGCCCAGAAGTCGAAGACTTGTGCGGGAGGGGGTGGTATATTATTATTAAGCAGGCCGCATTTGCGCCCAGGACCGACTTACGTTGGTGGGCCCTAACCACTATTCAGTGCAGGAATGAGGGATAAGTGGAAACCCTCATTCTCATCTATCACAATGACCCAAGTCAACATTCTTCCACCCTACCATACCCGCAGAGAGGGTGCCAATCCTTTCCACGAATATAGCTTATACAGGGTGTTTCAAAACAAAGGCGAAAAATTTCAGGAGGTGATTCCTTGTTGAAAATAAAAGGTAGTTTGTTATATAAATGTTGGGTCACAAATCAACCATTAGGAAGATATCGCGTTGCAAAGATGGCGGAAAAAAGAGTGTTTTTATTGTTTTTCTCGGAAATGAAAAGCGGGGGAATGGTAAAATTTTGTGGAAGTGTTACCATCATCGAAAGAAACTTGTGACATATTTTTTCACTTTTTGTAAATAATTGGAAAGGGTTGAAATAAACTACCCCTTTCAGTTTTTTTAACTATACTTTTAAAAAACTTCCTTAACGACATAGAAAAATAAATTAAGTTAAGCCGACTCATTTAGAAACTTTTTTCTCTTATATTTTCTTGATAAAATTAACTGTTTCGGCATTAAAAAATAAAATGTAAAGTATTGCGCGTCGGGAAGAGGCAGTTTTACTACACCCATTAGGAAAAACTAGTTAGCTGTTGGCTGTCAATTTCCGGATGTTTCCATTGTTGGTTTGACAGATAGCAAATGGTTTGTACTCTCCGGTGTCGGCCTGCATCAAAACTTCTTATTTTGAATTTTCTGGATTCACATAGCCTTCGATGAAGCTTAGCAAATATACTGTGATGAGTAATACTACGATTAGGATACGCTTCTGCATAAAGGCGACAAGCATGTAAGGAATTTCCATTTGGCCGGCCGTACATAAAGTGCATGTCTGTCATTTCTGCATTTGTGAAAACAACCATTTTTGTTGTATTAACTTAGTATTGAATCCCAACGTACTCCGCAATCAAATGCATCACACGACGAAAGGCAAATTATCCCGTAAACCACTCTCAAAATGTTAAAATAGTACAAACCATTTGCTATCTGTCAAAGCAACAATGGAAACATCCGAAAATTGACAACAGCCAACTAGTTTTTCCTAATAATGGGTGTAGTAAAACTGCCTCTTCTCTACGTGCAATATTTTACATTTTATTTTTTAACAGTTAATTTTATCAAAAAAATATAAGAGAGAAAAAATTTCAACCCTTTCCAATTATTTTCAAAGAGTGAAAAAATATGTCATAAGTGTATTTTGATGATGGTAACACTTCCACAAAATTTTACCATTCCCACGCCTTTCATTTCCGAGAAAAACAATAAAAACAATATTTTTTCCGCCATATTTGCAACGCAATATCTCCCTAATGGTTGACTTGTGACCCAACGTTTATATAACAAACTGCCTTTTATTTTCAACAAGGAATCACCCCTTGAAATTTTTCGCCTTTGTTTTGAAATACCCTGTATACGGTCTACCGGCTGCGGAGGTCGAACCCACAGCGATCTAGCGACCACTGACCGATACAAATCCTTTGGTATTAATGCTTGAACACTATGTACGCGGTATAGACATAATAATTGGTACGGCACATTGTTTATTGGGGCATTCCTGTACTTGTTGAGCGATTTGTTTGGTGCTTATTCAGGGATTCTCTTTATCAATTTTTAAAATGTTCTCGCTGTGGACGCCCAGGATTTCCATCTCTGCAAACACTATCGCAAAAACATTATTACGAAAATCTGATTTCAATATTCTATTCGAAATTGCTTGCATTCCGATGTCGCTACAAATACTACAACTTAATATTTTTTTCCCGGGAACTATATTGATTTTACAAAAAAAAAAATTACGATATTGTCATGACGCATATCTGTTCTCAAATTTGTTTTTGATAAGTTGTGACTCACCCTATATAATTATTGATTAATGTCAAAATTGGCAACGACACGTTTTAAGATACATGTTTATATCGACTGTCCGTCTTATTTTGAGGTCTAGAAAACGCAGTTAAATTTATGCATATACAGTATGCGCCAAAAGTATGGAATAAATTCAATAAAAACGAAACAATTGTTTTTTGGGAAAAATCCTCGAACAGGTCGATTTTTAATTTAAAAAATACATATTTTAGCGATTTTCAAATGTCATTTGTTTTCGAGTAATGACGTCATCGATTTTTTTTTAAATGGCAACACCATATTTTTTTCCTTGATTCTGAAAGATCGTTTAATTCTCTATCAGACAGTACTAAAATTTTGCCCTCTTACATAGGAAAGTTTTCGAGTAAATGACGATGGAATGTTAGAAAACGTAAATTTTATCCATAAAAAAGTAACAATTCTGAGGTGTGAAAAATAAAATTCAATTGATTAAATTTTATACTTAAATTAAATGTTCGAATTGCCATCCACCAACTTCTTGACAATGCGCAAGTCTGTGAAGATATTCTTCTTGCACATTATGAATGATTTCTGGGGTAACTCTGCGTATTTCGTCCCGAATGCGATTTCGAAGTTCTTCTAAATTACATGGTTTATTAATGTACACTTTTGACTTCAAGTATCCCCATAAAAATAGTCAAGCGGTGTAAGATCTGGCGATCTTGCAGACCATTCTATCGGTCCGCGTCTGCCGATCCACCTCCCAGGAAAACAGTCCAAAAAATCTCGTACAGGGCGCGCATAGTGCGGAGGTGCACCGTCTTGCTGAAACCATATGGTATCGTCAGGAATGTCAGGGTCATTATCGTTAGGAAAAATTACTGCAAGGGCTGGAACAAGGTCATTTTGTAGAAACTCTAAATATCTTTATCCTGTAAGGGTTCCTTCAAAGAAGAAAGGCCCTACTATTCTGTCGTCAACTATTTCAGCCCACACATTTAATTTCTGAGGGTGTTGGGTATGTGCCTCTGCCATCCAATGAGGATTTTCCCGACTCCAATATCTGCAAGTTTGACGGTTTACTGTACCATTCAGACAAAATGTGGTCTCATCTGAAAAAAGTATTTGCCGGTGTAAATCTATTCTATTCCCTTGACATAAATCCATTAGAATTTCGCAAAAGTGTAAGCGGCGATCGGGATCATCTTCATTGAGTTTCTGCAGAAGTTGAATTTTGTAGAAATGATATTTTTCCTTCCTCAAGAGACGTAGCGCTGTGCTCTGACTAGTGTCATTGTTTAATGCAACCAATCGTGAAGAATTATGAGGATTATCCACCATACTTATCAAAATGTTCTGTTTCTGATTTTCATTAATGCTTGGACGTCCAGGTTTTGGAATATTTACAACATTGCCAGTTTCTCTAAATTTAGACTCTACGTTACTGACTGTTGATTGGCTGATAGGGCGATCTGGATATTTTTCATTAAATAAATCGCAAACTTCCTGCTGAGTTCTAGTCATATTCCCGCATCCGATAAGAATTAAAATTTCAATTCTTTGAGTAACAGTTAAATGTGCCCTAATACTTTAAATTGAATAATAATTTCTATGTCGCTTACAATACTTATTAGAAAGTCGGTGTGACAATGACACTTTGCAAAGATTTGCACCTACGTGATCCATAAAAGAACTATGGAATTCGAAAAACTAAACTTGATAATAACGTTTTTGCTTTATTTTAATTGATTTACGTTTTCTAACGTTCAATCGTCATTTACTTGAAAACTTTCCTACGTAAGAGAAAAAATTAAACGATCTTTCAGAATCAAGGAAAAAAATATGGTGTTGTCATTTAAAAAAAATTGATGACGTCATTACTCGAAAACAAATGACATTTGAAAATCGCATTTTACGCTAAAATATGTATTTTTTAAATTAAAAATCGACCTGTTCGAGGATTTTTCCCAAAAAATAATTGTTTTGTTTTTATTGAATTTATTCCATACTTTTGGCGCATACTGTATGTTAAGAATTATCCTGTATACAATGTGTGCATTTTTTATTAGTATATTAATTAAAAAATAAGTGATAGTGATCACTGCCTTCTATCTGTATGTAAGATTGCTTTAGGTGTTATGTTATACCATAAATTATAGGAACATTATGCGAGGTTGTTTTATGACATATTTTGTTTTATAGCCACAGACAAATCGAAATTACTATCTATTGATCGTTCAGCAAAAACCCATAAATTTGGATACAGGCGAAAAATAGATTACAAAATTTTAATTCAGTTTTATTTTAATCCTTGAATTTGATCTAGATTAGTGACTGTTGAAAAACGAGCCGCAATATTTAACAAAATTAAGTTTGAATTAGAATTAAATTTCAACGTATCTTAGTAACCAAATTCGAATTAGTTAAATCGTAATTATACTTCCATTTGATAAATCTGGTATTAAAGGTTTTACTGTATTTAAATTATTATTATTTTTTTATAAATAAGACGTCGTTAGTGAATGAAAAAGCTTTTAATTACAAACTGCAAGTAAATAAATGGAAATTGCTTTAGAAACTCAACTAGAACTGAACACTAATTTCCTTAATTTAAATCTGCATATAATCGGGTAAATTGCAGCAAACTCTTAACTATATAGTACACTATCTGTTATAAAAGTATACAGTTACTGCAGAACTGCAATATTTATAAACTTGATTTGTTCTTGGTTTTAGTGTAAAAGTTATCATTAAATATACAAAATTAAAAACCACTTAAAACTGGCTTGTGATAGTACTTAAAAAAAGATGTTGGAAATTTGTTAGTTTCTAAATAATTAATTTTAGTTGCACATCTCGTATGTTTTTTAATATATTGTTTTATTAAAATTTATATTATTTGATAAAATTTCCTTCAACTAACTATATTACATTCGCATAAAATTATTTTTAATTCGAAGTGAACACAATTCATGACTTTTATCCGTCTTTCTGGTATAAACACTTAGTCTTAGTAATTGATATTAACTCTGTATTATAACTGTGATGCAATATTTTGTATAGAGGTAGATAATTTAATTTCAGCATTTGAATTGGAACAGAAATAAAATTAGAATACAAAATGCGGTAGTTTCCAGTATGGCCTTATCTTTTTATTACCAGCCTAATTAAAATTGGATATTACTAATTGGTTACGTAACATTTCCTCTTCGCTTATTAGATTATTAGGTGCAGTAGAATCGCCTAATGAGAAATTTTTATAATTAAAAATTAGTACATTATTTCCTTTTCGATTTGAAAGGTTATCGACATTCTTCCCAGTTTTTAACGATAATTGGCTAAATCGTCTTTGCATGCGTCTATACGAGGCGTATGCAAAAAGTAAAGTTATAAAAAGCTTTTATTGGCGGTTTTAGTGTCCTTCAAACCAGTAGCGGCTGGTGAAATTTCAGGTATGCCATATCTCAATAACCAGACATGGGACCCAAACTAAACTTTAGGGTATATGTACTGTGGCCATATACAGAACTTTGGCAGAAGAAGAACGATTTTACAGTGTGTGAAAAAAAGTTGAAAAAAACATGGGCCTCACCTCAAATTTTCAAAATGGTTTCTTTAAATTTTGAGAAACATTTTTTTCCATAAACTAGATGTAATTTTAGGGATAGGTTTCAAGTTTTATTAAAAAATAACTATATTTGTAGAATTTATAGCATTTTTAAATTTTTATAATGTATCACAAATACAATATTAATTTTCAAACTGCTGTAACTTTAACAAAAATAAATTTTTTTTAATAAAATCTGAAACCTATCGGTAGAATTATGTCTAGTTTATGAAAAAAAATGTTTCTCTCAAAATTTAAATAAGCCAGTTTGGAAATCTTAGGTGAGGCCCACATTTTTTTAAACTTTTTTTTCGCAAACTGCAAAATCGCTCTCCTTCTACTAAAGTTCTCTATATAGCCACAGTACATATATACTAAAGTTTGGTTTGGGTCCCATGTCTGGTTATTAAGATATGACATACCTGAAATTTCACCAGCCGCCACTGCTTCAAACATATTCCAATTGATTTTAGAAGCCATTGTTGTTTGCTTTCAATGTCTTCAGTGGTTTCGTAAATAATCAATAGATGGCGCTGTATTCGTGCAACTTTGTTCGGAGCTGCCAATATTTAAATATAAACAAACGGCGTTTGCTTTTGGAATGTTCTTCATAGTTAATTATGTTCTGCAATGAAACAATTTTAAGATGCATTTGACTTTTTCTGTTGATATAATTTAATAGTTATAGTATCACTGTATTATTCCTTTCAAAATTTTTTTGATTGCGATTTTTGGAAAATCTATTAGTTTTAAAATATGTATGCCTGTTGCATGCACTATTTTAGAGAAAACTGCGTTTATATTATTAATTCAAAATTGTATTACAAATATGATTCGTTATTATTAATGTTATTTGTAATTATTATTAATTTAAAAAGTGTTATCCATATAATGCAGTAATAGATTTGATAAAAAATGACTTAAGAAATTTAAATAAATTGTAGTTTAAAAAATTATTTAAAAAAATAATTCAAGATTACATAGAATATCAAAAAATTTCACTTAATATGAGAAAAATGAGGTGGCCAATGTATTGGCCCAAGTCTTCTGTGTTTAACATTAGTGTTTTAATTATTTATTTTTTTTAATTAATTTTATAAAACACTCTTTTACCTATATTTCATATGTGGATAAAACGATAGTTAACTTCAAAAATAACCGACATATTCTAAAAATAAAATTTTTAGAAAACGATAAAAAATCGTAAATACGTTACTGTCGTGTAAATAGAACTTTATTATAAAACAATTGAAATTAAAACAAAATATATGAAAATTTTTCAATTACTAAATTTCATTCAGGATCCATTTCATCAGAGGTTAGATGGTTATCCTCAAATTCTAAATAATAGTACGCACAATGCTTCTCGTTAGCGCATTTTGGCCATACTTTAAATTTTAGAGCCTGACGTCTCGATTTCATGAACAATTTTTGTTAAGCAACCTTATACCACCGTGTTAGCAATAAAATTATCTTTATTATACAGGATGTTACAAATTACTAGATCAAGCGAATAACTACATATTCTGGATTAAAATAATGGGACTTCTCTTATGTCACTTATTATTTCGGAGCTCTATTTTCAAAATACAGGGTGATACAATATGTACAGACGTCACACAACGACGAACATGGTAAATATAAGAGGTGGTATGCACATTGTAAAAGTAACGATAACGTTGTTTCGACTAATAAATATCACTTACAAGTTCCACCACTTTTAACAATTAAAGTTCCCTAAACGTCGCGGCAACTATCAAAACTACTTGTAAGTCATTGCAGCTTTGAAGTTATATTTTAGTAACATGAGTTACCCGTTACTACAATCCTTTGCCACTTTCAAGCTCTGAAAACTTCAAAGTCGTTCAACTCGTAACTAAGACGTCCCCAAAATCGAAATAGCTATGTAGGAGTAGGAGGAATTGTAAAGTAACCAGGAGTAGTTGATATTGATACTCGTACGTAGCAGTGACTGTAACTTTGTTATATGAAGTTATTTATACAACAAAGTAGCAAATTTTGTGACGGCTACGTAATAACTACTTTTTGAAGGTTTCATTCTCAGTTAGTATTTCTTTGGTGCCAGTTGGGTGTATAATTCAATAAGAAAGCAATCACAAAATTGTTATAGCATTACGTCTATGGTCGAATTTTAAGTAATTTTGGTAGGAACCGCTTACGTTACTATTGCCGACGTCACAACGACGTCGGTATTTCAACCAGTTCCATACATTAAATAACAATAAATGAATAATAAAACTGGCCGGATAGGCCAACGTCAGTGTTTTTAACTCTCTCTAACCAATGATATACGTCACACCGACGTCGCTACTCCAAATTGTAATGTCGGATGAAGTAGGTACAGCCGACGTCGGTGTTTATACCATATTTTGACCTATACACTAGCCACACGTATTTGAAACATTCTGACGCTTGACATGATGTTACCTATATTGTTAGTGAAGCAATGAAAACTGTCAATAATTAAGAAATCTGATAATGAATAATTTAAGTAAGTCGAGACCATTATCCGAGGACGGTTCTGACTGTAGCAGTCGTAACATTAACAATAGGAGCCAAAAGCAATATATGGACGGGCCCATAGATAACGATAGTGGGTCTGTCCCCACGGAGCCTAACCTGAGAATAACCAGGGCAGGTTAAGAATCCCGGCTAATGCTACGGATGAGCACTTTAATTCTGTTTCTGGCAGCGACCAGTTACCGAGGTCACAGTTACCGGAAAATCACTATATATTAAATATTTTTTTTTTTTTTCTGCATCCGAAAATGAGTATCAACCAACTATAAGTGCACTAACACAATCTTAATTTTAACTGCACGAACACGCCTGAAAACAATGGAAAGTTATGTTAGTCGTAAGAGTTGTATGTATGTATGTATAAATGTATTTTTCTAATACGACTAAGTTGAATTAGATACGTACATTTATACCTACTGTACAGTAAATATGTTGGAAGTGTCCTTTTGTTTACAATTATTATGTCTTGTTTTTAAAAGTACACAATTAGTACAGCTTGATGAAACAATTTTGACTTCTTTAGTTAGTATATAGAAATGGAAGTTTATTATACCAATTGTGAGGACTGGTATATAATTAAGGTAAATAAATAAACGTAATATGACCCGGTGCCTGGAGTAATTATATTCGTGTACACCAATAATAACTTTAAATCATATGTATATAACAGATCGGTATTGCCGACGACGACATCTTTTTAAAAAAATAATAGGAAGCCATTTTGGAAGAGTTGGGATCAATACATAATAATTTTTCATTTTTAATATTTGAGTGATTTTACGATTATATATTGTATGAGAAGTTAGTTCTTAAACTTGATCTTCTTATTCTTGACATTACTAATAAAAAAAGATTTTCTAAAATATACAAAATAAAATTATATATCTATAAAAATAGTGATCATTTAATGGCGCTTTAATTTTAATGGTCTATATTGTCCAATATAATCAATAAAATTGCATGCGTTTAGAATTTCAGTATTTGAAGGTCTCGATATCCTTAAAATTATATTTAATCATATACGAATAGATGTATCTTCTATTAAAATGAGCTGCAGTATTAGTTACAAAATTAGTATAAAAGGAACAAAAATATAGTACTTGTCTGATTTATATAGAAAAATGTATACGTAAATTATAGAAAACGTTATGTTAGGTAATATTTGTCGTATCTAATGTGACATGGAAATAGGCACAAACATTTACACTTAACGCTACTTACTTAAATTACCATATACTAATGGTCACTTTGGGTAACATTAGCCTTACCTAAAATTTGGTCGAAATGGTTATAATAATTTGAATATAAGAGCGACTTTATTAGTCGACAGGGAGAATTTGTGTGACCATTTTCATATAAAAATTAGTCGGTACGCTGTGGCACGGACGTCGGCTACCGACTTCAGGTTAGACTGTCGACGTCGGCTCGACGTCAACCTGACCAGTCTGTGCTGTTTGGGTAATAGAGAAGAAAAAAGGTAGGCAACTTAACTTTTGCATGTTCCATATGCTTTCGATTGGTATTAAATTCGTTTGGTAAACAAGTGAAATGAGTGAAATATAAAAAAAAATTAATTGCATTATTTTTAATTAAGAGTAGTCATGAGCATATTTCATTAGGCAACCCATTTGCGATATATTTGTTTACATATTATATTTGATAAAATCACTTTTCATCCGGTAAACAGATGGGCGAAGGACGACCTTAATTTGGATCTTGCACTGTATGGGTTCCACTAGCA
Organism: Monochamus alternatus; assembly: GCA_037114965.1. NCBI lineage: Eukaryota > Metazoa > Arthropoda > Insecta > Coleoptera > Cerambycidae > Monochamus > Monochamus alternatus. The sequence continues at coordinate 9,661,032 of CM073426.1, read as the reverse complement.
TTGTTAACCTTGTGTTATTGCGTATCTTTATTAACCTACGAAAGTTAATACTTTACCAGAGAACAACTGAATTAATTTAGAATCCTCCAGGACGTTAAATTGTAGCAGGCAGTGACAATTAAACCAAATGACTAATTAATTTAACTGGCGTCACAATTGATCAACAGTTTAAAATTTCCGATCGAGTTCGTTTCGTTTTAGAGGCGGGTAATGTGGCGTTTAAATTTTAATTGCCGTCGAAATGTTAAAAGGGACTGTAGCAACTAGCCAACTGCGACAGTACATTTGCATTTCGTCTACGTGATGTGGAGTTATGATAAGTACCATACAAGGTCTTTTGTAGTGGTTAACTCGAGATTATATTTGTGAATCTCATTAATATGTAATGACGGCGAAGTGGGGAATTTTATCTGCTAATTTTATTCGGCGCGGTAAATATTTTGTGTTCGGATCGAGTTCAAGCTGAAGTGTGGAAGTGTTTCAAAAATGTTTGAAGAATATCAAAATTTTACATTGTTTATTTCCAAACACAAAATGTGTGCTGCGTTAAGATAACTTTCATTTCATTATTCATGTTGAACTTATACTATAATTTGAGTAGCAGTGGCGTTCGTGCCGTTAAATACTAATGTTTAGCAAAAAAAATTGTACGCCACTGATTTTTGGACAAATAGGGATCGCTTTCTTAATGCCAAGTTAATTCTGTTTAAAAAGTGTCCCTTGGACTTTTCTTTCTAACCCACCTTTTTGGAAATAAGAATTAATTTATTAATCATTACAGTACAGAAATGATCTTCAGAAACTTCAGAAAAAAAGTTGGCGTCTTTAAATATTAGTCTTAAATTTCGTGTCAAAATTAAGCAAGAAAAAATAGAACTTAGAGTGGAGAACACTTTTTGTAACATTTGTTTTTGACATACAGGATACAATTAAACGTATAACAAATTGTTTATTTTTATTTTATTTGTTTAGAAGAAAAGTGTATTAAACATCAGTACGTGTTCTAAATCGTCTTCGCATCTGCCTTCTAACCCTTCGGAATACCCCAGGTGCTTAGCGTGTTGCTTCAAAGGCATTGTAAATACGCTCCACTAATGTAACTTCATTCACACTATGTGGATAGAATACACAAGTTGCTTTAGATGCCCCCAAAGGTAGAAATCGTTCGGATTTAGGTCTGGTGATCGGGGCGGCCAAGGAATAAGCTCATCCGACTAATCCAATTTCCTTGGAACGTAAGATTTTAATAGTTGTTTACATTGCTACTAAACGAGCAGGTGCCCCGTCGTGCATAAACTATAAACATTAAGAGGGACAGCTTCTAGAAGGAGAGGTAGATTTTCCTGTAAAAAAATCCAGATGTGTGCATCCATTCAGTCTTCTCGGCCGAATAAAAGGTCCAACCAAACAATTTTCAATAATTCCTGCCCACACATTGACTGAAAACTGCATTTTTTTGACTTGGCCATTGACAATACTGCAATCTGACTGGAGAATCAGCTTCAGAGAGAGCTTGAACTCTCTGCATATGATAAGGATATAGCTACTGCTCTTGGAGGATGCGCCATACATTAACATGGTTCATATTCTCCAATTCATTTGCCAGACGCCTTGTACTTGTTGCAGGATTTTGTTCAACCGCTTGTACAACAATTTATTGATTTTCCACTGTTCATACAATTCTTTGCGCCCCACAATCTACAAAATGCTCTGTTACTTTCTCCGATTCCCTCAAACGAACGTTTATGAACATTCGAAAAAGTATTTGCACAAGGTAATTGTCCGTTTGCAATTCCATACATAAAATGTATGTCGGCCAATTCTTTAAAGGAATAATTCACCATATTGTGGAAAAATGAATTAAAAATTATGTTAAACAGTTCAGTCACACGACACTTTTCTCTGTTTAATGTTGAAAAACTGACACTTGCCACCTACATTAATGTTTTTTTAATTAACATTCCAAAGTTGGTGTATTTTATCTCGAAAACTGTGCGCCTGGAGGAAAAAGTCCAAGAGACACTTTTTAAGCAGAATTATCTTGGCTTTAAGAGGTCGATACCAATTAGTCTAAAAATCAGTGGCGTACAATATAATAATATAATCCTATGGCATAGTGCTAAAAATAATTATTTTAAAACTAATCCATATTTGGAACAGCTCCAGCTCATGTAAGCTCGCCGTATTTCTCGCCATAAAATGATCAAATGATCTGAAATCACGAAAAATAAAACACGTAGAGGAAAAGTAATATCAAAAATAAAATTACTGATGTTTTGTTTATTCGCTTTTACTATTTAAAGTCTCTTCAAATAATATAGAATGCATTTGTATGACACACATTATTTCGCTATTCTAACCCCACATTTTACCAATTATTTTCACATACTTATAAACAAAAGTGAACAGTCTTATACGTCGGTACCTTTGAATATTCGCAGGTGGCATGAGATAACATTGTTGTGATTTGCTAAACTGTATCATTCAGTTCTTAAATGTCTAAAATTACTTATATTTGTAGAAAACACTATTTCAAGAATACGGCGCCCTTAAAAGAATCTGTATACGCCAGTGATAGCAATCACTTATAAGATGCATAACAAGCAATTGTTGTTTTCTTTAAAAAAAATTATTATATCACAGAACGATTGCATCGAGAGTGGCCTATAAATCTTTAAAAAAATCTCGAAGATAAAAGAAGGAATAGTTAAATATATTACAGGTATCCTTGTAGAGAAAGTTATAGACATCAGTTTGCGAAATTGTGAAAACACAAAATCCAATCCGTATTCGTGCCAGCTGCTTTCTCGGGAAACAACGAATCTTAAAACTATAGAAAGAAATATGAGGGAAGATCAGTTATGTATTTATGCGCGAGATCCGTCGACGGAAGATAAATATTTTATGTCGAGTACTTTGGAGAAAGTGAGCAGCATTTTTTCCAATATAAAGGGAAAGCGAATATAAATGAAGTTTTCTCATCAATGTCGCGTAGCTGCGAATGTCTGAGCAGATATTATATGGAAACATTAATGAATGAAAGCATAAGTTGGTATTTTGGATATTTATTGTGTGGGAATGTCTTATCATATGATGTTTATTGGTTCTTAATTAGTAAAGCTCGCATTTTATTCGCAAATAACATCACAATCAGAGACGCACTTGGACGCTAAATTAATGTTTGTGAGATGCAAACATATACCTACAAAAAGTTAAAATCACTATCTTACCTTGTACTGGTATTTTATGATATTGTAACCTCGATGTTGGGTTGGCATAGAAACATATCAAGTAGACAAACAAACTTTATTGTCACTCTTGATTACACAAGAAATATCCTCCAACAATATAAACTGACTGTCAGCGAAACCGATCCGCTTATATAGGTTTTTAGGGTTCTAGAAGTTTTCGGCGGTCTCGCGAATTAAATAGAATGTGACCGAGAATATTCCAAACTAAAGAGGTAGGTGAGCTTCAATTATAACATAATTAACAAACTAAAAAGGTAGGTGAGCTTCCGTAACAATATCCAACATTATTCATATACATTCACTTGTAGAGGGCACCACTTATGGCACATCATGTTTCTTTTAAATGACAGAACTGTTTTGCTGCTTAGTGTATCCATCTGACTAATGAAACAATCGATTCTCTTACCTGTTATATATGAAAAAGGTATACCTTATTGAAGTCGTTAGTAGTAACAGTTTTCGAAATAATCTTATTTGAAGTATTCAGTGCACCGATTGAAAACTGTTAAAGTGCCTTTTCTACTGAAAATAAAGCAAAATGTTACTTGAAAAAGTTGTTGAGAACGGAATTATAGAGATGTGCAAAATTTATAAAAATTCGGCCTGCTTTGATAAAATCTTTGTGCTTTGTGCTTTGTTGAAAAATTGTTTCATCAAACCTCGCCAACCTTCTTGAAATTTTGCACGTCTCCATAATTTACTATTCTGAACAACTTTTTTAAGTAACATTTTGCTGTATTTTCAGCAGAAAAGGCAGTTTACCTGAAACCAAAACAGTTTTTACTCGGTGCACTGAGCATTTCAAATAGGATTATTTCAAAAATGGTTACGCCTACCGACTACAGCAAGGTATACCTTTTTTAAATAAAACAGGTAAGAGAATCGATTGTTTCGATAGTCAGACGGATACATTAAGATGCAAAAAAATATGAATATACTAAGCAGCAAAAAAGTTCTGCCAATTAAAAGAAACATGGTGTGCCACAAGTGGCGCCCTCTATTAGTGACGTTAAAATTAGAAAAATATTTGGTTTTCTCATCCGCAAAAACCCCCGATTTACAAATTTTATTTTGGATTTCTTAAGAAGTTATTTACAATTATCGAAAATAAAATTTCAACTTTAACACCCTGTAACTCCGTTAATAATCAGAGGTAGCATTTATTTTCGGTCTAGAATTATTCCCTGAATTTTTTGTTCATCATTTCCGGACACCCTGTATATGTGTATATTTACAATTCTTCAAATTTTATATTCCTTTAGCAAGAACCATATGAAATAATTCTCCAATTTTTTATGGGAGGTAACTACAATTAGCTGACATGAATAAAATTAAATTTGTTTTAATAAAAATTGTATATTTAAATATTAAGGTCGTCGCCAAGAAGTCCGGACCTGAGATCTGCGAGCGAAGTGCAGGCTTTATTAATAAGTTTCACTTTCAATACACTCAGTTGCACCGAAACAAAAGTTGAACGAAAAAAGTTATTTTCCATTGAAAATATTAAATCAATGAATGCGTATCTTAACTATAGAAGATGGTTGGACAAAAGTTTTATTAGAAAATTAATATTATTAAAGAATTAAATTTAAATCAGCGTGTCTAAAGGAAAACGTCAATGAATTGAAGACATTGGAATGATTAGCGAAAATAATTTAAAAGCCCAGATTTATTAGAATTGGGAAAGTTCACTTTTAATTTCATTTCAATTGCTACTTCTTGGGTAATCTGCAAAAATGACAAGTTACGTCAAAAAAATGCCAAATTTCCAACTCGGTTATACAAGGTGTTTCGCATAAGAACCGACACAGAGCAGTCCTCAGATATTGCAATTTAACCATATCTACACATATACAAAGTTACAGGCTTTCAAATATTTCGAAAAAAATTAATATCTGAATTACTTTAACTTTGAATAACCAAATTTCTTTTGTTTGAATTTTATTTTATATTTTCATTACTGTCAAATTTTAAAAACAAAACCTACTACTGACTTATTGATTTCTTCACTTAACATCTTGTTTTAAATAATATATTTTTTCTTTTTAAAATTTAACAAGAGTAAAAAGAGTGAGTGAAATTAAATTCTGTACGGGATATTATCATTCTGTTTAAATTAAAGTTTAGTATAATTTTAGGGGTGGCTCACCCTGAATGAACACCTTGTAGTGTTTCAATTTACTTGAATCGTAGTCACAAAAGACCAATAATAAACCTAAATCATGTATCAAATTTGGTTATTCCAAGTAATTCGGATATATATACAGGGTGAATCTTAAATAAGTACAAATATTTTAACTGCTGGTGTAGTTCGTCATTTAAATTAGTCTAGTGAAAGCCATTTTTAAAAATTTCTAATATTTACGGAGATATTAATTTTTTAAAAAAATACCCACATTTTGAGGACCGCTGGCTGATTTTTCATCCAACAACGTAATGAAACATATGATTTGTTGCGAGGTTGCCATATCTCCTCCAATATAAATATTACGTTTCCTTTAACGTAATAGTTCTATTTTAAAAATACTTGTTTTAAGCATAAGTACAGTAAAATTGGGTATGTAGTATGATACGCAGCAATATTAACATAAATTTTAACATCTGAACTAACCTTACTATACTTCAACGATTAAAAATGAATTTCCGCAAGTTCAATACTACCGTAAAATATTTAGGAAGATATTACGTGATATTACTATGTCCAATGTTCAAAAATTATACATAAACGTGCACACAAGCTTACCTGTTTGTTAAAAAATTAACTATTTAATCAGTAATCCACATTTCACAAGTTAAATGTCATTGTACACTGTTAGAAAGGGACACAAAACACAATTTCCTTAAGTTATTTTATGAAGAATAACGAAAAACTATGCACGCGTTTTTTATTTAAAATGGAAAAAATGTCAACTTTTAGCAAATTTTATTGCTATTTTCATGCATTATGTGGGGTTAACAAGTTTGACTTGGGCTTCCGATAATCTGTCATGACAGTCAATGACAGTTTGATAATAAAAAATAATATAAAATGTTACACTTGACAAAATTCGCTAAAAGTTGAGATTTTTTCTTCCTTGAAGCAAAGACATTTGTGTAATACTGGCAACACTGTGAACCACACGTTCAGTCTGCAGCACTATGACTCATAAAAGTATGAAGGGTCGGTCTAGGCCAGCGGTCCTCAACAAGTTTTCTACTGAAAAATTACGAAATTTATTTAAAATTTCACTTTTTTATTTCTGATTTTTTTGTAAAAAAAACTATTAATTATGTGTTCTACACACAAAACTATACTGCTGGTTAAAATATTTGTACTTATTTAAGATTCACCCTGTATATATATTTTTCGAAATATTTGGCCCCACTTTGAAGCCTGCAACTCCGCCTGTGTGCAACTTTGCGTATAGGTATGTTTAGGTAAAGTGCAATTGGGATCCCATACATCCTGCCCCCTGTTGGTTCTTATGCGGAACACCCATAATATTGCGTAGAACTCGCGACAAACTCATCTGTTTGAATATGTAAATGTAGATTGACTCCAGAGATTGAAAATATCTTTCTATTTCAATCTCTATTTAACATACCGGTGTTTCGAAGCAGGAGACAGATGTTGGCGACAAGTGTTTTCAAAACTGTAAAATTAATATTCCAGCACTAACAAAACTAAATATTCCTTTAGATCTTTCTGAAATCAGTTTATAACTTTAAACGGATTAATGAAGATGTAAACAATTTTCAATAAGTAATTAGCCTCTATTTTTAAACTAAGAGGAGCGATTTGAATATTGCTCACCAAAATGTTGGTTTCTTATTGGTTAATTTCGAACTTACTTGACACTGCTATTAAATTTTACGTTTTGGCATTTGCTGACATTTTGCTTGTTAGTTGTCATCAGTTCGTTTTCATTGTGTTTTTACTTGTTTTTCTATATATTTATTATCTCAGTTAGGTACGTATAAATCAGTTCTTATCAGAACTAAACAACTTATTATATTGTTTGTTATTCGTTTTTTCCAATTTTCCATTGGATATGAATGATAGTGTGCCGACCACAAGTAAGGCAGGCGCGGGAATTACATCGCCGTTGCCCCCAAGGAAACGAAAACAACTCAGTTTGGGGCATTTATCTTTGGCAGAAAAACAAGCAATATTGAATTGGTACAAGAAAAGCCTAGATGATGAACATACTCTTAAAACTGTCCAACTTGTATCCAAAATAGCGATGACATTAGGTAAATTTATATTAACATTATCTACTATATTACACATTACCTATACTTTTGTAGGTATTGCAAAATCAACAGCCGAGCCATAAAACAGTATAAATCTACTGGAAGGATGTCCATACATCCTGTCATAACATCTCCAAATCCTCCAAATTTTAGGTACTTATTTTAATAGTTGGTATCATTCGATCCTGATATTCGTAACCGATATTGGAAAATTTTCAAGTTTAAATAAACACTGATCAATGTGGCCTTCAGAATACATCATTCATCAATTATTGATATAAATGAATTTCCAATATTGAGTAATGTAAACTTTGTATGTCGTTCGCACATCTCAGGTCCGTACTCAGGTCCGTCTGTTGAAAATCGTAATATTTAAATATTCCTAATTAAGAACAAATATCATCTTCAAAATAATGGCCAGTGTTGATGAACCTCACCCTGTTTATTTACCGAAACGTGTCAAGGTTGCAGTCCATCTACAGCAGTCATTCTCCGACGTGTAGCGCATCCGCTTCTTTGTAGGGACGATACCGTGATATTAGTAAATGTTAGTTTCTTGTTGGTTTGTCTCTTTCGGTGCTTGAATATGTTCCGTCGGATTCCCACTCGTTCCACGGTGGAAAAATGGATTAAAAATTATCCAGATTTAGAATTTGACGGGACAGAATTAAAGTGCAAAATTTGTGAAAGAGTTATATTGTGAAATTATAAAACACGTATTGTGGAACATATGCGTTCGGAACAACACAAAGTCGTGTGACTAATAGTATGACAAACCGTGAACGTTTAAAACAATTTAACAACGACTTTGGAAAAGTGATGGTGGGGTGTAACATTCAGAGAAATTCTTCCAGATGTACCACTACCTCCAGAACCCATTTTATTACCCATTATATTACTACGTTAACTTTGATGGCATAAAACGTGTTATACAGCAACTAGATGCAAGTGATGCTACTTCTATTTTAAATGCTCAAAGAGAATTAATAATCCTAGTCTTTACGAAGATTTATCGAATATACATTTTCATTGTTCACGAATACCTTTAGTCATTCGTCGTCTTGAAGAACCTGTGACAGCATCAGGCTATTCAATAAATAATGCCGTAAATAGTGTTTTAGACTTGCGACAGTTTATTTCTCAGGTACCAGGATCTAGTGCTGAACGTGAAGAAGAAATTTAATACCGTTTTGCAGAACAATCCGACTGTATGCCGTATAGTAGACCTTTTTTGCAGGTAAAGGAGTAGATTTTGCTGAACCCAGCCTACAAAATTATACATATTTTAAATATGCCCCAGTGACCTCTGTGGACGTTGAACGTACGTTTTCGAAACTGAAATGGATTTTAAGCGATACACATCACAACTTAACAACTGAACATTTACAACAGTTGCTGGTTATTCAGTTTTATTTCAGTACTAAAAGTGAATAGTATAGTGTTGTAAACTACACAACATAATATGGACCATATTGGACAACATACATATCACCAGTACAATGTAGGACGTTGATATTAACTATATTTGACAATAAATGTACATATTTACTTGACTTCCACAAACGTTAATGTCAGCAGTGTTTATAAAAGTATAGTTAGTCAGCCAAGGATTTAATGAATTGGCAAGAGATGGCAGCATATGTACTATTTTTTATATTTGTTTCAAGGGTTGTCCAAAGTGGACATTTAAACCAAATTTAATATATTTGGATATTTAGTTCACTTGATTTAAAATATATGTCATTAATAATTTTTAGCAAACACTAGTTGAGTACGTATACTATGTATATTGATTTGATATGCAAAAAATATTAATAGCTATAATTAAAGGAAATGATTTAATTGGAAGAAAAAACATATCAATAAACTAACCATTAATTATTATTAATTTTGGTAAAATAATATTTAATAGTTTATAATTATCTATGTATATAGCAAGCAGATAATTCAATTCACGAGATAAAACGACGATAAATCATTACTGAAAACCTTTCAATACCTAAGTTTCTTCTATTTTTTAAGTTCACAAACAATGGAATATTACATATACGAAAATTCATACTTACTTAAATATTATCTACATAAATCAAATCAAATCAGTTAACATGTTCATCGACTAGTGTTGTATTATTAGAACTTCTATAAATTATTGCATTGACGACGGTCAACTTTGTTAGCATGCTCTATTAATTGTCACATTTTTTATAGCTCTATTTTTTTATTTTCTATTTAAAAAATATACATATAAGTAACGCAACCCCCCCTAACGGAGCTATAGCTCCTTAAAATGAGACCCCAAAATTTATTTACTTTTTTAAATATTTTTAAAACCAATCGAGGTACAGTAAACAAATTTGAAATTGAGAATCACCATTGGATTGCAAATCTAATTTTTCAAAAATAATTCCTCATAATTAATCATAAGCGTACCAAACCTGGGGGTTATAGGGTAAATATTGCTCTAACTTTCTCTCTCAAGATTTTGGCTGTTAGATAAAAAAATTATAAATTTTTAACAATTTTATAACTCCTACTCGTTTCTTTCGATCAGTATTCAAGTAATATTAACTTGTGACTACAAAAATATTAGATCCAACGCAAGCGATCAAATTGTCCCTAGCAGGATTTGAGAAGGCATTTGTTAGTTTATATTACTTATGTTTTTAAGATTATTTGACATATTAATAGGCTATATTAAAATTTACAAATAATCACCTACCATTATACTGATATAATATACAATTTTATAGTATTTAATACTTCAAAACGTTTGAATATCATCTTTATATGTATCAAATAAGCAGACAAAATTGTTTACAGTCTGCTAGAGATATTTTGATTGTTTTTAATATTCATTAAACTTTCATATTATGTCACAAAATTTATAAATTAATAAATTTAAATGGCTATTTGTGCAAAATTATTATTAGAACACTAGATTTATTGTTTAACAATGATTACTCAGTACAAATATTTATTGTTTTATTTTAGGCGGTTTTAAAATATTTAAAAAAAATTACATTCTGCTCCCTTAAGCAGCGTTTTCTGATTTATCTTTATTTCTTTTTTGTCCCCCTGTATAAAGTTATCGAGCCACCTCATTTGTATTTTAAAATATAAGCCAAAAAAATAGTTTTCACCAGTCTTTTACGGCAAAACTACGGTCAAATTGTGACACAATTAAAATATCATCAACATTTAAAAATATACACATATAATATGTTTTCTGACATAGGTAATAAAAGTTTTGGAATTTTAAAGCTGGCCTGCTTTTAATCACATTTGAACAAACAATAATATTTGCATGAGTATCCATCATATATCTATGTATATAATATTTAAAGCTACAAAATTAAAAAACAGAAAAATATTGGAATTTAGTGATGAGATATGAATATGAAAGGTGTAATTAGGCATATAATTAAAAAGTGCTTAGCGTTTGCGTACTTTGTTTATAATTTTTAATTCTTCTTGCATAAATTCCTTAAGCAAATCGCCCTGTACATTAGATTAATTTGAATATTATAATGAAGTATTTTCAATGAATACCTAACCTATATTTTTAATATAGTATAAGATATAGATTAATTTGAATATTATAATGAAGTATTTTCAATGAATACTTAACCTATATTTTTAATATTCAGCACCAACTAAATTTTAAAACACCTAAAGCGCCTTATTAATTACAAACTTGACCGAAACATCTCTACAACTTTTTGTATATGCTGCAATTTGATCTGATTAATTTGTGTATTTTGTCAGACAGCAAAAACTTGTAACCTATTTAATACTTCTAAATTCTGTATAATTTATTTTCGTTGTTTCCTTTTTGCATCGTGCCTTCCCAGTTCACAATTCACATATCGATAGAATTGGAATGTTGTGTAAACAGCGATAGCCTTGAACTTTTTTTGCACGTGTCCCGTAGTAATAAAAAATTTTTGTCGTATATTTTAAAATTTTGTACAGTGACACCTAGATAAAATGTGTGGTACTTTGTTAAAGGAATTAATATTAGATAAAAGATTCCGACAAAGATGTCATAAAGAAAGCCAATACAAAAACCTCATGCTGGTCCAGCTCGTATAGGAGTGTCAAGTTATTTTACACACATTGTGGTCCTCGCCATCTAACCGACATGGTCCACAACTAAGGCAGGTTGACTAACTATACTTTTATAAACACTGACGTTAGCATTCTAAGTGCGCCACTGATAATGACGTCATGTGCGAACGATATACGGTTTCTAAAGTAATGTGTATGAGAATAAGTGTCAATAATCAGTTTAATTAATGCTTTATGTCACACTGTCACGTTTGATTCGAATACTCCTTACGAGAAAAAACGGTGATCCCGTTTAATTCCCAACTTGACGTGTACAAAGGAATTGTTTACGCAGTAGAGAGGGAGCGCCTGTGAAAATTTTAAATAAAATTTAAGGTAATTAACGAATTTGTATTCGTGCACGTTTCGTTTAAACCATTCCCGTGTCAAAAGGTATATGGAGAGTATTTTTAAAGGGAAATGTGCTTTTGTATTCCGTTATTATCGGAGTTCTGCCGTGCGGAGGGCCCACCTTTGTGTTCCTCAATTATGTTTATCGAACAATGGGATATCGGGCGCTGATAATTTTCAGATTGCGCGACCGCAGGCTATGCCATTTGGAATTATCAAGCGGAAGAATCGCTACGAAGTCGGTTTAAAACAATAACTGGAATTATATTTATTATTTTATTTGAAATCACCCTACAAAATAGCATATTTGTAGAATGGAAAATACGTCGTGTCCCATTATTGACAAATAATTTTGCGTAGTCTGTCCGAAGTCGTTGGGGTCATTTTCAATATTTTTTTTATTGTACTAGTCAATTTATCAGAAAAACGTAGGTGCAAAAAATTAGATATTCCTGGCTTCAACTTCACCCCTAAAATTTAAATTGCCATTGAAATTGGCTTTCTTGAAGACGGGACGTGGCTAAGTGCTACATCGTAAGTTCCTACAGGCAAATGCCAGTACGCGTGCGTGGTGCTTGAAAATTCAGTATATTTAAAAAAAAATGTATTGTACGAGTTGTGGCAATTAACTTCCGGGAATTTGTCAATGAAAAACAGGCAAATTAAATTTCGCTTTTCCTTAAATAGATCATGGATTGGACGAAGAGGACCGACACTTTACCGCCGCGTCAGTCGCCGACATGATTTGCCTTGCACAAAGTCAGGTTTTACAGTAAACCAGTTTCCTGTGCCGTGCAGAAGTGTATTTTTAAATCAGTTTCGAACTGCCCTTTTTGATTTTTTTACAAAATTGTATTTGTATTACAATCCATTGAATTGTTTTTGTTTTTGATAAGTTGTGAATCACCCTGTAGATTTGTTTTTTTTTTAATTAATCCAGTAACGTCGGCGTGACGACTGCTGGAATGTGTAAACTTCCAGTTTTATTTCAAAGTTAGTTTTATACTTGTAAGCTTGAACAAGTATTTTGAAAATAAGGTCAATAAATATATTATTCTGAGGCTTAAAAGTCCAAATACATACTGTAGATGGCATTTACCAGTTTCGAGACCATCCTAAATCACCAATCAACATTGAAATACAATCATAATGTGTATTGACAGTGTTACATCGTGTTCTTAATGAAAGAAGCCACGACTAGTAGTCTGTGTCTTTCCAGAGTCATGGAGACTTTCTAGAACATGTCCTGTCCATAAAAAAGGTCTCAAAAATAATTACTAATGGCCTATTTCAATTATAAGTAATTTTTAAAATATAATAGTAGTCAACACGGATTTGTAAAAGGGCGATCCACGACAACAATTATAGTCGACAAAATGTAAGAAGTACTAAACAGGGGTTGTCAGGTGGATGTGATATACACAATTTTTGATCAAGGCGTTTGATCGTCTTAACTGTGATTTACTGTATAAATATAATGTATAAATTAAATTCTGTTGGTGTAGCTCTCATAACGTTGTTTCGCTCATACTTTACAAACCGTTTTCAATTGGTTAAGTATCGGAGCTTTCAATGTAGTAAATTTCAGCAATTAGCAGGTGTTCCTCAGAGATCTATTCTGAGGCCCTTATTTTTCTAAATTATGTTTATCAGTGATTTAACTAAGCTATTAAATATGAATGTATGAGGATGACCTTAAATTATTTATTGAGATAAAGTCAATTTTTGATTGTTGTAGATTACAACATACATCACACCGTTGGTGTAAAAAGAACTGTTTACCATTAAGCATCAGGAAATGAAATATTATTGTCTTGCCACCGGAATGTTGACCATTTTGGATACCTACTACTATTTTAAACAGTGTCACAGTTCAAGGACCCTGCTGTAACATTTTGTGATAATCTACCATTTGACGCACATATTCAATAATTGAATACACAGTTCAATTGTTTTGTTCGCTGCGAACATATTCAAAATATGCCTCTATTGTTTGGAGTCTAAGTTATCAGCTTTGATATATATATTCAGTTCGTGGCGTTCCTGAAGTTTTCGCCGTAAAATAATCAAAGTTGTGGTGTTTTTAGATAGAGAAATCTCGAAAAATAAAACATCTCAGTAATATCAAAAATAAAATTGTTGATGTCTAGTTTATTCACACTTATTATTTAAATTCTCTTTAATTGAAATAATAACTTTTAAAAAGCGTTTGTATGACACACATTAATTTGCTATTCTAATCACACATTTTAACCATTATATTCACATACTTGTAAACAAAATTGAATAATTTTATATGCAGAATCTTGTAAGTTTATGTTATAACAATGTTTACATCTACAGTTAAATTAAAAAAAATACGTATTTTGAAAGATTTCTGTACCTAAAAATTTCATGGTCGCTTTCTGTCGTTATATATTCGTTTTACTTCGGTATCTTTGATTATTCGCAGTAGGAATGAGATAACATTCCTGTTATTTGTTTTATATTATTCAGTTTTTAAGAAACCTCTTTAGGTATCTTCAATCTATCTTCAAAATAACTCTCATATTAATAGTTGGATTTTAATGCGATTTGCACCAGCTTTTTTAGAAAAAAATCTAGGGTTTAAAACGTAAAGAGATTAAATGGGCATCCTAGAAGCGGCGAATTATTTTATTAATTTATATATACTTACACTTTGTTCCTGAAAATAATTGTTAATAACTTTGTAAATTTGGAACTAAGAAAGTGCAGTTTAAGTTAAAGCTTGCTAAAGGAGCCGCTTACGTTCAAATAGTATCAGGCGATTAGATACGAGTAAGGGAAAGACAGAAGATGCAAGTTAAATCGGACGGTTGCAATGCGCTGGCGGAATGATCGAGTTGACTTTCATTTGGTGTGGCCCTTTAAATGTCTAAAATTATTTGTATTTGTACACTATTTCAAGAATACGGCACCGTTTATTAGCTTGCAGGTTAGGCGCGTTATACTCGTACATTCTAATCTTTTTACACAAAATTGTCAACAATTTTCTTAATACACCTTTTCTGGTGTCCCCAATTTTATATCGAGTTTCTAGATTAAACTGTAGATCCAATAATAATATATAATAGTTGCCAACTTTTCGTTCTAAAATTCTTACAGCATCCCTGTATCAAATGAGTATTAACTGTCAAATGTATGAAGATCGGCTTGATAACTTTTTCATTCGCTTCATTTTATTAAATATTTATTTGTTCAGCCGTCTGTATTCTGTGTAGACATATTTTTCTATATTTTGTTACTAATTTATTGCGTTTTTTGTCATGTTTTGTTATTAGCTGTTTGTTTATTTATAGAATTTGTTTTTACTCTAGCCATTTTGCTTGTTTACGTTGTACAATTTGACTACTGTTTTCTTCTTTGTCCTGTTCGATACTGTACATTAAATAAATAATTGGTCAAAAAAATATTTCTGTTATGTATATATTTTTTATTTATATACATTCTGAAAATGTTTACAAATAAATATATGCCTCATTTTTTTTTCATTTCAATGTAGACAACCATTAGCTTCAAAGTAATTTATGCGCTTATACATTATATCCTGTAGATCGTTTTTTACATTTCAAATTAGCTGTAAGAATCAGATGAAGCTAACGTATTGTTACTGTTTACTTCTAATGCTGGCTAAAGCATAGTAATATGTAATGATTAATAAAATCCATAACTGTAAACCGGATAAAACAGTAATTATACGCTATGTAATAAACAAATCATTATCCTCGGTACATTAACACTAACGTGCTTTATTTGTTTCAGGTATGGACCAATAACGAATTTTATAGTCCCAGAAATCGAGTTTGAGGTAATTAATTATTGAAACGCCAGTTAAATTTGCAAAATCGACCATGTTTATTATTTTTGCACTGTAATACTGCATTAATTCGTTTAAAATTTAATTGAATGAAACATGTTTGGTAAATATTGGATTCAGACACAGGGTAGGTCAAGATTCTTCTCGCCGAAACAAAGTTTTTATCCAAATACATTTTTGTTCAAACATACCTCCTTACAAAGTTACAGTGTGTTGAATTTGGGAAAATAGAATCATAATAATGGTGAACTTTTTCTTAAAAAATTGTGTTGCGCCACAGACTAATATTAAAACAAACTATTTTTTTTGTATCAATTCATTTGTTTCCAACAAAACTTACATAATTTCAGTAAATAGCTCCCTCTTTGTATTAAATCAACTTTATACGAAAATATGCCCATATTTACGTATTTTATGTACCCAACAAATCAAAGTTGTTACTGTCATTGAAAATCATTCTTTATTAGATCTAGTAAATAATTATTTGAAAACTCATTTACGTCTTTTATGTTCCTACATTTTACTACACCAAAAGTTACTGACATCGTTTACTTATAACAGTATTGTAATGCAAATAGAAAGAACTTCAAATCAAGTATCAACTTTCCGAAGATTGAGTGAGTACTGGGAGACAAAATATTGCAGATCGTGAGGAATCTGTGATTGATGCAGTTATAGACAATTCTACTACAACTACGCGTCGAATTTCTATGCAGTTAGGATTTTCACAAAGTTGTTTCGAAAGCTTACGTAGTTATTACACCCTTACCACTATACAGGTTTTCAAGCTCTTAATCATGGAGATGCAACGTTTACGCTTTTATCAGTGGCATATTGGAAGAATAAATGATAATCCCTATTTTGTTTCGTCTGTTTTATGGACAGAAGTAGAAGATTCTGGCACCTATTTTCTAACAGCAGTTGGGGAGAAATCTTCAGTGGTCATTTATTGGGGTTGCAATAACTTAATAATCGCATGAAGACTAAAAGTTACTGGGACCATTTGTATAACTTACATTCCGTTGAATATTAGACAACAAATGTACTTCCAACAAGATGGTGCACCTTCTCACAGTGGCAGATTTGTGACAGAGTGGGTGATTAATAATTTTCATGATAGACGACCAAAAAGTCCCGTCTTATGTCCCCTAGATTTTTATGGAGATTATAGCAACTGATTTACGGCGAAGTAATCAACAGTAGGGAACAGTTACAAGAACGAATTAAAATGGCTGCAAATGAAATTCGTGACTACTGAAATATGCACCATGTGTAAGTCACTAGCTAATACGACGGTGTCAAGTCTATATTACTACTGGAGGTGGACATTTCAAACAATTTTTTCTTTAACAATACTTGTGTTTATTTTCTGTATTGCTTTTTAAATTTTGTAATCATTTTAGAACTAAGATTTATTTGATTGATAAATTTGCTTTGACAAAACAAAAAAAATCGTTAAATATTTTACATATAACTATGGATTACTCCGGTCATTACTTTAGAAAAATGGTTTAACCTAAAAAATTTATCAGTGTTAATATTAGTTAGTGGCGCAACATAGTTTTTTTTAGAAAAGGTTGACTATAGTTGTAAAGCGACATGTTAGAATAAAAATTTATTTGGATATAAACTTTGTTTTAGTGAGAATAATCTTCACTTAATTTTTTACACTTATTTTTTACTCATCCTGTACATTTTTTTGTTTGACTAGGTAGCAAATTTTTTTATAGAAATCAACATTTAAATTATGCTTTATGTTTTAAACTTAAATGTGTTTGTGTTTAGTATTCAATAATTAACATTTTATATTTCCCAGATTTTTATCGCATTGCTTACACATTTTTGGAAGTAGCAAATGTCATAGAAAATATTTTTGTTACCGTTTTTGGATAAGTAATTATTTAGTTTTAATTAAATGTTGAATAAAATTAATAATTTATTTTGATTAATATTGCATTTCCCATTAAATTATTTAAATTGATTAGAAGCATATCCACATATTATGTAAATATATCATGAATGCAAATTGATATGGCATAAATAAAAACACATGTTAAATTTTAGTTTGCCTCCAAGTCAAAATATATTTGTATATGGAAATATTCTAAATCTCGTAAGTACAGGGTGGTTTAAAATGGTCGGTTTTCAAGGGTTGCTGCAAATATGTCATAGAGCAAATCTGATGGTACAGAACTCTTGTTTCGAGAAAATAACAATGGTTCAATCTGCACGTGTCTATCTATTACAGTTTTCGAGCTACAGGGCGTTCTTCCATTTTTAGCTAAGCCGACTGGTGCCCTTTTTCTCATTTCTTTTAAGACATCTTCGAACTGTTTGAACATGCTACATAAATTTCAAACAATTAACTAAATGAAATAACGTAAAACAATTAAAAATAATAGCATAAATTTAAAATTTCGAAGTCTCTTGAACGATAAGATTGGACTTTTACAAAAAAATAGATTAATTCATTCTTAGAGAAGCCCTCTTTAGGTATCTTGAATAGCTTCAAAATAAGTTCTAACTCGATTCGGCTTGCAGTAGTTTTTTAAAAAATCTAGTTTCTAGGATGCCCTAAATCATATTTTTTTATACGGTTTAAAATTTAAACTACGGTTTAAAACATAAAGAGAACAGAATTAATGGGCATTCTAGAAGCGGCAAATTATAATATTAATTTATATACATTCTATTTCTGAAAGTGATTGATAATAACTTGTAAGTATGGATCTAAGAAGGTACAAAGTAACCGCTTACGCTCAAATAGAGTCAGACTATGAGAGATACGAAGGCAAAGATGGACGATTGTAAGGGAAGTCATACGGTTATAGTGGGCTTAGAGAAACTCGGGCTGTACGAGTGTGTGCGGCATCTAGTGTGGCTCCTTAAAAAGCTTCATCCGCTATGTTAGAACTAAAAACTATAGGATATGATAACAAGCTGCGATTCTCACAAACTAGAAAGAACATTGCAAGTAATAAGATTATTTCTTATTGTAAATACACTGACACGATTGTACAAAATCTGTAAACACTATTCTAACATAAAATTTCGACGGCACAATTTAGACACAAAATGAAAATGGCAACAACCTTTTCTTCGACGCGTCAACTCCAAATTCTACGCATGTGTCCTCTGTCTCCAAATGCAGATCTTATCTGCGAGTCACTATAGCGCGACGAAAATAGAAGAGGTAAACGAATCATGTACATTTCTGTCTGTAGTGTAAGTAGGACAGAGTCGATTCCCACTTTTGACCTATAAAATAATTTTTATTGTCCTAATCTCAAAAAATAGTATTTTGGCTAGATAGGGTGTTCCTAAATGATATGCGAATATTTAAAATAAATGAATTTATAAATTAACGTCCAAAAATGTTCCGGTACAAAAATACGGGGTGTTAAAGTTTTAGAAGAAAAAAAAAAAGAAAATAATTCACAGCAGACAGATTTTAACGACAAAAAGTTGATTGAAATGTCAAATGACAAAGCAAGTGGCATATTTCAGGCCAACTAGATTTATGATTTATGATTTCTCTCGGACAGTCCAAGGGTTTTTTTTTTTTTTCAAAAACGGCGCATTGAGGTCCAAAATCTCAAGAGGGTTCTTATTTTTCAAATTGAACCAGGAATTCAAAAATAATTTTTATCTGGGAGAAAACCATTGGCGTACCATTTTTTTCTTTCACCACATACCAAATTTCATGCAAATATCTAAAGCGGTTTCGAAAATATTAATTATTTTCCTTTTTTTTTCCTAAAACTTTTAACGCCCCGTATGTTTGTAACTGAACATTTTTGGACCATGTTTTATAAAGCAAACTATCATTAATTTTCGATGTAGAACCACCCCCTTAAATATTCGCATATCATTAAGGAACACCCTGTATTTTGTCAACTATCAAGAATATAGATATTTTATATTAGATATTCATCATAACCGTATTTAGATAGGTAAGATAAAAACAATGGGGTCATTTAGCATTTTTTTAATGCGTTTTCTGAATGATTTTACTGCGATCTGAAAAAAAAGATTATATTCTGACGCCTTTAAAATAATTTGAGAACATAGACTCGCGTAAACCACTGTGTGATATCACTGCCTCCTATATCATGCCGGGTTGCGCTCGCTACCGTTTACTTGCATTTAGAATACTAAGCATGGGAGGGCCGGCGTCGTACAATTTCGGATTTTATTTCAATTCTGGTAAATTCAAATATTAATAATAATATCTCTACCCCTCATTCTAATCACGAGGATTAGCCCAGAAGTCGAAGACTTATGCGTGAGAGAGGGCGGCATATTATTAAGCAGGCCGCATTTGCGCCAAGGAACGACTTACGTTGGTTTTATTAGTGACATTAAAACAAAATCAAACTTTGGATATTGTATTGTACCGAAATGTCCCAGGACAACGATAAAATACCCAGATAAATTATTTGTTTACTCCGACATACCAATACGCGGAAGTTGTGGCAAAAAGCAATGAAGCGCGACATATTTCTTGGACCCAAAACAAATATGTGTTGTATAATAAGATTTATACTAAAATCAGTTTAATAATAATTTATAATAATATTTATAAACTGAGCATATACTTTTTTATTTGAATAGTTATTTTATGAAATTAGGGTTTACTTTTAGTTGGAAGGCACTTGTAAATTTCTCTGTTAATTAAAACATAAGCTGCACTGCATTGTCTCTGTAGCAATCTTGTGAAGATTTTAAATAGAATATTTGTTTTAAATATTTTAACTGATATAAAATTTTCAATATTTAAAGTCAAAGAGAATTAATTTGAAGATATACCTGTATAATTAGTAGACTTTAAATTAACTAAAATTTAAAAATGCTGACTAATAAGTATATTGTAGGTACCTACATAAAATTCTTTTTTAGAAACCAAAACATTCTATGTTATTATTAATTTTGTAGCACCTTGTGTCTCTGTTTAATGGTATAAAGACACAAATATCTTGGGGTGGCTTTTCTGTCTTCTCAAGACATTAGAGAGATTCTAGCATAGCTGGTGCTCGCCTTTGTGCGCAACATGGACCTGTTTTCCTCTATAGTGGGCGGCATGTACAATGGGTCTTCAGACCGGAGTGCTGCGAGCAATCCGCGCAACAATATCTTGCCCGAGGTGGGTGTGTACTGAGAAGCTATAGGAGGCAATTACGTCACGCCTCGCGATCGTTAACTCCAATTTGACCTCGTAGATTTCGAGGAGTACTCATTAGATGGACATCAAATTTTCTGGATTGACCATAAATGCATTATAAAATTTAGTAGTAATTTGAGGTTTAACCAAATAACCTATTATTAACGCTGATAACATTTGAAATCTCATTATAGGATCTCTTTTTTTATTTCCAATGATAGTATTTTAAAATTGCTTAGTTAGATAATCATCCTGTACGTTGTTCCGAAAGTAGACGAATCGGCGTCTTGAATCCACAGCAGAGGAGGCAGGAGTCTCGACGGCCGTGACCGAATGCCATCGTCCTACGGAGCCGCCATCCGCACAAGGCCAGCAAGGGGCGGCCGAGCGATCCGCGATCGATCGGGCCGCCGCCACCGCCGCCGAGGTTCTTCGGTGGCGGTGACTGGGATGAATATTTATGTGAAACGAGATGCCTTCCCGCTCTTGAAAAGCTTATAGACTGATGCAGCATTCCAATTGCCTTTCGTGCATGCATTTTGTTTATTCAGAGGGATCTCGAATGGCCGAACGTGTCCACTCTAGAAATATTCTACGTGGCCTTCGGTTTTATTGCCACAGCTGGCAACGCTAACTTTTATATATACACGGTGATTCAGTCATAATGGTTAATGTCATAATTAATTTTAAGAGAAGATAGGGAAAGATGAGTAGAACACGAATAAGCGATTTAAAACATTTTTAAATGGCTATTTACGCCGAAAAAAATATTTAAACTATTATTTAAACCCCATTTTCAAACTGTCACTGACCACTGTCAGTATCGACCTGACGCGACGTTGCCAAATTTAAATATTGTCCTATAGCACCTACTTATTATAATATGTTATTTAATGCCTTAAATTATTTTATTTACCGTATTTAGGTCAATAGCTTTGTTTTTTAATGTATACTCAATGACAAGTGCTGCAGAGCTACAGAACTGGTAAATAATAACTGAAACTCAACAATAATTAATTAAATTTACATTTTTATAAATACGCGATGTAATCAATATAAATCATGAGAATTTTATAATAAACGCTCACCGCAGTAATCAACGCTAACATTGGGATAGGCTGTAATCGGCACACTCGGTACAGCTAAAAAGTTGGCAATTCAAATTCCCGTTTAATGCGTTACCCACGGAATAAGTCGAACACCGTTCGGATCTGTTTTCCTATGCAGACGAGCCCGCCGTCGAACGGCATCTGGTCTGGAACAGATGCAGATGCACGCGTTCCGTATTTTCTCCCTTCATCCATCACTTTTCATTTTCGCGTGGTAGAGGTTGGTGAATTTCGTGTTTGTGTCGCCATTGTAGTTTATAAATTATTAAGTAGTGAAAGACCGCGGCATCTGCTGAACAGAACCGTGGAAAAATGTATAAATTTTAATTAATAAACATGTGCGTCTTTGTTATTCGGTACCTACTGATCATAAGTAATAGATTTGATTCTAATTTATTGAGGAGATCAACGTACAAGCTGAACTGGATTCTGCTTTCAAGAACATAACGAAAATATGACAAAAAATAGGTGTTTCTAATTATACCAATTCAGGACTGATTTTTCGCAGACAACCCTATACCACCGTGTTCGTAATGAAATAATCTTTATTTTAATTCAACTTTAATTTATTAACCATACCGGTGCAAATATTATAAATTATTATTAAACTGATTTTATTACAAATCTTATTACACAACATATTTATTTGTTTTCGGTTCAAGAAATATGTCGCGCCTCATTGCTTTTTACACAAAGTTTCGGGTATTGGGATTTCGAGGTAAACCAATCAATAATTTATCTGGGCGTTATATCGTTGTACTGGGATATTTCAGTACAATACAATGTCTAACATTTATCGTTCTGTTTTAGTGTCTCTCATGACACTTCCAATATTTAAATCTTTCTTAACTGAAATAAAAACACAATCCCGACTGCCTCTTTTAGTCTGCGTATAAATGCATGTAAAATGTGACGAACGCAACCCGGCATGCTATAGCAGACAGTGACGTCACACAGCGAATTTTAAATTCAAAGCAACTTTTGTTATACTTCGCTTCGTTGCTCTATCTGTTTTCTCCTAACCTAACCAAATTTCTTGACGTGCACTACAGAATATGTTTTACATCCTACAGATGTCTCGGTTTTCAAAAACTTTAGTCTACGGAGTACAAAAAATGCTGCGAACCGTGCTGTTAGTCTTGAATTTGTGTTCATTAGAATTTATTTAGTAAGGTCAAGTCGGCTGGTCAGTTAAATTAATAAACGTCTTCCTGTGGCTTTAAAAACGTTAAAATTATGCGTTTTTTCCACGCCACCAAAGCATTTAAGCTTTTGGCTAATAGGATTATAAAACAAAACAAAGACTAGGGGTTCCTTTAACAGGAACATGCCGGAGTCTAGATAATAAATCAGAGGACTGGTATCGCACGTAAAATCGCTATGATGTTGTTTTTGTATTATTTAGTTAGGTGCTTTTTGATAAGCTCAAATTTTCCAACAAAGTGGACAATTACGTAAAGTTTGTAAAATAATCGCGTGTCTCTTGTCGACGTTTCGTCTTCTAAAAGTAATCTGCTTCTTTAAAATCTCTGTTACTTTATAACTACGCATTTTGCTCAATCTGAAGTCATTGAATAATTGCAGTTACAAACATGGAATTTCAGGAAACAACTACACTGCGAGCTGCTTCGGGCAGCATTGAATCTGTAGCAAACGGCTAAAGTCACTCGTCAGCAGCCCACTGGACATATACCGGTTTCGAGCTTATTAGCCTTTAGCTGTTTGCTATAGGTATCCCGGGTGTAATTCATTGCTGATTTAGGCATTAACCCGCAGAGTTGTTGTTTCCTGGAATTCGGTGTTTGCAAAATATCGTTCTCGCCGAACGCGATAGATGTCGATAGCTTTCAATGACGTCTACTGCGATGTAGAACGCTTGGTGTCTGTGGCTTTTCAGTCCGGCATGGAATATCGAATGGCCGGTAGATGTAGCTTGTCTACCCTGTCTACCCAGTTTAGGAGACCTCATCACTTCCATACGAACAAATGAATAATTCATTATATTTTTATCAAAATACTTAAGAAACTGCAACTGAGAGTAATAAAACTATATACTACACTAAATGTTTGCATTATATATTGCACTAAATTGTAAAAATTGTTGTTTTTAACGCGACCAAATATCTAAAATTACGTTGACAATAAAGACAATTGCCTAATGTCAACCATGACGTAAGCCGTCTGAATTCTTGACGCGAGTATAAGATCGCGAGTATAATTAAATCATGTATGATTTTATTAAATTACCTTTAATTTTTTGTTATCTTTTTATTGTTATAGACAATATAAATGCAATATTTAGTTTTTAAGCTAATGTTCACTTAAATATTACCCTTCCTTATATTTGCAAGACTTTGTACCGTAGCAATATTTTTTGTGTTGTATCGCAAAACTTTTTTTAAATCTTATTGTGTCTTGCAATTCGAACTGTCAAGTCTTGTCTTGGTCTTGTTTTGTCTTGGCTTGCGAGATCAAGACAACACCAAGAAAAACCAAGACAAAATTGCCAACACGTTCAATGATCTTCGATTTCTGAGGTTTGGATGAGGAATTTAGGTCTTTCTCTGTCACCGCGATGGGTAAAAATATTGCAGAAGATTTTTCCTGTATGGTGTAGTTCACACCTTGGCTGTAACTGTCCTGTATTCCTTTGTCACGCGAACGAAGATTCACTGTTTCCAACAATATGAATTAAGCCAGTGATATTACGCAATATTATGAAATCTATTAGTTCATCTAAAACTTGCAATTCTGTATACATGTTTCCATGCCAGCGTCTTATTTATCTAACAGTAACATTTTGCTGTATTTTCAGTAGAAAAGGCTATTTACCAGAAACGATAGGAGTTTTCAATCGCTGCACTGAATATTTCAAAAATGGTTACTCTTAACGACTTCAACAAGGTATACCTTTGTCAGATATAACCGGTAAGTGAATCGATTGTTTCAATAGACAGATGGATACACTAAACAGCAAAAAAGTTCTGCCATTTAAAAGAAACATGTTGTGCCATAAGTGGCGCCCTCTACTAGTGACGTCAAAATTAGTTAAACATTCTTATTTGTCGTGCCAAAAAACATAATTGTGCCAATTTTTTTTTTTAGTACCACCTCCGACAGATTTCAAAGTTATTGAAATATTTCAAAATAAAATTCTAGGATTGAACGCCCTGTATTTTTGAAACCAGAACATTCGGATAAGGCATATTTGGCTCAATCGAATTTTTTTGGTCACCTATCATCAGCTTCGAGATTTCCCAACCTTTCACAGACACCCTGTATAACCTGTTTCAATTTGAATTGTATCTGTTGTTTTCTACAGCTTTTTAATATTTATTAGTTTTGTATAGTGTGTATTTTTTTCCTTTATTTGTTCATCTTTTCAGTAATTTTTTGTGCATTTACTATTATTTACTTTGTAATTTTGCCCTGTAAATGGATTTTCTGTTGGACAATAAAGCTATTAATAATAATAATATTATTATTATTGTTTATTTTGTATTGCATCTTGCATCGCCTACTGAAAACTATCCATATCGGTTAACGCGATACCTATTATTATCATTTTTATTATACATTTCTCGACATTTCATATTAACTGCAGTTACGGTTGACTATTAGTTAGATATGAAAAAAGCTTCGATAATGACCATTGTCGAGTCGATTAAATTGCGGGGTAATTAAGTTTTATTGCCGAATGATATTTTAGGAGAAATCCGAATCTGTCTGGCCAAAGTAAACATGAAATATCCTATTTTTAATAGTCAGGGTTCGTGTCAAGGTTATTTTCACGGTAGGTTTAAATATAGAAACAGTTTCCAAAGTATTGTTGAATTTCGAACACATTTAAGATAAACAGATATATGCATTTTATTACTGTGATATATTGCAAGGAGTCGGGTTGTCTTTCCACTTATTACTAGAATATAGTCGTTTACAAGTCTAATTCTGTATGTCAGTTATAGACATATGACGTTAATAAAATTGTGAAATAACGTTTATTAAATAATAGATAAAATTAGGTAATTACTTTTTTTATTCATTATACGCCCCCGTGAAGCAAAAATTTAAACAATATTTATTTCTATTTTTTATTTTATTTATTTGAAGCAATGTCGAATAACATTAAACAGCGTCATGAAATAACATTATCGGATACCTTGCCCGAAATTAGGATACCATTTTTTAACTGGAAACTTTGCCATTTTTTAATTTTTATTTTCCAAATTTACTAAATTTCTTACTCAATGCAAAAATTATGTGAAGATATATCAATAAATAAAGCATTGTAGCTGAAGGCTACATTAAAAATTCACTGGAACAGAAGAAGGAAATTGCGTGCCAAATACTTCCTACTGCTGCAACTACTAGCAAGACCACCAGTACTACCAATAGTATTTCTACAGAAAATAGATGTGTCACACATGTTGACAGTAAAACCAACTTAAGTATGATGACTCCGCAGGGAATTACAATTTCAAATTGTTCTAATTTTACTATAAATGTTAATAGTAATAACTAGTTAAAATGTTGGTTTGTACTTATTTTAAATAAAAAGTTGTTCATGTGTTTGTTAAAACGTTTTATTAATTTTCAAAATAAAATTTTAATAAACTTTGATTTACTTTTAACACGCGTGTCAAAAAATGACATTTTTAACATCAAAATGACAATTAAAAAGCCCACTTTTAACAGTTTTGTAGAAAAAATACTTTTCATCCATTGACCAGCTCGGTGAAGGTCGTTTTATAGTGAAATCTTAGACTAAATTGCCTGGCTAGAAGCTACAGCAAGTCAGCGATGTAAAAGTTAATAATACTAGAACTTTTTATCGGAAACTATAAAAATTTCCCAATTCGAGACAACAATGATTTGTCAATCATTGAAAAATATTTACTGAAATAATGTATCTACAAGCCGACTAGTATGATGTTCTTTTTTTAACCACCTAATAAAAATCAGGAACCAGATAGCAAAAACTTTGAATATTTTGAATATACAGAGTATTACACTAATGTTTAATTTTTTCAATTAAATTAAAATACGATATGTTTAATTCTGCTGTCTTGCTTCTTATTTATAAAATTCTTGTCTTTTTTAATGCTAATACGTCTAGAAAGGTGATAAGTGTGGTAAAATAAATATATTCCCAAAACTTTGGTGTGGTTCGAAATCAAATGAGGGCCTATCTCTTGTCACAGAGAACAGCCATTGATTTATGCCTACCTACGTGAAAAAATCACCGCAAAGTGAAAACTCGATAATTCATAATTCCGTACCGGCCTAAATAACGGGGCATAAAGCTCGTTTCGGAGCCCAGCGACGCACGAAACTGATAAGGCATTATTCCGGCCGCCTGAAAGGGTGCGTTTCATGAAAAGTCCTCCATCGAAATATTACACACGAACGCGTACGCCGCGAAATCGATACCTGTAATATACAAAGCTAAGGCTGTGGGAGTGAACCAGTAACAGGTGATCCTTATAGGTCATTGGATCGACCGGTTTGCACGCCAACAGGTCTTGCCAGCCGACCACCCCGCAATTAGGGTTGTTTCGCAGCTTTTTTTATGCCCGTTTCTCTTTTGTGTGCGCCAGTTAAGTTACACTGGAAAGGGGGAAATTATTTTAATTACTGCTCTGAATTCTGAATAGAGCCGTTGTTGCTGGAAAGGTTGAATATGTAACGTTACCTGGAAATCGAAAAATAAAAAACTGGGGAAGTAAATTGTTTCCAAGTCAAATTAAGTCTCGACTTAGATCCTAAGTGTAATGGAAAAATAGTATATTTTCTGAAGCTATTTATTTGTGGCATAATTTTAGTTTTTCTTTAGTTTTATTGGGTTTTTGCCACACTTCTGAAAAAATAAAGTTAATTAAATAATCCCCTGTGCCAAACGGATCAGTCAAGGGTTATTTTTGAAACTAAGTTTGCTAACCAAAAAATCTCGCACTGAAAAAAGCAGATAAATAAAAAATAACAAAAATCACATCACTATCGCGCACTTCCGTATTTTTGACGTTTCGAAAAACTCTCTGTTTTCGTTCTCAAAATAGTAGTAAAAGTATTAAACGTATGTGAAGTTTGACAGTTTAAAATTTGTTTATCTGCTTCCATAGAGATGTTAAATGATTTTTATTTTATTGTTACTTACTTCTTCTTGATACAACCGTAGCCAACAATGATCAATGTTTACTGATCAGTTTGACACACACTTACCTCCGTTCAACAAAATAATCGTGGTCTCTTTTAATTTTCTTTTTGTTGCGCTATCTTCCTTCTCTAAAATTTTCGCCGAACCCCATTGAATCAAATGACCGTTTTCCCAAGCGTGTTCGCAAATTTTGGATTTTTCAAATTCCCATCTTTTTATATAATTTTTATGTTCCTCAACTCTAACATTTCATAGGCCGAGACGTTTCTCCAACATATCTTGTGAATGCAATAAATGTTATTAAAAATAAATGTTCAAATTGCACACCATTAACTTCTTAGTACTATCCTAAGTGGTGAGCAAACTTATTTATGTTATAATATGTACAATATTTTATCATTTTGGACAAAAATTTACCATGGTTTTTATTACAAAATAATATCTTCTCCAATAAGAATTATGATCATGTAGATATTTTGGTATCAAGCTTTAATGTAAATTTGTATGTATGAAATACTAAATTTATCCATGTATTTATGATATGAAATGAGTTATGATACCCTACTAACTCAACAATTTACAAATAAATGTTTTGATGTAATTCTACGTTTCAAAATTGCCACAACGATGTGTTGTGGCCTGGCGTGAGGTGCCGTGCAAAACACTGAAAAGTACAGCGACGGCACGCGACCGCTCGCAACGATAAACTCTGTTACAGAGTGTGTTTAGGATGTTAACCAAACACTACTATCTCCTTTAAAAGTGCATATAATAATGATAAATTAAATAATATTGGCCAACAGATTACAGAACCCAATTACAGGACCAATTAAGTAAATACTATAGTACATAAAAAACATATCCTTAAGCATATCTACCTAATTAACAGTAATACTAAATAATACAAGGATGAAGTAGTATAACTATTATAAATTATGTTGATAAAGAGTATAAATTTACATATTGTTATGAAAATGACAAGAAAAATAAATAAAACAATACAGACAATAAAAAAATAGCAGTAATAACATAAACCTTATAAATACATAAACATATTAGCAGCGCAAAAAGGTGGATATGCTCAGTTGGAACATCTCGATTTTGCTTTAAGTTGCACCCTAACAATGAGATACTATCATTCACGTATTAGATTCGATCTCGTCGTAAAACTAACTAGGGAAAATAGAGAAGTAGGTAGTTGGCTAGTTTATATACCATTCAAAGAATCAACTATTTTGTGTTACTAGAATTATTGTTTTAATTCCAGCTAGACCAAATTGGATAGTTTATAAACTATCCTAAGAAAAAAAGTTATTTTATTATCTATTTCAAGTAAATTAGCCAAGCGAGTGGGTTAGTTTATAAAGTATCTGCTAATATTGTGGAATATACGTTTTCTAGCAAAATAACCAGCAGTTCAATTAGTTGGTATACTAAGCAATTAATTTACAAACTAACCAAGTTTACACTTTACCCGTAACATATATTTTCTTTATAATAATTACAATTGAAAAGTATGCGTATAGAAAACTTTTTCAATAACTAACATTATTTAACAGATATGACTGAATGTCAGTGAGGAAAAATGTTTAATAATGAACAATATACATATGTTAAAAAAAATCTATATACCAAAATGTTCGTCAATCACAATACTAGAACAGAAGCCAATTTAGAAATGTAACAATATTATTTCTTTAGCCATATAAGAATGTGTCGACAGATGAAGTTGAAAAAAGAGACAACTTTTTACTTTTTACGACATGGAAAAATTGTTTTTTTTAAAATGGTTGAATTGTACAAAAAATGCAGTTTAAACCCCGAGTTCACACGGCATATTCAGTTCTGCAGAAACGGTTTTTACTGGTTCTCGCATTAACTAACAAATTATTAGAAACACAGTAGATGTTATTATTAGAATTTAATAATAAATACACTATGCGAATTAAGAAATATATAAACAACTACTTTTTTTATTGCTAAATGGTTAAGAGGCCTTGCCAGGAACAGACACATAAATATTTTAAGAGGGGATAGAGATAAAGAAGAATTAACGGAATCCTCTATCAAAATTATGTATAAAGCGAAAGTATATTATCGCCAACTGGCCTTCTGTCGTGAGGTTAGATATATCCGCAAGTCAAAGATGTGGACAGTAGTGACGCCACTGGGCTGTCACGTATCAATTTTCTTTTTGTTTAAAACAACGTATTCGGCCTGTCGACCACGACCAGGTGGATTCACTCCATCGAGAAATACCACAAAGGGTAACAAAAAAACATACGCAAATGTACAATCGTTTTCAATATTAATGACACACTTTTAAACGAATTTGGCTATTTATTTCGAACTTCTGACGTATGGATAATGAAATCTACTTTCAACATTCAACATTAGCACTTAGTTGTTCCATTTATCAATAGAGATCCAATGAAATTTCTACTCAGAACTTCCAGTTGTTTAAAAACTGATTGAGGTAGTGTCATTATTATTGCAAACGATAGTACATAAATGCATAAAAACTGCCACACGATAATATGCATTTGCCACACTTCACATAAATCAGCACATTATCCGTCATCTTAGCATATTAATAATAATTATAATAATAATAATAATGTTTATTTTCATTTATGAAACAGTAAATATCTACAATATACACGACAGGGTATATGAAAATTTTATAAAGACTTATGACAAGATCTTACATGACATGGCAAGAAAAGAAGCATAAGAGAGAAAATAAAATAGGAAATATATATATACAGGGTGAATCTTAAATAAGTACAAATATTTTAACCAGCAGTATAGTTTTGTGTGTAGAACACATAATTAATAGTTTTTTTTACAAAAAAATCAGAAATTAAAAAGTGAAATTTTAAATAAATTTCGTAATTTTTCAGTAGAAAACTTGTTGAGGACCGCTGGCCTAGACCGACCCTTCATACTTTTATGAGTCATAGTGCTGCAGACTGAACGTGTGGTTCACAGTGTTGCCAGTATTACACAAATGTCTTTGCTTCAAGGAAGAAAAAAATCTCAACTTTTAGCGAATTTTGTCAAGTGTAACATTTTATATTATTTTTTATTATCAAACTGTCATTGACTGCATGACAGATTATCGGAAGCCCAAGTCAAACTTGTTAACCCCACATAATGCATGAAAATAGCAATAAAATTTGCTAAAAGTTGACATTTTTTCCATTTTAAATAAAAAACGCGTGCATAGTTTTTCGTTATTCTTCATAAAATAACTTAAGGAAATTGTGTTTTGTGTCCCTTTCTAACAATATACAATGACATTTAACTTGTGAAATGTGGATTACTGATTAAATAGTTAATTTTTTAACAAACAGGTAAGCTTGTGTGCACGTTTATGTATAATTTTTGAACATTGGACATAGTAATATCACGTAATATCTTCCTAAATATTTTACGGTAGTATTGAACTTGCGGAAATTCATTTTTAATCGTTGAAGTATAGTAAGGTTAGTTCAGATGTTAAAATTTATGTTAATATTGCTGCGTATCATACTACATACCCAATTTTACTGTACTTATGCTTAAAACAAGTATTTTTAAAATAGAACTATTACGTTAAAGGAAACGTAATATTTATATTGGAGGAGATATGGCAACCTCGCAACAAATCATATGTTTCATTACGTTGTTGGATGAAAAATCAGCCAGCGGTCCTCAAAATGTGGGTATTTTTTTAAAAAATTAATATCTCCGTAAATATTAGAAATTTTTAAAAATGGCTTTCACTAGACTGATTTAAATGACGAACTGCAGCAGCAGTTAAAATATTTGTACTTATTTAAGATTCACCCTGTATATATGTTTTTGATCAATGCATTGATGAACCAACTTTCTATCAATTTTTGATATCCACTTCCTAGTTCTAGTTTTAAAAAGCATTCTGGAATTAATAGAGACAAACTCAGCAGGAAGTAAGTTAAATATTTTAGGAGCAAGATAGGTAAAACAAATTTGTCCTATAGTTTTAAATTTTCTTGGTACATTCAATACTTTTTTGTGTTTACTGAATCTGGTGTTTTGAACATGTAATACACAACAAGAATCCTTTATATATTTAAATTGTTTCACTACGAGGCTATGATACAATTGTCTTGAATCAAAAAATCCTGATAATTAGAAAAAGTTCTTCACTTGAATAAGTATAAGTTTTTCCATATATAATTTTAATAATCCACTTTTGAACTGACTCTAATTTTTTTAAATAACAGTTAGCTACACTACCCCACACAAGTACCCATCCATATACTAATAATGATTGAACTAAACCATAACATAAAATTCTTAGTTGAGGTATTGAGCAAAAACCTTTACAAAACTTAAATTTTGGCAACAGCACTCTCAACTTCTTGATAAGTGAATCAATATTGTCACGGCATTTGCCCCACTCACACCCAAATCGACGACTGTGGTATCGCAAAACGCGAAATTGCCCCGATCGCCTCTACGCGATTCTGGTAAACGAACAAATAGTGCCGGGGTATCGAGACGCAACTGGAAAACTGGAGAATAGACGAGAAGCGTTTGAGTCGTTCGGGAAATGGATCTGGAGATGCTAGAATATAGCTGGAATATTCGTTGGGTCTATAAAAGAAGAGTTAATGGCCGAGTTAGTTAGTTTTGTATTACAGTCTTGAATTGGAGTGTTTAGAGCGATTTAAAGTGAAATAGTGTTTAGTTGAGTTGTAATTAGTAATCAATTGTGCACCAAGTAGTTAATAAAGTTAATTGATTAATTACCGGAACAGAATTCTGGTAACAGAAAAAGTCGGATTGGGAAATCCGTGACAATATGTATATCCCATCGTAGATGACAATCAGTGTAAGTGCCAAGATATTTTATGCTTGTAACTGGAGTTATTTCAATATTCCTGTTATCATCAGAAATTCTCAGGTTACCGAAGTTTGGCATATGCGAAGTTAAACTAGTAAATGATATATAATTAGTTTTTTTTTGTAATTAACAGTAGATAAGCAATTTTTCATTGAAGAAATCAAAAATTAATTTTAAATCTTTTTCAGCTTTAGTTTTCAATTGAATCCATGAAGAATCTCGATAAAAAATAGCAGTGTCGTCGGCAAAATATATTATCTCTCCTAAAGATGGCAATTCAAATAAACTGTTAATGTATATAGTGAATAATATAGGCCCTAAGGCAGACCCTGAGGTACTCCATATTCGATTACCTTACTTTCGCTAATCAAGTTACCTATTTGCACACATTGTTTGCGATTACTTAAGTAACTAGACATAAGTTCATGTGCCTTACCCCTGATACCTATTTCCTCCAAAACTGACAATAGATATGAATGAGAGACCGTATCAAATGCTTTGGCTAAAAACGCAAAGTCACCGGTTTTTTCGTCCATAGGATTATAAATTTTTGATGTTAGAACAGCCATTGCATCCTCTTTCGACACACTTGCCTTAAAACCAAATTGTTTTCCAGAAATTAGATTATATTATCATAAATATGATTATATAATCTAATAAATTCACACAATCTAACTTTAAGAATATTTTCAAAGATCTTGGCTATACAAGATATAATTGAGATAGGTCTATAATTAGAAGCTATCAATTTATTACCTGACTTATTAATAACTGCTACTTTGAATGCAGTAACTGTCCCTATAATAAAACATTTGTTAATTAAGTATGTTAAATGTTTTGTAATATTATCCAGTGAAATTTTAAAAATATCAGCTTTTATTCCATCAATCCCTGGAGACTTGTTTGATTTAAGTTCTTTGATAATTTTTTTTATCTCATCGTCTGTAGTTGGTCTGAGTACAATTGAATTAAGTAATCTTCTATTTACTGTGCATTTAAATTTAGGTTTATTTATAACATTAGCCAGATTTTTCCCAACATTAACAGTAATTATTAAAACTATTAGCATTTCAATTTTATCGTGCGTTATATTACCATTATTGGTAATTATTGCATTAATATCAGATTTTTGTTTATTTCGACTTATATTATTTATACAATTCCATAAACCTTTAGAATCACTACTACAGTTATTTAATTGCTTTTGAAGATAATTATTTTTAGTAAATTTAATAAGATTATTTAAATTATTTCTATAATTTTTAAATTCAGTACAGAGGTCCTTATCATCTGGGTTTTTTGCAGTTTTTTGTATAGTTTGTTCTTAGTTATGATTGAATTAATAAGCCCACTAGTTATCCATTCTTTTCTCTTCAACTGATTTCTCTTAATTTCTACAGTATGACTACAAGATTTAATAATACACTGCAACCTCCCAACAAAATCGCTTACAGCGTCATCAATATCATTATTCAAAGAAACTGATTCAAAATATTCAGCAGTTATATTTGGTTTAATTTCTTGTAATTTATATAAATTTTAGTTTTATTTTTCTTTATCAGAACGTAATAAAACCTGCAATATCACCGAAAAATGATCTGTAATACTAGATTTCATGACAATAGGGGCGAAATAGTCAAGTGACAATTTAGTTTTAATATATATGTGAGTTTTAGAGTTACCATAAATTCTTGTGTATGTATTTACGGCTGATATTATAGTGTTTTTCATACAGTACATTTAAGTAATCTCTGCTATATTCACTGTCATCAAGAATATCAATATTAATATCTCCCCATATAACCCCATACGACATACGATCTCCCCATTATGTTTGTAAATACACAAAAAATACGTGACAAATTAAATTTGCAAAATACTGAAAAATTATTCAAAGTAACAATACAGAATACCTAACAATCGAAGACATATTTATCAGGTACTTAGGTATTATTATTAATAAATATTTTTTCGTTATTTTAACATTTGACAACGCTGTAAAAACGACCGCATGGTAGTTGACACTTCTAAGCCATCATAGTTAACCCTGTATTATTATCCCTTTCATAACCTGGCGAAGTCCATATTAAATAATATTATTTATTAAATAAAATAATATATCTTCTCAACTTTCACTACTACTATTTTATAGCTACTGTGAATCCAATTCCTTAAAATACTTGTTCTTTTTCTTCTGTAACTCGTAAGTTTGAATTAATAGTCTACCGCCTTCCTGGTTGCAGAGGGATAGTCTTCTTTGAGTGTAATTTACCGGGAGAATAAATATTTCATTTTCCCAACAAATACCAAACAGACGAGAATTTACGGACGTTACCGTGCGTAAGAAATGTTAATATGCCGCCAGGTTCGCCTGAAGATCCTCTTCATGGGTCGTTAGTCGCGCTTAATACTAGCTGTTTATTTTCCTGCAAAGAGTAACTCTTAATATCGGCGTAGTTGGCTTATTAATTAAAGTCACCCCTCGCTGTTTTATTGTTTTCGGTATTCAATTGTTCGGAATTAATGTTCGCCACGGTCGGCTGGATCTGGATCCTCGGACGGTAGAATAGCGCCGGGTTATTTAACAAGTGCGGTGTTAGTTGTGTACCAGAGCCGGCCTTAGCCTCTAGGCGCCCCAGTGCGACTTCCTAATAAGCGCCCTTAAAAATTACAAAAAAAAAAACAGGGGTAATATTTAAGTTTATATATTATATATAACTTACAAAAAATGCAAACAGCAAGAACAAATAGTAAATTTAAACAGAGAAATAAAAATGAAAAGATACCACTGGAACTGGATACCACTATACCAGCATTGTTAATTGTTAGACATTAAAACTCAAAAGAAATTAAACTTTTCGGCCTTTTTGTCGGCGAATTCTTTGGTCAAGTCCGTTACATCTAAACTTTCGGCAATTTCATTCTCAATCGAAAGAATTGCAATTAATTAATTTTAACTTGGAAAAGCTTCGTGCCCCACTGGCTACAGTGACCGGAATGGTCACGACCGTGGGCGGATATTGAGTATTTTTTTTTAAATAATAATTTTGTAATATTACTATTTGTTCGTTCATATTCCGACGAATTATTTTTCTCTTTTCGCCTCGGATCTGCGGCGCCCTATTGCCTCGGCGCCCCAGTGAGGTGCACACCCTGGCGCCACCCTAAGGCCGTCACTGTTATGTACATAACCAACAAAACAGTTTTATAATTTTCAGATTATAGGACAATCATGTTTTATTGCCGTATTGTTATATGTTTCAAGGTATATATTTGTTTTATTATAGAGGCAAGCATCGTTACTTTGTTGTTAGCAATTGAAATATTTTATAAATTTAGCACAGGAACATTTTGGGAGCTAAATGACAAAATAGCTTATACTGCAAATCCATAGCCAAGGACTGGACCCTGCGGTACCCCTGACGGTGGCATAAACTGATGGGACTGTTGACCAGAAAATTCTACATGTTGACGATCTTTCAGAAAAGATTTGTAAAATGTTAACTTATGTTGTTGTTTAACTTAGATAGTAACACTGTATAATATAATCTGTCAACAAGCTTTGCTGAAATCAGTATAAATGACATCTATCTGCGATTTCTAGTCAAATGCATCAGCTATAAACTCCGTTAAGCAGAATAAATTGGTCGATGTTGACCTGTCTTTGGAAAATGCGCATTGATATTCAGTTAATCTGTTCTTTACATATGCAAACGTGGCTTCATGTAAAAGCGTTTCAAATACTTTTCAGAGAAGCACTTGAAATCAACGGTTAATTCCATTCAAATTGAGTGAATTTGAAATTTAAACCAATGATTCAATTTTTCGGAGCGACAGACGTCGTCTTCGTGTACACACCGATTTTCTTTGGAGTTGATGTGATTTTATTGCGAAACGGAAGAAGTGGATCTCGAAAGTTTTCTTGTTTTATGGAGAAGGCCGCCGACTTCATGCAAAACTTTCTAGAGGGGTAAATTAGAGCCCGAAGTGGTTGGCCCCGTAACATCTTTTTATCTCTTGACAATAAGTCAACCCTCTGCCTAATACGATTTGCGACGCCCAATCAGAGAGCGACCCACGGGTCGTTTTTTTTTCCGGAGAAATATATTACTTCCATCGTACGGCAATGAAATTTATTACTTCAGGCAGTTTTATGAGCACTGGGTAAATGGTACGTAAATCGTTGTATGTGTAGGTAAATGTCGTTGTGTAATTACCTATAAAATCAATAGCTTTTGAATGACTGAACAAATTGGGGTATTAAATAAAGCAATACTTTATTTTTGCTGCTGTGCTATTAGACGGTTGTTCACAAAACAATAATAAAATTATTATTTGTGGCTAGAGTTGAAGTCAAAACTTATTTCATTCAGTTACAAACATTAAATCAAAACATGATTATGAAAACAACTATTAGTATAAAGTTCAACAAAGAAAGAATAGAAATAAAAAAGCAAGCAAAACAATAATAAAAATAAACAACAACAAAAATATACTAAAATAAGTCTACGGATAGGTCGAGTTCAAATAATTGTCAAGTCTATGTTTGAAGGAATTAATCGAACGTGCTGAAATCAAATCACAAAATTTGGTAATGAGTTTAGACATGTCAAAAACAGTTTCTGTGGGGTATAAAAATGCTTCTTGAACTTGAAAACGATGATTTCATCTAGAGGTGGATTTTATCATGAATAACCCTGTGTCATTATAAGATCGCCACGCATCCTCCTATGCTACAGCAACTGCAGATGCACAATTACTGGTGAGGTCCTATACATAAACTAAAAACAAGACAGGACCTAGCACCGAACCTTAGGGTACACCACTCAGAACATCCCGCTTTTCAGAGCAACAGTCACCGATCCATACTGTAAATTATCTGTTGCTAAGAAAATATTCAATCCAAGATAGTAGTTTTCCTCGCACTCCAATATACTCCAGCTTACAATACAATTTACATATTGGTATTTTATCGAAAGCACGCGAAATATCCAAATAAATTGTGTCTAGAAGTTCATCAGAGTCCATAAACGATCTTCTGGACCTCTGGATACAGTATCATGTACATAACAGTGAAGGATAGCGTGTTGCTTGTTGTTTCAGCACCTGCCATGAACAGGTCAAGGCATAGAGACCTCAGTTGGTCGTCTAGACGCAAAAATAAATACAAACTTTCAATTAACCACACTAAAATGGTTAGATTCCAAAATGTTTTCAAAATGTACCTACCAGTGAATGTAGAATCATTGTTGATGTTCATTTTTTGTAAAAATGCGTCAATAAGATCCCTCGGTTGGGAGAAACACACCGTTTTTCTGTGTTCAGATATGGCTTCCTATAGGAAATCCCAATTAAAATTGATTAACTGTAATCAATATGGCATGAAGTGTGTAGGTATCAGAAACTTCATTGTTTCGAAAATAAGATATGTAAAGTTTAGGCATGCAGTGAAGAAAATACCTTATACCTAGACAGGGTGTTCCATTTAAGAACTGTCTTAAATAAAAGTTGTATGAAATCAATTTAAACAGTGTGATTAAGAACTTATCTAAAAGAATTTGGGAATAGATGCGTCATGAAAAATGAAGTCAATATCGTATTTTTTTTTTTCTATAAAATCCTTATAGGTTCTGAGAAAAAAATTATTGAGGTTCTAGTAGTTTTTCAACCTTTACATCGCTGGGCTACTGTAGTTTTAGCCAGGCGGTTTCAAATCCCTATTACTTATTGCATTAACTTCTGTGTGATGCAAGTATTTAAATATCAAAAATGGCTTATGTCTATAGCAACTCGCAGTTGATGAATGCTTTCGCAGAACGATTTTCCGATAAACATGTGCCAAATGCAGCTACTTTTACAACGGTGTGCAGGGAGTGCAAGTTTAGTGAAAGTGCTGGAGTGACACAGGAAAGTAACCGAATCGTGGAAGAGATGGAGTTCCAGAGCGTCCGTGGTGTATTGCAGCAGTGTGGCGTATCATACACGAGGCTCAATTATATCCGTAGTGTTAGTTTGTAGAAACTGGGTAAAATTATTTTTGAACTGCACTTTTTAATTTTATATTTACAAAATGAAACCTGGGTTCTCAATAAGAAGTCAAGAGAAAACCTTTTAAGGTGGGAAAGGAAAATCTTAAGGAGAATTCTAGGGGGTAAGAAGACAGAGGAAGGCTATGTAAGGAGAAACAATGAGGAAATATATGCACTGTATCAGGCACCAACAATAGACGAATTTGTAAAAGCCAGAAAAGTGCAGTGGCTAGGGCATCTAGAACGTATGGAAGATGAAAGGGCAGTTAAGAAAATAGTAGGGAGTAAATCTAACTACAAGAAAAAAAAGAGGTAGACCGAGGAAGCGATGGAGAGAGGCAGTGGCAATAGATCTAAGGGACGATGGCCATACATTTAGAGCCTGGACTAATGCAAAATATAAATTTAAACTGTTTGAAAAATTCAATTTTTGAGACGACAAGTAAATTTATTAATATTTATTTAAACAAAATCGATGTTACCGTTGCATTTATTAAAATGGACACTAATTTGAGCTTCAATTAAATTAAATTGTTTACAAGCTGCTACTTTTATTGACTTAATAAATAAATATGTTGATTTTAATTTTTAGAATTTCATAGAATAACCTTGATTAGAAAGTCAAAATATCTGATAAAGTAAGCTTATTAGTCAGCGTTATTAAGAGCATCATTTTTCAGAAAATATATTAAAATTTTATATTTGTACTACAAACACCATTGGTCTTAAGTGGCCCAAACGCGAACAGAACAAAACCCCGCAATTTAGTTCAAAAAAGTTATTCAGGTCAAAAATTTTAACTACGATTACTGTATACTAAGTTTGAACGAAAAAATATTTATTTGTTTAATAGATAATAAAGAAAAAAAAAAATTCTTTTTCAATGCCCTGTATCACGAAAACTAAGTGTCATAGAGAAAAATGTTATTTATGGGAAAGATTTCTGTTATTATTTTTGCAGTGTATGGATGTACTTCACTTATTCCAACTCCTCAACATGGCTTCATGCCAAAAGAAGCTAGTATTCACAATATTTTCCCTTTAGTAATTTAATTCATTAATTCTTTGAACATATAATAAAGGTTGATGTAGTATTCACACATTTTCAAAGAGCTTTGAATCGGTAGATATGGTATTACTAAGAAAGTTATATAATGTGTTATATATACAGGCTGTATCACATAAGAGGGCCCCTCCCATGTATGTCGCTTAATATGCGAGACACGTCAAAAATCTTTAATTGTTTTCTGTTGCATGTTTGGAGGCCTTTATGCTCGTAAAAACAAATTTGAGATCCATGGCCAACTTTATGATAAATAACAAAAAAACCTGTAAAGTGCTCAAACTTTAAGGCTGTCTAACTTTTTTATTTTAAGAGATAGAGAAAACTTATTGGTTATAAATTTTGATTGCAAAAATGATATCTTTCACCTGATATAAACAGATTTTTGAAATATCGTATGTGGTTCGCTGCGCCCTCTAGGCGGATAAAATTTGTTTTTATTGAAGCAGGCTATGGCCACAAAAAATTGCCTATTTTTTCGTTTGCAATATACTACATGTTGCCCTTATTTTTCGTATTTATTTTTTTTTTCAATTTTAGTTAAAAAAAAATGTACCTAAATATTTTCGTGTTGCTCAAGATAATGTAGAACCTGTTTTAGAGACGCCAATTGCAAAAAAATAATAAACACAATGTACTTTTTTTATGCAAAATACAGATTTTCTTATAATATTATTTTATTACATTGTCTGTGTCAAAATAATTTTAAAGGCCCAATTGCTTCTAATGTGAAAACCAATAAAATAATATTATAAAAAAATCTGTATTTTGCATAAAAAGTACATTCTATTTATTATTTTTCTGCAGTGGGCGTATTTAAAACAGGTTTTACATTATCTTGAGCAACACGAAAATATTTAGGTACATTTTTTTTAACTAAAATTGAAAAAAATGGAATAAATACAAAATATAAGGGCAACATGTAGTATATTGCATGAAAGACGAAAAAACAGGCAATTTTTTGTGGTGATAGCCTGCTTCAATAAAAAAAAATTTTATCCGCCTAGAGGGCGCAGCGAACCACATACGATATTTCAAAAATCTGTTTATATCAGGTGAAAGATATCAATTTTGCAATTAAAATTTATTACCAATAAGTTTTCTCTATCTCTTAAAATAAAAAAGTTAGACAGCCTTAAAGTTTGGGCACTTTACAGGTTTTTTTGTTATTACTCATAAAGTTGGACATGGATCTCAAATTTGTTTTTACGAGCATAAAGGCCTCCAAAAATGCAACAAAAAACAATTAAAAGATTTTTGACGTATCTCGCATATTAAGCGAGATACATGGGAGGGACCCTCTTATGTGATACAGCCTGTATATATTATCTCTAATAGCTGATGATTTAAAAAAAGTTCTTTAGGAAAATAAAGTGTGTAAGCGAATATTGTAAATTATTTCAGGATGGTGTTAATGCTATGTGCTGTATCAAGAAGAAACGAAAATTTCAGAATAAATTCTATTTACTCGAAAATCTAATTCAATTCTAGATTCATATTTGGTGTTCAAGTGTAAATTGAAAGAACTAAAGGATCTTGATATGATTGAACAAACTTCATATTTAGTCTATTGTCGTAGTCAGTTTTGCTTCAGATCTGACATGACCTGCAGTGTAATCTTGTTAAAATTTCCTCAGAATCTCCGAACACCGAATTGTCCTCAATTTGCAGGTCTCGTTGCTTATTTTCAGAATACAACGCTTGTGTGGGGCACACTTTCTATAAGTATCGAAAAACACTCGAGTTCGATCTGAAGTTCAGCTTAGTAGACCCCAAAGTCTACAGTGTGTGTTATTGAAACTTTATTATTTTTTATGACATTTGGTTGAGGGGTTATTGATATTCAAACAATTCATTTTCATCATTCATTTTATAAATTGCTACTATGACAGAAACTTTTATGAATAAATTTTAAATGTGAACATATCTCTACGGTCTTTAAATTTAGGATATCTGCTCTGTTACTATTGCTAAATGAATAGGCATACTCTTCATCGCTTTAAAGTAGTCCATAATCATGAATATATCAACTTCTGGTAGGCCAGAATCAGCTTTACTAAATTCAACTTCAGTTGAACATTTTATATTGAAATATTAACACATATAACAACAACATATTAACAACACAAATATTAACATCTCAAAAATGCAGAAACTTAATCATATCATATTTTAAAAACAAAATAAAATATCGAGCACTATACAAAAACACATAAAACCTTATAAAAGAAAGGACAATGTTAAAAATAGCCGATTATTGGCATATCCGGGGGAACGCATAAATCATAAAAAAATCAATTGATTATTGTTAATTAAAATTAGAAATGGCCCAGAAATACGTCAGATAGCTGAGGAAATGTCGCTACTACCCGTAAACCTATATAAACTACCCTTAAATAGCTTTAAATGGATAATCATTAATTATTGTTATAAAATTCGTGTAAAATGAAAAATATGCTTGAAAATGATTTGAACAGACAGTATGTCAATATAAAAAGGGATATATAACTGTAAAAATGTCCATTCCAACCCTAAAAATTAAAAAAACGACTTTCAAAAGCTAATGGTGAACTTACTTCGACATCAAAAATAGATAATGCTTAAATGTTCAAGGGAACGCCTATTGCTAGAAAAAAATTATAGATTACTGTCAAAAAATGCAAAAACTGATACTAGAGTACATTAAGGTAAGTGGGGAAATATTAATTGCACCCCTAAATCTATATAAACTGCCTTTAAATAGCATAAAATAGATAATCATTATTTATTGTTGTAAAATTCGTTTAGAATGAAAAAAATGCTTAAATCACTTTTAAGGTTCATTTATACTATTGCGACCTGAAAAATGGGCGCAAGGATAAATTGCCATTTTTTCAGTACGCGCTCGCAAAGTGAGAACAATTGGCGCTATTTCGTCATTGAATGGGCACTTTTACAGTCATTTATCACTTTTTATATTGACATACTGTCTGTTCAAATCATTTTCAAGTATTTTTTTCATTTTACACGAATTTTATAACAATAATTAATGATTATCCATTTAAAGCTATTTAAGGGTAGTTTATATAGGTTTAGGGGTAGTAGCGACATTTCCCCAGCTATCTGACGTATTTCTGGGCCATTTCTAATGTTAATTAAGAATAATCAATTGATTTTTTTATGATTTATGCGTTCCCCCGGATAAGCCAAAAATCGGCTATTTTTAACATTGTCCTTTCACGGAAATAGGCTTGCTAGCACATAATTCCAGTCAACATCAAAATCCTTAAAAAGATAGAAATACGGCGATATATTTGCCATTAAATAATCAAAATTATGATGTTTTTAGGTACAGAAATCTCGAAGAATAAAAGTAATATCAAAAATAAATTCTCGATGTTTTGTTTATCGACTTTTGCTATTTGAATTCTCAAATAAAATAATAACTTTTAAAAAGATACACATTATTTTGCTATTTTAACTCCACACTTTAACTATTTTCACATTCTTATGAACAGTCTTATATGCCGAACTATTAAGTTTATGTTATAATAATTTACATCTACAATTAAATTTATAAAATACATATTTTTAAAGATTTCTGTACTTAAAAATTTTTTGGTTGGACCGCTTTCTGTCGTCATTTATTCGTTTTACTTCGGTACCTTTGAATATTCGGAGGTGAGATAGCATTCCTATTATTTGCTAAGCTAAGCTAAGTTTCAAGAATACGGCGCCCTTAATAATAATAATAATAATAATAATAATAATAACTCTTTATTTTCCTTTAAGATATGCAGATACATATATAGGAATAGTCAATTAATCACTTAAAACTAAGACAACAAGAACTCATTAAGATCATAAAAACATCTATCGGTTAAAAACAATTTTAATTTATATTTAAAAGATTTAAAAACTTGGATTTGCCTAATTTCCACTGGTAAGTGGCTAAAAACGTGCAATCCTAAACAATTAGGAGAATTTAAGGATATTTTATATTTATAGTACGGTATATGATAATCATCTTTCTGCCGGGTATTTATTCCATGAATAGTACTTTTTGTTGGAAACTCATAACGATGCAGATACACATAGGTACACAATTCAAAAATAAAAATTCCTGTGAGTGTTAGCAGTCCATATTCCTTAAATAAGCCTCTACACGTATGATACCTCGGGACACTCGCTAGACATCGTAATATCTTTTTTGAGCAATAAATACGTCTGGTGCCAGAGTAGAATTGCCCCAGAAACACACACCGTACCTCAACCGGGATACTACTTGGGCGTAATACAAATTTATAAGTTGATCCTTACCAAGAACTGGGTTTAAGCTTCTAAACAGATAGCATAAAGAATTTAATTTTGATACTAATTTATTGCAATGTTCCTTGCAATTCAAGCACGCATCTAATCTAAAACCTAGAAAAGTTATTGCAGTGTCGGTGTCTGACAAAGAGGTATTGT
This sequence comes from Monochamus alternatus, assembly GCA_037114965.1. NCBI lineage: Eukaryota > Metazoa > Arthropoda > Insecta > Coleoptera > Cerambycidae > Monochamus > Monochamus alternatus. The sequence continues at coordinate 9,616,414 of CM073426.1, read as the reverse complement.
GCACTTTAATATTCATTTTAGAACAATGTTTCTGATAGTTATGAAATCTGATAATTGATGTTTTAATAAGATTGAAATATAAAGAATGAGCACCAAACCAATTACCCATTTCCTGGAGAGTTGAGTTACATTTTTTCTCCATTGCTTCATCCGTTTTTTCTGATATAATCAATGAAGTGTCATCGGCATACATAACAAGGCCGTCACAATTAACATAATGTGGAAGGTCATTAATGTATAACAAAAATAAAATTGGTCCCAATATTGAACCCTGTGGTACTCCTGTACTCATTTCTCTATATTCCGAATTTACTTTTCTCGTAGAACCCAAGTGGGAATAACTCAGACTAACATATTGAAATCTTTGCTATAAATATGAAGACACCCAGTCATACGTTACTCCTCTTAAACCATAGTGAAACAGTTTCAACAACAACTTATTGTGGTCAACGCAGTCGAAAGCCCTGCTGAGATCACAAAATATACCAAGAGGGCTCTCCCCTGCCTCCACACACTCGACAAGCCTTCCATATAGCGAAAATAAAGCTGTATTAGTTGACTTACCCGCACGAAATCCCTGCTGTATCTCTGTAAAAATTTCGTACTTATTGATAAATCTCAAGAGCCTGTCTTCAAAACAGTATTCGAAAACCTTAGAAAAACATGATGGAATCGACACTGGTCTGTAATTCTCTATATTTCTATTATCATTTTTTTTTTAAAATAGGTACAATTTTATTAATTTTAAGACTCTCTGGGAAAGATCCTGTAGAAATAGATAAGTTAATTAAATAACATAGAGGTTTTATAATTGAGGATAATACATATTTTAAAACAAACACCGGAATATCGTCGAAGCCTGAAGATTTTTTGTTTTTTAACCTACTTGTTAATAACCACAGCAACTCATCACACGTATATGTTTGAATAAAAAATGAGGGATATTGTCGATTATGTTGTTGATACTTTGCAGAGTCTGTTAAGGCTTACGGTGAGCGCTCGATCCAAAGGGATATAGTTTTCGCTCAGTAACTCCTCAACGAAAAATGATAAAAATATGCGGGTTTTTTTAATAGACTACAAATATTATTTTACGTCGACGCTGTGTTTTGAAATTTTGAAAATATGCAAAATTCATTTAAAAAAAATAATTTTACACTTTTTCAAAATTTCAAAACACAGCGTCGACGTAAAATAATATTTATAGTCTATTAAAAAAAATCATATTTTTATCATTATCCGTTAAGGAGTTACTGAGCGAAAACTATGGGTTTGTTCCAACATAGCAAGAATCGATTCCGAACCGTCCAGAATTAGTCAGTCAGTTCAGCTGTTAATGTTCTCACGGTACTGAACCAGTTCTCGACGGTTGTTGGAACAGACCTTATATATCGTTTGATAGAGCACTCACCGTAAGCCTTAATATAACTTTTCATTTAGGTCTCAACTTCTTTAACAAGTATTTATGATTTAAAGATTATTGTTTAGCAAGAGCTGATTAAAAATGTATCATTCTTTAACGTCTGAAAGGGTGTATAACTTTGAATATGTGCATCTACAGGTCTAGAAAATTACGTGATCGATGGGCTTTTCCTGGAATACCGGTACGAAATTTTTAGATATTGGGTTCGAGACCAGTCTTGTTTACTTATTTACATACGTATGCGCCATGCAAATTTTCTCGTTCACGTCAGGCACGTTCAAACAACAACGATTTATGAGACCTGAGGGACCTGTCAAGCATTGCAGCAGCTAGAACGGCGTTGCCTGCCCTTTAAATAAATTACGGCTGCCTTAGAAGATTTTACGGATTTGTCTGAGAACAATGCAATGTTCTCTTACAGGAAAAACGGAGAAAATACATAAAAGGCGTGCCTGCACGCACCATATGCTCAATATTGAGATTTTTGAAACCATAAGATATACAACGCGAGAGGCGCCTCCAAGGGGAAGGAGGTAACAATTGCCTTTCTTTCCTACAATCACAACTATTCCGTCAAATGATAAATAAATACAATATGTAATAAATTATTATTGGCAATTTATTAACAAACAGAGAAAACTATATTTTGTTTATTTGTTAATTTATATACGAACAGTTTTGCATTATTATTTTTTATATTACGTACAACTGTTATTATTATTTTTTATTATACTGAGAATATAATTCTATAATTAGGAATAAATTATTTATAGTTTACAAGATATATCTATGATTACCCCCTCCCCCCAAATCAAAGTACGGTACAATTTTTTATTTTTACAAAAACTGAATTTCAATCTGCTGTCTTATTTATAGCTTTCACCTTTTCTCATCATATCGACCTTTAACTAACGACACATTTGGGTTTTTGTTACACTAGCTAAGTAACTACTTGATATAGGATAGACAGGGTGAAAACTCATATAAAAAAATATCATAAAGGGCAGTTCGAAACTGATTTAAAAATACACTTCACACCGGAAATTGATCCACTGTAAAATCTATAGGATAGGACTGCTAAGCATGCGATCGGTGACCGGAAAAACAAATGGAGAGAACTCCCAAGGAAAGAATAAATATAAATAACCCCACAAAAAGAAGTTCAAATGATTTAAAGTCAGGAGATCGTGACGGCCATGGTACCGGTCCTCCTCGTCCAATCGCTTTTGGTATTAATGCTTGGACATGATACGGATATAATTGAGACTCGTGTGTGATTCGCCACACTGCTGCAATACGCCGTGGACGCCCTGGACCTCCATCTCTTCCACGATTCGGTTTCAAATTTCCCTCGTGTTGTAATACACTTCCACTAACTGCACACCGCGGTAAAAGTAGCTGCATTTGGCACTTGCTTACCGGGAAATCGGTCTATTAAAACATTTTCACACCGCCATAAATTAAAACGATATCAATTCAACTCCCGGTGGCTATACAGGTAAGCTATTTTTGACACTTGAAACACTAATGTAATGATTCGCATCACATAAAGGTTAATACCTACAAAAAGTAATCGGATTTCAATATTCAATATGTAAAGGTTAAAAATACTTCAATAATTTTTTACTTGGATTACACAAAATTATTGTAAGATGTTTGTATAGTCTGTGTATTTGTAGGTTTTTTTATTAAGTATATTATAATTATCAATTTTCTCCAGAGTCCTAAAGATGTTGAAATAATACAGCGAAACGTCGACGATTAAAAACTGGTGTTTTTGTTTTCCAATTGACCTATAATCCAGCTTAAAAAAACAAAGAAGTTTATAGCAAGGTCATAAAAAATCTCTTACTGATAAACAAGTTCATTTAAAATAGTGGCCACGGTATTCTTTTCTTTTGCCAGATATTAAGATATTAAGTACTCAAACTGAGAATATATTATTCTACGGAAACCAAAAACTAAATTGAAGAAATGTTCTTTTTATGATTTAATGATAAATTATCCGTTTGATATTATTGCTTAATTAAAAACTTGAGAAAAATCTGTATTCTCCCATTGAAAATTTGATTTTAGGTGTGTACAGGGTGGGAAATGTTCTATGAAGAAAAGAGAGAAAAAATGAACTCTTCACCCTCTCTTTTTTAAGAAAAAATTAATGATCAAAACCAAAATGACCTCGTTTTTTGTTTTCGAATAATAAACAAAATTTCAAATTTTCATTTTTTCGGCACATGTCTGTAACTTAGTTGTTTGTAAAGTTAGAAAATAGCTATTTATGCCATCAGTTACGAAATGCCTAGTTTTGTGTAACGCGTGAGATTTTGGAACGAACGAAGTGAGTTTCACAAAAACTCACAAGTTACACAAAATTTCATTTCGTAACGTATTGCATACAAGATTTTTTCTAATTTTGAAGAAAGTAATAAAAAAATAAAATTTAATATAATTGACAAAAATTTGGAAAACATAAATTTAGTTTGTTGCTGTTACTTCATGTTAGTTGTCAGTTTGACATTTTGTAAAAAAGTCTAGACGGAAGGTTTTTAGCGAGATTGATATATTTTTAGTCATTTTTAAAAAATGAGTCATTCAAGTTCTGAAGAGCTACCAAGCGATATTGAAGAGGCAGCAGGTAATGCTCTATTATCAGTAATTCCCAAAAAGTCAAAGGCAGTTTATGATTTGGCATACGAAAAATTTGTTACGTGGTGTGATGAGAAGAAAATTAAACATGTTAATGAGAAAGTTTTACTTGCATATTTTGAGGGTAAGAAAGATCTAAAAGTTTCCACATTATGGACACTTTACTCAATGTTAAGGTCTGAACTAAATCTGAAAAGGATTATTGATATTAAAAAATATACAAATTTGGTAGCATATATTAAAAGGCAAGCGGACGGGTACAGTGCTAAAAAGTCAAAAGTTTTTATTAAAGAAGATTTTTGCCAAATTTTTAGTGGAAGCTGATGACAAAGAATACTAAGGTTGCAATGATAATTGGAATGGCAGGAGCATGCAGAAAAGCAGAATTAACATTTCTTCTAGTTGAAAATGTTATAGACGAAGGATGCCATTTTCGTGTTGATATCCCACCTTCAAAAACAAAAGTTATACGGCAGCTTGCAATTACCACTGGAGACATTGAAAATAGGAATCTTGTTGAAATATTAAGAAAATATATTAAGTTGCGTCCCCAGGTTCTTAAACACAACAGATTTTTTGTAAAATATGCGAATGGAAAATGTACCAGAAATCCTGTGGGAATTAACACATTTAGCAGTCTGCCAAAAGTTATTGCACAATTTCTTGGTCTTTCAAATCCTGTTCTATATACTGGCCACTGCTTCCGAAGAAGCTCTGCCACTTTCCTAGCATACAGTGGCGCTGATATTTTAAAATTAAAGAGGCACAGAGGTTGGAAATCTAGCTCTGTTGCGGAGGGATATGTTGAAAATTCCATGAATAATAAAAAACTTATAGCGCAAGAAATATTTAGTGAAACATCTAATGCAATGTGCGCCGCTTCCCAAATAACAGCAAGTTCGAGCAAGGAAAAAATATGTCGTCGGGAATTAATTTGAATAATAGCAATAATTGTGTTATCAATATTTATAATAATTAATTAATTTATAATTTATGTTTTTAACTTGTATTATAACAGTTTAATAAATAAAATAATTCTTTTTGTCACTAATTTTGAAATACATTTTTCGTCACCAATTGCATAAAATTTTACTTTATGCAACTAGTTACAAAAAGTAAGACGTTTCATAATGTCAATCAGTTTTAAAAAGTGTCACTTTATATATCAAAATTTGAAAAATATAATTAATACGTTCTTCTAACTCTTTATTGTATTAAGTTGTAACCTAAACTTGTGTTTCTTTTTTTCTAAAATACAAACCATAGATGGTCATGGGCCAGTTGAAATTGTTGTTTTTTTCTTTTTTCATTAATATATGTGGGGTTAAATAGTATTCACCATTTTACTAACGAAACAATTTATTCCAGAGTATCAATTGAATTTTTTAGAAATCATGACGTGAGTTACTAAACAAATAATAGTATTATTAAAATGTTATATTCACAATAACATTCTGAGAATGTATCCAAAATGTAATTAAATTGTACGGAAAAAGCTAAATAATATTGGTGATATGTAACAATCGAAACAAAAATGCCAGATTAATAACAGGCAATTATTTCAAATGACACACGCTTACTTCAAGAAAATGGAAGAAACAAAATATGCTAAAATAAATTATTGTCTCAATAAAATGGCAAATAATCATATTTAACCCTACATATTGCATACAGTATGCGCCAAAAGTATGGAATAAATTCAATAAAAACGAAACAATTATTTTTTGGGAAAAATCCTCGAACAGGTCGATTTTTAATTTAAAAAATACATATTTTAGCGTAAAATGCGATTTTAAAATGTCATTTGTTTTCGAGTAATGACGTCATCGATTTTTTTTAAATGGCAACACCGTATTTTTTTCCTTGATTCTGAAAGATCGTTTAATTCTCTATCAGACTAAAATTTTGCCCTCTTACATAGGAAAGTTTTCGAGTAAATGACGATTGAATGTTAGAAAACTCAGCAGGAAGTTTGCGATTTATTTAATGAAAAATATCCAGATCGCCCTATCAGCCAATCTACAGTCAGTAAGGTAGAGTCTAAATTTAGAGAAACTGGCAATGTTGTAAATATTCCAAAACCTGGACGTCCAAACATTAATGAAAATCAGAAACAGAACATTTTGATAAGTATGGTGGATAATCCTCATAATTTTTCACGATTGGTTGCATTAAACAGTGACACTAGTCAGAGTACAGTGCTACGTATCTTGAGGAAGGAAAAATATCATCCCTACAAAATTCAACTTGTGCAGGAACTCAATGAAGATGATCCCGATCGCCTCTTACACTTTTGCGAAATTCTAATGTATTTATGTCAAGGAAATAGAAATTTACACCGGCAAATACTTTTTTCAGATGATGTCACATTTTGTCTGAATGGTACAGTAAACCGTCAAACTTGCAGATATTGGAGTCGGGAAAAACCTCATTGGATGGCAGAGGCACATAATCAACACCCTCAGAAATTAAATGTGTGGGCTGGAATCGTTGACGACAGAATAGCAGGGCCTTTCTTTGAAGGAACCCTTACAGGGCAAAGATATTTAGAGTTTTTAGAAAATAATCTTATTCCAGCCCTTGCAGTAATTTTTCCTAACGATAATGACCCTGATATTCCTGACGATACCATATGGTTTCAGCAAGACGGTGCACCCCCGCACTATGCGCGCCCTGTACGAGATTTTTTGGACAACTGTTTTCCTGGGAGGTGGATCGGCAGACGCGGACCGATAGAATGGCCTGCAAGATCACCAGATCTTACACCTCTTGACTACTTTTTATGGGGATACTTGAAGTCAAAAGTGTACATTAATAAACCACGTAATTTAGAAGAACTTCAAAATCGCATTCGAGACGAAATACGCAGAGTTACCCCAGAAATAATTCATAATGTGCAAGAAGAATTTCTTCACAGACTTGTCAAGACGTTGGTCGAACATTTAATTTAAGTATAAAAATTTAATCAATTGTATTTTATTTTTCATACCTCAGAATTGTTACTTTTTTATGGATAAAATTTACGTTTTCTAACATTCAATCGTCATTTACTCGGAAACTTTCCTATGTAAGAGGGCAAAATTTTAGTACTGTCTGATAGAGAATTAAATGATCTTTCAGAATCAAGGAAAAAAATATGGTGTTGCCATTTTAAAAAAAAAATCGATGACGTCATTACTCGAAAACAAATGACATTTGAAAATCGCATTTTACGCTAAAATATGTATTTTTTAAATTAAAAATCGACCTGTTCGAGGATTTTTCCCAAAAAATAACTGTTTCGTTTTTATTGAATTTATTCCATACTTTTGGCGCATACTGTATTAATGGATAGGGAAAAAAAATAACGATTTCAACTGACCCATGGCTACCTATGGTTTGTATGTAAAAAACACAACTTATATGTAACTCTAAAATTAATAAAATTACAAAAAAATGTATGTACGCCACTGCACTTTACTTAAAAAAGTTTTCAAGAACGTATTTATTATATTTTTCTAACTTTACAAACAACCAATTTAGTTAGTAGTTAGTTAGAGATGTATCGAAAAGTGGAAAATTTGAAATTTTGTTTATTATTTGTTTATTTTGTTTATTACTATTAGAAAAACGATAGGTCATTTTGGTATTGCCCATTAATTTTCTCTTAAAAAAGAGTGGGAGGGGGTCATTTTTCTGCTATAGTTAACGAGATAAACTGTACTAGGTTTTAGTTAATTAGAAAGTTTCGTCTCTATCTCTCTCTGTTCTCTTCCGAAACAAATTATCTTCTGCCGACACCCCCAGCAGAGGTCGCTTTAATACGCTATTTGCTCCTTGTCCTCCTAACTGTGAATCGACTCTGTAAACGACGGCAAACTATCGCCAACTACAAGGACACAGTGGCTGCGCTAGTTGGAAGGAGAGGCGACGTTCCAACTTCCAAAGGATGGCTCCGGAAAGTAGGCGTCTGTTTAGATAGCTATCTGCAAACTGGAAACCCAATTTACCTTTAGGGATTATCTAATACGTCTTGGCTAAATATGAGAGAAGGCGTAGGAATTGGTAAAGCGTAAACGTAAATTAAAAAGAACAGGATTAACAGAAACTTCAGAGTGGCTGTATATACGCAGAGATGCGAAAGCAAAGTTTATTATTAACATCTGAGGAGTATGAAACTTCAGAATTAATTTAATGAAGTTTTGTTAGGTTTTTAAGTGAAAATGAAAGAAAAATGTGAGGAAAATTTATGACAAAATAAAATGCATATGTTTGGATTATATTAAATAACTTGCTACTTAATTGTAAAACTGCGAACTCCACAAGGAACAGTGTTGGGGGCCTGTTATTTTCGTTTTGTACATTAATAGTTTATTCAGACAAATAACAGATATCACCATTATTACGTTGATAATACCGTAATATTCTCGAAATTTACGAACGAATAGATGGCGCTGTAAAATTTAAGATGCAGAATATAGGAGTGATCAACAATTTGTTTACAATTGCCGCTGAGATTGTAAAGTTTTTAATTGCCAGGGATGTTGTGTTTTATGGTGTAATTCTTTATATTTATGTAATTTTTTAGGTGATAGTGTATTTTAGGACTTATCAAAAGGATTATTTACAACTTTGATGTAAGGCAAATTCCCAATATGCTCGAAACCATTCAGATTCAGATATAATGGTTCAGTTCGAATTATTTTCTCCAACCGAAATTCCTCTTTTAATTATTGTGCTTTGAGATTCAAACCGAATATGGAAAATAAAGCAAAATAGGTAAATAGGATATATCGATGTAGTCGTGGATACTTCGTCAAAGATTAGTCACCATGTTGCTAATTGAGTTCATTTCTGATTGTATATAGTTCAATTTACTGAAAAGTCTGTAAAAATGGAATCTAATGAAGATTTAAGTGTACCTGAGGAGATACTGGAGAGTGCAAAAGAGATTTCTTTGAATCTTTCGTTTTATGGATTGGAACAAAGAAAAAAACGTTGTTGCATTCAGAAGATGTATTAGTGCATTTTGAATAGTGCACCTGACAATTTATATTTGATGATGAAGGTAAACGCTTTAAAAATAAAAACAAATTTTTTAAAAAGCTTCTTTATAGGTAGTCCTAATATTATAGGTTGCAGGTGCATGCCGTTCTGAAGAATTAGTCAATTTAACAATTGATAACGTTGATGATGTAAAATTCTCCTTAATTATAAAAATTCCCAATAGCAAAATCAAGAGACCACATTCTTTTACTGTGCTGAGAGGCAATTATTTAAGTTTTTCTCGAGAATATGTTGCTTTATGTCCACCCGGATTGGCAGAACGACGATTATTTCTCAGATATGTTTCATGGAAAGTGTCATCGAACGGTGGTGGGTATTCATAAAATCAGTGCTGTCTCGCAAAAAACTGCAAAATTTTTGAAGCTGGCCAACTGGAAAGAGTACAGTGGACACGCATTACGACGAACGTCTGCTGTCCTTTTGGTTGACGGCGATGGTGACCTCACTTGTCTTAGAAGACACGGAGGATGGAATCAAGCACTGTGGGAGAAGGCTACAGGTGTTAACTTTGGTTCCTAGGATTGAAAGTGAATACTTTTGTTGCTTAGATACCATTACTTTTTTTCAGTAAGAAGAAATGTCAACCTTAGACAAAAAAATGTCATAGTTTTGTGACGGTTGGATAAAAAATCTATTTGAGACATAACCTTCTGGGGAAGAGGCACAGTACTTAGGCCCCATTGGGCCCTTAATACTTTCTGCCATTAGAAGATCAATCCACCTGAGCCTCTAACCACCTAACAATAAGAAGATGGTGGCCTTGCTCAGGGGGGATCTCTGTAATGTAGGCCGTAGGTCTTCGTTCTCCCAACACAGATTCTCTTATTGACGAGATGGCAGTGAACTCACAGAGTGCATGGAGTTCTGTTTCGTCTTCCTGCACATACATATACATATCCTGCTAATCCCTTTCACTTCTAACAGGAAAAACCTTATTAGATGGTGATACGAATTACTTATTTTCGAAAGACTTTTCAAAGGAGATGGCGTAGGAAGGAAATTGAACCGGAATGGCCCGAAATACCCAATTTAAAGATAAAGCATCGTCTAAACAACAACACGATATATCTGGCACTACCAGTCAATATCTTTAGCCTTATAAAACTCCATCCACAATAAAAATCACTGAAAGAACAATTAATCAACCACCAGCAGCGATTAATAAAATTTCCAGACCTCGTACGCGTATCTGGAACTGCGTAAAATGCGCAATGAAACGACCTGTGCACCGATAAAGAAGATATATTCGCCAGTTCAATGAATAAATCTGCAATTCAAATTAAACCGCTGACCGAGATCGGCCGTACGCCGGGATTCAACCGGACGGGGAACATCCCCGGGGCTGATATTTGAATTAGGGTAAATAAATAACATTAACGGGCAAATAGTATCGCGACCCGTTGTTTTTCGTTAAACGGCGTAGCGGAGATAAATAGTTTATAAACCCGTTACATGGTCGTTAAACCTTCATCAGGCAATTGCTAGAATTTTCCGAAGAGGCACCTAGGTCTGAAAGAGGAAGGGAAATCACATTACGTATCCTTCTAGATTAAGGATCCCCCCCAACCAACGCGGTCGTGTTGAAACGCCACATATGAAGTACAGGGTTATTCAGAAATACTAGGAAAAAAAGTACAAACTACGTGAAAAATGATTGACCTGTATTTTTTTGTTTTTTCGATTTCTCACTTTTGAAGGCCTTACGTCAGATCATTAAAATGCTTAAATAGAAGTTATTGTCTGAAGCTATTTTTTATTTGTGGCATAATTTTAGTTTTTCTTTAGTTTTATTGGGTTTTTGCCACACTTCTGAAAAAAGTTTAAAATTTTAAACTGTCAAACTTGACATACGTTTAATATTTTTACTACTATTTTGAGAACGAAAACAGAGAGTTTTAACGAAACGTCAATAATACGGAAGCGCGCGATAGTGATGTGATTTTTGTTATTTTTTACTTATCTGCTTTTTTCAGTGTGAGATTTTTTGGTTAGGCAAACTTAGTTTCAAAAATAACCCTTGACTGATCCGTTTGGCGTAAGGGCATATTTAATTTGTGAGGCAAAAACCCAATAAAACTAAAAAAAAAATTTAAATAGAAGTATTGCTTCTGCAATAATCCTTCGATTTTCTAATGAAATAATATGAAATTTGTTTCTTAATAACGTGCTACATTGAAAAAGTAACACGCCACTCTCCTTGTAATATAAATATCACATATATATATTTTGCACCGATTCAAGTCTTTATATATGGAATATTGAGGATTCTATACTATAGAGGCAATGTTAATTATGCTGTGCACATATGAAAATTATATAGATTTAATTGAAAAAACTGACTTAAAATTTTTGCAAACTGACTTACTTTTTAAAGTTATGTAATCAATATGGGAAGAGAAACTCATTTTTCTATCAAAGACAACGTCAAAATATTTTATTTTTTCAACTTGAATTAACATATTTTTATTAAAGTTATAATTGTAAGAGAATATGTTATGGTTATGGGTAAAAAAAAATTAAAAACACTTATTTAAATTTAATTGAAGCTTGTTTGTTTGACAGTAATGGAAAAAAAGTGTTTAAGTCTTCCTGAAAGACAAAACAATTATCGGAATTACTTACTTGAGAATAAATTTTTAAATCATCTGTGTAAAGTAAAAATCTACAAAATTTAAACAGTGGACGGATATCGTTGATGTAGATTAGAAATAGTACGGTCCCAAATGCGATCCCTGAGGAACACCTGACCTTGCAACGTAGGGGAAAGATTTGTTACCACTAATTGTTACCAATTGTGACCTGTGGAAAATATAAGAGTAAGCCATCTTAGTAAGTTACCATGTACACCAACTTCAAACAAGTTAATAAAGTATGTTATGATTAGGTTTATCAAACGCTTTGCTAGTGTACACGGCATCCACCTGAGTCTGACAATCCATAGCAGTAGTAATATATTGAGAGTATATTACTAAATTAGATTCGATTGATCTATTTGGAAAAAAAACATGCTGCTCAGGAATTATTGAGGATTTAAGTGCACTAAGTAAATGATTATGACAAACACGTTCAAAAACCTTGCTAAGAATATTTACCTTACTAATTAGTCGATAGTTTGAAACTTCTTTTTTATACTTTTACAAATGCTTTCATCTATATCTCAGGAAATACTCCTTCGAAAAATTTGTCGAATAACAACGTAAGAGGGTTACACAGAGAATCTGCATATTTTTTTTACAAAAATTGAGGGAATACCGTCAGATCCGGTCCCTAATCAATTAGAATGTTTAATACCTCATCTCTCGTTACTGTTATAATGCTAATATTACTGAAGTTATAGATTAGAATAGGACACTGATCGTAAGGTTCATATACACTTTGAAAAAAATTGGCAAAATGCGTACAAATGTCTTCACCATTGAAGATAAATTTATCGCCATGTTTAATAGAATTAGGGAAGGAACTTTAAACTTTTTGAGAGGAAGCGTATTGCCACAGTTTTTTAGTGTTTTTAAGAATAGCATCTTCTACAGGTTTTACATTATTAAAATAATATTTATTTATGAGTTGCTTTGACCTATGCCTTAAATTATAAAATAGTCTATAATCAATTTCATTTCTATAAATTTTCCATTATTTGTGAAACTATTTATACAGGGTGAGTCAGTCATAATGTCATTAATTTTAACCACGTATTCGGAAGGCCACAGAAAATCGAAAAAGAATTTTTACTCGATCTTTAAAAAATAAACAAATCTCCCTATAAAATTCTGTAACACGACGCTCCTGGTACGCTACAAACTTTCTGATGGCGCCGTCATACGGCAATCGAATGCCGGAGGAAACATCGTTGCCACATCATGTTTACATACATAATATCGTCTTAACACTTCAGCGTGTTATTTAAATTTACCACCATTTATTCGCATTTTCTGCATTTCCCGCATTTCTTTCCCCCTAGATTTGGAGATCACACCACACATTTGGAGGGGGGATGGAGAGAATACAAGCACAAGCAGTAGTTTGTTTATGTCGGTGTCGTGTATTGGTTGTAAATGGTTGAATATTGGAAACGTTTTCCTAACAGTGTACAAGTGCTTCAACGCCTTCGCGATACGGGTTCTGTGGAACCGCGTGTACTATTTCTATAAGAACCATTTCAAGGCGATTGGAGATATCCCAAAGCAAGGTCTGCAGAATACTACGTGAAAACTCACTGAACCCGTATCATTTTCAGAAAGTTCAGGCTTTAGAACCTACTGATTTCCCCAGCCGTCTTGAATTTTTCAATTGGCTGACCCTAATTTTATTAATAAAGTGCTATGGATGACTGCAACTTTACTAGAACTGAGGTAAAAAAGTTAGCTTTACTCCTTGTCGTAAATAACAGTACAAAAACTAGGTAACTAGGTTATGGACCTAATAATACGGTAGGTCAATATTCCATAACTTTTATGAGCATCAGATCAGAGGCGTGCCGAAGGTTTTTTATTACTTAGTATTTAAACACGAAACACTTTTCATCTTCTCTTAATAATTTACCCATTGGTGTAATGTGTAATGTACCTAAATGGTTTATTACTCGGATTATTATTAGATACGTTGTAATTTCAATGTAAAATATTTTTTAAACTGACACCAAGCTAATTTCTTTGCAGGCATAACAGCCGCATTTGGTCGGACAAAAATCCACATGCTAGTGGTCGGTTTAGCTTTCAGAGGCGATTTGTTATCAACGTATAGGCAGCAGTGTACGAGGACCGTATATTCTACCGGAAAACCTGAATGGACCGCGTTACTTGAAATTTTGAATAGAATTATTTGATTATTATTATTTGATTTGATTGGATATTAATATTTTAAATTATTATTGGCTGAACTGAGCAAGAAAAAATATGAGATTCTAAAATAGTCAGTACTAGTAAAATACTTCAATTTGGCAACGTAGCATCAGGTCAACATCGAGTTGAACTGTGACCTGTAAACGACCAAGGCTGTGAGCGGTCAGTGACAGTCTGAAAAGGGGGTTACATAATGACTTGAAAATATTTATTTTCGGCATTTAGATTTTTTTTAATCGCGTATTCGTATTATACTCATTATTCCCTATCTCCTCTTAAAATTAATGTCATTATGACTGACTCACCCTGTATTGGTTGAAGATTTTAAAATATTTAGACTTCCATATATACTTTGTACTGTTATTTCATATAATGCTCACGCACTGACTTTCAGTTCTAGCCAGAAACTGCCGCAGTCATAACAACCTAAACATTCGGTGAACTCCTTTGCAAGTTCTGCTGAAGAAAACAAATGCGTATTCTTAAGAAACGCGAAATTAGGCATTCCTACGCTACTTTAGAGTTTGTAATTCGTTCGATTGGATGCAAAACAATGATGCCTTTGCATGTTATACTGATCAGCGGCCTTAAATTCGAAACATCGCTAACAAGTTCCAAAGTGAGAGACGGAAACTTTTGCAGACACACTCCACGGACGTTAAGTTCGGTTATGGCGATAAAACACACTTGTTTCGGCGATGTAACTAATGGAACAGTCGAGGTAATTTAAAGTTGGAACACAATATCTGCCGCGCCGCTCCTCTAGAGCTGGAAATGTCTCCGAAGGTATATGGACGGCTCCCCCGTGGATAAATTCTTGATACATGAAACTGTGTATGGAGCACGTATCTTAAAAGTAAATAAAAACATTCGTAGCTCCTTGCCACTCTCGGGGAAATGGAGTTCTGGCGTGTTATTATTGCGGTCATTTATAATATGTCATGTCGGGACAGATGAGTTTTTATGGCTTACCCGCAGCGTCTTTTATTGTCCGGTTTAGTAATAATAATATTCTACCCCTCATTCTAATCACAAGGATTAGCCCAGAAGTCGGTAACTTGTGCGGGAGAAGGGGCGGCATATTATTACGTAGGCCGAATTTGCGCCTAGGAACGACTTTCGTTGGTGGACCGTAACCACCATTCAGTGCAGGAATGAGAGAAATCTGGAAATCCTCTTTAATTAGGGGGGGTGATCAAATGTCGACCGGTATCAATCTCTCATATCGGTCCAAGCCGATATTCTTCCACCCTTACCCACAGAGAGAGTGACAATTTTCTTCGCAAATATAGCTGGTCTACGGTCTACCTGCCGCAGGATTCGAACCTGCCGGCAGAGTGGCAACCTCGATTCAAATATTGACGCCTTAAACTGCTCGGCCACCGACCGACCGACCGAGTAATGAATAGAGATAGTGCAACGCGGAGTTTAACAGGACCGTAGTCAGTTTACAAATGAACAAATGTTCACAAAAAATATGTCGCAACGCAGTACTATTGCCAAATAGTAAGATTAAGTCCTATATAGGTTAGGAAAACATGTGAAAGTGATAACCACTTACCCGACAAACCTTAGGGTGGAATTCATAGTCAGCACTTTACTTAAGTGTGACTTTTCATTTAAAGTAGGTATACTTAAATAAGATGTCTTTCAATATTTTGTTTCATATGGGTGATTTTAAATAAAGTAGCAAAAATGACACCACATATTCTTTAGGTAAAAATAAACCGATTTAACCTAACATATCTATATCCCAAGTCGCTTAATAAAAAAGATACAGGGTATCAAAGTTAAAATTTTATTTTCGATATTTGTAGATAACTTCTTAAAAAACTCAAATTTGTAAACCAGAGGTATTTGCAGGTCAGAAATTCAAATTTGTTTCTAATTTTGACGTCACTAGTAGAGGGCGCCACCTATGGCACATCGTGTTTCTTTTAAATAGCAGAACTTTTTTGCTGCTTAGTGTATCCATCTGACTGTTGAAACAATCGATTCTCCTACCTGTTATATCTGAAAAAGGTATACCTTGTTGAAGTCGTTAGGAGTAACAGTTTTCGAAATAATCCTATTTGAATTATTCAGTGCACCGATTGAAAACTGTTATCGTTTCAGATAAATTGATTTTTTTACTGAAAATATAGCAAAATGTTACTTGAAAAAGTTATTCAGAACGGTATATTATGGATATGTGCAAAATTTCAAAAATACCGAACTGCTTTGATAAAATCTTTGTTTATTTTTAGGTATTAATAATATTGTGTGAAACTAACTACTCAGTGGACAAAAGCCCCAACCTGCGTTGAATTACATCCACAATATCTACCCATATATTCCTTATTATTAGGTTTTGTAACATTTTTTACTGGTTTACGAGATTTGATTTATATTAGCTTAAAATACCTTTCTAAAACAGTAAAAAATCTTTGTGCTTTGTTGAAAAATGATTTCATCAAACCTCGCCGATCTTCATGAAATTTTGCACGTCTTCATAATTTACCATTCTGAACAACTTTTTCAAGTAATATTTTGCTGTATCTTCAGCAGAAAAGGCACTTTACCTCAAACCAAAATAGCTTTTACTCGGTGCACTCAGCATTTCAAATAGGATTATTTTAAAAATGGTTACTCCTAACGACTTTAGCAAGGTATACCTTTTTCAAATAAAACAGGTAGAAGAATCAATTATTTCTATAGTCAGATGGATACACTAAGCTGCAAAAAAGTTCTGCCATTCAAAAGAAACATGATGTGCCATAGGTGGCGCTCTCTACTAGTAACGTCAAAACTAGTAACAAATTTGAATTTCTCACCCGCAAAAACACCTGGTTTACAAATTTTAAGGAAATATTTGGATTTTTTAACAAGGTATCTCCAAATATCGAAAGTAAAATTTTAACTTTGACACCCTGCATCTTTTTTATTAAGCGACTTGGGATATAGGTATGTTAGGTTAAATCGGTTTATTTTCATCTAACGAATATGTGGTCTCATCGTATTATACTCATTTTTCCCTATCTTCTCTTAAAATTAATGACATAACTGAATCACCCTGTATAATAACTTTGGTAGCATCTTGTGTAACGTGTTTTCTTAATTTGAAAGAAATATTTGCCTCTATGTCATCCCTTCAATTCGTCAACTTGGAATGAAATGCCTGGAACAGACTCTAATTATCCTTAAGATAGGAAACTTCCAGTGCAGCTCGGGAGCGCTGTAGCGTTACGACCAATCAATTCAAAGGCAATCGACCTTCACCCAATTTTTAAGAGGTCACGTTCCAAGTGAGCACCAATTTAATTTATTAGATGCGAGGAAGGCAGTAAATTCGAGTAAGTGGGTAAGTCGTGTAGACAGTAACAGTCCGACTCGTCTGACTGTTCTTAGAGATATTGCGGTTGCCGGCAAAGTAATGGAAAACCGTCCACGGTTACACCAGGCGCATATTTAATGACCGTTCGCCAGATAAATCGCGTTTGCATATTCGTGCATGAAATTACACGGTCGGCCGCGGTTCCGTGATTAAATGCAATTTTATTTTAAAATTTACAGGAAATAATCGCCATAGATTCTAATCGACCTGGAAAAAATCGTCTGGGGCTCGCCTTGAAAGCAACAACTCGTTAAACAGCCCAGCGTTAAACGAAGGAAGTTAAATTATAACTCTGGGACTTCACAAACATATTGTGGAACGCCAATCATCCGTTTTAGATGTGGGAAAATGCCCCCTATTTATTTTTTATGCGGCTTTGTGCGAGCGTTATAATTTACTTTTTCGGTTTCTGTCACGGTAATCACATTTTTATTGTAGTTTTACTTGCATAATGCTATACTTTTAGGCGGCAACTACACTGAAGTTTAACAAACATATAATAATGTCAGTTATTTGACAAGTAATTTCTAACGTTTATGAATAGTAAATTGCCGCTCTATTAGAAATGAGTTGTCAAATAGAGTTTAGTTATAACTAAAGCCCGCACTTTGTTTGCACATCTCAGGTCCGGACTTAGCGGCGACCTTAATATTGAAATATACAGGGTGGCCAGATGAAAAAGAAACAGAGCCGTTTTCAGGAACTGCGTCAAGATTGTAGAAAAACGCGCAGACCTGTCGATTTTAGATTAAAGGGGGACATTATTTGCTGGTATTTTTAATTCCGCCACTTTCACCCCCAAGCAAGGGTAAGGATCACCTCATAATATTTAAATGGCATTAGGGATTGAGTAATATTTGTTTTGAAAGCTCTTACAATTCTCTTTAGTATTTGGACTAACGTTTTCCACGGAATTGTATTGAGAGAAGAGGCAGCATTGAGTGGCCTCCACGATCATCGGATTTATCGCCTCCTATTTTTTTTTGTGGGAATACCTAAAAAATAAAATCTATAAAACAATGTCGCTGTAAGATTTGCGTCGAAGAATCGTCGACGAATGCCGTCGAATCACTCCGGAAATGCTTCAGAATGTGCATCAGTTTGAATACTTAATCAACTAAGTAGTAAGTAAGCAACTAAACATAATTTAATTTATAAAGTGTAAATTCTTTTCAAGGTATTGAGCAGAATTATAAAATTTAAAATCTGTTATAAAGAGCATTCAAAATAAATATTACTCAACCACCAATGCCATTTAAATATTTTGGGGTAATGCTTACCCTTGCTTGGGGATGAAAATACCAGCAAATAATATCCCCCTTTAGTCTAAAATCGACGGATCTGAACGTTTTTCTACAATCTTGGCGCAGTTCCAAAAAATGGCTCTGCTTCGTTTTCATTTGGCCGCCCTGTATACATATTTCTTAGTACCTGCCAATCGGTTATTCAAACTTGACTCCTGAGATATGGACGGCAATGTGCAATGAGTATATGATTTGTTACATCACTGTACAAATCATACATATTTAATTTCAGCACATAGCCAACGCTCTTACTGTACTGTGCCCATGTTTGCTGTGAAAAAGTATTTATAATCGAATATTTTATGAAACTTGTTCGTTGTAGATCCAATGTAGCCCAGTATGCAATTGGTTATAAAAAACATTTATCAACACATTTTAATAAAAATATTTAACGTAGCATTTTTCTTTTATTATTTGTCATTTGTAATTGTAGATGGGCATTCCGAATATTTTAAATTTGTCAATTGCAAAGGAATATTGATAGGTACCTAAAGATTTTTTCTATGTTCCCAATTTAAAAATAGCATCGTATTATTTCTGTATCTAATTTTGGCAACTTTCATATTATCTGCATATTTTTCTCCTAACCCTAATTTAAACTGATTCATACTCTTCAGTTTTTATATAGATGTTTCTATTTGAATGTTGCCAGGAGACTAAAAATCTCTTAAATGTATTATATATTTTTAAGTTTGGCAAACTAAATTTCTTTTTTGAAAACCTACTTAAATTTTTTGGATTAGTACTTAAAATCAGTTTTCATCGACAAAGATCAAAATGCCAATATGTTGATGCATAATATTAGCAAAGTAAATAATTTAAAATATAAGTATAATAAACATTTCAACTACTAATTCTGATAAATATTTGCCGATTTGAAAGAGTAAGATGTCAACATATGTATTTTAATTGTTCATACACATTATATTACACAGTAATTATAATGGATATGATTGAGTATTTTGAATCAAAGCAATGCAGTAATAAAATATACGAGGAGCAGAAGCAAAATATGTTGAACCAACTGCATTTAGTTTGTCGCTATGGAACAAACTGCATTTTGGCTACACATTAGACATAAAATTATTATTTTATCTACAACTGCTTTATAAGCGCCTCATTACAGCATTTATTTGACACTGTTTCAGTTGAATAATGAAGGTCATTACACCACTAGTGGAATAATGTGTTACCACACTAGTGAAATATTAAAAAAAGATATCACTGCTTAATGATTATTTTTATTAAGAAGAAACAATCAATTTGACAATTAATAGATAATTTAACTTAAATTACATTTTGGCAATTCGTAAGATTAATACCAGATGAATGCAGCTGTCTGTATTTATATTAACAATGCTTAACTTTTCTTTGTAAGGACTTGATATAACTTCAATGACAGCAATCTCTCTCCCAAAAACTTTTGTGGCGATTTTCTTCTTATTTTCAAAAGACGTATCAATATAGCCTTCACACACGATGTTGAACCACTATGCCATTTTATAGTTAGAAGGTCTGCTCCTGTGTTGGCTAGAAGTGAAGTAGATGATCGTCGAAAGCAGTGCCCTGTATATTGTTGAGGCTGTGATAAATAGAGAAAAAAAGCAATATTCCTTGGCATTACGCTAACAGTATTTATACAAACAGGAAGTTTCATGCATTTACCACCTTTGTAACCAACAAAAAATCTTCCATGATTGGCATGACTAGGCGCAGTGCGAGGTATTTTCGTATTATATGGACCATATTCACATTTTCGATTCCCCCTGCAGTGACAAAGAATTCTCGGGAAACTTTGGTTTTTGTATCCGACATGAAGATATGAAAAATGTTTCCTTCATTTTTTACGTTTTCTAACGCCAAATTAGTTAACTCGTCCACTCTGAATGCACCTCCAAGTCCAATAATTAAGGCAACCTTAAATTATACATTTACTAATTTCAAATATCACACATTTTCTTGTTCTTACCTTTGTTAGCAAGAATTTTGTGTCATCGTTGAAGTTTTTGGTTTGTATCACACTGATTGCTTTTTCAGAATAACAATTAAATTGTTGAATTTATATTTTACCGCATTCAGATTTAAATGATTTGCACTTCTTGGATAATTTTTCAAAAAATGCTAATAATACCCTTTCTTTTGCTACATATTTTATATTCTTAGATGCACACCAATCAGTGATTCGTGAAGCTACTGCAGTTGTAGCAGCTTTTACAATTTCAATAGGCAAGTTTTCTGTTTTTTTTAATCATTCATTATTTCAATCAGCGCTACTATTTTCACAAGAAAATATAAAAACCAAAACTCAATTTTGTTTATAACAATTTTGCTTCTTGATTTTGAATCAAAACTTACAAACTGGATCTGATAATGAAATTTTGTCAATTTAAGGAAGTTGTAGATAAAATTTTTTATAGTTCCAGATAAAATTTGATATAGTACACGTGGAATCATTTTTATTACATTCGTGAAATTACACAACTCAAAACAAAAAACGCAAATATCTCATAATAATGCCTATATCCCATTTATTGTACTATAAATAACTATTATCGATGAGATATAAGTGGTCTGCTTACTTCCTGCTCAGCCTAAGCGGCTCGAATTACAGGAAGCGACCTACATTGCAGCAGGTACTTAACGCAGACCTCTCGCCTTGGACGACGAGCCACTAAATCTATCAATGATACTGCAGGAAACAACTACTCCACGGACTAATGCCCCGACCGGCATTAAATTACTCCTGCAGTATCTGTGTGAACAGGCAAGAACCCTTGCCGGACACACCACCAGACATAGACTGGTTTCGGGCTTGTTAGCCTTCATCAGTATGCCATAGATGAGATGACCGACAATTGACACATATCTCATCTGCACGTTTATATGTGAACATGCATATGAAGGAATAGCCAGTTCAATTGTCGGTCATCTCACCTATGGCATACTGATGAGGGCTAACAAGCCGGAAAAGGTCTATGTTTGGTGGTGTGTTTAAAATTTTCTCTCTGTTCTAGGATATATTTTGCTTTTGTTTTTGTATTATGTATAACTCCTTAACAACTGAAACAAATCATATTTTGTTCACTTGTGAATTTTTGTTTTTTTTTAAATCATTACTATTTTTACATTACTGCAATTTGGTTAGGAAACTTTTATTATCAAAGTACACCAACAAAATACTTAATTACTCCTTATTAATTAATATTGCAATTCTTCAAACCAGTGAAGTTGAGACCTGATACCACTGCCGACTGGAATGGATACTTGCTCCGAAAAGTTAAAAATAATGTTTCCGACGATTTCATTTTCAGTAGAAGAAACTTATCTTCTGATATTTGATTAATTGTGTTGGCTATTACCACTTCAGGAGGAGGATTACCACCTCTAAATACAGCCCATTCACCTAATATATATTTTTGAAATTTCAATTTTATTTTTAACCAACATTGATTTATGCTTTAAAAATGCTTTCATCTGGTGAAATTTAGAAAAAGTAAAGCTATGTATCTACCAAAGCCACGAATATATATATATATATATATATGGTTGTAAAATTTCTCCGGGTTCCTTTCCGCGATGAATCTGCATGGTCTACAAAAGAACCATTTGTTTGACAACGTTTCGGTAAAATCTCATTTACCATCTTCAGGTCTTCTTACTTCTGCTTCGTGTTACTACGTTCGGCTTCAACTGTATGTGTAATATATATATATATATATATATATATATATATATATATATTACACATACAGTGTGACCCATTTCAAATGGAAACAGGTCTGTAAAAATGGTATTTATTATCCGATTTAATTCGTTTTTTTTTTCTTAAAGATGAAGCAGTACAATTTATAATAAAACTTGTTTTCTATTTTCAAGGCCTACTTCGAACTTATTTTCTTCTTCAGCATCCCCTAAAACGGTTCGAGCGGAAAGAAACTGTTACTAGATGTTACATTTTCGATTTTTGGCAACATATCTGTAATAAAAAAAATGTTGCAGCGTAATAGATACTAAATAAAATGTCCATGTCGTGTGAATAAAAAAACACTTGTAAACTGACATCTTAAATTTTGTCCAGGCGTGCCAATATGTGACGAAACAGTGCTATGCAGTGATGAGAGAGAAACATAATGTGGTTTTCGTGTTGTTATGATTCACTGCGAAAAAAGCGCTTAGAATTATTTAACAGTTCCAACTATGAAACTAATATACGATCCAGTCTGTCGTCGTGGGAGTTGGGTCGATAGTTTTTTTGGGCTATAATTTATACATAATGAATTTACCGATTTTTTAACACATGATTTTATTAGTCATGGTCCAATAAAAACCGGTGCTCTGGCCAATTTCGTATCTCCAGCTTTTGGCACGGATCGTGACAACAAAATCCCGTCTATTGTGTGTGTGTGTGTTGGGGAGAGGATTTCCTAGAAAATGATAAATCCTCTGCACTTGCCACGTAGCAGGTTAACTTTACAGCAATCTCACGAAGCATTCCGCTGTTGTTTAACACATTTTTTATCAGTACGTCAAAGTGATGTTGTGGAAGGAGTGGTTTTTGTTCCTTGTTTAGCATAACCTCAGGTCAACCACAATGACTATTCCAACATGCAGATGGTGCATATTATATTATTTATACCGCCTTGTTCAAATTTTACAGTATCAAAAAATCAGAACTTAGGGCCTGTGTTTATGCCAAGGTCCTGATTATAAAACTGGAACAAAAGTGGGGTAGTAATTTTAGTATACGTGTTATTCGAAGAACAGGTGATACGTAAAAATAGCCCAATAAAATGTTCATATAGAAAATCATACAATAACTCACCTATATTAGCAATTTTAAATTATATAAGCCATTCATATTAAATGTTGAACATTATATTGATCTTTTCTGTGTATTTTGTCGAGCAGCATCAGCCAATTTTGATTACACTAATAACATAGCAGGTCATTATTATCGATACGCTTGAGTCACTGTTAGTAAATTACGTTTAACACAAAATGATGCTACACAGACACTACAAAATACCAAAAATAATAACTATAACATGATTCGTTTACGTACGTGTTACGTTGTTATCTAATGAAGCTTTAAGGTTAAGGTTATAAAGGAATCGTGACATTCACTGCTCGTGCAACACTGCTCGTGCAACCTATTCATGACGTACCGTGAAACAGAGTCCCTTCACTTATTAGGATAGGTTAGGGTTACAGAGTTCTTCAAAATTTGCAATAATTTTAAACTCAGTTATCTAGGTTATTAAAAAACATTTATTAGGACAATATTTTGTAAAAGGCCTAATGTCATCAGTTAAAATTAATACCCCACTTTCAAAATGGAATTGTATATTTGGTGTAACTCTTGATGTTGACCAGCTAGAGCTGTTCAGATATTTCCCAAAGTTCTCAGATCATTTTCTTGAATTTGTATGGCTTTATGTTGCTGGGAATCATTGTCAAACCACATTTGTACAGGGTGTTCCACATTGCAGGGACTAACCTTTACCAGGTGATAGAACTTTAACATAAGAAAACGCAACACGACTTTATATAAATATGGGTCAGGAAAATATTATATAATTTTTCTAATATTTGCTTTATTTACCTTATAGTGTAAAAATTAAAATACAATTTTTATTTTAACATAGCTTGTTAGAATTGCTAGTACTTATATTTTGGTGTTAAGTATTAGTACATTTTCGATTTTTTTTTAAATATATTTTCAGGACATATATTATTGATATTGACTGGAGAGAATGTAAAATATCTAAAAAATTGAGCTTTAAATAAAAAAAAATTGAGAGACATAAAAGTTTGCAGATCAAATTTGCTATCAAAAGGAATTTGTTCAAGGCCATAGGCGTACGTTGAAAAATATTTGGAGGGGAAAAAATCACCTGACCCCCTTAATTATAGGGTTCTAAATAATATATTTGTTCCAAAAAAGCAGCATAAAGTAAATTTTTATCTTTACAGTTAAGGTCATAATTAAAAAGAAACATTCTTTTTAAACATTTTGTATACCTCGGAAACTAAGCATTTTCCGACCACTTATTTTCTTAATTTAAAAAGTTCTAGCAACTGGTAAAGTTAGGTTCCTGTAATTTGAGACACCCTATATAATTTGTTTTCTCTTTTGGCATTTTGATTCATCAACATTCAGTCAGTGAATCAGTTCTTTATATTTATATCTTAATATATAAAATTCTCGTGTGACAGTTTTAGACGGCATACTCCTTGGAAACGGCTTGACCGATTTTTATGAAATTTTATATGTATATTCGGTAGGTCTGAGAATCGGTCGTAATCTATTTTTCATACCCCTAAGTGATAGGGGTGGTCCACCCCAAACATTTTTTTTTTATTTTTTGGACAAATTGTTTTTTTATTTTTTTATGATGTGGCATTAAAAAATACATACAACCCTTAATTTTCATCCTTCTATCACAAGCCCCTATTTTTTAATAACCATTTTAGTAATTTAATCATTTTTAACCCTGGTCGATAACTGATCGATTATCACTAGATCAGTTATCCCCGCCAGGCATCTACCGGTGTCACTTCTCACCCAGTAAACAGCACGGAGTAGGGATGAAAACGAAGCCGGTCTCCTGTCCCTCTCACAATAAGTCTTCTCTCACTCCCTACATAGTTTTCGACCATTATTATTGTGTATGAATCCAGCGTAATAGTGACATTTACAATTATCATTTTACCTTCTAAGTGTAATTCTCAAGTAAATTTATTATTAATTTACTATTATTATTCTTTATTTAACTGCCAAAGTATTCACTAGAAATAATTCATATGGCAAAACAACGTTTGCCGGGTCACTTAATAGTTGCTTACAAAAATATGTACAGCAATTACAACTTGATATATTTTATAAAATATACCTCTGGGACAACCGACGACTTGTGAGTGAATAGCATCTACCGAACAACTGAAATGAAATCTGGGAAAATGAATTAAGTACCATTTCACGCGTGTAACATTAGTTATTTACTGCTGTATGCGTTATCTAATTTTTATATACATAAATGCTGGTAATCAACAGAGAGATTATATTAAGCATTTTAGCCATTTCCGTTCAAAATAAATGTAAAATTAAGATACCGATTGACGAAACTTATTTATTGATTAAAAAACAAAATACATTTTTAAAAAGTACAAAAAGACTGCGCAAGTGGCATTCTCTACAATGTATACCAAAATAAAGAGGAAATTTCAATTTCTTTCGTTAAAAACCTCCTGGATACCAAATTTCGTTTAAATCAGATACTTATTTAAAAAAAAATGAATAATAAAATTTTTATTTTGACACCCTGTAACTCGCTTATTATCAACTTTTGGAGTAAGGTAAAGTAAGATCACATTTTTACGTCTGGAATCATCTGTTGCTCTATGTACAATTTGCTATGGGACACCCTTTATAAAGAATCTCTACTAACTTTAAAATTAAATATAAAAGTCACGCTTTACATTTCTTTATACATTTATCTAGTTTGATATGCGACGTGCCAATTTTTTTATACATATATATAGGTATATTGAAATTTTACATGCATCAATAGCTAATATGTAGTTTATTTGAGTGATTGATGATCTATTATTCGATTTGCATAATGGGTGAGAAAAAAATCTACTACATAATATTCAAGTTAAGTAGGCCATGGCATCAAGAGAAAGTGCCATTGAGATATAAAACCCTTTATTTTGTATATTTCAAATATGGAAGACGTGATTTGAATAATTAACTAGAACTCAGCTTAATAGTACTTTAAGTAGAAAGTATTAAAAAATTGACCAAAATCACTCGATTTTTGAAAATATTAACGACTTAAATTTAAGAAGACGTATATTGTGAATTCCCGTCAACCTTTATTTCGCAACATAAAAATACAACTATTACAGGTTTTATTAATTATTAAAACACTTAATCACTTCAAATTATTAGAATCTCTTAATCGTCACCAAAATTTCCATTAAATTCTAAATAGCGACAATTGAATCGTTAAGGACGCTCCGAATTTTCTACGCAGTTCCAGGCTCTGAACTCGATTTATCCTATTGCATTTCGAAGGCACGTCATAGATAACAGACCTTGTAGTGTAGGCTATCTTGTGACAATTACAACTTTTTCCTTGTCAAATATATCAGTGCTTTTAATTCCTCTAAATTATTACAATTTTTTCTTTTGTTTCAGTATGTGGAGATATACACGGTCAATTTTATGACCTTATGAAGTTATTTGAAGTAGGAGGACCACCCGCTAGTACAAAATACCTTTTTCTAGGGGATTACGTTGATAGAGGATATTTTAGTATAGAGGTAAGATACTATTTGATTAAAAACACATTTATTGAATTTTTGATTTTGTATTTTATATACGGGGTTAACTTTGGCTATACAAATATTTGAAGAGGGGAATAGAGAAAACATTTCCAAACTTATTTCTAAATCAAAAACTTTTCTGTATTAAACTCATTTATCGACGCCTATGCGCCCGTCCGCCGCGAGGTTATTTATTTGGCACGTTTGACGTTTGGAGAGTACGGCAACCAACAACACAATTACGACGGGCGCAAGGCTAAATGGTAAAATTAGTTGTTATCGCTAATAAATGTTAATTTTAGTCGTTTTTACATTTGGTAACTATAAAAAAAAAACGACCTCACGATGCTTTCAATATCTAAGCCATCTTGAACAATGGTTATCATAGGCACCGATTTTCCGGAGAATAATATGGTTTTGCGTCATTTTTTTTAAACATTGAGCTAGAATTCCGAAATATTTGAATTTGTTTTTTAACTTTCCCGAACACGTGGTTAAAATTTGTACTTAGTGGGTTAACCCTGTATAGTACCATGTTATATGTTCAAATATTTTGATACACCTGGTCAGTATACAGGGTGTTACAAATTACCAGATCAAGCAGCTAACCACACCTTCTTTGGACCAAAACAAAATGACTTTTCTTATGCCACTTTTTATTTCGAAGCTCCATATTCACAATACAGGATGGTTTTTATTGATATTTTCATTTTAGAGATATTTTTTTGAAATTTGATACATATTTTGAAAATGGACGTGATTAAAAGTGGCATAAAACAAATCTCATTATTTTAATTCAAAGAATGTATGGTTAATGACTTGACTTACTAATTTGTAACACTCTGTATAGTTATTATCGTTTTCGTTATATTATCGTTGTATCATCATTCTATAATATATATTTAATATTAGGTTAACTTTCAAAAGTAACCCAGTTATATATAAAATTAAATATCTTATTATTTAATTGGTTGCTTGTTTTGAACATATTCACCAAGTCAACTTTTTGTTAGTTATCGCCTGAAAATATTCCCACTTTACTTCATTCATTCATTGTGTACTATAGTCAAATGTCATGAAGAGAAAGCATACTCGAAAATCTTGCTGTAATTGGTCACTTGGCTCACGTTATTCTTTTATGAAATAAGTTTTCTAGAGGTCTGTTTCAATTTCTTTGAAAATTTTCTGTGCTTATTTGAAAAACTATGTTAAGGATTCGTATAAAAATTCAGAGATTTCGGTCTTGTCTACAGTATAACAGCGATAAACCCTGTATTAAGACAAAGTAGCCAGGCTATGGTATACGTGATTTTATATTAGTTAGCTCTATGTCCGTAATTCACATAATTATAAATCAAAAAAGATAGGACATATATTGCTTGACGAGTCTTCAGCTTGTTGACGATTTGTTGGGCGAGCTTGATACGCCCGTAGTATGAGTGGAAGATTTACTTTGATCGAGTAGGGATTAAAGATGCCCCCACTACAAATGGGTAGTATGATTTTGATCGTGTAATATTATTAGCAAATGTGTTTATTGCCTAACAAAATGAAGTAGTTATGTATCTAGGACGAAAAGTGATGCTTTAAAGTACGAGTAAATTTTTAAGACAGAGGCAGCCCAGGCAATTTTGCAATAAATTTTCAAATCATCGGCGAAAATTTAGTTTTTACAACTAACAGTTTTAGCTTAGATAGTACTGTTAGCAGTAATTAGACAGACCCCTGAAGAACGCCTGAGGCAGCCGCAAACATTTTCGATTTAAAATTCGTTGTAAGCAACATAAAACCGATCATTTAAATAATACTTACAAAACAGTCGTAAATTATCAGACAAAGTTCAGCTAATCTAAACACCAATTAGTGTGGTTAACTGTGTCGAAAGCTTTAGCAAAATCGATCTATCTGCCCTAGAATAAGAATCAATGACTTTGAATATACTTTGCGTAATTAAAAGGTAATTTCGTTATTGTTGATCTTTCCTCCATATATTCATGCTGTTACGTTGATAATACATATTTTACGTACCTACACTTAAATATGATTATATAAGACAATCAAAGACCTTGACAAAATTAGACAGAATAGCAATTGGCTTGTAGTAGTTAGTAACATTATATCTGGCATTGTCATAACTTCTCCTGTATTTGTAAATGTCTTAGATGTGCACTTATTCTCGAAACACTCCGTATAAATGGACTTAAGTCTGTATGGTTTTAATTTTCAGCAGCCAAGCTGGAGCATGTTTCTTGTTATATTTTTTTTCTGTACATCTGAGCAATTTCACGGAAATTTATCGCAAAATTGCAATCGTGCTGTTGATGGCCGTACTTCTTGGCCTTGGGGACGTTTCAGAAACATCATTTTTCCTACGTCTTCTTCATTTATTATAGCTGTACCGAGATAAGCTGTCGAAAAAGAAAATTGGATAAAGGAAATACGAGGATATTTCTTTTTTTACCGTCGTGACAAAATATCTTTATTTCAAATCAATATCGTGCACCGTATAAGAAAAAAAATGTGGTTCATGCACTATGGTGCTCCTCCTCATTTTATAGTAAATGTTATAGGGCATAAACAGATTTTTTTGGGACTATACGATATAAGTTATTAAAATTTTGGAAGAAAGAATTTATTTAAGGCAGTTTTGGCTTTCAACAAAAAATTGTCATCAGATAATTTATAAGAAAAATATTTTAATATTTTTTTAACTATAGTAGCCAATATAAAGCGTTTGTGTAAGTCGGCAATTAACATTAATTGTACCAATATACAGGGTGATTCAATCATAATCTCATTAATTTTAAGATACGAAAGAAAAATGAGTACAATACGATGAAGCTATTAAAAAAAAATTAAATGCATATTTACGCCGAAAAAAACTCGTTGATCGCCGGGGTGCAACGTTGCCAAATTTAAAAATTGTCGCTAGTATTTGACATCATAAATAATGCAATCTACTTTCAACTTTTGACATAAGAAAATTCAGCATGCTCCTTTATTTTCTTGGATTTTATTGGCTTTGTACATATACGTATTAGTAGATAATAGTCTGTGAAAGAACACAAACGTTTACAAAATTTTCAAAAAAAATTGTTTACGATATCGACTCCATTATTCACGCCGCATTTTTTTTTAGATAACTTGTGAATCACTGTATATTCAATGAACTTCATAGTGCAGATTAATTGTCTTAATAGACCACGTGTACTTTAATAGTATCAATGTTTACTGAATAAATATGTCACTCTCTGTCGGCACTTTGATGTTTTTAGATCAAAGCCGTACCGCCGCACGTAAATACTGTTGCTGAAAATGGCCAATTACGAGGGACTTAAAAAAGTAGTTTCTTTCCAATTGGAAAATATTTATATACGAGGGTTATTCCAAAAGTGAGATGTAAATATTTGTAAGGTAATAAATATAAATATTATGAAAGATTATAGGTAAATGTATAAAGTTTTGTTAGTTAATCTTGGAAGGCGTATATATTCACTTGCAAATTTTTAAATACAATATATACGTACTTACTATATAAAAAATAATGTAACCATAAGGAAAATTTGCAATAAAGTGTTTATTTAAATATTTAAAAAAACAATATACAGTATTTTAATACTAAAATAGGAAATAATATAATCTATATTGTTTGTTGTTTTGTTTGTTATTTTCTTGTTTTGTAATTTAATAAACTATATTATTTTAAGTAAAAAAATTACTCAAATGAAAACCCAATGTATGTATGTCCAGGTCATTTTTTAGTACTTAATATTATTTTAGTGATATGGGTATTTCTATATGTATATTAATTAATTTGACAAATTATTTTAATTTATTTAAAGATGTTACTGTACATACCATTTTTATTATATACTGTTTGCGCACAGGTATTACGTAGAATCGGTGTACCAGTTTGAACTTCAGCATCTTGAAATTTTGGCGCCAACATTATCAGAAACTCTGTTTGAACCAAAAATGCTTGAGTGTAAAATTTACATGACACAATTACCTAGTTACATAATTATTGCATATTGCACTTTTTTAAAACTGCTTGTTGGTTCATATAAAAACAATGTTTGATGTTTCATTTGAAAAATGTTTGCTTCAAATTCTAATTTTTTCTAGCATTGATCAGGACAATTTTTCAAGTGAAGATTCTAATTTTTATCGGCGTACCGCGTAAAATTTTATATCGTTACCTATTTCTTTATATTGTGGGTGTAATTCAACGCAGGTTGGGGCTTTTGTCCACTGAGTAGTTAGTTTCACACAATATTATTAATACCTAAAAATATATAAAAACTTTTACATAAAATACATACCTTGGACAATGGAAAAAGCAAAAACCACGTCTTAAGGGTCAATTATTCACAGTACAATATATCACGGGCATTTTTAGAAGAAAAATAAAATAAACACTAACAGATATTCAAAGTTTTTTGTCTCACACTATATCTATCGCACTCAACACGTTACAGTTTTAGCGCCGGCCACCGTGTAGGATCCTGGGTACCGAACGGTCCCCGATACGGGTGAGGAGAGCGGAAATGGTAAGGCGAGGCGTGTTCGAGAGTGAAACAACTTACATATTTATTCTGTAAACTTTGATAGTATTAAGATATTATTTTCTGTTAGTCTTAAGTGATTACAGTAGTCACTGTTTTTTTAACGCTTCATGTCCTATATAATTTTTGTGAATAAATGAAATAAATAATATGCTAGCTCTTATTATCAGAGAGAATTTAATTAGGATTAATCCGAATATTATTACACCAAATGTAATTCCCCATATCTGTAAAAAAAATCAAATCGAATTAGCGCTGTTCGAATTGAATTTCGTGGAACATCAATATTTAGTGCAACGTAAATTATAAATTTAATTACATCAGACTGCATTGTCGAATGAAAATTGGAAATATGAAACACGATGTCGAATTTGTAATAAATGTGTTGATAAATCTAATGTAAATATCGCATTATCCTTTTTCAAATTGTAATTTATTCTTGAATTAATGAAATGACTTTTGCACATTCGAAATCGTCAGTACAAGCTTAAAATTATAAATACAGAGGGCGTTTTGATTCAACCGTTAAATTCTTTGATCGAAGTTATATCCTTATAATTCTTTATTTTTTTTAATATCTTAAAATAAGCTCAAGATCGAGCCAATAATGTATCAAATTTGGTACATTGTACTATGTACCAAATTTGGTATCTTTTTGGGCTCTTAAGGACTCATACTTGTCCTCACACAAAAAAATGTTTAGAGCCCGCCTTTTTATAATACCCTTGGTAAAAGTGTCGATTTCTTTGTATTTTCGAAAATGTGTATAAACGTTCAGGGTGATAAATAAAAAATAGATAAAGATGAGTTGCGCTCCATTTTTTTTTACTATAAATTTCTTTGAATATTGATTAAATATTTAGAAAATATTACGAAAAAAATTTGGCGAAACTAAAGGACTTATCAGGATAAGTATATGTATGTGCTGCCCCTTCATAGATTGATTTCAAATTTTCTGTAGAAGTCGGCAATAATGTAAGCTAAAATTTCCTAGAAGGTTATGTCTCAAAAAGATTTTTTATTTGAGTTTTGGGGGTTTTATAAACAAATAATTTTATTTCTCTAGTACTTGATGCTCAAAGATATGTCATAGAATTTGATAAGGTTGTAACACTGTAAAAAGATTATTCAACTTCTTTTCAAAAAGGAAACCCGTAAAACATTTTTCAAAAACCTACCTACTTATATTCTATCACCATGTTATACCACATAAATGTTTGATTTATCTAATATAAGGTGTCCAATGATCAAACTAATTGAAAGGATACTTGGTACTTGTTTTTTGTCTATGACAATCCGTCTTCCTAATACAGAGCGTTGAACATTTAAAAAAAATATGTTCTATCTACCAAACAAATAATTATTTTTCTTTTAAACTTGGTATGCAGTAATTATAATAATAGGTTAATATTTTGACGGTAATAACTTTTGAACTAAAGCCAGTGGCATAGGTATGGGTCTCCTTCATCCTTAAACCCCCTAAACTTTATGCCAATGGCGAAAAGTATTTTTTCAGTACAAATATTAAACTTTGTTTCTATTTTCCAAATGTGCACTTGAGGAGATTTATTTAGTACCTTTATTGTTCAGATATTTTAACTTAATGGATTATCTTACGAAATTTTGAAAATTGCAGTCAGTCATAAGATTTTTGTAATCGTAGAAAAGTCAAAATATCTGAAAAACAATGCATCTTAGTGAATTTTCTCAAGAGCACTTTTTCCAGAAAATGGAATAAAATATCAATATTTGTAGTGAAAAAATTTTTTCGCCATTGGCGTAGAAGATTAGGGGCTTCAAGGGTGAAGAAAATCCATACCTACACCACTGGTTTTAGTTAAAAAGAGTTATTCAAAATATTAACTTTTCAGTATGATTAGTGCGTACCAAGTTTGAAGGGAAAAGATTCATTTGTTTAGTAGATAAAAAATTTAATAATTTTTTAAAAGTTGTAAGTATCAGAAAAAAGGGGTGTCAGAAAAATATTGTAGGAAAGACAACTATTATTTCTGCATGTTCTATATTTTTCCAAAGTTAAGAACGAAAAACCTGGGAGACTATATTTGCGCTCCAACTCATGTGTTGTAAACTATGGAATATCTTTTCATCAGTTTGATAATCAGACATAATAGACAAATCAAACATTTTTGTGATAGAACATGCTGTCAGTACCCGCAATATATCATAAAAAAATCCAAAAATGTTTGAAAATGTTTTAACCGGTTTCTTTGTTGAAAAAAGTTCAGTAATGTTTTTGCAGTGTTGCCCTATCAAATACTGTGACATATTATTGGGCATGAAAATCGTACAAGCAGCTCTAGAAGAAAATAAAAAAATATTTTTCATAAAACTCCCATAGATCCCATAAAAAATCTTTTTGGGACATGACTTTTTGGGAAATTTAAGCTTACATTATTGCAAATTTTTTATTTCAGGAAATTTGAAGTAAATCCGTCAGGGGACAACACACACATTCAGGGTATTTTAAATGAAGTAGCAAAAATGTGACCACAGATTCCTTTGATGAAAATAAATCTATTTAACCTAACATACCTATGTTACATACCTATCACAAGTCGCATAATAAAAAACATACAAGGTGTCAAAGTTGGAATTTTATTTTCGATAGATGTAAATAACTTCTTAAGAAATCTAAATATTTACATAAAATTTGTGAATGGGGGGTTTTTACGGGCAATAAATTTAAATTTGTTTCTAATTTTGACGTCAATAAAATCTTTGTGATTTGTTGAAAAATGGTTTTATCAAACCCCGACGATCTTCTTGAAATTTTGCACGTCTCCATACCTCTTCTTTACCTGACACTACAGTATGCGCGAAAAGTGGTAAAAGTATTAAAAACGAAACAATTATTTTTTGGGAAAAATCCTCGAACAGGTCGATTTTTAATTTAAAAAATACATATTTTAGCGTAAAATGTCATTTGTTTTCGAGTAAGGACGTCATCGATTTTTTTTAAATGGCAACACCATATTTTTTCCTTGATTTCCTTGAAGATCGTTTAATTCTCTATCAGACAGTACTAAAATTTTGCCTTCTTACATAGGAAAGTTTTCGAGTAAATGACGATTGAATGTTAGAAAACGTAAATTTTATCCATAAAAAAGTAACAATTCTGAGGTATGTAAAATAAAATACAATTGATTAAATTTTATACTTAAATTAAATGTTTGAATTGCCATCCACCAACTTCTTGACAATGCGCAAGTCTGTGAAGAAATTCTTCTTGCACATTATGAATGATTTCTGGGGTAACTGCGTATTTCGTCCCGAATGCGATTTTGAAGTTCTCCTAAATTACGTGGTTTATTAATGTACACTTTTGACTTCAAGTATCCCCATAAAAAATAGTCAAGAGGTGTAAGATCTGGCGATCTTGCAGGCCAATCTATCGGTCCGCGTCTGCCGATCCACCTCTCAGGAAAACAGTTGTCCAAAAAATCTCGTACAGGGCGCACATAGTGCGGAGGTGCACCGTCTTGCTGAAACCATATGGTATCGTCAGGAATGTCAGGGTCATTATCGTTAGGAAAAATTTCTGCAAGGGCTGGAACAAGGTCATTTTCTAGAAACTCTAAATATCTTTGTCCTGTAAGGGTTCCTTCAAAGAAGAAAGGTCCTACTATTCTGTCGTCAACTATTCCAGCGCACACATTTAATTTATGAGGGTGTTGGGTATGTGCCTCTGCCATCAAATGAGGATTTTCTCGACTCCAATATCTGCAAGTTTGACGATTTACTGTACCATTCAGACAAAATGTGGCCTCATCTGCAAAAAAGTATTTGCCGGTGTAAATTTCTATTTCCTTGACATAAATCCATTAAAATTTCGCAAAAGTGTAAGCGGCGATCGGGATCATCTTCATTGAGTTCCTGCACAAGTTGAATTTTGTAGGGATGATATTTTTCCTTCCTCAAGATACGTAGCACTGTGCTCTGACTAGAGTCATTGTTTAATGCAACCAATCGTGAAGAATTATGAGGATTATCCACCATACTTATCAAAATGTTCTGTTTCTGATTTTCATTAATGCTTGGACGTCCAGGTTTTGGAATATTTACAACATTGCCAGTTTCTCTAAATTTAGACTCTACCTTACTGACTGTTGATTGGCTGATAGGGCGATCTGGATATTTTTCATTAAATAAATCGCAAACTTCCTGCTGAGTTCTACTCATATTCCCGCATCCGATAAGAATTAAAATTTCAATTCTTTGAGTAACAGTTAAATGTGCCATAATACTTTAAATTGAATAATAATTTCTATGTCGCTTACAATACTTATTAGAAAGTCGGTGTGACAATGACACTTTGCAAAGATTTTCACCTACGTGATCCATAAAAGAACTATGGAATTCGAAAAACTAAACTTGATAACGTTTTTGCTTTATTTTAATTGATTTACGTTTTCTAACATTCAATCGTCATTTACTCGAAAACTTTCCTATGTAAGAGGGCAAAATTTTAGTACTGTCTGATAGAGAATTAAACGATCTTTCAGAATCAAGGAAAAAAATATGGTGTTGCCATTTAAAAAAAAATCGATGACGTCATTACTCGAAAACAAATGACATTTAAAAATCGCATTTTACGCTAAAATATGTATTTTTTAAATTAAAAATCGACCGGTTCGAAGATTTTTAATTTAATTGCATACTTTTGGCGCATACTGTATAACAGTTGTTATTCGGTGCACTATGAGCAATTCAAATAGGATTATTTCAAAAACGGTTGCTCCTACTGACTTCAGCAAAGTATACCATTTCAAATAAAACAAGTAGGAGAATCGATTGTTTGGATAGTCAGATGGATACACACACTAAGCTGCAAAAAAGTTCTGCTGCCTCCGAACTTTGACACCCTATATCTTTCTTATTATGCGGTTTGGGATCTAGGTATGTTAGGTTAAATCGATTTGGCATTTGTCGTCTCATTTTTGCTACTTCATTTAAAAACACCCTGTATACTTAGGTATCCTGTTAAACCTTTTGGAAAGAATAATCAATTTTTTTTATTGACTTTTGTGTAAAGAGACGCACCCTATACACCTGCAAGGCATCATAAATTGATATTCGTTTATTTAATTCTGTTGGCAGTGCGTGTTGTACCTGTGGGCGCTGAAGCTGTGTTATCCTACAACCCTTTTTCTCCTCCGTGGCAACCACGAATGTCGCCATTTAACAGAATATTTCACCTTTAAACAAGAATGTAAGTGATTTATTATAATCGATGTTTATTTTTTAGTGTGACACGTCTGTGCATGCTCAGTATTGTTTACTTGATTTCCTGTTTGTTTACTTTTACAGAAATTATATTTAATAATACGCCGCCACTTCTTCCACATAACTTTATGAGTTTTAGTCATAGCTGCATTGTATATGCTACCCATTAGATTGTACTAACCTAAATTAGGTTGCATAAAAACGTTTCAGAAGTATTTAATAAATAATGCAGGGTCGGCCTTCATTTTCGTTAAATAAATGAACCTAAATTAGAAAAAAATGAGAAGTGTAGAGAAAAAACTTTTCGTATAAGACTTTTCTATTACAAATATCGTCAGGAAGCTGTATGACAATTTTTATACACACGCCGTTCCCGGTATAGCTAATGAAACATTTATTTCCTCTAAACTTGTTACTGTCACGAAATTAATTAAAGTACCCAACTAACATTTAAGCATAATAGACTACTGCACAAGAAAAATTAACCTAAATTGATCGAGATTTACTACTTTTCGCCATAAAAATAGTCTTCAATGATATAAAATCTTGTAGTACCAAAATTTTAGTCAGAAATTTGTTTACTAGGAGTAATATAATGACTTCCAAGTAAAATGAAATATATGTCAATTTATTCAGTTCGAAATTACATATTGTTTACCTTTTCTGTGTTTTCAAATGCTAACTTTCCAATAACGTGTAAGACAGTTATAATTTACTTAATTTCGCCTTGAAATCTGTCTTCAATATCCAGGGATTTTTTAAATTATTACATTAGGTAAATATTTTCATATTTATTACAAAATTGTAAAACTTATTTTGTCTTCAACTATAGTGGTTAGGAATAAGGTAATAACTAGTTATTTTTGGAATATTAAATCCTTCAATTTAATAAGTTCTATTTTTATTGCAATATAAATCTATTTTCAACTATGTTGATAACTTTTAAGAAATATTTGATCATTTCAATTAACCTAATAGAAACATTGCTCTATATTATGGTACAAATTTACTTATTAATAATACTTCGACGTAAATGTTTCTTAAAAGGATCTTTTAGGGAGCAAGCTTCTTGTATTCAGATAGATATTTTCTTGCAATAACGTGTTGAAGTTGTTTTGTATTTTGATGATCTGCAATAAAAACCTACTTGTGTCGTACGAGTAAATCAAAAGATAAAGTCCAACAGGCGGCTTACCACACAATATTTCAGAGTTGTGAAAAACAATTTAAAAAATAATTATTGGGTTCATATTTCGCCTACCAAAATCGAAGCCAACAGTGCGAATTATATAAATCAAGCTAATGGTAATATATCGATAAACACATCGTAAGTATTCCATATATGATAACACTGTTATCGTCTCAAATGAATTCAGTAGTGCATGTGAATTGAAATTTGAATTGAAATCCGATCGAAAATATTTATTTTGCTTTTGTTATTACGCACACATAATGTTATTGGCTTTAATTTGAATTTTCAATCACAAATAAATCCAAGAGTAGAATTTTATATGTAGGTACCTAGTAACAATTTACTTGGTAATAAATTACGATAAAATATCTTGATTTGAAGGAAATTTCAACCACAAAGTTAATATTTTGCTGTGACATCAACATTGGCATATGCAATCTGCCCTATAGGTTAAATCTTCAGACAAATTGACTTCAAAGTTGATTTTACTTGAGCGGCCATGTTGTAACAAACGCTATGTTTTGTTTGTTATTTCTAATTGATTACTCATTAAAATTACCTTAATACAGATTATATTATTTAATACATTTATGACGAAAAATAAACACATCAAACACATTTTATCACAAAATACATCCAGTTTTTATTTTAGGTTATTTTTCAGGATAACAATATTATTAAGAAGCAATAGTAAACATGTATATTTATAAGGCGCGTTATTTATATGAATTTTTGGTCATCACATTATACGAAAAAATTTTCTGGATTGTACAATTTGTTGAATAGAAACCAAAAATACAGACTATATTGTATTAAAATCTAAATTTCTATAAATACTGATATACTAACTCCTCTATGCTTGTAGCTTTGTAGCCTGACATATTCTTTCCTTCCTTTCCTATCTCTGTCCGCTATTAGAATGTATATAATCAAACATATAATGTTGTCTCTCTCTAGCAAAAGTAGGTCATATAAAGGGCATAATTAGGGTATATTTTGGTAATAATGTCTTTTATATTTTGAAATTTTAACATAAATTTGATCTGTATTTCTTTTAGGTCCAATTATCTTATTGAAATAAAATCCTTGCCGACCAATTATTAACTTCCATATTACTTTAGTTTTTTTCTCCACATAAGGAAAAATGCCAACGAATATACAGGGTGAATCTTAAATAAGTACAAATATTTTAACTGCTGGTGTAGTTCGTCAATTAAATCAGTCTAGTGAAAGCCATTTTTAAAAATTTCTAATATTTACGGAGATATTAATTTTTTTTAAAAATACCCACATTTTGAGGACCGCTGGCTGATTTTTCATCCAACAACGTAATGAAACATATGATTTGTTGCGAGGTTGCCATATTTCCTCCAATATAAATATTACGTTTCCTTTAACGTAATAGTTCTATTTTAAAAATACTTGTTTTAAGCATAAGTACAGTCAAATTGGGTATGTAGTATGATACGCAGCAATATTAACATAAATTTTAACATCTGAACTAACCTTACTATACTTCAACGATTAAAAATGAATTTCCGCAAGTTCAATACTACCGTAAAATATTTAGGAAGATATTACGTGATATTACTATGTCCAATGTTCAAAAATTATACATAAACGTGCACACAAGCTTACCTGTTTGTTAAAAAATTAACTATTTAATCAGTAATCCACATTTCACAAGTTAAATGTCATTGTACACTGTTAGAAAGGGACACAAAACACAATTTCCTTAAGTTATTTTATGAAGAATAACGAAAAACTATGCACGCGTTTTTTATTTAAAATGGAAAAAATGTCAACTTTTAGCAAATTTTATTGCTATTTTCATGCATTATGTGGGGTTAACAAGTTTGACTTGGGCTTCCGATAATCTGTCATGACAGTCAATGACAGTTTGATAATAAAAAATAATATAAAATGTTACACTTGACAAAATTCGCTAAAAGTTGAGATTTTTTCTTCCTTGAAGCAAAGACATTTGTGTAATACTGGCAACACTGTGAACCACACGTTCAGTATGCAGCACTATGACTCATAAAAGTATGAAGGGTCTGTCTAGGCTAGCGGTCCTCAACAAGTTTTCTGCTGAAAAATTACGAAATTTATTTAAAATTTCACTTTTTTATTTCTGATTTTTTTTGTAAAAAAACTATTAATTATGTGTTCTACACACAAAACTATACTGTTGGTTAAAATATTTGTACTTATTTAAGATTCACCCTGTAGGTAAACTATCCTTATGCGGAATTGGTCATGAAAAGTGTTTGGCCAATTCAGAGGTCAAGACGTAATTTTAACTTTAAATGCATGTTGAGTAAAAATACACTACAATTAAGCAATTTTGTTAGTAACATTCAATTCTATTGATATTTTATGGTTTTGGTTAAAAGAAAGCGAAACTGGCAGTCTTAAAATTTGTATGGATTGTGGTAAAGTTTGTGTTGCTTGTAATTTGTTTATTATTCACATATTTCTTAGAAATAATCAATGGTCAATCTGGACGTTTCCAAATACTTTAAAAATACCTACACCGGTGTCTATTTTGTCCATATAAGTTTAGGTAAACTAATAATATTTTTTTTAAACTTTATGACACTAAATAAAATATAAACGATATAGATACAGTGTACTTTATGCTTTATTGTCAGAAGAAACAATTCTTATCGATAAAGTCATGAAGTACTACAAATTAAAATAGAAAGAAAAAAATGGAAAAACATTAAAAAATAATACTATAGTGCTGGTACAGTCAGATAATAATCGGTATAAGTAAAATGAATAAGAGGATAGATCCACTAGATGCAAACTAGAACTAAATGCAGATGCAAATTCTTGCATTGATTTTTCTCAACATTTCAAAAAGTTTTAGAGACTTTTCTTTAAAATTCGGTATAGCGAGGTTTGCACTATAAACGGAGACCCTGTATGTGTGTCACGGTTTCATTTCTAATTTATTCGTAACTACTCTTAAGACAACCCTTGCAAGAATAAAAATAATATACCATGTTTTTTTTTAATAATTTATTCATGAATATTTCATTCATAAATATATTTTCCACCCATATCGTCATATTACTCCACGAAATCAGCTCCGGAGTAACCTGGAAAGAGAAAATAGTTGTAGTAGAATTCCACTATGTTATTATCATATATTAAGTACATGCACATCTCCCCATTACTAAAATTCTAAGTCCCTAAATTTAGTTATAAATAAAACCCTGTCTGTCCCACTGTCATTATTTGTTGGGCTATGGTCAAAATGGACCATAAACAAAGAAATGTAGTGGAAATTATATAGCAATAAATTCAATAAAAACAATTATTTTTTGGG
Organism: Monochamus alternatus; assembly: GCA_037114965.1. Taxonomy (NCBI): domain Eukaryota; kingdom Metazoa; phylum Arthropoda; class Insecta; order Coleoptera; family Cerambycidae; genus Monochamus; species Monochamus alternatus. The sequence goes on along the minus strand of CM073426.1, from coordinate 9,575,115 downwards.
AAAAATCCTCGAACAGGTCGATTTTTAATTTAAAAGATATATATTTTAGCGTAAAGTGCGATTTTCAAATGTCATTTGTTTTCGAGTAATGACGTCATCGATTTTTTTTTAAATGGCAACACCATATTTTTTCCTTGATTCTGAAAGATCGTTTAATTCTCTATCAGACAGTACTAAAATTTTCCCCTCTTACATAGGAAAGTTTTCGAGTAAATGACGATTGAATGTTAGAAAACGTAAATCAATTAAAATAAAGCAAAAACTTTATCAAGTTTAGTTTTTCGAATTCCATAGTTCTTTTATGGATCAGGAGAAAATCATTGCAAAGTGTCATTGTCACACCGACTTTCTAATAAGTATTGTAAGCGATATAGAAATTATTATTCAATTTAAAGTATTATGGCACATTTAACTGCTACTCAAAGAATTGAAATTTTAATCCTTATCGGATTCTGGAATATGACTAGAACTCAGCAGGAAGTTTGCGATTTATTTAATGAATAATATCCAGTTCGCCCTATCAGCCAATCAACAGTCAGTAAGGTAGAGTCTAAATTTAGAGAAACTGGCAATGTTGTAAATATTCCAAAACCTGGACGTCCAAGCATTAATGAAAATCAGAAACAGAACATTTTGATAAGTATGGTGGATAATCCTCATAATTCACGATTGGTTGCATTAAACAATGACACTAGTCAGAGCACAGTGCTACGTATCTTGAGGAAGGAAAAATATCATCCCTACAAAATTCAACTTGTGCAGGAACCCAATGAAGATGATGTCAAGGAAATAGAAATTTACACCGGCAAATACTTTTTTCAGATGAGGCCACATTTTGTCTGAATGGTACAGTAAACCGCCAAACTTGCAGATATTGGAATCGGGAAAATCCTCATTGGATGGCAGAGGCACATACCCAACACCCTCAGAAATTAAATGTGTGGGCTGGAATAGTTGACGACAGAATAGTAGGGCCTTTCTTCTTTGAAGGAACCCTTACAGGACAAAGATATTTAGAGTTTCTAGAAAATGACCTTGTTCCAGTCCTTGCAGTAATTTTTCCTAACGATAATGACCCTGACATTCCTGACGATACCATATGGTTTCAGCAAGACGGTGCACCTCCGCACTATGCGCGCCCTGTACGAGATTTTTTGGACAACTGTTTTCCTGGGAGGTGGATCGGCAGACGCGGACCGATAGAATGGCCTGCAAGATCGCCAGATCTTACACCTCTTGACTATTTTTTATGGGGATACTTGAAGTCAAAAGTGTGCATTAATAAACCACGTAATTTAGTAGAACTTCAAAATCGCATTCGGAACGAAATACGCAGAGTTACCCCAGAAATCATTCATTATGTGCAAGAAGAATTTCTTCACAGACTTGCGCATTGTCAAGAAGTTGGTGGATGGCAATTCGAACATTTAATTTAAGTATAAAATTTAATCAATTGTATTTTATTCTACATACCTCCGAATTTACGTTTTCTAACATTCAATCGTCATTTACTCGAAAACTTTCCTATGTAAGAGGGCAAAATTTTAGTACTGTCTGATAGAGAATTAACCGATCTTTCAGAATCAAGGATAAAAATATGGTGTTGCCATTTAAAAAAAATCGATGACGTCATTACTCGAAAACGAGTGACATTTCAAAATCGCATTTTACGCTAAAATATGTACTTTTTAAATTAAAAATCGACCTGTTCGAGGATTTTTCCCAAAAAATAATTGTTTCGTTTTTATTGAATTTATTCCATACTTTTGGCGCATACTGTATATTTCTTTCCTGAATAGGCAAATTGAAAACTGACCCAAGACTGAACTTGAAGTATTTAGGAATTTTAGAAATATTACCATGTCAAATTAAAATTTTCTCCTGCTCTATAGGATTAAGGAATTTTGTAAGTACTTGTTTTTATGAACTTCCTTTTTCTGGTGTGAGGCACCATATTGAATTTTTAGAAAGACAATTGAAGTCTTTGTGACCTTTGTGCTAATATAACCCGACAAAAAGTGCATCCGGAACTATAATTTGAAGTAGATAGCTAGTGTCTATACTCAACAGCGTTAGCTGGATTTTTAAAGGTTCTTGTGCACATAAAAAAATTTGTCACCGTGTGCCCCCACTGGGAGATTACACTTTTTGGCCACCTAACACCCTTACGGTATACTGAAAATGAGCTTACGATATAATATGCCCCTCAAAAACCCGAATTTCAAAGAAAAGTCTCTAAAACATTTTGAATGAAATATTGAGAAAAATCAATTTGAAAATGTTTACTTCTATATCTTGTATATTTTTTAATATTAACATTCGGACCAAGACAAAATGGCTCACAGGGTATATTTTAATGTCTAGAATCTACAGTTAGTCTGTACAAACATTAATTTCTGTCTGTGATTATTGTTTTGTATTTAAAAAAACATAAACGAAATTCCACAGCACGGGAACGACTAGAATAACTCGGCTATTATTAAATGTTTTATTTACTTTTTTCCAGTCTAAAAATAACATCCCTACTCCTATATACTGAGTAATCTTGTTGTTACGAAAGGTAATTTTGAGAATTCTTTATTCCTACATTTACAACGTATTTTAGAATAAATTAAATGATTAAGAAATACAAGGACTTTCTTTTGTTCTAAAAGCGGAAATACATTTAAAATATAGATGTTTCGTATACCTTCTGTACACCACCAAGTAATACAACATGACCGTGCGTGGTTATATATAAAAAATACGTTTAATACCAACATATTTATGTGTGTACAGTTCTCTTCATATACAGGGTCGGAAAACGCTGATGGTCTATCTGAGTTTACACGAGAGCGACAAAGTAAAGTATAGAAATCCGTGCGATAGACAAGGATGACTATATTGACGACGTTTTATAAATTAGAATAACATCTGAACAGTCGCTCCCACTTCTAACCGAGCGCATCCGATTGGCCGGAAGGTTTGGCAGGTCTCTGTCAGCTTCAGGCAGCTGGCAGCTTCAGTGCCAATGTTTCTATGTGCGGAGTAGGACATATTTGCTTAAAACAAAGCAAATTCTTACGTACTTTTAACTATTTAGAATTATTTCATAAACCTACCACCTAACGGTGTATGAAAATAATTGCAATTATTTTCCGCTTTTGTATTTATTTAATAGCCGCTCTGGCAGAAAGTAATACTAAAACTCTAAAACATAAATAAACTTAAAACTTATTGCAGTAAAAACGAAAGAAAAAAATTAATGTTGATGTTTAACTGATAAGTTGTTCAAAAATGCCCCCTCTTTATGCCTCGCAATACCCTAATCTGTCATAGAATTCGGTTCTTACGTGTTCTAGCATTTCAGGGGAAATATTATGTAGGACGTCTTCAATTCGGGCCTGTAAATTGACTAAATTAAGTGGCCTATCATGTGAATGTCCGTAAATGGCCTGTTTTAAATGCCCCCAAAGAAAGAAGTCGTTGGGCGATAAATCTGGCGATCTGGGGGGCCATGGAATAGTGCCTATTGTACTAATAAGATGCTGAGAGAATGTGGTTTCTAAATATGCTGTTACTCGACGTTCATTGTGAGCGGGACAACCGCCTTGTTGAAACCACACATCCTCAAAGTTGATATTTAATGCTCGAACTGGTAAAGAAGTACAACTGTGAAACGGAAAGTGATGGAAACTCGCGGAAGGAAGATTGTATTTTTAAAATGAGTTTTCCAAATAAAAATTCTATTGCTATATCTTACAAGATGAAACTTAGTCCGTATAAATGAAATCGAAAAGAGTATACTGATAGAAAGGACGAAATAGTGATATGGCGAAGAAACTAATTAAAATAAATATTAAAAAATAAGAATCTGGATCGAAGAATATATTAAATTTTGACGAAACATGGGCGTATGAAGGTCATACGGAAAGCGGTACGATATGATATAATAAGTGTTAATGTGTGACCGTTATAGTGACAGTGCTAGTAACCAATAGTAAATAGTGTGTATGTATTCTAAAGCCTTTTGTCCTTTTCAATGCGGAACTCGCAAATATTTGCGCGATTTATTTAACGGTGGAAAAATCTCTATTTGTAACAAATGTTGTCAACTACCTATAACATTTTCTACTATTTTCATCATGAAACTGCCATGGTATATTATCAGAAGTTTAAAATAAACTTATTAACACCACATAATAATAAAAGGGGAATATTTGTAGTATTTGACAGTATCGCAAATTGCAATTGTGAAAAGTTGAGATTTTCCCGCCATAAATAATTAAAACATAAGTTGCAAAATTCGTGCAAAAATCCGTGAATTTCGCGTCCATAAGGATAAGGCTTAAGTGTGTTATCTGCGGAGTGCGCATCAGGTAGGTGTAAATGGGTGGTAGTGGGCAATCGCCGTCCAGCCGACGTCAACTTATTTTTGATAATTTTATGTGCTTTAACTGTTCTCAAGTGGCACGCTTAGGTAATCATACCACCCGCACCTTCCGTACTCATCTCTGTGTTGTGAGTTAGTCACTTTCTATTATTTTCGACCTTGGGTAATTGACAAGATAAAAACTTTAAATTTTGAAATAATTCTTATAATTTTTATTATCTAACGCCTCGAAATTGGTAAAAACTGTTATATCACTGTTTCTACTCTAAAAATAATGGATGTTATGTAATTCGCATTCAAATTTAGTACGCCTATGAAATCTTGCTCTCCGCACGCTTCGCCCGTCGCACTGGTCAACAAGCTAGCGATTAGTCACTGTCCACAATTTCGACCGCTGGTAAAATATCAGAATACCGGAGTTGGAGTTGCACAAGTAGCGACATCTCTTGCGAAAGCGAAAGGCAAACAATAAAGGCAAAGATGGCGATTGGTCTCTGAGATATAAGTGGGAGTGGATTTTATTTGTTGAATGACGAAATTGGAGGCGACTATTTAGATTTTAAAACGTCGTCAATATAGCCATCCTTGTCTATCGCACGGATTTCTATACTTTACTTTGTCGCTCTCATGTAAACTCAGATAGACCATCAGCGTTTTCCGACCCTGTATATTCTAGAAATAAATAAACATTTTTATATTTCCGTCAACAGAAAACAGTCTATATGTGTTAACAAATGTTTCGGCGAGCTAGTATTATACTAAAAATGTAAAATTTCAAGAATGAAATGAATAATGCAATTATTATTTAAATAAATGTATGCAAATTTAGCATACTCTTATATTTTCAAATATAACTTAAACTTAAATATCTTAAACGTTAAGTGCCTGAAAAAACTAGTTTCATTAAATTTAGCACATTTAGGGAAAATTTTTACTTATTGGCAACGCAGAGCCATGTTTGACGAATTAAGACTCCGGCCATCTAGGGTAAAGCGGAGCAACCTTAAATTGAATCTTCAGAAATATAATTGGGAATGGGCTCCAGTGTTTATTATTCTGAATATTGTTAAGTTATGTACTGCTGTCTCTTCTATAATATATTACCTGTTTTATTCCTCATTTTATATATTTGTATTTTACACGGAAAACTTTTCTTGTATTGTCCTGAAGAAGGCGTAAACGTAGACATGTCAATAACTTGGTTTTCTTTGGTTTTGGACCCAATTCCTAATAATATTTCTGAATATAATAATATTTCTGAATATAATAATATTTCTGAATATAATAATAATAATAATAATAATAATAATCTTTATTCCTTCTAAAAAATATTACAATTTTTGTAGGAAGAGGTTCTGCACTATGTTCGGTGACAAAAGAAAGAACCGAACGACTTACGTACATAGAAATTCAAATAAATAAAAAAAAGCAATACTTAATATACAAATATTGTGCTAACTATAAAAAAAGAGTAAATTAAGAACAAACCCACAAACAAAACAGCCATAACACTATATTACTGGCATATCATTCACTGAGCACAAAAGAAGGCGTAAACGTAGACATGTCAATAACTTGGTTTTCTTTAGTTTTGGACCCAATTCCTAATAATATTTCTGAATATTAAACTATTGGGTCATAAATATACTTACAAACTTAACTTGAATACCTGACAAGATATGTAATTATTGATTAATACCATTCTATAATTTAAAGGGATAAGTGTACTTGATAGGAGCATTACGATTTGTGAAATACATTAACTGTTATCACATTTATTGTCTACAGACATTTAGAAATTGTGTTGCCCTCCTCTCCCCGTATCACATTTGTTGGCAGGCTTTGACATTGTTTAAGTCTACTATGAATACGAAAAAGACTATATACACTGACATTAAATCAAAATGTATTCAATTTTTTTTACACCTTTGACACAAATTCATCTTTCCCGATCTCCCGACTATCTAAACAAGATATTTTTTTTTTCATATTCGTAACCGATACGAATACTGTAACATATATTTGCTTGAAGTTAACTCTTCGTAAATGTAATTTAGAGCCTCATTTTGGTTATATTTGTCTTTACATTTAGTAGTGTGCAAACAGAATACTTTATCAGCAGTTTTTGCTTTAAAAATCTTAATTTTTTAGTGAAATGTAATTCCACTTATAATATCCCTAGTGCTTCAATTATTTCCTGATATTTTTTCTAGGGGTTTTGAAAATAGGTATTCATGAATGAGAAAAATATTCCGACTACTATTTTAGGTCTCTGGAATATTAGGTGAGAAAATTGTGTGATCATCTGAATATTTTAGATTCGGTTGCAACTTTGCTGCCGTAGAATATATTGGCAAACTGAGACGTGTATCTTATGACTAATTTTTCTCAATAATTTCATTTTTTTTATTTAATTTCTATCAAAAAAACAATTGAGCATCGTTCTGTAGTTTTGTATCCTTTATAATAAATTTAATTTCAATTTTGGAATTATTTATTCATTACTCAGCTGTAAATCTCGGATTTTGAGCATTTTGTTGACAACCATTCACAAAATCTAATTCGTAAGAGATAATCCCTTGACATTTTAATGCTTGGACACGCTGTACATGGTACAGATATAATTGAGTCTCGTATATGATACGCCACACTGTTGATTAAGACATTCCTCGTACTTACTTGTTGAGTGATTTGCTTGTACTTATTCGGAGATTCTCTATATCTAAAATGTGTTCATCAGCTGCTGCATACGCCATGGACACCCTGGATTTCCGTCACTTTTACGATTCCCGAGTCACACCCGCGTAGCACTACCCCGGTAGAAATAGCAGCATTTGGCACTTGTTTACGGGCCAATTGATGAATATCATAAATTAAAATAAAATCCATCAACTCCGAGTTGATACTTGAAGAAAAACGAATGTAAACACTCACAAAAACGTTAATACTAAAATCGGATTTCAGTATTCGGAATCGCCTGCATTCCTATTACTCTAAAGATTACAGTAGTAGATATAATTGTTGAAAATACTACAACTTTCATAATTTTTTTCTTGAAAACTAAGGATTTTACAACAAAAAAATAATAAATTAACTCCCATATTTCATAACACATTTATTCCCAATTTTTTTTAAGAAGTTAATCATCCTATATAGGCACAGAATATTAGTTATGTAACATACAAAGTATATACAGTGCTTTCGAAAAGTAACGAATAAATTCATTATTTTTGAAATTGAGAAGTTTTCGAAAAAATCCCCTGGCACGTCGATTTTGTTTTTAAAAAAGGCACTTCTTCACATACGACCCTCATTTATGACGTCATCGTTGTTCGAGATATGACGTCATCGGCAATTTTTTTTAAATAGCAATCCCCAATTTTGACCATGCCATTTGAAAGAGCGTGTCATTCTCATACATGCATCATGAAAATTTCAAGAAAATAATGTTTGAAGATTTTAAAATTTAATTTTCACAATACTTAAAATGATAATGATTATGTAAAAAATCGACTAAATTAAATGTTCAAATTGTGCAACGTTGGCTGCCTGACAGTAGCCAAGACGATTAATAAATTCTTTTTGGACATTATCAATAACTTCAGGAGGTATACGATGTTTCTCGTGACGAATTCTTGCTAGTAACGTATACTTTGCTTTTTAAGTATCCCCACAAGAAATAATCTAGGGGTGTCAAATCAGGCGATCTGGCTGGCCACTCAATCGGCCCCCTTCTCCCTATCCAACGATTCGGGAGCAACTCATCTAAATAAGCACGGACAATGGGGAGGTGCACAGTACTGTGAAAATTAAATTTTAACATCTTCAAACATTATTTTCTTGAAATTTGTGTTTTTTAACCATAACTTTTCATGATGTGTGTATGTAGAATGGAACGCTCTTTCAAATGGCATGGTCAAAATTGGGGGTTGCTATTTAAAATATTGTCGATGACGTCATATCTCGAACAACGATGACGTCACAATTATGGGTCGTATGTCAAAAAGTGCCTTTTTTAAAAACAAAATCGACGTGCCAGAGGATTTTTTTCGAAAGCACTGTATTTACTAAAGAAAGATTGAAGTTGTTCTTCGGGCTTCATTTTGTCATTAAAATTGAAAGAGTTGTATGAAGTCAAAAAAGGCTATTAAATAGAGAGAAAAACTTACGGGTTGGGAAAAAACTACTGGAAAATATCGCGTGTCACATGTATTATTTAGAGGAATTATATTGCTTTGAAACATTCCAACAGGTCTTTCAGCCATTTTCAATGAAATCAGTGCCTAGATGTTACAATCGAAGTAGTTAGTATACGTAGTTTACTTTGCCTACATTATTTTATTTGCTGGACGGTGAAAGTGATGTTTTCCAGGCTTTTTGGCTTGGATTTATTTCAGTTCAAAGTAGAATTGAACAGTAATTTCACAGAATAGACCAGCAAGTTCATTCCGTTAAATTTTACAGAATAACTTCACTTCACTCTCCAAAAATGTTTTGTTCGCGTCGGACCAAATGTATGCCGGCTTGTAAATCATTGCATGCGTCTCGCATTGTTTTTTGTCGACTATACGAAGTCCGTTTGCCAATAAAGTCGCGGAAATGCTGGTGCGTTGTATACGGGGTCCATTCTTATACTTAGATTTCTACCAAGTCAACTGAATTGAGAAATAAAAAAAGGTAATCAGTGTAAATATGATTAATTTATTATACGTCGAAATATATAAACATACATTTTTCTATCACACTAAATTAAGCTGGGAAAATCATGTCAACGATTTATCTACACGTTTATCTGAGAATATTTGTCTACTACGTAATTTGAATCTCTCTAAGCCTGTACTTATGTCCGCATATTATAGTACTTTTCATGCCATTGGGGCCATTCTTCTCACAGTGAAAAATTTTTTAGTTTACAACGTAAATGTATAAGAATAATTGCTGGAATAACGTACAGAGAAGATTGTCGTGAGCATTTCAAACAGCTAAATGTTCTTACACTGCCGTCGATGTACATTCTTGAATGTCCCATTCATATTAAAATAATGAACATAGATTTGCTCGACAGGAAAGTTTTCATTCTCACCATAATAGAGAAAGACATAATATCAGGCCAAACTTTCTTCGATTAGCGAAATCCAGAGAATATTTTTGTATTAAATTCTTTAATAAACTTCCATCCGAGATTCAGTCACTAGATCTAAATTGTTTTAAGTTCAGAATTAAAAAATATCTCAAAAAAAAAGCGTTTTATGATTTTAACGAGTTCTTTGCCGACCAGTTTTTAGATATACTCGCGTCAAGAATTCAGACGTCTTACGTCACGGCTGACGTTACACATTTGTTTTTATTGTCAACGTAATATTCGATATTTGGTCGCGTTAAAAACAATCATTTTTTGCAATTTAGTGCAATATGTAATGCAAACTTATAGTGTAGTATATAGTTTTATTACTATCAATTGCAGTTCTTAAATATTTTGATGAAAATACAATGAATTATTCATTTGTTCGTATGACGTAAGTCGTCTGAATTCTTGTCGCGAGTATATGTAATTATTGTTTTTTTATGTTTTTAATTTTAACTTATTTGATATTTTGTAATTTTATATTATTATGTCATTTTTATAATGTTCAATGTTCTTTTACTTGTTGTGAATTTTATTTTAGTGTTTATATGTATCTTCTGTGCTTCCCCTTTTTTTTGACTTGCGTAAACATTTTATTATGTATGGACACCAGTAAATGATTTGATTTGATTTATTATTTTTATTTAATTTCCGTTTTAATATCACTGTTTATACATTTCAGTGTATAGTATAATATGCTGACTCTTATATACATAGAAAAAATACTGTAATCTAAATTCTGTACATGGGTACATGAATTATTCTGGCAGAGAAAATAAGGAGGAAAATTGCTTTAGTAAAAAAATATTAGTACGCTACTAGCTTTAAATATATAAATCACTATTTTTTAATTCTCCGTTTTTGGGGCAAAAAATTATTGCATTGTTTTCGTAGCAATTTTCAAATAAAATGTGTTTACTTATATAATACACGTGGACATATTATGACTATGTGAATCTATTATTTATTATGTTATTGTTTTAATTGCCTAATTATAATACAAGTATCGATAAAAAAATGACAAGTCGAGACAGTAATCAGCTGAAGAGGAGAATCGGCCACATAAATTCTTTAATACGAAGATGTCAAATGTATATTAATGCAGCAGGTGGACATTTTGAACAACTTCGTTAGATGTTATATAGTTGTAATTATTTTCAATAATTTTATTAAATATTAATTAATGAATTGATAATTATTTTATTATCGTTAATTCAACTATAATTTGTAAATAAATTTTGCTTGAATGGTAATAGTTACGAAAAACTTACAAGGAGAAATTTTTGTCTCATTTAAACGGAAAATCAATTTTTTTAAGTTTTAAGCCATTGGCGTACTAATATTTTTTTACTAAAGCAAAAGGGACCTCTATTTTCTCCGTCACTGGTGAAGTAAAAAAAAAAATTCTCCAAAGATCACAAGTCATCATTTATAATTATTTTACTGATGAAACTTCATCACAATTTTTTTTTTTTTTGGAAACTAACTTAAAAAAGTAAACATTAGTCGAGTATAGTTTATTTAGCAAACTAACATTATTTTTTTAAGATATATTGGTTTTTGAACTTTGATGAAAAAAAAAGAATTTAAACTAAACTAATCAAGAATAAATTCTTCACAAGTATATTATGTCTTATTATTAAACTGATTTTATAGTAAATATTATTATACAACATATATTTATTTATGAACCCAAGAAATATGACGCATTCCATTGCTGTTTACCACAAGTTTTGCATATTGAGATTCCGGTAATAAAATAATGTATCTGGGCATTTTGTCGTTGTATTGGGACATTTCGGTACAATATAATGTCTAAAGTTTGATTGTTTTGTTTTATTGTCCCTAATTGTACTTTCAATAATTGAATTTTTCATAATTGCAAAAACATCCTACGCTTCGTATTGTAAATGCAAGTAAACGGTAGCGAGCGCAACTCGATTATAGGAGCCAGTGACGTCACACAACGATTTACGCAAGTCCATGTTCTCAAATTATTTTAAAAGCGTTAGGAAATTATCATTTTTTTCAGATCGCACTAAAATTGCTGAATCATTCAGCAATTGTAATAGAAAGATGCTAACGGACTACTTACTTTCATTCTAATATTTTGCTTGTTTTTCGCCAATTCCATGAGTTCCGAAGTAACGTTTGATACCCCCAAAATTGACGAATCCATTATGATAATGGGAAAATATAATCCTGTAGCAATTGGGTACATTCGCTGAACGAAGAACTTGCGTTACAAAGAGAATGCCCGGCATCAATTTTGGATAAAACGCCTTTGTGGTCCACTTTAATATCACTCAGATATATCAGGGGTTTCCAGCCCCCACGTCGCTCCTCAAATTTGCTCGGTAAATAGGAGTAGAAAAGTGTAAAAAGATACGTTCTCGTCCCCTTCAGCGACTTATGCAGGGCACAGGAACCCGTTGAAATAGACGAAAATACTGAAAGTAATAAATCAATGTTGGGGTGCGAAAGGGAACATCAATCTAAATAAAATATCGATATACAATAAAAAGCGACAGGGAAAAGGGTGGCGGGGAGCACGCCGTGATAGTGAGAAAGACATTTAACGGATGTTGAACATAAATACTCAATTCTACTTTTGATATTCAATATTATGAATAATAAAACGCCGCACTATGACACGCTCGGTTTTTATCCTTTCTCTTGTGGCGGTTCGATGGGGAGGGAGAGAAAACTTTTGTTGGTGCGGATATGGGGGTGGTTTTGTTCCTTTCCACGCATGTCGTAATATGCGTATGAATGTTGTAAATAGAATGTTACAGCTCCTTTAAATTGATTGTTTTACCATTTTATTAGTTTTTTAGACATTTGTTATACAGGGTGTCCAAAATAGAAGGCCGTGCCATTAATCACATTCTTTAGACAAAAATAAAACGACTTTCCTTATGCCTTTTTTTATTTCGGCGTCCCTGTTTCAATATACAGGGTGTTGAAGTTACATTTTAAAATACTATTTTTCTTAATAATCCCATAGTTTTGAAAGATACACACTTGACATTTTGCACGTAAATAGAGAGCTCTGCTGAACACAAATGTCCATCTTGTCAACATAAATACATTAGTTACTATTAGGTACTTCTTTGATTTGGCAAGTCGAGAAGTAGTATGCGGCTATAAGTTTATAATTCAAGACAATATGGTTAGTAATTAATTAATTATTTTATTTAATGTTATTTAGGTAAAAAGTTATTATGTTGACCGTTCATTATTACTATTACTAAATGAAACTATTATTTTTTGTTTGATAAAAGATACGTATTTACTTGGCATACGCAGAATCGAGTGGAAGATCAATGTAGATGGAAAATTGAAAATTGTGGATCTACTCGTAATAGACGTAGTATACAAGAATCAAATGGTTATATAATCAAATTGCAGTAGACGATAAGTCTATATTGACTGAAGATGATCAGCAAATAGCAAGTAGAATATCTACTATAGTTGAAGATGTTGAAAGGCTGAAAGCTTAAATCAATCACGAAGTAAGATAGATTTAGATAGTTACTTGAATAATAGAGGAGGAGAAAGCATTGCTGCGAATTTTATGAGGAGAAATACATGTAGTGAACTTAATGCAAGTGAGGGATAAAATATTAAGGTACTATTAATTAATATTACAGATCTGCTTCCAGAAACGACAGATAATGAGAATAGTGAAGCAGAGCTATCAAGGTTAATAGAAGAATACGAATACAGATTTTAATCTTATTTTTTGAATTCATAAGTATTTCTCATTTTATAAATTTTAGAATTATCATTTTGTTTTAATTAGCAGATATTCATTCAGTAAGTATTACGATTTGCTAAGTTGTCAAGGTATTACGATAATAGATATCGCCACAAAATTTCAGTTTCACTTGAAAATGATAGTGAATGATAGATTTATGGGCACTACAAATTGCCGTTTTTCTTCAAAACGGAGCATTTAAACAAAAAATTACAAAAGAGATAAAATGATCAGAAGAAAATTCTACGTTTGATATTTCAAGAAAAAGCTGCACAGGCGTACTTAGAAATAATTGGAGGGGATAAAGGATACTGCATCCCTCAGTTACCTCCATTTGTCATTTTTTTTTTTCACCAAAATTACATGATAAGTATGCCGGAATAAGATAAAAGTAAAAATTTCAAATGTGTATTTTACAAAACAATGGGATTATTATTAAAAATAGTTTTTTAAAATGTAACTTTAACACCCTCTATATTGAAACAGGGGCGCCCAAATAAAAAATGGCATAAGGAAAGTCGCATTGCTTTTGTTAAAAGAGTATGTGGTTAATGGTATGGCCTTCTATTTTGGGACACCCTGTATACAGAGTTAACTATGATTAAGTACAAATATTTTAAGAGGGGATAGAAAAAAATACGAATTAATGGAATCACCCTTCAAAAAAATTCCAAACTTATTTTTAAATCAAAAAAAAAATGTTTTCGATATTATATTAAATCCTTATTTAACGCCGCCTATGCGACCCGTCTGCCGCACGTTCAACGTTTACAGAGTCAGAGTACACAACCAGCAACACAACCATAAAATTTGCTGTCATGTCATAATTTAATTCCTATGTTTACGTTGCAGTTTTGTGGTCTTCTTCAGTTTTTAGTGTCTTTTTTAATTATAAACGTTTGGTAGTTATTAAATAAAGGAATTTAGTGTCAGGTGAGGACATTTTCCCACAATATAGTTCGCCGGTTTCTATTATGTATTAGTACCTACCTATTCCTTTTGTTCGATTTTCGTATAATAAATATGCATTTTATCTATTTTATTATTACAAATAATGTTAATTTTTGTCGTTTCTGCATTTACAAAGAAAATTTTCATTTACTTAACAAGACCAACTACAAGAAATGAACAACTTGAAATCATTATTACTCAAGCACCAGATAATACATAGACTAACTGTATATTCTAGATGTTTAAAATATACCGTGTGAGCCATATTTTCTTAGTTCGAATATCAATATTGAAAAAGATACAGGGTGTAGAAGCCAAAATTTTTAAAATTTTGCATCTGTTCGTATTTTCCACATAGGTCGCGGTGGCAAATTTCCTTGGCCGCCTCATAGCCCCGACCTTAATCCCTTAGATTTCTTCCAGACCTTTTCCAATCATGATGGTGTTAATGTATTTCGAAACCAGGAGGGTACTTTATTTAAAGTAAGACCATATTTAAATAAGGGCATAAGAAAATATATTCATGTTAATGGTGGGCATTTCGCTCAGTTATTAAAGTAGTTTTTTTGTAATAATGTAAATTTGTTCATCATCATTAAACTATTTCTTTAAAATTTTTGTTATAGTTACTTTTAATGAATATTATGATGCGCTGCATCTCAGTTTATCCAAATTAAACCAGTATATATTTTTCGCTTTAAAATGATTTGGCATTCATCTGTGTTAAGAAATATAATAAACATATCTACATAAAAGTTTAGTTCGATACAGTTTAAGCAGCGACATGCATGTGGTATATTGAAAGTGAACTTTTGTGATACGTCATAAAAGAAACCTCCCTATACCGAATTTCTAAGAAAAGTCTCTAAAACTTTTTGAAATATCGAGAAAAATCAATTTGAAAATTTTCGCTTCAACAGCTGTATCTTTTTAAATATTGACCTCCCAACTAACATTTAAGCCTAATAGACTACTACACAAGAAAAATAATTCTAGATTGATCAAGATTTACTACTTTCCTCCATAAAAATAGTCTTCAATGTTACAAAATCTTATAACACCAAAATTTTAGTCAAAAATTTGTTAATTAAGAGTAATATAATGACTTCTAAGTAAAATGAAATATATGTCACTTTATACAGTTCGAAATTACATATTGTTTCCCTATTCTATGTTTTCAAATGCTAATATTCCAATAATGTGTAAGACGAAGTTATAATTTACTTAATTTCGCCTTGAAACCTGTCTTCAATATCCAAGGTTTTTTTAAATTATTACAATAGGTAAATATTTACATATTTATTACGAAATTGTAAAACTTATTTTGTCTTCAACTAGTAGTTAAAAATAAGGTAATAACTAGTTATTTTGCCCTATTAAATCCTTCAATTGGTTAAGTTCCATTTTTATTACAATATCAACCTATTTTCAACTTTGTTGATAATTTCTAAAGAATATTTAACCATTTCAATTAACCTAATGGAAATATGGTTCTATATTATGGTACAAATTTACTTGTTAATAATACTTCGACGTAAGGATTTTTAGGAAACAAGCTTCTTGTTATATGTATATGTATTCCGACAGATCTTCATGTAATAGCGCGTAGAAATTGTTTTGTGTTTGGGCGATCTGCAGTGAAAACCAAGCCCTACACAATATTACAGAGTTGTAAAAAACGAATTTAAGCCAACACTGCATATTATGTAAATCAATCTAATGATAATATATCGATAAACACTTCATATATAAGTACTCTTATGACTGTTATTATGTCAGATGAATTCAGTAGGGCACGTGAATTGAAATTCGAATTGAATTCCGTTTGAAAATATTAATTTTGTTTTTGTTATTACGCATACATAATATTATTGGCTTTAATTTGAATTTTCAATCACAAATAAATCCAAGAGTAGAATTTTATATGTAGGTACCTAGTAATAATTTAATTGGTAATAAATTATCATAAAATATCTTCATTTGGAGGAAATCTCAACCACAAAGTTAATATTTTTCTGTGACGTCAACATTGGCATAGGCAATCTGCCCTATAGGTTAAGACTTACAGACAAATTGACTTCAAAGTTGATTTTATTTGAGCGGCCATGTTGTAATAAACACTAAATGTTTTGTTCATTATTTCTAATTGATTACTCATTAAAATTATGTGAATACAGATAATATTACTTAATACATTTATGACGAAAGATTATTAAACACATTTTATCACGAAGTACATTCAGTTTTAATTTTAGGTTATTTTTCAGTATAGAAATATTATTAAAAAGCAATAGTAAAAATGTATATTTATAAGGCGCGTTATTTTTGTGAAAGTTTGGTCATGACATTATACGAAAAAATTTCCTGGGTTGTACAATTTGATGAATGGAAACCAAAAATACAGACTTTAAAATATTATATTAAAATCTAAATATCTATAAATATACCTACTAACTCCTACTGTACTTGTAGTTTAGTAGCCTGACTTATAGCCTTTCTTTTTCTTCCTATCCCTGTTCGCTATTACAATGTATAAAATCAAACATATAATGTTGTCTCTCTCTGGCAAATGTATGTCATATAAAGGGCATAATTAGGGTATATCTTGGTAATAATGTTTTTTATATTTTGAAATTTTAACATAAAATTGGTCCGTATTTCTTTTAAGTCCAATTATCTTATTGGAACAAAATTCTTGCCGACCAATTATTAACTTCCATATTACTTTAGTTTTTTTCCCCACATAAGGAAAAAGGCCAACGAATATAGGTAAACTTTCCTTATACGGAATTGGTCATGAAAAGTTTTTGACCAATTCAGAGGTCAAGTTAACGTAATTTTAACTTTAATTGTTTGTTGGGCTCAGACCTCATACGGTATATTTTAATATCTAAAATCTACCGTTAGTCTATGACGTATTCATTACAGGCTACCCTGTATATTTAATAAATAATCATTAATTTCTTAAAGTTTGTACATATATTTAATTGACACCCTAAAAATTTTGAAAATCAAAGAACTATTCTGTTTAGATCCTTGAAATAAGGCAAAATGTCACTGTAGAGATTTAAAAATAAACGTTATTTTATCATAAATAAAATTCATCTTTCATTTTACAGTTTTTTAGGAAATATCAAATTGTTAAATAAAACGTCAGGAAAAGTTAGAGAACTCCAAAAAATGATTCCTGTTGCAACCCTGTCCATAAAAAATTAATTTTATCTAGATAAATATGCAAATATAGAAGGTAAAGGCAATATTTTTAGTCAAAACTGGCTTTCAATTCTCTATAATTCTTGGACAATAGACGCGAATGTTCAAATAGCTACATCGGCATCATTCAAAACAGTGATTTTTTATTTAAAAACATTCATTTTCTTCCATATCTTGAACCTTTTTGCTATCAAAATATATTTTTTGAGTTTAACTTAATTGAAAAAATAAAGTTACAATAATTGTTCATTCAAATTTTATTTATTCGCATTTTGACATCCATATTGACTAATTATTTATGTCATGATTTGTATTAAACGAAAAATTGCCAAAATGCAAAATCATACGTAATTTGCTTAAGACTATTTGGGGAATAATTTTTCATACCTTTTCTTTCCCATAAAAATGGAAACGATAAACCTAAAGAAAAATGTATGCGACCACACACAATTTTTTTAACTTTGTAAGTTACGACTTCACATAAAAAGATAATAGAAAGGCTGATTTCCTGCCAGCGAATTTCACAACGTGATTCATATCATTTTCCTGTACTATGCACGGGAGGAAAATTTCAATAAGGCATTTCCTTTGATATTGGCAATAAGGTGCCACGCCTTCTTTTTATCTTTATTCCCCTTTCTGCGTTCGAGAATCCCACTTCTGATTTCTGAACGGGAATTCCGTCGCAGCGCGCGCTATCGATTCCATTCATTCGGGAGTATTAAATAAATCAGGCCCCCATCAAATACATATTTCAGCGCGGCATCTCAGTTAAATGCGCATATAAAGAAGTTTTAACTGAAATCAAGTCGCCCGTGAGAACTCGCGAATTAGAGAGCATTCAAAAGGCGGAGAAGTTGAATATGGATCTTTTAATGGCAGTTATAATTTAGTTACAAGTCTATTCTATCCGCCATTTTTGCAGAAAACGTAAGAAGTTTAAGAATATATTCGTTAACACAGTGTAATTTCTTATTTGTGGGTTTTCATGTTTCTTTCCTTCTAGCACACAGCTTAGACTAGCCAATTTAGAAGAGCCAACATAATTATCCACGCATATTAGCTTGTTCATACATTTCAAGCTGCACAGTTCATTTGCTATCTACTGACATGCCAATAAGCAACATATTAACGAGGCATGCCATTTTACTTGCAAGCAGCTTGCAAATGTATCATCGTTGTGACATCCACTGGCATAGCCATTTTCTAGCATACAAGCTACTTACCTATTTTACTGGCATAATGGCATGCACCTTACAGAAAGCAGCTACTGGTATGTGTGTTTACTAAAAGGCATGCCAAGTAGAAGGCGTGCAAGTAAATTGCAGATCATTTGATTTTTTGGCTTGCACCGTGAGTCGAGGGTCTCGAAGGTATTCAAATAGTACGTCGGAATGTCATGTATTATCATTTGCTAGCTATTGACATGCCAATAAGCAGCCTACTAACGAGGCATGCCATTTTACTTGCAAGAAACTTGCAAATATATCATCGTTGTGTCATCCACTGGCATATGCCATTTCCTAGCATACAAGCTACTTACCTATTTTACTGGCATAATGGCATGCTAGGATATTGCAGAAAGCAGCTACTGTCATGTGTATTTACTAATAGGCATGGTAGTAGAAGGCGTGCAAGTAAATTGCAGATCATTTGATTGGAACGTCTCCATGTATTACCATTTACTAGCTACTAACATGCCAATAAGCAAAGTACTAACGAGGCATGCCATTTTACTTGCAAGTAGCTTGCAAATATATCATCGTTGTGTCATTCACTGTCATACGCCATTTTCTAGCGTACAAGCTACTTACCTATTTTACTGGCATGTATATTTCCGTCTTTACGGTCAGCATAAATTATTTAAGTTTGTTACAACACTACAGTTTATCTCGAACGCTGGCGTGGCAAGCTCTGTTTGTACAGAGATGAATCAGAATCGAAGAACGAGTCGGTATGCAGCTTTTTGTTCAAATAATTCTTGTAACAATAACGAGTATTATAATATTTTCCTTCCGTTGCTATATATGATTAATTTCTTTGTTAAAATATTCGATCTTTACGTATTTTCATGTCGTGTAAATAAAATTTCTATTTTGGCAAAGCAAAATTGTCTACAGTCCTAAATGCAACGGTTCTAAACGTTTCCATGCAATACGTGCTTATACGTGATTGGATTGGACTGCATGAACAGACGGTTTAAGACCTCTATAATTTTAATTATTTTTGGTATGTACTTACGGTTAGCTAACATAAAACATTACTCCCAGGCGTAGGCTGTAATACTAGATTTGAATTTCTCTGCTATAAACTTGGGCGTCAGATGTTTTAGGATTTTTTTATAAGGATGTTTCGAAAATATAAAACTTACCGATTAAATAAAATCTGAATCGTTAGAAGATTAATTTAATTTACTATTAATATCAATACAAATAAATACGGGGTTAACTATGACTAAGTAAAAATATTTTAAGGGGAGATAGAGAAAAATAAGAATTAGCGGAATCACCCTTCAAAAAATGTATAGTTAATTATAAAGCGAAGCTACACCGACAGTGGCGGTCCGTCTACCGCGAGGTATATTTATTTCATAGTTTAAAGTTTAGAGAGTACGGCAACCAGCAACACTAAGCGGTAAAATTCGATGTCACAATTGAAATCATGTGTGTTTACGTTGTGATTTTTGAGTTTTAAGGGCCTTTTTCAGTTTTAAACGTTTTTTAGTAATTAAAGGAATTTGTGTCGGGACATATATTTTTGTAAAATATAGTTCTTTCAGGTTTTTGGATAAGACTGCCACGGTTTCTGTTATCTATTAGTATTTCTTTCGTTCGATATTAGAGTAAATGGGCATTTTATTTAACTGTACTCAAAGTGTGTTTTGTTGTTAGTGACGAAAGAACGAAAAACGAATGCAAAATACTGCAGCTAACCAGATTTACTATTACCTGTCATTATTATTAATAAAAATGTTGATTTTTGTCATTTCTACATTTGGAAACGCCGTAAAAAATGCTTGATAGTTGACAAGTCTACCTCGGATGATGCTTATCATAGACGTCGATTTTCCGGAGGAAAAAAAGATTTTGATCCAGACTCAAATACATGCATAAAATGAGCTTGTTCAGCTGGCTTTGTCTAAAGTTCATTTTACAAAACAGTAATAATCATTTTGCAAACACGGAATCTCAGGCCGGACTAATGCTCCGACCAGCATCGAATTACACCTGATAAACCTATAGCAAACAGTCATTCGTCAGCTGCGTACCAAACATATACCGGTTGCGAGCTTATTAGCTCTCATCAATACGCCATAGGTGAGGTAACTGACGAATAGCCTTAGCTGTTTTAAGTCTTTCAAACTCGAGAGTAGAGACCATGGGTAACGTGCACTGTGGTAATAGTCATTTTGGTAGTTAAGTAATAGTATATTATGCAACGATCATGTAATGATACGCATAAACCATACGAAACTCGCCTTCGGCTCGTTTCGTATCCCGGTTAATTCTCGTGTATTAATAACCATTACATGAGCGTTGCATACGCTATTTTTTCGACACCCGATAAATAATCAAAAACCATAAATTTTATATTTTTATTGAACACAATAGGTAACAGTAATTATTCGTATGAACTGCATTTTCTGCTTTCTCCGATATGTGTGGAGGAGTCGATGGTAATTCTTCTACATCGCTGATTTCAGACATTTTGATAAATTATCGAAGTTTAGCTAGGTATCTACGAAAATTTAATACGTGCTAATTTTGACATCTAAAATAATTACATAGGAACCTAGGATAAACGTCAAATGCACAGCATGCTTGATTGAAAAGTTATGGGTTTCTATTGATTAAAAATCTGTGTCGTAATGAAAAATCTGTATCGTAATGGGTATCATTATGAAACGGATTTTGGGCATATAAGTGCATTGTTATAATACGTGTGTAGAAAAAAATATAATCATAATCACATAAACCGTTCGGACATTCACAGATAATTAATATCAAAAAATAACTTAGGTCGTCCCGGATTCGTAGGTACAAATTTTGGGCCGTATAGTAATTACTATTCTATATACTGGGCACAAAACTTAACCTGGTTTTAAGGAATAGATAAATACTTGAATACATATAATTTGAACCTTGCCATACACCTAAGTCATTTTTTCCAAATGTTATCAAAAAGCTGTTGGTATAGTTCATGGCAAGCGTCTTTAAAAAGAAAAAAATATTTTCGTGGCTGCACTTTTCTCAGTAGCATAAATGACGTAAATAGTTTTAGCCGTATCCGGTTTTTTTGCTTGTTGCTCTTTTTTTGTTTGCATACACGATCTCTGCATAAAATAAGGCTTTCATATATACGCATATATCAAATTGTATGTCATATTTAATTTTAACAAAATCACTTAATTCAAAATTTAATTATGGTAAAATAACGAAGCTTAGAATTAATCGCCAAATGTATGCAACATTGAACGTAAAATTTATCAAACTCAGTTTACGTAGTAAAATTCGATACTGGACTAATTGACGCTGAAAGCAAATCCGTAAACAATATTAAATTAACAAATTTAAATCAGGCTAAATATTTTATGAAGCTGGACGTTATAAAATTTAACATTTATCAAATTATGCAATAGTAAAATATTTGTTAGTCCGCATAGTTCCATTATTAATGTGAAACAACGTAGAAAAACAAAATGTGACGCTAACAGATTGATAGTCCAGGCGCTTTGTAAATTAGTGTTATCAAAATGACAAAATAATGATTATAGGTAAAACTGATACCAAATATCCATCAAATACTGTCAAAAGAATTAATTTTAAAATTGCAACAAAAGGCAATTTCAAACATAAAATGATCATTATTTTATATTATGTTATACATATGTACTAATTCACACAATTATGCTATCCAATATATCCTAATATCACAGAAGCATGGTTACAAAACAACATATAACTACCAAAAAACAAAACAGATATATGTCACCACTGAAAATGAAAACAATAAAAGCACTGTAAAAATGCCAGTCTTCTATCTATACAGGTACAGGAATTTTTCGGATATTAGTAACCATGTTGGTTTGAGAGAACCATCTGATAACATCCAGCCATTATTCTCTGCAATAAACTTAATACAATTAGCCTCAGTAGCATTTACACACATAGAATTCACATAAATCGTCCGTAATTTTTTTTGCTTTAAAGATTTCCAGCATGTAGAATATGAGTGGAATATTTTTATATTTTACGCGTACAGCTGGCCTTCAGCCTCGTCTAACAAGTAACTTTGCGCGCTCACTCTCTGTCACTTTATTTTAATTACCTAGTATCTTTAACGGCACGAAACTCCTAATTGCGGCTTTTGTTTATAGGCAGACATGTTGCATCACGTACAGAAAAAAAATTAGCTTTAATGTGGCACAATTGAAATGAATTTAAGCCATGAACGTAAAAATTTAACAAAAATTATACCTGTTTACACCTGGGTGCGGAGAGGTTACGGAAGTGATCAATAGCAACTGTGCCTTTTCAAAGTCCTTAAATACATTGCCATGAAGTAGAATATGCTTTATTTCCATAGAACGTAAATGTTTCACGAAAAGCCAATTAGTAATATTTTAATTAATAATAATCGCGGTCACTTTTTAATTGGCACCTCATGAGAAATGTGTTCCTCCATTTATAAAAATACATAAAAATTAAATCTCGGTTAACTACTTTACGAATGTACTAATTTTGGAACTGGATCTTAGACTATAATAAATAGGCTTCAGCTGAAGAAGATCGGTGGTATCAACAATGATCGTTAATTGCATATCTGCTAATTGTTGATTTGAATAAGGCAATTTGAAATAAAGCAACGAAGACTGCGTTGTGTAACAGATTGTGCTTGCCCTAAAGACCTAGCTACTGAATTGTAAACAGTTGATTTGTGAGATGATACAGGGTTGTAATAATATACTTTATGCCGCGGGTTACTTAATGAGTTTTATTTTCGCATCTTCTATATCCTCATGAAAGAAACGCATTTTTCGTTTCGTTTCAGAAAAAGTCTATAAAATGCACTCTGTTGGTAGGAAAATATAAACAAGACATTCTTTATAATTTTTACTAGACGCCATCTATTTGCTGTGTTTTTACTATAATGTGCTTGGTTTCTGTTTCAGGTAAAATAAAATATTCAGAACGTGTATATGAGGCGTGTATGGATGCTTTCGACTGCCTGCCGCTCGCGGCGCTAATGAATCAACAGTTCCTGTGCGTCCACGGCGGTTTATCACCAGAAATACATAATTTAGATGATATACGAAAGGTAAGTTTCTTCTCCTTTTTGTCGTCACTAAGATCCGTACATTATGTTAAAATTACGGACGAATCAGGACACTACGTTGACGTACACGTGCCAATCGATGGACTGTTTCAATACAAATCACCAATTTATAAGTGATGAAATGAGAGGTGTAAAAATGCAACGGAAAGTTATAAAGCGAAATCGATAATAGCAGTTTGATTTTTCAAATAATAGGTACTTAAATAATAATAATAATGGGTATAAGTAGTAACTAAAAAATACGTGTTTATTTTGTTACAAAATTAGTAGATAATAAAATGGAATGTTTTGTTTTCTGTAGGTAGGTACCTACAACCACACATTTTTTTTATATACCTATTCTACCCTGTGAGATATAAGTGGTCTGCTTACTTCTTGCTCGGCCTCGACTTACAAGAAGCGACCCACATTGCAGTAGGTACTTAACGCAGACCTCTCGCCCTGGGCGACGCGCCATGAAATCTATAAATGATACTGCAGGTAACAACTACTCTGCGGATGCCCCGACCGGTATTGAATTACACCTGCAGTTAAGAATAGAAGTCGTATCTACATTTTGTGTCATTTTCGGTTTATGACACCTACAACTTGGTAATTAGCATATGTATGCGCATGTTAAAACTGAAAGTCGTATTATCTTCTGTTATGATGTTAAATAATATTTCTGTTAACAATTTAAAATTTGATGGCACAGAAAGTTACCCAATTCAGGCAGTAAGTATATCATAATGAAGTATTTGTCAGTTACGACCTCTTTGTTTAACAGGGCAGTATTAGGCTTTTTAAATTTTAGTTAATTTAAAGTTAGGTTACTAATTATACAAGATGGGTAAGTATAAACCTTAAAATTTATTTGTTTCGATGAATATTTATAAAGTTTTATATAAAAATATAAATTGCAGCTTATGTTTAAACAGAAATTTACAAGTGTTTTCTAACTAAATGAAGACACCAATTTCACACAATAACTAAAAATAATTAAGTATGCATCTTATTATTCAAATTTAAGTTGCGTACTAATTTCAATAGCTTTATTAGAATTTAGTAGTTTGATTTCTCTTATTAAACCACCTTGCAAAACCAGAAATCTATAAACAATCTATAAACGCGATATTAAAATTATTAATAAGATATATATCTGTTAAGTAGGTATGTTGTTTAGTTTTAAGGGGATGTAGATATACAGGATGATCCGTAAGTAATGGCCCATGAGGACTAGATTTTCAGTTCAAAATATTACGATTCAAGCCAACTTACCTTAATAAAATGTTGATAATAAAAAAGATAAAAAGTTTCAAAGCTGGAATTTAAAAAGTGATTTTTTGTAATAATTATCAACTTAAAAATTTGAGAATAGATGTTTTCGGATATGAGAAATTATAATCTTTGTCTATTTCGACGTATTTCCTAGAGGGTGTCATATTTGTGACGTAAATGTATATAGCTGTTTACAGCCTTTTAGGCCCAGAGCTGCGTTATTTTCCTCCACTCCGTTCTATTCTTCGCCTTTCTTTTCCATTTCGTTACATTTTTCTTCATTAGAGATATTGCCACCGTCTCTCTCCCTCTTTTTTCTTGTAGCTAGGTTTACTCCCTACAATATTTTTCTACTATCCTTTCATCTTCCATACGTTCTAGATGCCCTAGCCACTGCACTCTTCTAACAACTTCGTCTATTTTTGGTGCTTGCATATATTTTTTCATTATTTCTCCTTACATAGCCTTCCTCCGTTTTCTTTTCCCCCTAGAATTCTTCTTAAAATCTTTCTTTCCCACCTTAACAGATTTTTTCTTGACTTCTTATTGATCATCCAGGTTTCACTGCCATACAGCCCTGTAGGCCTCCAAATTGTACATTCTAAATTTTACTCCTCTGGACAAATTCTTTGATTTCATTAAGTGGTTGATTGCTGCCGAACTTCTGTTTGCTTTTATTATACACATATTCCTAAATTTATTCTAACTGCATCTCTCCGTGCTGCGTTCTCAATTTCAAGTTGGTCTCTTTTTTTTATTCTGCTACTATTTGGTGATTTTTTAACAATATGTGCCCTTCTCTGTTTAACTAACTATCTCTTATGACCCTTTCTTAGTACTAAATTAAAAAGAAGCGTTGGGAGTGGGTCTCCTTGTCCCAGTCCTGTGTCAATAGTAAAACCTTCCCAACATTCACATTTTATTCGTACTTTCCTTTTAGTATTTTCTAAGGTAATTTTCAATAGCCTAATCAGTTTGGTTGGTATCCTAAATTTTTCAATATTTTACTTAGTTTATTCCTTCTGACAGAATCATATGCTTTCCTCCACAAGTCCACAAATAAGATCATTTATTTAATCCCATATTCATAGCATGTAGTAAAGATTTCCTTCACCATGAAGTGAATGGTTTACGTTTTTTTATTTAAATATACTTTTGAAAATAAAATGAATGGTTAGTTGGTCTTCTCAAAAATATATTGTGCATAAGACAGCAAAATGTCTTTCTCCTTCTGAATTTAGAGCAAACTAAACTGTCTGTGGCTTTAAAACAGGAAACAGGCCAAGTTCAAGGACGCGAATAAACAAATATGGGTTGCGCTGCACATGAATTTATTATGACTACTTTTTATTCCGTTTAACGCAGTTCAGGGAAGACCGCTAATGAAAAGCAGCATATGTGATAAGAGCCATTGTCTCCTCGCAGCGCATCATGTCGGCTGTCAGTCTCGCTTTGTTCTCGATCCAATCCGATTACTTACTATGTGCCGTTCGCCTTTCGATCCATTAATTCCTAGCCACAATGAATGGACTCGCAAATTTCTGTCGACGCTACCCTGTTATCGGGCGTCCGCAAAAAATAATGACAAATTATCGCTATAGGATAAAGTCCGAAGGCGCATTGCGGTTGTACTAGAAAAAAATCCAGCCGTCTGGTCTGTCAATTATCGCTTTAATTAGACTGATAAGGCTCGTCACTATGCGAATAGTTTTGTTGTTGTTTCGTAATGAGTGTTAGGACTGATATAGGCCAAACGTAGTAAGGCAGATTTACTGCGAAGTGAAAAATAATAACTATACTCCGGTATCAGAATGAAATTATAGTGACGTCATTTTAACACGTGGAACTGCGTGAAGGGCAAGGCATCTGGTTATAGGATTCCATGGACGTATCATTTTAGAGGATTCAAGAAATTATTAAGTATAGAACAAATGAATAGGTTCGGTGTAGTACAGTTATTTGGTGAGAAATATAGTGGTTACTTGGAAAGTTTTCCGGGAGTTTTGAAAATTGGTAATTTTATAGATTTTGAGGTGCTCTTTCCAAATTTCGACTTTGCCACCTCGTATATTTGTCGCTCGCGCCGCCATATTGGAAAAATGGCGCCTAAAAGCAGTTTTTTGACAATATCTCCTTTCCGACTCATTTTACGATAAAAACTATTAAATACAAAATGAAACTAGATACAATTGCCTACAATTTATGTATCTACCTTTTTTTCATAAAGTCAATAGTTTTGGCGTACGAGCGCCGCAAAGTGTACTCCAACGCGCATTTTGGTCAAAAAAACTCATTTCCACACCACCTTGAGGGAGTAAGTGGCGCGTTTTTTATAATGTGGTATTCCCGATAAGCCTAATACACATGCAATTTAATGTGCTAAAATTTAGCATATTCTCCTTCGCTTTATTGTTCTCGATGGACCAGGTGTTGCAAATTCATCGTCTGTAGTACCAATCGAAATCCGCGATGGGTGTATCAATTACATCGCAATCCTCTTCGTTCTCGATTTGATCATATGTTTGCTCAATTATAGTCTCCGTTTCTTCTTCATCATCGCTATCTGGTGATGGAACTTGCGAATTACCACAGGTACCGCTACAATTCGTTCATATAACAGAGCACTTTAACCCAGTCTTTCTGCATCCACAAGCGTGTCTGTTTTTGTTTCGCTATAAACTAAGTGGCGCGTTTTTTATAATGTGGTATTCCCGATAAGCCTAATCCACATGCAATTTAATGTGCTAAAATTTAGCGTATTCTCCTTCGCTTTATTGTTCTCGATGGACCAGGTGTTGCAAATTCATCGTCTGTAGTACCAATCGAAATCCGCGATGGGTGTATCAATTTCATCGCAATCCTCTTCGTTCTCGATTTGATCATATGTTTGCTCAATTATAGTCTCCGTTTCTTCTTCATCATCGCTATCTGGTGATGGAACTTGCGAGTTACCACAGGTACCGCTACAATTCGTGCATATAACAGAGCACTTTAACCCAGTTTTTCTGCATCCACAAGCGTGTCTGTTTTTGTTTCGCTATAAACTCCGCTGTTATCTCAGTAGCACACAAAAAGCAATAATTTTTGAATGAGAATGTTGGGCGCGTAGATCGCAGTTGTGGTAGAGGAGTCGTGACGTCGCTTCCTCTACGCAAAGATACCGCGATTAACTTTTCATTATTATATCGTTTTCGACATGCATCGTGAACCACTATCGAAATCAGTCCCACCAAAAGTTTATCCTTATGATCCATTCTTTTAATACTTGACTTACGAAAAGTCTCCAATCCTTTTTCCTCTACTTCAATCACTTCACTTTGTTCCAATGGATTTGTACAAATAAAACAGTTTACTGCTTTAGAAGCCATAGCTCTGTATAAGTGTAAACGACACTGTGAAACGATAGACGTATACTGATGACTCAGACTAAATATTTCTCTTGAGCTCTACCGGCAGATGTTTCGTAGACGAGAGAGAAAGGAGCTCGAAAAGAGGACGCATTCGCATGCGCAAAGATGCATTATATATACTGGTATATTTTAGTATAATATAATATCTATAGTCAGTATAGTTTAGACTTACATTAATTTTATAACTCACAAATATAATGAGTTGAAATTAAATGCCACAGGTTGCATGAATAATGAGTAAAGACCAAAGTGCGCGTTGGAGTACACTTTGCGGCGCTCGTACGCCAAAACTATTGACTTTATGAAAAAAAAGGTAGATACATGAATTGTAGGCAACTGTCTTTAGTTTCATTTTGTATATAACTGTTTTTATCGTAAAATGAGTCGGAAAGGATATATTGTCAAAAAACTGCTTTTAGGCGCCATTTTTCCAATATGGCGGCGCGAGCTTCAAAAATACGAGATGGCAAAGTCGAAATTCGGAAAGAGCACCTCAAAATCTATAAAATTACCAATTTTCAAAACTCCCGGAAAACTTTCCAGGTAAAACTACCAAATGACTGTATTAATGGTAGTAAAAATGAAACAATTTCTGAAACCTTTGGTGTTTCATTTACGAAAAAGTGTAATAATAGTAAGACATCCTACAGAATAGATACAATCTGGAATTGTGGTGAGGGTAGCTTAAGAGACTACAGCACTTGTACTTGTACTTCCTCTCATTAGAAGATCCATCCACCTGAGCCGTTAACCAGCATAATAAAGAGAAGACGGTAGTAACGTTGCTCAGGGGGATCCCTCTAATGTAGGTCATAGAAAACCATCGTTCTCCCAACACGTATTCTCTTATTGAGAAAATGACAGTACACTCACTCAAACAGTGCATGGAGTATTGTTTCGTCTTCCTGCTCGCAGTCCCTACAAAGAGGTGTTTCACACTTCCTCATATTCCGCCATTGTGAAAAAAGCCAATTCCATATCTTATCTTTTAAATAAATGTTTCCAGAGCTTAAATAATCAAGTCTATTACTACGTAAACATATGGTCTCCTAACCTAGTGAAAGATATGAAACTCATAGGAGTGCAGGATTCACGAAATGGATCCCCAAATTCAGATCACTACCATATCGTCGTTGGATAGTTATGCGTAGGTATGCGGGGTGATCTTATTCAAGTATACAAAATTCTAAAAAATCACTACAAGTTAATTTTTGTGGATTTATTTGTGTTAAATCTGGATGAACGTTTACATGGTCATCAATTTAAATTGTCGAAAGAAAACTTTAAAACATCTTTACGTCAACACTTCTTAAATAGTGTTCTATCACTGGATTAGTCTAGTCTTCATCTGTTGTTACTGCTCCATCGGTCAACTCCTTCAAAAACAGATTGGATGCGTGGATGACATCGCAATTCGTGCAGTGAGTGCGCGTCTAGTGTATTTTTCGTGTGCGGTTTATGGAGTGTCACACTAGTGATCTATGATTTTAGTTTTCTGTTGATGCATTTGCTCTTTTTCTTTTGTATTTGTTTATTTATTTAGTATTACGCAACAAACTGTTAAATGTCATTTTGTATATTTTATTGGACTAATAGACTTTGCCTCTGCCCTTGCTATTATGTAATAATAATATAATAAAGGTGCTTCCTTAACCAACAGTGTCCAGTTTGAATACCTGTCACCAGGCGAAGATTCGTCCTAGACATGGCCAGGTACTTTTTCGCTGTATTCTTACAAGGGTACTCTAGGAACTCCTTAGCAAATTGACTGCTATTTGTTTCATCTCACCATATTCTAAATCCTTTCTGGGTGTCCTCCTTGATAATTCCAACAAAAGCTGACATCGGAAGCATACTAGAGGGAATAGATACAATATTGCATTCACTGTTAACATTGTAAGTGGTTTACTAAAAAAATCTGTTCTCACTTTTAACTTGTTGATGGGAACATATGAAACAATAGTTCATTTGCTGATTTTGAAAGAGTTAGTTACTGATAGGGGTATAAATGAACTCTTCGGGATTTTTTTTTTCTATTAATTTTTGTTGCAAAATTTTAATGCAGACATATTTAAATAAATGAATAAAAAACTCTTATAATGTTAGTATGTAGTTTATATAAGTAATGGGAAATCTCATCAGTTACTTTTGCTTGTATGCAGGATGATCCAGAACTTATCCAAAAAAAGAAAATTTAGAATGTACAGAGGAGTCTTACAAATACAATTCTGTAAAGTAAAAATCAAAAAGAGCAGATCAAAACTCACATAAATGTTTCTGATTTTTGTCCGTTTTGATCTCGTAAGTATGATACGTTCGCGTAAATCATTAATTGTGTCCACTTTGGTGCGATACACAAAAACAAAAAAGTTCAAATGATTTAAAGTAGGGAGATCGTGGCGGCCATGGTACCGGTCCTTCTTGTCCAATACCTTGGTGTTAATGCTTGGAGGCGCTGTACATGGTACGGATATAATTCTTCACAGTTGCAATACGCCGTGGTCGCCCTGGATCTCCATCTCTTCCACAATTCGATTCTAAATTTTCCGTATCTCGCTCGCGTTGCTCTACACTTGCACTCACTGCACATCACGGTAAAAGTAGCTGCATTTGGTACATGTTTACCGGGAACTCGTTCTGCTAAAACATTGTCACATCACCATAAATTACACACGTAAGTCATTTCTTACACTTGAAAAACTAATGTAAATGTTCGCATCACTAAAACATTAATACCTAGGTACTATAAGTAATCGGATTATAATATTCGGAATCGCCTATTATATATACTCGCGACAAGAATTTAGACGACTTACGTCATACGAACAAATGAATAATTCATTATATTTTCATCAAAATATTTAAGAAACTGCAACTGATAGTAATAAAACTATATACTACACTAAAAGTTTGCATTATATATTGCACTAAATTGCGAAAAATGATTGTTTTTAATGCGACCAAATATCGAAAATTACGTTGACAATAAAAACAAATGTGTAACGTCAGCCGTGACGTAAGACGTCTGAATTCTTGACGCGAGTATATATAATATTGACTCCATTTTTCATGACGTCTACGGTTACTTTAATGACCATTACCACCCACCCTGTAGATAAAATCAATTTTTCCGTCTTTATAAACGATAGTACAGCACAATTTTATCTATATAAACGGGTATTAGGTCACTAAATATCGTACAAAGCCTCTTTCATCCGCTATCGATTTGTTGCGATTAAATCGTTCCCTTTCCTTTCTTTTTAGCGCCCTTTTGTATGTTTGGAAAGTTAGAATTGCGGAAGTTTACAAAACTTTTGTTAAGGCAACCGTTCTGGTATCTGTCAGTTTCGGAATCGATAGGAGATATAAAGGAACACATATTCTTGCTCTACTAAGCAATTATTTTGGTTGCAAATGCAGGGAAATTCGCGAATACAGGTCGCACACGTTCCTGCGTGGTCGACAGGTATACACGGATATTTTTCATGCAAATTGTGCCTTTTTTCTCGACGTGGCAGCAAGATGCTTAGAATATCGTATTCGTTAATGTCAAATAATACATCTGCTTTGTGGAGGTTTTATGTTTGTGCATGATTTGGAGTTGAAACCTCTTTACAGTCTGCAATTCTTTCTGCAAGCACCGTATTGAAAAAGCCGTCATAACTGAAAAACTCTTGCACTCTCAAAATATAGGTCATGCTCGATATTTATTGCAGCTTTTCTGCAAATCTGGGGAATAATTTAGTGATTTGTATGGTTACAACCATACGCAAAAATTCCTAGGCTGAACTGTCAAATTCAAACTGCCTTTTCGCTTCTACTTATTCTATTATTGTTTGATTGTTGATCTTGCAAAATATATTAACTGAAACCTTTATTTTATATACTATACTGTTTGTTATTGTTACTTGTCAAGTTTTGATAAACAGTTTAGCTTTTAGTGTGCGTTCAGGTTGACTTCTATTGCAATTGCGAATTGACGACTGTAAATCAAACTGCTCAGAATTTTGGGAAAGGTATTGCAGGTATAAGGACTTGCTGCAAGTCATTGCAAAAAGAATTGCGGACTGTAAAGCGGCTTTTAGAATTCTAATAAATAATATAAAATAGGGAGCGCTGTTCGTTTATAGAGAATGGATATAATTTACAAATATTATTGCTACTTTCATTATTATGTGGTGTTAATGCATCTGTTTTGAGCTTCTGATAATCTACCATGGCAGTCTCATGATGAAAATGATAGAAAATGTTATAGTTGACAAAATTTGTTACAAGTAGATATTTTCCCACCATTAAATAAATCGTACAAATATTTACGAATTCCGCATTCAAAAAGACAAAAGGGTTTTGAATACATACACACTATTCACTATTGGTTACTAGCACTGTCACTATAACGGTCACCAATTAACACTTATTATATCATATCGTACCGCTTTCCGTATGACCTTCATGCATCCATGTTTTGTCAATATTTAATATATTTTTTGATCCAGATTCTGATCTTTTAATAGTTCCTTTGCCATATCACAAATTCACCTAGTATAATTCATATGTCACGCATGATTCGCAAAAGCACCGCTGTATATAATTTAGACAATGTTTCATATTGTAAGATATAGCAATCCATCATGTTTTTCCGTTTCACAGTTGTACCTCTTTACTTTTTTATTTGCACTATACATGCTACTCACGTACATTTTTGTTAATGAAATACATAT
The DNA here is from genome assembly GCA_037114965.1 of Monochamus alternatus. Taxonomy (NCBI): domain Eukaryota; kingdom Metazoa; phylum Arthropoda; class Insecta; order Coleoptera; family Cerambycidae; genus Monochamus; species Monochamus alternatus. The sequence continues at coordinate 9,541,970 of CM073426.1, read as the reverse complement.
TTCAACATCAGTTACACTCATATTTTGACCTCGCGCCCTAAACGCTTCATACATGTCATCATCCGATATTCCTCACTTGTTAAATTAGGACGATTTTCAGAATACGCTCTAGAGCTTGAATTATTATCCATTCTTAAGAACAGAAAATCACTAATAAAATTAATTACTTTCATATTAAATTATCGGAAAGATATACCCGAAATTTTGGCCGCCCGAATGATATACCCGTCCATGATAGCCTAGAGCCAATAAAAAGCTGCGGCGCATACGTGCTTACTGCAACAGAAGCTGTGTAATGGGGTATGCTCTTAGAGAAATAAGGCACACGATTTTATATGAAAAATATATGGACTGCATGTATATTTCTTTGTGTCGACTCTTATAAATTGTGAGATTTTCGGCCGTCTAGTATAGTTTTCTTTGACACAGTGAGAGATATTATTTCTAACTTGCTTAGATTTTTTTTAGACTGCCTATAAAAATAACAATGAATTAGTAGAAAGTTTCTCAAACTTCTAGAAATGTCTTGAAGTAGGTACTTTTTTTCACCGAAATGTTATAGTTATTCATTATTTTATTTATTATGTGGCAGGATGTTCGCCGGTAAAGTCGGTCCTGCATTGTAGCAGAAGTGTCCGAGTTCCGTGACACAACAGTCCATCTAGATAATGCCCCGTGACAGCCATCCTGCGCAACAATGGGCAGGATGTGTGAATATAAGGAGTCAGCTTCGCGCCGCAGTCCTCTGTGTTGCGGTTGACAGATGCAAGGTAGCGATCCGTGAAATGCAGGCTGCAATCGTAAAGCTCGTCGCATGTTGCCTGCACTTGAGAATCGCACGACTCCGGCTTTCTAACGATAGGACATTTTACTAATTTGCCGTGAATATTTTCAGGGTTCGGATGGACCTGGAAAACCTGGAAAAGTCAAAAAACCAATTTTTACAAAAAGTCAGGGAAATATTTATTTCTTCTGGAATATACGCAAGGTTTTTAAAGACACGTTTTAATCATAATGTTGAATTTCATTCGTAAAAATAGTTGAGGCCGGATCTGTTTAGCGGGATAGTATCGGGTGAGTTCTGGATAGTACTGTATATAGTAATGTGTCCTTCCCCATTGATCATGAGAGTTTTAACGACAAAAATGCAGTTACATGGATGCACGGTTGTAGGCCATCAGAATCGGTAATCTGACGGTAGCCAAGTATGCCTTGGTCTCGACATCGAGCTGTTATAGAGTAAATATGTTACTTATTTCATGCATAAATGCATAATCAACTGTGGCCCTAATAGAGACGATCCTATTGGTGAATAAAAATCGAGTTTCGTTCTTTAGGTTATTTAGAATGCAATATTATGTAAATAAGCAATTTTAACCACCGCGCAGGATTGGTTGGCTGAATACTGAAGAATTTGGTAGCATTATTTCGAATTTGTATCACGTATATTTTTATATAAATAATAATCAAATTAAAATTAATTTATTTAACACATTTTCTTATACATTTTCCTGTTTTTTTTCTTACATTCATTCATGTAAATTTGATCAAAATTATTTTTATTTGTACTGTTATTAAATCGTTTATAATATATGTGAAGTTATAACTATATATACAGGTTGTTAATGATAGGTTTGGGCAAACTTCACTGATGTATTGGACTGATGAAAATAATTGGGATTTATCTTTTACAAATTTTTGATTTTTAAATTTTATACATTTTTTGAGCAATTGATTGCCATCTTTAAATGGTAAAAATATGAATTTATTGGAAACTCAAATAAGGGTCGGGCTAGGGTCAATGCGCCCTTAAAATGATATCGACTTTTATCGGTATGCCAATCATTAAATAGTTTTACCAGTATTTATAGGTAATTTAATTTTCTAACAGTTTTTGAGAAAATCGGAATTTTGTGAAACAATGTCATTACTAATTGAATCGGACAAAAAGTAAAGTATGCAGTTTTACGACTGGTATCCTATGATTTTATGTTTCATTTTTGACGTTTGTAAATACCGCACATTGCCACGTACTACTCCGTCGTCTTGGAAAATACCTGCTGTTAATATTGGAGTTTTGTGAGGGCAATTATCGACGCAGTGTACAGGAGTACCGAAGAAGATATCCTAACCGTTTGATTTCACACCGAGAGACCTTTGCTGATGTTGAGAGGAGAGCGCGAGAGACTTTATCACTTCTAGTCAGCAACGCAGGACAGAAATGAAGGAAACAGCCACATTCTTTGTCTCAGCGCACAGGGAACATCGTCAAGTAGTTCAGGAAAATGCTTCTAAGAGGCACCGGTTAAAGTTTTTGGTAAAAAGTAAGGCCCTAAAAGAAAATTTCCAATAATACCAACCATACATTCAAAGAAAACTAATGTTGATGTCTACATTCCATTACAGCTTTAGGGTTTTCATCAGATCAAACGTGTTTATTGTGGAAATTCACTATAGTATTAAGATTTAAAGCGATCTTCCTAGTACTAGTATTTGAGTCTTCTTCAATTTTGTGTGGAATAGCTTCTTCCAACGTTCTAACACTCAAAAGTATTCCAGGAATTGGACCTTTCTAAAATGAGCCTGACTCCGAAAGACGTTGAAAAATATTTTTGGATTTGGTGTTGGGCGATTTGGAAATCTTTCTCTCACTCTCATAACTGATTTAAATTATATACATATTGTGAAAAAATAACGAAATGGATTGATAACGTACCTCAATTATCTGTTCCCTTTTTTTGTTTCTTCGCTTATAAGTCGAAAACGGTGCATTCTAGTGAAAAACTTTTACATAATAATGAAAGCTTATAAAATTTTATACATATTTTCACTACCGTTTCCGAGATATCGGCTGCCAAAGTCAGTAATTGAAAAAAAAAATAATTTTGAACATATGTTTTGTCCAACAATATATATACATATGCACAGATCTCCAATAGAGCAGAAATTACAGCAATTTGAATTATTTAGTCAAAAGATTCCCAAGAGAACTTCTTAAAATTTAAGAAAACTTGAACATTCACACATAAATGGTGTATACTATGTGTTCATAAAGTGCAGTATCAAGCATATATATGTATGCATAGACAAAAGTTAACCAATTTTCAAGTTAATTGAGAAAAATTACAAACCTAAAGAAATCGTTTTCGTCAAAGGTATGAATGTATACATTTTATTTGATAAAATCTAATAAGGAGCAAATGTAACAAATGATCATCGGTTTTCGTCATCACAAGAGCTAGGATATTGCCCTTGTGTTCTCAACCTCACAGCTCTGGAGGTAGTTGGTTTCCTAGCCAGAACTGCATCTGGTGGAATGTGCGTAATGCGTGTCTAGCTTTCCCTACTCCTTCGCTGGGTGGAAGTGATGCGATATCTCGTTTTATATTCGATGTCGATTTCCAAAATGAATCGTACCTGAAAGTATTCAGAGAGCTTAACATTGCAGGGGCACCGTTCTATTTCTGCATATTCGCCCAGTTTTCACAGCATCAGAATGTGAGGAGAAGGGGTTGTGGAACACGTCAGCTGATCTTTTTATATCAGGATGTTTTTGGTAAATTTTAACGAAACTAAGTTTATTTTTCCGGAATGTCGTGCTTGTAAATCGCAGCCAGTGAATTCGTGTAACAACAAAATTTTCTTGAGTCCCAGCTGTTGCATTTGACGAGTGGAGTAGATGTTGGCTTGTACTTTTCCCGTGTAAGATTTCATTAATAGGATGTTGTGGTCACGTGGCGTTTTTGCTGTATGTAGCACAGCGAGGTCGATGTATTCCCCTATAACATCCACATTGGCTGTTTCACTAATGAACAGGTCAATAGCTGTGCTTACAATCAACACATCAGTATCATGTGATATGTTGTGATGCTGCTTTCTTAGAGTTTAGAGCTCAATCAATTGATCAGCCTATCTTTGTTCTGCTGGTTGAAAGAGAATAATTATTGGGTCACTGAAATTTCAGTTTCCGCATTGAAATTGATGTCGACACACTTTTTCATCTGATAGCGCCTTTCCTGTTCTACCGACTTATTGCTGTTGGAGAGATCCATCAAAAACAGTAGTACATCTTCTGCCTTATATTTCTTGTGGAAACTGAGGATTCCCTTTGCCAGATGACCTTATATAGGAGAAGTCTCCGCCAATCGCCAAATCAAAATTTAGTAGATGTATCTTTGGTTGATTTAAACAGCTTGTAATGTACGGACTTTTTTGTTTTTTAATAAAAAAAATCCAAATTGCTGCAACTTCTGCCCCGTTCAAGATACATTAGCATATGTATATACATACAATATCCTCTTATGAGACTTTCGTGTAAAACGAACGGCTGAGGAGTTACCAGGAAAATTATGTCCAGAAACTGACTAAACTACCCCAAACACATTCTCGCAGATAAATATCCCCCCCCCCCCCTCAATGCACGCTACAACCCCTTCGCGTTGCTTAGACTAGTATGCGAATTGGTATTGGAAAGACTAACAAAATCATTGCTGTGCACGCATTGTAAGTAAAATTGGAGGTCTTCTGCGTCAACAATCCCCAATTTAGCATTCACCTGCATAATTGAAAAGAATTTTTGTGCATTCCTGGAGGAACGCGGTCACGCAACGCCCATTACCGGCCGTCGAGGATGTCGTAAACAGGACGAGCTTCGTGAAAGGGACGGCACGGGCCCGCGCACTCGGAGAATTTATATTCTGCTGTTGGCAGACCTGGACGGTTAAATGGTTCGTGCACTAATTGTGACAGTCGGACGTCTTAATATTTCTGCGGCTTACTGCGATTTAATTCGGTGAAGTTTGCGAAGCCTGCGGCGCATACAGACGAAACGTGGAATTAAGGCCTTTGTTCGGATGATAGATGGCGGTTGCGTTCGTTGAAGGCGGCCAGACTGGAGGATTGCTATTTATTTCATTGTGCAAATCAACTCTGATATGCCTTATACCGTGTAATCGAGAATACCATTCAATCATTGTAGGAATAGTAGACCATTTTGGTGGTCAGTCATAGGGTACAGAGTGGAAGCAGGTTTTCCGCTTACAGGTAACCAGCGCTGAATACGTACTTATATAAGCTATGAAATTTGTAATTGTATATTTAAATTGATATGGAAACAGCAGTTTAAAGCAGGCTAAAGCGGCCAAGTGGAAGAGGTTTCCCGCTTACTGATACCCCCGAACGGCGCCTATATGCTTTGAAAATTATAACATACTTTTAAGTGGACACGTACACAGTGTATGCAGGTTGAAGCAGGTCCGCGTAGACCTGTGTGCCCGCTTTTATCAGAATTCAAATTTAATTTATTTGTATGCTCGTGTCGCGTGTAGAAAAATTAGTAGAATCTTTAGTTTTTCGATGACCTATACAGGACATCCACATCAATCGATATATACTACACAAATATTGGGGAGAGATTAGTAATGAAATTAATGAAGCCATGATGCCATTTTAAAAGGGTTAAAGACACTCCCACGATAAAATAAAACAACACTACTGATCTCGTTCGTTTACAACCTAGAGAGTATATCCTCTCCCCAACCCTATTCTCCCGGTAGGCGTGTTGACACTCGCTCCAGGCGCAAAAACTTGTTTACTTTTTTTATATGCTGTTGAAGTACAGTTTCCCAGCTACGCAGTCCTTTATACTTTTAGAACTTTAAACATTTTTTACGCGAAATCTGTTAGACTTTTATTATATATTTTTTGGTGATATCGACTTCTTATTTAAGGATGCGCATATCCTCAAAGTTTTTCGGTTCTGAATCAACATGTATGTAAAAGACGAAAGTAAGCTGCTATTATAGTCTGTTTAGAAATGAAAGAGAGTAATAAAGGCTTATTATGTATGTAAATCGTAAGTAAATGTAGTACTGGTGATTATATTCAATATTTTTATATTATGTATTACCGGTATAGATGAGGTTTACTTTAAAAAAAATGTTGTGTGATCGAACGAAAGAAAATAAAAAAGTAGGTATATTAAAATTCATCCTCTGAATATTCTGATGAATTATCTTCATCTCCTAGATTGATAACGATAGGTTCCACAGTAACGTCAATTAAATTATCGAGTTCCCACATTTTCTCCTCTTCTTTTTGTACATGATATATACATATTTGCCAGTTATCTGCAGTTACTCGTTCCAAGGAATTTTTTAACAAAATTTTCACGTCACTTAATTTAAACGTCTTATTATTTCGCGCTACATCTCCTTTTACCTGCACCCAGACTAATTCGATTGGGTTTAGTTCACAGTAATAAGGTGGTAACCGTAGTACCGTTATTTAGCGATTTGTTGCCATCGATAACATATTTTTTCTGATCTTTATTAAGATTGGCAAGTGTCAAAAGTTTCTTTTTCACCATATTTGTTTCAAAAGAAATGTTTTTTTCCGGATAACCATTGAATTATATCGGCTCTCCTCCAAGCAGTTTTAGGCGTCCGCTCGGTCTGCCGTGAATGGTAACTGGCATTATCCATGACAAGTACAGACCCCGGAGGAATAAGATCTGTGAAATACTCTTCGAAAACATCTGCGTTCATGTTTTCGTGATAGTCACCTGTATTTTTAGATTCAAATAAAAATAAACCACCATCTACAAAACCACTGGCACTACCTATATGTGTCACTATTAATCTTCGCTCTTTACCTGAAGGTGCCTTGAACTCTGTTGAAAGTCCATCCAAAAATGCTTGTCGAAAACTTTTTACATTTTTATCTTGCCATACTTTTGTTACAGTATATCCCTCGTTGACCCAAGTTTTGTCTAAATAATAAATATTCCTCCCTTCGTCACGGAATTTTCTAATTGATCTTAAGCAGGATCTTCGCCAACAAATAATTTCATCTTTATCGATAAGAACTGACTTCCTGTTCTGCTTTTCCCAGCAAAAATTCAACTCTCGTAAGATGGCCCATAATTTGCTTCTACTGATTTTTGGCAAATCGTTGTCCTCTGAAAGTTCACTTAAATTTTGTTTAGCGTTGGTATTTCTTTATTAAAATAAAATGAGTGTACTTTTCTACGAATGACATTTTTGAAGAAATGATCTATAACAACTTTTGACCTTGTAGATGATTTTGGGGGATTTACAGTATCTTGTTGATTTTTTGTTTCCTTTAAAAGTCTGTATATAGTCGATTTTCCAATCCCTGTCATTTTGGAACACTTTTCTACGATGTCGTCAACACTGTTGGTAGGATTTTGGTGTTTCAATGCCTTAAATACATTTAATATAATAATCTTCTGATTCTGAGACAGCGCACATCTTTTCACGCGTTTAGCAGGTACGTAATCTGATAAGCTCGACATTTTACCCAAGCAATACTATATCCACTGACACAATAGTCACTAAACACAAGTCGAATTTTACTTTACTGCACTAGCCCGTCTTCGTATATTCAGCTCTAAGACTGAATTGATCTGTCACAATACACTGGCTCCTGCCCTATGATGTATCCAGTAAAATATACTAATGTACACCCATTACCTGTTAGCATTAGTGTTACTCGATAATTACCTGAAACGAAATATTACCACGCCCATGGCCGGTTCTTATTTCGGGGTTTTATTACTCTCTTTCATTTCCAAACAGACTATAGTAAGCGTTGTACTTTTGGAAAAAACCTAATTGGTTGTATACACATAATGTATTCCGCTTGTGTTAGTGTAACCCTACAGGCGCTGCCTTGCATAAATTAGTGGCAACCATGTAATACATCACCTCTCGTAACCACTTGAAAGGCGGTAACGCGTGTATTAACAAGGCATTAATTTTGCTTTACAACCCTCTTCACAGAATTCGGCGCCTCCTCAAATATAATGAGATATAATTCGATTTTTTGTTGCTCGCAAATATTTGGACGAAACCGTGTAGCTTAGCCTATTACAAGGCTTTTTCTTGTAGATAAAAAGATAAATAAATACCTAAATATCTATACAACGGTTCGTGTCTCAAGAGAATCGACTGTATTTCTCCCAGGGGTAAAGTTTAATAAATTAGCTAAGAGAAGATGTGCTTTTTATGTCCTGAAAGATAAAGGAACCTTTGGATTTAAAGTAAATGTTTAACTTAATTTATAAGAATTCTGTACAAAGATTCTAACTAAAACTAAGCTAGAAATTTAAACTATGTATATTGTCTGTGCAGAAGGAAATAATATTTTAATCTTCTCGGATAAATAGTATTTAAACAAAAAAGAAGAGAAAAGCAAGTTGCTATAACAGATTTTTTTTGATTTTATACTAAATATAAGGATAACGAATTAATACTAATAATAATAATGCGTTTATTGTCCAACAGAACATGTATTTCAATTACAGGACGAAAATGTAAAACTTAAGATAATACACAAAATACACAACACAATGTTAAAATTAATCACAAAGGTTATAAAATACATTTATACATACATACATCCGCATTAAGTTTCAAAGTATCAGATTACTCAAACAATTCAGCAGTTTAAATCGCATCACCCAGATATCAAACATGTTCGTGCAATAACTTAAAAAATAATTTAACTTAAATTAGATAAGCATTATACAGACTGTTCTATAAGCTGTATGACAAACTTTGGCAGATGGCAACTGGATTAATTTCAAACGTTTTTCTTATATGGACAGGCCCTATTAGTTTTACAAGTTACAATCATCCAAAAAATATATAATTTTATATGTCAATCAAAGTAACCTGATAAAAAAAATATGGTTACTATAACAATAGTTATTATTTGTGTTTAAAATTTAAATATTAGTTAACCTTTATAAGCAAAATTAACAAATTTTCAGACTACGAAAATCATTCTTATCTAATTAGCTGCATCCCAAATTCCTTCAAGTAGTTGCTGACGAGTAGTGATTTTAATCTTCTTGACAGACTGTTTTATATGCCCCTATAAATAAATGTCCAAAGAGTCTAGATCTAAGGAACGCGGTGGCCATGCTATTAGAGCTTGTTGACCTATCCATTTCGAAAAATGATCATTTAGTCAAAACAGTTACTTGTCTTTCTCTATGTGGTGGTGCACCATCGTGCTGATGCTACATATTTTCACAATATTAAGCCCTGTGTCATCAATGAAATCAAAAAGGCTGTTTCTCAAGAAAGTTCTATACAGATCTGCATTTAAACGATCATTTAAAACATGTACAGGTAATAAATTATTGTTGAAAATGCTACCTCAATCGTTGACACTGAAATTTTCCTCGAAATCGTTTTGATCTAATTGCATGCAGATTTTGTAGCACCCAGAAATGTTCATTATGATTTATGCCTCCCTAATAAAACACGCTTCATGAAAACACATGACAAGCGAAATAAATCTATCACGTGTACACCGAACACTAATTACAGAGTTGTTAGTGACAACATCTATTATATCTTCTTAGATTTGTTCATTTACAAATGGCAAATGGTCTTTTTTGAAGAGGGTTACCTTCTCGAAGTCTTCGAAATGATGCACTAAAGACTGTGAGCAGGTTGATGTCTATTTGAGTATCTTCGTCAGTATTCCCAATTTCCCAAGCTGCTTCTCTGGCGTTACCATTGGAATACTTATATACATAGATAATATGTGCATACTCTTCAGTTGTAAATAAATGCGTTTTTCATTTAGCACTTTTACGCGAGCTGTCAAATGAATAAACAAAGTGACACCAATAATAATTGATGTTATTGCAACTATCATTTTCATTTATCAGGCTACTTTGAAATATGAAATTATATTTTTTTAAATGCTTGTAACTTCTAAACAAAAAAAGAATCAGACCTATGAATGTATTGTTTTGTTCATAATATGGTAACATTGCAATGCCGTATTTTCTTCAAATGTCAACATTATTTCCTTACTTATATAAAAATTTATTAGGAATACGAGTATAACTTCTTAAGTTTTTTGTCTCGTGACAAAAGAAAAACAACACTATTTACTAAATATTATAAAACTCGACAAACTTACTATTTATTACGTTTTTATACACTGAAGCTGTCCTTATTGTTTCAAAAACAAACACACAAACAAAGCGAACGAGTCTCTTCTCCTCATTTTTTCGTAAATCCGGTTATCTCTTTGTGTTAAGTCCAGTTTTGTTTGTGCTTTATACATAATGAAGACAAAAATCATCCACAGTCGAAAAAAAGATGTCTCTGACCTCCCTTTGTTCAAGCCCTGATAAAGAACGATTTTGTTTACCCTATAATCTTGCCTTTATGCTTTCCATTCCGTTCGTTACTGGCTTCTTGGATTAACTTTTTGTGTCCTTTTTTATGTTTGAAGAAAGAGCAGTGTTAAAACTCGCTTGAAGTAAAACTGTCTCGAGAAATAATTATCTAGGGAGAAAGTACTGTCAGTAGCGGATGAAAGGGGTGTATAAAATTATCTTTATAAAAACAGTTTCTGTATATATATCTCTAAAGCCTCACCTGCACTAAAAAAAAATTACACATTTTAAAACAGAAGAAGGCAACTTTTTGTTAATCGTTGTCCACGCGGGTTGATTTTGAACTCTGAATTCAAAGTTAAATCTCTGAATTCAGACTTTAAACTCTGAATTCAGACTTTAATATCTGAACTTACACTGCTAAGGAAATTATGGGACAAGTCATCGTAGCACTCAGAGCTTGCTAGATACAGAATTGAGATTTAGAGGACATAATATACAGGGGAAAATGAAACTTTACGATATTTATCATCAACTATGAAATTTTACAACACTCTGTATAATTTTACTGTTTTTGATTCTAGAGATGATTTAAGGTGCGACTGTACTTTGTTGGGAAATGATTTAGACCACTTGATTTCCTTAGACCTATTTTTATTTCTGGATCTAGGTTGCCGTGATATGCTAACAAAAATTTCCTGATTAAATTTGATTGTACTATTGTCATGAACAGTATTATTTAAGTACTGGGTGTCTAAATAACGTTGCGCCTTTGAATTATACCTGAAGTGCCTATAGCATACAGCCGTAGTTAGTCGTCAGCGGTGCCACTATTTATGTACTGTTTTCGAACTGGTTAGTTCTTATCAGTATATCACAAATGAAGCCAATAACTCGCAACCTAAGCTGTTCACAATCGTATATATAGTATAGCCTTCTTTTCGAGGAGATATTTAAAAAATTTCAGGAAATTTGAGGCCGAAACGAATCGATTTCGAACACGCATGAGTTTAACTAAATTGGTTTATTTTGGCTTTAGAAATCTGCAGCCTTCAATTGAACACGTAGCTATTTACGGAACACCCTGTATATTTTTCAATATGTAACAAAATACATGGATTTGTTTGTATTTAAAAACATATTATTTAATTATTAAAAGCGAAGTTTTAGGTGTGGCGGAAAGCGTTGTCGAGAAATCAAGTTTTACTTATCTGACGAAAACAAATGTTAGCTGCTGCCAGTCAGCTCGGGTTGATCAATGAACTGATTAACGACATCAGACCTGTGCCAACACTGAAATATTCCCACCTCCGATTTATCGTTTTGCAACTGTGACGAGGTGTTTTGGAGCAGTGCACAAAAAGAGAAAACATTGGAATCGTAGTAGATTCAAGGAAAGTGCCAATTTATTTTTAATTTTCTGTTAACTACGGCACAGATTGGTTCGATTTGCGTTTACCGAGAATAGAACGGGTGTACTTTGATCTGGAATTGTAATTGATTCGTCTTTCGATATCAAGAGCGTAAGGGATTTTTTTATTTTTAGATATGTATGAATTAAGAAAACAATAATGGTTATTAATAATATAAGGAAATTAACAAGCCTTTAATCCACGAGAAAAAATGGACAATAGAATTACATTTTTTCGATAGGATTAAAGGCTGGTTAATTTCCCGAATGTAATTCAACGTTTTATCCACAATCTCGGCCAAAACAGGTCAATTAGGAAAGTGAAAGCTGTGAAAAATTATGGTTTTGAAAAATGTCATATTTGACAAATTTATTTCAATCAATCGATTGATTGTCAGCTGAATACTAGAAAATCTTGGAATGCTATAAAATCGAAACGTAGTATTATAAATTCGAATCCATTAGTGTGTTAAAAAGCCTTTAATCCATGGAAAACAGACGCATTAAACCTTCTTAATATAGTGGTCGTCGATAAAAGAACTTTTATGTGCCAAAATTATACAACAAAAACGAAATAGATTTATAAACGTAAAAAAAATAAAATATTATATACGAATTTCAACACAAAAGATTTACATTTTGCTACGGATTCTCTTCTACTGCTTCTAGTTCAACACACAAATATACAGGATGTCTTACGGTGACGGCAAGAATTGAAATATATCGAAGACCATTAGAGATAGATATTAGGAAGTTTGATAAAAGTCTCCTACAAATTACGCGTAGAATACAAATATAAATAATAAATAAATAAATAAACTTTATTTAACTTGAAATATCTAAAAAACATACTGAAAAATACATAGAAAGCATATCAAGTTATAAATAAAGTAGAAAACCACAGAAGCACCAAAGTGCTTGTACGTGTTTAACAATAATAATTTTTGAGCAGTCACTAATTTTATATAAATATATAAACTAATAGCTAAAAGTAATTATATTATTCAATATAGATGTTGCAAAAACATTCTTAAAAATAAATATTAATTTGCATATGCACAATACGTGTATGTGTATAACACAATTAAATAATGTACCCACCGACATACATGTGAGCACATATACACACACACACACACACCCACACCCACACTCACATACACATACAATTATTTATTATTATATAATACTTATCACAAACCTATTTTATTTTTAACATTATTATATACTAATAAACATACAATAGAATATTAATTACGTACGCAAAGAATTATGTATCAGTCTAATGAGAGATCATGTTCAATTTTATATATACCCATATTTGAGTTAAAATTATTTTGTGTTGTAAAATAATATATAAATTCAATTAAAAATAACAATAATAATAACAATAAGCTGACTAATTTATCTTAAATCAATCAAATCAGTCCAAAATTTTCTTTCAGTGTGCAAAATATAATTACTTGCTAAGTATTTGATTTTTTTTTATTGTGTGTTATTTTAATATCTAGAGGTAATATATTGAAAATCTTAGGACCAATGAAAAGGAACGAACGTTGACCTATGGTTTTACGCATATTGGGTATGTTTATATTATTTACATTTCTAGTTGTTAGGTGACCTTACTGTAGCCATTTTGTTCTCTGACAATTGATATAATACTACAACGAGGCTGTAAATTTGCCGAATATCCATCACATTCGCAATTTTAAGCAGTTGATTTGTTGGATAGGTATTTTCTTTATTATATATAATTTTTAATATCCTATGGTGTATAGAATTTAGTTTTTTTAAATGTATATCTACCAACCCACCCATGCAGAAATATATAGGGTGTTCCATTTAAAATAAGCAAGTACGTGGCGACTTCCGGTATAACCGGAAATGCTACAAGAATAGCATTTTATTTAAAGATAACACCCCCGAAAACCCCAATGCTTAAATTTTCATAATTAAAATCGAAGTAGTCTCTGAAATATTTTAATTGACCGTCACCGTAAGCGTGTATGGGTAATTTTTACGGTTTTTATTGACCACCATATACAGGATGTTTATTAATGTATGGGCCATACTTTAAGACTAGAGCGTCCTTGGACGAAAATACGGTGATTTAAATCAACTTACCTTAGAACCGTCTTGCTTTCTTAAAAAGTTACAATCCAGAGAAAGTGTTTGTATTTAATTTTCTTCAAGAAAAATATATCACAAAATATTTTAATCAACATTTCATAGTATTGAACTAAAGTAGTTTACACTATGAAATTAAATTTTGGTTGGAAAGAATTAATTAGAAATGTAATTTGACACCATCAAGTCAAACAAAATATCAGTTCGTTTAATATCTGTTTAATATTCTGTCAAACAATAATGAAAATAAAAACAAAGAAAAATCATTGAGTTATATCGTCAGAAATTGTGCTCAGATAAAAAAACTGGTCACCGTGATTTTATTTCAATCATCTTTCATTTATTTCACGAAAAAAGTTCTTGCGACAACAATAAAGAAGTTGACTTCAAGAAAACTGTTGCTTTAAAAGTTTGTCTTTTCTCAATGTGTCCAATTTTATATTTATTACTAAATTTATAAGAATATTTTCATATTTAGTTATATTTTAAATAGCAGGTATTTTAACTAACCTTTACGTTATTCAGTTATTTATAACTGTATTTGTTGTTGTAGAAAACACCATTTCAAGAATGCGACACTTTTAGTAAATACATTGTTTAATACACTTCTTGATATTTTGTCAAATTGGTGTAATCACGTTAAATTACCGGCGCATGCACCATTTTATAGAAAATATTTAGTTAACAATTTTTTCTGTTTATTCAAAAACTGAGCCACATCCTCATAGGTATAAATCATCTACTTAATTTGTAAAATGTTAAAAAAACTAGCATTTTCTGTGAAACGTTAAATGTCATTTACTTTGCATATTAACGTACCATCTGATAAAAATTAAATGTGAAGTATACTAACCAAGCGTATCTACATTTCATGTGGCATATCACATGTCCAATTAACCTACATTGTATATTTACGTATTGGATTTTCGTAAAACTATTTAAAATATTGAAAGACAAAACCCGTCGTTAAAAAATTAAAAATAGATTTTTAGATACCCATCATTGAGTTAAGCTTATACAACCAATAATGTTCCTATTTTTTAAATAATTATACTTTTGTTATTTAAACATATATATCACTTTCTAAAATTTTCAACCTGTCGTTTAAAGCAAAATCTGCTCAAATTTTAGGAACGTAGAATAACTTATTGTTGAAAATAATTATAGATTTATAGTTGTTTTATATAATATCTGCAAGTTGTCTCATATTCTGATATATAACGTCCTTTTCTTCAATTTAAAATCACAAATATATACAGAGTAAAATAGATACGTTTCTTTAAATGAATTATAAAAAATGTGAAAATAATTAGTGCAGTGCAATGATTGTATGGCTTATTTTTACTCTAAAATTTTATTGAAATTTTGCGCTTCGCCATAATTTACTATTTTGAGTAATATTTTGCTATATTTTCAGTGAAAAAGGCACTTTACCTGAAACCAAAACAATTTTTACTCGGTGCGCTGAAAATTTCAAATAGGATTACTTCGTAAACGGTTACTCCTATCGAATTCAACAAGGTATAACTTTTTCACATAAAAAAGGTAGATTGATTGTTTAAGTAGTCAGATGGATACACTAAGCCACAACAAAGTTCTGTCATTTAAAAGGAGCACATCATCCCTCTACTAGTGACGTCAATATTAGAAATAAATTTTAATTTCTCTCACAAAAACTCGCAGCCTCCAAAATATATGTTAATATACAACACTAAGCTGGAGATAATTTCAGAATAAAATTTAAATCTTGAACACTTTGTATTTCTTGAATCAGCGACATCGTATAAGGTATCAATCATAATATTTTGGTGTCTAGTATCTAGCTTAGTGTTGACCCACTCTTTCTGACTCGCCCTGTATAATTAACATGTAGAATGTTGCATAAAGCATGAAACGCATTTACATATTTTTCGAGAAATCAATTCAATTAATATTGTAAATATTTGTATAATATTCCTTAATCCGTTTGCGAGTAAATTGGCATTTAATTTTTTTGGACATACTGATGAATCTCATTTCTTTTACGATTAAGAAAAGTATTCTTTGAAAACAATTGAATAATAGCTCTCATATTGCTTTGCCGGTAATTTCAAATCTTATAGGTATGCTTCCTTTTATGATAAAATAGATATTTAGCTAATTTATTCTTCTAACGTAGAATCCTGTGAACGATCCAGTGAGACATTCCGACTCCTCATGTGGTACGTCTCGAATCCCTTTTGGCAATGTCCAAAATATGATCCAAATACCCAAATAAATCGTCGCGCTCTTGCTGAATTGCGGCGAGCTTCTCCATAAATTAAAAACATATTGTGATCATGCATGATATTCACATATACTAAACACTAACAAAGAAAAATTAAGGAAATAGTGGTACGAAAAATAATTTGCGACACTTTGCACTTCAGATACCAACTGATCTGTAGTTTGTCCTTTGTAGTCCCTGCCACTGCCAGTCCCCGAATACTTCTCGCGCTGTTGGCACATTCCGGGGTAATTATTTTGTTGAATTTTATTGATTAACAAAAAAATTATTTTTGTTAAAATGTTGTGGACATTTAATTAGAGAAAATTTTTGTGAGAACTCTTAATTAACTGAATTTGTTGGAAAGTTGAGTTGAGAAGGTGGGGTTTAGGATCTATGCCACATAAGGTTTGTTTATTTTATTTTTATGGATGCTATTAAATTTATGACAGTTAAACACCCTATATTATTGTTGTAATACAACGTAGAGTTGAAAATTTGGTTCCACATTGTACAATATTACGAAGTCGCAACATTTTTTTTTATGCGTACCGCAAGCTCAATTTACGAAGTGACGTTTGCTAGACTACATACATAATGTCCGTTTTGCAGCGGGCTGAATACTAATGCCGCCCTCGGTATTCCGGACATATTATTAATAATGTCTCTGAATAATTCATGAGACAGATAATGGGTGGAAAGAACAAGTTACCATTTAAATAAATTTAATGTAGTTTTGTCAAACGGCCATCAGACTACAGTCGAATAACGATTCCTCGAATCAAATTGTAAAAAAAAACTGTTAAAAGAATATGTTAGTTTGTGAAATGAAGAGTACAGTGAGACATATTTCCGTATTAAATGGCCACTTAGATGCTACAGATTTTTTTTAAAATGCCTTAAAGTTTTGTAATTTAACATTTGGTAATATATTTGTGAGTTTGTGATAGGATGCGTGTTTAAAATGCTTGTGATGCGAATAAGTATAACATTTTTTGAAACATTTTACAATTTACATAAGCATACATGTGATCAAGTGATATATTGTACCCAAACAAACACAAACTTATAGAACATAGGTTCTGAACTTAACTGTTTTGTTGATATTTATATTTAAATTGATAAACAGAACCTGGAATAAACTATACAATCTGGCTACGTTGCATTACAGTTGCGCATATCTTAGGAATTAAAAAAATATATATTTATCGACGTCTATGGGCGCACGTCCACCACGACGTTATTTATTGACGTTTGACATTTAGAGAATACAGCAACCAGCAACACAACTATGGTGGATGGAAGATCTAAATGGTAAAATTCGCTGTTATCGAACAAAATTTTAAAGACTGCCACAGGTACTTTCGAAGGTTTTTATTATCTAAGTATTAGCACCCGGAGTATTTGTTTTATTGCTCGTGGGTAATCCTGACGGATCTATCTGTAATGAGTGAAAGTGTAGTTTTGACAGTTTGGAACAAAAAGCGAATGCAAAATACCGCAGCTAACCAGATACACTCCAGGTATCATTATTAAAAAAAATGTAAATTTTCGACGTTTCTAAATTCGGCAACGCTATAAAAGACGACCGCATGGTACTTGACAGATCTAAGCCATCTCGATTTTTCGGAGAGAAAGAGTGTTTTGTCCCATTTTTTAAACGTCAAGCTAGAATTCTGAAATAATTTCTTTATTGTCTTTTAGGTCTTCCCTGAGCACGTGGTTAAAATGTTGTACTTAATGTTATTTCACCCTGTATATTGTACAGAGTTTAATATAACTAGGTAGAAATATTTTAAGAGGAAATAGAGACAAATTTTCGAACTTATAAAGCGAAAAAAATTTTTTTTTATTATGTTAAACCCCTGGATGATTATTTATTGAGAAACACGATGTGACAGTACAAGGAGGTATCACCTACTTTACTGATATTTATTTCCGGGAATTCAAGAATGTTGGAACCATTTTCTGTTTTGCTACTTGTTTACATTAGAACTTATCATTGCAAATTTTTGTACTTACTGGGAACCTCTACTTCTCTCAATCGTCCTTTTTGTTTAAAGCGAGGTACTCGACACGACGATCACGACCAGGTGTATTTCTTCCGTCTGGAAAAAAACACAGGTAACAAAAGGGTAACAAAAAACAGGCAAATATACACTAATATATCAAAACACTGGCACACGTTTACCGCCAAGGATTACAGCAGTTATACAATGGCTTAAATAGGATTTGACGTAATATTTTGTCTACTCGAAAAATGTCTTTGGTATTACGCTGCCACACGATAATATGCACTTGCCACTTGCAGCGCTTCACAGTGGCCCGTGTGAAAAGACTCTTAAATCAGCACCTTATCCCTCGTAGGCAATTTAATAGATGTTTGTAAATACAGGAAAAATTAAATTTGCAAGAACTGATAAATTATTTCAAACTAGTCGTCGTATGCGATATTTTATTTTTGACAGAATCTGATGCAGTCGCCATCTGTAGGTCTGTAAGGTGTACTTCGCCGATAAATTTATAAACTTGAATTGTTGGGGAATTAAATTCTATTAATACTAATTAACAATGATATTAATCATAATCGATGACGTTTGCATAAAATAATTAGTACTATTTTAAACTATAATATACCGAGATGTTTAGAGCGTTCTGTAAAATGCCTTCTTTGGCCTTAGAATATAATATTGTAATGCAATGCGAAATTCTAGGTTCAGTTTTAGTGACTAATTTTTAGTTTTAAACGTTTTGTAGTAATTAAATAAAGGAAATTATGTCTGGTATAGATACTTTCCTATAACATGGTTAGTCTTAAGCTATGTGCTGTTTTTTTTCTAGAGTCTAGGGAAAATCTAACGGAGCTACAGCAATCGTACAAAATTTTATAATTAATGACTGTCGCGGTGCATCCCGAGTTTTCTATTAGTAGGTATTTCTTATATTAAATTAGGTCCACCTCGGAGAATGATGGACATGGACGCACGTGGTACGAATACGAGAATCTTCATAAGGCTGCACCTCTTTACTATTCTTTACCCAATGTCCTTAGAATGATATTATAACGTTTGACCAGTGTTCTTTGATGTTTGGAGTGTATGCAACTAGCAATGCGAAGTTCTAGGTTATGGTTCAGTTTTGGTGACTAATTTTTAGTTATATGGTAATTAAATAACGGAAATTATGTGGTATTCTATTATTTCTGTTCAACAGAGTTGGCTGGTCTAAGCCGTAGTACAATTATGTATTTCATAGTAATCAAAACTGCAACTAAGTCGATTAAATTTGATCCGGTGGGTCGGACGGATAATTTAATAGGGCCAGTTTTATAGCCCGTAGAATCCCAGATATTCGCAGCTGCGACGGTCGCGTAGATTGGATCGAAAATTTCGTCGATAAACTCTACTCGAGCCACGGAAACAATTAAAATTTTATTCAAGAATTGAACGGGTCCATAAAACCCAGTTTCCATTTTAGAGGCGGTCGTATAACCGACAGTAAATATATTTATTGGGCTTTATTATTAAAAGTATGTATTCTGCGGGTTTTACTGGATGCTCGTGAAAGCGCGTTTTAGAGGAGAATATCGCGCGCTTAAGAGCTGCACGGGTTTCAGAACGGATTTTATTGACGCTTTCAACACGTATAATAGATACATAACAGGGGGATTATGGGCTTTCCAACAAATGCCGGACTGCCTGTAAAATGGGAATAGATTGCTGGCGCTTTAACAGCGCTGTTTTCATTACGAAAACAAATTTTAAAAGACATTTTCATCGTTTGGCTATCGCGACTTATTTATTAGTAGCGTTGAGTGAATAAGTATACAAGAGCCGCAAGTCCAATGGCCCAAAACGAATTCATGCAGGTTCCCCACCACATTCTACCCCTGGTACCGCACCGTCCACAAACTATAGCGCTGATCTGAAGCGCCGCCTAGGCCGATCTATTTCATTTATTTGAACTAACTGGAATCTGTCCGGCTGCGGCATTGCGTGACTCACTCAACAGCTGCGGCTTGATTCGGAGCCGAATTCAATTTGTTTTCTTTAAGATCAGGTAGAATTTGAATGAAGCAAATTTTACATGTATATGCTTAATATACAGAGTGTCTCAGGTTTAAATAGCAGGACTTCAGGCATTTTTATAAGATCTCATTTTGAGACGAAAAGTTCTAATATATATATGAGTCCTAAAACAGTGAGAAACAGGATGCTCAATGTTATATTTGTTTTGTTTACTTATTTTTTAACTAAATAACCGCTAACAAAATAAATCGTCATGTTGCGGCAAAAGACCTATTGGAGAACAAATAATTTGACACCGAAAATCATCGCATATTGATTGCAGTGGTGGAGATAGAGGGGTATCTATTAACATTTTTATATAAAAAAGTATAGCTGAATTGAAATTTTGCAAATGTTTTCGAAAAATATGAAAGAACATGCAATTTTACCCAGAAAAGTCCCTCTTGTCTGAAGTCAGTAGAACGTGAAGTTTTGAAGAAAAAACGAAAATGCAGTTTAGAAGTCAAATAATAATTTTTAACATTGTGTTACAACTAAATTAAATAGTTAAAAAATTAGGTTAAAATTGTTTTTAATTAATTAAATAGGAATAAATAAAAAAATAAATAACGAAAATCATATTAAATCAAAGTAAATATTCGAAATGTTTACTCATTCTAAAAGATAAGAATTTTCAATTTTTGGGACTTTGAGGCTCTATATAAGAACATGCAACGACATAAATTAATGAAATTTTGAGTATTTGGGTATAAAAAATATCTCCTGAAATAGAGTAATTTTGGAAAAATATTCAGACTCGTCGAGTTTTAAATTAAATTTGCCACTTTTTGAAATAATTAAAAATTGTGTACAGTGGCGTATCATTGAGCAGGAAAAAAATTGTGTTTTCTGGAATATAAAAAAGCTTTTTTTTCTGAATATGGCGCCATAAAAATTTTGGTAAGTAACGTAAAAAAACGAGATAATTGGAGATTCACGATATCGTATCATAATTATTATTGTATGACAAATTATCAAATTTTGATACAGAAACTATTTTAATGCCTACTACTCGGCAATGAGGACTTTAAAATCAAAATGTAGCTATTAGCCTACAGAAAAATTATAGATAATAATTCAGTGTTTTGATATCTTGAAATTTTAATTGAATTTATCTCGAAATTTTTCTTAAATAGCATAATAAAAATTTTATGATACCATATTAAAAAAAAGCTCTTTCATATTCGAGGAAAAAAATTGGAGTTGCGATTAAAAAAAATCCTGCTCAATGATACCTACCTGTCCTTAATACTTCATCATTTCAAAAAGTGACAAATTTAATTAAAAAATCGACGTGAGCATTTTTCCAAAATTATATTATTTTAGGAGATATTTTATGTATTCCAAACTTTTTATCGACACTGTATATGTGAAAGAAAGTTAAAACTTGAAAACCACAGATTAATGAGACAAATTTCACCTTTTTCAATAAACTGTATGGGAATTGCATTTTTAGTTAACAATTTTCTCTTATTGTTTATTATAATATAGTTCTGAGAAAAATGCACCTCACAAATTAATTTATATTTTAATTCATTGACGTCCATTAGAGCAATACATAAATTACCGCAATTTGTTTGCCACTCCTGGGCACGTTTACCGTCAGTAACTGGAAATTTAAAAAAACTTATTCCTTTGTTTCGTCTTTTATTATTTAAACAGTTTTTATAAACACAGTTGTGATTAGCTGTTGTCATGATTGCAAAAAACACTACTACAGTAGAAACTAAAACTACAGATCACACAAAACTGTTTGCTAATAACAGACGAGCGGTCGATGTCACTCCCTCAACTGTTGGCAGCAGACTGAGAAATCTCGGGCCCAATTCTCCAGCAGCGCCATCCAAATCTCGAGCCCAGCATAGCAGTCGTTTATTTGTACAGGGATGCGCCTCTATATAAACTTATTCACTCAACGTTAGTAGGTATTGTTTAATTTATTTATCCCTGAAATGAAGCTATTCTGTGAAACTGCGAAAGATGTTCGGTTTACGCGTTTCTGCAGCAGTTATCAATGGTGAAATATGGCTATTTTGGAGTTCACTATTCTTTCTGAGTGGTAAGTTGGGCATCAGGTTAGAGGTTTGACTGCCATAAGTTTAATATAAGAAAAAATGAATTAAAGTTAAATAGTACAAGGGCATAACTCAACCCGTTCTTAAAATAAGTCGAGTTTATTATGTCAAGGAATTTTATCACAACGTGGCAATAGCGCTAATACACGCTGTTCCAGGCGAGCGGTTTGTAGGTTGCCTGCTACGTCTATTTGGTTCTCGAATATGTAGATATGGCAACAGCTTATTCAACTCCCTATGAACTTAATAAAAAACCAAATAAAATCCGTCGGGGGCTGCCATTAAATGAACCAGTTTTGTAGTTTTATAGTAACGTGAATAATTTGGAGATATTTTATTGCTATAGCTAATTATATTTATGTTGAAATTTAAAATAGTGATGGCAGCCCCCGACCGATTTTCTGTGGTTTTTTATTAAGCTCATAGGGAGTTGAATATGTTGTTGCCATATCTACATCTTCGAGAACCGAATAGGTACATGGGAAGTGCTATGAAAACTGATACTCTGTTGTTCATATGTTCGACTTTGCGAGAGATCAAATCTACTTATAAAACCTTTTTACGTTTATTATCTCTAGTTACAAACATTCTTTAAGTCGAGGGTTTTTAAATTATTTTATCCTTTTTCAATTACATTTTAACCGTCGTGGGTTTTTTCAAAATTTTTAATTTTGCGTTTATTTCAAATTGTTTAAAGAGCATAGGTACATACATTATACAAAATCGATACAGTTTATTTTAATATATTAATATACAGGGTGTTAAAAAAAAGCGTGTAAAATAGTTGAGGTAATAGTATGAACCAAAATAAGCATAAAAGTCTCAATAAACATGGGTCCGCAAAGTAACGGTTGCGGTTTTATGTTTTTTAGCCCTTTTTTATTTTGCAAAAACGTTGTGTATTTTCTATTTTATCTAGGTGTATTTTTCATTAAACATTTGGGTATTGTAGGTGACAGGTTTCTAGGTCCTGTTGTTTTACCAAACCGATTATAAGCAGACGCTGCTTACATCAACTTTCTGCAGAACACACTGTATGAGTTTTTGGACGACATTCCTTTGAATCAGAAGCAACAAATGTGGTTCCAGCATGATGGTGCTCCAGCTCATTTTTTCATGGCCGTTAGAAGAGCATTTACACCAATCTTTTCCACATAGATGGGTAGGAAGGGCCGGACCTGTTTTATGGCCTCCGAGATCGCCTGATCTGAACCCTCTAGATTTCTTTGTTTGGAGATATTTGAAGACATCAGTGTATGGCACTCCTGTAAATAGCCTGGAAGAGTTGCAGAATGAAAATAATAAGTTGATAGGTATGATGTAGAAAATATTGAGCCTCAACTCTAGAATATTCATTAAAGAGAAGAGAAGATAAAAATGACGGTAGAAACGACATTCTGTATCTGAGCGTGGGCTCAACAGAAATACTTACCTATCGAGATCTATCGATTTTTTTAAATATGTAGTAGCTATAAAATAAAATATATTACTGCGACACCTCCTAGTAATTTACCACCGTAACACCTGTTTAAGAACCTTCACTAATCAACCACAAACCCTATACTGAATACCGCATCAAAATCGGACTAGATATTAATGCAGCCCCACCTGGTGAGTTACTACAGTAACACCTATTTAAGAATCCTCACTAATCAACCACAAACCCATTATTGAAAACCGCATCCAAAGCGGACTAGTAGTTTTGGTTTTGCACAAACAAATGTTTACCGTAGCGCCCCTTGGTGAGTTGTCACCGTAACACATATCTAAGAATATGAACCACAATTAAACCCGAACCCTTCACTGAAAACCGCATACAAAACGGACTAATAGTTTTGGTTTTGCACAAACAAATGTTTACTGCAGCGCCCCCTGGTGAGTTTTCATTGTAACACCTATCTAAGAACAGGCACCAATCAAATTCAAACCCATCACTGAAAACCGCATCAAATTGGTTTGCACACACATTCTCACCCCAAACGCATATACCGTCTCCGTTCCGTCGTGGGTAAAAAAAATCAAATTTGTTATGTTTTTTAAGTGCAGAAATCTGGACAAATAAAATCGTAGAGCAAAAGTAATATCAAAGATAAAATTATTGATGTTTTGTTTATCCACTTTTACTTTTAAAATTCTCCTCAAATAATATAATAGCTTTTAGAATGCATTTTTATGACACACATTATGTTGTTATTCTAACCTCACATTTTCACAATTATTTTCACAAACAAAAGTGAACAATCTTATATACAGAACTATGTAAGTTGATGTTATAAAAATATTTACATTTACATTTACAGTTGAATTTAACAAATGCGTATTTTGAAAGTTTTCTGTACCTAAACATTTGTTGGTTAGACTGCACTCAGTCCTTATACAGGGTGAATCTTAAATAAGTACAAATATTTTAACTGCTGGTGTAGTTCGTCATTTAAATCAGTCTAGTGAAAGCCATTTTTAAAAATTTCTAATATTTACGGAGATATTAATTTTTTAAAAAAATACCCACATTTTGAGGACCGCTGGCTGATTTTTCATCCAACAACGTAATGAAACATATGATTTGTTGCGAGGTTGCCATATCTCCTCCAATATAAATATTACGTTTCCTTTAACGTAATAGTTCTATTTTAAAAATACTTGTTTTAAGCATAAGTACAGTAAAATTGGGTATGTAGTATGATACGCAGCAATATTAACATAAATTTTAACATCTGAACTAACTTTACTATACTTCAACGATTAAAAATGAATTTCAGCAAGTTCAATACTACCGTAAAATATTTAGGAAGATATTACGTGATATTACTATGTCCAATGTTTAAAAATTATACATAAACGTGCACACAAGCTTACCTGTTTGTTAAAAAATTTACTATTTAATCAGTAATCCACATTTCACAAGTTAAATGTCATTGTACACTGTTAGAAAGGGACACAAAACACAATTTCCTTAAGTTATTTTATGAAGAATAACGAAAAACTATGCACGCGTTTTTTATTTAAAATGGAAAAAATTTCAACTTTTAGCAAATTTTATTGCTATTTTCATGCATTATGTGGGGTTAACAAGTTTGACTTGGGCTTCCGATAATCTGTCATGACAGTCAATGACAGTTTGATAATAAAAAATAATATAAAATGTTACACTTGACAAAATTCGCTAAAAATTGAGATTTTTTCTTCCTTGAAGCAAAGACATTTGTGTAATACTGGCAACACTGTGAACCACACGTTCAGTCTGCAGCACTATGACTCATAAAAGTATGAAGGGTCGGTCTAGGCCAGCGGTCCTCAACAAGTTTTCTACTGGAAAATTACGAAATTTATTTAAAATTTCACTTTTTTATTTCTGATTTTTTTGTAAAAAAACTATTAATTATGTGTTCTACACACAAAACTATACTGCTGGTTAAAATATTTGTACTTATTTAAGATTCACCCTGTATATTCGTTTTAGTTTCGTACCTTTGAATATTCGCAGATGGCATAAGATAACATTCCTGTTATTTGCTAAACTTTATATTACTCAGTTATTAAATGTCTAAAAATACTTGTATTTGTAGAAAACATTGTTTCAAGAATCTTAATCGATGAATTAACTCTGCCGTATTGAAATTGTAAATATGCGGCCGAACATGTAATACAATAAATTTCCCGTTACACTCTGGCCAATCCCCTCACCCCTGCGGCTTTACACGTGACTGCAATAATTTACACACGGAATTAACCGAAAACGAATATGTTTGTCGGATCCCGAAGCACTAAATGACATTACATTACTCTGCGGCCGGACGTCATTTATGCGTAGACTGACAGGCCAGATTTCATTGTTGTTAATTAAACAGACCCACGTAATTGAAATTTAGTTTGGATATTAACCCCAGCGCTGAATTATCCGCTCGGGATTGATAGGCGGCAGTGGAAACGGATACGTTCTGGCTGGTTTAAGAATTCGCCCATTATGGACACCTGAATCCGATTAGGTACGTCATATGGCAACCCCGTGAGGTTTTGCCACAGCTTAGACTGAATCAGATGAGCCGTAATAATAGGTTTGTTTTTCCAGCTGTTGGAAACGGTTTGAAACTATCAGAAATGCCCGTCCAACTATTTATTATGTTAAATTCAATGGTAACGTGTTCTTAACTTAACTGCTCGAATATTTCTGACAGTTTCAAACCGTTTGCGACTGTTGCAAAAACAAACCTAATATGTCGCGTTTAGCAACCTCATCCGTTTTTCTTGAACGCTGGCGGGGCAAGCGCTGTTTGCACATAAAAAAAAGTAAAACAAGTAAAAAATATTTCTTTAAGACATAAAAAATATATAAGAAACGTCATAACTGCGAGTCAAACAGACTAACAAATATTCAAACATACACAATGTATAAAAACATAATACCTATATAAAACAGAACATATAAGCAATATAGTTAATATCCGACTAAGTATAAAAGTATGCGGTACTATATAAGCACATTTCAACAAGATATAATTTTAGATTGAATTTAAAGGCATCTACATTTTATTTTCTGGAAACTTGTTGAACACTTTAGCACCAATCCGGCTTGGAGTTTTAAAAGAAATATTTACTATTATTATTATGGACATCACAATTAGCTAAAAACTTAGATTTATTGTTAAACACAAATAAACACATAAAGGCTATAAAGGGTTAAAAGTTTATATTTTCTGAATAGTCCCCGACATGAATGTGTACTAGGGACATTAGCAATACATCGCAAAATTCTCTTCTGCTCCACAAAAACATCACGTGAGAGTGGAGTCGCCCCAAAAGGCAATTCCATACCTTAGTCGGCTTTCTACTTGCGCATAATACAGTTTTAGTAAATGATCAGGGCCAAGAACATGTCTAATGTTATAAAAAAGTTAATAAACAGATGCCAATTTAGATGCTAAAAATTCACAATGTCTATTCCAGTTTGAATGCGAGTCAAGATATAGACCTAAAAAATTACAGCAATCATCATGAATAAGAAACTTCGTATCACTATTAATAGAAAGCTCCAAATCAACAAGTGGGTTCCGCGGGGTATGAAACCTAACAAACTGAGTTTTATCCGCATTAAAATGTATATATATATATATATATATATATATATATATATATGTTAAACCAATCAACCAAATCCGAGACAGCGGCTTCACATTTGCGCTTGCTTAAGGTTATTTTCACATCTATCAGAAATTACAAGAGATGTATCATCCGCATAAAGAGTAAAAAATGCTTCATCGGACAATTCAGTAATGTTGTTAATATACAACAGAAAGAAGGTGAGTCCAAAACTGATCTCTATCAAAAGTACTGAGAGCACTCAAACAAGATCATCGAAGGGCTTTCCATCTCCAACCAATTCAAGGTTTGTTGCCAGGAGATGCTGAAAAACGTTTACATTTTTGTAGATGGGTTTTAGATTCAACAGAAATTAATCCACAATTTGTGCATAAGGTTTTATGGACCGGCGAATCTACTTTCACAAAAGCTGGAATTGTGAATTATCACAACATTCACGTTTGGAGTGAAGTCAATCCTCGATGTGTCAGACAATCTTCATTTCAGCAATAGTTTAGTGTAAATGTGAGGGTAGGTGTTTTAAGTATTAACCTCTGTGGTCCGCATATTTTGCCTCCTCGTTTAAATGGTGATTTATTTCATGAGTGCTTGACGACGTCCCCTTAAATTTACGCCAAGGGAACTGGATGCAGTTGGATGGTGCCTCTGCACATTACGGAAGGCAAGTTTCGAAATTAATCAGGTCAAAGTGGTGTTTTATTGAAATTAATTATTTTTTTTTCTAGTTTTGTAGTTTTGAAATAAAGTAAGAGGGGGGTAGCATACAAAATACACTTCTAAGAGAAGTAGGTAATTCAAACTTAAGAATTTTATGTAAGATCATAAGGAGTGTTGGTGTTACGAATTTCACTTAAATCGGATAAGTAGTTCAAAAGTTATCAGGGAAAAACGAGAAAAAAATTCCTACTTCAACGCCCTCTTTCTCGGAGACGATGCGTTTTAGGAAATAAGTTTATTTTTTACTGTATCAATGAAGTCATATGTATGTTCTCTGATACCAAACATCTAGGTATGCTAATGAACAATTCCACAGATAAAGCTTTATTCAATAATTATCTAAAGAAATTAATCTAATTTACTAACCTGCTTTAATGAAACACTCTATAAATATCTAACTTCACTTTTTGGCAGTGGGAAAACGACAATTCAACCACAATAGATGAGATCTGATATGGGTAGATATTGTGGGTGTAATTCAACGCAGGTTGGGGCTTTTGTCCACTGAGTAGTTAGTTTCACACAATATTATTAATACCTAAAAATATATCAAAAATAAGTTTATATCACAAATGAACATTATTTTAACCTGTTCTATCGATTCCTGAAGTTATCAAGATTAAACCTGAATCACCCTGTATATTTTTTAATCAAGGAAATCATGAAAAAGCAAAGCAAAATGTTAACACTACATGAAATAGAGAAGATTTATGGAATCAGCTGCGTATAATTATTAAATTCGTACACATCGTGTACAATTCATTTGAGGTTAGGAATTGTATTCGTTCGTCACTTTTCTTCTTTTCCAATAATCTTTTTACAATCGCCGCCATAACTTGAACGTCGTTTCAAGTTACTAGCTTTAAAACTACACGGACATTTTGCGCTGTACATAAGTCTCCAACATTGAAATTTTTACCGTGACGCGGTTCTACGTATGTTTTTCGAGACAAATCCGGATTTGTCCTCGAATCAGATTCAATTAGCGTCTACGCGCGAAAAAAAATAATCTCCCGCTACAAAAGCAAATCGAAAAACAATTTTGCCGCGAATAATGGAGATATAATGTAATTGTTCGCATGTCAGTTGTAATTCGGAGCGCAGGTGATGCCTCGTTATCGGGCAAATTAATGAACACTGGCCGTGGCATGCTCAAAAATGAAATTAATGAAAACTCGTTGTCGACCCACGGATCGAATTGTACGAATTCGTTCTCTCAATATCGATTATTGCGCCGATTTTAACAACGAACGTTTCGGAAACGTTAATTAATTACTAACTCTCCATCCACGGTCAAATAAAACGCAGGGTGTCTAAAAAAAACAAGTTATTAACACATTAAACAGTACCTAAATAAGGTAAGGTACCTTAAGGATTTTTGAAATAGTGTTTTTTACAAATGCAAGTAATTTTAGACATTTAAGAACTTAATAACATAGAGATAGTAAATAACAGGAATGTTATCTCATGCCTCCTGCGAATATTCAAAAGTACCGGAGTAAAACGAATATACAGGGTTAACTATGTCTAAGTACAAATATTTTAAAAGGGGATAGAGAAAATTAAGAACTAACGGAATCAGCCTTCAAAAAAATTCCAAACTTATTTATAAAGCGAAAAAAAATTTCGAAATTATATTAAATCCTTATTTAACGCCGCCTATGCGACTTGTTCGACACACGTTTACAGAATCAGAAGAGTAGGTAAAATTTACAGTCAAGTCATAATTTAATTCTTCAGTTTTTACTGCATTTTTTCATTTTTAAACGTTTTATAGTTATTAAATAAAAACATTTGTGTTGAGTGTAGATAATTTCCCTCAATATAGTTCGCCAATTTGGTTTTCTCGGTTATGGCACAAGACTTCCGCGGGTACATTAAAAGTTTTCTATTATCTATTCCTTTCGTTCGATTTTGTTATAAACAAGTATTTTATCTACCGACAGGAAGTATGTTTTATCGGTAGTGAGTGGTTATAATGAATAAAAATGTAGTGTTCGATGTAGTTTTGCCAGTTTGTAA
Source organism: Monochamus alternatus (assembly GCA_037114965.1). Classification (NCBI taxonomy): domain Eukaryota; kingdom Metazoa; phylum Arthropoda; class Insecta; order Coleoptera; family Cerambycidae; genus Monochamus; species Monochamus alternatus. Next base: position 9,512,044 of record CM073426.1, on the reverse strand, counting down.
CGAAATAATCAAAAATAATGCAAAAATAGTGGAATTATCTGAATTAACTGTTACCTACGTATCTATCACGTATTATTACTAATAAGAATGTTTCTGCATTTAGAAATGCTGCAAAACAACGACCGCATGGTAGAGGATATTGTTGACAGATGCAAGTTAATATCGAGCTAAAATTCTGGAATAATTTTTTTGTCTTTTAGGCCTTCCTGAGCACGTGGTTAAAATTTTTGTACTTAGTCTTAGTAGCCTGTATAAGGTGATTCAGTCATAATGTCATTAATTTTAAGAAAAGACAGGGAAAAATGAGTATAATACGAATACGCGATTTAAAAAAAAAAATGCATATTTACGCCGAAAAAAATATTTTCAAACAATAATTAAAACTTCCTTTTCAGACTCACTGACCGCTCGATGTCGGCCTAACGCGACTTTGCGAAATATAAATATTTTGCTATAGTACCTATTTATTGTAATTAATGCTATAAATTACACAGGACCACAAGAAAAAAGTGGTGTGTGCTGAGAGTACCATTATATTTTTTGTCCATGTATTTTTTCCTGCTGAACACGAATCCGAAGTCAAAATGGGGAGTCGCACAGAGAAAACCCATAAAAACGATAAAAAATTGCATCAAAGGTTTACGCAGGTCCACAAAAAAAAAGTCATATGTGCTGGCAGACTATATTTTTCTTTTGTATTTTTTCCCGGTGAACACGAATCTCAAGTTAAAATTGGGGGTTACACAGCCTACAACCTAAAAAATGGATAAAAATCACTTTCTCGTAATTTATTCTATATGATACTCTCTAAAACTGAAACAATGAGAAATGCTGTGAATTAGTGAATATTTACTATTTTACAGCTATCTTGGTATAGTTATAGCTGTAAAGTGATTTTTATCGATTTTTTTAGGTTTTCTCAAATATTTGTCGTGTAACTTCAGATTCGTTTTCAACGGGAAAAAATACAAAAGAAAAATATGGTCTAACTCCCAGCACACATGACTTTTTTTTGGACCTGTTTAAACTTTTGATGTGATTTTTATCATTTTATGGGTTCTCTCTAAAATTTGCTGTGCGACCCCCCATTTTGACTTCAGATTTGTGTTCAGCGGGAAAAAATGTAATGGGACCCTCAGCACACCACTTTTTTTTTGTGGACCTGTGTTATTTTTTAAAAGTATTTAGTTAACATATTAAGAACATAATAAATATTTAATATTGAAATTACAAAACTCCAATGGATCAAAATAAACCATTCACAATGAGTAAAGTGAAGTAGTGAAAGACTGAGATGCTGTCAAAAATATCGCACAAGATACGATTAGTTTAAAAAGATTTTTTTTTACCAAATTTAATCTTTCGCGTATTTTTCGTGTATTTACAAACATATAGTATTCAAATGTCTAGATGCCGGTTACGTGTGGCAGTGTTTTTATGTATTTGTGTATATTTAAGTGTTTTTTGTTACCCTTTGTGGTTTTTCCCGATGAAGATAATCGTGGTCGTCGGACTGAGTAGTTATATCACTTTAAACAAACAAAAAAAAACGGTTAATGCAAGGAAAGGTTTCCAGCAAGTACAAAAATTTTTACAATGACAAGTTTTAAAGTAAACAAGTAAGGACATAGAACATGATTTAATAGTTCAACAGGACTGGACCTGGACACAATAAACTTTGATTTTAAAAATAATTTTATATACTACAATAGAAATCCAATATTTATTGTTTCAACTAATGTTCGCTGAAACGTTACCCCTTGTATTTGCAAAACCTCTTGCCGTAGCAACATATCTGATCTTATCTCGCAAGATTTTTTTTTAAATCTTATCTTGTCTTGGTCTTGTTGACCAAGACAAGATGCCAAGATATTATTCTATTTGAATGTACGTACATTCCGAAACAGACAACCCGTTATTTCAGGAACAATCGAGTATCAAACTCGTGGCAAGTATTTATTAAACATCTATTCAATTCCTGCTCGCTAACTTGTGTCCTGTCCCAAAACGAAGTTCATCGAACCTAGCCGCAAATACAATTTCCCATATTGAACCCCTCGATATTCGAAGTCGCCCCCATCACTTAGTTATTTATACCCAATTATAACTTTTACAGCCGTGACCGCCAAGTTATACCCTGCGCTGCAGAAATTCCACTATCAGCCCCCGGGGGGCGGCTTGGAAGGGTTTTCCGTCCTGACGGGGCTGCGGTTGAATTATTTATACGGTTTGCTTCATACGACACGGGGTCTACCTTCTGAAATTCGAATGTTTACATTCGAACGGAATAACAATGCATTATTCACTAACACGTATGAAGCGGGAAGGCTGGTTGATCCGGCGGTGTTCCTATGTTGTAATTCAGATGGCGCGGTAAAAAGCCTCGCTTAATAAAATTATTGGTCTCTTGGGCCAAAGTTTATTTAATTCCGATGAATGGGGATCAAAACTATTAGTTGACTACCTGGAATTTGGAAAATATAGCAAACAAAGCAAAATTGCTATAATATATAGAGTGTATCACTTGTAATTAAAAACATTTTCGAAATAAATATATGTAATAATAAGTTTTTAGCATTTTTTGTGTGGTTTTTGTGATACAGTGTGTGTGTGTGTGTGCTTAAACATATTTAGGAAACCGGAAATGATAAAAATCTGAATTTTCGTTTCTATGGGATTTCAACGCTGCTGATTTGAAGCAAAATATTTACAGTGACGTGGTATTTCCGGTTATAGTAGACGTTAACTTGTTTATTTTAAATGGAACATGATATTTTTTATTTCATAGATTCTTCTTGTCATTTTAAGTAAACTTTGTATATCATATCAAAACTCTAGTTTACACAGAGTGCTAAAAAATTTGCTACCAATAGTAAGAAATCATTATCTCGATTATTTTATACAGGGTGAACCTTAAATAAGTACAAATATTTTACCTGCAGGTGTAGTCGTGTAGTTCGTCATATAGGTAAGTCAAGTGAGTCATTTTTAAAATATATATTTAGGGAGACATTAATTTAAAAAGAAATACCCACATTTTGAGGTCCACTGACCAGATCACTGACGTGTCATAATAAACCATATGATTTTCCGAAGGCGAGGTTGCCATATCGTCTGTAAGATAATATTTTTTTAACATAAATTCAATTTTTGCGGTTGATTATTATTTAAAAATACTTGTTTTTAGTAATAACTAAAGTAAAATTGGATAGGTAGTATACTGCGAAATAATATTAACCCAAACTGTAACTTCTTAACTGACTATACCATGAACGATTAAAAAATGAATCTCCGCAAGTTCAATACCAATAAAAGTATTTAGGAAGTTACTTTGTTCAATGATTACAAAAATTATCCATGAACGTGCATAAAACTTACCTCCATGCTAGTAATCAAGTAATTTAAACAATTATCATTTCATAAGTTAATAACTTTGTACACTGTTAGAAAGATACACAAATTATAACCTTAAATTATATTATGAAGAATACCAAAAAATTATAATTTTCACACAACATCTAGAGTTAATTTTTGCTACAACCTCAAACAACTTGTCAGTGTTCACCAAAATAAATACCAAACATGGAATAACAAAATAACTAGCTTGATGTATGCGTTCAATATCAAGAGAACGCAAAGTAAAATAAACAGTGTAAGGTGGGTCAATCGCATGCAAAAAAGAAGCTGGTGTCGTAGGCACAGGTAACAGGTAGATGTCACGGGCAGTAGACAAAATGTCCTGCACCAGTACTATCCTCTAGGATTAATAGTCAGCGAGGTCCACGATACCGGTGCTCTGGTCCAGGACAAAGGAATAAGCTGTAGCTGTAGCAAAGACAAGGTACAGGTGGAAACAAAACATGTAATATTTGTGGAAAGGAGTTTGATGACTTCAATACACGTAAATTGAAAGTTAATATGAGATACTTTTTTATCTTCTGAAACCGAACTCGGCTAATGGTTTCTTTAAGGCATGCACTACTTGGCACATCTGTTTTAAGAGTTGCCACACTAACGTATGGAACGTATTTAAATCGTTTTATTATTTTCACGGACAGTGTTTTTCCTTTAAGTGTCTTGTATATTTAATTAATATTTTTCGTGAAATACAGTGTGATTAAATAAAATATGGCGCATTATTCAAACAGTGAAAAGGTTGACTGACATCCTAAAAGCATATTTGTTAAGTAGTGTTAATCAGTGATAGTGATAAAAATAACGTATTGTGATAAATCAGTCGGTGTAGTAAAAATGGATAATGAACAAATTCTGGATAATATGATTGTGAGTAGAGAATCTGGTTTACATTTTCAATTTATTGGAGAGAAATAGAAATAGCAAAGGGGAGGAGATGGCTATTAATATTTTCATAAATAAAAATATTTCAATCATTCTTTGACATGTTTAAAAATTCTAGTGTAACACTGGCATGTGGAATGGACATCCACCATAACTTCCGAAGCAGCGGTCAAGTTTTCTATTGAAAAATCACGAGATTTATTTAAAATTTGCCTTTTTTATTCCTGATTTTTTACAAAAAAAACTATTAATTATGTGTTCTACACACTGAACTGTACTGCTGGTTAAAATATTTGTACTTATTTAAGGTTCACCCTGTATATCATTACGAAGAAAATAATACTGCAATTGAATGCCATTACAACGAAATTGGGACACACTGTACATTTTTGTGACCTAACTTAAAAGTACAGCATAAAATGTTAGCGGAAGTGCTAGCAATTAGCGCTCTCTACTGTGTATGATACGCAGCAATATTAACATAAATTTTAACTGCTTAACTGACCTTACTATAAACTATTAAAAATGAATTTCCGCAAATTAAATACTGCCATAGTGTTTAGGAAGATATTACATGATATTACTATGTCCAATGTTCAAAAATTATACATAAACGTGCACACAAGCTTACCTGTTTATTAAAAAATTAACTATTTAATTAGTAATCCACATTTTACAAGTTAAATATCATTGTACACTGTAAGAAAGAGACACAAGACACAATTTCCTTAAGGTCGCCGTATTTCTGGCAAAATATGACCCGTATTTGTAGTGTTTTTAGGTACTGAAATCTCAAAAAATAAAGCTCGAAGAACAAAAATAACCACACAAATAGAATCTTTAAAGTTCTGTCTATTCATTATTACTATTTAAATATAGTTTAAACAAAGTTTTAACTTTTAAAAAACGTATTTTCATGTTGGTCTTTGCTGCTAACCTAATGTCACATTTTTATCAATTAATTTATCGTGCTTATACATAAACCTAAACAATTTTATATGTAACACTAAGTAAGTTTATGTTATAGGAATATTTAGAACTACATATCAATTTTAAAAAGTAGTTAGTTTGATAAATTTCAGTACCTAAAAATGTATTAGCATTTTTCCATAAGGGTCTTTTTCTCAGCAAGTTCGGTCAACTTCATTATCTAGAAGTCTGTTACAAACTATAAAAATTTGACTCAATTTAACAATAAATAGTTCAGCCTCTGACTAAGAGGTGGCGGTAAAGTAAATTCTGTTTACAGGGCGAGCAAAATTTGGAATTAAGTATTATATTAGAAATCAAGACGAATTAAACATACCACATGCATTTGATTGCATTGTTATTGATATAAATTTTCGATTTTACCACTTCGGAACGGTTATTGAACGTGCGAAAGACGTTCTGTATGCAATTATGAGAAAATTTTGACCTTAAAAAAACCTAAAAATTAAGGGAACTACAAAAATATCTTTAATATTAACTAAGGGCTATTGGAACACTGTTAACGAAAAAATACAGGTGTTTAAAACACCAAACCAAACTCCTGCAAAATTCAGAGAATTAAATCGATCTGATCCAAATTTTAAAATACAGGATGTTAAAAAAAATGTAGTCAAACTTGAAAAAATTTCAAAATTGACAGAATTTGAAAATTTTTAAAGTGAAATGATAACCACTTCAAAATTATAAATTTCAAAAGGAAAATCTTACAGTTAAATTATCTGTCCACTGATACTGCTGGCTATCGTAATATGAAGTATACAGGGATGCAGGAAACAAATGACGCTTACCTGTATATTAGTGTACATCATGCCGCCAGTGATTTTTTTAACATTTACTTTAAAACATTTATTAGCATTCGTCTTGTAAATGACTGTAACTTGTTGGAGGTTGACATTTAGGTAAACTGGATCTCAGCAATATATTTTGACATCTAGTTTTCACCGTATAAGTTTGCTTACATATTTTAAAACCACCACACAAATAAAGATGTAATAGATATCAGGGTCAGGTTGAAACATAAAACGATTGTTTTTATTATTATCTTTTATTTTGCAAGTACACAAATTTTTTCAAAAAGTATATTGCTATTTGTCTTCTGTGAATTGTCTCACTATGTATTATTAAATTCCTATTACAAAAGGGATAAATAATGAAATAAAAATATAATTACATTATACAGGGTTGTTCGGATATGATTTCGAGAGTTCAGTTTACATGAAAAATTAATATCACACTGTTCTATAAAATTTTCGTGCGAGTAAGTATATCGTTTTTCTTTAAATTTTGTACCCTTCACTAATGTAGTAGCTTTTTAACTTCAGGAGCCTTCGAACTGAACGACTGTTTACTGCAATTTAAGTTTCTTTTTTATTTCCGTTTCTTTCTGGGCCTCCAAAATATATGGTGTAGCCATGCCTTTAACATAGTTTTTTTTTGTTAAAATATAAAAAAGGAAAGAAAGCCACAAGTTGGCTCGCGCGACGCGAGAATGATATAGTTGTACCTACTAGTGGTAGTATTAACACAGAATATTTTTATATGGTTGTTGTAGTGACAGATTATTGTAAAAATTCGAATGTCCTATTTTCCAATCTTCCATTTTTCCTGCATCCTTAGTATTCGAAATACAGTACCAGTTACCAGTCCATGGGGATTTGGTAAGTGAAAATTTATTACTATTTGTAGATTATAACCAACGATATACAGTTCATTTTTTTTTTAAAGGTGCAAGTTGTAGCTGCACCAATATAATTAGGATCTCTACATTTCAAATTTCTTCCTCTTCTACTTAATATCACTTCTGGAGCTAAACAATGCATATAAAATCTTTCCAACTTTTTAAACATACTTTTATTAAATGTTTTGTCTCGATATATTTCTTCTGTGAACAGGTCATTGTTATCATCTATGTAAACTACAAAATAATATAGGTTTCTCGTTGTTATTGCTAATTGCCCTTGAATCTAAAAGACAAGCAGTACTGACTAAATATGGATAATACTTCATCTTTTTTAACTTATTTGGTAGTAATAGTTATGAGTTTTTTTATAATTTCACTCGATCTTTATCATTATATAAACAAGGCACCATTTTCTTCTCCACAGTTTCTATCAAAGTAATTGCTGATAGAGCTACCTTTTCCAAACATGTAACTTCTTTTATGCTATCATCTCCAATCAAACCTAAAAATGTTATATTGAATATATATATATACGGACATATTTTATAGTAAAAATTTTTTTAGTTAACTGCCTTTATAACTATATGTATTATACACAGTGGTTTGATTTTTATTAATCAAAACTTTAGTAATAGTCTATGAAATAAATATCTTGTCCGGAAGCGACGGCAACAATTGAATTTCTATGGCGTTTTTTAGAAGATTAAATTTATTGATAAATTTGTAATATTATGGGAAAAATTTGAGTCCTGAATCGTTTTTAATTTTAAAAGTGCTAATTTATTATGGTTTTATTTATAATCGAAATAGCTTGTACATACTAAGATAGGTATTACATATTTAAATATTTATATGGTTAATATTAAATTAAGTATCTTCTGTCATCTTAATCTTTTAAAATAACTGACAATAATGGTCAATTTTTCTTACAACATTCTCGAAGAGCGCTCTTTTATGATAAAGTTTATGATTCAAATCGTAATTTTTTCGCAAAATGTCTACAGAGCGTTCAGCAAAGGATGGGCCATATTTTAAGGCTAGCTTCTTTGGACAAAAATTATTTCAATTAAAATTGTACATAAATAACTATTATGTATTCCTAAAATTTGATAAATTAAAGATTCGAATCCCCTCCCCTGTTCCTGTTACATATAAATATATAATTATTAAGTACCTATTATTTAATTCAATTTACAAATAATGATATACATACCTTTCTAAATCCAACGAACTTTCATTTAATAAAAATGTCCTATAATTTTCACTAGTATTACACACATATAAAGAATACAGAAAACCACTGCTACTGCAAAGCACAGATTTGCAAAGGATAAATTGCAACTGAACGCTGAAATTTAGAATACGGAAAAATCGATATCCCATGCTAGAGTTGTAAATATTTTGCCGCAGATCGAACGCATGACCTTCAAGCTCAGTTTCGGCATGTTTCGGCTACCCGTTATTTTCTGCACTCCAACTGTGACATTCTTTAAATATTTGCAGTTCAAGTTTTCTCCGTTAGATATCCAGCACTTCCCGGTACACAGTTTTATATCATTGTCAGTCAACGATCGAGGTACTTTCTTATTTAGAATACCGCAACCTTAAGTTATTTTATGAAGAATAACGATAAACTATGATTTTCACACAACATATTAAATTTAATTTGTGATAAATCAATTGGAGTGTAGTAAAAATGGATAATGAACAAATTCTGGATAACTATGATTGTGAGATCTGGTTAATATTTTTAATTTATTGGTAAGGTATAGAAACGACAAAGGGGAGGAGATGGCCATTAATATTTTCATAAATAAACATATTTCAATCATTCTTTGACATGTCTAAAAATTCTAATGTAACACTGGCAACGCTGTGAAATTCACATCCACCATGACTCCCGGAACAGCGGTCCTCAACAAGTTTTGTATTGAAAAATCACGAATTTATTTAAAATTTGACTTTTTTATTCCCGATTTTTTTGTAAAAAGACTATGAATTATGTGTTCTACACAGTGAACTGTACTGCTGGTTAAAATATTTGTACTTATTTAAGGTTCACCCTGCTACCCTGCGACCGTTTGCTATAGAAATATGTTCTCGTACGTAACATCTTAGTCTTATTTTGGAAATATTTCTTTCCATAATATAGAAACTTTATTTTAAATTTCTGCACGTTATACAGAGTGTCTCAAAAAGGCATGGCAATACTGCTAAAGCATTTTTGATGTATTTTTTTAAAGCACAATATATTTCATCTAAATTTGACACAGGTACGTTTTTGACGTACACAGTAGAGAGCGCTAATTGCTAGCACTTCCGCTAACATTTTATGCTGTACTTTTAAGTTAGGTCACAAAAATGTACAGTGTGTCCCAATTTCGTTGTAATGGCATTCAATTGCAGTATTATTTTCTTCGTAATGATATACAGGGTGAACCTTAAATAAGTACAAATATTTTAACCAGCAGTACAGTTCACTGTGTAGAACACATAATTCATAGTCTTTTTACAAAAAAATCGGGAATAAAAAAGTCAAATTTTAAATAAATTCGTGATTTTTCAATACAAAACTTGTTGAGGACCGCTGTTCCGGGAGTCATGGTGGATGTGAATTTCACAGCGTTGCCAGTGTTACATTAGAATTTTTAGACATGTCAAAGAATGATTGAAATATGTTTATTTATGAAAATATTAATGGCCATCTCCTCCCCTTTGTCGTTTCTATACCTTACCAATAAATTAAAAATATTAACCAGATCTCACAATCATAGTTATCCAGAATTTGTTCATTATCCATTTTTACTACACTCCAATTGATTTATCACAAATTAAATTTAATATGTTGTGTGAAAATCATAGTTTATCGTTATTCTTCATAAAATAACTTAAGGTTGCGGTATTCTAAATAAGAAAGTACCTCGATCGTTGACTGACAATGATATAAAACTGTGTACCGGGAAGTGCTGGATATCTAACGGAGAAAACTTGAACTGCAAATATTTAAAGAATGTCACAGTTGGAGTGCAGAAAATAACGGGTAGCCGAAACATGCCGAAACTGAGCTTGAAGGTCATGCGTTCGATCTGCGGCAAAATATTTACAACTCTAGCATGGGATATCGATTTTTCCGTATTCTAAATTTCAGCGTTCAGTTGCAATTTATCCTTTGCAAATCTGTGCTTTGCAGTAGCAGTGGTTTTCTGTATTCTTTATATGTGTGTAATACTAGTGAAAATTATAGGACATTTTTATTAAATGAAAGTTCGTTGGATTTAGAAAGGTATGTATATCATTATTTGTAAATTGAATTAAATAATAGGTACTTAATAATTATATATTTATATGTAACAGGAACAGGGGAGGGGATTCGAATCTTTAATTTATCAAATTTTAGGAATACATAATAGTTATTTATGTACAATTTTAATTGAAATAATTTTTGTCCAAAGAAGCTAGCCTTAAAATATGGCCCATCCTTTGCTGAACGCTCTGTAGACATTTTGCGAAAAAATTACGATTTGAATCATAAACTTTATCATAAAAGAGCGCTCTTCGAGAATGTTGTAAGAAAAATTGACCATTATTGTCAGTTATTTTAAAAGATTAAGATGACAGAAGATACTTAATTTAATATTAACCATATAAATATTTAAATATGTAATACCTATCTTAGTATGTACAAGCTATTTCGATTATAAATAAAACCATAATAAATTAGCACTTTTAAAATTAAAAACGATTCAGGACTCAAATTTTTCCCATAATATTACAAATTTATCAATAAATTTAATCTTCTAAAAAACGCCATAGAAATTCAATTGTTGCCGTCGCTTCCGGACAAGATATTTATTTCATAGACTATTACTAAAGTTTTGATTAATAAAAATCAAACCACTGTGTATAATACATATAGTTATAAAGGCAGTTAACTAAAAAAATTTTTACTATAAAATATGTCCGTATATATATATATTCAATATAACATTTTTAGGTTTGATTGGAGATGATAGCATAAAAGAAGTTACATGTTTGGAAAAGGTAGCTCTATCAGCAATTACTTTGATAGAAACTGTGGAGAAGAAAATGGTGCCTTGTTTATATAATGATAAAGATCGAGTGAAATTATAAAAAAACTCATAACTATTACTACCAAATAAGTTAAAAAAGATGAAGTATTATCCATATTTAGTCAGTACTGCTTGTCTTTTAGATTCAAGGGCAATTAGCAATAACAACGAGAAACCTATATTATTTTGTAGTTTACATAGATGATAACAATGACCTGTTCACAGAAGAAATATATCGAGACAAAACATTTAATAAAAGTATGTTTAAAAAGTTGGAAAGATTTTATATGCATTGTTTAGCTCCAGAAGTGATATTAAGTAGAAGAGGAAGAAATTTGAAATGTAGAGATCCTAATTATATTGGTGCAGCTACAACTTGCACCTTTAAAAAAAAAATGAACTGTATATCGTTGGTTATAATCTACAAATAGTAATAAATTTTCACTTACCAAATCCCCATGGACTGGTAACTGGTACTGTATTTCGAATACTAAGGATGCAGGAAAAATGGAAGATTGGAAAATAGGACATTCGAATTTTTACAATAATCTGTCACTACAACAACCATATAAAAATATTCTGTGTTAATACTACCACTAGTAGGTACAACTATATCATTCTCGCGTCGCGCGAGCCAACTTGTGGCTTTCTTTCCTTTTTTATATTTTAACAAAAAAAAACTATGTTAAAGGCATGGCTACACCATATATTTTGGAGGCCCAGAAAGAAACGGAAATAAAAAAGAAACTTAAATTGCAGTAAACAGTCGTTCAGTTCGAAGGCTCCTGAAGTTAAAAAGCTACTACATTAGTGAAGGGTACAAAATTTAAAGAAAAACGATATACTTACTCGCACGAAAATTTTATAGAACAGTGTGATATTAATTTTTCATGTAAACTGAACTCTCGAAATCATATCCGAACAACCCTGTATAATGTAATTATATTTTTATTTCATTATTTATCCCTTTTGTAATAGGAATTTAATAATACATAGTGAGACAATTCACAGAAGACAAATAGCAATATACTTTTTGAAAAAATTTGTGTACTTGCAAAATAAAAGATAATAATAAAAACAATCGTTTTATGTTTCAACCTGACCCTGATATCTATTACATCTTTATTTGTGTGGTGGTTTTAAAATATGTAAGCAAACTTATACGGTGAAAACTAGATGTCAAAATATATTGCTGAGATCCAGTTTACCTAAATGTCAACCTCCAACGAGTTACAGTCATTTACAAGACGAATGCTAATAAATGTTTTAAAGTAAATGTTAAAAAAATCACTGGCGGCATGATGTACACTAATATACAGGTAAGCGTCATTTGTTTCCTGCATCCCTGTATACTTCATATTACGATAGCCAGCAGTATCAGTGGACAGATAATTTAACTGTAAGATTTTCCTTTTGAAATTTATAATTTTGAAGTGGTTATCATTTCACTTTAAAAATTTTCAAATTCTGTCAATTTTGAAATTTTTTCAAGTTTGACTACATTTTTTTTAACATCCTGTATTTTAAAATTTGGATCAGATCGATTTAATTCTCTGAATTTTGCAGGAGTTTGGTTTGGTGTTTTAAACACCTGTATTTTTTCGTTAACAGTGTTCCAATAGCCCTTAGTTAATATTAAAGATATTTTTGTAGTTCCCTTAATTTTTAGGTTTTTTTAAGGTCAAAATTTTCTCATAATTGCATACAGAACGTCTTTCGCACGTTCAATAACCGTTCCGAAGTGGTAAAATCGAAAATTTATATCAATAACAATGCAATCAAATGCATGTGGTATGTTTAATTCGTCTTGATTTCTAATATAATACTTAATTCCAAATTTTGCTCGCCCTGTAAACAGAATTTACTTTACCGCCACCTCTTAGTCAGAGGCTGAACTATTTATTGTTAAATTGAGTCAAATTTTTATAGTTTGTAACAGACTTCTAGATAATGAAGTTGACCGAACTTGCTGAGAAAAAGACCCTTATGGAAAAATGCTAATACATTTTTAGGTACTGAAATTTATCAAACTAACTACTTTTTAAAATTGATATGTAGTTCTAAATATTCCTATAACATAAACTTACTTAGTGTTACATATAAAATTGTTTAGGTTTATGTATAAGCACGATAAATTAATTGATAAAAATGTGACATTAGGTTAGCAGCAAAGACCAACATGAAAATACGTTTTTTAAAAGTTAAAACTTTGTTTAAACTATATTTAAATAGTAATAATGAATAGACAGAACTTTAAAGATTCTATTTGTGTGGTTATTTTTGTTCTTCGAGCTTTATTTTTTGAGATTTCAGTACCTAAAAACACTACAAATACGGGTCATATTTTGCCAGAAATACGGCGACCTTAAGGAAATTGTGTCTTGTGTCTCTTTCTTACAGTGTACAATGATATTTAACTTGTAAAATGTGGATTACTAATTAAATAGTTAATTTTTTAATAAACAGGTAAGCTTGTGTGCACGTTTATGTATAATTTTTGAACATTGGACATAGTAATATCATGTAATATCTTCCTAAACACTATGGCAGTATTTAATTTGCGGAAATTCATTTTTAATAGTTTATAGTAAGGTCAGTTAAGCAGTTAAAATTTATGTTAATATTGCTGCGTATCATACTACATACCCAATTTTACTGTACTTATGCTTAAAACAAGTATTTTTAAAATAGAATTAACCATATTACTTTACTATTACGTGAAAGGAAACGTAATATTTATATTAGAGGAGATATGGCAACCTCGCAACAAATCATATGCCTCATTAGGTAGGTTATGACAGCGGTCCTCAAAATATGGGTATTTAAAAAAAAAAATATATCCGTAAATATTAGAAATTTTTAAAAATGACTTTCATTAGACTGAGTATCTATATGACGAATTACACCAGCAGTTAAAATATTTGTACTTATTTAAGGTTCACCCTGTATTTCCATTATCGCATAAATGCGATATTAAAGAGAAAAATGTTTCTTCACATTAAACTGGATGTTCGAGATTGATAGCATAATGAAATATGGCAAAACGTGAAGAAGCCTGTCAATTAAATGAAACCTGAAATGTTTCTTATATATCGATTTCCTGATTATATCCGACTTTCACGTTCATTTTGTTGTAATAAATCAATGAGTGAATAAAACGTCGTGCTTTATAAACGGCCTCAATCGCAACGAAACGAGAAAACAATTTGTAGGGACATGAGAGCTGTGTTTGTATTTATTAAGTGAATAAATTTCCTTCATTTTATAAATACAGTACATGTAAATTCTATTTTATGTCTGGTTTCAGAGTATTATTTTTTGTTGCAGTTTATACTAGCGCACTGTTCATCAAGTGTGCACCAAATTTTGTGTCTTATACGAGGGTAATATATTATAATTTGTTGAATTTTTATAAGTGGCTGGAAAGTTAATGAGTTAGTTCCATTGGTTACTTGTTTGATGAATGTTAACTAAAAAGTTGGCTATTTTTAGTTTCTGCCACTTTAAGTCAAAAGCAGACATGTTTACAGATGTTTAAGGTCACCTTTATATAATAAAAATTTAAAAATATTATTATACTCATCAGTACTGCACGAAATTTTGTAGGTTTATACATTATTTTATAATGGAGATAGTATCATACCAGTCAATGAAATATCTGATTCTTTTGCTAAAACCTCAATAACCAGTTCAATATGTAAATCGGCTGATAAATCAAATGTTAAAAACTATAAATAAACCTATTGCTGTCCTTCCTGCCCCTGCTAAAGTTTTTGAACAAATTTTGTATTCTTTGCTATGGAATCATTTTAACAGTAGGTATCGTAAACCCAAGACAATATGGATTTATTTCAAAACTTTTACCCATTACATTTTGGAGGCTTTCGAGCAGGGAAGTGGATGCGATATACACAGATTTTAGCAGTGCTTTTGATAAGGTTGACCATGATGTATTTAAGCATTAATAGTAACATATCTTCAAGAGCGTAAGTTTATTGAGAAGTACTGTGGGTTTTTGTGATGAGTATAGATCAAACTCAGGTGTGCCTCAAGGATCTTACTTGGGGCCGCTCCTATTCTAATTTTTTATAAATGGCTTAACAAATGTAATATAAAATTCAAATTGTTTTATGTTTGCAGATGACCTACAATTTTACAAACGTATCGAATGTTTTGATGATCGTATATCTCTCCAAAATGCGGCATTTGATTGGAGTTATGTCAACAAACCTGTCTTTAATATTAAGAAATGCTATAATATAACTTTTACTTGCAATAAACAAATAATATCTTAATCTGTATGCAATGAACAATATTGAGTTAAGCAAAAAAGATTATGTCAAGGATTTAGGTGTAACTGATTCTAAACTTTCATACAAATTGCACATTGAAAACATAACTGCCTCAGCCTATAAAACATTAGGTTTTGTAATAAGAAGAATCAAATGATTTTTGGAATATTAGTTCAATTATATTATATAATAATTTAAACAGGCCTTAACTTGAATATGCTTCGTTGTTATGGCATTCACATCCCTATATATATAACATAGAAAAAGTGCAGAAAATATTTCAGACTTCTTAATTTTAAAAGCGTAACAGACCTCCAGATTTCAACTTCACTCGAAATAATCATTTATGTAAGGAATTTAAAATTAACATACTATGGAATCGACGTGTTATTGCAATAGCTCCTCTTTTGATACAAATTACTAAACTCTCTTATTGATAATTCTTATTTGTTTTCCCTGTTGTGTTTTAATACCTATCCGAGAAATACTATGAGCATGAATTTGTCTATATTCCCATTCGTAAGACAACCCAGTTTGCACCTCTTTTGTCGATATTCCAATTAATTAACCTGGTTTCCAGTAAAAATAGCGTAGACATATTTAGTCCTTTTGGTATTGTTGTAAAACGTAGTTGCTTCCAAGAAAGTATTCTCCATTTTATTGGGCAATACAATTTAATGTTTTCAGTGTCGTGGCTGCTACGTTTCATTCCGTAAAAATCCTGCTTGGGAAATAACAGGTACACGAGCCGTTCCTGCCCCTCGTGAATCAGCAGTACTAAATCCACCAGCTACATTTCACTTTGATCCACTTTGCGGCTCGTTTTCCACTCCCGTTAAGCTGCTCTAATTTATCGCACTGATGGGAAGTTTGTATCACACGGATGTGAGTTCACAATTTGAGCCGATCCCGTTCGGGTCGTGGTTTGTAAACTTTTATCATGCCGATGTATCGCACGAAGCCTGATTGGGGAAAAAGAGGGTCCAGCAGGGAAAAGATTCAGGTGAGATTGAGGCAATTGCTTTATCAAGTTATCACGGGAAAAATTAGGTACAGCAGAAGAAAGAGGAACTAATTTTTGTTTGTTGTTTGTGTTTCTCTAGTGTCAATTAAATTCGAAAATAAAAAAGCTACGATGAAATATGAAAGAAATTGTGACATTTTGGATATTCAACAATTTAAAGACCTGTAAAGCAGAATACAGTGTTTTCAGCAATATTCAAGAGCAACATGACCAAGAAAGTTAGACAACCAAACTTACACTTGTGGTAGAACTGGCTTAAAAATTCAATAAATACAAAATAATTATAATTAGAAATTATTAAGTAAATTTTTCTTCAGAATAAATGAAAACAGTATTTTAAATTTTGGGAAACTTTTCAAATTGTTCTTCACTATTTCAGTCTGGGTTGTGCCACTGCAAAAAGTTCTATAGCTGCAAGAATTGAGATAACTTAGGTCACGGCTAACATGACGCCATTGTCTTTATTGTCAACATAATTTTCTATAGTTTGTCGTGTTAAAAACAATATTTTTTTTGTAATTTAGTGTAAAATATAGTGGAAACATTTAGTCTAGTATATAGTTTTATTATATATAAATATTTTCATGAAAATATGATAAATTATTCATGTGTTCGTATGGATATGGTTTAACAAAAACTCCTCCAAATAGTTGCTACAATAATACTACTGAATACAATATAATATTCAAAATTATTCATTTGAATGTACAATCAATTAGTAACAAAATAGAGAGACTGGAAATGCTACTTAGTGAAGAAGATCCAGTTGTGGTGAGCGTTGCTGAACATTGGTGTCGACAAGATGAGATATCCTGAAAATTCCGGAGTACAACCTAATTACCAGTTTTTGCCGTTCATCCCGAGAACATGGAGGAACATCAATATATGTTAAGTGCAGCTGTGAAGCATATTCTGTTGACTTGCATAGTTTTTGTGTTGAAATGCATTTCGAGTGTAGTGCTGTTAAATTGGTGCTTGGGGGTAGGAAAATAACAATATTAAGTGTTTATCGTCCTCCTAAGGGTGACTTTAATTTGTTTTTGAAAAACCTTTGTTTTGCGTTAGATCTATGTATTATCCAGTCTCCTGATATTTTTCTTTGTGGAGATTTAAACTTAAACTATTTAAATGATAGCTCCCATAAACAGTCATTTGATGACATTCTCATAAGTTATAATCTGAGAGTTACTTCTTTTGCCCCCACTAGAATTGTGACTAACTGTATAGGACAAACTAGTGTCAGCAAAGTAGATTATATTTTGACAAATGTAGATAATAATCAGTTGGTATCAAATGTCTACGAGGCACATATTAGTGATCACAGGGTTTGTAGTTTAGAGTATCGTATTCAATCTCACCAATCGAAATCAATTTATTACCCACCAATTCATCAGCAATTTAGAGATGTTTCTGATCACAACATCATTAATTTAGTTTCACTTATATCTAAAACTAACTTTGATGAAATTTACACTGATGACGTTGATCTCAGCTTTAATAATTTTATAAACATTATAAAGTATGTATTGGACCTTACTTGTCCTGTAAAACACTATTATATACGTAATAATGGCAGAACTCAAGCTAAATGGGTAACTTCTGAAATTAAACATTCCAGTTTGTGCCTAAAAAAATTATATTGGCTGTGCCGACAAGAGGGTAGCAGCAACTCTCAGATTATTTATAAGGAAGCTAAAGCCAATCATAATGCATTGTTACGAAGGTCTAAATTAGCATTTCACAACAGACTAATTGACAGCTCTAGCAACAAAAATAAAACAGTGTGGAATCTTGTAAATAAAGAAACTGGTAGAAAAAACTTGAAAAAGAATATTTCTCTAAATTTAGAGGGCAATCGTTGTTCGGATCCCAAGCAACTTGCCGGTGCTTTTATAGACTATTTTGCCACTATCACTGAAAAAAAACTGCTTGCTCATTTTGGCAACTTGGGGTCTATGATTTGCACGTCTTCGAAAATCATTAACACTACATTTTTCTTTTACCCCGTAGATTCAGATGAGGTACTGAACATTATTAATAATTTAAAAAATAAAAATAATGCTGGTATTGATTGCTTGTCTGTCAAGTTAATTAAAACAATGTCAACTCATTTAGTCCAGCACATTGCTTATTTTATTAATTTGTCCATAATCAGTTGCCGTTTTCCTAGTGCTCTTAAAAAGGCCATAGTATTACCTGTTTTCAAAAAAAATGATCCTGAAGATATAGCAAATTATAGACCTATCTCAATGTTAAGTGTTTTCTCTAAAGTATTTGAAAGAGTAGTCTTTAACAGAATGTTTGATTTTATTGATAAATACAAAATTATGACAAATTGCCAACACGGTTTTAGACGGGGTAGATCTACTCAGTCAGCAGCTTGCAGTTTCACTGAGTGTATCTACAGTTTGCTTGATAGTGGTAAGCATGTAGCTGGTCTTTTTTTTGATTTGTCACGAGCATTCGACAGTCTTCGTATCTCCTTTATCAAAGATAAGTTACATAGTATTGGATTTAGAGGAATATTTTTGAATTGGTTAGTTCATTATCTATCTGACAGAACTATGCATGCTAGAGTTCTCAATACTACTTCGCATTGTCGTAATATGGATATTGGAGTGCCTCAGGGATCGGTGCTGGGACCATTAATTTTTTTGTTATTTGTCAACGACTTACCGAGCTTTATTAACGCACCTCATCTTACGATGTTTGCCGATGACACGTCTCTTGTGGTGTCAGCGCGGACCCCTGAGGAACTCGTAGTCGTTTGTCAGGGTTTTATACGATCTTTTGTTAACTGGTGTAAAGCTAACGCACTTATTTTAAATGTTGATAAAACTGTAATAGTTTATTTTCGATCTTCGTGTAATCCGCAGGTCAAACTACACCTTAATATTAATAATTCTGTTCTTGAATCTAATGATAATACCAAGTTCTTGGGTGTCTATCTTGATTACCAATTGAATTGGTCTATACATATCGATATGCTCAACAAAACACTCAACAAATCACTGTATGCAATATCTCGAATAAGAAAAACTATGCCCTTATGTGCATTATTAAACATTTATTACAGCTTAGTCTATAGCCACCTCTCCTACAATATAATTTTGTGGGGTAGTGCTGTTAGGAGTGGGAAGATCTTTGTAACTCAAAAACGGATACTTAGAAACATATTTGGAATTAATCCCCGGGAATCGTGTAAGAAAGTTTTCATTAACAATAAAATACTGACACTACCCTGTATTTATATTTATAAAACCTTATTATATATCAAAGAAAATATTTCTTCTTTAGTTAAAAATTCTCATTTTCATAACTATTCAACACGCAATAGTGATTTGTTGTGTATTCCGAAACATAATTCAAGCAAATACGAAATGTCTCCCAAGTACTTGGGATCCAAGCTATTCAATGTATTACCAAATAAATTTAAATCCCTTGACAATGCATCATTCAAAAAATCTATTATGGCTAGGCTACTCAGCAAATGTTATTATAGTATTGATGAATTTATCAATGACAATGACTTTTAAAGTATTTGTATGTATTTTGTCTTTTGTTTGTGACTTATCCTATGCATTTTATATGTCTTAAAGGATTAATAAATATTATTATTATTATTATTATGACGTAAGTCGTCTGAATTCTTTCCACAACTATATTAAAATAAATGCGTCTTGTTCCGATGTAAACGGAATTCTCACGTTAATATGAATAATAATAATAATAACCTTTATTGATCTTTTGGACATATACAGGGTGATTTCTTAACCTATACGCATAAACTTGGGAAATTTTAGTTGAGGACTAATGATGAATACTGAAAAGAAAAATGTAGTATAATATCTTTAGTTTAGGAGGTTTTTATCAGAAATTTTTTTTTTGTTTATAAAAACTAAGAAGTAAACAGGTCAGGACGATATCTTTGCTATTTGTAGCAGTACTTAAGTTTATTTTGACGTGATTATAAAAGTATATTTTCTCAAATTAATAACTTATGGACATGAACTTCATACGGGGGATCACATCAAAGATCGGTGGTTACAGCTTATCTTTACGACCATAGGTTTCCCTCATATGTTTTGAAGAGGGAAATAACCTAAATACTATTGCGCATCCTGTCAATTTCCCACTCCTTTCACCCTCCAATCACAGACATCAATTTTATTGATGCCATATTACTGCTACTACCATTTACTAGCATTGTTGGTTGCAGTGTTGCCAATCGGTGTATAATTATACGATTTTTGTATCTTTTCAACTGACTATATAATTTTCTAACCCTAATAATAATCGTATAATTGGTGTAAATTTTCATTTTAACAGAAAAGTTATACTTGGGATTACAAGTTCTCTTTCAGTAATCCATAGTTCATGGTTGCATGCAGTTACATCCATGATACAGTATAGTTGCTATGGTTAAATCTGCATTTATATTTGTTTCTTTCTAGTCTTTCTTTTCTCTCTTTGTATCATATGATTCATAATGGTAGGTCGTAGAAATAGACGTGTTTACTTTTCCTCTTCCAATATTTCCTCTTTTTAACATTTGTGTATTAGTGTATAAAAGTGTATATTTTAAATCTAATGTATAATTAAACCATTTGATGTTGGCAACACTGGTTGGTTGTGTAGTTTGAGATTCCATAACCTACGTGTCCGTACCAGCGCTGTATTTAATATAATAATATTGTTCACTAGTACTTTTGGTACAAATAAAAATATAATAATTATTAATTTCTGATTAACAAAATAATATAATTAATCGGACATAAAATAAAATGTGAAATTATTTTCGAGAAGATTTGCTGCTCGCTTGCTGAAGTTTTATTTAGAGTTATAATTCTTGATTCCCTAAAAACCAAAAAAGAAAGGAGTCTTGGATAACTGCACTAAATTGAAGGAAATATATAAGTATTTCAGCATTTGTTCTACTTCATATTACTTTCATATAGATGAAATAAATAAAAATATTGAGGACAATCCTTCATCAAAATTGTCACTATTCAAATCTAATTATGTTTAAGAACAGTTTATAATAAACTGTTTTTATTTAAGGGTCATTAACTTTCTTGTTTTATTATGTTTTAAATGTATAAAAAAAATAATTGGTATGTACCTACTGTTTTTTTTTAATTTTATAGACTTAAAATATACATATGAGAAAATAAGTATATATTTCATATTTATCATGCTGATAAAACTTAGTCTTCAGTCAAAATAAATGATATTCAACAAATAATTTAATAGAAATTAACAGAAATCTGTAATCATAATCATTGAGATTTTCAATGGTTTTATAAATTACTGCAAATTGAGCCCGTAATTTACTGCCGAGTTTTGTAAGGTTGACATTAACAGATACAAAAAGTATTTATTGATAAAAGAAAAGTAATATTGTTAAATACTCATGTCTGGTTTTAATCATTAATTATTTATGAAAATGGGTGATCATTAGTCACTAAAATTTATAAATACAATTCTGATGTTGATGATGTGGCGGAAATGGCAATGGGCTATGCTACCTGTATCTCTTCCAATCTCTTTGGTTTCCCCAAACCAAACCCCGTGAACCACGTGAAGCCTTTTTACGTGTATTCAATGGGATAGAGACACTGACAATTTGCGGCCGAAGCCTGGGCAATATGTCAGCAACAAATATTTTGACTTTAAATTTAAAAGTAATTTAGTTACTCAATGTGTTGTGTGGTAATAGGTGACTATAAAGCTTTATTCCCATATACAGTGGTGATACATCAAATTTAGTGATTGCACGTCTTGAAATGCATAAAATGTCACTATGGCTAGTTAGATAATTATTATAGGAAACGATATTTCCTAATTTTTTAGTAAGTATATAAAAAAGTAACAAACAAAATATAACCTTAAAATTGTTGTTTACCTTACATACAGAGAGCCACGAGTTTTCGTAATTGTGCTGGTAAATACATTCTTCTGAATTGTACATACAGGGTGAACCTTAAAGAAGTACAAATATTTTAACTGCAGGTGTAGTTCATCATATAGATAAGTCTAGTGAAAGTCAATTTTAAAAATTTCAAATATTTCAGATATTAATTTTTTTTTAAATACCCACATTTTGAGGACCGCTGACCAGATATAGCACTGACGTAACCTAATAAAATAAACCATATGATTTATTGAACGCAAGGTTGCCATATCGTCTGTAAGATAAATAATTGTTTAACGTAAATTCAATTTTTGCGGTTGTTTCTAATTTAAAAACACTTATTTTTAACAATAAGTAAAGTAAAATTATCATAAACGATTAAAATATGAATTTCCGCACAATTTCGATACTATCAATTAAAGTGTTTAAGAAGTTACTTTGTTCAATGATTCCAAAAATTATCCATAAACGTGCATAAAAGCTCACCTAATTACTGAAAAACCAACAGTTATCCACATTTCAGAGGTTAATACAATACTGTTGTACACTGTTAGAAAGATTATCACAAATTATAAAAAAAAACTATGATTTTCAAACAAGAGTTAATTTTCGCCACATAACCTCAAATAACGTGTCCGTGGCAACCACTTCGTACTTCGTAGTGGGTGAAACAGATTTTAAAAATAAGCACAAAACATGGAATAACAAAATAACTGGTTTGATGTATGTTCAATGTCAAGAGAAGGCAAAATAAAATATTTAAAAGCAATATAAATCGCATGGAAAAAAGAAACTAGTGCTGTAGGCACAGGTAACAGGTAGATGTCACCAGCAGTAGATGAAATGTTCCGTACCAGCCCCACTCTCTAGGATTGATAGTCGAGGGTCGAGGTCGACAAAGAGGTTATGTTGCTGTTCATACCCCACCACAAGTATGGTCCAGCGCAAAGAAATAAACTGTGTAAATTACAAGTGGAAACAAAACATGTAATATTTGTAGAAAGGGATCTGATAATTTCAATACACTTTACATCTTCTGAAACCAAACTAAACTAATGGTTTCTTTAAGTAATACACTGCTTGACGCATCTGTTTTAAGAGTTGCGGTACTAACGTATAAAACGTTTTTAAATCGTCTTTTTATTTTCACGGGCAGTGTTTTTATCTTAAGTTAAATTAATATTATTCGTGAAATACAGTGTGATTAAATAAAATGCGCCACATTATTCAAAGAGTGAAATAGTTGACATGCTAAAAGCATATTTCTCAAGTAGTGATAATCAGTGATAGTGATAACGATAATATATTGTGATAACTCAGTTGGAGTGTAGTAAACATGTATAATGAACAAATTCTGGAACACTATGATTGTGAGTAAAGAATCTGGTTTATATTTTCAATTTATTGGTGAGGTATAGGAATGGCAAAGGGAAGGAGAGTGCTAGTAATAATTTAATAAATCAACATATTTGTTGGAGCCTAGTCGAATACATTAGTGTAACACTGGCAACGTTGTAGAATTCACATTCATCATGACTCCTGGAACAGCGGTCCTCAACAAGTTTTCTGTTGAAAAATCGCGAAATTTATTTAAAATTTGACTTTTTTATTCATGATTTTTTTGTAAAAAAAAAAACTATTAATTATGTGTTCTACCCAGTGAACTATACGGCTGGTTAAAATATTTGTACTTATTTAAAGTGTTTAGGAAGTTACTTTGTTCAATGATTCCAAAAATTATCCATAAACCTTCATAAAAGCTCACCTACTTACTGAAAAACCAGCTATTTAAACAATTATCCATATTTCACAAGTTAATACCATTGTACACTGTTAGAAAGACTATCACAAATTATCCCCTTAAATTATTTTATGAAGAATAACAAAAAACTATTATGATTTTCACACATCTTGAATTAATTTTCACCACATTACCTCAAACAACGTGTCAGTGCTAATCATTTCGTACTTCGTAGTTTTGTAGTGGATGAAACACTTTAAAAATTAACACAAAACATGGAATAACAAAATAATCCCATCCTCTAGACAGAGGTTATGTTGATACCGGTGCACAAGTATGGTCCAGGGCAAAGAAATAAGTTGCGGCAATGTATGAAAACAAAACATGTAATATTTGTGGAAAGGGATTTGAGATACACGTAAATTAAAAGTTAATATGAGATACTTTTTCATCTCCTGAAACGGAACTAGGCTAATGGTTTCTTTAAGTAATGCACTGTTTGACGCATCTGTTTTAAGAGTTGCGGTACTAACGTATAAAACGTATTTAAATCGTCTTAATTTCACGGGCAGTGTTTTCCCCTTAAGTGTCTTGTGTATTTAATTATTTTTCGTGGAAATACAGTGTGATTAAATAAAATATGGCGCATTATTCACACACACTGAAAAAGTTGACATTATAGTTATAACGATAACGTATTGTGATAAAGCAGTTGGAGTGTAGAAAAAATGGATAATGAATAATTAATTCTGGATAACTATAATTGTGAGTAGAGAATCTGGTTTATATTTTCAATTTAATGGTGAGGTATAGGAATGGCAAAGGGGAGGAGATGGCCATTAATATTTTCATAAATAAACATATTTTAATCATTATTTGATATGTCTAAAAAACCACTGGCAACGCTGTGGAATTCACATCCACCATGACTCTTAAAAATATTAGTATGGGAATCGGATCAGCTGTTGTCAACAAGTTTTCGATTGAAAAATCACGAAATTTATTTAAAATTTGAATTTTTTATTCCTGATTTCTTTGTAAAAAAAACTATTATTATGTGTTCTACACAGTGAACTGTACTGCTGATTTATTAAATTTGGACTTATTTATAGTTAACCCTGTATAACAGGCATAAATATACGACAAAATTGCAAACGTCTATGACTTGTCCTTAAATGAATGAATAGGATTCTACACTCAAGAAATTGTATGCATATTTTGGGCACATTTGTTGTATTTTTGTACATCAACAATTTCACACTATTTTTAACATTTAGTTGTGACATTCTTGAAGCCACTGTATATGAGCAAACAAAGTTACACGAATACCTTTCCAACCCAATAAATTTGAACCAATTTCCTAACTTCACGGCAACTTGACTGTAAGCGGTTGTTTTTCGTGGGTCACCACTTCCACCGATTCGATAATATTGAAAATCGCCTATTACCCCTTAACCTTATAACATACGTTTATGGTACATCGCCCGTTGCCCCCTTTCCGACCCTAAAAGAAAAGCTTGCTCGTTTCCGTCCTATCGCACAAACAAATGCCAGGCGCCCTCCTAAATCTCCAGCATTCACAAATGCGTTCCGCTGGGAAAGCAGAAAGAAACGCCTTTCATTCGCTGATGGCCTCCTTCGCGACGAAATTTAGGACATTCGATCTCGGATGCTCGCTGGATGGACCATTATCGCGACGGCGTCGCTATTATGCCCCCGCGATTGTCTATAATAGTTTTCTTGTCGATCGGCAAACTTTATTGACCCATTTAGAAGAAATGGTCGTATGAAAAAATAGATATTTGACGGGTAAAGCTGATAGCTAACAGATTTAATATTACGAAACAAAAGCAAAGTAAAAAACATAGTTTTTCTTTAGTTTTTGATTTGATTCAATGGGATTCGGCAAAAATTTTAGAGAAGGAAGATAACTAAGATAACTCAGCAAAAAGAAAATTAAAGGAGTCCGCGATTATTTTGTTGAACGAAGATAACTGTGTGTCAAACTATTCAGTAAACATCGATCAATGTTGGCTACAGTTGTATCAAGAAGAAGTAAGTAACAACAAAATAAAAATCATTTAACATCTCTATGGAAGCAGATAAACAAATTTTAAACTGTAAAATTTAACATACGTTAAACAGAGAGTATTTCGAAACATCAATAATACGGAAGTGCGCGATAGTGACGTGATTTTTGTTATTTTTTACTTATCTGATTTTTTCAGTGTGAGATTTTTTGGTTAGGTAAACTTAGTTTCAAAATCTTGACTGATCCGTTTGGCGCAAGGGCTTATTTAATTAATCTTTATTTTTTCAGAAGTGTGGCAAAAACCCAATAAAACTAAAGAAAAACTAAAAATATTCAACAAATAAATAGCTTCAGACAATAAAAAACATAGCTCAATATTATGAACTAGCTAATAGTTATTTACGCAATAAGTGGGATATAGATATTAGTATCGTACACGTGTTGTAGAACGAAGTCGTAGACAGAGTCGTATAATTATATAAGTCCGATAATAATGTACTTAGTATCCCACGCGTAGTGTGTACAGTCTTATCTACAATAATTGTCGAGCTTATTAATAATAATAATTATTATTATTATACATAACTGGATGTGTGCGGGCAAGTGGACACAATTTACACAGACTTTGCTATAATAGTATTTCTGTCATTTTATCTTGCTATTAGGTACTAGTTTGTATCATACAAGGGTCGAAGTCCAATATATTCTTGACAAAGTCTGGAGTGTCGCAGGGATCCAATCTTGGACTTCTACTTTTCCTAGTTTTTGTCAATGAACTTCCCGAATGTTTTCAGTCTGAAGAGTATTTACTTTTTACAGATGACTTCAAGATTTTTAGAGAAATTAAAGCTGATTTGGATTTTGAAATTATGTAGCAGGATTTGGATACTTTGTATGTCAAATAGAGTGCTTTCGAAAAGTAACGAATAAATTCATTATTTTTGAAATTGAGAAGTTTTCGAGAAAATCCCCTGGCACGTCGATTTTGTTTTTAAAAAAGGCACTTTTTGACAGACGACCCATATTTGTGACGTCCTCGTTGTTCGAGATATGACGTCATCGACAATATTTTTAAATAGCATCCTCCAATGAAGATACAAGTCAACGATTATTAATCTCGTCAGCAAGTGTCAATACATAGCTGAAAAACTTGACAGGCAGATTAAGGTTGATACTGTACATACTGAATTCTCAAAAGAATTTGATAGACAGTCATAGAATAAGGTCATTAGCACTTTTTTTTATTGCATTTTCTGAATTATTCATTTTAATATGAAAAACTACGTAATTCTTCTTTGTAATTGTGTGAAATTGTGGTTTTCTTTTAGTTAGAAGGCACTTGCAAACTTCACCTTTATTTTGAACATAAATAAGAAAAGCCACTGCATTAGCTCCGTAGTTTTTCCGCGAAAATCTTATATAGAATATTTTTTTAGACATTTTATGTTTTCATATATAATGTAAACAAACTTTAAACTAAGGAAACTTAAAAATCTGGCTAATAGATATATGACAAAAAAATATTTTGTTGTAAGTGCCTCCTACCTACATAAAACTCTTTTAAGAAACCAAAACATTAGATTTTATTATTAGATAATCTTGTAACATAATAAATAAAGAATAATCATCTTTACACCTCTCATTGCAGCACTTACAAATTGGTGATTTGTATTAAAATAGTCCATTGCCATAATTAAATCTACTATGCTAAATTAGACGAATCTGCTCTTAAATAGTTAATCATGCATTGCAAATTTTAAAAGTTCTATGAGCTTCTGCCAATCTGCATTAATTTAATACAGTAGCTGTTAACTTAAGTTCGAAGCGGACGATTCCTGACCATCTGTGGAGGCACTGACGTCACATCATTCATCTTTAGAGTAGTTGTTTCCTGAAAGTTCTGAAAATAGTACATGGTTGTTGAATAAATTACTCGTCAGGCTTCCTAGAATATTCTCTCGCGTAAATAACGTATTTAAATTGTTTGCTAAAACATTATTTATTATATGCAGCATCAGAGTAAAAGCCGTAGGACCGTAATCTCACAAATCTCGAAACCTAGAAAAAGGATATTATCTACAGCCAACTTCTCAAATATCAAGATAGGGCATTACCGCCTACGTCCTCTAAAACCTTAGACAACCCCTTTATTGAATTGTCACGAAGCCAACGTTATCAAATGCTGAGAATGAAAGTTATAGAGATTTTTAACACAATTTTAGTGTTGCCTACACATTCTTATTAGAATTATGTTTTACTTATAAGTTATAATCCGCACACGAAAAAGTTACAAGATAATTATTTTATAAGATTCATAAAGTACAAGGATCAGGATGGAGCGTGGAAAATTGCGTGGAGATCAAAACGGTTAATGTGAAATAATAAAATGAAGGCAAGTTTTGATTAAAATTGTTCCTTTTGCGGGGGTCGTTTAAAAGTAATACTTTCAATGGGAGGGCTTGTAGTTAAAATTGTTTGATTTTTTTTTGGGATTTAATAAAAGAAAGTAATCTAAAACTTCTGGAGAAAAATTAGAGCCCGACTTGCAAGGATATACAGGGTGTTAGAGATTTTAAATAGTACAAAGACATAACTCAAGCCGTTCTTAAAGTAAGTCGAGTTATCATATCAAAAAATTTTATCACAACGTGGCAACAGTGCCAATACACGCTGTGCCAGGCGAATTTTGTGGGTTGCCTAAAACGTGCCAGTTTATTAGTGATGACAAAAGAAAAATGTGAAAATTAATTTAGATTTAGTTTAGATGACTGTTCCGCAATTTTATTTTTGAACAGAGAATAAATGAATTTTTTATATTAAATGTTTAAATTTTGATGATTTTTAAATGTAAATTAACCGAATTTTTACATCAATTATGAAATTGGAGATTTGTTAATTTTGTCACCGAAAATTGTTGGGTTTAGAACCCATTTCATAAGGTTTTTTTGTGTTCATTGCCTGTTAAATTTATGGGAGTCACATCTCTAATGCCCTGTATAAATATTATTACCTGTGTACAAAATAGATGGAACTCTCAGCTTAATCCAAATTTCGTTACAATAATTCGTCACTCCAGAATTATAATGTTCTATACGCCAAACTGCTACTTTTGGGAAATCGAGTCTAAATATTGTACGGCGATCATAAATTGACATATATTACAAAGAGATGTGGAATTAAGATCAGTGTCTCAAAATATGGAGTAATGTTACAATTTAGTTATTTTAGTCTATAAGAGAACTATATAAAATCATAAAAACGGGTTTTTATAAATGCATATAGAACAAAATGCCTTATTTTCAGATTTGGTAAAGAAATATGGGGATATAGAACACAATATTTAGATTTTTTTACTGTAGGTGTTTTAAAATAAATCAAATCTCCTACAATTCTTATCAATGAAGTCATAATATATATGATTACTGATTTCAAACTTCTAGGTATGCTTTAGTCCACAGAGTAGTCAGTTTCACACAATATTGTTAATACCTAAATATATATATAAAAAAGATATTTTGATGTCGAACAAAAATAAGTTTTTTATGCAACCCTAATAAAGCCCTGTGTAACTGTCTTTCCTCTTCTGGAATTTGAGGAAGCATCTCAACCAAATGCTTCTTTTTCTGTTCGAGTATATTAACATTCTTCTTAGGTATTTGGGAGATGTTATCCGGAAATGATACCTTCGTCTTAAGATTTATTCTTCTTGTATATTTTAGCTTAGCAGTCTTTATTTCTCCGTAATGTATCCTTTTCATATATTAAATGTTTCGCTTTTGTGTAAGGAATTAAATTATACGAATATCGGGTTGAAAATGATTGATAGTCAAAATAATCTCTAGAATTCATCTGGATTATTCTAAATTTAAGTTTCCACGATTTTGGCATTGACAGGAGGAGACGAATTAAAGTTAAAGGGGACCAAACTTCTAAATTGCGTATATACTTTTCTATGCAACTGTGAGCATTATCTGTTTCTTGGACGTTGCCATGGCCTGGCTCCCCGAACTTTTGATCTCATTTTTATGTTCTATGCTTTCCGGAATTAAATAAATTTCTGTAAAGCAAAGGACATTATCGAATTTTTATTTTGTGGCACACAACTATCTGACCATGAAATCAATGTATTAAGTTGAGGAATGTCCAACTATTTCCTTTAGTATTCTAATCAGGGCACTAGCAATGTGGATACCGGCTCGTCCACAGAGAAGTTTGTGCAACACTGCGTTGTAAACAGTATTATTCACATTGAGGTGAGCTGTAAAATTATAACACGACAGTTTCATTTTATAAAAGTTCTTTGATACATTGCACTTTGGTAATGAAAATGTAATTTGCAAATCAAAAATAATAACTCCTACTGTGTTATCATTGGAAAAGCGCACCTCTCACTATTTCTTTCAGGATTACCCAAATTCTTACGTGCGATATGATTATTAAAGTTTCGGATTTCTTCAGGTGTCGAATTATTATTCATACGTACTTACAATGATCGTCGATCGAGCTTTCCTATATTATGTCTAATCGGATATAGAACAAAATAGTTCTGGGTGATGGGAGTGACATTGAGAGGGGATATAGCACAGTATCATTTTCTTAGAGGTTATGGAACAATATAATTCTCATAGATTTCGAGAGACAAGATAATAATATTATGTTGGGGAAAAAATGTGGATATAGTACATTAATTTACTAAAAACTTTCTTGTAGAGCTTTGTTAATACGTAATTTTTATGGATATAGTTCAAGCTAATTATCTAGTTTTCATGGATTACATTATGTCATTTTGGCCAAAAATGGATATAGAACAATATAATTCTGGGGTGACGAATTGGGTACAAATGTATTTATAAGGTACATACATTCTCTTTTAAAAAAGAAAAATAAGTTTTATTGTTATTTTCATTTAATTGAGAACATGATTTCTTCTTATGTCAATTGTCGTGTTAAATTTATACCAACATTATAAATCAAACAAACGCTGTCAGAGCCAACATCCAGTTAATTTGCACAGTTGCTGACTGCTGTATTTTTAACTTTTCTATTCTAAATATACAGCAAATGTTCTAATTAGAAAAAATGGCACATTATTAGATATTTATACGATTTTTTTTGTTGCAGTTAGACAGATTTAAGGAACCACCGGCGTTCGGTCCCATGTGCGATCTGTTGTGGTCGGACCCTCTAGAAGACTTTGGCAATGAGAACAACGCTGAACACTTCTCACACAACTCTGTCAGGGGTTGTTCATATTTCTACAGGTCAGTATCACAAATTATTTTTTCTGTTGGGAAACATTTATTTATCATGATCCCTTCTTCCTCTACACAGCATTCTTAAAATAGCATACCTACATACAGGGCCTTTCACGATGACCTCAGACTAAGGACACATATAGAACCAAGTGCGATATATATGTGACAATAGCTATACAGAGTATGTCAAATACAGATGTTTTAAAAATGTCCACTTCGGTGTGGCAAACTTCATTTTTTAAATAGCCAAACAAAAGAAGTCAAATTTTTTTTTAGGTGTTCACAAATTAATAGGACACAAAGCAAGAGTAGATTTCTTATGACAAAATATACAGGATGTTGAAAGTTAAAATTTTGATTTGTTTTTTTTTTCTTACTGTATATATCAAAGTTTTAATAGAATAATATTATTCTCTTAGATTTTTTACACAAATAAGGTATACTAACTTTGTGTCGTTAAATTTAATCGTTTTCGATTTAGGGGCCGTAGAAATTTTCTTTCGACGAAAATCGATTTCTCGTATATTTGAAGAATAATATCGAATATCGTAAAGATAAGTATCGATATATTGAAATATCGTATCATATCGCACAATCTGAGGTATAGGCGTGGGAAGTTTTAGTAGAGGACTCTGTATACCTTTAGTCTAATGTCGGAAACGGCCCTGTATAGTAAAAGGTAGTGTCCGTTTTTAATGTAATTTTTCGTATCATTAAAAAGTTACAAAATACTACATTGATGTAATAGTAGTACCGCAAATCACTCTTGTAAATAGCATACAACATTTACACAAGGAGTCTCAAGACATATCCTTGAAGCACACCTCATATACAAGTTGCGTTCTTCTGTTTTTCTATTAGTTTAAGTGTTTTAAGGTATTTTACTTTGACCAATGATATTTAAAAAACATAAGTAGGTACCAATTAAGGTTACGTTCTATCTAAATTACACCTCGAGGTTCATAATTTTGCATTGTATAGTAAATTTCTCAACTATTTGCAAACGAACTTATCGAAAATGTTCAGATTATGAAACTTAGCAACGATTCTGTTGCAAGCAAAATAAAATCACGTATGACTAGTCGCAAAATAGAATGGTGTGTAATAGTAATTCAAAGTCAAATTGCTGTTATATTATGCTTGTCATACTCATAAACGATAGAAATATTGTTAACACTGGACAATAAACTTGAAGTTTCTTTTAAAGTAACGAAAATTTTCCCAAACAACTCCAAATGCTTTTTGCAATGTAGATGATGCATCACTATTAGTTTTGGCTTTAAAATTGTTTCGCTACACTAGGGAGATATCTATGAAGAACTTTAAATGTGCCGAGGGTTTGCTTTGCAGCAAGTTTGTGATTTATATGAAAAGTTTTAGCTGTATTTTTATAAGTGGCGATGCATTTGGGGCACGTTTTAGCTGTTTTGTTGACACTGCAGGGAACTGTTTTGCTAACCCATTTTTCTAATATTAATGGGAAATGGATTGTTAAGTAATAAATACAGAGTGCCTGTTACAGAATGGAAAATTTTACCACTAGATGGGGTAGTTTAAATAAAAATAATGCCATTAAAATAAGTTGGTTACACTTATTATACATCTAATAGCAATAAATCTCTTATCACTGACACAAAATGTATAATCATCATGTGACATTTCCAGTTAGTAGAAAAGTTGAGGCAAACGTCATTTATAATCAATAATAATAACAGGTTGTGGGGCACTGAGTGAAGATCGTTTTTCTCAAAAATTATACTGTTTAGGAATGTTGAACATGAGTACATTTTTGCAGTAAAATCTTCGAATTCTAAATAAGGCAATTTTGTATTTTGTCAATAAGGGATCATTTGTTTAAAAAAAGTCTCTAAGTCTAATATTAACCTTAATTTTTTATTTATTCTCGTCAATTTTTATTGTGGTGAAAGTTCCATTGTTTAGTTGACACCCCAGAGACTTCTCAATATTTTTGACAATTGAATAACGCATTTGCAAAATGTATGCCTCACTTTTGATTTTTTAAATAGAATGCTCTGTATATTTGCGCCATTGTTTGGAAAAACCGTCAAATGGTTTTTTTAATTATATATTTGACACTTGCGGTCTATAGTGTTTATAACTAAAATCAAGTAACTTTTATTGGAGCCAAATTGACACTTAGGACGAATGCCTAGCAATAATATCAACAAACGCGGTTTTCATGTACGCCATATAAGTAGTTCCGTTAATAGTATTGTAAAAATTACATAAAAATGTAATTCATAGTTATATTAGTATGATTTAATTGAAATTCATCGTTTGTAGTTCTTTCCCAACAAACATTTAAAGTTAAAAATAAAATTACAGAACTTGATCTCTTAATTTGTCAAAAACTTTTTATGGCCAATTCCGTATAGAGAAAGTTTACCTATATTTGTTGGCCTTTTTCCTTGTGTGGGGAAAAAACTAAAGTAATATGGAAGTCGACAAGAATTTTATTCCAATAAGATAATTGGACCTAAGAGAAATACAGTTAAAATTTCAAAATATAAAAGACATTATTACCAAAATATGCCCTAATTATGCCCTTTATATGACTTACTTTTGTCCGAGAGAGACAACATGATATACATTCTAATTTCGAACAGGGATAGGGAGAGAAGGAAAGACTATGTCAGGCTACAAACCTACAAGTAGAGTAGGAGTTCCTATGGATATTTATAGATATATAGGTTTTAATATAATATAAAGTCTGTAGTTTTTGTTTCCCTTCAATAAATTGTACAACCCAGGAAATTTTTTCGTATAATATGATGACCAAACTTTCATAAAAATAACGTGCCTTATAAATATGCATTTTTACTATTGCTTCTTAATAATATTAAAATACTGAAGAATAACCTAAAATAATTGAATCTATTTCGTGATAAAATGTATTTAATAATCTCGTCTTAAATACATTAACGTAATTTTAATGAGTAATCAATTAGAAATAACAAACAAAACATCACAATGTTTTGTACAACATCACAGCTCAACTAAAATCAACTTTGAAATCAATTTGTATGTAAGTTTTAACCTATAGGACAGATTGCCTATGCCAATGTTGACGTCACAGCAAAATATTAACTTTGTGGTTGAAATTTCCTCCAAATGAAGATATTTATTACTAACTAAATTATTACTAGATACCTACATATAAAATTCTACTCTTGGATTTATTTGTGATTGAAAATTCAAATTAACGCCAATAATATTATGTGTGCGTAATAACAAAAACAAAATAAATATTTTCTAACTGAATTCAATTAAAATTTCAATTCACATGCACTACTGAATTCATTTGCAACGATAACAGTGTTATCATATGGAATACTTATATGTGATGTATTTATCGATATATTATCATTAGCTTGATTTACATGATCTACAGTGTTGGCTTAATTTTTGATAGGTGAAATATGAACACAATAATTATTTTTTAATTCGTTTTTCACAACTCTGTAATATTGTGTGGAATTCCGCCTGTAAAGCGTCATCTTTTGATTACCCATACGACACAAATTGGTTTTCACTGCAGATCTCCAAAACACAAAACAATTTCTACGCCCTATTACATGATGATCTATCTGAATACATATAACAAGAAACTTGCTTCCTAAAAGACGCTTTATAAGACACATTTACGTCGAAGTATTATTAACAAATAATTTTGTACCATAATATAGAACAATATTTCTATTAGGTTAATTGAAATGGTCAAATTTTCCTTAGAAGTTATCAACAAAGGTGAAAATAGGTTTATATTGTAATAAAAATAAAACTTAGCAAATTGAAGGATTTAATAGGGCAATATAACTAGTTATTACCTTATTTTGAACTACTAGTTGAAGACAAAATACATTTTACAATTCCGTAATAAATATGTGAATATTTACGAATTATAGTAATTTTAAAAATACCTGGATATTGGAGACAGATTTCAAGGCGAATTTAAGTAAATTATAACTTCTTTTTACACGCATTTGAAAACACAGAAAAGGGAAACAATATGTAATTTCGAACAGTATAAATTGACATATATTTCATTTTGCTTGGAAGTCATTATATTACTCTTAATTAACAAATTTTTTTAACTAAAATTTTGGAGTTTGTAACATTGAAGACTATTTTTATGGTGATAAGTAGTAGTCGATCAATTTAGGTTTATTTTTCTTGTGTAGTGGTCTATTAGGCTTAAATGTTAGTTGGGTTATCTTTTTTCATAAAATATAATACACAAAATGATATTTTCCTTCAATGAAAATAGAGTACACGCCATTAGTTAAAGGAGATCGAGTGCATTACAGGCACTACAGTAATTAACGCCCTAAAATTTTATTATAAAATGCAATTTGGCGCCTGGCCGCGTATAAAAAAATTCCTATAACTTTCTTTTCCTATCTCGAACAATAACGGATGAAAAGTTGGGCAATTTTCACGTGCCCACCTTGTATATGTTTATTTGTTAAGTTTTTTTTTATTCTTACATACATAGGTATAAAAAGTGAAATACTTATTAAATATTTATGCTAGAATGTCATAAGATGTGTGTG
The DNA here is from genome assembly GCA_037114965.1 of Monochamus alternatus. Lineage (NCBI taxonomy): Eukaryota > Metazoa > Arthropoda > Insecta > Coleoptera > Cerambycidae > Monochamus > Monochamus alternatus. The sequence continues at coordinate 9,476,172 of CM073426.1, read as the reverse complement.
TATAGATTTTATATAACTATATTCTTGTTTGTTACAGCTACGCTGCTTGTTGTGACTTCCTACAAAATAATAACCTCCTGTCAATAATTAGAGCACATGAGGCACAAGATGCGGGGTAAGTTATTATTATTATTATTATTAATTTGTATACTATTTATATAAGCGATTTTATTTTACATTAATAAAATCAGGGATCATATTACTACAATTACTGTGTTCATGAATAATAGAAAATATCTAAATTATACCAAAACAACAGCATACCGATAATGAATTCTTGATGGTAATAGGACAATTTATCCTTTAATGCTGTAACCAATTCCAATAAATCTGTTAACCACTCCTAAAGAAACTTAAATTTATTTAAGTTTCGTGTTAAATCGGTTAGGGAATTAAATAATTAGTGTTACTTGTCTCTTCCAACTTTAGGAACAGAAATTCGTCTTTGTTAAAGATAAATTGACGGAGCTTGATGTCAAAGATTGAGAAGTAGCAAAAATGTTTTAGTAATGCTTTGTTTCGATGTTTATGAATAATAATTTCTTTCAATACTAATATCTCAAAACACTTGTGGAAAAATATATCAAAATGAATTTTGTACGTAACATCGTCGCGTAGAAAATCTATAAAACATTTTTTCAGAATATAATACAGGGTGTTCTACAAGCTCCATGACAAACTTTGGCAGATGGTGGGGTTAATTTCAAACATTTTTTCTTAGATGTATATATAAGTCCGATTCGTTTTTGTTTAGAAGTTATAAGCATTTTAAAAAATATAATTTAATATCTCAATCAAGTAGCCTGATAAATAAAAATGATGGTTGCTCTAACAATAATTATTATTTGTGTCATTTTGTTTACTCAATTGACACTTGACATGAAGATGGAATGACATGAAGGTTGAAGATCCCTAAACAGAGGAGGTTGCCTACAAATTTCTTTGCTCCGCCCCCGCATAAACTCGCTAGTGACGTCACTGGTATTTTAATCGAAAATGTCAAATATTGCTTGCTAATAAATTTTGGCTTTTATTTGTATTTTAGAAGTATCACTGTGTCCCGTATTATTATTTTTGTGTTACTGAAATTATTTTGCCGTTTTGGCGTAATAATTGTTCTGGTATTTATTACCGATACATTTTGGTTATTATTTCAGTGCTGTTGAGAAAACATACTTTTATCTCAAATCTCAAATTATGTTACATTATAATTCCGGGGGCACAATTTATATTGGTGCTACTTATAAAATCAAAATGAAAAAAAGGAAATTGGCGAATCTATTACTTTCCATAGTGCACCAAAAGAACCTTAATTAAGAAGACAATGGAATGGAAGGTGCTAAGATGCAATCGAAAAGATACTTTTTATCTAGATAACCAAAGGATTTGCAGTAAGCATTTTCATGCAGAAGAATAAAAAAATATATGTTGTATAAGAAAAACGAACGTAACTTCAAATAAATTATAACCTACAAGTATAAATTCTTGTCTTGTGCTGTATACAGTTATAACATTAGATCAATTATTTTAGCATTTTTTTGCCTTAATCGTGCAATTGCTCTGTGAAGACTGTTCTATCAAGTAGTACTACTAGTACACAGACTTTCGAAAACACTATGCACAAAAAGAATGAAACAGATAGTAAGTACATTTCCGAAGTCGGAAGCCACAATAAGACAAATATGGTCACCAGAAATTCCAGTTACCAATGTAATTTTAATCAAAAAATAAGACACAAAATCGTACGAATAAGTAAGTACCTACAATTAACTGAACAGTAACTGAGAATTCGTTTTACCACTATTTTCATATTGTATTTCTTTTACATATTGCCTAAGCAAATAAATAATGATTATCAAGAAAATTGTAATACTTTGTTGCCCTCAAATTGGTGTAACTTTCTTCTTTCTGATCTGATATCTCGAATTTTTTAGTATGGTGTAAGTTTTTATTTAAATACGTTTCTAAAAGTCAACCTTTAATTTCCAGAACCAGGCATAATGTAGATGTTTAAATTACTACTAACATTTTTAAAGTTAAGAATTTTTATGGTGTTTTATCACTTCAAAGACAAAAATATATGGTATTTTGCTATATCTGCTGAGTTATGTATCATATTTCAGGTCTAAATACTTGTGTGCATAGATAATGCTAATTGTACTCCTGCATATGCACTCGATGAACTTGTATTTTTTTAGAGGTATAAAACTGCTCATACCTACATTGTGCTCCGCTAGTAAGAATAACTTACCCATGATGGAAGTAAGTCATAAAGTTATGATTTGTAAGGTACAAAATCTTGAGTAATTTTGTAGCAGCATCAAAAACACTTGACATACGTAACTGCTTAAATAGGTTACAGAATAAACTTTCTTTTTGAGATTCTTTGTTATATGTTCAAAATTGTTAATAGTATTGTAATAGCACTGTTTAGCAACATATATTCACACACAAATTATGAAAATGACTCAAAATATCAAATATAACACTGAGTTGAATGGCGGAAATCACATTAAATACCATCGACGTCATCCTATTTCAAAAATACTGGAATGCTATTGGACGAAAGTTTGTAGGCAACTTCCTCTCTTTAGGGATCTTGGCTGTAGTCCCCTCCCTCCTCAATGAGATACCAATTTGAACCACCGTGTCTACGTCCTGTGGATTTAACTAAGAAGGTGGACGTTATTTTTTATTAACCACATTTTTCTATGTTTGATAAAACAAGAGGTACTAAATGTGAACATGTTTTATTAAAAAAATTCGTCGAGACAAACTTGTACATTTTCTTATATAAGCTGTGTCTCAATTTCATTACTAGAAATCAATCAAAAGTTGACATATATGTGTGTCAAATGATTCTCTAGAATGTTTTCTTATACTAAGATAATTATATTTATTTATCGGAACCTTTATAATACCGCACAGAATCTTATAATTTTAAAGTATGTTTTCTGTGCTGTTCTGGAGATCTGTAAAAGTATTTCTGGTTAAATAAACTAAAGTAGGACTCCAACCACCAACGAATTTACCTAGGAAATTGCAGAACATGCAGTAATTTCTGAATGCGGAATATTTAAGTTTGCGTTCCCATTAATATTCATGTTTATATAAAGCACCGATTACCTTACAAGGCACATTCGTGTAACGACCACATTATAATGTATAATCCCTTATGCCGTAACATTTAAAATTCCGGTGCAGGTGTACAACTGAAGAGAATACCCATTTTCTTTGCGAAGTTTCCAGCGCCCGTTTCATTAAAAGTTTAGTAAAACCGTTTCGGGTAGAATGCCTCTTAAACTAAGACAGCTACTCAACACTCAGAGACCGAAATTTTAGGGAATATGTCCCTCTCTAGTAAGAACAGAGTGGCTCGTAAAAAGATGGGATATCCGAACGATCAAAATATGATATGTGACGAAATGTCTTCCGTCAGTATTTGACATTAAATCACTCATTTTATGAATGTATTGCAACTTTAGTCAGTACCAATGTTGATTTAACACAATAACATCTAATAATATCACAAATTAAGACATGAACCAAAGCACACTACCTACTGTATTTAGACTCGTATTTAGATATACACGTGTGAACGGCATCTGACGTCACAAGTCTACGCTGTGATGGCAACTGTTTTGTGGGGGCGTGGCCAAACACTACATTTTTAAATGCCGTTTTAGGCTTATTTTTGTACGAAATTGTTAAGGACAAACGCCATTTCGATTAAAATAATACAGTGAACTCTCTCTTAATGGACATCTCTGAACAATGGACATCTCTGGTGGAAGGACAGTTTTTAAAGCATAACCCGATATTATAGGCCTTCCTTTACATTTAAATGTCCTTTCACCGGAAATTCTGAACAACGAACACGGACAGATATATTTTTGAGATAATAATGCAAAAATTCCATTCTATGGACAAATGCTTAATACATTTTTTGATTTTATTACATGGTTGCTTGAATACTGGAAATCCCTATTTTTATAATGTAGGCCCTGACATCTGCAACACCCTGTTATAAATTTGAGAACCTGGGCAATACCCGACCTTCTTGGAATTGAAGCAAAAGAAGGGCATCTAAATTGAGTACAAATATAATACAAATTAGATAAATTTAGCTTTGTTATGACCAGATAGTCCTAGATATTTGCAGTTATAGAAAGGCGTCAAATGGATGGCTGGAAAAGTTTTGCAAACGACATAACATTGCTTTGAAATCAATTTTCTGGGAAGCTGTTACTGCAAATATGGATTAAGTGGTTGACTGGAAAGAAAAACTCTACAATTACAAAAGGATACCTACTCCAAAAACTATTTTTTTTATCACAAGAAGATGCAGAGACAAAAGCGAAAGGCGCTTGCTTGTTTTTGACAATGCTGCATCTCACCCGCAATGTCACCTGCAAAATATGAAAATTGTCTTTTTTGTCCAAATATGACCTCACACTGTCAACCACTGGACCAGGGTTTATAAAAAATTTTAAAGGCCACTGCAGAAAACTTCTAATTGAAAGACTGGATTGTTGAATCAATAGGCCACCTCGAAAAACATCAATAGAAAAAAAAATCTCTTGGAAAATAATTAAGCCTCAGTTTATCAATAATTGCTTTCGAAGGCTGGATTTGGGGAATTTAATAATGAAATTACTAAAAGTGACTGAAGATTACTTGCTGTTATCAGAAATCTATAAAAAAATAAATATATTTTCTACCGACATATCATCTTCCGCGGCGATTGAAGAAAGTTTACTTACCGAAAATTCCAACATAAGCATTTTTGAATGCGAACGTGAATTTCAAGATATCCAAAATATCGAAGAGTTACCTGAAAGTGATGAAGAACAATTTATTATATCAGACATTGAAAATATTAAAGAGGCCTACAAAAAACTGCGACATATTGAAAATTTTGTTTTTTATCAGTAGACTGCTTTCACACAACAGTTATCAAAAGTTGTTGGTAAAGTAGAAACTCAAGTCATTACATTTTTTAAAAAATAGTTTTCATATGTCATTGTAAGCTTAAAGAATTGCCGAGTTTTTTGTTAATCTTGTAAAAATAACTTGGTATAATAAAAACGTAAAAAATTAAGTCAATAAAGCATATTTAAAAAAATAATTTTTGTGTTATTTAGATAGATATATTTCTCCTAACAACGGACACATTCCATTGCACTGTACATACTTTCTTCTGCACGTATTTAGAAAAATCATGCAATTTCTTCATTGGATACAAATATAACCAATTCGTATTTCAATGACGGAATTAAAAAACTTTCCATCTAGAAAAATTTTATTAATAAAAAGAGATTATGTAGAAAAATAAGATGTATTTAAATTTTCTTTTACTGTGAATACGAGGTGTGTCTAAAAATTTCGTGGAATAAAGACCTATGTGTAAGACGGAGGGGCGCAGGGGCAAGACAGAGCGCGTTCTTTATAACCTAATTGAACATCAGTAGAAGCTTAACCAGCGAACGAAAAGGTTAAATATTTCTGCTGCTGTTTGTTTCAATGCCTTTCTCATAGTCACATCACCATGGAAATTTCTGATAACGAGGAACAGCGCTTCGTCATGAAGTTCTCACAAAACTTGGAAAAAAGGCAAAGAAATTTTTCAGAATTTGAATTTAGTTTATGGACAAAAGGTTTTTAAAGGATCAACAGTTTACAAGTGGGTGAATGTCATTGTTTTTTTTTATTACTGTGTCATTGTCCACCATGAGTTCGTTCCATCGGACCAAACAATAATGCACAATTCTACGCTGATGCAACTGAAAGTGCATTTTTTCGTGTGCGTCCGGATTTGGCGCGGAAGAGGTCGTGGATCTTGCACCATGACCAGCGCATACATCGCGTGGGTTGGATATTCGCCTGATTTAGCCTCCTACGACTTTTTTTTGTTCCCCAAATATAAAATATTGATTCGAGGACGGCATTTGGGTGATGTGGAAAACATTAAAAAAGAAAACTGAGGTTATTAAAGAGCCTCACGGAAGAGGGACTTTAGAAATGTTTCCAGCAGTGGAAGAAACGTTGGCAAAAGTGTATTTCATTAGGGGGATTACTTTGACGGCAACCATGTAGAATTACCCAATTAATCAATTTATTTTTTCTACTCCCTACATGGAAAATATTATTTTACTCCCTCATTTCAGGAAGGAAAGTAGTACTTTTCCTCCTTCGGGAGAAAAACAAGTAGAAACTTCAAATAGCTTTAAGAGTAGTGTAAAATAATAATGATTTTCTTTCAAGCAGATTTTTTATTACTTATTTTTAGTTATAAAAATTGAAGAGTTTAAATTGAGGTTTAAATTAACATCAGTAACTAAATATTGTTACAATTTATGGTACAATTAGTTAAATTACTAATGTTATTTTCCAAATTCGTGGTCGTTGATGAACTACTTGTGGAAGAAACAATATTTTCAAAAAGAAGACAACGTTTTTTGGTACTTGAAGTAGTACTTTCTCCTGTAATTATTTGGGTGGCTACCTCACATTTTTTAGAAATACAATCATCTAAGTACCCTTCTGCTACTGCGCTTATTGGCCATCCCCCATGTCTTTTTAGAGTGAGAATATCACTTCCAGCATTGACTAATAACGTAGCTGAAGTACGGCGGAAACTGTGTCCACTATAGCCTTTTGAATCATTCAAATTTAAAAATATTGCTATTTTGTTTGGAATTTTGGCAATTGCGTTTTTCCCAATTACCTGGTTTGTACATTTCCCTTTAGCATAAGTTACAAAAAATCTAAAATGACATGTTTTAGGGGACCTACAGTCCATAAATTTTCTAAACATATCCAAGACAGATACTGCGCTTACAATCTCATTTGTTATTGTACATGTCCTTTTAATATTAGTTTTTGAGTCAGGTATTTGCATCATCGAAATATCGCCTTTTATTTGTTACTGATATCCTCAAGTACCATATTAAATAATTCATCGCCACAGCATGCCCCAGAAATTCCAAATATAAGCACGACCTGAAAAAGGAAAAATGCACTTATGACAACAGCCTCAAAAAATGTCAGTTGTCATTTTTTATATATTTTTTAATAAAAAATGTTGCGTTACGTTTTTATTTATTATTCAACAATAACGCTCAATCTTACCTTCATATGTAAGTAAGTTTCATCTGGAGCTTCAGCAATAAACTTGTTGATATCTTCCCTTGAAATGGTATTGGCTTTATATCCAGCAGATTTCCTTATTTTAAAAAGGTACTAATTTAGGGAACTTAATGTCTATATTGTCTTTAATTTGGAGTGTAGATCGCAGCATGCTGTATTTGCTCCATAATGTTGAAGGCTTCAAATCGGCGCATTTTTTGCAAAAGTAAAATAGAACTATATATTTTCCACTTAATAACGAAGATGTCACGGCCAAGCCGTATGTATCCTTTACGCCATTCTGCCGAGGCCAGTGACAGTGGGATGTCCACTTTCTCGGCGATAAAAAAGTTTCTTCTAAGAGCGATCCGTGTGCTTGTTTTTAACGACTGTAATATACCTCAGAGGACTCTCTCTCCCCAAACAAAAATAAGTCCCATAAATCTGGGAAAAGGGCCTGGGTCGGAGCTCGATTATTGTCTTGCCGGGTTATTCTCGTCAGTGGTGACTCGTAAACTTGATCGTAGGGTATATGTCAGTCATATACGAGAACTGATCAAAAAGTTTCAGAGCTGATGTTTTATAAATTTCTTATTTAACCTTATTTCCTTGGAACTTTTCTGTCTAGACAGTTTTTCTCAATGACGCAACGGCGCTTCCACTGATGTGATCATAGGAAATACGTCTTTCGAAATATTTCCTTTGTCGGTTTTTGTTTTGTTTCTAATCGTGTCAGATTTTTTATTTTTTGAGAGGGCTCGAGTTCAGAAAATATAAAAATCGGCAGGTGACAGTTTAGGTGCGTACTGGGGTTGATAAAGGAGAAAAGAGAATTTCTCCAATAATTTTTTGTGCAAATAAAAAATTTCTTTCAAACACTTTTACGTAATCGTCTCAAAACTTCAAAATAATAACCACGATTAATTGTCCTTATTAAAGAATTCATAATGAACAACTTTCTTATAATAAAAAAAAACCTGGTCAACCTTCGATATAATTGACGTGCAGCGAAATATTGCACTCACGCATTGTGACATTCGTCGGTCGATGTTGACGATCGTCCAGAACGAATGTCATCTCCGACTGATAGCCGACGTTTCTTGAATGCTTTGAACCGTTCGTGGCACAGTGACCGAGTGAAAATTTCATGGTCGTAAGCACTTTGTATCATTTCTGACGACTTTACACAGAACGTATATCTTCTCAATGAGTTGACATAAAAGTAAACAACAATGGACTGGTTATTTTTGAGGTTATGTTCAAAACAGCGCTTCCATCTTTTTAATCTGACCCTGTCTCAAATCTGATCAAGTATTTATCATTATTATACACGTATTACTTTCATTGTCCTTGTCCTATTACTTTTAAGTAACAAAATGTCTCTTTAAATGGGGTAGGTTTTGAGATATATCGGCTGTAGTGCTCTCTCTGGATCCTGACGGCCTACAGTATCAATATTGTGGACAATGTCAACAATTACACGGTCCTTCGTAGTTCTATATACAAGGTTCGCTATGACTAAGTACAAATATTTTATGAGATAGAGAAAAATAAGAATTATTGAAATCACCCAAACTTATTTATAAAGCGAAATAAATGTCATTCAATAAAAGGGTTAAACCTTATAATTCTTTAATACAATTAAAACAGAAGCTGATGATAACAATAATTAAACTTAAAAATAAGGCAAATGCCCTCATACTACGTACATATTGCAATCTATTCTCTATATCTACACCTCCCCTCAATTCAAGACACATATTATTATCCAATCTTCGCCTGACTTCTGGGCTGCGTTTATTAACATTTCGTTGTTTAACTCATTACAAGCGTTTGCGATTTTTTTGTTTCAAATGATTAATATCTCGCGAAGGTGTTGTGTAAACCTTAGTTTTTAATACACTCCTTAAAAAAATCGAGTGTGTTCGACCTGGTCACCTTCCAGGCCACTGAATTGATTCATTAATCCCAATCCATTTTTCTGGGAAATTGTGTAGTCTTGTGGGGTGGAGCTCCGTCGTGCTGAAACCATAGGTTTCTCCTAGCTGCAAAGGCACATTCTCCAGAAGTGCAGGAAGTTCTTCTTATAGGAAATTTACCGATGATGCCGCACCATACATTTACTCCAAAACACCTTCCACCGCTAATGTGATTGTTAGGTGGTATTTCTTTTGAGACTCTTTAAGACGATATTGCTTATAAGTTTTAAACGGGAAGAAATACAGAAAAATGTCTCTAATAAAAGTTTATTAAAAAAAAGAGAGCTTTTTAACAGGAAAAAATTTGAGTATGCTTCTGGAAAAAATATAATTCCCAATTAACATCACGTGTTCCAACTTTTATTTATTTTTTTTTGTATGCTCATAATAGGCCCTTACTATCAAGTTTGAGACACCCTGTACAATTTTTTTAATGAAAGAATGATTATAAACAGTCTCATCACTACGATGAATCATAGAATTCATAATTCTGTGGTTTCTTCCAATGATCCGCCACTGGTTCTTGTGCGGGATTGTTACGGTGAAGAGGCGGCAAAGGCGTGTTGCTTTAAGGAACAATAAAATTTAACCGGCATTAAGGGCGTTATATCTTTTTTATGGTATCGGTTCGCGGCTTAGAACCGATCTTTTTCTACGTTTATGTATCTGAAGAATTATGGCCCCTCTGTCACGTACCTATGTTTAGAAAGACCTGTACAAAATTTATAGGATACGAAACACTACCACCTGTAAATATACAGTAGTTGTTATTATACAGGGTGTTTCTGAAATAAGTATGTTGCTTTAAAGGGTTTAGAGGCCATGGAGATGTATCATTTTCATATGTTCTAAATTGTCATATTTTCAAGATATATAATTGTTAATAAGTCAAAGGAACAGAAAATTTTGAAGCCGGCCTGGTTGTGCGTAGTATATGAGAGGCACGGGAGAAAAGATGTCGCAAAATACAAGTTTAGAGTAAAATGAAGTTTAAGCTTCAAGGAACTGGTATTTAAAAAATATCGTACGTCTTTTTAGTTATTTTGTCCATGACTATTCTATGAAATGTTCATCATACATGTGTTTCTTCAGTAGTAATAATATCCATCGTTCACTATTGTGAATAATGAAATCGTTATTCACTGGTTCCAAGCAATAAAAAATAAACTAACATCAAAAATTCTCCGGTGTCAGCAATTGAACCTGACCTCCTATGTGGAAGCCAGACATTGCCCTTCCTTGTTACAGTAATATTAACATTTTTCCGAATGATGGTAGAAGTTTACTAATCTAATGAAGATTTAGGTGTACCTGAGGAGATGCTGTAGTGCGCAAAAGAAGTTTCCTTGAATCTTCTAAAGAAATCTTGACAATATATGAATGTGTCTACCATCGTTTTATGGATTGGTGCAAAGAAAAAACATTTAAGATGTATTCAGAAGATGTATTTCTTCTTAAACTTAGTAAATAAAATGAAGCCGCCAATGCTTTGATCACAATATTCAATGTTGCGATCAACGTTGGGTATAAAGAAGGGAATTGATATAAACAAATATTTAAAGTTACGTGCTTTTCTCAAGAGACAAAATTAGGGATATGTACCGAAAAAATCGCGAGTATTTACAAAGGAGCAAGCCGTGGAACCTATCGTTATCAATCTAGGAGACGAAGATAATTCATCAGAATATTCAGAGGATGAATTTTAATATACCTACTTTTTTATTTTCTTTATTGTACATTTATACAACACTACATTTACTCACCATAATTTGAATTTTCAAAATACGTATATTTTTGTGTGGAATGAAAGTCTATTCATTAAATCTAAATAAATATTTTGATAATAATATTGAATAATTTTATTTGAATTACTAAAAACCCTCTTAACCCGGTTATGTTGCTTAAAGTAGCCTCTAGTTTTGAAATGCTGTTTTTATATTGTTTACTTATGAGAGAAATGGACCGAGAAATTGAAGTGGCATAGACAAAGACGGATTGTCGGGGATTAAATTTTAGCTATCTGCTACAATTTAGTACGGTTCGATCACACAAAGTTTTTTTAAAAGTACACCTCATCTATACCGATAATACATAATATAAAAATATTGAATATACGCATACGATTTGCATACATAAGCTTGTATTACTCTCTTTCATTTCTAAACAGACTATAGACTCTCGAGCAGTAGGAAAGTTGCGCGTTAACGAATTCCGTATCAGAGGTAAATATTTTATAAAAAAAGCTCTCCTGGCGAAAACAAATATTGCCCTGCAGAGGCTGCCGATGCTCGTATATCGAGTCGAAATCGCAACGTAAATAAGGGCCTGGGCAGAGGACCGATCGATCACCATCGAGAAGGACTCCTAAGGTGAACCCCACGAGGAGCGAGTAAATATAGGCGGTAACTAACTTTCCAGGAAGCGATTCGAGTAGTGGCGAGATCGTGACTTGATTAATTTCCAGGATAATTAGTGGAAATAAAAATTCGAGGCTTGAACGCGGGGGTGAACTCGGGAGCAAATTGGAGAAAATTGGTAGTATTTTAATTTATATTTAAATCAGTGGGGTCCGCGGCGTTCGAAACAGGCGGAATTTTTTTTATATTGATTTGGAGCAAATTTGATTTGCCTTAATAGCAGCGCATGCGCCAGAATATGGAATAATTTGAAATCGTCTCCAGGAGAGCGTCTTTTATCTTGTCAAACGATTTAACTTGTTTTCAATTTAATATTGACGCATCTGGAATATACATGGTTAACTATGACTAAGTACAAATATTTCAAGAGAGGATAAAGAAATAAGAATTAACGGAATCGTCAATAAAAAAATTTTCAGGTTTCTTTATAAAACGAACAAAAAATTATTTCGAAACCATATTAAACTCCTATTTATCGCCCACTCTGGCATTCTGTCAGCCGTGAGGTTAGGTATACGAGCCCTAATAACTATATAAAAGTTTTTATATAATTTTAGGTATTAATAATATTGTGTGAAACTAACTACTCAGTGGACAAAAGCCCCAACCTGCGTTGAATTACACCCACAATATCTACCCATATATTCCTTATTATTAGCTTTTGTAACATTTTTTTACTGTTTTAGAAAGGTATTTTAAGCTAATATAAATCAAATCTCCTACAATTCCTATCAATGAAGTCATATGTATGTTCTCTGCCAAAAAAGTGAAGTTCGATATTTATAGAGTGAGTAAATTAGATTATTTTCTTTAGATAATTATTGAACAGAGCTTTGTCTGTGGAATTGTTCATTAGCATACCTAGATGTTTGGTATCAGAGAACATACATATGACTTCATTGATAGGAATTGTAGGAGATTTGATTTATATTAGCTTAAAATACCTTTCTAAAACAGTAAAAAAACTAATAACTATATGTTGAAACAAGCATTATTATTTGAATCATGTGACAATCTATCAAAATGTGTTGACAGATTTTCTTGTAATTTTATGTATGCGTTAACAACATATTCCTTGCCATTTTAAGCCATTATTAACAACATATTCCTTGCCATTTTAAGCCATTATTAACCGCAAACTACCTTTCCTTTTTTTGTTATAATTTATTTAATTATTGTGACGGTTCATATATTTCTATACACCCTGTATAAACTAATTTATTTTTGTATATATTCATTTAATATTTTCATTAGTCTCACTGTACTCACATATTTCTGTACACACTGTATAAGTTAAAATATTTATTTCTTTATAGAAATTAACCTTATATTTTCGTTAGTTCTGTGTTTAAATTGCAACGTCTGTTTTTAAGTGCTAAATGTAGATATCATGTTTTGTAAATATTATATAAGTAGGTAGATGACCGGCGTCCCTATAAATCTCATCTCAGGACTCTGAATTATGAAAACTAAGAAATACACTTGTCCTAGCAGATCCTTCGAATAACTACCTAGATTATGGGTACGACGGCACAGTCACAAATTTGTAACAGGCCAGTCGATAACATCAACTCAACGTATAACACTGTGGGTGCTAAACAATCGCAAGCGATAATAAATATTAGTACACAATACACTGTCCTTATTGAAGTCACACCACCCCACATTATAAAATGTTTTAATTTGGTGACAACCAAATGTTGGAACAAATAAATTTTGTAATAATTGAAATATAGTTAATAAGATGTAACATCGCCATTAGCCCTAACAACCGCTCGAATTCTAGCAGGCATAGTATCAACAATGTCTTCACACATATTTGGTGAAAAATTATCTCAATTTGTGGCATTTTATGCCACATTGTCTCTATTGGATTAAGATCCGGATGGATGTGATAACACCTTTATATTGTTATCCCTAAACCATTTTCTTGTAGATTTTGCCGTATGGCATGATGCACCGTCCTGTTGAAATACAAAATCTTCGTTTGAATATAATTTTGGGATACTTGGTAGCAATGCCGTATGAAGGATTTCTTGATATTTCTCCGCATTGACAGTGCCTTCTATAAATTTCAAGGTGCCTAAACCCTTTGCCGACATGCATCCCCACACCATAATAACTTTTGGAAACTTCACTGTTCTTTTAAGACAATCCTTATGAGCTTCAATCTTATCTCCGAAACGTACTGCATACAAAAATATATTAGACATACCTTATAAAAACTCAAACCATAAAAATTATTATAAACATTAAAATTATTTGAAGTTAAATATCGGCAATGACAAAAAAGTGACATCCTGTCAATGAATTAAATATGACAATACCTACTTGAAAAATGGTCACCTTTTATGTAAAAGTTTTTATATATTTTTAGGTATTAATAATATTGTGTGAAACTAACTACTCAGTGGACAAAAGCCCCAACCTGCGTTGAATTACACCCACAATATCTACCCATATATTCCTTATTATTAGCTTTTGTAACATTTTTTTACTGTTTTAGAAAGGTATTTTAAGCTAATATAAATCCCATTCTATTGACGTGTAGTGTTGTCTGTACGAATTAAAATGTTGCAGTTTGACAATCTGTTAGCAAAGCATTTCAGTACGTAAAAAATTGCTTGCAGCTCCAAATAATTTATGTGATTATCTGTATCAATGGTTGTCCACCATCCAAATGTAGTTTTTCCCTCACAAAAAACTCCCCATGCAGATAAACTGGCATCAGTACAAATTTCTAAACTGAAAACATCCCTTTTGAGGTCATTTTTTGAATTAGGAATTTTTATAAGCCACCAGTTTTTTTTTCCTGCGAGATATACATATCTGCATTATAATCTTGATTATTTGAAAGCAGCGCGTGATATTTAGCTCTTTCTAGAAGCTTGGTACATAGCCAGCCATACTTAACCGCTGGACAAGCCGAAGTTAATAAACCGAGAAGTTTTGCAAACTTTATAATTTTGCAGCTGTTGCAATTGATAATTTTCAGAATCCGTATTTGATTTTTTCTCGTTTATCAGGAGGCAACTCCATTGTCATTTCAGTGGAATCAAAAATAAAACCGAGGTATTTATATCTTGTACTAGGAGAAAGTACACTTTTCTCTGTATTAATAAAAGAACCAAGAAATTTTAACAATGAAGTGACCATAAGGGTGTTTTTAGAACACTCCTTTTTTGACAAACCCAAAATTAAAAAATCGTCAAGATAAATCACACAAAGTACACCTCTGGCACGTAACAACTGGACTACGGGCTTCAGAAGCTTGGTAAAAGCATGAGATGCTGATGCCAAGTCGAACGGCAAGCATACAAATTCATAGAAATCAGTTTTATAGCAAAACCTTAAATATTTTCGGTGATCTTTTTTAACTGGAAGTAAATAATATGCGTCCTTTAGGTCAATAGTTGTAGCGTAAGATTTGTATTGGATCAATCTGCTTGCCGTGCGTGCATCCTCCATTTTAAAATGTAGAGCAAAAACGTATTTATTTAAATTTTTTAAATTAAGGATAAATCGTTTTTTGCCATTAGGTTTATAGACCAAGAAGATTCTGGAAACAAATTGTTTTTGTGTCGGGTTACATTTTTGAATGGCATCCATTTTAAGTAAGCTTAAAATTTCAGTTTCAATGACTTTTTGCTCATTAGCATCAAAGTTATTTGATATAAGGGGTCGGGTCTTTTAACCAAAGGTAATGAATATCCCTTCAACCAATTCAGTACAGTGGTGCTATTCAAAAAATAAATGCTTGTTCAAACATATAGTTGTTAGGGCTCGTATGCAGCACAAGTCAAAGGTAGTGACAGGGCACCGCGTTGTCACGTATATAGATTTATGGAAAACATTTTTATTTACAAAATGTAAATGATTATTAATGAGAAACGATATTTACATTTACAGTTGAATTTAAAAAAAACGTATTGTAAAAGATTTCTGTACCTAAAAATGTGTTGGTTTAACGGTTTCAGCCGCTCTATATTCGTTTTACCCCGGTGTCTTTGAATATTCACAGATAACATTCCTGTTATTTGCTAAACTCTATATTATTCAGTTCTTAAATGTTTAAATTTACTTGTATTTGTACAAAACACCATTTCGAGAATACGGCGCCCTTAATATCTATTACGGCATTATTATAATTAATCGTTGTATATGCCTAGCTGATGTAATTTTAGGGATATACAAGTATTTATTCCTTAAACTACTAAGGTTATATATAGCACCCCGTATAACCAAAAATATTTAAGTAGCAGTGTTAGCGTATTTGCCATCCTATACAAATTATTTTTTGATAAACTTTAGCAATTTTACCATAAACAATCGCTGGCTCACTCCGTACAGAAGGAATTGCCAAAAATATTGTCAATCCGACTTTCTATTACCAGAAAAACAATCCGTTAATTAATCACTTATCTTTATTAACTACTCTGTACACTATTAATTACAGCTCAACTGAACACTATTTCACTTTTAATCGCTATCTAAATCGCTCTAAACACTCCAATTCAAGACTATAATACAAGACTAACTTACTCGGCTGTTTATTCTTCTTTTATAGACCAAACGAATATTCCAGGTATTTTCTAGTCTCTCTAGACCCATTTCCCGAACGACTCGAACGCTTCTCGTCGATTCTACATGTTTCCAGTTGCGCCTTGATACCCGGTATTATTTGTTTGTTTACCAGAATTGCGTAGGGGCGATCGGGGCAACCTCGCGTTTTGCGATATCGCAGTCGTCGAATTGAGTGCGAGCGGGGCAAATTCCGTGACAATATGTATGTTGATTATTTCGTAAACTTGCAGCATCATAATATGGATACCTATTTTTTTTCATTGTACGTATGTTTTTATTAATGTATCTTTTTTGTTGCAGGTATAGAATGTATAGGAAAAGTCAAACGACAGGCTTCCCTTCCTTAATCACAATATTTTCCGCACCTAACTATTTGGACGTATATAACAATAAGGTACAGTACAATTAACATATCTTTTTATATACCACCAGTTTAATGTTGGCATTGTAGTCCTCAGTTCAAAAATTTACTAATTTTAAATTAAATATACTACGTGACAAAGAAAGGTAAACACCTACATGTTCATTACATTTTAATAATCTTTGGTACACAAAGGCCAATCAAGGGCCAATTATTTATTGACGTCATTTGCAGCAAGATCCGAGAACCTATTGCAAAAATTGGTTCAGCAGTGTATTGAGAACCCACGATTCCTAATACACGCATTGATACACCTGGCATCGGATCTAATAAGATTATCGATAAGTTCTTAGGGTGAGATACCCCAAGAACTTATCTGGAATGAGAATTCTTCATGGATAAGAGTTGCTAAAGTCTGTGGGGGGGAGGGGTTGTTGTAAATGCAGCAATTTGCGGCGAATCATGTCCCAGATATGTTCAGTAGGTGACAGATCCGGCGATTTTACTGGCCAGAGTAAACGGTTTATCTAATGTTAATCGATAAAACCTATTGCTTGTCGGCAACATGAGGTTTAACATTGTCTTGTTGGAAAATGGCGATTTGGATGGTGTGAACCACGTCCTGGATGTAGCGTTGGAATATATAGCCTCTAATGAATGGATATGGTAGTCCTTCTAAAAATTTTTCTTGCTGATAAACCTGCTTCGCTCAACCCAACAATCCGCCCCCTGTCAAAGTTACTAAGCTGGAAAATCTGCCCAAATCTACGTACTCTAGTCATGATCTGTGTGCAAACAGAATGCTACGTTGTCAAATTACGACCTATGCAAAAAAAAAACATAAACCTGAAAATATATTAATTTTTTACTTTCACCGAGAGAAGTAAACATGCAAAAAATATGATAATTAATGGATGTTTACCTTCCTTTGTCATATATGACTATATTTTGTACACTTAAGGGAGCCGTTTTAATACGCAAATTTCAAACGAATTTCATTGCTGTTTCTTGGGACAGTTTAAAAATAATATAAAATGATAATAATACTACGTTAGAAAGAATATCTCTTCACTATGTCAATTATACAAGTTTTCTCCAGATTGGCTTACAGTTTCCAGGCTGACAAGTCATTTAGAATAAGAAAAACAAAACATTTTCAACTGTTATGTTTTATCATAAAATATCCTGAATTTTACAGGTCAACTGCTCATTGAAAAAATTGTTTATGACATTATAAACATTATCACATAACGCAGAATTCTTTTAAAAAACTAGTAACACTTGAATTGATGTAAATTATTAAGTATTTTTGCGATATCTGGAACACACTGTGTACAGGTACATTTCACGGATTCATTTCTCTATCGCATTTCCCCCCAAAAAGTTGAAGGAAATGATTCCATTTCAAAATTATATTTTTGTACTACGCTAATAAGAACCTTCACTTACTGGATGAATTTTATTTGTACATCTTTAGATACGATTCATTGTCCTTGAAACGCCAGTCTTAAGCAAATTTTATTAAGTAGACTCATGTTGGTAAATATTTTTATGTCTATGACAGTATATAAGATATTCGTAAGAGTGTTATTTTTAACAAACTTCAAACTTTTTTGGCTGATGCCTCAAAATGTTTTTCTTAGGTTCAATCAAAATATTCAACATTATTGACTTGATACTGTAACATGCATTAACACATACATTTTTGCAAAACCTTTAAATGTAAAATTTTGTTTATGCTACAGTGAAATGAACTGTAGGTAACATTTGTTTATTTAAATATTGGATTTGTATTTGTGGTTATCTTTAAGACTAAAGCGACAATAATTGATAAATTCAGTTCAAGGTAAAGCGCTGTTTCATGTTAATTATTAATTATTTACAAATCAAATCCATACCTGTTAAATTTTGTGGTTTGAATTCTGTTTACATAACAATAGATTAAAAGCATTGAAATTTACACACTTCATCCATTGATAATTACTTATTACGACAGATAATACTAAAAATGTACTTGGTATTTTATGTTCAAGTTGACAATTTATCACTTTAAATTAATAGTTGTAATAATGTTAAAACATTATCCTATTTTTAATTTTATTTTCAAATTTAAAAATAAATATACTGTAGACCGGATTTTATACAGCAGCATATTTTGCGTACAGCTTGAAATTTTGTCATTTAAGGATTTAGGACATTTAGTATCTTGCATATTAAAATAACTGAACAAAAGTCGATTTAAGTTGAAAAGTGATGTTCTTTCAGAGTTATAATTCTTTGCTACGATATATCACTCCTTGTTATACAGGGAGAAAGAATATTATTTCATTTTACCAAAGCCATAGGATATATCTAGCGCCCTTTATGATCTGCACCAGAATTAGTCAAAACTCTTTTGTCTTTCCAAAAAATAAAAAACCATTTAAATCTATAAACATTTTAAAAATTATTGAAAAATTTCAAAATATGATACCAGCTTTCAACACCCTGTGTCTCTTAAACCGTCTCTTATTGTATTACGATATGCTTGACCAGTTCTTTTAAAAATAACCCTGTATATGTGCATATTCTAAAAGTTTATTATATAGCGTATAATCCGGTCTTTAATTATTTCGTTCGATTTTTTTTAACTTTTTTATTTTGCATATTATATGTATTGGATTGGATCAAGTAAAACTAAGTACTCTATATTTCGTAAAGACCTTCGTTTCTGTCAAACTTCTCGTTATGAATAAATAAGCATACATTAGATGTTATCAAAACAAAATATGTGAGATTACATATGTATAGACGAAGATTTGTTCTAGTCTAAGCACTTAAGTTTCTAAGAGGCTACTAATTTTTTAAAAAATTAAATATGCAACTAAAGTTCGGTGGCCCCAAAGGCAAGGGGGCCCCCGAAAAAGTGTCTTGTGGGGGCCCCTTGCCAAAAAGCTTATCAGCATCGCATTCTACATGTCATAAAATCCCTGTGTACCAAATTTGGTGGTTCTTGTGCGATATAGCTCTGAGATATAAAAAAAAATAAATTTTTAGGGGCTTGTTTCAGGGGGCTATATCTCCGAAAGGGGGCCGCACTTATCAAAATTAAAAAATACGGGTGGCTTAAATTTCTCTTAAGAATTTCTGACCAAATTTTGTTGCATTTATTTCGGGACACCCGGTATAGAATGAAAAGGAGCAACAATTGAATAGAGCATGTTGGGTTCAATCGCCTAATTGTGACGTTAACAATCTGCCCTTAAGCTATGTACCATTATTAATGACACCCTGTATTTGTAGTGAGGCATCATATCACTCGTTTTTTTTATTTTTCTCATATCCGTGATTGAACTGAATGTCATTTGCGATTTGAAAATTCTCAATTTCCGACTTACGTATAAACGTGTTTTTTCGAGCTAACAGCCGGTCATTTGGCCTTCATCCGGTCCGTCTGCGTCTGAACGGTTCGAAAACCGTCAACCGTCCCCAAAATCCCAGCGCCGCGATCAATGGCGTTCGCTCCGACCTAGATCGAACCCCATTCCAGCCCGGTCCTTTATTGGTTTCGAACTTAATTGCAGAATTGCATAGCCGGAATGCCCATATTGCATACGTTTACGGCGGCTTTTAATCAGCGGTAAAAGCTGTTCAGGGTAGAGCGCACCTGGAATTTTAAATAACAATATATTTTTCAGCGAAGGACCGTAATTGTAATGGAACCGGTTACGGTGGAGTTTTAACAAGCTGCAGCGCAAATTGCATCGTAAAAATCGTGTCGGGAGGGAAAATTCCGTCTGAAATTTCTAGATAAACGGATCGGAGTGGGCGATAGTATCTCTATTAAGGCTTAAGTGGGGGTATTTACTCTGGGATGCATTATAAAGTTTTTGCAAAAGAAATACGTTCCGCATTCTCCGTCACACGACGAGACTTTGCAGCACTAGTACCAGTGGTGTAGTAAAAACCTTAACTCTAGAAATCACCTGAAATCCCGAAAAAGATGTTTAAATATCCATTTTGGTCATAATAACATTTACGTTATTTCAAGATTAAATGTCTTCAATATTTTGTAGTATGTATCACCCTGTAACTGTTGGATACATTCTATCTTCTACCTTTAAAAATTAATATACAGGGTGTAACAAAAAAGTAGGTCATCCCGTTAACTGCCTATTTTTGACGGCAAAATATTGAACCATGTATGCATTCTCAAATATCGAGTTTATCTCGAAAATTAAGAGTTTTATACAAAATTATCAAGAGTAATCAAATATCTAAACAATATTCTACAATATGACATAAAACAAACGTCCATAGGCGTATGACAGAAAAAAGTGGGGGGGGGGGAAATAACCCTTTCCCCCCGTTTTACGTTTGTTTTTAGGCGTCCTTTACAATGATACTCTCGAGGATTTGGTTAATAGCAAGAAGTATCTATAAAATTTCAAAGTGGTACGTAGTTCTATATAATCTATTACTAAGGATGGGTAAGTTTCCTGATATTTGGAACTCTGGCCGAATTTATTCCATTTTTAAAAAGGATGACAAGAGTAAGGTCGAGACTTATCGTCCTATTACAATTGTTTGTACTGCTTCCAAAGTTTTTGAAATTTTGCTCTACGAAGGTCTCTTTCTCGCATGTAAAATTAAACATATTCACTGCGCAGCACGCCTGTCATTAAACAGTTACTAATTTTATGTGTCTGACGCAATATATCGCAACTAAATTGGATGCTGGTGGTCAGGTAGATGTCATCTATACTAATTTCTCCAAAGTTTTCGTTCGGCTGGACCATGGTATTCTACTGTCAAACTTATCAAATATTGGCTTAACTAAACCATTTATTAATTTCTTTACCTCATACCTCTCACAAAGGAGATTGACAGTGGAGTATCGTGGTTTCCGATCTATAGAAATAAATGTTACCTTTGGGGTCCCTCAAGAATCGGTTCTCGGCCTGTTATTGTTTCTAATCTTTATTGATGGCATTGTCCAGAACCTGAATTGCTAGGCCCTTCTTTATGCAGATGATTGTTTCTGTTTCTATCAGATATTGATGACCTTCAGTCAAACGTGGAAAAAATTTCTGATTGGTGTTCTAAAAATATATTGCCTCTGAACTTTTCAAAGTGTTTCACGAGGAAAATAAATCCTATTACTTTTAATTACAAGATTGACAGCAACCCAATTAGAAAATGTAATAGTTTTAAAGATCTCGAGTTAATATTTGATAGTAAGCTCAGTTTCGTTGAACACATCAATAATATACAACGTGAGGCATATAGAACTCTCGATTTTGTTCTAAGAAGTTCAAAACAGTTTTCTGAAACTAATACGATTTCCTTACTGTTAACGCGTTCGTTTTGCCAAAACTGGAATATGGGTCACTAGTATGGTGTCCCTCTATCAAATCCATGTTATGAACTGACAATATTTATCCACCTCAAGGGGTACCACAAAGCACTTTACTAGGTCGATCTTAATGACCTAAGCACACAACGTATTATGTAATTCATTGGTCACTGCATAAAATTGTAACGGGAAAAATCGACTGTCCAAACTTACTAGCTGCATTACACTTTCACACTCCCCATTCTGCCACCCGTTTTTCAGAACCTTTTTATTTTGCCACCCTTAAAACTCTTCTATTAAAATTATCATCTTTGTACGTAATGGATCTTAATTATCGTCAGATGCAAAATTCAATGGACATTTTTCATGATACTATTAGATGCATTAAGAAAAAGGTCTCTACAACTTAGCAAATCATGTTACTTATATTTATTTTATCATAAGTTCATATGTTTTTTCTTGTATTCTATTTCTTAGCTTTTTATGTGAAAATGGTTTAAATAATCTGAAAATGTAATCTATTCAAAATTTCATATTATTCACGTAACCCCATTTTTATATTTCTCTTTCTTTTGCAGGCAGCAGTATTGAAATATGAAAACAACGTAATGAACATCCGCCAGTTCAACTTCTCGCCGCACCCTTACTGGCTGCCCAATTTCATGGACGTCTTTACGTGGTCGCTGCCCTTCGTCGGCGAGAAGGTCACCGAGATGCTCGTCAACGTGCTCAACATCTGCTCCGACGACGAGCTGGTATCCGACGGCGACGACGCCCTCGAAGAAGGTACGGTTGTTTTTTGTATTTCCCTGTGGATATATCCCCATAAATCGGCGATATTGTAAGAGCAGGGTGGTTACATATTATCTGGCTGGGCATTCATTTACGTGCGATACCGAAATTTGGATATTTTAACCGTAAATATACAGTGTAGTATCGGTTACTATATTGTTTATTTGTAAATAATAAATTCGTAAAATAAACAGCAGGATAAATATCTAAATATTGAAAATAAACATGTTTCAAGTATTTTAATTTTTATAAAAGAAACGTTGCAATAGATTACTATAAATTTTAGTTGTTACAAAAATATAAAATGTTCCTACTACTATTTAAGTGGTTGTATTGTAACTATAGTCACCTATTACTATTTTCAAGTATAGGTAATAGCTGTACTGTATTGTGATAAATCATTTGTAAACACTGTAATTGGGTTTTACTTGTTTTGGCAAGAAAACTGTTGTAATATTCTCTGAAAGTATTTATTTGTGGCATAATTCTAGTTTTTCTTTAATTTAATTTGGTATTGTTCCACACTCCTGAAAAAAATAAATACTAATAGAATAAGTCCTTGCGCCAAAAGGATCAGTCAAGGGTTATTTTTTGAAACTAAGTTTGCCTAACCAAAAAAATCTTACACTGAAAAAGCAGATAAGTAGTTTTAAACTGTCAAACTTGACTTACTGTTAATACATTTGCAGTTTTCGAGAACGGAAAGTTTTTTGAAACGGCAAAAAATACGGTGCGCGATAGTTATGTGATTTTTGTTATTTTTTTACTTATGTGCTTTTTCAGTGTGAGATTTTTAGGCTGGGCAAATTTAGTTTCAAAAAATAAATTTTGACTGATCCTTTTGGCACAAGGGCTTATTCAATTAGTCTTTTCTTTTCAGAAGAGTGGCAAAAAGCCCAATTAAAGTAAAGAAAAAAAGTTTTGTAATAATGTTAACAATAATAATGAAAATCGTGTGATGTCTGGATCTGCTTTTGGGAATGATATTGTTTTTATATTATATAAATTTTTGTTCGTTATTATTTAGAAAAAGAAATTACATAGTATTTTTCAGTTAAAATACAGTTTGCTTGAACTCGAGTCAATTCATTTAAAGATATATTTTTGTTTCAACTTTTTAAAATTTCGAAACTTTATTTTAAGTACACCGTTCAGAACAAAAAGCAATGGTAAACAATATGTATCCTTTTTCTTCTTCAAATACAAATTTCCTTTGAATTATACCTAATGAATGCAAAACCAGATAATATGTGAATAATTTATAGAATAACTTTGTATTCAACTCAACATTACTTTTTACACAAATCGGAAGAACATTTTATAAAATTCGATACTGTCAAAAATTCTATAATTTTTCTAGAGCCATAATTTTTGTTATCAGACCAGAACCAATTTTTAACATCTATTTATACTGCCCATTCATATTTCAAATAGATGTGTTTTTTGTTAGAAATAACTAATTTTGTCTTTAATATTTTATGTAATCAGCCCAAATATGTATCCTATTTTGGTCATAATAACATTTACGTTATTTCAAGGTTAAATGTTATATTTCTTACACGTTATGTAGAATGTTAACAAGAGTTTCTTAAAATGGACGACTTATTAAAATGACATTTAATTCGTGGTTTTACAAATGCACATCGAAAGTTAATTAGTTGTAAAACATCCAACGAAGAAGGATAAAAAATTAAAATAATCCATTTGATTTGCCTGATGAATAATTTAAAAAATTATATTTAAATTTAGAAAAGATTCAATACGGCAATTTATTGAAGAGAACAACTGCTTTCTGCAAGTTCTTTGAATGTCATTATGCAGGTAACAGGCATGTGAATTCCCTGTTTAAATGATTGTTGACTATTCGATTATTGTTTTTCTAATTTTAATATGATATAAATATGACAATTCCACTCATGTATAAAAAATCCCATTGACGAACTCAAAAATCGTGGTTTGCTATCGGCTAAATAGGAAGGAAAAGAAAATGCAACTGGATAAAAAAGCGGATAAATTACGTTATCATAGTAACGCTATGTTACTTTATTCCGTCACTTACGTCAGTTTAAAATTGTTAGATGTCAAAATCACAAATTTATCCAAATGTCTCGACCTTCGAATAACGAGTCAATATGAACAGATCCTTCGAAATCAGCCTTACTATCGGTATCCACAAGAGAATCATTAATAGAGTCAACGTCAACAGGGCAAATTATTTACAATAATTGTGTTTTTAATAATTGTTCGCTTTAAAAAATAATCTATTTATTATTAATACGCGTTCGTCTGTTGTTTCTGTACTTTTCAATAAAGTTTTTATTAAATTATCATTATTCTATTCATGAAATTGTCTTACCAAATACCATTCGAGCTCAGATTTTTTTATGTTTATTTTGTCGTGCTCCAGCTGTTCGATAAAATCACTCGAGCTACGCTCTCGTTGCTAAGTTTGTGGAAACATCATGTACATCTCTAACAAATGTTCGGTAACAGCATTGGTTACCTGTGTAATACAATTACTACTGTTTTTAGACAGTCCTAAATTAAAATTATCACCAATACATGTCTGGTAACTACCTTACGTTAAAAATAATAATGTTGCAAATACTAAAACCAATCCACCTAGGTATCAAAAAATAAAATTAGAAAGCAATAATTTTACCTTTAGCTCTGCCGAAATACATTTTGTCTATGAGAAGGCCAAAAATGGTCTTAACTCGTTAATAAATTGCCATATTGCTTTTACTAAATCTAAGTATTTTATTCTTCGTTGGATTTAAATATTACAACTTATCTTCGATGTGCATTTATAAAACCACGAATTAAATGTAAATTTAAGAGTCCATCGCACGCTTGAAATAAACCGATTTTTTACGCTCGGCCCATAACACTTATTTAGACTACGAATAAACATAGCGGTCCAAATAAAAAAACAATCGAAAGACAAAGTTGTTTCCTAAGGCTGCTGTGTAATATTTTTTTCAAAATTAGTTTTTAATTATTAAAATTTAATGAGTAAACTGTGCAAGAAATCGTCATATTTACAATTTATTTACTTAAAAATAAAGGCTTAAATCGAAAATCGGTTACACGAGGGAAGTAAGTCTGTCTTTTAGCTTTGCAACGATACCAAAATTATATCGAATTGATAAAAATTACTCAAAATTCTATGCTAAATGCCGAACGTCTACAACTTCAGATACGAATATATTTTAAATGCTGCAACCACGTGTGTTTCACTTAGTGGGATGGGCTTAGAGATTGGTAAATGCGGGCAGGACCGGAGTTCAAAGAAATACACAGTCACTTATAATCTATACATTCTCAGTTGAGACAATATTGAATTAATCGATCTTATGGAGTTCGATGCTGATTCTTTTGTTGGCGGTGGTGTCTAAACCTTTCTTCTAGAATACATTTTTTCGTTTAGACCAACAGTTCCGGAAATATAAGAAGTTCTACTAGAATTCCTTAGGTATGCAATTTTTACATTGCTTATTAAAACAATGTCATTTTTTTCGTAAGTTACAAATAGAACAAAATTCTCTGCAAATTAAATACGTATTTTCCGTATTAAAATAATAAAGAACATAAAACACTGAAATAAATGTAGTAATGTAGTTAAAATTCAACGTAACGTATGAGAAATAACATCGCCGTTATTTCTTAATAGTTACAGGGGGATACATACTACAAAAATTTAAGGCGATGAAATATAAGTTAACCTTAACCTTAATTAACGTAAATATTATTACCAAAATGGGATACATATACTTAGTCCATTGAAAAGTTACATTTGGGTTTGTATTTTTTAGAGGATGCAATTTTATTGTTTAGGTGTGGGGGGGGGGTAAAAAGAAGCTCAATTTATTTCCAAAGTTTGTGGGGTCAGAACCGTCCAACTTCGGCCGCCATCTTGGAAAAAGGGGGTTAAATTGTTTTTAGCATTTATCAGGTAAATTATTGGTCATACATTTTTTATTGTATCTTGAATCCTCTACAATTTTAGTCCAGTATCTTTTTTGTTGTAAAATCAAAAATAACAAAGATATTAAAGAAAAATAATCAAAATTTTTGGACAAATTTTCTTTTGGACGCCATAATTTATTAATTTTTTTTATTTAAAAAAAATTACATCAGAGCATTTTTGTAGTGCTATGCCATAAAACTATGCCGTATCATTGATATAAATACTTATCAGTAGGAAAAATTAGTGTTCACTTCACAGCGCTGTAAAACCCAAACTAATGAATATAATAAAAAAGTATATAATAAAAATTCTTCGTTGAAAACCACTACAAAAATGCTCTGATGTCTTTTTTTTAAAATGAGAGAATAAATAAATTATGGCGTCCAAAAGAAAATTTGTCCAAAAATTTGGATTGTTTTTCTTTAATATGTTTGTTATTTTGATTTCCCAAAAAAATTTACTGGACTAAAATTGTAGAGGATTCAATTTGCAATAAAAAATGTTTTTAAAAAAAAATTGTATGACCAATAGTTTACCTGATAAATGCTATAAACAATTTAACTCCCTTTTCCAAGATGGCGGCCGAAGCTGAAGGGTTGTGACCGCACAAACTTCAAGTTAAGCTTTTTTTGACCCCCCCTTACATCTAAACAATATAATTGCGTCCTTTAAAAAATGCACGCTAAGGCCAAAATAATGTAACATTTCAATGGACTAACTTGGGCTGAATGTTTGCTATACAAATAATTCTTCCGTCACCTGTAGAAAGCGCATTCCTACTTAACTAAATTTATAATAATAAATCGCCTTGGCGTGGATTTTCGACGTGGCAGTCGATATTAATTCAATTTTAATATCCAGAATCGAGTTTCGAGGGAGTTTTAAAATTAAAAACCAATTTTCAAGAATACGGGCAGGCGTTAATGGAATAAAAATGTTATTAACGTCGGCGATTATGAAATTACTTTCAGGAGAACTGAAAATTGTGAGAAAATGTTCTTCCGACCACACATATATGTACAATCGAAAATATAGTTCAGAATAAAGACTATTTGTATACACACATGTTGGTTTCTAACAAGACACGCTTCTTATCTTTTGAGTAAAACAAAAAATTCAAAGAATATGTCTCTCTGTTACTTTTTTCAATGCTACTTGGAAAATCAGATGGTAAGATTCAGTTTTTATTTCCAGTTTTAATTTGCTTTTGAATTTATATAGTAATAAAATATAGAATGCCTGAATAGTAAATATATGTATACTGGTTTTTGTTCGGTATTTATTTGGTTTGAGGCTACAAGTACCCTGTTCACCGAGTCCCAGTATTTCGCTTTAGGTTAGAGCCAAATTCCATGCATACTGTGGGGGCATTCCTCGACGTTATTTAAATAAGTTTCAGGAATTTTTGGTATACATGTGCTCATTAGACGGAGTTATTTTATTCCAAATACGCGGACTTGCTTATGCTGCTGCGCCGCAATGGCAGCAATTTATTTACATTTTCTCATTTAAAGTAATATAAAATATCTTGATGTTTTCATGAGCGAAAATTGTTAAAAACAAATTTAATATAGAATCTGAAAATGGCAATTTTTCAAAATATTAGGATATAAGCATTCATAAAATGTTGATATACATGGTGTGAAAATTGGAATGTAAAAAGCGATATTTTGTAATAATTATGAATGTATCAACTTAAAAATTTGGGAATAGATCTTTTTGGATATGAAAAATCATAATCTGTTTTCTATTTGGACGTTTTTCCTAGAGGGCGCCAACTTTTTTAGGCCTAACGTTATCAGGTTTTTTTATTAAAAAAATCTTAATCCTACATTGTTTTAGAAGAAACCAGGTATACTTCCATGTTAAACACTATCCGTGGCATTTTACGCCAGTGCATATTTTATTGCTTGTCGATCTACCTTTAAGATATCCAATTTGAATGGGAATTTTGGCGCCTACTACCTTAAAATATTGTACAGGGAACTATGCAGCAGATTATTGAAAAGCTAGTCTCTAAAACAGACAATTTCGTTTACTAAGAACAAGTATACCATTTTTCCTCAAAAATAATATAGGTTTATGATCACAAATCACAAAGAAGGCGGATATGGCGCCCTCTAGAGAATATGTCGTATGTAACAACAAATTATGATCATATCTAAAAACATCTATTTCTACATTTTTTAGGTTGATACAGTCAAACACAGTGTAATTATTACAAAAAGTCGCTTTTTTAATTCCAACTTTGACACCCTGTGTCTTTTTTGTTATCAACATTTTATTGAAGAATATTGTCTTAAAAATCTAGGATGTCCCTGGACCATTACTTACGGACCAACCTGTATATTGCAAAACTATTTGATTCATTCTTATGTTCTAACGCAAAAAAAGTCTGTAGTGTACAGAAAAAAGCTTACAGAACAATAGAAATTGTCCGTTAACTATTCGATGGACAATGCACGCGTTGCTGTACTTTCAGCTGTGTACTGAACTTTATTTGCCAATACTTGTGAAGTGACTATAGAGTTTTGGAGAGTGAACCATCTTATCTTTCTTCTTAACCTTATTTTCAGCTAGACCATTTTTACTAAAAAAAAATAAGCAAAATTTCGTCTTCCTGTCGTCCTATTTTCACTTCAAAAAATTTCTATCATGTCCCATCTAAAGATATTTGAAAATTAGTGAATTTTGTAGAATATTTATTGTAAAGGATGTGCCAAGCTCCGTAGACCAAACGCAGCTGATAACTTCTCATAATGTGAAAAGAAGTTCGCATGCCATCGTCAAATAGGACTCACCAATCCTGAAAGTGCTTTTTGAATACAGGGTGTTTCCATTGATTCGTTCATAACTTTACTAAAAAATAGAGCATAAAAAATAGATTTAAATACGACTAAACCATATTTATGCCACATCTTGAGCAGAGAAATATTTTTCGTCAACATATTAGTCTTTTGTTGTTATTTTATATCATGAAAATGTAGATTTAGATGATAATGTTATTGGGAAAAAACCTTATCTGTATTAGTTTTTCTATTCAGTATTTTACCAAAATTAAGAACTAAAAAAACAGATATGTATATTCAAAATATTTGAAATTAGACACGATCAAAGTAGGCATACTAATGAACAATTCTATAGACAAAGCTCTATTCAATAATCATCTAAAATAACAATTAATCTAACAAATTTACCACAAAAAAATCAATTAGTTTCATACAATATTGTTACCTAATACCTAATAAAAAATGTACATAGGAAGAAAAACGATAACATAAAAGGTAGGTTTTTCGATGAAGTATGTGGATGTCTTTATATTTTCTTGACATATCAATGTCACTATTGACATTATCGAAATTTCGATGTTTGACTCAACTTAAAGAAGAACATTTAAAAAGCAATCCAAAAAATGCAGAAATAGGTCAGATCTTATCTATTGTGGTTGAAATTTTGAGTTCCCACAGTTTCAAAAGTGAACTGAAGTATTGAATATTTATAGAACGTTTTCATTAAACCAAATATGTTTTTTATAGTAAATTTAGCTAGATTAATTATTATTTTAGATGATTATTGGACAGAATTTTGTCTGAGTGGTCGTTAGTATACCTAAATATTTGACATCAGAGAACACACATATGACTTCATTGATAAGAATTGTAGGAAAATTGATTTATATTAGCCTAAATACCTTTACAAAATAATAAAATAAATTACATGGGTAGATATTGTGAGTGTAATTCAATACTGGTCGGGGCTAGTATCACATAATATTGTTAATACCTTATAAAAACTATATATTTTAAATAAATCTGCAGAAGCACCTTGTAATCCAGAAAAAAATTGTATTACAAATAGAGGTATATACATTACCATAAATGCTTAGCCGTAATAATATAATTCAAATTGAAATAAAATTAAGCAAAATTTTAAAAAGTATTTCCAGGCAACACACATTACGGTATCGGATACTGTAATGTTCCATTTCCCGGCCGCAAATTACTCCGGGAAATGGTAATTTAACAGACAGTACAAAATAAAATCTTAATGCAATTTCCAGATGGCACTTGATTTTAAAAATGCTGATTTACGGCAAAAATGTGAAAGTATTTGTTTTAGTAAATGTATAGCGACGATCAATAAAACTCATGTCTTTCAATTTACTCTGTGGCCTAATTCTTATTGATTTTATTTTTTTGAGAAACCATATTTGAAACTAATTTATTAATTGATTCCAGAGATATGAATAAAAATCTTTTTTTTGAATTATCCTTTGTACTAAGGTATATTTGCCCACAAGGTTTTACCTCAAGATTATCTTCATTTAAATACACCGAGTGTAGTAGCGCAACAGGTTTAACGAAACAGTTTCATGAAGATTGCGATTTGGCATAGTTTTTCTGTGAAATTTTAAAATTAGTCAACCATCATCACGTGTATTTAAGAAAGATATCAAATACGAAGTTTCCCTTAACGTACTCAAGCAGTATGTAGCAGTATGCATGGGATTTTCCGTAACGAGCTAAAATCATAAATGCCCAATAAAAACCTTACAACTGGCGTGTTTATTTTGTTCAATCAACTGTCCATAAAACAGACCAGGTTGCTTGAACAAAAGGAAACGTGCCAGGATATGTTATACCCGAAAACCCCCCAAACTGACACCTGACGAACGTCTCTTGGTGTTGACTTTTCTTGCTGTACAAACCCAAGTAGCATCTTGCCCATTTTATTTGAACTAGTTGTTGATATGACATTCTCTCCATATTTTTCTATAAAAGCACTGCATAATTCTGCGGCACAAGTGTTTTCAAAATTTCTCTATTTTATACTCTATTTACACACAAGTAAATCCATGCACTCGTATTGCTTATATTTTTTCTCCTATTCTGACACTTCTATTTTTCACTACTTTATATTCGCCTTGGAATCGCGCCCTACACAGCGAAACAGGCAAAAATAGTTATAAAAAAACCTGGTAAGTTTTCACAGAACATGCAGCTTGGACAGAGGAGTTTAAATAACACCGCATTAATAATCATTTTGAAATTGAAATAATTCAGTTCGCGTGTTGTGCCAGTTTTCTTGTGGAACAATACTTATTGACCAATAACACACTACCTGTTTTCCTTTTACTAAACATCTTAATACCGAATTGGCTACTGTCCGTTTTTTGCAAATTTTGGAAATGTTTCATTCACCCATCTCAAATCAGTTACACTCTTCTACACCCCAACATGCTAGGTTAAGTTTTCCAAAATTGGTGCCCCATTACTCATTACTTCCAAATGTTGCAGTTATGCGAATTTTCTACATTTTCGAATCGCCGTTGCAGACCTCGGAAGACTACACAATCCTTGTGTAATTTTAATTTTGGTCAAATTGGACGAAACTCTTAAAATAGTTCTGAAAAACCCAAAACAAAAGTCACCATGGGCACTAAGCACAAAAACCATCTAAGTCTGTGAAAAGTAAGAGCATTTATTACAAATTAGCAAAAAAATGAATCATTCGGACTTATAACTCATTATATCTGTCAAATATTTTGAAAACTACAAAAGTATTGGAGTAGAAGATGAATGCCTAGATTTGACCTTGAATTTCTTTCCCAAGGTTATTAGAAGGTCAACGTGGAAATAGCAGTTTTCATTCAGGATAAAGCATTTGATATTAATCTAATATCTCATCACAGTAGAAAAGTATTGGAAAAATCGTCCAACGAATATGATTTGGAAGTTGATTTTAATATCAAGTATACCTGCGTTGATTCTATATTGATCCAGTATCAATGCTAGTAAACAAAAAGCTGCTTAAAATGATTTAACATTGATTTCAGTATTGATTATTCATTGATTCGATGATTCGATAATTCGACGCTAGTAAACCAAGCAGAAATCTGTTAGTAGTTATTGAACATTAATTTTACGTTCATTTATTTAATAAACGTATAATGGATATTAAAATCAGTGTTGAATAATTTTTAAGATATATATTTTTTACTAACGTCGACTGAATCAATAGTATAAATAACTTTTTTGTTTATTAGTGGCTGCTCCAAATGAACGTTGAATAAACGGTCAATTCAATTTCAGATGACCTCTCAAGGTCACAGTGGCCTTGAAGAATATTCAACGTTGTATCACATTCTTCAATGAAAAATGTAATCTTCCAATTAAAAGCACACGTTGACATTAAAATGATCTTAGTAAAAAGATTCAAGGTCAAGGATCAGTATTCATTTGACTTTGACTTCTTTCTGTAGAGTTTGTTCTCTCAACATCTGACAGGCATGATTTAAAAGCCTGGGACATTCTAATCTGTGATATGATTTTACTTTTGACTGTTTTAGAGTGTTTTTAGGTTTGGTGTCCGTGATGACTTTCTTCAGGATACATAGAACTGTCCGTTTATTCTCAGAGTTTCATCCAATTTGACGAAATTCTAATTGCATAATGTTTATGTGGATAAAGTAAAATGCTTTCAGCAGTAAATATTTAAATTCATAAATATTTTGAAATTTAACGTTAATATACATATTTCTCGTTCTTCCTGTGAAATAAAGTGCATACAAATTTTTAATTCTATAGTTAAATGCATAATCGTCTTTAATCTCTATACTTCCACTGTACACCTTTTAAACGTCAGTGTGGTATATTAATAAAAAAAACAAACTATGGTGTGTGATACTTTAGTTATAATTCGCATCAAGACAAGACATGCTATAATTAAAGCATAGTCTAATACCACAGCATAGATAGACCAGTAGAATCACTCGAGTTGAAATAATAAGTCCCGCATAGTAGCTCGCCATTCCAGGCTACCGCTCCTCTGCCCATCAGTTTGTCATAACATGGGCGTGCAAGAATCGTTTCGCAAAGGGGGATTAAAGCAAAATTATGGGTCGAAATTTTAATTTCTTTATGAACTCAGTAACGTAGGACTATAAATATTTCTCATGAAAGTGTAGTTTAGGCCGTTCCGACCGTATTTCTGGCACAAGAAGGTTTAAATCATGTAGATGACCAATACTTTAAGCATTGTAATGTCAGTAAGCTCAGTCTTATGTTTGGTAATCTGGAAATATTTAAACTGTAATTATTTATACTAGCAATAGTTTTATAACATTGCCATTAACAAAAGATGAATACAAGTGTTTTAAAATGTCAGTAATAAGCCTTAAGATTAAAAATAGTTGTAAGGCATTCAGTTGTTCTATTATCGTACAAGCTAATTTTCTATTTCTCTCAGATCCGATGATTACATGCGCATTTCAAGGTCACCGCAGACGCCTGAATTTAGTTCAAAGAGCCGACAGCGGAATGAAATTGCTAGTCTATCTATGTTGTGCTAATACATCACAGTTGTCTACCAAATTCAACTCGCGTTTATAATCTGTTTCAATTCTCAACTATCCTAAAAAAGAAACGCGTAAGGTATTTTCTCTTTCTTTTAATGTAAATGCCAATAATGTATGCATTTTATTCAACATGTCGAACGATTTTACACACTATTGAGGATTACTGCTCCTTCTAGTATTCAGTTAATTGTTTTATAACAAAAGTATTACAGTTTCTCAACACTTCAGTCGCGGTATTAAATTTAAACTGTAACGCCAAAGAATTAATAGAAAAAATCGATTAATTTTCAAATTTTAATAAACGTCTAACTTGGTATGTAGTGGTTTACTAAGAATTCACAAACTTTCTATTTGAAGAAAAAATGGTCAAATTGATATTTATATAACAATTTTTAATAATTTTAAAGATATGTACACGGTTAAATTGTGATAGTAGTGAATAATAAAAAAGTCAAAGTTTTATATTTAGACAAAAATATTGATCGAGACAGAAATTATGGGAATTCTTCAGTGAACCACCCTGTACATTAAAGGAATATTAGTAGAATTTGTATCAGTACCCTCAGCATAAACCCAAAATTTCCAAATAAATGTAGCCTGCTCTTAGCGCTGTTATGCTACAAACCTCCTGTATAGTTTGCTGTTAGTTGTAATAGTAGTATGGTAATGAATAGTTCTGGGGTACCACTCAGAGGGCTAATTTTTTAAGTATAGTAAACTGTTTAACAAAAATTTAAACGAAAAATTTAACGATTTTTGGACCTCTTGAAATAATCATTCATACCTTTTCACCATTTGCAACTGAAATATTTAGAAAATTAGTGACTTTAAGTAGGTGAATAAACAGCAGCAGATTCGTTGCCATGTATTACATCATTTTGTTTTGTTTTTTCAATGCTACTTGGAAAATCAGATGGTAAGATTCAGTTTTTATTTTATTTCCTTTTAAGTTATCGTTTTATGTAGTTGATAATAATTAGAGTGCCTGGTTAGTTGTGTTAATTTGTGTTTTTATTTTAATTGGTGTTAGCGGATGTGGCAGCAATAATTCCAAATTGTTGTAAAAACCATATTCTTCCTGAGAATTCGAAACCTTCACCACTTATTATTCTATCGGCTGTAAAATATACTAGTTGAGAAGTATTTTAACAATCTACATAATTAGATTTTTCGAATTTTATGGGAAAGTAGGGAAATTTTTATCACCATTAACAAAAGAAATTTCGATTTATTTCAAATAAAAAAAATATTTAAATTAATGAATTGTGAAATTTAAAATTATAGCAATTCGATCAAAGATAAAAAAATTCTGGCAAAGGCTAACTGAAGATTTATGGAATATATCAAGTTGAAAAGCATATATTCCGTTTATGATGTGTAAAAATTTAGATTTTGCAAAAAAATATTTTTATTTAATGAAACTACCAGTGAATATATTCTTTGTTGCTAAATATTAGTAGCATAGTAACCATTGGAAGTTTTTAGTAAATTATTTGTTATACTGTGTAAGACATTGTTTGTGATTAGATTTTTATTAATTTTTAAAGCTAAATATTTTCTCATAATTTTTCATAAAAAAAATATGTAGACAGTTATATGTATGTATAATTTTGTTCATACTTAATAGTAGACATAAAAAATTTCAAAATTCGCCAACAAATATCATACGGGGGAATAGGGCAACACAATTTTTAAATGTTCGTAAAAAATAAATTAATTTATTTCACAAATCATAATGCTCTTCTAAAGTACACTTATCCAGATAAATTGAATACAAAATTAATGAGAAATACAGTGGTATTAATCAATAATTACATATTGTATCAGGTATTCAATTTAAAGGTTGCTCCGTTTTACCACAGGTGGGCGGAGTCTTGAATTGTTGGACTGAGCCCTGTGTTGCGAACGTGTGAAAATATTCCCTAAATGATTAATTACTAAACTGATTATTAATTTTATTCTGAAAATATAAGAATATGTTGAACTTCCATAAATCAATTTAAAGAAGAATTTCATTGTTGAAATTTATAACAGACTCACCGAAACATTTGGCAAAACAGCTGGGCTGTTATTCCCTTGTCGACAATATAAAAGTTTTTTATTTTTACAATATACAAGGCGATTCAGTTATATTGTCATTAATGTTAAGAGGAGATAGGGAAAATGCGTATAATACGACGATGCCATTAAAAAAAAAATAGATGCATATTTAATCTGAAAAAATATGTTCAAATCATTTTTTAAATCCTCTTTCAGGCTGTCACTGACCGATCATTACAGCTTCGAAACCAACTCGTTGACTACCTGGGTGCAACGTTGCCAAATTTAATCATAAATAACCTTGACTGCGTACTATATTATTATTGCACAATAATGATACTCTTTAAAACCAATTTGGTAACTTGTTTTAAACTGCTGACCTATTTTTTATGACATCTACTTTAAATTTTTGCTATAAGATTTTATTTGCGGGAATGTCATTATTATTGCAATAAGTTGTACGTCTGTATCTCTATCATAAACCTTATAAATCATGGACGGGCCCTAGAAAGAGAGGTCCGCTGTCCTGATGTGTACAAGAGGGATGAAGCTAGTCCGGGCAAAAACAGATGTTCTATGACAGAAAAATATATAAACATAACCTGACAAAACCTTTCCTAAATAGTTAAAACCTTCCTTACAAATTGTTATTATCAAAATGTAATTATAAATTAAATTTCTGAATAAATGAGTAAATATCCAATATAATTCGGTCTGTCACACGTCTGTCATTTACGGTTTTTGTTTTTTTCGGCCAATGATCTGTGGGTTTTCGCCCGGACTAGCTCTATCTCTGTCGCACACATCTGAGCATCAACGATTTGTATAGGCAGAAAACGGTTTTGGACGCGTCCATGATTTATAAGATCTATGATCTCTATGAAGTCGAGGGAAGTGTAGATATGCAACCAGCAGTACATTACAATCCCAAAATTAGAATAAATGTGTAAACTTTGCTTACCGTACGTATTTCGCAATCTAGACGTGCTTTGGTATATCTGCATTCAGCAATAGCCTTAAAATTGTTCTTGTCAAGGAAGTGATTTTGTATTTGACGTCATATTTTGTATATTCGGGCGTTATTTAATGATGACATTTTTATTTTGATAAAATGCCACGCTGTGTTCAAGCAGGTCATAATAATATATAATGTATGTTATTAGGACATTTAGAATGCTCTTTTATTTTCTTAGATTTTATTGGTTTCGTATATTTACGTATTAACAGATAATAGTCTATGAAAAAACAGAAACATTTAGCCGTGATGTGGTAACGCAGCTGTAACGTTGCTCGTTTTACCTATTTTGATTTTCTATCCTTCTTAGGCTTTCCAAATGCGTGTTTAAAGTTAATGACATTATGACTGATTCACCATTTAATGAAAAGTACTATACATATATTTGAAAAACATGTATTAACAGTTTTATTACAAATTAGTTCGTCGTTTGTACAAACTTTTATCTGTTCAGGAAATGTTTAGATATTGCTTCCAAAAGAGTCGTTAATTCGGCAAAAGCGCTAGTAATTGTTCTTCTTTTAATGAGTTCTTAGCAAAACTGGAGCCTGCTTAAAAAATGTAGGAACGAAATTTAATATTCATGTCGAGTCCTTCTTGTTCTCGACCCCTTTGAGACAGATAAGTGCCTACTGGCAACGTACAATGTTTATGAGTTATGACTATTTAATGGCAATTGACCCGTTTAGCAAAACGTGAGTAACAGACGAATATGAATAATTCAGACAATTCGCTTCCCGAGATGAATTCTTTGGATGTAAGCTTTTGCTTTTCTTATAGAGTGGCTCAAACCAATGAAAAACTGCGCTGTTTCAGAGATGTAACTAATTTTGTTTCCAAATTATATTTTAGTTACACAGGTTAGGTATTTTTTTAATGCAGAATATTAATTAGATTTCTGATATCAAATAAAGTAAAATAATATAGGCCATCATAAGTCGATTATAAGATTTGAAAATTAACATTTTTTTATACAAAATTTCAAAAGGTGACAAAAAGTGCAACCTGTGGAGTAAAATGTAATGAAGACTACAAGATCAGCATTGCCAGATGTGAATATTTTCTTCATATTGAAGAATTTTGATCTAAAATTCAACCTCTGTGAAGAAAATCTGACTCTTTTCAATCATTAAAAATGTGAAGAATTTTCTGATTTACTTAGTTTTTAAGTTTACTGTTTTCTATACATTAAAAGCGGTAAGCTGCACCTAATTTTATCGATAGAAATCCAACCAATCATGTATTAAGACAAAGTACTCTTTTCTGTAATACTCTGTATTTTGTTTCTACAAACATATCAGATCACGCATTACCGTTTACAGAAAATTAACCAATCCATACCACAGTTTATTTCTCCTTTATTTAACGATTTTTAGGCAGAAGTGTCTAAAAATTGTTAACTAATGTTCAAATACGGGATTTTAGGCTTTGTTGAAAGAAACTTGTTTTATATTTTGCCAACTGTTCGTAATTAATTGTTTTAATTCTAGTTTAGGTCTGAACAAACAATAAAAATATACCACTTGGTTATACCAAGTTTATATTAACAACTGGTCTAAATTTCTGTAAACAATCAGTTCAAAATTAATTAGTGTATGAAATCTCTTTATCTCCTGTTCATTATACCATCTGGCAACACTGACGCGACCTTTGGATTAGCAACCGCTATGTTCACAGCTGTCGGAGACATTTTGGTCAGGACCAGGCCAGGTTTTATCGTTTCACTACAAAACTGAAGTTAATTTCTGGCAAAACCTGAATATATGACTTTTTTATTCCGAATATTCGCAGATTCGCAGAAATCTATATTTTATTTTTTCTGCATTAAGGATATATCCTGTATACGAACGCCCATGTGCGACTGTGGTGAGTGTATTTATGTATGAATAACTTTTGTTAATTGTACCTGAAAATAAACCATTTCTATTAAAAAAAAACCTGTGGTCTAAAATTTCATATTTTCTTAAGAAAATTTTCAAGGAGAATATACATAAAATTTTGAAACCGGTTCTATTCAATACAAAATATAGAAATAACTGCTTACCATGCAAGTTGATAGTTAAAAAGGTACAGGGTGTCAAAGTTAAAATTTTATTATACGGTGCTTTCGAAACGTAACGAATAAATTCATTATTTTTGAAATTGAGAAGTTTTCAAAAAAATCCCCTGGCACGTCGTTTTTATTTTTAAAAAATGCACTTTTTGACATCATCGTTGTTCGAGATATGACGTCATCGACAATTTTTTTAAATAGCAGCCCCCAATTTTGACCATGCCATTTGTAAGAGCGTGTCATTCTACACATGACATCGTGAAAAATTATAGTGTTACATAACAAAAATTTCAAGAAAATGAGATTTTAAAATTTAATTTTTACAATACTGTGCACCTCCCCATTATGCAACACCTGTCCGTGCTTATTTAGATGAGCTGTTCCCGAATTGTTGCATAGAGAGAAGGGGGCCGATTGAGTGGCCAGCCAGAGCGCCTGATTTGACACCCCTAGATTATTTCTTGTGGGGATACTTAAAAAGCAAAGTATACGTTACTAGACCGGTTAATTTAGAAGACTTAAAAGCAAGAATTCGTCACGAGATACATCGTGTACCTCCTGAAGTTATTGATAATGTCCAAAAAGAATTTATTAATGATCTTGACTACTATCAGGCAGCCAACGGTGCATAATTTGAACATTTAATTTAGTCGGTTTTTTACGTAATCATTATCATTTTCAGTATTGTAAAAATTAAATTTTAAAATCTTCAAACATTATTTCCTTGAAATTTTTGTTATGTAACACCATAATTTTTCATGATGTATGTATGTACAATGACACGTTCTTTCAAATGGCATGGTCAAAATTGGGGGTTGCTGTTTAAAAAAATTGTCGATGACGTCATATTTCGAACAACGATGACGTCATAAATGTGGGTCGTATGTCAAAAAGTGCCTTTTTTAAATACAAAATCGACGTGCCAGGGGTTTTTTTCGAAAACTTCTCAATTTCAAAAACAATGAATTTATTCGTTACTTTTCGAAAGCACTGTATATATAGTCAGCTGGGATACGCTAAACCGCAAATAAGTTCTGTCATTTTAAAGAAGCATGATGCGGCATAAGTGGCGTCCTCTGCTAGTAACATCAAAATTAGAAACAAATTTTAAATTTTCACCCTCAAAAACCCCCGATCGTCAAGTCGTTTGCAAATATTAGAATTTTTTAAAAAGTTATTTATAAATATCGAAAATAAAATTTTGCATGAGCCATCGAAACATACGCTCTCATACGTATCTGCCAATTCTTGATACAAATAAGACATTTTTAAATAACACAACGTCTGTAGTTGACGAAACCGGCCGCGCTCGCGCCTTTACCTACACTGAACTAATGAACTTGTCTTGTGAAGTGTCGGATAATAATTTTCAAATACATGGCATTCTGGACCACAGGTTTCTTAATGAAAGTTGTTTAGTTTAAAGCCCTCTATTGCCCTTTTGAGGGAACGCACCTATTTCAGAAACACCATGTATATTGTGTAAGTTAAATAAAACTTTTTTTGCAGTTCGATCCTGATACTCACGTTTTATCCTAATATACTTAAATAACGAATTCAAAACTACAATCTGAGATCGCTTATAGAACAGGTGTTCTTGGATGCTAAAAAAAAATCAGTAATGTCAAATTAAATAATGTTTAATTAACAAATAACCCAGAAAGAAAAATAAGCATGTAAAACATTACTTATTGTTTTATTGAATCAACTAAAAAGATACAAAAGTTAAAGTTAGTTAAGTTAAAATGAATATAATAACGTAAAAAGGTATGTTATAAAATACACCGTTGCCAAACAAAAAATATGTACAGGGAGGCTTAAATTAGGAAAAAGATTTTTTATACCTTTCAATTTTCTGAAGGGAAATATGAAATACTCAGTTCTCCAGAAATACCAGTTGAAAACTGAAAAAGTGCATTTTCCTTTCATAATTTAATGTTATGAAATTTGGTACCTTTTTTATTCCACATAAGCTTTCCAATGGAGGTGAAAATTCGTCTTTTTTTATTCTATTCGATGATACCAAAATCAGTTATAAGAAAATCAAAAGTTGACTATGAAAATTTGGGAATCTAGTATGCGTAGAATTTGATTTGCTTTCATTGGAAAGCTTATATCGAACAATGTGAGAGTACAAAAAAAATGAAAAAATTACGAAAGAAAAAATAAAATGCACTTTTTCAGTTTTCAGCCGGTATTTCAGGATGTACACAAAATATCTCGTATTCCCCTTTATAAAATTGAAAGGCATAATAATGCGCAACTTTTTTCTAATATAAATCACCCTGTATATATTACCGTTCCCAAATTGTACGTGACCACCCTGTATATTATTGGCCTATTTGAATTTTAGCCTCTCCAAAAAATAAATCCTATTCGAGCATTGGTATGGAGGTTCATATACATTTAGTTTTAGATTTGATTTGAACATTCTTTAAAAATAAGATGAATTATCATACAGATCATATTTATATGATCACAGTGTCCAAAAAGTCCTATAGCGGGGAAGCAGTGCTGTACTTAACAATTTTGTCAATAATTGGTATGGAGGTCCATATACAATTTGTTTTAAATTTAACACTCTTTAGAAATAAGATGAATTATCATATTGACATGATCACAGTGTCCAAAAAGTCATATAGCGGGGTAACAGGGCTGTACTTAACAATTTTGTCTCCCCATTGCAATTGCATTGCATATCTATGTCAACAAACAATCATCAGCATCAACATAAACAAAATTTTGGTCATCTCAAAAATATGATATTTTTACGCAGCTACAAATCTTTGCAGCTCATTAATATTTATAATTTACTGAGTACGTTTAAAAAAAACATTAAATTTACGTCTGATTAACCACATCCATGCTTAATATACTATTTACAATTCAAAAATGTTATAATATTTAGTTTTTTTCATAACATTTTTAAACATTGATCGCTAGGTACCCAATAAATTGTTTTGGGTAATTTTACATGGATGTGTGGGACATTTTAGTTAGTTTAAAAAAAATATCTACCAAAATAAAAGAACATCCATTCTTCGTGAATAGGCATTGTTCCCGAAATGGCATAACAGTTTATTTGGAAAAAATGTTATGAAATGCAATGAAATTTTTTGAAACCGATTCTATTGAATCAAATAACCATGCGCGATTTAATATTTTTCGATTATCGTTGTTTCTTTCGTTTGAAATTTTCTACATTCCATTGGTAGCATAGATCTAATCCTCTTTCTTAGATGTTTTTTATTACTGTTTAGGTAGATTTGTAAGCATGTAAGCGCATACGATTTAAAAAAAAACGAATTATATGTATAACTTTTTTTATGTATATTTGGCATTATTGCTACTCCCTATTGGAAGCAAGTTTTGAAAATAATACGATACATTTGAATATATTTTGTATTTTAAAAACTGTTCGCGTTTTGTTTAGATTATTTTTCTTAGTTCCATGTTTTTTGCTTTTTTGCAGATTTTTAACATTTAAGCAGTTCTGCTTAAGTTTTTGTGAAATATGCTTATCGATTTTTAAATCTTTTTTGGCTGATTTCAGTAACACATTTTCTTTTAATGTACTTTTAAAAATATAATTTACCACCGTTTAAATATTATAAACACGTTTGTGGTTCGAGTGGATTCTCTAGAGATCAATAAACTGTCAGTTTTAAAGTTTTTTGCAAAATAAATATTTGCTCGAACCACGAATTGTAATTTTGTAATTTTTTCGTTCATTGTTCTGTATGAAGCTATAATTTCTATATGCACCATTTGTTTTATTTTTTCTATACTTCTACGCTCGCTACACTTTGTGCCACTGCCCATTTGCTGTCGATTTCTTCATCCATGGCGCGGCTGTCAACTGTGTATTTTGGTAAGTTGCCGTAGCTGTTTGTCGAGTAGCTTATAAATACTGTTGAGGCTGAAATTAACTGAAACTCTTTGATACAGTTTATTACAACACAAACCAATAATCAAAAGCTGTCCTCAAAAACCGCCCTCAAAAACTCTCAACTTCGAATCAGATGGGGTTTTACTTTTATTACAAACTGGGGCAGTGTTAGAAAAATATTAAATTTACTGATGCTAAATCAAATAGCCGGTGTATCTGTTCACTGGTTATATAATAGTATATTATGCAACGATCATGTATTAATAACCATTACATGAGAGTTGCATACGCTATTTTTTCTACACCCGATAAATAATCAAA
Organism: Monochamus alternatus; assembly: GCA_037114965.1. Taxonomy (NCBI): domain Eukaryota; kingdom Metazoa; phylum Arthropoda; class Insecta; order Coleoptera; family Cerambycidae; genus Monochamus; species Monochamus alternatus. The sequence goes on along the minus strand of CM073426.1, from coordinate 9,432,931 downwards.
AACCATAAATTTTATATTTTTATTGAACACAATAGGTAACAGTAATTATTCGTATGAACTGCATTTTCTGCTTTCTCCGATGTGTGGAGGAGTCGATGGTAATTCTTCTATATCGCTGATATCAGACATTTTGATAAATTATCGAAGTTTAGCTAGGTATCTACGAAAATTTAATACGTACTGATTTTGACATCTAAAATAATTACATAGGAACCTAGGATAAACGTCAAATGCACAGCATGCTTGATTGAAAAATTATGGGTTTCTATTGATTAAAAATCTGTATCGTAATGAAAAATCTGTATCGTAATGGGTATCATTATGAAACGAATTATGGGCATATTAGTGCATTGTTATAATACGGGTGTAGAAAAACATTTATAAGATATGTGTCAGCTTAATGAAATTTTGAATTAGTCTTTAAGATTAGTTATTTTAAGAGCACCCTGTGTATTAAATATCTTCAGAGCTAATAAAATGTTTTCTAAATTCAATGATGAAATAGTATATTTAACATGATGAAATCAACAAATAAAATAGGTAAGTAAAATACTTCTACAAAAAAATGGCTAAAAAGCAAATAATTCCTTCAAAATGTACTAACGAGAATGGCTCAAATTGCATGTGCACTATAATCATTCGAAATTTAAGATCACACTACCGTTTCTGTCAATGGAAAAGAAAAACTGTGGAGAAGATTTTCTTCTTAATTTTTAGAGATTACATTTTTAGAACCGAATATCACTGCTCTTTTTTTAGAAAATAATTTAAATATTTTTTCTGGAAAATATAATAAAACCTCAACAGTATTTATCTAGCAGTTAAATCGCTGTGTTCATTGCTCTGTAGCATGGCATTTTTATTTCAGAGCTTTTATCTGTATTCTACAAAGTATAACTGTGTTTATATAGCTGTCGTTTTGTCGTGTATTTTGTTCCGTTTGCGATTAAAAGACATGCTCCGAATATTATTTTTTGGTCGTTATTAGAGGTCAAAAGATCATGAACTGGATATATTCGAATTTAATATACATTTACGTGTTATACAGAATGTACATGAAAACGATGAATGTTCATAATTTTGTATATGTAAAAACTGTGGCAAATAGTCGTAGGTACAATTTTTTTTAAGGAGCTGTTTGGATAAATGATCATTTGGGCTCTAAATGTATTACTTTGATATAATTATTTTCGTTTTTGTTACTTTCATCAGGTACATTAAGATCCACACAATATTGACAGTGAATTTCGTTTTTTTATTTATGTATTTAGCTTTTTTCTGATATAAATGCATCGTTTCAGAGAGTAGTAGAAGACATAAAATAAACAATTTCCAGTAAGGAATTTATGGTTTAAAATGTTAAGCTTTCAAGAAAAAAACAATGTCAAATAATAATAATAATAATAATAATAATAATAATAATAATAATAATAATAATAATAATAATAATAATAATATCTCTACCCCTCATTCTAATCACAGGGATTAGCCCACAAGTCGGAGACTTGTGCGGTAGAGGGGGCGGCATATTATTATTAAGCAGGCCGCATTTGCGCCCAGGAACGATTTACGTTGGTACGCCCTAACCACTATTCAGTGCAGGAATGAGGGAAACCTGGAAAACCTCATTAATTAGGGGGGTAGTCAAATATGAACCGGTATCAATCTCTCACATTGACCCAAGCCAACATTCTTCCACCCTACCATACCCGCAGAGAGGGCGCCAAACCTCTCCACGAATATAGCTTATATACGGTCTATCGGCAGCTGGGCTCGAACCAGTGTTAACACGTAGGGAAATTCCCTACTTGTAGGGATAATTTGTCAATAAATCGGTTGGTAGGGAAAATATTCTTATTTTGTAGGGAAAAAAACACTCTAACAAAATAATAAGCTTTGCAAATACTGTTTTACCATTTAAAAAAATAAAAAATTAAAATATGTTGTCAACAGCGCTTTATCTTTTATACAGATTTCTAACATGTCTAACTATAAATAAACGAAATTACTAACTTGGGCAGGCAGCGTAGGGAAATTTATTGTAGAGTAGGGAAATTTCATACTTCGTCGTAGGGAAACAAATTTTAAAAGGTTAACATCACTGGCTCGAACCATCACCGATCTAGTCACCTCGATTCAAGTACTGACGCCTTAAACCGCGCGACCACTGACCGAAATGAAAGGAACTATTGAGTACATGTGACAATTGGAAAGACATTCTGATGTTTTTTACCAGTTTTATATCACTTATGAGCTCTCTGTTAGTAAATATAATAAATTAATATTAGGTAATTCTACAAAAATTGCTTACATCAGCTAATTTTTTATTTGATTAGGGTATTTTTAAATAAAAAAGCAAATCAATCTATAGGCAACAAGACAACTCAACTGTACCTGAGATCGAAAATAATAGAGTAACTAATTCACAACACTTAGTAAGTACAGATGAATTTCCATAGTAGTACCACTTGAGAAAGGTTCAAATAACACACAATTAAGTTGACGTTGAGTGAACATAGACTTAATAGTTTACTTCAAAAAAATTATAAATTCACCCGTGTTATCTTCTCTACAATTGTAGAATGTCGTCCATTTGAATGGTGATAGCCTACCACTACCCACTTACACATGTTGGGCATTCCGCGGATATCACACTAACACTTAAATACATAGCACTATACATATTGATATCACTTATGGTTGAATATTTTACATTTGATTCAACTAAAGCACCAGGTTCCATGTGGTAAAACTGATTCAAACCATTTTTCAAATACTTTGTTATACATGGCCATCTGATAGTCTCCTGTTCGTCGTATTCAAAATCAAGTAAACACTGTTTCAAAAATCCTTCAAGAAATACCTGCAGTTTGCTTTGGATATCGCAATAGTCCCATATTTTTGTCACTGTATGACCTTCATTTGACCATGACTCATCACTGTAATATATTTATAGATTTAGATTTCGACCTAATATTTGTCTCAAATAATTTCTTTGTTATATCATTATTTCGTCTTTTTCTATCAGCATTCTGTTATCATGTGACGCTGTGTGTGTGTTTTTTTATTGTCTGAAGCTCAATTTTTATATACTATTTATGAATAGCATATTTTGTGTGTGTGTGTGTGTGTGTGTCATCTACCTCTTCTTCTTTCCGTGAGTTTCCACTATTTTCCAGTACCCAGTTGTATGTTTTTCATTGCTACTCTTTATTGTACAGTATACACTACTCACGGACACTCTTGTTAATGAACTACACATTTCAACTGTGTCCCTTACACTCATATTTTGGTTATCATTCCATATTCCTCACTTGTCAGACTAGGGTGATTATGATTTTAAAAAATCACTAATAAATTAATTACACACAATATTAACGTAGCGGAAAGATATATTCGAAATTTGCCCATGTGCACATCCACGGTAACTGCCTAGATGGAAGGGTAGGGTCTGTCACGGCCTGATTACCAATAGAAATTGAAAATTCTCGTGAGGTATGTGGAACAAACAATTTTATACAAAGAATTTACTACCGCTCTTACATCTATTTGTGTTGAATGCTATGAATTATGAGGGGGTTTGTAAAATAAATCATTCTCTATTATTCTCAAACTCGGGTATAATGAACTTAACAGTTAATTGTAAGCAGTTGAAGAAGTGGGGTGACGCAGGGTTAGCCTAACCTAAGTTTCAGGTAAAAGAATTTGACACATTTTTTTTAGAATAGGTGACACTTTGAACAACTGGCTACTTAATGAATATTGTTTATTTTCTCGTCTTCTATTACCTCTTTGAAGACACGCACTTATTTCAGAAATATCGTATACATGACAATGTATATTTTTATTTTACCTTAATTAGGTCAAGTCCACTGTCCATCTTATGTGAATTGCCTTGTACCTAAACGGTTTTTAGATTCACAGGCATGAACCCTAGAACTATTTATGTATTAATTGTATCGAAATGCCATAGAAGACACTTAAGTGGGCATACTACCTACATTCCTTTTCTATGTAAAATTTATACAATCTCTATCTGTATTCTTACTTGAGATGATTTGAAAATTGCAGATGTATGTCCACCAATGTATTAGATTCTGCACTTTCCTTGTACATTTCCGGCGATTGTGGGTACATTATTTTTTTTATATATTTTAGGTACAGCAGCAAATCTACGGAAGGAGGTTATACGGAACAAGATCAGGGCAATTGGGAAAATGGCCCGTGTATTTTCAGTGCTACGGCAAGTATTATTTTCCATATGTATTTCTTTGATTTAACTCTATTAGGTATCGAATTTGACTCCATTAACTATTTCTGTTAATAGAGAGGAGAGCGAGTCAGTCTTGCAACTCAAAGGTCTTACGCCGACTGGTGCATTGCCTCTAGGAGCACTCTCAGGAGGAAAAACGAGTCTCAAAAATGGTAAATAACACTCCTTACACGAAATATTAAAATTACCATCTTTTTGAAGTGTACTTGGATGTTAAAAACCGTAATTCGCTTTTCAGCATTACAAGGATTCTCCCCGAATCACAAGATTACGAGTTTCGCAGAGGCTAAAGGGTTAGACGCAATAAATGAGCGTATGCCTCCAAGGAAGGATGCGCCTCCGTCGCCAGCTGAAGAGACGCCACAGGACCATAATCACACTCAGTCTAATGCACATTCGTGAGCTAAACTTAACTAGGACATCACATTAGCCAGCTGCAGGTGCGTTTTAACAGTAGTACAATAACTGATAAAGTGTCATTGAGAAAATGTATATTATACTATGTAAAAATAAGAAAAGAATTATATATTAAGGGAATCTGTAAAATTGGTAGTTTCAGTAGAACTTTATTTAGCTGACCCTTGATTATCTGACTAGCCTACTACTACGTCTACTTTTCACATTTTGTATATCAATATAGGCAAACTTCAGGTTTTAATTGCCTCTTTCAAAAGCGGGGTGTGGGTCGGCCTTGAAAAAATAATGGACTTCTATGCACTAAACCCAATACATAGAAATGGGGGGGAAATGTCCCTTATTTACAATTCAATATAATACCACGTTCCGCTTTATGCTCCTAGATGCGAGTAAATTTTTGTCACGTGACTACAGATCAAACAGGCTTAAAATAATAATAATAATAATAATAAGTCTTTATTGCTCCAGTAAGAAATTACAGAAAATAATAGTAGCATTAGTGTTATCAGTAATAAACAAAATAAATAAATTGTTTTTCTTAACCTCGCATTTCATATGTGTCATTTTGTGTTTATTGTCATTTATTGTTTATTTGTCAATATCTTTATATGGAATTTTAAGATGGTGATGGAAACGTTATCAATGCTGCAGAACAAAATTAAAATTTTGCTGGAGAAATGGTATTGAATTTTGGTGATAAACAATTTAAATAACATTTTAGAATGTCCCCTGCTACATTTGAGGACTTTATTGATATTCAGTCTACATTTTCTCTTGCTCGCTATTGAGCATTTTAAGAAATACAATTTTTTTTCCAAATTTACACAGATATATAAATCTGAATTGGTGCAAATGACAACATGAAACTGTCACACTGACACACTGAATTCAGACAGTTGACAGAAAATTGAATTCAATTGCATTACTTGTTCTAAAACTATATCATTTTGATGAATGTCAGATCACTCCGTTTTTATTAGCCAAACGATTGAGATTTATGGAGGTAGGAGATCCTCCATGTACAATAAAAGAACGACCCAGACTAATCTAAACCATCCGAGGACATTGCCGAACACGGTTATTGTTAGATCATTTAAATTTGTGACAAATTTTACTCAGTAGCATAACCTATCAATTTAAAAATTTTCTGCATTATTCGAGTTGCAACTCCATTTTTCTCAGAAACTGTACATCCTATGAAATTTCAACAATTATATCTTACTTTTCAATTAGTCTTTGAGGTTTTTAAAACTGTTTGAAAATTAACGACATTTTGGCTTTTAATATATTTTTTTTCTTCTAAATTATAGCCCCCAAAATGTTAATTGGCCTACCACTATTTATTTCAAGTACAACTCACACCTCAATTTTATTTTTCAATTATAATTAGGACCCTGTATAACACCATAGTTCTAACCAATGCGTTTTTAATAGTAAGTCCATATTAACTGACTTTTGGTTTCCAGTAAATAATTTCAATTGAAAGTATATCGATACATTGCATAACAAGTGAAACAAATGTGTGCTCAGTCAAATATTAACAACTGATCATGTATTACTAATTAACGGCAAGTATAATTGAATATATGTAAAAATTTATAGCGGGTTTTTAAATTTAGCCAATCAATTCTGATTCTGTGATTTCAATTCATGGTATGAAAATCATGAATGAAAGAACAAACATGAACCTGAATGTCTATTATTTTTACTACGCACCTAACATTTTATACTGGGCAATAATATATACAGTGTTTAAACTAACTTGGATTACTGTTTTATACCTAGCGACACTGATATTTACTAATGCAACTTATAGTTCATTTAAGTATCGTCTGCTAAATCACGTCGCCTTTGTAATACTTGTTTGTCGAATCACCTGAATTTCTATATAGAATTCTGTAATGTGCTGTACTGTGGCGACTCCAAGGTTAGTTTTTGGAAATACACATATCAAGCCCTAAATATCAGAATTTGACATTTCATATTGACACTTACATTTTAATAGGTCCTACTTGCACCTAACATTTTATACTGGGCAATAATATATACATTGTTTAAACTAACTTGGATTACTGTTTTATACCTAGCGACACTGATATTTACTAATGCAACTTATAGTTCATTTAAGTATCGTCTGCTAAATCACGTAGCCTTTGTAATACTTGTTTGTCGAATCACCTGAATTTCTATATAGAATTCTGTAATGTGCTGTACTGTGGCGACTCCAAGGTTAATTTTTGGAAATACACATATCACGCCCTAAATATCAGAATTTGACATTTCATATTGACACTTACCTTTTAATAGGTCCTACTTATCTGATTTGGTTTATTTAAAATGTATGTATTTTATATCTACTACTTACTTTAAAATATGATACATCAATACCAATCCTGTGCTCCACACAATGTGCTTCTGTCAAAATATTGTAGATTGTTAATAAAATACATACACAATAATGGATTACTACTACATTTTCTCCATGAAAAACACAATACTTCATTATTTTAAGTTATATTAATTTATAAATTTAAAAAGTACACTCAACAGACATTTGAAATTTGTTATAATTTTTAAGAAATGTCAAATTAGTGATACAAACAGTTGACAACTATGACATGTGCTGTATGGAGTGCTGCCACGCCCGTTGAGTCAAAGCAAACGAGCAATGAAACAGACTAAGATAAAGCACGGCCACTGCGATTTAGAAGACGATGATTTAAGTACTGTGCAAACAATTTGTCTAGATTCGAAGTGGCTGGTTCCATGGGGGTCAGATAAATAAAGTTCTATTGTGCTTTGTTGGTTAGTAATATTGTTTTGCAGGATCTTACGTGATGGATCAGCGATTCCTACGCAGTGGCATTCTACATTTTACATCTTTATTAGGTTATAGTTACATTTTTTCATTGCGACGACAGGCTCGTTCACAACCTCTGAAACAAGTAGCTGGTCTGCTTCCTCTCTCTATTCTCTCGTCTTCTGTTCGCGCCTCGCTCTTGCACACTGCTCTACTGCTCCTTCTTTCGTGCTTGGGGATAACTACATCCAACTACATTCCATATCTACTGGGTTGACGTTGTAGCACCGGCTGATGATGTTAAGAGAGATCTACCCTTTATTATTTACACGTAAATGTCGTTGTATTTGTCATAAATTTGTTGTAACCAGTAGAGTCAGTAGTGTGAATTATATTGTGCTAGAAAATTCGCAATAAAATGTCGGTCAGCAGTGTGAAACAGCGAGCTGGAACTTGGCTGGTCGCACGTGTTGAGTGATATGAGCGTGCCATACCCACCTGTCGCCACTGTTGTCATCTCTCATCACCATCCATTGTTCTTCATCAAAGGCCATCACCGTCATCATGAGTTTCACTATATGTGTGTTTAATTTAAAAAAAGATATTGCTATAAATATTTAATTCATTGCCGAGTAATAAACTAATTGTGCGAAATAAGTACATTTATCTCTCTATTAATATTAAACAATGTCTTTGATTTAATATTAAGACAAAATACACATCTTTGCTACGAGTTGTACTTATTTTTTTCATTGTACAAATTGTGTTATACTATTAAATGGTTAATATTAACTTTCCTCTCTGTCTGAGCGTGACTTCTCCTTACAAAGTATGTATATAAATGTATAAATATGTGTTAATCACTCAGTGTTGACCCACCTTTAAATGCATTAAATAATATGAATCTCCAGCACCATTATTATCCATAGAAGAGATTGCTAGCGCCAGAAGGAATCTTTCTCTCAGACACAGAGTTGGTATGAATGATTGGACTTCTGTTGTATGCCAGTGTGTTAAATTATATATCTATTAATCTTATTAAATTCTGTAAATTTACTCTATAATATATTATATACATATAATTATGGTATAGTTAATTACTAGGAAATATCTCAACCAACTATCGGATTAACTTTAGAAGAATATCAAAAATTTCATATGGCGTCCCTTAACTTTTATACAAAACCATAACAAACTTGCTTATATTCCGCCGATGCTTTACTGATAATAATTGTTTAACGATTTACATGTGCAATCATTTTTAAATTTTTTTATTACCTCGTTATGTGACTGATATTTACGCTTATAAATTCTTTTTACAAGTTTCTAAATTTTATTGTTTCGCTGTTAAGATTTCTAACAAGTGTATTAAAGTTTGGGGCATATTTTAATCGGTTCTTAAAATTATATTTAGATATATGTTAGGCTAATCACTAAATTGTGTCATCATGAAGTTGTTGTCATTTTTCACTACCTCTCATCTGTATATATACAGCTGTAGCTTATATATATCGTTTTTTAAGGACTTAGATCACTAAATTTCAACTTAAATGAAAAGTTAAATTGAAATAGGAAATTCAAGGAATGGACGCATTTAATTTATTATAAAATTGTCATCTGTCAAAATTAGGTTATGGTATAAAATGGACAGTCAGTTGTCATATTTAACCTCAAATCTGCAACTGTTTCAGTAAAAGGTATAGAAACTTTGAAAAGATAAACGGAAGCACTAGGAAAGATTCAAAATTGTTGGTACATAGAATTAAAATTGTTTAAAAATTAAAATATTTAAGATTGAAAACATTTGGGGTTATAAGAGTGAAAGAATCGTACAGCTGATCTATTTCCTTAAATTTTTAAGTTAAACTTTTTTTCTATTTGTAAAATTAGTGTTGTAGAATAGCTGATTCCTCTAGTATGAGCGGAATGTGGTATGACTAAGCAATAAATGACATTTTCTATTAACTAGGTACTCTTGGGATAATTATTGTAAACAAGTGGTTAGTTGACATGTTCTAAATATACTTTTAATTTAAATATGCGTAGATCACGACTTTCTGTTGTGTTCTGACTGAATACATTTATTACCGATATTTTGGTGGTTTCAGTTGAGATTTCGATATATCGAAACCGCTGAGTATTTTTACCATGTTATGTATAAATCCTCTTAATTGGTATGTTGTGGCGCTTCCTTGTATCGAGATCTGAACTCATTATTTGTTGCTAAATACCAGTTGTAAATGTTAATCATCCTCCAATAGCCCAGACCTCTTGGGCAGTAAATAAGCGATTATTTGTGATAGCTATCCTTCATTTTGAATAGCTTTTTTGTATTTACACTTGATATTATCATACCGATTGTCATAGCTATAACCCTATTATAATATCAAGTACCGATACATATTTTGAAAATAAACTTTTAAAATTGTATAAATATAAAACTATCTATATGCCTTCATACTTCCTAACTTATTATTATTATTATTATACATATAATAATGCACTGAAGTATTGGGATGTTAGACTTTTTACTTTAGTACTATCACTGTCACCTTGCGTGACCATTTTAATATTAATCTCAGTACTGGAACTGCACACATACAAACGCACCGTGGTTTTTGCCGTTGATTTTATTTTTAGAGAAGACATGTTTTGGTGCTCCTTTCGAAGCGACGTTAAATACTTTCGACAGGAAGAAATTGTGTATCGGAAATGTGTTGCTTACAGGGTAGAGAGAAGATAATTAAAATTTTCTATCCCTGTCATGTATCTGTATTCGTGATGCGAAATTATTTTTCCGATGGTCCGGAAAGTTTGATCATCTCCAAAGATTGGTGAAATTTAGTGGCAATCAACCAAAATTTCAGTTGAGTAATATGGCTTTCAAAATTATTTTATCCGTGCAAACTGGAAATGATCTCAGACAGTTTTATTGGGGAAGCGATTGGGTGATGTTTAAGGTTATGTGTATTTCCAGTACAATTAGAATTAGCTGAATGTTTTTAAATAATTGAATATACATTATATACATATTATAAAATGCGTTGATATAATTCATATCAATCGAAATGTGCAATTTAAGGTGGAAACAAAAACTTCTAAAGTTATGCATGTTACATTTGACAGTTGTTTATCTGTGATCGCCTTGCGTTACTGAATTTGTATTTTACCTCTTCTTCTGTCAATCATATGGGTTCGTTTATTAAAAATGTTATAATCTACATTTCAATTGTACTGGACATTTTGATTTGTGTTCTTATTAAAATATACATGATGAAAAAATCTCTTCCCAATGTGTCACATTTATTTACATTAATAAAGGTAAGTCTTGTTTGATCCTGCATTTTATTCAAACGAATTTCGTGACGCTGTTCACCAATATTTTTCGCTGGTCTAAATGAAACGGCGCATAACAAATTTACTTCCCTACAGAACAGGAATGTGAGGCTATGTGTATAAAGTGCCATTGCAATTTTTTTTTCACAAATGAGTAACAATTTATTGCAAGAAATTTAAAAATATTACATTTGAATAAAATATAAGGTAAGTTTACAAATTCTACTTAATGTAACTTACATAAACCATTTTTATTTAAAATATCAGTCAAAATGCAATACCTTGTGATATATTTATTTAAATTAGATTAAACGAGTCTATCCACATCTACTAGAACTTTTGCTAGTTACGATGTACTGTTTTTTGACCTTCGATATACTTAATTTACAAGCTCCATTCAATAAAAGTGGCTTCAAGTCTAATTCAACTTAGAAAATAAGTCTATGCGCCATCTAGTGATAATACTCGGTATTCTACATCTGTCAAGACCTACTTGATTCTCTACTGGATTTGTCTACATAAATGTGCAGATTTAACAGAGTACAGTAGAACCTCGGATAATCGAAATAACACTCAAACTCGCCCAATTTTGCAAAAAATATGAACTTTATTACACATACCTATTAAATGCATACATATGTACATTATGTAAAACGAAAATTAACATATTTACATTTGCACTTTTCATTGACGCCTTGCCTATTCATTTTGTCTGCACATAACGGACCAAATGCTAGACTGCGTAAGTAAATAATGTGTATGCGATAAACAAGCGGACTCGTCTTTGTTTTTGTTTCCAAGCGTTTTTTTCGGCTCGCCACGGATAATCCGCGCGCGGATAGCAGTCAGTCATAAACATCGCATCATATGAAGAATCCGCCGCACGGATAATCGAGGTTCTACTGTAATTTATAATACAAGCAATGAAAATATTTATTTAACTCTTGAAATATAAAACATGTTTTTAATGGTTAATAATTTGGGAATTTAAGCAAACAAATTTTTGTGATGCTGTCTCCAAACAAAATCTTCAAATATTGTCAAAAACTTGACAAAACACTCTGATAAGGATATTTCTTGCTTAAATGAAATAATAAAAATAAATCGATTTCACAGAATAAATTAAAATTTACTTACCTATAAATGAGTTGTTACTTTTGAACGACTCTTTCTGATGTAGATGGCGACACTAATGTCAGTTGTCGTTTGGAATTGGTATTTGATATTGACACTGTTATCTTTTAATAGAACCTACTTATTTAATTTGATTTGGTAAAATATATGTTTTTATTTACTATTCTAAAACATTAAAATAAATGGTACTGATACCGTTCCAATACTTCACAAAAAACTTTCGTGTCTAAATATTTTACATTTTCTTCATAAAATCACAATACTTATTTCAGGTTGTATCACTTCATAAATTTAAAAATGAGAGGTATACAGAAACGTACACCTTAAAATATATTTGACATTTGTCATAATTTCTATGAAACAATTGACGACTGTCATTTGTGCTGTAGTGCTGCCACGTGCGGTGGGTTAGTGCAAATGGGCAAAGGAACAGACTAGAAAAAGCACGGCTGGCTGTTGCGATTTAGCCAACGATGGTCTAACCATCGTCTGCTAAACCAACGTCGCCTTTGTAAAACTTGTGTGTTGAATTAGCCAAATTTCTGTAATGTGACAACTTTAGTGTTACTATTTGGAATCACAAATGTCAGGGTCAGATTTTGACATTTGATATTGACTACAATAGCTTACCTCTTAATAGAGTATTTATCTAATTTGCATTATAAAAATGTTGTATCTACCAGTTTAAGACTAGATTTACGTAACACTGTTCTTGCTCCACACAAAGTGCTTCTGTCTAAATATTATATATTTTTAAGAAAACTGTGTACATATGTACTAATAATGGTCTGTTGTTTTACTTTCACTAAGGAAAATACAATACAATATTGTTTTAAAATGTACCAATAAAAAAATTAAGAATTATGCTAACCATATTTTTTAAGAAACGTCAAATTACTGACAAACAAGTGACAACTGTCATATGTACTGCAGTGTCGCCACAAGCGGTGGTTCACTGCAACCGGCAATAGAACAGACTAGATAAAGCATTGATTGCTGTGATTTAGCAGACGATGGTCTAGCAAAGAAAGCAGCCTATAGGACATGAATCTGAGCATATGTTGAATAAATTTACCTAAGAAGATAATTTAGGACAAAGAGCCTAATTTTCCAAAAACGTGACATTCACGCATAACTTTCTTAACAATTGTAGTGGGACAGGTGTAACAATGAACATGTGTACAATATTAAGCAATATTCCCATACCTCCTCTACACAGAGGCGGCGTAAGGTGTGGGCGACATGGGCCACGCAGTCCAAGGGGCTTCGCGCCTCGAACGCAAATATAGATATAATTACTCATCTAGGAATAAATAATAAAATAACCGGCTAGCAAGTATCTGGCAATACTAACCTACCACATTCGTTTTTTTAAAGATCTAGTCGGCAACATTTGCGGGCAGTGAATGACACGTGGAATCCTCGCTGATATAATTTATTTCTTAGCGTCTCATAATCTGGCATTTAGGGGTCACAGAGAATCTCAAGACAGTTAACAGTACCAAGTACCAGTAAGTACAGCCTCAGCTGAAAGGAGTTTTTCAAAATTAAAACTAATAAAAAATTATTTCAGAAGTACAATGGGTCAGGAAAGACTTTCAGCGTTGGCAGTTTTATCTATCGAGGCAAATATAGCATCTAATCTGGATTACGACACAATTATTAGGGAGTTCAGTAAGGCTAAAGGCAGAAAATGTATGTTTCTTTAATTGTTTACTTTACTGTTAGTTGAGGTATACTTAATAATGTAAAATAATACAATGAAGTATCAACAAATGTTTTCTTTCAGCAAAATCCGTCATCTGTCAGGGGGCCTCGCCAAATATATCTTGCCCACATCAAATTTAGGTCTTGCCCCGCGACTGCCTCTACATGTTGTTAGTATATATAATTTATAATTACCATATGGTATTTATGCTAGTTAATTAATTCATGCCAAGTACCGATGAAAATGTGCAAATTACTGTATAAACAAAAATATGGCAACTGCTGAAATGCTATCTCCGTATCAAACATTCCAGTCACCCAGATTTTAATAAGTGGAATGGTGTTCTCCGGTTGCTTCAAAGTGTAAATCATATACATATAGTTCTGCATTTTGCATACTTCATGTCCAATTAAATTTTGTTACCTACCATAATTACAGGGCAAAATTTAAAAGGAGTTAAAAAAGTTATTGCCTATGAGAACTAAACTAAGGCCAGACCTGACTTATCAAGTCTGTCTTGCAGATGTCAAAAAAAAATCACATTTCATTTTATTTCCAAATTGTTTAAATTCCAAAAGGAATTTTTCTCCCTGCTGTTTAATGAAAGAAAAAAAAATTAAATTATTACTAATACCTTAAAATGACCCCAAAAACCTATTTAGGATTGTAAAGGAAAACTATAACAATACCTATCCATTTTATTTCTACATATTATTTATTTCTCGCCTAAAATTCAAATTCATTTCTCTACTTTCAAACAGCAAAATTTCAATAACAAACATGAATGAATGTATATTTGATCAAATTTTCAAAATACCACTGTTTCCATCCCCACAAGTGGAACCATCAAAACCTGGTAATATGTAATTATTTTATTATTTGTATTTTAGGTATACTCGCGGCAAGAATGATGTCTTACGTCATGACTGAGGTTACGCTATTGTTTTTATTGTCAACGTAATTTTCGATATTCGGTCGCGTTAAAAACAATAATTTTTTGCAATTTAGGGCAATATATAATGCAAACTTTAAGTGTAGTATATAGTTTTATTACTCTCAGTTGCAATTTCTTAAATATTTTGAAGAAAATATAATCAATTATTCCTTTGTTCGCATGACGTAAGTCGTCTGAATTCTTGCCGCGAGTATAATACTTTTAATACCTTTTAGATTTGGTCGGTAACAATACCATTGGTTATATAATATATATAAACTCCATGACAATAGTATGTAATGGGGCCTAACTTAGAGCTGGAAAAAAAAGTGCATATTATGTATACTAGACGGCCGAAAATCTAGAGAGTGACTCGTTATAAGCCTGCTTACAATTTATAGCAATTGACACAAAGAAACATACATGCAGCCCGTATATTTTTCCTATAAAATCGTATACCACATATCTCTGAGCATACCCAATTACATGGCTTCTGCTGCAGTAAGTACGCATCCGCTGCAGTTTTTTATTGGCTGTGGCAAATTGACGGATCCACCTGTTCCATTTCCAGAGCTATCACGGGCAGGTATTTGGTTTGGGCGGGCAAAATTTTGGGCATATCTTTTTGCTAATTCAATTATGAATGTAATTAATTTTAATAGTGACTTTGTGTTCTTAAGAATGGAGAATAATTTAAGCTCTACAGCGTTTTCTCAAAATGGTCATAATTTAACAAGTGAGGAATATTGGATGATGACATGTATGAAGAGTTTAGGGCGCGAGGTCAAAATGAGTGTAAGTGATGTTGAAATATGTATTTTATTAACAGAAATGTACGGAAGTAGTATATATGTACAGTGCAAATAAAAATGTGGTAAAGTAGGTACAACTGAGAAACGGAAAATAATGGAAACTCGCGGAAGATGGTATTTTTAAAATGAGTTTTCAACAAAAAAAATATTGGACTGCTATATCTTATAAGATGAAACTGCCTAGAATATGTACAGGGGTGCTTTTGCAAATTATGCGTGATAAATGAAATAGAAAAGAGTGTACTGATAGAAAAAAATTAAATAGTGATATGGCAAAGAAACTATTTCAAATAAATATTAAAAGATTAGAATCTATATCACAGAATATATTAAATTTTATCATACGGATAGCGGTACGATATGATATAAGTAGTAATGTGTGACCGTTATAATGACAGTGAACCAAGTGAATAGTGTGTATGTATTCTAGAGCCTTTTGTCTTTTTGAATGCAGAATTCACAATTATTTGCGCGATCGAAAATCTTTACTTGAAACAAATTTTGTTATCTGCAGTAGAACCTCGATTATCCGTGTGGCAGATTATTCGTGCGATGAGATTGTTATGACTGTCCGTTGTCTGTGTGCGGATTATCCGCGGCGGGCCGAAAAAAGCACTCAAAAACAAAGACGAATCCGCGTGTTTGTCGCATACCCATTATTTACTTAGTCTAGCATTTGGTCAGTTTACGTGCAGACCAAATGAATCGGCACGGAGTCAATGAAAAGCGCAAACGTAAATATGTTAATTTTCGTTTTACATTATTTAATAGGTATATGTAATAAAGTTCATATTTTACTGCAACATTGGCGAGTTTGAGCATTATTTCAATTAACCGTTTTTTTGATTATCCAGCAACGGTTCGGTCTCAGCCGGCCCGGATAATCGAGGCTCTACGTATAACATTTTCTATCATTTTCATCATGAAATTGCCATGCTAGATTGTCAGAAGCTCAAAACAAATTTATTAACAACACGTCATAATCAAAGCAGCAATAATATTTGTGGTGTTTTACTGTCGCAAAATTGGAGATTTTCCTGCCATAAAACAGAAGTTGCAAAATTCGTGAATTTCGCGTCCATGAGGACAAGGCTTAAGTGTGATATCCACGGAGTGTGCATCAGGTAAGTGGGTGGTGGTGGACAAATTAGAATGCCGTCCTTTTGGAATTTGTAGAGGATGGCACAGGAGGCACATTTAAAGTAAATTGTTAATGTGCTAGGTTCAGTTGACGTGAACTTATTTTTGATAATTTTGTGTGCTTTGAACTCTTCTCAAGTGGCAGGCTTAGGTAATCATGCCACCCCCACCTTTCTCACTAATCTCTGTGTTGTGAATTAGAGCCTTTTCACACGGGCCACCGTGCAGCGCTTCTCGGAAGCGCAGTTTAGTGGTCCGTTTTGACGAAACATTTTATATAGACTAATCCACACTGGTGCGCCACAGAATTAGCAGCACCACGGTGGCGCGTAGTCGCTGACTCCCACCGAAACATCAACCATAAATTAGTGGCTCCACTCAGCAGCACTGCACAGTGGCCCGTGTGAAGACTCTTAAGTCACTATTATTTTCGACTTTGGGTAATTGATAATACAAGATAAAAACTTTAAATTTGGATATAATTCTTATCATTTTTATTGTCCAATGCTCGAAATTGGCAAAAACTGTTATATCACGGTTTCGACTAAAAATAATGGATGTTATGTAACGCAATTATTTTTGTCACTTTTGTATATCTGATCGCCTTCAAATTTAGTATGCCTAAGAAATGTTGTTCCTCGCACGCTTCGCCTTAGTCACTATCTAGATTTTCGGCCGCTGACTATAAGTAATAATATTCATATCTACCAAAACCTGACTTTAATGTTTAAAATAAGGATATAATAAAACAAGTAAAATAATTCTCATTCTCTATATTTTAGTCATACATACATACCATTAAAATTATATGTAAAAAGTATTTCTCATATGAAGAGATAAAATATAAATCATCAAACTGATCCAAAACATCCTAACTATGCTTTCGAAATGTAAAAAACATCTAGAATTAATATAGGAAACTAAACACAAAGAGACATTGGACTGTACGGAAAATTCTGCGTACTTCACTTCTCATTTTTTGTTAGCTGTATTAATTTTTGGTATGCGGAACGTGGAAGGTCCGGTCGCTTTTGCCGTCTGCTCCGCTGCCTTAGATGGAGACAGGACTACCGCCAACTAATCGTTCAAGCAAAAACAAATTTCAGTCAAATCGTAATTACTCGAAAACTACCCAAAAATCGGGAAATTGCCTGCCGATTTTTGAGTAATTAAATTCTAATTAAAGCAGAAAATTGAACAAAAAACAAAATCTAAAGCACTTGTAATAATGACGAAATATTACAATTAAATGTGAGAGCTATTTGAATAAAATTACGCAGGGTGCTCAACAAGTGCATAATGTTAACCTCACGAAAATTTATGTTAATTTTTCAAATATGAGATTGGCGGCACCGAACTATTACAGTGTTCCGTAAATATGAAACTAAAAATGCAGCCCAAGACTCTGCACTGGCGCCAACTCTATTCATTAGAAAACAAATCCTAATTTTAAAAAAGCATATAGGTAGTTTTTAATAAGCAAATATTGTATTACGTAAAAAAACAATTATTTTAAAGAATATTACGATGCTGCACAGTATGAAAACAAATTGATTATTTTCTAATGAACACTGTTAGAATCTTGTTCGAGTTAAATGCGATTTTCCTTGAAAATCAATTTTTATTAAAATTAGGTTAAAAATTGTAATTTTACAGAGTATCAATGTTTTTAAATCCGGTCAATAGATAAAAGAGCATAGTATAATTTTATCGGTGAGTCACTCCCAATAAACACCTTGTAATGCTTCAATTAACTAACTCATAGTCAAAGATGAACGAATAGTAATAAACCTACATCATGTACCAAATCTGATTCTCCGTGGTAATTTTCTATAGGTTTTTCAAGTGTAATCCAATGGTGGTTGGGCCATTAGCACCCGCAGAGCAATTATTCGACTAATAATAGTGTCACCTGATATAAATTTCTTAATGTGTGTACATCATCAATTATTTACTATTTAATATGGAACACCATACTGATACCTACAAACGATGTTCACTAAATACTTAAAATGAAAACTCTGGGAGTGCACCGAGTTCTACTTTTACAAATCGTGTTTTAAATAAAATCAGCAATTGAACACTATGCAATATAGCAATAAAATGAATAATTTAAAAATGACTGAATAAAAATCTTTACCCTTCAAAGACTATATTACATAAAAATCCCACATTTCATATCGTACCGTTTCTAGCAATATTAAAAGACAATTTGAGTCTTAATCTATTAAGTATTTGTTACTTCTGTTAATTTATCGTCACAAAATGATTACGTTCTCGTGTGAATACGAGAACTGTTTATCCGACCCGATACCTTCCAATTTTTCTCGTTCCTTGCGTTCCCGCTCCAATTTTCAATTCAAACTTACGGCATGAATGAAACCTGCTTTTGCTTTATTTTGCCTTTACTTAAAATAGAAATCCAAGCTCTACACCGACGAGACAAAATTTGGTGTGTTTGCACTACCACCGAAAGAATTGCAACACTATCACTATTACACTAAATTTCCGAACGTTATTCGGACTAATATTACATAGATTTACATATATATAATAAAAAAAAATAAAAAATTCAAAATAAACTTGTATAGACTAAAGATTAATCATTTTGAATAGGTTTGGCTCTTAACTATTACAGCTTACGTGCCTTCTTGCTCTTGGGACCGGCACCGTTCTTAACGCCACCCGTTCTGGTCTGACGGATCGGTGTAGACGCAGTCTTCGGCTCTTCCTTGATATCCTCGTCCTTCTCTTCCTTTAACTCCTCCTTTCCGTCGCACTCCTCCTTTATGCTGTTCTTCAAGTCGAGACTTATCACGGAGGGATCGCCTTCGTCGTTATTGACCTCCATGGACGTGTCCTCCTCCTTGCAGGCTTCCTCGGGATCGTACATGTCAGCATCTCCTGCGACGCAAACTGAATTTTGAAAAACTAATGTGGCGCTACCACCGAATCTTACCTTCACCATCGTTCTGAGATTCGTTATTTCCCTCCTCAGATTCCTTTTGTTCGGTAGTGTCGTTCTCTACCTCTTCCTTTTTCTCCTCCTTTTTGGTGTGCTGCTTGTATTTCAACCTGGCGGCCTCGATGAACTGATAGTAATGTCTCTTCGTTTTCAAGTGGTTCTGTAAGTGATAATAGCTAGTGTAGTGAAAACTTTCATGTTTTTTAATATAAAAATTGAAATACCAATGATGGAAACATTTTAAAATTTTATAAATTAAGTTTTCATTGAGAACGTATGTGATTTATAGTGAGTAACTTATTTTTATTATCTTTAACTTCATTTCAATTCCAGAGATTTTTATAAAATAAATAAAAAACAAGCAAGTAGAGGGTGACTTCTGGTATAACCGAAAGTGCTTTACGTTTCTAAGGTGGAGGGAGTGGGTTTCCAAATAATTAAATTTATACTATTAACTTCATTAAGTAAAGAATTAATTGATTTGAGCATCTTGATAGACATCGTATCAAAAAGTCTTAAAATTTTAATTCTTCTGTATATTTTATAAATGCAATCATCTATTTTATTTCTAGTTTGTGTTTTTATAGATATGTGACACTTTTTATTACCACATAGTATAATAAATTAATAATAATTTCAAAAAAAATTTCATAGGAATTTTTTATGAAAATATAAACGTAAATATCATGAGAAAATATCTCCACTAAACCATTACCTTTGCCAATATTTAAAAAAATATATATTTCAAGGTAAATTTTCAATGTGACCAGTAGTTTTTTAATTTGTAAGGTGGTTTTCATTTTCGATTGAGACCAGTAATTTTTTATTGTGACCTGTCATTTTCAAATGTGACCTATCATGTTATCATATTTGACTAGTCGTTTTTTCAAAAGTAACCACTAATTTTCTTGAATTTCACCTATTGTTTTTACGAGTATGACCAGTAATTTTATCAAATATAACCGGTCATTTTTTTTATCACCGATTGGCTTTCTTGTGACCAGTAGTTTTTTATTGTGACCAGTCTAGTTTCAAATGCAATCAGTCGCTTTCTCCAATGTAACCACTCATTTCCTAGAATTTCATCATTTTCACAAAAGTGATGGATTTTCTGAAATTTCACCGATTTTTCAAATGTAAGCAATCGTTTTTATGAATGTGAACAACCATTTTCTCGAATGCGACTGGCCATTTCAGAATGTGACTAGTAATTTTTTTATTGAGACCAGTCTATCTTCAAATGTGACCAGTCGCTTTCTCCAATGTAATCACTCATTTCCTAGAATTTCATCAATTTTCACAAGTGATCGATTTTCTCAAATTTCACCGGTTTTTTAAATGTAACCAATCGTTTTTATGAATGTCAGCAACCATTTTCTCGAATGTGACTGGCCATTTCAGAATGTGACTATTAATTTTTTATTGTGACCAGTCGCTTTCTCCAATGTAACCACTCATTTCCTAGAATTTCATCAATTTTCACAAGTGATCGATTTTCTCAAATTTCATCGGTTTTTTAAATGTAACCAATCGTTTTTATGAATGTCAGCAACCATTTTCTCTAATGTGACTGGCCATATCTGAATGTGACCGTATATTGTTATATCACCAATTATTAGCTTTTTTCTGTGACCAGTCGCTTTCTCCAATGTAACCATTCATTTATTAGAATTTCATCAGTTTTCACAAATGTGATCGATTTTCTCGAATTTCACCCATTTTTCAAATGTAACCAATCGATTTTATGAATGTGCGCAACCATTTTTTAATGTGACTAATAATTTTTTATTGTGACCAGTCTATCTTCAAATGTGACCAGTCGCTTTCTCCAATGTAACCACTCATTTCTTAGAATTTCATCAGTTTTCACAAATGTGATCGATTTTCTCGAATTTCACGGATTTTTCAAATGTAACCAATCGATTTTATGAATGTGCGCACCATTTTCTCGAATGTGACTGGCCATTTCTGAATGTGACTGGCCATTTCTGAATGTGACCGTATATTGTTTTATCATCAATTGGCTTTTTTGTGTGACTAGTAATTTTTTATTGTGATCAGTATATTTTCAAATGTGACCAGTCACTTTCTCCAATGTAACCACTCAGTTCCTAGAATTTCATCAATTTTCACAAATGTGATTGATTTTCTCGAATTTCACCGATTATTCAAATGTAAGCAATCGTTTTTATGAATGTGACCAATCATTTTCTCGAATGTGACTGGCCATTTCTGAATATGATCCTATATTGTTTTATCACCTATTGGCTTTTTTGTGCGACCGGCAATTTACAAATGTGACCAGTCCCTTCCTCTAATGTAACCACTCAGGTTTCTAGAATTTCATATTTTCACAAATGTGACCGGTTATTTTCTCGAATTTCACAGGTTTCTCAAATGTAACCAATCGTTTTCATGAATGTGAGCAGCCATTTTCTTGAATGCAAATGGTCATATTATCTCGAATGTGACGCCACTCCTGAATGAATTCGTACATTTTTTTTTATCATTGATTGGCTTTTTTGTATGACCAGTCGCTTTCTTGAACGTAACCACTCATTTCCTCAAATTTCATCAGTTTTCATGAATGTAACTGGTCGTTTTCGATAATTTCACCGATTTCTCAAACGTAACCAAGTGATTTCCTGAATGTCAGCAGTCATTTTCTTGAATCTGACTAGTCATTATTAATATGACTGGCCACTTCTGAATCTGACCACCATCACTACATTTTAATAAGTATAAATACCTGGGCAAGTTCCTCGTCCTCAAAGCTCCTGTCACACAATTCGCATCTAAAGCCTTCGAATGGCTTCAAACTCTGCGTAGACACGGCTCGCTCCGGTTTGTAGGCCGGAATCAGATTCTGTAATCCGGCCATATCATCACTGAGCTCCAAAACCGGATTATCCACTTCCATCTGCAGGGGCTCGTCCAGCAGAGGCTCCAAGTCCAATTCTTCCTCCTTGATTATTAAATCTCCATCTAGAATTCAAGATAAATATGAGTAAGTGAATTAATTCGTGTTAGAACTGACTTACCTTCACCTCCAGTCTTGTCTTTCAGGGTTTCGTGGAGTTTCCTCAAATGTTCGGGAGTTAAACGATGCTCGACCCATTCCATCCTAGCGGGGAACTCCTTGTCACAGATCTCGCAATTGGGATGCAAGTAACGTTTGAGACGTTGGTGACCTTCGGTCCTGTACGATAAAAAGTTTATTAAGAGGTTCATTTGAATAAAAATAAATTACATACTTGCGATGAACAATGATTTTGCCCATAAACTTCAAATCGCACATATTGCAGTGGCTCTCCACATCATTATATTTGTGGTACTTCTGGAGGCGTTGCATGCGGTTCCACTCGATAACCTTCTTCTCTTCGGCTAAACGCATGTTCTCTCTAAGAATGTTCACCGTTATGTGGATGCTTTCTTCCAAACTGTTCAACATCTGCTTGTGAGCACGACCTAACAGAAAATATATATATAAAAAAAGTACATATAAAGAAAATGGCAGTCGTTTACCTCTAATATGTTTCTGCATAGATTCCCCGTCCCACATTTCTTTGTTACAGACAAAACAATTTAAAAACTTCACGGGAACACCAGAATATGGACCCTCTTTATTCCTTGGTTCCTTCTTCTTCTCGTCTTCATCTCCGCTTTCAGTCTTCTTTTCTTCGGAATTGTTCTTTTCGTCCTTCCAATCTCTCTTAGTCTCTTCGTTTCCCTCTTCATTGCCTTCATCTACGGATAGATCGATCACATCACCTTTCTTCTTTTCTTCCTTGTCCTTTACGGTCTTTTCGTTCTTCTTAAAATCTCCCTTCTTGTTCTTTTGGTCTCTTGAAGGAGATCGTCTTTTATCTTTGCCTTTGTTATTATTACGATTTTTATTGTCCATTGCTCGCCAACCCCCATTTCGATTCTGAGAAGCATTTTAAAATTTTACTAACTTCCCATTACTTTTTAATAAAAATGGTAAGACAATAATATTTCAAGCTTCAAATAAGGAGAATAAAATTCAGTAAGATTGTAAAAAAAATTTCTTTTTTTACTACAATGCCATTCATTGAGATTTTCGATACTTTAAATAGAACTAATTTGGAGAACAATCAATAAAACTAGTCCAAAAAAAAGTCGGATGAAACAGTATATATAATTTATAGTTTAAATACATACGCAATTATTTGTTCAAACACATACTATAACTTTCAGAATTGGATTTATTATCATAGTTGATACCTGTTTGGTGTGGTTTTTGGGTACTTATACTGATTTATTGCTTGACACATTCTTGACCAATATTGTAAAATATTAAACTATAAATTATTTAGTAGTCATCTAATTAATGTTAATATCGATAAGAAAAAATAAATAATATTAATATGTATGTTTCCTTGCAGGTTTTATTATGTATTTTTTTTTTTTTTGTAAATATATTTGACCCAATTCTGAAAAATGTAGTTGGGAATGGAGTCACGATTCAATCTGAGAATGGCCAGAATGATTTATTTTGACTATTGTTAGCTATGTACTACTGTGATTTCTATGTTATATAACCTATTTGATGCAATTGTGTTTTACACGGAGGACCATACTTGGCTTGTCTTTGAAGGCTTAAATACAGCCGAAACATAGACTTACCAATACACTGGTTTTCTTTAACTCTGACCCCGTTCCCAACTACATTTTTTGAAGATTATTCCAAATAGCTACAAAGTCTTTGTTTGGGCATCAACAAAAAATGTCAGTATCATTAAGTCAAAACAAATGTACCATATTAAATGTCAAAAAGTAAATAGGTATTCCGATCATTTGATGAAAAAACGTTTATGAGGCTTTTGAGAGAATGGAAAAATATTTTAACATTCTTCACTGAATATAATGTGACATACTAAAATATATTAATTTCTTGACTAACAACGAACAATAAAAAACAAAGTTATCTAAATATCAAATCCTCAACCGCTAAAATAATTTTTTTTGGAAAATTTGTAGTAGTATTTACAAGGTATTATTATTTAAAAAAAGAGAATACTTTTGTGCTAAATATAATGTATGGACAATATTTCAATAACTACTGAATCAAACTTCTGAAAATTATGGTACAAATGAGTAGGAGCTAGATATTTCCATAATATAAAAATAGAATTAATTTTCTCTGGTTTTAAAATGCTAGATGCCATTAATACATTGACCACTATTAATGATTGTTATTTTAAAATAAGTATGTATAAAATTGTAAAAAAAAAAAAAATGTGAAAATAAAGAACTGAATACTAAAATGTTCATGACACCTGGCATTTATTGTCAGTAAGTAGTTAATAGTAGTACTATGTGCTACTCCAGAGTACTGAGTTTACAAATAAATCATTATTTATTGGAAAAAAGTAACAGGAACTTTGAACCAACGAAATACAAACCTTTGAATACTACCTAGACTTCATAGCTTCTAGACAAGTTATAAAATAAAAAAAATAATAAAAGTTACGACTAAATGTTCCTGTTTATGGTTAATTACATGTCATGGAAAATACTTTTGATATAGTGAAAGAACAGACAGGAAAGAAGATGACATTACAGTTGCCTCAATTGTTCATAAAAATATATATGAAAAATATAAAGTTAATTCAATATCCATCCTGAACAGGTTTAAATATAAGTATATTTGATTTACTGGTGCAGGAACTAGATCTTGTGGAGATGTTTTTTATGATATATTAGAGGAATCTATACATAGTAGGTATGTTAGAGAAATTTGTAACACTTGAGGCAACTAAAAATAAAATTTTAATAATTTTAAGTTATAGGAGTAGTGTACGTATGAATAAAATTTTGTTTTTTTTAAACACTGATGACTGTCAACCTACACATCAGAAAATAAACCAATACTATATAAATATGGACAAATAAATATTTCTTGTAGAAACCTTTATCCGTTGTGCTAGAAAAAGTAATAAAATCATACCTTACTGTAAGGCTCATGTCGCCTGAAATCACGGCCTCTACCAAACCGATTAAAATCTCGGTCTTGATTAGAAAAAGCAGGAGATGTATTCAAAGAAAGTAACGATGGTGGATTGTTCATTTGTTGTTGCTGAGGTTGTAGTAAGCTAGTTAAAGCTAGAGCAAGTTGCTGGGGGTTGGAGGTTAATTGGGAAAGTAACCCCGGATTCACAGAATTATTGGAAGGCATATTCCCTTGCCAGGGGCTAACATTGCTTCCTTGAAATGGCTGATGCTGAGAAAAAGAGCGATTGCCTCTCTGGCCACCGCCCATTCCGCCCATTCTTCTATTTGCCATGATAATTTCAACTAAATACAGCAATAACAAAGTGAATTAATTAAGTAACAAACATGGAGGCTAGCTGGAAAGCTGACGCCGAAATGTATTTTTACTTTATTACGGAATATTTGAAGATATTTGTGTATTAAAATAATAACATCAACTTTGCTTACCTTTTCTCTAAGTTCTGGTAACAGCAGCTGAAAGAAATCACGTAAATCACTAAACTAGCAGAAAATTCCACTCGCCGGATACCAACAAACTGGTATCCAATAGACCACCGAAATGAGACGCTTCTAATGGCGATCGATTAACAATGAAAGAAGATGCCGGATGTTGTCTACGCGCTACGGTTGCCATATTCAACAGCACACGCAAACATCTACGCAGCGGAAATGACATATCATTTACAGCGCCAATTTTAAATTTTCTGCCGACAGACGAACAAACTTCCTCATTTTTTAATAGTAAATATTAATAATGTTCATGTTGTTACGATAATTAGTAAACTGTGCGGTTAAAACAGGTTTTGGTATTCCCTATTCGGTTCACGCTAGTCAAATATTGCATTATTTCGCTACGTTTCTAAAACTGTAAGAAAGAACTAGTAAGAAGCAAACTTCACACTTGTATTGCGTATGAAAGAGGATCCCATTTTTACGTCAGTGTGACTGTTTTTAGAGAAACAAGAAAACCATGTCTGATTGGGATACTGTCACCGTTTTAAAAAAGAGGGCCCCAAAAGCTTCGGCTATGAAAAGCGAGCAGGCCATCAACGCTGCCAGAAGACAAGGCGTTGCCGTAGAGACGCAAATGAAATGTAAGGTGTTTTTATTTCTAGAAGATTCCATTTCGGTAATATTTATAAATATTTAGGGGGTGCTGGAAGTAATAAACAACATGTGACCACAAAAAATACTGCTAAACTTGACCGTGAGACTGAAGAACTTAAACATGATACCATCTCTCTGGATGTGGGAAAATTGATTCAGCAGGGCCGTCAATCCAAGGGTCTTAGTCAGAAGGAGTTAGCCACAAAAATTAACGAAAAACCGCAAGTAATTACAGACTACGAGGCTGGACGGGGTATACCGAACAATGTTATCATTGGCAAAATAGAAAAGGTAATTGGCATCAAACTCAGAGGAAAAGATCGTGGCAACCCAGTATTACCACCCCCAGGAGGCAAAAAGTAGAGGTGTGTCCTGGGGGATGGAGAAATGTCGGATATCACGACTGTCTTGCAGTTACTACTACTATTTACATTATAATTGGTCATTGTAGGATTCCTGCATTTACTGTAAGAACCCACATCCACACAATTATTTTTTCTAATTATCGATTTAGATCTAAATGAATGTTTCATCCTAATTTTATAGCAATAAAGAATCCTTGTGTAACATTTGGCAAGTAGTTTATTTAACTCATTAATTAGAAAATATGGAACGGATGCATCATATTTTTTTTTACTATATCACGGGGGGCAGGAAGGGATGTAACCAGTAGATTATTATGTACAAAATTTATAAATTGTCTTTTTTAAGAACTTTATATTTCTTTACATTTGTTGTAAACTGTGAGTTATATTCTTAAAGATTAAAAAAAATATTTAATTTTAATAAAAGAGGTGCACTTGAATGTTTTTTTTTTTTTGTTTTTGTCATAGTTTTTCTTAAATCGTTCGGGAGTGTGTACTTATTCGGCCCTATCTCGAACCCCAAAATAACGTATTTTAGTTTGTTGTTGAGCAACCATTAGCAAACAGTATAGGAAGTTACTTTTCCAGCCTAGTCCCATTTTTGATCTATATTTTATACAGTAAATACTCATAAATACATAAAGGCAAAACAACTCGCATCAAAAACTGCATTATTTACATATTCCACATATTAAACATTTGTTATAACTATTTGTTTATATTCATTGCGGTTTGTACAACTATTAAGCATCGGCTGAACTTTACTCGATGACATTATTGCTGTTAATTATTCTTTGACAACTATTACTTTTTATTAAATTTCTCTGTCTCTCCCTCCCCTAAATATTTTATGTGCTACGTCTACTTTATTACTTCGGCAACGTTTGAAGATTTCCATCCCCCATGTCTTTTTAATGCAATTAAATCTGCCCCAGCATTAACTAAAATCCCTTATTTTGGGTTAGACAGACTAAAACAACTAGGATTATTCGTTAGATACGTCACCTATGGCATACTGATGAGAACTAATAAGCTCGAAACCGGTATATGTCTGGTTGGCTACTGACGAGCAATTCTAGCTGTTTCCTATAGGTTTTCCAGTTGTAATTCAGTGCTGGTTGGGGCATTAGCCCGCAGAGTAGTTGTTTCCTGGAATTCCATGTTTGCAAAATATCGTTGCTTGCCGAACGGGATAAAGGTCGACAGCTTTCAATGGTGATAGAACACTTCGTGTCAGTGGCATCAGTCCGGCATAGAGAAGCGCATGGCCGATAGATGAAGCTTGTTCTACACCACGTATTAACCAAAATGGTCACAGAGAATCGACAGAAATAATGTCCTGTGTGTTTATGTGGATTTAGAAATTAAAAATTGAAAAATTTTGCAACAATTTTAGGCATTTTACGAAAAGCAACCTTTGCTATTTGAATATTTTAGGAAAAAACGGCAACTTCCAAAATTTTCTGGCCAGCATGCAACATATTTTCTATATTGTGGCATATAAGTTTTGTTTATTACAAACAATATTGGTTTTTTAGTCGATATTTTAATCAATATTTTTTTAATCCGATATTTTGTCTGAACACCAAATATTAAGGCAACTTAAAATAGAAAAACTACTAATATTTAAATACTTCAAAATTTTCTCAATTCGACATAGCCTATTCATGAAGTATACAGAGTGTATATCTTATTTTATTTTTTTAGAACCTCTATCGTGTGGTATTATGCATTGTAATTTTTTCAATGTCATCCTGTATGTTATCTGGAGTAATAAAGGTTTCAAGTTGTTCATTTAATAGAATTTTTGACTCCTGATTTATAGTTGTCACCTTTATGTTTCGGGAGAACACGTAATTTCAAGTATTTTGTTATATCAATGTCTTCGTTTGTACTAAGTGTTACTGTTAACATGTAGTAATTTAATCATAACATAGATACCTTCAGCTTTATAGATAAATTGAAAAAGTATGCAATCATTGGATCGGGAGATCCTATTTTTTTCAAGGCAATGTGTTGAAACATATGTAAGCGAATTTGTACTTTTCCCTAGATTTATTTGGTAATAAATTTAGTCACATTATTTGCAGCTGCTACTAACTCTGGTGGTGTCCCAAACACCTGAGAGTCATCATCACTGTACATTTTAAATATATCTTAGTACTTTGCAATTTCAGAAAAAATAGTATGTGTACCTCATAGTAAATGCACATTCCCAGTCTCAACGCTTGTTTTCCAGACATTTTAGATTGTTGTTCCAGATGTGTTGCTTTTTCTACTAGATACACAATATACTATTGGTTGAATGGTATTATTGAAAAAATGCAATGTTTTTTAATGCATCTTACTTTAAAAACAGAGCTACTAAACTGATAATTTTATTTTTTGAAAGAAAAAGTATAACATAATTATAAAACTTTATTGATAATATGCAAAGCTTAACAGTAATTTAATCCTTCCTTAATTCAAAAGTTTCTTCTTGGATACCATCTTTTGTGATGAGATTAATAAAAACGCTGTCGCCTGTGTAGATATCTCTCTCCGCAGCAGATATAAACACGTCTTTTAGAATGTTAAGTGCCTTTTCCCGAGACAAAGGTTCTTTTGAAACTATCTCCATATTTTTCTGACCGATCTGGTTGTCTAATAGAGGCTGAAGTAACGCCCCTGCGGAGCCGCCAGCCCTATACGTAGTTTTTTCACAATGTCCGATGGGATCGTAGCTGTACACACACCCTTTTCCTTCATTATCCAATCCAACTAGTACATTAGAAATGTAGTACGGAAAGAATCTTTTATAATATAGCATTGTCGATAGCATTTGAGCACAAGCAGTGGTTGACATCACTTTGTTATGTTCTTGTTGATACATTTGCATGCGAGATTTCAAAATACGTGTTAGTGTTAAGGTATCACACCAACATCCCGAACATCCTAGTACGGTCGTCTTAGCAAGGGGGAACAGTTTGTTTTGATTCCTTGTATATATTGAAAAACCAGCGCTTAAACGAGTATCAGCCCCTATGACAACAAAGTCGTCCCCAGCTATAGCAACAACACTCCTAAAATTATATTAAATATATAGTTATGTTTAAAATTGTGTGTTTATATTTACCCTCCATTATCTGCGTAAGGACTAAACTGATGTTGAACGGGAGCGGAAGAGTAGTCTGGATAGTGAGGCTTCATAGTTAAAGACATTCTTCTGATTTTTTTTACAATTAATCGGCGAAAAGAACGATGACAACACAAATCTTATATTTTAGAAATGTAATGAAATGAAGATAGTTGTAAATACTTAAAGAACAGTAAGAACACAGACCATAGAGTAAGAATAATTAACTCAGACGAATGCCAACCATACAATTATTATTTTCAATAGCAGTGCGTTAAGCTCCAGACTCCAGCAGTAGAGTAGAACTACTAGAAGCCATAAGGCGATAGAGCAGCTTATAAAAACAATGATGATGCGTTACAATTTTTCTTTGTAGCTTAATAAAGATACAAAGTATTATATTTTCATATTTGCAGAATATTTAGTACTACACCATTTTTCTAAATACATAAAACGATTGTAATATGCTGATATAGTAACAAATTATAGAAATATGATAAAATTAGGTTTGTCAGAAATATACACAATAAACAATAAATAGTAGACGAACATTTCTGATAGTTTCAAACTATAGATTACTTTACTGTTTTTTAAACTGTTTCCAAGCTGCAAAACAAACCTAGAGCTTGATACACTCTACTCGAAAGCACATTACCGTAGCATCATAGATTACATAGATTCGTAGCTGTTAGTATAAATGGAAATATTTCATGAAAATTTTAAAAATATACATAACCTATGTTTTCTGTTGATCAAGATTTCAAGTCGGAATTATTGAAAAGATTTAAATAATAGACTGGATTACACATACACATGTATAATAGAAAATATTTGTAATTAAATCAGCATGGAAGTCGATAACACAACATATTGCAAAGTAAGTTTCATACTTTAATTATAATTGAAAATAATAGGCTATAAATATAATTTTCAGACTGCTTCTGGAAAACTCAAACGGCAGAGAAAAAAGTTACATTTTCCTGCAAAGAGTCACCACCACCAATTGCTAGATAACCAAAAGTTTGCATTAGATGACACTGTACCACTTTTACCTATATCTCCTCCAAAAGAAAATCTCTTTGCTGGTCTTAATATCGACATTAACAACTTACAAAAAAGTTTAGTATCAGATGATGTACAAAGTATTAAGTCGTATAAATCTCTAAAATCGGAATCAGAAAAACCAATTCTTTCAAAGAAAGAAAAAATTAAACTGAGAAGAGAAATGCTGCTTAAAAAAATTGATACAGTTAACCAAATGAAGAAAGAGTTTAAACTTAGAGAAAAAAGAAAAAAAACTGCTATTATTGGCGATACTAATCCCCTTCATGATGCTCTGCCTTCTTTAGAATCATTGTTAAAAGGTAAATCGAATATTAAGTATAACAATACGAAGACCATTAAAAAGAAGGGGATTGAAAAAGCAACTCAAAGAAAGAAAAAATTAGTTGAAGGTGTGAAAATTTTTAAGCAGACACTGAAGAATAAGGACTTCAAGAAAAACCCTCTCGAAGCAATTTCTATTCATGTCAAAGCTGTGGTCGATCAGGAACTTAAAACTAAACATTAAGGTGGGTATTTTAACTATCATCCAATAGATTATACACTTGAGGTTGTGTCATACATGTTTTGCAAAAAGAAACGTGGGCCTTTATCAAAATCAATTAATTTGTGTTCATTCTCAAACTGTTTTACATTGTAAAATACATGTTTAATGATAGAAAAATTGTATCGGGATTAATTTTAATTTGATGTCTTATTATATTAATATCGAAATTAGTTTTTCTTTTTTAATTCTCATATATAAAGTACTTAGTGGTTAAAATTTCAAGTAACTGTCTGATTACGTATTACTTGTAATTTACATCAAATATTTAAAAACAAATTACTTTTGAGTCATAAATTATATAGGTATAAAGTAATAATAATAAAAATTATTTCTTACCTGTTTATTTATTTTTTAATATCACTTACCTTTTAAAAAAGAGGTGTTTTCATTCTTCAACCATTGTGTTATATAATAAATGAATCCATAAGAAAGGGTATATTCCCACAAAAATTAAAACTAGCAGTGTTTTAAACCTTTGTATAAGAAGGAGGAGCCTTTTTTGATTGAGAATTACAGACCAGTGAGTTTACTTTGGGTACCAAAAAAATAAATCCACAATAACAGCTACTTTCGATTTTGTAAAAAGAATAGTTAATCATCTGGATAGTGGTTATATTGTTCTTGGAATGTTTTTGAATCTATCTAAGGCCTTTGATTGTGTAAGACATGACTTCTTGCTAAGTTGGAAAGGATAGGATAAGAGGTGTAGCTCATGATTGGTATTTATCATACCTTACTGAGAGAGAGCAGAGTGTGTGTATCAATTCTGAATTAAGAAACTATTTTTCAGACAGTAGTAAAATTGTTTTTGGGAGTGCTCCAGGGCAGCGTGCTGGGCCCTATTCTTTTCCTAATATATATCGACGTGTACAAATATATAAATAATGAGTCAACTTTTGTAACCTCATATGTTGACGATACTAGTATTTTAATTTTTGAATAAGATTATATTATATATATATAAGTATGAGACCAGGCATAGAGATGATCTTTCTTATCCGGTGCATAGCACAGCAGTTCTTGAGAAAAGTTATTATTATAAGTGCCTCTGTTTCTACAACTGTTTGCCATCTAATATTAAAATTAGTCATACATTAACCTATATTCAGAAATACGCAAGAGAATGTTTGATACGAGTGGAACCTTATGGATTAAGAGAAATAAATGAGTCAGTATTCAAATGAAATGTATGGTGGGTTTTTAATTTCAAATTATTGAAATATGTAACGATTATTTGTTTTTTTTTTTGTTTCTACTTACTTAAAGATTGTCTTGTTTCAATGTTTTTATTTTGACTTATACTATACATATGTATTTTGTCCCTAGTATGAATTAAAATTCTATTCATATTGCGAACTAAAAAATTTGCAAAAAAAAATGGTACATAATTTCTTAATTTGTCTTCCATTTAGTTTTTTACATTTTGTTTTCATTAAAAATGTTAAATGAAAAAAATCTAATAGTTTATTTTCTTTATTGAAATAAAATCTTCATGTGAGTCTCAAATAACAGGATGCGTCTATTTCCTTAAAATTAGTTCTCGAAACAAAAAATCAAAACCACAAAATTGTTCCAAAAGAAAAATAATAATAATAAAATTTACACATATCACTGATAAATAAATAAATTTCAGTATAGTATCATCCGTAAGATCAGTAAAATATAATATATTAACATATAAACATTATTTACAAACTAATACTAGTCGCTAAGGTGCAGTCAACAATTCTTCCTGTATGCTGTGCGTTTTGATAAGTTTTGCTCCCAATGAGCTGGTCGACTTCTGCGATAACTGTGCTTTTTCATTGTGGTATTCCTCAGAGTATTCTTTGATCCTATGCCCTAAGAAAACAGCCCTTTCTCTCTTTTTAATCATATAATCTGTAGGCAAAAGCCAGCGGTTTTCGTGACACTCTTCTGGTGATGGTCGTTTACTAAAATAAAATAGAAATCAGTACAGAGTCATGCGTCAGAATTTCAGTAATTACTTTGGGTGACGTTTAAAGAGGAGCATTAAGAACCTAGTAGCTTCTTGCGTGACTTCTTGGTAAAGGTGTTCAAACCTGTATCTTACAAATAGTATGTTCTGACGACTCTCATTTTCGTCTTGGCCACGGAATGGTACGGTACCAGAAAGCATTATGTACGTTAGCACACCGACAGTCCAAATGTCGGATTGTGGGAAAGCAGGCTCCTCAGCTAACACTTCTGGAGCTACAATTTATTTATTATTAATTGTATTTTACAGTCTTTAATTTTGACTTACAAATATAGTCCGGATGTCCAACAATGGGTACCTTTGTACCCAGTTTAGTTACTCTATGTGCAGATCCTAAATCTACTATTTTTACTTGTACTGAACGGACACCACTCATGACAATGTTGTCAGGCTGGAGATCCAAGTGGCACAGTCCTCTCCAGTGTAGGTATTGTATTCCATCTAATATCTATAAGCAATATAATTAATCATTATAAAGTTACAGTTTTTGTTGTTTATTAAAACTTACCTGTGTAACTACTGTGGCTACGGTTTGTTCAGTATAGTCGTGTCTACTTGCTAAGTAGGTGAGAATGTCGGCACCTTGTAACTTTTCCAAAACAAACACTACTGTGTCACTTGTGCGGTAAGCGGCCAGCAGACTAGCTATTCTCTCATGTCTTAAAGATCTTAAAGCGGCAAATTCACCGTCAACGTCTTGTCTCCTGTTTTCTTTGTAGTCGAATATTTTGGCCACTACAACATCGTCAGTGAGTTTGTTTGCTGCCTTCAGTACATGGGAGAACCTTCCTCTATAATATAAAATTGTTTAACGATATTTCATTGATGTAAATTGAATATCTGTACCTGCAAATTTCTGAAATAAAATCGTACAGTTCTTCAACATTCGAATCTTGCCAATCAACAGGGTTGGATTCTATTTTGTAATCATATTGCTGTCTGGTTTCCTCTTCGATTTCTTTTCCACTGTCAGTTATTTGTTGTAGATGGTACATTGCTTTAGTTAATTGAATCTTTGGAGAACCTACAATGAGAATTTATTGTATTTTAATATTTTTATAAAGTTTATCGTAACGTACCCGATGGTTTAGTTGTAATAGGAGCAGACGGTACTCCCGCGTCACTCCATCCAATAGAATTCTTGGCAGCCAACCTAAATATGTAGCTCTTGCTAGGCTCCAAATCTCCTATGAGGTAGAACTCGTGGTCGATATTAGCAGCCTTTTTGGTCCATTCAGTCTCATCCGCTAATTTGTATTCTAGTCTGTAGCAAATCACAGGGGCGTTGCCATCGAATTTGGGTTGTTTCCATACGAGCAAAATTTCGCTGTCAGATATTTGACTTGCTTCGGGGCTGTCGGGTTCATCAGGTACCAAGCCCAACACAATTCTAGTCCTAGCGATGGTCTGGCCAACTTTGTTGCGTGCTACTACCTTGTACATACCTTGATCAAACATGAGAGCTGGAGAAAGTCTCAGATGAGATCTGCCTTGAGCGTCGGTTATTATTTTGATACGATGAGATTCGGCAACAATTGCATCATTTCTGGAATTAGTAACATGTGATAATATTGAATATAATTCTTCCTGTATTTCATCACTTACTTGAACCACTGGACGATTGGCTGAGGTTCGCCCACAGCCAAACAAGTAAGTTCTAGGTCTTTTCCTTCAACCATCGCGGTAAGTTTAGGTTTTTCTCTGAAGAACGGCAGTCGTCCTTCTTGTTTGGATTCTAGGAAAGCTTCTGCTTCTACGTAAGTATCCAAACGAGCACCTGTACAAACAATATTTTTTACAATGTTTCAAAACATTTTCAATAAAATCTGATTTCTCACCTATTTCGTGTCTTAATCGGCGTATAGTAGGGTCCCTTTCGGCAGCACCATATCTGTTGATACGAGCTTTTCTTTCATCATCGATTTCTTCGTCCATAATGTCAGTAAAACGACGGCGTTCTCTGATAATAGGCGTCTAAAAATTAACGTGATTAATGTTATGAATGCAAATCTAGACATTGAAATTACCCCCCAGTCATAACCATTATCATCCGACAATATGTATCCTGTTCCTGGTCCACGGTTAGCAGCAACTTTCATGTATTCACGTAAGCGTACGGGAAAGTCGACGTCTCTGAGTTGCAGCAGGTAAGTGTCTGGACCGTTTTGATAACTTTAATGAAGGAAAGATGAAATTAAGAACAATAATATTGTCAGGGAAAAGTTCATAATTCGAGTGGATATGGAATAACTTACTGGCTTTCTGATTTTATGACGCCAATTTCATAGTTAAGTGGAGATCTAGTGGGCAACTGATCTTCCCAAGTGGTCCTTGTCCTAGGAGTCTTGTCCAGAGGGGCAGGTGTGGCTCTGGGAGAGTAGTATTCTCCTGGTGGGTAGACCATTTTTGATGGATGAGTAAAGGCTCCTTCAAGGGGACGTCGTCGGAACCATCTTCTACACGAAGCATTGTCATACCATTCCCTAAGAACATGGATATAATTTGAAAATATTTCTTCATATTTAAAGTACGTAGTAAATTACGTTAAGAGCATTTCCAGCTTATACAAAGCATGTTCCGAAATATAGTAAATTTTCTTATGTGGCAGTAGTTTATCAATTCCATCGTATACTTTAACAATGTACTGATAGGTGTCTTCTAGATATTCTAGGTTTTCATTTGGTTTGATGGTATGCTCCAAGGCTCTTATTTTTTGTAATGACATGCCGATTAAAGTACACTATTCACTTTACCGAACAACATAGTCATCAGACTTGGCAAATTTAACTGATTGATATTTAACCATGTTTTATTTAGGTGATCTAATAATAAATCTTTAAAGGTCACATGCTGATGTGATTTTTAGATTGTTTAACGATAAACATTTGAATTAGAAAGCAGGTTTTATTTTAAATAATTTTACTTATGCAAATATTTGCGGGATACATAAAAAATTTAATTCATAACATCCGTATGGTTATTTTCTGTTTAAAATATTAAATTATTCTTGATTTTATTTATATAGTACATTTTTTATTAGGTATTAATAGTATTGTATGATGAAAGTAACTACTCTGCGGGACTAATGCCCCAACCGATATTTTATCTATATATTTTTGCTACTAACTTTCATTGCAGTTTTTTTTAGCATATTTCCTACAGTTTCTAATTTAATCTGATCTATTGTGACTAATTGTTTGGTAGTTGAAGTAGATAATCATAGCACAGAATATTCTGTGGTCATAGGTCAAATTAATTAGATTTGTTTAAGAGTTGTGAACGATTTTTAGGTGGTTGGGAAGATCAAGTTTGTTGTATAAATAAAAAAAGGAATTGTAATCGTAATGAGATGAAGATATTTAATAAAATTATTACTGGAAACAAATTCCTTCTTTTTATTAAATCCCTCCTGAAGTCGGAGAACAAAAGAGTCCAGTTCATATTGGCGCCCAATGTGGGGCCCTAAGCACTAGACGATCACGGCTCTGAGATTTAAGTTTCCATGCTATACCAACTGAGCTACCTTGGTGAACTTCTAGGTCAATATTTTTCTACCCCATCGATGTTAGAAAAACCATTTGTTATAATACCCGTCTTTAATGTAACTTCTATTTTATCCAGAGAAAAGCTAGCTTTATTCATTAAGTTTAAAAAATATTCCGCCCTATTCCCCGATTCACATGCCATATTTGATATCCAAAAATAACTCTCTTTGTCTATTCCCTTATTATCTTTTTTTTAAAGCCTCCACGAAATCCTGATATCTTCTAAGCCAGTATTCTTTAACCGTTACCCAGCCTGTTGCAGGCCCTGTCATACATGTCATTGCTACATTTTGTTTTTTTTTTCTTCAGTAAAAGCCTTGACTATATACACTAAGACGAGTCAATCTAATGGGAGACCTTGTTGGCCTGAATGGGAAACCAACTCTCATGTAATGGGAAACGAAATCAAAAAGAACGTTTATGCTTGGACTATTTGCTAATAGATGGCGCAATATTAGGTACTAAAAAGACAGGAATTTGGATATATGATTTTAAAAGCTCCTCCCATCGAAGATGATTGGTTCATACATATTATGCTATGTACAATCGTTTTCAATAATAATGACACTCTTTAAATTGAATTTTGCTATTTCTTTTGAACTGCTGACGTATTTGTAATCAAATCTACTTTCAACTTTTAACATTAGTAATTAGTTGTTTCACTTATCAATATAGATTTAATGAAATTTCTACTCAGAAGTTCAAAAACTGTTTTGAGAGACTGTCATTATTATTTCAAAAGCTTGTATGTACTTAAAATTCATAACTTTAATGACGTTCAATAGGATTACTGTTAATTTATTATTAAGTGAATGTGTTAGTCATGAAGAAGCAGGGAGAAAATAAATGTTAATTTTGAAAATGTAATAAAACAGTTACCTAGTTCATATTCACTTTCACGTATCAATGAAAGTCAAAGCAATATACCTAGAAGATTATTCTACTGCATATATACTAGATATTTCGCGAAAAACAACCTTAAAAACAGAAATATGCACGTAAAATTTAATTAATGTCTCATAAACAATTATCAGTTCTTAAACAATTAACTATTTATTGTGTTTAAAATATATTAACCGCCAGATAACACTATTATCGTACTCCTCCAGCTTTGGTAAATTCAAGTGAAGAAATCATTCAATATGTGTCGATAAAAATATACAGAGTGGGCCATTAATAAGGGGACATAGAGCAGGAGTAACATCATTGGGAGGAAATATGAAGATATAGCAACAATATATCTTAGTAAAATATTGCTGTGGAAAACGATACAAGGTGTCAAAGTTGAAATATTTTTATTTGTGTTTTCTTTTTTTGTAATAATGCGAGTATCGCTCAACTGATTGTCACCAAATTTGGTAGGGAAACATTTTTTAAGAAAAATACAAATAATTTAACTATTAAATCAGTTTTGCCAATAAACGGCGCCGCACTAACAATGATGAATTGTTCTCTTATTTTTTATTGACAAAACATTTTGATTCGGTTGACTACAAAATTGTATCCAAACATCATTTCTACGTAAAAAGATACACTTGGTAGAACTTGATAATTCCTACAAATTTAGAAAAAAGTGCCTTAAAGGTTTCTGCTTACACGCGACTTCAAAAATGCTATTGAAATTTTATTCCAAAAAATCAGTAGGTATCAATGAGTCGTTTATTTTTTTTATGTCCAGAGTAACTTTAGAAAAAAACTCATTTTTGAAAATATTACTAACATATTTACTTTTATTGATAAAAATAATAACAGAGCAGTAAAAACAACTTAGCCCTTGAGCAAACTCTCTACCTCTACATGTTTTAATTAATTAAACTAATTATTACAACTAATTACAGTAAATTTTCAATATGGCCTTACACTTCTATGCAATTTTCTAATGCTCCTAAGAGATTTTCTCACGTCGAAAAATACATTTGGTTGTTTTAGATTAGTTTTCTGGAAAACGGTAGGAATTTCGTTAACCATAAATAAGAGAGAAATTGTCATCATCTGGCATTGTTAATGGTCTATCTGTTTTAATAGGTACCTACTACATAAATTATGATTACTTTTCTTAAAATATGTTTCTCTACCAAATTTGATGACAATCGGTTGAGCGATTCTAGTTATTACAAAAAAAAAAAAAAACGAAAAAATAATGTAAACCTGTATCGTTTTCCGCAGCAACATTTTAGTTAGGTACATTTAGCTTGCTCCAGTGCGATGTCATTCCTATTCTGGCACATTATTAATGGTTCGCCCTATATAATAGGTACTTAAAATAATAAATAAATTTTGAAACACATTCTTTTCTGATGGTGCCTGTAAATTTCAGAAATTATTTTTACTAAAGACATTAGTGCATGTAAATTTATTTAAATTTGCATGCGCAAATGTTAAATTATTTGAATTTTTAAATAAATTTAAATTTAAATTTAATTTAAAAATTACTCTTCAAAAAGACTACAAATTAATATTTATTTCACACACTATATTTTGTAGAAGTATAGAAATATGTAACTTTTCACGTCATGAATGTTGACTAACCTGTACAGTCTCCAGTAGTCGCTTAGGTATGTCGATCTAATTTGGAATTCGTCTTGGTAACTCTTGTCTGCTCTTTCAAGCCATGGATGACGTAAAGCGTCACGTACATTCATTCTACCTTCAGAATCATAAACCAGAAGCCTGGAAATGAAATCTCTTCCTTCAACGCTTATTCTAGACCACCAACTATCATCGAATGTCCATCTTCCTTCACGGATGTTGGTCAGAGTTTCTCTGTCATTGGCTCCTCTGAATGGAGATCTGCCTGACAGTAATATGTATGTTATGATACCAACACTCCACATATCCTGTCCGTATCCAACACCATCACCGTTGATCACTTCCGGGCTGACATATTCAGGCATACCGTATTTCAGAGGGTAGTAGTTTCCGTGCTCAATTCTTCTCGTCAAGCTAAAGTCGGTGATCTTCAAATCATCTCCACCTGGATGTGCTATCAGGAGATCTCCCAACTGCAAGAAGGTTTTTGTTTAGAAATGCTGAGAATTGGTTTTAAAAATTACTCACATTGAGCCCCATGTGCCCGTAGCCTCTGTCGTGCATGTAATCCAGGCCCTGAAGCAGCTGTCTCATATAACCGGCAATATCACTTTCAGTGTAGTAATCTTGCTTCAACAAATAATCCCTGACTAGTTCCCCACCAGCGCCGAGCTCTAATATCAAAGCTAAGCAGTCATCGCTCTCGTAGGAATCGTAGAGGGAAATCAATTTCTTGTGACGAAGTTCGTTGAGCATATCTAGTTCATTGTACATGAAAGGTCGCAGGTCTCCACTTCCATGCATAATCTTGGCGGCATAGTTACGGCCTAGAATTAAAAAATGTTTGAATAGACATATACCCGAGTTCTAAAGTAGTAGAGAGTGACTCATTTTACAAACCCGCTCACAATTTATAGCTGTCAATACAAAGAGATATAGGAGCGGTAGTAAATTCTTTGTATAAAATTATCTGTTCCGCATATCTCGCAGAGTATACCCAGATTATATGGCTCTACTGCAGCAAATACATGTGCACCACAGACTGCTCGATATCTATTGGTAATCATGCCATGACAGACCCCACCTATTCCATCTGGACAGCAACCATGGTTGTGCGCGTGCGTAAATTTGGAGTATATCTTTCTTTTTAATTTAATCATAATTGTAATCAATTTATTAGTAATTTTGTGCATGTGTTTCCTCAATGTTAACTTAATTTTGTGTTCTTTGAATCTTTCTCAAATGGCACGCCTATGGATTGTCCCGTGCAACCCTTACCTCCTGTACTTATCTAAGCACTGTGAATTAGTCACCCTCTTTTATTTTGGAACTATGGTATAGTCTATTAGCTCTCCACTTACCGTTAAGTCTTTCAACTGCATGGTAGGTGATACCCTGTGTTCCACGACCAAGTTCATCACCAATGTCGTACAGATCCGTGTACAAACGTTTCTTTGTCCTGATGGGAGTCAAGTTGGTGTAATTGCGGAGTCTGTATTCATGTTCGTTCTCTTCGACGTGCAGCATGGCGCTACTAGAAACTGAACCAGCGACATTTCTAGCGCTTACAGAGTACAGGCCTTCGTCTTTGAGAATAACGTCGTTAATTGTCAATACTGTGATATCAGGCTCGATGAATGCTATCTAAAAAAATCATAAAACATAAAAAGCTGCGACAAGAGTATGTTATTTTGAACTGACTTTAATTCTGGATGAGGGAGCCAACGGCTTCCAGTCCTTGTACCATTTAATTTCTGGGTAAGGGACCCCTACTATCCTGGCTTGGAATCTGGCCTTGCCTCTCAACATTACGTATTCAATCTCTGGCCTTCTAATAAAGTAAGGTAATTCGGCGATCTCTAACCGAACCCGTTGCCTTGCCTCTCCATGTTCGTTTTTAGCCACTGCCTCATACCAACCTACGTCTCTGTCCAACATCCTACAAAAAATATGCCATAGTAATTATACATATTAACACTAGAAAAAATAAGCCAGGGTATATTTCTACCCAGCAGCATCGGAACTGTTAATTGCAGCATTACACCCATTGCAGTTAAACAATTTGCACATGGTACATACTTATTTATAAATAACGTTGCTTGACCATTCCTGGTATAACTCATGTCAAATCTACCGCCTGGCTCTATTAATTCATCGTTGAAATAGTATGTCATTTTTGGCTTAGGATAACCATAAACGAACCAAAACAAGTTTGTGTTTTGGTCTTTGATGCCATATTGCGTGTCATGTTCTTGACGCAAAAATCTTGGAGCTTGAGCCATGCCGTCGTGCGGTGGTCTTTCGATATCGAAATCTTTGGGGAAATATGGAGATGTTTCTGGACGGAAATCAATTTCAGGAGGAAGGTAGGGCCTGAACTTGGGTAGTTCTGGTTCTAATTTATCTCTGAAAAGAAAGGAAAGGGGTAAGCGGATTGCAGAACAAGTGTATGATTTCTATATTGTTATACCTGTGAGTTATCGCGAACGGTGAGGGATCACTGATTCCATATTTGTTCTCCACGCGAACTCTAAATTTGTAGTTTCTGAAAGGTTCCAAATTTCTAACTCCGCAAGTGCAACTTCTGATGCCTGATCTTACTGTGAACCAGTCGCCGTTTGGTAACTCGCACATTTCCAGCTGGTAAGTAACGGGTGCTCTGGGTCCGCTTGGAATCGATGGTTTCCAAGATAAAGTACAATGTCTGTCCGTCATTTGAGAGATGATTGGTGGATCAGAGATTGGCATTGGAGCTCCGCTCTTCTTGTACGTGTCAAATTCTGTATACTGATCTGTGATTGGACGTTTTGCTTTGGGCTCAAGACCTGGAAAAAGGTTTAATTGAAATTTACAAAATACTTTTTACTTGGTAATTTCAGACCTTCGTCGAATTTAAGGTGAGCGTGGCAAATGTCACTTCCATGTTCGTTGCTGATTTTGCAAGAGTATTTTCCAAGGTCGTCTTGATCGACGCCCGAGATTGTAAGTCTTAGTAACCCTGCAGTGTCCTTGTCCATTTTGATTCTGCTTGAAGGGAATATTTTTTGGTCGTTATGGAACCACTCGACGTTTGGTTCGGGTATGCCGGAGGCGCATGCCGTGAATTTGGCTGTCATGGCCTTGAATAGCTCTGTATCTCCAATACGTTTGAGGAATACTGGTGGTTCGATCTTCTGTCGAGCTTTACTGTAAAAGAAACTTGTACTATTTGGGGTTATTATTAATTTGGTAATACTAACATTTCTTTGACGACGTCCAAATTAGCGCTGCATTCGGCTTGACCTTCACGATTTTTAGCAGTAGCAGTATATACTCCAACATCACTTGCGTCACAGTCCGTTATATATAAACAGCACAGATCTCCATCCCTCTTGATATGGTACTTATCTGAATTTCGTAGTGGGACTCCATCTTTAGTCCACGTGACTTCAGGTTGCGGTACTCCACTAACTCTGCATGGGAACTTGGCATCTCTATCAGGTAGCTGAAAATCCATTGAATTAACATAATTTATTGATAAAGTGATAGTTTAATGTACCTGTTGCAAGTCGGTAAATCTTTGAGTGAAAGAAGGTGGCATGAACACTTTCCTAACAGTAGCCTTGCCTTCAGTGGAGTCCTTCCCAAGGGGATTAATAATGGTTACACCGTAGATGCCAGCGTCGGAAGGAACAGCTTTGTCGAT
The DNA here is from genome assembly GCA_037114965.1 of Monochamus alternatus. Lineage (NCBI taxonomy): Eukaryota > Metazoa > Arthropoda > Insecta > Coleoptera > Cerambycidae > Monochamus > Monochamus alternatus. Next base: position 9,389,443 of record CM073426.1, on the reverse strand, counting down.
CTTTAGACCGACCCTTCTTCCATCGCAGGTCAGCAGAATCCTTTCAGAGGGCTGAATCGGTACCCCGTCTTTGGTCCATTCGGCACTTGGGATGGGATTACCGGTAAATGGAGCTTCTAAAACGAGAGGCTCACCTTCATCGGTGAGAACATCTCTAAGAGCGTGTAAGAACATTGGTCTTTCCTCAGGTTCATCTGGTTTGGCGGAAGGTTTGACGGTTAGTGGAGCGGATGTGTCTGCTTCTCCTGCCTCGTTTGAAGCTATGGCTTTGTAGGTGAGCGCATCTCTTGCAACATCGGCCGCATCCAATAGAAGAGCACTGCTTCCATCAGGTTGTTCGATGATTTTGATGTGTTTGTTGTCTGATATGACTTCTGCGCCATTTCTAGTCCTGAAATTTACGATATTAGATTACAATGTAGTGGCAATTTTAATACGTACCATGTGATTTTAGGTGCTGGAAAACCTTCTGCTTTTACTTCTAATTTAACTGGGAATCCTTCCACGACGGTCTGTGGCGCCAACCTCTGAATGAAATCTGGTTTTGTTGGTCTTCTTTCTACTTCTACTTTCGCTTCACCTATGGCTTCGCCGAGTTTGTTGCTTGCTATTAACTGATAGTTTCCTGCATTTTCAGGCTTCATGATATCAACAACCAAAGCCACCCGACCGTCAGGGTAACTTTCAATGTGAATGTTGGACGATGGTCGTATTGGTAGTCCGTCTTTCAGCCATTTAATTTCTGGTGGTGGATAAGCTTCGACCTTTGCTTCAAGCCGTAAAGTTGCACCGATCGGTAATTTTGTGTCTTTGAAGCATTTAAGGAATTTCGGTCGTTTTGGTTTTGCTATAAGGAAGCAATTATGAGCACGTGTTATTTGTATGGTCCTAAATTACTTACGTGTTACAGCTACTGCACAAAGGCAAGCTGTTTCGCCATTGGGATTCTTGACTACAAGTTTGTAGGCCCCGCTGTCAGATGGTTTACATCTTTCTATGTTCAGTTTTACGGTGCCGTCAGGCAATACACTGGTTTTCATATTATCATCTTTAGTTGATATAGGTTCTCCATCTTTAAACCATTCAACCTACAATAATACTATTGCTATTCAATTAATATTTATTTAATTAAATACTTACAATTGGTTTTGGACTGCCATTTATTTTTGCCTTTAACTCCAAAGGTTCTCCTTCGTTTACATCAAGGTTTCTGTCTAATTTCTTTCCAAATGAAGGAGGTGTTTGTAACATAGAGATGCGGGATGTTGTATCAGCCTCGCCGACTAGATTTACTGCTACAGCTTTGTACTAGAATTAAAGGCGGTTAAATTTTAAAATGTCAACATAAAAAACACTTACAATTCCAGTGTTTGCCTCATCAAAGTCAGTTATTGTTAACTTGCTTGTGACTTGCTTCTCTGTTTGAGTTTCTATTTTATGTTTTGCGTCTTCCTGGATGGGTTTACCGTTGCAGTACCAACGAATCTCTGGTTTGGGTAAACCGTCAGCACGTACCATGACCGCGATTTCTCCTTTATGTTCGACTTGTTCATCGACCAATCCAGTGATAAATTTGGGTCTCTCAGCTGAAATAATATGTAATTAAGCATGATGAGTATTGATCATCGACACATGTTAAAAAACATAAGAGCCTTGCTATTGAGAGCAGCTTTTGTATTATAATTTCATAAATGTTGTGTATTTAGCTATGAAAAAGCAAAGCTTCAAATTGCTTAGACTTACTCGTTGGTTCTGTTTCCTCTGTAAAGATAAATAAATGTAAGAAAGTGTAAGGTGAAATAATTTTGATGTGAACATAGAATTTTCCTTTATGTTGTGATACTTACTAATAGTCTTCAACCTTGCTTCGGAACTAGTTTCTCCTAACTTATTTGAGGCCGTTACTTTGTAATACCCCTCATCAGCTAACTTTACGTTGTGGAAGATGAGCTTGTATGTTTCATTCGCCCTGTCTTCTACTATTTTAATGAGGTCGCTAGCCTCAATAGGCTGATCGTTTTTGGTCCAAATAACCTGTGGCTCTGGATTCGCATGGATCACGACAGTAAATTCTGTGGCCTCACCTGGAACGACAGTAACGTCTTCAGGTCCTTCGATTTCTGGACGCATGACGATGGTCAGTTTTGCGCTGCTTTCGCATTCGCCCCACTTATTCTTGGGTTTGATGGTGTATTTTCCAGTGTTGGCGGTGTCGCCTAAAATGAGTAAAAATTTGGAAATTGTCGATTGTTCTAGTAATGATACGTACATCTGGGAATAGTTAATGAATATGTACATTCGTTTAGTCCATCTTCAATTTCATGGTCTTCCGTTTCCAATATAATTTTATTATCTTCGAAATCTGCGTCTGTCATTTCCTTTCCGTCATGCAACCTGAAAGAGATTGTTTGAAATATGTTTTTTTTTTCATGGAACTTATTTACCAAGCGGCATCTGGAACCGGATCTCCAACCACGACAGCTTTAAAAGTAACTGAATTTTTCTTAACGACCGATTGGTCCTTCAATCCTTGCTTTATCTTTGGCCGGCGCAGGTCTCCTTCAGCTAAAATATGATTATCGTTGGTTTGAAATTTATAGAGGAATTTGTGGTTTCTTACGTGTTACATCCAAGACTGCTTGTTGCTTTACATCACCAAGTGGGTTTTTCAAAATGCACTGGTACAAACCGGCATCCTTCAAGTCTAGTTTCTTTATTTCTAAACGGAACTCTTCTCCTTTTTGACTGGTGGTTACTCTCAAATTACCGTCTGGTTTTATTTCTTTTCCGTCGTGCATCCAAGTTACTTCAGGAGGTGGATTTGCTGTGCCCTTTACAATGTACGTTATATCTAAAGATTCTGGTCTAGATCCGTCTTTCATGTTTGTTTCCAAGATCATGGGAAGAGCTAACGAAAATAAATTTCGATTATGGAAGGGTAAAGGTTATTTTTTTACATTTAATATAATGAGGTACCCTGCAGCAGAAATGTTCAGATACAGTTAAAAATTCATAATGTACCATTTAATACTCCTCAGTCCAATATCCTAAAAATTAAATGTTGGGTTGGGGAGTTTTAAATACAGGGTGATTCAAAACATCCAAAAAAATTTGGATGTTTCATGAAAAATGGAATCAATATTTATTTTATTTTTTTTTTAAATCCTTATAGTCCGAGAAAAAAAATTATTGAAGTTGTATTTTCAACCTTTATATCGCTGGGCTACTATAGTCTCTAGCATCATCGGAATACAGGCTTTTCCGAATTATGAAATCTGATTTTAGTATTAACATTTGTGCGATAGTGTAGTGTAGTTTTTCAAGTGCCAAAAAAGTTGTATATAGCAACTCGAAATTGATGGATATCGTTTTAATTTATATGCCAAATACAGTTACTTTTACCACGGTAGTGCAACACGGGCATGACATGGGAAATTTGCAACCGAATTTTTAGACATTGTTGAAGGGAATACCCAAATAAGTACCAAGCAAATCTCTCAACAAGTACAAAGAATATAGATATAATATCATACATGAGGTTCAATTATGTCAATAACGTGGAAATTCAAAATCGAAAAGAACCAGAAACATTTGTGTTAGTAGAAACTGGGTCAAATGAATTTAAACGTAGGTGGACAAAATTTTGAACAGTTACTATAACTGTTCAAAATCAGGTATGTCAAATTATTTTATTAATTGAAACCACAAATTAATTTTATTAATTAATAATAACAAAAGCAAAAGCAGTTGAATTTGCCGATAAATATTTTGAAGTTATAAAATTTTATATATTTCTTTAACTGTGAAATTCTTCAAATTTTTTGACCGTTCATTTTTTATTATACTTTGCGATACCGATTGCCGACTCCATGCTTTGCCTTACTCAAGGTCAGGTTTTAAAGATGGACTAGTTTCCAGTGCCGTGCAGAAGTGTATTTTTAAATCATTTTCGAACTTTCCTTTTTGATTTTTTTTTCCCTGTACATTAATTGTTTTTTGGATAAGTGGATCACCCTGTATATGACTTTGTACTAAAACAAAATTATGGTATAGTGCTTACATACATTGAATCTAGTATACAGATTAATATTTTTTTAAATATTGATTAACAACAATACTTACCATATAATGAAATTTTCAGTTATAAAATGGACCAACAAGATTTTGAAAATAATACCCAGTTATTTTTTAAATTTGTTTCATGTTTCTCTATATTCTTTTAAAACATACGAAAAAATGTTTCTGTCCATTTTATCTGTTCTATTAATTTTTTGTTTTTATTTTTTTTTTTAATTTTTAAAATTTATTTATTTACGTAACTTATGTTTCAATTTCTTTTCAGACAGGATTGCTAGATACAGAGCAATCCTGTCTGTACTTATATTATTTAAATTTACAGATAGTTAAAAAATATATGAATGTGAACAAAGTATTATACATAAAGTGTAACTACAAAACATATATTCAAGTGATAATTAAGTAATTTCTACACAAATACACAACTAGTGACAAATTTTAAACAATTGTTCCAATGAATTAGTATAACTTACCTGCATAAATAGTTTAGATTACAAATATCAGTGCTAGGCATTGTGCGAGGCAACAACAATATGTACATATCTTACCTTGCGAAGCTGCCAATATGAAGCATGTGAAAATTATTAGCGTTAGTAGTGCTAACAGTGATTAAACATTTAAAGCGTAACATTTAAAGTGGAATTTTTCCCTTTAATTTTCTTTTTTTTTATAAAATGAAAACTTATGTTGTTAATATGAATATATTTCTGTAAAGAGAAATTTCACTTGACTTATGTGATGTTTACATTTCCGTGCAGAGTTATAACGGTGTAATTATTAGGTACAACATTACATGCGGTATACTTTTAATATAGTGTGTTAAAAAAGAGAAAAGTGTGGAGTAGATATAAAGTTTTGTTGTCTACCTTCGGCTTTACTGGGCTTTTCAGTTATATCTTCCACCAGACTTCTTTGCTTCTGTGCTTTTTTTAATAGCTCCTCAGTTCTTTGATCTATTTCTTCCTCGTCATAATCTCGTTTACCCTTCTGGCTTTCTTGTCTCTCAAATGTTTCTTCTTTGATTTTCCTTGGAGCTATTTCTTCCTCATCTATCTCTACCTCCTTTCTATCTTCGATTTCAGCCTTTCTGGCCTTAGAGGGCACAAGTTCGGGTTCGTCTGTTATTTTGGTCGGTGTTTTTGGTTTTGACGTTTGGTCTTCCACTACCTCAATGCTCTCTTTTTTAGCAGATATTCCTCTCTTCAGCTGCCTTGTTGAATCTATGTCTGTTTCTACGGGAGTCTGGGGTTCTTCTTTTTGATCTTCTACAAGATCAGCGCTTTCAACAGTAGCCGAAACGCCTCTCTTTAATTTTTTGTTGGCGTCTATGTCTGTCTCAATTGGTGTTTTTGGTGTTTTTTGGATATCTTCGTCCTCTATGACGTCTATATCTTCCTTAGTGGCGGAAATTCCTTTTTTTAATAAAGGACGGGGAAGGTCTTCTTCTTTAGCTGATGTAGGTGTTTCGGCTTTGCTTTCAACAGTTTCAAGTTCTTCGATTTGCACTGAAAGCCCTCTTTTAGGTTTATTTTTCTCCAATATCGTTTCTTCGATTTCTTTAGGCTTGTACGCTTCTTCGTCCACATCTACGTGTTCTACCTCTTCGATGATGGTGGAACTAGCTCTTCTATATACTTTAGGAGAAGGAGGTTCTTCAACAATCGGTTCGGGTGACTTAATACTAGGTTCTTTTACCTCGATTTCAGTTAGAGTACCTATTTGTGTGAAATGTATATATTTATAAATGGAAGCAGTGTTTTTTTGTTTGCTTTTAGAAATAACATGTTCTTAGGGCACACTGTCGAAAGTGCGTTTAAAGAAAAAAAAATAAATTTATATTTGCTCAAAACTGACATCACTATACAAAAGCGCACATATAAGCAGCAAATACAAAATGTAAGCCAGATTTTGTTTGCTGGATATATTTTCGGTGAAAAAAAAAATCGAAATTTTCAGAGGTCCTAATTTTTAAAAAGAAAACTTAATATTCATATCAGCATTATCAATAAATAAGTTTTCATAAATCGAAAATAGATTATTGTTAATAAATATTCTGATTTTACAACTATTTTAATAGAACAAATAAGTAAAATGTCGAACTCTGAGTTTCTTTTGTTCTTCCAAAGATATATGTAAAAGCTATAGTTGGAATATATTTTCGATGTTAAATAATTTTAGCGCTGTTAACACAATTTTGTACTGGTTGCATTTTAAATTATTTTTTTAGTATTATTTCTTTTATTACGACAATTTATTGCACATTTAGTAGATAGTATGTAACAGCAAATTAAGAGAAACGGACATTTAGAAAGAGTTAAAAATTAAATCGGCTTGTCAGTGTAGATGAATTATCGGAAGACAAATTTCTCTGAAAATTCTCTTTGTTACCAAATACAAATTTTCTATTAAAACAGCTTTACCTTTTGGCTTCTCAACTTTTTTAGGTTCAGGTTCCTCCGGTTCGTCTTCGAGAACTTCGAATTTTACTTTTTTCGGCGGTTCCTCAAGTTCCTCGATGGCATCTGTGTGCGTCACTTCTGCAATTGGTTAGTGAGGGTCAGGGGTGGGGGTAATAACAAGTCGAGAATCATAATGTATGTATAATTAGAGGGGGGGCAACACTAGAGGGGGTTTTTCGTAAACCCTTTTTCGGAACTGTATTAAAAAAATATTTAAGGGGTAACATTCACAGTTGCAACTAAACTCTACTTACTCTGAAGATGAGAATCGTTTCTACATATTATATTTGGAACGTACTTTATATGCTATTTTTTTAAACATAACACAATTCTCCATTCACTAAAATTAATATCGAAAGTTGTATGAATATGTGACATGTTATTTTATAATTCCATCAAATTTTTCTTTAATGGAAAAAATCTGTTGTGATTTGACTTTTAAAAATAATTTGAAACATCTTTTTAGTCAATATTTGCACGGAACGACTAATAAAATATATACTTACTTTGTACTGTTACGATACTCTTGCTCGATACAGTTCCTAAGCAATTCGTTACGATGACTTCATATTCTCCTTGTTCTTCGTACTTTATAAGATTCACTGCTAGGTTGTAGGTCTCGTGGCGATGGGTATCTCTGCTTATTTTGATTCGAGCATCCGCAGATACTTCACGTCCGTTTCGTAACCATTTGACTGTCGGTGGAGGGCAGCCGTCGACCTCCACTTCCAAGTGCAGAGTCGCTCCTTCTTCTACGGTGACGTCCTCCAACTGTTTGATAATGCGTGGTGCGCCTAAAATTTTAATCACATACAAAGGTTTCTTACCTCTCAAATTCCTTAAAGGATATTTTAGAGAGAGGGAGAGAGACAGAAATGTACATAGAGAGATGTGTGAAATTTTACTTCTGTTGTGCATAGCTCTCCAAATTATGACAGGGACCATTTGTATAAATAATTATTACATATTTGGAGTACTATCATTGTGCATTTTGTAATTTGATATTCTGTGGTTAACTATTTCTTACAAATTTAAACATTACCTATTATAAATTAGGTTATGAATGAACAAAATTGTATTATTGCACAAAAATATATATTTTTCATCATAGTTTGTTCAGTGTTATATAAAATCAATCATCAATATTTTCTGTTTATATAAATATAATATTGTTGCAATGCTGGGCCAAGATACGGTTACAAGCAGAAAGAGACCCACTATGCTGTGGGTTCTATGAAAGCCCCGGACCTGTATCATCATCAGTGATTACAATATTTGTTAAAGCGGAACTTCAGGAGAAATAACCAGTTTACAGACTAATGCTCCAATTAGCATTGCATTTAGAATTGTTATGCCAAGAACGAAACAGGTTCTTGGGAACAGGTGGCAGTTGTCCAATGAACCTGTTCTTCGCAAAAAACAGTTCTTTAAAAATGATGGTGAAAACAGAGAAACTGTATCAATCAAGAGTTAAAATGAAGTAACTGGTTTCAAGAGTTAGATGTTCAATGGGGATATATAAGCACAGAACAGAGAACAAGTTCAATCAAGAGTCAAAATGAAGTAACTGGTTTCAAAAGTTAGATGTTCAATGGGGATATATAAGCACAGAACAGAGTGAACAGGTTTCCAGAACAGGTTTGCAAATGGAACAACAATAGCAGTTGGAACAGGTTCACAACAAAATTGTGTTCTATAACAACTCTAATTGAATTACAGCTAAAATGTCTATAAATTTGATACAAAACAGAATTATTCAAAACCGCTTATGACGAAACTAGTGAAATTAAATATATAAATTATAAGTAATTTATACAATTAAAATTTATTGAACTCGGCAATGATGTGTTTTAAAATTTCATTGCACAACGTTGAGTGAATATTAGCTAAAGAATTTTTCTCTGATTATAAATACCAAAAACTTACAATTAACGGTGAGTTTTGCACTGGTTTCCGCATTGCCACACTCATTGCTTAGTTTACAAGTATATTGTCCTGACAGTTCACTGGTAACTTCTTTGATGACAAGTTGAACTCCATCATCGGATTCTTGTCTCGTGAACTCAGTTCTCGTTTCTTTGATTTCCACCTCATCTAGATACCTAGAAGATATATCGGATTACTATTATTGAGCCGTACTGAGATTACAATTTTTTTTACCATTTTACGGTTGGTTTTGGGAATGCCTCCAGCTTCACATCGAACGTAACATTCTTATCGTGTTCCTTCACAGTCATATTCTGCAAGCCCTTGGTGATCTTAGGGGCTTTCTTAACGTTCACCACGCAGTCATCGTCAACGCTGCCATGTATGTTAACGGCCTTGCATTTGAATCTTGCAGCATCAGTAGTAACCGCACCGGTAATTCTTAACATATAAACATCACCATCTTCCTTGATGACGTAGTGTTCATCGGATTTGATTTCTTCCTCGTCCTTATACCATTTCACGGCTGGTTTAGGCTCCGACTCCAGTTTCACTTTCAGTTCCAGATTTTCTCCTTGTGAAACTACCTTGTCCGCGCCTAGTTTTTCCAATACCTTGGGTTTGCTGTAGACGTCCAGGTTCCAGAACTGAGATACTTGAGCTAACTCGTTTGTTGCCACCACTGAGTAGGAACCTAGAAACACCAAATAGTTAACATAAAATTTTAATTTTACCAAAGTAAATTCTATTATGAAGAACTATATTGATGAAATCGAATCTATTTCAATTAACAAGAGAATAATAACAGAATTTAATGAAAAATTTACAAGAGCAGTAATAGAAAATTCAATAACTTGCCAGAAAAATTATTACTATATCAACTCTACCTGAAAAATTCACATTTTCAATCTGGAAACATGTCATACCGATTACAATTCCAAAACCAAGCACTGACCACGGCAAAGTGAGTAATTATCATCCAATTACAGTACTATAAAAATTTGAAAAAATCATTCTTTAACATCTACAACAAGCTATCAGACAATCCTAGACCTCTAGAGAATAACTGGATTTTACAGTGCATCTATCTCAATATAACAAAGCTTTTTGACACCGTTTGGCACGTAGGTCTGCTTTATAAATTATCCCAAATACCTGATCGAATCACTAAAAGATTACTTAAATAACAGGATACTTTTAAGAATTCTGTCAAAAATAAGGTGTACCACAAGGCTCTCGTTTTTCTCCATTCCTGTATAACAAGCCTGTTCAAGTAAGGAATTCAGGTTGGTTCCAAACTGTCAAAAATGTTTGTCCAATTACTTCTTGCACGATGTTTACTGAGAATAAATTCATAACTTTACTAGTGGAATATTTCTGACAGTTTGAAACCATTCTGGATTTCTTACTTGAACAGACCTACCATTTACTGTCACTACATCATGTCTACATTATTTGACGTACAATCTAATATCAATTTATTCAATTCAAAATTGGTGCAATAAATGGTGCTTTAACATCAATCCAATTAAATTTCAGTTTATTATTTTTAACCACAACATTAATCCAAACTCCCCTATACAAACCTAAGATTTTATACTCTTCTACCATCCAACTAGATAATAATAGGATCCAAAGTAAAACTTCAAATATCTCGTTATATTAGATCAAAAACTCAACTTCAACTCAACTCAACACAAATTTGTTAAAATTAAAAAGAAGTGCATTGCCAGAGGGAAACACTTTCATAGTCTAACATAAAAAACCAGATGAATATATCCAAGAAAACAGCTCCACATGTTTACAAAACTATCTGCAGACCAATCCTAGAATACAGTCATCCTCTTTATCTAAATGTTCGAAAGATGCAGTTCAAAACCTCAAAGTAGCGGAAATTTCTGCAATCAGATTGATCACAAATCTCCATAACCCGAGAAACCAAAACAAGAAATATCGCTGATCTTTCTCTCAGAAAATATTCAATATCTACCATTTGAGAAGTCATGCAAGAGCTAAGTGACTGAAAATGGAACTAAGCGAGAAAGTAACACATTTATAAATATTCTGCTTTACTTTTGGGAACTACATTTACGTTATTACAATTATTATTATATTTTACCTGTATCTTTTAAGGAAGTTTTCTCAATGACCAAAGTATGCTTTTCTCCAGACTCTTCAATTTTAATCCTTTCGCTTTCCTTGATGACCTTTCCATCTTTGTAGAATTGAATAGTTGGTTTTGGAATACCTTCTACTTCCACATCCATTTTTAGAAGGATATCAGCGTGGACGGACACATCTTCCATTTTGTTCTTTATTTTTGGGGGTGCTGAAACATAACTGTGTTATTTCCTGGACTATCACCACGTGTGGCAACATCTACTTAGTAGAAGAGATGGAAGTTTGTAGAGTTATAAGTACCTACTAAAAAATATAACAGCTAGTAGGCTCTATCGTCTGTAAGTGAGAAAATGTACTGTTCGGATATTGAATGTGTACATAAGCAAATTCTGGGTTGTGATTGAAGCGTAAAGCATACAAACCGTTATATTTTTATCTCTACCAAATTGAATTTTAAATTAGGTCGTTAAGAAGTTGTTTAATGCTAAGAGAAGTACAGTTTAGAACACAGAGTACAGTTTTCTAGGAAGATACACTGTTTATATACCTATTATGTTGACTTGGTGTTTGTGGCTTTTAAAGCATTCGTTTATCTTTCGTACTGTAAAATGCGGGTGTATTAGAAATCTTTGTTGGAAATATATATGTATGTATTTAGTATATTTGGGTTTGAATGGTGGTGTACTATTTTCTATTTCGCTTACCTTTTACAGTAAGGTTCATTTCCGCAGTGTCACTTCCCAGTTCATTTTCTGCAGTAAAGGTATATTTTCCAGCGTCTTCTGATTGGACATTCTTAATGACCAACGACATGCTCTCTTCGTCTTCATACAGCAGTCTAAAGTTAGTTAATTGTCCAAATTATAATTGGTTCAAACTTGGTACCAAGATTAATACTTACTTATATTTACTGCTTGCCTCAATTGTCTTCCCTTCATGGGTCCATTTGACGGTAGGCTTGGGATAACCTTTCACTTGCAGCTCCAACATCGCCGAACCACCCACGTTGACAATGGGATTCTTTTTGATGATAGTCAAAGAAGGCTTCTCTGGTTCTCTGAATAGTTGATTGACTGTCCCGTGAACTGTTAACTCAGCACTGCAGCTGATGTGTCCCCTAGAGGTCTGAGCTACGCAGGTATAGAGGCCCACGTCGTCGGGACGGACCTTTTGGAATACTAAGGCGAGAGAATCTTCATCATCACCCATAAGGACTTTGAATCGTTCTTCAGGTTCGAAGGGCGCCCCGTCTTTCTTCCAATGGAAGACCGGTTTTTCTCCTGGAGGAAGGATCTCCCCCTCAGGCATGTCCTCGAATATTTGTTTATTTTCTGAAAATATGTCATAAATTTATTTGATAATTTGTAAGTAGAGTAATGAGAGTTCTAGACACCCTAGATACTAGTTGTAATCCCTCCCAGTTTTGTCACCCTAGCAAATCAAACGATGCAGAGTTGTAAATCTACTCTCACTTTACTTCCTCAAAACCAATTTTACCCTCCCACATCTAAAGGTAAGATACCATAATCTCTTCAGGTAAGATACCATAATCTTTTCAGGTAAGTCTTTAATTTCTGTTCTTACCTGTGACAGTTACTGTGGCTTCTGACGTAGATTCGCCAAACTTATTCTTGGCAACACATTTGTACAAACCAGCGTCTGTTCTCTTCACCACAGGGATTATTAGTTCATAGAAGCCACTGTCTGAATGTTCTCTAATGACTTGATATCGCTCAGTGTTCTCAGGAATCTTTGTACCATCTTTGTAGCTACAATAAAACAATATTTTAACGAAAACTTATACATTATCCTCAAAGATTTATATAAATTTTTCTAGGATTGATTTGCATTATCTGAGGTGGAAAAAGTCGTAGAGAATATTTTAGAACCTGTTTACTTACAAAGTAATGTCTGGATTGGGTTCTCCTGCAACTTTTACCATGAAACGAAGGTAAGTGTCCTCCAATAGTTCGGCATCTTTCATGGATACCAAAAATTCTGGCTTGTCTGTTTCACCTCTAGCAGTTCTCTCTTCTGTTGTCACTATAAAATGTATCCTAATATGTTAGACTAACACCGAAGAAAGCAAGGTAGAATTGTACACAACAGAAATAGTGTATTAGTAATATTATTTACATCTTACTTGCCACTGACAGTAAAATTTATGGAACTGATACAAATTGTCTCAAAAAATAAATATAAGTGTATATACACAAAGTTCTAAAATTTAGAAGAATTACAATTAGAATTTTTAAAGTAGAACCGGTTGAATTTAATTTGAAAATGTTTAAAGTTATAGATTGTTTTACTTTTATAATATTCGATTCAAATTCGATTCAAATACACGTTACAAGTAGACCCCCAACATTTCAGGAATATGTCTGGACTCAGCAAGGAACATACATATATTTTTCTTAACAAACTTGTAGACTCGTAATAAGCATACCTTATATCATTTAAACTACTATGATTATTTCACCTGCCCTGGTTATTCTCGGGCTAGGCTCTGTGAGGACAGAGATCGAACCATATATTGATTTCGGCCTATGTTGCTGGTATTACGACTGATATGGTCGGAACCGTTCCTCAGATAATGGTGGTCTTCCGCAGTTTCAGTCGCGGCGAAGTTTTTGCGGAGTCACCACTGAAGATTGCGACAGTGAAGAACGACGAAACGTTTGGAAGCTTGGAATGCGACCAGTTACAGAGGCGGCTACGGGACTTCTCGGAAGACCACCATTACCCGAGGAACGGTGCCGAACGTAGGAGTCGTAATACCAACAACACAGGCCGAAATCAATATATGGGCAGGCCCAGAGATACTGATAGCGAGGCTGTCCGTACAGAGCCTAGCCCGAAAACAACCAGAGCAGGTCAAAGAATTCCATCTAAAGCTAGGGATGTGCGGCATAACAACTCGGAAAATCACTATAATCTTTTTTTTTTCGATAAGCAAATTCATGAAAACGTCAGATGTAAATTTAACAAGTTTTGACACTTTGACAACGAATACAGAGTGTTATGTGAAATATTTACTTTCTCAGTGTGACATATTTTGTTTTTTTAGACAAAACTTAATTTGTAAAATCAACTCCTTGACTGATTCTTAGACGCAAGAGGTTATTTGTTATTCAGTGACCCAATTAAAAAGTTACACATAATGCCACATATAAAAAAATTATAGATGATTTTTTTTTCGATTCTATACCATGCAGCAATAACTGATTCCACACATGTCTGATGATGCTCTCATTTTTGTCCGGGGTATATTCATAAGGCATTAGAAGTAATAAAAATTGTCTTGTTCCTTGCTTGTATCAGTGGCGTACGGGAAAGTGTGTGAGACTCTTTTTTATAGTATTTTCCGCGCCTTCTTTTAAAATAGCTACATTTTGAATAAAAAGATAAGATTCAATTTACTATACCAAAAAATAGACATATTTTGTGTTGTTTTCACAAATTCCGCTATTTTCTTAAATATATCTAGCCAGAAAAAATATTTTTATTTTCAGTTATTGCGTTTAAATTGATTATGTATAAAACTTTACACAATAGGCTGTAAAACAACTAAACTAATGAAAATATACTGGGTGTTTAAAAAATTAGGTCAGTTTATATAGGGTGTCTCTAAAAGGTTGTGCAAAACATTGGCACCCTAGTGCTGAGGCTAACATATGAGGATCTAGTTCAATTTACTTTAGTCCAAAAGTTGATAGTTTCTGAAAATTCATATTGTGAAGCACAAAAACTCTATGAAGTTTTAGATGTAGGCGAAGTACTGCTGGTGTCACCCTCTGCAATGTACGCCAAAACTGTTCAATAAAAAAAACCGTGCCAAATTTTGTGCAAATCATGCATGTGCGTATTAAGATAAATATTTACAAATAAGTTTTGAAAAACAATAATTTTGACACCATGTCAGATACAAGCAACTTTTTATATTATCTTACAGTCAAAAACATTTATTTTTAAATATCACGTCGTTTAAATGTCCATCTCGACTTCGTCTGCACGAGTGTATTCGACGAACCCAATTTTCGATGACTTTGTGAAATAAACCGGGTGTGATCTCATGAATGAAGTCTTCAATCTTAATGCATTAAGTGTTTGTGGTCTGTTTACATAGACCTTAGATTTCAAATAGCCCCAAAAGAACAGTTGCATTCCTTGAAATTTTCCTTTCGTCAAACTTTTGTTGCAATACGTCGATAGTGTCATGAGTAGTGCGACATGCGGCACCGTCTTGCTGGAATCACATGCATCTAAATGCACACACAAAAATGTCACAAAAAATGTCTTAACTATCTGTTAATCCGTCTTCTTCTCTCGTGAATCTGTTGTGGATTGTTTTCACACCAAAAAACGGCAATTTTGCTTGTTAATAATCCACTTAACCATAAATGAGCTTCATCTGAAAAGTTAATTTTTACGCAAAATTCGGATCCCTTTCGAGTTGGTCTAAACTCCAAGCAGCAAATTCTCGGCGACAATCTTATACGGGTGTAAATTCAAGTTTTTTTTTGCAAAATCTGCCAAGTCCTCGTCCTTAACTGTAGGAATTGATAAATTTGGATCCTCTGCAACACTAGCTCTTAGAGTAGCAATATTCTCAACAGTTCTGATATTTCGATGTCTTACTGGTGGTTTTACATCGTGAGGGGTAAAACTATTTTCAAATTTCTTGGCGATGCGACGAATGGCAAACAAAGAAGAGCGATTATTTAGACCAAAGATGAAAAGAACGTTTATTTTCATAAAATCTTTGGATAATAACCAAACGTCCTTGAAGCGCATTTTGTCATAATAAATTGGTAGAGTATACTGAACATAAATGACGATTAGTGACAGGTATAACTTTATTACTATGGTTATCATATCGTTTCAAAACCATATTACTGGAAATTTTGGACTAATGCAAATTGGGCTAATTTTCATATTTTAACCTCAGGAATTTGTGATAGTAGACCTTTTACAGACACCGTGTATTATATAACATACATACCTTTCTTGTTAATTACGCTATAAAAAAAACATTTCGTGCCATATACAGAGTGATCCAAGATTCCAAAATTATCATATACACACAGTACGGTTAGTAAAGTTTCATCATTTTTTCTTTGCTCACTCTGTATAGGGTAATATTTAGTTAGCATTTTTAAATGAGCCTTAGATGAACGTGATGCAAGACTGAGACGGAACATAAAAAATAAGAAAGCGATAAAATTACTAACACGCATGCACTATAAGCTGTGCTGAACAAGAAGATTTCCCCTTTTCGTTTTGAGCAATGGCTGAGTAGATTCCGGCGTCTTCCTCCTTCACCCTCTTAATGATAAGTTTGGTGTCCTGTCCCGACGTAGTGGTCTCTATCCTGGCATCTTTGGTCCCGTTTATGGGTTTGTTGTCTTTCAGCCAAATGAGTGAATCTGGTTTCTTAGATAAGGATACCTCGAAATATGCGGTTTCGCCAGCTAAGTGTTATGGTGAAAGATGAAAGAAATATTTAGCAGAGATAAGATAGAGCGGGGTGGTGTCAGGGAGAACGTGGTTTACCACGTGGGTCAAGAAATCGGATTGTAATCTTTCTTTAACCACTTGGTATTTGTAATCCGAAGTTGCTACAGAAAATTAAATTGGAAACTCACGTTTCTAACTTTCTAATAAGAGCGTCTTGTCAATAGTATTTATAGTGATGGTATATTTAAGAATAGGTAACATAGTAGGAAAATATATGTTGCACTTCGTTTAGACGTTCTAAATGAAAACTTCTTTTTACAATTAAGATTCGGTCAAATCATTAGCAAGCCATTTGGCCACAATTCGATGAGTCAATTTCCCAAAAAAATTGAAGTGTTTCTAAAGCTTCCGCATTGTGAAACATACACGGGACGGGTACTTCTCATGCGTTCGAAGTCCTGTGTGTTCGAAGCGCTACATGACCGAAAACCTATGAGCCCGAATACCTGCCTGTTCGAATAGATATGTGCGCGCTCCCGGCTGACTGACGGAGAGAGAAGACCGCGATGCAATTCGCCTGGATGATTCATTCTCACGGTAAGAAGATAACGCAACGGTGTTCACAGTGATGTATCAATT
Organism: Monochamus alternatus; assembly: GCA_037114965.1. Taxonomy (NCBI): domain Eukaryota; kingdom Metazoa; phylum Arthropoda; class Insecta; order Coleoptera; family Cerambycidae; genus Monochamus; species Monochamus alternatus. The sequence goes on along the minus strand of CM073426.1, from coordinate 9,372,764 downwards.
TCCACAGAATTTTCCACGAAAGCTTATTTAAATATTTTTATTAACAGTCTCTGTTTTTAATAGTCGTTTTCATAGAAATTGTGAACGATTATGCATATAAATTTAATTTGAAGACCGTGGATTAATTTCCACGGCTACTTTCACACCCATCATATAATAATTAAACGAGTGGAAACATCTTAACAAAAGGCTGTATTATGGTAATTAATTAATAATGTTTCTAAAATTCTGTGGAAAGTGATACATCACTGTGAACACCGTTGCGTTATCTTCTTACCGCGAGAACGAATCATCTAGGCGAATTGCATCGTGGTCTTCTCTCTCCACCAATCAGCCGGAAGCGCGCACATCTCTATTCGAACAGGCAGGTATTCGGGCTCGTAGGCTTTCGGTCACGTTGCGCTTCGAACACACAGGGCTTCGAAGTCGTGAGGTGCTTCACACGGGGGACACTGCTTCCGAAGAACAGCAGTCACACTATTGGTAAACAGCGGACACTATCTAGTTGAAGAGATTATGGAGATGGAAATATTCCACCGTAGGGGTAGGGTACGTCGGCAAGTCTACAGATTCTCAGGTTAAAAATGCCACAAAAATATCTCGAGTACTAAAAACGTTATCATTTCTACGCAGGATGCCCATCACGGATTAACAATTTCTGTTGCCACTTATGGCCATTTCCATCGTTTGATTTAAGCTACGCTTACACTTTAAGGAACCTTAAAAATACAATTTGCCTTCCACCGTTTACTAAACCCAACATAAAATGTCTTAAACCTTCTTAAATATAAGCCCTCGAAATTCTAGGCTTATCTCTTTTAACGATACTTAAAGGTTCTACATAACCTAATTTAATAATTTGGTTTTATTATTTTTCCACTAAAAAAAAAAAAACAAAAAATAATAAACTATGATGAAAATGATATATTTAATAATGATTTAGAGTATGGGTTTCCTCGAAAAGTGATCACTTCCATACGATGGATAACTTTTTTTAGAAGATACCGGCTGTATAAAGAAACAGCTGCACATTTTGACCTTAATCGAAGAAGATCTTGAATTTCCAAGTAATATGTAAGCTCTTAAATAGAATCAGTGATAAAATTACAAAAAAAAATACATTTATTTTTAATCTTTAGTAATAATTCTGTATAGGCAATAAAACGGAGTTCCTTCTTTTTTATATTCAAAAAACTTTTTTAATGATTCTGCTGTTTTGTGACTATTATTTGGCGACAGTGAGTTAAATTCACCTGCTATCATTTTTCTTGTACAGACATTATCGGGTTTTTATTCTCCACCGTACTTTTATAATTTGCTATTATGTTAATTAGTAATACTTTTTCTTCATTGCTAATATTTGCCAATCGTGTTTTTTTTGGGAATTATTTCTATTATAAATCCTACCAATTCGAAAACAGAACTTAGCAGAACAACATAAAGTCAGAACAGTGAGAGTGAAGTGAAGTCAGAAAATGGCGATTTCAATGCTTTACAAAATTCGCTGAAAGTTGAGATTTTCCCGCCATTAACAATTTAAAATCAAAATCTGTGATTTTCACGTGCATGAGGATTGAGGACATGGCTTAATACACTAAGAGGCTTGACAATACCGAGATAATTCGACAATGACAATGCTGAATGCGTGTTGCTTAAACCAATTGAACTTTAAAACAGAAACAAAAAATTATTAAGGACTAGTAAATCGTTGTTTTATCAGGGTCTTACAGTAAATACAATAAACTACCAGATGTATAAATGTAATGGACCGGTTAATCATTCCAATAAGTTAATTGTTATTAGGACGCTGCCAGCATATATTCTTAATGATTTTTATTACTTGTATGTGTATTTATAATTGTATTGTTTGTATCTATAGCTAAGTAAATGCAGATATTGTTATATTGTACTCTCTTGAAGTTGTTTTATAATTACCTATTTATGTAATAAGTACCTACTCAAAACAATTCCTTGATAAACGAAAACGCATGTTGCGTACCTACATGTTATATACAAAATGTTGCAGGACAAGCTCCACAAAGCAAATTATTAAATGACATTTTTAAGATGACAAATTTATTTATTTATAGCATTTGTTTGTCCAGCAGAGTAAACACTAATTACATATAAATAAAATAACAAAAAAGTGAAAGAAATATTTAAATTTAATAAATGGGAAATAACTGAAGCCACACTGTTAAATACAAGGTATTTCTGAAATAAGTGCGTTACTTCAAAAGGGTTATAGGGGAAGTAAAAATAACTAATGTTTATTAGGTAACCTTTGGTCAAAGTGCCACGTGTTCGAGAAAATGAATTAAGAATTATTACGAAAAAAACCTGCATGCAAATTGACCTGCATCGCTGCATTCAATCAACTGTTTACAATACACTAATTCGGTCAAGGTCAATCGTTTAGTGTGGTAAACGGCGCATTCGTGGACGTGTCTCGTCGACTGTAAATTGATTTACGTTGTTTTATTTAAAAGTGTCTTATTCAAGTCAAGAATTACCAGATGTGTGGGTATGTGTGTGTATATCACACGCCATTGTTGACGTTGCCGATCATCAACAGCATATTTTTGCTGCAGTCAATAAAATTAGATACTTAGAGATAATTAACTGTCTCTTACAAACATACGTATTATCCGATATCGATTGATCGTAGGTAGTTTATTTTTTTATTTATTTAAATCCCAACTATGTGTCAACATTTTCTAACCATAAAAAATTGTTTGAAAATAAACATTTCGACTGACAAACAACGTTGTGATATTGCCAAGTGTACTCCACGCAACAATGTCGGTTTAAATATCTGTTTCAAATACGGATTCGTGCATCGTGTGTGGGATTTTTTTGAATGGATTTTTAACGAACAAGATCCTACACACTTTTCACGAATTACTCGTATATCAAGAATCGCGCACAACGAATACACGCATAGTCTGTAGTAAGCTTAAAGAATATCTAACCTAAAGATGTGTTTGTATCATTATTTTGTCTAAAAAAGTGACTACTTTTTGTTGCCACCACATTCATTTTGAGGAGCGTGTACTGAAAAATATTTGTATACCTGCAACTTCTGATTACATAGTCATGGAAAACTGAATCTAAAAAAATAATGATAAGGTGCTCGCCAAAACCTGCGTGCAGAAATTCCGAATGATCATGTCGGTGATGAAAAGGTGATTGGATTTTAAATTTTAAACTTAATACTTACGTTCAACACTCGCACCGCGAATGGTTTTGATAAATTTGGGTTTATCATCGAGCTCTTCCAACTTCTCCTCGGCAGATTTCTCACGGGTGGATCTCATCGTCAAAGAAATAGAATCTTGCTCAGATTTGGACCCGTACGTCTCAGATTTAACTTTCTCCTCGGCAGATTTTTCGCGAGTGGTTCTAAGCGTTTTTGAACTAGAGTCTAGCTCTGATTTAGATCCGTACGACTCAGATTTGATCTCCTTTTTGGTCTCGGATGATTCCCTAGCTGCAGAGGAAGATCTTATTTCAGATTTTTCTTCTCTGGCCTCGGACGAACTAGTTTCCGATTTTTCCTCTTTAGCCCGAGAAGACTTGGTTTCCGAAGAATACGACTCTGCTTTTATGGATCGACTCTCGGACTTGGCTTCTCTGGATTCCGATTTGAATTCTTTAGATTCGTATAACTCAGATTTGGCCTCTTTTCCATTGACTGCTGTCGCAGAAGAAATCTTTATTGAAGTGGATTCTACAAAAACACGCATTTTGAAAGCACAGCGGAAGCTACTCAGTTGGCTAGTTGTATTTGAGAATGACAACTGGGAACAAAAAATATAAAAAAAATTGTTTCAGAAGGAGATGTACATACTTCACTATATTATTCTACGTTCAATTTTAAACAAAAAAATTCCTATGAACTTAGATCTGGAAACGCTTCGTTTAGAATATACCTACAGGATGTCAAATTTAAAAAAAAATTATATTTGCTTCATTAACTCTCGACTACTTTGCTACTATGCTTTACCAAAGTAAGAATGAACAAACATCCTGTATATTTTGTTTTAATCGTTACATATAAAAGAAGTTTTGTTTACTCTAAATTTATTTTTTTAATTTAAACGTAATAACGATTCATGTGAAGGATAAAGTTATTATATTCTATAGAATTAAAAAAAAATGTTCCCCAGAAGAGTCTCAAATATATTCAAATGCAATTAGAAAGCAACACAATCAAAATCTGCAATAACAAAATTGGTGCGGAACGAATAATGTATGTTTGTGCTAGAACCATTAAAAATGTTCGACTTACCATCTTCCTTGGACTTTTTCTCACTAGAGTCAGTTCTAGAATATTTTCTAGAATACTTAGCGTAAACGTCATCTTCTGGTTCTGTTTTTTCTGTTTTACTGCCAACATCGACAGAAGATTCTTTTCTTAAGTACTTCCTAGCGTACTTTTCGTATGCATCTTCCTCTTCTTCGCCTCTCTTTTTATCCTTTGAATCCGCCCTGGAGTATTTCCTAGAATATTTGTTATCATCATCGTCCTTGTATGATTTTCTTTCTGTAGACGTCTCTGTTTTGGCGTACTTCCTGGAGTATTTAGCGTATTTATCTTCTTCTTCCTCGCCTATACCTCTCTTATCCAATGCGTATCTTGGGGAGTATTTGGCTATGAGGTCTGCTTCGTCGTCATCGTGACTCGTTATGCTTTTCCTGGTGTACTTACTACTGCCATCACCGTCTTCAGCGGAAGTGGATCTTATAGAGTATTTAGACCCTATGTCAGATCCAAGACCTAGCTTCGAGCTGTAGCTGTAGGTCTCGTTGGTTTCTGAGGGTTCGATTCCTGTGCCTTCGACAGAGGTTTTAATTGACTTTCTGATGGAGTACCCATCTCCATCACCTTCGAGACTTGACTTGATGCTTCGTCTCGAATAGTAACTGTCTGCATCTCCAGTATCTCCTGAAGTTCTAGTGATAGATCTGGAGGACCTCTTAGAATAAGAACTGTATGGTTCGTCGTCTTCGCCGATTTTACTTTTGATTCTTCTAGAGTAACTGTAAGTATCACCATCATCATCAGCAGTGGTCGATGATCGTATGGATTTCTTGGAGTAGCTATACTCGTTGTCACCTAATTCCGTTAAAGGTTTTCTGGTGCTGTAGCTAGAGGTGGTGTCTCCTACATCGGTTGAGTATGATTTTTTGCCATATTTAGAAGTGTAGTCGTCATATTTGGAGCCAGTTAGAGCTGAATCAGTAATGTACTTGCTAGAACCAGTTTCTGTATTGTAGCGTGAAGAAGACAGTGCGTCTGATGAATACGGGGACTGCCCTGCTCTTCTGGTATAAGAAGACTCGTAGCCGCCTTCTGTGAAGGAACATGTGTTTGTGAAGGAGTTGTTTACGTTTTTGGTTAACACTTGCAGAAGCTGGATATATTGTTAAGCACAGTTCTTGTTATTTCTTTCTCCTCAGCTTCAAGGGCGAAGTTTAATAAGGCGTTATAATAAAACGTAGTAGTATGCTGCTGCATCTTTCTTTTCTTTTCGTTGTTAGTTTGATTATGAGAGATAAAGCGGTGAAATTTTCACATGCATATAATCACCAAACAGAAAATAATTATAATAAAAATGGATATTGATTGAAATTTAAGGATATCTACAATCTTTATTAAAAATGTAATTTTCTTTAAGAAGCTCCAAGAAAATGATTCCAGAGGATTGTGGTTCGTGGTTGTTGTTCATGTCAAGTTACAACTTTGAACGAAAAATATTCGATTGTTTATTAAATAATGAATAAAATAAAATAATGTACTGTTTTTAGCTTCTGTGTATCACAGAGCAAAATATTTATTCATTTACCAAAGTCAAGAACGAAAACCAGGAGATATTTCGCATAGTACTATTTTCATGAACTATTAATTCGTCCAAATAATGATTGACGAATTTTACCGGTAGTAATAGAATACAACAGTATTAAAAATTTGGCTGTTGGCAGCTCGCACTTGTTATTTTCAAATATTCCTCATTTTTTGTTAAATATTGCGCGGTGCTGTGACTCCCACATGTGCACGCTTAAAATAATATTTGTTCAGATTATGACAAAGCCAATACCGTCACATTGTGAAAAGTAGATCACTACAAAATATACCTAGCCCGAAGTTTCAAAAGCTAAAATCAGTTATACAAAAATTGTGTAATTAATATATAGCTATTTATGCAATAAGTGAGGAAAAGTGTCTTCTTGTCAACAAATGAGTTTTTTAATAGCGTTTTAAAAATAGCTCATATGTATCACTATAGTTATATTTTTTTATTGAAAATTGTGAATGTCGAAAATGTAAATCAAGAATTCTTAGGGAATGTTGATATAGAAACGAATTATTTTTTAGGTGTTAACAACATTGTCAGTGAAAAAGAATATTGGCATAAACCAATAATAAACATAAATCGGTAGGACATAGATCCAGGATGTCTAGTGTTTTAAGAAAGTCAGAAGTTGAGAAATTTTTGAAAGAAGCAGATGATAAAACCTACTTGATGATGAAGGTAAAGTGAATTTTCACACTTCTTTTCAAATATTGAAATTGTTTCTTATTTTTGATATTGGTATCAGTGGAGCTTGCTGCCGTGAAAAACTAACATTTCTTCGGCTTTAAAAACATTGGAGAATATATATTGATAGAGATTCCCACACAAAGCTGAACGTGAGAAGAAAATTTAATATTTCTAACAGGAACATCGAAGTAATCAATCTTGTGGAAATGTTTCGTAAATCCTAGGATACAGACATGGAAAATGTTTCTGGAGAACGTCTGCTACGATACTGGCTGATGTAGGAGCAGACATAGCCACTCTTAAAAGGCCTGGTGGATGGAAAGCAACGAACGTGGCAGAAGAATATATAGAGGATTCCGTTAAACAAAAACCTCAAGTAGCCACAAATTTGGGTCAAAGAGAGATCAATATAAATACAAACTCGGCCTCTAATTCATCAAATACATGTGCAGAACTTTAATTAACCAACTGTTAAAAAGTTATAGTCAAAATTCGTATTAATGATTTAAGTTGACAATAAATGATTAAAACATTATGATGTATTTTTTTCCTGTACTAGTTAGGAAAAATCGAACTTTTTCGTACTTAAATTAGTTACTAAATGTACTTTTCAAAACACTATTAAAAAAAATTTATATTGCTCACTTATATTGCTAAATATAAAGAAGAAAGATTTTATTTTATAATGCTGGAATTATGGGCTTTGTTCTTGATTTAATTTGGTATAATATTGTATAATAAATATCAGTTCTGAATATTGTATTTTTTAGATTTTGCCAAAGAAAAATAGCTCATAAACTAAGAGCTATGTAAGTGATTTTCAAATGTAGTTTTATTTAATTTTAATTTCAAGTTTTCTAAACCATCATCAAAACATATTTTGTTTCAATCACTCCAAAATACACCATTTCATTAAGTTTGGTAATTATATTTCACGGTAAGTTTCTTAGTGTAAGAAAAGGTTAATGTTATAGTCAAAATGCAGGATTATACGGGATCTTTCACAACTTATTCGAAAATTTTGAACCATAAATGCACTTTTTAAATAATTAACTTTATAGAAAAAATATATAATAAAACTCAATAGAAAACAAGAAAAAAATGTTAGTTACAATAACTGAAAGTAATAAATTAGACTACTATTTCATGTATTGTAGTAAAAACTGCATGAAAAGTGACAAACAGTATGCTCAAAGATAAACTTTTAATAATTTTTATCTCATTTCTATTAGACTTTTATCATAATATATTTTTTAACAAATATATAATTTATGGTTATTTGGTTATGGTGTATATATGGATAAAAATTGTTGCATAAGTTGTGTATAAAGTATTCCTGCATTTCAGCTATCCTGTTATTCAGAAAAAATACACTCAGTTAGTAATAGTATTTATTATTCGCAAATCATCGTACAAGAACTAACCTGAGCGCGCTGACGAAGTGTATCTCCGACTCATCTCGTCGCCTATTTCAACATTTACTTCAACGCCGACTTTAAAGTCTGTTAGAACTACGTCACTAACACCGGACTTTTCAACACTGTACAACTTATCAACGGCACTGCCGGGCACTAGTTCCGGAGGAGGTTTGACCACGTAGGGCACTACTTCTTCCAAAACTCTAGGCTTGTTGATTTGGATCAGGGGTTCGACCGCTTGGATCTTTGGCAGGTGGTGTTCCTCGGCTGTTTCGGACTCTGGGGTTTGGATCTGTTTTAGAGTTGAGTCCTCCGATTGGAATACGTCGGTGGTTGTGGTGGTTGTTGTGGCTGGTGTGGGAAAAGGCTCTGGTACTAGTGTCCTGTCGGAAGAACTTGAGGTGTCAGTGGTTGTTGTGCTTGCAACTTCTATTTGAACCTTGACTTGACTTGACTCTTTGGTTGCTATCTCAGTTTTAGCGACTGCAGCTTTTAATTGTTGTATCAACTGGTCTTGTTCCTTAGTCTGATCTGGAGCTTTGGCCTTGATCTCAAGCTTTAACTCCTTTTGTTTAGCTTGCTCGGTTACGTTGGATTCTACCTTTGTTTTCGGTTTAACTTCAGTTTTAGCAACTGCAACGTTTAGTTCTTGTACAAGTTGGTCTTGCTGTTTGGTCTGACCTAGTACTTTAGACTTGGTTTCGAGTTTTAGCTCTTGTTCTTTAGGTTGCTCAGTTACTTTGGATTCTACTTTAGTTTTAGGTTTGACCTCAGTTTTGGCAACTGCAACTTTAAGTTCTTGTACAAGTTGGTTTTGCTGCTTGGTCTGATCTGGTACTTTGGGCTTGGTTTCAAGCTTTAGCTCTTGCTCTTTAGGCTGCTCGGTTACTTTGGATTCTACCTTAGTTTTAGGTTTGACGTCGGTTTTGGAAACTGCAACCTTTAATTCTTGTACAAGCTGGACTTGTTCCTTGGTCTGATTTTGTACTTTGGGCTTAGCCTCAGGTATAAGCTCTGGCCCTTTACTTTGTTCGGTTGTTTTGGATTCGACCTTAGTCTTGAGAACTGCTGACTTTAATTCCTGTACAAGTCGATCCTGTTCTTTCGTTTGACTGGGTAGTTTCGGTTTTGCTGTGGTTAGTTGTTCTGGTTTTGGTTGGTTAATGGGGTCAGCGGCAAATTTTTTGGTTGGCGGCTGATCAGATTTTTCAACTAGGATGTCGGGTAGTTTGGCTTGTGGTTTTGGCGACTCTACTGGTTTTTGTGGGAGTGCTGGTTGTTTCTCGCTCGATAGGGAATCTGCCTCTTTGTTTGTCGGGGAATTTTCTGTTAGTGCAGACTCTACCAAAATGTCGTCACTGACTGTTTCGTCGGTCTCACCTAAAAATAGTATGTCAAACTAATTGAAGAATGTAATTAAGCTTTTTATTGCTTCAGTTAAATTTTAAAATTTTCTGAAAATATTTTCCAATTTAAAATTTGGTGTCACGATAAATAAAGACATTAATATGATTTAAATACTTCCCGTGCCAACTACTTTTCTGGCCTCACATGTAAGTGAAGTTGTGCAAAACTTGGCAAGCGTTGTTTTCACATGAGTTTGAATGTTTGAAGTAATCACGATGATTGATCCTAAGCATCCTATATGTGAATATTACGATTTTTCTCAAACTGGCCTCATAAAATATCAAATTTAAACTCTATAGATTTTTTACTGTTGGTTTTGTTTGTTATAAAAATAGACTCACCGTAGTCAGTAGCGAACTCTCGTATTTCCTTTAACCAGAATTCCTTTACGTTCCTATGTATTTTAAGAATCAGCGACTGCCCACCGACTTTGTCCACCAATTCAAAAGCGTGGTCGTCGTCTGGATAATCCTTTAACTCGACTTGGGTTAGCTGTAACAAAGACATTGGGTCAAATTTCTTGAATTCAATCACGCGATGACCAACATACCCTGATGGTATCCTTAAGTTGAAAAATAGACCTGTCTTCGGATATCCTCCGTACCTTACAGATAAGGATGCGTGCCTTAAAGAGAAAAAGGTACCTTTCTTTGGTGATATCTCCAAATGTTAGCGAAAACCTGTCGTGGGCAAGGAGACGTCCAAGCTTGTGGATGCTCCCGCGATAACCTTCGATGCTAGAAGTGAATTTGTCGTCTTGTGCCCTGTGAGGGACACTTAGCATCAAATCCAAGGCCTTCTGGAGATCGGAGTTGTTCTCGCCAAGACACGCGCTATACCTTACCAACTCCTGAAGGAAAAAACATATTTTTGTAGTTGTTTGGTAAATAAGTGCATAAAATACAGGCTTGGAGTAACTGGCATTATTTTAATAAGTAATAAATTTAACCCAATCAAAGAAGTAAGTATTATTGTGTAACAGATCTTGATGTAAACAGAAACAAAAATAATGGTAATAAGGTATAAGGGTCAATTAATTTAAATAGTTGAAAAATTATGTTCCATTCAGCACTCGAATTGGCCGAATACAACTGCAGCATTAGATACATTGCCCATTAATTTTGACGTTTGTAGGTTGTAAGAATCTAGAGAATATTGCAATCGGCATCGTCACTATATAAGGGCACGTATCAGAAAAAGAGACGATTTGTTACTTAAACTGCCACAATAAGTAGTAAAGGCAATATAACGAATGGATCTGAAAGCGTTCACCTCAATGCCCTTGAGATCTGGATGACCTACAAATACAAATGTCAAAAGGGAATCTTTACATTAACTTATCTGACAGCTAATTAGATTAGATAATCAGTAAAATGATAGTCAGTTGACGTTTGTATTTGACATAGTAGGTATATTTGTCACGTTTTCGTTTTATGTACGCTTTTGTGTCAGTTTCGTTTAAGGAAAATCAATTACAAAAGAAATTGTTCTATAGTCTGAACACAGAAACATATGGAAAAAATGTAGAAAAGCGGAAAAATGTGACCAATTTTTATTTTTGAATTCTAAACGTATTTCGGAACACAAAAATCCAAATTTGGTAAACGAAAATAACAGGTGGCGTAAAAGTCATCACCCTATCGGAAGTTGTTATAATTTTTGCAAATAGCGGCAAATTTCAATTCTGCTTTAATATTTGTGAAGCAAACATATACAAAATACACGTCAATAAGACATGAATCGCTATACTTCTCAGGAACGCGGAATAATAATTGTTTCGATTTTTTGCGGAATAATTCGTCGGTGGTGTTAGCGCAGCGTGAATTTCGGCGCAGATTTCCCGGTCGCCCGACAAATACTACGGCGTTTATGGGATGACACGATATGCTGCCAGGTCTGGTTGGCCCCGAAACAGCAGTTCTGCTGAGAATATCGCGACTGTGGCTGAAGATGTCGCAGAGGACCCCGGAGTAGCGACCAGACATCGTGCCAGGAAATTGGGCATCAATCGGCGGTCTTTACAGATAATTTTGGTTAACAACTTCAAGATGTTCCCTTACAAAGTGCAGACAGTGCATCAGCTGTTAACTGTTGACCGCCAAACGCGTGTAACCTACGCTCAGACCATCCTGAATCTGCATCACGACGAAGAGAACTTTTAATCGAAAATCATCATGAGCGACGAGGCCTATTTCCATCTCTGCGGATATGTTAATAAGCAAAATTATCGCTTCTGGGGCATCAAAAATCTGCATATAACCCACGAAGAGCCATTACACCCGCTCAAAGTTGTTGCATGGTGTGTTGTTTACGCTAGAGGCGTCATCGGGTCCTAATTTTCCGAAGATGCTAGGGGTCAAACGATTACTGTGGATGGCGAGCGCTACAGAGCCATGTTCAACGACTTTCTCCTTCCTCAATTGGATGAGTTGGGACTGGAGAATATGTGGTTCCAACAGAATGGAGGAACGGTGCATACTGCACAACGCATAACCGAAATTCTGAGGGCTGCTTCACTGGCCGGTAGATCGCCCGATTTATAAGTTCCAGATTTCTTTTTGTGGGGTTTTCTGAACTCAGGAGTCTATGTGAACAAGTCGCAGATTCTTGAAGCCCTCAAAGGGAATATCTGTCAAGAATGCAAGAACCTATTGCCGGAAGTTCGGGCAAGAGTAATGGAAAATGCCATAAATCGGGCCAATATCATTTTCTCGACTTAATGGAAAAAATGTAAGACATCAAATAAACATAATCCAAAAGCAGAATCAAAGTTTTTCATTCATAAAAAAAATATAACCAAAGAACATCGGGTGACAACTTTGCGCCACCTTGTATAACAGAGAAAGTGTAGTTGAAGGTCCCTGGGCATTCGGAATGATTGCCGATAACTCAGAAGACTTAAGAATGGTGATTTGCGCCGAAAATAAAAGGGATGCAGACACGTTAATTCTCCTTTTGGAACAACATGTAGAGAAAGGGTCTATTATCCATTCGGATATGTGGAAAGCGTGTGAGAGATTCACTGAATATGACATTAAACTGTTAACCATAGTGTTAAATTCGTTGCTGAAGACGGTACTCATACCCAACGGATTGAGTCGTCGTAGTCGGCTGCAAAAAAATTTTTAAAAGGTCAACATCGGACGAATTTGCAGACCGACTCTGTGAGTACTGTGTGGAGACGCCATTGTAAGAAAAACAGTCTAGATCCGATGGATGAACACACTAAGTGTATAAAATTAGAATATGGAGATTTTTCAAATAAATAGTTTCAACATCCGCCACAATATTGCCACAAAAGATACTTTTACTTTTAAATACATACAGAATTCTTACAAAGTCACATGATTTTTATTTAACATTTATATTTATATAACAAACATCTATGTGGATATAATTAATATATGCGGGCGCGCTCAATTTTAAAAAATTGCTACAAATTCCGTTACTTATAACTTAAAAAATCAAAAAACATGAATATGTAAATGATTTTCCTCAATATTGTCCTTAAAAAAAATCCGCAAATAAAATTAGGTATATATCATTAAAGCGCAAATTAGTAGTCAAATCAAATTATCTTATTATCATTTCTATAACAGATTTCCCTTATTCTAAAGCCGAAGGAAAATGGAAATTTTCCGTAAATTTTTACATTTTTACATCAGACCAAAGCCGCAATTTTATTAATTTTGTATTTCTAGAGCAGCATGTAATATAAAGACATTTAAAGAAGAAATTTTTGAGGCAATTTTCAGTTAAAATATAATATAAGAAAAATTTGAGTTTTCCGGAAAATTACCCATTTCCGCGGAAAAAGAAAATTGGTTATATACTAGTAATCTTGTGTAGAACCTTCCTATAGAAACCAATTTCTTTTGTAATTGATTTCCCTTGAACGAAAATTGGGCCACTGATTGTAAATAAAAGTTTCTCTGGAAATCGTTATTGTATATCGAAATGTAATAGATCCTTGAATATCCAAGACATTATTAGGTATATGATTTACTGAGTACTTTAGGTTACGATATCTTGATGAGGGTGTCTACAGGCGATACAGTTTTATACATTACCTGGTTGTTCTTTAGATAATCGTCATATATCTTAAAAAATTGAGAAGTACCATTATCAAAGTTAAAACTCCTAAGTAATATACACAATCGTCGAATTCCATATTACGTTTCCGACATCTCAGTGCCCTCGTATTAACGCCCGTGTCTTCAATATCAGTTTGATCACTATAATTGTAATAAATATCGCAGCCACTAGTAAAGCACAACTGTCGTTCTTAATAAAATCGACCGTTTGCGAAATTACACACATTCCAACCTGATGATGAGCTCGTAGGTACTTGTTTTTATAAGCGAATATATATGTAATATACGATGAAAATTATAGCTATTATGCCGATGTAATATATGCAGTGATCGATATCCATACTATAATTTAACACATATTGCTTTTTTTATTTTTTGACTTTGACACGTGAATGTCACTCAAATTAACCGAGAGGCTTTTCCTATTGGTATTAAGGTTAATTCACACAAGCGCGAAATTCATAAATTTTCTTGTGAATTCTACAGTTTTTAGTTTAAATTATTTTTTCGGGAGTAGAAATCAGTTTCTATGACATCAAAATTAAAACAGAAGTAGTCGATTATTCCCAAGGGAGTATAATGCTCCCAAGGGAGTTTACATTATGGAGAACGTTTTTCATGCAAAAAAAAAAGATAACATTGAAATTATTTATTGACATTTAAATAAAATGTTACATTTGTACAATTTTCAAAATTTTGTGTAGTGGTACCTACTAAAACCTGATTAGCAATTTTGATCTTATATTCAATGGAGTTCTCGACATAACCCTTAGCGACTGTCGTTGATTTCCAACCAGCATGACGCTTTATTGTCGTGATATCCACACCAGCATCTGCCAGTAATGTCGCTGAAGATCTTCGTAAGCAGTGACCAGTATAACATGCAGCATCAGGTAATTTTAAATACGAAGCTACTACACTCGGAATTTTTCCCATGGTATTCTTGCCAACTGGCTGCGAACTACATTTTCCTGCTTTGTAGTACAAAAAAAGGCGCTTATGCTTGACGTGGGGAGAACGAAGGGACAGGTATTTTCGAAACAATTCAAGCATATTTCCCACATCGGTAACCAGAAAGGTTCGTGGAATCTTTGTCCTAGTGTTTGGAATTTTTACAATCAAGAAAGAGCCTACATCCTCAATATCATCTACAATTAAATTGACTAGTTCATCAGTTCGACAAGCTCCGGCAATCCCCAAAATTAATCCAACCTATAAAAAATCAAAATACTTAATAATTGAAATACCTAACAACAAAAGTAATCTTACCTTAATCATTAAGAATTCTTTGTCATCTGCACTTGATAGAAAACGGTCGATTTCACCCTTTGTCAATATTTTCGATTTTTTCGCTTGATATCCGTCACCGGTTCTTTTAAAAAATGCGATCAGCTTGGGGAATTTGCTTATATCTATGTTGTCGTAAATTATCAAGCATGACTTAACCATAGAATATTGCACCCATCATGTGGAAGATTTGTAATTCTTTGCATTTTCACTGAACTATGCCAACAAAACATTCTCGCTGTATACTTGAACATTTTTCTCGGCGCACCACTTTTTGAACCGATTGTACGCTATATCGTATAAAGATCTTGACTTCGTAGGCAGCAAATTGCTTATTGCAATATTTGCAGCCTCTACAATCTCTTCCGACTCACAATTATTCATTGTGCACTAAACAAACTTTAAACTAAACCAAACTAGCACCTTAATTTGACAATTCTTTTTGTTTGTTTATTTTGTAGTTATGAGAATAACTCAAAGACTACTAAATAAATACTCAAATCCAAATACAATAATTCTGGTGCTACTTACTTCATAATGACAAAATATGTGTTTTTAAGTTAATGAGACCGTGGAAAAAATAGTATATACCATTCGGGAGAGATGCTATTTTGTCTTCGGTGCATTGTAGCCCTCGGGCTTCAAATTGCACCTCTGCCAAAATAACGCATTTCTCTCCCTTATAGTATAATGTACTATTTATAGGTGCCCGCAGTGGGGGAATCTGTAGGAGTCATGGCCCTTCGTGGATTTTTCATCTTTTCCATTGTTACAGATATTTCCATGTATGAAAATAATCACATTATAATACGCGAGAGTTTCTGTTGGCATTAAATATTTCATTTATCAAAATATTGTTCATATTCACGGTTTCCATTTTAGCCGCTACTGAGAAATTTGTCTATAGGCCCCATGGTGGCATACTCTCAACTTTCAGCGAATTTCGGAAAACAGTTGATTATTATTTTTATATATTTTTAGGTATTAACAATATTGTGTGAAACTAACTAATCTGTGGACTAAAACCCCGACCAGCGTTGAATTACACCCACAATATGTACTCATATATTCTTTATTATTAGCTTTTGTAAAAATTTTGACTGTATGCTAATGAACAATTCCACAAATAATGCTCTATTCATTAATCTAGCTAAATTTACTAACCTGGTTTAATGAAAACATTCTATAAATATATAAGTTCACATTTGAAACTATGGGAACTCGAAAATTCAACCACAATATGATGATATCTGACCTATTTCTGCATTTTTAGAATTGCATCTTCAGGTGGTCTCCTTTAAGTTGAGTCAAATATCTAACTATAAAAATTATTATACCAATAAATTAAAATAATTTGAAACTAATGTTTGTAATTTTTACTTTTATATTGATCTTTTTATTTAATACGAAGACCTCGTGGGTAACAAAATATAAATAATTTAAGTCAAATGTTATGTTACCAGATTTTGATGAAAAAATTGCTAATATGATTTTTGGAGAAATCGCTTCGAAATAAATTATACCAGCCGATATATTTAATCAACATAATTAAGTACGTCTAAGATGATCCAATATGCGAAAATATTTTTAATAAAATCGCACAACAAATAAATGTTTCAGGTCAAATTTCAACACACTGCATATTATCAACAAAGTGCTCAATAATAATGAAGGCATGGCTTTTGGCCAAAAACAATATGTAATATGTAGATACATTCATCATCAAGACCTCTGATATTTTTTGGTATATTTAAATTAGCACCATTATGTTTACAAATCGAAAATTTGACACAATGTGTAACATTTTTAAAAACTAAATTTTGTTTTCTTAAATTATCTCGACCAACGCATTTTAATACGTAGTCGTATATGTTTTAAACATATATCCAGGCGTCAGAGGTTGGAAATCGGATTCTTTGAATAATCGCTATTGAAGTTTTTTATTTTTTGATCTCTTGTTTATATCCATGAGGAGAAAAAAAATAAAATGGGTACCAAAATTGATAATAATAATACTGTTTACTAAAATCCGACAGACAAAATTATCCATAAATAGGACACATAAAAGTTAATAAATAATATAGACAAATGCAAAGAAAAACAAAAATGTTAAAACTGCATTCTCCACATCTCGCAGAAATGTTGAATATTTATTACAAAAAATATCAGCAAACACCTATTTCATTATAATGTCTACACATAGAAAGTAAAGGCGAATTTAAATAAAGATTACTATGAGGAACTTTAAATTTGAATAATGAACAATATTTAGCACTAATTCTAGGAACAATAAACTGTACTTGCTCTATGAACTTATCTATTATCTTATCTTATCTAGTTATCTATTTGCCCGTGAATAAGTTTGTATAGATAACTTACGTTAGTAATTTTTCTATGCATTGATGTGCAACATATTGTTTAATCAATAAGAAGGAAACAGGAAGAAATATACTCGCTCCGATCTGTATTCCTAGCAAATGGATACTCTTAAAAATACATTGATAGAGCCAGTAGACCTCGGCGCGAGCAAACAGCAAAGCCCAAGGATGGAGTTACTACAACCACCACTTTTCCATACCTCGTTAATGTGACAGATAGAATAGAGAAAATACTACCGAAAGAAAGGCTTACAGACTGCTTTCACACCAGCATGTAAAACAAGTCAGCAACTCCGCACTCCAAAAGATCAATTGAGTCCGTTACAAACTCCAGGAGTGTGTAACAGAATCGTTTTCGGAAGGCGAAGTAGACAATAAAACGTTGGTGAACCCCGACATATACCTCTGAGCCCTTTCCACTTGTTTGTAATATACCTAAGTCATGCTCAGGTACGCCCCTTAATAAGGTACTACGGAAAAATTACCTGCACGAGAGAAGGATGGGCAATAAGATGTACTTCTTGTCAGAAACAGACGGTTGAACAGAGCCGAACTTGGAATAGTTGGTGTGCATTGATCATTCTATCAGTGACTGTGGCAAAGTATACATGGGAATGTCTAAACAAACTGTGGAAACCAGGAACCCAGCCTGAAAAATTGGCTGTTGCTGAACATATTTGAAAAGAGAAACAGAATATCAGTAGAAGACACTGGATTCCTGGTTCGTACCAATGCGTATTACAACCTAGCGTGAAGGGAGGCTCTGGAGGTTCTACAATAACCGAACAACATGAACAGGGCGAAGGGTTGAAGATTAGTCATACTTAGATCTTGTTGTTTAAGGACAAACAAGTGAACCGAAGCGTACCTGGACCAGCCACCTTTAACACCAGTCAATCTAAACTAACATTGATGCACCGACTAGTAGAATAGCTGGTCTTAGACGCTGCTCAAAATACCATCTGTTAAGTAGGGGATTAGAAACACACTATCAACGATTTACTACCAGTATTACTCAAGACAATCTCCTGTAATTGTCGAAGTGGATGCAAGGGTAATTGCAACTGTCGTAAGCTTGAGCTGTTCTGTTGCATGAAACGTCGATAAACCCATTAACATCTATTTACAAAATTTCCTGACAGTTAAACTGTCAGATGAAGAGAATGAAGAGACAGAAGAAACTGGAGACGTTGAGGAAACTGCAAGTTACCAACGCCACGTCACCTTGGTGAGCATCTCAAACGTAAAAGACGGAAATTAATTGAGTAAAGAAAAGATTTTATGTAATATAAATTTAAATAAACAACGATTTCGTTCAGTTTTAATTTCTTTCCATAATCTATTCTATGACGTCTCTGCTTTGTATATTCAAATGGTACATGTTCCTTCTTTCGTTAAAAAAAACTGTTTCTGCAGAATTTAGTGAGGAATATTTTTTTATTCTATATTTTTTCCCTAAAATTGATTCCTTCGAAAATATTTGCAAAAAATGCTAAATACCTTCCTCTCAGTGGTTTAAATAGTAAGTTGCACATCGAATTTTGACGCTCAATTTTAATTTTCTTCTTCTTAAGCATGAAAAAAAAAACTATGGAAAATAAAGCCTTCAGTAGGTATTTTACGGTCAACAAGATCTCTGACGTTTGGACTAATATTAAAGTTGCACATGTCTCACGACATTGGAAATTTGATTTAGCAGCCGCAACAAGGCTATGAAAACTAGAGAAGTTGCCTTAATGTCTATTCTAAATCCATGAAACACCTGCTACGCTGCGCTTGTTCCAATTCCAAGACTTGTTCTACAAACCAAATTTCGGAAAGTATGCATCGCGTGATTTATTACGTCCTCCTTTCTTTGTGGGTTAGATCAATAAACAGCTCTTTCTCAACTAATAAATAGGCAGTTCTAATTCTTATTTTCTCAATTGCATGTGTGGCAAATAATTGATTTTGCGTTTCAAATAGAATTTAGTAATTTCATTAAAATCTTCATTCTTTTTTTAACATTGGAAATTATTGAAGAATCAGTAGTGTAATGCTAGATGTACATAGTAAATACAGTTAAAAGTTTGAATGCAATAATTTGTCAAAACCAAATTGAGGGAAATTCAATTCTATCGATATGAGGAAAGTAACTCTAATTTTATTTATTTATACATTAAAAGGTACAAAGTGCAAAGCAATAATAAACACAAAAAAATACTACTGAAATTAGTAATATAAAAAAAGAAGAAACGAACAACAAGCAGAAACATTTAGTTTGTAGAAACTGGATAACACGGGTCCGATTGCATGCTCTGCCGCCTCAAGTAACGTTCAGATAAACGTTAGTGCAATGGCACTGCAGTTGTACTGTTGTATTGTATTTGTATGGTGTTAAATATTATTTACTCTGTTTACATAAAATTACTGTAGACTTAAGAAGTTGGAGAATTTTTCCGCTGTAAGTTGGTGACATGCAAAAACTCAAGATTCTGGACCTTCAGAGAGGTGTTTATGTTTTGTCAACTACGTCCCTATCTACGGAAATTGTTGGTATTTATCATTTGCCCTAGATAAAATATAAGCCTACAATCTGCAGGAATAGATGGTCTATTTGAATGTTTGGTTAAATCACAGTATATTAGTATACTGTGGGTTAAATGAGGCCCCACTAATTTCAGCAAGTCATCAAACACTGCCACTGTCATTCGGGTGAAATGAAAAAATAATCGGCATTCTCATTTCGCATTTCTTTATATAAATTATAGAAATCACCTTGCATGTGCTATCTGCGGTTAATAGGTCGCAACCACCATCTCCGAGTTCTTTTAATTTTTTTTGCATGTATAGTTTTTATACATATTGACGTCGCTGCGAATAAGAGCAGCAAAAGTAACTGTTTCTAAACCAAACAGTCCTCTTCATCCATTTTTTTTAGAAACAAATCAATTCTAAACTAAATATCTAAATTAGAATCTAATTTAAAAACTTAACCTGCAAAAATGTGAATCTTCTGTTTACTGTCAAAATAGCAGTTTTCTGATTGGTCCTTGTATGATTGTTGGAAAAGAATTGTTAAAAGCTAAAATGCTTTTAGCTTCTGCCATGCAACTGCAGTACAAAGGCGTTACTGTTAAGTTTATCTGAACGTTACAAAAGTCACCCGTATTTCTCGCCGTTTTACTTCAGTATCTTTGAATATTTGCAGGTGGGATGAGTTAACATTCCTATTATTTGCTAAACCCTAGATTATTCAGTTATTAAATGTCTAAAATTATTTGTATTTTGTAGAAAACACTATTTCAAGAATACGGCGCCCTTTTTAATAACTTTTCTGCAGTACCAATGCAACTGCACTAATCTTATGTGAATGAAGCTTTAGTAGATCTTACAATGGACCAGTGTCCAATGTCGTGCAGAAGTGTATTTTTAAATCATTTTCGAACTGCTCTTTTTGGTTTTTTTACAAAATTGTATTTGTAAGAGTCTACTATACATTTTTTTTAATTAAGTTGTAAATCACCCTATACACTAAATATTAGCTAACTTGTTATTTGTTCTGCGTCTAAAAATTAATGAAAACATATGTTTGTAATATCTTTAGTTTTCAAGTAAATATATCAACTTTACTTTTCTCCTTTCTACAACTGATATCAGATGACAACATTTGGTTTCTGTGGACAAATGTATGTATGGTTCTTGATAAAAATGGTCCCCATCATTTGACGTTATACCTCGTGCAATTTGGCATAGCTTGACAACTGAGACGCCATTTTGACATCAAAATCATTCCAAAAAACAAATATCTAGAGATCTAAATCAAGAGTAGTATTTTCGGTCATAATATGAGAGCGTAGGTGATCAATTCCAGTTTTATCCTGTCAATTACGGTGTATTTTTCGGTTTCCTGTACGTTTCTCGAACATTATAAAATCCAAAAAGCCTCCGTTGTTGACATTGCAGGTGGGTGGCGCGTGAAATGGGTCAACATTTTCTATTTCGGTAAGTCTAAATATACGGTCGACTATAGGATCGGCGCCCATTCTGCACAAAATTCCTCACGCAGCGTCGGGCATCGAAAGAATACTAACAGAACTAATAGATATATTATCTATGCATTATCGAATATTATTTAAGTAGTTTCAAGTGAGACAATCTCACTGCTTATGGGTCGACTGCTTATACAGGGTGTCTCATAATTAGCTGCCAACCCTGAACAGGCCGATTCTATGATCAAAATTAAGTAAAAAAAGTTCATATGAACATGGGTCCGGAAATGCTTCCTAAGGGCACAGGGACCCATTGAAGAGGGATGAATGGAAATCATTACCATTAAATGAATGAAATTTGGTATACACGGCTAAATTTTGATGAGCAATTTGATGGACTAATCCTTTTATTTCCACAAGGTCGATTGGGGTGGGTACGGGAGGGCCCTTGGTATTTTGCGTGTGTAACTTTTTCATCTTTGAATTTTTAACAAATTGGATACCAAATTCCGTGTTCCCGAACTGTTTTATGTTGAAAAGGCACTCTTGTTTCAAATCGTTATCTTTAACGGTTTCTGAGAAAATCGCCACTTTGGTCAATTTCATAGTAATTTAAACAAATAATAATAATAATTTAATACGTAATCAGTAATACACAGTAATACTGCGCGGCAGAAATCTTATCAACTAACTCTTGTCCCGTAAACTCTTCCATTTTTTTCGCTTAGAACTATTAAATTGGCAATCGGGTTGACAATACTTTGACATAAGAATACCTTGATAATTTTGTTTAAATTTCTATGAAATTGACCAAAGTGGGATTAATTCAAGAGCGATTTTCTCAGAAACCGTTAAAGATAACGATTTGAAACAAGAGTACCTTTTTAAGGTAAAATAGTCCAGGAAAATGGAATTTGGTGTCCAATTTGTTAGAAAGTCAAAGATGAAAAAGTTACACACGCAAAATACTAAGGGACCCCCCCGTACCCACCCCAATGGACCTTGCGGAAATAAATGGATTAGTCCATCAAATTTCTCATCAAAATTTAGCTGTGTATACCAAATTTCATTCATTTATCACAACGCGATTGAGAAATATTGCAAAAAAATGATTTCCATTCCTCCCTCTTCAATGGGTTCCTGTGCGCTTAGGAAGCATTTCCGGACCCATGTTCATATGAACTTTTTTACTTAGTTTTGATCATAGAATCGGCGTTCAGGGTTGTCAGCTAATTATGTATATCACAGTATCCCTCTAGAAGCAACAGAAGCAGACGGTTGATGCTACAATCAGACGTGCATCTTGATACATTAAGGATAAACAAATCTTATAACTTTACTGCATGTATGTTGCATTGTACAAGCACAGCGCTTTAGGACACGTTCACAGACGTTGGACTTCTTTCTGCAAAGGCTAAGTGCTAAGAAGTAACAACGTGTTTGAAACAACCACATTTGTAACATAGTTGATGTTAGTATAGACAGTATGTGTCTACATGAATGTATTGAATAGGGGTTGTATATATACTAAGAAAACAGATTGTTTAAATGGAACGTATTTTTAGCAAATGTGTCTATAATAAACGATATTAACTACAAAAGTAAAATACAATCAAACAACAACAAATAAACAGTTATTAAGAATCAATCGCATGTAGATTAAGAAAAAATACGAAAACTGGCGACAAAACTTTTGCTACCAAATAATCATGAAGTTATAGAGACTAGTTGCTGAAAACGAACAGCTATCGAATAGTTAGAACATTTTACTCTATAATTTTTAAACTTACCGTTGTCTAACGTAAAGATGTCACTGCCAGTTAAGAAATCAAGTTTACACTGGCTTATGTTTGTTTATATTTGATTAGTGTGTTGTTTTATTTAAAAAGTACACTATATTTTAGATATTGAGCACCATTTGAACACTGTTATAACCCATACTGATGAGACATGTAAATAAGAATACACGTATCCCGGTAGAAAATAGCGTGAAACTTTTATTTTTGACAACTATATAGGTTAATGACCAGATCTACCATTTAGTGTACAGGAAAAGCTTTTTTCTATACCTGCATTAGTCATTTGTTAAATATAATTGCAATTCGACAAATTATAACTACTAGTATGTACTTTAAGTTGTTCAATAATACAATTTTAAAAATACATCGTTCTCTAGGAAGTGGGCTGTGAATCATTTGCTACAGAAATAGTAACATACGGTATGTTTTCTGTCTTTGACTGGGGTTTTTATTATTTTATTGTTATTTAATAAAGTGTCTTACCTTTAACAGAAGCTGGTAGTCGTTTATACGTTGAATCGGAAGTTTCAAATGCTCGGAAATAGTTTTGTCGTCACCAAGGCGTTGTGACAACTCCTGTAAAAAGAAAATATAAAAGTATTTTAAATAAAATAAAAAAAGTAAATTTTAATTTTTCCGAGTATCTGGTAAAAAGAAAAAAATGTCACAGAATTTGCCCCGCTCGCACCCAATTCGACGACTGTGGTATCGTAAAACGCTAGCTTGCCTCGATCGCCCCTACGCGGTGCTGGTAAACAAACAAAATAATGCCGTGTATCGAGACGCGACTGGAATATTGAGAATCGACGAGAATCGTTCGAGAAATCTGGAGCTGCTAGAAAATATCTGAAATAAATGAAGAATAAACGGCCGAGTCAGTCAGTCTTGAATTGAAGTGTTTAGTTAAAAATTTCCTGGAGTTGCAAAGTGAAATAGTGTTTAGTTGAGTTGTAATTAGTATTCAGTAGTGTACAGAGTGTTTAATAAATATCAGTAAAAATTAAATGTTTGTTTCTCTGGTAAAAGAAAAAGACGGGTTAGGAAACCTGTAATAATAAAATAAATCACTGAGAACAACTGAAATATCTCTAACAGAGTTCTTTAACTCTTTTTATTTGTCATTTTAAAAACAATATTTTGTATTATTTCGTTCTATACAGAAGTGGTCGATTTTTAGACAAATTAATGTTTACGTATGTGTTTTTTTTTCACTGTAATATTTAAAGTAATTACTTAATCAGTTCTTAATTCTGTTTAGTAAACAAATTGTTGGCAAGTCTCTTATGTTGAAGCATTTACTGCAGTTTTAGTAGTTTTTGTTTAAACAAATGTGTACTGAAAAAATATATATCTTATAATTAACAAGCATTATATTAATTATCTCTAGAATATAGTTATGGTATCTAATAATAACACACATAATTATTATTAAAATACCTTTATTAAATGTAAATTATGCTTATTCAAATATCCAGTCAATCGATAAGCCTGATTACTTAGAACAAAATTCTTTTTTCAATGTAATATACGATATGAGAATAGGATGCACAAAAATAACTCAATGTAAATCTACTTATAAAAACACCTCATGATTTATTCCTCCCTATCATAAAATTAGCACAAAAATAGCACCTCAACAATTCAACACGTTTGTTAATGCTATCGGTAATTCTCCATTAATCCCTGCCCGTAGGTTATTTAATCATCGATTATAGACGGGTTAGTCGAGAGAGAGTTAGCCTAAATGTTATTTTAAAATCGCTATTTGGAACTGACAAACACATTTATATGTTTACTTTTTCTGTATCCATGCACATTCTGCCAAAATCTATTATAAGATTGACGGTGCGGCTGATATGTCTTGCCGAATATCTGAAATTTGCATTCGGATTTGCAAATTGTGGTTTAATAAGACTGTATAGGGTTAACTATGATTAAGTACAAATATTTTAAGAGGGGATAGAGACAATTAAGAATTAACGGAATCGCCTTATTTATAAAACGAAAAAAAATTGTCGATATTATTTTAATCCCTTATTTAACGCCGACTATGCGACCCGTCCGCCGCACGTTTGATGTTTACAGAGTTAGCGTAGACAACCAGCAACACAACGGTAAAATTCACTGTCATTTCTGCGTTTACGTAGTTTTGTTCTTCTTCAGTTTTTAGTGGCTTTTTTAATTTTAACTTTTTATAGTTATTAAATAAATGAATTTGTGTCGGATATAGATATTTTCCCACAATATAGTTCGCCGGTTTGTTTTTCTAGATCATGGAAGACTGCCGCGAGTGCATTAAAAGTTTTATATTATCTGTTAGTGCCTATTCCTTTCGTTCGATTTTCTTATAATAAATAGGCATTTTATCTAACTGTACTTACGGGAAGTGTGTTTTATTGGTACTGAGTGGTTGTAGCGAGTGAAAATGTAGTTTTGCCAGTTTGTAACGAAATAATGAACCAAATATCGAACTAAAATTATGGAAAACAATTTTAGTCTTTTAGGCCTCTCTGTTAAAATTGTTGTACTTAGTCATAGGTAAGCCTCCGTCATTAAAGTGTCATTGGAAAAATGCTACCAGTATTCGAGGGTCAAAATGTGATGGTTTAAATTAGTTACCTTAGTCCAGAATTTTATAGTTTCCGAGATTATTTTAGTTTTTCCTCAATAACTTCATTATAAATTGTAGTAAATAGAGTTTTCTGACACGAGAAATTGAAATATGGCCTCGAATTTGCTGCCAAGGCGCCACCTACAGAGTTTTTCTATCGTCATAACTTGTCTATGCCCTGATGTATTGATATAATTATTTTTCTTTGACGTTTTTTCTTTAAAAATGCTTGAACGACCGTTTTTTAGATATGAATTTTAAGATAGATGTTCGAGGGAGCGCTATTGAACTTCTTCGCATTCCCTAGGATGAAAAGGGATTTTTAAGGAAATAAAACACATGTCAGCTGATTGTTTTTTGTGACAATGTAAATAACGTTCTTTTAGTATTAACTTATATTCGAGGTATTCAATAAATGATAAAGGGTTGACTTTCATTTTCGTGCATTAAACGAACTCAATTTACAAAAACAACATAAAAATAGATAGAATATTTCCAGGAATTAATTAATTTTTATACATTAATAAATTAAAAATATAAATTAATGTTAATAATGAAAAAGGATAGTAAAATACTCGATTTTATGGAAGATAAAATAGAGACATGTCGAAATAATATTTAATGATACAAATATTTTAAGGTTATTTTACCTCCAAGGTTAGTTGATGACGTCACGCGTACGACGTCTTATAGCCACCTTTAATTTATTTCATTTAGAGCCATAAAAATCCAAAATTTATTCACTAAAGAAATAAGTGGTTCTATTTCACTAGTGAAGTAAAGGAAACTTATTTCATGATACTCTGATTGTCACAGGGTTTTTGAAGGAAGGTCCACAAAAATTAACGTTTAAAAATGTTGTTTTTTTTAATGACACTATAAAATTACAACTTACTTGAGCTGTTGATTGTGGATAAAACGTTGCGTTGCATTCGTGCCTTAGTCGCGTTTTATCCTCTTAAGAAGCCAAGTTCTCGCATTTAAATATTCTTGGCGTGAATAAAACGCCGACTAAAATACTTTTATAATAAAATAATCCTAATTTTACGTCACAACATTTAATTACATAATAAGTCTTACTTTTGTGTTTTTAGAATGACGAGCTTTCAAAATCTGAAATAAAATATGCAGGCCCGCATTTAAAAATTAAAATAATAAAGTTATTGATGGGCCTGAAGAATCGAAACGTCGTATTAAATAAATGATAATGTCATACTGGAGAAGCGAAAGCGGCAATAAAAAAGTAGTTAATTTCGAAAAATTTGTTCAAATAAAAAAAGAATTTTCTGATTTTAATTTTTCCAGGTACTGGAAGTATTCGGAATTTCTTCAGTTTGTAAACAGTATGCTATAATTTAAACATTTTCGTCTCTCTTATAAAGTAAACAAAGCTGTTAAAACTACCGATTCTGAAATAATGTTTAGAGCTTCAGAAATCTTATAATAATAATAATAATAATAATAATAATAATAATATTTATTAATCCTTTAAGACATATAAAATGCATAGGATAAGTCACAAACAAAAGACAAAATACATACAAATACTTTAAAAGTCATTGTCATTGATAAATTCATCAATACTATAATAACATTTGCTGAGTAACCTAGCCATAATAGATTTTTTGAATGATGCATTGTCAAGGGATTTAAATTTATTTGGTAATACATTGAATAGCTTGGATCCCAAGTACTTGGGAGACATTTCGTATTTGCTTGAATTATGTTTCGGAATACACAACAAATCACTATTGCGTGTTGAATAGTTATGAAAATGAGAATTTTTAACTAAAGAAGAAATATTTTCTTTGATATATAATAAGGTTTTATAAATATAAATACAGGGTAGTGTCAGTATTTTATTGTTAATGAAAACTTTCTTACACGATTCCCGGGGATTAATTCCAAATATGTTTCTAAGTATCCGTTTTTGAGTTACAAAGATCTTCCCACTCCTAACAGCACTACCCCACAAAATTATATTGTAGGAGAGGTGGCTATAGACTAAGCTGTAATAAATGTTTAATAATGCACATAAGGGCATAGTTTTTCTTATTCGAGATATTGCATACAGTGATTTGTTGAGTGTTTTGTTGAGCATATCGATATGTATAGACCAATTCAATTGGTAATCAAGATAGACACCCAAGAACTTGGTATTATCATTAGATTCAAGAACAGAATTATTAATATTAAGGTGTAGTTTGACCTGCGGATTACACGAAGATCGAAAATAAACTATTACAGTTTTATCAACATTTAAAATAAGTGCGTTAGCTTTACACCAGTTAACAAAAGATCGTATAAAACCCTGACAAACGACTACGAGTTCCTCAGGGGTCCGCGCTGACACCACAAGAGACGTGTCATCGGCAAACATCGTAAGATGAGGTGCGTTAATAAAGCTCGGTAAGTCGTTGACAAATAACAAAAAAATTAATGGTCCCAGCACCGATCCCTGAGGCACTCCAATATCCATATTACGACAATGCGAAGTAGTATTGAGAACTCTAGCATGCATAGTTCTGTCAGATAGATAATGAACTAACCAATTCAAAAATATTCCTCTAAATCCAATACTATATAACTTATCTTTGATAAAGGAGATACGAAGACTGTCGAATGCTCGTGACAAATCAAAAAAAAGACCAGCTACATGCTTACCACTATCAAGCAAACTGTAGATACTCTCAGTGAAACTGCAAGCTGCTGACTGAGTAGATCTACCCCGTCTAAAACCGTGTTGGCAATTTGTCATAATTTTGTATTTATCAATAAAATCAAACATTCTGTTAAAGACTACTCTTTCAAATACTTTAGAGAAAACACTTAACATTGAGATAGGTCTATAATTTGCTATATCTTCAGGATCATTTTTTTTTGAAAACAGGTAATACTATGGCCTTTTTAAGAGCACTAGGAAAACGGCAACTGATTATGGACAAATTAATAAAATAAGCAATGTGCTGGACTAAATGAGTTGACATTGTTTTAATTAACTTGACAGACAAGCAATCAATACCAGCATTATTTTTATTTTTTAAATTATTAATAATGTTCAGTACCTCATCTGAATCTACGGGGTAAAAGAAAAATGTAGTGTTAATGATTTTCGAAGACGTGCAAATCATAGACCCCAAGTTGCCAAAATGAGCAAGCAGTTTTTTTTCAGTGATAGTGGCAAAATAGTCTATAAAAGCACCGGCAAGTTGCTCGGGATCCGAACAACGATTGCCCTCTAAATTTAGAGAAATATTCTTTTTCAAGTTTTTTCTACCAGTTTCTTTATTTACAAGATTCCACACTGTTTTATTTTTGTTGCTAGAGCTGTCAATTAGTCTGTTGTGAAATGCTAATTTAGACCTTCGTAACAATGCATTATGATTGGCTTTAGCTTCCTTATAAATAATCTGAGAGTTGCTGCTACCCTCTTGTCGGCACAGCCAATATAATTTTTTTAGGCACAAACTGGAATGTTTAATTTCAGAAGTTACCCATTTAGCTTGAGTTCTGCCATTATTACGTATATAATAGTGTTTTACAGGACAAGTAAGGTCCAATACATACTTTATAATGTTTATAAAATTATTAAAGCTGAGATCAACGTCATCAGTGTAAATTTCATCAAAGTTAGTTTTAGATATAAGTGAAACTAAATTAATGATGTTGTGATCAGAAACATCTCTAAATTGCTGATGAATTGGTGGGTAATAAATTGATTTCGATTGGTGAGATTGAATACGATACTCTAAACTACAAACCCTGTGATCACTAATATGTGCCTCGTAGACATTTGATACCAACTGATTATTATCTACATTTGTCAAAATATAATCTACTTTGCTGACACTAGTTTGTCCTATACAGTTAGTCACAATTCTAGTGGGGGCAAAAGAAGTAACTCTCAGATTATAACTTATGAGAATGTCATCAAATGACTGTTTATGGGAGCTATCATCTAAATAGTTTAAGTTTAAATCTCCACAAAGAAAAATATCAGGAGACTGGATAATACATAGATCTAACGCAAAACAAATAAGTTCGTTTTGGAATCAAATTATTTTACGATTCTGTGCAAAGACTAGTAAATAGTAATTAAAAGTCAGTGCACTAGAACAAGTAAAATTGGATTTATAATAAGGCGGTCTAATATTAGTAACTCGGATATTCTGTGTATAGATTAAATTCCAATATTTTGGGACACCCTACTCTATATGGGTTCTCATACGGAACACCCTGTAGATTAAGACTATAAATAGTTAAAAATCATTTTTGGAACACATATAATTAGAGAAACGATTCAGATACACTTGAAATTTTCTTCAACTACCATTATCTTTATCGCTGTCATAAATTCAATGAATTTGCCAGGGACTACTGCCAAAATTATTTCTAAAACTTACTAGATAAATACAATGGCAACATATAGCGCCGAACTAATTTAAAATCCACATAATTAATTTTTACTATAAATAGCACTTGTGCTAAGGATATTATCACTACAAAGTATTATGTAAAAGAACTGCATAAAATAATGGAAATATATGTTTTGTTATATAATGTTTATCACCAGTAACGTGTCAAATCTTTTGCCAAGGAGCTTTATATTTAGTGACGATGATCTTATTGATTTATTCTAAGAATTAATAAACGTCAGTACATAGGTAATTTTATTTGTTGTTTAGATGGCTGTGTAAAAAGTTGAAACAAAGGAAATGTGTAAGCTGTGCCAAGACCTACTAGAAATATGTCAGGAATTTGTTGATGCATATACCTAGTATTTTGAACACTTGAGCGAAAATTTGACAGAAAAAATTTTTGTTGTATAAGAACGCAATACACTGCTCTGGAATATAAATATACCTACAGAGGAAACTGAGTGTCATTATTTTAACAGTCTTTGAAAAAATAAAGTTTTATACTTATAATAATAATACATTGTGAAACATAAATAATACATAGCCAGAAGTACTACTACTACTACTATTGTTGAAGTAGTAAAATAATGGGATATTTAGTTTTTCACGTTTTATTTATAAAAATGTTAAAAATATTTATAAAAATCTAGGACTTTAATTATTTGATAAAATTTACACCCCTTATTCCCTTCCCAACTATAACCACCATTTACTATCCATTATGCACATTACTTTAATGTTATAATGCCAACTAGTTTTTATACGAAGCTGTAAGTTGAATTATGTATGTTGACATGCTGTTACTATTTTCGTTTTTTCTTTAATATATATAATTCAGACTGTTACATGAACATTCAACAGGAAGTTGTGGAAAAATTGCAATACTTTAGTAAGTAATGTAAAAATGCATTTCTTCGTCTAAGCCAAAATATGTATTCCACAAGCAATGTTAAGAAAGCAACAGCGTTTCTAAATATAGTATCAGAATTCCCACCGAAATAGTTATTTTTTCTATCTACAACGCGACTGAGTGACTGAATGCCAAAAAAAAAAAGTAAAAGAAACAGGAAATTTTCCAAAATTAATACCATATTTGAAAAGCAAAGCAAAAAAGTCCAGAGTTCTAACGCATGAGGAAATTAAGAGATTTTTACAAGAAGGATCTGACAATAGATTACTGCTAGAAAAGGCAATTCAAATTAATATAAATCGATTGATTTAACTACTTCTAGACAACTTTTCAGATCTTTTTGGAGCTTTGAGAAGAGATGAGCTACTAAAGATAACGATCGATGATATAGAAGATACATATTCAATTATTATTATTATAAGAATTCCCAATTCCAAAACTCATACTCCGAGATATTTTGTGATTTTAAGTCCAGACCAAATGAAAATATACCACAAATACTGTGCTTCACGTACTATACAAGTCGAAGATTTTTTGAGAAGTATGTCAGGGAAAATGTGGTAACCAAATGGTAAACGACATGGGAAGTGGCGTTCTAGTACGGTAGCGGATAAATATATAGAAGATTCTATAGAAAATAGAAGATTGCAATCGCAAATAAATTATTACTATCGTTAGCAGAGCCTATACGGAACTTGCCAATAATACAGAACTTAAAGCTGCGATGACTGATAGCACTGGATCCGGCATAAATTTAACACACTGCAATATCGGCACTTTCAATTTACATGTAGTGCAAAATACATTGTAATCGCCCTGTTTATAATAGTTACTGTTTTGTATTGAAATGTTATATTACTTAAAATGTACTTTGTTTAATTAATAAAATCAAAAGTAACTTTCGAAAAGATGACAAATTATTTTGACATTTATTTTATGTTCTACAACGAAAAGACTTTGGCGTTCTAGTCGACTTTTGATAATAGTTTTCGAAAAAACACCGTCACGGTGGTGCCTGCATATAAAATTGAAAGCACCTCTAAAAGTTCGCTTTTACAGTCCATCACTGTTTGTTTTCGTCCCCCCTGTAATTTGCCTGGGATGTTTTAACTGAACTGTATTTTAAATGATACATCTATATAAAAAAAATTCTAAATTTATACATTTTTGTATGTAACCTGAATTTGTAATTAACACAGAATCAAATACACAGTTATGATTTTGTATTAATTAAGAAATCTGTATCTTTTGTGACGTCGACTATTATAAACGTAAAAAGCAACGTTTATAATTAAAATGAAGAATGTGTGAAACGCGATATCGTCAAAGAGCCGATTTTATAAAGTTTCTAATTTTAGAATATCAAGTTCAATGCTTCGCATTCGAGATTTTGGCGGAGGTGCCCGTACTAATCCAAAGCATGAAGTAATTGCAATATAAATGTGAAGTAATTATTAGCCTGTGCTATTAACACAATTTTCAATCCTGGAGGATTGTGATAGACAGATGTGAATAGTACTTATGAAATAAAACATACCTCAATACTATAATATGGATAATCGAAATCATACGGAGCAAAATAGGAAAGTGGCATCCAGAAAAACTAATCTTATAACTGTGTGAATAATTCTAAACGCGAATTGGGAACAAACGTTATAATTATAGTGTCCAGAAATTATCAGCAAATATTTCAGGGATTGATTTTGCGGCAAAAAAAATTACACCAAACCTTCATATAAATATAGGTCGACAAATGGGAAACGTAAAACGGTAAAGTAATGAAATTTTGCTATAAAATCATAGATAAGAGACAAAATGACACAGACTAAGAAGAATATGATTAAAATTAGAATTATCTAAAAAAATAGTATTCATGGATTCGTATATACTCGTTCTAAATCAAAGCCTAAGAATATTTTTATAATTTGTGTTTCCTTCTACACATCTGTTCTTGAAACTAATTTATTTTTAACCATGCCATGAGTCACTATCTAACGGTATTTTCCAAAGTAAACAAGAGAGATACCTTGAGGAGAGCTAAATTAGAGAAAATATAAGCAAGTTTAATTTCTAATGTATCCTCCATTCTCCATTATATATTTATTTTCCTAATACAATTTTATATGAAATTATTTAATCAGTATTTAGCGCTTAGAATAAAAAAATATTCATACTTTGAAAACAAATGATTGAAAACATTTTTATAAAATACAAAGAGCGCATTCCACTTTCGTATCCCTATTTGATAACGATTAAATTTCATATCGAGAATACCTACAGGATGTTTGCTTTAGCAAGTGCAATCTATATAAATGGATGTGTTTATAATAACAAAAGTTTTAAGATTTTAAACCAATGTAATGTAATAAGATCTATTATTATAAAGTGTGAAATTCCTGATTATATATTTCCTGGATTTTTGTAAGCAGTTTTGCAGTGATGTTGAATTTTAAACTATTGTTGGTTATTAGGTGAAGTACAGACATCTACATATAATTAGCAAATTAAAGACGATCTAAACATTTTACTAAACAAAATTTCTTTTATAGTCAAAAGTTTTTATATGCCTAATAAACACATTTCACTTAATTGTGTTTTTGGAATATTAAGTGTTATGAAGTCCATTTAAAAACATTTAAGTAACTGACATCATTTTCATATTTTGATACAAACGATTTGCGTTAGCTTTTTAAGGGTCTTCCAAATATCTGTAGGTAATTATTTAAAAAATTCTGTACGCACTATGATAATGAAATGTTAGTATCATCAAATAGGAATACGCTCAGTTAAGTGATATCAGTTTTTTGTTTTTCGTTTTAAAACTATGTCTAACACGTTTATCGAACAAAAAAGTTATGTACTGTAGATTTTATAGAGTTCTAGATGCTGAACAATTTTGAAAACGGATACAATACGTACAGGGTGATTAAATTTTCTTTCCATAATTTTCAAAAGCGATAACAGATAGAGAGATGGGGTTTACGTCATCGTTATTTTCTCGATAAAAAAGAGCTCTGGACTCGTCTATCAGATATAAGAGAACTTACTTGACTTACAAGTAGCACTACCCATTACGCCATTCGCCGATTGAAACTAAATTTTGCACGTTGATAAAACACTAAATAAATATTAATCCCTTGTTTTTTATTTTTCCTAAATTTGCTTTTTACTGGTAGAAACCACCTCTGATGCGGTAAAACGCTCCATGATGATATTCGGGTAGAGTAACTCTATAGCAACGATTTTAGCAGTAATAAATTACAATTTTTAAGTGAACTA
Source organism: Monochamus alternatus (assembly GCA_037114965.1). Taxonomy (NCBI): domain Eukaryota; kingdom Metazoa; phylum Arthropoda; class Insecta; order Coleoptera; family Cerambycidae; genus Monochamus; species Monochamus alternatus. Next base: position 9,338,647 of record CM073426.1, on the reverse strand, counting down.
GTAGTGCAGAGTTACAAAAAAATTATACGAGGGATTTTTTTAAGGACACTTGAATTAAAGCATCCCATGCAGGGGAGTTTTTCCACCCCTAAAATACGTTTTAAGGGTAAAAGTAACTGCGCTACTGGTTTACTGCATCAGGGGGTAACCCCTAAAAAGCGAATTTAGGAAAAATAAAAAAACAAGGGATTAATATTTTTTTAATTATATTTAAGGTTTCAATCTTCAGACATATTATTGGAAATGGGGACTAAAGGTAAAGACTAATTTGTTGGCAAGTTTGCGTTTCGGTTGTATTTAAGCCTTCTTCCGGACAATTAAAGAAAAATTTTCCGTGTAAAACACAAATATATAAAATAGGTAATATAACATATTATAGAAGACACAGTAGTACACAACTGCACAATATTCATAATAATATAATTATTATATTTTAACCGATTCCCAATAATATTTCTGAAGATTAATATTTTTTGTGTTTTATCGATGTGCAAAATTTGTTTTCAATGGGTGAGTGACACTTGGGTATAGCGTTAACTTTAGCCAAAAAAATCAAAATTAAATAATTTAGAAATACTTACATATTAATTGTTATAGTTTTGTCAATTGCGTTTTGTTAAAAAATATACCTACATTGCCGCCCCCTCTCCCGCACAAGTCTTCGACTTCTGTGCTAATCCTCGTGATTAGAATGAGGGGTAGAAATATTATTATATTATTATTATACCTAAGCACAATTTTCTATGTGGTTCAAAGTTCTTTAATTTTGACTTTACAGAAATAAATCTTCCTGGGACATGTACAATCGTTTGCAATAATAATGACACTCTTTAAAATAAATTTTGCGATGTCTTCTGAACTGCTGGCGTATTTGTAATGAAATCTACTTTCAACTCTTTCTGAAATTGAACTGAAATTTCTTCTCAGAACTTCAAGAACTGTTTTGAAGGAGTGTCATTATTATTGCAAAAGCATGTACATTAAAAATAAATATAATTAATCATTAACTTCTTCATTCATTTGATTTTTTTGCAAGAAATAATCTAATTTGTGTATAAAAATGTCTATTTTGTGGGTAATTGAAATTAGCCATGAAATTACGAACTTTTCTCTCTTAAATTAAATACTGATAATCCTTATATTGTGTAGATATGTACTAGTTTTTAATATTTAGTTAATAAGTCAAAGATTTTCCGTAGCTGACATTCTGAAATTTTATAGATCTTTATCCTAGTATAAAGCATATTAAATTTGGTTCCCACTTTTCCAAAGGGAAGGCTCAAGATTGTTATTTACGAAAATAAGAAAGAACCATCCAGAATTTTCTGCGATAACTTCGATTACGCATCCGGGTCGCGCTGACCACCCTGTATATCCAGGAGACGTCGCCGGGCGGCGCTGCCGTCAATGACGCAACACCCTCTCGTACGCCGAAAAATGCGCGTCCCGACGCGTCAGGATTGCGTCCAGATATGGCGACCCGCGAACTCGAACGTCAAATTATCGAGGAGGCGGCGCGCGCAACGTGGGCGTCGCAGGGCCGGTAGGGCGCGTCCGATGGGCCTACCTGTGGATCGGGGGTGAATCCACGTGCAGATCGGGGCTGCAGGAGACGCGCACACACTTGACGGACGCGAATCGACTGACCGGGGCAGCACGCTCGATCCGCCGATTCTATACATAGACGCGATTCAAGACTGCTCGGATATCAGACGAGCGGGGAGGGCGGCGAGGGGGCATCCGCCTAATCAAAATAAAATTGTCGGAGTGCCGCAGGAGGAATGGTGAGCCTCGAAAATTGCGGGGCAATAAGTACATCCCTTCACAGACGAAACCCAACAAACATTTAAAGTTAAAATTACGTTAATTTGCGATTTATTTAATGCGAAATATCCCGAAAACCAAATATCGCAAGAGACAATTAGTAAAATATTTCACAAATTTGAGAAACACGTGAAAACTGGACGGGCACGTGCTTTGAATGAAGAAAAATAATTAGACATTGCATTAGAACTTGTTGAAAATCCTCATACTTCAACTGTTTCATTGGTCCTCAATCACGATGCTTCTCGAACTGCAATTTCAATGTTTTTGAAAAAAGGAAATACCACCTCTATAAGGTATGTCTCATCCAAGAGCTTTTGTTTCTAGGAAAATCCACACTAGACATGCAAATCGCATACGCAGCACCGACAGAAAATTAATGTATGGGCAGGTATCATCAACAACTTTTGGGCCCATTCTTTTTTGAAGAAATTGTTACTGCCGCACGCTACCTGGATTTACTAAAATTTGACTTGATATCTGCTCTAGCTGTGATTTTTCCTCATGAAATTGATCCAAATATACCGAATGAAAGAATTTGGTTACATCAAGATGGCGCTTCCCCACATTTTGGTATTGATGTTCGAAGATACTACTAGATAGATGAAATGTTTCCAAATCGTTGGACTGGTAGACGGGGTATAGTTGAATGGCCGCCGAGATCCCCCGACTTAACGTCCCTGGATTATTTTGTGTGGGGATATTTGAAATAAAGAGTCTACCAGGACAGACCAGATAATATTGAGAATTTAAAGAACAAGTTTAGGGCGGAGATGCATAATTTACCAGCTGAAGTCATTCGGAATGCTGTGGACAGCTTTTACTATCGTCTTGGAGAGTACCAAATAGTAAATGCAGGACATTTTCAGCATTTGCGGCAATGAGTTTATTTTTGTAAATTATCTAGTTGTTTCAATTTCTAAATGAAAAAAAAAACTTGTTATTGAAAACATAAAACTTGTTTATTTGGTATGGCTGGATTGGGTTTTCTATAAGCTTTTCAACGAGCCCCCCATGTCTTATGTTTCCATTTGAAAAAAAAAAGTGGAGGTAGCTGGAGGTTAGGGCGTTGAAGAAAAATTAATTATTATATAACCGAAAGATGGGAAAAAATCAAGATCAGTTAACGTGTTTCGGCGTTTCAAAAAAAAATCACTCATTCAAAAGATATGAATTTTATTAGAAATGAATGAATTATTTAAATTATTTAACCAATAAAATCCAAATTGGCTTCGTTACTTACCTAGAACTTCATAAACATGGTTTTTCTATTTTGTAAAAGCGAAGAGTCAATTTATTTAAATCTTTGTGTGCAGGATTATTCAGATATTATTAAAAACTTATCTAAGCAATACTTTTTCAGTTCTTAGGAAAAGTTTCTTGATAAACATTCTAAAAATTAAAGAGATTAATAAAAATGGCAAAGTTAAAATTGCTTTTTCCCAAAATGCAAAAATTATTCTGTTTATTTTTGGATTAAAATCTTCGATCTTTAATTAATTTATATTTATCGGAAACAGATATAAGTATATCTATAAATGTTTTAACATTTTAAAAATAAAATTATTTTTGAACTGTATTTACACTTTTCTCTAAAATATTAAATTTACAAAAATAGAAGGCTGCTAAATGAAAACGGGTCTGCTCTCCAAAAAGCCTAGCCCGAGAACAACAAGAGCAGATCAAAGAATCTCATTTAAGATTAGAGATTTGCAAGTTAATTCTGTTACCAGCAGCGACCAGTTACCTAGACCACAGCTGAACCCGAAAAATCACTATAGATTAAATAACAGCACTGACCTTATATTCTTCAAAATCACTATATATATATATATATAATAAACTCTAAAAAAGGCCTAAATCGGCACCAAAATCCTTATATAAAATTCCATGCGATATTAAACACGTTTTCATTTGTAATAATAATAATAATATCTCTACCCCTAATTATAATGACGAGGATTAGACCAGAGGTCGTAGACTTGTGCGGGAGAGCGGGCGGCATTTGTAATCCTGTGTTATTTAAAGACGAAAAAATGTTTAAACTTTAAGCAAATTTCGCAAAACAATTGCTATCTTCTTGCTTGGGCTTCTTCTAATTCGAACTGACAGTTAAAATAGCGACGTGTCGTTAACAATTGACTTTAAAGTATCTGTAAATGTTTGTTCTTATGTTTAAATATTATTTTGACATATCTCTAGTTTATTTTTCATAAAAATAAGTATTTAAGTATTTGTAACAAATTGAGTCTTCTCAATATTCGTAGAAGTGGTTTGGGCATTCACGATGATGGGGGAGGAAAATGATGAAACTCTTCATTCTTCTAAATACAAGTCTTGACAACATGGTCAACTGATAGCACTTGATGCAAAATTAAAAGGTCTTTTAACACCAGAAAAATTTGCAATATGCTTTGAGAAAATACCACTTTTACCAACTGGCTTTCACATAATCAAAAACATCTTTTCACTATCAATTAACCCTTACATTATGCTTAGGAATTTGTAGATAATCAATCACAATCAAGTCAAAACTAAAAAATTAAATCACTTAATACATACTCCCTGATAAAAGCTTTTGAATTCACAAATATAAATATTTTCGACGGTACTGGCGGCGAAGAATTTTCTATAAATCACGAGCAACTAAAAATAAATAGGTATTCATTTTCTTTGTATCAATTTATAAACGGTGACTAAAATCTTTGTTGGTTTGCACACATTTTTCGATGTTGTTTGGAAAAGCTAACTTCCTTATGCATTATATTTTGTTACAAATAAAAAGATTACTTCTTCGATTTGTGCAGTAGATATATTTTTCAATTTTTCTTAACATAACCTCTACACACTTTGGCATAAAGGCATTATTTTAGTTCCTAATTTCTGGGGGTGAAGTGTCATTTACTTTTAAACTAGTAAAAAAAATGTTCCATCTAATTACACAGCACCACAAAAAAGGGGTCTGTTCGACGAAGTAGGCCTATATGCTCTTCCCTGGAGTCTATTTAACCCCGTCATCCTAGGTTCAAGGTCATTCCAAGGTCAAATCCTAGAAAGATAGATACACAAGTGGACTGGACTATCGTACATTTATGTTTTTCGAGTAGCTGAATCTGAGTCCGGGATTTATTTAACTCCATCAGGCGAACTTCAAGGTCATTCCAAGGTTAAACCTAAAGATACATATCTGTTTTCCTATCTGACGTTGAAATAACTTTAAAACTTCTCTGATGGGATTAAATGATCCCAATTCAGATCTAGGGACTCCAAAAACATAACTGTACGATGGCTTGTGTATCTATCTTTAGATTTGACCTTGAAAAAAACCCTTGAAACTGACTGGTCTGGTTCACTTGCATATCTATCTTCCGCTTTGACCTTGGAATGACTTTAATCTAGGGCGTTGTGGTTAAATCTAGCTTGCGCTTTGACCTTGGAATGACCTTGATCTTAGGGTTAAATGGATTCCAGATTCGGATTCAGCGTATGAAAATACATAAGAATATATAGGTCTAGTTCGTCGAACAAACTATTTATTTGTGGTGTCATATTATTGTTGACATTGTCTCTATAAGTATTAAATTTTAATGAAGACTGCCTACTAACGTCAAAATTTATGAGCAAAAAATCATTCTTACTTTATTTAATTACAAAACCTAAATAAAACAAAAGTTAGAAATATATCTCGAAAATACGATATTCAATAAATTGTTTCTATATTATATATGCTTAAAAAATATTTAAAAGTTCCTAAAACTTCCATTATTCCACCTTTTTTGGAGGGGGGTGGAGAAGGATGGGGGATTTTTGTGTGGCCGCCCTGTAAATGTATGCATAGATTTTATTTTAATGACTACAATTTTCATTAATTATTGTCGAAAATTACAAGGTTTAAAAAGGATATAAAACACTTATTACATTTGTTATTGTTTACGTCATTGGTTTGTCGTCAGTAATTTTTTCAGCTACGATGATAATCTCGCTTGCTTTGTCTGAATTGTGATGATGAAATCCAGCTACTGAAAAGTTGATTCACGATTCCCACGTCGCGTGGAAACTTTTCAGCATTCCTGGATAATTTTGCAACTGTATTACTATTTCTGATGACGGTGGGTGTCAACTGCTAAGGTCGAATTCCTTTTTAAATCAGTAAATAGTAAACAAAAGTACGAAGGTTCCTATTTTATTCCTTAGAAGGCAAAACCAAAACCAACAATAGTTATAAAATAAACATGGAAAATAATTTTTGCAATACTTACATAATTAATATAATTTGTTTACATTGGAAAAACTACCATCAACATTTAAAAAATACTGGGTGAATAGAAAATATACGAATTTTACGAAAATGATTACATTTCAAACAGTTTTTTTTCTTAATGATGTATATTTATACGCTTCTAATTCCTCGAGAACTAATCATACAAAAACTGAATGGCGTTGAAAAGACAATTGAATACCCTTTAAAATGGTGTATCACACATTATTACTTTTCATTTAGGATTTTAAAGGTGAAGATCATTCCTTGCTATAAGGGTACAAACTTTGAGAATGAGTACATCGACAAAATATGTCTTTAAAACAAAAGTTGATGCATCTGGGTGTTGTTTTTGATTTTGCATTAAAGCTTGAGTGGTAAGTTTTCTGTGGCTCACACCGTATACATATACAAAGCTATTCAGAACTTATAAAAAAAATGGATGGTAATACAAATACAATTTTGTAAAAAAAAATCAAAAAGGGCAATTTGAAAATGATTTAAAAATATACTTCCGCACGGCACTGGAAATTGGTCACACGGCGGCAAAAGTATAATAAAAAAAATTAACGGACAAAAAATCTCGTAAGTTACTGGCAGCAGCTATGATACGTTCACATATATTATCTCTCTTGTCCACTTCCGTGCAAAACACTTCATTTTTTACCTATGCCCACAAGGATTTAAGTCAGGAAATCGTGGCGGCCATGGTATCGATCCTCCTCGCCCAATCCATAGTACCCTTTGAACTTCATTAAGGTGCTCTCGAACATTTCGTGCAAAATGAGGGCGAGCACTATCGTGCAAGAAACACATTCGGAGTCGGAGAGCTAAGGACACATCTTTTAGAAGTCCAGATCATCGACAATCCCTGCCCAAACATTTAAAGAAAAGCGTTATTGAAAATTATCCTGTTGAATGGCGTGCGGATTTTCAAAATTCCAAACATGGGTATTTTGAATGTTATACCATTCCATGTAAAAATAGCTTCATATGTAACTAACACGTCAGCTGTTAATCTGGGATTTTGAGCATTTTGTTGCAACATCTATTTACAAAATCTATCTATATGGTACAATTGAGCCTCGTGTATGCTACGCCAAACCGTTGATTGGGACATTCCATGTACTTGTTGAGCGTGCAATACACCGTAGTCGTCCTAGAATTTCATCTATTCCACGATTCGGTCACGCTCGCTTTGCACACCGTGGTAAAAGTAGCTGCATTTGGCAAATGTCTATTGGTAAATCGTTCTGCGTACAGACGAGAAGCTTCTAAAGCATTTTATCTTCCTTTCACCATAAATTAAAACGATATCCATCAATTCTGAGATTTTTTAAACTAACGAAAACACTATCGCAAAAACGTTAATACTAAAATCGGATTCCAGTATTCGGAATCGCTTGAGGTAACGTGATTTTACATTTTTTTTACGATATTGACTCTATTTTTCATAACGTATTCTCAATTTCTTTTTTACGAATCACCCTGTATAGATAGTTTACTAGAAATATAAATGTTTAATACTTAGTTGTTAATTGAGTAATGCATAGCTATTTTATACAGGAATAGACTCGTGTTTACTCACTTCTATCATTGAACCTGAACCACATACACTTATGTGTTAAAGAATATTCTAAAAGCATACCTAGCATTTAGTTTTTTTGTCAAAAAATTAATTGTAGTTAGGTATTTAGTTTTAGAATATTGCCTTCAGAATTTTAGAGAACTGTATAAGTAGATATTAGATACCAGCAGCCCAATGTAGTCAGTGAAATAATATATAAATAAAATGTTTTGAAATTTACCAACATATGGATTATATTTAGATGATCCAAAAATAAAACAAACGATCATGCTGTAAAGCGATGAGCACATTTAAAAAACTAACGGTATACAGGGTTGTATATACCGCACTGTAACTTCAAAGCACAAACAAATAGAATATTTAATATATTTTGTATACAACTGCGAAAACTAATCAAAGGGCAGGCTGGTTACATTACAAATATTTATATATAAAAAGACATATAGACATACAAATAATACAAGCAGAAGAAGAAAACATATTAAAAAGCATAAATGTGGTACAAATAGAATTAGTAGGTACAACTATAGCCGCCAAAGAAATTGTCCGTAGACATACAACGGGCAAAACCATCAGAATCTACACACATAGTAGACAATCACTACTGATCTTATGTAATCATAAGATATCAACTAGATCAGCATGGGAGTGCCATCAGGCACTGGTAGTGGCCTCAACCAACAACAGCATATATGTATGCTGGGTAAAGGGATACGATCGGTGTAATGGAAATAAAGTGGTTGACAAGCTGGCTAGGAGTGTCTCAATTTTTTTTGGACCTGGGTCTTCCAGTATGCTTCCGTTGTCAGTATTTGTTGAAATCATCAAAGAGGACACCCCCAAAGAGTTTAGGAACCGGTGAGATGAAACAAATAACTGTCAATTTGCTAAGAAATTCCTAGAGTATCCCGGCAGGGATACAGCCAAATAGTACCTGACTATGTCTAGGACAAACCTTCGCCTGGTGACAGTTATTCAAACTGGACACTGTTGGTTAATGAAGCACTTCCATGAAGTGTGAAACATCTCTTTGTAGGGGTTGCAAACAGGAAGACGAGACAGTACTCCATTCACTGTGTGACTGCACTGATCGTCACTAAGAGAATCCGTGTTGGGAGAACGATAGCCTTCTATGACCTACATTGGAGAGATCTTCCTGAGGAACGTCACCACCTATTTCTCCTTATTAGGTTGGTTGGCGGCTCAGGTGGATTTAACTCCTAATTAAAGGAGGTACAAGGGGCCCAATGGGGATTTTTTGCTATCTTTGTTTCTGCTATCCTCCCCACAGTTCCAGATTTCAGTGTAGAACTCTAGGTTCTCGCAATGAACCGTGTCTGAAATTATTAAAGTCCAGATGTTTCAGCTCTCGTTTTGTAGCCATTTTCAATTAAAGTATACTTCCTACTCCTCGGATCGCACTGTCAAGGAGTTTGTTATCTCCTCTGAGAACTTTAATATGCATATTGTTGTTGCAGTACGAGCATGAGGCCTCAATCTGCCTACTGCTTAAACCGTACTATCAGATCGTCCCCAAGGGCTCGATCTGCTTACTCTTTAGAGATATCTTTCATCCTTCAACGATATGACGACAAAAAATATGTGCGAACTCATTTACTATACTTTTACTTGCCTCATGTGAGTTCACGTGACGTAACAATAATATTTACACCTTTGAAGAGTCACGTCTGTGCAGTACGGTTACGGCAATAACTACTACTACTGCTACTACATAGGTATATTAACTACATGCTTGTTAACATTTTAAAACAATTTGTGACTTATCCGAATATCGGAAATAGACCGCCGTAAGCTCTAATTTTACTGATTCTATTTTAGAGGAAGCGCATACGCAAACTCCACCCACCAATCGTGTGTTTATTTAAAACGACTTCAGTCGATTTTTTCATTTATCGATGAGTTGAAGGTTGTCGTGAAACCCTATTCATTTCAGGTGGCTCGTGGTGGATATTCTGGGCTTGGATGTTATCGTGGATATCAGAGAGGGCTATTTTTGGGATTAATATTTGTTTTTCTATGACAAATGGGGTTATATATAGACGTGATGAATAAATGACTGCGCGGTGCATCTCATTCATCATTGGTCTCTCTAGGCCAGTTAAAAATGGGTAAAAATAGATGGGAATATACTTTCTAGAGAACGTTTAATATAAAATATTGGAAAATTAAAAGCAAATGTTTCAAATGCTCATACGTCGTAAGGGAAAACGGGCGAAACGTAAAGGCAAAATGACAAATTTAAAGACAAAATTAAGCCAATTATTATGTCAGAATTTGTTGTTTTTGCAATTTTAGTATTATTTATATGTTTGTTTTGTTTTTATATATAAATATTTGTTTTTTAACTTTATGTAATTGGTTTTCACTATTGGGCAGTTGTATACTAAATAAATAAATAAATAAGCCATTATTAAAATTTAATCGTTTAAATTAGCTATCATTAGCCGATTTAAAATTAAAAAAAAAACATTTTAGACTGACGATTTTAACACCTTATATATCATGAAAGCAACGTTATATGAACTACTCCTATTATTTATTTTGTTGTTACGTATAAACCGGACACTCTATATAGTTGCAATTTTCAGATTGTTTTAGCTTAGCAATATTTTCAAAAGATATTTGCTATTTTTAATTTGGCGGCTTTTCCATCATTTATCTTACAATTGGTTTGGCAATATGCAATACCAACAATTTTTCGCAACAAAATACAACACTATTTTATCACAACCTGCTAGCCTCATTAATTTTAACGTTTGTTATATAAGTGTAACTAAATAACAAAATTATTTACTCTTTGTAAGAAAAAAGTTGTTTCTCTTAGCCCTACATTAATCAAACGAACATCGTAGGTTATTAACTTTTGCATTTAACAGGACATATAATAATTTAATAAAAATTGCATGTGACACAGAAATAGTTGATTCAAACATATAAAAATAATGTATGTCCCTATTTTTAGAAAAACAGTTTCGTTGCCAGAGAAAATTAACCGACGTGATATTTATTCGAATCATATGTTAAATTGATGGGTAGGGGATGTGGCTCTGTCATTCCAGAAGTGGTTCCTATTTTTGGGTACGTAGTTTATAAAATAAGATTTAAAGCATATATTACAAAAACAATTGAATATCGGATTTCCGAGGTGCAGACCTAATTTTTGTTTTTTTTTTTTAAATGGAACATCTCGCATATTTTTACACAAACTGAGCTTTTCAAAAAATATATTATACAGGATACTTATCTTTTATGGTTTTCGAGATATTACTCATGAAATATGATTTTTGAAAAGATTTAAAGAAGGATATGAAATTAAGCATTTTAAATTCTGAATGAATTACCTTCCGATATAATATAAGGAAATGCAAATTTAGTAAAAACATATCAACTTTGTATTGAAAAGAAGGTGGGCATGTTGAACCATTCTTGTAAATTTATTTCTTCTATTTTTCTTATATTTTATTTAAAAAGACATTCATGATGTGATAATATGATGTTGCTATTAATAATAAATATGTAATATCTCGAAAACCGTATTTCTTTCTGATGGCGTAAAAATATGCACAAAATTAGGCATATCTCAGAAATGCGACATTGAATTGTTTTTGTAATATACGTTTTAAAAAATATTTAAAAGTTGTTGCAGCTTTCATTCTTAGACCTTTTTGGATAAAATTTGGATAATACACTAAATTGTGTGTCGATTACATGTGTCTTTAATTTTTACATTGTTTTTTCTAGTTTGTGAAAAACCTATAACAATAAGAAAAAAACAAGACAACAATAACGTTTTTAGTTTTACTGTAGTGAATAGGGCATTTAATAGCTATTAATTATTCTTCTGTTTTCTTGACTATAAAAGCCCTATTTTTGCAACACGGAATTCTAGGAAACAACTACTCTGGGGGCTAATACTCCTGCCAGCATTGAATTACACCTGGAAAACTTAAAGCAAAAAGCCAAAGTCACTCGTCAGCAGCCTACCAGACATATACCGGTTTCGAGCTTATTAACTCTCATCAGTATGTCATAGGTGAGGCATGTGACAAATAACCTTAGCTGTTTTAAGTCTGTCTAACTGTAAGTGGCTTTAGTTGTTTGCTTTAGGTTTTTATGGATTATTTGATTTGAAGGCGATATAAGTAAATAAAAAGTAATATAAAATGAATATGGATTGCAATAGTGACTCCACCTTTAAAAGAGGAAGCGAACTATGCAGTTATCGTAATATCGTTAAAATAAATTGCAAACCAAATCCATGTTCAATACTAAATTACATACCTTCTTTTCTAATTTATCTATTATGTCTTTTAATTCTGTTATACTGGGTATTAATTATTCACGCCATTTTACTTACATAAAAATAATCATATGCTTCGTCGCAGGTATCTAAAAATTCTTGAGCTATAGGTTCGTCCCTACAATAGTGCACGTGCTTGTCGAAGTCCCTCTCCAATCTAAGAAACGTCTTTCCTAATAGGAGTGGTTCTTTGGCGTAGTACTTCACGCCTTCCATCAGCACTCTGAAAATTTTAGTCAGTATTGGGATACATTTTTATAGAATTATCGATCAATTTCTTACGTCCTGTGAAATTCGGCGATTTCCTTCAGGTTTCCGAAGACTACGTCGAAGTTGTTCTTGATGACTTTCGGAACCTTCCCGGATTCGGTGGGAATAAGGTAGTTCTTAACTACTTGGTCCAAGTCCCTTACAAACTCCTGTTCAGTTTCTACCAGTTCCTTGATGACAGCCCTGAAAAAAATATAATGTAGTACGTAAATCCGCTCATGTATGACAAATATAGGGTGAGTCAGTCATAACGTCATTAATTTTAACCACGTATTTGGGAGGCCTAATAAAGGCAGAAAATGGAAAAAAAATTTTTTACTCGACCTTTAAAAAAATAAACAAATTACCCTATAAAAATCGGTAACACGACGCTCCTGGTGCGCTACGAACTTTCTGATGACGCACCCATACGACAATTGAATGCTGGATAAAACATCGTTGCCATATCATGTTTACATACATAATATCGTCTAACACTTCATCGTGTTATTCAAATTTACCCCCATTTAGCACTTTCTGCATTTCCCGCATTCCTTTTCCCCGAAATTTGTAGATCACGCCACACATTTGGAGGGGGGATGGAGAGAATACAAGCAGTAAGCAGTAGTTTGTTTATTTCGGTTTCACGTATTCGTGGTAAATTATTAACAATGCATAATTTTACAAATTTTCTGAATATGCGGAAATAGTAGTGTTATACGGAGAATGTTTACGAAATGCGAATGCCGCTGTTACGGAATATTGGAGATGCCTTCGCGATACGGGTTCTGTGAAACTGCGTCAGGTGAGATTGTTTGAAATTTAGTTGAGAGCAGCCTACTATTTCTACAAGAACCATTTCAAGGCGATTGGAGATATCCCAAAGCAAGGTCTGCAGAATATTACGAGAAAACTCACTGAACCCGCATCATTTTCAGAAAGTTCAAGCTTTAGATACTTTAGAACCAGTCTTGAAATTTGCAATTATTTGCATCAAAATCAAATTGCGGTTCACCCTAATTTTATTAATAAGTGCTTTGGGCGGATGAGTGCAGTTTTACTCGAATTGGCATTTTAAACAGGTTAGTACCATACTACATAAAAATCAATAAATTTCTAGGCAAGATGTACGTAACTACAAACTGAATAATTAATTGTACTTACGAGTAATACTAAAAATTCATATTTTTTTGTAAAACGTAGTTAAGACGTAATATCAAAATTATTAAACTGGAATTACCTAACATTCGAAAACATTTATTTATTATCTATATTGATTTATTTATTAATAAAAACAATATTTAAGGATAATTCATTCATGTATCTAGATTTAATAAAATAGTTTTACTCCTTATCGTTAAATAACTGTACAAAAACTAGGTAACTAGGTTATTGACCTAATAATATGGTAGGTCAAGATTAACTCTCAATAACTTTTTTGAGCATCAGATCAGAGGCGTGCTATTTCGGTCTTGGGCAGTGCTCTGTCGACAACACGATGGTTTTTTTATTACTTAGTATTTAAACACGAAACACTTTTCAGCTTCTCTTAATAATTTACCCATTGGGTATAGGCTTTTTATGTAATGTACGTAAATGGTTTATTACTCGGTTTATTATTAGATACGTTGAAGTTTTGTGATCTCAATATAACAAAGCTAATTTCAGTCATAACAGCTACATTTGCTCAGATGAAAATCCACACGCTACTTGTCGGTTTAGCTTTCAGAGGCGATTTGTTGTCAACGTATGGGCAGGAGTGTACGGGTATCGTTTGATTGGACCGTATTTTCTACCGGAAAACCTGAGTGGACTGTGTTACTTGCAATTTTTAATAGAATTATTTGATTTCATTGGATATTAATATTTTAATCAGCTGAGTACCGTCATAAGATTGGTACCACCTTCGCTAACTTCAGCACTTTTGGGAACACATTATTAGTGATAGACATATTAATTAGTTTAGTTAACTGTTAGATATTTTGCAGAGTTTTAATAATCTTAGTGTTAATCCCAAATGGGTCATTGCTTTTACTATTCTTTAATTTGCCAATTACAGAAAGCCTCAGCCTCATTGAAAGTAACCTCATGGAACCTAAATGTATGAGTACAAGTTGTATTAATAAAATCAGTTGGTAAGTTATCAGTTAAGGGGACATCTTTAAGAATTTTGTCTGCTATGCCAGAGAAGTATGTACCAAAGTTATCCGTGTTAAGAGTTGTAGTAGTAATATGATTCTTATTATTGTTAGGAATATAATTGTTTATAATACTCCACATAGCTCCTTGTTTATTGTAAGAATTATTAACAAATTTATCATTTACTTGCCATTTAGCTTTGTAAATTGCCGCTCGGTACTTCTTACGGAAATCGTTAATTTGAATTTTGGATATAAGATTACAATCAATTCTATGTATATCATTCAACCAAGCTAGTCTTTCACGCATATATTTTAAAACTGGATTAAACCATTGTAGGTGCTTTGCTGAATTTCTAAAAACTCCAGATTATATACTGAAATGGCTAGAAGACGATGGTGAATAATATTTCGAAAAATAATCTGAAAACGCGTTAATATCGTTTTAAAAAGGAAATACCAACGCTAAACAAAATTTTAAGTGAACATTCAGAGGACAACGTTTTGCCAAAAATCAGTAGAAGCAAATTATGGGCCGTCTTACGAGAGTTGAATTTTTGCTGGGAAAAACAGAACAGGATGTCAGTTCTTATCGATAATTATTTGTTGGCGAAGATCCTACAAGATCAATTAGAAAATTCCGTGATAAAGGGAGCAATATTTATTATCTAGACGAAACTTGGGTCAATGAGGGATATACAACAAAAATATGGCAAGATAAAAATGTAAAAAGTTTTCGACAAGCATTTTTGGATGGACTTTCAACAGGGTTCAAAGCGCCTTCAGGTAAAAGACGAAGATTAATAGTGACACATATAAGTAGTGCCAGTGGTTTTGTAGATGTCGGTTTACTTTTATTTGAATCTAAAAATACAGGTGACTATCACGAAGACATGAAAGCAGATGTTTTCGAAGAATATTTTACACAGATGTTGGATCTTATTCCTCCGGGGTCTGTAATTGTCATGGATAATGCTAGTTACCATTCACGGCAGACCGAGCGGCCTACGACTGCTTGGAGGAAAGCCGATATAATTCAATGGTTATCCGGAATAAACATTTCTTTTGAAACAAATATGGTGAAAAAGGAACTTTTGACACTTGTCAATCTTAATAAAGATCAGAAAAAATATGTTATCGATGAAATGGCAACAAATCGCCAAATACCACCTTATCACTGTGAACTTAATCCAATCGAATTAGTCTGGGCGCAGGTAAAAGGAGATGTAGCGCGAAATAATCCGACGTTTAAATTAAGTGACGTGAAAATTTTGTTAAAAATTTCCTTGGAACGAGTAACTACAAATAACTGGCAAAGATGTATACATCATGTACAAAAAGAAGAGGAGAAAATGTGGGAACTCGATAATTTACTGTGGAACCTATCGTTATCAATCTAGGAGACGAAGATAATTCATCAGAATATTCAGAGGATGAATTTTAATATACCTACTTTTTTATTTTCTTTATTGTACATTTATATAACACTACATTTACTCACCATAATTTGAATTTTCAAAATACATATATTTTTGTGTGGAATAAAAGTATATTCAGTAAATTTAAATAAATATTTTGATAATAATATTGAATAATTTTATTTGAATTACTAAAAACTCTCTTAACCCGGTTATGACGCTTAAAGTAGCCTCTAGTTTTAAAATGCTGTTTTTATATTGTTTACTTATAAGAGACATGGACCGAGAAATTGAAGTGGCATAGATAAAGGCGGATTGTCGGGGATAAAATTTTAGCTACCTGTTACAATTTAGTACGGTTCGATCACACAAAGTTCTTTTAAAAGCACACCTCATCTGTACCGATAATACATAATATAAAAATATTGAATATAAGCACCAGTACTACATTTTATACGATTTGCATACATAATAAGCTTTTATTGCTCTCTTTCATTTCTAAACAGACTATACCAATAGAAAAATGACGTAGGGATAAGAAACCACCCTCTTTGCTCAGGGATGGAATTGAACTTATGGAGGTGATGGCAGTACAATAGAATTAGTACCCCTTTGGGTTTCTAGACAATTCGATTTAACTTAACATCTGGGTGAGATGAATGAAAACTTGTAAATCTACAGTATCAACATTATTCTGTAAATTTAGTTCATTAAAATCGCAACTCCCTGGATCTCCCTGGTGATAATGTTCCTCTGTAGAGGGATAAACATTTATAAAGTCTTTAGTTTCATATTAGTGAACTTCTTTGACCACGGTTGTTTTATTTAGTCACTATTTAGTCATTGTTATTGAAAACTCTTTCTTTAGAAATGTAGCGGTCTCTTTTTCTGTCCGAGACAGATGTACTTATTGAGTGAGAGCGAAACCAACTCATAGATTACAGAGATGAGGATAGATCCCATCAGGATTAACACACATTATTTGTGAATTCAATACCTTCGGATATTTCAATTTATATTCTAATAAATTATTTGATTGGAATACTCTTTTAGTCTTCTACCAACATAAAATTTCTTTGTGAATCTCAATATTTTTCTATTTGTACTTCGTTTGTCCTGTGGTCAAGTATTTCATAAGAATTTAACTTACGGAGGTTTTTTTATAAAGGAATAAATTTATTATGTCAGTAAAACTACCTTGTTTTTTTTGTATATTATTTAATGTAACTTACTGCCTTCTGAACTCTGCATCTCCAGGTAAACCTGTGGTGCTGAGAGCAGGATCGTCAGCTGTCTGCAGAATTTTGCAGGGGACCCATCCTTGTCTTCTGCCTCCACTCACCTCTCTTACAAGCCATCTGCAACAGTTAATGATGTATTTGATACAGTTTGAATAGTTGCACCATTTAAAAAAAAATGACTTTATTAACAAAATGTGTAGTTTTATTATAAAATGTTTGGCATCTACACAAATGTTAATAAAGTCAGGGCCAGATATATTATGTACCAATTTTAGTAACATGGTTCATTACTGTGATTAGTGTAATTATTATTTCAATAAATACTGTTTTATTTTATAGTCAGCTAACTACCAGTCAGTCGACGTATATGTATACATCTACAGTAGGTTCTATTTAAAATAACCTGGAGATTATTCTTTTTTAAATTAAAAATCATTAAATACATTATTGATAAGAAATTTGTAATATAATGTGCTTATTATACTATACAGGATGTAACAACTTAGCAGGTCATCCCGCTAACTGTGTATCTTTGTCGGCAAAATATGACGATTTAACTCTACTTACCTACAAAGATGCCTTCCTTAAAAGATAAAGGGTGTTGAAGTTGAACCTTTAAAATTGTTTTTTTGCTATAATTTCCTCAGATTTTCACTTTGAAATTTTATATACTTCTGGTTTTTAACCAAATCCTTAAGACTATTATTGTAAACGACGTCACTTACTCTTCGTGAAAATATGTGGATGCAACTTAAATTTAATTTTTCCATATCGGATGAATTGGATGTGGAAGAGACGCAACTAGTCTGTGGCCACCACACTCCTCCGATTTTAGTCCATTGGACTTCAGTGTTTGGGGATTTATGAAGGGCAATGATTATTCTGAATCAATCGAGAATATTGATCAACTGAAAAGGCGTATTACAAATGGGACTAAAAAAAATAGGACCACAGGTTTGTGGAGCAATTAAAATATTGAATTAGTGAATAAAATATTTCTACATTATGACGTTATAAACCAACGTCCATAGGAGTACGTCAAAAATAAGTGAGTAAGTATCTATAAAAAGAGAAATTATAGCAAAAAACCAATTTTATAAGTTCAATTTTTATACCTTTAATCATCATATTTTGCCGCAAAAAATACGCTTCTTTTTTATGATCATCAGAAACCAGCATTTTGGAAAGCAAACTTGTTTTGTAGAAAACAAATTATTCTAAGTAGTCAGCGACAAAAATATGATTTTTTGTTAGTGTTTACCGAAGAAATCAAATTACCTTTGATTTATATTTAACCTAGTGGGGGAATGTCTAGAGCTGGCATGTCTTCTCTTCGGCTTTACAGAAAGTTTGTGGCGTGCAGCAGAGTTGTCTAGTAGCTCGACGGATACTGTGTCTAATTCGGGATCGAGTTTTATCCGCCTAGAAATATACATAGATATAAACTTGATTTGCAGTAACACATATTCTTTTCTTTTATTTCGTTTATGTTTACTGAACTGTTACAGTAGTCAATAAATAGAGCATTACAAATTGCATAGGTTAATCGTTTCACAGGCGTTTTCTTTAATATATTTTTTTAGTTCTGAGATTTTAAGTAACGAATTTATGAGGAAGATGGTATCGTTTTTATTTAAATCAAAGTTATATCTCCAATTCAGGAACTGATTGTGGATTGTTCTTAAAGACCTGGCTTTTAGCACAGGCCTAAAGAAAACAAACAGTTTCCAATCACACGATCTTGATGGCCAATTTGCATCATCATATCTTGAAATAAAACGTCCGGGAAATATTTCTCTCAATAAATTGTGTTCAGTAGGGCGTAGCGCGATCCTATTGAAACCAAATGCTATCCAGATCATTATTAACCAGTTTAAGCCAAAAAACTCACTTAATATCTCATGATATCGAAGACCATTCCCAGTTACAGCGTTCCAAAGAGGTATGGACCTCCTCACCATAATGCACACCAAACAAAGGGCTATGTGAACGTGGCACCCGACATTTAAAATAGTATATTGTTATATTAGGATTAAAAGTGTCACTTTTGAGGAGAGAACAAAATTGTAGGACATAAAATTCACTTTTAATCCGAATAAAACATGCTATTTTTTTCTCCAACCGAAATTCCCCATTGAATTATTAATTTGTACTTTGAAATTATTCAAAATAAATTTGGATAATAAAGCAAAGGCAGGTAAGTAGGATATATCGATGTAGTTATGGATACTTTGTCAAACATTAGTCCACAAAGTATCATTAGTCGCCATATTGCTAATTGAGTTCATTTGTGATTGCTTGTGGTTCAATCTGCTGAAAAGTCTGTAGAAATAGAATCTAATGAAGATTTATGGGTACCTGAGGAGATACTGGAATGTGCGAAAGAGGTTTCCTTGAATCTTCTCCCAAAGAAATCTCGACAAATTTATGAATGCATCTACCAACGTTTTATGGATTGGTGCAAAGAAAAAAACGTAAAGTTGTATTCAGATGTATTGATGGTGTATTTCTCAAACTTAATAAATAAAATAAAGCCGTCAACGCTTTGGTCACAATATTCAATGTTACGGTCAACGTTGAATATAAAAAAAGGTGATTGATATGAGCAAATATTTAATATTACGTACTTTTCTTTACAGACAAAATGAGAGATATGTACCGAAAAGATCGCGAATATTTACAAAGGAGTAAGTTGATTGCTCTTTGAATAGTGCACCTGAATTTATATTTGATGATGAAGGTAAATGATTTAAAAAAAAACAGCAAAATGTTTAGAAAGCTTCATTATAGATCGTCCTAATATTGAGGATTGCAGGCGCATTCTGTTCTGATTAATTAGTCAATTTAACAATTGATAATGTTGAAGATGTGAAGTCCACCTTAATGATAAAAATTCCCAATACCAAAACCAAGAAACCACGAGCTTTTACTGTGCTGGGAAAGTTTTTATCGCTTTCCGTCCACCCGGTAGAACGTCGATTATTTCTCAGATATGTTAGTGCAAAATGTTATTAAATGGTGGTTGGTATTCATAAAATCAGTGCAAAATTTTTAAAATTTTTCTAAATTAATTTAAAGAAATTAATAAATGTTAAATATATTATTTATTACTTTCACTTATTATTTTAAAATTAAAACAAGTAGTTTAATGTGAAATCAGATGGCATAATTTTATAAATATCTCAAGTAAAACCACCTATCTGGTTACTCAACAGCATTGTCGCCGTAATTTTTACGAGTGGATCTATATTGCAAACAAAGGAATACGTTACGTTTAACAACCCCGTAAGTCACATCACCACTAATAATTATGGCATTACATACACAGTATTTACAATATATATCTATGACCCACAAATGTTACAAGAATACAAGAAAAAATAGCATTTGCACATCACCAATACTGTATTCTGCACCTGTATCCACGGACACAAACGCGCTGAACGGCGTGTAACGTCATCCAATGATATCGCGTTTTCGGCCACGTTTTGTTTACATTCTATAGCAATTTATTAATATTTTAATTATTATGTGAGTATTACCGCCAGACACATATTCTGAGCTTTCAATATATTTGAAAAATTATCCTGTAATACATGCGAGACCAAGGAAAAGCAAGACAAAATTGCAACACTATTTTTGCCTTGGAAACCAATACGCTTCGAACTTATGCATCCATCCCCATACTTCAAACTAATTAGTACGTTTTACCACTAAAATTTAAACTGATACTGTTTTCTTACTTTGCGGATGAGACTGGATCCTTGGTGTCTAAAAGTTCGACTACATCTCCTTCTCTCAAAGTTAGTTCGTCTGAGCTAGAGGCGGTGTATTCCTGCCATGCAATGAGGATCTCTCCTGTCACCTATGACAGATAAGGACTTTAAAACAGAATCATCATAATCTTTGCATTCAGTGGAAGCAAGAAGCCAAAGAGAGTTAAACAGTTGTTCCGGTTGATATTCTTTTTAATTTGGGAAAATACGTTACAGTATTAGACAGAAAATTTAGTATGCACGTGTTTAATATACAGGGATATGGATATTTAATGGAAAATACAAAAAGTATCTCTACGTTTCTTGATTTTAAAAGAAAAAAAAATAAATCTCTATACAGGGTTAACTTATGAGGTAGAAATATTTCTCTATTCTATTAGCATTCCTTTAGTTCGAGTTTCTTAGAACAAATAGACATTTTATTTAACTGCACGCGGAGTGTGTTTTGTTGTCGTTATTATTACTAAAAAATGTTAATTTTCGTCGTTTCAACATTTGGCAGCTGTAAAAAACAACCGTAAAGTAGTTGACAGATCTAAACCATCTCAGGCGATGGTTATCATAGGCACCGATTTTATAGAGGAAGGGTTTTGCCCCATTTTTTAAACATCGAGCTAGAATTCCGAAATATTTTTTTATTACCTTTTAAGCCTCTCTGAGCACGTAGTTAAAATTTTTGTACTTACTGGTAGTTAACCCTGTACATCAATAACATAATTCAGCTTTTTAAGTATCACCCTGTATATTACGATAAGAAAAAATGAAAAAATATACGATCTACAGCAAATAAAGAAATCTAAACGAAGAAAATGTAATTGAGAATCATTCACTAACTAAGCTACCTTACTATTTCTATTATATTTTTTTCAGGATTATGTAACATTATGATTTTCTAAGATACAACGAAAATAATTGCTCTTAGGGTAGAAACGAATAACTGAAAGCGTAGAAGCAAACGCCAATTTCAACGTACTGGATCTCTCAAAGAAAATATCATAGCCAATTGATTCCTGCCAATATCGTTCGCTCTTCTTCACTTCTTGTCGATCAAGTGTGCTTTGTATACGTGTCAGTGTCGTACTAGGGATCTACAAACAAAACACAATTAGTAAAACAAACAGTACAAAGGATTATCCTAGCAATAACCAAAGACGATTTTACAAATTCGTGTGCGTTTCTAAATATTATGAGAAAAAAAATAGCATCATTAATGCAACATATTATGGTGTGTCAATGCTAAATTTAACCCTGGCCCATTTAGTTTTAATTTATAATAGAATTATAAATTCTTCTACAAAAACTAAGATAACAATATCTCATATAATGTATTGATATAGGGATCGTGAATAATATAGCAGATGTGCATGTAGGTATGTTAACAGAAAAACAAGTTTTTTTCAAAATCGGATATCCTGGTCCATATTATTCATTTATTTTTCTTCGAATTTTTTTTTTTTTTGATATTTCCGAATGTATTCAGAATTTCTACATTATTTTAAACATTTGATTGATTACCAAATTGCGTGATTTTGCCACAACAATTCAAGCGTTTACGTATTTCATATTATTTGGGAGACTTCAATGGTCATATTACAATTTTAGACTACACACATTAATAAACTGAACTCAGTCCTGCTGAGAGTCGCGTATCTTCAAACTCTACTCACAATAATATCATACAGGATGTTTACGAACTTGGAGAGACATTTTTCATGTTGAATAGAAAATATTAATCGTAACTAGCCAAAAAAATATTCCCTCAAACTGTAACATTTTGCCTTCTGAATTAATGAAAATTCTTAAAACTTATTGAGAACATCTGGAAACGTGCTTGATGTATATTAAACATGGTGAATACAATGCAGCAATATTCCTCCTTACTGTGTTTGAAGATAACTCGTCATCCGCAATTTTTTCCCAGTTTTTTATAAGTAAGCAGAAAAAAATCCTACTTCAAAATTTCTAGCAAAACTGCTCTACACCGAGTTTGAATCATGATGCAAGTACACGCTGCTAAAGAGATGGAACTGAAATAGCAGCTGATGTGACACTGTGTGCTACGGTACTACGTTTGCAGATGAATGTGGACGCTTTTGCGCTTCGCGAAATTTATTGTCACGGGACATTTATCGACTCTGAACGGGGAATGACTCGCGAAGTTGCCTAGATGCTGCGAAGACTACGCGAAAGTATTATCTACGTTCACGTTCCCTCTCTTTTACGGTAGTCCGCGCCGCGAGTGTAAAGTGGACATAAGTAGGGAATCTATTAATTTTTCCAAATTTTTAACTGTGTTCTACTCGGAAGTATGAAATTCCAGGAAACAATTACTCTGCGGGCCAATGCCCCGATCAGCATTGAGTTACACCTGAAGAACATCAAGCAAACAGCTAAAGTCGCTGACGAGTAACACGAGCCCACCGGACATATACCAGTATCGAGCTTATTAGCTCTCATCCGTATGCCATAGGTGAGGTATCTGACGAATAACCCTAGCTGTTTTAAGTCTATATAACCCCACAGAAGGGAACATGAGAACGCGGTATAGACAAGCTACATCTAGAGGTCATTCCACATGCCGGACTGAAAAGTCACAGACACGAAGCGTTCTACATCGCAATAGACGCTATCGACCTATACCGCGTTCGGCGAGAACGATATTTTGCAAACATGGAAATCCAGGAAACAACTACTCTGCGGGACAATGTCCCGATCAGCATTGAATTACATCTGAAAAGCCTCAAGCTACTGTATGTTCTACTGGTGGTGTTGTACATTTTTCCTTTCGTTATATTAATACATACTCGCAATACTGGGAGTGTACGTATTAAAATGGTCTATAAAATACATATTGAGCACTTGTAGCACCAGGATAGTTTGAAAATAGTATAATTTTATCTTGAATGAAGAAAAGTGCAGAATCTGCATAAGACAATTTCTAATAAATTGATTGTGGGGGGAAGTAACAAATCGGTTTTGTTTGTGTAATGGAAATTTTCTGTATTTTTTAGTAAATTTGCAAACTTTATTGAGATCGTACGATATTTGTTTCCCTGCTTAAACTTCCCGTTGACCTGAAAATCTGTAAGCAGTGGAACATTATATTGAGAATCGGAAAACCTATAACAGATGAAAGTATGTAACAAACTTTTTCTTATAGAGGATTTTATACCAGATAATTATAACAAGGTTATGTTGTGAATTATTTAAGGATGTTTTTAAATCTGTATTTGACATTACACTGCCAATTTTCTCCATTTAATAAAAGTTGGATATTTCATGGGGTGGCTGAACTAAAGCAGACGTTGTAATCACAGGCTTTGACAACATGCCCCAAAAAGTTGTGTGCATCACGTTCTTTTAGAAGTCGCACACGATCCCCCAACTAGTTCAAGATATCTCGAACCGAACCATTTTATCTGGAATTCACGATATATATGCACTAAGAATTTGTCTTACATTAAAGTTAAAATAATCCTTTTGATAAGCGTCATCTAGTGGTTCGTGAATTTCGCGAATCTAAAAATGTTTCTTATCTTACATTTTTGTGGCACGTAACATAATTTTTAATTAATTTTGCTCGAAAATGCGTTGTTTGTCAAAGTGAAGCAAAAGTGTCTTTATTTTGAATTGAAATTATCTAAAATATATAATTTATATATTATTTTTATAAAATTATCTAAAATGTATAATTTAAACGACAAACGAATCGGGAAAAGTTAGGAGGCGCTCCTCGAGCAAAGTTTATATAAGAATATCTTATTTTTAGACATAGAATGCGTTGGCAAATTTTTGCCCGCTAATTTCTTTGCCAGCTAATTTCGGGGCACCCTGTATACTGTTCAAATATCCTCTCCAAGTTCGTAAACATCCTGTATGCGTTGGATGCACAAATAGTAACACGTTTTATTATAGGAGTTTCGTATCATCGATTAACGCACGTGTTTATTTTTACTTTACTTTTCGGCATTTGTACTCTCTGCAAACGTATGTCTGTCGTGCCAAGTTTCTGGATCAATATTTATCTAATTTAATTAATTCACTAGCAAATCAACATTAGGAACTTCATTTTCTCACGTATATATCAAATGCATGATTACAAAAATTTCGGTTTTGTTCAACTCACAACAACGAAGGTGTTAGTAATTCCACAGATGTTATCTAGAATTATTACTACCCGTTTAAAAGTTATAAGCAATATCATCTTAAAGAGTCTCAAAAGAAATATCTACTATCTAAGAATCACATGTTTTGTAAACCTTATTTTATAAAACCCCCCATAAAAAAATCGAGGGGTGATTTTCTGGATCACTGAATAGTGCCATTAACCCCAAAGCATTTTTCTGGGAAAGTGTTATCTAAATATTGCTGCCCAATCCTTAGCTGCAATGGCGCATTCTCCAGAAGTGCAGGAAGTTCTTTTTGTAGGAAATTTAGGTAACTTACGCTGTGTTCATAAAAATAAGGCCCAATTAAACGCCTACCGATGATGCCATTTACTCCAAAATGACCTTAGTTTTGGACTGGATTTGCAATGTGGTGATTTTCAATGGACCAGTAGTGTTCGTTGCGCCAGTTTGGCAAACCATTACTGACAAATCGACTTTCGTGCGTCCAAAGAACGTGTCAAAAAAGGTTCTGATCAACAGTATACATTGGTCGCGTTCATCAAGCAGTATCGATCACTGAGCAATTTGTTATCATTTTGGTTATGATCACTAACCCGGCTGAACGCGTTTCTATACGTTTGTGTACATTTTGTGACTGCTTTTTCATAAGCCACTTTCATTTCTGACTGACATTTTAAAATGTGAGACAAATTTCGGTCTATACTTTTTTATACATTAGTATTTAAGATATGTTGTCTTTTGTTTATGATCACTGATCACTTATCATGTATCAGAAAAATTTTATGATACATAACATGGCCGCTGATAACTGAACGCTCCCTTCACATTGCTTCGTTCAGCACACTGATCAGTGATCGCTCAAGTAGCGATCAGTGCGATGAACACAACCATTTACTATAATTTGAGCTATAACATTAATTCTCTTTTCAATGTGACGCTCAGACAAATACATACTCCAAATTGTGAATTCTGTAGTCGTGAATTAATGAAATTCAATTCCCGGCTAGTCTGCCGTATAGAATTTCGTGGATTTTGTTCGAAATGCTGTAATAATACAGTATGCGCCAAAAGTATGGAATAAATTCAATAAAAACGAAACAATTATTTTTTGTGAAAAATCCTCGAACAGGTCGATTTTTAATTTAAAAAATACATATTTTAGCGTAATATGCGATTTTCAAATGTCATTTGTTTTCGAGTAATGACGTCATCGATTTTTTTTTAAATGGCAACACCATATTTTTTCCTTGATTCTGAAAGATCGTTTAATTTTCTATCAGAAAGTACTAAAATTTTGCCCTCTTACATAGGAAAGTTTTCGAGTAAATGACGATTGAATGTTAGAAAACGTAAATCAATTAAAATAAAGCAAAAACGTTATTAAGTTTAGTTTTTCGAATTCCATAGTTATTTTATGGATCACGTAGGTGAAAATCTTTGCAAAGTGTCATTGTCACACCGACTTTCTAATAAGTGTTGTAAGCGACATAGAAATTATTATTCAATTTAAAGTATTATGGCACATTTAACTGTTACTCAAAGAATTGAAATTTTAATTCTTATCGGATGCGGGAATATGACTAGAACTCAGCAGGAAGTTTGCGATTTATTTAATGAAAAATATCCAGATCGCCCTATCAGCCAATCAACAGTCAGTAAGGTAGAGTCTAAATTTAGAGAAACTGGCAATGTTGTAAATATTCCAAAACCTGGACGTCGAAGCATTAATGAAAATCAGAAACAGAACATTTTGATAAGTATGGTGGATAATCCTCATAATTCTTCACGATTGGTTGCATTAAACAATGACACTAATTAGAGCACAGTGCTACGTATCTTGAGGAAGGAAAAATATCATTCCTACAAAATTCAACTTGTGCAGGAACTCAATGAAGATGATCCCGATCGCCGCTTACACTTTTGCGAAATTCTAATGGATTTATGTAAAGGAAATAGAAATTTACACCGGCAAATACTTTTTTCAGATGAGGCCACATTTTGTCTGAATGGTACAGTAAACCGTCAAACTTGCAGATATTGGAGTCGGGAAAATCCTAATTGGATGGTAGAGGCGCATACCCAATACCCTCAGAAATTAAATGTGTGGGCTGGAATAGTTGACGACAGAATAGTAGGGCCTTTCTTCTTTGAAGGAACCCTTACATGATAAAGATATTTAGAGTTTCTAGAAAATGACCTTGTTCCAGCCCTTGCAATAATTTTTCCTTACGATAATGACCCTGACATTCCTGACGATACCATATGGTTTCAGCAAGACGGTGCACCTCCGCACTATACGCGCCCTGTACGAAATTTTTTGGACAACTGTTTTCCTGGGAGGTGGATCGGCAGACGCGGACCGATAGAATGACCTGCAAGATCGCCAGATCTTACACCTCTTGACTATTTTTTATGGGGATCCTTGAAGTCAAAAGTGTACATTAATAAACCAAGTAATTTAGAAGAACTTCAAAATCGCATTCGGGACGAAATACGCAGAGTTATCCCAGAAATCATTCATAATGTGCAAGAAGAATTTCTTCACAGACTTGCGCGTTGTCAAGAAGTTGGTGGATGGCAATTCGAACATTTAATTTAAGTATAAAATTTAATCAATTGTATTTTATTTTACATACCTCAGAATTGTTACTTTTTATGGATAAAATTTACGTTTTCTAACATTCAATCGTCATTTACTCGAAAACTTTCCTATGTAAGAGGGCAAAATTTTAGTACTGTCTGATAGAGAATTAAACGATCTTTCAGAATCAAGGAAAAAAATATGGTGTTGCCATTAAAAAAAATCGATGACGTCATTACCCGAAAACAAATGACATTTGAAAATTGCATTTTACGCTAAAATATGTATTTTTTAAATTAAAAATCGACCTGTTCGAGGATTTTTCCCAAAAAATAATTGTTTCGTTTTTATTGAATTTATTTCATACTTTTGGCGCATACTGTATTCTTCCTTACCCTTCGCTCAATTATTTGATTCTTCCGGAAAATGCATCTCCATTTCGTCGCAAGGTGGCCTCCAATCTTATAAAAGTTCTATGATCAGGAATGAGGCGTTCTGGATACCTTTCTCGATATAACTACAGTTCTTCTTGAATTTTTTTGTGACCTGCCATAAATTATCAACATATCAACGTTTTCTGAATGAGGAAACATTTTGTAAGCTCAAAAATTACTCGTCTGACATTCATATTGAGTAATAACAAGTATTTTGTGACATTTATGCACATTAAACAACGAATATTCAATTATTTGCCAACGACTACTTGATCCTTCCACGGCTAATGTGATATTTAAGTAGTATTTCTTTTGAGACTCTTTAGGACGATATTTTTTGTAACTTTTAAACGAGAAGTAATACAAAAAAATATCTAATAAAAGTTCATTAGAAAAAAAAAGAGAACTTCATTAGTCGTTTCTGTCGAATCCCAAAAATAATACTTCATCCCATTTAACACCACGTGACCCAAGCATTATTTAATTTTTTTGTATTCTTACAGTAGGCCCATCTATCGAGTTTGACACACCCTGTACTAAAATTTATCTGTAGTAAAGTTTTTAAATTTGACTATATTACTTTAAAATGTCATGTATGTAAGGTTTTAAATTCTTTGGGCATGAACGGAGCAACATCCGCATCCATTCTAAATTAAGTTATTGGCGTGGTGCCTAATTTTGTCCATCTATTAATTCGTTTAATGCATGCAAAACAAACTGTGCATAAAATTGTGGCTAACACAGGAATATTTAGTCCATTCCAAGTACTTACATTCGATAGTTCTCTATATTTTGATGCCATCACTCATTCTCCAGTCTAAAAAATAAAACAATAAAGTTAAATTATAGTTGTGGTTTGTCCATTTTAATTTTTTTTTAGTAATACTGAAAGTTGAGTGCCTTAGTGACAGTTGTGCATAAGAAAATTCATTGTTTTTATGAAATTTTTGATGTCAGAAATTTTTGGGCCAAGAAATTATTCTAAGTCGCTCTGTTTGTGGAATTTGCTTAGGTGTTTCAATCAATTCTTAAATTTATTAGTTAAATTAAGACTACCAACCAGTAGCGGCACCCAGCATTTCGATTTGGGGGCAATGGTGAATCGTACACAAAATTTTGTACGATTTATTCTCAATCAGTTATAACAAAATTATGTTCTCTTTTTATTTTAACAAATAAGTAAGAAGTGCTTACATGCGTGAAAATAACTATTGTAACTAATATATATAGGGTGCTCCTTTTTTTATGACACACCGTTAGCATCTCGAAAACTGTAAAATATACAGGGTAGCCCAAATTAAAAAAAATGCGGCTGTTAATTTTTATTTACAATATTTCAGCAACTGCAGCAGATGTCTTGGATCTGTTTGCTTTATTTTAATGTCCATGAAAGCATGCAACTTTTTTCTAATATGCGCCATCCTGTATATTTTACAGTCTCTGAGATCCCAAAAACGGACCACCATCTATATAGAATGTATAAGAAACTAAATAAAAAAAATATAACAACAAGAAATTTTGTGTTTCTTCACAAAATCTAGTCTTCCAGAGAAATTATCTCCATTACCGCTCCCAATTCTTGGATGTGCCACATTTAGAATAAAAATATATCATGAGTAAATACAAACGACAATAGACTACCAACCTAACACACCTGCAATAACAAACAGATATTTAATTATTTATATTTCAAAGAGAAATGCCCGGTTAGAATTGTAGCATATATTACATCTGACATTGGTACATTCTGTTGTATACAGCAAAAATTTCTATTCCTAAAAAAATATAATACCTAATAATAATATAGTGGCACAGGCGGCTCAGAACGCCCTGTACATTTAACGCAAAAATCAATCAGATATTCGTATTTATTTCACAAAAATATCTTCTTTGCCAACATTTGAGTAGAATTACCCATCAAATAAGAATATATTAGTAAAAAATGAAATAAAAAAAGTACTTCCTCAGGCTTCTAACTTCTTAAAGAAGCAAAATTGTATGAAGTTGATTTAAATTACATTATTTTTCTTTACTGAACACTTTGTATATTAAATGTCACTAAAAACTACCAATTTATTCAAGCTAGAAAATTTGGCACAATTTCTATATTCCATGTACCAATTTCCTGAATAATTTGTTGGGTTTAAAATTGGAAAATAGATTTCAATAGAACAACAAAGAATTATGAGACCAAAATATACGTATCTCATAATTATCCCTCATACTCTTGGTTGTTATATTATTTTTGTCATAATTCATTCATTCATTAGTTCTCATTATAAGCCTCACATTTGTCAAAAGCTGTCACAGCTTTGTTCAATCTTGAGCACTGCAAGCGCATCTACCTATGTTAATGTACACTAAGACGAAATGGTAATTAGTGAATTAACCTAATGAATTCATCCGTGATACATTTATAATTCCAAGATAGATAACACTGAAAAAGCATAAATTTTAAATATATTTTTCAATGTCTTAATAATTTTTCTACAAACGCCAGTAAAAATATAATTTTACTACAAAACTGTTAAAAGTAGGCTTTTTAATTGTCATTTTTTTATGTTAAAATTGTCATTTTTTGACACGCGTGTTAAAAGTGCTTTTGATTTACTTTTAATACGCGTGTTAAAAGTAAATCAAAACCACTGGTTGCTACGAAAATTTTGGTTCATAAACATTGCGATCTATGTGGTATTTTTTGATTTCTTATTTTTATTGAGTTTAAAGTTCTTCCGATTGTTTTGTAGAAAAAATATTGTATGATATACGTGTTAAAAGTGATTTTATTTTGTTCGTGAAGTTAAAAAACTCGCATCTTCACTCACAAAATAAAATCTTACTTTTAACACGTATATCATAAATAGCTATTTTAACGCATATTGTCAGTAAAATATCGCTTTAAGGCACTAATGTTAAAAGTAATTTACTTTCAGCACTGGTGCTAAAAGTATAACGGGATTTACTTTTGACACTGATGCGAAAATAGAAAACAAGAAAATTTAAATCAAACGAATATTTATTTACTTAATTAAATATATAGTTAGAGAAACTACAATTAAAATAAGTAATTCCATGGCCAATCTCGTTAGTAGCTGTAATAGCAATTAATAATTTGTACCAAGCTAGGCAGCAATGTTATCCGTCGAAGTTTTGGACAAAATTTGGCCCGCGATGTTCTTCCTGTTTTGTAAGGAGTCTTCTAGGAGGAGTCTTCTTCTCCATCCACACTGTCTCTTAATTGCAGTAAGATTAACATCAGGATCTCCCAACAAACTAGCCGAAGATAGTCGAAAGCAATGTCCAGTATAAAGGCGAGAATCAGGCAAATTTAAACATTCAGAAATATTGGCAGGCATCTTACCAAATGTGTTGATTCCAACTGGAGTGACACATTTTTTATTCTCAATGTATTTTATAAAAATTCTTGAATAATTAGTGTTCATTGGATGTACTTTTTATAACAGTTTATTTATATACTACACTATATAACCGGATCTATCCTCACTTTAAAAACATAATATCTCCAGATCAGCATGGCTTCATGGAAAAACGGTCAACTAACACTAATTTGATTTGTATGACAAACTGTACTGTTGTTTTGACTTACTAGGCAATAATTTCAATGTGGTTTTATTAGCAGCTTCGATTTTCGCCGGGAGAAATTCATTTTCTTGATCACTTTCCATGTCATGAAATTTAAAGTGACTTAACAAATGATGGAACTTTCATTACTTTATCAACAATAACTTCATGGACGATTATATTTCAAAATGATACTTTAATATAATAACTTAAGAAATGCGTTGATTAGTATTTTTACTGGTGTTTGTAGAAAAAATAGTGCGAGATATATGTGCTAAAAGTGATTTTATTTTGTTCGAAGGTAAGCGAAACTCTCTTGCTCACAAAATAAAATGCCACTTTTAGCAATTATATCATAAATAACTGTTATCTTGATCTTAACTATAAAAAAGACAAAGAAACCAATTTTAATCGTCATATTTTCACGGCACAAAAATTAATTTTAAATCAAGGCATGTTTCTTTATATTCTTTGATTTTAATCATCGATTTGCCAATTGGCATTAACGAAAAATTCAAGCGCCAAATGTGCCCATTACAGATTAATTTACAATACTGCGCCGTTGCAAGTGCAAAAAGTAATGATTTTATTACATCTCACGGCATTTGGATGTACCTACCTCCTCAAAAAGATGGTCTCACCTGCGCACTTGCACATCTATCTGTAAGACTAAGACATAAAAATTCCAATGCAATTGATCTATATAAAGAGTGGGTCAGTCAATCTAATTAAACAACGTGATGTTGGTGAAATGCCAACTGAAACCGTATATCAGGGGTGCCAACACGTTCAGTCAGCATTTGATTTTTTTGATACGAAACTGATTGGCACGTATGGATTCGGTAGTCTGACAGGAAGTGACGTCTCTTTTACGTTCGCTTCTCTGTGTGATAGTGTGCCATGAAATTTGACGAAATTCAATGAAAACATTGTTGAGCATTAAATAATTTGATAGAATGTTTTTACTCTTCACCCAAAATTAACTAGAAAATATAAAGACTAGTGATGATTTGTATTTCGCTTATTTTGTCCTTATACAGGGTAGGTCATTAATAATAGGCCATAAAGCAGGAGCGATACCGAAGTAGTTTTAAATTTTTTTCTGAAATATCAAAAAAGTGACAGAAATGAAATTACGCAAACAGTTTCTGCTGTCGAGAAGACACTCAGTAAACAATTTGTTGATTTTTCCTCTACAGTTTTAAGAGGTAGAAAAAGCTACCTCTAAAGCTTGTTTCATACGTAACATTTTTCTTATTGCTACTTTATCATTTTGTAATGGCAACTTAATTGTTATAATTTTTGTAAAATGTCGACGTGACAGCCTACTAGATAAATGACATTAAAAAGTCATCTGATGGATCGATTAAATTTCTACCCTATGACCATCATACCACGTAATTAATTTCAGATATCTCAAATTGCTCAGAAGTCGTTAATTTTACGAAAAAAATTTCAATAGACCGTTTCTATTTAGAATGAATCAGGCAATCTAAAATGAATTTTTAAATGATAAGGTAGCAATAAGAAAAAAGTTACGTATGAAACAAGTTTAGGGGTGGCTTTTTCTACCTCTTACAACCGTAGGGGAAAATCATCAAATTGTTTACTGAATGCCTTCTAGGCAGCAGAAAATATCTACATAATTGCATTTCTGTCACTATTTTGGTATTTTAGAAAAAAATTTAAAACTACTTTTTCGGAGTTGTATATTCACAGGGGAAGTTCAAATGAGATTTTTTATATGAAAGACCCACTATTTTTCCATAAAGAATCACCTCCTGATTTTTCGCATCTATTTTTTACACCCTGTAATATGCAGGTTAACGTTATTTATAAATTTGAGCAAAAGAAGCCCACATACTGAGCCTAGAGGAATACCTGACACTGCATAAGCTTCAGCGACCTTGAATCAACGGCATTGAACTTGTAATATTATACAGGGTGTTTTCAAACGAAATAGCACAAGTGCACCAGTGAATTTATAGCTAAAATGAACATGATTACATACAAATGACTTTAGTAAAATATTCACCCCTCAGGAGACACAATCTTCCAAAGTTTTCAAAAAGATATGGAATTGCGTCTGTAATTTGAAAACCAAAAAAGGTATAACAGTCAAATTTTACACAAATTTTCTACTAATACATTGCATGTGCAACTTATAAACAATATTTTGAAAATTTCTGCCCCTTTGAAGGTGTTGAAATAAGCATCCCCTAAGTTATTTTTTGCTACAACTTATTTGTTTGACAAAAATTCAGTATTCAAAAAAATGTATCAGATAGCCTAGTTTATTTTAGAATTTTTACCTCTCTTACATTTTTGCTTTAAAACTAACTGCTTTTTAACAAAAAAATAAAATGTATTATCATTCGCTATACAACTCGCAGGATTGCAACTAAGAAATATTTAAATAAGCGGTTGTAATGCTAATTTATGTCATTAGACCTTTCGTGACTTTTCTTTTTGCTGCAGCACAGTTATTTCCAACATTCAAAAAAATACTTGCAGCGTATCAATAATTCATCATTAGCAAAATTGTTATAATTCTCTCCAAATTATCGTAAGAAATAAAATTTTTAAGTAGCAAATCCAAGGAAACATAAAAGGTCTAATTACAGAAATTGAGAGAAAGATGAAGTAGGTAAGAATAAAGAAACTGAATCAAATCAAACCAAGTTTATGCCATGTTGACGAATTCTAATTTGGAAATATATTTTACTAGGTGATACGTGGTATAAGCTGTAATAATTAAGATATTGTTTTAAATTCATGTTTTCTTAATGAATACGGTATATTTCTTCAAGAAATTACTTTTGGGTAGTGTTTTTAAAATCCCATTTGTATCGATTCTGCAGGTTTGACCTATTCAGGTATTTATGGCAAAGAAGTAAAATACAAAAGACAGCTAAGGTCATTGTGTTGATCGGTACATTCTTAGATCTTTTATTCAACAATATATTTCTTTATTATTAAGAGTAATGGTAATCAGTGTGTCCTTTTACAACACTATATTTGAAACGTTGTATATTGTAGTTGGACACAACATTTCAGTGTGTGATAATATCAGTATGTGCGTAATCAACATCATAAGATATCATAAGCGTCAGTTTACAATAGCTTAAGGTATATGTGTGCGTGTGACTACACAATAGTATCGAAACAAATCCCAAAATAAATAAATACAAACAACTTGTTCATAATTTCGTGATGACTGATGACAGTTTTATTTTTGTAATGTCTAATACTGCGTCACGGAGTTATGTTTTTTTCACTAAAACGTTAGTAACAACACAAATTGACCTCTTTCATTAATCTGTGTGTTTCGTAGCATTACATTTTTAATTAGAAATGCGTGCAGTCGTAGAATATTAGGGAATCCCAGCTTTGGCACGGTAAAAAATTGTTTTTCAACACTTGATCACTTATCCAATTGTATATTTTTAGAGTCAGATACAATTTACTCGTATAAAATCTAAAAAGCAACCTCAAAACTGCACCGAATTAACAAAATAAACTTACGGTGCAGACAAAACTTATATTTCCACTTGTTTACAAACAATACGGAATTTACTATTTCCCGGAAATCAAGCAAAACACTGCGTCGAAAGCCAATTATTCGTACAAACCACAAATTAACTTTAATATACGCACCAATTTTTTTTTCGGGGTTCACTTTTCACATTCCATCATGACAACTATAAATATAATCAAGCAAGCTTCTAGTGAAACACTGACGAATCGTTCAGAGCCTACTGACCACAGCCGTGTTCTGTACACATCCTCATGTCTGAAGTTATTCTCGTCTGCTATTTGTACTTGGCGGTTTAATACGATCACCGATAAGCCACTAATTAAAGTGATTGTTCTTCGAGTGATTTGACCGATTTTCGTAAACGGGAAGCCGTCTAGAAGCAGTTCTGTCTTGAAATTTATGTGAAAATAGCAGTCGTGAAACAGACACAGTTTTCGTTGTTCGCATATTCAGTGAGTCGCGCTTTTTCAGTTATGAAAAACGGGCAGTGTAGATTTTTTTTATTTACTTATTTCATTCACTCGCTAATTTAATGATTGTTTTATGTATTTGTATACAGGGTGTCCCAATTTGCAGTAGAAGTACGTCACTGGCTGTTTTATTTACTCTACTGATCTAGCTAATGACTTTGATGTACCGTATAATAACATTCAAGTTTTTAATGTGGAAAAATTTACTGAGATGGATATTCGAAATTCTATTAAGAGATTGAAAAATAAAATGACTTGCGGCAATGATCTAATCCCTAGTTTTTTAATTAAGGACTGTTCTGGTGTATTTTGTACCCCACTTCTTATTTTATTTAATCTCATGTTGTCAACAGCCACTTTTCCTGCCATGTGGAAAGTGACAAGAGTTTGCCCTGTTTTAAAAAGTGGTAACCCTTCTAACATCAAGAACTATCGACCTATAGCCATTTTGTCAAATTTTGCTAAGGTTTTTGAAATGACATTATATGCATATATCTATATCAATGTTAGCACCTGCATTTCTTCTAATCAACATGGGTTCGTTGCACGGCGTTCTACTGTGACTAATCTAGTTGAATTTACTCAGTTTGTTTCAGACCATATTGATAGAAAAGGCCAAGTAGATGTAATATATACAGATTTTGAGAAGGCTTTTGACAAGGTAAATCACTCTATATTAATACAGAAATTGAAATCATTTGGTTTTGATGATTCTTTGCTACTACTCACAAAATCTTATCTTGACCGTCGTGAGTTGTATGTGTCATATAATGGATACCGTTCTCATATTTTTTTAGCTCCTTCTAGGGTACCTCAAGGGTCTAACTTGGGACCATTTCTGTTTATTCTTTATATAAACGATTTATCGTCATCTTTGCAGTGTAATCACTTTTTTTTGCAGATGATCTAAAGCTTTATCGTAACATTAACTGTTATGATGATTATCGAGCATTGCAAGAACTTTTTAATGCAATACAGGTGTGGTGTATAGAAAACATAGTTTCCGTAAATATTGATAAATGTAAAGTTTGCTCTTTCAGTTTAAAGAAAAATATAATTTTATTTGATTACAATCTTGATTCAAAGCCATTGACACGCAGCAGTAATATTAAAGACTTAGGGGTAATGTTTGATGCTAAACTCTCATTTTCTGAACATATTAATACAATCTCAAGCACCGCCTTTAAAACTTTGGGTTTTATTGTCCGTAATTCCACATCGTTCAACAATATTAGTGCTTTGAAATGTTTATACTATTCTTTAGTCCGTTCTAGATTAGAATATGCTAGCCTTGTTTGGTACCCATGCTATCAAGTTAATATTCATCATCTTGAAGGTGTTCAACGTCGCTTTTTAAAATTCATGGTATATCGCATTGATAATATTTATCCTGCTAGACGATTTGATCATGGCCTCCTGTTGCAGAGATTCGATATTAAATCGTTGCAGTTGAGGAGAGTTCTCACAAGTCTATCTTTCTTGTTTAAAATATTTCATAACCTCATTGATTCACCAGAAATGTTAAAAATGTTCTACTTACGTGTACGTAGGCCTGAATCTCGTGATGATTGCATGTTTTACTGTCGTAATGCTAGAACAAATGTCCTTACGAAATCCCCTGTATACACCATGTCAAGTAATTTTGATCAAATTTCTCATTTATGTGACCTAAATTTTGATACACTCAAACAATTATTATCAGTTGGTTCTCAATTTTTTGGAAGCGTTTAACTGGCCTCATCTATATTATGATATAGCTTTCAGACTGATTTAGTTTAGTAAATGTTAAATATTATTAGTAATTAAAATTAAGTACACTGTTACTTCATTACTTTGTTATAACATGTTTTGTCCTGTAATTGGAATGTCTATTCTGTTGGGCAATAAATTTATTTCCTAAAACGTATCGTTTCCGAGAAAGAGGGCGTTGAAGTAGGATTTTTTTCTCGTTTTTTCCCTCATAACTTTTGAACCACTTATCCGATTTAAATGAAATTCGGAACACAAACCTATGAAAACAAAACTCAGTGATTTGTGTAAACTGACGTTTGTGAAAATCATTGTCAAAAGTATTATTTAAAGAGCATTTTTAGTGCCAAGAAAAAATGCCAAGACCGTTTACAAATGCTGAATATGCCGATATTATGTTTATGGTTTCTGTGACCGAAATTCCAACGCGTCGGTTCGAGAGTACCGAACACGCTTCCCTAATAGAAGAATTCCAAATGCGCAAGTTTTTGTAGATGTACATCGTCGATTTTCGGAATATGGTTTGCGCCGCTACAATGATCATAATCGTAATGTACCGCCAAGAAATAATCAGTGAATTCTTAATCTTTTTGATATCGATAGAACTTTAAGCACACGCAGAGCAGCTCGGCAACTCCATTTATCCCAATCAAAAGTACTGAGAGCACTCAAACAAGATCATCGAAGGGCTTTCCATCTCCAACCAGTTCAAGGTTTGTTACCAGGAGATGCTGGAAAACGTTTATATTTTGTAGATGGGTTTTAGATTCAAAGAAATGAATCCACAATTTCTGCATAAGGTTTTATGGATTGACGAATCTAATTTCACAAAAGCTGGAATTGTGAATTACCACAATATTCACGTTTGAAGTGAAGTCAATCCTCGATGTGTCAGACAATCTTCATTTCAGCAACAGTTTAGTGTAAATGTGTGGATAGGTGTTTTAAGTAATAACCTCTGTGGGCCGCATATTTTGTCTCCTTGTTTAAATGGGGATTTATTTCATGAGTTTCTGCAAACTCTCTCCCGACGTGCTTGACGATGTCCCTTAAATTTACACCAAGGGAACTGGATGCAGTTGGATGGTGCCCTTGCACATTACGGAAGGCAAGTACGACAGTGGTTGGATGAGAATTATACTCGTCGATGGATTGGACGGCAACCCAACAACCACCCAAATATGTGGATTCCTTGCGAAGGACCAGTGATTTGGCCTCCGCGCTCGCCAGATCTGAATCCTTTGGATTATTTTGTTTGGGGCCATCTAAAAGCAATTGTGTATGATACGCCAGTACATACCCCTGAGGAATTGATACAAAGGATAAGACATGCTTGTGATGAGATGAAAAACAATCCTGTTCAAATAGCAGCTGCGGGTAATATACTAGTTCGTCGATGCCAAAGATGTATTGAGGCTGGAGGAATGCACTTTGAACAATTATTGTAATTTTTTTAGTAGTTGATAAGTTTATTGTAAATCTTGTAATAAATAGTGGTTACTAAATTTATTTTTGAGGGTATTGGCATTTTTTCTTAACACTAAGAACACTCTTTAAATATTACTTTTGACAATGATTTTCACAAATGTCAGTTTTTTTTGAGAGCCGTCCGACAGTGTCCCCAGAAGCACCGCAGCCTATAGACTTATTGTGCATCTCTCGACGAGCACAAACATCCATGGTACTACAGTGTGATTCGAACCCACATCGACATAGCCGATCCAGATTGGTTCCACCAGCAGTCGTCTCCCAGCCACCTCGGCTATCGCGGCGCCCAAAACGTCAGTTTACACAAATCACTGAGTTTTGTTTTCATGGGTCGCTATAACATTATATGAAATTTACGCGGTTGGTCCTAATGTTTTTTCCTAATTGAGGAGGATTTGTCCTATTTTGAAAGCTGGCAACATATATGATATTAAAAATCGACCCGTAGCTATTTTATTCAACTTTGCAAAAGTGTTTGAGATGTCTCTGTATATACATATCTATAATAACGTAAAGAACTCCTGATCAACATGGATCTGTTTCACATCGTTCGACAATGATGAATTTAGTTGAATTTACACAATTTTTGTCAGGTTATATTGATAATAAGAGCCAAGTAGATGTGGTACATACAGAGCTAAGGAAAGCTTTTGATCATTTTATTTTGGGAAATAAGTTAGAATTGTATGGTTTTAACACTAAATTACTTCATCTGCTAGCGTAAATTGTTTGTTTCTTATAATGGTTTTAAGTCTAGAACATTTGTATCAACATCTGGGGTACCGCAAGGATTCAACTTAGGCCCGCTTTTATTCATTTTATATGTCAATGATCTTTCCTTAAATTTGAAACATAATCATCTTTTCTTTGCAGACGATTTAAAATTATTTCGCAATATCAATTGCATTGATGATTGCCAAGTGTTACAAGAACTTGTTAATGTTGTTTAGCAAGGGTGTGAGGAAAATCGGTTACCTATTAACATAGATAAATGCAAAGTTTGTACGTTTCTTTTAAAGAAGCAACCTATATTGTTTAATTATAGTATTAATTCTTCAGTCTTGCTACTTTGTAGTACTATTACAGATTTAGGAGTGACATTTGATACTAAGCTTTTATTTTCTGAACATGTCAGTAATATATCCAATATCGCTTTTAAAACTCTAGGCTTTGTTTTGATGAATTCACAATCATTTAACAATATTGAATGTTTAAAATCACGTTAGTTCTCATTAGTTCGTTCCAGTTTTAAGTATGCTAGCCTCATATGGTACCCTTACTATCAGAATCACATACACCTCATTGAAAGTATTCAACGTCGCTTTCTGAATCTGAATTTTTGTCGTTTCGTATTAATAATTATTATCCATTTAGAGGATACGTTTATTTAGAAAGATTTAATGTTCAGTCATTATCTAGTAGAAGAGTTCCTGCAAGTTTACCATTTCTGTATAATTTGTTTCATAATAATATTGATTCACCTGATATTTTAAATTTCATTCGCGTACCTAGGCCAGAGTCTCGAGATGACTGTATGTGCTATTGTCCTAATGCAAGGACTAATATCCTCATGAAGTCTCCAGTAGGTATATATAATGCCAAATAACATTAACCATATACAGATTTGGAAAGTGAGGATCTTGATGGTGAATTCTGTTTTGCCGCTTGCGTGTATTTGTGTCATGCTTCCACCACAGCGTGTTCGCATTAAGCAGTGTTGCCAGGTGGGAAAAATTCAGTGCATGAGAATAATTTCAAAGAAGCATGAGGTTTCGAGAAAAATCATGAGATGGCTTAATTTATAAAAAAAACACCTTTTGACACAGCTTAATTTTTAATATTATTATTTAATATTTTATCATAGTATTACATTGTAAGTAGATACTTACAGGTACTTACTTAAAAGTTATTAACCAAGTAACCTCTCTAATTTATTTTATTGTTAGGCGGGGCGAACGTTGAGGCGCAGTTGACGTGACGCAGAGTGACTCACGGGTCGTAAAATCTGTTGTTTCCAGAAAATGTAGGTACCCTTACGGAATAGAGTTAAGAATCACTGCAATACAGCGTGAATACAGCACACACACCGCATATCCGTAGACTGTCATACCCGTTTATGTATTCATTGCTAATTATTAAGAGAGCAGTCTACAATAAAGGACATTTCAAGTACCCAAATATTGTAGATACACTACCTCTATCTATTCAATTTTGACCTCGATTTTGCCTTTATTTCTCGATAGGTCTTTGTTTTGGTAGATTTCAAAGAGTAATTTTAATCATTTTATTACTTCTTTTTGTGTCTATTAAAAAGCATGAGATTTTGTAATCAAAATATGAGAGCATGAGATTTCCTCGGAATGCATGAGATCTCATGCAAAAGCATGAGACCTGACAACACTGGCATCAGTTGACCGGACAGTTAGATTTGCAATGGCGAATTGGCGTTGGCGATACGGAACCGATTACCGTAGTAGTGGGGAATGCTAGACCAATGCACGTCGCCGCTCCTCTTAAACTTGTACCACCGTATACTAAGCAATCAGTAGGGAAACTCAGCTTTCCCGCGTTTTCCAAAAATCCGCCATCTTGTTGGCGACTGACAGTTATTACTATAATTTCTGTGTCAGTTAGGTTTTTGAATTTTTGGCATTATTACATGGTTATCCACTCGTTATCGTTATTGTACTTATATTCCTGCTTTGTATGTCGTGTTGAGTGTTTAGTTATTTGTGTTTTTATATTAGTGATTATTTATTAGTGGAATTAGTAAATAATAAATAAACTATGGGAGGAAATAAATGTGTTGTAAAAAACTAACGCATAACACAGCTCTGGCCTGTAAACAGTTTTATATATGGGAGACCAAGTTAGACGTGATAGCTTAATTGAGAAAATCCTAAAGAAGAATTAAAACATGAAAGGGGGCAAAGGATTTAACTCCAAATAGGAAAGAGACTGCTTTCATACATGAATGAAAGAAACCACTCCATACACCTAATAGAGCAGGGGGTTTTTGATTATGTTACCTATATATATATTTTGTAAACCTCAAAATAAATTGTACCTAATATTCACGTTTTAATTTCATTTCGTACTTTCCTAAAAAAAAAATAAGTAAAAATATAAAATTACATTGGGCTTAAATTTGATAATCTGTTAATAAAATAAGGCAAAAGTACTACAAAATATAAAATAAAACTACACTACTAGTTGACCTAGTTTCTATGTTTTCGCAAATTTTTTAAATAAATTTAAATTCATACTGGTTATATTCAAATTATATCTGCTAGAAACCTAAATTAAGACAAAATGTGACCAAAACCTCAATTTACATGAAACTACACTGGATTACAACAGTTAATTAAGAATTAATGCAAAAATATTAAAACTACGAACAGCTTTGGTTATGTTTACGCCAAATTATTAGCTATTTTTTCGTATGTTCTCTGGGATCCGCCATATTCTTGGCGACTTTTTCTAGAGTGGGGGTATTTAATAACTGCCAAATGTATTTCATTCATAAAATGTCTAAGATTCCGTACTGATTGCTTAGTACCTACCCTGGGATGAAGCGGCAATTTCTACTTTCTCTGTAAAGATCCGCAATTTCCGAATCTGTATCTAATTTGTGTAACTTAAATACATGTATGCTTAAAGACTTGTTATCTATTGGATCTCAAACTTTTGTTGACATTTAATTTGGTAATTAGTGAGAATTATAAGTTTAAGATACTTTTTTAATTTTAGTTATAATTGTTATATATAAAGGTTTTTGTGGTAATTCTATTGCGTGGTCCTGTAAATGGAATTTATTCTATTGGGCAACAAATTCTATTATTAATAGGTCCGTTCAAGCAAGGAATCGGTAATGGTTTCAAACTGTCAGAAATCTTCGACCAGTAAAATTATGAATATGTTTTCAGTAAACATCGTGCAGGAAGTAGTTGGACGAGCGTTTTTGACAGTTTGGAACCAGTCCGGACCTTGTAGCATCATTTTTTATGTTTATGTACTTTTAGCAACTTAAATTATTTCTAGTTTGCTATTGGTGCTTGGCTCGTCTCCCGTCACGATGACACGCGACAGATCGCTGACATTTATACAAATTTTTTGAAATTATATATTTACCTATAACTTGGTGCCGAGAACCATATGTAATGTCGCTATATGTACGCGTAGGTGATGCCAAATTATTTGATGAGATGTCTGAGTTTTAAAGTAATCATCGTGTACCTTGTTCTGATGGTAGCTGCAGGCATACGTCCAGAAGAAAACCCAAAACCGGAAAATGTTTTCGTTGCCAAGAGGAATTTTCTATCAAGAGAAAGGGACTATTTGAAGGCTAAGCCGATAAGTAACGATTTAAGAACTTTTATTAGGAGATACAAGAGACGATCCGTAGGCAATGTGAGAAAGGTCAAAAGAGAGCAGGATTACCTTAAAGAGCACGTATACGTAGTGAGAAATGGGAATATAGAGAAGTTGGAAAACCTGAGTGAAGTGATTGCTGATGTTCCTCCCGCTGACCCGTCTGGGTTGGGGAATTTTACCGTTATTCCGTTAATAATTCCTATAGCTGTGAAAACGTTCACCAATTCCACTTTCTGGTACCTATAGTTGCAGCAAGAATGCAGTCGACTGATGTTACGCAATTTTTTATTGTTAACATAATTTTCTATAGTTGGTCACGTTAAAATCAATAATTTTTTGTAATTTGATGCAATGTATAGTGTAGTATATAATTTGATTATTCTCAGTTACAGTTTCTTAAATATTTTGATGAAAATAGAATGAATTCTTCATTTGTTCGTATGACGTAAGTCGTCTGAATTCTTGCCACAACTATATGATATCTTTGTGGAAATGGAGTATTTCAGTTATAATGTAGCAGTAAAAGAAGAGGGAGTAAATTCAAATCGCTTTTGCAACAGAAAACTAACAATCTGTTTCAGAAAAAATATATATTTTTGGCAGTGTACATTTATCACCTTCGTCGTCATTCTAAGCGATTTCAAACGAGTGCTCTTAGGAACTGTTTTGCTCAATATGGCTAAGCCTGGGCAAGAAATCGATTTGAATTGTTTTTATTTAGTCGATTAATAGATTCGCGGATAAAATCGAATCGGAATATCGAATCGAATGGAGACATCGCATCGAATCGAAATAGACCTTCGAATCGAATTTGAACATTTATGTATAGCCTGAAATTGCTCGAATTTTAATTTATTTTACTTGTATATCGCGGTCAAATTTTTATCTGTGATGTTTCGGTTTATTAAATATTAAAACATCTTCAGAAACTGCAAGGTACATTTTGATAACATTCATTAGTATAGACATGCAGAAAGTGAGAAATTACACATATTTGTGTTTTATGAAAAATATACAGGATATGTCCAATTTAAAAATTGAAAGTTAATGTCGTTTCCTGTTAAACCACGCCGAACTGTCGGTTCAAATAAATTG
Source organism: Monochamus alternatus (assembly GCA_037114965.1). Classification (NCBI taxonomy): domain Eukaryota; kingdom Metazoa; phylum Arthropoda; class Insecta; order Coleoptera; family Cerambycidae; genus Monochamus; species Monochamus alternatus. Next base: position 9,294,393 of record CM073426.1, on the reverse strand, counting down.
ACTCGACAAAGATGTTCTAATTAAGTTTAATTGAATGATCAGCTATTCGATATTTTGATTTGATTCTTTCGATGTATCGATTAAAAACACAAATCAATTCGAATCAATAAATCGTTTTATTGCACAGGATTAATCGATTTGACTCGATTCAAATAAGATTATAGATTTGATTAATGAATACGATACTTTTTAATTCGATATTACTGCAACGTTTCCTTTTTTTTAAGTTTTATATTAATCTGAAGTTAGATTAACCGCCATATGTCTTAAATTCGATAAAATTTGAATTTACTCCATTTTATCTTGACAAATTTTAAAAGCTAACATTTTCAAAAAGAAGTCCATTGAAATTAATATAGCAGTGCGAATCGTAGTTGAAAAATATTTTAAAGCCGAAGTTAATTTTAAAAATTGGTTTTAGTGACAACTTTACCTACTACAGCGACGATATTCTTTCAACTAAGTCTGTGAGAAAAGCAACTGATTACAATGAAGATGAAATAAATAAATCAGCGACGCAGGATCAGGCAGAAGCTTTAGACAGCACAATTACTTCTGAATCCAGTTCCATTTCAAACACGAAAACTGCGATGGCCAGTAGTTTAATTATAGCAGAAGCTGTAAGCGACGATTCTATAAGGACAACTACCATCGGCAGTAATTCAACTACAGCAGAAGTTATAAGTGACGGTTCTTTAAGCAAAACTACGATAGCCAGTAGCCCAACTACAGCAGAAGTTATAAGTGACGGTTCTTTAAGCAAAACTACGATAGCCAGTAGCCCAACTACAGCAGAAGTTATAAGTGACGGTTCTTTAAGCAAAACTACGATATCCAGTAACTTGACCACAGGTGAAGTTATAAGGGACGATTCTATAAACCAAACTACGATCTCCAGTAACTTAAGCACAGGAGAGCTAACAAGGGACGATTCTATAAACAAAACTACGATAGCCAGTAACTTCACCACAGGAGAAGTTATAAGGGGCGATTCTATAAATAAAACTACGATCTCCAGTAATATAACCACAGCAGAAGGTGTAACGGATGATTTTATAAGTACCACATCACGAGGTATGATGTATCTGAATAAAGTCCTTACGGATGTGCAGGAGCTGATAAGTTATGAAAAGGAAGGGAAATCAGCAGATAGCCACGAAGGTACACATAGATTTATAATTCTTTAATAGTAGTAGATAGTATTCAAAGTTTCAAAGTTAGATTTAATTTAATTGTTTTTGATTCATACTTTTTGGTCGTGGACAAAATACACAAGACAAGACTTTATTGGATAAAGTCTTGGCCCTTGAAACTGGTAAACGGTTAGTAGGATGTTTTTGGAAAAAAAACAGGTCGGTTTTTATTTTTCAAAGAACTAAGACTTTATCGCCGCACCGTATATCAAATACGAGTTTATGGCTTACGGTTGCATTTAGCGTATCCTCTTAACCGGCAAATCGGCAAATCTCGTGAAAATAGTTATTATCGATATAATCGACATGTTTTAAGTTAATTTCTGAATAGGAGCCATGTGTACAGTAGTTGGCGACTGGGACAGCAAAGCCGGAGGGATGCAACTCCAAATAACAGCCAAGAACGAGTTGAAGCACAACCCAATCGTCGAGCTTGTCCAACAGGAACCAGAGGCCGAGAATGGGTTTCTTATGACTGGAAATTGGAACATCACGTCACTTTTGCCCTTCAACCACTCCTCTGCGATAATATTGACCGCCATTTCCGAAAAAACCCTCGCATCATTCCTAGGTAGGTAGGTATTTTGTTTATATTTTGTTTTGCAACCGTGTATTTGTTACATACAGGGTGTCTGTTTTTCATGGCTCACCATTGGCGTCTCGGAAATTCTAAAACAGGGTGGCTAAAATTAGCTGCCGATGCTGAAATATTTTGAAAAAACTGTAAAAAGCGATTTTAAAAAATGTAATTTGCCGTCATTATTTTTCAAGAGAAAGAACTGAAACTTGGTACAGGAGGATTAAAGTATACGAGAAATCGATTTTTATCGAAAGATAATGTCTAGAATCACTAGTTTTCGTTATACAAAATTCAACTGTTTCTTTTTTCTTATGGACATCATATTGGATCTTGACAGTAACAAATGCAGAATAAAATTACAAACACGTTAATATGTAGCAATACTATTGAATAACCCATAAAATTTTAAAAATCCGACATTTGCTAACTTTGTTTCTATTGTTGGACGCCTTACTTCTCAGAAGTATGGATGGAAATGAAGAATGCACTGGTAATTCATTAAATTACGAATAGGACATTTAGAAATGGTTCAGCCTAATGGCACGGGCCTAATATGTAATTAGATTGACCCTTATGGACCTCGAATTTATTAAAATCCCTGTGAAAATGTGAAAATATTGAAGACCTATGCGACAGAATTGCTTGTAGAATATTTGTGTTTGTATTGTTACATAATATTGACGTGCTCGTAATTTTATTCTACATCTGTAGTCAAGATCCAATATGGCGCCAATAAAAAAAACAACTGAATGTTGCATAACCGAAACTACTGGTCGTAGACATTTTCTTTCAACGAAAATCGATTTCTCGTATATTCTTATCCACCTGTACCAAATTTCAGCAATTTCTGTTGAGAAGTAATGTCGCTAGATGGCATTTTCCATAAATTGATATTTTAGGTTTTTCACAATATTTAAGCAATGCCAGCAGATAAACTCGCAGCAAGAAAGTTCAGTAAGAAAATTTCACACCTAAAAAATTAAGCAGGAGATTTTATTTGACAATAAGATTAATTAGAGACATGGAAAAGGTAAGGTTGGCCTTTAGAAAAAAAAGATATTTTACTTGTTCTTATGATTTGCACAGAAAATAAACAAAAAATCCTATTTTCATTTTTAAAGCGAAATTTCAAGTCTATGCCATGTGTCATTATTTTGAGAGAAATATTTCCACTTATTAATATTGTTCAGGGTACCCTGGAGGATGAATATTTTCGGAAATATTTTGGTGTCCATGGTAACCAAACAAAAAACGAGTCTCTGATTGGTTTAAGAAACTGCATCTGAGAGTAATAAAATTATATACTTACTACACTAAATGTTTGCCCATATATTGCCCTAAATTGCAAAAAATGATTGTTTTTAACGCGATCAAATATCGAAAATTATATCGACAACGTAAGACGTCTGCATTCTTGCCGCGAGTATATCTTGGATCTGTTTGGATTATCTTAATGGTCATCAAAAGATGCAACTTTTTTCTAAATTGAACCACGTTGTATATTTTATGGTTTCCGAGATGCCAATGATGAGCCATGGAAAACGGGACCACCCTGTATAGACAGTGCTCATCAGCCATGTGTTAAACAATTAAATTTTATTAACTTTAACTGTATAAAATTTTCAATTTAGGATTTTCCCGTTTTACAAATCTGAGATTTTATTTCCATATTAGCAAATTTAAGGAATTTTTGCTTTTGAACTAAGAAATTGTGTGGAAAATTTAGTTATGGGTAATTCAAACCCTTTATCTTTTTTTAATTAATTAAGTTCAGCACTTAAGTATATCATAAATAATTATTTAAGATATTAAGCAATCTGTAAAAATTTGTAAATTTTTAGTTCACAAAATACTGTGGACTGATGTGGGTTAGGTGATTCAAAGCCAGGATTATTACCAGCTCTCTTTAGCTAGCAATTTTCTCTCAGGTGATTGCAGAATATGCGAAGGAACAGAAACCATAACGGGCAATTGGATGTTAATGGACAAGTCAGCGAACTGCAAAGATCGGCAAAACGCTCACTCGTTCTTTAGCGACGTAATGAGAAAGAGCAATATAAGAAAACTCCACAACAAGCATCTGGAGGAAATGAGTACGAAGAATCTGAATGTGAGCACGACAAAGAAGTTGTAAATTACATTTATATTTAATGCTTACGTACTGTATTTAATTTAAGAAGCATTTTGATCTATATACAAGTAGAAATAAAATTTTATCACTGAAAAACACGCATTTTTTATGATTTATATACAAAATTAAACTAATTTAATGGTAAATATACAGGGCGATTCAGTCATAAATTAAAAAAACAAAATGTTCACAAAAGATGAGGCTACAGTGTGACTCCAGTTAGCAACTGTAGCTGCTGCACCCCACAGGGTGTTACAAATTTCGGGAAAAAACTTCGTCTTTTTGTTGCACCTTGTATATGCTCAAATTAACATAGTATCTGATTCTGAGAAATCAATGTACAATTTAAAAAAAAAGATGATCAAAATCAAATGAGAGGTTCGCGAGGAAGCCAACTTTAAAATTGGGGTTAGTTTTTAGTGGCCGTTTTTTTGCCGGTGAGTGTAACGTTTTATTTTAAATATATACTTTTTTATGGGTATATTTAAAATAGAACAATATAAATCTTGTTATATATAACAATATATGTTGCATTACCCGATGGAATTAGAGTTAGGTATACAAAAAATTTGATAATCAGTTTTTTAATTTTTCAAAAATTGTTTTATGACTGCTCAGCATTTCGTCAACACAAAATTTTATTATAATCTATGACTACGACGAGTGCATTATACAAATTACAAATATGAATGACAGTCCTTACCGCAGCCTGTATCCTTCCGTTCTTACTTTTACTAGAAATGTCATTACTTGGAGGAAATGATTCAATTCATATTCATATATAATTATCGGGACACAGAGATAAAATATGTAAAAAAATACACTCAGTTCCAAAAAAAGTGATGCACTTGATTTTTGACCTAACTTTGTATTCTTTTTACTTATAAGTATATATGGTAGTTGAATTACATTTTTATTTAAGAAAATAGCAAATTTTATTAATAATTATAAACTACATTGGCGACACAAACACACGAAATTCACCAATCTCTACCACGCGAAAGTAGTGACTGATGAATGAAGGGGAGAAGTCGGGCCGCGTGCATCTATTCCAGATGCAGTCGACGACAGGTTCGCTTGCATAGGAAAACGGACCCGAATGTTCGACTTAGCCCGCCGGTAACGCATTAAACGGGAATTTAAAGTGCCAAGCCAACTTTTAGTTGGGCCGTGTGCTGATTACAGCCTATCCGATGTTGGCGCTGATTACTGCGGTTGGCATTTATTATAAAATTCTCATGATTTCCTATTGATTACACCGGGTGTTTATAAAAAAGCAAATTTAATTATTGTTTGTTTCTGTTATTATTTAGCGGTTCTGTATCTCTGCAGCGCTTGTCATTGAGTAGACATTAAAAACAAGGTTATTGACCTAAATACGGTAGGTCAAGTCTCCGATTACCGAATTGTTGAGCAAGAGGTTTTTTTTTTATTACTGTCTGTATTTAAATATAAGAAGTCTCTCTTAATAACTTAACCTAATTAGTATTGAATTTTATTTGACTATTCATGTAATAAAATGTGTGTTAGCGAATTGCTCGTTATTAAAGAGAAAAAATGGACTGATATTGCATAATTTTTCGGTAGCGTTTAATTGTGGTTAAAAAAATACCACAGGCAAAAATTACTTTATAATAATGAGATAGCCGGCTGGCGACTTACCCTATGTTGGTTTCTTGTACTTCGGGAGAGGCGCCTCTCTTCTTGCCTTTTGATGTTGAAAAAACTGCAACTGCTTAACCTCGTTCCATATAGCCAAAAAACGCACACACTGCAGCGATTATATTACACAAAATTAACGATTTGTAAAATTAATATAAATTTAGGCGGCGGGATATTTTAACAATATGCGTCTAGCTCGTCTTCACGTGTCTTCAGGTATATCGTCAAGCGCTAGCTATCTCATTTTTTTATAGAAAAAAGTATAAACAAAAAATTAGGCGCGTTTTCAGTGTTTTAAATGAGTTCTAGAAAAGTCTTATTTGCTACAGGAAAAATATAAATTGAAAATAGTATTAAATTAAACTGGTATAATAATTAAGAATAAAATAAAACTAATAAGAACGGAACAATGTGGATGGTTTATTTTGATCCGTTGGAGTTTTGTAATTTCATTATTAAATATTTTTTGTTGAAACTTAATTAGTTAATTACATATTACGATAAATAGGTACTATAGGAAAATATTACAATTTGGCAACGTCGCGTCAGGCCGACACCAAGTTGAATTGCCGTCAGCGATCATCGACAGTCTGAAAAGGGGGTTTAAACATTGGTTTGAAAATATTTTTTTTTTGGCGTAAATACAGCATTTATTTTTTTTTAAATCGCGTATTCGTATTATACTCATTTTCCCCTATCTTCTCTTAAAATTAATGACATGACTGATTTATCCTATATTTTTACTTTTATTTTGACTTACTGGGAATATTTCACGAGGTTAATGAAATAAAGAAACATAAGTAGGATAAAATCTGGATCATATGGAGGCCAACCGCATTTACATCATATGAATTTGAGGCACAATATACAGATTGTTTTTTTTAAATCTTTTTGCCCATGAGTTAATCTTTAAAGGTTCAGCGTAATATTTGTAGAAGCAGGTTTTAGGAAGAAATTAAAAATATATAAAATTGTTTTAGTAAACGTTAGTTTATTGTGTTTATACAAAAAAAAAAAGATAAATAATATTGGAACACTACAATTTGTACATAATGTATAATTGAGACTTAACGAAAATATACAGCATATTTAGATTATAAAGAAAACAGTCCATTTTGATGGATAGTAGCTAAATAAGGACGCTATTATAATGCTACGAAAACTAAGTGATAAAAAAAATTTGACTAGTAAATTGTAAAACAGAAGTTCTCATCACGAGAATTAACAATATGGTCACAGTTCTATTCCCAAGGAATATTTTTCATAATTTCTATTGTTTAGAATATCTAACCGATAATTATTAAATAAAAACTTCGGGGCATGTAATAATAGATGGCTAATACCTAAACTTTAAAAATACAGAACGTGTTAATATGACCAAATAAATGAACAAATTTTGTTAACCAATACATGCCGCAAAAGCCTGTATACAATCTTTTTTAAAATTATAATTTTATAATAATTTTTACATATTCCTTAGAAATATTTGCCTAAAAATGTGTAATAATGAAAAACGCAGTATTGAGTTAAAGAAATTATTTTGCAATCCAATTGATTCAAATAAAGCTACTTATTTTTGTAAGCTCAAGTGGAACTTATTTGTTTCAAATTTTTTAGCACATCGATCAGATTTACAGTCACTGTAAAGGTATTTTTTTGCCCTTTTCGAAATTATTATCTACTCAATAATTTACTTTATAAAATTTTTTATAACAGCTCAAAAAATATGTTGTACAAGACTTAACAAACAAACAAGAGACAAATATACCAATAATGGAATTTTCAAAAATATCTCCTAGCATAGAAGAAAATGTATTGCTTAATATAAACAAAGATATAACTATGAAATTTTTGCTTTTTAAAATACATTTTTTTTTATTTCTGGAAATCAAGGAGGAGGAGTATACTTATCAGGTAGGGCTTATGCCCTCGCCTATGATGCTGTTACCATTAACCATAGGGCTTCCAACCGAGTTTGTTATGGGTTGATTTTTATTCCTTAATTCAAACACCTGCTGAATGGCGTCTCGAAAGCAGATAAAGTTGTAATCTATTATACCTAGAATATATATAAACCGTCAAAAGGGACTGTGACAGAAAATTATTTAGTGGAAGAAAGAAAACTGTTCAGAAACAACCTACGTCGACTTAGTCTTGAAATATGTCACGTACAAAAACAAACTTTGTCACTACTTGGTTACGCAACAAATTTACAACTGCCAAATTACTTTGACGTTTATTCAGTCATTCACGTTCGACTGCTTAATATAAATTCCATTCCGTGGAAGTGAAAAAAATCGGCTTCTACATGTTTTTATGGTTCTCGTTTTCTAAGTCTTTGAGAACGTGTCTAGAATGTATAATCTGGAATGTTCTAGTAAACGTCAAAATAAAGTAAAGTATTACAAAAATTATAAATTTGAAAGCAAACAATAACATAAATAACTAACTAAATAGGTAAGAGAGCTTTTATAACAATATTACATGTAGAGTGTCCAGAAATGATGAGCCACATTCTGAGGCCACAGTTCTATAATTTTTTTTGAAAACTCAAAATTTTTTTTATGAGTTCTAATAACTTTTTTGTCAGTCTACTAATTTTTACTAATTGTACAAGTATCACTAATATTCCTTTGTATCAACGTTCTTGACATATATCCTCCAACGGTAAAGAACTTAAACTGTCCTTGGCCTTGAAATAATGACTTAGAACTTTTTTCATTGAACAACACCTTATAAATCCGATAAATTGAAAATTAAAATAAATGTAATAAAATCAAGCTTTGACATATTCGGTCATTCTAGTTTCAATGCATTAACAATGGCTGTTTGTTTCTTTACTCATGTACCATCCTGTAGGCATATTACGGCAAGTGTTATAGAAAAACAAAAATTGGTTTTGAGTGTTTCTAAACTATGGTGCCAAATGAATATGACAGATAGAAAATGTCATTTTGAGCAAAAAGTTTCATGTAAACATAGGTCCGAAAATGCATAATAAAAAAGTTACAGGGTGATAAAGGTACAGTTTGAGAAACAATTTTTCGCAATAACTTCTACAAAAGTTAGGCAATTTAAATGAATCTTGGTGCAGTTTCTTAGACACTAAAATGCAACAATTTCGTGTAAAAACAATTTATTCCCATCGCCCAGGAGCGGAGAGCCGGGGTAGCACATAGGATTTTATTATGAAAAAAAAATTTTCCTTTGCATTTTCGGAAAATTGATCAAATTATCTGAAAAATAAACTAATATTTCACAAAACAGGTACTCTTGTTCAATGTCGCCAACTTGAACCGTTCTCTTTAAAATTTGCAAAAATCCTATGTGCTGCCCCGGCTCTCCGCTCCTGAGCGATGGGAATAAATTGTTTTTGCACGAAATTGTTGCATTTTAGTGTCTAAGAAACTACACCAAGATTCATTTAAATTGCCTAACTTTTGTAGAAGTTATTGCGAAAAATTGTTTCTCAAACTGTACCTTTATCACCCTGTAACTTTTTTATTATGCATTTTCGGACCTATGTTTACATGAAACTTTATGCTCAAAATGACATTTTCTATCTGTCATATTCATTTGGCACCATAGTTTAGAAACACCCTGTATATTTGATTTTTAAAAATAATTTTAGATTAGTTACAACAACAATAAATCACCTCACCTTCCTTATAAACTTACCTTTATGATCAAAATTATCCTCTCGCAATATACAGACTAGAGCAAGGAATTTATTGACCTCCCTCAGATATAAAACAGTACCATTATTCAACTTAATTAAACTAGAACTCTGTTCATCAAACGCCGCCGGGTCCTGCTCCTCCTTGACTCTAAAGAATAAATCTATCACAAACACAAACATAAAACCGACGGGGAAAAATTACCCATATATCCAAGATACATCAATTACAACATCGATCATATCACAACATAACTCGTAACTCTGCATATCTACTGGTGTCGAATCGGTGGCAATGTAAATTTTGGACACTACATCGAACAGGAATGATTTTTCAATAGCTGAGTTCTGTTTGGAAATACGGTGGTCACTTTAGAAAGCCACACATAAAATTTTGTACAGAAATTTACTTACTGTATTTAAAATATTGAGCAAGTTCTCTAACGTAGGTAACTGGGGTATTAGTTTTTGGACAACTTTTGAGAAAGCCTCGAATATAGAGTGGTCGTAGATGGAAGTTAAGTGAAAACTAAGGTGAATTTGGTCGTAACCTAAAAATAATATAATATTATACTAACAAAGACAGTTCGGAACTTCAAATGTGTACCGGAGTCATTCAAGTCATCGGTAGCTCTCTGATGAATATCCCTTTGAGATTCCATTTTAAAATCATCTCCTAACCCGTCCACTTTATGGATGAAAACTTCAAATTTTATATTAGGGTTAATTTTATAAGCTTTGGTAACAGTCAAGTTTAGTTTATTTAGCGCTTCCATATAGTCATCCTAGAAATATAAAACTGAGAGCATGCCATATTTTAAGTCATCGAATAATGAACTATTATGACAAAAAGTTATCAAGTTGTCCTTCCGAACATGTAAAAATTAGACTAATTAGAATTTTTATTAATCAATCCATCAATTTATATTAAAATGTTTTATAAACAGTAGTCACATTATTCTTAAAAATGATAACGAAAATATTATTTGTTCCTAGCAACAAGTAGTAAACAATTAACTATTTGTTTCCAACATGATAAACAATTTATATCATAATTACGATTCAATAAATACTGGAAAATCATTTTTGATCTTTACACACAGAATAAGCAAATATTTCCGCCGTTTAATTTAAATCATCGCACACTAAAATGTAATTAAATACTAGTAAAATGAGAAGTTTATGCTATAAAAATGAAATATAACTATAGTTAGTTAAAATTAATGAACTGTACACTTACCTGTGCATCGATTACAAATATTAGAGCACCACAGCCTCCAAAAATCATGTCGTAATCAAAAGTGGAATCGAAAAAATCTATTTGTCCAGGGAAATCCCATATTTGGAATTGTACAAAACTAGAATTATTTATATCATCCTTTACGATTTTATTAGTGCTTTCTAAAAACAATGTTTCATTCGGGGACATTTTGTGGAAAACGACTTTCTGTATTGATGATTTTCCAGATCTGAAATCCAATAGGAATTTATTGCAAACATAATATATGTTATACAATTGCATTTAGCATTAGTGGCATCTTTTATAATCTTAAAGATGTATCTCTATCAATTGAATGAAACTGTATTGTAAGAAAAAACGAATTTTAATGATTAACATTACTACGTATTTAATTTATCAAACTCACCTCCGGAGTCCCATAAGCAATATCCTTGGCTTTTGATCTCCCGATGAAGACAGAATATCATGGTCTCCATCGAAAGCTCCATATCCAAAATCTTTTGGGAATGATCCAGCAGTACCGTCGAAAGTAACCTCCTCCTCATCGTCTTGGTAGGACTAAAAGTTAAATTATGAATACATTGACAAAGATCAAAAGTACATAACCTAGTATTTACCACAAATCCAACTTACCATTTTTTAAAACAAAATTATACACATATACTGAATAATGTTAGCATTTGTCCAGTATAGTACAAATTACAAAATATGAATATAAATACACTCCACTCTGAATTATTCGCTTTTTACAGAATCTGTTTTATTTTTTTTTTAGCACAAAACATATGAAACAGGTAGACGCACCCATAGACCACTGTAACTCTGTCTGTGACTCTGTGACAGATGGCTATTCACATACTTGGTTATTATTCTATGATCTGCGAGTGTTCTGTGGTATTGTCAGTCAATATTGTCTTTCTAAAATATTGTTATTCCGTTGTTCTCCCTTAATTTTAAATATTTTTGGTTTTTGTAAAGTAAAAAGAAAGATTTGCAAAATCTCATGTCGTCTATGACATTTGGCCAGAAATCCTTTACACCTACGCCTCCTGAAAAAGGAAGCTTCCCATTAGATCACGACGGAATTTGTAAGAAGTTAATGATAAAGTACATGAAATGTTTACATACTAATAAAAACGATAATTCGTCTTGCCGTGAAGAAGCACGTGAATATTTGGAGTGCCGAATGGAAAACAATCTTATGGCCAAAGAGGAATGGTCAAAATTAGGTTTCAGCGAAGTGGAAAGTAAATAATTTTAATCATGGTTAAGATACTCATAGGATGTACTGGCAGTGTTGCTACAATCAAATTACCACCTTTAATTGATAGTATACTAAAGAATGTTTTGGAAGCAGAAGTAGGTTGATACAAAATTTTCAAAATTTTTATAAATATTGAACTGAATGTTTTTAGGTTAGAGTTTGTGTAACGGAACATTCAAAACATTTTTTTCAAGAAGAAAGCATTCCAGATCAGGTGGATTTATTCTCTGATTCTGATGAATGGGCAGCATGGTCTAAACGAGGGGATCCAGTCTTACACATTGAACTAGCAAAATGGGCAGATATCTTCTTGATCGCTCCCTTGGATGCAAATACCTTGGCAAAAATTTCAAACGTAAGTAAAACAAGTATCCAAATAACACATCAAACATAACCCTAATATTTATTTTTAGGGAATATGTGACAATCTCTTGACCTGCACTGCTCGAGCGTGGGACGTAAGCAAACCTTTAATATTTTGCCCTGCCATGAATACCAAAATGTACCAACATCCTTTAACTTCTACTCAGATAGCAACACTAAAATCTTGGGGTTACCTTGAAGTTCCAGCTATAGAGAAGCTTCTTATATGTGGCGACACCGGTCCAGGTGGTATGGCCGAGGTTTCCACTATTGTTGAGTTTTTAGTTAACACGATTAGTAATAAAATTAATTAACCTTTATTAGTGATTATTAGTTACCTACCTTAATCGAGGATATGAATGAACCATTTTGTTTATTAGGTAAGTTTATTTTTCCACTTTAGAATATTATTACAGTTATAAAGGTTTTTCCACAAGGTAAATATAATTATACTTATACAGGGTGTTTGAAAATAGCATGGCTTACTAGGGCTGATAAAACATTGAAAAATAAGTGGGGTTTGCTTAATAAACTTATGACCTAGAGCCACTTATTTTTGAGATATAGGATGTGTAAAATAATTTTAGAAAATTAAGGTAAATATTTTAAAGGACGATATATTTTATCAAAATACAAGATGCCTGGTTGTCTTTTTTTTGCATTTTACTCGAAAATCCTGCATTATTTCCTTTTGATTATGAAGTTAAAAAATCTTAGAGCCTTTTTTAAAATTCAGTCGAGAATTGCTTATTCTAGTTTCATTTGTGATGCTGAGCATTCCCAGAAAACCAACTAAAGTAATTTCTGGTCCCACCTACATTAATTCTAAGCGTGGTACCAGCATGGTCCATCTATTCCCTCTGCTCAATAATGTTATGAACTGCAAGACATTGTAAATATATTTGCTACTTTCTTCTCTGCCATTTTCAATTCAGTAGACAATGTTGGTACATTCCTTGATGGTGTACACATTTCTGTTCTTAACAAATCGAGCCTTTCTGAATCAGATGTACCCAATACATACATGGGACTTGACTTAATTCTGGCCTGTTTTGTTAGGGACCGTTCAACTGTTTTTTGTAGGCCTTTGATGATTTTATTTAAGCTTAATACTGACATCGGGCAACTTTCTCACTCTCTGCAAATTGTCAAGAATTACACCAATCCATAAAAATAGCCAAATATTATTTCACTAATTACAAACCTGTTTCCATTTTAAATAATTTCTGTAAAATACTAATATGATTCTAATAGGATTGTATCTGAACAGCACGGTTTTGTACAGGGTTGATCCTCTGTTACTAATCTTCTATGTAAAATATAATTTATATATCCTTGATCGGAGGGAACAAATGAACATCATTTATTTGATCTCTAAAAGCTTCGATATGATTAATCACACTTTGTTGTTGCAGGAGCTGAATAGCTTTGGGTTTAACACTAACCTGCTAAATTTATTTCGATCATATTTATCTGACCGGTATCAGATATCAAGATTTCAAATTGAACAAATTTCCTCAGACCGGTGTTCCCCAAGGGTCTATATTAGGCCCCCTTTTATTTGTATTTATTAATGACGTTGAAGATCTGAATTACCTTCTGTATGCCGACAATGTAAACTGTAAAATTGACAGCTTCAGTGTTGTGACGATTTGCAAATAATTTATTGTTACTTTCAGCAGTTGTCTATATCTAAAAAAATAAGTGGTTCCAGCTAGAACATACATTTATGAAGCAAACCCCACTTATTTTTCAATGTTTTATCAGTTCTAGCAATATTGCCATATCTTTTTGAAACACTCTGTGTAAAATACTGGAGCAACTTATACAATAAATTTCTTGTTCATAATTTCACTTAACAAAAATTATATAATTGATTTTTTGGTAAAAAGAAATGAGATTATTAAGAGATCTATTTATAATAAATATAATCCAAATATAATAAATATATTGATAAACATTTAAATATCGAAAAAATACCTATAAACATAATCAACAAAACACGAAACATAAGGTGGCTACATTGTTTTTACAACTGTCAACTGTCGAATATATATCACATAACAATTGACAGTTGGCAAATATATTCACTTGTATAAGAACAATGTCTTTGCTCACTTTACGCTTTTATAATAAATAAGTAGACTTAATAAATGTTATCACAATGCAGATGAAACTAATCAGAATCCGTTGTAGAAACTAATCTTCGTCGTATTATTTGTTTTGGAGGAGTACATTCTGGAGGTACTTCACGATGATGTTTCTTTTTAGGGCGTTCTGGGGGTAACACCCGCTTCCTCTTCTTTATAGGGCTTTCGGGAGGTAGCTCTTGTAAATAGGCATCTTTAGGAGGAATCATCCTCTTCAATACCATTTCCCTTTTGTATTTTAACTCCTTCCTTTCTTCCTCCGTCAAAAATAACTCTTCATCATCTGTATCCAGATCTACATCTTCCCCATTTTGATACCTCTGTAATAGAAAATTATATTTGTCACTATCTTCATTTTTTTTAATTTTTCTTCATAAAAACTGTACCATATTTTTACAAAATTGTATATAATTTTTAATTTTTGAGTAGCATGTTTATTGCAATGAAATAATTACGAGAATAATTATGTACACTAGAATATAAAAATAAATGTAAATATTGATTATATGACGAATTTTTTTAAGTGATCAAAAATGCGCATTTAGTGTTGACCTTGACATTTTAAAACATTCTAAATAATGAAAGATGAAACGCATACAATTTTTTTTTCACTGCAACAAAATTTTATCTTTATTTTGAAACAAACTTAAACCAGATTCATTAAATTATTTGTGGGAAAAATTGCAAAAAAGATACCTATGCTACATTTTGTTTTTTCTGGTGAGCTAATCATTTATATAGGGTGTAACAAAAAATCAGGTCACCCTGTTAACTGCATATTTTTGACGGCAAAATATGATGATTTAACCATTCCTACCTATATACAAAAATGGCTCCCTTAAAACATACAGGGTGTTAAAGTTGAACTATTAAAACTGTTTTTTCACTATAATTTCTTCGGGTCACTTTGATATATTATATGTTGTTATTAACCAAATCATGAAGGGTATTATTGTAAACGACGCCTAAAAAAACGAACGTAGAAACGGGGGCGGGAAGGAAAGGGTTATTTTATTCCCCCACTTTTTTATGACGACGTCTCTGGACGATTTTTTATAATGTCATAATGTAGAATTTTGTAGAGAGTATTTCATTATTCTTCATAATTTTTCGTAAAACTTCATTTTCGACATGAATTTTTCGCGACTTTCCGTTCATGACCGTCAGAATACTAGCGGTTCGCCCTCTCCTTGTCATTACTCTTGTTTGCTCTCAAAATAAAATTCGCGAAAATGTGGGGGTAACCGATACCGGTTGTTTTTTTTTATTCATTTTCGTTTTCGGGTTAGATTTATGTTTATTCTCGAACTTCAGAAAAATGTTTTTATTTTTATTCTTTGAAGACTTTTCCGCTAGCTCTGTGAAAATTGGGAATAATATAATTCATAGTAATATTTTGCTGATGGTGTAAATGCTGTAAGTTTTGTATAAAATCGTATGTTTTGTATAACATTTTCAGCATTTACACCATCATCACATTTGGTAGAATAGATACAGGATGTCTGTAAATAAGTGCGAAATATTTTAGGGGGTGGTTGCCGGTTATTTTGTGAAAAAAAGTTCATATAAGCGTAGGTCGAAACATGCTTCGTTTCCAAGATACAGAGTGTTTAAATTTTAATTTTTTATTTATTTTTATTAATTATTTCAGAGTTTTAAAGATATTGACTCGAAATTTGGCACACGCAGGGATAAATATGCATTTTTTGGGGTAATCCGAATATTTCTACTTTTTTTACCCACATTTATGTCAACTTTTTATTTTCAATATTTAATTGCATTTTTTCTTCGACCATAATAACAGTTTAGTAAGAGACCTTTAAAAAAGATTAAGAAAACCTACAATTTTATTTTTTTCCTCAAAAACGGTACATTTTAAAGTGATACGTAAAAATCTGAAGAAATTATAGTGAGCAAAACAATTTTACAAGCTTAACTTTTACACCACATCATTTAAGGGAGGCAATTTTGTAAATAGAGATAAATTGGCATATTTTGTCGCGAAAAATACACAGTTAACGAGATAACCTGCTGTTTTGTTACACCCTGTATTTTAGAGTTGATATAATACTCCATACCAAACTCGTCCATTTAAAATAACCCATATGATTCCGTCTTATTATTGACAAAATTACTGATTATTGCTAAAGACATTTAATTAGACCATAACTTAGGTACTACATACCAGAAATTTTTCCTGGCGAAATTCTTCCTCTTCCTTGGCCCACAATATTAATTTTTCGTATATGCGAAAAATCGCGTCTCCAACGTTGTCATCCGTCACTGCAAACGATTTACCTTTATAAAAAATATTGTAAATCCTCATTTTGTAATTGGCAGGAAAAGAATCACGTCGTACGTTCCAGATGTTGGATTCCTTATAATATCTCAGGCTGCAATAAAATTTCACGTCTTTTTTGACGAGCGTCACAATTTTACAGGGTTCAAAACATAATTTGATTTTCATGTGGGTGAATTTCAAGAAGCTTAGTCCAGGTAGATGAAAAATCTCATGAGTTTTCTCCTCAAACACCTCCTCGAATATTTGTTGTCGTTTATAGTCCAGCAGATCCTGCATGGACTTTTCTTTTTCCTTTTCTTGTTGCAGTTCTTGCTCTAGAAAATAATATAAATATAATTGAAGAAAAACAAGCATAAATAATTTATTTTACCAATTCTCTCATCTTGGCTAGCAGTGGTCACGTAAGAATCGTCGCTGAAGTACATGTGTTTTTTTGAATTTCGTCGATTTTTTCCTTCATTGAACTGGCGTTGACTAGTCTGCTTGCACCGCTTACTACGATCTGCGACGTTTTCGTGTTCCAACGTAGCCTTCGAATTGCGATGCATATGCCGAAATCCAGTTTGAATGAAGGATCCTTGTTTAACAAAACGTGCAGGTACAGAGCGAGGGTTATAATAATAGGGAGTGGTAGAAATTTCTAACGCAATTCTCATGCACGTGCATTTAAACAGGTCGAATAAAAATCTACTTTTGATTAAAAAAAAAAAAAAAAACAGAAACGCAAAAGTTCTAATTCAAGTTTTGTTTTGTAAATTATTTATCTTATCATTTTTAATAGGTTGAAGAACTTTCATTCCTGATAATTTTATTTTTAAAATATATTTGAAAAATTAATTGTTGAATTCTATCAAAACGTTTGTGACGTAGAAAACCCCTATATAAATACGTTAGCTCATTGCTGTATTAAATAAAACTAAAATAAAGAAATTTAGCCATCCAACTGATATATAGGCAGTTAAAAATTTGTTGCTGCCTTCCGCTTGTCTAGAAATCAAAAAACAAACAGTCATTAGTCAACTTCTATGCCATTAAATTACATCTTTTGGAAGCACTCGAAGAGTAACAAAATATTCCATTTGTTTTTGGCGGCTGTATTTGATTTTCCATTTTCAGACAAATTTATAAAAAAGCAACAAATGTTTAACTTTAATGAGTTGTATGGTCGATTTTCTTTATTTTTGAGAAAAAAACTACAGCTGAATGGACTAGAAAAGCAACAAAATATGATGCAAAAATCCTTGCTAGCGTTTAGTTGCAGGACAATTCTTTGGTCTACTAACGTAATATTTCACTAGCAGCGAAAACGTCATCGCACCAGCTACACAATTGAAACAGGTTGTATAAATTAGGCTGATTTTTTAATTTGACTATTTCTTTGCTGCAAAGAAACTAAAAGTACTCTAGATGCCCAATATGGGTGTCATTCCACTACGTTTTTTCTTGTGCAAATGCTTCAAAATGCTAAAAAAATATATTCGAAACACGCTATCCTTGCCCTACAAAACGTTTTAAAATGTATTTTGTACGACAAGGTTGACGAGTTTTGAATAACATTTTGAAGCATTTGTATAAGAAAAAATGTAGTGAAATGGCACTCATTGATTATGTAGAACACGTGAGAACTTTTAATTTCTTGTAGCAAGGAAGTGGTCAAACTAAGAAATTACCGAAATTAGTGGCGGTCAACGAGCAGATTTCGGAGTGGTATGCATCGGTCAGTGACAGTCTGAAAAGAGGTTTAAATAATGATTTGATTTTTTTTTTGCGTAAATATGCATTTAACAATGTTTTTAATCTCCTCATCGTCTTGTACTTATTTTTCCCTATCTCCTCATAAAATTAATGACATGACTGAATTACCCTGTATAATACATGGAAATATCTGTAAAAAATGGTAAAGACGTAAAATCTCTTCTCGGCCCCTACTGCCCCTTCCCCTGTGGGCGCCCATGAGCTCTTGTTTGTTTTTTCGAGTAACCAAGTAAATTTGATTTTTTTCCTTGAACTTGATCACCATGTATGTCTGTTAGAGAGCGACATAAAAGGTATGTTATATGTATACATCTGTTGCTTGAAATTTCGTAGGGAATCTATTCCTACTTAAGCTTGACTATTTAGGCTTGACTCATCCTGTATGTACATAAATATCCAAACGTTTTTCATCGTTTTAAACATATAAAACATATATACATTAATAGCGTACCATTGCGTGCATATTTATTTACCTGTCATCTTTATAGAAAATTATATTTTGTTCAACTGGAGATGTCCTACACTTATATACCTCGCTATACTCGTATACTATAAACATATGTTGTTGTACATTTCCTATAAATACGTGTATAATTAATTCTTGATGTAAAACTATTGTACAATAATAATACGCCTCAGGGGGAGCACACATTGCCTCTCTATTCTGCATTCGATATTCGTAATATTTTTAATTTAGGGGAGATGGAGTGTACGTCCGTTGAGAATTTAAAATCTTGCGATCATGTGCTGCGCACGGCAGATGCAGATGTCATGTACACAGGACCGTATTAAGGGAGTCGCTTTTACATAATTTTCAGCGGTTCATAACCGTTTTCAGCTAGCTACAGACTATTCGTGATTCATATAAAAAAAAATGTTTGCTACAGACATGCGTGACTTCGCGATTCGTGATTTGTATAGAATTCGTGCATAGTGTTTAGGGTTTTTTTTATGAATGGATTTTTAACCAACAATATACTACACACTAATTCTTTACAAATCTCGCATTACGAATCGTGAATACACGCATAGTCTGTAGCAAGTCTAAGCAATTCGCGCATGGCGTGTAGGAACCTATTTGTTAAAAATCAACTTGTAGGCTTTGTTCTCGAGTGCTTGAAAATTAAGACAAATCACGCATCGCGAATTCACGCATAGTCTTTAGTCAACTTTTACATTCAGCCTAAAATAAATCTAAGCAAGTTGGAAAAAATATCTTAACTGTGCCAATTATGCAACTTTCTTACAGGGTCTATAACAGTTTAGGCTGACAAGTCATTTAGAATAAGAAAAAAACATGTTTTCCCTTGTTATGTTTCATCATATAGTTTCCTGATTTTTTTACGCCAAATGCACACTGAGGAAAATGTAATGCTTACGGCATTATAAACATTATCATATCCCGCAGAACTATTTTAAGGAACTAGTAAGACTTGAATGAATTATTATTAATTAATTATTACTTAAGTATTTTTCACGGTGTAAGATACGAAATAAAAAGGTACAATTCACGATCTATCAATGGGGTCCCATGTTCTATTCTATAACGTATTTTATTTTTCTTTCAAAATTTAAAGAAAATTATTTTTTTCAGTATTACAGTTTAGTCTGCGTGTATTTCCTTTGTACAGGGTGATCAATTTCACTGAAGAAATAAGTTTTTCTTGTAACCAGCTGATGCAAAGTGAGCGTTGGCAAACAAAGTTTGTTTGATGTATACTGATTTTTCTGCCAATAACAATTAAAGTGCACATCCCTAGCTATAGCTGGGACTCTTTGACCTGTCCTTGTTGTTCTCGGGCTAGGTTCTGTGGAGCTCATATGTTGATTTCGGTTTCTGTTGTCTTACGGTCGGAAGTGTTAACAGTATAAATGTATTCTTTATTATTAGCTTTTGTAACATTTCTTACTGTATTAGAAAGGTTTTTTAAGCTAATATAAATCAAATCTACAATTCCTATCAATAAAGTCATTTGAATAGAGTTTTGTCTGTGGAATTGTTCATTAACATGCCTAGATGTTTGGTATCAGAGAGCATACATATGGCTTCATTGATAGGAATTGTAGATTTGATTTATATTAGTTTAAAATACCTTTCTAATACAGTAAAAATGTTACAGAAGCAAAAAAAAATGTTAAAATGTTTATAAAGAAAGTATGGGTAGATATTGTGGGTGTAATTCGACGCTGGTCGGGGCTTTAGTCCACAGAGTAGTTAGTTTCACACAATATTGTTAATACCTAAAAGTATAAATGTAATTGAATTGCTTATTTCAGAAACAACCTAAGTTACATTTTGGCAGTTCTCAGGAGGTGGAAAAAACATTTTACAAGTTTATCTGAACATTTTGTGTAAAACTGGAGCTTGAGGTCGAAAGTTTACCACTTAAGTAAGAATTTATCCTAA
The DNA here is from genome assembly GCA_037114965.1 of Monochamus alternatus. Classification (NCBI taxonomy): domain Eukaryota; kingdom Metazoa; phylum Arthropoda; class Insecta; order Coleoptera; family Cerambycidae; genus Monochamus; species Monochamus alternatus. The sequence goes on along the minus strand of CM073426.1, from coordinate 9,273,670 downwards.
CCAGAATAAGCCCTTAAATATTTATGAAGCTTTTTAAATAAAAACAAAAAGTGGACAAGTTATTTCTGGAACGAAACACAGGTTTGAAAATAAAACTAATATTATCAAACTATTTTAATAAAATACAGATTATTTTGTGGCTTCTTTGCATTTTTTTATTAGTTTTCGACATTTAAATAATATTTTCGTAAAACGGTCTGAATGGTTCCTCGACCCATTTTAGCAGTTTTCAAATTTTCTTTTTTGGTTTGTCGTATTGGCATTGGGTCCTTATATACCATTACAATTGGCATTTTAACTGGGAAGTGGTGCAATTTGGAAATTAAGAACTGAATCCGCTTATCTCTTGTCAAATTTTCGTCTTGATCGACGCATATGCAGATTTATAATACCCTAGGCCATGTCTTTAAAGTTTTAGTTCAGAAACAACTTTAGTCCAGGACTAAGTTTGTTTGAGAACTAAATAAATATTTTAAATCGTTATAAAACCAATGATGCTTGTGACTTAGGTCTGAACTGAACTGAAAATGGCCAAAATATGACTTAGGTTGTTTCTGAAATAAGAGAATTAATACAAAAGAACATTTGACATAAAGAATACATATTGCTGATCTTCAAATTAGAAATAACGATAACATTTTTGCTTGAGTGGAAATATGTCATTGTGAAGCATGTGTTGCAGCAGACAGACATTTTGAACATTTGCTAGAATTACATATGTATCTTCCCGATTCTGTTTTGAGTATTTTTTTTTAATTTTGAAAATTATAAAAGTAAATCTTTGAAGCCTTAAATAAGCAAATATATCCAAATGGCATTTTTTTTATAAAATGACATCTTTCATTCGGCCATTCATAAACTTATTTTTATTCACTTTTATAGGTTATTTTATGACCATTCCTATAAAAAACTGATGGATATACACCTATTTGTATGTATGTTATTTAAAGTTTAACACATTTTATATCAGAAATAAAAATCAATTTTATATAAAATACTTCTTTATTTTAACAATGTATATGAAATTAACATTGATAAATATCTGTAATTACAAACCATCACAAATATCCTTACGACATCGGTATTAGTGTATTTAAATTAAAAGTAATGCAACTAAATTTTGAAAAACAATGGTCTGTACAGGATTCTCTTGGTATAGGCAAGATCGTAATGAAACATCAATATTCACTTAAACTTATGTACAAACGATCCTCATTCATCTCTTTAGTATAGAATTTTTTTTAAATTACATAAAATGCAATAAATATTTGTAGTAACTTGCTATCACAAAAGAATATCAATTCCTTCATAGAAACTGGCATGACGCAAAATATTTTTTACAAAAACTACACAACTGAACAGTTCATTTTATTTTTAATTGTAGAATGTTAAAAATGTATTTCCTGTAAGTACATGTTACATAAAATTTTGTCGTAGTCATCAAAGTTTAACGTTAAAACTCTACTTATTATTTTTATCACTTTTTGAATTTTTTATTTTGTTTTTTAAATATTAAATTAAATTAAAAATTTGAAATTATCTTTGTTCCTATGGAAAATATTTTTTAACATTCCACATGGAGAGAGTAGCGAGATCTGCCACTGTAGTTGCATCAAACGGGACAGTACGAATCCTGTTCCACTTAACAATAAGAATTAAATGTACAAAATATGCTACACTTATGTACAATCAATAATATAAATCCCAAAACTGTGTAACGAAGGGAAGAACAGTGAAAAATTATTTACAAACTTGAACAGTAGACCATTTTTGTTGTGCATCAGCATCAGCAGTGCCTGATGCAACATAATTTTAAGTTAAATGTTGGAGATTCTCATGATTTATAATAATAATTAATTAATAACCCATTGTTAGAGTATTCGAATCTTTCTTAATATGCAGCAATAAAAAATATTTTACAAAATTCTACATCTATAAAAAGTAAACCCCCGACAAGAGTATTTTTACATAACAAAGAATTCTAAAATTACTTGTGTGGCGGTTCATGGTTTTAAAACGGGTACAGCTGAATTAAGAATGTATGAGATCTGACAGTTAAGTTGGCAAATTTGCCGCCGTACGCTTACATTGGCAACACTGTAGGAATGAGTTGGTTATTATTTTAACCTTGTTAAACTTGGCAAGAGTGTAAACTAAATCAGGAACATATTAATCCAAGTTTATGGGGATAATGCTATGATGAAAACATTATACAAATGAATTAAATAAATTTCAGTGGAGGTAAACTGTGTTATTGTTGACCATAATGACCAATAATGAGCAGAACTAAAGAAAATATATTCAATAAATTTTTCTATACATGATTAGTCAAATTTTTAAAATATTTTTATCAGTTCTGCTCGCTATGGCTGCCCTGATCTCTCTTCGTTAACTACAGTGTCTCTCCTTGAAAAAACATTTGTACACCTCTGTATTCACAGCATTAACCTCATAAACATGAGATTTTACATACCCCTTCCCAAGGTTAAGAAGGAATTTAATATTTGTTCGTTGCTCTATTCCCACATTCTCATAATGATCTCGAAACAAGCAATTGTGAAACACTGACATACCAAAATAAGAAAAAAGTCACTTGAACAGTGCTGCCAATGTAAGAGTATGGTGGTAGACTGGCGAACTTACTTGTTAGACAACATAGTTATAATACTTAGAAGAGTAACTTAAGTTAAGAGTTGTAAATAGAAGAAAAGGAAAAAACTTTGGCATACATAATAAACCTATATAAAAAGACGTTTGAATGGTAAGAGACAATGTTTGTAAACCAACCGATTGCTGTACCTGTTGCATTCCCACAGCCTTCCAATTGAAACGTGCACGATTACAAAAAAATCCATTTATTCAGTAAAATAAATAAGAATATAAAGGAAGTATTATCACAAATAAATAATCATTTTTTCACATACTCCTATTCAATCAGAAATTTTAAGAGCGCTTTCTAAATTGGCACAGTTTGAACATTAAAACTTCTGATTGAAACGAGTCAGACCTGGTCAGTCACCTTATCGATTAATAAATAGAAAATAATTTGCATTATACAGAGCTTAAAAACCCGAGTGTAGAAGTAACCTAAAAATATATATATATCTATGTGGTAGCCATCTATGCGATACAACTATAACAAATACCCAACCGATGCTTTAGAAATGCTAATAAAAATATCCATATAAAATTTCAAGACAGCTTAGGAAACTCTGAGATATAAGAATAATCAGTTAAATTAACACTTTGTATATGTATATACATAAATATATATATAAAGAGCAAGATTCTTTAGTCAGTTAAGGCGCTACACATTATTTTATATCACATATAATAAAATTTCAACCAGTTCTCACACACCCGTACGACACTAACTGGCCCGGCTTTTCAGGTGCCACCGTCTAGGCCACGGCAAAGGCCAGTTGAACTGTCTGGGTAACGGACCCCCCACGTTGCCCTCGAAGTAGATGAACAACCCGAACCACCACTCCCGACTCAATAAGTTATTTGACGAATATTGCTGAAAAAAAAAAACAAATAAATAAAATTTTAGTAATAATGCATATTTGCGAAGTAAATAATTAATATAATAGGTATAATAAATATTTAATTAATAATGATATTCAAAGAGCCAAGAAAAAGATCAAGTCCACATCAGCGGACGTGCTATCTTTCTAGTTAGTTATTTAGCAAAACACCTGGAAATCTATACCAAACATATGTTATGGTTATTATCTTTATTTTCAATATTTACATTTGACAAAATTGATTTTAATGTAAATTATATTATATTCAGGAATTTTTACACTAATGATAGTTAAATAACCAGTCACGAAAGAATTGTCAATAAAATGATGACATCTATGTTGGTTTTTAAGTACAAATACAGGATAGAAAAATTTAAATTCAAAATAAAATTGGCAAAATTTTTACAGATTGGAATGTGGGATATGTCTAAGACGATAAAAATGAAATTCTGAATTTGTGCTCAATATTTAAAAAATAGAGGCAAACAGGGCAAAAACTCTCCCGAAAAATCGGCTACTATGATAAAGGTCGTTGAAAATGACGCCTCTTTTTACAGCGTTGTCAATTGTAAAAACAATGAAAATAATAGTTATTTATGCAACAAGTACAAAAAGTAAGTGTTGTCCTACTCGGCCCGACGGCCTCGGACAAATTCACGTGGCGTGCAATAAACACTTTTTGTAGGAGTTGCATACAATATTTTTTCATGCAAAAACCCAAAATTTTTTATTTAGATGACACTAAGTCTAGGAAAATATAGCGTCGATTTGAATGTTTATGTTTGTCATAATGACAAAACGCTGTAGTAGAATGACAGATGAATGCAATAAACATTTTATTGCACTAGTGCAATAAAGAACCACTTTTTCCACTAAATATAGTTCAATAAAGTTTTGTTTTTTGCATAAAAGTAGAAAAACATCTTTATTAATAACACACGATATCAGATAATCTGAATCACTGCAGAATTTTATTTTCATTGTCTTTGCAAACTGTCAAAATATCATTTTTTCTCATTATAGAACGGTCAGGATCATCCGCTATCAGTACAATACCAGAGTGCTCTCAATTCAAGCAACTATTTAAAAATTTTAAATTTCAATTTGTTGCTACAATAATAATTGATATTATTGAAGTAAAATTGTATTAAAAATAAATATGGGTACATACCACAGATAATATATATTTGGAACAAATACTATAATATCGTCGAAGGAAAATAATATCTAAAAATTATAACATTAAAATATGTTAATCACAAAACACAATTTGCCGAGTGTTATACAAGATTTTTCATTATTACAGCTGGTAAGACAAAAGCAATTGTAGCATTGATGGTTGCATAACTAAGGTGCAGAATAATGTCTGACATTTTGATTGCCGTAACACCAGAATTGAGTGTTGTTAATGTGAATTTATTATAAAACAAAGAAATGCAATGGGTGGATATTTTTCGCGTCTCTTACAAACCATGTTTCTTATCAAATAATAAATAATCATCTACATTTTCTATCTCTAGATTTAGCTGGAGAGGAATGGGAATTTTTTGTTTACCAACTCCTCATACTAATGTAGGTACTCAAGCAAAATTTGTAACTGCAATATAAATTATATACGTTTCACTGCAGCCTTAATGGCTTAAAAATACTTTATTTTTAATATGTAGATATGTAATTTTAATCTTCACTTATACAGGGTGTTTGGAAAATTTAGGGAGTGATAGTACTCGAAGAAATAATGTGTTAAGTTCTTGTAACATTTTCTCGAAAAGGCAATATTAACGGTGCTACGTAATCTCAATTTTTTTAAAATTTGTATTTAATAGTGGATTAATAGTGGAACAATTTTTTTCAAATTTGGCAGACTTGTTAATTTTATACACACTTTCAGGTAAAATATTTCTAAGGTTTCAGTGCTCTAAAAGCAGAAAGGGCACGTGCTAGGTGAAGAAATGGTAATCTTTTTGTCTTTGATTTTATTAAGATTTTGATGGCATTCTTTTAAAGAATGAAAGTTTATCTAAAAATTTGATATTTTTGTTCAAAATCACAAAAACCATATTGGATACTTGGACATACTGGGTTTGTTCCAACAATAGAAAGAATTGATTCCGAACCGTCCAGAACTATTCAATCACTTAAGTTGTTAAAGTACTTTCGGCAAATGCGATGTAAGACGGAGTTGGTCAAGCATTTATTACAATTCTGAATCAGTTCTCGACGGCTGTTGGAACAGACCTACTGATGAATCTCATTTCTTTTACAATTAAGCAAAGTATACTTTGAAAACAATTGAATGATAGCTGTCATATTGCTCTGACAGTAATGTCAAATCTTATATGCTTTGTTCATACAAGGTAAAAGCAGGAACACAACCTGAGAAAACAGACATTTGACTAATTTATCCTAATCTTGGTAGAACAATTTTCAGACTGGTTGCCACGTGGTCAGAAATTTAAATTCGTCTGGCGAGTGGCCATTGACATCGATAAATAGGGATTTACTATGATTTGGAAACAATTTGTTTTTTTGTAAGTTTGGAAGGGCTATTCTCTTATTATTATTATTATCTATCCTCTCTTAAAATATTTGTACAGTCATAGTTAATCTTGTATACTGGGATATAGCTTTGAAAAAAAAAATAATTACATATTGTGCAAATATTTTTTTAGTCGTATTTAATTAAGACATTTTCACTAGATTTTTTACAACAGATGCAAAAGAAACATCTAAATACTTACTTTAAGACTAGCAGTGTTGGCTAACGTGTGGTAAGTCCAGAATATCCTGGTCGTAATGTAATAAGCGATAATGACATCGACACTATAATGACCGTGAGACAGCTCTAACATAATAACAGCGATACAACCTAATATCCAGTAAAGCCAGTGGACTAAGTATAACTTCTTGGGCGTGTCTGAAAAAACGTAAATGTGATATATTGGTAGACCACTCGCAAGGCAAAATACTTACATTCCGATATAATCAAATAACTAAACACTAAAATTACAGTGTGGCCACTGTAGATGAAGTCCCCGCAGTACGTGTGCTGTCCGTTGACCGACAGTCCAAAACCGGACATCAGCTTCACAACCCTCTTCGCTATCATCAGCACAGAGGTTTCGTTGGACTTTGGCGAACAGGGGTAGGTTCTACTCGAAATAGGCAGTACGGTCACGTACATGGTGATGGCTCGGTACATATACAATAAGGACATTATTAAGAATATTCTTCTAAAGACGATAAACCTGGAACAGAGATGTTACTTTATCAATTTCGTTTGTTTTATAAAAAAGAATGGTAGACATTTCGCAAATACAAAGTAAAATGTGCTAATGTGAAAACTTTCAAGTACCTCCACACCACACTACTACCAGATATTGAAACGTGAGATGATTTGATAATCATATTTTAATATGATCGGTCATTTATCGTTACTTTGGTCATTTTTGATGACTGGCGCCACTAGTATAAACTATTCGCTATGTCAGCAGGGCTATCACGTGCCTGTCAAAATTGATATTAAATTTGCATGTGAATCATTAAATTTAAGTCAATCACTCAGATAACATGCAATTATGTAGTGAAAGAAAAATAATGTGACACATGAAAAACAAAGTTCATTGGAAAAGATGTAGGCAATTTAATATAGGTTTTATTTAATACTAAATAACGATAAATATAAATAAATGAATTTTTTTTTTGTATAAAGAATTAATGTTGATAATTGATAATAATCCTACTATTATAAATGGGAAAGTTTGTGTGTTTGGATTTGGATGATAAGCAGACAGATCATGATCTGGATTAACACCTTTTACCTCAGGAATACAAAGGATTCCCGCGTTAAATCCCGCGGGTCGAAAGCTAGTAAATAAATTTTTATAATTTAGTTGCAAATTTCCGCGAGGATTTGCGGGGATTCACAATGCACTGAGTTTTATACGTTTAAGGTTTGAAAACGTGATGTTGCCTGCTGATGATATTTTTCACTTTGTTGATTTATCTATTGTGGTTGTTGATTTTTATTTCAGTAAGTCAGTGTAAATAATATGATTGATCATGCCCATGGTGAGTGTAAATAATAATCTATTTATCTATCTAATTAATGTAGCAGTGTTTATCTAAGAATTTTCTTTAAATAGTTTTACTTTTCTATTTTGAAATTTTCATCTAGCATTCATTCCTAAAAATAATTATTGTCAAAAAAGTGGCAACCCTAATTCTGATACAAGTAATATTGTAAGTTTCTTAAGTTTCCTCTCTGGAAAATTCACTTTTGTCGTGTAGAAAAGATGGCATAACTATCTTCACTTGTTTTCGTTTTCGAAATAACTTTTGTAAACACACATTACAAAGTATAATCTAGTTTATACTTCGTGACACACATATGATCTGATCAACATCCTATTTTAATTCAGTTTGTCTCCACTGCAAGCGCTGCCATCGACTTCATTGCTCCCACTCCATGCTCTGCACGCAGCTCATTAATATTTTCTGCAGTTATTTTCTCAACCACACCTCGTGTAGGGATTCAAAATTTTATACTATACAAATAGCAATACTGACATTTGTAATAATAATAAGTGACGCCACCGATTCATGTATTATGAATTATACAGTCTGAATCACGTATATCAAATTATAATAAAATTGTTTAAAAAATGTTGGCAGTTTCGTTTAAAAAACTAATAAAAAAATTTGGTTATTAAGAATAAACTAATATGAATAATGAAGTTTGTAAATGAAAAATTGTAATTTGCTATATGTGAATTACGTACTAGATATCTTTTATCTATTGAATTTACTACTTACCTATGTTTGTGAAAGATCATAGCTATCATACAGGAATTAACACAAATTATAATAATATACTCTGATACATCTAAAGCCCAGTCATAAGCAGGTACATTGTTGAGGAACACATCGGGAAGAGGGCCGTAAACCTCTCTATCAGGCACACGTTCGTGCACCAGACTTAAAGACGTAAGTGTTAATACGAAGTTAAAAAACATGATGATTGCAGCTGAAAAAAAAGGTTTCGTTTAATACCCTGTTTGTATCATTCATAAATAATTAATATATATATTTGGGTGAAGAGTATTACGTAATATCAACAAATTTGTGTATGTATTAACAAACATTATGGTTTTATTATCAAAACAATTTTATTACTACAGATACATTATTATTAAAAATCTTTTAAAGATTATCAAGTATACACAAAGCTTATACTAATGTTCAAGAATTATATTTATTACTTATCAATCTACTGAATTACTAACTAATAAGGCAGATAAACATAATACTTTTATCCTAGGATTGCAATTTAAAAAAATTTTCATGGAACAGAATTATCACAAATTCATGGTAACAGTTACAAGCTGTTCTATTAAAAAAATCGAGTAAATTAATAATGTACATTTTGATATGGGAAATTTAATCAGGTGATAGTGGGTGGACAGGCGGAAGGTCAGTATCATTAGGACTTCAGAACTTCCACATTTTGAGATATTTAGAAAATTCGATTAGTGCTTTTAATTCCCTGTGGTGTTTTTAAGGAAAAAATCTCTATAGTAAATTAGAACCTTCGAAATATCTATGCCAATGATTTTTAAAACATTTTTGACAACCCATATATTATATCTAGTCATTATCCGTTTGCAGTAATTTGCTGTGCGTGGCAGCACACTACAACACAAATAACGTAGTCCTCAATTGTTTTCATCGGTAATTTGACGTTTCATAGAAATTATGACAAATGTCAAATATCTGTTAAGGTGTACGTTTCTGTTTACGTACCATTCTTAAATTTATAAATTGATACAACCTAAAATAATATGCAGTGTGTTTTTATGGTGTAAGTGCAGGAGTAACAGTCAGCCCAGTTTTATGAAAAATGTAAAATATTTAGATACAAAAGCTTTGTGTGAAGTATTGCAATGGTATCATCAGTGCCGCATATCTTATGTTTTAAAATAGTAGCTAAAAAATACACCCATTTTTGCAGACCAAATTAAATAAGTAGGTTCTATTAATGATAAGTGTCAATATGAAATTCTGACATTTATAGACTGATGTGCATGTTTCCAAATACTAACACTGGTGTCGCCACACTACAGCACATTACAAAATTCTAGATTGAAATTCAGCTGATTTAACAGATAAGTATTACAAAGACGATGCGATTTAACAGAGGATGGTAGAACTATCAATGGAAATTAAATCACCAATCAAATTTTCAAAATTCTCTGTGGCGTCAAAATGCCGAAACTTTTTTTCAGTTATACTCTTATCTCTATTTACAAATCAAAGAAATTTTTACTTTTTTATATGTTTTATTAATTATTAACAATATTGTGTGAAACTAATTACTATGCAGATTAAAACAATCCTAGAAATGCAAAAATAGGTCAGATCTCATCTATTGTCGTTGAATTGTGTGTTCCAACTGCCAAAAGTGAAGTTGGATATTTATAGAGTGTTTTCATTAAAACAAGGTTAGTAAATTTAGATAGATTAATTTCTTTAGATAATTATTGAATAGAGCTTTGTCTGTGGAATTGTTCATTAGCATACCTAGATGTTTGGTATCAGAGAACATACATATAACTTCATTGATAGGAATTGTAGGAGATTTGATTTATATTAGCTTAAAATACCTTTCTAATACAGTATAAAACAAGTCTTTTTTGTAGTAAATTTCGCTAGATTAATTTTTATTTTAGATAATTATTGAGTTAAGCTTTGTCTATGGAATTTGTTCATTATCATACCTAGAGGTTTGGTATCAGAGAACATACATATGACTACATTGATAGGAATTATAGGAAAATTAATTTATACTGGCTTATACAGTAAAAATACCATTTTGTCGACGTTTTTATTACATATCCATAACGTGCTAGGTTTTATAAGACAGAGTCCTGATGATAGTGTAATAAAAAATTAAGAAACGTATAATAGTGGTTTTTATTATACTTCCTGATTTTAAAAAAAAAATAATAAAAGGAACAAGTAACAGCATGAGCTTGCCAACTAAATATTTAAAGAAACACCCATAGAGATATTTCGAAAGTGTGATTTTTTTTAAATATCAACTCTGTATCTCGAAAATCAAGCATTCTACTAACTAATTCATATGAAACTTTTGGCCATGGCGGTTAGATGCACAGGGCAGTTTATAAAATAAATTTATTCATTTGTCATTATTAGAATTTCAATTATTTAATTATTTCAGAGAAATAATTTTTTGTTATCATTCATGAAGATTTATTATTATTGCCTACTGTTACGTTTTTAGATCAATTATACGAACCTAGAGTGACAGAGAACGTAATTGCAATGGAAAATAATTTCATAAAGTTCAATTTTATAGTAAAATTTCAAACGGGATTTTGTAAAGTTTCTTATTTAGTTTTGATGACGGAATTTGTGAAAACAAATTTATGAGGTTCTAATAGGTAAAAGTAGTATCCGAATAAATATGACCTGCTTCCAAAGTTCCCCTTTGAATAAGTTTATTTATGAAAAAAATATTGACGATATGTTTGTCATATCCAGTACATTTAATATACAGGCTGAACAAATAATGATGAATACTTAGCGACAAAAAATGTTTTTCAGTTACGGAGATACCAATTTAAATCAAATAAAAATAAAAGAACGTGAATTTTATTACATTGAAAATGTATTTAATTTATATAGTAATTGTCCAAAGTTATTTTCGTGATTTTCAATACACAGCTGAGCTCACCGAATCCACACGCACTACCCAAACCAGGCTGTAGTAGAAATGCCTCAGTGACAGCATGTAAGCGATTTCGTAACTTGTTTAGTGTTAATATATACCATAGTTTAATGTGACCCCAAAAATTAGTCAAGCGGATTTAGGTCAGGCGATCGAGGGGGCCATGCAATTGGATCACCTTGGCCTATCGATCGTTCGGGAAACACATGATCCAAATGTCGCACTAGTAGCGCAGAATGTGGTGGACTACCATCGTAAAGAAACCACATATGTTGTCTCTAACGTTGAGATTAACTTCTTCGAGGAGTAGCAGTAAATTATTACGCAAAAATTGTAAATAAAGAGCACCAGTTAACCAATTTTCCAGAATGAAAGGGTCAGTAAGTACTCCATTCACAATTCCAGCCCACACATCTACAGAAAATCGTTGTTGAAAGTCTGTTCATCGAGTGACATGCCGTGAAAATTTCACCTGACAAATATTTGTAAACTTTCAAAACTAAAAATATTTTACTACATTTTTTTATTTTATTATTCGTCATTATTTGTCTTCAGCTATAATTTCATAAGTTTATGCGTATAGGTTAACAATCACTCTGTATTCATACGATTATTAGGATTGATTTTGTTTATCAATAATATTTAATTCTTAATAATAGCTATGAATTAATAATATTGCAGATGTAGCTCAATTATTATGTATGTATTTTAAATTGAAAACAATTGAACAGATGAATTTTCTTAACTGCCAAATTATTTTCATCTATGTACAGGGTGATTCATTAAGAATGGACAATCTCTGAACTGGAGATACTACACACCAAAATATGGCGATTGAGCTTAATATGTCTTATACAAATCTTGCAGGTTTAGGAGATACAGGATATTTAAAGTTGGAATTTTAATTTAAAATTTCTTAATAATTTTGTGATTTTAAGCAGTATCGTTTTGAAAATTGGCGACTTTAATTTTTTTGGCATGAAAATTACGAATTTTATGCTGAATTTAGCACTATTTATACAGGGCGTTAGTTACACCCTGTTACTTAGGTAAATTACAACATATATTTTTTGCCTAATGAATTATGGCTAAAATGACTAGAAAATCTAAAAGGTAGTTCAATTTTGAATTACAATAGGTACTCTTGTTTATTTCATGCAACTCTTATCAGTTTTTGAGTTACTTGCATTTTAAACATTTAGCGTAAAGACTCCTAAGCCACCGTTATTACATTGACTTTTTTTCAAGTAGGCTTGTGTCAGCACTTATCAGTTTTTCGTGTAAAGAAATTTAACAATTTTACTGTCAACAAGTAAGAGTGTCCCAACAAACAATTAAAGTTAAAATTACGTTAACTTGACCTCTGAATTGGTCAAAAGCTTTTCATGACCAATTCCGTATAAGGAAAGTTTACCTATATTCGTTGGCCTTTTTCCTTATATGGGGAAAAAAACTAAAGTAATATGGAAGTTAATAATTGGTCGGCAAGAATTTTATTCCAATAAGCTAATTGGACCTAAAAGAAATACGGACCAATTTTATGTTAAAATTTCAAAATATAAAAGACATTATTACCAAAATATACCCTAATTATGCCCTTTATATGACATACTTTTGCCAGAGAGAGACAACATTATATGTTTGATTTTATACATTCTAATAGCGAACAGGGATAGGAAGAAAAAGAAAGACTACAAATCAGGCTACTAAACTACAAGAAGTACAGTAGGACTTAGTATATTTATAGATATTTAGATTTTAATATAATAAAGTCTGTATTTTTGGTTTCCATTCATCAAATTGTACAACCCAGAAAATTTGTTTGTATAATGTTATGACCAAACTTTCATAAAAATAACGCGCTTTATAAATATACATTTTTACTATTGCTTTTTAATAATATTAGTATACTGAAGAATAATCTAAAATAAAAACAATGTACTTCGTGATAAAATGTGTTTAATAATCTTTCATCATAAATGTATTAACTAATATTATCTGTATTAACATAATTTTAATGAGTAATCAATTAGAAATAATGAACAAAACTTTTAGTGTTTGTTACAACATGGCCGCTCAAATAACATCAACTTTGAAGTCAATTTATCTGTAAATTTTAACCTATAGGACAGATTGCCTATGTCAATGTTAACGTCACAGGAAAATATTAACTTTGTGGTTGAGATTTCCTCCAAATAAAGATATTTTATGGTAATGTATTACCAATTAAATGATTACTAGGTACCTACATATAAAACTCTACTCTTGGATTTATCTGTGATTGAAAATTCAAATTAAAGCCAATAATATTATGTATGCGTAATAACAAAAACAAAATAAATATTTTCGAACGGAATTCAAATCGAATTTCAATTAACGTGCACTACTGAATTCATCTGACACGATAACAGTCATAAGAATACTTATATATGAAGTGTTTATCGATATATTATCATTAGATTGATAGTGGCTTGCAGAAAGGGCCGCAATGCGGGGGGGGGGGGAGGGGTGCGGGAATCCAGGGGCCCGCAGACACCGCAGACAGTAGTTTCACTGTCACCCAGTATAGGTAGTATATTAATTTTTTTTATGTAGAGGGGGGGCCCCTTGAAAAAAATTGCGGGGGGGCCGAAGACCTTGGCACGCCACTGTTTACATAATATGCAGTGTTGGCTTAAATTCGTTTTTACAACTCTGTAATATTGTGTAGGGCTTGGTTTTCACTGCAGATCGCCAAAACACAGAAGATCTGTCAGAATACATATAACAAGAAGCTTGTTTCCTAAAAAACCTTTATAAGACACACTTACGTCGAAGTATTATTAACAAGTAAATTTATACCATAATACAGAACAATATTTCTATTAGGTTAATTGAAATGGTTAAATATTCTTTAAAAATTATCAACAAAGTTGAAAATACGTTGATATTGTAATAAAAATAGAACTTTACCAATTGAAGGGTTTAATAGGGCAAAATAACTAGTTATTACCTTATTTTTAACTACTAGTTGAAGACAAAATAAGTTTTACAATTTCGTAATAAATATGTAAATACTTACCTATTGTAATAATTTAAAAAATCCTTGGATATTGAAAACAAATTTCAAGGCGAAATTAAGTAAATTATAACTTCGTCTTACACGTTATTGGAATGTTGGCATTTGAAAACATAGAATAAGTAAACAATATGTAATTTCGAACTGTATAAATTGACATATATTTCATTTTACTTAGAAGTCATTATATTACTCTTAATTAACAAATTTTTGACTGCAATTTTGGTATTATAAGATTTTGTAACTTTGAAGACTATTTTTATGGAGGAAAGTAGTAAATCTTCATCAATTTAGAATTATTTTTCTTGTGTAGTAGTCTATTAGGTTTAAATGTTAGTTGGGGTATTATTTGTAATAAAAATTCTAAAATAAGAAAATGCCACGACATAATGAATTTTCCAACAGTGAAATGCGTGATATGATTTGTGTTTTTGCTGTCAAATTAGAGTGGACATGGTGCAGCCAGAAGGTATTTAGAATTATACCGAAATCGAACACAACCCAATCACAAACTGTTCAAACGTATTTTTATCCGCCTAGGCGAAATAGGGTGTTTTCGTCCTTAAAGGTTAAATGGTGCTCCAAAAAATATCAGCGTCGATGATAAAGAAGAGGTTTTAGTTCGTATTTCGGAAAATCCAGATATCAGTACTCGTCGGTTAAATACGGCAACAGGAATAAGCCAATCGTCTATCTGGAGAATTTTAAAGAAAGAAAATCTCCGTCCATACCATTATACTCCTGTCCAAAATTTACTACCTCAAGATTTACCAGTTCGCCTACAGTTTGGTCAATTTATGCTAGATAAACAAACCGAAGACCAGGATTTTCTTAATGACCTACTTTTTACCGATGAGGCGACGTTTACTAGACGAGGTGTTTTTAATTGGAAAAACAATCATTTGTGGGACTTCGAAAATCCACATGCTCTAAAGGAACGACATTTTCAGCATGAATTCAAGGTAAATATTTGGTGCGGTGTGATATCTGTTTTTTTTATTGGTCCTTTTCAACTTCCTCCTAATTTGAACGGGCCCCTCTATTTAAACTTCCTTGAACAACACTTAAACACACTACTAGAAGATGTACCATTAGCCATAAGGCGGAACGTGGTTTATGCAAGACGGGGCGCCGCCACATTTTTTCTGCCAGTGCGGCAATACCTGAATGAACATTTTCCTCACCGGTGGATTGGACGTGGCAGTTAATTTGTTTGGCCACCTAGAAGTCCAGATTTAAACCCTCTAAACTTCTCAATATGGTCACAAATGAAGGATATGGTTTACAAAAGTACAATTAATTCAATCGAAGAATTACGACAGAAAATTCAAGAACCTGCTAATATTATTAAAAATAATCGACAAATGTTATTTAATATTCAAAGATTTTTAAGGAGACGCCTTACAAATTGTATTGAAGTGGATGGCGGGCATTTTGAGCATTTACTTTGAAATTTTCTTTTATTACTGTTACTGATTGTTATTTGTTGTCTTTACTATTGTTACCGCGCATAGTAGTAATTTAAAAGAATAAATTCATTTCACAATAAATAAAATTCATTGAATATGTAAAATGCAAATAACACAAAAAATGATAGAGTTACATGAAATAAACAAGAGTACCGTTTCTATTCAAAATTGAACTGACTTTTAGATTTTATAGTCATTTTAGCCATAACTCATTAGGCAAAAAAGATATGTTGTAATTTACCTAAGTAACAAAGTGTAACTAACGCCCTGTATAAATAGTACTAAATTGAGCATAAAATTCGTAATTCTCATGCCAAAAAACATAACGTCACCAATTTTTAAGACCATACTGCTTAAAATCACAAAATTATTAAGAAATTTCAAATTAACATTCCAACTTTAAATACCCTGTATCTCGTAAACCTGCAACATTTGTATGACATGTTAAGCTCAATCGCCATATTTTGGTGTGTAGTATTTCCAGTTCAGAGATTGCCCATTCTTAATGAATCACCCTGTATAATACAACAAACAGTATCTGCAATGATTTTAAAGCAAAAATAATGGAACTGTCTCAGTTAAACCGCTAATGTAAGGTCACAAGGTTTAGCTTCTCTAGTGTAATAATTTTCACATAAAAAAATTCTAAATTTTCATACCTAGCAACGTTTTCCACCTTTCCTGGGGAAACCGGGGTTCCTCCCGTATCGGCGTTGGCAGATCTATCGAAATATGTCCGTTTCGTTCGCTGCTCTTTTGAATAATACTATCATCGTCGTCATCGTTAGGTGTATTGTGTCCCCATTTGTCTCCTTTCGCAGGATTAGGCAGTAACGGTTGTCTTTGATATAGATCTCCTGGAAATAAAAACCAAATCATACATTTTCGTAAACTGCATGGTTTTATGAGAAAACAACAGGAACACATTTGACATGTTTTATTCAAATAATATCAGAAACATTAAGGCAGAAATGCAATTTACACCGATTTCTGGATCGATCAATTTATTTTGATCCCATAAGTTACAATACATTAATAAAAGTGATACTGACTTTACTGATTTATTACTGAATTCTGACTAACAGAATAATATACATTCACTATAATGGTCATAAATCTAGAAAATTGCATGGATTACCCCAAGGGCCAAATTTGGAACTGTTGTTATTCGTATATTTATAAATGATACCTGTGTATTTTTACTTGTATTACATTAGGTCAAATTTACTGACCGCCAATTATTAGCAAGTAAATTTACAGAAGATATATGATTTTAACAACTTATGGTTCTAAGTACAAAGTACATAGTTTTTTTCACATGGAAACTAAATTGCGTACCATTTTCTATTCTAAATGAGCTTTTGATGGCATTCTGACTGTAAGAACTAATTCTGTATTAAAAACATTACAATGGAAAATTGTACCAATACATTGAAATTTTATTCTTTTTTGGTGAAGTCGTGAAGTGATTACGACTGCATATTATGGATTTCCGTTTAAGAAAATAATATGCTTATGATTGAAGACGTTCAAAGAAAATTTATGAAATATTTAACCTACCCACATTTTTTTCCTGTTAAAAAGCTCCCTTTTTTCTACTTTTATTAGAGAAATTGTTCTGTATTACTTCCCTATTAAAAACTATAAGCAATATCGTCCTAAAGAGTCTCAAAAGAAATACCACTTAAAAATTAAATTAGTGGTGGAAGGATCAAGTAGTCGTTGGAAAGTAATTGAATGCTCTTTGTTTAAAGTGTATAAATGCCACAAAATACTTATTATTACTCAATATGAACGTCAAACGGATAACTTTTGTGCTTATAAAATGTTTTCTCATTCAGAAAAGGTTGATGCGAGTCACAAAAAAATTCAAGAAGAGCTGTAGCGATATATCGAGAAATCACGAGAAATGTATCCAGAGACGAAGAATTTACGGACGTCTCGTATTTCTCTGTGTTGACTGTTATAAATTATGGGGGTTTAGTCACCTTACTAATTTGAAATCCCGACTATAGATGGCGTTCAAAAGATAATTTAATTTATGCATCTAAGCAAAAAAAACGAGTGACAAGTTTTCGATGGCCCACCCTGTATGGCATAAAATGTCGCGCATGTGACCTTCACAACATTCTCATGTTATGTATTTCGAAATCAGCATGGAAAACATGCATAAAACAAACTAATAAAGATGACTAAAACCTCACCTATGTAGAAATAAATAGTTGTAGCACATATATATCAAAAGTAAGTTACTTTGCAAAACAAGTTTAATATGAGCTGCTATTTAAAAATAGCGGCTACTTCATGTTGATGTCACTGTTGTGTTGTAGAAGTGCACGACGTATTTTGGTTGTAATTTCGCCGTTTTAAAACTTGTTTTACATTTACTGGCAATACAGTGGCCTTTCCATTACCCAAAATCAGAGCTATTCTTCTGTCAAATGACAATATGGAGAAAAACTTTGTATTATTTGAAATTTATTTAGAAATAGAAGACGGAATTTTGAATTTCCGACATAACATCCATTCCTGCGAAATCAATGTACAATTTAATAAAAGGTCATCAAAATCAAATCAGCGGTTCCGGAGGAAGCCAACTTTAAAATTGGGGCTAGTTTTTAGTGGCCGGTTTTTTTGCCGGTGAGTGTATATATCACCCTGCATAATATTACAAATAAAATAGGTCATCATATGCGTCATTGTATTATCTTCATTGTTTGTTCGAACAGATTAATAACAAAGTTGATTTATTTGATCCAGTGTTTGACAGCGTTTGTACACAGTTGCTTAAACATAGAGAACCCATGCGAAACAATAATAACGAGAAGCTGTCATTTTATTTAATATTAAGCTTATTTTTTTAAATGATTAAGTTTTAATAATGACTTATGCATATTCAAATACTGAAATGGCCAGTATTGTTTACATTCATGGTCTTGCAGATGGAAATAGTACTGAGGCTAGGCAAATTTATACGGAGAGATTTCCAAATCATCCAACTTCAAATTCACCAATGTTCAAAAATGTTTTCAACGTCTTTCGGAGTCAGACTCATTTCTAATTCCTGGAAGACGTTTGAGTGTTAAAACGCCCGAGTTGGAAGAAACTACTCTATACGAAACTGAAGAAGACTCAAATACTATAGCCTGTTTAGAAATGAAAGATAGTAATAAAAGCTTATTATGTATGCAAATCGTAAATAAATGTAGTACTGGTGCTTATATTCAATATTTTTATATTATGTATTATTGGTATAGATGAGGCGTCCTTTTAAAAAAACTTTGTGTGACCGGGTTGTAATAAATTGTAGCAGGTAGCTAAAATTTAATCCCAGACAATCCGACTTTGTCTATGCCGCTTCAATTTCTCGGTCCATTTCTCTTATAAGTAAACAATATAAAAACAGCATTTCAAAACATGAGGCTACTTTAAGCATCATAATCGGGTTAAGAGGGTTTTTAGCAATTCAAATAAAATTATTCAATATTATTATCAAAATATTTATTTAAATTTAATAAATAGACTTTTATTCCACACAAAAATATATGTATTTTGAAAATTCAAATTATGGTGAGTAAATGTAGTAACGTCAATTAAATTATCGAGTTTAAACATTTTCTCCTCTTCTTTTTGTACATGATGTATACATCTTTGCCAGTTATCTGCAGCTACTCGTTCCAAGAAATTTTTTAACAACATTTTCACGTCACTTAATTTAAACGTCGTATTATTTCGCGCTACATCTTCTTTTACCTGCGCCCAGATTAATTCGATTGGGTTAAGTTCACAGTGATAAGGTGGTAACCGTAGTACCGTTATTTGGCGATTTGTTGCCATTTCATCGATAACATATTTTTTCTTATCTTTATTAAAAAAAGTTCCTTTTTCACTATATTTGTTTCAAAAGAAATGTTTTTTCCGGACAACCATTAAATTATATCGGCTTTCCTCCAAGCAGTCGTAGGCGTGGTAACTGGCATTATCCATGACAATTACAGACCCCGGAGGAATAAGATCCAACATCTGTGTAAAATACTCTTCGAAAACATCTGCGTTCATGTCTTCGTGGTAGTCACCTGTATTTTTAGATCCAAATAAAAGTAAACCGCCATCTACAAAACCACTGGCACTACCTATATCACTATTAATCTTCGCCCTTTACCTGAAGGTGCCTTGAACCCTGTTGAAAGTCCATCCAAAAATGCTTGTCGAAAACTTTTTACATTTTTATCTTGCCATACTTTTGTTACAGTATATCCGTCGTTGACCCAAGTTTCGTCTAGATAATAAATATTCCTCCCTTCGTCACGGAATTTTCTAATTGATCTTAAGTAGGATCTTCGCCAACAAATAATTTCATCTTTTTAGATCAGAACTGACTTCCTGTTCTGCTTTTCCCAGCAAAAATTCATCTCTCGTAAGACGGCTCATAATTTAAAGTTCACTTAAAATTTTGTTTAGCGTTGGTATTTCTTTTTTAAAATAAAATGAGTGTACTTTTCTGCAAATGACATTTTTGAGAAAATCATCTATAACGACTTTTGATCTACCTGTAGATGATTTTGGGGGATTTACAGTATCTTGTTCATTTTTTGTTTCCTTTAAAAGTCTATAGATAGTCGATTTTCCAATCCCTGTCATTTTGGAACACCTTTCCACGATGTCGTCAACACTGTTGGTAGGATTTTGGTGTTTCAATGCATTAAATACATGTAATATAATAATCTCATTCTGAGACAGCGCACATCTTTTCACGCGTTTAGCAGGTACGTAATCTGATAAGCTCAACATTTTACCCAAACAATATATCCACTGGCACAATAGTCACTAAATACAAGTCGAATTTTACTCTACTGCACTAGCACGTCTTCGTATATTCAGCTCTAAGACTGGATTTTGATCTGTCACAATACACTGGCTCCTGCCCTATGATGTATCCAGTAAAATATACTAATGTACACCCATTACCTATTAGCATTAGTGTTACCTGATAATTACCTGAAACGAAATATTACCACGCCCATGGCCGGTTCTTATCTCGGGGTTTTATTACTCTTCATTTCCAAACAGAATATAGTCATAGTTAATCCTGTATAAAACAGGCTATTTATTCGACTAGTGGGTACTTTTATAATACAGAAAACATTACTTCGTATTTTTCTTATTTTACGTCTCGACTCAGAACCGAACACCATGAATGATTTAACAACCGGTTGCATTAGGAAAGTAAACAAGCTTCCTTTTCTCAAATCCGAGGGCACTGAACTGGCTCGCTATTATGTAACGCCATCAAATATTTAGTAACTCGTATTTTATGCACCGTGCTCATACGTCTAGACCTCGAGAGGCCACGTCCAGACCGAAGGCACGATTCAACTCGATAACTCCGGAAGACGGTCATGAAATAGATTGGGCGTCGGCCAGAGCTCAATTTAAATCATCGAGTAAATGATGCTAATTAAATTCATTAGTGGAGAACTGCACTATTTGAAAGACAGCCATATGAACAAGTAAAGGCAAATACTCTATTTGCGAGTGATTGCAGGTTCAAATTTAAAAATAAATTGCGGAATAATATGAGCGGTTATTTGATTGCCGGAGAATGTTTTCTGTAGGAACAGGTGGTTGTATGAGTAGTGAACTGTACCGAATTACTTAGGAGGTTTTTACCGATTTAAAACGCGGGGTTTATAATGTAGCGGGAGAACATAATGCACACAAATTGCAGAAGTGACTTCAATCTGCCAAAAATTGACTAAGAATTACTTCAAAAATCTAAAATTGCCCCTCTTTTCAATTTAAGAAATGTGTGCGTCAATGCCGCCTGACGGTCAGAGACTAATTTATAATAATAATGCTAGTTTTCTGAATATGCATTGTAAGAACAATCGTTTGTAGTGAAAAAAATTCCGTTTCTAGTAACGGAAAATCGTTATAGTTATATTAAAATTTGCAATATATTCTCGTGTGTAAAATATATGAAACTATTACTTTTTTCATCACTTTGATTTGCTTACTGGTACAGAAGTAACAATTTTGAAAAAGAAAATAATTTTGCTGGGCTTTATCTTTATCTTTATACCGAAGGTCCTTTTCATATTTAATTTCTAAATACTACAAGGTGCCCGCAAAATTTAAAAATCTCAACATTAATAGTTTTAAATATAAATTGAAAAAAATGTTGCTTAATGATCAGTTTTCGTAAGCAATTGTCTGTTTACCTGAATCCATATACAGCGTTATTATTATTATTAGTACATACTATTATTGTTATTTTTATTCTATTGTGGATATTTCTGATTTTTGTTCAGTTTATTAATATTATATTTTATAATTGAGTATAGTGTATTATGTGTCACTAATTCTATTAAATAATAGGTACCCTTTATTTTTGCACAAGCAACTGGTTTACTACACGAAACTAAAGTTTCACAGGAATGTTTTTCACAGTTTTTTTTTTATTATATGTAGCAATTCTTCATATATTATTATTAATTATTATAGTAGGTGTCTAATGTATGAAATGCTTTAGTATTATATATTTAGGGTTAAGTGGAAGAGCGAGTTTCTATTCTTGGAGTGGATAACCGAACTTCGCCATTTCATCACTTCATAATTATTTGGTTGATATGTAATTTATATTTTTGTAGGTGGTGAATAAAGTCATTTATTATTATTATTATTATCTAAATTTAAGGTAGAGAAAATGTATTTCAAGCAACGACTATAAAATCGTTTGCAGGTGTTTGCAGTAACTTTCATTTCGTTTTAGATGAACTACAAACGAAATGAAAGTTACTACAAACTACTATATACGATTTTTTAACCTCCGCTTGAAGTATAATGACTACTTTAGATTTCGAGGAACTTATGGGTATTATCCTTGTTTATATATAATTAGTCAAATGGCCAAAGTTAGGAGTAACAATAATAGATGGCGATACTTTTTTAAAATCCAAATCACTCTTGTCTATAGTGTAAATAAGGATGACATGGATTTTAAAAGAGTATCGCCATCTATTATTTTTACTCCTAAGTTTGGCTGGTTGACTAACTATACTATATACAGGGTGATTCAGGTTTAATCTTGATAACTTCAGGAATCGATAGAACAGGTTAAAATAATGTTCATTTGTGATATAAACTTATTTCCTAAAACGCATCGTTTCCCAGAAAGAGGGTGTTGAAGTACAAATTTTTTTCTCGTTTTTCCCTCACAACTTTTGAACCACTTATCCGATGCACTTTGAACAATTATTGTAATTTGTTTAGTAGTTGATAAGTTTGTTGTAAATCTTGTAATAAGTAGTTGTTACTAAATTTATGTTTGAGGTTATTCGCATTTTTTCTTAACACTAAAAACACTTTAAATAATACTTTTGACAATGATTTTCACAAACGTCAGTTTTTTTTAAGACCGTCCGACAGTGTCTCCGGAAACACCGCAGCCTATAGACTTATTGTATACATCTCTCGACGAGCACAAACATCCATGATACTACAGTGGGATTCGAACCCACACCGACATAGCCGATCCAGACTGGTTCCACGAGCAGTCGTCTCCCAGCCACCTCGGCTATCGCGGCACCCAAAACGTCAGTTTACACAAATCACTGAGTTTTGTTTTCATGGGTTGCTATAACGTTAAATGAAATTTACGCGACTGGTGCGCTACACTGCCACCAATTTCTTTAAATATCTCAGAAACAAGACCTAACGTCAAAAAAAAAAACAGGAGGCGAAAAAGTTTCGAAATTAATCAGGTTAAAGTGGTGTGTGTGTTAAGAAGCTTATGTAAGATCATAAGGAGTGTTTGTGTTCCGAATTTCACTTAAATCGGTTATCACTTAAGTGGTTCAAAAGTTATGAGGGAAAAACGAGAAAAAAATTCCTACTTCAACGCCCTCTATCTCGGAAACGATGCGTTTTAGGAAATAAGTTTATATCACAAATGAACATTATTTTAACCTGTTCTATTGATTTCTGAAGTTATCAAGATTAAACCTGAATCACCTTGTATAAACAAGGGTATTATGTACTATTATTTTTTCGTGTCTGTCAATCATTCTCTAGATTTTCGGAGACTGAATATACGCAGGTCATTGTGTATCAAACTGTAAATTCGAATCGCCGTGGATCAACACTTGATACTGAAACCACTATCTAGAGACATTCCAAAATGTCTTCCACTTCCTCTTGCCTTACAACCCACTATAGATCCCAGAGTTGTAGAATGAAAACTTAAAATTGGTACACCCTGTATACTCTTCCAAATTTTAAACCAGATATTAAATCTCTCAGTTTTATTTCCAAATCTATTCATACAGTGATAAATCTTCCTAAGATATTCCATTCATATATTTTTTTTAATTACAGGTATAAGGCAGTGTCACTCTAGAAGCCTTACGTATACAAGTTTCGTATGTGTGTGTATAAAGACGGCTTTATAGCCTCCTGTGGGAGGAATTATTTTCTCAGCAATTGTTATCGTCGTACAGTTCACATACGTGTCATGTATTTATATCTCTTGACGTCACAGGGGCAATAGCAAATGACTGGCGAAAACAATAATAACAATTGAATACAATGAAAACGAGGCACAGTTTTATTTGCTAATTTAGATTTAATTTTACTCTTACTCGAATACATAAAACATATAGATAGTGTTGGCCGAGACAAGAAATCTTTACAATCGTTTGCAATAATATTGGCACTCTTTAAAATGAAATTTGCGGTTTCTTTTGAACTGCTGACATATTCGTAATGAAATCTACTATCAACATTTAACATTAGTTCTTAGCTGTTTCACTCACAAACAGATATTTAACGAAATTCCTACTCAGAACTTCCAGAAGTTCAAAAACTGTTTTGAGGGAGTGTCATGATTATTGCAAAAGCATGTACCTACAACAGAAATACAAAGTTTTAAACTTACTTTTGAAGTAAATTTATAATGCCGGCAACTTTTTAAATGTTAAAAAATTGTTGTTTTATAAAGATATATACATACATCAAATTCACAGTTAAGTTTTAGCAACATTAATATTTACCAATTTTCAATGATCGTACTCCTAAAATCACAAATAGAATTACCCTGTATTACGCACCTATTTAATTTTTGTAAGTACTAAAACATTAACATACAGATTACTCTTATACAGGGTGTCTCGTTTTTAAATATCAGAACTTCCAGTCTCTAGAGGACTTCATTTTGGGACTAAAATTTCCTATAAATATGAGTCCTAATCATCGCATATTAATTCCAGTGGTGCAGATAGAGTATCTACGACTTTCTTTGTAAAAAAAGTATAGCCGAACTGAAATTTTGCAGATGTTTCCGCGGTTTATTCGTTAAAATATAAATAAGTAAATAAGTCTTAAGACTCTTGAAGTCCTGCTATTTAAAAATGAGACACCCTGTATATTTGAAACTGTGAAGAAATACAATTATAAATGCAGTTTCATAAAAAATATCCCCTGTATATTTGAAACTGTGAAAAAATACAATTATAAAGTTCAGTTTTATAAAAATTATTCGTCACTGAATGACGAATGTAAAAAAAAATTATACAAGTTTCACCTTCACCTTTACCGTCACGTGTAAAGTCTTCAATATAAAATATGAACTTTCGCCCCTTCCTAGTGTGACAACTAAATGAATGTATTTGAAGTGCATTTTTTCTGTTTGTAACAAAAGTTATACATGTAAATGCCGACGCAAAATTACCACTTCGACAAAACGTGTTGAGCGTTGCTTTTTTTTCGCGGAAACAAAACTTGGCAAGTCAATCTTCTGGAAAATTTGACAGTGAAAAAATTCGTCTTTAATACTGTTGATTATGAACGCTATTAGAATTTGGACGATTGCCACTGGAAAATTCTGTGAAAAGGACTGGTGGAGTATTAAATTTCAAGGAAATAGTACGGTCACATAAGGTGAAAACAGAGCCAAACCTCAGAATGAAAGATAATAAGCTATAAAACTTGTATAAATCTTTGTTTTGACATTTTATACGTTGGCTAAGAAAGTCACAGAATCTAGTGTACGCGAGTCAAGATATTCAAGGTCAAAGGTCACAATTTTTTTTTTTTTGAAATATCTTGTTTCCTTTGCTTAAAATTACATTTGGAGTAATTGGAAAAGATGTAGAGCATAACATTCTCTACATATTTGGTTTGAATCAACATTTTATACATTTAACCGCTTTTGATATAAAGCCCGAAGAGTGAGGAACGCCTAGCCGTATGTATGTTGTTACCGTTAGGTCAACTGAAGAAACCAATAAACAGTACGAATTTTAAAGTTAATTATTTACTTAAAATTAATTATAAAGAAATCTTCTTTACCTACCAATTAATATTTACCACAAATACCAATTAAATATCATTTTATTTTAATAAATATTTGCTTGTTTACTTTTTTCGCCTAAAGTACAATCGTTTGCAATAATAATGACACTCTCTTAAAACAGTTTTTGAACTTCTGGAAGTCCTGAGTAGAAATTTCTTTAAATCTCTATCGGTGAGTGAAATAACTAATAACTAATATTAAAAATGTGAAGAAGATTTCATTATAAATACATCAGAAGTTCTAAAGAAATCGCAAAATTAATTTTAATGAGTGTCATTATTATTGCAAACGATAGTACGTAGATTTTGGGCAGATTTCCCAGCTTAGTGCCTTTAACAGTGGGTAGATTGTTGGGTTGCGCGAAGCAGGTTTGTCGGTGAGAGAAACTTCTAGAAGGAGTAATATATCTTTACGTATGATACGGTGTAACCAGGCGTGGACTCAGGAAGGCCGTGGATACAGAGCGAGAAGCGGAGGCATCGGCCGTCGTAGAGGAAGCACAGAGCGTGAAGATCGTCTATTCCAACTTTTAACTCTCGGAGACCTATTAAGCTGCAGCTGGACTATTGAAAATCAGTAGTCTGTAGAACATAGCACCCCATGTTCTTCAAACCACTGGTCGATATACGCACAGTATATCGCCTAATACGAAATGTTTGCCTCTTGTCTTATCGTCCACATTAGATGCTGTTTTACTTGTTAATATCGAGCTAATTGATGACAATTTTGTAGAGAGGATGCAGTGGGACCAAGAATGGAATCAGGTGACCTTTAGTGATGATTCCCTCTGCATGGGAATGCACGATGGTCGTGCAAGGGTGAGAAGGCGACGTGGCGAAAAACGCAATCCACAATTTGACAGAGAGCGTCATGTCCATCACACAGTAGGCGTTATGGTACAGGGTACTATCGCGTATGATAGTAGATCCCCCCTAGTTTTCGTGAGAAATAACATGACGGTCCAACGGTACATCCAAGAAGTAGTGGAGCCAAATGTCATTCCGCCCCCTCTCAAAGTCACTAAGCTAGGAAATCTTCCCAAATCTATGTACTCTAGGCATAATAAGCTCCAATAAAAATTGTTTGCAACAAGCTCCACAACCTGAAAATGTAATCATTTTCACCGAGAGAAGTAAACCTGCAAAAAATTATGAAAATAAAATGATATTTTAGCCACTGGCAAACGTACGTTAAAATATTAACCTTTCATTGATTACTGCACACCAAGTCTGAATGAAAAATATTGATTTGTTTAGTAGAGAAAAATATATAAAAAAAAAACTATTATTTCTTCATGTTCTGTCTTTTCGCAAAGTTAAGAACGAAAAACCGGGGACACTGTATACATGCAATATATTCTGTTGTCGTGTACCCAAACTTTTATATATATATATATATATAGTAAGGTCACCATGTACGAAAATAAATCGCAATGGACTTTAATACGTCCATTATGTTTTCCATAAAATATTATTTGTTTTTATAATTTAAATGTCTAACAGTTTATTTCCGTTCGTTATTCTTAATTATTATTGTTTTTTTAAACATTTGTCGCAAAACAAAATACGTACATTACCAGACAATGCGTGAATTCGCGATTCGTGATTTGTATGAAATTCGTGCATGGTGTATAGGGTTTTTATAAATGGATTTTTAACGAACAAGATCCTACACACTATTCGCGAGTTTCTCACATATCACAAATCGCGAATCCACGCATAATCTATAGCAAACATAACTGTAACATGACATAGATAATAAACCGATATAGGTAGTAAAATCATAATAATGATATATTGTTTTATCATTGAATAGTAAAATAATAATATTTATCTAGTTCCAAACAAAAATATACAAACAGGATTATTATGAAATTAATATCTTGCTACTGAACTACAAATTGATTAATACAGATTAATGAGCAAATATAACACCTGGCGTCTTAACGCATAAAAAAATTTATTTATCAATAAATTGTACAAGGTGGCCTTCAGTTTATTTCGAGTTGCGTCAGGTAGAAATTGCGGTTAAATTTATTTTATCCATATAGTCCAATAAATTCTCAACGTTACAAAATCCAAATTTGTTCTATTTTTCCCCTCTTCATTTTCGCACGTAAGCATATATTTGTATTTTTTCTCTCGACAATTATTTCCGTCAAAAAATTTTTAACACTTAATTGGTTACGTCATATTTTTGGCAATAAATGACTAAAAAGATACGGATCTTGGCCACCTGGGAATTCGGAAACCCGATTTGAATTTGGATGGGCCTCTAAGACGAATAGTTTATTAAAAGTGTTTGGACTATGCGATATATCAATATACAAAATTTTATGAAGTCATGTGGCGGTAAAAATAATATAATTTTTTAATTTTAAGTTCACATTTCTATGATTATTGACAGGACTTTATACAGGAACTCATACTACACGTCAAAGTTGTCACATCAAATACACCTTTGACAATTTATAAGGAAGGCTGATCCAATCCTAACGAAACAAGTCACCGGTCCTTCAAGAAAGTATATTAAGCAGAACCTGACACGTAAATAAAGCATTACCAAAAATTTTTTTGTCCAACTATCAAAAAACCACTTTTTTAATCGCGAATATTTTTTCACAATTCAGGTACTTTTTTCACGATTATGTGACATTGGCACTAACTTTAAATAAAAACGTATTGAGATATTAAACCTGGTATCAAAAATAATTTTTAGAAAGGATATTAATTACTCCTCAGATATGCTATACAGGGTGATTCATTAAGAATGGGCAATCTCTGAACTGGAAATACTACCTACACACCAAAATATGGCGATTGAGCCAAATATGCCTTATCCGAATGTTGCTGGTTTAAAAAATACAGGGTGTTCAATGCTAGAATTTTATTTTGAAATATCTCAATAACTTTGAAACCTGTCGGACTATTAAAAAAAAAAATTGGCATAATTATGTTTTTTGGCACGGCAAATAAGAATTTTTAACTAATTTTGACGTGACTAGTAGAGGGCGCCACTTATGGCACAGCATGTTTCTTTTAAAAGGCAGAACTTTTTTGCTGTTTTGTGTATCCATCTGTCTATTGAAACAATCGATTCTCCTACCTGTTGTATCTAAAAAAGGTATACCTTGTTGAAGTCGTTAGGAGTAACAGTTTTCGAAATAATTCTATTTGAAATATTCAGTGCACCGATTGAAAACTGTTATCGTTTCAGGTAAAGTGCCTTTTCTACTGAAAAAGTTGTTCAGAACGGTAAATTATGGGGACGTGTAATTTTCAAGAAGATCGGCGAGGTTTGATTTTGAAACCATTTTTCAACAGAACACAAAGATTTTATCAAAGCAGGCCGATCCTCTTGAAATTTTCACATTAAAAAAAACCGAGAAAAAAACATTGATTTTGTGCACTTCATATGCATATATAAAAAAATAACTATTTTGTCCAACTGTCATAAAAGAGGACTTTTTTAAACCGCTATAGATACGCAAAATTAGCCATTTTTTAACGGCGTCATGAAAAATGGAGTAAATACAGTAAAAAAAATGTTTGTAAAATCCTAGTTTCCGAGTAAAAAATTATCTTTACATCGCTGAGCTACTAGACTGTACTGTGCCAAATGCAGCTACTTTTACCGCGGTGTGCAGTGAGTGCAAGTGTAGTGCAATGCGAGGGAAATTTGAAACCGAATCGTGAAGATGGAGGTCCAGGACGTCCACGACGTATTGCAGCAGTGTGGCGCTTAATACACGAGGCTCAATTATATCCGCACCATGTACAGCTTGTCCAAGCAATAACACAAAGGGATTGGACGAAGAAGACCAGTACGATGACCACCACGATCTCCTGACTCTAAATCAATTAGACCTTTTGTGAGGATTTTTAAAAAATGAAGTGTATCGCATCTAAGTCGATACATACTGTTGATGATTTACTCAAATGTGTCATAGTTGCTGCTAATAACGAGTTCAAAACGGACAACAGGCAGAAACATTTGACATTTTCAAAGAAACTATTTTATTAATTAAATCACATACTAATTCTATTAATAATTAATAACAACAGCGACAAAAGCAATTTTCTGTATAAAATAGGCGTTATAAAATGTTATTTATTTGTTTCCTTGGGAATTTACTTCAATTTTTTTTCTGGTCGCCGATTGCATGCTTTGTCGCTTTATCAAGTTTTACAATGGACCAGTTTCCAGCGCCGTGCACAAGTGTATTTTTAAATCACTTTCGAACTGCCTTTTTTTATTTCCTTTTTACAAAATTGTATTTGTAAGAGTCCTCTGTAAATTCAATTTTTTTTTGTTGATAAATTCTGAATTACCCTGTATATATTAAACTTCCTTGTATATGTTAATGTAGACGAAAAATTGGCAGTCCGTCCCTCCTGCTGTAACGTCAAGAACAAAATAGGATCGAAATGGCTATGAAATTCATGTGGTTGCGCATATCAGCCACGATTAGTACGCGCTAGCCATAGGTAAATTATTTTTTTTACCGTTAATAAGTTGGCATCAAATAAAGTCAGTTATCTACTGCAATCAGTTAGTTTAGTAGAAGAAGTGATACAAAATATGTTCCTATTCAACGTAAGAAGGTGCTCTATTGTTTTAACAAAACGCCGACTTGGTAGTAAATCGTGTTAATAAAATTTTTATTAGCAAAACTTTTTTACTGATCTACTTCTATCAGTGTATAGCTCCCAGAATGGCGTCCAGAAGAAACAAGTTACAGAAGACGAAGGAAACGAATAAGAGAAGGTCCATTTAAAAAGTAAGAACAGAAAATAAACGGAAGACAGAAACATTTAAAATAAAAAGAAAAAGGAATAAAGAAATTAATTCAAGAAATGACATAAAAGCAAAAAGAATTATTGGAAGAGAAATGGAAAATTAAGTCCATATCATTCTCGTGTGATACATTACTAGCAAAATGTTAAAATCTCATAAATAAAATATTTCTAAACTAGTTATCTACTACTTGCTTTCATTAGTATTAATTTATGGTACCGATTAAGACAATATAAATATGTTTTAATCGGCAATTACATTTGTTTATTGATGCACAATTTATAGATAAGAATGCATCGATTTTTGGAAGAATCACGCATTTAAACTGTTTTCCAAAACACGCTAAAGGTTTTAAATACCACCGCTAAATAATTTAAACCAAAAACTGAAATCGCATGAAAATCCGTGAATTTCGCGGCCATGAGGACTAAGCTTAAGCTTTTCTAAGGTTACGTACATACTAATTCATATAATTCTGTCCTAACCGAAATAATCATAACTGGTCCACCAAACACGACTAACGATGCGCACATATAGAAGAGGAAGAAGAGGACGTCGATTGGTGAAAATCAGGAAGTGACTAACATCTGTTGATAGATTTCGGAACTGCAGAGGTGAACAACAAATTATTTACATAATAGGAGTTTTGTAGTAGTAGTACCTATAATTTTATCTTGAATGAAGAAAAGTACAGAATCTGCATACGACAATTTGTAATAAATCGAGTATGGGGGTGAACAACAATCCAACAAATCTGTTTTGTATGTGTAGGTGTAATAGAAATTTTCTGTATTTTTTAGTAATTTTGTAAACTTTATTGAGATTGTATACGATATTTAGTTATAAAAAGTGTACAAAAATGCAAAATATAAGCAATAATATTTGCACAAAATCTCGGAAAATCTGTACTTCTGATATTTCCCTGCATAACTTCCCATAAACCCGAAATCTGTAAGCGGTGGAAAATTAAATTGAGAATCGGAAAGCCTAATAAATAAACACATGGAAATATGTAGCAAACTTTTTCTTATAAAGGATTTTGTGCCAGGAAATTATAACAAGGTTATGTTGTGAATTATTTAAGTATGTTTTTAAATCTGTGTTACACATTACACTGTCAATTTTCTCCATTTACTAAAATAGATATTTCATGGGGTGGCTGAACTAAAGCAGAGGTTTGTATTTACAGGCTTTTGACAACTTGGGTCTTCTCGCGTTCTACCCCAGACGAAATTATGTACCTCACCTTCTTTTAGAGGTGGCACACAACCTTCCAAGTAGTTCAAGGTATCAAAATAATTCTTCTGAAAAGTCATAAAATACACTTTCACTTAAAATATTACCTACATAAATACAAAGCATTACACCATAAAACACAACATCCCTGGCAATTAATAGCTTTATAATCTTTAGCGGCAATTGTTGATCACACCTACATCCGACATCTTGAATTTTTTCAGCGCCATCTAGTGGTTCGTAAATTTCGCGAATATTCCGACACTCACCTTGAGTCATCTTTCCTTCGTTGGAGGTGTTCGGCGACTCCTCGTCCTCAAGCGGCGGCAGCGACAAGGATACGGATCGAGGGCTCAGTAAGGCATGCGAGGAGTTGTGCTGCTGGAGGTGTTGATGAGGCACGTCTGCTGTCGGGTGGATGCTTCCATAGTCGACGAACTTGGGCTCTAATACCATTCTGAAACAACACGGAAAGGGAGATGAATAAAGTTATATGTTACGTCTAATCGTTTCGTTATTTTTAATTTCATTCATCCGCTTATCTTATCCTGGGGATCAGTTTTATGGTTGGTGTTACGCGGGGGTATTTGTTTTTCAAGTCGAGATAAATATTATGTTACGAGGTATTGTGTTGCAGAGGCTGGAGATTTAGTACATTATCATTTAATTCTCGCGTTTCTTTGTTTTTCGCCAGTCATATACTCATAGATAACTAGGTACTATAGTTAATAATAAACAGGACCGAACTACATACAACGTTTAAATCACATATTACTCCAACATAAATGGAAATAATATATAGAATAATATGCAGTAATTCTGATTCAGCTAATGCCTAATGTTATACTTCAACCATCGTCTGCTAAATTGTAGCGGCCGCGTTTTTTCTAGTCTGTTCTTTTGCCCGTTTGCAGTGACTCACCGCCCGTGGCAGCAATCTACAGTATACACGAGGTGTGTAATAAAAACTTTAATATCTACCGCAGAAATATAAATAATAATAATTCTTTATTTGCTTCGTTGCCACAGACTAACTATGGATTAGCATTCTCAATAATTAACACAACTAGAATACAGAAGAAGAAGTACGTCCAACACATAATAAACACACAATATATAACAAACCTACTACAATAATTAACAATACATCTATTATTAACGATAATGACTTAAACTACAATCACATATCTGTTGTTGTTAATGGTAAGTTATTAGTGCCTAAGTGATATACAGGCTGTATCACATAAGAGGGCCACTCCCATGTATCTCGCTTAATATGCGAAACACGTCAAAAATCTTTAATTGTTTTTTGTTGCATTTTTGGAGGCCTTTATGCTCGTAACAAATTTGAGATCCATGGCCAACTTTATGAGTAATAACAAAAAAACCTGTTAAGTTCCCAAACTTTAAGGCTGTCTAACTTTTTTATTTTAAGAGATAGAGAAAACTTATTGGTAATAAATTTTTATTGCAAAATTGATACCTTCCACCTGATATAAACAGATTTTTGAAATATCGTATGTGGTTCACTGCGCCCTCTAGGTGGATAAAAATTTTTTTTATTGAAGCAGGCTATGGCCACAAAAAATTGTCTGTTTTTTCGTCCTTCATGCAATATACTACATGTTGCCCTTATCTTTCATATTTATTACATTTTTTTCAATTTTAGTTAAAAAAATGAACCTAAATATTTTCGTGTTGCTCAAGATAATGTAGAACCTGTTTTAAAGACGCTAATTGCAAAAAAATAATAAACAGAATGTACTTTTTTTATGCAAAATACAGATTTTCTTATAATATTATTTTATTATATTGTCTGTGTCAAAATAATTTTAAAGACCCAATTGCTTCTAATGTGACAAGCAATAAAATAATATTATAAGAAAATCTGTATTTTGCATATAAAAGTACATTCTGTTTATTATTTTTTGAAGTTGACGTTTTTAAAACAGGTTCTACATTATCTTGAACAACACGAAAATATTTAGGTACACTTTTTTTAACTAAAATTGAAAAAAATGTAATAAATACAAAAGATAAGGGCAACATGTAGTATATTGCATGAAAGGCGAAAAAACAGGCAATGTTTTGTGGCCATAGCCTGCTTCAATAAAAAATTTTTTTATCCGCCTAGAGGGCGCAGCGAACCACATACAATATTTCAAAAATCTGTTTATATTAGGTGGCAGTTATCAATTTGGAATAAAAATTTATTACCAATAAGTTTTCTCAATCTCTTAAAATAAAAAAGTTAGACAGCCTTAAAGTTTGGGAACTTTATAGGTTTTTTTGTTATTACTCATAAAGTTGGTCATGGATCTCAAATTTTATCAAGTTTTTACGAGCATAAAGGCCTCCAAAAATGCAACAAAAAACAATTAAAGATTTTTGACGTATCTCGCATATTAAGCGAGATACATAGGAGTGGCCTTCTTATGTGATACAGCCTGTATAGTATTATTCAAACTCGGTTGTGTTATAAAAGTAGTTCTCCGCCAAAAAATTTTTAAATTTATTTTTGACAATTCCACTCATGTATAAAAAATACCATTGATGAACGCAAAAATCGTGGTTTCCTATCGGCTAAATAGAAAGGAAGAGAAAATGGAACTGGATAAAAAAAGCGGATAAATTACGTTGTTATAGCAACGCTATGTTATTATATATTTTTAGGTATTAATAATATTGTGTGAAACTAACTACTCAGTGGACAAAAGCCCCAACCTGCGTTGAATTACACCCACAATATCTACCCATATATTCCTTATTATTGGCAAAAACATCTAGGTATGCTAATGAACAATTCCACAGACAAAGCTCTATTCAATAATTATCTAAAGACAATAATCTAATTTTCTCACTCTATAAAAATCTAACTTCACTTTTTTGCCAGTGGGAACACGACAAATTCAACCACAATAGATGAGATCTGACCTATTTCTGCATTTTTAGGATTGCTTCTTCAGGTGGTCTCCTTTAAGTTGAATCAAATACCTAACTATAAAAATTATTATAAAAATTAAAATTATTTGAAGTTAAATATCGACAATGACAAAAAGTGACATCCTGTCAATGAATTAAATATGACAATACCTACTTGAAAAATGTTCACCTTTTATGTAAAAGTTTTTATATATTTTTAGGTATTAATAATATTGTGTGAAACTAACTACTCAGTGGACAAAAGCCCCAACCTGCGTTGAATTACACCCACAATATCTACCCATATATTCCTTATTTGAATTTGTCGTGTTCCCACTGGTAAAAAAGTGAAGTTAGATTTTTATAGAGTGAGTAAATTAGATTATTGTCTTTAGATAATTATTGAATAGAGCTTTGTCTGTGGAATTGTTCATTAGCATACCTAGATGTTTGGTATCAGAGAACATACATATGACTTCATTGATAGGAATTGTAGGAGATTTGATTTATATTAGCTTAAAATACCTTTCCAAAACAGTAAACAACGCTATGTTACTTTATTTATTAAAAATAACGTCAGTGTAAAATTACTAGATGTCACAATCACAAATTTATCCAAATGTCTCGATTTGATAAAACGCGTGGAAAACAAATAGTAAAAAATCGAAAATTGTATCCCTAAAAATACTAAAAAACCCAATAATCAATTTGGAAACAATTTAATATATTCTGCAAAGAAATTTTGATTTGGACACACATCAGTCTATTCAGGATGTGGCCAGGATATTAATGGATTGGGGTTTCAACATGAGAAAGAAAAATGGCGAAGATTATAAAGAGTACGTTGTAAAAACAATGTGGAATACCACGGCAAAAATGCTTTATAATATGTATTTAGTAAAGTTTAATGCTATTTTCAACCCATTCACCGATTCTGTTTTCAAGAAAGCTGCAAAGTAATTTTGAAAGAGAGTTCTGCTGCACTCACAAAGCGAGATTATTAAAATGGTGCTAATATGGGATGAAAATACTCCCATATGTCTTTTGAAACTCCCATATGCCCTAGCTTGGCGAGGAGGTGAAGCAGCAAATTGCAAAATATATTATTTTAAGGAAGAAAAATCTAATAATGGAGAGTTAACTGGCCGCATTGAATATAATACAGTGTTTTCAAAAACATGTCAAGGTGGTTCAAGAAAGTGTTGCAATAGTAAATGGTTAACGAAAGATATACAAAATCCTGATATCAGAACGAATTATATTTCAACTGACAGATTTTTTCTAATTCGCAGACTTTTTGGGAAAAATTGAATGTCAAAAGGTTGGTACAAAAATATTCCCATAGGAATCAATGAAATTCTTAAGTGG
This sequence comes from Monochamus alternatus, assembly GCA_037114965.1. Lineage (NCBI taxonomy): Eukaryota > Metazoa > Arthropoda > Insecta > Coleoptera > Cerambycidae > Monochamus > Monochamus alternatus. The sequence goes on along the minus strand of CM073426.1, from coordinate 9,237,192 downwards.
ACTAAAATATCAGCTGAGAAAATTGGATTGGACACGAAAAATAAAAAAAATTCTAATCGTTCACATCGCTTCAGCGCGGTATCAAATTTAGTTAAAGCAGGTGTTAATCAACAAGAACTAATGAAGATAACTGGACATTCTTCAGCAAATTCTATAAAACCTTATTTACAAGTCGACAACGATCATCACTCAAATCTTGTAACAAATCTCCGAAATAAACCTTCAAATAACGAGTCAATATTAACAGATCCTTCAAAATCAGCGTACAATCAGCATCCACAAGAGAATCATTAATAGAGTCAAGGTCGACAGGGCAAATTATTTACAATAATTGTGTTTTTAATTGTTCACTTAAAAAAAAAAAATCTCTTTATTATTAATACGCGTTCATTATCTGTTGTTTCTGTACTTTTAAATAAAGTTTTGATTAAATTATCATTATTGTATTCATGAAATTGTCTTGTCTGAGCTCTTATGGTATTACCCCCGAATATATTTGCGGATTTTGCAGTTTTTATATTCGGAGGAAGTAGATTATAGTACTTATGACCAGAATATTGCGGAGATTTTTTTATAGTATGAGTGGCTAAATTTATCAATATAACTGTCATTCCGATTTCTTATTGCATATGCATGCATATGTGCATGTTTTTTGTACTTGTTAATATTTTTATATACATAAACCAATAGTTTAAGAATGTAGATGCATGCAAGAGTCAACATTTTCTCATTAATAAAAAAACACTTCTGCAGGATTCCATTTGCGTCATTCCAAATATTAGATGGATATTATACGTTTTTGGATTACACAAATTCCGCAGTATTCTGTTGTTTGCCCCCATGCTACTATATTATATGATAATGTCGAGTACACATTAGCATACATAAAACGATTTATTTATCTTATTACATATTAACTCAGCCTGCTCCACTCATTGAGCTGCCTAAGACGGTGCCCAGAAACTTAGTCGAGTTACTTATTGCTATCCCAGTGTTTAACTTTCGTATACGCTCTGTAGTATCTAATGTGATGCAGAACTTGCTGATATCCCTTGTAACTTACCGTGTCAGCTGGATCACATAAAAGGAGTAGTCTAACTGTTTATATTTAAACTGTGCCTTTTTTTAGTAATCAGCAATCGTCATGTTTATGATAAAATTCAATTTGCATGGCTTACAAACAATAATAAGCAAAATTAATTTATCGTATAATTCCACAATTTTTACATGCATTTGCATAACTTATAAATTTGCTGCGATTGCGAATGTTTCGCGTTGGTTTTGGAGATCCTCAATTCGTTACTGTCAATGGCTGGTAAGGTTTATCAATTTTTTTGACTACGCATAAACTTGGGAAATTATAGCTGAGGGCAAATAATGACAAATAGTGAAAAAAAATGTAGTAATATATTTTTAAGATATTGTCTGAAGCTATTTATTTGTGGCATAATTTTAGTTTTTCTTTAGTTTGATTGGGTTTTTGCCACACTTCTGAAAAAATAAAGATTAATTAAATAAGCCCTTGCGCCAAATGGATAAGTCAAGGGTTATTTTTGAACCTAAGTTTGCTCTAATGGCTCCCCCATGTTGTCCAAGCCTCGGCCGCAAATTGGCAGTTTCTCTATCTTGCTTTGCCACGCGTAAAAAAGGTTCACGTCTCGGATAATATCTTTGGAGAAACCTTTGGGCATAAAGACGAGCTGCACCCACTGAATTTTGATGTGATTAACCGTATGCCAGTATCATTAATATTATTGTTAAACAATTAATATTATTGTTTAATACTTTAAATCAAAATAACACGGCATCTTTTTCTCTGCGCAACTGAAAACTTCCAATGAAAAATATCCCGAGGAACACCGATTGAACAAAAAAAATGTATCTTAAGAAACATATTTGTATATTTGCTTACGAATCTCTATATGATAAATAAGCAGGACCACATGAAAAATACGCACTTGAGTTTGAACCATACACGAAGTAAAAAATTCCTAATAACGAAACCTAAACCCATTTTTATATGACGCCTAAACAACTGACTCCACATGTTTAATAAAGGTAGTCAAAGACCACTCCATTCGGGACGATTCAATGTATTGTCTAATTTATATTAATATAAAAAAGGTATCTTTTTCTGATGTAAGACATTTTACTGCATTTTTCGACGTTAAGGGAAAAATCGTTATTATCACAGAATTTTTTAATTTCTGATAGATTCATTTGCCACTGAATGCAGTCTCTTACAAAATATATGGCAGAACATATTTGGCATCAGTAGAATGGTGGCATCTAAGTTTTTGGCTATATCGTTAATGAGTAATGAAAATAAGAAGGGACCTAGGATAGCGCCCTTTGGTACTCCAGATACAGGTGTATCAACAGACAGTGCATGAATAGCGTTGGCAATTTTGTCTTCTTTTCTTGCAAGAGCAAGGCAAGATGTGACAGCTCGAATTGCAAGACTGAATAAAGTCCATTTATTATTATTATTATCTGCAGTGATGGTCGTTGCAGGTGCCAGTCCATACAGGTGCTGGTCTAGTGTGCAATATTCCATTAAATAACACAATAACAACAATAACTTTATGAATCAACTTCCGTGCTTTCATGAGAACAAGACTTTAGACGTAGAATTTTGGCAAATATAATGCCAAAGTTCAGACCTTCACAACTGACTGATCTGAATACCTGTACGCTTTAAGCATTCCATTACATACAAATAAAATCAACCTTATTTCCCAGTGAGTCATTTGCCACTTTATAGTTTCAAGGCGATTTCTTAAAAAGTGCCAATTTACATAGAAAATTAAACACAGTCAAGTTTGTTATTACTCAATATCCTTATAAATAACATGCTTCGCAGCTTTTCAAGCAACCACTATAGTAACTTTTTTAAAATAACGATTACATCATGTTGAGTTTTTAGAAAATATATACTGAAGTAAAATGGTCCGGATATTAGGTGGGCGGTAGTCAGTTTACAGATTAAAGCACAGGAAGATTAAAGAACAGATTAAATTGTTTTTCTTCACATTCAGACAATTAGTACCAACGCAAATGCAATTAAGAGTCTAATATACTCAAATGTGCATTTAGTACTGTTACAGAATGTCGTGTTTTAATTTCTTTATAAAGTACATGTAACTGAAGTAATTGTTATAGTGTCTCGTGTTTATTTACGATGTAGCAAATAAAATTAAGCGAAAATTTATATCTTAATTTACTTAATAGAAATTCAATTTGGTTATTTGACCTGACATCCGACAAACAAATTTGATTCTATAGATTCTGCGATTTCGAAGAACTGCAAATGAAAAAACGTTCTAACAAACGATTTGTCAGTCAACGCCATGAGTGTAGTACTTCAAAACTTTTCAAGTTATAGTTTTTTCTTAAATTATCATATCTGTGGCGACAAGACAGTTATTATAACAGCGTGTCTCCGATTAATTTAAATATTTCACCCGAAGCCTTTCATATACGATGTAGGTAATACATTTTCTCTATTATACACCAAAGTTGCATACAAAATCTTTTACAAAATCCCTAAGAAAAAAATCTAGTGGATTGAGATCCGGTGATTGAACTGGCTAAGCAACAGGACCAAATCTATCTTTCCCACTATTTGTTTAGTAGATAATAAAGAAAACAAAATTTATTGAGTTAAATGAGCGCCCTGTATCAGGAAAACAGAGTGTCATAGTGAAAAATGTTATAGGAAAGACCCTTATTATTTTTCATGCTTTAGATCTTTCCCAAGCTAACAACGAAAAAACAGAGGAACACTCTGTACATTTGAAATTGAAAAAGTTATATGTATAGGTTTTACATAAAATAGTAGCAATTTATTACTACAATCAACATACAAGCGATTTTCTATAGGAATTAACTGTCAGATTTCAGTGCCGTAAAAATCCAAGGAGTTTTTATTTTCAGTGAGGTTCTATAACTTTTATTTGATTTTACTTTGTATGAAAAAAAATACTACAAACAACTACATGATATAATATTTACGATGTCCAATATGTGGAATCATGTTTATAACTTTTAAAACCACTCGGTATAAAGAAATGGTTCAAACAAAAGTTTTACTAACGTTGAGTTTATTTCAAAGCCAGTAATTTTGTTGTTAAGACAACCAATTTTATTTGTTCTCTCCAAACTGAACTTCGTCACGTCACGAACATTTTGATGTTTTAATTTTGTGCGTAGTCCGATCAAAAAAGGAAAAAATTTACACGTCCACACTCTGTGTAACCGCATGCCGTATCGTCTTTTGTCGTGACACGAAGAACCGGCAAGTGTTGGAAACGTTGCGAACCTCGATGCGAACAGCCATGTCGCGTAAAGCCGCATACACACTCCTAATTGAATCTCGCGGCGTTATAAAACGCGACGAGATAAAAAAATTCCGTCCACACGGTCGCAAGGTTATGCGACAAAATTTGCAACAAGGTTCTGTTACAAGTGTGTATGCGGCTTTAGGTGGCCAGGATCAAATATTTTTTATTTTTAGGTTTTTCCATTTCTCAATTTGTCCGATAGCTTATTTAATTCTCTTAGCTGGTGATAATTACACGAAGGACGTGACTAAATTCGAGAAGATATTTTTGAATATATAAGATAAATATTTAAATGTTTTTATATAATTATTTTCAAGTGACCTCAGTTTCGGTTTGCGTCAAAACATGTTTAACTAGATGTTAACAATAGAACAACACATTCAAGCTCGGCCCCATTTGAAATTATCAATTGGCATTAAGGACACCGTATTCTTGAAATAGTGTAATTTTAGACATTTAAGAACTGAATAAAAGAGTTTAGTAAACAACATGAATGTTATCTTGCCACCAGCAAATATGCAAACGTATCGAAATAAAACGCGGTCTTAACAACAAATTTTTAGGTACAGAAATCAAAATGCGTTTTTTTAAATTGTACTGCAGATGTAAATATTGTAATAACATAAACTTACATAGTTCTGCATATAAGAGTGTTCACTTACATTATAAAAGTTATAATATTATTTAAGGAGAATTTAAAAGTGGATCAACAAAACAAGAATTTCACTTTTTCTTTAGTTTTATTGGGTTTTTGCCACACTTCTGAAAAATAATAAAAATTATTTAAATAAGCCCTTGCACAAAACGGAACAGTCAAGGGTTATTTTTGAAACTAAGTTTGCCTAACCAAAAAATCTCACACTGAAAAAAGCAGATAAGTAAAAAATAACAAAAATCACATCACTATCGCGCACTTCCGTTATATTGACTAAAGAAAAACTATAATTATGCCACAAATAAATAGCTTCAGACAAGAATTTCACTTTTGATATTACTTTTGCTCTACATGTTTTATTTATTTTTTCGAGATTTCTGGACCTAAAAAACCACAAATTTATATGAAGCTAGGGTACAGTTTATATAATCGATATAAGGAAATAAAAAAACTGCATAAGAAACTGTCATAAAAACATCAAAGGCTTCCGCGTCCAGCTGGTAAAAAGTAGACAGGACCGTATTTACTTTAGATATTAGAACTCGCTCAATTTCGCCAATAATAATTTAAAATAAAATGAAGACCGAACCGAGATATGTGCATTGGCGGCAAATATAACTCCATTGCATAACACTAGTGATGATTTCATTTGAAACATTTGTTTATGTTATGGAATTATTTCGTATTTATTTAACAACGTAAGATTTGTTTAACTGCGTAATGTTATATTTTTTCCATTTGTAAATTGTCGAGGACAAATTCGGTACCTGCTAGAAAGGTATAATAAGTATCGGTATAAGTCCCGCATAATACTATTCTATTAAGTTTAGTTAGGTAGATTATATTTAAAATTTGACAGGATGTATACTAAGAACAGATTATTTGTCCACCTGTTCTTACTTTTACTATTAGATATAGTAATTCAGAATTTATCTAAAAAAAATTTTTGAATGTTTAGGATTCTTACAAATATAATTTTGTTAAAAAAAAAATAAAAAGGGTAGTTCGAAAATGATTTAAAAATACACTTTGCACGGCACTGGAAACTGTAACATTGTAAAACCTGACAAAGCAAAGCATGCAATCGGCAACCGAAGACGAAGAAAGAAATTCCCAAGGAAAGAAATAAATACTATTTTATAACATCTATTTTATGCAGCAAATTCAACTGCTTTTGCCGCTATCGTTATTATATTAGTTATTAACAGACAGAAAATTTTTAGTTTTAATTAATAAAATAGTTTGACATCCCTGATGTTACAACAAAATTTCGGACCCGTCTTACCCACTTCCAGTGACCACTTCGATAGGATACACTTAATATTTTAAATATTCCCACAAAAAACAGTCAAAAGGATTTAAAGTAAAGAGATCCTGGTGGCCATGGTACTGGTCCTCGTCCAATCCGTTGATATTAATGCTTGGGACACGCTGTAAATGGTACGGTTATAATTGAGCCACGTGTATGATATGCCACACTGCTGCAATACGCTATGGACGCCCTGGTCCTCTATCTCTTCTACGATTTGGTTGCAAATTGCACACCGCGATAAAAGTAGCTGCATGTTTGCCCGGAAATCGTCCTGCTTAAGCGTTTTTCACTTCACCATAAATGAATGAGTTACTATACACGTAAGCCATATTTGATACTTTTGATACACTGATACTACTGGAAATTTGTTTTATGATGTTGACTCCATTTTTCATGATGCATCTATTCCTAAATTATTTTAAGTTGTGTTGTTGAGTTGTACAAGTAGTTATAATAAGTGTATAATATAAGATGGTCCGTATAATTGTTCGCATTGCCCACAATTTTTGAAAGCCGTCAGGAATGTTAGAGTCCAGGGGGCACTGCGATCGACAGGTATTTAATGACCTGTGCCAACAAGATACAATTTATTATTTAAACTGTTACAATAGGGTAGCAAAATTAATTTATTTCATACTGTCCGTCCAATGACTATTTCCTGGAGTCATTTGCGACCGGTAAATCTTGTTTTAAATTCTTTAGTTACCAAGTTAAAGAAAAACAAAATTATACAGATCCATTATTTTTCACTTGTACTTTCGATTTATCAAATAAAAAAACCTGAACAAGCTTATTGAGACCGAACAATGTTTCCTGACCGGAAAAATCGTCGATGATAGAGGAAGTCAATGAGGACTTTAAGATAAGGACAAGTTTAGTTAAGAATTACCTAATGATAACATGAATGTATCTAATTGTAGCAGAAATGAGTCATGGATTATTTTATAATTGCACTTGTCGTAAAATTTAATAATTATCGATTATTAAAATGCTATTAGTTCAAACGTAACCAGTAATCTTTTATTGTAAATAAATTACAAAGTTGTATGTGAACGGCGACCAGTTTCTCTGTACGATTTCGATATACCAGCAAAGAACTAGGTCAAGTACGGTAAGCACACCATTTTAGTTGCAAAAAAGGCGCCAAATTTAAAACTGGCCAAGTTTGCTAGTTAAAACCAAAACCTTTGAAGGGGTCAAAGGCCATATTATTTGCGCAAAGGCTGTCTGTTTTCCGGAGACTGGGTGACTTACGTGGGAGAAACATCAACGTTGTATTTAAAAATTTTAGTTAGCAATGATTACCCATTTTCATGAATAATTTTTTCAATAAATAACAAACGATTTTTATCTGTTATGTCACTTATACAAAACTGGACAGTTTTTATTCAATATCGGTTATTGGTATGTATAGAATTTTTATAGAACTATACTGAAGAAAAAAATAGAAAATTGTAGTACGAGTCTTAAATATTTAGGAATTAATAAAACAAATCAAACTCTCAACAATTACGATAAGTGATTTGTGTTAATTTGTATTAAATTATTTGTTGAATATCATTTATTTAAGGCTAAGCGTTTTATCATTATGAGCAATGTGAAGTAAGTATATACATATTTTCTTATATGTAGTATATTTTGTCTATAAAAATATAATTAAGAAAACAGTAGCTACTGATTAAACATTTTTATTATAAATTTAAAACTTATAAAACATGAAAGCTAGTGACCCTTAAATAAAAGTAAGTAGTTTATCTACTGCTTCTTTTATCAATTACATTTTTATTGTTGATAGTTATATAATATATACAGGGTGTCCGGAATTTGAGTGTCTTAATTTTGCCATATAAGTTGTGCTGAACAAAACATATTTGACTTAACTTTTTTTTTCTCTGACCAACATACTATCTTAGTATTATTATGTTTTATACATAATTATTACAAATAGGTACACCTAAACATATGTACCTACTGTGAGTGTCTTCTGTTTCTTGCAAGAAGCGTTTACTGTAGAAACGTCTCGTAACCATAGAGTTTTGCCTAGATTCGCCGTAAATTAAGATGCGATGCATGCATTACTATAAATTGTTCCATTTTTATTTACGTACACTCACAAGCATCAAAGAAAAATTAGACAAAAATGAATCGCACTAGCTGTACGCACCAATTGACTAATATTACTTTTAGGTTATCACCAGCAGCCTGACACTGCTACGTTGTATGTTACAGTTTTAACGAATTTCTCGGAAACTTCAATTGTTTACTTCATTAATACTGATCCAAAAATCAAATTATGAACAAATTACGATACAGGCGTTTTTACTTAACCTTAATTGTACCTTAGTTTGTAACCTCGCAACATAGTTTTGCATATTATTGCAGTTGTATTTTTAATTTTCAAAATGTATTTGTAGACAAACTATTCGCTTTAGACATTTTTTTCATAAGGGTTTTTTTATTGTATTTAGTCAGATATATAAGCCCTTAAAATTACGGCTGTAGATGAAATTAGCTTAATTAGATTTGAATAGTGACAATTAAATACATTTATGTGACTATTCAAATTGATGTGTGTGATTGGTTAGCGAAAGGAGTGAAAAATTGGCAGGATGCGCGATTGACTTATCTTCTTCCTCCTAAATCTATGATTAAAACCGAGTTTAAAACACACCATGCTACTAGCCGCTTCACAAATATTAGGTACTTACATTCAAACTTGATATAATTCCAAATTCCTAAAATATTAATAATAGAATTACTATTTCGTAGAAATGCATAAAAAAACGGTAAATAAACCGTCCTCGCTGAACTTCATATTTATAATAATATTTACGTTTTTTAAATACCAATTTCTAGTAAGTTCTCGACATTTATCAAATTTTCTGGAATTTATAGTATAACCACTAGAAAGAACTTTTGAATATATAGGGTGTTTTTAAATGAAGTAGCAAAATGAGACCACAGATTCCTTGGGTAAAAATAAATCGATTTAACCTATTTGTAAATAACTTCTTAAGAAATCCAAATATTTACATAAAATTTGTAAATCGGGGGTTTTTGCTGGCGAGAAATTCAAATTTGTTTCTAATTTTGACGTCACTAGTAGAGGGCGCCACTTGTGGCACACCATGTTTCTTTTAAATCTACAAATCGAAACAATCGATTCTCCTACCTGTTTTATTTGAAAAGCCGAAGTCGGTAGGAGTAAACATTTTTTAAATATGTAATCCTATATGAAACGCTCAGTGCACCGAGTAAAATCTGTTTTGGTTTCAGGGAAAGTGCCTTTTCTGCTGAAAATACAGCAAAGTGTTACTTGAAAAATTTGTTCAGAATGGTAAATTATGAAGACGCGCACAAATATTTTATTAAAGCAGGCCGATCTTTTTGAAATTTTGCACGTCCATAATTTACCATTCTGAACAACTTTTTCAAGTAACATTTTGCTGTATTTTCAGCAGAAAAGGCACTTTACCTGAAACCAAAACAGTTTTTACTTTTACTGAGCATTTCAAATAGGATTATTTCAAAAATAGTTACTCCTAACGACTTCAGCAAAGTATACCTTTTTCAAATAAAACAGGTAGGATAATCGATTGTTTCGATAGTCAGATGGATACAGTAAGCTGCAAAAAAGTTCTGCCATTTAAAAGAAATATGGTGTGCCACAAGAGGCGCCCTCTACTAGTGATGTCAAAATTAGAAACAAATTTGAATTTCTCGCCCGCAAAAACCCCCGATTTACAAATTTTATGTAAATATTTGGATTTCTTAAGAAGTTATCTACAAAAAATATCGAAAATAAATATATAAAACTCAGGAAATCTTTGATCAATCAATACAGCAACAAAAAAGACCCTTATTAAACCACGCATAAATTCAGATTTTTTTTTCGTGATCAGGATGGTCCACAGCGATTTATTCGAAACCCGATGGGTGACTAAGCTTAACTAACCCTGGATTATTTTTACTTGTATCGTAACACATGTGAAACAGATGATGTAACTAATATGAAATCCCTCATTTCAGAACGGTTGAAGCAAGGGTGTGAATTCATCTGAGGACCACAATTGTTGAAGATTGTTGAAGAGAATACTCAAATAAGTACGAAGCAAATCGCTCAACAAGTACAATATCCCAATCAACATTGTGACGTATCATACATGAGGCTCAATTATATCCGTACCATGTACAGCATTAATACCAAGGGTTTCCAACAACGCTTTTCCTTGAACCTTTGGGCAGGGATTGTCGTTGATCGCTTGATTAGACCATTCATATTACCAAATCTAATGGATGGAGTTCAGTATCTCGAGTTTCTTCGAAATGATTTGCGTGGACTTCTGGAAGATGTGTCCTTAGCTGTCCGACTCCGAATGTGGTTCTTGCACGATGGTGCTCCGCCTCATTACCTTAATGAAGTTCAAGGGGTACGATAGACTAGACGAGAAGGACCGGTACCATCGCCGCCACGATCACCCGACTTAAATCCTTTGGACTTTTTGTGGGGATATTCAAAAATAAAGTGTCTGGCACCGAAATGAACACTATTAATGATTTACGCCAACGTATCATAGCTTACGTGTTCAAAACGGACAAGAACCAGAATTATTTGTGTTAGTACGTAGAAACGTCCCCGTCAGACGGGCTCAAATGAGTTTACACGAGTTGTTATAACATCAGGTACATCAAATTATTTTACTAATTAAAAACAAATTAATTTTATTAATTAAAAGCGGCAAAAACAGATGAGTTTGCTGATATAAAATAGATGTTATAAAGTTTATATTTCTTTCGATTTTTTTGCATGATTTGCCTTGGACAAGATTGCGCAAGGTCAACTTTTACAGTGGACCAGTTCCCAGTGCCATGCAGAAGTGTATTTTTATCATTTCCGAACTGCCCTTTGAGTTTTTTTTTTAGAAAATTATATTTGTTACAGCCCCCTGTACATTGAAAAAAGTTTTTTTTGGATAAGCTCTGTATCACCCTGTATATTCGTAATACTTTAGTTTGTGTAATTTCTAATGTAGAATCACGCGATGTCGTACTTTCGAAAGACCATTAACTTTTTACTGCACTAATGCAGCGCACAGGATGATGTAAGACACTCCAGGTGCAAGTCAAGGTTGACGAAACCTACTAGGTCACCTTGTAACAATATCTCCCGAGAAAGGAATAACAGGTACGACAATTTGACTCGGACTGTCGTACTAGAATCTTATAAGTGAAAACTTGTCTACCCGCTTATCCTGTTTTCTGTAAACGAAGGCGGTTCCAGCAATTAAAGTCCCATAGCGATACTTGAAAACATAAATATTTATGTAATTAACGAGATGATCAAGTCTGGAGTTGTCAGCGGTGCCGATTTTTTTAATTGAACTGTTTATTTCGCTCTAATGGAGACCCACGCAAGCAATCCAAACAAATCATGATTGATAATTGTTGTTCATCGCTTTGTTTACGTCTCAATGACAATGTTGAGGGATCCCAAAACTGATGGAAATTCGTAATTGCCGAGACAAAAACAAATTATCTAAGAATTGATTATATAGGTCGATCTTCCACGTATTTTAAATAAGCCCTAAGCATGGGCGCCGGCAAGGGTGACAGTTGCAGTTTTTTTACAGTAATTTTTTGCTACTTTTGTTTTTGTTTGTTTCTATGTTTTTTTAGAATGTAGGATTTGTTTTATGATTTGGTTACGTTTGCAGGTATCATATTCCATTTTATTTTATTTATGAGTCCTCGCACGAACTATTTAAATGGCGGGAAAAGTGTCAACTTTTAGCCAATTTTGACCACGGTCTATTAACTACACGGTCAAGGACAGGTGACGTCAAAAAATTCTATCATTTTCATCATAAAACTGTCATGGTAGATTGTCAGAAGCTCAAGTTAAACTTACCAACTCCACATAATGACGAAAATAGCGATAATATTCATGTTTTGCGAAATTCACGATAAGTTTTCACTTTCCTGCCATTAATAATTTAAATCAAAATTTGCGAAATTCGAGAGAAGCAAATTCGCAGGGTCAACCTTTAATAAGTACAAGACATTTTTAAAAATTTCAATTATTTACAAATTATTATTATTTTTTAAAGTACCCACATTTTGAGGTCCGCTGACCAGACACACCACTCAATCTAATAAACCACATGATTTACTGAATACGAGATTGCCATATCGTTGGTAAGATAAATCATTTTTTAGCGTAAATTCAATGTTTGCCGTTGATTCTAATTTTAAAATACTTGTTTTTAGCAATAAGTAAAATTGGGTAGGTAGTACGGTACGCAATAATATTAACCCAAACTGTAACTTCTTAAGTAACCTTGCCATAAACGATTAAAAAGTGAATTTCCGCAAGTTCGATACTACCAATTAAAGTATTAAGGCGGTTACTTTGTTCAATGATTTCAAAAATTATCCAAAAACGTGCATAAAAGCGTACCTACTTGCTGAAAAAACAACGGTTTAAACAGTTATCCACATTTCACTAGTTAATACCATTTTACACTATTAGAAAGATACACACATTTTCCTTTTAAATTATTTTATGAAGAAAAACAATAAACTATAATTTTCACGCAACATTTTAGAGTTAATTTTCGCCACATAACATCAACCAACGTGTCAGTGCTAACCATTTCGTACTTCGTAGTGGGTGAACCAGATTTTAAAAATAAACACAAACCATGGAATAACAAAATAACCAGCTTGATGTATGAGTTCCATATCAAGAGAAGGCAAAGTCAAATATTTAAATGCAGTATCAATCGCATGCAAAAAAGAAGCTGGTGTTGTAGGCACAGGTAACGGGTAGATGTCACAGGCAGTAGGCGAAATGTCCTGCACCAGCCGCATCCTCTAAGACTGATAGTCAGCGAGGCCGACGAAAACCGGGCACTGGTCCAGTGCAAAGGAAGTTAATATGAGATACTTTTGCATCTTCTGATGAAACCGAACAAAGCTAATGATTTCTTTAAGTAATACAATGCTCGACACATCGGTTTTAACAGTTGCGGGATTAAAGTATAAAACGTACTTATTTAAGTCGTTTTATTATCTTCACTGTGTTTTTTCTCTTAAATATCCTGTGTATTTAATTCATATTTTTCGTGTAATACAGTGTAATTAAGTAAAATATGGCGCACTATTCGAATAGTGAAAAGGCTAAAAGCAGTGATAATGAGTGATAGTAATAACGACAGTATGTATTGTGATAAATCAGTAAAAATGGATGACCAAATCCTGAATAACTGGTTTATATTTTCAATTGTATGTACTGAGATACATGGACATAATTTATTGGTGAGGTATGGAAATGACAAAAGGGAGGTGTTTAATAATATTTCTATAAATAAACATATTTGAATCATTCTTTGATAAGTTTAAAAATTCTAGTTACAACCTCGAAGCCTATTCCAAGACATTAGTGTAACACTGGCAACGCTGTGGAATACACATCCATCATAATTTAAAAATCTTAATATCGGAGTTGGATCAGTGATATTCTCAACAAGTTTTCTATTGAAAATTTATTTAAAATTTGACTTTTTTACTCTTCAAAAATAAACAAAGTCAACATTTCCTCCAACGTTGATAGTTTATATCTATTAAGGCATACAGATACTCCGGTAAGAATGTTTAATAATAAAGTAGTGCATATTTAATGCATTACACACAATTTATTACTATTTACTAAATCACACTTACTATTTTGACGTATAAGTACAACCTAAATTTATTTCATGACTTGTTCATTACGGACCATCCTATATAACAGTTTATATAGAAATTTTACTTATACTACGCCTTGACGCTAAAAACCTAACGATTGCGTTGGTGATTAAAAACTAGAGATTCAATTCCGCCAAGGTTTCATTTTCTTCAAAAAAAAAAAAATCATCACGCTTACAGTTGGCAATCGGCGGTTTACATTTTTATCGAACTCAAGGTAACACAATATATCCAACTTTTTTCGCGATGACTCAGCTCATTGAGTCGAAAAGATCCGGTCACTAAATTAATCAAGTCTGTAAAACAACTAGCTGCTCAGCGTTACCATACTAGACGGCCGAAAATCTAGAGACTGACTGATCGTTAGTTTGTAGACAAGCGCGACGGACGAAGCGTGCTAGGAGCAAATTTGAAGGCGACCAGATATAAAAAATATACAAAAATGACAAAAATAATTGCATTACAGAACATCCATTATTTTTAGTAGAAACAGTGATATAACAGTTTCTGCCAATTTCGAGGCGTTATATAATAAAAATGATAAGAATTATTTCCAAGTTTAAAGTTTTTATCTTGTATTATCAATTACCCAAGGTCGAAAATAATAGAGAGTAACTAATTCACAACACAGAAATGAGTACGGAAGTTGAGGGTGGCATGATTACCTAAGCGTGCCACTTGAAGAGATTAAAGCACACAAAATTATCAATAATAAGTTGACGTCGACTGAACCTAGCACATTAACAATTTATTTTTAAATGTGCCCCCTGTGTCATTCTCTCTACAAATTAGAATCCCGTCCTTTTGGACCAGCACCACCCACTTACACCTACCCGATGCGTACTCCGCGGATATCACACTTAAGCCTTGTCCTCATGGACGCGAAATTGACAGATTTGTGCACGAATTTTGCAACTTCTGGGAAAATCTCAACTTTTGACAAATTTTGCAAAACAGTAAAACACTACAAATTATTATTGCTACTTTCATTATTATATGGTGTTAATAAATTTGTTTTGAGCTTCTGACAATCTACCATGGCAGTTTCATAATGAAAATGATAGAAAATGTTATAGCTGACAAAATTTGTTACAAGTAGAGATTTTTCCACCGTTAAATAAATCGCGCAAATATTTGAGAACTCCGCATTCAAAAGGAGAAAAGGTTTTAGAATACATACACACTATTCACTATTGGTTACTAGTACTGTCACTATAACGGTCACACATAACACTTACTACATATCGCACCGCTTTCCGTATGACCTTCATGCATCCATGTTTCGTCAAAATTTAATATATTCTTCGATCCAGATTCTGATCTTTTAATATTTATTATAAATACTATCTCGCCATATCACTATTTCCTTCTATTCTATCAGTATACTTTTTTCGATTTCATATATACGGAAATTTACCTATTATACAGATCAGATATGTCACGCATAATTCGCAAAAACACCCTTGTTTATATTCTAGGGAAATTTTCATCTTGTAAGATATAGCAATCCAATTTTTTTTGTCGAAAACTCATTTTAAAAATACCATACCATCTTCCTTCCGCGAATTTTCATTTACCACTTTTTTATTTGCACTATACACATATGCTACTTACGTAAATTTTTGTTAATGAAATACATATTTCAACATCACTTACACTCATATTTTGACCTCGCGCTCTAAACTGTGCATACATGTCATCATCCGATATTCCTCGCTTGTTAAATTCTTAAAGAACACAAAATCACTAGGTAATAAAATTAATTACATTCTTAATTAAATTAGCTAAACGGTATACCCGAAATTTTGCCCGCCCGAACGATATACCCGCCCATGATAACGCTGGAAATGGAACAGGCAGATCCGTCAATTCGTCACAGCCAATAGAAAGCTGCAGCGCATGCGTACTTACTGCAGCAGAAGCTGTGTAATCGGATATGCTCTGAGAGATATGCGGCACACGATTTTATAGGAAAAATATACGGGCTGCATCTGTTTCTTTGTGTCGACTGCTATAAATTGTAACCAGGTTTATATATGTTATAAACCTTATGACTTATGAGTCACTCTCTAGATTTTCAGCCATCTAGTATAGCTCCCTTGCGCTTGAAATCATAGTTTTCCTGACACTTCATATAAAAGGAGATAATTTTTTTAGATCAGTGCGATGATCAGTGTATCGATTAGATTTCTAAGTTGTTCCGCTTAAAAATTCCACAAAAAAGAGTTGGCTCTGACGTGACGCCCGAGAATATAATCCATCCAGAATAAAGCTTCAAATCAGGCATATGGATCTGACAATAATGCGGGCATATCCCCTTTTTAATTGATAGATTACCCAGCTGCCAATTCGGAGTAGTTAAAAAATTGGCCTCCTAAAGCTAGATAAATGATGCTGAAATTGAAATTAAAAAATCTAAACTTGTCCAAAACAGTTATGTTGGCGACAAGCCATTCACATGATGCATTCCAGTCCATTTGTCGAATGGACCCATGTACAATCTCACGAAATTTAAAAATATTCTTTCCTAAAAATGTGTAATAGGAGTAAATATAACATTTTTGTCAACAACAACATTTTTTTGGTTTACGAGGAAAATACCTCGACTATATTCAGATTATCCTGATGCTCTATGAAATATTGTTCCATGAATTATATTTCATTATTAACAAAACTTAAGTTTAAGACTTCAACATAGGTACAGTTATTAGCTCGTATATTAGTAATGAGGTTAGTAAGTACTTTTATATCTTTAGATATTAGCAGTACTGACCAGCTCTTATACAGAAAGGTAAATGCGAGGGGAAAACCACTGGGGTATTTTACTATACAAGCTGTAGGTAATTAAAGGTATTTTGTGTATTTTTGGGTACTATCAAGATAATAATGGGTATTTAGTGGGTATTACGAAGGTATTTATTGGGAATTTTTGGAGAAAATTAGTATTTTCCCGCCAATTCTTAAACACAATGGCGATGGCGCATGCGTTTTGATGATGGTGTTAGCCCGTGGATACATAGGTTTAGGCCACGGTCTATCTTAGGCTCGCATAGCATAAGTCAATGTAAAGAGTAAACTCGTGAAAGACGTGTTTGTCGGCTGTTGAATGACGAATCAATGTGCATTTCTTAAGGCTGGCTTCGCAGTGCCTGAATAAGCCCTAACCCATTTTTCTCCTTTATTTTCCCACAGAATAATTTCATTTTTTAACTGTAGTTCTATTTAACAATTATCTATTACTTCCTCGTTAGAATTTTGATAATAAATTCAGAAATACAGCAAAAAAATAATTTTCGATTTTTGTTTCTCTTATAAGCGGAAATTCGGCCACGAGCAAGTTATAGATATATTTTTTAAATGATTTTTCACGTTTGTCCCATTCCAATATATACAAAAATGACTGAGAAAAATGGGTCCAAATTTTCCAACAATTTCTTAAATTTACTGAAATTTTAAGTTGGTACGTGAGACGTTTGGGTGGAACTTGCAATAAAGCTCCGCCTTTAACACGTCACAATTCATTCATAAAATTCGAAGATGTTCCTCCTATAATTTAACAGAGTGATAGACAGGGTGTTAATATAAAAATTGATAAGGAGAAAACAAAATTTCCAATTTCAAGGAAATTTTATTTTTGAAGATTTAACTTAACTGGTTATTAAACGTGCGAAAGACCGTTCTGTATACAAAGTGTTGAAAAATTTGTTACCGTTAAAAAAACTTAATAAACTTAAAAAAATTAAGAGAGCTAAAAACTTGTTTTTGGTAAAAACTTCTAACGTTTAAGGGTTCTTTAGAATAATAATTAACCAAAAAATACAGAGTGTTTAAAAGACTGGGGTCTTTCCAATTTCTAAAAAACCCTAAAAATTAATGGAATAAAAAATTATTTTCATCAGATATTTAACAAAAGTCAATTAGAACAACAATTAATGAAAAAATACAGGGTGTTTAAAAAAAACTAAACAATCTTTAAAAACTGAAAATAAATGGAATTAAAAAAAATTGTAGATGAAACTTTTAACAAAGGTCTACTACATCACTAATAACGAAAAAATACAGGGTATTTAAAAAAAAAACTGAACCAATCTCTTAAAACCCTCAAAATAATAAAATTTGAAATGAACTTTTGATTAAACTTTTAACAAGGATCTATTACAACAGATTTAGATGAAACTTTTAACAGGAGTCTATTAGATGACTAATTAACGAAAAAATACAGGGCATTTAAAAAAACTGAACCAATCTCCTAAAACCCTCAAAATAATAAAATTTCAAATAAAATTTTGATTAAACTTTTAAAAAGGGTAGGTTTTTAAAAGGATATTGCAGATGTTGAAAGAAAATATATATTTTATGGCCTGCTTGATCTAATCGGCACTGGCGTATATACTTTGATGATAAGATATGACATAAATAAAATAAAAAATAATATAAATGCCTCAAAAACTCCTTAAAAAGTAAATAAAAATTGTGTCCAATATGTATTTTATTATATGTAACTATAAACTTACATTTCCAAAGAACCAACATTATTTAGTTATTTTGTATATTAAATATTAGAATGTATTTATTGATTTATTTGAGTAAGGATTAGACCTTAGTTTATATAACAATTCTCTGTTTTATGTTTAATACTTATATAAATGTATTGTCAGTCAATAATAAACTCTTCCTCACAAAAAAATTACTTATTGTTAATGAAATTACTGATATTTCTATATTATTTACATATATTGGAATAATTTCTAAGAAAATATTATGAGAGTATTGAAAAATTGAAAGTATAGTAAGCAAAATCGTGAGTGTAATTTATTTTTTGTTATTAGATATCTGGGTATTTAAGGGTATTTTTGGGTACTATTCGATATTTTTGGGTACTTAACGATATTTTTAGGTACTTGAGAATATTATTGGCTAATACTCATAGGTATTCTTTGAGCATTTGTGGTTTTTGGGTATTTGTTAGGTATTTACTTATTTGCTGAGGTATTTTTTTTGGGTATTTATGGGTAATATTTTTAAAAATGGGTATTTTGTTGTACAAATTTCAAGCAGTGGTTTACCCCTCGGGTAAGCATTTGCTTCTGGTAGAGAAAATTTAAAGTTTGTATTATTGTATGGTACAATCGTTTTCGGAAGGCGAAGAAGGCAATAAAACCTTGGTGAGACGAAATGCATACATTTATTTCATTTCAACTTATACCTGCTTGTGACAGGTCTAGCCGGGTGGTAGCCAGCCCAAATTATGCTAGGAAGAACGTCTTTAGGAATGCATGTGCGGTGGAAAGGTTAGAATAGTGCAGGTATGTCAGTACTCAATTGTCTCTAAATGTAAATTGCCAGAGTTGGCTGGGAAATTTGTCTATAATCAATGCTAATAAAAGCTCCAAAACATTTAACACAAGTTTGCTACTCTGCTCGTTCAAAACTTATTAACGATGAACCATTTTAAAATTTTGTTAAAACTGTATCACAAATACACCACAATAGAAGAATCAACACAATCCTACTATTCGGTTTTTGACAAGAAGTACAACTAATTGGTCATCCTTCTCTAGTGCAGGTAATTTCTCCGTAACGTTAGTCGTACTTCATTAAGGGGTGTACCTGAGCATGACTTAGGTAAGTATATTACAAGCAAGTGGAAAGGGCTTGGAGGTATATGCCGGATTTAACCAACGTTTTATTGCCTACTTCGCCTTCCAAAAACACTTCTATTATTACATGTTAACAATAATTAAGTTGCATAATAAGAACTCAAATATAAAAGTAAATAAACAAACAGATGATTCTAATAAGGGTTCTAACTAAGAGGAAACCAAGGGGGGAACCAACACGAATAGAAATAAGCGGAATAGCGAGTCACCATTTTGCAAATTAATCGTCAGATACCATTTTTTATTTACAGCCGAAAAAATCTAGGAATCGAACGTAATGGACGGATTTTATGGCTTCCGAGTAATTTAAATCCATATATTTGTGGAGGCATAATTTGAGGTTATTAGTGACTTGAGAGCATATAACAGACTGACAATGCTAGAGCTAGAACAATATTGAACACCTGCTGAAAGGAAAGTTTTCATCAATCCTAGGCTAAGCTTTTATTTTATTTTCATAGAAATATGTTAAAACAGTAAGTAATTAAATTCATTTAAAGTTAACCGTACCACGATAAAGCTCTATTTTATTACTGAATATTACCAAATAACACAGAAAAAAGTCTTAGTAATCCAGCCAGCCAAGTGTTCAACAGATCAGTATCAAACGCACATCGTGCTAAAATTCGGCTTGTTTGTAATTATTTTTAAATCATGACTCAGAAGTAACGTTGCATTTCATGATTGGTTTCAAATATCAGTCAACTTTTCGAAAACAAACGTATTGGATTACTTTAGTTTTGCAAGTGTAGCTTAAATAAGGCAGGGTAAATAGTTTTACACAATATTAACAATACCAAATGGAAGATGTAGGTACTTAAAATTATTATTGCTGTATTTTCAATATAATTTAAAAATATATTATTAGTAATAATTTAATTCAAATTCAATGAACTTGTGATGACCCATTCTTCTAAGAAAGCTGATAGCTGAAAGCTTCATAAATCTAAGTCAGAAATCGTTTGACTTATTTATTAATTCACATTTGACTAAAATGCATAATTCAACAAGAGACACAAGAGTCTGTTTGAAACACAATATACGGCAAACAGCAAATAACAGTTCGCTGAGTTGTTATACGGTGTTAGTAACTTATAAAGATAAGCTGTATGTGATATATTTCAATTATTTATTATTAGTAAGTGTAAGAAAATTACAAACACGAAATGGGTGACGGGTCAGATGAAACACGCAAATTATTTATCATTTAAACACTAGTTTACATTTCATAAAAATGTAAGAAAAATATTATTAATTTTCTATTACTCTTTCTTCAACTTTAATCATTGTAGATTATGTGTATTAATTCTCACATATAGGAAATTCACATAAAAATATAATTCGATCTGTTTACATAGGTTTATAATTAATTAATTAAATTTTGAAGAATAAAAATTTAAAATTTAACTTTGCTGTAAATATAATTTTTTGTGACTATTTAGGTTCTTCTCCTGCGTATCCTTCAAATGCGTTATTTTTTCTTAATTTCAACATTTCAACTAGTAAGTATTTTCATAATTTAATTTCCTTAAGAATTTTTTGTCTAAAATAACCGAAGAGGTAAACCTCCTTGTAGAGTTAGAAAACGCCCTGTATAATGTTAAAGGAAAGTACCTAAGCATAGAAAAGTATACGCTCCTGGTAACAGGTGCTATAAAGTATAACAATTATAATTACAGCTAAAAATTCTGGTTAAGTACAATAAACAAAAACATATTTTGAAGCTCAAAACATTTAAGGAATTTTAAAGAACGAACAACGTTTTAAAAAATATGTTTTTAAAAGATCAAACGCAATTTAAATTGAAAACTTTTTTAAATCTTAATGAATTTAATTAATGCATCTTTTCTTGAAAACCTTTTGAACCTTGAAAAGTTTATTATATTAATGCAAAATATATTTGCTCCACGCTCCAAGCCTCGTGTATTATTTATTAAAAGCTCTTATACATTTATATTACTCATAATTTCTTGACCACCAAATATTTACTACGGTATCTGGCCCCACTTTGAAGACCTGTAACTCCGCCTGTGTGCAACGTCGTATACAGTATGTTTGGTTAAATTGCAATATTTTGGGAGCCCCTACATGCACCTGATCTGTGTCGGTTCTTATGTGGAACCCGGAACACCCTGCAAATTACGATCGACGATATATTTAGATATTTAGCATTTAGTCAACAGTCGAGAGCAATATATGAGTATATAATGAATTATGTTTGAGTATAGGTATAAACATTGCAAATCAATAAACATTTATGTGCCCGAGGCGAATTATTGAAGTTGTTTGTGTTCGACTAGCATTTGTATTTTCTGTTTATCGCACATGCTAAATAGCTACATAGTTACTCTATCTGAACCGTAATTGCGAAAACAACTTATCTACTTATGGACAATGTCTCGAGTATTATCCAACAGTAGCTTCAACATAGGTACTTAACCTTGTACGGCAATTATTAACGTAATACCCAGATCCCAGATAGCAAACAGTCTGTACTCTAGCAGCTAGGAAGTCCTACCTACCTAATAAATAATGCTGGTAAGCAGTCAACTGCACATAGTTGACGCGAAACCAACCACTCGGCTTCCTCAACTCACCACTTTCCTTTTAATAACAACAGAGAAATTATTGTAATTCGGTTAAAACACACTTTAATCGTACCAGAACGTGTTCATTTTACTTTCTTTTAGACGGGCTCCGAACTGGCTCGATTTCACAAACATCGGCACATAACCTAAATAGTTTGGCGAGATGTACCGCAACGAATTAAGGAGAACGGGTTCGAACGACTCATCCGGAGGGGTGTCCTGGCGTTTACAGTTACAGTTCATCAACAATTAGTTCGGTTGCAGCGAAGTAAAGAGGTTGCAAACCAAATTGGCGTTTAATTCGCGTGCCGAGACACACTACCCACCGCAACAACGTCAACTCACCGACTGGCTAATGAAATGCTGAGCTGAATCGCTGGTGCTGGTAGTCTAGTTCTTCTGTCTTCGCTACGCATCTAACTCGGAGTTCAGCGATCGGTCTGCGCGTGCCTTTTCGATCCGACCGGGTTTTTCCGTCTAAATGGGCTGAATAATGGAATTATCGAAGACACGAGGGCCCGAAGGTTCTAACCGTGGCGACTATTGGCCATAGTAATTAACCGGAATATATACGGGGCGTTTTAAAAAGCAATGCTGGCAGATCATCTTAAAATAAGGCCACAGAACTCACAAATCCTAATCGGCTTGCTCTATCTAAATATAAACAGTTGAACTACTCTTTTTATGTGATCAAAGGTGACACGGTTTTTTGCCTGATGTCGTACGGAATTCGTGCATAGTGTTTAAGGGTTTTATGAATAGATTTTTAACGAACAAGATTCTGCACACTATTCGCGGGAATCCTTGCATATTACGAATCGCGAATTCACGCATAGTCTGTAGCAAGCCGTACGAGGGATATCAACAAGTTCTACTTCACATTAGCTACGGCACAACATATACAGAGTGTTTGTAAATAAGTGCGAAATATTTTAGGGGGTGGTTGCCGAAGTTATTTTGTGAAAAAAAGTTCATATCAGCGTAGCTGGAAATATATACAGATTTGGAAAGTGAGGATCTTGATGGTGAATTGTGTTTTGCCGCTTGCGTGTATTTGTGTCATGCTTCCACCACAGCGTGTTCGCATCAAGCCGTGTTGCCAGGTGGGAAAAATTCAGTGCATGAGAATAATAATGGTAGATTTCAAAGAGTAATTTTAATAATTTTATTATTTCTTTTTGTGTCTATTAAAAAGCATGAGATTTTGTAATCAAAATATGAAAGCATGAGATTTCCTCGGAATGCATGAGATCTCATGCAAAAGCACGAGACCTGACAACACTGGCATCAGTTGAGCGGACAGATAGATTTGCAATGGCGAATTGGCGTTGGCGATACGGAACCGATTACCGTAGTAGTGGGGAATGCTAGACCAATGCACGTCACCGCGCCTCTTAAACTTCGTACCTACCCTGGGATGAAGCGGCAATTTCTACTTTCTCTGTAAAGATCCGAAATTTCCGAATCTGTATATAGAACGTTTAAATTTTTATTTATTTTTATTAATTATTTCAGAGTTTTAAAGATATTGACTTGAAATTTGAAACACGCTTTGGAGGGATAAATGTGCATTTTTTGGGGTGATCCGAATATTTCTACTTGCACCAGTGACGTTCGTGCAAGAATGCCACACCCTTTTTCAATAAAAAAATGGTACGTCACTGAATTTTTCCCGGTTTGATATTTTTTTATTAATCCGCCATCAATTCTGAATGAAATAAATTGGTCTCTTCAATTTTTTTCATATGATGCACCGTTTTTGAGGAAAAAATAAAACATATTTTATTGTAGGTTCAGTATTTTTAATTTCTATTGATACATTATCTAGTAGGTTGCTGTCAATATTTTTAAATAAAATACAACCATCTCGTCAAAATATCAAATTCGCATTTTTTTTTCATTATTTGTTTGCTACAAAATCAATGTCAATAAGTGAATAATTTTTGTATTCCAAAAAAAAGGCAAATATGCGTTTTGCCTATGGCCGAAGTAATAGAAATGATCTGCAAGCTCGACTGTATGCTGAGTTGTATCAAGAACATAGGATACCTCATCAAAAAATATTTATTTGCCTTCACCAACGTTTGCGCGAAAATGGTACATTTATGAAACATATGCTGACTGTGGACACCCTAGAGAAGTAGGAACTGTGCAACTAGAAGAAAGAGTTCTGGATATACACTAGCGGAAAAATTAAGGGATAAAAAAAAATCTCATTGTTTTGCTATTTTTCAAATGGCTGTATCTTTGGTAAAAATGGTCGTATGTGAATGAAAACAAAAGCAATTTGAAGCTTGAAGTGTCTAGTTTATGGTTCTTGCGATAACAAATTTTTCCAAGCAACAATTAGCACAAAATCCTAATGAATATCATGGAAAGAAAATTTTTCGAAATTTTTTGCACACTTATTTTTAGTGTACGGACTTCAAAACATTTTTTTCAACCCAATCAGTATATGTGTTTCCTGAAAAAACATACCAGAACATTGTAGAGAATGGATCCAAGTTTCCGAAACCCCCCTTCTATTTTCTGAGCGACCATTGGTTCCTGAAAGCTAATAACTCAGCGAGGAATGGTCGTATCGAGGCCGACAAAAAAGAAATTGAAGCTAAATGAACAACCTATCCAATCAATATAGTGGTTAGGTTGAAAATTTTTTTGAAATCCGTACACTAAAAATAAGAGCAAAAAATTTCGAACAATTTTCTTTCCATGATATTCATTAGGATTTTGCACTAATTGTTGCTTGGAATTTTTTTATCGCAAGATCCATAAACTTCAAGCTTCAAATTGCTTTTTTTTCACTCACATACTACCATTTTTACCAAAGATACAGCCATTTGAAGAATCGCAAAAAAATTGTGATTTATTTTTTGATCCCTTAATTTTTTCCGCTAGGTAGTTTTGGAGTCACCTGAAACTAGCACTCGAAAAATTGCCAACATATTGAATGTAAGCAACTTCACCGTATTTAAAATTCTAAAAGAGCAGCAGTTGTATCCGTTTCATATTCAACGTGTACAGGCGCTACTATCCGACACTTTTACCGCGTCTAGTTTTTTGCCAATCGATTCTTCATGTAACCGCTCAAAACCCAAATTTTTTAAATGGCGTTTTGTTTACTGACGAGGCAAGTTTTTCCAGAAATTCTATACGAAATTTTCAATAACAATCATTTATGGGCTGATGAAAATCCACATTTTTCAAGGTCACTTTCAACATCAATTTTCAGTAAACGTGTGGCTTGGAGTACTTAATAATTATTTAATTAATCCATATTTCCTCCCATTACGGTTAAATGGTGAATCTTATCATCACTTCCTACAGGAAGAGTTACCTGCTCCTCTTGTAGAAATTCTTCTTCTGCTCAGACAAATTTATCCATTAATGTACGTCGTCACTTAAATACAGTATATCCAAATCGTTGGATAGATGGGGGAGGTAGGTACGCAACAATGGCCAGCTCGCTCTCCGGATTTAAATCCCTTAGATTTGCATTAGTTTACTCCAATCCTGTCGAAAATGTTGAAGACTTGAGGAATAATACAATAAGAAATACAGCGAATATCAACATCTGTTATAGGCTTGCGACTATTAAAAAATATTTTAATTACTGTTGTTTTGTGTTATTATTTTGGTTTAAAATTTCTGTATTAGATATTTTTTTTAGATTAAAATTGAACACCCTGTCGAAGAACAGTTCATCAACTTTTTATTTTCAATGTTTAATTGAATAATAACATTAATAATATATACGTATACAGTGTATACAGGATGTTACAGAATGTGGTATTAAGAAAATCTAGGGGCAGGTTTTTGCTTAAAAATAAGAAAAGTTGTTTAAAATTTTCTGTCTTAAATACTATACTGTTCATTTCTCAAAAACCGATCAAGATATTGAGATGAGATTTAGTACCCAACACTGTATAGTGAAGAGCTACTTTTACGTATATAAATTTATCTTGTAATATACTAGCATCAGTGGCGCTCGTGCCGTTAAATACTCATTTTTAGCAAAAGATATCGTACGCCACTAATTCTTGGACAAACTGGCATCGCTCTCTAAAGACAAGCCTCCTAAAGCACCGTTCTCAAGATGAAAATCAATTTATTACTAATCATTATAATAGACCAAATTTGGAATGCTAATGAAAAAACAATAGTTTAGGTGACATGTGTCAGTTTGTTATAAATTCCACGTCAGACTTAAATAAAAAACGATCACGCAGTGTCGAGTGATTTGTTTTTGAAGTGTTTAACTTAGTTTCTAATACATTTTTTTTTTGTACAAAAATAAATAAATATGGTGAATTATTCCTTTGAAGACACATTTTATGTATGGAAACACAAACGGAAATTTGAATTAAGCAAGGCGTACATAAAATGTATGTATTCTTCAAATGAATAATTCACCATTTTTTACTTACGTTTCCAGACATATGATAAAGTTAGATTAAAGTTTCAAAGTTACTTCTGAGGAAGATAACGATATGTCAAACGTCAAGGAAGCTAAACTAATGACGTGGCGATCAGTTCGGAAATTATTCTGCCAAGGTTAAAATAAATTAGTTATAGTCTGTTTGGAAATGAAAGAGAGTAATAAAACCCCGAGATAAGAACCGGTCATGGGCGTGGTTATATTTCGTTTCAGGTAATTATCGTAACTTTATTTTAAAAAAGAAATATCAACGCTAAACAAAATTTTAAGTGAACTTTCAGAGGACAACGATTTGCCAAAAATCAGTAGAAATAAATTATGGGCCGTCTTACGAGAGTTGAATTTTTGCTGGGAAAAACAGAACAGGAAGTCAGTTCTTATCGATAAAGATGAAATTATTTGTTGGCGAAGATCCTACTTAAGATCAATTAGAAAATTCAGTGACGAAGGGAGGAATATTTATTATCTAGACGAAACTTGGGTCAACGAGGGATATACTGTAACAAAAGTATGGCAAGATAAAAATGTAAAAAGTTTTCGACAAGCATTTTTGGATGGACTTCCAACAGGGTTCAAGGCACCTTCAAGTAAAGGGCAAAGATTAATACTGACACATATAGGTAGTGTCAGTGGTTTTGTAGATGGCGGTTTACTTTTATTTGAATCTAAAAATACAGGTGACTATCATGAAGATATGAACGCAGATGTTTTCGAAGAGTATTTTACACAGATGTTGGATCTTATTCCTCCGTGGTCTGTAATTGTCATGGATAATGCCAGTTACCATTCACGGCAAACCGAGCGGACGCCTACGACTGCTTGGAGGAAAGCCGATATAATTCAATGGTTATTCACAAAAAACATTTCTTTTGAAACAAATATGGTGAAAATGAAACTTGAAATATGTTGTCGATGAAATGGCAACAAATCGCCAAATAACGGTACTACGGTTACCACCTTATCACTGTGAACTTCGAATTAGTCTGGGCGCAGGTAAAACGAGATTTAGCGCGAAATAATACGACGTTTAAATTAGGTGACGTGAGAATTTTGTTAAAAAATTCCTTGGAACGAGTAACTGCAGATAACTGGCAAAGATATATACATCATGTACAAAAAGAAGAGGAGAAAATGTGAGAACTCGATAATTTAATTGAGATTACTGTGGAACCTATCGTTATCAATCTAGGAGACCAAGATAATTCATCAGAATATCTAGAGGATGAATTTTAATATACCTACTTTTTTATTTTCTTTATTGTACAATACAATATTTACAACACTACATTTACTCCATACCATAATTTGAATTTTCAAAATACATATATTTTTGTGTGGAATAAAAGTCTATTCATTACTAAAAACCCTCTTAACCCGGTTATGATGCTTAAAGTTGCCTCATGTTTTGAAATACTGTTTTTATATTGTTTACTTATAAGAGAAATGGACCGAGAAATTGAAGCGGCATAGACAAAGACTGATTGTCAGGGATTAAATTTTAGCTACCTGCTACAATTTAGTACAGTTCGATCACACAAAATTTTTTTAAAAGTACACCTCATCTATACCGATAATACATAATATAAAAATATTGAATATAAGCACCAGTACTACATTTATTTACTATTTGCATACATAATGGGCTTTTATTACTCTCTTTCATTTCTAAACAGACTATAAATGTCTATTTTCTCATACAAAGATGCGTTTCTACCTTTACCTTGTATGAACGAAGCATATAAAGTTTGAAATTACCGTCAAAGGAATAATATGATCATTCAATTTTTTTTTCAAGTATACTTAATCAAGTAAGTAAAAGAAATGAGATTCATCGGTATGTCCAAAAAATTTAAATGTCGATTTTCTTGAAAACGGTTGCTTTTTTTTGTTTCAAACAAAAGCATGTAATTTTTAGATAAACTTTCATTCTTTAAGGGAATACGTGCCCTTTAGGGCGCTGAAATTTTATAAATATTAAATCTAAATATAAACTGCGTAAATTTGAAAAATATTGTTCTAGACAAAAAAATTTATAGCCAAAACACAAATTAAAAAACTTTGAGGTAACGGAGAGTATCATTCCCTAAATTTTCTACGCGAGGTTTCCGGACACCCTATACAGAGTGTCCCAAAATTAGTCTGCCAAAAATGAACTATGGCTTCTACGATCAAAAATAAGAAAGAAAGTTATGTAAACATCCGTAAACGCCCTCTAACGAAGCTATTGCTCTTTAAAGGGGGACCTCAAAATTTGATTTTCTCGAAATATTTTCAAAACGGATCGAGATAAAGTAATCAAATTTAAAATTGAGAATCCCAATTAGATTGCGGATCTAATGTTCTAATAACAATACCATAATTAATCATAGGCGTGCCAAACTGGGGGGATTATTGAATAAATATTGCTCTAATTTTTTCATGTTTCGAGGTTTTTGCCGTCAGTTAAAAAAATTAAAAATGTTGAACAATTTTACAAAAAAGGTACTCTTATTTTACTTCGATAAATTATTCCGTTTACGAGTAATATTAATTTAAAAATTTTGTGGCACCACAAAAATATTAGATATGATATGCAAGCGGTCAAATTGTCTCTAGTAGACTTTGAAAAGTTATTTGTCAGTTTATTTGACACATATTACATATGTTTTAAAAAAAATGTAAGTATTAATAGGTTATATTACAATTAAAAAATTTACAAATAATTATATTACTCATATGCATTTTAATAGTATTTTAATATGTTAAAACGCTTGAATAACACATTTAATAAGTGTTAAATAAGTCGACAGTATTTTCTCATGTCACAAAATTTTTAAATGAAGAGTTCTCGAAAACAGAGAAGTTTATCGGATTGAAACAGGAGTACCTTTTTCATGTAAAATAGACCAACATTTTTAATTTTTTGATCTGACGACGAAAATCTCAAGATACAAGAGAGTTAGAGCAATATTTACCCACGGACCCCCAGTTTGGCAGACCTATGACCAATTATGGGGATTTTTTTTCAGAACATTAGATTTACAATCTAATTGTGATTCTCAAATTTAATTACTTTATCTTGATTCCTTTTGGAAATATTTCTGAAAAATCAAATTTTGAGATCCCCATTTAAGGGGCCATATCCCCGTTAGGGGGCGTCTACGGTCTTATGATTATATAACTTTTTTTCTTATTTATGATCGTAGAATCCACAGTTAATTTTTGGCAGGCTAATTTTGGGACACCCTGTATAGTCTGCAGAAGTACTATACTTCTATACATATAGTATAGAAACTACCCTACAACCCTATTTTCGAAAAAAAAAATCAAAATTGGAACCTGTATAAGGGATTTACGCCATTTCATCCCTGTCCATATTTAATTAAGTAGAAAACAAAACTGATTTTCCTTCGTGAGTTTCCTTTGAGTGATTTTACTATTCACAAGATGTCAATTAGTCGAGTTCTTTGAATGAATCCATAAAATGCACGGCAATCAAAATATTTGTTAGCTGATTCAGCCGTTGACCTAATATTGTCATCGCAATTCACAATTTGTTTCGTCAGTTTATATAGAGTGAACCTTAAATAAGTATAAATATTTTAACTGCAGGTAGTTCGTCATATAGATGAGTCTAGTAAAAGTAGTTTTTAAAAATTTCAAATATTTACGGAGATATCAATTTTTTAAAATACCCACATTTTGAGGCCCGCTGACCAAATAGACCACTGACGTAACCTAATAAAATAAACTAAATGATTTACTGAAAGCGAAATTGCCATATCGTCTGTAAGATAAATAATTGTTTAACGTAATTTCAATTTTTACCGTTGTTTCTAATTTAAAAACACTTGTATTACAAAATGAATTTCCGCAAGTTCTATACTCATCAATTAAAGTGTTTAGGAAGTTACTTTGTTCAATGATTCCAAAAATTATCCATAAAAGTTCATATAAGCTCACCTACTTACTGAAAAACCAGCTATTTAAACAATTATCCATATTTCACAAGTTAATACCATTGTACACTGTTAGAAAGACTATCACAAATTATCCCCTTAAATTATTTTATGAAGAATAACAAAAAACTGTTATGATTTTATACACATCTTGAATTAATTTTCGTCACATAACCTCAAACAACGTGTCAGTGCTAATCATTTCGTACTTCGTAGTTTTGTAGTGGATGAAACACTTTAAAAATTAACACAAAACATGGAATAACAAAATAATCCCATCCCCTAGATAGAGGTTATGTTGATACCGGTGCACAAGTATGGTCCAGGGCAAAGGAATAAGTTGCGGCAATGTATGAAAACAAAACATGTAATATTTGTGAAAAGGGATTTGAGATATACGTAAATTAAAAGTTAATATGAGATACTTTTGCATTTCCTGAAACGGAACTAGGCTAATGGTTTCTTTAAGTAATGCACTGTTTGACGTATCTGTTTTAAGAGTTGCGGTACTAACGTGTAAAACTTATTTAAATCGTCTTAATTTCACGGGCAGTGTTTTCCCCTTAAGTGTCTTGTGTATTTAATGATTTTTCGTGGAAATACAGTGTGATTAAATAAAATATGGAGCATTATTCACACACTGAAAAAGTTGACATTATAGTTATAACGATAACGTATTGTGATAAAGCAGTTGGAGTATAGTAAAAATGGATAATGAATAATAAATTCTGGATAACTATAATTGTGAGTAGAGAATCTGGTTTATATTTTCAATTTATTGGTGAGGTATAGGAATGGCAAAGGGGAGGAGATGGCCATTAATATTTTCATAAATAAACATATTTTAATTAATATTTGATATGTCTAAAAAACCACTGGCAACGCTGTGGAATTCACATCCACCATGACTCTTAAAAATATTAGTATGGGAATCGGATCAGCTGTTGTGAACAAGTTTTCGATTGAAAAATCACGAAACTTATTTAAAATTTGAATTTGTTATTCCTGATTTCTTTGTAAAAAAAAACTATTATTATGTGTTCTACACAGTGAACTGTACTGCTGGTTAAAATAGTTGTACTTATTTAAGGTTCACCCTGTACATATTATCGCACCTGAGTATTTTATCCAATTTACGAGTAATATAGAAATTGTTGAAAGACTAATAAGATATGCGGTTATGAAGAAGAAATGCGTATTTATCTATCTTTGATTAAAATAGAAGATAAGTCATGGACATAGCTCCTATCAGCAGGGTTGCCACGTGTGCCCCGAATTATCGGGAGGACTGGAAGAGACGAAATAATATGTAAAAAATGGGTTCTGATGTAAACCAACCACCCATCCCCCTTCCATGAAATGATGGCAACCCTACATCACAGATTCGTACTAGATCTCCCTCTCAATTTTGGTTTTGGCATTTCAGCTGTTTATCAAAGGCCAATGTGACTATATACGTGCATAAACTAATATAAATTGTAGTCGCTGTGTATTGAAATAACTATATATTGGTTGAGAATATTAGTGAATTCAAATGCTAAAAGAAAGGTGAAATAAGTGGGGTAGTATTTCAAATGTGACGATCTATATCCAGCCTGTACTGTCATAGAAAAAATGCCAAACGTGTTGGAAAACATCTTGAGTACGTTTTGGGAAATATACCATATACAGGGTATTCCGTAATGAATGCGCCATAGACTAACTGTAAATTCTAAATATTAAAAAGGATACAGGATGTAGATGCGAAAAATTTCAACCTGATTTTTTTCAATATTTCAAAAAGTTTTAGAGACTATTCTTTGAAATTTGGCATAGGGAAGTTTTTTTTGAGGGGCTTATCATATCGTTGTTAGTGTATTTTTCATGTTATAATCGGATTGAACTTTTTTGTAGGTATGTTTATTGCATTTTTTTATAACGCAGAAGAATCCCCAATCATTTTTAAGCAAAAAAGGTATACTTCATTATTATTGCAAACGATTGTAAGTATTTTATCTACACTTTCGTTTTATAAAGTGCTAATATTATATAATATATATATTAAGACATTGTTTATGTGAATATATTAATATTTACGTACGAGTTCTCTGAGTTCGATTCGGTCAAGAGCTGCAGATCCCCAGTTGCTATTTATGTTGTAAGATAAAAGTATGAATCAGAGTAGGAAATATTAAAAAGGTAACTATGAAAACCGCAATTTATATTCTGCCTGCCACGCTGCCATGCATACACCATTTCTTGGAATCTAAAATTTGTGACTAATTAGGTACATACTAGAAGATAACACAATTCGTGTCTCTAATCTTATAAACAAATAAGGATATTGTAAAACTACTAGTACCATTCTTGATATCTATCTATACCAAAGCATTTCCTTTGCAAATATATTTTGGTAGCAAACAAACAATAAAAACAACTTTAATATTACTTAACAGCTACCACTATATCAATAAAGTTATACTATATTTTGATAGAGAATAAATAAAACATAAAACATCAATTACTGTTTCCAGAATTATGATGGTCATAAAAATTCACTAAATGGTATTATATTCATCTACTTTGCTGCAAATAACTAATCTATCTCCTTCTCTTATGTTGTGTTGTGTTTTGACGTTAAAGACACATTTATTTATATTCAATATTAAAAGAAAATCTTACATAAATATAGTGTACATATACCCAGACATGTATACAGATTCCCCTGTATTAAGTTCTTAACTTTGAGAAAAGAAGGTACACGAAAAAATACTAAACAAATATTTTTCCTTCAAACTTGGTGTACAGTATACAGTAATCATAACAAAAGGTTAGACAAAAGGCTGTAGAAAAGGTAAATATTTAACTTCTATGCCAATGGTGAAAAGAATTATGTCAGTACAAATATTAAAATTACCCCATACCTACGCCACTGGCTTTAGTTCAAAGAAGTTAAAAAATCTTTACCTTTTATCCAGCCTTATACTATTTATAATTATACTGCACATCCAGTTTGAAAGAAAAATATTTAATTGTTTAGTAGCTAATAAATAAAATATTTCTTTATTTTAAAGTTGAACACCCAGTATCAGGAAAACGGAATGTCATAGGAAAGAATATTATAGGAAAGATAACTATTATTTTGTATGTTCTATTTTTTCCAACTTAAGAACGAAAAACCGGGAATACCCTGTATACAATCACAATCTACAATAATAATGGTCTCGATAATGGTATTCTTTATAACGAGTTTGGCGACTTGTGTTTTTAATTAATTAATTAATTTATTTATTTATATAAAAAAGGCCACCCAACAGATAAACAGAGTTATCCAATAACAGGGTAACACAATTTACAAAAAGAGGAATATATAAACTAAAACAGGTTGAAAATGCGAGTACAAAAAAAAGAAAAATGAAACAATTTAGAAATAATAAACAAGTAACAAAAATTACAAAAATATATTAAATAAACGTAGTAAAGAAGTGGAACTAATTTAACAAATAATTTATATAAACACCATTATGATAAAAAAATTATCTATACCTAGTATGATACGATCTGCAATTCAAGCAAAAGAAATTCGTGCAATATATTGAATCCACTAAATTATTAAAAATTTTATAAACAAAAAATATATCCGAGAAATTTCTTCTTAAACTTAAAACAACCAATTTATAAAAAGACAAATTATTTTCATACGTAAAATAATGTCTATTCCTATTATATCCATAACTAACATGGTTAATGAATGTTTTCTGCACGAATTCCAATCGCCTCACATACTTATTATACGGTGGAGCTATATTCTAAAATAGGTCTAATTGTTATATACATTGTAATCAAGGAAGAGTAGTTATGAAAATCTTTTGTTTTTCTAATATAAAGCCAAGAACTCTTAATGATTCTTGAATAATGACTTCAATATGCCTATCAAAAATAAGTTTTTGGTCAAGAGTAACGCCCAAATCCTTGATTTCATTAACAAAATAAATTTTTATATAATTAAGATATACAGCGTGTTAAAAAAGAGTGTAAAATATTTCAGAAGGTAATAGTATGAACCAAAAAAAAGCAGAAATTTTTTAATAAACATGAGTCCGCAAAGTAACGATTGCGGAGATATGGACCACTATTCGTTTTTCAAACATTTTATTTTATTTGGAATAAACCGACAAAGGAACCTTTTAACAAACAAAAAACAAAGTTACAGAAGATGTTCAAAGTGCCCTGCGTCCATTTCCAAGCAGGCACGACATCTGTGTCTCAACGATATTCGAACTCTTTCGAAAACACCCTCCTTGGATTGGATTTCTTGACATTTTTTATTAATCCGTAGCTGCAGCTCTTTCAGGCTATTTACAGGAGTACCATAAACTAATGTCTTCAAATATCCCCAAACAAAAAAATCTAGAGGGTTCAGATCAGGCGATCTTGGAGGCCATAAAACAGGTCTGGTCCTTCCTACCCACCTATGTGGAAAAATTTGGTGTAAATGCTCTCTAATGGCCATGGAAAAATGAGCTGGAGCACCATCATGCTGGAACCACATTTGTTGCCTCTGATTCAAAGGAATGTCTTCCAAAAACTCATACAGTGTGTTCTACAGAAAGTTGAGGTAAGCAGCGCCTGTTAATCGGTTTGGTAAAACAACAGGACCTAGAAACCTCTCACCTACAATACCCATCCAAATGTTTAATGAAAAACGTGCCACATGGGTAGGAAAGGCCAGACCTGTTTTATGGCCACCAAGATTGCCTGATCTGAACCTTCTAGATTTCTTTGTTTGGGGATATTTGGACATTAGTGTATGGCACTCTTGTAAATAGCCTGGAAGAGCTGCAGCTACGGATTAATCAAAAGTGTCAAGAAATCCAAACCAAGGAGGGTGTTTTCGAAAGAGTTCGAATATCGTTGAGATGAAGATGTCGTGCCTGCTTGGAAATGAACGGAGGGCACTTTGAACATCTGTAACTTTGTTTTTTGTTTGTTAAAAGCTTCCTTTGTCGGTTTATAAAATAAAATGTTTGAAAAACGAATAGTGGTCCATATCTCCGCAACCGTTACTTTGCGGACCCATGTTTATTAAGACTTTTCTGCTTATTTTGGTTCATACTATTACCTCCTGAAATATTTTACACTCTTTTTTTAACACCCTGTAGATGGCTATAAGAGAGGCATTGGGGCATTGCAAGTGAGAAAATAAAATGTGATGGCATTTCTTAATATTCAAAAATAATTTGTTAGTATCACAGAAAACTGTAAACCGATCCAGATCTTCCTGTAATTGAGTATAGTCAGATATAGTACTTTATAAATCTTTACATCAGCATACATAATTACTTTGGAGTGTCGAAAACACCTCCCAATATCACTTAAAAAGAGAGAAAACAATAATGGACCAAAGTGAGATCCCTGTGGGATCCCAGGTGATACTTTCAAAACAGAGGATTTAAAATTGTTTAGTGCTAAATATTGCGTTCTATCTACTAAATAATTTGAAATTAATTTTAGTAGGTTGCCGTGAACACCGACAATCCCAAGTTTATCAACAAGACTCTGATGAGAAATCGGTGTACACGGCACACACTGACGAACCGTTGGACATGGCATTATATATCTCCTGTACATACGGAACTAAATTAGTTAAAACTGACCTCTTTTTAAAAAATCAGGAATGACATATTTTACCATGAAAAACAATTCATCGGAACACTTCATCCACACTTTTTCAAAATGAGAAAGTAGGGAGGTCGGTCTATAATTTGACACGTCACTTTTAATGCCCGTCTTATGTACAGAAACTAGTTATGCAATTTTCCATTTGCTAGGAAATTTACCAACAGTTAATGATTTATTAAAAATTATATGTAAAGGTTCAAGCGCTTGTTGAACTGCAAGATTTTAAAAATATTGTTGGGATACCATCAGGTCCAGGTCCCTTCCTGATATTCAAACTGTTTAAAGTACTATGAATTTGCTGCCTTGATATGAAAGGTATTAACAGAGGCTTGATTCACATAAGAAATAAGAGCGGGAGTATCTGCTAATTCATAAACACTACCAAAATATTTTGAAAAAAGATTACATATAGATTGAGAATCACTGGCAACAGCGTCCTCGAAATGCATGGCGAGAGGAACGGATTTCATACTTGTTTTGTTGGCTATGAAAGACCAAAAACATTTCACATCTTTTTTAATATTGCTTTCAGTTTTCCAAACAAAATTATTGTAATCACGCTTAATATAAAACTTTAATCTCTTTCTAAGGAGCGAAAACTGTGAGCAGTGCTCGTCTCTGTTAAATCTCTTCCACTTACTATGAAACTTATCCTTTTCACGCATTATCCCAATCGTTTGCCTCGAAAACCAGAGAGGATAAGCATTTTGGTTACACTTGCAGCAA
Source organism: Monochamus alternatus (assembly GCA_037114965.1). Classification (NCBI taxonomy): domain Eukaryota; kingdom Metazoa; phylum Arthropoda; class Insecta; order Coleoptera; family Cerambycidae; genus Monochamus; species Monochamus alternatus. The sequence continues at coordinate 9,200,125 of CM073426.1, read as the reverse complement.
ACGTATAATGTAGAATTGAATAAATAATATCAACATCCTCATCCTATAACGTGGTTGACCAAGAAATACTATTTAATTCAGAAATTAATACAGTATAATTAGCTTTAGCAAATAGCAGTTTGTTATAGGAAACACATGGTAACAATTTCTGTAATGATACTTTAAAATATATTTCCAAGGCCCTGTGATGAAAATTTTCAGGTACTAACGGACAACACGATTGTCGAACCTTTAAACTTAAATTAGTGGACAATACTAAATCTAACAGTTTTCCATTATTATTATAAACTTTATTAAATTGCTTGAAGCCAAGTACAGAAAAGTTGTTAATAAAATATTCACTTAAGGGAGCAGCTGCTATAGAAGGTAGGAAACCTTCGCCAGATGAGTAATTAAATGTCCAATTAATATTAGAAAGATTAAAGTCCCCCAAAATAATAAAGGAGTGCTGAGAATTCTTGTTAAGAATATCTTCCAAATTATTAAAAAATGAGATTCAGTTATTAATCGTTGCAGCAGGAGGAGCGTAAACACAACACATTCATTCACAGTTATACCCACAGATCTACAATAATCCCCGCACAAGACCAATGAGGAATACACTGAGAAATAAAGTCGCTCTGTTTTGAACTAAGTACTGATGTATTCGTAATAAAATATACTTTCAACATAATATTAGTTCTTAGTTGTTTTCCAGTCACCAATAAATATATAATAAAATTTCTACTCCAAAATTCCAGTAGTTCAAAAACCGTTTTGAAGGAGTGCCATTATTATTGCTATAGATTGTAATGTATACATCAAAGGTTTTTTAAGACCGTATACGTTAGGCTCGTTGTAGGCCCTTGTTCGTTAAAAATCCATTCATAAAAACGCGAATCGCGAATTCACGCATAGTTTGTAGCAACTATTATAGTTCGCAATGGAACGCAAAAAATTGTATTTTGTGGAAAAGTGGTAATCTAACCTATAATAGGTTTTTTTTGGCAGTCATAGGCGTAGGTTTATCTAAGACCATAAATTAAAAATACCTAAGATTCTTTTGCAAACCACAAATCGTGCTTTTAAGATTATAAGTAATCGGAGAAGAAAAAATGTATTTATATCACTCAATGTATAAATTATTATGAGGCAAGCATAAATGTCATAAATACATTTTTAATTGACAGTTCTAAAGAGTTAAGTACCTAAGTGTTGATTAAAACAATTTTATTTAAACATCAATAATAATTGTCGTGATATTGAAAATAATGTGAAGTTTTATAATAAATATTTCTTTATTTAGTAATAGATTTTTGTTAACACGTAACTAGTAATAAATATTTCTTGCATTAAAATGCAAATATACCAGCATTTGACCCATTATCTTTTATTATCTTATACTTGACCAATCTGTACATTATGCATTTGCAATAATTTCAACTATGCATACATATTAATCTGTTTAGTGGGAAGGTAATCAGTTTTATAAAAGACTATTTCTATGAATTAATATTTCGTTACATTTGGGAATCAGATGCTAATCGATTTCCTATAATTTTTAATTTTATAACTCCTTATAATGTAAGGTTTTAAAATAAAATTGTATGCCAATAGTTATTTTCGGATTACATTCATTATAATTATTTTTTATTGCTTGCACATAAAATTGTTTATTAAATTTTATTATTTCTTTTTATTCTTTCACCAGCCAAATAATCTTTAGGTACGCAATTTCTTTAAAAATTACTATACGGTGTGAGTCAGAAAAGCCAAAATATTATGTTTGAGCTAATCATGCCTAAAGGTAAGTTCATACATTAGCGATTTGCGTGTTGCGATTACGATTTTTGCGATGAAAACTTTACATTCGTTTCATGCACACACGCGAAAACTAGTTACTTTAAATTTCTTGTAACCTAGCTACACCCTTGCTATGGGACAGTAAACAAAATAATAATAAAAAACAGAAATTTATAGATTTTCTCGTTTTACTTTTTTCATTCAGATAGCTGGCAAAGCAGCTGGTATAAAATAAAGTACAACTTAAATATAAGTAAAACTTATAAACACCTAACTTTTGATTTATTTCATATATAACATATATTAAGAACAGACATTTTACAAACTAATCACTGCAGTGTTCCTTTATAGAAATCAGTATCTCACATAAATTTTCTTCTCCTATTACTGAACTTTCATTGATATTAATCTCACATTCATTATTCAAGTTTTCTATACATACTTTCCCTGTCCCGTTAACTGAAGGCAATTTTCACAAAAATTAAATATCTAGAAATTGTAAAAAAAATGTATATAAAATATTAAAAATAAGTTATTCACACTTACTTGACTTTGTTCTTCTACGTCATTTTCCATTTTTTAATATTTATTTAATATTGTAAATACTTATAATTGTGAAATAAATAAACATTTTACAAGTGAGACGAGATTGTGATTGATTTGGATGCTTAATTGGCATTTGGCATTTGTGTTGCGAACTGTCAACAGAAAACATATGACGGAACTGTACATGCGCAGTTTGTCAAAATTATTGCGATAATCGCTAAAAATTGAAACTATTTCTATTTTCCCGCCCCCTAAATTTAAATTTTGCGATTCTCGCAATAAATTGAAATGAATGAATTGATGTCAACAATATTTTATGTTAACCAATCAAATTGAAGTCCGCAAATCGCAACTCGCAAATCGCTAGTGCATGAACTTACCTTTATACGCATGTCTTTGGTCTAAGGAATATAGGGTGTTCAAGGTTTAAATTTTATTCTGAAATTTCTCAAAAATTGGTAATTTGAAGCTTATTTTGACGTTGCTTGTAGAGGACGCTAGTTTCACCGTATTATTTAGGTAAACCAAAACATATTTTTTAATCTTTTGACCTAGCCTAAAAGAACGTTAAATTCTACATAAAAAATGTACTCTTTTGTCATTTTCTTTCAGGTGCTGATATTGCTATTTCTTTTCTGTCAAATTTTCATGTCAATAAATATTTGCGTATTTTGATCAAAAAATGCTACGACATAATAATTTCTCTAACAGCGAGATGCGTGATATGATTTGTGTTTTTACTAAAGTTAATTTTAAATGCAAATAACTCAGAAACCGATAAAGCTAGGCGACCTAAACAAGAGTATATTTTTTATGTAGAATTTAACGTTCTTTTTTTAAGCATAGCTCAATAGAAAATATGTTTTGATTTACCTAAATAATATAGTGAAACTAGCGCCCTTTAGAAACCACGTCAAAATAACCTTTAAATTCGTAATTATCACATCAAAAAATCCAACACTACAACTTCTCAGAGTAATGCTATCAAACCTTTCTCAATTATTGAGAAATTTCAGAATAAAATTTAAAACTTGAAGAGCCTGTATTTCTTAAACCAGCGACAATAGCGACACTTAAACATAATATTTTGGTGTTAGTGTCTCCAGTGTTGACCCATTATTTCTGACTCACTCTGTATATTCTACAGCATTACAAAAAATTAATATTTTAATATTACTGCACCAGCAAAATCTGTTACACCACTGGTATTTGTTTTAATTCCAGGCCGTCCAGGCGAACTGTCAAATATTACTTGTTTGTTTTGATAAACTCTGGTTAGATGACTACAATTGTGTACAAATAAATAGTTTGTTCCCTGTATTTCTATTACTGCACGGAATGCTCAATATGTTAAAATCTGTGTATGTGTCACGTTAACGTGCGTTGGTTATGCAATATGTAATAGTAAGTGATGTTTGGGTTGCATATATATGCTACATTTAAGGAAATGATATAATCTTAGCTTACGCACCGTCTAGTAGATGATGACTCAGGTAAAGTACTTAATAGTCAAATTTAAATTATCATGATATTGTACACATCTGTGTATTGTACACATTTATATAAGTATATGATCATCATTTAGTAGGTAATTGTAATAAATTCTGAAAATTAACTATTATTTATCTCCGAGTGAGATTTTAATTTAATGGTTTTTATCTGTGTGTTTTTAATAAATACACGCATTTCATTTACCTACGTACCATCTATATTATCCCAGATTTTTGTATAATGAAGGTCTATTCACACAAGGTCTATTCTCACAAGAGTCACGTGTTGGTTTCAAACTGTTGAAAAATTCGACCAGATAAGTTTTGAATGTGTATGAAATATACCTAAAATTTTTCAAAAATGTGTCTAGATTGTGCCTTTCGTTTCCAATATGTATCTAAAATTGAACCATGAAGTTGCCACAATATGTCTATTTTGTTCCTAACTTGGCCAAAATAGGTGTCGATAATGTGTCCAAAAGTTATTACATGTGCCTCGTATGTGGTCATGTTGTTTCTAAAATGTGTACGTTATTGTACTCTAATGAGAGCCACAAATTTGACACATGGTGTTCTCAATTTTACCGAAATTATTATTTTCTATTCATTGTGTACCAAAATAAATCCTAATAGACACAAATCATATTACTTCCCGATACATTATGGATAATCATGAACACAGACTTGAAGGCATTTATCTCCTAGATCCTGGGATTTTAATTTATCTTGAGCATTTTTCTATTTCTCGCGTAGGTACACTTGCGAACTAAAGTTTACCGATAATAGTTGGCATGGTACTTCTCAAAATTAAACAGGCCTTAAAAATACCAAGTAATTATAATTAGTCGATGTTTTTTTCATTTTTCGATAAAAAATATATTTTTGTAATTCTCAAAAAAACCAAAAACCAATGATATTTTATTATTTAGGACATCATATTTAGTACAGTTGTGGCTTAAATAGTTTTTAAAAGCTTTAATTTAAAATAATATTTTATAGGCCGCCATTTTTGCCAAGTGCATTCACGTTGAAGTATTTGTTGAAATATGGCGTACTTATAGGTGGTGTCCAAATAAGACCATGTTTCCGTAATGTGAATAAAATTTGCCCCCATATTGTCCATCCCAACACATTTGAAAATAGAAGAAACAATTTAGAGTAATGTTTCTACATATAGACCAAAAATTCACTGAAATATCGCCAACTACAATGTTTTTCTTTTTGTTGTTTAATAGAAATGGTGCACTTGCTCTTGCTTTCATAAATTTACTCAATTTTCTCTGAGTAATGTCTATTTTTTCTTTCACACGTCGATAGTAAGTGCTAGTGTGCACCTTTGGAGTAGCACCTTTTTTATTTTAATCATATTGTAACTGTAAAACTAACACTATCACAGATCAACGTTTATCATAATAATATGCGCCATGTCAAGTACACAAACACTTTAACCGGATGAACTAAACACATTATAGAAACAAAATGGAAATTATGTGGGCAAAATGTTTTTACATAGATACATGTGTGCCTGTACGACACATGGTAGAAACAATAAAGAAACTTTACGTTTAAAATGTACCCAAATGGAAATTATTGTGTCTACTCAACTCATTTCAGTAACAAAATAGAACCAACAAGGTTATTGGCTTCATAAAGAGGCTAAACCTGTTGGGTGAAATATAATAAGTATGTGAGCCACAATAGACCACAGGGTCGCAGTGGAGGGCTAGTTTTTGGTCCACTCACGTAGAACTAAGAACTAACTAACAAAATAGAAACATCTTGTTATTCGGAAGAACCAAATAATCGACCAAAGGATAAGAAACATTGTTAATACAGATAGACTGTTACAGTATTTCGAACGAAATTCACGAAATTCTATACGGCAGGCTAGCCAGGAGTTGAATTTGGATAAATCAACCGTTCAATGAATTTTAAAGACCAATTGATATCATGACTATAAAATTCACAATTTGGAGTATTTGCCTAAGTGTCACCTTGAAAACACACTTAATTTTCAAATCGTAGTATATGTAGGAATTGTTGATCGGAACCTGTTTTGGATGGGCTAAAGTCGATTTGTCAGTAATGGTTTGCCAAACAGGCGCAACAAACACTACTGGTCCATTGAAAATCCCCACATTGCAAATCCAGTCCAAAACCAAGGCCAATTTGGAGTAAATGTTTGGTACGGCATCGTCGGTAGGCATTTAATTGGGCTTTATTTTTATGAACATACACTGAACACCGTGAGTTGCCTAAATTTCCTACTGGAGAATGTGCCTTTGCAGCTCAGGACAAACCTATGGTTTCAGCACGATGGAGCTCCACCCCACAAGGCCAGGATTGTGCAGTAATATTTAGGTAACACTTTCCCAGAAAAATAGATTGGGATTAATGGACCTATTCAGTGACCCGGAAAGTTACCAGATCTAACACCCCTCGATTTTGTTTATGGATATTTAAAAAATAAGGTTTACAAAACACCTTCGCGAGATATTAATCATTTGAAAGAAAAAATCACAAACATTTGTAATGAGTTAAACGGCGCAGCCTACAAAGAAGTCAGGCGAAGATTGGATGTGTCTTAAAATGGAAGGATGCCATATAGATGGTAATATGTATGCAGTATGAGAGCCTTTGTCTTATTTTTTAAGTTTAGTTATTCTTATCATCACTTTTTGCTTTAACTGTATTAAAGAATTATCGAGTTTAATCCTTTTATTTATTTTTAATGACATATATGCACTTTAAAATGCACGAAAAAAAAATTGTCCCATATTTAAGAATGGCGTCAAAAGTAAAATAGAAAATTATAGACCAGTAGCTCTAATTTGTGCACTTAGTAAAATATTTGAGTCGATACTATATAGAAAAATATATTCTCATGTTAATCCGCTTATAAATGATGTACAACATGGATTTATGTCAAATAAATCCACTGTTACTAATTTGATGTGTTTCGCACAAACTGTAATTAATGTAGTTGATAGTAATGACCAGGTTGTTACTGTGTTTACAGATTTTACCAAGGCGTTTGATAAAGTTAATCATGATATATTGATGAAAAAATTATATGCACTTGGTTGTTCGAAAAATTTACTACAGTTATGTGTGTCTTATTTAAAAAATCGACAACAGTATGTCGTTTATAGAGGCGTGGAATCAATTAATTTTTTTACATTGTCAGGCGTACCACAGGGGTCCAATTTAGGGCCATTATTTTTTTATGTATGGTAAATTACTTACCTGATGTTGTTCAATATTCACATTGTCAGTTGTTCGCAGACGATTTTAAAATTTATAAGAGAATTGAGTCATTAACTGATTGTTACCTACAAAATGAGTTGGAGAGTATATTTCAGTAGTCGGAACAGAATTTTTTATCTTTTAATATAGCTAAGTGTTTTTCTATTACTTTTTCTCGTAAAGTTAATAATGTCAATTTTGATTATAATATAAGTCATTACTTGCCAATAAGAAAACTATCCTAGACCTTGGTATATTTTTGGATTCTGAATTAAACTTTAATGATCATGTTATGGGGATACTTGAAGTCAAATGTGTACATTAATAAACCACGTAATTTAGAACTTTAAAACTTTAAAATCGCATTCGGGACGAAATACGCAGAGTTACCCCAGAAATCATTCATAATGTGCAAGAAGAATTTCTTCACAGACTTGCGCATTGTCAAGAAGTTGGTGGATGGCAATTCGAACATTTAATTTAAGTATAAAATTTAATCAATTGTATTTTATTTTACATACCTCAGAATTGTTACTTTTTTATGGATAAAATTTAAGTAATCTAACATTCAATCGTCATTTACTCGAAAACTTTCCTATGTAAGAGGGCAAAATTTTAGTACTGTCTGATAGAGAATTAAACGATCTTTCAGAATCAAGGAAAAAAATATGGTGTTGTCATTTAAAAAAAATCGATGGCGTCATTACTCGAAAACAAATGACATTTGAAAATCGCATTTTACGGTAAAATATGTATTTTTTAAATTAAAAATCGACATGTTCGAGGATTTCTCCCAAAAAATAATTGTTTCGTTTTTATTGAATTTATTCCGTACTTTTGGCGCATACTGTATAGAACAACATAATATAATAGTGTTGTGCTTTTCTTTAGTTATTGTACCTAATTATTATTATGTGTGTGTTACTGGCTTCTCACATGGAAATTATGATTTTTTTGTTAATGATTGTAATCGATTATTGGATTATGTATGTAGATTGCAATATTTGAATAAATAAATAAATGACTACTTGATCCTTCCACCACTAAAGTTATTTTTAGGTGGTATTTCTCTTGATACTTTTTAGGCCGATATTGCTTATATCTTTAAAACGTTAAGTAATACAGAAAAAATGCTCTAATAAAAGAGAGCTTTTTAACAGAAATTTTGGGTATGTTTCCTGGAAAAAATATAATTGATGACGTCATTAGTCGTTTCTGTCAAATTCCAAAGATAATAGTTTCGATTGAAAATGGAGCTTACTTCATTCCATTTACAACACAACGTGTCCCAAATTTTATTTAAATTTTTTGTATCCTAACAGTAAGCCGATACTAGCGAGTTTGAGACACCCTGTACTTTACTATTCTTGCTAAGTAGGGACATTTCTAGTAAATCATTTTCATTTTAGACACACTGTCTACACACTCATATTACTTACTCTTTATCTAAATCTGTCTCCTCAACACGCGTACTTCCATCCAGATCCACCTCTACCATACCTTCATTTTCATCTATATACCTAATTTCATCCAGATTCAAATCACTAAATTCCGTTTTCGTCTTCCCCCGATTTTTCACTCTTTCCCCGCTCACGTGACTGATCTTCACTTTCACCGGTTCTAAATTTCTGATGTTGTTGTTCTTTTCCCGCGATTTATCCACAGAAATTACGACTTGTATTTCTACGTCGTCCTTCGAAGGACTTCCGCGCACATTCACGTCTACACTTTTGATGCTGTTGTTGTTCTCCTCGCTCTTTCCAGTCGACTGCTCCCCATCGCACATCCCTGAAGTTGGTCCCATCATCACAAATTCACTTATATCACAGAGGAAGGTTGAATAAAAAAAAAGTTCGAACCTGTTTCCGTTTGCCCCTCTTGAACATTTCAATTGCACTGCTGCGCCCTTACTAAAACCCCCAATTCGTCACATTTAAAGTTTAGAAAACGTGCCAGAGCGTTGACGAGCGTCTACGGCGAGCCAAAACGCACTGGGTTTAGTGTTGGTGTTAGGTAGAAGGACTCGTTAATTAGTTATTAGGACAAACATAAACATAGATAAATTTTACGAAATGCAGGCAAATATCCTACTCCCACTTACGCGTCGAGCGTTTTCGCTTTCCGTCTGAGCGCACTTAGTGACTTTATTGCCCTTTTAACGACATACAAACATACTTTTTCTCATTTAGATGAACCATAAAAGTCTAAAGCGGTTTAAACTGAAATATCTGTACATAGTTCAAACATAACTTTGGCAGATAAAAAATGTAAATAATAAAAAAATCAACAGTTATAACTTGTAATAATTGCTGGCGCCGCAATACTGAACCATTTCCAGTGGATGGCGTAACTAAAGGGAGGGGGGAGGGGGGGGGTGGTAGGTCACATGCTCAGGCATGTTAAATTATTGTTTTAATAAAACGAGATGAAACTATTGTACTAATTTATACAGGGTGTTAAAAAAGAGTGTAAAATATTTAAGGAGGTAATAGTATGAACCAAAATAAGCAGAAAAGTCTCAATAAACATGGGTCTGCAAAGTAACGGTTGCGGAGATATGGAATGTTTTATGTTTTTTAGCCCCTTTTTTATTTTGCAAAAACGTTGTGTATTTTCTTATAATAGTTGGTTGATGTTTAGTGAAATAAACAGTACGTATTTGACAGTTGTTCTCAGTGCACAAGTTCTCTTTCGCTATGGCTGGTTACTCTAACGCAGAACGCTTATCCAAATCGCCAGATTCCTTCACAACGCATGTTTGAAAGAATTCACCAAAGATTGCGTGATACCGGTTCCTTGAGCAAACAGTGCCATTTATCCGGAAGACCAAGGTGGGTATCCACTCCTATAGCAGAAGAAGAAATTCTAGCACTGGTAGAACAGAATCCAGGTACGAGTGTGCGGAAAATATCAGCCGAGGTAGGAATTAGTGGTCTGCTTGTTTGGAGAATCCTTCACGAGCAACTGCTTTATCCATACCAAGTGCAACGAGTACAGGCCTTAAATCCAATAAATGATCATCAAGCACGTTTGTTTTTTTGCCGCTGGTTTCTACGTCATGATGCTGACCCTTGTTTTCTTGCAAACATTCTTTTTACTGATAAGGTCGGGTTCACAAGAAATGGAGTGTTTAATTTTCACAATATGCATATTTGGGCCGACGAAAATCCTCATGGTCTAATAGAATCTGGACATCAGGCACGTTTTTCATTAAACAATTGGATGGGTATTGTAGGTGAGAGGTTTCTAGGTACTGTTGTTTTACCAAACCGATTAACAGGCGCTGCTTACCTCAACTTTCTGCAGAACACACTGTATGAGTTCCTTTGAATCACAGACAACAAATGTGGTTCCAGCATGATGGTGCTTCAGCTCATTTTTCCATGGTCGTTATAGAGCATGTACACCAAACTTTTCCACATAGATGGGTAGGAAGGGCCGGACTTGTTTTATGGTCTCCAAGATCGCCTGATCTGATTTCTCTAGATCGCCTTAGATTTCTTTGTTTGGAGATATTTGAAGACATTAGTGTATGGTACTCCTGTAAATAGCCTGGAAGAGCTGCAGCTACGGATTAATCAAAAGTGTCAAGAAATCCAAACCAAGGAGGGTGTTTTCGAAAGAGTTCGAATATCGTTCAGACGAACATGTCGTGCCTGCTTGAAAATGGACGGAGGGCACTTTGAACATCTTCTGTAACTTTGTTTTTTATTTGTTAAAAGCTTCCTTTGTCGGTTTATGCCTAATAAAATAAAATGTTTTCTGCTCTGCTATTTTCATACTACTACCTTCTGAAATATTTTACACTCTTTTTTTAACACCCTGTATTTGCTATATAGGCATGAATAAAACATACTTAAAGTATGTCCGCAAATTACTGTCCAAAGAGAGAACGTTATATTTTTGGGAAAAGTATTTTTTTTTAATAAAATTGTAAAGAATAATCGCATTATTAGAGACAAATGTGTAGAAATAGTCGAAAAGCGACGTGGCTTTATTTTTTATTTTACAAAAAAAGTTAATGATAAAATTGATAAATACTGAAAGTAGAACTATATAGTTACGGTAAGAATCCAGACAACTTAGGCCACGGCTGACGTACGCAATTGTTTTAATTGCCAACATAATTTTCGATAGTTTATCGCGTTAAAAACAATCATTTTTAGTAATTTAGTGGAATATACAGGTTGTTAGAGATTTGACTACCATAAATTTGACAGGTCATAGTATACATCAAATCGAACAAAAAAACCTTATATGACATGGGTCCTAAACTCAACAATTTTCAAGAAAAAAAATAACAATCTCCGATTTTATGTGTAAAAATTTGATTAATTAAGGATTCTCACCATAATTTTCTGCATTAAATGACCATAAAATGCAATGTTTACTCCTTCTTTCAATTTATTTATGTTTAGTTTAAATAAAAGCAATGGTTTCGTCAATTCAGTAAGTATTACGATTTGCTAAGTTGCCAAGATACTGTAATAATAGGTATACCCACAAAATTTCTGTTTCACTTGAAACTGATAGTGAATGATAGATTTATGGGCACTACAAATTGCCGTTTTTCTTCAAAACGGAGCATTTAACCAAAAAATTACAAAAGAGACAAAATGAGAAGAAAATTCTACGTTTGATATTTCAAGAAAAAGCTGCATAGGCGTACTTAGAAATAATTGAACCTCAGTTACCTCCATTCACCTTTCGATTTTTTTCACCACAATTACATGATAAGTATGCCGGAATAAGATAAAAGTACGTGCAAAATTTCAAGTGTGTATCTTACAAAACAACGGGATTATTAACAAAAACAGTTTTTTAAAATGTAACTAACTATTGAAACAAGGACGCCCAAATAAAAAATGGCATAAGGAAAGTTGCATTATTTTTGTCCAAAGAATATATGGTTAATGGTATGGCCTTCTATTTTTGGACACCCTGTATATAATATAGTTAGTCAACACCAGTCAAACTTAGGAGTAAAAACAATACATGTCGATACTCTTAAAATCCATATGGCATCCTTCTTTACACAAGACAAAGGTGACTTGTATTTTAAAGGAGAACAAGATCAAAACATACTTTTTTTAAATGCAACACCTTATACATTTTTATGCCATTCAATTGCATTATTTTCTTCCATCCTACTGGTTGCTACTTTATATTTTTAAAATTGCCAAAAAAAGTTAAATTGATAAAACTGATGTTGCGTGGTGTATAGTTGGCCATGCATTTTTATATAATTATACGAAATTGGTTCATGAATTAATTCACTTTAACAATTCTAAAGATAAATTTATCTTTAATAATTCTAAAAATAATATTAACAGAGCGTTTTAAATGAGAATACCTACAACTCGACGAAGGAATCGTCTAAATCGATGAAGAAATAAAAAATATAAAGTAATAAACTTGGGAAAAATTTTGGATGAGCCGATTTTTCTGCTGGTCAGTGTAAATTCGAAAATTCCATACACATTTAGGCATCTAATTTTTGGTACACTATGAAATTTTAAGATGTTGCTTCCGTTATTTCCAGAGTACTCAAAACTTAAAAATGTTTTCTTTAAAACATCCCTATCAGAAATACGGTTACCAAATCTATCTCACTTGGTTGTTTATATATGAGTACCTTTAGAGTTTAGACTAAGGTCATCGTCAATAACCCTGGATAATTAGCAAATACATTTAGCAGCATGCGGAAATACCTGCCCTTAATTGACAAATACATTAATTTCGCATTTGGAAAAACCGGTCTTAAGACGAAGAATCTGTCGGTATAATATTTTTGCCCGTAGAAAGTAATTTTGAGTCGAAAGAAAATTACTTTTGATAACTTTTATAACGCTACGCTAGCTTTATTATGTATAGCACAACCGTTTTCGGAAGGCGACGAATAAAACGTTGGTGAGCCGAAATGTATATTTCATTTCAACTTGTACCTGCTTAGGTATAACTGGGTGGTAGCTGGCGGGCCAGCCCAAATTATGCTAGGAAGGACGTCTTTAGGAATGGTTAGAGTGTTAGAGTAGTGCAGATATGTCGGTACTGAATTATCTCTCGATATAAATTGCCAGGGTCGGCTGGAAAATGAATTAGTATGATTTTTTAGTAAATATTTAAATAAACATTTCATTGAAAAGTTTATAAAAATATTAATCTTAGTATCGATGTAATAACCTCGGTCGTAACTAATTTAAAAAACATATTGCAAATCAGACGGAAACATCTAGTCCCATCAATTTGTTCTGCAATATGCAGATACGCCAACTAGGATTTATAAAACTTTCAATAAATAATAAACAACAGCTTATTTTAGTTTTTAATCGCTGCAGGTTCAAAAATATGTTCGCCCGATATTGAATTGACAGGAATTTGAAAAGGAACATGAGTTTTATGATATAAATGTTTCGGGTTCAGTAAAGAAATTATATTACGGATTGTTTGGTAAATAGTTCGTTCGTGGGATTAAAATTTGAATTTGGAATTTTGCCACGGCGCAGAAAAGAGTTATGCGAAATATATGCGCTATAATTACACATTAAAAAATATATACAAATTTGAATTTGAAAAAAATAACGATTTAATTTATTTCAACTTCAGCAAGAAACCAAATGTAACTGATGTAATGTTGATTTATACTTATCTATTTATAATATACATACTAGGTTTGTTCATTACTGCTGCTAGAATGAAAGTAACCGATGTTCTGTTTTCTTTTTTGACATTTGACAATATTTTGATGTAATAAAAGCATGACCGCTAACAACAAATCAGCAGTAGTTAACTAAATTTAGGATATGTTCGTAGCAGGAATTTTAATTTCAATATGAATCGTAAAACGGTCTGTGATGAAATTTTAAACACATATTGCAACACAATGAAATAATGTTTTGGATATTTAAAGTGTTTTCCTTTAGAGATATTTCAGATTGAAAATACATAATTTTAGGAAAATCGCAATATTAAAAAAATGATCTCTAAAGCCTACAACTTTTTAGAGAAGTAGTATACTATATGACTATATACAGAAAAAAAAATTGAAGGTAAGTCTTAATTTTATCTTTTAACATTATTAATTTTAAAAGAGAAGGTTTTCAGTTTGAAAATGTTAAGATTTACCCTTTTTTTGTTTATTTACTGTTAAGTAGGCGTACATATATACTGGACAGTATTTAACATGGTTTAAACTGAATATCTTTACCAACCAAGAAGCTACAATGTTTAAACAAACCTCTGTAACATTCCCCCAAAAATAACCATCTGCAATGCTGGTATAAGTATCCATTATTATTATGTAGTAAAGCGCAACAAACAGAGCAGAATAAAACAGAGTCAAATTTTTACGTGATTACAATATCCACAATTAAATTACTATTCAAATAAGAAAATAAACAATTTACCGTAATGTCTCTTATACGAAATGTGACATGCAGGGTGCCCGGAAATAAATGCAACGTAGAGCACATCCTTGACGACAAAATAATGCGATGTTGCCAAACATAGCTTAGTCAAAAGTTGATGGTTTGAAATTTTAGACGTCTCCATAATTTATCAATCTGAACAACTTTTTCAAGTAACATTTTGCTGTATTTTCAGTAGAAAAGGCATTTTACCTGAAACGATAACAGTACATACAACAGATACAACATATAGGAGAATCGATTGTTTTAATAGTCAGATGGATACACTAAGCAGCAAAAAAGTTCTGTCATCAAAAAAAACATGATGTGCCATAAGTGATGCCTTCCACTAGTGACGTCAAAATTAGAAACAAATTTGGATTTCTCGCCCGCAAAAACCCCCGATTTGCAATATTTTTTGTAAATATTTGGATTTCTTAAGAAGTTATTTACAAATATCGAAAATAAAATTTTAACTTTGACACCCTGTATCTTTTTTATTATGCGACTTAGGATATAGGTATGTTAGGTTATATCCATTTATTTTCACCTGTGGTCTCATTGTTGCTACTTCATTTAAAAACACCCTGTATACACGTGTTGGACAAGTTTTCTCGTTATTTGTTTGTAAACAGCCAATACTAATATCAAAATTTAGAAAACAGCTAGAATAATCATTTTTGTAGCAAATATTTCAAACATGTCGTCATACTGTTCGGTCAATCAATCGACTAAATCAGTAACATAATTAATTCTAACAAAAAAAACAAATGAATCTATATCGTCAAAATTTTAAACAGATCAGTTCCAGGATATTTCTAGACTCTGACCTCACCAGTTAGTGTACATAGTCGGAAAGTTGTATCTAGCACAATAAATGTTGAAAGAATTTGTTATTTACGTTAAAGTAAATTGACTTTTACAGTACTCTAATTGCTCTATTAAAAATAATTCGACCAAGGATACCTACAAACAGCCACTATAGTGGAAACGTATAAATCATGAGATGTGAAGAGATTTGTTTTTTTTTATTTACAACACATGTTACAAACTCCATAAAGATGAATGATCATGTACCGCTTAACATTGAAGAAATTTTATGGATAATAATATGTCAGAACTTAAATTCCACAAATTACGATTTGTTGACTTTATCAGAAATGACGTGCCGGTAATTACTTTGTAAAGTCTATCTGTCTGTTAAATATTTCATATACAAACAACATACTGCGGTCAGTAATAAAATATTGTTACATAAATATTTCGAAATGGAAGGCCAAATCAGAAACAGATGATCGAACCTCAACTGAGACTGATTGTCTTTCATGAAGCATTTACGATGTATGGTCAATCCAGAAAATTTGGCGTCTTTCTGTGATATATTAAAAATAGATTAGCAGAAGCTAACTGCTTTTAAAAGTCAGCTAGCTAATTAAAAGCATAATCGTCTAATTTGCCGATGGAAGATTTAATTATAATTTTAATAAAATCACCAATTTGTAAGTGCTGAAATGAGAGGTGTAAAAATGCAAAGGTAAATTCTAAAATGAAATCGTTAATAGCTAGGTTTTTCTAATAAAAATGTTACGACCAAGGGGACCTCAAAAAAATTATAAGTAAGTATTTATGTATATTTTGGTACATTGGATATTCTAGCAATATATGTATCTGTATGTATGTAGCAATTAACAGGAATGTTATCTGATGCCACCTGTGAATATTCAAAGGTACCTGTAGTGCATTGCATTAGTAAATTAATATAATGAATGTATAATGACTAGGGCTGTCAATCTCAAGATATCGAGATTCTGTAAATTTTCAGTCCCAAAAATCTCGGGATGCCGCCAGCTTGGTTCCCGGGATTTTCGGGGTTGACCTTGTAAATGTTATAGAAACATTGTGCTATAATCTAAAATACGAGGCCACAGAATAATTAATTAGTACACATATATTTAATTTAGTGACCAGGTCAAAAAAATGGAATATTTACATCACATTTTTACAAAGTAATAACTGCTTTACAGTCTAATAGACATTTTTAATACGGCTTTGTTCAATACATAAGAGCAAGGCCTGAAAGAGTCTTTGTAGCCAGGTTCAAGTACAAATAAGAAAGTTTCATTATTTTCTGCTTTAACTAAACGGAATTATATAAAATGGTGTATTCTACGATTTTTTTATCAATTTCACCTACAAGTGTAATATTGGTCCGAGTTTGAATCCGATTAAGCTAGATGAATTAGTTTTTTTTATATGGTTTTTTATTTTTTCCAAAATATGAATAAAAAATAAATTTCATATATACATACCGGGTGTTCCCTCTAAGACTTTCAGTACGAATATCTCAGAAACCATCATAGCCAGTGCGACGAAATTTGGTATACAGACACTAGATGGTGCGTAGAATCTGATGATAACATCAATTTTTATACAGGGTGTTTCATTTTCCAAGAAATCGATTTAATTTTGATTTTTTAGTTGTCAGCCCTGCTAAAACTTATGTTTAAATTAAAATATAGTTAATTATGAACACATTCTGATAAATAAACTTTCAAAACTTTCAAAGTAATATAAAAAAACGCCTCCAAAAAGTACCCAAATTTCATTGTTTTGTCATGTAAAATGTGTATAGCCTTGAGCCAGACTTACACACAAGAAACTAACATCGGTGAACATCAAAACTTTGAATTGTCATTGAATTGTCAAATATTAATGGCATAAAGTATTTTATTTTACATAAATAACGCTAAATAATGGATTTAATGAAATTTACGTATGCACGGTGTTATTGAGACTTGACGTTAAAAATTTAAACTTGAGTTGAGGCTTTTGGAGCATTGGCGACGCAGTCTACTGCTACAGCTAGAGTTACAGCGCGAATATTGTGTAAAATATCTGTGGATATTTTTAAATTGTTCCATATAATGTAATAAAACTTCAGTAAATTGTTTTTTTATGTTACTACAGTGTACAATAATAATTAGGTACACGTATTTTTTATGACAAAATAATTTACAAAATTGTGTAAGTACCTAAAGAATATCCCTATTTTCCAACTGCTGTAATAATTATTGATTACTTATTTAGCAACAAATAAATTCAAACAAAACGATTTCTAAAACTTTTAATTATAATGTGAACGTGTTTGTCATTGAAAGTCAGATCTGAACCTACCCTAGTCCCACAAAAGTAAAATATTACGAAAGTATAACCTAGAAATGATTGATTCTTGTATCCACATATTTCAGCACTTTACTTATGTACTTATGTTTAAGAAGAACTCTACATTTGTAAAATAGTAAACAATGAACTACAATTTCTGTATTTCATGATACAGAACTAAAATAAAGCAACTGATTTTTGGTAGGAAGAAACCTGCACCAATGTTAGAGTTTCTTCTGTGTAAGTTTGGCTCAAGGCTATACACATTTTACATGACAAAACAATGAAATTTGGGTACTTTTTAGAGGCGTTTTTTTATATATTTTTAGGTATTAATAATATTGTGTGAAACTAACTACTCATTGATAGGAATTGTAGGAGATTTGATTTATATTAGCTTAAAATACCTTTCTAAAACAGTAAAAAAAAGCGTTTTTTTATGTCAAATTTTGAAATTTTTAAAAGTTTATTTATCAGAATGTGTTCATAATTAAGTATATTTCAATTTAAACATAAGTTTTAGCAGGACTGACAAGCAAAAAAACAAAATTAAATCGATTTCTTGGAAAATGGAACACCCCGTATAAGAATTGACGTTATCGTCAGATTCTACGCGCCATCTAGTGTCTGTATACCAAATTTCGTCGCACTGGCTATGATGGTTTCTGAGATATTGGCACTGAAAGTCTTAGAGGGAACATCCGGTATATGATTATTCATATTATTAATTATAATATAACGTTTTTTTTATATTTACTATTCTGTTGTTTTAAATAAATAAAACTTAAAATAATATTAACTTTTCATAATATATCGACATTGTAGACAGTTATCAATCCTGGGATTCGAGATAAATGTCTAATCCTGAAATCCCGAGATTGGCAGCCTTAATAGCGACAGAAAAAAATATGTATTTTCTTAAATTCAACTGTAATGCAAATATTGTCATAACATAAACTTACATAGTTCTGCATATAAGATTGTTCACTTTTGTTTCTAAGTATGTGAAAATAATTGTTAAAATGCATTTTAAAAGTTATTATATTATTTGAGGAGAATTTAAATAGTAAAAGTGAATAAACAAAACATAAATAATTTTATTTTTGAAATTACTTAGGTGTTCGAGATTTTTGCACCACAGATTTGATCATTTTACGGCGAGAAATAAAGCAACCTTAAACCGTTTTAAGAGCTACAAGAAAAAAAGTTACCTAGCAACTATTGGTTTTTTATCACTATTTATGTAATGAAATGTAAATGGTTTGTGGAAGTTCTGTAACTTCAGTATTAAATATTTTTTAAACTAAAACTTAATATGTTAACTGCATACTTTTAATAAATAATACTCGATAATGTAGGTATAACAATTATTACATATTTTAACATTACCGTAACTATTAGGAAAATATTTAAATTTGACAACGTCGCATCAGACCGACACGGAATTGATCGCCACCAGCGATCAGTGACAGGTCTGAAAAGGGAATTTAAATAATGACTTGAAAATATGTTATTTCGGCGTAAATATGCATGCATATAATTTTTTTTTAATGGCAATATGATTAAATCGTCCTGTATAAATATATACCTAATTTACGTTATTTGGGAATTCATTTGTCCAAGTTAGTTTATTGAATTGAAACAAGCACAGGGTTTTATGCGTAGTTATGAAACAAAGAAGGAAGTCAAATTTAAGACCTTCTGAAAATGTAATTCATTTTATTTCCCTTAATTCAGCTTTCATGATGTAGGTAATTTAAGTTTATTAACCTATTACTGTTCATTAGAGAACTCCTCCAGAATTATACCACTTAGTAGTAAATATTTTATGTAATTAATTAAGAATATGATTCAACGGTGACAATTAAATAAATAAGTAAGACATTTAAACGCCGCCTTTGCATATTATCTCACCGATTTTGCGATTAAAATCAAATCTCCATAGAGATAAGCGCAAATTTAAATTTCTAAACATGGTTTTTATTGAAGAAATTTGATGTTACATTTTCGCTGTAAATACTAGTACTATATAGGTATAGTACCGCGCCCGAGGGGTGTTTCGCAGAGGCATTTTGGTGTACACATTGCAGGTATTTTGAGACATTTTCTTGAATCCCGGGGTATTTTAGGGCATTTTGAGGCATTTTCTGGTATTTATAGGCATTTAAGTGCATTTCGAGGTATTTTCTGGAATTTCGAAGCATTTTGGGGTGTTTTAGAGGCATTTAAGAGCATTTTTGAAAGAATTTTTGTATTGTATGTGTACGCGTAATAGTTTGTCCACGAGGTGCTCGTTGAGATGGATTGTATAATTCGATATCAAGGCGTCAGGCTGACCAACTAGGCTCATGGATGTTGATAATTGTACCTTAGTACAATTTCTTTCGTTCAAAATAAAAAACATGTAAGTAAGTAACCACTTATTTAATTATAATAGGTAACAATTTTTGTTTTTTGTAAACTTCGTTTTCAACCGGCTTTGAGTTTAATCTAACCCGAGACTTAACCTAACTCACTTCTATAGTTGTACAGATTATATAAGAGTTAAAAAAGGATGTAAATAGGCAAAGCGGGTCCAGTGTATGTTTGTCCAGTCGATAACTTCACAAAGAATATTTATTGCAATACCAGAAGACTTTTCAAAATATCTAGATGCATACATGCATATTATATGGGTGTCCGGAAATTATGAGCAAATATTTCAGGCGATTCAGACAAAAAATAGGAAGAAAACTTTATATAAACATAGACCGACAAACGGACTCTCATAGAGCTAGAGGCTTCTAAAGGATCAGTCCTGAAAGTGGTTTATATTCAGTGGCAGCGATTCGAGATAATGTAACGAAATTTTGAACACTGACTAAATTTTTATGTCGAGTTCGAAAATTTGCACGAAATTGAAGTATATAATTCAGAAATGTATTTATATATATATATATATATATATTTTTAGCCCTAACTTTTTTATTAGAAATTATTTTTACAGTTAGACTAAAGAAATTTTAAATGTAATACATTTTACATTAAAATGATATTCTAGTTCGACTTATACTTAACAAATTACTATGTAATGTAAAGCTTGTATTTTCTTAAATACACAATTAAATTTATAAGTTATTAATATCTAAAAATAATCGAATTTTATCGAAGTCGAAAAAGAGTACCTCTTTAATTTAAAATGCATTACATTTCTGTGGTCCAAGCTAGGGTAAAAATAATTTCTAACTAAAAAGTTAAACTATAAATATCTTAAGTCGGCCCTGTTTAACACATATTTGAATCAAATGCTTAAATTTCCAGCGTTCAAAATTTCATTACTTTATCCTGAACCTTTTCGGTAATATTGAGTATAAATCATCTTCAGTTTGTTTTTATTTAATCGTTTTCACTATTTACTATACAGGGTGTCTGTTAAAGAATGGGCCAAATCCACTAGATTCTACGACAAAAATTAATGGGCAAAAGTCACATACCTCCAATGTTGTTCATAAACGCTTAGTTTTCGAGATGTTGAAGTTGAAAAAATAAAAACGATTATCAGACATATCTCGGAGATATGTTAAGGGATTGTTTTCATATACGAGTCGAAAAAAATCCAAATGAAAGCATTGTACGACACTTTCAGCATGAGTTTAAGTTCGATATTAGGTTCGGAATATTTGACGATCAGGTTCTTGGGCAATATGAAGTTCGGGCATCTATCTTTAAACGGCCAACATTATCTGCACTTTTTACAATCTAATTTAATTGTACTACTAGAAGAAATTCCTTTGAACATTAGTGCTCATGTGGTATTTACATGATGGTGCCCCTGCTAATTATCTTATAATAGTAAGAAAGCATTTAGATAACATATTTCGTCATCGATGGCACAGATTACAATGGTACTCTGTGATCGATAGATAGAAAAAGAAAATGAACATCCATGGCCGCCACGTTGTTCGGATCTAAATCCGATTGATTTTTTTTTCTGGGGTTATATTAAGACCATAGTTTATAGTGCTGCCTCTATCAACAATAGAAATTAACTATGGCAAAGAATAGTTTCAGCTGCAAATGCTATGAAAAACATGAACGCATCATTTTTCACTGTTTGGAGAAAATTTGTAGAAAGATATCGAACATGTCTTTAGTCAAATAATCGAAAATAATCTTAAACATTATTAATGTTTAATTAATGTTTTTCATAGTTATTTTTGTTATACTTTATTATTTACTTATGCCATACAAAAAATATTCATATTTTTATTTTAGTTTTCTTACTTGTGTGATATATTTTACAATATAAATACTTGAAATATATTATGTAAACAGTATAATGTTTGTTAATGCAATTTAATTATCAAAAAATTATGTTTCTATAACACAAGGTGCAAGTTAATGGAGTTACGTAATCCACGAACTGCACATCCTTGCCTACTTTAAACGCAGTTTATTTTTTCAAAAACTGTGCCTCTCAGCGATATTCAACAAATATATCTTTTTTGTTGAAAAATCATTGAAAATTTTAAAAACATTATTTATTTCCGCTTTATGCGGTGGCGCATTTATTTTTTAGAAAAGAATCTCGAAAATATAGTTTGCACGCCACTGTTTTTTTCGTATTGACTTGAAGTCGCAGCAAATTAAGTAAGTTGTCATTAGAAGAGATAGGTATGCATAAAAATCGTTTTTATTTTTCAACTTCAACACCCTGTATCTGGAAAACTAAGCTTTAATGAGCAACATTGTATGACTTTTCCCAATTAATTTTTGTCGTAGAATCTAATGGTAAGGTTTGGCCTATTTTTTAACGAATACCCTGTATAAAAATGATAAGTAATACAATTAGGACAGAAAATGGTAACTAAAAACATCAGGCTTTATGAGGTATTTCCTGACATTTAGAGGCATTTTGTGGTATTTCTGGTATTCCGGTAACATTTCGGTGGCATTTAGGGCATTTCGGGGGTATTTCGAACATTTTTTAGCATATTGAGGTAATTTGTGGCATTTCGGAGGCATTTGGTGCATTTTCCGCGAGGAAGGAATTTTGGTGTACAAAATCTGGACAGCGAAACGCCCCTCGACCGCGCCCCACAAAGAAATCTCTACGTGTATGGACGACATTACTGATGTGAGCATAAAGATAAGTAATTATTAACAACTTCTTGATTAGATAAATGTGTATTATGGGTACAAATCTAGTACTGGTTAACAGAATTAATCCCAAATACAAAATTATTGTCAGATTCAGCAAACTGATATGTTGATTTATTAAAACGTACTTATAATACTTCTGAAAATCAAGGAAAAGTTATTATGATACGTGTCTGGCGGCAATAATCACATACTAATTAATAAATCGACTGTAAATAAACTACACGCCGTTCTGCGTGACTTATTTCCATGGATACAGATGTAGGTTACGATGTAAACAGGCCTTTGTCTCTTATATTTTTGCGTTTTTCTGGTATTTGTGGGACTTAGATACATAGTGTAAATACTTTGTAGGTAATGTGATAATTATTAGTGGTGATGTGGTGAACTTACGGTATTGTGGAACGTAACTTATTCCTTTGTTTATAATATAGATCCGCTCGTGTATAAGTATCCGATAATTTCACATTAAACTACTTGTTTTAATTTGAAAAATAATAAGTAAAAGTAACGAATAATGATATTTCATTTATCTATTTTTTTAAATTAATTTAATAAATTTTTATTGTTATTTATTACTAATAATTGTTTAGGACAAACGTCATATCGATTAAAATAATACATTCTTTCTTCTGTACGTATTTGGAAATATCATGCATTACATATACGTAGTGTGCAGACAACTTTAGATACAAATTAGTAACAATTGTACTTGCATTGAATTAATATCTCCAAATTAGTGTAATTCTGCTCAATAGAGATGAATCACCACATTTTTATGCAAATTGATGTTATTTATAGTATTTGCTTTGCTTTTTTACTTCAACATAAATAACACAAATCTGTACTATCAATTTTTACTTTAACAGCGTTGGTAGATTTCATCAACAACAACACATCTGTTTATTGTCGAAATAATAAATTTACACGTTCTGTAAATAAGTTGTAATGTAATTTGCCAGTGTAATTGTATATATTTTTGCCATAACTTTATTTTAACAAGTGTCATATTATTTTAGGCATTTTTGCCTGCTGTAAACAATTTCCGATTCGTTTGTTTAACAAGGTCAACTAAAAACGAATACATTTAAGGATATCTTCAATATATTTAGTGTATCGAGTGGTTTGAACAAATATTTAAGTACCTATCCAAATGTTTTTTGATAACGACAAGCACTTATCAAATTCTTTTGGTGGCATGGTGACACGATTTTAAATTTTTCGGTGGGCGTAATAAGACATTTGAAGGTGCACATCGGTATATGTACGTATTGAATTAAAAATAATAAAAAGGAAATGTTCGTGACACCAATAATAAGATTGCTTTTTGTAATTATTTCATGTAAATCACCGTTATCACGAATGAAAATAGACAAATGAAGGACAGGGAAGATTTCAATTGTGATTTGACGACCTATTTAAGGGCGCCGTCACCGTGTTTTAGCAGAATAGCCTACAAGACAGTAATATTTTACATTCTTGACAGATACTGCTATCTAGTAATAGCTAAACTATTTGTAGCTCAAAAAATACTGATAACTGTATATTACGAGATCTTACTTTGTTTAAATAGCGATAATCAAAATAACCTGCATATGGACATAGATAATTTTACGTTTACCTTTTTCTTCTACAAAAAAGTTAACACTTTACTTGACTGCAGCAAAATACACATAAAGGATGAAGTCAAAAGTGTACATTAATAAACCACGTAATTTAGAACTTCATCGCATTCGGGACGAAATACGCAGAGTTACCCCAGAAATAATTCATAATGTGCAAGAAGAATTTCTTCACAAACTTGCGCATTACCAAGAAGTTGGTGGATGGCAATTCGAACATTTAATTTAAGTATAAAATTTAATCAATTGTATTTTATTTTACATACCTCAGAATTGTTACTTTTTTATGGATAAAATTTACGTTTTCTAACATTCAATCGTCATTTACTCGAAAATTTTCCTATGTAAGAGAGCAAAATTTTAGTACTGTCTGATAGAGAATTAAACGATCTTTCAGAATCAAGGAAAAAAGTATAGTGTTGTCATTTAAAAAAAAATCGATGACGTCATTACTCGAAAACATATGACATTTGAAAATCGCATTTTACGCTAAAATATGTATTTTTTAAATTAAAAATCGACCTGTTCGAGGATTTTTCCCAAAAAAATAATTGTTTCGTTTTGATTGAATTTATTCCATACTTTTGGCGCATACTGTATAATACTTGTTGGTACCTTTAACAGGGTTTGAAATTCCTAGCTTTAAAATTACATCGCCATTCTACTATTCTGGGTCACAAATATGGCCACCTTAACACAATTTCTAATAAGCCTCTATAATAATAATAATCGAAAAATTTTGTATCTACAGTGTGTCCCATTTTCAAGTTAACACCTGAAGGGAGGTTATAATGTACTAACCATTTTATTGATGTGAGAAAAACCTGGCCAACTACGATTTTTTAAAAGGGTCGTTTTTCCAGAAAGTTGTATTAGGCATTTTTTATCAAAAAGATAATATTACTAGGCTATTCAGAACCCATCAAAATGCACCACATACTAAATTTGATCGAAAAATATCTATTGTATGTTTTTTATGGGGTGCCAAAAAATCAGGCAATTAAAAATTATAATAAGGTCAAAGATTGCCATGAAAGTGAAAACAAATATCAATCAGACAAAGAAAAAATACATACACTACAAGTTTAACACTTTTAATTGCGGCTACGATAAAGATAATGAACGTACAACAAATGTAATGAGTTATGAATACTAAATTATTAAACAAAAAATTACAAAACCTTAGCTATACCAAATTAAATTTTAGTTTTCTCCATTATACCTCCTTTCAGTTGATTACATTTTTTCAGTCTTCATAAGTTAAAAATTATTTTATGCGGCTACAGTAAAAAGAATTAACGTACAAAAATGTATTAAATTATTAATACTAAATTGGTAAATAATGTAATGTAATTTTAAATTTAAGAAGACTATTGGGAAAATGCTCGGGAAAATGTGTTCGACTGGAAAGAGGTATGGTGGAGAAAACTAAAATTGTCGATCTTTTATATATTTATTAGCAATTTAATATTCATAATTTTTGCTCTGGCCGCAATTTAAAGTGTTAAACTTGTAGTGTATGTGTTTTTTGTCTGATTGGTATTTGTTTGCATTTCTTTAACCTGCTTATTATAATTTTTAGTTGTCTGATTTTTCAAAGTTTGGCACCCTATAAAAAACACTCAATTGTCGATGAAAATTGGTATTTGGGTATTTTCATGGGTGCACAATAACCTGATAATATTTTCTTTTTGAAAAAAATGCCTAATGCCCCTTTCTGGAAAAATGATTCTTTTAAAAAATCGTAGTAGGCCAGGTTTTTGTCAAATCAGTAAAATAGTATAATATAACCTCCTTTCGGGCTACTAATTCTAAAATAATTGGCTTGTCGAAACTCCACAGCCTTCTTACATTTCCAGATATGTTAACCTGAAAAACGGGGCACAGTGTACATTTCGGCAAAAAAATATAATTTTTATAGAAATATTTTACAGACAACTTTTTTCAGTATCTTTTATAACTTTTACGAAAACGATCTATGGAAAGAACAGTTGTCAATGCTTATACGATATGAGTAGTGACATGGTAAATATTTATTTAGATGGTTTCTACAGATATTACGCAAAATGAAACAGAGTTGGCAAAACCAGAAGCTTTGATTGTGATTGGTATATGAAACCTGATATCAGGGAACAGCGACTACATTATTATTATAAAATGCAAAATGATTTTATATTATTTATACAGTGTTTTTTCAAAAACGTGCACAAGAGGGTGTAACTTAATACTCATTTTTGCTTTCAGAATGTGTGATTTAATGCATACATAATTATTCAACCTTTAAAGTGCTGCCCTTGCGTAGTCTGACACCCAACGGTGTTTATGTGATCGAAGTTTTGCCTTTAATAGAGAGAAAAGAAAGAAAAAAATCCGCACCGAATCTATCAAAAAATGCTCAAAAAAAATTGGGGTTCGACTTTTTCTCATTTTCCAGATTAAATGAACTTATTAAAGGCCCAAAAAAAAAATATTCAGAAAATCATGTCATGGCGGGTATAAAATAGTTTTCACACCAAAAATACCAGTTTTATTTTAAAACCTCGTTTAAAACTAACTATCAGGTAGAATTACAATTTAATTTATTGTAATAAAAAACATTTATTATTATTAATTTCTATTTTACGAATCGGAAAAATGTGCCAAAAATGTTGTCAAAAAATAGCATTATCTTGGAGCCGCTATATCGAGAAAAACTAAAAGCGAAATACAAGACAAGTGGGAAAATCTACAAGAATTTATTACTCCCATATCTCATTATTTTCCCACAAATCCCCACATGAGCAGACAGAAAACAAGAAGCAAGAGAAAAATCTCTGATGCCTGCAGTTGCTTCAAAGGACATTGATGTGGAGGAATTTCAAAATTATGTGGATATGTATATTCTTCGATTATGAATAAATAGATTAGATTTTGTTCATTTGGACATGCCTATTAAGCTGGAAGGCCCTTCAACAAAAACAAGGTTCGGACCTATCAAGGATTTTTGTGCTAATTTATTGCCGCATTCTTAATTTTTGAGCTCGAATAGTTCGGCAGGAATTTGAAATATAAATGGAGGGGTTCAGCTTAACGTTAACCTAGACCTCCCCCATCCTGAAAAAATATAGTGTTAGAATCGATGAAACAACTACATCAGAATTTTGAGCTATTTTGTGAAAATTTTAACAATAATTCAATTACTTTATTTTCTACGTTCATGCAAAAAACAAAACTTTATTGAACTATATTTAGTGAAAAAGGTGGTTCTTTATTGCACTAGTGAATGCAATGTTTATTTCATTCATCTGTCTACTACAGCGTTTTGTCATCATGACAAACATAAACGTTCAAATCGACGTCATATTTTCCTAGACTTAGTGTCATAGGACATTTTTTGGTTTTTGCATGAACGTAGAAAAAATATTGTAAGCAACTCGTAAGAGTTTATTGCACCTACTTTTTGCACTTGTTGCATAAGTAACTATTTTGATATTACTTGTATTGTACATGTCTTAGTTTTCGAGATTTCTGTACCTAAAAACAGCACAAATTTTATTATTTTACGGCGACATTAATGTTTTTACAGAAACCTATATTTCCACAAGAATTTAGCGTAATAATAATAAAAAAATAACTCATTACAGGTTATTTAAAAAAAGTGCAGCCAATCGTCCGACGTGACTGACTGTCAAAAAGTTATGGATATTTTTGATTTGCCCTCGTTCTACCAATCAAAAATGATTTTAAGCGCCAAGTTAGCCGTCTTTTTGGGATCTATACACGCCACTGACAAGATAATTGTAGTGCCCATTTACAAGTTAATTTCACGTTCAAAAACTAATGCCAAGTAAAACTTTTCAAACACTAAAAAAAAATGTAAATTCTGCTACCTATATAGGTACGTAATATCAAGTTACCGAGTGCCCATTACGCTTATAACCACAGATAAGGTAAATACGTATTTGAATTATCTACAAACGCACTTAAGTAATTAATACTTGCCTTCGCAACTTAACAATGCTACAAAAAAAACTTATAAACTGGTTTTCTCATTAGTATTGTTTACAAATAGACATTGAACATATATGTTTATTTCATATAATCGCAATTTATCGATATCTACTGTCGGATTATCGTCCACACGTATAGATAAACCGAGATTCGATTTGTTTTCAAGCAGAAACAACACATGGAATGAGGAAAAGTTATGTTTGTATGTTTGTTTACAACACAACAGGTGAAGAAAGTGAGGTTATGTCACTCGCGCACTGTCGTCGGTTGGGGCTGAAGCCTCGGTTTCGGTTAGATAACCCCGATTACCGTTACCAACTGGCACGTTTTTAAACTTTCACGGTAAAGTACACGAAATCAGCGTGTTGGTTATTTTTAGGCGTGACCTTCGGGACTTACCTCTCGACAAAACAACTAAATGTATACCGCTACGGCTCGGACCAAAACAGCGCGAACACAGACGCACACATGAAACTCGCGGCGCGATATATAGGAGGCGATAAATTCCCTAGTTTGATGAAATATCCGTGCGAGTGGTCACCGTTGAGGGCTTCCCTACCATTCCGCCCCGCCGTAACGGGCCCGGGCGAGATGCGGGACTTTCACATCAAAATATTGCATCAATCCGGCGTACCCGTCGACTGCCGGCGATTTAAAACTAAAACGTTCATCGGATCGCAAGGTTACGATTCGCTGGCCACGCTCGCATGCAGCGTGGATACGCTATTCGCTCACCGTTAAAAAAATCACTGTCGACATCGAGTACCTGCTAATGTTATCAATAAATTAAATGAGCCGATATTCGTTGAGTCCTCGGAGTAATAATGACTATAACGAATGATAATGCTGGCTTGACTGTCCAGAGAGGTTCCTACAGACCTTGGGGCTGTGAAAACACCATGTAGTAATTTTCTACCTTAACGTAAACATTACACAACTTCAGTTTCGGTTATTCAGTTCACTTGATGAAATGAATTATTGATTAAATTAATTGTAATTGCTCTACTTTTGAATAAATTCAATCAAGACTATTTGACGATTTTTCCGAACATTCAAATTAATTAATTTTTTATTCCTATTTTATGCGCATCGTCCAATGCTGTTGTAATATTTTATTTACTTGTAGTTATTGATGTTAATTTATATCCATTTTTGTCAATGTTGAAAAAGCGTGCTTATTTATTGAATATTAATCATATCGTTAGCATATTTTTCACATGTTCCTATTCTTCGGCACTGGCGCCATTGCCGCCATTGAGACCCTGGGCATTGCTATTTCACATTTACTCATTTAGAGCACACATGATGATGATCATCACATAAATGTTTACTATTTTGTCACCTTAATGCAGAAATGGCCCAAGTTCATTTTTATTAAAAATTTGTTTTTGTTTTCTATTATGAATTTTTGAAATATTGTTCATATCTTCGCCTGTACGTTCATAGTAAATGTTGAAAATTATATACACCTTTCGCGTTTGCCTGAATTCTGGGTTCATTGGATTCAACATATCCACATGCGATCATTATAGTATTAGGCCCTTTAGAGATTTTAAAAATAAAGGTACGGCTCAGGATATAAGCGAGTTTATTGTGACTAAGTATAAAATCAGATTGCGGGTTCAGTGCATCCAGTTGCGTATATGTATAATAGAAACTGGATGGACTAACTACACACATGTTTTATAAGCGATAATAATATTACATAACTTTAGCTACGGGGAGATTACAAAGTTATAATAAAAATATATAATAAAGTATATAATTTTATTAATACACTACTTGGGCCATTGTCACTGTGTCAGCAAATTACGTGTAACACATAATAACACTACGCACAACCTATGAAATACCAAAAATAATGACAATAGTGCGATTTGTTTATATACGTATTACGTTGTTAACTAATGAAACTTAAGGTTATAAAGGAAGCGTGACTTTCCACAAAAACTGCGCGGAACTTATCACATGTCGCTTATTGATGACATATTGTGAAATAGTTCCTATATTTATAGTAGGTTAGGGTTACACAGAGTCGGCTTCAAAATTTGCAATAATATCAAACTCAGTTATAAAAAAACATTTATTAGCGCAATTAGCACCCTATATAATAAATAAAATAATGGAGGTCTTCCTTGTAATATTTTCTCTATGAAACTCCATTTTCGTAATACAGAGTGTTTTTTAAAGAGACACGTTATTTATTACCTACTAAACGAATACATATTTTTCATTGAATCAAAGTCATCATAATTAATGGTCAACATTTTCTAGATTATACCCTTGAAGTATGTAACATTCATTAGGTGACACCTTGTACATATGTGTTTAAAATAATTGGAAATAAATACCCCTATGGCCTATGTTCCGTGATATTGATTTACTACCTACTTCACGCTAGTTGAGTGTCAGTTGGGAACAAGTAAACTACCGTTTATACACTGTCAGAACCTGGTCGTAGAAATTAATCATCCAATAAGCGGGCCGAGATGGAATAACAAACCGAGTGCTAATATGTTTCCGGTATAACAAAAGGATATCTGTAACTGAAGCTTTGGTACATTAATCATTATCATGCTTGAGCCGATTCTAATTGATTTCAACGAGGAAAAGACCGGCAGAGCAAAGAGATTTCTAATAGCAACCAGAGCAGTTTTTAGGGGTGGAGGCACCTTCGTGCAAAACCGTTTTTAGCTCGCCCTCCCTAAGGATGGCAAAAATTGGATACGCGGGAGACGGCCAAAGCGCTGCACAGGCTAGGTTGCCGTAGATGATTTTTTTTTTTTTTGATAAATAAATAATAATAATAATTTGCCATATTTTGTTTTATCTGAATCTTTATATTTAATTTTTGAATTAAAAACATTCTCGTACTGCATACAAAATGCATATTTATTTATTTAAATACAATATCCCACAGGGAAATATCTAGTTACGCGATAAAGCAGTAACAAAATTATTCATAAAAAATTTAAAAAAATCATAGAAGCCATAAAAACAAAAATAGAAACATAGGTATACACACACACATCATACTTATACAGACGAATATAATAAAAAATAGTAACTAAATATATAAATAATATACACAACACAACAGCAGTGCAGTTCCTATCTACAGTAAGCTCATAAAACGATTTCTCACTTGGTTTAAATTTGAACAGAAAATATCTAAACTGTGCTCTGTTAGAGCAGTTCAGGCACATATTATAAAATGGAGAAGACTTCAAGATATTTGTTACAGATGTCGATAAATAAAAGACATTGACAATTAACTTATTTGTTAACTGATACAATCGAGTTTATTATTTAAAATCTTATATAAAAATATTATCAAGGCCAGCACTATTCTTTTTTAGCTCGAAAAGGTTTACACGCTCGAGAAGCATGTCATGGGGGTACCCTCTATAACGATAAACACCATCAATTACATAACCTGCTAATTTCATAAAACGCCTCTGAATCCTTTCAATTTCTTGCACATGCGTATTATAAAGTGGATTCGATACAATAGATGCCTATTCTAACCTTGATCTAACAAATGTAACGTACAACAACCGAATGCAGGATACAAATAGTAGCAAAACCTCTAGAATTTCTTATAATCAAACTACAATGCCTCATGTAATATATAGTAAAAAAATATAAGCTTTTTTCTCTTTCCTAAATGACATACTTTGTTAGGTTTCTTGATAACATAATATGTAGAAACCAAGGATTGCAAAGGAACAAATAAGTAGATAGGTACCTATTTAAGACTTCTTAAACAAAACATTAGACATAATGACAATAAAGAGCTTTTAAAAAGTCAATAATATAAATCAGTTTACATGTATATTTCTTACATTAAGACCATTTATACCAACATTTGTTTGCCACTGTATTTATAACTTTCTACTTGACCAATCTGTACTTTATGCATTTGCAGCAATTTCACCTATGTATATACATATATTATCTGTTCAATGAGAAGGTTTATCTATACAGGGTGTCCCTAAAAGGTTGGGACAGCGTTCCGCCACATAAAGTATAGCTAAAAATAAGTCGATTTAACCAAACTTGCCTTAGTCCAAAAGTTGATAATCACGAAGCTACAGGGTGTCAAAGGTTAAAAAATAAATCGCGTTTTTTTTAATAACTTTCGACTGTTTCACGTTAATTTCAAGAAATTTTGTATCCAGGGGTTTCTTGGGATGACAAATTCAATTTCATTGTCCATTTTGGTATATCTTCTAGAGGGCGAATCCGGCGACGATTTCGAACCATTTAAACCGTTACAATTTTTTTGTTTCACCCTGTATATTATTTTGGAAAAAATCTCTTACCCAGTTTTTTATAGTTAAGAAAGGTTACCTTATTAAAGTCGCTTGGAGCAACGGTTTCCGAGGAACACATCTAAAGCTGATGACTTATTATATCTACAAAATTCAAAATTATTCATTTATCCTCAAGCAACACTGGTAATTTTTCTTGAGGAAAGTGCAAATAGCTCCGTAATTATATTATTTGGTAGAACAATAGGACCTATTAGATTTGATTTTATTATACATTTTTGGAGGGAACACTTAAGAACAAGGTCTATTCTGTCATTATAAATAACGAAAATGGGCTAAGAAGACGAATTCGTGCCGCTGCTCAAGATATCGCTACGGATGAAGACATGCTACGCAGAGTACAAATAAACTTTGTACGAAGAATAAATCTCTGCATACAAGAAAATGGTGGCCATTTCGAACATTTACTTTAATTATTTATGTCTGCGTTTAGTTATTTTTTTTTTAGTATTAAGATCACTGCAAACAATAGATTTAGATGTGTTTTTCTCGGAAACCGTTGCTCCAAGCGTCTTCAATAAGGTAACCTTTCTTAACTATAAAAGACTGGGGAAGGTATTTTTCTACTCCAAAATAATATACAGGGTGGAACAAAAAAGTTGTAACGGTTTAAATGGTTCGAAATCGTCGCCGGTGGCGCCCTCTAGAAGATATACCAAAATGGACTAAAATTGAATTTGCCATCTCAAGAAATCCCTGTATACAAAATTTCATGAAGTTAACGTGAAACAGTCGAAAGTTATTAAAGCAAATGCGATTTATTTTTAAACCTTTGACACCCTGTAGGTCCGTGATTACCAACTTTTGGACTAAGGCAAGTTTAGTTAAATAGACTTATTTTCAGCTGTACTTTATGTGGCGAAACGCTGTCCCAACCTTTTAAGGGCACCCTGTATAAAAGAAAATTTATTTACATAAATTAATGTTTTATTAAATTTTGGAATCAGATCCTAATTGAGTTTCCTATAACTTTCAATTTTATAACTTCTTAAAAAGTAAGGTTTTAATATAAAATTGTCTGTCAGCAGTTATTTTCGGACTACATTCATTTTAATTACTTTTTGTTACTTGCACATAAAATTCCTTATTAAATTTTATTATTTCTTTTTATTTTTTTTTTTCACTATTCCAATTAATCTTTACGTAATTTTTTTAGAAATTACTATAAATTGCACAGCTTTATTAAATATTAGTATTTTAATATTAATTTACATTTCCAACAAAATCTGTTACACCAATGGTATTTGTTATAATTCCACTGTCGCATATCACGTGTTTGTTTTGATTAAATGTTGGTTGACTACAATTGTGTAAAATAAATGGCGTTGCTACCTCTATTTTTATTATTACTGGGTGTGGAGTATTTCCAGATTAGAAATTGTTCATTCTTAATTAATCAAATATAACATTGTACGCATTCTCAATTTTTGGCAAATAAGTATTTTTTAACTGTCGAAAAAAAGTGTATTTCATCTAAAAGGAAATCAAGCCTTTAACTATTAAAAGGTAACGGATGTACGCGATTTTTGACTAGCTTTATTTACTTTTAGGTCTGCGTATAACATTTAAATGTCACGTTTTAATTATACATCTGGCAGGAGATTGTAACAGTAAATATATTTGCAATCTACATGTCAAAGCCAAGTTTATTAGTTAAAATTATGTTTAAATATTAATTATTAAATAAAAATAATAAAAATAACTCTTCAGAGTGAAGGAATATAAAAATCACATAAAAATAGTCCCAAAACAAAAACACGATGCTATAAATAAATGTATAGACACATTGCCAGACCGAAGAAAATAAATCATCCATATTTACGGTAACTGGTGATGGACAAGCAACAAAATTCTACTGTATATTAAAAGAATTTTGTTATATTTAGAAGTAGGTTTAGAAATACTTGAAGTTCACGAGAGTGAATCCGGAAACTCTGCACAGAAAACCGCCTGATATATCATTCTCTTCCTCAGAAGTACAAGTAACTTTGACACTTACGTCTAAAAAATTTAAATGTCGATTCCTCGCAAACGGTGGGTTTCTTCGACTTCAAACAAGAATATCAAATTTTTAGATAAATTATCAGTATTCGAGGAAATGTCATCAAAATTTCAGCAAAATTAAAGACGAAAAAGTTATGATCATTTCTTCATATTGCACGTGCCCTTTGTAGCGCTGCGATTTTAGAAAGATTTTACCAATTTTATCTGCGTGGAGTTTCTAGACACCCTGTAAAAGCCGGGCATTTGTTTTCATTTAATTTATTATCACAGTAAACAAAATTTTAATACATATTTAATATCCACTTTATTCATACATGTTTTCCACGCGATTGGAAACATTTAATTCCGTTATGGATAAATGGTGGCAAATTTGGGCTATAAAACGGATATTTAAGTGTTTTCCAATGGATTTTTTTCCAGTTTTTGGGCCAAACCAGCTGTGTATGAACATTGTGTCGAAGAAAAGCCACATTTTTCAGTTTCATTTTGCCGAAATGTCAATTTTGCTTTAATTATTTTGCAATAATACGAAATGCCACCCGTGAAAGAAATCTACAACCAGTACACCTCAACAATCCCAAAAAAACAGTGACAAGACTCCAGGTTGTCGTCACTTCATGCTTGCTATTTTTTTCCACAAGCTGTAAGATGGTTTGCTTTTTGATTCTCCATTTAGAAACGAGAAACCCATATTGAAGGCATTTGCGGCGAGCAAATGCTTTCATATCACGGATCGCACGAATGTACGCCTCATTGATGCTTGTCCGGGTTCGGCTTGCATATTCGTTTTCCACTTTCTCGGCCACTTGTTATACCAGTTATAGACATGGGACTTTGAAAGAGTTTTGTGGCGAATTATACAATAAATCGTCTCGCGTTTCTCGGACGTGTGTACCTATTTCTCATGCTAGTGACGATGAATGAGGAACCGCGTCGATATATTCTTCCCTTCTCCACCTATATATACAAGATGTCCGAAAATTATGATAAAATATTTCTGGGTTGATTCTATAGCAAAAAATAAGAAGAAAGCTTTAAACATTACCAATTACCTCAGAAAATAAATTCACAATTATAAACATAGATCGACAAATGGACCCTAAGAGAGGTAGAGCCTTTTAAAGGGTCAGCGCTGAAGATGACTTGTTCAATATTGTCCAAACAGTAAAGTAATGAAATTTTTAACACTTAATCAGTTTTTTATGCCGAATTTGAAAAATTACACGACATTTAAGCATTTTATTCAGAGATGTATTAAACATGGCCGGCTTGAGATATTTTTAACCCTAAGTTTTTTTCTAAGAAATTGTTCTTACATTTGGACCACAAAAATTCAAAAATTTTATTTTACATTAAATACGTTCGACTTTAATAAACTGCGCTTCGACTTAAATTAAACTGATGAATTGATTTTATTTTAATATTAGATGAAATTACTTTATATATTTTTATACGAATAAAGTAACAATTATTTTATTTTTACCCGTTTAGTTTATTATTTATTTTTATTATTATTTATTTAGTTTTATTGAAAGAAATTTAATTTGTTGGAAATAAGCAATAGTTATGCCTGAAAGCCTGTCTTTAACAAAATCGTCTTCCTAAAAAAATTGCCTTAGATCCTCGTATCTCGGAAACCAGCAGTTTTATGAAAATTATTTATATCACAGAAGTTGCTCATAATTTAGAATTCTTTCATGTGTGCCACATTTTAGAACTGTTGTTAACAAACATATTTTCGGATTGCAGCGGCATCTATATCGACATTGAGAGAAACACGATTTGCACTCACTAGTAAGCCATTTATTGGGACTATACAATGCTTTTTTCAGAAATTAAAAGAGGTACCCAGTTATGTGGCTGATTGTATGTTGGTCTAATTATGTTCAAAAGTGAATTTTTAAAATCATTTAATAATTTCATTATGCCAGGTATGTATTTTTTTTTTTGTTAGTGAATTAAGTTAAATTAATTTATGTTTTAAATATTTATTGTATGTAACCTTGTTTATGAAATTGTTTATTCAGTATAGGAAAGAAGTTGTAGGAAAAATCTATGGAATTTTCTGAAATAAGTACCGTAAATAATTAAGTAGTAAACTAAAGTAAAAAAAATATACTTGTCTTAAAGTAAGAACAAGTCTTTCTTTTGATAGAATAGGTTGCTTAAATAGATTACAATTTTTCGTTACATGCCATTTAACTTTATCTAAAATGTAGTGAAAGGTTTTTTATGTCATCCCTGTATATTGAAAATACTTTACCTTGCCGTTTCTTAAATTTAAATAAATGATGATATTCTCCATAACTTATATTATTATGAT
Source organism: Monochamus alternatus (assembly GCA_037114965.1). Taxonomy (NCBI): domain Eukaryota; kingdom Metazoa; phylum Arthropoda; class Insecta; order Coleoptera; family Cerambycidae; genus Monochamus; species Monochamus alternatus. The sequence continues at coordinate 9,163,081 of CM073426.1, read as the reverse complement.
TAATAGGGTTTATTTCAAAATGATCGGATCATCATCGGATGATGACGTTTTACAAGGAAGTAGACGTATTGATTACATTTTCGTCTCTTCCCGCTTTTAACAGTTGTGTGAGCGGTCTCAGCGCGAGAAAACTGCGCCGACAAGCGCGAATTACCAGTAAGCAGGAAACCTGCTTCCACTTATATTTAATCCATCCTCGTAATAAAACGCATATAATTAAGTTTCGACTAAACGAAGTGTACATAATACATAATTAACGCAAATTTACTTAAAAATCAATATTAATTGATTGAATATATTTTCATAATAAACCTTCATTTGAATATTCATCAAAGCAATCAAAGAAAGTGGGAGTAAGAATTTAATAATACTGGACGAAGTGATATTTAATTAGTTGTAAAATAAATATTATTTTTGAGTGAATCATCTGATTCAGTGGGTTATGAGAATAGCTGGTCCATCACAATGGCAATCGGTCGGAGAGTAACTCAAACCAGTGCCATGCAGGAAACAATAATTTTCCTTGTTTAACACACATCATGATTATAGGGGTAGAGGAAGGGCACTGAACTAGCTATATGCGCATTTAGTGTCACAAAGTAAATGTACAGGGGGGGGGGGAAATGTGGAGCTTTGATAGCATCATCGATCGAGAAATAGATGGGAGTTGAACGGCTAAATAATTTTGAGCTGTTTTTTGCGACGAAATGTGTTCTATCCGGTTCAAAATATTATATTTTTGCGTTGAAACAGTGACGTCACACACGTCGCTGTTTAAACCGTGTTTAAAACGTCCACCGAGTCCGGTTTGAACTCTTTAAAAAAAGTAGAGATTTGAAAATTAGTGTGATTTAAATTTCTAGATTAATATTTAAAATGGTTGAGATTTTGAGAGATTTTGTGCATTATTGTCTGTACCTCTGCAAATCTTACACATCCTAAATTACAATCCAGAAGCATAATCCAGTTACTTTTTTATCTAAATTTTATAAACCTGTCACTCATATAAACATGTTAGATATTTGTTTTTGGTTTGTAGTTGCTAAAATCAACTTCTATGTTTGTGTTGCAACGGAATTATGTTCATATAACTTTTTTTCTTATTTTTGATCGTAGAATCCAGAGTTCATTTTTGGCAGGCTAATTTTGGGACACCCTGTATATTAAAGAGAAACAAATATTTGATGACGTTACATTTTGAAACTATACATTTTCTTGGTGCAATACATAAGTGACGTCACCATTGGATACGTTTTGAAACAGTCGATGAATACGGTTCGTCACAAAAAAAACAGCTTTTGTTAGAATAAAGCAAAGCCAACAAGGAACAGCAGAAGTGATTGGGTGTAAACATAACAATAAAAATTACATATTTGGATTACATATTTTTATTAAAACGTGGGAATTCCAGTTAGGTGGGTAATACCCTACCCAAGATCCCTAAACAGAAGATGTTGCCTACAAATTTTCGTCAAATAGCATTACAATATTTTTGAGATAGGATGACGTCGTTGGTATTTAAATTGATTTTCGTTATCCAACTCAGTGTTAAGTTATATTTGAATTTTCGTTTTAATAATTTCTATGTGTATATATGTTGCTAAACAGTACTATTACAATATTAACAGTTTAGAACATATAACAAAGAATCTCAAACAGGCAGTTTATTCTGTAACCCATAACTAAGTAGTTAGGTATGCCAAGTGTTTTCGATGCTTCTACAAAATATGACTCAACCTATGATGATTCAGATGCGCTTACCTTACAAGTCATAATTTTATGACTTACTTCCAGCATGGGCAAGTTATTCTTGCTAGGGAAACGCCATGTAGGTACGAGAAGCAATACATTTTATACGTCTAACAAAATTGCAGTTCATTGTGTGCATATGCAGCAGCACAATTAGCATTACCTATACATCTAAGTATGTATACTTGAAATATGATACAAAACTTAGCAGATATAGTAAAATACCGTATATTTTTACTCTTTAAGTGATAATACACCATAAAAAAAGTTTGTGACCTTAAAAGCGTTAGTAGCACGCTTCTGCCAATTATATTTTTATCTTGATCGAAATTTTAATGACCTAAAATTTTTTTAAAAACTTATAACAAATTTATACATCTACCTTACGCTCAATTTTGAAAATTAAAGGTTGAAGACTTCTGGAAACGTATTTAAATAAAAACTTACCCCATAGTTATAACTAGGATTGAGAATATTTATCGATATATCGATAGTTATCGATAATTATAAAAATACAGATAAAAAATTATCGAATTATCAATAATATCGATAATATCGACAATCTATTGATATTATTGAAAATTTATCAATATTACCGATAATATCGATATTATCGTTATAGTAACGTTATATAGTACCGATAATATCGGCAGCTACCGATAGTTTTGATAATATCGATAATATTTTGACTCACGAAAAATCACGTTTAGCCGTAGCTTGAAGCTTGAAGCCAATAATGATAAATGCGACTTACATGTAAAAATTTTCGTAAATTTTAGATTTGTTTATACCATATCTGAAATCCTAAAATTAGGGAACTATCACGAAGTGGGTGACATCTGTTGAGATAGAACGAAATCCTTCCGAGGGTGAATAACAAAGGCCACAAATCTTATAAAGAGAAGCGACAACTTGCCGGTAGACACGCTGTGATATAAAAATTATTGATTATTTGTTACTTCAATATTTTAATTATTTTAACACTTTAAATAATTCTATGACACTTTTCCATAAGGATTGATAAATAACGACAATTTATCGATATATCGATATTGTCGATAAATTCGAAAATATCAGTTTATTTTATTTATCGATAATCGATAGTTCCAAACCGTTATCCTCACCCCTAGTTAGAACTTTCATAGACCTTTCATAGAAGTTGCACCAATTAATTTATCAATTTCTTCAAGGTCACACTTTGCTTTTACACTGGTTCAGGACTTTGTCAAGTTTCTTAACAATTTTGCTGTCACCCGTACCAATGTAAAAGTAATTTTAACTTTTGACATTATATCATTTCCTTTTGTTTACGAAACAAAAGCTGTTAAATGTTACGGCAAAAAAGGGAGAAATTGTTAAAAAAGCTGCCATTGTGTTTATCATTGCTGCTGCTCGGTTACTACTTAAATATAAATCATCATATCTTCTAATCTCACTTTTTGCAATTATTTTAAGTTGGTATTCCTGAATTGAAGTAAAAATTGACGAAAAATTAGAACAAGTTTTAAGTCGTCAATAACTTGACGTTCTTCATCAATTAATTTGACGTCCAAGTTTTCGTATTACATTTGTCAATTAACTTGATGAAGCCACTTACTTCATCAATTAATTGACAAAGAAATTGTTAATGTAAAGCGGTCTTAAGGCAATAAAAAAATTACTGTTTTCTTGACAATCATTATTTATTTGCTTCAATATATGTAAAAGAAATACAATACGAAAATAGGTACTAATTGCAAATAGTACCTATAAGTGGTATAATGCAATCTCAGTTACTGTTCAGTTAATTGTAGATACTTACTTATCTGTACGACTCTGTGTCTATATTTATCTTATATGATTAAATAATTTAAATTACATTGGTAACTGGAATTTCTGGTGACCATACTTGTCTTATAGTGATTTTCGATTCCGGAAGTTCACTCATCATCTGTTTTATTCTTGTGTACTGGTAGTAGTATGTCTTTACAGAGCAACTGCACGATGTATACTTCAGATTAAAGCAAAAAATTGCTAAAATGATTGATCTAATGTAATAACTGTGTACAGCACAGCAGCACACAGCACATGACAAGAATTTATTACCTATTGTAGGTTATAATTTCTTTGAAGTTACGTTAGTTTTTTCTACAACATATATTTTTAAATTCTGTATGAAAATGCTTACTGCAAATTCTTTGGTTATCTAAATAAAAAGTATCTTTTCAGTTGCGTCATAGCACTTTAAATTCCATTCTTTTCTTAATCAAGGTTCTTTTGGGGCCTTATGGAAAGTAATAGATTTGCCAGATACATTTTTCATTTTGGTTTTACAAGTAGGCACAATATAAATTGTGCCACCAGAATTATAACGCAACATAATTTAAGATTTGACATAAAGGTGTTCTCAATGGAACTGAAATAACCAAAATGTAACTGTAACAAATACCAAAACAGCAATTATTACGCGAAAACACGAAAATAATTCCAGAAACACAAAAATAGTAACAGGGAACACAGGGAGACAATTAACGACAATAATAAACGGAAGAAAATATCGAATATTTAAGTTGTTTTTATTTGTTTATTATTGTATTGTTTTTACATTAGCTTTTTGAGTTTTGAAGTAAATAAAGAAACAATTTTAGATTAACATCAATTTTCAGACATTTCCAATACCTTCTAAATTGTTGAGAACATAAATTCAATAAACCTAAAATTTTAAAAGCTATATAAAAATATTCGTTAGAAACTGATCCACAGGGATGGTTGGTTAAGTGATGCTGAAGAACGCCACGTGTCAGATTTTTAATAAATAAATCGCTAAAGTATTTTTCGAAAAAATCTATTGCGAAAAATCATAGTAGACGTTCAATTAGCTGCTGGATCATCGTAATATGTTCAGCAAGTACATCTAAAAGGCTAATATAAATGAAAAAAAAATCACTGAAATCTCACGTCCCATTTTATTTTTTTTGAAGGGTGTTCTAATCCTTAATGGGCCATACTGTATACTGACAAAGAATTTGTAACTTTTTATAAAAGACAATAGGAATGCCTAAGAATCAATCTGTGACTCAAAGGTCATTGAACTTTCAATCATTTTTACATGGACTATGTAGGATCAATGGTGAAAACGGAAAGACTTATTTTTGCTAAAAAATACATACATATATTCTCTAGACTAAATACATATTTTTTAAATAAAATAAAATAGACAAATAAAGGTACTACCTCAATTTGATGTGACCGCAAAAGTGGGGTTATGTTACCACCGAACATCACCAATATTCTTTGAAAATATCTACATAAAATGAATTGAAATATTTGAAAACTAATAAACATGACTACCTACCTGTCAATCAAAGAGTCCTTATCACCCATCCTTAAATACACCTACTGTCTTTAACCACAAGTCATAATACTCTGAATGAAAATGAAGTATAAATACTTCTAGAACATTTGCATTATCTTTTTCTGAGCGTTATAAAAATATTTAAATAAACAGCAAAACGGTGCTGCTATGATAACATATGCCGGTTCAATGATAACGAAGCAATTACCAACATGATTAATAATATGTATGTAAAAAAACAAATTAATTAATTATATTCCCCCTTCCGCTCTTTCCCCGCAAGGCAACGCTCGAGGCACGAGTAAAAATAGATAATGTTTACTCCCTCTGATAATGCCTTCAATTTATTAACTTAAATCTGGGTCTGTAATACAAATTTTGAGATGTTCGAGATTGTTTATTTATCAAAGCCACGTTGGAAAAACACATTTCGCCAATGCAAAGTGAGAGATTAGCAAAGAGATCAAGAACTCTGATATCATGTCTGCAGCAGCATTGATAAGGCGGGGTTATTGACTTCCCGGTTCTCCCTGACAGCAAAATAGGTCAAAATAAAAAAATAATTAAACATATGACCGTCACAATTAATTAATAACATAGTAGTATCCATAAGTATTTAATTATTGATGAAAAATGAGAAGAAATATGAGGTTTATTTATGGTGACGATACATTGTTGTCACGTACACCTGAGCTCACATGACGTAAGAAAAATTTATTACGCGTATAAATATAACCTGAGATGTTTAAAACGGAGTGTATATTTTAAATGGGACACCTTATACATCATTGGATTAAGCATTAAAAATAGAAAATATGTAGAAAGGCATGTTAAAGAGGATGAGCTTGAAACATGGCCACTCCACAACTGACAGCATGTCTAACAATTGGGTAAATCCATCGAAAGGGCACTAAATTTATTTATTTGCAGTAAAATATCCACAACGTGTATAAACACCCATTTACAGAATAAGTTGATACATAAAAGTACCATAAAAAATAGTCAAGCGATAAAAGTTAAAATAAAAATATAAACATTAATATACATAAATAACAGAAAATAAAATAAAAACAATACAATAATTTACATAGATATTGTATAACAGTTAAACTTAAAAAAAAATCGAAATACAAACATAACAACTACAAGAAAACATTTTTTACATTGAGATATGTGAGAATAAGTGATTTGCTACTTCCTGCTCGGCCTAAGCGGCTCGACTTGCAGGAAGCGACCTACATTGCAGCAGGTACTTAAATGCAGACCTCTCGTCCTGAGCGACGCACCATTAAATCTATAAATGATACTGCAGGAAACAACTACTCCGCGGACTAATGCCCCGACCGGTATTGAATCTGCTTCCTGCAAGTCGAGCCGCTTAGGCCAAGCAGGAAGTAGCAGACCACTTATATATCTCACCTGCACTCAGCTTATATGTGAACATACATATGAAGGAACAACCAGTTCAATTGTCGGTCATCTCACCTATGGCATACTGATGAGGGCTAACAAGACCGAAATCGGTCTATGTCTGATGGGGTGGCCGACAAGTGTTCTTGGCTGTTCACACAGATACTGCAGGTGTAATTCAATGCCGGTCGGGACATTAGTCCACGGAGTAGTTGTTTCCTGCAGTATCATTTATAGATTTTTTACATTACTCAAACTACCCGAAGTAATATCAAGACTCTTCAAACTGTTGCAGATACTTAACAAGTACGAACAAATAGTACAGCAAATAAATCATTAAGTCTAGAACTGTATCTTGGAACCCTATAATTAATACATTTGACAATATCTTCACATTTAATTATAAAGTGTATTACCTTGTACAAAAACACAACAGGATAAATTCCATCAATTGGAAAAACAGCAGACTTAAAAAATCTGCGCTGAACTGTTTCTAATAAAGAAATGTACATGCTTTTGCAATAATAATGGCACTCCCTCAAAACAGTTTTTTAACTTCTGGAAGTTCTGAGTAGAAATTTCATTAAATTTCTATTGGTTAGTGAAACAACTAAAAACTCATGTTAAAAGTTGGAAGTAGATTTCATTAAAAATACGTCAGCAGTTCAAAAAAAAAAATAGCAAAATTCAGTTTAAAGAGTCATTGTTATTGCAAACGATTGTGCGTGTTATAAATGGGATTCCATACAAATCAACCATATTCTTCCATTTTGACTTTGCACATGTTATAAACAATAGTCGGAGAGTATATTGTTCCTTAAAATGACGTGAGTGACGAATTACAAAACCTAAGTTATTATATGCATCAGTCAAAATGCTGTTAATATGTTGTGCAAAATATAATTGGGAATCCAAAAAGATACCCAAATCCTTAACACAACATACTCTTTTCTCTCATGAAAAGACAAAAGAATACATTTATCAACATTGAGTGGTAAACTAGTAGGTTGCGCCGAAAATTCACGCAATTCAGAACAGATTCAATATGGCAAACACTCTTTACGTTATCAGCATAAAGAAGGCTGTACATCAAAATAAGTAGCAATATTATTTATAAAAATAATAAGTAGAAGAAGACCAAGGGCAACAACTGAGGTCTGAAGGGATGTGTCAGAATTAAAATCACGGAACTGACCATATTGGAATCTATGAAAAATATGATCTGAAAAGATTTACCAAATTCGCACATTATCTAGTGTTATTATGTCTATTTAACAATATATCTTGGTCAAGTCTATCATACCGCATATAGTGTACAAAATTGAAAACATGAAATAAATGATAAATTTTTCTTTAGCTTTATTGGGTTTTTGCCACACTTCTGAAAAAATAAAGATTAATTAAATAAGCCCTTGCGCCAAACGGATCAGTCAAGGGTTATTTTTTAAACTAAGTTTGCTTAACCAAAAAATCTCACACTGAAGAAAGCAGATAAGTAAAAAATAACAAAAATCACATTACTATCGCGCACTTCCGTATTATTGACAGAAGAAAAACTAAAATTATGCCACAAATAAATAGCTTCAGACAATGAAATGATAAATTAACACTAGGTCATAACTTTTAGACGGACTCTAGAATACGATACAGTTTTTTATTTTTTATAGGAATTTGAAAAATGGTGCTCAGAAAATAATGCCTGTACAAACAGATACATTTTTATTATTTTCAGTTCAGTTTCTAATAATATTTTAAATAATTAAATTCATTTAATTGCATTGACTATAAAAACAGCCGATTATATATCACAAAATGTGCAAACAATAGCCGCCTTAGTTGGCTGTGTACTGAATCTGCGTAATAAAATATGTTTATATCTGTTTTTATTATTTATAGTAAAAGTTGGCTGCAATTGCTTTTTTGTTTCAACAGAGTTGTGTATTTTCAGCACTGAATATTATAATAAATATAGCTGTGTTTTTTGTTGTACGGCAGAATGGTTATACATACTGCGTTTCTAACTGTTTTATTAATATTCTTATACTTTATCTCATTGATATAAGGGAATAAAACCAGCATAAAACTGTCATAAAAACATCAAACGCTCCGCGTGTATCTTGTCAGCCGTAGATAGGATAGTATTTACGTCAGTTATTCGATTTCAAGAAATATTTGAATATCTTTTTTTGTGCCACTATCTGGAATCTTTCTGAAAGTCTTGAATGTTATGGAGTGTTGCCTAATACAATGACACTATTATTAAATAAAATGTTTTTTAACTGCTTGTCGAACTGATGAACTAGTCAATTTAACTGTAGATGATATTGAGGATGTAGGCTCTTCCTTGATTGTAAAAATTTCAAACACTAAGACAAAAATTCCACGAACCTTTCTGGTTACCGATGTGGGAAATATGCTTGAATTGTTTCGAAAATACCTGTCCCTTCGTCCTCCCCACGTCAAGCATAAGCGCCTTTTTTTGTACTACAAAGCAGGAAAATGTAGTTCGCAGCCAGTTGGCAAGAATACCATGGGAAACGTTCCGAGTGTAGTAGCTTCGTATTTAAAATTACCTGATGCTGCATGTTATACTGGTCACTGCTTACGAAGATCTTCAGCGACATTACTGGCAAATGCTGGTGTGGATATCACGACAGTAAACCGTCATGCTAGTTGGAAATCAACGACAGTCGCTGTGGGTTACGTCGAGAACTCCATTGAAAATAATACCAAAATTGTTAATCAGGTTTTAGTAGGTACCACTACTAGCGCAATCACAAAAACTGTAAATGTAAGCGAAAGTAATATTCCTTCTAATATTAATTTCGAAAATTGTACAAATCGAACATTTAATTTAAATGTCAATAAATAATTTCAATGTTATCTTTTTTTTGCATGAAAAACGTTCTCCATAATGTAAACTCCCTTGGGAGCATTATACTCCCTTGGGAATAATCGACTACTTCTGTTTTAATTTTGATGTCATAGAAACTGATTTCTACTCCCGACCGTGGAAAAAATCTAATATCTCTCCATGGGCCATTACTTACGGACCACCCTGTATGTTGAATTATGATGATATACTACGCGTATATCCACATATTCTAATTTGTATCACTTGTTTTAAATTTGTGCCACTCTATTCCACGACTTACTGTCTGCGTCTTTTGAATTTCTTTTATATTATCTTATACTTATTGGTGAGATAAAGTGTACACAATAATATTTACCTTGCAACCCGTCTCTGGAATGTAGCGAAAGAGTCTTGATGGGAAGTATTAATTCTAATTCGATTTATTGCGAAGTGAAGCAATTCCACGTAGTATCGCATACTTGGCGTGTGGGCGGCAATTGCTCCGCCGCCGACGTCGCGACGGACGGGCGACAGTAAGCGTATTTTCATTGATTGTTTGCCGTTCAAAAAATGCCAAGAATTGCGACTCGCACACTATGCAGTTCGCAGTTAGATGCTGAACGTGTGATGTCAAGCAATTATTGTCTTACGAGTCTCAATGCCAAATGTCGAGTAATGTACAAGTTCAATAAGATTGATTAATGGGGTCAGATTGAATTGTCTCTTCTATTAGCACGAGGTCATGTACGAGGTGAGGGCAGTAAACGTGTCGACATCGAAGAAAAATATTGATTTTGAGTAGACGCCAGAGGCGGTTCGTGATTTTTAATCTGGTGAGGCAAGCATGCTGGGACTGTTCCAAATACGAACTACAGAATTAACATTTTTTGGAACCTATTTTCTTAAGGCTAACGGTGAAACACGTGATCAAGTTTTGTTGAAACCAGATATATCTCTGCGCAGAGCAAGACTATGTTGACGTGTTGTGACAAAGCGCTGAAATATGTACAGGGCTAATTCATTTAGGATGGAGACAAAACGAAGATACACTCAAATAAGAGGATCGGTAATTAGTAAAATCGGCTCTCAATTATGCCGTTTTTTTTAAATAAAGATATAAGTGAATTAAATCTTTACCGTCTTGTAGCGGGACAATTTGGGCATCCTAAATGGACTTTTACAACTTTTTTCAGTAGGGTCCAACTTTATAAAATTAAATTGTACCTAGGTGCCTCGGACGTTATTTGACAATTATGTTTTTCGAAACATAAATCGCGTTTGTAAATCAACGATTTAACTTATGATCATAATATTTTCACAACTTCAGCGCTTCTAGTGGTATAAACCAATTTCTGATAACTTCTGATAACGAAAAAATGTATTCCAAAGTCGGCAGCAGCAAATTTGTGCATTAAAAACTTCACTATGCGAAGAGCCACATTAATTATTGAAAATAGATCTATAGTTATATCGAGGCAAATGTTGTCAAAAATAAAAAAAAGTTTTTAAAAAAAGTTTATTTCGCTACGTGTTACGATTTTCAAGAAATTGAATTTTGTATATGCTTATGCTCCGTGAGCAAGCTTATACTTGCGGTGCAGAATATGTTTTCAGAAATAGGGAAATGCATTTATTCGGCGAGTTAGAAACATCTATATTTTCCATAAAGACAAAAATATTTTTATTGTATATATTATCATTATCTTATATAAGTACACTAGGTGACCCGGCAAACGTTGTTTTGCCATATGAATTATTTCTAGTGAATACTTTGGCAGTTAAATAAAAAATAACTAACTTATTGTAAGTGTGTGGAGATGTGGTATATGATTAAAAGAGGAATGGAGCATTGTGAACGATGACGGCCTATAAGAATAACAAAACACGAAACATTCATTTTTTGAATTTTTTCGCGTGCCTGCAATTTTACTTGTTTGACGGCCCCTTTACGTCTTGTTGGCATTGCTCACTGTACAAAAAAATAGCCATATAGTAAAATAATAGCCGTTGCTGGCGGGAGCTCGTGACACGTGTTGCGTACTTTTGAGGTTATGTAGATCACTTAATTAACTAATAATGAGAACTACACTTAAAATTAATAATTTTATTAATTATTGATAAAATAGGAAATAAATAATTATGACCCAGCAAATTAATAATAAATTTACTTGAAAATTACACTTAGAAGGTAAATTGATAATTGTAAACGTCACTATTACGCTCGATTCATACACAATAATAATGGTCGAAAACTGTGTAGGGAGTGAGAGAAGGCTTATTGTGAGAGAGACAGGAGACCGGCTTCGTTCTCATCCCTACTCCGTGCTGTTTACTGGGTGAGAAGTGACACCGGTAGATGCCTGGCGGGGATAACTGATCTAGTGATAATCGATCAGTTATCGACCAGGGTTAAAAATGATTAAATTACTAAAATGGTTATTAAAAAATAGGGGCTTGTGATAGAAGGACAAAAAGTAAGGGTTGTATGTATTTTTTAATGCCACATCATAAAAAAATAAAAATAAAAAATTTTATGCAAAAAATAAAAAAAAATTGTTTGGGGTGGACCACCCCTATCACTTAGGGGTATGAAAAATAGATTACGACCGATTCTCAGACCTACCGAATATACATATAAAATTTCATAAAAATTGGTCAAGCCATATCCGAGGAGTATGGCGTCTAAAACTGTGACACGAGAATTTTATAAGATTTGTGATATCACTCTCAAAATTAGAAAATCAAAGATTTGACGACAGGTAATGCTAATGCAGCTCCTAATTCCTCAAGACAAAACAACATTTTTTTATAAATCAAGAATGGCGTTTTATTAAAAAATCAACAATAAAATAGTTGACAAGAATGCGTTACCCTATCGAAACGACACTGTCTACACTTTCTAACAAAAAAATATCACAAAATTAATAACAAATTTTCTTGCGGTATAGAAAATAGTTCCAGTAGTTCCAACAGTTCCATACCACGTGAACAATAGTTTACTATGTGACAAAAATAAAATTAGGTAAACAAAACCACATTTCAATAACATTTTATTTTTTAGATATTGCATATGTTACTTTGCGGACCCATGTTTAATGAGAGTTTTCTGCTTATGACAAGAGATATTTAATCTAAAAACATTATGCATATATTTATGATACAAAAATCGATATTTATTACAACGCAAATTCTAGACGATGCTTCCGCTGTTCGCATGCGAACTTGCTTGATGTAAACCTGTTTTGTTTTAATCGAACCGGAAAAATGTGTACATTCGGAATATCGACCTGCGGAAAGCTGAAAACCATGGAAAGTTTGTTTAAATTAATGAAAAGTGCGAAATAATTCAAAAATGGCCCGTTTTTTCGGATATTATCGCTTATTATTCGTAAAGGAAGCCTCGGACGAAAAAAAGTAACTAAAGATTTTTTGTTCATTATTGAATGTTGTACAAGATAGGCATATTGGCGAACCAAAATTTTTAAAATTTGCATCGCAAAATAGCAATAAACTAATCAAAAATGTGGCACTTTTTCAGAGGAGCTTGACAATAATGAATCATTCTACTTGCAATATCGACTAACTGCCTGTTGTCGTTTGGAGAAATTGAAGATCTTTAAAAAATGTTGTGCTTTGGAGGTGGCGATCGCCACATCGCCACCCTCTCTGGATCCGGGCCTGCACTTTCCATTAACATATCTGAGAAATAATCGACGTTCTACCAATCCGGGTGGACGTAAAGCAACATATTTTCTATAAAAACTTAAATAATTGTCTCCAGCACAGTAAAAGAACGTGGTCTCTTGGTTTTGGTATTGGAAATTTCTATAAATAAGACGAATTTCACATCGTTGACATTATTTATTAAATTGACTAATTCATCAGAACGACATGCGCCTGCGACTCCCAATATTAGGAGGACCTATGAAGAAGCTTTTTAAAAATGTTGTTCTTTTATTTTTAAAGCGTTTACCTTCATCATCAAATATAAATTATGAGGTGCACTATTCAACTACCACTATTCCCCAATATGTCTCTTCAGAAAAGCATGTAACTTTGAATATTTGTTTATATCAATCCCCTTCTTTACAACAATCAATCCCCAACGTTGACAACATTGAATATTATGGCCAAAGCGTTGACGGCTTCATTTTATTTGCCAAATTTGATAAATACACGATTAATATATCTTCTGAATACAACTTGTTTTTTTTTGTTTGCATCAATCCATAAAACGTTGGTATATATTCATATATTTCTCGAGATTTCTTTGGGAGAAGGTTCAAAGAAACCTGTTCCGCACACTCCAGTATCTCCTCAGGTACACCTAAATCTTCATTAGATTCCATTTTTACAGACTTTTCAGCTCAGGGATTTCGTTTGGAGCAAAATAGCATGTTTTATTTGAATTAAAAGTACCTTTTTTGTTTCCCAATTTTGCAATCAATTTGCTCGCCATAAAAATGACACTTATACGCCAACGAGTTTACGGTAAAAATCGCTATAGCATTTCCTTTATAATTTATTTATTTATTATATAACTTTTCAAACCGTAGCAAATTTATCTCCATAAATGAACTTTGCCAGTAATTAAAGTTTTAAATATAATAAAGTTTTAAGGTTGCGGTATTCTAATAAGAAATTACCTCGATCGTTGACAGACAATGATATAAAAGTGTGTACGGGAAAGTGCTGGATATCTAGCGGAGAAAACTTGAACTGCAAATATTTAAAGAATGTCGCAGTTGGAGTGCAGAAAATAACCGGTGGCCGAAACTGAGTTTGAAGGTCATGCGTTCGATCCTGCGGCAAAATATTTACAACTCTTATCATCTAAATGGGATATCGATTTTTCCGTATTCTAAATTTCAGCGTTCAGATGCAGTTTATCCTTTGCAAATCTGTGCTTTGCAGTAGCAGTGGTTTTCTGTATTCATTATGTGTGTGTAATGCTAGTAAAAATTATAGAACATTTTTATTAATTGAAAGTTCGTTGGATTTACAAAGGTATGTATATCATTATTTGTAAATTGAATTAAAGTAATAATTAAATAATAGGTACTTAATAATTATATATTTATATGAAACAGGAACAGGGGAGGGGATTCGAATTTTTAATTTATCAAATTTTAGGAATACATAATAGTTATTTATGCAACAAGTACAAAAAGTAAGTGTTTATTGCACGCGACGTGAAATTGTCCTACGAGGCCGTCAGGCCGAGTGGACAACACGTGTTTATGTTATTGTTTTGTGTTTTTCTTCAGTTTTTAGTGCCATTTTTATTTTTTTTTGTATATGCTGTATAGTTACGTATTATCCAAATTTATAAAAAAATAAATTCTAAATCAGGATAAGCGTCAAATTAACGTGAATGCAAAGAGACATTAGTGAAGGGAACAAAATTTAAAGAAAAATGATATACTTACTCGCAATAAAGTTATTAGAAAACATTAACTAAAAATAATTTCTTAGACCCCTTGGAACTCGAACGAAAATTTTATAAAACAGTGTGATATTACTTGTTCATGTAAACTGAACTCTCGAAATCATATCCGAACAACCCTGTATAATGTAAATATATTTTTAATTCATTATTTATCCCTTTTATAATAGGTATTTAATAATAAATAGTGACACAATTCACAGAAGACAAATAGCAATATACTTTTTGAAAAATTTGTGTACCTGAAAAATAAAAGATAATAGTAAAAACAATCGTTTTATGTTTCAACCTTACCCTGATATCTATTACATCTTTATTTGTGTGGTGGGTTTAAAATATGTAAGCAAACTTATACGGCAAAAATTAGATGTCAAAATTTATCTAAATGTCAACCTCCAACGAGTTACAGTCATTTACAAGACGAATGCTAATAAATGTTTTAAAGTAAATGTTAAAAAATCCCCTGACGGCATGAGAACAATGTACACTAATATACAGGTAAGCGTCATTTGTTTTCTGCATCCCTGTATACTCCATATTAGTATAGCCAGCAGTATCAGTGGACAGATAATAATTTAACTGCAAGATTTTCCTTTTGAAATTTATAATTTTGTGGTTGTCATTTCACTTTAAAAATTTTCAAATTCTGTCAATTTTGAGATTTTTGACTACATTTTTTTCAACACCCTGTATTTTAAAATTTGAATCAGATCGATTTAATTCTCTGAATTTTGCAGGAGTTTGGTTTGGTGTTTTAAACACCTGTATTTTTTCGTTAACAGTGTTCCAATAGCCCTTAGATAATATTAAAGAGATTTTTTTAGTTCCCATAATTTTGAGGTGTTTTTAAAGGTCAAAATTTTCTCATAACTGCATACAGAACGTCTTTCGCACGTTCAGTAACCGTTCCGAAGTGGAAAAATCGAATGTGACATTAGGTTAGCAGCAAAGACCAAAGACCATACGTTTTTTTTAAGTTAAAACTTTGTTTAAACTATATTTAAATAGTAATAATGAGTAGACAGAACTTTAAAGATTCTATTTGTGTGGCTATTTTTGTTCTTCGAGCTTTATTTTTTTTAAGTTAAAACTTTGTTTAAACTATATTTAAATAGTAATAATGAATAGACAGAACTTTAAAGATTCTATTTGTGTGGCTATTTTTGTTCTTCGAGCTTTGATTTTTTTTATTTCAGTACCTAAAAACACTACAAATACGGGTCATATTTTGCCAGAAATACGGCGACCTTAAGAGACTGCATTCTGCACCTAAGCGACTTCATTTACTCTATAAATTAAATATTTCTTCAAGCGGCAACCATAAAACAACTAAAGGCTGTTTCAATTAAGTAAATATGAACTTATTTACGTCGACTTAGTAAATCGGAAAGCAATTTTTAGCGTCACGAATCATTTCAATCGTACTGCGGTTACAAGTAAGCTCACTGATCGCATCTTTCACAGAAAATGTGGGTGACTGAGTTGGCTCAGCTTCTGGAAAATGTCCAGCTTATCTCTCAAATACTGTTTAACCTTGGGATTCGAATGTATTTTTAGTTTACATCATGAATCACTCTTTAATTACGTACAACTACTCCATTATAATGATAATTAATAAATGTGGGAGGAAATAGGTCAGCGTCTCGTTGAAGACTGAATGAAACTATTCTTCAAATATAAATAATGAATAGGTTCGTAAAAAAATGACGATTCTAAGGCCATAGAAATATGTACCTACGTATTAAAATGACTAAAAATTTGTTTATTCAAAATAATCTAAATTGAATGGAATTGAATAATTGATGATTTATAATATAGGTACGTATTTAATAATTGCAACTGTTATGTCACTTATACAAAACTTGAGTGCAATATCAGTTATTAATATGCCCATTTTTATAAATCTATACTGAAGAAAAAAAAGAAAATGTGTAATAATTCATATCACATATCAAAATCTCAACTATTCTGATTACTGATATGTGTTAATTATAAATTATTTGTTGAATATCATTTATTTTTACTTTAGGGCGCCGTATTCTCGAAATATTGTCTTCTACAGATACAAATAATTTTAGATATCTCATGCCACCTGCGAATATTCAAAGGTACCGAAGTGAAATAAATCTATGATGACAAAAAGCGGTCTAATCAACACATTTTTAGGTACAGAAATCTTTCAAAATACCTAATTAGAATAGCAAAATAATGTGTGTCTTACAAACGCGTTTTAAAAGTTATTATTTTATTTGAGGAGAATTTAAATAGTAAAACTGAATGAACAAAACATCAAGAATTTTATTTTTATTATCTTTGTTCTACGAGTTTTATTTTTCGAGATTTCTGTACCTAAAATACCACAAATTTGACCATTTTACGGCGAGAAATAGACAACCTTAAGACAAAAGGTTTTATTATCATGATAAATGTGAAGTATATACATTTTTTCATATGTAATATATTTTAAGCATATAAAATTTTATTACAAATTGAAAACATACCTATATATACCTAAAACATGACAGTTGACCCTTAAATAAATGTAATTTATTATACAGGGTGTCCAGTAAGGAATGGTCCAAATTGCAGAGCTGTATTTTTCGGACCAAAATATTGCGATTTAACCCAACTTATCTGAATCCAAAAATTCAAGCTGTGTGCTGTAATGTGCCAATAATCGTCCCATACTTTTTTGTGAATCGAAGTGTGAAAATTTCGGACTGTTGTGGTAATTCTAGAGGTATTGTCATTAAAAAACAACGTCTCATTACGCTAGTAGCTAAGTAGGACGCGACAATTATTAAGGTGAGCTTGAATATCCGTCAAAATGTGTTTTTTTACAAAATGGCGCTTCTCTCCATTTTAGTACGAAAATGAGTAGTATACATTTTGTTCTTTAAAACGAATATTTAAATTTTGAAACAAAGTCTAATAAAGGATTGTCCTTAAAGTTTTGATGTTTATTTCGTCTATAGGTATATGAAAGAGACACAATAAAATATTGAAAAATATTTTCATTCTTTAAATTTAGTGCAGTTAAATTCTTTTTTGATTTTTAAGGAACCTAAAATTATAATTCTAAATAAAATTTCCCAATTACATTATTAGAAGAAATTAATAATTACTAGGTACATTTTTATTTGTACCAAAAGTAGTAATAATCTCTTTAGATAGAAGAAAAATCTTAAAAATTAATTTTTAAAAAAATCTTTCAACTGCATTCATAAAAGTTGGCTGCCGATTATGCAACTTTTCCGACGTAGCAAATCTATTACGTTTAATTTGTAATACACTATATAATCGGTTTGTTTTTGTAACAGTTGGAAACGGTTCGGAACTATCAGAAATGTCCGTTCAACTATTTATTTCGTTAAATTCAATGGTAACGCCTTCTTAACTTAACTGGTCGAATATTTCTAACAGTTTAAAACCAACTGCTGAAAAAATAAACCTAATAACATACTAGAGGTTTTGTCGAGCGAGCCTGCCTTGTGATAAAATTTTAAATTTTTAAAATTTAAAAAACCGACGAAACGAGCATAACGAGAACACAGAAGACAACAGTACACAATCCTCAGTAAAGCCAGTCTATTACATGAAATCCTAAAGTAACGTTCAGATAAACGTTAGTGCAATGGCACTGCAGTTGTGCTGTTGTATTGTAATTGTATGGTGTTAAATATTATTTACCCTGTTTACATAAAATTACTGTAGACTTAAGAAGTTGGGTAATTTTTCCGCTGTAAGTTGGCGACATGCAAAAACTCAAGATTCTCGACCTTCAGAGAGGTTATGTTTATGTTTTGTCAATTACGTCCCTATCTACGGAAATTGTTGGTTTTTATCATTTGCCAAATAGTAATTAAAAGCCTACCCTAGATAAAATATAAGCCTACAATCTGCAGGAATAGATGGTTTATTTGAATGTTTGGTTAAATCACAGTATACTAGTATACTGTGGGTTAAATGAGGCCCCACTAATTTCAGCAAGTCATCAAACACTGCCACTGTCATTCGGGTGAAATGAAAAAATAATCGGCATTCTCATTTCGCATTTCTTTATATAAATTATAGAAATCACCTTGCATGTGATATCATGTATAGTTTTTATACATATTGACGTCGCTGCGAATAAGAGCAGCAAAAGTAACTGTTTCTAAACCAAACAGTCCTCTTCATCCATTTTTTAGAAACAAATCAATTCTAAACTAAATATCTAAATTAGAATCTAATTTAAAAACTTAGCCTGCAAAAATGTGAATCTTCTAGTTACTGTCAAAAAAGCAGTTTTCTGATTGGTCCTTGTATGATTGTTGGAAAAGGATTGATAAAAGCTAAAATGCTTTTAGCTTCTGCCATGCAACTGCAGTACAAAGGCGTTACTGTTAAGTTTATCTGAACGTTACAAAAGTCACCCGTATTTTTCGCCGTTTTACTTCAGTATCTTTGAATATTTGCAGGTGGGATGAGTTAACATTCCTATTATTTGCTGAACCCTAGATTATTCAGTTATTAAATGTCTAAAATTATTTGTATTTTGTAAAAAAACGCTATTTCAAGAATACGGCGCCCTTTTTAATAATTTATCTGCAGTACCAATGCAACCGTACTAATCTTATGTGAATGAAGCTTAACTTAGCTACTAATTCTCACGTGCTAGATTCAAAAATAAAATTCTTGATGTTTTTTATATCCTCCTCAAATAATATAATTTTTAAAATGCATTTGTATGACACATTATTTTGCAATTCTAACCCCACACTCACAATTATTTTAGCATACTTATAAACAAAAGTGAAGTTTATGTTATAGCAATATTTACATCTACAATTCAATTTAAAAGAAATACGTATTTTGAAAGATTTCTGTACCTAAAAATTTGTTGATTAGACCGCTTTCGGCCGTTATACAGGATGTCCCGAAATTAATGGGACACAGAGCAAGAGTAGATTCCTTACATCAAAATAGTGCGATTAAGCCAAACTTACCTTGATCCATTGTGGCTAATAAAAAAGTTGATAAAAACTGGTTATAACTTTTTTTTATCAGTGTGTGTACGAAAGTTTTAATAGAAAAATATTGTTCTCCTATCTATACTGTACCTTTGAATATTCGCAGATGGCATGGGATAACTTTATATTATTCAGTTCATAAATGTATAAAAATATTTGTATTTGTAAAAAACACTATTTCAAGAATACGGCGCCCTTAAGGTGACTTTAAATTTATTACCCATACAGTTTTTACGAAGTGAATGTACTGACGTCATCCGAGCAATTGAATTAAATTGGCAAAAATATCTCAGTCACGCCAACTCACTGTTATTGTAAAATTTAAATGCGAATGGATATCATGTAAATTATCTTACTGCGTATGAGCTCCGACATACAAATAAATACCAATCACTGATGATGATTCATCTGTAGAGGTTCAAATTGTTAAGAAATTAAAAAGTACCTACAGAGGTTTCTGAAAATAATGTTAAAATTATTTACGTATTTTCTCGATATCTTCCACAAATTTCTTCACAAATAAATTGCAGTAAAACTTTTTGCGGTCCAGGAATTTCTCAGTAATAGAAATAAAGCGAATTGTCAAGTGTTCTAGAAATTTTTGGAACCATGCCATACAGAACAAAGAGAATAATAACTCCGATATGTAATAATATATTAATTTATACCGATATAATTAACAGTCTAAAAGAGTGATTCAGTAACGTTGACCACAAGAAATTACCCAAATTAAATACACTTGCTGCAAAGCCAGATGATAATTCATTAGGATCATAAAAATGATTACGCAGAATTGCATTTGCCTGCTTATACCTATACAGAGTGGTTCAGCTTACGTAAAGTACCAGTGGCGGGGTTATAGGTATACTCGCGTCAAGAATTCAGACGTCTTGTCACGGCTGACGTTACACATTTGTTTTTATTGTCAACGTAATTTTCGATATTTGGTCGCGTTAAAAACAATAATTGTTTTGCAATTTAGTGCAATTTAGTGTTAAAAAAAGAGTGTAAAATATTTCAGGAGGTAATAGTATGAACCAAAATAAGCAGAAAAGTCTTAATAAACATGGGTCCGCAAAGTAACGGTTGCGGAGACATGGACCACTATTCGTTTTTCAAACATTTTATTTTATTAGGAATAAACCGACAAAGGAAGTTTTTAACAAACAAAAACGAAGTTACAGAGTTCAAAGTGCCCTCCGTCCATTTCCAAGCAGGCACGACATCTTCGTCTCAACGATATTCGAACTCTTTCGAAAACACCCTCTTTGGTTTGGATGGTTTGGAGCTGCAGCTCTTCCAGGCTATTTCCAGGAGTACCATACACTAATGTCTTCAAATATCCCCAAACAAATAAATCTAGAGAGTTCAGATCAGGCGATCTTGGAGGCCATAAAACAGGTGTGGCCCTTCCTACCCATCTATGTGGAAAAGTTTGATGTAAATGCTCTCTAACAGTCATGGAAAAATGAGTTGGAGTACCATCATGCTGGAACCACATTTGTTGCCTCTGATTCAAAGGAATGTCTTCCAAAAACTCATACAGTGTGTTCTGAAGAAAGTTGAGGTAAGCAGCGTCTGTTAATCGGTTTGGTAAAACAGCAGGACCTAGAAACCTGTCAGCTACAGTACCCATCCAAATATTTAATGAAAAACGTGCTTGATGTCCAGATTTTATTAGAGCATGAGGATTTTCGTCGGCCCAAATATGCATATTGTGAAAATTAAACACTCCATTTCTTGTGAACCCGGCCTCATCAGTAAAAAGAATGTTTGCAATAAAACGAGGGTCTTCAGCATCATGACGTAGAAACATGCGACAAAAAACCAAACGTGCT
This sequence comes from Monochamus alternatus, assembly GCA_037114965.1. Lineage (NCBI taxonomy): Eukaryota > Metazoa > Arthropoda > Insecta > Coleoptera > Cerambycidae > Monochamus > Monochamus alternatus. The sequence continues at coordinate 9,141,438 of CM073426.1, read as the reverse complement.
TGAAGATCATTTATTGGATTTAAGACCTGTACTCGATGGACATGGTATGGATAAAGCAGTTGCTCGTGAAGGATTTTCCAAACAAGAGGACCACTAATTCCTACCTCGGCTGATATTCTCCGCACAGTCGTACCTAGATTCAGCTCTACCAGTGCTAGAATTTCTTCTTCTGCTCTAGGAGTGGATACCGACCTTGGTCTTCCCGATAAATGGCACTGTTTGCTCAAGGAACCGGATCACGCAATCTTTGGTGAATTCTTCCAGACATGCGTTGTGAAGGAATCTGGCGATTTGGATAAGCGTCAACATAAAGACGTCGTGCTTCGGTGGCGTTCCCATTAGCACGATCATACATGAAATGCATGTCTGTTAATTCTGCGTTAGAGTAACCAGCCATAGCGAAAGAAAACTTGTGCACTGAGAACAACTATCAAATACGTACTGTTTATTTCACTAAACATCAACCAACTATTATAAGAAAATACACAACGTTTTTGCAAAATAAAAAAAGGGGCTAAAAAACATAAAACATTCCATATCTCCGCAGCCTTTACTTTGCGAACCCATGTTTATTGAGACTATTCTGCTTATTTTGGTTCATACTATTACCTCCTTAAATATTTTACACTCTTTTTTTAACACTCTGTATAATGCAAACGTTTAGTGTAATATATAGTGTTATTACTATCAATTGCAGTTTCTTAAATATTTTGATGAAAACATAATGAATTATTCATTTGTTTGTATGACGTAAGTCGTCTGAATTCTTGTCGCGAGTATACTATAATGACTTTTTCACGGGAAAAAGTATATCACTCTGTGTAATCATGCAAACAAATTTGGTTTTCATATGCTGCATTTTCATTGTATCTTTAACGGTTTAGAGACATTTAATTTCTTCACTGGTAATTTACGCCTCTGATAATTTACGTAAGCTGCAAATTTTATACCTGCTAACATACTAAAAAATTATGCCAAATTTGCCAAAAATATCTCATCAACATTGGAAACTCAGAAACGACGTCCTTGGGACCCTATTCTTACTTAACAAAATTACCCTAAATTTAACCACAGAATACGCCCCTAAATTTTCTCTACACGCTATTAGAAAACACCCTGTATATATTTTACGTTTTATTTTTTGAAGATATAGGCACTAAAAGAAACGAAAAATTTGATTTTCTTTCCGTCAGAAATATTACGACCTTAATACGTATGTACAGTGATTTATTATATTTTGACCCCTCCACGCGTATGCCTGCCTGACGAATAGGGTTGGAGTGGGGATATGCTCTCTAGGTGGTAAACTAACGAGTTCAACAGTGTTGTTTTATTTATCGTGGGAGTGTCAATCTTTAAAATTTTCAAAATGCCTCATGTGTACAGCAATACTGAATTAATGGGCATGGCTAGATGTTGAGATGCTGAGTATACAGGATGATTTTTTAATATTGCGAAAAATTTCAGGGACAGGTTATTTAGATAAAAATAAGAAAAAAAGTTCCCATTAGCATGTGTCGGGAAACACTTCGTTTCCGAGACACAGGGAGTTAATTTTTTTTGTAATCTACTTTTAATACTTGTTCTTGTAGGAATACGATTAATTTCATTGGCTGAAAATCACGTGACTTTGTGTTGCTGGCAACACTACATCGTTCTTTGAAGCCGGCTTTACATGTTACACTAACCTAAAACCTAAATACAATATTGCCTAATCCTAATGAACTACTGTGTCAGCATGCAACTAATCATGTCGCTCACCTTAGCAAAGCTCTTCGCCACTTTTCCCCAGTCTCGACGACGATGAGCTGTAGTTTCATCTCCAGGATTTCTCAGCTGCACTTGTTTCTCCTCCACTCGCACAGTAATTATCCTTCTTTCACAACTCACCACTGTATCAACTATAATACCGACGAGCTAAGTTAGTCTTCCTTGCGGTACGATCATACGTTTTTCTGCAATTCGGGTTAATGTAGCAACAGCACTGCGCTCATTCTTGGCAAAAATTGTCGCCCGACCTGGTTGTAAATAATGAGGAATTAGGTATATTTAATTTTGGCAGACCGCAAAATTAGGTACGGTGAGTACGGTGGGTTCCTCGTATCACAGCGATCGTCCAGGGAGGTGTTCGCATTTCCGTTCGTTTGTGTACCACTACAAAAAACGCAAGTTGGATACTATTCACTGAATACTAAGCACGTTTGTGGAATTTATATACAGGATGCTATAGCGCCTTTGAGCCTCTTAAAATCTTATAAATATATACGTTCAGCTCATTCTGACCGTTGTCATTTTTGTGCCGTCTCGTGACTTTTTATACTAGTGTGGCAAGTAGGCCGAGATAGTTTCAGATACGAACTACAAAATTAAAATTATTTTGAAACTTTTTACTTAGTCATTATATACAGGGTGTTAGGAAATAAATGCAACATAGAGCAAGAGTAAATCCCTGGCGACAAAATAACGCAATGGTGCCAATTTTACCTTAGTTAAAAATTGGTGGTTACAGGGTATCAAAATTAAAATATTATTTTCGATATTTGTAAATAACTTTAAAAAAAATCGAAATATTTGCATACATTTTGGTGGTTGGGGGTTTGGGGGACGAGAGATTCAAATTTGTTTCTAATTTTGACGTCATTATTGGAGGGCGTCACTTATGGCACGTCATACTTATTTTAAATAACAGAACTTTTTTGCGACTGATTATTCGATTCTCCTAGTTTTTTTGTCTAAAAAAGGGATACCTTGAAATATTCAGTTCATCAAGTAGAAACCGTTTTGGTTTCAGGTAAAGAGCTTTTTTCGTTGAAAATACAGCAAAATGTTACTTGACAAAGAAGATCGGCAAGGTTTGATAAAACCGAGTTTTGAACATGGTTTCATCGAACATAAAGATGTCATCAAAGCAGGTCGATCTTCTTGTAATTTTGCACGTCGTCATCATTTGCCATTATTGATAACTTTTTCAGCGGAAAAGGCTCTTATCTGAAACCAAAACAGTTTGTACTCGGTCTACTTCAATAAGGATTATTTAAGAAACGGTTACTCCTAACGACTTCAACAAGGTATACCTTTTTCAAATCAAAAAGTAAGGGAATCAACTGTTTCAATAGTCAGATGGATACACTAAGCTGCAAAAAAGTTCAGTCATTTAAAACAAGCATAATGTGCCTACTAGTGACGTCAAAATTGAAAACAAATTTGGCACTCTGTATCTTTATAACCATCAACTTTTGATTCAGGTAAGTTTGGTAACATCGCATTATTTTGTCGTCAGAGATCTACTTTTGCTTTAAGTTGCATTTATTTTCGAACACCCTGTATAGGTACATCAGAAAATACAAATACCGGATTATTTCAAATTGTTCTGCTTTGTAACGAATAAAGCGAGATTTTTTTAATTATTTTCTGTGATTTTAGAAACCGATAGCGACACAAGCAGCTCCTAACTCCTATGATGTTATTAATATGAAATTTAGACTTTGAATGTTGATTGGGTGCTTATTTGTAATTTGTAGACTGACAACTTAAGAACCATTACTTCTTAGAAAGATATCGGTTGGATAACATGGTAATGCAATAAACGGTATGGAAATGTGTCTCATTATGTAAAGAATCCGATACGTATGAGTCTATCCTATTAGCAAAATCATCTAGTCAATGCCCCCTTTTTTGTTGGATGTCGTTTCGCTTAGCATACCTACATAATTTATCACATTTACAACGGATCAGTTCAATGTCTGCATTATGATAAATAGGTGTCCGTATTAGAAGAAATTCAAGCTTGGCCGGTATGAATATTGCATGCAGCGTCTGTTCTATGCTATTATTAATATTTTGGAAATTGGCGATTAAAGGAGTCAGCTGTGAAAAAATTACATGTTGAAATAAAAAACAGTAAAAACGAAATAGATACAGGCAATGGGATTGACAGATTCTTCTTGTTTGCAATGTATGCATTTTGTATATTCTTTCAGGTACCTTTAAATATTGTTGCACTTTTAAGATATTCATTAAGAGTTTTGTCAAGTTCTTGTAATTTCATTCATGATGCCCTCGTAATGCAAGTTCAAAAGCTCCGCAAAATTTTATACAGTAAATAATTTTGGATAAACCATTAAAATAAACCTATTTCTTATCACCTTTTCGTCCGAGGGCTACAATGCACCGAGGACAAAATAGCATCTCTCCCGAATGGTATATACTATCCACGGTTTCATTAACTTAAAAACACATATTTTGTCATTATGAAGTAAGTAGCACCAGAATTATTGTATTCGGATTTGAGCATTTATTTAGTAGTCGGTGAGTCATTGTCATAACTACAAAATAAACAAACAAAAAGAATTGTCAAATTAAGGCGCTAGTTTGGTTTAGTTTAAAGTTTGTTTAGTGCACAATGAATAATTGTGAGTCGGAAGAGATTGTGGAGGCTGCAAATATTGCAATAAGCAATTTGCTTCCTACGAAGTCAAGATCTTTATACGATATAGCCTACAATCGGTTCAAAAAGTGGTGCGCCGAGAAAAATGTTCAAGTATACAGCGAGAATGTTTTGTTGGCATACTTCAGTGAAAATGCAAAGAATTACAAGTCTTCCACATTATGGGCGCAATATTCTATGGTTGGAGTTGGCGTGATAATTTACGACAACATAGATATAAGCAAATTCCCCAAGCTGATCGCAATTTTGGAAAGAACCGGTGACGGATATCAAGCGAAAAAATCGAAAATATTGACAAAGGGTGAAATCGACCGTTTTCTATCAAGTGAAGATGACAAAGAATTCTTAATGATTAAGGTAAGATTACTTTTGTTGTGGTATTTCAATTATTAAGTATTTTGATTTTTTATAGGTTGGATTAATTCTGGGGATTGCCGGAGCTTGTCGAACTGATGAGTGATGAACTAGTCAATTTAACTGTAGATGATATTGAGGATTGACAAAGATTCCACAACCTTTCTGGTTACCGATGTGGGAAATATGCTTGAATTGTTTCGAAAATACCTGTTCCTTCGTCCCCCCCACGTCAAGCATAAGCGCCTTTTTTTGTACTACAAAGCAGGAAAATGTAGTTAGCAGCCAGTTGGCAAGAATATCATGGGAAAAATTCCGAGTGTAGTAGCTTCGTATTTAAAATTACCTGATGCTGCATGTTATACTGGTCACTGCTTACGAAGATCTTTAGCGACATTACTGGCAGATGCTGGTGTGGATATCACGACAATAAAGCGTCATGCTGGTTGGAAATCAACGACAGTCGCTGAGGGTTATCTCGAGAACTCCATTGAAAATAAGACCAAAATTGCTAATCAGGTTTTAGTAGGTACCACTACTAGCGCAATCACAAAAACTGTAAATGTAAGCGAAAGTAATATTCCTTCTAATATTAATTTCGAAAATTGTACAAATGTAACATTTAGTTTAAATGTCCATAAATATTTTCAATGTTATCTTTTTTTTGCATGAAAAACGTTATCCATAATGTAAACTCCCTTGGGAGCATTATACTCCCTTGGGAATAATCGACTACTTCTGTTATTTTGATGTCATAGAAACTGATTTCTGCTCCCGACCGTGGAAAAATGTATTTTATAAATTTGTCAGTAGAAGACAACCGCGGTCCTTCACTACTTCACTTCACCGAATTTGAATTGCATTTCTATTTAGGCAAATAGCCAATTTTATTAATTATTATTAATATACACTGGCGTCACAAACACGAAATTCACCAACCTCTATCACACTAATATAATGACTGATGGATGAAGAAGAAAGAGTCGGGCCGCGTGCATCTGTGCCAAATGCAGTCGACGGCGGGCTCGCCTGCATAGGAAAACGGATCCGAACGATATTCGACTTTTTCCGCCGGTAACGTAATAAACGATAATTTGAACTGACAACTTTGAAATTGTGAAAATAACGTTAAATTAATAAAACCGATGCTGCGTTGTGCATAGTTGGCCATGAACTTTTGAATAATTAGGTTGCGTCAACACGTGTTAAAAATTGTTTTTGTCTCGGTTGTACATTTGTGGCGGACAAGCAGTGAAGCCATTATAAGCTAAAAAAAATACGATACTGATTCGGGCAGGAAACTTTTATGTTGCGGCGAGTATACATAGTTTTTGCTATTAATACTCAGGATGTAACTTCCTTGATAATCAACAAAAAAAGTCACTATGTATGCACTGACATGTTTGAGGAAGCTGTAAAAATACATAGCGTAAAGGTATACGCAGATTTAAAATAATAAATACATGTCAGTTCGAATACGTGAAATGTTTTATTCATAATTAATTGTTGTCAAACAACAGCTCATTAACTTGCTGATATTCCTCTCAATACAAATATGAATGATATACACGTGTGTTTTGTACGCTCATACTCATACATGGTCATTTACAAGCGGTTTCAAACCAATACAAATGACGAATCTGGCTGCAAAATTCCAAGTAAACAACCTTGATGTCAGGAATTATTACGTAAAAACGTAGCAAACTCAAATCGCCAACTGATTACCTAAAGTATGTTAATGAGTCATAAAATAAATCAATGTCTAAACTCGTTTTTAAATTAAAATCTAAACTACTTGTGGTTATGAATCATATATCTAGGCAACCAGATATACGTGAAGTATGTGTTATTGTTTCATAGGTAAGTATATGCATGGTTTTTAAACTGCTTAAATTTTTGAGGTACAATAGTTTGCAATAATAATGACACTCTTTAAAATGAATTTTGCGATTTCTTTTCAACTGCTGACGTATTTTTAACAAAATCTACTTTCAACTTTTAACATTTGTTCTTACGTTGTTTCACTCACCAATAGAGATTTAATTTAAGATTTAATGGAATTTCTACTCAGAACTTCCAGAAGCTCAAAAATTGTTTTGAGGGAGTGTCATTATTATTGCAAAATCATGTACTTATATGCATAGCCTTTCAAACTGAATCTTTGTTCGGTTATTCATGAGTTTTGCTAGGTTTCTTTCAAAATAAATAATTGTAAAATCACCGACTGGTTTCGTGGCTAAAACTGAAGTTTTTACCCACCTATACTCACTATATGCATGAAGCAAGCTACAAATACTCCTATAAAGATTTTTATACAAGATGATATCGTGAGTAGGGTGATCAGATCCAGATGTACGTAAAAGGTCTGTTCCGACAAGAATCAGGGACTAGTTTCAAACTGTTAGAAATATTCTTGAGTTATATCCTTGACAAATACTCAAGGGTTATATCCTTGACTAATACTCAAGGGTTATATTCAGCGAAAACACATCTATAACTTATTTAACTGGTCGAATATTTCTAATCTGAAATTAATCACTGCCTATTCTTGAAAAGACCTACAACAGAATAAAATGAGAAAGAAAGAAGGCAAAAACGACATATCATGTAAATGGATAATACTTTTTTTTTGAAACTTTTATTTAACTTATTACAAATCAGTATTTTCTCAATTTGTTCATATGATTTAAATAATCAATATTTTAACAACGTCAATTTCCATACTTTTCAATACGGATCTTAAGATGACATTAAATACAACACAAAAATAGAAAATATCCTCAAAAAAGAGGACATCTGGTTACCCTAATCGTGAGAATTTACATTTATACAAAATAAACTGCCCCCTTCTGGTATTATAAAATTTTATGTGCCTATTTAAAAAACCTTTATTATCAGTAGTGTCGAATAAGTATTGAGTTTAATGTACCCACATGCTGTTATAGTGGCCAAAGGGCGTGGTTTATATAAAGAACGGAGTCATTCCATGTGGATCGATTTGTAATTTTCGCTATAATCTAGAGCAAATCTTAGGGTTCAGTTAACTTTTGGTGCTACCGACTGACCTAAATGTGTAAACATTAAACTTAATAAAGAAGGCGCTGATCGCATTAAAAATAAGTAGGTTTTCCATTATCGAGTTACATTTGATGCTCTTCTCATGTATTAATTTGCTTCCAAGGAAGTTGTGTGTTCATTCCATAAAGTATTTGTTGTCCGTTACTTTTTGGAGTGTTCTTGTATTTTATTGGTCTGTTCAAGCTTGAATTAGATTTAAGTTATGAAATGTGTTTTCAGTAAACGTAATGCAAGAAGTAGTTGGACAAACATTTCTGACAGTTTCAAACGGGTTCCTAATTGGCGAAAAAGACGAAGTGCTTGACATCTTTTGATAAATTTCGGAACTGCTGAAAAGGTGAACAACAAACCGAAAGAACTTTGTTTACGTATAGAAGTGTGAAAGTTTTGTGTATTTTTTATATTTTTCATTTTTTGTATATAAATTGTACCAGAATGGTTTGTAAATAGTCTAATTTTATAATGAATGAAGAAAAATGCAGCATCTCCAAAAGTTAATTTAATAAATCGCGCAAAATGCAAAGAATATCATAGGTCTCTCTTCTTATAATGAAGCCACGTGCTTTAGTGGACGACTTTGTGAAGTTATTTATGTGCTTCGAAAAATTTAACTCACATCTACGTAAAGAAGTTTATTGCAGTCAACAGCATTCATGTTCATTAATAAATAACAAAAACATGAGAAGCCCAAGATTTGACCCATGCGGAACTCCCGATACGGCTAAGAGAGGCCGAGACTTAAACCCACCGTGTGCAACATAGTAAAATCTATCCACTAAATAAGTTCTAAAAAATTGTACTAATGGAGGGGAGAATCCAAATTCATTCAGTTTCACTATCAATATATTATGACTTATAGCATCAAAAGCCCTGGAAAAATCTGTGCACACCACTTCAACTCCTGCAATCAAGTGTTTCACATACATCTTGCAAAATGAAAGTAAAATTAGTTACTGATGATTTTTTCTCTAAGAATCCGATATGGAGAGAGTTTTTTACCGATATATATGTGGGTATACAGTATACACAGAGTTCTCAAAGATCTTAGGAAAATAGGGAAGAATTGATATATCATATTTCCATATAACATTTTAAACCACAAGTTACTTAATAAATTGTTTATTTTCACGCCTTCTATGACTCCTTAGAAGGAACGCACTTAATTCCGAAACATCCTGTATCATTTATTTTGATCCAAGCAATCGCTGACCTTATATACGTTGTTCACGTTTTTCGGAACACCCTGTACTTATATCACAGAAAAATTAATTCCAGTATTTCAATTGAAACAAAAATTATTATCAATTTTAATTAAATCGGGCTGCTGGAAAATCATTTTATTTAATAAAATATGCATCTACAATTTATTATTTTTTTATTTTTCACAAAAACGATCAAACGAAATCAATTTTGTTTCCGTTTTTCAGTTTTTAGATATTTAATTTCACATTACTCACCGCGTCATATATCTTCCTCTTGCTCTCAATGTGGCCGATTGCCTCTTATACAAAAAATACATGTATCACAGAACAGAACTGTACATATATGCTAATCAGATCATAAACAATATTTAGAATTCATAACTACCATCCACCGGATGCAATTATGCATCTGACATTCCCGCCGGACATGTACAGGGTGTTAAATTTTTTCGTTGCGACTAGAAATTTCAAATATTCTTATCTTATAGGATTTAAAATGGTGTTTAATTATTTACTTAATTAAAGTGCCAGGAGCAACATTTCATAGGCGTACTAAATTTGAAGGATAAAAATATATTAAAAAATGATAAAAATAATTGCATTACATAACATCCATTCTAGTAAAAACAGTAATATAACAGTTTTTGCCACTTTCTATGCGTTAGATAATAAAAATCATAGAGTTATTTGCAAATTTAAAGTTTTTATCTTGTATTATCAATTACCAAGGTCGAAAATAATAGAAAGTGACTAGTTCACAGCACAGAGATGAGTACGGAAGGTGAGCGTTGCATGATTACCTAAGCATGCCACTTGAAAAGGGTTCAAACACACAAAATTACCAAAATAAGTAGACGTCAAGTGAACCTAGCACATTAATAGTTTACTTTAAATATCCCCCCTGTGCCATGCTTTCCACAAATTAGAACGCCGTCCTTTTGAACGGCGATGGCCCACCACCACCCACTTACACCTACCTGATGCGCATTCCGCGGATATCACTCTTTAAAACTTGAGCCTTGTCATCATGGACGCAAAATTCACGGATTTTTGTACAAATTTTGCAACTTCTGTTTTAATTATTTATGGCAGGACAATCTCAAATTTTGCAAAACAGGACAAATATTATTGCTACTTTCGTTATTATGTAGTGTTAATTAATTTGTTTTGAGCTTCTGAGAATCTACTGTAACAGTTTGATGATGAAAATTATAGAAAATGTTGTAGTTGATAAAATTCGTTACAGGTTTTCCCACCATTAAATAAATCGCTCAAATATTCGTGAATTTCGCATCCATAAGAACAAAAGGCTTATTGCACTATATGTAGGCACTAATTCACTAATGTTTACTAGCACTATCACTATAACGGTCACACATTAACACTTATTACCGCCTTCCGTATGACCTTCATGTATCCATGTTTCGTCAAAATTTAATATATTCTTTGATTCAGATTCAGACTTTTCAATATTTATTTTAAATAGTTTCTTCGCAATATCACTATTTCGTCTTTTTCTATCAGTATACTCTTTTCAATTTCATTTATATGAAAATTCACATACCATAATTCATACGTCACGCATAATCCGCAAAAGCACCCTTGTAGTTTCATTTTGTAAGATATAGCTACCCAATTTTTTTGTCAAAATCTCATTTTTAAAATACCATCGTCCTTCCGCAAGTTTCCACTTTTTCGCAGTTGTACTTCTTTACTACTCTTTTTTGCATTATACATATATGCTATTCATGTACACTCTTGTTAATAAACTACATATTTCAAGATCACTTACACTCATATTTTGATCTCGCGCCCTAAACCCTTCATCATCATGCAATATTCCTCACTTATTAAATTAGGGCCATTTTGAGAATACACCGTAGAGCTTGAATTATTCTCCATTCTTAAAAACACAAAATCACTAATAAATTAATTAGATTCATAATTAAATTAGCGGAAAGATATATCCGAAATTTTGCTCTCCCGAATATTTTCTATAGTTTTTTAAAAATCATTTGGTAGATTGTAGGTATTGTAAAACATATATCGGATTATCTCGTTATCATATACTACACTAGTAGAATAATAAATAAATATATTTATTTTCTATTGTTCGTTACTTTTATACGTCTCAGTGAGATCAAGTGGAAGTCATAATTGGCCAATGAGATGATATCCGTCGGCGCGGTAAGCTTTTGACGAGAATAAGTTATGCTTCCAGTGGTCTATTCTAACAGTATGTTCACACAATATTATTAATACCTAATACAAAAATATATAAAAAAAGTACGAACAGTAATGAACATGTGTTTAGTTCAGATAGCGCAGTGCGGTGCATGCTGAGAATCAAATCTATATCTATATATAATTATCTATTTTGATGGTACATGATTTCACACATGCTATGTTGCTAAATTACGGTCCGGTAGAGAAACCTAAAAAATACTATGCATGCACCGTGTTATAAACGAAAAAGCGTTGTAATTCTTCATGCCTGAATAGCGCGAATTGTTTTGTATGTAATGCATTATTTTTATCAGCAAAACTTGTACATGTTATTATGCAGTGCCGGTTTTAACACTACCAGCACCCTGGGCGAGATTTCGGCGGCGCCCCCCAACGGAAAAAAGGAAATAATATAATGAAATAATTATTTATTATAAAAAATAACCGTTCATTAGAAAAAAACTAATAAAATTTTACTTTTCTGGCCTTTCTATCAGCGAACTGTTTTATAAGGTTATCAAGTTTGTCAGTCTAAATTGAGAGGTAGCAACCGTTACAGGTATAGTCAATAATATTCGCAATGCTATCCATACATTTGGATACCTACAGTTCTTGTAAGTCGCGATCTTTGATAAAATTTGAAACAGAAATAGGAGTAACCACATTCTGATCAGGCAAAAAGGATTTCAGACTTACGAGTTCATCACACAACATACAACCATCTATGTCTGATTTGGAGTCTACAGTTAATTTTAATTGGAGATCACCATAGAGTTTGACAAGGTCGGGTTTTTCCGGAATATGTTTAATATTGTACAAAAAAGACCAAGATTCCGAGTACTCATTTAACTGTTCTAACCTTTCATTGACTGAAATTAATGTAGTGTACAAAAGACACTTGAAAATTCAACTTCAGTTTTTTTTCTGGACAAGTTATAGAGTCATCGCGTGTAATTTCCCAGCTTGACGCTTAACACGTCGAATTGTTGTTGTAGCTCTAAACACAGGTTCAATTACTAGTTTTTCGGCCAATTCCTTCTCAGTTAAAATAGCGCTTTTAAAGCCTGTATTCCTATAGTTTTTCAAGAAATTCAGCATTTTTTCAACATGTCTGTACATTTACCGAGATCCATGTCTGTTGATTGTAGAGATTTACTTACGATATTTATTTGAAACAGTACGTCATACCAAACAACCAATGAAACTATGAAGCTGAAATCCTTTAGCTGTTCGGCTAGAGTAGTAGCCTCATGAGACACTTGAACATCAATTTTCAATAGCCAAAGCATCACGGATGGCACTAATTTACGAGTAATACTTCCAAATTCAATAATGATATATTAAATAAAAATTTGTAGTAACGTAAGTAATGCAAAAAAATAGGACATAGTTTATGGGAAAAATAGAATGTTTGAAAAATTGCATTGAACATATCGTACAAAATGAAAATCAATACCCTTTTTTGCCATTCATGCATTTTGTTATTTCATATAACGGTTATTATCATTCTAAGTTTTCCAATATTATCATTTCCGACGCTTATATCGAGTAATTAAAAATTTATTCATTTCCGACGCTTATATCGAGTAATTAAAAATTTATTTTAACACACATCCCATATTAAAATGCCTCACCTTAGACCCACCCTGAAAAAAATTACTCACACCCGTTTTTTTTTGCTGAACAGTGGCAATTTATATAACATTACAATTTTTATAATCTATAAAATGTCATTGACTGAGTTTATTTGCAGGTTTGATACATGAGTTTATCATTTTATTATTATTTATTTATTTAAAAAAAAACTCTAAAAGTTCCTTTTAAATATATAGAGTGATTCAGTCATAATGTCATACATTTTTAGGGACGAGAGAGAAAAATGAGTATAGTACGAAAACGCGATTAAAAATTTTTTAAATGCATATTTACGCTGAAAAATTTTTTCAAATCATTATTTAAAGTAATGTTAAAATATGTAATAAATTCTATCAACTATTTTCAACATATTAAGTTTCAGTTAATATTGTTAATATTGAAGTGACTAAACGTCAGCTGATCAAATAAATAATAAAGCATTTACATTTCATTACACAGTGATAAAAAAACCAATACAATAGATAAATTGTTAAGAGAGGCTAACAAGTTTTTCGTACTTAAATACCAAGTAAAACAAAAAACCCTCGTGTGACAAAAAACAATTCGAGACACATTCAATAAGCAATAACCTAGTTTTTACTGCATTTTTAATGCGTACTGAGAGACAAGGATCAAATCTTTTTTACCTAGATACATGAATGAATAAGATCTCTTACCTTAAGTATTTATTTGTTAATAAAAATAAATGTAGGAAAAGGGAATGTATTATTTTTAATATATCTATCTCCATTACGTTTATTTATAATTGAATATGAATTTTTAGTATAATGTTCAATTAATTAGCGTGGCAACGCTATTTCGCTTCAACACACGAACATCATTTGCCTGCGTCATCAGATAATTTGTGGCGTAGACCGCTGTGGTACCAGGAGTTATTTTATTTTTATTTTATTTTAAAGTAGATCAACCTACAGTACAAGTACCATTTACAAGTAGGAAAGACAAAATTATAATGATGACAAAAGTATTATTTCAATAAAAAAAAAACAAAATACACAATAAACAAATACTAAACAGAGTAAGAAAATTATAATTTTTTACATACTGATTTGATATCAGAAACTGAAGAGTCAAACAAATCAAATTTGTTCTTCATTACATTATTATAGGTAGAACACATTAGATAAATAGGGGAATGTATGAGCAAGTTAGTTCTAGGTATTGGGAGACAAAACAATGCATTGTTACGTGTTGCAATGTTTGTAATATTAAAATTTAACAATTCTAACAATGCTGGGCAGTCAATCAAATTGTTAATTAATTTATAAAGCATTATTTATTGAGCGTACATGATAAATCTGTTTGCAAGGTTCTGCACATTGTAGCGATTAAGTTCAAAGTGGTTAATTCCTATCTCAAGATATACCTCATCTATTTTAAAAGATACATATTTTGAAAACATCCTCTAAATGCGTTCAAGACTGTTAATAGATATAGAGTAGCAGGAACTAAAAACCAACCTAGCATACTCAAGTTTAAGAAAGATAAACGAACAATATAAAAGAAAGAAAATACGTGAGTCACTAAATTGACGTGAACTAACATTCAGCGAGTACATTGTTAATATGATTTGATTTGGCATCAAATATTTTACTTCAGTAGCTCTTGTTAACTGCATATTGTCAATAACGTAATCGAAATACAAGGGATTTGATTTCCTAGTGAAGGTCATAACATGACATTTGCTCATGTTTAAAGAAAGGGAGTTAGCTACGCACCAGGCGTTAACTGTATCAAGGGACATTTGCAAATTCATCTTAAGGAAAATTAATTAAGATTAAAAGACTGACAACGTCATTTATAAAAACGGCGAAAAGCATAGGTCCGAGACACGAACCCTGAGGAACACAGGAAGTAGCGACATATTCTACAGACTTGAAACCACGAATTTCAACAAATTGTAACCGCTCATATAGATAGGAATTTAATAAATTTGTCAACTGGTCAGACACACCGATTGCATCAGGCTTTGTAAGCAAAATATTGTGGTTCAGTCTATCAAATGCTTTACTGAAATCAGTATAGATAACGTCGCCTTGATTGTCAGCATCTAAAGCAGTACAAAGAAATCGAGTCAAACAAAGGATATTTGTTATGGTAGACCTGTCTTTCATTAAACCGCGCTGTGTCGTAGTATTTTTTCGATGAATGCTATTATAGACTACTTCATGTAAAATAGTTTTAAAAACCTTGGAAAAATTGCACAAAATAGTTATCCGCCTATAATTCTCAACTATATTTTTATTACCTTCTTTGTTATGTTATATGTTGCTATGTTTCTCATTTGAAAGGTTGAGTAAAAATTTTGTTCCGATTTTCGGTTTTTATTAGACTTTCCGAATACGTTGTTTAAATTAATGAAATTATCACCTTGTATAACTATACGCCCATAAATCCGGACCATTTGATCTGTTTTCACCAGCTGACCCTGGAAAGACTATAAAATCCTAATTACTTAAGTAAATTCTTTTATATTTGCAATCATAATATTACGGAACTCCTCTTTATTTGTATCTACTTAAGAAAAGGGAACTTTAGGACATCGTCATAAAATTTATCCTAGCTATAACTTTCAGTGAGACACTATACAGTTCTAAATTATCTCAGTAGGCCGAGGCCATCCGTAGAAGGGCACGTGCCTGTAGGACAGGCGCCACAACGTCAATTGAGTGAAATGCCAGCAGGGAATATTGGTCTGGATACGCTTCCGCTATTGGTCGACTCGGCTAGCCTGGATAACTGACACCGAACTGTGTATGAATATTTAGCTTCTCATTAACCGGAGAGTTGTCTCCTAATTGGTATCAAACGGAGTTGTATTCACGCAGGGAATAAAAATTAAATTGTAGCGATGAAATAGTATGCACGCGAGTTACCAAACCCATTACCTTATATGGTTATATTTATTTTTATCTGCTTAGTTATCAATAACGTAACGATGTTACGAAGAATTAGCAACATCCTTTTTAAAAATCAACTTCTTATTTAGTATAAATATCAATCGTTTGCTAATTCTAGTCATTCATGATTCTTTAGTTTTTAAGAGTACTTGTTATGGTTCAGTACTGTATTAGTCTGAATATATAGTATATATCAGTTCTAAGTGTTTCTCTCTACAAGCAGGCTTGGTATCCATCATTGGAGCACAAATAACCTGAAAGTTGCGATATAGCAGTGATGTTTGAAATTGAAGAAATAACTTAAGTTTCGTTTAGAAAGTTGTTGCTCTTGCAGTTTTAAATAGTGTTGGTAATCTTTTCTTGCTTTTTCTTAGTCTTGTATTAATCTTGCAAGACAAGACTTGACAGCGCAAATTGCAAGACAAGATTGAAAACAATCTTGCGAGACAAGGGCGGCACTCCATACTTAATAGGCAATTTATCCGATTCATTACCATTGAGGTAAACATATTGAGTTATTAAAATTATAATAGGAAAGTTTTTGAAGTAAGATATGCTGACTGACACAGTTAAAAGTCTCTGTCAAATCATATAGGCTACAATCAATGATATTATTAACTTTTTCTCGATAAGGATTTAGGTTCATAGTTTGATGGATCATCAGTGTACCCTTTTTTGTGTAAGGGAATCACTTTCGCATCAGAAAATGTACTATTTCAATACACTCGTTATATAAATATGAAAGGGGGATGGACAATTAAATGATGTAAAGTTTTAATGACTCGTGTATTAATGTCATAGGAATCTACGAGAAGATATCCAAAAAATTATCCTCTTTCGATGTAATATCGATTATGACATTTTCTGTATTTAAAACTGATATACCCCGTATATTTAAAAACTGATTTTCATGTGTAAAAAAATGATGGTATGGTTGCATTATTGTGTAACAATTTGCACGTACTTTTTTAATAATTATTTAAAGAAAATCAATACTATAGTCGGACTACATTTGTATGCAAAATACGTGCACGTCGTGAATGACGCGAAGGAAAATCCACCTAAAAACCGGGGCTTTTGCAAGGGCCAAACGGAGGCAAAGGAAAATTTAAAAATTCAAATTTAAAAAATCGCTATGCGGTTGTTGCTGTCGTTCAGCAATCTACGAGCGCAGTGCGTAAAACTACATAACCTAGTTATATGCACCACACACACACATACACACACGATTTACCTTCTCCTTTTCGCGAAGCACCAGCTAACACACTCAACACTAATAGATATTAAGTAAGGTTATGTGACCGGAACAGCAGCTTTATAGCTCGAATCCCGTACATATCAAAGACACTACCCCTGAATCAACCAAACTCCCGGCGACAAACTAGAAGCGCATGCTCGCGCAATCTTTCGCAATATTAACCATGGCCGTGATTCCAGAACACTTCCCGTGACTAGCACCAGATCTCAACGACACAGGGGACTTTTCAACGGCAGGGAATCGCCTCCACGCGCCAGAACCTTGTCGAGACCGTCATGAATGGCCAGGCGGCAGGCGCCGCTCCACCTGCGGGATATTGATTTCCGGCAGGCGATACTTACGCGCTCTTCGGGCACGGGGATGTTGTGGAAGGGCAAGGACCGCTATATATAGGTGTGACTGGGGAGGACCGCGTGGGCCGCGTAATTACATGTGGAGTGTACAATGGGGCCGTTGAAAAATTCAAACAGACGTCCGACTGACGTCAGGGGTCTGGGCCATAGGCGCTCTTGACGGGAGGGACTGGAGAGCAACCCAAATCAAATAGATGGAGGTTACTATACAGGATGTAACTTTAAATGGGTGTCGCTTTTGAAGGGTAGTAGTACGTGTTCCCTAGATTGCTAAATTATTATTTTTTTAAATTAAATAAATAGTCGACTTATAATTAATTTTTGAAACTGTACCCAAATTGCTATCCACGCCGTCCATAAACAACGTCCAAATTTCATTACAGGACCATGGTTACAGGACCGCGCCTAGGGTAGCTACCGTTGGGGTGTGGAACCTTTGCTGCCGCCCTAGCAGCATTCTAGGTTAATCATCAAATAATGGAGCAATAAAATAAATATTGAATTATACATTAATAATAATAAAAATAAATGTATTTTTATTCAAAAATTAACAGAACACAAACAATATTTTAAAAAAACAAGAGCTAAGAATAGAAACTTAATTAATCTTAGTAACACAAAACTAAATGTATTTATAATATAAAATACATTTGCAAAATTAACAAGAACATATGCTCAGATATCAGTATTACTGACTTTAATAATAGGTATCTTGTAATACAAAAAATAATTTTTCGGGCCTTTCTTTTTGCAAATTCCTCAACCAAGTCAGATATATTTAGGTTTTTTGACATTTGACTCTCGATACTTATTTTAGCTAAATGAGAACGTCTATCTTTTGTCACGCTAGAACGCTAGGTAATTTTTTATTATCTTTAATTTTGAGAAAGATCTCTCGCCAGAGGCTACCGTTATAGGTATGGTTAATAATATTCTCAAAGCTATGGACACGTTGGAGAATACACTTATTAGGCAATTTTTTAATAAATATTCTAAAACTGCTAGGAGGGTCATTTCTGGGTTAATATATATAAGTTTTTCTCTTGTCAATTAATTACCAGAGGTAGAAAATAATAGAGAGTGACTAATTCACAGCACATGGATCAGTACGAGATGTGAGGGTTGCAGAGATTCTACAGGCGTGCTACTTGAAAAGGGTTCAAAGCAAAGCACACATTATTACCAAAAATAAGTTGGCTTTGAGTGAACCTCGCACTTTAACAAGTCAACTAAGTAAGATCTTAGAAAGTACTTATTTATAGTAAGGGAATCTGATCTAACTGAGAAAAAATGTAAAAAGGGGAAGAGATATATTTTAACAGGGAGTGGCAGTGCCACGCACCCCTTGCACTTCTTTTTTATGACATTGAAACTCCTGACGAAGAATAGATTGTAAAAACAATGTTCGGGTGTTGTAAAAATATACTGTAGTTCGTAAAAAATAAAAAAATTTGACCTATGTATTGATTAATTATTATTATTAAATACTAATTATTTCCAGAAAAGCTTAATCTTTTAAAATAATGTTTGTTGTTTTATATATAATATGTACGTAAAAAATTAGTAAATTATTAATCTGATAGCTTTAAAATATGTTTTAAAATAACAGTTTTTAGTACAAAGTATTTGAGACTATTTTTTAAGCACGGTGTCAATGTCCCTTAAACAACCCTAACATTGACCTAATTTATAAAATACCGCATAAATACTGCACCCAATACATCAAACCAGACAAGGATAGATGATGGATATCTGTGAGTACCTCCTAAAGCGTCCCACAGACGGCACTTACGTTCGATTAAAGTACGCTTTGCTGCAAGTTTTCAGTGTTTCTTACTTTTAAAACTCTGCGTTGTTCATTTCTTCTACACAAATTGTTTCCGACCATGGTCAAAATCTAATTTGCATTTTTGTTTCCCACTCAAAAGATGTAGATATTTTTGATCATTCAAATAACCATATAGTCCAGTAACCTTGTCGCCTAAAAGGTATTACCTTGCATCATATTAGCTAGTTCTTAATTTTAGCTAAGTTGTTTACGATGTTTATTATCAAAGATCCTAAAAACCACGAAATTGTCCACCTTTCTTCAGTTTTTGGCAATTTTAACCCTAAAGCATTAGTTTTTTTTATTATATCTCCAGTACGTCCTCAAAGTAAAGTAAATTTGCTACAATTTGAGTTCAGAACAGTCTCTGTAAACCCAATAGTTTCCGAAATATAGTTTATCAATTTTTTCAAACTAGGAAATTTTTATCAATATTTGATTGTTCTGTAGGAATTTCGACCCTGTAGGCCTATTTTTTTCCGGAAATGTCCCTACTCCAATATTCTAATAGACACTGGAGGCCTGTAACTCCGCCTGTGTGCCGTTTTGTATACAGGGTGTAACTAAATAAATGTAAATCATTTAAGGGGGCGATTCCTCATCGAAAAAAAGACAGGATCTTTCATATAAAGAAACTTCATTGGAGCATCCCTTGTTAAGATACAGCCCCTTAAAGGATGTACATAAAATTTGTTTAAGAATTTTTTTCACAAGCACTAAGCAAGTTACAATATTGAAATTAACCTGACATTTTCTACTACCAAAACTTAGCCAGTAATTTATTTGGTTTACCCCGTGATTGTAAGGGGTGGAAAACGCAACCCCTAAAGCTTCTAGGAGATATGCTGAAATGTATCGTCAAGAGCAGCATCCTTCAAATAGAATATTTGCCCGACTTCATCAACGATTACGAGAATATGGTTCATTCAACAAAAGAACGCAGGATTGTGGTCGCCATCGAGAAGTAAGAACACCACAGCTTGAGGAAGCAGTACTTAATTTGACAGAAGAACAACCTACTACCAGTACTAGAAAGATTGCTTTCCAGCTAAATGTTGATCATATGACGGTATTTCGAATTTTAAAGGAACATCTCTTATACCCTTACCATCTGCAACGAGTACAGGCACTGTTACCGCGAGACTTTCCGAACCGTCTTGAATTTTGCAACTGGATGCTGGAAATGATTAGAAGAAATCGTGAGTTTCTGAAGACGATCGAATTCACAGACGAATGTAGTTTTTCACGGGACAAGATTATTAATTTTCATAATTACCACATATGGGCTGATGAAAACCCTCACGCTATTGTCGAAACTAACCATCAAGAACAGTTTTCTCTTAACGTGTGGGTCGGAGTTATTGGTGATTATTTAATTGTGCCTCATTTTCTACCTCCTCGATTAAATGGTGAGGCATACGTTCAATTTTTAAGAGAAGTGCATCCCGTACTGCTGGAGGAAGTTCCTTTGGGCGTCAGAAGGGATATGGTTTTTAGTCATGATGGGACTCCCGCCCATTTTAGTCAAGTAGCGCGTCAGCATTTAACTGAAACATATGCAAATCAGTGGATAGGTCGAGAAGGACCACAGAATTGGCCCGCTCGATCCCCGGATCTCAATCCTCTCGATTTCTCTATTTGGGGCCATTTGCAGCATTTGGTTTATCGTACTCCTGTTCGCGATGTAGAGGACTTAAGAAACCGCATTATCGATGCGTGCAGGGTAATTAGAGAGACTCCAGGAATATTTGAGCGAATACGTGGCTCAATGCGCCGACGTCTAGACGCATGCATAATGTCTGAAGGTAGACATATTGAACATTTACTATGATTTCTACATGTTGTATGTTTTGTTATTAATAAATTAGTTTTGATTATTCCCCTTTAATCATTTAATGCAGGTAGTAACTACAAAATAACAGAAAATCCAGTTCGCATTTATGACGATGTATCTCTGTAGTTGTTCGTAAAATATTTTTTTGCTGCGAACTGGTTTATTTTGGGCAAAAAATTCTAGAGACATTTTTTTTTAGAATGAAACAGGCTATCGGAAACAAATTTTAAATGGTAATCAAATAATAAGACAAAAAGTTACGTTGCAAATAAATTTTAGGGGTTGCGATTTCCACCCCTTACAACCATGGGGTAAACCAAATAAATTACTGGCTAAGTGTCTTTTTGGTAGTAGAAAATGTCAGGTTAATTTCAATATTGTAACTTGTTTAGTGCTTGTGAAAAAAATTGTTAAACAAATTTTATGTATCCCCTTTAAGGGGCTGTATCTTAACAAGGGATGCTCCAATGAAGTTTCTTTATATAAAAGATCCTATATTTTTTTCGATGAGGAATCACCCTCTTAAATGTTTTACACTTATTTAGTTACACCCTGTATAGGTATGTTTGGTTAAATTGCAATATTTTGAGATCCTCTAGATGCACCTGCTCTGTGTCAGCGGAACACCCTGTATATTAAGTAATATTGTTTTGCTCCATTTATGTAGGGATGTTAGGCAAGAAAAGGAGAATTATGAATAATTATTTTAAATTTAATTATAAAAAAATGATTCAAAATTAAAATTAAAATACACTTTACTGTAATTCGGTCAGGGCCAGCTCTACAAAAAAACTGTCATAACACAATGATTAAATTTTTTGTATGCAGTATACGGTATACTACGAGCCGTCACTGCTGAAAATCCGAAAATAGAACCATTCGTCGGAATTCCATTCATAAACGTACCCATTTGAACGGAACTTTCTTTGAAGAGATTCCGATTGACGCGAGAAAGATGTTAGAATGGTGTTAGACCAATCCACCTGCACAAAAACGTTGCTTGTTTACATAAAATACAGGGTGTCTTCGAAAATTCGACCACTATAGATGAGATTTGATCTATTTCAGCATTTTAAGGATTGCTTCTTCAGGTGGCATCCTTCAAGTTGAATCAAACATCTATACAAAAATTACTAAACTTATAAATATCGACAAAGTCAAAAATGACATTAACCTGCCAAAATGCTTAAAAATGCAGAGACAGATCAGATCTCATCTATTGCGGTTTAATTTTCGAGTTCCCACAGTTTCAAAAGTGAGTATTTATTGAATGTTTTCATTAAGCCAGGTTAGTAAATTTAGCTAAATTAATTTTTATTTTAGATAATTATCGAATAGAGCTATGGAATTGTTCATTGGCATACCTAAATGTTTGGAATCAAAGAACATATACATATGATTTCATTGATAGGAATTGTAGGAGAATTGATTTATATTAATTGGCTTAAAATACCTTTACGATACAGTTACAAAAGCTAATAACAAAGAATATATGGGTAGATATTATATATGGGTGTAATTCAACGCTGGTCGGAGCTTTAGTCCGCAGAGTAGTTAGTTTCACACAGTATTGTTAAGAAAATAAAGGGTGTCAAAGTAAAAATTTTATTTTCGATATCTGTAAACAACTTTTTAAAAAATTCAAATGTTTGGCGAGAAATTCAAATTTGTTTCTAATTTTGACGTCACTAGTAGATAGTGCCACTTTTGGCACATTATGCTTCTTTTAAATGTCAAAACTTATTTGCGGTTTAGTATATACATTTGACTATTAAACAGTTGACTCTTCTACCTTTTTATGTGAAAAAGGTATACCTTGTTGAAGTCGTTAGGAGTAAACATTTTCGAAATAATTCTATTTGAAATATTCAATGCACTGAGGAAAAACTGTTTTGGTAAACAGGTAAAGCGCCTTCTCCGCTGAAAATACAGCAAAATTTTACTTACCAAAGTTACTCAAAATGGTAAATTATAGCGATGAGCAAAATTGTAACAAATATTCCTGAATATGCATGATCTAAAAAGTGCGGAGATATTTTAAATGAACAATTACTTGAATACAAACCATTTTAGATGAAATTTCAAAGAATATTTATTTGTTCAAAATAATCAAAACTTAAAGCAGTACCTTTTTTTAGTCTAAGGTTTAAGCTACTCAAATTATTATTTTAAAGTTTTTACCATACAGGGTGTTAAAAATGTGGGCATTAAGTTGTAAAGCTTAGCCCGCCCCTGGTAAACGAAAAAAGCTAAATGTGTTTCAAGGACACTATTTTAAGAGGTCCTTACTAGTGTCCATCGTATTCAATTTTTATTAAATTATATTAAGTATTTTAAAAGTTATTCAAGAAAAATTGATTTCCAGCGACGTCCTTCAGAGACACATATCTCCGTAGGGAGAACCTGTAGGAAAACAATTATAGGAACTTGTCATCTTATTTTTTCATATTCTATCTGTACCCGAGATATTTCCTACATTTTTCCAGACATGCACCCTTTTATACAAAATTGATTTTAATTTAAAGTAGAATCCAAAAATGCGACAATATAGAGGATTCCATTTAAAATACACAAGTTGGTATCGACTTCCGGTATAAACGGAAATGACAGAAACGTGGAAATATTTTAAATATAAAAAGTATAAAGTATAAAAGTTTATGAATAAAAAGGCTCTACTGACATTGGTAACTTATGAAGTTTTCAGATCCACTCTGTAACTACCTATACAATGCGTTTCTATATATCACGGCCGCTCGTGGTTGAACACACTGTATAGTATGTCCAGTACTACAGTAAATAAGAGGATATTTTACATTTTATGGAAAAATACACACTTGACTTGTATTTAAAATGAGAATGTCATGTAGAAAATACAGTTCATGTTCGAGGTGCACAGAAAAGTAAAAAAAATGTCAAATGTCCGCAAAAGCTGAGTTCCTACTGAGCCCCTTCTCATATTCTGTTTAAAAATTAAGAAAACGTATTCGTTCCAATTTATGTCTGTAACAGTATAGTAATATGAATAATATGAAACGTTTTTCTATGTTATTCTATATTTTGGCGAATTCGCCAATGTTAAAATGCATGTTCCGTTGTTATCTTGATTCGTTATCGTTAGATGCCTCATTACCAATAAATTTGTCAAAGAATAGACAAAATATAATTTTCTATTGTTTAAAATCAGTAAATTGAATAACTTACAAGTTAATGATATAAAGAAACAAATAGTTTCTTTGCTGAAAATCACTGGAACTTATATCAAAGAAATATGAATTTCATAAAATGTAACTACTAAATAATATTTCTTAAATAAGTGTGGTAATTCCATAGAAATCATAAAATATATAGATCGCCAGAATCCATTACAATAGGCACTTAAAAATAGTAGTAGACTACATAGGAGCTTAGACAGCAGCCCATCTACGGAAAACTTAATGTAAGCTGTTGGTAGTACTGCTTTTAATACAGCGTACAATTGAAACCAAAACGGAATGTTTGTAATTGGATCATAGGAAACATATGTTTCTACGAATTCGACGTAAAATTTTCATAATTTGAAATTGCCGCTCATTGGTGTGAAGATACCCCATCAGTACAACCAATACATAAAAGATAAATTACTGCAATACTACCAGACTCGCGTTTGCTCCATAGGTTTACTATTTTCGGTACGTCTTTTGGCGTTCTATATATTTTATGATTTCTATGAGTAATTCATAAAAAAAGGAAATACCTTGTAGGTCAGTAGTCGCGCGGTTTAAGGCGTCAGTACTTGAATCGAGGTGACTAGATCGGAGTTGGTTCGAGCCCAGCTGCCGGTAGACCGTATATAAGCTATATTCGTGGAGAGGTTTGGCGCCCTCTCTGCGGGTATGGTAGGGTGGAAGAATGTTGGCTTGGGTCAATGTGAGAGATTGATACCGGTTGATATTTGACTACCCCCCTAATTAATGAGGTTTTCCAGGTTTCCCTCATTCCTGCACTGAATAGTGGTTAGGGCCTACCAACGTAAGTCGTTCCTGGGCGCAAATGCGGCCTGCTTAATAATAATATGCCGCCCCCTCTCCCGCACAAGTCTCCGACTTCTGGGCTAATCCCTGTGATTAGAATGAGGGGTAGAGATATTATTATAGGTATTATTTTATTTTGTTGATTTTATTCTGACTCTCAAGACGCATTTCCTTAAAGTCAAATTTTACATGTAAGTTTTAGCATTAATTTTCTGATGACACTGAGAATATGTGTGGTTCCTTTATGACGGCCTCTGCCTCTCGCTCTGTGTCCACGGCTTTCCTGAGTGCACGCTTGGTAAACATCGTATTATGGCACGTAAGAATCTGTTAGTCTTTCTAGAAGTTTCTCTCACCGACAAATCTGCTTCGCTCAACCCAAAAATCCGCCTCCTCTTAAAGTCACTAACCGAAGAAATTTGCCCAAATCTACGTACTCTAGGCATAATCAGCTGTAAAAAATGTCGTTTCCAACAAGCTTTACAACATTTGCAACACAAATATGAGCAGAAATTTTTTAATACAGAATGCTACGTTATCAAAGTACGATCTATACAAACTCCAAACAAAATTAACGGATAAACCTGAAAATTTATTCATATTTTACACACGTTTGACATCTATACCATTGGGTTGTGTTGAGCATTTAGTCCATTTCAAAATTTCATTAATTCCAATCGGCACATTTTTATACCAACCTTTAGAATTTATCTTCTTCCAAAAGGGATTTGGTGTAAGAAATACTGTGCAATGTTATAGAAATGCCCCGTTTTTCTATCAACTTTTTAAATAAACGTACTGGGCAAATATCTTTCTCTAAAATATTAGGCGTAATCTATTTACTGTCATATTATATATTGTCACCGCCTTGTTTCGTTTTCGACAATAGAGGATTATAATCGATACGTTCAGTTTCTTTTACATTATTTTCAATTTCAGATCAAAAGTGGTTTTGCAGTAAGTTACTTTTCCTCCATACAATCTGGCCATTGCAAATATTTCACATTTGTTAAGAGCTGACGGACTGGATTTTCTCTTTTCGGATTGTGCTTGTAGAATTTTATGTTTACCATTACGTGGAGCTCGCGATGAATTAAACTGTACCTTGGTGGATTGGTGGGTTAAACATAATATTAAATTCTTTATAATATTTACTTTGTAGCATTTTAGCGGTGGTCTTTTAACTACCGTTCCTTTGTAGTGTTTTTCTCGATGGAAGTATCTGGCTCAAATTTATATTCTTTCGCATCGCAAGAAGTGGAAAATTATAGCCAGATTGATGATTGAGACGCAACTGTATTAGCAGGCACACAGGTATTGACACTTTCACTAATCTCGTTGTTCGTAGATTTACCGTATTGTTTAATAATTCAATAAGTTGTTGGTAAAAATGTCAAACTATTTATATTGGTAACGGACACCGCGATAATTTATTAAAAAATGAATAAGTGAAAAAACCACTAGTGCGCATTTGTCGTTATAACAGTTACAGGTAACTTTTGCCACTGTCAAAGTGACAATTACACCATGGTATGTGGGCTTTTTATATGTAAATTAAATTGTCAAAATAAAATGATATTATAGTACATTATACTATAAGGGAGAGAAATGCGTTATTTTGGCAGAGATGCAATTTGAAGCCCGAGGGCTACAATGCACCGAGGACAAAATAGCATCTCTCCCGAATGGTATATACTATTTTATCCACAGTCTCATTAATTTAAAAACACATATTTTGTCATTATGAAGTAAGTAGCACCAGAATTATTGTATTCGGATTGTCATAACTACAAAATAAACAAACAAAAAGAATTGTCAAATTAAGGTGCTAGTTTGGTTTAGTTTAAAGTTTGTTTAGTGCACAATGAATAATTGTGAGTCGGAAGAGATTGTGGAGGCTGCAAATATTGCAATAAGCAATTTACTGCCTACGAAATCAAGATCTTTATACGATATAGCCTACAATCGGTTAAAAAAGTGGTGCGCCGAGAAAAATGTTCAAGTATACAGCGAGAATGTTTTGTTGGCATACTTGTGAAAATGCAAAGAATTACAAGACTTCCACATTATGGGCGCAATTTTATACGGTTAAGTCATGCTTGATAATTTACGACAACATAGATATAAGCAAATTCCCCAAGCTGATCGCATTTTTGAAAAGATCCGATGACGGATATCAAGCGAAAAAATCGAAAATATTGACAAAGGGTGAAATCGACCATTTTCTATCAAGTGCAGATGACAAAGAATTCTTAATGATTAAGGTAAGATTACTTTTGTTGCTAGGTATTTCAATTAATAAGTATTTTGATTTTTATAGGTTGGATTAATTCTGGGGATTGCCGGAGCTTGTCGAACTGATGAACTAGTCAATTTAACTGTAGATGATATTGAGGATGTGGGCTCTTCCTTGATTGTAAAAATTCCAAACAGTAAGAAAAAGATTCCACGAACCTTTCTGGTTACCGATGTGGGAAATATGCTTGAATTGTTTCGAAAATACCTGTCCCTTCGTCCTCCCCACGTCAAGCATAAGCGCCTTTTTTTGTACTACAAAGCAGGAAAATGTAGTTCGCAGCCAGTTGGCAAGAATACCATGGGAAAAATTCCCAGTGTAGTAGCTTCGTATTTAAATGTCAATAAATAATTTCAATGTTATCTTTTTTTTTACATGAAAAACGTTCTCCATAATGTAAACTCCCTTGGGAGCATTATACTCCCTTGGGAATAATCGGCTACAACTGTTTTAATTTTGATGTCATAGAAACTGATTTCTATGACCGTGGAAAAAACAAATTACTTTCGGAGAAGAAACAAATATTTATTTAAAAATTATTTTGAAAACGAAGTTTTCATCAGATGTTTAAATGGAATAACTATTTCATTTAAATAAATGGCCGTCAAAAAAATAAAATTTCTCACCAAATAAATATAATTATTTTTAACAAAAAAGTAGTTATTATACCAAAAAAGATTTGTTTCCCAAGAACAAATTATGTTTAAACAAATTGAATTTTTTGCTGGAAATTTTTTTTTCGGTGTATAACATTTAGAAAAAATTGGACAAATTGACATTGTTAACAGCAGATATACTTCTCATCAAATATAATCATTTTTAAGAATTGAACCAATATTTTAGATTTTTACCGCAATTGATTGGTTCTAAAACGAATTATAAAAACCTAGTTACCGCACATATTATGTAATAAATTATTAGTCACAATAGAGTTTATGGAGAAATAATAGAAATTCTGTGTCGGACATATGCTTCATTAAAAATCTTAATACTTATTCAAATAATACAAACTGCCATTTAAGACAATTCCAAGGCTCATCAATGTCTCCATTTAATAAAGTTCCCATGGAAATTTATTATTTATTCAGGATCTAGCATGATGTAAGTTGTAATTCACGTTAATTTTCTGTTATAGATATTAATAATAATAGTTAATTAAACCTTTCAAGAAGCATCTCATAAATGTATAATGGAATTTAAATTCAATAAAAAATAAATAAATTACAAAGAAGTTACTTCATTTTCCACTAGCTTCCTTAACGGTACGCAAACATTTTAGATATACCTACTCGCACCAAGAATTCAGACGTCTTACGTCATGGCTAACATTACGCCTTTGTTTATATTGTCAATGTAGTTTTGGATATTTGGTCGCGTTAAAAACAATCATTTTTTGCAATTTCGTGCAATATATAATGTAAAATTTTAGTGTAGTATATAGTTTTATTACTCTCAGTTGCAGTTTCTTAAATATTTTAATGAATATACAGTATGCGCCAAAAGTATGGAATAAATTCAATAAAAACGAAATATTTATATTTTGGGAAAAATCCTTGAACAGGTCGATTTTTAATTTAAAAAATATATATTTTAGCGTAAAATGCGATTTTCAAATGTCATTTGTTTTCGGGTAATGACGTCATCGATTTTTTTTTAAATGGCAACACCATATTTTTTTTCCTTGATTCTGAAAGATCGTTTAATTTTCTATCAGAGCGTACTAAAATTTTGCTCTCTTACAAAGGAAAGTTTTCGAGTAAATGACGATTGAATGTTAGAAAACGTAAATCAATTAAAATAAAGCAAAAATGTTATCAAGTTTAGTTTTTCGAATTCCATAGTTCTTTTATGGAACACGTAGGTGAAAATCTTTGCAAAGTGTCATTGTCACACCGACTTTCTAATAAGTATTGTAAGCGACATAGAAATTATTATTCAATTTAACGTATTATGGCACATTTAACTGTTACTCAAAGAATTGAAATTTTAATTCTTATCGGATGCGGGAATATGACTAGAACTCAGCAGGAAGTTTGCGATTTATTTAATGAAAAATATCAGCCAATCAACAGTCAGTAAGGTAGAGTTCAAGCATTAATGAAAATCAGAAACAGAACATTTTGATAAGTACGGTGGATAATCCTCATAATTCTTCACGATTGGTTGCATTAAACAATGACACTAGTCAGAGCACAGTGCTACGTATCTTGAGGAAGGAAAAATATCATTCCTACAAAATTCAGCTTGTGCAGGAACTCAATGAAGATGATCCCGATCATCGCTTATACTTTTGCGAAATTCTGATGGATTCATGTCAAGGAAATAGAAATTTACACCGGCAAATACTTTTTTCAGATGAGGCCACATTTTGTTTGAATGGTACAGTAAACCGTCAAACTTGCAGATATTGGAGTCGAGAAAATCCTCATTGGATGGCAGACGCACATACCCAACACCCTCAGAAATTAAATGTGTGGGCTGGAATAGTTGACGACAGAATAGTAGGGCCTTTCTTCTTTGAAGGAACCCTTACAGGACAAAGATATTTAGAGTTTCTAGAAAATGACCTTGTTCCAGCCCTTGCAGTAATTTTTCCTAACGATAATGACCCTGACATTCCTGACAATACCATATGGTTTCAGCAAGACGGTGCACCTCCGCACTATGCGCGTCTTGTACGAGATTTTTTGGACAACTGTTTTCCTGGGAGGTGGATCGGTAGACGCGGATCGATAGAATGGCCTGCAAGATCGCCAGATCTTACACCTCTTGACTATTTTTTATGGGGATACTTGAAGTCAAAAGTGTACATTAATAAACCACGTAATTTAGAAGAACTTCAAAATCGCATTCGAGGCCAAATACGCAGAGTTACCCCAGAAATCATTCATAATGTGCAAGAAGAATTTCTTCACAGACTTGCGCATTGTCAAGAAGTTGATGGATGGCAATTCGAACATTTAATTTAAGTATAAAATTTAATCAATTGTATTTTATTTTACATACCTCAGAATTGTTACTTTTTTATGGATAAAATTTACGTTTTCTAACATTCAATTGTCATTTACTCGAAAACTTTCCTATGTAAGAGGGCAAAATTTTAGTACTGTGTGATGGAGAATTAAACGATTTTTCAGAATCAAGAAAAAAAAATGGTGTTGCCATTAAAAAAAAATTGATGACGTCATTACTCGAAAACAAATGACATTTGAAAATCGCATTTTACGCTAAAATATGTATTTTTTAAATTAAAAATCAACCTGCTCGAGGATTTTTCCCAAAGAATAATTGTTTCGTTTTTATTGAATTTATTCCATGCTTTTGGCGCATACTGTATATGGGTGGAACTTGTGGGTGTAATTCAACGCTGGTTGGGGCTTTAGTCCACAGAGTAGTTAGTTTCAATAGTTTGTAAATATCGTACCATAGCAACTGCTCCATTGCAATAACCTTATAGGCAATTTAGTTAAAGTTGTTTAAATAAAATAGTCTAGGGATCATATTAGCAAATGCAATCGAATATTATGTAAAAATGTAAAAATCTTGTTCGATACATGTTGCGAAAAAGGTGTTTTAGGCACTTTGGCAAACTTCACGTCGTGGGCCTAATAATAATAATAATAATAATAATAATAATAATATCTCTACCCCTCATTCTAATCCCAGGGA
The DNA here is from genome assembly GCA_037114965.1 of Monochamus alternatus. Taxonomy (NCBI): domain Eukaryota; kingdom Metazoa; phylum Arthropoda; class Insecta; order Coleoptera; family Cerambycidae; genus Monochamus; species Monochamus alternatus. Next base: position 9,110,327 of record CM073426.1, on the reverse strand, counting down.
TTAGCCCAGAAGTCGGAGACTTGTGCGGGAGAGGGGGCGGCATATTATTATTAAGCAGGCCGCATTTGCGCCCAGGAACGACTTACGTTGGTAAGCCCTAACCACTATTCAGTGCAGGAATGAGGGAAACCTGGAAAGCCTCATTAATTATGGGGGTAGTCAAATATCAACCGGTATCAATCTCTCACATTGACCCAAACAAACATTCTTCCACCCTACTATACCCGAAGAGAGGGTGCCAATCCTCTCCACGAATATAGCTTATATACGGTCTACCGGCAGCTGGGCGCGAACCCACGCCGATCTAATCACCTCGATTCAAGTACTGACGCCTTAAGCGGGCCATTCACTAGGCGAACCACTTCGATGCGTAGATATCATGCCGCCGTTATCACGAAAAATCGAAATAGCCATAATTGTCGGAGCAGTAATAATTTTTGCATAGGAAAAAAAAGAAACGAGTGTGGGCAAAGAAATGATTACGCAAAAGGAATCAGTATACTCATTTACGTTTGCTACAAGATATCCAATCATGTGAACCTTTCTATTTCGTAAACTATTTTCGAATGGACAACTGTTTTCTCTATAAATACTAATAAATTCTTCCCAAAATTCACGATTATCTTAGAAAGACATTTTCAGAAAACAGTAAAGAGACTCTAGTCGCAGTCGTTGTTGCAAACTGCCCACACATAATGAATAAGCACGGATCAGTCCGAGTCGTGTCGTGAGTCCGTTCGTTGATTCTGCGGACCTGCAACCATACCACGACATGTCGGTGCTATTACATTCACGATAGGATGGGTCGGCCGACTGGGTCCAACGGACTCGTCCGGCGGACCGGTCCGCCCGTGAATGGCAGGCATTACCGCACGACCACCGACCGACCCAAAAACACCATTCATTCGTAACTAGTATCGAAAATAGCTATTTCATATGATCTACATGTCTTGTTTATTTAATAAATGTCTAATTTGAGTCTAATTTAATTAACAATGTCATTATCACACTCAGTGCGTTAATAAAATTTAAAAAGCACAAGTGGGATAATTATTATGACATTCAAAATAATATAAAACCATACATACATATGTGACAGTTGGAGATAAATCTATTTAAAGTATACACATATTTTAATTTAAATTGTAGATATCATTGGTGTCTTTTGGTCAACTCTTAATTACACACCCTGTGTTGTACATATAATAATTGTTATTATAATACATTTTGTGCACTTCATCATATCGCTTCCCCTTACGGTTAAATTGAATAAATTATGACACATTACATCACGCCATTAATTTCATTTCTTTATAGTCTCAATTTATTTCCCATTTGACCTTAGGTCAAGGCTGGTCTGACATGCTATCGGAGGGTGTGTTATTTCTATGTGAAATTCTAGCCCAATCCGCTGAGCGGTATCATATTTATGAAAATAAAGTCATTTCATATATTTTTGTAGATCAGATTATTGTACTTATAGAATGATAAAATAGATCATTATGACGTAAGTGCCAAAATCGGTTTTAGCACATCATACACTATTTTTTCTACAAATACCATTAAAAGTACAAATCAACGCATTTCTATCGTTATTAACGATATTAAATTTATAAAATCATTTTAAATACAATCCATGAAGATTATTCTTGCTAATATAATCGAAGTTCTATTTCTACTGTTTGTTGACAAGTAATTTAAAATCTTGTGACATGGAAAGTGATCACGAAAATGAATTTCTCTATCTTATCTCTTATTGCCTAGTAAGCCAAACAAGCAGTATGAATTTTGTATAATCGTTTATTGAGATGTGATCTGAAAAATATTTAGTGAAAGAGTGTTTTTTGGCATACTTTGAAAACGTCTAAAATATGGAAATCGTCAACGCTTTGATCAAATTACACCATGTTGAAGGCAATGATGAACATAAAGAATTAAGAAAAGCAAATATTACAGGTTTGTTGCATTTTTGCAACAAAAGGGCAAAGGATATCGATGGAAAAAGTCAAAAGTATTCACCAGAGAAAAATGGATAAATTTCTTGCAGAAGCGTGGAATAACATATTTATTTATTTATTTATTTATCAAGTTCGGAATGCAAACAGGCTAGCAGCCCAAAACTGCATCAACTAGTACAATATGACCATAATATAAAAAGTGAGAAATTAATACTATAATGGATATATCAGTGAAAATATATACATAGATATCAAAAGTTAATTATGTCAACTGGATATTTCTAATAAATCTTTTGAAATTACTAATGGTAGAATTAAAAATATCAAAATTTTAATCCGCAATGTAACTATTATAATTGATAGTCATTTTATACAATGGGTTATTTAAACCGAGATTGGTATGTTGAGTTGGTATATTAAATGAATTAGCCGTTCTAGTATTTCTAGAAGGTACATGAAAATTTAACAAAGAAATTAAGTAGGTGCAATCTAATAGACTAATTAATAACTTAAACAAAATCATAAAATCTGCGTGAATGCTCTTATGTTCTAATGGAATGATATTAAATTGTTGTTTTGCGATGGATATGTTATCAACATTATAAGTACCATTGACTGAGGTTAAGATAACGAACAAATCTGTTCTGAACCCTCTCCAACCTTAATTTGTAGATGTTATAATTAGGATTCCAAATGAGACAGGCAAAGTTGAGTCTGCTATAAATGTATGCATAATATAGAGATTTAAGAGACTTTCCATTTCTAAATTCCCTGCAAGTCCTAAATATAAAACCCAACATTCCATTAAACTTTCTACAAACATAATCAATATGATGACCAAAACTCAACCTACTGTCGAAGATAACGCCTAAATCTTTTATTTTCGAAATACGTTCAATCTCCTCATTGTTAATCAGATAATTAAAGATGTAAGGACTAATATTTTTGGTAAAGGTGATTGAATGTCATTTATTGATGTTTAAAAATAATTTATATTTACTGCAATACTGTTCAGTGCGGTTGACATCCTGCTGAATACCCTCGCAGGCATTTAGAGATGAACCGTGCGAAAAATTTTCAGATCGTCTGCATAAAGAAGAAACTTAAAATTGTTGATACAATCAGCTGTATCGTTTCCATAAATCAGAAATAAGAGGGGTCCAAGATACAATCCCTGAAGAGCACCAGATGTAATGTGAACTGAATTAGAAAGATGACCATTTATTGCCACCTTCTGAGATCTATTATATGTAAGATGTACACCAACGTAAAAGTTCGCCGTGCACACCGATTCCAGCCAACTTAATAATTAATATATTATAAAATACGTGAAGAATACATGTGCCGAGACTCCTGTTGGAATCAACATATTTGGTAAGACGCCTGTCAATATTGGTGACTTTCTAAATTTGTCTGATTTCCACCTTTATACTGGATATTGCTTCAGACGATCTTCGACTAGTTTGTTGGCAGGCTCTGGTGCTAATCTTACTAAGGTAAGAGGATACGGTGGATCACGGTCCAGTACAGCATCTGAGGGTTATATAGAAGATTCGCTATAAAACAAGAGTAGAAGAAAATATTTTTTTGAGTTTCAAAATTCGTTCTCATGAAATTCTTAGTCGAAGGGTTGAAAATTTGTGTACTTTTCCGTACAGTTGCAAAATCAAGGGTGGCTGCTGTGATTCCGTAAACTATAAAAGATACGACTTAACTACTTTTTGTTTTTTCTCTATTCTGAAGAAATTTTTTGAAATAAATTACATTTCTTCATTGAAGCCATTTCTTTTCTATAAAAACAGTTCAAGATTTCAATTCTTTGGGCTTATTATCAACTGCATTTTTTTAAATATGGATCTTGATATTAGATTTCGAAAGAATTTGGCCTTACGGACACATATGACGATTGCTATGTTATTCAATTATTATCACTAAATATTACAAAATGGACAAAATTTAAATAATAAATTTAAGATGTCTACAAAACAAAATATACAGGGTGATTCGCAAGTTATCAAAAAAAAATTCGGAATAGATACGTCATGAAAAATGGGGTCAATATCGTAAACAAATTTTTGTAAAATCCTTATAGTTTCCAAGAAAGTTATTGAAATTATAGTATTTTCAACCTTTACATAGCTGGGTTATTGTAGTCTCTAGCGTCATCGGAATGCAGGCGATTTTAGTATTAACGTTTTTGCGATAGCGATTTTGTATAGCAACTCGGAGTTGATGGACATCGTTTCAATTTATGGTGAAGTAAGACAAAATGATTTCGCAGCTTCTCGTTTGTACGCAGAACGATTTACCGGTAGCCAGATGTAGCTACTTTTACCGCGGTAGTGCAACACGGGCGTGACACGGAAAATTTGCAACCGAATCGTGGAAGAGATGGAGGTGCAGGGTGTCAACGGCGTATTGCAACACATTTTAGAGATTGTTGAGGAGAATTCGCGAATAAGTACTAGGAAAATCGCTCAACAAGTACAAGGAAAGTCTCAATCAATAGTGTGATGTACCACAAGAGAGTCAAGAGACACAAATATATCAGTACCATGTACAGCGTGTCTAAGCATTAATACCAATACAAAATTGGAATTGGTGACACAAAATAGCAATTCAATTCCTTTACTGCAAAAAAGAAAATACATTTCTTCATATAGCACATTGAAAATTATTTTATTTTTAATTTATTTTATTTAGTATACATCACCCGACAGCCTAAGCCATTTAATGGATGGGGATAACATATAATATTAGTAAAATAAACTTAAATATACATATAAAATAATTACATATGAAATACAAACTAAGAAATCGAATAAAAGAAAAAACAAATTGATTTATAGTAAAATATGATATATGAGTAACATGATTTGCTAAGTTGTAAAAACCTTTTTCTTAATGCATCTAATAGTATCATGAAAAATGTCCACAGAATCCTGCATCTGACGATAATTGAAATCCATTACGTACAAAGGTGAAAATTTTAATAGATTGGTTTTAGGGGTGGGAAAATAAAAAGGTCCTGAAAAACGGGTGGCATTATAAATCTTATAGCTAGGTTTTTATTACAAAAAAAAAAAGAAAACAAAGAAAAAATGAAAATCTAAAAAAGTGCTAATTGAGCAAACAAAAAAAGAAAATACAGGAGATGGCTACAGATATATTATTCATTTATTATAAATGAACGGCACTTCAAAATATTCCAAATGTAACTAGCAATATGCCTAACATAATCATGAGTTAATTTTTTTAATGACGTAATTAAGACCTGCAAATTTTGCAAGCACACAGAATCACAATTTTTCAAACAGAAATATATAGGGTAGCCAAAAAGGAGATGATGAATTGTTTCAAACTCATCTCTATCATATATCGTACATTTGTTGTTCGAGTTAATGCTGTATGTAAATTTAATAATTATATTATTATTATACAGGGTGTTTCTAAACTATGATGCCAAATGAATATGACAGATAGAAAATGTCATTTTGAGCAAAAAGTTTCATGTAAACATAGGTCCGAAAATGCATAATAAAAAAGTTACAGTTTGAGAAACAATTTTTCGCAATAACTTCTACAAAAGTTAGGCAATTTAAATGAATTTTGGTGCAATTTTTTAGACACGAAAATGCAACAATTTCGTGCAAAAACAATTTATTCCCATCGCCCAGGAGCGGAGAGCCGGGGTAGCACATAGGATTTTATAATGAAAAAAAAAAATTGTCTTTTGCATTTTCGGAAAATTGATCAAATTTTCTGAAAAATAAACTAATATATCACAAAAAAGGTACTCTTGTTCAATGTCGCCAACATGAACCGTTCTCTTTAAAATTTGCAAAATTTATTGTCGTGGACCCGACAACAAGAATGCTGTAATCAAGAAGGCTATGCTTTATGTGGTAACTGGGTATGGATAAATTTGTTATAACAAATAACATTTATTTTTAAATTACAACATAACAAAACTACTTACTGCAAAAAAAAAGTTATTTAAGCATATGTTGAGAGTGATTACCGTTAGCTCTAATACATGCTCTAACTCTTTTTAAGAAATGAAAGAAGAGCTTATTCAAAACTTCTTCATTCGTCTTTATTTCATTGAAAGTGTCCGTTATTCTTTGCCTTCCTCGTCTTCTATTGGAATTTCGTACACTTTAGAATTTGCGTATCCCTAAACAAAAAAATCTAAAGGAGTTAGATCTAGGCTTCCTGGTGGCCATGGCTGAGGAGCATCCCATGCACGACCAATCCATCTATTTGCAAAACATATTATTTAAATGTCGTCTTACTTGTCGGGAGTAGTGAGGAGGGGCTCCGTCTTGCATTAGCCACATATTTCTTCTGGTTTCCAAATCAAGGTCTTCCAAAACTTCAACAAAGTCGTTGTTCAAAAAATGTAAGTAATTTTCCCCATTCACATTTAGAGGAAGTTCAATTGGACCCAAAAGTTTATTGCCAATTATTCCCGCCCATAAATTGCGAAAAATTGTTTCTCAAACTGTACCTTTATCACCCTGTAACTTTTTTATTATGCATTTTCGCACCTATGTTTACATGAAACTTTTTGCTCAAAATGACATTTTCTATCTGTCATATTCATTTGGCACCATAGTTTAGAAACACCCTGTATTATTCGTAATTGAGCGATAGTCCTAAGATATTGAAACAAAATAGCAACAAAATATTCACATGTTTTGGCGTTAAGCATGTTCGAAATAATGTGCCGACCTAAACTAAGGTACTATCAAGTCTTGCATTAGTATTGCTAGGTCCTATTTTTTAGTACTGCTTGGTTCAATCTTCCAAAACTGTACTGTCATGCCCTGCCTAGATACTACTAGATTTTATTAGGTACTTACTACCTTATGTACTGCCATTATGTTGTACACCTACTGCTATACGTGAGAGGTCACTCGGGTTATGGCATATTTTAGTTCATAGCCAGCCTTAATTTATTATCTAAATTTTGCCTAATTTGCGATTTTACTTCACAATACTTAACAAGTGTAGAAAGATCTCTTACGAAATTTGAAATAATACATAAACGTCTGTATTTAAAGAACTTTTGATATACCCAAAACGTCGATCTAAAACACTGATGCAGCTATTTCACAAAGAAGCAAAAGTGGCAATGAGGCAGCAAAATTAGTATAAAAATGTCAAATAAAATCAGAATGAAACCAGTTTTTTCAATTTCAATATAAATGTGTTCGTAACTTTTACAGTTTACGCCTGTTGAGTGTTGTATGATTATTTTTGAACACTACCTTCAAATTACGCTTAAGGCTGGCGTTTCAATTACAATGAATCGTATTATCATAGTACTAAAATATAATGCTGAAATTGAATAATTCCCTTTAGCTTTTTTGGAGGAAAATGCGCTAGAGAACATGAAAAACCGTGAAACTTACCTTATCACTGTGTTCTAGACATCGCGAAAAATGCTTAATAATTTACATCAATTCAAGTGTTATTAGTTTTTTAAAAGAATTCTGCGGGATGTGATAATATTTATAATGTCGTAAACTATTTTTTCTATGTGTAGTTGACCTGTAAAATTTAGGATATTTTATAACGGTTGAAAATGATGCTTAGACAAAAATGAATCGCACTAGTTGAAATTACGAACAAATTACGTTACAGGCGCTTTTACTTAACCTTAATTGCACCTTACTTCGTAATTTCGTAACATAGTTTTGCATATTATTGCAGTTGTACTTTTATTTTTCAAAATGTATTTGTAGACAAACTATTTTTTTCGTAAGAGTTTTTTAATGCATTTAGTCAGATAATAAGCCCTTAAAATTACGGCACTCATATTCCTGACACTCTGTATAGTCCAGTTATTGTTTATGTAAATGGAAATTCGATAAATCAATTTACTAAAACACGGGCATGGGAAGCTCAAATGGATTTAATAACCTTACGATAAATTACCGTTTAATGATGTTTGTGTATAATCTGACTTGTTAAAAAACAGAGGCCTGTAATTCCGGAAAGTTTCACGTTTCTTCTGCCTTCTTGACGAATGTTTCATACACGTGTATTATTGTTACATCAATTTGTCTCCTCTATCATAATAATTTGTCCATTTGTGTACCTACCATTAACTAAAGCTTCAAAGCTAACAATTAATAAAAAATCAGCCATTGTACTGGAACACTAAAAAATAATGACACTGATGATGATGATGACTTTCGATGTTGTACCTTGATATAAAATGTTATAAATTTTAAGTACTGCAATTATTCCAATGCGCTTTTGGAATGGTTAAGTCAAGAATGGGGTCATAGCATTTTTTGTCTGAATTATTTTGTAATGTTAGTGCAATCTGAAAAAAAAATTCTGATGCCTCTAAAGCCTTTAATCTAATTTGAGAACATGGACTTGTAAACCGCTGTGTGACGTCACTGCCTCCTATAGCATGCCGAGTTGCTACCGTTTACTTGTATTTAGAATACGAAGCGTAGGAGGGCCATTGGCATCGTCACAGGGTTGAGGGTTTTATTTCAATGGAAAATTTAAATATGAAAGGTATTATTAGAAACACTAAAATAAAACAATCAAACTATAGATATTGTTTTGTACTGAAATGTATCAGAACCACGATAAATTGCCCAGATAAATTATTTACCACAAAATCCCAATACGTAAAACTTGTAGATGTAGAACTTATTCTTGATTTAAGGTTTAAATTCCTAGGTACATATACCTACGTCCTTATAAAACTAAGTTATTAAGTACGTACCTTATTAGTCTTTTTAATATCGAGTTTATGGATTGCTTAATTTTTTGTTTTACAAGGTCGCACAATAAAAGAAATCAAACTATACTAATAAAGGTACTGAAATTCGTGTGCAATTTAAATTTGAATAATATAATTTATTACATATTTAATTATTTTTATAGTTATTGTGTGAAATTGGGGTTGGAACAGTAAGTATACAGGGTGGTCACGATGTAATGGGCCAAGATTCATGACTAGATTCCTGACGTGAAAATATTGCGATTTAGACAAACTCACCTTAGTCCAAAAGTTGATACTTACAGAGATACAGGGTGTTTAATGCAAAATATTATTTTAGTTTTTTTTTATTTATTTCATAATAAATGCTTATATCGAGATGACATTTTGGTGTTAGGGGTTTTCTGGGGCGAGAGATTGAAATATATCCATGGTTTGCTTGTAGCTCATAGAGAGCGCCACCTGCGCTAGGTCGAATTCGTTGAACACGACAGAACTTTTTTATCTTTCAAAAATCTAATTCTCAGGTAGCAAATTCTGATTTTACAAGTTCTTTTATGCAAAAAAGCTATACTTTTTGATAGTCGCTATCTTGCACCGTTCCAAAGATATTTAGCTTTGGTAATTCGAGTAATCAAAATAAGGTACGAATGTCAAAAAGAACAAGAGTTTATTTCAAATTATAAATTATGATGAACAATTGAATATCGAATATTACAATAAATATTCAACATGTCCGCCTCCAACTTCAATACATTTATTAACGCGTTTGTTCAAAGACTGCCGTATTTTAAAATAGAGATTCTTGTTACGAAATGATTCGGCAGCATTTACAATTTTCTGCCATAGCTCTTTGCGGGTCTTCCATAGGATTAAAGTCAGGACTACGAGGAGGCCATAATATTCGACTCCCACGACCGATCCATCGATCCGGAAAAATGTGGTCAAGATAGTTCCGTATTCTTACATAATAATGAGGGGGATCTCCATCGTGCATGAAAAATAGATTTTGCCGTGTATTCAGTGGTAAATAGTCGAGGTGTCAACTAAATGGTGCGGCAAGAAATCTAAATACAAGTCACCATTTAGATTTGGAGGAAGCTCATATGGACCCAAAAGGTGATTTCCTATGATTCCGCATCAAACATTTATCTTAAATTCATGTTGGAAGTGACGCTCACTGACTACGTGAGGATTTTCATTATCTCATATGTGCTTGTTTCTAAAATTGAAAATTCCTCGACGAGTAAAGGCCGCTTCATCAGTAAATAGTACATTATTCAAAAATTCTTGGTCAAGGTTTTGCTGATTGCGCATAAAATGAGCAAATTGTAATCAAGCTGATAAAAGATTTTGCACGGGTGTAAAATGGTAGGGATATAAATTTTCCTTGTGAAAGATTTTGAAAACTGTTGTTTTACTAACACCGGTTTCTCTCGCTACCTGCCTCCTGCTAACTTCTGGATTTCCTGCCACTCTTACTAAAATTTCTTCTTCTTGGTGAACTGTAACAGTACGCCCTGCGCTGTCTCTTTTAGGACGAAAACTACCAGTTTCTCCAAGTCTACTAAAAAGTTCTTGAAATAGTTTCCGATTTGGTTGCCTTCTATTCGGATATAAACCTGAATACCGACGAAGCGCTCGTCGTCCAACATAATCTGATTGCGCATAAACGCAAACCATATCGCGCATTTCTCCATTTGAAAATAAATTATGGCGTGGCATGTTATCTCGCACTACAATTTAGATCATAAAGTAAAGAATACTTTTAATAAGGCACGAATAATACTGTAATATTACTGACAGCACTAAGATAAGTGGAAAATGTCAAAATTGGATTTTAACATAAGCCTACTTGAAAATTTTTGCCGATTTGTAATTGAATGCAAATACATTGGAATTTTCAATGGCAAATTTTACGAGAACGGTGCAAGATAGCGACTATCAAAAAGTATAGTTTTTTTGTGTGAAAGAAGTTGTAAAATCAGAATTTGCTACATGAGAATTAGATTTTTGAAAGATAAAAAAATTCTGTCGTTTTCAACGCATTCGACCTAGCGCAGGTGGCGCTCTCTATGAGCTACAGGCAAACCATGGATATATTTCAATCTCTCGCCCCAGAAAACCCCTAACACCAAAATTTCATCTCGATATGAGCATTTATTATGAAATAAATAAGAAAAAACTAAAATAATATTTTGCATTAAACACCCTGTATCTCTGTAAGTATCAACTTTTGGACTAGGGTGAGTTTGTCTAAATCGCAATATTTTCACGTCAGGAATCTAGTCATGAATTTTGGCCCATTACATCGTGACTACCCTGTATAAATGCTTCATAAAAATTATTATTTTGGTTAGCCCTGTATATACTCTTCCTTTTTTCACATATGTCTACAGTGTTTTGAAATATGAGAGTAATATTCATGAGGTAACTTTAAATATGGGCATATTTACACGGGACTACCTTTAGAAACACTTATCAAACTTGTTTTCTAAAATTACGTAATAAAATGATTAATTTCATAATTTTCGTACTACACTTCCGGACAGGCTAGTGTGAGTGAAAGGACCACTCGTGCTAGCTGCAAGCGCATAGATAATTGGGAACTCCGTTATACTGTTCTCACTGTTCTGTCCGAAACTCACACCCCAGGTTCTTGTCTCAAAGAATCATTCAGGTTTACAGAGTTCATTGTCCACCCCCATGCCTATAATTATTATCGGGTGTAATTTCTACGCGACGCGTCCATTTCAAAGTAGTTAACATTATTTCAGAAATAAGTGAGAACATTAAATAAAAACAACTTGAGGTGAGAATTTATTTTTACAAAAACTTAAATAATGCCAAACCTTAGAGCGCGTCGTACTCTACGTTTTTATTTATTATCGACTCGGTATAATGTGTAAATTTCAACCCTCAAATAAAATGCTTAAACCATAGAAAATTTACGTTAAATAAGGATTCTAAATCTGCAAAAATCATCAAGAACCGTCAATCCAATGTCAAGTTATAGCATTTTAAAAATTTTGTACTCAAATTTTATGTTGAGTAGTGTACAAGGCCTAAGGGCCTTAATCTAAAAACTGACAAAAACGTCTAGAGATATTGATGTTACCTTAGTAACAAACCATATTGCAACGACCAAAAAAAATTTTTTGCGGAAATTTCACTCATACAAACTTTTTGATTTTTTGCATGACTTCATTGATCACCCCGTATATAATAAACCTATGGTCCTAGGATAAATATACGTCATGCAGCTTAATTTGAAAAAACTAGCTCTTAAAATTTGCAAGCCGCGTTCAAAAATTTTCATTCCTGTTGAAAATATTGAACTTTAAAGGACAATGTTAAAAATAGCCGATGTTTGGCTTATCCGGGGAATGCATAAATCATTAAAAAATCAATTTATTATTGTTAATTAACATTATAAATGGCCCAGAAATATGTCAGATAGCTGGGGAAATGTCGCTACTACCCCTAAACCTATATAAACTACCCTTAAATAGCTTTAAATGGATAATCATTAATTATTGTTATAAAATTCGTGTAAAATGCTTGAAAATTATTTGAACAGACAGTATGCCAATATAAAAAGTGATAAATAACTGTAAAAATGTCCATTCAATGGCGAAATAGCGCCAATTGTTCTCACTTTGCGAGCGCATACAGATAAATAAATTTTAAACTGTCAAACTTGACATACGTTTAATATTTTTACTACTATTTTGAGAACGAAAACAGAGAGTTTTTCGAAACGTCAATAATACGGAAGTGCGCGATAGTAATGTGATTTTTGTCATTTTTTACTTATCTGCTTTTTTCAGTGTGAGATTTTTTTTTTGGTTAGGCAAACTTAGTTTAAAAAATAACCCTTGACTGATCCGTTTGGCGCAACGGCTTATTTAATTAATCTTTATTTTTTTCAGAAGTGTGGCAAAAACCAAATAAAACTAAATAAAAACATCATGAAAAACAGAAATAAATTTAACGTCTCTTGTTTTGATAGTTCGGTTATTTACTTTTTACGAATTGTTATTTTAACAACAAATTTCAGTAAATTATTATTTGAATAAGTAAAACAAATCTATGTATCAATGGATTATAAATAGTAACACAATAAATTAATAGAAATAATAAAAATCACTAACTATTAATAAAATGCAAATTTGACATAGTTTTTTAGTATGGTGGTAGGTATAAAATATAGAATTTGGTGTTTACGTAAAGTACCAGTGGTTATGGGTTAACTATCATGACAGTTTTTTACAAGAAAAAGTATATCACTCTGTATAATCGTGCAAATAAAATTTGTTCATATCCTCCATTCTCATAATTTTTTCTCTTTACATATTTTTTTGTATTTCTAGCTGTTCAAAGGCAAATTTGAATATATTAACACTGATACTATGAGAGCTGCAAATTTTGTATTTTATAGCTACCAATATGTTAAAAAATTATGCCAAAAGTATCTCAAGGGGTTTAGAAGTTATCAATTCTAAATTGACTTTTTTATCAACCATAAAAAATCCTATATTTTGGAAACGACGTTTGTGGGATCTATTCTTATTTAACAAAATTACGTTAATTTTAATCATAAAATACCCCCTGGATTTTCTACACACAATTAGGAAACGCTAACTAAATGTTGTTTGGCAAAATAAAACAATTGTTTTAGAAAAATATCATGCGTGTTTTTGTTTTTAATTTTATCATCTGCTTCTACACCCTGTAGTCTCAGGACACCACTGCGTTTTTAACGAAATTATTAAAGAGCTTCTTAAGAGGGTTAAACATGCGAACATAGGTCGAACTGTTTCTCGTAAACGGTTCATTTTATCGACAATAAACGGGAGTACCTTTTTTTTAGTCTATGGTTGAAGCTACCAAGATTTATTGTATTAGTCTTTATCATAAAGGGTGTTAAAAATTTAGGCATTAAGGTGTAAAGCTTAGCTCCTGGTAAACTAAAAAAGCTAAATATGTTTCAAGGACACTATTTTAAGAGGTCCTTGATAGTTTCCTTCACATTAAATGTTTATTAAATAATATTAAGCACTTTAAAAGTTATTAAAAAAAAACGAGTTCCAGCGGCGTCCTTGAAGCGACACGGAAGATGGAAATCTTCGACCGTGACCAAAGGATACGTCGAAGACTCTATCAATAACAAAATTCAAATATCAAATAAAATTTTGGACTGTGAAATTTCACGATCAAGTGCTACCACGTCTATGGCAATTGGCTCCACCTCAAAAACGGATAGTTTTCCAACCCTCAAAACTGCAGTATCACGAGCTGAATGTGACTTATCTGGTTGAGAAATAAATATTGGGACGTGTACTGGCTGTTACCACTAATGTTAACATTGTAAATCATAAATAAAATAAGGTAGTGTAAAATTTTTCATACTTTGAAAAAAAGTGTTAATTATTGTTAAACATTTAGAAATAAATGATTTCTTGGATTTTTGCTTGATTGAGGATCACAAAGGTTAAAATACAAACATTTAATATAGTTTACATGTAGCGCGAGAAATATGTATTTCGCACATTATTTCGCGTACGGTGTCATGGTAACGTAGGAAAATCAAAAAAGTGTAACTTCGCATATTGCTATCAATGGGCGATCCTCTTCATTTTAGATGTTTGTAGAAAATAATAAAAATAATTATGACTTATGAAATTAAGGGTACAATACAGACGTCATAGGCTCACTTACCGTTCCCCATTGCCCTTGTGTGGAATAGCGAGGTCCTCTATGAAGTTGTACTCGTTCCTGGGCACCAGGTATACCGTGAAGTGCTCAGAAGATGGCGTTGTCCATGGTAGGCCGCACCGTTCCGGGTTTAAGCTGTTGGGGAATGGACGGATGTAGTGCTGGAGACTACACGAACTTGCACCTGACTCGTCGTCACCATCGTAACCGCTAAAAACAAACATACCTTTGTTAACTCTTAAGCAAATTAAGCTGTTAAGGTTGTTTTTACGCTTGACGTTAATTATAATATTTCGAAAGTATCCTATATTTTATCATACAAAGATTAATCTTTTATAAATAAAAATATGTGAACATAACATATATGACGATATAAATGACCGTAGGAAGTACTTAAATACACAGGTGACTTGTAGAAATGACTTCAAGTCACAAATATTTTAAAATTAAAAGATATCCAGAATGCCTTATTCCGATCATAGAACCTTTACAAAATTAGAAGCGACCTTGCGACGAAATGAAGATGCATTTTCTGTTCGGAAGAATCAAATAACTGACCGAAGGGTAATAGACAATGTTATAGTTAACTTCCAAAATTGTAGAGAGTGACTCATGTTATAGACCTGCTCACAGTTTATAGCAGTCAACACAAAGAAATATACACGCAGTCCGTATATTTTTTCTACAAAATCGTGTGCCGCATATCTCTGAGAGTATACCCGATTGCACAGCTTCTGCTGCAGTAAGTACGCATGCGCTGCTGCTTTTGATTGGCTGCGACGAATTGTCGGAGCCAATAAAATTTCTCGTACATCTTTTCGCTAATTTAATTATGAATGTAATTAATTTTATTAGTGATTTTGTGTTCTTAAGATTGTAAAATAATTTAAGCTCTACAACGTATTCTCAAAATCGTCCTTATATAACAAGTGAGGAATATCGGATGATGACGATGTATGAAGTTTGGAGCGCAAGGCCAAATATGAAGCACAACTGTGAACCGGAAAGTGATGGAAACGCGCGGAAAGAAGAATGTATTTTTAAAATGAGTTTTCGAAAAAAAAAATTCGTCTTTTATATATTTTTAGGTATTAACAATATTGTGTGAAACTAACTACTCTGTGGACTAGAGCCCCAACCAGTGTTGAATTACACCCACAATATCTACCCATATATTCTTTATTATTAGCTTTTGTAACATTTTTGACTGTATTAGAAAGATATTTTAAGCTAATATATATCAAATCTCCTACAATTCCTATCAATGAAGTCGTATGTATGTTCTCTGATACCAAACATCTAGGTATGCTAATGAACAATTCCACAGACAAAGCTCTATTCAATAATTATCTAAAGAAATTAATCTATCTAAATTTACTAACCTAGTTTAATGAAAACACTCTACAAATATCTAACTTCACTTTGATAGTGGGAACTCGAACTCAACCACAATAGATGAGATCTGACCTATTTCTATTGATAGTTGATATTGATAATTGTGTGTGCCTTAGCTCTTCTCAAGTGGCACGCTTAGGTAATCATGCCACCCGTATCTTCCGTACTCATCTCTGTGTTGTGAATTAGTCACTCTCTATTATTTTTGACCTTGGGTAATTGATAATACAAGATAAAAACTTTAAATTTTGAAATAAATCTTATTACTTTTATTATCTAACGCCTCGAAATTGGTAAAAACTGTTATATCACTGTTTTTGCTCTAAAATTAATGGATGTTATGTAATGCAATTATTTCTGTCATTTTTGTATATTTTTTATATCTGATCGTCTTCAAATTTAGCACGCTCCTCGCATGCTTCGCCTATCGCGCTTGTCTACAAGCTGGCGATTAGTCACTCTCTACAATTTTGGAAGTCAACACAGTCATACAATCATACATCTAGATTGTTACAGTATTTCGAACAAAATCCATAGATAGATAATAAGGTTCCGGGTTGTTATGCCATGACCTCGGTAACTGGTCGTTGCTAGTAACATAATTAAAGTACATATCTCTAGCATTAACCGGGAATCTTTGACCTGTCCTGGTTGTTCTCGGACTAGGCTCCGCAGCTATCGATATCGCGGCGCAGCTTTTGCTACTAGTTACAGAGATGACTACAGGACGTCTCGGAAGACCTAGCCTAGCCCGAGAACAACCAGGGCAGGTCAAAGAATCCCGGCTAATGCTAGGGGTGTACACTTTAATTCTGGTACTGGCAGCGACCAGTTACCAAGGTCACGGCATAACAATCCAGAAAATCACTATGTATCTAATAACAGTACCTACTTCTGATAATAATTTACAGTTATATGATTTTGCAATAATGACACTCTCTAAAAATAATTTTTGAGCTTTTGGAAGTTCTGAGTTGAAATTTTATTAAATCTATATTACAACTAAGGACTAATGTTAAAAAGTTGAAAGTATATTTCATTAGAAATACGTCACCAGTTCAAAAGAAATCGCAAAATTTATTTTAAAGAGTGCCATATTATTGCAAACGATTGTACATGGACAAATGCTTGTGACAATGACTTTAAGTAAATGATAAGTATTATCGGAATTTACAAATACCTACAGCTTTTAAAAATGACTTTATATGTAAAAATTAAAGTATTTTAAGACATAAGTTATCAGTTACTTTAAAAAATGACGATAATATATAAATACTAAAACACAGAACAGTGCCGTTTATCTATGTAAAAATAATGCAATTGGACTATATTTATGCTATTTCAAGAAGAATTTTAAGAAAAGAATGTATACAATGCAGGATGTCTGTGAAAGGTTGGGAAATCTCGGAGCTGAAGATACTGGTGACCAAAAAAAGTCGATTGAGCCAAATATGCCTTATCCGAATGTTGCTGGTTTCAAAAATACAGGGCGTTCAATGCTACAATTTTATTTTGAAATATCTCAATAACTTTTAAACCTGTCGGAGTATTAAAAAAAAATTGACACAATTATGTTTTTTGGCACGGCAAATAAGAATTTTTAGCTAATATTGACGTCACCAGTAAAGGGCGCCACTTATGACACAGCATGTTTCTTTTAAATGGCAGAACTTTTTTGCTGTATTTTTGAAACCAGCAACATTCGGATAAGGCATATTTGGCACAATCGACTTTTTTGGTCACAAATATCTCCAGCTCCGAGATTTTCCAACCTTTCACAGACTCCCTGCATACTTTTTATGTCGTTCTCCAACCAAGATCCAGGGTGATTAAGTTCAGGGAAAAATTAAATTTACTAACCGGTCAATTTTGTAGGTACTAGGTACTTATCTTCTCCACTTAGGTTGGATCATGTTATGGAGTAAAAACCGGAATCCAATTATAATCGAAGGTGTAGATAGGAAGGGTCTACAGCACTCTGAGAATAGTTATTTGTATGACAAGGGAACAAAGTGCATAATTTCCTCCCGCACATAGTCAATATCCATGGGAGGATATGGCACTTAGATCCTGTGTAATAAATATGATTTTTTCTACGACCATTCCATACTGTTTTACATTGGTTTTACATATATTTTATTATATTTTCTTATGCATGACAATCAAACAACCAAATATGTCAAAATGTCATAATAGGAATTTAGCTAAGTGAATATTGTTAAAAATCAAAGTACATGGAACGTTGCTAAGGTTGCTTCTTCTTTACAAAATAAACAAACTTCTCAAAATTTTATAATAATGTATTCCAAATGTGAAGATATTCTGGAAGAAGTAAACGTGGTTTCGTTAAATCTATAACCGTTAAAGTCTTGTGAAAAATATGAAAAAGAGTACCAGCTATTTAAATGTTGGATGGAGACTAGGCAAATAAGAAAAATATATGAAGAAGTGGTCCTATTTTACTTTTCCAAAAAATGCACCGATTTGAAGCATTCAACACTATGGAGCAAATACAGCATGTTGCGATCTACACTTCAAATTAAAGACAATATCGACATTAAGTTTCCTAAATTAGTAGCTTTTTTAAAAAGGAAATCTGCCGGATATAAAGCCAAGAACACCAACACTTTTTCAAGAGTGGATATCAACAAGTTTATTGCAGAAGCTCCAGATGAAACTTACTTACATATGAAGGTAAGATTGATCGTTATTGTTGAAAAACGTAACGCAGATTTTTTTATCAGAAAGTATATAAAATTTGACTATTAAGTGACATTTTAGGCTGTTGTCATAAGTGCATTTTTCCTTTTTCAGGTCGTGCTTTTATTTGGAATTGCTGGGACATGCCGTAGCGATGAATTAGTTAATATGGTACTTGAGGATATCAGTGATAAAGGCGATATTTTGGTTTTGTAAATACCTGACTCAAAAACTAATATCAAACGGATATTTACAATAACAAATGAGATTGTAAGCGGAGTATCTGTCTCGGATATGTATAGAAAATATATGGACTGTAGGTCCTCTAAAACATGTCATTCTAGATTTTTTGTAACTTATGCTAAAGGGAAATGTACAAATCAGGTAATTGGCAAAAACACAATTGCCAAAATTCCATACAGAATAGCAATATTTTTAAATTTGGATGATTCGAAAGGCTATACTGGACACAGTTTCCGCCGTACCTACTTCAACTACGTTATTAGTCAATGCTGGAAGTGATAGTCTCAGTCCAAAAAGACATGGGGGATGGCGAACAAACGCAGTAGGATAAGGGTACTTAGATAATTGTATTTCTAAAAAATGTGAGGTAGCCACTCAAATAAATACGGGAGGCTACTTCAAGTACCAAAAAACGTCTTATTTTTGAAAATTTTGTTTCTACCACAAGAACTTCATCAACGACCACGAATTTGGAAAATAACAAACAGGAACTCATCTCCACTATAGAGCCAATATTTCTTCAGGGGAAATTTCCATTAGTAATTTAGCTAATTGTATCATAAATTTTAACAATATTTAGTTATTGATGTTAATTTAAACCTCAATTTAAACTGTTCAATTTTTATAAATAATAAGTAATAAAAAATCTGTTTGAAAGAAAATCATTATTATACATTTTTAGGAAGTTTGTGTATCAGTGAAAGAAGTCTATACACTACTCTTAGGCTATTTGAAGTTTTTACTTGTTTGCCTCCCGAGGGAGGAAAAGTACTACTTTCCTTCCTGAAATGAGGGTGTAAAATAGTATTTTCCATGTAGGAAGTAGAAAAAAATATTTGGTACGCCACTAAACAGGATAAAAAACATTTTGGAATACCTAATCTCTTTACTACAAAAAATTGTCAGATGAATCGTTTTCTTATAGAAACAACTGTACATGAAATGTAAAATTAAACAAATACATAAAATATCCAGGCAGACTGTCTACTGGCAAAATAGAATCATTGTTAAATGTGGCTGTAATTTTTTCCTTGAATTTGATTACCCTGCATATCGATATAAAATGTACGCTGTAGTTACATTTTTTACTTAAAATTTCGTAAAGAATCCTGAAATTTGACTAGTTAAACTTGACTCACCCTGTATAGCCCAACTGCATTAATTTTACATAGTGAATACACTCCTGATCTGTATGCACCCTGTATAGTTTATTTAGAAAATCCTTCGCTTAAATCAAAAGAAAAATACTTATTTTTTTTATCCTCCGGATATTTCGGTATCGATCTATCTGCACTGTTTTTAAATGTCGCTTTGCGAGTGGCTCCTAACATTTGCGCTTCATATATCAGGCGACGATGACGTCATCCGATAACCCGGTTTCCACGACGAAATTAAAAGTAAATTTTTCCTTTCTCTGCTGAGGCAGACGCTTTGGGTGCACTTTGCTGTATTTGGGAATTAGTTGGGTCACCGTCACAATTTTATAACAGATCCAGTTTCGGAACAAATCGATATCATTCGGAACTAGATTAAAGTATGACTTATTGGGGTTTTCATGCTGGTATACAGGATGATGTACGTGATTGGTATTTTTATGAATTACCAAGTCACAGTTTCCCACAACCGTTCCCTCCGTCCCCCCTATGCCGACCCAGTTGCCCTACTTCACCTACTTAACATCAGCCGATCATCGGTTATTTATTGGGTCTGTTTGATACTGGGTGCGCCTGACGGCTTCGTTGGACAATTTCACGTCGCGTGCAATAAACACTTTTTGTACGAGTTGCATACAATATTTTTTCTCCGTTCATGCAAAAACTAAAAAATGTTTTATTTAGATGACACCAAGTGTAGGAAAATATGACGTTTATGAATGACAGATGATTGCAATAAACATTTTATTGCACTAGTGCAATAAAGAACCACTTTTTCCACTAAATATAGTTCAATAAAGTTTTGTTTTTTGCATGAACGTAGAAAAAGGAAATTAAAAGAGACCGCGATTATTTTGTTGAACGGAGATGAGTGTGTGTCAACTGGTTATTGATCATTGATGGCTACAGTTGTATCAAGAAGAAATAAGTAGCAATAAAATAAAAATCATTTAACACCTCTATGGAAATTTTAAACTGTCAAACTTGACTTACTGACTGTTTAATACATTTGCAATTTTTGAGAACGATGTCAGAGTCTTTCGAAACGTCAAAAAACACGGAAGTGCGCGATAGTGATGTGATTTTAGTTAATTTTTACTTATCTGCTTTTTCGGAGATTTTTTGGTTAAACACACTTGGTTCCAAAAATAACTCATGACTGATCCTTTTGGCCCAAGGGTTTATTCAATTAATATTTATTTTTTCAGAAATGTGGCAAAATGTTCAATTAAACTAAAGAAATCTAGAATTGTGCCACAAATAAATAGCTTCAGAGAATATCTTAATTTTATTGATCAGTAATAATGATTTGTCATGAAAATGTTTACAATGCCTTATAAGTTCAATGATACGTGTTAATTTTTGAAGGTATCAGTAATGGAAATATAGATTAAGCTTTGTGGAAATCATAAATTTGCCAAACTAACACCTGCAGAAGCTCATAGGCGTATACGTGCTGGGCATTAAATAATTCACTTTGTCAGTTAAAATCTACGATTTCTATAAAATTATTACCTACCAGAATTGAATAGAAATATATTATTACACTAATAAAATGTAATATATTAATTTAAGGGCAACATTTAAGAAATTATCATACCACACCATCCTACAATTTGTTAACAGAAGATGGGAATACTCTAGTATATGTGAATGGATATCTTTTACGTAAATACCATGTAAAAAATTCATGTGATACTTGTTTAGAGTACTGCAATGCACCTAATTCGAATCACGCTACATTATTTTCTAAAGTAAAAGCTTACGAAGGCAGTAAAGTGCCATTAAGTGGTTTACCAGTACCTCCAAATTTTTTTATAGACTACTTAATCTCTAGAAAATATTATTGTATCAATTTTTGTATTTGCCATGGCATTGGTCACAGTATGTTAACAGAATTTTCAGATGTAAAGTTTGAAAATCGATACCCAAAAAATCTAAGAATTATAAAAAAGAAACTTCTAAATTAAAAATTGTGCAGAATTTATAATTAAAATATTAATTATAAATTCTGCACAATTCTAAAATTTAATTAATTTCTTAATGTGCCCGAAGTTACCTATACAAATTAATAAATTTGTGAATTTATATAAAATTGTATACCTAACAATAATAATATTTAAAATATGCAAAAAATTTATAAATCCATATACGTATAAAGCTATTCTAATGCATTTATTATCACAATTTTAAAATTTGTATTGATAGAAATTTTAATATCTAGCACAGCAATATTTTAAATAACCCTGGGATATGCTCTGTCATATCTAATGTGATACAGAAATTATTGATATCCCTCGCCATGCACTTGTCATGTTAATTTACGACTACAGGCAAAAAACCGTACTAGCGGTGATCACGTAAAAAGAGTAGTCTAACTGTTTATATTTAAACTGTGACCAAGTAAAGTCATAAATCAGTGCCAGAAGATAATAATACGTTTATACAGGGAGTCCAATAAGTATGGAATAACTTTCATAACTTTTTAAAACGCCCTGCGTAAAAACACTGTTCAGACAAGAGTTTTTCAGTTAATTTTCTTACACCCTGGGGTAACTTTAAAAGTTGTCTCGCAGCCTGTAATTTCGTTCAGTATTTGATTATTTATATAAGATGAGTACAGTCGTAACTACTCTAGATCTAGAAAGAAATACAATATGAATATAGCAAGAATACTTAAATACTAATTGTGTACCGTGAAGTGGGGTGACTTTGATCAAAATTGAAATTTATTATGCTGTATTTTCTTTAATTTTGTAACTCCAGTGTTTAAAAAAATATGGGGAGATTTGGATGCTTTCTTTCGAATTACGAAGTAAAACTGAATTTAAATGTAATACCTAAGTTAGAAAAAAATTAAAACGGGGTGATCAAAGTTAAACTCTGAGTGGGGCTACTTTGATCGCTTCTCGTATTTTAATGAATCGATTAAAGTAACCCCATAGTTATACCTCAAAACTATATTTTTTTTGTTTTACAGTAGTTTGGAAACTTAAAGAAGCAAAAAAGAAACGTTTTTTAATGATTTTATTGATATTAACTGTAGTGTAAATATAAAATATAGTAAAAAATGTAGAAACAAAACAACATAACTGAAAAATAAGACAGTTTACAACATATTTATTAATTCTAACTTAAAATATGATCACAGTAATAAGAAATAACGAAAAAAATAACAAATATTTAAGCTTCTTTTACATTAATAGGCTTATCAAACACGTAAGTTGTCTTACTGTTTTCTTTGACGAGTATTGGGCAAGGAAGAATTTGTATAATGTCATTTGCATCTATGAAGAAGACGTCATCTTCAATGCATCGATATTTAGTTTTCGTATAACACGACTTCATACCCAAAACTTTTATATTATTTTCATTTTCAATTTCCGTGACGTGACAAACATATTTGTAAACTTGTTTTCCACGTCTGCCTATAACCTGTGTCAAGACATAGTCATCAACCTTAAGTGATTTATAGTCAAAGCTGCCTGGTGACGTGGTTTGAATGTCCTGCGATGTACTGGGAGCTTCCCGAGCTTTGTCAGAGGACCCACAACTTCCAGTTTGTGCAGATGGATTGTCGACATCATCTTCATTTTCATCTTCATCTGAAATTTCACTTTCACTCGATGATGGAGCTGTAGTACTTTTTCCTGGTTCCACCCGAATTTTAGTTCTTTTAGAGCGAGATGTTGGGGGCTGAACGACTCTCTTGCTCTCTAAGTATCGAACAAGTGTATCACTTACAGCCTCTTCTACATTTGAATTTGCTTCAGTGGTTGAAGGCAATTTTTTTAAAACTTCATTCTTGTCAAATGGCACAATTCCTGTGGCTCTGAATCCATTTTTCAGATTTTTTTCAATCCTTCCAGTAGTTCCATTCATTTCAATTAACGTTTCTTTTAATACTCGCGGAAAGGATTCTTTTGGAATTGGTCCACTTCTAGGATGTACTTCCTTCCATTCTAAAAGCTTTTTTCGCCAAGCCATTTTCATTGGGCGGAAAAATGCCACATCCAATGGCTGGCAAAGGTGCGTAGCATTTGGTGGCAAGCAAATGAATGCAATTTGATTGTCCTCACAAGATTTTAAAACGGTTGTATTAATATGGGCTGCAAGATTATCACCTATAAGTATTTTCTGACCATTCAAGCGTTTTGCATGAGGCAAAAATGTCAGCATAAACCAGTCCTCAAACGTTTGCGCATCCAACCACCCATGTTTTGTTCGTGCATAACGTGTTCCACGTGAACAACATGGTGCTTCGCAGCAAGGTGAACCTTTTGGTCCATTTTGACACCATTTGTCCCAAATGCAGTCACTTTTATAAATAATATAGGGTGGTAGCAGCACGCCACTTGCCGATCCACATACCATAATTGAAGTAGCAGACTTTGAAAAATTCACAATCCTCTCCGGGTATTTGACGCCCCTTCTATAAATTCCCTTAAGTCTACCGGGATCGTCACACAGGTTGGACTCATCGTAGTTAAAAATATGCGATGGTGGAATGTCACGTATTGTTTCTTCTAAGTTGTCGAAATATTGTCCAAGGATTTCTACACTTAAGCATGCTCGTGCCCGCTTAATATTCGCACTTAAGCGTTGTGCGGCCGCAGATTTGTGCCTCTTCAACAGTGAATACACCATATCTTTTCCAGGTAAATTGTTTTTAAATTTTGTGACAGTTTTTCCTCTTGAATCCAAATAATTCTTAATAAAAAATCTAACGTCTTGTATGTTTAAGGGAAACCCCCAATCTCCGCATTTTACGACAGATTCTATTATTACTTTTTCTTCTTGGCATGAAAGTGCAGTTTGCCCGCCGTAATTTCTTGAATGCTTGCCGTGAAATCTATTATAGAGAGTTCCAAAACTGATATTATATTGCCTGGAAGCTTCACGAATGCTTAATTGATTTTCTGCAATTTTGGTTAACGCCTTTTCTAAGCTTTCAGGTGAAAAATTTGAATAGGGCCGAGTTCCTAAAGGTTTTTTATAGTTACGCACCATTGTTTATTCTGTAAACAAAGAAAATTAAAATATAATTTGAAAACAAATTTTAACCTAATACAGTAAATATACCATTAAATTTGTTATATAATATATAAATAATGTAGTCTCACTGTGCCTACATTTTAAACTGTTACCACTCAAAACAGTTCAGGTGATCAATGTGACCCCTTCACAGAAGACACCTGTTAACAGCTGATATATTGTAAAATTTTGTCTGGTTTGTGGGATACTGTTTGTGTGACTAATAACTACAACTGCCTATAATAGTTGTTGACCTTCAAAAGAAATCGTTTCGGAGAAATACTTACATTTATTTCACTCTCAAAAAAAACACCAAAATATTGCCTCCCCAACTTAACCCAACCACGCTTTTAACATAAATTTTAAGGTTATGAAGAGCGTCTGTGATTGTAGGTTACTGCCTTCAGAAACATCTCCTGTATTCACGCCGCTTTCATATAACTTCTTCTTGACGACAGATGGCACTATAGATTAAGACTACGCGACGATCAAAGTCACCTCACGAGTAGAAAGTCACCCCATTCTACGGTACTTCAATTTTATTTTGTCTTAATGCAATGTTATTACTTACTTTATTCAAAATTATTTAATATTATTTCAAATATTTGGAGTACCTACTTCTTTTAAGTTACTTAAAACTACATATATCTCAGCAATTATATTTATCGAGGTGCAACTTTGTATTATTTTTCTGTTCGAAACGAATTAAGGGGTAGCGTCTACACAATGCGCCCGATTTTTTACCGTCACGAAAGAGCAAAATTATGTTTCATTTGTTAGTGGGCAAATGGGAAGAAAATTCGTATCATTACGGGTCAAATGTTCGGTGATTTATTTTGTTAATGGTGTGTATTCCGTCGGTTTTAGTTGCCTTACAAATCAATTTTTTTGTATGGAGCGCGTCGGCACGAACCTTACGCCCACACCCAAGAATAACGTGTGCCGTAAAATAAAGTTTGTTTGGGAAAGTACAGGTATTTTTACCTATTCGACATGATTTGTTCCTATTCTATTGAGTTAAGTGCTCCTAATGGTTGAATATTTTAGAAAGGACAAATCATGGATGTTTGCTGATGTAGAGAGAGAAAAAATAAATATGTGAAGTATATCTCAATCCAGAGGCGTAGCCTAGGCAGCCTCAGGTAGGGTGTATAAAAAATGTTATTCACTATGGAAATAAACGTTGGAAAAATGTAAAATAGATAAAATTAACTATTATAATTCACTTAAATAAATTTTTGTCTTGTATCGTAAGGCTAATCGCGTCAGGCACGTATATACAAAATTATAATCAACTTAGTATTTAGAAAAAGTATTTTGTCCCGCATATTCTTTTTTTTCACAATCTAATATTTGGATGTTGTCGAGCTCCATGAAATTCAGTCTAAAATGTTGATTTTTGCAAATATCTCTTCCATTTTAATATAATGTGGTATGTGGTTGTAGATGGCTATATGAAATTAATAAAAGTTTTGAAAAAAGTAAATATCCTTACATATGTTTAACTAGCGTTACTTGATAAAACTATAATATTGATCATGTTCAGATAGACATTATACAGGGTGTCCTTGAAATACACGTACCAACGAACCACTCTAGGTTCTTAAGGTCAAAATAACGCAATACAAGGTCAAAATATACAGGTGATTCTTTAATATTGCGAAAAATTTAAGGGACAGGTTCTTTAGATAAAAATAAGAAAAAAGTTCCCATTAGCATGTGTCCGGAAACGCTTCGTTTCCGAAATACAGGGCGTTCATTTTATTGGTAATCTATTTTTAATACTTGTTATTTCATTTTGTATTATGTTATTTTGCATTTTGTATTTTGTATTATGTTATTAATGCTACAAAAAAATGGAATAAATAAGTGCAGAGTAAAAATTATTAAAATTATTATTTTGTAACATTTTGTATTATGTTATTTTGCATTTTGTATTTTGTGTATGTTATTAATGATACAAAAAATGGCTCCTATTATTAAACATAAACCAGCCAATTTTCAAATAAATCGGTTAAAGGACTTTTGAAATAACAAGTATTAAAAGTAGATTACAAAAAAAAATGAACGCCCTGTATCTCGGAAACGAAGCGGTTTCGGACACATGCTAATGGGAACTTTTTTTCTTATTTTTATCTAAAGAACCTGTCCCTGACGCAATTCGCAATATTAAGGAATCACCCTGTATATAGTATAGTAATACTTTATTGAAAGATTAACTTATTCTTGTATAATAACATTATATATTTTTCACTTAAGAATAAAAATTACTTGAAATCAAGAAAACTACTATACAGAGTGAATCTTAAATAAGTACAAATATTTTAACCAGCAGTATAGTTTTGTGTGTAGAACACATAATTAATAGTTTTTTTACAAAAAAATCAGAAATAAAAAAGTGAAATTTTAAATAAATTTCGTAATTTTTCAGTAGAAAACTTGTTGAGGACCGCTGGCCTAGACCGACCCTTCATACTTTTATGAGTCATAGTGCTGCAGACTGAACGTGTGGTTCACAGTGTTGCCAGTATTACACAAATGTCTTTGCTTCAAGGAAGAAAAAATCTCAACTTTTAGCGAATTTTGTCAAGTGTAACATTTTATATTATTTTTTATTATCAAACTGTCATTGACTGTCATGACAGATTATCGGAAGCCCAAGTCAAACTTGTTAACCCCACATAATGCATGAAAATAGCAATAAAATTTGCTAAAAGTTGACATTTTTTCCATTTTAAATAAAAAACGCGTGCATAGTTTTTCGTTATTCTTCATAAAATAACTTAAGGAAATTGTGTTTTGTGTCCCTTTCTAACAGTGTACAATGACATTTAACTTGTGAAATGTGGATTACTGATTAAATAGTTAATTTTTTAACAAACAGGTAAGCTTGTGTGCACGTTTATGTATAATTTTTGAACATTGGACATAGTAATATCACATAATATCTTACGGTAGTATTGAACTTGCGGAAATTCATTTTTAATCGTTGAAGTATAGTAAGGTTAGTTCAGATGTTAAAATTTATGTTAATATTTCTGCGTATCATACTACATACCCAATTTTACTGTGCTTATGCTTAAAACAAGTATTTTTAAAATAGAACTATTACGTTAAAGGAAACGTAATATTTATATTGGAGGAGATATGGCAACCTCGCAGCAAATCATATGTTTCATTACGTTGTTGGATGAAAAATCAGCCAGCGGTCCTCAAAATGTGGGTATTTTTTTAAAAAACCTCCGTAAATATTAGAAATTTTTAAAAATAGCTTTCACTAGACTGATTTAAATGACGAACTACACCAGCAGTTAAAATATTTGTACTTATTTAAGATTCACCCTGTATTGTCACGGATTGTCAATATGTATTTATTATGAAATAAAGTTATGTTTGTTTAAAAAATTGTTTTGTTTTATTTAGAGAATTACTTGAGTCAACAATAACTGCTATTCTCAAAATAAAGTTATGTTTTCATTATTTGAAGTTTTAACGTTAAGGAATTGCTGCAAATATTTGAAATAATATTAAATAATTTTAAATAAAATAAATTATAACATTGCATTAAAAAATATATAACTAAAGTCCATAATTAGTATTTCAGTATTTTTGCTATATTGTATTCGTTTCTAAAGTAGTTGTAGTTACTACTCTATCCTCTATCCAACATAAAAGACTTATAGCAAACTGTCAAAGTCATTCATTAGCGGCACACATGACATATTCAGCTTTTGAGTTTGTTAAATCTCCTCAGTGTGCCATAAACGAGGCAACCGACGACTTATTCGACAGAAGGGACCTGAGTAGATAGTGTGTGTAGTGATGCAACATGTAACTACATCTTGTGGCCACATACTAAATCTGGCGGTCCACCTGCAAACACAACTAATGCAATTTGTAGTAAATAACTACATATGTTTCTCTATAGATTCGGTAATGGTCATCACAAGTGTTGTATTAATATCATCTATAAATATTGTTATTTTGTGCTATAGCCGCATTTTAATTTTACAGTATGACATTTATTACAAAATATAGAAGAAGAATAATCTATTGTATAATTAATAATACTGTATTCATATTTTAACCAAATATTATTCTTTAAATAAATCTTAAATTTATGTAGTGTAATTTTAAGAAAGAAAACACTCTGTATTTTGGTCATTAATTAGTGTTCTAATAGATCCTTGTTAAATCTCTGATAAATTTTTTTTATTCTATTAATGTTTAGGGTTTTTTAGAAATTGTTGAGGTTTTACCAAAAACAATTTTTTAGTTCTCTTAATTTTAAGTTTTTTTAACAGTCAAATGTTTTCAACACTTTGTATGTATACAGAACGGTCTTTCGCACGTTTAATAAACCTTCCGAAGCCAAATCTTCAAAAATAAAATTTCCCCCAAATTAGTAATTTTATTTTCTCCTTATCAATTTTTATATTAACACCCTGTCTATTACTATGTTAAATTATTAGTAACGACTTCAAATTTTAAGAATGTTAAAGGCGGAGCTTTATTGCAAGTTCCACCCAAACATCTCACGTACCAACTTAAAATTTCAGTAAATTTAAGAAATTATTGGAAAATTTGAAACCATTTTTCTCAGTTATTTTTGTACGTACATATTGGAATGGGACAAACGTGAAAAATCATTACAAAAATATATCTATAACATTCTCGTGGCCGAATTTTTGCTTATAAGGGCTTATAACAAAAATCGAAAATTACTTTTTTTTTGTTGTATTTCTGAATTAATTATCGCAATTCTCACCCGAGGAAGTTGTAAATAGAACTACAGTTGAAAAATGAAATTATTCTGTCGGAAAATAAATGAGAAAAATGGGTTACAGCTTATTCAGGCATTGCGAAACCAGCCTTAAGTATAAGAATACTTGGACGTCAGGAAAATGTAATATCAAATACACTTTATTACTGAATTAATACAAATACACTTGAATGAAATTTAAAATTTGAAGTATTTTATTATACTTAAATATAGATTTTTTTCCGTGTGCGGCGATTTATATTGATTTATTAATATGCAAAAATGAACAGTTAGGGCTTTAGAGGGCGTCAAAGTTTTTCAAAAAATATCAGTAATCGATTATAAAACGGAAAAGCGTTGAACAATAAAAATGCAATTTCATACCTCTATGAAAATATATCCGTAAATTGCTGTTTTTATATTATGTGCCCAAAATCATAGTTTTCTTAATAGTACGTGAGAATGTGAATTTTTGATCGAGAATTATAAACAATATTTTTTCTCCAATTGTCCAAAGTATTTGCCACTGCAGGTGTATTATTTTTAAATACTGTTTGATATCAAGTAGTGTCAACATTGACATGATTGTGCAGCCACTTTTTTAAGTATTTTAAATTTTGATAATATGTACCGTTTAAAAAAATTATATTTCTAAAATATATATTCTACTTTTATTTTATTAAAACTGGCAATTTCAATAAATATTTAATAAAGTTGCGTCTCTTCTAATCGTGCCCTCTAATAGAATTCACTGTATAGGAAATAACTGAACATCGTACGACTATTCGACACGAATATCAATTCATAATTCAACCGTTAATAACAAATTCAGTAGCTACAAATGAAGTCTAACTATCTACATAATGATAAGGTATGATATTTGGGACAAGGGCGTATAAATTATTGCTTCCAACTTTTCGGCAATGGCAATTTATCTATTATTTACCTAATATTGATCAAGAGAAACTGAAGACGATTTAGGCTTATTTTTTAAGTAAACGCAGGTGTCGGTCAGTGGTCGCGCGGTTTAAGGCGTCAGTACTTGAATCAAGGTGACTAGATCGGTGTTGGTTCGAGCCCAGCTGCCGGTAGACCGTATATAAGCTATATTCGTGGAGAGGTTTGGCGCCCTCTCTGCGGGTATGGTAGGGTGGAAGAATGTTGGCTTGGGACAATGTGAGAGATTGATACCGGTTGATATTTGACTACCCCCCTAATTAATGAGGTTTTCCAGGTTTCCCTCATTCCTGCACTGACTAGGGCCTACCAACGTAAGTCGTTCCTAGACGCAAATGCGGCCTGCTTAATAATAATATGCCGCCCCCTCTCCCGCACAAGTCTCTGACTTTTGGGCTAATCCCTGTGATTAGAATGAGGGGTAGAGACATTATTATTATTATTATTGTTTAGATATTTTTTGCAGCAAAAAAGGAATATTACAATACACATCTGTGTTTCCAGATTTTTTCTACTAGTAAAAAAAAAACAGCAAAAAAGGAGCTGTTTTAGGGCTTCATCGCATCCTTTATGTAAAAAATATCTAATTTTGACTGCTGCAAAAAAAACTATTTGCTCAGAAGAAATTGATATTACTCGAAAAAATCATAACTTTCTTTCACAAATTTTGCTTAGAGTACCTACATTTAATTCAAGAAACAATCATGTTTTTAAACTTACTGTAGCTCGCTCAAATGCTATGATCTTGTCACGATTATGCCAAATGATTAAAACATTACCATAATGGATCTGGGTCTAAAAGGCCTGTAAACAACTTTATATATATATATATATATATATATATATATATATATATATATATATATATATAATGGCGATGATTCGCTTAGGGCCGGTTGTATAAAGATTTTGAACTCAAGTTTAATGTTAAACTTTAAATCAAAGGCAAAATCAGGTTGTATAAACGTTAAACGTCGATCAAATTGTAGTTTAAACTGACTGACCGATCTCGGCCGTTTAACCAAGTGAACTGCAGTTCAACGGTTTGACACTTGACAAGTGATTATAAACTCGAATATTGAATTATACATTTTTGACTATTTTTATGCGTTTTGTTACGATGGACTAGACTAACCCATAACAGATGATGATGGGTTTTAGTAAATGCTGTCTTACATCCTAGTGTCAATTTAGAGAACAATAATCAAATTATTTTGTAAAGTGAAGGGAAATTGATTTTTTGCAGCGATTGCGTTTGTTATAAAGAGTTATTACCTATATCTGTAGTTTATTTATGGAAGCATCCTAAAAAATCCAAGAATTTTTAGTTGACTCCACTTAAAGCAGAAACTGAGAATGTAAACCATTTTGTATTTAATTATTTATTATAACAGTAAGTAATTATAAGATATATAAAACTCCACACGTATCATTACTTTGTCTTTATTTGTTCTGCAATAGCAATGAATTAAAATAGATGGGAGAGAAATACCCACTACTACTATTACTGTAAGTAAGTTAGATGAAACATGGATAAAACACTATATAATTTATTATTTAAGTAACATATATCCTAAAGAGGATGTTACAGATATCTACAGTAAAACAAAACTCAAAAGGTAGAATATAACCTTACAAAATTGGACAAATTTCGCTCCAACTTAGATTAAATTGTCAAATGTCACAGTTAAAAATCAAAATTCAGCAAGCCTCACTTCTACCAACTTCGGTAATGCATAGTTCAGCTGAACTACACATTAGTTTCGTTTATACAACACACATGTGAATAAACCAGGTTCAACATTTGAACTAAGTTCTATTGAACGGCAGTTCAGGTACTTTTTATACAACCGGCCCTTAATGTATTTATTTGTACTATTCAGCAAATCAAAAACATTTATTCTTAGGTGTTGAATTTTGAATAGAAATGTATGTTGTACAATTGTGTCTTTTTGCTGAATAATCATTTTGCTAATATGAGTTTTTTGCTTTTTTCTTGTTATAGTTATGTATATATACTCATAGATATTTTGTTATTAATATATTTTCTTTTTAACTTTACATTATTTGATTTAGTTTTGTTTTAAATTGTAAACCTTACTATAATTTTTTTTATCTACATCTACTGTATTGTGTCCTGATCCCCTAACTAGATTAGCCCCGTGGGATGTTGTAATTAAAATAAATAAATAAAATAAATAAATATGATCAAAACTGTTTTGTTTTCAATTTTATAGAAATTTCAATGCCATTTCCTTAAAGACTGATGATTTATCTAAAAATTTGATACTGTTGTTTAAAGTAAAAAAAAACAACCGCTTGCGAGGAAATCAACATTTAAATTTTTTGACATACTGATGAATCTCTTTTCCTTTACGCTTTAAGTGTAGGTACTCTGAAAACAATTGAATGATAGCTTTCGTAGTATTGCTGTGCCGGTAATTTCCAACCTTATGCTTCGTCCATAGAAGGCAAAAATAGAAACGCATGCATCTTTTATGAGAGAATTAACATTTAAATAATTTATTTTAACTTGGTAGAATAATTTCCGGACTGGTTGCCACGTCGTCGGTTTAGTTTCCTTGTCGGTTCTATAAACATATGATAAGGTTAAAGTAAAGTTTAAAAGTTACTTCTGAGGAGGAGACGATATCGTCAAGCATCAAGGAAGCAAACGGTTGTTTTTTTCGACTTCAAACAACTTTTAGATAAATCATCGGTCTTTAAGAAAATACCATGAAAATTTAAATAAAAAAATTATGATCTTTCCTTCATCTAACACGTGCTCTTTCTACCCTTTAGGGCGCTGCAGTTTTAGAAATATTTTACCTGAAACTGCATCTCTATAAAAATAAGTGTCAAATTAAAAAAAAAATTGCTATAGCATTACAAAACGTATAGCCAAATTTAAAGAAACAGCATTGATGTTACGTTAATATTGACTTTTCGAGAAAATGTTGCATAAAGGTGATACATTATTTTCTCTTAAGTCTCACCCCCTAAATTTTCAACTCTGTATAATTATTTTTTTATTAAGTACCTTTGCATCAAGTCACTATAAGTATTGTATTACAGATCGAATACAATATTTAACATACTTTCTATGTCTTATAACTTCAGTAAAAAAATTCTATACTAGTTTACGATTTCAAAGCTATATAGTGTCATTTTTAGTTTCAAAACATAAAAAGGTTTGGATATTTTTAAAACACTACTGCCCGTAGTTTCCCCGTTCTTGGACAAAATATACTGATTTCTTTTTTGATTTTCGAAATTAAAAACCCATCTTCAAGAACTAACCTTTCACAGCCTGTTTGTCTCAAACGGAACGTTTTAGGACACATGTTTATATTGACCTTTAGTGTTATTTTGGGGTGTAGAAAACATAGTTAAATTTATAGTCGTAAAGGTTAAGAATTATCCTGTAGTGCTATTTGGATCAAATTTACAAAGAAATACGTCTAATTTCTCTTCATTTTGTATACGTAGACTAAGATTTAATTTTATACTAATAATTGTAATAAATCGTCATTTGATAACTTCTGCAAACTGAGGCTCAATCTGATTAATGGTGACATTTAAATGTCTCATGGCCAACTAGGACAACACGCCATCTTCCAATAGTCGATCGATTGCCAATGTAGGCGATAGTTGAACCACCACGGCGTACCTAATTTTTATTAAAAAAGGTAAAAATCAAGTAGTGACAGATTGAGTTCAATGTATTTATTGCGTGAATCAATAATAGGAAATGGTGAAGTGGCATATTTAGACTTAAAAAGTAATATACAGGGTGACGCATCCAGAACGAAACAGAGGCATTTTCTGGCAGCTCAGTTCTCTTTTTGAAAAACGCTCAGACCCGTCGATTTTGTGACATGGCACCATCCCTAAAATCTTAAATGGGAAGGGGGTCAAATGATACATCGCTTTAAAGATCTTTCAATTCCCTTTAGTATTTAGTGATGTAAAATACCATGTACAGTTCAGTAGTTTTGGAGCTTAAAGAAGACTTTAATAGGTACATCAGATTAGTTTGTACTCATTTAAAGAAATTTTAGTAAAAGCATTTACTTTGTTCCCTACACCCATGGTTTGTTTATTATTTTAGTGTTGAAAATAGCGATTGGAGCGATTTTTGTGACAAAAAAGGTGGTATTGTGTTAATTTTTTTCTTGAAGAAAGATAAGAAAGGAATGCTTCGTACTTATTTTAAATAGGAATTTAGTACATAGTTTCCAGGTCGATGGATCGGTAGAAGAGATGCCATTGAATGGCCCGCAAGGTCGCCTTTGGATTTCTTTCTGTGGGGTTACTTAAAAAGTAAAATCTATGCTACACAGCCATCGTTAGAAGATTTGCGACAAAGAATTGTGAATGAGTGCCTTCAAATTACTCCTGAAATATTGCAAAATGTGCGGTAACGTTTTGAGTAAAACCTCTATTACTGCATGGAGACTCAAGGTGGTCATTTCCAACATTTACTTGGCTGACGGGTAAATTCATTCTTGTTATGTTCCACTACTTTATAATTTTTTTGAGAGTCAAGAACTTAACGTAACTTAAGAACTCCGTAAGTGACGCACAAGTTAAAACTGCATTACAATAACAGCTACTCTCATTTATTCATTTTTAAACTACTTTGCTGCCAAATTTAATGCATTACTTGATCTCCACGAATGATCATGTATTAAAGTCTACTTTAAGCTTTTAATCAATAAATCTCTAAAACTACTGAACTGAAGTGGTATTTTACATCATTATAAAGGGAATTGAAAGGCCTTTAAAGCGATGTATCATTCGACCCCCCTTCCTATTTAAGATTTTAGGGTGGTCCCCGCCTGTGTAAACGTGATTTTATGCCAGTTTTGTGTCAGTTTTGAGAACTGAGCTGCCAGAAAATTCCTCTGTTTCGTTTTGGATGTGCCACCCTGTATATATAAGTACTTGTACAATATAATACAATGATAGTGACTGTCTTTAAAAGGAATTTGTATACGTCTAATTGTTGATATAACCCATAGCTTTTGACGTTTACACACCATTAGAAATGTCATGATTGCGATCAACATTGCCAGATCTATGGATATATGCATAGAAAATTAGTCAATTTGTTATTTAAACTGTTATAATGGTGGTAGTAGTAAAATTAATAAATATACAGTGTGGCCACGGGTGGACCTAATTATATTTGTGAACTTTTTTATTTCACGTTTTCGAAAAAAGTAATTCTTTCTTAAAATGTACATAGCAACTGTGAAAATGGCGCTGAAAAATGCAGGGTGTTAAGTTGTGTCAATGTTATAGAAAAAAATTGTTTCTAATGCTAATATAACCTTAGATATGAACTTTGAAGGTTGTATACGAAAATTAGTATTTTTGGTTATTTAAAATTGAACACATAATTATTATGTAATGGAAATACAAAACACTAAAAGATCGGGCATATTACGGGTCAGTCAATGGTAGAGCGGTTTAAGGCGTCAGTACTTAAATCGATAACACCAGACCGTGGGATCGAATGCCGCGGCCGGTAGACCGTATATCTGCTATATTCGTGGAGAGGATTGGCACCCTCTCTGCGGGTATGGTATGGTGGAAAATTTTGGCTTGGGTCAATGTGACAGAATGGTACCGGTCGGCGTTTGACCACTCCCCCACCACACCACATTAATGAGGTTAGGGCCTACCATCGTAAGTCGTTCCTGGGAACAAATGCGGCCTTATTAATAATGTGCCGTCTCCTCTCCCGCACAAACCTCCTAATTCCCCTGTTATTCCTCCTGTTATGTTAATTCCTCCTGTTGGGCTAATCCTCATGATTAGAATGAAGGGTAGAGATATTATTATTATTATTATAGTAAACGGTTAGATTCTATAGGGTCGCCACAACGATCTCCTAAGCTTAACACCCTTGATTTTGTTTATGAGGATATTTGAAGCAAAAAGTATTCACATAATTTAATGTATAACATAAATATTTTAAAGGAAAAACAATAAAGAGGAAATAGACCATATAAATCTAAATAAAATTGATTCAGTTTAAGGAATTAGGAAAAGGTTATATAAATGTGTAGCGGTTGGATGACAACATGTGGAGCTATAGTTAGTTTGACTTAGGTTATGTGTTCCCAGTACATAATACTTATGTGTTTAATCATAAAACCAAAACTAATACACACATACAATCTTCAAAGTTCATATCTTAGGTTATATTTGCATTAGAAACAACTTTTCCCTATAACATTTTTAAATTCTTCTTAAAAAAGTGGCACTACACTTTTCACAATTTTACATTTCCTTATATTAT
Source organism: Monochamus alternatus (assembly GCA_037114965.1). Classification (NCBI taxonomy): domain Eukaryota; kingdom Metazoa; phylum Arthropoda; class Insecta; order Coleoptera; family Cerambycidae; genus Monochamus; species Monochamus alternatus. Next base: position 9,073,345 of record CM073426.1, on the reverse strand, counting down.
TAACACCCTGTATTTCTCAGCTTTATTTTCACAGTTGCTATGTACATTTCAAGCAAAACTTTTCTGAAAGAATTACTTTTTCGAAAAAATATGAAATTAAAAAGTTCGCAGGTATAGTTAGGTACATACATCCGTGGACACAGTGTATAGATATAATGATAAATATGTTATGTGTCTGTTGGTGGCAATCACGTTGCCCTCTCTAGGTCTGGACGACATAATGTTGCCGTACTAGGTAAAACTTAATAATTAATAACTTAATTATAGAGGAAGTCGATTGGCAATATAAATAAGTAAATGAGATAGATACAGGAAATCAAACTTGTATCACAAATAAAATATTTCTTTCGATTTCTAATGTAAATAACGCTTGCTAATCTACAACAATGAAATAACTAAGTGGATTCAAATAATATCTAATGCAAACCAACAAAAAACCTTAAATTATCGACCTTCCGCCTGCTCTACAAAACCAACAGCCTGCATCGCGGAAAGAGGTTGCAATAACAACCGATATATAAAATAGAAGTTTTGAGGTCACAAATATGCAACAATTTCTTCTTTATCGTCAAGGCCAATTGTTTCTGACTGGCAAGCGTGTAGCAACCTGCAGGTTATTTCTTAATGCTCATTGTGAATTTACAGGTAGTGTCAAAATGGATCATCTGCATACTTTAATTTACTAATCAGAAATAAATTACTTGCCATCTCTAAATTGACCAATCCAAATTTTTTTATTTAAAATGCAGTAAAACTTGTCAAACAGTGGTAACAACTTAAGAAGTCATAGAATATTTATAGGTAATTATTATACGTTATTATACGTTTAGCTGTAAATCAGATGATGTGCATTTGTATATTTAAATAACTATTCAATTTTAATTAAAAAAGATCATAACGATGACTCAAGGGCAGTTGAAAATAAAGAAGTTATGGGAAGATCGAATAGAAGATGTAATGATAATGTAAAAAGTACAATTACACAGTACTACAAAGGAAGTGGCTTATCTAACGGACTAAACATATATACCCTTATGTATTTTCACACCCTGAATCCAAATATGGGGTATATTTCGCCCCATCGCCGTAGGCTCAAGGTGATTTAAGCGAAATATAGAATCTGTAGTCCATTTAATCTCATCGCCCTAGGTTCAAAGTCATTCAAAGGTCAAAGCGAAATATAGATGTGCAAATGGACCAGACTATAGTATATTTATACTTTTGATGTCGCTGAATCCGAATTCGGGATTCCTTTAACCCTATCAGGTCAACTTCAAGGTAATTTCAAGGTCAAATCGAACGATAGAAATGCAACTCTTGGAATATTTTTCGGAAGATGCACTTCCTCTAGTCTACTGATATTAATCGATTAACGAACAAACTTAAACCTGGATGGTACCAATAAATGGAGATTGTTCATTGATTCTTCGAAGAAAAGCCTATAAGCCGTCTTTTTCGGAACACTAACATATACCTCCATTCCAGAGTGCATTTGTTCATTTTTTCAAGAACTGATTTCATACTTGAGACAGTTTTGAAAAATATAACTACAAACATGGATGGCTTTGTGGCAATTTGAAACATGTCACTATTTTATGTAGTAATAGAGTAACCAAGGAGAGCTTAATTTCAACCATGTATTAAGAACTACAATAGAGAAGCATTAGTTTCTCCTCCTAAAGTTCTGATTCCAACTTCTCACATCATGTTGGGAGTTATGAAATAGTTGGTGAAAGTTCTTAATAACGAAGGTGGGCGCTATCTATATCACGAATTGCCTCCATATTTCAGATAGAAAACTGCGAGAAGGAATTTTCAATGGATTTGTAAAATGATGAGAGCTATTTTAGTTATCATAATTAGAAAGGACTAAAAAGCGGCAGGGCTGAATTTCAAATGGGTTATTGAGAATTTCCTGAGAAAAACATATAGATTACAGGGAAAAGTAACGCAAATGGTGGAAAACTTAGGATATTGCAGATACTGCAGATATTGCATTTCATGGATTCGCATATAGGCTACTTCCCACAAAATATTGACGCCTTCAGCAAAAAACGAATTGAAAGATTTCATCAGAACCTGATGAAGCAAAGCGACGTTACCAAGGCAGGTGGGATAAATATATGCTGGGTGATTATTGATGTGCCTGCAAGTGATATACCACAAAGAGGTCGAAAGAAGCGTAATAGACGTCCACATATCCACAAAGAAAGAGAAATAATAACATACGGTATAAACTATCAAGACTGAAAAGTTACAACGATTGTTACTGAATAAAATTTATTATTCTCAAGAGTTGTAATTTTTAGCTCTTCCATGCATCCGTTACAGAGGGTTATGGGAATTATTGGATATTACAGTTTTGAGGTTGTCAGGTTAAGCTGACCTGCTAACCATTTCCTGTTGATGGTGTTAGATGAACTCTAAATTGCATCTCTATCTTTCACTTTGACCTTAGAATGACCTTGAACCTAGAATGATGGAGTTAACCGGACCCCAGATTCGAATCTGTGAAAATACATAAAAATATATAAACCACAATTTTATTTACAGCGACTCTTGGGTCACTTGAACTTGGGCAGTTCTGACATAAGTGTATAGTAAAAAGGTACAATATACCGGGTGTTCCCTCTAAGACTTTCAGTGCGAATATCTCAGAAACCATCATAGCCAGTGCGACGAAATTTGGTATACAGACACTAGATGGGGCGCAGAATCTGATGATAACATCAATGCACAATGGTGTTATTGAAACTTGTCGATAAAAATTTAGACTTGAGTTGAGGCTTTTGGAGCATTGGGGTGGCCGTGCCGGCGCAGTCTACCGTTACAGCTAAAGTTACAGCGTCAATATTGTGTATTTAAATTGTTCCATATAATGTAATAAAACTTCAGTAAATTGTTTTTTTATGTTATTACAGTGTACAATAATAATTAGGTACACGTATTTTTTATGACAAAATAATTTACAAAATTGTGTAAGCACCTACCTAAAGAATATCCCTGTTTTCCAACTGCTGTAATAATTATTGATTACTTATTTAGCAACAAATAAATTCAAACAAAACGATTTCTAAAACTTTTAATTAATGTGAACGTATTTGTCGTTGAAAGTCAGATCTGAACCTACCCTACCCCCACAAAAGAAAATATTACGAAAGCATAACCTAGAAATGATTGATTCTTGTATCCACATATTTCAGCACCTTACTTATGTACTTATGTTTAAGAAGAACTCTACATCTGTAAAATAGTAAACAATGAACTACAATTTCTGTATTTCATGATACAGAACTAAAATAAAGCAACTGGTTTTTGCTAGGAAGAATCATCTGCAAATGTACTATACGCAGTAGGTAGGTACCTATCAAATAGTAATTTAAAGCTAGGTAATAATTTGTAATTATTGTTTTTATCTTTCAGTTATGTGTGTGCAGTGCCACAAATTACATTAAAACAGACACCAGAAAGAATAAGCGAAAAATATTGCACAGATATTTTCTTGGAAATAATTCTTATCATGAAATGATGGATAATATTATAAAGAAGTCCCCAATGCTCCAAAAGCCTCAACTCAAGTCCAAATTTTTATCGACAAGTCTCAATAACACCATTGTGCATACGTAAATTTCATCAAATCCATTATTTAGCGTTATTTATGTAAAATAAAATACTTTATGCCATTAATATTTGACAATTCATAGTTTTGACGTTCACCGATGTTAGTTTCTTCTGTGTAAGTCTGGTTCAAGGCTATACACATTTTACATGACAAAACAATGAAATTTGGATACTTTTTGGAGTCGTTTTTTTATGTTAAATTTTGAAATTTTTGAATGTTTATTTATCAGAATGTGTTCATAATTAAGTATATTTCACTTTAAACATAAGTTTTAGCAGGACTGACAACCAAAAAAACAAAATTAAATCGATTTCTTGGAAAATGGAACACCCTGTATAAGAATTGATGTTATCATCAGATTCTACGCCCCATCTAGTGTCTGTGTACCAAATTTCGTCGCACAGGCTATGATGGTTTCTGAGATATTCGCACTGAAAGTCTTAGAGGGAACACCCGGTATATACGGTATGGTTCAAGGGAGAGCCATGTTCTCTAACGCAGATTCCCTTCAAAAGTTAAAGGAAACGATTCAGTTTCAATATTCTAGTTTGATTTTAGGCTAATAAGATCGCCTCCTCCTGGATGTTTTTTTTACCTAATCATCTTACTAAAAGTGCGATTCTGGACCATAACGATCAACTTCAGGGCAGAATCTTTCGAATCCACACCTGCATCCTCGCCGGACATAATTGCATACTTAGCAGCCTCTTCTGGCCCGAACAAGCATATTCCTTCGATTCTCCACGGTAGAACGCTTTGCCGCGCCCCAATTTTCCACTGAATAAACCCCGTCCTAGTAGCAGGACTCTCAGGATGAATTCCTGTCGAACAAATTGCACCGACCGGAGCTCATTAATCACGTCCCGATGAAAGTGTGTTTGTGGATTTCACGATTCCCGAAATAGTTTTGACGTTACCAGAACGAACGGCTGGCACAATGGTCTATTTTTAGGGCGGCGTTGTATTTGAAAGCGCTGACAACTTTTCTGTGTCGGCAAAAGTGATAAAAATAGAAAGCGGTGACGTCAGAGGAATGTCAAAATAGTGTCTTGTATAGTAATATTATATTCATGAATCAAACATACGAGTATAGTTGTACTCGCATGATTTTCATTGATTAATAAAATATTTTAAGTGTGTAGAGATATAAAATTTATAAAAATATTAATTCCTTTAAGCAGGACCGCCTTAAGAAATTTTGCTGCTCTCGTATGACAAGAATAAGGAACGTTCATGAATTTTGCTATTAATGAAATTAACTTCTGCTTGTCTAATAATTATTATGTGATTTATTAACAGTATATTTTTTAATGTGTTATTTTTTATTAAAAAAGCTATTTTAAGGTTACCATAACATAAAACGCGTTTGATGTCATTGCGGTCATATTTATGATTATTGACGTCATACTATTTGATTAAAGATTTATAAGTTCTATGTGGATTGTAAATTGTAATGTACGTTGCGAGACAAAAAAGACACTTTTAATTTGAATAGAACATGCTACTTTTTCTCCAAACGAAAATTGCCCATTTAATTATTAATTTGTGTTATGAAATTATTCAAAGCATATATTATTTTGCAACTATTTGTGCAACAGAACATTTTCTGTCCGTGTTGGATCAGATCATTCATCTTGGCATCAAGTAAGGTGGGGTTCCACAAGGCTCTGTTCTTGGATCACTTTCGTTCCTGTTATATTCGACTGATCTTGATGACCTCATAACTGTCCCTCATAGTTTTTATCCTGACGACACAAAATTATATGGAAATCCACTAGAACAGCACCATACCATTCAAAGTAATCTGACAGCGATTGATGGCTGGTGTAAAACCTAGTTAATTCCACTAAATTCGAATAAATACACTGTAGGTACTTCACATGGCCAACAAAAGCAGTAGCGGAACAGAATGACTTAGGTGTGACAATAACTACAGATCTTTCCTGGTTCACACATATTTACAAAATTACAAAAAAAACTAATTAAAGATCCTACATACTATTTAAAGCATTTCAAAATCCTAGCCCTAGATTGTTTTCCCTTCTATTTCAATCCTACGTATGGCTCTTGGTATGTTGGTATCATATGGTTACCTCGATTCATTACATACATTAACCTACTAGAAAATGTTCAACGCAAATGTAGTCGACAAGTGACTACTCTGAGGAATCATAATTATCATGAGAAGCTGCAAATCCTAAATCTCCCACTACTTTCCGAACGCAGATCTAGAGGCGACATGATTTTCACTTACAAGTGGTTACATAATTTTTTCAATCAAGACATTGTTGCGTTGCTGACATTTAACACAGATAACCGTTTAGGTGGCAATCAGTTGAAACTACGCAAGGAAAACTTCAAGATATCTATAAGACACAGCTTTTATTCAAATAGAGTGTTTAACCGATGGAATCAACTACGTAATGATGCTGTAACTTCTAGAAGCGTTAACTGTTTTAAACATTTTAAAAGAATTAACTTATAAGATGTTTCAATTGTGTTGTTTAATCGATTAAGATGTCATACCTATTTTTAAGGCTTCAGTTTGTTAAATATGTATATAATTGCTTTTGTAACTTGATCATAATAGGTTTTGGCCTCTGCTCATCATTTTAGTTTAATAATAATAACAATAAATTTGGATTTAAAGTAAGGTAAATAAGTAGCATATATTGATGTAGCCATGGATATTTTGTTAAACATTAGTCGCCATATTGTTATTGTTTGCAGTTCAGTTTACTGAAAAGTTTGTAGAAACGGAATCTCATGAAGATTTAGGTGTACCTGAGGAGATACTGGAGTGTGTGAAAGAGGTTTCGTTGAATCTTCTCCCAAAGAAATCTCGAGAATTTTATGAATGTATCTACCAACGTTTTATGGATTGGTGCAAAGAAAAATACGTAAAGTTGTATTCAGAAGATGTATCGATGGTGTATTTGTCAAAGGTACGTGCTTTTCTTAAGAGACAAAAGAGCTGTTGATTGCTTTTTGAATAGTGCCCATAACTTGGTCGAGCTGTTTTGAAATGTTTGTTGTTTGTTTGTTTGTAAATTTGATAAAACTATTTTGAAGTGAATCAGTTAAATGAGTTTTAAACACTATCTACACAGTAAAAATATATTTTTTTCGGTGGGTGGATATCAAATACAAAAAAAAAAAATTCTAAAATGTTTTCCTATTTAAAAAAAATGGGTAAAGCAATATGAAAAGCGTTGTTTTGGCTATATTGCATGCTTCTCCAAAAAATTGTATATATTTTTTTTGTAGATACCTATATAAAATTATTTATGTACCTATCGAATCATAAAAGTCCCTTTAATAAAACCAGAATACAAAGAAACCATTAATAAAACACAGACAGTAACGAGAAACGAATACACCAAGTCTACAGAAAGGTAAGGTCGCCGGCGAGATGGTGCGAACGATAGAAATATGTGACGTCACTTCACTGACTGAGGGCGGGGCGAACTTTGGGCATTAATAGCTCTTTCGTTTTTGGGTCTATTAATCTAATTTTTTCAGCAGATGCTTAAATTAACTAGATCTGTAATAATATCGTTAAATTCAGATAAAATTTGAATATACCAAATGATCCCATTGCATCAAAACAAATCTTACCCGTATTATTTTGTCATGCACTATCCTTTGCCAAAGTTAAGAATAAACTCTTAAGAATAACTCTTCAATTTCCATTTTTTTTAAATTTAATTTGCGATGGAAATCGGACTATATATCCGTGCCTTGTCTTACGAAGACGGAAGACGCGCAGAAATAGAACGGATCGAAGAGCGTTACTTTGTCACTATAATTAAGTAAAATGCTTTCGTTCCTCCAATTCCGCCACTCCCCGAAGCCAGACGGGATTGGCCAAAATGAAATATTATCGGGGGTTGTTAAATACAGACCAGAAAAATTGCATGACCGGTCTTAACTATGTTTAACCAGCACGCCTTAAGGTCGCCGTATTTCTCGTCGTTAAATGATGAAATTTGTGGTGTTTTTTTAGGAACAGAAATCTTGAAAAATTAAACACATATAGCAAAAGTAATATCGAAAATAAAAAAATAACTTTTTTAAAAAGCGTTTGAAAGACAGACAAGACATTATTTTGCCATTAGAACCCCACATTTTGACAACTATTTTCACATACTTATAAACAAAAGTGAACATCTTATATGCAGAACTATGTCAGATTATGTTATAACAATATTTATATTTACAGTTAAATTTCAAAAATAGGTATTTTGAAACATTTCTGTACCCAAAAATTTGTTGGTAAAATCGCTTTCTGTCGTTATACAGGCTGTCCGGAAATATATGCAACATAGACTGATGACAAAATAATGCGATGTTGCCAAACTTACCTTAGAAGTTGATGGTTATAAAGATACAGGTGTAACACACATGGGTGTATCTATGATTTTATCTTGGAGGGGGTAAAGTTGTAAAGACTTATAATATCAACAGACTAAAGAAACAAACATAAATAAAGACTTGTTAAATTAATGAAGTTAATATCCAATATCAATAATAAAATATAAATTAAAACTATATGCATTGCAGAAGTATTATAAAAATGAAAGATAATAGAAATTAAATTAATTTTTCTAATTTTTTTACTTGCATGTAAATAATATTTGAAATGACTAACTTAATATGTCTATGTATTTGTAGAAGAGCAAAGCTTTTTTTGAACAGACTAGGAAAGAGAAAGTTTTCGCCGGGGACGAAAGCATATTTAAAAATATTGTATTTTTCTAAATCAGAGATATTTTCAGCATTCACATATGTAGCAACGTCGACCAAATTAGCTTGAAAGTCACATTAGTAAATGCTAAATATTACTTGCAGATGTTATTTATTACACAATTTAATATTGTTTGCATGCGATTATCAAATAATTCAAATTACAAGAGGTGACAGGTTTCTAGGTCCTGTTGTTTTACCAAACCGATTAACAGGCGCTGCTTACCTCAACTTTCTGCAGAACACACTGTATGAGTTTTTGGAAGAGATTCCTTTGAATCAGAGGCAACAAATGTGGTTCCAGCATGATTTCACCCGTTTTATTACATGGAAAATTATACTGCTTTAGTCAATGCAGGAGCATGTATGATGACATTGAAGAGACATGGTGGATGGCGAAGTTCAACGGCAGCAGAAGGGTATTTGGCATAATGGAATTGAAAAATAAAACTGCAAGAATGTTGGCTGGCATGTTACATAAAAGAAGTGGAACATCAATTTCATGTTTGACTACAGTCATAGGCAGTGACAACAGTTCAACGGAAAATAATTTCAGTGGAAAATTCGACAATTGTCGGTTTATTTTTGTAAATTCATTAGAGCGAGTTAAGGATTTATAACTACTTAGTATAACTCCCAAAGGAGTTATGAACATGTTACGGTAGCTAAGGGTTTATTTGTTTATAATGCATTAGCATGAAATAAATACTTAGAATACTAACTTATATTGTGAAAAATGGTGGAAGAAACTGAAAACAAAAAAAAAATCTTCGATCGTGCCTTGAAAATACCCCCTTTGTAACGATTCTAGGAATCAGTCAGATTAATTATTATCGACAGTGAGAAAGTTGCTTTCGTGATACACAAACAACACGGCCAGGCATGGGTTTTTCGTATGAATTATTAATATGGCAGTGGAACACGTTATTTTCACCCTGCGTTCTTTAACTTATTAATGATAAGACTTCGTGTACAGGGCGACTGACACTTTTAGCGTGTTTCTGCTATTTCTTGAACGAGTAAACAAAGTGGTTGGTAATCTTACTGGATTTTGATTGGCTGGGTAACCACTTTAAGCGAAGAAATGTATCTGATTTTTTTACAATCAATTTAACCCTTTGAACTAGAAAGTGTACTCCTAATTCTTATAAGAAGCAAAATGGGTTCATACACGATGAAGCTCCTCCTTATTTTACAGTATATGTTAGAGCCACCGGCATGAACAGAACTTGTTTTTTTTTATAATCAAATGATTGCCTTCAAAGGCATTGAATAAACCTACAAAATGATACATTGTTAATAAAATATCTTCTGAATGGGACTCCTACAAATACAATTTTGTGAAAAAAAAATCAAAAATAAATACGGCAAAACGTACAATCGGTGACCGGTTAAAAAATGGAAAGAAATTTCCAAGGAAAGAAATAAAAAATATTTTAAGCACCTATTTTATACACCAAATTCAACTGTTTTTGCCGCTATTTTTGTTAATTATTAATAGAATTAATTTATGGTTTTAATTAATAAAATAGTTTGACATAACCGATGTTACAACAAAATTTTGAGCCTGTCTTACCCAGTTTCTACAAACTAACACAAATATTTCTGCTTCTTATTGGTTTTGAACTTGTAAGTTATGGCAGCAACTATAATACGTTTACTTCAGTGCCATACACTTTATTTTTTAAATATCAACAAAAAGAACTACAAATTATTTAAAGTCAGCAGATCGTAGCGGCCATGGTACCGGTCCTCCTCGTCTAATTAAATGTTGTTTAAATTGTTGCAAAGTAAAGGAAAATATATGTGCAGCTATAAAGGTTTAAAAAATTCTACATGTTAAATATATAGGACTACTAAAGCAATGATAGGAATTAGGAACAGGAAGATAGCATGTTCTACAACTTCTTGAAGCAGGTCTAGGGGTGTGAAATAATATACGGGCAAGTAATCCGATGAATAAACAAGATTATGTATGATCTTATATAAGAATACTACACATCTAATGTTACGGCGTCTCTACAAAGAGGTCGATTTAAAATCACTTAAAAGCATATTGTATTCAAAATTTCTTATGGGATAAATATGATATTTTTTTAAATATGTGTGTGTGTAACCTTCTTTGTACAGACTCCAAAACGTCAACATATGTGGATGAGTGTTCCAAACAAAACATCAGTATTCTAGCTTACTTCTGATAAGCCTGAAATAAAGCAAAGAAAAATCCAAAAAATTAAAATCTCTGCTGTTTCGAATAACAAATCCCAGCAATTTGAAGGCCTTCTTAGTAATATTTGCAATGTGACTGCAGAAGGACAGTCTGATGTCAAACGTAATGCCCAGATCCTTCACCTCATAAACACGGTCAAGCACAGCATTATCGATAGTATAATCAAAATTCACGATATTAAAGATCCATCGCAAACGTCATGACCTTGCATTTAGCACTATACAAACTCAACTTATTGACGTTACACCACTCGCTCAAGGATCTTGCTGTAATAACAAACAATCCTGGAGAATGCTTATCTCTCTAAACAACTTCATGTCATCAGCAAAAAGCAGTTTCCTAGAGGAGAGAGCACAACAGATATCCAATATGAATAATAGGAATAAGAGAGGCCCCAAGTTGGAGCCCTGGGGTACCACTGACGTTGCAAAATAAGTGAAAGATTTAACACCGCTGATTTAAACATGCAACAAGTAGGATTGCAACAAGTTAATTATTTGAGATGAAATTCCAAACGAACCATACACTGTGTGATATCGTGTCAAAGGTCTTTCTAAAATCCGTGTAAATGACATCAACCTGTTTCTTGGGATACAAATTCAGTAAAACAGCAGATATTGCTCTCAGTGCTACGAGATTTCACAAAACCGTGATGTTCAGTAGGCAAGGTATTTTTAACATGCTCATACAAAAAAATCGTTTATAATTTCCAATAATTTTGAGAATACAGAAACTAGAGAAACGGTAGTTTTTAATATCTCCAGATTTATACACGGGAGTAATTCTAGAACACTTCCATATAGTGAGAAAAGTACCCGTATGTTATTAAAAATATGATACAAAGGTATTAACAGAGAATGAATACAATATTTTACCACTAAGGAAGGAATATTGTCAGACCCAGAATTTATTTTTTAATTTTTTTCTAGATGCCATAATGGAATCTTGATTTCAACATCAATTTTCTTTGAATATATGGGTGGGTATTATTGAAAATTCTCTTGTTGGGCCTTACTTTTTACAACTTTAGTCAAAATAATGCAATTGTGCAATAAGTCATCTATTTCATTTATAATATTATACAGGGTGGATGGTTTTCTTTGGCAAATAATGATGGATGAATAAATTAGCGGACACCGTAAATTTTTCCACGCGTATACCCATGGTAGCGCTGCAGATCTATCCAATAGAAATCGAGCATGTCCATATGACGCATACGTATTTGCTACAGCAGAAGCTGTGTAGTCGGGTATGCTCTGTCAAATATGCGGAACATATAATTCAATACAATTTTATAGAAAAATTTCCAGCCAGTATGTATTTCACTGTGTGCTGACTGCTATAAATTGTGAAAGGTTTTATAATATGAATCGCTCTCTACTAGTTTAAAATCCGACTATAATTGATTTTACTGTGTATTCCTAGCATATATGAAACATAAATGATGGCGCGAAAACACCGGATACCTCGTAGACTGCTAAGCTATTTGGCAATGGGAAGGACCTCAGGGTATCGATCGGAAGGGTTGTCTCATAATTACAACAAATCGATTTGAGGAAAATTTCGTTCAGAAACATGCCATTCGAATGTAAATATCGCAGGCAGTAAAAAGGTCACAGAAAGGTATAATTTACATTTTCATGAAACTGAAACTAAATAAAATATGATTAATTATAGTTATAACGTGCTATTGAACTGAAAATTGCATAAAATTTGAGGGCAGTGGACAAAGGTACATTTAAAATAAAAAAGAAATAATAGCTATTTATTGAACTGAAAAAAGTATTAGATTCTGACTCGAGGGCTAAAATCTAATATTTTCACCCGTGTATAATACATTATTTTATATATATGACGGAAAAACGACGATTTAATATTGAAAAAACATATTATTACAATATATTAGTCAGAAAAAATTTGGAGTTTTAAATTAGTAGGTTGTCTACTTATAGTGGACATTGGACCTGCGTTGCCAAGTAATCAAATATCTATCAATTTAATTCTGAGATTGGGTTTAAAAATTTGCGAACTTAAGTCATTTATTAGTTATTTTGAATATTCAAAGTTCAAAAACGGACATTTCCGATTCATAGTTTTACACCACCAGAATTAGTAGAAGCAGCGAAAGTAACGGCACTAAAATTATTGCTAGCTAAATCGCGGATAATTTACAAAACCGCGTATTCAAGATTTATGGTACGGAAGGTGAGATTGGCTTATTTTTTAATTTGGCGCAACAACAAAAGCCGTCAACAGTGTGGTCGAATTATTCAATGATTAAAAGCACGTTACAAGCCAATAATGATGTAGACATTTCAAAATATTACGGACTAATTTTTGAAGCAAATGGGAAAGGTGCGATTTTTACGAGTACACATATTTGTGATTTTTTAAATAATACTTCTGATGAAGTTTGCTTCATGGCCAAGATTGTTGTTGTATTTGGGATGGCAGGAGCAGTCGAATTTGTGAAATCAGCCAGGTAACATTAGATACTATTGAATATTTGGGAAAGGATCGCCGCCTGTTTTATGCATATCGTAATTCAAAATGTATCAGTCAGGTTGATGGTAAAAAAAAATATAAGATACGTGAAGCAGTAGCAAATTTTTAATATTTGAAAATGTTAAGTTATATACAGATAATGCAGCGTCTGCTGCTGCATTTTTAGTTGAATGTAGAGGGGACTTGATGACAATAAAGAAACATGGTAGTTGGAAGTCAGCAACGGTCACTGAAGGAAATGTTGATGAATCCGTGGCACATATGACAGAAATATATAATAATAAATTGTTAAGAACGTGTGGCAGTGCATTAGCTGAAATAAGACCCAATTCGCGACCAGTACCATCAACGGCAGTTGTGTCCATGACAGAAAATATGATTTCAACTGAAAAAAATTCTATTGTAGCAGACATTCCCAATCGTTCGAGGACCATGCCCTTCATGCAATGCGCATTTAACAACTGTACTATTCACATTAAGGAAATGTATGTTTTGCTAAATAAAATATTCTTAAATTAAATATTTCCGTATTCTTATGTGTACATATCTCATTTTTTTTCCCGGGGAAAAATATAAAGTGAAATTTTGTTACCTGTCAAGGGAGCTAAAATCCCATTACAGAAAAATGATGTTACGTGGTGCATAGTTGGCCATGCATTTTTATATTTCTACTTTAATTTAATTAATTCACTTAAATAATTCGAAAAATTAGTTTATCTATAATCAATCAAAAAATTATTTATAATATGGTTAATTCAACAACATTTGAAAATAATTAAAAATAAACAAAAAAATAATTAATAAGAATTAATCGACAATGCCGTTAAAGAAGCTGAAAATTATTTAATATTGAAAACATATTTATAAACTGTTTAAATTTTCATAACATACATAAAGAAAATAGTCACCAAATTCTAAAATAAATAGAAGTATGTATTTGGGGTTTCCATTGTTTCAGTATTAATGAATATTATTCTTAAAACACATCGTATTATTATATGCTATTATTAATTATGGTGCTAAAGATCTGTTAGATATAACATAAATAATATTGACTATTTATTTTATATCGTAATTGTTTTATAGTCTGTTTGGAAATGAAAGGGAGTAATAAAACCCCGAGATAAGAACCGGACATGGGCGTGCTAATATTTCGTTTCAGGTAATTATCGGGTAACACTAATGCTAACAGGTAATGGGTGTACATTAGTATATTTTACTGGATACATCATAGGGCAGGAGCCAGTGTATTGTGACAGATCAATCCAGTCTTAGAGCTGAATATACGAAGGCGTACTAGTGCAGTAGAGTAAAATTCGACTTATGTTTAGTGAATATTGTGCCAGTGGATATAATATTGTTTGGGTAAAATATCTAGCTTATCAGATTACGTACCTGCTAAACGCGTGAAAAGATGTACGCTGTCTCCGAATGAGAAGATTATTATATTAAATGTATTTAGTGCATTGAAACACCAAAATCCTACCAACAGTGTTGACGACATCGTGGAAAAGTGTTCCAATATGACAAGGATTGGAAAATCGACTATCTACAGACTTTTAAAGGAAACAAAAAATGAACAAGATACTGTAAATCCCCAAAATCATCTACAAGGAGGTCAAAAGTCGTTATAGATGATTTCTTCAAAAATGTCATTCGCAGAAAAGTACACTCATTTTATTTTAAAAGATTAATACCAACGCTAAACAAAATTTTAAGTAAACTTTGAGGACAACGATTGGCCAAAAATCAGTAGAAGCAAATTATAGGCCGTCTTACGAGAGTTGAATTTTTGATGGGAAAAGCAGAACAGGAAGTCAGTTCTTATCGATAAAGATTAAATTATTTGTTGGCGAAGATCCTACTTAAGATCAGTTAGAAAATTCCGTGACGAAGGGAGGAATATTTGTTATCTAGACAAAACTTGGGACAATGAGGGATATACTGTAACAAAAGTATGGCAAGATAAAAATGTAAAAAGTTTTCGACAAGCATTTTTGGATGGACTTTTAACAGAGTTCAATGCACCCTCAGGTAAAGGGCGAAGGCACATATATTTGAATCTAAAAATACAGGTGACTATTACGAAGACATGAACACAGATGTTTTCGAAAAGTATTTTACACAGATGTTGGATCTATTCTTCCTTGAATTGTCATGGATAATGCCAGTTACCATTCACGGCAGACCGAGCGGACGCCTAAGACTGCTTGGAGGAAAGTCAATATAATTCAATGGTTATCCGGAAAAAACATTTCTTTTGAAACAAATATGGTGTAAAAGGAACTTTTGACACTTATCAATCTTAATAAAGATCAGAAAAAATATGTTTTCGATGAAATGGCAACAAATAGCCAAATAACGGTACTGCGTTTACCACCTTATCACTGCGAACTTAACCCAATCGAATTAGTCGCAGGCGCAGGTAAAATGAGATGTAGCGCGAAATAATACGACGTTTAAATTAAGTGACGTGAAAATTTTCTTAAAAAATTCCTTGGAACGAGTAACTGCAGATAACTGGCAAAGATGTATACATCATGTACAAAAAGAAGAGGAGAAAATGTGGGAAATCGTTATCAATCTAGGAGACGAAGATAATTCATCAGAATATTCAAAGGATGCATACTTTTTTATTTTCTTTATTGTACATTTATACAACACTACATTTACTCACCATAATTTGAATTTTCAAAATACATATATTTTTGGGTTGAATAAAAGTCTGTTCATTAAATTTAAATAAATATTTTGATAATAATATTGAATAATTTTTTATGAATTACTAAAAACCCTCTTAACCCGGTTATGATGCTTAAAGTAGTCTCATGTTTTGAAATGCTGTTTTTATATTGTTTAGAAATTGACCGTGAAGTTTAAGCGGCATAAACAAAGACGGATTGTCGGGATTAAATTTTAGCTACCTGCTACAATTTAATACAACCCGGTCACACAAAGTTTTTTTTAAAAGTACACCTCATCTATACCGATAATATATAATATAAAAATATTGAATATAAGCACCAGTACTACATTTATTTACGATTTGCATACATAATAAGCTTTTATTACTCTCTTTCATTTCTAAACAGGCTATAACAACTATATATTTTGTATATATTTTTCTTTAACTAACTAAGGCATTGTAAGTTTTTCGAAAAAATTATCCAGTATGGTGAAAACCGCATACTTCTATCTGTTGTAGTTTCTGACACACCTTGAAATTACAACGAAATTGGAACACCCTGTATATTAATGCCTTTTGAATCCACCAAGTAATCAGTGATCCTTTAACGAACCGCTAGATACAAATATAATCTTTGATCTGCTTCTAGCAATGCTAGTGAAGCTATTCTATTCGTAATTTAATAGTTACTTACTTTTCTGTTGTAAATGAAATTGTTTTATTCCTTACTTTAAAGTATTTCTATGATATAATCAGTAAACAATACAAATTCAGAAGAAATCAACCACAATTTGTGTCGCGTATATATTTCCATAAAATTCAGAATTTACATTTTTATGCGACGGTTGCTTTTATTTTTTCGGTGTAGGTCGTTGATCCGAGGTATTTCTTTAAAACTGTATATTGGTCACACGGTCAGAAGAAATTTAGACTGAGAATTAACGAGAGCGAAAAAGAAAAAAACTGAGTATCGTACGCCTCTCAATTATGGTACATGACAGAAAAATCCAAACCTAATTTTAAATGTCGCGCTGACACAAATAACTTGCCGTTTGTAATAGCAGAATGTTAACACAGAGTGTTTTTAAACTAATCATCAGTACAGGTTAGTGATTAATTATGTACAGGCCTTAATGATATGCGGGGTGTTAAAGTTTTAGGTAAAAAACGGAAAATAATTAATATTTTCGAAACCGCTTTAAGGTAAGTTCATGCACTAGCGATTTGTGAGTTGCGATTAACGATTTTATGGTTTTTGCGATGAAAATTTTACATTCGTTCATGCACACACGCGGAAACTAGTTACTTTAAATTTCTTGTTATACTCGCGACAAGAATTCAGACGACTTACGTCATACGAACAAATGAATAATTCACAATATTTTTATCAAAATATTTAAGAAACTGCAACTGATAGTAATAAAACTATATACTACACTAAAAGTTTGCATTATATATTGCACTAAATTGCAAAAAATAATTGTTTTTAACGCGACTAAATTTCGAAAATTACGTTGACAATAAAAACAAATGTGTAACGTCAGCCGTGACGTAAGACGTCTGAATTCTTGACGCGAGTATACACAACTACACCCTTGCTATGTGACAGTAAACAAAATAAAATGACATATGCTTACGAATCTTTGAAATTTATATGGTAATTTAAACATTCTGCAACGATGAATAGCATTGATCATATTATTTATTGTCATTTGCGTAGAAGATTATTTATCGCTTGGTATTTTATGTTATGAGGAAAACAAAAAAAGTTGACAAAAGATCCTGTGCAGTGAGAGCGATTTTTTTAAAAAAAGAAAAGAACAGGGCGCTTATCATAATTTAGTACTGGAAATGAAATTACAGGACCCTAATAAGTATTTTAATTATTTGAGGATGTCTCCGGACGATTTTGATTCGTTACTAAGCAAGGTAGGCCCATCCTTGCTACCATCAAGATGTATCATAGTACAGTACCAATACCACTGACTTTGTTCTTCTACGTCATTTTCCATTTTTAAATATTTATTTAATATTGTAAATACTTATAATTGTGAAATAAATAAACGTTTTACAAATGAGACGAGATTGTGATTGATTTGGATGCTTAATTGGCATTTGGCATTTGTGTTGCGAACTGTCAACAGAAAACATATGACGGAATTGTACATGCGCAGTTTGTCAAAAATATTGCGATAATCGCTAAAAATTGAAATGAATGAATTGATGTCAAAAATATTTTATGTTAACCAATCAAATTGAAGTTCGCAAATCGCGACTCGCAAATCGCTACTGCATGAACTTATCTTTAGACATTTTCATGAAATTTGGTATGTGGTGACTAATAATAAAGGTGCATATTTTTCAATATAAACATAATTTCTATATTTAAAACGAGCCCTCTTAAGGTTTTGGACTGCAATGCGTCGTTGTTGAGAAAAAAAATAAATACCGTTGTCCGAGAAAATTCATGTAATTATTAAAGGATATAATTCTACAATAAATCTAGTTGGCCTAGAATATGTCACTTGCTTGGTGATTTGACATTTCAGTCAACTTTTTGTAATGTAAATCTGTTTGCTGTGAATATCTTATTTTTACTCGCTAATAATGGTGAACTATTCAAATGTGGAAATGGCGAAAGTGCATTACGTGTATGGCCGACGGTAATGCAGAACAAGCTAGACATATTTATCACGAGAGATATCCCAATCGTGCTCTGCCAGATAGTCGCACTTGTTTTAATATTCATCGTCGTCTTCTTGAAACTGGTAGTGTCCGAAAAGGTGCATCTGAAGGTAGACCTCGAAATTTAAGAACACCCGAAATTGAGGACGTGTCGCACATTATCGAAGAACATCCTGAAACAAGTACGAGGAAGATCGCTAGAAACTTGAATATTTGCCACCAAATTGTTTGGAGAATTTTAGTGGATATTTTGTCATATCCTTATCATATTTTAAGCGTGCAGGCGTTACTTCCCACAGATTTTCCAAAACGTGTGACCTTTTGTTAGTGCTATCTTCATAATGCTGCCCAAAACCAACAATTTAGATCGCATATTCTGTTCACTGACGAAGCTAATTGTTCAAGAAATTTCATTCAAAATTTCCACGACAATCATATTTGGGCGGATGAAAATATTCATGCTATAACTGAAACCCATTTCCAGTAACAATTTTCGGTTAACGTATGGGCAGGAATAATTGGCGATTACTTTATTGGAGCATTCTTCGTGTCGGGACGACTTGACGGACAATCTTACCTAAATTTCCTTCAACAACAGTTGCCTTTGTTGCTTGAGGACGTTCCTTTAGGAATAATAAATCAAATGTGGTACATGCATGATAGTGCACCAGCACATTTCAGTATAACAGTACGCAATCATTTGCAAACAATTTATCCAAATTATTGGATTGGGCGCGGTGGACCTCAGGAATGGCCACCAAGGTCTCCCGATCTCAATAGTTCAGTTTATTTTTGTGGACCGTCTTAAGACGCTCGTCTACATAAATCCCATTAACACTGAAGAGGAATTAAGAGAAAGAATAGTTGCAGCATGTGATAAAACTCCGAGAATATTTGAACGAGTGCGCAATTCCATGCAAAGGAGAACGGAAGCATGCATATTAAGTAATGGGGGCCATTTCCAACAATTTGTGTAATAATGATTTGTTATAGAAATTATTAGTTTTAATTTAAGTAGTTATAATATTATGTTAATGTATTATGCTGTTAGTTGTTGTTTTCTCCTTTAACAATTACATGAATTATCTCGGACAATCCAACGGTTATTTTTTTCCCAATAATGGCGCATTACAATCCAAAAACTCAAGAGGGCTCTTATTTTTAAAATTGAACAGGGAATTAAAAAATAATTTTTATTTGGAAGAAAACCATTGGCGTACCATTTTTTTCTTTAAAAATATTAAAGTCAGTGCTCGTGCGCACGCCACTGTTAAAGAGGAAATTATGTTTATATTGTAAAACATGCACCTTTATTCATAGTCACCACATACCAAATTTCATGAATATATCTAAAGCAGTTTCGAAAATATTAATTATCCTTTGTTTTTCCTGAAACTTTTACATTTTTGTTATGTAGCTTATGTAACTATTCCTTACTCAAATTAGTTACTAGTTAGTTATTATCTCGGACAATCCAACGGTTATTTTTTTCCCAATAATGGCGCATTACAATCCAAAAACTCAAGAGGGCTCTTATTTTTAAAATTGAACAGGGAATTAAAAAATAATTTTTATTTGGAAGAAAACCATTGGCGTACCATTTTTTTCTTTAAAAATATTAAAGTCAGTGCTCGTGCGCACGCCACTGTTAAAGAGGAAATTATGTTTATATTGTAAAACATGCACCTTTATTCATAGTCACCACATACCAAATTTCATGAATATATCTAAAGCAGTTTCGAAAATATTAATTATCCTTTGTTTTTCCTGAAACTTTTACATTTTTGTTATGTAGCTTATGTAACTATTCCTTACTCAAATTAGTTACTAAATGTACAACTTTTAAAAACACTTTTAAAAAAAGTATTATAATACATTTTTTTCATTATCCGTCATTGTTTCTCAATTTCCAAGTTTATGCGTATAGGTTAACAATGATCCTGTTATGTCTGGATACGAGTGTCAGAAGGTAGAAAAACATTTCGTAAACATTTTAATGTAATGTTTAATGTAATATGTATCTTTTAATACTTAATAAACATTATTTAATTTCAACTAAATCTCCAAATTAAATTCGTTAACGATGTGGAGCAATCGTTAATTTTTTTTGAAACATTCTCATTTTCAACTATGTGCGTTGAAAGTTTTCGCAAAATATTTCTTCTTTTTACTCAGAATTCTCATATAGTTGGTCAAAGTTAGTTTCAGCTCATTTAGCGCACCTACCTTAATAATACAGAAATGTATTCACGCTCTTTTAGACATTTGATTTATTGACTTGTACTATTTTGCAATCGAAGCTAATGGATACTTATGTCTTTATTGATTCTGGTATTGTACTCAGGTTGAGTTCATTGCTTCAAATTTCGCATTTACCTTTGAAATATCAGTTGTTGCTACTAGTTTTTCGAAAAGTACCCAGGCAACACATCATAATCTAATAAACGTTGTATTTCCGTATATTTCGTCTATTTTCTATCCTGGTCTATAATTATATGTAATATAGACGGCATTTTATAGACACTTTTTGTACCACTAATAAAATAATCGTTTAATAAATATCTAAACTCATCTTCTCTACTTTTCCGTATTTTTGTAGCGGAACATTTTTGGACCATAGTTATAAAGCAAACTATCATTAATTTTCGATGTAGAATCACCCCCTTAAATATTAGCATATCATTAAGGAACGCCCTGTATAAGGAGATTCACAATTTATCAAAAAAAAAAAAAAAGGGGGGAATAGATCCGACAGGAAAAATGGAGTCACTATCGTAATAGTATTAACGTTTTTGCGATAATATTTTCATTAGTTTTTCAAGTGTAAAAAATGGCTTAAATGTATAGCAACTCAGAGAATTTGTTTTTGTAGGGAAATTTATTATATAATATTAAAAAATTATGAAACCTTAGAATTGGTGTTGGTGGTACCCTCTACAATGTATACCGAAACTGTGATCAGATCCCGATTTATTATCCTTAAAAGCCCCTAAATGCCAAATTTTGGCACCCAATATACAGGGTGTTAAAAAAGTGTGTAAAATATTTAAGGAGATAATAGTCTTAACCAAAATAAGCAGAAAAGTCTCAATAAATATGGGTCCGCAAAGTAACGGTTGCGGAGATATGGAATGTTTTATATTTTTTAACCCTTTTTTATTATGCAAACACGTTGTGTATTTTCTTAGTTGGTTGATGTTTAGTGAAATAAACAGTAAGTATTTGGCAGTTGTTCTCAGTGCACAAGTTTTCTTTCGCTATGGCTGGTTACTCTAACGCAGAATTAAGTCATGCATTTCATGTATGGCCGTGCTAATGGAAACGCCACCGAATCGCGACGTCTTTATGTTGACGCTTATCCAAATTGCCAGATTCTTTCACGCATGTTTGGAAGAATTCACCAAAGATTGCGTGATACCGGTTCCTTGAGCAAACAGTGCCATTTATCCGGAAGATCAAGGTCGGTATCCACTCCTAGAGCAGAAGAAGAAATTCTTAGCACTGATAGAGCAGAATCCAGGTACGAGTGTGCGGAGAATATCAGCCGAGGTAGGAATTATTGGTCCTCTTGTTTGGAGAATCCTTCACGAGCAACTGCTTTATCCATATCATGTGCAACGAGTACAGGCTTTAAATCCAATAAATCATCAAGCACGTTTGGTTTTTTGCCGCTGGTTTCTACGTCATGATGCTGAAGACCCTCGTTTTCTTGCAAACATTCTCTTTACTGATGAGGCCGGGTTCACAAGAAATGAAGTGTTTAATTTTCACAATACGCATATTTGGGCCGACAAAAATCCTCATGCTCTAATAGAATCTGGACATCGGGCACGTTTTTCATTAAACATTTGGATGAGTATTGTAGGTGACAGGTTTCTAGGTCCTGTTGTTTTACCAAACCGATTAACAGGCGCTGCTTACCTCAACTTTCTGCTGAATACACTGTATGACTTTTTGGAAGACATTCCTTTGAATCAGAGGCAAATAATATGGCTCCAGCATGATGGTGCTTTAGCGGCTTTAACGGCCCATGGCCGTTAGAGAGCATTTACACCAAACTTTTCCACATAGATGGGTAGGAAGGGCCGGACCTGTTTTATGGTCTCCAAGATCGCCTGATCTGAACCCTCTAGATTTCTTTGTTTGGGGATATTTGAAGACATTAGTGTATAATACTCCTGTAAATAGCTTGGAAGAGCTGCAGCTACGGATTAATCAAAAGTGTCAAGAAATCCAAACCAAGGAGGGTGTTTTCGAAAGAGTTCGAATATCGTTGAGACGAAGATGTCGTGCCTGCTTGGAAATGGACGGAGGGCACTTTGAACATCTTCTGTAACTTTGTTTTTTGTTTGTTAAAAGCTTCCTTTGTCGGTTTATTCCTAATAAAATAAAATGTTTGAAAAACGAATAGTGGTCCATATCTCCGCAACCGTTACTTTGCGGACCCATGTTTATTAAGATTTTTCTGCTTATTTTGATTTATACTAGTACCTCCTGAAATATTTTACACTCTTTTTTAACACCCTGTATAGAAAACTATCAACTTGTACACTTCTAGCCCATAAAATGGACTAGATCGACATATTTTGGTCCCAGGAATAGTGTTTTGTTCATACGTTTTAGAGACACCCTGTATTTTATTATAAACATATTTAAAAACATTTATATAACTTTTAATACTCTGTAATTCCATTGGGAAACATTATTTTCATGAATGAATACCTCAACAAAGATTGATCATTGCCACCCGGTGTATTTTCACCTTTCAATTTTTATTGTTAAGGTTTGGTTCATAATTAACGTTTACAGATTACGACGAAGCGATTGTTATGGTTTTATAAAAACTATGTTTCGTAACGTTTACGTAGATATTGGTTACATTCTTTACGTAGTAGGTAGTGCAGATAAAACTTGAGTTTGTTATTTATTCAAAATGATTATAAAAATCAATTACTAGCTAAATATCTAACCAAATTATTATTCCCTAAAAACGAACACTCTACAGGATGGTCCGTACGCAATGGGCCATGGAGGTATACTAGATTTTTACTTCAAAATATTGATATTCATAATAAAAATATACAGGATGTCAAATTTGGAATTTAAAAAGTGATTTTTCGTATATTCAAAACCTATTAATGAAT
Organism: Monochamus alternatus; assembly: GCA_037114965.1. Taxonomy (NCBI): domain Eukaryota; kingdom Metazoa; phylum Arthropoda; class Insecta; order Coleoptera; family Cerambycidae; genus Monochamus; species Monochamus alternatus. The sequence continues at coordinate 9,049,727 of CM073426.1, read as the reverse complement.
TTTCTTAAAGAACACAATTTGTTGGTGGATACTCAAAATGGTTTCAGAAAAAAGATATCAACTATTAAAGCAGTTTACCAAGCTTTGTCAAAAATGTTAGATGCCATGAATAGTACACACAACTGTTCTCTCTCTTTATATCTCTCTAAAGCATTTGATTGTGTCGATCACATGCAGTATATTATTAATAAAAATATTAGAATATGGCGTTAGAGGTGTAGCATAAAATCTTATAGCATCATATCTTCACAATCGCATGCAATGCGTCGCAGAGGTGGAGTAGTCGGGAAAATTAATAAAATCAGAAAAGATGTATCTCAAGGATCAATATACCTTTGCTATACATAATCTATATCAATCACTTATCGTTAAGAACGATATAGAAGTTAATGAGTATGTAGTATAGTATGCTGACGATAGTACAATAATATTTGATTCACCATATGCTAATACCATTGAAAATACGGTAAATAATATTATAAAAACTATGCAACATTATTCTGCTTCATTGGACCTATAGTTGAATAAAGATTAAACGCAGATGATGATGTTTTCTACGGGAAATAATCACGAACTACCATTTATAAATACAGATAATGAACCGAAATCAGTAAATAATCTATTATTTATGGGAATTAGAATTTACTCACGTCTAGATTGGAAATATCGTATTGATTCTCTAGAGCAAAAAATGGTTCAATATTGCTATGCTTTAAAAATATTATCTCAAAATATTAATCCTGAAGCAGCTTATTATGCCTATACAGGGTGTCCGGAAACTAATGGGACCCAGCTTAAACATAGCTTCCTGTGTTCAAATAGAACTGATTTAGACAAATTTAGCTTAGTCCAAAAGTGCCTCATTTAGAAGTTACAGGGCTTCAAAAAAAATTGTTTTCTTGTTATGGGCATAATTATGAAACGAAACGTCCAATCAACTTCAAATTTGGTACAGTCATGTTTTAGATAAGTACAAGCATTGTGAAGGAGTAAGTAGTGCTGTATATCGTAGAGGGCGCACTTGGCAGTTTTTTTGTAATTCATTTTTGTCGTATCTTTTTTGTTGGTCCTATTCTGATACGCTTGACGGAAAATTATGGTGAAGAAATTAATTTTGCGTAGAAAAGCTATCCATATAACTATACCTTCTTTCTGCAGCTCCTCCATTAAACTGATTTTGACAATAAACAGCGATCCCCTTTCTGAGTTGGAAAACTGATTATGTCGAGGTATGTTTTCAAAATTTTACAAAATACTACTAATAATTTGAAATTATTTACGCATTACATTTACACTTTACACTCAGTAGAACAATTAATATTAATCTTACAGGATTTTGATCAAATTTTTACCTAATTTAAGCGTATCAACGTCAGTTTATCAAGTGGTAACTTGATCGAATTAGAAAATTTATAATGTGCCAACATTTTCAAACGCGTTTTTACCGAAAACGGTGCATTTTATCGACATGGAACAAGTATAACTTTTCTACGCAAAATTAATTTCTCCGTCGTAGTTTTCAGTCAAGCGTATCCAACAAAAAAGCTTATGCCCATAACAAGAAAACAATTTTTTTTTAAGCCCTGTAACTTCTAAACGAAGCACTTTTGGACTAATCTAAGTTTATCTAAATCGGTTCTATTTGATCACAGGAAGCTATGTTTAAGCTGGGTCCCATTACTTTCCGGACACCCTGTATACAATCCAGAATAAAATATGGTAGAATTTTTTGGGGCATTTCCTCTGATGCAAAACGAATATTTGTTTTGTAAAAGAGATGTCTTAGGAACATTTGCAATCTTGCTAGAATATTTTCATTTCTAAGAGTATTCTTACTTTAACAAGTTTATATATTTATGAGGTGTGCATTTTTGTAGCTGACAATAAATCTTTGTTCGATAATTACTAGAAACAACATTCGTAGTATAGGAGAAATAAAGATATATTAACGCCAAATTTCACTCAATTTACATACATCCAGAAAAATATACCTCATTCTCTAATAAGAGTCTTTAACAAATTACCTAATACCACGACTGCTTTACCGATCAAAATACTAAAAAAGAAATTGAAATCATTTTTAATACAAAAAGGTTTATTATACTGCAGACGAATATTTCAACGACAATCTATCTAATTATTTTTAAAAATGTACTGTCTATTAAATGTATCTTACTGTTTTATTGTGGATGTTTGAGATATTTTAGGTGTATGTGTTTTTTTATACTTAGTTTTAAGTTAAACTTTTTTAATATGTCCTTTTTTAAAATCCTTTGCTATTAACTAAGGAATTATTTTTATTGTTCTTTTAGAACCTTTTGACCTGTTCAAAGCTCATTTTGGGCATTATATATGTTACATTTGAACTAAATAAACCTATCTATCTATCTATCTCAATATATTTTTCAATATGCAACGTGAACAAATTTTTCGTCTTTTTTTCTACATTAACCTAAACAGATGTGGTTGTAATCTATTTCGAAATCCTGCCAAATATTCTCGTTGCACAGCACTTCCATTGAAAGGACAATGTTAAAAATAGCCGATTTTTGGCTTATCCGGGGGAACGCATAAATCATAAAAAAATCAATTGATTATTGTTAATTAACATTAGAAATGGCCCAGAAATACGTCAGATAGCTGGGGAAATGTCGCTACTACCCCTAAACCTATATAAACTATCCTTAAATAGCTTTAAATGGATAATCATTAATTATTGTTATAAAATTCGTGTAAAATGAAAAAAATGCTTGAAAATGATTTGAACAGACAGTATGTCAATATAAAAAGTGATAAATAACTGTAAAAATGTCCATTCCACCTCTAAATATTAAAAAAACGACTTTCAAAAGCTAATGGTGAGCTTACTTCGACATCAAAAATAGATAATGCTTAAATGTTCAAGGGAACGCCTATTGCTAGAAAAAAATTATAGATTACTGTCAAAAAATGCAAAAACTGATACTAGAGTACATTAAGTAAGTGGGGAAATATTAATTGCACCCCTAAATCTATATAACTGCCTTTAAATAGCTTAAAATAGATAATCATTATTTATTATTGTAAAATTCGTTTAGAATGAAAAAAATGCTTAAATCACTTTTAAGGTTCATTTATACTATTGCGACCTGAAAAATGGGCGCAAGGATAAATTGCCATTTTTTTAGTACGCGTTCGCAAAGTGAGAACAATTGGCGCTATTTCGCCATTGAATGGGCACTTTTACAGTCATTTATCACTTTTTATATTGACGTCTGCTCAAATCATTTTGAAGCATTTTTTTCATTTTACACGAATTTTATAACAATAATTAATGATTACCCATTTAAAGCTATTTAAGGGTAGTTTATATAGGTTTAGGGGTAGTAGCGACATTTCCCTAGCTATCTGACATATTTCTGGGCCATTTCTAATGTTAATTAACAATAATCAATTGATTTTTTTATGATTTATGCGTTCCCCGGATAAGCCAAAAATCAGCTATTTTTAACATTGTCCTTTAATTGCCAACAAATAACACACACATCTTTCATATTTGAATATGAAAAATTATTGTGTCTCAGACTTTTTCGATTTTGTCAAGTTATTGACCAAAACTGGATAAATACCTTACATTTAGAAATACTTATAACTTTAATACAAATTTTGTCTACTAATCGTTAAAATTCAACTTACTTTTGGTGCCTACTACGTAAAAATATTGTACCAGGAACTATGCAGTTTATTGTTGAAGAGCTATTACCTCGAAAATGGTATATCTTTTTTCCTCAAAAACAATGTAGGTTAAAGATTTTTTAATAAAAAACGTGATAACGTTAGGCGCAAAAAAGTTACGCTCACATTCACGTCACAAATATGACGCCCTCTGGATGGGGGATACGTCAAAATAGACAACAGATTATGATTTGTCATATCCAAAAAAAAAAAAAAACTATTCCCAAATTTTTTAGTTGCTACTTTCAAACATTACGAACTTTTTAAATTCCGTTTTGACACCCTGTATCTTTTAACAACATGTTAGTAAGGCATATTGGCTTAAACCGTAATATTTTGGAGTGACAAATTTAGTAAGTCTTCATGGGCCATGTATACGAAGTCAATTACTATCTTACCAAAGAAGTTACTGCATGGGAAACAATTGCTACACTTTATAAATAAAGGAAATTTCGACATGTTCAAGAATCAGTCATCTTTACCATTTCGAATCATATACATATAATAAAAGACTTTCTCAAAATGTCTTTAAATACGTGATTTATTTCACTACTGGACTTACCCCTGTTGATATCACCCTACTCTTAGAATACAAGTCTCAAAAACTTTTTCTAACACAAGGAAAGAGCGCATTAAAGATATATAAACTTAAACCTACTTTTGCAGTGATTTATATATAAAAATGTGCCTTATATACACTTAAGAAATAATTGTTGTATTTACTGTGTCATTCTGGCGATTCCAAGGGTGACTAAACTAGGAGTAAAAGTAGCGCAAATTGTTCACCTGGCCTCGCTCGACGTGGTGGTCTCCGCGTGGATTTAGCAAAGTATCGCGGCGCACTGGTGGGCCGACTTCTTAATGGGTGCGCTGAACACCACCTGGTGACAGCACCGTTGGAGGAGGCTCCGGTAGCGGGCCACGCGCTTGCGTCCGTGCCAGGTAAAGGTCGCTTTTTATTTGCCCATTGCAAGAAAAATTGTCTTTGTTACAATGTGTTTGTCACTATTTTTTAATTAGAATAAAAATTATTAGCCCTAAACCCATAGAAATACGTAATTTTAAAAAAATACGAAATGATTCAAAACTTATCTAAAACATTTTGTGAATACATGCGTCATGAAAAAATATCGTAGAATTTTTTTTTGTAAAATTCTTAGTTTCCAGTACAAAATTATTTAAAATTAATAAATAATTAATACATAAAAACTGGTCTGTAATTTTTGAATGGTTTTAGATGAAAAAAATGGTATTTGGAACAAGTGTTTTTATTCAATAGATCTTCCAATTTCTGAAATAAAAATGGTATGCTTCTGACAAAAAAATTTTTGAAGCGTCGCGACGCCCAGCGTCGCTTAATTAAAATACTTTTTACAGAACTCAATTTGCTGCAGCCGTTTACGAGAAAAACTCATTTCCCATGATAAAAGAATCACCCTGTATATTAGCAGAACGATTTCCCGGTAAACATGTGCCAAATGCAGCTACTTTTACAATGGTGTGCAGTGAGTGCAAATATAGTTCAAACGCAGGCATGACGCCGGAAATTTGTAACCGAATCGTGGAAGACAGTTAATACGATAAGTAATCGGATATTTGAAATCGCCTGGTAGTCGCGTCAAATTAGCATGAAAAATGTGAAAATAGACAACTTCTTGCGGAGAAGTCCGATTGAGATGCGGTTTTCTGAAAAATGTTCAGGGAATTTTTTATAACAAAAGGTACATCTAACCTCTGTACGTTCGCAAATTTTTAATTGTTTATTTAACAAATAAACATTCGCTGAACATTTTGCAGAAAACCGCATCTCAATCGGACCTCTCCGAAAAAAGTTACAAGTGAAATGCTAATTTGACGCGACTATGGCTAGAGATGTAAAGATTGAAACTACTAGAACATCAATAATTTTTCCTCGGAAACTATAAGGATTTTACAAAAATTTTTATTTCAATATGGACTCCACTTTTCATGACGCATCTATTCTCAAATTTTTTAGATAAGCTTTGAATCATCCTGTATAAACATTCATCTTAAACCTCTTCGTTTTCGACGTACAGGGTGTGAAAGGTTAGTTTCTGACGATGGTTCTAAAAATGCCCTCTTTTTGTGTATTTGTTCATAGCAAAAATAAAAAAAGATACTCTTGTTGAGATTCGATGTCGGCAACAGTTTTTAAGAAAAATGGATTTTAATATCTCACGGTTTTTATAGTTTTTGGTGCATTGGTGTTATATTAGGTGTAAGTTGCACGCTTCTGTATATTATTATTGAGCTGTTCTTAGTGTTTAGTAACTATTTTAAAGAGCTGCCAACTCAGTACAAGTCAGTTTATACCTATGTGTTTGAGTTTCAGTTAATTTTATTCAATTTAACAACAATTGCTAAAGTAGTCATTCACATACCCATTTGTTTTAATGAGGCTTATCTAAGCACCTTATCATTTTGCATAATGAGCCAAGTTTATTGTATATTGCATTTATCGAAACAAAACTCAACAACTTAAATATTGCGCATACATTTTTCAATAAAATAAAGTTTAGAAAATGTTAAACAAATTCTATGGTACTTGTCTAATGAAAAATATCTACCTGATTAATACAGACTTAAGTGACTAGTTTCACTAACCTTAATACTGTTGATATCAGAACCTACCAGTTGTCCTCTGGAAGGTACTCACCCATATTTGAACCTTGATTTGCACATGGCACATACCTAAGGCATGGCCTTGACACTACTGACAGCAGCCTGTCATATGTGTCATTTGTTCAGTTATAGATCATTGATTATACACAGTGTTTTGCAATATGTGAGAGTGGGGGGTGAATCTGCGTATGATTTTATTTATTTCATATAACGTTTGTTCCAACCACGACCACAGCAAGAATTGATTCCGAATCGTCCAGAATTATTCAGTCAGTTCAGTTGTTAAGGGCGCCGTATTCTTGAAATAGTGTTTTGTACAAATACAAGTAATTTTAAACATCTAAGAACTGAATAATATAGAGTTTAGCAAATAATAAGACTGCTATCTCATGTCACCTGCGAATATTCAAAGGTAACGAAGTGGAATCAATAAATAATGTTAGAAAGCTATCTATCCAGCAGCAAAATTTTAGGTACTGAAATCTTTCAAAATACGTATTTTTTTAAATTCAACTATAGATGTAAACATTATTATAACATAAACTTACATAGTTCTGCACATAAGATTGTACTCTTTTGTTTCTAAGTATGTGAAAATAATTGTTAAAATGTGTGGTTAGAATAGCGAAATAATGTGTGTCATACAAATGCATTTTAAAAGTTGTTATATTATTTGAGGAGAGTTAAAATAGTAAATGTGGATAAACAAAACATAAATAATTTTATTTTTGATATTACTCTTAACCGAGGGGTAAACCGCACTGGAATTTTGGTGTACACTCACTTGGAATTAGTGGAATTACCTCTGGAATTAGAAGAATTAGTACTGGAATTAGTGAAATCAGTCGTGGAATTAGAAGAATTAGTCGTGGAATTACTGGAATTGGTCTGGAATTAGTCTGGAATTAGTCCTGGAATTATTGGAATTCGTGCACATACTGACAACAATGTTAATCCAAAAATCTAAAAACATTGTGCGCAATACGGTGCAAGTGGCAATAGCGCATATTTCTAATGTTTTGACTGGGGTGTAATGTATGCATTCTTTTGTTGTCTCGTGATTGTGCACCTGTTACTTGCAGCATTGAGGGAGCCTTGTAATTTTTTACAAGATTTTTTATTTATGCAGGTAAGTTGGAATATTAGGGAATAACAAGGGAAATAATACTATTTGAAATACGTTTATTGGATAGTAGGTTCGGGAGGATTGTGAGATCAGATAGGTATTTGTGGCAATTATATGACAGTGTCTCTCTTTGTTAAATCGTTTAAAAGTCTTATTTCATGAGAATAATAATGTTAAGATTGAACAAAGAGTCACTCTTATTATTATTTATTATAACCAATTAATAGATAGTAATAAGTTGACCAAAATTTTAAATAATTAAAAAAATATTTGGTTTTCTTCTCTATACAAGGTGTAACAGTAGTAAGTATTCAAAACTTGTGAGCTTGTAAAACAAGTCGAAAAATTACTAAAACTTTAGTACAATTTTTAGCGGAGGCGGTTCCTAAGGGAGATACGCTTTTTTAAAGGGGTGACCTCGGAAACAGTTTTTAATGTGTAATATGAAAACGGTTCGACATTAAATTACGAAATTTTGGTGAAATATTAACCCTGACGTGCTTAATAAGTCTGATAAAATATATTTCAAAACTAATTCCACTAATTTCCTGAATTCCCTGAATTAGTGGAATTAGTAGAGTAATTAGTGGCATTACTTGGAAATAGTTGGAATTAGTGTACAACATTTCGGGCTGTGGTTTGTCCCTTGCTCTTAACTCTACGTGTTTTATTTTTCAAGATTTCAGTACCTAAAAAATACCACAAATTTTATCATTTCACAACGAGAAATACGGCGACCTTTTAAAGTACTTTTGTAAAATGCGACTAAGACGGAGCTAGTCAAACCATCGTCGGCTAAATCGCAGCAGCCGCGCTTATTCTAGTCTGTTCCTTTGTCTGTTTGCAGTGACTCACCGCGCGTGGCAGCACTCTGCAGTACAAAAGACACAGTCGGACATAGTCGTCAATCATTTCATAGAAATTATGACAAATATCAGATATCTGTTAAGGTATGCATTTCTGCTTATAGTCTAAGATCCCACTATAAAACGACCTTCACCGAGCTGGTTAATGAATGAAAAGTATTTTATATCCAATTAAATATGTCAATAAATATATTACAAATGGGTTGTCTAAAAAAATTCTGTCCGGAATATGATTAATTAACAATTAAAAATTATTATTTTTTTTAAACATTTCACTGGTTTGGTTAATAGACAAATTCCATACCAATCGAAAGTATGAAGCCCATAGAATATGCAAACGTTAGGTTGACTATTTTTTTCCCGCCACAACTCTTGGGTAGGCAGGTATAAACAGGTAAATCGATATTAGTAACTTGCACCGGTGTGGTTAATAAATTAAAGTTAAATTAAAATAAAGATTATTTCATTACCAACACGGTGGTATAAGGTTGTCTGCGAAAAATCAGTCCTGAATTCCGGTTGTCGAGTTTAAAAAAGTGAAATATTCCCCAGCCAACCATTCCATGCGATAGAAGAGTACACAGCATTGCAGCTGTGTGTAGTTCCTCCATTTTGATAGTACATCCGATGGATGTTCAGTATTGTTCATGTACATGTTCTCTGTTACAATTGTATTGAGAAAATATGGATCCAGAATCCAGATGTAACACTAACCTGTAAAGTTTGAACTGTTCTGTTCTCTTTGGTGACGCTGATAGAGTGATAAACGTTGATGAGTAAATCTTATAGAAGAATAAATTAGGAAACCGAAGCAATATAAATCACATTTTGTAAGTAAGTAAATATGTATTTTCTGCTTTTAGTCTATTTATAAATAATTGAATTATTTGTTGGCTAGGCTAAATTCATAACATCTTTATGTAGACAATTATGTCACAGTATAATTATGTACTAGCAACAGTCGTTTTCGTTTTTAGATAAAGAAGTTTTCATTTTCACTCTAGTTGTTGAGTTTTCTCGTCTTTAGCTATTCTAGGTTGAGTAATGTAATTACGAGTATAAGGTTTTGTTAAAGAATTATATATGGTTTTGTTCATGTTACGTGTTATATAGTTGTTTTTTTTTTGTTATTCATAATTAGAAAAACAATATTATCAAAAAGTATTTATAAAATTTCAATGCAGACCTCCATTAAATGTGCAAAACAGTACATCCATGGGTAGCACAAATTTGGTACAGAGGCGATCATATGTGGGTCCGAAAGTGGTACAGCAGTGGACGTCCCTGGGTTGCACGAAGTTGTGACATTTGTGCGTCCGTGGGACTTCCAATGGACGTCCATTGAACAAAAACGGATGTCCACTGAATGTCCGGACTTCTGACTTTGGACATCCTTTGGATGTTCATAAGACGTCCTTGTGCTATGATGTGCATGTTTCCAAATACTAGCGTTAGTGTCGCCACACTACAGCACGTTACAGAATTCTATATTGAAATTCAGATATTACAAAGGCGAGGCGATTTAGTAGACGATGGTCTATGTAAACATATGAACACAGATGATTGGACGAATATGAATTCAATAGGAGAAGTAGCAATACAGAAGAGACGCTACTATAATACTTTTTCAACATGGAAAAACGATTTGGTTCCTCTTAGATGTGGACAAAATATCAATCAAATCAATGTTGAAAGGTATTGATATTTCGAAGTATTGTAAACTTTCTCCATATTTGAAAGTAGAATAAAGAAATTATAAACCAATGAAGGCAAAGATACTGGACAGAAACCAAATCGAAGAATTTTTGAAAAAATCACCGGATAAGGAATATTTACAAGTTAAGGTAAAAAATACACGATTTTAATATTTCAATTTATACATTAAGCGTTTTATTTTGAACTTTTTACAGGTTGCAACGATCATGGGAGTCGCACGTGCTTGTCGATGCCATGAATTCACTTTCTTGGATATTACACATGTCCAAAATAAAGGCAGTTACCTATATGTACTCATTCCGGATACGAAAACAAATATTTCAAGAAGTTTCACAAGAAACTTTTTCAGTCAATGCTGTAGAAATATGTCTAAAATACTGCGACCTAAAAATGCCCGTGGGAGATTTTTCTTGCGATATGTGGCTGGAAAATGTACTACACAACATGTAGCCATCAACACAATTTCGAAACGTTTTCAAAAATGACTTCATTTCTTGGGCTCCCTGATCCAGAAAGCTTTACCGGACATGAAATGAGGCGTTCTTCGGCAACATTACCTACTGGCCAACGTGGAGGTGATATTACAACTGTAAAGCATCATGGTAGCTGGAAATCGACTACGATAGAGGAAAATTATATTGAACATTCACTGTCCAGCAAGATGGCAATTAGTTGTGGGCACCTCCAGTTATTCAGAAACTTCTTATCGAGTGAATTTCAATAATCCCGGTCAATATAACAAGATCGTTCTAGAGATAAATGTTAATGTTAATAATAATAATTTTAAATAAAATGCTATAAAATAGAAGCGTGGTATTATGAATTCTAATCCACTAGTATGTCAAAATACATTTAATCCACGGAAAACAGACATATTAAACCTTCTTAAAATACTGGTTGTTGATAAAGGTTATTTTACCTTTAGTCTGTTTAGAAATGAAAGAGAGTAATAAAAGCTTATTATGTATGCAAATCGTAAATAAATGTAGTACTGGTGATATTTATTTAAATTTAATGAACAGACTTTTATTCAACACAAAAATATATGTATTTTGAAAATTCAAATTATGGTGAGTAAATGTACTGTTGTATAAATGTAAAATAAAGAAAATAAAAAAGTGGGTATATTAAAATTCATCCTCTAAATATTCTGATGAATTATCTTCATCTCCTAGATTGATAACGATAGGTTCCACAGTAACGTCAATTAAATTATCGAGTTCCCACATTTTCTCCTCTTCTATTTTGTACATACATCTTTGCCAGGTATCTGCAGTTACTCGTTCCAAGGAATTTTTTAACAACATTTTCACGTCACTTAATTTAAACGTCGTATTATTTCGCGCTACATCTCCTTTTACCTGCGCCAAGACTAATTCGATTGGGTTAAGTTCACAGTGATAAGGTGGTAACCGTAGTACCGTTATTTGGCGATTTGTTGCCATTTCATGGATAACATATTTTTTTCTGATCTTTATTAAGATTGACAAGTGTCAAAAGTTCCTTTTCCACCATATTTGTTTCAAAAGAAATGTTTTTTAGGATAACCGTTGAATTATATCGGCTTTCCTCCAAGCAGTCGTATGCGTCCGCTCGGTGTGCCGTGAATGGTAACTGGCATTATCCATGACAATTACAGACTCCGGAGGGAAGATCCAACATCTGTGTAAAATACTCTTTGAAAACAGCTGCGTTCATGTCTTTGTAATAGTCACCTGTATTTTTAGATTCAAATAAAATTAAACCGCTATCTACAAAACCACTGGCACTACCTATATGTGTCACTATTAATCTTCGCTCTTTACCTGAAAGTGCCTTGAACTCTGTTGAAAGTCCGTCCAAAAATGCTTTTCGAAAACTTTTTACATTTTTATCTTGCCATACTTTTGTTACAGTATATCCCTCGTTGACCCAAGTTTCGTCTAGATAATAAATATTCCTCCCTTCGTCACGGAATTTTCTAATTGATCTTAAGTAGGATCTTCGCCAACAAATAATTTCATCTTTATCGATAACAACTGACTCCCTGTTCTGCTTTTCCCATCAAAAATTCAACTCTCGTAAGACGGCCTATAATTTGCTTCTACTGATTTTTGACAAATCGTTGTCCTCTGAAAGTTCACTTAAAATTTTGTTTAGCGTTGGTATTTCTTTTTTAAAATAAAATGAGTGTATTTTTCTGCGAATGACATTTTTGAAGAAATTATCTATAACGACTTTTGACCTCCCTGTAGATGATTTTGGGGATTTACAGTATCTTGTTCATTTTTGGTTTCCTTTAAAAGTCTGTAGATAGTCGATTTTCCAATCGATCGAATCCAATGTAATTTTGGAACACTTTTCCACGATGTCATCAACACTGTTGGTAGAATTTTGATGTTTCAATGCATTAAATACATTTAATATAATAATCTTCTCATTCTGAGACAGCACACATCTTTTCACGCGTTTAGCAGGTACGTAATCTGATAAGCTCGACATTTTACCCAAACAATATTATATCCACTGGCACAATAGTCACTAAACACAAGACGAATTTTACTCTACTGCACTAGCACTCCTTCGTATATTCAGCTTTAACACTGGAATGATCTGTCACAATACACTGGCTCCTGCCCTATGATGTGTCCAGTAAAATATATTAATGTACACCCATTACCTGTTAGCATTAGTGTTACCCGATAATTACCTGAAATGCAATATTACCACGCCCATGGCCGGTTCTTATCTCGGGGTTTTATTACTCTCCTTCATTTCCAAACAGACTTATAGTTAGATAACGTCACGTGATGTCTGTGATACAACGTTTTTAGAGCAATTTTTATGCTTAATAACTTATAGACGAGAAACATCTTCATCTGTTGATTATCATGGGAAGAGAATTAACCACCTCGCTCACCAGGTTTAACACCGTTTGACTAGTTTCGTATATAAGCAGCTAAATAAAACAACCATTTAATAAAAGATAAACTCGTTTATTACAGATCTCATATATAGATAAAGATAATATTATTGTCTTAGACATTATGCAATATTAAAATATTTCGCACGGTTCACAATATGGCTTGAATGTAACAGTTATGCAACTACCCTGTAAATTTCATTTATCAAATGATTCGCGCAGACTAGAAAGATGATTCAAGGTAGGGAAAGGATCAGAAATTGATGTCCCAGTTGGAGAGTTCATCTGGGGGAATGTCGTTATCCTTCCCGAAGCAGTCGAAGTTGGAGGAGTCGCAAGGACCTCTGACAGGCTGTTGGATGGGAGCCGGGAGAGTCCTGTTGATCAGGCCGTCCCAGTCGAAGCCCTGGAACCACCTGGAAGGCAGGAGTTGTATCAGCGATAGTTTATTGCGCAGTTATAAGAAATTTGTCGTTTTTTTATATTCTGTTTATTATCCCTAAAATTAGACTTATATTAGTCATATTTGGACCGGATCTACATCGCCCTAAATATTTGTGCTCATACTCAGGAACATCCAGTATGATTTAAAAGAATAAAGTTACACCGGCACACAAAGAAACTGGTCTGTACTTTTGACTAGACCCACATCTATCTATATATATTTTGATCCACTAAATCTGAATCTGCCTTCCGTTTAGCTCAAATGCCCTCAAAACTTGGAGTCAATCGCAAAATAGAGAATGTCGCAAAAAATTCAAGTCGATAAGTACAAAATTTGTTTTTCTCATGATTGTTTGTGATTTTACGTTAATTTGTACAATTTACTCAAAATTTTGAGTTAGTTGCCAGCAATTTCATGGGATTTTTGCAAAGTCTGTGAGAGATACAGTTCAATAGACTCCAGATTCGAATTCAGCGTATCGAATTACATAAGAAACACACTTGATCAAGATTAGAAATAGTTATTTACCCAACAAGTGCGGAAAGTGATACTTTTCCGCATACTGATTGTAGCAATCGTGTCCGGAAAAGACACTTTCCGCACGTGTTATGTATAATATTTTTCCTACGATCATGACAATTGAGAACAGACGAAACAGTTTATTTTAATTACTAATTTATAACATTAACAAGTAATTATTATGCAGTTATTTAAACTAATAGAATATTGGATATGGATCGGTCAGTGGTCGCGCGGTTTAAGGCGTCAGTACCTGAATCGAGGTGACTAGATCGGTGCGGTGTTGGTTCGAGCCCAGCTGCCGGTAGACCGTATATAAGCTATATTCATGGAGAGGTTTGGCGCCCTCTCTGCGGGTATAGTAGGGTGGAAGAATGTTGGCTTGGGTCAATGTGAGAGATTGATACCGGTTGATATTTGACTACCCCCCTAATTAATGAGATTTTCCAGGTTTCCCTTATTCCTGCACTGAATAGTGGTTAGGGCCTACCAACGTAAGTCGTTCCTGGGCGCAAATGCGGCCTGCTTAATAATAATATGCCGCCCCCTCTCCCGCACAAGTCTCCGACTTCTGGGCTAATCCCTGTGATTAGAATGAGGGGTAGAGATATTATTATTATTATTATAATTTTAACGAAACATTGAAATTAAATGTACAATTTGCATCATTTTGTAAATTCAGTGCTAAGGCAATAGAGGCTTGAAGACGTTCTTCAGTGGTGGAATTCACTGTTGACCAAGTATGTGCTACAGGATTAGCTTGTAATTTCAGTGATGAGAGAATAGCTGCTAGATGCTGTGCTTCAGCACGGTTCTCTTGAAGGTTTGATGCTTTGACAATGTTGTGGACTATTTTTTATCCAAACAACCCTCAATGTATGACTGCTGTAGACTTCGACCCACTATGCCGTTTTATGTTGGTAATATTGCACCCGGAGTTGGCTAATAATGTGCAAAAAGAAGAACGCCGAAAACAGCGTTCTGTATATGCTTCAGGGTTTGATGACCAACGATGTTACATTTTCTGTTGATATCCACACATTGCTTAGTACAATTGAACCCTTTATACAGTGCTTTCGAAACGCAACAAATAAATTCATTATTTTTGAAATTGAGAAGTTTTCGAAAAAATCCCCGGCACGTCGATTTTATTTTTAAAAAAGGCACTTTTTGACATACGATCCATATTTTTGACGTCATCGTTGTTCGAGATATGACGTCATCGACAATTTTTTTAAACAGCAACCCCCAATTTTGACTATGCCATTTGAAAGAGAGTGTCATTCTACATACATACATCATGAAAAATTATGGTGTTACATAACAAAAATTTCAAGAAAATAATATTTGAAGATTTTAAAATTTAATTTTCACCAACATTTTGGGTAGTTTATGACGAAGAGAAATGGAAAATAAATTAAACTCAACCTTCAAACTGAACTGATTGAAAATTTGAAAGCTTATGTAAAAAAATATTAACAATCAAAACTGTGCGTACTTATGAGAACGAAAGGGATTTTTATAGATACTTGTGTCCAGCGTAATTCAGCGTCGGAGCAGCTTTACTGCTACTTACTGTTAGATGGTAAATTTTATGAAGCGGTACTCATAAGCACCTTGAGAAAAATCTAGCGCAAACTTTTTCGCTTAATGCTGCCTGCATCCACTAAATTACGTTGGACATAAGCATTGTAACAAAAATCGTGCGGAAAGTGCACTTTACCACACTAGTACGGAAAAGGGTCACTTTCGCCAGTTCAAAAAGTGTACTTTTCCGCATGATCGTAGGAAAACTTTTTTCTTATATTTAATTCTAGAATAGAATGAATGGTAAATGATTAAGGCCCAATTTAGGGACGGGCATCTGTATACAGTAAAATCTTCTTACTTGTGTTTTTTGATGTCTTGTATCCCTCCCCGTTGATATCCTAGTCTTTCCGAAGGTGCATCTCTACATAATTTTTTGATTAAGCTCTGGGCAGATCTTCCGATATTGTGTTTTGCAAAATCGATCATGTCGATTCCCTTCAAAATCAAATTGTAAGTCTTCATGGGATCAGATGCGGTGAATGGCGGACTGAAACAAAAAAAAAACATTACAATGCAAACACTAAACATGTAAAAACGTTCTTACTTTCCCGTCAACAGTTCGTGCATCAAAATTCCCAACGCCCAATAGTCCACAGCCCTGTCGTGACCTTTGTTCAAGATCGTCTCCGGTGCCACGTACTCTGGTGTCCCGCAGAAGGTCCAGGTCTTACTGCTATAGCCCAGTCTCTTAGAGAACCCGAAGTCTACCAATTTGACGTATCCCCTGGAGTCTAACAGTAGATTCTCTGGTTTCAGGTCTCTGTAGATGATACCCCTAGTGTGTAAGTAGTCGAACGCTTCTATAACGCAACCGGCGATGAATCTAGTGGTATGGTCGTCGAAACAACCCCTGTCTCGCAGAATCGTCCACACCTCTCCTCCTAGGCATGCTTCTAGAAGCATGTATACGTATTTCGTATCCCGGAATGTTCTGTATAGTCTGAAAAAAGTTTTTATGAGGCTTTAACATCTACTATCGGAGTAAAAAGTCCAGACCCCTGGGTTTGAAAGCCGATATTACCAAAACGTAGTAGCAAAAAAAAAATGAAATTTGGACCATAGGTAGCCTCACTATTATTGTTATGCACAATCGAATTGGAATTTGTTTTTGAATATTCGTTTTTTAGTTATTAGAAATAATGTACCAAAAAACACGATTTTCAGGCGGCGAAACGTAATCCTGTGACTTCAACTCGTCATAACTTTTTTATTTACAGGCTTTAAGATATACAATTTTAACTGGTAGTACATTAAACTGTGCTGTTTCGAACTGTGTAAGTCTCTCTTCTTAGAATTCCTTATTTTTTTATCTTGCGTAAAACATAAGTTGATGGTATCTTCTTAAATACAGCGTCTTTTTTAAAATACAAAAGCCGTCATAGAACATATAAAAACCTTAATAAAGAAATACAATAGTTTTGTGAATTAATGTACTTGTAAACAGTGTATGAGTAAATATAGTTCTCAATTATTTCTTAAGCTCCCGAAACTGGTCACAGCGCGAACCCCGCTACGCCGCACTTTACCCAGTTTGAACGGAACGCGTAAGAAATAATTAAGAACTATATTTACCCATACACTATTTACAAGTGCATTAATTCACAAAACTGTTACATTTCTTTGTTAAGGTTTTTATATGTTCTATGACTGTTTTTGTATTTTAAAAAAGATGCTGTATTTACGAAGATACCATCAACTTCTGTTTTACGCAAGATAAAAAAAATAAGGAATTCTAAGAAGAGAGACCTACACGTTCCAAATACAGTTTAATGTACAATACAGTTTAATGCATTACCAGTTAAAATTGCACATTTTAAAACCTATAAATAATAAAGTTATGACGAGTTGAAGTGACGAAGTGTTTTGATACATTATTTCTTATAACTAAAAAACGAATATTCAAAAACAAATTCCTATTTGATTGTGCATAACAATAATATTGAGGCTCCCTATGGTCCAAATTTCAATTTTTTTCGCTCCTACGTTTTGGCAATATCGGCTTTCATACCTAGGGGTCTGGACTTTTTACTCCGATAGTACTTGTTATTTATTTTAATGTCAGGTCACTCTGCACTTCGTGCCTAAAATTTTCCTTCTGCCAACACTCTCCCTTATCTAGAAACCCAAGATTGATCGCCAGTTTATCATGAATTGTTTTGTGTTGATGGTTGTAAAGCTAAAGTGCAGGATAATAATAATGCCTTACAATTTGTTTGTCAAAAAAAAAAATAAATAAAAACAAAAATATTACGTTAATTTAGCTTTTTTATCACATTTTCTGAATGATTTTGAAATTTTAGTGGGATCTGAAGGAATTATAATATTCTGACGCCTCTGAAGTCTTTAAAATAATTTGAAAACATGGCCTCTCATAAACCGCTGTGTGACATCACTGTCTCCTATAGGATGTGCTCGCTTCGTTATCTTTTACTTGAATTTAGAATACGAAACGTAAGAAGGCTGTTGGTGCCGTTGGGATTGCGGTTTTATTTCAATTATGGAAATTCAAATATTAGAGAGACTAAAATAAACCAATCAAACTTTAGATATAGATAGATATAAAATGTTCCAGTATAAAGATATAATGTCAAGGAAAAATATTTATCCCGGAATCCCAATACGCAAAACTTATGGCACAAAACAATGAAGAGCGACATATTTCCAAGGACAAATAATATGTGCTCTATAATAAAATTTATAATAAAATTAGTTTAATATTAATTTATAATGTATGTTGAATTTATTTTTGATTTAAAGGTTTAAATTCTTAGGTACATATGGACATCCGGGAATATGTGGGTACGGAGATGTGTCCCTGAAGGACGCCACTGGAAATCGGTTTTTCTCAGAATAACTTTTAAAGTACTCAATATAATTTAATAAAAATTTAATGTGATGGACACTAGTAAGTAAGTAAACGGCGTTCTTAAAACATATATTTATGCCTAAATTTTTAACACCCTGTAAGACTTTAAAATAATAAATCTATGTAGCTTCAACCTTAAACAAAAAAAAAAATAATCTTGCCTATTGTCGATAAAATGAACCGTTTCACGAGAAAAAGTTCAACCTATGTTCGCATGTTGAACCCTCATACGCATTTTTTCAATAATTGAATATTAAAAGCTCCAACTCGAGTAAGAATAGCTTTATTACTCCATATAATATTTGGAGTTCTATAAAAAAACTATTGATAGAGGGTTGTTTGTAATACTATAGTACAGTAATGTTAATGTATAACACTTGTATAAGAGTTAATATTGGTGTACAACTGGTTTAATCACCCTCGTAAAGTATAATTGGCCACCCGTCAACAAGATTTACGACTTGCTGCAAAAAACCGGCATATCGAATCAGATCAAAGAGCGGTGTGACTTATTAAAATATTTTTAGATGATCATATTGATTTATATAATTAGAACCGTTATAATTTCTGTTAGGTATGCAACCAACATTATACCAGCTTGTTATGTTGGTTGTATACTTTAGAAAATTTGTTACGCTCATTACCTGCATATGAAGGGGCTTTTGCAACTCATCATTATATTCCTTTCGCTGTAAATATGATCTTGCTGTTGAGTATCGACAATGTGTTGCTTTTTCAGGCATTTTAAGGCAAAAGTTAGGGAAGGATCTTGTACGTATTGGACTAGCTCTACCCTTCCGAATCCTCCTATACCTAGTGTGGCCACCACTTCTAGATCATCTAGTTTAATGTAGTCATATTCTAAAACAATATATTTGGTCATGGGTAATTCGGAGTGAAATATAAACACTTACCTATCTGTTCTATCATAGCTGTACTCGACGGTTTGTTCAATCTCTCCTCATCCCCATAATCTTTCTCTTTAATTTCACTCAGGTCTCCTATTAGTTGGTTGAATGAATCCCTGTCTAGGGTCAAGCATTCCACTCCTGGATGTAGGGCTATCACTGACGCAGTTCTGCAATCTTCTTTTAGCAGGGCCTGCTCACCGAAGTAGTCCCCACGTTGAAGTACCCTGATTTCCTCTTCATCTAATCTACCTGCAACAAAATTTATTTACGAATTTATGACTAATTTAAACTACATGCTACATCCATACATCATGTAGGAATGTCATTATATTCCAGTAAACATTAGGTCTGTTAGTTATTAATTTGTTTTCAGTACACATCGTGCAAGAAGTAGTTGGACGACGTTTTTGACAGTTTGGAATCAGTCTGGATTCCTAGCTTGAACATACCTATAATAGCAACAGATTTTTGTATATACTTTTGTAAACTTGCCACCCTGATTTTGTTTTGTTTTGAAGGGGACATATTTTGTGTACTCAATCCCCAAATTTCTACCCCTAAACGCGGGGCCATCGCTCTTGAACTGAAAGATAGGGAAAAAAGAGTATAATACGAATACGCGATTAAAAAAAAAATTGTAAAATGCATCATTACGCTAAAAAAATATTTTCCAATATTTACTTAAACCCCTTTTCAAACAGTCACTTACCGCTGGTGGCAGTTCAACTCAATGTCGGCCTCAGGCGACGTTGCCAAATTTAAATATTTTCCTAGTACTTATAATAATGTCAAAACATGTAATGATTGATATAAATTATTTTTTAAAAATATGCTACTAACATATTAAGTTTTAGTTTAAAAACATATTTAATATTTAAGTTACAAAACTCCCATGGATCAAATAATAAACCACTTACATTTCAATACATAAATAGTGAAATAAAATCCAATACTAAGTAGATTAAGTTAATTAAGAGAGACTAAAACGTTTTTTTGTATTTAAATACAGACAGTAATAAAAAGAACTCTCGTGCTGTCAACAAAAAACAGTTCGAAACATACCTATTCAGTGACAACAATCCGGTAATCTGAGTCTTGACCTACCGTATTTAGGTAATAACCTTGTTTTTAATGTCTACTCAATAATGTCCTAAATAATAACAGAAACAAACAATAATTAAATTTGCATTTTTATAAACAGCCGGTGTAATCAATAGGAAATCGTAAGAATTTTATAATAAATGCCAACCGCAATAATCAGCGACGACACGATATCGTTCGGGTCTGTTTGCATCTGGAACAAATGCACGCGATTCGACTTCTCCCCCTTCTTCTTCCATTGGTCATTATTTTTGCGAGGTAGAGGTTGGTGAATTTCATGAGTCTGTGTTGCCAGTGTAGTTTATAATTAATAAATAAAATTTGTTATTTCTATTCTTCTTCTATTGAACAGATCCGTGGAAAAAATTATAAAAGACACTTTAATAGACATTTGATATAGCTTCAATACACGAACGCGTCTTCAGAAAATTTATAGCATACCAGGATCGCCGTGTTACCGATTGTTATGGGTTCATTTGCTTATCTTTTAAAAGTCGAGTAACATCTTTTTTGATTTCTGTCTTTATTAGCGCCACCTCGTCAGTGTTTGCGCTAGATAGGACTATGTTGCAATTTAAAAAGTTTTAAAAAATTGAATAAGAAATTATTAAAAAACTTATGAGATTCACTCATTTGTGTTGAAAAATTTTAGATTTAACAATATGTACTTGTAACGTTGGTCTGCAGTTTGTTTTATGTTAATCTAAATTTGGTTTTGTCTTGATTTTGGACTGGTAATTAATTAGCTAACGCATCCTATTATGGATGTTAAGTTGCATTGGTTTCATTAACACTTGTAATTGTGATATGTGAGTATTAAGGGTTTAACTTTATTGACTTTATTAGAAAAAGATTTTCATGGATAAAAATTGAAAATTAAAAAGTATTCTATAGATTTTTAAAAATAAAAGTTTCTAAATTTATAAATTTAATAGTTTCTTAAAAAAAATAATAGTATTTTCTATAGTTCAAAATTAAGTTTTCTTAAAATGTAAAAATTAATAGTAATTCTTTAATGAAAATTTCTGAAATGAAAAATTTGTTTTTTTTTATTTAAATTTTGTTTTGTAGCCTCTTGTTTTGACCTGAAGATCAACCGGTCGTCAACTATTAAATAAAGGACTGTGAGCTGACAGAACTTTTCTTTTCCTTCTGAATTAAAAAAAAAATGGATTCAACATTTATTATTTTATCTTTTATTAATCTGTAGCATTGAAACAGTTACCCAAGTGAATCAAGAAATGATTCACTCACTTATATATTTAGAAGAAGATTGGATAAGTGTTTCGATGCGTCCGTATTTCCTTGATTTAATGGATTTGAAATCAGAGCACGTTTTGTTCTAGAAACAGGTAACGCCGGAAGGCTATGTTTACACCTATCCGCCGTGTATATTTAGTCTCTTTTGCATAACCCTTATGCACGTGTTTGTATACAACTTTCCCTTGTCGATGTAACTACTTAATTACTTTTTGTTGGTCGCTTGAGAACTTATACAAGGTCTAATTAAATTTAGGGTGATCGCAAAGCAGATTTATTATGTGTCTACTTTCCTTTGCAGGTTTTTCTTAATGACTAAATTTAACTTGAGTTACGTAGGTTAACACATAACGGAATAATATTATGTCTTCACAAGTGCATACCGTTTTATAATGGTCGACGGTGCGAAAGCGGCACCCAAAGATAGCACCCGAAATTTCCGAAGATAGCCAAATGACCATAGACGTTCGTTGATTAAGGTATAAGTATCAAAATGGGAATATCGGGTACATTACATACGTACACATTAACTTTATAGAAAAAATAAGTAAGATAAGAATTAAAGAGATACATTTACAGATTTATATTACATAATGTACCATTGGGAACGATAATTTAACCTTAACTAGGTAAGATTCAAGGAATGCATATGACGCAGTAAATATACAGGATGATTCATTAAGAATGGGCAATCTCTGTACTGGAGATATTACACATCAAAATATGGCGATTGAGTTTAGTATGTCTTATCGTTGAGTGAATAAGTTTATATTCACTCAACGGTCTTATACAAATGTAGCAGGTTTACGAGATACAGGGTATGTAAAGTTGGAATTTTAATTTGAAATTTCTTAATAATTTTGTGATTTTAAGCAGTATCGTCTTGAAAATTGGCGACTTTATGTTTTTTAGCATGCAAATTACGAATTTTATGCTGAATTTAGCACTATTTATACAGGGCGTTAGTTATACTCTGTTACTAAGATAAATTACAATATATCTTTTTTGTCTAATGAGTTATGACTAAAATGACTAGAAAATCTAAAAGGCAGTTCAATTTTGAATACAAAAGGTACTCTTGTTTATTTTATGTAACTCTATCAGTTTTTGAGTTATTTGCATTTTAAACATTCAGCGTAAAGACTCCTAAGCCACCGTTATTACATTGACTTTTTTTCAAGCAGGCTTGTGTTAGCACAATTTTACTGTCAACAAGTAAGAGTGTATTATTTGTAGTAAAAATTCTAAAATAAGAAAATGCCACGACATAATGAATTTTCCAACAGTGAAATACGTGATATGATTTGTGTTTTTGCTCAGTCAAATTATAATGGACTTGGTGCAGCCAGAAGGTATTTAGAATTATACCGAAATCGAACACAACCCAATCACAAACTGTTCAGACGTATTTTTATCCGCCTATGCGAAACAGGGTATTTTCGTCCTAAAAGCTTAAATGGTACTCCAAAAAATATCAGCGTCGATGATGAAGAAGAGGTTTTAGTTCGTATTTCCGAAAATCCAGATATCAGTACTCGTCGGTTAAATGCGGCGACAGGAATAAGCCAATCGTCTATCTGGAGAAAGAGAATCTCCGTCCATATCACTATACTCCAGAAAACCAGGATTTTCTTAATGACCTCCTTTTCACCGATGAGGCGACGTTTACTAGACGAGGTGTTTTTAATTGGAAAAGCAATCATTTGTGGGACTACGAAAATCCACATGCTCTAAAGGAGCGACATTTTCAGCATGAATTCAAGGTAAATATTTGGTGTGGTGTGATATCTGGTTTTTTTATTGGTCCTTTTGAACTTCCTCCTAATCTGAACGGGCCCCTCTATTTAAACTTCCTTGAACTACTAGAAGATGTACCACTAGCCACTATCATAAGGCGGAACATGTGGTTTATGCAAGACGGGGCGCCGCCACATTTTTCTCTGCCAGTGCGGCAATACCTGAATGAACATTTTCTCACCGGTGGATTGGGCGTGGCAGAGAATTTGTTTAGCCACCTAGAAGTCCAGATTTAAACTCTTTAGACGTCTCAATATAGTCACAAATGAAGGACATGGTTTACAAAGATACAAATAATTCCATCGAAGAATTACGACAGAAAATTCAAGAAGCTGCTAATATTATTAAAAATAATCGACAAATGTTATTTAATATTCAAAGATCTTTAAGGAGACGCCTTAGAAATTGTATTGAAGTGGAAGGCGGGCATTTTGAGCATTTACTTTGAAGTTTTTTTTATTACTGTTACTGATTGTTATTTGTTATGTTATGTGTTAAATACCCTGTATCTCGTAAACCTGCAACATTTGTATAAGACATGTTAAGCTTAATCGCCATATTTTGGTGTGTAGTATCTCCAGTTCAGAGATTGCCCATTCTTAATGAATCACCCTGTATGATCGACTTGGGTCCCAGGGGGTTAAATGTGACAGCACCCGAAAAAAAATATTTACTCGGAAAATATGCGCCGTACGATCTTTTCACTTAGTATGAGAATTCTTTAAGGGCAGTAAAAAGATTGTTCATTCCAAAGGGTCCCAGGGGTTAAATGTAATAGCACCCGAAAAAAAATATTTACCAATATCTCGGAAAATATGCGCCGTGTTAACTTGTCATTTGCAGTAGCGTAGCCACGGGAGGGTTTTGGGGGTCAGAACCCCCCTCATGGGTTGGGTTGGTTCGGTCATATAGGTAATGTCTCACTACAAACCTGCAATCACTCTATTCGCCAAGATTTAGCAACGCGGTCAGTGAACTAGATTTCCTCCGGCAACCTTACAATAGGGTTCACCTGCAACTAAGTTCTAATTTTATTTTTGTCATTTTTGTAACAAATATTGTTCGTACCTGTTTATTATTTACATGTTTATAATGAGATTGTTTTTTTATTTACTTTTTATTGTTTTAATTTATTAAAACTTATTATTTTTTTATTAAAAGAATCTAGTTTGAAATACTTTGTTCACTGAACCCACCCCATGTCAAATTTCTAGCTACGCCACTGGTCATTTGGTATGACAATTCCTCAAGGGATGCATATCACGCAGTAGAAATATGATCCACTGCAAATGGGTCCCAAGGGATGTAAAAACTTTGTAGTAGGAGTTACAACAGTGCTGGTAAACTGTTGCAGTCTTTGTACAAACTTTTAGTAAATAGTACAACAATGTATGTACTAATATCCTGTGGCAAGTAGACCGGAGATCAGCTATATTTGCGGAGAGGAGGAGAGGATTGGCACCTTCTCTGAGGGTATGGTAGGGTGGAAGAATGTTGGCTTGGGTCAATGTGAGAGATTGATAGCGGTTGACGTTTGACTACCCCTCTAGTTAATGAGGTTTTCCAGGTTTCCATCATTCCTGTACTGAATGGTGGTTATGGCCTACCAAAGTAAGTCGTTCTTGGGCGCAAATGCAGCCTGCATAATAATAATATACCGCCCCCTCTCCCATGATAAAGTTTTTTTAGTAACAATTTATGATCCAGTAGCCAGTATGATCCAGTTCAGAATCTAAATATCAAAATTCTTGTACTAGTCTTCCACAATGAAATTCGGAACGAAATTCTGATATTCTATTTCCAGAAGACAATCACCATCCAGCTCTTTTAATTGACGTATATTGATTTACCCACAAAATCAGTTAATCGTTAAAATAAAAATTGAATCCACAATCCAATAAACAAATATCTAGATTTATAAACTGTAAAAAGGGTAGTTACTTAATTTATTCCTTCTACTACTATAAATAATGGTAAAAATTTGGATGCTTCAAAGACCGCCAGGATTAAGAAGAGACTTTGACTTTTCCCTACCCTACTCCGCAGCCCGCCCAGGCGCCCCTATCCTTTCCGCGACGCTGGACGACAGGGCCTTTACGGTTCTTTGTCTAGCGTCTCCCTAGAGCTACAGTACTAATCCTGACTTAACCCAAACCCCTATCTTGTCGGAGGCGTTCGCGCCGCGACCAAAACATGACTACCCCCGGGGGTTAACGAGTCGGTGAAGAAAGAAGAGAAGACATAAGAGCGCCAGAAGATAGGCCCTTGCCGACGGGGCTTGCCAGGACAGGAGGAGGTTCCTCGAGCCGCCGGCATCGGCCGCAATTGCGGTCGAGGCTGACCGGAGAAGGGAACCCACCTCTACGAGGCATCCAGTGTGGGTAAAGAGAGATAGTCCCTCTCGACTCCGCTCATCCGAGGTAATTGATCCAGCCAATGCAATAAAAGTGTTCAAGCTTGACGGGTTAGATGTTAAAAGTTTTTTTACTGGTAAATAAAAAATAAAATAAATAACTTATTTTGTCAATTGGAACATCTCAGATCTCTCCTAATCGCATTGACTGATCTAGCCGGGAAATATTTTGCAACGCCACTTTTAAATTCAGTATACTTCTAAGACATTCAAATGTATATAAAAAATACCTGGAAGTCTTTGCGTTACTTTCACAGATCCACTACTGATGATGAAGAACGAATCACCACTAGCACCCTGCCGGATAATATAAGCTCCAGCTGGATAAAATTCCTGCAAAGCACAACTCTGATTTATACGAAATAGGTCTTCGATATTGCATACTTACCACTTCCAGTACGTCGGCGATTTTGGCCAGCACGTCGTTGCTGAGGCTTTGAAGAAGTGGCACCGATTTTAAGAAGTTTATATTGTCTTGAAGTCTTTGAAGTCCTGTGCGCATCATTATTTGTTGGAAGACCTTTCTGTCCAGCATCCATACTTTGGACTCGGTTACGGCTAAAAAAAATAAGGGTACAGTCATCTGTAATCATCAGATCTACCTATTGAAGTAAAATGACTTGTCAGACTTGTTCACTTGAAACATAACATACCTCTAATAGATGCAGTTCTTGTACAGTTGTAGAGGATGGCCAACTCGCCAAATGCCTTTCCAGGTCCCATATGACCCAGAACTTTCCCATCCTTGATGACTTCAAAGTCACCTTCGGCAGATACAAACAGATGGATGCCAGCTTCTCCTTCTCGTACCACCAGAGAACCAGAGGGGAATTCCTTGGAGTACATAGAGTCGACAATTTCCCTCACCTGCGACGTGTCTAGGTTCTTCAGGAAGTCATTGTCCATAATGGCATCTTTGATGAGCTGTTTGGATCTGAAGCAGAATGGTTTGCTCTCATTTGACAAAAATAGGCACTATATTTTAATAAATAGTAAAAGGGATCTAGTCGTTTTAATTTGATCCTGATCCAATTTTGTTTAACGTTATGTAAACATTTCTGAAAAGAAGGTGCTATAGCAGCACATTGAAGAAGAAATCTCATTTATATCAGAAGCAAATTGGTTGTTACCTGAAATCTTTATCATGTTTCGTGATAGTGATGTGACTAGCTTCTCCAGTGGCTTCACTGGACTCGGCCGAAACTCCCTGCTTCTTGGGCACGCTGCTGCTGTTAAGCGAGGGTTGGCTAGGTGGCGCCCTGTTTGCCATAGCGTGTTGGGCTTGAATGCTCGTGAGGATGTCGCCATCCTGACCAAAGCTCGTAGTTTGCTGAAGAACGCTCTGAAAAGAAATCAATAATTACAATAAAACATAAAAGAGAGAAATGTAAAAAATAAATAAAAAGAGAATAGAGAAAGATAACCAGTGATTTAAAGGTACAGTATTTTTCGCTGTAGAATATAAAACAAATGTCAAAATAATTTGTCATTTATGATTTTATTAATTAAACAATATACATTTTAAGTAATATAACATTTCTATATAAAATAATAACTATTATAAACAGGACGATAACAATTTATTTTGGACTACATATAAATTGAAAGTGCCGATATTGCAATGAGTTATGCCAGATCTATTGCTGTCAGTTATCGTAGAAAATTTTCAAAATTAATATGAAAATTTTCTGATATTTACATTTTCTTTAGCACTTTTTAACATGACCATAACGTCGAAGGTTCAATTTTATTAATCTTATGTTCGAAATATGCCAGTAATACCGCTTCTTATACTTTTGAAGTTTGCTCGAACTACACCTACACCATCCTTTGAATTCATTGTAGGTAATCTCATACAGTATTGACGATTTTTTGGGGATTGATTGTGAAATAGCACTTTGTGCTGGTAAATGGTTGTCAACCAACTAATTTTTATTGTTCATTAGGTTGCTACCACCGCGCCTAAACCGTCTTAAATAAAACACGGATCAAACGATTTCAAATATAAATTAAATTGTTGTACATAACACAATTGTCTTATTTTATTGCAGTTTTCGAAAAAATATTATTTGTATTTCGAAGGCGAAATGTTTTTGCGTTTCTTTCATTCTTGAACGTAAAAGTACCAAAAATAAGGGACTATCATGTCTACATAAAAATTTAAACTGAAGGCGGTTCTTCCTTGATTCTTGTTGTATCTGAATTCAAAATCTCGGTAAGTATATTTTTTTTAATAAATACGTTATTTTTGGATAGTGTCGAAAAAAGCCGACAGTACCAAAATAACAGGCACGTCAAACAACCGAGTACACATGATAGGTCACGTAGACAATATTTGACAGTTCAAGCGTGGATTGCTTTTTTCCGCATTTTCGAAAACGTGGTAGAATGTTTTATATTATTAATAACTTCTGTTGGCACAGAGCTATTACCTAACAAACTGAGACATTTACGGAAGCAGTCTCACCTTCCCGTTGTATAGACTGATTATAAATAAGAGCCGATAACGCAAGGTTGTTGAAGCTGTATGAAGATTGTTTACGAAGGAAATGGGACGTGGCATAAAATAGACACTTCTACCTATTGTGTATTTCCTTTTCACTTCAAGTAAAAATATTTGTGTTGGTTTATAATTAAATATTTGAATTTGTAATCAATACATTTTATGTTAATGTAAAGTGTAAGATTTGTTATTAAATTTTAACTGTATGACACAATTATTTAAATGTTTATAACTATGAGGCAATTTATTAAAGAGTTTCAGGCCACAATAATTTACAGACATCTCAAATTTCTGAGATTTGTGCATGGAAACACTCAACAAACAAGTCACAATTACGCATTGGATAGCCGTGAAAAACTGAACTTTGTAACAAAATATGCAGATTATCTTTGATGTACATTAATGATTTGTAAATATAAATACAGGGTAGCTGTATTTTGCTGCATTTAAAAGAGTTTTTGCATGTTTGACGGGGATTAAGTTTAAATATAATTCTAATAACGCGTTTTTGAATAAAGAATAGTCTATTACTATTAACAGCATCATCCCATAATAGTATATTATGCAACGATCATGTATTAATAACCATTAAATGAGAGTTGCATACGCTATTTTTTCTACACCCGATAAATAATCAAAAACCATAAATTTTATATTTTTATTGAACACAATAGGTAACAGTAATTATTCGTACGAATTGCATTTTCTGCTTTCTCCGATATGTGTGGAGGAGTCGATGGTAATTCTTCTATATCGCTGATATCAGACATTTTGATAAATTATCTACGAAAATTTAATACGTACTGATTTTGACATCTAAAATAATTACATAAGAACCTAGGATAAACGTCAAATGCACAGCATGCTTGATTGAAAAATTATGGGTTTCTATTGTTTAAAAATCTGTATCGTAATGAAAAATCTGTATCGTAATGCGTACCATTATGAAACGGATTATAAAATCTGTATCGTAATGAAAAATCTGTATCGTAATGGGTATCATTATGAAACGGATTATGGGCATATAAGTGCATTGTTATAATACGGGTGTAGAAAAAATAATATTATATGATAGATAGGTATAAAATAAACTGTAATATACATTTAATTGTGCGCCCAAGGGCATGGTCTTGGTCTTACATATTCGAAATATCGCGTACGATGACTTGCTAAGAATTTTGCAAAGCATATATATGTGCTTTGACCACTTTAATTGGCGGTCAAGATAGATACCTAAAAAATTTATGCTCTCTGAAGATTCCAAAACGGTTATGTTAAATGTAAGAAATAATTTCTTGTCAGGTTCATTTCGAGATCGAAATTAAATTACCTCGGTATTGGCCTTACACCAGTTGACGAAAGAACAAATAAAGTTCTGGCATTCTTCCAAAAGTTCCTCAGAGGTGTGAGCTGACACCACAAGAGAGGTAAATGCACAATGTAAATACAAGGTTTCAATGATGGCTGCTGTAACACTAATATAGTCGCGGCAAAAATTCAGACGTCTTACGTCACGGCTGACGTTACGCAAGTGTTTTTATTGTCAACATAATTTTTGATATTTAGTGGCATTAAAAATAATCATTTTTTGCAATTTAGTGCAACATATAATGCAAACATTTAGTGTAGTATACAGTTTTATTATTCTCAATTGCAGTTCCTTAAATATTTTGATGAAAGTATAATGAATTATTCATTATTTGCTCGTATGACATACGCCGCACAGTGGCGCAAAACGCCACTGTGCCATTCAAATTACTGTACACCCCTTAAGGTTAGGTCGTTTGAACTGATGTTTTTTTAGAATGTTCGTCATAAAATTCCTTATCGATCCCTCTTTATCAATTTTCTTTTTGGGTCTTCATTTTCGCGGAATTTGACTCCAAAAATAGGTTTGCATGGAAATAACTAGATTTTTCGCACAAAAATGACCCTACGGAACACGAGATTGAGATTTTGCCGAACTTTTTTATGGGGGAATGCTCGTCTTGGAAAGCCCTACAAGACTGTCCACTTAGATTTCGGGAAGAAATTTTCCGTTGCTCTTAAAATGGCGACAATAACCCAAAAATTTTCACATATCAGAAATCGTTCTACTGAAAACTGGGAAAGTATTGGAAACAAATATCATCTCACAAAAATACAGATTAGGCTTAGGCTGTGTGGCAACCATTTTTGTCTTTAGATGACGGCAGAGAAATAAATCAGTTGGAGACAAATCTGGTGAAGGTGCAGGATATTCAGCAGATCTTCTTGAAATTGTGGCACAGCCATCGCATAATGTGAAAAAGTTTTGTTTTCAAAATTGAATTTTTGACATGCTAACAATCCTTGTGCTTAATTATATCAGTATAAGCGGGATTATTGGCATTTTATATCAGATCAAATTACATTTATCTGGTTAAATTTATTGGTGAAAAAAATGGGCAACAACGCGGGCTCCAAAAATTTATGTGAGGCCATTTGAAGACAAAAAATTATGACACACAGCCTAAATAATTAGAATATGTAGGCAACGTTTCAAGCTTATTACCTCTCATCAGTATGCCATAGGTGATATGTCCAACGAATAGCTGTAAAGCTAACTGTTAAGTCTATCTAAGCGCGACAGAAAGGACCATGAGTACGCGATGGTAGCTACATCTAGCAGCCATTCGCTACTCCATGCCGGACTGGAAATCCATAGACACGAAGTGTTTTACATCGCAGTAGGCACCATTGAAAACTATCGACCTCTCGCGATTCGGCGGTAACGATATGTTGCAAATATGGAATTCCAGGAAAAAACTACTCTACGGGCTAATGCCCCGATCAGCATTAAATGCGTTGTAAGTGACAAAAAACATTTTAAATTCAACAGGCAAAAATGAATTATTTTCAATCGAAATATTTAACTCCAACAAATATTTAATGAAGAACATACAGAGGGTACTCTATTTCAACACCTCATAACAGAATGAGGGGAATGGAAAATACTCGATCAGAATAGTACATTATACTATAAGGGAGAGAAATGCGTTATTTTGGCAGAGGTGCAATTTGGAGCCCGAGGGCTACAATGCACCGAGGACAAAATAGCATCTCTCCCGAATGGTATATACTATTTTTTCCACGGTCTCATTAACTTAAAAACACATATTTTGTCATTATGAAGTAAGTAGCACCAGAATTGTTGTATTCGGATTTGAGCATTTATTTAGTTGTCGTTGAGTTATTGTCATAACTACAAAATAAACAAACAAAAAGAATTGTCAAATTAAGGTGCTAGTTTGGTTTAGTTTAAAGTTTGTTTAGTGCACAATGAATAATTGTGAGTGGAAGAGATTGTAGAGGCTGCAAATATTGCAATAAGCAATTTACTGCCTACGAAATCAAGATCTTTATACGATATAGCCTACAATCGGTTCAAAAAGTGTTGCGCCGAGAAAAATGATCTAGTATACAGCAAGAATGTTTTGTTGGCATACTTCAGTGGAAATGCAAAGAATTACAAGTCTTCCACATTATGGGCGCAATATTCTATGGTTAAGTCATGCTTGATAATTTACGACAACATAAATATAAGCAAATTCCCCAAGGTGATCTCATTTTTGAAAAGAACCGGTGACGGATATCAAGCCAAAAAATCGAAAATATTGACAAAGGGTGAAATCGACCGTTTTCTATCAAGTGCAGATGACAAAGAATTCTTAATGTTAAGGTAAGATTACTTTTGTTATTAGGTATTTCAATTATTAAGTATTTTGATTTTTTATAGGTTGGATTAATTCTGGGGATTGCCGGACCTTGTCGAACTGATGAACTAGTCAATTTAACTGTAGATGATATTGAGGATGTAGGCTCTTCCTTGATTGTAAAAATTCCAAACACTAAGACAAAGATTCCACGAACCTTTCTGGTTACCGATGTGGGAAATAGGCTTGAATTGTTTCGAAAATACCTGTCCCTTCGTCCTCCCCACGTCAAGCATAAGCGCCTTTATTGTACTACAAAGCAGGAAAATGTAGTTCGCAGTCAGTTGGCAAGAATACCATGGGAAAAATTCGGAGTATAGTAGCTTCGTATTTAAAATTACCTGATGCTGCATGTTATACTGGTCACTGCTTACGAAGATCTTAAGCGACATTACTGGCAGATGCTGGTGTGGATATCACGACAATAAAGCGTCATGCTGGTTGGAAATCAACGACAGTCGCTGAGGGTTATGCCGAGAACTCCATTGAAAATAAGACCAAAATTGTTAATCAGGTTTTAGTAGGTACCACTACTAGCGCAATCACAAAAACTGTAAATGTAAGCGAAAGTAATATTCCTTCTAATATTAATTTTGAAAATTGTACAAATGTAACATTTAATTTAAATGTCAATAAATAATTTCAATGTTATCTTTTTTTTTGCATGAAAAATGTTTTCCATAATGTAAACTCCCTTGGGAGCATTATACTCCCTTGGGAATAATCGACTACTTCTGTTTTAATTTTGATGTCATAGAAACTGATTTATACTCCCGACCGTGGAAAAAAACTTTTATTAGCCTAAATACCTTGCCAAATTTTACTTCTTAATTTCAAAACGTTTGGGAGAAAGAAGCTTGGCACATCCTGTATGCATATTTCAGTATTTCAGGATGTATAAGAACAAGTATGTTAGATTTATATACATAATTACAACAAAGGGTAACTTATTTGATCATTGACTTGTTGGCTAAATCACGATGTGCTACATTAACTTACGCACGATACACCCGCTTCTGCAATATTTAAAGGGCGAAGACCAATCGCGAAAATTTTATTTAGTGTAGTATTGCGTGACGAAACTTGTGTTCTATTAAGTAACTACCCACCCTACCACTACATTTTTATTTGGACTTCATATCTGATAAAGGCATTTTGGGGTTAAATATTTTGCAGGGTTTCTAGTTCGTAATGATGCCGGAGAAGTGCGCATACAGTGTGGGTCACAGAAAACATGCCGGTTTTGCAGAATAATGCAGAATAAAACATATACCGAAAAATCTCATCTTGACCTGTTACAGTCAGGTCGTCAAGGATTACAATAATTCCATGTATACTCAATGGGATTAATGTCTGGTGATTTGTTGGCCAGTTCATTCTTTGAATGTTTCCTTCCTGCAGGATATATTTTAATATGGTCTGGCGTTATCGTCTTGATAAATTAAACTTTTCCTAAATTTATTGTGCAAAGGCTGAATGGTTGCTTCAATAAGGTTTTCAACGTATACGGTAGCTGTCATTGTTCGCTCAAGAAAAATACGTGGAGTACGGCAACCAAACGTTATAGGGAGGTATTTCTGATATTTTGGGAAGCCAAAGTGAGCCGTTTCCGTCTGCCTGGATCCCTTCCGCCGACTGTCACTCTGTAGGCCAAATTGTGACTCGTCCGAAAAATTGACGTTGCTCCATTATGACAAATTCCAATCTCTGGGTTTTCAGTTCATTGACGACGTGCACCTCTATTTCGAGGTAAAGGTCGACACACCTTTAAAGGTCTTTTTGCCCTTAGATTTGAGTAATGTGATCTCTTTCTCATATATGATACTTGTCGAAAGTACCCTTCTGTTAGAATAACATGACTTCGAAAAGCTATTACCCTTATCTTGAGTTTCTATTGGGCGAAATTAGTCATATAACGCCTTCCCTCTCTGATAACACTCTGGGTTAACCAATTAGAGACGCGAATTTCTTTGTTATATACACGCACCATGTTTGATACAAAAACGGTTCAGATTTTCTCGATTCTTATTGACAAAGTTTTGTACACTCGCTCACATCAGAAACGTTCTGAACCATTTTTCTGTGAAGGTTATTTAAACTTGTATCATGCCGTAGGATAGTTGTATTATCTGTGAAAACAGTGAAAGCACGATCCATCTTAAGATTTACCAAGTCATTAAAATGCAACAGAAATAATAAAGGTCCAAGAATAAAGTCCTGTGGTATCCCATGCCTCATAAAACCAAAATCCTCCAACCAATTGAAGGTCTGTCCTCTGAAGCCATAGTGTCGCATTCTACGCGACAGTATTTTATGATGAACACAGTCAAAGGCTTTAGACATGTCACAAAATACTGCAGCGCTGGTTTCCTTCAAGTTCAACTTTGAACAGAGATTTTTCAGGAAATGAAAAATTGCCTTTCCTCCTGTACTTTTGTTTGATCGCAAACCAAACATTGTTGAGAATTTAAAATGCTGTGACCTCCCTTTGCTGTTAAGGCTATAAGTGCAACTTTATTCCTCCGCAAATGCTCAATAATATTAGAAAACTTAATGAGCGATATCTCTACATGGATGTATGGAGGTTAGTTGTGGGCATTTTTTACAAAAAGAAAAATTAGTGGTAAATGAATTTGATGATTTGAGTTTTTAATTTCTCGCGAACTGGTAATCTAAAATTAAAAAGAGTAGATGGGCTTGAAAAGATAATTGAATAATTAAAATGATGTATCATACAATACCATTTTCCATTTAGATTTTAAGGGTGAAGATCAGCCCCACTTAGGGATGGAAATGGCTACATTCATAAAATATGTCCCTTTCAAATTAAAAGTTGAGGTGTGAGGGTCTTTAAAATTTTTTCATTAAAACGAATACGTGGGTGACAAGTTTTTGATAGTCCACACTGTATTGAACAGGTATTTCTTTGATAAATTGGTATGTAAAACGTCGCATGTGTGGAAAATGTATTCATTTTAAAAGGGATTAGTATATCTTTAGATTTTACTTTTATAAGTACTGAATTTCAAATGAAATGATGTAATGATGAATGAAAATGATTTTCTTCGAGCATTTCTTGCGACAGAGAATAAAGTTTGAAATTATTATAAGTGTTCAAAATGAAACAAAAGTCGCCATCTACCTACTTATTTTAAATGAAACACTATGTAATTTTAGGTGGACTTTTATCAAGTTCTTATATCTATCTCTAAGTCTTTGAGATATTTCATTTCTACCAAAAAAGTTACTTTTCGATAATTCTTTCTATTTTTTTACAAGGTGCAAGCTGAAGAATTGATACTTAAAAGAGAGAGTTTTGGTGGTTCGTATTTAAGCAAATTCGACACTAAACTTTCACCACCCTGTGTAAAATAAAGCAGCTCTTAAAATATTTATCATCTCTATTTTAAATATCAATACTTGCACGATGTAAAAAATAGTCAATTTTAAAATAGGGTATCGAAAAGCAACTTTTTTTGATGGATGACTTCCGGTATAACCGGAAATGCTACAAGAATAGCATTATTTTATTTAAAGAGAGATCCCTGAATACACTAAAGCCTAAAATTTCAAAATTGAAAAGGTAATGGATTGTAATGTTATGGCACAGAAAAAAAAAACAAATTTTAAATAAATTCCATTAAAAGGTTTGCATTTGCTTAGTCTTAGTTTGCATCGTAACAGTTCTCGATTTAATTGTATTATATTTTCATCTTTGAAATGTACTTATAGAAAGATTATCGTCCTTCGATATTTTTTTCATAAAATTTTTTTGGTCAGATTTACAAGCCCTTTCAGTAGTATTGGCAAGTATATCCGGACACCCTGTTTAAATCAGCTTTTTCAAAAATATAAAGAATTTGAAAATGCGTAATTATACATTTATTTCTCTTTCAAAGGCTCTCCATGTGCTAGTGTTTGCAGTTTTTAAGTTAGATGAGACCTACGCATCTGACAACGAAGTTTAAATCACACTGTATACCACCCGCTAATCAAAGTGGAGCAATAGAGTAAATTTGCCTAATGCACGAAACTAACAAATTTGCAAATTCCACTTCTATATCATATATAATTCGCCCAACTGACTGACCCTCTTCACATAGGATTCCCTTGACATTTTTGCAAAGGTAAATTGCTAGTTATTTTATATTACTCTATTTCCTAAGATTTAGACTTATTTTAGGTGGATCGATTTTGTTTAACGACAGGACAGGAACTTAAATGTACAATTTCTATATCACGCATTTTTTATATAGCATGAACTAGTAACTATACAAAGTGATTAAAATTTTGTAAAAAAAATCAAAATGGGCAGTTCGAGAATGATTTCAAAATACACTTCTGCGCGGCACTGGAAACTGATCCACTGTAAAACCCGACAATGCAAAGCATGTAATCGGCAACCGGACAAAACAATTTAGAGAAATTTCCAAGGAAAGAAACAAATAACATGATTTTTGTTTTAATGAGTAAAATAGTTGTTGCAACAACAAAATTTTGAGCCCGTCGTATCCAGTTTCTACAAACCAACACAAATGTTTCTGCTTCTTGTCCGTGTTGAAGTAAAAACGAATCCATCAACTCCGTAAGTCATGTTTGGTATTTGAAAAATTAATGCAAACACTTGCATCACAAAAACGTTAATACTACAAGTAATTTTCTTCTCGGATGCTATAAGAATTTTACAAACATTTTTTTTACGATACTGACTCATTTTTCATGACGCATCTATTCCCAAATTTTGTTTAGATAAGTTGTGTATCATTCTGTATACAGAGTGTTTAAAAAATGGTTACGCATAACGTTAGCAAATTACTTTTGTCTTGCAGAACTTTAATACCAGATAGATGGATAGGAAGAGGGGGACTTGTTAGATAGCCAACCCGAAGTCGTGATTTGTCACCAATGGACTTTTTTCTGTAGGGTTACATGAAATCAATGGTTTATGAAACGCCAGTGCTACTCCAAGAGAGAAGCTTATTTGTCGTATTCTTGCCGTATGTCTTTCATTCAACGGACCCACGGCTCCATTTATTTAACAAATGGTAAGTAATAAAATAATATTAATAGTTATCTATCCGTACTCCGTAGTAATCGTAAGTAATTATTAATTTTCTAACATGACATTTGTTTTCATTTCACAAATTATTCATAATTTACAAAAAATGGAGTCTACATATGTATAGTACGTGATTATACAGTTACATCCTATTCGACACAGTTGAGTAGTGCTGGTTGCATGAACAAACTATTTTGCGTATTGCCATCTGCCACATATTGCTTTGTTTGTAATTATTGTCAGCGTTCAAGTTTAATTTATAACAAAATTATACAGTGTCTCTTAGCAGTATATAGTTGATGGAATATATTGTCTTAATTCTGTAATCAACAATTATCAATTTTCTCCAGAGTCTTCATTGAAGATGTTGTAATAATACAACGAAACGTCAACGATTATAAGAATGGTGTTTTTGCTTTCCTATTCACCTATAATCAAGTTAATACAAACATAAAAATGTTTAGTACTTAAAAGGTTCAACCTCAACAGCATGTGTCTTTTAAGACATACATTTTTAATTATACAGGGTTAACTATGACTAAGTACAAATATTTTAAGAGGGGGTAGAAAAAAATAAGAATTAACAGAATTTCCTTATAAAAAATTTCCAAACTTATTTATAAAGCGAAAAAAAATTTTTCGACATTAAATTAAATCCTTATTTAACGCCGTCAATGCGAGAATCGGAGTCTGCAACCAGCAAGCAACCGTCATGCAACAGTCGGCCACAGTCGGCAGTCGGTCCAGTCGAGTCGGTTCGCTGTCATGTTATAATTTAATTCCTGTGTTTACATTGTAGTTTTGTGTTCTTCTTCAGTTTTTAGTGCCTTATTTTAATTTTAAACGTTTTATAGTTAATAAATAAAGGAATATGTATCGGGTACAGATATTTTCCCAGAATATAGTTTGCCGGTTTGTTTTTCTAGGTTACGGGACAAGACTGCCGCGGGTGTTAAACGTTTTCTGTTATCTATTAGAACCTACCTACTCATCCCTTTTTTCGATTTTGTTATAATACATAGGCATTGTATCTAACTACCTACGGGAAGTGTGTTTATCGGTAGTGAGTGAAAATGTAGTTTTACCAGTTTGTAACCAAATAATGAAAAACGAATGCAAAATACTGGAACTGGATTAACTGTTACCTACCTATCAGGTATTATTACTAATAAGAATGTTAATTTTTGTCGTTTCTGAATTTAGAAATACTGCAAACGACCGCATGGTAGTTGTTGACAGATGTAATGTCAACTATGGATCTAACCCATAAGCCATCTCAGTCGATACTCATCATAGGCGCCGACTTTCTGTAGGAAAAAAGGGTTTTGCCCCATTTTTAAATATCGAGCTAAAATTCTGGAATAGCACGTAGTTAAAATTTTTGTACTTAGTCATAGTTAACCCTGTAGATAAGTAGGGTTAAATCGTGATATTTTATCGAAAAATGTATGTTTAACCGCAATATTTCAGGTTATGAACGTCGTTACTTCACCCTGTATACTCACACACATTCATAATCAAGCCAGGCTTTCATTTGGAAACAGGTGAATCAATATCTTTATGTATTGTATTTAATGTCATCCTTATTATCTCGACGTGGATGCTACAATACACAAAAATCAATTGTATCAACTCGATGTAGTCGTAATTTAATTCACACCGCTTTGGAGCACCAGTTGAAAGAAGAAACAACCGGTTGCTTCTCATCTGAATGTTTAATATCGCATAAATACAATAGGTGACGAAGTACGGAGCAGAAAAAGCGTTTACACAGCGCAATAGTAGGCCATTCTGTGCCCCGCGGCATGGGCGCCAATAATCAAATTATAAGCTATAAATTTCCAATATCCAAGTATATGTATCTCCCACGAAGTCTAGTAGATAAAGTATCATTAAATACGTTGAAGGTAGCTTATCACAGTGTTATCCAATCTAATATTTCATATGCAATGCTTGTGTGAAGGCATGCAACTTCTATTATGAATGTTTTTTGCTCACCAGAGAAGAGCTGTCAGAATTGTGACTGGTTTGGGTTACAGGGATGATTGTAGAGATCAATTTATAAAATTGAATATACTAACAGTGCGTATATGCATATTTCAGTGCCTTTTGTATATGAAACAGAATTCGAGTGGCATTTCGACTTGAAATCAGGCACATTCACATGATACTAGAATAAAATATAATTATTATACAAATTTCCTTAGGTTATCTAGAACTAGAAATGGTACAGGCTTTATAGGTATACACCTGTTTAATGTGTTGCCTCTTCTTATAAGATATCTGAATATTGTACAATTTAAGAAAAGAATAAAATTATTTCTTTTGAGAAATGCTTTTGACATAGAATAGTTTTTTGTGTGATTTCAATTTAATATAGTTATTTATCTGTCGTTAGTCTGAATTTAGTTTTAGTATTGACTTGTTGTATTGTACTTGTGTAGTTAACTTTTATTATTTTAATTTCAACTATGGTCTATGTTGTTAGTGTTTCATTTTAGCTTTCGCTTGTATTTGTATTGTAATTTTTATCTAGTTCACTTTGATAGTTCTATTTATTTACCCTCCACCCCAAAAAACAAAATTTGGCACGGCATTAAAAGTATCGGCTTTGAATCAAACAAAGATAACCAAAGGGTGCAAAAAACTGAACCAAAAAACTTTTATCGCAACTATTTTTTATACAGGGTGTTATTTAAAAATAATAAACCTTATTCCAAACATATATGTAGAAATTTATATATATTATTGTCTATTTTTGAGGTAATTTATGTTACCAAACTTTCATAATAAGTATTTAATTCTGTATGATTTGTTATTCCTACGTTAGATTGCCATTATTTTCTTTCTGCCATTAAAGAGAAGCATGATGTGACACATAAGTGACGCCCTCTACCAGTGACGACAAAATTCAAGTAAATTTGAATTTGTCGCCCCCAAAAAGCCTCCGACCACCAAAATGTATACAAATATTTGGAGTTTATATAAAGCTGTTTGGCAATATCGAAAATAAAATTTTAAATTTGACACCCTGTATCTTTTTAACCAATCATCAACTTTCGAAATAAGGTAGGTTTGAGTTCATCGCATTATTTTGTCGCCAGGAATCTACTCTAGCTATAGAGAGATACCCTGTATATAAAAAGTAATAAGTTTAAATAAACAAATTGAGGGTCAGTAGAAAAATAATGTCAGTTTGTTATACAAGGTGAACCATTAATAATGGGCCATATTTCTTAGTGTTAGTAAAATATTGCTGTGGAAAAAGATATAGGGTGTTAAAATTGACATTACTTTTTCGTATTTTCAAATAACATTTTCTGGTCAACCAAATCAGAACGTTTCGTCAACAAAAAATAAGAGAGAAAAAAGAAATGTAATTCCTTTTCTTACAAAAAATCGCAAAGATATTGTTTTAGTTCTATGGCCCATTAATAATGGTCCACCCTGTATACGTTTTCTATTTCTTGGTTTTATACTTGCGTATAATTATTAATTTTATTGTCAAAATAATTATTGTCAAAAAAATATGAACTTTTTTGTAAGGCATATTTAGTATACAGCGTATCTAGTTAAAATGTAAAATATGTTAATATCAACTACTTTCAACAACCAGTGCGGAGGTACTCGTTTATAATAATAATATGCACTTAGTTAAAATATATTGTACCACTCTGTACAATCTTAAAATTGATGAAATTTTTTACTGTAGTTTAATTGCACACAAATACTATATTTTGACATATTTTCGTATCTGTATGGTTGCATGACAACGTTTGTCATTTACTTCAAAGAAAAAAAATCATTTTGGGTCACATTCAGTAAAAAAATATACAGGTTTTCTGTCTGCCACACTTTTGTTAAATAAGTAATAACCGAGGAAATAGATATATTCATATTTTCTTTGATATAGAGCATCAAAACAATGTTTTGGTATATAAGGCGCCAAAATTCCTCATATGATTTTTTGACTAGA
Source organism: Monochamus alternatus (assembly GCA_037114965.1). Lineage (NCBI taxonomy): Eukaryota > Metazoa > Arthropoda > Insecta > Coleoptera > Cerambycidae > Monochamus > Monochamus alternatus. The sequence goes on along the minus strand of CM073426.1, from coordinate 9,008,586 downwards.
CATAATTATGTTACTGTGAAAATAACGACGCTTCTTGACGACGTGACTAAATACTATCTACCAAAAGAAAGTTTTAAACAAATAGATACCTAATGTTCCCAAAAAAATCCTAGTACTTCTAATTGTTGATACCTATTAATTTAAATAACACATCCTTGGACTATCGCAAACAACTTTTGAAATTTTATTATAATAATATCTCTACCCCTCATTCTAATCACAGGGATTAGCCCAGAAGTCGGAGACTTGTGCGGGAGAGGGGGCGGCATATTATTATTAAGCAGGCCACATTTGCGGTATTAGGCTTACCTTCTGACAAACGTTGATTCATTACTTGTTTTCATATACATAAAATTATGCCACATGGTAACCAGTTAATTTTGCGAATTTGACAGTCGTAGAAATGTTTCTGATATTGTTAATAAAAACAGATTCATGTAAAGTGTGACCGGGCATATTTTTGTATTTTTTAAAGAAGTATTAAGAAAAAAAACTAAAAAGTGAGATCGTCTTCTTACCTTCAACTTGTGGACCTCTCTCTGCAACCTCAACACCTCCGATTCCTTGCAATTCAAATTTTTCTTAGCATCGTACAACTCAGACTGGGTAGTCTCATACTTTGATTCCAACTCAGACAGCTCTTTTTTTAATCTACTCACAAGCGATTTGAGATATTCATAGTCTTCATGTGATACAGAACCTCTTCTCTTGACTTCTCCAAGACTCTTGGAGTTCCTCCTGATCTGCTGGATAGCCTCTTCGTCCACGGAGCTCTTCGAACTCTTCCTCAAATTGGTAGAGACTCCGTTACCCATCGGTCCGAATATACCAAAGTCTCTCAAGAACTTCCTCGCTTCCTCTTCGTTATAGTTGTGGTGGTTCTGGTGCTGAGATTCGTACACCAACGCGGTATATTTGTGGTAGTCCAGCTTATTTTTTATTTCCGGGTACAAATTCGACAGAGATTTGCTTTGTTTTGGCACTAGTTTATCACAATCTTCTTTGGGCACTTCGACGGGAATGGGGAAGTTGATCTCCGGATGGTTCAGGTAGACATTGGCTTTAACTATGTTACGCGTGAGAGTCTTCGCGAACTTGGGGGTCAGGCAGACCTGGGGATGCCGCGGCGTGTGCTGGAACTCGTGGATCTCTGGACTGGAAAGCCTCTTCGTGTCCGCTCTGGGGTAGACGCTGGACAGGCTGGGGTTCGACGAGCGCTTCTCGGAGGAGAATTGGGAGTCGCGGGTATAGGGAAAGCCGTCGGTGTCATTGTTGCACCCGCACTTTGCGTACAGGCTCCCGCACGTGTGGGACTTTTTGAACACCGCGCGCGTCGACTCACCTGTTTTGGAAGGGGATGATTCGCGTTCAGGTAGCGACTCCTTGTGCGCATGGACAAGCATCGCCGAAAGTTCCGTCACCGACGCGGGATAGGACTTCAAACTGTAGGACTCCTCGACCATCAGGTTATTTATTTGATTCAAATAGGATGGTGTCCTCTCGTGGATCCCAGATTTAGCCATTGGGAAGGTTTCAGTCTGGAAATAAACACAGGGATTGGATCATTCTGCCAATGAATGCGAAAATATTGATGCGGGTTGTTTGCTCGCTATTAATATCGCGATAATTGGTGGGGACCGAGAAATCGTCGAAAAAATACCGTTTTCCGGGTTTTATCTCATTGCGCTGATAAAATTGATATCGTCATTTCTATCACGTAGCATCATGTAAACATTTCACTTTATTAATAATTGTAAGATGCTTAGCTAACACGGGATAAATTAATAAAAATTTGTTTAATATGCAAAATGACGAATAAATGAGGTATATTATATTTTAGTCGAAACTATTTGTATACGCATAAGAAAATAATTGTTCATTCAATTAAATATATTTTGGCAGTTAATTGAAATATAGTGTAATTTAAGTAATACACATTTTATTCATTTAACACAGGGTGTTTCAAAAAGATAAGACAATATTAGTAGGGAACGAAATAAGTGAGGTTTGCTAAATAAACGTTTTTGAGAGACAGGCAGTGTGTAAGACAATTTTAGAAAAACAAATTTTGGATGTAATTCTTTTAAAGAAGTAGAAAAAAGTAGATTTGATTAAAATTTGGCACAGGTACGTTTATTGTTATTAGTTTTTTTGTAAAAAGTAGAGGGTGCTAGTTGGTAGTATTTCCGCTCACTTTTTTAAGTTGGGTTTTTTCCATTCCAAGTCTTGTTATATTATGTAAATTTTAATTTTACGCAAAAAGGATGCTCTTAGTAAATTTCTTAAAAATACACCATTTTCAAGGAAAATGCAAAAAACTGATAGAAGCTCTTGATTCGAATTTAAATTGCTATCGGTTAAAACAAATATGTTGTTTAAATAAATAAAAAATAGTAATTTAATCAAAAACATCATTCCTTAAATTAACAAAATAATTTTGTTCTATTTTAAAATACAGTACGTCCATAAAGTGCGCATAGATCCGTTATTAGCTAAATAAACAATATTATTAGGAGGAAAAAAGATATACTTATCATTAGTCTTGACTTAGAAATTGTCAATTTTCGATGTATTAGCTTTTCACAACCATACAGGTTTTTTTATGATCGACATTTTATTAAGGCATATTGGCTTAAAACGTGGGCCATTACAGACTGCTAAATTTAAAAAACCTCCTATTAAATAATATTACATAATTGTGAGAGTTTTATGCACAAAAATGATTGCATAACATATGTTGAAAATATGTTAGCGACTTTTTTCCGTGATTATAGTTGATATTACATTGAGTATAAGAGAGAAAGCAACATCATATTCTCAAAGAAAAGACTAGAAACAAAACGCATTGAAAAGTCCGTGATTGGTTATACAGTGTGTTTATAAAATAACGCATAAATTCATTAACTAAATAGACATTGTTATTAAAAATTCCCGAAACAGGTCAGTTTTTGATTTTAATTTACTGTTTTTTCTAATAATAATTTAATATACAGGGTGGTCCACCTTTTAGTAATGACGAAAAATGTATCACAAGTTGCTTGCTTCAAATTACTACAGGCAACAATACCAAAATTACAAGTTATATACAAATTAATAAATGTACTAAAAAATAAATGAACATTATGAATTGTTATTACAGTTAATTTGATAAACTATTAAAAAACACCCCAAACACGTTTATTAGTGATCTTTGCGCACCCAAACAGACTATCGTAGCTCATTCATGAATTGGTTGAAGATGACGTTGACCGAATAACTGAATATAATGCATCAAAATAACTGAAACAACCATTTCATTGCTAACGTTTTAGTCTATTGAAAAGTTACATTTGGGGTTGCATTTTTTAGAAGACGCAATTTTATTGTTTAGATGTGAGAGGGGGGGGGGTAAAAAAAAATTGAACTTGAAGTTTGTGGTGTCACAACCCTCCAACTTCAGTCGCCATCTTGGAAAAGGGGGTTAAATTGTTTTTAGCTTTTATCAGGTAAACTATTGGTTATACAAAATTTTTTTAAAAACATTTTTTATTGCAAATTGAATCCTCTACAAGTCGAGTAACTTTTCGATGTAAAATCAAAAATAACAAAGATATTATAGAAAAACAATCAAAATTTTTGTACAAATTTTCTTTAGGACGCCATAATTTATTTATTTTTTTATTTAAAAAAAAGACATCAGAGCATTTTTGTATAGTTTTCAACGAAGAATTTTTATTATATTCATTAGTTTGGGTTTTACAGCGCTGTGAAGTGAACACTAATTTTCCCTATAGTCCATTGTATTTACATTTGGGGCATTTTTTAGAGGACGCAATTTTATTGTTTAGATGTGAGGGAGGGGGGGTCACAAAAAGCTTAACTTGAAGTTTGTGGGGTCGCAACCCTCCAACTTCGGCCGCCATCTTGGAAAAGGGGGTTAAATTGTTTTTAGCATTTATCAGGTAAACTATCTTCTACAATTTTAGTCCAGTAACTTTTTGTTGTAAAATTAAAAATAACAAAGATATAAAAGAAAAACAATCAAAATTTTTGGACAAATTTACTTTTGGACGCCATAATTTATTTATTTTTTTTTATTTAAAAAAATGACATTAGAGCATTTTTGTAGAGTGGTTTTCAACGAAGAATTTTTATTATATACTTTTTTTATTATATTCATTAGTTTGGGTTTTACAGCGCTGTGAAGTAAACATTAATTTAGCTGATAATGAATTTATGCATTACTTTATGAACGCACTGTATAACCAATCACGAAAGGGCGAACGCAGCGTGCATGGATGCAACTTCAATGGAAATTTCTAGTATTTTCTTTGAGAATATGGTGTTGCTTTCTCTCTTATACTCAATGCAATATCAAGTATAATTAAGGAAAAAGAAATCTCTATACAAATTTAACATAACGTTATGAAATCAATATTATTTAATAGGAGTGTTTTTAAATTTGGCAGTCTGTATTAGTAATAAAAAAGGTACAGGGTGTCAAAGTTGGAATATAAAAAGTGGTCTTTTGTACTATCCGTAGCATTTTACAACAGTGCATATTTTATTGCTGATCGATCTACCTTCGACATATCCAATTTGCAAGGGAATTTTGGCGCCTACGTTAAAATAGTGTAAAAGTATATCGTTTTTCCAATGTAGGTTTAAGGTTTTTTAATAAAAAACCTTAGGTCCAAAAAGTTAAGATGAAATTACGTTACAAATATGGTGGATGTGGCGCTCTCTAGGGAAGTCGAAATAGACAACAGATTATGATTTGACACCCTGTATATTTTTTATTATCAATATTTTATTAAGGCATATTGATTTAAGTCATGGACCAGGACTTATGCACCATCCTGTACGTCTTAATCATTATTATTAAAAGCTTACTTTTAATACAAATTATACAAATTTGTCCAATTTTGAAAAAACAAAATATTTACATATGATTTTTATGTAAATGCACACATAAATTGCTTTAAAAGCGCAATTGTGCAATGTTCACATCTATTATTTTTGGATTTAGTAAATATTATTTTTTTGATTAGATAATGACCACTAGATGTAGACACACTACAAATTACAAAATTTTAGACCCAATTCCAAGAGCTATTTCTAGGAACCTTAGGGCTCTTAAAAATTAGAATTCGTGAAAAGAAAGTTGACTGCATGTGTTAATTTATTCTAGTATTTCTAAATCATTCTATATAAAAAGGCAACATTTTGTTTTAGAGTCATTTGGCCCCTTCTCTGACCCCCTAGTTAATCCACATCACAAGTTGGATTTGAATTTGCTACATATCGTAGATTAAAAGATCTTGGTAAATTAAATCTAGCGTAAGTAAATAACAATGAAATAACTCATAAACTAATGTCAAGATACCTGGATTAAAATCTTTTATTTGTCAGTTTCTATTGTTTTTTTTACCAAAACATCGACAAGTTCCAAACGAGAAGTATTTTTTATACCTACGTGATTATTTTTTTGCATATATTTAGAACTGTTTACCGCCCCATAGTCAAAGCTATACTGGGAAACATATATTTACTTATCTAGATATCAGGATTATTAATAGAATGATGATAATTTTGATTGCATTTGCAACCCACCATTTTTTTTTTATCGATTGAGAGATGTTGGGTGTTAATCACTTTGTACATTGTTGATAGTCTGTAGGCAAATAAGAATTCTAAATAAATTGATGAGCTTTAGAATTGACTGTTGTAAGACCAATAATAAATGTTTATATTTCTAATTCTAGTTTTTAGAACAGGTTTCGTCATAAAATATTTTGAAATGCTCATGATGAAATATTCAAGCTTGAGCTCATATTGCCCTTTTGTTTAGATTGATTTCATACTGTTTTTCTGTGTTTGAGTGCAGATTTATGTTTTCTAAGTGCTCAATACGAAAGACGAAAAAATATTTGCAGGGAAGTTCTAGACCGTGACGTATTTACAAATATTTTTACAATTAATTATGAAGCGGAATATATTACTTTCTTTGAAGACACTTGTTTGTAAAATCAACAAGGGATACGCCAATATCAACAAGTAAAGCAACTATGGAAAATCTGTCTATATATAAATTGAAATGAAATTCATCAGAATTTAACGCAGCTTTTGCGAAATTCATCGCTATAACAAAATGATCAAATTTATTGTGTCTAACGTTGAGATTTAGAAAAATAAAACATGTAGAAGAAACGTAATCACAAAATAGTTATTTTTATATTTAGAAACGGAATTGGTACTTTTGTGTTCAAGAATGGAAGTTCCATCCATCTGAGAACGCAAAAATAGTTCGCGTTAGAGATACAAACAATATTTTTTAGAAAACTGACAATAATTGTGTTATGCATAACAATTTAATTTATATTTAAAATCGTTTGAACCGTGTTGGAATCAAAACAGGTGCGGTGGCTATCATAACGATAGCAATCTAATAAACAATAAAAATTAGTCGTATGAAAAACTAGTGCTGAATTATATATTGTAATTCATATCCTAAGATAGAGGGCGTTGAAGTAAGAATTTTTTTCTCGTTTTTCCCTCATATCTTTTGAACCACTTATCCGATTTAAGTGAAATTCGGAACACAAACACTTTTTATGATTTTACATAAGCTTCTTAAGTTTGAACTACTTTCCCCTCTTAGAAGTATATTTTGTATGCTACCCCTTCTTACTTTATTTCAAAACTACAAAAAAAAAATAATTTCAATAAAACATCTACACACCACTTTGACCTGATTAATTTCGAGTTTTGTTTTTATGGGTTGCTATAACGTTAAATGAAATTTACGCGGCTGGTGCGCTACACTGTCATCAATTTCGTTGAATATCTCAGAAACAAGACCAAACGTCGAAAAAAAACAGGAGACGAAAAAGTTTCGAAATTAAGCAGATCAAAGTGGGGTGTAGATGTTCTACTGAAATTTTTTTTTTTTTTGTAATTTTGAAATAAAGTAAGAGGGGGGTAGCATACAAAATACACTTCTAAGAGGGATAGGTGGTTCAAACTTAAGAATCTTATGTAAGATCATAAGGAGTGTTTGTGTTCCGAATTTCACTTAAATCAAATAAGTGGTTCAAAAGTTATGAGAGAAAAACGAGAAAAAAATTCCTTCTGCAACGCCCTCTATCACAGAAACGATGCGTTTTAGGAAATAAGTTTATATCACAAATGAACATTATTTTAACCTGTTCTATCGATTCCTGAAGTTATAAAGATTATATATTTGAAGACATTAGTGTATGGTACTCCTGTAAATAGCCTGGAAGAGCTGCAGCTACGGATTAATCAAAAGTGTCAAGAAATCCAAACCAAGGAGGGTGTTTTCGAAAGAGTTCGAACATCTTTGAGACGAAGATGTCGTGCCTGCTTGGAAATGGACGGAGGACACTTTGAACATCTTCTGTAACTTTGTTTTTTGTTTGTTAAAAGCTTCCTTTGTCGGTTTATTCCTAATAAAATAAAATATTTGAAAAACGAATAGTGGTCCATATCTCCGCAACCGTTACTTTGCGGACCCATGTTTATTGAGACTTTTTTGCTTATTTTGGTTCATACTATTACCTCTTTAAACATTTTTCACTCTTTTTTTAACACCCTGTATAGAGTGTCATAAATTTAGGTTAAGCCATTAACCACGACAACTTTGAAGAAAATAATATTACTTATTTTAACTTAAACGCTCTGTAGCTTGAAAACCAGACGACCAATTTATAATTGACATACAGAGTTTTCGAAAACCCCGAGAAGAAAATTTAGAGGGTGACACTGCCCGAAAAAATAATGTTAAGTCCATGTACTTTAAAACAATTGAATGACAACATATATTATTGCTTTGACGTGGCATTGATTGTAATTTTAAAGTTTGTTTCGTTCATACGAGGAAAAAGCAAAAGCACTAATTCATTTTAACCTTGGTATAACAATTTCCTGACTGGTCGCCAGGCCGTCGGTCTGTCAAACGCCTAGTTCGAAAATTGTAAATTCAAAAAAATGAATTAGTTAAATATTTATATTCCCATAAAATCCCATTTCATCACTAAGCATGTAACCTATTTACCCTTTATCGTTCTATTATTTTCTCCTCAGAAATTTGCAGTGAAAGGCTTGACCTGTGGCATCTTTATATTATATTAGGCATTTGATTGTAAACATTTTTCGTGACTGACTAGTTGTAGTATGTGTAATATGAGTGAATATTTCATATATGCGAGAGTAGTAAGACATCTAAATTACCCTCTGACGTCACAAGTTTAGATCAAATGACTGAAAATTTCACCCATTCACTGTATGTGCCTGATACATTCGGCTAGTGTTTTCAGAGGTAGTGGGGATAATTATTATATAATTATTAATTAGATTTCAATTTCCAATTTTGTTATAGGTATTTCCGGTTGTTAATAATAAAATCATAATGGAAATAGTAACTTTAAACTTTAATTTTCGAGGGAGAGACATATTAAAACATAAATCAATAACCCATTGATTCCATTCCCAATTCACCATTTCTACAACCGTAGAATTGGTGAATTTGTAACTTTGTCTATCAGTGATATGGTAGACTGAGGAAGTGTATTAGTTATAACAATTCCAGATAGTAAGACTTACAAACAAACTGAGACAAAGAAATGTGCCACATCAACGATTCATTTTAACCTATAAAAATCAAAAATGCACAGTGCAGCATGTAGGTTTGAAAACATTCTTTAAGATGCACAGTTTTCGAAGATCTTCCACGACTTTACTTGCTGAAGCAGGTGCTGATTTATCAGTATTAAAAAGACATGATGGATGGCGCTCTGATCCTTTTGCAGAGGGCTATACAGAGCAGTCAATTAAAAACAGAATTGAAATTTCAAAAAAATATAATATTTGGACATCTTCAAGTGGTAATAGTTAACATAATTAATTAAATATTAAGTTACAAGTTTGTTCTACTCGAAATGAAATCGTTAGAAACAATGCCAAGAGAAGTTTCGGAGCAAGTATCCATTCCAGTCGGTATCAGTCCTAAATTTTTGATAATAAAAGATTCCTAACCAAATTGCAGTGAGTAATTTTTTAAAATTTAATTTACAAATTAATAAAATATTATTTGTTACAGTTGTTATAGAGTTAATAAAGTCGTTTTAATTTGTCACAATTGGATATAGTTACTTCATTTCATGTGTGTTCGCCTATATTCAGTCGAGAACAAAAGCCTCATGGCATTGTCTTGAAAAGAGCATTTTCGTCAATATTTTCGTTATTTGTTCAGGAAATATTCCACTCTTAGCTTATGGTAATATAGCTGTTATAATTAAAATCAATATCACATCAGAAAGTACATGGTACTTGTAAAGTATCCTATTGTTACTGGAGAGTATGTAAATAACTATTGTATTTGAGAATGTAACCCCTGTTATTGGTTCTTTCAAATTCAAAACTTGTGGGTCATCCATTTGCTCTCGAATAATTACCATTTCTATACTCAGAACATGAAAAGGCATGTTATTTGCGTAGGTGCTGGTTTGTCTGACGTTATATTTATCGAATTTATTTGACGAATATTTTCGGTAAACTTCTTAAATCTCCAGCTAACATTTATACAGTGTGTTCCCGGATAAACTCTTTTCATCAGGTCAGTTTCAAGGTCAAATAGAAAGACAGATATGCAAGTGACGCAGACCATCGTAAATGTATGTTTTTGGGGTTGCTAGATCTGAATCAAGATTTTGTTCAACTCTATCAGATTAGCTTCAAGATCATAGACCTAAGATCAAATATAAAGATAGATATGCAAACGTGAATGTATGTTTTTGGGGTTGCTAGATCTGAATCAAGATTTCGTTTAACTCTATCAGGTTAGCTTCAAGGTCATCGAACTAAATCAAATATAAAGATAAATATGCAAACGTGCAAAATCATCATACGTTTATATTTTTGGGGTTGTTGGATCCAAATTTGGAGTTCATTTAACACCATGGCGTAATCATAACCTGACAACCTCAAAATTCTAATACCTAGTAACGAATGAAAGCCTCTAACTGATGCTTAGAAGCGCTAAAAATCACAACTCTTGAGAATAACAATTTTTTTACAGTAACAATAGTCTTAAGTTTGAGGGCTTTCAGTGTTGAAAGTTTATAACGTGTGATATTCTTTCTCTTTCTGTATGATATCTGCCTCTCTTATATTCAAAGGATTTGTGCAAGGGATGCTTTTTACGTTTTTGTCCTCTTTCTGGTATATCTCTTGCGAATATCCAGCAATAATCACCCAATATATATTTATCCTATTTGCCTTGGTAAAGTTGCTCTGCATTCATCAGATCCTGATGAAATCTCTCACCTTGTTGTTTACTGAACACGCCAAGATTTTGTGGGAAGTAGTCAATATGGGAATCCATGAAATGTAATTTCAAATTAATCAAGCAACCCAATTTCCTATAATTGTCCACCATTTACCACATCCCCTGTAATATAGGCTTTAATTCCCAAGGAAATTTTCGACACACCATTTGAAATTTACGCTTTTTCGTCTTTCCTCATTTTGATGACAAAAATATCGTCTCTCATCATTCTACAGATCTGAAATCTATTGCAAATTCCTTCTTGCAGTTTTGCATCTGAAATATACAGAAAAACTTTTCATGATATAGATAGCATCCACCTTTGTTATTAAGAGCTTTCACCCTTTGATTCATAACTCACTTGATGTGAAATGTTGGAATCATAACTTTAGTAGGGGTAAATGCTTCTCTATTGATGTTTTTAATACCTGGTTGACGTCTCAATAAAATAACGACAACTTTAAGGTCTCCACAAATTTACCATCCATGTTTGTAGTTAATTTTTTCAAGAACTTGACTTCATGCTATTATACTCTTATTTCAAATAATTGAATGCCCTGCTGGAATCAAGGGGTATACATTAATGATAGGAAAAAGGGCGGCCTATAGATTCTCTTCGAACAATCAACAGACAATCTCCATTTATTAGGCTTGTACCATCCAGCTTTGAGTTTGTTCGTCAATCGTTTAATATCAGTAGACGTGTATCATGTTGAAAATATTCTAAGAGTTCACTGATTCAGTGAAGATAAACGGAAGATTTGATTCTACTCGCATTTTAAGCAAAATTTTTCAACCACGATGTAAGAACTCTGAGACCCCAAACCTATAAACGTATAATGATTTTGTTAACTTGCGTATTTATCTTTCGATATAACCTTGGAATGACTTTGAAACTGATAGGGTTAAAGGAAAACTGGATTCAAATTCAGCGACCTAAAAACATAAATATATGATAGTTTGGTCCACTTTTATGTTTATATTTTGTTTTGATCTTGGAATGACCTTGAACCTAAGGCAATGGGGTTAAATGAACCCCAGATTTGGTTTCAGTGAGTGGTCTAGTCCGTCGGACAAACCACTTTTTTTGGTAGTGCTGTGTAAACACTTTTTGCATATAAATAAGACGCCTCGATATTTTTACTGTTTTACTGTAGAAGACAAACATTTTAAATAATCCAACTTTTGCTTTACATTTAATTATTTTCTCTAATTAATTTCTCTAAAATCGCGACATTTTAGCGACATGTAACGAGTATAGCTTTTAAAACTAATGCTGTTTCAAAATAGCTAATAATTTTCCAAAAATCTCTCACCTTAAAAAAAACTCTGAAAGAAAAAATACAGTGGCACAGGCATTCAGAGCACCCTGTTCATTTAACATAAAATGAATCAGATATTCGTCTGCATTATACAAAAAAAACTTCTTGTACAAAATTTGAATACGATTTCCCAAGAAATAAAATATATTATCGCTCAAAAAATGAAATAAAAAAAGTCCCTTCGCGAGCCTATAACTTCTAAGGAACACAATATAGTACTAAGGTAAGTTGATTTATATCACCTTATTTTCATCAAAGGAAGCTAGCCTGAAAGTATGCCCATGCTTTAATAAACACTATATATTTATTTATCTAAAATATACGTAAGTACTTTTTCCGTTCAAAAACTAAGTGCAAGAACCTGCTGGGTTACCTGATCTAAAGCTATTACTTTTCCTCATTCTTTTATTTTCAACATTTTTAAAGTTGCAATAATAAAAGTACATTTTAATTTTTCTTAGCTACGATATGTTTATCTCGACAGTACGTATACATTCCTAGAATAAAACATAAATTGGTAGTGGTTTATAAGCTGGAGGCAAGTGGTATTTTATCCATTGAGAGGTCGTTTTACTTAACATTTCATTAATAGCCTTCAAGAAACCGTATTGTTTCTTTTTGCATATTTGAAATTTTGATATAATTGTGCTTGATTAGGAACACTCCGCAAGTGACGTAATAGCGGAAAATAAAGCGTCACTAATGTTTATGGTCTTTGCAGAGTTAACCATGTACAATTTACATCTATTTCCATAAATTTAGATGTATTATACAGTGGTTGGTGCTTACACATAACACGTCAGCCTCATTGCTAATCTATCATCTAATTTTTATCCAGTTAAGGGCCCCGTGTTCTTGAAATAGTGTTTTCTGCACAGGCGAATGAGTTAAAATATTTTTAGCTATACCCAACAGCCAATCTAGAGAGGGACTCATTTTATAAACCCGTTCATAATTTATAGCAGTCGGCACAAAGAAATATACATGCAGCCTGTATATTTTTCCTATAAAATCGTGTACCGCATATCTGAGAGCATACCCGATTACACAACTTCTGATGCAGCAAATACGCATGCGCCAAATCGAAACGATACATTTCTATTGGTTGTGACGAATTGACGGATCCACCTGTACCATCTCCAGTGTTATCATAGGCGGGTATATGGGGCGGGCACAATTGCTGGTGCATCTTTCCCCTAATTTATTTATCAATGTTATTAATTTATTAGTGATTTTGTGTTCAAGCTCACGTATTCATATATGTATAGTACAATAAAGATCGGAATCTGAATCGAATATATTAAATTTTGACGAAACCTGAATACACGAACGTCATACGGAAGGCGGGACGATATGATAAGTGTGAGGATATATAAGGTGTATATATGTGTGACCATTATAGTGACAGTGCTAGTAACCATTAGTGAATAGTGTGTATATATAGTGCAATGTATTCTAAAGCCTTTTGTCCTTATGGATGCGAAATTCGTGAATATTTGCGCGATTTATTTAATGGCGGGAAAATCTCTACTTGTAACGAATTTTTGTCAACTATAACATTTTCTATCATTTTCATCACGAAACTGTCATGGTAGATTGTTCAAAGCTCAAAACAAACTTATTAACACCACATAATAATGAAAGTAGCAATAATATTTGCACTGTTTTACTGTTTTGCAAAATTTGTCAAAATTTGAGATTTTCCCGCCATACATAATTAAAACAAAAGTTGTGAAATAGCGTCCATGACTACACAGCTTAAAGTGTGATATCCGCGGAGTGCGCATCGGGTAGGTGTAAGTGAGTGGTGGTGGTGGGCCATCGCTGTCTAAAAGGACGGCATTCTAGTTTGTGGAGAGGATGGTACTGTGGGTGAAGGGGACATTTAAAGTAAACTGTTAATGTGCTAGGTTCACTCGACGTCAACTTATTTTTGATAATTTTGTGTGCTTTGACTCTTCTCAAGTGGCACGCCTAGGTAATCATGTAACCCTCACCTTCCGTATTCATCTCTGTGCTGTGAATTAGTCACTCTTTATTATTTTCGACCTTGGGTAATTGATAATACAAGATACAAGCTTTAAATTACAAATTAACTATTATTTTTATTATCTAACGCCTCGAAATCTGCAAAAACCCTTATGTCACTGTTTCTATTAAAAATAATGATGTTATGTACTGTGTATGTCGGTCAGTGGTCGCGCGGTTTAAGGCGTCAGTACTTGAATCGAGGTGACTAGATCGGTGTTGGTTCGAGCCCAGCTGCCGGTAGACCGTATATAAGCTATATTCGTGGAGATGTTTGGCGCCCTCTCTGCGGGTATGGTAGGGTGGAAGAATGTTGGCTTGGGTCAATGTGAGAGATTGAGACCGGTTGATATTTGACTACCCCCCTAATTAATGATGTTTTCCAGGTTTCCGTCTTTCCTGCACTGAATAGTGGTTAGGGCCTACCAACGTAAGTCGTTCCTGGGAGCAAATGCGGCCTGCTTAATAATAATATGCCGCCCCCTCTCCCGCACAAGTCTCCGACTTCTTGGCTAATCCCTGTGATTAGAATGGGGGGTAGAGATATTATTATATATTATTATTATTATAATTACTTTGGTCACTTTTATATATTTTTTTATCTGATTGCCTTCAAATTTAGTACGCCTATGAAATATTGCATCTCGCACACTTCACCCGTCGCGCTTGTCTACAAGCAAACGATGAGTCACTCTCTAGATTTTCGGGTGTTGGGTGTAAATGGAATCATTTAGCTTTTTATTATATTTACTGAACGATTTTTTTATTTTAGTGCGATCTGAAAAAACATAAATTTCTGACGTCTGTATAGCTTTTAAAATAATTTGAGATCAGGGACTCGCGTAAACCGCTGTGTGACGTCACTGTTTCCTATAGCATATCGGGTTGCGCTCGCTACGGTTTACTTGCATTGGGAATACGAAGTGTAGGAGGACCGTCGACGTGGTTAGGATTCTGGTGTTTATATCAATTATAGAAAATTCAAATATTAAAGGTGATATTAGTAACACTAAAGTAAAACAGTAAAATTTTAGATATTTGTCAATAGCACAATTTGTTTTCAAATAACCAAAGCTTACTATTACAGTTTTACGTAAGTAACTACAAACTTTTATTTTATTTTATTGCATCCAATAGAAAAACAAGATATAAATCAAAAACAGTTAAATTTATCGACATGAAACATGTATACCTTATTTGTGAAAAATAGATAGGAGAACAATATTTTTCTATTTAAACTTTCGTACGCACACTAATAAAAAAGTTGTAACCAGTTTTTATCAACTAAGAGATTTTGTAGTGCCCACTAGCGTCTACAGCAAAATTAAGTACGGATTAGTTTTTCTCATCCCAGAAAACCTCCTAATACAAATTTTCAAAAGAATTGTTTGAAAACTTTCTAAGAATTTTAAGATTTTCAAATTCAAAATTTGAATTTTAACGCCCCTAACTTTTGTATTAGCCACAAATGGACCAAGGTAAGTTAGACTTAGTCGCATTATTTTGATGTAAGGAATCTACTCTTGCTCTGTGTCCCATTAGTTTCGGGACACCCTGTATAATAATATTATTTTGCTTACTGAATATAAACAATGCAGTAGTTAAAATAATGAATATTTTTATTACACACGTCAGTATTCAATTTTTGCATATTTATTTCCAAAATGATGACATTAATCAATGATGAAGTGAAATGGCCTTGATGTGTGTGAATGTTGATTCTTTTACAATTTTATAATAATGGTATATACGTAACCGTCAATATAAGTGATTAATGGCAACTTATTTATAATTTAATTGTTTAAATAGTTTCTATTTATAGAGTATACGCAGAGAACAGGTTTTGTTCAAAGATAACATATTACATAGGAAAACAAGTATGATTTAGGTGCATACATCTCGATTAATGAATAAAATAGAAATAAAATAGTTTACTGCTTTAGAACTACATGTACTTTATAATAAAAAGGGCGATTTTCTTGAAAACAATTTCTACTCCTACTAGATTTGGCTATGCAACATTTAGTTGTTTTATTTTTTTATGGGCGCCATATTGGATGTAAGTTAAAGATGTAATATAATATTACGAACACTATGTCAATATCTAACACAATTATTTTATTTGAAGAATAACAAACAAAAAATACAACAATTTAAATTAAAAATCTAGTTGCTCTTGACGTAAAACAAAATTCAGTACTTAACCAAACAAAATATACAAATATTCTAAGTGACCGCCCGATTTGACGCACACAAAGCTGAATTATTGATCTAATGTTATCTACAATGGCTTTAATACAAATAGACCTAAAAGCAGCAGAACTCTCGCGTAGGTATTCTTTTTTTTCCACTGGAATTGTAATAAATTTTATCTTTCGGACTATCCTAAAGAAAAAAAAAATTAGTACACCGTGAACGCCATGTAATAAACCCATTTGTGACAATCCAATTACATATTTAGAAAGCCTTGATTATTGGAACACCACTGGAGAATTATGAAGTCCTGCGCCATTTTTCTGAACAACTTCTAAATTTCTAATACTTATAATTTAATGGTTTGAAGAAGTTCAAGTTTGAAACCGACAGCGCTGTATGGTAGTGAAACCTGGATCCCCAATAAGAAGTCAAGAGAAAACCTATTAAGGCGGAAAAGGCGAAGTTGTAAAAGCCAGAATATTGTAGTTGCTAAGGGCATCTAGAACATATGGAAGATGAAAAGAAAGTTAAGAAAATTGTAGGAAGTAAACCTAACTACAAGAAAAAAAAGAGATGTCGAGGAAGCGATGGAGAGAGGCAGTGGCAATAGATCTAAAGGAGAAAAATGTAACGGATTAGAAAATAAGGGCGAAGAACAGAATGGAGTGGAGGAGAATTGCGCAGTTCTGGGCCTAAAAGGCCTGTAAACAGCTTTATATATATATATATATATATATATATATATATATATATATATATATGTATATATATATATATATATATATATATATATATATATATATATATATATATATATATGTATATATATATATATATATATATATATATATATATATATATATATATATATATATATATATATATATATACAGGGTGTCTCGCTTAAAAGTGGAACAAGCCTGTAACATGCCTATCGTTCGACCGATTTCAATAAACTTTTTTTTGTTGAATACACCTTCAAAAAGTCTATCTTCGACATACCTGGTGTTCTCTAAAATTCGAAACCGTGGCCGACTACGATAAAATTTATGTGGCTTAAAATCGGAAAATCATATTAGGAATTATTTGATTCGAATAATTCTTACGAATTCTTGATCAGCACCCCAGAAAACCCTACCAACCAAATTTTCATAGCCACATTATACAGAGTGCTCAGGATAACTTGGGTGTCTCGCTTAAAAGTGGAACAAGCCTGTAACATTCTTACCGTTCGACCGATTTCAATAAACTTTTTTTTGTTGGATACACCTTCAAAAAGTCTATCTTCGACATACCTGGTGTTCTCTAAAATTCGAAACCGTGGGCGACTGCGATAAAATTTATGTGGCTTAAAATCGGAAAATCATATTAGGAATTATTTGATTCGAATAATTCTTACGAATTCTGGATCAGCACCCCAGAAAACCCTATCAACCAAATTTTCATAGCCACATTATACAGAGTGCTCAGGATAACTTGGGTGTCTCGCTTAAAAGTGGAACAAGCCTGTAACATTCTTACCGTTCGACCGATTTCAATAAACTTTTTTTTGTTGGATACACCTTCAAAACGTCTATCTTCGACATACCTGGTGTTCTCTAAAATTCGAAACCGTGGCCGACTACGACACAATTTATGTGACTTAAAATCGGAAAATCACATTAGGAATTATTTGATTCGAATAATTCTTACGAATTCTTGATCAGCACCCCAGAAAACCCTACCAACCAAATTTTCGTTGCCACATTATACAGGGTGCTCAGGATAACTTGGGTGTCTCGCTTAAAAGTGGAACAAGCCTGTAATATGTCTACCGTGCGACCGATTTCAATAAAGTTGTTTTTGTTGGATACACCTTCAAAAAGTCTATCTTCGACATACTTGGTGTTCTATAAAATTCGAAACCGTGGCCGACTACGACTACTTTTTGAAGGTGTATCCAACAAAAAAAAGTTTATTGAAATCGGTCGAACGGTAGGCATGTTACAGGCTTGTTCCACTTTTAAGCGAGACACCCAAGTTATCCTGAGCACCCTGTATAATATGGCAACGAAAATTTGGTTGGTAGGGATTGATGGAGTCCTGATCAAGAATTCGTGGGAATTTTTTGAATAAAAAAATCCCTAATATGATTTTCCGATTTTAAGCCACATAAATTTTATCGCAGTCACCCACGGTTTCGAATTTTAGAGAACACCAGGTATGTAGAAGATAGACTTTTTGAAGGTGTATCCAACAAAAAAAAGTTTATTGAAATCGGTCGAACGGTAAGAATGTTACAGGCTTGTTCCACTTTTAAGCGAGACACCCAAGTTATCCTGAGCACCCTGTATAATGTGGCTATGAAAATTTGGTTGGTAGGGTTTGATGGAGTCCTGATCAAGAATTCGTGGGAATTTTTTGAATAAAAAAATCCCTAATATGATTTTCCGATTTTAAGCCACATAAATTTTATGGTAGTCGGCCACGGTTTCGAATTTTAGAGAACACCAGGTATGTCGAAGATAGACTTTTTGAAGGTGTATCCAACAAAAAAAAGTTTATTAAAATCGGTCGAATGGTAAGAATGTTACAGGCTTGTTCCACTTTTAAGCGAGACACCCAAGTTATCCTGAGCACTCTGTATAATGTGGCTATGAAAATTTGGTTGGTAGGGTTTGATGGAGTCCTGATTAAGAATTCGTGGGAATTTTTTGAATAAAAAAATCCCTAATATGATTTTCCGATTTTAAGTCACATAAATTGTGTCGTAGTCGGCCACGGTTTCGAATTTTAGAGAACACCAAGTATGTCGAATATAGACTTTTCAAAGGTGTATCCAACAAAAAAAAGTTTATTGAAATCGGTCGAACGGTAGGCATGTTGCAGGCTTGTTCCACTTTTAAGCGAGACACCCAAGTTATCCTGAGCACCCTGTATAATGTGGCAACGAAAATTTGGTTGGTAGGGTCTTCTGGGGTGCTGATCAAGAATTCGCAAGAATTATTCGAATCAAATAATTCCTAATATGATTTTCCGAATTTAAGTCACATAAATTGTGTCGTAGTCGGCCACGGTTTCGAATTTTAGAGAACATCAGGTATGTCCAAGAGAGATATTTTGAAGATGTATCCAACAAAAAAAAGTTTATTGAAATCGGTCGAACGATAGGCTTGTTCCACTTTTAAGCGAGACACCCTAGCTATCCTGAGCACCCTGTATACTATGACAACGAAAATTTGGTTGGTAAGGTTTCCTGGGGTGCTGATCAAGAATTCGTAAGAATTTTTCGAATAAAAAAATCCCTAATATGATTTTCCGTTTTTAGGCCACATAAATTGTATCGTAGTCGGCCACGGTTTCGAATTTTAGAGAACACCAAGTATGTCGAAGATAGACTTTTTGAAGGTGTATCCAACAAAAAAAAGTTTTTTGAAATCGGTCGCACGGTAGACATGTTACAGGCTTGTTCCACTTTTAAGCGAGACACCCTGTATATATATATATATATATATATAAAACTGTTTTGCTTGTTTTGAGATAATCGAATATATATATATATATATATATATATATATATATATATATATATATATATATATATAACTGTTTTGCTTGTTTTGAGATAATCGAAGATTTGTGACTAAATTTAAAATCTTTATAATTTCAATGCGTTAGATCCAAATTAAGCCAAATTTGGCCCGGGTCTAGTAACAGATATTGTTATTCTAAGGGTATATTAGTTTTTCGATTATTTTAAATCTGTCAATTTTTTTTTAAATTTTAGGTACTTGGGCCCCTGCAGTTTTGGACTAATTTATATAAGCCCTAATATATAATCTTCCTTTTTAGTACAAAGGCCATGAAAATAGCTACTTGATCCCTAATGTACAGAAAACGGAAGGGCCTACGGAACATATTGGACCGAGACATAAAATATTCATACACTTTGCCCCTATTATTTACTACTTGAAAAAACAAAAAGGGCCACAGGCATTTCATTGCATTTGGATTAAGTTGCAGTTGGGTCCTATACTGAACGAAGAAAGGAACAAGAAAAGTACAAGAGTACTAACTTTTTTTGACTTACATGTCACTTAAGCCTGTTAACGTTTATGAATCTTAACTTTTTAGTTACATAGGTCCATTAAAATAGGTCTAAAGCGAATATAGGACTATATTATAGTACAGCTGGAGCACTTAGGCTCTTTTTAGAATTAATTTTGTAGATATCTGGTAGGCTTATGTACCCTTTTCATTGAATGGAGCTCGTTTTATTTAGTACAAGAGACCCATTATCCCATTTTAAAAAAAAATTCACTTAGGCCCCTTTTCGACCAAGCCACAGATATAATTTGATGGAAACAATAAAATATTTAATTTTACTTCTGAGTGGTGATACTTCCAACAATAAAAGCAAATGTCTGTTGATTTTTGTTTTACGTCAAGGACGACTAGATTTTTTATAAAAATTATTTAATTTTATACATTATTCTTCAAATAAAATTACGTATGTGTAATTTTATTCTATATCTGTTATTATCAAGATTCACTATGGCGCCTATCTTTTATATTATTATCCCTCTGCACCAAATGGAAGGTTTTTCTGTTGAGAAATAATGATCCTTGATTGCATTTTCTAAATTGCTATTTTCAGTTTTCTCACAATATTTCAGCAACGGCAGCAGATGCCTTGGATCAGTTTAATTTATCATAATTGCTATGAAAGGGCGCAACTTTTTTCTAATTTGAGCCACCCTGTATGTTTTACGGTTTCCGATATACCGGTGGTGAGCCATGGAAAACGTGCCGCCCTGTATATACTTGCAAAGCATTCATCTGGCAACGCAGCATTATTTAACTCAGAATGGCGTCATTCTATTCTTCTAGCAAATGGACTGTAACTAAACTACATTATCAGTAGACAAACAATACCCGTCCTAAATTGTTTGATTTGCTTTCGAAATTTGTAGTAATTATTCAATTTTAGCCAATAGGATCACGTCATTCTTTGTTAAAGTATTAAAAATATACCAAATGTTATTCTTTGTTTAAATAAAATTATACATGAATTTCTTAAGTTCGTATGTACCTAGAGATGGAAGTATTTATTGTAAATTTCAAATAAGACGAGATTTATTTTAGGCTATGTAATTAAACAAAAACAAATAAGACATATACTTCTTATCAGATTGTTAAAGAGAAAGAAAGAATATAAGGCTACAAAGCTACAAGTAGAGTAGAGTATTTATTGATATTTAGATTTTAATATAATATAAAGTGTGTATTTTTGATTTCTATTCAACAAATTGTACAACCCAGGAAATTTTTTCGTATAACGTGATGACCAAACTTTCATAAAAATAACGCGCCTTATAAATATACATTTTTACTATTGCTTCTTAATAATATTATTATCCTGAAAATTAACCTAAAATAAAAGCTGGATGTATTTCGTGATAAAATGTATTTAATAAGTTTTCGTTATAAATGTATTAAATAATATTATCTGTATTAACGTAATTTTAATGAGTAATCAATTAGAAACAATAAACAAAACATCTAGCGTTTGTTACATGACCGCTCAAATAAAATCAACTTTGAAGTCAATTTCTCTGTAAATTTTAACCTATAGGGCAGATTACCTATGCCAATGTTAACGTCACTGCAAAATATTAATTTTGTGGTTGAAATTTCCTCCAAATAAAGAGATTTTATGGTAATTTATTACCAGCTAAATTATTACTAGGTACCTACATATAAAATTCTACTCTTGGATTTATTTGTGTTTGAAAATTCAAATTAAAGCCAATAATATTATGTGTGTGAATAACAAACACAAAGTAAATATTTTCGAACGGAATTCAATTCAAATTTCAATTCACATGCACTACTGAATTCATTTGAGACGATGACAGTGTTATCATGTGGAATACTTATGATGTGTTTATCGATATATTATCATTAGCTTGATTTATATAATCTGCAGTGTTGGCTTCGATTTTGGTAGGCGAAATATGAACCCAATAATTCATCAAAACACAAAACAACTTCAACGCCCTATTGCATGAAAATATCTATCTGAATACATATAACAAGAAGCTTGTTCCCTAAAAGATCCTTTTAAGAAACAGTTACGTCGAAGTATTATTAATAAGTAAATTTGTACCGTAATATAGAACAATATTTCTATTAGGTTAATTGAAATGATCAAATATTTCTTAGAAGTTATCAACAAAGTTGAATATATTTTATATTGTAATAAAAATAGAACTTATTAAATTGAAGGATTTAATATGGCAAAAATAACTAGTTATTACCTTATTCTTAACCACTATAGTTGAGGACAAAATAAGTTTTACAATTTTGTAATAAATGTGTAAATATTTGCCTATTATAATTATTTAAAAAACCCCTGGATATTGAAGACAGATTTCAAGGCGAAATTAAGTAAATTATAACTTCGTCTTACACGTTATTGGAATGTTAGCATTTGAAAACACAGAAAAGGTAAACAATATGTAATTTCGAACTGTATAAATTGACATTTATTTCATTTTACTTGGAAGTCATTATATTACTCTTAGTTTCTGGCTAAAATTTTGGTATTATAAGATTTTGTAACATTGAAGACTATTTTTATGGCGAAATGTAGTAAATCTCGATCAATTTAGGTTCATTTTTCTTGTGCAGTAGTCTATTATGCTTAAATGTTAGTTGGGATGGAGTCAATATCGTAAAATTTGTTTGCAAACTCCTTATAGTTTCCGAGTCCGAGTTGTCGTATTTTCCACTTTTATATCGCTGAGCTGCTGTAGTTTCTAGCCAGGCGATTCCTAATATCGTTTTAATTTATGACGACGTCAATAATTGTGAAAATGCTTTAGCAGAACGATTTCCCGGTAGACATGTGCCAAATACAGCTACTTTTACCACGGTGTGCAGTGAGTGTTAGTGTAGGCAACGCGAGGGAAGTTTGAAACCGAATCGTGGAGGAGATGGAAATGCAGGGCCTCGTCGTATTGCAGCAGTGTGGCGTATCATACACGAGGCTCAATTATATCCGTACCATGTACAGCGTGTTTAAGCATTAGTACCAAGATATTGGACGAGGAGGACCGGTACCATGGCCACCACGATCTCCTGGCATTAAATCATTTGGACTTCTTTTTGTAGGGATATTTAAAAAATGAAGTGTATCGCACCGAAGTGGTTGCTATAACTTACGAGTTCAAAATGGACAAGAAGCAGACATATTTGTGTTATTTTGTAGAAACTGAGTAAGACGGGTCCAAAATTTTGTTGTATGTCAAACTATATTACTAATTAAAACCACAAATTAATTCTATTAATAACACAGGTCCACACAAAAAAGTGATGTGTGCTGAGGGTCCACTGAAATGTAATTTTATATTATGATGACTGGAATGGGCTAAAATCTGCGCGAATGGATTATTCATGATCAGCGCCATATTTTGTTTTGTGCCTCTAGCAATGGCGGAGCAGTAGAGGCTTAGCTGATTGTGAATTGAAATTAAATTGAATTCTGGATATGGGGAATTATTTCGTGCTATATGCTGGTTAATTTCACAGTCCCTTATAAAACATGACATGTTCCAACAATAACACCCACAAAAATACACAAAGAATAACACTAACCAGATACAAGATAATAGAAGGAACCACACTGTACGCCAATGACGTGTTTACAAACAAAATAATGGGAAATTTAGAACACAATTCATATTGTACGTGCAGATGGTTGTCTCTCTCGCACCCACATACATAACCAATGAAGTATGTCTTTGGTGAGTTTCATGTGCCTCCTTTTGTCTGCTCCTAGGTTGGTACCTTTATTTGGATGCGCAAATGGACTAAACGCATTCCATATCGTACATTTTTTCCCGCTGAACACGAATCTGAAGTCAAAATGGGGGGTCGCACAGCAAGTTTTAGAGAAAACCCATAAAAAACGATAAAAATCACATCAAATGTTTACACAGGTCCACAAAAAAAAGTCATGTGCGCGGGGAGTTAGACTATATTTTTTTTTTCCCGCTGAACACGAATCTGAAGTTTAAATTGGGGGTGACACAGCAAATATTTGAAAAAACCTAAAAAAATCGATAATAATCACTTTCTCGTAACTTATTCTGTATGATACTCTCTAAAACTGAAACAATGAGAAATACTGTGAATTAGTGAATATTTACTGTTTTACAGTTAGTAACACAAAAAAAGTCATGTGTGCTGGGAGTTAGACTATATTTTTTTTTGTATTTTTTCCCGCTGAACACGAATCTGAAGTTTAAATTGGGGGTGACACAGCAAATATTTGAAAAAATCTAAAAAAATCGATAATAATCACTTTCTCGTAACTTATTCTGTATGATACTCTCTAAAACTGAAACAATGAGAAATACTGTGAATTAGTGAATATTTACTGTTTTACAGTTAGTAACACAAAAAAAGTCATGTGTGCTGGGAGTTAGACTATATTTTTTTTTTGTATTTTTTCCCACTGAACACGAATCTGAAGTTAAAATTGGGGGTTACACAGCAAATATGTGAGAAAACCTAAAAAAATCGATAAAAATCACTTTCTCGTAATTTATTCTGAGTGATTTTTTATCAATTTTTTTATGTTTTCTCAAATATTTGCTGTGTTACCCCCAATTTTAACTTCAGATTCGTGTTCAGTGGGAAAAAATACAAAAGAAAAATATAGTCCAACTCTCAGCACACATGACTTTTTTTTTGGACCTGTGTAAACTTTTGATGTGATTTTTATCGTTTTTATGGATTTTCTCTAAAATTTGCTGTGCGACCCCCCCATTTTGATTTCAGATTCGTGTTCAGCGGGAAAAAATACATGGGAAAAATATAATGGGACCTTCAGCACACACCATTTTTTTTGTAATAACAAAAGCGGCAATATCAGTTGAATTTGCTGTATAAAATTGGTATTATAAAATATATTTATTTTTTTCCATTCTTTGTCTGGTCGCCCCGATTGCATGTTTTGCGGCTTTATCAGGTTTTACAATGGACCAGTTTCCAGAGCCGTGCAGAAGTATATTTTTAAATCATTTTCGAACTGCCCTTTTTGATTTTTTTTACAAAATTATATTTGTTATTTTTTAGATAAGTCTGAATCATCCTGTATAAAAAGTTAAATAGAATATCACGGCTCCGATAACTTCACTTGTATGCCCCTGTATGCGAGTAGTGTCACAGGTAGATTGTTTACATTTTCATAACTTGCTTGCGTCCTGACGTGAGTTTCTTTTTATCTACGTATCGATATTTATAGATATACCTGATAAGTATATAAATAGCAAAATATTTTAACCTGTCAAATATCTCGGAAGATATCTCTATATAGAAAGTGTCATTAAAGATAATATAAGGAGATTAAGAGATCAAACTCAGATTGTATACGTTCTCAGTTTATTTTTGGTTGCGTACATTTAATCTTGTGGATAATAAAAATAATGTACCTTGCTAATAAAATTATACGTGTTTTAATAAGATTCAGTGACATTTATTGTCTTAATTTAATAAAAGGTGGTGCAGAAATAAATTCAAATCTGTATGTTTATTGACAATAGTATTTTTTTCTCAAAAAACTTATTGATGCTATTGATTTAGGTTTATTATTAGTCTTCTTTGATTATGACTTCAAGCAAATTGAAACACTGCAAGGTGTTCATTGAGGATGAGTCACCCCTAAAATTATACCAAACTTTATTTTCCATTGATTGCATTTAAAAAGAATGATAATACCCCGCGCAGAATTTAATTTAAAATAGTTTTTAATCTTGTCAAATTTTAAAAATATGCATTAATTAAAACAATATTTTAATAGTGTTTATTAGAAGAAATCAAATAGTGGTAGGCTTTGTCTTTAAAATTTGGCAGTGAGTAATAAAACTATTTTTGTGTTTGTCTCGGCTACTGTTTGTTGTTTTAAATGGCTGGAAAATTTATATTCAGCTAACAAGTTGACATGTTACTTGTATTATGTTTCTGTGAAGAAAACTGTAGAAGAAGTGTAATTTCCAAATCAAGTGATTCCCCATAGAGAAACATTTTCTGATGTTGAAAGACGGGTTTGAGAGGTATGAAAGTTTTTAAATAATATCCGAGAACGCCCTGGTGTAATAAAGGTACAAGATGAAGCAAATATTTTGCAAACAGTTGAAAATAAACCAATACGTACTTAACGTTTATCTCGAGAACCTGACTTATCTGGAACTTTACACCGAATTCTTAAACATAATCTACTACATCTATATCACATTCAAAAAGTGCAAGAGCTATTGCGTCAATATTTAGATCGATGGGTGATTTTTTCCGAGTTTATTTTGCATCAGGATATTAATTTCCACAAGAAAATTCTGTTCACTGATAAAACTTGTTTCACTTGTAGAGTAATTACAAATGTTCACAACTTTCATGAATATTGTGATCAGTGCTGTCAATGACATATTGTAGGCATAGGCCAAAAATTGTATAATAAATTTTGGACATAGGCAACCACACAGGTAGGCGACCAGATATAACAAAACTACTCTGCATATAATTTCAGCATCCCCTAAGAAATTAAAACCCTTTAAAAGCAAGTTCTGAAATCAAGTTGCCATGTTTTTTTAGTGTCGAAACAACTACACCTAAACTTATCATAAGAATGATAAAAAGCATTTCAACAAACCGGTAATAACGGTTGACAACTATAATGATAGGAATCTACCACAGAAAGTATCGTTTGCAGAATTCGGGTTGAGATGCTGGCTTTTAATTCAATTTTATTTTTTTTGTATGCAAACTAGAAGATATTTAGTAATGTGTGTAGATACAAAAAAGTTTTTTTTTTAATAGAACTATTCAAACATTTTTTTTCAAAAATTTTGTGTGACAGAGGTGGGTGAGGTGACAACGAGTGGAATAGGTCAGGAATCCATTGTTTTATTTACCGCAACTATTTTGGAATCACCCTGTATAAATATTATGATCAAACCACAGTCAATAATGACAGAACACAGTATACATACAATCCTGATACAATCATAACATTCATAATTTTCTAAAATCCATTGAAACATAGATTAAAGATAAACCAAGTCGCGCAAACTCCACATGGTGGTTACAGTTACAATCACCGAATACTCTCACCGGCACAGAATTACCATCTAATAAGAATTTGTGTTAAAATACTTAAAATATCCGTAATTACACACTTTTCGAGAGTGTTAGAATTTTACACACCTACTCTTGAAATTACACACTAATTGGTAGCACTGATTGTGATGTAAACCTCTATGTAATAACCCCTAGACATTTTCAAACCGAGTTTAAGATAAATGTTTGGGCCGATATTTGATTGGATCAGTTATTTTGCTAAATCGATTAAATGACGAAAGATATTTGGAATTTCTGTAAAATACTTTTCCTGATTTAATCGAAGATTTGCCGTTGCAACTTAGACCAGAGTTTTGGTTTATCATGATGGAGTACCGCCTCATTTTAGTGCTACTGTTAGAGACTTTTTGATTTGAATGATCATCATTTATCAGACAGAGTAAATTATATTTCAAAGAAAAAAATCTTTATTTTTAATTTATTTTTTATAGTTTTATTACTAACTGTCATATTTTAAAGATAAAGCCTATTCCTGACTATTAAAATTTTGTTTTAATTGATGCATTTTTCTTGAAAACCTTAAAGTTCTTATGCGGAACACCCTGTATGTTGTCGGTTTGAAACATGAACATAAACAATTATTTAATTTACTCAATCAAAGTTTTATAGTCCATGTAGCATGTAGTTTATGTAAAGGAAGTGGAATTATTAATTACTTAAACCACGTTATCAATTTTTTAAGCAACATGTTCCCACGATAAGTTCCTGTGAACTGGAATCTCAAACAACTTTACCGACTAACTTGTCGTGTGTGCAGTTGCCCCACAAATAACTACATCTAGTGTTTTTATTTGGCTGTAATATGACTTGGATTAAAATTAAGTATATTTTTACACAGGCGGAAAATCCATATCATTAATATAACTTGATCTGTCAGAAATACAGTATTAAAAATAGAACAAATATGTCAGTCGCACACCTGAATCACATGCCACTTTGCGTTATATAAATTGATAAAAATATTAAAAGATGGGTGATAAAATTAGGTGTTACGTGTTTTTTATGTCAGAACTTGACCTTGACCTTTAAAAATGCAATAATATTTAAAGGCACCCCAAAAATATACAAAATGCCAATAGATATACCGATTTTCTGTCTTTATTATGCCTTCCGAATACGTGGTTAAAATTAATGACATTATTACTGAATCACCCTGTACATTTACAAGGAAGCGAATATTTTATCAAATTGTAGTTTGATTTCTGACGTCATTGCTTATAATTCCTACACCGGAGTATCTTATAACAGAAAACTGATCCATTACAGCATAAATCTTATCTGAACGTTTCTAAATCCAGTAATTCATAAGGGTTTTAGGTATTTGAAACACAAACAATCTAATTTTGTACCAAACATGGATTTGTTATTTTAGAAGATATTTATAATTTCTTCATACAAGTCAACTTAATCATATAAATAGATTTTAGGGTGTGATATTTTTATCACTACAAGAAGGAGTATTTGTATGAACGTATTATGTCCTAAATGAGCTTGTTTACTAGATAGAGAAAGTTTCAAAACATTAATTAAACATCAATGTAAGTACCTCTGATGTTTGACGTAGAGTGATATAACTTGAAGTAGTTTAACAAAGGACAGGTAAAAAATCAGTGAAGTTTCATACTGTATATACTATTCTTTGACCTTCATTTCAGTAGAATTAACACCAGCTATGACTTCCACTACAAAGAAAAAACAGAAACAAAACACTATTACTATAAAATGGTTTTTATAAAAGTTTAAATATTATTTATCTCGGTATTGATACTGTGCCGCTCTCTATGCACGGCGATACGACTGTGGATACGATAAAGGATCAATCAAACTGCATTATACTGCATTAGGAAAATATAAACCGTGCGTATTAGATTAAGTTGACATTAGAAATGCCAATAGTAGACCAGAGTGCTACTCGTAATTTCTATAGCTATATTAAATTAATACAAGCTTAAAGTTTTTATACGCAATGATAATTAAAATTGGACCAATAATATGCCGGTTTTAGTAAATGATCTGTTAGTAAACGACCTAACCTAAGTGATGGACAACTGATAATAATAATAAAAAACGTATATAATGGAATTTGGGTGCAAAACTCTAATGTAAGTAAGTGTGTAAAAGTAAATCCAAAGAAGAAAAATGTGGAAACACGAGGAAGGAAGACAACAGAAGATGATGATGATGATGTAATATATGCCACAGGTAGAAATTCATCTTCTTTAAAATGAAATACCAATCGACAACCACAAGGATCAATACTGGGCCCTATTCTTTTTTATTATACATTAATGACTTACACCACATAAATGATTCAGTACAGTTTACATTTTATGCAGATAAAAATATTGATCAAAGGACAATTAAATGTGTGTTATTGCATGACTTGGGTAACTAGTTTTCCCAGAATCGTTTATATATGAATCCTGAAAAGTTCAAGCAATGACATTTCATAGTAAATATAAAAACTGTGTATATCTTGAATTGCATTACATTATATTTGCAGTACTATGCAAATGTTAGATTAATGGGTATTAATATTGATAATGTGCTGAATTCACTGTCACTGTGAGTTTTTGATATCAAAGCTTCATTCTGTGTTTTATCAATTCAAAAATCTTAGAAATATACTTGATATTAGTCAGTTAAGAAACCTGTATTTTTCTCAGGTTGATTCCAGGATAAGGTATGGCACTGGATTTTTAGGTAGTTTTACCTTCTCTAATAAAGCGTTTCTGGCTCAAAAATGGGTTGTACGAAATATGTTAGGCTTGTTGACGCGAATGAGCTGCAAAAATATCTTTAAATATTACGAAATATTAACTTATTAACCATATGACGTGTTGAATTTAGAACTAAATGCATATTTTTTTAAAAACAGACATTTTGTGTGACAAAAAACAAGTTTCTGTTAAATCGCCTAACTATTTAGGTTTGCGAATATTTAATACCCATAGAAATAAAAAAATGTGAAAGTTTATCATCATTTAAAAAACAATTGAAACAATTTTTAATATAAAAGGCTTTTTATAGTATGGTCGAATATTTCAATATGTGAATGTTTGATTTGTTTTAATATTGTATTTTATCTGTTCGTTTTATTTTTTTAAATATGTGTACATTGATTCTCCTCGATTGTTGACTATTGCTATACAATGTTGAACTATATTGTCTAAAATGAAAATAAGCAATACTATTATTAATTATATTTCAAAAGTGGCAAAAACTTATATCATTGTATTTATTGAAAAGAATGGGTGTTATGAAATACAATTATTTTCTGTTCTTTTCATATATTTTTTTATATCTGGGCGCCTTCTAAACTGGTACGCCTATGGACTGTTACTCTCCGCAATCTTCGTTCATCATGCTACTTTACAAGCTAGCGATGAATCACTCTCGAGTTTCAAAGATTGAGTATAGCTTCTTGTTGCCCTTAAAAAAATTGACCGTGACGAACGTCGGCGAAGTCCACAGCCTTCTATATCTACCAATTTCAAAATGGGACATCTCTCTAGATCGTGCCACATTTTATTAGTTTTTCTGTTGTCTATCATCAGATATTAAATATGGGAGCAAACTAATTGGCAATAATATTTCTGCGTTGCAGAAACCAAAAAAAGAAAATAAGGCCAGCCAATAACCTACTTCACCAGCAGGGTCCACATCGTTATCATCTTGGTGCCGGATGGTCCACTCGATCCTCGAGTGGATTACAATGAAAGCCCGCACAGACGTTTTGGATTAGATAAGGCCATCATAGAGTCACAAAAATTATATCGATGAAATGATCATCGTCAATCCGGTTGAAAACAACAAAGTACTTCTCCTAGGTGTTTTGTCAACCAAATGTATTTGCTACCAGAGGTACCTGTCACTCAATTCGCTTTAATTGAAACAGTGTTATTGGACCAGCCCGTAGATATAAATATAATAAGTATATAGTTTGATGAGATATAATTGAAAAACGATGCACGCTTTTTTATGCTGATACAGGTTGGTCCATAATGGAATGGCATGCTGTAATGTGAGATAGAACCAAAATGACCACTGAAGAAAGTCAAAATGTAGAACATGTACCATTACAACACCTATTTGAATGCAGCAAATTCAATTGTTTTTGCCGCCATTGTTATTATTGTGGTTTGAATTAGTAAAATATTTTGACATACCTGATTTTACAACAAAATTTTGGGCCCATCTTGCCCAGTTTCTACAAACTAACACAAATGTTTCTGCTTCTTGTTCTTTATGAACTTGTAAGTTTTTGCAGCAGCTATGATACGTTTGAGTAAATCATCAATAGTGTTCACTTCGGCGTAATATACTTCATTTTTCCACTTCCCTGGTATTAATGCTTGGACACGCCGTACGGATATAATTGAGACTTGTGTATGATACACCACCCTGTTGCAATACGCCGTAAACGCCCTGGACCTTCATCTCTTTCACGTTTTGGTTGCAAATTTCTCGCATCTCGCCTGCATTTGTACTCACTGCACACTGTTGTAAAAGTAGCTGCATTTGGTACATGTTTACCGAGAAATCGTTCTGCTAAAGCTTTTTCCCTTCACCTGTACGTAAGCAATTTTTGATATTTGAAAAACTAATATAAATAATTGCGGATCGGATATTTGAAATCAGAGACTACAGTAACCCAACGATGTAAAGGTTGAAATTGCTAGAATTTCAATAATTTTTTCCTACGGTATTGACCCCATTTTTCCTGACCCATCTATTCCCAAATATTTTTAGTTAAGTTCTTAATCACCCTGTAGTAATGTAGTTATTACTGTCGAGTAGAGTGTAAAGTGTGATCAAAAAGAATAATTTGGAACATGCATGAATCATATTGAGAAATAGGTATTCGAAAATGTTCACCAATTCCTGTTCAAAAAACTTATTTTGCAACATATTTTAAGAAACATACAACGGTGTCATTCAATTTCTTACGTAATTTTAAAAATTGTACCCACCGCCGACCTTCAATTTATTTTTGATCAAAAATATGTGTAAAAACCGTTTATAATTTTGCAGTCTTCATCTCGGCTGCCGCAAAAAAAAAATTCGCAGACACAACGCAAGTGATTACTGTAATTAAAATTTGGAAAACAACAAACCGCAAGCTATTTATAGAGCATAAGTAATGGTCAGGTAGGTACATAACCAAAATAAATGTCTAAACTTGAAATGTCTGCCAAAAAAATCCTGGTAAACAATGACCTGATAAATATTTACGAATGTTGTTTATGGAGTACTTCTGGTAAATTTTTTATTTGTTTCAGTAATATGAACCTCGGGAAATCTAATAAATTGCTTTAATAACTTTTGAAACAAAAACAATTGGAGAATAAGTGAATAATTCGATGCCAGTAATTATATTTTTTTGACTTTGCTTTCTCACGTAGGTATGTAATGAAATACATTTTTATACCCATATTTTAAAATTATATATGCAACATTGTATTTCTTTATTTTCAGGTTTGAGTAACAGATCATTGCAAATGTATAAACTATATAGTTGATTAATAAATACCTACATATTCAAGGTACCTAAAGATAAACAGGGCATTTTTGCGAGGAAAGGGACATATTGTAATAATGTGTTCTGGAGGTAAAAATTATTAAATAAATATGCTTCAAAACAACGTTATGAGTTTGTTGTTTGCTTTCCAAAATAGGGGATGTCAAAATAAAATTAGAAATTCGTTTTTTTTTCGAAGACAATTGAAGACTGACTTTTGGTGTATAATAAGGTAACAGGAAAGATCTTGAAATAACTTTTTACAATTATTTTATCAGTGGGGTGTGAGTGCTAGTAAATATTTAATATTTTTAAGGAGAAAATGCCACAATACGTGTCTGTTTCTTAATCATAATTAAATTCTAATGAGAAAAGAATGCTTGTTCTTTTTGGGTAGACAGGTCGTTGTAATAATCTACTGTTAACATATTGGAATATCCAACCACTAATTACCATATACAGGGTGATTCGGAACTTATCTAAAAGAGTTCAGGAATAGATGCGTCAGGAAAAATAGAGTCGATATCATATTTTTTTTTTAAATCCTCATAGTTTAATAGTTAAATACTCCGTAAAAATTCTTATACTTTTCTGTAATGGTATGGATGAAATTATTGTTCTTTTAATATTCTCCAAACGCTACAAGGTGTCGTACTTATCTGTAAAGAAATTTTTCTTACGGTTATGGTCTTTGGAGATCAAATCTAAAATATCTTGATCTTTTTGATTAGTTCTAACTGATATAGGTACCTATACCGAAATTGTTTTGTTTAGGTTTAACATCCCCAGTTCCTCAACAGCGCTCTTCTAATACCAAAAACGATGTGGCATCTGACTCTCAGGAAATTTTTCGGAATAGCATCTAGTAGTTAGATGCTACAGCACTTTTAAACATTCCCTCAAAAGTCAACATCTCCCATCTGCACTTCTTGTAGATATTCTACCTAAGTTTCCATTAATATTATGAAGTTGTAAACACACACTTAAATTTACGATATTCTCTAAAAAAACAATTTACTATTCATACTAGAAAATAAACAACATACTGAACTTTCCCTTACACAAAATATGACATACCAACGGACGAATTCGGGGTTTGACACATACACACTTGATAAGTAAGTACTATTACAGAAATCCTTGTTGACTTTACCACAGTTGTTTGCATTTTCCTCGAAAACAGTGCATTTCTACAAATACACAAATTTACCAAGAACACCTTTTTTATATAAAATTTAATTTTACATAAAATATTAACCAAGTCTTAGAATGGGGAAACCCTAATTAAAAAAAGTTATTGAATAAAATGTCTGCCGAAACACTCGCAACTAGCGCTTTCTGCTTTGTACAAAAAAACTAATAACACATCGACAGTTCCACTCATGTATAAAACATTCCATTGACAAACGCAAAAATCGTGGTTTTCTATCGGCTAAATAGAAAGGAAGAGAAAATGCAACTTAATAAAAAAGCGGATAAATTACGATCATAGCAACTCTATGTTACTTTATTTCGAGCTCAGATTTTGAGCCTGATATTTTTTTATGTTTGTTTTCTCGTACTTACTTTCGTAGATAATTTAACTCCAACTCGAAAAGAAACAAAAAATATCCGGCTCTGAGCTTTTATGGTATTACCCCCGAAAATTTGAGTTTTTTCCCACTTATTTGTACTATCAATAGCCTTAGTAACATTGCCATGTATTTTAAACACCCTATAGAAGTTAGTGGTTAGAGATTGTTAAATGTTAACCTGAGAGATGTTATAAGAATAGTTAAAAATTGAAAATTTTCCCTTTGTAAGTCAGAAACGTAGAGTGCCATGAAATTTTTGCTAATACAGTCAATTGTTTCTTAAAAAATAGCACACTATCGCGAAAAACATTTTAAGCTATTTTCAATAATTTCCAAGATACCAATGGGAACCATCGAAAATGGAACACACTGTACAACCAAACTTTTCAGTACAATTTCTAACAATATAGGAATAATAGAAGTACTTAATTCTTACCTTTGTTAATCATCACCCACAAAACTCACTTAAAACACAAGTCATTATTACTTAAAAAAAACACTCGCACAAGAAGGTTATTTATAAACTACTGTATTTGTCAAGTGGGTACTTATTCAAAATAAAACGCTGCCAAAGCGTCCGCTATAACTATTTGGCGAACGTGCGTTAATCTAGCGGACTTAATTCCATCTAATTCAGCATTCCCCACCGACCTTGTCATCCTCATTACCCGGCAGCATTATCATTGTAATCTTATCACTGTTTGGAGATGCTCGCCGCACGGGCGTATGGTTTATTTTTACCGCCCTGTGTATGCCGGTGAGCCCGCTGGATCCGAGTACCCTACAGACGCTGCCTACACCAAATGCTAAATACTTTTATGGCGGTATCGCAAACAGCAATTTATTTAATAACAAATTGTGCCAGTTGACCTTCGGTTTATTTCGGTATCTCCAACATAGAAATGTATTAAATTAACTGAAATAAATTTATCGATAAGTTGTAGGGGTAATACAGGTCGTTAAAAATAGAGTTGTGGTGGCAGAAGTTCCGCAAGGTGCTGTCCTGGGACCGGTACGTGATTTCTTGATGTAAATCACATTATTTAGACAATAAATAAAATTTAGAAACGGTAAAAGCAAGATTTTCCCTGGAAATATACTTAGTGACATTAGAAGTGTTACACCCAGAAGGAAGACTTTCTTGTAAGAAATTTTATTGCCATGTAACCTAAAAAAATTTATAATGTGGCTGGCGACTCCTTAGCTGAGTACACTCCTGTATCCATATAGGCTGCGACAAAATTAGATGGTCGATATCTGTTTGTGACACCTCGTTCCATGCAAGTTGAACTTCATGGATAAGCTGTGCCAGAGTATGTGGAGGATGGCGCAAAGTGGTCAGTCTCCTCCCCATCATATCCCACACATGTTCGATGGGGTTTAAATCAGGCTAACGGGATAACCAAGGTAAAACGCCAGCTTCTTGGAGAAAGTCCATGGTTCGACGAATAATATGGGGATATGCGTTGTCTTGCTTACAAGGGAGTAAAGTGGTTTATAGGACATCATCAACATAACGTGCAGCTGTCATACTGCCTCGAAAAAACAAAAGTGGTGATCGACTACCGTAAACAATAGCCCCCCAAACGATGACTCCAACAGTCCTGTGTACATGCCTCTCAACAGCAAACTCAACATCACGACGTTGCCCATGGCGACGTCTTACTCTTCTACGGCCATCATACATACCTAGACAGAATGGCGTATTTTTTAAATATATTTTAGCACTTATAAGTACTACAACGAATTTGACTTTATCACAACAATAAATAAACATTTCAAGGAAACGATTTCTCAAGAAATAATTAGATTGTAATGAAGAAATGTTAAGGTGTGCATTAATAAAAGATTGTTAATTCATATTAATTAATTGATATTGCGATTTCAGAAAGAATAGTATGCGTACCTCGTAGTAAAAGGACATTCCCGGACTTATTGACTCCGACTACATTGTCGCCTAGGAATGTATTGCTTTTACTAATAGATAAGTATACAATAATACTATTCTGTGTTATATATGAACCAGAGAAGAATATTAATTAAAATTGTTGTATTATTTAGTTGTTTTTATGATTTTGTCACATATTTTTAAAAGTTTCTTCAGTTTCGTTATTGATATCTTCACTACTTTCAATATTGTCAGTTCTTATAAACATTTCAACTTCTTTATAATATTTAGAATAAAAAAAGTCTTATATGAGAGAATGCGATCCTTACATATTGTCATGTAAATTAATTACTACTACATTTCAAAGAATGTTTAGAATTTGTTAAAATACCCATTAATCACTCTAAAACTCTTTTTGCAATATTTTTTAGGCCCGGTACATTTTCATCAAAAAAACCTATGCAAATATCACGTGATTTACTTTTTTGTTGGCATTGTTAGCAACAAGACTTTACAGTTATCATGTTTTTCCAAAAAATATCCTAGGAGTACATTGTCAATGTAGTGTTTTTAAAGAAACACAATTTAACAAAATCATTATAAGTTTTGTTGTAAAGTTTTTTGATTTTCCCTGTAATAGGCTTGCTTTCGTTTCCTCCGCTCCTTTAAAAATGTCAGGAGGCTTATGCGGAATGTCTTCTGTGCTACTATCACTATTGAAATCCAATTGTAGCAATTATATATATAAAAAAATCTACCACTTTGCTAGAGGCTTTTTGCGTATCAAATATCACAAAGCTGCTGCTAGACATCCGCCTGTCAATTCGGCTTCAATAAAAATTGAAGTGATTTTAGTTATAATGAAAATTATTTCCAGAAATACATAATAAATAAGTACAAATATTTTAATCAACAGTATAGTTCACTGTGTACTGTGTAGAACACATAATTAATAGTTTTTTTTACAAAAAATCAGAAATGAAAAAGTCAAGCTTTAAATATATTTTTTCAAAAAAAAAACTTGTTGAGGACCGCTGATCAGACCCTACATTCCGATTTTTATGAGTCATAAGAGTTGCAGATTGAACGCGTGATTTACAGTGTTGCCAGTCTTACACTAATGACTTGGCTACAAGAAAGTTATATTGACATTAGCGGTAAGCTGTCCAATTTTAATAAAACAAATTCTTACTCCCCTATAGTCGAGGGTGCTACGCACGAATCTAAAATTAATTTGGTGCGATCGAATCTATTTTCGGAAAATATTTCTAAATTATAATCTCTATGTATACATTATATTAGGTTAAAGTTTCAATACTTACAGTGGTTTCTGTCATTTTCATTTTATGACGTCATATTTGTCAAAATAAATAGGCGTTATATTGCAACTTCAACTTAATGTAATGTAGGTATACAGAGATTAAAATTAAAAAAAAAAAATCTGAAAACTACACTCGACCGCACAAAAGTAATTCGTGTTCAACACCCTTGAAAATAAAGGGGTAGCAAATTTTTCATTAAGATTGGAGAAGTTTCCGCTAATGTTCCTTTGCCTTACCAATAAAGTATGTCTTATATACAAGCTTTTGAGATAATAATGGCACCCTGTCTATGAACACACGATATGGCAACTTCGCCTTGAATGGACCATATGGTTTGTTCTATCTGATCAGCGACCCTCAAAATGTGGGTATTTAAAATAAATTTAATATCTCCGTACATATTAGAAATTTTTTAAAATAACTATCACTAGACTCATCTATATGACGAACTACACCTATTTATAAGTGTTCTAAATACCGTCCGTGTATAAATCTAGTGTGTCATAATGCGTGTACTAGCCCTCAGCTTAAGCCTCGAGCTATTATCTTCACGCTGCTGGTATTAAACTCCTAATTAATGCACTTGATATATAAATAACTATTTTATATACCATGTGTGTTACCTACCGCTGCGTCTTCAGGCCGCCCCTGTTTTTTCGGTCATGTGCGGGTTCCATGGATCTTTTACTTCTCAATATATAGTACAACCATTTTTGAAAGGCGAAGTGGACAATAACACATTGATGCGAGGAAAATTACGTTAACAATAAAAACAATTGCGTAACGTCAGCCATGACGTAAGACGTCTGAATTCTTGCCGCGACTATACAGTATGCGCCAAAAGTATGGAATAAATTCAATAAAAACGAAACAATTATTTTTTGGGAAAAATCCTCGAACAGGTCGATTTTTATTTTAAAAAATACATATTTTAGCGTAAAATGCGATTTTCAAATGTCATTTGTTTTCGAGTAATGACGTCATCGATTTTTTTTTAAATGGCAACACCATATTTTTTTCCTTGATTCTGAAAGATCGTTTAATTCTCTATCAAACAGTACTAAAATTTTGTCCTCTTACATAGGAAAGTTTTCGAGTAAATGACGATTGAATGTTAGAAAACGTAAATTTTATCCATAAAAAAGTAATAATTCTGAGGTATGTAAAATAAAATACAATTGATTAAATTTTATACTTAAATTAAATGTTCGAATTGCCATCCACCAACTTCTTGACAATGCACAAGTCTGTGAAGAAATTCTTTTTGCACATTATGAATGATTTCTGGGGTAACTCTGCGTATTTCGTCCCGAATGCCATTTTGAAGTTCTTCTAAATCACGTGGTTTATTAATGTACACTTTTGACTTCAAGTATCCCCATAAAAAATAGTCAAGAGGTGTAAGATCTGGCGATCTTGCAGGCCATTCTATCGGTCCGCGTCTGCAGATCTACCTCCCAGGAAAACAGTTGTCCAAAAAATCTCGTATAGGGCGCGCATAGTGCGGAGGTGCACCGTCTTGCTGAAACCATATGGTATCGTCAGGAATGTCAGGGTCATTTTCGTTAGAAAAAATTACTGCAAGGGCTGGAACAAGGTCATTTTCTAGAAACTCTAAATATCTTTGTCCTGTAAGGGTTCCTTCAAAGAAGAAAGGCCCTACTATTCTGTCGTTGACTATTCCAGCCCACACATTTAATTTCTGAGGGTGCTGGGTATGTGCCTCTGCCATCCAATGAGGATTTTCCCAACTCCATTATCTGCCGGTTTACTGTACCATTCAGACAAAATGTGGCCTCATCTGAAAAAAGTATTTGCCGGTGTAAATTTCTATTTCCTTGACATAAATCCATTAGAATTTCGCAAAAGTGTAAGCGGCGATCGGGATCATCTTCATTGAGTTTCTGCACAAGTTGAATTTTGTAGGGATGATATTTTTCCTTCCTTAAGATACGTAGCACTGTGCTCTGACTAGTGTCATTGTTTAATGCAACCAATCGTGAAGAATTATGAGGATTATCCACCATACTTCTCAAAATGTTCTGTTTCTGATTTTCATTAATGCTTGAACGTCCAGGTTTTGGAATATTTACAACATTGCCAGTTTCTCTAAATTTAGACTCTACCTTACTGACTGTTGATTGGCTGATAGGGCGATCTGGATATTTTTCATTAAATAAATCGCAAACTTTCTTCTAGTCATATTCCCGCATCCGATAAGAATTAAAATATCAATTCTTTGAGTAACAGTTAAATGTGCCATAATACTTTAAATTGAATAATAATTTCTATGTCGCTTACAATACTTATTAGAAAGTCGGTGTGACAATGACACTTTGCAAAGATTTTCACCTACGTGATCCATAAAAGAACTATGGAATTCGAAAAACTAAACTTGACAACGTTTTTGCTTTATTTACGTTTCCTAACATTCAATCGTTATTTGCGCGAAAACTTTTCTATGTAAGAGGGAAAAATTTTAGTACTGTCTGATAGAGAATTAAACGATCTTTCAGAATCAAGAAAAAAAATATGGTGTTGCCATTTAAAAAAAATCGATGACGTCATTACTCGCTAAAATATATATTTTTTAAATTAAAAATCGGCCTGTTCGAGGATTTTTCCCAAAAAATAATTGTTTCGTTTTTATTGAATTTATTCCATACTTTTGGCGTATACTGTATAACTGGGTGGTAGCTGGCGGGCCAGCCTAAATTATGCTAGGAATGACGTCTTTAGGAATGCATGTACGGTGGAAAGATTAGAGCAGTACAGGTATGTCGGTATTCAATTATTTCTAAATGTAAATTGCCAGGATCGGCTGGGAAATTTTTCCATAATCAATAATAGTAACACGATGAGCTATTTTCAAATTTCGTTAAAACTGTGTTACAAACACACCACAACAGAAGAATCAACACAACGCAATAGAATGATCAACACATTCCAATGTCGGCTCTGTTCAACCGTCTATTTTTGACGAAAAGTGCGTCTTATTGGCTACCCTTTCTCCGTAACGTTA
Organism: Monochamus alternatus; assembly: GCA_037114965.1. Lineage (NCBI taxonomy): Eukaryota > Metazoa > Arthropoda > Insecta > Coleoptera > Cerambycidae > Monochamus > Monochamus alternatus. The sequence goes on along the minus strand of CM073426.1, from coordinate 8,968,205 downwards.
GTCGTACCTTATTAAGGAACGTGCTTGAGCATTACTTAGGTATATTACAAACAAGTGGAAAGGCTCAGAAGTATATGTTGGGATTCACAACCGTTTTATTGCCTACTGCGCCTTTCGAAAACGATTATATTTACACCTATAAACTTAATAGGGATATTTTAAGGGTATGAAATAACTGTGATTTTCCACTATTACAATTCAGATACCTATACGAGGCTCTAATTTGGTTGAATAACAGAACATGGCTTAATAAACTGAACACGTTCTAATCACGTGCACGGGATCTTCAGAGATCCATAACTTTGTTATCAGGTGGTAAACAGACTCCAAATAAATATGCTTTACGTTATTAGTTGTTATTGGACTGAAAATATAATTAGGCGATATTAATAGACCGGTTATTGCATTTTAGTTACTGAAGTTATTTTTGATGGAGTTTTAGTCAAACACAGATAAAATTATTAGTTTCATAACGCTATGGTGAGTCTGCAAAAACGAAACCGAGTTCTCTGAAATAATTTATCTATAAATAACTATAATAACTTCCATATAAAAAATTATCAGTCGTAAGACAATTTCACGGACTTTAAAAATAACATTTTTTCTGTAAAAATATTTTACTATAAATATCAGTAAAAGTATATTTTTAACGTATGCTGTCGGTGTTAAAATGTCAGTTTAAGACACTGGTGTAAAAAATAATTTATTTTATCCACGGCCACTACATTAAGAAGATTTAACACGTCTGTTTTCTGTGGATTAAAGGCTTTTTAACACACTAGTGGATTAGAATTCATAATGCCACGCTACGATTTTATTTAGAATTATTATTATTAACATTAACATTTATCTCAAGAACGATCTTGTAATTTTGACCGAGATTATTTATATTCACTTGATAATGGGTTTCTGAAGGACTGGAGGGACTCACAACTGCGCCAGGTAGGACCTCGATTTTCTCAGCAGTTGCTGAAGTGAATCTTCTTAATAACTTTCCAACCACCATGACGATTCACCGCGGTAATATCATGTCCAGCATTGGCCAGTAATGTTGTCGAAGAACGCCTCATTCCATGTCCGGCAAAACTTTATGCATCAGTAAGTCCAAGAAATGCAGCCACTTTTGATTGATGTATTGTCGACACATTTCTACAGCATTAACTGAAAAAGCTTCTTCCATGATCGTGAAACTTTGTCTTGGATATGGGTGATATCCAAAAAAGTTAATTCATTGCATCGACAAGCACCTGCCATGATCATTGCAACCTGTAAAGAGTTCAAAATAAAACGCTCAATGTTTAAATTGAAATATTAAAATCGTTCACTTGTAACTTTTTCTCTTGTAACATTTTTAGAAAGGTATTTTAAGCTAATATAAATCAAATCTCCTACAATTCCTATCAATGAAGCCATATGTATGCTCTCTGATACCAAACATCTAGGTATGCTAATGAACAATTCCACAGGCAAAGCTCTATTCAATAATTATCTAAAGAAATTAATCTATCTAAATTTACTAACCTGCTTTAATGAAAACACTCTATAAATATCTAACTTCACTTTTGACAGTAGGAACTCGAAAATTCACAATAGATGAGATCTGACCTATTTTTGCATTTTTAGGATTGCTTCTTCAGGTGGCCTCCTTTAAGTTGAGTCAAATATCTAAGTATAATTATTATATAAATTAAAATTATTTGAAATTAAATATCGACAATGACAAAAGCGGCATTAGCCTGTCAATAAATTTTAAATTAAATATGAAAATACCTACTTAAATAATGTTTACCCTTTATGTAAAAGTCTTTATATATTTTTAGGTATTAATAATATTATTAATATTAGTAAATTTAGATAGATTAATTTCTTTAGATAATTATTGAGTAGAGCTTTGTCTGTGGAATTGTTCAATAGCATACCTAGATGTTTGGTATCAGAGAGCATACATATGACTTCATTGATAGGAATTGTAGGAGAGTTGATTTATATTAGCTTAAAATAAATATTTCTCATCCGGTGCTTTTTTGAAAAATTCTTCGATTTGGTTTCTATCCAGTACCTTCACCTTCTTTGGTTTATGATTTCCTGATTCTACTTTCAAATATGAAGTAAGATTACCAAATATTATTGCGCATTTTTTATTTTAGCATGGAATATTTTGTCTACATCGAAGAAACAACAAACCGTTTCTCCAAATTGAAAAAGTAGAAAAGTAGCACCTGCTCTGTAATTGCTCCTTCTCCTATGCCCCTTTTTTCACCAGTTATCAAATTCCACCAGTTCCTTTTCGTACACGCTTTTATTTGAGTTTCTTGCAAAATTTCAGCTGGAATGAAGAAATTCTCAGCATTTGCACTCATTTTTTGTGTCCATTTTGCAAATTGTTTCACTGTTGTTGACAAATAAACAAACGCATCTCATAGAAACGATTCCCAAGACTTCTCGATTAAAATAAGTTAGTACCAATGTTAACCGCCAAAGTTTTGGATAAAATTTGGTCCGCGATGATCTTCATCATCATCATTGATGTTTCAGTTCTTTGCGACGACAGGTTCCAAATACACCGAAAATTAAGGCAACCTTCTGCATGTGATACGAGTATGTTTCATCCAGCGTATACTTTCGACTTTTCTGGTCGATATTCTTTGCCTTTTCGTTTGAAAAAAAGGAACAGGTTTGTAATACCTGCTTATTCCATCGCCTTCAACATGGAGTAATTTCACCAAAGCGTTTATGACTTCCACATTATATACTTTTCTTCAAATACTAGAAGTATCTTTTCGGTGATCTTTCCACTAACATTTTTCACCATCTCAAGATGCAATTACTATACTTTCAATAGATCGAAATTTAAATACATCATTTTTTGATCCTGCGGTGGAGGAGATCCAATTTTATATCAACTGTACAAAAACTTGTACTGTTGCTTTGACTTACTAAATACTAGCAGCTTCTTCGATTTCCACTAAGATAATAGTACATTATACTATAAGGGAGAGAAATGCGTTATTTTGGCAGAGGTGCAATTTGAAGCCCGAGGGCTACAATGCACCGAGGACAAAGTAGCATATCTCCCGAATGGTATATACTATTTTTTCCACGGTCTCATTAACTTAAAAACACATATTTTGTCATTATGAAGTAAGTAGCACCAGAATTATTGTATTCGGATTTGAGGATTTATTTAGTAGTCGTTGAGTTATTATAACTACAAAATAAACAAACAAAAAGAATTGTCAAATTAAGGTGCTAGTTTGGTTTAGTTTAAAGTTTGTTTAGTGCACAATGAATAATTGTGAGTCGAAAGAGATTGTGGAGGCTGCAAATATTGCAATAAGTAATTTGCTGCCTACGAAGTCAAGATCTTTATACGATATAGCCTATAATCGGTTCAAAAAGTGGTGCGCCGAGAAAAATGTTCAAGTATACAGCGAGAATGTTTTGTTGGCATACTTCAATGAAAATGGAAAGAATTACAAGTCTTCCACATTATGGGCGCAATATCTATGGTTAAGTCATGCTTGATAATTTACGACAACATAGATATAAGCAAATTCCCCAAGCTGATCGCATTTTTGAAAAGAACCGGTGACGGATATCAAGCGAAAAAATCGAAAATATTGACAAACGGTGAAATCGACCGTTTTCTATCAAGTGTAGATGACAAAGAATTCGTAATGATTAAGGTAAGGTTACTTTTGTTGTTAGGTATTTCAATTATTAAGTATGTTGATTTTTTATAGGTTAGATTAATTCTGGGGATTGCCGGAGCTTGTCGAACTGATTAATTAGTCAATTCAACTGTAGATGATATTGAGGATGTAGGCTCTTCCTTGATTGTAAAAATTCCAAACATTAAGACAAAGATTCCACGAACCTTTCTGGATACCGATGTGGGAAATATGCTTGAATTGTTTCGAAAATACCTGTCCCTTCGTCCTCCCCACGTCAAGCATAAGCGCGTATTTTTATACTACAAAGCAGGAAAATGTAGTTCGCAGCCAGTTGGCAAGAATACCATGGGAAAAATTCCGAGTGTAGTAGCTTCGTATTTAAAATTACCTGATGCTGCATGTTATACTGGTCACTGCTTACGAAGATCTTCAGCGACATTACTGGCAGATGCTGGTGCGGATATCACAATAAAGCGTCATGCTGGTTGGAAATCAACTACAGTCGCTAAGGGTTATGTCGAGAATTCCATTGAAAATAAGACCAAAATTGCTAATCAGGTTTTAGTAGGTACCCCTACTAGCGCAATCACAAAAACTGTAAATGTAAGCCAAAGTAATATTCCTTCTAATATTAATTTTGAAAATTGTACAAATGTAAAATTTAATTTAAATGTCAATAAATAATTTCAATGTTATCTTTTTTTGCATGAAAAACGTTCTCCATAATGTAAACTCCCTTGGGAGCATTATACTCCCTTGGGAATAATCGACTACTTCTGTTTTAATTTTGATGTCATAGAAACTGATTTCTACTCCCGACCGTGGAAAAATTTATTTTCTTGATCACTTTCCATGTCACGAGGTTTGAAATTACTTGTCAGCAAACGAACGAATTTCATGGACAATTAGATGTCAAAATGATATATTATAAATTTAATAACGCAAGAAATTCATTGATTTGTTCTTTTAACGGTGTTTGTAGAAAAAATAGTGTAGGTATAATACATGTGCTAAAAGTGATTTTATTTTGTTTGAAGAGATGATATAGCACAGTCTAGAGAGAAGGAAAATTACATTACAATTACATAAGTAATACTACTTTTTACAATAGAAAATAATTATTCTACATAGTTCTGTCACTATAAAAGTACATAAATAAACATATGATTGCAGTTAAGAGTAAAACATCTTTAAATTGTGTACAGAATATCTAGTTGAATTTATAACTAATTGCGACGTCAAAGAAATTATTTTTTACTCATTAGCCTTATACATAGAAAAATTGGAAAATAATTAAGAAAATTTTAAACTGTCTATCTAAATAGGCTCTTTAAAATTTCGTATATGGGCCCATTACTGTCATTAAATTGGGTTAATTTTTTTAATTTCCGTATTGTTTTTATCGCTTCTTTTGATCTTTTCATCGATAGAAGCAATACAAATATATTTTATTGCTAAACATTATTCCTGGTATAGATAAGTAAATGTCAAATTATCTTCTTTTCAAAACCAGATTTGTAAATAAAAATTTGTCAGTCAAGGTCTCTTGAACATATGTAAAAAGAACGGGAAACTGATAAAAAAAATCAAGTGCAGAAAAGGTGAATTCATTTCGAGAAACATGATCCACACATTGATAGTTGTTTAACCAAATAGCAACAATGTATTTATAACAATTTCGCCAGATAAAACACTCTATCCATGACCTTGTGTTCGTACAGTGTCTAAGGTACAGATTTTAGTTTTTCCAATACTGAATAATTCTTTTATATCTATTACGAATTATATTAGCATCGCAGCATTAAATAATTCCCCACACATACATAAAAAATATTAATTTAACCGTTGCTAATAATATCTTTACAATAGGCTCGTGTCAACAGTCGCATATCATAATAATGGTGTGATAAATAATGAATACACAATTGTATTTGCTTTTTACTTTACAATTTCCATTGGATCTGCGGAGATGGCACTGCTTTGTTAACTTTAAAATTAGAGTACGGATTTAGACCAAATTTTGATGTACATTTTTAATAGTGGAGTAAAATCGGCTCACAATTTAGTCTTTCTTTAAAAAAAGGTGTAACTGAAACCTTTACCATCTTGTAGAGGAACAATTTGGGCACCTGAAATAGAATTCTACAACTTTTTCCGCGAACTATTTAAAATCAAAATTTCGATGCTTCCGGCGTTTTTAATAATTATGGTTTTCGTAACAAATATCACTTTTGTAAATCAACGATTTTAACTATGTTCATTATGTTTTTAAAACTTATAAAAAAAAAACTATAGCGCTACTAATGGTCACATCAATTTTTAATAACAGAACCTTTTCGAGAAAATTAGTTCCAAAGTCGGCACCAACAAATTTGTGCATTAAAAAATTCATTATGCTTAGAGCTACGTTAATTATTGAAAATTTACTGGCAAATGTAGTCAAAAGGATAAAACAGTTTCTCAAAGCAAGTTTACTTCGCTAGATGTTATGGTTTTCAAGAAATTGAATTTTGTATGTGCGCCCTGTGCATAGCTAAGCTTGACCTTAACTGTAAATAAGTAAAAAATGTGAAAATTGGCACAAAATTTTTTGCGCTATGCTACTTTTTTAAAAACAATCTTGAAACAAAGTTATTTAGAACCCTATAATTGGGTGTCCGATACATTTCTCCTCTGAAAATATGTGTGAACATACGTCTATGGTCTATGGTATGCAAACTTTTATATCTAAACATTTTTTATTTAAAACCATAAATAAACAAACAAATGAACGAAAAATGGAATAAAGGAATAAACGAACCAACCAACCAACCAACCAACCAACCAACCAACCAACCAACCAACAAACAAACCAATAAGTGAATAAACAAATAAATAAATACATAAATAAGTAAATTAATGAATTGATTAATGAGTGAATAAATAAACAAATAATGTTATGTGAGCTGTATACAGGTTGGCTCAGAATCTTTTGTGAAAAGGTAAGATTTATATTTTATGTATCCTAGTCTTTAACCTAATTTATACATTAACTCTGAAGTCAGTGTCATGTGTCATATTGCTTTCTCGCCTTAAAATGATCAAATTTGTGGTGTTTTTTAGATACAGAAATCTAGAAAAATAAAACACGTAGACCATAAGTAATATCAAAAATAAAGTTATTGATGTTTTGTTTACGCACTTTTACTATTTAAATTCTCCGAAAATAATATAACAACTTTTAAAATGCATTTATATGACACACATTATTTGGATCGGTCAGTGGTTGGGATTGGTCAGTGGTCGCGCGGTTTAAGGCGTCAGTACTTGAATCGAGGTGACTAGATCGCTGTGGGTTCGATCCCCGCAGCCTGTAGACCGTATATAAGCTATATTCGAGAATTGGTACCCTCTCTGCGAGTATGGTAGGCTGGAAGACTGTTGGCTTGGGTTAATGTGAGAGATTGATACCGGTTGACGTTTGACTACCCACCTAATTAATGAGGTTTTCCAGGTTTTCTTCATTCCTGCACTGAATGGTGGTTAGGGCCTACCAACGTAAGTCATTCCTGGGCGCAAATGCGGCTTAATAATAAAATAATATTTACATCTACAGTTAAATTTAATGAAATACGTATTTTGAAAGATTTCTGTACCTAAAACTTTGTTGGTTAGACCACTTTCAGTCGTTATTTATTCGTTTTGACATAACATTCCTGTTTTTTGTTAAACTATATTATTCAATTCTTAAATGTCTAAAATTATTTGTATTTGTAAAAGTAATCACTAAAATTATAGTGCTATTTATTATTTCACATATGAAATATAACTTATCTCCGAAACAATAAAAACAAATAGTATAGAATTAGTTCTAAGTAAATGTAACATTAATATATTTTGTTACAACATTTAAAATTTAAAAACCATCATTTAAATATTTTAATTAGTAACAGGAATTTTCAGAAAAGATACTCCATCCTATACTGCAGCAGTGTCTCAAAACAAACAATAGCTGTGCATAAAACAATGATATACATTTTAAGCTTACCTGCAAACATTTCGCTTGTTAACAATTCACAAATAAAACTATTACGTATACAATTGTGTATGTCTCTTTTTCTAAGAAATCCATTATTGACTGTTTCACTGTATATTGTTATGGATATTAAGTTCGTTATATTGGTCGCAAATGAACAAATAGTTTGTACTTTGTTTCGAAACATCAGTTAAATTACTATATAGAAGCATCCAAATAACATTGTTTGACTTTGTAGGTTTGTTCAAAGAATAAATAAATTTTATATGACGGGTCAGGGGCTGGTAAAAATCTGTCATTCTTCTAATATTGCAGCTAGGTTAATTTAAGTCTTTACTATTTTTTTTATTGCCCACTTTAGAAGTTGAAGTCAGAAGAAATGACCCCCTGAATCTCCTGTTTAATGTCCTCCAGAAAATTTAAATCCTTTAGCTTTTAATACTGTTTAAAAGAAAAACTGATATGTGTACCGTCCTTCTTTGGAAAAAAACCATTTAACTATGACATGTGAAATATTTAAAACATCGTAGAATTGCGTTAAATTAGTATATCTATAATAAATAATGTTTATTATAGATTAATTTATTTGATTTAATAAATGTTTGTGTATTTTACGTAGGTATATTATTTGTATAAAGCCTACATAACACACATCTCTGATGTTTATTTAAAAATGTTATTAAAATTTACACATTTTACTCATCAGGAATTATACAGTGGATCAACCTACAAATACATTTGGAAACTACTTATAGATGAGAAATAATATAATACAGGAATCGTATTATAGAATCTTGGTACTCCTTACAGCCAATAGATGGCGCCACAGCTGTCGCGGTTTACTGTGGCTTGACTAGGCACTTAAAAAATGTCATGTTTACTGATCATTTTAACTGAAAAATATGTGATAATGAGTTCGAGGAAAGTAATTGGCAGTAATGTTTTCAATATCAATTCAATTATACCAGAGTATTTATAATAATTTCAACTTGAAAAATAGATGGAGATAGTTGGAAAAGAAGACTTAAATGACATTGCTTTTGACGGTTCCTATCTGTTTATATAGTATAAATAATTTGGTTAATGAAAGCAAAATATTTTAGTTGCTTTTGCAATTATTAAAATCTAATATAAAACCAAATCTTACTTAAATTTGAAATACACACATAGAATAATTAAAGATGTATTCGAAGTTAAGTGAGGCGGATAGTAATCAGCAGTTTCATTATATGTTTACTCGTTGCCAGTCAGTTGTATAGTAGTAAAAGAAACACATTTATGTTTATTGTTTATGTAAATACTTTAATACCAGTGAAGTTAAAATTAAATCCTCTGTAACTTGGCAACTTGAGCTATGTGTTGATCTCTTGTTTTTCGCGTTGAGATTGACGTCACTGATGCCACTTGATTTAAAAATACCCTGTATACTAAAAATGTGTTATAGTAATTCACATGTAAGCAGGATCTCATAAAAAGCAGAAGTATGTAAGATTTCCTTTTGATATACGTATATTTAAATAATAATCTAATCTAAGATAATAACAGAATGTGACAGGACAGCCCTAAGATAGGGCTCAGAAAGATATCTTTTATCGTTTTAATTTACTTCTACTATACTCTGCGTTTTTCTGTTTATTTATTATTCTCAGTTCCTAACTTAATGTATAGTAAATTATTCATTATTTAATTATTTAATAATTTCTCTGATTTTTCTATGCATATTGGAAAGTTATGTACTTTTATCTAAAAAAGTGTATAAAACTAAATGAAAGTAGGACTACAATTTTAGTACATTTGTCGATTTTATACCACATAAAGCGTAGACACATTTTTAGCGTATTATATTCACAATAAAGTTTAGAACTTGTATCAAATCCGTTGATGAAAGCCAAATTTACGTCCAAATTATCTAGTGTATTTGTGTAGTGTTTAAAAAGAGGCAGTTATTATAGAAATTGTACTAAATAATTATCGATAATAAATTAAGAACGATTCCAAATGTATTACAATAATTTACAATACAACATAGTGTATCGAAATGTGATATTATTTTATTAATTTGCATGAATGAAGAAAACTAACGGTACATCTATGGCCGATTTATTAATTTATGATTTAACTAGACTAGACCACTGCAAGGTAAACCATAGGCGTGGGCACAGTCGGGCCGTAAAGAACGAGTGATGACAACTTTCCGTGCTGATCACAGCTGCAGACGATTACGAATGCTAAGCATTTCCAAAATTAAAGTTAGCACGTTCAAATAAAATAATTTTTAATTACGTAAGAAAAAATAGCAGAAATGAAATAACCACATAAAAAAAACATTTTTTCGGAAAGAAGCAAATTACTCAACATTACTTTCTTGATAAAAGTAGTTGTATGGTCATCGTAATTGACTTTCTCAATTAATTTTTTAATTTTATATTATTTATTTGAAAATATAGTCAATTTAGTTTAAAGAAGAAGAAAAAGTTCGACTTATGTTCGCATGTTGATCCGTCTTATGAAGTTTTTCAATAATTTCGTTAAGGTGCCTCCTGGATAGAACTTGATTTTTTTAAATTTTGTAAAAAAAAATAGAAACAATGGCCCTTTTTATTAAAAATAAAACATGAATTCGTTTATTATTATTTTTCTCGTAAACGGTTAATTTTATCGACAACAAAAATAAATTTTAAGAGATCTTTACTAGTGTCCATCACATTAAATTTTTATTAAATTACTAGGTGACCCGGCCAACGTTGTTTTACCATATGAATTATTTCTAGTGAATACTTTGGCAGTTTAATAAAAAATAACTAACTTATTGTAAGTGTGTGGAGATGTGGAATATGACTAAAAGAGGAATAGAGCACTGTGAGCGATAACGGCCTATAAGAATAACCAAACACGAAACATTAATTTTTTGAATTATTTCGTGTGCCTGCAATTTTACTTGTTTGACGGCCCAAATTAGCCCCTTTACGTCTTGTTGGCATTGTTCACTGTACAAAAAAATAGCCATATAGTAAAATAAATGCCGTTGTTGGCGGGAGCTCGTGACACGTGTTGCGTATTTTTGAGGTTATGTAGATCACTTAATTAACTAATAATGAGAACTACACTTAAAATTAATAATTTTATTAATTATTGATAAAATAGGAAATAAATAATTATGGTCCAGCAAATTAATAATAAATTTACTTGAGAATTACACTTAGAAGGTAAAATGATAATTGTAAACGTCACTATTACGCTCGATTCATACACAATAATAATGGAAAACTATGTAGGGAGTGAGAAAAGGTTTATTGTGAGAGATACAGGAGACTGGCTTCGTTCTCATCCCTACTCCGTGCTGTTTACTGGGTGAGAAGTGACACCGGTAGATGCCTGGCGGGGATAACTGATCTAGTGATAATCGATCAGTTATCGACCAGGGTTAAAAATGATTAAATTATTAAAATGGTTTTAAAAAAATAGGGGCTTGTGATAGAAGGATGAAAATTAAGGGTTGTAGGTATTTTTTAATGCCACATTATAAAAAAATAAAAATAAAAAATGTTGTCCAAAAAATAAAAAAAATTGTTTGGGGTGGACCACCCCTATCACTTAGGGGTATGAAAAATAGACCGATTCTCAGACCTACCCAATATACAAATAAAATTTCATAAAAATCGGTCAGCCGTTTCCGAGGAGTATGGCGTCTAAAACTGTGACACGAGAATTTTATATATTAGATATTAAGTACTTTAAAAGTTATTTAAGCAAAACCGGTTTCCAGCGGCGTCCTTCAGAGACACATATCTCCGTAGGGAGGGCCTATAGGAAAAAAATTATAAGTACTTGTCATCTTATTTTTTCATGTTCTATCTGCACCCGAGATTTCCTACATTTTCTTGGACACCCTGTATAATAAAGAAAAAAAATGTATTCAAATAATTTGTAAAATATTAAAGTATATTTTAAAAATTATTTTGTAAATTAGTCTAAATAATAAATAACCTGAAATATTTGTTCAAATCATTTAACCTGCCTAATGATTCATTCCAGGTTAGTCACTGCGATTACAAATCGGGCGAACTCCCGTGAGTGTCATCCAAATCAAAAACAATTGCCATTTGTTTAACAAGTAGGTGTCGAGAATTCAAATACTTGATGCAAATATCGAAACACTGAGTAAGACGTGGCTGCGCGGTAGGCGTCGGCGTCGCCCGCCGCGATGCCGACCAGTGACTACGCTCAGACGAAATTAGTCATCCGCCGGCCTCTTTAATATCAACTCTGGACCATTGGCAACCCGGATCGAAAGTGCGACAGCCTGTACGTAAGTTCATTACACCTTTCGCAGCTTTAGGCATCCCCTAAGAGTGAAACTAACAGCTACCTCACCTCCGCTTGCGCCTGACGAGCATCCTTAACACCGAAACAGTGCTTGCGTAAGATTTCTTTAGGAGGGTTTCAATTTTTGTGTTGGGGCTGGACAGGCTTAAGAGATAAGAGAGCAGAAGCTAAAAATAATTAAGCACGAGCAGAAAAACAATTGTAGTCTTATGTTTCATGAGGCTATTTTTAGCTCACGCACAGAGCAGCTCGCAGTTGTGAATGCACGAAATGCGCTCGAAAGTCGAGCGGAATTGCTTTTATTTGTATCTTAAATCTTCAAAATGTATATTGCAAACTTACTTTTTTTTAAATACAGGGTATAAAGGGCATGTGTCAAAAAATGAGATTAAAATAGTGTATAAAATCAAAAGTGTTACAAATTTGCATCATAAACTCGTGAGTTAATTTAGAATTTACAGGGTGTTGAAAATAAGAAAAAATAACATTATATTTGGCGACAACTGAGAAACGAGCAAAAATGTTTTTTCCCATTTTTGAGCATGTTATATGAATTACACTTTTACATAAAAGTTTACTATTAAAAATCAGTGGCGGAGATTTCTAACTTGTTTCACCCTATAACTTTAATACCATTATGAAAATAATTTGAATTCTATGCCACATTGCATTATCAGGCATTTAAGGTTGTCGTATTTGTACCGAAATATCGAAAAAATGAAACATGTACTGGACATAAAAATAAAATTCTTGATGTTTCTTTATTTATTACTATTTAAATTTTCCTCAAATAAAATTATACCTTTTAAAATGTGTTTAAAGTTGTCGTATTTCTCGCCGTAAAATGAAATGAATGAAAAAAAAAACACGTAAAATGAAAGTAATAATAAAATTATTGATGATTTGTTTATCCACTTTTACTATTCTCCTCAAATCAAATAATAACTTTTAAAAAGCGTTTGTAGGACACATTATTTTGCTATTCTAACCCCACATTTTAACAATTATTTTAACATAGTACTTATAGACAAAATGATAATGACAATATTTACATGACATGAGATAACATCCCAGTTATATGCTAAGCTTTATGTTATTTATTTCTTAAATGTCTAAAATTATTTGTATTTGTAGACAACACTATTTTACGAATAAGGTGCCCTTCAAAGATACATCTTATTTTGCTATTCTAACTCCACATTTTAACAATTATTTTCAGGTACTTATTTAAACATAAAAGTAAATATTCCTAGTATACTCAGTAAGATTAAGTCATAACAACTTTTACATCTACAGTTGCATTTAAAAGAATTCGTATTTTCATAGATTTCTGTAACCTCAAAATTTGTTGGTTAGGCTGTTATTTATGCGTTTTATTTCGGTATATTTGAGAATTCGCAGGTAGTATGAGATAACATTCCTGTTATTTCTTAAGCCCTATATTATCCAGTTAATAAATGTCTAAAATTATTTGTACTTGCAGAAAACACCATTTGTAGAGTTTGTGCCCCCTTAAGCAGTAAATGATTTGTTTGTTTATTACACCATTGGTAACATTTTCAAAAAGAATAAAAACCTAGAACGTAAAAGATGCATTTCACAAATTAAATAAAAAATAACTATTAAAAGTGCCTCGTCTCGTTGTGTTTACAATGTTATACCCAAATAGTTTATGGGTAAGTCCTCGCGTGACCTCTGCGTTATCCAGATCTAAATCCATTAAACTCTTTTGAAGATTTGAAAAGGTGTAATTTTTTGAACATCCAGAAAGGTGTGATATATTCTTCTGAATTTGAATGCGTATTAATTTTTTAAAGCGATATTATTAAACTCTATTAAAATGATAGAATATTTAAATTTATTTCACAGATCTAATATAATTTTATAACAAATTACATTTAACAAACATTTAAAAATGTAAGTTAATTATTTTATTTCTTGAGGCAAAAATAAAAAAGTTTTTCTTCTCTTACTTATCACATCATCAAAAGTAATTGTTGTTTTATTATTGCCAATACTGTGGACACAAGTTTATAAGAGAACTTGCAACTTTTTATATGCTCTTTGTTCCTCTTATTTTCTTTCACATGCCATATATCACCCTGTATAAAATAAAAAATGTCAGTAAGTAGGTACTAACTTGTATAAAGCACTTTGTTAAGGCAGGTTATAATTTAACTAACTATTTTAAAAGTGGTATATGATTATAAACATAACACTTCAACATTATAAAATACATGTTACAACTGAGAAAACAAACACTTTAAAATTATGAACCAGTTAACTAACCCACTCGCTTGGCCAATTTACTTGAAATAATCAGAGATACTAAAATAGTTATGAGAAAAAGTTTGACTTCGCATGTTGAACCCTTTTATGAAGTTTGCAACAATTGTGTACTTCCTGGGACACCACTGCGTTTTTTTTAAATTTTGTATATTTTCTGATTATACATCTTAAAATAAAACTTTTCTGTTGTTTGAATGACTTTCGTATCGCACTTTGTTGTGTGTTGTCGAAAAAAAAATTATGGCTCTTTTTATTAAAAATAAAACATGAAATTGTTTATTATTCTTTTTCTCTTAAACGGTTTTTTTACCGGCAATAAATAAGTGCTTTTTTAGTCTAAGGGTAAAGCTACCCAGATTTATTTTTTAAAAACTATTTATTATACAGGGTGTTAAAAATTTAGGCATTAAGTTGTAAAGCTTAGCCCGCCCCTGGTAAACTAAGAAAGCTAAATATGTTTCAAGAGCACTATTTTAAGACCTCCTTACTAATATCCATCACATTTAATTTTTATTAAATTATATTTAGTGCTTTGTTATTCACGAAAAACCGATTTTCAGTAGCGTTCTTCACAATATCTCCGTAGAGAGGGCCTGTAGGGAAAAATTTTATAGGAACTTGTCATCTTATTTTTTCATGCTGTATCTGTACTCACATTTTGCCGGATGCCCTGTTTACTGTCCAAAGAATTAACTATTTTGTGTTATTGTTTTCGTTCCAACTAGACCAAATTGGATTGTTTATAAACTAACTAAAGAAAAAAGCTATTTTAATATCTCTAATTGGGTATTTCAAGTAAATTAGCCAAGCGAGTGAGTTCTTTTATAAATTATCCGCTAATAATGTCGAATATGCGTTTTTTATCAAAATAACCAAAGGTTCAGTTAATTTGAGTTAATTTAGAAACTAATCAAGTTTACACTTTCGTCGCAACATATATCTATAAAAAATGTTATTCATTATTTATTATATTTACGAATTAGTTTAACTTTTGACAGCTTTATTTTCGTTTTAATTTTGTTACAATGTCAATAATAGTAAGTATATGCACTGCTGTGAGTAATAGTTCAAATGAACCATTCGTAGGTTCAAATACAAACAATTTAATTTATGCATCGGTAATGTAAACCATCATCTTGTGGTTTATGTTGTTAGATTTAAGATTAAAGCAACATTAGACTTTTGGAACGTATGTACGCATGTTATTCTATTTGCATCGAACGCGTTCTACGGGTACCTTTGTTTAATAAACATTATAGTGACCAAGTATTGTCAAAGATGCCAAGAAAACAAAAATGACTTTAATTAATGTTTCTATGCTATTATTTAGAAGGAGAGCAGATGTGTTCCAATTTGGATGAATAATAACTTTTCTAATTTTAAAATAATCCTGCTAATAAATTCTAGTTAATTGCTATATTAAGCAAAGCAAGTTATGAAAACACTTATACAGGATGTTTGGTTAGGGAAACTTAGTTTCAAAAATAACCCTTCACTGATCCGTTTGGCGCAAGGGTTTATCTTTATTTTCTTCAGAAATGTGGTAAAAACCCAATCAAACTAAAAAAAAACTAAAATGATGCCACAAATAAATAGCTTCAGACAATATGTTTGGACAAGTTGGTACAAAAATAGAGCCAAAAAAGTAAAAAAAGTGCGTATAAACACATCACATTAAATTTTTATTAAATTATATTGAGTGCTTTAAAAGTTATTTAAGAAAAACCGATTTCCAGCGGCGTCCGTCAGAGACACATGTCTCCGTAGGGAAGGCCTGTAGGAAAAAATATTATAGAAACTTTATCTTATTTTTTCAAGACCTATCTGCACCCGAGAGATTTCCCATATTTTCCCGGACACCCTGTTTATAACTGAGGCAGTTAAAAGTAAAACGATGTAAGTGCCACTTTTGCACTTACTCCCTTTGGTAATTATTTATTTACATTAGTGGAAACCTCTCCAATCTTAATTAAAACATTTATACCCCCTATTTTCGAGGATGCAGAACACGAATCTAAAATTAATCTTGTGCAGTCGAGTTTAATTTTCGAAAAAAAAAAACAATTTTAAAATTGTAATCCCTATGTATACATTACATTAGGTTGAAATTGCAATATAACCCTATGCTAGTTTCACTTCATGACAGTGCTGTCAAAGTTAATAGGCGTTATATTGCAACTTCAATCTAATGTAATATATACATAGAGATTATAATTTTGACAAAAATTTTTTTCAAAAACTAGCGTCGGTCGCACAAAACTAATTTTAGATTTGTGTTCAGCACCCTCGAGAATAGTGGGGTAGGACTTATATAATTAAGATTGAAGAGGTTTTCGTTCGTTTCCCGTTTTTAGAAAAGAAGGATCAAAGTTAAAAATCTATTAAACTGTCACATGTATTTGAAAATTAATTAGGCAAACATATTTTAATTTCTAATGCCCTTTTTGTGATTGTTTCTAAAGATTTAATAAATTGTACATGTATCTTCCATTTGTTTATTACAGATGAGTCTGTTTGATATGTAGTCACGTGACGAAAATCAACACGCATCTAGCATCAGCCGAACATCGTTTATGTTTTAATGTTCAAATATCAATCAATATTTCACATATGATTTGTTTAAACATCCTTTTCTCTCCTTTTATAAAGAGAGGAATACAACCTATTATTTTTTTTTCGTTGTATTGAAATCATGACAGTTTCAGAGATATTTATAAAATTCTATTTCAAGAACCCAAAAATTGTCTGGACAAGTTTAAAACAATTTATGCGATGATAAGTCCTTTATATCTCGCATACATCATTTGAAAAAACACTTATACTTGCTCATTGTTTGTAATATATGTACCTGTTTGGCATGTGTCCACGATTCCTAACACGTGTTTGCTGGAAGAAGTCGTCCTAAAAATATATAGCTTTCCAACATATAATTAGACTCAGGACAATCGGTCTACATTCTAGGTAGAATTTTTAATATGCAAAGCAAACTACAAGACGCTTTTGAGAGCTTACACAATTTTTCAAAATATGACTACAATTCAATTTTCAAGTCATACATTTTTTTCTCACACATTGTCCGAGACAGATAAAAAAATATATAAAACTTAATTAGGCATACAGGGTGGTATAATCTAGAACCCAAATGGTATCGATTTAACCAAACTTGCTTAAACAAAAATATCGCAAAAAAGTTACAGGGTGTTAAAGTTTATTTTTTTTTTCTTGTTATCTCAACCAATAAAATCCAAAGTGGCTACTTACCTAGAACATCATAAACATGGTTTTTCTACTTTGTGAAACAGAAGAGTCAAATTTAAACGTGTATTTTATTTAAACCTTTGTGTATAGGTTTATTCAGATGTTATTAAAAACTTACCTAAGCAATTAGGGAAATTAATCTTAACACGTTTAAATATCCAAGAAGCACATTTGTCAAATCAGGGCAGCCGTTCTGTATGTAACAAAAATGGCTTAAGAAATGATGTTTGCTAACAAGAACGCAACTCTTAGAAAATATTGAAATTATCAAAATAACAGAGGATTCAAAAAGTTAAATATTTATTTCAATTGTTCAAACCTTAAAAGCTAATTTAAAGTTACGGCGTAAAATGGAAAAGCAATGTTTCTATTCCTGGTATGCTATGAGAAAACAATTGTCCTTAGTTTCCATAGCAACCGTAAATGTAGATCAACTGTCAAGCTATACGTTCGAATCTCAGTTAAAGTGAAAAGTAAATTGCAAATATATTCATTTCTTAAACCATTTTTATTATACTTAAACATATTAAGATTAATTTTCCTAATTTTTTAGAATGTTTATCAAGAAACTTTTCCTAAGAACTGAAAGAGCGCTTAGGTAAGTTTTTAATAATATCTGAATAAACCTACACATAAAGGTTTAAAAAAATCCACGTTTAAATTTGACTCTTCGCTTTTACAAAGTAGAAAAACCATGTTTATGAAGTTGGATTTTATTGGTTAAATCATTTAAATAATCCATTCATTATTATATAATAAAAAAAGTATAGAAATATTTGTTAAAAAAAGGTTTGGTTTTCTTCTACCCTTCAGTGATTGTAGAAAAGCACGGTTAAATTAAAAAATCATAGGTATGTTTGTTTCAATCTACTCAAAATTACGTATTCTATCACCTCTTAAAATTATTGTAACGACTAGCAAGCATAGACCTTATAAATAATGGACTGGCCCTAGAAAGAGAGGTCCGCTGTCCTGATGTGTACAAGAGGGATGAAGCTAATCCGGGCAAACAGATGTTCTATGACAGAAAAATATATAAACATAACCTGACCCAACCTTTCCTGTTAATATTGTTAATGATTTGTGTGCCTTTTGTGATTTAGTTGTGTTTAGTGTGTTTATTAGCAATAGTTTTTAAAGACTCATAAACTATGATGGAGTCTGTCTGTCACCGTAAATCTCATACGTCTGTTATTTACGGTTTTTGTTTTTTTTTTCGGCCAATGATCTGTGGGTTTTTGCCCGGACTAGCTCTATCTCTGTCGCACACATCTGAGCATCAACGATTTGTATAGGCAGAAAACGGTTTCGGGTGCGTCCATGATTTATAAGGTCTATGCTTGCAAGACACTATATTATCTGGTGTTTGACAAAACTTATGACGTCTTTGGTTTATAGTTGTCACTTTGACATTCAAGAAAACGGGTAATTTAAAGTGTTTCGACATTAATGTATTCCTTTGCACAACAAGTGTTGCTCTCAATATGGAGTAATTTGACCACAAGATGCCTTCAACTTTATATATAGATAAATCGGAAAAGTGTGCCATTTAAAATTTTCGGATGGGGAGGTCGTATTTTGTTCAAGGAAATAAATCTTGAAATACTTGTAAGCAAATTCGTATTTTTCCCTAGATTTATTTGGCAATAAATTTAAAGTTACATTTATTGCAGCTGTTTCTAACTCTGGTGGTGTCCCGGACACTGTCCATTTTAAATATGTTTTAGCACGTCTAAGAAATGTTTGGTTTGCATTAATCAAAATTTGGGAATTCATATTAATTAATTAATATTGTTTGCAATTTCAGAAAAAAATAATAGATTATGTACCTCGTAGTAAAAGAACATTTGCGGTCTCAATGCTTGGCATCGTCGTTCGGGAATGTATTAATTTTACTATAATTGCGACAAGAATTCAGGCGATTAGGTCACGCAATTGTTCAACATAATTTTCCATAATTTGTCGCGATAAAAACAATTATTTGTAATTTAGTGTAATATATAGTGCAAACATTTAGTGTAGTATAATATAGTTCTATTATTCTCACTTGCAGTTTCTTAAATATTTTGATAAAAGTATATTTAATTACTGATTTGTTCGTATGACGTAGGTCGCCTGAATTTTTTCCGAAACTATACTATATGTAGATGCACAATATACTATTATTTATTATCCTAACTTTTATATAATATTTAAACCTATCTTGGATGATGCCATTGATGTCTAATGTAACTCGTAATCATTAAATTTTATTTTTATTTCATGCCAGCAATATTTTGATCAGTTTTACATAACTCAAAATTTTGTACACTCACTCATAGACATTCTGTATACATATATCAGCATTGTGTAGTAAAATAACAACGTGTTAAAATTGTTAAAATGGAAAAAAAACAGAAAAAATCGAATATCAGGGTGACTAATATAAAATGTACTTAAAATTAAGATCAAATTTCAGTAACTAATAATATAATAATATTTTTTAAAATACGTTGTTAAGTGCATATTGGAGAAGCAACCACATTTTTTGAAAATTTCAATATTTTTCAATTATTCATAATTTTTAAAATATTTTTGCTAATAATTTCGATTTAAATCTGTTAAGTTAGGTTATTTCGTTTAGTATACATTTTTTTTTCTATAACTGCTTGAAACTCCTAAAAAATATTGTTGCTGGGTACTAAAAGTGGCACCACTCCAAGAAATTCCAACTTCCTGCAGCACGTATAGATCTAACCTTCAACGAATGTACTAACGTTGCCAAAGAAAACCGCTCTACCTAAAAATATTGAGGTAAATGTCTCACTGCATTGATTTTTAACATATCACTTACATTTTACTTCATCATACGTTAATCCTGTCTCAAAAACTACTAAAATTAAGTTATGATAATCATTTGTCAAATGCTACGGTGTAAATATCTTAAATGAGGGGAAAGAAATATAAAATCGTGTTGTAAAATTATTCAGAATCATTTTATAGAAATTTGCGAGTTATAGTATTTAAACAGTTTTTTTCTACAAACGTCATAATTTTACTAGTTGTTATTCATTCTGATTAAACTGAATGAACAGATTTTAGTAATATAAAGTGGTTTGACATGATAATTTGTTGTTCTTTCGTTTATAATCAGTTCCCCTTCAACTCAAAAAGTGCACGAGATGTGAATTCTTGCGCACCCCTCAAGTACATCTGTTTTCTTCAGAAAAATTTCCATCAAACTGGCCGAAGATTATTGGAAGTAATATCCAGAATAACGATGAGAATCAGGCAAATCTAGAAATTCAGCAATATTGGCAGGCGTCTTGCCAAATGTTTTGATTCCAAACGGAGTTGTGGTACATTTATTCTTAATGTATTTTATTAAAATTCTTGAATGATTACTTTATATAATACTTGAAAATAATGTACCAGCAATAAGTTCGTTACACATTAGTTTTTGTGTCTGGTATATGCACAATTAGTAAAGTTCCTAAACTTCGATATTATTGAATGTCACGTCGCACAGTTCTTGGTGACGACCATAGAAATCATAAAATATATAGAATTCCAAAAGAGGTATCGAAAATAGTCAACCTATGGAGAAAACGCGAGTCTGGTAATATTGCACTAACTTAGCTTTCATCAGTTAGTTACACTAACGGGGTAGCTTGACACTAATAGACTGGAATTTCAAAATATCCAAAATTTTACGTCCAATTTGTGATTTCTATGGTCCACACATGGTTGCAAACATTTTGTTGTGGATTCAATTGTATGCTGGGATTAAAATGCAGTGTAACCAACATTCTATACAGGGTGGGGCCTTCTGGCGTTCCATACAGGGTGTCCGGAAATTATGAGCAAAAAATTCAGGGGAGAATTTTAGATCGAAAATAAATGATACCTCTTCATATTTTTTCCAAAACTGATTATTAACGGAGTTACAGGGTGTTAAAATTAAAATTTTATTTTCGATATTTGTAAATAACTTCTTAAGAAATCCAAATATTTACAATATTTACAAAATTTGTAAATCGGGGATTTTTGCGGACGAAAAATTCAAATATGTTTCCAATTTTTACGTAACTAGTAGAGGGCGCCACTTATGGCACATTATGTTTTTTTTAAATGACATTACTTTTTTGCTGCTTAGTGTATCCGTCTGACTATTGAAACAATCGATTCTCCTACCTGTTATATCTGAAAAAGATATACCTTATTGAAGTCATTAGGAGTAACAATTTTTGGAAATAATCTTATTTGAAATATTCAGTGCACCGGTTGAAAACTGTTATCGTTTCAGTTAAAGTGCCTTTTCTACTGGAAATACAGCAAAATCTTACTTGAAAAAGTTATTCAGAACGGTAAATTATGGAGATATGCAAAATTTTAAAAAAATTGGCCTGCTTTGATAAAATCTTTGTGTTTTGTTGAAAAATGGTTTCATCAAACCTCGTCGATTTTCTTGAAATGCACGTCTTCATAATTTACGATTCTTAAAAAAATGGAAAAAATGTTATAGAAAGAGGTAGCGTTTATTTTCAGTCTAGAATTATCCTCTGAATTTTTTGCTCATCATTTCCGGACACCCTGTATATTTTATGATTTCTATAGTGACGACATGCTCCAAATACACAACCTTCTGTATGAGATTTGTTTCAGGCTGCGCTCTTTCGAGAAATTTGTCGATTTGTTCCCTGGTAAATACTTTCGACTTCTTCGATCGATATATTTGGCCCTTTCGCTTCAAAGAATCAACAAGCTTGTAATATTCGCTTATGTCCTGATTCTTTATGTTCATCATTGCCTTCAACATGGATTAATTTGACCAAAGCGTTGACGATTTCCATAGTTTTCTTCAAAGTACCTTTTCACTGAACTTGCCAATAATATATTTTAGTTCACACTATCTCAAGAAACGATTGTACGAAAACTCGTACTGTTGCTTTAATTTTACTGTACAGTAATTGTAAAGTGGCAGCTTCTTCGATTTTCGCTGACCATTTTCGTGTTCAGCTTCCATGCCATGAAGTTATTTGTCCACAAACAATAATTAAACTTCTTCGATCGATCGATCACTACCTAAGCAACAATAAACTTCATGAACAATTGTATTTCAAAAGAATATTTTATAAATTTAATAACGTAAGAAATTCGTTGATTTGTACTTTTAATAGTGTTTGTAAAAAAATAATTTATGATACCATATATGCTAAAACTTTATTTTGTTTGAAGGGATTGGTGTCACTTTTGACACTTATTTCATAAATAACTATTTTATTAAATGATTATTGTCCAAGACCTAAATCCTTAAGAGTGGTGTGAAATATCATTTACTGAGTTAATTAATGTAGGAAATTGGCATGAGTGCCATCTAGACTTTCTAACAAGTATTTCAGTTTTCTAGTCTTTCTACGTTCTACTAAACTGATAATTACACATTTTTTATAGTTTGTAGACTTTCCAAACTTCCTCATTACATTCTAGTATTGAGTATAGGTTCAGCATCTAAAAATAAGTGTCTGAAACCTAGATACAAAATAACAATACGCTTCTTCCTACAAATAAATATTTTCATTTCCTTGATAGTCTTTGAAAGTATCTATTTTCAGAATTTGGCTAAGTTTCTTTAATATTTCAGAATAAAATATAGGCAACATAAATCCTTAACTTTTATGCAAATTGTGTAAACTGTTTTGTGAATGGTCGGATGTGGGCAGATATTAAGTTATTATTTTAACAGACATCCAGGTAAACATAGTGGATTTGCCAAATATTAAGGTTAATGTATCAAAAAAGAAAGTACGTCACGCCCTAACACTTTTCTCGATCAATAATTTTAAATGGCACGAGTGAAATACATATACCCAAAGTAAGTCAAAGTAGTTTTGTTCATAAATCATACAGTATGACAAATAATAAACAGATCACTCAAAAAAAAAATGTTCTAGAAGTACTGATTCTCTTAAAAGGAAATTTTAAAAACTTAAAAGTGTGTTTAGTTACTGTTTTTGTTTCTGGATTGCTTGCATCTAAATTGTTACTACAATGAATCAAAAAATCAATCAATCAAATTCGAATCAATAAAAGTTTACAATTGGTTTTTAGAGCAATATACCAACAATGAAAATTGTTCAAGATCCATTTTGGTGATAATGGAATTAATAATTGTTCACAGACATGTTTGGGCTTCAAGCTATAACAAGTGCCAATTCGATAAATATATTTAAAGGCACAGCAAACAGTGTTTTGATTGAATTATACAAGATGTTTCTAAAATGAGTATTCAAAATTTTAGTTCATGTAGAACTAGTTGAAAAATAAAGAAAACCTTAATATAGGTAGTTTTCTCTTAAACATTTTCTAAAGGCATGAAGTTTCAAACATTTAAACATTTCGGCAGTAAGGTCTTCGTCAAAAATTGTTTTACTGTTGTATTAGGCGTTATAAAATCCGTTCAGATCAAGACGGTTTCAGCAACGTTTCAGTCTCAACGTTGGAGGTAGAATTTTCAACAATAATTTACTGCCTGTATAAGTTTTAAATGATTGTTTAAATGCAGATCTGTATAGGACTTTCTTGGAAAATAATCTGATTTTATTGATGACGTAGAGCTTAATATTGTTCAAAATATGTGCTACTAACACCATAGTAGAGGGAGACAACTGCTTGGTTAAATTGTCATTTCCCGCATAAATGGATAGGTCAACAAGGCCCAATAGCATGGCCACCGTGTTCGCCAGATCTGAATCATTTGGACTTTTATTTATGGGGACATATCGGAAGAATTTTGGTCAAAAACATCTAAGATTTGAACAAAAAAAAAAACAACTCAATTTTTGCTGGAGGCCAATGATGTAACTCATTTTATGATCAAATTTACAGACGTACTGGATTGACAAAAATGCACCTACAAAATGTTAAAAAACGAGAACAATGCATTCAGATTATTATTTCGTTTACGAAAACAGATATCACGAGATTTTTTTTTATCATAAACGAAAACATTGATGGAATAAATATGGTGGAAATGGTTCGAAGATATATAGCAATGAAGCTATATCATACTCCATTTTTTGTGGGAAACAGCATTAATACTTTTGGGAAAATGCCATGTAATATAGCATTGTTTCTGGATCTTCCAAATCCTCGACAATATATTGGACATTGTTTTCGTAGATCATCTGCGTCATTACTTGCAGATTCAAAAGTTGATTTATTAATTGTTAAGGTGCGTGGTGGTTGGCGCTTCACACAGTGGCAGAAAGCTGTATCCAAAGAAAATAAAGAAAATAAGTAGTCTCTACTATTTTGGGTACAGTTTCAGAAACTGATGGCCCTTCAATAAGTTCCAGCACTCGGGAAATAAACTTACTTTCTAAAAATACACCTACCTATCGTCTGCTGGAATTAATTTAACAAATTATTCAGAAGGTGGTTTGTTTTACACAGTATATTTCTAATATTCTAGATAAACATGGTCACGTTGATGTAGTGTACATTGACTTCTCTAAATCTTTCGATACATCACTCAGTTTTACTGCGAAAACTCAAAATATTTGGTTTTAGTGACGAATTGCTTATATTTTTTCGTTCCTACCATCACAATAGGATGCAATATGTTACATTCAATGGTTTTAAATCTAAGACTTATGTCGCTACATCGGGAGTTTCTCAGGGTTCGAATTTGGGTCCGCTACTGTTTCTTCTATTCATTAATGACCTTGACAGTGTGTTGAATTGTGAGAAGCTTTTGTACGCTGATGACGTCAAAATTTTTACTTGTATTTCTTCAGCAAACCAGGCCCATAATCTTCAGGTAGAGTTAAATAAACTTGGTGCTTGGTCTATCAATAACAAACTTAGCCTAAATATTAATAAATGCAGTTTCCACCTACACTCGTAAATCCAATCCTGTTGTATATGATTACCATATTAATTTACAGTTACTTAGTCGTCCCAGTTCTACAAAGGATTTCGGTATTATATTTGATAGTACTTTAAGCTTCTCGCAACATATTGAATATATTGTCAAGGGGGCCTCAAAAGCATTAGGATTTATTATTAGAAATAGTAAATCATTTAAAAACCCGAATATATTAAAATTATTATATTATGCTTTTGTAAGATCCAAGCTGGAATACTGTTCTTTAGTTTGGAATCCTTATTACACCTGTTATATCAATAATATTGAATCTGCCCAAAGGAAATTTCTTAAATATCTTTCATCTAAATCTGATGGTGTTTATCCGGTACAAGGTTTTGACAACAACTTATTACTATCTAGGTTTAACCTTCATTCTTTAAAGAAAAGGAGATTTATATACTCAGATTTCTATAGAATCTCTTGCACAATTCAATTGACTCCATATATTTTATCCCAACTTAACTTTTTGGTGCCACATCCTTCGATTAGATCTCATAGTTACTTATTTATTTATAATATTTTTGGCAACTACTTATTGTTGTGTGTTTTTTTATTGGTAGATTGTGATTAACAGTACTCTTCCATACTTTTATATTTTTTACGTATCTTACCTATACATTTAATTTTTTTGTGTTAGATTAATTTGGTTGTTTTAACTTTATCTTGGGAACTTTTGAATGTATTTGAATAATTTCTCTTATGGTCCTGTAATTGGGACTTTGTCCCTGTTGGACTATTAAATACTACTATTATTATTATTACAATAAATAAATGTTATTGAATTTTTTATAGAATAATTTGCGTGTTATTATAAATTCATAATGGCACTGAGTGTTATTATGACGGCCATAATGGCATCGAAAGGAGGATGCCAAATGTGTCATAATGACACCGTCGTAGATTAATGAATGAAACGCGCTGGCATGCAGTACAACGCTTTTGCCTTTTTCATTTCTTAGAATCTTGTAAACGCGTTCTTGCTGTGTTTCGGACAAATCAAGATATTAATTATTTGAGACACCGAATCCGTGCCAGCTTCTTGGCAGGTGCACTAATTTCTTGCACATAATTACACAATGCACAATCGCAGCCTTCATAACCAATTGGCTCGATTCCTAGGCACGTTCCGGATTTGGATCGGGGTCTCTCCCCATCGGTCCCTATCGAAATCTTCAATTAGGTAACTCATCGGTCAGGTAGTGAGCGAACTGCTGGGGCAGCATGATGCCAGCAAAGTGAAAATGTTAGTGGTTTAGTGAGTTATGTGCAAACAGCCGGTTTTCAAGGACTGTGTAAGGGATGTTTGTCAGGTGGTATTCTTCACGTTAGCCCAAATTTTCACGCTTCTTCTTCCCAGTTGTTTTTGTAGGTGATCTCGACGATCGGGAGATGATTGAGCAATGGCTCAATTACGTGTGGCAGATGTTCTTTCGGTTCTTGTACCTGCCAACGACATCTGTAGAAGGGTGAGTCTTGCAAATTCACAGAATAGTTGCCTAAGGTGTTAATTGTATGTAAATCAAGTGGCAGTGCATGTCTACATTGGTCTCACCATTTCATTCTGATTTCTGCTTTGGATTTGTTACCTTTCAAGGTGATTTCATACTTACTATAGTTGATTGTAAGGCCATATGACTAAAATCTTGGTATTTCTCCTTCTGAAGAGTACTTTCCTGTTGCATGAGAACCAGTTAATAAAAAAGCAATGAGAGAATGTATAAAAAATATAATTCTAAATACTTATCTTCATAATTATTTCTCTACATTTCCACCAGTCGTTCCAAACACTTTTCATGTCGTAGAACAGGTCTTTATGAACTTTCCGCATAACATTCCACCGCCTGGGATTGTAGTTAGGTTTAAGCTGAGGTTTACAACTTTTTAAAATCCTCGAATGCTGAGGTGTAGGAAAAGGTGATTCACTGAGAAAAAAGCAAACTTTTGGAGTAACAGTTTTCTTGATATCAACATTTTGATTGTTGCCGCAAGAACATTTTTCTTGAAGTAAAACAAAGGTGATTGAAATAAAATTACGCTGACTATTTAAAATAACATAAAAAAAATTACTAATTGTATAATAAACGATTTCTGATATTTGATGTTAAGTCGACTTCATAATTTGTTCCACCTACGTGTTATTCTTGTATATAAATAATTATTTTATTTAGGTACAACTTCAGATGATTTAATTCAATGATTTATCTTTAACAAATTTAAAAATTGATGATTAATTGATTAAATGTTGATTTAAATACCTAGCCTTTTACTCGAAAAGATTTTTTCTTGGCCATTGAAAGCTATTACCGTTATTTGTACTGCACGTGCTCAGTCCCACATGGAGTAGCTAATGGCCGCTAGATGTAGCTTACTATATTTTGCGTACCCTATAGAGCGCCAGAAGATAAGCCCTTACCGACGGGACTTGTTAGGACAGGAGATAGAAGACGGTCCCTAATACAGCCGCCGGCATCGACCGTAAATGCAGTCGAGGATAATCAAAGAAAGGGGCCTGGAGATCCACCTCTACAAGGCGCTACAATGTGGGGCACAGCCGACGTTATTTAACATGTAAAAAATGTAGGCGCTCACTGTGCACTATAACATTTAAAAACTGTTAAGGCAAACACTAAATTTAACGTTCAGAAACGTTAAATTAATAATATGATATTTATATAGAACAATTTCGTAATTGTTGCTTGAAATCTTTATTTCAGTTAATAGAATCAACATCGTGGATTGAGTAAATACATTTTTGGCTTCCTTTATCCAATCTTTTACGTCGAACTAAAATAATAATGGAATATCAAATTAACATATATTTGTTTTTTAAAAGGTTAAGTGAAGTAGTTTTTCGGTTTGCCGTATATAACAGTGAAAAACTGTTAATCTAATAGTTTTATAGTAAATTTAAGAGTTTTTTTCTACGCCAAGAAGGCATAAGGCCCGAACTTAGCCTGGAAAATATTTTTCTCATTTTACGATCTCCAAACTAACACCTATTAATTGCCTCTGATATTGCTTCGCACGTGCAAGACATAAATCTCATAAATTATGTAATTAAACGCTAATATACAGTTCCTGGAAAAGAGATTTCAGTTCAGAAGCATTAATTGGCTGTAAATTTTCAAATGTGCCACAACTTCCTGTACTTATTGGTTAATTATCCGTAAAATTAATTTATTTCAGTTGTCTAACAGATGTAATTCATGCCAAGAAAACGGAGAAAGTGTCAGGCTGTAACGAATATGAGGGACAACAACATAATTTCGGCAAAATTATTTACCACAAAGCATAAAAACTAAGACTTTAAAGAAGTTATTATTTAATAGATACATATAGGTAAAGTTTAAAAAAATAGTGTAGCAGACTTCGGTAGCTGATAGTACCGATCGAACTAGAAAATGAAATTTTTATATATAACTCTTTAAAGGGCGAACAAAAAAATAGTTTTTGGCAATCTGAGGTACACTCCATATTCAATCGAAAATAGTAATTTTGAGATTTAACAGAAACGACAACGTCATCGATTATATTTTTTTCAGAAGCATACCCAATGTTTGTCCTGTTAAAAAGCTCTCTTTTTTCTAATAAACTTTTATTAGAGAAATTTTTCTGTATTACTTCCTGGACGACATTGCTAATAACTTTTAAATTATTAGCAATGTCGTCCTAAATACTCTCAAAAGAAATATCACCTAAAAATCACATTAGCGGTGGAAGAATCAAGTAGTTATTGGAAAATAGTTGAATATTCGTTGTTTAAAGTGCATAAATTTCACAAAATAATTGTCATTACTTATTACTCAAGACTAACGTCAAACGTATAATTTTTTGCATACAAAATGTTTTCTTACTCAGAAAAAGTTGATATATCGCTTATTTACGGCGAGTCACAAAGAAATTCAAGAAGAGCTGTGAAGTTATATCGAGAAAGATATCCAGAGAACCTTATTCTTGATTAAAGAACCTTTACAAGAATCAAATAATTGACTGAAGGGTAAGAAACATTGTTAATACAGCTAGACTGTTACAGTATTTCGAACAAAATCTACGAATTGGGAATTGAATTTGGATAAATCAACCGTTCAACTAAGACCAGTGGGTGGCATGACTACAAAATGCACAATTTTGAAGTATTTGCCTGAGCGTTTCATTGAAAACAGACTTAATTTTGTAGCCCAAATTGTAGTAAATGTAGAATCTGTTGATCAGAACCTTTTTCGGCACGTTCTTTGGACGGACGAAAGCCGGTTTGTCAGTAATGGTTTGCTAAACAGTCGCAACGAATACTACTGATCTGGTCCATTGAAAATAGCCAAATGATAAATCCAATCCAAAACCACTGATCCTCTCCTCTTTGATTTCTGCCTTAGATGATTGACTGCTATTGGTTAGTTTGACGTCTAGTCTAGGTGGTTCTAGGTCAAAAGGTTTCAGTGGTGACAATGATTTAACTGGTATATACCCTGCAGGTAGTCCTCCACCGCCATTTTCTGTGGTTTCTGTTAGTGTTTGTTCCGGGACAGACTCCGATGATTGACTGAGGGGTTGTATATCAAATTTTAAAGGTGCTAGTGGCGAAACCGCTTGATAACCTGCAGGTAAGCTCGAGATAGATGATTGACTTTGAGATTCAAGAGACTTTATTGGTTCTTCTTTGGCACCGCTTATGTTGGAACTAGAGAGTGGTTCCGGTTGCTGGGAAGACTCCAATTGTTTTGCAAGTTCAAATGATTTGGGTGGCTCGAATGGCCTTAGGGGTTCGAATGGTTTCAGAGGTTCGAATGGTTTGAGTGGTTCGAATGCTTTTATTGGTTCTAAAGGCTTATAGACATGTGGAATTGTGGAATTTGTTGTTGTGGTATCGGTACTGCTAGTAGCTGGAGGCAGTTCTGAGTCCTGTTGATAAAGTAGTACGGGTTTTAGTTTAACTGAATATTTGAGAAGCTTCAGTTATATACGAGTTCTACTTACATTGAATGCTTGATATCTTTCAAATAATTCATAGCAAGAAGTTTTAACTGTTAGAAGCGATAAGGTTATTTTGGCATTTAGAACAGAGAGACGTAGAATTAAGAACAAGTGCAAGTTTAAAAGGGTACAGATGTTACTAGGGTATTTGGAGGCATGCAGTATACATTAAACTTACTTGATGCTATTTGTGACATATACTTTAATGGAATATTTCAGTTCAGTTTTAACTGTGAACAAATAGTAATTTGATTTGTCTTCATATTCAATGAATTTGGCCACTTTGAGGTAAATGTATGGTGCGGTATCATAGGTAGGCATTTAATTGGGCCTTATTTTTAAGAACTTGAATTGAACAGCGTGAGTTACCTAAATTTCCTACAAAAAGAACTTTCTGCACTTCTGGAGAATGTGCCTTTGCAGCTAAGAAGGAATCTATGGTTTCAGCACGACGGAGCTCCTCCCTCAAAGGTCAGGGTTGTGCATCAATATTTAGATAATATACTTTCTCATAAAAATGGATTCGGATTAATGGGTCTATTCAGTAGTCCGGAAAGTCACCAACACCTCTCGATTTTTCTCTGGGAGGTTTTAAAAAATACCTTTTGTTTTAACAGTATTAAACAATTTAAACAACGAACACTCAATTATTTTCCAGCGACTACTTGATTCTTCCACCGCGAATATGATTTTTTTTAACTTATAACTTTTAAACGGTAGTAGTAATACAGAAAAATGTCTCTAATAAAGGTTTATTAGACATTTAACAGGAAACAAATTTAGGTATGTTTCCGGCAAAAATATAATTAATATAATACTTTGGACTGAACCGTCCATTCCGTTTAACACCATCTGTTCCAAATTTTATTTTTGTATCCTGACAGTAGGCACATACTATCCAGTTTGAGACATCCTGTATAACAAAACTTTTAATATTATCGAAACACTAGAACTTTTCAGTTTAATTAAAAAAATATATCAATTACTCAAATACGTTTTAATATTGGCGCATCCGCCAAAAGTTAAAAAATAAATATATAAATCTAAAATATAGGGTTAAATATTAAAACTGAATAAATTAACACGCTCAACTTTTACCACGGAAATGTTGAAATATAGTCTGTCAAGTCTCTATTATATTTATCGGAAATGCCAACGTAAAACGGACAATTTGTTTTGGTTTCGGCTTAAGATGCTTTTGTAGTGTCGAAACATTGAAGATGTATGTTTATTTTTGTATACGTACGTCTAGAACCAAACATTTAACTCTTATTACTTGCTGGTCTCTTAAAAACTAAATATTACTGAAATATACTTGGTCTATTCTGAATATTAAGTACACATATTATTAGTAAACATTTTTTTGAAATTCAAATTCTGATTTACCTTCAATATTATGAACCAAACATTTAGCTCACAAAGTATTAGTAATTTTTTTTTAATGTCAAATTCTGATTTCGTACACAAATACGAGTAAAATTAAAAGTAGATTTACACTATGTTTGGTCCAGAAAAGTTTGCACGAGGGTAAAATTTACCCCATCGCAATTTGGTAAATTTTACAAAAACGCTTGAGGAATGTTATTTTATACTTGGTGGAATTTACTTGCAATAGTGTAAATCTCAATGCAGATATGTTAAAATCTGATGTTGATCAAATGTAGTGTAGATTTTCATACCATAAGCCTTAGAAACTGCAAAGCCTGATGATAGTTCGATATAAGTGTATTTAGGAACTATTATACCTACCATCTTATTGAATTAACATACTGTAAAAGTTTGTTTATACAGGGTGAACCTTAAATAAGTACAAATATTTTAATCAGCAGTACAGTTCACTGCATGTGTAGAACACATAATTAATAGTTTTTTTACAAACAAAATCAGGAATAAAAAAGTCAAATTTTAAATAAATTTCGTGATTTTTCAATAGAAAACTTGTTGAGGACCGCTGCTTCGGAAGTCATGGTGGATGTGCATTCCACAGCGGTGCCAGTGTTACACTAGAATTTTTAAACATGTCAAAGAATGATTGAAATATTTTTATTTATGAAAATATTAATAGCCATCTCCTCCCCTTTGCCATTTCTATTTCTCTCCAATAAATTGAAAATATAAACCAGATTCTCTACTCACAATCATATTATCCAGAATTTGTTCATTATCCATTTTTACTACATCACTCCGACTGATTTATCACAATACGTTATTGTTATCACTATCACTGATTAACACTACTTACTTAACAAATATGCTTTTAGCATATCAACCTTTTCACTGTTTGAATAATGCGCCATATTTTATTTAATCATACTGTATTTCACGAAAATTTTAATTAAATACACAAGACACTTCAGAGAAAAACACTGTCCTTGAAAAAAGTATCCCATATTAACTTTCAACTTACGTGTATTGAAATTATCAAATCCCTTTCCACAAATATTACATGTTTTGATTGCACTTGCCTATGCCACAGCTTGTTCCTTGGTCCTGAACCATACTAGTGCACCGGTCAACATCAACATAAACTCTATCAATCCTACAGCCTAGAGGATGGGGCTTGTGCGGAATAATTCGCCTACTGCTCCTGACACCTACTTGTTGTCTATGCCTACTGCTTACATCAGTTTCTTTTTGCATGCGATTAACTTTGCTTTTAAATATTTTACTTTGCTTTCTCTTGATATTGAACGCATACATCAAGCTAGTTATTTTATTATTTCACGTTGTTTGAGGTTATGTGGTGGAAGTACTCTAAGATGTTGTGTGAAAATTATAGTTTTTTGTTATTCTTCATAAAATAATTTAAGGAGATAATTTGTGATAATCTTTCTAACAGTGTACAATGGTATTAACTGAAATATGGATAACTGTTTAAATAGTTGGTTTTTCAGTAAGTATGTGAGCTTTTATGCACGTTTATGGATATTTTTTAAAAATAATTTAAGTAACTTCTTAAACTCTTTAACTGACAGTATCTAACTTGAGAAAAAATCATATTTTAATTGTTTATGATAATTTTACTTTACTTATTGGCTAAAAACGAGTGTTTTTAAACTAGAAACAATGGTAAAAATTGAATTTACTTTAAAACATTATTTATCTTACAGAAGATATGGCAACCTCGCCTTCAGTAAATCATATGGTTTATTTTATTAGGTTAAGTCAGTGGTCTATCTGGCCCGCGGTCCTCAAAATGTGGGTATTTAAAAAAAAAGTAATATCTCCGTAAATATTTGAAATTTTTAAAAATGACTTTTAGTAGACATATATATATATACCGGGTGTTCCCTCTAAGACTTTCAGTGCGAATATCTCAGAAACCATCATAGCCAGAGCGACGAAATTTTGTATACAGACACTAGATGGGGCGTAGAATCTGATGATAACATCAATTCTTATACAGAGTGTTCCATTTTCCAAGAAATCGATTTAATTTTGTTTTTTTGCTTGTCAGCTCTGCTAAAACTTATGTTTAAATTGAAATATACTTAATTATGAACACATTCTGATAAATAAACATTCAAAAATTTCAAAATTTAACATAAAAAACGCCTCCAAAAAGTACCCAAATTTCATTGTTTTGTCATGTAAAATGTGTATAGCCTTGAGCCAGACTTACACAGAAGAAACTAACATCGGTGAACGTCAAAACTATGAATTGTCATTGAGTTGTCAAATATTAATGGCATAAAGTATTTTATTTTACATAAATAACGCTAAATAATGGATTTGATGCAATTTACGTATGCACAATGTTGTTATTGAGACTTGTCGATAAAAATTTAGAGTTGAGTTGAGGCTTTTGGAGCATTGGGGTCGCCGTGCCGACGCAGTCTACCGCTACAGCTAAAGTTACAGCGTCAATATTGTGTATTTAAATTGTTCCATATAATGTAATAAAACTTCAGTAAATTGTTTTTTTATATTATTACAGTGTACAATAATAATTAGGTACACGTATTTTTTATAACAAAATAATTTACAAAATTGTGTAAGTACCTACCTAAAGAATATCCCTGTTTTCAACTGCTGTAATAATTATTGATTACTTATTTAGCAACAAATAAATTCAAACAAAACGATTTCTAAAACTTTTAATTAATGTGAACGAATTTGTCGTTGAAAGTCAGATCTGAACCTACCCTAACCCCACAAAAGGAAATATTACGAAAGCATAACCTAGAAATGATACTTGTATCCACATATTTCAGCACTTTACTTATGTCCTTATGTTTAAGAAGAACTCTACATCTGTAAAATAGTAAACAATGAACTACAATTTCTGTATTTCATGATACAAAACTAAAATAAAGCAACTGGTTTTTGCTAGGAAGAATCACCTGCAAATGTACTATACGCAGTAGGTAAGTACCTATCAAAATAGTCATTTAAAGCTAGATAATAATTTGTATGTATTGTTTTTATCTTTCAGTTACGTGTGCAGTGCCACAAATTACATTAAAACAGACACCAGAAAGAATAAGCGAAAAATATTTCACAGATATTTTCTTGGAAATAATTGTAAACATGGAATGATGGATAATATTATAAAGAAGTCTCTAACTCACATTCTTTGAAGATTATTCTATATGACATTAAATTCAGTTGTCTGTCGTAGGTTTTAAAATTTCTAAACGAATAAAATTAAGAAAAATAAACTAATTTCATAATTCTATGTAGGTACAGTATAAAAACATCTCGTTAGAATGTCTACACCCTAAGGGTATTTTTGTAATTGATACAAGGTGAACTAATAAAGATTTTACTTACTTACTTGCTTTAAAATGTTGAAAGCTAACTGTTGTTACAATATACAAAACATAACGTAATAAGGTAGGTATTGAACGATGAAACGGCAAGATTTGTTTCTAATCGTACACATTCCTCAGATTGAACATTGCTCTGTAAAAGAAATTAAAATACAGAACAAGTGTTTAATATAAAATCAGATGTAATAATGTAGATACTTAATGTAATTTTATTTTATTGTTAATAAATTAAAGTCTGTATTTGTTGTTTTTTATTCTACCCAAATTATTAAACAGAAATGTTTCAGAAATAATATAATATTAATTAATACTTTAAGATGAAGGATCAAGTTATTCAATTTAGTTACTAATTAAAAAATAAGCCACAATGTAGGTACGTATTACTTTTTAATTAAAATTATGCTGGGTACAACTGAATCATAGCTAGGTATAATAAAATATAAAAAATCACTCGTTTAGTCTTTTTTGAAAATTTTGTTCTTTTGTAAAATATGTACTGTCCAATGTGAGTTAGGGGACTTCTTTATATTATCCATCATTCCATGTATAAAATTAATTCTAACAAAATATCTGTGCGATATTTTTCGTTCATTATGTTTGGTGTCCTATTTTACGAATAGTTTTGTTTCAATGTAATTTGTGGCACTACACACATACCTGAAAGATAAAAACAATAATTACAAATTACTGTCTAGCTTTAAATGACTATGCGATTCTTGATTAATTAACAATAAAATAAATTTACATTATTACATCTGATTTTATATTAAACACTTATTCTGTATTCTAATTCTTTTACAGAGCAACGTTCAATCTGAGGGATGGTCATGCATCTACGATTAGAAACAAATCTTGCCATTTCATTGTTCAATACCTACCTTATTATGTTATGTTTTGTATATTGTAACAACAGTTAGCTTTCAACATTTTAAAGACATTCTAACGAGATGTTTTCATACTGTACATAGAATTATGAAATTAGTTTATTTTTCTTAAATTTATTCGTTTAGAAATTTTAAAACCCACGACAGACAACTGAATTTAATGTCTTATAGAATACTCTTCAAAGAATGTGAGTTAGAAACTTCTTTATAATATTATCATTTCATGTTAAGAATTATTTCCAAGAAAATATCTGTGTAATATTTTTCGCTTATTCTTTCTGGTGTCTGTTTTAATGTAATTTGTGGCACTGCACACACATAACTGAAAGATAAAAACAATTATTACAAATTATTATCTAATTTTAAATGACTATTTGATAGGTTCCTACCTACTGCGTATAGTACATTTGCAGGTGATTCTTCCTAGCAAAAACCAGTTGCTTTATTTTATTGTTTACTATTTTACAGATGTAGAGTTCTTCTTAAACAGAAGTACATAAGTAAAGTGCTGAAATATGTGGATACAAGAATCAATCATTTCTAGGTTATGCTTTCGTAATATTTGCTTTGGTGGGGCTAGGGTAGGTTCAGATCTGACTTTCAATGACAAATACGTTCACATTAATTTAAAGTTTTAGAAATAGTTTTGTTTGAATTTATTTGTTTCTAAATAAGTAATCAATAATTATTACAGCAGTTGGAAAACAGGGATATTCTTTATGTACTTACACAATTTTGTAAATTATTTTGTCATAAAAAATACGTGTACCTAATTATTATTGTACACTGTAGTAACATAAAAAAACAATTTACCGAAGTTTTATTACATTATAATGGAATAATTTAAAAATTTTCACAGATATTTTACACAATATTCACGCTGTAACTCTAGCTGTAGGGGTAGACTGCGCCGGCACGGTGACCCCCAATGCTCCAAAAGCCTCAATAACACCATTGTGCATACGTAAATTGCATTAAATCCATTATTTAGTGTTATTTATGTAAAATAAAATACTTTATGTCATTAATATTTGACAATTCATAGTTTTGACGTTCACCGATGTTAGTTTCTTCTGTGTAAGTCTGGCTCAAGGCTATACACATTTTACATGACAAAACAATGAAATTTGGGTACTTTTTGAAGGCGTTTTTTTATGTTAAATTTTGAAATTTTTGAATGTTTGTTTATCAGAATATGTTCATAATTTAGTATATTTCAATTTAAACATAAGTTTTAGCAGGGCTGACAACCAAAAAATCAAAATTAAATCGATTTCTTGGAAAATGGAACACCCTGTATAAAAATTGATGTTATCATCAGATTCTACGCGCCATCTAGTGTCTGTATACCAAATTTCGTCGCACTGGCTATGATGGTTTCTGAGATATTCGCACTGAAAGTCTTAGAGGGAACACCCGGTATATATATATATATATATATATATATATATATATATATATATAAAGAAAAAAGAAGATGGAGGTCTAAGCTATACGGTATAGCGGAAACCAACACACACGAATAGGTACCTACATGCAGAATCACACCACCACCCATCGCAGTTACAATCAGTGATCAAAACACTAATGACAAGGTCAGAACGACTCTCTGACGACGACCACAAAGAAGAGGAAATTAAAAACGTTAAATTAGCCTTACAATAAAATGTTTTCTGCGGTAACAACATCAAGAGGGCTTTAAGACCTAGGCGAAATAAAGAACAGAAGGAAGAAGATAAACCAATAGGCAAAGCTCTCCTGCCATATGTCAAGGGAACTACCGACAAAATAAACAGGATTTTAAAGAAATATAAAATAGAAACCGTCTTCAACACAGGCAGGAAGATTGGTAATATGCTACCATCAGCCAAACCAAACATTCCTCTAGAAGACCAAGGAGTATATGAAGTTCCTTGCGGAGACTGAGAAGACGTACATTGGACAAACTAACAGAAGAATTCAAACCCGGAAAGAAGAACATCGGAATGCTGTCCAGAAAAATGAAAAAACTTCGTCATTAGCTCAACATGTAAAAGACACCGGCCACGAGATTGATAATACCAGGGTACTAGCACGAATGGAGCATAAGGCAAAAAGAATAATTAGAAAAGCCATCGAAATTGAAAAACATCCTCAAAATCTCAATACACGTGACGATACCCAAAGATTACCAACAGCTTGGAAACCTGTCCTGGAAACCAAGAAGATCAATAAACCAGTGATACGCAACGCTGAGAGTAGTAATGTGAAGCGGAAGTAAGAAGACCTGAAGATGGTAAATGAGATTCATCGCGGAAAGGAACCCGGAGAAATTTTACAACCATATATATATATATATATATATATATATCTAATACGCATACGTAGTAACGCGAAGCAGAAGTAAGAAGACCTGAAGATGGTAAATGAGATTTTACCGAAACGTTGTCAAACAAATGGTTCTTTTGAAGACCATGCAGATTCATCGCGGAGAGGAACCCGGAGAAATTTTACAACCACATATAACACCCGCGGAAGCCTACGAATTAACATATATATATATATATATATATATATATATATATATATATATATATATATATATATATATATATATATATATATATATATATATATATATATATATATATATAAACCCGGAGAAATTTTACAACCACA
Source organism: Monochamus alternatus (assembly GCA_037114965.1). NCBI lineage: Eukaryota > Metazoa > Arthropoda > Insecta > Coleoptera > Cerambycidae > Monochamus > Monochamus alternatus. The sequence goes on along the minus strand of CM073426.1, from coordinate 8,929,449 downwards.
TATAACACCCGCGGAAGCCTACGAATTAACATATATATATATATATATATATATATATATCCTGGAAATTAAGAACAATTTTAAATACATTAGTATACATACAAAAGTTCATCGCCACGTAAATCTATCAAGGACAACACTATGGAGTTACATTTAAAAATATATGTGTCTAAGAATTTTTGTTTAATAGGACTTTTTTCTACTACAGAGAAATACACAACAGGTTTTAATGGTTAGCTTAGTGAATGCGAAATACAATACGTTCTCGTATGAAGCGTAGACAACAACTATAAATTTCAATAAGTGTTCACTAGTCACGTGATCGTAACTCGTATGCGTATTAGATAACAAACGGTGGTTATAGTTGGCAACGGAATAGTATTTACCCGCCTTCGTTTAAATTTTCAACTCTCTATGATAAAGTACTTGTATTGGTGCAGATTTGGTGAAATTATAGATTTTAGATCTCCTTGTAATATTTTTACAATTTTTTTTATTTATTCATAATTTTTTTTCAACATTTTTACAAATAAGACGTGTAAAATTTTACTGCTTCCAAAATAGTAACGTGTAAAGTTGATTTCTTGCTGTGTAAACAAATTAATCGTTAGTTTTCTGTCCATATACTGAAATACGTTAAACTCCTTTTGTTTATGTTTCTAATTATTGTTTTTTTTTGTTTTGCAGACATCATGTCAAATATTCAGTCGTTATTATCCTTATTTACTTCATGTGGGACAGGTACAAAAGGTATGACAGACATCTTATCACGTACCCAAAGTAATCTCATTTTGTGACTTGTTTTATACATCACTATTTTATTGTAATTATAGTTAGTGTCTTTAAGGTTTGTACGTGATTTTAAATTTGTGTCGAATAGAAACATACATGTAAAATTTATCGCACCGTTATGTTCCTTGCATCAAGCGAAAATTATGAACCATTTTCGTTGCTGCACGTTTCCACTGTTGCTAAATTCTTTTATTTATCGCTATAAACCGTTCCTACTTTGTGGAAAGTGTTTTGAAATTTCGCGCTATTTATAAAAACGCTTCTGTACCTCATCAGCGTAGTGTTTCTGAAATTTGACAACAGGAAACTGCAAAGACATTAATATTCATTAAGTGATTGTCCGTCCCACATATTAATGTAAAAATAACATCTGAACTGTGTAAATATTTTGCATTTGCATGTACGCACGGGTAAACTTTATAGATGTGATTAAATCAATTCAACTTATTGTAGAAAATAAATAATTTAATAAATCGTTTCAATATTTTAGATTTTACTACAAGATGAATAAGTAATTTACCTTGACATAGAACATATATACACTGAAAAAAAGGCCAGTAACTTTACAAATATACTTTGTAAAAATATCCTTATAATTGTCTTAAAATAATTCTAAAAATGATGATGATATTACACTGACGCTTGTAATTTTACACGAAAACTGCCAATATACAACAAAACCGTAAACTTCACATGTAATTATAATGTAATATGTACATTTATAGAATATATTGTAATACATTTACAATTAGCAATGTGAAATCCACTTTTACTTTGTAAAATTACTGAACATACCAAATTTACTATATAATTGATTGTGAAAATACGCTTAATTTGTGTGTGAAGATACTACTAATTTTAAAACGCACTGCCATTAACCGTTGAGAGCGTTGGGTGGTGACGCCTTCATTATTTCTTGCTTCATTTCGATGAATGCAGCGTGTACCTAAGACCTAGGTACATACATAATTAATTTAGTGAGTAGTGACTAGCAATATAATCATATGTAGAGTAATCAGTGAGTGTTATTAGTACTATAAATAGTTTTGTCTAGTGCTGGTTGTAACATAACCTAAATAAAGCATGCTTTATTTCGACAAATGCAGCGTGTACCTAGGACTTAAGTACTTACATAATTAATTTAGTGAGTAGTGACTAGCAAAATAATCAAATCTAGAGTGACTAATGAGTGCTTTTATTACAATAAGTAGTTTTGTCTTGTGTTTCTTATAACATAACCTATATGAGATAACGTAATTAGGTATGTATTTGATACAGAATTATTGAAGCAAAGGAACAATGGTATTTTTCCATCTACAAAAATCAGATACCAACTGTAGATTGAACTCTGTTCATCTTACATATAAACAATATATTATTTTCTACGTTAGAATTATATTTAAATTGTAGGTACCTATATTACACATTAGATCTCGTTTGAATATTATAAAATATTATTTTTTTTTATGTTTACATATACAAGAAACTTTATTATTTAATATGTACAATATATAGATTTACTTTGTTATATATGTTTTGTATAACGTTAAGTGTCCTGTTTTGTAAAAGTGGCCTAAATGTACAGGTACCAAATTAAATAAAAAATATCGAAAGACCTTAATATTTTATTTTTCATAATCTAACTATATTTATTCTAACATTATAAACTCTTATTCTAAATTGCATAACATACTAGAAAAAATAGTAAAATTATTGTTGGAGCTGTGAAACCAGAATTTTTGTAGTCGACAATAATATGAACCATTACCTACGTTTTTACTAATCTATCAAAAAGTAAAATATATTCGTTATATTCGTAGCGTACCACTTAGTTGTATCTACATGTTTTTCTAAATTCAAAAAATTAAGCAAAATAAGGTACTTAATTTATTGAAGATGTAATAGGTATAGCTGTAACTACGGATTATCTAACTGAGCTGAACTTATATAATCGGTTAGGAATAGTACGATTGTGTAAATGTTTTTCACACAATTTGTGCAAAAATGTTTAATAGAACGAATATTTAGTTTAGAAGATTTTTCTTTTAAAATAACATCTTGATGAAGTGAAACACTGTTAGAGATTTCGTGTGTTATAAACATGATGTCATTAAAGTAACTGTCTTAAAATTGACTGTAGGGGTTTCGATACTTTTAGGAGGTTTCTTTTATTTGCGGAAAAGATAGAGAAAACAATAGTCCAAGTGCCACGGAAAAAGTTTTTGAGAAAAGTTGAATGACGAAAATTTCATTTCAATATCTTGATTCGCTTTGATACAGTACATTTGTTAATTTTAGGCTTTTTTTTTGGAAGGTATTCTATATTTTTTTATTTCTGAAAATATTTGTACTCTCTAATGAGATTACTATATTCAGCTTTTTGTGTAGAATCTAGTGGCTTACACAAACTTCTAAAAAAAATAATAACATCATATACATTTTTTGATATGAAGTTTTGTACTTGATACGTAGGTATGCATAAAAATATTTTTAAGTTATAAATATACTAGCAAATTCTTTTTGTAAATAAATATTACGAAAATATTCACGTAAGATGAAATAAATTACAAGTTGAATAAAAATAAATTGAAACATATGTTTTATTAAAAAAATATGAAAGTTTGTTATAACGGAAAACTAGAAGTGATACAAAAGCGTAAGCCGCTAAATATTTTTATAAGTAGAAAAGTTTCACAGATATCATAGAAAACGAGCAAAATTGAAAAACATCACATAGGTATTTTTTAAACAAATCGAAATGTAATTTTCGCAATTCAACTTTTCTCGAAAATTGAGTCCGAAACATCTGCTTAACTTTTTTCTGTCTTTTGCGAAAATAGGAGAAACCTTCTATAGGTACCTAAGTATCCAAACTAGACCATCCTGTACAATAAATAAAAATTACATTGTAGTTATAGTGAAAAATGTTTTATTACAATGTAATTATACAATTGATTGTAAAGTTACTTTGTACTTTTATAAGTAATTATATAAGTTACATTGTAAAAATTTTTGAATTGTAAAATTACAAAGTAATATTACAGTTACTAAACGGAAAATTACATCGTAAAATAAATTTACAATGCAATTGTACATTTTAATTGTAAAATCACAATCTATAAGAAAATCACAGCAATAATGAAGGGTAAATAAATTGCCATCTATTTTTAGTGTAATTATTTTTTACAGTGTAAACAATTGAAAATCAGTTACTCAACTGTTGCTAGGTAACAGAAACAAAAAGGAATTTTCACATTTTAATTTATAGTCAATGTCGTCAATTCACATTTCTTTTGGTACAAATAACATATTCTTGTTACATTACTATTTAAATGATCAGTATTAATAACAAGTGCGGTAAAATTTGGTTACTACATCTGTCTTATTTTATAACAGTGAAAACGAAAAAATGCTACCCTTGATAAAATCATTCGGTTGTTCTTAAACTGTTAAAAATGTTAGTATTTTATATACAATGTATTCAGTTTTTATGGTCATTTTAAAGTGAACGCACAAATAATGGCAATAATTGTAAAAGAAATTAATAAATGACTTATTTGGGTTTATACAAATATTATAATTTTTAGAATGAATTTACTTGTCTTAAATAAATAAATATATCTACGACCCAATCAACAGTGTGGCGTATCATACACGAGGCTCAATGATATCCGTACCATGTACAGCTTATCTAAGCATTAATATCAAGGGATCATCCCCTACAATTTAAATTTTGTGGTTGCTGCAACCAATCTTCAGGCATACATTCTCTTCTCCAAATCTTTAGGGTCATTTCGTATATTCATTGTCGTGAATTATCTCCTATGTGCTTAATATTCTCTGCCGTTATTCTGCTTTTTTCTGGACTTTTGTTATTCTTTAAGTCTTCTATAATAATAATAATAATATCTCTACCCCTCATTCTAATCACAGGGATTAGCCCAGAAGTCGGAGACTTGTGCGGTAGAGGGGGCGGCATATTATTATTAAGCAGGCCGCATTTGCGCCCAGGAACGACTTACGTTGGTAGGCCCTAACCACTATTCAGTGCAGGAATGAGGGAAACCTGGAAAACCTCATTAATTAGGGGGGTAGTCAAATATCAACCGGTATCAATCTCTCACATTGACCCAAGCCAACATTCTTCCACCCTACCATACGCGCAGAAAGGGCGCCAAACCTCTCCACGAATATATCTTATATACGGTCTACCGGCAGCTGGGCTCGAACCAACACCGATCTAGTCACCTCGATTCAAGTACTGACGCCTTAAACCGCGCGACCACTGACCGATAACTGGCCTATAATTATGTATATTTCCTTTTTGAAGGCTGTTCTACCACTCCCTATTCCCTTACCAGTATCATGTCCTCCTGATCCTCTCCTATTTCAAAAGTTAGGGTACTTTATTTGAATTTAATTATTTAAATTTTTTTAAATTCGACGGTCTACACATATGAAATAGAAAATACATTTTTGAAGGATTTTCCAACAAGAAAGAATGTTCTAAAGATATTTTCTCATACATTTACAAATAAAAAAGTTTAGTGTCCTTTGATAAGGTCATGCATCTAGAAGAGCTCATTTTTTTCTTTGACCTGGCTTCACTCCGTGCCTTAGTATATTTTCCTTCAAAAATTCTCTTGTATGAAAATATCCGAGATAAAACAAGCCAGTACCGATTCATTTACGCCTTCATGCATATTATTTTACACTATTTGCTTTCTTGACTTGCCGTTAAAGAATCTCATCGCCAAACGTCTGATGTTAGGAGCCGAACCAATGGTGGCAATGCTTTATTTCATTTAATTTATGCGTTAGAAACCAGCGCTTGGAACTCAGCCAATGGGGCAGCAGCAGACGCTGGACATTTATTTTTCTTTAGAAGCGTTGGAAAAAACTATTTATAGGTTATAGGGAGTATATTTTCGATATTTTTATTCATAATATTTTCGCGGTGTCAATGCTCGCGATGGCGACGATTGACAGCCGATTCACAGTGATTTACTTGTTAAAAATACCAGTGAGACAGCTGGGAAGTATTTTTATTATATAATCCAGTGTTTTTTTAAATACTTTCGTCCCGAAAAATTAGATTGTTTTATGGATTCGTTCGGCAATAAAAGGGATATTCGTTTAGGCTGCTTTTGAGAGAAAACAATTACTAATCTAATTATAAACGATTTGGCTTCCAAGATACAAGAAGTTTAAATTTTTGAAAAACACCTATAGCTGTGGCACGAATTTAGACGGCTTACGTTACAGCTGACGCTACGCAATTATTTTTATTTATTTGTTATTTAGTGTAGTGTATAGTTTCATTCTTTTCCGTTGCAGTTTCTTAAATATTTGAATGAAAATATAATGGTTCATTGATGCATGTGACTTTAGCCGTCTAAATTCTTGCAGCAATATTTAGTGGGAAAAGTGATAAATTTTGATTGCACTCATCTGTCATTCTACTACAGCAATTTGTGATTATGATAAATATAAACGTTCAAATCGACGTTATATTTGGTCTATTCTCTGTGAGATTGCATTACATTTTAAGGAATTGCATATTTTATATTATTTTCAATCATATTACATGGATTACGAAATTACTAGATAATGCAATTTATTAACAATAAAATTACTGAATTAAATGTTGTCTATGGAACTTTTACATATTTTTTCCTGAAGTGAACAGTTTTATAATTATATTTATATTACAACTGCATAATACGCTTATTTTAGTTTAAAAAAAAATAATAAAATAGGAGATATATATTTTAACAAATACAGTTTCGAGACATATTTACTGAATTTCCAAAAAAAAATCCAGTCTAATGATAGGACGTACAAATCGCTATCCTGTTGGAAGCGCTTCCAGAAGTATTTTTTGTACAGTAGCCAAGACTGACACACGCTGTCCCACGTATAATTTCTGCGACTAAAATGGATGTTATTCAACAAGTTATAACTACGGTTATAAAATGCGCTGCAAACTCATAATATGTGTATCTTGTAAAATGTGTTCTACAAAACCTTAAGCTTTACGTTTTTCAGAGTACTCCTGGTAGAACGCTGTACACTATCATTAGGGATTACTTTGTACTTGTTCTCTTTTATTTATTTTCACTATATAATTTAAAATTGTTGTATTTATATTTATTTTTTCCCCGTCTAAAAACAAAATTTTATCTCAGCTGGTTGTTCTTTTCTGGACAATAATATTTTCAAAAGGTTTTAGGGCTTTGACAAAAACAAAATATGATCTGAAGACCTGAAAGGCAAATACTTAATATCTAAAATCGCGAATGCCGTGAAATAATTCATAGAAGCTCTCTTGATAGCTACAGTATTGTAGACAAAAGAAGCGGAGTATTAATTGTTCAAATATCTTTCATTTAAAGTAAGCTCGTGACCTAGAATTGTTTAAAATCTACAAACTATGCATCTGTAAATGTCAGGACTAAGGGATATAGAAGACAGAGGTGTGTTAAGTTTACACAAAATGGTGGTACGTTTAACACATTCATTCGTAAATATTACACAAATTCAGTATATTTTAACATATTTTGTGTAAAATGTACAAAAATGCCAAAGTGTATAAAACTGTTAACACGGAAATTTTACACACTAGAAAATTTCACTTGCACTTAACTTTTCACAGTTTATAAACAGTTGAAAATCAGTTACGCAACAACTTATCTGTTGCTAGGTAACAGAAAGAACAAGAAATTTTTAAAAATTTTCACATTTTTACTTATTTGTAGTCACTGCCATCAGTTCGTATTTCGTTTAGTATAAATAACATTCTTATTTTATCTTATTTTACATTAGATTTAAATGATCAGTATTAATAGCAGTTAAGTACGGTAAAATTTGGAAAATGTCCTTTGTTATATATATGCAGACGGATTTTGTTTCCACTCCGTACATTTACTTACTTGTTTGTCCCTAATAATTCTGTCTTTCCCAAGAAAAAATGATGGCGTTTCCGATAAACAGAGCCAAATATTCGTAACTGCTGGTCTGCTACACTGTGTATGATGGTGTAGTTTGGCAGCCTACTCGGTTTTATAACTTTAAAAATACTCGACGGGTATCTTGGATGCGTTGTGTTATACAACAATATTTCTATGTCTTATTTTTATATATGTATTGCTGCAGCTGTGCTGTACATACCTCAATGCTATTGTTTTATTTTATGAAAAAAAAAACATGAAATGTGTTATTCTTAGAACTCTGAGAGATATAACTTAGCATCTTGGTATAAAAAAGTAATAGACAAAGACGATATTGGGTAGGCTAAAGAATCGTTTATCTTCATTGTAATAATCTGTTTAGATGCAGCTTCTTGTTTTTTAGAATCTGTATATTGAAATTGGTTGTGCTGTATTCACTCCTTTATTTCTCTCATTTCTCTCAATCATCTGCAACTACAAATCCAGAAAAATACATGTAAATCATTAGAACTGGAACTTCTCCAAAGTGTAGTGGGTAGAAACAATTAACTTGTGACAGGTTATATATTTTTCAGACTGACAAGTACAAAATATGAACAACGTTTTTTGAAATTGTACATTCTTTTTGGAAATTTGGGATATATAAAACTATTTATGTGAAAGCAACAACGTACTTAACTTTGCATACGTAACAATTCTAAAGAAAATTAGAAAACCAGTTTATTGTAAATATTTATATTGTGTACAGATATCTCAAAAATCAAGTCACATTTGAGGTTAATCATTGGGAGCTTGGAAATTATAAGAGATACGAATGCACTGAAGTCGTGGCAAAACTGCGCAATTCGGTTCCAACACTCGCCGTTTAAAAATTAAAAAAGTTATGAATAATTCTGGATAAAACTGGAAATAAATTAAATTTAGAAAATTAGTTTTCATTATTATTTTTTTTTTTATTTTATTGGCTATTTCTCATTACCACAATGTATTTTCTACAATATGAAATTATAAGTTTATGAGTTCGACGCTGAAAACAGTGCGCTTTCAGTCATAGACCATAGGAAATAATTCTCTTTTTTTATGTTCTGTCACCCTCTTTTGGTGTCTTTGTTCCAAACACTGTAAATTTCGCTATAAATTTTTGTTTATGTGCAACATTGTTTTCTAGATGTATTCTAAATTAATCTTAATATTTTACAGAAACCTTGATAAGGATAAAAAGGAACAGAAGGACCCAGATAAATTCGTTTCCAGAGAATATAACAAGACTCCAACCAAAATGTCGGACATGCAAGTAGCAGTAGCTGACAAAAATGCCTTGGCTTTGAGCAAAGATGCAGAATTTGAATCGGAACTCACAGAAGAAACTACACTCTCTGAGGTTGGTATTGGTTTCAGTAAGTTTGCATCAAAATGTAGTGTTGACTGAGACAAGAAATCTTGCACAATTTGATAAAGTCTTGTCTGGTCTGGCAAACCAAGACAAGTTTCTTTAACGTCTCAGTGACTCAAAATCGAATTCTAGTTCAGTTGAACTGAATCTAAACTAAATAAACTTTGATTTTAAAAATAAATATATGTGCTAGATGCTCTATAAGTACTTACAATAGAATAGAATAAAGGATCTAGTACAAAATACCTACAATATAAATGCAATATTTATTTTTGCAGCTAATGTCCATTTAAATGCATACTTGGAAGAATTCTCGCTCTGTCAATATTTCTTGTCTCGCTTTTTTAAATCTTGTCTTGCAATTGAACTCTTGTCTTGGCCTTGTCTTGTCTTATCTTGTGAGAATAATACCAGGTCAAAAAAAGCAAAACAGAACACTAGAATACTAAAATCTACTAAAATCAGATGATTCTGAAAGAAAAAATAATTTATTTATTTAAACAAGACTGTTCGATTACTTAAATTTCACTGACCTTTGGGTAATGAGGAAAATATGAGAAAAACAACTACTATCGAATCTATTTGCAAACAGGTTTAAAATTGTCGAATGTAGGAGTTCCTCTGTAAATATTTATGGGATACAAATTTCTAAATAACGAATCTGTTAAAAGATTTACGATTTTCTAGATGTGTTTTATATATTTAGAAACGTTAGATTCGATTAGCTAACTCCTATTTGAAAATAAAACATAAAAAATGGTTGATCGTTGAACTCGTGTTCGTTGGCTTTTCAACCTTCCTCAAATTTTAAATTTACACCCACCACATTCTGTAAAATGAGTAGGTCATTACGTTTATTTACAATTTGGTTGATTATAAAATCAGAAAAGTTATCCAAAAATCAACGCTATAATTTCTTTTCGACATTCTTCATCATCTGGGATGCACTGTACTGAAATTTAAAGCACCTATCTAATAGTAATAAATACTAGTTATATTCAATTGAAGAAATTTATTCACAAATTCAACCAGTAGTTACTATATTAGAAAGGTATTTTAAGATAATATAAATTAAATCTCCTACAATTCCTCTCAATGAAGTCATATACATATATGCTCTCTGATACCAAACATCTAGGTATGCTAATGGACAATTCCACAGGCAAAGTTATATTCAATAATTATCTAAAGGAATTAATCTACCTAAATTTACTAACCTGGTTTAATAAAAACACTCTATAAATATCTAACTTCACTTTTGACAGTGGGAACTGCTTGCTTCTTCAGGTGGCCTCCTTTAAGTTGAGTTAAATATGTAACTATAAAAATTATTATATAAATAAAAATTATTTGAAGTTAAATATCGACAGACAAAAGTGAGTTTAGCCTGTAAATTTAGATATATTCTTACTTTACTGGATAGCCGAATCTTCTCGAATACCAAAAATTCAGGAGGCGGTTCTGCAAGAAATTGACGAACATCCTGAGACCAGCTGAAGAAGGTCGCTGAATATTTGTCATTAATTTTTTAGCGAAGTTTGGTTGACTTTTTTTGTTATATCTGTACCATATTTTAAGAGTACAAAACACTACTTTACGACCTTTCATATGTGAACTCAGATACCAAGCCTATCGATGCCAAGAGGGAAGGGCTTCTTCGTGCTGAGGATAAGCCGATCAACACTACTGATTCCTGACGATTATAGCTGGACTTTTACAGTCGACTGGACGTAGACAAACTATTCATCGGATATCGGTACTTAGATACACATTAAATACAAAATTCAGTTCATACATTGCAAATATAAGAAACCGTTCATCCAACATTAGCCTGCGACTAAATTAATTAAGTTCAATCAATGGTACCTTTAGAATGTTCCATAACGCAATTTTTACTAGTAATGCTATTCGAAATGTCCATAATAATCATGTGTGAACGGACGAGAACCTCCATGCCATAACCTAAACACATTTCCAAAAATAATTTTAAGTTAATGTATGTGTTTGATACAATTTGTAGCGCGCGATGGGCAACAGAAGATTTGCCCTGTGCAACGTCGACATGAAGTCGTTGGCTGCTTGCGAGTCACTTTTGTTAGAATTATGCAGCACTAACGGGGCGTCAGGGGAGCTTATTCTGGTTGCAATGTCGACGTAAAGTCGTTGGATGATATAGATTCACTGTACTTTTAATCAACGTGGTCTGGCGACGTCCTGTACTGTAGAGGGCGACAGGGGTACGAGGACGATTTGTTTAGGATAGAAGGTTATGGAACGTGACGTAGTTTTAAAGCGGGAATGCATGACCGGATGATTTACTCGTTGTATACGTTTGAAGACGTAACAGTATGAACATAAATTGTTTGTATCATCTTAGAGAACCATTTTTTCTAAGAATGCTTTCATGAACAGTCTTACCTGCATTTCCTCCAAGAAGAACTACCTGTTTTGTTTGAAAATGTACCAATTGAGTTAAGAAATCAAATGTGATAATGCACGATGAAGCTCATACTTATATCATGAAATTTATTCTAATTCAATTGGTTGCTTAGAACCTTAGTAATGGCCAGCAATATCTTTCGATATCAATAGGATTTATTTTTGTGGAGGCATCTTAAATTTCTGTTGTATATAACTCCAGTTAACAGTTTAAACATTTTTAAAGAGCGAGTAATCGCTTCTTGTAAAACCATATGCAATTCGACTTGAAGTCGAGTGGAAGAAGATTTTTATAAAACATACAAGACATTTTAACCACCTAAGGTTATGATATATACTTAAAACACCCAGTATCGTATATTGAACTAAACTGGAACAAATTTACATTACATTGATGGTCTATTTGCTTTTAATTAAGTATATTTATGACATTATTTTCTCCTGTAGCAAACAAACAATAATGTAAACCACCAAACAAAAATATACATAGAGACCTATTTCTCAGTAACGCTTGCTTGATTTTTGATTTTCGTGACCATCTGGTACTTGTAAATCTCGCGCGGAACATCCTTAATTACCCCATAAATCCGGAATATACAAACAAGGCAACATGTATATCCTAGATGACACTTTAACGCACCTTTTAATTGCCTCTTACCGCATTTGCCAAACCAAGTGCTACGACCATTTATAATGTTGCACGAAATTGCAACATGTCTCTCTAATTCCCAAACGGTTTGTTTACGGGTGAGCAGAAGCGATCAAGTTAATATGAAAGCCTGTCTTAATTGGCTTATGGACTATGACTGTCGCCCCACGAGTGGGCACTATTTCAGGATAATTGGCTCTCACCAGTTTTAGATTTAGTTGATTTGATCTCTCTAAATGACGCTATGTACAAGGTGTTCCATAATGAATTGGTCATAGAAATTTTAAAATTTGTCTTCAAAATTCTAAATGATGCTATATACAAGGTGCAAGATACAAATATAGATTGTTGACTTCAAATGAATAAAATTTAGCCAAATGTGCCTTAGTCAAATGTAACTGGTTTAAGATACGTAATAATTTGAAAACAGTTTAACTTATTGAAGCTAAAATTGGTACCATTATGCATCTATATTTTACAATTATTTTCATATTTTTCATAGAGACCACCAGATTTTCGACATTTAGGTTCGATTGAAAAAGAAACTCTTCTAAGTAGAAAAGGTATACTTCAGGGATCCACCTTGGGGATCATGCAAACTTAACAATAATACAATCTGTAGTAAATAATACTACAATTGTGACTTTATAGTTTTGGTAAAATAAATACACACGTCAAAAGTCTTGGACTCCACTTCATTCCTGTTATAAAATTTTTTTGTCAGAAAAACCAAATACATTTATAAAAGTATATTGTTTTCTAAATCTTTTTTATTTGTGAAAATAATATGTTCGATAAACTGAGTACTTAGAAAATTAAAAAACATCAAATGACATTTTTGACACAATTTATTAAATCAAAAAGAAGTAACAAAGTTGTCTACTTGACTAATAGTCACCACGTTCCAATAGCCTATTGACACGTCTGTGCATTGAGATAATCAAGCGGTTAACAATCTCTTGCGGAATATTGTTTCATTCCTCTTCTGCCGCCACGGCTAACTCACCTGCAGTCTGAGGTGGAGGAATATGATTATGAATGGCTCTAACAACGAAATCCCACATGTTTTCAATAGGATCCATATCAGGAGAGTTGGCTGGCCAATATAATCTATTGATATGTCCTGCTTCCAGTGTCTTTTGAACCCTTCTTGCGCGATGTGGTCGAGCGTTGTCGTCCATAAACACAAATGGTGTGCGGCGGTTGAACATTATTCCACCTCAAAACATTACGGTACCCCCTTCATACGGAGCAACTTTGTCGATTGTCATCAGTAACCAGCCCAATTCTGGTTTCGTCTGTAAATAAGACCCACCGCCACTGGCGTAAATGCCAACCTCTATACTCTCGCGCCCACTGGAGACGGGCAGTACGATGTCTTGGAAGTAGAGTGGGGATCCTTAATGGTCTTCTAGCACGTAAATTTGCGTTGTGGAGTCGTCTGTAAATAAGACCCGCCACTGAGGGTGGGAACCCGTCTTCTAGCACGTAATTTTACGTTGTGGACTCGTCTTCGAATAGTAGGTGTCGATATAACACGGCGAAACGTACCTTGAAAGTGGGTCTTGAGAGTTGAAGCTAAAGATGTGCGGTATCTACGGGCATATTGCACCAAATACCAATCCTCTCAATTCTTCATATTTGTGTACTATTCGTACAACAGATGATCTAGGTGTGCCCAACCATTAGGTTAAATCGAATCATTTTATATACAGGGGGACCAAGACTTTTGAAGGAGTGTTTAATATGTTAAGAAATAAAAATCTTCTGAGCTCTTTTTTAAACACAATAATAATTATTTTTTTGCTGTAATATTCATTTATTTTTCCAGTATTTCAGTCGCAGTTGATTTAAATATTAAATCACCAATAAGATACCTAAATTTGATGCATCCTCAAAAGCAACTTCGTTTCACTAAATAACTAATATTGTATGTTTGGATGAATATATTTTTATGTCGATTCTCCAAGTATTATTACTTTTAATTTTATCTACTAAAGTACCTAAAATGCTAGAGCAAATGCCAGAATCGTCTGTTTCGCCAGAATCATCTGTTTAATTTACCAAAAGCGTTTTCGCGATTCAGCTCCACTTTTTCAATAAGATTATCTACTCTAAACGAAATCGTATTGGAATAATTCCAAGTTACTGTTAACTTTGAATTTTAAGCTATTTATAAACAAATATAATATTCTAGGATTCAAAATAATTAGAGCAATAATTTATATGCACTGTAATAAAATATCGACATGGCTGTAGATGTTAAGCCAGCTTCGATAAAAAATGATAATTGATTAAAAAATGAGCCTTCCTGCTGCTATACTTATGTTCTTAACGGCAGCAGTACTAAAATAATTTAGCAAAAGAATTTTGTTTAACAGGTGGTTAATGGTATCTACTTTCAAGAAAAGTAGCCCAGTTTTGACAGATTATATAATATTTAGCGCTTTGTTAAGACTGGCAAAGGAAAAAGAAAGAAAAATTCAATTTTTGTAACAGATTTTTAGTATAGAGAATCTGTGAGTTAGTAATTTTTATTGTCGCTGTTGGCAACACTGTCTAATTTGTTGTTCTCATTGATTGAAAATATCAGATCTGTCGAAACAACAATTTTGACAGTACGATCAGAGAAATATTTTAGTTAAATAAGTAGTAATTAATAGTATTTTTTTAATGAGGAATAAAGAAAATAAATTTTGTGATTTTTCAACAAAAAACTTGTTGAGGACCGCTGTACAGACTAAGATTTTTATAAGTCCTGGTATTGCAGATGGATATGTATTCCACAGCGTTGCCAGTGTTGCACTAATGTGATATCTTGATAACTTTTTACATAAAATATCCTTCGAGAAAGTTAAAAAGTAGGATTTTTAGACAATATGTCAAATAATGATTGAAATATGTTTATTTATAAAAATGTTAATGACCACCCGCTCCCCCTTGTCTTAAAAAATATTCATTTAAAATGCCAACCATTTCACTATTTGGATAATGCGATATAATTTACTTAATTACACTGTATTGCATCAAAAATATGAGTTAAATACACAAGAAATTTAAAAGAAAAACACTGCCCGTGAAAATATGTGTTATACATTAGTTAAAAAAAACCATTAGCCTCGGTGGTTGTCAATTCTAGGATGTAGTTGGTGGCTCTGCTCCCTGCGGGACGTTTTGCCTACCGCCCGTGACACGTACCTGCGCCTATGACATCAGCTTCTTTTTTGCATGCGATTGACACTGCTTTTCCAAACGTTAACGTTTCATCTTCTTCATGAAGTCTGTATCGAACTGCGCCTTTTCGAAAGCCTATAATAAATCTGTCTCTTATTAATTCGTACAGCATATTTCCTTTAAAGTTGCACTGGCAATCCACAACACATTTCCGACATAGGTCAACAAATTGATTAATATTAACGCATTAACGAATATATCTAGCTGGTTATTTTGTTATTCCACGTTTTGTGTACAAATTAATATTTATAAAATGGGGGTATTTTTAAAAAAAATTACCATCTCCATAAATATTTGAAATTTTGAAAAATAACTATCACTAGACTCATCTATATGACGAACTACACCTGCAGTAAAATATTTGTACTTATTTAAGGTTGATCCTGTATTTTTGTGTAATAATACGATTTTGTTCGTAATTTAGGTAATGTTTAAATTTTTAAGAAATAATCCACAATAATAAGTTAAAAAATGCCCAATGATACGACTTCAAATATATGATACTTATTTGCAGTAGTGTTATGCACAACATCCGTGTTGAAAACACCCTCTATATATCTTTCACTTTTGCTTTTAGTCGCACAAGGATCTTGGCCACACAAAGATATCGGAGAAATCTGCGTCTTTCGAAAGCAACGAGACCACTTCTCTAGTAGAAGAGAACAGGCAGAAGCAGACGGAAGCCTCTAGAACCGTTTCCCAATCTGAGAAGATGGAGGTGTCAGCCAACCGACAGGTAAAGACTTCTTCGTACGAAACGTCTCAAACCTATGAAGAAACAGAAGAGTACGAAGTCGAAGCATAATATAATACTTTACTTTTTTTTGATAAGAAATTATCCATACAAAAATTATATTAACAAAGTCCTCTTGCAGGATTATGGCGACATGTCGGACTTGTTCACCGGAAAAGAGTATCTCATTTGACCAAATTTTTGTCAAATTAAAACGTAGAATAATTTATAAATGAATTAATTCGATTAAAGAATTGTTAAATACATTTTGTTGTTTAGTATAGCTTTATGCGAAGCTTTTTATGGATAATTTCTCTATGACATAATTTTTCCTACTCCAAGTATTTCACTTAGCAGCTTTTTTAAGTTCTTGATAGGGTTTTGGATGTCGTGGCATTTACTAAGTAAGGAATCTGTGAAAATGCAGAATGTGATAAGAAATGAAAAGACAGTGTAGGCGCCGTTTTATTTTGCACCATTTGCCTAAAGTTATATAGAACTGACGCTTCAGCAACCTGTAGATTTGGAATGTTATCCACTCGCTTTCTTTGTCCTTACTTATTGTACTACTTTTTTCTTTCAATAAATGTATTTTAAGATGTCTCTCGTTTATTTCAGAAAACTGAGCTTCAAAATGTTAACGAGGTAGTTAGCTCTGGATAGGGCACAGTTCTATATAGCTTTTGTCAATGCACGCGCGTTCTCTTAACGTTTTGAAGCTTCAGTTATATATCAGTACACCTAAACTGCACACTAAATGTGGTGTTCCAAATCAAGTGTACATAATTTAGTGTACTTTACACACCTATATTGCAGGTACAAATGTATTTACTTTCTGCTGAAATAAAATTTTACTTTACCTTTACCTTTTTACCTAGTCAGTTGTTCAAGAGCCAGTGTACCATTTCCTTAATATATTGAACAATGAGCCTAGTAGTAGAGAATTTTCTGTAGTATGTATTTCTATGATCACAAGTATTGTATTGTACACGTGTTGTAACAACAATAAAATTTACTTCTTAAATATGTTTTTGCATGATACTGTAGTTTCTTTAATCTACTTTATTAGTAGTATTTTTTGCTATGCTAGTAACGTCACAACCAGTGGCAAAAAAGTTGTAATATTACACACTTAATTTGGGACACCCAGTATATCTACTTAATAAAATTGTCTCTATTTTATAAGAATTCAGAAACACAGTAAAGACAAATTTTTCGCAATGCACAATACTTCCTTCATAGTTTTCTACTAGTATTTTCTAACAAATGTCCTTTTTCCTACATAAGTGCCATTTTTTATTTTATTTTTTATATTATTTATTTTTTTTTTAATTCATCCAAAGAGAATGAAACCCAATTACTGGATGTGGTAGAAACGAGTATATAGATTAGAAAATGAACAAATGAAAAATAAAAAGAAAAACAGACAGAAAAATAGTTCTCAGTGAATAAAGAACAAAACGTTATATTTAGGTTGTTCTTGTTAATCGAATAATTAACTATAAAAATTACATCACTGCGTCGAAATTTGGAAAAACGTTACAGTTGCGGCAAGAATTCAAACGACTTACGTCAACGCTGGCGAAAAGCAATTGTTTTATTGTCAATATAATCTACGATAGTTTGTCGCGTTAAAAACAATAATTTTTTAAATTTAGTGTAATATATAGTGGAAAGGTTAAGTGTAGTATATATTTTTGCTATTCTCAGTAGAAAATATAATGAATTATTCATTTATTTGTATAACGTAAGTCGTCATACAAGTTCTTGCCGCAACTATATACAAAAATCTGAAGAAAAATGAGAAAGTAAGACAATGATGACGTAGGTAATTGGATTATAAATATAATTAAATATTTACTTTCAAAAGAAATTTAAACATATTTTAGAAAAGTAGTAGTAAATTTAGCAATATTTAAAATATGTTGTTCTTATAGGTGTTTAAATTATGTACCCCAAAAAACGTTGAGACTCAAAATATTGATGAATGATATTCTTTATGGCAAACGCTTTTTATAATTACTTTTAAAAGTAACTGGGTATTTAAGCCACTCCGAAATATACAATATGTTCAAATTTGATCTAGAACACCTCTTAATTGGGGAACTTTCCGTTATGTTTCTTCAGGACTAAATGTTAATACAATGTATGTAACGAATATAAATCGTTAATTTAACTTAACAACAATTTTCACCTATATGTAAGCCAAGATCTCCTAGATAATTTTTTTCTATTTCAATAATTTCGTAGAAAATTAATAGATAAATATAATTGAATAAAATTGAAATTTAGAGCCTCTGTGTTCTAGAGCAATGCTGCGTTGCCAGATTTTTGATAAAGAATGCAGCTAATGTGATTTCTGGAAAAATCACTTTGAAAGAAAATCATAGCATGCCAGGGATTAATATACGTTTATTACTATAAAATATAAAAGGGAAGTATGGGTATAAATTGATTGATTTATCAGATCAAAAATTTATTAATTTTGAACAATAATTTTGATAACAATAAAGCATGTTGGGCTGGATTTAAAACACAGTTACAGAGTGGTAATATTTATATGTGTAGATTACAATAAATTTGTAAGTACCTACTAAATATATTAGTAAGTTTTTTTACATCGTAGATTCTTGTTTTATAAAAACCCTACCTATAAACATAAATCCAACGTAACCACAAAAATAAATGCAAGATTTAACTAAAATAAATGTAAATTATTTTTTGATAGTTCTCATATACTTTTTTAAATATATTTTATCATTTAGGACTTTGGACATATTCAATGAATATGAAGACAAATCAAATTACTATTTGTTCACAGTTAAAACTGAACTGAAATATTCCATTAAAGTATATGTCACAAATAGCATCAAGTAAGTTTAATGTATACTGCATGCCTCCAAATACCCTAGTAACATCTGTACTCTTTTAAACTTGCACTTGTTCTTAATTCTACGTCTCTCTGTTCTAAATGCCAAAATAACCTTATCGCTTCTAACAGTTAAAACTTCTTGCTATGAATTATTTGAAAGATATCAAGCATTCAATGTAAGTAGAACTCGTATATAACTGAAGCTTCTCAAATATTCAGTTAAACTAAAACCCGTACTACTTTATCAACAGGACCCAGAACTGCCTCCAGCTACTAGCAGTACCGATACCACAACAACAAATTGCACAATTCCACATGTCTATAAGCCTTTAGAACCAATAAAATCATTCGAACCACTCAAACCATTCGAACCTCTGAAACCATTCGAACCCCTAAGGCCATTCGAGCCACCCAAATCATTTGAACTTGCAAAACAGTTGGAGTCTTCCCAGCAACCAGAACCACTCTCTAGTCCCAACATAAGCGGTACCAAAGAAGAAGCAATAAAACCTCTTGAATCCCAAAGCCAATCATCTATCTCGGGCTTACCTGCAGGTTATCAAGCGGTTTCGCCACTAGCACCTTTAAAATTTGATATACAACCCCTCAGTCAACCATCGGAGTCTGTCCCGGAACAAACACCAACAGAAACCACAGAAAATGGCGGTGGAGGACTACCTGCAGGCTATATACCAGTTAAACCTTTGTCACCACTGAAACCTTTTGACCTAGAACCACCTAGACTAGACGTCAAACTAACTAATGGCAGTCAATCATCTAAGGCAGAAATCAAAGAGGAGAGCATCAAGAATACTTTGAAGGAAATCATATCCGATCTGGATACATTCGCAGAGAAGGACAGGGAATTGAAGGAGACAACGGTAGAGGAGAGAGCCAGTTATCTTGGTGCAAGCAGTAAGGTTAGTATCAAAACATTAAAATAATATATTGACCTTTTCATGATAAAAGAAGGATATATTTAATGGTTTATAAGCGTTAGCTGCTGACTTTTCAATTTCGAATCAATAAATAAGAAGTATATATACTGGGTAGTCCCTAATGAATGCGCCATAGATTAACTGTAAATTTTAGATATTAAAATATACTACCGCGTTAGTCTGAATGTATTGAAACTAACTCCAACAAACATTTTAAATAGTATACTAAAGAAAAAAAACTTACATTATTACAGTAAAAACTGCTTTAATAACTGAATTAAATGTCCACCATTAACACGAATACAGTTTCTTATGCCCCTATTTAAATAGTCTTACTTTAAATAAAGTAACTTCCTGGTTTTGAATTACATTAACATCATCATGCATCTTTTGAAGGTCTTCGCGAAATAAAAGTTCTTCTTTATAAACTAAATCTTTCAAATGGCCGCAAAAGAAGAAATCTAAGTGGTTAAGGTGGGGGACACGAGGTGGCTAAGGAAATTCGTTGTCACGACCTATGCTATCTATTTGGAAAATGTTAGTTTAAGGAGTTTGTAACCAGTAGGAGGAAGTGAGCAGATGCACCATCGTGTATGTACCACATGTTTTGCCCAATTGCTAGTGGAACGTTGCAGAAATCTCAAATACACCACTATTAAGGCGTGCTGGCAATTCATACGGTCCAACTATAAAATCATCAACAGTACCACACAAAATATTTATGGAAAATTAATGCTGGAAATGTGAGGACTAAATGAGGATTTTCTTGTTCCCAAGTGTGGTTATTTTTCCAATTGAATACTCCACGTCGCGTAGGTGACCTCGTCTGTGGACAATATCTTGTTTAAGAATGCAGATTCATTACCTTGTTTTTGTAATAAAAAGTTGCGAAATTTTGTTCTCGCAGGTAGGTCGTTAGACAACAAGTTCTATTTAAAATTTGTTTATTCACCTCTGTTGCTGCACGTAAGCGTCTTGTGCTTATCTCAGGATTATCAACTATATTCACCAAAATGTCTTCTTCGTGTTGGAGGGTCACCATTTTTGGATAACCAATTCTTCGCTTAAGAGGAAATTCACCCGTTTCACCCAATCGGATGAAAGGTCTATGATAAATGTTTCGATCTGGCTGTCTACGGTTTGGGGATAGTTCTGATTGCGGCAATTCCAGCATAGTTCTTTGCTAGTTTTTCATTTCTTCGCAATATCAATAGTTTTTTGATGAAAGCCTACTTGATTTAGTTTTATTGAATATTGTTGACTGTTGTCATAAAGGCAATGTGCATTGAAGCACACAGTGTATTTTAATATCTAGAATCAACAGTTAGTCTATGTTGGACCACCCTGTATGCTTAGATCTATCATCAATGTTTGGAAACTATTAGAAACTGCTGCATGGACAAAGTAAAAGCCACAGTACTGCACTGTTGAAAAAGGGTTGCTAACAATTTCTCACGTCACATCAGTGACATTTGTGACTACCATATTGATACAACTAACTTAAATTTAGATGTTCTATTTACACATTGTCGTAGTATGGTTTGTGTATGCATTTAACTGTTGCAGCAGAGTGATTCACGGTCTAACAACGAGAGTTGGGTAGCTCGTTTACCTTCATGTCTGCCTGTTCCGTCGTCATCACCAACATCAAAACAGCGTCCATTTTCCCTGCCACCAGATGCATTCAGTCAACTCAACTTTTCACAGGTATACGGCTCTTACTCACTTTACCTACATATTAGTTCTAACTTTAGTTCAACAGGGCTCCAATTATTGATTGAGTAGTGGAAATTAGAAAAATGAACAGTTTGAAACTGAAATTTTTAAAAAAGTATATGGCATTAGTAGTAATAGTACCATGAGTACTATGTCCCTGTTGTAATCTTTCAAAATATATCTCATCAGTTAATTTGTATTACTTTTTATACAAGAGGCAAATTTAATATTAGAGGAAAAATAAGAATAATAATAGCAAATTTTATAAATGACGGTGTAAAATATTAAGGTTATGTTTAAGATGGTGCTTGAAAATGCAATTAACCTAACAACTTAAATTTAAAATAATACTACAACTCGAAGAACACTAGATCTAAAAAAATTTCGGAGAAAAATCCACAAATTTAAATTCACGAGGAGTCTTAAATTGAAATATAAAACATGAAAAAAGAGTTTGGTTAAGTAGATCTGTCGTTTGAATTGAAGTCTTGCATTTTTTTAGGTGTTGGAGGATATCAAAACACGTGGTTGTCAAACTATTCAGGTAAGTGATATTTATAAATTTGATGGTGCTTAGGTAGATCTCCAGTCTCGTTTTTATCGTATCTAGTTGTGTTAATTCTTAGGGTAGCATGATTTGTTTAAAAATTGTATCCTGGTAGTAGTGCAATATTAAAAGTACTTTTAATATTTCATTCAATTTATGATGGAATATAATTCCTTTTGCAAAAACCACCATAATGATGCTACTGGAATTATTATTTTCATATAGATAGGCAGAATTATATTTATTATAAAATACAAGTTTCAAAACTACTGATTTACAACTTCAGCTAGAGTCATTCCTCAGTAGAACCACCAGACACATACACTGACGAATCATCTAGTTATTTTGAAGTCTATCGTCAAGTATACACCCAGATTATTATTATTATTATTATTATTATTATTATTTTTTTTTTTTTTTTCTTACCCATAGGATGTTTTAAATGGACTTAAAGACGGTTAAGATGTGTTGCTATCTCGTATCTACAGTTTGCAGGTAAAATAAGTTATGACTATTATAATTTGCAGAAAAAAATTGTTTTTTTTTTGTTCAATAGATTTTTTTCTTGGTACCTTGGCTATGTGATATCACGTAGCTACCATTTTTGATTGTTCATGAATTTTATTATTAGTTCAAAATAACAAACATATCTTTGACGATGAAATTATAAGCATCCACAAATAAAAAAAATGTATTCAAACTTAATACTATTTAAAGCAGTTTAAAGCTTCTCAAACTTCAAGTTTGTCAAACTGTGTTTACGAGGTATCACATCTTAAACGTCGTTATAATCTATTTGACACAGTTTTAAAAATAATCGTAGAAAAAAGAATTTTTGTTATACAGGGTGTCCAGAAACTTGTGGTTAAAAATGATAGGACATACAGGCGGAGTCAAAATAAACCAAACGTTCAATCTGCAGTGATATGACTCATAAATGTATGAGTCAGCAGTCCTCAACAAGTTTTCTACAGAAAAATTACAATTTTTATTTAAAATTTCACTTACTTATTCTGACTTTTTTGTAAAAAAACTATTAATTATGTGTTCTACACAGTGAACTATACTGCTGGTTAAAATATTTGTACTTATTTAAGGTTCACCCAGTATGTATATAATGTATAATATTAAGCAACGTTTTCAATATGAGCATCTCGTGTTTCTATATATTTTATAAAATCGTCTGAACACGTCGCTACATACGAAACCACATGTTGAGGCCATTTTTAATTTTTTTTCTGGAAATATTAACTTCATCATTAGTTAATTATTATTAGATACATCATTACACATGCGTTATATCGAATAATACAAGGTATAACTTTTTTGCAGCAAATTGATAGAAGAATCGAACTACGATTGCAAAATATCAAATGAAAGAAAAAATTGAAATGAATGAAATGTCAAAATTGTATAAATTCTAAAATTTAATTTTGACCAAATCTATATAATAAAGCATTAAGAATTTTGTCTAATTCCAATTTAAATAGTGAGAATTGTATTACTATAAGTTACCAAGGTTGTCAAGGTAACGACATTTTGACTCTCTCTTGTATGACTTTTAATTTTTGATCTGGACACTTTGTAACAAAATATGTTGACAAGAAAGGATTGGTTATGCGATTACTAAAAAGAAACTTTTTATAAGAATGATTGTATATGGGCTCATTGAGACCGACTACAATAATTGGAAAATACACCTAGCTGAGATCACAATTATATATGAGTATTGTTTTTTGGTTTATTATGAAAAATTTTTCTGACAAAGCGTATCAATGAAGAGGCAAACGTAATCGCCCTAATTTGACCCCAGAAATCACCTAAATAAAACACCATATATTAAAAATGATTCTTGCTTAAAAAATGTTGCTTGGGTGTCAAGAACATTCGTCTACATGTATCTATAGCTATTTTTAAATAAAAAACGTGTTTCAAAATTGCGTTGACATGAACTAATAGCTCACAGTGACATTGAGCTATATGAACTTGACACGACCGTAAAGGACGTTTTCGATCATATTTTCAGAAGAAATATCAGAAATTTTAATGTTTAATAAAACATGTTTATATTCAATTTTGATATTGGGTAAGTAATTTGTTGCCACCAAAACATCAGTTTTAACAATTAAAATAAACAAAATAAAATTAATAAAAATAAAATACAAATTTAAATAATTATTAATAAATTTTTGCATAACAACAAAAATTAAAATTTCACGAAAACTACTGGAATTTGGATAAAGGTATTTAGAGTTAAAACAATTGCTAATGAGTTCTACTAATACATCACCAAAGGAATACGTATACTTACCATCCACCCTCTATATAGAGGTTACATTTTTTACTTCCACTGGTATAATTCATATTTAATTTACTTTATTCATCAGCATTTACAAAATATGTTCAGTATATTTTTTTTCTAGCAGCTAGAAAATCACTCACTCTTAGTTGTGTATGGTACTATCTAATCTGTATAAGTATAATATTTTCAAAATTTTAAACTTTATTCAAGTGTATACAGGGTGTCCGGAAATTATACGTCAAGATTTGAGGAGGTGAGTCCTCACAAAAAATTATAATAACAATTTTTCGAAAACTCATATTAACGGAGATACATGGTGTTAAATTTAAAATTTTATTTTCAGGACACCCCATATGTATTAATTCAAAAATAAAGTATATTTGATATAATTATTTACATATTCTTGGCATTCAAACATTCTTATACTTAATTCATCAGTTTTCTTTCTTAAAATAACACTAAAATTTAAGATTAAGGTACTTAAAGGATATTATTTTGTTAAAATATAAATAAAATATGATTAATTATACAATAAGGTATTCTTCCTGAAATTATGGGTTTATAGATTTGCAGGAATTAAAATTATTAATATTTTGTAATAAATCTTATACAAATTTAAAAGACGACTATAGTGTCAAATAATAATATTTATAGAACATATTAATACAACTTTTGTGGTGATCATTATTAAAATTATAGAGACACAATTAATTGTGGTAATATTTACTACAAATTGTATTAAAGTTGTGTGTCCAGGTGGACCGCCAGGTTCACCATGTGCCCACAAGATGTACTTACATGTTGTATCACGTCTACTCAGGTTCCCTTCTGTCATATAAGTAGTCGGTTAGCTAACAAAATCAGAAGCAGTATAAGTCTGTTGTGCCGTTCATGAATGACTTTGACAGTTTGCTAAACTTATCCCTCCCTTATATAAATCATTAAGTACTTCTGAGTGAGTAATATTTAATTATTTATATAAAGTTAATAGACTTATTGTTACACATATTCGTCGGAATTCTTTCAAGTCACTTATAACTTCAAATAAAAAGAAGTAACTTTATTTTGAAAATAACAATCGTTCATTCATTTAATTCATATTATCAAGTATTATTATTTCAAGTAGTTTTTATTCTTAAATGAAGAATACGTATATAATCTTATTATAGAAGAATAAGTAAGTCTTTCAATAAAGTATTACTGTACCTTAAAAATAGTGAAACTAATCTAGCGTTGGAATAAATGTATTAATTTTATTATTTAGTATACAGGGTGTTTTTAAATCAAGTAGCAAAAATGAAACCACAGATTCTTTAGGTGAAAATAAATCGATTTAACCAAAGTGTGTTCAAAGTTAAAATTTTATTTTCGATAACTTCTTAAAAATCCAAATATTTACATAAAATTTGTAAATCAGGGGTTTTTGCGGGCGAGAAATTCAAATTTGTTTCTAATTTTAACGTCACTAGTAGAGGGCGCCACTTATGGCACATCATGTTTCTTTTAAAAGGCAGAACTTTTTTGTTGCTTAGTGTATCCTTCTGACTATTGAAACAATCGATTCTCCTACCTGTTATATCTGAAAAAGATATACCTTGTTGAAAAAGTTGTTCGGAACGGTAAATTATGGAGACGTGCAAAATTTGAAAAGGATCGGCCTGCTTTGATAAAATCTTTGTGCTTTGTTGAAAAGTGGTTTCATCAAACCTCGCCGATCTCGCCTAAAATTTTGCATGTCTCCATAATTTGCCATTCTGAACAACATTTTCCAGTAACATTTTGCTGTATTTTTGCAGAAAAGGCACTTTACCTGAAACCAAAACAGTTTTTATTCGGTGCACTGAACATTTCAAATAGGATTATTTCAAAAATGGTTACTCCTACCGACTCCAGCAAAGGTATACCTTTGTCAAATACAACAGATAGGAGAATAGATTGTTTCTATAGTCAGATAGATAGACTAAGATGCAAAAAAGTGCTATTTAAAAAAAAAATTGCGTGCCACAAGTGGCGCCCTCTACTAGTGATGTCAAAATTAGAAGCAAATTTGAATTTCTCGCCCGCAAAAAAACTTATTTACAAATATCGAAACCAAAATTTTAAATTTGACACCCTTTGGGATATAAATATGTTAGGTTAAATCGATTTATTTTCACCTAAGGAATCTGTGGTTTCATTTTTTGCTACTTCATTTAAAAACACTCTGTACATAAATTTCTTTCCGTGTCCTACCGGAAGCAATTAAAAATAAACCAAAGTTAGAAACATGAATCTATTTAAATGTTTTAAAATATCGGACGCGCTTTAAAAAAATTCGAATAAGCCAAACTTTACGTTATAAAAGATAAGATTAAGCAGAGAAAAACCAAATACAGTTGTGTTTACAGTGGATTTGATAAATTACTTAAAATTCTATTACCAGACCGCTTAGTCTGCAGTCAGCAAAGACGCGCGGTTTGATATCAATCCACGTCACGGTTCATGCAGTTCCAATAACGTTGATCGTTGATAACACCTTACGGCGTATTTGGATATGGTCCAGATATAAACCAAATCCGTTGTCTTAACTCCCTAGCAACTTATTTCTGGACTTGTACTTTGTTATAGATTTTCCGTACAATTCGCCAGTCTTATCAAAGTTAGTTATGATCACAAACACCATTAAATTTTTTCCACGGGTTTTATAGCTTCGAACTCGTAGTGCAAGTGTCCGTTGTAGTTCTTTGCGTAGTGCGTAGTGTGACTATACTACTCTGTGATTCATGTAAGAGTACAAATAAGTTGTATACGCATTGGCAGAGGAATTCAGAAAGGAGTAAAAATTGAAATTATAAATAAGTGAGATATGTAGAGCGAACTATATTTATGTATGTGGCAAGGCGTAAAATCGTTGTTTTGAGGGAAAACTAGAGTAGATAGAACTAACCTAATTTCATAAAGTGCCAGGAAAGGCCCAATATAAAAAAAATGCGACTGCTTAGTTTCCCTTTTAAAATTGACATAACCAAAGCGCCAATGGCTTAAAACATTTACGAAAAAACACAAATTATAGCACATACATGTAAACTATATCCATTGCTTAATATAAAAGCTCCCAGTGGTTGTAAGTTGTCTATTTTTATGGTTATTGACGTCACGAAGTTACGTTTGATTCTGGGGATGTCACTAGACTATTATTAATACATTTGTTTACTGCCATAACTAACGTTGTGCAGCTATGCTTTATGTAGGTTGAAACTAAACGTCATTTTGTATATAGACTTGTTTGGCTCAGCTGTATACACTGCTCGTATTAACCTACTATCGGAGTAAAAAGTCCAGACCCCTGGGTTTGAAAGTCGATATTGCCAAAACGTAGAAGCGAAAAAAATTGAAATTTGGACCATAGGTAGCCTCAATATTATTGTTATGCACAATCAAATCGGAATTTGTATTTGAATATTCGAATATACGATTTTCGGGCGGCGAAACGTAATCCTGTCACTTCAACTCGTCATAACTTTTTTATTTATAGGCTTTAAAATGTGTAATTTTAATTGGTAATACATTAAACTGTGCTCTTTGGGACTGTGTAAGTCTCTCTTCTTAGAATTCCATTTTTTTTTCATCATGCGTAAAACAGAAGTTGATGGTATCTTCGTAAACCTATTTTTAAAATACAAAAACATAGAGCATATAAGAACCTTAACAAAGAAATGTAAGAGTTTTGTGAATTAATGCACCTGTAAACAGTGTATGCGTAAATATAGTTCTCAATTATTTACTTACGCGTTACGTTCAAGCGGGGTAAAGTGCGGCATAGCGGGGTTCGCACTGTGACCAGTGTCGGGAGCTTTTTTATTTCAGCTTTGTTAAGATCTTAGAAAACATTTATTTGATACATACTTCTGTATAGTGTATGTAATATTGTAATTGTTATTTTCTTAACTTTCTTGACAACAATAATAATAATATTATTCTTGTGGAACTCTGCCTATTTGTGATTTTATTAACTATAACATATACAGTTTTATTTTATTATTTATTTATATCTCATATACATTGTCAAAGTTGATCATAATATAAGATTCTTTCGCATTAGCTTGAATATAAAAACGGCAATGGTATATTTTACATGCATATGTCTAAGTCGTTGTCATCATCATCAGGTATTTCCTCGCGAGCATCATTAATGTTATTCTCGTCTTCGGCGTTCAAATTTATCACTAATGGCTCTACATCAGTATCCACTAAATGTTCTTTTTTTCTGTATTTCTGTTCCACTTTTTTGGCATGTTCAACCCAGTTGGGCCAAACAGAATTTGGTATATTTTCCATGGCCGATTGGCAAAGATTTAAAACATCTTTTATTTTAAATGTAGAATTTCGTTTAGAAATGTCATTTTTAACATAATATATAAATAACATATTAGTTCAATAGGGTTTAATTCACAATGAGCCACGGGAAGCCATAAGATTTTCACCATGTCTTGTTGCAAATCCTTTGTAATCCACTGAAAAATAACAATAACAATTTATATTTTATAGATAAATATGTACGAAATAAGTAAATATTTTCTAAGATCAAAGCTGAACTAATAAAGTACCCGACACTGGTCACAGCGCGATAGACGGCCGAGTGCAACCCCGCAACGCTCCACTTTACCTCGCTTGACGGGAACGCATAAGAAATAATGGAGAACTATATTTACTCATACACTGCTTACAAGTGCATTAGGTTTTTATATGTTCTATGACGGCTTTTGTATTTTAAAAAAAGAGGCTGTATTTATAAAGATACCATCAACCTCTGTTTTACGCAAGATAAAAAAAAGTAAGGAATTCTAAGAAGAGAGACTTATACAGTTCGAAACAGCACAGTTTAATGTACTAACAGTTAAAATTGTACATTTTAAAGCCTATAAATAAAAAAATTATGACGAGTTGAAGTGAATAATAGTGAGGCTACCTATGGTCCAAATTTAAATTTTTTTCGCTACTACTTTAGCCTCCAGAATATGTGTTTTTTCCCAACCTTTTACAGACACCCTGTATAAGTATCGTAATTTTCGAGGTAATTTTTATCAAATGCGAAATCCCTGAAAATACTTACTTTTTATATTTTTTATTATAAATGTTTCATAACTATTTTCTTTTTGTCTCATTGTCTCATCCGTTTGTCTTTCTTTCGTCTACCCATTTGATATTGTCCACGAACTATCAATTTTTCTAATCCATATGCACCTTCTTTATGACCATATTTTTATATTCTCATATCAATCTTTATAATATTTATTTTTATGTTTTACAATGTATTGTAATGTGTATCATAACAACAATTAATTTAAATCTTAATTTTTGCTATTTTGCTGTACCTCTGTGTATACACTTGAATTGGAGCGGTCTGTATACATTGAGTGGCGAACGGTTATTTTAAGTACCCTCCTCGATTTCATTCCGTGACATGACATAAGTATACCTACAGAATGTTAATTATTTAGTTTGGACTTAATGACCTGGGTTAATGGATATTTGCAGAATAAATATTTTTTCTTGTAGATAAGCACAATATAATGCACATGTGCAGTACGTAAAACAAATATTTATTGAATTAGTGCGTAGCAAAATGTTCATAACTCGTTAGGTATTTTACTTTACTTTTTCGGTACATACGGGATGATTCGGTCATAATGTCATAGGAAAAAATGAGTAGGTGCAATGCATTGACGCGATTAATAAAAAAGAAATACATATTTACGCTAAAGAAATATACTTTCAAATCATTATTTAAACCCCTTTTCAGGCTGTCGCTGACCGATTCATACGTCTCCGAAACCAACTCGTTGACCGCCTGGGTGCAACGTTGCCAAATTTAAACATTTTCTCTAGTATTAAACATCATAAATAAGCTCAACTACGTACTATCTATTACCATAATAATGACACTCTTTACAACGAATTTACTGACTTGTTTTAAATTGCTAACTTATTTGTAATGATATCTACTTTCAACTTTTGGCATACGCTCTTAATTGTTCCACTCACCAATAGAGATCTAATGAAAAGTTCACCAAAAGTTGTTTTGAGAGAAAGTGTCGTTATTATTGCAATAACTTGTACGTCCGCATCTCGATGAATGTAAATATGCAACCGGCAGTACAATCACAATCCCGAAGTTAGACGTACGTTTTTCGTTATAGTTTTCGCGTCCAGACTTGCTCCAGATCTTCCTTTGTAATATCTGCTCGATATTTAAAATATGGGGCAAAACCCTCTTTTCCTACGGAAAGTCGGCGCTTATGATAAGCATCGACTGAGATAGCTTAGATCCATAGATAAAGCTTACATAATATGTCAACAATATCTACTACCATGCGGTCGTTTTTTTGCAGCATTTCTAAATGCAGAAATGACACAAATTAACATTCTTATTAATTATAATACCAGGTAATGGTTAATCCAGTTAGCTCCAATATTTTGCATTCGTTTTTTATTATTTCGTTACAAACTGTCAAAACTACATTTTCCTCATAGCATTGCGTTTAGCCACTCACTACCGATAAAACACACTTCCCGTAGGAACAGTTAGATAAAATGCCTATTTATTATAACAAAATCGAACGAAAGGAATAGATAATAGTAAACTTTTAATGTACCCGCAGCAGTCTTGTCCCATAACCTAGAAAACCAAACCGGCGAACTATATTGTGGGAAAGTATCTGCACCCGACACAAATTTCTTTATTTATAATAACTATAAAATGTTTAAAATTTAAAAAAGGCACTAAAAGCTGAAGAAGAACACAAACCTGCAACGTAAACACAAGGTAAACACAGGAATTAAATTATGACACGGGAAATTTTACCGTCGTGTTGCTAGATGCCTACGTTGCCTACTCTGATTCTGTAAACGTGTGGCGGCGCAAAGGCGGCGTTAAATAAGGATTTCATATAATTTTGAACAATTTGTTTTAGCTTTATACATAAGTTTGGAATTTTATGAAATTTAATTCTTAATTTTCTCTATCCCCTCTTAAAATATTTGTACTTAGTCATAGTTAACCCTGTATACCTATTAGCGGATAATAGCCTATGAAAAAAAAAAACAAACATTGAGCCGTGATGTGGCAACGCAGGTGTGTTGTTGCTGCACGGAGTACTGTATTATGGGTTAATTTGCTTCGAGTAAACAATTTTTTTTTTCAATTAGGTTTTCCGAATACGTGCTTAAAATTAATGACATTATGACTGAATCATCCTGTATAAATAGATGTCAAGCATGCATAAATACATTTAATGTGTGTTCTCAGCTCATAAAAAAAGATAGATGACCTCATAGGCGGATTAAAATAGCGAGTAAAATTTTTCGAAAAATACTATTCTTTTCTATAGGTAAGATAATTATTAGATTCTTCAGATATGTTTACCTAAGTCACAATAGTGGCAAATATATAAAATATATACAGGTTGTCCGGAATATAAGTGCCAAAAGCAACAAAAGACTCTTATGAAAAAAAAAATATCTAAAACGAATAGCTCTTCCACAAATACATTTCGAAAATAAAAATATACCTACAATAAAATGCAAAACTGTGTTAGAAATTACAAGCTATTGTACGACTAAGGTTAAGTAAAAGCTCCTGCAACATAATTTGTTTATTGTATCAGTATTAATGAAGCAAACAATTGAAGTTTTTCAGAAAATCCTTAAAATTGTAACATACTGCAACGTACCAACATTGTAATCTATCACCTGCTACTCTTTTCCTAAACGTATTAATAGTCATAGTAGCATTGTGGCTAGTGCGTTTCGTTTTTTTTTAGCATTGTACTAGATATTTGTGAGTAAACAAAAATTGAACTATTTATAGTAACCGTGACAAGCTGCATGGCATGTTAATCTGTGGCGAATCTGGGCAAAACTCTGGCTAGGAGACGTTTGTATGGTAAACGCTTTTCGCAAGCAACATCAGTAATTTTGAGCACTTGTTATTCTGTATTGTGAAAAGAGCTCTAAGAAAATCATTCTCCGTAAGTATGTTTAGGTGTATTTGTAATTAATATGTATGTTTGGCACAATTGAACATATAGCAAAATAAAGACACTCATATTCCGGACACGCTGTTATATTTTTAAATTATTAAATTTATTCCAAAAGTAGTTTCAATATCGTATACCGCGAGATGTAACTCTACAAGAAAATATAATTAATGTACATCTGTTGCTAACGTTTGCATTCACTGTAAATTTTCTTATTGGAAATGAATTAAATATAATATTTT
This sequence comes from Monochamus alternatus, assembly GCA_037114965.1. Classification (NCBI taxonomy): domain Eukaryota; kingdom Metazoa; phylum Arthropoda; class Insecta; order Coleoptera; family Cerambycidae; genus Monochamus; species Monochamus alternatus. Next base: position 8,896,624 of record CM073426.1, on the reverse strand, counting down.
GTTCAAATATGACCTAAAAATGATTTCTGTTAACATAACATAAGTAAGATATTCAATGATAAAAGCAAAGGTATTGAAAACATTTGAATTGATGAATGCGGTCGCTATATCTAGCGAATCAATGGATATTACGCCTGCAATTTTCAACTTGGCAACTGACATTAAGTTGCAAATAGCGATTACACAAGCAGACCACCTAATTTTAAAACTAATGCTCAGATTTAAGCTACATCAATTCTAGAGTCTTGTAGTAGATGACTATTTTTCTAGAATATATGATGATAAAATGGAATACCTACACTTTGATTTCTTACAATAGCGAAGAAAAAACGTATTAGTTTTGACTTGAATAGAAAAATATACGAGTAGTTTCTACAATACAGGGTGGTCCAGAACTTATCCCAAAACTTTTTTGAATGTACAGGAGAGTCAGGAGATACAATTATGTAAAAAAAATCAAAAAAGGCAGTTCAAAAATGATTTAAAAATACACTTCTGCACTGCACCGAAAACTGGTTTGTAAAACCTGACCTTGCGCATGGCAAAGCAATCAGTCGGCAACTGGCACGGCGGCAAAGTGTAATAAAAAATTAACAAAAAATTTAAAGAATTTCTCAAGGAAAGAAATACATAACACGTACTTTATATCAGCAAATTTAACTGCTTTTGCCACTATTGTCATTATTAATTACTAACATAATTTCACATACTTAATATTAAAACAATTGTTTAAAATTTTGTTCACCGATGTGTAAACTCATTTGGGCCCGTTTTGCTTGTACTTGTTAAACGAATTGCATGGTACTTATTCGGGGTTCTTTCAACAACCTTTAAAATGTGTTCCTCAGCTGCTGCAATATGCCGTGGACGTACAGGATTTCCACCTCTCACCTCTCTCACAATTCGGTTGCAAATTTCCCGTATCACTCCCGCGTTGCCCTACCGCGATAATGGCATACGTCTATCGAGAAATCGTTCTGTTAAAACTTTGTGCCTTAGTTCACCATAAATTAAAACGATATCCATCAACTCCTAATTGACATACACGTAAGCTATTTTTGACACTTGAAAAACTGATGTAAACCATATCGGAAAAACGTTAATACTACAATAGAATTTCAGTATTCGGAATTGCCAACATTGCGATGATGCTACAGACTACAGTAGTCCTACGATGTAAAAAATACATACAAGTTCAATAACTTTTTTCTCGACTAAGGCTATTACAAATATTTTTTTACGATATTAACTCCATTTTTCTAGTCGCATCCAATTTTTTTTTAGATAAGTTGTGAATCCCGCTGTATACTGATTGAATGTTTAGAGTGCATATAATAAGTTCTTGACCAGTGGTGGTCCGTGATTGTATAATTTATGAGACAGGCAGGTTGAAATACCTGCTGCTCCAAATACGAATATACAAGGTGAACCTTAAGTAATGGGCCACATATACATATATAAGTGTATTCTTAATATTTTAGTTTAAACTAATACCAGGTCAACTAATATTCGTCGATTAATTTCTTCGTAAACGCTTTGTAGTAAACTGCGGTAATGAGGTGGTCGCGGTAGGTACAGTGTTGGCCATCTTGTTTTACTATTTCTTTCTATTGTCTTCATTTCGTAAGATCAAAAAATCAAAACAAGACCAATGTAAGACCAAGACAAGAGAAAGACAGAAGCAAGACAAGACCAAGACAAGAACAAGACAACGAGACAGGACCAAGACAATACCAAGACAAGACCAAGACAAGGCCAAGACAGGACCAAGACAGGATCAAGACAATACCAAGACAAGACCAAGACAAGGCCAAGACAGGACCAAGACAGGATCAAGACAAGACCAAGACAAGACCAATGTAAGATCAAGACAAGACAAGACCAAGACAAGACCAAGACAAGACCAAGACAAGACCAAGACAAGACCAAGACAAGACCAAGACAAGACCAAGACAAGACCAAGACAAGACCAAGACAAGACCAAGACAAGACCAAGACAAGACCAAGACAAGACCAAGACAAGACCAAGACAAGACCAAGACAAGACCAAGACAAGACCAAGACAAGACCAAGACAAGACCAAGACAAGACCAAGACAAGACCAAGACAAGACCAAGACAAGACCAAGACAAGACCAAGACAAGACCAAGACAAGACCAAGACAAGACCAAGACAAGACCAAGACAAGACCAAGACAAGACCAAGACAAGACCAAGACAAGACCAAGACAAGACCAAGACAAGACCAAGACAAGACCAAGACAAGACCAAGACAAGACCAAGACAAGACCAAGACAAGACCAAGACAAGACCAAGACAAGACCAAGACAAGACCAAGACAAGACCAAGACAAGACCAAGACAAGACCAAGACAAGACCAAGACAAGACCAAGACAAGACCAAGACAAGACCAAGACAAGACCAAGACAAGACCAAGACAAGACCAAGACAAGACCAAGACAAGACCAAGACAAGACCAAGACAAGACCAAGACAAGACCAAGACAAGACCAAGACAAGACCAAGACAAGACCAAGACAAGACCAAGACAAGACCAAGACAAGACCAAGACAAGACCAAGACAAGACCAAGACAAGACCAAGACAAGACCAAGACAAGACCAAGACAAGACCAAGACAAGACCAAGACAAGACCAAGACAAGACCAAGACAAGACCAAGACAAGACCAAGACAAGACCAAGACAAGACCAAGACAAGACCAAGACAAGACCAAGACAAGACCAAGACAAGACCAAGACAAGACCAAGACAAGACCAAGACAAGACCAAGACAAGACCAAGACAAGACCAAGACAAGACCAAGACAAGACCAAGACAAGACCAAGACAAGACCAAGACAAGACCAAGACAAGACGTGACAACTCGAATTGCAATACAAGATTTTAAAAAAAAGTCTTGCGGGACAAGGCTAGAAGCATTTCTACGGTAAAAAGTCTTGCAAATATATGAAGCAGCTTCGATTTTGTTTTGTCTATTTTGTCCATTATTTATAACTTATTATGTCAAACTGGCGGTTTATATACTTTATAACGTCTACCAATCGACAACAATTGCCGGCGATCGATCCATATCGATAGCTATGTGTGAATTTCGAATACAGTTTCCATGTTTTTCATTTGTATGCAAGAGACTCTCGCAAGACAAGACAAGACATGATCTTGCAAGATCGAACAAGAACAAGACTTTAAAGAAACTATTGTCTTGTTTTCCAAGACAAGGCAAGACTTTTCCAAATTTTGCAAGAAAGGAAAATAGAATAATGCAATGTCCCTTAGCACGGTATAACGCCTCTATGTGAATGCTCTCATATACTACCATGGTTTTTAAGACCACTTCATTGCCGCTGTCGAGCCAATTTTGCCGCGTTGGTCTGAGGGATCCTTTATTGTTCTTATGATCGTATTGAAGATTACCTACTCATATTATTGCAAATTCGCATTATGATACATAGAGACAAATTCAAAAGTACATCAATATTGCTGCTGCTGTAATATTACAAAGTTTGTAAAAACACATATCACATAGCCAATGCTTCTAATTCTAATGTTACTGGATTTATTAAATGGCTTAGATGCTTAAAGTAAGCAGATATTAATTTTTAATTTGTTAAATTACTACTTCCACATTTCTGCTAAGGTATTACCTCACCTCGTACTAGCCGCCACTGTTCTCGATCAAATTGATGGATCACTTGATAATTTATGAAAGTAGTTCCTCTGCCAATGACTACCAACATATTTTATCTATATTTTCTAAATAGATACAAAATCTAAGCGACCATGAGATTGATAAACAAAGTAGTAGACTCGAAAACGGAGAACTCTTCGTATTCGGTAACTAAAAAGACCTTCAGCATAAGCAAAAGTTCGAGTTCGAGACACGTGCCTTCTTCGCTACCAACAACGCCTTCTACTCAATGGCCATCCAGAAATTTTGCCCTTCAAAAATCGCAAAGCATCACCGAGGTTATTGAATCCTCCAGGGGATTCAAACCTTCGGATAGGAATGATCCTTCTAAGAATGCGTTTCTTCAAAGTTTGACCCGAAGGGTTTTTAAAGTTGGAATGGTGAGTAAATGCTTCCTCTATTTTCTTTTTGTTTTTCTTAACGGTTTGAGGATTCCTGGACAACATCATTGACCATATAATGTATTTTTTAAATATTTTATTAAGGTGAAATAAGTACTGAATCTAACTTTTATTGCATCAATAAATAAGTAGTATTATATACTCGCGACAAGAATTCAGACGACTTACGTCATGCGAACAAATGAATAATTCATTATATCTCCTTCAAAATATCTTAGAAACTGCAACTGATAGTAATAAAACTATATACTACACTAAAAGTTTGCATTATATATTGCATTAAATTGCAAAAATGACTGATTTTAAAGGGATCAAATATTGAAAATTACGTTGACAATAAAAACAAATGTGTAACGTCAGCCGTGACGTAAGACGCCTGAATTCTTGACGCGAGTATAATTAAAAATGTTATACAGGGTGTCTCAAAATAGAAGGCCATACCATTAACCACATATTCTTTGGACAAAAATAATGCGACTTTCCTTATGCAATTTTTTATTTGGGCGCCCCTGTTTCAATATACAGGGTGTTAAAGTTACATTTTAAAAAATAATTTTTGTTAATAATCCCATTGTTTTGTAAGAGACGCACTTGAAATTTTGCACGTACTTTTATCTTATTCCGGCATACTTTTCATGTAATTTTGGTGAAAAAAATCGAAGGGTGAATGGAGGTAACTGAAGGAGGCAGTACCCTTTATCCCCTCCAATTATTTCTAAGTACGCCTATGCAGCTTTTTCTTGAAATATCAAATGTAGAATTTTCTTCTGATCATTTTATCTCTTTTGTATTTTTTTGTTTAAATGCTCCGTTTTCAAGAAAAACGGCAATTTGTAGTGCTCATAAATCTATCATTCACTATCATTTTCAAGTGAAACTGAAATTTTGTGGATATTTTTATTATTACAATACCTTGGCAACTTAACAAACCGTAATACTTACTGAATGGATATTTGCTAATTAAAATAAAAAGAGAATATCTTCCAAAATATAAGGTTTCCGCTACTTAAAAGGGCACGTACATGTGTTAATGAGGAGGGTGGCCAAGTAGAACGTTTGTTAAATTAGTAGTAAGTAACAAATTATTTTATTTAATGTTATTTAGGTAAAAAGTTATTATGTTGATCATTCATTATTACTATTACTAAGCAAGACTATTATTTTTTGGTTGATAAGGGAACTGTATTACAGACTTTAATGCCATATTATTTTTTCAATTCATAAATATTCCTCATTTTATAAAATTTAAAATTATCCATTATGGTTTAATTAGCAATTATTCATTCAGTATGTATTACGATTTGCTAAGTTGCCAAGGTATTGTAATAATAGGTATATTCACAAAATTTCACAAAGTTTCACTTGAAAATGAGAGTGAATGATAGATTTATGAGCACTCCAAATTGCCGTTTTTCTTCAAAACAGAGCATTTAAACAAAAAATTACAAAAGAGATAAAATGATCAGAATAAAATTCTACGTTTGATATTTCAAGAAAAAGCTGCATAGGCGTACTTAGAAATAATTGGAGGGGATAAAGGGTACTGTATCCCTCAGTTACCTCCATTCACCCTTCGTTTTTTTTCACCAAAATTACATGATAAGTATGCCGGAATAAGATAAAAGTACGTAAAAAATTTCAAGCGTCTATCTTACAAAACAATGGGATTATTAACAAAAATAGTTTTTTAAAATGTAACTTTAGCACCCTGTATATTGAAACAGGGACGCCCAAATAAAAAATGGCATAAGGAAAGTCGCATTATTTTTGTCCCAAGAATATGTGGTTAATGGTATGGCCTTCTATTTCGGACACCCTGTATATTAATCAAAATATCAAACTTAAACAACAGCTCTACTAATTTGAATGCGAATATACCTACTGTTAACTTTATTTGCACTAACCACCTAAAATTGTGATTGCAACTATATATTTAATATTATAAAGCAAGTAAAAACACAGATATCTCACTTATACAAGAATTAACACTTAAAAACACAAAATCAACATGTTTTTAACATACAGATTTACAAGCTGAAGTTTTCTGGCAGATGACAGATAAATCAAGCCAAAAGAAATTAGTTGCTCACTGGTGTTTAATTCTCTTTTGCTATTGGTGGACACGGTCTATAATAGACCGTGATTGGTGGAATAAGAAGACATTTTAAAAAATGTATATCACATTAAAACATTAAAAACAAATTCAGGCGAAGAAATGTCTTAATTATTTCTATTAACAGAGAAATAAATCAAATTCCAATGTTCTTTTTTAATCCGATAATTTGACCCTTAAATATAAGTTCCATAAAAACCATTATAATTTCGTTTAGGTCGGTCAGTGGCCGTGCGGTTTAAGGCTTTGCCATTTGAATCGATGTAGCTAGACCGGTGTGGGTTCAAGCCCCGCAGCCAGTAGACCGTATACAGGGTGAGTCAGTCATAATGTTATTAATTTTAAGAGGAGATAGGGAATAATGAATATAAAGCGAATACGCGATTAAAAAAAAATCTAAATGCATATTTATGCCGAAAAAAAATATTTTCAAATCATTATTTAAACCCCCTTTTCAGACTGTCACTGACCGCTGATAACCTTGGTCGTTTACAGCTCACAGTTCAGCTCGATGTCGACCTGATGTAATGTTGTCAAGTTGTAATATTTTTCTATAGAGTACCTACCTACCTAGGTTTTAGACATCACAAATAAACGGTTGTACTGACTGTTTTATGATATCATTTTTTCTTGCTAAGTTCAACTTAAGCCAATAATAATTTAAAATGTTAATATCCAATAAACTCAAATAATAATAATCAAATAATTCTATTAAAAATTTCAAGTAACGCTGTCCACTCAGGTTTTCCGGTAGAAAATACGGCCCAATCAAACGATACCCGTACACTCGTGTCGATTTTTCTCTGAGCAAATGTAGCTGTTATGACTGCAACAAAACTCCAACGTGTCTAATAATAAACCGAGTAATAAACCATTTACGTACATTACATAAAAAACCTATACCCAATGGGTAAATTATTAAGAGAAGCTGAAAAGTGTTTTGTGTTTAAATACTAAGTAATAAAAAACCATCGTGTTGTCGACAGAAAACTGTCCAAGACGGAAATGGCACGCCGCTAATCTAAGTTATCTTGACCTACCGTATTATTAGATCAATAACCTAGTTACCTAGTTTTTGTACTGTTATTTAACGACAAGGAGTAAAACTATTAATTTAGATACATGAATGAATTTTCCTTAAATATTGAGAATGTTTAGTATTACTCGTAAGTACAATTAATTATTCAATTTGTAGCTACGTACATCTAGCCTAGAAATTTATTGTTTTTTAAGTAGTATGGTACTAACCTATTTACAGCTCACAGTTCACGTAAAACTGCACTTATCCGTCCATAGCACTTTATTAATAAAATTAGGGTCAGTCGCATTTCGTATAACACTACCATTTCCACATATCCGGAATTTGTAAAATTATGCGTTGTGAATTTACTCCAAATACGTGAGATGAGACCGAAATAAACAAACTACTGCTTACTGCTTGTATTATCTCCATCCCCCCTCCAAATGTGTGGCATGACCTAAAAATTTGGGGGGAAAGAAATGCGGGAAATGCAGAGTGCTAAATGGAGGTAAATTTAAATAACACGCTGATGTGTTAGACGATATTATGTATGTAAACATGATGTGGCATCGATGGTTTGATACGGCATTAGATTGTCGTCGGGTGCGTCATCAGAAAGTTCGTAGCGCACCAGGAGCGTCGTGTTACTGATTTTTTTCGATTTTCTGCCTTTATTAGGCCTCCCGAATACGTGGTTAAAATTAGTGACATTATGACTGACTCACCCTGTATTTGTGGAGAGGATTGGCACCCTATCTGCGGATATGGTAGGGTGAAAGAATGTTAGCCTGGGTCAATGTGAGACATTGATACCGGTCGACATTTGACTACCCCTCTAATTAATGAGGTTTTCCAGGTTTCCCTCATTCCTGCACTGACTGGTGGTTAGGGCCTATCAACGTAAGTCGTTCCTGGACGCAGATACGGCCTGCTTAATAATATTATGTCTCCCGTACAAGTCTTCGACTTCTGGGCTAACCCTCGTGATTAAAATTAGGGGTAGAGATATTATTATTATTATTATTATTATTATTATTATTATTATTATCATATCGTACTGCCTTCCGTATGACCTTCATGTATTCCCGTTTCGTCAAAATTTAGATTCAGATTCCGACCTTTTAATTGTTATTTTAAATAGCTTCTTCGCCATATCATCATTTCGTCTTTTTCATCCAGTGTACTCAGTTTCATTTTATACGGAAATTCGCATTACCATAAATCATATATCACACATAATTGACATCCTTTTATATATTCTAGGCAAAGTATCATCTTGTAAGATATATTATTTTTTTTATTATCGAAAGCTTGTTTTTAAAATCTTTCTTCCGCGAGTTTCCACTATTTTCCGTTTTGCAGTTGTTCTTCTTAGCCACTTTTTATTGCTCTGTACATATACACTACTCATTGACATTCTTGTTAATAAACTACATATTTCAACCCTCTCGCACTCTAATTAATTCAAACATATCATCGTCTGATATTCCTCACTTGTTAAATTAGGGCATTTATCACTAATAAATTAATTCCATTCATAATTAAATTAGCGGAAAGATATACCCAAAATTTTGCCCGCCCGAACGATATACCCGCCCATGATAACGCTGGAAATGAAACAGGTAATCGGGTATGCTCTCAGAGATGTGCGGCACACGATTTTGTAGGAAAAATATAAGAGCTGCATTTATAGTTCTTTGTGTTGACTGCTATAAATTGTGAGCAGGTTTATAACATTAGTCACTCTCTACAATTTTGGAAGTCGACTATAGGACATTCTCGGATATAATTGAAAAACTTTCCTGTCTCTCGAGACCGTCTATCAACATTAAAAAATGTTTCTCTATGGGCAATCATTCGATTTGGAAATCTACAATATTCTTTCACACTTCTACAGTTGCCTTGACACGAACCTAGCACAAGTAACATGTCAACTTGTTCGCTGAATGTAAATTTTCTAGTCATTTTCAACAACAAATAGTAGCAGAAATAAAAATAGTTTTAAATCAAATTTTGTCAAATTTTAAAGACAAAACCTACTACTGACCTTTTGATTTCTTCTAATAAACACTATTAAAATCTTTTAATTAGTGCATCTTTTCTTGAAAACCTTTTTAAGTTGTTAGTTTCTTAAAATTGTAAATATACTAAATTTGGTTGTTCCAGTAATTCAGAGATATTAATTGTCTTCGAAATATTTGGCAACTTTGTATATAAATATGTTTAGTTAAATTGCAATATTTTGCAGGGGCATGTTCTGTGTCGGTTCTTATGCGGAACACCCTGTATATCTAGGTATCAAATTTATTTAATAGCTTTCTTTATTTTCTTTAGTTACTTTTAAATTTTGTTAATAATGAATGTTCGAAATTAAATACGAAGTGTAATACGTAACGTACTAAGTATGATTTCGTATTATTTAGCAGTTAGTTATTCTACTTATAATTTTGTTTGGAAATGAAATGAAACTATTACTTCTACTATTATTAACGTTACGATAAGAGTTGAAGTTTACAGATGTTAGACAAATATATTGTCACTTTCACACTTATCTTTACTAGAATGGTATATATACTCGCGTCAAGAATTCAGACGTCTTACGTCACGGCTGACGTTACACATTTGTTTTTATTGTCAACGTAATTTTCGATATTTGGTCGCGTTAAAAACAATTATTTTTTGCAATTTAGTGCAATATATAATGCAAACTTTTAGTGTAGTATATAGTTTTATTACTATCATTTGCAGTTTCTTAAATATTTTGATGAAATTATTCATTTGTTCGTATGACGTAAGTCGTCTGAATTCTTGTCGCGAGTATATTTAGAAAATTATATTAATTGTATACAACAGAAATAGTCAACAAAAATTAGCTTCTAATAAAAGATAAAGTGAAATCTCGAATGATTTTTGCTAAACAATTCGAGTCTAAAAATATCTTTTATGTAAACATATGTACAAAAATGTGCTCAACACTTCTACAGAACAGGTGGATCCGTCAATTCGTACAACCAATAGAAATCTAACGTTGCGATCTGATGTATGCGTATTTGCTGCAGTAGAAGCTCTGTAATCTGGTATTTTTTGTTTTGTTGAATATAATTAAAAAAAATGTAGTCCTGAATTGTTTTATCTAAATACAAACTTTCCATTTTTGAAAAATATTTGTCGTTTACACCATAAACAGTATTTCTTATTTTATTTGATATCTAATTTTACCTATAGAAAATACTGTTTTACAACTCATTTTATTTATTTTCTTTATTTTTATGACTAACGTGTGAAAATGTTCTTTCCACATCAGTGTTTCCATGGAGAATTATTAATATGGCTAATTTCAGATATAATTTAAGATTTAAAAAGTCGCTACAAATAAACTATTTCTTGCAAATCGTCAACAAGTCGCTACTTTTGCGATTTATAGTTGCTAATGGCAAAACTGGAACATAATTAAGTTAGTTTCAATCTATTAAATTTAAACCTTCAGCTGTGGTCAAGTGTTGAACAGCCATATAAACAATTCATACAGTTTCAATGTAAAACCAACAGATATGTGTCACAAAGAAATACCAATAATCACAAAATAGCCCCATTTTTCAGTAATTTTAACGTTTTAGATTTTTTCCCAGTGTTTCCATGGAGAATTATTAATATGGCTAATTTCAGATATAATTTAAGATTTAAAAAGTCGCTACAAATAAACTATTTCTTGCAAATCGTCAACAAGTCGCTACTTTTGCGATTTATAGTTGCTAATGGCAAAACTGGAACATAATTAAGTTGGTTTCAATCTATTAAATTTAAACCTTCAGCTTGTGGTCAAGTGTTGGACAGCCATATAAACAATTCATACAGTTTCAATGTAAAACCAACAGATATGTGTCACAAAGAAATACCAATAATCACAAAATAGCCCCATTTTTCAGTAATTTTAACGTTTTAGATTTTTTCCCAGATTTGTTGAATTTATCTATTAATATGTTACAATTAATTGAGCTGTTTAATTTGAGAAACGATTTACGACCGATCTACTTGGCACCAACTTAGAATTCTGCATTCCCACCAAATTATTTATTGGTGATATATCTCGTAGAAATATACTACAACTAAAATTAAATCAATTTAAAAATAAGAAACATCATAAATAATATATCTAGCTACGCAAAATAGTCCTATTAACAGGAAGATACGTTTATTTTGAAACTAAATATTATTGGCAAAAAAATTGTAATAATCTCATAGAAACTGTTACGAATTTCCCAATCCGTCTTTTTCTTTTACCAGAAAAACAATCCGTTAATTAATCACTTATCTGTATTAACTACTCTGTACACTACTGAATACTAATTACAGCTCAACTAAACACTATTTCACTTTTAAACTCCAGGAAATTTCCAACTTGGCCGTTTATACTTTTTTTATATACCAAACGAATATTCCAGGTATTTTCTAGCATCTCTAGATCCATTTTCCGAACGACTCTCGAACGCTTCTCGTAGATTCTCAATTTTTCCAGTTGCGCCTCGATACACGGCATTATTTGTTTGTCGTCGAATTGGGGCGAGCGGGGCAAATTCTGTAACAATACTATAACTAAAATTGAATCAATTTAAAAATAAGAATCAGCATATATAATCTATCTAGCTAAGCGAAATAGTCATATTAACAGAAAAACTAGTTGATTTCGAAAGTAAGCATTATTAGACAAAAAAAAATTATGTAACCTCACAGAAATATACTATACTCGTAACTAAAATTGAATTAATTTAAAAATAAGAATCATCATAAATAATCTATCTAGATAAGCAAAATAGTCCTATTAACAGGAAGACTAGTTGATTTTGAAAGTAAATATTATTAGGCAAACAATTTGTATATATATATATATATATATATATATATATATATGTATATATATATATATATATATATATATATATATATATATATATATATATATATATATATCATGGAAATATACTATAAACGAAATAGTCCGATTAACAGGAAGACTAGTTGATTTTGAAGTAAATATTATTATGCAAAAGAAATTGTATATTTTATCTCATTTTCACCTCACACCTCATCTGAATTAGAAACTACTTCCTAGAATATTAAAAGATATACAATCTTTCATAATAGATTGAGGAATACAAAGAATTTTTCTCAAATCTGATTGTGCTGACTGAAGATTGCATCAAAACCACAGACAGTTTGACATTGTATTTACAAGTGGGTGTATTTTTAAATAGTGGTAGCCAGTCTAACGAGCTTGTTGATGAATTTATCAAACAATGATCTGAAAATATCTAAAAGAATGGGAACTGTACGATTAAATATATTTTAAATAACTGCCAAACATCCGCTAGAAAAATGAAAGCAGTAATATATTTTTCTATTCCGTTTTATTATAATGGGGTCATTTACATTTTTTTTTCATTACATTTGCTAAATGATTTTGTAATTTTAGTGCGATCTGAATTAAATTAGAATTTTCTAGCGCCTCTAAAGCCCTTAAAATAATTTTAGAACATGAACTCGAGTAAACTACCGTGTGACGTCACTGCTTCCTATAGCATGTCGGGTTGCGCTCGCTACCGGTTATTTGCATTTATAGTAAGAAGCTTTGGAGGGTCATCAACGTCGTTAGGATTGCGGTTTTTATTTCAATGGAAATTCGTATATATTGAATGTATTATTAGAAACACTAAAACAAAACAATTAAACTTTAGATATCGTATTGTACCGAAATGTCCAAGTACAACGATATAATGCCTAGATAAATTATTTATTAGTTCACCTCGAAATCCCAATAACATTTGTGGCAAAAAGCAATGAAGCCTGACATATTTCTTGAACCCAAAATAAATAAATATCAGTTTAATAATAATTTATAATATACTTATGTAGAATTTATTCTTCATTTTTAGTTAAGTTTAAATTCTTAATTACATATACCTACCTACCGTAGATTTAAAATTAAATAACATACCTACGTATTAAGGATGTACCTTATTAGTCTTTTTAATATCGAATTGAAGGATTGCTTAATTTTTGGTTATACAAGGTGGCCTAAGAAAAGAAATCGAGCAACTAAATTGTAATAAAGCTACTGAACCACATGCCACCAAGATTTTTAATAAAATGCTGCGGAAAGGTATTTGTATATACCTTAAATATAATTTTTAACTTATGTCTAAAATCCGTAACTTTTCCTACTCTGTGGGAAATTGGTAAAGTGTGTTCAATTTTAAAATCTAGGGATCCTTCACTAATATCTAAGTAGAGACCTATTTCCATTATATGCAACTTCGCTAAGCTCTTTGAGATGTCCTTGTATGTTGCAATTTATCCTTCAATGAGCAATTTTATTTCTTAATTTCAACATGGGTTTATGGAGAAGAGATCTACTGCTACTAATCTTGTTTATTTTACTCAATGTGTATCCAAAGTACTTGATGGACACGGACAAGCTGATGTACACCGACTTCTCAAAGGCTCTCGACTGTATTGATGATGATATTTTAATTACAAAACCTGTTAATTTTGGATTCAGTGAATCTCTCTTGTAAGATAAGCAACAATATGGTCATTATTTTATTTTTTTAGCAACATCTGGAGTTCCCCAGGGATCTAATCTTGGACTACTGCAATTTTAACTCTCCATTAATGATTTATCTTCTGTAATAGATTGTGATCATTTGTTATTTGCTGGTGATCATTTGTTATTCGCTGATGATCTTAAAGTGTTTATGAAAGTTGAGTCTGTTGATAATTGTTTATTTGTTCAAGATCAGGTGCAAAATATAGAGACATGGTGTAGTGTTAATGATTTAACTCTGCATGTTTCTAAGTGTAGTGACATAAATTTGACATTTACACGGAAAAAAGTCCTATTATATTTAATTATATCCTAAAGATTAGAAAGATCAATAAGGTTCTTTTACTGCTTATATTAATTACATCACAAGCTCAGCCTTAAAAATGTTAGGATTTATTATAAGCAACTTATTGCAATAGTATGTACATATTTAAAATTATTTTTTTAGAGATCAAACCATTCCATTTAATTATTCATTTGATAACAATAAATACATATTTTTTAATTACTTAAGTACGTATGTGTCTACATTATTTCAAAAACGTAGCTGCTATTAACGATTCCATTTAAGAATTCGTTGCATTTTCACATCTCTCATTTCAACACTTACAAATTGATGATTTGTATTAAAATAGTCCATCATCATAATTAAATCTACCATAGGCAGATTAGACGAATATACTTTTAAATAGAATGTTGTAAATTTCCAAAGTATTTAGCTTTTCCTAATCTGTTAATTTAACACAGAAAGACCATTGTCCAAATTCGAGGCGGACGAGTACCAAGTTATAGGAGACAATGACGTCAGGCTTCACAATCTGGGGCTGGCATTTAATTCCAGTTTGATTTTGTATATTTCGAAAAGTATTTCTCAGATCGACTTGAAATTTTCTGGGTTGACTATTTCTTTTGACTGGCTATTGTTATATTTAAGAAGAGCCTATTAATTACAGACAAATTAGTTTGATGCCTGTATGTCTCAAGGTTTTAGAAATAATTATAGTGTCACAAATCATGATTTTTCTTTATGCCACAATATTTTGCCCTCGACACGATACGACTTTATCTCTGGTAAATCAACGGTAACTAATTTGCTTGCTAGTTTGAATCACTGGACTCGTTCCATAGACTATGATCATCCAGTTGACGTGATCTACCTAGATTTTGCAAAGGCTTCTGACAGGGTGCCAAAATGAAGACTCCTCTTGAAACATGATCACCTTGGCATTCGTGGAGAGTTGCTTATATGGATTAACAACTATTTAACCAATATAGCCTTTTCAGTTCTCGTCGGTTCTGATTATTCTTCTCTGCGTGGGGTTTATTCAGGTATTCCACAAGGGTCAGTTTTAGGGCTAATATTATTCCTTTTATACTCGTCAGATCTTGATAATATTATAACTGTTCCTCATTCTTTTAACGCGGACGATACCAAAATATAACATACCGTTGTTCAAGAGGATTCTCATACATCTTGAACTTAATTGAACGTTGGTGTAAAATCTGATCTTTATTGTTGAATACCACAAAATGTACAGTATTACATATTGGAAACAACAATCCTCACCTGTCTTACGAGATGAATGAAAGTTCTATAACATCAGTGGATGAACAAGTTGACTTAGGTGTAACCGCAACTTTTATCCTTTCATGGTTTTTCCATATTTCAAATATTGTCAAAAGAGCCACATAATTTTTAAAACGTTCCACAATACTTCTCTCAGACTATTCCACCTTTTATACAAGTCATACATAAGGCCCACTCTCCAACAGGTTAACATAACATGATCACCGCACCTAATCAAAGATATAAAACTTCTGAGAGTGTCCAAGTAATGTCTATTAAAAATCATACGTACCAGGACCGCTGTGCAATATTAGGCCTTCCATATACATCCGAAAGAAGAACCAGAAATGGCATTAAATATATTTCTCAAATGTACGGATACGATAATGTTACGATACATAAAAATTTATCGTTTGTTATACTGCTAACTGCCTGTAATTCGCGGTTTAATGTACAATAACATCAAAATCTATTTATACGTACTGTTCTCGTCAGATCTGTTGCTTTTAAGACGGCCATTAGCTAATGAGTGCAAGCATAGGATGAATGCATAAATGAAATATTGCGTCACACCTTTGTAATTAATTGCCGCCAATGGCAAATTAGAGTGCACTTCGTTTTGCCGGTTAAAATTAAACTCAACTTATGCTAGAGCGTATGGTCAATTAATTTTCGTCAAAATACGTTGAGGAATACGAAAAATATATCTGGCAACATCGTACTCTTATATATTTTCCTTCCCAACTGATTTGTATCCGCCATGAGTAGTTTATAGGGATTTTAAGAAAATGAACAAAATGAAAGTGTCTTGTCTTTATAGATCATATGGCATAAGTAAACAGCTATAACTTATTTTTTGGCTCATGCTGATGCGTTGTTTCAACTTTATTTGCGACGTAAATAGTCCATTTATCAAGATTTCATTGTGATTACATTATTTATCAAGAAAAAAATATCAAATTAAGTTTTTTATTCTCTTCTAAAATATACTTTTTGATAATTTATTTCATTATTGTTTTTTATATAGTCACTTAAATTTAAGTGCACTATACAATGCATAAAATCTAAGAACTATTGAATTTTATGTTCCGCTATTTTGGCAGACACAATTACACAGCTTCTGCTGCAGCAAATACGAATGCGCCACATCAGAATGCTCGATTTCTATTGGTAACAACGCCTTAACGAATCCACCTATTACATCTGCAGTTATATCTTCGTTTTACCGTATAATATTCGCAGGTGGCATGAGATAACATTCCTGTTATTTGTTAAACTCTATATTATTCAGTTCTTAAATGTCTAAAATTTCTTGTATTTGTAGAAAACACTATTTCAAGAATACGTCGCCCTTAAAGTGACCTCGAAACTCATTTCTAGTGGGTTTTTGGACTTGTAAAGAACTCTATTACTGTCTTTGCTAAAATAATGTGGTAGCACTACAGTTTGAGCCGACTCTGACCGGCACAGACATGTTTGTATTCAACCTGCCACTAATGACTTATCTATGACTCCGAGCATCGGAAACCGACGCGCAACCAGTATGGCCAACATCAGAAGCAAGCTGAGTCCACCCGAGGCGAAGCCCAGCGTCCATTCAGTACCATTCCAGTTTTCATTCGTTCAGCCGGCATCTGAAACATTCCTGAAACATTGTCAGTGCGGGTAATAAGCGCGTTTAGATTTATATTCGGCCCGCGAAGTAAAACCGCAGCTTTTTTGATGTTATGCCAACCGTTGTGTACAGGAACGGCCGATTCGCAATTTATTTTTGTACGTTTGTATAAACCAACATGTTCCTTGGAGGTCAGATCTGTACCGTGAGTGAGAGCAGAGTGGAGGAGTCGAGAGAGAGGATCGCGAACGGGTACTCCGAGAAGCACAGCAGCAGAAAATCGGAAAAGCACGTGCGTTTTGAAGTACGTCCACTGCTGTTTTTATACGCAATTCTTAACGAATTAGTAGCTTACTATTTTAGAGGCAGCCTAAAAAATCTAAGCAAGTTGAAACATATATTCAGTGTGCCAATTATATGTTACAAGTTTTCTCCAAGCTGTATAACAGTTTACAGGCTGACAAGTCATTTAAAATCAATGAAAATGCATATTTTCACCTGTTATGTTTCATCATAACATTATCTGAATTTTACACGCCAACTGGGAACAAACTGTGAAAACTGTACACGGCATTATAGATATTATCACATTTTGCATAATTCTTTTAAAAACTACGCTAATACCAATTATTCGTAATATTACAAGGTGGATTGTTGGTTATTTATTGCCATAAATAATATTACAACTCTAAGAGAAAAGTACTGTTTGAAGTAAAAAGTCCTGTACCAGTTTCATGTATTCGTATGTAATTTTACATTTCTTTTGTATAAGTACCCTGGGTTTTTCTAACTTTGCTATGTAATTTTCATGTAAGATATTTTTCCAATTTTGTTGTAGTATTATAATAATAATAATAATAATAATATCTCTACCCCTCATTCTAATCACAGGGACTAGCCCAGTCGGAGACTTGTGCGGGAGAGGGGGCGGCATATTATTATTAAGCAGGCCGCATTTGCGCCCAGGAACGACTTACGTTGGTAGGCCCTAACCACTATTCAGTGCAGGATTAACTCGTAATGTTCCTCAATCAGCGTTGTAATATGGATGTGAAATTAATATGAATAAGAAGTTTACTTATTATATTACCAACAACAAAAATAGTACCTGTGCATTCGTTCAAATGTTTTTAGACATTATATTTTGCAAGAAACAGAAGAAAACCCCTTAGTATTTTATTTTGAACATTAATTATTAACCAAAAGTAAATAAAGAAAATATTAGATAGCTTTGAAAATACCTATATATATTTAGAGAAATCAAATATACAAGGTGATCCAGAATGTATCTAAAAAAAAAATGTTGAATGTACAGGGAACTGTTACAAATACAATTTTGTAAAAAAAAACAAGAAGAGCAGATCGAAAATGAATTAAAAATACACTTCTGCACGATGCTAGAAACGACGCAAATCGACGTAAATTATCAATAGTAGGTATCCAATTCGGTGCGATACATTTCATTTTTTTCCCACAAAACCAAGTACAAATGATTTAATGTCAGGAGATCGTGGCGGCCATGGTACCGATCCTCGTCGTCCAGTTCCTTGGTATTAATGCTTGGACATACATGGTACGGATATAATTGAGCCTCATGTATGGTACGCCACACTGCTGCAACACGCCGTGGATGTAGTTTTAAATTTCTCTCGCGTTGCACTACACTTGCATTCACTGCAACCCACACTAAAAGTAGCTGCATATGACACATGTTTATGGGGAAACCGTTCTGCTATAGCATTTCCATATCGCCATAAATTAAAACGATATCCATCATCTCCGAATTGCTATACATTAACACTTGAAAAACTAATATAAAGACTAGCATCATAAAAACTTTAATACATACAAAAAGTAATCGTATTTCACTATCCAGAATCTCCTGGCTAGAGATTATAGTAGCCCAGATATATAAAGGTTGGAAATATTATAATTTCAACAATTTTTTACGCGAAAACTATAAGGATTTTACAAAAAATTTGTTTACGATATTGAGTGCATTTTTGCCTAGATGCGTTCCCATCTTTTAAAATTCTGAAATTCTGTTTTAAGTACAGATAATTGTAAAATTAATATTTCACTTTGTTGTGTGTTTATTCAGTGATGTAATAATAATAGTAAATTGATTAAATGGGTGTAAAAAATGGATCATAGACAACAATTTTACGAAGCAATACAAAATCTATAAAATAAAAACTAGGAACTCAAGGATATATGATAAAAGCTACTATAAAAATGCCAGTGCCAGAAGTATTTATTTGATCTCTTTTCCTAAATTGTACATTACTTTTTACGATTATCTGTACTTAACAAATGTTAAAATCATATTTGGAATCTCATTGAACATTTATTTATACAATTTGATTTTAAATATAAGTTCATAAATTCAGTCAGTTCATAAGTTTCACAGCGTTTTCTAGACCTCAAAATAAAATGAAAAATATATACCGAGTGTTTCAATTGTAGCTATGACATACGTTTATTAAGCAAAACCCAATTATTTTTCAATGTTCCATCAGTCCTAGTCAAATTGTCATGTTTTTTTAAAATATCCTGTATAAACATGTGTCCTAAAACGTTTATTTTTCGACATACAAGAGTGTGAAAGGTTACTTCTTGATAACGGTCTTTTTGAAAATCGAAAAAGAAATCAATACAGTTTATCCAGGGGCGGATATGATAGGGGGGGTTGTACCTCAAAAATACCCAAACTTGTTTGTGATAATTTCATAGCAAAAAAGAAAACTCTAAGGATTTTTGCATAAAAAAGGTACTCTTGCTGAAATTCGATGTCGGCAGCAATTTTCAACAAAAATTTCAGTATCTGGACGCATGCTAAATCTCATTAAAAATCTATGACACTTGAAATATACTTGGCTTTTAAATGAAAGAAAAGAAACGATTTTGACAATCAATACTTATATGTATGGAAATGTTTACTTCACCTGATAAATTTTTGTAAACTTTCGAATTTAAAAATATTTTATTTCGTATTGATACAGGTGGTGTCTATGTTATTTTCTATCCAAAGCTGGTCAAAATAGTAACTGCTACACCGAACCTATATTAATTTTTTCTGTACAGGGAGTTCTAATTATGACGGTAGCCAATGAAATCTCAGAAACTGTCAGAGATACAAAAACCAAAACAAAATTTTGAAAATTTATTTTTATTATTTCCTGGTTTTATTCAGATTTTTTTTTAATTATTGCACTTTTTCACAGCCACTTTTTTTGCTTTTACATAATATCATTGGCAGTCTCGATTATTCGTCAACATGAACGTCATTTTTTAAATGCAAACATGTGTATGTTCAAGAAAAAAATATAAAAATAAATTATCTAAATTTAATTTTTTATCATATTTCTATATTTCTTCAATTTTTAAACGTTGCTCAATAACACACAATGTGCACAATTTAGGAGTTTTCATCTTTCTTATAGCTTCCAAGATCTACCATAGACACTCAAATTTGGAATTCCTTGTACATATCATGATACATTTAAAGTATAGAAGAAATAAGAAAATTATTTTTTTTTAATTTTTTGATATATTCGTTAAGTTCGGTTTTCGATATACTTATTTTCGCATATTCGTTAATGATATAATCATTTCCAACTTCTCTCTAATTTTGTAATTCTATCATTTGTATATTGTCTGGTGTAGATGAGTACCAACACTCTTTATACTAGGCATAGTTAACAGGTTAATTTACTAGTTCAACTCACAAAAGCAGTCTTAATGATCTTCTAGAAATGTTTTCGAGTTCCTAAATATACATACATGTCACTTTGTGATTCCTACTTATATTTTTAGTCGAACAATAATAAATAGTATATTTTAAAACCAGTCAGGTAAAGACGATATTTCTCTTTTATAAGATTATATGATGAAAATTAAAAATTCACATTGCCTATAAAGCAATAGAAGGAATGAGATTACAAAATTGAGGAAGTTTAGCAAATCGTTAGTTAATCTCTTACTTACAAAGAAATTGTGAAACAGATTCATTAAAGATCACTATTTAAATGTGTTCTTTTGACAGTTACTGATTTATTCTTACAAATACTGAAATACATTGAATTTAAAGGAGGATCATTAATTTCCTGCTATTTTCTTTTCCTGCGAAACATGATGATGGTTAGCTTAAGTTTGAAATACAAATACTTCAAAAGCCTGGAACACACTCGTAGATCAATTATATCTTTCAACACTTACATAACAGAACAACATTAGTTTATATCCACCACTTTTATTATTTTTAAAACTAGTTCATAAGTTGTGACAAACTGCTTTGAATCTATGAACTTTTATTTATTTTACATAAAAATCTTATCTGTGACTGAAATTCTTAAATAGATATTATATGTTGCAGGATGAAAATGCTGCCCCACCAAAACCAATTAACTTGGAGAAAATCTTCACACCTGCAGATGGAGAACAAATTCAACCTAAAAATAGTGAGTATCTAAAAAAGAAAATGAAAAACATTAAAATTTAACGTCAGTTTTAAATACGTACTTGTACGGGATGTAATTTGGTGTCTATAACAAATAATATTTTTTTCGAAAAAATGAAATGCAAATGAGTAAAATTTAAAATAAATGTGCATAATTTGTATAGAAAACTTATTGGGAACGGGCATAGATTTAGGAAGAGAGAGATAAGCGAGAGACTATCAAGCATCCTGCCAATTGCCTACTCCTCTCACCCACCAATCACATACATCAATTTGAATAATGCCATGTTCGTTTTACTACCATTGTTGGTTGAAGTAGGTAGTTTGAAATCTCAGAACATATTTTTGATACAAATAAAAATGTTGCTAATAATTATTAATTTCTGAGTAAGAAAATAATTTAATTGGGAATAGAATAAAATTTGATATTAAGTTTTATTTAGAAATATAATTTTGGATTCCCTAAAGATGAAAAAAGAAAGGATTTGGAAAACTACACTAAATTTAAGAAATATTTCTCAATATTCTAATGTGTGCCACTTTCATATAGACGAAATAAACATCAAAATATTATCTTGATCACTATTCAAATCTGATGAAGCTAATTTCATTTAAAATATATAACTATCAGAGGTCACTATATTACAATAAAATGTAATTGATAAAACTAGAAGCTTTAAAACGGTATATAATAAATTAACTTACTTTTATTTATAGGTCACTTGTTTCACGTTTTAAATTTATAACAAAAATGTTCATACCTACCAATCAATACCTACTGTTTTCTTAATTATAATTTTATTAATTCCTACAAATTTAAGGCGCATACTAAAATGTTCTTTTTGTCTTCTTCAGTATGACTTACATATTTATAGCTGATATTGAATAGAAACTGTCGAGCATCTGTTGATTGATTGAAAAAAGTTTTATTATTAAATTCGTACGTATGCCTGTTTTAAACCATTAGTTATTTAAAAAAAGGGTAATTATTAGTCACTAACAGTTTTAAATACAACCTTGTTTTCCCACTCGAGTCATCCAGTCTCCTGAAAATAGGCAGCCTTTGCGCAACGCATTTAGTCTTTGTTACCTCTATTCCGTCCAACCTCTTTAGTAACGGCTGCCTTTACTATGGTATTCCTATATAAATGGGAAATAAAGTATGCAGAGTTGCTGGTTGCAGATCTCATAAACATTTACATTTTATTTAAACTAGGAAGAAAAAAATAAGTAAAAAAACTTGTTTTGGTCTTGAATTAGAATGATCCTAAAACAATTCTAACATGTGACCCAATTGTACTCTCTGTCTGTCATAGCATAGTAGTTCTTATTAACAAAATGTTCAGCTATCTTGAATCTTTGTAGAACAATTCGCTATCGGAATCAAAATAAAGTGTGTTAATTTGGGATATTTCCATGCTGATAAGAACATAAATATCTTGACGAATGATATCCGATGTCTACCAGTTAAAAAACTGAACCATATTTTCAGCTGTGTGTTTCCTCTTCTAAATTAAGAGTCCAGGCGTCAGAGATTCTGTTGACTGTAAAATTCCTAGTGAAGGTTTTCTTTCTTTATTACTGTTTGAATCTCTGAGGGGGTGGTTTTAGCATTTTTCGCAAAAATTATAACTGAACGAAATCAAATGGAATATTTAAATTGTTATATATTCAGATTTACATCACATAAACTATTGTTATTCAATTAACTTACTTTTGTTTCTGGTGCTCATCAAGGTGGCGTGGCGTTGGTAGCTCGCAGTCTATTTCCTTCAGTGTCCCCAATTTTCTCTGCCTCTCCATTTTCCTCATTTGATAGTTCAACTGTCAAGAAATTTTCTAAATCGATGTCAATGTTACTAAACTTACAACAACTGCAATGGGGAAGTTGCATGAATTTTATATTGGTTTGAAGTGTATTATAGGATAATCTTTCAAATTAATAAAAGGTCAACACATGTATCTGGCGGCAGTGATCACATAATAATTTAAATATTAACATTAATAAATTGCCGTAGATTGTAAACAAACGCATTTTTGAGTGAGACATAGTGTAACTGTGTAGATAATGCCATAATTATTAGTGGTGATGTGGTGAACGATATTATTAAATTATGGCGACAATGTTATTGGTTACGTCCAGATAGAGTGTTTTAATTGAGGTATTTGTAAAATTATATTATAATGATTTCATATTAGACTACTTATTTTAATTTGACAATAATCAATAAAAATAATGAATAATATTTAACATTTCTTAATTTTTGTAAATTAATTTTTTAATTTATTTCATTTCTCCTTAATCATTTTTAAAAAATTCTAAATTTAATGTAATGCAGTCAGATAGCAACATTTTATAAATGCCTCAAACAACATTTTACATCAAGTAAATGGCAAGAACAAATACAGAACATATTACTTGAAATCGAAATGTAAAAAGTACTGAATACAATAAATGAGAAAAATGTATGTTTGCTTTACCATTGATTTTTTAAAATGTATACATTCTGGTAGCTTAATAGAAGAGCTTAATTGATTCTTTACAACTTTACATTTTAATTTTTTCGATGAACCTATTTATACCTGCCTGCATTTCCAATTAAACTTACATCCTTATTAGTGACTTACGCTGATGATACAAATGTGCTTTTTAGATCAAGTAATATTATGGATGTTGAAGTGACTGCCAACTCTATATTGAAAAACCTAGCATTGTGGCTAGAAAAAAATAAACTTATTTTAAATGCAGATAAAACCACTGCTATGCTTTTTAAATCACTACACTGTAAAATAACTTTTGATGAGAGACTTATAGTGGCGGGTAATTATTTGCAATACTCTCGATCAGCGAAACTCCTTGGCATGTATATAAATGATAAACTCGACTGGTCTGATCATATTAATCATTTATGTCATAAATTAACATCTTCTTGTTATGGCCTTAAATGGTTATCAACACAGTGTAGCCAATATGTTCTCTTATCGGGTCGGTCAGTGGTCGCGCGGTTTAAGGCGTCAGTACTTGAATCGAGGTGACTAGATCGGAGTTGGTTCGCGCTCAGCTGCCGGTAGACCGTATATAAGCTGTATTTATGGAGAGGATTGGCACCCTCTCTGCGGGTATGGTAAGGTGGAATAATGTTAGCTTGGGTCAATGTGAGAGATTGATACCGGTTGATATTTGACTACCCCCCTAATTAATGAGGTTTTCCAGGTTTCCCTCATTCCTGCACTGAATAGCGGTTAGGGCCTACCAACGTAAGTCGTTCCTGGGCGCAAATGCGGCCTGCTTAATAATAATATGCCGCCCCCTCTCCCGCACAAGTCTCCGACTTCTGGGCTAATCCCTGTGATTAGAATGAGGGGTAGAGATATTATTATCTCTGTATGCAAGTTTTTATTCGCATCTGCGGTATGGGATTATTCACTGGGGGGTTGTTTAGAGATATTAATAGAGTATTTGTGATACAGAAATGTGCCGTTCGTATTATTGGTAATTTAGGGTTTAGAGAATCTTGTAGGGAAACATTTAAAAATTGTAAAATTTTGACCGTAACTGGTGTGTATATATTGCAGATAGTGTGTTTTGTTTTTCGTCATTAGAATTATTCACAAAAAATAATCCCAATCATTTATATTATATGCGAAATAAATATATCCTGTGTTCTGAACGACATTATTCATTTTTATATCAAAAAGGGGCTTATTATAATGGTTGCCGTATATACAGTTCTTTCCCAATCGAGTTTAGAAATTTAAAGTATATTTATATATTTAAGAAAAGAGTTAAAAAATATCTTATTGAAATTTGCTCGTATAATATTGATGAATATTTTCAGAACAATGTTGTTCAGTAGTTTATAATGATGTTTGTCTTCTAATAGATTTTTTATCCATTCAGTATTTTGTATTTTGTACTAGTGTGTTTATATATGTATTATTGTGGTATTTATTTTGGTTTGTACTATTTTGACGTATTTTTCTTTGTTGAATGAGAAATAAAGTTTATTATTATTATTAAAACACAAACTTCACAACAAGCTTTATTCCCCTATACCACATTTTCCTTTTCAATTTTTGACGTGGCCAGACTAAATTGTCTAGAACAAACGCCATTTTGATTACAATAATACATTCTTTCTTCTGCACGCATTTCGACACTTACCGAAGGTTATCATGAGCAATGGTGGCAGCAGTGTTTACTGGTAGTAAACCATTTACTTTTGGCCACTGCCTTTTTGAAACTCAGAAACTAACCTAATAGACCTTTTTCGTGCAGAATCTAATTAGAATTTATTTTGAATTCTATTTTCCTAAACTTCATATTTTGAAAGATATTTTTTACTGTATTAGAAACGTACTTTAAGCTAATATAAATCAAATATCCTACAATTCCTATCAATGAAGTCATATGTATGTTCTCTGATACCAAACGTCTAGGTATGCTAATGAACAATTCCACAGACAAAGCTCTATTCAATAATTATCTAAAGAAATTAATCTAATTTACTAACCTGCTTTAATGAAACACTCTATAAATATCTAACTTCACTTTTTGGCAGTGGGAACACGACAATTCAACCACAATAGATGAGATCTGACCTATTTCTGCATTTTTAGGATTGCTTCTTCAGGTGGCTTCCTTTAAATTGAATCAAATATCTAATTATAAAAATTATTATAAAAATTAAAATTATTGGAAGTTAAATATCGACAATGACAAAAAGTGACAGCCTGTCAATGAATTAAATATGACAATACCTACTTGAATAATGTTCACCTTTTTCATAATTTTTATATATTTTTAGGTATTAATAATATTGTGTAAAACTAACTACTCAGTGGACAAAAGCCCCAACCTGCGTTAAATTACACTCACAATATCTACCCATATATTCCTTATTATTAGCTTTTGTAACATTTTTTACTGTATTAGCATACCTAGACGTTTGGTATCAGAGAACATACATATGACTTCATTGATAGGTATTTGATTTATATTAGCTTAAAATACCTTTCTAATACAGTAAAAAATGTTACAAAAGCTAATAATAAGGAATATATGGGTAGATATTGTGGGAGTAATTCAAAGCAGGTTGGGGTTTTTGTCCACTGAGTAGTTAGTTTCACACAATATTATTAATACCTAAAATTATATAAAAACTTCGAAGATATTTATGAAAAACGCGAAAACCTCGTTCTTATTTGTTTAAGCAATATGTTGCACATCTAATATTGATGTGTGTTTCACATTTTTTCTTGTCATGGGTATAAATAAGTGACCAAAAAATACAAAACTTCAGTATCAATTATTAGAAGAACCAGATGATTTTCAACCTCTAACTCCTGAACTATAATTACATTCCCATCCACATTACATATGAATGAGAAAATTATGGCAACTTTAGTTAGGTAGACAGTTGACCAAACGTATTTGTTAAATATATTTTTTGAATAATTTAACAAATCTGCTTTTTCATTCGGTAGTGATGTAATTGCGTACCTAGAGATCGAATGTGCCACTTCCTACATTTATCTTCAAAACTGTTCACTTATATTTAGAAAAAAATATCGGTAAATATAGCCGGTGATCGAATATCTAAAACTGAACCTCCTCTCATGTTCCGCTGAATCTCCTTGTTATATTTTAATCCATTACATGCGCGAAACGAATAAAACTACAACGTAATATTTCAGCTTTGGCAATAATGTATTTCATAAATAATAGAAGGCTGGTCTCGCGATGCTGAAAAAACGGCAATCGTGGTTTAACATATTTGTTATGAGATGCGGTTTGGAACACCGCAATAATATTTATGTAGCACCGCTTGAGCACAGATTATTTTTCTTCCAAGGAAACATAATAATTTCTCTGTAATTTATTGTAAACGCGAAAATAGAATGATCGTCGAAAGGATGCGTTGCATACGGATTTTACTTGCTCTTAGGAAACTTTTCGAATACGCCTTTCTGGAATGTCTACAGTTTTTCTTGGACAAGAATAAGATTATAAAATCTAATCAACATGGATTTCGTCCTCAGAAATCCACCACTTCAGCAATGTTTCAATTTTATGATGATTTAATACAGAAAATTGATGCAGGTGAATTCCCAGCAGCGGTGTTCTGTGATTTGCGTAAAGCCCTTGATTGCGTTTACCATAGTAAACTGTATGAGATTCTTGAGATATATGGCATCAAAGGTTTATCTCTGGACTGGCTGGCTTCTTTTCTGGAGAATAGGCAACAAGTATGTGTCCATAAAACAAGATGTAGAAAACCGAATTAATGAATTTAAATCTGATTATGTAAATATTGATAAGGGAGTACCTCAGGGATCCGTGCTGGGCCCTGTGTTGTTTATAATTTATGTGAACGAATTGAACTCTGTTGTGTCTGACTGCCATCTTACGGTATATGCAGATGATATCTCATTGATTGTGTCTAATAGAGACAGCAAAGTTTTGGAAAGGAAATGTAGTGCCGTTCTAAATAACATTGTTGATTATCTTGGTTCCCATGACCTTCTTTTTAATGCTGATAAGACAAAACTTTTGCGTGTGCATAATTACCAGAAATAGGTGGAGGATCTATCGGTTCGGGGAATGTCTCTATTCCCAGTACACATACAAATGTTAGATTCTTGGGAATGTCTTTGGACAAAAACTTGAACTGGAAGTGTCACTGTGAATCGTTGGTATCAAGATTGAATAAATTAAAATTTGTTTTTATCAACCTTCGATCTGTACTTACAGAGGATCAACTGGTTCACATTTATTATGCCAGAGTGGAATCTATTCTGAGATATGCCGTGTGTTTTTGGGCCAATTCTACTATGAGTAATGATGTGTTCATCGCGCAAAAGAATTTTTAGAACTTTAGCGAGAATATCAAATATGCAAACATGTAAACCTTTTTTTCGTAAGTTAGGTATATTAAACATTAACTTCCTTATACATTTTTGAAATGTCCGTTTATGTTTTCCAAAACTTGTTCAAATTTAAAGCGAGCAGTGACATCCATACATATGATACACGAAGGAAGGAACTTTTTTATGTACCTTTTGTCAGGTTGGACATTTCCAGGAATTCACCCAATGTAATGGGTTTACAGATTTTTAATAGACTTCCTAGCGATATAAAGTGTGCTAAGAATGTTTGTGGGTTTAAGTCGCGATTAAAGACTTTTTTAATTGAGCGGTCCTTCTACTCTCTCTCGGAGTATCTGTAAATGTTGCTGTTTTTGTTTAGTTTTGTTCTGTGTATCTGTTTTATTTGATTATTTTGTTCACTCATTTGTTGTTTACAGTTTACATTATTTAGTGTGAGTGTTCTTTTTTTCTGACTATTCCTATTTATTATTGTCAAAGAAAGGAAAATAAATTATTATTATTAATTATTATTAATGGGGAAATTGCACGATTTTAATACGTGCAGAAGGAAGAATGTATTATTTGAATAGAAATGGCGTTTGCCTTAGACAGTTTCGTGGAAAAATTACTCCTAAAAACGGTATTTCCAAGACTGAAACTGTGATTTTCAGTTTTCGTAACATAAATGATATAGATAATCCTAAGAAAATATTAAATTTCTTGGTGTTTATTTGGATCCTACGCTGTCGTGGATTGATCATACCGTCTTTGTTTGTGAAAAAAATATCAAAATGTCTTTATCTTTTGCGGAGCCTTATACACAAAGTTTCCGTTCCGACTTTAAAAACCGCTTATCATGACCTGATTCATTCTTGTATATCATATGCGATCCTAGTCTGGGGTCATGGTTCCTTCTAGTGCACATGTATTTTCTCTTCAGCGTAGGGCTATACGTATCGTATCTAAGTTGGGATATAGAGACGTTTGCAGGGGTTGTTTTACTGACTGAAAATTTTGACTGTCCCATCCACTTACATATTACAGTGCTTACTCCATGTTAAACGCAGTCTGAGTAACTGTTCTAGTAGAAGCCAGTTAAATTCTTATGATACTATAAGGAAAAATGACCTTCACATTGGATTTTTCCGACTTCAAAAAACAAGAAAAGGAACAGACTTTTTTGGATTAAAGATTGTCAATGTATTACCTCCTCATATAAGAAAGAAAGATAGTAAAAGAATGTAATTTCAAAGCACAGATTTTTTTATTTAAGTTTTCTCATTTTCTCCGAAAAAACATTTATTGTTCAAATTGACTATGTACATGAAAATTAGTCTGAGAAAAGGAAAAATTAAGATATTTGGAAAAAATCATACTTATGGCAACCTTGCAATACAAAATATGAATGAACTTTTAAAAATTAGGTCATATTTCTTTTATATATTTTACTTTATTTCTTTTCAGGAAAAATGTTCGCGTCCTCGGCCTTTTATGAGAAGGGATTCCACCCAACGGTGGAAGATCAAGTGGAGCTGGCCAAAAGGATATCCAGTTCCTTGTGTGATATTAGCAACAAGAGTAGTAAAGGACAGAGCATGTACGTGAACAGAATGAAGAGATCAGCCAAGTGGGTCCACGAGGGCGAAGGTTAGTTCTTCAAGTTTCATTAAATTGTAGGTATTTTGACATGAAAAGTTATCACGTGTACAATCTATTGCAATAGTAATAGCACTCCCTCAAAACAGTTGAACTACTGGAAGTTCTGAGTACAGATTTCTATTGATGAGTGCGATAACTAAGAATGAATGTTAAAAGTTTAAAGAGATTCGGTTATGAATACAAGTTCAAAACAAGTTGCTAAATTCGTTTCAAAAAGTATAATAATTATTGCAATAGGTTGCACCTAATATACAGGGTGTTTCAAGAAAAACATGGCAATATTACTAGGGCTGATAGAACAATTAGTGGGTTTAGCTTAATAAACGTATTTCCTAGAGCCACTCATTTTAGAGATACGGGGAGTGTAATATTTTAAGTGTAAGAATTAAAAAAAAAATAAAAAATAAAAAAAAATAAATTTTAGATATAATTTGATTGATGACCGGTAGATTTTATTAAAATGTGACACAGGTATGTTTTTGGTGTGCCGAACACGTTGGTTATTAGTTTTTTCGTTCAGAGTAGAGCATTTTCACTAACATTTTATTCTCTAACTTTTTTAAGTTGGCTTTTTCCATTCTAAACCCTGTATTATGTAAAATTTCATTTTACAAAAAAAAGTGCTCTTGTAAAATATACTCCTTGAAAACGGTGCATTCTTAACAAATAGTTAAGAATGCACCGTTTTCAAGGAAAATGCAAAAAACTGTGGTAAAGTCAGGCAGGTGATTCCTGTAATAGTAATTATTTATGAAGTGTGTACGAGGTGTGGCAATTAAGTTCTGGGAATTTATCAATGAAAAAACAAGCGAATTAAATTTCGCCAAAATTTTATTATCGACCTTCACAATAGTCTTTCTCTAACTCTACACAACGATTCCAACGTTGCTCCCACGATTGGAAGCACCCTTGGTAATCCTCTGCAGTTCACCCGTTGAGCACCACGGTTACAGCTTCTTTGACCTCCTGTACGCCGCCATGATGAGGTGCTACTGAATAAAAAAAAAATCGCAGAACTTGTAATTATTCAGTCACTGTCTGACCGGAAGAAACATATTCACGATG
The DNA here is from genome assembly GCA_037114965.1 of Monochamus alternatus. NCBI lineage: Eukaryota > Metazoa > Arthropoda > Insecta > Coleoptera > Cerambycidae > Monochamus > Monochamus alternatus. The sequence goes on along the minus strand of CM073426.1, from coordinate 8,865,548 downwards.
AATGATGCCATGGATATCGAAAAAAACGATCAACATTACCTTCAGTTGTGACTTGGACATCCTCGCTTTCGTTGACCGCTATCTACCCTTTTCCACCCACTACTGACTTTGTTTACGAGTCTCCGGGTTATATTCAAATATACAGGTCTCATCTCCAGTGACTACCCGCCTCATCCAGTCTCTACCGTCGCTCCGAATGCGGGACAACAAATCCTCGCAGATCTATTTTCGCATGTCTTTCTGTTCACGGGTGAAAACTTTTGGCATCATCTTTCGAAAATCTGTCACATATTCAAATTTTCGTGTAACATCTTGCGAACGATTTCGTTGTTGACGTTTAACACGTCAGACAACGCACGAATGTTTAGGCGCCGGTCAGACGTGATCAGTGCACGCAAACGGTCAACGTTCACGCTCCTCCTTGAACCGCTTTGCCCATTCAAACACGCGTGTTTTCGACATGCACTCGTCTGCAATTTTCGAAGGATTTCCGAGAGTTTTTCGCCAGACTTCATTAAAAATTGAATCACGACATGTTGCTTGTAATTTGTGTCATTTTCACGACGCCACTAAAAAAGTTACCTCCAAAAAATACACATGAAACACAAGCCAAACGTGCTATCGACTTCAACCTTGGATTGAAACTAAAAGGAAGCTCCTTCCTCTCTAGAAAAACGTTGACAAACGATGCAGTGGTGCCAGTTTCCGAGTTATAACTAAATTCCCGGAACTTAATTTCCACGTATGTATCAAACTCCGGCTCTTGCATTGATATATCATATTTTGTATAATATAAACTCCGTTATGTTGTTCGTTCTCTAGTTTGAACAGTAATTTGTTGTTTTAGAGGATATTGTAAACTTAAGATTTTATATATGATATCTAATCATCGAATGTAAGTTAAAACCTTTAAATATATCACCCAATTTCTTAAAATCCGCTATATTTGCGGAATTTAGAGATACATTTACATCACCGTTTACAATAAATAACACATTTGAACGAAACAACATATTTAAAATATTATAAATTATATCAAAAAATACATTTAGATCCCCACTGGGAGATCTGTAATAGGTTAAGATAATTACAGTTTTAGATTTATTTGTCCATGTAATCCCACATACTTCAAAGCATTTTTTCCACACAACAAGAATCTAAATCAATTTTTTTAACATTCATATCAGATTTTGCATAAATTGCAACACCCTCTTTTTGATAAAACAATAAAACTAGCTAGTGAAAAATTTATAAAATTTTTGACATGAATGGATTCACCTGTTAACATACACACCCTCCGGCCAAACATCGGGGTTCTTCGCTTTTCGGAAATTTTCTTAGTATATATTTATCTTGAAAGAAGCATACAGATCTGGAAGTTTTGAGGTAAGAACCTCACGTGTTATTTCAGGAGATGTATTCGCCAACATATTCTTTAGCGCATCCGTTGTATCAATATTCAGCCGGTATACGTGTAGGCCAGTCATATTAGGAACTCCTTCCACAGGCACCTCCTTATTGCTACCAGAGATCTTTTTTCTTCTGTTATGGGTCACCGTCTTCCATTCGCCCTCTATATTTCAGGATCCTTGACTCGAACAGAAGTCACATTTTAGTTTTGCATGTATTTTGTGTATATCAGTTGATATTTGTTTTTCTGTAAACTGGGAATGATCTTAGTTTACATTTTTATTAGTAGTTTTTGCCTTACTACTGAAATTTATATTAGTAGATGGTTTTGCTACCCATGGATCATTTTTTGCCTTTTCATCGGTTTCACTACCTTTTTGTATATTGTCCGTTTTTGTATATGAATACTTCAGTTTGCTTATTTAAAATATTAATTTTGTCTCTGAGTTCATTTATAATAACGTCATTGTGTTTAATGATATATGAGAATATAACATTATCTACCCCTATCGTTGTAATTCAGGCCATCTATTGCTTCAAAGAATGCAGTGTCGGAGTCCATCACAGTTTCTTTTTCACTGTCACAGCAAATAATAACGGATTTGTCAAGTTTTGCATTATTTAACAGTTTTGCACAACTCATATGAAAGTAGTTAGAACAAGAGAGCGAGCTAACACTGCTACTTGCTTTGGTCGCCATGAGCAGCAACCATTCACAAATTCTAATTCATAAGGGATAATATCTTGGTGTTAATGCTTAGACACGCTGTATGTGGTATGATACGTCACATTGTTGATTGTGACATTCGTTGAACTTGTTGATCGATTTGCCTGGTACTTATTCGGGGATTATCTCCAAAAATCTGTAAAATGTATTCCTGAGCTGCTGCAATACGCCGTGTCACATCTGCGTTGCACTACCGCGGTAAAAGTAGCTGCATTTGGCACATGTCTGCTGGAAAATCGTTCTGCGTTATAAGTTGTAAATCACCTGGTTTATGTACTGACAATAAATTATCTATCTATTGTTGCCGACAATATAATATATGTACATTTTTCTCTTTTCTTTATACAATCTACTGATAAAACCAAAAAAAGAACTTGAATATATCAGATAGATATGTTTTTTTATCAGTAGTATTTTTTTCTTATTTTCAAATATTGTATCAACCTTCAGTTATAATATGAAATTATTCCTTTTTCCATTTCGAGAAAAGTACATGATACCAGAGAGTGCTATGATTTGACGGTAAATTTTTAGAATTAATTTTAATTAGCACTCGTGTAAACAACACTTAATACAGTAAAGCAAAAGTACAAAAACTGTTAATAAAACAACTGACAAGCACTATTCGAGTTTCCAGTGACGTAGGTAATTTTATTTCTGATCTAATCTGATCGGGTCTTTTCGGATTCGATCTAATACGCTTCTAGTATATTTTACGGAGCAAAACACGAATCTGATTTGCTGTGTACAGCTGTGGATGATAGAAGAAGAAGGTGTTTATGAAATAGAATTTCATTAATTTCATTCTAAACAAAATGAGATAGTTTAGGGCGGAAACAGTTTTTTGTCCACAGCTGTACAAGTGAAACAGAGCCACCGCTCGTCCGGAAGTAAGAAACAAATGGAGCTGGCAACTAGCCACTCTCGTCCAGGATTGTGTAACTCGGCCTCCGCAGCACCAAAATATCTTCAGATAACCTGCACCCGCCTGTGCAAACAGACAGACTACTGTACGCTATCCACCATCGGGAATATTGCGTAGCTCCGAAAATCGATAACTACATGCTATAATAAAAACCGCTCTGTTCCTATAAATATAAACCGTCCGAGTAAAGGTTTACTCACCAGATTTCACCCCACATTCGAATTCAGATACCTAAGTAAGATTATTTGCGCAACGAGGAAGGTTAGTTGAAGTGTAGATTTTTGTGATATTTTCATGTTGATTGTTACTGTCACTGTGCACGTCAGAGCATGTTTTCAGTAACACGTTTTTGCCGGTCGTAATGTTGTTAAATTACCAAGATTTCAATATTTTTAGTAGTCGTAAAATTCAACTTTAAAAATTCAAAATATTTAACACATTTATTTATGAATTCATGCTATATCAAATTTAATATCTGTGCCGACAGGAATAGCCTGTACACGTTTATATACAGGATGTTCTATGAGAATTTTTAGATAGCTATAGACCATACTATTCTTGTGAAACGTTTTGAGATATGACTGAAATTATATACATAAATGGATTTTAAACTGAAAATATGTCTCCAAAATCCATCCATTTCCAATCATTAATAACTAATGAAATCAAGAAAAATACAATTGAAGACTCAGTGACTTTTTCATTTTAATATTTGAATGGTAAAATATTCTAAAGGTTTTCCAAGCATATTTTAGATTTTTTATACAGTGTTTTGAAAACTTGTACATTTAGTAACTAATATGAGTTAGAAAAAATTTGATTTTTCCCGCACGCAAAAATACATCATAACTCTTGAACTAACTATTCGTTTATTGTCAACTTAAATAATTTTTTATCATTATTATAAATTTTAACTCTAACTTTTTTTAAAATTGGTTATGCAAAGACCTGTACACGAATTTGATGAATTAGAGGCCAAGTTTGTATTTATATTGATCTCTCTTTGAGCTAATATTTTTGTGGATACTTGACGTTTTTGTTGAACGGAATCCTCTATATATCCTTCTGCCACGTTCGTTAATTTCCATCCACCATGCCTTTGATGTGGTGATGTCTGCTCCTACATCAGCCAGTATCGTAGACGTTCTCTGGAAACAGTAGCCGATGTACTTCCCAGCATTCGGCAATTTAAAAAATTCTGCAATTTTTTTTAAGGAAACTCGCTATAGAAAAGTGATGACGGAAGAAGAGGGGACTATTTTCGAAACATTTCGACAAGACTGACTCCTTCGATGATCCCGTTAGTAAATTCTCTTCTCTCGTTCTTCTTTGTGTTGGGAATCTCTATCAATATACAGGGTGTCACGAAGCCTTCTACGATATATGTTTATAGGAATTTTTCTTCTTAAAAACCTGTTTGTGAAAAATATTAGGTATAAATTTTATTGCATCGCTCGCTGTTCAGAATACTGAATAACTTTACGATTAATATGTCACATTCCATTATCTTCTTTGCCAAGTTTATGTTTGATAAATGAAACGTTTGAAAAAATATATATTTACCGTTGAAGCAACAGACATTTTGAAATAAAACCATGTCAACATTAATAAAAAATGTGTGGTTTATAATGAGCTCAACTAGTAGTGGATGTAAGGGGGGAGGGGGGTGATCAGAGGTTCCAGTCCCATGGAATTGATAAAAAACACAAAATACAAAGATAAGTAAATGAACTAAAGCGTAAACACATTGATTTGTTAACCTTGTTAAATTCAACTGATCCTGAACCTTGATTGGCTTGACACTAAAATGGAGACCATTTGTGAAAAATATTTATACATCAATAAGTGATTTTAAATTCGACTTTTATACATGTTTTTTTCCGTACTTTGTTTTTTTTAATATAAAAATGAAAAGACCATTGATTGATATAATTTTCAAAATAAATTTTAAATTTTTATTGTTGTTGTCATTGTCATTAAGTAAAATTATTTCAGTCAAGCGCAATTATTGTGTTTGATTGATTGACTAATTATTTACCAACATTAACAAAATGCAAAAAAAAAACACACAAAAAAAACATTTTTTGCATTTTGTTCAAAAATAGCTTACTTTTGGCATTTAAAACTAAAAATTTACATATTTTTATGTATGTGTTGGAAGAACATTATTACAAAGTTTTATCAGTAAAGAACTGTTTCGACTTTTAGCAAAAATTACCAACTGCTACATGTTCCTAATAAAACAGTCATGATAGATTGTGAGCAGCTTAAGATAAACACACATATTGATGATATAGTGATAATATTCCTGTTGAGACTTTCTCACTATGAATAATTTAAATAAAAAATTACTAAATTCGCGTGAATGAGGACAAGGCTTAACTGTAACTTATATCACTGGAGCTCTGAATAGTTTGACTTAAGAATGAGTTAATTTTACCTAAAGATTTTTAATTTCTTTTATATTCTGCGCTTGCTTTATTTTTTCTTATTCTTTGAAAAAAAAATCTAAATTAAAAAATATGAAAATTGCTGCCATAGCTAAATGTGAAATATTTATATGTATTGTATTTAAAATTTAAATGTTATTGTTTGACGTTTACCAAAAAGTGATTTTAGTAACAACCTTCTAAGAATAAATTACACAAACCCAATTGATGATACCGTATTTTGGAGAGTAAAAAGAATAATGTTTTTCGAAAAACTAAGAAAAATATGAATATTTTGTCGACTACATTAGTTATTAAGGTGCACAAAACTATCTCTTACCTGCTAATATGTTTTACAAAATTAATAAAATTCATAAAATTTATTTGAAGTTTTAAATATTAATGAAATACTGGCTTGTAGTAGAAAGTAACTTTATATGCTGTTGCAATCTGTCAATTAAAAGTACAACTCAAATTAGCAATATCCTTTATTTAACAGTGGAGAAAGGACAGGCAACATAAACAAGAAATTTTCTGTAATAACAGTCTATTAAGGCATCAGTTTCATGGCAAATAAAAAATTATATAATAAGTTGTAAACTATTTTACAACTTACGTTAACTTTTATTGTGAAACAATCTTTTCAATAACATTTTCTCTTTTTATATTTATATGGATTTTTGGGAATGACTTATCTATCATATATCTATCATTATAAGTTTGTCCGATTGCTAAAATTTATTTGATAGAAAAGTTTAAACATTATTTAAACTCGTATTAAAAAAAATATAAAATTTATTTTGATGAGTATAAGAAATATTTTAGAACACATTTCGAAATACGAATTAAGTAAATTTATAAAATTTAAAGATTTTCTTAGAACTTTGTACCAGTTTTATAATGATTTTTTTCCGTACATTATTACTTCAGTGGCATTCACATGTTGGTGAGCCACTACTAATATTTCCCTCGATTTCATCACGAATAATTATAGTTTATGTGAAAGACAAAAGAACTACGTTCTTAGAATATAAATCTAATTGCTTCTTGGTATGCTTTAAATGTATTTTGCAAGTATGTTCGCTATTCCTATGCCAAATTCTTTTAACGGTAAATATAACTCTGCTATGGGGCCAAATTAAAACCTGGAACGACATATTACTTTATACCATTATAGACATAGTCTATTTTGTTTTGTGAGAGGATTTTCCTCAATCAGACAAAGTAATATTCTTCTGAAGAAGAATATTTGTTCATCTCATCATATCTAAAATAGGATATATTTTAGAGAAATTTATGTCTAGCCATATTTGATGATTTAGAGAAAAAATGTACAATGGCACCTCTTGCAACGTATTTTAATTTTTCCGAGAAAATTTGTTGAGTGTCTGAATTTGTGATGTTTTGTAAAGTTTCACATTATATATATATATATATTTTATAAACATTTACTTCCCACTTCAGACAGATTTTAGCTTTCAAATTAAAGAAGAGATATTTTATTTGCAATGGAAAATACTTTTCGCAGATACCTAATAAAAAAGTTTGTTCTTGCAGGACGTGCAGCAGTTAATGGCAGTGAAGCAGGAGATGGAAGCGACAAGTCCAAGGACCCTCTGAAACTTGTTATGAACCCACATGGACAAATTCAAGACATCAATTCTCTAAGAAAGCAAGGATATAATATAGAACCTGCCCTCTCACCAGACGTCTGCTTGGAAATCGTAAAAGACCTAAACTCGCCCAAAGGAAAAGGTATGCAGATTCTTTCTTGATCACGAACATTTTTAGCACTCGTGATATTATAAATAAAAATATTTTAGTACTGATTCCTTCTCTTGCGAACTATTCATAGGTGCCGAATTATTTGCCAAGAGGCGCAAGCGTTCGGAAAAGTGGGTGGTAGCAGAAACAAACGGCACTAGGCAGACGCCAATACCAGACATCGAACCCACCCCTGTCCCTCTATTGTCGCCCCTCCCGCCAATAAGCAGCTTTCCACCCCCTAGCTACCTACCAGAGACAGCGCAAAGGATCCAGCATAAAGAAAAACTTGACGAGATCCAAGTAGGTATAGAATAATTTAGGAACGATTGTAGATTGTACTTGAAGCTTATGCTAGAGTTGTTAATGTATTTTGCTAATTATTCCAGCAAAAATTCGCGCGCCCTCGCGTCAAGTTGGTGAAATCTCCTTGGGACGCGGCCTTAGAAACAGGTTCAGTCGACGCAGCCTTCGTAGAAGAGCCCATCTGGCCCACCAAAGGCAACATAGTAGCCCCGGCAGTTAACTCTTACGAGGCCGCTTTGAGAAACGATTCACTTGAAGCCTGGACAGGAGCTAAGCCCACTGAATCCAAGATGTACGCTCATAATCCTGCTTACAACAGCAGCAGCATCAACAGGATCGTAGACAACCTGCAGAAGGGCGCCACCAGCGTGGACGTTTACAAGCCCACTTTGCCTCAGGCTTGGAACTCCAGTTCAGCTCCAAAGCCTCAACAGTACAGTGAGTTTTATTTTAAGATAATTAAGCATTGTTAATCCAAAGCAGCTTTTAATAATTGCGAAATTAACTAGCATCGCTGATTATAACATCTAATTTATCAATGCAGGTAGCATCAATCTCGCTTTAACTAACATTCTGCGCACGCCAAAAGTAGAGAACAGACCAGCATCGCCATTCCCAACTATACCCGACGTTTCTATTGACTCCAATTTATTAAACGATTCTCCAGCAACAAACGTCATCCGTCCTGTTACTCCAACGTTTCTAGAACCGAAAAAAAATGCAGCAAAAGAAGCAGAAGAAGAGCTGGAAAGGAAAAAAGAAGCTAGAGCAGCTTCACCATTCCCAATAATACCAGATGTAACCATCGAGACAGAATTGGTTGATGAGGACGTAGCGAAATTTCAAGACAAACAAAAAATGGAATCCTCCTTAAGACCTTCATCACCATTTCCATCGATAATTGACGTTACCTTGACGCCAGAGGTAGTGGAAAAAGATGTTGTTAAGTTGAGAACAAGTCCAGAATCATTTACGATTGAATCAGCTGGAGAAGTGCCCAGTTACGATGACAAGGAAACTTCTAGTGAAAAAATAGCACCAATGGAAATAAAAGGGTTAAACGAAGAGCATAGAAGCGAGAACGAAGAAGTTCCATTCCCATCAATACCTGATATATCAAAGTACTTGGATAGTAAAAGGGAAGCTAATATGTTTAGACCGATATCTACCAAACCATTTGCCCCAATTTCTTTGTCAGAAAAGAAATACATTTTGAAAGATCCATTAGCTGAATACAATCCACCCCCTGTCAAACCTGAATTTAATTTCGCCTTGGCTGATATTCAACACAAAGTTGTGGAAAACACATTTTCCAATTCAACTTCTGCTAACGTCAGATCTTTGCAGTCGGAAATCTTCGAGAGTCAAGGTCACTTTAACGCTAGTAGGTCATGTTCTCCTTTCCGTGTCTTTGTTCCAAAAGCTGAGGAATCACCTCCTAAGGACCAATTACCTAAAGAAGACAAGCCATTGACAAAGGTAATTGTAGAAACGGTTGAAGTGGAACCCAAGGACCCTAGATATGAAGAACAGATGAAAAAACTAGCAATTTCAGTCGATAAAGAAAAGAGCGAAGTAATGTTGTCACAGAAAGGTTGCTTTAACGAACTGGAAGAGATAAAGACCGCATATGACGACGCTGAAAAACAAATAAGTCAGTACTCTAAGCTGATCCATGAAAAACAAACTGACGACAAGGAGTCTACTCTTATTGTGTCAGAAAGCAAAAGTAGTAACTCGAAGGAAAAAGACGTTGAAAAATGTGTTGTAACATCTACAGTAGATGTTTCTTCGCAAGAGGTCGAAGAAACGAAAACTGCTGTCGATAAAACTCCTACTGGAGATTCTAATAAAACTTCTCCAGAAAAAGCAAGTGTACCAGATATAAATATGGACGTTAACGAGTATCTTAATAAGAAAGCAGAAGAAAAACAAAGCAAAGTACAAGTCAAACAAAAGAAAAAATCCCCACCTAGGGAAGAAATGGATGTAGATGAAGAACCCCGTAGATGCAAGAAACCTCCTCAAGCTATCATTGGTGCCAGGCCCCTGTTCGGCCAACTGGACATAAATTCTGAATTTAAAAAGGCTCTAGTTGGCAAGCAAAAAGCGATACAAGGAAAGCGATCTAGAGAAGTTAGCAGAAATGTGGATAGAAGAGATGGACCTGAACCAAGGATAAAAATAGAGAAAACCGAGTGCGATTCTCAAGAAGAATATATTAAAAATGGGAAATTAGCCACAGAAAGTAAAACCACAGAGAGAGCACAAGTTGAAGTAATTCGTCCGAATGAAAACGAGGAAATAGAAAAAATTTATTACCAACAGGAAAGAGAATTAAATCTAGACTTTCAACTTATTCAAGCAGAGGAAGCAAACGGAAAAACAAGTTTATACATAGAACCCGCGACACTAACCAAGGTAAATAATAGTATACAAAATTTTCAAAAGCAGAGTGTCCAAAATCAGGACTGGCCACTGCTGAGACCTGATCCTAGATTAGCAGGCTTTGTGCAACAAGAAGATAATAACACCACGATTACTGGGCAAGTGCAATACATGTCTGTGGCGGAACAAGAGGAGGAATACAAAAAAATTCCTGTGAAGTCGCTAATACAAAACTTCGAACAATCGGTTATGCCTTCCTTGAGGTACAAACAGATACGCGATCCCCTACCAGACGTCGTAGAAAAATTAAGTCCTAAAAATAAATCAAGCGCTAAACAACAAACTTATGAGTCAGTGCAATCTCAACAGTTCCAGTCTGTTGAAGAACATCACCAAGTCGTATCGCAAGAGAGAACTCAGAGCAGCAATATAAAACAAGAACAGTTCCTAAGAAGTGCAGAGGAAGAATTCGATAACTTGTTCTACGTTGCTAATTCCAAGGTAGAGAACCAACACTATTCGCCAGATGCTTCTAGAATGCAGGTCATCCAACAGTCCGAAGACAGTTCGTTTTGCGCTTACGCTACGCAGTCCTCGCAGCTTAAAATTCACTCTGCTTCCGCTTTTCAGCCGGTGCAAAGGAGCAATGGGCAATTCAATAGCGAGCTGCAACTCGAAGGCAAGCTTTTGTTGGTTTCCGTTTGTCCTACGTCAGTATTGTTGTAGGAGTATTTGATACCCCTTTATTGTCTTTTTTTACATTTTTGGAAACCCACTAAAAATACGTTACCATAAAGTATGTACAAAGATGACTTTGTTGCATCGCCTTCCATATAGGTTCACAGTGAACCTTAAATAAGCACAAATATTTTGACCAGCAATACAGTTTACTGTGTAGAACACATAATAGCTTTTTTATATAAAATATCAGGAATAAAAAAATCAAACTTTTAATAAATTTCGTGATTCTTCAGTAGAAAACTTGTTGAGGACTACTGATCAAACTCCGATATTAAGGTTTTTATGAGTCATGGTATTGTAGTGTGTAGTATAGCGTTATACTAATGTCTTAAAATTTATCTTTTTATGTAAATTAGGCTTCAAGAACTAGGAAACCCTTTTCACAAGTGGTTAAGTTTTTATGCATAATTTTTGAATCATCATCATAGAACATCATCATAGTAACTTCCTAAATACTATCAAACTTAGGGAAATTAATTTTTTGATCATTTATGCCAGTTCAATTGTCGGTCCACCTATGGCATACTGATGAGGGCTAACAAGCCCAAAACCGGTCTATGTCTTGTAGTGTGACCGACACGTGTTCTTGACTGTTCACACAGATACTTAAGATGTAATTCAACTCCGGTCGGGGCATTAGTCCGCGGAGTAGCTGTTACCTGCAGTATCATTCATAGATTTATACAAGTAAAAACATGTTTATTTTTGAGACGGTATGACAATCTCACTGTCAGTAGATCATGTAGGTTAGGTCAGAATCTGGTCAGCGGTCCTTTAAATGTGGGTATTAATTAATACTCCGTAAACATTTGAAATTTTAAAAAATTACTCAAAATTACTTTAAGTAGACTCATCTATATGACGAACTACACTTGCAGTTAAAATATTTTTAATTATTCAAGGTTCCCCTCACATATTCCTTTGATATATAGATATGATAGAATGTGATAATATAATTGTGTCCCGTGTACATCAATTTCAGAAGCTTTATTTGTTACTTTTGACGTTCTTTCAGGCTCTAATACTCTCCCGAGGTCCAAGCCGAAGCCCCCAATGTCCCCGATCTACAAACCAGACGTCCCACCGCAGGTCTTCGTGCCAAAGGAGAGCGATACGCCGTTGCCAAGTCTCTACGCACCTGCTTACAACGCCCAACAGAGTTACTCGCCCCAACCTTACCAACCAACCTCTCAAGTGCAAAATGACATATCCTCACAACCTCCACCGCCCCCAACCAGGAAGATCAACTACGACAACGTGCAGAACTACAACACAGCTGCTAGGGGATGGGGAACCACCAAGAACATCTACAAGCCGATCACTTTCGACAAGCCAAAGTCGCCATATTCTGACTTTTAATCAGTTTCGTACTTCTCGTTTCTCATTTGTTTTGGGTTAGGATAAGCGTCTAGATTGTAGAGCTGCTTCGTTTCGACTCGATCCTCGGTTGGGATTGTGGATTGAGACGAGCGGCACCTTCGACTCATCAGGTCATTTGATTTTGTGTTGAGTATAATATATTTGTATGTATATAAAGGTTACTAATAATACTGTATAGCCGTGGTTTTGCTGAGGCTCTACCGAAGTCTAAATCGTATTGAAAAATTTTAAATAAGGAAATGTCATTTGAAGGTTTGATGAATTAAGTAACGAGATGTTCAGTCTTCACACGGATTGAATGTATATTTTTTTGATCTACTGACCCTCTTACCACATTTGTTTTTTCAGTGATTGAGCTTGGGATTTTCCACCCGCAATTTATTTCAACCAGTTTTGTTGTACCATAACCTTTCTGAAGCACTATTAATAACGTTCAGTGTTTTCATAAAACATGTTATTTAAATTGATCAGCTTGTAAGTATCAAGTGTTATTGTAATTAATGTCAATCATGTTACTGTAAAATATAGAAATGTTGAAACAATAAACCCTACTTTATCGTTACTAGATTTTTAATTACTTTTTTCGCATTTTGAATGGTAACAGGTATATTTTACTAAATTCAAAATCGGTTACTAAAGTGACACTGTACCACATTGAAATGTCACTTTACAATATAGTAATGTCGCTGTTAATAAAAATACAGTTTGACATAATTAGTAGACTTTTGTGGCGAGTAAATTAAAAAATTGCGAGACACAAAAGACACTTTTAATCTGAATAAAATATGCTATTTTTTCTCCAAATGAAATCCCCCACTTTATTAATTTATGCTTTGAAATTATTCAAACCAAATTTGGATAATAAAGTAAAATAGATATGTAGGAAATATCGATGTAGTCATGGATACTTTGTCAAACATTAGTCGCCATATTGCTAATTGAGTTCATTTGTGATTGTTTGTGGTGTAATTTGAAATTTATGGTTGAAAAGACTGTAAAAATGGAATCTAATGAAAAATTAGGTGTACATGAGGAGATACTGAAGTGCGCGAAAGAGGTTACTTCTGCCAACAAGAGAGAGAAATTCGAGAAATTTATGAATGTATTTTATGGATGGATGCAAAGAAAAAAACATTAAGTTATATTCAAAAGATGTATTGATGGTGTATTTCTCTGCTTGTCTTCTTACCAAATAAAATGAAGTCGTCAATGGCCTTGGTTACAATATTCAATGTCGCAGGCCAACATTTGATATAAAGAAGGGGATTGATATAAGCAAATATTCAAAATTACGTGCTTTTCAAGACAAAATGAGGGATATGTACAGAAAAAATCGTATTTACAAAGGAACAAGTTGACTGCTTCTTGAATAGTGCACCTGATAAGTTATATTTGATGAAACTAAACACTTTATATTGAATTGTATAATGCTATGTTCATGTTATGAATGTCAAAATATTGTATAATTTGTTCAATAAAAAGTTTTCTAAACCATTGTTAATAGTCGTGGACAATAGTATTCTATTTACATATAGGAGTGTAATACATTCGGGTAATTTATGACCTACACCCTCGTGAATTGCAGCCATTATATGTTCGTTGAAAAATATACTATTAATTATCAGCTCTATGAACAAGTGTTTGATAACCAAATAAAAACAAGAATACAGAAATACGCGAAGACATTTAAATCTGATTTTATTTCCTACCGAACAAAATTTGGACCAACAAGATGGTTTATATAAGATGGTTCGTATGTTTCACTGTTGTTGACGTTCATTTTAAAACGCAGATTTTCGTTAATAACGGACGTTGTATAGTACGATTTCTCTGCCATGGACTGGGGATAAAATACGCCTCCTTTGTGTTTCTGAGGCTTAATCAGATCGTAGTAGGTGGTATACTTATCAGGTTTGTGTTCTGGGAACTTGTCGAAGCAACCAGCGTGGCAACCACCTTGCTGAAAATGGAAAAGGAACACCAAGTTATGTAACAACATTAACAAACAGCTGGAAGCTCGTGAATCCATAATTTCATTGTGATATGATTCTTAAGACATGTTTATTTGGTCATATTTTATAGTAATCAAGACCGAAAGAAAAAAAATATACACTCTTAACGTTGTCCAAAGATATCCTAATAAATCGGACCATCTCTTTCATGTGGTCGAATATGCCGACGTGTTTGCAGCAAGTCGTAAATCACCTCAACAGGCGAGTTACGACGGTTACCAAAAGTACACCAAGTGTTACTGATTAGTTCTTTACTTGTTAATATGGCCAATATTCAAATCGATAGATAGAAGAGATGCAATTGTTCAGTTGCCACTGCGCTTCCCTAATTTTAGTCCATTAGATTTCAGTTTGTCAGTTTGTCAGTTAGTTTGTGGGTTTATGTAAGTTTATTCTGAATTAATTGAGATAATCATCAGGAAAGAAAGTTTTATAAGTGTGACTGAATGAGTTTTGCTAAAAACCACAGGTTCATTAAAATACTAAAGTTTTTTTAATTAGTTAATGCATTTCTTAGTCAGGTGAGCATGTCAAGCAATTAGTCAACTAAAATATGGAAATCAAAAATTACTAAGAGTAATAAGATATTTTATATAAAATTTTACAATACTTTTAGAGGAACTTGTTTATACGTTTATTTGTTAGGCGTTGTTTACAATAATACCCTTCAGCTATAAGAAATACATTTACTAAATTTCAAAATGATACGTGAAAAATCGACAAGGTTATTGCTGAAAAACAATTTTAAAAGTTCAACTTCAACACCCTGTATCTTTTAAGGTAGACATTTTTGTATATAGGTAAGTAGGGTTAAATCATCATATTTTGTTGTCACAAATATGAAATTAATAGGATGACCTAATTTTTTGTTGACTAGAAGAAGGAAGGCAACCCAACATTTACATGTTACTTATGCTTTGTACTTTTGATTGGTATTAAATTTGTTTGGTAAGCACTAAGTATGTTATTTGTAATTAAGTGCATATATTTCTTCGCGTCTACCCTACACAAAAATTATTTAACTATACAGAGTGTCCGGTAAAATGTGGGAAATCTTTCGGGTGCAGATAGAACATAAAAAAATGATAGATGATAAGAAGATGGTAAGTTCCTATAAATTGTTTTCCTACAGGCCCTCCCTACGGAGATATGTGTCCCTAAAGGACGCCATTGGAAATTGGTTTTTCTTGAATAACTTTTAAAGTACTCGATATAATTTAATAAAAATTTAATGTGATGGACTCTAGTAACATAATATGTAAACAAATAGTGTCGTTGAAACATATTTAGCTTTTTTAGTTTACCAGGGGTGGGCCAAGCTTTAAAACTTAATACCTAAATTTTTAACACCCTGTATGATAAAGACTTTAAAATAATAAATCTGGGTAGCTTCAGCCTTAGACTAAAAAAAGGTCCTCTTGTTTATTGTCGATAAAATGAATAGTTTACCAGAAAAAGTTCGACCTATGTTCGCATGTTGAATCCTCTTATGATGTTTTTCAATAATTTTAAGGTGCCTCCTGGGACACCACTGAGTTTTTGTAAATTTTGTATTTTTTCGGATTAAAGATCGTAAAATTAAACTTTCCTGTTGTTAGAATGACTTGTATCGCACTTTGTTGTCGAGAAAAAAATTTTGAAATCATGGCCCTTTCTATTAAAAATAAAGCATGAATTCGTTTCATTTTGTGGTAAATGGTTCATTTTATCGACAATAAACAAGAATACCTTTTTTAGTCTTAGGTTGAAGCCACCTATATCTATTATTTTAAAGTCTTTATCATACAGGGTGTTAAAAATTTAGGCAATAGTTTGTAAAGCTTAATCCGCCCCTGGTAAACTAAAAAAACAAAGGACGCTATTTTAAGAGGTCCTTACTAGTGTCTATCACATTAAATTTTTAATACATTATATTTTTATACCAGAAGTTTGTACTGTTACATTTGCTACAATATTTTCATTTTATTTGTTATTTCTTTTTCATTAGTACTTATTTTTGTTAGTTGTGGTGAATGTCAAAATAAATATCTATCTTTTCATGGAAATTAGCTTTGCAACCTTCCACACATCAACTAAACCCTTGAGAAACCGACCATTATCGAAGCGTCGGCAAAAGGCGCGAAATTGAAAATGAACCGACTCCTTAGAATATGTTTGGACGATGGTTCTAGTATTAGATGATTTGGAAGATTCTAATCTTTTATGTCCTATGGTAACTCACCCATTTGGCTGGTCCTGTAGGAATTATTATTCCTGGACCTACGACCTTGACCGGTTTATCCTGCGGTCTAACGTAGACAGGCCCCGGTTTCATTTTTTCTGGGTCTTTAAAGGGGTTTGGTCCAAAATAAGGTTTCGGAAAATGCACCGTCCTCATTGGACCATTCAACATCTTTCCGTACTCTTTCATCTTCAGCTTGGTTCCATAGCGATCAGTTCTTCAAAAATTATAAAAAAAATATCAAACTTTCTACAATTACCCTCTAAAACCTAATATACTGCGTGACAAAGAAAGGTAAAAACCCATTAAATATCATTTTATTTTGATAATTTTGTCATGTTTATCTGTTAAGTTTTGTTGGACTCTGCGTAAGTCGTACTTTGATAAATTAACGTTCTATTTTAAACATTTCTGCTCACAATTGCATCGCAATAGACTGATTTAGAAGCAGCTGGACTATTGAAAATCAGTGATTTGAAGAACATGGGAGGATGGTCGGTATGCGTAGAGTATATCGTCGAGTACGAAGTTTTGGCCTCTTGTCTTATAGACCACATTGGGTGTCGCCTCTAACTTGTCAACATCATGCTATCCAATCCACTTATAATGGTGTAGAGAGAGAATTCAATGGAAAGAGAGCGTCATGTCCATCACACACTCACTAAGTTTACATCCAGGTAGTGGTGGAGTTATTCCATTATCCCATATCTTCACATCATCCAAAACGCCATTTTCCAGTAAGACAATTATTCTAGATTTCTTGTTACCAGACAAACAATAACTTTTATTAATCAATATCGGATCAACCTTTTACTCCGGATCAAGATTGCCGGATCTGTCACTTATTGAACATGGCTGTTGACTGACCGCAAACTGCTGCACTTTAACACCTCTCTCAAACTTTAGCAGCTCCTGTCCATGGATATCAGATAACTTGGAATGAAATACCGCAAGAATTTACCGACAATCCAATATTAGGCCCAAGCCTAGACGTATCAATGAGTGTAATAGGAATCGTGGATTCACAACTTCTACAGTATGATCACTAGTCTTGCTGAAAATATAACCATTCAATAAGTTACTGGCCCTAAACTTGTGTACCAAAAATTATGAAAATCTAATGGACATATAGCTTAAGCAAAGAAGCTCGTCCGCTTCAGTGGGAGAGAGGGTAGAGAGGTCATATTTTTTGTTTTTTTACTTAATCTATAAAATTAGTTATATTCATCTTTTCACTACGATACACCGTTTGCGAGATATTTGCTCTCAAATGTCGATAATTGAAAAGAAAAAAAAACTAACAAACGTTGCAGCAATTTGAATTTTTTTATTAAAAGTAATGGAACTTATTGAAATTCAAGAAAACTGGTTATAAAATTTTCTAAAAGATTATTTCTACTAATTTTTTCACCGCAACAGATTTGCATCTGTAAAAAAGTGGCGACGACTTCAACAATTATGTGTAGTACGAATTGGCCTCATTTTCCTTAGCCTTAATCAACAAGGGTGGTGTGAGAAAAACAAAAAAATCCATATGTTTAAATTTTTGTTTAAATCAACCAAGGCTACATCTACCAAACTGATTTAGTGATTGGCTTTCTCTTACAGAAGGTCATCTGGCAAAGAGAATTCTCAGTTTCTACAAGAAGCATAAGGCAGATTATGTACCACTGTTTTTGATAAATATCTACTAACAGCACTAAGTCAGTAGAACAGGATGAAATCGGATAAAAAATAAGTCGACATCAACATCAATTTGAAAACTGAAATTTCAGTTAGCCAATGATTATTTCCCTCCAACCACCAGAACAAAGATCAAATTGATTGATTGACTAATTGGGCTCTAAACTCTACGAAAGCAGCATTAAAACATCTCAAGCATCACATGATACTGACGTATTAATTATAAGCACAACTATTAATTAGTCTGTAAGCGAAACAGTCTCTAGTTAGAGCAAAAACGCCACGTTACCACAACATCCTGTTAATAAATTTCCTTAAAGAGGAAAAGTACAAGTTTACTCCACTCATCAAATGCAACAGCTGGGACTCAAGGAAATTTTGTTGTTCCACGAATTAATTGGCTGCGATCTAAAAGCACGGCATTTCGGAAAAGAAAACTTGGTTTCGTAAAAATTTACCAAAAACAGCCTGACATAAAAGAGCAGCTAATGCGTTCTATAATCCCTTTGCCTCCATGGTGATGTTGAAAAAGCTGGACGAATATACATGCTGAAATAGGACGGTGCCCCTGCAAAGATAAGCTCACTGAACACATTCAGGTACGCCTCATTTTTGATATCGACATAAAATATAATATTCCTCTCGCTAGAAAATCAACTGCCTTCAGACCTGTGGGGTTGAAAACGTAAAGGCAATATCCTAGCTCCTTTGATGACGAAAACCGAAGCATCCAGAAAAATTTTGGACTGCATATTTTATAGATGCACGGAAGATTGTAGCAGTGGAAGGTACAGCTGCAAAAAGGCAGCGATGAGTTGCTCTCGATTATACCAAAACTGGGCCAGGGTCATTATTTAAATAATGTCACCATTGACACCACAGTTGACGAAGAACACTTAAGTGGTATTCATAGTCCGTCTCCAGTCGCTGGAGAGCAGTCTCCTTCCCGAAATTATATGAATTTCGTTATGAAATTCGCATAATTTATGAAATTTTTTATGTTCACGTAAATTATGTGAATTTCATAACGAAATTCATGTACGTCTATTTACACCATTTATGTATGAATGTACAGCTTATAAACTCTGTAATTACGAAGATAACGATTTTTGTCGAATTTTAAGGAGTTAAAAATCATTACTTTTAACCAAACAATTCAAATAGCTGTAACTTCTGCCACATTAGCATGTGTGTATATATTCTTGAATAAAATTTATTTCACGAAAACATTCTTATATGAGACTTTTGTGTAAAACAAACAACCGAGGAGTTACCAGGAGAATTATGACAAATAACGTGTGTTAAAAACTTTTTTTTCAATTATCTACTTTTGAGAGCAGAGATCTCGGAAACGGTGCATCGTTTCGAAAATATGTGTAAAACTAATCTTACACAAAATTTTATAGGCTTTCATTTCTACGAAAAGAATTTTTCTACGCGATACATCGTTTTCGATTCATAAGAGGAAAAAAAACAAAAAGGGGAACTTTCTACCCCCTCCTACTCTGAAGTGGATGTTCTAGGGACGGACACTTTTAATATGTTTACGTTTTAACTACCCCTAACATATTTCTGCGAAAAATTTTCCATTCCTCAATGTACGATACACCCCCTTCTTGGCCATTAATTGACTAGCCTAATATATACATAATTATATATGTTTACATTTCTTTATCACGTAGTATGTCTTAAATATTGTATACAGGGTGAGTCAGTTTATTCTAGGATTCGATAGAAAACCATTTTTTAAGTTAAATATGTTATATGAACATATGTCGGAAAACGCTTCGTTTTTGAGATACAGGGTGTCAAAGTTTCATACTTTTTTAAGTTTTTTCCACACAGTTCCTATAGTTTTTTAGATAACTTATTTAAATTTTTGTCATAAATTACCTATGATAGTCTACAAGTTCTGACATGCTTAAAAGATTTGAGAACGTACAGAGTGATATTTTTTCGGGAGTCATGCCTCATTTTATCGTCCAGAACTTTGTGGTACGCCACTGACTATTATTTGTAAAAATTTTCGATTCCACGTTAAATGTAGAAACTTTTTTGTATTTTGCATTTTTATCGTAATTGTAACCATTGTCGAGTAATATGAAAAAGTCTCTCAACGGAAGTTTAAAAAAAAAAAATTCTAAATTATTAAAGGTTGCATACTTATAACAGAACTTTTACCACTATTTGCCATTTTGAAAATTTAATTTGAAATTAAAATTATTTAGGGTTATTTGTAAAGTTGCCTTGGCTTATTATTTGTTCTTAATTTTTTATTTAGTTATTAAAACGGTTTGAAACGTTACAAAAAATAAATAAATAGTGGCAAAAGTTCTGTTGCAAGTATGCAACCTTTAATAATTTAGATTGATGAAGTTTCTGTAAAAAATAAATTTTGTTGTAAAAATTTGTATGAATACAATATTCTTTTATAAAACTTCCGTTCAGATAGGTTTTCATATTACTCGGCAAGGTTACAATTACGATAAAAATGCAAAATACAAAAATGTTTCTAAATTTAACGTGGAATCCAAAATTTTACAAATAATAGTCAGTGGCGTACCACAAAAAAGTTCTGGACGATAAAATGAGGCATGACCCCCGAAAAAATATCACTCTGTACGTTCTCAAATCTTTTAAGCATGTCAAAACCTGTAGACTATCATAGGTAATTTATGACAAAAATTTAAATAAATTATCTAAAAAACTATAGGAACTGTGTGGAAAAAACTTAAAAAAGTATGAAACTTTGACACCACGTACCTCAAAAACGAAGCGTTTCCCGACATATGTCCATATAACATACTTAACTGAAAATATGCTTCTCTATCGAATCCTAGAGTGTTGCTAGTATAAACTGACTCACCCTGTATACTCATCTAAATAGAGAGATATAAAGGGATAATTTAGCCTACATGGGTCATGATATACCTTTGCAATAGTCTACTTGTACATACTTATGTTCGGGGTATTTATTCAAACAAATATTCACGTAACCAGGACCTCCTTTCCTTCCAGGATTAGTGACAAACTGCCCAGGCTCGTGTTTATACGGAGCTCTCTTCCTGGGCACGCCGCTGAAGGCGTCGAGTTTTCCACCGAACGTTCCGTAGTGATCCCCAGGTGTCGAATGGAGCTTGGTATTTCCGGTGGGCATGAATGGTGCATTTGGCTCTTTTTTTAATTTTGCGGGTGGCCTGTGGAAATTTGTGAATTATAGTTTAATTCGTAAACCAATAATATTTGTATAACTATAGTCGATCTCTAAAATAATAGAGAGTGATTCATGTTATGAATGTACGATTTCTATTGGTAATCATGCAGTGACAGACCCCAACACGCGCACACGCCAACTACCATGGGCGTGGGAAAATTTCCGGTATATTTTCCGCTAATTAAGTTTTGAATGTAATTAATTTATCAGTGATTTTGTTTTTGTATTCTTAAAAATGGAGAATAATTCAAACTCTACAGTGTATTCTCAAAATCGTAGTCGCCCTAACCTAACAAGTAAGCAATAATGATGACGTATATGAAAGGATTTGGGCGTAAGATCAGAAGTGTAAGAAAAGCGGTTGAAATAAGTAGTTCCTTATTAATAATGTCAGCGAGTAGTGTATATGTATAGTACAATAAGGAGTGGAAAAGAAGAACATTCAACTGCGAAACGGAAAGTAGGGGAAGTCGCAGAAAGAAGAAATAGAGGTTGATACAAAATCCGCGAACAATTATTGGTATTTTAAAAATGAGCTTCCGCCAATAAAAAAATTCAGGTTGCTTCATTCTCACAAGATGAAATTGACATTAATTTTTGTTTTATGGAACGAAATTGAAAGAGTATGCTTAAAACTATTTAAGACAAATATTAAAAGGTTGAAGTCTGAATCAAAGAATACATTTTATATAGCTATATGTTATAGAAACACTGTCACATAGATAAATGAAGGCCATACGAGGACAAAGGTGTGGCACTGTTTCGCCACATATGGAACCTGTTGCTGTCGTGGTTGTATGGACAATGTATCCTATAATAGCTTTGTTCGTAGTACACCAGAATTAGTTTCCAACCTTCAAAAACAGCGCACTGCATCTAAAACAAAGCATTTGCATAAACGTAATGTGCGTGCGTCTGACTGTTGCATGCTGTTTCCAACTGTTCTACGAACAGTCGATGATAAGTGTTAACGTGTGACCGTGACAGTGCCAATGTTAGTAACCAGTGGTGTATGGTGTGTCTGCAAATAGTGCACTGTATTATGTATTAAATGTGTGATATCCGTGCAGTGCGCATCAGGAAGGTATAAGTGGGTGTTAGTAGGTCATCGTCGTCTAAGAGGACGGCATTCTACTGGTGAATATAAACTTTTTAAAATATAAACTATTAAAGTTCTAGATTCACTGAACGTCAACTTTTTTTTTTAATTGTGTGTTCTTTAAATCTTTCGCAAGTGGCAATTTTATGGATTCATGCCCCTTGCCACTCTCACCTCCTGTACTCATCTAAGTGCTGTGAAGAAATCACTCTCTATTATTCCGGACCCCGGCTATAGTTATTAGTTTTTTTTTGGAAAAGGAGCAACAATAGCAGTTGATTGAGAAAATTTAACAGTTTTGGAATTGATATTAAGAATATCAGAGCCACTTCAACAAACATACATATATTTATGATATCAGTGACCTATTATAGCGAAGAAAGTGTATTTTAAAGAGGAACAATAAATTCTGTCATGATTATCTTAATTGAATTTTTTAATATGTTGGCCATTAACTGATTTTATGCAAAAAGTATTATTTAATGTAAAATTAGTTTAAAAGTGAGGGGAGAATTAATTTGATTTCTTATTTCGTCACCCCTCCGAACTTCGCCCATGATCTTTATATATCTATTACTATCAAAAACGTATTTATGTGTTGGTCTACATATATTACGTACGCTTTACGTAAACCTTTGGCAGCCTCTCCAATAAACAGCCTCTTGAATTCCTTGTCAAAATAACAGTCTTGTTTTCCAGTTTTCGTTTTCGGCCCCTCGCCCAACATGCGCTTCCCCTTATCGTGGGTAAGCTCTAGAAATGTAAAATAAAATGCGTAACCTGGTCTTGTCGTAAACGGTATAGTTACTTGGGAAGACGTATCCTTTTCCGTTCATATAGGGCATCTCCAGGAAAAGCCCCAACCTTTCCAGATCGGGTTTGCCGTACTGGTTGCCCCATTCTGGCACGTTCCCCGATTTCATTGTAAATTTTGAAAAAGTTTAGTCTTAATTAGTTTTAAAATAATTTTGATCGACTACTGCAGTATTTGTATTATCTAGGTAACATGTATGATGACAAGCGTCTACTTGACGGATCAAATGACAGATGGAAACTAACGGTAATCTGGACCCAGTGGTACCACAATAACTATTTTTGATGATCAAAAATAGTATATTACATACGTAGCGGGGAAGTAGATCATTACAGTCCAGGTTTTGTTAAAGCTACGCGCCTCAGGTCGCTAAAAACCGTGACTTAAATGATCCTTTCCACGTGTTATGGATACTATTTTATTCAGAATCGCTTAGTTACAAGCTTTTAAAAACATTAATTTTAAGAAAATTTGTTATTATAATTTAATATTTTTTCGACAAAGAACTCCATGAAGCTGTTGCTAAGCAATATTATTAGTTTATTGGTTTTGACAAAGTCAAAAAGTCAAAAAATATTCTTTCCGTTACGAAATTTTTATTTTTTTGCTTAAACAAGTACATAATGTTTGATTTTGAATTAACCTGTACTCATCCGGAAGTCCGAGAACCTGCGGACACTGCGCTTGACGGAATAATTCCGGAGAAGAGCAAAGAAAGGTACGAGAAAAATTTTTCATCTTACATTAAATGGTGCGCAATTAAGGGTATGTAACATACTTCAAAAACGATACGGCTTGCATATTTTGTTGAAATGAGTAAAGAAAGTAAAGCTTCAATATTATGGTCTCGATATTCGATGTTGCGAGCTGTACTTAAATCAAGCAAAATATCGACATTAGCCAGTATGCCAAATTTTGAGCATTTTTGAAAAGGCAGAATGCTGGATATAAACCTAAGAAATTCAATTTTCTCTCAGTGAAAACATCAGTACCTTCTTAAATAAGGCCCCAGAGGAATATCTTGTTCAAAAGGTAATATTTCTACTATTTAATTCAATCAATTATGTGTTAATGGTATATTTCACTTTAAGGTTGCTTTAATTATTGGCATATCTGGCGCAGATGCGATGAACTCCTAAATATGAAAATAGTTGATCTGGAAATTTTAGAAAAGAGCATAATGATAGTTATTCCTGTAACAGAAACCTACACTTCCCCAACATTTGCAATTACAAAATCGAAATGGATAAAAATGAAAAAGGAATACTATGATATTTACAAGACCATTGGTTCCGATCGTTTTTTTTTACAAATAAGGAATGGCAAGATTACAAATCAGCCTTGTGGCCACAATGCTATTGGAGGCTCATTAACTTAAAAACACATATTTTGTCATTATGAAGTAAGTAGTACCAGAATTATTGTATTCGGATTTGAGCATTTATTTAGTAGTCGTTGAGTTATTGCCATAACTACAAAATAAACAAACAAAAAGAATTGTCAAATTAAGGTGCTAGTTTGGTTTAGTTTAAAGTTTGTTTAGTGCACAATGAATAATTGTGAGTCGGAAGAGATTGTGGAGGCTGCAAATATTGCAATAAGCAATTTGCTTCCTACGAAGTCAAGATCTTTATACGATATAGCCTACAATCGGTTCAAAAAGTGGTGAGCCGAGAAAAATGTTCAAGTACACAGCGAGAATGTTTTGTTGGCATACTTCAGTGAAAATGCAAAGAACTACAAGTCTTCCACATTATGGGCGCAATATTCTATGGTTAAGTCATGCTTGATAATTTACGATATACATATAAGCAAATTCGCCAAGATGATCGCATTTTTGAAAAAAACCGGTGACGGATATCAAGCGAAAAAATCGAAAATATTGACAAACGGTGAAATCGATTGTTTTCTATCAAGTGTAGATGACAAAGAATTCTTTATGATTAAGGTAAGATTACTTTTGTTGTAAAAATTCCAAACACTAAGACAAAGATTCCACGAACCTTTCTGGTTACCGATGTGGGAAATATGCTTGAATTGTTTCGAAAATACCTGTCCCTTCGTTCTCCCCACGTCAGGCATAAGCGCCTTTTTTGTACTACAAAGCAAGAAAATGTAGTTCGCAGCTAGTTGGCAAGAATACCATGGGAAAAATTCCGAGTGTAGTAGCTTCGTATTTAAAATTACCCGATGCTGCATGTTATACTGGTCACTGCTTACGAAGATCTTCAGCGACATTACTAGCAGATGCTGGTGTGGATATCACGACAATAAAGCGTCATGCTGGTTGGAAATCAACGACAGTCGCTGAGGGTTATGTCGAGAACTCCATTGAAAATAAGACCAAAATTGCTAATCAGGTTTTAGTAGGTACCACTTCTAGCGCAATCACAAAAACTGTAAATGTAAGCGAAAGTAATATTCCTTCTAATATTAATTTTGAAAATTGTACAAATGTAACATTTAATTTAAATGTCAATAAATAATTTCAATGTTATTTTTTTTGCATGAAAAACGTTCTTCATAATGTAAACTCCCTTGGGAGCATTATACTCCCTTGGGAATAATCGACTACTTCTGTTTTAATTTTGATGTCATAGAAACTGATTTCTACTCCCGACCGTGGAAAAACTGTTTTTTTCATCAAAATTGACACTTGCTAATAAGTGTGACTTTTCATTTAAGGTATATTTAAATAAGATGCCCTTCAGTATTTTGTTTCATGCTGTAAACTTAATGGAAACTTATTAAAATGTGGTACGAAACTAGTAGTAAGTACTGACTCTGCATTCTTAAGTGTGATCAATGAATTCCATCCTAAATTACGAAATTTTTACATCCGCAACCCCAGGAGGTTAAACGTACACCCGTTTATAATAGCAAAATATATAGAAAAAGGACACTATAAGATTATTTGGAGACTTTGGAGTGTGTGAATCACGATGGTGCTATTATTTTTCACCCCACCGCATCATGTAACTACCCCCAATGCAAAGTATCTAAACTAAGGAGTTTGCCTACAAACTTTCTTCCAATAGCATTGTAGTATTTTTCAGATAGGATGACGTTGATGATATTTAATTTGATTTTCGCCATTCATTTTTAATTATCGAATTTTCAATCGTTTTCATAATTACGTGTGATATATGTGGCTAAACAGTGCTCTTACACTATTATTAACAGTTTAGAAGATATAGGTAATATATAGCAAATTGAAAATATTTTCAAACGTGTGAGAATATATATATATATTTTTTTTTGTTTATTTAAATATAATGTAATATTCAAGATATTGAGAGGCGTAGAAATTTAATTTTCTGAACGACAGCAAAATACAAATTTGGAAACCCGTGGCATCATATTTACAAGAAACATGCCCAGAAATATTTACTTAATGGTTATACAGGGTGTCCGGAAATGATGAGCAAAAAAATTCAGGGGATAATTCCAGACCGAAAATAAATGATACATTTTTCTATAATATTTTTTCCAAAATTGATTATTAACGGAGTTACAGGGTGTTTTATGTTTTATTTTCGATATTTGTAAATAACTTCTTAGGAAATCCAAATATTTACATAAAATTTGTAAATCGGGAGTTTTTGCGGACGAGAAATTCAAATATGTTTCTAATTTTGACGACACTAGTAGAGGGCGCCACTTATGGCACATCATGTTTCTTTTAAATAACAACTTTTTTGCTGCTTATTGTATCTATCTGACTATTGAAACAATCGATTTTCCTAACTGTTATATCTGAAAAAGGTATGCTTTATTGAAGTTGTTAGGAATAACAGTTTTCGAAATAATCTTATTTGAAATACTCAGTGCACCGATTGAAAACTGTTATAGTTTCAGTTAAAGTGCCTTTTCTACTGAAAATACAGCAAAATGTTACTTGAAAAAGTTGTTCAGAGCGGTAAATTATGGAGATGTGCAAAATTTAAAAAAAATCGGCCTGCTTTGATAAAATCTTTGTGCTTTGTTGAAAAATGGTTTCATCAAACCTCATCGAACTTCTTGAAATTTCGCACGTCTCCATAATTTACGATTCTGAACAACTTAAGTAACATTTTGCTGTATTTACAGCAGAAAAGGCACTTTACCTAAAACCAAAACAGTTTTTACTCGGTGCACTGAGCATTTCAAATGGCATTATTTAAAAAATGGTTACGCCTACCGACTTCAGCAAGGTATACCTTTTTCAAATAAAACAGGTAGGAGAATCGATTATTTCCCTAGTCAGATGGATACATTAAGATGCAAAAAAGTTCTGTCATTTAAATGGTGTGCCACAAATGGCGCCCTCTACTAGTGACGTCAAAATTAGAAATATATTTGAATTTCTCGTCCGCAAAAATCCCCGATTTAAAATTTTATGTAAATATTTGGATTTCTTAAGAAATTATTTACAAATATCGAAAATAAAATTTTAACTTTAACACCATGTAACTCCGTTAATAATCAGTTTTGGAAAAAATGTTATAGAAAGAGGTAGCATTTATTTTCGGTCTAGAATTATCCCCTGAATATTTTGCTCATCATTTCCGGACACCATGTATTTTTTTTTAATTTTGACACCTTGTTCTCGTTGTCTTTTTTAACTTACCTGTTCGAAGCATGTCATCCCGTTACAAAAAACAACAAACTAATAACATTTTAATAATCCAAACAAAAAATATCACAATTGTCTTATAAGGAAGATCAGAGTTAATAAAAAATTACAATTTGTAAAATACTGTATCTTATAATACATAATGTACAAAATAAATACTATATCATCTACCACATCTCCTCGACGTAGGTATATATCTCTCAGGGTATACGAATATCTTCATCGGATGCAGCCTAGCAGTCTTCATTATTCTTTACCGAAGGCGTGCACTATAGCGTTTATGCTTTCGTAGCCTCCTGTGACCATGCCTAGCAAACCTAACAGTAAGATGAAGCAATCCTTGAAGATGGTAATAGGTGTGAGTGTTCCAAACGTGTAGCGGATCACTAGTTCCAGAATTGGAGGGAATATCAACGCGAGGGCTGTACTACTTACAGATCCTACGAGGGAGATGAAGAGTCCTAGGAAGGGAATGGCTTCTGCCAACACAACTGCAAGAAAAATGTAATTTATTTTTTAAAGGTAAAGGAATTGGAATGAAGTCATCAATAGCCAAAAGATCACACCGTCAACGTTTCCACTTATACAAAGCCATCATCAGGATGCGAAAAAAAATTGTCTTTTATTTATCCAATCGAACATATTCCACTAACAAATGATTCTATTCTATTCATTTGAAAATTATAATATAAAGAAGTTTCTCTATAAATTTCAAAAGAAAGACGTGAAAAATTATGATTATTCAAATATGTTCGATTAGACAATTTTTTTTCGCATCCTGATGATGACTTGGTATAAGCAGTGTTTATATAAAGTATAGTTAGTCAACCGGCCTTAGTTGTTGACCATGTTGCAGGCCAGTAAACAGAGTCAGTTTGACTGTTTTTAAAATAGTCAGTTTGACTTTGTTTACCGCCTTCTCTAGGGCTCGTTTAAGAGATTTTGCACATATTATAGTCCCGCCATCTAGCTGACATGATCCACAACTAAGGCCGGTTGATTAACTATACAGTATACGCCAAAAGTATGGAATAAATTCAATAAAAACGAAACAATTATTTTTTGGGAAAAATCCTCGAACTGGTCGATTTTTAATTTAAAAAATACATATTTTAGCGTAAAATGCGATTTTCAGATGTCATTTGCTTTCGTCATCGATTTTTTTTTAAATCGCAACACCATATTTTTTTACTTGATTCTGAAAGATCGTTTAATTCTCTATCAGACAGTACTAAAATTTTGCCCTCTTACATACGAAAGTTTTCGAGTAAATGACGATTGAATGTTAGAAAACGTAAATCAATTAAAATAAAGCAAAAACGTTATCAAGTTTAGTTTTTCGAATTACATAGTTCTTTTATGGATCACATAGATGAAAATCTTTGCAAAGTGTCATTGTCACACCGACTTTCTAATAAGTATTGTAAGCGACATAGAAATTATTATTCAATTTAAAGTATTATGGCACATTTAACTGTTACTCAAAGAATTGAAATTTTAATTCTTATCGGATGCGGGAATATGACTAGAACTCAGCAGGAAGTTTGCGATTTATTTAATGAAAAATATCCAGATCGCCCTATCAGCCAATCAACAGTCAGTAAGGTAGAGTCTAAATTTAGAGAAACTGGCAATGTTGTAGATATTCCAAAACCTGGACGTCCAAGCATTAATGAAAATCAGAAACAGAACATTTTGATAAGTATGGTGGATAATCCTCATAATTCTTCACGATTGGTTGCATTAAACAATGACTCTAGTCAGAGCATAGTGCTACGTATCTTGAGGAAGGAAAAATATCATCCCTACAAAATTCAACTTGTGCCGGAACTCAATGAAGATGATTCCGATCGCCGCTTACACTTTTGCGAAATTCTAATGGATTTATGTCAAGGAAATAGAAATTTACACCGGCAAATACTTTTTTCAGATAAGGCCACATTTTGTCTGAATGGTACAGTAAACCGGCAAACTTGCAGATATTGGAGTCGGGAAAATCCTCATTGGATGGCAGAGGCACATACCCAACACCCTCAGAAATTAAATGTGGTGGCTGGAATAGTTGACGACAGAATAGTAGGGCCTTTCTTCTTTGAAGGAACCCTTACAGAACAAAGATATTTAGAGTTTCTAGAAAATGACCTTGTTCCAGCCCTTGCAGTAATTTTTCCTAATGACCCTGACATTCCTGACGATACCATATGATTTCAGCAAGACGGTGCACCTCCGCACTATGCGCGCCCTGTACGAGATTTTTTGGACAACTGTTTTCCTGGGAGGTGGATCGGCAGACGCGGACCGATAGAATGGCCTGCAAGATCGCCAGATCTTACACCTCTTGACTATTTTTTATGGGGATACTTGAAGTCAAAAGTGTACATTAATAAACCACGTAATTTAGAAGAACTTCAAAATCGCATTCGGGAGGAAATACGCAATCAGTTACCCCAGAAATCATTCATAATGTGCAAGAAGAATTTCTTCACAGACTTGCGCATTCTCAAGTTGGTGGATGGCAATTCGAACATTTAATTTAAGTATAAAATTTAATCAATTGTATTTTATTTTACATACCTCAGAATTGTTACTTTTTTATGGATAAAATTTACGTTTTCTAACATTCAATCGTCATTTACTCGAAAACTTTCGTATGTAAGAGGGCAAAATTTTAGTAATGTCTGATAGAGAATTAAAGGATCTTTCAGAATCAAGTAAAAAAATATGGTGTTGCGATTTAAAAAAAAAAAAATGACATCTGAAAATCGCATTTTACGCTAAAATATGTATTTTTTAAATTAAAAATCGACCTGTTCGAGGATTTTTCCCAAAAAATAATTGTTTCGTTTTTATTAAATTTATTCCATACTTTTGGCGTATACTGTATAGTTAGTCAACCGGCCTTAGTTCTGGATCATGTCAGCTAGATGGCGGGACTATAATATGTACAAAATCTCTTAAACGAGCCCTAGAGAAGACGGTAAACAAAGTCAAACTGACTATTTTAAAAACAGTCAAACTGACTCTGTTTACTGACCTGCAACATGGTCCACAACTAAGGCCGGTTGACTAACTATATATAAACACTGGTATAAGTTGAAACGTTGATGGTGTAGAATAAAGAGGCTTTTTGGCTATTGATGACCCCATTCCAAATATTTTCACCTTTAAAAACTGTATTTAACAGGTCACTATCACAATGTGATTTCTGATGTCAAATGTTAATTGGGAAATTGCATCAATTTTATATTTGAAATGTATTACAGGTAATCTATCATGCATATTGATAGGTCGGAACATGTATCTGGCAATAATCACATATTATTAATATTAATAATTTGTTAGGGGATGTAAACAGAACCACGCGCCCGAAAACACTATATCATTGGTTCAGCGCGGTTTATATTCTGTAGATGCAAGTGCAATGTTGATTACGTAAACAGGCGTTTGTTTTTTGTGATTTTGCATTTTTGTGGCATTTTTGGGTCATAGATAGTGTAAATACTATGTAGGTAATGCTCTGCAATTCCATAATGACAGAAACGGGTTTTGTGTAAGCATAATCGGACAATCGGAGTACATTCAATTGATTGTATGCTTATGAACTTAATTGGTGCAAATTTCATCTTTATTAGTGCAGAAATACAGTCAAAGCAAGTAGGTGCCTATTTTCGGTATTTCACATTACCACAATTGTTAATGGTGATGTCGTAAACTCACGGTATTGTTAAAAGCAACATTTATTTGTTCACAATATAGTTCCGCTCTTGAAAATGTCGACAGCAATACTGTTTGTTCCGTCCAGATAGAGGGTTTTACTCGAGATATTTATAAAATTATGCTTTCTGCTTAAACATTAAACTGCTGGTTATAATTTGAGAAAATTATAAATAAAAATAATGATTAATATTTTGTTTTTCTATAAATTTATTAATTTTTTATGACTATTTACTGCTGCAGTGGGATTCTGTGACATATCGAATTCTACAAATCGAAATGTTTCTATGCTATTGGTACTGATACGATAGTACATGATATGATAGTATTCTGTTTTGTGACGTATTAAGCATAAGCAAAATATATTTCTATAATTTATTATCATGTTAGAATATTAACTATCCCTTTATCTGTTTAAGGAAGATCGTGTACTGCTAAATATTCTGAAAACATAATAATAAATGACAGAAAAATTCATCATGTTGAGTACCAAATGTATAGAAATATTTCAATTTGTAGAATTCAATATATAAGAGAGTCCTATTGCGGATTTATTTCTCCTTAAATATTTTTAAAAATCTTTACATATTACTTTTGTTCATTGTGTTTTCAGAATAAAAAAGGTAATTTAATGTAATGAAGGCAGATATACAAATTTTATAGATGCCTCAGATAATATTCTACTAAATGTAAATTCGCTTTATCATTAATTTTCTAAACGCCCTGTATACATTCTGGTAGCTAAACAGAAACGTTTTATTGATTTTTTACAACTTTACATTTCAATATTTTCGATGAACTTAAACCTGCCTACTTATGTATTTCCAATTAAACTTACATTAAAAGGGTCTTCACAAACAAACAATGTTGCAATGCTGGAGAGCTTAACGTTTTCCTTTCGTCGCACTTCATCGCCCTACGCCACATTTTTCTTTTATTTTTTTTTGGCACGGTGAAATTTTTTTATTAGGTGCTATATACTGTATTCACACATAATGGCATAATGCAATATTTCTTCGATTTACCCGGTGAGATTCATGTTCTGTGCTCATTTTGAGAATCTATGTTGCAACTTTATAGAATATCATTGTTTATTTAACACAATACTACTTAATATCACAAATGACAAATACACTCTTCTACAACTATGTACTGCGTTGTCCAAAAATGGAATTTGTAGACAGATATAAAGCACATTGCTGTCTGTATTACACAAGCAAACGTCGTCTGACGTCACAGATCTTCGTTGTGGTGAGACTAAAGCTTTAAATACAGTTTTTAGGTTTATTTTTTCACCAAATACCATGTCGATTAAAATAATATTTTCTCTCTTCTGCACGTTTGGAAAAATCATGCAATTTCCCCATTGTCAAAATCATAAGATTCTTCATTTCTACGTTGGTAAGTGTCTATTTAAATGCATATACTTACATGTAACTAGAACTAGGAAAGCCCTAAAGGCCGACTCGGCAAGAACAGGGTATTTTACGGGGCTCAAAAACTTTTGAACATTCGGCCAAATAATATCAACCGCTATGTAAAACTGTAGCGCATATGTGAACAGTATTCCCAACGATATGATGACCTTCACAGATTGAGCTAACCTAAAATTAATATTATGACGCAATTGGTTTTGACAGACCGATGCTTTACACATACTTTTCAGTTTTTGGCAAGTTCAGAGTAACGCTACCCTCCACATCTTCTCCATATTTCAAGTAACCAAGCATACCGACTACGATATACAATATGGTGACGATGGTCATGCCGATATTTAATACGCCCAGAGGTCTCTTGAACTTTCTGGGTTCTCTCATTTCGTTCTGGAGAGGAAGGACCTAGAAGGAACAATCAGATTTAAAATTATATTACATAACAATCCAAACAAATTTTTTAATTTCAAAATAAGATGCTTTTCTTGACAATAAAGCTTGTTCCATCAAATTTCTTTATATCATTATTATGCGTTTGTGTATAGTACACGATACTTTTATTACTCCCTTAAAATTTCATATGGTTTACTTTTTGAGTTTTCAAGACATAAGTTGAAATTGGTGCTAGCCTCAAAAAAGGTGTGCTCGCTTGTGACGTCACTAAACGCAATTCTAAACTATGAAGTTTCCCGCTAATACCCGATCAGATTAAAATGTGCTATGTTGTTTCGTTGCTGTGTTGTAAATATTTTAGTATAATATGTTCAATTGAAGTTAAATTTAGTAAGCTGATTCTGACAATCTACCAGAAGTTGATATGTTTATAATTACGAACTACTTTAATAAAGACAAAGGCTATATATTACAGAAATAAAGTACGAACATATTAAATATTTTTTCTATTTCGTGTTATTCTTTTTTCTAGTATCATTTAGGTTAAAATTTATAAAATAAAGCTGTAGGTAACCAAATTAATTTTTATTTAGTTACTATTATTTAAATATATTATTACTATTACTCTATATTTTACTTATAATTGATTAATTACGCAAAAAGGTAATGGTATAAAACGACAAAGTTAAAATTGACCTTGATGCAAAATAAAAAAAATTATACTGTAGCAGCCATAATAACAATAGGAATAGAAGAACCAAAATCAATATATGAGGGGCCTAGGGGTACTGAAAACCGGTCCGCTCTTCACAAAGCCTAGTTCGAGAACAACAAAGACAGATCAAAGAATCTCAGCTAAGACTAGAAATGTGCAAGTTAATTCTGTTACCGGCAGTGATCAGTTACCTATGTCACAACTTAAGAACCTGGAAAATCACTATAGATTAAATAACAGCACCGACCGTAGAAGCTTCAAAACCACTATTGCGAACCTAGCCTAAATTTCATGAAATAATTCTTCTATAATGACTTCTTCCTTTTTCTATGTCAATAATCTAGACTTAAAAATGTGTAAACGTTTATGATTTCAATTATATTATCCCACTTTTCATGGGTTTTAACAGTGTTTATATAAAGTATAGTTAGTCAACCGGCCTTAGTTATGGACCATGTAGGTTAGATGGCGGGACTATAATATGTGCAAAATCTCTTAAGCCAGCCCTAGGCCAGGTAGTAAACAAAGTCAATTTGACTTTGTTTTTAAAATAGAGTCAGTTTGACATGGTCCACAACTAAGGCTGGTTGACTAACTATACTTATATAAACACTGGTTTTAAATAAAGATAATTTTCTATGACCTCTTCAACTTATATTTAAATCAAAAACTACTGAATGAAGTGATCGTCATAACAAAATCTCGTGTCTTTGTCGGATACAAAATCAGATTTGTGTGAAGTGACGTAGCGCTTGGCCACGCCCCATTCTCGCGCGCTGGAGAATTGTAACTCATATTTTCGATTTATGAAATAAAAAAATTCTAGACAAGCCCGTCCTAAACGATCTCTAGTATATCAATCAAAACTTACCAAACCAATTCCTTCGAAGGCAAAGATAGCAGTTCCAAAGAACAGAGGCATTTGTTCCAGTTTGGCTACGTAATTCCTTTCTGGGAAGGATGGCAAGTCCTGAGATGCATAGTACATCACAATTATTATACCAACTATCATCAGAACATTAGCAAGCGTCGAGAAAGGTGCTAGATACTTAAGGTTCCTGACCAGAGCTGTCAAAAGGATGGGCAACAATATAATTGCCATGTGTAAATGGACGTCTATTTCATATCCATATTGGTCGAACACCTGAAGACAATTTGGATGTCATTACGAGGTGCGTTGAAGTTCTAAGGTCTCCGATTTTTTATTTCGGAACTGGGAGCAGATACACATCTGCAGTTTGGTTTAAAATACGTGTGGACTCGTGAATGTAGTAACGTTTTTGTTGTAAGAACAGTGAGTAATCATTCATTTCCCCCACTTTCATAGTGCGACACCCATTGAAATTTATCGCCAGTTCACTGATACATGTGGTCATGAATGTGATAAATGTCAGTTCGTGTATCAGACAGTTCAGCGAAGGTCAAACATCCAACCAAAAAGTCTCGGCCTCATCCATTGTCACAATCGATGAAAAGAAGGTCTCATTCATACCTCCATGACGTGGCACATTTTTCACAATCATCACATCATCACCATACGTCTCAGTGAACTGGTGCCAAATTTCAATGTGTGCCGCATCATGCAAGTGGAGAAAACATCACCATTTTAAGTGTCAACAACACTTCTCACTCTTACCGGCACCGTTAGAGGGTATGCGTGTCGTACAGTGCTGCCATCTCTGTCATTCATTCACGAGTCCACACGTATTTTAAACCAAACTGCAGGTGTCTATCTGCTCCCAGTTCTGAAACAAAAATCGGAGACCTTAGAACTTGAACGCACCACATACAATGCTTGTGCTGCAAACTAATGCGTTTATTACCTGTTTCACGTTTTCCGAAATAAAAACAAAATATACGCAGCAGAACCCGAGCTGAGTTATGCACAGAAACAGATTTACAATTTTCTTCACTAGCTTCGACAGCCGTTGAAGCTTGGGCGGGCCTTTTTCGAAGCATAACTCCACGGTTTCTGCGAAATCCGGTGCCGCTTTAAGTTGGTGCTTCTCGTCCAAAGCTTTTGCCGCAGACAACTGAAAAAAAATTGATGATTTAGATTATATTTTAATAAACAATTCAATTCAGCGATATACTCGTACATTATAAAGTGTGTTCCAAAAGAGTTTGGAGAAAAACAATACTGTCACAGGATTTGCCCCGCTCGCACACAATTCGACGACTGTGGTATCATGAAAGGATAGATTGCCCCGATCCCCCTACCCGAGTCTGATAAACAAACAAATAATGCCGTGTATTGAGGCGCAACTGGAAAAATTGATAATCGACGAGAAGCGTTCGAAAGTCGTTCGAGACATAGATCTAGAGATGCTAGAAAATACCTGGAATATTCGTTTGGTCTATAAAAGAAGAATAAACGGCCGAGTTAGTCAGTATTGAATTACAGTCTTGAATTGGAGTGTTTAGTTGGAAATTACCTGGAGTTTCAAAGTGAAATAGTGCTTAGTTGAGTTGTAATTAGTATTCAGTTGTGTACATAGTAGTTTCTGGTAAAAGAAAAAGTCAGGTTAGGAAATCCGTGACAATACAGTAGTATCGTAATTCTTTTTAGAAATACAGTGTTTTTAAAGCCTACTTCAGAGAATAATGTAGTGTTGCTGGCAACATCTCCACCACCAGTTTAATTTTGAGTGAAATGAAGACTTTATTAAGTTGGTTATGTTTTTCTTAGTTATGTTATGTACAAATGTTGCTCCTCTGGTTAGTTGAAGTTGGAAATTTTGAACGTCACTCGACTTCAACAACGAATACAATTAGTTTCATTGGCTGAAAGTCACATGACTTAGTGTTGCTAGCACACTACGTCGTTCTCTGAAGCTGGCTTAACTCTTTTTAGCTCTTCCTCTTCATTTTTGAAACATTGTTACTTATTTGTTCATTTTTGTATACAATTAAATGGACGGGATAGAGTATAATTAAAAATTATACAATTTTAAATAAAACATGATAAAGAGTGATACAAAAATAATGGGGAAACAACATAAGCGTAATTAACTTATTTGAAGTTATTTGAACTGTATTTTTTTTCTGTTTTCCCTAATTCTATTTTTTTGGGAACCTCTTGAATTTGGGTCCAAAATTTTGTTTTTTTTTTTGCAAATATCTCCTGAACTCTTAAGCCGATGTTTTAATAAAATTGTTTATGTTGCAAATATCTATCTAAACACATTTTCCCTGACGAACTGAGCAGAAAAATCGACGAGAGTTAGTCTCCTTAGGCCTGTATATTTTCGCAAAATCGTCAAAAAAGAGACTTTTTCATTGGCCTTGTCAGTGATTGTGAAAATTCGACTAATATGTGTTTTGGTATCAGGCACTTTAACAATGACAACTGAACCTTCATCCGTAATATCATCAACTGTCATCTTGATAAGTTCATCACGTCTAAGAGCCCCAGCGACTCCTATTATCATCACTGCTTTGATCATAATATAGGTTTCATCGGGGGCTTCCAGCATGAATTTGTTCATCTCTTCTCTGGTAAATGCCTTTGAGTTTTTCACATGATGTACAATATTTTTCTTCTTTAGAAATGCTACTAATTTCTTAAATTGCGATATATCGACACCATTATTTAAGATGATCGTACTTTTAAGCATAGACTACTCTGCCCATAAGCTTCCCGGAGACTTCAATCTTAAATTTCTCTAAACAAAATAAGCCAGAAAAGTTTTTTCAGATATCTCCGCTTTGTTCTCATTCAACCATTTCCTGAAGGCATCATAGACTTTTTCATACTTCACCTTTGATTTTGTAGGAATCAATGACCCACAACCTATTTGATACGATTCTTCAATGTCCG
This sequence comes from Monochamus alternatus, assembly GCA_037114965.1. Lineage (NCBI taxonomy): Eukaryota > Metazoa > Arthropoda > Insecta > Coleoptera > Cerambycidae > Monochamus > Monochamus alternatus. The sequence goes on along the minus strand of CM073426.1, from coordinate 8,827,745 downwards.
AATCCACCTCTCAATCGCCTTTATCAGCCATTATAAACACAGTTTTGACAACAAAACACAAAATTGTTCAAACTTCAAATTGTTTTTTTTTTTTTAGTTTCCAACAAAATAAATTCAAAACACGCCAGATAGGCCACGCCATTTCAGCAATCAAAATATTTTGTTTTATTATTTTATTTGATAAATGCGATTGTGCGAAAAACATTATACACTATACGGTTGTTAAGTGGCTAACATAATCTTGGAAAAGGACGTTTTCAAACGTTTTCTCGATTCTGTTATACCCCACTTTATAGTGTAATATACTATTGACTAATAGTTTTTCTGTAAAAAGATATAGAAACACAGATTATTAAGGATTCTGCGCAAGGTTGTAGTGTCGTAGGCACAGGTCTCATAGACGAGGGGTGAGCAGTAGGCACAATGTCCCGTAGGGATACCGGTGCATGTAATATGTGTGGTGAGACAATGCCTAACGTATCTGTTTCAGTTTTTACAATGTGGAGGCAACTATAAAATGAAATATAGTTGAAATAAAACTGCAATAAAATGAAATAGATTAACATTGAAATCAAAATAAAAATATTACCACTAATTAATTTCAAACAAATTTTAAGATCAACCAACAAAAATATCCAGGAAGCAAAATTTTTAAATTTTATACAATACAAACATTGCATATATATTTATTTAATAATTGCGAACGGAAAGATTAGCATAGTATTTGCCGACCCATTCATGAATATTTAAATAAATTATCAACATACATGCATGCGATTTGCATGGTAATATGCCGCCTTAAAACTGATCCATTTGTTCACATAATTTCTATTCAGTTCCAAGTCTTTCTAACACCGCGAATCCGGTTAAATCCAGTTTCGCCGTCGCTCTCAAAATCGCCGTGGGCAAAATTAGACGAGGAACTTGAGCAACGAAATTGCGCAAAATGGAATAGTTAACCTGTTAGCCTTATAATTATTTTAATTAAATATATGTAGAACAAAAACTTCCATCATTAGTGTTGCTGGTCTGGGAATGCCATGTCAAACAACTAACGAATTAGAAATAGTATGACGTATTAATTATTGTTTAATTTATTATCAATGTGTTGGCAAGAAAACAGTTAATTAATTCTGGCAACTTTTTTATTTTTGCCATAAAAAGTTGTAGAGTCTATGAGGACTTCAGAAAATAATGTAAACAAAAAAACGTATATGCAACATTTAGATGTTTAAGATTTTTTCTCGCAATAAACTAGTCAGTTTTATTCCCAATTTTTTATAAGGCGACGAAGCAACCTTGGCTATGAGAGCTTTAGTTAAACAGTTCTTGAGTCAACTATTCTAAAACTGAAGTGTACATTCAGATAATATGTGTGTAAATGCATCATATAGTCTCATGGATACAAAATGGTACAATTTATGAATTATATTAATAAATAAACATCCAGTCATCACTATGGAGTTTAAAATAAAACAGTTCCTTTCCATTCCTAAATGTTCCTATGGAAATAAATCAGATGCTGAGTGTCATCATCAATCAGCCCAGAAAGATGGTAAAGTTAACCTTAGGCTTGGAACTCGGACCATTTGTAATCCAGAGTCCTTGGAAGATGATCTACTATCAATTATCAAAGACCAACAAAATACAGAAGCCTACAGAAAGGGATACCTAAGAGAAGGAAAAAGGAGGAATATCTTTAAACAACCTATCTACATACATATAAAAGCATGTACTTATCAAGATTTACCGCCTCTTAGAAAATTTTACGCAATGCTAATACCTGGATTTGGAAACGGTTCCCAATGAGAAAATTGCATGATTCTTGCAAATACGTGCAAGAAAAAGGATGTATTATTTTAATTGAAATCGCGTTTGTCTTAAAATAAGCCTAAAAACGGTATTTAAAAATTTTGTCTGGCCACGTCCCCACAAAACAGTTGTCGCCACAGTGTTGTGCACAACAGTGTGCTTTAATTTGCATCTGTATACAATTTCCATGCTTTCGGACCACGCAGTACTACGTTTAAAATAGTTATTTTTGATAGTATTAGATTATAGACATTGGCATCGGATAAAGTTGCAAAATAGACTCATAAAATGAGCACAGAAAGTGCATCTCACCGGGCAAATGGAAGAAGTATTGCATTATGTATTAATACAGCATACAGCATAATAAAAATGTCACCGTGCCAATTATTGATAAGGAAAATGTGGTGTAGGGCCTTGAAGCGCGACGAAAGGAAGCATTGGAACAATTTTTGTGAAGACCATTTTAATGTAAGTTTAATTGGAAATACACGTAGCTTTAAGTTCTTCGAAAAGGTTACCTATACAGTATTTACACTATGTATCTAATATCCACGGATGTCACAAAAATACAAGAAACAAACGCCTGTTTACATCGCCAACACCGTAACCTGCACCTGTATCCACGGAAACAAACCGCGCTGAACGGCATGTAACGTCACACCAATGATATCGCGTTTTTGGCCACGTGGTTGTGTTTACATTCTACGGCAATTTATTAATGTTAATATTTTAATTATTATGTGATTATTGCCGCCAAACACACGTTGTGACCTTTCAATATGTTTGAAAGATTGCCCTATACTTAATACATTTCAAACCAATATAAAATTCATGTAACTCAATGATTTCGCTTCATGAATTTGTTTTATTTTTGTGTTTGTGCGCTTTCAGTTATATCTGTATTCTGAAATTTTTAATTTCTATCAAATAATCTTACCGAAATCAATAAACACCATCATTGTTATTATTGCTACTCATATGTAAACATCAGGGTAATGCTATCGGCCAGTGTACGATTAATAAACGGCAATCTTTTTTCCGCTAGTTCAAGTCATTTTTAATAACATACTGCTGCTAACATACGCAGGCTTAATAATTCACAATGAGCACAATTACCTTTCTGTTGATATTAAGTTTGTTTGTGTAGCAGACTACATGATTTTAAAATTGCGTTTAACAGGAAGCAGTTTTATCTTAATTTATTTCTTTGAATTTTTAGACGTTACCTCATTTGTATCCTTCGTAGCTTTATATCCACTTATAAATAAACACGAATAACAGCTTTAGGAAATACTGAAGAAATAAAGAAATGCCTAATCCACTAAAAGCAACAGCATTGATGAATTGTTGGACGAAATTTATTAGGAAAGATTTATTATGCATTTTATTACGATACAAGATTTTCAAAATAAAAATATATTTTTCTACACCCGTATTATAACAATGCACTTATATGCCCATAATCCGTTTCATAATGATACCCGTTATGATACAGATTTTTCATTACGATACAGATTTTATAATCCGTTTCATAATGATACCCATTACGATACAGATTTTTAAACAATAGAAACCCATAATTTTTCAATCAAGCATGCTGTGCACTTGACGTTTATCCTAGGTTCTTATGTAATTATTTTAGATGTCAAAATCAGTACGTATTAAATTTTCGTAGATACCTAGCTAAACTTCGATAATTTATCAAAATGTCTGATATCAGCGATATAGAAGAATTACCATTGACTCCTCCACACATATCGGAGAAAGCAGAAAATGCAGTTCATACGAATAATTACTGTTACCTATTGTGTTCAATAAAAATATAAAATTTATGGTTTTTGATTATTTATCGGGTGTAGAAAAAATAGCGTATGCAACTCTCATGTAATGGTTATTAATACATCATTACATGATCGTTGCATAATATACTATTATAGCAGGAGATATTATTTTAATATTATGGTATTCCGGCTACTAGAACGTAGCTATTGAGATTTCAGTTTTGAGTTATGACTAATGACATTGTAAGTAAAGTAAGATATTCGAGTATTCTAAAAAATGTAGTCATTGAAAACAGGATAACATACTGCATGACAAAGAAAAGAAAACACCCATTAAAAATCATTTTATTTTGATAATTTTTTCCATATTTATTTCTCCCAGTAAAAGTAACAAATCTGTTAGGTTTTTTTGGAGTTTGCATAGGTCGTTCTTTATAACGTAGTATTCTGCTTTAAAAATATTTGCTCACATTCGTGTTGCAAGTGTGTTGCAAATAACTTTTTTTCAAAATAATTTTTTTTCCGATTCTAGACTTATTTCATTCTCGAGGTTATGTATATACCGCAAATCAAAGGTGTCAAAGATAGTGACAGGGCAACGCGTTGTCACGTGTTAATTTATGCCGATTTAAAAGAAAAAAATGTATTTACTAAATGTAGATAGCTATTTGTATCGGTCAGTGGTCGCGCGGTTTAAGGCGTCAGTACTTGAATCGAGGTGACTAGATCGCTGTGTGGTTCGACTCCCGCAGCCGGTAGACCGTATATAAACTATATTCATGGAGGGATTGGTACTTTCTCTGCGGGTATGGTAGGGTGGAAGAATGTTGGCTTGGGTCAATGTGAGAGATAGATACCGGTTGACATTTGACTACCCCCCTAATTAATGAGGTTTTCCAAGTTTCCCTCATTCCTGCACTGAATGGTGGTTAGGGCTTACCAACGTAAGTCGTTCCTGGGCGCAAATGCGGCCTGCTTAATAATAATATGCCGCCCCCTCTCCCGCACAAGTCTTCGACTTCTGGGCTAATCCTAGATTAGAATGAGGGGTAGAGATATTATATTATTATTATTATTATTTACTGATTTACCTAATGAGAAACACAATATGGTAGCACCTACCTTACTGATACTTATTTCCAGGATTGATAATAATTGGAGAGATTTTAAATATGTTGAATCATTTTCTGTTTTCTTATTTGTTTACATTAAAACTTGTAATTGCCTTCTTTCAAACGTTATTTTTGTTTAAAGCGAGGTACTCAGCACGACGACCATGACCAGGTGGAATTTCTCCATCAGTAAAAATCACAAAGAGTACCAAAAAATACACGCAAATGTACACAAATACATGAAAACACTGCCACACGTTTACCGTCAAGGCCAAGCAGTTGTTCAATGTGGTTCAAAGAAGATTCGGCAAAATATTTTGTTTACTCGGAAAATGTCTTTGGTGCACATGCACTTGTCTCACTTCCCATAAAATGGCAACTTATCCGTCATCTCGGTATTTGAATACATGTTTGTAAATACACTAAAAATACGCGAAAAAATAAATTTGCTAAGAGCAACTACTTTTATTCTCGACAGAATCTGTCTGTACGCCAATAGTGCAAGGTGTACTTCAAGCCGATATATTTTTAAACTTAAGAATGTTATAATAATTTTTGTCGTTTCTGCATTTAGAAACACTGCAAACGACCGCATGGTAGTTGTTGACAGATGTAATGTCAACTATGGATCTAAGCCATAAGCCATCTCAGTCGATACTCATCAAAGGCGCCGCCTTTCCGTAGGAAAAAAGGGTTTTGCCCCATTTTTTAAATATCGAGCAAAAATTCTGGAATAACTTTTTTATTGTCTTTTAGGGCTCCCTGAGCACGTGGTTAAAATTTTTGTATTTAGTCATAGTTAACCCTGTATATTAGCTTAAAATATCTTTCTAATATAGTTTCGTCATTTCTTGGCAGATCTAAGTCATTTCGGATGATAATTGTCATAGGCGCTAATTTTTCGGGATAAAAGAGGGTTTTACTCCATTTTTTAAACATGTTTGAATTCCGGAATAATTTGTTTATTGTTTTTGGGCCTCTCTAAGCACGTGATTAACCCTGCATGGATTTCAAACACCTTTACGAGAAGGTAATTCCTATACTAATACGTCTGTACATTGATAACTATCAATATTTTCTGCTTTGTAGTTCGACGTAATGGATGTGGCCCTGATTGTAACCTCCACACAACACAGGGCGGAAGCAATCAGTAACAATTCCAGTCACACCTTTCGCCGATAAATTTTTACGCCGCCAGATAACAAAGCGACTCGAATTAAAAATTACATTCCTGGAAGTTCCCGAGTTTATAAGAAAATTGGCGCGATTATCTAATTACACCGCTGGCACCTTACAAATTCGACAATTTACACACACAAGAGCCTTGGCTCGAATTCTGAACGGGTATGTAAATGTTTAGAATGAATTACTTCCACAAATTGTAACTGTAACCTTTGGGAACACCTACGGTGTCACATTTTTTCTTGTTGATTACGCTACAACGACGGGATGTTGGCAATTTCTCTGGTGCCAGATTCTGAATTGTACAATAAGTGCAAGATCCTCTCGAAGCACGTGTTTTCAGATGCTGGAATTTTCTAACGGAAGTTATTAGGTTAAATGCATCATTTAGAGGCGAATGTTTCTGTTAAATTTCTGGAAAATGGAAAATTTTGCGTGTCGCGTTTTGGATATAATTGCAGGATGTCTCGATAAGCTCTTACTAATGAAAGAATTACACGTTTTTTAACTTATTGTTGCAGCGATAATTAAAATTGTAATTTTTTTGATAACGTACCTACACAGTTTGATTCAAAAATCAAATGGCATTCTCGAAACCATATGTATGTGGTTCATTAAGAAATACATTGCATTCTAATAAAAAAAACCTTTATAAAGTTTTCACCTATTTGCACTCGTAATAAAGTTATGTCCAAAAGAAGATATATGAAAAATAAATAAATTATTGAATTATAGTTATAAGTAATTTATTAAATAATATTTACTAATAACAAAAGTAACAGTGTAACACAAATAAAGAACAAATACATCCTTATAATTAATTACAGACAATTTTCAATTTGTCTTCCATTGTTATACAAACAACAATTATTGTTTACTGTATTAGAAAGGTATTTTAACCTAATGTCATATGTATGTTCTCTGATACCAAACATCTAGGTATGCTAATGAACAATTCCACAAACAAAGCTCTATTCAAAAATTATCTAAAGAAATGAATCTATCTAAATTTACTAACCTGCTTTAATGAAAACACTCTATAAATATCTAATTTCACTTTTGACAATGGGAACTCAACCACAATAGATGAGATCTTATTAATATTATTAATACCTAAAAATATATAAAAACAACAATTAATTATTAAACCTTTTAAAAAGATTACGTTTGTGTTTTTTTATATTACAGCTCCTGTCAATGTCGCACGCTAATCTTATATTTTTGTTTCACTATTATCTGACCTTTGCTTATAGACAACATTCTTAAGGGTTTAAGTCCGGCAATATGGGTGGCCACTATATTAGACCATTGAGTCCCACGATTTGAAAATGAAATATAGATTTAAAAAAATAGTTTTACTCCTTGTCGTTAAATAACGGTACAAACACTAGGTAACTAGGTTATTGACCTAATAATACGGTAGATCAAGATTCACTCGATAACTTATGAGCATCAGATCAGAGGCGTGCCATTTCGGTCTTGGACAGTTTTCAGTCGACAACACGTTGGTTTTCTATTACTTAGTATTTAAACACGAAACACTTTTTTAGCTTCTCTTAATAATTTACCCATTGGGCATAGGTTTTTTATGTAATGTACGTAAATGGTTTATTACTCCGTTTATTATTAGATACGTTGGAATTTTGAGATTTCAATGTAACTAAGCTGATTTCTTTGCAGTCATAACAGCTACATTTGCTGAGAGGAAAATCCACACGCTACTTGTCGGTTTAGCTTTCAGAGGCGATTTGTTGTCAACGTATGGGCAGGAGTGTACGGGTATCGTTTGATTGTACCGTATTTTCTACCGCAAAACCTGAGTGGACCGCGTTACTTGCAATTTTTAATAGAATCATTTGATTATTATTATTTGATTTCATTGGATATTAACATTTTAAATTATTATTGGCTGAAGTTGAACTGGGCAAGAAAAAATGATATTCTAAAATAGTCAGTGATGTCTAAAACCTAGGTAGGTAGTTACTAGAAAAATATTTCAACTTGGCAACATTGCATCAGGTCGACATCGAGTTGAACTGTGAGCTGTAAACGACCAAGGCTGTGAGCGGTCAGTGACAGTCTGAAAAGGGGGTTTTAATAATGATTTGGAAATTATTTTTTTTCGGCGTAAATATGCATTTAGATTTTTTTTTAATCGCGTATTCGCATTATACTCATTATTACCTATCTCCTCTTAAAATTAATGACATTATGACTGACTCACCCTGTATAGAAACATACTTAGATAAAAACTTGTTTCCTTATTAGAAATAGTGCTTCTAATAGGAATACTAATATATCTATATATTTAATGTATAGCGCGATTCAGTTTTATGGCCACAGATTTTATACGCAAATTTTCAACGGATTTCATCACTGTTTGTTGAGAGTCTAAAAAAATCTGAGTGTGGTGAATTTGTAATTTCTCTACAGGGAACCAATTTTGTATAATTATATAGAAGTGCAAGGCCAACTGTGCACCACGCAACATCAGTTTTATCAATTTAACGTTTTTTGACAATTGCCAAGATATACCAGCTATTATACATCATTATTAAGGAAAACGCTATTCAATTGAATGGCGCAAAAATATACAGGGTGTTCTATTTAAAAAAATATATGTTTCGGTCATGTTTTAAAAGAGACGCCCTATAGAGAAATTCGACCAGAGAGTTATTAAAGAAAATGTAATTATTATTTTTTTTAATTTGACAGCCTGTATATCCTAAAACAAGCTTGTCCAGACTTAAGTTCATAGAAAATTTTTAACTTAAAATTGAATGTATAATAACATACTGAAGTATGTACATCTGTTCCCAAAACACCCTGTATTTAAGATACGAAGCAATTTTAGGCAATACAAAACTTCACAACATAATTCCTGAAATGAATATAATTATACAAACAATAATTTGAAATTATTTCAGTAGAAACTGTAAACAATTTCGTAATTCTTTTATTTAAACAAAATTTCAATGTGGGTACTCCACTTGATAAACTAATATAATAGAGTACAATAGAATTAAAAAATTAATTCGTCATTCTCTAGTGGCTTTAAAAATGTCAGGGCCGCAACTAGACTGAAGCGATCAGTTTAACTTCAAGGTGCTACTAAAAAAATGTAAACATGAAATATATAGGTGATTCATAAACACGGTTGGTGCACAATTGAATCATAATTTCAATTTCAAAATATAAAAGATTGATACCTAATTTCTAAAATAAGTTTTCTCTGCGTTTATTCTTTTATATACAGTATGCGCCAAAAGTATGGAATAAATTCAATAAAAACGAAACAATTATTTTGGGAAAAATCCGCGAACAGGTCGATTTTTAATTTAAAAAATACATATTTTAGCGTAAAATGCGATTTTCAAATGTCATTTGTTTTCGAGTAATGACGTCATCGATTTTTTTTTAAATGGCAACACCATATTTTTTTTCTTGATTCTGAAAGATCGTTTAATTCTCTATCCGACAGTACTAAAATTTTGCCCTCTTACATAGGAAAGTTTTCGAGTAAATGACGATTGAATGTTAGAAAACGTAAATCAATTAAAATAAAGCAAAAACGTTATCAAGTTTAGTTTTTCGAATTCCATAGTTCTTTTATCGATCATGTAGATGAAAATCTTTGCAAAGAATCATTGTCACACCGACTTTCTAATAAGTATTGTAAACGACATAGAAATTATTATTCAGTTTAAAGTATTATGGCACATTTAACTGTTACTCAAAGAATTGAAATTTTAATTCTTATCGGATGCGGGAATATGACTAGCAGGAAGTTTGCGATTTATTTAATGAAAAATATCCAGATCGCCCTATCAACCAATCAACAGTCAGTAAAGTAGAGTCTAAATTTAGAGAAACTGGCAATGTTGTAAATATTCCAAAACCTGGACGTCCAAGCATTAATGAAAATCAGAAACATTTTGATAAGTATGGTGGATATCCTCATAATTCTTCACGATTGGTTGCATTAAACAATGACACTAATCAGAGTACAGTGCTACATATCTTGAGGAAGGAAAAATATCATCCCTACAAAATTCAATTTGTGCAGGAACTCAATGAAGATGATCCCGATCGCCGTTTACACTTTTGCGAAATTCTAATGGATTTATGTCAAGGAAATAGAAATTTACACCGGCAAATACTTTTTTCAGATGAGGCCACATTTTGTCTGAATGGTACAGTAAACCGTCAAACTTGCAGATATTGGAGTCGGGAAAATCCTCATTGGATGGCAGAGGCACATACCCAACACCCAACACATTAAATGTGTGAGCTGGAATAGTTGACGACAGAATTGTAGGGCCTTTCTTCTTTGAAGAAACCCTTACAGGACAAAGATATTTAGAGTTTCTAGAAAATGACCTTGTTCCAGCCCTTGCAGTAATTTTTCCTAACGATAATGACCCTGACATTCCTGACGATACCATATGGTTTCAGCAAGACGGTGCTCCTCCGCACTATGCGCGCCCTGTACGAGATTTTTTGGACAACTGTTTTCCTGGGAGGTGGATCGGCAGACGCGAACCGATAGAATGGCCTACAAGATCGCCAGATCATACATCTCTTGACTATTTTTTATGGGGATACTTGAAGTCAAAAGTGTATATTAATAAACCACGTAATTTAGAAGAACTTCAAAATCGCATTAGGGACGAAATACGCAGAGTTACCCCAGAAATCATTCATAATGTGCAAGAAGAATTTCTTCACAGACTTGCGCATTGTCAAGAAGTTGGTGGATGGAAATTCGAACATTTAATTTAAGTATAAAATTTAATCAATTGTATTTTATTTTACATACCTCAGAATTGTTACTTTTTTATGAATAAAATTTGCGTTTTCTAACATTCAATCGTTATTTACTCGAAAACTTACTTTGTAAGAGGGCAAAATTTTAGTACTGTCTGATAGAGAATTAAACGATCTTTCAGAATCAAGGAAAAAAATATGGTGTTGCCATTTAAAAAAAATCGATGACGTCATTACTCGAAAACAAATGACATTTGAAAATCGTATTTAACACTAAAATATGTATTTTTTAATTTAAAAATCGACCTGTTCGAGGATTTTTCCCAAAAAATAATTGTTTCGTTTTTATTGAATTTATTCCATACTTTTGGCGCATACTGTATTTGAATGATGTTAAAAGTTTATATCATACTTGCAATAGTAACAATTCCTGGAATGAATAATAGATGAAGGAAGATAAATAATACGTTACGGCAAATTTGTTTTATATTTTATATTAAATAAAGTTTCCAGCAAACCTATCTAGTTTTAAAGCTACAAACTTATATCTGATGTCGTCGTAAAATAGTTATGAGTTCTAGCGTTGACCGAGACAAGAAATCTGACAAAATTTGTAAAGGTATAGTTCTGTCTTGCAAAATAAGACAAAAGTTTTGTGTCAAATTTTATATGCTGGATGCTTTTTAAATAAAGTATATACCTATGATAGAAATGCAATATCTATTTTTTTGCTACGATCATGCGAAAAAGTGTACTTTCCGCATGATTTTTCGTGGCGAAAGTGGCACTTTTACGCACGATTTTTATTACATTATACAGATGGCCTATCGTATTGTTATGACAATATTTGTGTCCAACGTAATTCAGCGGATGCAAGCAGCATTAAGCGAAAAAGATTGCGCGAGATTTTTCTCAAGGTGCTTATGAATACCGCTCGGTGCAGCTTACCATCTAACAGTAAATAGCAGTAAAGCTGCTGCGACACTGAATTACGCACAAGTAATCACCGATAAAACTTTCTGTTACCTGTTAACTACAGTTTTGATTGTTAATATTTCTTGACTAAGCTTCCAAATTTTCAATCAGTTCAATTTGAAGGTTGAGTCTCATTTATTTTCCATTTCTCCATCGCAAACTATCCAAAATGAGTGAGGAGTCTCTCAATGATGTCCCGAGATATTGGAGACAGCTAATGATGCAAGTAATGCAAAATCAAGAATTCGATATGAAAAAGAGCTTGCTATCTCGATCAATAGCGCATGGAGAAGAACACTTCATCATTAAAAGAAGTGGTATTTTTGGCCTATTTCCACGGTATTGCAAAACCCTCCGTTAGCTATATAGTCGAAGTATTCGATGTTGAAACTATGCTTCAAACTAAAGAAAGACATTGATATTGAAAAATACTTCAGTATGTTATTTTACGTTCAATTTTAAGCAAAGAACTTAGGTCTGGAAACGCTTTGTTTAGGATATACAGGATGTCAAATTTAATAAATGAATCACATTTTCTTTAATAACTCTTGACTACTTTGAATTACGTTCGTGAAATTTTGTAAGCGGAGGTACAGAAAATTCAAATTTCATGCACAATTGGCTGTATCTCCAAGAGGGCACCACAAGCGACCATTAGGATTCATTTAAATTGCTTTTTTTATATGTCAATTTGGAATAGAAAACCATTTTCCCCTAACTTTTCTACTTAAGAAATGTACACCTCATTGAAGTCTCTAGGAGCAGCCGTTTCCGTTAACAACTAATCTAAAGATGGTGATGCATGCAAATTATCCTGTATTTGAAGAAATCAAATGTTGGTTACAAGCCAAAAAATCAAAGGTATTAGAAATACAGGAAATAGAAAATGTTCTCTTAAATGTCCCAGACAACGTATAACCAAAGTAGCCACGATATTTGGAATTGAATGAAGAACTAGATAATATGACGGTCCACGATACAGGACAAAGAGGATATGATTATTATTACCATACCACACACGAAAACGAATGTTTGAAGAAAAGGATAATGTTAAAAATAGCCGATTTTTGGCTTATCCGGGGGAACGCATAAATCATAAAAAAATCAATTGATTATTGTTAATTAACATTAGAATGGCCCAGAAATACGTCAGCTAGCTGGGGAAATGTCGCTACTGCCCCTAAACATATATAAACTACCCTTAAATAGCTTTAAATGGATAATCATTAATTATTGTTATAAAATTCGTGTAAAATGAAAAAAATGCTTGAAAATGATTTGAACAGACAGTATGTCAATATAAAAAGTGATAAATAACTGTAAACATGTCCATTCCACCCCTGAAAATTAAAAAAACGGCTTTCAAAAGCTAATGGTGAGCTTACTTCGACATCAAAAATAGATAATGCTTAAATGTTCAAGGGAACGCCTATTGCTAGAAAAAAATTATAGATTACTGTCAAAAAATGCATAAACTGATACTAGACTACATTAAGTAAGTGGGGAAATATTAATCTATATAAACTGCATTTAAATAGCTTAAAATAGATAATCATTATTTATTGTTGTAAAATTCGTTTAGAATGAAAAAAATGCTTAAATCACTTTTAAGGTTCATTTATACTATTGCGACTTGAAAAATGGGCGCAAGGATAAATTGCCATTTTTTCAGTACGCGCTCGCAAAGTGAGAACAATTGGCGCTATTTCGCCATTGAATGGGCACTTTTATAGTCATTTATTACTTTTTATATTGACATATTGTCTGTGCAAATCATTTTCAAGCATTTTTTTCAATTTACACGAATTTTATAACAATAATTAATGATTATCCATTTAAAGCTATTTAAAGGTAGTTTATATAGGTTTAGGGGTAGTAGCGACATTTCCCCAGCTATCTGACGTATTTCTGGGCCATTTCTAATGTTAATTAAATCAAATGATTTTCTTATGATTTATGCGTTCCCCCGGATAAGCCAAAAATCGGCTATTTTTAACATTGTCCTTTGTGGTGAACAAAAAGAAACAATTAAATATGTCGATACCTATCGAAGTTATGCTATTTTACATCCTAGAGATACCCGTCATGATAGGTTTTTCTTATTCTATAGAGGGGGTAAAGGTACTAAGCAATGTGTGAGTGTCAACAGCTTCAGGAAATTGCCATCTAACAGCGCTGGTTACTTAGGCCTCCCAAAAACCGAAGCGTATACAGGACATTGTTTTCGGCGTTCTTCTGTCACATTATTAGCCAACTCCGGGTTCAATGTTACAAACATAGAACAGCACGGTGGGCGGAAGCTGAGTCATACATTGACGATTGTTTGGATAACAAAATCACATTCCTCATCAGAACTTCAAGAGAACCGTGCTGAATTACATCGACAGTGACAGTATGTTTTGTGGCTGAAGAACAGCATCTAGCAGTTATTCCTTCACCATTGAAGTTACAAGCTAAACCTGTAGCACATACTTTGTCAACAGTGAATTCCACGAACATCCTCAAGCCGGTATCGCCTCAGCACTGAATGTACAAAATGTCACAAATTATACATTTAATTTCAATGTTTTTCTTAACATATTCTATTAGTTTAAATAACTACTTAATAATTACTTGTTAATGTTATAAATTGGCCAATTAAGATAAACCATTTCACCTGATTAGAATTGTCATGAAAAATATTATACCTAACACATGCGGGAAGTGTCTTTTCCGTACTAGATTGCTGACCGAACTCCACTTCGCGTCGAACTACAATCAGCGTGCGGAAAAGTATCATTTTCCGCACTTGGTAGGTAAATCACTATTTATGTTCACTTCAATATCACCTCTTCCTGTATTTGCAAGATTTCTTGCCGTAGCAATATTTGTGTCTCGTCTCGCAAGGCTACTTTTAAATCTTGTTTTATCTTGCAATTTGAGCTGTCAAGTCTTGCATGGGTCTGCTCATGTTTTGTGGGACCAAGACAAAAACAAGAAAAAGCAAGACAAGATGCCAACAGTACAAAAGACAACGATGTATTAAATAGAAAGAAAAAAACAAACCGACATCTCATTTTGTTTAAAGTAGAAACAGGAATTAATTATCGAATAGCACTTACCAATAAGTGCTGACAATGAACGCATATTATTCCCAAAAGTAATATTACAATCGGTCCCACAATTATCCCAGCGTTTCTTATGGCGTCTCCCATAGCAAATATTCCGGACCCCACATTTCCTTTGAACAGATGCATCAATGTCTCCAAATACCTGAAATTTCCAAAAAATGTTCAGCCCCACGGGGAAGAAGTGCCATATACGACAAGACCAGACCACCTCTCCTATTTTCGAGGTTGCTGAATCGGAATCTGGTATCTGTTTGACGAAGTTAACTCATTTTTAAGGTCATTTGGAGGTTAACTTTTGTTTTTTGTTGGTAATGCAATCTCTGTAAGCGAATTCAGAGGGAATAAAAAATTTGACGTTTGGATTCGTGAGAGAGCCATTTTTGAAGGTTGAATTCAAGGTCATTTGAAGGTCTGTATGCGTATTCTGAAAGGCCGAGAAATTTTACGTTTGGATACACGATTGACTTATTTTTTAAGACTATTTTCAAAGTCATTTAAAGGTATAATTCTCATTTTGAACTTTTCATGTTGATATTCGTCAGTGTGGCGAGATATCGGAGAAATGACCTCCATATAAGCTGTTTGGGATATCCGAGAGGAAATTCTATCTTAAAGGTCATGTTCAAGGACATGATAAGATCAACCCTTGTATTTTAATGGTAATACAATTTCTGATTTCGTACTCTGAAAAAGCGTCCTTTTCATTCATTTTTGTTATAACAAACACGTTTATCACAACATGATCTAAGGAGTTCCTTTTACGCTTGACAACTTTATCTCCGTTTCTCGTTTGAAGTTCCAGCAGGAATTGTCCCATCTGTGAAGCAAAATTAAAAGAAAGCGTTTTCGATTGACCACAAATTCGAAAGATGCTCAGAGATGATAGTTTTATTAAAAAGGTGTCAAATGTAAAAGGAAATCACTCCTCAGATAGCTTTGTGGTAAAAGTGTACATTATAACAAAAAAAATAGTGAAAAAGACGCTGTTTAAAATAGTATTACCATTGAAATACAAGGGTTGACCTTTGCATGTTCTTAAATATGATCCTCAAGATTAAATCCAAGGTCGACAGACTTCGCTCTCGGATAGCCCAAACAACTTTTATAGAGGTCATTTCCCCGACGTCTCGCCATACTAACGAATACCAACATAAAAAGTTCAAACTGAGAATTAAACCATTAAATGACCTTGAAAATGACCTTAAAAAATAAATCAATCGTGTATCAAAACGTGAAATTCCTCGGTCTTTCAGAATACGCATACAAACAATCGCATTATCATAGAAAAGAAGTGTTAACTTTCAAATGACCTTGAATGCGACCTCCAAAATGGTTCAACTACGTATCCAAGCGTAAATTTTTTCACTTCCTTTGAATCCGCTTACAGAAATTGCTTTACCATCAAAAGATAGAAGTTGACCTTCAAATGAACTTCGTCAAACATTCCAGATTCGAATTCAGCAACCTTGAAAACATATAGAAGAAATTTGAGGACAAGTAAAAGGACAACAGGCATATTATGTTATGTGTTTCGATGCCTAGTACCTACTCTTTATTTCAACTAATTAAACACTTACTTGATGATCTTTTAATTAACTATTTACTGAAAATTGTTTTATGATGTCAAATTATACGCCATAAATTAATTTTTTAGTTTTTATCGACCATTGAAAATTATTTTAATAAACGTACACGGAAGTGACTGACTGAGAAGTTTACGTAAAATTATATGAATACTTAAAACAATTTATTGTTAAATTTGTCACGTTAGTTTCACAATTCATTCAATTTTTATTTGTTTTTATAATATAAACAAATATGACTGTAAATGCATTGCCTTGTTAACTAAGTATAGAATTATTTTGTTATTAAAAATAAGTTTCTTTTACAATCAGATCAAGTTATCTTTGTACAATTTTGCTTTCAAAAAAAGTTACTGACGTTCAATTGTTCTTATTTGATTTTTTTAAATGACATTTCCTACGGGTAGGTGTTTGAATACAATTAATTGCAAATATTAACCTTTACCTTACTATTAATGCTGTTCTACTGAAATAAAAAAAATTAGAGGCACCTAATGAAAAAAATTAGTTACCTCCGCCTACTTACGACGTCGGGTGTTCAACTGGAATACCATGACTGTGCCCCCCACCTCCCCCCGTCGGCTCCTTATCCTGGGGAACTTTTTCCAGAGGTATGGAGATGATGGGGTCCCTGGACTGAAACGTCATGAAACTGCTATCGGCACTGAAAAAAAGAAAGGCTTATTTGAGAAAACTACATCCTGAACACAATTTCGAATATCCTATGAATTTTGAAACATTAGGGGTATATTTATATGTGCTAAAAGTTACACGTCAAAAAAAAAACTAATAAAATAAGTGATTTTTTCTAATTTCGAGTGTTATTTAAAATTAACGGTATGGATACTATGTACAGGGTGATCTCTCCTAAAAGTTAGATTCGAATGAAACTTTGTTATTTAAGACATATCGGAAAATTGAAACGTGCATTCACAGACAAATTTTTCACAAAGATTTCAATATTTCTATCAAAAAAACAATCGAGCATCGAGCTACAGAGATATTGATGTCAACTTGTTTTTTTAGTATGAAACACCCTGTATATTATTATATTTTTAAATAATTTACTTTTCCTGATTGCATTGATATAAAAATATGATGGATCTTTTACTGTTCGCGAGATATTGACGATTTTTAATTCCATAATTAAACAATTATTTTTTGTTATAAATAATAAAAAACTATATTCGAATCCAATTTATAGAACGATTTAGGGAATAGATATAAAAATTGTTCAAACTCATTACCTTGCTTTTCTATGCAAAACCTACATCGTTTTTTCAAATTATTTAAACAATTGTAAAATATTTTTGGGTTTATGTAATCTATAGCTTCCTGTATTATATCTTTAAAATAGTGGTTGGTCTATTTTTATAAACACTATTTTTTAAATAGCCCATCGAAAATGAGTCAGGTGATGTCAAGTCTGGACAATTCGCCGGTCATCTTATGATGCCGTCAGAAAATTTTAAACGACCAGTGTTATTTAGATCTTTTGGGTCACGAAATAAAAGATTTTGTTACTCAATTTGACAGATCGACGGGATGTTGGCAGCAAGATGGGACTCCACCACATAATGTAAGATAAGTTATGGAATATTTGAATAATAGGTGTATAGAATGTTTAGGAAAATATGGCACCAGCCTCTACGATAGAAATTCAAGAGAGAATACAAGAAGCTATAGATTATATAAACCAACACCCAAAAATGATGCATAATTGTTTAGATAATCTGGAAAAACGATATATATTTTGCATAGAAAAATAATAAAATGAGAACATTTTTTTTTAATGTTATTTTTTAAGGTTACCATATTTCTTACCATAAAATGATCAAATAAATTAATGATGTTTTTTTAGGTACAGAAATCCTGAAAAATAAAACACGTCGAACAAAAGTAATATCGAAAATAAAATTCTTAATGTTTTGTTTATCCACTTTAACTATTTAAGTTTTTCTCAAATAAAATAATAACTTTTAAAAAGCATTTGTAAGACAGACATTCTAACCCTATGTTTTAACAATTATTTTTATTATATTTATAAACAAATGTGAATAATTTTATATACAGAACTATGTGAATTTATGTTATAAATAATATTTACACTTACATTGAAAAAATTCGTATTTTGAAGAATTTCTGTACCTAAACATTTATTGAATAGACCGCTTTCTGTCGTTATATATCGCTTTACTTCGGTACCTTTGAATATTTGCAGGTGGCATGAGATAACATTCCTGTTATTTGCAAAACTCTATATTATTCAGTTCTTAATTGTCTAAAGCTATATACTACTTGCATACGTATAAAGCTATATACTACTTGTGTACGTGCAACATCCTGCGAACGGTTTCTTTGTTGACGTTTAACTCGTCAGACAACGCACGACTGCGTAGACGCCGGTCAGACGTGATCAGTGCACGCAAACGGTAAACATTCGCCTCAGTACGAGAGGTGACGGGAGCTCCTTCACGTGGATCGTCTTCTACCGATTCATGCCCCTCCTTGAACCGTTTTGCTCATTCAAACACGAGTGTTTTCGACATGCACTCGTCTCCATACACCACCAGCAATTTTCAAAGGATTTCCGAGGGCTTTTCGCCAGATTTCACTAAAAATTGAATCACAACACGTTGCTTGTAGTTTGAGTCATTCATTTTCACGACGCCACTAAAAGAGTTACTTCCAAAAATACACATAAAACACAAACCAAACGTGCTATCGACTTCAAGCTTGGACTGAAACTAAAAGGAAGGTCCCTCCTTTCTACAAAAATATTCGATTGTTTTCATGGGCATATCGGAATTATTGAAAATAGAACGGTTTTTGCAATAATGTGCAACAACAACAAACCAAGAATCAATGTGTTAACATAGTGGGTATTTTTCGTATCTGCCTTACAGGCAAAAATTGGAAATGTGCATTTTGTATTCTTTTTTGTAATGTTTAATACAAATACGCCATTGAACCATGCTGATACCTCGACTACTCTCTGAGATACAAAGAAACCATTGAAAGGAGTTTTGTAAATATCGCCCTGTATTTCGATAACGAAGCGGTATATAAAAAATCTGGCTTCTTAAGTTTCTGGAAAAAGTATCCCGGTGTTGTGAAAACCGCATCATTCTATCTCTTGTAGTTTCCGAGATATCCTGCAATTACAACGAAACTGGGACACCCTGTACATTTGGTAACAACTTATTCACCTTCAGTTAATGATAATTTTCATTCTAACAGCATAAACAAGTGACGACCTACCTTTTTTCGGAGAGGCAACTTGACTTTGACCCGTACCATGGCTGCTTAACATTGTCTGCGCTGTGGTTGTTTTGACTCTGTTGTAGATCCATTCTGAAAAAAATACATTAAAAATATCAATAATATATAAATATAAGTTATGTAAGTATATAACTATTATATCGATGCAAAAAAGAATGGTGCAGTAAAAATTTCGAATACCATTTCCTTTTTTAATTAATGATCCCACTCGTTTAACTGTAAAATAATTATATGGTATTTATGACCTTCTGTTTTCGGCAGTAAACATTACGTCAATTATTTCGCAAAGCTATACAGAGTGTCAGAGTGTTTGCCTTTATTTTGCTGGATGATGAATTGTTCCAAATAAAACATATTTTACTTAATAATTTTTTTTCTCTGGCCAGCGGTAACACAATTACAGCAAACATATTTTGATAATGTGACAACGTCGTTCACATACCATGCCAGGGTTGTTAGGTATTTGCACATAATAATTACAAATACATCTAGACATACCTACTGTGAATGGTATTCTTAGAGCTCTTTTCACAAAACAAAATATGATGTGAAATAGTTATAAGTGTTCAAAATGACTTATATTGCATGCGAAAAGCATTTGCCCTACATACGTCTCGTAGCCAGAAAGTTTTCCATTTTTATTTATGTACGGTCACTAATATAAGGCAAGCACGAAAAAAATGAAACGCACTAACCACAATACTACTATGACTAATAATACTTTTAGGTTAATGACCCTTCAAACTGCAACTTTTCATTCTACCTATTTGAACTATAACTAAGATCTGCCTATTTCAATCTTGAGCAATTTTGGTAAGTTGTTTGAAATTATTATTTATAATATAGTTCACTTGCATGACAAATCAACAAATTTCAAGCTGCCAACATGGATTCTTAGTGGGTAGATCTACTTTAAACAATTTTGTTTCTATTACTGATTTTATTTCTAACACGTTGGACAGCAGTGGACAGGTTGACGTGGCTTACACAAATATGTCAAAGGCTTTTGATAGGCTGGATCACGGTATTCTCCTTCGTAAGCTGTCTAATTTCGGTTTGTTCTTAAAATTCTTTAAATCATATCTTTCTAATAGATTACTAAGCGTACAGTATGGTGGTTTTACTTCATTTAAAACTATTGCTACACCTGGAGTACCTCAGGGTTCAGTTCTTGGCCCGCTACTGTTCAATATGTTTATAAATGATATATGTGACGGTTTTCGAGCCAATGTTCTTTTATACGCGGATGATTTTAAACTGTATGCATCTGTTTCATCTACAGGTGATTGTATTAAACTTCAAAATGATTTAATGAATGGTACCTTCGAAACAGGTTGCCATTGAATATTTCTAAATGTTTCGTTATGACTTGTACAAGGAAATTCTATTACTTACATGTACAACATTGGTTGTGAGACTGTCATTCATTGCACTGAATTTAAAGATTTGAGAGTTAGTTTCGACGATAAATTAATCTTTGTTCCTCATATTGATAATATTGTATCTCTTACAAATAAAAATGTTTTTTACTGTTTTAGAAAGGTATTTTAAGCTAATATAAATCAAATCTCCTACAATTCCTATCAATGAAGTCATATGTATGTTCTCTGATACCAAACATCTAGGTATGCTAATGAACAATTCTACAGACAAAGTGCTATTCAATAATTATCTAAAGAAAATAATCTAATTTACTCACTCTATAAAAATCTAACTTCACTTTTTTGGCAGTGGGAACACGACAAATTCAACCACAATAGATGAGATCTGACCTATTTCTGCATTTTTAGGATTGCTTCTTCAGGTGGTCTCCTTCAAGTTGAATCAAATATCTAACTATAAAAATTATTATAAAAATTAAAATTATTAGAAGTTAAATATGTTTGGTATCAGAGAACATACATATGACTTCATTGATAGGAATTGTAGGAGATTTGATTTATATTAGCTTAAAATACCTTTCTAAAACAGTAAAAAAATGTTACAAAAGCTAATAATAAGGAATATATGGGTAGATATTGTGGGTGTAATTCAACGCAGGTTGGGGCTTTTGTCCACTGAGTAGTTAGTTTCACACAATATTATTAATACCTAAAAATATATAAAAACTTTTAGATAAAAGGTGAACATTTTTCAAGTAGGTATTGTCATATTTAATTCATTGACAGGATGTCACTTTTTTGTCATTGTCGATATTTAACTTCTAATAATTTTAATTTTTATAATAATTTTTATAGTTAGATATTTGATTCAACTTGAAGGAGACCACCTGAAGAAGCAATCCTAAAAATGCAGAAATAGGTCAGATCTCATCTATTGTGGTTGAATTTGTCGTGTTCCCACTGCCAAAAAAGTGAAGTTAGATTTTTATAGAGTGAGTAAATTAGATTATTTTCTTTAGATAATTATTGAATAGCACTTTGTCTATAGAATTGTTCATTAGCATACCTAGATGTTTGGTATCAGAGAACATACATATGACTTCATTGATAGGAATTGTAGGAGATTTGATTTATATTAGCTTAAAATACCTTTCTAAAACAGTAAAAAAATGTTACAAAAGCTAATAATAAGGAATATATGGGTAGATATTGTGGGTGTAATTCAACGCAGGTTGGGGCTTTTGTCCACTGAGTAGTTAGTTTCACACAATATTATTAATACCTAAAAATATATAAAAAATAAAAATGTTTGTTCCATTATACGAAATGTTAAACACCTCAGAGAGGTTTCTACAATGTACGTTATACAGTTATACCCAGGACACCCTGTATAATAGTGCAAGATCCATTACTTTGATATGCAGTATATATGTGGTTACCTAATACTTGATAGATTACGCTATTGTTTTAGAGATATCTATAATCTCCAAGCATATTTAATGATCATTATTGACACTGTCCTATATAATTGAAATAAACTAGCAGAAAATTTATGCATACACATATCCAAGTAATTAGGATAATAATAGTAATGGTATAAATACTAGTTATAGAGGCATCATATCCATTTGAGAGTGCAAAATTCATTCCTTTGTTAAATAAACAATTTTATTGACTATCCTACAGAAAACTTTTACAATTCTTTTTTTTTCACACTTATGTGCTAGAAATCTTGTATTCGTATTGAAAAACAAATTCATTTATTTAATTTACGTCATAGATATTTTAATTGTTTTTTTTAAAATGAAGATTAAAAATATACAAACTGACAAGGTATTTTCAATAACAATTACACATTTTTGCATAATATCATTAATGATAATTATATAAGTATACACAATTAGATATGTTACTTCTTTTAATAATTATTTATTAAGTATTATATAACTTAGTTTCTTCTTGTCTAATCACCTATGTTGTTTATAACTAGTTCAGAAAGTAGTTTTTTTTCAATAGATGTAGGTACAAGTTTTTTTTTCAAACAACAATTATATCAACCAGAATCAATTTAAGAAAAAAAAAATGAAAGTTAGTTTTGTTCTGATTTTACTCTGGAGACATAGAAAGGAAAGGAAAAAGAAAGACTGTGATGTGACAAAATATCATCATCGGAAACGTAACCACGTGGGTCACATTTCATTTATTTTGTAAAATGCGGGAAATATACAGGGTGATTCAGTTTTTAATAAACAAACTTTGAGGGTAAGTAGAAAAATACTGGCAGTTTATTATATAATAGTTATAATTTTGGGGCTTTATAATGAAGATACAGGGTGTTAAAGTTTGAAGAAAAAATTGATTTTTTGGTATAATTACTAAAGTAATGGAGATATTTAAGCCATACTTGGTGCACAGTGTAGTTAGGTAAGGTGTCATAAAATGTGAAAATATCAAGCACTTTGAACAACCAGTGGCGGAGATATAGGCAGTTTGTTTTAATTTAGGAAAAAAGTTGTATCACCCTGTATAATGTTGTATCAAGTTTATGACATTTTTAAATGTGTATTTGAATTTCTAATAAAAACCCTATCTTACATTTTTTTTCGTATCTGCTACGGTTACATAGAAAATTTGACTTTTTCAGTTATTTCACAGTTCCTGCCGATAAATAACTTAATTATTGTTAGTAATATTGTTTCATGGTAAATGATACCCGAAACGAGAAAATGTGTAGGTACCTATGATTAAATTACGTTTTCTGTTAGTTAAAAAATTGCGCTAGAGCAAAAGGAAAATTAATAATTTTCAGATAGTAGTTACAAAAAAACTACAAATTTTCACAATACGGACATTTCATAACTAACAATTTAACTGAAATAAAATACTGCAAATTACATCATCACCTACAAATTAGAGTAATTGCTCAAAATGCCATCCTTGACCGTCAATAAAAGAGTGATAGCTGTCAATAAACGGCAATAAGAATTACACATTTTTTGTCATAAATCTAATACCGTTGGCCATAGAAAAAAATTGTTGTCAATCATGTTTTGTCTGGCGCATCAAAATAAAAGGCATTTATATTTCGAACACACTGTATATTATAAATATTTACAGCAAAACATTAAAATGTCAGATGTGTGGCAAACAGATAGCTGCGAATTCTATTCTATCGTTAGATAGCGTGGCATTGAATTGAACATGCCAAATATGTAGGTAGATTCATGAGTTTGTGATAAGGAATGTGGTTGACTTACTTAATGTTACTGTGTACTATTGTGGTTAATTACTAAATTACCGGATTTAACAAGATAATGGCATGCATACAGATGTGCAACTTGAGGCATCAGCGAATATTGGTAGCACTGGCGGACCAGCACAGGATGGCCATAGAGGAAAAAGGTCACAAAATTAGTTTTAATAAAAATGTATTTATTATTTAAAAAATATATATTATAAAACCTATCATTTATTATAAATGTTAATTACACTTTTTACAATTAGAAATTTGTATATCGGAATGATAGAGCTATTTAAGTTCTAATTTCCAATCGTTATCCGTGTTTGATTCCATGATCGTTGCTATCTGTTTCTTATTTTTAAAAGAATTCTCAGCATAGCTTTCTGCCGCAGAAGAAGATTTCTAGTCTCCATAGCGCTTTAACAGTTGCATATCTACACTGCCATCAACCAGAATATTGGGTGAGGACTTTGTAAAACAATGTCCAGTATATTCAGGATCCATCAATCCAAGCTTTGTTGCAATCACGTTTGGAATATTTTCAAAAGTAGTAGCTCCGACAGGCTGGGAGGTACATTTTCTTGGTCTGTAGAATAGAAAAAACCGCCTCTGAGTTGCATTAAGAGGATGAAGTTCAGCATATTTTCTAAAAATATTTAAACAGTTGAGACCTGCTGCATTTCCTTCTGTTATAACAAATTCTCGGACAATTTTTGTTTTCGTACATGGAATGACAATTTGTATACAGAGGTCGTTGTACTGAATATGATCCAACATTAGCTTAGTTAATTCTTCGCGATGACAGGCCCAAAAAATACCGATTATGTCATTACCATGCGAAGGTAATAACACAGAAAACGGGGGGTTGAAGATATTTACAAGAAATAAAATGTTGGGCTAAAAATATAGAATTTGAGAAAACAAGAAGAACAGGTCAAATGATGTCTCAAATTAATTTTGTACCTACCCATTTTTTTTCTGGTGTTTCTGAATATGTACTTCTCATACTGAATTTCCGAATCACTGTTATTATCATAATATACAATGCTTTCGAAAAGTAGCGAATAAATTCATTATTTCTGAAATTGAGAAGTTTTCGAAAAAATCCCCTGGCACGTCGATTTACATAACAAAAAAATTTCAAGAAAATAAGATTTTAAAATTTAATTTTCACAATACTGTACATCTCTCCATTATGCAACACCTGTCCGTTCTTATTTAGATGAGCTGTTCTCGAATCGTTGGATAGGAAGAAGGGGGCCGATTGAGTGGCCAGCCAGATTACCTGATTTAATACCCCTAGATTATTTCTTGTGGGGATACTTAAAAAGCAAAGTAGGTATACGTTACTAGACCCGTTAATTTAGAAGATTTAAAAGCAAGAATTCGTCACGAGATACATCGTATACCTCCTGAAGTTATTGATAATGTCCAAAAAGAATTTATTAATTGCCTTGACAACAATCAGGCAGCCAACGGTGCACAATTTGAACATTTAATTTAGTCGATTTTTTACATAATCAGTATTGTGAAAATTAAATTTTAAAATCTTCAAACATTATTTTCTTGAAATTTTTGTTATGTAACACGCTCTTTCAAATGGCATGGTCAAAATTGGGGGTTGCCATTTAAAAAAATTGTCGATGACGTCATATCTCAAACACGATGACGTCACAAATGTGGCTCGTATGTCAAAAAGTGCCTTCTCAATTTCAAAAATAATGAATTTATTCGTTACTTTTCGAAAGCACTGTATAACATCTAATTTCGTTAAAATCATCAGCCTTAATGTGTTTATTCATCACTAAACTCTACTTGTCAGAGTAACTAGAAAAAATTCCAAAAATGATTTGCAATATTCAACTTCTTAGTTAAAATAGAGACCGCACGCCTATGGGTATCTCGCACTCGAAGAAAGTTCAGAATCAACGAGGTAATGGCTGGGGTTGAGGGGCGTCTTCCTTTTTAGCACGGCTAGACTCGTTTATATGGTAATTTTCCAAAACTGGCAAGAAGAAATTGCCGGCGGACCGCATAATCATAATTATGAGTCCCCTGAGGACCTAAACAGGTGTATGTATCTACCTGGATCATACGATTTATTCATATGTGCCACTAAGACGTGCTCTTTTACAACATCTACGTCAGTACAGAACACATGATCTTCCATTCGCTTTTACATTGATTTATTGAGCAGATACATTTTCTAGTACTTCAAGGACAAAATGATAATAATTTTTAAATACACACATCGTCAAAAGTCTTGGACTTCCACTTATTCTTGTTAAAGAAATCTTTTTGTCAGAAAAACCAAATACATTTATAAAAGTATATGTTTTCTGACTTTTTTTGTGAAAAGAATATGCTCGATAAACTAAGTACATAGAAAATTAAAAACCAGCAAATGTGTGACATTTTTGACAAAATTTATTAAATCAAAAAGAAGTAACAAAGCAAGTTCTCTACTTGACTAATAGTCGGTATGACCTCCACCACGTTCCAGTAGCATATTGACACGTCTGTGCATTGAGATAATCAAGCGGTTAACGATCTCTTGCGGAATATTGTTTGATTCCACTTCTGCCGCCACGACTATCTCGTCTGCAGTTTGAGGTGGAGGAATATGATTATAAATGGCTCTAGCAACGAAATCCCACATGTTTCCAATGGGATTCATGTCAGGAGAGTTGGTTGGCCAATCTAATCTATTGATATGTCCTACTTCGAGTGTCTCTTGAATCCTTCTTGCGCGATGTGGTCGAACGTTGTCGTCCATAAACACAATATTCTAACTTAATTCATTACGTAGGGGGTAGATAATGGGTGTAATAACTTGTTCGATGTAAATTTGACTGGTTACATTCTGTGGTATACGAATTAATGGGGTGCGGCCGTTGAACATTATTCTACCCCAATTCTGGTCTGTAAATAAGACCCACTGCCACTGACGTAAAAGCCAACCCCTATGCTCTCTCGCCCACTGGAGACGAGCACGTAAATTTGCCTTGTGGAATCGTCTTCGAATAGTAGCTGTCGATATAACTCGGCGAAACGTACCTTGAAAGTGGGCCCTGAGAGCTGAAGTTGAAGATGTACGGTGTCTACGGGCATATTGCACCAAATACCGATCCTCTCTTTCATTAGATACTTGAGGACGTCTATTACGTGGTCAAATTCTTCATATCTGTGTACTATTCGTACAACAGATGATCTAGGAATTCCCAACATGTTCGATATCTAATGATTAGATTGTCCTCCACCATGTGAAGCAGTCATTCTTGCTCGGGTGAACGATATTTGACGTCCTGCCATTATAATATACAAATAGTCAAAAGAACACTTGGCTGAATACACTGCCAAACTGGCCAGATTGGTAAAAATATTAGTAATAAAGTAAAAGTTCATGGTCTGCAATTTTTTATTGTCTATTATCTAAGTGCATGTACTTTTTTACACCACTAGGTTTAATCGAATCATTTTATATACAGGGAGTCCAAGACTTTTGATGGTGTGTGTATATAAGGTAGCAAAATCTGAGTTTGTAGAGGAAATAAAATATCATTACAATTCTTGTCA
Organism: Monochamus alternatus; assembly: GCA_037114965.1. Classification (NCBI taxonomy): domain Eukaryota; kingdom Metazoa; phylum Arthropoda; class Insecta; order Coleoptera; family Cerambycidae; genus Monochamus; species Monochamus alternatus. The sequence goes on along the minus strand of CM073426.1, from coordinate 8,799,942 downwards.
ACTCAGTTCACTCTATATGTTCATCTTTGACCTTCATATGCTTTGGCTTCCATTGCTCTTTCATAAAATATTAGATATCAGATTACATATCATAGGTATATTCATTGTTCATTGACAAAAATAATGAGCAATTAAGTTTGAAGGAAATAAGGTATCAAATTATGATTTTTGACAACCCGGAGGGCTAATGAGTCGCTTCTTCGTATATCAAAAATTTTGTTATTCGGATTTGAATCTCCCGCTAATCTGAATGCCGTAATTATTTGAATCTCTCACAAATCTGAATGTCGCCTTCATTTCAATTTCCATCATAATTTAAAAATCTTCCTAACTGCTCCGTTAACCGCTTCCAAATTTCAAACACCGATCTATGATTGGTTGAGGGAAAAGTAGGCGTGAAGTCAAAAGTGTACATTAATAAACCACGTAATTTAGAAGAACTTCAAAATCGCATTCGGGTCGAAATAAGCAGAGTTACCCCAGAAATCATTCATAATGTGCAAGAAGAATTTCTTCACAGACTTGCGCATTGTCAAGAAGTCGGTGGATGGCAATTCGAACATTTAATTTAAGTATAAAATTCAATCAATTGTATTTTATTTTACATACCTCAGAATTGTTACTTTTTTATGGATAAAATTTACGTTTTCTAACATTCAATCTTCATTTACTCGAAAACTTTCCTATGTAAGAAGGCAAAATTTTAGTACCGTCTGATAGAGAATTAAACGATTTTTCAGAATCAAGGAAATAATATGGTGTTGTCATTTAAAAAAAAATCAATGACGTCAGTACTTGAAAACAAATGACATTTGAAAATCGCATTTTAAACTAAAATATGTATTTTTTAAATTAAAAATCGACCTGTTAGAGGATTTTTCCCAAAAAATAATTGTTTCGTTTTTATTGAATTTATTCCATACTTTTGGCGCATACTGTATATGATATTAGTGTCCTCTAAACTTGAATACGCTTCGGTCGTTTGGTCTCCTATATACAACAGTCATCTGACTGAAGTTGAAAAACTGCAACCCAGATTTATTAAGTCTGCAATTTTGATGATTGATAGAGAATGTGCTCCTAGAGAAATAGCAAATTAGATTTTGTTGCAGCGTACTAATTTGTATAGTCTTTCATCGCGTAGAACAATTTGTTCAATACTCTTCCTATTCAAGGTCATACATAGTAATATTAAATCTGAGGAGCTTCTTTCACATAGTTTTCTTAGGGTACCTACATTCAAGAAACAGTCATGTTTCTACTGTAGCTCGCCCAAACGCTATGATCTCATCACCGTTATACCAAAACGTCGAGGATTCGCTTGAAGTATTTGTTTGTTCTATTCAGCAAATCAAAAACATGTATTCTTAGGTGTATTTTTAATGTATTTTTTATAGGAATGTTTGTTGTACAATTGTGTCTTTTTGTTGCATAGTCATTTTACTTATACGCCTGGAATTTTGGTTTTTTTCCTCTTATAGTTATGTCTCTATATACTCGTAGATATTTTGTTTTTAATGTAGTTGTTAGATGAACAATTAATTACTTCAGTCTTCTACATGGTACATGGAACAACATAAAGGTTTTCATTCTACCTTTGCAGTGATGAACCAGTGGACTATTAATGGGGGCTTGAGGCAAGCAGCTAAGCCATCATAATATAAACAAAATACCTATGCGTCTGGTTGAAAATTATTATGATACGGCGAATTACATGTAAACTTAATATTTTCTCATAGTTTACTAATATATAATATAATAATTTCCTACAAATAAAGTGTGGCTAATTATTTTAAGAAAAACTCTCCCCGTCATATTTCAAAAACTCTTTCCTTCAGCAATTTGAAAGAAAATATATCGGAGAAACAAATTAAGATGAATTATTTATAAATTTGAAACTATATATATGTATTTAACAAGAATTTGTAATTGCGATAGCGAATAATCATTTTAAAATATGTGTCCTTTCACTATTTACTCATTAACACTATCAGCGTTATGCTAGCTGATCCGGTACATGCTAGTTGAAGGATATTTAACGGTATATTGTTGCAGGAGGTCTCTTCTATGAAGTATGAACAAAAAAGAAATAGAATAATACATAATAATAGAATAATACATTTTCTCAAATATACTCGATATAGAACGGATAAATGAATCTAGTTTATACAGGGTGCTTTTATAAGTTATAGGTCACAGTGGTTTAAGCCAAAATATTAAGAATGCACTTATTTGTGTGGGGCTGTATTAACGAAAGATGTTGAAGTAAAATATTGAAAAGGTATATATCACTTTTGAGCTATAGGTCCGCTACATAATATACAGTATTTCTTCAGTAGAAGTCACAAATCTAGGGGCATATTCAATTTCAAGAAGATCTGAAATATTTATTCTGGTTGAAGGTGGGCATTTCCAACATTTGTTGTAAGTCATAGTAAAGTAATTCCATTGATCTATTTTATTTGCAATATTGTAGAGGGTGATATATTTATTTTTGGAAAATAATGATTGATGATACGTACACCTTCACCACTGGTGAGGTTCTAAAGCTGGTATTATTTTATTTCACATCTACTGTCATACCAAATATGCGCACCGAATTTGGAGCGGATTAGAAATTAAAAACCGATTTTTTTTTGACACGCTATAGCTTAACAACGGCTGTCCTAAGGCCTCATGTGAATGTGAATGGCCACTGAATACACCCCTGGATTTTTGATCTCTACTCCTGTATATCTGTGATAAAAGTTGCTATAACTTAAATAAAAATAAGTAGTTGGGCTTTTTTAGTGAAAAACATCATAATATTGTTTTGCAATATGCAATTTGTATCAATTATAGTGCAGAAGAGGTGAGCTAAGTATAAGTTATCTTATTTGAATAAGTAATTATGTCGAAAATTAATTACTGTGTTTTACATGTTTTGCTCTAAAGTTGTTCATTTCATTAATTTTTTAAAATTAATTGCTAATTATTTATGAGAATAATAAGTTATGTTACATACCTGTACAGATTTAATAAAAAATGTATAAAATGTTTGTATTTTAACTTTATACTTGGTGATTTCCAAAATTCCGTGAATTATGAGGGCTTTATGGAAAAACCTGTTCAAATTCAGTCTTCGCACTCCAACGTTTTCAGCTTAATAGAAAATCATTTGTTAGTGTGGCACAAAAAGTCCTGATCACGGAGCATTTACAACTAAAAATTGAAGGTGTAAATCGTGGACACCATAGAGGAAAATCCTTGTAAGTATTCGCTCAGTAACAAAGAAAATATCTGCCGCTATATTTTAAGACATACACTGCCTGAGGAACAAGTAAAGTGAGTGGAAGAGATGAATTTTTCTAGATAACTGACAATGATTAATACAGAAATTATTATTTATTTATTATTATTTATTATTAATATAATAAATAATTATTAACTTATTATGCTTAGGCAAATGGAAGCAATTTTGTGTTGTTTAAAGGAACAATACAAAATTGCTTCCGGAAAGTTTCTGCCCATTCCGGTAAGATTTAAGCAAATAACACCCTGTATATTACATAAAAATCTCTTTGTATCTGTAAATTGAAATATAACAATAGCTTCAAAATCACTGATGTAATTTTTTAAAATGCTATGAATTGCCTGCGAAACAGATTTGATCAAGGACAAGCTTTTATTGAATAATCCTCCTATGAAGTAATATATAAACAATAATGTGTAGTACATATGTGTATTTATGTTCTCATTTTCAATAAATTAAAATAATACGCGTAAGACAAAGAATACATTACCTAGAAACCAGTAATCCGTTAAGGAAAAAGGTGTCAAGTTTAAGATTAACTAATTACATCGATTGATAAATATTTATTGTTGTTCTAGATTTAAATGATAGTTTTCAGTGATATTGAAAGACAAATATATGTGGCATGGAACAGAAGTTGTGATAGAGTAAAATGTTTATCTTGGATGTATAATATGAGCTAGTTTACAAGGTTAAAAAACCCGTTCATTATATTTGGAAGACCCGTTATATTGATTAACAAACATAAAAAAATAATAACTGTCTGATACAAATTGCCAAACTATAGAAAGTTTTGCGAATAATTTACATTTACGTATATTTATATAAAAAAAATGGTAAACATACGCATGGAATACCTATATAATAGGTATAAAATAATGATGTATTTGATGAAATTAACTAACTTGATGGTTGTTACCTTTTATAAGAAGATATAAAGGCTGTATCACATAAGAGGGCCACTCCCACGTATCTCGCTTAATATACGAGACACGTCAAAAATCTTTAATTGTTTTTTGTTGCATTTTTGAAGGCCTTTATGCTCGTAGAAACCAATTTGAGATCCATGGCCAACTTTATGAGTAATAACAAAAAAAACCTGTAAAGTGCCCAAACTTTAAAGTTGTCTAACTTTTTTATTTTAAGAGATAGAGAAAACTTATTGGTAATAAATTTTTATTGAAAAATTGATAACCTCCACCTGATATAACAAGATTTTTGAAATATCGTATGTGGTTCGCTGTGCCCTCTAGGCGGATAAAAAAAATTTTTATTGAAGTAGGCTATGGCCACAAAAATTGCCTGTTTTTTCTTCTTTGATGCAATATACTATATGCTGCCCTTATCTTTTGTATTTATTAAATTTTTTTCAATTTTAGTTAAAAAAATGTATCTAAATATTTTCGTGTTTCTCAAGATAATGTAGAACTTGTTTTAAAAACGCCAATTGCAAAAAAACAATAAACAGAATGTACTTTTTTACAGATTTTCTTATAGTTTGGGCACTTTATAGGTTTTTTTGTTATTACTCATAAAGTTGGCCATGGATCTCAAATTTGTTTTTACGAACATAAAGGCCTCCAAAAATGCAACAAAAAAACAATTGAAGATTTTTGACGTGTCTCGCATATTAAGCGAGATACATGGGAGTACCCTCTTATGTGATACAGCCTGTATATGGTGTCGCGAGAATAAATTAGAAATTGATATTGTAAAATGTAGCGTATTAAACAAATAATTCAACAGGCTTTGCCTATACAATAAATAATAATGAACTAAACAGATACTATGAATTTAAGGACCTTGGAATTATCTTTTATAATAAATTTTATTTTTTACTTTATTAGTCATATAAATCATATTACATCGAGTGCCTACAAAAATGTAGGATTTATATTTAGACCAAACCTAGAACATGGTTATTATTTTTTACTGTATTGTAATAAATTTATTTAATATATTTTTATATTTTTTTACGGTTTTAGAAAGGTATTTTAAGCTAATATAAATCAAATCTCCTACAATTCCTATCAATGAAGTCATATGTATGTTCTCTGATACCAAACATCTAGGTATGCTAATGAACAATTCCCCAGACAAAGCTCTATTCAATAATTATCTAAAGAAAATCTAATTTACTAACCTGGTAATGAAACACTCTATAAATATCTAACTTCACTTTTTTACAGTGGGAACACGACAAATTCAACCACAATAGATGAGATGTGACCTATTTCTGCATTTTTAGGATTGCTTCTTCAGGTGGCCTCCTTTAAGTTGAGTCAAATATCTAACTATAAAAATTATTATAAAACAGGGTTCTCAGCGTCAGGGAAAACCTGAAAAACCTGGAAATGTCAGGAAATTTGAACTTTGTCAGGGAAACGCCAGGGAAAGTTCCAATAATTGTCAAAAATCAGGGAATTTTTATTGTCGTCAGGGAAAATTTGTAAACGCTGCTCATGCCGTGTCTAAATTCTTTATTTAATGAACGCACCCAGTTGCCTATTTCTATTTACTTTAATCACACGCACCCGCAGAGTGATAGAAAGAAAGGGATATATCTGAAGTGTATAGCTGTTTCTTTGTGAGGAACCCTATTCATCAATTGAGAAATGCGTCCTTTCCGTAAAAATAAATATTTCATGAACAGTTTGCTCTATTTTTCACCGTTAATGGAGGCTGCACTAATTCAATAGCCTTGATTACAAAGTAGTTCAAAGACACGCCATAGCTGAACACACATATTGGTATCACTTTACATTGCAACTTGTTTTTTTCTTTTCTTTTTTTGTTTCTTTAGAAGAAATTATTTTTGTGGACAGAGTTTGCATCATAAACCTGGCAGACCTTGACATGTGAATAGTAAACTAACGAAATCTGAATTTTTAAAATTTAGCACAGCTGTGTATAGGTATTTGATTGCGAACATAATAGGACAACGCACAGTAGAAGTGTCGAGCATATTTTTGAAAATATGTTTACATAAATAGCTATTTATGACATACGTGTTAAAAGGAAGATTTTATTTTGTGAGTGAAGATGATTAAAAAACGAGCGTAGCGAGTTTTTTAACTTCACGAACAAAATAAAATCACTTTTAACACGTATATCATACACTATTTTTTCTACAAAACAATCGGAAGAACTTTAAACTCAATAAAAATAAGAAATCAAAAAATACCATACAGATCGCAATGTTTATAAACCAAAATTTTCGTAGCAACCAGTGCTGTTGCTAGTTACGGAAAAACGCAAAAATATTGACAGCATTTTCTAGTAATATTGTAAGTATAATGAATAATCTCGATAATGAGCGTAACGAATCCATCCCTGCTGAAATCGAAGAAGCCGCCAGTCGAGCAACATTGAAATTATTGCCGGCGAAATCAAAGGAACAGTACGAAATCGCTTATAGACGCTTCTCGGAATGGTGCAACATTAAAAAGGTCCCTGGGAAATATAACGAAAGTGTTTTACTGGCACATTTTGAGGAAAAAGCCAAAATACGGAAATCGTCAACGCTGTGGTTTAATTATTCCATGATCAAAACTATGTTAAAAATAAAGCAAGATCAAGATATAAGCAAACATTATAAACTTATTGCTTTTTTAAAACGGAAGGGTGAAGGATATCAAACAAAAAAGTCAAAAGTTTTGACGAAGACGCATATCGACAAATTTCTCACAGAAGCAGAAGACAAAAAGTATCTGACGATGAAAGTCGCAACAATAGTGGGTGTCTTCGGGGCGTGTCGCCGGGAGGAATTGTGTCAGATGACCATCGACAATATCGAATATTTGGGCACTTCGGTTGTTGTGACCATACCAGATACTAAATCGAAAGTGCCTCAGATTTTCAGTGTTGTTGGTGAATTCTATTTAAACTTTTTTAGAAAGTATATGGCACTCTGGCCACCCAACGCTGACCATAGACGACTTTTTCTTAAATATATGAAGAATAAATGTGTGAAGAATCCAGTCGGAATTAACATGTTTGGTAAAATGCCTGCCGACATTGCAGAGTTCTTGAATCTACCAAATCCTCAACTCTACACCGGATACTGTTTTCGTCGTTCATCGGCGACATTGTTAGCAGATTCTAGTGCAAATCTTACTACCATCAAGACATGGAGGATGGAAATCTTCGACGGAAGCTGAAGGCTACATTGAAAATTCACTGGAACAGAAGAAGGAAATTGCGTGCCAAATACTTCCTACTGCTGCAACTACTATCAAGGCCACCAATACTACCAGTAGTATTTCTACAGAAAATAGATGTGTCACACATGTTGACAGTAAAACCAGGTTAAGTATGATGACTCCGCAGGGAATTACAATTTCAAATTTTACTATAAATGTTAATAGTAATAACTGGTTAAAATATTGGTTTGTACTTATTTAAAATAAAAAGTTGTTCATGTGTTTGTTAAAACGTTTTATTAATTTTCAAAACAAAATTTAAATAAACTTTGATTTACTTTTAACACTAGTGTTAAAAGTAACTTACTTTTAACACGCGTGTCAAAAAATGACATTTTTAACATTAAAAATGACAATTAAAAAGCCCACTTTTAACAGTTTTGTAGAAAAAGATATTTTTAGACCCGAATTATTTAGCAAAAATCATTTGAGATTTCACTTTCTATTTTATTAGAACCTAATTTTTGTTGACTATTTCTATTGTATATAATTAGTATAATTTTCTAAATATATACCATTCTAGTAAAGATAAGTGTGAAAGTGACAATATATTTGTCTAACATCTGTAAACTTCAACTCTTATCGCAACGTTAATAATAGTAGCAGTCATTTCACTTTCAAACAAAATTATAAGTAGAATAACTAACTGCTAAATAATACGAAATCATACTTAGTACGTTACGTATTACACTAACGTAGTACGTTACGTATTACACTAACAAAATTTAAAAGTAACTAAAGAAAATAAAGAAAACTACTAAATAAATTTGATACCTAGATATACAGAGTGGTCCGAATAAGAACCGACACAGAGCATGCCCCTGCAAAATATTGCAATTTAACCAACCATACCATACCATACTTATATAAAAAGTTGCATACAGACGGAATTACAAGCCTTCAAAATGGGGCCAAATATTCGAAGACAATTAATATCTCTCAATTACTGGAACAACCAAATTTAGTATATTTACAATTTTAAGAAACTGACAACTAAAAGAGCTTTTCAAGAAAAGATGCACTAATTAAAACAAGATTTTAATAGTGTTTATTAGAAGAAATCAAAAGGTCAGTAGTAGGTTTTGTCTTTAAAATTTTACAAAATTTGATTTAAAACTATTTTTATTTCTGCTACTGTTTGTTGTTGAAAATGACTGGAAAATTTACATTCAGCGAATAAGTTAACATGTTACTTGTGCTATGTTATTGTAGATTTCCAAATCGAGTGCTGCCCCATAGAGAAACATTTTTTAATTTTGATAGACGGTCTCGAGAGACAGGAAAGTTTTTCAGTTATTTCCGAGAATGTCCTAGCGTAAGAAGGGTACAAGGTAAAGAAAATATTTGACAAACAGTTGAAGATCAACCACAATAAGTAATACACCGAATTCTTAAACGTAATCTCTTGACTCTCGTCTAACTCTTGAAAATGTGGGAACTCGAAAATATATTAGCTTAAAATATCTTTCTAATACTGTAAAAAAGAGAAAATATGTGTCCTCAAAATGGCCACCATTATTTTCTTTGGGGAACAGTAAAGGATTTTGTTGATTCCTCGCCAATTGAATCTCGAGAAGATTTGCGGACTCGTATCATTTTTATTATTGTACACATTTGAGTAAAATATTAGCCGAAAAGCTAGTATAGCATCTGTCTCTACCTTGTACAAAGGAACTGATAAACTAGCGTGTCCGACACAAATTTATCTCACATTATCTGAAAAATGAGTGATTCTAGGACCTACGTATATTAAGAAAACCCCACTAGTTTTTCAATGTTTTTTTTTTCAGCTCTAGCAATGTCTTTTTAAAACACCCTTTATAACTGAACAATCTACTGAATTACTATATATGCAGAAAATGTGGGCTTAACATAAATACATTAAATTCACACACACACACACATTCAGACAATATCAACACGGATCGAAGATTAAGTTAATATCATTCAATAAATCAATAAATAAATCACTGTACAATGCGGTAAGTTTAAATATTCAGTGATTAAAAATAGACACCATTTATTTTCGGCATTCCGTCTATCGCTTCCCACTTAACCGAAAATAACCGGTTACGTTGTCTGAGATTATTTATTATTGCGCATTACATAAGCATAGTTTCTGCCCCAGACAAGATTGGCGAGCTTTTAACCTTAGAATATAACAAATGTTAGAAGTATAATTATTGTTCCGGTTGCAGTTATTTTAAAATCATTTGTACTTGTACAAGACTTTCTATATTAAAGTCCCTAAAATTAAAGTTTGTTTTTGTTTAATATAGTATAAATCTGTAAGCAGAAACATGATAGAATTGTTAATAATATAACAGGATAGAGCAGGACCGGACTGGCAGGTCGGGCGATCGGGGATCGCCCGAGGCGCCGTTTATTCAACAAGCCGAAGCGCCGCCTGTTCAACAAGCCGGCGCGCCGCTATAAACTATCAGTACAGACTACAGTACAAATGAATCTCCGGCGTCGCCCAAATATAACATGCAGTCACGTATGTACTATGCGAACGTAATTTCTGCGGTTGCGCGATTTGCGTCACGCTGACTGCGATCTGGGACGTTTTTTTAATCTACAGTCTCCTCCCTCCACCGTTATTGTTAGAGAGAATAGACAAAACAAATGCATTCAGCATTCAGTACCTCAGCACAGTTTATTATACAGTTCGTCGAGTGAAGCTTCCAGAGGGTGTGGCTAAATCGCGGCTAAATGCGCAATGAACACCAATGAAATTCATATGTACACGACGAAGTGGGAGAAACTCTACAAATCACCGTGCCCCTTGAGCGCGCGATTGTGCGCTGCTAAATGCGCAGTCGTCTATTAGTCGTCTAAAAAAACGAAATCTGGGACCTCAACATCAAAGGAGCCGACGCGAAGACGCCGGACTGTATAATAGACTGTGACCTCAGTATCTAATTGATACAGGATGTTCCGATTATGCTTAAGAAAGGGGTTTGAGTTCGAAAAAAATAGCGAGCGTTGCTCATATATGATTTCCGATTTTAACGTCGTAAACCTTCAACATTTGTAGACGAGTAGATGTGAACCATTTTTTAATAAAGCCGTAAAACAGATTCATTATAAAGACCAGTGACACGGCTACGGATAGGACTACAATTTCATCTTATCTTATACTAGTACAAATATTATGAGGACATATATTCGAAAGAAATAACGTTAAAATTGTGCACTCAAGTATGAAGTACTTATTTTAAAGATTTTTAAACTGAAATTTAACGTACCTATATACCAAATCTTGTGTGCTAATAAATTTGAACCGAGTGCTGATTGTAAAACAGCCTGTCAAATGATTATTGTTACAAGTTGAATTTGTGTTGTAGATAATATTTAGAATAAAAAGTAAATAAATAAAGTACTTGGTGCGATATCGCATTTATTAGAACTACTTCACCTCATAAAGTAAATAATTAAGTTTGTCAAATGTATGTAAATACGTAAATTTTAAACCGTCACTGGGTATACTTTTTTATACGTATTTTATTTCTTAATATTTAGCAATGTCATAAAGCAAAGTTTAAATTAATTCTTACTTCTTACTTCTTACCTACCTATTCACCAAACTTACAACTTGTATGCACATCTAAATATGCGATAATTGGTAAATTGTATCATAATGGTATCATAATAAAAAATGTTTTTACTGTTTACATTTTTCTGCCAAGAAAAAGATGGCGCCGGTTATAACAAACGCCCGCGCCGATCTGTCGACCCAGTCCGGCCCTGGGATAGAGTGTATGCGAAAAAACTACCTAGATAATTGTTTGCTACTACTTGTACAAAAAATACATTAAATGAATATCGTTACTATAAAACAGGTGTTTTTCCAGGTATGTAGGTGTTCACATTTTAATATCGTGTAGCTTTTATGAATAATTCAAATTGCATACCTTAATTTTACTGTTTTGCTATTTTGATGACTTGTGAGAGCATCAGATCGAAATTGACGTGTCCAGAGGCAGTATATTCAAAGCAAAAATGTTAATTTGGTTTTAATGGACAAATTACGCAAGTATTTTAGATATTGCGATAGCAAAAATAAAATAAAATATCAAGATACATGATTGAATATTATTCAATATAGAGGGCGAAATTTCACAACCTTATATGTTACTTTTTCTCAGTTATGCTGTAGTTTTTTTTACTGTTTTAGAAAGGTATTTTAAGCTAATATAAATCAAATCTCCTACAATTCCTATCAATGAAGTCATATGTATGTTCTCTGATACCAAACATCTAGGTATGCTAATGAACAATTCCACAGACAAAACTCTATTCAATAATTATCTAAAGAAAATAATCTAATTTACTCACTCTATAAAAATCTAACTTCACTTTTTTGGCAGTGGGAACACGACAAATTCAACCACTTTAAATAGAAATCTGACCTATTTCTGCATTTTTAGGATTGCTTCTTCAGGTGGTCTCCCACTGCCAAAAAAGTGAAGTTAGATTTTTATAGAGTGAGTAAATTAGATTATTTTCTTTAGATAATTATTGAATAGAGTTTTGTCTGTGGAATTGTTCATTAGCATACCTAGATGTTTGATATCAAAGAACATACATATGACTTCATTGATAGGAATTGTAGGAGATTTGATTTATATTAGCTTAAAATACCTTTCTAAAACAGTAAAAAAATGTTACAAAAGCTAATAATAAGAAATATATGGGTAGATATTGTGGGTGTAATTCAACGCAGGTTGGGACTTTTGTCCACTGAGTAGTTAGTTTCACACAATATTATTAATACCTAAAAATATATAAAAACTTTTACATAAAAGGTGAACATTTTTCAAGTAGGTATTGTCATATTTAATTCATTGACAGGATGTCACTTTTTTGTCATTGTCGATATTTAACTTCAAATAATTTTAATTTTTATAATAATTTTTATAGTTAGATATTTGATTCAACTTAAAGGAGACCACCTGAAGAAGCAATCCTAAAAATGCAGAAATAGGTCAGATCTCATCTATTGTGATTGAATTTGTCGTGTTTCCACTGCCAAAAAAGTGAAGTTAGATTTTTATAGAGTGAGTAAATTAGATTATTTTCTTTAGATAATTATTGAATAGAGTTTTGTCTGTGGAATTGTTCATTAGCATACCTAGATGTTTGGTATCAGAGAACATACATATGACTTCATTGATAGGAATTGTAGGAGATTTAATTTATATTAGCTTAAAATACCTTTCTAAAACAGTAAAAAAATGTTACAAAAGCTAATAATAAGAATATATGGGTAGATATTGTGGTTGTGTGCAATTTACTATATTTTCATAATGACTTTATTTTTATAAATAGCTGCACTACTGAAATAATGGTAACATTTAATATCAAGCACCCCACGCTTTTTTTTACTATAATTGAATTATTTTATTAATAATTTAATTTCTAATTTAATCTTATTACCAATTAATTAGTCGTAATTGATTGTCGGAATTTTCTATTGCTGTAACAAACTCTTGATACTTCAAAATTATTTTCTACTTTTTAGTTCGGTTTACTATTAAAGCGTGTTTTTTTAGTTTTTTTAAACTATAATTTATTCTCTTAATTTTTAGTCTCAAAACAATAACAAAAGTAATTATAATTAAGAGCCTTAATTTTTAAAATATCTTATATTTGACAATAAATCTAAATTCATTTCATTCATGTTTACGTAACCTTTCCATTTCATATAGTTTTTCTATACATTTTTTTTTCTCCAGTCTCCTCTTTCTTTGTGTTATAGTTTCATTTTTCATTTTTGTTTGTTTCTATAAAATATGCAAATTAAAATTTTTGTCAACGTTCTCGTATCAAAATCTTTTTTTTTTCTTTCTAATTTTACAAAATTTTAGATTCAAAACTTTCTTCAAAATTCTTGCCAAAATTTTCAAATCAAAATTTCTTTGAATTTGAAAATTTACGCTCTTCAAAATTTTAAAATTCAATGTCTTTTTCGAAATTTTTTCAAAATTTTTGGATTTTAAAATTTTTCAATTGAAAATTTTTTCCAAAAATTTTTATTTGAATTTTTTTATAAATTATCAAATTTTTATTTATTTCTAAAATTTTTTAAATTTGATTTTATCATGTAATTCCACAATCCAAAATTATTTACAAAATTTTGTATTTCAAAACTTTTTTAAACTCCAAAATTTTATATTTAGAATTTTTTTTTTTAATTTTGAATTCTGTATTTTTTCGAAATTTTTTAAATTAAAATGTTTATTTGAATTTTGTTATAAATTATCAAATTTTTATTTATTTATAAAAATTTTTAATTTAAAATTAGGCGAAAACCGAAAACTAATTTTGTCAGGTCGCCATCTATACGTGAAAAGCAAGAGCACGAATCTATTACAGTCCCCTGCCCCTGCCTTGCCTGCTTGGAAACAACACTGATGGATTGTATACACTTAACCTGCAAAGTAATCTAAATAGTTTTTATTCTGATGATCCTAGTCAGGACATTAGAACAAAGTTATTAAATAATTGTATTGTCATCAGTCCTTGACCCTGTGCAAATTTTCAAGCTGATCAGACTTCTTGAAATTGGTGAAAATTACGCTGAAAGATTCCGTTACATACATACATACATACATACATACAGGTGAAGCTAATATAAGCGTGTTAAAAAGAATAATGATGGATATGAAACAAATGTTTATAGAAAACCAACAAATACCAATAGATATTTAAATTTCAATTTATAATATCATATAAATATAAAGAAAGTTGTGGTAAAATGTTTATATGATGGAGCAAAATTTATTTATTCTAAAGATGAAACCTTCAATGATGATATAGATTTTGTCAAAAACATGTTATCAAATAATCAATGTCCAGAAAGTTTTGTTGATAGAATTATTGAAAATAAAAGCAATATGCATAGACAACAACAAAAATGTATTTTACATATGGTAAAACCGTACATACGAATTCGGTCTGAGAGATTATTAAAAAGAATTGGTAATAGGTTTAATATTAGGACAGTTTTTTAAACTTGAAATACATTGCGAACAATTTTGTCAAAAACTAGAAAATAATGAAATACAAAATTAAAAAAAAACTGCATTTGTGTTTTTCAGTGGAATAACACACAATGTTTGGAATAATTTAAATGTTTGCCATTGTTGATTGGAATTCTTCACGATTAGGTAAGTAACAACATGATAAATATTTCTATGGATCGTAGATAAACAAATAAAATCATTAAAACATCATATTTGATTTTGATAAGTTTTGATAACGAAAATAGAGCAATTTTCAAAACGTTAACTAGATGTGTTTAGTGTTAGTGGAATTATCTACATTCTCGACGTAAGACATTTTATTTTTTAAGCAAAACAAAATTTATAAAATCAACCCCATGATTGATCCATTAGACGCAAGAAGGTATTTGTTAACATTTTTATATTTTAGTGGCAGGAATATTCAAATACCTAATACATCACAAAAACATAACTTTCAGATCAGTCAGTAGATATAGAACTTAAAAAATAGAATTGTCTCAATTTTTTAGAATATACAGGGTGTCCGGAAATGATGAGCAAAAAATTAATGCTACCTGTTTCTATTATAACATTTTTTCCAAAACTGATTATTAACGGAGTTAATGGGTGTTAAAGTTAAAATTTTATTTTCGATATTTGTAAATAAGTTCTTAAGAAATCCAAATATTTACATAAAATTTGTAAAACAGGGGTTTTTGCGGACGAGAAATTCAAATATGTTTCTAATTTTGACGTCACTAGCAGAGAGCGCCACTTATGGCACATCATGTTTAAATGACAGAGCAATTTTGCATCTTAATGTATCCATCTGACTATCGAAACATGCTGAAGTCGGTAGGCGTAACCATTTTTGAAACAATCCTATTTTTTGAAATGCTCAGTGCACCGAGTAAAAATTGTTTCAGTTTCAGGTAAAGTGCCTTTTCTGCTAAAAATACAGCAAAATGTTACTAAGCAGGCCAATTTTTTTTTAATTTTGCACATCTCCATAATTTACCGTTCTGAAAAACTTTTTCAAGTAACATTTTACTGTATTTTCAGTAGAAAAGGCACTTTAACAGAAACGAAAACAGTTTTTAATCGGTGCACTGAATATTTCAAATAAGATTATTTCGAAAACAGTTACTTCTAACGACTTCAATAAGGTATACCTTTTTCAGTAGCAGCAAAAAACTTTAGCACTTTATCAGCACACATATTATTTTAATACTATTTTAATTGATTTATGAAAAAAAAATTATCTATTGCATCAAGTGAAATCTATAATATAAGTTCAAGTTAACACAAACGAAAGAAAAATTCGGACTTTCTAAGTTTTGGCGCATGCGCCAGTATTACAGAATACAGAACTAAATTAAAAATATTTTTAAAACAAATAGGTCTTATATTAAATACAAAAATGTCCACATCTGTCTTCTTTTTTAGATAAACAAAGCATTTTTAATCCTGACGTAATCGTACTACAATCTACTATTATATTTTTAATATCATTTTTTAGTGCCATATTTTATGTATTAGTTCTATTATGTTATAAATTTAAACTACTTTTATACAAGAATTTAAATGGGTATGTAGGTACCAAATTTCAAAAAAAAATATTTATTATTAACGGTAAAATTGTTAGTCATGGTTTTTATCATTTTACCTTGAATCACCCCCCTGTAAAAATTACATTTCTTATCCCATTATACCCTTTTTAAGGACACTGAATCCAGTGTTATGATTAGTTTTTTAGTAAACAAATCGCTAAACAGTTTTTGCCATAAAAAATCAAACTGGGCCTGAATTATAGGCAATATAATTTCATATTGTGAGCCAAAATAAAGTTTTAAATTCTCTTTTTCGGATAATAAATGCAATTTTTACAGAGGTGTTTCCATCTTAAATGGAAAATAATATTCCGCAATGAACAACTTTTGCAAAAAAATATTTTAGTTAAAAAAATATATTTTGTGTAAGCATGATAAATCTCATAGTATACTTATTTATATTTCATTACTATATTATTTTTAAATCTATTTTTTTTTCTTGAAACTGAACTAGTTATTCTACTAAAAGCAGTTGAGACATAAGAATAAGATACATATTAAAAATGGCAGTTTGTTTAATTTGGGATATTTTAAAATTTATCTGTGTATTAGATGGAGTTAATCTAAGAACAATATTAATTACTTCATAGCAAAATAAGATTTTAAACATAAGAAAATAACCCTTCAGTTACTAGCAATACGTACTTACACATATCATCAAAGCTGATTTTAGAACTTCATTGGTGGCTTCCTCTAACACTTCTATTTCACTCAACTTTCTAAAATAAAGGCGTGAAAATACTCAATCTGTCCTTATTTATATAAAAAACTAAACGCTCAAGTGATTGCCTATTGACTTTTAACTTTACGCATCCGCGTGGTTGGCCGTAAAATTCCGCCACAAAACAATTGACGATCGGACGCGATAAGGATTCCCTTTTTCATCGTAAATTGTGACTTTTAAGTGAATGACGAAGCAGCTTTCATCTGCTGCGAAGGAGTAAGAAATAATTAAATTTGAATTAAAGTAATGAAATCATTAGTGAGATCGATTTCGCTAAAAAAAAAACACGCAAATAATGAAGAAACTATTGCAAATAATGGAGAAACTATCGCAAATAATGGAGAAATTACAGATAAATTATTAGTTAAGACAAAATTAAAAATCTTCTAATTTATAGTAAAAATATAATTTAACTAGAAAACCAACCATTTGATTTAAAATTTATCTTATAACAATTTTTGAATTTAAATGGTCAAACTATTCTTGAGTTGAAGCATTCCCAAGCAGTACAATTTTATCTAATTATAAATGTCCCCGAAATAAACGTATGTCCCGAAACTAATGGGACATAGAGCAAGAGTAGATGTCAAAGGAGTAAGTTCTTAAAAGAACCCTATTTAAACTATTCAATGTACACAATGTTTTTTGGGAAAAAAAATTGATTTATTTGGTAAGAAAATTTCATTTTCTTGACGAGTATTTATTTAAATGAAACAAATAGTTATTCCATCTGAACATATTATGAAAACTTTTATTTTCTTTAAAGAACGATTTTCAGTTAAATATTTTTTTCCATTTACCTAAACAATATGTTCAAATCTGTATAGAAATAATGTTTTGAAAAAAAAGTTATATATAATCTTTTGAAAAACCGTAAATTAAAAAAACTCAATTTCCTAATGCAGTCGTATCGTCGAAAAAATATTTGTTGCAAGGAAAAATTCGAATTGTTTCCTATAAATAAAAAATAATTGTCAATAGGTGGCCGCTAGATGTAGCTGTGCTATATTTCGCGTACTTAAGTATGTCGAGTTTGAGAGACTGAACAGCCAGGGTTAATCGTCAATTAACTCACCACTCACCTGTGGCGTACTGATGAGAGCTAATAAGTTAGAAACCGATATATGCGTCACTACCCCGCAGTTCTCGACTTAAATAAGCAGTTTTTAATTGGAAAAATAAATCTTTGAAATATACAAATATTGTTTTATCATAGAATATACCTACCTAATTAAATCAGCACCAGATATGTACAATGAAAAGGAAATGTTTTTAATGAAACAAATGCCTTCTTTACACAAAATAATTCTATTTTTGCTTTTTCAAAATGATTATTTGGTATCGAGAAATAAATATTTGTTTTGCCTTGTTCAAACAAATAATTTATTTCCATGAAACAAAAATTTTTTACAGGAACCAATTTTTTTTTCAATGTACCGAGTGAAAACGGTTTTGGCTTCGGGTAAAATGCCTTTTCTGCTGAAAATAAAGTAGAATGTTATTTGAAAAAGTACTATAGAATGGTCAACGGCGATATGCAAAATTTCAATTTCGGTCTTTTTAAAAATCTAAAAATAACGGTTTCATGAAACCTTACCAATCTTTTTGTAATTTTGCACATCGTCATATTTTACTATTTTCAGTAACTTCTTCAAGTAACATTTTGCTGTTTTTTCAGCGGAAAAGGTACTTTACCTGAAACCAAAACAGTTATTACTCTGTGCAATGAATACTTCAAATAGGATTTTTTCCGAAACAGTTACTCCTGAAAACTTCAACACTCCTAACTACCTTTCTCATATGAAAAGGTGGGAGAATCGATTGTTTCAATAGTTAAATAGATACACTATACCGCCAAAAAGTTCTGTCATTTAAAAGAAGCATGATGTGCCATAAGTGGCGCCCTCTACCAGTAAAGTCAAAATTACGAACAAATTTGAATTTCTCGCTCTTAAAAAAAACCGATCACAGAAACATGCAAATATTTGCATTTTTACAAATTGTCAAATATCATTTTAACATCATTTTAACATCATTTTAACTATCAACTTTTGGATTTGATAACTGCTGTGCATGTTTAATTTGATTCTAAGTGTTGAAACTAAATATGCGTTTTCAGTATAAGTATTTTTAATATAAAATATACTTAATTAATAGGTACACAATTTGTTTTAAAACAATGTAGTTAAGTACTGTTTTCAAATTACCGTTGTCAATTAGGCATACTAAGAATTACCAACAAAATTCTGGATCAAGCATTGATTCTTAGAGCCTTATATTTCTTAATTAATAAAAATAACATGAAAACAAAGAAAGAAAATAACATCACTTAATTGTTATCAAGACACTTGTAACTGACGGAAAAAATGATGTTATAGATAGTAACAATAAGTTTGTTTACGTCAACAATTGGATAAACTAATTTCCATTATTTTATAGATTAAATCGTTTTTAAGGATGAGGAGGCAGGTACAACGAAATTGTTTCAAATTCTTTGTTATCTTCATTCCTTATCTGATCGTTTCGAGAACAAGATGAAGCTCTTGACTTAAGAAAATAACAAGATATAATTCAACAAGAAGAGTAGCTGGTCAGAATCTATTCGTAATATTATAACATAAGAAATATTTAAATACGAGTAAAGCGCGATTTAATGCGCATACTTTAATCTCATTTGCCTTGAAACTAAGTATACTTCATATGCTATGTAAATTATACAGGGTGTCCCATAAATCAACGTTAAGCCGGAAACGGCGATAGGCTAAGTCGTGACAGTTATTAGAAAAATATAAAAAAAAATCTTTGTCATGTACTTTTCAAATTATAAGTATCAAAATATAAATTGGAAAAACTGACATCCTGTGATGATCTATCAAGTCCTGTGACTACAAATATTAATGTTTCGTCAATCTTTTTTCTGTATCACTCACATTGTCGAAATGGCGTGTATTTGTACCTGTAAATTGTGGTCTTAAAAATGCCCAGGCCGCATTACCAACATTTTAAATAATTAAACAAAATTAGCCTGAAATCCGGTTCCACTAAAATAACAATATTTTTTTCCTAAACAAAGAAGTAATCTAGCAAGTATCATACCACTTTAGAATCCGGACTAAATGCGCCATCTTTTCAAATTACTTGCCAAAATAGTGTAGTACTTTTTTTTTACAGTAAAGTCGGTTAAAGTCGGGTGATGTAATTATTTTGAATTTAATGTTGGGCAAAAATCCAACATTTTATTTGAAACTGAGGCAGTTATGTTTTAATTTTAAACTGTAATTTACAGAAGGGTTATTCATGATTACATTACAGAAGAAAGATTGACGAAACATTAATATTTGTAGTCACAGGACTTGATAGATCATCACAGGATGTCAGTTTTTCCAATTTATTTTTTTTATACTTATAATTTGAAAAGTACATGACAAAGATTTTTTTTTATATTTTTCTAATAACTGTCACGACTTGGCCCATCGCTCGTTTCCGGCTTAACGTTGATTTCTGGGACACTCTGTATAACTAAAAATCAAACCTGACAAAATAGATTTACAGTTTTATTTCTGGGGGGAAGCGAATATAACTGATTATTCGATAGTTACGGATGTTAAAAATAAAGACATTTTACAATACAAATAGTTTTTCAACAGTATGGTATTTCCATATATATTTATACAAAAAAAAAAGAAACTTCTTACATAATTGTGTCTCTAACTGCCTCTAAATGATTGTTTGTTGTCTTCTTAACTCTTTACTTAAAGTATCCCCATATATACAATCCACTGTATTTAAATCATAATTTATTGAAGTCGTAGTATTTTCAACATTTACATAGTTGGGCTAGTCAGCGTCATCGGAATACATTTTATCCGCGTTTTTAGTATTAACGTTTTTTCGATAGTGATTACATTAGTTTTTCAAGTGTAAAAAATATTTTACGTGTATAGCAACTCGGAGTTGATGGATAAAATTTTAATTTATAGTGAAGTAAGAAAAAATTGCTTTACCAGTTTGTCGTCTGTACGCAGAACGATTTCTCGGTAGACAAGTACCAAATGCAGCTATTTTTACAGTGGTATGTAATGCCGGCAAAATTTTAAACTTTAAAACGAATAAGAAACATTTTTGTTAGTTCGTAGAAACGGGGCAAGACGGTTCTAACGATTTGTGTATGAAAAAAAATGATCTTGGGTAAAAGTTTAAGGTCAAATCAAAGATTAAATGTTGAAAAGGCGATTGATACATTTGCTCAATATATGTGGCATACGACCTCACTCTTGACCTTTTTAAAGATTTTTTTAAATTGGTGCTTTATGATTTCTTTCAGTATTCAGAGTATTGAGAGCTACCTATTTTTAAAGTTTCATTCAAAAGACAAAAATTTAAATTGCACAAAATTTTTGCCGAGTGGTTTCTTCTATTATCCTCTATTGCAGTGATTGTTCAGTTAATCTCTACAGGAATGACAGAACAAAATAATATAATAATTATAGTAATTATTAGTGTTGTCTTGCTTTTTCTAGGTCTAGTCTTGGCTTCGCAAGACAAAACAATACTAGATACTAATTATTCCCACTCACGCATAAATCAAGTTGCCAAGATTAAATAAACCGAGGCAATCATAACGTACCTAGATTTTCAATTATCTTTTTCTAGCTAAAATATTAATTTTCAATACGCTTCCTTTATTAATTTAAGTTATTTTTTTTAACGCAAATATGTTCACATGAACACTCCGTATTTTAATTGCGTAGAATTATGATATATTCAACCTCAATGGCAGAAAACCTCGAATTTTTAACTGGTCGATAACAAGAATCGTTGGAAGACCTTGGGAAACTTTTTGGACTCATATTTACTGTTCAGTTATGTAAAAGTAAGGAACAGTTTTATTCTCTTACGTTTCCTAATACAGGGCAATAAAACAATTTGTAACAGCAGCATTAACTTCTTTAGCTAATAGTTCACAAACAGGTGCGAAGAAAGTATAGTGGTAATCTACGAGACAATAGAAAAATATATATCTAAGTATTTTATCTAAAAGTACCTTCGTGAAGTGTTGTATACACAGATTAATTACATTTTTAAATGAATTGCTTTTGACCTAGAACTATAATCATTCACAAGTAAGAAGGCTTGCCGTGTTAAAAATGTAGACAAAGTTGTGCTGCTTTTGCTTCATACATAAAAATATTATATTTATGTGTATGTAATATTTACATTACATACAGTGTGATTCAGAAATACTAGGGAAAACATTTTGGGTGTATAATCTGTGTGAAAAATTATTTGACCGTATTTTTGTTCTCTCAAATTCAAATTTTTGGGGGCCGTGGGGTCGCTTGAAATTAGACCTATTTTTTTTTGCAAATATCTTCGGGTTGTAGATAGTCCATCTGAACATTATTAATAAAGTAGTTTTGTCAAATATCACAGAAAACTGTAGTTATGCGTAATGTATTAATTGTTTTTATATTATTGGCCCATTGGAAGCACCGTTTAATTCTACACAAAAAAATACTCCATTAAAAGTACTATACTCTAATAAAAAAAATGAATTTAACTGAAAACTTAAAATAATCCCGAAATAAGTCTCCGTACAATATTATTTATCTTTATTTGAGATGGAAATATGCAAATGCTAGTGTAATGTAATATTTGGATTGCTAATTTAAGTAAGTAGGTAAGTTTCATAAAAATACAGAAACGCTACATTGTATTTTTAAGAAAGTATTTTAAAAATACAGAAATTTTACGAAAAAAAAAATATTGTAAAAGTACAGGATATCACAAATTCCATTTTCAATCTTTGGGTTTTGACAGAAACGACGTCATCTGTTATATTTTTCCCGGAACCATTTTTTTGTCTCATTTTTTAAGTTTAGTTATTGTTATCAGATATTAAACAACGAACAATCAATTATTTCCAACAACTGCTTGATCCTTCCACCGCTAATGTGATTTTTAGGTGGTATTTCTTTTGAGGCTCTTTAGGACGATATTGTTTATAACTTTTAAACGTTAAGTAATACGGAATAATTACTCTAATAAAAGTTTATTAGAAAAAAGAGAACTCTTTAACAGGAAAAAAACTGTTTCTGGAAAAATATATTTTATGACGTCATTAGTCGTTTCTGTCAAATCTCAAAGATAAGATACTTTTGTTTGAAAATGGTGCGTATCTTATCCCATTTAACACCACGTGTCCCAAATTTTATTTAAATTTTTTGTATCACGCCAAAAATTTACAAATTATTATAAAATCACATAGTAAATCTACAAAAATGTAGTAAATATACCAAAGCCATCTTTACAATAAAATCGTAAAACTACAAGATTTTTGTGAAGTTATTGTTAAAATAATGGGTAATAATAAACCCCTTATTTTACAAGTAAAATTACAAATAGTTACTTGCAGTATATGTTCGTTTTCCTTTAGCTATTAGCAAATCCAGGCGCAGTTCCGGATCATCAAGTGAGTGAGTTCGCATTAATTTCTCTTTGCCTATTAACAATCCGATAAAAACTAGGTGCTATATGCATACATATTTAAATTTTACAACAAAACAAATCGATGTTTTCCGATCTAAAAAAATGTGACAGAATTTTGTAAACACGCCCTGTATATCACATACTTTTAACTTGCTCAAATCATGTCCAGTATTTAAAATTGTGTTCAGAAAGGAAAATACTTACAACTTATCGCACATTGGCCTAATTTTTAATTTCTATCAGCGTGAATAGGTACGCGAATCGGAAAAACACTTGTATTATTGTTCAACCATGGATAACAGTGAACTGTTGATATTTACATAGTCCACATTTTTTAAGTCCGTTTAACGAGATACGTGAAATTGGAAAAATATGCCGCAACGTCATCGAATGATTTGAACGACTATGCTCTATATGGGAGAGAAAGAAAGCGACGTTTTTTAGGTGGTTTACTTGCATTTCTGGTCTTGTCTCTGTAGATACAGAGTGTCCCAAAATAAGTGCAGTCTATACCGTGTTTTAAAAAAGTATACATACATAGATCCGCACAATGTACAGGTTGATTCAGAACTTATCTAATAAAATTTAGGAATAGATGCGTTTAAAAAAATGGAGTCAATATCGTAAAGAGTAAAAAAGTTGTAGTATTTTCAATATTTACACCGCTGGGCTACTTTAGTCTCTAGACAGGCGATTAGGAATATTGAAATCCGATTACTTTTTTTAGGTACGACATTTTTTGCGGCGTTAATCTACATTAGTTTTTCAAGTGTCAAAAATGGCTTATGTGTATAGTAGCAACTAGAAGTTGATAGATATTGTTCTAATAGGCGATGGGAGGATGCTTTAGCAGAACGATTTCCCGGTAAACATGTGTCAAATAGCAGCTACTTTTACCGCAATGTGGAGTGAGTGCAGGTGTAGTGCAACGCGAGGGAAATTTGAAACCGAATCATGGAAGAAATTCACGGCGTCCACGACGTATTGCAACAGTGTTGTACCATGTACAGCGTGTACAAGAATTAATACCAAGGGATTGAACGAGGAGCACCGGTAGCATGTCCGCCATGATCTCCTGACTTTAAAAATTTGTACTTCTTTTTGTGGGGGATATTTAAAAAATGAAAACCACAAATTACCTTATGAGATTTTACAGTGGACCAATTTCCAGTGTCGTGCAGAAATGTGTTTTTAAATTATTTTTGAACTGCCCTTTTTGATTTTGTTTACAAAATTGTATTTGTAAGGATTCTCTATAGTTTTTTTTTAGATAAATGATCTTATTTTCAATGGCTTGACAGCCTGGAAACTATTAAGCACCCTGTAGAAAACTTGTATAATTGACATAGTAAAGAGATATTATTTCTAACTTACTCAAATTTTTTATAGACTGTATCAACAAACAGCTAAGAAATTCGAAAATTTGCGTATAAAATCACAACAATAGTTATTTATACAAGTACAAAAAGTTTATTGCACGCGACGTGAAATTGTCCAACAAGGCCATCAGGCCGAGTAGGATAACACGTCGAGTGCAATAACCACTCTTTGTACGAGTTGCATACAATATTTCTTTCACGTTCATGCAAAAACCGAAAAATTATATTTAGATGACACTAGGTCTAGGAAAATATGACGTCGATTTGAACGTTTATGTTTGTCATGATGACAAAACGCTGTAGTAGAATGACAGATGAATGCAAAAAAAAACCTTTAATACATTTACATTTAATAATAGTTTGCTTACCATACCACAGAAAATTTTACTTTGTGTTATGTATACGTTACAAATAATATCTAAAAGTATTTATAAAAATCATACGTTTTTTTTTTTGCAAAATAATGAGCTTTACTTATCGTACATTTAATGAGGGTTTGCAATTACAGTGTACAGTAAAGACATACAAGAATGATAGATGTCTCTGATAACACTAACCCGATATATATTACAACGATATAGATATACAGTGTGTTAAACACTTTAAGAACTGATACAAAAATTTATTCTGTGCCAGTATATAGGGTGATTTAGAAATACTAGGAGAGAGATTGAGTATATAGTCTGCATGAGAAATTATTAAACCCGTATTTTTTTATTTTTCCCGAATTCTAATTTTTAGGAGTCCTGGGGCTCCTTGGAATTGAGCCAAAATTTTGTTTTTTGCAAAAATCCTCGGAACCTTCAAGCAGATTTTAATTTGGTATAGGGTTGTAGATAGTCTATCTGAACATTATTAAGGTAGTTTTGTCAAGTATCACAGAGAGTGCTAGTTATGGGTAATGCCACTTAGTTTTTATCAAAAACTCTTATTTCTAAATTATTTGCCAGTGTATTAGAAGCACCGTTTGATTCTACACAAAAAAGTACTCTTTACTTTTTTCATTCGATGCTTAATTTTCCAAAAAAAGTTGCTAAAGCTGTGAAACTAGATATCATTGACAAACTTAAAATATTATGAATGCATAAAATGAAAAAGGTGGCTGCGAAGAAAATTCAAACAGACTGAGTGACAGATGTCGATTTGTGATTGCGCTGTTACTTTTTTTCAAGGCATTTAAAAAGTTACGTAACTTTAAAAATTTTCAATTACCTGTACTATAAACCAGAGATTTTTTTGTAAAATACCGAGCTTTAAATAAAGAAAACATTTGTTCTAACATTTAGAACAATATTCGTTTTATATCTTGTTTATGTATTTTTCAATTGCATTTGCCTATGGTCGCAGGCAAATGCAACTTCAAATGAAAACGTAAAGAGTACTTTTTTGTGCAGAATGAAACGCTGCTTCGAATGCAGATATTTGAAAAAAACAAAATTTTAGTCCCAATTTCAAGAGGCCCCCAAAAATAATAAATCAGAAAAACGGCAAAATACGGGTCAAATAATTTATCACGTACATTCTGTACTTAATTGTTTTCCTAGTATTTTTGCATCACATTTGTTTTTACGAGCATAAAGGCCTCCAAAAATGCAACAAAAAACAATTAAAGATTTTTGACGTGTCTCGCATATTAAGCGAGATACATGGGAGTGGCCCTCTTATGTGATACAGCCTGTATATATATTAAATATACCTTTTTAACTATCCTCAAAACAACTATTTCTAAATGTGTCTTAGTTTCATTATTACGTCTACAATATCTTTTTAGGCACCTAATACTTTATATAACTTCAATCTGATAATAAATACAGGGTGTCCGGAAATGGTGCGTCAATATTTCAAGGGGTGATTCTACAAGAAAAAATAATGCCACACAAAGTTTCATAAGATTTTTTCGAAAACTCAAAATTAACGGGGTTACAGGGCGTCAAAAAATATATCTTTTATGAATTTCTTCTAATAACTTATTTTCTAATTTTGTACACGTGTCACTAGTGTACACAATTTCTTTGTTCAAAATCTAACGATATGAAGTTATTCTAAACTTCTCAAAGTATGCTGGCAATAATTTTTATATAGATTTTATTAAGTTTTACGTAGATAAAATTTTTTAAATATAGTTCGAGGTACATTTTCTTGTACATGCTTCACATAACATTTTAATATTTTATTCAGGTATTTTACAGTTTGCAAATATGCGCATTCTTAGAGTATAATACATAAAACAGATGTTTTGTAAACCAAGAAAAAAATCAGTCCCAACAAGTCTTTGAATATTTCAAAAAATGGTACCGACCAGAGTCCAACTAGTAGGGTTACCAACCACAAATCCGAGCTTTTTAGTGACTTAACATGAGTATAAACTTAGGTATTTTTACCAAAAATAAGCTTTTATAGCTAGTTACGTTTTTATTTTATTTGTGATAAAACAGGGCGTATTTGTTGATATCAGTAAAACACATTATTCTAAAGAATAACCATTTGATCAGTATTTTCAACTAAGCAATTAAAACTAAAATCTGTATTCTTTTACAATACACTCAGCAATGGTTTTAAAAATAGAATTTTTTCAAAATGCTAATAAAAAAAATATGAGAAAAATAACTGATTATGATCAGTAGAGAAAAATAAGTTTTTACTTATGTTAGATGACCCCAAAACTTTTTGTATAAATAAATCCATTGAAACAAAAGAGAACTTTTTCAGGAAAGTTGAATAAAAAAATGTTAATACAAGCCTTTTTACGACAGAAAAATAATATTCTTGATCCAAGCTAGTTTATTTCACTTGAATTATGATTTACTCGATTTTGGACACCCTGTTTAACGCATAAAATGTACAGAGTGATTCTTAACTTATAAGCATAAATTTAGATGAGTTTTCTAAATCGCAGAATAAGGCAAAAAGCTTGTATAAACATGTATCCTAGAATGTTTCATTTTTGAAATACAAGGTGTGAAATGTTAGTTCTTGATAACAGTTTTTTATTAGAGCCAAATTAATGAAATTTGGCACAATCATATAACTTTTTATGCTCATTTTGGAAATCTAAAAAGAAATCAGCACAGTTTGTTCAGGGGTATTGCTTCAAAATACCCAAACTTTTTTGCGTATATTTTTTTGTAAGGATTTTTACACAAAAAGGTACTCTTGTTAAAATTAGATGTCGGAAACAGTTTTCGAGAAAAACTAATT
Source organism: Monochamus alternatus (assembly GCA_037114965.1). Lineage (NCBI taxonomy): Eukaryota > Metazoa > Arthropoda > Insecta > Coleoptera > Cerambycidae > Monochamus > Monochamus alternatus. The sequence continues at coordinate 8,772,038 of CM073426.1, read as the reverse complement.
TTAATATCTGGGCTCATGCTAAATCTCATTAAAAATCTATAAAACATGAAAGAAAAGAAACAATTTGGAAATGTCTCCTTCTTAGTTCTTAGCTAATATATATAAAACAAAATACATCCTACAATTCCTATCAATGAAGTCATATGTATGCTGCTGATACCAAACATCTAGGTATGCTAATGAACAATTCCGCATTATTCGTCATTATTTGTCCTATACTATAATTTCCCAAGTTTATGCGTATAGGTTAAGAATGAATCACCCTGTATATTTTCAGTATATAAGTATTTAACTGTACAGGGTGTCCGGAAGGATCTGGAAAATCTCTCGGGTGCAGATCCCAGCCTACGGAGATATGTGTCCCTGAAGGGCGCCGGAAATCGGTTTTTCTTAAATAACTTTTAAAGTACTTGACATAATTTAATAAAAATTTACTATGTGATGGACACTATTAAGGAGGACCTCTTAAAATAGTGTCCTTGAAACATATTTAGCTTTTTTAGTTTACCAGGGGCGGGCTAAGCTTTACAACTTAATGCCTAAATTTTTAACACCCTGTATAATAAAGGCTTTAAAATAATAAACCTGGGCTTCAACCTTAGACTAAAGAAAGGTACTCTTGGTTATTGTAGATAAAATGAACCGTTCACGAGAAGAAGTTCGACCTATGTTCGCACGTTGATCCCTCTGTTGAAGTTTTTCAATAATTTTGTTAACGTGCCTCCTGGGACACCACTGCGTTGTTTATAAATTTAGTATTTTTTCAGATTAAACATCTTAAAATGAAACTTTCTTGTTGTTTGAATGACTTTCGTATCACACTTTGTTGTCAAGAAAAAAAATAGGAATCATGGCCCTTTTTATTAATAATAAAACATTCGCTTATTATTATTTTTCTCATAAATGGTTTTATCGACAATAAACCTCTACCTCTATTTAGTTTAAGATTGAAGGTCCCCAGATTTATTATTTTAAAGTTTTTATTTAATACATTAAGTTGTGAAGCTTAATCCGCCCCTGGTAAACTAAAAAAGCTAAAAATATGTTTCAATGACACTATTTTAAGAGATCCTAACTATTGTCTAACACATTAAATTTTTATTAAATTATATTGAGTACTTTAAAAGTTATTCAAGAAAAACCGATTTCCAGCGGCGTCCTTCGGGGACACATATCTTCGTAGGGAAAGCCTGTAGGAAAAAATTTTATAGGAACTTGTCATCTAATTTTTTCATGTTCTGTCTGCACTCAAGAAATTTCCCTCATTTTCTCGGACACCCTGTATATTAATTTTTGTCCGAATGTTTCTGCCATGTCTTGGTATAACAATTTTAAAAATGGTAACACTATCTGAGTGGAATCGAGCACATGTCACTATTTACAAACATACCTGTCTGAATCCGAGCACCGGCCGAGTAGAACAGTTCTGTAGTGGTCTTGATAGTACTTGACGCACCACTGATGCGGCACAAACGTTCAGTTGACGACTTTACAGTGTTGACTGAAACGCTGTCGCGAATTCTGACTCCCTACTCTCGCCAATCACTGTTTGCAAGAGGAGAAAGACATTAATGGGTGGTTGCTTTCGGGATTTATAGATGTAAAACGCGGCTCAGGTATTTATTGCTAGTAAACGTACACAATAAGAGGTGCAGGACTAGCCCCAGCAGTCGAAATCTCACATAAAATTGGTTAGCATAGCTGGGTGTTTTCTATTCCCATCATAATTTGAAGAAGTTGCTCCTTGCAACATTTTAACCACCTTACGGTGGTATTCATAGTCTATCTCCGGTCGCCGGAAAGCGGTCTCCGTCCCGAAATTATGCCAATTTTATAATGACATTCAAATAATTCAGGACGGACAATGAATACAGCGTACTGTAACAGTGGTATCCTATATTTTCTTCTCGAAATTATGTAAATTTCTTTATGAAATTCGCATAATTGCGGTACGGAGACCGCTCTCTGGCGACCGGAGACGGGCTATATGAATACCACTGTTAATGAATTCGTTAAGGAACGTTTTTCTCTGTGGCGAATCATAGGGGTAAACAAGGTAGATATTCAGTCTAAGTATGTATCCCGTTTGGGTCATACTGGCATTTAAGTTATTTCAATGTTAAATGTTATATTTCATCACCTTAAATTTTTATAGTATGTATTCCCCTGCAATTGCTAAGAAATGGTGGGGATGTTATTTCTTACACGTTATGTAGAATTTTAACGGAGTTTCTTAACGACAGGGGATTAGGTGTCGCTTTAGTTTAACATAACTGTTATTTGAATTGTGAAAATTAAATTTACATATAATTTGTTTTATAAATGTACATTGATTCGTGTAATTCAACGAAGAATGATAAAATATTTAAGTAATCTATTTAATTTGCCTGATGAAAAACTAAAAAATGATTTAGATTTAGTAAAAGCAATACGACAATTTATTAACGAATTAAGACCACTTTGGCTGTTCCTCAGAGGTAAAAAGTATTACGGCATAGCTGAAGGTAAAATTACTGTTTTATAATTTTATTTTTTGATAGGTGGATTGGTTCTAGTATTTGCAATATTATTATTTTTGACATATGGTAGTTACCAGACGTGTATTGGTGATAATTTTTATTTAGGACTGTCAAAAATCAGTTAGTAACTGTATTACCAGGTAACCAATGCTGTTACCTAACATTTGTTAGAGAGATATACAGTATGCGCCAAAAGTATGGAATAAATTCAATATAAACGAAACAATTATTTTTTGGGAAAAATCCCCGAACAGGTCGATTTTTAATTTAAAAAATACATATTTTAGCGTAAAATGCGATTTTCAAATGTCATTTGTTTTCGAGTAATGACGTCATCGATTTTTTTTTAAATGGCAACACCATATTTTTTTCCTTGATTCTGAAAGATCGTTTAATTCTCTATCAGACTGTACTAAAATTTTGCCCTCTTACATAGAAAAGTTTTCGAGTAAATGACGATTGAATGTTAGAAAACGTAAATCAATTAAAATAAAGCAAAAACGATATCAAATTTAGTTTTTCGAATTCCATATTTCTTTTATGGATCACGTAGGTGAAAATCTTTGCAAAGTGTCATTGTCACACTGACTTTCTAATAAGTATTGTAAGCGACATAGAAATTATTATTCAATTTAAAGTATTATGGCACATTTAACTGTTACTCAAAGAATTGAAATTTTAATTCTTATCGGATGCGGGAATATGACTAGAACTCAGCAGGAAGTTTGCGATTTATTTAATGAAAAATATCCAGATCGCCCTATCAGCCAATCAACAGTCAGTAATGTAGAGTCTAAATTTAGAGAAACTGGTAATGTTGTAAATGTTGAAAATCAGAAACAGAACATTTTGATAAGTATGGTGGATAATCCTCATAATTCTTCCGATTGGTTGCATTAAACAATGACACTAGTCAGAGCACAGTGCCACGTATCTTGAGGAAGGAAAAATATCATCCCTACAAAATTCAACTTGTGCAGGAACTCAATGAAGATGATCCCGATCGCCGCTTACACTTTTGCGAAATTCTAATGGATTTATGTCAAGGAAATAGAAATTTACACCGGCAAATACTTTTTTCAGATGAGGCCACATTTTGTCTGAATGGTACAGTAAACCGTCAAACTTGCAGATATCGGAGTCGGGAAAATCCTCATTGGATGGCAGAGGCACATACCCAACACCCTCAGAAATTAAATGTGTGGGCTGGAATAGTTGACGACAGAATAGTAGCAACACCTCAGAAATTAAATGTGTGGGCTGGAATAGTTGACGACAGAATAGTAGGGCCTTTCTTCTTTGAAGGAACCCTTACAGGACAAAGATATGATGACGTCATTACTCGAAAACCAATGACATTTGAAAATCGCATTTTACGCTAAAATATGTATTTTTTAAATTAAAAATCGACCTGTTCGAGGATTTTTCCCAAAAAGTAATTGTTTCGTTTTTATTGAATTTATTCCATACTTTTGGCGCATACTGTATGATGTTTCCACAAACTCAACAAACAATAAGGAACCACATAAAAACTGAGTGAGCTGTTTCAAGAACAGTTTAGTTCAAACAGCTTTAGTTTTATCGTAATTAAATTAATTATCATATTTATATGATTAAAATTTAAAAAACAAAATCGAATTGTCAACAATAATTTAAGCAGGGAATACACATGCCTGTACCTGCATAATAGCATTCAAGGAAGTCGCAGAAAGCAGCTGTGTTCCTCAATAAATTACCGTATTAAACCTTTATTAAATCTAAATATTTTTAAATTCGTCAGGCAAATCAAGTCGACTACTTAAATTTTTTATCCTTCGTTGGATGTTTTGATTTAAATTTTACAACTAACTTACTTTTGACGTATAAAACCGCTAAATAAATGTAAATTTAATAAGCCGTCCATTTTCACAATTCAAATAACACATAATAACTATACAGGGTGAGCCAGTCATAATGTCATTAATTTTAACCACGTATTCGGGAGGCCTAATAAAGGCAGAAAATCGAAAAAAAAATTTTTTACTCGACCTTTAAAAAAATAAACAAATCACCCTATAAAAATCAGTAACACGACGCTCCTGGTGCGCTACGAACTTTCTGATGACGCACCCGACGACAATCTAATGCCGTATCAAACCATCGATGCCACATCATGTTTACATACATAATATCGTCTAACGCATCAGCGTGTTATTCAAATTTACCCCCATTTAGCACTCTGCATTTCCCGCATTTCTTTCCCCCCAAATTTGTAGCTCACGCCACACATTTGGAGGGGGGATGGAAAGAATACAAGCAGTAAGCAGTAGTTTGTTTATTTCGGTCTCACCTCACGTATTTGGCGTAAATTCACAACGCATAATTTTACAAATTTCGAAATGTGGAAATGGTAGTGTTAAGGAACGGTTTCGCTGGTGCGACTGCGGCTGCGGCTCGCGGCTGCGACTCGTCGACGACCAATAGGCAGTCTAAATATTACAGTTGATGAGAACATTCAGACTGCCTATTGGTTGGTAACGAGCCGCAGTCGCGAGCCGCAGCCGCAGTCGCACCAGCGAAACTGTACCTTTATACGGAGAATGTTTACGAAATGCGACTGACCCTAATTTTATTAATAAAGTGCTATGGACGGATAAGTGCAGTTTTACGTGAACTGTGAGCTGTAAACAGGTTAGTACCATACTACTTAAAAAACAATATATTTCTAGGCTAGATGTACGTAACTACAAACTGAATAATTAATTGTACTTACGAGTAATACTAAAAATTCATATTTATTTGTAAAACGTAGTGAAAACTTAATATCAAGATTATTAAACTGTAATAACCTAACATTCGAAAACATTTATTTATTATCTACATTTGTTTTTATTAACAAATAAATCAATATTTAAGGAAAATTCATTCATGTATCTAGATTTAAAAAAAATAGTTTTACTCCTTGTCGGTAAATAACAGTACAAAAATTAGGTAACTAGGTTATTGACCTAATAATACGGTAGGTCAAGATAACTTAGATTAGTGGCGTGCCATTTCCGTCTTGGATAGTTTTCTGTCGACAACACGATGGTTTTTTATTACTTAGTATTTAAACACGAAACACTTTTCAGCTTCTCTTAATAATTTACCCATTGGGTATAGGGTTTTTATGTAATGTAACGTTTGATTGGGCCGTATTTTCTACCGGAAAACCTGAGTGGACCGCGTTACTTGCAATTTTTAATAGAATTATTTGATTATTATTATTTGATTTTATTGGATATTAACATTTTAAATTATTATTGGCTTAAGTTGAACTTAGCAAGAAAAGAAAAGAAAAATATTACAACTTGACAACATTGCATCAGGTCGACATCGAGTTGAACTGTGAGCTGTAAACGACCAAGGCTGTCAGCGGTCAGTGACAGTCTGAAAAGGGGGTTTAAATAATTATTTGAAAATACTTTTTTTCGGCGTAAATATGCGTTTAGATTTTTTTAATCGCGTATTCGCATTATACTCATTATTCCCTATCTCATCTTAAAATTAATGACATTATGACTGACCCTGTATACCGACACTGAATTCCTTGTCTATAAGAAACTCTGATAAAATTTTATGCGCATCCACACTCTCGGCGAGGCAATACGGGACCAGTGGAGCACGAGAGTGTCGATGGAGCCCTCGTCGAGTATCGCGCTCGCTATAGCCCTCTCGCCTACTCCCGCCGAGATGTCTCGCAGAGAGTGTGGATGTGGTATTACATAACGTGTAAGAAATAACATCACCGTCATTTCTTAATACCGCATTCGCACTCTCGACGAGACATCTCGGAGGGAGTAGGCGAGAGGGCTATAGCGACGAGGGCTCCATCCACACTCTCATGCTCCACCGGTTTCGAACTGTCTCGCTGAGAGTGTGGATGCGGAAATATAACATTTAACCTTGAAATAACGTAAATGTTATTATGACCAAAATGGGATACATACTTGGGCTGATTGTCTGCCAAAATATTGTACTGTATCTTCCAACTTTATTAGCAGCCGAAAAAATCATCATCTTTTCGTGCAATTATTAAGAAATTTCAGAATACAATTTAAACCTTGAACACCCTGAATCAGCAGCATTCGTACATGGCATGAACCAGGTTAGTGTTGACCCATTCTTTCTGACTCACCCTGTATAATTTACTTAAATCTTTTCAAAATTATTAAAAACCGTTTATGACAAAACCAGTTAAATTATATTATTATACTCTATAAGTAATTTGCGCAATTAAAATGTATAGAACTCTGGGGAGGATGTGGTTCAAAATTTTCCAACGCAACGTTGTGAATATCAGCTAAAGGATTTCTCCGAGTATACCTATCATTAACTTAAATATACAGATATTCTCTGAAGTTGTTTATTTGTGGCATAATTCTAATTTTTCTTTAGTTTGATTGATATTTTTCCACACCACCACACTGCCAAAAAAATAAAGATTAATTGAATAAACACTTCCACTAAAAGAATCAGTCAAGGATTATTTTTTGAAACTAACTTTGTCTAACCAAAAAGTCACACAGAAAAAGCAGATAAGTAAAAAATAACCGTATGTTTTGACGTTTCGAAAAGCTCTGTTTTCGTTCTCAGAAATTACAATCGTAATTGGGTCGATCAGTGGTCGCGCGGTTTAAGGCGTCAGTACTTGAATCGAGGTGACTAGATCGGAGTTGGTTCGAGCCCAGCTGCCGGTAGACCGTATATAAGCTATATTCGTGGAGAGGATTGGCACCCTCTCTGCGGGTATGGTAGGGTGGAATAATGTTAGCTTGGGTCAATGTGAGAGATTGATACCGGTTGATATTTGACTACCCCCCTAATTAATGAGGTTTTCCAGGTTTCCCTCATTCCTGCACTGAATAGTGGTTAGGGCCTACCAACGTAAGTCGTTCCTGGGCGCAAATGCGGCCTGCTTAATAATAATATGCCGCCCCTCTCTCGCACAAGTCTCCGACTTCTGGGCTAATCCTTGTGATTAGAATGAGGGGTAGAGATATTATTATTATTATTATTATTATTAATAAAAGTAAAGCCTCCTTCAGAGAACAATGTAGTGTTGCTGGCAACATCCCCACCACCAGTTTAATTTATATGAAATACATTTTAAAAAGTCGGTTTTGTTATTGCCGGTTATGTTATGTACAACTATTCCTCCACTGGATACTTGGAAATTGGAAATTTTGACTTCACCCACTTTAACAGCGGAAAGAAGAGATTTCACTGGCTGAAAATCGTGATTTTGTGTTGCTGGCAATACTACGTCGTTCTCTGAAGAGAGCCTAAGTCAAGTAAGAAAGTTTATCTGCTGCTATAGAGATGTTCAATGATTTTTATTTTATTGTTACTTACTTCTTTTTCATAGAATTGTAGCCAACAAAGATCAATGTTTACTGAATAGTCTGACACACACTTGTGTACATTCAACAAAATAATAGCAGTCTCTTTTAATGTTCTTTTTGTTGTATTATCCTCTTTCTCTAAAATTTTTGCTGTACCCCATTGCATTAAAGGATCGTTTTTCCAAACGTGTTCGCAAATTTTTCATTTTTCAATTTCTCGTCTTTTCTTTTTGTGGTAATTCTTTTCTTGCATATTTGCCACATCGAAAAACAAAAATGTATAAAAATAGTAAATAAATGTCCGAAACGCAAGGATTTTGACATGCTAGCTATCCCTCTGGGTGTAGGTATCTATTTACAAAATCTGCGAAGAAATAAAATTAGGTTGGAAATCGTAACAAATGAAAATTTACAAATTTCTGATGAGTAGAGGACCCTATTACCTAAATCAGTAAAGAAAATACAATTTCTATTTATAAATGAATGTAACAAAAAATATCACTTTGCTCAAAAGAATTAGTACAGCAAATACGAATCATTAATCCTATCATAAAAAATCTGGTCACAGTTAGTTTTATAAATAATAAAATTTGTACAAATCATTAGACCTTGCCAAATTTTATCTAAATCCTCTTATCAAGAAGTCCATTCTTTAAGGACGTCGTATATCGACACAACTAATTCATTAGCAAAACCTTCTGACGGAAGCAAAATTCTTGTTTAATTTCAAAATAAATACAGAAAACAATTTTAACACATATCCAAGATTTCTTATATTGACACAATTTATAACATAGTGTAGTGTACAATTTCTTGGTAAAAGCAATCAGATAGTAGCACGCTTATTATTGTTGATATTTTAATCCGTGTTATAACCAGTATTTTTAAATCATCACGATTTGCATAACGAACGATTTTTTTATTATACAGGGTGTTTAATAATTGAATGTCAATGTTGAAGGAGGTTAATCTACGCATGATTTTAAGACAAAAGTTTCGTATAAACTTAGGTCCGTTCCCGCTTTATTTTTGATTTACAGGGTGATAAAAATTAATTTTTTTTTTTAATAACTCCTAAACTACATTAGATATTTTTGTGGAACTTGGTGGGCGTAAACTAGATGCAAATACACATGTTTTGTTAAAGAAATGAATTCTCAGTTAACTAGCGGCGTCGGTCTTAATTTCACTTTCACCATTTTCAATGAAAAAAATTATACACCACTGCCTTTTTCAAAAATAAAAAATATATTCTGAAAGGCTCATCATTTTGCAATAAAAAAGATCTCTTGACATTTTTTCGTATCTTGAACGGTTTTGCAGTAACAAAATAATGAACAATTTATTTGCAACTGAAAACACTACATATTTTTTCAGTTTAACATACGCTCTGTATACATTTTAATGAAAAATTCTTCACAACTAAATAATTAATACCAATATTTTTGAAAAATAAAAAAGTAGGTAACACTCAAGATACGAAAAATGTCTTGACAGAAACATGTGTCTTTGCATCTAGTTTACACCCACCAAGTTCCACAAAAATATCTAACGCAGTTGAGGAGTTATTTAAGCAAATATAAACTTTTAAAAAATTCAATTTGGGTCCTTCCTGTTGAAATATTCGAGTCTCAAAATGGCGGAACAGAATGGCTTTTTTATTTTTCCTTAAAAGCGATTACACTTGGAAATTTCAAATTTGGTACACATTATCAGCTAATCAAAAGCTATTTTGTGGTGGTGTCTATTCCTTGGCTCATGTTTCTGGAGAGAGGGAATAAACAACACCTAGATTTATTTCTTTCTACTACCCCTAATTATACTACTTCTTTCCCTCTTGTAATTCTTTCATACATCGCCATTAGGTCTATAATTGACAGTTTTTGCAAATATTTCTAAGTAAAGGTATTCCTATAACCGTTACCAATCCTGCCGTATGCATATTCCGTCAATTTATTAGCTAATATTTGTACGGAAGAGTCAGTTGTTTATCAATATTTGCAAAAACTGTCAAGACTAATTTATTTAACAAGACAACAAAGAAACATCAACATAGCCTGCGGTTATCAGTAACCGGTGACGAAAAGATGTTTAGAGTAAGGAAAACTATTTTATTTTTTTCCGTGCAAACTGTAGGTTTTAAAGAAAATATTACAAGAGGGAAAAAAGTACTTTAATTAGGTGTAGTATTTGTAGTGTTTTGTTGAAATCGGCTATTGCAGGAAAAAGTTCTGAAAGAGACATGATCAAGGAATAGACAACCAAAAATGTAGAATCAAAACAAGCTTGTAATATTCACCAATATGTATAATGTATCGCACTATCAAGTGTATGTGACGTGATATAACGCCATCTACTGCATAAAATTTAAACTGCAAACACCATCTATTACTTGTGACATCAAATATCGTCGTAATGTTATATTCACAATAAAAATGTATTCTTACATAGCAATAATACATTGAAGTAAAAAAGTAAATGTATAAGGAGTTTCATTAAGAAGATGATTGTTTGTTTAATTTCTAAAATTACTTAATGTAAACATTTTTACCAAATTACAATCGTTTTGCAAGAGTTTTGATCTGAGTCACAATTACTTAGATATATAAATTCAACTACGACATTCCTTATTGAGGTTACAGCAAAGCATTCATTTTTGTAATATATATTTATCGGTGTACTTACAGCAACTCATAATTATTCATAATTTAATACAGAACTGCTTATTATGCTCTTAATCATGTTTTCATCTTCAAACGTGAACATAAAAATTATTGATATTGTTCTTTTTTCTAAAACTATTGATTTCCGACTTCCTTTTTGATAATACGTACAACGATGTTTCAACGTCATCTATAATAACCGCCTATTATCTGGTCTAAATATATATTATTAAATAAAAATCGCAAGCAGTATATCTGTGAATGTTCTTTTCGAAGTCGATGAAGTTTCTTATGCACGAATTGATTTTTTTTCACAGTGAGTTGACCCAAGCATTAGAAAAAAAATCTAAGCGTCACATCTGGTTTCGCCTACCTGACACTGATGTCATTCTGCAAGAATTTTTGGATGAAGAGGACACACAGAACCAGTTGTGTATAGTGTATAGAAAACATGAATCATTGACATTACTCAGATACAGAATGACGTAGATATCTCAGATTTATTGGACTAAATGTACCTATAACTCTTCAGAGAACATATATATTTAAGAAAACTGGAACATTCTATATGATTATGTTATGTAAATTAGTTTTTATCGTAGAACATAACATTTTTTCAAGGTATAGTATACGTGGGGAAGAAAAGTATGGAATAAATTCATTATTTCTAAAACAACGAAGTTTCATGAAATTTGCTCGGACACTTCGATTTTTCTTTTTAAAAAGACTCTTTTTTCTATACCAATGCATTTCCTACGTTCATTTGTTTTCGCGTGATGACGTCATCGGATATTTTTTTAAATAGAACCCCTATATTTTTTCAACGGATTCTTGTAAAGCTTAACTTGCTGAATTCAAAAATGTAAAATTTCAACACTTTATTTCTTCAACTCTCCGAGAAAAGAAATTTATTTATTTATTCCAAACAGGCGTTAAAGCCTAATTACAAGGAACAATTAAGCACATAATGTTCTTGATAAATAAGTAATCATGGTAAGATACACAGAAAATCAAAACACTATAACATATAATAATAATCATAATGGTATGCAAACTTGCAGAAAAGAGCGAAATAACCGATCCAATAAAATCGGCTTGAAAAAAAGTGAATATTCCCATTTGTGACTGTGTAGGGCTGGTTGAGAGTAAAATGGATATAGTGAATTGATCGAAAGTATCACAAAATAACGACTCTTTATTTTTAAAACAATTTAACAATAAGCAACTAATTGATTAATTAAGAATTAAATTCTGGTTGCCTGAATCGTATTTGACCCCCTAATTTATTATTTTGTTTTATTAGATTGCGTGTTAGAATATTACATCTTTTGTTAGCAAAAACAACAAATTAAATCAAATGACCTCAGAAACTGTTTCTGGCAGCTAAACAAAATCTAATCAGAATTGACATCTGTCAACTGGAGCGTTTATCTGATTATAGCAAATCGTTAGTGATTATTTTTTTCTCGTTTCTTCGTTGTTTTAGAAATAATGAATTTATTCCATACTTTTCTTCCACACTGTATACATAGGCGCAGTTTAAGGAAATGTTTTTTATACTGGGTCTGAGGTACAAACGTTAGCTCTGGTCTATAAAAGGAAGGAAGAAATAATCTCTCGTGTTAAAGCAGTGGGGCAGAGAAAGTGACATTTCCATGATTGCTATACTTTGTGCTTAATTTTATGTAAACAAAAATGTCCCCACTACAAACGGGCAGTATTATTTAGATCGTGGAGCGTTATAACGTCACAACTATAACCATCATTTTTGTTGTTGAAAACTGCGCGGATTGAACTTTACTGACTGTAGAGTTCAAAACAGACCCTTACCGCGCACAGAAGCGCACCAGCTCTGCTAGAGTCTCTATAATGTCTGGAATTCTGGAATTGAGGGGAGGGTAGCTAAAAAAGACTACAGCACTTAGGCCCCATTGGATCCCTTGTACCTCCTCCCATTAGGAGATCAATCCACCTGAGCCGCCAACCAACCTAATAAGGAGAAAAAGGTGGTGACGTTGCTCAGAGGGATCTCTGTAATGTAGGCCATAGTAGGCTCTCTAATGTCTTGAGGAGAAAGAATATCGCCCCAAGACAGTTGTGTCTCTTTACGATTAAACAAACACAGTTCAAAGGATGTGAATCGTGGCTCGTTAGGAGGTCCGTGACAATTTGTAATGTTGCTTCTGTTAAGCGTAACAAAATTTTGGTTAGCGTCAACATGGACTCTTTATAAGAAGCCTGACCTAACGCAGATCGGAATCACCCAACGAATATTTCTTTGATCGTCTTGGTCCAGTCACCAATGAACCTTTCGAGATAGCGTTGTGGTCATCCTGATATTGGCTCGGGTCCCACAAATTGACTACTTGACCCAACATGTCAACCCTGTCAATACCTGTTACATCACTGTGACCCGGAACCCACGTCAGCTAAACACAATTATTTCTTCCTAACACTGAAATGTACGATGTGGAATGCTCTTAGTTCCATTGCGCATCCAAATAAAGGTACCACACCTAGGAGCAGGCACATGAAACTCAGAGAAATACTTCATTGGTTATGTATGTGGGTGCGAGAGAGACAATCATCTGCACGTACGATATGGATTGTGTTCTTAATTTCCCATTATTTTGTTTGTAAACACGTCATTGGCGTACAGTATGGTTAACCTGTTACCTATCGTTTGTTATAAACAATAAATGTACAATGTTGCGGACGGCTGCTCTTTTAGTCGGGGCACTTTATTATAGTCGTGGGTTCTTGACTAGCAAACTGTTTAAAAAAGATGTTATAATTGGGCGCCACCTACAGAATAATCTGTTCGGTTTGCCTTTTCACCCCTGTAGGAGGATGTTAAATTTTGCTGAAGTCAAACAGTTTGAAATAAAATACATACATAAAAAAATAAACACAGTTTATTAACTTGCCCACTAGTTGATACACAGACGTGGAATTGAAGAAGTTGACATACAGAAGTGGAATTGAAGCCAGTTGACAAGTTCATCCGTTGTTGTTAACGTTGGAGATGACTCCGAGATGGGCAGCTTTCCTCTCGTACCTGGATAGTGCCGCTTACAATCTAGATTTCTAAACTTTAGAATGGCCTTCTTATTTCAATTTTGATTTTTCAACAAATAAACTTTCCAGCAACGGTTAAACAAAATATTCCAACTTAGGAAATAGAAATTCTCGAAATTCAATCGATTATTGAATTAATTGTTCATTTAATTAATTATCTGTTTAATTAATTGTTTATTTAAATTGTTTGTTAATTAATTAATTAATTATTTATTGGCCTCTCCATCCTTATTGATGACTTCAATTAAATTCAGATTTATTTTCAAAATGTGGCTTCGCACTATAACTGAATCTGTAATATGGAAATACTTCAATCGACCAAAATCAGAACGAAAAGGGACTAGAATTTAGGTTCCTGTAGGTTTTATACGCTACAAAGATCTAAAAAACTCACTGAAATCTGATTGGTTCGGTTTCTATGTAATTTCGGGCTAATGTTCGTTCGAGATCTCAGCACATTGTTCCAATAGTTCGAATCGAATTGAATTATTCTGACAGTTACCTTAACCTTGCTTTTTGCCAAAACAAAGCTTATTACAATAAGTGATACTAATTAAATAATAAACTGTTAACAAATTACTAGAGTGTTATACAGAGTAGAAAAATATAACATAACCATATACATCGATGTAACTGGTTCACAGTAATGGTAAGTAAATAAATAATAAAATATTTATCGTACAAAGTGTTTAGGCTAACTTGAAGAAATCTAAAGTTACATGGTACACTGGATATGGTTTACACTTACTTAATCTACCGACATTATACAGGATGTGCAAAATACCTTGTTACTAGACGTTTCATATTGAAATTGTGACATTCTTAATTTTATAATAAAAGGAATGTTACAAACCATTACATTATTTTATCTTGTATCTCGTTAGTGTTATTCTTTGCGCATTTCTGTCGGTGTTTATTGGATCATGCCATGTTTTATATTATAAGAGACTGTAAAATTAACCAGCATATAGCACCAAATAATTCTTCATATCCAGAATTCAATTTCATTTCAGTTCACAATCAGCTAAATCCTTTTTATATATAGCTCTGATTATGAGTAATCCCATTCGCGCAGCTTTTCGAGCATTCCAGTCATCATAATATAAAATTACATTTCAGTGCTTCCTAACAAGGAAATAGCCCTGACACATTGTAGGACTACATGAGAGATGATCTTGGAACACAGAAGCGCTCGTAAAGCCGCCTGGCTGTCTGTACTCTTGTACACAGGTAGATATAGCAAGATATAGCCTGAAAAAATGTGTGGGTATTTCTCCAGAGAGTGAAATAAATTCACTCTTGGACGCACTCCATAGATCCCCGCTCATGAACTCTGGTCCATCTTGGACTCATGCGTAAACAAGATGGTCCCTTTTGAAACCTAGTCGGAACCTATACCTATCTCGTCTTTTTAAAATTTTCTTCAACATTTCTTGTCTCAACCAATAGTAATACGCAATTGGTAGTCGCCCCAATGAAGGCAATGATTTTGAAAACGCCTTCACCGCCCTACGTTTTATAAGTTTTATTTTTTCGTATCTATAGTTGAGGCCCAAAATAATAGAGTGTGAATCATGTTATAAACCCGCTCATCATTTAAAGCAGCTAACATGAAGATAAATATGAATGCAGCCCCTATATTTATCCTATAAAAGTGCCGCATACCTCTTAGGGTATACCCGATTACACAGCTTCTGCTGCAGCAAATACACATGCGCCAAATTGGAAAGATATTGGTAATCATGCCGTGACAGACTCCACCACGCGCACACGTCAACTACCATTGGCGCGTGTGTGGAAAAATTTCCAGTATATCTTTCCGCTAATTTAATTGCAAATGTTATTAATTTATTACTTACTGATTTTGTATTCTTACGAATGGAGAATAATTCAATGGAAAATAGTGGAAACTCGCGGAAAGAAGAGGTAGATACAAAATACGCGGATGGTATTTTAAAAAAGAGCTTCCGACAATAAAATAATTCAGGTTGCTATCTAACAGAATGAAACTTTGACCATTAAAATGTTAGGTTCACTCAACGTCAACCTATTTTTGATAATTTGAACCCTTCTCAAGTGGCACGGCTATGGAATCTGCAACCCTCACCACCCATACTCATCTGCTGTGAATGAATCACTCTCTATTATTTTGGACCTCGGGTATACTGATTTTGATAAATTATGCGATTAACATAAACCACGTGATTTATATATAAAAAGTAAACAGAAGATATTTTTAATCTCGAAATATAAATTACAAAATTTGTATTAGATTAAGAATATAACCGATAATTTTAAGCAAAACAGCGCGTCAACGGCGTCACCTGTCAAGCCGCCACTGCTTACTGCTTAGATCATAATTATTAAAATTCGAGCAGGTATCAAGGTGTGTGTAGTTACAGTGCTATGTATCAAGGTGTGTGTAGTTACAGTGCTATGACAAAAAAATGGTTACGCCTACCGACTTTAGCAAAGTATACCTTTTTCAAATAAAACAGGTAGGAGAATCGGTTGTTTCGATAGTCAGATAGATATATTAAGATGCAAAAAAGTTCTGCCATAGTGTGTGCCACAAGTGGGGCCCTCTACTGGTGGAGTCAAAATTAGAAACATATTTGAATTTATCGTCCGCAAAAACCCTCGATTTACAAATTTTATGTAAATATTTGGATTTCTTAAGAAGTTACTTACAAATATCGAAAATAAAATTTTAACTTTTAACACCCTGTAACTCCATTAATAATTAGTTTTGGAAAAAATGTTATAGAAAGAGGTAGCATTTATTTTCGGTCTAGAATTATCCTCTGAATTTTTTGCCAATCATTTCCGGACACCCTGTATACCCATTACCTATATTTTTGTAAAGTACATGTACATTAATCACAAGTTATCTAATATATAATCCTCGATATAATCATTGTTATTTACCACAACAACTTATCTATTTGCGTATAATAGGAAAATACTACCTAACTTTTCACAAACTTTTTTATAAACAAACAATTAAACTACATGTTCTGTAAGTACATTTTGTTCAGATTCCAGTAAACACCCAACGATCTTGAATGAGTTATTTTTACAATTATTCTACATGTGTACGAATGAAAGACGTCAGTGGCATTTAATTAAGTCCACTATATTTAGTGACGTAACATTTTCCCCACACAAATGCACATCGGTGAATGTGTTATGTGATAGTGGCACATTTTGCTCTTGCTGTCTCGTGTCTGCAGTTGCAGGCGGCCAGGACAGGCTTCAATCTATTACAAATGGGCAAATCGTAGTTTGTGATCATTATTCGATATTAGTCAACCACATCATCTAATTTTTAAAACACTGCAATATTATTGAAGATTGTATAATCATGAACTTCTGAACAAAAGAACACAGTTTTAACTTATATGCAGATCAGGGCCGTACTTAGATATCATTAAACGTAAATGTAAAACAGAATGATAGTAACAATGAAATGTTAAGTATAAAACTTACAGCTAAACAAATTTCTAATGTCACCATAGATCAGTGACGTAGCCAGAAATTTGACATGGGGGGGGGTTGAGTGAACAGTATTTCAAACTTGATTTTTTTAATAAAAATACAAATAATTTTTAATAAACTGAAGCAATAAAAAGTAAATAAAAAAACAATCTCATCATAAACATGTAAATAATAAACAGGTACGAATAATATTTGTTACAAAAATGAGAAAAATAAAATTAGAACTTAGTTGCAGGTGAACCCTAATGTAAGGTTGCAGTAGGAGATCTAGTTCACTGACCGCGTTGCTAAATCTTGGCGAATAGTGAATTCAGGTTTGTAGTGACACATTACCTATATGATCCAACCAACCCAACCCATGGGGGGGGGGATTCTGACCCCCCCCCCCTGGTTACGCCACTGTCATAGATCTAGGCAGAGGGAGATAAGCCAAAGACTATTACGGGTCCTGTCAATTTCCCACTTTTCTCACCCACCAATCACAGACATCAATTAGAATAATGTCATATTACCGCTTTGATTGTTTACTGACACTGTTGGTTGGTGTACTTTGTATTCCATAACACATAGGCCGTATTTGATATAATGTTATTGTTAATTTTTGGGAACAAAATGTAACGTGGTAATGTGTGTAATTGGGAATAAAATAAAATGCTGAAGTTTTTTAGAATTAAATTTAAGAAACGAGGATATTTTTCAATATTTTAATGTGTGTCACTTTCATATGGACGAAATAAATATCAAAATATTAAGGATAATCCTTCATAATTTAAATATGCATTTTAAAGAGCAAAATGAATTTACTTATCACTATTCAAATCAAATTAAGCTCATTTCATCTATACGTTATAAACAAACTATCAGAGGTCGCTATATTACAATAAAAATGTAATTAATAAAAGTAGAAGTTTGAGAACAGTACTACAAACTACCTACTACTTACTTTTATTTAAGGGTAACTGACATTCATGTTTTAAATTTATAATAAAAATGTTTAATCAGTACCTACTATTTTCTACCACATACGAAAAAATATGTGTATACTTCACATTTCTCATTATGATAAAACACTTAGCATTAAGTAAAAATGAATGATATTCAACAAGTGATTTAATACAAATTAACATATTTCAGTCATCAGAATCGTTGAGATTTTAATTTGTTTTGTTAATTTCTAAAAAATTTAAAGTTTATACTAAAATTTTATATTTTTTCTTCAGTATAACTTCAGTAATGGAATGTCGTGACATTTTAATATTAATTAGGAAACATGCACATATGTATACACATCCAGTGAATAATAATTTGTAATTACTTAATTATTTATCCCATATAGAAGTTAAAAATAAAGTAATTATAATTAGAAACCATTCAATGGAAAGATCCAAAGATAAAGATTTCGCAATATCCTCACAACAAGTAGATGAATCCTCTTGATATTTTATTGGGCTCTAAAAACAATAGGTATCCGCAGCTATATAGCCACTATGATTCTCTATTTTTACGTTTTCAATTTCTAATTTCCAATAAATAAATAAATAAATAAATAGACGTGCCACTTGAGAAAGATTGAAAGAACACAAAATTTCCAAAAATAAGTTGACGTTGAGTAAATGTAACACTCAACGCTTGTCAACTATTAGGCCCGTTTATAGAAGAGTTGAAAACAGTTTCCAATCGTCAGACGCACGAGCATTGCGTTCATTATCCATGTTTCGTCAGTGTCTCTGTAATGTGCAGGCTGTATCACATAAGAGGGCCACTCCCATGTATCTCGCTTAATTTAATTATAAGAAAATCTGTATTTTGCATAAAAAAATACATTCTGTTTATTATTTTTTTGCAATTGGCGTCTTTAAAACAGGTTCTACATTATCTTGAACGAAACGAAAATATTTAAGTACAATTTTTTTAACTAAAATTGAAAAAAATGTAATAAATACGAAATATAAGGGCAACATATAGTATATTGCATGAAAGACGAAAAAACAGGCAATTTTTGGTGGCCATAGCTTGCTTCAATAAAAAAAATATTTATCCGCTTAGATGGCGCAGCGAACCACATACGATATTTAAAAAATCTGTTTGTATCAGGTGGAAGGTTTAAATTTTGCAATAAAAATTTATAACCAATAAGTTTTCTCTATCTCTTAAAATAAAAAAGTTAGACAGCATTAAAGTTTCGGCACTTTACAGGTTTTTTGTTATTACCCATAAAGTTGGCCATGGATCTCAAATTTGTTTTTACGAGCATACAGGCCTGCAAAAATGCAACAAAAAACAATTAAAGATTTTTGACGTGTCTCGCATATTAAGCGAGATACATGGGAGTGGCCCTCTTATGTGATACAGCCTGCATATGTATATAAAATAACAGGGCGATTTTAAATAAAGTAGCAAAAATGAGACCACATATTCCTAAATAAACCGATTTAACCTAACATACCTATATCCCAAGTCGCTTAATAAAAAAGATACAGGGTGTCAAAGTTAAAATTTTATTTTCGATATTTCTAGATAACTTCTTAAAAAATTCAAATATTTACTTAAAATTAGTAACCCAGGGGTTTTTGCGGGTGACAAATTCAAATTTGTTTCTAATTTTGACGTCACTAGTAGAGGGCGCCACCTATGGCACATCATGTTTCTTTTAAATAGCAGAACTTTTTTGCTGCTTAGTGTATCCATCTGACTATTGAAACAATCGATTCTCCTATCTGTTATATCTGAAAAAGATATACCTTGTTGAAGTCGTTAGGAGTAAAAGTTTTCGAAATAATCCTATTTGAATTATTTAGTGCACCGATTGAAAACTGTTATCGTTTCAGGTAAATTGACTTTTTTACTGAAAATATAGCAAAATGTTATTTGAAAAAGTTATTCAGAACGGTAAATTATGGAGATGTGCAAAATTTCAAAAAGATCGGCCTGCTTTGATAAAATCTTTGTGCTTTGTTGAAAAAAATGGTTTCATCAAACCTCGCCGATCTTCTTGAAATTTTGCACGTCTTCATAATTTACCATTCTGAACAACTTTTTCAAGTAATATTTTGCTGTATCTTCAGTAGAAAAGGCACTTTACGTCAAACCAAAATAGTTTTTATTCGGTGCACTCAGCATTTCAAATAGGATTATTTCAAAAATGGTTACTCCTAACAACTTTAGCAAGGTATACGACTCTTTCAAATAAAACAGGTAGGAGAATCAATTATTTCTATAGTCAGATGGATACACTAAGCTGCAAAAAAGTTCTGCCATTTAAAAGAAACATGATGTGCCATAGGTGGCGCCCTCTACTAGTGACGTCAAAATTAGTAACAATTTTGAATTTCTCACCCGCAAAAACTCCTGGTTTACAAATTTTAAGTAAATATTTGGATTTTTTAAGAAGTTATCTCCAAATATCGAAAGTAAAATTTTAACTTTGACACCCTGTATCTTTTTTATTAAGCGACTTGGGATATAGGTATGTTAGGTTAAATCGGTTTATTTTCACTTAAGGAATATGTGGTCTCATTTTTGCTATTTTATTTAAAATCACCCCGTATATTCTCTGATTCAGACTTGAACCTTCTAATATTTGTCTTAAACAGTTTCTTCGCCATAGCACTATTTCGTCAGCATACTCTTTCTATTTCGTTTTACAAAACAAAAATTCATGTCACGCATAATTCGCAAAAGCGCTCGACTAGATATTCTAGGCAAAATTTCAGTCTGTGAAACCAATTCGGCTCTGTTCAACCGTCTGTTTTTGACAAGAAGTACATCTTACTGCCCATCCTTCTCTAGTATAGGTAATTTCTCCGTAACGTTAGTCATACCTTATTAAGGGGCGTACCTGAGCATGACTTAGATATATTACAAACAAGCGGAAAGGACTCAGGGGTATATGTCGGGTTTCACCAACGTTTTATTGTATACTTCTCCTTCCGAGAATGATTCTACTATGTTTACATAACACTATATTAATGCAGTTTAGATTATATTAGATAATAAAATGTTCATACTGGAAACTTTTAGTTTATTTTCTATAAGCGCGAATAGCGAATACAGTTTAATTCCTATCACATTTAGTTGTTTACTTTGCTACTTTAGATACTTTGTTATTGTATATGTCCTTAAACCGACCCTGTTCCTGCAAAATGGGAACCACTTCTTCGACGTCGCTGATTGCGAAACCGTTCACCTGACCAAGGCCCACCGGTTTGTGCTTTCCCAATTCCCAATAATGATTAAAATGCCAAATGTTTTTGTTTTTATGCACAGCTGTATGCGTCTTGCCACCGACTCTTTTCAGTGATTGTCCGATGCGGGTTCTGCTTCAGCATCGTTTTAGTAAACCTAAAAAACTTAATTAGAGAAAGCATAATAATGAAAAAAATTGCATTAAACTTCTTATATACTGTGCACAGCTATCATGGAAAAAGTAAAACAGCGGTGATGAACTGGTACGATGAAATTTATTTTATACAGGGAATTCTGTATAAGAATCGACACAGTGCAGGTGCATGTAGGGAGTTCCAAAATATTGCAATTTAACCAAACATATTTATATGCAAAGTTGTACGCAGGCGGAGTTACAGGCCTTCAAAGTGGGGCCAAATATTTCGAAAAAAAATCTCTAAATTACTTTAACTTGGAATAACTAAATTTTGTACATGATTTAAGTTTATTATTGGCCTTCTTTGACTATGAGTTCAAGTAAATAAAAAAACACTAGGTATAAGGTGAGGAGGTATTGAGTGTGAGTCACTCCTAAAATTATAACAATTTTTTTTACTGATCGAATTTAAAAAAATTATAACATCATACATATATTGAGGTAATAACTCTTGCACTTTTTGAACGTGATATGGATGTAGTAGATTACTTTTAAGAATTCGGTAGGTACAATCGTTAGCAATAATAATGACACTCATTAAAATGAATTTTGCGATTTCTTTTGAACTTCCGACGTATTTGTAATAAAATCTACTTTAAATTTTTAATATTAATTACTAGTTGGTTCTCTAACTAATAGAAATTTAATGAAATTTTTAATCAAAACTTCCAGAAATTCAAAAACTGTTTTAAGAGAGTGTCATTATTATTGCAAACTATTGTACAGAAGTTCTTGATAATCCAGATTCTCGAGATAAACGTTTAGTTCTTATTTACGGTTCATCTTCAACTGTTTACAAAATATTTTCTTCATCTTATCCTCTTTATACTTTATTTACTTTATTATACTAAGACGTTCTTTGATATTAGTGAAAAACTTTCCTGTCTGTCAAGCCCGTCTTTCAAGAAATGTTTCTCTATGGGGTATCATCCGATTAGGTCTCCTATGATATTCTTCCACACTTCTACAACTTTCTTCATACAAACCTAGCACAAATAAAATGTCAACTTGTTCGCTGAATGTAAATTTTGCAGCTATTTTCAACAATAAACAATAGCAGAAATAAAATAGTTTAATTACTATTTAAAGACAAAGCCTACTACCATGGGCGTAGCAGGAATTTTTCCAGGGGGGGGTATATTTTCACTGATAATTGATTGACGGCTTCACTATTGTTGCAAAAATGTTTGTCTTCGAAAATCGTATTTCTAATTACCCCCATTTTATTTGCCTTGGAAAAACTTAATTTTCAGACAAAATTTAAATGCATATATCTGCATATAAATCAAGCACAGTTTTTTAGCGAGTTTAGAACATTTTTTTGGTCAATAAACCTTACTGTAAACGAAAATTCTACGTATCTACGTCTCTGTTTCCCAAATATATGTCCTGCAAACGAGAATATTATTTATAAAATTATGACAAGTTATTTAAATTGGTGAGTTTCAGATAAAAGTAAACATTCTCTATTTCAAACTGAAGTATTTGTGTGAATCGTGAATACATATTGACATTGACAATCTTGTTAATTTGTATCATAGAATACAATTAATAGATTGGTTTTGCTTTTTAGTTACACCGTGTAAAGGGTAGTGCAAATGCCGAACGCACCACAGAACTCACCAGAAATCGAGCAGTTCGAGAACCTTAACCTAACTTATCACTAACAGTAACCTCAAATTTAAGATATGAATAAAAATTTATCCATTAACTAAGAAATGATTAATCCCGATGAAGCTGAAAAAGAACCCAGAAGACCGTTGCCTGGACCGCGCGGTAGAAATAATCAGCAAGTAATTATTAAACCAATAAGAATGAATACCTTAGTAATATTTTAATTTTCAAGTACAAATTTACTCCCGAAGAACTGCGAGTAATTCGAGAATGCAATAAAGACAGTTTTTACCAAAGATGTGTGCCTCTAGGAACTCTTTTAGGTGGAGGAGTTTACTATGGTGTTAAGACAGGTGAGTACAATGAAAATTGATGTGTCTTATTTACAGGATAATTTTTCTAGGTTTCTTTAAAGCAAACCCTAGGTTTGGAGCTACACCGAAAGTTATAACAGCTGTTGTAATGGGATATTTCATAGGTAAATTCTCTTACCAAGCCAAATGTGCCGAGAAACTAATGCAGCTTCCTAATAGTCAGATCGGGGAAATGTTAAGACAGAGGCGCAGGGGCAATCTTCAAGAAAGGTAAATTTTATAAATATACAAATAAAAAAGTTAAATATAATGTATGTTTCAGTTTAGATACTGGTTTTGGGCCTGCTATGTCTCTTGCTCCATTTAGCGGAATGAATTCATATGATACGTACACCGACCTTAATCCCAATAACAGTTTAGATTTGGATACCACAAGACCGGATACACCTGGATTAGAAGATTATCAAAGACCTTCTGTAGACAGTAAGTATATTTTACATGTTCTCGTCTTAACGTTCATTGCTTATAATTTTTTCCTAGATCCGATATATGAAGAAGAAATGCCTCCTGTCCAAAAGCACAATACTACTTACGAAGAACTGAGGAAGAAGAACCGTGAAGAATACCAACAAAAACGAATCGGAAACTACAGGTAACAATTCGAAACAATCGTATATAAAGCAAAAAAATATTGTCTTACCGAACAATTTTTTAGAGAACCTGTTAAACCGTCCTCGCCTTCAGCGAAGCCCTCATCCGATTCTGACGAGAGTTACAACCCACCCGCTGCTAAAACTAAATACGGAGATGTTTGGGGCTAAGCAAAAAGCAAGAATTGTCAATATAGTCATTTAAAAAGGGAATGAAATATGATTGTTGTACATTGAGTTAAAATAACATATTATTGCGGTGGATTTTTTATAATGCGTTTCAGTACTTTTAAATTAAAAAAAAATTACATATATAGGTTTCAAAAATAGAAAGTTGCAAGGACGACTTATTTATATTTTGTAGACTTCTTAAAATAGTAATAAGTGTATAAAAATTTATGTGAATTCCTTATTGTCAGATGAAAATTATGTGCTTAATAGCTAAATAAAGAACCTTGTATTCACCATTTCTTTTTCCACATTGGTAATTTAAAAAGTCCAGGTGATTAATGATGTTAGACAACCATACTTGCAGTGATGGTAATGATTAACTCAAAATTCCCTAAAAATAGGATAACAGTGTTTCATTTTCGACTTACAAAAATTTTATTCAAAATGTATACAGTTTTTTTATTCATACATCCCTTATTATCAAATAAAAGTTGTACTTAAAAGTTAAATAAAGAACCGTGTATTTACTGTTTTCCATATCGGCCATTTAAAAAGTGCAGGTGATTTTTCCTAAAAATTGGATAACAATCTGTGAATTAGTGTTTCATTTTTGAATTACAAAATTATTTTCAAAATGTACACTGTTATTTTTTATTAATAAATCTTAAATTGTCAAATAAAAGTTATGTAATTAATAGTTGAATTAAGAACCATTCTTTTTTTTTCATATCGGTCATTCAAAAAGTGCAGGTGACTGAAAATGTTGAACAACCAAACTTACAGTAATGGCAATGATTAATATAAAATTCCCTAAAAATAGGATAACAGTGTGGATTAAAGTGTTTCATTTTTGATTTGCAAGTTTTTTTTAAAATATACACCACTATTTTTTATTCATATAAATCCCTTATTGTCAAATGAAAATTATTTGAGTAATAATTGAATAAAAATTGTATATTCACTAGATGTTGTCTTGTACTGACCATTTAAAATTTGTAAATATTAGGCAAGTGAAAAATTGTATTTTATCCTTCAGTATGAACATTTATTTTTCGTTTATATAAATCCAGTCAAATGAAATTTGTTGTGCTTAATAATTGAATAAAAAGTATGCAGTCATTAAATCTCTGCTTATACCAGTCATGCGTTTGGTTAGGCAACCAAATTTATACTAATGGCAATATCTAATTATAGCCTTGTTTATGTACTTTATAGTAATTAGCACAACATTTCTTAAAAATAGAATTAGCATTAAATTAGAATAAAGCATTATGCAGAAATAGCTTTGGTTATTCAAGAAGTCAGACACAATATAAGTGGGTGGGATATTATTTTGGACATAATAAAGACATGCTACTTACTGCAAACAAATAGATAATACAATCTAATATTGCTTTTAAAAGGCAAAAATATTTTTGTGGATAATTGTTTCTATAGATACATTAATCATGAGTATTTTTATGTCAAGGCACTGTCCCAAAGTTGTTTGTCAAATTTCAGTGAACATGGCCAAAGCAAAATGTCACAAATGCGAAGAAAAATGTGGGAAAGGCAAGGTCAGTCCCGACGAGCTACAAAAAATTGAAACCGCATACAAAGCATTTCTAAGAATGGATTCTAAATCGTTGCTGAAAAAATATTTAACCAGAGACGTGTTTGACAAACTAAAATATAAAAGAACTACTTTTGGGTCAACTCTGTTAGACTGTGCACAATCTGGTAAACGTTTAAAACAGTTTTAAGAATATGTTTAATGATACTTGCTCGCTAGGTTTTGAGAACAGTGACTCCGGTATTGGGATTTATGCAGCTGATCCAAGTGCTTACGTCGTCTTCGCAGACATATTCAACCCCATCATACAAGACTACCATACTGGTTTCAAGAAATCGGACAACCATCCCCCTACCGATTGGGGGTCGTTAGACAGAGTAGGAAATATAGATCCAAAAGGTGAATACGTCGTATCAACGAGAATACGCTGCGGCAGGTCTATTGAAGGATACCCCTTCAACCCTACTCTTACAGAGAGTCAGTACTGGGATATCGAAAACAAAATGATATCCATCTTAAGCAGTCTAGAAGGAGAACTTAAAGGCATCTATTATCCGTTGAACGGAATGACGAGGGAAACCCAGCAAAAGCTGGTAGAAGATCACTTCCTCTTTAAGGAAGGAGACAGGTTTTTACAATCCGCAAACGCTTGTCGATTCTGGCCTGTTGGACGGGGCATTTACCACAATCAGACCAAGACCTTCTTGGTGTGGGTGAACGAAGAGGACCATTTGAGGATTATTTCTTTACAACCTGGTGGTGACTTGGGTGCGGTGTATAAGAGATTTGTCTTAGGTGTATCAGAGATAGAGAAGAAAGTGAAGGTCATGAAAAACGACAGACTGGGGTACTTGACTTTTTGCCCAACAAATCTAGGTAGGTGTGAATTCCAAGATATACAGGGTGGTAACTTTTTAGAACACCTTAGGGATCTGGGAAACTGTAATCTATACAGAGTGGTTTAAGTTAGGAAAAAGTTGCACATTTTCATGCCTTATAATTTTCTGAAAAGAAATGAGATATTTTGTGTAGTTCCTGAAATATTGGCTGAAAACTGAAAAGGGCTTACAAAACTTTTTTATTTTTAAAGAAAATGTTCTGAAAACTGGTACCTCCATATTTATTCGGCATAAACTTTCCAATATGGAGGCAGAGAAACAATTCTGCGCCAACTACTAGATGCCCAAATTTTCATAGTTAACTTTTGATTTTCTGTTGGTGGTCATATATGATTTTGATACCACTGACAACAAAGTAAAAAAAGATGATTTTTCCCATATATAACAAATGTATATTTGGATTTTATTTGTTGTCAAAATTTAATTTATTTTTTTTTTTGCAACAAGGTAGGTAACATCTTTCTAAAAATGGGAATATACAGGGTGTTAAAAAAAGAGTGTAAAATATTTCAGGAGGTAATAGTATGAACCAAAATAAGCAGAAAAGTCTTAATAAACATGGGTCCGCAAAGTAACGGTTACAGAGATATGAACCACTATTCGTTTTTCAAACATTTTACATTATTAGGAATAAACCAACAAAGAAAGCTTTTAACAAACAAAAAACAAAGTTACAGAAGATGTCCAAAGTGCCCTCCGTCCATTTCCAAGAAGGCACGACATCTTCGTCTCAACGATATTCAAACTTTTTCGAAAACACCCTCCTGCTTGGTTTCGATTTCTTGACACTTTTGATTAATTTGTAGCTGCAGCTCTTCCAGGCTATTTACAGGAGTACCATACACGAATGTCTTCAAATATCCCCAAACAAAGAAATCTAGAGGGTTCAGATCAGACGATCTTGGAGGCCATAAAACAGGTCCGGTCCTTCCTACCCATCTATGTGGAAAAGTTTGGTGTAAATGCTTGCTAACGGCCATGGAAAAATGAGCTGGAGCACCATCATGCTGGAATCACATTTGTTGCCTCTGATTCAAAGGAATGTCTTCCAAAAACTCCAGTGCGTTCTGCAGAAAGTTGAGGTAAGCAGCGCCTATTAATCGGTTTGGTAAAACAACAGGACCTAGAAACCTGTCACCTACAATACACATCCAAATGTGTAATGAAAAACGTGCCACATAGATGGGCCTGTTTTATGGCCTCCAAGATCGCCTGATCTGAACCCTCTAGATTTCTTTGTTTGGGGATATTTGAAGACATTAGTGTATCTTACTCCTGTAAATATCCTGGAAGAGCTGCAGCTACGGATTAATCAAAAGTGTCAAGAAATCCAAACCAAGGAGGGTGTTTTCGAAAGGGTTCGAATATCGTTGAGACAAAGATGTCGTGCCTGCTTGGAAATGGACGGAGGGCACTTTGAACATCTGCTGTAACTTTGTTTTTTATTTGTTAAAAACTTCCTTTGTCGGTTTATTCCTAATAAAATAAAATGTTTGAAAAATGAATAGTGGTACTTATCTCCGCAACTGTTACTTTGCGGACCCATGTTTATTAAGACTTTTCTGTTTATTTTGGTTCATACTATTACCTCCTGAAATATTTTACACTCTTTTTTTAACACCCTGTATTTGTTTCTTCTAAAGAGTTAGCATGTACAATCTTTAGGAATGTATAGCAACTGGAATTTGACACTCTTATTTTGTTAAGTAATTGTTTGTTGTTGATATTGGTATTATTTCATGGCAACTTTATTTTTAGGATAATTTAGAACAATAATGTAACTTTTTGTTTGTTAAGGTTGGTAAAAAAATTAAGACCACTTGATAATTTGTAAATTAAAGCAAAAATTAATTTAAAAATTAATACATTTATATTTTTATCAAAATGTTGTTACGTTAGTTCATGTTTTTAGGGACGATGTGTTATGCACAGCAGAATTCGCTTATTTTTGCTCTTTTCCAGTGATGTCAAAATCAGATGTCATGGTCATAAGAAAATTCAAAAGTTGACAATGAAAATTTGGACATCTATAGTTGGCATAGAATATTATTTTTCCACATACATTAGAAAGCTTATGCTGAACAATATAAAAGGTACTAGACTTCATAAGTTATTAAAGGAAACAGAAAATAGATTTTTTCGGTTTTCACCTGATATTCCAGGAACTATGCAAACTTGCATCTTTTAGTTTCAGAAAATTGTAAGGCATAAAAATGTAATTTAAACCCACCCGTATTACGCGTCTTAAAAACTGACCACCACCATATGACTAAGAGATAATAGCGTTAAAATGTATACAGGCGTTCAGAAATTCTGCTACTTTAAAAAAAAAATGTGTCAAGTTTATGAAATATTTTTTTTTAAATGACAATACTAACCTCATAAGTAATTAATAAAAGAATTGTTAAAGTATTAAGAAAGTTATAACCTGGAAACAAATAAATTTTGAGGTTACGCAGCTTCAGTAATATTGACTTTTCGAGAAAATGTTACACCAACTCGACACATTATTTTTTCAATGGTATTACCCCCTAAATTGTCTGCATGGGGTTTCCGGACACCCTGTATGAAAACATTTTCTAGGTACCGCAATTAGAGCATCAGTGCACATAAAAGTCCCAAAATTAGCCTCGAACATGACCAAATTGCATGACATCGCCGATAAGTACAACCTTCAGGTCAGAGGTACAAGCGGAGAACATACCGAGTCAAAGGGAGGGATTTACGATATATCCAATAAAAGGAGGTTGGGACTTACGGAAGCCGAGGTCATTCAAGAGATGTACAATGGAATTATTGAAATAATTAAGGAAGAAAGGAATTCTTGAAGTTAACGGTCGTCCTTAACGTTCGATGTAATCCGTCTGTCAATTGTGAAATAAAAGACGAAGTAAACAAATACAACATATATTTTTTCATTTATACATATATAACAAATGTGTGTAAATCAATATAAATTATAAACTATATATTCTCTTAACATATGATCGCCATTACAATACCATTGTGCTTACAACCCTCTAATCTAACATACAGTTTTTAGTACCAATTGTAATATAAATATTCCTGAATGTTTGGGATATGATACAGTAAATCTGAGAAATCCGCAGACTTCCCGATGTATTGAGTTCTGTTTGTGAAAAATAAAACTTTTCCACATATGATAATTGATTAACAGTATTATAAAATATTGTGTAAAGAACATATTAAAAATTTATTTAGGAACACTTATTCGTGTTTATTCGTCTAGAATGCACGTCCTAACTAAAGCTTCGGTTACCGAGTAAGGATCACAGTTAGACGAGGGTCTTCTGTCCTCCAGGTATCCTTTCTTGTTTTCGGCGCAATCTCTAGGAATACGAATACTAGCTCCGCGGTTAGCAACTCCTGAAATAAAAAATAATGTCTCAAAACAAAAAAAAAACAAATTTATAATATTTAATCTTTAATTTTTCAAATCCAAGGGAGAGTTCACAGTAAGTGGACTAAGCTTCATCCAGACTTAAAATTAACGGGGGTACAATAACAAATATTTTTTTCTCAAATTTCTTTAATATACAGGGTGTGACGTTCTTTAATGCAGAATATTTAAAAACCTTGATTTTTGACAGCAGATGAAATAAAAAAAAATATAGGTCAGCATAGATCTATTATGAGATTTGAATGTTAAAATTATTTAATAAAAAATTACAGTGATAACAAATTAATGCCGGCTGTATTATAAGCGTGACGACCTCGAACCGCACACTGCGATAGATGCACCTGCGAAGTGTAGTCAATGCTGCTTTTCAATAGGCATTCAAATTGTTATTAAGATTTTTGTTATGTGAAGAAATATTTAAATTGTCAAGTTCTGTGAAAAAGATCAATGTATTATGTTATTGTATTTATGGATTTGCATTGTGTTGTGTTTGTTTTGCTGTTTTGATATTGTTTGAAGAAATTGTATTTATACATCTTCAAAAAATTTGAAAGTTAATTTGGGTATAAACATACGAAACACTAATAATTATTGTTAAAAAATAAGCATAATAATCAAACCATAAATTACAATGCTACTTTTTAAGATCAACTTATGATAATTTAATTAGTACCTTGAAACAAAGGGATTAACCTAAACTAAATCTAAATGATAAAGAAACCTATAACAAGACATTGATTGTATCATATACAGGGTGTCCAGAAACTAGTGGTCAAAAATGAGCGGGAAAACAGGGGAAGTTAAAATAATGTCAGTATTTCCTATATATTTTTGTTCTATCTAGCTTGCTTGCAGATATGCAGAGTTTCCAAGTCGGAAGCTATAAATACATACTGAATTTCAGTCATAATTTCTAAACCGGTACCTTGACAGCCTCAAAATTTGGGTGATATGAGTAATTCATGGGAATACAAATCACTATTTAAATTGAGATTTGTCAATCTCGGAAAAAAATTTCGATCCCGGGATTGACTGCTGCCGACAATGTCAATATATTATGAAAAATTGTTATTATTTTAAGTTTTATTTATTTAAAAAGAACAGAATGGTAAATATAAAAAAAAATATATAATTAATATGATAATCATATATATAAATTTATTTTTATTCATATTTTGGTAAAAATAAAAAAATATATAAGAAAAACAAATTCATCCACAGAATTTTGGTAGACTACATTCAACCGTCGAGAACGTCCTCTCCGATTTGTAGGATACACCATTTTTATATAATTCCATTTCTTCAGTTAAAGCAGAAAACACGAAACTTTCTTAATGTACTTAAACCTGACTGAAATGGCTACATAGACCTTTTCAGACCTTGCTCTTATCTACTGAATAAAAAAAATGCATTAAAAATATCTATTTGACTGTAAAGCAGTTATTACTTTGTAAAAATGCGATCAATGTTCAATTTTTTCTAATCAATCTATAAAATTGACAAGGTTAAACCCGAAAATCCCGGGAGCTAAGCTGCCAGCATCCCGAGATTTTTGGGCACTGAAAATTTTCAGAGTCCTAAGATTCTGCTAATTGACAGCCCTAATTGGGATTTGACATGCTTCATTATACAGGTACAGTATAATTTAAGTTTTAGAATTTTTACAATTTTGACAGTATTGATAAATTTAACATTTCTTATTAGCAGGTTGATTTCAGCATCAATTTGCTGCAAAAATACTACACCTTTTTTATTCAGTATTTTTTTATAATTTTTAAAATGAATGCATATTTAACGATGTATGTAATAACAATTTATTAATAATGGCAAAAACATAAAAATGACACCAACATGTTTCATGTGCAACGGAGGTTTTCAATTTTAAAAAATATATAGCACTTCGAGGCCTGGAAATAGGTACTTACTAACTTTATTTTTAATAAATTATTATTAGATACGTTATTAAATATACGTGTATGTCGAATATGGTAAAAGATATCAAATAAAACAATCGAACTGTGAATGCAAACTGTTAAATTTGGCAACACCGTCAAAATTGTATAAATTCTAAAACTTAATTTTGACAGTACCTGTATAAAAAGGCACATCTAATTCCAATTTAAATAGTAAGAGCTACATATTATGAGTTACTACTATCCCCCTAATTTCAGATTTGCCAAGGCAAGGGTTTAGAAATTATGGCTAAAATTCAACATTTCACTTCTTATTTGGAAGCCCTGTATATCCGTAAGGAAGTCTGAACAAAAATATATATAAAGTTACTTTGACCCCCTGTATGCCCTATCATTTTTAATTACTAGTTTCTGGACACCCTGTATAAAAAATCATTCATTATATCTTTTGATAAGTGTACTAGATTGCAGTGAAGTGCCACACAAATGTTTACAAGCCAATCATCTAACAACAATGGTGATATTTTCAAGTGGTTATTTTCAGATGTGTAAACTAAATACTAAATAATATAGGTATCTAGTAATTCATCAGTCTACACAGAAATATTTATATTATTATAAGGACAGGTGATGTTTATCTTAAATTGACATAACGGAATCTGTGATTTTTGTCTAACTGATAATGCAATCACAGCTAATCCAAACATTTTAATTTGCCTAACAAAAATTTGATATCGGTAAATGTCCCCAACTCTAAATTTCGTGTAAGATTCGTACAGATTTAATGATAACATTTGAAATACAAAATTAGTACAAATTTGATAACACAATTAGGTTCTGATGTATGTGAAGATGATATTTAATTCTCATGACTAATTTAGATTTTTTCTTACCTGCACTGAAGTCGTGAATAGATGAGGTTTCGTGCCTTCCAGTAAGACGACGTTCGTTGTCTTTTCCCCCACGAGGATCATAGGCCTGGATATGTCTAAGATGATTTCTGCTGAGTTTGTCAATGGCTTTTTCTATTTCCCTAAAACAAATAAATTGTTAAACCATAACCATATACAGGATGCCCCTAGTAAGCGTAAAGAACTTTACAAGTTATAGATCTGAACAAAATAGTACAAAAAAAAAAATTTATCTTTCTATAGCGCAACTCATTGAGATATAGAATGTTAAATTTTAAAAAACGAATTCGTAGATATGGCTACGTTATTATTATTATTTTCATTTAACACTTTGTAACTCAGAAAATGGAATAGAAAGAAATATATGGTTTTAGCACTATTTTATCCTAATTTATAAATGTTTATATATTCACACAGGGGCATCCTGTATAGTGATGTATTAAATTATGGCTCACATTTAATGGACTAAAATATTGCCAACAAATGCCAAAACGATAGAACGATCACCAAATTGCTCTCACTAAATATGTTGAAATGACACCTAAATATATTTGTAAATATTTATTTCTTGTTGTAAAAATATAATTAAAACCCGAAAAAGTCTCTTTGAATTCAAAAAAGATATTTTATTGGCAAATAAAGATTGACCCCGAGGCAATATAAATAACTGTCTATTGTACAGTTTATTTCAAACCCAAAATAATAATTTATTAGCCAATACGTATTGTCCATAAATTGCTTCAAAAACACTTACCTACCCGGATAATGAGATTTTTTTTCATTCTTTAAAAACTAATAATATTAGTAGTAGTTAATATTATTAAGTTATAAATGTATTAAATGAAAAACAAATTAATTTAGTAATGCTTATTATTTAAAAAATGCATTTGGTAATCGTCTACGTTTAGTTTTATGCTATAGCTAGTGCTATTATTTGATATATAGTAACTTTCTGAGTTGTTATGCAAGAACAGCAAGAGCAGGTCAAAGAATCCCAGCTAAGGCTAGGGACGTGCACTTTAATTCTGTTACTGGCAGTGAGTAACCGAGGTCACGATATAACAACCTGGAAAATCACTATACAGGGTGTTCCGCATAAGAACCGACAGAGCAGGTGTATGTAGGAGGTCTCAACATATTGCAATTTAACCAAACATACCTATATACAAAATTGCACACAGGCAAAGTGTTCAAAGCGGGGCCAAAAATGTCGAAAAAATTGCTCTGAATTATTTTAATTTGGAATAACCGGGACATGATTTAGGGTTGTTATTAGTCTTTTCTGACTATGAGTTTAAGCAAATTAAAACATTTGTAGTGTTTGTTCGCTGAATGTAAATTTTCCATCCATTTCCAACAACAAACAGTAGCAGAAATAAAATAGTTTATTACTAACAACAAAGTATAAACTATATATACTTTGTGTTACTAACTGTCAAATTTTAAAGACAAAGCATACTACTGACTTTTTGATTTCTTCTAATAAACAGTAATAAAATCTTGTTTTAATTAATGCATTTTTTCTTGAACACCTCGAAGTTTTTTAAAGTTTAACAAGAATAGATAGAAAAGATTTAAAACGGAACTGCTTAAAGTTGACATTTTATAGATATTTACCTTTTACTTTGTTATATAATAATTTTTTAGTCTGGTTTGATGTTTTAGACTTTTTGTAATTTTAATTTTTTTCCTCTTTTTGTCATTTTATTTTATTTTGTTCTAGAATGACATGTTTCACATTTCTCGACATCTTCTTATTATTACGATTTATTGATTATTGTTTATTTTACTGAATTGGGCTTGCCCATAATAAATAAATAACTAAATAAAAAAGTGTTTTAAATTAAATTCTGCATGGGATATTATCATTCTTTTTAAATTCGATCAATGAAAAAAGTTTGGTATAATTTTAGCGGTGACTCAACTTCAATGAACACTTTGTAGTTAGTGTTACAATACACTTGAACTCATAGTCAAAGAAGATCAATAATAAACCTAAATCATGTACCAGATTTGGTTATTCCAAGTTAAGGTAATTCACAGATATTAATTTTTGGTGATCATTAAAATTGTAGCATTTTATAGTTTTATTATGCCAACTGCATTCAAGCGTCAGCTTCCTACGATATTATCCAATTTAAAATTAGGTATTACTAATTGTAAATATAGTTTCTGCAGCACATGATAATACTTAAATGTGATTTGTATTCGTATGCTAACATTATTTAAATAGTATGTTTGAGATAATTAATATATCCTCATTACCAGTTGCATCTGGGGACCCCCCTCTAATAAAACCTGTTTATGTTATATTTACTACATGTAAAATATAGTACAAGGTTGATGCGGTTAAATGTGATACAATTACAATATTTATAACACTTAAATATATTTGCACTTATTAAAAATATTCGTTATATATTTTACTCCGTACTTAGTTATCTACAATAATTATGAACAAGGCCTGAGTAAACAGTATTGTTTCCTTTGCCATATGACCAGAACTAAATATGTAGATAGAATTGTTAGAGAGTGAAAAAATTGGTACTTACAAAATACCTCCTTCTTCCCTCATGGCTTTCGTTGAGAAGTTAGTGTGAGCTCCAGCTCCGTTCCAGTCACCTTCCATGGGCTTGGGGTCAAATGTTACAATTACACCGAAATCTTCTGCTACTCGCTGAAGGATAAACCTCGATACCCACAGCTGGTCGCTGACTGAGATACCTTCGCAAGGTCCAACTTGGTATTCCCACTAAAACGAATAAAACATGAATTCAACATAAATGTATCAGTACTAATACGCTAATTACAGAAACGTGGATATTTTTAATAAATCTTAGCCCTATTTAAATAGAGTTAACACCCTGTATCTTTTTGAGAACATTTTATCTCAATTCAAATATGAAAGTATAGGTATTACAACAAATATAAAAATTTGCAAATTTTTCCTTGACATCTAATTTTTTTATATTTTCTGAATTATTTAAATGTTTTTTTTTTATACAGCCATGCATAATCTTCGTTTTCTACAACACTTATACAGGGTGTCCCCGTTTTTCCATTCTTAACTTTGGAAAATGATAAAGCATGACAAACTAATAGAGGTTCTTTCATACAAAATTTTCTCTATGACACTCCATTTTCCTGATACAGAGTGTTCAACTTTAAAACAAATATTTCATTTTCTGTATTATCTACTAAAGAAATAATTTTTGTTCAAGCTTGATATGTAATAATCATATTAAA
The DNA here is from genome assembly GCA_037114965.1 of Monochamus alternatus. NCBI lineage: Eukaryota > Metazoa > Arthropoda > Insecta > Coleoptera > Cerambycidae > Monochamus > Monochamus alternatus. Next base: position 8,735,845 of record CM073426.1, on the reverse strand, counting down.
ATGTTAATATTTTGACATTAATAACTTTTTTTAATTAAAGCCTGTAGGTATGGATTGTTGTACTGTTGAACTTTACGTCAATGATGAAAAGTATTTATTTAGAGGAAATATTGAAATTTGTTATATTTTCTGAAAAAAGTGATCTTGAGGAATTCACTAAGCAGCTTTATTTTTCAGATATTAGAAAAATAATATCAGAATAAAATGTATGAAAAAACTATAATTTTTTTCATACTCCATCATTTTCTAAAGTTAAGAATGAAAAATCGGGAACACCCTGCATACATTGTTTATTATAATCATCAAAATGTTCCATAAAAAGTATGTATTTTATCCTTAATTTTATTGCATTCAACTTAAAAAAAAATTAAACTGTCAAACATGACATACGTTTAATACCTTATACTATTTTGAGAACGAAAACAGAGTTTTTCGAAACGTCAAAATATACTCGCGATAGTGATGTGATTTTTGTTATTTTTTATATATATGTTTTTTTCAGTGTGAGATTTTTTAGTTAGGCAAACTTAGTTTAAAAAATAACCCTTGATTAATCCGTTAAATCCAATTGATCCAATAAAACTGATCCATAACGAATGGATTATAATGTAATTGTAGATTGTAGACGTCAAAATAATAGGATTTAGTCAAACATAGTTAAATTAGGTATCTACAGTGAGAACTTAGACCCTTGATACTGAAAAATCCGATTATGAACTTAATAGATATCACTATAGAGAGCGCTAGTTAAGCACTATGACCTAATTCTCGTTTATCGTGATATTGACATATTCCTATCTAGATTTTATATAAATAATTTGATAGGCCAATTTTTTTAGAGAAAAAGCTATACCTGTGTGAAGCCCAATGCTAATAACAGCAAAAAAGTCAATGTGACCACCGAGATACATATTTTAAAATGAAAGACGTGATTTGTTTTGATGCGATCTAGCCACATTTTACTAAAGCAACTCTCTCTGAATTCTATTATTTTGACGTTTACAATTTACAGTTACTCTATGACCCTTTATTCATTAAGGATGATCCTGTATAACTTATGTAGCGTACCTGAGCAGGCATAACTTCCGCATTCGTCCCAGAGATATTAATTCCGGCGTACAGACAGGATCTGTAGTGGGACTCGACGATGTCCCTGGCGTACACCTTATTAGCGCCAACGCCGCAGTAGTAGGGCCCCTGAGGACCAGGGAAACCGTGCTTAGGCCATCCTAGGGGTCGAAGGTCCATGTCTAGCAACGTGTATTCCTGCTCTATACCGAACCAAGGCTGAGCGTCCTTAGCCGCCTCCATGACCTGGAAACACGACAACCTCTTGTTGCTTTCCGTGGGTTTCTTGTTGTGCTTGTAAGTATCGCACAACACCAGCTTGTTGTTTCCTCTGAGGAAGGGGTCGTTGTACATTGCGACAGGGAATAGATATGTGTCGGAATTTGAGCCTTCTGATTGGTAGGTGGAACTGCCGTCGTAATTCCATTTGGGCAGTTCTGGAAAAGAAAAAAATGTTTAGGCCAAGAATGCAGGCTGATTCAGTCATTAATTTTAAAAGAATATAGGAAAAAATAGTATAATATTGTCACAGAATTTGCACCGCTCACACCTATACGAGGCTCGTAAACAAACAAAATAATGCCGTGTATCGAGGCGCTATTGGAAAATGAAGAATCGACGAGAATGTTTCGAGAAATGGATCTAGAGATGATAGAAAATACCTGGAATATTCATTTGGTCTATAAAAAAGAATTAACGGCCCATTCGGTCAGTTTTGGATTACAGTAAAAATTAACTGTTTGTTTTTCTGGTAGTAGAAAAAGTCGGGTAATAATATGAGTACGCGTTTACAAAACTGTTTAAATGCATATTTACGTGGAAAAAAATTTCAGATCATTATTTACACCCCTTTTTAGACTGTCACTGATTTAGCTCCCAGTTCAACTCGGTGTCGGCTTGATGCGACGTTGCCAAATTTAAATATATTCCAAGTACTTATTGTAATGTTAAAATATGTAATAAATGCTAGTACTATTTTTTTAAAGTATGCAATGAACATATTAAGTTTCAGTTTGAAATATATTTAATATTGAAGTTACAAAATTCCAATTTCATTACACAAAGAGTGAGATAATAAAATAATACTACTAAGTAAATTATTAAGAGAGGCTGAAGTATTAGTCACTGAGTATTACTTCGTAATACTGATAGCAATACAAAAAAAACCCTCGTGCTGTCAACAAAAAATAGTCCGAGACATATTCAGTCACAAACAATCCGGCAATCCGTATGGACATACCGTATTTAGGTCAATAACCTTGTTTTCAATGCTCACTCAATGACAAACGTTGCAGAGCCGCCAAATAATAACAGAAACAAACAATTAAAATCGCATTTATATAACCAGCGGTATAATATAATATAATGAAATCATGAGTGTTTACTATTTAACAGATTAGTCCCATAATAAATGTTCAACCGCAGTTATCACGCACTGACATTGGGTAAGCTGTAATGTGCACACTCGGCATAGTTAAAAAGTTGGCAGTTCAAAACGAACTCATTCAGGTCTGTTTTCATATGCTTCTCAAGCAGAATGGCCTCCCGCTTCCCATTCAGTCAATTCTTTCTTTAATAAGTTACCATGTTCGCGTAGGAAGGTGCGTTTCGTGTTTGTTTTTTGTGTCTCCAGTGTAGGTTATAATAATTTATTAAATTTAATATTTACCTAAATAATAATCCAATTCAAATTGGGTGAAACTGAATTTAACAAATGTTCCTACCAGGAACAACAATTAATACTGAAAGAGCGTGGTCGTCCCCATTTCGGTACTGATTACGAGGCGAAAGCCTGGATGGAAATGGGAATAAGGGATCTGATTCTGATTTAAAATGTAATTAAATGATGAGTGAAACAACTGACTAATGTTAAAAGTTGAAAGTAGATTCATTACAATTACGTTAGCAGTTCAAAAGAAATCGCAAAATTCATTTTAAAGAGTGCCATTATTATTGCAATCGATTGTACATATATCAAAATAATAACGATGTAATTATCATTGAAAATCTGTAATGAAAACCCTCAATAGTCTGGAAATGTAAATGTGATCTGTTATTATTTTATTCAAGTTGATTTTTTTTTACTTCAAAATTTTCTTGTAATTGTAATTACGTATACCCACTCTATCAAAAACGAATAAGTATTTTAACTAATTTTATTGACAATTCTATTGTTTTCAAATAACAATTTGCCATAAAAATAGTTTAATGGTGCATACATACAAATGTTAAATGAAAAACATTAAAGAAAACCTAAATTGGAAACTACGAGAATCTATTTCGGAAAGCCAAAACAAAAACATACAAAAATATCATAATGGGACAATTACCGTCACTACATAAATAATAAGTATAAATTACTTTATTATTAGAAGTCACTAAGTAGCCTTAATAATTAAATAGTATTGAAAGTACTTGTTAATTGACTTTTTTTATTAAAATAAATGGTATACAATATTTTTATCCAGGCCAATCTGTACATTCACCAAATGCTCAAATTACTGGCATTTCACGTTTATTACTGTTATATCTCTCTAAGATGATTGTATAATAAAAGATATTTAATGACATTATTTATTACTATTTATTTATTTATAACAAAAATGACATATACCGACAAACGCGTGAGGTAAGTAAAAGAGTAAATATGTACATAAATTTGCTGTTATAGGTATATCTGCATCATACCGCTTTTCCAGTGTTTATTTTTATTTCATTGTATAGAATAAATCCAGTTAATTATGTACAAGTAAAAGTAAATATTGTCTAATTTATTCACAACACTATAAATTTGTTGTTATCGAACAAGATTTTATAATTAAAAACTGGGTGCATTCGAAATTTTCGATAGTATTCCATTTGTTACATTTTTTTTAGAATAAATGGACATTTTATTTAACTGTACGCGGAGTTGTCTTTTCTTGTTAGTGGGTAATCCTAATGGAACTGTAATCAATAAAAATGTAGTTTTGACAATTTGGAACGAAAGAACGAAAAACGAATGCGAAACATTGCAGCTAACCGGATTAACAGGCTGTTACCTATCAGGTATTATCATTAATAGCAATGTTAATTTGAGTCGATTTTTCGAAGGAAAAGAGGGTTTTAACGAACTAGAATTCCCAAATATTTTTTTATTGTCTTGAAGACCACCCTGAGCACGTGATTAAAAATTTGTGTATTTAATGGTGTTAACTCTGTTATGTACATATAATTAATGTACAGAATTATTAGATATAATACCGAAGCTTGTACAGTGCGTTTCTGAAATAAATACGTTTCCTCAAAGATGTTATAGAGTGGAAAAATAAATAATTTTCAATAAGCAAAAGCAACGGAAGTTTCTCGTAATGTCTCATTCAAATCAAGAATTAGCAGATATGATGCGAGTGTGTGTGTGTGTGTGTTGATGTACCGAACATTCATTGTCAATGCCGCCCTTTTTCTAAAGCGTATGGATAGGTATTATTTATTAGTTTATATTAAGAAACCTAAGAAAGAGTATCAAAGTAAACATTTTGACTAGAAAAAAGCGTTGTAAAGCCGCCGTTACCCCTTTAAATGATTAGGTGTATTAATTTGTCCACTGTATACCAGTCGTTTAACAGCACCTAACAAAAAGATATTCAGCGGGTTGAGTCAGTTACAAGAAAAAATTAAATAGTGCTTTAAAAAGTAACAAATAACGAATAAATTGCATTTTCGTTACTAAAATCATATTGAGCCTGTGTTTGAGAAAATGCAAGTAATTTTGAGCATTTACTTAAATAAAATCATTAAAGTAATGTTGATTATTACTTTCTTTTATCCATTAAGTAAATAACCGACTGATTAAAAGAAGTGTTTGTAATGTCATTTAAACAACAGTGTTTTTAGTTTTACTTGAGAACCAGGCTTTCCCCAGAAAACATAAAGAAGCAGTAATTTGTATACAATTGAAAAACAAATTCGAAAATATCGTGATTGTTACAATAAAGCAGCAGCGCAACCGGAGCATCAAAATTTTTTTGAAAAGGCTTCACATTTTGGACCATGATTGCGTAAATATATGTACCCAATTATTTCACTCAATAATTTTTAAAATATTTAAAATAATTTTGCAAATTTAACACTCTGTGTTTTTTTAACAAAACGTCCTAGATACAAACTTTATGTGAAATACTTTAAAATTTCCCAAAGATATGAGCTTTCATTTTTGGTCATCGTTTGTGAATCTCCATGTATAATTTTAATTTAATTTCAAGGCTTCCTAGATAACCAAAATATATTTTTTTTTTTCAGTATTTGCACATCTAGGTGTTCTATGTCAAGTTTGAACATACTATGCATATAATTAAATAAATAGTTCGTCAAAACTTGTTTTTAAAAAATATTTAGTACAAGATTAAAGTTCTTATGGACTATATATCAGAAGAAATGGGTCAACACTATGCTGGAGAGACTAGACACCAAAATATTATGTTTGAGCTCATCATGCCTTATACGAATGTCGCTGGTTTAAGAAATACAGGGTTCAAGGTTTAAATTTTATTCTGAAATTGAATTGAGAGAAGTTTTGATAGCATGACCCTGAAAATTGGTAGGTAGTGTTGGGTTTTTTGGTGTGAGAATTATGAATTTGAAGCTTATTTTGACATTGCTCCTAGAGAGGTAAATCAAAATATATTTTATTTATCTATTGCAGTGGCGTAGCCAGAAATTTGACATGGGGGGGTTCCGCGAACAAAGTATTTCAAACTAGAATTTTTTAATAAAAAAAATACAATTTTTTAATAAATTGAAACAATATAAAGTAAATAAAAAACAATCTCGTCATAAACATGTAAACAATTAACAGGTACGAACAATATTTGTTAAAAAAATGACAAAAATAAAATTAGAACTTGGTTGCAGGTGAACCTTAGTGCAGGGTTGCCGTAGGAGATGTAGTTCACTGACGTTGCCAAATCTTGGCGAATAGAGTGATTGCAAGTTTGTAGTGAGACATTATCTATATGACCCAACCAATCCAACCCAACCCATGGGGGAAAATTTAAACCTCGAACACTCTGTATTCTTAAACCAGCGGCATACGTATAATACATGATGAGCTCAAACATAATATTTTGGCGTTTGTACTCCAACTTCGTGTTGACCCATTCTTTCTGACTCACTCTGTATATATGGGTCCTAAAACGCTGAGATACAGGGCGTTGAATTTTATTTACTTATTTATTTTTGCTGGACAGAACATATAACCTTTACTTTGAATTAATATGATTTTTGTCATTTATTTTTGTATTTATTCCTATTTAATTAATTCAAAACAATTTTAACTGATTTATTTTATTATTTAATTTAGTTTAATTATGATTTGACATCTAAATATTATTTTCGGTTTTCTGGGTAAAATTCTTCATATTTTTTCGAAAACATTTGCAAAATTTCAATTTGACTCTTTATAAAAAGATTCATAGGTTCCCCTCTATCTCCACCACTGGAATTAATATGCGATGATTTGCGATGAAATAGTTCTTTGCCGCAACAACGATTTTTTCGTTAAAAAATAAATAAGTACATAACAAATAAAATTCAACGGCCTGTATCTCAGAAACGAAGCGTTTTACGGCCCATAATTATAGGATCTTTTAATCTCAAAATGAGGTCCTCTAAAGACAGTGGAAGTCCTGCTATTTAAAAAATGAGAGACCCTGTAAAATACTACCTATAGACTTTGTTGCTTCTTTTTACCTATTAAATGTTCCTAGAAGTTTTACCATATCCACAACAAAATTAGCGCATTTTATCGAAAAAACTTATAACTCACCGTCTACCTTCGTTGGGACGAAGTCCAAGGTGCGAGCTTTACATCGAAGATTTGCTCCAGTACCATCGATCCAGATGTACGTCGCCTGACACTTGCCATCAGGAATGGGCAGTGTCAGGTAGTGCTGCAATACTGTTTTATTTAAGGCCGCGTTAGGCGAATGTTCTAGACATGGATTAGGCATGGTGGTCTGAAACAAAGAGAAAATCATTTATACATCCATCCCCATAAAAGAATTTTTCAAATGTGAAATATTGACGCATGTAACTACAAAACTATGTTTCAAACTTATATAGGGTACAGGGTGTTAAAAAAAGAGTGTAAAATATTTAAGGAGGTAATAGTATGAACCAAAATAAGCAGAAAAGTCTCAATAAACATGGGTCCGCAAAGTAACGGTTGCGGAGATATGGAATGTTTTATGTTTTTTAACCCCTTTTTTATTTTGCAAAAACGTTGTGTATCTTCTTATAATAGTTGGTTGATGTTTAGTGAAATAAACAGTACGTATTTGACAGTTGTTCTCAGTGCACAAGCTTTATTTCGCTATAGCTGGTTACTCTAACGCAGAATTAACAGACATGCATTTCATGTATGGTCGTGCTAATGGGAACGCCACCGAAGCGCGACGTCTTTATGTTGACGCTTATCCAAATCTCCTTCACAACGCATGTTTGGAAGAATTCACCAAAGATTGCGTGATACCAGTTCCTTGAGTAAACAGTGCCATTTATCCGGAAGACCAAGGTTGGTATCCACTCCTAGAACAGAAGAAGAAATTCTAGCACTGGTAGAGCAAAATCCAGGTACGAGTGTGCGGAGAATATCAGCCGAGATAGGAATTAGTGGTCCTCTTGTTTGGAGAATCCTTCACGAGCAGCTGCTTTATCCATACCATGTGCAACGAGTACAGGCCTTAAATCCAATAAATAATCATCAAGCACGTTTGGTTTTTTGCCGCTGGTTTCTACGTCATGATGCTGAAGACCCTCGTTTTCTTGCAAACATTCTTTTTACTGATGAGAACGGGTTCACAAGAAATGGAGTGTTTAATTTTCACAATACGCATATTTGGGCCGACGAAAATCCTCATGCTCTAATAGAATCTAGACATCAGGCACGTTTTTCATTAAATATTTAGATGGGTATTGTAGGTGACAGGTTTCTAGGTTCTGCTGTTTTACCAAACCGATTAACAGACGCTGCTTACATCAACATTCTACAGAACACACTCTATGAGTTTTTGGAAGACATTCCTTTGAATCAGAGGCAACAAATGTGGCAGCTCATTTTTCCATGGCCGTTAGAGAGCATTTACACCAAACTTTTCCAGATGGGTAGGAAGACCTGTTTTATGGCCTCCAGGATCGCCTGATCTGAACCCTCTAGATTTCTTTGTTTGGGGATATTTGAAGACATTAGTGTATGACATTCCTGTAAATAGCCTGGAAGAGCTACAGCTACGGATTAATCAAAACTGTCAAGAAATCCAAACCAAGGAAGGTGTTTTCGAAAGAGTTCGAATATCGTTGAGACGAAGATGTCGTGCCTGCTTGGAAATGGACGGAGGGCACTTCGAACATCTTCTGTAACTTTGTTTTTTGTTTGTTAAAAGCTTCCTTTATCGGCTTATTCCTAATAAAATAATATGTTTGAACAACGAATAGTGGTCCGTATCTCCGCAACCGTTACTTTCCGTTTATTAAGACTTTTCTGCTTATTGGTTCATACTTATTACCTCCTGCAATATTTTACACTCTCTTTAACACCCTGTATGTACCTACATAATAATGACACGTTATTGGGAACTACAATGTTCTATCTACCTAGTAGATATTTACAATACCAAGACATGTACACGAAGTTCCAAAACAACAAGTGACAATTTAAAAGGAGGCTGCTATACAGGGTGATTGAGAGGAAACCCTAAATATTCGAAAGGGGTTTTTAGGGGGCAAAAGTGAACAAAAACGCCTAATAAACGGTTATTACGAATATCAACGGTTACTGAGATAGCAATGAAAATGTTGTTATTGCTATTTTTGCGAAAGCAGTTATTTGATATTTTATTTTGAGTAGGCCATGCATTCTAAAGTAAACTCACATTAGTGACTACTAACTGTCACATTTATTTTGACGTTTGTGATTTAAACGCTTATTTTATAACTATACTCGCGTCAAGAATTCAGACGTCTTACGTCACAACTGACGATACATATTTGTTTTTATTGTCAACGTAATTTTCGATATTTGGTCGCGTTAAAAACAATCATTTTTTGCAATTTAGTGCAAAATATAATGCAAACTTTTAGTGTAGTATATAGTTTTATTTCTTTCAGTTGCAGTTTCTTAAATATTTTGATGAAAATATAATGAATTATTCATTTGTTCGTATGACGTAAGTCGTCTGAATTCTTGTCGCGAGTATATCGCATTTATTTTTACATGTGCACTTCAGCGAGCTACCTGTGCAATCCACAAATTAACTGATGCATGGATCGAGGCGGACGGTGGTATATTTGAAAATTTAATTAATTAATTTCGGTTTATTAGATCTTTAATCAATATTATTATTTATAATACCTACAGAATAAACACTTTTTTCTACCGATGCATTACAATAATTAACTCGGGTACAAATATTTTCATTGCTATCTCAATAACCGTTGATATATTCGACCACATGTTTATTAGGCTCTTTTGTTCACTTTTGCTCCCTGAACACCCCTCTCGAATATTGGAGGTTCCCCCTCAATTACCCTTTAATATTTAGCCTCGATTTTCAGTATACATGACAAGATCCAAAGTTGAATTTTAAAGATTTTTTATTTTAATAATTTGCACATGTACCCTGCTTTTCAATAACTTTGATAACATTTTGATCAACTGTAATTTTTCTGTTTTTAAAGATATCGGAATGAAGGCATATTGCATAGTGGACTAGCAGCTTTTTTTCTTATTTGAAACAAAAACCAAAAAGCAATGATTTTGAGAGAAATCTGAACCTAACTTATATATTTTTTAATGGAACGCTCTATATATTATTGGATATTTGGATTCTACTCAAAATTCCAAGCATATTTTAAAAAGCATATCCTATACCTATCTTCAACTGTTTTTGAGAAAATAGCGTCTGTATAAGTTCATATAAACATAAAATAATAAATAAAAAGCAAAGTAAATTTGAGTGGTAGTATTAAATAAATAGTTATACAAACATGTCAAATTATCATAAAAATTGCTCTACTTGTCTGCCATTTTCTTCAACACATCTTTCATACACTCTAATTCAAACAAAATCCATTGAAATACTGAGACTAACATCAAAAGGGGGGTGTGAAATTATAGTCCTGAATGCCAGTATAAGTTTTAATTTATTTTCCAACTAGTTTCGGCGCGTTGAGCCATCCTCAGGGACACACTCAACTGTGATACATAACAAAATTTCAACGCCCGCAAACTACAGAAAAGAAAAAACAACAATATATAATTTGTTATATTTGAAATCAGTCATATAAAACCAGTTTTACTTACATACAGTTAAATGTTAAGAAGGACACTAATCAAAGTCTAACATTAAGTTGTACATCAAATAACTATTTGTACACTTTATTAATTATTAGGATTTGAAAATTTGGATTGATGTAAAATTTTTGATATTACAATAATAATGGCATTTTTTAAAATAAATTTGAATGATATTTCTACTCAGAACTTTAAAGAGTTGACAAACTATTTTGAGAGAGTGTCATTATTATTTCAACAGATTGTACTAAACTATCTATGCCTTACAATGTAAAATTAGAGTTAATAATCAAAGAACATTGAAATCCATTTGTGTATGAACGTGGAGATGTCAAATTGTGTTATAAAATTTTGAAAAAATAGTCATGGAAAAATATGACTATTTATCACACGGCTCCCTTATGTAACCCGTCTGTGATTTTTTATCTTTAACTAATTGTACATTGTAAGATGTACCCCAACAAATTGTAACCCCTAGCACGAGCCTTTTCAGGCTTTGCGAAGCCACATAAATAAAGCAAATGTAAACAAAGGACACATGTTTTCCCTACGATCGGGCGTCATCGACGAGAGTTCGGAGACAGCTGGATGCGGCGGTCATTAGAATGCGCGTTTTCTAACAATATAATAATGGTATTTTTAAAGTTTGCACTAAAGGAATAAATTCACCCAAGAAATAAATAAATTATCGTAAAAAAAATTAAATAAAAAAACTACTTTCTCAAGTTTTAAGTAAGATGGTACTAAGATAAGTTGATTTAAATCACCTTATTTTCGTCCAAGGCAGCTAGCCTCAAAGTATGGCCCATTTTTTAACAAACACCCTGTATAATAAAAATATATAATATTACGTATCTATGTATAACCTAACGCGTATTTAACCTTCATGTAAGAATTTGGAACATTACTACGCCAAAAATTTACATTGGTATGAATACTTTAATATTATTTATATAGAAATAATCAGTATTAACGTAAAATATCTATACACATACACAATTATTTTAAATGAACATAGTGATGATCTAGAAAATTAGATCTTAAGAAAATAAACAATCAATCAATCCTCATTTTGATAAATGTACTGATTACATTGATTATTTTTTTATGAAACCGATTGTGATAGATTTGCAGATAACCTACGCGAACATAGAACTAGTTTTAACCAGTATACATTTTCATTCATCATCGTTTAATACAATAACGAAATGAATTTAAAAATTATAGTAGGATACACTAAATAGCAAATGTAGGGTAGGTATGATACTGGAATAGATATATTTTTCAATAAAACAAATACGAGTTACAATATTTTCTTCTATCTCTAATCGTTTTTACACCAAAACTTTAGCTTGAGAATAATAAACCCAATACATACATATACCTAATTAGTAAAGATCAATGTGTTTCTTTTAAATCTATTGTAGGTCCTTTGACTTAACTAACGCCGCGCAGGGCTGGTAAATGTAGCGACAATTACGCGTAGGCCTCTGCTTCGGCGGCTAAGGGTATAGCCCCACGATAGGAATCGCTGACCCTTTGGAATGGCTTCTTCCTCGTCCGGTTCGTCCTGGATGGTGACTATCGTACTGGCCTGGGGTCGATCCTATTGATGACTTATTTAATTTCCATTGAGAAATTACTAATCAATGGAATTCGACTGACATCAACATCAAAACATGCTTCCTTTTAATAATACGACTGCCTCCGAATGTCAAATAATACAGTTTTAGTTAGAGATTACTGTTATTTAGACGATTTATTTTCAATAGACGATTTTAGGAAATATAAATTGAAAACGATGGATTTATATATTTTACATACTACACTCACATGCAAAAAACGCAACAAATTTTTTATTTTTAGTTCCATTTTTATATATTTTTTAGCAAACTGTAGACAAAATTATTAATTTAACTTATCCTGTCTTTTGTTAAATGCTGGCGTCTTTGGTTATTATACAGGGTCAACTAAAAGCTTGTTTTATAATCCCAATTTTAAAACACCCTGTAAAATAATTTGGTAACAAAATTCATTGAAAATACCAATTTGTGTTAACGATTCTTTTCCCATATTTATTTATTTTTTTTTCACTGGCAAATAGCAGTCTAGATACTTGGTGACACGGAAGCACGGGGTCCAGTTGCTAGTCAACTATTCAAACCAAAGTCTTTTAGTCTTCGGCGAACTGTCCACACACTAACATTTGTACCTCGGACCTCTTGGAGTTGATTCCTTGACTGCACTGATAAATGACGATCCCGCAAAGTTCGTATGTGAAGAAATCTGTCATCAATAGCAGTAGTTCCTCCTGCAATATTTTACACTCTCTTTAACACCCTGTATGTACCTACATAATAATGACACGTTATTGGGAACTACAATGTTCTATCTACCTAGTAGATATTTACAATACCAAGACATGTACACGAAGTTCCAAAACAACAAGTGACAATTTAAAAGGAGGCTGCTATACAGGGTGATTGAGAGGAAACCCTAAATATTCGAAAGGGGTTTTTAGGGGGCAAAAGTGAACAAAAACGCCTAATAAACGGTTATTACGAATATCAACGGTTACTGAGATAGCAATGAAAATGTTGTTATTGCTATTTTTGCGAAAGCAGTTATTTGATATTTTATTTTGAGTAGGCCATGCATTCTAAAGTAAACTCACATTAGTGACTACTAACTGTCACATTTATTTTGACGTTTGTGATTTAAACGCTTATTTTATAACTATACTCGCGTCAAGAATTCAGACGTCTTACGTCACAACTGACGATACATATTTGTTTTTATTGTCAACGTAATTTTCGATATTTGGTCGCGTTAAAAACAATCATTTTTTGCAATTTAGTGCAAAATATAATGCAAACTTTTAGTGTAGTATATAGTTTTATTTCTTTCAGTTGCAGTTTCTTAAATATTTTGATGAAAATATAATGAATTATTCATTTGTTCGTATGACGTAAGTCGTCTGAATTCTTGTCGCGAGTATATCGCATTTATTTTTACATGTGCACTTCAGCGAGCTACCTGTGCAATCCACAAATTAACTGATGCATGGATCGAGGCGGACGGTGGTATATTTGAAAATTTAATTAATTAATTTCGGTTTATTAGATCTTTAATCAATATTATTATTTATAATACCTACAGAATAAACACTTTTTTCTACCGATGCATTACAATAATTAACTCGGGTACAAATATTTTCATTGCTATCTCAATAACCGTTGATATATTCGACCACATGTTTATTAGGCTCTTTTGTTCACTTTTGCTCCCTGAACACCCCTCTCGAATATTGGAGGTTCCCCCTCAATTACCCTTTAATATTTAGCCTCGATTTTCAGTATACATGACAAGATCCAAAGTTGAATTTTAAAGATTTTTTATTTTAATAATTTGCACATGTACCCTGCTTTTCAATAACTTTGATAACATTTTGATCAACTGTAATTTTTCTGTTTTTAAAGATATCGGAATGAAGGCATATTGCATAGTGGACTAGCAGCTTTTTTTCTTATTTGAAACAAAAACCAAAAAGCAATGATTTTGAGAGAAATCTGAACCTAACTTATATATTTTTTAATGGAACGCTCTATATATTATTGGATATTTGGATTCTACTCAAAATTCCAAGCATATTTTAAAAAGCATATCCTATACCTATCTTCAACTGTTTTTGAGAAAATAGCGTCTGTATAAGTTCATATAAACATAAAATAATAAATAAAAAGCAAAGTAAATTTGAGTGGTAGTATTAAATAAATAGTTATACAAACATGTCAAATTATCATAAAAATTGCTCTACTTGTCTGCCATTTTCTTCAACACATCTTTCATACACTCTAATTCAAACAAAATCCATTGAAATACTGAGACTAACATCAAAAGGGGGGTGTGAAATTATAGTCCTGAATGCCAGTATAAGTTTTAATTTATTTTCCAACTAGTTTCGGCGCGTTGAGCCATCCTCAGGGACACACTCAACTGTGATACATAACAAAATTTCAACGCCCGCAAACTACAGAAAAGAAAAAACAACAATATATAATTTGTTATATTTGAAATCAGTCATATAAAACCAGTTTTACTTACATACAGTTAAATGTTAAGAAGGACACTAATCAAAGTCTAACATTAAGTTGTACATCAAATAACTATTTGTACACTTTATTAATTATTAGGATTTGAAAATTTGGATTGATGTAAAATTTTTGATATTACAATAATAATGGCATTTTTTAAAATAAATTTGAATGATATTTCTACTCAGAACTTTAAAGAGTTGACAAACTATTTTGAGAGAGTGTCATTATTATTTCAACAGATTGTACTAAACTATCTATGCCTTACAATGTAAAATTAGAGTTAATAATCAAAGAACATTGAAATCCATTTGTGTATGAACGTGGAGATGTCAAATTGTGTTATAAAATTTTGAAAAAATAGTCATGGAAAAATATGACTATTTATCACACGGCTCCCTTATGTAACCCGTCTGTGATTTTTTATCTTTAACTAATTGTACATTGTAAGATGTACCCCAACAAATTGTAACCCCTAGCACGAGCCTTTTCAGGCTTTGCGAAGCCACATAAATAAAGCAAATGTAAACAAAGGACACATGTTTTCCCTACGATCGGGCGTCATCGACGAGAGTTCGGAGACAGCTGGATGCGGCGGTCATTAGAATGCGCGTTTTCTAACAATATAATAATGGTATTTTTAAAGTTTGCACTAAAGGAATAAATTCACCCAAGAAATAAATAAATTATCGTAAAAAAAATTAAATAAAAAAACTACTTTCTCAAGTTTTAAGTAAGATGGTACTAAGATAAGTTGATTTAAATCACCTTATTTTCGTCCAAGGCAGCTAGCCTCAAAGTATGGCCCATTTTTTAACAAACACCCTGTATAATAAAAATATATAATATTACGTATCTATGTATAACCTAACGCGTATTTAACCTTCATGTAAGAATTTGGAACATTACTACGCCAAAAATTTACATTGGTATGAATACTTTAATATTATTTATATAGAAATAATCAGTATTAACGTAAAATATCTATACACATACACAATTATTTTAAATGAACATAGTGATGATCTAGAAAATTAGATCTTAAGAAAATAAACAATCAATCAATCCTCATTTTGATAAATGTACTGATTACATTGATTATTTTTTTATGAAACCGATTGTGATAGATTTGCAGATAACCTACGCGAACATAGAACTAGTTTTAACCAGTATACATTTTCATTCATCATCGTTTAATACAATAACGAAATGAATTTAAAAATTATAGTAGGATACACTAAATAGCAAATGTAGGGTAGGTATGATACTGGAATAGATATATTTTTCAATAAAACAAATACGAGTTACAATATTTTCTTCTATCTCTAATCGTTTTTACACCAAAACTTTAGCTTGAGAATAATAAACCCAATACATACATATACCTAATTAGTAAAGATCAATGTGTTTCTTTTAAATCTATTGTAGGTCCTTTGACTTAACTAACGCCGCGCAGGGCTGGTAAATGTAGCGACAATTACGCGTAGGCCTCTGCTTCGGCGGCTAAGGGTATAGCCCCACGATAGGAATCGCTGACCCTTTGGAATGGCTTCTTCCTCGTCCGGTTCGTCCTGGATGGTGACTATCGTACTGGCCTGGGGTCGATCCTATTGATGACTTATTTAATTTCCATTGAGAAATTACTAATCAATGGAATTCGACTGACATCAACATCAAAACATGCTTCCTTTTAATAATACGACTGCCTCCGAATGTCAAATAATACAGTTTTAGTTAGAGATTACTGTTATTTAGACGATTTATTTTCAATAGACGATTTTAGGAAATATAAATTGAAAACGATGGATTTATATATTTTACATACTACACTCACATGCAAAAAACGCAACAAATTTTTTATTTTTAGTTCCATTTTTATATATTTTTTAGCAAACTGTAGACAAAATTATTAATTTAACTTATCCTGTCTTTTGTTAAATGCTGGCGTCTTTGGTTATTATACAGGGTCAACTAAAAGCTTGTTTTATAATCCCAATTTTAAAACACCCTGTAAAATAATTTGGTAACAAAATTCATTGAAAATACCAATTTGTGTTAACGATTCTTTTCCCATATTTATTTATTTTTTTTTCACTGGCAAATAGCAGTCTAGATACTTGGTGACACGGAAGCACGGGGTCCAGTTGCTAGTCAACTATTCAAACCAAAGTCTTTTAGTCTTCGGCGAACTGTCCACACACTAACATTTGTACCTCGGACCTCTTGGAGTTGATTCCTTGACTGCACTGATAAATGACGATCCCGCAAAGTTCGTATGTGAAGAAATCTGTCATCAATAGCAGTAGTTCCTCCTGCAATATTTTACACTCTCTTTAACACCCTGTATGTACCTACATAATAATGACACGTTATTGGGAACTACAATGTTCTATCTACCTAGTAGATATTTACAATACCAAGACATGTACACGAAGTTCCAAAACAACAAGTGACAATTTAAAAGGAGGCTGCTATACAGGGTGATTGAGAGGAAACCCTAAATATTCGAAAGGGGTTTTTAGGGGGCAAAAGTGAACAAAAACGCCTAATAAACGGTTATTACGAATATCAACGGTTACTGAGATAGCAATGAAAATGTTGTTATTGCTATTTTTGCGAAAGCAGTTATTTGATATTTTATTTTGAGTAGGCCATGCATTCTAAAGTAAACTCACATTAGTGACTACTAACTGTCACATTTATTTTGACGTTTGTGATTTAAACGCTTATTTTATAACTATACTCGCGTCAAGAATTCAGACGTCTTACGTCACAACTGACGATACATATTTGTTTTTATTGTCAACGTAATTTTCGATATTTGGTCGCGTTAAAAACAATCATTTTTTGCAATTTAGTGCAAAATATAATGCAAACTTTTAGTGTAGTATATAGTTTTATTTCTTTCAGTTGCAGTTTCTTAAATATTTTGATGAAAATATAATGAATTATTCATTTGTTCGTATGACGTAAGTCGTCTGAATTCTTGTCGCGAGTATATCGCATTTATTTTTACATGTGCACTTCAGCGAGCTACCTGTGCAATCCACAAATTAACTGATGCATGGATCGAGGCGGACGGTGGTATATTTGAAAATTTAATTAATTAATTTCGGTTTATTAGATCTTTAATCAATATTATTATTTATAATACCTACAGAATAAACACTTTTTTCTACCGATGCATTACAATAATTAACTCGGGTACAAATATTTTCATTGCTATCTCAATAACCGTTGATATATTCGACCACATGTTTATTAGGCTCTTTTGTTCACTTTTGCTCCCTGAACACCCCTCTCGAATATTGGAGGTTCCCCCTCAATTACCCTTTAATATTTAGCCTCGATTTTCAGTATACATGACAAGATCCAAAGTTGAATTTTAAAGATTTTTTATTTTAATAATTTGCACATGTACCCTGCTTTTCAATAACTTTGATAACATTTTGATCAACTGTAATTTTTCTGTTTTTAAAGATATCGGAATGAAGGCATATTGCATAGTGGACTAGCAGCTTTTTTTCTTATTTGAAACAAAAACCAAAAAGCAATGATTTTGAGAGAAATCTGAACCTAACTTATATATTTTTTAATGGAACGCTCTATATATTATTGGATATTTGGATTCTACTCAAAATTCCAAGCATATTTTAAAAAGCATATCCTATACCTATCTTCAACTGTTTTTGAGAAAATAGCGTCTGTATAAGTTCATATAAACATAAAATAATAAATAAAAAGCAAAGTAAATTTGAGTGGTAGTATTAAATAAATAGTTATACAAACATGTCAAATTATCATAAAAATTGCTCTACTTGTCTGCCATTTTCTTCAACACATCTTTCATACACTCTAATTCAAACAAAATCCATTGAAATACTGAGACTAACATCAAAAGGGGGGTGTGAAATTATAGTCCTGAATGCCAGTATAAGTTTTAATTTATTTTCCAACTAGTTTCGGCGCGTTGAGCCATCCTCAGGGACACACTCAACTGTGATACATAACAAAATTTCAACGCCCGCAAACTACAGAAAAGAAAAAACAACAATATATAATTTGTTATATTTGAAATCAGTCATATAAAACCAGTTTTACTTACATACAGTTAAATGTTAAGAAGGACACTAATCAAAGTCTAACATTAAGTTGTACATCAAATAACTATTTGTACACTTTATTAATTATTAGGATTTGAAAATTTGGATTGATGTAAAATTTTTGATATTACAATAATAATGGCATTTTTTAAAATAAATTTGAATGATATTTCTACTCAGAACTTTAAAGAGTTGACAAACTATTTTGAGAGAGTGTCATTATTATTTCAACAGATTGTACTAAACTATCTATGCCTTACAATGTAAAATTAGAGTTAATAATCAAAGAACATTGAAATCCATTTGTGTATGAACGTGGAGATGTCAAATTGTGTTATAAAATTTTGAAAAAATAGTCATGGAAAAATATGACTATTTATCACACGGCTCCCTTATGTAACCCGTCTGTGATTTTTTATCTTTAACTAATTGTACATTGTAAGATGTACCCCAACAAATTGTAACCCCTAGCACGAGCCTTTTCAGGCTTTGCGAAGCCACATAAATAAAGCAAATGTAAACAAAGGACACATGTTTTCCCTACGATCGGGCGTCATCGACGAGAGTTCGGAGACAGCTGGATGCGGCGGTCATTAGAATGCGCGTTTTCTAACAATATAATAATGGTATTTTTAAAGTTTGCACTAAAGGAATAAATTCACCCAAGAAATAAATAAATTATCGTAAAAAAAATTAAATAAAAAAACTACTTTCTCAAGTTTTAAGTAAGATGGTACTAAGATAAGTTGATTTAAATCACCTTATTTTCGTCCAAGGCAGCTAGCCTCAAAGTATGGCCCATTTTTTAACAAACACCCTGTATAATAAAAATATATAATATTACGTATCTATGTATAACCTAACGCGTATTTAACCTTCATGTAAGAATTTGGAACATTACTACGCCAAAAATTTACATTGGTATGAATACTTTAATATTATTTATATAGAAATAATCAGTATTAACGTAAAATATCTATACACATACACAATTATTTTAAATGAACATAGTGATGATCTAGAAAATTAGATCTTAAGAAAATAAACAATCAATCAATCCTCATTTTGATAAATGTACTGATTACATTGATTATTTTTTTATGAAACCGATTGTGATAGATTTGCAGATAACCTACGCGAACATAGAACTAGTTTTAACCAGTATACATTTTCATTCATCATCGTTTAATACAATAACGAAATGAATTTAAAAATTATAGTAGGATACACTAAATAGCAAATGTAGGGTAGGTATGATACTGGAATAGATATATTTTTCAATAAAACAAATACGAGTTACAATATTTTCTTCTATCTCTAATCGTTTTTACACCAAAACTTTAGCTTGAGAATAATAAACCCAATACATACATATACCTAATTAGTAAAGATCAATGTGTTTCTTTTAAATCTATTGTAGGTCCTTTGACTTAACTAACGCCGCGCAGGGCTGGTAAATGTAGCGACAATTACGCGTAGGCCTCTGCTTCGGCGGCTAAGGGTATAGCCCCACGATAGGAATCGCTGACCCTTTGGAATGGCTTCTTCCTCGTCCGGTTCGTCCTGGATGGTGACTATCGTACTGGCCTGGGGTCGATCCTATTGATGACTTATTTAATTTCCATTGAGAAATTACTAATCAATGGAATTCGACTGACATCAACATCAAAACATGCTTCCTTTTAATAATACGACTGCCTCCGAATGTCAAATAATACAGTTTTAGTTAGAGATTACTGTTATTTAGACGATTTATTTTCAATAGACGATTTTAGGAAATATAAATTGAAAACGATGGATTTATATATTTTACATACTACACTCACATGCAAAAAACGCAACAAATTTTTTATTTTTAGTTCCATTTTTATATATTTTTTAGCAAACTGTAGACAAAATTATTAATTTAACTTATCCTGTCTTTTGTTAAATGCTGGCGTCTTTGGTTATTATACAGGGTCAACTAAAAGCTTGTTTTATAATCCCAATTTTAAAACACCCTGTAAAATAATTTGGTAACAAAATTCATTGAAAATACCAATTTGTGTTAACGATTCTTTTCCCATATTTATTTATTTTTTTTTCACTGGCAAATAGCAGTCTAGATACTTGGTGACACGGAAGCACGGGGTCCAGTTGCTAGTCAACTATTCAAACCAAAGTCTTTTAGTCTTCGGCGAACTGTCCACACACTAACATTTGTACCTCGGACCTCTTGGAGTTGATTCCTTGACTGCACTGATAAATGACGATCCCGCAAAGTTCGTATGTGAAGAAATCTGTCATCAATAGCAGTAGTTCCTCGGTTTCTGCCACAACCTGCCCTACGCTTATTTCTGTCAGTTTACCTAAACGTTCAACTACTCTTTTGATGGTAGAGCGATGAACATGAAGGATATTTGCAACATATTCCTCATTACGTCCATCTTCAAGAAGAGTAACAACTTTTACGCAATTTTCCGCACTTAAAACCATAGTAGGACCATAGATCTTGCGTAAAAAAATACTGTTAAACTGACATTAGGACAACAACGAGCAAAGCCACCTCGTCAAATAATAACAACTGTTGATGATAGCTTCATTTCACTTTTAAAAATGAACCAGTACTCAAAAAGATCAAAAAAAACAAAATGTGGAAAACGAATGGTTCTTAACAAAAATTGATATTTTGAAAGAATTTTGTTACAAAATTATTCAACAGGGTGTTTTAAAATTAGTGTTATACAACAATCTTTTTTCTATGTTCATGCAAAAAACAAAACGTTATTGAACTATATTTAGTGGAAAAAGTGGTTCTTTATTGCACTAGTGCAATAAAATGTTTATTGCATTCATCTGTCATTCTACTACAGCGTTTGTCATCATGACAAACATAAACGTTCAAATCGACGTCATATTTTCCTACAGTTAGTCATCTAAATAAAACATTTTTTGGTTTTTGCATGAACGTAGAAAAAATATTGTAGGCAACTGGTACAAAAAGTGTTTATTGCACTCGACGTGTTAATACTTTTTGTACTTGTCGCATAAATAACTATTAATTAAGCCTGTATAATGACTAAAATGCCAGTATTTAACAAAAGGATATATAAGTTGAAATTAGTCATTTTATCTACTGTGTGTTAAAAAAATTATAAAAATCGAACTAAAAATAACAAAATTGAAACCTAAAATTTTACCAAATATTAACTTGTTTTGCATGTGAGTGTACATACATATTTAATAAAAAATGATCTACTTTTTTAACGAGGTTCCTTTCAACACTAAGAGATAATTTTATGAACGTAAATTAGTATGAACTTGAAGTTTAATATAAACACCACACACCGCAAAAATTTAAGTAATGAGGTAATTATTATACACATTAAATTTTAAAGCTAGTTTAATATAATAACGTGAATTTTTATTCAAATTGAAACGTTCGTAAAGTATAACACCGCTGCCCTTGGAAATTTCTCTTTCGATCTCAATTTACCATTATTTCGCTTCATGCTATATGGTAATAATTAAAAAAATAACTAGATCGCAAAACAGCTGATTTGTTATGCAATAGTCGAATCTTGGAGCGCATAATCATTGTTTAGATATTGCGTAAAAAATCTGCCACTCTAAAGCGTAATGATTTTTCAAAATATAGATATTAATTGCTTAACGAAAAAATATTGCACATGGTTGAAGAAATTTCATTACGTAACTTAAGAGCTTTGATACCTACAGTGTGTGCAAATTTCACCAACGTTTGGCTGTACATTAATGACGGCGACGATAAAAAATACGATCTATGAAAAGAACTATATAAAATATTGTTGGTTTTTGAGTTATGAGAATTTAATTAATAACTTCATAACCCATTTACCAATCGCGTTTAAATTTAGAACATTTATTTATGTTATTATGGCGTATTATCTTTTAAAACTTTAGTGAAATCGATACACTGGGTGGTAGTTTTCGCTGGTTACAACTCCCTTCTTGCGATCAAAGCTTTTACAGTGGTCATATATATTTTAAATGGGCAGCAACATTTAAAAAGTCGCATTAATTAAGAAATATACATTTCTTGAGAAAATCGTCTACAGATAACCATTCTTGAGAAAAATGGCATTATTTGTGGGTCTGTAGTACAGTATGCAATGAAAACAAAATGCCGTTTACTGTTGCTATCAGCTATAATCTTTCAGAGATATCTAAAATCAATACCTATTCGGTGAAAAATTTTTAGCAAAAAATCAAATAAGTCGCAAAACGACAAAACAACTATTTATATAGTTATTAATATTCAACGCAACATTAGTCTGACTATTTTTTTCTACTATAGATCTATTACCACGAATAGTATATCTTATTGTGGTGTTCTTAGTCGATGTTTTGAACCGTCTTGGCAAGTTTTACTTAACACTGAATTATATCCAATGCGATTGGTTCGAGAGCCACCGTTATTTTTCTCGATTTGAAAAAAAAATCCAAGAGACAGCAACTGCCTCGCCTCCTCTCCACGTTAATTCTACAGCAGCAATATGGTAGAATTTACGCATAAGACCTTCAGGGGTATTTTCATCCCAGAACAATGTTATTCGATTTACTTTTGACAAACTTAACGAGACAGAACTGGCCATACGTTTACATGGAACTGTCTGCAGTTTCCTTTTTGCATCTAAGGGCAAGTTTAAATACTATGCTGTTAAATGGATGGATCAATCATAATCTTATAGTCATTACTGCTGCTTCTTTGAATCTTCCTCATATTGACCTTGACCGCCCAATGCTTTAGTATCAATGGCTGCTCTCCAATGCTTCGTATTGTCATTCACAGCAAAACTCCATAAATATTTCCCAAGTGTATTTGTGACTGATTGCTGTATTTTTTAAATTTTTTTCTTTAATTAGCGCGGTAATAGATTGAAAATTCGCACTGTCACATTGTGACATTTTGAAATTTATTTGAAATATGAAACTGTCAAATTTAAACAATCTCTGAGGTCACGAATATTTTGAAAATTATAATTTTCTTAAAATATTCGTAACCGGCATAATTTACGCTCGTGTGGTATTAGGTAAGAAAATTTCACACCCTAAGTATTAATCAAACCTGTAATTTTAAATTAATTTGACTCGGCCCAGGTATTGTTGTTGTTGACATATGACAATTTGTCATTTTTATTTAAACAGTTCTATTACAGTCATAGACCTTATAAATCAT
Organism: Monochamus alternatus; assembly: GCA_037114965.1. Classification (NCBI taxonomy): domain Eukaryota; kingdom Metazoa; phylum Arthropoda; class Insecta; order Coleoptera; family Cerambycidae; genus Monochamus; species Monochamus alternatus. Next base: position 8,712,052 of record CM073426.1, on the reverse strand, counting down.
GAACGCGCCCGAAACCGTTTTCTGCCTATACAAATCGTTGATGGTCAGATGTGTGCGACAAAGATAGAGCTAGTCCGGGCAAAAACCCACAGATCATTGGCCGAAAAAAACAAAAACCGTAAATGACAGACGTATGACAGAACGAATTATATTGGATATTTACTCATTTATTCAGAAATTTAATTTATAATTACATTTTGAAAATAACAATTTGTAAGGAAGGTTTTAATTATTTAGGAAAGGTTTTGTCAGGTTATGTTTATATATTTTTCTGTCATAGAACATCTGTTTTTGCCCGGACTAGCTTCATCCCTTTTGTACACATCAGGACAACGGACCTCTCTTTCTAGGGCCGGTCCATGATTTATACGGTCTATGGATACAGTCATAGACCTTATAAATCAATAAGGTCTATGGTTACAGTAGATGTCAATTACTAGTTCGAAGCGTATGTACGTTGAGTTTAATAAGTGTATACTGAAATGTCGCGATTTGATAAAGAAAATCAACAAGTTATTAGACAAGAAATTCAAAACCTAATAATAGATAACACTAGAAAATCAAAAGCAAGTGTATGGAAACAATTTGTTGAATATTGCAAACCTATCCACCATATTTCGTTAAATAAAAAAATTACCAACTTTAGTTACATCAGCTAAAACTCAGATGGGTAGTAGTTCAATACATCGTGTTCTTTGGCAATTTTAGGTCACTAAAGGTGTAAGAAATATATATTTTACAAGTCACGCGACGCAGTTTCGAAGAAATTCATATGTAGGTACATCTACCATATTTCGTATATAGATAAGATGAATATATATGTTTACCTTCTCAACTGTCAAAAAATTTCTACTTAATTATCGCTTCGTCTCGAAAAAATTTCCGAAAATATTTCTGGTTGCCATGGCAATGAGTCAAAATAAAAGTCTTATTAGTTTTAAAGTAGAGGTGTGAAATTTTCACTTGCAATCTCCCTAGTGCTTGGATTATTACCGGATATTTCACAAGGTGAGAAAATATTCGTGAATGAGGAAAAAATTCCGGTTATTAACTCAAGCACCTCAAAATATTATATTTATTTACTAAAGCATAGACATTTAGTTAATACGAGTTTGGTACTTCCTTATTTACCACTGAAAAAAGAAGAATTTTCAATAGAGTTTCAAATACATTGAAGAGATGTAAGTAATAATAAAGAAATTTAGAAAAAAAAGATGTTTTACTTGTTTTTATGATTTTCACAGAAAATAAACAAAAAATCCTATTTTCATTTTTAAAGCAAAATTTCAACTCTATGCCATGTGTCAATTATTTTGACATAAATATTTCCACTTACTAATATCGTTCAGGGTACCCTGGAGGATGAATATTTCCGGAAATATTTTGGTGTCCATGGTAGCCAAACAAAAAAACGAGTCTCTGATTGGCTTAAGAGTATAGGTGTGAAATTTCCAGTTAAATATTTAAATGATTGGGTAATTTGTACAAATAATAATAGTTATTTCTGTAACAAGTACAAAAAGTAAGTGTTTATTGCATGCGACGTGCAATAAGCACTTTTTGTACGAGTTGCATACAATATTTTTTCTACGTTCATGCAAAAACCAAAAAATTATATTTAGATGATACTAAGTCTAGGAAAATGTGACGTCGATTTGAACGTTTGCTTGTCATAATGACAAAACGCTGTAGTAGAATGACAGATGAATGCAATAAACATTTTATTGCACTAGCGCAATAAAGAAACACGTTTCCACTAAATATAGTTCAATAAAGTTTTGTTTTTTGCATGAACGTAGAAAAAGAAATTTAAATGGATGTTAGAACTATCAAAAAACGTTCAGGTTAATCTCATTATTGTCATTTACTTCATGATTAATAAAAAAAATATTAATAAAAAACTACTTCTTCAACAAACTAACAGAATTGAATTAAAAAAAATTAATAGTCACACAAATAATGCCATTTTTCTCGAGAATGGTTATCTGTAGGCGATTTTCTCAAAAAATATTTTTTATTATATAATGCAACATTTTCAAAGAGATAATATATAATAAATGTTACAAATTTCAGCGCGATTGGTGCAGGCGTTATGAAGTTAATTTTATTTTTGACAATTCTGAAACCCTATAATTTAAAAACCAAAAATATTTTATATAGCTTTTTTTCGTAGAACCAAACATTGTCGGTCAAATTTGTGGACAGCCTGTATACAGACAGGAATACTATTTCCTAATTATTACCACTAGAGTTTTGGTAATTCAGTTCTATTGATGAAATCGAATTTGACCCGTGTCACTGGTTGCTAGTGAAGCATATCATAAAACTTGCAAGAGAAATCATAAAAAATCGCAAGTTCCGTTACACTTTGAAGATAATTCACTATAAATATTCTCTGACGTATGATGCTAGCTTCTACTGTATTCAAAATGCTTAACTTATATTTTAATAGCCACCAACAAACCACAAGTGCAATGTAATAGTAATAAAACACCAAAAACTCATCATATTACGATACGTAATGTCTACATTAGTATACGTTAATTGAAAAATCTTTAACGTAACCTTGGGTGCATAACTATTATTGAAACTAGAGTAGTATTGACAAAAATAGAAAAGATATGATATTTGTGACGAAAAATTGATTATTTACTTGCTTATTTAAGAAAGATTAAATTATTACCAAATTTTTGCAATTTTCTACACAAGATAACTGGAGATCAAATACTGTAGCGAAAAGTCTTTTCAAAAAGGAAATGATTGCAGATCACATTTAGAAGGTAATCTAAAAAAATCTGCACTGCCTCTAAAAACAGCTATAAATTTATTGAAAATAGCATATAAAAAATGCATTTACATACTTACAAGTTTCTATGAACAACAAAACAACTCAAAATTCTATCACACAAAACGATAGCATCACAAAAATACTTGTTATCACTATAGCATTCTCTATATAAATGCATGCATTAAATTCGGAGACAAAATATATTAGGTAGGTACTAATTTTCCTTATTTCGTTCGATAAGATTAAATCAGTTTAAACTGGATTTTAATGTGTTTAATTTCGATAACCAGTATATTTAGCGACATTGTGTAAATAGAACGATTTTACTTATCGTTTTGTCTTTACTTAAGCAACATTTTTCTTCGTGAAGGGGGGTCTGAGATAGTACAAAATGTTTCTACTGGGTGTTTAAATTTTAAAAAGAGTCACCCACATAACCTACAATATCAAGGGGACGTTCGTTTTAAATCCATTTTATGGATCCAGGACCAATTATGGATGTCCATAGGACGTCCGAGAGTGTAACTCTCAGAGATCTTCTAAATATTACGTCCATCGGTTGTCCATTTTAGGACAACAACAATTAAATAAAAACATAAAAGTTATATATTCTGGGAACAGCACTGAAGCACTTTAAACAGAGTTTTGTCAAAAAAACTAGTGTAAGATAATGAAAGAAAATAAATTTCATTTACTTATAGTGTAACTCCGAAAAATAAAACAAATTAAAGTTGAATTTGACGGTAATAGTATATACTGTCTACTGTCTAGTGTCAAAAGTGTTATTTTGTCGCAAAAGATATATTATAGTATTGTGTTATTGCGTGATTTAAAAATTGGAAAACCCTGTTTGTTTAAAAAAATATATCTCTTTCTAAAAATGAGTAAGTATTATAAGCAAAACGAAATATTGATTTATGTTTAATACATTGATATGCTATATCTCCCATATTAACTATAATACTTGTTTTGCAGCATGAAGGGAAGTCAAAAATAATAGCAATAAATTAACGGAGATATCGATTCAATTGAAAGGTTGCAAAAGAACAAAAATATAAAAGGAAATATTATATATTTTAGATAAAAAACATACTTATTTTAGTATAATAATTTCATAATTTTATTAGTACCCTATTTAAATCCAACTTTTAAAAACGCGAGTGTTTTAAAGTTACCATGGCAAAATCAAGTACCCGAGAAGCCTGAAGTCTAAATGTCACCTTTTTAATTATTTATCTGACAAGAGTACCTTGTAGCGTCAAATGAACTATTACTAACAAATGTTTCAAAAGCTTTATTCAAATATTCAACAATCTTATTTTTTAAATGAATGTGAAAAGTACAGTTGGTATTGTTTGAAATTTTAATACTTCGGTTTCTTAAATCGGAGGAAATGCTATTCAAATTAATACTGCTAACATTCTCCAAAGTCAATGAGGTTGCTCTTCCATTAATGGCACTCCCAATAATGTTTGAAACATTCTTCTTATTGCTAATACTGCTATTCAACGTAATCAGTCGTCATAGCTGCGGATTTCCATCCTACTTGTCTTTGGATTTGATCTATTGTCACGCCACTATTCGCCATAATGGTAACGCATGTCCAGTGTATTTCTCAGGATCGTCCAATTTAAGATAACGTGCAATTTGCAAGGGAGATGATCCAAATGTATTAATACCAATGACTTGATTGGTGCACTCCCATTATCCGGTAAGAAAACTCGGCCTGGACTTACATTTTGAGGACGCAATGATAAATACAGCTTTACCAAACGCACATAACTAATCCCATCACTGTCGGCTACAGTAAAACGTGGAGCCTTCGCTGTCTTAGATGGTCGGATAGTAATAAGCAATACGCTTCCTTCTTCCTTGATGTCATGCAAGCGTAAGTCGCACAATTCTCTTCTACAAAAGTCAAATATGGCTACCACTTTCAAAAATAAATACGTAATGCCCGGTGCATTTGTGAAAAACTTCCGCGGATCGTCTTCCTTGAATAAATATGCCTTCTTGGCTACATCATTCTTGCTAATTGAATGCCTTCATGGACGCATGCACTTCCACAAATTATTTTAAATCAACCCCTTTGTTTATCCTCAATATACTCTGTTATTTCGAATGGATAACCCACATAGTCGGCGCCTTGTACTGCTCCGAGATTTTCTGAAGGTAAGCAAGCACAACTCTTTCATCTGTATCTGTTCTGCTCTTACACGCATTTGATGAACTTGCCGTATTCTTTTTATAAGCGTTTTCTGATTTTTGCACTTGGTATGTCCTTGCATGGCCCAAACATCCATTTGTGACATACCAATTTTGTGGAAAAAGGAACTTCTATGTCTGTCAAAGATCTAACCATCCAGAAGTGAACGTCTACTGGTCATCCTAATGTCCACTAATGTATATCTTAAGGACATCCTTAGGACGTCTTTGTGTAATGTAAGCGCGTTGCCAGAACCAAATAGTGAAGACGGACTATACAATTTATAATAGATGAAATATTTCATAACAATCATCAGATTATTGTTTTTTTTTAATTACGTAACCAGACTGATGACGTTAGATATGCCAGAGATAAAGAACCGCAAAAAGAATCGCTGTAACGATCAATCATGAAAAATAAAAAAATGCTTATAAGTTTGTGGTTTTAAAATTAAGTATACTCCGCACTATTTCTGATCACTCTATTGAAATGTGCCAAAAATCAAGGTTGGTGGGTTTTTCTATAGAGTAGGTATGTGATAATAACTTAAATTGTCTTAAAAGGCTTTATAAACATTGTTCTGGAATATTTTATAACATTACTAGTTTCAATTAACGCATTTCATGCACTAGTGATAATCAAATTGGCTTTTGCGAAAAAATAATTTCATGGATATTTTTGGTTCGTCTACAAATTTGTTTGTATGTCTTATTTTCATATTGACGCAGTTTTAGAACTGGAACTTTATGTTTACATAAAATATATTCGAATGCAAGTGAAAACGTGTTTGAACAATTACAGAAAAATTCATGATTACATACAATTATTTTAATTTATCAAAAATTGTATTTCGACAATTCGTTTCAACCAATAACAACAACGAATAAGTGTCACTCTTGCCATGTGGCAATAAAAATTTCTAAATAGCGGCATAAAATATTTCTAAAAAGTAGGATTCTATATCTTTTTATATATTAAATCGGAGAGCAACAACTCATAACAAGTATTGGTACGACTTGTGTGTAATTAACCTGTTTTCGACTATATCTACTATAATTACATCTAGGTATGTAGTTTTTGCCAGCAATTATTGACATTTAACATACTTATGTAAATAAATGTGGTGTGGTAAACCTTGAGGAAAATATGGTAAGGTTTGCAATATACAGGGTGAACCTTAAATAAGTACAAATATTTTAACCAGCAGTATAGTTCACTGTGTAGAACACATAATTAATAGTTTTTTTTACAAAAAAATCAGACTCATTTATGAGTCATAGCACTGCAGATTGAACGTGTGGTTCACAGTGTTGCCAGTGTTACACAAATGTCTTTGCTTTTCTTGATATTAAACGCATACGTCAAGCTGCTATTTTGTTATTTAATATTGTGTGTACCTTTATTTTTAAAATTTGTTTCACTGATTAAAGTGCGAAGTCACTTTATTGTTCTGGATTCGAAATGGTTAATACTGACTCATTTGGGGTTATGTGGCGAAAATTAAATTTAATATGCTGTGTGAAAATTATAGTTTTTCGTTATTCTTCATAAAATAACTTAAGGAAATTGTGTCTTGTGTATCTTTCTAACAGTGTACAATGACATTTAACTTGTGAAATGTGGATTACTGATTAAATAGTTAATTTTTTAACAAACAGGCAAGCTTGTGTGCACGTTTATGTATAATTTTTGAACATTGAACATAGTAATATCACGTAATATATTCCTAAATACTTTATGGTAGTATGTATTTGCGGAAATTAATTTTTAATCGTTTATAGTAAGGTCAGTTAAGCAGTTAAAATTTATGTTAATAATACTGCGTATCATACTACATACCCAACTTTACTGTACTTATGCTTCAAACAAGTATTTTTAAAATAGAATTTAACCGTATTACTTTACTATTACGTTAAAGGAAACTTAATATTTATATTGGAGGAGATATGGAAACCTCGCAACAAATCATATGGTTCATTAGGTTGGTTATGAGAGCGGCCCTCAAAATGTGGGTATTTTTTTTTTAAATTAATATCTCCGTAAATATTAGAAATGTTAAAAAATGGCTTTCACTAGACTGATCTATATGACGAACTACACCAGCAGTTAAAATATTTGCACTTATTTAAGGTTCGCCCTGTATGGAAGCCAATGTTGGATACCAGAAAAGCCAAACAAAGTGCATTTGTTACTAATTTGAAAACAGAAATTACACTATTATATATCTAAAAATAAATATATCTTCTGTTCTATTTATAGCATTTAATTTCCACTTTATAGGACCCAAAACTGATCCTCGAGGAACTATTTTTTATCTAAATCACAAATTTTTACACAACGTATTAATATTTAAATGTTAATTATATGCAAACTAAATTTATTTTACAATGCTAACATAAACACAAATAAGTTTATTTATTCATCTAACTAAAATGTATTAAATTGAAGTTTGTAACAGATGTTCGAAATGATCACGGTCGTCTCCTAAACATAAATTTACTCTACGTTTCATGCATTCAAATAAATATTCAAGTTCATTTGATATTATAATTGTTTATTTCATGTCAAATTGCAACTTCCAGATCCTCAACTCTGAAGAAAATGGTTCGGTCACTGTGAGTTCAAAGATAATTTTGTTCACAATTGACGGCCAAGTTTACTGGCAAATATGTCCTTGAAATTGGTCGACCCTTCGTAGGTCGACTTTTATCAATTCCAAACGATTATTTATTAAATCTAATATGGAAAAATGTGCAGCTCAAAATGTAGACAATCACACAGTTGGTGCATTACCGTGTAAAATAGCTGCTTATTTAAATTTACCTAACAGCAAGGTCATTGCTTCAGAAGAACGTCAGCCACATTTCTTCCTGACTGGGGAGCGGGGGATATTATAGCACTAAAAAAACACGGTGGATGGAAATCTACGAGTGTAGCGGAAAGCTCCGTTGAAGATTCTCTTGAGAATAAAATTTCTGTTTACAAAAAAATTGTAAGACAGAAACAGGGGCATGAAAGCACCTGTATGGAAGCTTCACTTATCAGAGAACCTGCAGAATTTACAAATCATCAGGATTTATTTTCAACTAGTATTTCAGAACAAATTCAGTTATCGGGTTTATCTAAATAATGTATTTCATTTGTAATTATACTATTCATAACCCTCTATTCATTATTACTTCAAAAAATTAACTTCTGTACATCAATTACTGAGTATTTTTTCTTGTGTAGGATAAAAACTGATGTATGCACCACGGCGGGAAAGTGATTTTCTGGTTTTCCAGAAGTGGCCTCGGCTTTGCCTCGTCTGTCCATTTCTTCTGTCAGCCTGGAAAATGTTCACTTTCCGCCTAGCTACATAAACTACTATTAAATGTAATGAGAAAATGATAGGATAACAATCGAAATAATTCCCCTCCTCCCTATTCAACAACAAGAATGTCCTTATTTGAGAATAGGAAAAAGTAAGAATGTCTTTACTTGAGAATATGAAATGATAACACAGTTTCTGCATTTTTTATAGAGACACTGAAATGCAATACAATTTACATTTGTATGAGAAATAATTTCAATCGACTATTAAATAATCATCAATCAGTGGAATAAACAAATAGACCTTGGCCTACGCAAATTCCCTTTGCAAAATAAAAATAAATCGTCCAAATGCAAACAGACAGACACGTAACCCCATATAATAAATATACTATCTGCAAGTTTGGAAATATCGTTTTAGTTGTATAATAAATAACGCATTATGAAAATAAAACTATATTTCCTACACACGTTCGTGTAACGTACGAGAGAGAGAAGTCGGGTTTGGTTATCATCCCAGTTTTGCGTGATTGGCACGTGTTTTGACTTATCGTATGAAATTTCAACTTATGCATAATGGAAATGGATCAGTTGAAGATCCTATTGTGCTTCGCTTTCATGATATTAAGTACGTTTGCTCACTGAACACATGTAACAATTAATTCAAGTGGGCAACGAAAATAAAATAAGACTATCGCATAAATATATATTATACAAGGTGACCAGAGATTTAATAACGTTTAAAATTAATGATATTACAATAAAGATTCGAAAAAACAGAAGCAGTAGGAGATAAGTTTGCAGAAAAAACATAGACAGTCTACTACCAAAACTCTTGAATATTTGCTGCCTACACTTTATTTTTTTTCTGGTAAGACTAAATTTAACATAGAATAGGAACCTAATTTAAATATATATTATCGATAGGCTCGTCGATAATTATTTATAATAATGAATCCCTCTCACGATATTGTTTTATCTCTGTTTGAAATGCCTTTTTCAATACGTAATGAAGTAGAGAAACGACAAATTTTGAATAATCGGCCAACGCTTTAAAATATCCCGAATATGCAAATAAATTTCCGAAAATATCGTTTGATTGTTTACTACAAATGTATCCAAACATATTTGACATAGATAAGTTGAAAAACGAACTGTATGTTTTGTACAGAGACGAAGAATTTTATAATTTAGAAGTTCAGAAAACGGTAGAAATATTATACAAGTAATTTAAAATGATATTTTCGGAAACATACAAATTATTTTGCTTAATTTTAACAATTCCTGCAATAAGTGTTTCAATAGAAAGAAACTTTTCGTGCCTTAAGCCCATTAAAACTTACTTAAGAAATACGACGACACAAGAGCGCTTAAACAACTTATCGATGATGGCTATAGAAAAAGAACTGTTGCAGTCTTAGTAGTCGAGGCAATGAGGCACTAAAAAGGCCAAAGATAGGAAATCTTTTAGGATAAGACGTATCGGAATGCGTTTTTTTGCATTCGCTTGCAAAAATTATTTATATCATTCGTACCTATTACAAACCGGAAGTTGCATTGCTGCAGCTAAAAATGCATGCAAAAAATGCATCTTTTGAGAGGCCTTTTGGCAAATTTAATAACTTCGTAAATAATAGTCAGAATTGGCTCAAGTCGGGTACCCGGGGGTTTTCGAGGTCGCTGATTACGATTATGACCCCCCGAACACCTGGAGCTCAGGAACGCCGACGAACGTCATCTCCGGGGACTATCCCGAACTTTATGCGAGAGAGGAGAGAAACTGGGCACCCGGGGTTTTTTGGGTCGCTGAATTCGAATATACCATCGGCGAACAACCCACGGACACCTGGTGGGCCGCAACCTGGACGCGGACGTCATCTTCGAGAATTTTTCTGGAAATATCGACAATAACGAACCGAAAATCGTTATGGGGGCTTTTTGTGTGCGCTGAATCCGAATTTTATGTCGACCACTCGAACACCTGGTGCGCTCTAACCTGGCCCTGAACGTGATCCCCGAGGGTTTTCCAGACATAATTGAAAAAAAACCACCCGAAAATCGTTACGGGGGTTTTTTTGGCTCGCTGAAATCAAATATGGCACCGGCCAACACCCCACGGACACCTGGTGCACCCTAACCTGGCTCTGAACGTCATCTCCGAGGGGTTTCCAGGCACAATTGAAAAAGACCAATGATCAGCGCGTCAAGGAATATTACCTCAGGGGAGACGTATAAATTAATTCCTATTTAGGTATTATTTGGGTCTCACCTCTTGCAGCTACCACGAGCCGCCACTGGTATCTATGACCCACAAATGCCACAAAAACGCAAATATACAAGAAACAAACGCCGCCAGATATGTTCTGACCTTTCAATATGTTTGATAGATTACCCTGTATTACATTTCAAACCAATATAAAATTCATGCAACTTCCCCATTGTTTCCTCAAGTAATTTCTATTGTCTAAATAAAACAAAACAATTTCTTATACAAACGTATTCTTTAGCACGTAAAAAACTGACAGTCTCAAAAGTAAAAAAAAATCTCATCGGGGAAATACCCAAGATAACGATGCTGAATCAATTATGACCACTTTACATGTTTAAAATAATATAATTTGTTTCCAACAACCATAATCATAGTTCCAACACATTATTCAAGTCCAGAGAGAGAAGGCGGTTTCGAATTAGATGGTCATGCAACATGAACCTGCTTTCCTCAGCCTTAATTATAATTAATTATGTGAGTATTTTTTTACATAATTACTCCAGGTAGCAAATAACAGCATCGTGTACGGATTTAGTAATTTGCTGTTGTTGTTTTTGTTTAAGTAGACACTTAGTCACCTTAGAAGTATGGCATAATATTTTGTACCTACGGAAATTAGAAGCTACAAAATTATTACGGAAAGAAGTATGCTTATGATGTTAAGAGAATAAGTGATACTTTATATGCTAAGCGTGGAAAATTTGTCTGACTCAGACAATCGTCAGACAATCCATACGAGGCACATAAAGTATCTTATTCGCCGAACATCATATACTATTTTTTCTTCAAACGTTTTACATTCTAAGGTAAAACTATTAAAATAACTAAGGAATAACGAATTTTAAATAAAGATTCCAAGATTGAATCAACTTATTCCACTATATACAGGGTGTCCCAAAATAGAAGGCCATACCATTAACCACATATTTTTGGACAAAAATAATTTGACTTTCCTCATGCTATTTTTTATTTGGACATCTCTATTTCAATATACAGAGTGTTAAAGTTACTTTTTAAAAAATTATTTTTGTTAATAATCCCATTGTTTTGTAAGATACACACTTGAAATTTTGCACGTACTTTTATTTTATTGCGGCATACTTTTCATGTAATTTTGATGAAAAAAATTGAAGGGCGAATGGAGGTAACTGAGGGATGCGGTATCCTTTATCCCCTACAATTATTTATAAGTACGCCTATGCAGCGTACTTAGAAATAATTGGAGGGGATAAAAGGTACTGCATCCCTCAGTTACCTCCATTCAGCCTTTGATTTTTTCACCAAAATTACATGATAAGCATGCCGGAATAAGATAAAAATACGAGCAAAATTTCAAGTGTGGATGAAAACAATGGAATTATTAACAAAAATAGTTTTTTAAAATGTAACTTTAACATCCTGTATATTGAAACAGGGAGGCCCACATAAAAAATGACATAAGAAAGTCGCATTATTTTTGTCCAAAGAATATGTAGTTAATGATATGACCTTCTATTTTGGGACACCCTGTATACCTTTACTTATCATTACTATAGATACATACTGGCATCTATCAGAACAAAATTTAAAATTTTTCGCCGCGTCAGTTGACAGTGACTAATGACTGAAAATGAGTATAGAACTGGCTGATGAATCTCCTGATGTGGTAGTGACTAGAATGGCTGTAGAAAATTTGCTGCCGACGAAATCTGGTGCAGTATATGAAACTACCTTTGTCAAGATCGAGAAATGGTGTATTGGAAAAAATGTAACGCAATACTCTGAGAACGTTTTATTGGTATACTTTTCGGAAATGACACAAAAACTGCGAAGTTCTAGCTTGTGGGCTCATTATTCAATGGTAAAGTCTGTGTTAAGGTTGAAGGATAATGTGAACATTGAAAAATACAATTTGCGTGCATTTTTGAAACAACAAGGAGAAGTTTATAAGCCAAAGAAGTCAAGAGTCTTAAGGAAACAGTTCCATACATACATTTTGTCTGCTGCTCCAGATGAAAAGTATTTGGCGATAAAAAATTACATTTTATTTATTTCATATTGTGCTAACCCAACTTTTATTTTTTCAGGTAATTTTGATATTTGGTATATCTGAGGCACGTCGCTGCGACGAACTAGCAAAGATGAGAATTGATAATATTGAAGATACGTTAAAATTAATAAGAATAGAACTTTTACCGTCTTAGGGGATGAATATTTAAGCACATATAGAAAGTACGTTAATTTGCGGCCTCCCGATTTTAAGGAACAACTCAAAATGGGAAAAGTTATAAAATTGGTAGCTTAGCAAAGGATGTGGCTAAAAAGACATGGGGGTTGGAAATCGGATGCGGTTGCTGAAGGATAAATCGAAAATACTGTAAAAAGTAAGACTAACATTGCTAAGAGAATTTTTCAATCTAGCTCTACAATTTTGATTTATCGGGCCCACTATAAGCAATGGATCCTAGAAATATTGTCATGAGTACTGATCGCAAGAAGTGGAGGATTCTTAAATGAGACAAATCTTCCCAATTGTACTTTTAATATTAATAATAAATATAAAAAAATAAATGTTCATTATTAAAATAGAACTCATAGTACTATAATGTGGATGAATGTAATATTATATAACCCTTTGTATTCTCTACATTTGTATTCGTTAGATTTTATTGCTAGTAGGTAGCATTTCATAAAGCTTTTCATACAGAATTAACGCATGACATTTATTGGAGATCTAACTGTTATTTTTAGCTTCTGCCACACATCGCCAAAAGGATGAATAGATAGGGGCGGCAGCCAACTTGCATTTCATTAAATTTTCCAGGAAATCAAATAAAATATAAATAGGAGGAAAACGTGGTTCAACTATTTATGAAAAACTACGTCAAGCCATCATTTTTATTACTGATGTTAAAAAGCTCCACTGCCGTGACGCCTTTCCGAGCTGTCAGTTAAGCTCATCACTTCTGTTTTAGAAGGAGGAACAGTTTGCGTCATTCGGCTGATTATGAATGCAAAAAACAATCTTCTACCTGACAGGCCATAAAAATATAGTTGTTAGAAATAACCAAAGGAAGCTCTTTACTAGTTATTTGCTGTATAAGTGTATTAGGTATGCTGACTAATAAATAAAACAGGTATAAACAAAACTTTAGTATTACCTGAGACGTTTATCAGTTATAAGTAGAGATACCAAAATATACAAGTGGGAATAATAAAAATATGCGCATAAATATGCACAGAATTTAATCAAAACATGCACAAAATATTGATAAAACTTCTCATGGACGCGAAATTCGCAAAAATTCAATCGAATTATTTTTAATGGCTGAAAAAGTCTCGAACTGTAGCGAATTTTACCAGTTACATTTTTTTATCATTTTCATAAAAAACCGTCATTAATAATTTAAATCAAAAACTGCGAAATTCACATGAATATCTGTGAATTTCGCGCCCATGAGGACAACGCTTTATATGCGGCTGAGTGAGCCGTACCCGACTTTTTAAAATTCTATTTTCTTTGTGATTCTTATAGATTATTTGCAGTTGTTTGCAGTGACATTTTTTCGTTTGTAGTGATTTAAAAAATATATATACTCTTGAAAAAAATCATCTTCCCACTTATACAGTATTAAAATCTGAGAGTTGTTTTTTTATAGAGAATCGCAAAAAAATAAATAGTCGGGTGCCAGGATCACATAGCTATAATATGCAAATAATATTCGTCTATGCTTTTTCTTGCCCGTTTTTATTACTCTTTGTTATATATAGGGTGACCATAATTTTTGAACAAAAAAAGTACATCTAGAATTTTTAAGGGAAATCACCGCTCATAATTTGAGCGATCTTCTCTTTTTGTCCAAATATTGCCGGTTTTTAATTTTATAAAATATACAGTGTGGTGAATAAATTCAATAAAACGGGACCAAAATACGAAATCCATCATAAATCCCTAAAATTTGTCAAAAAATGTTGGCCGTTTTATTGAATTTATTTCAGTTAGTCACCACTCTGTATATTTTATGAAAATACTTTTTGTTTCTCAGCTGTTGTATCTGTTTACAATAAAAAATATACTGTTATTTTTTAATAATAAACACAATAACATGTACAAATTCAAAAGTTAAGTTTCATTCGATGTGCTAGCTTGATTCTGAATCATTTGGTAACAGTCGTACTTTTTAGAAACTAAGGATTGCCTTCAAAATTTGATTTGACCCTTCAGAGACTGTAACATTTTCCTGCAAGTCTATGTAGATTTGCAGGATGGATTTCATTTGCGATTTTTCGGAAGTCTAAAGCCGTATGCTCACCAAAACCGACTAATGCAGATAATAATTCAAATGCTAGACGGTCGATTTTGATGAGAACACAGCCTAATGCATTCATATTTGAAAAGAATTAAAATAATCCTTCAAGCGATCAAAACAGTTTCATGAAGCACCTATTTGATTTCATTATTTAAACAAAAAAAGGACATAATTCTGTGTTTCTTTAAAAAAAGTACATTTAGGCGTATTTCATAAATATTTGAAAACAGTAGAACAGTGTTTGAAAAGAAAGTACTGTTCTTATAAAAAAGTACATATGGTCACCCTGGTTATATAGAATACTGCTTTATCTTTCTCTTTAAATAAATTTAATAACTGATTCTTGACTGAATTAGACAATTTATAAAAACCATTCACATTTACAACAAAACAATACATTTTTGTTAGTATCATTTTTTGTACACATAAAATACTTATTAGTTCACAGTAAAAATTGATAACTATTTCTAATTTGACAAAATCCTACATACAGAGTGTTGTTTTTGCGAATAAACAAAATCTAAAAAAATATGCCGCCAAACCTGCACTTCTTTTTCGCTTATGACTTCAGTGGACTGAGTAAAGTAAGTAGAATACCTCTACCGAATTTCTCTTGATCATACAGAGTGGTTCGCCTTTTATGGCAAGTTAAATAGCAAAAATCGGTAAAACGCCCTGTATCTTGGTAATAACAATGATTAGACCCGTCAACAACAGATTTTTTTAGACTTCCTAGATGTTCTGTATTCACTGTTAACGTTTGCATATTTTCAATGAAACACCCTGTACGAGAAAAAGGTAGAACGGCCTTCATTTCTATAGACGACAAATAGATAAAAAAAAGTTGATATCTATAGAGACCCACACTGTAATGTTTCATTATATTTTATTAGTAATTATCTGTAGGTATATAAAAGCATTGGTTATATAAGTATATTATAGTCGATGATAATAGCATAGCAAGTAAACAATAAACATAAACCCACGTATATTACATCTAGAAAATTATGCTTCCATAATAATCCTTTAATAATATACACAATGTGTACAAGAGACCCGTTTCTTTTTTATTAAAGTATAAAGTTTGGAATACATACACAAATATTTTTACAAGTAGTACAATTTAGTTGATTTTATGCAGTAAGATATTCTCAAGATTTTATGGGTAAAATTACTCATGCACTTAAGAAAAAGTCGAAATTTCCATTCGTGAATTTCCAATATCTATTTTTATAACAGTTTTACGATCAGCGCATTTTTATCGTCGAATGTGACTAATAAATCTAACGATAATGGGAAAAATCTGAGACCTTATCTTACTTCTATATGCTCTAGTATGTCGTAGGAGAAAAATAAACAAAAATGTAATAACCATAAAGAAGGTGTAATTCAGAAGCAAATTACGTAATTTTATAAAAAACAATCGTTAAAAGTTAACAACTACAGCTGTATAATGGAGATTTTATGGTTATTTTCAAAAAAGTTTTCCGAAGAAATGTTCACAAACGACATTGTTAAAATGTTATTAACATTATAATATTTTTTCTGTTATTAATTTTTATTTAATTAGTCATTTAAATGTATTATTACTGTTACTCTATATTTTACTTGTCATTAATTAATTATGCAAAAAATAATGGTATGACAAAGTTAAAAATTGATATTTTCTCAAAATAAAAAAAATATACTGCTTATTTTTGGTTTAAAAACTTTCATCTTTGATTCATCTATATTTATAGGAAATAGATATAAAAAAATTTTAAAACATGTTTTTTTATTTTAAACTACTTATATTTACAGTTTTCTGTAAAATATTTAATGTATCAAATTACGAAGGCTGCTAAACGATGTCTAGGAAAACCACCGTTATTGGAGTCGCAGTACCGACCGTAGCAGCCGTAATACAACAACAGGAGTAGAGAAACCGAAATCGTTATATGAGGGGCCCAGGAGTACCGAAAACGGGCCCGCTCCCAATAAAGCCTAGCCCGAGAACAACAAGGGCAGACCAAATAATCTCAGCTAAGATTAGAAATGTGCAAGTTAATTTTGTTACCGGTAACAACCAGTTACCTATGTCACAGCTTAACAACCCGGAAATTCTAAATAAACCTCCTAGATTTCATGAGTTATGAATAAGGATAATTTTGTATGACCTCTTTAACCTATATATAAAACAAAAACTACTAAACAAAGTGGCCTCATAACCATGCTATTATTTGCTTTTGGCCCAATGGCAAACAAATAAATAATTTTTCCGAAGCATTTGTATTTCTGCATCTCAGTATCAAACGGTCAGATGTCCATTTTAGTATTTTACAGGGGAGCAAAAACACGTTTCTTTGTCATTTGATTATGCACACAACAATCGAGCATTTACTTACATCAGCCATAACATTGCTAGAATAAACTATGGGACTACCGACTTTGTACCAAACGATGCAATGATTACCGGCGAATACATCAGTCCAAATAGTTTATTTTAAGAAAAAATGGACATCCGACCATTTGATACTGAGGTACAGATTTATATGGAGAATTGTAATTATTAATTTTAAGGTACTAAACGTTCAAAAAAAATTCTCCCTCATTTAGAGAATATTTTTACACATAGACAACACAGGGCCACATCTGGTGAATCAAGACTCCGTCCACCTAGGGTAAAGCAAAGCATTATTTAAATTGAATACCTGACAAGATATGTAATTATTAATATAACTTTATTTCTCATTCAATTTATCTCAACGATAATAAGCATAACTGCACTATGATTTGTGAAATAAATTTTGTTGTCTTACTCTCCCTGTATCTACTATAAATATGAAAAAAATACTTATATATTAAAATTCTGTTGTTGTTCCACCTTGTATGAAACGTAAATCTGGTATTTTCTGGTTCGGTAAATTTCTCGCGTATATATAAATAATTCTAGACTGTGGTTCTACAAATAATGTTTGGATTCTACATCAAAAGCGCAATATGTAAAATTAGCATATTTAGTACATTTTCTTAAACTGATTAGTGAATCATTGGTTTCCTCCCACACTTCGAACGCGGCCACCTAGGATTTTTATGTATAATAATTATTCCAATCCAAAACCAGTGCCAAGGTTTTGTAAACTTCACCTTTTTTATCTTTGCTTTCACTTACATCCTTATACAAACTGTCTGATAAAGAATATCGGTTATTATATTTTATAATATTTAAAATAGAGGGAATGACATGCATTATGCATCGTGCACTTCCCAATGACAAAATGCTATAAATATAGTGAGGTACCTGCAAAAACCCACCGTGTTTGTAATTTAAAATCAGCCAATAAATATTGCCCAAGTACAGCACAAATTCAATTTCAGAATAATTTAGACGCAAATTTTAAATTAACGTACATACTTTTGCAATAATAATGACATGAGACTCCCTTAAAACAGTTCTCTCTATTGAGAATTATTTATTTAAATTGTCAGTAAGGCGTAGTTTAACGAGAAATTACATCAACTTAAGATTTTCAAATGGGACATCCTGTATATGTTTCATTATTTTTATTTTATTGGGAATAACATTCTAAATATTTAAATACAACCATGTGTCACTTTTTACGTGTCTCGTATATAATGTTATGAAAACGTGTGCGGGCAGGTCGATGTCTATTTGGGTATATTCCTCGGTATTCCCGGGCTGCTAGCCTGGCGTTCCCATTGGAACATCCATATACAAAATAAATAAATTTATATTTATTCCGCTAAATGTCAAGTGAATTATCAAAATGACACAAACAATAATTACTGTTATAACAACCATAATTTTTATTTATCAAGTTACTTTGAAACATGAAATTATACTATTTAAAATGCTTCTAACTTCTAAGCAAAAACGAATTGGACCAATGTTCGTATAGGAAAATGTCGGACAAGTAGTTTGACGAACATTTTTGTCAATTTCAAACTTGTCCCTGACTGCTCTTGTAATTTAATGATTTTATAAGCATAATTGCACAAATGATAACTGTAGAAGACCCTGTATAATCGCAAATTATACCCAACTGAGGCCCGACATCAAAAAAGGTGCTTAAAGACAGGTCTAGAGATGGATTCCCAGACATCAATCAGCGGCCAAGACAAGTATCCACGTCAAAAACCGGCCCCGCTTTGATTCAATTAAAATGTCAAGTCAATGCACTCAAATGGACGTCTTCGGCGCTTTTTCCCATGCAGTTTTGGTGCATCACGCAACGGCCTCGTGTCCGTCGAGGCTCCCAGCTGATTCCGGAACGATCGCGCCGAATTCGTTGTACGAAAATTAAACTTTGCACCTACACTTCGCACCGTCTGTTCCTGAAACAGCAGGAATAAATAACCGTAACCTTGCCAGTCATTTATATTTAGAAATTAGGTTTCTTCCAGGCTTGGAGAATGGTTTTTATTCGAACGAAATGTCCTCTATAAAACTACAACAGGATTGCAAACAAGAGTATATAAAATGCGTTTTAAGATTTTATTGAATATACTGAGTAGGCCTAAGCGATTCGCGAAATTACGAATAGATTTTCGATACGTCAAAAAAATCGATTCATATTGATAAATCGAATCGTTATTTTATTTGAATCGAATTGATTCGAATAGATTAACCGGTGCAATAGAACGATATATCGATTCGAATTGATTTGTTTTTTTAACTTGAGCCATCGGAAACATCAAATCGAAGTATCTAATTGCTGCTCAATTCAAATCGAATTAAATTGAATCTAATTGTCAAGCCAATTTATTTGAATCGACAGTTAGGCGTGGCTTAATGGAAACGACATTTTAGATTTTTATGTGGGACATTGTATATACTTTTATTTTTTTCTATTACGAACAACATTCTAAATATCTAAATACAACCATGTGTCACTAATATTATGAAAATGTATCTTGTGGTCTCTGAAGATGATTTAATATTTAATAAACCGAAACATCACAGAGAAAATTTGACCGCCATATACCGCCGTAAATCAAAAAGCAAACAGTTTAAAGCTACATGTAAATGTTCAGATTCTATTCGAATTGATATTCGAATTTGATTTTTCGATAAGGGGATTCTAATCAATATAACGATTTTTAGGTCTACTAATGATTCTATTCGACATTTCGATTCAAAGCGATATCTTGATCTGATTCCATATTTCAGTTCGATATTCCGAATTGATTTTTTCGATAATTCCATTCGACATTTCGATTCGATGCGATATCTTAATCCGATTCGATTTTTTCTGCAAATTGATGAATCGATTCAAAAATAAAATCGACTATCGTTTTTTTGCACAACCGTATTATTGACGTTATCTAGGTTAAAATAATGGACAAAATAACTAGCTGTTTAAATTTTGCCGCCAGAACGGACGCATCGAACTCCACCTGCATAAAAACATATTTGCATGTATACATATTTGACGCTACTATTGCCAAACCCGAACTAAAATCACTCCAAATTTAGGAAGTGCACTTGACATTTGTGTGTCTAGCGCCGGTGTAGGTTATTTACAGGAGATTTTTCTCAACCACATACTTTCGGTAATTAATTTATACGAAATAAGTGTTTATGTGCTCATTAAATATGAAATACTAAATTAATGACACTGGAACTATATAAAAAATAAAAGTTACCATTCATATATTTCCCATATATACAGGGTACAAAATTTTTTGCGACTAAACGATGCAAACTATCAAAGTTTTAGAAAAGACAGAATTTACATACAGTCTTAGCTTTAACCAGAAAAATTGTGGCAATAAGAAAATATATTTATTCACAATTATTTCAAGAGAAATTCCCTTATTAAAAGCAAATTTGATATATAATTATTGAATTCATTACATTCATCTGCAGTGTTAAGCAGTGTAGTATGTTTAAGGAATATTATAAGGAAACATTAAAAAAGTTGGTTATTTCCATATTTCCTATCTCATAATAATACGGTCATTTCTCCAAACACCGGAAGTGGTAGATAAAAATGTAAACTTGAAAAATTAAGTCAATGTCAGCCTGAATTTTTGAAATAAATCAATACGGTTTCACACAATCACCAGTACAAAAACTATTATGAACTATTACATCAATCATCATTGTTCGTATGCTAATCCAAAAACAAAGATCAGGAAGTTTTACATTGAAAGTAGTTTATTATTGGTGAAAATGAAGCTAACATAATTAAATGTACTGATACTACGTGCTTTCCAAAACCGTCTCAACTACTTTGGAAAGAATTTGTCAATGAAAAACATCAGAAAATCCGTGAAGAGAATAACAAAATGGTCAAAGCATCTATTGTTTGACTTTGATCAGTTTAATTTTACTTTATTTCACAAGGAGAATAGTTGTTTACAAACATACTCGCATGTGGGTCGTTGATCTTGAAATTAAAATTAGCTCGACTGAGCTTCCACGTGACCTATATATGATATAAGAACGTTCGAAGTTCTAGAATAGCCCGATTACATCAAACTTTTCATTTAAAGGAAAACATTCTGAGAAAAATTGGCAAAAATCTAAGAAATTAATATGTTCACTAAGAGATATCTTATCCTGATAAATTTTACCATGTATTCGAATTTAGTTCAAGATTTAAAATACTCTTATGGAGTTATAAGAACAATATTAATACAGAAATGCTTCATATGGCGTCTGCTTCATTCAGAAGGTCTTGCATTGAAACTAAATTTGCAAATAAATATTTCACAATAATACAAGATAAAAATAACCTCACAACTTAGAATTCCTTAAAATATATTATATAGTTGTACTATACCTACTCAGGCTTAGCGTGACGAAACGTCGTTAGATTTTCTCGCTATTGCTGCTTATCTACTTTTCACAAAATATATACATTTTCCAAATAGTCGGTTTCATTAAGGAAAATACAAACAATACAGATTCAGAGACGTCTGATTTTAGCTCTATCGTATGAGCGTTTTAAAATAATAATAATAATGATAATATTTCTACCACTCATTCTAATCACGAAGATTAGTCCAGAAGTCGGAGACTTGTGCAGGAGAGGGAGCGGCATAGTATTATTAAGCAGGCCGCATTTGCACCCAGGAGCGACTTACATTGGCAGTCCCTAACCACCATTCAGTGCAGGATGCATGGTCCAACATCGACCGGTATCAATCTCTAACACTGACCCAAGCCAACATTCTTCCACCCTACCATACGCGTAGAGAGGGTGCAAATCCTCTTCACGAATATATCTGATATATGGTCTACCGGCCGCGGGATTCGATAACACAGCGGTTGGCCACATCCATTCAAATACTGACGCCTTAAACCTCTCAACCACTGGCCGACTCCAAGATTCACACAAGAATGTTAATGTTAATTGGATGAAAGCAATAACAACGTTTTCTCCACAATCACAAGTTAGTTAGTTGAAGTAACATTCTTGTTGGCGTTTAAAAATGTCGTTTTCTTTTAATTAAATTCGTCTAGTTTTAGTTTTCTGCATGACAGCATTTTATTTTCTTGACGTTGACCTGCCGCGTCGTGTCATTACCATCAACTTAAATTAAAATTATCAAGATTTATGAAACCGTAATACAGGGTGTTTCATAAGTAATGAGTCATTAACGACTTAGTGATAGTTTAAAATATTAAGAGTACATGTATGTGTCGAAGCTAATGTTAATATTAATTGAGATACAGAGTGTTGAAGAGAACCATTTTTTTTGCGTTTTTACGAAAACCTATTACTTTTACAGTTAATAATACCGTATCGATTCCAAATTTGCTACAAATAGGTTTTTGGGAGTACCAAATTTAAATATTATATCACTTTTGAACAGTGTTATTGAGGCGCTACATGATGTACCTACCTATGATGATAAAAACTTGCAAAATATACCTCATTTTTACTTAACACTAGATACATTTATCTTAATATAATAATTTGGACTTTTTCATAAAAAAATGTAAAACTTCGTGGAAACCTCTGCTTTTAACCATTTTCGAGCGTTTTTATTTTACTATGTAAATTTTATCAATTAAGCACACAAGAATAAAGAACAAAATACACGATATCTTATTTTAACAAGAATTAAAACAATATTAATGAAATAAAATCTGTCACTTTGCAACAAGTTGTAGTAGTTTTGCAACTAATTTTATATTCATATGCCTCGCAAGAACTTTTTTTATATGTTCGAAAAGAGAGTTTCTAGAAGTTACCGTAACTTTCGCTGAAAAAGGCCAAATTATTATATTTTTAATGATTTTGTGGCCTAGTGTTAAATAAAAAAAGTTATATAAATTTTTTACATAAGCTATGCATTATTTGGCGCCTCCTCTATGACTTCATTATTCATAACGCATCTATTCTTATTTTTTTTTTTAGATTATGAATCACCCTGTATATGCGGACCCAGACCGATAGTGGGTCTACCCTCACAGAGCCTAGTCCGAGAACAACAGGGTCAGGTCAACAATACAAATTCTTAGTGCATATATATCGTGATTTCCTAGTATGCTCGTAACTTTCAGATTCATAAATAATAGTTCGGGATATCTTGAATTACTTGGAGGATCGTGTGTAACATCTAATGGTTAGGCACATAATTTTATCTGGAGTAGAATGCGGGAAGCCCCATGTTGTCAAAGCCTGTGTTTACAAACGTCTGCTTTAGTTCAGCCACCCCATGAAATATTCATCTTTTATTAAATGAGATAAATGGTAGTGTAATGTGTAATACAAATCCTCTAATAAAATGTTTGCTACATACACGTCAGAATTCTCTCATGTTTTAAAATCTTGCAATGCTCATTTTTACGCAGATGATACGCAGCTGTATTATTCTTTTGAGGAAGATACCATTCTTCATGCTTGTAACATTATTAATAATGACATTGCATCGCTTATTACTATATCTAATAAATTTGGACTATCCATAAATTCAACCAAATCCAAAGTAATGCTTTTTGGTACAAAATGCTCTCAAAGTAGGTGTCCTGATAATGTATGTATTCAAATTAATGGTGATGTTCTTAACTTAACAACTGTTTCAAAAAATTTGGGTTTATTTATAGACACTAATCTTAATTTTACAGAGCATGTTAATTTTATTGCAAAAAAGGCTTTTTCTAACCTAAAATTGATTTATTCTAGTAGATATATGTTAAATAAACAAACTAGGCAGTATTTGTGCGAAGCTTTAGTATTATCTCACATAAATTATGCATGTGTTGGTTATTATCCATTTCTAAAGCAATGTGATGCTAAACGATTGCAATTTATACAAAATAGCTGCGTTCGTTTAATTTGTAGACTTAAAAAGTATGATTCTGTGTCCTCGTCTCTGAGGGAACTTGGTTGGCTTAATATTAAATACAGACATTATTTACAAAGTTGTTGTATCTTTCATAAAATTATATTAACGAAATCTCTGTCATAAAATTTCTTATAGAACTGACGTTCACCATTTGAATATCAGGGGCGTGTAACACAAGCACTACAATTGTAACAATTGTAGAATATTACTTGTTGAATTGTTAAAATTCTGTAACACACCCCAACCTGTAGCTACATGTGCCGAACTTGTAATTACGGAGAAATTTCTACACTTATAGAGCTGTTCTGTAACCCAACGAGGACACTTGCAAGTTTGTGTTACCGATTTTATTACAATTGTAAAAGAATTTTCATCTAACTGAAACCATGCACAGTATAGAAAGATCAGTAGGGACAGCTAACGAATTTATGAATGAAATCCGCCAGTCGAATTCTTTGACCTTGTTGTTTGAAGTGAAGATAGCATCACTCCCACTTGGGAGTGAGGCTCTCTTCACTATTGTTTATGGTGTGATTTACTTTGTAACCTGTGACTGTCAAAATTTAAGTTGTAACTGTGGTACTCAAAATGTAATATGATTTTGAAAATTTATAGTAAATGATATTGGTTTTATAAGCTATCTATAAACAGTAAATTTAATGTAAATAGTTTAAATAACGAAAGAAATAAATAGAAGTTGGTGTGACCTTATTTTACATTTTTTGTTTCTTATTTACTACTATATATATTCATTATTTGTAATTAATATTACTGTTATTACCAGCAGTTTTTTTTTTACCCAATTTTATTATAGTTTCCGCAAATATAAGTACATTTTCTAGATTTATATATTTGTTCTAGTCACCAGAAATTCAAATAGGTGCTGCTACAAATATAAACATACAAATTTGTGAAATACGTGTAATTTTTAAAAATAATACAACAAATTATTGTTTAAATTAGCAAAAAACACTAGATGTGTGAAATAAATTGTCATGATAGTTTAAATTCTTCGAGCTAATAAATTACGAATATATAGTTTTATTCGTATTACGTAAAATTTTTAAAATAAATATCTTGAGGTTTATTATTAATAATTTAACAAGCGTATAAAAACTTTGAAGACAATAAATAAAACAGAGATGTTCCCACCTGGAACTATGACATTTAATAAAATACAATTTATATAAACATTTTATTTCATTAACAAAAAAATGGCATAAAACTATGGCGAGTGTACATTCATATTTAAAATTGAACATACTCAATTATTTCTTACTTATAAACAAAAGTAACTTTGTTGAACATTTCCGGGGTTGGTTGTCCTGTTGTCACTTTAGGTTTTTTGACTTTTCAAGAGACATATGTAAGTTCGCTTCTTCAGAAGCTATTCTGAAATTAAATTAGTTCTCTAATCGGAAGTACCTATATAATGTGCATTGACTCATGGCATTTCAGTGCATTGCTTGACGTCAATCGCACACAAATTTACAAATGAAATCCCCGAAACATGTTGAAATTATATAGAAGTTGGTGAGATAGATTTTCCTCCTTGTTGTTTGATGCTACCAAAATAATTCTCAAGACAAACTCAAGACTGCATTCAAATTTCCACATTTTTCTGTGATAATTCTGAAAAAAACAAAACAAAATCAAAAATGTTCTAAATATCTATTTCTATATGTTCAAATATTGATAGCTATTTCAAAATAAACGTTAAATATTTTTACCTGCCACTATATCGTCTGAAAATATTGTAAGCGTTTGCCGTCGTTTTCTTTTCGTATCTTTGAACATTTCTTGTGAAAAATGCTGAGCACATATTCGAAAATTATATGTTTTTAACCAAATGATCTCTCTTACATTTAACCGCCCACTGATTCGCTCTAAAACAACAATAACTTTATTTTAATACTTGTTACATGAATTTCAATCATAAAATGCAATCAATTATACAAACACAAAAAATAAGAAAGGAATACTGTTTGCAAATTGCAATAAGTATGTAATGCTGGTTGAAAATAATATTCCTCCGTTACAAACTTTATGCATTACCACAAAAAACGATACACGGAAAATAATAAGAAATATTTTATGGTCTTAATTTATTATAACTATAATTAATGATTGTAAAATTACCTTCTGTTGTCTTTTGGGAGTAAAAAAACTATATCAGTATAATTTCCAGTATAATTGTTTTTGCAACTTCCTACTACACAATAAACTCCTACTATATTACACTTTTTTGTACCTTGACCCGGTTCTTCTGATGCTCTCATAATTATTTTTTTAGAGATATAACAAAATAATAAAATTTAAAACCAAGATTGGAACGCAACTCAAATAGGTTAGGAAGTTGAATATCACAAAACGAAAAGACACACAAGCGGTTATACTACGAAACGTAAACCAAATCGAGTGCGTAAATGGTTATGAATGAATTCTGAAAATGGCTTGGCGCGAAAGTGCAGCTGTCCTTACTGGTCTTTCTATACTGTGAACCATGGGTAGAATCACCTACAAGTGTTAGTATAATAAATACGTTGCTCAACGCAGTCGTGCTAAAATGTACTCAAGTGAATCTAGTGAAGAAGAAAATGCTGAAAGAGTTGAATATCGTTTTAGAAACCGAGCAGACTTTGTTTTCCTGTCTGACGATGACTGTAGAAAGATTTCAACTGAATAGAGTACAATTTAGGAATCTTCTTCAAGATCTTTCTCCATCCCTTGAAAATAATAGTAATCGTTGGTAAAAGTTTTTAAAAACATTTATCCTTATTCCATTAATTATTACTGCATAATAATTAATTACTTTATTAGAATTCACGGAAATAAAACATTAATTTCAGTAGTAACAAGTACAGAGTGATGCATTTATCCTGTAAAATACGTTACCTCGGAAATGGTAGCATAAAATTATTTTCTGAAGTAATTTTATTTTTGGTATCCGTTGCTTAAAATATATGGTCTAAAATAAACATATTATTTCAACACGTGGTGTCGAGACGGTCGAAATTTTGTGTACCAGCGACATATCAATTTATATTTTTTAAGGTCTGTAACCTTACATTCCTAACCTAACATTTCTTCCTAACATTCCTAACATTTTTTGTAAATCCACCGAATAAGTTCTGAATCACCCCGTATATAACTATTGAACAAAAATAGCAGTACTTACCATAGCACTTTCTTTCCAAAGCACCAGTTTTGCCAAAGTGTGTCCCTGGCGTAGGTCCAATCTTTATCTGCCGGCATTAGACACACACTTTTGACAAGATTTGCCAGCTCTTTCCACTTTTCTACTTTTCGTAACGTATCGCTAAAAGCACCGGAAAGAATGCTTTTATTTTCTTTTACTTTCACTAAGGACTGCATTTTTCGTTCTCTGGTTATTATTTTGGACGACATTTTAACTTGACCTCGTGAAAACAAAACGAAAAAGGAAATAAATTAACCTCACTTTACGGACTTGTAGATTATTAGCTACATTTGTAGGAGTTTTTCCTATTTCCTACAAGTGTCGCGGTGAAGTTTGTGTTACAGAATATCTAAGGACTTGTAGGTACAAGTGAATTTCTTGCAAGTGCTACACTTGTTACACTTGTGTGGCTTGTGTTATAGGCCTCAGGTATAAATCTACTCTTACAATTCCTAAACATAAAAGTAGTAGATTCCGTTCTGGTTTTTCATATAAAATTGCTTCTATGTATAATGGTGTACCGCCTTCTTTTAAGCAACTCCCTTATAAAAAGTTTAAATTTGAAATGTTTAAATTTATATTAAATTTGTAATAAATAATAATTGTTGTGACTTTTCTTTATGTGTCGCTGTTATTAAATATGTATAGATTATATGTAATAGTATTATTTTTTCTCTCACTACAGGTTGAGTGGAAGAGCAGGTTTTTTAGATCTCTGAACTCTGCCTTTTACTATATATTATATACTTATTATTTAACATGTTTGTTTAACTTATATGGTAATAAAAGCATTATTATTTTACTTTCATGTGTATGTGTTTTGTTATAGGTTTTCCAATTCTCAATTTAATTTTCCACTGCTTACAGAGTTTTAAGTCTACGGAAAATTTATGCAGGGACATATCAGAAGTAGGTACAGTAAGAGGAACACTGTGGAATAGCATATTTAAGTTATTTGTTGTTCACATCTATAGTAGTTCTGTTCCGAAATCTATCAACAGACGTCAACCACTTTGACGTGATTTCCGCCAATATTCCCGTACTCGACTAGGAAGATAAGTAGATCAGTACAAACGATTAGGTAATAATAAGGTAAATTAGATCGTTATAAACGAACGTATATGGTACTACAAACATTTTTTCAAGAAATCAAAGAGCTGAATCTTTCAGTCTCAAATTCAAATTTAACGAATTGTAATATCAAATTTTTCGACCCAAAATTGTTGTTTTTATTTCTAAAAGAGACAAGAGTATCAATTGATTCAATTGGTCACCGACAAAAGCCCTGTAGCAGTTTTAAGCTGTAATTTTCCGAATAAGGAAAATAAATTAACTTGTTTTCATACAAAGCAGACAAATAAATTTAATTGAGTGGCATATAATAATTTCTATACCCGTATAAAGCTCTACAGGAAAATGGATTATTGAATGAACATTACCATTACCTAATTAGAAAGTATATCAGAGAAAATATAAACTGGGCATTTTCATAAAGTAAACATTTTACGCTAATAAAAAGCTAGGTAGTGCAAACATTTACCGAAAATAATATCGGTACAATATTACAACATACAAGCTATTTTTCAAATTGGATTAAAAAACTGCAACGTTATTCATAATACAGAAAAAAGTGTATACAGGATTATACATTACTATGACTAAGTCCAAATATTCCAAGAGGGGATAGAGACAAATAAGAATTAACAGAATCACCCTTCAAAACAAACTTATTTATAAAACTAAAAAAATAATTTTTCGAAACTATATCCCCTATCTATCGCCGACTATGGCGGCTCGTCCCCGGCGAAGTTTTTATTTCGCACGTTTGACGTTAAGAAAGTACGGCAACCAGCAACACTAAACGGTAAAATTCGTTGTATTAAAATCCTGCATGTTTAAGTTGTGATTTTGTGTTTTCCTTTTGTTTTTAGTGCTTTTTTCAATTTTAAACGTTTTATAGTAATTAAATAAACGAATCTGTGTGGGTTACATATATTTTCCTATAATATAGTTCACCAGTTCTTTTCTAGGTTATCGGACAAAAAGGCTTTGTCCTATTTCTTAAATATAGTGTATTTTAGGCCTCCCTGAGCACCTGGTTAAAATTTGTGTACTTAGTGGAAGCTAACCCTGTATAAAAGTTGTACAACATCAAGAAACTATAAAATCAATTTAAAACATACAGGGTGATGGATAAAAGGGGGACATGCCAAATATTACCGTTTTCAAATGGTACACCACACTATACATTTTTAAATATGGATGTCTGTCAAAATTCATTCTGAATATGCCAATATAAATAGGTTAACATTTTAGTGATTGTCAAATTTTGGAAAATATGGCTACTAACATGTGAAGATATTTGACATATTTATAGACAGAGTTAGCTAATATCAACTATTTCATACAGGGTGTTATTTATACATATTGTACTACTACTACTACTACCTACTAGTATACTACTCACCTAATACAAGTGCAAGTTTACAGTTATACATATATTTTCAAATGCTCACCTGGAAAAAAAGAAATGTATTAGTTTTTTAGTAACCTTGACAATGTATTAGTTTTTTTAGTAATCTTGACAATGAAAACATAAGTTGTAGCCCATCAAATATAAATTGATTTATGCAGAAGATTAAAAAAGAAAAACTTTCACTCAAAATCAATACAAATTCTGTCATGATTGTCAAAACAAGTTAACACTCCATTGTGTTGAAATAATAATAATTCGTTGAATAATAATGTTCATTCAGGTAGTTGCTATGTACATAAATATCTTTTTTTTAGTTACTAAACAATATATATTATTACAAATATACGTACAAAATTTTAAAAAGATCGGCCTGCTTTGATAAAATCTTTGTGCTTTGTTAAAAAATGGTTTCATCAAACCCCTAATATCAATATATTCTGTTGTTTTTTTTTTCATATACCAACTCTCTAACTAAAAATTGTGTCACGTTTTTGTTACCATGACAATTCACTCAAAATTTAACAACACAACAATATTGAATATGAATTTATGTTTGTTTGATTGTTTCTACTGTGTACATATTTATCGGTATGTTGATACTTTCTAATAATTTATAACGCAAAAAATTTAACAGCAACATAATTTCATTCACAAATGAGTTCGAATTTACACAATGTTATTTTGTACTGTGTACGAATTTATCAGCGTTCCTGCAACCTTTCGAAAATTTAGGATGGACGTATACAGGGTGGTCCATTTGGAAGAAAGTTACGCCATTATTTCTCAACAGAAAGCGCTGAAATTTGGTACTGAGAGATAATGATATACGAGAAAACGATTTAAGTCGAAAGAAAATTTGTACACTCACCAGTTTTGGTTAATCAATATTCAATTGTTTTTTATTATGAACATCATATTTGATCTTGACAGTAACGGATGTATAATAAAACACGCCAATATGTAACACTATTATTTTATTTGAAGAATAATCCATAAAATTTAAGAAATACAATAATTTAAACAAAAATCTAGTTGTTTTTGACACATCACTTAACCAAAACAACAAAACAGTTTTTTAAAAAAGACTTAACCAAACAAAGTACACAAATATTCTACAAAAAAAAAAAACAAACATAAATACATCCATGCCCACATTCGTGCACACACAAAACTCAGTTCTTAATCTAACGTTACCCAAAACGTTTTGAATAGGTACTTTATGAAATAGACATAAAAGCAGCAAAAATTATGCAGCGTAGTTTATTTATATTTTCACAGGGATTGTAATAAAAAATATATTAGGACACTTATGCAAAATTATCCTGAACTACTTCTAAATGGAAGATTATCAGTGCATTCTCCATCTTGAAAATATTTGCCTGAGCAGTAAGGCTTTCAAAAATAAAAACAAAGTTAGCAAATGCCGAATCTGTCAAACTATTTGTTGATATGTGTTTTACGTCAAGATCAACTACATTTTTTGTTTAAATTATTGAATTTCTTTAATTTTATGGGTTATTCTTCAATACAGTAATTTTACGTGTTCGTAATTTTATTCTTTATCTGTTACTGTTAAGATGCAATAAGACCCCCATAAGAAAAACAATTGCATGTCGCATAACCGAAACTAGTGGGAGTAGAATTTTCTTTTGAAGAAAATCGATTTCTCGTATATTATTATCCCTCTGTATTAAATTGCAACGTTTTCTGTTGAAAAATAATTACGCCAGTTAGTATTTTCATAATATTTCAGAAATGACAGCAGACATCTTGCTCTTTGGTTTCTCTCGATGGTCATGAAAAGGCGTAACTTTTTTCCAATTTGAGCCACCCTGTATCGCTTTTGTTATCCCCTTTGTTTAAATCCAGTACTTTATCTACGTATAGTAAGTAGCTACTAGAAAAATGGGGGGAAGAAAATGACGGTTTAGGTAAGTTAACGAACTCGGAATTTTTTTAAAATTGCCCCAAAGATAACATTTTCTTGATAAAATTTGTTCATCACAACATTACTTTTTATTTGATAATCTATGACCAATAAAAATCTGTCATGTTTTGATAGCATCATGGTGCCATTTGAATTTTGTTCACCTGCTGCTATGTTGCAAGATTTCTATTCTTCAATGTATGTACTAATTTATAGCTTATAAGTTTTTTTTAGATATTTCATTACCGTTTAATGAACACTCGAGTAACGTGGCGAAAAGGGCAAACTTACAACCCGTCATCGGTTTACCTCTGTTACTTGTTGCTGATAAAGTATAAAGGAAATAAAATAGAAAAAAGTTACCGTCATTGCCATAACCAGAATTTCAGAAAAATAATAAGTTTACCATCGTCACTTTGCCCTCCTTTCTTCTGCATTTAAATAAATATAGTTTATGTACTTTTTAATGAGTTCAACTGGAAAAATAATTACCCTACAAAATTAACCATTAGGTGTCCATTTGGACCTATGACGCACACTGTTCATTAGTTCCCTGAATTGTTTTGGGAAATTCTCATGGAAGTCGCCATAATCGTATCTCATCATAGCAATATTTATATCCACGTATAAATTAGCAGCTGTGTAGTTGATGAAGTGAACCGTAATTACCCCACGGTGCCTGATTGTGGAATATACCGCGATAAGGTCATTTCAAAACTTATAATTAAGTTTAAAATTACGAAACAAAGTACTTTCTGTGAGATTTCGATTATTTTATTCATATAACGCACAAGCGAATGCGTCAGACGAAAAGAAAGGTTGCGTTGAGTAAGTTCTATAAGTTATCACTAGAGAGGTGACCCTGACATTACGACAAATACTATCTTTACTTTTACTACAGGTTTTAAAATAACCATTATACTAAATATCCTCAATATATAATATTTATGTGTTTATATTACATAATTTCCAAATAAGAAGCTGTGCTTATGCAAATGATATTAATAGAAATGTGGAAAAATAAAAGTTGCTGAAAGCATGTTCCCTATTTGTGTCTTTGGTACCACACATGTCTACGTAGGCACCTACTATTTGTTCTAGAAAATAGTTTGTGAAAAATAAATAAATAAATAAATTTATGTGGCCACAGTCCAATTTTTAGTTGAACAACATGTATTCGTAATTAGAAATAAAATTGTAAATAATTAAATAAATTTACAATAATAACAAATAATATAAAAGGAGGACAAGGACTGGTAATTTTTATTTTAAAGCGGCATAGTCTAAATTTAAGAACATTTTGTATTTTATATACAGACCTACAGATATTAATACAAGACTTTCAGGTAAAATGCTTCAGATGTCGATTAAATGGATATCAGCGTCACATATAATTTTTTATTACAGATTGATCAATTTCGAAACAATGGAAAGTTGCTTGTATCAAACCATTACAAAAAAAAGGAAATTTAATCAATTTTCGAGTGCCTACCTTTAATAGTTTGTTTCTGATGCCACAAACCCATACTAATATTTTGGTTAAATCACCATTATTCCAAATGCAAAGCAATTATCATAATATTGAAGAACTCTAGATATATTATCATGTACACTTAGTAACATAAAGCAGCATTTTATGTAACCTCTTATTGTTCTATTCTTTTTCTGTCTTATGGGTATATTTATTTTTATATTTTTCCTAAATTTGATTATGTATTGTTTGCTTTAATTGTTCCCATTTTATTACTTTTAACTGTAAATTGTAACTGTAACTTATCTTGTATAAATAAATACATTAAGTTAAATACAATTTCCTGGATACTAACTTCACCGTATAGATCAGTTGGTGTTCCTCAGGGATCTATATTAGTAGGAATTAATGAATTTGGTCCAATCCCATAACTTTGTGTGCTCTTTTTGAAATTATCAAAAACAAATTAACATATTACACATACGAAAATATTTAATCTTTAGATTCTTCATTTTTGCTATGAAATTATCAAGAAAGTTTGGTTACTTTTTAAGCACTACCTCCCTTATTTTACCCACCACTGGATAGACTGTATTTTTAAAAAAAGTAACACTGACTTTTGAGTACACTATTACATTGTACAAGATTTTCTCATTACTTTGCCTTATTATAAATATGATTAAAAGTTACACCCTGTATATATTTATCTTTGTTATTAATAAAAATGAGTAGAACGATATTTGAAGTATGTGATTTTCAGGATTACTGAAACATTTATTAAAATAAAATATTTTTATTGCCCAATTCCATTTTATATAACGGATTAATAACTAATAAGTTGATACGTCCCATTGTAAAAATCAATCATTTATATATTTTAAAATTTATAAAGAGCGCACAAAAAAGTGGCACCTATATTTAAGTAAGAGTTAATAACCCAGACTAATTTTAAAAATAAATTGGAAATCCGCCGCATTATTGTACCAGGTCGTGAAAAAGTCAATGAAAAGAGAAAACAACTTGGCATGTCGCTGAAAAATTGTAAAAATTTCTGGGAAATAAGAAAACAAAATGTAGGTAGACAAAGCAGGTATTTTAGTACTCGTTAATTCGTTTATATTCTTATTCTCCACTTAACTGTCGAAATTGTTATTATATTAAACAGAATATTGGCAAAGCTTTAATAATAGGGTTGGACCGTCGCCGTCGTGAAACATGTCATTGGCGTGGCAATGGTGGGGCCGCAATCTACGATAGATACAAAGCAAATAATAACTTTCCGTGATGTTCACAGCTACATACTATTTCGAATAATTGTGTATAAATTACATAATTATTTATTTATTTATCGTTCCCATTACTAAACGGAATATAGCTTACAATAAAAAGAAAAGCGAAAACACAAACAAAACATAGAGATAAGAAACAAGTAAACATATCAAAAGCTACTCTTTACAAAAATAATAATACAATAGGGTATATGCAAACAAACAATTCAGATATCTCACATTTAAAAAATTAAAAAAAAAACAGATGAGGAACAAACAAAACAATAATCAAGATAAAAATACATTTTTATGTGTTTAATACTAAATATATGAACCCTGTCCTGCAAAGTCTTATACTTGCATTATATATAACATAACATTGCATACAATGGAGAATAATATAATATATTGGTTCTAGCAGTTTTCGTAAAGAATGTTTCACTACGACGTGAATTATTTGTGGCCATATTTAGACAAATTTTATGTAATAATTCGGGTAAGTCACATCTAAAGTTAATAACGTTATGCAAGAAAATAACACGACGGATAGCCAGTGGATTATAGTGATGATCATGCAGTAATAAATTGCTACCCAATTGGAGGATATATTTTGTTCTTTTTCGAATACAAATATCTTAAAAATCTACGCTGAATTCTTTCCAAACATTTATTATATTTAACATGATTAGGTGATCACACGATTGAGCAGTTCTTCAATTTGGATCTTACAAATGAATTGTATAATAATTTCATAGTATCAAAATTGACAAAATCTCCGTAGATTCGAACAACAAAACCAAGATTTCTGCACGCAGCTAACCATCTTAGTAATGTGATGTGAAAATTTTAATTCCGCATCAAAATACGCACCCAAGCCTTTAACATATTCGGGCCTAACAAGTGGGACGTTTTTAATATTATAAGAAAAATTTGAAGTATTATTTTTTAAAGTATAGCTTAATGCATTACACTTGCTAACATTCAAAAGAAGTCTGTGATCTAAACACCATAAATTAAATCTATCAATATTTCTTTGCAAATCAATACATTCTTGAATACTCTCATTTCTTAAATATATTTTCATGTCATCAACATACAACAAATCACACATCCAAGCAATCTAGGGGAAGTTCCAAAATTGTCCCCTGGGGAACATCTGATAAAACAAGGAAAGTTACCGAATTAAAACCTTTATTACAATATGTATGTTATATTGCAAAAGATCCATTAAATAAGATTGAAACAGCATCAGCACGCTCAGTGAAAGATCACAAATGTCTACTTCACGAAGTACAATATTCGTCGATCAAAAACTTCAGAGAAATTCATATACAGGATGTAAAAAAGAGTGTAAAATATTTCAGGAGGTAATAGTATGAACCAAAATAAGCAGAAAAGTCTTAATAAATAAGGGTCTGCAAAGTAACGGTTGCGGGGATATGGACCACTATTCGTTTTTCAAACATTTTATTTTATTAGGAATAAACCGAC
Source organism: Monochamus alternatus (assembly GCA_037114965.1). Lineage (NCBI taxonomy): Eukaryota > Metazoa > Arthropoda > Insecta > Coleoptera > Cerambycidae > Monochamus > Monochamus alternatus. The sequence continues at coordinate 8,676,053 of CM073426.1, read as the reverse complement.
AAAGGAAGCTTTTAACAAACAAAAAACAAAGTTACAGAAGATGTTCAAAGTGCCCTCCGTCCATTTCCAAGCAGGCACGACATCTTCGTATCAACGATATTCGATCTCTTTCGAAAACACCCTCCTTGGTTTGGATTTCTTGACACTTTTGATTAATCCGTAGCTGCAGCTCTTCCAAGCTATTTACAGGAGTACCATACAATAATGTCTTCAAATATCCCAAAACAAAGAAATCTAGAGGGTTTAGATCAGACGATCTTGGAGGCCATAAAACAGGTCCGGCCCTTCCTACCCATCTATGTGGAAATGTTTGGTGTAAATGCTCTCTAACGGCCATGGAAAAATGAGCTGAAGCACCATCATACTGGAACCACATTTGTTGCCTCTGATTCAAAGGAATGTCTTCCAAAAACTCATACAGTGTGTTCTGCAGAAAGTTGAGGTAAGCAGCGCCTGTTAATCGGTGTGGTAAAACAGGACAGTACCTAGAAACCTGTCACCTACAATACCCATCTAAATGTTTAATAAAAAACGTGCCTGATGTCCAAATTCTATTAGAGCATGAGGATTGTCGTCGGCCCAAATATGCGTATTGTGAAAATTAAACACTCCATTTCTTGTGAACCCGAATCAGTAAAAAGAATGTTTGCAAGAAAACGAGGGTATTCAGCATCATGACGTAGAAAACAGCGGCAAAAAAACAAACTTCTAATAACATAATCTATTTTGTAATCGTATGCAGCTGTGGGCAGCACGGAAAACTGTCATTTATTATGTATCAGTTGTGAATTCCGGCCACGCCGTACTCACGCCGATGGCTTGTCGTGCAACCTTAATTATTATTAGTCACACATTATTACTATTTTTTTTTCATCAATTTCTGAACACAACAGTAAAACATACAATTAATTTCTTTTATCAACAATGGCATATACAAATTATGTGATTATCTAGCATGCATATTTGGAGAAAATGCACTTTCTTTCATTTTGAAACTCAGAGAAAAGGAAAGCTAACCGATGCACTTCGAATATATCAGTGCAATCGATGGGTCAAAAGACAACATGCTTTACATTTACAACTAGTCTACTTAGTCAACAAGTTAGGAACGGCAAGGCTGGATATTCATCAAGGTTTTCCCCATAATTGTGTGTTACCTTAACATAGTAATAACAGTTTTTTGATAGCGGCAGGATCAATATCCCAGCGAAGTAGATCACGTTAAAGGCAGTTCAGGCCTTGACAAAAATCTATTGTTAATAACTATTAAATAGTTACCTGTAGTTTGCGACGATAGCAACCTCAATAAAGTTTATATTAAAATATAACAACGTATCACTTCTCATTTACATAACTTATAAAAATATGTGATAAATCGCTATTGTTAACTGTGTCTTTTATCTTTACGATAAAAGCAATTGAACTCTGATTTATTGCATTATGACACATGTGAGTGAATTTTTTCAAAGAATTACGCTATTTATCATCTCTAGAAAGTGTGCCAAAGTGTAAACACGGCGTTGCAAAAAGAAGTGTGCCGAGTATATAAAAAACAAGGCAATTTGTAATGACACGAAAAAAACTTTTGCGCAAGAAAGAGTTCACCTTCTAACTACAAAAGCAAGGAAAGAAAAAATTACATTAAGAAATAAAATGAGCAGTTAAACTATTAACCCCTTTTGGTCCAATACAGCAAATACAAGGTATTCCGCATAAGAACACAGAGCAGTTGCATGTAGGGGGTCCAAATATTTCGAAAAAAATACTATCTTTGTAATATTTTCATTTGGAATAATTAAATTTGGTACATGATTTAGGTTTATTATTGGCCTTCTCTGACTATGAGTTCAAGTAAATTGAGAAACTACAAGGTGTTCATTGAGGGAGAGTCACCCCTAAAATTATAATAAGCTTTTTTCCACTGCTCGAATTTAAAAAAATGATGAAATCCCGCTCAGAATTTAATTTAAAACACGTTTTACACTTAAATTTTAAAAAACTTTAAGGTTTTCAAGACAAAATGCATTCATTAAAACAAGATTTTAATAGTGTTTATTAGAAGAAATCAAAAAGTCAGTAGACTCTGTCTTGACTGAACTGAATTTGACAGTTAGTAATAAAACTATCAAATAAAATACAAATAACACATAAATGAAATTAAAACTAAAGAAATTGTTCAAAATGGGCACCATTTTGTCTGAAACGTAAATTTACTCTTCCCCAAAAATTTAAATTTCCTCTGTCTAATAACATTATCGTTTCTTATTTATTCGTAATACGATTCAATTGGCGAGGGAAAAAAATCCTTCAATGACCCCCACAGAAAATAATCACATTTGTCGAGGTCTGCCGATCGTGGTGGCCAATTTCGAGGACAATTATTTCATCGTCCTAATCATTTATGTGGAAACTTAAGATTTATTTTCATGGGGTCTTATGGAAACCATGGAAGATCTTCCTAACATTAAAATAAGTGCGAGAATAATTAAGCGGTAAGGCCTAGACCTTACAAGTTATGCCGATTCGTGGCTTTATAACATTTAGTGTCTACACAATATGTATATGAAAATAAAATCTTAAAAAAAACATATCCCTCTTATTATCCAACTTTGTTTAAGGCGTACACATCCTGAATATAACAGCAATAATCCAAAGACGTACCTATTATATCAGAGCAACCTATATGCAATTATTGGAAAACAAAAATTATTTGAGAAAATCCGAAATCTAGGAAACTATTTTCAATAAAATATACGTTAGTTACGATAACGTAGGTAACTGATAAGTAAAACAATTGATTTTTTATATCAGTCATGAACCTCCTGAGAATAACGTGGATCGGTTTAAGCTAATAAATAATTGTAAAAGATCAAATATTTATCATCTTCATCTAAAATTTATAAACTATTTCCGGTTAACACAAAATTTACATTATCACATCTAGACACTATTTATTTCATTTAATATTCAGACTGGTTGACACGTTCTCAGTTTAGGCTTTTTTACATTCACTAGAGGATAATAGCTCTTATTGGGTTGATGCTAATAGTTTTGTAAGGGTAAATCGAATAGTTTTGATTTCAAGCAATATTGAAACCTGAAATGAAACAAAATTTTGAAAATTGTTTGTGAAAAACTAGCAAATAGTCTAGTAACCCTTATGATAGGATGATTCGGTATTTTTTTACTGCATTTCATAATTTTTTTCTAAGATTTTCAAATTTTATAGTGATCTGGAAAAAAAATTATAATTTTCTGACGCCTCTAAAGCGTTTTAAATTATTTGAGAACATGGACTCGCATAAACCGCTGTGTGACGTCACTGCCTCCTATAGCTACCGTTTTCTTGCTTTTAGAATACGAAGCGCAGGGAGGAAAGGAGGGAGAGGTTTTTCTTCATTTTTGGACGATCTGACAAGGTTTGATAGGCATTGTACCATATAATCTGACTCGAAATTTACCTTAGATTTGAAATCTGTAACAAAAATATTAGTGGTGACGTCATTTCCGGGAAAACCGAAAATATCACATAAATGTTGATAAGTTAAAAGGAGGATATTTAAAAAAAAATTGAACTGTTTTTTTCCCAAAAACATCCTACCAACCGTTTACCAGTTTCAGGGGAGAGGCAAAACTTTATAGTGCGTGAAGAGTACAGAAACAGATGTTATTATTGTCAGGGGGCTCAGGAAGCACCTTTCGAACATTTACTTCACTAAATTAGTATTATTAAAGAAAAATGACATCATACGTATTGTTAAATATTTTATTCAGTCTAATGACAGATATTTCTTCGATTTTGAATCTGTCAAGGTTTAACAGACACTGTGCCATATCATCTTTACCTTAGATTCGATATCTGTAACAAAAATATTAATGTTCCATTTAAAATAAGACGGGTGACGTCATTTCCAGGAAATCCGGAAATACCACATGTTGAGAACTTAAAAGGTTATTTCGAAAATAAAAATCGACCTATGTTTTCCGAAAGACATCCTACCAACCATTTACCAGTTTCAAGGGAGGGGGGTGGTATCAAGACTTTATCTTCACACCGCATAACAAAAACAAATATTTTGTTGTCGGTACCTATCTACATTCTTTTTTTAGAAACTAAAACCTTCCACCTTATTATTAATTTTGTAACATAATAAGTAACAGTACTTACACTGCTGCTAGTAACGATTTGGTTTTAGAACATACACATTACATTATATTACATACACACACCTTACATTTTTTACACCTATCATTGCAGCACACACAAATTTGTGATTTATATTAAAATAGTCCATCGCTATAATGAAATCTTTCGTTGATAGATTAGATGAATATGTTTTTAAATAGCAAGTTGCGAATTTTAAAAGTAGTTAGCTTTTACTAATCTGTTTTAAAGATTCTTGCCCGAGTTCTAAACGGACGAGTACCGAAAAGCTGTAAGAGGTAATGACGTCATTCCTCGCGAGCGTTTAATTCCAATTTGACCCGGTATATTTCAGAAACTAATTATCAGATCGACTTCAAATTTTCTGGGTTGACATACATCATAAGTGCTTTATAAAAAGTAGGTAAATAGTGTAATGGTTTGGCCAAATTACCCTATTGATATTTGAGAAATTATCTGTTATCAAATCACTAGCAGATTTAAGTTAATACCTATAAAACCGAATATTACAATTTTATGTTGTTTTTATTATCTGTTTCCACATTTGGATAAAGATAGGATGTCATATCACAAACTATTTACATTATCATTATTTACATACTTTCTCTTTCGGCCCTGATAGTGAACAAATATTGAAAATTAGGAATTTATGTGGTGAGAAGTACTAGATAATCAATTTTATTAAAGAAACTACAGTTATTTGAACTAGCCGGTTCGAAATGTTATGCAACAATTTTAAAACCACGTATTAAATATTTATATGCACCAACGACACTTTGAAATGTTAATATAATTAAAAGATAAACGTTTTTCATCATCTGCCATTTTAATAAATTTGTTGATACCTACCTACTAAATTGTTTATTCTGCGGTTAATAATAGTTTTCCCGTGTCAACAAATTTAATATTCTTTATATTACTAAGATGTTTGTTGTTCTATAGTTCAAGAATTTTCAGATCCGTGATATTTTACACGAAAACTAAGAGCGTTACAATAACAAAACTCTAAATTTTTACCACCCTTGATCCATACCAGTCCAAACTTAAATCATGATACTCGTGTTATTTGTGACCTTTGAACAACCAGGTTCTGCTTGGATTCATTCCAAATCAATTTCCCTTTGTGATGATTCGGGATTCGCATGAAATTTTGCCAAAAACATTAATTGCACTTGCGATTTCATTAACTTTTCTTGCAATTTTAAAAGCCAATCTAAATGATTACTTAAACATGAAATCTGTTTGCACTCCTTGACAACTTAATTTTAAAAATACCACATAATTAGTTTTTTGCGTTGCAGCATCTTGATTTTGTCAATAAATTATTAGTACCTATTGATACCTGAGAACATAAAAAACGATACATACTTACAATATCTTATTTTTAACTAAATTAGGCATGCAAATGTAATACGGAAATTAATTTAGGAATAAGACAAATTCGAATATCAAGTTTATCAATAAAAAAATTACTGAAATAGCTCTGATCGGTACATTTATGCACATTTTTTTTGAGACCATAAAATTAGAGAAGATGATGAAATTAATCTATTTCACTTTATGTGGATTGTTGGTAATCAATTTGAAGCAGTTTTGACGTAGGTTAAGAATTATCGTCATTAAATCAAATACGTTATTCGTCTAACAGGAAAAAAAAAACTATTTACAGGACAAAAATTATGACAATATGACTAGTACATGAATGAAACTTACGTAATAGTAAACGTTATATAAATAGAAAAAGGAACAGAATAAAAAAAAAAATATAGCTCTATTTAGAGTTAGTTTATGTCATAATGAACTGAAATAATGTTAAAATTATGAAACAGGATGTAAACTAGAGACTTTCTTAAGCAATTGGTATTGACTGTTGATAAATAAAAAGTAACCTTTTGCCTAAGATAAAAATTAAGAACTCTGACATTAAAATATTCTTATAATGACATACAATAAATATTGTTGTTAAATAAAGTGTGCAGAAGTCGTAGTCATATTACATAAAAACATAAATTTAATGTTTAGAGAATTATTGCGACAGGTCATATTAATGAAGATGAAATGTAAACACTATCAAGCATTATAGTACATATATAAATAATACAATTTAAATAAAATCCGAAATAAACTGTGAACGCGACACCCTATATACAGGGCGTACAACATTATATTTTCGGCAATATTCAAGTCAAAATAACATATACATTTTTTTCCTTACAGAGCTACCAAGTAAATTAAATATTGAATTTCATATGACAGCAATAACTCATAGTAATACGACTTTCAATATTTCTATTGGAATTATACAGGTACGGTTAAACTTAAATTTAAACAATTTTGACGGTGTTAGTTTGATTTTGCCTATCAATTTTTTGTAAAAAAAGCTATATATTGCTTTATTAGAAAAAAAGGAAGCAAAAAACTATATATATCACTTGACATAAAAGAAAGATGGCTGGCAATGAACATGGTCATGAGAAAAGGAAACGACATAAATAGAACCAGGAACAGAAAGCAAAAAATACAGAACGAAACTAGAAGGACGGAGAGCGGGAAGATAGGAAAAGACGGAAAGCAAGAAGGCACAAATCAAGAAAGAAGAATGAGAATGGGAACATGGAATGTAAGAGGGTTAAATGAGGAAGGATCATTAAAAATCCTAGAAAGAGAAGCAAGTAGATACAAAATGGACATAATAGCGATACAGGAGACGCATATAAAGGAGACGAACACATGGGAATTAGAAAATGATTTATTCTTTACGAGCGGAGGCGAAACAAGGCGATACGGAACAGCATTCTTAGTAAATAAAAATATGAGGGATAAAATTTTTAAATTTGAAGCAATTTCAGATAGGTTATGTATGATTAAAATCAGAGAAGAAATAAACATAGAGATATTAAATATATATGCGCCAACAGAAGAAAAAACAGAAAAAGATGAGTTTTATGAGAAGCTAGAAGAAAATTATGGAAAGCTGAATAAAAACACAGTAAGAATGGTGGTAGGGGATGCAAACGCGAAAATAGGGAGAGAAAGGATGTATGAAAGTATAGTAGGGACAGAAAGTAAACACCTAGAGAGCAATGACAATGGGCGTAGGTTCTTTAAGAGAAAAGACATACATAAGGGTACCTGGACCTCTCCAGATGAAGCACATACGAATCAAATTGATCATGTTTGCATAGATGAGAATCACAGAAGCATAATAAAAAATGTTAGGCCATGCAGAGGGGCAGACATAGACTCGGATCACTATCTAGTGAGAATAGATTTGAAGATAAAAAAATCTATTAAAAGGAAAGGATTACAAAGGAAAAAAAGACAACTAGATATGGCGACATTACAAAATGAGAGAACCAAAAAGAAGTATGAAGAAGAGATAAGGGAAGGTTTGCAAGAAAATATACAGATATTGGAAGCAAATATAAATGAAGAATGGATAAAGATCGAAAATGTCATACAAACAGCAAGTGAGAAAGTAATACCAAAAAAAGAGTTTGTAGGGAGGAAAAGATGGTGGGATGAGGAGTGTATAAGAGAGGTGGAGAAGAGAAATAAGTTAAGAACTAAAGCACTTCAATACAAGAGGAAGATAAAGAAAAATACAGGGAACAAAGACGAAAGGCGAAGAAAGTGTTTAGACAAAAGAAGAGAGCAGAACAGGTTAAGAAAATAGATGAAATAGAGCAACATTATAAGAGGAAGGAAATACGTAACTTCTACAGAGAGATAAAAAAGGAAAAAAAGATAAAGAAGGAAGTAATATATGTGAGGGATGAAAGTGGAAATCTAATTGCAGAGGAAACAGAAGTGAGAGAAAGATGGAGGCAATATTTTGCAGATATGTTAAATGAAGAGAGTGTAAGGGAAGGAGAGGAGCACGAGGAGATGATAACGGGAAGGGAAGAGAAAGTGGATATAGAAAAACCTACGAAAAAGGAAATAGATACAATTATAGAGGCTTTAAAGAATAACAAAAGTCCAGGAAAAAAGAGAATAACAGCAGAGAACATTAAGTACGCAGGAGAGATTTAAGACAAAGAATATACGAAATGATACGAATGATCTGGGGAAGAGAATGTATGCCTGAAGATTGAAGAGATGCTTTGATTATACCAATCTTAAAAAAGGGAGATGCAACAGACTGCAGAAACTATAGGGGTATATCATTGTTAGATGTAGGGTATAAAATTATGGCAACGTTAATAAAACAGAGAATAGAACCTATCATCACCTTCATGGTGAAGGAAATTCTGACTACATGCTATGAGTATGGGATCAAAGCAATGGTTCTATTTGTAGACTTCAAGAAAGCATATGATTCGATCAAAAGGAATAAACTAAGTAAAATTTTGAAACAATTTGGGATACCATCCAAACTGATTAGGCTATTGAAAATGACCTTAGAAAATACCAAATCCAAAGTACGAATAAAAGGTGAATGTTCAGAAGGGTTTACTATTGATACAGGACTGAGACAAGGAGACCCACTCTCAACGCTTCTTTTTAATTTAGTACTAGAAAAGGTCATAAGAGATAGTCAGTTGAACAGAGGACACATATTGTTTAAAAGTCATCAAATTGTAAGTTATGCAGATGACGTGGCTATTATTGCTAGAGATAGTAGGGAATTAGAAGAAGTAACGAGAAAACTTGTGAAGGAAGCACATAAAGTGGGATTGCAGATAAATCAAGAGAAAAGTAAGCTTTTGAGAATAGGAGAACAAAAAAAGGATACCAATTTTAAATTGAGAACAGAGCATGGAGAGATGGAGTTTGAGGAAGTTCAAGAATATTTATATTTGGGGGCGCTAATAACAGCTAACTGTGATGAGGAACAAGAAATAAATAGGAGAATAATAAAAGCAAACAGAAGTTCGGCAGCAGTCAACCACTTATTGAAATCAAAAAATTTGTCCAGAGGAGTAAAATTTAGAATGTATAAAACAATTTTGAGACCGACAGCGCTGTATGGTAGTGAAACCTGGGTTCTCAATAAGAAGTCAAGAGAAAACCTTTTAAGGTGGGAAAGAAAAATCTTAAGGAGAATTCTAGGGGGTAAAAAGACAGAGGAAGGCTATGTAAGGAGAAATAATGAGGAAATATATGCAATGTACCAGGCACCAACAATAGACGAAATTGTAAAAGCCAGAAGAGTGCAGTGGCTAGGGTATCTAGAAGGTATGGAAGATGAAAAGGCAGTTAAGAAAATAGTAGGGAGTAAACCTAACTACAAGAAAAAAAGAGGTAGACCGAGGAAGCGATGGAGAGAGGCAGTGGCAATAGATCTAAGGGAGAAAAATGTAACGGACTGGAAAAGAAAGGCGAAGGACAGAATGGAATGGAGGAGAATAACACAGCTCTGGGCCTAAAAGGCCTGTAAACAGCTTTATATATATAGATCTGAAGATAGTTTTGTAATAAAAAAAACGAAACGTAGTCTTTATCTCGTGATGAAAATACATACTGTTTAATAATTTTGGATTTTTTATATCTTGACTGAAGTTCCCATTGTGTTGATAACAAAGAATAGTCAAAAGAAGTAATTATTATCTAAAAAAGTAGTAGTTGTTACTATATAATACAATTTTTTTTAACAATACAGGTAGTAGTTATATGAAACACATCAGGGAAATCTAAATATATCATTTTAAAAATAAACTAATACACACAGTTAAGCATAAAAACACGCTCAAGTTTATCGCTGGCACCAGCCTACATTTATTTCTGATAAGAATTAAAAATTTTCCTAGAGTCACAGTCCGCATAAACTGTGCAGAAATGCAGGTCATTAATTTCTCTTTAAAACTTACTCAAGCTGACTGTGACCACTTTATTCTAAAACGACAGGAAATATATTTATTTTTGAGCGAAAAAAATTAAATTGGCGAGTATTAAAATTAAAATATTCCATACCATATACGATTCGTAAAATTCACGAACCACTAGATGACGCTGTAAAATTCAAGATGTCGGATGTAGGGGTGACCAACATTTGTTTACAATTGCCAAGATTATAAAGCTTTCAATTCTTTGTTTTTATATAATTTTCATCAAAATACTTTAATATAAGATAGATTCCTAATGCATATATATATCGTGAATTCCTAGTCCTAATATGTTTGTAACCTTCCAGATTCAGATATAATGGATCGGTTCGAGATATCCTGAACTACTTGAGGGATCATGTGCGACTTCTAAAAGAAGGTGAGGCACATAATTTTGTCTGGGGTAGAACGCAGGAAACCCCATGTTGACAAAAGCCTTTGTTTACAGTGTCTGTGTCAGTTTAGCCACCCCATGAAATATTCATCTTTTATTAAATTGAAAAAATTGGCAGTGTAATGTGTAATACAGATTAAACAACATCTGGTAATATTGCAGTAACTTAGCTTTTATGAGTTGGTTGCACACCAATGAGTGGGAATTTCAAAATATGAAAATTTTACGTCCAATTCATAGAAAAGGTTCTGGCCTTCTATACTTTTATGATTTCTATAATGCCGATAGAATATAATGTGTCAAAGTAAAAGCTAATAAGATAAGTATGTAGCATTAAAAAAGAAACAGAATGTTGATGTTCAGGTCGAGCCGACGTGGAATAGACATAGCCATTTAAAAAGAAAGAGTAACTGACTGCCTTGGTATCGACAGGTGACAGGGTGCAACGAGGTCAGTGGGTATAAGAATTTTTGCTGATGAAATACATTTAAGATCTATTAATTTTAATACTGTTAAAATCGAGATATTTAAGACGCCATGTATAAATATTAAGTACATGTAATTTCTCAAATACGCAGATGAAAAAATAAAATAACGAACCATTTTCAAAGTATCTAATAACTGGGTAAAGGTCTAGGCCTAAAGCTATGCGATATCAATTAAAAAATATTTATTAAGTGAAGTAATCTGATCAAAATATCATAAATCAGAATTAGAGTTAAGCATCTGCATTATTTAATGCCTTAATGTTTTACGATCCTTTTATTGCTTTGACTGATACATAAAACTGATTTTGTGGTTTACTGAATCGAACAGTACAATTACCAAGTCATACTTATTCGCTATCCCTTTGTTAACTTTAAGAACAAATAAACCGCAAATGGATTTTTGATGAACTCAAATATGATGCGATGCGAAGGTTATTATTTATAGTTTGAGTTTTGTCACGGAGCTCTTGATAGCCAAATTTAACAAAGGATTTTTATTTAGTTACGGTTTAGTCATATATGTTGTAGGGGTCAAATCCAACCACAGCAGTATTTCTAAAAAGAGTCGCAATAGTTGGAGCTCAGAACACGTGATCTCACTTTTATTATTCAGTTGATAAAGCCTTTTGTACTGCGCTTTGACATTTAAAACAGGAATAGACACAAACAAAGTTTGGAGGATGTTCACCAAACTTCTTTCGATCAGAGAAGAATCACTACAAAAGCGGAAATTGCCATGAAATCTTACAGCAGCAATGGAAATGGCCAACCAACAACAATAATTAACACTAAATGGTTAATATTAGAGAAATATTAATATAAATACATTTCTCGCCTCTTACTTAACACGTCCCGTATTGGTTTTATTTATTTTTTGTTTAAATTTTATTTTATATATAACTGTCAATAAGGATGGACATATTATATATATCTCACCTGCACTTGATTTATATGTGAACATACATATGAATGAACAGTCAGTTCAATTGACCGAAACCGGTCATTGTCTGGTGGGGTGACGGACAAAGGGTTCTTGGCTGTTAGCACAGATACTACAGGTGTAATTCGATTTTTGTCGCAGAAATTATACACGTATGACAGGGTGTCAGTCTTTGCTACTGTGACCGACAGTAAAAACGATAACTCTTGGAGTGTTTCTTAGTTCGGATTATATTACTTATAATTGTTTTGTTTTTATTAAAGAAATACGTTTAAATAAAAAAATATTTATTTTAGAGTTTTAGTGCAATACCTAAAATTATCTATACATTATATTTTACAATAGGAATATTGCTTCAAAAAGCAGTGACTGAAGAAAATACTCAATAAAATGACGTGGGACACTGTATATACAACTAGATATCATTTAAAAGAATAGAAATGATCATTATATAATTAATTAGCAATATTATACAATATCATGTTACCTATGCACTATTAAGACGATTAGATACTACTTTAAAAAAAATTGGATAGCAAAAAGGCATGTAAATTTGAATAATAAAACATTATATTTTAAAGAGCACACTATTGTTTCTCTTCAGTTACCTTGAACGTATTTTATATGTTAGCTACAGTAATTTATTGATGAAATTCAAGCTACCGACTTAAAAAAATTGATAGAAGTAAACCACAAATCAAAATATAACTTATGAAAACTTACGTAATTGCAATTCGCTATACGTGTAACTTATGTAAGTACCAGAATGAAAATAAGAGTATTAAAATTGTAGAAAACGTATTCCTAATTTTTACTCATGACTTTAACAAAGGATATAAAATATGAAAAATTATGGCAGTCCTACAGCATTTTTTAAAAAATATTACATTTTCATGGTACAGGGCGTTAATAATAATTTTATTTTATTTTTAATCCAGTAAACAAAGAGATCTTTCTTCTGTCTAGCGCACAATAATAATAAAAACCTAATAGTTTGACGTGAAAACAATTTTTCAGTTAAAGGCATAATGATGAGATTAACTCACATTTAACCCTTTTGAAATTCTACGTCAATGGTGAAAACTATTATTATCTCTTTTTCCAGATCAATTTTTCTAATCGTTGTTGTCGTATTGAATTACAGAGGTACACAAGTATTTACAGAGTGTTTCCAACCCTGTCTGACAAGATAAAGATAAATCCTCACTCAATCTTCAGACGAAAACGAGTTATAGTTTTTCGAATATTGCCTCACTTTCCAATACAGTGTTTTATTTATGATTTTTTTGTATTTTTTTTTTCTTTTTTATGAAGAAGACAAATGTAGTTTCCATAGAAATGTAGCAAATGGATAAAAAAAAAGTTTTTTAACACGCTGTATTTCAAAATCGAAGCAACATTCGAAAAACGTTTATACCACATTTTCGTCTTAACATTAGATCCACATCCTCAATTTTGTCAGAAAGGAAACACACTGTATTTATTGTGTGCAAACTTGGTGCACACAATAATCGTAATGTGTTGATATTTATTTATCTAAATATATTTAAATAAGTACCTAATTAAAAATGTAAATTATTTCTCGAAGTCTGAACACCCTGTATCACAAAATAGAAGTTTCAGAGAAAAAGAATCATACGTGAGGGCACTTTTTAAATATAACTAAAATTGGAAATACAGATTTTAAAAAAAAAATAAGAAAATATTTCTTGGTCTTCAATCTCTTAGTTACTACAAATTAGATAGGTATGTATACCCCACCCTTCAAAAAATGATATCGCATTTAAGAGTAAGCTACTAGACGTTGCGTATATGTAGATAATAGCTTTGGATAATATTTTTAATAGTATTTTGTTTTACTTAATTCCATTGTCAACCTACACCTAGTTCATATTTCTATAGATTCTTAAACTCAACTTTTAATTTCTTAATACTATATTATATGGGAAAAAATAAAATAGTTAATTTCCATTCATAAAGCAGCACAATAAGTAATAGTATTATTATTTGATATCTTTCAATAGATTAGAGATAGGTTAAATAAACAAACATCGTGACGTCAATTATCTTGTCTTTGTAGTATCAATACAGAAATTAATTGCCCGTTTCATTTTAAAATGGAATTTGTATAGGTACTGTTCATTGTTTACAATATTTGAAGGTATAGCCAAAGAAATTTGCCAAAAGAATTAATAACCACATTATTATAAAGTGTTCGGCATGCAATGCAAATTAGAATATTGCCTTCACATATGCCCTTTCAAATTAGCATTTAAATTTCAAATTTTCAAGTGCCATTATAAATTGCTAGTGTAATATATAGGTATGTACGTATATACATTTGTATTAAGATAATGATATAGAATATAACATTATCTTGTTATTGTTATTTAGATCTTTATAATAATAAGCCATAAAATGATTATTTAGGTACCTATCTATGTGGTATTATTTTTTTATAATTCGCCTAAATATTTTCTATAAGCTGGAAGAAATATGAGTCAGAAATATAAAATATATATTAATAAACACAAGGAAGTAGGCTTTTGCGTGGAAACCCAAAACAAGGGCGAAACGTCCATAACAACCGCACGACGTCCCGATCAATCAATGAACTTCGAGAAAGCAACCCGTCCCGTGGCACAACTCGCAAAAATAGGGTTCAACTCACCTTCTAATCAGCTGATCTGAGGACGTCTCTACAATTCAAAAATAAACTGGTTAACCATACAAACACACCGAACGTAGTAGATAAAACTACTGATGAAATCGGACTTGTCCGTTTCACTTCTTTATGCGGTGTTCCCCTCCTTTGTGGGTGACACATGCGCGGGGAGGTTGTTTTTATTTAAAACATAAACATATGACTGATAATGTGCCCCATAATACGCTGATTGCCCACTTGGTCACCCTCCTTATCCCATGAAATCTACTATAATAATTAATCCATTGAATTGAATGTAAGTATAGTTCGTTTCACATGAACATGGCATGCCAATAGCTTTGGGCCACGAGATGCTGTTTGTGAGAACTTCATTGGGCAAAATGCAAACTTGGCTCACCGCAGCAAGTACCAATATATAGTGCTTTCGAAAAGGAACGAATGAATTCATTATTTTTTAAATTGAGAAGTTTTCGATCCCCTGTCACGCTGATTTTCGTCATCGTTGTTCGAGATATGACGTCATCGACAATTTTTTTAAGTAGCAACCCCCCAATTTTGACCATGCCTTTTGAAAGAGCGTGTCGTTCTACATACACATCGTCAAAAATCATGGTTGCCTGACAGTAGTCTTAGCGGCCGAGAATGTTTTTTATTGCTGTCAGATAAAAACTTGAAATAGTACTTTATTAAATAGTTTTTTTTTTGAGTTATTTCTTTAGATCTTATCTTTTGTTTGGCAAAAGCAGTGCGTTTGAACTGTTTATTGAGTAGTAACTTTGTCATTTGATTAAAAAAATGCTTAAATTAACTGAACGAGAATGAATTGAAATTCTTTGCATATCGGATTTGGAGACAGGATGCGCACCCAAAAATAAGTAGTTGAATTGTTCAATGAAACTCATCCTGATCGACGTCCCATTAGCCAAAGCATGGTAAGCAATATTGAGTCTAAATATCGTAATTTTGGACATGTTCGTGATCTTCCTAAATCTGGTCGACTGTCAAAATTAGTAGATGATGAGCTTAATGTTTTGTTGGTAATACAAGAAAATCATCACTCAACACTTAACGAATTGGCTTCTGATTTCAATATGGCAGCGTCCACAATTCACAAAATTATAAAAAAAGCAAAGTATCATCCTTATAAGGCATGCCTTGTTCACGAGCTATCTGAAGACGACTTTGATCGGCAAAATCAATTCTGCGAGCAAATGCAAGAGCTATGCAATAATGATAATATTTTCGTAACAAACGTAATTTTTTCTGACGAGGCTAAGTTTGTTTTGAACGCCATGTCAATAGACAAAACTGGCGTTATTGGGCTACCGAGAATCCCCGATGGATGATGGAGTATCACACTCAAAGTCCCCAGAAAGTAAATGAGTGGTGCGGCATAGTCGGCGGAAGAATTCTGGGTCCCTATTTCTTTGACGTCAACCTAACTGGTGCAAGATATTTGAATTTTCTTCGAGACGACCTCATTCCTGAACTAATAATTTTGTATCCAAATATAGAGGGACATGATCTTCCAAGAAATGACATTTTCTTTCAACAAGATGGTGCACCTCCCCATTATGCAACACCTGTCCGTGCTTATTTAGATGAGTTGTTCCCGAATCGTTGGATAGGGAGAAGCGGGCCGATTGAGTGGCCAGCCAGGTCGTCTAATTTGACACCCCTAAATTATTTCTTAAAAAGCAAAGTATACGTTACTAGACCGGTTAATTTAGAACATTTAAAAGCAAGAATTCATCACGATATACATCGTATACCTCCTGAAGCTATTGATAATGTCCAAAAAGAATTTATTAATCGTCTTGGCTACTGTCAGGCAGCCAACGGTGCACAATTTGAACATTTAATTTAGTCGATTTTTTACATAATCATTATCATTTTCAGTATTGTGAAAATTAAATTTTAAAATCTTCAAACATTATTTTCTTGAAATTCTTGTTATGTAAACACCACAATTTTTCATGATGTGTATGTAGAATGACACGCTCTTTCAAATGGCATGGTGAAAATTGAGGGTTGCTATTTAAAAAAATTGTCGATGAAGTCATATCTCGAACAACGATGACGTCACAAATATAGGTCGTATGTCAAAAAGTGCCTTTTTTAAAAACAAAATCGACGTGCCAGGGGATTTTATCGAAAACTTCTCAATTTTAAAAATAATGAATTTATTCGTTACTTTTCGAAAGCACTGTATGTTAAAATTAGTGCTTTTTCATTAGTTTTAAAATTTGAAATCTAAAACTTCTTATTGCGAAGAATAATTAATGGAGACACTGCATTATTTTTCCAAATACAGTACAGAAGAAAGAATATATTATTTTAATTGAAATGTATTCCATTATGCCAATATGTACTAATACAGAGTCGTACAGTACCTAATATATTTCACCGTGCCAAAAAAATAAAAGAAAGATGTGATATGGGGCGATGAATCGCGACGAAAGGAATCATTCCAACATTGTTTGTTTGTGAAGACCATTTTAATGTAAGTTTAATTGGAAATACAGGTAGGTTTAAGTTCATCGAAAAAAATAAAATGTAAAGTTGTAATGAATCAATTAAACTTTTCTATTAAGCTATCTGAATATATACAGGGCGTTTAGAAAATCAATGCTAAAGCAAACTTATGTTTCTCATTTATTGTATTCAGCGCTTTATTCCGATTCCAAATAACATGTTCTTTATTTGCACCTACCATTTACGTCACGCAGAATGGTGTTTGAGGTATTTATACTATTTTACTATCTGACTTCAATACATTAAATTACCTTTTTTATTATGAAATCATTACAAACAAAAGTAATAAATAAGGGTTTTTTTTTAATGTTTAAGGAGAAATGAAATCAATAGGAAATGGCAATAAAAATTATTAAATTAATTAATAATATGTATATGATAAATATCTTTATTAATTACTTTTACTTATTATTTTTCAAATTAAAACAAACAGTTTAATGTGAAATCAGATGGCATAATTTTATAAATACCTCAAGTAAAACAACACTGTAACTGACACGAAGGAATCTATATTGTAAACAAAATAATAAATTTAACAGTACCGTAAGTTTGCCACATCACCACTAATAATTATAACATTACACTATGTATTTATGACTCACAAATGCCATAAAAATAGAAGAGACAAACGCCTGTAACGTCACACCAATGATATCGCGTTTTCGGCAACGCTGTTTTATTTACATTCTGTGGCATTAATATTAACATTTTAATTATTATGTGATTATTGCCGCCAGACACATGTTCTGACCTTTCAATATGTTTGAAAGATACCCTGCTGTAATACATTTCAAATCAATATAAAATTTATGCAACCTTATTGTTACCTCAAGGAATTCAACAAAAAGCTTTTGTTATTGATCGAAAAAAGTTTTATTATCAAATAAGTACAATCGTTTGCAATAATAATGACACTTTTTAAAATGAATTTTGCGATTTTTCTTGAACTGCTGACGTATATGAAATAAAATCTACTTTCAACTTTTAACATTAGCAATTAGTTGTTTTACTTACCAATATAGATCTGAAAATAAAATTTTTGAAAATGGATAAATTAAGATATTTTGTTGTAATTGCAAGGTATCTCAGAAAATAACAATAGAAAGAAGAATTTCGTGTTTGCAACACTGGACTACTTTTTAATCAGAACTTTTATAGACCACTTTGTTTTTGATACAGGGCAAAATATAAAAAGCTAATTTTAAAGAATTCTTTGTATCTCAGAATAACTGAGATATCGGAAAGGTGAAAATTACTTTTGATAAAACACATTTTTTTTAAATGGAACACCTTGTATATTTTTATGCCATTCAATTGCATTATTATTTTTCCTGTATAGTGATATATAACAGTTGTCACTTTATATTTTGAAAATTGGCAAAGAACGTTAAATTGATAAAACTGATGTAGCGTGATACATCCTTATAGTTGGCCATGCATTTTTACATAATTACATACATAATATGGTTCATGAATGAATTCACTTAATTAATTAATTGATACATATCTTTAATTCAATAACATTTGAAAATAAATAAAAACAAATATAAAAAATTTTTAGTAAGAAGAAAATTAATGGACAATATCTTTACAAAAACTGTTGAAAATTATTTAATATTGAAAAAATATTTGTAGTCTGTTTAAATTTTCCCTCTGTTGAAGATTTTAAACATAATCATGAAAACAATCAGCAAATTATAAAATTGGGATAAATGGAAGTACGTATTTTGGGTTTTCATTTTTTCAATATGAATGAATATTATTCTTAGAACATTTTACACATTTTGTCTAGCTTAGCTTTATCCAACTCAGGGGTTCTAACACTTCTAACAATCAAAGGTCTTTCAGGAATTGAACCTTTCTAAAATGAGCCTGGCTCCGAAATGTTGAAAAACATTTCTGAACATTCTTGGATTTGGAGTTGGATGACTTGTAAATCATCAGGTCATAAATGTAATTCATATTAGCCATTTCAGAATTTGAATATGCATAAGCCATTATTAAAACTTAATATTTGAAAAATAAGCTTAATTCGACAATACACAAATAAATAACTTGTTTTGTGGACGACAGCTCTATTATTACTGTTTTGCATAGCCTTCCTAAGGTATTGTCACAGAATTTGCCCCGCTCGCACCCAGTTCGATGAGTGTGGTATCGCGAAACGCTAGATTGCCCCGATTCGCGACTCTGGTGTGCCACAAGTGGCGTCCTCTACTAGTGACGTCAAAATTAGAAACATATTTGAATTTCTCGTCCGCAAAAACCCCCGATTTACAAATTTTATGTAAATATTTGGATTTCTTAAGAAGTTATTTACAAATATCGAAAATAAAATTTTAACTTTAACACCCTGTATCTCTGTTAATATTGAGTTTTCGAAAAATTGTTATAGGACTTCGTGACCCTAATTCCTTGTGAGGAATCACTTCCTGATACCAACACCGCCGCCACTTGTAAGTTTCTAAAGCTGGTATTTTTTTATTTCATACCTACTGGCATGCTAAATATGCACACCGAATTTGATTAAATTACCTGGAGCGGTTTAGAAATGAAAAACTATTTTTTTTTTATTTTTGACACGCTGTAGTTGGATAATGGCTGCCCTAAGACCCCACATTTGCAGTTTGATCGAAAATTTTTTGATGAAAATATAATAAATTATTCATTTGTTCGTATGACGTAAGTTGCCTGAATTCTTTCCGCAACTATATATATTTCTTAATGTACAGGGTGTGCAAAAGTGAATTTTCCGTACCTTAAGAATAACTTCCCAAATTTACAACAAATCTAGATTACGTAGCCTATCAAATATGGCACGGCTGCGTGAAATAAATTGATTGATTTTAAGATTACTTTGTAATTTTTTTTTTTTGAATAATATTTTTATAAAATTTTTACAAGCCAAAGGCGAACATAGTCTTATTTTGTACCTAGAACCAATCAAAATATTATTTCACTAAGCTACCTTCATATAAGTTCTAAATTCAGTGAGCACTCATCGTTCCTTAAGCAGCATTTTTGGAAAATTCCAATACTTTTCAGATTATGTTGAACCTGAGATAACACAAATTAATAATGTGGGAGTATTGGGTGCGATCGGTTGAAAACAAGACTTGCTGCAAGTGATAGCTCTCACGTGTTTCACTTTCTTTGAACTTTCGCTTTTAATGATCGAAGCGCCTCCGTCATTTGTTCTTATCGTAACTGCCTACTTAGCATTTTTGTTGTCTCATGGCACACTATCACAAGCACCTTTAGTAATACATGTCGAAGTATGCTACAAAATCGCACGCAAGAATATCACCCTTCACCCTGTATATGCCAGATTAAATGCATTTTACCTTGAAAAACAACTACACTATTAAATATTGTTTTACAGGAAATTAGGCGTAATATTTAAGATAATAGTACGTTTACATGGAATTTATTACAACTAGTAATTGCAATTGTTTTATCTCTTCCATTCTGCGACTTTCAGTGTTTACTTAATTAACTAATTAAGCTATTTTGCTCTAAGGTCAAAATGAGTTAGATAAAATGTTTTGTTTTATCTAAACAAACCACGCATACTGCTATCGAGAATTATAGGTACATGAAAAACCCAAAGAAATTCTACATGCGTGCGTATACAATGTACTTACAATTTATATAAAGAAGAAATGAAAACTTGTGTACAATCTATTGCAATGATAATGGCACTCTTTAAAGCGAACTTAAACTGATTTGAGGTAACGTCATTATTATTGCAATAGATTATATACAGGGTGTTTCTTAAGTAGAGGTAAAAAATCCAGGGGCGTATTCTGTGGGCAAAAGTAAACGTTTTTTGTTATATAAATGTGGCGGTTACAGCTTGTCAAAAATTAAAAAACAAACCAATTTTTAATTTCTAAACCGTTTGAGACAATTGAACCAAATTCGGTGTGCATATTTAGTATGACAGAAGATATTTATCAAAAAATGACCAGCCTTAGAAACTTACCAGTGGCGGGCTGTGGGCATCATCGATCATCATTAATTTTAATAATGGCTTATGCATATTCAAAATACCAATATGTACGAATACAGTGTACACCGCCTATTTCACCGTACCAAAAAATGAAAAGAAAAATGTGATGTAAGGCGATGAAGCGCGACGAAAGGAAGCATTCCAACATTGTTCATCGAAAAAAATAAAGTTATAAAGAATCAATTAAACTTTTATATTAAGCTCTGAATGTATACAGGGCGTTTAGAAAATCAATGCTAATGCAAACTTACATTTTTTTCTCATTTATTGTATTCAGCACTTCATTCCGATTCCAGATAACATGTTCTGTATTTTCTCCTACCATTTACGTGACGGAGAAAGTTATTTGAGGTATTTACATAACAAAACTAATAAATAAGGTATTTTTTTTTAATGTTTAAGGAGAAATGAAATCAGTATATAATTGGCAATAAAAATTATTAAATTATTTGACAAATATCTTTATTCACTACTTTTACTTATTATTTTTCAAGTTAAAACAAGCAGTTTAATGTGAAATCAGATGACATAATTTTATAAATACCTCAAGTAAAATCATACCGTAATTGTCAAGAGGGGATCTATATTGTAAACAAAAGAATAAGTTTAACAATACCGTAAGTTTGCAACATCACCACTAATAATTATGACATTACACTATGGATCTATGACTCACAAATGCCACAAAAACGCAGAAATAGAAGAAACAAGCGCCTGTTTACATCACCAACACAGTAACCTGCACCTGTATCGACAGAAAAAAAAAACCGCTGAACGGCGTGTAACGTCATAGCAATGATATCGCGTTTTCGGCCACGCGGTTTTATTTACGTTTTATGGCAATTGGTAACTTTTAGCGTCGAATAATATAACTAGACCATTTTTCGTTATTCAAATTATAGTCCTTTTTAGAGTGGTGTTTGACTTAAACAAAGATATAAGAACTTTTTAGTTTATTTTAATTAGACGTTTGGAACCCTATTTTAAAAATACCCCTGAAAATGAACTTTTATTTAGAATATAACTATACTCTTTATTTAATTAAATAGTGTACTGAGTTCTTATTGCTTCAATTTAACACACTTTCTCATGATGTTCTCATGTTATGCCTATCTATATTAGGTAAACAAATATATCAAGTTTTAGAAAAGTCGTAGAAAAAATTTGCAAAATAGAATAAATAACACTTATGTTTATTTAGCAGTATAGGAATTTAATAATTATTATTCTAGAATGAAATAGATAGTAAACAATCCTAATGTTTTTTATTTATTATGCAAATTGAAACTTCTGAAAGTACGTGGCCTTAATTTGAAACAAAAATTATTCCGTAAACACGAAAAAATATATATCTCTTAACAAAATATGTTCAAATCGTTGACAATGTAAAATAATTTGTTTGCATGGCAATGTAATTTGTTAACATGTCTGTTTTACGTCTAAAGGTCGGATCAATTTAAACAAATTACACCTATTTGTATATACAACAGTGTGCGTGTTCGTAATTCAAGCGGTTTAATGGACGAATTTTCTGTAGGGGTCCACAAATTATTAAATAATAGCAGTATTACTATTTTTAATACTCGTTATTGTATATAAGAGGGTCTATTTGACGTAATAATACTACATATTAAATTTTGCATTATATCAAATTACTATAATTTTATTATATAATATTTTGTAACAGTATTTGTTAGATGTAACAGAACATATAACTTACGGTTCAAGAAGGGGCGTGAATCGGTAGAAGATAATCTACGTGAAAGAGTTCCCGTCACCTCTTGTACTGACGCGAATCACGTCTGAGCGGCGCCTAAGCATTCGTGCGTTGTCTGACGAGTTAAACGTCAACAAAGAAACCGTTTGTAAGATGTTACACGAAAATTTGAATATGCGAAAGATTTTGTCTGAAGCTATTTATTTGTGGCATAATTTTAGTTTTTCTTTAGTTTTATTGGGTTTTTGCCACACTTCTGAAAAATAATAAAAATTAATTAAATAAGCCCTTGCGCCAAACGGAACAGTCAAGGGTTTCAAAAATAACCCTTGACTGTTCCGTTTGGCGCAAGGGCTTATTTATCGATATTACCCCTGCGATTTTTTTTATTCCCCAAGATGAAGTCGCACCTCAAGCGAATTCATTATGGCGGGTTAACTGCGGAGGATTACCAAGGGTGCTTTCAGTCGTGGGAGCAACGTTGGAATCGTTGTGCAGAGTTAGAGAGAGACTGTTGTGAAGGTAGATAATAAAATTTTGGCGAAATTTAATTTGCTTGTTTTTTCATTGACAAATTTCCGGAACTTAATTGCCACACCTCTTATACCTTACTATATATAACTTTTATAATTTTGAATATGCTTAATTAAATTATATACAAATATTCTTTAATGATAAAAGGTTCCCATTTGGATGTTACTATACAACCAACTATTTCCAATAATTCTATTATTAACAACTTAAACATAACAAACAAGATGTTTTTTAAAACTGATCTTCATACAATTACCTCCCAACCATTGAAATTTATTAAAAGTACCGACTGAAAGATTGTTCAAATTCTTTCTAAGTACACTGAAAATAGAAATCTTTTTCACTTATCTTGAAGAAATAAAAGTTATATTTTACTGTTTATATCCCACAGCAAATAAACATATTTTTACAAAAATAAAAAACAATGTCAATAAATGATAATGGTGATATTCAAGAAAGAAAACTGCTTTTCAAGCAAACCACATAATTTTATCGTGAGTAAGATCTAGAACAGTTCAAAGTAATAAAGAACTTGATACTTACAAAGATCTTATTTCTATCATTTTTTATACAAAAGTTGTAAAATGGCAGTGCAGATGTACTTGTAGAGCTGGGTTGTCTGAATTTTGTAAATGTGGTTCCATTAATAATTGATTAATGGGAAAAATTATTCTATCGTTACTCACAAAAAATTAAGAATTTATTAGTTAGACTGAGATAAACCATGCACAAATGAGGAAAAGAAAACCAAGAATATTTATTAAAACTAATTATACGTATGTTTTTCTACTTCAGACGTGAAATGCTTGCTACAAATTTACGTATGTTTTGATATTGGTCTCCCATTTCTTAAAATAATTTCCCACTGTTTACACAATTTTATATTTGTTAGAAAATTATGAACATAAAGATTTAAGTACAATAGCTAAAGCACTGAGAAACGGCACACATTTTACGCAATTTATTACAAATTATCTTGTGAGGATTGTTTTTTTTCTTAATTCAAGATAGAATTATGCTATTTATAAACCTTTATAGCTACTTATATAAAAACAATGATAGAAAAACGTAAAATAAATAGACAAAACTATCACAATGTATGTATTTCAAAACGTATTTTCAATTTGTTATTCACCTTTTCAGCAGTTCCGAAATTTGTCAATAGATGTCGGCCACTACGTTTTTTTTCCAATTTTCCAATAAAATTCTTTGAAAGAAACCCATACATTTTTTTTATTTCTTTAAGATTCAAACTAAGAATAAACAGATCGAATGTGAACGCAGCCAAAACTCCAGTAAATTAAAAGGAAGAAGAAGCAGAACATAACCTTAGAATATGATGTGGATATGTAAAAATAAATATTAAATTATAATTAATTATATAAATAAAACCAAAATTCTCAAACTATTTTTATGCTTGAAAAAGGTAATGTACTTTTTTACATTAATAACTGATAATTAAAATTATATTCATAGGTTATGCTAGATTAGATCATGTTGAAGAGTGTGGAAACAATTTTTAAAAGAACCCTCTCACAAAAAAAGGCGTCAATATTTTTCTTATCCACAGCGACACAAACTAAAAGTGCAGAAAGGCTATCAAGTTTCCGAACAACTGAAAATGACCCACTTAAGCACACATCCGACCATTTAAGCCAATTCTATAAACTCGACGAGAAAGACAAGAAGTCACTTTTCCTCTATGGAGGCTTGCCCAAATCCTTCCAAATACAAGCAAAAACATTTAACGAAACATGTTTAATGATCCGACAGCCAGCAATCGATATAATCAATTGTATAAAATCAATGGATTACTCTAAGCCTGCCGTCAGATTTGTTTTATATGGCAAAAAGGGCAGTGGAAAATCACTGTCGTTAGCACACATCATACATTATTGTTTCCGAAACAACTTTTTAATAGTGCATGTTCCTTGGGTCGGTAACTGGATGCGAAGATGTCAGGAATACGGCAACTCTGAAACCAAAGAAGGTTTTGTAGACCTGAATATAGACGCGGCAGCATGGCTTCTGCATTTTAAAACGCAGAACGCACATCTATTAAGTAATTCAGACTTAAAAACGAGCGAGGATATTGTATGGAGCAAACGTGAAGTCACACCTGCTGGTTCTCCTTTAAGCGAGTTGATCGAACATGGAATTAACAGAGTAAAATATGCTTCGACGTGTACAGTGATTCTGTGTAACGAAATAAAGAAGTTGTCCACTCGAGGTGTATGCAAAACTTTGGTAACAGTAGACGGTTACAACGCTCTGTTCTATCCTAATACGAGGGTTTATACGGAAAAGAAGGAAGTTGTACATCCTCACAAAGTGACTCTCACCGAGGGATTCTTGAATTTAAGCAAGTTCGACTGGAATAATGGGGTAGTAGTTCTTACTGTTGACGAAATTGCTATTGCAGAAAAGGACCAGATTTCATATTTACCCAAGTAAGTTGTTAAATCAAGCAAATGTTTTTTTTTATTACAATCATTTATAATCTGATCCCGTGATTACTATGTGTATCTATTTCTTAATTAAAATGCAATTGTAATATAGTCACGGCAAAATATTTAAGAAAATAGAACTGAGAGTAACAGGACTATATACGATACTTAATGTTTGTATTATACAGGGGTCGGCATAAGTCAGGCAACGCTCTCGAAAAATCGGTATAAGTCCGGCAACGCTCATAAGTCTAGCAACGCTGTCGAAAAAGATTAAAACGAAGCATGTTCTTGCTTCAGACAGTTGTGTCTGTGTCATGAATATGATAACACGTGCTCGTCAAGTAGACGCGTTTTCAGAATGATTAACCGATACAACTTCACGCTTCAAGAAGTTTTTTTTGTTACCTCATATCTGCGTACGAACGCGGATTATGAAACTATGTTTACCGAATTTCAACAACAGTTGCGAACATCCGTCAATTCATGCAGGATGGAGCTTCGCCGCACTACGCGTTATGTGTGCGGGAGTACATTAATGTTCATTTTGGAGAATGGATAGGTAGACGAGGATTCGTTGAGTGGCCCGCACGGTCATGTGACCTGACACCCTGTGATTTTTTCCTGTGGGGCCTTCTCAAGGACCGTGTTTTCGCAAGAGTACCACGCACCCTTCCCGACCTCCGAACTGCAACTGAAGAAGAATTTGAAACTCTTCGCGGACAGCTTGACATGCTTCGCCGGACCTGCCTCTCCGTTGAGAAACGTTGCCGTACATGCATTGATCAAGATGGGCATCAATTTGAACACTTACAGTAACCCTTTTTCGAATCCCTTTTGTAATATCTTTTAATAAATATATTTTGAAGCTGCATTTTTTCTCTTAATGCAAATTGGTTGCTTGACTTATGCCGACCCCTGTATATTGCACTAAATTTCAAAAAAAGATTTTTTTTTTAACGCGAGCAAATATTGAAAATTACGTTGACAATATAAACAATTACGTAACGTCAGTCATAACGTTAAGACGTCTGAATTTTTGCCACGAGTATAGATTATTACTACAGGAATACGTTTCTGCCAGGTTGCCTATCAAAATATGACCGCAAGTATTTTGAATTATTTTTTTTTTTGAAACTCTTCGCGGACAGCTTGACATGCTTCGCCGGACCTGCCTCTCCGTTGAGAAACGTTGCCGTACATGCATTGATCAAGATGGGCATCAATTTGAACACTTACAGTAACCCTTTTTCGAATCCCTTTTGTAATATCTTTTAATAAATATATTTTGAAGCTGCATTTTTTCTCTTAATGCAAATTGGTTGCCTGACTTATGCCGACCCCTGTATATTGCACTAAATTTCAAAAAAAGATTTTTTTTTTAACGCGAGCAAATATTGAAAATTACGTTGACAATATAAACAATTACGTAACGTCAGTCATAACGTTAAGACGTCTGAATTTTTGCCACGAGTATAGATTATTACTACAGGAATACGTTTCTGCCAGGTTGCCTATCAAAATATGACCGCAAGTATTTTGAATTATTTTTTTTTTTAATTAATTTTTTCTTCCACTTGTCGAACAAACATCAGGCGAAATGTTAAAATTCATGAAAAAGGACTTTGTATTTGAGGAAAATTTTTGGACTGTTTACATAATAGGTGTCGTTATTTTGCCAATTAGGACCTATGTTTGTCCCTTCATGGCAATATTATAGCTTTAATTGTTAATATGAATATTTTAAAGACTATTGGAGAACTGCATACAGAAACATTCAAATAAGTACAGTTATTATGACAGTTATTATAACATAGTATTTTGCAAACCCAGACCAGACTACTGTTAAAAGTTTACTTTTTTATATTTAGCAAAAGATTTCAATAAATTCATAACAAAAATTAAACTTTTAATTGTAGCCTGGTCTGGTTTTGCTAAGCACTATGTATAATAAGTGTCATAAAGGATATGTTTGATAAATATAACATTTTTAACCAAAACATTCAACAAATATTTATTTCTACGTTCATGCAAAAAACAAAATTTTATTGAACTATATTTAGTGTAAAAAGTGGTTCTTTATTGCACTAGTGCAATAAAATGTTTATTGCATTCATCTGTCATTCCACTACAGGGTTTTGCCATCATGACAAACATAAACGTTCAAATCAACGTCATATTTTCCTAGACTTAGTGTCATCTAAATAAAACATTTTTTGGTTTTTGCATAAACGTAGAAACAATATTGTATGCAACTCGTACAAAAAGTGTTTATTGCATTCAACGCGTTGTCTTACTCGGCCTGACGGCCTCGTTGGACAATTTCACGTTGCATGTAATGAACAGTTACTTTTTGTACTTATAAATGATCATATTAACATTTAAAGATAATGACCCCTCGTCGAGTGAACGGACGATTTCCTGAAATACAAAGTCCTTTTCATCAATTTTAAAGTTTTACCTGATGTTTGTGAGACAAGTGGAAAATGAATTAAAAATACTTGCAGCTATATTTTGATAGGAATCTCAGTAGAAATGTATTTCTCTAGTAATAATCATCTATTAACATTGTATTTTGATTAAAAAACAGTTGGACGTAGTAATCATGTGGCCGGATGTTAGATTATTGAAAAGGCTTAATTTGTTACAAAAATGTGTAGTGTTATGCAACCCACAATATCTATGTTGTTAGTATACTTGTATTGCTGGTTGCAACAGTGTATTGTTGGTTGCAGTATTGTACTGTTAGTTGCAGGAAAATCCTTTGTTTCAGATATCTGCTAGGAAAAGATGGATTTGCTCATTTAGACCCATTTGTACCAATTTTGGTGCCTAATTATTCAAAAAAAGAGCTCCTTAGCTGTATGGATTATTATAGGGAGAGGAAATGGGTGAGGCCTTTCGAGGGTCAAGATGAAGAACTTTCTTTTATCAGTGGGAATAATCCTTATAAATTAATGAATGTCTGTGCACCTTTGTAATATTAATAAACGTGTATTTTGAACCAAATAACAAACCTGGTACTTAGTCTTAAACAAACATCTCATGCTTTTAATAAAAAATCAAAACAGAAAAAAATTACAGATAGTTATTTATTTACAGGACAATATTTGGACTTGGAAGGGCAACTTATAAAAAGCCGTTATAGTGACAAGTTCTTATATTGTGCATAATTTATACAAAAGAAACAACAAAACTTATTTTAGTCACCAAATTCAAATATGTAACACTTAAAAATACTTGCATAAAGACTAAGTCCTAAAGTCTTACGATAAAATCAAAAACCAAGTTGGTATTGTATGTAGGCGTCATAAATATCGATCAGCAAGACTTTCTTGTAACGGGAAGAATAATGCTTAGCATAATTAAACGGTACGTAGGATAATATGTACGCCCGAATCGGTAAACACTGGATCCGACAACTCGCCCACTTTCAGACCAAACGCAGCCTCTTCGAATGGTTTCTGCATGGCTCCCTTACCGAAGGGCCCCAAATCACCGCCCCTCTTTGCTGAGGAGCAATCCGAATACCGAGAAGCTAGCTCTGCAAAGGAAGCTTTGCCCTGAACGATCTGCTCCCGGTACGCTAAAACGTTATTATTATAATTCACACTATACAATTACAAACTATTCCTTTACGAATTCTCAATAAATAAGGTTATGGCAAAATAACTAAACTTACATTTTACTAATTCCAAGGCCTCCTCTTTAGTCCTTGTAATGTTTTCTTCTCTCCAAGATGAAGGTCGACGCGAGTCTTTATGTTTGACCAACAAATGTGAGCATTGAACTTGTTCAGGTCCACTGGAGGATACTGGTTCAGCAGGCTTGTCCGGGACATCCCACTGGGACTCTTTAGTGTATATATTCAAATAATAGTGTTGGCCTAAAACCAAGACAAAATATATTTATCAGATATCTCTACAACCTTCAAATAAAATAATCTTCTACACATCTATTTGTTTTTATTGTACTTTTTTAATACTCATAACTAAAACAGCATCAGTTTAATTTTTTTCTTTACAACTAAATCATAAGAGTATTTTAAGCCTTTATTTACATGAGGATTAAAAATTTGCTAAGTTAGAATTCACCTTACAAATTTTATTACCAAGTTGATAATATTATGCTTACCGGTAGAACGGCTCAAACGTTTTTCCCAACCGGCAGGCAACTGCTCGTCCGCCATTTTCCAAACGTAAACATAAGAATGCGCAATGCGCCTAGTTCAAGGACCGCCGCTAACTTCGCACTGGTAGCTCTGAACTCGAATTATTTCGGAAGAATCCATAACGGGTCGATCATTCTCGCAACCATGTAAGAACATGATTGGTTGGGTATGAATTCAATACTTTCAAATAATCCAATGGGCGAAGCGACTGGAAGGGATACCACGTGTGAGGGAAACATGCAACATTAGTGAACGTAGGCGCACAATGTTTGGTAATCAGCTGGGGCGGTGACAGTTCGATTTTGTGCGTTTTCGTTGTGAGACGCGCGCGTCGCTCGCGACACGTCTGTACAGTTTTTGATAGAAATTCTTTTACAGGGTGAAATTTCTGTAAAAATACGGTGCATATAACTCTGTAAAGATTAGTTTTATATAAACTTTCAATCGAAAACGTGTGGAATTAAGGAAAACAACTTTCCAGCTGCCGATTGAGAGCCAGTGGTTGTTTGTGATTGTGCGGGGGTGTTCGTGCACAGTAAACAAATACGTTTTCATCTATTACGAAAATTCAGGTAAAAACTAGTGTATATATATCATTAATGATCAGTAATCCAAAACTAATTGAATACGTAAGCACTGATAGTACCTAGGTAGTTTAAGTGGGTCAGTTACCTCTCTCCTAAAAAAAATATCGAAATTGATATTACAGAATAAGTAGGTACCTGAGTGCATTAAAAACATTGTTTTTTACGTAATGTCATTGTTTGTGGTGATAAAGACTGAAATTCACCTGTTGAAGTAAAAATTAACAGGTGCATCAAACTTAATGCTACCTGCTGCCCTCCCTCTCCTACAACAATACTAGTTTCTGACTACTGATGGTATGAGTCATCTCAATTTTGCCTACAGCAATTACAGTGAGGAACTACGTAAATGCCTAAGTGAAGATTATAAATAAGTAGATATTTTGTTATATTTGTTGTACATCTAAAAACGTAAATTTTTAATTTAACCACATATATAGGTGCGAAAGTATGTAGGTAGACAGCTTTTTACAGGTTATAGGTAGGTAGGTATTATTACTCACAGCATAATTCAATATTTCAAATGTAACTTGATGATGTGAGATGTGATAGTATGAATCGAATGCTAAATAAAGAAAATGACAGGCATTAGGTACATACTTTTGCAATAATAATGACAGTTTTTGAACTTCTATAGTTATACGTTCTGAATACAAATTTCATTAAATCTCTGGTGAGTGAAACAACTAAGTACTAATGTTAAAACTTGAAGGTAGATTTCACTCAAAATACGTCAGCAGCTCAAAAGAAATCGCAAAATTTATTTTACAGAGTCTCATTATTATTGCAAATGATTGTACCTACCTAATTAATTGTAAATTAAGTACCTATCTACACTTAGAAATATTTTTTTTAACTGACTATTCTGCCATTTATACTTGTAGTAGGTATTTAATATTTGTGTTGCGGGCTAGATCATTAAAATTTACTATTTTTTCAGGTTGGTTACACACCAACAATTTTATCACTTATTCTGAGCATGAATTGTGGATTAGTATACTGTGGTGTAGAATGCGTTCATTTGTGGATTGTCTAGGTACAGGGCCGGACTGGGTCGACAGATCGGCGCGGGCGTTTGTTATAACCGGCGCCATCTTTTTCTTGACAGAAAAATGTAAACAGTAAAAACATTTTTTATTACGATACCATTATGACACAATTTACCAATTATCGCATATTTAGATGTGCATAGAAGTTGTAAGTTTAGTGAATAGGTAGGTAAGAAGTAAGAAGTAAGAATTAATTTAAACTTTGCTTTATGACAATGCTAAATATTAAGAAATAAAATACGTATAAAAAAAGTATACGCAGTGATGGTTTAAAATTTACGTATTTACATACATTTGACAAACTTAATTATTTACTTTATGAGGTGAAGAAGTTCCAATAAATGCGATATCGCACCAAGTACTTTATTTATTTACTTTTTTTTCTAAATATTATCTACAACACAAATTCAACTTGTAACAATAATCATTTGACAGGCTGTTTTACAATCAGCACTCGGTTCAAATTTATTAGCACACAAGATTTGGTATATAGGGACGTTAAATTTCAGTTTAAAAATCTTTAAAATAAGTACTTCATACTTGAGTGCACAATTTTAACTTTATTTCTTTCGAATATATGTCCTCATAATATTTGTACTAGTATAAGATAAAATGAAATTGTAGTCCTATCCGTAGCCGTGTCACTGGTCTTTATAATGAATCTGTTTTACGGCTTTATTAAAAATGGTTCACATCTACTCGTCTACAAATGTTGAAGGTTTACGACGTTACAATCGGAAATCATATATGAGCAATGCTCGCTATTTTTTTCGAACTCAAACCCCTTTCTTAAGCATAATCGAAACATCCTGTATAAAATAATTCCCTCGATTTTTATTATTTAAGTGTGGGAGTTTTCAAGAATCAATATATTATTATTTAGATTTCGAACTATTTTATCAAAGAGGAAATAAAATGAAAACTGAATTAAAAATATTGAGACAAATTGGGTATTTAATGTACATTGGAGATATTCAATTGCATTAAAAAGTGTAATTATCATTTACGCATTACTTAAGTTACCTACGTTTTAATCTAGATTCCCTTTTATCTAAACTTAACGAACTACGAAGTATACCCCATCGATAGACAATTAGATACTGAGGTCACAGTCTATTATACAGTCCGATGTCTTCACGTCGGCTCCTTTGATGTCGAGGTCCCAGATTTCGTTTTTTAGACGACCAAAAGACGACTGCGCATTTAGCCGCGCACATTCGCGCGCTCAAGGGGCACGGTGATTTGTAGAGATTCTCCCACTTCGTCGTGTACATATGAATTTCATTGGTGTTCATTGCGCATTTAGCCGCGATTTAGCCACACCCTCTGGAATCTTCACTCGACGAACTGTATAATAAACTGTGCTGAGGTACTGAATGCTGAATGCATTTGTTTTGTCTATTCTCTCTAACAATAACGGTGGAGGGAGGAGACTGTAGATTAAAAAAAACGTCCCAGATCGCAGTGAGTGTTACGCAATTCGCGCAACCGCAGTAACCGCAGAAATTACGTTCGCATACTACATACGTGACTGCATGTTATATTCGGGCGACGCCGGCGATTCATTTGTACTGTAGTCTGTACTGATAGCTTATTGCGGCGCGCCGGCTTGTTGAACAGGCGGCCGCCTCGGCTTGTTGAACAAGCGGCGCCTCGGGCGATCGCCCGACCTGCCAGTCCGGCCCTGTCTAGGTATAATTCAGTGGTATTGCTGCTTTTTAAATTTCAGAATTCCTCTCGAATAATAATTGTATCGTGTGTATGGAATTTTATGCTTTTACCAGGATAATAGGAAAATTCCTTACACTGCATTCAGACGATTCCTGTTCAAGAATTCAATAAAGCATATGTATTGAGTAGGTAAATATCATCATGAGACATGATCTCGGAAAGGATTAAAGGTGGCCAAGAGGAGGTTGTCTTTCGTCCAATAAAATTGCAGTATTTTTGAGACAGGATGACGTCGATGGTTTTATTTTGATTTTCGCCATCCAACTCGGTGTTAGTTGATGGGATTAACTGAGAACGTTTGCTATTTCACAGGCTAATTTATACTGAGAACTAATTTATTATACTGTGTCTTACATAGATACATACATGTGTCAATACTTATTAGGTTAGAATACAATAGACACAGAACATGGAACATAGGAAGTAGTATATCATAGAACACAGCAGTTAGCACTGACTGTAAACATATATTTTAAATATTCCCAACATTAGTTATATTTGAATTTTCATTTTCAATCGTTTTAATAATTCTATTTGGATATGTGTTACTAAACACTATTACAATATTATCAACAGTTTAGAATATACATATAACCAATAATCTCAAATAGACAGTTTATTCTGTAACCTATAATTAGGTAAGTAGTTAGGTATGTCAGTGTAGGTGTTTTGAATGCTTCTGCAAAATATGTCAAGATTTTGGTTCAGTTGCGTTTACCTTACAAATCATAACTTTTTTACTTCCTTCCAGCATGGGCAAGTTATTTTTACTAGAGGAACACCATGTAGGTACGAGAAGCAACATTTTGTATACCTCTAAAAGAATTACAAGTGCATCGGGAGCATATGACATATGCAGCACCATACTTAGCATTTCCCACCTATACCTGCATACAAGTTTGTATATCTGAAATAAGGTACAGCAGTGGCGGCTGGTGAAATTTCAGGTATGTCATATCTTAATAACCAGACATGGGACCCAAACCAAACTTTAGTATATATGTACTGTGGCTATATAGAGAACTTCAGTAGAAGGAGAACGATTTTGCAGTTTGCGAAGAAAAGTTAAAAAAAACGTGAGCCTCACCTAAGATTTCCAAATTGTCTTGTTTAAATTTCGAGAAACTTTTTTTTCCATAAACTAGACATAATTCTACCGATAGGTTTCAGATTTTATTAAAAAAATTTTAATTTTTGTTAAAGTTACAGCAGTTTGAAAATTAATATTGTATTTGTGATACATATTATATAAAAATTTCAAAATGCTATAAATTCTACAAATATAGTTATTTTTTAATAAAACTTGAAACCTATCCGTAAAATTACATCTAGTTTATGGAAAAAAATGTTTCTCAAAATTTAAATAAGCCATTTTGAAAATTTGAGTTGAGGCCCACGTTTTTTTTGGCAAACTGTAAAATCGTTCTTCTTCTACCAAAGTTCTCTATATGGCCACAGTACATATACCCTAAAGTTTGATTTGGATCCCATGTCTAGCTATTGAAATATGGCATACCTGAAATCTCACTAGCCGCCATTGAGGTACACATAACTCAGCAGATATAGTAAAATATTATCCCTATAATTGATATAACGCCATAAAACAATAAAAAAATTTAACCTTAAAACTATAATTTGAGCTATAAAAAAATCCCAATTTTCTTGACAATCATTCTTCATTTGCTAAAGCAATATATAAAAGAAATGCAATATAATTGTCACAAACAAATAGTACTACAAGTGATAGGTACAACGCAATGTCAGTGTTAATAATTAATATTACGTTAAGTATCTACAATAATTGCATCTGTGAGTATCTGTAAGTAAGTATCTACAATTATTGTAGATACTTACTTACTTATTATCTGTACAATTTTGTGTCTACATTTATCTTATTTGATTAAATAATGTCACAGAATTTGCCCCGCTCGCTGTTATACTGTGTTGGTTTTATTACGTATTTGATATTGTTATGAGTAAAAATTTATGAAATAAAGATTTTGTTTTTACGTTTTGGGTAAAATAACCTATAAAAAATAGTTTATATGTATTTAGAAGTGAAGGTCTATTCAATACAGCCATAAGCTAACGTAATAGGGACTTTGTACGTCAACTTGTAAGGATAGGACAAGGAATAGTGGGTACCTACCTATGTAATTGTTATATTATCTTTAATTTGAATCTGTTATGGTCTCTTTCTTACTTTTAATAACAGTCGTATACAATCTTTTGTTATTTCCTAAAAATATTCGTATAACCAGATATTGTTTGCACGCAAATAGGTCATAAT
Source organism: Monochamus alternatus (assembly GCA_037114965.1). Taxonomy (NCBI): domain Eukaryota; kingdom Metazoa; phylum Arthropoda; class Insecta; order Coleoptera; family Cerambycidae; genus Monochamus; species Monochamus alternatus. The sequence goes on along the minus strand of CM073426.1, from coordinate 8,640,503 downwards.
TCATAAATGTATCAAATTATTATGCTTTTGCAAATGAAAATAGATTTTAATATACCGACATTAAGTGCTAATTAATTTGTCTGTGTTTAAAAGAATCAGATATATTTTGTTGTCGAATTTACGTTTTATCTTTGCTCGAACAATTGCCACCTCCATATTGGATTCGCTTCGTAATGGAATTTCATGGCTATCTGAAATCAAAATGTCAAATAATCCGCGACGGACATTGTTTTATGTAAAAACGCAGTGTGCGCGGAGGAAGAACGGTCTATCGAAGGTCATTGACAAATGCCTAGCTGTGGGCGAATTGTAGGTACATTCTGATGTCATTAACATGTAAATTATAGATGGATTCGGCCGGCGATTTGGTCGAAACGATATGTTAATAAATACTACTAGATATGGAAACACCGTGGGTTTCGTTATGTACATGTCATAATATGTGGCACATATCAATAATAATTGCACGTTGTTTGCGTAAGAGCGTCGAACTACTTTTTAGGCGATACGGTTTCGTAATTTGGCTGACAGTAGGGTTTTATGGCTATGTTGAAGAATTTGAATTTCACTATAAACTATAAAGACGTATTAGAAGTACTTGATAGGTGGCTATGTGAACTTGGCACCCGAATTTTAAAAATTCAATTTTATCTTTGTGATTTTTATAAATCGTTTGTACCTGTTTGTAGTAACATTTTTTTCGTTTGTAGTAATTTAAAAAAAAAGTTATATGACCTTGAAAAACCTCATCCCCCGACTATTACACATCTGGGGGTTGTTTCTTATAGAGAAACGATTTTGTAGCCTCCCCTTGAAGTATATTTTCTTAGCGCGACAAAATTATATTCTTTTCTTTTTCAAAATTGTCACCTCTGTAAATACCAGTAAGCAAATCAAACTGATGGAAAAAGTTACTGTTTAGTTAGTATACTTACTTATTTAAAATAGGAATAATTTTATATATTTTACAGACGATATATTGAAAATATTAAAAATAGCTACCCTTTTTCCCTTGGTACTACAAACGATTCTCTATAACAAATTAATAACTCTACTCCCGGAATCGTTAGAGAACCAGATTTTTTTGCAATAACTCTGGGATCATGGGAAGAACCATCGGCACAAGGTTGTTGCACGAAATTGTTTATTTTTCTATTTTTGCAACCTGGCTAATTAACCAATTAATAACTCTACTCCCGGAATCACTAGAGACCCGAAATTTTTTTCGGGATTTCTGTCTTTTTAAGGCGAACCATCGGCACAAGATTTTTGCAAATATAATAGTAGAGTTATTAATTTGATAATTAGCGAGGTTGCAACAATCGAACAATAAACAATTATATTTGCAAAAATCTTGTGCCGATGGTTTGCCTTAATAAGCCAGAAATCCTGGAAAAAATTCCGGTTCTCTAGTGATTTCGGGGGTGGAGTTTTTAATTTGTTAATTAGCCCAGTTACAACAATTTAGCAATAAATAATAAAGCTAACACCAAAGTGATAAAGAGGGACCTCGAAAACCCCCGAGAGAACATTTTTCAGACATTTTCGTTGAATCGTGTGTGACATCTGCCATATGTTCAACAAAAATGGGTAATTTGTTAAATAAACAATTAAAAATTTGCGAGCGCACAGAGGTTAGATGTACCTTTTGTTATAAAAAATTCCCTGAACATTTTGCAGAAAACAGCATCTCAATAGGACTTCGCCGCAAAAAGTTGTCTATTTTCACATTTTTCATGCTAATTTGACGCGACTAGCTGTATAAGTCGGGAGATGATTTTTTCAAGGTCATATATATTTTTTTTAAATTAGTACAAACGGAAAAAATATTACTACAAACAACTGCAATCGATAATCTATAAGAATCACAAAGGAAAAATTGAATTTTTAAAAGTCGAGTACCAGTTTCACATAGCCTCGAGAGGTACCTAGTTTTATTCCGCAATTTATATGAAAGCCGGGATTAAATCGTATCATCAAGGAGAAATTGTATATATGGAGTTTTGTAGGCAGCAAATACAATACAATACAAATATAAAGGCGAAAAAAAATTATTTGGCAATTTGAATAATAAAAAAGTGGTTTCTACTTTTAGTATTAAAAAATGTGTGGAAAAATATGTATAGTTATAACATATCCGTATAATCCAAAAATGCAGTAATATACAGAATGCCTCATTTAAAATAACGAAGTTGGTATCGGTTTTCGGTATAACGGAAAGTGATGGACAGTCCTAGTTAATTTAGTTGTGTTCGTCCTAAGGACTTTGCCATGTTGTCTAATTTACATATTTTTCATATGGGTATTTTTCCTAATGACTATCCACGCAGTTGTCGGTGGGACACCCTGTATATGTCCATCTAAAAATACTTCAGAGTATAGGCGTCAACAGGAATGTTGCATCTAGTTATTTTTTTATTTAGGTTTGTTGTTTTATTGACAACATACAATAAAATAATAAAGATATTTTGATTATTGAAAGAAAAATCGCGACATGTTTATCTTTCTCGCAGGTTGCTTTGTTCTGGGGAAGGTCATTTGACATTTAGGTACATTAGCGTCGGTGTAGGTTATTCACTGATGTTTTTTTCTTAATCACAGACGTCTGGTAGTACAAATATTGCTTTACATGAATATGATTGTGTGTCATTGCTAAATTAGAATTACCTATTGCTCTTGGGATTTACTAACACAAAAAACCGAATGTTTATTTCAGTTATACCCGTTACCAATTATTTAGAAGAAAAATACAGTAATTACGTTAATAATTTTGCTGGTAAATACGATAACAACTTTGTACTGGGGATCGACCGATACCGATACATATCTATATTGGTATATCGACATTATCGTCCATTTTAGCTAAATATCGGTATCGGTCGATATGTCAGCCGATATAGACCGATATATTATAATATATTTTTAATATAAAATAACAACACTATAAAAATACGTAAGTTATATAAAAGTGCCAAAAATAACAAATAATTTTTTGGCTAAAAAACCAATAAATCAAACAACTCTGTTACGTAATTATTTGATTATAGCAAAAAAGAAACCTAAAAATAATTATTTTTGTGTTTTAATGTCAAAAAAACATGTAATGTGTAATGTATAATTTAATTAGTTATTTACCTACATGAATTAATTTAAAAATTCTAATCTTTATACCTAAAACATGAGCAATAAAACATGATAGAAAAACTCGAAAAGTCGTTAACAACATTTTAATAATGTTTACAATTTAGTTTAGGCAAGTTGTGATGTAAAAATAATAAGCTTTCTCCCTGAAAACTGATTCATTTCACAATATACAGTATATTCAATTATCATCAACAAGTTCACAATTTTCAGTATAAGTATAGAAAGAAAAAAATAATCCAATAGTACGTGCAAAAAAAATACAATCTACAGTCACTCAAAATTTATATGAAACGTATGAAAAATAAATAATAAGAAATCCTCAGATGTCTCCTTATGAGAAGTTAACCAGAAACCCTGAATATTTGCAATTTTTCATTTACCGCCCAATAAACTACAAACTGTACTGTCATAAAATTTCCATAATTCATAATTTCCGCTGGATTTCTGTGCAAGACACAACTCTCGACGGAAATAGCCGATATTTTGTTATATCGGTTTTCAATATATCGGTATCGGCCAAAATCAGGTTGATCCCTAGTTTATCCGATAATTTGGGTCGCTGTGTCGGCAACACTGTCAGGTATAGTCCGTCCTGGCGTGTGAGGGTAATGCAGATTTACTTTTACTCATAACGTCAAGAATCTTTGTGCCATAAAGGATTAACAAAACTGTTAATAGTATTCATTGGGTTGTAAGATGATTTTTTTCTAAAAAATTACAACCCTTCAAGGGTTTCCAGTGTGCCCAAATTATGAAAATGTATGTATAGTCTGTTTAGAAATGAAAGAGAGTAATAAAAGCTTATTATGTATGCAAATCGTAAATAAATGTAGTACTGGCGCTTATATTCAATATTTTTACATTATGTATTATCGGTAAAGATGAGGTGTACTTTTAAAAAAACTTGTGTGATCGGACCGGACTAAATTGTAGCAGGTAGCTAAAATTTAATCCTCGACAATCCGTCTTTGTCTATGCCGCTTCAATTTCTCGATCCATTTCTCTTATAAGTAAACAATATAAAAACAGCATTTCAATACATGAGCATCATAACCGGGTTAAGAGGGTTTTTAGTAATTCATATAAAATTATTCAATATTATTATCAAAATATTTATTTAAATTTAATGAATAGACTTTTATTCCACACAAAAATATATGTATTTTGAAAATTCAAATTATGGTGAGTAAATGTAGTGTTGTATAAATGTATAATAAAGAAAATAAAAAAGTAGGTATATTAAAATTCATCCTCTGAATATTCTGATGAATTATCTTCGTCTCCTAGATTGATAACGATAGGTTCCATAGTAACGTCAATTAAATTATCGAGTCCCCACATTTTCTCCTCTTCTTTTTGTACATGATGTATACATCTTTGCCAGTTATCTGCAGTTACTCGTTCCAAGCAATTTTTTAACAAAATTTTCACGTAACTTAATTTAAACGTCGTTTTATTTCGCGCTACATCTCCTTTTATCTGCGCCCAGACTAATTCGATTGGGTTAAGTTCACAGCGATAAGGTGGTAACCGTAGTACTGTTATTTGGCGATTTGTTTCCATTTCATCGATAACATATTTTTTCTGATCTTTATTAAAATTGGCAAGTGTCATAAGTTCCTTTTTCACCATATTTGTTTCAAAAGAAATGTTTTTTCCGGATAACCATTGAATTATATCGGCTTTCCTCCAAGCAGTCGTAGTCGAACGCTTGGTCTGCCGTGAATGGTGACTGGCATTATCCATGACAATTACAGACCCCGGAGGAATAAGATCCAACATCTGTGTAAAATACTTTTCGAAAACATCTGCGTTCATGTCTTTGTGATAATTACCTGTATTTTTAGATTCAAATAAAAGTAAACCGCCATCTACAAAACCACTGGCACTACCTATATGTGTCTATTAATATTCGCCCTTTACCTGAAGGTGCTTTGAATCCTGTTGAAAGTCCATCCAAAAATGCTGGTCGAAAACTTTTTACATTTTTATCTTGCCATACTTTTGTTACAGTATATCCCTCGTTGACCCAAGTTTCGTCTAGATAATAAATATTCCTCCTTTCGTCACGGAATTTTCTAATTGATCTTAAGTAGGATCTTCGCCAACAAATAATTTCATCTTTATCGATAAGAACTGACTTCCTGTTCTGCTTTTCCCAGCAAAAACTTAACTCTCGTAAGACGGCCCATAATTTACTTCTACTGATTTTTGGCAAATCGTTGTCCTCTGAAAGTTCACTTAAAATTTTCTTTAGCGTTGGTATTTCATTTTTAAAATAAAATGAGTGTACTTTTCTGCGAATGACATTTTTGAAGAAATCATCTATAACGACTTTTGACCTCCCTGTATATGATTTTGGGGGAGTTACAGTATCTTGTTCATTTTTTGTCTCCTTTAAAAGTCTGTAGATAGTTGATTTCCCTGTCATTTTGGAAAACTTTTCCACGATGTCGTCAACACTGTCTGTAGGATTTTGGTGTTGCAATGCATTAAATACATTTAATATAATAATCTTGTCATTCTGAGACAGCGCACATCTTTTGACGCGTTTAACAGGTACGTAATCTGATAAGCTCGACATTTTACTCAAACAATATTATATCCACTGGCACAATAGTCACTAACCACAAGTCGAATTTTACTCTACTGCACTAGCACGTCTTCGTATATTCAGCTCTAAGACTGGATTGATCTGTCACAATATTAGTGTTATCCGATAATTACCTGCAACGAAATATTACAACGCCCATGGCCGGTTCTTATCTCGGGGTTTTATTACTCTCTTTCATTTCCAAACAAACTATAGATATGTTTAAGTAAGCAATCATAAATTGATCCATACCAAACAGACCTTGCATTTCTATAATTTTATAAAAGAATTCACTTTTATGTACATTCGCCGCAACATAAAGGTTTCCAGCCCGAATCAGTATCATATTCTGTTTAATTTATAAATTGATAACAACAAATATTGACACGACTTAATCATTGATGCTTCCAACAATTCCTATTAATAGTCCACCGGCTCACCCCTTAATAGTAGTACAACGTGTTACGTTGGAAATCTTTGTCATGCAACCTCTGTACATGAATTTTTTATAATGTCACGTGGCAGTGCAACACCATTTGTTGCAACGTGGTACTGGAATTGCATCTGTGATAAGCATGTTTCTTAATTTTAATTTTATAAATATTTTTTTTAATTTAAAACGCAATTGATTTTATTAGCTAGGTACTTATTTAACAAACTTTTACTGCAAGCAAACAAGTTACTAAGTATACGACCTTCATTTAATGAAGTGTAACATGAATGAAGTTGTATATACTTTTGTATAACTTTGTACCATTAGTTTCTTGTAAATTAATTTCATACTTAGTTTATTTTTATGAAATATGTTTTCCGTATTACACAGATTATATGTTTAACTTTAGATAATGCAAATTATAAGTATATTAATATAAATCAGAATATTCTTCTCTATAGGTAAGGTATAGGTAAGTTTACAATGTAGCTATTCGAATTTCAATTTTAAAAATTGTTTTGCTGGTAATACACTTTTTGCTCAGTTTCTAAAATGACCCAACAGTTCCATTTCAAACCTCAATTATTTGTTTCTATATCACGTAGACCTCGACGTAAACTATTGAATTGGCCTTGGATAATTGCAATAATGAAAAAAGCGATGGCAAATTCTAAACAGTTTCACTTCGGTGTGGGTAAAATCGAAACCCACATTTTTTAATAGCAAGGACAAGGTTTAAGCAAGTAGTATGTTTATGTTATGCACTGCATTGTTTTGTTTCCAATAAATACTTAAGTAGAGAAAGTCATTGGTTTAGATTGAAATAAAAATGCATTACGTTATTTTATTAGTTTAATGATGTACAGCTTGAATTACTTAACAATGCCCATTATGAATGTTTTTCATGGTGGCAGCCAGTTTTTAATATTAACCGAAAAAATTGGTGGACAAAATTTTTTAGTTTTAGAAATTTTAATAATATAAGTACAAGGTTCATTTACAGGGTGTTTCTTAAGTAGAAGTCAGGAGCGTATTCTGTGGTCAAAATAAGTTTTTTTTTTATATAAATGTGAGGTCTTAAGACAGCCATTATCCAGCTACAACGTGTCAAAATTTAAAAAAAAATCAGTTTTTAATTTCTAAACCGCTTGCGATAATTTAACCAAATTCGGTGTGCATGTAGTATGATAGTAGGTATGAAACAACAAATTACCAACTATAGAAAGTTACCAGTGGCGGAGGTGTGGGTGTCATCGATAATTTTTTACCAAAAAAAATATATCACTCTCTGTAATATTACAAATAAAATGAGTCATCATATGCGCCATTGTATTATCTTCACGTTTTATTTCTTTACACTTTTTTTTACACAAAATTCATTTATTTGATCAAGTGGATTTTACTTAAATTACTTAAAACATATCTGGAGACCATGCAAAACAATAATAATAAGAAGCCGTCATCTTATTTAATATTGTGTATTGCCAAATTAAGCTTATTTAAAAAAAAGAAGTTTTAATAATGGTTCCTGCATATTCAAATGCTGAAATGGCTAATATGGTTTACATTTATAGCCATGCAGGTGGAAATAGTACTGAGGCTAAACGAATTTATATGTAAAGATTTCCAAATCATTTAACTCCAAATCCAAGAATGTTCAGAAATGTTTTTCAACGTCTTTCGGAGTTTTGCAAAAAAATTGAACAAAATGTTGGCTTTACCGCTGATATATTGTTTACCAACGAAGCTAATTTTTCCAGAAATGCTATAATATTGTATAATACTTACAATATACACGTTTGGTCTGAAGAACTTTAATTGGTACCTCCTACAGACATTTTCTTGAAAACGTTTTACTTGAACTACTTGACGACGTTCTCTATGCGGTAATAACGTGATTGGACAAGGCACTCAAGAACCAGACCAACCTTGGCCACCCAAATCACCCGATATGAACCCTATTGATTTTTTTGTTTCGGGACATCTCAAGACATTAGTTTACATGGTTCACATTGAATCTGAGAAGCACTTACGTGAACAAATTATAACTGGTTATGATGTGATAAGTGTTACTCCTGGAATTTTTGAACGTGTTCGAGGTGCAATTTCAAAAAGATCCGAAGCATGTATATTGGTGGAACGTGCATATCCATCATTTGCACTTGAAGTAAGTCCATTGTTAATTCATTATTTTTTTTATTATTTTAAGGAATATTGTAAAAATGCACTAGATGAAATAAATCAGTTCTGTTGTTAATTCCTTTGGAATACAAAATGTGTAAAGAAACAAAAAGTGAAGATGATACAATGGCGCATATGGTGACCTATTTTATTTGTAATATTATACAAGGTGATATATACTTTTTTAGCAAATAATGATGATGATGATATGGAACGCTCTGTGTATTGTTGAATTTTTGAATTATATTTTTTTTGCTAATTTCAAAAATATGATGATTATATTCCTATCTTTAACTGTTTTAGAGTTATTGAACATTGAAAATCGTATTTGTTTATTAGAAGAACGGAAATTGCATTTATTATTGAAATAGTCCATGAAAATGTATTCTATTATTGTATGACATTTATTTAATTAAATCAATTGAAATACAAATAAATAATTGAAATCAATGTTTTTGTGTTTTTTCTAATAATTTATTAATTTTCAATATTCAAGAACTCAGAAACGGTTAAAGATAGGATTGTCATAAAAATATGTCATATTTTTGAAATCACAAAAAAAAAATAATTTTCTTTGTACACAATCCTACTAAAAGTGCGATTCTTCGTCCATAAACGCTTTAAGTAACGACAATATTGCAATCTTTCCTGAGTTATCTCTACTCTTCCACACAGGACCGGCGTTAGGCAAGTGCGAACGGTGCACAGCACCCAGCCCCGCGTTTTAACCGGCCCCGCACCGGCAGGTTGTTTGAAGCTAAGATCCCTAAACAAAGGAGGTTGCCTACAAATTGCTGATTCCTTCGCCCCGCCTGCCCACAAATTCATGTGTGACGTCACCGGTATTTGAATCGAAAATGTCAAATATTGTTTGCTAACAAATTAAAGTTACCGTTTCGTTTTGCTTATTATTTAAGTGCTGTTGAGAATACATACTTTTATGTAAAATCTCAAATTATGTTGCGTTATAATTTTGGAGCACATTTTTTATTGTGGATACTTGAAAAACCAAAATGAAAAAAGGAAACTGGCGAATTTATTACTTTCTATAGTGTTTAAAGACCTTAATTAAGAAAAGAGCGGAATGGAAGGTGCTAAGGTACAATCGACAAGATATTTTTCATCTAGTTAACCAACAAATTTTCATTAAGCATTTTCATACAGAAGAATTAAAAAATATATGTTGTAGTAGAAAAATAAACGCAACTTCAAAGAAATTATAACCTAAAGGTATTACTGTGTATTATATACTGCTATTATATTAGATCAATCATTTTAGCAATTTTTTGCCTTTATCTGAAGTCTACTTATCGCGCAAAACATCATGCACAAAAAGATAGTAAGTGAATTTTAGCAACATATATCTAAACAGCAATTATTAAAACGACTGAAAATTCAAATATAACTAACACCAAGTTGGATGGTGAAAATCTAGATAAATACCATTAACGTCATCCCATCTCAAAAATACTGCAATGCTATTGCCCGGAAGTTTGTAGGCAACCTCTTTTGTTTAGGAAACTTGGTTTGAAGCAACGTTCTGCAATAGTTTGTCGTTCGTGTGTTGATCGTTTCCTCACTCTCATTAGTAGTGCAACGCAATACTTCAGTTGGTATTTAAAAAATATATTTTTTTATAATAGTAATATTTATTATTGTTAAAGATTTTAATTTCTTAGTTATTACATATAATACTTTAGTTTTTTGAACTGCATGAACTGATAACGCAGTTTATTTTTATTTTTTTTATGTGATGCAGAGTAAGTTATTTCTGTTGCAATAAATCATTTGCAAATCAGCCCCGCAATTTATTTTGCACCAGGCCCCGCAGAAGTTACAACCGGCCCTGCTTCCACAACAGTCACAGCACAGAGGGAACGAATACGGCCTGTTTATAATTTGTTTATGGATCTTGTCATCGGCATAGCACGCTGCCTCATTGGGTAACAGCCTCCGTAGGTTGTGGATGACTAATTTCGACGGATTCAATGCCAACCGGATTCATGACTACACCGAGTCAGCCAGACCATGAGTAAATGCATTTTTACGACCACCACATTACGCTTTTCGTGCTGGGTTTCGTTACTTGATACTGCCCGGGGGCAATAGGTGAATGCATGATGTATTTTACAGTTCATAAACGTGTTTGTTGGATACTTTTGCCCACACTTTAAATGTCGATTTAATTTGGAAACTATAATTTCTTTGGAAAATAAAAGGAGTAGGTTCACAAAAAGTTTATAAATATTTTCTTTCTATTCCATGCTTTTTTATTTTTTAATATGATCATGTGTCAAGCCTCAAATTGCACCATTTGCCTAATTATTACGAAGAATTGGAATTCAACGCTCGCGAGGCGTGACGTCATTGCCTCCTATAACTTCTCGGAACTCCTCGATCTCGATTCACAACATACCGAAGATGGATTTAATTATGGTGGACTATTTCAATACAAATCATACAATCAGTTTGTAAGTACTGAAGTGAGAGGTGTAAAAATGCAACGGCAAGTTCTAAAACAAAATCGTTAATAGCGGCAGCTAGGTTTTCAAATAATGCAAATACTTAAGGGCGCTATTCTTGAAATAGTGTTTTGTACAAATACAAATAATTTAAGAACTGAATAATATAGAGCTTAGCAAATAACAGGAATGATATTTCGTTTTATATGCGAATACTCAAAGGTTCCGAAGTAAAACGAACATATAACGACAGAAAGCGGTCTAATAAATACATTATTTGGATACATAAATCTTTCAAAATACGTATTTTATAAAATTTTATTGTAGATATAAATATTGTTATAAACTTATATAGTTCTGCATATATAAGATTGTTTTTTATAAGTATGTGAAAGTAATTATTAAAATGTAGGGACAGAATAGCAAAATAATATGTCTTACAGACGCTTTTTAAAAGTTATTATTTTATTTAAGGAGAGTTTAAATAGTAAAAATGGATAAACAAATTATCAATTTTAATTTTGATATTATTTTTCATCTACGTGTTTTATTTTTCGAAATTTCTGACCCTAAAAACGTCACAAATTTGATAATTTAATTAATATAAAGTTTTATTACTAACTATGATTTATATTACTATTATTCTTGCTGACTTTAAATATTGAAAATGTTTTATGAAAGGCAAAATACTTAACAAAAATATTCTATTTAAGGTCTTCAGATGAAAGCTACGGATACAATGCAGTGAAGCTTATGCTTAGTTAAAAGAGAAATTTACAAGTGTACTTTAACTAAAAGAAACCCACAATTTCACACAATAACTATAAAAATAATTAATTAGGTATAGGTTTAATTTATAAATCTTAAAAAATATCCTGGTACATTTCGATAATAACAAGTATTTGAAATTTTCATAATTGAAATAAAAACCGCAATCTTAACTGCGACGCCTACTTCCATCCTACGCTTCGTATTCTAATTGCAAGTAATTGGCAGTGAGCGCGACCCGGCTATAGGAGACAGTGACGTCACACAGCGGTTTATGCGGGTCCATGTACTCAAATTATTTATTTTAAAGGCGTCAGAAATTGTAATAAAAATAATAAATGACCGCATTATCCACACATAACTAAATTTGACACATTGGTTTAGAATTCGGCAGATCTATTGTACCTAATTAAGCTTTTCAGTTATTATTACATTTGATACACTAATTTTGAAATATATGTTGTCTTTTTCTTCAGAAATCAGTTCAGAGTTATTCTTTTGAACTACCAAACATTAATACGTACAATATTATAAAACACTTAAAATTGTTTTGGATAAAAAAAATACTACTTGTGTTTTAAATTTATTACTATAAAAAAATATTATAGCTATTTCAAATTGATTTTCCTACAATTCGGATCATTTATCTTTTCTGATATACTCGCGTCAAGAATTCAGACGTCTTACGTCACGGCTGACGTTACACATTTATTTTTATTGTCAACGTAATTTTCGATATTTGGTCGCGTTCCAAACAATAATTTTTTGCAAATTAGTGAAATATACAATGCAAACTTTTAGTGTAGTATATAATTTTATTACTATCTTAAATATTTTGATGAAAATATAATGAATTATTCATTTGTTCGTATGACGTAAGTCGTCTGAATTCTTGTCGCGAGTATACCAATTATTTGATAAGTAGTTTTGTTGAATAAATAGCTTCATAGGCAAAGTTGAAATGAATAATAAATATTAATAATAATTTTTGTTATATACAAATCTAATCAAAATGAATAATAATATAAAAAAATGGGAAATAACTTCAACTTACATTTTAATTTGTAATATGTATTTATTATAGGCCTGTTCTGTATTGAAGCTTCGATCGAAGTTGGCCATAAATAATGTATTAGGTACTTTCATCATGACCGGAAAGCGCCTCTAATTCGATGAAGGAAGACGGTGTAAATTTGTTTGACTGACCTTCAAACGATGTGTAATTGGAGAACTCAGACGAGAATTTAGCTAATATTATGTATTTAGCGATGATGTTTTCATAAATGCCTAAAATTTCATTTATATGGTAGCGTTTATAATGTATACAGATATATATATATATATATATTTTACTTTTATATATTTTCTTGCAAATTAACTACCACATTTCGAAAAAAGGGCTAAAATATGAACTTCGGTCCTGCGTTAGTTTATCAAATATGTAGGACCATTGTCAGACATACTGCGTTTATCATTCCTTAGAACGATCATAAATAATAATAGTGTCACGGATTTCCCAATCCGAATTTTCTTATTGCCAGAAACACAAACCGTTAATTAACTACTTCTTTATTAACTATACTCAGTACACTACTGAACACTAATTAGAACACTAATTAATCGCTATCTAAATCACTTTGGTATCTCCAACTAAACACTTCAATTCAGACTGTAATACAAGACTTATACAAGACTTATACAAGACTAACTTAATCGGCCGTTTATTTTTCTTTTATAGACCCAACGAATATTCCAGGTATATTCTAGCATCTCTAGATCTATTTTCTAGCATCTCTCGAACGCTTCTCGTCGTTTCTCTAATTTTCTAGTCCCGTCTCGATCCACGGCTTTTTGTTTGTTTAACAGAAGCGTGTAGGGGCGATCGGGGCAATCTTAGCAATTCGCGGTACCAAAGTCGTCGATTTGGGTGTGAGTGGGGCAAATTCCGTGACACTGCCCCCTCCTTAGGACCGATCGTCCCGATCGGATACACCTCTATATGGGGACAGACGCTCCAGATGGACAACCTTCATCTTACTCCTGGGAGTCCTCTGTATCCGGTAGACGACATCATTGATTCTTTTAATGACGGTGTAGGGGCCCTCCCAACGGTTCTGTAGCTTAGGCGATTTTCCTTTCTTCCGCGTGGGGTTGTACAGCCACACCAGGTCACCTTGTTGGAATCCGACTGTATTGGCCCGGACGTCGTATCGAGTCTTCATGCGATCGCTCTCTAGTCGCATTCGAGATCTGACTTGATCGTGTACGGCTGCTAGTCTTCGTTCTAGCTCATGGGTATAAGTGTCTGGCTCTGTGGGCTGTTCCGCAGGACGACCAAATACCAAATCTGCTGGAAGGCGAAGCTCTCTTCCAAAGATGATCCTTGCGGGAGTCTTCCCAGTAGTTTCATGGACAGCTGAGCGGTAAGCTAACAGGAAGAGTGGAATGAGCTTGTCCCAGTCTGTCTGGTTCTCGTTCACAAACATCCTCAGATTGGTTTCTAGTGTGGCGTTGAAGCGTTCCACCATACCATCTGACTGTGGATGCAGTGGGGTGGTCCTGGTTTTCCGGATTCCCATAAGCTCGCAGACCTTTCGGAACACACCTGATTCGAAATTTCTGCCCTGATCTGAATGTAGTTCCATGGGCACACCAAATCTGCAGAACAGGTTGTTGACTAGAGCTTCTGCTACGGTTGTGGTCTCTTGATTTGGAAGAGGATATACTTCCGGCCATTTGCTGAAGTAGTCCATGGCTACTAGCAGATAACGGTTTCCACTTTGGGTTTTCGGAAAGGGGCCAGCGATATCAATGGCAATTCTTTCGAACGGTGCTCCTACGATATACTGACGCATTTTGCCTCTGGAACGGGTCTTCGGTCCCTTGCTGGCTGCACATATGTCACATTTTCGGCACCAATCTTCTACATCCGTCCTACAGCTCAACCAGTAGAAACGCTCCCTAATCTTCTGTAGAGTCCTATTGATACCGAAATGTCCACCACCAGTACCTCCATGTACTTCCTGCAACACTTCTTTAACTCGGGACCTCGGGAGTAGTACTTGTTTCTTGACCTCCGTTCCGTCATTGTTCTCCCATGCTCTTTTTAGGACACCGTCTTCCAACACCAGGGAATTCCATTGAGCCCAATAGCTCTTTAATGCTGGGCTTTTACTACTGACTTCAGCCCAAGACGGTCGGTTATTGGCTTCTTTCCAGTCTAGTAAAGGCTTGATGTCACAGTCAGCTTGCTGGTCTTCCCGAATCGCTGCTGAACTCCAACGGTCTTCAGGTTGGGCTGCTACCACCTTACAAGGAACTGATGAGATGTTTTCTTTCCTTTCAAGACTACTGCAGTGTTTGCAGTTAACAGGACAGGGTCTCCTAGAAAGGGCATCTGCATTTCCATGTTTCCTGCCGGCTCGATGTTCAACAACAAAGTGATATTCTTGCAGCCGTTCCAGCCATCTTGCCATCTGTCCTTCAGGGTTTTTAAACTGTAGCAGCCATTTAAGGGAAGCGTGATCCGTTCTTAGGAGAAATTCTTGGCCATACAGATATTTATGAAAGTGTTCTAGGCTCTTGACGATGGCAAGTAATTCTTTCCGAGTCACACAATAGTTCTTTTCGGCTTTTGATAGGACTTTGCTGAAGTAGCCCACTACTCGCTCTTGGCCATCTTGTACTTGAGAAAGAACTCCGCCAATTCCAATGTTGCTTGCGTCCGTGTCTACTATAAATGGTTGTCCAGGTATTGGGTATGTCAAAATCGGGGTAGTGCAGAGAGCCTCTTTCAGCGTCTCAAAGGCTTGCTGGCATCTCGGAGTCCATTCGAACGGGATGCTGTCTTCTGTCAATTTATGAAGAGGCTTGGCAATGTCTGAGAATCCTTGGACGAATCGTCGATAGTATGTGCATAGGCCGAGAAAACTTCGAACTTGATGTTTGTCTTTAGGAACCGGCCAGTTCTTTATGCACTCTGTCTTCTCCGGATCTGTTTTCACACCGTTTGGAGTAATAATGTGGCCTAGGTACCTAACCTCCTTTTGGAACAGACTGCACTTCTTCGGGTTCAACTTCAGGTTCGCTGCTTTCAACTTCTTGAACACTTCGGACACGTTCTTCAGGTGCTCCTGGAAAGAGCGTCCCAGCACCACCACGTCGTCCAAGTAAATCAAGCAGGTCTCCCAATGCAGGCCATGAAGTACAGTTTCCATCAATCGTTCAAAAGTGGCAGGGGCATTACATAGACCAAATGGCATTACATTGAACTGCCACAATCCATTTCCGGTAGTGAACGCTGTCTTTTCCTTGTCTTCTGGGCTGACCTCGACTTGCCAATATCCACTCTTTAAATCCAAAGTGGAAAACCATTGCGCACCAGCCAAGGTGTCCAGAGTATCGTCAATTCTTGGTAGTGGGTAACTGTCTTTCTTGGTGACGTCATTTAATTTTCTGTAGTCCACGCAAAATCGGGTGGAGCCGTCTTTCTTCTTAACCAGGACTACAGGAGAAGCCCAAGGACTCTGAGATGGCTCAATGGTCCCTTGGCTTTGCATTTCAATTAACATCTTGTTAACTTCTTCTCGCTTCGCTAGTGGAAGTCCTCGTGGTGGCTGCTTTATAGGAGACGATGAACCAGTATCGATTCGATGCTTCACTACGTTGGTTCTCCCAAAGTCGCCTGGTTTAAGTGCGAACACATTTTCATTTTCACTTAGCAGCTCTTCCAATTGTTCCACCTCCACCTCTGTTAATCTCTCCTTGGCCTTATCCACGATGTCCCTTAAACATTCTGGTAGACTGGTCTTATTTGTTTTATTCTTCATTTCGTTGTTTTCTTTGAGTGTTCTGACCATGGTAACAGGTTCGCAGACTCCTACTTCAGTTCCCTTTGTAATTTTCTGTGGAAACGTTTTCAGGTTAACTACCCGTACTATTGTCGTCTTTTCCGGTTTAATCAAGGTGCGGCCGGTGACTATAGATTTATTAAACAAATCCGGATTACTGGGTTCCACCACTCCTACACTGCAAGGCATTTCCCCATCCATTACAGTGGCAACCAAGGTTTCGGTCTGAGCAGGTAGTACCACATCTTCTTTAACAACAAGTCTCCGTACAGTGTTATTCTCAGTGGTGTTCGTTAGCACTACTTCCTCACCCATTATCCGTAGCGTGCCAGCATTTAAATCTAAGTTCACCCCCTTTGCTCGTAATAAGTCTAGTCCCAGTATGACATTGTCCGATATATCTGCTACCAGGGCTCTGTGTTTAAACTTGACGTCTCCTAATTCTACTTCAAGCTCGCATTCCCCCTTGACTGGCAGCTGTTGTCCATTGGCTGTTGTAAGGACATAACGTTTGACAGGGTTCTTAATACGCCAAGCACCAATAATATCCGGTCGTACAATAGTTCTTGCTGCTCCAGTGTCGATTACCATAGGGAACATACGACCAAAAATCATGCCCTCTACTAGCAAGGAATCAGAGTCCTGGAGACGTGACAACGTAATTTCTTCTCGTGGGGCGTAGTAGGAGGACGCAGCCGGCTTTTGCCCCATCAAGCCGGCTGAACCTAGTTTTCCTGTGTAGCCGCCTGGGAGTCGCGCTTTTGCTGATCCGTGACTGGAGCCCTACACTGTCTTTTTAGATGTCCTGTCTGTCCACAGTTCCAGCATTTGAGAAGGCGATCCCTTCGACTATCAGATTGTTCCTTCTTTGTCCTAGTAGTTGGGCTGAGTTTATCAATAATCTCCTTTAGCGTCTTTATCAGGTCTCCATTTGCCATACTGTCGCTGTTATCACTGATGGCCCGAACTTTAACATGTCTACCGGATGCCATCTTTGCTGCCTCGAATTCCAGTGCATGCGAAAGAGCGTCGTTCAACGTTTTAGGTCTGGCGAGTCGTAATGCCTGCTGGGTTTCGCAATCTCTTAGGCCATCGGTAAAAACTTGGATGGACAGCTGGTCTAAGAATTCGGACGGGGCTGTTGGATAAGCCAATCGAACCAGTCGGGCAACATCGGTCTCAAAATGCTGTAAATTCTCTCCATTCTGTTGGTGACGATTTTTCAATTGTGCCTGGTAAACTTGCTGCAGGTGCTTATCCCCATATCTCATTTCCATATGCTGTTTTAGAATATCGTAGTTATTCTGCTGCCCAGCAGGAACTCCTTGCAGGACGTCAAGAGCTTCCCCTCGTAGAGCAACTATTAGAGCAGTAGCCTTTTCACAATCAGACCACTCGTTTGCCGCAGCTGCTGCTTCAAACTGACGCAGATAGACATTCCAGGAGACCTTGCCGTCGAATTCAGGAGGCTTCGTTTTCTGCGTTCGGATAACAGATCCTTCTGATTTTATTACGCCTTCCTTGCTTATGTTGTCTAGCTTATGTCGGAGTTCTTCGCAGGTTTCTCTAACCAGGTTTATTTCTTTGTCCACTTCCTTTCTTTGTGCTAACAGTTCTTCGTCGATTTCTTTTCTCTGTTCTAACAGTTTCTCCTCTACTGTATTTTCTAATTTTTCTAACTTCACCTGCATTTCGTTCGTCTGAGCTCTCATTTCCTGTTGTATTATCTGCATCTGATCTTCTAATTTCTTTTCTAATTTTTCCTGCATCGTTTGGGACTGATCTTCGATTTTATGCCCTTGTTCTTCAAATTTTTCTTGCATTGTCTGTCCCTGTTCTTCTAATTTCTCTTGCATTGTTTTCGCTTGGTCTTCCATTTTATGTCCTTGTTCATCTAGTTTCTTTTGCATTGTCTGCATCATTTCTAGCAGTTTTGCCATTTGTACATCCATATTAACTTGGCTTCTAGTTACAGGCATTCACTCTATTTTCTTTAGAATGTTCTAGAATATCCAGGAATGTGTTTGTAAATGTCACCGTTGACTTCCTTACAATGAAACGAGTGCAGTGATATGCCACACTTGGGTCTTTGTCTCACTTCGGTATAAAGTTCTAGAATGTTCGAGATTGTCCTTCGCAAATAACACCGTTCACTTCCTTAAGTCACGACGAGTGCGGTGATATGTCACACTTGGGTCTTTGTCTCACTCCCGCACAAAGTTCTAGAATGTTCGAGAATGTCCTTCGCAAATAGCACCGTTCACTTCCTTAAGTTACGACGAGTGCAGTGATATGTCACACTTGGGTCTTTGTCTCACTTGCGTACAAAGTTCTAGAATGTTCGAGAATGTCCTTCGCGAATACCACCGTTCACTTCCTCAAGTCACAACGAGTGCGGTGATATGTCACACTTGGGTCTTTGTCTCACTCGCGTACAAAGTTCTAGAATGTTCGAGAATGTCCTTCGCGAATACCACCGTTCACTTCCTCAAGTCACAACGAGTGCGGTGATATGTCACACTTGGGTCTTTGTCTCACTCGCGTACAAAGATCTAGAATGTTCGAGAATGTCCTTCGCGAATACCACCGTTCACTTCCTCAAGTCACAACGAGTGCGGTGATATGTCACACTTGGGTCTTTGTCTCACTCGCGTACAAAGTTCTAGAATGTTCGAGAATGTCCTTCGCAAATACCACCGTTCACTTCCTCAAGTCACAACGAGTGCGGTGATATGTCACACTTGGGTCTTTGTCTCACTTGCGTACAAAGTTCTAGAATGTTCGAGAATGTCCTTCGCGAATACCACCGTTCACTTCCTCAAGTCACAACGAGTGCGGTGATATGTCACACTTGGGTCTTTGTCTCACTCGCGTACAGGGTTCCAGAAAGTTCTTCCAACTTCCACTTAAACCCACTCACGCACAGGGTTCCAGAAAGTTCTTCAAACTTTCAGCTAAATCCCACTTTGTGGACAGGGTTCCAGAAAGCTCTTTAAAACTTCCAGTTAAATCCACTTCCGACACCAAATTGTCACGGATTTCCCAATCCGAATTTTCTTATTGCCAGAAACACAAACCGTTAATTAACTACTTCTTTATTAACTATACTCAGTACACTACTGAACACTAATTAGAACACTAATTAATCGCTATCTAAATCACTTTGGTATCTCCAACTAAACACTTCAATTCAGACTGTAATACAAGACTTATACAAGACTTATACAAGACTAACTTAATCGGCCGTTTATTTTTCTTTTATAGACCCAACGAATATTCCAGGTATATTCTAGCATCTCTAGATCTATTTTCTAGCATCTCTCGAACGCTTCTCGTCGTTTCTCTAATTTTCTAGTCCCGTCTCGATCCACGGCTTTTTGTTTGTTTAACAGAAGCGTGTAGGGGCGATCGGGGCAATCTTAGCAATTCGCGGTACCAAAGTCGTCGATTTGGGTGTGAGTGGGGCAAATTCCGTGACAATAGCAATGGTCATAAAAAATAATAAATAAAAGAATAAAACAAATACAATGTGTATAATAAATACAACACAATAAGAATGAAACACCAGAGAAGATGTCTAGCAGAACTGCTATTCAAACTTAACCCTCTAAAGTCGAATGAGGGAAAAGAAATATTAACAAAAACAAAATAACTAATTAAATATTCAAAAGTATAGCTGTTCTGTAGGGATTAGGATTACATATCAAATATAAAAACCGAGATAAAAACAATCTAACTTAACCTTTGCTTGGCTAAAATAAAATCTTTAAATCCACTTTCAAACCTGCTCATATTAAGCACTTTTGGTAATCCACCATAAAACTTAATAGCATTATAAATAAAAGATCTGCGAAGGTCCATGCCATGGTACGATGTCTGGGAATACTAAATTTACTAATTTGTCTAAGATCATAATAGAATATGAGGGTGCGAACATATCAATATATATTTTCTTTGTAAACTGGTATATATGTATATACCTTCAATTTTATAGTTTTTTTTTAAATCTGTTCTTAAAATTTATCTGTTTGACGTTAATTAGATAACCAGAACTAATATTGAAATTATTCTTAAAAACAAAAATTTATGAATTCATTTTAACAAAACTTAACCTATATGTGGTAAAAATAATTGTTTAAAAAAACTAAATAATCATTTCTTTCGCTTTACAAATTTACAAAAAAATAAAACATGGTTTTACCTTTTATTGTAACGATCTGAGGATGAAGTAGTAGTAGACCCCGAAACTAGTCGACAAAAATTCGTACAAAAAATAAAGGGTTGTAAGATTGAGTTTTTTGTTTTTTGAAAACTTGGATCTAATGATAAATTCACGGCAACTAGACTGAAAGAGCTCCGATTCTGTTTTGCCTATTTCGTCCATTATTTATAAATTATTCAATCGACTCAGAACCAAGTATTCTATCACCTGCTAAAATTATTGTAACGACTTGCAAGACACCCTGTGACCGTTTATATACTTTATAACGTCTACCAATCAACCATATTGATAGTTACGTCTGAGCTTCAAGCGGGACCATAGCCGATCGAGAGTAACCACCAGTGGTACCAAATTCGTCATAAACGTCCATGTTTTTCATTCGTATGCAAAATTACGTGGTAAGAGATTTGAGACACACCAGTAAGTAGTATATGCACACATTCATGTCTAATAAACAACTAAAATACCCGAAACGAAAGTCAGGAAGAGCACGCTCTGTCTCCCGTCCTCTAATTATTAATTAATTGCATTGCATTTGCGGTATCCAACCGAAATCTACTTTTTCGTACCAGATTGAGCCATCTGGCTCCCCTCGGGTTAAATTCCATCTCGATATTCATAAATTTACGGCCTTTGCAGTTTCGAACCCGATTTTCTTCTCTTATTTACGTATGCAAAACAAACGCGTTTATACAACGGGAAAACTTTTTTGTGCAACCTTTCACACCTATTAGTCCAACGAAACGAGCAAGCAGGTCAGCGCACAGTGAAAGTTGCATATTTTCGTGGCGAAACGCGCTGTGCATCACGGTAATTACTGTATATTAATATTAATTATCATTATATTGTCTGCCTGCTCGTAAACGGCGAAATATTCCTAATTAAGGTGTCCGTATTCTTGGAATAGTGTTTTCTAGACAAATGATTTTAAACATTTAATAACTGAACTACAGGGTGTCAGTCATAATGTCATTAATTTTAACCACGTATTCGGGAGACCTAAAAAAGGCAGAAAATCGAAAAAAAAATGTTTACTTGACCTTTAAAAAAATTAACAAGTCACCCTATAAAAATCAGTAACACGACGCTCCTGGTGCGCTACGAACTTTCTGAGGACGCACCCAAACGACAATCCGGATCCATCCAATGCCGGATTAAACATCGTTGCCACATCATGTTTACATACATAATATCGTCTAACACTTCAGCGTGTTATTCAAATTTACCCGCATATCCCGCATTTCTTTCTCCCCAAATTTGTAGATCACGCCAAACATTTGGAGGGGGGATGGAAAGAATAGTGAGAATACAAGCAGTAAGCAGTAGTTTGTTTATTTCGGTTTCGCGTATTCGTCGTAAATGCATAATTTTACAAATTCCGAATATGCGGAAATGGTAGTGTTATATGGAGAATGTTTACGAAATGCGACTGACCCTAATTTTATTAATAAAGTGCTATGGACAGATGAATGCAGTTAACAGCTTAGTACCATACTACTTAAAAAACAATAAATTTCTAGGCTAGATGTACGTAACTACAAACTGAATAATTAATTGTACTTACGAGTAATACTAAAAAGTCCTATTTATTTGTAAAACGTAGTGAAAACGTAATATCAAAAATTATTAAACTGTAATAACCTAACATTCGAAAACATTTATTTATTATCTGCATTTGTTTTTATTAACAAATAAATCAATATTTAAGGAAAATGCATTCATGTATCTAGATTTAAAAAAAATAGTTTTGCTCCTTGTGTTAAATAACAGTACAAAAACTAGGTAACTAGGTTATTGACCTAATAATACGGTAGGTCAAGGTTCACTCTCGATACCTTAGATTAGTGGCGTGCCATTTTGGTCTTGGACATTTTTCTGTCGACAACACGATGGTTTTTTATTATTTAGTATCTAAACACGAAACACTTTTCAGCTTCTCTTAATAATTTACCCATTGGGTATAGGTTTTTTATGTAATGTACGTAAATAGTTTATTACTCGGTTTATTATTAGACACGTTGGAGTTTTGTTGCAGTCATAATAACTACATTTGCGCAGAGAAAAATCCACACGCTACTTGTCGGTTTAGCTTTCAGAGGCGATTTGTTGTCAACGTATGGGCAGGAGTATACGGGTATCGTTTGATTGGGCCGTATTTTCTACCGGAAAACCTGAGTGGACCGCGTTACTTGCAAATTTTAATAGAATTATCCGATTATTATTATTTGATTTCATTGGATATTAACATTTTACATTATTATTGGCTGAAGTTGAACTGAGAAAGAAAAAATGATATTCTAAAATAGTCAGTACAACCGTTTATTTGTGATGTCTAAAACCTAGGTATAGGTATAGGTATGTCAGTGACAGTCTAAAAAGGGGGTTTAAATAATGATTTGAAAATATCTTTTTTCGGCGTAAATATGCATTTAGATTTTTTTTAATCGCATATTCGTGTTATACTCATTATTCCCTATCTCCTCTTAAAATTAATGACATTATGACTGACTCACCCTGTATACAGTGATTCTAAAATATGTAGCCAACTTACAATGCGGAAACTATAGGTTATAACAGATTGTTTGAATTACAGCCAGGCATTTTGAGAATAATATTAAATTAATCAATATATTTTTTTAATAATAAATTTTGTTGAAATTGTCATTTAATATTGTCAATTTAATTAATTACTAATAATAAGAATCAATACATTTAATAATACATTATTTGTCCTTTATTTTTTACTTTGAAATAGTTAGTCAATAAAATCAAATTTTCTCGTTTAATATTAGTCGTATCAAGAAATGTCAACAGAAAAAAACTTTAACATTTTCTGTTGAATGATGCTGCACAGCCATCAAAATATGGAGCATTAGAAATACAGAGTCAAACAAAAAGCGGCCCCTACATTACTCCCATGCCACCAATGCATTTTATTGATATTCACTTCAGAACACGGTTATATATTAGCATTGTGTGCCAAATTTAAAAAACAATATCTTCATTTAAAGAAATTTATATTTTTACTTTTTTTCAACTTTAAGGGGATATACCTACTCGTTAGGGGTTTGGTATCTAGGTAAATTAGTTCAAACTATTTTATTTTGATCCCTAGTTTCCGCTGTATAAGGTTGGCTACATATTTTAGTATCACCTTGTATAAGACTTGACTATGCCCTAAATTTTTTTTTGAATACTACATATCTAAATAAAAACAACACTCCTGGGACTCGATTCTCGAATGCAGTGAAATAAATTCAAGTGGAAATTCATTCCATTTAAAATAACTAATGAGAATGGTCAGGACTATAGATTTAAATTTTCTCATGACAATTTACGCCACTTTCTGAGGGAATGCCCACCACTAAACCCGAGAATCGAGCCCCTGCAGTTAAATAAATAGCATGTTTCTGTCAATTAGCTGGCATGAATAATATTAAATTTGTTTTAATATATATAAATATATTTAAAATATTAAGATTGTCATCAAGTACGGGCCTGAGATCTGCGAACAAGGTGCAGGCTTTAGTCATAAACCAAATTTCGAATTGACCCAAATGTAGTGATCTTGGTAACAATATTTCAGGATTCAATCTCGCATTTGTCCGCTACAGTGGGGACGTCTTCTTGATATACACCCACTTTCCGTCAAGAAACCAAATATTTGGAGAGATGCCCTAGGAAACGTTATTTTCTATCGAAGGAAATGATGTGGCAGCAGAAAAAATTCCTGGCGAATGGGAATGGATATTATGTAATAGAGATTGATAGAGGGTACTTTTCTGCTTTTAGGAGGAATTCATCGGGGACGAATTCTGTATTATCATGTTACCGTAGACATTCTTGAAGAAGCCTGCGAGTAAATAAAACCATTTGAAGGCAATTTCGCCTACAATGGCGTGTCTACATATAGCTGCCATATATTATAAGTTTACAGTGTGTCCCAGAATGATGCAACGTAATTCATATTTCTTGAGTTAGTTGAGATTTAAAAAAATCGCTGAAACAATTCAATTATTGCCTATACAGGCTGTCTTACGGTGACGACCCATTGGAATATTTCAGAAACTACTTCGATTTCAATTTTGAAAGTTTAGGCATTGGGGTTTCCGACGGTGCTATCTCATACTTATTTTAAATGGAACACCTTATATATTTTTGCATATATGAATTCTACACGCAATTTTAGGGGGACTTTGATCAAGTTTCCTTATATGTATACCTAATGGTCTTCCAGATATTTCAATTGTATCAAAAAAGTGATTTTCGATAGCCTAATTAAAAGTTGCCAAATTTTTTATATCGTGCAAGTTGAAGTATTAATATTTTAAAGAAGGATAGAGAGATGCATATGTATGAGATATTTTAAGAACTGTTAATACTGTGAACTGTGTAATGTTACACAGGGTGGTGAAAATTTATTGTCGAATTTGCTTAACTTCGAACTGCCAAAATTTGTTTTTTCTTAAAAAAAACAGCCTGTATATTTAATAAAAAACTGTTGTAGTGAAAAGTACCTAATTAAAATGATCCAATTTCTTGCGAGGATGACTGTGAAATTGCTAGTAAACTTAAAAAACAAAACAACCAAGCAAATGATGACTTATGACGTATTGATGTTGGCAGCCTACTATTTTGACAAGAACCATTGAAAGGCTTTTGGAGATATCACAAAACAAGGTCTGGATAATATTACGGAAAAACTCACTCAATCCCTATCATTTTCAAGAAGTTCAACCTTTAGAACCAGCTGATTCCAACTATATTAACAAAGTGCTATAGAGGGATGAGTATTGTTTTATCGGTACTGGCATTTTAAACAGTCTACCATACTACTTTTTGAAAAGCAATAGATTCCTAAGTATACCTAACTACAAACTGAATAATTAATTGGAAGATAATACTAAAAATATATTCAATTATAAAACATAGTGGAACAATATTAAAAATAATATACCTCATAATAATCTAACATTCGAAAACAATTATTATCTCTATATGTACATTTATTTTGATTAGAAAATTACTTGTTAATATCTAAGATAAAATATTATTATTCATATACCTAGGTAAAAAGTCTGTTTACTCCTTGCCGTCGAGTGCATATTAAAAACAAAATAAAAACTAGGTTATTAACCTAATAACGGCAGGTCAAAATTCACTCTCGTTAAACCTTTCATGGACATCGGATCAGAGGCGTGCCGGATTGTTTATCATTGAATGTGTCTCGGACTGTTTTTTTTTGTCGACAACACAAGGGGTTTTTTGTATTGCTGAGGTGAACAAGAAAAAACAAGATGTTTTAAAATAGTACAATCGTTTATTTAAATTTGGCAACGTCACATCAGGTTGACATCGAGTTGAATTGGGAGCTGTGACGAATCGAGCCCGCCAGCGGTTAGTAACAGCCCGAAAAGGGATTTAAATAATGATTTGCACATTTTTTTTTAGTGTAAGTATGCATTTCATTTTTTTTAATCGCGTATTCGTATTATACTCATTTTCCATATCTTCCGTTAAAATTAATGGCATTATGACTGAATGACTCTTACGTTAGTAGGGCTAACGTTAATTTGGTTAAACGAAAATGGCCGAATATGTTCAGCTTCAGTAACATTATCAATTTTCACGTTATCTTTTGTCCATTCGAAGAAACCCACTTACTTCAGAAACAAACTTGTAAAGTAAGTATATTTATTGGAAATTGCAATAGATTAACTTCGTAATGAAATGGGTTCAATGCGAAAAGTTCTTTCGTTGAAACATTGAACCAAGCGAGTTTGTATTCACAGAAATTTGTAATCCGTATTAGATTACCCAATAAAATGGAACGAGCGAACTCATCGGTTTGTTTTTTGTTCTTGCAGGTATAGATCTATCCGAAGCTTTACCGAGTTTTTGCGGACAATCGATAATTCTATTCTCGAGGAATCTAACAAAGGGCGTGCTGAATTTTATTCGCAATTCTTTATAGCCGAGAAACTGTCGCCTATACCCGAGTTCCAAAATAGTAGAGACTGGTTCATTTACAGCAATTAGATGAGTACGGGTTGCAGGGGAGAAGATTCCATAAGCGTGCCACTTCAGAAGGGTTCAAAGAACATAAAATTACCAAAAATAATTGGACGTGAACCTAACACTTAGTTTAGTAAGAAGTTTATGCTCACCCATAGAATGCTGTTCTTTTAGACGGCGATGGCCTACCACCACTCAATTACACTTCGGATGCACTCTTCACGGATACCACGCTAACACATAGGTACCTGCATTGCACTGTTTATATACAGTTAATAGTACTGTTACTATAACGTTCACACACTAATACCTACTTTAATCGACAATTATAGGATATTACATCCAAAGAACCAGGTTCTATATAT
The DNA here is from genome assembly GCA_037114965.1 of Monochamus alternatus. NCBI lineage: Eukaryota > Metazoa > Arthropoda > Insecta > Coleoptera > Cerambycidae > Monochamus > Monochamus alternatus. The sequence goes on along the minus strand of CM073426.1, from coordinate 8,613,470 downwards.
CGCAAAACAGTGCCATACTTTTGTCTTTGTATGGCCTTTATTTATCCATGTGTCATCAGTGTAATATGTTATTCTTAAACCTTCTAATTTTTGTCTTAAATAGTTCATCTTTTTCTACCAGCATACTCTTTCAATTTCGTTTTATAAAAGAAAATTCACATCACAATACCATCCATGAATTGCGTATTTTGTATCATCCGTCTCTACCTTCTGGCTTCCGTGAGTTTCCAGTATTTTCCGTTTCGTAGTTGTATATTATTCTTTGCCATTCTTTATTGTATGATATACACTTTACACTCTTGTTAATGAATATTTTGAAACCCGACTATAGCTGAGATAATAGTAATATTTGATAACGATATGAGGTAAGTTGAGACAGTAGCTCGCCTAGTAGAAAAATATGCAACCCACTTTGCGAGTATGCTGAGGTATAAAGAACTACCTTACCAAACAACAACTCTCGTTTGGAACTGTAATTTATAGGGCGCTTTTCTTCGGAACGACCTATATATAACCGCTTCCGAACTCCATAACGAGTCTATTACAACAGGGCCCGCATTATCATGATTTAGAGATGAGCTTGGCTGTGCAGCTGATTCTGCAGCAATTATTATCTCTGTTCCACATCGGGAAATCAATGGGGCACTTGATTACGTATTGTCCCGATAGCAAACAAGGGTATTAACAAAATTATTAATTACCGATATTCATTAGTTATTTAGTAAGCAATTTATTCAGCAGTAGCGAATATGAGCATTTTCTAACACCTATCTACATATTAATTAAATACATAACAATTTACTCTCAAATTAAAAAATTTGTTATTACTTTATTGAAATGTTGTACAATTGTGTGTTTGTATTATTTCTTTAAAATAATTTAATATTAAGATTATACCATAAAATTCACAGCGATATCAAATTTAGGATGTTGGGTTACATAATCCTATGACGTCATGTATTAGTATTGTGAATGCTAGTGACAATTTAAAGTTGATAAGTCCACTATCATAAACGTGCATACTTTTATTAGACAATTAAAATGACAAAGGTAAACACATTAAATATAATTTTATTTTGATAATTTTTTGCATGTTTGCTTCTCTCGCAAAAAGAAGATAATTATTAAATTTTTAGGTTTATAAGTTAAGATTTTGTAAACCTTGGTGCACATGACATTTTTTACAGCTGATTATACCTAGAGTACGTAGATTTAGGCAGATTTCTCAGTTTAGTGATTTTGAGGCGAAGAGAATTGTTCTTGCGCGAAGCAGGTTTGTCGGTGAGAGAAATTTCTAGACGGACTAACAGATCCTTACGTGCCATAGTACCGTGTTACCAGGCGTGGACATCGAAGACCGATGTAGCAGCAGCTGGATTATTACAAATCAGTGGTTTGAAGTACATGGGGATTCAGTGGGGTCAAGAATGAAATCAGGTGATCTTTAGTGACAAATTTGACAAATGGTCGTACAAAAATGAGAAGGCGACGTCTTGAAAACGCGATCCAAAATTTGACAGAGAGTCGTATGTCATTCCATATCTTCACACCATGGAAAACGCCAGCTAGACAATGCTAGACATCATGTTGCCAGACAAACAATAGCTTATGGATCAGATCACCCGTTTACCCTGTCTACCAAGACCGCCGGATCTGGCAATTATTGAATATCACTAAGTTTGATTCAGTTCAGATAACTTGGAAACACACCAATAACTTATCAACAATCTTATTAGATCTGAGCCCAGTTGTATCAATCGTGAGTTCTCAACACACTATTAAACCAATTTTTGCGGCAAGTTCTCTGATGTTGCTGAAATAAGTGGCTGAACCTGTGTACCAAAAATTATTAAAATTTGATAAACATTATAGGTGTTTATATTTCTTTATCACGGAGTATATTGTCCATTCAAATTCTTAACATTAATTTTAATTAATTTTTTGCAGTCATTGAAGGAACATCATGGAATTTGCTATAATTGTCTCATTTTGCAAGACAGAGAAGCCAAATGACAAGTTCAAGTGGCCTGAGCCTTCTAGTTAAAGTTTTATATGCTTGATGAGATTGCTTGGACTGTAATTTTTATATTTAGATCAACTTTTGCGACATTCCGTTCTGCTTCGGATCATCGTAGCGTATGCGATAAATTCTGTCAATGAATTTTAACTGCCGCAAATCGTTGCTATTTCGGTTGAGACAATTGCGTGAAATGCATCTTTAATTAGTCTGCTATTATTGTTGTTTGTGGTTCAGTTCATGGTCGGATGTGTTTGTTTTCCAAATATGGACAGCAAAAATTATACAGTTTCAAACTGGATGCCATTATTAGTTCATGTAAACATTAATAATTGACGATCACTGAGAACAAAAATTAATAAAATACAATAAAAGATTTCTGAGATGTTTAAAAAATGGTGAAAAAATCCCTTTTCTCCCGGAAAATCGGCGCCTATGATAACCGTCGTCCAAGATGGCTTCGAGCTGTACAGGGTGGGCAAATTTCGATGTTTTTGTAGGAAATAGAAAAAAAACGCTCCCACTTTCGTTCTCTTTTTTAAGAGAACATTAATGATCAATACCAAAATGACCAATCGTGTTTTGTTTTCGAGTAATAAACAAAATTTCAAAGGAGAGAAGGGAGAAATTTTTTCTAACTCCTATAGTTAACGAAGTAGCCTATAAAAACATCGAAATTTGTCCACCCTATTCGTTCATCTTTACTTTCTGTTTTTGGGTTTGACAATTTTTTGTCTTGAAAAAACATCACATTTTCGGTTACTTCTTGAAGAGAAGCACTTAATCCAGGAGTATCCTGCATGCAAGTTTTTACGATTGTTTTTAAATGCATCTTAAATAGAAATACAGTAGAGATAATAATATACTTATGTTTTTATAAACTGTAGAATAATATAGTTTGAGAGTCGTAACAATGTCCATATATCATACTTTCTTTTCTTCTGTAAGCAGCTGTGCTGTCGTAAATATATTTAATGCCTGTGTCATTTAATAAGTTATTGTAAGTCTTATTTTTTTACAGATTTCTTTCTACACCTCGTTAAGGTTAGCAACATAAGTTCAGCTGGTAAGTACTTGTTTACATTTAATTGTTTTTACTATTGTAACATTGTTAGGATTTCTGCGTTAGATTGCAATTTTCATCTTGCATATATTTACAAATACTTACTGTCAATTGTGTCAACAAAACAAATTTGCAGCGAAACTATGCAGAATTTCGAGCAAAATTAGTCACTGTAAGCGATTAAATTTTAGAAGTACGTATGTATATAAAGCTGTTTACAGGCCTTTTAGGCCCATATTTGCAGCGAAACTTGCTATGCAGAATTTCGAGCAAAATTACTCACTGTAGGTGATTAAATTTTAGAAGTATGCACGTATGTATATAAAGCTGTTTACAGGCCTTTTAGGCCCATATTTGCAGCGAAACTTGCTATGCAGAATTTCGAGCAAAATTACTCACTGTAGGTGATTACATTTTAGAAGTATGCACGTATGTATATAAAGCTGTTTACAGGCCTTTTAGGCCCATAGCTGTGTTATTCTCCTCCACTCCATTCTGTTCTTCGCCTTTCTTTTCTAATCCGTTACATTTTTCTCCCTTAGATCTATTGTCACTGCCTCTCCATCGCTTCCTCGGTCTCCCTCTTTTTTTCTTGCGGTTAGGTTTACTCCCTACTATTTTCTTAACTGCCCTCTCATCTTCCATACGTTCTAAATGCCCTAGCCACTGCACTCTTCTGACTTTTACAACTTCGTCTATTGTTGGTGCCTGGTACATTGCATATATTTCCTCATTATTTCTCTTTACATAGCCTTCCTCCGTCTTCTTACCCCCTAGAATTCTTCTTAAGATCTTCCTTTCCCACCTTAAAAGGTTTTCTCTTAAGAATCCAGGCTTCATTACCATACAGCGCTGTCGGTCTCAAAATTGTTTTATACATTCTAAATTTTACTCCTCTGGGCAAATTTTTTGATTTCATTAAGTGGTTGACTGCTGCCGAACTTCTGTTTGCTTTTATTATTCTTCTATTAATTTCTTCAAACTCCATCTCTCCATGCTGTGTTCTCAATTTAAAATTGGTATCTTTTTTGTTCTCCTATTCTCAAAAACTTACTTTTATCTTGATTTATCTGCAATCCTACTTTACGTGCTTCCACCACAAGTTTTCTCGTTACTTCTTCTAATTCCCTACTACCTCTAACAATAATGGCCACGTCATCTGCATAACTTACTATTTGGTAACTTTTAAACAATATGTGTCCTCTGTTCAACTGACTATCTCTTATGACCCTTTCTAGTACTAAATTAAAAAGAAGTGTTGAGAGTGGGTTTCCTTGTCTCAGTCCTGTGTCAATGGTAAAACCTTCCGAACATTCACCTTTTATTCGTACTTTGGATTTAATATTTTCAAAGGTCATTTTCAATAGCCTGATCAGTTAGGTTGGTATCCCAAAATCTTTCAAAATTTTACTTAGTTAGTTTGCACTTATGTATAGGTTAATAATTATTAATTATGTAAGGGAATTATCAAGCTGGATCTAATCCGATATTTTTTTTTGTTTTCTCAAATGTCGCACATAATATTAGCCTCAATAGCAATTGCAACAATTTATCATCTTTTTCCACACTCTAAGCACAAAGAATCGTATAGAAAAAATATGTTTTCGAGTCTATCCCTCACAATAAACAGAAAACATCCCCCAATAAAAGCTTGCATGGCGCCTCCTAAAACCTTCCCGGAATCAATCATTTTTTTTTAGCGCTTTCACAGCCTTGCGGTATTAATGAGTACCATTAATCTTCCCGGTGAAACGCTAGGGTCGAGGTGTGGTAAAATGGGCACCTGTCTCTCCTTATTTGACGTCGTATATCATTGCAACGAGGGTAGTCACTCGGCACTAGGGACAAGTTAGAGATTTCTTGACGTCTGTGGTTTCGGGTCCCTTTTCAATTAACCGTATTACACCCACGTGTAAATAATTTTATTGGGTTATTTTTCACCGTGACCCCAAGATACGTTACGGTTGTAATAGATCTTGAGCGAACAAAATTGGATTCGGTTGATGTGCTTTTTACCTTGTACCTGTACAGGATTGTCTTTTTTATGTATTATTATGAATGACTATAGCATAAAGCAATAACCATTATCTCTTGATTAATTATCTTTCTGTCGAAGTTGTTGTTGTTAACTTCTTCTAGTTCTGATTTATTATTATTATTTCTTTTTCAACATATTTGTGTTGTATTTACAATTTAATTTTTTTTATGACAGTGTTGGTTGTTTATATCTTAAAATTTATTTTTTCCCGTCTTAAGACACTGTCAACAAGTATAGCTATTCATTTATAAAACAAACAAGCATACAACATAGTTTTATTACATTTTCTGAATAATTTTGTAATTTTAATGCCATAAAAAAATTGTAACGCCTCTAAAACCTTTAAAATAGCTGTGTGACGTCACTGTCTCCTATAGCTTGCCGGGTTGCGCTTGCTACCGTTCATTTGCATTTAGAATACGAAGCATAGAAGGCCTGGATGTCTCTAGGAATTCAGTTTTCATTACAATTATGGAAAATTCAAATATTGAAAGTATTAGAGCCACTACAAGAAAACAATCAAAATGTAGATATCATATTGTACCCAAATGTCCCAGTATAACAATAGAATACTTAGATGTGTATTACATACCCCAGCAGTCCAATAGGTGAAACTTGTGGCAAAAAGCAATGAAGCGCAAAATTTTGTATTTGAAAAGAAAAATTAATAAATAGGAGATCAAATAATAGTTGTTGGTAAACTTCAGATTAAGATTATGACATTTAGAGAAATGAGATGACAAATTAGAATAAAATTTCGAAATACAAAATTAAGTCAGAGTTCAAATTTTGTCACAGGAAATAAAATGGAAAATTTTAACCAAATGCTCAGGAAGACCTAAAAGACAATAAAAACAATATTCTAAAATTTTAACTCGATATTTAAAAATGGGGCAATATGCTCTTTTCCTACGGGTAGTCGGCGCCTATGATAAACATCGAGATGGCTTAGATCCATAGATAAAGCTTACATCTGTCAACAATATCTTCTACAATGCGATCGTTTTTTTGCAGCATTTCTAAATGTAGAAACCACAAAAATCAACATTCTTATTAGTAATAATACCTGATAGATAGGTAGGTAACAGTTAATCCAGTTAGCTCCACTATTTTGCATTCGTTTTTAATTATTTTGTTATAAACTGGCAAAACTACAACATTTTCATTCATTATAACCACTCACTACCGATAAAACACACTTCCTGTAAGTACAGCTAGATAAAATACCTATTTATTATAACAAAATCGAATGAAAGGAATAGATAATAGAAAACTTTCAATGTACCCGCGACATTCTTGTACCATAACCTAGAAAATCAAACCGGCGAACTATATTGTGGGAGAGTATCTGCATCAAACACAAATTTCTTTATTTGATAACTATAAAACGTTTAAAAATTAAAAAATGCACTAAAAACAGAAGAAGAACACAAAACTACAACGTAAACACAGGAATTAAATTATGACTTGACAGGAAATTTTACGGTCGTGTTGCTAGTTGCCTACGTTACCTACTCTGTTTCTTTAAGCGTATGGCCACAGTCTATACAGTCCGTCGTCTTCGTCGGCTCCTTTGATGTCGAGGTCCCAGATTTCGTTTTTTTTAGACGACCAAAAGCAAGACTGCGCATTTAGCCGCGCGCATTTGCGCGCTCAAGGGGCACGGTGATTTGTCAAGGAATAGATTTTCTCCCACTTCGTCGTGTACAAATGAATTTCATTGGTGTTCATTGCGCATTTATCCGTGATTTAGCCACACCCTCTGGAACCTTCACTCGACGAACTATATAAACTGTGGTATGGCGGACAAGTCGCATAGGCGGCGTTATATAAGGATTTAATAAAAAATTGTTTTCGCTTTGTAAATAAGTTTGGAACTTTTTTGAAGGGTGATTCCGTTAATTCTTAATTTTCTCTATCCCCTTTTAAAATATTTGTACTTAGTCATAGTTAACCCTGTATATAGTAAATTAATATCATTGGTGGAAATCGAAATTAGAATGAAAATTTTGTAAAATTTAGATTTAAGAGTGCAGTGAAAGTAAGTGTGGTGACCATGGAGATAAAAAAGGGTTGGTTGTTGATTTTGAAATTAGAAAGAAGCAAGAGGCAAATAAGGTTAACTCAAGAAATGTATAAAGAAAATTAGAATTTATAAGTAACAAAGCAATTAAAACTGCGATATTAAGTAGAGGAAGAAGACAGAAGAGATATCAGCATAGCAGAATAGAAACTAAAACAATATTGTCATCAGGAATCTGTAAAGGAAATCAAACAAAGAAAACTGAAGTTAAAGATACTAACAAGGTTAGTAATACAATCTTTATTGTCGTAGCTCATGTAGGAGAAGCTAAACACCAACGTATCAAGCACAGAGAAACCAAAATCAAGAAGGACAGACATTGAGGGAAGAAAGGCATAAGAAAATAAAGAAGATAAACAGTGGAGAGGGCTATAAACAGAACAGGATAGACAAAAGGAAACTGAACAGGACGTCCAAGGAAAAGAGACAAAATTGTACCATAGGTAACATAAAATAGTATTTAATTTAAAGAATTTATCTTCTAAATAGTAAATTAGCGCAGGATAGATAGGTTTAGTTAAGCGAATTTATCAACTTTAGATTTTGATTTAATACAAAAAAAATTACGGATATAGAAACGCTCACACCAATGGTAGCTGTGCAGATGGAATAGATGGATACGCGCATACGTATTTGCTGCAACAGAATCTGTGTAATCCGGTATGCTTTGAAAGGTATGCGGAATACATAATCATTTTATACAAAGAATTTACTACCGCTGGTATTGTGAGCGGGTTTAAAAAATGAGTCTCTCTTTACTATTTTGAAACCCAAGTTAATTTCAACAATTTATTTGTTATATTTGAAACATAATTAAGCTAATCACAGGGAAACAAGCGCGACATCAGCCTGGTGAGACATAGTAATCAAGTTGATAATGAATGGTCAAGTTTGCTGCGACGTAATTTTTTTACCGAGGGTGAATTTAATCCTGCCATTTGCATTATATCCGGCCGCACAATTCTCCCTAATCCGGTAAAGTAGGTCGCTTTTTATGTCAGTTTCATCCTTCCGGTCGCCGGGAAAATTGCCGTCTAATGTTTATTTTTAACGCATTACGCTTGACTCGATAAAAAAGGATACGAACCGGACAAAGTTGAGCGGAAGATGTCGAGAAGGACGACAGATCGGGCGAATTCTAATCAAGACTCGGTCTCGGAGGGACGCAGTGTCATATGTTGTTAGGCGTAATGATATTAGGGCTGTTGCGACTATCTAGGGAGATTTGGAGTTGGTGGGAAGAATGTCATTGTTAAGTCACTGAACGGTGTCGGAGATTATTATGTTTGAAAAAAACTCTGGCTTTTGTTTTTGCTGTACTGTATTTAAGCTTATTCAATTAATTTTCCTACAATTCCTACCAATAAACTAGTGATGACATCAATACTTTAGCTTTTGTTGTCGCAAAACCCAACGTATCCAGGAGAGAAATTCAAAGGACGATAGGAATTGGTAAATTGTAAATTCAAAGCATTGACCATATACTATAAGAAAAATCCATTATTTCCATCCATGAGATGAAGAGGGACGCGTCATTTTCTGCTAATGGTTTTTTCAACTGGAACTGGACTTTTATGACCAACGAAGGTGTATTCAACTGGCATAGTGCGCATTATTGATCAAATGTGAATCCTCACCAAACTGGCCAGAATTCAATACGGGCGGTTTAGTTTTCATGTATGGGTAGCTAACTTCCACAATAGAGTATTAGCTTAGGAAATGTACGATGAAAACCTCAACGCTCAGATATATATGAGAATTATACGAGAAAATATTATTGAACCGTTGGACTATATGCCACTAGCTCAACGATGTTCACATGTTCTTTCAGCATGATGATTCAGCTGCACACTATTCCCACATAGTTAGAATTATTAAATGATTTCGGATTCTCTTTTTTTATAGTTGTTATTTTTGTTTAGTTTTTTTTAATAGTTATAAATGTAACTATTTGGATAATCTAATTTATTTTTTCATGTATTTTTTTAGTCTAACTTAGGTGCCTAATGCCCGCTACAGACTATGCGTGAATTCGTGAATAGTGTGTAGGGTCTTGTCCGTTAAGAATCCATTCATAAAAACCCTACACACGATGCACGAATTACTTACAAACCACGCATCGCAAATCGCGAATTCACGCATAATCTGTAGTGGGCCTAATATAAAATTAATAATTAATAGAAAACGAAGTAAGAGACAAATACTAAAGAAATTACGTGGCCAACTGAAAAAATACCTATACATTTTTTACATTTTTTTATACATACAGTCACAACAAGCATTTGTTATTGTTATAATTTACAAAAAAACATCGATGATTTTTTACATATCCAAATATGGGCCTCCTCTTGTAAACTTAAATAAAATTGTTCCAATTGTATTTATAATTTTAAGTTAACACTGCTATATTCATCTCAATTTGTATGCTTTTCTTCAACTGGCGCCCATTTTGCTCTCAAAAATATACAGTCTCAAGACGGCTCTGCTCTCCCCGTACAGACAAATCAATGCTCATATTGCGAGTTATATGAACGTGAATGTAATTTGCATAACCATTTATTGGGGGAAGATAATGAAGATATCAATTATTCCAGACGGCTTTAGTTCTTCGTAACATATCGACTTCGTATAAGGATCGCGTGGAGGCATTTCGCCAACTAAGCGTGATCTTTTAATGAAAACTCGCACCTAAGAGTAACGTGACTAATGAGGCGTGTTTGGTGGGCCGTGAAATTAGAATTATGTTTTCCCCTGTCCTCGAGTCATATCGCGTGGATGCGAGATTTCATGGAGAAGCGAAGACGGGACAAAACTGGAATGACTGAAGTGAAATGGGTTATGTCGCTTCAAGTTTATTCTCGATATTAATTAAGCGGAATATACAGGGTATTCTGAATATGACTGCCTTTATTTTGCTGTATTATAAATTGTACGAAATAGAACATATTGACAATTTTTTCTCTCTAGTCAACGGTAGTAGAATGGAGATGTTCACAAAAAAATAAATTCTGTTTAAACGTCATAAATTGGTTAAAAATAGCCTTAAAATCGCTTCTGGAAATTGTTACTAAATCAGAAAATCGGTGACCAATTTTTATAAATGCAGTTAATAAAGTTTTTTTTTTTAAAATATAATTGATTTTCAAGAAAAAACTCGTTTTTCCTCTAACTTTAAAGGAATAATAAGTCTAAACATTAATGGCTTGTAACCATAATTTCTCAGCTTGCGAAGGTACAAATAATACTAATGTGGTTTGTTTGATTTAATTAAAAATTAATATTTACCCAAGTTATACTAAAAAGTTAATAAGTAATAGTTATTTATGCAACAAGTACAAAAAGTAAGTGTTTATTGCACGGGACAAGATATTGTCTAACGAGGCCGTCAGGCCGAGTAGGACAACACGTCGAGTGTAATAAACACTTTTTGTACGAGTTGCATACAATACGTTCATGCAAAAACCAAAAAAATGTTTTACTTAGATGACACTAACTGTAGGAAAATATGACGTCGATTTGAACGTTTATGTTTGTCATGATGACAAAACGCTATAGTAGAATGACAGATGAATGCAATAAACATTTTACTGTACTAGTGAAATAAATAACCACTTTTTCCGCTAAATATAGTTCAATAAAGTTTTGTTCTTTGAATGAACGTAGAAAAATTATATTAATATCTCATTGACTATTATATTATTTTTTCAACTGTGCACTTTATGCATATATAACAATACCATTCTGTTAGATGCTTATTCTGCTAAAAAATAAAAAGTGCCAAATATAAAACGATTTACATTAAAAATTGTAAAGCAAATTCAAAGAAGACGTTTAAGTGACCACTGAGTTTTATTGATTTTATTTATTTGTAACATGACTGTTTTTATTTGCATCTTATAATTACATTTTAATTCTGCCAGAGAATGTTATGAGGACTCAGTCCGCGGCGTGACGTCACCATTACTAATCTCGCTGCAGGGAGAGTTAGCCTCGTTAGTGTCGTTGTTTTTATTTTTAGTATATTTTGAACAAGAATTTTTTTTAGCCATTTTAATAGTACTTATTTCTATAGCTTTAGAACTATCATTCTTTATTCTAGGTAATTAAAAAATAGTGAACAAACAACCATATTAGGTATTTGCACAAAATAATGACAAATACACTTAAACATACTTACTGTGAATGGTTTTTTAGGTTTCTTTTCACAACACAGAATAATATATGTGAAATAGTTACAAGTGTTCAAAATGACTTATGTTGTTTGCGAAAAGCGTTTACCGTACAAACGTATCGTAGTCACAGAGCTTTGCCCAAATTCGCCATAAATTAGCATATAACATGCAGCATAAAGCTGGTTACTATAAATTGTTCCGTTCTTGTTTATATACACTCACAAATATCAAACAAATACTAGGTACTGAAAAAAGAAACGCACTAGCCGCACTTCTACTACTAATAATAATAATTTGAGAAAAACAGTAGCAGGTAATGGATTGCAACGTTGTCTTGTAATACGTTGCATTTTAAGGATTTCTTGGGAAACTTCTTTCAGTTCATTTATACCGAAAAAAAAAAACAAATTACGTTATAGGAGTTTCTAGAAAACTATTCATTTTAGACAAGTTTTTGGTTGCTTTTGGTTAGATATACAAGCATCTTCAGTATCAACACTTATATTCTGAACATCCTGTACATACTGACGCGATACGAATGTTTCAACCAAAAAATAACTTTTCGGTTTTGAACCAATTTTTTCATCTTGAAAATATATAATGAGATCGGTGTAAGGAAGTTGAAACATCAGTGAAATGTGTTTTTTTAGTATGACACCAAATGTTTTCATGACAGATACATATGTGACAATAATGGGGAAGTGCATGAATTTTATTTTGGTTTGAAATGGGGTACCTACAGGGTAATCTTTCACACATTGAAAGGTCAGAACATGTGTCTGGCAGCAATAATCACATAATAATTAACATTAATAAATTGTCATGGAATATAAACAAAACCACTTAGCCGAAAACACGATATCATTGGTGTATCGTCACACGACATTCAGGCGCTGATTATATTTTGTGTTCGTGATGTAAACAGGCATTTCTACGTTTTTTGTGGCATGTTTGGTTCACGGTGTAAATACTGCACGGTAATGCTGTGCATTTTCCACGACGACCGAAGCGGGTTTTGTGTAAGCACAATCGGACAATTTGCCACTAGTGGATCCATTTAATGTTATTCTCATGTACTTCATTGGTGTGAATCCCAACTTCATTAGTGCAGAAATACGGGGAATCAAAGCAAACAAGTGATTATTTTCCGTTTTTAACATTACCATAATTGTTAGTGATGATGTGGCGAATTTACATTATTATTGAACATAGCTTATTCCTTTGTTTACAATATAGATCCGCTCGTTATAGAAGATTTTACTTGAGGTATTTATAAAATTATGCCATCTGACTTTACGTTAAACTACATAAATAGATAAAAACAAGGAAAATGCCAAAAGTTATTGAAAAATTACTCATTTTAACTTTCCTTTGAATACATAAGCATTTTTCTTTCAGCTACCCTTTCATATAACTACAACAAACGAGTTAAATTGTATACTAGGTATGTGTAACCAAAAATACCTTACATTTATGTGGAGATCTTCATGCATGAGATGCTTTGCCTATAACAGAGTAGTTATATAGGAAGCGTGAACGTAAGTAGAGCGTATGAACAAACGTATTCGTTATCTCTGATGCCGCTGGTAATTATCTCATGTTTTATGTAATTTTACCCGAGTGCGATATGTTCTCACAGACATGAATTAAATTATGGATAATCGTGTGAAGCACCGGGCAACGGTTCTTCGTTTGTTTTGTTTATATTTACATCTTTAGACTTCATCAAATCAGCTCTAGAACTTAGTTTAACGGTTTCTTGAAGAAGAGATATGCTGTCGAAACGTCGAAATCGGAGTCTTCAAACAGCCATGAAAAAATAAAATACAATTTTCGAAATTTATTTTCTATTCGGAATTTGTTTAATTGTATCCATGATCAAAAGTCTCAGTGAGGTCGAAGCTCAAAATGCCCATCTATAGGCTCTACGGCTTTTTTTAGTGGCCAAAAACGGCCAAAATTCATTTTTTTCTAAATATCATATTTAATTCTCGGAATGTGTTCGTTTTGTACCCCTGATCAAGTCTCAATGGGGTCGAAACTCGAAATGCCAATCTTTGAGCTCTACGGCTATTTTTAGTGGCCAAAAACGGCCAAAATTCATTTTTTTCTAAATATCATGTTTAATTCTCGGAAAGTGTTCGTTTTGTACCCCTGATCAAAAGTGTCATTGGGGTCGAAGCTCGAAATGCCCATCTTTAGGCTCTACGGCTATTTTTAGTGGCCAAAAACGGCCAAAATTCATTTTTTTAAATATCATGTGTAATGTTGGAAAAGTGTTCGGTTTGTACCCCTGATCAAAAGTCTCAATGAGACTTATACACATATAATTAGACATGGACATATTCCTACATAAAAAAACACAACTGGCTGATATCGGGTAGGTTCGTGCTTTCGTCCAGGCAGGATGAAAAATATTTACATTATTCAATTGTGTCGTGCAATTTTTTGGAAAACTATATTCATTAAAGTGGTTTACACGTCTTGCAAATTTTTGTTTCACTGAATTGTTTTGCCATTTTGATTGCACAATTCTTATAGAGCATTCCATCACTAAAAGGTTTTCTCGCTATGACAATTTCCAGCTCTACTTTGTAAGAAGCGGCAATACTGCATTTGTTGTCACTGTCAGACTATTTTTTAGTTTTTTTTATTATAATCCGTACTTAATCTAGCATTTCTAAACTCACTATATACTACTGAAACTTTTTTTGTCATGCTATGCTCCACTGTAACACGACTTTTAGATGAAATCAACTTCAAATTCTTATGTCTAATAGTTTTCTGTTACTTTCATTGCTATAATCATTGACCCTTCCATCTGAAAAATTCTGTTTTATTAGAATTGCAGCCATCGGCTACACTTGAAGAGACTAATTTTACAAGTCAAAGAATATGTGTAACGTTAAGAATAATTTAGAGCTAAAGTTTTACCTGATAAAGACAGTATAAATATAAACTGCTGCTAACGGCCAAGATAAAAGTTTCACCGTTTGCTGTCGAAGTTGGGCAAGCGAGACAGTGATTTATTGAACTTGAGTTGAGGTCTAGTTTTAAAAGATGTAGTAGAAAGGAAAAGATTCATTATTAATGATGATGTTGTTTTTAATTTGATATAATTGCTTCTGCTAATAATACGAATAACTGTCATGGTTATTTAATTGTGTCGATTTTGTATTTAATTATAGCAGTTAATTATGAAATTACAGTTAAAAGCATTACTTTCTTTGGCCAAGAAACTATCTTTGAAAATTAAATCATTGAATCAAAGTAATTTTAAAATGAGTGTGTTTTGTGAAGGTACAGAGTTATTAATTATATTTAGGCTACCCTTTATTATCGTTATTATTAGAGATACAAAATAAAATTTCGAATGAAAGCTGTGGGGCTGTAACTGAACTCCTTTAATGTCCATGCAAGTTAATGGAAGCACAGTGGCGTACAGAAGTTGGGGGACATACAAATTAAGGGAAATGACCTGTTTTGTACTTTGTAAGAACGCATTATAAATTATTCTGACAAAATTAAAGTGACAAGAGCCATGCCTCGTCCAGTGCTGTAGAGTTTGTATTTTTCTATGAACTTACAGACGCCTCTTTTACAAGCAATATTTCATTAAATAAATTAGAGAAACCCAAGTTACGTACGTTTTTATAAAAATGTATGAACCGAAAAGTACGTTAAGACTAATTAATGCATATCGATGGGGTTTACAACAATGTACTAACTTCAGTACGCTAAGACATTGCGGACAATTTCGTTTAGGTATTTCTTTGTACACGAAGCTACTGATGCTTGTGGCCGCTCAGTAGCCAATTTTTTAATTATTGCTTTAAAAAGTGGCACTGCTAGTGACAGCCATCTAACTGGCTTCTAAGGTGTTGGACAAAATCAATCACGAAACTATTATACATTTTGTTTGGTTGTTGGCCGATCAAGATACTTCACATAGAGTTCTTGTAATCAAAATTCATGACTAGATTACTGACGTGAAAATATTGCGATTTAGACAAACTGACCCTAGTCCAAAAGTTGATACTTACAAAGATACAGGGTGTTTAATGCAAAATATTATTTTAGTTTTTTCTTATTTATTTCATAATAAATGCTCATATCGAGATGAAATTTTGGTGTTAGGAGTTTTCTGGGGCGAGAGATTGAAATATATTCATGGTTTGCTTGTAGCTCATAGAGAGCGCCACCTGCGCTAGGTCGAATGCGTTGAAAACGACAGAACTTTTTATCTTTCTAAAATCTAATTCTCAGGTAGCAAATTCTGATTTTACAACTTCTTTTACACAAAAAAGCTATACTTTTTGATAGTCGCTATCTTACATCTCTGTAAGTATCAACTTTTGGACTAGGGTGAGTTTGTCTAAATCACAATATTTTCACGTCAGGAATCTAGTCATGAATTTTGGCCCATTACATCGCGACCACCCTGTACATTTCACATGTGCTGCTCAGGGACTTAATCGGGTAGCTGCGAAAATAAAGAAAAGTTTCCCTTTAGTAAACACTTTTATATCAACTGTCAAAAAAGTTTTTATTAAGGCGCCTAACTATAAGAAGAGACGTTTTTAGGGAGGCTTTACCAGATATACGTCTGCCTCCCGAACCAGTTATAACTAGATGGGATCTTTGGTTAAAAACCGTAGCGTATCATGATAAACATTTCGACAGCATAAAATATGTTATTTGTAGATTTATTTCTAAGGAAAGTAGCGCCATACATTCATTGCAGGTGTTACTGAAGGACCAAATACCACTCCATTTAAATAAAACGTAGCTTCATTCGAAAAAAGTACGTCTCGTTGAAAACCATTATTGTCGTCACACCGCCTCATTATTTCCTCACAAAATTGTAATCGCCTATCATAATCGTCTTCCAAAAGCTCTTGGACAAGACATACCTTATAGGGGTGGTATTTCCCTTGTTTCAAAAACATTCGAATTGCAGTTTGGGAAGCGTCTTATTTTTTTTCTTCATTCAAAGCACGTGCCTGTCCAGTTTTGGGCAAAGGCTGTACTGTACCGTGTTCCTCAAATTTGTGAAATATTTTACTAACTGTCCCTTGCAAGATATGGTTTTCGGGATATTTGGCATTAAATAAATCGCGCACTTCAGCATGACTTATTTTGTCTCCACATCCAAGCAATATCAAGATTTCGATGCGTTGCCTTTCCGACAATACCAATGCAATTCAATAAATAACTTGATTTTAACGTAATAGTAACGTTTCGATCTCCAATTTACAACTAAAGCGAAAAATTAACCAGAAAGCCTGGCAAGTAAGTGGTACCAAAAAATTCAACATAAAAAAGATATCTTTTTTTGCGTTAGCAGTGAGGGTACAGCAGGTACAGTTTCAAATTCTTTATTTTATTCTGGGCAAATTCATGGAGGATAAAACACTGAAGATAATTAAATTTTATCTGTGTTAAGTAGGTATTTTATACAACCTTGCTATTGAAAACAAAAAACTTGTTTATTTAGTATGGCTGGATTCGGTTTTCTATAAACTTTTCAACGATCCCCCTCATGCCTTATGTTCCCATTTGAAAAAAAAGTAGGGGTAGCTGGGGGTTAGGGGGTCGAAGAAAAATATTAATTATTATATAACCGAGTAATGGGAAAAAATCAAGATCAGTTACCGTGTTTCGGCGTTTTAAAAAAAATCATTCATTCAAAAGATATGAATTTTATTCCGTACTTCTGGCCATCCATGTATATGATGCCAATAATATACGCCTAGTCAGTAATACGATAAAAGAAAATATGCAAAGTATGTTGAAAAAGAAATCCAGAATACACCATTTTGGAAAACATATGTAAAGTTTTAGTTGGTACATATCAGGAGTTACCAGCAAATATATTAGTATATAGTTCATGCCTCAACAATTTCTCATATCGTCCGTTGTCAATAGTAGACTGTGAATGGTAGCACGTAATAATAAATTTTTTCTACACCCGTATTATAACAATGCACTTATTTGCCCATAATCCGTTTCATAATGATACCCATTACGATACAGATTTTTCATTACGATACAGATTTTTAATCAATAGAAACCCATAATATTTCAATCAAACATGCTGTGCATTTGACGCTTATCCTAGGTTCCTATGTAATTATTTTAGATGTCAAAATCAGTACGTATTAAATTTTCGTAGATACCTAGCTAAACTTCGATAATTTATCAAAATGTCTGATAGCGATATAGAAGAATTACCATCGACTCCTCCACACATATCGGAGAAAGCAGAAAATGCATTTCATACGAATAATTACTGTTACCTATTGTGTTCAATAAAAATATAAAATTTATGGTTTTTGATTATTTATCGGGTGTAGAAAAAATAGCGTATGCAACTCTCATCTAATGGTTATTAATACACTCGCATAAACCATACGAAACTCGCCTTCGGTATATCCCGGTTAATGCTCGTGTATTAATAACCATCATTACATGATCGTTACATAATATACTATTAACCACTTCCAATATGTCACGGAATCCTTATCTCAACATTTAGGTTTGTCATTTTTACTTGTTATCTGAATTTATATAGGTATTTTTTCCTCGACTTAATCTTACTATTTGGTAATAGTACTATGTTGCGACATATTTTCTGTGATATGGATTCGTAAACTGACTACGGTCCTGTTAAACTCCGCTCTGCATCTTTAAATATGTCAAATTTTTTAAATCAAAAAGGATTAATCCAAACCATCAACAAAAAAAATAAAAATATAGTATTGATTGTACCCTTCAGCTTCTGCACGACACGGTGCTTCCATTAACTATTAACTTATTAAAGGGGTTCCGTTACAGCCCTACAACTATATAGTCCTGTACAATAATTCGAAATAATGACGCCCAGTATATGAATATTTTCTTCCTACAATCATAACTCGCAATGGTCTGATTTCTAAACGTCGGTCATCAACCTGAAGAAGTTAAAAAAATCTATTGTTCATGTTACAAATTCATCCTAATGAATATTAACCAGCTTTTCACAATTGTTTGATGAAATGCACTCAACGTTAAATTAATAATTTACATGAATCTTTCAATTATTACGTCATAACTTGTTATATGTATATAGTGTTGCATGTTCGACTATTTTCTCTGTTGTAAATCTGATAGAGAACATAATATAAATGATTTTTATTAAAAATTAACAAAGTGTATTCATTAGTTATATTAGTTATAAAAGGTTTAACAAAAAAAACATTCATTCCGTAAACTACGTCTTTTTTTGGCGGGAAAATATGATGATTTAATCCTATATGCAAAAATGCCTCCTTTAGAAGATACAGTCGTACTTTTAAAATTGTTTTTTTTGCTATAATTTCTTCAGATTTTCACGTATCACTTTGAAATTTTATAGAGATAATTCTTGTTGTTATTCAAATTCCCAAGAGTATGGTAACCGACTCCTAAAAAAACAATCGTAGAAACAGGAAGGGGTCATTTTATACCCCCACTTTTTGCTGACGTACGCCTATGGGCGATTTTTTATAACACCATAATGGGAAATTTTGTTTAGAATATTTTATTACTCTTGATTTTTCCAAATCGATGAATTGGAGATAGAGACGTAGTGACCACGACGCTTTCCCGAGTTTAGTCCATTGGAGTTCAGTGTTTGGGGCTTTATGAAGGACGACGTTTATTCCGAATCAATTGAAAATATTGATCAACTGAAAATGCGACGGAAAAATTAGACAATAACTACTACAGGTTTTTCCAAATACCAGATATTCTTTATTGCCCGTTTATGCATTTTAAAATTTAAAATTAATTAAATTTTAATATAAATCTTCTGTTTAATAACTAATATTTCTAGTAGACTTTACATTGATGAAAAACAATTATTTGTGTAAAAATGGTACATTTGGCTAGCCCTATGTTAATAATAATAATAATAATAAATGCTTATTACACACTTAATAATTAATACAAAAGAGATATAGAGCAGTGGCAGCGTCCGATTTCTCGCTCTTCCACACAACCACAAAAAAAGAATAAAACAAATCTATGAAAAATTGTATTGTATCATAATATAGTGAACATGTCATGAATATTGTATGCGCTATTAACAAATCAATAACTCATTGTATAATTTATAATTATTTTTAAAGAAGGTTGAAAGAGAAAAAAAACAAATTAACTGTACATTGTCACCCCTATGAATTTCTTCGGGATATGCTCTGTATAAAATAAGGGAGAACACTTTACAACAAGTTAGAACATTACAAATTGTTCCTTTGTAATTTGAAATTTAAAAATGTTAAAGACGCCGTATTCTTGAAATAATGTTTTCTACAAAAACAAGTAATTTTAAACATTAAGAACTGGATAATATAGATTTTAGCAAATAACAAGAATGTTATCTCATGCCACCTGCGAATATTCAAAGCTACCGAAGTAAAATCAATATACAGTATAATGTCAGAAAGCGATGTATACAGCAAATTTTTAGGTACTGAAATCTTTCAAAATACTTATTTTTTTAAATTCAACTATAGATGTAAACATTTTTATAACACAAACTTATATAGTTCTGCATATAAAATTGTTCAATTTTATTTATAAGTATGTGAAAATAATTGTTAAAATGAGGGGTTAGAATAGCCAAATAATGTGTGTCATACATTGTATGCTCAAAAATCGAATTTATCTCGAAAATGAAGTTTTACGAAAAGTTATCGAGATAAATTAAATATTGTAAATAATATTGTGCATTACGACGTTATAAAAAATCCATAGGCGTGCGTCAGAGAAAAATGGGAGGATAAAATAACCCCTCTCCCTAAATTTAATATTCCATTCTAGCAACATTATTTTTCCATCTCTTTAGTTTTTTTTAAAAAAAAAACAGCAATAAACTTCAGTAGTCAGTTATTTCGATATCAATAACATTTTTTTTGTTTGATATACTTGCCTACCCAATTTGATTTATGACTAAAGCAAGTTGTTCGTCTTAGATAGAACTCAGTCATATAAGTTTCATGGAGATGCACTCACTCACATACACTGCACATGCAGCTTTATGGTTCCTCTTAGTAGAAATTGCTATATTTACTTTCATACCGCGGAACAAGCTGTGTTACATATTGCAGTGGGATACTGCAACTATACGAGAAAATAGAACTTAAGAATTCTTAAAATGTAAAGTGGCAAAAAATTAAAATTGTAACACTAATAATTAAAACCTGCACTTCGTTCGCAGATCTCGGGTCCAGACTTGGCGACGTCCTTAGTATTTAAATTCTTTATATACACACTGTCTCACATAAGAGGGCCACTCCCATGTATCTCGCTTAATATGCGAGACATGTCAAAAATGTATTTTTTGTTGCATTTTTGGAGGCCTTTATGCTAAAAACAAATTTGTGATCCATGGCCAACTTTATGAGTAATAACAAAAAACGTGTGAAGTGGCCAAACTTTAAGGCTTTAGTGCAATAAAGTACCACTTTTTCCACTAAATATAGTTCAATAAAGTTTTGTTTTTTGCATGAACGTAGAAAATAGTTATTTATGCAACAAGTACAAAAAGTAAGTGTTTGTTGCATGCGACGGGAAATTGTCCAACGAGGCCGTTAGGCCGAGTAGGACAGCAAATCCGCAGACATATTTTTATTTCTCGTGCCAGAAAATTCCTCTGTACCAAGTTTGATGTATTTACTGCAATGTATATGAAGTTATTGAAAACAAACCAAGGGAAAAACTAAAATAAATTGTAATTTCAACACCCTATATATCGGAAACCATAAAATTTGGGACTAAAAGAACTTAATTTAGATCAACAAATTTTAGCCCTTGGGGTATGTGTTATACGTTATCCCAACCTTACAGGTACCTTGAATACGCGAAATATATAAAAAAATTTCAAAAACATACTGATGTATTAACTCGACATAAAGAAGATTGGTCAGAATTGTGACATTCTTGGTCAAAAAACTGAACTGAAGTTTTGCTCAATAGTTAAATTCACAAAATGTGAAGCGCCGGAGTTAACTTTAAGGGTCAGGATATCCGGTTTTAGTGTTTACAAACTTTTAGAGAAACTAGTGGATAGGGGCATTAATTCAAAAATTATCGTCGAAGTGCAAAGTTTAATAAAATAAAATAATAAACATTCAAATTTGAAGACAAACACTCTTCCAGTAGTTCCAAATAACCGTAATAGATGTCGCGCACATACTAATGTGAGCTGGAACCTACGTCATGCGCGAATAAGTATAATAACATCGATAATGACACAAGATGGACAGTATTGTCATATTTACGGGTAAATTTACCTCCAGATGACGCTGAATTTTGCATGATTTCGCACGATTTTTCGAGATTTCGCACGATTTCGTACGGTTTCACAGGATTCGCAAGGATTTCGCAAGATTTGTGACAAGACCCCCTCGGACTTTACTAATAATTAATCCTTCTTTTATTGTGACCATTTGTGTCGAATAGGTAAGTTTTAAAAAATATTCGTTGCAAATCGTGAAAACATGTAGAAAGTAACAAGAGATGAAGTTAATGGAGTGAATCTTTTAACGGACCAGACTGTAATCGTCCTTTAAAATCTACTACCAAATTACACGAGACGGGCTGAATTAAGTTGGCGGAAGTTTTTTATATACTTTGTAAGTAGCCCCATTAATTTTGTCTTATCACTACGCCGCGGCGTCCGCTTGAGCATACGGCAGTTCTTTTCGCATCAGAGCAAACCAAAAGTTAACATGGTACATTGAAAAATCAAATCTATAGTTGAGGGTGATCTAGAACGATATACGATTGCATACAGCGTTACAGTTACTTGAACTGAAATAAATTCATAGCTATAGCTATAATTACATGGAAGCGATGAAGTACTATTATTTATACAGGGTTAACTATCAAAAGTACAAAAATTTTACTCAGAGAAGGCCTAAAGCACAAAAAAAATTATTTCGAATTTCTAGCTGGATGTTTAAAAAATGGGGCAAAACCCAAGATCCCTAAACACAGGACAGACTGTCCTCCAATAGCAGTGCAGTATTTTCAACACCGGACGACGTCGATGTATTTAAATTCATTTTCGTCATTAAACTCAGTGTTAGTTATACTTGAATTTTTAGACGTTTTAATAATTTCTGTGTGGATATATGTTGCTGAAGAGTACTATAACAATATTATTAATGGTTTAGAACATATAACAAAGAATCTCCAACAGTTTATTATGTAACCTATAATTAAATAGTTAGGTATACCGAGTGTTTTCGAAGAAGAAGATTACATTTCAGATGCGTTTACTATTCAAATCATATTTCTATGACTCTCTTCCAGCATAGGCAAGTTATTCTTACTAGGGGAGCACCATGTAGGTACGAAAAGCAACAGATTTTATACCTCTAAAAAAATTACTAGTTCATCGAGTGCATATGCAGCAGCACAATTAGCATTACCTATACATACTTACATGTATGTATACCTAAAATATGGTACATAACTCAGCATATACAGGGTGTCCCAAAATAGAAGGCCATACCATTAACCACATATTCTTTGGAAAATAATAATGCGACTTTCCTTATGCCATTTTTTATTTGAACGTCTCTGAATCGATATACAGAGTGTTAAAGTTAAATTTTAAAAAAGTGTTTTTGTTAATAATCCCATTGTTTTCTAAGATACACACTTGAAATTTTGCACGTACTCTTATCTTATTGCGGCATACTTATCATGTAATGTTGGTGAAAAAAATCGAAGGGCGAATGGAGGTAACTGAGGGATGCAGTATTCTTTATCCCCTCCAATTATTTATAAGTACTCCTATGTAGCTTTTTCTTGAAATATCAAACGTAGAATTTTCTTCTGATCATTTTACCTCTTTTGTAATTTTTTGTTCAAATGCTTCTTTTTGGAGAAAAACGGCAATTGGCAACTTAGCAAATCGTAATACTTACTGAATGAATATTTGCTAATTAAAACAAAAAGAGAATATCTTTCAAAAGATAAGGTTTTCGCTACTTAAAAGGGCACATACATGTGTTAATAAGAAGGATGGGCAAGTAGAACGTTTGTTAAATTAGTAGTAATTAATTAATTATTTTATTTAATCTTATTTAGATAAAAAGTTATTATGTTGATCGTTCATTATTACTATTACTAAACACGACTATTTGGTTGATAAGAGAACTGTATTACAGATTTTAATGCCATATTATTTTTTCAATTCATAAGTATTCCTCATTTTATAAAATTTAAAATTATCAATTCTGTTTTAATTAGCAATTATTCATTCAGTAAGTATTACGATTTGCTAAGTTGCCCAAGGCATTGTAATAATAAGTATATTCACAAAATTTCAGTTTTACTTACTTTACTTATACGAAAGAGATAAAATGATCAGAAGAAAATTCTACGTTTGATATTTCAAGAAAAAGCCGAATAGGCGTACTTAGAAATAATTGGAGGGGATAAAGGGGTATTGCATCCCTCAGTTACCTCCATTCACCCTTCGATTTTTTTAACCAAAATTACATGAAAATTATGCCAAAATAAGATAAAAGTACGTGCAAAATTTCAAGTGTGTATCTTACAAAACAATGGGATTATTAACAAAAATAGTGTTTTAAAATTTAACTTTAACACCCATAAGAAACATAAGAAAAGTCGCATTATTTTTGTCCAAAGAATATGTGGTTAATGGTATGGCCTTCTATTTTGGGACATTCTGTATAGTAAAATAGCATAATATTTTTACCCTCTAAGTAATAAAACACCATCAAAATGTGTAACTTTAAAAATGTTAGTAGCACGCTTTCCTTTTTCATTTTGGTTTTACAATATAAATTGTGCAACGCAACATAATTTGAATTTAGGTTCCTCAGATATAGCCATTTTAAGTATTCAAATTGTCACACTGTAGAATTGCATGCTTATTTATGATTTCTTCCTGGTAGCCATTTTTGTCTCATGTTATTTTCTCGTTTATATTTATATGTGCAAATGTAATAGCTTAACTTGTCGGGAGTTTTTGTACTTATTCGGTTTTTATTTTTAATTCATATCATTATTTGATATTAGGAACCGAAAATTGTTGTTTGCTTGTGTATTATCACTGAGAAAATAACTGCCACTCTGTATTTTCTACCAGACCTCGTAAACATCTCATTAATTACACTCGAAATTGTTGCATAATTCCCTGTCCGTCGATGTGGAATAAATAGGTCACTGTAGCGCGGCAGAGGGGGTAAGACTACGGGTAATTAGTGGTTGGATGTAATTAACGTTTGCTGGGTTAGCATCTAGAGAGTAATTGAACGACTAGCGACCTACGGCGTATCCATCGGAACTGGATACATATTTACTATACAGTGCTTTCGAAAAGTAACGAATAAATTCATTATTTTTGAAATTGAGAAGTTTTCGAAAATATCCCCACGGCACGTCGATTTTGTTTTAAAAAATGGCACTTTTTGACATACGACCCACATTTGTGACGTCATCGTTGTTCGAGATATGACGTTATCGAAAATTTTTTTAAATAGCAACCGTCAATTTTGACTATGCTATTTGAAAAAGCGTGTCAATTTTACATACATACATCATGAAAAATTGGTGTTACATAACAAAAATTTCAAGAAAATAATGTTTGAAGATTTTAAAATTTAATTTTTACGGTCCTGTAAATGTTCAAAATTATATCCGTTTTTGGCAGTTTGTCTGTATTCCAGACTCGTATTAAATAAACAGTTCGTCGGGCAGAGGAATGATATCTACTAGGAAATTTTGTGAAGTTCATTATTATCACATTGTTATATCGCTCTGTCAGCAAATTTCGGTTAACACTAAATGATACTACGCATACACTACAAAACACTATAAAATGTTTGCAATAACATGATTCGTTTATAAGACGTATGTAGATTGGTTTGGAATTTTAAGGTTAGGTAACCAAAAGAGGCGCTACAATCAACAGACTGCGCACGCTTGTCACATGTTACTTATCAATACATTTTTTTAGATAAGTCATCCTATATAATGCGATGCTTGATTGTATCCTTACAAAGCGTATTTAAGGGTGGATGTTTCTGTAAAAATGTCATCATTCCTTCACTTTAATATTGCCTGAGTAATTTCAATCAGACAGAACAGAAAAACTAATGGTGGTTAGCTTTATTTTATAAATATTTTATACTTATATAACATTTTATGTATATAGCATTTCATTTGTAGAAAGCCCGTGTTGCAGACACAAGATATAAAAAATTTTAGCTTCATAAAAAATGTAAAATACATAACTTAGAAAACACTCTTTCTACAATTGAAACGAATGGTGGAGGAAAAGTCCCTAAAATATGCTTATAAATGAACTCTAACAAAATGGAGAAGAGAGACGAGAAAAACAGCGAGGGTTAAGTGAAGCCAACCATAAAGGAAAGATGTGTAACCATTTGCAGACGCCATATCCCTTCCTTGAAAAATGAGTATTTCGCATCAGTTTTTGCGTACATAAGTCTAGGTATACATACTTGATGGAAAAGCGACATAAAGATTGAACCATTCAGATGTTTAATACGTTACAATGGACTACATTAGTGGTGACGTCAGAAATTAGGCAACCAGAGTTACAAGAGTCATAAGAAAATTAGCGCGAAAACTTACCTGTAAAAACTGACTTTAAGAGAAGGTGACTTAAGAGTCAAAATGGAATCGACAAAACAACATCTACTATTTCATTTCCTTATCCAATTACCACATTATTTAAGAAATATCATCTGGTAGATTATGTACATTGAAGATTATGATTTTCACCAGTCTAAATTTTAATATAAGTTTAATTAAATCGGATAAAACTTGAACAACAGTTATATTAATTTGAATATGAATATACTGTTAACTTTATTTGCACTAAATACAACATTGACGATTGCAACTATATATTTTAATACCTTAAAGCACATAAAATCACAGATAAACCCACTTATACAAAATTTAACACACAAAATCAACATAATCTCAATATACAAATTTGCAAGTTAAAGTTTTCTGACAGATGGCAGATAGCCATGTGAAATTAGTTGCTCAATTGAGCATAATTCTGTTTTGCTATTGGTTGGAGAAACAACATATTTTAAAGATTTATTTAAAACATTTAAAGAGGAAAATCTTATACAATAGTTGATCCAAAACTAGCATATAATATTCTCCTATTGAATTCAAGTGAAGGAATTCTTAAATATTTCTAAATTCCAATATCTCGTTTTCAATCAGATAATTTGACCCTTAAATATAGGTTTTATTAGGGTCATTATATTAACACTTGATTGAAATTAAATTTCTTATGACACAAAGTACCGCGGGTTGCATATTACCGTGATGTCAAACTAATACGGTCCATTCCTTTAAAAAATATATACACGGTATAGGGTGGACCATTAATAATGGGCCATAGAGCATTGGCGACATCTTTAGGACAAACAGGGTGCCGAAGTTGAATTTGTCTTTTAAATGAATCGAGTACCACTCAACTGATTGTCACCAACGTCATGAATTAAATCAGGTTCTGATTCGGAGACTACAAAATCTCCGGACATAATTTCTATGTAAAAAGGTACACTTGGTAGAACTTGATAATTCCTACCATTTCCAAGCAAGCTGCCCCAAAAAATTTCTGCTTATGCGCGGTTTCAAAAATAATAATAGTAACTACATAGATACTTAACTTTTGAATATTTATAAGGCTGCCAAGCATAGAAATTGCAGGTCACGGACACCATCTTCAGCGACGGTCCTTGCATGTGACGGTATATGTTGCTGCTGGTCTAGTGTGTTATGCTCAATTAAATAACATGGGACCTTCATGAACAGGCTTTGCAGGCCCGTGCTCGTCTCCAAGCAGATATAATGTGCGCGTTCTTTTAGAACTCAAACGAACAAAATAATCATGAGTAGCGGTGCAAAGAGAAGTCAGCATCCAATTGGATTTAGTTGAAAAGGGCACGGTTTTCTGTTCTCACCTGTTGTGGTTATGTTAAAAGCACCGTACTACAACAAAGAAAATTTTCAAGATATACAAAAACCAAGTACGAACCTGGAATGTACGATTCATTCACGGACCTTTACATAAGATTTTGTCGCAAACAAACCTTTCGGCCATTGCCATTAAAATTACACCATACCGTAATGCCCTTAGGATGCCAGTGTTCGCAAACACATTAATGTCACGCCATGTTTTTCATTCAAGCGAGAAGTTTCAATTTTTGCCTAATCTAATTGCTGTTTGGCCCAACCTAACTTAATTATAAATCGCACTTTTCTGTTTATTTCCCCCGAGGAACGCAATATTTATTTCCCAGGGACTACCAGGCTGTTTAGTTGCTCCATCTGATACGGTTAATATTGAACAACATAACTCGCGATGGCAAGGGAATAGTCCAAATTAACATGATAAACAGACAAATTGTTATACTAGTTGTCTATAAAATGTTGAATACCATTTATGCTGAGTATCATTCATCAACAGTGTATGTAGAACCAGTAAAAAAATTATGAATATCTTAGTACAATTTTTTTCTCAAACATCCCTACTGGAGCTTCTTCCCCCCTGAAAGGGGTGGCTTCCAAAGTAATTTTTATTAAATAACTTGAAAACGGTAAGATATAGCATTTTAAAGTTTATACCACACGAGAAAATCGAATTTGTATTTAAGTAATAATACTACCTACAGTTAAAATTTAATATATATATATATATATATATATATATATATATATATATATATATTAATACATATTTGATGTAAATATTTACATATTCTTGACATCCAAGCATTCTTATATTTAATTCAATACTTTTCTTCCTTTAAATGACACTAAATTTAAGATATACTTAATCAATATTTAAGTCGTCGGTTGCCTCGCCTCCTGTGACATACTGAGGAGAGCTAACAAGCTCAAATGCGGAATATGCCTAATGTGCCGAGTTTGACAATTTGCTGTAAGTTGTTCTTTCTTTATATAGAGTGATTGGAGGGAACCCCCAATATTCGAAAGGGGTGTTTATGGGCAAAAGTGAACAAAAAACCTAATAAAAATATTTTCGAATATCAACGGTTACTGAGATAGCAATGAAAATATTTTTATTGCTATTTTTGCGAAAGCTGTTGTGCGTTCTAATTGTCACATTTATTTTGACGTTTATGATTTAAACGCTTATTTTATAACTATCTCATTTGTTTGACATGTGCGTTCGTTTAGTTGCTATTGTACACACATAATTTCGTAATGCCTGCCACATTTAGTCATCGAGAATATGCTGATATTTTTATTTACGGGTATTGCAACGGTAGCGCTAATCGTGCAATTGCTGAATATCGACGTCGTTTCCCGAACAGAAGAGTGCTTGATAGAAATGTATTTCAGATGTCTTCAACAATGCACGTGAAACTGGAATATTTCCCAGTGTGAGAATTACATCCGAGAGGCAAACTGGTCTTGGTCTAGCAGTGGAAGAAGAAATTCTAAATATAGTAGAACCTGGCACAAGGGATAATTGGATAAACACCATACACTTTATAAATACATTTTGTTCACGGATGAGGCTAGATTCACTCGTGATGGAATAAATAACTGTCACAATGAACGTCGTTGGTCAGATGAAAATCCGCACGCTACGGTGGAAAGTAACTTCCAGCATCGGTTCAGCATTAACATGTGGTGTAATTACTTTGCTCAGTTGTGCTAGATGGTCGTCTTAGTGGAGCTAGATATGTAAAATTTTTAGAAAATAATTTAACATCATTTGACATCCATTGGATATTAGGCAAAACATGTACTTTAAGCCCCTGCTCATTTTAGTCGTGTTGTGATTAATCATCTTAAGGCTGAGGCGGTTTGCAAAATTGGCCACCAAGATCACCAGATTTGAATCCCCTTGATTATCAGTATATGCAACAAAAGTGAACACAAGAGAGGCACTATTCGGTCGGATTATCAATTGTGCAGCATTCATAAGAGAAAATCACAGTGCACTTCGACAAGCTACCCGTGCAATCCACAAGCGAGCTGATGCATGCATCGAGGCATATGGTGGTATATTTGAAAATTGAATTCATTAATTTTTTCTTCTTTTTTAATCAATGTTTTAATTTGTAATATTTACAGAATAAAGACTTTTCTCTACTGATGCATAGGTATAATTAACTCGAGTAAAAATATTTTCATTGCTATCTCAGTAACCGTTGATATTCGACCATATGTTTATTAGGCTTTTTCTGTTCACTTTAGCCCCCTGATCACTCTGCATAAATATTTAAATAGAACTGAGTCAGAAGTATTTAATTACCTAATAAAAATATTTTCGAATATCAACGGTTACTGAGATAGCAATGAAAATATTTTTATTGCTATTTTTGCGAAAGCTGTTGTGCGTTCTAATTGTCACATTTATTTTGACGTTTATGATTTAAACGCTTATTTTATAACTATCTCATTTGTTTGACATGTGCGTTCGTTTAGTTGCTATTGTACACACATAATTTCGTAATGCCTGCCACATTTAGTCATCGAGAATATGCTGATATTTTTATTTACGGGTATTGCAACGGTAGCGCTAATCGTGCAATTGCTGAATATCGACGTCGTTTCCCGAACAGAAGAGTGCTTAATAGAAATGTATTTCAGATGTCTTCAACAATGCACGTGAAACTGGAATATTTCCCAGTGTGAGAATTACATCCGAGAGGCAAACTGGTCCTGGTCTAGCAGTGGAAGAAGAAATTCTAAATATAGTAGAACCTGGCACAAGGGATAATTGGATAAACACCATACACTTTATAAATACATTTTGTTCACGGATGAGGCTAGATTCACTCGTGATGGAATAAATAACTATCACAATGAACGTCGTTGGTCAGATGAAAATCCGTACGCTACGGTGGAAAGTAACTTTCAGCATCGGTTCAGCATTAACGTGTGGTGTAATTACTTTGCTCAGTTGTGCTAGATGGTCGTCTTACTGGAGCTAGATATGTAAAATTTTTAGAAAATAATTTGACATCTAATGGCAAAACATGTACTTTAAGCCCCTGCTCATTTTAGTCGTGTTGTGATTAATCATCTTAAGGCTGAGGCGGTTTGCAAAATTGGCTACCAAGATCACCAGATTTGAATCCCCTTGATTATCAGTATATGCAACAAAAGTGAACACAAGAGAGGCACTATTCGGTCGGATTATCAATTGTGCAGCATTCATAAGAGAAAATCACCGTGCACTTCGACAAGCTACCCGTGCAATCCACAAGCGAGCTGATGCATGCATCGAGGCGTATGGTGGTATATTTGAAAATTGAATTCATTAATTTTTTCTTCTTTTTTAATCAATGTTTTAATTTGTAATATTTACAGAATAAAGACTTTTCTCTACTGATGCATAGGTATAATTAACTCGAGTAAAAATATTTTCATTGCTATCTCAGTAACCGTTGATATTCGACCATATGTTTATTAGGCTTTTTTTGTTCACTTTTGCCCCCTGATCACTCTGCATAAATATTTAAATAGAACTGAGTCAGAAGTATTTAATTATTTATATAAGGTGGGTAGACTTACTCTAGACTAGAAAGGAATATGAAATAGAAAAAATACTGAAATACTAATTGCGTACCTACTTCAGTTTTATTTTTTCTTAATGCAATGTTACAAAACTTGAAATCCCGAACTTTATTTGTTTATATCATGTTTCATTTATTTTTGACACCGGGTATATGCCGTTTTTAGGTCTCGACTGTATTAAATTATGACTACCTACTTTTTTCGAGATTGCGGGCCCGAGAAATCGTTAATTACTGCCGCTTGCTTGATTAACTACCGACGCTATTTATTCAATTTACTTTAAATTTTAACGACTCGTTCTGTTTTTGTTGCAGGAACGCCGCCATCTGCCAAGAAATAAGGTAAGGGTTATTTTCCGCCGAGCGCCCCCAATTATAAACCAATTAATCCCGGACTCCTGCCGGGGGCAATTTGCAATTCTGGGCGCAATTTATCAAATTAATGGATTAATTTAACAGTAAAATTGCGATTCACCTAGCGATACCCTGTTCCGACGTCTAACCGTAATCCCTCGGCTTGAAGTTATTGAACCTTAAAAATAAATAAAACGTTTGTGTTATACATTTGCGACTAATATGGCCCAGGAGGTACAGTTACTCGTTGTTGTGCAGGAAGTAACTGTGGCTGTGATATTTACCTGTCGATTAGGAGCAATTTATATCGGAAAAATGTTTCATTGGCACGCGGCGTGATATGCGGCGTAATTCAATTAGAAATGTTGTGTTTTGGCCGATTGACGTGAAATATTTTTCGATCGAATTTCCCAAGTTGTTCCTAAATTTGATAACTTGTATTCATTGATGATAATTATTAAATGACTTTTAACTGGCCTAAGTCTGATTTTACAAATAATTATTACTGAATATTCCTGTAGTTTCTGAGCAAGACGTTTTATACTGCACTAAAAAAAATTTTTGATAAATTAACAACTGGTCCAGATGGAGTTCCTGCTTTTTCATTGAAAGATTGTGCACCTATATTTGCTTTGCCACTCAGCATTATTTATAATTTATCCTTTTGCAATTTTTTCACAAATTTGGACTAAATATAAAATATACCGAATTTTCAAAAAAGGAGAGAAAAGAAATATCGAAAATTACAGACCTATAGTTATTCCTTCTAATTCTGGAAAATTGTTGAGTTAAATCACTTATCTCATTCTTACAACATGGTTTTATTTCTGGTCGATCTACAACTACTAACCTAATAAGTGTCACACAATTTATCACTAATACTATGGACAAAGGTGGTCGAACTTACATTATATATACGGATCTGTCTTTTGACAGACTTGATCATGGTCTCTTGGTACATAAACATCCAACTTTGGAAATACATTAAATTTTCTTGAATTTTTTAATTCATATTTAAGCAATAGAACTCTAAAAGTTCAGTATCGCAGTTATAATTCAATTGACATATTAGCGACATCGGGGGTTCCACAGGGATCGGTACTTGGTCCACTTTCATTTATAATATTTATGAATGACATATTTAGTAGCATGTCATCTTATATGAAGTCTCAAACCCTATGCATCTGTTGATTCTGTTCAAGAGTGTTACTATTTACAGCAAGAATGGTTAAAAATTAACTCGTGATGCCAAGCTAACAAATTACCGTTATATTTATCCAAGTGTAGCGGCATGAGTTGTACGGTAAGAAAATTGCTCTTATTCAATATAACTACACAGGTTCACAAAAAAAAAGTGGTGTGTGCTGAGGGTCCCATTACATTTTTTCCATGTATTTTTTCCCTGAACACGAATCTGAAGTCAAAATGGGGGGTCGCACAGCAAATTTTAAAGAAAACCCGTACAAACGATAAAAATCATATAAAAAATTTAAACAGGTCCAAAAAAAAAGTCATGTGTGCTTGGGAGTTAGACTATATTTTTCTTTTGTATTTTTTCCCGCTGAACACGAATCTGAAGTTAAAATTGGGGGTTACACAACAAATATTTGAAAAAACCTAAAAAAATCGATAAAAATCACTTTCTCGTAATTTATTCCATATGATGCTCTCTAAAGATGAAACAATGAGAAATGCTGTGAATTAGTGAATATTTACTATTTTACAGCTATAACTATACCAAGATAGCTGTCAGTTTTAGAGAGTATCATATAGAACAAATTACGAGAAAGTGATTTTTATCAGATTTGTGTTCAGCGGAAAAAAATACATGGAAAAATATAATGGGACCCTCAGCACACACCACTTTTTTTGTGGACCTGTGCTATTAAACAGATGTACCAGCATCAAATCGATACGCCTTAGATATGGAAAAAATCATTGCTACCTAAAGTAATAACATTCAATATTCTTCGTTTACAAAAATATTTTGTTCATAATTATCTTTGTATCTAAATACGTATCATCAAGGGCCAGAAAATTATTTTTTTTTATTTGTTCATTTTCCAAAACGCGTGATTTTTTAGCACGATATCCATCCAATTGTCGTTTCAAGAATGCTTATAATTTTAAATACTTTTCAATACCGATGTTGTTGTATTATAGACATTCAAAGCATTGCATATGTTGAAACCATAACGAAAAATATTTCATACACTTAATTCAGAAAAATATGCCAATAGTACTTCTGAAAAAGACATAATGATATTCTCAGCCCGGTAATCAATATTTTTTTATGTTTGCTGATAAATAATAGCGGTCGTAGAAAATGTTCGATGAAAATCTATTTCTCATACCTATATTCTTATACTCCTGTACCAAATTTCAGCTCTTCTTTTTTAAAACTGCTATTTTCAGTTTTTTCGCAATATTTCAGCAACGGCAGCAGATATCTTGGATCTGTTTGGTTTATCTTAATGGCCATCAAAAGGTGCAACTTTTTTCTAATTTGAGTCACCCCGTATACTTTACGGTATGCGAGATGCCAGTAGTGAACTATGAATAACGGGCCACCCTGTACGTCACTGTTTTTTCAATTTTCGACGTATGTTCTTAAAACTTCTTCGATGCCAATCAAAAGAAAACTAAAAAATGTGCTATGTAAGTTTCAAAACCTCTAATAATAGTACAGGCCAGCTTGCGACAGAAGGAATGACATAGTTTGTGATGCGCTGGTTCGACAAGTTGTTCGGTTAACGTCCCGCATGTGTGGTAACGCCGTCTGTCAAGTCGCCAACCACCTGTTTAGCGCAAGACGTCGACTATTAAGTACTAGAGACATTAATGAACACTGGTGTAAATAGCATATCAAAAGTTTTATAGTGCGGTTTGTATAAGATGCCTCTTTTCAGCGCTGTTTAATAAAAATCGTTAGTTACGACATAGTAAGTACCTACGCTTTGAACTGGTTGTGTAATTTGTTGTTTATAGTGATGTAAGGGTCAATCTTTAGTGCTTTCAGAAGATACAATATGATCGCTTCGTCGTTTCGTAGGAACAGGTCCATGGGATTTAGTCAAGGAAAAATGTGAGTACTGAAAAGGAAAAATATCAAAAACTGTACCAACAGAACCCAATCTATTGCATATTGTACACTTAGATAAATATCTTTTACCCACTAGTAAATTGATTATATCCAACAAAATATCTGCATTAGTAGGCTTCCGAAAGTGTTGTAAAAAAACAATTTTGCTAAAGGACTGGCTAAAAAGTTTGTTTCTAAATTTTTATTTATTGCTGTTATCCCAGCTCCTTTTTCAGAAGCTAACCTAACCTAACCTTCTTAAAGAATGCCATAAAACAATAAATTAAGTTGAATAAAATATCTAACTATAAAAATTATTATAAAAATTTAAATTATTTGAAGTTAAATATCGACAATGACAAAAAGTGACATCCTATCAATGAATTAAATATGACAATACCTACTTGAAAAATGTTCACCTTTTATGTAAAAGTTTTTATATATTTTTAGGTATTAATAATATTGTGTGAAACTAACTACTCAGTGGACAAAAGCCCCAACCTGCGTTGAATTACACCCACAATATCTACCCATATATTCCTTATTATTAGCTATTGTAACATTTTTTTTTTGTCATTGTCGATATATAACTTCAAATAATTTTAATTTTTATAATAATTTTTATATTTAGATATTTGATTCAACTTAAAGGAGACCATCTGAAGAAGCAATCCTAAAAATGCAGAAATAGGTCAGATCTCATCTATTGTGGTTGAATTTGTCGTGTTCCCACTGCCAAAAACTGAAGTTAGATATTTATAGAGTGTTTCATTAGCAGGTCAGTAAATTAAATTATTTTCTTTAGATAATTATTGATTAGAGCTTGGTCTGTGGAATTGTTCATTAGCATACCTAGATGTTTGGTATCAGAGAACATACATATGACTTCATTGATAGGAATTGTAGGATATTTGATTTATATTAGCTTAAAATACCTTTCTAAAACAGTAAAAAAAAGAAACAGAAAAAATGTACCTATATATTGAATATATTGAAACTATACACAGCAAAATGTAAATTCAGCGAAAAACGCAAGCAATAACAAATGGGTTAGAAATTTAGGCGGGAAACATAAAACTGTTCATAAGACCGCAATAAAACTAAGCGGCCTTATGAAGGTTTTGGCATAAAACAGTTTAATCTTAACTAGGATTATAAGATTTTATTCAAGTACAAACTGGTATGTATACGCGAACATTTAGTTGAAAATAAAATTGGACCCAGATTGGAACCCTGAGGTACTTACAGAAGTAATAGTATATTGATTAGATCTAAAGTAACGTAACGAAAACGATTCGACAATATGCTCCACCAACTGGCTTTAGAAAGACTCTATCCTGTTTTTCATACATTTTTGTAAATAACTCCGTTGATAACTTATTCACTGTTTCTTTTAAGCTGATATTTATGTATGTAACCTTCCCCATCAAGCTACAACTCTGCGGCATATGTAAGCTATTAGCATTCGCGTATCTGGTTCACAGAATGATGCATCGTCAGCGGACGTGGGCCAAGAGCTTGGACTTGTCCCTTATCGTGCCTAACTAATGCCTCAATTTGTCCATTTTCCGACTATCAGCAGCCGGCACACAGTTTTCGCCTCCGATGTCGATCAACGCGTCTGAAATATCGTACAGATGCCGGGGTTGATCGATCCCAACCGCTCACTCAACTTCCAAGTGAAATATAAGAATTTTTCGCGCCGTGTTTTTAGGAAGAGCTTGGAAGGGGGCGTCTTGGGTAAAAAGGCCATCTGGGGCCGGGGCTTGGGATGATTTATTTTCGTGGGATAACCCTGGAGAAAAAAGGGCGTAAAATGATATGGAAGTGTTTAAGTTGGGGTCAAAATACCTTTCTTCCCATTCTGTTTTAATAATTTAACGGAAAATTACATAATAATTTTGTAAATGAAATAAGTACACTGTAAGGATATCTGTTACTAACAAATTATTATTAGAAATACAGTCGATTTTATTAGTATAATTCAATAATAAATACATTATGCCAGTCACATTTTTATTTCTAAATAGTTAAGGTCTTGTCAGTAAAACTTATGTAGGAAAAATTTTTTAGTGGAATTTGTCCATGCATCCTCTAAATTGAATTATTCATCCTTCTCTGTAAAACTGTATTGTTCACCCATCATCTAAAAATGTATTACAATGTAGGTATTTCATTCGCATTAGAAATGTTGAATATTTTCGCTGAAAATAGTACATAATTATTATTGAAACATCAGAATATATTCTTTGTATATCTGTGTGAAAATGAATATTTTTACCCCGAATTTTAGTTACAGTTAATTTATAATTAACGTAACTATAACTAAAGTTA
Organism: Monochamus alternatus; assembly: GCA_037114965.1. NCBI lineage: Eukaryota > Metazoa > Arthropoda > Insecta > Coleoptera > Cerambycidae > Monochamus > Monochamus alternatus. The sequence goes on along the minus strand of CM073426.1, from coordinate 8,576,714 downwards.
ATATTTCTGTTTTAAGCAATTACTACACACAATGTCAAAAGTCTCATTCTTAAAGTTAGTTAAAGAAATCTTTTTGTCAAAAAAAAACCAAATACATTTATAAAAGTATATTGTTTTCTGAATTTTTTTTTGTGAAAAGAATATGTTCGATAAACTGAATACTTAGAAAATTAAAAAACAGCAAATGTGTGACATTTCTGACGAAATTTATTAAATCAAAAAGAAGTAACAAAGTAAGTTCTCTACTTGACTAATAGTCGATATGACCTCCACCACGTTCCAATAGCATATTGACACGTCTGTGCATTGAGATAATCAAGCGGTTATTCATTCCCCTTCTGCCGCCACGACTAACTCATCTGCAGTATGAAGTGGAGGAATATTATTATGAATGGCTATAGCATCGAAATCCCACATGTTTTCAATAGGATTCATATCAGGAGAGTTGGCTGTCGGATGTCCTGCTTCGTCTCTTGAACCCTTCGTCCACGATGTGGTCGAGCGTTGTCGTCCATAAACACAAAATTTTCACCTAATTCATTACGTAGGAGGTACATAATGGGTGTAATAACTTGTTCAATGTAAATTTGACTGGTCATATTCTGTGTTATGCAAATTAATGGGATGCGGCGGTTGAACATTATTTCACCCCAAAAATTTACGGTACCCCCTTCATACGGAGCAACTTCACGGGAAAAATGACGACCTGGTTCTCTCCAGATTTTTTGTGTCGATTGTCATTAGTAACCAGCCCTACGCAGGTTTCGTCTATAAATAAGACTCACAGAGACTGGCGTGAAAGCCAACCCCTATGTTCTCGCGCCCACTGGAGACGGGCATCACGATGTCTGGGAAGTAGAGTGGGGACCCGTAATAGTCTTCTATCATGTAAATTTACGTTGTTGAGACGTCATCGAATAGTAGGTGTCGATATAACACGGCGAAACGTACTTTGAAAGTGGGCCCTGAGAGCTGAAGCTGAAGATGTGCAGTGTCTACGGGCATATCCCACCGAATACCGATCCTCCCTGTCATTAGATACTCAAGGACGTCCACTACGTGGTCTGTTTTCCACTGTATCAAATTCTTCATATCTGCGTACTATTCGTACAACAGCTGATCTAGGAATGTCCAGCATGTTTGATATCTGATGATTAGAATGTCCTGCATCATGTAAAGCAGTCTTTCTTGCTCGGGTAAAGGCAGAAAGTTCACGTCCTGGCATTATAATGTACAAAAATTCAAAGGAACACTTGGCTGAATACACTGCCAAACTGACCAGATTTGTAAAAAAATTGGTAATAAAGTAAAAGTTCATGATCTGCAATTTTGTATTGTTTTTTTGTTCCCTAAGTACATGCACTTTTTTACCACATTAAGAAAAACCACTAGATTTAATCGAATCATTTTATATACATGGGGTCCAAGATTTTTGACGTTGTGTGTAGTTATATTCACGTCATTTTCACTTTTAGGAATAATTCACTCTCTATAAAAATTACAAAAAATTCTTTAGAATCTAATATTAAATTCAATTCATATCATAATTAAAAGTGTGTAGTGTATGTTGTCCTCTAGCATCCACTCTTCGTTGGACGTTGTGCGTATTTTTACTGTCTTAAAGATAAATATGTTTGAAATGAATGTTGTTGTATGGCGAGACACATGTAATGGCGTAATTTTGATGCAAACATCTAAAAAACGTACCGTTTCAGATTCTTTGATAATTTTGAATTGTATAATACTTAAATTAGCTGCAAGTGTACACGTAACAAAATATAATTTTATACTTACTGTTCTACGAATATCCCACAAAAGTCGTATGCCGTATGTGTTTGCCTACTACACGTTAACAAAGCAACTAAAATGTATTAGGTTAGAGGTTAGGTTGATGTGTCTGCGCATGTGCAACAGAAATCAGATGAAAACTTCTGTAAAATTTCGTAATAAATTCAGTAAAAGTAAATAGTTCAATTGTAGTACATTGTATTGCCACACTATTTCTGAAATTTCCTAATTTTATTACATAAAAACACATGCACATACTTTTCCAGTAACTATAAAAGCATGGATATTTCCACCCATTTTTATCACTACAAATAAAAACTGATATAAATATGTATATACAGGTTGTAAATAGTTTAACAATTTTAATTTGCCAAAATAAATAAAAGCAAAAGTTGGCCAATATTTCAACTATAGTATTTAAGTATTTACTTTATTTGATAAGTAGATATTGTATATTTACATTTAATTTACGAATCTATTTGTCCATTAATTAATTCTGGGTATATAGTAGAGAGATTTGCTTCGTTAATGGTGGTCGTTCCCTAATTTAACATTGACATTGCGTGATATTGACTACTTATATGAGCGCTCGACCTAGACATTACTTGGAGGGATGGGTCAACCCGTTTCGACGTCAAGTTGAGGCTAAAAAATCAATACGAATAACGACGGGCCTGTAAAATTGATATTGACATTTCGTGAGAGTTTTATTCGGTAATAGAATATGGAGTTTACTCCTTATACCTAATACGTTAAAAAAGATAGTACACAAAATATGGGAAAGCATAATGGATATTGAAATGATACACGTAATAAAGGGATATGGAATTTTGTATTCAGTAAAACATATGAATAAACAAATTAATTAAAAAAAGCAAAAAAGTGTTTTCGGATTATCAGGTTAGCTGTATCCTGAATTTTTTCTGTAACAGCCAATGGGTAGTGATTTTAATATGGTGGTCGACAAGCTTCTGCGGTTCTTATATAAAAAAGTGCAAAGAATATAGTTTTGAGCATCGCGATAGCCATGCTTTTGGGTCTTATTGACCTATCCATTTATTCGGACAATGATCATTTAACCAAGCAGTTACTTTCTCCCTCTATGTAGTGGTACACCATGATACTGGTATCACATATTTTGCACAATATTAAGTCCTACGTCATCAATGAATTAGCATATACAGGGTGACAACGGAAAGTGGGAACACGCTGTAACTTTTTTATGACTGCTGATACAAATTTGAAATTGGGTGGATTTATACTAGATGTCATGAATTCTTTGAGGTCATTTCGGATTTGATGACATTTCCAGTTTGACTGAAAATGACCATAAATTTATAGTTTTAAATGGGACACCTTGTATTTTTTGAAATTTTTGGAATCATTTTATTAATCTAAGTAATTTTTTTTAATTTTTAAAAATAAAACTAGAAGGCCGCGACTGGCAGAAATTGTTTTCTTTTTTGTTTGTAATTATGGGAAATATTCTAAATTTGAATATTTTTGTACATTGTTTCAGTTATTACCACTAAAAATTTCGATATATTGTATTTCCTTTAAAACTCATTTTTTCCAAATGTAAAGAGGGTGGGCCCTATTGAGTTTTTTATGAAGGATTTTTTCTGAATTTTGTGGTACAACATTTTTTTTAAATCCGTCAAAAAAGAAATTATGACAAATGTCAAATATCTGTTGTGTACGTTTCTGTTTACGTCTCATTTTTAAATTTATAAATTGATACTATCTAAAATAATATATATAAGTACTGTGTGGAATGACAGCATCAGTTACATGTTCCTCATTTTGTACATTCACTTCAGTAGGACGAATGGCCTTTTTTCGAGCGGGTTTAACTTTTTGAAATTTACGAAATGATACATGAAAGACTGTGTTGGTTGATGGGTATCTTCGTAGGTATTCTCAGGCTGCTTGTCTGCTTGTGTTCTCATTGGAATACCCATAAAGACTGTGGGGTTGTTAGATTAGAAATAACAAGTCCACGGTTTGTAACACGTTAAAATATATTAATAAAGATATAACAACTGGGAAAGAATGTTCCACCAATATAGAAGTCTGGACGGATGTTCAGCTGAAGGCTGAAGTAACTGGCGTGGTCCTCGCCGGACCTTTCGAACAAGATCTCGGGAGGCTGGTTAATGTCTGGCCATGTGTTTACTTTCATAAATGGGCTCTGATCTAAGGGTTAGTTTTATGTTTTTGTTGGCATTGATTTGTTTGGTGCCTTAGTGCAAATGTCGTAAATTGTAGGGATCACAGATGTAGGTCGGTGACCAGTGTCGGTGACCGCTACAAAGACAATATCTGTATGCTACTCGAATGAATAATCAAAATGTCACAAATAATAATTATTGTTATAGCAACCATATTTTTTATTTATCAGGCTACTTTGATTGAAATTATATTTTTTAAAGTGCTAGTAACTTCTAAACAAAAATGAACCGGATCTATGATTATATAAGACAGAATGTTTGACATTTACCCAGCTACCATCTGCCAAAGTTTGTCATAGAGCTTCTAGAACGTAGTGTATGTCTTTGTATTTTGACGGAAGCAAAAATTCATTGCAGTTTGCCGCCCTATAGAACCTGACATATTTCCAGACTCCAAAAAAACATAAATAATTGATTACAAGTGCCTCCCACGAGCAACGACGCCCAAGCGCAAGCCGATAATCATCAAATTGATTGTAAACAAAGCGCGGGAATTCCAACGTAACCGTTTCAAGGGAACCCTTTGTTGCCTCCATTGTGCGTGATTCCGTTGAATTTGCGAGGCTCCGGGCGTCTCCGGTTCTCCCGGGACCGTTGACCGCCCCCGGATCCGGAGGAGGCTTCCGCGGAAATTTATAATAGACAGCGACTGTACGACACTCCCAGGACCCGGTGTGGAGGAAATATGGGAGCATGACACGGCGCCGTGCCCGCATTTTGAGGACTGAGAAACTGAAATAATGTATAAGTAGGCTTATTATTGTTTATGGGTGGTTCTCGTGGACTCAGCGTTTGTTTGTATTGTTTTTATAACTGTTCTTTTAAATGTCCTGAGAAGCCGGGAAAATAAGCAGGAAGTTCAAAGAGTCATTAGACAATGAAATATATAGGGTGTTCTGAAAGTCCGTCAGGAAACTCCGGAGGTGATTCTACGGATTAAAATAATGAAAATTGTTTTCGAATCGTCAATTGTTTACAAGTTACAACTTGTCAAAGTTACTGAAATGTGCGATATGGAATGCTCTTAATTCCACTGCGCATCCATATAAAGTGACTAACCTAGGAGCAGACAAAAGGAGGCACATGAAACTCAGCAAAGAAATAATTCATTGGTTCTGTATGTGGGTGCGAGAGAGACAATCATCTGCACATATGATATGAATTGGGATCTTAATTTCCCATTATTTTGTTTGTAAACACGTGATTGGCGTACAGTGTGGTTAACAGTATATTATTTTATCTTATATTTCGTTAGTGTTATTCTTTGTGTATTTTTGTGGGTGTTATTGTTGGAGCATGTCATTTTTTATAAAGGACTGTAAAATTAACCAGCATATAGCACCAAATAATTCTTCAGAACCAGAATTCAATTTCATTTCAGTTCACAATCAGCTAAATCTTTATTGCTCCGCCATTGCTAGGAGGCACAAAATAAATATGGCGCTGATGATGAGTAATCCATTCGCGCAGCTTGACGAGCATTCCAGTCATCATAATATAAAATTTCATTTCAGTGGACAAAATTCAATTTTCTTTTTAAGTAACTTACTTTATTCAAGTTGGATTATTATCTTATTTGGCACACCCACTAATTAGATCAAGCTCTATTGTACCAGTCAAAGTAAAGTTTTATTATGCGCCGCTAGAGCGCACTTTACCTAAAATTAATTTTATTCATAACTTTTTTTTCTTGTTAGACATCGCAGATATTTAAACATTATTGAAAAGAGTAACAATATCAGAAAAAATTATGTACTTTTTATTCAAGCCGATAAATGTAACCGTTTAGCAGGAAATCGCTATTAAAGTTTTATTAAACATCAAATTTTTAATCATTATTTCTGTAATTAATCAATTAATCTATTATTTTAATCCGTAGAATTATCTCTCGGAGTTTCCTGATGGACTTTTAGAACATACGAGGTATAATCGAAAAGTTCCAAGACTGTTGAAAGCAGAGTGGTGAAATTTTTATTTGTTGTTATGTTACAAAGGTTAACGCTTTTATTTAATGTAACAAGTGAAATTTAATTGACTTTTTTTAATCAAAGAAAAGAACTTGCTATAGTTTCATATTAATACCAAAAATTGCTTGAAAAATGTCAAAATTGCAGTGAAACTGCTGAAGGTTTCAAATACCTACCTCTATCAGAAGCAGTGTTGTCAGGTGTGTGGGAAAATCACGATTTTTAGTTTTATGAGATACGAATTGTAAAAATATATAAAATTATATCAAATATAAGAAGGGTATACGAATAAGGGAATAACTCAGTGGTTATAATCCACTAAGTTACCACTGAGTGTTTAAATACTGACTGAGTAATACAAAAAAACTTCGTGTTGTCGACAAAAAAGAGTCCCGAGACATATTCAGTGATAAACAATCCGACACGGTACGTCTCTGCCTATAAAAATGTATTGACAGTGTAAAATTCAACTAAATTTGACACAACTTCTATCACATTCAAGACTAGGTGTCGACGTTGATACACTCGCACATCTGTAATTCGCTAACGGGAGTAATAGGTGGCAGATGCAAGTACTGCTGGTTGTAGTGCATTGTTCTTTCCACGTGTCCCGCCTCCATATGTCTGGTGTGCACAAGTTTTCTTTCGCTATGGCTGGTTACTCTAACAGAATTAACAGACATGCATTTCATGTATGATCGTGCTAATGGGAACGCTACCGAAGCGCGACGTGTTTATGTTGACGCTTATCCAAATCGCCAGATTCCTTCACAACACATGTTTGGAAGAATTCACCAAAGATTGCGTGACACCGCTTCTTTGAGCAAACAATGCCATTTATCCGGAAGACCAAAGTCGGTATCCACTCCTAGAGCAGAAGAAGAAATTCTAGCACTGGTAGAGCAGAATCCAGGTACGAGGGTGCGAAGAATATCAGCCGAGGTAGGAATTAGTGGTCCTCTTGTTTGGAGAATCCTTCACGAGCAACTGCTTTATCCATACCATGTGCAACGAGTACAGCCCTTAAATCCAATAAATGATCATCAAGCACGTTTGGTTTTTTGCCGCTGGTTTCTACGTCATGATGCTGAAGACCCTCGTTTTCTTGCAAACATTCTGTTTACTGATGAGGTCGGGTTCACAATAAATGGAATGTTTAATTTTCACAATACGCATATTTGGGCCGACGAAAATCCTCATGCTCTAATAGAATTTGGACATCAGGCACGTTTTTCATTAAACATTTGGATGGGTATTGCAGGTTTCTAGGTCCTGTTGTTTTACCAAACCGATTAACAGGCGCTGCTTACCTCAACTTTCTGCAGAACACACTGTATGAGTTTTTGGAAGACATTCCTTTGAATCAGAGGCAACAAATGTGGTTCCTGCATGATGGTGCTCCGGCTCATTTTTCCATGGCCGTTAGAGAGCATTTACCCATATAGATGGGTAGGAAGAGCCAGACCTGTTTTATGGCCTCCAAGATTGCCTGATCTGAACCCTCTAGAGTTCTTTGTTTGGGGATATTTGAAGACATGGTACTCCTGTAAATAGCCTGGAAGAGCTGCAACTACGGATTAATCAAAAGTGTCAAGAAATCCAAACCTAGGAGGGTGTTTTCGAAAGAGTTCAAATATCGTTGAGACGAAGAACTTTATTTTTTGTTTGTTAAAAACTTCCTTTGTCGGTTTATTCCTAATAAAATAAAATGTTTGGTCCATATCTCCGCAACCGTTACTTTACGGACCCATGTTTATTAAGACTTTTCTGCTTATTTTGGTTCATACCATTACCTCCTGAAATATTTTACACTATTTTTTTAACACCCTGTATTAAAGCGTTTTCATTGAAAAGGATCTTTTGTTTTACATTACGTAAATTTATTCCACTTGCGAATACCTATGTGCAACTATAAAATCTGTCGTATTCATATGAAAACAATGAACAAAGATGCATTACAAGTATTAAGTAACAAGGAAACTATAGTAGATGACTATCGTTAGCGTGAAATTATTTTTTGTCGTCATTTTGCAAAATTGGTTTCACCTTGACTCCGTGTACTAAAATGAGTTTCACTGTCGTTGCCTTGCAGTTTGATTTTATCATACTTTTGGCTGGCACCGCTTTAAACTTAAATTAGTATATTTCATAGCTTTGCGTAAGAACATCTATTATTATAATTGAACGTCTTCCTTGTGTTAAGTTTCGCTCTAGTTATGCAACCCATTCTGATAAATGACTTGGAGATATTGATGTATTTTAAATTGACATGAGGCAATGTTATTTTAAGAACTCTTCACATCGCTGAAAGGAGTGAAGCAACACTGTATTTTTGTGCTTATTATCTGCATTATTTTCTAGTGAAGCTGTCAACTGCGTTGATATAAATATTCTCTTATGAAACATTATGTCTTATAATTTTGACAATCTAGTGGCTTTTATTTACATTTATAATAAAGATTACAGAATCGCTTCATTCGATATGACATGCACACAGGGTGTCTGGAATATGAGTGCCTTTGTTTTACTGTACGATAAATTATATCAAGTAAAATATATTTGATAACAAACTTAACTACTATAATTTTGCTCGGTTTTGAATAGATTTAACCTAGAAAAAATATATTTCAACCGAAGGCTACAAAATGGTTTGTAGTAACCTTCATTTTCGTTCGTAGTTTCCCGATATCTAGAGTCAGTATACTTCAAAGGAATACTAAAAAATCAATTGCATCAATTATAAATAGATGCAGATTTTCGAAATTTAGACGTATTAAAACTACATTTATATAAACTGTAAAGTACGCAATCAGTTCTATGATTATGCTACCATTGGCCATTTCTGGCACTACCTTCTAGACCACAAAATAAAACATTAAATTTATTATAGATAATACATGTTTAATAAATTTCCTAATGTTATTTATGTCAATACATGCCTAAATTAGATATTGTTTTTAAGAATTCAGTGAAATATGAAACAGAAAAAGTATTATGCTATTTGTAGACTGTTTTATAAATACGTATTTTCTAATTTTGTAGCATGTTACGGACAAGTCAAAATAAGTGAGAAGGTACTATATTTATATGTAGTGCAATGTGAAGAAAAATGGTACGTTGTTTCGATTGTGATTATTATTGCAATATAAAACATTCTGGTAATTGCAATAATAATTCGTGCAGTGATTATTTGGATATATTTAGCAATTTTGTAATTTGAATTTTTAAGCTGATTAATAAACTGTAAAAAATAATTAGTTATTGTTTGTAGGTGAATAGAAGAGACAGCTGACATATTTTATAAGATTTCAGGAACGCTTTTATAAAATTAGTTACACCAATAAAGGCATAGGTACAATTACAAAATGTAGAATATTACATATACCAACTTCATAACACCCACTCATATACATCTTGAATTTGAATGCAAATTACTTATATATCGTAAACAAGTGCGTTTAAAAATAAAACAGTTCGATGATAATATCTTTAAATTAAGATCTTGTTATTGTGTTTCGTAACTAGCCTCCCACATAGTCGTAAAAGTCTCCTATGTATTATACCGTAGGTCACAATACGCCCACCAAAGACATTGACACTGTTCAATGAAATGCGATATAAACTTACTGCCCTATGAGATGTATCATTGCATAAAAGAAGAAACTGAGAGTAATGTAATGGTCGGACAAAAATTGTGGATAACTAGAAAAAAAAAACAAATACGCCTAATAAAGTACAATATATTTTTGAGACAACTAATAATAATGTACGCGTTTGAAGACTAAGATGCTATTTTAATGCATACCTTTATTTTACCAGTAATGAAATTAAATACTGGTAAATGTGCTTTAACATGTATTTTTTAATACAATGTTTTAGTGATACTCGATTATCAAGTGATCACGAACGTTAGACAACCAAACTTACATATATTGGTAATAATGACTAAAAAAATTGTACGCCACTAACTTTTGGACTGGCGTACTTTGTGTTATCTTTTTTTGTTTAAATCTGACATGCAATTTATGACAAACTGACATGTGCCACCTAGATTAAGTATTGTTTTTTAATTAAGGGCGCCGTATTCTTGAAATAGTGTTTTCTACAAATACAAGTTTAGACATTTAAGAACTGAATAATATAGAGTTTTGTAAATAACAAGAATGTTATCTCATGTCACCTGCGAATGTTCAAAGGTATCGAAGTAACATCAATATATAACGTCAGAAAGCGATCTATCCAACAAACTTTTAGATACTGAAATCTTTCAAAATACGTGTTTTGTAAATTCAACTATAGATGTAAACATTGTTATAACAAACATTTGCATAGTTCTGCATATAAGAAGTTATTATATTATTTGAGGAGAATTTAAATAGTAAAAGTGTATAATAGTAAGTGTGTATAAATAATTTTATTTTTGATATTACATTTGCTTTACGTGTTATATTTTTCGAGATTTCAGTACCTAAAAAACACCACAAATTTGATCATTTTACGGCGAGAAATACGGCGGCCTTAACCATTCCAAAGTTGGTCTATTGTAATAATTAATAAATTAATTTTTATCTCGCAAACGGTGCGTGAGGAGCAAAAATCCAAGATACTCGTTTTAATCAGAATTAACTTGGCTTTAAGAGAGTGATACCAATTTATGCAAAAATCAGTGACGTACAATTTTTTTACTAAAAATGAGTATTTAACAGCGCGAACGCCACTGATGCTAGTATATTACATGAGAAATTTATACACGTAAAAGTAGTCCTTCACTATACACTGCTGTGTACCAAATTTCATCTCGATTGGTTTTCGAGAAATGAAGACTATATTATTTAAGACAGAAAATTTTAAACAACCTGTATCTTAAGAACGAATCATTTACGGACTGTTTATATAATCATTTTTTCTTATTTTTAAACATAGAACCTGCCTTAAGATTTTCTACAAGCGTAATGTAAGGTAGTACAAACAAGTACAAACGATTTTTCAACTACTGCCTGAAGTATATTGACTTAACTTTAGATTTCGACGAACTACAAATGAAATAAAAAGAAACGAAATGAAAGCTAGTACAAACAACTAAAAACGATTTTTGAGCCTCCCTTTAAAGTACAGTGACTCTACCTCGTGGAACAACAAATGAAATACCAATTACTACAAAGAAATACAGATGATGGAAAAGGTTATTATATAAGTGCAGTTAAATTGAACTTTATAGATTTTTTCTACTTTCCTGCAAAAAACAAAACTTTATTGAACTATATTTAGTGGAAAAAGTGGTGCTGTTTGTTGCATTCATCTGTCATTCTACTACAGCGTTTTTTAATCATGACAAATATAAACGTTCAAATCGACGTCATATTTTCCTACACTTAGTGTCATCTAAATAAAACATTTTTTGGTTTTTGCATGAACGTAGGAAAAATATTGTATGCAACTCGTAGTAAAAGTGTTTATTGCACTCGATGTGTTGTTCTACTCGGCCTGACGGCCTCGTTGGACAATTTCACGTCGCGTGCAATAAACACTTACTTTTTGTACTTGTTGCATAAATAATTATATATATTGAAAATAGTTACTATTTGTCTCCTTGCTTCTACAAACGAAAATTCGTTCACTACAATCAGCTACAAACAATTTCGTATAAGAATCAATCGTTTATGTTTTTTTTATTTGCTACAAATGAAAGAAATGTTTCTAAGTGATAAGAATTGCATTAGGAGCAAAAAGTGGCATTATTGCTCTCGAGTTATTACCGAGTAACTGTTACTCGCGAGCATTACCACTTTTCGCTGTTAATACATAAACAACTATTAAATAATGACGCTACTGACACACACAAATGTCACACTATTAATGATAGCAACCGATGTTTTCAACAGTAAAAGACCTTGTATAAATTTTAATACCAATAAAATGTAATAATCCCTTTTCTGTTCTAACAAAATAACGATTAGAAAAAGATTTCCGCGTTCTATTTCCCCCCATGTAGAATGTAGGCCAGAACCAAATTAGGTATCATTAATAATTCTTCATCAACTATTGTGCAGGGGCAAGCGCACACCTGAAACTAGGTTAACCCTCGCCTATGAAATCACTTTTCATCCCTTCCTCGACAAGAGTGATCCATAAATCACATCGGCAGGCCGCGACTTTTTCTCCATTCCATTCTCGCCATTTATAAGGATACAATTCCGCGCGATGCCGTTGTTTTTCGCTATTAATTCGCCATTATCCGCGCAAATATGGAGCGCTCTATCGATCGGGTCCTTTCGGAGGCTGTCCCGGCGTCGCCGAGCTTGCCCGACGGCCGCAGGACCTCTTGGGTCCTTCGCAGTCCTGCCTGCTTCGCGGACGGTTACGCGGGAGTCCTGAATCCGCCCCAAAGGTGGCGGCGCGCGCGGCTTGTGTCGATGTTCGTATGTTTAAATATATTGTTTGTCGTTGACACATGAGTATGTATCCTGTCAATATTTAGATGTGTTTTTTATTCACTTGTTTATTTTCATTTTTTATTTATGTACAGAGTGGGCAAATTTAGATGTTTTTATAGGCTCGTTAACTACAGGAGATAGGAAAAAATGATTCCCCCACTCTCGATTTCTTTTTTAAGAGAAAATTAATAGTCAAAACCAAAATGACCTCTTATCCTCTTTTGTTTTCAAGTAATAAACAAATTTACAAATTTTCTACTTTCCACTTAATGTATATAACTTGGTTATTTGTAAAGTTAAAAAATAATAATTAATACGTTCTTCGGGCACTTTTTTGAGTAGACCCAGTGATGTGCATAATTATTTTGTAACTTTATTAATTTTTTAGATATAACCTAAAGTTAGGTTTTTTTAATTACAAACCATAGATGATCATGGGCCAGTTGAAGTTATTTTTTTCCATTAATATAGAATATGATTTTTTCTTTAGTTTTATTGGGTTTTTACCACACTTCTGAAAAAATAAAGATTAATTAAATAAGCCCTTGCGCCAAACGGATCAGTCAAGGGTTATTTTTGAAACTAAGTTTGCCTAACAAAAAAATCTCGCACTGAAAAAGCAGATAAGTAAAAAATAACAAAAATCACATAACTACCGCGCACTTCCGTATATTTGACGTTTCGAAAAACTCTTTTTTCGTTCTCAAAATAGTAGTAAAAATATTAAACGTATGTCAAGTTTGACAGTTTAAAATTTGATCATTCACCATTTTACTGAGGAAACAGTTTATTCCAGAGTATCAATTTAATGTTTCATTGTTGACATGACATTTAGAAGAAATGAGTTGCTAAACAAATAATAGTACTTATTATTAAAATGATAGATTCACAATAACAATGATTCTGTATTCAAGACGTAATTAAATTAATGTACGGAAAAAGCAAAGCAAACATTGGTAACAGGCAATTATTTCAAATGACATACGCCTACTTCAAGAAATTGAAAGAAACAAAATGTGCTATAATAAACTATTGTGTCAATAAAATGGTAAATATCTTTATCTTTAGCTTTACAAATATCAAGTTACAGAGATGCATTGAAAAGTGGAAAATTCGAAATTTTGTTTATCACTCGAAAGCAAAAGACGATTGGTAGGTCATTTAGGTATTGACCATCAATTTTCTCTTAGAAAAAGATAGTGGAGGGCTCATTTTTTCTATCTCTTATAGTTAACGTTATGCCACACGTATTTAATAAATGTAAATATAAATTGTTGTTTTTTTATTGTTATATTTCGGTTATTTGGACTTAGATAGTTACATATACTTTTTGATAACACTGTTAGGGTGGTCACTGTCAACGGATGTATTCATTTACTAAAAAAATTATTATCACGGTTGAAAGATGGAAAATAAAATAAAAAAAATATGTAGAATGTGTACTATTTAACGCTTCTTTCCATGAACAAGATATCAAAAAATGTTATAGTTATGTTATTTTTGAGAAGACCGTTCTGCAAAATTAATAAACATCATTTATAATTGCTTGTGGAACTGATCAATCAATTCTGCTATTTCTCTTCAATCATTTTTATTTTTAAATACTCAGATTGCAGTAATTGGCATTCTTTTTGTTTTAAAACATTGCTAGCTACCGTATCCTGCTTATTTCAAGAAATTTAGGATGTTTATTAACATTTTAATTAAAGGAAGTACAAAGTTTATCACAATACTCATTATTATATTTTGTAAACATTTCTTTATCGACTTTTAATTTTTTTTATGCATTAAATTTGTACATTGTCCTTTTAAGTTTTACGTAAACATGTCTGTCAATTTTTTCAATTTTTATTTTTTTTATGCTTTAGTTTTGTACATTTTCAATATATTTACAGTTTAGTATAATTTGCATTTGGTATCGTAAAGCATATATACCAAAGCTGTACTATTGCTTATTGTGTCGCTTCTAATCAAACTTTTGATGAATATGTTCACCTTACTATGTTTACGGAAAATTTAATAAGCGAATATTAATTCTAAGAAATGTTATAGATGTTGTATTTATACAAACTATGTCACATAGGAAACTTGAAGAAACTGTTTTAAAAAATGCAGTTTACAGTCAACACTAAAGTAATACAACTTTATATTACTACTACATAAAGTATCTAATTATTAAATATTTAAAGGCAAAATCGATATCGGAGAAGTCGTTTCTAAGACCGTTGTCTTATAGTTTGTTATAGAAACATAGTACTCATAAGTTCTATCTAATTTATAGCACCTTGAGGATGATAGGTATAATAAAATACCGAAACGTCAGCTTTTTTTAAAAAAATGAATTTTCTTTAATTGGACCTACAACCCAAAAACCAACAAATTATTAACAACAGGTCTAAAATAACAACAATTAACTAATATTTATATTCAAATTCGAACATTGCTAATATTAAAGGTATTCAATTTGTTTGAAATGTATATTTAAAGTATCCGTTGATTGTTTTTATGTGATATGTTTTTAATGGTCCTGGCAATATTAATTTTGCTTGCAAGAGAATTGTCTATATATCCTTCAGATATACCGGTATATTTTCAGTCATCGTCTCTTTGAATTTGTGACATTTCCACCATTATCATTAAATTACATCGCCGAAATTCTACGTAGGCAATGGCCTCTGGTAGCTTTAAAAATTCTGCAATCCTTAGGTTTGCCAAATTGTGGATACCAAGACCAAATAAATCAACAGTGTTTTGTCAACATAAATACATTGATATAAAAAGTTAAAAAATTGGTTTGGGTTGATTTTTAACACGCTTTTATTGGTTTGACCTGTATGTATGTATGTTATAATATGTAACGGAATCTTTCAGCGTAATTTTCACCAATTTCAAGCAGTCTGATCAGCTTGAAAATTTGCGTCAAGGATTGATGACAATACAATTATTTAATAACTTTGTTCTAATATCCTGACTAGGATCATCAGAATAAAAAGAAACTATTTAGATTAGTTTGCAGGTTAAGTGTATACAATCCATAGAACGATGGTAAATGACATTCTTCTTTACCGGTATAAGCAAAAAGATTTCTTATTGGGAATAAGATTAAATTTGAAATTAAATTATTAATAAAATAATTCAATTATAGTAAAAAAAGCGTGGAGTGCAATTTACTATATTTTCATAATGAGTTTAATTTTATAAATAACTACACTACTGAAATAATTGTAACATTTAATATCAAGCACCCCACGGCTTTTTACTATTATTGAATTATTTTATTAATAATTTAATTTCTAATTTAATCGTATTCCCAATTAATTAGTCGTAATTGATGGTCTGAATTTTCTATTGCTGTAATACAAACTCTTGATACTTCAAAATTATTTTCTACTTTTTAGTTCGGTTTGCTATTAAAGCGTGTTTCTTTAGTTTTTTTAAATTATAATTTATTTTACTATAAATTCCTGCTGGAACTGCTTCCTGCTTCTCTACCGTTGCTGTTAATAAATTCCACTAAACTATATTCATTCGATATATTTGAAAATTACTCGACATCTGAAACATTACAGGCAACCGAAGTGGGTCAAGCCTTGACACTTTATTTAAATATCGTTTATTACCGGTATTTATTTTCATAAAATCTAGTTTCTCGATTGCATCGTTTCGTAGACTAGTCCTTTCTATGTAGTAATAACGTTCACTTTCTTTAATTCGAAATTAGCTTGACTTTTCTTTGTTGTACTCAGTTTTTACATACTTATAAACAAATTGTCGTTATGGTTTTGTGACAAAGCATGACTAATGTTAATAATCGATTTCCACATTCCTTCTCACATTTTGTTTCGACACGCCGCGATTTTGATTGGTAGCAGAACTGCAAAAAACGAGTTGTAGCAGCGACTACTTCAGTTCTTATTATTCTTGGAATTTCCGGTATTCAATTTTAGATGAAATCTAAGTATGAAAAGATCATGTAATATACAGGGTGATTACCCAACTTTAAAATATCTATTTCCGGGTTTTCCGCAATATGTGTTCGGAAAAAATATCGTATTATAAAATATGAGAAACTTTATTAAATAAATAACCAACTCATGATACTGAAACCCATCCATTCAATTCCAAATTTCCAAACATTTAAGGAAAATCGTTGTTGGAAATGATCATATTGAATCACATGCGGATTTTCAATATCCCAAACATGAGCATTATCTGGGATTTTGAGCATTTTGTTGCCTCTACTTTACTTATTTCTTAAAATAATATCCCCATGAAGTTGGTCAAAGTATCTTCGAATCATCCGGTATAGGCATAGATAATACAACGATTTCAAATATTTCGTATCGGAAACATTTTATTATCTACGACTGTACGCTATTATAATCAAATGGTGCCATTTTTGCTCTAAATCTCACAAACTATGACGTGGCATGTTGTTTAAGGTGGATGGATGCGCGTGGTTTTCGAGGATGGTCTGCGCTACACATATTACAATATCAACTCATTTAAATTAATATTGTTTTTAATAAATTGCTTAGGGTAATGCAATTCATGGTATTAGAGGATTATGTCACATAACAACCGGCCATTTCAAATATCATAGACACCATTCATCAGCAAGATATTTTTAGCGGAGGCGGGTACCACCCTGCTAATGATTCGGCGTACTAATTAGGGTAATTATATTTCGCGGTGAAGTCAACACGTATGATATATAATTTGTTTGCTGCCATCTAACACGCAGCTGTATACATATTTGTGCAGTTACGCTTTTGCATTATTTACGATTGATGCTAGAAGAAATGGAATGAGAGTTGAATAACTATTTTCTTCTGAAAACTGTATCCCTCTAAAGTATGTTTTTGTTGTGTTGGGAAAAATCCTGGAACAGATCGGTTTTATTTGAAAAAAAAACTACACATCTGTGTAAAGTCAATTTTCGATTATTCGTTGTTTTAAAATAATGACTTTTTTCTACAAAACTGTTAAAAGTGGGTTTTTTAATTGTCATTTTTGATGTTAAAAATATCATTTTTTGACACGCGTGTTGAAGTTTATTTAAATTTTGTTTTGAAAATTAATAAAACGTTTTAACAAACTCATGAACAACTTTTTATTTTAAATAAGTACAAACCAACATTTTAACTAGTTATTACTATTAACATTTATAATAAAATTAGAACAATTTGAAATTGTAATTCCCTGCGGAGTCATCATACTTAAGTTGGTTTTACTGTCAACATGTGTGACATCTATTTTCTGTAGAAATACTACTGGTAGTACTTGCTGGTCTTGCTAATAGTTGCAGCAGTAGGAAGTATTTGGCACGCAATTTCCTTCTTCTGTTCCAGTGAATTTTCAATGTAGCCTTCAGCTACCGTCGAAGATTTCCATCCTCCATGTCTCTTGATGGTAGTAAGATTTGCACCAGAATCTGCTAACAGTGTCGCCGATGAACGACGAAAACAGTGTCCGGTGTAGAGTTGAGCATTTGGTAGATTCAAGAACCCTGCAATGTCGGCAGGCATTTTACCAAACATGTTAATTCCGACTGGATTCTTCACAGATTTATTCTTCATATATTTAAGAAAAAGTCGTCTATGGTCAGCGTTGGGTGGCCGGAGTGCCATATACTTTCTAAAAAAGTTTAAATAGAATTCACCAACAACACTGAAAGTCCGAGGCACTTTCGTTTTAGTATCTGGCATGGTCACAACAACCGAAGTGCCCAAATATTCGATATTGTCGATGGTCATCTGACACAATTCCTCCCGGTGACACGCCCCGAAGACACCCACTATTGCTGCGACTTTCATTATCAGATACTTTTCGTCTTCTGCTTCTGTGAGAAATTTGTCGATATGCGTCTTCGTCAAAACTTTTGACTTTTTTGCTTGATATCCTTCACCCTTCCGTTTAAAAAAAGCAATAAGTTTATAATGTTTGCTTATATCTTGATCTTGCTTTATTTTTAACATAGTTTTGATCATGGAATAATTTGACCACAGCGTTGACGATTTCCATATCTTGGCTTTTTGCAAGCAATAAACTTGTAATATTTGCTTATGTCCTGATTCTTTATGTTCACCATCATCTTCAACATGGAATAATTTAACCAGTGTCGACAATTTCTATATATTTTTTTTACTTTTCTTTAAAGTATGCCGGAGCACTTTTTCACTGAACTTTACACTAACATTTTTCAGATAACACCATCTCAAGAAAACTCGTGCTATTGCTTCGATTTACAAGGCAATAACTTCTTCGATATTCGTCGGAAGAAAGTCATTTATTTGAGTGAGAAGTTACTTGTTGACAAACGATCGAACATTCATTAGCAAGAATAAGCTCGGGCAACGGGATTTTAAAATGACTTTTTATAAATTTAATAACGTAAGAAATGCGTTGGTTTGTACTTTTGATGTTCGTAGAAAAAATAGAATATGATCTTTGTGTTAAAAGTGGTTTTATTTTGTTCGAAGGGAAAGTCTCGTTTTTGTCAAAGCTGGTCGATCTTCTTGAAATTTTGCATATCGCCATTATTTAGAAGCATCCTGAATAACTTTTACACACTTACGCATTTTATCTGGAACCAAAACAGTTTTTACTTGGTGCATTGAATATTTCAAATAGGATTATTTCGGAAAGGGTTATTTCTATCGACATTAACAAGGTATACATTTTTCACATAAAAAGGTAGGAGATCGATTTCAATAGTGTACTCTAAGCCAAAATAAGTTTTATCATTTAAAAGAAGTATGATATGCTATTAGTCGTGCCCTCTATCAGTGACATTACAATTAGAAACAAATTTGAATTTCTTACCCCCGATTTTCAAATATTTGGATTTCTTGGAAATTTTCAAATAATATCAAAAATAAAATTTTAACATTGACATTTTACCAACCAACAACTTTTGACTAAGGTAAGTTTGCCTACATAGCATTTTTTGTCGTCAGGAATCTAGCTCAATGTTGTATTGATTTCAGGAGACTCTATATGTGTGTATTTGTAAAATAGGGATACATACTGTTTGTATCTCTGAAGCTCTCCAACAGTTGTTGCCACATTTCTTTCAATAGCAAGAATGTCTTCAATATTTTATTGAATCTTCAATAAAACAACAAATCTCAATTAAAAAATCCTGAAACTTTGACAAATTTCAAAGTCAGATGTGCAACTCTGTTTACGGATTTACTAGGTCCTTCAACTTTTCATAATTTTTCGATAGACTATAATAAAGATGTATAATTGTATATAGAAATATGTCACAGCCACATAAAATAGATCTCAATCTCTGTTTTGTATTCAGATGTATTATTTTTTTTACTATGCAGTCTGTATACATATTAACTAACGAGTCCTTTCTAATACAACTGTTTCTGTTGTTACGAGTGCAAATTAATATCTAATTCTTTTAGAAAGTAAAGCAACACTTTTACTTTTCACCGACGGCAATTATAGTATTTATAAGATTTCTCCCATCACCATCCTATCTGTAATTTACAAATTTCTCCATAAAAATAAAGAAATTACCTACCGTAAGTTATCGAATCCTGGCAGTTGGCATATTGTAATAATTGTCATTCACAGATAAAATGTACTTATACATACATATTGTATATATGTACATGTGGATTAATGTAAATTTAAAAAATCATGCAGGAAGGGGTTAAAAGCACTCAAAATATTGAATAAAACATTGTCCCGTATTCTATTTCTGCTTCACTTAATATTGCAATTTTATTATTTACTTAAAATATATTATGCTGATAAATGATGTTGACTTTGACATAAAAATATTTCTAACGAAGACCATTCTGTTGTTATAATTCAGAATCTTTAATGAAATATTCAATTATAATATCCCTAACTTAAATTACTTCCGGAAATATATTCGAAGTAATGATAATTTTCTTTTTATACGTTCATGCAAAAAAACAAAAGTTTATTGAACTATATTTAGTAGAAAAAGTGGTTCTTTATTGCACTAGTGCAATAAAATGTTTATTGCATTCATCTGTCATTCTACTACAGCGTTTTGTCACCATGACAAACATAAACGTTTAAATCGACCTCATATTTTTCTTTTAGTAGAAAAAGTGGTTCTTTATTGCACTAGTGCAATAAAATGTTTATTGCATTTATCTGTCATTCTACTACAGCGTTTTGTCACCATGACAAACATAAACGTTCAAATCGACGTCATATTTTCCTATACTTCGTGTCATCTAAATAAAACATTTTTTTGGTTTTTGCATGAACGTAGAAAAAATATTGTATGCAACTCGTGCAAAAAGTGCTTATTGCCCTCGACGTGTTGTCCTACACGGCCTGGCGGCCTCGTTGGACAATTTCACATAGCGTGCAATAAAGACTTTCTTTTTGTACTTGTTGCATAAATAATATATATTCGTGAAGGAGGAAAATTTCCGGAAGTAATTTAAGCTCTAGGGATATTCGGTAAGAAAATTTCACACCAAAAACTATTCACTAATATGAAAGTAAAAATGGGAAGGCGACAATTAGGCTTATACTGAAAATAGTTATATGTATAATATAATAACTTACTGTTTTTGTTTATTTTAGTTTACATATAAACCATTAAAAACACAATCATAAAAAAATAATTAAAATATTAAAGTATTGCTAAGCAAAGTGTCAATCTAGACTAAAAGTCAAACAAATTTCCAGTTGCAGCATGCTTGAAGGAGGAAATTTCTGGAAATTTTTTTAATTGTCATAGAAACGAAACAAAATACAAACTTCTAATTGGTTAGAAAACTTTGATGTGAAATTGTCTAGCTACAACCATTTCAGTAAACATTTAAACGATAATTTACTGTTGTGTTCATTAGGAAGCAATATGTCTATTACAATGGCTTTTACTGAGATATCTACATTGCAACTAGTGCTGTGTCTCAAGGAACGAACTTGAGGCCCTTATTTTGTTTAATATTTATTAACGATTTATGTAATATACTAGATTGTCTTTGTCAATGATCTGATGTTGTATTTTTCTGCCACAGATTGAGACGATTTTATTAGAAGAACACATTGTATTATTGGAATGTGGTCAAAATTGTTTTCATCTAAACGCTTTAAAATGTAACATTATAACATACTGTTCGAACACTGTCATCAAAAATCGACATTTTCATACAATTTTCAGTTGACGAAGTGTCTTTTTCGTTAAATAATAAAACAAATGTCAAAATAATTTGTAATTTTTTCAAATCTTATTTATGATTTTATTAATTAAACAATATACATTTTTAGTAATATAACATTTCAATACAAAACAGAACGAATGCAATTAATTTTGCACTACATGTAAATTGAAAGTGCCGATATTGCAGTGAGTTAAATTTATACCAGATCCATTGCTGTCAATTATCGTAGCTTTTAGTTCTAGCTGCTCCATGAGGCTGCTGCTGTAATTGTTTAAGTTTACTGCGCATGTTGTATTATTGGCATGTTCCGTAGGCTCTGCTGAAGATGGTAACAATTTATTTGCGATTGAAATTTTATTTTATATAGAATCTTCTATATGCGTCTCCGCTACGCCACTACTCAATTGTCGTTTCATGGTGATTGAAATAAGTTGCTATTACTTTTGGCACATTCCTTATTTTGTTGTTGCCAATCACCTGGTTAACACATTTTTCCCTGACATAATTCACATGAAATCTTCAACTTTTATTAATTGCTGGACGTAAAGCACAGTATTTGCGGTATATCTTCATTTGGTCTGGACGTCACAAAGTCACAAAACATCACGGAGTATGAGTTTTTGAATCGGGAATTCTTATAATAATAATTGAATCTTTGTCTTTCATATCATCGATCGTTATCTTTAGTAGCTCATCTGCTCTCGAAGCTCCACAAACACCAATTATATGGATATTTCCATGGATATAACTTCCATTCTTGAACGCAAAAGTACCATTTCGCGTTCTAAATACAAAAATAACTATTTTCCACGATCGCGTGTTTTTGTTTGGATTTTTTCATGATAGCGTGCTTTTGTTCACCGCCATTAAAAATGGCTAATTTTGCGTATCTATGGCGATTAAAAAGTCGTTTTTTACAATTAGATAATAGTACATTATACTATAAGGGAGAGAAATGCGTTATTTTGACAGAGGTGCAATTTGAAGCCCGAGGGCTACAATCCACCGAGGACAAAATAGCATCTCTCCCGAATGGTATACTATTTTTTCCACGGTCTCATTAACTTAAAAACACATATTTTGTCATTATGAAGTAAGTAGCACCAGAATTATTGTATTCGGATTTGAGCATTTATTTAGTAGTCGTTGAGGTATTGTCATAACTACATAAATAAACAAACAAAAAGAATTGTCAAATTAAGGTTTGGCTAGTTTGGTTTAGTTTAAAGTTTGTTTAGTGCACAATGAATAATTGTGAGTCGGAAGAGATTGTGGAGGCTGCAAATATTGCAATAAGCAATTTTCTGCCTACGAAGTCAAGATCTTTATACGATATAGCCTACAATCGGTTCAAAAAGTGGTGCGCCGAGAAAAATGTTCAAGTATACAGCGAGAATGTTTTGTTGGCATACTTCAGTGAAAATGCAAAGAATTACAAGTCTTCCACATTTTGGGCGCAATATTCTATGGTTAAGTCATGCTTGATAATTTACGACAACATAGATATAAGCAAATCGACCGTTTTCTATCAAGTGCAGATGACAAAGAATTCCTAATGATTAAGGTAAGATTACTTTTGTTGTTAGGTATTTCAAATTATTAAGTATTTTGATTTTTTATAGGTTGGATTAATTCTGGGGATTGCCGGAGCTTGTCGAACTGATGAACTAGTCAATTTAACTGTAGATGATATTGAGGATGTAGGCTCTTCCTTGATTGTAAAAATTCCAAATACTAAGACAAAGATTCCACGAACCTTTCTGGTTACCGATGTGGGAAATATGCTTGAATTGTTTCGAAAATACCTGTCCCTTCGTCCTCCCCACGTCAAGCATAAGCGCCTTTTTTTTACTACAAAGCAGGAAAATGTAGTTCGCAGCCAGTTGGCACGAATACCATGGGAACAATTCCGAGTGTAGTAGCTTCGTATTTAAAATTACCTGATGCTGCATGTTATACTGGTCACTGCTTACGAAGATCTTCAGCGACATTACTGGCAGATGCTGGTGTGGATATCACGACAATAAAGCGTCATGCTGGTTGGAAATCAACGACAGTCGCTGAGGGTTATGTCGGAACTCCATTGAAATTAGACCAAAATTGCTAATCAGGTTTTAGTAGGTACCACTACTATACTCGCGACAAGAATTCAGACGACTTACGTCATACGAACAAATGAATAATTCACTATATTTTCATCAAAATATTTAAGAAACTACAACTGATAGTAATAAAACTATATACTACACTAAAAGTTTACATTATATATTGCACTAAATTGCAAAAAATGATTGTTTTTAACGCGACCAAATATCGAAAATTACGTTGACAATAAAAACAATTGTGTAACGTCAGCCGTGACGTAAGATGTCTGAATTCTTGACGCGAGTATAGCGCAATTACAAAAACTATAAATGTAAGCGAAAGTAATATTTCTTCTAATATTAATTTTGAAAATTGTACAAATGTAACATTTAATTTACATGTCAATAAATAATTTCAATGTTTTTTTTGCATGAAAAACGTTCTCCATAATGTAAACTCCCTTGGGAGCATTATACTCCCTTGGAAATAATCGACTACTTCTGTTTTAATTTTTTTCATAGAAACTGATTTCTACTCCCAACCGTGGAAAAACATATTTTTATGTAAGTGGATATTAATTAACATTATTGGACTCGTGTCGTGTTTCGTTTACTAAATAGTTCATTTTTATGAAAGGACACCACTCATAACTTGTTTTCTTGCAAATTATTTTACACTTCTTTTTATATTGTGTTTTCTGTTCATAGAACTGGTATTTAGCGTCAGAACATTATTTAAACGGTAAGGTTTTATGCAGCACACAGAACCTCGTAATATTGATAACTCACATAAAATGCAAATATTTTTAAAGCAGCTATATGTCTAACACGCTCTCGTCGTGACACACCCTGTATGAGCAGGAAATAGATAACTGTAAAATCGATGCAACGATATCGTCGTTTTGAATAAATACATCGAGGAAATGTTTAATATAATGTTTTATCTCTTAACAGCTTGGCTGAGTCTACCCAAACAATACGCCGTATCCGAATCGCTTCCGACATTGGTCCTTTTTGCATTCGCGACATGAGACGAATGGGATAGCAGGATTATAGTCCTTAAAGTTGGCAAAGTTCCGTCGTCTCGGACCGTCTTTACACTTGATTGCAACTCCAATATCGTAAAGACCTCCAGCACCGTAGCATTCGAGAATCTTCAGGAGTTTTCTGTGTGCTGTAAAACGTAAAACTTGATATTCTTGGGCAACAGTCGAATGAATACTACTTGTTTGAGAAATTTACAGAAGACTAGTTCAGCCTGAGTAGTGCATAATTGGATCACGTCATTTATTAGTATTGTGAATGTCAGTTATACCTTTTAGCACAGTTTAAAAATTGTGTGATTCAGAATATGATAATAATAACATTTTGTAAATTTTGCAGTATTAGGTTTAGGTATTTGAAATGAACATCACGATGTCTAGTGCCATAATCATGCTCTATAGGTTTTAATTTATTTTTAGTTTTGTATTGTTTAGTTAAAATTTTGTAACAAAATAGTTTGTTAAGATCGAAGAGTTTAGATTCACTGAATAAACTGTCACTACTGTAGAGATATGGTTTTTTCATGATAATTTTAATTAAATGTTTCTGGACGATTTCTAGCGCATGTCAATGAATTTTAGCAGCTCCCCCCCCCCAGATAGTTAAACCGTAAGTAATATGATATTCAACAAGAGCGCTATATAACATTTTAAGCTGTTGTAGAGTTAAAACTGATACTAATTTTTTAAAGATGGGTAACATTGATCTAATCTTCTTGGTGACGTAATGTAATTGATTTTCCCATTTCCGGTGTGGATCTATACATATCCCCAGGTATTTGACAAACTGTACTGATTTAATTTGAACCGAGAGGTCATTATTTATTACTGACAAATATGTGTAATCGGGTAAGTTCGATCGGTATGAAGTAAGAGGAATAAAATGTGTTTTGTCTAAGTTCAGTGTTAATATTCTGCTGCTGAACCAATTCAATACTGTCTTCTTCAGCTACTATTTTTAATACTTCCCAATTTTTTTCATAGTAAAATAATGCCGCGTCATCTGCAAAACCGATTACATGTCCCTTTAGTTTTAATTTAAACAGCTCATTGATGTAGAGATTGAAAAGAATAGGCCCTAAGACTGTACCTTGCGGAACACCATATTCAACTTCTTTAAAGTCGCTCAATGAATTTCCTCTTTTAATACACTGCATTCGTTTCGTTAGGTAGCTTTTAAACAAACAAAGTACTTTTCCTCTTATACCAATCTCTTCCAATAAATTTAATAACTTCACATGGCTAACGGTGTCAAAAGCTTTAGCTAAATCAACGAATATATAGAGTGCTGGTTGTTTTTCATTAATTAATTGATATATTAAAGTGGTTAATTTTATTAATGCATCTTCCATTGACCTAGCTTCTTTACATCCAAATTGATATTCACTTATAATATTATATTTTTTTAAATAATTCACTAATCTTCTTTTAATTATTGCTTTTTCGAAAATTTTAGCTATATTAGTAATAAGTGAAATAGGCCTGTAACTGATCATTTTAAGTTTATCATCCTTTTTGAAGAGTGGTTTTATTATTGCTTGTTTTAAAATTTCAGGGTAAATTGATTCGTCAAACGATTTGTTTATTAAGTACGTTAATGGTTTCAAAAGTTTGTCAGCTACTTCTTTTAAAGTCTCTGCTCGAATGCCGTCAATTCATGGAGCCTTTTTATTTTTTAGCTCTCTTATAATATTCAATATCTCATTTTCTTCAACATGAAATAAATACATTGAGTGAGCATTATACGTATTTTTTTATAGCTCTAGCTACAGAGAACAACTTATCTAAAATAATTTGAGAATAGATGCGGAAAGAAAAATTGAATCGATGTGGTAAAAAATTGTCTAAAATCCTTATAGTTTCCGAGAAAAAAATTATTGAAGTTCTAGTAGTTTTAACCTTTACATCGCTGGGCTACTGTAGTTGCTAACCAGGCGATTTCAAATATCCGATTACTTATGGTATTAACATTTTTGTGATGCAAATAGTTATATTAGTTTTTCAAATATCAAAAATGGCTTACGTCTATAGCAACTTGCAAATGCAGCTACTTTTACAACGGTGTACAGTGAGTGCAAGTGTGCAAACGCTGGCGTGGCACGGGAAATTTGTAACCGAATCGTGAGGGTCCAGGACGTCTACGGCGTACTGCAGCAGTGTGGCGTATCATACATAAGGCTCAATTATATCCGTACCATGTACAACGTGTTCAAACGACGACGAGGACCGGTACCATGGCCGCCATGATCTCCTGACTTCATTTGGACTTATTTTTGTGAGGATATTTAAAAAATGAAGTATATTGCAACGAAGTGGACACTATTGATAATTTGATTGTTGCTGCCAATAACTTACAAGTTCCAGACGAAGAAGAAACTATTTTACTAATTGTAACCACAAATCAATTCTATTAATAATTAATAACAATATACAGGGTTAACTATGACTAAGCACAAAAATTTCAACCACGTGCTCAGGGAGCCCTAAAAGACAATAATAAAGTTATTCCAGAATTTTAGCTCGATATTTAAAAAATGGGACAAAACCCTTTTTTCCTACGGAAAGTCGGCGCCTATGATGAGTATCGACTGAGATGGCTTATGGCTTGGATCCATAGTTGACATTACATCTGTCAACAACTACCATGCGGTCGTCTGCAGTGTTTCTAAATGCAGAAACGACAAAAATTAACATTCTTATTAGTAATAATACCTGAAAGGTGTAGGTAACAGTTAATCCAGTTAGCTCCAGTATTTGGTTACAAACTGGTAAAACTACATTTTCACTCACTACCAATAAACACACTTCCCGTAGGTACAATTAGATAGATACAATGCCTATGTATTATAACAAAATCGAAGAAAGGGATGAGTAGGTAGGTTCTAATAGATAACAGAAAATGTTTAACACCCGCGGCAGTCTTGTCCCATAACCTAGAAAAATAAACCGGCAAACTATATTGTGGGAAAATATCTGTACCCGACACATATTCCTTTATTTATTAACTATAAAACGTTTAAAATTAAAGTAAGGCACTAAAAACTGAAGAAGAACACAAAACTACAACGTAAACACAGGAATTAAATTATAACATGACAGCGAACAGACTCGACTGGACCGATTGCCGACTGTTGCATGACGGTTGCTTGCTGGTTGCATACTCAGATTGTCGCATTGGCGGCGTTAAATAAGTATTTAATATAATATCGAAAAAAATCTTTTTCGCTTTATAAGTAAGTTCGGAAATTTTTTGAAAGGAAATTCTGTTAATTCTTATTTTTTTCTATCCCCTCTTAAAATATTTGTACTTAGTCATAGTTAACCCTGTATGCTGTATAAAAAAGGTGTTGTAAAATATAATTTATTTCTTTCCTTGAGAATTTCTTTCAATTTTTTGTCCCACGGAAGTGTATCGTTAAATCATTTTTGAACTACTCTTTTTTATTTATTAAAATTGTATTTGTAAGAATCACCCGTATATGTACACAGTGTGACAGAATGATGTTAAGAACATATAGGGGCAGGTTCTATGTTTAAAAATAGGATTTTTTTTTATATAAATATGGGTCTGGAAATGCCTCGTTCTCGAGATACAGGTTGTTTAAAATTTTCTGTCTTAAATACTGTAGTCTTCATTCTCAAAAACCGATCGATATATTTAGATGAAATTTGGTACACAACAAAGTATAGTGAAGGGCTACTTTTATCTTGTAATATACTAGCATCAGTGGCGTTCATGCCGTTAAATACCCGTTTTTAGCAGGAAAATGGTATGCCACTGTTCCCGGTTTTGCTGGACGGTGACATTTTAATTATGAAATATCAGAATTTTTGTAATCCACAAAAAATGTCTTTGGCTGAGTTTGTTTGCACTTTTAAAATCCACTCTTGGTAGGCGAATTCACGCTGTGAAAAAAGTTATAAATCTGACGTGAAAAATATGCTTATTTAGCGCATGCTAAAGAAATGGACTGTGAAGTAGCAGCTGGTGTGATACTGTGTGCTACATTGTTGTGTTTGTAGATTAGTGTGAACGTTTTCACGTCCACGCTTCGCAAAACCCTCTATTGCGTGACACATTTACCGACACCGAACGGGGAAACGACGTGCGTAGCCGCGTAGATGCCGCGAAGACCCCGCGAATCCATCCACGTCCACTTGATCGAGCAGTGTAGAGCGTTCATCAGGTGTTATTCAATATAAAGACTTCTTAATATACGTTTTATTTATAAAATAATATCTGGTAAATATATTCCAAATATGTAACCCCCTGTTAAATCTATATACCTACACCCATGGATATGGACATATTTGTCTGCCGGCCAACCGACTTCAGAAAATGTTCAGGCAAGCTAACTATATTAGCATACTACTTAGGTGTATATTATTTTGTACATTGAAATTCTTAATTAAGACAATTTATGGATAATTAAAACGACCTAATTTATTTTAATAACGAAATAGAGGATTCAATGAACAAGTAATGGCATCAGCTATTATTACGTCTTAATTATATCTGTTGTAATTAACGAAATGCACCGGTAACGAACCTACACTCTACACTCTGTCAGCGGTTGAAACAAATCACATCCTTTGCTAACTGAGGCCGCAATGCTGCTTTAGGAAGATAAACAGATTAATAAACCCAGCACAACATTTAATCCGTTTACTACTGCCAAACTACTCGTAAATGTGTTTATGGTAATGTTTATTTTGCTGGCGATTTTAGGTTAGTGAAATAATAGTTTATATCCAATGTTAGAGCAGTTATATTAGAGATTATGGATTTGAGATGGTTATTTGATAGATTGTTTTTCATATAAAAATGTCATCCATTATACAAGGTGATTCAGTCATAATGTCATTAATTTTAACCACATATTCGGAAGGCCTAATAAAGACAGAAAATCGAAAAAAACTTTTACCCGATCTTTCAATAAACAAATCACCCCATAACAATCGGTAACGCGACGCTCCTGGTACGCTGCAAATTTTCTGAGTATTGAAGCTATATAGAAGTCCAACAGCGTTACCACTCAGGCCTACATAATAATAGCATATTCGGTACTAAACTGATAATCTTTTTTTCATTGACAAACTTTTTGTTCTGAATGTGAATCAGAATCAAATCCATTACTCATGATCAGTATGTACCAAATAACACGGAAAACAGATGTATATGTCTATCAAAATGTATTTTATAAATTCTTTCACGGCTTTGTTCAGCAGAGGACAACCGCGGTCTTTCACTCCTACTTGACTTTACCCAACATTAATTGCATTTATATTTAGCCAAAAAGTAAGTTTTATTAATTATAAACTACACTGGTGACACAAACACATGAAATTCACCAACCTCTACCACGTGAAAATGATAACTGTTGGATGAAGAAGGGAGAGAACTCGGGCCGCGTGCATCTGTTCCAGATGCAGCTCGACGGCGAGCTCGCCTGCATAGGAACACAGACCTAAACGATGTTCAACTTATTCCGTCGGTAACGCATTAAACGGGAATTTGAACTGCCAACTTTTAAGCTGTGCTTAGTATGCTGATTACAGCCTATCCGATGTAGGCGCTGATTACTGCGGTTGGGCAATTATTATAAAATTCTCATGATTTCATATTGATTATACAGTGTGTTTATAAAAATGCAAATTTAATTATTGTTTATTTCTATTATTATTTAGCGGTTCTTCAGCTCTGCAGCGCTTGTTATTGAGTTGACACTAAAAATAAGATTATTGACCTAAATAGGGTAGGTCAAGACTTGGATTGCCGAATTGTTTGTCATTGAATAGGTATGTCTCGGGACTGTTTTTTTTATTACATGAGGGTTTTTTATATTTCTATTTAAATACGAAAAACAGTTTAGCCTCTCTTAATAATTTAACCTAGTGAGTATTGTATTTTCGTTTCATTATTTACCGAATTGAAAGTCTGAAAAATGGGTTTAAATAATGGTTTGAAAATATTTTTTTCCGGCGCAAGTACGCATTTAAATTTTGTTTAAATCATGTATTGTTATTATATTCATTTGCTCTATATTATCTTAAAATTATTGACATTATAATAATAATAATAATAATGAATCACCTTGTATATATTATATAATACACTAGAGAGACCTATAAATTATAATCAAATACGAGATAATGTTCTTTTTCTCAGTAATAAACCCCTTGCCTTAGCCTGCAAGATCTCCAGACCTGCATCCACTAGATTTTTATTCGTGGGTTTATCTTGAGCCATTATTCATCTACTAATAATTTGTTGAGAATAATGATAAATTGTGTAAATATTTATCTCGATATTTCTACTGGCTACCTTCAAATGCTTCCCAGAATTTGATGATTTACTATTTATTTAATAGAAACGTTCTGTATTACAAACATTAAACGCAAATATCTCGAATAGCGTCACTTCTAGCGTATTAAAAAATTGCTTACCTGATTTACATGAAAGAGTAAACATTTTTCATGTGTGACGTAAAAAAAATGAGCATCTGGTTAAATAAAAGACTTGTGTTTGGAAAATTTTTGTCAATCAATTAATCAATCTTACATAAACAGTAACCAAAAATTCGTAACGGTTTATATAATTTCTATGTGAATTGATAAATATGTATTTCAATCAGAATGAATCTTTTGTGATTTTACTCTAATGAGAAAATAAGCGACATCATTATAATTCACGAAAGAAATAAATTTCGCCATCTAACAAGTTCACTGTGGCCGTTCTAGTTAGAATAACAAACAGACCCGCTATTCTTTCCAAAGAAACAGTAATTAAAACTGAATCCGCCCCATCACGAAAACGTACTTGCCGCTAATTTTATTAATTTATTCCAATTATCTGGAAAGATCCAGATTTCAGTTACTCGGCGACTGGTGAGACAAAAGGCGGTAATGGAATAAGATGGCTACGTAGCCCGTAATCTCTCTCTAAGACTGTTTCGTAATTGCTGTTCTTTTGCGTTTGTTGGCCACTATATTTGCCTCTAAGTGCTCTGAAGCTACAAAAGCCAATTTGAATAATACTCTTATAAAAAATGGTATTATGGAATTTGTGGCTTGTTACATTAGCAGAAATGAATTTCTGTCTTTTGTATCTGATACCAATTTAAAATAGATTTTACCTTCACTGCCGATGTGGTGAGGTCTTCAAATTGAGCGCTTACTCAATGGAACACAGATGGCGTTGTGTATTTGCTTGGGTTTTGTGACATTTGAGAAGGGTAATTAATATATGGCAGTTATAAAAACGGTGTTGTACACAATGCAACAACGCATCTAATTGTTGAATTATTTTATGAAATTTGATTTGGTTTAGTCTTTATGTATTTATTTATTACAATAAAATATCCAACGGGTAAAACCCGTTGGATATTTTAAACAGGGTAAGTTACAGTCAGAATTTACAGTTCAAAGAAATGAAATAGGAACAATAAAAACAAACAATATATTAACAATTTTTTGGAAAAAGAGAAAAATACATATAGTCTGGGATGACAGAAATCTTGTAGATTTTGAAAAAGTTGTGCCTTGTCCTGCAAAACAAGACAAGAGTTTGTTTAAAGTCTTTTTCTTGCTCGATTTTGCAACAGCGTGGCTTCGAGAATCTAACTATCGATATGGTCGATCATTGACAGTGGTAGCCGTTGTAAAATATAGACACGGTCAGTTTTACATAGTAATTAAATAATGGCTGAAATAAGCGTAAAAGAATCGGAGCTCTTTCAGTCAAATGGGAGTAAATTTATAATTAGTTCAGTTCAGCAGAATTGGACCTAGACCAATAAACTTAATAATTTTATATGCCATGTCCTTTAAATTAAGTATACATTTACAATATAAATGTAATATTTATTTTTTCATCTAATGTTCACTTAAATGTTACCTTAAGACTCTTGCCGTAGCAATATTTCTTATTTTGTCTGGCAAGACATTTTTTAAATATTGCCTTGTCAAGTCTTGTCTTGGTCTTGTATTGGTATTGTCCTGGTCTTGTCTTGGCCTTGTCCTGGTCTTGTCTTGGTCTTGTCTTGATCTTGTCTTGATGTTGTCTTGGTCTTGTTTTTGTCTTGTCTTGTTTTGATGTTGTCTTGGTATTGTCCTAGTCTTGGTCTTGTTTTGGTCTTGTTTTGTCTTGATATTGTCTTGTCTTGTCTTGCAAGACCAAGACAAAACCCAGAAAAGGCAGGACAAGGTTGCCAACACTACAAATGACACAATAAATTTGTGATTGTTGTGATATTTAAATATCCACCACCTAAAACATTGTGTTACAGTGAATAAAGAATAATCAAGTTGTCTCCATTTCGCATTTAATCTAAAATGGAAATTTTCTGTTGTACCATACCTTACTGCCTATTGGTCGGTCTAGCTGAATATTGATCTCTTCTGTTCAGGCCTCATAATTCTGAGCTTCCTGCAATCGGTGTATCTTAAAGTAAACTTTAATTGAATGATTAATGCATTATCTACTGTGTTTAATAAACGTTGTTGATAATTATATACGGTGTGTACCTTTAGGGGAGGGATATTTGTACGAAGGCTACTTACATTTGACCTATGGAAACTCATATCACAAGTTTTTCTCAAACCCGTGAACTCCGTCATGAAAAGTGATATTTCATTTCTTCAATTCTTTTCGTAGCTTTCATGCTCCGATGTTAGACAAGCCAGTGTGCGTCAAACAAGCACTAGCTGCGAGTGCATATGTAGTTGGGAGTCGCGGCATACATTGTTGTCAAAACTCAACGTGCAGAAAAAAGAGTGTATTATTTTAATCGAAATGGCGTTTCTCATAGACAATATCGTGGAAAAATAAGACTATAAATGGTATTTCAAAATTTGGTCTGGCCACGCCCGCACAAAACGGTCACCGCCACAGCGTATATCTGTGACGTCACACGCCGTTCGCACGTCTGTATCTAAATACAGTAGAGTGCTTTAGTTTATATCTGCATACGACGTCAATTTTTGGACAACGCAGTACACATGCGTTTAGAAGAGTTAATTTCTCATTTGTGATATTATTAGGTGTTATTGTATTAAATTGATATTGGTATTGAATAAAGTTGCAGAATAGACTCGTAAAATGGGCACAGAAAGTGCATCTCAGCGGGCAGATGGAAGAAGTATTGCATTATGCCATTACGCACCAATACAGCATACCAGCGCCTAATATTTCACTGTCAAAAAATGAAACGGAAAATGTGGTGTAGGGGATGAAGTACGGCGAAAGGAAGCATTGCAACATTATTTGTTTGTAAAGGTCATTTTAAAGTAAGTTTAACTGGATCAAAAAATTAAAATGTAAAATTGTAAAGAATCAATGAAATGTTTCTATTAAGCTATCAGAATGTATGCCGGGCGCTTAGAAAATCAATGGAAAAGCAAACTTACATTTGTTTTCCTTTATTGTATTCAGTACTTCATTCCGATTCCCAATAGCATGTTTTTATTTATCTCCTACCATTTACAAGATTTACCTATTTTATTCAGAAAACATACTAAACAAAACTAATAGATAAGGATTTTCTAAAAATGTTTAATGACAAATGGAATTATTAATAAATAGCAATAAAAATTAAGTTAAAACAATTAATAATTGTTAAATATCATTAGTAATTACTATTATTTTTTGTTTTTCAAATTACAACAAGATGGCATAATTTTATTGATACATCACGTAAAACCTGGACTTAACCAACAGCATTGTCGCCGTAATTGTCACGAGCGGATCTATATTGTAAACAAAGAAATGAGATACGTTTAACAGTGCCGTAAGTTCACCACATCACCACTAATAATTATGGCATTACCTACACAGTATTTACACTATCTGTGTAATGTCACATCAATGATATAGCATTTTCGTCCTCGTGGTTTTGTTTGTATTCTGCATGTCTTCTTAATAAAATTCAAAACCTGCTAATTTTATTAACATTCTTGTCTCTAGACCAGTTAAATTCTATTATCCACATATCTGCAACAGCCAACCATCTGAAGTCCGTCCTTCAACAAAGCAGCAAGTAGGTAGTTAATTTTGCCTATGGAAGACTAGGCCCAACTTTAATTAAATGTTTGTGTGACATAAATCGTGTCTCAAAACAAAATCGCCCCTGCTGTGCCTCTTGTTGGCGTTGCGCGCCCCATTAGGCGTAGATAGAATTTTGCTAGGATACGATCCCCACACCGTAAAGCTTTTTTATTAGAGCTACTCACGAAGGTTTTAGGGGCAGTTTATTCGCATTAAGAGTGAAGGGCATTCGATGTCATTCTCGAAATCGTATAACGATTTCATCTGTTAAAAGACGCACTTCATCACGTAATGTAGAATTCGTAAATCGATAGTTTTTTTAGGGTGTCTCGGAATTAATGTGACAGATCAAGAGGAGGTTCTTGAAAACAAAAAAGCATTGTAGCCAAAATTACTTTATTCCAAAAGTTGAAGCTAGATAAA
This sequence comes from Monochamus alternatus, assembly GCA_037114965.1. Classification (NCBI taxonomy): domain Eukaryota; kingdom Metazoa; phylum Arthropoda; class Insecta; order Coleoptera; family Cerambycidae; genus Monochamus; species Monochamus alternatus. The sequence continues at coordinate 8,541,526 of CM073426.1, read as the reverse complement.
GACAGGATGCTAAAGTCAAAAATTTTAAATCAAAACTCTGAGAAAATTAACAATGAATTGTTTTGAAAATATTTGGTGGTTTTCTACGACTTTACTCTGGACGCTAGAGGGCGCTACAAACTACTCTTTGTCAGAACTTTTTTCTTATTCACTCACGCGAAATGTGAACTGTTATCGATTTATTTTCAATTTTCTCATTGCATATAACTGAATAATCGAAATAAAAGTTTTGTGTATTTAAAATTAGTTTCTTTTTAGTTTGAGTATTTTGCTTCTGAAATTATAAAAATTAATTGAATAAACCTTTGCAAAAGTATCAGCCAAACCAAAAAATCTCCCACTGAAAAAGTATATAAGTAAAAAATAATAAAAATCACATCACTGTCGCGCACTTCCGTATTTTTTGACATTTCTAAAAGGTCTATTTTCGTTCTTCAAAACAGCAAAGTAAGTCAAGTTTGGCAGTTTAAATTTTTTTTTATCTACTTGCATAGAGATGTAAAATTATTTTTATTTTATTGTTACTTGTTCTTGATACAACTGTAGCCAACACACTTATCTCCTTTCAACAAAATAATCGCGACCTCTTTTAATTTTCTTTTTGTTGCGTGATCCTCCTCTAAAATTTTAAATCAAATGACCCTTTTCCCAAGCATGTTCGCAATTTTTTGATTTTTCAAATTCCTGTCTTGTTCCTCAATTCTAACATTCATAGGTCGAGACATTTTCCAGCAAAAAGAAAATTAAAAGAGGCTGCGGTTATTTTATTGAACGAAGATAAGTGTGTGTCAAACTATGCAGTAAATATTGATCATTGTTGTCTACAATTGTATCAAGAAGAAGTAAATAACAATAAAATAAAAATAATTCATCGTCTCTATTGCAGCAAATAAACAAATTTTGATCTGTCAAACTTGACTTACTTCTAATACATTTGCAATTTTTAAGATCGAAATACGGAAGTACGCGTTAGTGATGTAATTTTTGTTATTTTTTACATATCTGCTTTTTCAGTGTGAGATTTTTTGGTTAGGCCAACTTAGTTTCAAAAATAATTCTTGCCTGATCCTTTTAGCGCAAGGATTTATTCAATTAATCTTTATTTTTTCAAAAGTGTGGCAAATACCCAATTAAACTAAAGAAAACCAAGAATTATGCCACAAATAAATAGCTTCAGATAATATTTAAAACTACCATAGTTCTAGTGCTAGACGAGTTTACTTAAAACAAATTGATCCATTGAAGACCTGAACCCATTCCTAACCTGTGAAATAATTTGTCGAAAACGATTTGCTGCCAAAAGTCTGTAAGACTGTGCAATTCTTTTATTACCCTCGAGATACTAATTGTGTACATCTTTTAATTTTGTTAATACTACACTATTTGATTTGGAACTTCTTCGGAATAAGTTTGGGTTTGAACTTCTTCTTATCGAAGCTCTTCCACTCATACCAATTCCAACCGTTTTTGTCGCAAAACTCGACAGCCTCCTCTTTGGTCGAGAATTTCAGTCCCATGATGGACAGCGGGTCTCCCGAAGAACGCCAACCCATGTTGGGGTTCTCCCATCGCTCTTTAGCGTCAAATTCGATCTCCCAGTGACCGATATGGCCAGTACCACTCTGAAAAATATTGGTTCATTTACACTAAAAGATAGTAGTAAACTTATTGCGTTTTCCCTTTTGGTATCGATCAAAACTTTGTTGGTCTTAGGTATAGGAGCTAGACTAGACCATTGAAACTTTTGAACAAGATTAAAATGTCATTTTCCAAATTTCGTTTGTTCTGATTTAAGTCAGTTTCAGAGAACGACATAGTGTTGCCAGCAACACTTAAGTCACGTGACTTTCAACCAATTAAATTAATTGTATTAATTGTTGAAGTCGAGTGAAGTTCAAAATTTTCAACTTCAACTATCCAGAGGAGCAACATTTGTACATAACATAACCAACAAAAACAAAATCAACTTTATAAAATCTTTATTTCACAGAAATTAGACTGGTGGTGGGGATGTTGTCAGCAACACTACATTGTTCTCTGAAGAAGGCTTTAAATGATTTAACTTATACGATTAAATTAACGTGATTTTTGATAAAATCAATTGCAGTCGATTGAGTGATGGACGAGCGAAGCAAAAAACAAAACATATTTACATTTGACAGTTGACGTTAACGTTATGTAACCGTATAATAACGTTGTTCTGATTCATTGTATTCTTTTGATTTCTGTTAAGTAATTATCACCTCACTTTTGATTCATCTGACTCACAAACGTCATTGCTTTAAAGAAGTTTTTAGTTGCTAAAGTTATTAATCTGTTTTCTGAAAATAATATTTAACAGCACTTAAAGACTACTAAGTAAGGAAAGTTTATTCTAGAGCAAATACGTACCTGCATGGGGTTTTTCCTAGGTTGGAAAATCCTAACTAGACGACAGTTTGTATGTTCCTCTGGTACACAATTTATAGTACTCATATTCGTGGTACCTTCAATCTCTATAGTGGCCTTTCTTATTTCTTTTCTGTCTTCTAAGTCTATCCTCTTTTCTACTCGATTGAGGGATCGTAGTATCTTCCCGTCTTCCTCGATTCCTTTCTTTACTTCATCACAAAAATTTTTGAAATCCCATAAGCATCTCAACGGTCTCAACAACAGTAATTTTGATATGACTAGCAGAGCCATAAAATAATTATGTTTGCGGTAGTTTTATTAATGAGATGATGACAGTCATTGATGACTATCATCGTGAGTCTGTCACGTGGAACGTCAGTCCAAAAAAAACTCATACAATTCAACCTATTGCTACTAATGGATGATGTAATTTTACAACTCACTTCAATTTCGCAATGACGCATTTTTAAGATCATGTATAGAGACAAAGTGTTGAGTCAAAGCTGTGTGCCATAAAGGAAATGCTTTTATGATGCGTACATATTTTTTGAACTGTCAATTTTTATCTACTTGACAGGTAATTTTCTTATTATTACATTGTTGATTACTCAAATGTCAGTCAAACTTGAGTTATGAGGATTGGTTGCTCAAACCTCTAATTATGAATATGAGCAATTGTATTCCCGAAATAGTATTTTCTATAAAGACAAACAATTTTCGTATTTCTCGCCGTAAAATGATCAAATTTGTGGTGATTTTAGGTACAGAAATCTTGAAAAATAAAACACGTAGAGCAAAAATAATATCAAAAATAAAATTATTGATATTGTTTATCCCCTTTTACTATTTAAATTCTCCTCAAATAATATAATAACTTTTAAAACGGATTTGTATGACACACATTATTTTGCTATTCTAACCCCACATTTTAACAATTATTTTCACATACCTATTTATAAACAAAAATGAACAATCTTATATGCAGAGCTATTTAAGTTTGTTATAACAATATTTACATCTACAGTTGAATTATAGAAAATGTAAACCGCTTTCAGCCGGTATCTTTAAATATTCATAGATGGGATGAGATAACGTTCCTGTTATTTGCTTAACTCTGTATTATTCAATTCTTAAATATCTAAAATTTATCAATTAGGCAAAAATGGAACATATACGGAAATGTGCAAAATTTGTAATAGATATAATAATAATCAAGAATATTACAATCAATATTTCTTTGACCAACTGCTACTGATTAAATGTTAAGATTTTTTTTATATCATATCTGAAATATAAACATGTTCAAAAATATGATTACATTTTTACCTTTGACTGTGTACATTGTTTAAAAACGTTGAAAATATTTTTATAAAATCAGTGTTTCAATAGTAACATGTGTTCTTCCATTTCTTCACAATGTACTTCTGGGGACATGTGACGTCCCTGACTATGCATATTGTTTAAAATCGTAGAAAATATTTTTATTTTTAAAATCAGTGTTTTGATAGTAACATGTTTTCTTCCATTTCTTCACAATGTGTTTCTCGGGACATGTGATATTCCTGCGTACATTGATTCAGATATATATCTAATCTTTCTGTAGTTCACATTTAATTTTTATTTAAGGGTCATGTATTCTTGAAATAGTAAAAGACAAATGATACCACCTGGATATTTTCAAGGACACCGAAGAAACCGAATCAAATAGCAACAGAAAACGGTTTAACCAACAAAATTGTAGATACCAGAATTTATGAACACCCCTATTTTTTTAAAATTTTACTGTTGTTGTAAATATTCTTAAAACATAATCTTATACAGGATGATTTTGAAAGTGTGGTAGTAATTTTAGTATAGGCCTGCTAATTCAAAAAGCAAATGATGTTAGTGAAAAAAAAATTATAAATAACTCAAATTATATAAGCCGCTTCTGTACACTCAGTAAATTTTCAAAATTATATCCTTCTTTTGCAGTTTGCCTGTATCTCGTACTAACTTTAAGGTTATTTAAAGAAAGCGGGCAGCAAAGACTGCGGGCTGCACACTTAAGTGTGATCTATGAATTCCACCCTAAATTTCATTATGTTTCGAACTATTTTGATATCAATTTTCAATTGTGTCAACGTCTGATCTGTTCAGATAAGCTTTTGAGATAACCCCACAAAAAAAATCTAGTGAGGTTAAGTCGGGGAAACGTCGAGCAGCTGTTTCAATTATAGATAATTTTGCCAGCTTCATGCATTTTCCCTGGTTAATAATTAAACTTATTTCCTACTGAATTTAGATATGTATAAAATATAAAGCATGTGTCAAAACTGAGTCCTTATACAGTATGCGCCAAAAGTATGGAATAAATTCAATAAAAACGAAACGATTATTTTTTGGGAAAAATCCTCGAACAGGTCGATTTTTAATTTAAAAAATACATATTTTAGCGTAAAATGCGATTTTCAAATGTCATTTGTTTTCGAGTAATGACGTCATCGATTTTTTTTAAATGGCAACACCATATTTTTTTCCTTGATTCTGAAAGATCGTTTAATTCTCTATCAGACAGTACTAAAATTTTTCCCTCTTACATAGGAAAGTTTTCGAGTAAATGACGATTTTTGAATGTTAGAAAACGTAAATCAATTAAAATAAAGCAAAAACGTTATCAAGTTTAGTTTATCGAATTCCATAGTTTTTTTATGGATCACGTAGGTGAAAATCTTTGCAAAGTGTCATTGTCACACCGACTTTCTAATAAGTATTATAAGCGACAGAAATTATTATTCAATTTAAAGTATTATGGCACATTTAACTGTTACTCAAAGAATTGAAATTTTAATTCTTATCGGATGCGGAAATATGACTAGAACTCAGCAGGAAGTTTGCGATTTATTTAATGAAAAATATCCAGATCGCCCTATCAGCCAATAAACAGTCAGTAAGGTAGAGTCTAAATTTAGAGAAACTGGCAATGTTGTAAATATTCCAAAACCTGGACGTCCAAGCATTAAAAAATCAGAAACAGAACATTTTGATAAGTATGGTGGATAATCCTCATAATTCTTCACGATTGGTTGCATTAAACAATGACACTAGTCAGAGCACTGTGCTACGTATCTTGAGGAAGGAAAAATATCATCCCTACAAAATTCAACTTGTGCAGGAACTCAATGAAGATGATCCCGATCGCTGCTTACACTTTTGCGAAATTCTAATGGATTTATGTCAAGGAAATAGATATAGTCAAACTTGCAGATATTGGAGTCGGGAAAATCCTCATTGGATGGCAGAGGCACATACCCAACACCCTCAGAAATTAAATGTATGGGCTGGAATAGTTGACGACAGAATAGTAGGGTCTTTCTTCTTTGAAGGAACCCTTACAGGACAAAGATATTTAGAGTTTCTAGAAAATGACCTTGTTCCAGCCCTTGCAGTAATTTTTCCTAACGATAATGATCCTGACATTCCTGACGATACCATATGGTTTCAGCAAGACGGTGCACCTCGGCACTATGCGCGCCCTGTACGAGATTTTTTGGACAACTGATTTCCTGGGAGGTGGATCGGCAGACGCGTACCGATAGAATGGCCTGCAAGATCGCCAGATCTTACACCTGACTATTTTTTATGGGGATACTTGAAGTCAAAAGTGTACATTAATAAACCACGTAATTTAGAAGAACTTCAAAATCGCATTCGGGACGAAATACGCAGAGTTACCCCAGAAATCATTCATAATGTGCAAGAAGAATTTCTTCACAGACTTGCGCAATGTCAAGAAGTTGGTGGATGGCAATTCGAACATTTAATTTAAGTATAAAATTTAATCAATTGTATTTTATTTTACATACTTCAAAATTGTTACGTTTTCTAACATTCAATCGTCATTTACTCGAAAACTTTCCTATGTAAGAGGGCAAAATTTTAGTACTGTCTGATAGAGAATTAAACGATCTTTCAGAATCAAGGTAAAGAATATAGTGTTGCCATTTAAAAAAAAATCGATGACGTCATTACTCGAAAACAAATGACATTTGAAAATCGCATTTTACGCTAAAATATGTATTTTTTAAATTAAAAATCGACCTGTTCGAGGATTTCTCCCAAAAAATAATTGTTTCGTTTTTATTGAATTTATTCCATACTTTTGGCGCATACTGTATAGATGCCTAATTTAAAGTTTAGTTAAAATGGAGGTTGCCATGTTTTATATATACACGAATATAATTTGTATTTGTGTGAAAAGGAAAAGGAATTAGGCATAAAAAGTTAATTCCTGTTTAACAGCAATTTCCTACGAATGCACTGTTAATCTGGTGTTGAAATTAAAGTCAAGAACACTCACAGACGTAACTAAATATGTGTATAGAATCAATTATTAAAGCATAAATTTTTTAACACTCCTATCCCATAACATAATGTTAACTAGTTGATAACATTTATTTTTTGTATTAAATAACGGTTATAGTAATTCTGGCACAACAATAAAATTATTGATCTCTGTATTCGTTATATTTAAATTTTACTAAAAAAAAATAATTTTAAAAAGTCTTTGTTATTATCCTAGTCATATTTTAACAATTGTTTTCACTACCTACCTGTACATAAAAGGAAACAAATTTATATATACAGAGTGATTTTGGAAGTGCGGTTTTAATTTTAACTGATGACAGTGTGTATTAAAATAAATCATTTTTAATATCCGACATAGCTGAGTTTAAGACCGCCGTGCGAAGATCTCTCGAGACAAACGACCGCATGAGGGTCTAGTGTATATTTTTGTATTTATTTTAAATAAATTTCAGAGTAGTTAATGTAGATTTTTCTACAGCTCAGAAATACTGACTTGTTCGGAAATAGTTCTACTTACAGGTAGGTGGCGGTAGCGCTGCTACGCATATTGCCATTTAAATGAACCGGGTGGCCCAAATATAGTAAAAGCATTGTTGTTTAAATGAAACCTGGATTACGATGTATGTTTGTGCTGTTATAATAATGTTGAATAATTAATATATAGCAATGTACTATAATGAAAAAATATTTATCACAATTATATAAAACACAGACTAGAGGTAACAATTTAAATTGTTCTAGATATATGTGTTTATTTATCACCAATAACATAACTATATTTACTAAAACACCAGCAATTGCATAAAATTACAGATCAATTTAGAGCTTTGATAAATCGTAAATCATTATGTCTTAAGTTCTACATAGTCAATCAAGTGTCCTACCAACATTGACGGAATAAATGTTCTCTATAAACTTTGCTTCTAGCGAACACCCTGTTCAATCAAGGGGGTTTCATTACGTTACCACAACGTTTTTTTTATTTTTAAATAAATAGCTTGTTTTGATGTACAAATTTTTGACTGAGGTATACGAGTACGTATGCACTATTTCAAGGCCGTTAAAATCATGTGACATTTGTTTTGATATAGCATCAGGGGAAGCGATAGCTAACTCATATTGAAAGTTTTTTCTTGACGAATTTTACGGCTTTGATATTTTTGCAGTCTCAAATAGTTTTTCTTATAGTTGCGATAACCATTCAGGAGACTTGTCGTGGCTGACGTTACACAATTGTTAATACTGTCAACATAATTTTCGATAGTTTATCGTATTTCTCGCCCTAAAATAATCAAATTTGTGGTGTTTTAAGTACAAAAATCTCGAAAAATAAAACACGTAGAGCAAAAGTAATATTAAAAATAAAATTACTGATGTTTTGTTTATTCACTTTTTCTATTTAAACTCTCCTCTAATAATATAATAATAATAATTTTAAAATGCATTTATCTGACGCACATTATTTCGCTATTCTAACCCCACATTTTAACAATTATTTTCACATACTTATAAACAAAAGGGCACAATCTTATTTGCAGAACTATGTAAGTTTATGTTATAAGTGTTTACATCTATAGTTGAATTTAAAAAATACGTATTTTGAAAGATTTCAGTACATAAAAATTTGCTGGATAGATCGCTCTCTGACGTTATTGATTTTACTTCGGTACCTTTGAATATTCGCCGGTGGCATGAGATAGCATTCTTGTTATTTGCTAAACTCTATATTATTCAGTTCTTAAATATCTAAAATTACTTGTATTTGTAGAAAACACTATTTCAAGAATACGGCGCCTTTAAAAACAACTTTTTTAAATTTAGTGTGGTATATAGTTTTGTTATTTTCAGTTGCAGTTTCATAAATATTTTGATGAAAATATAATGAATTATTCTTTTGTTCGTATGACTTAAGTCGTCTGAATTTTTACCGCAACTATATTTAAGCAATTTTGAATAAAAATGCTCGTCTTTCATTGTCATATAGTGAATTGACTATGGATTCTAAACACGGGGGTAAATAACTAAAATTTGAATTTAAAAATTATTACTTTTTTAAATTATGTTATTGGAATTGAAACATTGAAAAACCATCATATTTTATTTCATATCTCCATATCGTTATCATACAATCGATTTGGACCGTCTCACTTACCGAGAATGATATGCTTTACAATTAAACAAGAGTTCATTTTTTGTTAACTGATCGTTGAATAAGAAAAGCGACCTTCAAATTGTCAGCCAAGAATTATTTTGAATTCTTGAAGGACATCAAAGATATAACCAGTAACAGTTACTATTTTTAAAATTTATCACCTTATACCTCAGTAGGCATGGCCATAATGGAAAAGTAATCATCTTATTATGATCCAGCAAATATTTATACGCGCACGGAACGCCCTGTTTAGCGTTCCTTAGTTGACTGCATTAAACACCTGCAAACGCAGAATAATAAAATCACGGTCTATCCAGGACTAACATTTGGATCTTCACACATGTTCATATGTAGACAAGGATAAAATATTGAACATTTTTTGATCAGTCTTATTTTTGGTTTCTATATAGCCGATACTGTTTTGTGTTATAAATTATTGTGAACTAAAATTGTGGATTGCGGTTATTTAGAAGCCAGCAAGCTTTTCCAAACTTTTTTGTGACTATTATTTAAAATGCCTAGAAATGTCGCCAAACGTGCAAAGCGCAGTAAAGCTGCGAAACAAGCGAAGCTTAGCTGGCAGGGCGGCAGAAATAATATAAATAGGTAAGTATGTATTATTAATTAAAGGTGTATTAGATATACCTATGATCTTTTACAAAAGACATATATATTTTCTAGATTTGACGAACAAAATGTCGGATATGAAAAAAATTTGGACACAGATGACATGTTAATACACATAATAATAATAACTCTACCCATCATTCTAATCACGAAGATTAGCCCACAATTCGGGAGACTTGTGCGGGAGAGGGGGCGGCATATTATTAAGCAGGCCGCATTTGCGTCCAGGAATGACTTACGTAGACGCTAACCACCATTCAGTGTATGCATAAGGGAAACTGGGAAAACCTCATTAATTATTCGGATGGTCAAACGCCAACAGGTATCAATCTTTCACATTGATCCAATCTAACGTTCTTCCACCCTAGCATACCCGCAGAGAGGGTGTCAAACGTCTCCACAAATGTAGCTGATCTATTGTTTACTGGCCTGCGGTGGGTGGAAAACACGATTCAAGTTCTAATGCCTTGCACCGCTCGACCACCGGCCGATAGATCGACCGATAATATTTATTAATGTATTTAATTTCTCTGATGAAGAAAACTCATATTATTCACATAAGATCTCGTAACACTTGAATGAAATAAATTCTAGAATTGAAGCGCTTATTTGATTTTCTCCATGTGAATATTGTGAATAAATTATAATTATCATGAGAACATAATTTACCCAAACCAAGAGTGAAAATTAATTAAAACGATTGATTTAGTGTTATTTCAAAATATAGCGTAATTAAATGAAATATGTATTGTTGGTACATACAAAAATATATTTTTTATTACAAATCAATATTTTCTTGCGGATAGGTTTAAGCTAAGATTATAATTTTTTTGTGTGTGTTATTTAAATTCTAAACAACTTTAATTAATTTTGTATTATTCTTGATAATTTTTAGATATCTATATTTTCCCAACATCTTGTAGATATATGTATATGTTACACACAATACTCGAATTCGGATAATTTCCGAAAAAAGTGTGCAAAACTAGTTCTGAGCCCAGAAAAATTCCCATACCCGAAGTTATACATTTAAACGGTTACTGCATATTACAAAATACAGAGAACTAGTTTTGGGCATTATAAATTGTTCAAAACTAGTTTTGTGCATTTTGAAATGACCAGAATTAGTTCTATTCATTTTCTTATAATTACATTCATTAAGAGTAGGATTATACCATTTTTGTCATTATAGTTTCTGAACTCAAAACTAGTTTTGCATATTTTTACGAATATTGTGTGTATCATAACCTTCAGAAAATGAAGGAAACTAGTTTTGGTCATTTAAAAATGCACAAAACTAGTTTTGACCAATTTATAATGCCCAGAACTAGTTCTACTATTTTACAATAGTCAAAAGTTGTTTAAACGTAAAAATTCGGGTATGGGAATTTTACTGGGCGCAGAACTAGTTTTGCATACTTTTTTCGGACATTGTCCGAATTCGAGTATTGTGTGTAACATATATACATAAATATCATTTCAGATTAAAGCAGGCTGATTTATTCATAAATTGAAATTGTGAAATAACTTCATTTGTAACTTTTTTGAATAACAATTTGTTGTACTGTAAAAAATAAATAGTATACTTTTGCTAAGTTTAAATTTTTAAAATTTATACTTTAAAAATAAGCAACTAAAAAGTAAAAAACTAAATTAAATTGAAAAGGCAGGAAATTACCAAAAGCCAAGTTCTGTATTATTTTAGTTGTTAAGACTATTATCAAAGTTCATTATGAACTTTGATATTATTGTAGTTATCTAGCTTAGGTTTCTGTTTTTTGAAGAAATACATTTTCATAATTGATTGTAAGTTCTACTTTGGATTATTACAAAAATATATTTTAGTTTCATATTATGAGGCAACAACGTAAAAAACAAAACTATGTAGGTACTAACAAAAAATACCTGCCGGAATCCCCAAAAATATATTATTTTACTTCTAGAGATGCAAGGCGGTCAAGTCTAACTTTTTTAACCTGATATCAGAAGTTTGGAGTAATATTTATAAGGTTAGGTAAATAATTTCAGTTATATTAAGTATTGTACATATTTTTATGTCTGTTGTATTTTCATAAATTTAGAAAAATGTCTTTGTTATTTCACACCGTTAATTGCTAATAATAAATAACGAAATAAGTATCAATTTGCTAAGTGTTTTTATTTCTCTTCGTTCCTGGTTAAAATAATTTGGTGACAAAAACCGAAAAAAAAATTTGCGACAACTTTATTCATGTGAAAAGTTATGTACATATTAAATATCTCCCCGCAAAAATTAATTGCAGTTAGAGTCGGACTTGAGACTATGAGATAGTACTTTTAAAAATAAGTAGGTTTTTTGTTATAAATATTCTACTAAAAAAGCTCACTCACTCTCTTTGAAGTACAGAATACTGAAATTAAAAAAAACTATTTTTATGTGTACAATCGTTTACAACAATAATGACACCCTTATTTTTAATGAAATCTACTTTCAACTTTTAACATTGATTCATAGTTGTTTCACTCACCAATAGAGATTTAATGAAATTTCTACTTACAAATTCCAGAAATTCAAAAACGGTTTCGAGGGAATGTCATTATTATTGCAAACGCATGTACATATTTTTCTAATGAAAATTTTTAACTAACTTAACCGATTTTGAAAACAGTTATTTAAACAATTCATGGTTTCTTATTATTTTGTATTTTTTACTAAAAATGCTTAGCCTTGTGTGTAATTTATATAAGAATTTAATCTAAAAAATAGTAGTATATTATTCAACGACCATATAATGACGGCTGTTAAATTCACAAGGCACGCGCCGTAGGCGAGTGTTGTAAATCACTATATAGAAGTTATAGAACAATATACTTTGTCCACGACCCACGACTATTGACAGTAGATATTTTAGCAAACTATTTACTGAAAGAAAATATAATATTTTGACATTCATAACATGTACTTGACACTTTCAGGTTTGACATTCGTTGCTCCCTTGATAAATTAAAATAAGCAAATAAAACTTTATTTAGTAAACTTCTACCATTATTCAAAAAAATGTTAATATAGCTGTAACTGGTATTTAACTTTCACACAGGAGATTTAATTGTTAACGCCGGATATTTTTTGTTTTGTTAGTTCATTCCCGGTACTGCCACTGAAGAATTGTTGACAACAAAGTGGATAATAATCATTAATCATAAGTAAATAATGATTATACACTGCTATAGTGCATTATATACATAATTATACTTAAAAAATAGGCGATTAATGTATACATTATACAGTATGCACCAAAAGTATGGAATAAATTCAATAAAATCGAAACAATTATTTTTTGGGAAAAATCCTCGAACAGGTCGATTTTTAATTTAAATAATACATATTTTAGCGTAAAATGCGATTTTAAAATGTAATTTGTTTTCGAGTAATGACGTCATCGATTTTTTTTTAAATGGCAACACCATATTTTTTTCCTTGATTCTGAAAGATCGTTTAATTCTCTATCAGACAGCACTAAAATTTTGCCCTCTTACATAGGAAAGTTTTCGAGTAAATGACGATTGAATGTTAGAAAACGGTAATTTTATCCATAAAAAAGTAACAATTCTGAGGTATGTAAAATAAAATACAATTGATTAAATTTTATACTTAAATTAAATGTTCGAATTGCCATCCACCAACTTTTTGACAATGCGCAAGTCTGTGAATAAATTCTTCTTGCACATTATGAATGATTTCTGGGGTAACTCTGCGTATTTCGTCCCGAATGCGATTTTGAAGTTCTTCTAAATTACGTGGTTTATTAATGTACACTTTTAACTTCAAGTATCCCCATAAAAAATAGTCAAGAGGTGTAAGATCTGGCGATCTTGCAGGCCATTCTATCGGTCCGCGTTTTTGCTTTATTTTAATTGATTTACGTTTTCTAACATTCAATCGTCATTTACTCGAAAACTTTCCTACGTAAGAGGGCAACATTTTAGTACTGTCTGATAGAGAATTAAACGATCTTTCAGAATCAAGGAAAAAAAATATGGTGTTACCATTTAACAAAAAATCGATGACGTCATTACTCAAAAATAAATGACATTTGAAAATCGCATTTTACGCTAAAATATGTATTTTTTACATTAAAAATCGTCCTGTTCGAGGATTTTTCCCAAAAAATAATTGTTTCTTTTTATTGAATTTATTCCATACTTTTGGCGCATGCTGTTTAGTAGTACATAGTAGTATAGTATAAAATTAGCGAGGTTACTGGGCGTTCTTATGGATTTCTTCTAACTTTTTTCCGAGTCTACCGTTTTCTCTAATTTTGTACACGCATCACTGTGTTCCTTTGTATCCACGTTCTTAATTTGACGCATATCCTCCAACACCAAAGGACCTAAACTGTACTTGGTCTTCAAATAATAACTTAGAACTTTTTTGTTTAAAATTTTTTAAAATTTCTTAGCATATATGTAAATTAAAGGTCGTCAAAAAAACCTTTAATTAAGGGCCTCTTGTTATATCACGTTAAAATTAGCTATTTTAGAGAAAAAACGACTTCATTCAAACATTCAAGTGCGTTAAAACCGTTCACTGCAACTCATTTTCAAAATTAATAAAACACGCCTTGAAAACGAGAACGTGGATACAAAGGCACATTAGTGATACGTGTACAAAATTGGAGAAAAACGGTAGATTTAGAAAAAAGTTGAAGAAACTTAGTACTCACAAAAAAGTTATTAGATAATTTTTTTTGACACTGTAACCCTGCTAATTTTGAGTTTGAGAAGATTTTGTGGCATTAATTTTTCGTATAGAATCACCCATCGGAATATTGATGCATCATTTCTGGACACCCTGTATATAAGCAAAAAGAATTGAAGATTCACAGAGGTTTATAAAATTCGGCATACCATTCTTTTACAGCCGGTGTACGTGTCTGCTCCCGGTTGTCACAATTTGACCTACATTAAAAATATGCTGGTCATAAAAACATCGTAGGTATATTGTCTACGTAAAAATCAAATATAAAAACCCAGCTGTATCGAGGTATGTGTATGCCTCCGCTGCAGCTGGCGGAACATACCTACGTAGCTATACAGTCATACACATCATCACTTTAGCTGGCACCGTTTACCGTTTCCTATATCAACGTGACGCATGACGTCAGAAAACAACATAAAAGTGATTGTATAATATCTACATGAACTAGTAATTTTTGTAGACAGGATAATTGTTTTGACAATTGACAGGACAATAAGTAGAAACCATAAAGGTACGTACCTATCTAGTAAAACTAAATTATAATGAATATAGGTATTTCTACAACGAACTAATTAGATACCTTGCTTCCTTTATTTTTTTTATTGAAATAATGTAAAACTACAATACGTATACGTATGTATGAAATATAGTTTAAATATTTTCATTAATTTGGGAAATAAACATGTCACGTTTTCATGAAAAGGGTTCGACGTTTCTCTGACTTGCCCTGTATTAGCAAATATAAATAATAAAAAATATTCAATAATCTGTGATAAACACACACAGACACACATACCTACATAAACATAATAAATAGGTAAGTTACGTACAAGTATTTTAATTAGCACCAGATATATTTTTTTCAGTTATGTAAATCATTTGTTTAAAATAGACCATATATGTATAGAAATATATTATAATAAATGTTACTTTTAAAAACTGAAGTCACAGTATAATTGTGCCGAAATATCTATATAACCGGAACTATTAAAATCTTGTAAATTAAAAATATTTTCCAGGCCACTATGTATAAAACAGTATTTATCATTTTACAGTTATCTGTAACTAAAACTTTTAAAGAGTAGATTAAGCAGCGAAGGCGCCATCTTTGAGGTACATGTCAAACTTCAGTTTTCTACGATTTGGTAATAAACATCGCTAGAAATATTCGAAATCGGCAGACATGTTGATATAATTGTCAAATAAAAATTTTGCGCTTAATTTTTACACATACGGCTTGATTTGAAGCAACAATATTTTCAGAACTTGTTTCTGAATACTTGTATTTTATTTTCTAAAGCATAATTTGATTCGAAATTTCTTCATTACCTATTCTGATCTTTTATCTAATAGCACAAGTCAGTTTTATGACTGTAAAAGTTATACGTAAGACGAAAATTATGCTTGAAATTAGGTCTACACTGTTCGACACTTTGAACGCCCCTCTTAAAGCTATTGCAAATTTGAATCTGACTGTAACCCTAACCTTCCCTAATAGGCAAGCAACTCTAGTTCATGACGCGTCATCGGTAACCGACGTGATAAGTTCCATTTAAAATACCGGCGATGACGTCATTACTCGAAGGTAGGTTATTATATATTAAATTATTATTTTAAAAAAAAAACAGTAAATTAAAATCGAAATTCGACTTGTTTCGGGAATTTTTAATAATATTGTTTATTTAGTTTATTTAGCTAATAATGTTTTAGATATTTTAGTTATGTTCGCCCGAGGGACTTCGCCATGTTGTCAAACTTTAAAAATTTTTGGATCATAAGTTTGCCAGATAAATTTTGACGATTCGATTTCCAGTGGGACACCCTGTATATAGAAAATGTTAACATGGCTCAAAGAAATTAGAAAGTATTGCAGAAAAGTGAGCAACTTCCTACACTAATTGACCTTGTAGCTCGATTATACAGGGTGAGCAGTCATAATGTCATTAATTTTAAGAGGAGATAGGGAATAATGAGTATAATGCGAATACACGATTGAAAAAAGTCTAAATGCATATTTACGCCGAAAAAAATATTTTCAAATCATTATTTAAACCCCTTTTTCAAACTGTCACTGACCGCTCACAGCCTTGGTCGTTTACAGCTCATAGTTCAACTCGATGTCGATCTGATGCAATGTTGTCTAGTTGAAATATTTTTCTCGTACCTACCTACCTCGGTTTTAGACATCACAAATAAACGGTTGTACTAACTATTTTAGAATATAATTTTTTCTTGCTCAGTTCAACTTCAGCCAATAATAATTTAAAATGTTAATATCCAATGAAATCAAATAATAATAATTAAATAATATTATTAAAAATTGCAAGTAACGCGGTCCACTCAGGTTTTCCGGTATAAAATACGGCCCAATCAAACGATACCCGTACACTCCTGCCCATACGTTGACAACAAATCGCCTCTGAAAGCTAAACCAACAAGTAGCGTGTGAATTTTTCTCTGATCAAATGTACTTGTTATGACTGCAACAAAACTCCAACGTGTCTAATAATAAACCGAGTAATAAACTATTTACGTACATTACATAAAAAACCTATACCCAATGGGTAAATTATTAAGAGAAGTTAAAAAGTGTTTCGTGTTTAAATACTAAATAATAAAAAACCATCGTGTGGTCGACAGAAAACTGTCCAAGACCGAAATGGCACGCACCTACCGTATTATTAGGTCAATAACCTAGTTACGTAGTTTTTGTACTGTTATTTAACGACAAGGAGTAAAACTATTTTTTTAATCTAGATACATGAATGAATTCTTGTTAAATATTGATTTATTTGTTAATAAAAACAAAATGTAGATAATAAATAAATGTTTTCGAATGTTAGGTTATTACAGTTTAATAATTTTGATATTACATTTTCATTACGTTTTACAAATAAATATGAATTTTTAGTATTATTCGTAAGTACAATTAATTATTCAGTTTGTAGTTACGTACATCTACCCTAAAAATTTATTGTTTTTTAAGTAGTATGATACTAACCTGTTAACTGCACTCATCCGTCCATAGCACTTTATTAATAAAATTAAGGTCAGTCGCATTTCGTAAACATTCTCCATATAACACTACCATTGCCGCGTATTCGGAATTTTTTAAATTATGCATTTACGACGAATACGCGAGACCGAAATAAACAAACTACTGCTTACTGCTTATCCCACGATTCTCTCCATTCCTTCTCCAAATGTGTGGCGTGATCTACAAATTTGGGGGGAAAGAAATGCGGGTAAATTTGAATAACACGCTGATGTGTTAGACGATATTATGTATGTCAACATGATGTGGCAACGATGGCATTCGATTGTCCTCAGAAAGTTCGTGGCGCACCAGGAGCGTCGTGTTACTGATTTTTATAGGTTGATTTGTTAATTTCTTTAAAGGTCGAGTAAACAATTTGTTTTTCGTTTTTCTGCCTTTATTAGGCCTCCCGAATACGTAATTAAAATTAATGACATTATGACTGACTCACCCTGTATAAAATGAATTTTGTTCCATCATTTTGAGACACATTGTATTTCAAAGTTGTAGTAATCCTTGCTATTATTATCAGTTTAGCGACGTCTAGGGTGAGGCGTGAAGAGTTTTGTTTTTCTGTCTACGCCTCAATCTTTGGGTTATCAAGAAAATTCATTATTTATACCGAGCGAAAATAAATTATGACCACTAAATAAATCGAACGGCCTCTCTACTATTCATTTTCGTGACAGTGAAAGTTGTCTGAATGCTGCGTTCATAAAAAATACTTACAATTTTGTCACGGAATTTATCGACCTAACACAGATTATCCGGAGTAGGGTTGGGCATCGGCGTATACAAAGTTATATGAATAATGATATGGTGAAAATAAAAAGCGTGTTATCGCTGTGGTAATATTTATGTATAGCAGTTACTATGTAATAACGTATATCGTTAAAAACTTATCAGTTTTATTGCGTAAGAACGAATATATGAGAAATAATAATACACCGCCCCCTCTTCCTCATAAATCTTGAATTATTGATATAGAAGTTTTTTATTTGTTTAATTTGTATTGCAATATACAGGGTGTTTGTAAATAAGTGCGAAATATTTTAGGGAGTGGTTGCCGAAGTTATTTTGTGAAAAAAAGTTCGTATAAACGTAGGTCGAAATGTGATTGGTTCAGAGTTACAGAGTATTTAAATTTTACTTTTTTATTTATTTTTATTAACTATTTCAAAGAGTAAAGATATTGACTCGAAATTTGAAACACACTTTGGAGGGATACATGTGCATTTTTCTACTTGCACCAGTGACGTTCGTGCGAGAATGCCCCAAACCTTTTTTAGTGAAAAAATGGTGCGCCACTGACTTTTTCCCGTTTTCATTTTTTTTTAAAATCCGCCATCAGTGCTGAACGAAATTGGTCTCTTCAATTTCTTTCGTAGGATGCACCATGTTTGAAGAAAAAAATAAAATATATTTTATTGTAGGTTTTGTTAATCTTTTATTTAAAGGTCTTTTTTACTAAAGTGTTATTATGGTCAAAGTTAAAATGCAATTAAACATTGAAAATAAAAAGTTGATATAAATGTGGGTAAAAAAATTCTTCGATTTTAAGATACAGGATATTCAATTTTTAATTTTTTTCTCTTGAATATTTAAAAAAAAAATATCTAATGCAGAAACAATAAACCAAAACTATAGCATAAAACAACAGTAATAAAAATATTTTTTAATAGCCGCAAATCTATAACAGATGTTGGAAATCCCAAATGATATAAGAGTCGATCTTCGCCTCATAGACTGTCGTATTCACTGAAATACCTACTGTATTTCTTATTGCCTCACAGCCGTAAGTCGATTCCTCAGGTCTTCAACATTTTCGATTCGAGGATTGGAGTAAACTAATTACTTTAGAGAAAACTCCAAATGCAAAAATCTAAGGAATGTAAATCCAGAGAGCGAGCTGGCCATTGTTGCATATCTCCCCTACTTATCCAACGATTTGGATATACTCTATATAAGTGACGACGTACATTAATGCTAAAATGAGCTGAGGCACCATCGTGCATGAACCATAAATTTTGTCTGAGATTCGTCATTTAATCGTAATGGGAGGAAATATGAACCAATTGAGTAATCATTAAGTACTCCAAGCCACACGTTTACTGAAAATTTATGTTGAAAATGACCTTGAATGTGGTCGTCGAGCTTTCATTACTTCGACCATAAGCAAAATGCATATCTGCCATTTCCGCATTTGTAAAATGTTTCTTTTTTTTGAAGACACAAAAATTATTTACTAATTGACATTAATTTTGAAAAAATGCTAATTTGACATTTGACGAGATGGTTGTATTTTATTTAGAAATATTGACAGCAACCTGCTAGATAATGTACCAATAGAAATTAAAATACAGAAGTCGCAATAAAATATGTTTATTTTTTTTCCTCAAAAACGGTGCATCCTACAAAAAAAAATGAAGAGACAATTTCATTCAGAATTGATGGCGGATTTCTAAAAAAATATATCAAAATGCGAAAAAGTCCGTGACGTACCATTTTTTTATTAAAAAAGGTTGTGTCATTCTCGCACGAACGTCACTGGTGTAAGTAGAAATATTCACATCACCCCAAAAAATGCACATTTATCCCTCCAAAGCGTGTTTCAAAATTCGAGTCAATATCTTTAAAACTCTTTGAAATAATTAATAAAAATAAATAAAAAGTTAAACACTGTGCATCTCGGATACGAAGCATATTTCTACCTACGTTTATATGAACTTTTTTTAACAAAATAACTTCGTCAACGACCCCCTAAAATATTTCGCACTTATTTACAAACACCCTGTATTATGTTAGACTAAAACTTGAAACTTCAGTATTTTTTACATAATTTTTTGCTTATAAAATAGCTGAAAGCTTAAATATGGTCGTCGGCGACGTGACTAAAAAATAGTGATTAATGCACAGCATGGTACTGCATAAATTTGTCTCCACAAGATACTGGTATTCGAGAAGGCCTAGAAAACGGTGAGTTAGATATAGAAACGTACATTTTTTACAGTAGATTTGCATTTAGTTTTTTTAAATGTACTGAATTTTATGAATTTATTTAAAATATTATGTTTATCTAAATAAATCATTTTTTGTCGTAGCTAAATTTAGAACGCCAGTACGAGCAAGAACGTTTTTGTGTTCTTCAAAAAATAATTGAACATCGCAGATCTAATCGTATAATGCTTAAAATAGAACAACCTGTGTATTAACAGTTTGAAGAAAGATTAATAATTCTAGTTAAAGTAATCTTGTTATTGTTAAGGGCGCCGTATTCTTCATATAGTAATATATAGATATAAATACAAGTAATTTTATTCATTTAAGAACTGAATAATATAGAGCTTAGTAAATAACAGAAATGCTATATCATGCCACCCGCGAATATTCAAAGGTACCGAACTAAAATGAATATATAACGACAGAAAGTGATCTAACCAACAAAGGACGATGTTAAAAATAGCCGATTTTTGGCTTATCCGGGGGAACGCATAAATCATAAAAAAATCAATTGATTATTGTTAATTAACATTAGAAATGGCCCAGAAATACATCAGATAGCTGGGGAAATGTCGCTACTACCCCTAAACCTATATAAACTACCCTTAAATAGCTTTAAATGGATAATCATTAATTATTGTTATAAAATTCGTGTAAAATGAAAAAAATGCTTGAAAATGATTTGAACAGACAGTATGTCAATATAAAAAGTGATAAATAACTGTAAAAATGTCCATTCCACCCCTAAAAATTAAAAAAACGACTTTCAAAAGCTAATGGTGAGCTTACTTCGACATCAAAAATAGACAATGCTTAAATGTTCAAGGGAACGCCTATTGCTAGAAAAAAAATTATAGATTACTTTCAAAAAATGCAAAAACTAATACTAGAGTACATTAAGTAAGTGGGGAAATATTAATTGCACCCCTAAATCTATATAAACTGCCTTTAAATAGCTTAAAATAGATAATCATTATTTATTGTTGTAAAATTCGTTTAGAATGAAAAAAATGTTTAAATCACTTTTAAGGTTCATTTATACTATTGCGACCTGAAAAATGGGCGCAAGGATAAATTGCCATTTTTTCAGTACGCGCTCGCAAAGTGAGAACAATTGGCGCTATTTCGCCATTGAATGGGCACTTTTACAGTCATTTATCACTTTTTATATTGACATACTGTCTGTTCAAACCATTTTCAAGCATTTTTTTCATTTTAGACGAATTTTATAACAATAATTAATGATTATCTATTTAAAGCTATTTAAGGGTAGTTTATATAGGTTTAGGGGTAGTAGCGACATTTCCTCAGCTATCTGACGTATTTCTGGGCCATTTCTAATGTTAATTAACAATAATTAATTGATTTTTTTATGATTTATGTGTTCCCCCGGATAAGCCAAAAATCGGCTATTTTTAACATTGTCCTTTGTAGGTACAAAAATCTTTCAAAATACCTATTTTTTAAATTGTATGTTGTCTTACAAACGCTTTTTACAAGTTATTATATTATTTGAGGAGAATTTCAATAATAAAAGTGGATAAACAAAACATCAATAGATTTATGTTTGATATTACTTTTGTCTGCGTATTTTATTCTTCGAGATTTCTTTACCTAAATACCATAAATTAGATCATTTTACGGCAAAAAATATGGCGACCTTGGAGGGAACGCACTATGAGGTCGCGGGCTAGGCGCATCGCGGGCCGTTCTGTGCCGAACTGACCGCGGCCGTTTGCAAAATCATTCATTCATCCATGCGCTTCCAACTTCTCTCTACTGTTCTGTTCTACTGTTTAGGTGTCAAAATATCTGAGGAAGAAGTATTTTTATTAGCTCTTTTATTTCTGTTTTATCCTGTTTGATACCGGTCGACATTTGACCACCCCCCCTAATTAATGAGGTTTTCCAGGTTTACCTCATTCCTGCATTGAATGGTGGTTAGGGCCTACCAACGTATGTCGTTCCTGAACGCAAATGCTGCCTGCATAATATTAATATGCCGTCCTCTCTCCCGCACAAGTCTGCTACTTCTGGGTTAATCCTCGTGATTAGAATTAGAAGTAGAATATTATTATTGTTTGAAGAGAAACCACAAAGAAGCAGAAGACAAGTTAAATTTTATGTTTATCCAATTAACATAACTATATAGAAAAAAGAAGGTGAATTTTAATCTTTATTTAATAAAATATTGTTGAATAAAGCACCAAAACCAGAAATTATCATGCTTTTGCTGATTGGTTTAGTTTATCAGTTTATCAGTCCGATCGTACAATTTCCGACTGGCCAAGATTCTCCAGAGTGTTTTCGACGAGACTGTGATGCGAGCAATCGAATCCTCGACCTTCTAGTAGAAACATATACGTTTAAAACCATTAGAATATTGAGTAAACTAGAACGAGACGAGCATGGTCCACGATGCGCCTAGATTGCGACCGCATAATGCGTTCTCGTCTTTAGGAACTAAAGCCTCTTTCACACTACGCGGATCTATCGTACGATAAAACGTGTAAATTTTAGAAGTGCATTTAATTGCTTCAATTACAAGTAACAAAATCACTAAATAAATTAGGTGTTTGTTTTATCGATTGACCAGTAAACGTATTCGACAATTTCTCCTATTTCTTCCCCTGGGTTTTCTGGTAGGTACTTATGCATAGATTATAAACCATCACAATGGCAATGTACAATGTGGAATAATGAAATTAGAAATTCACATGCTTTTACTATAAATGAAACGCTACGAGATTGTTAGCTGAAGAAAATGGAAAATCTGTGAGATTTTTTATTGGCGTAATATAGTACAATATGTATGTATATACAGTTGAGTCAGGCTACAATGTGTAGGTTCAGTGAACTTCAATCTCAGCTCAAAATATTTCGCGTTTCATTCATTATTTTAATAAATAAAAAAAAATTTAGTCCCAATACATTTGCTAAATAATTTACATCAAAAGTTGTTGTTATTTGCTTTTAATATCGCGTTTGATCCTTAAAAAACGGAATCCACAATCTAGCCACAATCTCAACAGAATGAATATAAACATAACTAACACCAGATATGTATTTTTTCATATTTTCAAGTCGGTAAATTCATTTAGTGCAAACTAAAAGGAAAAATACAGTCTGTGACCACAAAAATTCCGGTTACCGCAAAAACATTGTGGTTATGATGAGCAAAAGAGATATATGTATGGAAGTTGAAAGCAGATTACACCGTTTAAGATAGAACCTAGAAAATGTAAATTATCCAATGCATCGTTGAAAAAAATTGATCAGTCACTTTACTTCTTCAGCTCTCTCTGATCTAGTTCATTTTCCCTAAGGGATTAGTGTTTAATCAAAAAGAAAGCATGTGCTGATATTAGCAATTTTGCACTTACAATGCAAAGAAAGATGCAGGAAGCAACAAATGAATAATCCTTCTAAAACATTGCCATTTCGTCGACCTCTTTTCACAATAAATTAGAAAATGGGCTTTAAAAAAGCTGATGGAACCATTCTATTCCGCAAAGCCGATTATTCACTGGAGCTAAGAGACCGTACGATATGAATCCTGTACAATAAAATAAATTGGAACCGTTATTCGTAAAGCACTTATTACCCTCCTAGAGGAACTTTCCGTATGGCTTCTGCCCATGAAATTTGAAAGCAATAATGGAGAACTTCTTCAACTAAGGGTGTCGCAATTTTTAACGAATTCATAGCTGTTTAGAGGCAATTTTAAAAAAAAATAGCAAAGTTAAATTCTTTACTGTATCAATAATACATTTTTGTTTGTTTGTTTAAAAGATGTCAAGTCATAAGAGAAAAAGCATATTTTCGCCTGTTACGTTTCATCATAAATTTACTAATTTCCGGGGAAATTATATACAGCATTATAAACATTATCACAGCCCGCAGAATTCTTAAAAAAAAACTAGCAAGACTTGAATTGATGTAAATTGACTAAACCAAGTTATCTTTTATGTTTATCATTTTGTACCTAAAAAATGTTATGTGTTATATTTGTTAGCTGCCTGCTGTTTTGTATCTCTTATGCATGCAAAAATAGTTCAGGAAAATATTGTAAATGTAATAAATAAGATTTCGTATTATTTTGGACAGAATAAGTCGTTACAATGCAAATCATAACATAAAATTGACACCCATATTTTTATTAATGTTCCCCATGGGTTTTTAACGATTTTTTTTCTTGTTCCAGGTGAGTTTTCTTTATACTACCAGGGGCTGTTTTAGTAAGTAATTTTAATTACTCTTATACTTACAATTCGTATTTATGCCTTTAATTAATTTTCTAAAAAAAAAACGATTATTTAACAGTGTCGTTTCTTATGTATTTTACTTAAAATTTGTCTAAAATATTTAACACAATAACTGCAATTTTCGATTGCTTTGTGCAAAAAAAGACGATATGGTTTTATTAAGGTAATTTCTCAAATACCTACGCTTTTACTTTGATTTGAATTTTAATTGTGGTCACGTTGAATATCGTTTTATTTACGTATATATTATTTTAATATCTCGGTAATTAGATATATGTCTATATCTTTTTGAAAACTTTTAAGCTTTGTACTTTAAAAATATTTGGGTTTCTAAAACAAATTGATATAATAATATACAAAGTGTAAAATGTCTTGTCTATTCAATACACGGTTACGCTTGCGGTTTTTCTTGTCCGCAGTCTTCATATGTTAAGTTTAAGTTTATACTGGTGTCTTGCAGTCTTTGAAACAGCATTTTGCACTATTCTGGGATGTTGTTGTCTTTAGGGATAAGAATTCGTTTGTAATAAATAATACAATACAGGGTGTTCCATACGTCTTTAGCCGCGATAGGGAATTTTTCACAATTTTCTCTAAATAAATAAAAATTGGCCATTCAACTCAGTCAGTTAAAAATTTGTTGCTGCCTTGCGCTTGTCAAAACGAAAAATCAAATATGGCCGCCAAACAACTGGTGGATAGGTATGTATTATATAAGAACGGATTATAGGTAGAAGTAAGGTTGGTATCGTTATTTTAGAAGAGTATAGTTATTATTTACCTTTTCGGCTCTAACTTTAAAACCAACGTGTACAATTTAATGAAATTTTATTATTTTATGTAGGCCATAAAGGTTCATAAAACCATACTACAGTAGATGTTTTACACTGTCAGGAAAGTCACGAACGGACTTGCCAAAATTTTGACAGCTGTCATTTTATAGAGATGAAAACTGAATTTTTAAATACATTGGTCATCCTTCTTTCAAAAAGATACTCTATATTTTTGTTTAGATAGAAAAATCTTATTTTTTTCGAAAATGGCTAATTTTATCGAAACAAATGTATGAGTACGTGTGATGAATGAAAAATTCAGTTGCACCTCTATAAATGGATTTTTATGATTTGAAATCATTAAATAACATTCTTAATGAAGATGGTAGAACTTTAGATTTAGTGTTTAGTAATACTAACATAACAATTCAGGAAGAATGTCTTCCATTAGTTCCTATTGACAGGAAAACATCCGGCATTAGTCTCTGAAATAATAATAAATCGTTGTGAGAGGCGAAATAATGCACCAAATAATTTAAAGAATATGTACAATTTTAAACTAGCTAATTTTGACTTGATTTGTAACTATCTGCAGAATTATGACTGGACACCATTAGGATATTATGAAGATGTCAATGAAGCTGTTCAATATTTTTATAGAAGTATATATATGATATTAGATACTTGTGTTCCTAAACGTAAGTCAAGTAGTTGTCGCAAAAAGTATCCTGAATGGTTCACTGAAGAAATAAGACAAATAATAAAACAAAAATAGTATTATCGAAAACGGAAGAATGAATCTGAGTTTTATCTAACTAATTACAAACAAAAACGAGCTGACTTGAAAACCAAAATTAAACTTGCACACGCGAACCATATAAAAAATATTGAAACCAATCTGATAAATGATAAAAATGTATTCTGGAACTATGTAAATAGTAAAAAACATAAAAATGAAATGGAGACATATTTTTTAATTAATGACTCAAATACAAATGATAAATCTCTCATAGCTAATACTTTTGCTGATTATTTTGCTAGTGTTTATGGTCAACAGTCCACATATAATATTGATATGTTAAAAAATCATAGTGAAAGGTTATTCAACACATTGGCTAAAACTGATTGCTTGCACTTTTCAAAAATTTATATCGAGGATTTGGAGAGGGCATTTAAGAAATTAAAACCCAAACATTCTTCTGGGCCAGATAATATTCCATGTTACATTATCAAAGCTTGTAAAGATTTTTTATTATATCCATTACTTTTAATTTTTCAAAAATCTATTGAAACCGGAGTATTCCCTAATGAACTTAAAAATACTTAATTAACACCTATACACAAAAAAGATAACAAAAATCTAGTTAGTAATTATAGACCGATTGCTTTAATTAATGCAGTAGCTAAATTATATGAGTTTATTCTGTTTGACAAAATTTATTTATATATGCAAAAGTATATTTCACTAGAACAACATGGTTTTGTCAAGCAGAGGTCAGTTGAAACTAATCTTGGTGTGTTCATGGATAAATCTAGTAAAATTGTACATGGCGGAGGACAGATGGATGTAGTGTACGCTGACCTTGCGAAGGCGTTTGACAGAGTAGACCACGATACACTCTTATCAAAGTTACATTTTTACGGATTTAGTGATCATTTGTTACATTTTTTTAAAACCTATTGGAGTAATAGATGGCAGTGTGTCACATATCGTGGGTCTGTCTCTTCTAATTTCCTGGCGAGGTCAGGTGTGCCGCAAGGATCCAATCTTGGTCCATTATTTTTCTTAATTTTTATTAATGATTTACCAGAGCTTGTTTTTTCTGATTGTCTTCTCTATGCTGATGATTTTAAAATATACAGGCAGATTAAAGATACGAGTGACTGTCAAATTCTGCAAGCGGATTTGGATGTCGTTTATGACTGGACACAAAAGAATAAGTTAGATCTAAATTTTAGTAAATGTTACATCGTCTCTTATACGCTTGCTGTTAAACCAAAAGAATTTAATTACCTTATCAATGCTCAAATTATAAACAGGTGTATTCAGATAAAGGATTTAGGTGTCACTTTCCAGAATAATTTCAAATTTGATATACATATAAATAATATTTGTAAAGAAGCTAATAAAATGCTAGGTTTTGTAAGGCGTACTACTTATAATTTTAAAAATATAACTTCTATATCTTATTTATATAAAGTTTTTGTACGTTCTAAGCTAGAATATTGCTCTGTTTTATGGTGTCCATCAAAGCAAAATCAAATTAAGCAGATAGATACAATACAGAATAAGTTTGTCAAATATTTGTATTTTAAGAAATACAATGTCAATCCAGGTTTTGTGCATTATGAACCTCTCAGAAAGGAATTCGGTTTGTTGCAGTTGCAGTCACGGAGAACAATAAGCATGCTAACATTCATGTATA
This sequence comes from Monochamus alternatus, assembly GCA_037114965.1. Classification (NCBI taxonomy): domain Eukaryota; kingdom Metazoa; phylum Arthropoda; class Insecta; order Coleoptera; family Cerambycidae; genus Monochamus; species Monochamus alternatus. The sequence goes on along the minus strand of CM073426.1, from coordinate 8,513,770 downwards.
AAGTTTTAAGTTGTAAGTTAAAACTCGAGTTATTTATTAGCTCAGCTTAATTTTTATGTGCCAGATCGCCGAGTTCGTCCTACTAGACATACTTTCTATGTAGCTCAGAGTCAGTCTTTAATAGGAGTTATAATGTCGACATATAATCAGTACCATGGTCAGCTTGCTTTTGGGATTTTTGATGTCAGTCTGGGTAGTTTCAAAAATGAAGTTTTACAATTGTTCTAAAATCCTCCATATACCTGTAAGTCAAGTATTTATATTATATTATACATTCCAAATTCTATTATGTGCCTATAGTTTATAGTTTATTCAAATTTATAATTTTATGTTAAATATAGAAACATGTAATTAGGTTAACACCAGTATGTTTCTTTAAATAAATAAATAAAATAACACCTGCCAAAATTTTAGCCCAACGAGTGTGGTTGCAAGTCTGTTCCTGACTTCCCTGATAGTGCAAAACATCTACTGTAGCACGTTTCTATGAGTCTTTATGGCCTACATGAAATTACATTAAATTATACACGTCGGTTCAAAAGTTAGAGCCTAAAAGATAAACCGTTGAGTACCCCTTAGAGGCTCTTTATCTGTATTATGACCAAATGGTATACCGAATTACGCACGAACCGAACTATGAACAGCCGTTTCATCTAAGATTTGGAATGTCAAGGAAATTATTGTGGCCATGGAAACAAAGAATCCACCAATCAAAACATCTTTTCACGGAAATCAACTGTGAAATATTCAATGTAACCAATCGTTAATATCTTTGGCATTACATTTTTCACATTACCGGGATAAATCTCGGCTAAAGCGACGTTACATTTACAATTCCCAATCGTAAATCCCTGGAAAATAAATCTGGTAGTTAAAACCCGATTTCGGGTGCCATAAAGCACGCATAAATTAAATCTTCGCGTCTTTATTACACGTGGCAGTCGCGATATTGGCGAACTTCTTCGAAATCGCTCTTAAAAGTAATTAAATTTTCTTGCTGCTAGGTCGACGCGTGCTGAGCGGGGCGTCGACGAAATGCTGAATATTAAATTTTGTAACTTTCGGTTAGAGAGGGTATATCAGTTTGAACTTTGCGAAGCAAAATCAGCTCTGCGGTTTGTGGGACGTTATGGGTAAAATATGTTTGAACCTACTTTGGGGCAAATTTTAACGAAGCTCTCGTCCGGGAATTTGCACGCCAGCGTAAAATCTGTACGGTATTAAGGTAGTTGTTGAGGCAACATCTAAGCGTTTTTTATATATTTTTAGGTATTAACAATATTGTGTGCAACTAAATACTCTATGGACTAAACCCCATCCAGCGTTGAATTACACCCACAATATCTACCCATATATTCTTTATTATTAGCTTTTGTAACATTTTTTACTGTATTAGAAAGGTATTTTAAGCTAATATATATCAAATCTCCTACAATTCCTATAAATGAAGTCATATGTATGTTCTCTGATACCAAACATCTAGGTATGCTAATGAACAATTCCACAGACAAAGCTCTATTCAATAAATATCTAAAGAAATTGATCTATCTAAATTTACTAACCTGGTTTAATGAAAACACTCTATGTCTTCAATTTGACAGTAGGAACTCGAAAATTCAACCACAATAGATGAGATCTGACCTATTTCTGCATTTTTAGGATTGCTTAATCAGCTCGTGCTCGTTATATATTTAAGTTGAGTCAAATATTTAACTGTAAAAATTAAAATTATTTGAAATGAAATGTCGACAATGTCAAATTGATTAATCTGTCAAATGAATTTAAACATCATAACGACCTACTAAGTTAATAACAAACTGTTACCCTTTATGTATCGTTTTTTATATATTTTTAGGTATTAACAATATTTAACTCAACTTAAAGGAGGCCACCTAATGAAGCAATCCTAAAAATGCAGAAATAGGTCAGATCTCATCTATTGGGGTTGAATTGTCGAGTTCCCATTGTCAAATTGAAGTTAGGTATTTATAGAGTGTTTTCATTAAACCAGGTTAGTAAATTTAGATAGATGAATTTCTTTAAATATTTATTGAATAGAGCTTTGTCTGTGGAATTGTTCATTAGCATACCTAGATGTTTGGTATCAGAGAACATACATATGTCTTCATTGATAGGAATTGTAGGAGATTTGATATATATTAGCTTAAAATACCTTTCTAATACAGTAAAAAATGTAAGCGTTTATCAGGAGAGGTACAGAGAAAGTTTTTTTTTAGATGAATTAAGAGTATTCTGTAATTTCAATTAACTTTACGTTGACACATTATACACTCACTGGCAAAAAAACCGGCCGCTAAAAACTAACCCCAATTTTAAAGTTGGCTTCCTCGCGAACCGCTCATTTGATTTTGATGATCTTTTTTTAAATTGTACACTGATTTCTCAGGATCGAATGCTATGTCGGACATTTTTATTCAGAGTTTAATTTGAGCATATACGGGGCACAAGAAAAATATGAAGTTTATTTCCCGAAGTTTGTAACACCCTGTGGGGTGCAGCAGGTACAGTCGCTGTTGCTAACTACAGTCACACTGTAGCCTCATCTTTTGTGAACATTTTGTTTTTTTTTAATGACGACATTATCTCTGTTTTTATTGGAGATACACTGTTTTGAAACAAACGCCTCGGAAAAAACGCAGAGAACAAATAAACATTAAAACGTAGATTAATGTGAAAACAATTGAAATTAAAAAAAAAGAAAAAAATGTAAGGAATTAATATCTAGTGTGGTCTCCTCGCTTCAAAATGGCTTAATTCAATCGACGTGGCATCGAAACAATCAGGTTTGTAACAAATTCTTGTGAAATTGTATCAAATTCTTTTTGAAGTGCAATTCGCAAATAACCGTTGACAAACCCTTAATTGTCATATTTCAAACAATCAATCCGCCTATGCCGCCTTGATTATTTACACGTAGAAATTTCTGCCTGCTAAGCCTTTTTCCGAGGCGTTCGTTTTAAGACAGTGCATCTCCAATAAAAACAGAGATAATGTTGTGATTAAAAACACAAAATGTTTATTTTTAGTGGAATTTGTTCATTTCTAAAATGTATATTTTCCATCCCTATTTTTACTTTTAAAATGTATTTGTAGAAAAAGTATTCCTCTTAGACATTTTTATCTGGAGTGAGATTGCTGATTTATGTTGTGGATAATTTTACATAATGGCATTTTGCAACTTCAAGCTTATTTTATATTTATCTATGGGCGTCATTTGCAATATTGAATGAAAAAGCGTCATACAATGTTACAAACAAGAAAAGCGCTTGACAGTTATTATAAAATTTTATTTCCTTAGCTATAAAACTTTATTTCTGAAGCAATAAAAGCGACGTACACATTGTATTTTAGCTCCACTTGACTTGCCGTAAGGATGATAAAGACCTAGACTGATACGAGCTTTTATCCTAACTATCTATAATATATCATATTAACCCAGAAGAAGAAAACAAGGATATGGTATAGACATTTTATAAATCAGTGTCTTAAATTACAAGCAACGGTACAATATCAATCTATATCTTGTGTTTAACGGGCTATAATTTACTTTATTTTTATAAAACCTACTGCTCCTAACGAGGTATATAATGTTGTAATGAGTTTCTAAAATACAAATTCTGTTGGTTCCCGTTAAATTGCTAAAATTTGTAAGTAGCTACTGATATTTCATATCCCTTGTATCAGATTATAAATCTATCCCTAAGGATTGGTATTTTTTCTAACAATCTAAAAACTTCTTTTTCAAAAAAGGTTGTTAAACCGATATATCCAACTATAGTCTTATTTTCAAACATTAATAAAATGTGAAAAAATTATATACTACCAATTAATTAATTTTCTCGAAGAGCATTTGTTGGCGGATAATGGGTTTAGGGAAAAAATCAACTATTAGAGCAGCCTATCAAGCAGCATCAAAAATATTAGATGCCTTGAACAACAAACACCCAACTGTAGCTGTCTCATTAGACTTGTCTAAAACATTTGATTGTATCGGTCACTATATAGTCAGAGTATGGCATAAGAGGTATAGTAAAAAACCTGATAACATCATATCTTCACAATCGCATGCAATGCATTGCAGAGGTGAACGATTCGGGAAAATTAATAAAATCAGAGAAGATGCTAATAAAAAAAGGTACCTCAGGGATCAATAGTAGGACCTTTACATCATTATCTATACCAATGATTTATAATATTATTTTGCTTCATTGGACTTACAATTGAACAAAGATAAAACGCAGATAATGACTCTAGAGGAAATAATCACGAATTATTATTTACAAATAATTAGAGCTGAAGCTAAAAGCTTGGTGGGTTCTAAGGGCAAAAAATAAATTCATCCTATAAATGGCTCATAAAATAGTGAGAACAATTAATAAAAAAAAAACAGACAAAATCAAAATACAATATATATGAATACAATATAAATATTAGAAACTCATAAGAGATCAATCATATTTGATGTTGATTAATGTGATGGTTAAATCCATTTTTAAAAGAATTTAGAGACGCTGCTGTAACCAAATTATCTGGTAAATCGTTCCTTTGGTCGAATATCCTGTTGGGTAGAAAATGTTGTCTATTATGTGTACGAAAGCTTTCCTTTTTAAGTTTGAATGAATTGCCTCTAAGACGTTGGTTAGGGTTTAAGTCAAAAATCACCTGTGGGCAGTACAGTTCTCCATGCAGGATCCTATAAGTTGTAATAAGGTCACCTCGAATACGCCTTTTTTCTAAAGATTGAATACGAAGACGTCGAAGACGTTCTTCATACGAAAAATATTTAAGACCAACTGGAAGTTTGGTGGCTCGCCTCTGAACCCCCTCTAGTCTTGCGTTGGCCACCGCGAGCTCCAAATGGGGGCGAATGTATGATTTGCATAACTTCAAAAATGTATCCAAGGTAAGGTTACTGAAAGATTTTCTGATCATAAAAATCAATTGATTACATTTTACATTCTGTATCATCCACATTATACTACCCTTAGGATTAGTTCTAGACATATGAGGTATGCACCATTCGGAACATCAATTACTAATAATATCTAGATCATCTTTTACGTGAAGAGATGGTGATGAAAATAGTTTAAGATCATCTGCATATGATAACACTTGGGAAGTACACGTATTCGTTAGGTCAGAAACCTATACTAGGAACAGAATTGGTCTAAGGACCGAACCTTGTGGAACACCACTCAATGCTTGTCTTCTCTCAGAAAATCTCTCAGCGATACGAACTATAAATTCACCATCTTCCAACAACGATTTTATCCAGTTTAACAGTTTACCACGCACACATGTTCAAGTTTATATAACAATCGCGCATGCGGAACTTTATCAAAGGCACAAGAAAAGTCCAAGTACAAAACGTCTATAAGGTGTCCATTGTCTGCCCATAAGGTCCAATAATAATCTGTTATTTCTGGGAATGAAAATTGATTTACGTCTAGATTGTAAATCTCATATTGATTCATTCACCGTTACTTATACGTGGTCACAATTGGCAACACTGTAAACATAGTCCTGCAGTGCAACTCGGATGCTGTTCAAGGACGGCGTGGATAGCAATTTGCGTACACTTTAAAAAATTAATAAAACTAGGCTGTTTATTTGACTTAAACAAACTAATTTCAGATTAGCAATCTAGAGAATACGTACAGTTACTTCTCAAAAAGGAACCCCCACTATATCTATCAAACTATTTTTCAGATGAAACCGATGTCTGTTCCATTTTATTTTACTGCATTCCGTCAAGTCGCATTCATGATATTATATTGTTAATTTAAAAAAAAAAATGAACGCATCAGTGATAGTACTCTGCAAATGTCCTCCAACTAGTAATTGTATGGAGGCACAAACCGTGCGTTCGAACGAGTATTTGTTAACAACGGAGGCGTTGAACCTTGTTCTCCGCTTCCGTTTTTTTTTTTCAATGCTAGGTGTGAGAATCCACGCCGAGACGTCCCCTAGGTAATTTTGTCTGCAAATACGTTTCGTTTATTTCATTGGCAGCCGTTCTGGCGTGGAGGACGTTAGCCAGCAGGTAAATAAAGCAGGTATGGGTGTGTATGTGTATACAGCCTGATTTAGTTCAGATGTATACAGGGTGCAACCAAAAAGCAGGTCATCCCGTTAACTGCGTATTTTTGGCGGCAAAATATGACGTTTTAACCCTACTTACCTATACAGGGTGATTCTAAAGTTATCAACAAATTTTAAATGTACAGGGACTTACAAATACAATTTTGTAAAAATAAAATCAAAAAGAGCAGTTCAATAATAATTAAAAAATACAATTCCTCACGGCACTGGAAACTCGTCCACGGCAACCGGTTAAAAAATTGAAAGAAATTCCAATGAAATACATTGTGCAATACCTATTTTTAGCAAATTCAACTGCTTCTGCCGCTATTTTTATTAATTTTAAAAAAAATATTTTGTGGTTTTAATTAGTAAAATGGTTTGACATACCTCATGTTACAACAACATTTTGGTCTTATTCAATTTCTACAAACTAACAAAAATGTTTTTGCTTCTCGTCCGTTTGAATTTGTACATTATTGGCAGCAGCTATGATACGTTTGCGTAAAACATGTGTCCACTTCGGTAAATATTTCTTTTTTTAAAAATAAGTCCAAATGATTTAAAGTCAGGAGACCATGGCAGCCATGGTACCGATCCTCCTCGTCTAATCCCCAGGTATTAATGCTTGTACATGCTGTACGGATATAATTGAGTCTCGTATATGATGCGCCACACTACTGCAACACGTCGTGAACGCTCTGGACCTCCATCTCTTCCACGATTCGGTTGCAAATTTTCCATGTCACGTCAGCGTTTGCACTACACTTGCACTCACTTGTAAAAGTAGTTGCATTTGGAACGTGTTTACCGGGAAATCGTTCTGCTAAAGCATTTTCATTTCATAAATTAAAACGATATCCATCAACTTCAATATTTTTTTTTCTGGGAAACTATAAGGATTTTACAAAAAAATGTTTTACGATATTGATTCCATTTTTCATGACGCACCTAAGTATTCCCAAATTATTTTAGATAAGTTCTGTATCACCCTGTATACAAAAATGTCTAACTTAAAAGATACAGGGTGCTAAATTTGAAGTTTTAAAATTGTTTTTTCGATCGAGATTCCTTGTCTCAGTCAAGATTACTTACAATGGTCGGATAGTGTTGCTCCTCATATATGCGAAATGATTTCTTTCGTGTCAAATAAACGCCCTAATAAAAGTACATCTTACACAGAACATACTTTGACATCTAAATAGTACAGTAGCACAAGTCGGAAGCGCATAGAGAACGACGTATGTGACTGATTTTGTAAAAGGTGGGGATCAGTTGGCTACAGAACGGTCCGCGATGCGCCTAGTCCGGGACCGCATAGTGCATTTCTTAAATTACTTCTCAACAAAATGTTGCGATATAACTCAGCAGCCATGTAAAATCAGCCTTCGTAAATGATAAATAGAAATGGAATTGAAACGAAGGAAGTATGAAATATCACTATACGAAAAACCTTCTCCAATACGCCTGATATGAATGCCTAGCTCCACCAACTCGAGCGTTGCCTATAATTCATATCTGGTAGATCACAGGCAGCTGGAGTGTAAATATTTCAAAATTTCAGAAGCTGATGCAACGCCTCCTATATTTTACGTCATATATTCTATGTATATTTGAAGACAATGAACAGTATCGAGCAAAATGAAAACGAATATTGATATGATAAATGTCTTGAGTTGTACACTTGACGTAACACTCTTATAATAATATATGATATACTTTTAATCTTCATTATTAGTCCAAAAGGAAAAAAGTATAATTATAAGAAAGTTAGTACAATCATTTTTGTTATTCAAGATGTGATACAGAAAACAAATAAACATGATATTACGTCTCGTCTCGTATCCAATGATTCAATATTAAATCTGATTCTGGGAAAAACCTTTGGAAGGATAAGACCTTTCCTGCAAGAAAGAAAAATTTTAACAACACTTTCTGAACTGATTGCAAATGCTGCCAATGAACATGATAAATTGGATACCATATTATTGAACCATATCCATGTTTAGATTTCACATTTGGACAAATCCCGGCAGTTGCGCTAAATGAAGCCATATGATATATATGAGCTCTAGAAAGAATAGTATTGATATGATCGATAATAATTATTTTTATATTTAGAATGGCACTTTTGCTTTCAAGAATAGAAGTAAGTATCCACTCGAGATCGCAAAAGCATTTCGCGTTTGAGGTCAAACAATATTTTGTTCGAAAACTGCAAAAAAATATAATAATCGTGTTATCTACAACAATTTAATTTGTATTTGAATTTGAAATCGTTTGAACCGTGTTTTAATCAAGACGGTTTAGACGCAGTGACTATCATAGCGATAGCAACTTAATAAACATTAATAATAATTAGTTTGAAAAAGTAGTGTCAGAATTATATATTGTAATTCATATTCTAATGAGCTGGGAAAGTGAAGACGAGCATTTGCCAGAGGAAGTATTGGAAGCGGCACAAAGTGCTGTACGAGATTGCCTACAACGAATTTAAAGGGTGGTGTAATTCGGAGAAAATTCAAAAAGCTTCCGAAACGGTATGACTGGCATATTTCGAACATAAAATTAAATCTTTGACGTTATGGTCAGTTTAAAGTACACTGAGTACCAAAGAATATATAATATCAGAAAAAATCCAAAACTAATATCATATTAGAAAAGCAAATTGGTTGGATGCCGTCCAAAAAAGTACATAATTCTAACGAAAGCAGAAATTGAGAGATTTTTACAAAAAACAACATAATAGATTTCTGCCAGAAAAAGTAATTCATAATAATATAAATCAATCGATTTAACTAATTTTGGACAGCTTTTCTGGTTATTTTAGTAACTGGTGTTCGTGAAGTTTTGAGAAGAGATGAGCTACTAAAGATAACGATAGATGATATAGAAAACAAAGATTCAATTATTGAATTCCCGATTCCAAAACTTATACTCCGAGATGTTTTGTGATTTCAAGTCCAGACCAAATGAAGATATATCGGAAATACTGTGCTTTATGTCCAGCAGTTACTGCAAGTCGAAGATTTTTTGTGAAGTATGTCAGGGAAAATATGTTAACCAAGTGGTTGGCGTCAACAAAACAAGAAATGTGCCAAAAGAAATGACAATTTATTTCAATTAACCTGTTCCGGATACTTATAGCGGGGCACTGCCTTTAGACGTTCTTCCGCCACTCTGTTAGCCGACACAGGGGCCGATATTACCACCATTAAACGACATAGGGGGTGGCGTTCTAGTACGGTAGCCAGGACATAGAAGATTCAATACAAAATAAAATTTCAATTCAATTCAAGTTCAATAATTAATAAAAAAAAATGATAAATTATTTTGATATTTGTTTTATGTTCTACAACGAAAAGAACTTTGGCGTTCTTGAACATAAAAGTAAAAAGACTCACTTTGTCAACTCTACCAACAGCACTACCCACTATCAAATGGGCAAGCAATTTTTGGGAGTGTCATTACATTGCATTTAGATAAATTAAGTTTCAGACGATTTAGCTCGCACCATTAAGACATTTGACAGGTGGAGTTTAAAGTCATCCACAACTAAATGCTCACAAGCAATGACTATGAATCTCCATAGTAAAAAATAAAAATAATATGGGATCTAAATTGTCTTATTGTTCGTATTTGAATCAATTTAAAGAGATATTTATCATCGTCTCTCTAATCATCACACACCCTGTATTAGAATTCCACTTTTATACTTTCAATTAAAGTGTTGATATTATCTCCACGCTAATAAATTAAGTGCTCCCTAACATCCCACCCGTTGTTTTACGGGCAAAGTTAATGATATCAAAAGGCGCTCTAAAGGGTAGTTGTGGTATTATATCGGAGAATGGGAAGGTCGTCCAAAGCCAACTGCCGTTACGGATAAACACAGGTTAAAGGCGCTAGAAGGCAAAGTGTAATACAAAATTCTATTTTGCGGTCGTTTTAGAAGCCGCACTGAAATTAATTATGCCGTTGGTGTAGGTTAAAGAGAGCTATTGCGTTTGCGTCCTCCATTACTTGTCATGACGAAATTAAAAAGAGATGAGCGTCACCCAAATAACGTTGTTTTTTTTAATTTATTTAAGTTTGTACTGGTCTTCAGCGAATATGTTATGAGATATTCCAATTAGTTTATTTTTCCATTAAATAACGCCAAGTAATTCTTGTGGTTGAAATAATTACAGTTTTTCTGGATTACTATTAGTGTTCCGTGAGACAAAAAGAAGAAAAAAATTTGAAAAAGTCTTGTCTTGTTTTGCGAGAGAAGGCAAGATTTTTTGTCTCGTTCTTGCTCGATCTTTCAAGATTATGCCTTTTACCTACTACTTTGTGAGTTGAGCAATTTTGCAAGACGTATGATTCTTGCAAGACACATTGCATATAAATGAGCACCATGGAACTTGGTAACAGTGGTGATTACTCCTTGTATAAATTTCATTGGTTTATTTTTTTTCTCCGGCGATAAAGTTCTGCAAATAAGGGCACATTGAAACTTATTTTCTTCGAATTTTATAGGCCTCCACATCATCAAAATCAGTCGGACTGCCCCTTTACTGCGAGGAATTTATATGCCTCTTAATAAAAAACCGGAATATAAAAAACCGGAATATAAAAAACGTCCCTCCTGAAATATTCAAACAATTTCGCCACACGTCGTTACCGTAACCGTAAACAAATACGTAGCCGTAAAAGTTTCCCTCCCAATTTACTTAACGAATGGGATGTCTGTTGATGCGGTAGACAATTATACTTCTGTATATTACTGCTTTATTGTCATCCAAGGGTAGTAAATTGTTTATATCCCAGAACTAGGTTAAGTAACTAGAAGTGATAAAGGTGTAGAAACTACAAATTTTATTTATTATGAATGTTTGCTCTTTATCAACATATTTTGACCACAGACGGATATGATCATATTATCCAGATTGTTGTAGAGAAATTCAGTTTGCAATTTTAAGGGAAAAAAATACTGAAGTCACCAACATACTTTTGACACGTTGATAATAATTATCAGTGACAATTGAACTAATAATAGCATAATAGACATCAACATAAACATTTTTAAGAACAATATATTCTCAATACCGTTAACAATCATCTACGAGCTGTAACACCTTTACGATATTACAATAACGAGGGATGGTCATCATCTAAAGAAGAAACTGCTATCAAATCGTTAGTTCTATGGGTAAATATATCACCAGCATATTGAGAAAATCGGATATAAAAATAAATCTGGATAATTTCGAAACTGCCGCTTTCAAGGGCATCTGCACGGATAATATTGTGTGAAACTCCCGATCAACGTCGAATTACACCCAAAATATTGGTACCCCTATATTTTTTAAATATTAGCTTTTGTAGATTTTTTACTGTGTTTGTAATAGTTATGTATATATTCAAGGGCGTTAAGTAGATGTTTAAGACCTGTAGCGTGAATAGCCCGAGACTGCAGCCGAGGCCTATACACGCTTAAGGTATTATGAAGCATGAGATTTATGCATGGCCGGTATTTAGAACACTTATAAATTTGCTATACATCATATTATGCATTTGTTGAAATAAGTATATATAACTAAAATCAAATAATTTTTGTTGGGGCCGAATTGACAGTTGTCACGGATGCCTAGCAATAATATCAGCAAACGCGGTTTTCATGTGCGCCATATTTAGTCCCCGAAAAAGCCTCTAGGAAAGAGACATATTAGGTCTGTTCAAGCAAGGAATTCGGAGTGGTTTCAAAGTGTTAGAAATATTCGACCAGTAAAGTTATGTGTGTTTTCAGTGAATAACGTGAACGAAGTAGCTGGCCGAACGTTTTTGATAAAAATGTGGTACAATCAAAATTATATTTTCCTTTTCAATAAAATTAGAGTACACATCATTAGATAAAGAGTGAATATTTAGTGCATTTCAGAATTAACGCCCGAGCGCGTAAAAGTGACACTTATCGGTCGAAAAATTCCATAGACAAGGTGGGATTCAATCAATATTAGAAACAAAAATTAATCAAATTAAATTTACTAATGACAAGTTAATTTATACAGGGTGATTTTAAATAAAGGAGCAAGAATGAGACCACATATTCGTTAGGTGAAAATAAACCGATTTAACCTAACCTACCTTTATCCCAAGTCGCTTAATAAAAAAGATACAGGGTGTCAAAGTTAAAATTTTATTTTCGATATTTATAGATAACTTCTTAAAAAATTCAAATATGTACTTAAAATTTGTAAACCAGGGGTTTTTCCAGGTGAGAAATTCAAATTTGTTTCTAATTTTGACGTCACTAGTAGGGGGCGCCACCTATGGCATATTATGTTTCTTTTCAATAGCAGAACTTTTTTGCTGCTTAGTATATCCATCTGACTATTGAAACAATCGATTCTCCTACCTGTTATATCTGAAAAAGATATACCTTGTTGAAGTGGTTAGGAGTAACAGTTTTCGAAATAATCCTATTTGAATTATTCAGTGCACCGATTGAAAACTGTTATCGTTTCAGGTAAATTGACTTTTTTACTGAAAATATAGCAAAATGTTATTTGAAAAAGTTATTCAGAACGGTAAATTATGGAGATGTGCAAAATTTCAAAAAGATCGGCCTGCTTTGATAAAATCTTAGTGCTTTGTTGAAAAAAATGGTTTCATCAAACCTCGCCGATCTTCTTGAAATTTTGCACGTCTTCATAATTTACCATTCTAAACAACTTTTTCAAGTAATATTTTGCTGTATCTTCAGCAGAAAAGGCACTTTACCTCAAACCAAAATAGTTTTTACTCGGTGCACTCAGCATTTCAAATAGGATTATTTCAAAAATGGTTACTCCTAACGACTTTAGCAAGGTATACTTTTTCAAATAAAACAGGTAGGAGAATCATTATTTCTATAGTCAGATGGATACACTAAGCTGCAAAAAAGTTCTGCCATTTAAAAGAAACATGATGTGCCATAGGTGGCGCATCTACTAGTGACGTCAAAATTAGTAACAAATTTGAATTTCTCACCCGCAAGAACTCCTGGTTTACAAATTTTAAGTAAATATTTGGATTTTTTAAGAAGTTATCTCCATATCAAAAGTAAAATTTTAACTTTGACACCCTGTATCTTTTTTATTAAGCGACTTGGGATATAGGTATGTTAGGTTAAATCGGTTTATTTTCACCTAAGGAATATGTGGTCTCATTTTGCTACTTTATTTAAAATCACCCTGTATATAAAAAAAACCACATGCCACAATGTAATTGTCACTTTGACAGCGACAAAAGTTATCTGCAACTTTTACAATGACAAATGCGCTAGTTGTTTTTTTCATTTATTCATTTTTTAATCAACTCGCGGTGCCATTGCCAAAATAAAAATTATATGACATTTTTGTCAACAACTTATTGAATTATTAAACATCAACGACTGTGAAATATTTGCAATGGCCAGATTATATGACGAAAATGAACCGGAAGCACTTCAAAAGAAATTATATCACATTTTGGCATTTGAATTAGCTTGGCGTGGAGGAGAAGCAACTTACTGCAAAACCACTTAATTCGTATCTGAAATTAAAAATAATGGAAAAGAAACGACGTATCAAGTATAATTCACTATTTTCGAAAACGAGACAAGGCGGTGACAATAAATTATGTGACACCGAATGTATTGCGCCTAATATTTTAGAGGAAGATATTGCCCAGTACGCTTATTTAAAAAGTTAATGGAAAAACGAGGCACTTCTATAACATTGGACGGAGTATTTCTTACACCAAATTCCTTTTGGAAGAAGAAAAATTCTAAAGGTTGGTATAAAAATCTGCCGATTGGAATTAATGAAATTTTCAAATGAACTTAATGCTCAGCACACGCATTGGTATAGATGTCAAACGGGTCAAAGTTACAAATCACTTAACATCGAGTCGCAGCAGTTAGGGAATTAAGTAAAAGTGGAATTGAAGAACCAGCTCTAATAAAAATAATAGGACACAGCAATTCATCATTTGGGGTGGGCGATAACGGTTTGGAACTATCGATTATCGACAAATAAAATAAACCAATATTATCATTATCGATATTACAGTAATACCAATATTATCGATATTATAACAAACTGACAGACGCATTCGCTCCACACACAAACCTAGAAAAAATATAGACAGCGTCGGTTCATGATATAGGTCATGTGATAGGTACCGCGTTGCCTAGGGTCTTACGGTCCAGAAAATGGATATTTTATTTGTTTGATGTTGGCGGTTGTGGAAATATGATGGCTGTATTGCAATATGAAATTAACTAACTTGCTGTCACTTTAAATGTCATTAAAGAATGTGACCAATCACAATAAACAAATAAGCTTTACGTTACAATACAACCAACGTAAATTGGCATAAAAACCAAGTTTTAGCGATTCTGGACCTTTTAGGGCAGTCATGAATTAGCGGTCGCCGGCAATGACACTGGCACAGTCTATATTTTTTCTAGGTTTGTGGCTCCACATCCAGCCTTAGGGTAAAAGTTGTCAGATTCAAGGAGCCACAGGCTCGTTGCCGGGGTTTGTAAACTATTGCCAGTAGATGGCGTGATTTGGGTGTGAAAAACAATGTTTTGAAAGTCTACTTGACAATTATCACATATTTGACACATCTGACAGCAGTGTTTTTTTGCTGTTTTAAGTGCAGTTATTTGTCAGTCCCTATGGAAAAGTGTTAAAATAATTAAAATATTAAAGTAATAACGTCAAATAATGAATAATTTTTATATACTCGAGTCAAGAATTCAGACGTCTTACGTCACGGCTGACGTTACACATTTGTTTTTATTGTCAACGTAATTTTCGATATTTGGTGGCTTTAAAAACAATCATTTTTTGCAATTTAGGGCTATATATAATGCAAAATTTTAGTGTTGTATATAGTTTTATTACTATCAGTTGCAGTTTCTTAAATATTTTGATGAAAATATAATGAATTATTCATTTGTTCGTATGACGTAAGTCGTCTGAATTCTTGTCGCGAGTATATCACAGAGTGTTCTACGTATTGTAAGTTGTCGCTTCTCTTTATAAGATCTGTGGCCTTTGTTATTCGCCCCCGGAAGGATTTCATTCTCAACAGATGTCGCCCACTTCGTGATTGTTCCCTAAATTTTAAGCAAATAATATAAACAAATCTACAACCTACGAAGATGTTTACATATAAGTCGCATAAATCAATAATCATTATCGGCTTCAAGCTACGGCTAAACGTGATTCTTTGTGAGTCAAAATATTATCGATATTATCAAAACTATCGGTAGCTACCGATATTATAGATATAATCGTTATTATAACGATAATATTGAAAATTATCGATAGTATCGGTAATATCGATAAATTTTCGATAATTCGATAATTTTTTATCTGTATTATTATCGATATTTTCGATAATTATCGATATATCGATAAATATTCCCAACCCTATTCATCATCAATAAAACCATACTTACAAGTTGACAGTATCATTCGAGCATTACTCAGTCGATTCGTTTGGAAAAAGAACAAACTTCATCTACGGCATTAGTATTCCTTGTATGAATTTCAATAACTGCGTGTTTAATAATAACTGTACGCTCAAATAAAAATGTATTTATTTTTAGTGTTTGATAAATAAAGTTTACATTGATATGTTTCTAAATTTATTATTGATACCGGGTAAATTTTTGTTTTTTTTTAACATTTCTAAGATTGCTTCTTCAGGTTAAAATTATTTGAGGAATTAAATTTTGTAACGACAATATCGAAAATATTGATAATCTGTCTAGATTAATTTACTGGATTGAAATATGTGAATGTTTTTTTATTTCATATCGCCGTCGCGGCAAACCTTTTAATTTCTTATCCATGGCTTGACCAATCACTGGATTTGTTCCAACACGACGGATGGAAAAGGCAAATCCTCCATTGTCGGGATTTACACAAAAGTTGAGAAAGCAATTACCTACCCCCACACGTGCCGTTGTTGTTTTTTTTCTATCCCTCTCCGGCCGGTATCGGCAGAACCCCTTCCAGTGGATCTAATCCGTTCGAAATGAAAGTTTCAGCAGCTCAGTCGGGAATAAGCTTGAGGGACGGTTTAAATTGGAATTGTTTCTAGATTACCCGTAAGGACCGTATTTTTCGTTGTAAGTTGGATCGAATAGTTTTCTATTCAACTCGCACGTTATCAAAGGGGTCTCACTGGTCATCGTTAAAGATAAACAAAACACGTACATACAGGGTGATAATAAATTAATTTGCGAAATTACATAACCTCAAAATTATGTTTTTAAAATTACTATTTTGATATAATTTTCAATCTTACTAGCCAACTGACACATTTTTAAATGAATTGCACTGGCCACTATTAAAGATAAACAAAATCATATACAGGTTATTCTCAGTAAATCAATTTATGAAATCACATAACCTCAAAATTATTATATATTTTTAAAATTACTATTTTATCATTTTTAGTCAAGCGATTCAGTTGGCACGTTAGCAAATGAGTTTCGATGTGAACCTTCTTTTCCACGATATTAACATCAGTCAATTTCATTTTATACAGTTCGTCACTTCGACATGCACTTGATACACCAATTATGAGTGAGTGAAATTACTATTTTGTCATTTTCAGTCTAGCGATTAAACTAGTACATTTTAAATAAGTTTCGATGTGAACCTTATTTTCCACGATATTTTATACAGTTCGTCAGTTCGACATGCACCTGATACACCAATTATGAGTGCAACCTTTAGGCCCGGCGCAAAATGAGACGCAGCTTGGTGACGTGACGCAGCGTGAGTCACGGCGAGTTTTATGCGGGAGGAAACTGCTAGCGCGGGTACCGCGCACATACGATTGCAGTTTTCACTTCGCAGGCAAGCCATATATTACTGAAAAATGGCAACTGCTACTGCACTCGTTGATTATCAATTTAGTTCTGAATTTGATTCAGAAGACGAGTTTGAGTGCGAAATGGCATCGTGTATCACCCAGATGGGTAGTAATAAAAAGTCGGTGAAAAGCTTGTACTTGAAAAAAAAAAACCAGAAACTCATGGAGAATTTGCCTTAACTAAAGAATTTACTGACGATTTTGTTCTCATGTAGTCTACATGGCTTGTATCGTACAAAACTAGTCGAATTCGCATGGTCTCGATTAATTTTTTTTCCATGTTTTCAAACACGCGCCGTGATTTCTAAAACTGTGGCAACTACACTGCGTTCCGCAGGATCACGTTGAGCCAAAACTGCGTCACGTCACGCTGTGAAGAAATATGTGGAATAACTACGAGGGTTGTCCGTAAATTAAGGTCTCCAACAAGCTCCCCTAGCTTAAATCTGACAACAGCACCGTGTTCCTTGCTTCCCCCACCACTAATCTGGCTGGTCACTGCCTCGCTGTGACGGTCAATCTTGGTGTCTTGTCCAGTGTTGTTAACACGTAGGGAAATTCCCTACTTGTAGGAAAAATTTGTCAATAAATCGGTTGGTAGGGAAAATATTCTTATTTTGTAGGGGAAGAATAACTTTAATAAAATAATAAGTATCGCAAATACTTACTATTTTACCATTTAAAAGAAAATAAGATTTTATGGATTGTTTCTCATATTCGTTTGTAAACAATAATATGCCAACAGCGCTTTATCTTTTATACAGAATTTTAACATTTCTAACTTGGGCTTGGTCTATGGCTTGGGCAGGCAGCGTAGGGAAATTTATAGTAGAGTAGGGGAATTTCATACTTCGTCGTAGGGAGACAAGTTTTTAAAGGTTAACATCACTGGTCTTGGCTTAGCAGCCGTTAACGATGGAAGGAGAAATCGACGCTCCTGCCAAGTGTGAATTGCGTTCGGTGATTAGATTTTTGTGGTTTAAGGGGTCACCCCCTACTGAAATTCATCGTCGGTTGACCGATGTGTATGGAGAAAAGTGTATGGACACAAAAAATGTTGTGTAGAGAGTTCGCAGCCGGTCGTACAAACGTGCATGACAAGGCCGGCCGCGGGCGTCCATCAGTTTCGGACGAGTCAGTGACGAAATTTGAGGAGCATTGCTTGTGGAAATCATAGACCATCCTCCTTACAGCCCTGATTTGACCAATAGTGACTACTATTTGTTTCCCAACCTGAAACAACACTTAGGAGGAATGAAATTCTCCAGCGACGAAGAGCTGAAGGCAGCCGTCGATACCTTCCTGCGCGAGTCAGCGGGAGAGTGGTACGATGCGGGTATGAAAGAGCTTCAAGAAAAACTCCAAAAATGCATTGATCGTGACGGGGACTACGTTGAAAAATAGCTAAAAGTCCAAGGTTTCAGAGTATGTACTTAGTTTTGCAATAAAAAGATGTTTATTATTTGAAAAAACATTGGAGACTTTAAATTACGGACAACCCTCGTATTATTACTTAGATTCACAAAAACTCGCCGTGACTCACGCTGCGTCACCTCACCAAGCTGCGTCTCATTTTGCGCCGGGCCTTATAGGCAGCATATCATCAGGTGCATTTTCAAAAACGCCGCAATGTTCTCACTGGGAGAAAGTGCTTGACTTTTTGGATACATATTCTAGAAAATTTGGACATATCCTCTTTATCTTTAATATTTAAAGTAGTACGCAGCGTTGAGTAGATGGACGGATGGGTTGAAGGCTTTTTGATTTTGACAATATTGCTAAAATATGCCAGTATCATAGTAACCGTTGTCAAAATGCCAACGACTTTTTTTTATCTGTAATCACGTTATACAGAAAGTAGAAAGTATAACTCGGGATGTTCATAGTGAATGTGTTCCGTCGATGACGCTCTTAGAATGGTAACCGTCAACGGACAGTGCCAAAGCGGTAAAATCATAAATTAACAAAGGGCAAGTGAGCTGAATGTGACACAACTTCATTTTGATTTCGTTTGTAAGATTGGTTCAACATTTAAGATATTATGGGAGTTTTGAACGCTAGTATGTTAATGTTGAACGAAAACAAACTTAAACCAAACATTTTAAATGCCACAGAAGAGGACTCTAGTCGCGTCAGTAAAAAGGGTTATGTATTTATTTATCTATTATTGAATTTTATGTTAGTTAACTTGTTGCTGTTTTATAATGTGTTATACATAAAATAATACATTTTATATTTTTTGTTTATATAGAATAATAGAGCGAACACCCACTCCAAAAAAATGTATGTCAAAGAACAGTACCTCACGGATGGCGTCTCTAATAGAACTTCCTCATTTTCCACTTGAATAATTAAATATGATAATAATGCTGGTAATGTTACGACTAAATATGCTCAGCGCTGGTCTGTTCAGTGGCGTACTATGAAAATTTCGAAAAAAGTAACAAAAAAGAAGAAAACAAACTTATTATACGTATATGTAAAGGTCACAGCCAATCGCCTCCCCCCCCCCCTCCAAACCGGACCCCCATTCAAATTTACACCCTGTATATTCATCTCTTCAAAAAAAATCAAATTATCACATATAATGTGAGCACTCAATGGGCCCAAATTAGATCCTTGAGGGACTTGCAATATGTTGACGGGACTTGAATCCATTAAACGCAACAAAATATGTTCTACGTTTAATATAAGAGCAAAATAGGTTTATTAGCACGGGACTAAGTGAAAAGAGACGCTGTGTAGAATTTAATTCCCTCCCAGTCTGGAACCTGTGTCGATGCGCCATTCATCAGAAGTGTGATGTATTGATCGGAGCGCCGATATCGGAGAGATGGGCTAGACGGCA
The DNA here is from genome assembly GCA_037114965.1 of Monochamus alternatus. Taxonomy (NCBI): domain Eukaryota; kingdom Metazoa; phylum Arthropoda; class Insecta; order Coleoptera; family Cerambycidae; genus Monochamus; species Monochamus alternatus. The sequence goes on along the minus strand of CM073426.1, from coordinate 8,493,915 downwards.
TGCCTACGACGACGGCGGTCGCCCCCTGACCCAAAGCTCGTGACCTCGCCGCAGCGCGCCCCTAACACTCCTTAAAACAGAAATTAGAGGCAATTCAGGTTTCAACCACCCCTTGACTTTTGTTCCAGGGTCATTTTCATTAAATTAGGAAAATTGCGAAATAAAAATCACAATCAGCTGCAGGAAACCAACCAAGATTGATAACTATTTGTATGCATACAACAATAATATCATTCATCTACAACACAGTATACTAATACACCTCCGGAGATTAGAAATGTTGCAGACGCTGTAACTTTAGGTTTGTTGCTAGAAGAACCAAAGAAGTTACACGAGAAGCAATAATCTTTGCGACTTGGTCGAAGGAAATTTATAAATATTCAGAAAACATACTGTTCGGTTATTTTTTGTGAGAAAGCGAAAACACTAAAATCGTCCAATATGGTCGATTTACTCGATGCTAAAATCTACATTATCTACTAAGAATGGTATTGGGTTAAGCAAGTTCAAAAAATTTACGGTATTTTTAAAGAAGCAAGGAGTTGGATATAAGCCTAAGAAATCAAAAACTTTTTCGCAAGCGAAAATATACAGATTTTTGCGCGAGGACAATGATAAAACATACTTATTAAAAAAGGTAAATTCTGTACCTGCATATTTATTATTGTAAAATCTGTAATTTAATAAAAATATCTTATTATAGGTTATTATTGGAATATTGGGTGCCTGCAGACGTGATGACAGTAAAAATTAATGTTAAAGATGTTTAAGACAAAAAATCCATTTTGATAGTTACTACTTCTCATTCAAAGACAAGAAGAAGTCGAACTTTTACTAATAACATTCAAGATAATTATATTAACTTTTTGTCATTCTATAGGAAGCATGTAACCGTGAGACCTAGAAACGAAAACACGCCAGCACGATTATTCTCAAAATTTAATAAAGTGTTTTAATTAAGTGGTAAGGAATGAATGTTATTGCTAAAATACCAAACGATAATTGCTAATTATCTTAATCTACCAGAGTGTCATTTATACAGACAGAGGACATTCTTTCACCGAACATCGCCTACTTTGTTGGTTTATGGTGGAAGTGATATTATACAATTGAAGCGGCAGAGGGGATGAAAGAATTCTACAGTTGCAGAAGGATACCTACATAACATCAATGAAAAAATTGAAACAAATAAGACAATTTTTTCCACGGTCGGAAGTGGAAATCAGTTTCTATGACATTAAAATTAAAACAGAAGTAGTCGATTATTCCCAAGGGAGTATAATGCTCCCAAGGGAGTTTACATTATGGAGAACGTTTTTCATGCAAAAAAAAAGATAACATTGAAATTATTTATTGACATTTAAATTAAATGTTACAGTTGTACAATTTTCAAAATTAATATTAGAAGGAATATTACTTTCGCTTACATTTACAGTTAATGTGATTGCGCTAGTAGTGGTACCTACTAAAACCTGATTAGCAATTTTGGTCTTATTTTCAATGGAGTTCTCGACATAACCCTCAGCGACTGTCGTTGATTTCCAACCAGCATGACGCTTTATTGTCGTGATATCTACACCAGCATCTGCCAGTAATGTCGCTGAAGATCTTCGTAAGCAGTGACCAGTATAACATGCAGCATCAGGTAATTTTAAATACGAAGCTACTACACTCGGAATTTTTCCCATGGTATTCTTGCCAACTGGCTGCGAACTACATTTTCCTGCTTTGTAGTACAAAAAAAGGCGCTTATGCTTGACGTGGGGAGGACCAAGGGACAGGTATTTTCGAAACAATTCAAGCATATTTCCCACATCGGTAACCAGAAAGGTTCGTGGAATCTTTGTCTTAATGTTTGGAATTTTTACAATCAAGGAAGAGCCTACATCCTCAATATCATATACAGTTAAATTGACTAGCTCATCAGTTCGACAAGCACCGGCAATCCCCAGAATTAATCCAACCTATAAAAAATCAAAATACTTAATAATTGAAATACCTAACAACAAACGTAATCTTACCTTAATCATTAAGAATTCTTTATCATCTGCATTTGATAGATAACGGTCGATTTCACCCTTTGTCAATATTTTCGATTTTTTCGCTTGATATCCGTCACCGGTTCTTTTCAAAAATGCGATCAGCTTGGGGAATTTGCTTATATCTATGTTGTCGTAAATTATCAAGCATGACTTAACCATAGCATATTGCGCCCATAATGTGGAAGACTTGTAATTCTTTGCACTTTCACTGAAGTATGCCAACAAAACATTCTCGCTGTATACTTGAACATTTTTCTCGGCGCACCACTTTTTGAACCGATTGTAAGCTATATCGTATAAAGATCTTGACTTCGTAGACAGCAAATTGCTTATTTCAATATTTGCAGCCTCCATAATCTCTTCGGACTCACAATTATTCATTGTGCACTAAACAAACTTTAAACTAAACCAAACTAGCACCTTAATTTGACAATTCTTTTTGTTTGTTTATTTTGTAGTTATGACAATAACTCAACGACTACTAAATAAATGCTCAAATCCGAATACAATAATTCTGGTGCTACTTACTTCATGATGACAAAATATGTGTTTTTAAGTTAATGAGACCGTGGAAAAAATAATATATACCATTCGGGAGAGATGCTACTTTGTCCTCGGTGCATTGTAGCCATCGGGCTTCAAATTGCACCTCTGCCAAAATAACGCATTTCTCTCCCTTATAGTATAATGTACTATTAATTATGCCATCAAATAATGTACAAGTAATTTTATATAGAAATCTCAGTGATTTTTTATTTTACCATGTCGGAATATAGCTCCAATATGTCTTCTGGATCAGGAATTATTATTAAAGATTGTAAAGACTGTTTTTTCAGGATTCAAATTACGAATGCTAACAAATGATCTTCTTACCTTTATGCTATTTATAATTAATGTTCTCGTTGTAATGAATTTGTAGATAAAACTTTGTATATGCATTACTAGCAAAAAGTGGCATTACTGCTAATAATGTATCACTCTTCGCTGTTCATACAGACATAATTATTTTAATTTCGAATTATGTATTTATTAATCCAACGTTCATAATTAGTATTTTCAGAACTAATACAAAAAAAATCTGTAACAGGTTCTAGGGCCCTTTGATTGTCGGGGTCTGGAGCTATGAGCCCCCCTTCCCCCCTCAGTCCCTTCTTAATACAAGGCTGATGTCTGATTTGTTAGTCATTTAAAAAAAAATTAGTTTCACTATAATAGCTTACTCATACTACATACTAATTTATATAAAATATGTCGTAATAAGTAGTTACCTAGATTTTTTTTTAGATGAAGTGGTATTTTTCTCATAGTAATAAACCTTTCGTTTGTAATATAGTAGTTCAACCAATTCGACCACTTTACTTACCTTTCGGTTGTTGTCTATTTTGATCAAATAAAATTAACATATACTTAGATATCAAAAAACATATTGTTACATATCTTAAATACTTATTGACTTTTATAATATCGTTAGGAATATACGTTCTTGTAAAGTCTTGTTTTTTTTTTTCAGTCATAATGCAGGTATATATGTACAATTATTTATATTTATCTAATATACAGGGTTAACTATGACTAAGTACAAATATTTTAAGAGAGGATAGAAAAAAATAAGAATTAACAGAATTTCCTTTCAAAAAATTTCCAAACTTATTTATAAAGCGAAAAGAAATGTTTTTCGATATTATATTAAATCCTTATTTAACGCCGCCAATGCGAGAATCAGAGTATGCAACCAGCAAGCAACCGTCATGCAACAGTCGGCCACAGTCGGCAGTCGGTTCGCTGTCATGTTATAATTTAATTCCTGTGTTTACGTTGTAGTTTTGTGTTCTTCAGTTTTTAGTGCCTTACTTTAATTTTAAACGTTTTATAGTTAATAAATAAAGGAATATGTGTCAGGTACAGATATTTTCCCACAATATAGTTCACCGGTTTGTTTTTCTAGGTTATGGGACAAGACTGCCGCGGGTGTTAAACGTTTTGTGTTATCTATTAGAACCTACCTACTCATCCTTTTCTTCGATTTTGTTATAATACATAGGCATTGTATCTAAATAACTGTACTTACGGGAAGTGTGTTTATCGGTAGTGAGTGAAAATGTAGTTTTACCAGTTTGTAACCAAATAATGAAAAACGAATGCAAAATACTGGAGCTAACTGGATTAACTGTTATCTATCTATCGGGTATTATTACTAATAAGAATGTTATAATAATTTTTGTCGTTTCTGCATTTAGAAACACTGCAGACGACCGCATGGTAGTTGTTGACAGATGTAATGTCAACTATGGATCTAAGCCATAAGCCATCTCAGTCGATACTCATCATAGGCGCCGCCTTTCCGTAGGAAAAAAGGGTTTTGCCCCATTTTTGAAATATCGAGCTAAAATTCTGGAATAACTTTTTTATTGTCTTTTAGGGCTCCCTGAGCACGTGGTTAAAATTTTTGTACTTAGTCATAGTTAACCCTGTATAGATATTTCACATAACACAGTTAAAAAAGTTATTTTCGTAACAAAACAACAATATGAACATTTTTAGTCGTGTGTTTTACTTTTTAGGTAGTTACTTTTTTCGTATATCTCAACTTTAACGTTCATCCCAAAGAGATATTTTAATATTCAGCTTCTTTGCTCCATAGGACCCTACATTATAAAGAAAGCGTCATCCTTTTGATATATTAGCTTTAAAAATGTAATTTTAAGTCAGTTCGCTTCACTTGTGCGCTGAAAATACTTTTTGATAACGTCGCAAGCGGACGTCTCGTTCGATTTTGGAAATGGCGGAGGCGCCGGTCGGAGACGGAAACTTCAACGGAAAATGTTTATGGTCTATTGATTATCATTGCTTGTTTTATTATGAAGGAAATGCACTTCGTGAACTAATTAAAAATGTCTATGTAGTACTAATGAAACTTTATTAAAACAAAATATATTCATTCATACCTATATTTACTTATTATACATAAGTGTATTACTTATTATATGTAATATTTTTTTTAAGGGCACCGTATTCTTGAAATAGTGTTTTCTACAAATACAAGTAATTTTACACATTTAAGAACTTAATAATATAGAATTTAGCAAATAATAGGAATGTTATCTCATGCCACCTGCGAATATTCAAAGATCCCTAAGTAAAACAAATATATAATGGCAGAAGGCTGTCTAACCATAACATTTTTAGGTTTTAGGACAAAAGGTTTTATAATATATTGCACTATACATACATACTATTCATTATTAGTTACTAGCACTGTCACTATAACGGTCACACATTAACACGCTTATTATTAACGCCTTCCGTATGACCTTCTTGTATCTATGTTTCATCAAAATTTAATAGTCTTCGATTCAGATTTCGACCTTTTAATAGTTATTTTAAATAGTTTCTTCGCCATATCACTATTGCGTATTTTTCTGTCAGTATACTCTTTTCGATTTCATTTATACAAAAATTCACATACCATAATTCATATCTCACGCATAATTCACAAAAACACCCTTCTATATATTCTAGGCAAAGTTTCATCTTGTAAGATGACCTAATTTTTTTATTGGCCATAGCTCATTTTTAAAATAACATCTTCCTTCCGCGAGTTTCCACTATTTTCCGTTTCACAGTTGTACTTATTTTCTTTGCTACTCTTTATTGCACTATACATATACAATAGTCACGCACATTCTTGTTAATGGACTACACATTTCAACCACATCACTTGCACTCATATTTTGATCTCGCGCCCTAATCCCTTCATACATATCATCATCCAATATTCCTCACTTGTTGGATTAGGGCGTTTACGGTTTTGAGCACAAAATTACTAATAAATTAATTACAATCGTAATTAAATTAGCAGAAAGATACTCGTATACCCGAAATTTTTCCACGCGCACGGTTATGATTAGCGCTGGAGATGGAACAGATGGATCCGGAAATTCGTCACAACCAATAGAAATTTAATGTTTTGGTCTGGTGCATGCGTATTTGCTGCAGCAGAAGCTGTGTAATCGGGTATGCGGCACACGATTTTACGAACTGCATTTATGTTTTTCGTAGACAGCAAATTGCTTATTTCAATATTTGCAGCCTCCATAATCTCTTCCGACTCACAATTATTCATTGTGCACTAAACAAACTTTAAACTAAACCAAACTAGCACCTTAATTTGACAATTCTTTTTGTTTGTTTATTTTGTAGTTATGACAATAACTCAACGACTACTAAATAAATGCTCAAATCCGAATACAATAATTCTGGTGCTACTTACTTCATAATGACAAAATATGTGTTTTTAAGTTAATGAGACCGTGGAAAAAATAGTATATACCATTCGGGAGAGATGCTACTTTGTCCTCGGTGCATTGTAGCTGTCACAACCAATAGAAATTTAATGTTTTGGTCTGGTGCATGCGTATTTGCTGCTGCAGAAGCTGTGTAATCGGGTATGCAGCACACGATTTTACGAGCTGCATTTATGTTTTTTGTATGGACTTCTATAAATTGTGAGCAGGTTTATAACATCTTGCTCTCTAGATTTTCGACGGTTCGACATAGTAACAAGTTGATGTGAAACATGTGTATAGAAACAACTATAATTCTCCCATTTACATCGCTTCTCGATAACACAACCCCAAAGGCAGCAGCCGGTCCAAAAGCCGATAATTTCAATTAGTGAAATGAGATAATAAAATCGTTTGAAGTCTCTGCTTCCGAGAGCTTTACTCCTGTCGAAACGAGGCCTCCTGGATAGACCGTAAGTTTTGATAACTCCATTTCCTGTTCCCCTTCAGTTTTACGATAGCTCAGTGCGTCACTCCGTAACGGTTTCAATTCACGGAAAGTAATTAGACTGCTATTTTTATTCGTAATCATGAATTGGGCCGTTGCCCAATCTATTATACTCGCTTATAAAGGGTGTTCCAAAACAGCATGTGTACATGGTGTTCCAAGAGGAGATGCACATAATTGAATATATTATTTTACGTTCAATTTTAAGCAAAACATATTCGAAGGTCTGCAAACGCTTCGTTTAGGATATATAGGATGTCAAATTTAGAAAAATTAATTACATTTTCTTTAATAACCCTCAACTACTTTGAGTTAAATTTCTTGTGCCGGGAAATTTAAATTTTATGCACAATTGGTTGTATCTCCAAGAGGGCGCCACAAGCGGCCATTAGGATCATTTTAAATCGCTTCAACTTTTTTGTGCCATGGTGTATGCCATTTCGGAACAGAAACACATTTTCCCCTACCTTTTCTACTTAAGAAATGTACACCTTATTGAAGTCTCTAGGAGCAGCAATTTCCCTTAAAAACTCATCCAAAGATGATGATGCATGCAAATTATGTATTAGAGTGCTACTTTACTTTTATCTACAAACATAAGGCATAACACTTTAAAGACTAAGAACTATTAGTTTTTAATCAAAACAGTCTGAATTTTTTGTGAGAATTGCAAAAATAAAATCTCTAATCAAAATGTATAATACCAAGACAGTAACTTTCGATTCCCTCTAATACATAATTTGCATGCATCACCATCTATAGATGAGTTTTTAACGGAAACGGCTGCTCCTAGAGACTTCAATAAGTAGAAAAGATAGGGGAAATATTTTTTTATTCCAAAATAACATACACCGTGGCAGAAAAAAGTTGAAGCGATTTAAAAGGATCCTAATGGCCGCTTGTGGTGCCCTCTTGGAGATACAGCCAATTGTACATACAATTTGAATTTCCCGTCCCAATGCATACAGTTTATTTTGTAGTTATGACAATAACTCAACGACTACTAAATAAATGCTCAAATCCGAATACAATAATTCTGGTGCTACTTACTTCATAATGACAAAATATGTGTTTTTAAGTTAATGAGACCGTGGAAAAAATAGTATATACCATTCGGGAGAGATGCTACTTTGTCCTCGGTGCATTGTAGCCGTCACAACCAATAGAAATTTAATGTTTTGGTCTGGTGCATGCGTATTTGCTGCGGCAAAAGCTGTGTAATCTGGTATGCGGCACACGATTTTACGAACTGCATTTATGTTTTTTGTATGGACTTCTATAAATTGTGAGCAGGTTTATAACATCTTGCTCTCTAGATTTTCGACGGTTCGACATAGAAACAAGTTGATGTGAAACATGTATATAGAAACAACTATAATTCTCCAATTTACATCGCTTCTCGATAACACAACCCCAAAGGCAGCAGCAGCCGGTCCAAAAGCCGATAATTTCAATTAGTGAAATGAGATAATAAAATCGTTTGAAGTCTCTGCTTCCGAGAGCTTTATTCCTGTCGAAACGAGGCCTCCTGGATAGACCGTAAGTTTTGATAACTCCATTTCCTGTTCCCCTTCAGTTTTACGATAGCTCAGTGCGTCACTCCGTAACGGTTTCAATTCACGGAAAGTAATTAGACTGCTATTTTTATTCGTAATCATGAATTGGGCCGTTGCCCAATCTATTATACTCGCTTATAAAGGGTGTTCCAAAACAGCATGTGTACATGGTGTTCCAAGAGGAGATGCACATAATTGAATATATTATTTTACGTTCAATTTTAAGCAAAACATATTCGAAGGTCTGCAAACGCTTCGTTTAGGATATATAGGATGTCAAATTTAGAAAAATTAATTACATTTTCTTTAATAACCCTCAACTACTTTGAGTTAAATTTCTTGTGCCGGGAAATTTAAATTTTATGCACAATTGGTTGTATCTCCAAGAGGGCGCCACAAGCGGCCATTAGGATCATTTTAAATCGCTTCAACTTTTTTGTGCCATGGTGTATGCCATTTCGGAACAGAAACACATTTTCCCCTACCTTTTCTACTTAAGAAATGTACACCTTATTGAAGTCTCTAGGAGCAGCAATTTCCCTTAAAAACTCATCCAAAGATGATGATGCATGCAAATTATGTATTAGAGTGCTACTTTACTTTTATCTACAAACATAAGGCATAACACTTTAAAGACTAAGAACTATTAGTTTTTAATCAAAACAGTCTGAATTTTTTGTGAGAATTGCAAAAATAAAATCTCTAATCAAAATGTATAATACCAAGACAGTAACTTTCGATTCCCTCTAATACATAATTTGCATGCATCACCATCTATAGATGAGTTTTTAACGGAAACGGCTGCTCCTAGAGACTTCAATAAGTAGAAAAGATAGGGGAAATATTTTTTTATTCCAAAATAACATACACCGTGGCAGAAAAAAGTTGAAGCGATTTAAAAGGATCCTAATGGCCGCTTGTGGTGCCCTCTTGGAGATACAGCCAATTGTACATACAATTTGAATTTCCCGTCCCAATGCATACAGTTTATTTTGTAGTTATGACAATAACTCAACGACTACTAAATAAATGCTCAAATCCGAATACAATAATTCTGGTGCTACTTACTTCATAATGACAAAATATGTGTTTTTAAGTTAATGAGACCGTGGAAAAAATAGTATATACCATTCGGGAGAGATGCTACTTTGTCCTCGGTGCATTGTAGCCGTCACAACCAATAGAAATTTAATGTTTTGGTCTGGTGCATGCGTATTTGCTGCGGCAAAAGCTGTGTAATCTGGTATGCGGCACACGATTTTACGAACTGCATTTATGTTTTTTGTATGGACTTCTATAAATTGTGAGCAGGTTTATAACATCTTGTTCTCTAGATTTTCGACGGTTCGACATAGAAACAAGTTGATGTGAAACATGTGTATAGAAACAACTATAATTCTCCCGTTTACATCGCTTCTCGATAACACAACCCCAAGGCAGCAGCAGCCGGTCCAAAAGCCGATAATTTCAATTAGTGAAATGAGATAATAAAATCGTTTGAAGTCTCTGCTTCCGAGAGCTTTATTCCTGTCGAAACGAGGCCTCCTGGATAGACCGTAAGTTTTGATAACTCCATTTCCTGTTCCCCTTCAGTTTTACGATAGCTCAGTGCGTCACTCCGTAACGGTTTCAATTCACGGAAAGTAATTAGACTGCTATTTTTATTCATAATCATGAATTGGGCCGTTGCCCAATCTATTATACTCGCTTATAAAGGGTGTTCCAAAACAGCATGTGTACAGGGTGTTTCAAGAGGAGATGCACATAATTGAATATATTACTTTACTTTCAATTTTAAGCAAAACATTTTCTATGAACTTAGGTCTGGAAACGCTTCGTTTAGGATACACAGGATGTTAAATTTAGAAAAAATAATTACATAGCGTATTTTTTAATAACCCTCGACTACTTTGAGTGAAATTTATGAAATTTTGTATGCGGAGGTTTCTTGGGCCGGGAAATTTAAATTTTATGCACAATTGGCTGTATCTCCAAGAAGACGCCACAAGCGGCCATTGGGATCATTTTAGATCACTTCAACCTTTTTGTGCTGTGGTGTATGCCATTTCGGAACAGAAAGACATTTTTCCCTACCTTTTCTACTTGAGAAATGTACAGCTTATTGAAGTCTCTAGGAGCAGCCATTTCCGTTAAAAACTCATCTAAAGATGAAGCATGTAATTTATGTATTAGAGTGCTACCTTACTTTTATCTAAAGAAAATAAGGCATACCACTTTAAAGACTAAGAACTATTAGTAATCAAAACAGTCTGAATTTTTTGGGAGAACTGCAAAAATAAAATCTCTTAAGCAAAATGTACAATACCAAGACAGTAACTTTCGATTCACTCTAATACATAATTTTCATGCATCACCATCTTTAGATGAGTTTTTAACGGAAACGGCTGCTCCTAGAAACTTCAATAAGGTGTACATTAAGTAGAAAAGATAGGGGAAAATATTTTTTTATTCCAAAATAACATACACCGTGGCAGAAAAAAGTTGAAACGATTTAAAAGGATCCTAATGGCCGCTTGTGGCGCCCTCTTGGAGATACAGCCAATTGTATATAAAATTTGAATTTCCCGTCTCAATGCATACAGAATTTCATGAATTTAACTCAAACTAGTGGAGAGTTATTAAAGAAAATGTAATTAATTTTTTTTTAAATTTGACATCCTAAACGAAGCGTTTCCAGACCTAAGTTCATAGGAATTTATTTGTTTAAAATTGAACGCAAAATAACATAATACATCTCCTCCTGAAACACCCTGTATATTTTAAGAGGAAATCTTATGAAGAAAACTTGATATAAACGTGGCCTAAATTGCTTAGCTTTCGATATACAGAGTGTTCAAAGTTGATGTCTGCAAAGATGGTTTTATTTTGATAATTTCGAAACGTTTAAAAATACCTAAATAACATTGTGCATATGGTATTAAACTATGTACAGGATGACTCAGAACTTATCTAAAATAAATTGTTTGAATATACAGGGCTCTTACAATACGATTTTGTAGAAAAAAAATTAAAAAGGGCAGTTCGAAAATGATTTTAAAATACACTTCTGTATGGCAGTGGGAACTATTCCACTGTAAAACTTGTCAGTGTATAGCATGCAAATAAATAATATCTATAACGTCTATTTTATAAAGCAAATTTAACTACTTTTGCCGCTGTTGTTTGTTATTAATTATTAACAGAATTAATTTGTAGTTTTAAATAAAAAAAAATGAGCCCGTCTTACCCAGTTTCTACAAACTAACACAGTGTTGCTGCTTTTTGCCCGTTTTGAATTTAAAGCATAGCAGCAGCTATGATACGTTTGGGTAAATCATCGATAGTGTCCACTTCGGTGCGACATACTTCATTTTTTAAACATCCCACAAAAAGAAGTCCAAATAATTTAAAGTCAGGAGATCATGGCGGCCATGGTACCGTATAATGTTTGGGCACGCTGTGCACAGTACGGATATAATTGAACCTCATGTATGAAGCGCCACACTGTTGCAATACGCCGTGGACGCCCTGAACTTCCATCTCTTCCACGATTCGGTTACAAATTGTCCGTGTCACGCCCGCTTTGCCTATACTTGCACTAACTGCAAGCCGCGGTAAACAGTAGCTTTATTTGGCACATGTTCACCATAAATTAAAACGATATCCATCAAGTTTGAGTTTCTATACACGTAAACCATTTTTGACACTTAAAAAACTAATGTAAACACTTACATTGGGAAGCGCCTGCCTAAAGTGGTGAATCACTCCGTATACGCCTTACCTTTTAAAATTAGATCACATGGGGTTGATTGACTTTACGTTTAAAATTGGTTAATGGCCATGGTTAATGGGTTAATAGTTAATGACCAAATATCATCGCAGGCAGGTGTCTTATTTTTGTGCGTATTTTTTTGAAAATTTAGAATTCCAGAACTTTTTACATGAAAATGAATTTTAGTGTCGTAGATTCAACAAATTTTTTTTTCAATCTTCAGCGTTGTTAATTTCTTATACTTAAAGTACGTCACTCTTTAGCTTTGCTGTAAATATTAACACTCCTAAACACAGTTAAGGATAGATCGTCAATTTGTGTATGGGAGAGGCTTTTGATTGCATCGAAGGGCTTTTACAAGATTAAAAATGCTAAATTAGACAGCAAGTGCTGTTGTAACACTGGCTATTTGGAAATTTATAAAATTCAATTTCTTTTATTGAACAACAAGTATGTGAATCTAGTTTATTTAATTCTTCTGTTGTATATGTATAGAATATTATATAGGATGTCCCGTAAAGTATGTTACAAACTGTGGGTTCGAAAATAGTACACGGAAAGAAAGCTATACTAATATCAAGATTAATACACCTACGAACTCTAGCTTAGTTTCATTATTCCTCATGTATAGTATTACTTTATTGAAAGATTAACTTATTCTTATATTATAATATTATATAGTCCTCACGTAAGTATAAAAATTACTTGAAATCAAGAAAACTACTATACAATAACATTGCATTCAACTCAACTATTTTTGAGACAAGTTCATTTAGATCCTACATTAAGTACGAGGCATCTGTGTCTAGGATCAATCGAATTAGCATATAAACCATTTTGAAGAAGAATAAATTCCATCCATATAAAATACATAAAGTCCATGAACTTCATGAGTTTGCAATTTTACGAAATAATGAGTGAGCGAGCAGGGAATGATCCACAGCTATTGGTCAGATTCACACCCAAAAGTTTTTCACGAGGTGCGTACACAGCAACCGGAAAAATTAAATGTATGGGCTGGAATTTTCGGAGACCTACTGGTGGGTCCTTTTTTTCTACCTTCTAATTTGACTGGCCAAATGTATTTGCAATTACGGAATTGGATTGGGAGAAGAGGCAGCATTGAGTGGCCTCCACGATCACCAAATTTATCGCCCCTTGATTTTTTTTGTGGGAATACCTAAAAAGTAAAATCTATAAAACACAGCCAGCGTCGCTGCACGATTTGCGTCAATGAATCATCGACGAATGCTTTATTCTTGTATGGAAGCGGGCGGTCATCAGTTTGAACATTTAATCAACTAAGTAGTAAGTAAGCAACTAAACATAATATAAATTTTAAAATGTATTTTTTTTTTTCAAAATATTGGGCGGAATTATAAAATTTAAAGAGTGTTGTAAAGAGAATTGTAAGAGCAAAATAAATATTACTCAACCCCCAATGCCATTTAAATATTTTGGGGTGATGCTTACCCTTGCTTGGAGGTGAAAGAGTCAAAAATACCAGGAAAGAATGTCCCCTTTATTCTAAAATCTTGACGCAGTTCCTGAAAATGGCTTTGTTTCGTTTTCATTTGGCCGCTCTATATATATCAAATATACTTTATTACTGAATTAGTACCTACACACTTGAATGAAGTTTAAAAGTATATTATGATATAAATAATTCCTCCTCTTCCTTCTCCTGGTCCTTTTATAGATTTTGTGATTTTAAATGTACATAATATAGATAATAATTATCTTACGGTTTTATGAATCATTCAGTTTTAAAAACAAATACTTTTTTATAATTCAAATTGACATCATTTGTTATTGCAGCATAATTTGAAGAAATGGAAAGAAATTCATATTCGTGCCAATATATATATTGTAAATACCTAACCCACTCTTTGAAACATGACACAGGAAATGATTTTCTATTTATTTCCTGCACATTTTGTATATTAGCTCGAAATTACGGCAGGCTGATCGGATGATGGTTTTGGAACGGTTCTATAAATATTTCGCGGAATACGGCTGAAAATAATAAAACGATGGATTTTGTTACGCTTCGAAAATTTAACGATACAGTCGTAAGGACCGGAATGTGCGAATCTGCCTGTTCCTACTGTATAAATAATCAAAAGCGGACCATGCGGAAAAGGGTGAAACATAGGAGGTCATGCGTATGGATTCGCTACACTAGGTAGCATTTGTTTGTAGCCTTCCTTGCTATAATATCATGGTAGTTTGTGGAAACTACTGCGCCACTGGCGAAAAATTGAATCAGAGGTAAAATTTTACACGTCCAAAATAAGCATGAGAGGAACGTTGTAAACTCACTGACGTGATCAAAAACTTTGAAACTTAATTGAATTTAAACTAAAATACGTCCAAATTTAATACTTTACAAAAATCAAAAATTCAAAAACGGAATATAAAGTGCCTGCGATTTATTTTCAGATATATGCAGAACAGCGGATTTTGGATTTGTGAAGTTATAATCTTAAAATGTAAGGTTTTAAAATAAAATTGTATGCTAGTAGTTATTTTCGAACTACATTCATCATAATTACCTTTTGTTGCTTGCACATAAAATTGCTTATTAAATTTTATTCATTCACTATTCCAGTTAATCTTTACGTAAATTACTATACCGGGTGTTCCCTCTAAGACTTTCAGTGCTTATACCTCAGAAACCATCATAGCCAGCGCGACGAAATTTGGTATACAGACCACGTAGAATCTGATAACATCAATTCTTATACAGGGTGTTCCATTTAATTTTGATTTTTTGTAGTCATCCTCGCTAAAACTTATGTTTAAATTGAAATATATTTAATTACGAACACATTCTGAAAAATAAACATTCAAAAATTTTAAAATTTAACAAAAAAACGCCTCCAAAAAGTGCCCAAATTTCATTGTTATGTCATGTAAAATGTGTATAGCCTTAAGCCAGACTTACACAGAAGAAAATAACATCGGTAAACGTCAAAACTATGAATTGTCAAATATTAGTGGCATAAAGTATTTTATTACACATAAATAACGCAAAATAGTGTATTGAATGCAATTTACGTATGCATAATTGTGTTATTGAGTCTTGTCGATACAAATTTAGACTTGAGTTGAGGCTTTTGGAGCACTCAGTCGCTGCGTCGGCGCAGTCTGCCATTACAGATCTGTTCAGCGTGAATATTGTGTAAAATATGTGTGGATATTTTTGAATTGTTTCATTATAATGTAATAAAACTTCAGTAAATTGTTTTTTCTATGTTACTACATTGTACATAATAAGTGTGCAAATACCTAAAGAATATTCCTTTTTTCTAACTGCTGTAATTATTATTGATTACTTATAACAACAAATAAATTCGAACAAAACGACTCCTAAAACTTTTTTGATTGTAATGTAAACGTGTTTATCCTTTAACTGAAAGTCAGAACTGAACTTTCCACGCAAAAGAAATGTCACTAAAGCATAACCTAGAAATCATTGATGTTGTTTGTTGTGTTCACATATTTCAGCATTTTATTTATGTTTCTGATGGATAAAGTATGTTTAAGAAAGACTCTACATCTGTAAAATAGTAAACAATGTACTACAATTTCTGTATTTAATATGATACAGAACTAAAATAAAGCCAACTGGTTTCTGCTAGGAAGAATCACCTGAAAATTGACCACATCCAGAAGGTACCTATCACATAGTCATTTAAAACTAGATAGTAATTTGTAATTATTGTTTTTTTTTTCAGGTATGTGTGTAGTGCCGCAAATTACATTGAAACAAAACAATTTGTAACATAGGACAGCAACAGAATGAACAAAAAATATCATACAGACATTTTGTTGATGGATGATATAAAGAAGACCCCTGACTCACTTTGATTAGTATTCTATAAGAACGAAAAATAGTGGAAACTCGCGGAAGGAAGATGGTATTTTAAAAATGAACTTTCGATAATAAAAAAAAATCTGGTTTGCTATATCTTACAAGATGAAACTTTGCCTAGAATATATAGAAGGGTGCTTTTACGAATTACGCGTGACATATGAATTATGGTATGTGAATTTCCGTACAAAACGAAATCGAAAAGAGTATACTAATAGAAAGAGTCGAAATAGTGATGTGACGAAGAAACTTTTTAAAACAAATATTAAAAGCTCGGAATCTAAATCTAAGAATAGATTACACTTTGACAAAACATGGACAAATGAAGGCTATACGGAAAATGGTATGATACAGTGACAATGTGACCATTACAGTGACAGTGTATGTAACCAATAGTGGAATAGTGAATTCGCGAATATTTGCACGATTGATTTAATAATGATTTTCATCATGAATCTGTCATTGTAAATTGTCAGAAGCTCAAAACAAACTTATTAACACCACATAATAATGAATTAAGCAATATTATTTAGACTGTTTTACTGTTTTGCAAAATTTGTCAAAAGTTGAGATTTTCCCGCCATAAATAAAACAAATATTGCGAATTTCGTGCAAATATTCGCGAATGTTGCGTACATGAGAACAACGCTTAAGTGTTAAAGTATGATATCCGCGGAGTGCGCATCAAGTTGGTGTAAGTGGGTAGTGGTGGGCCATCGCAGTTGAAAAGGACGGCATTCTAATTTGTAGAGAGGATGACAGGAGTGAAACATTTAAAGTAAACTGCTACAGTGCTAGGTTTACTCGATGTCAAATTATTTTTGGTAATTTGGTTTGCTTTGAACCCTTCTCAAGTGACCCGCTTAGGTAATCATGCAACTCTCATCTTCCGTACTCATCTATGTGTTGTGAATTAATCACTCTATTATTTTGGACTTTGGGTAATTGATAATACAAGATAAAAACTTTAAATTTGGAAATAATTCTTACCATTGTTATTATCTAACGCCTCGAAATTGGTAAAAACCGTTATATCACTAGTAGATACAGTGATAATAATGGATGTTACGCACGCTTCGCCCATTGCGCTGCTCCACAAGCTAACGATGAGTCACTCTAGATTTTCGACGGTTAGGTATAACTTTTATTAGATTTCCCGTCCTTCGTTTGTTTCCTCTATTTTTATTATTACTCTGAGGGTACTCCAAATTCTCTGTAGCAAATACCTCCGCCACTGCTTCGTGTTCAATTTTGCAAAAATAAACCAACCGCCTAGGCACGCTAGATCGTTCGCTATGCTAGTCCTTCATGATTATAAATATTTGGGTAACTGAATATATAGAGCGATAAAGCTATGGACTCAATCCAGTAAAAATAGAACATTTTCAACTACACTGGCATCTAGTTTATTTTCAAAGAAAATAAGAGTTAAAATAGTGAATGGACGTTATAAAAAAAACGGTATTAAATCGCAAGCGATTTGCTAAATATACGTTTTACTAGCAAAATGACTATCATCAAAGATATTTGTTAAAAATAGAGATATATGGAATGTTAGATAGTTCTTTCTTTTGTGCACAAAAACAAGTTATTAACAAAAATGATATCAAGTATCTAAATGTCAAGAAAAAAATTCCTTCAGAGAAAAATTAGATAAATTTGGATTGAAACATTATATTAAAAAGTTTGATAGAATCAGACATACCTATCAACATACTTTATAAAGTTCTAATAATCTCTAATAAATCTTAATTCAAAATTTCTGGAGCTATGACAGCAACTTAATTTAATATATCTATAGCATGAGAAGTGAGTCGTTTCTCAACATCAATATAAGAAAAGGTCCAATAACAGCAAAATATCAATCTTTTCTTATTGGAAATGGTTATCACAACGCGATTGAGAGACATTGCAAAAAAATGGTTTCCATTCCTCCCTGTTCAATGGGTCCCTGTGCCCTTAGGAAGCATTTCCGGACCCATGTTCATATGAACTTATTTACTTAGTTTTGATCATAGAATCGGCCTGTTCAAGGTTGGCAGCTAATTATGAGACACCCTGTACATATGATTGAGTTAAATGACCTCTGAGGATCTCGGATTCTTCTTTAGGCAGAAGCATGCGTCTTTTTGGAAAACGTTACAAATCATCAGTGTATATAGTCTATATCTGAATGGAAACTTTTTGTTTTAATAAGGTAATCCATTATTTGACGGTCACAGAAACACTTTGTATAAATTAATTAATATACCTACTACCGATAATCTGTGATTAACGAGAACTCCAGTAAATAACCTACACTGAAGTTAGTGTACTCAAATGTCAAATGTACCTTACTTGAACAAACGATGCATCTTTGAAGTTCTTTTACAACTTTTTGTCACATTCTTTCGACAGTTTATTATTTTATTGTATGCTATGCAATAAAACTACTAAATTAAATATAAAAATAAACTGGACTTAAACTTTTTATTTTGTGTTATTGCACTACACGAAGTAAACGATAAGATGAATATATTTGTTAATAAATGAACACTTTCGGAACAAGATGACAGCTCTGTTATTGGTTTAGTAATTACCTCAACTGTCGATCATTTTTAGATGTTTAAAATACGAGATCTGATCATTTCCGTTCAATGGACCAATTGAATGAAGATGGTTTGGCCACTAATACTAGCCACAGGGAAAATAAAATAAATTATTATTATTTTTAGTTTGTCTCTGATGTTAACTAGTCTTGATCAAAAACAACCATATCTGTATAGGGCAATCCAACGAACTGTCAAATCACTTTAAAAATGGCGGCTGTAGGACAAACAACTCGACATATGACAAGCAGAAATTTGTGATTTTGTGTAGAACTGTGTGTTTGGCTCATTATATTTTATACCTATTTCGAAATACCAAGGGTAATTCAGACTATCATAATGGTTTTGTTTTGTTGTGCGAGTCTGCCATGTATCTATGCATAAATAATTGTTAAAATCAAATTACGTACCTCT
Source organism: Monochamus alternatus (assembly GCA_037114965.1). Lineage (NCBI taxonomy): Eukaryota > Metazoa > Arthropoda > Insecta > Coleoptera > Cerambycidae > Monochamus > Monochamus alternatus. The sequence goes on along the minus strand of CM073426.1, from coordinate 8,474,875 downwards.
GTAATAGTTTACTAATTAATTATATATAACTGCCAATATTATTATCAATATATTTTTTTATTAATATTATATATAGTATTCTCCAGGACCCTGAATTGCTAGGGCTGGCGGGGGTGTAATTATACTACTAGTTGGAGAGAAAAAAGAACTTAGGTACCTATTTATAAATAATATATTTAAAACTTGTACACTGTATTTAATTTTTTCTTGAGTTAGGTCTTGCTGTTTTATTGCACTAAGCCACTTTTGCCGTCTTATATGAGAGTTCATTGAGATCAGTTCTGTCTATAATTCAATGCAACAGGAATCCTAAAAAATCTAACTTGATCTTCTCGCTGTCCTCTACTCCAACAATTCATAACACAACAAAACAAAACCATTATGTTAGTCTGAATTATACTTGGTATTCCGAAATAGGTATAAAATATAATGAGCAAAACACACAGTTCTTCACACAGACCAATAACTAAAAGTTCTACACAAAAGCACAAATTTCTGCTTGTCATATGTCGAGTTGTTTGTCCTACAGCCGCCATTTTAAAAGTGATTTGACAGTTCATTGGATTGCCCTATTACATATGACAACAATAAAAACAAACACCATAGACCTGACATCACACCGAAATCTAACCTTATTTCCATGTAGCAAAATGAAGAAAAACATAAAGAACTAAAATACCTAACATAAACTAATAAGCATAACTTAACTTTAAGAACAAATTTATTAAGTTGTTCTTAATATAATGTCGGTGCAAACGGGCATAAGTAGTTTGATGTGTATGTTAAAACATTTTGAGGTAACTGAAATTTTGGTATCGTAGTACGTAGTCGCAGGCGTGTGTAGTAAATCGTGACTCACTGCTATGCTACTGAGTAATACCTACTATTACTCATGCGAACATTTTTATGAAAATGTAACAAATATCATGATAACAAAGCGTACAGAACGTTTAAAAAAATACTATTTTTTATAGAATCAGTTCCCCTAATACTAACACAAGGATATACAGAGTGGTCCGTTTTCCATGACTCACCATTGGCATCTCGAAAACCGTAAAATATACAGGGTGGCTCAAATTAGAAAAAAAGTTGCGCCTTTTGATGGCCATTAAGATAAACCGAACGAATCCAATAAATCTCCTGCCGTTTGCAGAAATATTATGAAAAAACAAACTGAAAATAGCAATTTTGGAAAATGCCTTCTAGCGTCATTATTTCAGCAGAAAGAGCTGAAATTTGGTACAGGAAATAAGAATACATGGGAAATCGATTTTTGTCGAATGAATTTTTTTACGATCATTAGTTTCGGTTATAATAATAATAATAATAATATATCTACCCCTCATTCTAATCAGGATGATTAGCCCAGAAATCAGATACTTGTGCAGAAGAAGGGGCGACATATCATTATTAAGCAGGCCACATTTGCGCCCAGGAACGACTTATGTTAGTGGACCCTAATCACCTAATTCAGTGCAGGAATGAGGGAAAGCTGGAAAACCTCATTATTTAAGGGAGTGGTCAAACGTCGACCGGTATGAATATCTCACATTGACCCAAGCCAACATTCTTCCACCCTATCATACCCGCAGAGAAGGTGTCAATCCTCTTCAAGAATATAGTTGATCTACGATCTACCGGCCGCGAGATTCGATCCCCCGAAGCACAGCCCCAACGATTCAAGTACTGACAGTTTAAACAGCTTGACCACTGACCGACCCAAATGCAATTATTCAACATTCAATTTTTGTTTTTTTGTCTTCAATACGAAACACTATTATTTTATTTGAAGAATAACCCATAAAATTTCAAAAATACAATCATTTAAATGAAAATCTAGTTGTACGTCAAGAGCAACTAGATTTTTTTCAAGCAATCGAGCAAATGATAACGTATGACATACTATACGTTTTATCTTTAAGTTAGCTAGCAATTCCACATCATTTTAATTAATACAAAAACTGCCAATAACAGCAAAATTAAAACAGATAGGTACAGGGAAGTGTAGTGCGGATAGATAGATGTTAAAAATTTGTAACAGTTTTTGATTAAATATACACATTCAAAATTGAAACAGTTTCTGACAATGGACCGTCACCATAAGACAGCCTGTATTATTTTCCCCCTGTACCAAATAACTCAGCTCTTTCTGTTGAGAAATAATGACACTAGATGGCATTTAGAAAAAAACGCTATTTTCAGTTTTTTACAATATTTCAGTAGCGGCAGCAGATACCTTGGATCTGTTTGGTGCAACTTTTTTCTAATTTGAGCCATCCTGTATATTTTACGGTTTCCGAGATGCCAATAGCGAGTCATGAAAAATGGACCTCCCGGTATAAAAGTAAACATTATAGAATTAGTCCGTACAGATGTCCCGATTTCTATCTCAGAAAACGGAAACGAAAAAGAGACCGCTCTCCGGTCGCCGGAGAGCGGTCTCTGTCCCGAAATTAAGCGAATTTCATAATGAAATTCAAATAATTTCGAACGGACAATGAATACTAATACAATACCATAATATCTCCTTCTCGAAATTATGTGAATTCATTATGAAATTCGTATAATTTCCCACTGATAGTGTCTACATACCTAATTTTCTAATTTGATAATTACAATTCTTCTCAAAATTATGTGAATTTCATTATGAAATTCGTATAATTTCCCACTGATAGTGTCTACATACCTATTTTTCTAATTTGATAATTACAATTTTCTAGAGATAATAGTACCTATACAGAAAGTTTTATTGTTATCAGACGAATAAACTTTTTCAGTTGTTTAGTTTTTGTTTGCTTATAGTTTTGGAATCCACTGCTAAGATTGTTTTTATTTTATTTATTTTTTTTTTTCATTGTCAATATTTCTGTCATATCAGAGGAATATTTTTTCCGGTTTCCGATACAAATAAAATAAAATATTCATCCTCCAGTAGAAATTCTGCCGTATTTACTACCACAATGGATGTTTTATTTGGGATATCCTCGTGTTTTCCAACTTTTCCTCTCTTCCTCCACCATACTCGCGATTCGTTCCAGTTTATGTACCCATAAAAGCGTTAGTAACGTTTATAGTACCCCATTTAGGCTACACATTCTCCAATAGTGAAATGATTATGCCTGCGGTTTACGACACAACATTACTTCGCTCTCATATAACATCTCTAATAAAATTCTCTTTGATATAAGAGGCAGATCGCGATAAAAAAAGCGCGGAATTGGGATTAATAATATTATATCGAATCTAATATTTTTAATAATAGTCTATCACTTCCTGTCTACAAAAAGGAATTTCAAATCATTTATCATTAGCATATTTATAGCTTCTAGTATTCATATTTTAAAAAGTGATGTATATAGAGCATCTGCGGCACGTGATTAAAATAGGCGTGGCTACTGGCTTGGAGGATAAACAAACAGCGATCATAACCTCAAATGTATTTATTACTATTTATTTATTATATGTTTTCACGTTATCTTAAGTGGTTGTGTTCTGGTTATAGTTTATTGTTGTTATTATTTTTCGTTTTTTTGTGGCTACAATATTCCTCCATTTATATAATAATGTATAGTGAATATTATTATACACTGAAAGTCATAGATGCTGAAAGTGCTGATAGATATAGACATAAAATAAGTGAAATTGGAATAGATCCATACACATTCAATCTGATAATGAAGAAGATTTTCCTAAAACTTTATATCCAAATACTGTAAATTATTTGTTATATAATAAAAGTGCTTATACACATACATCAAATTTGTGGTTTTTTAAGGTACTGAAATCTCGAAAAATAAAACAAGTAGAGCAAAAGTAATATCAAAGATAAAGTTACTGATGTTTTGTTTATCCGCTTTTACTGTTTAAACTCTCCTCAAATAATATAATAACGTTTAAAAATAATTTGTATGATACACATTCTTTCGCTATTCTAACCCCACATTTTAACAATTATTTTCAGATACTTATCAACAAACGTGAACAATCTTATATGCAGAACTATGTAAGTTTATGTTATAACAATACTTACATCTATTTAAAAAAATACGTATTTTGAAAGATTTCAGTAGGTACCTAAAAATTTGCTGGATAGATCGTTTTCTGACGTTATGTATTGATTTTACTTCGGTACATTTAAATATTCGCAGATGGCATGAGATAACATTCTTGTTATTTGCTAAATTCTATATTATTCAGTTCCTAAATTACTTGTATTTGTACAAAACACTATTTCAAGAATACGGGGCCCTTAAAGCATATTAAAGGCTTAGAAAGTAATTTTTCTTACCGAAAATGTACGCATATTATGTATATAGGTATGCATATACAACATGCTAAAACAGTTTCATTTCAAATAATCTAAATTACCTACAAAAGAAATATTTATTTATAACTAAAAAATGGTACTCCGATATGGTATTCATTTTATATAAAATATAAATTTTCACAAAAAAAATATTACTGAAAACATTTGAATTCGTAAATAGCAGAAATGTGTGCCAGTTTTAAACAAAGTTTTCCAAAAGTACGTATCCACAGAATATATGCTGCTGTGGCGTTTGCACAGCCACGGAAAATTGATGATTTATTTTTTCAAACCTCTTTTTCTCCATTTAATAATTTTCGCCTCATATCTATCTTTTCTTGATTCTTTTGATGAAGTACCAGATGTATAACTTATATTCACAGTGGGGATCCAATCCGGATTATTTTTGCTCGTGCAAATTTGCAGGTTTCCTTATAGTATAATAAATGTATAATTTTTGCTTTTATGTTTTGAACATATTCTTCCAAATTTAATTCTGTAAGGTCAGCTCTTTTTAAACTATTCATCCAAGCCTTTCGCCTCTCAGATGCTAACTGGTTAAATTGTTTATGTCTGTCGAATTCAGAACGAATTCTGAAGAAACTAACATTGTCCCTTGCAGAATTACTGCCACAGTTTACTACCATACAATAATTAGGCATTTTATAATACAAATAACACTCAAATATTTAATAATAAATTGGAATAAATATAAGGTTATACGTTTGTTTATCCTCCAAACAACGACCTTGTAAATCGTGACGTCACGTGCAGATGCCCTATTGTTACTATCGGAAAATAAGTCAAAACAAAACTATGGAAAACGTTCAATTTAGATACTGGAAGTGTCTAGTTCAAAATAAGTATGTTAGTGTTATGTGCAATATGACTGATATATTATTCTTTGTTCGACAAAATCGGCGAATCCTTGATTTGAATAAGATTTTAAAATAGAATAATGTCGATCAATCTATAATAATATAACAGCAGATAGACCAGAAGAATCACTTGAATCGAAATATAAATCGCACATAGCAGCCCACGCATTCATTTCAGGCTGTAGAGCTCCGCTACCCGGTCAGTTTACCTCAAAAGCTGGCGTGCAAGCATCGTTTATACAGACGTGAATTAATGTAATATTGTGATTCAAAATCAAAGAATGAGTCGTTGCAGTTGTTAAATGTTTCAACACATTTTGCAATAGCAATTTTAATTTTTTTTAAATATTGCTAAAAAATATGTAGGTAATGTGTAAGTATTCTGTAAAAATTGTAGGTGGTGTCATGACAGTGTAGTTTTAGACCATATTTCTGGCACAAGAAGGTTCAAATTATATAGGTGACTATACTGAATTAAAAATATGTAGAAATTCTTGATTTGAGTTTAAATTGCTATCAGTTAAAAAATAAATACAAATAATGATTTAATCAAAATTGAAATTTCTGGTCTTTTTTGAGTATGTCAAGTTGCTTTCATACTCACAGTAATATCAACTATTATATACGGAATAAATCACTATATATATTTTCAATATACGTTATGAAACCTTTTTTGTGTATAAAATTCGCAAAATTATGTAATATAATTTAATAGGAGTATTTTTACAGTGAATTGTATGTCACTTAATCACTATTATTGAAAGACGTTAATATTATATTATACACATTTATGCAATTTTGAATAAACAAAATAATTGCAAATGATTTTTTGTTTATATGCACAAATAAATTGCTTTAAAAGCACAATTGCGCACTGTTCACATCTATTATTTTTAGCATTGGTAAATTTTATTTTATTGAAGAGTTAGTGACCACTAGATGTAGACACTTGCATCTCGCGCATTCTTGTCCATCCTTCGGTTATGACATGTGAACATCAGCCAACAGCTAGCTGTTAGCTGATAAATTCAAAACCGATAAATGTATGATAGCACCGTAGTAGACTGTGGCTATTTGCTATAGGTGTTTCAGGATGTAGGGAACAGCCTAGTATTTCCATAGTACATAAATTATGTTTACTTAGTTTTTTTAGTAAGATGGAAATTTCACAAATTGGCAAACCGTAATTTATGCTATGCTAAACAATAATAATATTTTGTGTTTTTCTTATCTTAAAATTAAAAGTTATAAATAGTTAGTGTAATGTATATGAGTAATCAAATGAATGTTAAAACTGCTTAGTCTAACAAAATAATTTGTTAAAGTAACAAAATATTGCCTAGCTATGACTAACGAATAATTTTGATTTGAACAAAATATATTTTTATGTAACAGCACTTGTGTTATCTTAACTAAATAAAATAGTTATATTGACTTAATGATTCTGAAATAGAACCAAATATTTTGTTAGTTTAAATAAATACTCCAATCAAAGAGAACCATGTATAATTGTCTTAACAAAAAATGTATTTAGAAATAATTGGCTGAAACGTATATTTTGTAGTGAATATAATCAAATAATTTTGTTAATGGAATCAAAATTTCTTTGACTTGATCAACTAGTTGTCTCCATGTAAGCAAATTTAATTTTTAAACTGTTTTTAAACAGATCCATACATAAATTTCATATTTTGCAAAATCAGCGTATGTCCAGAACTTGGGTAATTTTTTGGTGATATCTACTAAACAGCTCATTGTCTGCAGGTAAAGTGAATAGGGACATGCTGTTTGTTCATAATAGGTACGATGTGATAGACCTACGTGGACTCATTTTCTGCTTACATTCATTCAAATATTTAAATTTGGGCGTAATCCGATTTAAAAATGGTTTATTTATGCTCCACACGAATTTAATACAGACTATGGCACTCTTTCCAATTTATTTTATCGTAATATTAACCAAAAAGTCCCATTTCAGCCGGACAAAAAAATTAAACACTCCTTTGTTATTCCGAAGAACAATATACGTGGAAAAATGTTATTAAATGTTATGAAGGGAACAAAGTAGATTGCCGCGCGTAGAATAAAGTACCGGAATTTGGCTGGTCGTACATTTCATCCAATTTCGGCGGTTTTGGTTGATGATTCATTCCTTAATGGTCCGACAGAAATGAGAAAAACTGGAATGGATTTATCTGGCGTGGGCAGGCTATTTTACCAACTCCATTTCTCAACGTGACAAGCTTATTCATCCCGGCTTATGAACACCATTGAAGCTGTTTTTTTTTTTTTGGTGTGATGCTCGTATCTTTTTTTATAGTCTAGCCGTATACAACTTTGACAGTAATACCTACGTCCACGCACTGTCAGCAGGGTATTGTTAACTGTTAAACTTACTAGAACTAGTATGCTGCTCTGGGATGTCGCATGCTATCTTTATGTCAAGATAGCATAACTTCAACAGCTGACGCCTCATGAGGGTCATCGGCTACCAGGCAGCAGTTCATAACTTTAACCATTAGTTTACTTGAAACCTTGAAGAACTGGCAAAATACAGGGTGATTCATACTTATTTAAAAAAGAAGTTTTTGTATGTACAGGGGACTTTTTTAAATAAAATTTTGTAGAAAAAAAATCAAAAAAGGCAGTTCGAAAATGATACACTTTTGCACGGCTCGTTCTCTTCTTTTAAGAGAAAATTAATGGTTATAACCAAAATGACGTATCCTCTTTTGTTTTCGAGTAATAAACAAAATTTCAAATGTTCCACTTTTCGATGTATGTCTGTAACTTGGCTGTTGTGTAAAATTAGAGAAAAATAATTAATACGTTCTTCAAGCACGTTTTGTGTGGCGTCCAGTGGCGTGCCTAATTATTTTATAACTTTATTAATTTTTGAGTTGTGTTTTTCTAAATACAAACCATAGGTGGCCATGGGCTAATTGAATTCGTTATTTTTTTGGAGATACTAAACACCAAAATATTATATTTGAGCTCATATGCCTAATACGAATGTCGCTGGTTTAAGAAAAGTTTAAGGTTTAAATTTTATTCTGAAATTTCTTAATAATTGAGAAAGCATGACTGAAAAGTGAGGGTCTTGGGTTTTTGATGTGAGAATTACGAATTTGAAATTTATTTTGACGTTGCTCCTAGTTTCATCGTATTATTTAGGTAAATCAAAACATATTTTTTTTATTTGTTGAGTTATGCTTTAAAAAAGTTAAAAATATAAAACGTTCAATTCTATAGATATCAAATAATATGTACTCTTGGTTAGATCACCTAACTTTATAGGTTTCTGAGTTATTGGGAATACATCTTTTGAATAATACTATTATTTGCTTAGTAATTCATTATGTCATGATTTCTTCGAAATAGCTTGTCAAAAATATTAACAAAATTAAATTAAATAAACCTGAAATATATTTTTCCTCGGTAAATTGGTGAATAATAATAAACCCCAAATATTATATATTATAGGAAAGAGAAAAAAATATCAGTTGCAACTGGTGCATGCCACCTATGGCATCCATTTAAAAAACCACAACTTTAGGTTATAACTCAAAAATTAATAAAGTTATAAAAAAAATAGGTACGCCACTGGATTCTACTCAAATAAGTGTCTGCAGAACGTATTAATTATTTTTTTTAATTTTACAAACAACCAAGTTACAGACATGTATCGGAAACTAAGGTTAAATAAAAACTAGTGTAACGTAATTTGTTTGTAATTTGATTTTTGTATTAGTATTAATGAAGTAAACAGTTAAAGGTTCCCAGAAAATCCTTAAATTTGTAACGTACTGTAGCGTACGACAACATTGTATTCTATCACCTCCTGCTGTTAACCTAAAAATATTATTAGTCGTAGTAGTATTGGGGCTAGGGTTTCCTTTTTCTGCACGTAGTGCTAGCTGGACAATGTCACAAATTTTATTAGTGGAAACAAAAATGGAACAATTAAGTTTTTACGTGTTATTTTATAGTGAATGTAAAAAAAACGATTGTACGGTAAACGCTTTTCGCAAGCAACATGTCATTTTGAACACTTGTAACTATTTCACATTTTATTCTGTGTTGTGAAAAGGGCTCTAAGAAAACCATTCCACAGTAAGTATATTTAGCTGTATTTGTAATATTGTCACATATTCAAGACTTGTTTGCTGTCACAATTCTGTTACCGTTGGTCAGAGAAAAAAATTGTTGAAGTAAAATAATTTTGCTTGGTACAATTTCGGACACTCTTTATAAATAGTACTACCGGCTCCTACGTGCCATCTAGTGTCTGTATAACAAATTTCGTCGCTCTAGTTGTCTCGGTGCTCGAGATATATTCTTTGGAAGTCTTAGAGGTAGCACCCTGTATAATTATATTGAAATAAATTACTATATAAAATCAAGTTGTATTGTTTTTATATGAAAGGCTAATTTTTGGGGATATATTTTCAAAGGGGATAAATGTAAACGTATGTATACAATGCTGACGTCAAATTAAAAGTTACTTTTTAGATAAATTCCAGTGTTACCGACCTAGATGCTCATAGAGTGAAATACACAATTAAACCCAAAGCAAAATTGAATAATACTGCTTGTACAAGCCTTTGCAATTTAAAACAACGACAAACATAATTAATTGAATGGTTTTTTTATATACGACGCCAAATTCCAAACACGAACTGATATAAAAATTAGCAATTCCATTCTTCGCAATATAATCATATTTAACAATTTCTAAAACACGAAAACATAGTGATTTAAAATAATGTCTAGGTATTCACTAAAAATATCTATGTAGTGACTACATTGAAAATATCAAAGGTACATAATTACATGTGTATATCAATTACTATCAGTTTTAACTATGCTTTCCTTATATAACAATTTTTTTTAGAAAGACTACGTGAATCGTTACCTATTGATATTTGTTAGATAATTATTCGACTATCAACTACGTCATAATTTATTTATTATAGCATATACTGTGAGGATACAAAAAAATTAAATAATGTTTGGGACACGTGCTGTTAAAAGGGATGAGGTAAGCTCGCAAAGAAATCAGATGAAGATTGGATATCTTGAAATAAGAGATCATATAGAGAATGCCTCATTTTTTAAGTTTACTTAAAATCATCACCTTTTGGTTCAACTGTTTTAAAAAAAGAGCTCAAATTTAGCCGGATATTTTTTTATGTTTCTTATCGAGTACTTACTGTCGTGGAAATTTAACGACAGCTGTTGCGACAAAATCACGGGAGCGTAGCGTTGTCGAACAGCTGGAGTTAAATTACCTACGAAAGAAAGTACGAGAAAATAAACATAAAAAAATATCAGGCCCAAAATCTGAGCTCGAATGGTATTTGGTAAGACAATTTCATGAATAGAATAATGATAATTTAATTAAAACTTTATTTAAAAGTAGAAGCAACAGACAGCGTAGAACGTGTATTAATAATAAAGAGATTATTTTTTTTAAGTTAACTCTGCGTTTTTCAAAATTACTTGCGTCACGTGCTTTCTTGAAAGCAGAATCATTAAATGGGTTGAAAATAGCATTAAACTTTTCAAAATACATATTTTGCAGCATTTTTGCCATGATATTCCACACTGTTTTCACAACGTACTCTTTATAGTCTTCGCCATTTTTCTTTCTCATGTTGAAACCCCAATCCATTAATATCCTGGCCACATCCTCAAACTGCTCTGTGTGTCCAAATCAAAATTTCTTTCTTTACAAAATATATTAAATTGTTTTCAAATTGATGATTGGCTTTTTTAGTATTTTTATGGATACAATTTTCTATTTCATTTACGATTTCTTTTTCACACGTATTACCAAATCGACACATTTGGATAAATTTGTGATTTTGACATTTAACAATTTTAAACTGACGTTATTCTTAATAAATAAAGTAACATAGCGTTGCTATGATAACGTAACTTATCCGTTTTTTTTATCCAGTTGCATTTTCTCTTCCTTCCTATTTAGCCGATAGCAAACCACGATTTTTGCGTTCGTCAATGGGATTTTTTATACATGAGTGGAATTGTGGACATTCAATTATTTTCTAACGACTACTTGATCCTTCCACCGCTAATGTGTCTAATAAAAGTTTATTGGAAAAAACATTTTTTAACATAAAAAAATTTGGGTATGTTTCTGGAATGACTTTAATCATTTAATAATAATAATAGTAATAATATTTTATTTAAATTTTTTATATCCTCACAGTAGACCCACACTATCGAGTTTGAGATACCCTGTAGAAATATTCTAAGAGGGGATAGAGAAGAATAAGAATTAATGGAATCACCCTTCCAAACTAATTTATAAGGCGAGAAAAATTTTTGGAAATTATTAAGCCCCCATTTATCTACGACTATGGGCGCTTGTCTGTCGCGAGGTTATCTGTTTGGCACGCTTGACGCTTGGAGAGTACTGCAACCAGCAACACAATTACGGCGGATAGAAGACTGACTGATTAATAATTAAAAAGTTAAATGGGCGTGAAAAATAGATCATAATTTTTAATTTCAAGCATTTACATTTAGCTCATTGTATCCACTTTTATAATTTAGTACCAAAAATCGCTCACACGTCCAACATTTCCCAAATAAACCTATATATATTCCCGGAACTAAATCTCCCAATTCGTTCAGAACCGCCCATCTATCTCTATAAAAATTAATCTTGCATATAACTCATCTTTTATTCCGGGAAAATTTGGAAGTTGTAAACATGAGATATATCGTACCGCCATTCATCAGACATGTGAATAATTTTTACTAGCTTTTAAAAAGTAGTTGTTTCCACTGCTATATTTCTTTTTTTCGATAAAAGATAGTTTGAAGTCCGTCGTGGCATACAAATCCAGCAAGATCTGTAAAAAAGCGAATGGTATTTTGCATTTTCAATATTATACGTATATGCATTCATAACAAAATGTGAGGTTATGTGCGGTTTTTCGATTTATAGTCTTTAGTTTTAAGGAATAAACGTAAGCCTATATGAAAATGGGCAAAATTGTAGCTTTTAAAAATAACTCAATTATCGCACATAATTTTGTCACAAAAAAAAATCTCAGATGTGGGGGTTAGACCATGTTTACTGCATGTTTTTGAGGTCGCTGAATCCGAATCCGGTTCCGTTTGACCCCATTATGTCAGGGTTCTGCCATAACCTCAATAAACCATCCAGTCGTTCTTTTCAGCATTATTGGTGGTGTGGTCGACAAGGGTTCTTGGCTGTTTACATAAATACTGCGGGTGTAATTCAATGGCGGTGGGGGCATTAATCCGCGGAGTAGTTGTTACCTGTCATTTATAGATTTCTGCTGCAATGTAGGTCGCTTCCTGCAAGTCGAGCCGCTTAGGCCGAGCAGGAAGTAAGCAGACCACTTATATCTCACCGTATCTCACATTTTTGTTTTATTTTTAATCTTGCGGAGCATCTCGATGATAATAGCGTATTACTGTAGCAGGCAACAATTTGAAAAACTGAAACTAGTGGTACAAAGTAGGAACACCATTTGTTTTGGCTGTCGCTGAAGTTGGCTTGTCAGGGTACTAGACGTCTCCATTCTAAATACATATACTGTTTATAGGTTAATTTACCCAGAACGTAAAATAAAATATTCCTGAGCTAAATATGTATTTATTGTATAAATTCTTACCTATTCATAAAAATGTGAAATACATCACACGATAAAGGGACTGTTTCGTATTATGATAACCTTGTAACCACTTGTCGCAACTTCCCAACGTTATTATTTTAGAACCTTTGAGCTAGGTAGTAAATACTTCTTATAAACGATGGGGGAGCTCTCTTGCAGACTTTTTGGAGGGGCCTCTTTTGCTGACGTCTATGGATTTAAATAACTGAACGACAGCAGTGTTGTAATAACTTTTTATTAGGTGTTTATTCCGGGCACATTATTGCCAAGTATAATATTGACTGAAAATTTAACAGACGCTGTAGATAAATCAAATATAATTTAGATAAATAATCCGTGAGGTTATATTTCACCGAGACGTTATTGGAAGCCTTTCCCCGAAGCGACACGGTTTTCAGATTTTTATTAAATCTTGGGGGCATTTTTCACATTGTCGGTGGTTGGGGTTCGACGATAAAACTCCATTAGTTCGATCCACTTACCTTCCTGCCGCAAATCACGGAAAATCCTTTCCTCAAAGTGAGTACTCGGCTCTTAATTGGGTTAAATGGGCTGAAGTCGTGGGAAAGACACGTACCCACGCGTCGATGAGTTTTCGCAATTTTTTTTATTCGATTTCAAAAGATGTATTACCTAAAAAATATAGGATTTACAGCAAGTACATACCAAGAAAAAGTATTTCATATTGTACAGGGTGTATCTAAAAGGTCTTTCTACTAAATGTTCTTTATTTAATTACATTAATTAAGATAAGTCGATTTAAGTAAGTTTTCATATAAAGTAAATGCCTACTTTATTTGGACAATAAATTGTAGAGATGGAATTGATACTGAATTATCTATTTTTAAATATTCTTTTGTTTTGTTGTAACATTTTACTAAAATTTGTACGAAAATAAAATATTAACTTTGACACCCTGTAATCTCTCTGTTTTAATGGAACACCTTGTATATAAGCCACCAGTAGAAGATCTCTGGCTGTATGTGACCCGTAACTGCGTCTAGGTTTTTGCCGATGTTCAGAATTTGACATTAGCATTAGAAAAATGGACTGTATTACTTAATGCACCTTATAAAATAGTAAATTATGATTTATTAAAAGGGGTTTTTTCGGGTGAGAAATTCAAATTTGTTTCTAATTTTGACATCACTAGTAGAGGGCGCCACCTATGGCACATCATGTTTCTTTTAAATAGCAGAACTTTTTTGCTGCTTAGTGTAAGTAACAGTTTTCGAAATAATCCTACTTGAAATATTCAGTGCACCGATTGAAAACTGTTATCGTTTCAGGTAAATTGACTTTTCTACTGAAAATATAGCAAAATGTTACTTGAAAAAGTTGTTCAGAACGGTAAATTATGGAGATGTGCAAAATTTCAAGAAGATCGGACTGCTTTGATAACATTTTTGTGCTTTGTTGAAAAATGGTTTCATCAAACCTCGCCGATCTTCTTGAAATTTTGCACGTCTCCATAATTTACCATTCCGAACAACTTTTTCAAGTAATATTTTGCTATATCTTCAGCAGAAAAGGCACTTTACTTCAACCAAAATAGTTTTTACTCTGTGCACTGAGCATTTCAAATAGCATTATTTCAAAAATGGTTACTCCTACCGACTTTAGCAAGGTATACCTTTTTCAAATATAACAGATAGGAGAATCGATTGTTTCAATAGTCAGATGGATACACTAAGCAGCAAAAAAGTTCTGCTATTTAAAAGAAACATGATGGAACAGCTAGGTTTGGGCGTCGGTTGCCTCACCTATGACAGATTGATGAGAGCTAACAAGCTCGAAACCGATATGCACACGGTCAGCAGTCTTACGGTGCCGACCATTAGAATATTTCAGAGACTACTTCGATTTGAATTTTGAAAATTTAATTTTTGATACTTTCGGGGGGCTCTCGTTAAATAAAATAATGCCATTCTTGTAACACTTCGGTCTCTACTTGCTTATTTTAAATTAAACACTTTGTATATTTTACATATTTTCATTTTAGGGGGACTTTTATCAAGCTTCCTTATATCTATCTCCAATGGTCTTTGAGATATTTCAATTATATCAAAAAGTTTCTTTTAGATGGCTTAATTCAAAATTTCCTATTTTTTACATCGTGCAAGCTAAAGTATATATATTTAAGAGAGAGCTAGGGGGATGTCTATTATTTGTTACAGATATTTTAAAATCTGTTAAATTTTTAAAATTTATTGTAGACTTATTTGGAACCGTCAAAACTTTTTTTAATGGAACAACCTGTATATTTAACGAAGAATTGTTGCACAATTTTACCCTCTATCTATCCGGATTACACTTCTCTATACCCATCTGTTTTAATTTTTCTGTTATTGACAGTTATTGTGATAAGTAATTAAAATGATCCAATTTCTTGCGAGGATGGTTGTGAAATTACTAGGAAAATAGGGAAACGTAATATGAATAGGTATAAAATACAATTATACAGTTTTTCATTAAACATAGGGTGTTCCATTTAGAAAGAAACAAGTCGGTTCGAAGTTAAGCAAATTCGACAATAAATTTTCACCAATAACTTTTAAAATATCTGTAACAAATGATAATCATCCTCCTATCTCTCTTTTAAATATCAATGCCTCAGCTTGCACGATGTAAAAAATAGTAAATTTTGAATTAGGCTATCGAAAAGCAACATTATTTGATATAATTGAAATATCTCGAAGACTATTAAAGATAGGTATGAGGAAGCTTGATAAACGTTTTCTAAAATTACGCGTAGAATCCAAATATGCAAAAATGTACAGGGTTATTTAAAGGGCACACTTCCGGAAAACCCAAATCCAAAATTTTCAAAATAAGACAGCCTGTATGTGTGGTGGCGTCATTGATAACTAACTTTGCCTGTTTGCTATAGGTTTTTCAGGTCTAATTCAATGCTGGTCGGGGCATTAACCGGCAGAAGAGTGTTTTCTTAAATTTCCCCTTTACAAACTAGCCAAAGATTTTCATGAACACGAAGATGGCCAATATTGTATATTTTTTTGCTAATTGGGACCAAATGGGACCATACTTACCATCATTGAAATGAATTTGAAACTATCACTGTTTTTAAACATGTACCTATCAGAATGATAAAAATTAATAACCTAGTTTTCCACAAAACACTTAAACACAAGTTATTACTACTACACGTGTAGGTATATTAAAATCGTCGACGCCGTGCCTTAAAAAATATCTGTTTTTTGCATTCGAATTCAAACCATTCCGTGGAAGTAAACGTAAATCGATGCGAAGCAAAGTGGAACCACAAGGCCTTCGTCGATTTCTCGTTTCACACAAATATTAGATTTCAGGGCTGTTAATGGACAAGCGTTATATTTCACGGCCTCAGGCACATCTTTACTAAATGCTAAATTCAATTTATTTTATTGAGAAAAAATTGGAGACGAGCCGAGAGAAGTGGTTCGCGATAGTAGAAAACGTAAATCAATTAAAATAAAGCAAAAACGTTATCAAGTTTAGTTTTTCGAATTCCATAGTTCTTTTATGGATCACGTAGGTGAAAATCTTTGCAAAGTGTCATTGTCATACCGACTTTCTAATAAGTATTATAAGCGACATAGAAATTATTATTCAAGTTAAAGTATTATGGCACATTTTACTGTTACTCGAAGAATTGAAATTTTAATTCTTATCGGATGCGGGAATATGACTAGAACTCAGCAGGAAGTTTGCGATTTATTTAATGAAAAATATCCAGATCGCCCTATCAGCCAATCAACAGTCAGTAAGGTAGAGTCTAAATTTAGAGAAACTCGCAATGTTGTAAATATTCCAAAACCTGGACGTCCAAGCATTAATGAAAATCAGAAACAGAACATTTTGATAAGTATGGTGGATAATCCTCATAATTCTTTACGATTGATTGCATTAAACAATGACACTAGTCAGAGCACAGTACTACGTATCTTGAAGAAGGAAAAATATCATCCCTACAAAATTCAACTTATGCAGGAACTCAATGAAGATGATCCCGATCGCCGCTTACACTTTTGCGAAATTCTAATGGATTTATGTCAAGGAAATAGAAATTTACACCGGCAAACACTTTTTTCAGATGAGGCCACATTTTGTCTGAATGGTACAGTAAACCGTCAAACTTGCAGATATTAGAGTCGGGAAAATCCTCATTGGAAGGCAGAGGCACATACCCAACACCCTCAGAAATTAAATGTGTGGACTGGAATAGTTGACGACAGAATAGTAGTGCCTTTCTTCTTTGAAGGAACCCTTACAGGACAAAGATATTTAGAGTTTCTAGAAAATGACATTGTTCCAGGCCTTGCAGTAATTTTTCCTAACGATAATAACCCTGACATTCCTGACGATACCATATGGTTTCAGCAAGAAGGTGCACCTCCGCACTATGCGCGCCCTGTACGAGATTTTTTGGACAACTGTTTTCCTGGGAGGTGAATCGGCAGACGCGTACCGATAGAATGGCCTACAAGATCGCCAGATCTTACACCTCTTGACTATTTTTTATGGGGATACTTGAAGTCAAAAGTGTACATTAATAAACCACGTAATTTAGAAGAACTTCAAAATCGCATTCGGGACGAAATACGCAGAGTTACCCCAGAAATCATTCATAATGTGCAAGAACAATTTCTTCACAGACTTCCGCATTGTCAAGAAGTTGGTGGATGGCAATTCGAACATTTAATTTAAGTATAAAATTTAATCAATTGTATTTTATTTTACATACCTCAGAATTGTTACTTTTTTATGGATAAAATTTACGTTTTCTAACATTCAATCGTCATTTACTCGAAAAATTTTCAGAGAGGGCAAAATTTTAGTACTCTCTGATAGAGAATTAAACGATCTTTCAGAATCAAGGAAAAAAATATGGTGTTGCCATTAAAAAAAAATCGATGACGTCATTACTCGAAAACAAATGACATTTGAAAATCGCATTTTACGCTAAAATATGTATTTTTTAAATTAAAAATCGACCTGTTCGAGGATTTTTCCCAAAAAATAATTGTTTCGTTTTTTTTTTAATTTATTCCATACTTTTGGCGCATATTGTATATAGTACACAAGAGACACTTATTTTCAATATTTCTTATTCATTTTAATAGTATATTATAGTATAAGTGAATAATAAGGTCTTTAAAATACACACAATTTTATTAAAGCAAATATTTTAAAGACCAGTTATCCACGAATGCTTTACACTTTTTTTATTGGTGAAATCATAAATACTGATGTTAATACAAAAAATGGAAATAAGAACTAATAATATAAAATGGTTGTATTCCTTTTGTTGTCATGAAAATGAGAAAAACAACAATTAATTTGTAATCTGTCATAACATTAATTCTTGTCACGACAGTTGTTACTGGTTGTATATTGTTTAAAAATGATTTCTAACTAACTAATTGATTACTTAAGTAGTAAAGCAGAATTGTGATACCGCAAAAATCGGAAAACGCTTATAAAAAGGAATAAGACAAGTTCATCAAATGAATGGAAGAGCCAAAGGTAACAGATACAGATGAACGAGTTGTGCTTGCTCATCTTCAGAAAATGTCGGAGCAGTACAAGGCGTCGGCTACGTGGGCCATCCATTCGAAATTGCAAAGTATGTTGAGGATAAACAAAGGGGTTGATTTTAAATCATTTGTGAAACTGCATGCATTCATGAAGGCAATTAGCAAAAATGATGTAGCCAAGAAGGCATATGTATTTAAGGAATACGATTTGTGGATGTTAACACAGATGCATCTTATTTATTTTTGAAGGTGGTAGTCATTTGCGGTATCTTTAGCTTTTGTAGAAGATGTGAATTGTGCGATTTACGCTTACATGACAAGAAAGAAGCGTGTTGCTTATTACTATCCGACCATCTAAGACAGTGAAGGCTCGACGTTTTACTGTTGCCGACAGAGATGGAATTAGTTATGTGCGTTTGGTGAAGCAGTATCATTGCGTCCCCAAAATGTAAGTACAGACCGAGTTTTCTTACCGTATGATAAGGGGAAGTGCACCAGTCAAGTGATTAGTATTAATACTTAAATTAAACGATCCTGAAAAATACACTGGACATGCGTTTCTACGTACGTCATCATCGTATCATTATGGCGAATAGTGGCATGACAATCAAATCCAATGACAAGATGGAAATCGGCAGCTTTGGCAACTGGTTACGTTGAAGAGTATTAATATTTCGAACAATACCAACTGTCCTGTCCAGTCCAGTCATGCAGACCTCTTTTCAAAAAATATAATATTCTTACGCTGCCTGGTCTATATATTTTTAACATGTTGGTGTATGTTTTTGAGAATAAACACAAATTCATGAAAAATGATTTTTATCATACATATGACACCCGCAATAAAAATAAATTTTGTGTTCCCTATAGACATCTCAGTATTACCTCGAAAGCTTATGATGTTCTTGGACTGAAGTTATATAATCATTTACCAGACATCTATAAAAGCCTACCATCTCTGCGGAACTTCAAGAGTCAGGTTAAAAAATATTTGATTGGGATTAATGCTTATTCAATTGACGAATTTCTTAATTACAAGTGATAATAAAATAATGGTATCCTCTTTTACTTATTTTGTGTTTGCTCATTGTAGATGTGGATTGTGTTGTTGTGATATATTTTGTGTGTTGTTGAATTTGACAAATTGTTGTAAAAATATCGTAACATTATTTTGTATTGTATTCATGTATATATGTATGTTTGTATGTATATGTATGTATCTATGTTTGGTTCAAATATGTTTTATATTTTTTATCAATTGTATATACCTGGTTGGCACATGAATAGTGTTAAATTGACAAATCCTATAGTATCTCTGTACTGCTCTAAATGGATAATAAATGATCTATCTATCTATCTATCTGTACTTTTCACATTGATTTAAGCTTTAAGCTTTTGAAACATTTGTTAGTAATATTTCATTTGACGTTCCAAGAGGTGACCGTTAGATTTCACATTTTTCGGGTAGTTAATTTTGCCATGGTACGGTAACTTTAAAACACGCGCGTTTTTGGATTTAAAAACGCTGAAGCGTGTTTTAAATAACCAAAATAGGGTACTTACTAATAAAAAAAAATTATATCATAATCAAGCTGCCTAGAGTCAAGCCTATGTTGATGTCTCATTAAATCTAATAGATAAAGTCATTCAGAAAGGTATGGTTAATATAGACGAGCTTAATTGAATATGTAATGAAAGGATGACTGATTTAATAACTGAATAGGTTGGAACCATACGGAGCAATACTGTTGGGACAAACGTAGGTCAGACTTGTCATCTAGGGATGATAGAATTATTTAATAAAGCATTAGGTGACTCAAATATTGATCTTATTCAATAATAATGATTATTAAGGTAATGTTAGGTTATTATGTGACAAAAAATATCAGATCCATCAACAAAATCGCGCTTCTATCCATGAGACGATATACAGGTTGAAACTTTAATAATTTTTAACTGCAGGTGTAGTTCGTCATATAGATGAGTCTAGTAAAAGCCATTGTTAAAAATTTCAAATATTTTATGGAGATATTAATTTTTTTTTAAGTATCCACATTATGAGGACCGCTGACCAGATAAAGCGCTGACGAACCGGATATGATCTGCTGAAGGCGAGGTTGCCATATCGCCTCTAAAATAAATATATATTTTTTACTGTAACGTAAATCAAATATTATTTTAACCCAGATGTTAACTTCTTAACTGACCTTATTACCATAAACGATTAAAAAAATAATTTCAGCGGGTTTAATACTATCAATAAAGGTATTTAGGAAATTACTTTGTTCAATAATTGCAAAAAATATACATAAACTTGCATAAAAGCTTACTCACTTACTAAAAACAGTAATTAAACAATTAGGTACATTTCACAAGTTAATATCAATGTACACCGTTAGAAAGAGACACAGATTTTTTCTTCAAGTTATTTTATAAGGAATAACAAAAAACTATGATTTTCATACAACACATCAATGTTAATTTTCTGCCATATTTATTTGTTTATGCTGTCTTGTCACATAACCTCAAACAACGTAGGAAGTTTCACATATTTTATTCTTTAATTAAATTCATCACATTGTAAAAAGTCAAATGCCACATAAATTTTATATTTTTTATTAAGTCTTTCTGTAGAAGGTATAGAAATAAAAAATAATTTCCGACACACAAAAAACGCAGTCGTAAACAAAGACGACTTGACGTCACGTCACGATCCGGTCACAGATTCACGCAGGTCAGGCGATGGGCAGTAGTTACAATGTCCCATAGCGATACCGGTGTGCAGGGACTGCATGGCAAGGTACAAGTGAAAATAAAACTTGTAATATTTGTGGTAAGACAATGCCTAACGCATCCGTGTTCAAAGTTGCGCCAGTAACGTAAAGCACATATTTAAATCGTGTTATTATTTTCACATTCAGTGTTTTTCTTTTAAGTGCCGTGTATTTAATTAATATTTTTGGTGAAATACAGTATAATTAAGTAAAATATGACGCATTATTCAAACAGTGATCAAATTCTGAATAATTGTGAATATAGAATCTGTTTTATGTTTTCAGTTCAATTTCATTTACATACTTTTTTGGCGAGGTATAGGAATGCCAAAGGGGAGGTTGTACTTATTTAAGTTTCACCCTGTATTTTGCAGTTGGTGTTAATAAATCTTAAAAGTATAACAATTTTAAAATTAAATTATTATTATTCGTTTTAAATAACACTTGTATGTAAAATAAACTAAAATTAATTATTACCTTTAAATTTTGAAGCGCTAATATTCAACTAAAATAACTAAATATTTAGTCTAAGAATATTAATTGGATTATTTACTAAGTAGAAATTGTAACCTGCTAATTTTAGCAGTATGTTAGTTGTGTCATGAATTGTTAAATATTTGTAATAAAATTCATCGTTACGGGTTCCTTTCAACTGCTTCTACCTCAGCACATTGAAATACAATCGTTTACGAATTTTATTAATTAACCTTTACATTATTCTAACTACGGAGTTGCTAAATATATTCAATGAATCGCTATTTAAACCATTTTCTGAATTTATTTTCTGTTTAAATCGTCACAGTTGAGACGTCGAGAATATCTCGAATTTTTTACACAATTCTAGGGTGTAGACTCGATTTATCCAGTTGCATCTCGAATGTACATCATAGTTAGACAATCTGGCAGTGGAATTGATCAGGGCAAGTCTCAACAGATATTGGGAGTATTTTTATGGCAATATCATATTTACAATTATTTGATTGTGCAGTCGAAACTTCTTGATAATTTTGTATCATGTCATCTGCTTTCAGTTCAATTAACTTGCTCGGGTTTTCAAGAGCGCGACTCGCTCATAATTTATAGTAGTCAATATACAGAGATGTTCGGTTTCGTTTTTCAAGACCTCGGTATTTCTTTTGCTGCAGCAAATATGATTGCGTCAAAATGGTCGATTTTTATTGGTAATGACGCCGTGACGTCAATTAAGCTGCGTTAATTCCGATCTAGGTATTCCAGCTGCCATTACAGTCGCTGGGCGTATCTTTCCGCTAATTTAATAGTGATTATAGTTAATTTATTACTGTTTGTTTTTAAGAATGCGGAATAATTCATGCTCATATTTTTTTTCCAAATTCGATTTTACCAAACTTAGGTCCCTTGACATTGAAGTTATAATAAACTCAGTTAAACTAACTTGAAATTTTATTGAACTCATTCTAATTGTAATTGGTTCAGATCTCAATTGAATTTTATCAAAACCAGTTATATTTACAACCATACTGAACCTAAATCATTTGAATTGAAGTTATAATGGAATTTCCAAATACGACTTTGCCATACCTAAATCATTGAGAAGTGATAATAAACTCATTTTAATTCAGTTGGAATTATATTGAACTCATTTCCAGTTGTAAGTGTATTACAGTGGTATTTATAGTCCGTATCCGGTCGCCAGAGAGCGGTCTCCGTACCGAAATTATGCGAATTTCATAATGAAATTCACATAATTTCAAGAAGATGATATAAGATACCACTGTTACTGTACACTGTATTCATTGTCCGTCCGAAATTATTTGAATTTCATTATAAAATTCGCAAAATTTCGGGACGGAGATCGCACTCTGGCGACCGGAGACAGGCTATGAATACCACCGTTAGAGTCTCAATTGAGTTTTATCGTAACCAGTTATATTTACAATATTACTAAATCTAGATCATTTAATTTTGAACTTATAATGGATTTAGTTTAAATCAATTCGAATTTTATTACACTCAATTCAGTTGTAACATTGTCATGTCTCATATGAGTTTTATTTATAATATTTCATTTTACAATTTACCTATTTTATTTGAAATTTTCTCTAAACAAACGTGTTGATTTTTGCATTTGTTGTTGCAGTGGTGGTTCGCTGAGTTGCCTGGTGGTCGAGTCCGATGGGGGCTACTATACGGCGATGCCGCCCACTGCCATGAGGCTCGACAGTCCTCCTCTGAACAACAACAACGCCTCCGGACCAGAACTGGAGCTGCTAGCCAAGCTGGAGGAAGCCAACCGCCTCTACGAGTCCGACGCCAAGTCGCTCAACTCGTTGAGCGGGGCGTCGGCGTCGGGACATTCCAGGAAGAGCTCGGACACGTCCCAGATATCCCTCACCTCAGGTAATGAACCATTTTTTTAATTAATATCCTATCGTTTAAGGCTGCGGTTACACTGGTTGCGGATACACAATCTAGTCCGTGAACAACAAAGGCAAGTCAAAGAATTTCAACCAAGGCTCAAGATATGCTCGCTAATTATGTAATTATAAATTCAGTTCAAATATACAAGGTGATTCTAAAAATATAAGCATAAATTTATTTGCTTTTTCTAGACCTCAAAAGAAGTTGAAAAGTATATATAAATATATATTCTAAAACGTCTCATTTTTGACATACAGGATGTGAATGGTTAGTTCTTGACGACGATTTTTAATTTTTCCCAAACACGTAGAGATAAATTAATGAAATTTAGCACAATCCCGTAACTTTTTTTGATAATATAAAAAGAAATCAATACAGTTTGTCCAGGGGCGGGTAAAACAAGAGGGGTAGTGCTTAAGAAGTACCCAGTCTTTTTTGTGAATATTTTTTCATGGTCTCATTCAAAATCTGTGGAACTTGAATAGTTGGTTCTTAAATGACTTGGTTCAGCTATAATTTCCCAAGTATATGGGAATAATTTAAAAATCACCCTGTTCAACTGGATACGCGTATACCGTGCAAAATAAGATCAATATAGTTGATTTTTTAATGACTTATTTTTTATTAGTTTCAATTAAAGAATTAAAGCTGATGAAAACGTAATGTTTCCAGCATTTTTCCTTAGAATCGACTTAACTTTGATATTTTAACAATATTCTGAAGGATTTAGTTATAAAATCAACACAATTACAAAATGTAACTAACTAGATATCCCTAAAATTGACCAATACATGTTCTAAATCCACATCCATTTATTAAATTCATTAACTCCGAAAAATTAAAAATAATTTTAGCGTACCACAAGGATGAATATTTGGACCTCTATTGTTTTTCTTGCTGGTAAATTATCTTCACAATATAGTTACCAATAAATCGTTGTTCATGTGTATCGATGATAATAGTCTATGTCTGCAAAAAATGCTTACTTAAAACTTACCTTAGTTGCGATCCATTTTTGTACATATTTATTGATTTGTACTGTTTTTCTTTTACAGTGAATAAAAATTATTACTATTAGATTGGGCACAAATACTTATCTGGTTTTATATCGATATTCTTCCATATATAGTATGATTCAGAACTTATTTAAAAAAATCAATATCGTAAAAGCAATTTTTGTAAAATCCTTAGTTTCCAAGAAAAAAAATATTGTTCTTGTAGTTTGAATCGTTACATCCATGGGCTACTGTAGTTTCTAGCCAGGTGATTACATATATCCTATTACTTATCGTATTAACTAACTTTTTTTGTGATGCAAGTATTTACATTAGTTTTTCAAATATCAAAAATGGCTTACGGATATAGCAACTCGCATCGCTCTTGATGGATATCATTTTAATTTTTGGTGATGTAAAAATACTTTAGCAGAACGATTTCCCGGTAAACATGTGCCAAATGCAGGTACTTTTAAAACGGTATGCAGTGAGTGCAAACGCTGGCGTGACACTGGAAATTTGCAGCCAAATCGTGGAAGATAGGTGCAGGGCTTCCACGGCATATTGCAGCAGTGTGGCGTATCATACACGAGGATCAATTATATCCTTACCATATACAACGTGTCCAAGCATTAACACCAAGGCATTGGACAAGGAGGACCGGTACCATGGCAGCCACGATCTCCTGACATTAAATCATTTGGACTTATTTTTGTGGGGATATTTAAAGAATGATGTACTATTGATGATTTACGCAAACTTAGCATAGCTGCTGCCATGAGTTCAAAACGGACAAGAAGCAGAAACATTTATGTTATGCCGCCTTTACATGCAGCTCACTTCCGCGGCAGTGAGCAGGAAATTGGGTAGGGAAGTGCGCAGCGCGAGTATTTAAACACGTCGCTCACGCAGCCATTGCTCATGCCACTGTCGCTTCCACACGCTCCCTAAAGTGGTGGTATTTTGAACAGAAGTCAAAGGACTGGTATACTCGCGTCAAGAATTCAGACGTCTTACGTCACGGCTGACGTTCCACATTTGTTTTTATTGTCAACGTAATTTTCGATAATTGGTCGCGTTAAAAACAATCATTTTTTGCAATTTAGTGCAATATATAATGCAAACTTTTAGTGTAGTATATAATTTTATTACTATCAGTTGCAGTTTCTTAAATATTTTGATGAAAATATGATGATTTATTCATTTGTTCGTATGACGTAAGTCGTCTGAATTCTTGACGCGAGTATAGCACGAGCGGCAGCGACTGTATACATGCTACCCGTTAGTGTCCTTTCAGTTGCTGACCAAGTGCATGAACAGAAACTTATTTATTTGTTGTTCGTTAAATTATTTGCGTTAAAAACATTTTAACCATGATTGGGAGTGGACCAAGTGCTAAAGTTTTTAGAGCTATATGCAGCTGAGGGATTATTATTTTTTCATCACATGTCTTTTTAAAACATTAATATAATTTTGCAAACTCAAAAAAGAGAGCGCTGTCGCCTCATCAATTTATGTAGCCTCCATTTTATGCTGGAGAATAGTGCCAAATAATGTGGTAGGCGCGGTAGCTGTATGTAGACAGTCACTTGCTTCAAAGGTTGCCGTGGAATTAAAAAGGGCAGGACAGTGGGCAGCGCGAGTAGCAGCGGCAGTCGCTGCATGTAAAGGTGGTATTAGTTTATAGAAACTGGGTAATACGGGCCCAAAATTTTGTTGTAACATCAGGTATGTCAAATGATTTTACTAATTGAAACCACAAATTAATTCTATGAATAATTAATAACTTATAGCGGCAGAAGCTGTATAATGTTGTAAAATGTAATTTATTTATTTATTTCCTTGGGAATGTATTTAAATTTTTTGTCCGGTCGCCTTATCAGGTTTTACAGCGGACTAGTTTCCAGTGTCGTGCGGAAGTGTATTTTTAAATCATTTTCAAACTACCCTTTTTGATTTTATTTTTACAAAATTGTATTTGTAAGTCCCCTGTACATTCAAAAAAATTTTTTTAATAAGTTCTGAATCATCCTGTACACAGAGTGTTTTCTAAGTAATCTGAAATATTTCAAGGGGTGATTCCTCGAGTAATGTAAAAATACGTTCATACAAAGTTTTTTCTAAGTGCCTTAGTTTTTCAGTTACAGGGCGTCAAAAATTTTAACTGTTTTAGGTTATTTTTAAAAATCTCTGGAGTAGACTAAAATTTCCTTTTTTAAATTGCTGTCACTTACACACCCTGTATAAATAGTACACAAGGATGAGATTCGGATGGTACAATTTCAACTAAAACAATTTGTTGCGGGTTGCTTAAACGAGTCTATTAGAACTTTATTTTAAAAAATATTATGTAGAAAAATATGCAAAGATATTTTAGAAGAAATTTTCACAGAAATATGGTCGTATCATACGGGCTTAACTGTTAATAATATGCTTTTGCCGGCGTCCTACAATCTTCCAAGATATTTTATTTTAAAAAAATACTGTCTGAAGGTGAAACTGTTAATCTAAATGCGCATGTTTACATTTATTTGTCTGCTGATATTTATCAAATGAATCAGTATCAAGCGTGCTACTAAAATACCAATATTGCTCTCCTAGCTATAATCATTCATTTGTATTTTGTTCTGTTGTATGATTGAATACAGTTTACAGCGTTTAGAGAGTAATTGTAATGAAGGTATTTCAATCTTATCTCGTTATCAGTTGTGGCATGTAATCCATACTTGTTTGTTTGGAATATTAGAACCTCAAAATGTTATGCAAAATCTTTGTGATGTGACAACAGAGATGTGTGTGTAATATGTTGGACTCGACTTGGGAGCTCGGTAATTCAGTTTTTATAATATATTTCTTGTGAATTGTGAATATTGTATACGTATTACATTGCTAGAACTGGATTAAAATAAGTAAAACAAAATATCGTAATTTGTAGATATCACATATTGTTATGTATATGTGTGTATGGATTAAACATATCAGAATTAATTATAACTTAAAGTTATAATAAAACCAGAAGACTAGAAAGATATAGCATGGGTAGTATTTGTGTCCGTCCTTTTTTAAAAAAAAAAAGTTTGTCTTCCACAGGGTATACAGGGTGAGTCATTAATAATGGTAGATAGCTTAAGGGCAGATTGTTAACGCCAAAATAAAGCGATTGAGCCTAACATACCTTATTCAGTTGTTGTTCCATTTCATTCTACAGGGTCTACATAATAAATTTTAAGTCGTTGCAGTGTTCGTCTTATTGTTAATTCATATCATATTTGATATCGTTGTTTATTTCCTGTGTATTTTCTAGTTTTTTATTTACTTCTGTTGTATGATTAAATATAATACAAAAAAAATATGATGACATTTTTTAAAGAACAGTGACACTTTTGTAAACAATGCATATGCACACGCAGTGTAACATAATTACATCTAGTAGTCATTCGCTACTCCACAAAGCGTTCTACTTAGATAGAAGATACCATTGAACTATTGCACACGTAGAATTCCAGGAAATAACTACTCTACGGGCTAATGTCCTAACCAGCATTGAATTACACCTGAAAAACCTATACTAAACAACAAAGTCACTCATCAGCAGCCCACCAGACATATACCGGTTTTGAGCTTTTATTACGCTTGCTAATTTGTTTCAACCGCAAAAATCCATAAGAAAAAAGATTAGCGATTTTTTTTCTAAATCTGAGTGCACCACTAGTGTCCAAAATTTAAAAAATATGCGGTGTGTTCCCACAGTGAAACGACTCTTGTAAGAGATGAAAAATAGCCTTCTGAGACTCAACTCTGCTTGTATAAGAAACAAAATCTGGCATAATTTCAAATCCATAATATTGGAGCCTTGGAAATTTGGAAGAAAAATATTTTTTCAAAAGTAAAGTGCTGTTTCTGTATGAGATACGACTAAATGTTGTCAAGAAAAGTTTCTCAGAATGAACATATGAGTGAAATTTCAATGTCCTAGGCCTAGTTTGATTTTTTGCTTGATTTCAGATATTTGTCAAGGTAGGCATAGAATACTACAAATTTGCACACGTCTTCAATTCTTCATTATGAGAAACTTCTTAATTACATTTTGTTGTATCTGATTTACAAAGGGCACTGGCGGAAAAATATGAAAATCAAGCAAAGAATCAAAGTAGGGTTAAGACATTGCGTTGCACCCTTGACTATAAAGGGTTGCACACATACTCAATTTTTCATTCCGAGAAACTTTTCTTAATTACATATTGTCATACCTCATACAACAACCACTTTGTGCTGATGAAAAAAAAAACGATTCCAATTTTCCAAGGCTTACTGGATTTCATGGATTGGAAATTAAGTATGGCATTTTGTTTTTTAAACAATTTTTTTAAATTGAAACTATCCTAAATCCAGCGGTGCACTCGTATTTGAAATAAAAAATTCGCTATCTTTTTTTTTGGACTTTTGCGGAGGAAAAAAATTCGAAGTAGGCCTTGAAAATTTAATTTTCATTCTGAAATTTGACTCCAGAGTAGTTATTGAATCTATTATTGAAAAAAATCTTTTAAATCGCCAACAAATAAAACTTTTAGAGAGATGGGGCTCTCTGTAGGTATGACAAAAATTTTTGAAGTCAGCTTACACCCTGTATATTGAATGTACGATTAGGTGGTTAAGGTCGCCGTATTTCTCGCCGTAAAATTATTAAATTTATAGTGTTTTTTAGGTACCGGGATCTCAAAAAATAAAACACGTAGAACAATGTAATATCAAAAATAAAATTCCTTGATATTTTGTTTATAAACTTTTGCTATTTAAATTCTCCTGAAATAAAAAAATAATTTTTAAAAAGCTTTTGTAAGACACACATTTTTTTGCTATTCTAACCCCACATTTTAACAATTATTTTCACATTCTTATTAACAAAAGTGAACAATCTTATATGCATAACTATGTTTATGTTGTAACAATATTTTGATCTATAATTAAATTTAAAAATGTGTTCGTTAGATATTCATGTTACCTTTGAATATTCGCATGTGATATGAAATGTTATTTACTAAATTCTATATTATTCAGTTCTTAAATGTCTAAAACTATTTGTGTTTGTAGAAAACATTATTTAAAGAATACGGCGTCCTTGAAATATAACATTAACAATGGTAATGTGTACAAAATACCGAAGACGCCTTGTACATAAATGATTATTAAAGTGTCCTACTGCCTATTTGGCATAGAAATTTGTCATGCCGTCTGAAAGGAGGCAGTCCAATCAATTCGGAGACGACACCGAACAAGTGACCGTCGTCGAACGTGCATCGCCAATAAAAACAGCTATAAACACGGTCACCTACGACCGTAAGTCATTAATTGCAAGTATATCGCCACTTACTAGATAAATTAGAAATTAGTGCGTCAAGTGCCTTCACCGATGTGCGATGCCCACAGAGTGGCTAATTCCGTGTTTTTCGTGCCGTCAGGGACGAGTTCCACCCATGACCGCACCGAGGACGGCGGCGAGGAGGACCTCTGGGTGAGATGGGGCCACATAGCCAACGACTGGGAGAACCACTGGAAGAAGAACAACGCCCAGGTCCGCGAGATGGTCCGTCGCGGTATCCCCCTGCACTTCCGGGCCATCGTCTGGCAGCTGCTCTGCGGAGCGACGGAAGCGCCCGAGAAGAAGCTCTACGCGGAGTATATAAAGGTAAGTTGCTCTAGAAGGGTAATGACGTAAAATAGGAATCCACATTTTACATAGAAGCATTCCTAAAACCCGCTTTACAATCCGCAATTATTTTTGCAATGGACTTCAGCAAGCCCTTGACCCTGCAATATCATTCCTAAAATTCTGACTTGTAGTTTGTTTTACAATCGCAGTTCAGCAATTCTCAATTGCAGTAGAAGTTATACTAACGCTACAATCCAAATGCACTCTAAAAACTAAACTGTTTCTGCAAATTTGACAAATGACAGTAACACATATAAAATAAAGGTTTGAGTTAATATATTTTGCAAGCTCAACAATCAAATAATATCAAGTAGAAGCAAAAAAAAGCAATTTGAAAGTGCAGCCTGGAAATGTTTGCGTATGGTGGTAACCATACATATTACTGAATTATTCCCCAGAATTGCAGAAAAGCTTCAGTAAAAATCGAGTAAGACTTATGTTTTGAAAGTACAAAACTTTCAGATATGACAGCATTTGCAGTACGTTACTGTTCAGAGCGCATGCCTACGTGTAAGAGACTAGCAAATTGCAGAAAGAATTACACACTGTAAAGTGGGTTTTAAACTCGGAAATACCAAAAAAACTCGAATAAATACCGTGGATATGAATTACTTTGGAATAAT
Source organism: Monochamus alternatus (assembly GCA_037114965.1). Lineage (NCBI taxonomy): Eukaryota > Metazoa > Arthropoda > Insecta > Coleoptera > Cerambycidae > Monochamus > Monochamus alternatus. The sequence continues at coordinate 8,443,979 of CM073426.1, read as the reverse complement.
TTCTATTAACTCCGATTCTGCCTTTTTTCTAAATCAGATACTTATCTATTTTGATGCATGCAATCAAAATTTGGAGTCTGTTCAGCTTCATCACCACAAATTTTGCGAAAATCGCAAAAAATAGCTGAAAATAGTAAAAAAATTATATTATTGATGAGACTGAGAAACTTTTGAATTTGTTTTTCTAGATTGTATCAAGTGTCTTCTCATATATTTTGGCGAGTCGAATTCGTATCTGAAGTCTGTTGGGACACATAATTCAAAACTTTTGCAAAAACCGCAAAATATCGTTAAAAAACTGGAAATCGTGAATACCAAAAAAACTTGCATAAATATTATCGACATGAATAAATTCTGACTGAAATCAGGCTTTCTTTGATGTTGCTCTTATACTTTTTTCTCTTACAGACTCTTTTTTCATTGAATGACCTAAGCAGTGGGTTTCTCAATCTTTTCTTTCTATTCTTATTCTATTTCGCTAATATCTTGATGAAATCGATCTTCTTTATCATTTCTGTAGTCTTCGAGGTTTTGAGGAAAGTACAAGAGTAAAAGTGAGTAAGTACAGTTTGAGATCCACCCAGCAACCTAACTGCAGTCCTCCCTCTTCTCATTTCCTAAAAAGTTCTGAAATATTCTTGGCTTGCTATGCTGCTTTTTGTACCCAGAGCCTTGACAGCATATACGAGAAGAACACTTGGTCGAATCTAGAAATCTTCTAAAATTTCTTACTCATTAATATAATTTTTTGCCATTTTAATTAACTTTAATATTAACTAAAGAAATATTAGATAATCAGTAAACAGTAAGATTTAAAATATATTTGAGTGACTGTATGTAGAACATTATATATATTAAAGTAAAATATTAAAAAAATAAAAGCAACACAATATCACTTTCAGACCAAATCACCATGTGAAAAAGTCATAAGAAGGGACATTGCCAGGACTTACCCTGAGCACGATTTCTTCAAAGAAAAAGACGGACTAGGTCAAGAATCTCTCTTCAACGTCATCAAGGCTTATTCCTTGCATGACAGGGAAGTAGGTTACTGCCAAGGATCAGGCTTCATCGTGGGCCTTCTTTTAATGCAGGTAGTTCTTTACAACGCCTTTCTCTTTTTTAGTGAAATATAGATATAAACCACAATATTTAAACAGTGAAATAATCTGAGAATTTTTAGATGCCGGAAGAAGAAGCATTTGCCGTTCTGGTGAAAATCATGGAAGATTTTAGGATGCGTGACATGTTTAAGCCAAGCATGGCAGAACTGGGTCTGTGTATGTTTCAATTAGAAAATCTAGTAGCCGAACACTTACCAGATCTGAATCAGCATTTCCAGTCTCAAAATTTCCACACCTCCATGTATGCTTCTAGCTGGTTTCTGACCCTATTTACCACAGCTCTTTCACTACCGCTGGCATGTAGGATAATGGATGTCTTCCTATCAGAAGGGATGGAGATAATATTCAAGGTGGCTCTGGCGATGTTAACTTTAGGAAAAGATGAGCTAATGTCCTTGGATATGGAAGGGATGCTGAAGGTACCATTTTTTACTAATTTTTCCTTTTACATGTATTTTTTTCTATCGTTAAATAAATTTTAACAAAATGTATTATAGTACTTCCAAAAAGAACTACCAGCTCGTGCAGAGGCAGATCCAGAGGGTCTGATGCAGTCTGCTTACAGCATGAAGTACAATGCCAAGAAGATGAAGAAATTGGAGAAGGAATATAACGTCATCAAAACGAAAGAACAAGAAGAAATGGCGGAATTGAAGGTACTACGCAAAAGTCTCTCTAGTTTTGACTCTTCCCAATTGCATAATTATTTTCCAGAGGCTAAGACAGGAAAATAAGCAGCTAAGGCACAGATGCGAAATGTTGGAGGAGGAGAGCAAGGCTCTGGCGGATCGTCTAGTGAGAGGTCAAGTCAGCAGAGCAGAAGAAGAAGAAACTACTTTCGTAGTACAGAGAGAGTTGGATGTCCTCCGACACACCCACCTAGAAACAACTCATCAGCTTGCTCTAGCGAACGAGAAGATCAGATCTCTCTCTTTAATGATGGAAGAAACTGTAAGTGAATTTAACAAAAACATTGCAGAATATAAAATTCATAAATTTCAGCATACTTCGAGGCAGTCGTCAATAGAAGAGATAACATTAAAGCAGGAACAGTTACAGCAGCGAGAAGAGATGATTGAATGCCTCCAAGAAGAGTTAGTAAAAGTAAGGTTAAGGGAAGCAGAGAATGACGCTCTTATCCGCGATCTCCGATCAAGAATCCACGAACTGGAAGAAGACAAAAAGACCTTGAGAGAGATAACTCCCGATAATAGCGTGGCGCACTTACAAGAAGAACTGATTGCCGTCAAACTCAGAGAGGCAGAGGCCAATCTCTCCCTTAAGGACCTGAGGCAAAGGGTGTCTGAGCTCAGCAACCAATGGCAGAGACATCTCCAGGTAATAGACAAAAACTTTTGCTTTAATAATATCCATTGTGAATCGTTTATAGCCTTCTTATTTGCAGGAGCACAAGCAGGAACCTACTTCGTCCAGTGACGCCCACAGCACTCCTAAAAAGTTGTTGTTCTGGGAGAATCGTCACAACGAAACTCAGAAGTTAGAAGAAGAGCTCATGACTACTAGGATAAGGGAGATGGAGACTCTCACTGAAGTTAAAGAATTGCGACTCAAGGTGAGTTTGTTATCGAATAGTATGTGTTAATGTATTAATAAAACATTTCTTCAGGTCATGGAATTGGAGACTCAGGTGCAGGTCAGTACCAATCAACTGCGTAGGCAAGACGAAGAGATCAAGAAGCAACGGGAGAGTCTCGAAGCTGCTGAATTGAGAGACAGAGAGGCAGCCGCACGCTTGTTGGAAGAACAGAGGAGATACTCTGATCTGGAAAGCAAAATGCAGGATGAGCTGATGAAAGCAAAGATTAGCGATGCTGAAAAGACACAGGCCGTAGCGGAACTGACTCAGAAGATTAGCCAGCTGGAATTGAAGGTGAGTAAATGATTGGCAAAATATTTGAAGTAATTTACATTACATGAGGCAATGATGTTTATTTAGAGCCAAGAAATTGCCACAGAAGGGGAACTTAGGATTCATTCGGTGGACGACAGCGATAAAGTTCGAGATCTCCAGGACAAAGTCGCCGATCTGCAAGCCGAAGTAAGTTTGCTGTCTAGTTTTAGTAATTTATATATAGATGAATATTGTGGAAAGCACTTGCTTTAGCTTGATTTGAGTTTTGTACATACTGTAAATAAAACTCACAGAAAGTTAACATTGAACAATAGCTGCTTATTCTCAGAGTTGAAAAAAATTTGCGATTTTTTAATTCTTGGGAAATTTGCAAAATGTTTAAAATAATAGAAATACTATTTTTAATATTAGACAAATAAGCAAATAGGCAAACTTGTACAGTTTCTTCAACTAGCTAATTTTTTTCAACAGCTGTGATTCTAATTATGCTAATAATCATTTATTTAGTTTCCCACGCCCATCACCAGTCCGGACACTGAGCCGTGGAAATGGCTCGAGTAAGTGTACAAATGCTTGATGTTGTGATTGATTACATTTAGAGTACTGTTGAGGTATCTTAGTTCAATTCTCAAATGGTCTGACCAGTTCTCTATCTCGTTTTTGGTTTAATATGCCACCTGCCAAACAATCTCTAAATTCCTATGCAAAATACATTTATAAATTAATACTAAAAAGGTAGCCAAATCCGCGAACGCGGACTTGCGTTTCAGTCTGTCAAAAACATAACCTATAAAATGTTGTATTTGATTATTTTGGCTGTGGTATATTTCCTAACTGAATAAAATAAACAAAAATATGTGCATGAAGGTTGTAATAGTATATTTTTGTAGTTAAAAATTTTTATAAATAAAAATCACTTAAAAACTTAGGTAAAAATTTTAAATTGCTTCATTTAAACGTTTACATAAAATTTTCGTCGAAATTAATAGATTGATTGATAACATTAAAGCTTAATATTTTTTCCTCGATAAGGAATATCATACATTATTAAATAACCTAAAAACAGTAATAACATTTTTAGTACATTTGTTAAAACTGACCTTTTAAATTTAAAATTAATTATTATTACTGGTGTATAAAGAAAAAGAATTTTGTTTGTGTTATTGTTTTTAGGGATAAATTTTAATCATTATATTATACTTAATCATATATTTTATTTCTTTTCTGCATTTTATTTATCTTATTTTGCATCTCACAGGTGTGCTTTTTTGTATGAGTTGCGGTGGAATGAAATATTTTGAGATATTTATCTCTTAGAGCAGCATTTTGTGTAGTTTGTGCAAAATTTTGTGGATTATTAGGTCTTGACGTTTTTATCATGTAGGCCATAAAATTATAATCACATTGTAGAAGCATAAAAATTTGCCACTTTACGAAATTATATTGTAAAGAATACTTTACACTTTATTTTTTAACCCTTGTATGTTTCAAATTTTCTATGCCACATCATGAAGTTATTGATATGTTAAGAGCCACATTAGATTATTTTTTCAATTGTGGCTTATCCACACTGATTTGAAAAGGACAGGGTGTGTCTGAAATAAATGTGTGTCTCTAAAGGGGTAATAGAGGATACGTATTTCACTTCCTGTATTGATTGTGGGGTGATTTGCATTGTTTTATTTCATAATGTCTTATGAAAATCAAGAATTAGCAGATATATTATTAATGTAAGAGGAACATGAATTTGGTTAAATGTGCTTTACTGTTTGTATGTGAATTACCTCCAAACACAATAAGGAAATCTCGAAACAGTGATAAGAGCCAAAAGTTGGAGACTTGTGCGGGAGAGGGGACAGTATATTATTATTAAGCGGACCACATTTGCGCCCAGGAATAACTTACGTTGGTAGGCCCTAATCACCATTCAGTGCAGGAATGAGAGAAATCTCATTAATTAGGGGGATAGTCAAACGCTAACCGGTATAAATCTCTCACATCACCCAAACCAACATTGTTCAACCCTACCATACTCGCGGAAATAGTGCCAATTCGCCACGAATACAGCTGGTCTAGCGGCCGAGGATCTCGATCCCACAGCAGTAACGAAAGCAGTTACTGCACGTTTCTCATATGCAGGCTGTGACTGCAAAATATTTTCTGCCATTTTATGGGAAATATTTTTTTAGTTTTTAAATCGATTTTAATCCTAGCGGTGCTTCAACATTTCCTAACTGAAAGTTCCTAAAAAATATATTTAAAGATAACCCTTTTGATTAGTAAAAATTGTTTCCACATATACAGTAAGCAACAGTTTAGAAATTGTCTGTTTATTTGATCTGACAATTTTTTTTATCTTAGAAATATGACATTTTAAATATTTCAAGATTTATTAGAACTTGTTTATTTTGACATCCTGTATTATTCCTATGAAGCACTCACTTATTTCCAAAACACCCTGTATATTATTCATTTATGTTTTTTAAGCATTTCAGTATGTATTGAATAGTGTAATTGTCACAAATCAACAAGCAATGTATATTTGTGCACTTTTATGTACAAATTCCCCCATTTTAATTGCTCTTAACGTGTTAATAGTCCCCCCTAACGTAAAACGGTATCCGTACCTACCCAGAACGTTCGGCGTAACGTTTATTTGTGTATTATAAATTTTGCGATTTTGTTTCAAGGTCATGAGACTGGAATCCTACCAAAAAGGAGGCTTAGGGAACGGCAGCGGCCTCTTGTCCACGGACAGATCTTCCTCCATCGACAGCACCGACGATGACATCAAGTTCCGATTCGACGATCCCACCCTAAGGTTGAATCTCGCCGATTCGCCCACCTCCCCTCCCGAGCTTAATTTCAGTGATCTGTGTAAGACCGCCAGCCCCAAAAACGGCGACGGTGACAAACTGGACGCCAACAGAAACAAGCACTCTGCCTCGGAGGTGCACAACTCTGAAAATCTTGTGCCGCAGGTCTGACAACACGACTGAGTATCTAGGATAATTTGAGGTGTAACGTAGGTCTGTAGTCTAGACGTTTAGTAGTACCTCATTGCACCAAGTCGTCACTGTGAGGTGCTCTCTGTTGGGTTGCGATTTGAAGTGACGCGGTTAGTTTCGGTATCGTGATTGAGATTTAGATGTGTATATAACATAATTAGGTGGAATTCATGACATTTGCAGGGTTTATTGCGTAACTGAAGTTAACTTCAGAATTTTGTAACTCCAATAGAATTTTTTATAGAATTTCGCTTCGAGATACAACTTGATAATGAAATGTCCTTAGTTTCGTTAATGGTAAATTGTAAGGAAATGAAGAAAAATATCTAGAATACTCTATTATAGAAAATGGTGCACTATTTGATTCAAGAGTGTTTAACTTATACGAACGTTACTTGAATCGGAAGTGTTTCTCTCATTTATTATCATATTGTCGTATTAAGCCTTGAAATATTACAGGTTTCTGTAATTTAGGTTCCGTCGTTAGATTAGCAGCAATCTAGTAAGTTATGTTAGTCATTCATTACGCCGGGCCTATAAAGCAAACAGAAACGTTATTAGTTTTTGCCATTATGTCAGTTTTTAGCGTTGCAGTACAGATCTGTAGTTTCAATCCCTTGGTTATGTCCCACTGTCTTTCATAATCAATTTGACAGCTGTCAGTTTGGTTCTGTCAGTTTTTCGACAGCTGACAGATACTAATCTATTCCCTTTTACATGTCTTTGTACAAGATCCAGCCACATGATTGCTACGTCCATCTGTTTCTTAATTAAAATGCAATTGTAATAGATGATTATTAGTAGAGGAATACGTTTCCGCCAGGGTGCCTATCAAAATATGGCCGAAAGTATTTTTCATTAATTTTTTCGTTCACGTCAAAATTGATAAAAAAGAACTGTATTTGGTGTGGCTCAGTGTGCCAACTTGGTAAACCCAAGGTCGGTGGTTCGATTCCCAGATGGGTCAACTTTTTAAAATTTTTATTTACCCTTTATTGAATTTTTTGGTTAAAAGTTGTATATTTGTCAAACATATATCTTTATTGCACATATTATACATTGTGCTATACACAATTAGACCAGGCTACAATTAAAACTTTACTCTGATATTCATTTATTGAAATCTTTTGATAGATATCAAAAAGTAAACTTAAAGTAAGGTAGCCTGTGTATTGCAAAACACTATGTATAATAATGTCATAAATACACATGTTTGATAAATATAATATTTTTGCAAATACAAAGTTCTTGTTATCAGTTTTGACATTTTGCCTGATGTTTGTCAAACAAGTGGACAAAAATATTATTTAAAGATACTTGTGGCAATATTTTGATAGGCAACCCCGCAGAAACGTATTCTTCTATAAATAACCATCTAATTGCATTTTAATTAAAAAAAAACAGATGAACATAGCAATCACACTATCAGATCTCGTTATTGGTTATGTCCCATTATCTTATCTGATTAATTTAACAGCTGTCAATTTTAAACTGTCATATTTTTGACAGACGACAGAAACTAATCATTTATCTTGTATATGTCTCTCATTCTGTGAAATAGTTTTTGCAAAAACTAATAAAGCGTTACTAGGATATTAATTTAAAGTCCCTTTATGTACTTAATTTCCACTTATCAGTATGGGTTGCTAATTTCTAGGTAAACGTAAAATTTCTGTGAAAAAAATCTTGGTTGCATCCAAGGCGTATCTTATGAATTAGTGAGAGTTGTTAGAATAGATTTTTTAATATTTTATCTGTGTTAATCCTTAGTATTATAACGGGGCTGTTGACAAAAGAAAAGCTGTTCGGTTTTGCAGTGCAAAACTAGTCGTCGTTAGAGTGATGTGTAACCCAACCCGATAGTCGTGTCTAATATACATAGTGATTATCAATTCAGAATAACTTAACTAAATCGTTAATTTAATTTATTAGAAGGCTAGTTACTGCTGTGATCCGGGCAAAACGCTTTTGAGTTAATGTCCTTGTAGGGTGGGTATATGTATATATATAGATATATCGGTCTTTTAATAGTATATTTTTTTCGTTTTGACTAGAATTTTTTTACGTGTCTTAACTCAAGACGTTCTGCCGGGCATCTTTGTAATTAGGTGCTATTTTTACGTACTGGTTAAAGTATTTTTATTTATTTGTGTTATTCATAAGTTTATTGTCTCTAAAAACAACATTCCCTAGATAACATCGAAATAACAGTTTATTTCGTAACGTGTATCGATAATGTTATACCTTTTAATGTAATACTCAAAAAAAAAATTGCTCGCACATAGTGAAATAATATCGGTGTGGTTAGATTTTTTATTGAAATGAAGTATTCTATTATTTAATTTTATATTTGTTGTGTTGGTTTAAATTTTATTTCCAGTCCAGTCGTAAGCAATAATTATTTTTATTGTTGTAACGTGTATTATTAAATTTAATTGTCAGATCGTATAATTTTGTCATATTGTTTGCTTGTATGTTGTATTTTTTTAAATATATTTGTATAACAGATTCTGCGGGATTTTATTGCTCGCCTTGATTCAATGATAAAATAAACAACGCACACTATCAGGAATTATCAGGTACTATCTTGATAACAGCCTTTTTCGTTTAATATTAAACATTTTATGAAACGAAAAGAGGTTCAAGTATGTGGCTGAATGAAATGGTGTCTCAAAGCATGTTTATCGAAAGAGTAAATAAACAAAGATTGGAACTAGAGGTAAGTACAGAGAAATAATTTTAGTTTTGTAAAAATCTTGTTGAAGAATGAAACTGATGGATATAATTTCAATAACCTCATTCTAACCTCAATAATTCGATCAGAAGTCGAGCTCTTGTATGGGAGAAGGTGCGACTTATTATTACATGGTAAATGAAACAAATAAAGAGCTAAATCTGCTTGCGTCTGATACCAGTTTAAAGGTTCACTGCAAACGAGCCCCACTAAAACCACCAAATTTGAAAAAAAAAAGAAATCATTAAGATATTAAAAAAGTTGTAGCTAACGAATTAAATACAATAGTATGAAGTAATATTTCTCCGTTGATACTGACTTTTTGAAAAAATTAATTAAACACATTATTTTTTCATGTATCTACTATTATTCCCTCAATTTTCTGTGTGGAGTTTCCGAACGCCTTGTGTATGATGTATTTAAATGTTTTTTATTTATCTCAATTTGAATATTTAATATTACATGAATTATTTATTACTCAAGAAATATATTGTTGATGTTTTTCTCAAATAAGAAGTATCAGGAATAATTTTTATATTTGTAACATATTGTCAGTATACATGGTTATTCAGAACTTATCTAAAAGAAAAAAAAGTTCGAATGTACAGGGGGACTTTTACAAATACAATTTGGCAAAAAAAAAACAAAAAGGGCAGTTTGAAAATACACTTCACGGCACTTGAAACTGGTCCACTGTAAAACCTGATAAGGTAAAGCATGCAATCAGCGACCAGAAAAGAAATTTCCAAGAAATAAATATAATTTTTTAACGTCTATTTTATACAGCAAATTCAACTGCTTTTGTGGTATTGTTATTAATTATTAATTTGTGGTTTTAATTAATAAAATAGTTTGACATACCTGATCCTACAACAAAAAAATGTTGGGCCTATCTTACCCAGTTTCTACAAAGTAACACAAGTGTTTCTACTTCTTGTCCGTTTTGAACTCATACTGGCAGCAACTATAAGATACGCTTGTGTAAATCATCAATAATGTCCATTTCTGTGCGATACATTTAATTTTTTATGTATTCCTACAAAAAAAAAAGTTCAAAGGATTGAGTCAGGAGATCGTAGCGGCCATGGCACCGATTTTCTTCGTCCAATCCCTTGGATATTTATATTTGAACACGTACATGGTACGGATATAATTGAGCTTCTTCTATGATACCCCACACTGCAGCAATACACCATGAACGTCCTGGACCTCCATCTTTTGCACACCACGATTATTCACAATACATATTATTTGTAATACATAAGTTGAACCTCTTGTAAACATTCATTTAAATGAATAGGTAAAACGTGGATAATCTGCACAATTTGGCTACAGTGCATTGTAGTTTCCAAAATGTCAAGTTGGCAAACTTAACATGCAAATTTGAGTAGGTACTTCGCAAAATCATATTAAGTTTTGTATTCAATCACAAAAAAATAGAAATTACAATTTGCAACGCTATAGAAAATACACATTAAAGTTTTCTATTTCATTCTCTCAGATTTTCAATATCTCGAACGGTTTCGACATCTTTATTTATTAGTAATATTATATTACTAAAGATATGATGCAGAATTCTACTGTGATTTTTTTACTTGAGTATGTCATTACTTTCTTTTAAATGGAAATATATATAGGTACCTAAATTTTTTTAGTGTCTGAGAATAATATTTTATTTCCGTGTCTTATTTTTATTTGTTTATGTTTCTATTGATTTCAAAGATAAAAAAAAATATGATATACTGCATTGTTCATTTAATGCACCATCTCATTCTTAGTTGACACAATGGTCAATAGGGGGCCTCCAAATCAGGCCCCAGAAAACCATGATCCACCACTTGTTTGTAGTATCCATTCAATAAAAAAAAAAAAAACTCAGTATAACTTATATTTCATTTTATTTCTTCTAAGGCTGCTCGTAAACGAAACGCTGATCTGACGAAAAAATGTCAACACCTAGAGCAGGAGCACAACAAATTGAACGATCTAGTCAAATCGAATCAGCTAGATCTCATTACGAAAAAAAATAATTTAAATGTATTATTAGCCAATCTCAAGGAGCAAAAAAGGTTAAACATGACTGCAGCGCAACGTTTAGAAATATGCAAGGAACAGATCAGTATGATTCAAGAGAACATCGAGCAAACGGTAAGTAATGCACTAAATTAGATTTAAATGTCACAAATTGTATATAACTAATTTTCAATAAATTACTATTCCCAAAAATTGCTGCTTTATGAAAAAGGACCCCGCAATAATCTTATGGAAATTGGGTTTCTGTCAAATTGTCTGAATTTTTGATATGTTGTAGATTTTGTCATCCTGAACAAAAGTCTCCATGGGCACAAAATGCCAAAATGAACATTTTGGCAGCTACGGAGCTGCCAAAGCTCCCCTGACCCGTTGCAAAACTATTCATTTTCAATACTATTTACAGATGTCAAAAGCATATTTTAATTATTCTAATATATAGGGTAATGTTTTTGAGGTCACTGGATTCAACCCTCATGTTAGATTGGACAAATTGACCATTGACAGCTGTCAATACACTGTCAACGAAGAATAGAAAAGTAAATATCAACTGTCAACTGTCAATTTTGCCAATATGGCATGAGAATTGAATTCAGCGACCTCAAGAACCCAAACTCTCAATGTCAACAGAGAATATTTACTTTTATATTCCTCGTTGACAGCTGTCAACTGTAAATTTTGCCAATCTGGCATGAGAATTGAATTCAGCTACCTCAAAGGCCCAAACTCTAAATGTGAAAAGAGAATATTTACTTTTCTATTCTCCGTTGACAGTGTATTGACAGCTGTTAACGGGGCTATGCGGAGGGTGGTCGACAAGTTCCTGAAATGTCAATCACCTCGCCACCCCCAGATGGGTGGTATGCATCCGAGATCTTTTGCGATATTTTTTGCGAGCATGATGTGTAAAGCACGAGTACATAAAATATTTCAAAAGAGTTTTTTATTAACAACAATAGTTATATAAGTACAGGGATTAGGAGAGGGTAAAATTTCAAATTTTTCTGGTTACCCCTTCCCTAGATATAAGCAAAAACCCCTCTTCCCTACTCGTCAAAAATATGACAAAGTCCGTATCTGGGTGGAACAAAAATATTTCTTTAAAAATGTGGGAGAGGTGGTTTCGGGGATAAAAAAATACGCTGAAAACGATGGCAATGTTAAAATTTAGGTCCTTTATAAAAACCACCCCCTTCAACCTCCATCCACCCTTAGAAGTTGTAGGAGAGGGTTGTAATTTCAGAAACTTGTCGAGCACACTCGGCATAGTATTTCTGTAAAATTTCAAATTTTTATGGTAACCCTTTCCCTAGATATCCGTACAATCCCTTCAGCCGAACTCTTCAAAATAATGACAAAGTCCGTATCTGGGTGGAAAAAAAATATTTTTTTAAAAATATATGAGAGGTAGTTTCGGGTATAAAAAAATACGCTGAAAACGATGGTAAAGTTAAAATTTAGGTCCTTTAAAAAAACCACCCTCTTTAACCCCCATACCTCCTTAGTGGTGGCGGAGGGGGTTTAAATTTCAGGAACTTGTCGTCCACCCTCCGCATAGCCCCTGTGCAAAATTTCAAAGATCTGTGGTTACTTTTTCCCTAGATATCCGTAAAATCCCCTCAGCCGAACTCGTACCGAAATCTATAAATATTAAAAACTGATTAAAAATAATTAAATTTTTCGATTTGGTGTCATTAAATTTGGACTTTGGCTGCAAAAGCCAAGGCAAAGCGCTCTTGTCTTTTCCTCTTCTCATAAAGATCTATCAAATTGTTCTTTATGTTTCAGAATGGTGGCATGTTCGATTCCATAACAGAATTGAAGCCGATGAAAGAAAAATTGTCATTCAAATGGGATGTTGTGGAATGCCTTCAACAAAAACTTGTTGAGACCAGACTACAAAACGCAGAAAAAGAAGCAATCATAGCAGAACTTAAACAATGCGAACATGATTTAAAAAACGAAGTTGAGCTACTTAAAATCGATAAGAATGAGACTCTTCCGGTGAGCAAATTACAGGAGGAATTCCTAGCAGCTAGAATACGAGACGCAGACGTAATTTTAGAATTTGATAAACTTAAAAGAAGCCTCGCCGTTGTAAAACATGCCCTGGAGGAAAAGAAAATGGTAATGATATTTAATTTTTTTAGAAACATATTTCATGAATAACTTTCTTCTATTAGGAGACAGAATCAGAGCTAAATAAAGACGAAGATTCGTTTCATATTTATTTTAATTTAAGAGATAAGTACCATGATCAAATCAAGGAACAGGAAAACGAGTCTATTGCCAGAACAGTTGAACTTCAAGACGAGATAGACTATTTAAAAATGCAGGTGCGATGGCGGCAATTTGATTAAAATGGGTAGTTTATTAACTGTTTTTTTTTTTCAGATTAAAAAATTAGGAGAAATAAAACAAGACATTATTGGGCGTGTACATTTCAACGAAGAGGTAAAAGTTCACATACATGAAGTGAAAACAAGTATCTTTCTTAGATTACAGAAGACCAGTAAGGAACTAGAGAATATCATTGAAGAAAATAGAAGATTAGAAGAGAAAATTGCTAGTGATGTATTAGAAATTCAACATAGTATTGACGATAAAGACGATGTGATTTCGCATCTGGCAAGAAATATAAACGAATTACAGTTATATGTAAGTATCTATTTATCACAGCCAGATTAAAATCCTAAATTACTGAGATTAAATATTAATCAGTGTTCAGGATCACTGAATCGCACGTGACTTATATAAAGGGTTGCCTAGTCTGCAAGCGAACCATAACAACTATTACTATACCTGGGTGCCAAAATGGTAGAGAATGATACATTTACAGCACTTGAAGGAGTACGGGAGGTGAGGGTTATTGTAGGAAACAAGATTCCATAGGTGTGCCACTTGAGAAAGGTTCAATGAACACAAAATTACCAAAAATAAGTTGGCGTTGAGTGAATCTAGCACAATACTAGTTTACTTTAAAAAGTTTGTACTCCGATATCACACGTTAACATATACGCCACTAACTGTACAATTTACATACACACATACACTGATTACTAGAACTGTCACTATAACGGTCACAGTGGTCACACATTAACACTTATCGTCTGCTATTATAGGGTGCATTATTCATTACAATCACAGCACCCAAGTTCCATATGTTGCAAAAACAGTACCACACTTCTGGCATCCTATAGTCTTCGTTTATCCATGTTTTTTCAGTGTAATATATTCTTTGATTCAGATTCAGATATAAATTGTAAGCGGACTCATAACATGAATCACTCTCTACTATTTCGAGACGCGACTATCCCTCACCTCGAAGAAACTTTAAGTATACATAAATCTATTTCTTTTCTTTGCTATGATTTTCAATGAATTGTTTTATAAATGAATTGGTGTTGCCAAAGCGTCTTAACACGAAAAAAAAAACTGAATTTTAAAATTGAACGAATATCTACTGAAGTTATTTTTATTCTGAATTACTAATTCCTGCCTGACCATAATATGCGCATAATTAACAGTTATAAAACAAATTTTTATATAGGAATGTTTTAGTGAGAGTTATTTCTTAGCTTTTAATTTAAAACGATACTACGAGAAAGTTTTATTAAAATATTTAATGTTTTAACGACAAGTGTTACGAGATTTATGTTTCAAAAGAGATGATTTCAATTAATTAAAATATACTTTTTTTTCAGAACGAAAAATGTGCCAAGTCTAACGATGAGTCAATGGCTAGCATAAATGATATTATTATAAATAAATTACAAGAAGAAATCGAATTCCTCGAGGAAAAAATTAGAACACTATCAAAATCCCAGAAAATTTCGCAATAGGCGATTTATTTGAATGTTTAGATTATATTTTTGTAAACTAAAAATAGTTGAATGCTTTACCCTTTCCCTATTTATTATACAAAACTGCCAAACACAGTGGCGTAGTCATGGGGGGGTTTTGGGGGTCAGAACCCCCCCATGGGTTGGGTTGATTGGGTCATATAGGTAATGTCTCACTACAAACCTGCAAGCACTCTATTCTCCAAGATTTAGCAACGCGGTCAGTGAACTAGATCTACGGAAACCTAACATTAGGACCTGCTACTAAGTTCTAATCTTATTTTTGTCATTTTTGTAACAAATATTGTTCGTACCTGTTTATTATTTACATGTTTATGATGAGACTGTTTTTTTATTTACTTTTTATTGTTTCAATTTATTAAAAATTATTTTTTTTTTTTTATTGAAAAAATCTAGTTTTAAATACTTTGTTTACTGAATCCCCCCTTGTCAAATTTCTGGCTATGCCACTGGCCAAACATATATATATATATATATATAATAATTATTTTGTCGATTATTATATTTATTATTGATTTCTGATATAATATGTGTATTTACAATAAGTAGCAGTGGCATTAATACACAGGGTGTTTCTAAAATAGTTTTACAAACTACTAGTGTGTATAGAACCCTTAGTGGGTTCTATACACACTAGTAGTTTGCAAGATAAAATTGCTGCAACATTGCTCAAAATTTACAAACAAAGCTGTAAAGTTGCAACAGCTTTTACAGGAAGTTCGCAAGGGATTTGTGAGAAAGTTATAATTTCCACCCAAAAACTTTGCAAGGAAACATTATTTTAGAAAGTTTGTTACGACTTTTCTTAGCAAGTTCGCAGTAATATTGAAATCAGCTTGCTTGCTTTGTACACTTTGCCTACAAAGTTAATTAAGAAATTCTTTGCTTCAAATAGTTCAAAATACGTCTGTTTTCACAACAGTCAGGAGATTGGTGGTTTCAAACTACACTAGAAATATTTCGACCAGTTAATTTGCGAAATAAATAGTAGTTGTCTCCACACCTCTCAGGGATAAACTCCTTCGACGAGGTTTTCCTCTGCCAGTGTGAGTGTGGCAGTGATCAAACATAAATTAGGAATCTATTATTCCCTTGCCCGTGGTGCCAATTAGTGATGGGCGATGATCATCGATGTTCGATATTTTCAGCATCGAAAATATTCTGAACATCGATGTTTGGCAAGTGCAAATGTAGGGATCATCCAGGCGGTTCGCATTTAGGTTTAAATGGCCATTTTGATTTTTCATCGTCTCAACAAGCAAATTAAAATTAATGATAAATTCTATATTGGATTATTTTGCGGCGTCGGTGTAAATGCTAAATGCATACAGCATTGCCAGATGCTGTGTGCAGATGTTGATACGTTAGAGTGGTGGTTCATATATAGTTGGTAACATATAAACCAGCGGTATCACAGAATATATTTTCTATCGTGTCAGTATCTTAAATACAATTATCTATGTCTTTCTAATGCAATTTGTTTATCAAACATCGATGTTTTCTGATCGATGTTTTATTTCTTTGAAGCTATAGTTACTCATCAGCTAAACGAGTGGGTTAGTTTATAATTATTATTTAAAATTGTGGAATATGCGTTTCTTATAGACATAGCGAAACGATTCAGTTAATTATATGTATAATAATAGCCGACAGGTGGCGCCACTTATATCTCACTGATACTATGTACTCGAATTTTGATAAGGTATTTACAAGATTTGTTCATACGCAACTGCAGTGTGATGGGAAATCGATGAAGAATATTGATGTTGACCATTGAAATATCATTGAAGTGCAACGTCGATGTTAATTTAGAGATAAGGAAAGGCTTTAAATTAATCATCGAGGTTTTTTTCAGTTCAATGATAATGTTTAGATGGTAAACATCGATGTTCGAATCGATGTCCCATCACCATATGCATAAAAAAAGATAATAAATTAATAAAAATGATCTGATATAGCGATGCCCAGGCAGTGTTGCCAAATTGGACGATTTGGAATTGACACTAGGCGACAAAATAAACAATTTACGATGGGCGCTTATTTTAGGCGAGATAGTAAATAATACTTAGTCGTTTTGGGCGCACTTTAGTTATAGTTAATAATAATATACATATGCATGCATTCATTGAATCATTATAAGGGTGTATAGATCATAGATCATCAAGAAGTTATCTTTTTGGTAGTATAGGTTTTCGATGAATTGGGTACTCTGTGATGAAAGATGATGCTATTTGTACCAAACCTATTCTGTGTTTTGACATTTGTGGTCTGTGGTACAGTAATCCTGTATTTGACTTTAGCCGTGCCTTGTACTAATTCTGCGGCCCGTGTTTAATTTTATCACGGTAATTGCATTTGGCGCGTTTTTGTTTCTTGTCGTTTTGATTTTCTCTTTATATGATTTTTAAATGAATCTCCATAGATAGGGAGATTGCTGTGGTTTTTCAAGTTTTCCAAAAAAAACCTACTTATTGATTTATATTTACAAAAAAATATGGGAGAATATGCAAAATACAGGAAAAAATATATACAACCATTTAAACACTTCTTGTATATAACTGGTTACATAAATATAAATGGACAATTTTAGTATTTTTAAATTGGGCGATTTGGGCGACCTCTAGAGACAATTTTGGCGACTTCCTTAAATAAAATGCTGCCAGTGTTGTTAACACGTAGGGAAATTTGTCAATAAATCGGTTGGTAGGGAAAATATTCTTATTTTGTAGGGAAAAAAAGAAGCACTGTAACCTGTAACAAAATAATAAGCTTCGCAAATAGTTACTGTTTTACCATTTAAAAGAAAATGAGATTAAGGATCATTTCTCATAGAGTGCATTCTACCCTTATTCTACTAAGCGATCGCAGCGCCCAGAACGACCATCGCAATTTTACCCGTTCCACTAGTTTAAAACACAGTATAGATCTATACTGTGGTTTAAAACTGCTCTTATGCGCGCATTGTTCACGGATGTGATTTGAATCCTAGTGGAACAGAGTTGGGATCCATGTTTTTTTATATTTGTCAGTTAGTTATTAGTTTGACAGATGGTTTGGTAGAAAAGGTAATTATATATAATTTTTATATATTCTAGGTAAAAAAAGTTAAATTGGTGTTACTCATAGATTTTACTAATGTAACTAAGAATATAATGTATGAATATATAAATCTAAGTTGCATATGTTCCATACATTAATTACATATACATATTTCAGTAAAATATATTAATTATTTAGGTCTTAAAATGAATATTAAACTGCAACTTCAGTCCCAATAACCTCCGTATCGTGTCTTATTTCCTCTTCGAATGCCCTTTCAACAGATTCACCAGAAAAAGAATTTGACTCTTGTAAAGCAGCATTCATTAATTCTGTTGCGAAGGCAATATCTATAAGAAAAATAAATACTGATAAAAAAATTAAATATAAAAGCATAACTGAATTACATACCATCTCTTGCACGTATTGCCTGAGCAACTGGGACCTCGATCTCAATAACAGTGCCTGTTTCACAGTTATATAAACTTATTTTCTTCATCTCAACCATAGATCTTAGACTTGACATTTAAATAGTTTATTTGACTTTTCCCGCAATTTATGAGAAATGTTCGTAATGCGCATGTTGCATATCTCTATTCGACAAAAATGTTTAAAACTGACAGAGTGCCGAGTGACAAGAAATACCTAATTTTAAATTGCGTGTATTTTTAATTTTGTGATTAGTGATATGATGTGTGGTTGATAATAATATAGTTTAAGTGTTTCATGGATATTTTCCATATACCTTATAACTAGGTCTATGATATTTTCCAGACTTTCAAAGCGATGTTAAACCATAAACACGTTTATAATAGCGGAGCTTATACAACCAATAGTTAAACTTACTTAAATACTTACATATTATTTAATAAAATAATTTATTGAATTATGGAGGGCGAGTTGTTTCGTAACCAAAACATCCCATTTTTAATATATGGTTACAACGTATAAAACCTCCAAATTATCAAAATATGGAAAAAAACAGAAATATATAGGAGATAATGTATATGATAAACATTTCGCATATTTCTACAGGAAGGAACTCAAAATTAAAATGGTTTAAATTAAAAAATTTTGAAATGAAAATCACACCAGTGATTTATAATAATTAAACTATTTAAATGTTCACGTCAAGTAACTAGAGAGCTGATTGGTTTATAAGCATTAACCATTTTTAACTTGGGAAAACGGATACTGAAAGAACTGATATAAGCCGTAACCATTAATATTTTTAACTTGGGGAAAATGGAAACTGAAAGAACCGATATAATGAAGTGATGAGGTTTAAGTGAAATAAAAGCCACACTCGATGTTTTTGTCTTTTTATTTTTTTAGCTACCATCAAAACCTTGATGATACAAATTTAATAATATTTTTAGTCAACAGGTAACTGAATTGAAATGTTACTTAGTTACGTAGTGCTTTATAACTGAAATAACAACAAATTGGCGATCCGCACAACTTAAACAGTAATAAATACCTACAAAGAACTGAGTCATACTTCTACTTGTTGTTGAAAAGAGTCCATTTTCGGCCCCGGGTTCGTTCACTTATAAGTCATAATTTAAAATAAATTAAATGTACACCTATATACAATGTGCCTTCGAGTCGTGTCCCCCCAGAATGCTTAAGGATGGGAGTCAGCGAAAACCAAAAAGTGGGTTTTTCCCACCCGGAATGATCAGGCTGAAAGGGGACACGACTTGAAGCGATTGCTTCTTGAATTTGGCTAAAAGTTCCCTAAGGAAGTCGACTGGAGTGTTGTATCAATGCACGACAGGAGCAGCAGCGGTGGAAATTAGACAAGGTATTTCTTAATTTCGTCATACATGACAAGTACGATGGCACCACCTGTACCACGGAGAATGTTAGAGAACGCACCCTTGAAGAAGGCGGCGCCACCTTCAGTCTTAGCGATTGTGACCCAGCAGTGAGCAGTGTTCTTGTAGACGATTTCTGTCTTCTTACGGCCGGACTGCATCATCATACGCCTACGTACGGTGTCGAAGGGATATGAAATGATACCGGCAACAGTGGTGACAGTCTGCAATACAAAACATCAATTTAAAGTCTAATTGTATAAAAATCTGTGATATTACGCTGAATCTCAAAGGAAATACTCTCCTCTCCACAAATTAATGGTACATGATACAACGAATAACAAAGATATGATATTCCCATGAACTAAAATTGGTTTGTTTATGTTATACACAAACCACATAGGAAACGAGCCAACTCAAAGAAAACGCCACGCCACGTGTGCAGGAATCCACAGATCGAAAATTCTCACCACATGTCGTCCAAACATGGCTGTGACTATGCGCAATACTATACCCGTTATTTGTTGTATCATGTGTACAGTTAATAAGATAATTTTGTGTTAAAAAATGATAGTTTTTATAGATCTGTTACTAAAAATAAAATTTGACAGTGCCCAAGAGACCTGGCAGAGGAAATATGGCAACCCTAGATTTTTCCCAATATCTATTTTAATTCTAATGGAAAATTATAAATGTGCAAATAATGAAATGGTTCCGGTAATAAATGTCTGCCATAGCCAACCGCCGAAAATCTAGAAAGTGAGTCATGTTATAAACCCGCTCACAATTTATAGCAGTCGACACAAAGAAACATACATATGTACCTGTATATTTATCCTATAAAATCGTGTGCCGCATATATCTGAGAGCCGATTACACAGCTTCTGCTGCAGCAAGTTCTACAGCGTATTCTCAATATCATAAACGCCCTAATTTAACAAATAGGAAATATCGGATGATGACATGTATGAAGGGTTTAGGGTGCGAGGTCAAAATATGATTGTAAGTAATGTTAAAATATGTAGTTTATTAACAAGTATGTACGTGAGTAGCATATATGTATAGTACAATAAAGAGAAGCGAAGAAGTACAACTGCAAAACGGAAAATAATGAAAACTCGCGGAAGGAAGATGGTATTTTAAAAATGAGCTTTCGACAAAAAAACGAATAGTGAATAGTGTGTATGTGTAGTGCAATGTATTCTAAAGCCTTTGTCCTTATGGATGCGAAATTCGCGAATATTTGCGCGATTTATTTAATGGCGGGAAAATTTCTACTTGTAACGAATTTTGTCAACTATAATATTTTCTATAATTTTCATCATGAAACTGTCATGGTAGATTGTTAGAAGGTCAAAATAAACTTATTAACACCACATAATAATGAAAGTAGCAAAAATATCTGTACTGTTTACTTTCTATAAAATTTGTCAAAAGTTGAGATATTTGTCCTATAAGTAACTAAAACAAAAGTTGCGAAATTTATGCAAAAATCCGTGGATCCGTTTCGAATCAGTTGGGTATACTTTCTTGTGAGATTAGTTTTTGAAACGGGAGTGAGTAATAAATAAGTAGGTATTTAGCCACATTTTTGAAACAGCGTCCTTCTATCATTGGTTATAAGCTACTCTATCTAAACTCAATGCTGCTCTCAAAAATTCTAAACCGTCACTGTTGTAGACGATATCCTTAAACTTCCAATACAGTTGGATTTATACATTCCTATTGCAAATAGAAAACAATGGTACTGATGTGATGAATGATTAAAATAGCAAATAGTTGAAGTACTTACCTGAGCAATAGCCCAAGAGATAACAAGAGGTGTGTTCTTGGGGTCGGGCAAGATACCCTTGGCGGTGTCATAGAACCCGAAGAAGGCAGCACGATAGATGATGATACCTTGTACTGACACTCCGAAACCACGGTACAAACCGACAAGACCATCAGACTTGAAGATCTTGACCAGACAATTACCTAATCCAGTGAATTCTCTTTCTGCTCCAGCTTTGCCTACATCAGCAGCCAACCTAAAGGAAATAACAGCTTAATATTAGATAAACAAAAAATCTAGTACTGCTGTATAGCTTTCTTGAAAATATTTATTTATATGTTGTGTATGCCGACCCTAATTTAAACCTCATGACGCGTGAGATCTGTCATCCAAATAGGTTTCATAATTCAGAAATTACTTATAAAACTTAGACCAATTGTGTCCAACTGTTTACACTATGCACTAACTACCACTAACTAGGTCATTAGTTTCTGACGTATAGTGTAGTATTTTATTTCAAAATACCTTAGCCAAATCAAGAATTAGTAAATATATGGTCCTGCGCAACATCGCGTATCAGCATAATTTTTAATGAATTAATATCGATTTATGCAATTCAACTTGTCCTACATATGTGCCTAGACAAAAACAATTATTGACACTCTCATCTCATTAACATGGTCTGAAATTCTCTTATTCAATACCTACTTGATCTTGGTGATGACGTCACTTATTAGTATTGGCTAGGTTGACCGATGTTACGTGTTGTCAAAATATGTTGTGAAAATTTGACAGTCGAATATTGTTTGCCATAAAAAGTGGAGAAACGTGATCCATTTGTAATGTATAAGAGGGTGATTTCGAAAGTGCGGTATTAATTTTAACTGTTGACATTAAGTATTAAAATAAATCATTTTGCAAAAGACTCCCCTAATACATGTTTTTTAAATGAGATAACCGAGTTTAACGTTATTGCGCGCTTAGTTCTTGCATACTTCTTTAATAACCTTAACCGTAAAGCTCCATTAGATAACAACGTAACACGTACGTAAACAAATCGTGTTATTGTTACTATTTTTGGTATTTTGTAGTGTCATTTTGTGTTAAACGTAATTTGTTGACACAGTGACATAAAAGTGGCAATACCGACATTCACAATACTAATAAATAACGTCATCTAGTTATGCAATCCAACATACACCACGATAATTGTTTTGGAAGAAATATGTATTAGTATAATAACACGTAAACCTAAATGCTTTGAATTTCGTTGCAATTTTGATTTTAAACCTGTGAAATAAATTTTTGCAATTGAAACGCTTTAATTTTCATTATGTACTGAACGACATTCAACTGTGACGTCTGTATGCGTTTATTTTTACCAGCACGCTTCGGTTATTTTAGTACTGTTATAATAAGTGTTCTCCTACGTATATTACACAAAAATCCACGAATGAGTAAGTTATACAAATTCCTTACGTGCTTTGATGATTTAATCGTCTGGTATTAGTCCGCCGCGATTTTAATCTATTGAAATTATTACTTTATAAGTGCTGATGATAATTAAATATAACTGCATGGTCTCACAAAAGAGTATAGTGCGATAAAACTTATCTAAAACATGTTCATTTATTTTCGTCTAGCGATTTATTTAATTTATATCGATAATATGTGGGTACTTGAATTTAATAACTTGATTTATGTTTTAACGCACTAAAACTTTTTTAATTAATAAAATATAACATGAATCATGATCAAAGAGGTTACTGATGCAGTTTAACATTAAATATAAATTTGTGAATTCAATTAACGTCATTCCGACAATACAAAATTGTTAGAAATTCATATTCAAATGAAATAACCTATGTCCAGTCTATAGCTTTTTTATTAGACAAATTTCGACACCCTCTGGTAGATAAGTTGTTAAAAGATGGTTAAGTTATATTCCAAAATCAAATGTAATCTCATATCAATAATGTTTATACATTTTTTGAACTAAAAATAAATGGTGTTAGTATCATGTCCAGTCAAGGAGAAATGAATGTTAAGACGAAAATTTTAAGAACGTAATTCACTAGAGATAAATTGATGTTAATATTGGAATAAGATTAAATTTGGCTAGATGAAAGTCTCTCTTTAGAAGTACACGAAAAGATGTAAAATTCCGTTTTAATACATTTCAAAGTAACTACGAAAAAACTTGGTTTACCTACGCTTTTCTGCTATAGAGCTTTCCAATTTACTTTCAATAATTTAAATAATAGAATTACAAATGTTGCTAATGGCCCTATAAATTAAAGCCGGCCCTGCCTTGACGTGAAAGTTTACATAATAGTGACAGTCGAAAGTTATAAATTGACTTGGCTCTCAACTTCACCTTGTACTTTAATGTGTTTGCAATGACTACAAAAACGTAATAAACAAACTGCACGAATTTTACCAGAATACTTGGCACATGCGAGTATTATTAGTATCTACCCTTGTATCTACGTATACTATGATTAATCCTTCAAAACATTTGCTTGGGTTACATAAAGAAAAGACGTCGATTATACCTTTTTAAAATCATCGTTGCCCAAGAATACATTGACAACAATTTAACTTTAATTATTTTATGCATTAACAGATGCAAAACTGGAAATAAATACTCATTTCAGTGAGCAATGAAGATTATTGCTTGGTAGGTCACAAAGAGAATATTGGAGACCTCCAGAAAATACTGGTATAAATTATGTGCATTTACTTTAATGGGGTCAATTATGTCTAATAACGCAATTGTAGACTTCAAAAGGAAGTCTGGTATATTTTAAACTAAGGAAAATTCGGTACTATTTAAATTATCTTAAGTATTAAACGATTGTGTACTTTCCAAATTAATTCTTCTTATATATCTATTTAAAAATGGTTGACAGTTGAGTGACCTAGTACAGCCATTAACAAAGTTGTCACATCCAGTTCTCAAATCTATTAATTAGTGAAGCATTACCTAACCAATCGTTTGCAATATGTTACATTTAACGGTTTTAAATCAAATGTTTTCCCTGCCACGTCAGGGGTTCCACAAGGTTCCAATCTTGGCCCGCTTCATCCCTCTATTTTTATTAACGATTTAAATGCTATCATGAACCGTCTCAACCTGACCATTTCTAAATGTAAAGCTGTAACATTTTCTCGCAAAATTAATAATATTGCCTTTGATTATCAATTGGTTCTGATGTTTTAACTCGGGTAAGTGAAATTAAAGAATTGGGAGAGATTTTTGATAATAAGCTTTGTTTTGTGTCACATATTGAATTAGGTAACTGTTTCTTCGTCTATGAGAATGTTGAGATTCGTATTCAGATTGGGTCAAGAATTTCAAGATATGTGTCCTTAAGAGACTTTATTTTACTTATGTTCGATCTAAATTAGATATTGTTCTTTTGATATAAAACTCTATTTGTCATATTAATATGATCGACGCAGTACAAAATTTTTGTCGTTTCCACTTAATGGTACGTACCCGGATAGAGGCTATGATTACAACCAACTATTAAGCAGATTTAATATTAATTCACTTTATTTTAGAAGAAAATTTTACAGTATTAAATTTTTGTGTATGTTATTGCACAATAATGTTTATTCCTCAAATATCCTGGGTCAACTTAACTTTCTTGTTCCAAGACTCAACAGTCAATTATTGCATGCCTTTCATCATTCAAGTGTTCACACTAACATTTTGCTAAAATTTCCAATTAACTTTATGTGCGCTACCTGTAACCTTGTATCTAATATTTGTGATGTATTTCACTGCAATATTCAATCATTATTTGTCACTTTTAGAGATGAACCGTAATATATATTATTTTGGTAATTCTAGTTGATTAATCTTCAATACATCACTAGTTTTTAGTTATTATCTTTCATCCATTTTTGTATAATATTAATTAGTGTTTTTGTTTTTTTTTTGCTTATTTTGTCCTGTAATTGGAAATATTCTGTTGTACAAATAAATCTATTATTATTTTGCAGAGGCCTATCTGTCTTGCAGGTTGCTTGTTCTGGTGAGGTACATTTGACATTTGGGAACACTACCACCACTGTAGGTTATTCACGGTTTTTGTTAACCGCAAACGGTCGCTAGCATATTAATTTATATACACAGTGTTTCTGTGGTTACCGAATGTGAAATAATGAATTAATTTAAACAAAAAATTTCCATTTATTATTTACCATATAAGATTATTTGTATGCCTTTTAAAAAAAAGATGCACGCTTCTGCGTAACGATTAATCTGCGGCTGTCAGAGATCATTATAATTTTAAAAGCCAATTCTAAAGTTATATACATAAACATAAACATATTACTAGGTATTTTGAAGATCTGTAAATAAATTTTCAGGGCAATTTCATGCGTCTACCTACAGATATTCGTAAGAAATATCAGCTTTATATTCAATTTTATTGTAGAAGGTCAGGAAGTTACTAGCACAGTTATTGATTAGTTATATGACTGCTTATGCGCGCAAAATAACTTCAAACTTACATTTCTAAAACGGCATCTATTTAAAAAAGAATCTTCAAATTATTGGGGATTTTTTCTTAACAGTACAAAAAGTGAAATTCTTTTTTCAATTATTTTTTTAAGCAGGAAATAATTGTTGTATTTATTATCAAACAATATTTATTTGTTCCTACTTTCTTATATAAGAAACCTTTTATTAAAATTTGGTATTAAAAGTAAATTCCCACGGAAATAATTATTACACTTTCTATTTTTGTCATAGTATTACTTGGCAAAAACAGTCTATGGCCTTGTTCCTTTCCGACCTTTGTACTAAAATTCAAGGCATTATGCGCAATGTCTGTGACGTTGGAATATCTATCAAACTTACAAAAATACGCATTCGAAGTTAAATTTAAAAAGTCTCGTGATTTTTTGTATCTCGATAATTTTCAAGTGACGCAAACTACCATGCTTAGATATCCGTACACAATGAAAACCGAGAAATTACGTAATATGTTTTTTTAATAAATATAATTTTTATTATAACCCATAGTACATAAAACACAAATTCATAGTAGTTTCATAGATTTAAAACAGTTTGGGTGTCGACATGTAGAGGGTTCAGCGATTGACTCCGAAACTTAACATACCTATGCATTATTTACTAGTTACTATTTATTTTTGTTGAATTTACCCATGTTTACTCGAATATTATACAATAACAAACAATCTTTACTGTATATATGATGGACCAAAGTGGTTGTATTTTATACAAACAGTATCATTTGGTCAAAACCAAAATTATACTATTTGCCTAATTTTTATGAAGCATTTATTAAGATGGCCATCCCGGAAAATTTGAAGTCGATATAAGTAATTTTCGAAATCGAATTGGAATTAAAAGCAAGCGAGATGTGACGTCATTACCTCCTACAGCTTTTCGGTACTCGAGCAAAGACCTTTCTGTGTTAAGTTAAAACAGATTAGCAAAAGCTAGCTACTTATAAAATTCACTACATGCTATTTAAAAACATATTCGTTTTATTCTATCGATGGTAAATTTAATTATGATGATGGACTAATTGAAATAAAAACGGCAATCCTAACGTATAGGAGGCAGTGACGTCACACAGCGGTTTGCGCGAGTTCATGTTCTAAAATTATTTTGTGTTGCTCTCTACATATCGCAACCAACGTCTGAGACAATGTGAGCTTTATAAATAACACCCTTGTTCATGTGTGTCCCATAATTAATGTGCAATGCTTTAGCAGTAGATTCTACGATCAAAATAAGATTTTTTTTTCTATAAATAGGGGTCGAAAAATGCTTCCTAAGGAGGCTGTGCTCCCCTGAAAGGTCCCTCAAGGGACCATGTTTTTCAAAATATTTCCAAAACGAATTAATGCGTAATTATGAATTTTGGTAGTAGGACACTCGTTAAATGTTCAAACACATAAAAAATGTTAACAATTTTTGGCTAAACATCAAACTATGATAGATTAGACTTTTTTATAAAAAAAATGTACTCTTGCATCGATTTCAACAAAAATCGATTTTAAGGTTTTGTTACATAATCTAAGGAATGGAAAAAGATTACATGAGTTGGTAGGCAGGCCATGAAAACAAACGTTTGTTTATTTGAATCAATTTGACAGTAAATAAAGTATCCTATATTCCAAAATTCATAATTATGCATTAACTTGTTTTGGAAATATTTTATAAAACTTTCTCTTGAGGTCCCTTCATAGCCCCCTTAGGAAGCATTTTTCGACCGCTATTTATAGAAAAAAAATCTAATTTTTCATCTACTGCTAAAGTATTGCACACTAACTATAGGACACCCTTTATATGAATGCACTCAAAGACGTTGTACTGAAAGTATGATGCCGTCTTTCTTACCTGGTTCTGGCGAAATCGAGAGGGTATACGAAGCAGAGTGACGTCGCACCAGCAGCACCACCAGAGGCCAAGTTACCCAAGAAGTAACGCCAGAATTGGGTCTTCTTATCGACTCCACTCAAGAAGATCTGCTTGTACTTGTCCTTGAAGGCGAAGTTAAGGGCCTGAGTGGGGAAGTATCTGATGACGTTAGCGGTGTTACCACGCCAATAGGCTAGTACTCCCTGTTCTTTGGGGATACGGATGAAACAGTCTACCATACCTGGGGGATTAAGTTAAGTTGCATATTATTTTGTTATCAATTAATTTCATGAAATGTGTCAAGTTATTTGTATAGCCAAAAGTAAAAACTGTATCTTGTAATATACATAATGATAACCCGAAAATTCCCCCCTCCCTCCTCCTTTTTCTTCGTTATTATCCAAAATATGAAAACAGGTATAAGAGTGAAAGTTGTAGTACCTGACTTTTATAGAACACCCTATACATTTTTACGCCATTGGAAAGACCATCAATTGATCTTTTTTATACAGAATACTTATCTTTTACGGTTTTCGAGATGTTAAATATTTATTGTTAATGTGTTCTATTAAAATAAAAAGTTAGGCCTACATCTTGCAGATGCAATATTCAATTGTTTTTGTGAATTTCTCATTAGTTCCTATAACTTTAATTCTTACATTTTTTTTCGTATTTCGAATAATAACGGGAATAAATGTGGGATACTTTTCAGATGACCACCCTGTACATATATTACACTATAGGTATATCGTTACCATACAATAAATAGGTAGGTACATTATCTACTACGGCAAAACTACCATAACTAGATATTTTCATATAAACCTCCCAAAAATGACCTATTATTATTAAACTTTTATAAATTATGATTTTAACAAGTAAATATTAACAGTAATGAATTTAATAAAGCTAGTTTTTTAATATTTAATTTTCGACATTTTTACCGTAATAGGTCGAAATCAAATCACCTGAAGATTAGCGTCACAGAAACAAAAGAGCGCTACATTGTCGTTGCGGAGTTTTCATTGGTTTTCATTTCCTCCAGATGACATCAAGTGAAGTCAGCAAATGTGGTGATAGTGTGATTGTTAGTTGATTAGTTAGTTTAAATTTCGTGTTAATATTATTAATATCGACTCTTATTTCATTGCAAGTAGATATAGATGTAATATGTAACACAGTGACAGCTAGTGTGTATACTTGGGCACGCAGATATTTAGGTATCTAGTGAAATAAAAAACTTAACTAAACATAAACACTGGTGTATGATCAAAGGAGAAACTGCAGGAATTTATCAAGGATTGTTATTTCTCCGCTACAAATGGTGAGTCTTAAACAAATTTTTTTACCGTCATTTTTACTTTACTACTTAGTTTCAATACGTACCTACTGATTAGGTTTTGTGAAAAAGTTTAAAACTTGGAACCGATCAGTTATGCTATCGCTATAGAAATATGCATCATGATCATGATTGACAGTTGGCTAAATCTAAATAGCAATACAATTTTGCCAGTTTACCTAATTATTGTTTTCATTTTTTAATTATGGACTTTGGTTACTCTGCGGCACTTGAAAAAAAAGAAGTGTAAAGTTTAATTATCTTTATACCTACATCCTTTAGTCATATTAACGAACTAACGAAGTAGCAATAGCTCATCGGGTAAAAGCATACCTACCATAACATTTAAATGTGTTCTACTAAAATCTAAAAATGTAAATTTGCTTATATGAGTTATGGATAAAGATGCCCTTTTGTGTAAACAATTATTTCGTTCAAGGTCGCTAAGAAGTCATCTGGCCTGGCATCTGGCGCCGTGAGGTTTATACGGGATGTTTCTTAAGTAGAGGTCAAAGTTTTTTGTTATATAAATTTGGGGTCTTTTTGAATATGCATAAGCCGTTATTAACACTTAATTTTAAAAAAATAAGCTTAATTTGACAATATACAATATTAAATAAGATGATGGCTTCTTATTATTATTGTTTTGCATATAAGCTATGTTTAAGTAATTTAAGTAAGTAAGTTTTCTTTTTCAGTTGTTTTCAGTTTCTTGTTAATCGGTTTGCAATACAAAAAAGTGTAAAGAAACAAAAAGTGAAGATAATACAATGGCGCATATG
Organism: Monochamus alternatus; assembly: GCA_037114965.1. Classification (NCBI taxonomy): domain Eukaryota; kingdom Metazoa; phylum Arthropoda; class Insecta; order Coleoptera; family Cerambycidae; genus Monochamus; species Monochamus alternatus. Next base: position 8,414,189 of record CM073426.1, on the reverse strand, counting down.
ACGACCTTTTTTGTTTGTAATATTATACAGGGGGATACACTTTTTTTTGACAAATAACGATCGATACCCACACCTCCGCCACTGGTAAGTTTCTAAAGCTAGTAATTTTTTGTTTCATACCTACTGTCATACTGAATATGCACACCGGTTAAATTATTCCAAGCGGTTTAGAAATTAAACTGATTTTTTTTTTAATTTTTGACACGCTGTAACTGGACAATGGCTGTCCTAACAACCTACATTTATATAATAAAGAAACCCTTATTTTTGACCACAAAATACGCCCCTAGATATCTGACCTCTACTTAAGAAACACCCTGTATAGATTTTTTTTAATATATGAAGTACAGGGCTATAGATTTCAGCATGACAAACTTGACAAAACTGTTTTAAAATATTTTCTTCAGCTCTTAGAGGCATACATACAAATGTAACCTAACAGAGAAATTTTCTAAATACGTAAATACTCGCCTCGGTATGTATACAGGATGTTAAAAAATGTTGAACAGTTTGAAACTGTTAAGAAATATTCAACCAGATAGGTGGGGATCGAGTTGACAGTTTATTTACGGCAGTAAGTAGTTGGATGGACATTTCTGACAGTTTCAAAATAATAATCTCTGACTCGATCTCTGACTACTGCAGTAATATACGAAAGCACCCTAAGAAATTAATTTTTTTTAAGTTCGCTTTTCTGTTAATTTTAAAATTATTATTTAGATAAACAGTTCAGTGTTACTACTTGTTTTTCATTAAGTCTAGTATCACATTCATTTTTCTTTCACTAAAAATTTTTTAAAATGGGAACCCATCTGTCAACAATTTCTACATTTATTAGTGTGTTAGATATTTTTTTTCTATAACGATATTATTACATAACTATTTGTTCTTATTTATCTTATCATAAAACTTTCTAAATAACATGTATCACACGAGGTAGGGGTCTGCAACCGGCGACATAAATGTTTGATATATTTATTGAAAAGTAAAGAAGCGCTGAAGATAGGTTGTCAAAATTTGGTACAGAGAGGTTTCTAATAAAGCTGAAAAAGAATACGTTAAAAGTAATTTCCTAAGGAAATCGCTAATATAATCGAAAAATTGATCCCCTTCAATTCTACGTGCGACACCTATGACTAAATTAACATAGTGTCAAAATAGTTACTTAACATAACAGGTACATAAGAACAATTAGATAACAAGCAAGTCGCCCTTGTAAGCAAGTTACAAGGATTAGTCTATGGAAAGTTAAACCTTTGAGATTAGGTTGCCAAAATTTAGACAGAAGGGTTTCAAATGAAAGTGAATAAGAATACGACAAAAATAATTTCCTAATGCAATCGCAAATGTTTTTCTCGAAAAACTGGTCCCTAATCGATTCTACGTGCAACGCCTATGACTAAACACGCTTTTACAACCTAAATCGCTAGTGGAATGTAATTATCACAGCACTAAGTGAAAAATCAAGATAATGAAATTGTTCTCATTATAATGACAAAAAAGTCAAGATATTGAGATTTTTCTCATTATATTGAGAAAAAAGTCAATATCTTGAGAATAATCTCATTATATTGAGAAAAAAGTCAAGATATTGAGAATAATCGCACTATATTGAGAAAAAAGTCAAGATATTGAGAATAACCTCAATATATTGAGTTTTCTAAAAATAAAAAGTATGTTTGACACCAGGGTGCTTTCGTACTAATAATCCTAATATCGACATTGCTGCTAATTTCCTTATTATTATTAAATGTAATTTTTTATAGAATTCAAATAGGTTAAATAGGTTAAATTTAATGATATACTAAACTTCATAATATCTATGTTTTTTATTTTATTTTATTCATTTTAATAGTTGTTCACGCGATGTATTGAATATGATTGTGTAAATAAACCATGTATGTTACAATTTATGTTTGCAAGTGATATCTAACTAGCACGATAGGTCGTCAATGCTTTTATCAAATAGCAAAATTATTGCACAATTGGTTTAACGTAATTAATACGCAATTTAATGGGAAAATATCTACTACGTAATATCAGTCTGAAGTTGCCTCTAATATCGGATCGATCATTTTTTTATGAGAATATTAGTAGGCGCGGTATCAAAAACAAAAGCTGTCATGGGTAGTCACGAGTAATGATAACAATATTCATATTATTACGTAGACAGGTGATAATGAAACAAGTAAAATTCTTTAACAGTACGCAGTGGCGAATCTAGGGGGGGGGGCTATGGGGCTGCAGCCCCCCCCAGAAACCCAAGAAACAGACGATTTTACAACATTTATTATAATGTAGACATAAATGTTGATGAGGTGCTTAATAGATTAAGTCAAAAGAGCCGTCGTATGAATATTATATTATAATTTTTTTTGTCATTTTGTAACTTCAACATAAAAGTGTTTTATTTATATAATAATAAACAATATTTAATACTTGATACTATTTTCAGTTTTATTGTCACATCTCTAAAATCATAAATTTTCTCCAAAATTTCAATTCAGACACCGATGATATAAATAAAGGTTTAATAAGTTTAATAACATATTTGATCCACCCATTAAAATTTTAAGATGACATGACAGTACAACTTTTTTGTGAGTACAGCCTCCCCCAGACGAAGACCCTGGATTCGCCACTGACAGTACGTATTATACAATAATATGTATATCATTAACATTTCAGTTTAAATACTTCTACTTGATACTTATTAATAATATCCAATAGAAAAAAATACAATCGTAACATAGGAAATTAGTTTTTTTGTAGGTGTAATGAATAGAATAAAATGTAACCGAAAATGACGTAACCAAATGGGTAACTTGGTCAGTGGCGTGGCCAGAAATTTGACCTGGGGGGGGGGGGGGGGGTTCAGTGAACAAGGTATTTCAAACTAGATTTTTTTAATAAAAGAGAAATAAATAATTTTTAATAAATTGAAACAATAAAAAGTAAATAAAAATCAATCTCATCATAAACATGGAAATAATAAACAGGTACGAACAATATTTGTTACAAAAATGACAAAAATAAAATTAGAACTTAGTTGCAGGCGAACCCTAATGTAAGGTTGCCGTAGATCTAGTTCACAGACCGCGTTGCTAAATCGAATAGAGTGATTGCAGGTTGGTAGTGAGACATTACCTATATGACCCAACCAACCCAACCCATGACCCCCAAAACCCCCCCGTGGCTACGCCACTGAACTTGGCTAAAAACTGCAAAATACTGCAATTGCACGATTGTGTTGTAAACAAACATTTGTACAAATATCACATTGATTTTTACTGATTTAGTGGTTGAATTTAAGGGCGACGTATTCTTGCAATCGTGTTTTCTACAAATACAAATAATTTTAGATATTTAAGAACTGAATAATAACGGTAATGTTATGTCAAAAGTACCGAAGTAAAATGAATATATGACGGTTGAAAGCGGTCTAACCAACAAATTTTCAGGGACATACTTCTCTCACAATACGTAAGTTTATGTGTAAATATTGTTATAACATAAACTTACATAGTTTTGCATATAAGATTGTTTACTTTTGTTTATAAGTGTGTGAAAATAATTGTTAAAATTAAAACTACTTTTTGAAATCCATTCGGAGGAAACATATTCACAATATAACTGGCCGAATCTTTCTAACAGTATGAAACCAACCCCTGACTCCTGTGGGAACAGACCTAATGTGTGTTTTGCAAACGCTTTTTAAAAGTTATTATTTTATTTGAGGAGAATTTAAATAGTAAAAGTGGAGTTTGTGGTGTCTTCTGTACCTGAAGACGCCACAAATTTAAACATTTTACGGCGACCTTAAAAGAAAAATAATATATGTACCTACAAATCGTTAAAAATATCTTTTGAACTATCTATTATTCTACATATCTAATGCATTTTATAATTAGGTACTTGTTTTATCAATATTTCTTAATGATTACACAATCTGTACGTTGATGGCATTTCATATTTTTTTTACCTATGCACTTATATTGTACAAACATTTACTTTTTTAGTAAACTGTTAGAATTAGTTAAAATATGAACTTTCTTCAATATAATACAGTTTTAACTGCATTGAGGGGTAAATACACAGACGTAAGAAACGGAAAACGGAAGTAGTATGTCTTTTAATGTGTCATATGGCATTCCCACTGTATCATACAAACCTATATCATTTATCAACATTACATCTTTCCTGTTTAGTTATGAATGTCATTATCTGCAACTTCTAATTGTGAAAGTACGTCCCAAGCTTATCCTACTAAAATATTTATGTCACAAGTACGCAAAAAAAATATTTGACGGGTGAAAATCTAAAAGAACCTTTGAAATCATTTTGTGTACATATTACGTAACACACATTTTCGCACTTTCCAAGTTGACTAATTTTGGCAATAATCAAGCTATTTAATAATTATTTTACAGTGCCTGCTTGTTACATATGGATTGTTCAAGGGTTCAAGGGAACAAAATATGCATATCTTGTGGACTGTTCGTAATTCTTCCAAACATTGGTTTGGATTTTTTTAAGATCATGTACTGAAACTGTGCAAAACTGTTAGATATTTTTGACCAACTTTTCCGAAACGTCACTGCAAAGTTAAGTACAGATACAGTTTTTGTATTTCTGCAAAAACTGAATATTTCTAAAACTGATTTTAATTGATATTCATTGCACCTAAAGTATATGTATCGTATCACGAGTCAATTAAAAATGGATTACCAGAATTTTCCGGTATCAAATTCTGCGGTGCTATTATGCAACAATGATTATGAATGGCTTAAAACAACGATACGCTCTACTATTCTTATCTCTGACATTGAAATTACGTAACTTAGGTGATTCTAGAGGTTAACATTAGATTTACGATATTTCAAATTTGGTAAGTAGGCATATGAGAGTTATTATTAATATCCGTGAGTATGACAAGGCGCTTTTCGCACCAATTCTAATATTACCATTGAATTAACTTTAACATGTTCGTTTTACGTAACCGCCACACGTGTCCTAGAGACACAGTTGGCCCTGCTTCATTCGGTATTCAGTTCAATATCGATCCGGAATGCAGTGGCAGATCACTACATTACCTTCGCCCTCGTCAATAAATTCAAAAGCCAATTCAACCCAGCCAGATGCAAATTCAATGTTCACTTGCAATGGGAGTCGACGGGGTCATGCTCAATGAACCGTCCTTGGTTTTAGATTAATTAAACTTACAACGCGACATGATGGAATAAAAAAAGAATTAATTTACCACTCGGGATTAGCGATAAGATAGCGTTGGTCTTTGAAATTCAAATCATGTGATTAAGAGGTATTTAACGGAGAATGTTAGAAAAGAAACGTGTTATGTAACAATGAGAAAAGGGCGATTTAAAGGGTTATGAAATGGTTAACGCAGCGGGGTTTATTCTGAGCTGCTGCTAGGGGGAGTTGGGATCGATCTGTGCGGGAATCCTCTTACCCTTATAACGTTGGTTCTCCGCGATCTGCTTGGAGATGTGCTGGACTTGCAGGAGCAGCTTGACGCGTTCGATGGGGGCCACACATGTCTTGGAGATGGCGGCGGAGATGCCTCCGGCCAAGAAGTCCTTCAAGAAGGCAACGGGATCGGCGAGAGACATTCTGTTTCACAGGGTACTGTAGACTACTTGGTGCAAAGTTGTGAACGGATCGCGCACTGGACTGCAAGTGACTGGTGAGGGTGCGGCGGTGTCGGAGAGTCGCGCGCGCCGGTCATGTGCTCTCCCAGGCGCTTATGTCCAAGAATAGCGTTCTACGTCACTGGGACGCTCGTCGGGTACGACTGTTGGACGCGGGTTAGATAACGCTTAGCGTACGTTCAATTTTATCGGGATTGGGTTATACCTTGCTTGCTAATTTCTGTCGAACCACTCCATTTTACTGCTGGCCACTTACAAGGTGGTAGATAGGAAGCTGTTCAAAAACTACGGCACTAGTTAATAGTTACGATTTATCGTTAAGTGTGTAGCTGCCATTAGCATCGTCTAGAGGTGTTCTAATAGTAATAAACCGGGTTATTTCATGTGGTCGTATACAGGGTGGTCACTTTTACGACATCCAATTCTTATAGGAATATTGGATACGGTAATATACCTTGTGGACCATTTTGGTGATGCATGTATTGGTATTTTGCAGAGATAGGAAAATGAGGAACGTTTAGACAGTTACGTTGCTAACTCAATGGCGCTTGCAGACCTGTCCTAGCTCTTCAGGTTTTTGAGTTATTTTGAAAATAGTAAATGTGGCGTTTTCGAAAAATCGTCTGTAACTTTTTTATTTAGAGGATTTTTTTTAAATCTGAAAACACTTTTTCACAGCAATTTTTGTCCATTTTACTATTGACCACTTCCAGAGCGGACTTTAGATAGGAAGATCTTCAGAAACTACAGCACGAGTAAGTTGCTACGATTTATCGTTAAGTGTAGCTGCCATTAGCATCGTCTAGAGGTATTCTAATAGTAATAAATCGGGTTATTTCATGTGGTCGTATACAGGATGGTCACTTTTACGACATTTTTAAAAAAGTGGCGTTTTCGAAAATCGTCTGTAACTGTTTTATTCAGAGGAATTTTTAAAATCTGAAAACGCTTTTTTATAGCAAGTTTTTTCAAGCAATTTCACTATATGGGTGTCTTGCAAGCCGTTACAATAATTTTAGGAGGTGATAGAATACTTGATTGTGAGTCGATTGAAACAAACACCAAATGTTGCAATATTTGATAATCAATTTTTTAATTTAACCGTGCTTTTCTACAATTATTGAAGTGTAAACGAAAAGTCGAGAGAAAATAAACCTTTTTATAACAAATATTTCCATACTTTTTTTATTAGGATTGAATGGATTATTTAAATGATTTAACCAATAAAATCCAAAGTGGCTTCGTTGCTTACCTAGAACTTCATAAACATGTTTCTACTTTGTAAAAGCGAAGAGTCAAATTTAAACGTGGATTTTATTTAAATACAAACATTGTAACACTTGGTATTTGTTTCAATCGACTCAAAATCAAGTATCCTATCACCTCCTCAAATTATTGTAACGTCTTGCAAGACACCCTGTACTATATTTAGATTTTAATTTCATTTTTAGATTTAGCGTTTCGGTATCCATAAGAAAAAAGAAAGTTGATGATGGTTTCTGTAGTTGTAACTGTAACAATTTTGCATTAGCACAATTCTTGCAATACCGTATTTTTATTTTTAAATGAATTAACACTATCTCCAAATCAGCAGCTTTGTTATCTGTATATTTAAAATGTTCCCATAAATAAAATAGTCAAATCGGTATTGAGAAGTGGCCAATGGCATACCTTTCTATCCATTTATTCTTAAAAGTATATTGTAAACATCGAAAACATCATACAAACAGCAAGTGAGAAAGTAATACCAAAAAAGAGTATGTAGGGAAGAGAGCGTGGTGGTATGAGGAGTGTATCACAGAGGCGGAGAAGAGAAATACGCTCAGGATTAAAGCACTTCAAGTACAACATGAGAAGGAAATATACAAGGAACGAAGACGAATGACAAAGCAAGTGTTTAGACAAAAAAAGACAGCAGAATAGGTGAAGAAAATAGATGAAATTGACTATTGGGGTATATCATTGCTAGATATAGGGTATAAAATCATGGTAATGTTAATAAAACAGAGAATAGAACATAAAGCAGAACTACAGATAGGGGAGTATCAAGCAGGTTTTAGAAAGGGGAGGTCAACAACGGATCAGATCTTCATGGTGAAGGAAATCCTTACTACATGCTATGAATATGGGATTAAAGCAATGGTCTTATTCGTGGACTTCAGGAAAGTATATGATTCTGTCTTAAAAGAATTTGGGATACCAACTAAACTGATTAGGCTATATAACCTTAAAAAATATAATTAAATGTATACGTATTTAGTAATAATATGGCAAAAGTGTTGTCACAGATTGAAATTTGCAAATATTAATATGAATTCAAAAGTTATCTAAAAAACGTTTCATCTAAAAACTTACAATGCATGTAAAAGTTGAACATGAGATGTTTTTTTTTGCCTAAATTAATTTTTGAAGCATTCAAGGGATTGTTATAAGTTTTTTTTTTAATCATCAGATAGTGTTTAGAAACCCTGATCCCTGATAAATTTATCGGTAATTTATAGGGTTATAATGTTCACTGATTCTCGTTCGGCCTATACTGTATTTTGCTACGATCAGGCGCAAAGCTGTTCCTTGAAAATCAAATGCCTTTTCGACTAAGTTCCGTTCTGTGGGAAATGGGTCATGGCCTAATTTACAATCGATAAAATATCCGTTGAAGCGTAGGCGTCGGCAGATTTTTTTTAAAAAGGCACTACAAAAATTATTAGTAATACCCTTATTGTCGTATTACAACAATATGAACCATATACAGGATGCTCCGTTTTTTATGGCCTACTCCTACTATGGTGGCTCAATGTCATATACAATTTTCTTAAGAATCTTTACAATGATGCATAGACCGAAAAAAATTTGGTGCCTGTAAAAAAATTTTGTTTCATGGAAATAAATTATTTTTTTTTTGTATAGGGCCAAACAAATATTTATTTCCTGATACCAAAGTTATTTTGTTTATAGAACGCATTTGTTTATTGTAAAAAACATTAATTCATTTTCAATGATACACTTCTGGTGTGATTTAATTATATTCTATGGTGAAACAATATTTGTATATTTCATTTTTTCCAATTAAACATCTACTTATTTAAGTCAACAACTTATTGCTCAGGAATTTCAGGAAACAACTTCAGGCTGATGCGCCGACCAGCAATGAATTACACCTGAAAAATATACAGCAAATAGTCAACATGTAGCTGCCGGTTTCGAGCGTATTAGCTCTCATTAGTACGCCACAACTGAGTGCTGAATTAACTGACTAACTCTGACAGTAGCACAGCTACATCTAGCGGGCACCTATTGCTAATTATATTATTTTTTGTTTATAGGAAATAATAATAATTCTTTTGTCGACGATACGGCTATATTAGGAGATCGAGTTTTTTTAATTTACGGTTTTTAAAAAATAATTAAAAGTACATATTTTTCCTTTCCACATCCCTCAATTAGAAATATGAATTTTTGAACTAAATAAACGCATTATTTGATGTGAAATGCATATTCATTTCAATCAAAAATATATACATTTTTTTACTTCAAAACATCACACAAATTGTTCATGGAAATGAAAAAACTATATTAGTTTGAAAATTATTTTTTAAAATTAAGTTTTCATAAGATGTTCAAAATGGAATAACTATTTGTTTCATTTAATTAAATACTTGTAAAAAAGATGAAATTTTCTTAGCAAATAAATCAATTTAATTTTGATAAAAAAGTAAGTATTACATCAAAAAAAATTGTTTCCAGAGAATAAATTAGGTATATTTAATTGAATTGAATTGTTTGCTGAAAAAAAAATTTTTTTTTCTGTGTAACAGAATATATGACTTTTCAGTCTGTAAAGAAAACTTTTATAAGTAGCACAGTGAAGAGATATTTTTTGATTCTATTCTATTTCTAAAAACATTAAGGCTGTAATGTTCGCAATTTTACAAAGCCGTTTTTAGACGTCCACGCTCTTTCATATTTCTCCTCAATGGAAATTCGTATTAAGATGGAGCAAGTTTTAATCAACTAATAAAAGTCTATTTTACTAGACAGCTGAGCCATATTTTCAAAAAAAAATTAGATCTGAACGATATTTCGGTCGCAATATTGCCCACATTTAGGACTGCGGTGAGACGTTGTTAGGCACTATTATAAAAAAAGAAAGCTGTAGACTAGTAAATCAAGTCTTCATATAATAGACAATTTCCACAGATTTAAATTTTTTGCATTTATATTCATGAAATCTGTCCGCCAAGAAGACATGTTTTGCTAAATTTCTGCATACAACCGCCTAACTTACAGGGGCACAAAATTAAATTTCCCGTTGAAGGTGCTGATGGGCGGAGCCTGATAAAAGCTACACTGTTTGGCCGAATGTATTTGTTGAAAATTGCATTTAAATACGGCGCTCTTAAGCGGGAATATACGAGCTACCAACTCATTTTCGTCAGGTTCTTGACTCGTAATCTAAAAAAAGATACTCTCAGCTTTCAAGGCGCCTATTTTTTATGCCAGTGTTACGTCTCGAACACTTTGAAATTGTTACAAAAAGCAGTTTTAACATCGACGGAATTAGGAGAATACATACGTGCACGCGATATGGAAAGGTTATCAAGAAATATTGGCTTAGATATCAAGTGTGCTTATAGTTGAGGATTGGATGATATAGACGTGCCGATAGAGAAGATAATGCATACATTTTTTCTACTTCTGTTACTAGTTGGAAAATATATATTTCAAATATTTACATAATAATAACAATTTTGAAAATTTAGCGCCATATTCGGTCGATTGCTCCTGATGCTCTCAAAGTGAGTTATTCTTTACATTTTAAATAATAAAAGAGAGTAGAGAGGCTATCAGAATACAGTGAGAGCATGAGCGACCTAGAAACAGGATAAGTTCTGTCAACAGGGTGATTTAAAAAAGAAACAAGAATGTTTAGCAGAAAAAGTTTCCTAATACACGTGTATTAAAAATAGTTAAATTCATCCTTTTCCAATTTTTTTCGATTATATCAAAATCAAATAAGGCGATCATAAGAAAATCAAAAGTTGGCTATGGAAACTTAGGTATTTACAGTTGTAGCATCTTTCCACTTCCATTGAAAAGCTTATGCTGAACAATTTAAGAGTACTAAAAGAGTAACATAACTTTTATTTTAAAAATAAAAAGTCGTGAAAGGAAAATACAACTTTTCAGCTTTTAGCCGCTATTTCAACAATTACGTTCAGCGATATATCTTTTATTTTCAGAAAAGTGAAAGAAGGCATAAAAATGTGATTTTTTTTTAATTTAAGCTACCCCGTATACGTTACCGTTTCCGAGATGCCTGTACCTGGGTGTTGTGACCACCCTGTGTAGTAGAATATTGTAACTGATCATAAATGTCAGTCTTATTAATTCATAATGATTTATTACTGCATTTTCTCCTTTTCTTAATTGTGTGTGTTACATCTGGAAAACAGCTAAAGTCACTCATCAGCTGCCCACCAGACGTATACCGCTTTCGAGCTTATTAGCTCTCATCAGTATGCCATAGGTGAGGTAACCGACGAATAACCTTAGCTGTTTTAAGTCTGTCTAAATCAGTGTTTTTTTTAATGGCGCTTGAGAATGTCAATTTTTGGTCGAGACCGTAGGTTGAGACAAAAAAATCATTCAAATACCGAAATATAAACAATATTTTTGTCCAACTGTCCAAAGTATTTACCACTGTCGGTTTATTATTTTTCAATACGTTTGATCTGAAATTAGTCAGACATGATTGTGAAAAATTTTTTTTTCACAATCGCGTTTTTGTTTCCATTTTTTCACGATGTCGTGCTTTTGTTTATCTTTAAAAATAGCTAATTTTACATATCTATAGTGATTTCGAACTAAAGTAAAATAAGTTAAATTCAATCGTTTTTACTTTAGGAATCTGTGGTTGTCGTACGACTGCTATTTTCTGGGACACCCTGTATAAATGGAAAGTGAAAATTATTATTAACCTAAAAATGGCTGGTTTTCTTAAAACTTGTTATATTTGTTATTGGTTATGGTTATAGAGCTAATTTGCTAATTTTAAGCCCACAACGCGCAAAGAGAGTAAATAAGTAAAAAGAAATGATTTCTATGAACTGTATGCATTATAATTTAAGTTAATCGATTTTAATATTATATTTTTATATTGAAACACACTTTTACTCATACGTTTAAAGTGTACTTGACGTACTGTGATGTAAATTTATATCCATTCATAATTCAGGCAAATATTGACTTGTGTGCTCTAAATTATATTTAATACTGTAGTATTAACAGATAAGATACACAACTGACGTTTCAATGTTAAACAATATGAAACTGATTAGCATAAATAACAAGTTACAAGAAAACCGGTGTACCTCATAACATAAAAGGTTTTCAAAAAATATACTGAAGGAGGAACATTTTTTCTTCTTCTTTTTACTTGATGTCATTCATATTTTTTGTTTTTTGTATTTCTTATAATTTGTTTTTTGATGTTTTATTATACGAGCATACGGGGTGGTTCATAATGAATGTGCCATAGGCGAATTGTAGATTCTAGATATTAAAATATACCGTGTGACCCATATTGTCGTTGTCTGAGCGTGACTATTAAAAAAGATAAAGGATGTAGAAGCTAAAATTTTCAAATTGATTTTTCTCAATATTTCAAAAAGTTTTAGAGACTTTTCTTTGATATTCGTTATAGGGAGGTTTCTTTGAGGGGCATATCATATCGTAAGCTTACTTTTAATTTATCACATGCAGGGTGCTGTTTACAGTGTGTTTTGCCGATATAATCGGATTGAACGTTTTTATAGGTATGTTTATTGCATTTCTTTATAACACAGATGAATCCCCAATAATTTTTAAGCAAAAAAGGTATACTTGTTTCATTTCGATAAACCACCCTGTTTTCGAGATATTCGAACTTCAGTCTTTCAGTGCACGTTGATTTTATGACAACAGTTTACAATAAGCGAGTCAATTTCATCGATTGGTCGTCCAAAAATGGTGACTGTCCAAAAGGAAGAAGAAATCTTGGTGGTGTAGTTGATAATCCTGAAATAAACACACTTACGTGCAGCAGCAGGGGCGAATAAAACAACAATTATAAAAGTTCTTCAAGACCAAGTACTTATACATTTTACCCTGTCCAGAAACGACCTACCTGCAGGAACAAACTTTTTATTATAAAATGAACTTGAATTCATAGACAGGATATTGTTTACGAACGAGGCCACCTTTACGAGACGTGAAATATTCAACTGGAAAAATAACTACACTTGGGAACAAGAAAATCCTCATTTAATGAAACATTTCTAGCATAAATTTTCCATAAATATTTGATGTGGCATTTTTGATGATTTTATTAGTTGAACCATATAAATTGCCGGCCCACCTTAATGGTGGCACATATTAGAGATTTCTGCAAGATAGTTTGCCAGGCTTGTTAGAAGATATTTCACTAGCAGGTAGGCAAGACATGTGGTATCTGCACCATGGTGCAGCTGCCCACTCTCTCCTACTGGTTAGACACTTCTTGAACGAACATTTTCGACATAGATTGTGGCAGCGAATTTCCCTTGCCAAGGGGTTTAGCTTAGCCCTTAGATTTATTCTTTTAGTGCCATTTGAAAGATTTAGTTTATGAAGAGCTTTTATCCCGCGAAGACCTTCAAAAGATTCATGATTCATGTAATACGGAACAAGGAAGATACTTTATTTAAAGTAAAATGATATTTAAATAGGGACATAAGAAAATATATTCATATTAATGGTAGAATAATGTTGTAAATTTGTTGTTCATTATCAAAAACTATTTAATTAAAATTTTTGTTGTAGTTTTAATGAATATTGTTGACTGTTATCATAAAGTCAACGTGCATTGAAAAAAAGTATACCTTCTTTGCTTAACAATAATTGGGGATTCATCTCTGTTATAAAGAAACGCAATTGACGTACTCACAAAAAAAAATAATCCGATTATACTGGCAAAACACTCTAAAACTTTTTGAAATATCAATTTGAAAATTTTACATCCTGCATCTTTTTTAATATGGACATTCGGACTAAGACAATATGGCTCACACCGTATATTTTAATATCTATAATCTACAGTCAGTCTATGGCGCATTCATTACGGACCACCCTGTATTTTTTAACACATTTTTTGTATTAAATTCTTTTCTGTCCCAGAAATTAGATATAGACGAAAAAAATACGTTAAATTATATTGGAAGGAAAGGAGCTTAATGGATCATAATCTTATAAGAGACAGGTGGATTTTAACGGCTTGATGGATCCAGGAAAAAAATATGGAGGAAACAACGAAGCAACTGCGGACAACGTTGTTTCTGGGTTTGTGCCCTTCATCAGCGCAGTGCAACTTAAAAACAGGATGGAATAAGAAGGAAGGGCAAAGGACACGAACACAAGAGAATGACAAGTAGCCTGCCTATCTCTTGTTATTCTCTTGTGTTCGTGTCCTTTGCCCTTCCTTCTTATTCCATCCTGTTTTTAAGCTGCACTGCACTGATGAAGGGCAAAAACCCAGAAACAACGTTGTCCGCAGTTGCTTCGTTGTTCCCTCCATCTTTTTTTCTCTGGATCCATCAAGCCGTTAAAATTCACCTGTCTCTTATAAGATTATGATCCATTAAGCTCCTTTCCTTCTTGTATATTTCCTGGCTGAGATTCTGACAGTGGTTGCTGGACTCTCTTCCGCGGCGACTGTTGCTCTTGGCCTTAATACCGAGGCTGTGTGACACGAAGCCGCAAATAGAGATAGGCAGGCTACTTGTCATTTTCTTGTGTTCGTGTCCTTTGCCCTTCCTTCTTATTTCATCCTGTTTTTAAACTACACTGCGCTGATGAAAGGCAAAAACCCAGAAACAACGTTGTCCGCAGTTGCTTCGTTGTTCCCTCCATCTTTTTTTCTCTAGATCCATCAAGCCGTTAAATTATATTGTTTATTACATTATTATATGTTATTATTATTATTATATTATTATTTTATAGCAGTAATTTAAAATCATCCTAATACAATTTTATCAAGTAATTCATTGAAGGAACTTAATTTTACATTCTTCGGTACGAATAAATAAACCCTGCAACCTTGGTACCAGATGCTGGCACAGCCGTAAGGTGTCATTGGCAGACATTGACACGGTGCCCTACTGGATTTTTTCTGTGTTGAGCAAGCCAACAGGTACATATCCGCCATAAAAATAGAGAGCGTTAACGAACTTGACATTATCAAACATAAACACAGAGCTATTTCCTACCGCCACGTGTCAAACTGGAGGTCCCACTTAGCTGACTGTTAGAACATCGTTAGAGTAAACTTTGACTTTAATTTTAGCCACAATGTTATTGGAAGTATGAATCTCTTAGATTGTTTAATGTAATGTTTTATGTGTAATGTCACAAGTAAAAAAAATCAATAAAAATTTAATACTTTCATACTTTGTAAAAGAGATTTGTCAGAGGAAATGGACAATCTTAGACTCGCAAGAGGCTAGTTAGTATATACAAATACAAATAAAAAAACTTTAAGTTATAAAGGTCTATAATACATTGTTATCCAACATAAATCGTCGTTGATATTATATTATGTATATGACATTTATTACTTCATTATTTTTTTTTCATTATCTCTCCCAGTATATTATGATCATCTCATCATAGTATGACCAGTTTTATTTTTTGCGTAACACAAAGCAAGATATCTCTGTCTGACTTACGTATTAGGCAACCAGTTAAACACAGATGTTTTTAAAATCAGATTGTTAGACACAGTACTGGAATTCTATTTTCGAATTTCCGCAGAGCAATACGTATGCGAATTGGATACATTAGCCTTCTTCTTACAACGGTAATCATACGATTTACTCTTCGAAAGTCAAGAATAGACTCCTGGTCTCCATAATATTGTCAGCAATTCACCGGCACATAAAAAGAACAAAGTGATCTGTCCTTTTGATCACACCCACATATCTTTATACAGTGCTTTTGAAAAGTAACGAATAAATTCATTATTTTTGAAATTAAGAAGTTTTCGAAAAAATCCCCTGGCACGTCGATTTTGTTTTTAAAAAAGGCACTTTTTGACATACGACTCACATTTGTGACGTCATCGTTCGAGATATGACGTCATCGACAATTTTTTTAAATAGCAACCCCCAATTTGGACCATTTCATTTGAAAGAGCGTGTCATTCTACATACATACATCATGAAAAATTATGGTGTTACCATTGACTTTTTAGTTAAAAAGTCAATGGTGTTACCATTGACTTTTTAAAAAGTCAATGGTGTTACATAACAAAAATTTCAAGAAAATAATGTTTGAAGATTTTAAAATTTAATTTTCACAATACTGAAAATGATAATGATTATGTAAAAAATCGACTAAATTAAATGTTCAAATTGTGCACCGCTGGCTGCCTGACAGTAGCCAAGACCATTAATAAATTCTTTTTGGACATTATCAATAACTTCAGGAGGTATACGGTCTAGTAACGTATACTTTGCTTTTTAACCCATAAGAAATAATCTAGGGCTGTCAAATCGGGTGATCTGGCTGGACACTCAATCGGCCCCCTTCTCCCTATCCAACGATAGGTGCACAGTATTGTGAAAATTAAATTTTAAAATCTTCAAACATTATTTTCTTGAAATTTTTGTAATGTAACACCATAATTTTTCATAATGTATGTATGTAGAATGACACGCTGTTTCAAATGGCATGGTCAAAATTGGGGGTTGCTATTTAAAAAAATTGTTGATGACGTCATATCTCGAACAATGATGACGTCACAAATATGGGTCGGATGTCAAAAAGTGCCTTTTTTAAAAGCAAAATCGACGTGCCAGTGGATTTTTTCTAAAACTTCTCAATTTCAAAAATAATTAATTTATTCGTTACTTTTCGAAAGCACTGTATATTTTAATGCACTGAATCCCAATCTGAAGTCTGTTTAGCTCAAACTCTCTCAAAATATCGAATAAATTGCAAAAATAGCAAAAAATAGGCAAAAATCATGTTAGTGAGTGCAAAGAAATTTCGGAAAATTTGTTTCTGACCTTGATGTGTCTTATATATTTCGATGCCTGAAGTTTGAATCTGAAATTAACTATTTTACCCATAGATTTTTCAAAAATCGCGGGAAATAATTGGAAACGGCGAAAAATTTGTTAAAAATCGCGAAAATTACATTAGTAAACGCGAAAAATTTTGGAGCAATTTTTTCTGATCTAAATTAAGTATGTTTCTCATGTATTCAATCAATGTGCTCAATCAAAATTTGTATTTTGTTTATCTCCATCACCACATATTTTGCGAAAATCGCAAAAAAAACAGACGAAAATAGCAATAAATAGTATTAATGAAAGTGATAAATATATTTAGGCGAGTCGAATTTGAATTTGAAGTTTCTTAAACCTTAAACCCCATCACCCAAAAATGTTGTAAATGTCGCAACAAAACTGAAAACTATGTACCATCCTCAGTATCGTGTTCATTTATTCTTTGGATTGTTCGTCGAATTACATTTCTTCCTCCTCACGAGAATGATCCACATCCATAGTTTCAGGAACCAGTTTCATCCACGCCTGCCATTTTTTCTTATCTTACAACTGAAAACATTTACTCATGAAATGGTAGCTTTCGTAGTGATGCAACTTCTGATGTTTGTCATACAGAAATAGCAATTGGCATGACGGTGCAGATTATATAATCTGCTTCGAAAATCGCAGGTACTCTGGTTTTTAAGTCTTTTTCCGTCTCATTAACATGTATTACACGCTCCACAAGCTATATGTGGCACCCAGTTCACATCCTGGTTGGTAGTTTAAAAACTAAAGCAATACCTGTAAAGAGATTTCAATTTATCAGATAAAATTCACCACAAACAAAACAAAACACATTGGGACTTTTATCACACTTATGTGGATTATTTCTAGTAGTATTGTACTCTACAGAGGCCAAGTTACTCGCCAATGTAGAGCTACGGTCGCTTGATGATGACGCCTGAGGTCTAAAAGCAATCAGTAAAATACTACATAGATACAGGGTGAATCTTAAATAAGTACAAATATTTTAACTGCTGGTGTAGTTCGTCATTTAAATCAGTCTAGTGAAAGCCATTTTTAAAAATTTCTAATATTTACGGAGATATTAATTTTTTTAAAAAATACCCACATTTTGAGGACCGCTGGCTGATTTTTCATCCAACAACGTAATGAAACATATGATTTGTTGCGAGGTTGCCATATCTCCTCCAATATAAATATTACGTTTCCTTTAACGTAATAGTTCTATTTTAAAAATACTTGTTTTAAGCATAAGTACAGTAAAATTGGGTATGTAGTATGATACGCAGCAATATTAACATAAATTTTAACATCTGAACTAACCTTACTATACTTCAACGATTAAAAATGAATTTCCGCAAGTTCAATACTACCGTAAAATATTTAGGAAGATATACGTGATATTACTATGTCCAATGTTCAAAAATTATACATAAACGTGCACACAAGCTTACCTGTTTGTTAAAAAATTAACTATTTAATCAGTAATCCACATTTCACAAGTTAAATGTCATTGTACACTGTTAGAAAGGGACACAAAACACAATTTCCTTAAGTTATTTTATGAAGAATAACGAAAAACTATGCACGCGTTTTTTATTTAAAATGGAAAAAATGTCAACTTTTAGCAAATTTTATTGCTATTTTCATGCATTATGTGGGGTTAACAAGTTTGACTTGGGCTTCCGATAATCTGTCATGACAGTCAATGACAGTTTGATAATAAAAAATAATATAAAATGTTACACTTGACAAAATTCGCTAAAAGTTGAGATTTTTTCTTCCTTGAAGCAAAGACATTTGTGTAATACTGGCAACACTGTGAACCACACGTTCAGTCTGCAGCACTATGACTCATAAAAGTATGAAGGGTCGGTCTAGGCCAGCGGTCCTCAACAAGTTTTCTACTGAAAAATTACGAAATTTATTTAAAATTTCACTTTTTTATTTCTGATTTTTTTGTAAAAAAACTATTAATTATGTGTTCTACACACAAAACTATACTGCTGGTTAAAATATTTGTACTTATTTAAGATTCACCCTGTATACGGGTGTTATGAAAACCCAAGTGTGTTCTGTTCCGTTTCCATGGAGAATTAGTAGTTTCTAATCGATTGAAAACCGTTACTGAAGGTTGCTGCAATTTTGGGAGAAAGTTCTGATTTGCTTTGTAGTGAATTCGAAACCAAATCTCAGGCCACTATCTGATTAATTAAAATCTCTTTACAGAGATTTCGTTGCTTTTGAAATTTCCAACCAGGATGTGAACTGGGTGCCATATATAATTTGGATGCTATGCGATGGAAAAAGTCTATATATATACACACCAAATATGCGATCAGATCTCGATTTCTCATGTTACATCCCAACTTTCGTGAAAATCGCGCTATTATTAAGAAAAATATTTACAAAAACGTTTTAAATAATAATTACTTTGACATCTTGTATATCATAACGCGCATGATTGGAAATAATAACCTCAGGGGATTTTATTTTAAAAATAGATATAGTATTGTTTAATTCCAAGAAAAATTGCATCCTTTCGAACCTATTTGAATCACTTTTGCTTGACATTTACTTATTTCTATGATAAATGACTTTAATCTCAAGTATTTCATCACTTCTGGAATGTTTACATCTTTATTTAATCCTTCATTTAGTAAGTTTTGTAATAATGTCACAATATATTCAAATACTCGTTGATAAGCGAGTACATATATAATTTTTTTAAAGTTGCTAACATTCTATTTTCAGAAAGTTTGTCTATTTCAGAAAAAAGAAATAACTTTATCAAATCAGTTCCAATGCTACAACTGCTGTAATTTTTACTTAAAAAATACAACTTCATTATAAATAATTGGGTGATAGAGAATACAGAAAATTCCACTAATATTTTTTATTAAATCAAATATAGTTTCACACTGTTAGTAAGTATCGTATGGTTTGACAGCTAAAGTGTCGTAAATTTCAACCCACTTTTTGTAGTAATCCCCTTTAGGATCAACCTGTATCGTTAGATCGTCGTTGATGTCCAAATATTGGTAGTTGTCAGCCGATACCGTAGGCCAGATGACGTTTTGGAAGAGCTCCGATTCTTCAGGGGTTGGATTTCTGAAATTGGAGAAGCATTGGTTAGCATAGGTGGATCATTGAATTACGAAGTGATCTGTGCTGAAATAATTTATTTTTAGATAGAACTTGAAAATCTCATTCGAAATATCTAAGGTCCGCGAAAAATCTCAAAATATAGCTTATATTTTACGCCTAAGTGACATATACTATTAGTTATAAACAAATATGACGGTTTATTAGTAGCTTGAAGAAATACGTACAGGGTTTTGGCGAAATTGGCGAAT
The DNA here is from genome assembly GCA_037114965.1 of Monochamus alternatus. Classification (NCBI taxonomy): domain Eukaryota; kingdom Metazoa; phylum Arthropoda; class Insecta; order Coleoptera; family Cerambycidae; genus Monochamus; species Monochamus alternatus. The sequence continues at coordinate 8,394,074 of CM073426.1, read as the reverse complement.
AAGGTAACGTATCTCTTGGTAGCCAAGATGTCACGAGCAGTTCCCCATCGCTCTATGTCACCATTGTTGTTGTAACCCCACAAGTAGGCGTTGTCTTCTCCATGAGTGACGTTACCGCAACCTAATAAAAATTAGGAACATATAATGATGATAAAGAATATTGTCTTCAATTTGATACCTGGAACCGTGGCATTGTAGTAGGTTATTTGGTCGCCGTGGTAAGAGAACTGGTAGAAGAAGACATCGTTAAACTCGGAATGGAGTTTGGCGTGGTGGATGATGGGTCGAGAGAATGAAGTATCACTGAAGTACTGCGAAAAATACAATAAATCAGTGTTGTTGATTTTTCCATCATTTATAGGTTATATAGTAAGAAATTGGAAATAGGGCAATCCAAGGAACTGTCAAATCACTTTAAAAATGGCGGCTGTAGGACAAACAACTCGACATATGACAAGCAGAAAATTGTGCTTTTGTGTAGAACTTTTAGTTATTGGTCTGTGTGAAGAACTGTGTGTTTTGCTCATTATATTTTATACCTATTTCGGAATACCAAGTATAATTCAGACTATCATAATGGTTTTGTTTTGTTGTGTTATGAATTGTTGGAGTAGAGGACAGCGAGAAGATCAAGTTAGATTTTTTAGGATTCCTGCTGCATTGAATTATAGACAGAACTGATCTCAATGAACTCTCATATAAGACGGCAAAAGTGGCTTAGTGCAATAAAACAGCAAGACCTAACTCAAGAAAAAATTAAATACAGTGTACAAGTTTTAAATATATTATTTATAAATAGGTACCTAAGTTCTTTTTTCTCTCCAACTAGTAGTACAATTACACCCCCACCAGTCCTAGCAATTCAGGGTCCTGGAGAATACTATATATAATATTAATAAAAAAATATATTGATAACAATATTGGCAGTTATATATAATTAATTAGTAAACTATTACAGAGGTACGTAATTTGATTTTAACAATTATTTATGCATAGATACATGGCAAACTCGCACAACAAAACAAAACCATTATGATAGTCTGAATTATCCTTGATATTTCGAAATAGGTATAAAATATAATGAGCCAAACACACAGTTCTACACAAAATCACAAATTTCTGCTTGTCATATGTTGAGTTGTTTGTCCTACAGCCGCCATTTCTAAAGTGATTTGACAGTTCGTTGGATTGCCCTATTGTGCAATACTCATAATGCGATGATATGTTAGCTTACATTAATGGCAGATACTACGTCGTTCTGGAATTGTTCAGTAGTATAAATCTCTTTAATCTTTTCTCCTATGACTGCTTTAGTTGTATCATTCACTATATGCATATTGTCGTTGACCAGAGCAGCCGGTCTAAGATCGTATTGTTGGAGTTGCCACATAAAACCTTCCCAATCTGGAAAACAAATTATAAGACAATGATTTACAGGGTGTCCGGAAAAGACGTGTATAACGGAAGACCACAGACTCATGGGTTCAAAATAAGCCGATTTAGATCAATTTACTTATTTCCAAAATTGCTTCGTTTAGTCGCTAGAGAGCGCCAAAGTTCGCAAAAAATTCTTGTTTATTCCGAATATCTCGAAAAAACTTGATCGTATTTAACCAGTTTTGGGATACGCAGTTATACATTTAACCGACACTTTTTGACATTATTTAAAATCTTTTGCAGTCATTAGAAATAAAAGAAAAATCATGTATCATGCAATATTTTTTAACCCCCTGTACAATTACTCTCAGTTTTTTTCTATTAGCAGCTGACTTTATTTAAAAACTTTTTTATACTTTCAAAATTTTGAATAGATGAGTAGTTTAGGCAGAAACAATATTTTTCGTATGTCAACAATATCAGCATTCGTTCTGCAACAAATAACGAAGTACCAGAAGTTGGCTCTGATATTTTAAGTATCAGTTGTGTGTCAAATCTAATCAGCTACTGAAATTAATCTCTCGGTTTATTCTTCTTGCTCAATTACTTAGTTACTTTAGATCTCACTTTATTTGTTGTTGTTATTGTTGTGTTTGTTTCTGTTCCTCATTTTTCAATATTTTATCATGGATACGTATATATATTCCGAACAAGTAGTTATGCTTTTGGTTTATGGATTTTGTCAAGGTAACGGCCTCAAAAGTGTTAGGGTCTACATGGACAGATTTCCTCATCGACAAGTGCCAAATCATCAAACTTTTGCCAACATCGAAAGGCGACTTCGCGAATTTGGTTCATTCCACCAAATGGATGCGGTTCAAGGGCGTCAATGTACCACGAAAACTATAGAGATGGAGAACAAATCCTAGATAAGATAGAAGAGAACCCAAAAATTAGTGCAAGACGCATTGGACATGAAATAGAGATACCAAAAATTATAGTTCATGAATTGTTACCCACTGACCCTGAAAAACGTTTAGCATTTTGTAATTTTATACAAGATCAAAGAGCCCATGATATCAACTTCAGCAAAAACATTTTATGTACAGATGAAGCTTGTTTTGCTAGGTCAGGAATTAGTAATAACCATAACAAACACGTTTATACTGATGAAAATCCACACTATACTTAAATAAGACATTTCCAATATAAATTCAGAGTAAACGGGTGGACGGGAATTATCGACAACTTTATTATTGGCCCGGTTGTGCTTCCGCATCGATTAAATAGTGTCAACTATTTAAATTTTTTACAAGTATTACTTAATTTATTGGATGATTTACCGTTACTACTTCGTCGTAACATGTGGTTTATGCACGATGGTGCACCCCCATTTTACAATACCCATTAGTCAGTATTTACATAATCTGTATCCTAACAGGCGGATTGGAGTGCAGTAAAAACCATAATACAGTATACGCCAAAAGTATGGAATAAATTAAATAAAAACGAAACAATTATTTTTTGGGAAAAATCCTCAGGTCGATTTTTAATTTAAAAAATACATATTTTAGCGTAAAATGCGATTTTTAAATGTCATTTGTTTTCGAATAATGACGTCATCAATTTTTTTTAAATGGCAACCATATTTTTTTCCTTGATTCTGAAAGATCGTTCAATTCTCTATCAGACAGTACTAAAATTTTGCTGTCTTACATAGGAAAGTTTTCGAGTAAATGACGATTGAATGTTAGAAAACGTAAATCAATTAATTAATAAAGCAAAAACGTTATCAAGTTTAGTTTTTCGAATTCCATAGTTCTTTTATGGATCACGTAGGTGAAAATCTTTGCAAAGTGTCATTGTCACACCGACTTTCTAATAAGTATTGTAAGCGACATTATTATTCAATTTAAAGTATTATGGCACATTTAACTAGCTAACTGTTACTCAAAGAATTGAAATTTTAATTCTTATCGGATGCGGGAATATGACTAGAACTCAGCAGGAAGTTTGCGATTTATTTAATGAAAAATATCCAGATCGCCCTATCAGCCAATCAACAGTCAGTAAGGTAGAGGTCGCAAACTGAGAACAATTGGCGCTATTTCGCCATTGAATGGAAATTTTTACAGTTATTTATTACTTTTTATATTGACATACTGTCTGTTCAAATCATTTTCAAGCATATTTTTCATTTTACACGAATTTTATAACAATAATTAATGATTATCCATTTAAAGCTATTTAAGGGTAGTTTATATAGGTTTAGGGGTAATAGCGACATTTCCCCAGCTATCTGACGTATTTCTGGGCCATTTCTAATGTTAATTAACAACAATCAATTTATTTTTTTATGATTTATGCGTTCCCCGGATAAGCCAAAAATCGGCTATTTTTAACATTGTCCGTAGAGAGGATGGCACAGGGGGCATATTTAAAGCAAGTTGTTAATGTGCTATGTTCAGTCGACGTCAACTTACTTTTAATAATTTTGTGTGCTTTGAACTCTTCTCAAGTGGCACGTTTACGTAATCACGCCATCCTCACCTTCCATACTGTGTTATGAATTAGTCACTCTCTATTATTTTCGACCTTGGGTAATTGATAATACAAGATAAAACCTTTTAATTTGGAAATAATTCTTGTCATTTTTATTATCTAACGCCTCGAAATTGGCAAAAACTGTTATATCACTGTTTCTACTAAAAATAATGGATGTTATGTAATGCAATTATTTTTGTCATTTTTGTATGTTTTTTACATCTGATCGCCTTCAAATTCAGTACGCCTATGAAATGTTGCTCCTCGCACGCTTCGCCTGTCGCACCTGTCTACAAGCTAGCCATTAGTCACTCTCTAGATTTTCGACCGCTGAAACTGATACTAGAAACTACGTGAGTGTTACATTGTGTGTGCAATCGAGTTCTGCGTGGACATTTTTTGACAACTACCTTCTGCCCTTATGAGTTGCTCCTCAGACATAATTCCAATCATGAGGGGAACGGGACTGACTCCGCCTGCAGCTACAGCGTCGTACATTCTCTGAGAGAGGAAAGCACCATCATGGTCGGGTTCAACTACAGGGGCAAACCGGAAACCTTGCACGAGCTCGTCCCTTCCAATATCCCACTGAAATAACACATATTGATGTTGTTAAGATAAAATATGCTTGATGGGAAGCGTAGTGAGCTTACAGGATATGAGTTACTGGCGTTGAGAAGTTCTTCAGGTGTTTTCGACTGAAGGAAAGTCACAAGTTCTTGAGACGTCGCACTAGTGTTGAACGAAGCATCTAGATAAGTGGCCATGTTGTAAGCAACGGATTTGTAATCTCTTTGGTAAGCCCAAGGACAGAGAGCTGAACCACTCTCGGATATGCCACCTCTGAATAAACCTGAAAATGTGAATGGTATTATGATGAGCTACCGAAAGTATCATAACGTAGAGGAATGGAACTTTGAGAATATCTAAAGCCAGTTGTAGATAGAGCCAAACTGATTGAAAAATGGACGTGATATTGTTAATTGTAAGAAAGGGAAATGGAAGGAAATTGTTCGAGTTCATACCTTGCGATTGTTTGCTCAGCATTTGAAGAGTAACAGATGCGCCTCCTGCACTCAGCCCGAATATGGTTACTTTGTCTGGATCACCTCCAAAGTAACGGATATTATCTTGCACCCATTTGAGACCCATAGTCTGATCCTTCAGTCCCATGTTTCCAGGCAGGACTGTGTCACCAGTTGATAAGAATCCTATTTCAAACAAATTGATTTTGTGTTGGAAGATTATATTATGAGTATAAGATCTATTAGTATACTGTGGCGAAGACATTAAGTACTAACCAAATGGTCCAGTCCTGTAGCTAACAGCGACAACAATAACATCTTGTTCCATAAAGTAGTGTGGTCCAAAATATTGGAACAGAGGATGGCCTACCAGGAAACCTCCACCATAGATGTAATACAACACTGGCAGTTTGGCATTGGTACCGGGTTCCTTAAGACGAATGTAATAGTCATTTATAAGTGCTAAAAGTGATATTTTATTTTGTGGGAAGGGAATAAAATAAATTCACTTTTAACACAAATACATTACATTTCCTACAAACATCATTAAAACTACAAGTCAACGCAGTTCGTACGTTGTATTTGGAGCATGTAAGAGGGAAGAAATCACATTTTTGACAGAAGATACTATAAAAGATTGTCAGTCATTAATTAGTGTCAAAATTCTGAACACAAAAACTCATTTTCCAAGAATGTTTACGATTACTGAGGGATCAATAGATGGTATCAATTTTTTAGATATATTTCGTAAGTACGCAAAACTGTACCCTGTGTTAGAAATATTTTGTTCTGTAAACATATAGAAATCTGATATCACTTGATTTATAATCAATATCTAGTAATAATGTGTAAGTTCTGTTTTAGATATAAAAATAAGTTTTTGTTTATGACAGAACAATTTGTAATCAAAAATAATTGTGAATGAACGAAATTGTTGAAGAACTGTTTTATTCGCCGCAATAATTATAACAGGTTATAGGCCCAGTCTACGCCAATTAGTGACGAATAGAAAGTTAAGAAAAATTATCGAAAAATCTGAAATCAGTGTCAAAGGCTTGAACAAAAAGTACATAATATCTCTGGATTGGACCTTTTTTCTTTTTAACTCACTGGAAGCACTGCTGTTAACCCAACTTTGTGAAATAGGCTTTAATTTTAAACTCCAGTAAACAAACCTAAAATTATTATACTTACTTATCCGTATAAACATGTGTCAAATACCTAATAATAATAAAAAAACATTAATTTGTCTTTCACTAGTTACACAAGAGCTAGTCGAAATTCATGCGTCTCCTGGGATTGGTCGAAACGTTTGAAATAGGGCAAATAGAGAGCCAGATCAGGACTATTTGGCGCTCAATTCCAAGTAAACAATCAGAATCAAACTGGAATATATTTGTCTTTAAACACATTTTGAAGATATATATTTCTATTTAAACGTATTTCATTGTATTTAAATATATTTGTTTCTATTTAAACGTATTTATTTGTATTTAAATGTATTTCTTTGTATTTAAAGTGTGCTATAAAGTAAATAGTTGTATTTAAAAGTATTATTCGCTGTATTTACATATTTATTTGTATTTTCTAATTACGTTTGTTAGATTTGTACACCTATTTATGGAGTGACCTTCCCCTCGGTTAGAAAGATATACCAAATAAAAAATTAAAAGAAGTTCACGCCGAAGCAGAAGCTAATAGTATTGCCACTACTAGCAATTTATTCATTCCGATTACTAGTACTTGCTTTGCTGTTAGAGAAGAGAAGCTGGATGCCTCTAGTATTCACTTTAATAATTTACATAATTGGACCTTTAATATTTATAATAATTATTTTCATTGTTTTTCATGTTTCACTTTTTAAGGAGTGTCATTTCGAAATTCTAATCAATATTAAAATTTGTCAATTTCACAAAAACGATTACTTACCACAGGAGTGTAGACATTTACATATAAGCAGTCCTCAGTTTGAGTTTGGGTTACGGTGGCGTCAAACATTTGGTAGCACAGTTTGTCATTTTCTGTGGCATCGAACACACCCTCCCAAGGTTCAACAGCCACTGGGGGCTAAAAATAAAGCAGGAATGAATAAGATAGTATGAAGTATTATAGTAGTTCTTTACCTGGAACCTCAAACTTCCAACGGGCGGTTGAGCATAAGGGATCTGTTGGAATGCATAGAATTCTTTCTGACTGTATGTTACATCCTTTCTTCCCTTGACTTGTCCATTCGCTATTGTAATCGTAACCTCGTCAGCAGCTAACTGAAATTAAAATGGATGTAAAGTTTCGCATAATTATAATTGCAGTTTATTTGTATTTTATTCCGTCCCGTGTTTTATTCAAATGTAACAAAATGATTTCTATCAATTTGTACTTTTATTTTCAACCTAATAATGATTTAGTTCTTTCAGTAACACAATTTTTATTTTTAATTCAGGGACTGTATTGTTTACAGTTGATGCCTTACTATTTCCTATATGACACAATATTAGATTTAGTCAAAATAAATCAGATAGTTACATATCTCAAGTGCATTGGTGCTATAGTTAATATATAGTTAAAATCACCCGACCAAATTCTGGTAGTACTTCAAAATACTCGAAAGGTTTTATTTGAGTACGGAGTGGCATGATCTTTGAAAAAGTTCCTGAGGTGTGTATAGGAAGATACTCTTTATCTAGTCCACGGATAAATCACAGATGAAATACGAACAAGTATTTGGTCGCTATGGAAAATGGTGTAGAGAAAAAAGGTATTTAACTAAGCAAAACACACAAACGTTTATGATAAGAACAGAAATTTCACTCAAGAAGAATATCGATATCAAAAAATACTTAAATTTGATTGCATTTCTAATGAAAAAATCAGATGGACACAAATCTACTTATAGAAAATATTCCTTTAAGATTAAGTTATTTCATCAACATACATATTTCCACCTATTCAAGCAAATCGTCAGGCATTTCAGCATCTGGTATTGATTTATCCAATGGTAAAGATTTTACTGTCAATGTATTGAATAAGTGAGTTTAAGTGTATGGAGATATTTAACATAACTTAACCTAATTTAGGAAACGAAATATAGTAGCAGTATAAATCTCCTTGCATTCGCAAGGTTTACATTGACCTACAATGTAAAATCAGCTATCTATAGAATTTTCCTTAGAAGTATTTGAAGGTACAACAACACTTTTCAAGTATAGGAAGCGCAAAGTGCTAAATAATTGGAATCAACTATGTCTATAAAACCTAGTAGCAATTGGAGTGTTATAGTGTTTAAACAAATAATATTTCAAAGTTAGATACTTACTGCTGGAACAGTTATGAATGACACTAATAGAATAGTTGCCAGTATCATTTTGGAGTCGAACAAAATGACTACATTTTTAAAAAGTGCTTCCTTTATATATGTTTTGGTAATGTACTCAGTAGTAGTAGGTACTTCAAGTAGATATGTGTATGTATATCATCGCCGATATTGTTATCAAGCCTTATGTTAAGAGGGTGACTTATGATGCCATTTATATCAACTGAATTTGCTTTTATACCTTTTCCAAGTGTTTGAAGATTTGGAACTTTTTTATCTTATTATGAAATGATTTGTTTATGAGTGCTCTTGATCTACTTACACTCATTTTTTCGGTTTCTATTATTTTTTAAGTTAAAATGTTTTCTTAAATTTAGATTTTTTTATATTCCATATACGCCTTTCAATTGCAGGAAACTGTTGATTCTTGTCACGTATTTTTTGAGCCAAAAAATATAGGAACTGATTCTGTCAAAAAAAAAATTTTTTTTTGTTATTCAGGAGATGGTACAAATCTACTTTCAACATTAGTACTTATATAGTTACTCATCGATAGAAATCCAGTGAAATTTCAGTACTTCAAAAACTGATTTGAGGGAGTGCCATTATTATTGCAATAGATTGTACATAAATTGTCAAGTTGTTAAATAACTGAATACACTTAAGAAGTGTGATAATTTGTATCGTACGTTAAGTTGCTTTACTAGAATTGGTATTACTTAAAAAATATATTTTCTGGTATTAACTGGTTATCCATATTCGCTCAATATCATTCCACTGTTGATTAACGAATATAAAATACTGTTAACTCTGTTATGAAAATTAGTACTACAAAATGACCTTGGATGAACATTTGATATGATTGATGGATAGATATGCAACCAGTATTTCTTTTTGTACAGGTAGATGATATTTTTTGTCGTCTGTTTATTATTTGAATATTTGACGTCTATTTTAAAATATTAGTTATTGATACTAATCTAATGTTTCTCAAAATTCGTCTACGAATAATAATAAACGTATTTTATACAGTTACAATGTACCACAAGAGACTAGATGTGAAGAAGATAATTTCTTTGGCAAAAAAAATGTTATTGAAGATTTTTATATATTTTATTAAAAGCTATTTCACAAAAGATTAGAAGGTGTCGTATGGTTTTACTGCCATGCTTTCGTAGAGATCAGCCCATTTAGAATAAACAGCTCCCTTGAGATCAGTTTTTACTTCCAAATTATCGTTAATATCTAAATATTGGAAACTGCTAGCAGTCAGTTTTGGCCAGATAATGCTTTGGATGATTTCAGCAGCCTCAGGTGTTGGATTTCTGAAATCAAAATAGTTGAATATATAAGGTCGGTCATTTTTATATAATGAATACTAAAGCAAAATTGGCGAACAATTTGACGTATCTTCTGGTGGTCAAAGCGGCACAAGCCGTGCCCCATTGTTCTATGTTACCGTTATTACCGTAAGCCCGTATGTGTTATCTGCCCCATGCTTAACCCTCCCACAACCTATGGAAAATTATAACATTATTTGGATTTAAAAAACACCTTTTCTATTTTGGCACCTTCCACCTGGACCTCATTCCAAGTCACTATGTCACCGTGGTACGAGAACTGATAGAAGTAGACGTCATTGAACTGAGAATGTGGGATTGAGATTAGCGTGGTGCATGCCGGCACGTGAGAAGAACATGTAGCTGAAGTACTGGAAGGAGGAATAAATATCAAATAGAATATCAACACGTTTCATATACACATATATAACTAAGGTCTACTCACTTTTACACCAGCTGCAATGCCATCTTGGAATTGTCCAGAGTATAGATCTTTGTAATAGCGTCTTCTATCAGAGCTTTGATTGAACTATTCACGATGTGCATATTGTCAAGGATCAAGATAAGCGACCATGTTGTAAGCAGCATCCTTGTAACCTTATTGGTTTACCCAAGGACATAGGGCACATCCACTTTCTGATATCGCAGCTCTGAATAATCCTGGAATAGTTTATACAATGAAATCAATGAAGGTAAATCTATTGATCAGTTTTCCTACCTTGGGATTCCTGGCTCAACCTCTGCACGGTAAGAAAAGCACCTCCAGCACTGAGTCCAAAGAGTGTTACTTTCTCTGGATCACCTCCGAAATATTTAATATTGTCGCGAACCCACTTCAATGCCAGATTCTGGTGTTTGAGTCCCATATTTCCAGGTATAACAGTATCACCAGTAGTGATGAAATCTAATACAGAATGGACACGTTTCAGATGTAACTCCTTGACCAAGTTATTTAAGTATAAATTGAAGTCCAAACCATTGTTATTAGTGCCGTGGTAAAATACTAACCGAATGACCCAGTTCTGTAATTGACAGTGACAACTATGATCTCTTCATCCATGAAGACGTATGGACCGTAATTGTCATACACAGCATGTCATGATCATTGTGATTGATGTGAGATATTTTGTATTAGACTTACCGCAGGCAGTTTGAGTAAATGTGGTTGTAGCTCCTGTTTGGTAACACACTTTATCGTTAACGATGGCGTCCAGAAGTCCATTTCAACGGGTTCTGGAGCCTAAAATATTTTGCTTACTAATTCAGTCTATAGAGAAAGTTATCATCTGCCCAAAAAATTAATGTCTTCGATTAAGTTCTTACCATAAATTTTAAGGTTCCAACTGGTGTTTGGCGTAAGGAATTTGCTGAAAAGCGTAGAGCACCTGTCCCAAATACGTCGACTCCTGTCTTCTTTTGATTTGTCCATTCGGAATAGTTACGTAGACATCTGAAAGTAGAAGAAAATCAGTTGTGTTTTTCTTAATACGTGAATTGTTTTTGTCAAATTTTCTAGTTTTCCTTCGACAAGTTTCTTCCTGAACAGATGCGAAAGTGAGGTGAGGAAAATTCACATATATTTAGAATCAAAATTTTTGAAATACTTACTGTTGAAGAAATCAAGAGCGTCACTAATAACACAATTTTCGGCAACATGATGAAAATCACTCAAATCCTCCACTAATATTAAAGTCCTTAGGTTAGGCCTTTATATATACTTCGGCTGCTCAAGAGTGGTACTCCAAATGTTGTTTATTACAGATTATAAATTATTCAGGCCACGAGCGCAAAAATATCTATTATTTTTTATTTTTTTTATCTTTTTGTACATTTTACATTTTTATCTTGCCATACTTTTGTTACAGTATATCCCTCGTTGGCCCAAGTTTCGTCTAGATAATAAATATTCCTCCCTTCGTCACGGAATTTTCTAATTGATCTTAAGTAGGATTTTCGCCAACAAATAATTTCATTGCTTCTTCAGGTGGCCTCCTTTAAATTGAATCAAATATCTTAACTATAAAAATTAAAATTATTTGAAGTTAAATATCGACACGTATGTAAAAGTTTTTATATATTTTTAGGTATTAATAATATTGTGTGAAACTAACTACTCAGTGGACAAAAGCCCCAACCTGCGTTGATTTACACCCACAATATCTACCCATATATTTTTTATTATTAGCTTTTGTAACATTTTTTACTGTATTAGAAAGGTATTTTAAGCTAATATAAATCAAATATCCTACTTTGATAGGAATTGTAGGATATTTGATTTATATTAGCTTGAAATACCTTTCTAATACAGTAAAAAAATAATTTCATCTTTATTGATAAGAACTGGCTTCCTGTTCTGCTTTTCCCTGTCATTTTGGAACACTTTTCCACGATGTCATCAACACTGTTGGTAGGATTTTGGTGTTTCAATGCATTAAATACATTTAATATAATAATCTTCTCATTCTGAGACAGCGCACATCTTTTCACGCGTTTAGCAGGTACGTAATCTGATAAGTTCGACATTTTACCCAAACAATATTATATCCACTGGCACAATAGTTACTAAACACAAGTTGAATTTTACTCTACTGCACTAGCACGTCTTCGTATATTCAGCTTTAAGACTGGATTGATCTGTCACAATACGCTGGCTCCTGCCCTATGATGTATCCAGTAAAATATACTAATGTACACCCATTACCTGTTAGCATTAGTGTTATCCGATAGTTACCTGAACCGAAATATTACGACGCCCATGACCGGTTCTTATCTCGGGGTTTTATTACTCTCTTTCATTTCCAGACAGACTATAGACCACAATATAAGTGAAAGTGATGCGATTAATAGTAGTTCAATACTAAAAATGTTTGTGTGAGTAATGTATATTGTGTAATAAAATATGATAAAGAAGAATATACAACTGGGAAACAGAAAATGGTGAAAACTCACAGAAGGAAGAAGAACAATGAGAAAAATGAGCTTTCGGTAATAAAAAAAATCAAGTCATCACACAGGATGAAACTTTGCCTAGAATATGTAATATGTAGAAGGGTTTTCGTTTTATAACATGAAACTGTAAGAGTATGCAGATAGAAAAGGACAAAATAGTGATGTGGCGGAGAAACTATTTAAGACTAATCGGTCGAAATGTGAGTCGAAGAATATATTACACTTACGAAACATGTATAAATGAAAGTCTGTGGCACTGTTTTGCCACATATTGACCTGATGTTATGGTTGTGGAAGATAATGCACGTTATAACACCCATCGACATGTGTTAATGTGTGACCGTTATAGTGAGGCCATTATTAACCAATAGTGTATAGTGTGTATGTACAGTACATTATTATAAGTGTTAAAGTGCTATATTCGCGGAGTGTGTAAGTGGGTGGCGGTGGAAAATCGCCAGCGCCGGCTAAAAGGAGAGCACTCTACGGATAAATATAAACTTTTTAAAGTAAGCTAAGAAAGTAGCACGCCTATGGAATCATGCCCCTGCAACTTTCACCTCCCGTACTAAGCGTTCTAAATGAATCACTCTAGAATTTTGGAATTGGGGTATAAGTAGAGTAATAATATAAAGTAAAAGTTTAATATTTGGTTTGTAATAATGCAAATAATTCTTCTAAGAACTGCGAAAGTGCATCCTTATAACAAATACATGTGTATAAACTGTGTCTTTCTAGCATTTTGCTATGTCTGACATTTGACATATCGGTACGTGACGTGTAGGTTATTTACACTTACTTTTTCTTAGCTATAAGTGGTTTTGCCATTGTTGAATGCTAATGAATGCTATTTGGAACTTTATTATTTAAGATAAACAGTTTCCCTTCATTAATTTACCATACATTGATTATTTGTAACCATTTTAAAAAAAATGACAGGCACGCTTCTGCCTAAATTGGAGCCTGCACATGTTGGACGTAAAGGTGAAATTTCATGCAATAATGCCGATACTGCGGATGGATTTTTATTTAAGACAGGTTGCGATCTTTCTTATCCACGACCTTCATACGTTGGGTTCACTTTACCGGTGTCCCGTAGCCTTTGACCGTTTTATGGAATTCAGTTGTTTTCAAGGGTAAGAATTCGCATGTAAACAACTCTTTTTTAAGTCACCTTCGAACTCTCTATATCATTAATACCATATACTCTATTTGAAATAATGATCTAAAACAATTAAAAGTCTTGTTTCTTATTTGAACTTTACTTTTTATGTCCTTTCAAAGAAGCACACTGTATAAAAGGTATTGTGTTCATTTCTACATATATTCAAGTGTTTATTGTAACTACTTTTACATGTAGGTGTGGAGCACGCGAGCAATCACGTAAGTGACAATTTTTATCAATTTGTAATCATGTATTTTTAATCAGTTAATTTGAAATTTTATTTAATAATACACTTGACATTTGTTTTTATTGTTTAGATATATATGTATCTAAAATTAAGTGTATTCTAACCAAATAAATATAAAAGGAACAATATGAACAATAAGCAACAATAATGATTGTGTTGCTAGTTTTTGGGACACATCATCATGTTTTGGAAGAAATATGTTGTTCGCGTAAAATCTTTTCATTTTTCTATATAAATATATGTCCACAACGAACAGTAGTATATAATCAGTTCTTAAAGAACTAATACGTATCAAAGGGCGGTATAGCCCACGTATCATAAGCTGACACCCATCTGCTATATTCCGGCTCTCTAGGATTGCTTTTAAGGGTTAGTCCTTCGTCGATGTCCAAATAAGTAAAGTTTTGCGTCGCGTTCACTTTGGGCCATTCGATAATCCCCAAGGAGTTCCGTCGTAGTTGCCCTGGTGTGGGGTTCCTAAAATAATGCACAATTAGCTTAAAAGTAAGATTACTACAAATTATGGTATGTAGGTAAATTCTTACTTACAAAGTTTTGGCAAAGTCAGTGAACATCTTCACGTGCCTGTCGAGGATTTTTAGGTCTTTGGCATCTATGTCTTTTATGTTCTGAGTATCACTGAAAACCCAAAGATATCTCAAGTCTTCTGAATGTCCAACCCTTCCAGCACCTAAAGGTGTGATGAAATGTATAATATTATCAAGAAATTAATGTACCTATACTATTTTATAACGGATTTTCAGAATGTTATACTTATACCTTGAAAGGGGTAATTGTAATAATGCAGTGAAAATAAATTAAATTTAGCCAAATCTGGATCAGGATGTCAAAGATTTTGAAATTTTTATATTTTTTATTTAGTTGGAAACCCTTCGTGAAAAAACATTTCTTTAAAATGCATGTATTCAGGTACCTAATTGTTCATTGTTCAAAGCTGAAGGAAACTTGAAAATCCAATCTTAAAATGTTGCACATTGTCATAATTTATCATTTTGTGTAACTCTTTCAAGTAACATTTTGTATTTTCAGCTTTAGCTTAAACCAAAACAATTTTTCCTCGGTGCATTGAATATTTCAAACAAGATTGTTCCGAAAACAGTCACACCAAACGATTTCAACAAAGTATACTTTTTGACATAAAAAATGCAGAAGAATCGGTTATTCTAATAGTCAGATATCTACACTAAGCCGCAATTTAAAAGAAGCAAATTAGAAACAAATTTGAATTTCTCACCACCAGAAACCCCCGATCCTCAAAATATATCCAAATATTTGGATTTTTTTTTTCATATTTACAAATATGAAAAATAAAATTTTTACTTTGACACCCTGTATCTTTTTAACCATCAACGTTTGACTGTACAATCACCCCTCCCAAAGATTGCAGTGATCAAGATCAAAAAATAGTATAAAATTCGTCCTTGGGGAACTACATTGTTACAAGGGAAGCTGCTCCTTTGAACTTTAACTTGTATTTTTAAATCTACAGATGTACAACCATACTTCTATTTAGAGTAAATTTGTTTCCTAAACTGATAATTCAGATAAGATTATAAAATATTTCTGATGTGAATTTCATGGTCTGTACAGTCTTTTCTAAAAACATACCCACATTTCATCGTCAATTAAATTGTACTATACAGGAAATTGTAATTGATAGATTGGTTAAATTTTGTAGGTAGTCTTCTGCACTTCTTGTATTGTAAAGAACTTATTGAAAAATAATACAGGGCTAACTACCACTAAGTGTTTTTAGTCACGTGGTCAGGGAGGCTTAAAGGACAATAAAAGAATAATTCTGGAATGTTAGCTTGACCGTCTCTTTCTCCGAAAAATCGGCGCCTATCCCAGATGGCTCAGATCTGTCAACTACCATACAGTCGTTTTTTAATGAACAATTTTCAATAATAATACCTGATAGGTAACAGTTAATCTGGTTAGCTGTAGTTTTGCAATTTACAGTTAATGGGCAGATTCAAGTTTGTAGCACATTTACCTTAGATACATATATTACTCTGTAATAAACTTGCATTTGCATTTGAAAACTAATATTTACCACAAATTTGCATTGCTTAGTGGGTAGATGGTAGAACAAAATTAATATTTTTTTTCTAATTGAAATTAAAAAAAATCGTTGAAACAGGTGTATTAGTATATAGAAATTGCCACTTTTTTTGCAATATTTTCTATTTAAGCAAAAATGTTCATCCAAATACTCGTTACTGAAAATCGTCCATTAGATCTCTTTCAGTCACCTTTCCTGTTCACAGAACATTGATATCTCAAAGGTGGTATCCATGCAAATGTCTTATAAGAACTATAGACAGAAGATTACAGGACATTATAAATTTATTTGAAAGAAAACCCAACTTAAATTACATAATTTTCACTGACAAAACAGCTGAAACGGAACCAAACAGTCAAAATAATAGTTGGCTGGAATAGTAATTTCTTTAAGACAAATTTAACAGGCGACATTTATCTGAATATTTTGCGTTTTGAGCTGATTTCAGCCCTGGAATTAATTTTTCTTAACCCCAATGAACACGATATACCTGTTGGTTTAAACAAGATAAACAAGACTCCCTTCCACATATTCGCCTCTATGGGAGAAATTATCTTAATGACATTTTTTCAAATCGATGAAGTCAGCTGCTTTAATGGCCACCACTCTCCACTTACTTAACACCTCTAGATAAAAGATCTACAAAAAAGTTGTAGGATTATAGAAAAATTGGAAATAAAACGTATTAGAAAAATAGCTCATTAATCTTATTCAAAAAGTAATTGATGAATTTGAACACCAAATTGGGCATTGTATGAGGATTAATTGAAAATATTTTAAACATTTGTCGTAATAAAGTAGTACTAGTATACTCGTGTCAAGAATTCAGACGTCTTACGTCATGGTTGACATTAGGCAATTTTCTTTATTGTCAACGTAATTTTCGATATTTGGTCGCGTTAAAAACAACGATTTTTTGCAATTTAGTGCAATATATAATGCAAGCATTTAATGTAGTATATAGTTTTATTACTCTCAGTTGCAGTTTCTTAAATATTTTGATAAAAAATATAATGAATTATTCATTTGTTCGTATGACTAAGCCGTCTATGCTATTTAAAAAGTGTCGGTAATGTTACAGTTAGAGTTGCCATCTTTTCTTACTACGGAAGTCCTTACCTCAGCGTCTATGTCCTTCCGTCCTTCCTTTTACTAGAAATGTCCTTACTTGATGGAAATGGTTAAATTCATATGGAAATAGAATTTTGGGGACCCAGACAAAATAAATGCGTTTAAATTCAATGTAAATTCATGTACAGAACCCTCTCCCCCTCTTCGTTATTTAACAAAGGGAATAGTGTCGATAATTCACAAAGATCTCTATCAAACATGGCTCAAAAAAATTGAAACATTACAGTAAAGTGGCAATGTCTATATACTAATTGACGTGTGTCATCGATTGTTTTTAATGTCAATTAGAATAGTTATTTATGCAATAAGTACAAAAAATAAGTGCACGCGACATGGAATTGGACAATACGTCGAGTGAAATAAACACTTTTTGTACATAAATATTTTTTTCTACAAAACTGTTAAAAGTGGGCTTTTTAATTGTCATTTTTGATGTTAAAAATGTCATTTTTTGACACGCGTGTTAAAAGTAGGTTACTTCAAAAGCACTGGTTGCTACGAAAATTTTGGTTCATAAACATTGCGATCTGTGTGGTATTTTTTGATTTCTTATTTTTATTGAGTTTAAAGTTCTTCCGATTGTTTTGTAGAAAAAATAGTGTATGATATACGTGATTTTATTTTGTTCGTAAAGTTAAAAAACTCGCTACGCTCGTTTTTTTAATCATCTTCACTCACAAAATAAAATCTTACTTTTAACACGTATATCATAAATAGCTATTTCTACGTTTATACAAAAACCAAAAAATGATTTGTAATTCAGTTGACATCCAACGGAAACTAATTTTATTTTAAATAAATTGCACTTTCTAGTTATTTTGCAATCCAGTATCTAATAAATATGATTGAAAATAATACAAAACGTAATACAATGTCACAGAAAATGAACTAAATATGACGTCGATTTGAAAGTTTTTGTTTGTCATGATCACAAAATGTTGTAGTAGAATGACAGATGTTATTGCACTAGTGCATTAAAGAACCACTTTTTCCACTAAATATAGTTCAATAAAGTTTTGTTTTTTGCATGAACGTAGAAAAAAATATTAATGATTTTTTCAGGAGACATTTTATTTTTTCTTATGCCGCTATACGTACCTTCGACGGAAACATTGTTGTTTCCAAGAGCCCCATGATACGAAAACTGATAGAAATATACAGTACTGAAGGCAGACTGCAACTCGGCATGCTTGATAATTGGTCTGCTTACGTACGAATCTGTAAAATACTAAGAACAAACATTTTATTAAACCTCAAAAAATAAATGTATACCAATTATATACACCTTAACTGCTTGTCCAAGATTATCCTTTAGCAACCCGTCAGTGTAGATCTTTCTTATAGCTTCACCAGCTTGAGCTTTCCTGGTTATATCGGCAATATGCATATCTCCTTGGACTAAGTAGGTGACGTTATCGTCATATTGTTCCACGGTTACCTTAAATGCTTTCAAATCTGCAAAAAAGATTCATTTTCAACATGAATCAGATATTTTACAGAATTAATCAATAAATCTTTAGATATTTTACCTGCAGCTTGTCCGACTGCCTCTTCTGACGTCATACCAACCACGAGCGGCACTTTGTTGAAGTTACCCTTTTTCAAAGAGCCGTACATTCTTTCCGTGACGAAGGCGTCTTCATGATCGCACTCGATGACAGGAGCGAACCAGGATCCTTCACTTAAAATCATAGATCCAGGTGATTGCTAGGAAATAATTATACCGTTCCTACATGCGACTTTTAAAAGTGGGATGATTAAATTTACTCACTGTGAATTGTTGAGTAGCGGCGTCTATTTGTTCAGCGGTAGCATTTTGGAGGAGCGTAAGCAACTCCCATGAATCGGAGCTTTCAGTAAAACTGGGTTCTATGAATTTAGCGAGGGCATAGGCATAGTCTCTGGCTCGCCTTTGGTAACCGTGTGGGGTTAAAACTGATCCACTTTGTTGGATGGCTCCCCTAAATAGTCCTTTTGAAGTATCAAAATAAGAAAAGTTAGCTAGATATGTTTTCTGCATACGTTAAAAATAACCATTGCCATGCTGACTATGTTGCCATATTTTCTGTACATGTAAAAACAGCTGTTTATATGACTACATAATCTTTCTGTTGCTATGTGGTGTTCGTTTTCTATACACATTAAGAACAGTTATTATTGACTATATACGTCTCCTGTACATGTTAAATAGCTATTAATATGACTACATTAACAATATCTTGGCTTCGTATTCTATATACGTTAAAATTACCTAAGTGCATAAGGTAATTACATAAGGGATATCTTAGGCATGTTTGCTACGTTTTATATACACGTTAAAATATCTATTACGTTATGTTAGCTACATAATTTCGATACTGGCTATGTTCGCTGTACACATTAAAAGCAGCTATTCTCTCCCATGAATCGGAGCTTACAGTAAAACTGGGTTTTATGAATTTAGCGAGGGCATAGGCATAGTCTCTGGCACGCAGTGCGTGGCCAAAACTGATCCACTTTATTGGATGGCTCCTCTAAATAGTCTTTCATCAAAATAAAAAAAAGTTAGCCATGTTTGATACGTTGTACAACCGATATTATGCTAGATATGTTTACTACGTTTTCTGTATACGTTAAAAATAACCATTGCCATGCCGGCTATTTTAGCCAAATTTTTTTTTATGTTAACTTTGTTGTCTTCGTTTTCTATACACATTAAGAATAGTTATGTTGTCTTCGTTTTCTATGCACATTAAGAATAGTTGTTACTTTATTCTACTCTATTTTCTGTTCACCTAAAAGCATCTATTATTATACCTACATAAAGGCTATCTCAGCCATGTTTGGTCTCTATATCTCTGGCTATGTTCGCTTCGTTTTCTGTGTACATGAAAAGCAGCTATGCTTTTACACGGCGCTGATGATAACATAAGATATGATCCCTATGTTTGCTAAACACATTAAAAACAGCTTTTTTATGTTATGTTAGCTACATTAGCTACATAATGTTCATTTTAGCTACACTCATTTCGTTTCCTATGCACATTAAAAACATATTATTATGACTGTATTAGCGCTACGTTAATGCAGCTATTATTATACCTGCATAATCTCTATGTTAGCTATGTTTGTTTCGTTTTCTATACACATTAAAAACAATTATCATTATGATTACATAAGGGCTATGTTAGCTATATTGGCTACATTTTATGTGTGTATGTTAAATATATTAATTATTAACGGCATTCATATATTGATAAATTTGTAGTTTGATTTGCATGATTCAACTGTGTTTTAAAACTTTTTATAAATATATCTATTGTACTAATTTTGTGTGACCAATATACATAGTAAAAATAGATAGCATAATTAGCGTAGTTCTCTGTAAGACTTTAGCATCTGATGAAGCGAAAGTATAGCCAGCAAGAATTAAATTTGTTTCGGCGTACATATGTATCATCATAAACGTTATCACACATACCATACACATGTGTATGATGGCCACGCCTGTTTAAATAAGGACGATTATTTTTCATGTACACAAAGATCATAGCTACCATACCGTTGCGTATGGCTTTAGCATAACAGTTAACTTATCTAAATTCATATTAAAAATATTACTGAATTAAAAAAAACGTATTAAGACGCTTACTCATAACTAGCGGTAATTTACCTTCGGATTGTTTGCTAATAATGTGGTAACCCACCGACACTGCACCTGAGCTTTGACCAAATATAGTTACTTTGTTCGGATCGCCGCCAAAATATTCGATGTTTCGTTTAACCCACTTCAGAGCCATGTTTTGGTCTTTGAGACCATAATTTCCTGGTATGACGTAGTCTTCCGTTGATAGAAATCCTAGAACAAGTAATAGAATTCAATAACTGTAAAAATAATTCAAACTTAAAAGACATCGTTCGTCTCGTTATGTTGTATACAAAATGAAAAAAAGTTTTTACCGAAAGGCCCTAATCTGTACGATATCGTAACAACAATAACATTATTATCCATGAAATGATGTGGTCCGATCGTGCTGAACAACGAATTTCCACCCATAAATCCTCCACCGTGTATATAGAACATTACTGGTAAAGACGATCTAGTATTCTTGGCATAGTATTTCTAAAAGATGAGTGAATATTTCAGAATACGTATTTACGAGTATACACATACACATTTTACACATATTTCCGTTAGGGTATTATCAAGATATTGAGTGATTATAATTAGAGATAGTGTAGCGCTGAGTTTAACAGGACCGTAGCCAGTTTACAAATGAATACAGGGTGCTAAAAAAAGAGTGTAAAATATTTCAGGAGGTAATAGTATGAACCAAAATAAGCAGAAAAGTCTTAATAAACATGGGTCCACAAAGTAACGGTTGCGGAGATATGGACCACTATACCGACAAAGGAAGCTTTTAACAAACAAAAAACGAAGTTACAGAAGATGTTCAAAGTGCCCTCCGTCCATTTCCAAGCAGGCACGACATCTTCGTCTCAACGATATTCAAACTCTTTCGAAAACACCCTCCTTGGTTTGGATTTCTTGACACTTTTAATTAATCCGTAGCTGCAGCTCTTCCAGGCTATTTACAGGAGTACCATTCACTAATGTCTTCAAATATTCCCAAACAAAGAAATCTAGAAAGTTCATATCAGGCGATCTTGGAGGCCATAAAACAGGTCCGGCCCTTCCTACCCATCTATGTGGAAAAGTTTGATGTAAATGCTCTCTCACGGCCATGGAAAAATGAGCTGGAGCACCATCATGCTGGAACCACATTTGTTGCCTCTGATTCAAACGAATGTTTTCCAAAAACTCATACAGTGTGTTCTGCAGAAATTTGAGGTAAGCAGCGCCTGTTAATCGGTTTGGTAAAACAACAGGACCTAGAAACCTGTCACCTACAATACCCATCCAAATGTTTAATGAAAATGTGCCTGATGTCCAGATTCTATTAGAGCATGAGGATTTTCGTCGGCCCAAATATGCGTATTGTGAAAATTAAACACTCCATTTCTTGTGAACCGGCCTCATCAGTAAAAAGAATGTTTGCAAGAAAACGAGGGCATTCAGCATCATGACGTAGAAACCAGCGGCAAAAAACCAAACGTGCTTGATGACCATTTATTGGATTTAAGACCTGTACTCGTTGCACATGGTATGAATAAAGCAGTTGCTCGTGAAGGATTCTCCAAACAAGAGGACCACTAATTCCTACCTTGGTAGGTAATATTTGGTGAATTCTTCCGAACATGCCTTGTGAAGGAATCTGGCGATTTGGATAAGTGTCAACATAAAGACGTCACGCTTCGGTGGAGTTCCATTAGCATTACCATATATGAAATGCATGTCTGTTAATTCTGCGTTAGAGTAACCAGCCATAGCGAAAGAAAACTTGTGCACTGAGAACAACTGTCAAATACGTACTGTTTATTTCACTAAACATCAACCAACTATTATAAGAAAATACACAACGTTTTTGCAAAATAAAAACAGGGGCTAAAAAACATAAAACATTCCATATCTCCGCAACCGTTACTTTGCGGACCTATGTTTATTGAGACTTTTCTGCTTATTTTGGTTCATACTATTACCCCTAAATTTACACTATTTTTTTAACACCCTGTGTATTAATATGGTCACAGAAAATATGTTGCAACATAGTATTACCAAAGTTTAAATATCTATAGGATAAAATAATATATATAAAAATATCTCTACCCCTCATTCTATTCGGAGGATTAGCCCAGAAGGTATATTATTATTAAGCAGGCCGCTTTTGCGACCAGGAACGACTTAGCTAGTAAGCCCTAACCACCATTCAGTGCAGCAAAGAAGGAAACCTGGAAAACCTCATTAATTAGGAGGATGGTCAAACGTCGAGCGGTATCAATCTCGCACATTTACCCAAGCAACATTCTTCCACCCTACCATACCCGCAGAGAGTGCCATTCCTCTCCACGAATATAACTGATCTACGGTCTATCAGCCGCGGGATTCGTATCCACGATGGACTGTCCACATTGATTCAACTACTGACGCCTTAAACCATTCGACCACTAACCGACTGAAATGTCTGTATAAATTAAGATAGCATGTAAAATCTCACCCGACAAACCTCAGTGTTGAGAGAGTTTCCATGGAATTTTGGAAACATTTTATTGCGTGCTTTTTTACGTTTTCCGTAGAGAAATGGCAACGTTTATCACTTAATATTAACTTGTGTAGGGAAAATGACTGTTCAACGTCCACTGTTGACAACGGACAGTATGAGAAATTGTTAAGGCATGAACTATATATTGAACAGCATGAACTGTAGTTGAACTTTCCCATATTTTATCAGCTATCCGATTTAGTTCGAGAGAAGCACATGTGAAATGTATCATTTTTGTATATTTTTAGATAAAATCTGTCCTTCTTTTAACATGTACACGGCTGTATCAATTAGCAAGAAGAACTTTATCTGAAGCATCTTGATCGGGTCGTATATAATGAAAACAGTCGATAACAAAATTCATAACCGTTTCGTGACTGGTTTTATTCAGCACGTTAGAAACTAGTAGGTAGCTGTCACTAGTACTGTCAATTTTTAATGCACCAACTAAAAAATTGACTACTGAACGCCTATCATAATGAAATAAACGAAATTGTCCGCAATATCTTCGCGTATTTAGGTTGTAAATCCTATTGACGTATCTTAGTTTTAACGTATTTTTGTTTAATGGAATATTGCTTCTAAGAGAGGCATGTATAAGCTGATAGAAAAATACTATCTTCAGCGTTGCACACAGTACAAAACAGATCATTTCCTAATACGTATGCCCATATAACCTTCAGTGTCACTGTCACACCACATTTGAAATAATTCCCGTCTATTTCTTCCCTCCTTTGGCATGTTACTTTATTTTATTCACTTTTTCCGTCATCTAATAGTTGTTAACGTAAATTAGGTTACTATTTATAAATAGATATTTAAATACACATGGCGAATACAACTTACAGCAGATGTAAAAAGAAACGCATCGACGCGACACCGACTATTATAGCGTTCCCTAAATTACTAACACTAAAAGCGTAGTTCGAAATACGAGATATACGTGTAGACCAACGACTCGAGGGTTTGACCCTGTTAGACTCCGCGCTGGAACTAACTCTAATTATAATATAATGGCAATAATTG
Source organism: Monochamus alternatus (assembly GCA_037114965.1). Classification (NCBI taxonomy): domain Eukaryota; kingdom Metazoa; phylum Arthropoda; class Insecta; order Coleoptera; family Cerambycidae; genus Monochamus; species Monochamus alternatus. The sequence continues at coordinate 8,369,734 of CM073426.1, read as the reverse complement.
GTCGAGCAGGCTGCTATATCCCATGAATACACAAAAAAGCGTCCGAAAAATGTTTTAAGACGTACCACTGGTGTATACACATTCAAATAAAGGCAGTCTTCATTTTCCAAGGCCGAATTCGAAAACACCTGGTAACAAATCTTTTTCTCTTGAGTCGTGTCTAAAACGCCACTCCATGGCTGTACGTTACGAGGATCCTATAACAATAAAAACTACGTTTAATTTATTTTTCCTTACCTTAGATTATGAGAACTTACCCTGAATCTTAGTTTACCCAAAGGGGGCTCCGCGTAAGGTATTTGCAAGAAGGCGTAGAACGTACGGTTTCTTGCGGACAATTTTTCTAAGCCTCGGATTCTGCCATCAGGTAGGTTTATGGTTACCTCCGTTAACTGAAAGATACGACAGGAATTTAATATGCAAGCTACAATTTATGTAGAAGCAGGTTATTCAGCCTTAGCAGGTTGTATGTATGCACAGTTTTTTCCTACCAGGTTTCATTCTCATAGAGAATCTTTTGTTGGTGTGTCTCACAGAGCTCGAGACACATGAGAAAGCGTAGGTTGTGAACAAGTCCACGATATTTTACAAGCCGAGGAAAATGTTATGCTCATCAACGAATGCTAACCTCTAAGAGGAGCTTTATGGATGTAATAACATATTACCAGTTTCATACGGATAGTAACTCACATATACCCAAAGAGACATAATGACAGTGGCGGTGACGGGATATATTTTGCCATGCATAGAAGTGACACATATTTTACTCTGTATATAAAATGATACCTTAATTATAGTTTGCTCAGTATTTAATGTGGAAAGCCACCTATTTCAATATTTATGTAATTACAAATACTGTAGAATACTATCCATTTAATTTATTCCTTTAATGCGAACTTTAAAAATGCCACCATTATATTTGTTAAAAAAAAGCCGCACGCTAATGACCGCCGCATCCAACTACGTATCTCCGAACTGTCGTCGATGACGCTCGATCGTACAGACAATTTTTGTCCGTTGTGGGCAGTTGCTTTGTTTACGTACATTCGCAAACAAAGCCTGAAAAGCCTCCTCTAAGCGTTAGAATTTGTTAATCACTATAAAGATAGTTATGCCTCTATCGTATACCAAAAAGTTGAAATACCCTAGGAATTTCCAGGAGTTGCAAAATGTTGTGAATGGCTTTGAAACAAACCACAAAAGTTATTTTTTTACTTACAAGAATTTTTACCCAAAATTAATCTTGTCTGGATTGTCGCTGTGTGAAGGACAAAAAAGTTAGTTTGAAGAAAACTGTAAACTTATTTAAAATAAAAAAACAAGACACGTTCGAAAAATATAATTACTTCCCCATTTGTCCTAGAATTTATGTTTTATTAACCCCTTTTTTATTATTAGATAGCAATACTACATTTTGCTTTAGAGACCCCCCCCTCCCTAAGATTTCACTTAGCCTTTCCGTGACAAAGTTGACTGACAATGGCTCTCATTTTTAAGCATTTATGAAAACAGTTTTTAAATTAAAAAAACACGTCTACATCTTTCGGAGTTTAGCTATATTACTAAAGCATCCAGGACTAGTTTTTACTTAAAATAGGAAAATGGCAGTCAAGAAATTCTAATAGAAAAATATGTATATATGTCACACCTCTCTTAGTAAAATATTTTTAAAGCATCAATATTTACTGTTTTTGTGTAAATCCCTATTGACCAATATCGTTTTTTTATCAGGTACACCTATCGGTCATACAGAAATGTATGTTTTTCCTGGAATTTATTATTGGTTATTGATAAACGCAGACGGTACAGCAAGGTAAATATTTTAGATAAGATTTTGTCAATAACCTCACCTCATTTGCGTTTTGTAAAAAATATATTTGTGTACCTAAATCTTAATCTCTATTTTTTTTAATATAGGCTTTAGTGAATTGTATATGTTGGAATTAAACCGACAGTGCATGCGACAAAAAATCGTATCGTGTGGGAGCTGCCTTGAATTGAAGTTTTAGTAGACTTAAACGAATTTAGCAAAACAAAAATTCAATCAAGAAAGTAGTACAACGAATTCAGAAATAGCGATCAAAATGCAAAGTATTACTTAGGTTATAACAATACGGACAAATTAAAATTTTAATTGTGAATGTGCGCCTTTCTTATAGTATATTACATTATTAGGTTGGTAAGTGGGGTATAACAGAATCGAGGAAAAGTTTTAAAAATTGAGACGAAGTCGACATTTTTCATTTGCCGAGAATTAACCATATAGTGTATAACGTTTTTCTCACAATCATATTTATTAATAAAATAATAAAATTATTTTGATTGCTGAAATGGCGTGGCCTATCTAGCATGTTTTGAATATATTTTGTTGGAAACCAAAAAAACAATTTGAAGTTTGAACAATTTTGTGTTTTGTAGTCAAAACTGTGCTGATAAAGACGATTCAAAGGTAGATTCGGACATTGAAGAATCGTATCAAATAGGTTGTGGGTAATTAATTCCCACAAAATCAAAGGTGAGGTATGAAAAAGTCTATGATGCCTTCAGGAAATGGTTGAATGAAAAGAAAGTGGAGATACCTGAAAAAACTTTGCTGGCTTATTTCGTTCAGAGAAATTTAAGATTGAAGTCTCCGGGAAGCTCATGGGCAGAGTTCTCTATGCTTAACAGTACGATCAACTTAAATATGTGTTGATATATCGCAATTTAAGAAGTTAGTAGCATTTCTAAAAAAGAAAAATATTGGACATCATGCGAAAAAATCAAAGGTATTTACCAGAGAAGAGATGAACAAATTCCTGCTGGAAGCCCTCGATGAAACCTATATTATGATGAAAGCAGCGATGATAATGGGAGTCGCTGGGGTTCTTAGGCGTGATGAACTTATGAAGATGACAGTTGATGACACTACAGATGAAGATTCAGCTGTCATTGTTAAAGATACCAAAACAAATATTAGTCGAATTTTCACAATCACTGACAAGGCCAATGAAACAGTTCCTTTTTTGACGATTTTGCAAAAATATACAAGCTTAAGACCTAAAGAGACTAACTTTCGTCGATTTTTCTACTCAGTTCATCAGGGAAAATGTGTAAATCAACTTGTGGGTATAAATACATTGGGACAAATACCACAATAAATTGCCGAATATTTAAAACTGCAAGATCCAAAATCCTATACTGGACATGCTTTTAGAAGGACGTCGGCGACTTTGTTAGCAAATACTGGAGTTGATGTTATGGCACTTAAACGTCATGGGGGCTGGAGGTTTTAGTGATAACATTAATGTATTATTTGACTAACAGAAAATGTAATTTTAGGTCTTCTGGTGTCGTTGAAGGATATGTTGCAGGGTCTTTAACAAAGAAAATAGAGTTTGCTGATATGATTTTACATACCAACAGCGGCAGTGACAATGAATTTGACTCCATTTCAGTGTTTGAAGACAGAATTACTGAAGTTTATTCTAATCCTAACATATCTAACTCAATAAGTAATAAAGAAAATTCAATTGCTGTAAAAACAATAGATAAAAACGAGGGAAAAACTATTACGTTTAAGAATTATTGTACAAATTGTACTTTCAATTTTTTGCAATAAATGAGCCCAGCATTTGTTGGTGAAAAGAATGATTGATTTTTACTTACCGCATTAATGCTGTTATGAACTCAAACAACACTATTATTTTTTTGATTTCTATGGCAACAAGCCACAGTGTTGTATATTCCACTTACAGAATGTGTCAACAATGACAGTAAGTGAATATTTAAGAACGATTGTGCAAAAAAAAAATAACGGTACTCAATTGTTAATGGGTACTGGTACTGCAATTTATGATGTATGAAAATAATTTACCTGACATAAAATATCCGTAATTATACTCTTTCATACTATTTAGATGTATAAAATAATCAAAACAATATTGCATGAAAAATAACTTAAAAATCGATACACTTATCTTATTATTTAGGTTATTTTAGTAATAAAAATTGTTTTATTATCTACACGTTTACCGAATTGCTACATTTATGTAAATATTAGCTTCACGTATCATTAATTTAAGTAGAAAACTTGTATGTATATTTTTTGTAACAAATAATATTGACTTACCGCTGAAGTTACGGAGAGAAAAATTAATAACAACTTAAACAACATTACTTTTACACTAAACTAGGCAACTCGCGCAATAATACTTGATGTGAGAGTTTTTATGTAGGTATATCTATAGACAGAGATAACAGCATGTGTATGTGGTGGTAATCAAAAATCACCGCTTTTAAAGTCCCCCCTTTACCACAAATTTCTAGAGAATTAGTTTGAATATTCCGTACCTTCATCATACTCGCATCTGAGGAAATGCTCTCAAACGCAAATTGGCAATTACAGGGTGTGTGATTTAATCTTACCTATATATAAAAATGCCTTCCTTAAAAGATACAGAGTGTTACATTTGAACTTTTAAAATTGTTTTTTCCTTTACTCTCCCATTTTTTCTGACGTACGCTTATGGACGATTTTATCCATATTGTCGTCCAAATAGACAACAGATTATGATTTCATATCCAAAAACATCTAATCCCAAATTTTTACTTTGATATATTCAGAGACAGTGTAATTATTCCAAAAAACCGCTTTTAAAATTCCAACTTTGAATTGAATAAATCTAGTAAGTCTCCATGGACGATGATTTACGGACCATCCTGTATATTTTAGTTATTTGGCAATATTCCGTTGTCAAAGTTGACAGCCATATTATCATATCTATGTGTCTAATTCGTATTGTGCGTATTTTAAAATAATTATGTGTGCTAAAGTAAACGAACTGGAATTTGACGACCCAAGTAAGTATTATTGCTTAGATAAAGGTTTACCCTTAAATAGTTATTACTTATTATTTCAAACATTAAAAAAATGACAGCAGCGAAGAAATTCTAATTCTAGAAGACTGTCCTAATACAGGGTGTCCGGTAAGTACCTCCTAATCTCTCGGGAGTGTATAGGGGAGGTCAAAATAAAACTAGTCCTTCCTATAATTTTTTTTCCTAATGTGCCCCCTAACGGAGTTATGGGGGGTCAAAGGGGTACCTAGAAATTAACGTTTAGGGTTATAACTTTGAAACCACCCTGTATATTTTAAAAAAATTTTCGTAAGTTGTATTACACATGGAGCTCTACGATTTGATGCTAAAATCAACTTTTTGCTATTATCAGGTGTCCAGAAACGGACTGGCCCTATCACAATTTTTCTCAAAATTTTGACAGAAGTAATTTTATCAAACTGAAAATATTATTATTAGATACTCTGAAGGTTTTTCTTTAAAAATGGTACTCTTTATTTATTTCGAAAAAATGAACGGTCTGCGAGATACATCGGTTTTGAAAAAAATTGGTAACAAATACAACAACAATTAAAATTTATTTTTTTTACATATTATTTTATGCATTTAATTTCTTTAACTTTATCAAGTCCAGAAATCTTTGAACGGGTTGGCTATACTTTATGAGCAAGTAGTGACCAATTAAAAATAACATTTGAAAAATAACTTACAGGACATGCAACAAAGAACATTCCACAATGAACAAAGGTACCTAAATGTTACTTCGGTAGATGTTCAAAATGAGCACCCCGTACTTCAATGCACTTTCTAATCCTACGAATGTTTTCCCGGTGCACTTGAAATAATATTCCTTTGTTGGTAGCGAGTTTGAACTAAAGCGTGAGGGTTTTCTTCATCCCAGACATGTAGATTATGCGAATTAATTATGCCGTCTCTTGTAAAACCTGCTTCATCGGTGAACAAAATAGATGTACCAAAATTATGATTCCGAATATGATGCTGTAAAAACCAATTGGCGTATTGAAGTCTTTTTGGATATTCATCTGGAGACATAGCATGTACTTTTTGGATGTGGTACGGGTAAAGCAATTGTTCTTTCAGAGTTTCATGTACAGCCCATTTTGTAACATTGTTTTGTGCCGCAAGCTTCCTTATGCTATTTGAAGGATTATTAGCAACGTCTTCCAATATTTGTTCCTCTACATGAGGGTCTCGTACTCTCCTCGGGGCTCCTGCTCCACCACGGCGTGGCAAAAAGCTTCCTAAATAAAGGATTCGGAAGAAATTAGTTTCACTAACGTTTTTCACTATTTTTTTTTACCTGTTTCTCTTAAACTACGATCAACTCTTTCAAAAGTTTTTGGACTCGGCAAATGTCGACCCGGAAACCTGTCATCATAAAGTCTTCTTGCCTCCACGGAGTTGCATAATGCTTCCCCATAAATTAGGTGTATATCAGCATATGCTGCACAGGAATATTCTTCCATTTTTAAATGTTATTGCTAACGGCTTAAAACGAATACCACAATAAAATTGAATTTTTATTTTGTCACGCGCCTTTGGCAAGTACTTTAAAATCAACAGGGTCTAACAACGAAAACAATAGAAAAGAACTCCATGGAGACAAGAGCAATAATAATTTGTAGATGTATTTTGGTCATAGATGTTGATTTTACAAGAAACGGCATTATTCTTTCCCTTAATTCACCACCAGTAAATGTTTATGGTGAATCTGTAGGCTGGCACTAGCGGGAATGATTTTATTGTAAAAAAATAAATTTTAATTGTTGTTGTATTTGTTACCAATTTTTTTCAAAACCGATTTATCTCGCACACCGTTCATTTTTTCGAAATAAATAAAGTGTACCATTTTTAAAGAAAAACCTTCAGAGTATCTAATAATAATATTTTCAGTTTGATAAAATTACTTCTGTCAAAATTTTGAGAAAAATTGTGATAGGGCCAGTCCGTTTCTGTACACCTGATAATAGCAAAAAGTTGATTTTTGCATCAAATCGTAGAGCTCCATGTGTAATACAACGTACGAAAATTTTATTAAAATATACAGGGTGGTTTCAAAGTTATAACCCTAAACGTTAATTTCTAGGTACCCCTTTGACCCCCCATAACTCCGTTAGGGGGCACATTAGGAAAAAAAGTTATAGGAAGGACTAGTTTTATTTTGACTTCCCCTATACTTACCGGACACCCTGTATTAGGACAGTCTTTTAGAATTAGAATTTCTTGTATATTTAATCAATAGCCACAAATTTAGCCCACAAATAAATCACGGATTTTGAGCGACATTTACTAGATAGTACCTTGCTCCGCTTCGTTCTGAAATTTCATATAATCGCTAAAAATCGTATCCGCGGCATATTTTTACGGATGTATCGATATAGCTGATATTCAGACATAAAATTGAGTCACGAAGTTCCTTGGCACGCAACTTCTTGACAGAACGGAAATTTTTCAGCATTTCTTAAGAGTCCGCCGAAGTTGCGATATGTCTTCGGACGAGAATTTCGAAGGTGAGAAAAATTATCAAAAACGCGCCTTTAAACTTGGCCGCAAGTCAAATTGTGTAAATTTATTGAGTGCAGTGGTAATAGTTTTTATTTTTTGTCATTGTTATTAATTGTTTTTGTTATGCTTTCATTATCATCGCATTATAATAATCGCTGTCACAAAAAAATACAGGAGGACAGTGCATCGATAAGGTTGCAAGTTTGCCTTATACAGGGTGGTCCGTTTTTCAAGACTCACCATTGCCATCTCGGAAGCCGTACAATATACAGGATGGTTTAAATTAGAAAAAAGTAGCGCCTTGCGATGAACATTAAAGTAAAACCAACAGATCCAAGATTGCCGTTGCTGAAATATTGTGAAAAAAATTAAAAATAGAGATTTTAAAAAATGCCATCTAGCGTCATTATTTCTCAACAGAAAAAGTTGAAGTTAGATACAGAGCGATAAGAATATACGAAAAATAGAATTTCGTTTAAAGAAAATGTTTACGGCCACTAGTTTTGGTTATGCAACATTCAATTGTTTGTTTTTTCTTATGGGCGTTTGGATCTTAACAATAACAGTTGTAGAGTACAAATACGAGCACGTCAATATGCGACAGTACTATTCTATTTGAAGAATAGAATTAAGAAAATACAATTTAAATTAAAAAAATTTAGTTGTTTTTGACGTAAAACAAAAATCAGTAAATGTTTTGACAGATTCGACATGTGCTTACTTCTCAAAAATATTTAAATATTTTAAGGATGGAAATGGAAATGGAGAATGCACTGATAAGTGTCCATGTCTCAAATCATTAAATTTTTTCTTTGGAATAGTCGAAAAGATAAAATTAGGCTTACGCGACAGAATTTCTGGTGCTTTTATTCTATTTCACAAAGTATTCAAAACGTTGTGGACAACATTAAATTATGAACTGAGCATTGGCTGTCACTTGGAAATATTTATGTAGGATTTGTAGAATGTTTGAGTATTTTCTTTGGTTAACTAGTGCATTTTGTGTACGTCAAACAACTGGATATTTTATTTAAATTGCTGTATTTAAAAAAATATATATGGGTTACTCTTCAAATAAACTAGTAGTGTACATATTGACGTGATCGTAATTTTATTCTACATCTGCTACTGTCAAGATCTAATATGACGCTTATCAGAAAAAAAAAACAATTGATTGTTGTCGAAAATATTGTAACCGGAATTAGTGGTTGTAAAAATTCGATTTCTCGTATAATTGTATCCCTCTGCATCAAATTTCACCTCTTTTTGTTGAGAAATAATGAAGCTATTTTCAGTTTCTTTTACAATATTTCAGCCACAGCAATAATCTTGAATCTATTTGGTTTATCTTAATGCCCATCAAAGGCGGAACTTTTTTCTAATTTGAATCATCCTGTATATTTTACGGTTTCTGTATAATCCAGAGGCGTGGATATAGAAGATTTGTAATTTGTTCCATCCTGTAACTGGCATACTAGTAAATATTTCACACCTTTATTGTAGCCAGTTAGAATGATGTTGTTTTAAAATGATACCATGGCAACAAAGATATCTGAAAAGACTTTTCCGTGGTGAGAATAAATCTTATGTAACATACATACATAACAAGGTCTACATTTTTCGTGAAACATTCTCTAAATTGTAAGAAATAAGTGATCTGCTACTTCCTGCTCGGCCTAAGCGGCTCGATTTGCAGAAAGCGACCTACATTGCAGCAGATATTTAAACGCAGACCTCTTGCCTGGGTCACGTGCCATTAAATCTATAAATGAAACTGCAGTTAGCAACTACTCCGCGGACTAATGCCTCGACCGGCATTGAATTACACCTGTAGTATCTGTGTGAACAGCCAAGAATCCTTGTCGGACTGCCCACCAGACATAGACCGGTTTCTCACCTATGGCATACTGATGAGGGCTAACAAGCTTGAAACCGGTCTATGTCTGGTGGGATGGCCGATAAGGGTTCTTGGCTGTTCACAGAGATACTACTGGTGTAATTGTGCCCTGCAGCATCATTTATATGTCTCTAAATTGTTTTGCTCTGGTATGATCTTTCTCTTTTGTCATCTGTATTGTATATTCTTTCAAAGTAAATACCAGTTGTTGAACAAGATCGCCTGTTTCTGTATATTTACGAAATATTTGGGAATTAAATATCAGATTTGTTTCCTAATAAATAATAGATGTCTCTTATCAAAACATTTTAAACTAGAAAATTCAACAACATGGTCATATGACATTCTATTGCAATTTTGCTTAAAATGATACGACTTGAAATTGTCACGTTTATTTATTTATTTTTTTCATTTCATTCACACGTGCTTAAATTATTCCGGAAAATGTTTTAGAAAACACCTAGAGATCATGAATATTTTTTAAAACCTCGAAAAAATACCGAAAGTGAAAAAATCCGTACACTGTATTGCATATATGTATATATGTACACTGTCCTTGCTGCATATCATAATTAGCTATAGAGCCTTATAAGGAAAAAATGATAATAGTTAGCGTAAAGAAGCATTATTTTATTTAGAAATATGTAAAAATTCATAAGTAATACAGCATAAAATTTTAATTATTTTCGCAGGCATATAAGTTACAGGGTGAATCAGGTTAGGAATCACGTCACTGAATTATTATTTTTGTCACCCGTTAACTTTTATCCAAGAATGTATTTTGATTGACCAAAAAAAATAAAATATTTATTCAACATCCTGTAACTTATAAACCGTTAATAACAATTGGACATGGAATTATAAAGTAAATTTAAACCTTTTTATTTTTTATTTTGCATTAAAATTTTTGTCATGCTGTATGCACACTGTCTTTGTTACTAATCAGTTTAATGATGAATAATTTATTGTCTTCCCATTCGTTATTTATTTTGACATCACAAGTTGGACCGATGACAGACGAATTTGTATTTTTTGTGAAAATATCTTTTCTTTCAAGAATTCGAGTATGTGGTGGCAATCAGAACAGGAGCCAAAGTATGTTTCGGTTCAGGAATGGCGCGGAACACCACTCCTATAGGGAGTGGGCTGTCACCCTTCCAGAAGAGGCTTATGGGGGAAATTAGCAGAATTGCACCTGGACACTACCGTGTGGAAAATATAACTGGGGCAATGCACGAGCAGCTGCACAAGGTAGATACCATTTCATCCGGAAAGTAGAGTTGTTCACACACGTTTAATCGAAATGGCGTTTGTCCTAGACGATTTCGTGGAAAAATAATCCTAAAAACACTATTTAAAAATGTAGTCTGGCCGCTCTCCCACAAAACGCTCGCCGCCACAGCATAGACTGTGACGTCAGACGCCGTTCGCGCGTGTATATACAGCAGTTTGCTTTAGTTCAGATCTGTATACGATTTCCATGCTTTTGAACAACGCAGCACATGCGTTTAGAAGAGTTAATTTGACATTTGTGATATTATTAGGTGTTATCGTGTTAAATAGACATTGGTACTGAATAAAGCTGCAAAATAGACTTGTAAAATGGGCACAGAAGGTGCATCTCACCGAGCAACTAGAAGAAGTATATACACCGCCTAATATACAGGCTGTATAAGAGGGCCACTTCTATGTATCTCGCTTAATATGCGAGACACGTCAAAAATCTTTAATGGTTTTTTTGTTGCATTTTTGGAGGCCTTTATGCTCGTAAAAACAAATTTGAGATCCATGGTCAACTTTATGAGTAATAACAAAAAAACCTGTAAAGTGCCCAAACTTTAAGGCTGTCTAACTTTTTTATTTTAAGAGATAGAGAAAACTTATTGGTAATAAATTTTTATTGCAAAATTGATACCTTCCACCTGATATAAACAGATTTTTGAAATATCGTATGTGGTTCGCTGCGCCCTCTAGACTATGGCCACAAAAAATTGCCTGTTTTTTCGTCTTTCATGCATTATACTACATGTTGCCCTTATCTTTCGTATTTATTAAATTTTTCTCAATTTTAGTTAAAAAAATGTACCTAAATATTTTCGTGTTGCTCAAGATAATGTAGAACCTATTTTAAAGACGCCAATTGCAAAAAAATAATAAACAGAAAGTACTTTTTGTATGCAAAATACAGATTTTCTTATAATATTATTTTATTACATTGTCTGTGTCAAAATAATTTTAAAGACCCAATTGCTTCTAATGTGAAAACCAATAAAATAATATTATAAGAAAATATGTATTTTGCATAAAAAAGTACATTCTGTTTTTTTATTTTTTTGGCAGTTGGCGTCTTTAAAACAGGTTCTACATTATCTTGAGCAACACGAAAATATTTAGGTAAATTTTTTTTAACTAAAATTGAAAAAAATGTAATAAATACAAAAGATAAGGGCAACATGTAGTATATTGCATGAAAGACGAAAAAACAGGCAATTTTTTGTGGCCATAGCCTGCTTCAATAAAAAAATTTTTTATTCGCCTAGAGGGCGCAGCGAACCACATACGATATTTCAAAAATCTGTTTATATCAGGTGGAAGGAATCAATTTTGCAATAAAAATGTATTACCAATAAGTTTTCTCAATCTCTTAAAATAAAAAAGTTAGACAGCCTTAAAGTTTGGGAAATTTACAGGTTTTTTTGTTATTACTCATAAAGTTGGCCATGGATCTCAAATTTGTTTTTACGAGCATAAAGGCCTCCAAAAATTCAACAAAAAACAATTAAGGATTTTTGACGTGTCTCGCATATTAAGCGAGATACATGGGAGTGGCCCTCTTATGTGATACAGCCTGTATTTCACCGTACCAAAAAAATTAAAAGAAATACGGGCGATGAAGCGCGACGAAAAGTAGCATTATTTGTTTGTAAAGATCATTTTAATGTTAAATTTAATTGGAAATACAGGTTGGTTTAAGTTAATAGAAAAAAATAAAAATTTAAAAATTAATTAAACTTTTCTATTAAGCTACCAGAATGTATACAGGTCGTTTAGAAAATCAATGGGAAAGCGAATTTAGATTCTTTCTCATTTTGTATTCAGCGCTTCATTCCGATTCCAAATAACGTTTTGTTTTTACTTCAACTATTTACGTGATGTTAGAATGTTATTTGGGCATTTATAAAATTTTGCTATCTGACTTCACTACATTAAATTACCTGTTATATCCTGAAAACATAATAAACAACAGTAATAAGTAAATATATTTTTTAAATGTTTGAGGAGAAATTATATTAGTAGTAAATAGCAATACAATAAATTTATATTAAATTAATTAAAAAAAATTAATAAATGTTAAATATCATTATTCATTACTTTTACTTATTTTTCAAAATAAAACAAGCGGTTTAATGTGAAATCAGATGACATAATTTTATAAACACCTCAAGTAAAACCATCTATCTGGTACTTACCCAACAATATTGTCTCTGTAATTGTTACAAGCGGATCTACAGGGTGTCCGGAAAAGACGTGTACAACGGAAGACCACAGACTCCTGGGTTCAAAATAAACCGATTTAGCCCAATGTACTCAGTTCCAAAATTGTTTCGTTTAGCCGCTAGAGAGCGCCAAAATTAGCGAAAAATTTTTGTTTATTCCGAATATCTCGAAAACAACTTGATCGATTTTAACTATTTTTGGGCTACGCAGTTATAAGTCTAACCGAAGTCAAAGTGACCACCGTTTTCTCGTACGCAACAAGTAATCCGTTTTACGAAGTTGTAGTGCAGTCTCTCCATGATTTTTAGATTACCTCGTAAAATGTTAACTACGTCTTGGATTCGCTTAAACAATTCCACTTCATTATTGACTGCATAGGCATACTCGTATACTTTGGTTTTTACTGCACTCCACAAAAAATAATCGCAAGGGGCAAGGTGCTCGAGGTGGCCATTTTATAGGAGCATCGTTTCCTCTTCTGATCCACCTGTTATGATACAGATTATGTAAATACTGACGAACGGGTATTGCAAAATGGACGGGTGCACCATCGTGCATAAACCACATGTTACGACGAAGTAGTAACGGTAAATCGTCCAGTAAATTAGGTAATACTTGCTGTAAAAAATTGAAATAGTTGACCCCATTTAATCGATGTGGAAGAACAACATATTGAAAATGTCTTATTTCATTACAGTGTGGATTTTCATCAGCATGAACGTGTTTGTTATGGTTATTAATAATTCCTGACCTAATGAAACATACTTCATCTGTAAATAAAATGTTTTTGCTGAAGCTGATAACATGGGCTCTTTGATCTTGTATAAAATTGCAAAATGCTAAACATTTTTCAGGGTCAATGGGTAGCAATTCATGTACCGATTGAATGTGGTACGGATGTAGTAACTGCGCCTTCAAAACGTCATAAACTATGGTTTTTGGTTTCATGTCCAATGCGTCTTGCACTAATTTTAGGCTTCTCTTCTATCTTATCTAGGATTTGTTCCTCCACCTCTATAGTTTTCGTGGTACGTTGACGCCCTTGAGCCGCATTCATTTGGTAGAAGGAACCAAATTCGCGAAGTCGCCTTTCGATGTTGGCAAAAGTTTGATGATTTGGCACTCGTCGATGAGGCAATCTGTCCATGTAAACCCTAACACTTTTGCGGCCGCTGCCTTGACAAATTCCATAAACCAAAAGCATATCTACTTATTCGGAATATGTATACGTATCCATGATGAAATAATGAAAAATGAGGAACAGTAACAAATACAACAATAACGACAACAAATAAAGTAACTAAGTAATTGAGCAAGAAGAATAAACCGAGAGATTAATTTCAGTAGCTGATTAGATTTGACACACAACTGACACTTAAAATATCAGAGCCAACTTCTGGTACTTCGTTATTTGTTGTAGAACGTATGCTGATATTGTTGACATACGAAAAATATTCTTTCTGCCTAAACTACTTATCTATTTAAAATTCTGAAAGAATAAAAAAAATTTCTAAATAAAATCAGCTACTAATAGAAAAAAACTGAGAGTAATTATACAGGAGGTTAAAAAGTATGTGCTTATATTTGCATGATACATGATTTTTCTTATATTTCTAATGACTGCAAAATATTTTAAATAATGTCAAAAAGTGTCGGTTAAATGTATAACTGCTACGCCCAAAACTGGTTAAAATCGATCAAGTTTTTTCGAGATATTCGGAATAAACAAGAATTTTTTGCGAACTTTGGCGCTCTGTAGCGACTAAACGAAGCAATTTTGGAAATAAGTAAATTGGGCTAAATCTGCTTATTTTGAACCCAGAAGTATGTGGTCTTCCGCTGTACACGTCTTTTCCGGTCACCCTGTATATTGTAAGCAAAAGAATAAGTTACGTTTAACAATACCGTAAGTTCACCACATCACTACTAATAATTATGGCATTACCTACACAGTATTTACACTATGTATCCATGACCCACAAGGCCACAAAAATACATGAGACAAACCGCGCTGAACGGCGTGTGACGTCACACCAATGATATCGCGTTTTCGGCCACGTGGTTTTGTTTACATTCTATGGCAATTTATAAATATTAATATATTAATTATGTGATTATTGCCGCCAGACGCATGCTTTGATCTTTCAATATGTTTCAAAAATTACCCTGTAATACATTTCAAGCCAATATAAAATTCATGCAACTTCCCCATTGGATAAATCATTAGCCCAAATTTCTTCATTCTGCATCAAACGTATCCAAAAAATATTTTAGAAAATATGATTTAAATTTCAAAAAACCCAGTTCTTTTCGTACGTTTGTTCATAGTACTTTATTTCCTATTTCGATCACTAGAACGTTTTTTACAATGAATCCAGATCGCTGTATAGTAGACCAAGATTTTTCCTCGAGTTTCGAAATCAAGATCGCTGTACCGATTGTTTTGTCGATTATTATTTCGTTTAAAGATAAGGAGCAAAGCTGGAGTAGGGGGCCTTGCAAGTAAAGCTCAAAGATTCAAAGAAAAGTTAATCAGGACGCCTTCACCTGGAAGGTACCAGATTAAATCGATGTGGGATATGGGGGAGAAGAGTAATGTGCCCCTTGGAGGAAGGTCCAAGATAAGGGAATTAAAAATCGAGCCACATCCTGGGTATGAGTTAATACTCCTCAATATTAGTTTTAGCTAGAGATAATTCTAGTGGAATTCACTTAAGATCATTATTTTAGACCTGGGACCTACGATATCCAGAAAATTAAGAAGTGTCGACGAACCAGGTTCATGTCCAATTTTGGGCGACCCACTATGGTGCATTGCGTAGAGATGGTGTGCGTACCCAAACCTGTAGATAGGTGTCACAAATGTGACACTCTTTGTGAAGGTGACTATTGGCACAAAGATCACTTGCTGTTTCTATGTCAGTTGTGCTGGAACGAAGAAAGGCGTACACAGGAAATCTATAATCTAGAAGAACTGAAAGAATTCAAGGTTTGTTGAATATAGTCCCAAAAATCAAGCAACAAGTATTAAGTTGTTTGGAAATTTTTATTTGGCATGAAATCAGTTTAAGCGAAGGGTTTTTGAATAGTACAGAGATAATCAACTTTTTTGTAGTAGCAAAACAAAAACAGCGTTGAAGTATTTTCAATTATTGATATTTCTTACTTAACGTCGTGGAACATTTTCTGTTCTGGTGACCAGAGTGCATCGAAAAATTTATTTTCTTGGCAATTTTTATAGTTTTACAAGTTGCTACATAATGTTGAAATAAAGATTACGCACATTATGCCTACACGGACTTACAAAACCTGCTTATGAAGGTTCCCATGTTATTTAATGGAGCATCGTAAACTAGACCAACACCTGCTTGGACTGTCACCTGCAATGTCGTCACTGCAGGTCATGCCGGTGGCCTACCATTTCTATGCTTGGCCGCGCTAGTGTAACGAAAGTTTGTTCCCATAAAAGTCAGGGATTGATTTCAAACTGTTAGAAATATTCGACCAGTTAAGTTGTGAATGTATCGCTGAAATGTCGGCCACCCTCGTTTATCAACAGCCTTTATTTACTTAAAACAAACTGTAAATCTTTCTTTCGTCAGATGACACTGCTCTGCGAAATCTTATGCTTCGATCCTGGTGGTGAAGGCGATTCAAGAGCTTGAAAATTTTTTTTCGGAAATACTGAAAAAAATGTTAGAAAATAAATGATGAAATTCATCATACAGTTTTCTCTTTATGTTAATAGAGTGAACCCAAAACTTTCTCATTTTTCTGGCTTCTTCGCCCTTCCCCTTCATTGTTAAAATAAAAATTTTCTTCTTCCGAGCTACACCCAACTTGCCATACACATAACCTGCACAAAAAGTTGCTAGTCTGTGTGCGAAGTCGTGCAGGTTTGCCGATCCGCGCTGTGCTGGTCGGTGCTGGTCTATGCAGGCATCATGTGCACGATCTTTAAGAACAACAAAGGTTAATTAACATTTATATTTTATGCATTTACTGGTCTTAGCGGTTTACATTAGATATGTAGGGTGTCCCTTAGTGAATTGCACATAGAGTAACAGAGCATTTGTGACGTTAAAAAAAACAAGATCTAGCTGAACTTACCTTAGTTGAAAAGTTGAGAGGATGTCAAAATTAAAATTGTATTTTTAATGAATAATTGACATATTTAAAGGAGATTTGGTATCCCGGAGTATTTGGAGAAATTCAAATTTCCTTTTAATTTAATATTGTAAAGGCGTTGTTTTGCCTCCTCTTTCAGCTATTATAGTTCACAAATTTTTTGCTACATACCGTATAAAGATTTAGAATTTGTATATTGCTTGACTTTTAGAACACTCCATAAAAAGTATTGGACGAAAATTTAAACATACATATACAGAGTGTCTGCTAAAGAATGGACCAGCCTTCCAAGATAGCTTCCTTGATTGAAAATAAACTGAATTATTAACTGCTACAGCAACATATCTTAATATTATTTCACTTCCTTGAGGAAGATTAGAAGTTAAGTGCTTCAAATATATATATATATATATTTTTTGTAATTTTTCAATACACTTTTGAATTAGACAATCACAAATATAAACTTAATTAAATTGTGGTTGTTAATGATTTTACGGCGTGTGTTGCTATTTAATCAACTAAAGTTTTTCGTGTTGCCGTGCCATGGCCTAGTTAACAATACTACACATTAATTCTGTGACTGGCGTTTACCTGTTACCTACGTCAGGGCATAACACCTGTAAAACCATAGAAGATTTACTAAACTGGTTTATTTTCACCCAAGAAAGCTTAATCGAGAAGTAAGAATTATTATGCCAGCACAATACTATATAAATGTATTTTTTAGAAAATTCGCAACTGTTCTTTTATGCATAGCCATGAGGAGACTACTGCAGCAATTCGAATTCTTCCGCAAAGTAAAATAAATAAAAAGATTCGTCTGGAAAACTATTTAGATTTGTATCTACAATGTGACATCCCTTTAAAATAACTTTTCATTTGCCCTTAATACAAAATAAAGAATTTTATCTGTCTATTGTTTTCCCTTATAATCTTTGTTACATTTTTGTCATCAAAGAAGAGATCAATAATTTTCAAAAATACCTGTAATCAAACAACACAAATCACTAATTAATAATAGTGTATTATTCAGCGAGCATATAATGATGGCTGCAGCCATTACACAGCTTCTGCTGCAGCAAATACGTATGCGCCAAATCTAAATGCTTGATTTATATTGGTAATAATGCCGTGACAGGCCTCACCACGCACACACCGTAGCTACCATAGGTGTAAATGTAGACAAATTTCCGATATATCTTTTCGCTAATTTAATTGTGAATGTAATGGAAGAATATATTTTATGTATTTGTTATATTATAGAAACACTGAAAACATTTATAAATGAAGGCCATACGATGACAAAAGTGTGCCACATATAGAACCTCGTTCTGTCGTGTCGTAGGTAATGCACTCTATAATAACTTTATTCCTAGTACACCAGAATCAGTTTCCAAGAATCAGAAGCATGCACACTGCATCTAAAACAAAAGTATTTTCCACCTTAAATGCAATGCGCCTAGCGCAATAGCCGACAATAACGAGTGACCATTATAGTGACAGTGCTAATAACCAGTACTGTATATTGTGTATGTAAATAGTGTAGTGTATTATTTGTTAAACGAGTGATATCCGCGGAGTGCGCATCATGTAGGTGTAAGTGGGTGTTGGTACTATTAAAGTGCTAGATTCACTCGTCAACATAATTTTTGTTAATTCGGTGTTCTTTGAACCCTTCTCAAGTGGCACGTCTATGGAATCTTGTCCCCTGCAACCCTCACCTCCCGTTCTCATCGTAAGTGTGAATTAATCACTCTCTATTATTTTGGGTTTCGACTATACTTGCTGTGCTTATCAACTAATTTTAGCAGTCTTGCCTTAGAGAGAGGCTTATGAGAAAATCTGGGGTATATTTAACAATATTTTATTCAGAGATTCAAAATCACAATCTGTAATAGCCACAACTAGACGAAAAAATATATGTCATACATAAAACTACCCTAACAACAAACATAGATAGCAGTTAGACTTCTATCAGTAGATTTCAATAACATCAATAAATTAATATCAATAAATAGATAAATTTCAGTAATACATGTTGTATTTATCTAGTTGTGTTAGATCATACAAGAACTTCCAAAATAATTTTACAAAAATAAAATATATTAAAGCTTAAAGCTACCAAAAAAAATATAAAGTTTTAAAATAATAATACTATGATTTGGAATGAAAGAAAAAGTTTCCATACAAGTCTGTTCTACCAAACAAATATTATTCACCTATTTTTAGTCATAGGAAATTATTAATTGTTAGAAATCAATGGTCCTCAAATATGTCTGAGTTTCATCGTTTTTAACAGAAAGCGCAGGATAGACAGACCAGCAGGATCACTTGAGCCAAAATAATAAGTCGCGCATAGCAGATAACGCATCTGTTTCAGGCTGCAAAGAAATTGTATAATTAATTGTCGCATAATATGGACAAATACAACGTAAACTTTCATGTGGAATGAATACGCTTTTACGCGCAAATAAAAAATTCTTATTCTGGTTTTGATCACCGATTCTGTACATCCTGTCTGATGCGGTGTGGCATACATATTTCAAGGTCATCCTAGTCGACTGAAATCACTTCAGTGCCGACACCGGAGTGAAATTGCTGGTATCTCTATGCTGTGCTAAATAGGTGAATAGTACGTATATTTTTCAAAAGTATTTCAACAAATTTTGCAAAAACCTCTATTATAATATAACCTTAATATATATTTTGTGTATATATAATTGTGCTGGAATAAATTGAAATATAAAAAGTAGGCTCCAAATATGTCCTGTTCCTTGTCACAACAATAATTGAAAGATTGAGATCTGTAATCAAGATACATTTTGGATACATTCTTTATTATATGATGGAAGCAAAGATATTCTTAAATCTGTTTCCCCATGATAGATGGAGCAACCTACTATTTATATTTTTATATTTACAGTAAACATACTTAATAATAATATTGTCAAAAATGCATATATTGCAAAACGCGCTTTGGCAAAACACATAAATATATTAAAGAATTAAATGCCTTAGAGAACTTGAAATCGTCACTCTGTTTATTTTGATTTTTATTCACATGGTATACAGTATTTACCTATCGATTAACAGTTTATTTAAAAATATCAGACAAAGAACAACATACTATACGGTTAATACTCATAAATATAATAAAAAATTATAATCTTTTCATTTTCTATGTATACAAGGTGTTTTCTAATTGTTTCTAATCCAGGGGCGTAGTTTACGGCTAAAATTAAGGTAATTTTTAGAAATAGGGTTTCCAAAGTTAATAAAAAAATCAATTTAAAATTCATAACTTCTAAACCCCTTCAGATGTTTTTGGCAAATTTGACATAATTATTTAATATGTTCGTAAGTATAAAATGTACCAATAGCGTACCCCTGTTAAGACAATGGAATTTGTGTCTAAACGGATAGAGGTACAAAAAAATGTACAGGTAAACAAAATGATGAGAATGAAATGAAGCATATAAAAACGAATTTTGTTTGCATAATTCTACAGGGTATTATATAGTTTTTTTTTTTTGTGAAAAAAGTCATAGGGAACCCCGCCACTGTTATTTTACGTAAGCTGCAACTGTTATATTTTATACCAACATACTAAAAAAATTATGCCAAAAATATCTCAAGAGGCTTTGTTAGGAATTTTAAATTGATTTATTTGTCAATTTTGGGAACTTTTTAACAAAATAACCTTAATTCTAACCATAGAATACTCACCTGGATTTTCTGCACGCAATTAGGAAACGCCCTGTATATGAATTACAGTCTTAGACATAAAATGTAATAGAAAAATATTTCTGAGGAATGAATAATAAATATAACTCAATATGCACCACATTTAGAGACAAAGACTTGAAAGAATCTGGTTGGAATGGATGTGATTGTAAGGATATGGGTCAAACAGTAGTGTAAGCTAAAATAAAACAATATAAAAGCTATTTTGTCGTCAGCACCTCTGTATTTACAATTGTCTTTGACTTGAGCGATAATACCGTAATGCAGCTTCACGATTTCCATCCAAATCACAGATCTTCAAACCGTAACTCACAAAACTGGCGATATAAAATGCTTTAAGCATATAAAACTTGATAAAATGTGGAATTAATGAAATATACTTTGATTTCTTGCTTTTTTTAAGCCAAGTGCTGCTCCCTCTTACGAGATAAAACCAAAACGATTCTTTGCCATCGTAGGAAAAGGAATCGACTATGCGGATATCTCCAGTCCAGATTCAATTATTCGATTGGAATTCTAACACAACATTACATATACTTTATAAATACTTGTTCTTTTATTGATTTCACAGCAACTTCTGAAGACCTGAGGTGGCATTTTGCAATTTAAATTGGTATCTTAAAGGTTTCGTATATGTCGGGACCTCCTAACTAATATGCAACTAGAGGTCAGTCCACACGATGCTTGGGCCAGTTGGGAAATATTCACCGACCGTCTGGGGTAGTCTATCTTTTCACCAAACACCTGCAAAATGGCAAAATATAGGAGCATACAGGACTAATTCTAAACATGCGCATTTGGGGAGGGTGCGCACTAGGGCTGTTAATCCCAGAAAAAATTTCTTATTCCGAGATTTCGGGATTAGAAATTTATAATCTCGAAGCATTTAGAAAAATATTCGTTAGCTACTTTTTCTGGAAAATTAAACTGCATTACACATAACTAACCCCTCTGTGGTTAGTCAACTGTTCTTTACTTTTCAATAAATACGTTAAACATTTATGTTGCCTCCACACTATTAGTTAGACAAACAGTTTAGTGTTACACTTCTTTTTCATTACGCTTAGTATCACATTGTCGAGAAAATGTTCTTCCACTAAGAAAATTTTGAAGTAGGATTCCATCTGCCCTAGAAATTTCTACATTTATCAATGTATTAGATATTTTATTCAATAACGATATTTTTACGTAACTATTTATTGTTTGTCATGTATCTTATCATAAAACATTCTAAACAACATGTTTCACGCGAGTTAGGTGTCTGAAACCGGCGGCAAAAATGTTTAAGATTTTTACTGAAAATAAAGAACCGTTGCAGTTTAAGTTGGCAAAATTTGGATAGAGGGGTTACTAACAAAACTGAATAATCGTACGTAGGAACGAGAAAGTCGACCAGTTTTTAGAGAATTGACATTTGCGATTTTTTTAGGAAATTATTTTTGGCGAATTCTTATTCAGTTTTGTTAGAGACCCCTCTATCCAAATTTTGCCAACCTAACTGCAACGGTTTTTTAGTTTCAGTTAAAAGAAATATGGTGTGCCATAAGTGGCGCCCTCTATTAATGACGGCAAAATTAGAAACAAATTTGAATTTCTCGCCCGCAAAAACTCTCGACTTACAAATTTTATGTAAATATTTAGATTTCTTAAGAAGTTATTTACAAATATCGCAAAGAAAATTTTAACTTTGACACCCTGTATTTTTTTTATTATGCGACTTCGAGACCACTGCGAATCAGTGGTCTCTTCTTTGCTACTTCATTTAAAAACATCCTGTATAATGAGAAAAAAGTCAAGATATTGAATCTCGAGTTTTCTAAAAATAAAAACTATGTTTGATACCAGGGTGCTTTCGTATGCATCAGTGACGTAGACAATTTAATAATAAATTTGACATTGGGATATTAACCTTAAAAGATGAAGGTATTTCTTCGATACTACGATGCACCAGGGTTCCATTCAAGTACAAGACATTAGCCGCCTCGTCCTCGGGCAATGTAAGGGTTTGGTAACTGAATGTCGCCTCCCTCTCCATCCGTTTCAAGACCTCTTGGGCCTCTTTTCCTGCCCCCACACACAACAGGTCAGGTCCGCCCATCGTGACGTACGATTTTAAATGTTTTGGTTCTGGTACCTACAAAGTGGTTCTTTATCTAATAATAAATTTAAAAAATATATAGGGTGTTCTAAAAGCTCTATGACGAGCTTTGGCAGATGGGTTAATGTCAAACATGGTTTCTTATGATATTGTCTGAAGCTATTTATTTGTGGCATAATTTTAGTTTTTCTTTAGTTTTATTGGGTTTTTGCCACACTTCTGAAAAATAATAAAAATTAATTAAATAAGCCCTTGCGCCAAACGGAACAGTCAAAGGTTATTTTTGAAACTAAGTTTGCCTAACCAAAAAATCTGACACTGAAAAAAGCAGATAAGTAAAAAATAACAAAAATCACATCACTATCGCTCACTTCCGTATTATTGACGTTTCGAAAAACTCTCTGTTTTCGTTTTCAAAATAGTAAAAATATTAAACGTATGTCAAGTTTGACAGTGTAAAATTTGTTTATCTGCTTCCATAGAGATGTTAAATGGTTTTTATTTTATTTTTACTTACTTGTTCTTGATACAACTGTTTACTGAACAGTTTGACACACACTTATCTCCGTTCAACAAAATAATCGCGGTCTCTTTTAATTTTCTTTTTGTCGCGTTATCTTCCTTCTCTAAAATTTTTGCCGGGAAAACGGTCATGTGATTCAATGGGGTTCGGCAAAAATTTTAGAGAAGGAAGATAACGCGACAAAAAGAAAATTAAAAGAGACCGCGATTATTTTGTTGAACGGAGATAAGTGTGTGTCAAACTGTTCAGTAAACATCGATCATTGTTGGCTACAGTTGTATCAAGAAGAAGTAAGTAAAAATAAAATAAAAATCATTTAACATCTCTATGGAAGCAGATAAACAAATTTGAAACTGTCAAACTTGACATACTTTTAATATTTTTACTACTATTTTGAAAACGAAAACAGAGAGTTTTTCGAAACGTCAATAATACGGAAGTGCGCGATAGTGATGTGATTTTTGTTATTTTT
Source organism: Monochamus alternatus (assembly GCA_037114965.1). Taxonomy (NCBI): domain Eukaryota; kingdom Metazoa; phylum Arthropoda; class Insecta; order Coleoptera; family Cerambycidae; genus Monochamus; species Monochamus alternatus. The sequence continues at coordinate 8,346,009 of CM073426.1, read as the reverse complement.
TACTTATCTACTTTTTTCAGTGTGAGATTTTTTGGTTAGGCAAACTTAGTTTCAAAAATAACCCTTGACTGTTCCGTTTGACGCAAGGGCTTATTTAATTAATTTTTATTATTTTTCAGAAGTGTGGCAAAAACCCAATAAATCTAAAGAAAAATGGTTTCTTATATGAACATATGTCTGATTTGTTTTTATTTAGACATTACAAACATTTAAAAAAATATTATTTCATATTTCAATCAAAGCAGCTTGATAAATAAAAATAATGGTTACTATGACAATAATTATTAATTGTTTTTATAGTTTAAACATTAAACCTTTATTAACTAAATTAATACATCTTAAGACTATAAAAATTGTTCAAAATGTCCACTCTAGGCTCAAATGTAAGCCTCACATCGGCAAACTAAAGATTCGCCAACTCAACGGATAAGATTTGGATCATTTCTCATCTGGTTAACTGCATCCTGCAATTATTTTAAGTAGTTGTTGATGAGTAGTGATTTCAACATGGTAGACAAGCTCCTTCATATGGCCCCATAAATAAAAGTCCAAAGGGAAGCGCGGTGGCCATGTTATTGGACCTTGTTGACCTATCAATTTATTCGGGAAATGATCATCTAACCATGTTTCCCTTTATGTGACGGTGTACCATCGTGCTGATACCACACATTTTGAACAATGAAATAAAAAAATGTTGTTTTCCAAGAAGTTCTATACAGATCTGTATTTAAACAATGATTTGGCATGTATAGACAGTAAATTTTTGTTGAAAATGATACACCAAACGTTGACACTGAAACTTTGCAGAAGTCATCTTGGTCTAATTGCATGCGGATATTTTAACGCCCAGATATGTTCATCACGATTATTATTTATGCCATACCTAGTAAAACACGCTTCATCAGGCCACATGGCAAGCGACATGAAACTATTATTTTGTGCATGTTGTTGAAGTAACCAGCGACAAAATTCTAATCGCTGAGAAGCATCTTCAGCATGTAACGCTTGTACGTCTTGCCTATGAAACGGATGGAACACTTCTCTGTTCAATGTACGCCTTACAAAATTTGATGATAACTGAAGATTACTTGCTATACGCCGAACACTAATTGAAGAGTTCTTCTTCTTCTTGTCTTCGTCCCATGGACATTTAACCATTTATTTTCTAATGACAAGGAAATGCACCGTAAAGTGCATCTGAGATCTGCTGCTCACATTTCCTTATCTTGTTGTGCAACTTTTTATTTTAAAGGAGTTAGTAGACAAATACAACAAAGGTTATTCACTCTTCTTGCTCAGGGGCAACAACCGAGCTTTCACACACCGAAAAGTTACTTCGGAAGATAGAAAAACCACCCAAGGTTAAAATAGTGGATTTCTGGAGTTGAAATATATTTTTAGTTAGAAATTGATGCTGTTTATTTTATTTATACCAATTACTTTCGTTAATTCATGATATATGTCCAGCCCAGGTAAAATGTTTATTGGACATTCCAGCAGTATGTGATTTAAGTCACCATTTGACCACAGAAGAGTTATCAATGACAGTATCTATTACATCTTCTTCATTTTGTACATTCACTTCAACAGGACGAAAGACCTTTTTTGGAGCGGAGTTACCTTCTCGAAATCTACGAAATGATGCATTAAAGACTGTTTGGGCGGGTTGATGTCTATTTGAGTATCTTCGTCGGTATTATCGGACTGCGTGTCTGGCGTTCCTATTGGAATACCCATATACAAGAACAATCTGCATACTCTTCAGTTGTAAATAAATTTATTATTTATTTAGCACTTTAACACATAAGTGTCACACGAATAAACAAAATGACACAAATAATAATTACTTATAGCAACAAATATGGAATTATATTTTTTAAAATGCTTGTAACTTCTAAACAAAAACGAATCGGACCTATGTTCATATAAGAAAAAATATTTGCCATTAAACCGGCTACCATCTGCCAAAGCTTGTCACATAGCTTGTAGAACACCCTGTATATGAAATTACTCGGAAAACTCATTTTAGTATTAGAACATAAAATATTTTAATTATTTGAAATATTTATAGAACAATACACAATATCATACTTTGATTAGATATGACTAAAATATAAATGAGCTTATTTGGGATATGTTGTTGTGCATTATTGCTTGTTTATACAGAGTGTCCCGAAGTATATGTACAAGTCTCGACCACAGGCTTTGGCGAGTTCAAAATAGATATCGATTGAAGCCAACTTAGTTATATCCAAAATTACTTCGTTTCAAAGATTTACAAAAAACAATTAGTTTTTCCTAAATTTCTTGGAAATTTGCGCATGGATTTTAATGATTCTTGATGTGGTCATTTTCCCACATACTTTAAAAAGGCTGGGCGTAACGTCCGAAGGAAGTTTGGTTTGCTTTTGTGGTGAACAGCAGACGGAAACAACTCTGTTTAGGTAAAAAAATACATTTACGAATTTTGAATATGCTTACGTAAGTTCAAAGTATAATAGAAGCCTCTACCCTCTATACATCTTGGTTGGCTTCAGTAGATCTATTTTAAACCCAGAAGCCTGTGGTCGAGTGTTGTACACATATTTTTAGGACATCTTGCATAAAAATAAAATAAGCACAAAATTTAATCCTTAGTTCGACTCTCTACTTGCTAAGAAAGCATCTTGAGATCTACAGGAGATTAGCCTAATTAAAACTTATCCATTTACACAGAAAATAAAAATATAGCCAAAATAACGAACTGTAAATCATCAAAATATAAATAAAAGAAATCAACATTCAATAGCAGGATGTTCATAACTATTTTTTTCAAAATAGTGAATAGTAGTAGTCTAATATATTTAACTATTTTTGATCATGCATATTTAATCATATATTTGTGACAATTTGAAAATTTGTTCTAACTCAATATTAAATTAATTATTGAACATCTTACTTTATAGAAAGTATAAATTCTGCTAAAATCGCAACAAAACGGTAGACAGTGGCGGCCATCCAGAATATTCCAGCTAAGTTGCATCGTCCCATAGTGGCCTTATACAGGGGGAAATTATGCGTCAAGACTTGAGAAGGTGATTCCTCACAAGAAATTAGGGTCACGAACTTCTTAAGAAATCCAAATATTTACATAAAATTTGTAAATCGGGCGTTTTTGCGGATGAGAAATTTAAATATGTTTCTAATTTTGACGTCACTAGTAGAGGGCGCCACTTATGGCACATCAGTTTCTTTTAAATGACAGAACTTTTTTGCTGCTTAGTGTATCCATCTGACTATTGAAACAATCGATTCTCCTACCTGTTATATCTGAAAAAGGTATACCTTATTGAAGTCGTTAGGAGTAACAGTTTTCTAAATAATATTTGAAATATTCAGTGCACCGAGTAAAAACTGTTTTGGGTTTTAGTTAAAGTGCCTTTTCTACTGAAAATACAGCAAAATGTTACTTGAAAAGGTTGTTCAGAACAGTAAATTATGGGGATGTGCAAAATTTTAAAAAATCGGTCTGCTTTGATAAAATCTTTGTGCTTTGTTGAAAATTGGTTTCATCAAACCTCGCCGATCTTCTTGAAATTTTGCACGTCTCCATAATTTACGTTTCTGAACAACTTTTTTAAGTAATATTTTGCTGTGTTTTCAGCAGAAAAGGCACTTTACCTGAAACCAAAACAGTTCAACAGTTTCAAATAGAATTATTTCAAACATGGTTACGCTTACCAACTTCAGCAAGGTATACCTTTTTCAAATAAAACAGGTAGGAGAATCGATTGTTTCGATAGTCAGATGGATACATTAAGATGCAAAAAAGTTTTTAAAAGAAACATGAAGTGCGACAAGTGGCGCCCTCTATAAGTGACGTCAAAATTAGAAACATATTTAAATTTCTCGTCCGCAAAAACCCTCGATTTAAAAATTTTATGTAAATATTTGGATTTCTTAAGTTATTTACAAATATCGAAAATATTTTTTTTTACTTTAACACTCTCCGTTAATATTGAGTTTTCGAAAAATTGTTATAGGACTTTGTGATCCTAATTTTTTGTGAGGAATCACCTCCTGAAATCTTGACACATAATTTCCGGACACTCTGTATATTAGAAAAAAACCTGTTTTGATAACATTTCTTTACTTTTCTACTTGACACATAATTTCCGGACACTCTGTATATTAGAAAAAAACCTGTTTTGATAACATTTCTTTACTTTTCTGCTAAATGCGCCACTTCTTTTGATTTTTTTTCCACTGGTTTAAATCTGACATGTTTATTCTTATACAGTGACTATGAAAGCTAAAGCAAAACGTAAAGCTAGACTTCTACCGTTCGCTGTAACACAAACAAAACCTCCAAGACCCCTTTCGAATTTCTTTTATAGAATGCTTTGTCAATGTAATTTTGAGTGAAAATAAATGTTTTCCTGTTGTAATAGTCATATTACTATTTTTGTTTTACAACTGATAATATCATTACATAATAACTATATTGCAGTGTATAAAGCCTTGTCCTTATGGACGTTAGTTTCGCAGATTTTTATTTATATAATTAATGACGGGAAAGAGCCAACCAAGGAATATTATCGCTATTTTCATCATTATGTGTGATTAGTAAGTTTAACTTGAGCTTTTGACAAGCTACCATGACAGTATTATGATTTTTTTTATTTATATATAGTTAATCTGTGATTATGATAAAAGTAATAGAAAATATTGCAGTTGGCAAAATTCGCTAAAAGTAGAAACTTTTCCCGCCATTAAATAATTCGCGCGAATATAATTATAAAATACTTATATATTTGTCGAAACTGCTTTATAAATTTAGCTTCCAAATCGTTCTTGTGGTAAATTTTTAAAATATTTCAGTTACTGACAACCTACTTTATTCAAATATTTATCATTATTTCTGTTCGTTTGATTTGAGAAGTTGTTAATCTTAAAATTATATTTATAAATATGACACAATTGAAACCTTAGTCACAAGTTGTTTAATATACATTGTTTATTTCACGTCATCTATTATCTCCTTCGAGGAACACACTTATGACAGATACATCAGGTATGTAAAAACCCGGGTTATATTCTTGGGAAACTATGTTACAGACCTTAAAGGTGATCTTCAATGACTTTATTAGAACAGCCGCCACTGCTCGCAGCTAAAACGATAACGAAAATCAATAGCAAAGCATGCACAAACTAAACGCCTAACTTTTACCTCACACATTGTGCCGTAAGCATCAAAATAAGCTCGTTCATGTGTGAGTGTACTTTTTGCTGTTGCCACAGTACTAGTCGCGTTTCTGCATTTTAAAGCAGACCGGCAGGAATCAATGTGGTAGCGTGCGACTGGGCAGTTTTTTTTTTCCAAGCGGCACGCTTACCTTTACTAGGCCCTTACTAAGATCTCCCAATACTAAGGTCTCTGGCTTTACCTTGATGGGCGTACAAGGGTATTCGGGGAATGCTGCTGCTACCGCTCGAGCTCCAGGTTCGTTGGTCCATTGGGATATGCCGACGAAAAATTCTCGACCTGAAAAAAAACAACATCAATATAGAAAGTTTTCCACAATGATCATCTTTAAGCAGAGCATCTTTAACTTGATTAAATTAAAACTTACTTTTCCTGTTATCAGTAATTGTATTAAAACTAAAAATTAGTCACTAATATTGAATCGGGTTTCGATTATGATGACAACTAGACATTTTGCATTGCTAGTTGTATACTCTCCAAACATCAAAGAACACTGATCAAAGCAAAGAAGGAATATTTTAAGGGATTTTTACAGAAAACTGTAAACATCTCAGAATGTTATAATGTCAAACAGTACTAATTATTCTATGCAAACACCTTCGATTACTGCTAATATTGTTGCTATTATTAGTATTAACAGAATTTAATTTCCCAGCAACACAAGAAGTTTCAAAATTTATCGACGTGAAGTACATTTTGCACTAACGGTCTACAGATGGCGACAGCAAACTGCATCATATTCTGCCATTCTGTTTTTTCTGTAATTTGTGGAAAGTGTGATAAGTGCATATTATCGTGTAGCATCGTAATACCAAAGATATTTTTGTGTACATGCGGATGAGGGAAGGAGAGGTCCCTAAGAAACGAGACGTAGCAAGTAAAAAAGTCTTTGCAGCTACAAATTTTAATGTAAACATTCTTGAAATCTCGTCAAATATCAATCCTGGAAATAAATATCAGTAAGGTAGGTGCTAGCTCCCTGTGCTACCATATGCTGTTTCTTATTAAATCATTAAATAATTATGTGACAACGCGGTGCCCTATCACTACTTTTGACACCATTGAATTGTGACATATACTTAACCTTGAGACTGCAGTTCAGAACCGGCGATAAGTTAATTTAATATAGTTTCGAAAAAAAAATTCTTTATAAATAAGTTTGGAAATCTTTTTCTTTCTATTTTTCTCTATCCCCATGCGAATTATTTAATGGCGGCAAAAGTCTCTGAAAACTGAAAACTAACAGTGGTATTCATAGTCCGTCTCCGGTCACCGGCGCCGGAGAGCAGTCTCGTTTTCGAAATTATATGAATTTCATTATAAAATTGTGTTCACCATATATAAAATAGTTCCATTGGGTTGATCTAACTAAATCTCGGGTATCCTTATCTTTTCTAGATGTTCGCTAAGAGACTGTTGATTGGAGAAACAAACTCAACACAATATCACGTCGCATCGGCCACTTCCTGTTCTTTCTTTGCCAAGTCGGCGGGTCAATCAAAATCAATTAGCACTAAGTGACTTGAAATTCAATTTGTTCGTCCATCTCCGGACGTCCTGTTAGGAGGTTTTTGGACGTCATTTGAAGAATAAATCTGTAAGAACTGTATCAAAGTAGGTAACATTTTATGCTGAGGAGCATTGCTGCAAAGAGCAACAAATTCATAATTGACCCATTTGGCTGCTAACGGGTAGTAAATTCAACATGGTGGATAAGCTGCTTTATATGACCGCGTAATTAAAAGTGCAAAGGATTTAGATTTAGTGGCCATGATATTGTTGATCCTTGTTGATCTATCCACAAATAATAATTATTATTGTTATAGCAACTGTTAGATTTATCAGGCTATTTTGATTGAAATATGAAATTATATTTTCTAAAATGCTTGTAACCTCCATGTCCTATGTCTATATAAGAAAAAATGTTTACCATTAACCTAGCTAATTTATCATAGAGCTTGTAGATCCCTGCAAAGGCTATGAAATTAAATTCTCTCAAAACTGATAGTGACATTAATGTTCTGTTTTATAAAAACTTGATATATGAAAATTTCAATGAAGAGGAAGACTAGGAAAAAAGTGCGATTATTTAATGGAGGAGGATCCCGTTATTCACATCTAATTTCATTTAATTTTTTTAGTGTTCAAATGTAGTTTGTGAGTTTTTGCAATAAACGAAATTTAACAAATCCCATGTACGATTAATCAAAGGCGAACAAATCCACATGATTTTTTTCCAAAACTACTGGATACAAAATTTTGACAATTGATGAGTTAAGCCGATTTTTTCTTATAATTATGCTTGTATCTGTAAAATTAACCTTTTAGTGTTGCGGTATCCAATAAATTATACCTACAGCCTCTTCTAAAATAGATGTAAAAGGATTTATTGATTTTTGCAATGCTCCTCGATTATTCTCAAATGCTAAACTGTTAAGTATCTATATTGTAACGTGGAATATTAACATATACAACCGTAATGACAAGACAGTTAACATGGTCCACAATTACTGGTTTCTCAACAAATCCGCATTTTTACACGCTTTCCTCTTTCCTTATATTACGACAAACTACACTGGTTGAAAATAATTGTGAAAGTTTTTCTCTCAATTTAAATGTGCGGTTCCGCATTTGAAACTTGCTTAATCTAATTTAGTAGTCAATGAATAATTTGTTGTTGACAGTATTTCTATGATTGTACAGTGTGGGCAAATTTCGATGTTTTCATAGGCTATCTATAGTTAACGCTATATGAAAAAATGAACCCCCGCCACTTTCGATCACTTTTTTATAGAGAAAATTAATGGTCAAAACCAAAATGACCCCTATCGTCTTTTGTTTTCGAATAATAAATAAAATTTCAAATTTTCCACTTTCCGATACATGTCTGTAATTTGGTTGTTTGTAAAGTTAAATAAAAATAATTAGCATGTTCTTCAGACACTTTTTTTGTAATTTTATTAATTTGTTAGTTATGGCCTAAAGTTGTGTTTTTTTAAATACGTTGATGATAGATGTTTTTAAATGTCTCGATCCAGATAAAAAATAAAATTGGCAGAAACGTGCTACTAAAATGTTGAAGGTTGACAATTTTTTTTATGTTCGCTTAAAGAGTAAAAATATACGGTAGGTATTTTACCATATTTGTTTATGCACTCGATGAACTTGTAATTTTTTGTTATTTCTCATACCTACATGGTGCTCTCCTAGTATGAATAACTTGTTTATGCTGGAAGTAAGTCGTAAAGTTAGGATTTGTAAAGTGAACACATCTGAATACCAGTGACGTCATCCTATCTCAAAAATGATGCAATGCTATTGGACGAAAGTTTGTGTGCAACCTCCTCTGTTTAGGGATATTGGGTAACCCTAGCCACTATTCTGCGCAGCAATGAGGAAAAAAATTAATACAGAAACCTAACTAAATTTGAGCGAAGTATCTACTATGCAAAAAAATTACAAATAAACATAAGTTAAACTTAAAATGCATTGTTTAACATTAATAAAAAGATGATAATTATAGTCAACTTACCCGTAAATAAAACATCTCCTCCATCCAGCCTGGCTTTGGCGTCAGACATTTCAATTATAGGCAAGTCTAATTCTTTTTTCAGGACAACTCTTATCGTTTCTACCTGGAACAAAACAAAAATGAAAACTCGGTTATTAAAATCGTAGATTCACAATTTTTGACAAATGACGCCTTAAATAACCCCACCGAGTTTCTTACTTAATTTTAACTTAAAATTATTTGTTGCAGTAGGCTTATAAATGTATATCTACAGTCTGTTTGATTACAACAGTCCTGAGTTTATAACCCGGTTACCCATTTTTAGGCACCCTTATATGTATATATGAGTACTGGGTTAACTATGACTAAGTACCTATAAATGGGAGAAAGAAAATAATATGAATTAACCAAATCGCCCGTTCAGAAAATGTATGTAATAAAGCTAATTCGAAACTATATTAAACCCCATTTTGTCACCGACTCTGGCAACCCGCAGTCGCGACCGAATATTTAACATTTAAAGAGTTAGGCAACCACCAAAAATTCGTTGTCATAATAATTGAAACCCTGTGGATTAACGTTTGTGATTTTTTATTTTTCTTCAATTTTTAATACTGTCACGGTTTTCTCAATCCGGCTTTTTCTTTTACCAGAAAAACAAACAATTAATTAATCACTTATCTCTATTAACTATTCTGTACGCTACCGAATACTAATTACAACTGAACTAAACACTATTTAATTAGTCACTATCTAAATCGCTTTGAATTCTAATTATTGATCTCTCCGAAATATCCAAATAAAAACTCTCTAATTCAAGACGCTAATTCAAGACTGACTCGGCCGTTTATTCTTCTTTTATAGACCAAACGAATATTCCAGGTATTTTCTAGCATCTCTAGATCCATTTCTTGAACGATTCTCATCGATTCTCAATTTTCCAGTCGCGCCTCAATACACGGCATTATTTAGTTTTTTTACCAGAATCGCGTAGGGGCGATCGGAGCAATCTAGCGTTTCGCGATACTATAGTCGTCGAATTGGGTGCGAGCGGGGCAAATTCTGTGACAATACCTATTTTTTCAGTTCGTCGCGGATGTATTCAAAGTTTCCTAGTGTCTATTAATATTCCTTTCGTTCGATTTCCTCAGACATTTTAACTAGGGTTGCCACCTGTCCTTACTTGGGAAGGAATGTTCTTACTTCAGCCTCTGTGTCCTTTCCTTAATTTTATCGGCAGAAATGATACAATTTATATAAAAATTAAATTATAGAGACATAAAGAGACTAAATATATGTTAAATACAACGTAACTTGTAAAATTGATGTAGAAAGCAAGCACCGCAAACTAAAGTTGCTATTCTCGGTTTTTTTTAATTTTTTTCTCAAAAATTCTTTATATGAAGGCATTAAAAATTTACGTGATTGGAAAGAGTATAAAAAAATCTATTCAAATGTACAAAACATATACAGTGCCATTTAAAAAATATTGTTGACATAGTGCATCTATAGTGTGATAGTATTTAAATATATATATAGGTGTCTAAAAAATGGGTAACATTATATAATTATAACACAGTCCCACAAAAAAAATCTCTGGATTGGAAAAAGATCTGGAAGTCAGATTATATTTATAATATGTTTTTGAGGTTGCTGAATCCGAATCCGGGGTCTGTTCATCCTATCACATTAGGGTTTTTCCAATCTCAAAAACCCGAATAATTAAGCTTTTCAACACTATTAAATGCATATAATCCTATAACTATGGGTATGGCGTTCGTAGATTTTGGGATGGGGTTATAAGTTTGTGGGGTAAGGACTGAGTAACGCGGTTATGGGATTGTGGGGGGTGATTGGTTTATGGGTTTGAGGGTTAACAGCTTGGGTTTTTTGTTTAAAGTTTAAGTTATAGGTTTATATGCGTTTTATAGTGCTGAAAAGCCTAAATTATTAGGTTTTTTGAGGTTATGGCAAAACTCTGACGTGATGGGGTTAAACCGACCCGAAATTTTTCTTTTTATGCGGCTGTGTAATCAAACAGACTCAATATTAGTATTATGTAAAACGGTGTATACAAAAAATATTTATCCAAGTATTTGTAACTAGTCAAATAAATCGACCACAATTTTATTAAATCAGGCGAGTAGGATGCGACCTGTTGTCTGACCGTGACCAAACAATACGTCTGTACCCTCCTTCAGTATCATCGTATCACAGCAATTTGTCATTCAACGTAACACCAATTTGTCCATTACGTAACATAGCTCCACTAACGAATGGTCGACACAAACTGTCAGTGCCAACAGCTATAAATCACTCCGATACAAACGTTTATTTGTTTCATAGGTAACAAATTGGACTAATTTAGTTAACGCCTGTTATTAAGCAAACTGTCGAAATATACCCTCGAATATAAATAATGACTTTGTTTAGACTGATTGAGAAGCGTATGAACAAGTACTTTGTATGGAAAAAAATCTTCAATGTCCACAATATTTTATCTTAATTGAGACCATGCTGCTAGGGAAATAACGAAAATTTCGGGAATTTTCTTATGTTGCACTCTAAACACAATTTAAATTTACCGCCTCGTCAATCGGTGATGTGGGTTGCATTTTTACCAAACATACAGGCTGTTAATTAAATATGTGCACCAACTTTTGGGAATGAATCTTTGATTTTAAAATAAAAAGTAAAAAAATCTAATAAATTTTTAAATACTATTTGTTGCAAGCATAAACTGCTTTTAATTCAACCATAAGTAAATTTCATAGAGATTAACGCAGAGAGGCAGATAAAAAAGGTAGAAGAATCGATTATTTAATAGCCAGATGGATACACTAAGTCACAAAAAGTTCTGTCATTTAAAGAAGCTTAATGTTCCATAGGTGGCGCTACCTACTAGTGACGTCAAAATTAGAAACAAATTTAACATTTTCGCCCCCAAAAACCCCCGATCTCCAAAATGTCCTGAAATATTTGGATTTTTTAAAAAGTTATTTACACATATCGAAAATAAAATTTTAACTTTGACACCCTGTACCTTTTTAACCATCAACTTTTGACTATGGTAAGCTTGGCAACATCCCATTATTTTGTCGTCATGGATCTACTCTTGCTCTATGTTGCATTAATTTCAGGGCACCCTCTATAAACATTATCACACCCTGCAGAATTGTTTAAAAAAAATAGTAACACTTGAATTGATGTACATTATATATGTATTTTTCGAATAAAGTAGTATGTTCAGACTGCAGAAATCACGTGCTTGGATTTTGGTCAACGTCAACGCGCGGAAGAAAAGATTGTTGCTGTTTTCCACTTTGTGTTAAAAATTATATTTAGTGCTGACAATTTATAGTTAATTGTGTTTACAGATTTAGTACAATAGTGTCAGTTATCTTATGTAAACAGTAAGAAACAGTCAAGTGACTATTACTTGTCTCTTATTTCTTGCAATATACATTTTTGCAATGAATTACCATAACAACAATAACGTATAATAATTTTTCTTAATTAACGGTTTGCTGCCTTGTTATAAAAATTTAGTTTTAATCATAATCACAATATCATGTAAGAGCAAAAAATTAAAATTCCGATGTATATTAAATATATGCGGCAAAAACCTGTACGTGAAGTATTCTGTCTAATTTCACGTTTAATTTTATTCAGAAAATGAATATTGACCTTTTTAGTATAAGAATTTCTCGTTACAAATATTTTTAGGAACCTGTTCTTAAATTTTTCTCACACTCACACCCTGTATATGTTTATTTTAAAAAATATATTATACCCGAAATTATCTGCTGAATTTCTAATTGGAAAATCAAGTCAATTTTGAGGTCTGAGGTGTTAGAAAATGTTTTTTTCGCCTGAATTTGTTACGTGCACCTAATTTTGACCCGCCACAAAATTATATTGGTTGTGTTACGTGCATCCTTTGGTATCTGGGATCATGACCTAGAAGTTTATCAGCGCATGACACAAGTAATTTACTCCGGAATTAGTTTTGTGGGTAGGGAATACCGCCAATTATTACAGAAATGTCAGAGAAACGTTTTTTATAGGTGATAAATCGATCGTAACGATAAATCAGCAATCCTGGAAATAATAAGCAAATGCGAATTAATATAACTTGATTTTCGTACGAACTATAACTACATTTGTTCAAAACCTGTACTAGTTCAGTAATTTGTGACCTATACATACAGGGTGTTTACTTTTATTTGTGTACAAATCCGGAAAAGTTTTATTCTTCAAGATAATTAAAAAAAAATATTTTTTATTTTAAATGACATCGCTTTTTCTGACCCTACCACGGCATTTAAGATGGCGATCCAAGACCTGCTATAATTATTTTTATACCCCCGAAATTCAATGAAAACGTTTAGCGATTTTTTATTTAAAATCTAATAAGGTGGTGTTAACCCGATTAACACTCCTATGAAGGTGAAGGTGCAACTCCGCCTGAGTGCAACTTTGCATATAGAAATGTTGGGCTTCATTGCAATATTTTGGGACCCCCCCCCCACTTGCTCTGTGTCGGTTGTTATGCGGAACGCTCTGTACATTATCATTTAAATTAAAAGGTAGGTAAAACTTGGATAATCTGCACAATTTGGCTACAGTGTATTGTGGTTCCCTGTGTCAGAAAAAAAAGACACATGTTTTCTACCTAAAAGTCCATTTACACACATCAGTGACGTATCAGTTCAGTATCAGTGTTATTTGTGGTCGATCACTGATGCCAGTTTACACATATCCGTCCGTAGTGCGTAAAAAGGAGTTAGTAGACGACCAAACAAAGTGATCTGAATATATTTATCATGCAGTTGACCAAAATTTCGTACTAGCTCGATAAGCTTTTCGTCCATTCTTAGTAATATAAAAATCTGGTCAGTTCGTCAGTAGAATTACAAAAATATCGTCGCCAGCGTATTTAAAAGCCACTGAACGGACACTGAAGCAGCACTGACAGCACTGATACGGCACTGTGACGGATGTGTATAAATACGGCCATTTAAAATCTAAGCAACAATTTTTTAGGTTTCACTGATACTGATACGGAACTGATACGGCACTGTTGTGTGTAAATAGACCTTAATTCTCCCAGATTTTTTAACTGAGATATAATTTTTTTCTTTTAAAGGGTAACATGTTTATTTATTTTGTAGTACCTGAGAATATTATGTTATTTATGTATCTTATTTTCATTTGTTTATGTTTGGTTAAATTGCAAAAATTTGAGACCCCCTACATGCACGTGCTCTGTGTCGGTTCTTGCGAAACACGCTGTATAATAATGTCAAAGTGTGACACGCTGCTAGACAAAAACCAACAAAATACTTATTGGCATATTTGAATTTTATCGTATATCGCATTTTATCGTAACGCAAGTGTGTTGCTACTACATATTTTAATATTTACAATTTTTCCACGCGTTTTTTCAACTGATAAGCTAATTAACATAACTGGTGGCGTTAACGCATCCTCTGTGAAACGCATATATATGCCCCATTTCTGCAATCGTTAACGCGGATGACGCACGCTTCGAAACAGTTCGGCACAATTTACCATTTTAACTTTTACTACCTATAATTTTTAATGCGGCTAGCGTGACTCCACACATGTCTAGACTCTAGACGGCGTCACACGTTCGCAAATTGCACTTGCCCGTTCTTTATGCACCGACCGACATGAAAACCTCTCCAGGAGGAGAAAGGCACGTAATGAAAGCGGGCATTGTACGAGGTAGTATCGAGGAAGAGTGGATACTAGAGGACAACATGCACTACACAGTTTTAATTATGATATGACTTACAAAATTGAATTTAATATTAGATTGTAAAGAAGTTTTTGTAACTTTTATAAAGAGTGAATTATTACTAAAAGTGAAAATGACTTGAATATAAAACTACACACAACGTCAACGTCTTGGACCCACTGTATATAAAATGATTCGATTAAACTTGGAGGTTTTTCTTAATGTGGTAAAAAAAATTCATGGGAACAAAAAAGATATTAAAAAATTGCAGACCATGAACCTGTACTTTATTACCAATGTTTTTACAAATCTGGTCAGTTTGGCAGTGTATTTAGTCAAGTGGTTCTTTGAATTTTTATACATTATAATGCCAGGACGTGAAATTTCTGCGTTTACCCGAGCAAGAATGACTGCTTTACATGATGCAGGACATTCTAATTATTAGATATCGAACATGGAGGGCATTCCTCCTAAATGTTGTACGAATAGTAGAATTTACCTTTAAGTTTACAGAACTAACTCATATTACTAAAATATTACTTCAAAGTTATAATCACTTTCAAGTAGCTATGAGAGTTATCACGGCGTGCAGGTAATGTGAATTGTTTGTTTAAAGTCGTGGAACTTGTAAGTAATATTTATTAGTCCAAACAACGTTATCGCTACTTGTAAAAGTCAATATTAACCATCATCGTGCACAGTAACTACAAAGTGTGCATCATCCTTTAAATCCACTATGAAATACATTTTACCATGTAGTTTCCCAAAGTTGCAAGCCTTTATGCTGCTCGTTTTTGTGCAATGTCTATCCGATCATGTCACGAGTGGAGTGTATTTGTTGTCTTTGCCAACATATAGCACACTTTTTTATAAGTATTAACTTACTGCTAAGTATGGACATTAAATCCCATATGAAACTGTGTATATCTATACTACACTATAAGCTATGACCCAGATTAAATATTTAGGTCAAGACACCACAACAAATCAAAAGGACAAAACATGCAACAGAAGTAACTCCAAAACCATAAAGAAATGTAATAAAAATAATAATGTAAGGATAAGTATTCTCAACTACTACAAGATAAAAGTGGTAGTGGCAACTTTGAACAGCAATGTGTGGCACTCACAACTTTACTGCTACTTTAAAGTAACGCCATAGCCTCGCTCGATATTTTGTAGTAAATTATTACTTGAAAGTTACATATTGGCAATTCCCGTTACGGATGTTAAAGTATCAAGTACAAGGGCTAAGAGCACAAAGTGATTACTTTGGTAAATCACTTCCATCTGGATATATGCCAAAGTTAGAATCTTTCGTTCAATCTTATTGTAAGTTTGAAATACGAACATTACATATATGGTTGTAAATAAAATATCAACCATCCCCTTTATTATCCATCTGCAGGTAAAATATATTATGTGTACCTTTATTTTTTTGATGTACTATTATGTATTGCACAATGAATCTATGTATATCCAGCTCTCCGTTAAAATGTCACACATTTAAAACTGTACATGTATGGACTCCATACATTACAAAGTTGAGTCTGACACAAATCGGACTGCGACTACATTGTGTGTAAAAGTTGGCGGTACCGGAAATAAAACGATGCTATTGTCGGATGATGAATATGAAACACCGTTGCCTTTGTTGGAAGTGTTCTAGTACTCACGTATTTCTGCTGTGTAACAAGATAAAATTTCTAACTCTGAGAAAATACAATAAAACAGGAAGTGTTTTAATAGTATTAAATACTGTATTCAGGTCACCGAGACATTCTCATGAGTCGAGGGAAAACTTTTCGAGATGGCTGTCGGTTGAGGCGGCATCTTGTCACTTACTTGAATATGTATATCGATGTGTGGATGCTGGTCATACTACGAGTAGATCATGTCAAGTTTCACTTCTGTTAGATCTCTCAAGGCGTTTGAAACTGTCGATAAAGAGATTTTGATTAATGCTTTGTGTATAAGCGGTGTCATTCTTGCATGGCTGCCTTCATACATGGAACATAGTAACGAGAAAAAATCTAACATATATAATGTTGCACCTAGAGTGCCTCAGGGCTCCTTGCTTTGCCCGTTACTGTTTATGATCTATGTCAATGATCTGCCAACATACACGGTCATGTAACAATGTTTGCTGATGACACAACGCTTACTGTGTTAGCGGATATACCTGATGAGCTCCGAAAAATTATATGTGTTGTGGTGGATTCATTGAGTATATGGTGTCAGGGGAGGGGCGCGGTCTAGGAGTTATTTTATTCCTCCATTTTTTTTCTGACGTGCACCGATGTTTAGAATATGTTATTACTCTTGATCATTTTTCGTAAAATCCTTCAGTTTCGAAAATCTTCGATTTTTTGTCATGCAACATTAGACATGAGCAAGCAAAATGAGTTGGAGTTAATTTTAAATTTCAAATTACAAACAATTTGTAATGTTCTAACTCTATCTAAACTTTTTTAATTTATTTTATACAGAGTGTGTCTGCACATAGGACTAAAATAAAATAATCATAACATAACATGATAGCTATTAAACAGAATATTTATACTAAAACTTAATTGAAAACTGTATTTTTAAAATTTTAATTCACTAATTCAATATTTTAATTGCTCCATATCCACTGGTCTCCGAAATGCATAAGCGACCAACTAAGAATGTCTGATATTTTTAAAAACCTGTGGTTATTACCTAATTTTTTCAGCCCCATTTGTAATACATCTTTTCAGTTGATCAATATTCTCAATTGATTCGGAATAAACCTCTTTTATATATACACTGAAGTCCAATAGACTAAAATCGGGGGAGCATTGTGACCACTGAATAGTAGCGTCTCTTCCACATCCAATTTATCAATTTGAAAAAATAAAACTTAAATATTCGTCCAAAATGAGGTGGAGCAAAAATCTCAAAAATGAAGAGTTTTCGGAAAAATTATCAAGAGTAATAAAATATTCTAAACAAAAATCTATATTATGACGTTATAGAAAAATTGTCCATAGGGGTAGGTCAGAATAAAGTGAGAGGATAAGATAACCCCTTTCCCCCCGTTTCTACGTCTGTTTTTTAGGCGTCGTTTACTATAAAATTTTAAAGTGAAAATCTGAAGAAATTATAACGAAAAAACAATTTTAAAAGTTCAGCTTTAACATCAGGTATCTTTTAAGGGAACCACTTTTGTATGTAGGTAAGTAGGGTTAAATTGTCATATTTTGCCGCCAAAAATACGCATGAGAAGGATGACCTGCTTTTTTATTACACCCTGTATGAGATATATCAAAATTTTCTTTTACTGTGCCAATAAATTTAATAGGAACAAATTCGAGTTTATATTTGATCCTCCCTTGTATTTTATAACTATTTATAGTAACAAAAATATGTACGCCGCTGTATTGTACATAAAAGGCGCCAATACAAAAGTCTGTTGTCGCTAGTGAGGATATTGATCGAAGTAGAGGTCCTCCGTGAAATTGCGAAAAATCGAAAAGTTGGCTGCTACTTCAAGCAAATAAAGAGTCCACCCTCATTTGTCTAACGAAAAATAGACCCTGATGGTATGCAGGGCTGATTTTCCTAGCTGCTATGTCGATCGAGATGTGCGCTGTAGTGTTAGTTCGATTAAAAATTCGGTAAATGAGGTGAAAAAGTTTGATGAAGCGTAGAATATTGCTCCTGAACATCTTTGAGTTCGATGAAGATGAAACGATTTGAATATTTTGCGTATTCGAGTATATTGTAGCTGTATTTTATTTCACATTATTATTACTAGCATTTGTTCAAGCCATTACTAATCATGTTTCATTAAAATGAATTTGGTAAATGTTCCTTTTGAGCAGAAAAGCATGCATTAACTGTATGGACATTATTAATCAACAACAGTTTGTAACTATGCTTAATTGAAGAAAAAATGAACGGAAATAAATGATTTAAATTAGTGTTGGCCGAGACAAGGAAATTTGAAAAAGTATTGTTTTTGCTCGATCTTTCAAGATAATGTCTTGTATTGTCTTTCGAGTTTCACAAATTTCTTATTTTGCAAAACTTGCATGATTCTTGGAAGACTCTTGGTTACTCTTGCGAGTGGTGGTTACTCTCGGTCGGCTACGGTCCCGTTCGGAACTCACACACAACTATCGATATGGACGATCGTCGACAGTGGTCGAACCAGAGTTACATAATGAAAAATAAGTAATGGACGAAATAAACGAAGCAAAGTTGTCTCGGTAACCGTGGTTATATGTAAAAGCGGGAAGCAAGTAGTCCAGGGAAATTAGGAGAAATTGCGGAAATTTTTAGGCACAGCAGATATCGAGGTGCGGTTTTGTGCATTGTGTTCAGGTAGGTCCCAGGAAAAAAGTCTATATCATCTGGTTTAGGCATTTTTGAAAAATGCCTTCTGGGCCGGAAAATGCATTTTTCAATTGCATCATTACTTGCACGGGATTACACTTGCGGGATTGCTGAACTCGATTCTGGCATTAGAATTACCCAGGGATGCACGGGGGTCCCGCTGTGGGGTTGTCTGGGGGTGATTGGGGGGGAAATGGCAGCGTCCATGAAAATCACTCCAAAATAAATACCCGGGGGTTTTCGGGGATGCCGAATTAATTCAATTCTGGCATTAGACTTCACCGGGGGCACTCGGAGGCGGCTCTATGGGAAATGGTAAAGTGAAAAATCACAAATTATAAAAATAATACTTTATTCAAATAACAAATAGCAGTTTTTAATGTTGAATTATTTCCCTCCCAATCACCCCCAGACAACCCCATAGAGGGACCCCCGAGCGCCCCCGGGAAAATCTAATGCTAGAATTGAATTCGGCATCCTCGAAAATCCCCGAGTAACGAGTGTGGAGCGCTTCCCATGGACTATGCAATTTCCCCCCAGAATGACCCCCCGGATACCCCTGCAGAGCCGCCCCCGGATAATTCCAATGCCAGAATTGAATTCGGCATCCCCGAAAACCCCCGAGTAACGAGTTTGGAGCGATTTTGATGCACGCTGCCATTTCTCCCCCAATTCACCCCCAGACAACCCCACAGAGCCCCCGGGTAATTCTAAGCCAGAATCGAGTTCGGCAGCCCCGAAAACCTCCGAGTAACGATTTCCGAACGATTTTTCCGAGTTTCTAGTCGTTCCTATACTGGTGCAAGTAATGATGCAATTGGAAAATGCATTTTCCGACCCAGAAGGCATTTTTCAAAAAATGGATAAACCAGACGATATAGACTTTTTTCCTGACACCTTCCTGAACACAATACAGAAAACCGCATCTCGATATCTGCTGTGCCTAAAAATTTCCGCAATTCCGGTCCATTTTGATCTAAATGCCCTGGACTAAAACAGGATTAAATATAATTGACTAACTTATATTTGAGTTGTAATTTAAAAAAGGCGATGGTAAAGAAGCCCTAATTTGATAAAATTTTGCACAATAGGTCGTGGTTACTAACACCTATTTACAGATCGAAAAGGAAGGTTATGAAGATTCGGTAACCTATTTTGCGCAAGTTCATTAATTTATAAAAACCGAATTTCTTGACCTTTAAAAAAATCTTTTATTGACTTTCCCACCACTACCAAGAAGTAAGTATAATTAGATCTTAAACACAACTACATTTGCCCATTTTTAAATCATACCTCAGATGTTGCGTATTCGAAAATTATCAGTTGATGAAACGATGATCGATCGTCTATTGCTATTGATTTTTTTTTCTTTTTGTGTAAACACTCACACAAAAAACATTGAAACTGCTACTTCTCTGCACCATATTCAAAGTGAAAATTTATTCGGGTTTGAACTTCGGTTTATATTAAAATTTTATGAACGAGTGTTTGTAAAACTGCAACAGGTTCTTTGGCAAACTTTTTCTAAATACATTCATTCCAGTTGAGATTTTTTTTAAATGTCTTGCACAAATAACTTTACAAATGGTTCAAAAAATTTCCAAAAATGAAGTACCTATATTTTGTGTGGCCTATCCCGGTTTTTGATCTTCCAAAAAATTTATTAAAGTGCTTGTAAAATGCGATGATGAATTTTATTGCACAGTTGACTTTTTAAAAATTTACATATTTCCAATATTATATAAGTAGTAATTGTAAAAATTTATTTAGTACATATCTAAGTTTATGTGTTTTTTAATTAGTATATTCGTGTTATGTAATAAATATAGGCTCATATTTTACATTTACATTTTACATCTTTTATGAGTATGAAATATAAATCAGACGTTCCAACTTTTTTATTCATCACCTACTTATACAATAATAGACAATAGGTATACCTTTATTATTTGATTACCTGCTTACAGGTAAAACAAATTTATTCTTTCTGACTTTAAACATTTAAAATAAATGAGAAGTTTACTCCAATCCACTCCAACTCCAACTCCAATTTCACACAATAACTAAAAAAATAATTAAGTAGACTGATATTTAGTTTAAAAATGTTATTATTCAAATTACAAATTAATTTCAGTAGCTTTATTAAAATTTATTAATTTGATTTCATTTATTTAAAATAATGAAGTTGGTGTCGGCTTCTGGTATAGCCGGAAGTATTGAAGACACCTAGAAATTTTAGTTGTGCTCTAGGGTTTCTCCCATATTGCTAAATTTTCAAAATTTTCCCGAATAACGATCTCACAGTTTCCAATGGAACACCCAGTATTTCAGACAAATGGAGAAGGTAGACTCTGAAAATGACTTCGTGCAACATCCACAAATGATATTTAATCATGTAAAACAAAGAATCAGCAAAAATTGTTCTTCATAAGCAAAAGGTAACCAACTACAAACTTCATTCTCGCAATTCTCAGAACTAAATTCAAACCTTACAGTTTTGTATTACCAACACTTGTCAACATTCGACGAAACGTTGTGTTATTAATATAAAATTCCACATACCTCATAGCACGATTTTACAAGATATATTGCATATACAAATAAAAATTACTCCATCTCCTCTTCTGTTTATTTACAATGCTAATGGTTTAGCGTGTCGTCACTGCATGAAATATTTTAAACAAACAACCGGTTCGCGCGTCAGCCTGGCTCTTTCCCCATTTCCAATTAAAATATAAATGGAGGAGCGTAAACAAAATCGAAATTTAGATTAAAACTGAAAGAAGCTAACGAACTGAGGAATAAATCAAATCAGTTTGTCCCAAATGTCGCTTGCGTCATCGCTCAAAATAAAATCAATCAAGGGCACACTGGAGGGATGTACAGGGAGTCCCAAATATGAGAGTGGCCATTGAAATGGTGTAATACAGGGACTTTTCAAAAGAAGTTATACAAATGGTAAATCTGCAGCAAAAAAGAACACGTTTTACATAAAAATAACCTTAGTAAAATACAACCTTCCAAAGTTTCCAAAAAAAATATGGTATAGTAGCTGTAATTTGAATATCGAAAGAGGTATAACAGTTCTTCTCAACAGTTTTCCGAAAATATCTGCCCCTTGGAGGGGACTGAAATAAGCATATATAAGTTATTTTTTGTTCTTCTTTAACAACTGAAAATAAGTTTATTTGTTTGATAAAAATTGTGTATTCGAAAATACAGATCAGACAGCTTGGTTTATTTTAAAACTTTTACTTTTCTTACTTTTTTGTTAATAAATCTACGGCTTACTTGTTCCCGCCCTCCAGAAACATGAGCCAAGGAATAGACACCACCACAAAATAGCTTTTGACTAGCTGATAATATGTACCAAAATTGAAATTTCTAAGTGTAACTGTTTTTAAGGAAAAATAAAAAAAAATGTTTTTTTCCGCAATTTTGAGACTCGAATATCTCCAGGACCCAAATTGAAAAATTTCATATGAAGATCCCCCCTTCCTCAAATAGCTTGTGGAATACACTGGCAAAATATTTGACCATCATTCTGGAACACCCTGTATATTTATTTTGGACTTACTGAGGAAGAGTAGGTACCACATTATCTGCCTAAAATTCAAGTATGTACGTACACATCACATGAATAACTCATTTATCAACTTCTATAATGTATTTATAGATGAAAGGAAGTATCAGCTCTGTAACCTGCCTCGCATGCAGTGCAATATTTTTATTAAAATTTAGATGGCTTTCTATCTTCTAAAAGAATGTTAAGTGTACACAGAACTACAAATAGTACAAATATGATTTTAAAATCGTGGGGTTTAGCTTGGATGAATAAAATGGAACTGTCTAATGAGAATATAAACATGGCCAAACAAAAAATATCATAGTGTTCATGAAAGATAACAACGTGCGAACATAGGTACAATCTATTACAATAATAATGGCACTCTCTAAGAACCGTTTGTGAACAACTAGAAGTTCTGAGTAGAAATTTCATTAAACCTCTATTGGTGAGTGGAAACAACGAAAAACTAATATTAAAAGACAAGTCGCTAAATTCATTTTAAGTGTGTCATTATTATTGCAATAGATTGTTATACATGAATACGCTAGAGGTGACAGTGACAGACCAAATTCTATAATTTGGCATGAAATCATGAATACATTTAAACAAATTATATGGGGGTTACAAACGGGTTGTAGGTGCTGGTACTAATTTATCCAAAAGAATATGGGAATAGATGCGCCCTTGAGAAATGGACTCGTAAAACAATTTTTGTAAAATCCTTAGTTTTCCGAGAAAAATCATAGAAGTTGTAATATTTTCAATCTTTACGTCGCTGGACTACTGTAGTCTCCAGCGTCATCGAAATGCAGGCGAATCCGAATCCAATTTTAGTATTAACGTTTCTGCGATAGTTTACATACGTTTTTCAAATGTCCAAAATGGTTTAGGTGTATAGCAACTTGGATATCGTTTTAACTTACGGAAAAATAATGTCACGGATTTCTTAACCCGACTTTTTCTTTTACCACAAAAACAATCTGTTAATTTTTCCTGATATTCATTAACACACTGACACTACCGAATACTAATTACAACTCAACTAAACACTATTTAATTATTCATTATCTTTATCGCTCTGAATTTTAATTGATCTCTCCGAAATTTCCAACAAAACACTTTCATTCAAGACTGACTAACTTGGCCGTTTATTCTTTTTTTTATAGACCAAACGAATATTCCAGGTATTTTCTAGCATCTCTGGATATATATCTGGAACGATTCTCGGCGATTCTCAATTTTTCCAGTTGCGCCTCGATACACGGCATTATTTGTTTGTTTACCAGAATCGCGTAGGGGCAATATCGCGTTTCGCGATACCACAGTCGTCGAATTGGGTGCGAGTGGGGCAAATTCCGTGACAACAAGATAAAATGCTTTAGCAGCTGTACGCAGAACGATTTCCCGGTAGGCATGTGCCAAATGCAGCTAGTTTTACCACGATGTTAGTGAGTGCAAGTGTAGGGCAAAAAAATTGCAACCGAATCGTGGAAGAGATGGAGATCCAGAGCGTCCACGGCGTATTACAGAAGCTAGGGAACACAGTTTAGATATTATTGAAGATAATCTCCGAATAAGTACCAGGCAAATCCCTCAACAAGTACAAGAAGTGTCCCAATCAACAGTATGACGTATCATACACGAGGCTCAATTATGCCAATAACTTCGAGTTCAAATCGAACAAGAACCACTTATGTTAGTTCGTAGAAAATGAGTAAGACGGGCCCAAATGTGTTTACACGTCGGTGAACAAAATTTTGAACAATTGTAACATCAGATATGTCAAATTACCACAAATTAATTTTATTAATAATAATAATAGCAAAAGCAGTTGATTTGCTGATATAAAATAGGTGTTATAAAATTTTATTTATTTCTTTCCTCGAGAAATTCTTTCAATTTTTTGTCTGTTCATTTTTTATTACATTGCTGATCGCCGACTGTATACTTTGCCTTGCGCAAGATCAGGTTTTACAATAAACCAATTTCCAGAGTCGTGCAGAAGTGTATTTTTAAATGATTCTCGAACTGCCCTATTTTATACAAAATTATATTTTGGAGTCCCCTGTACATTCAAAAATTATCTGAATCACCCTGTAGATACAACATTACGTCAAAAGTTTCTTCAATCAGTAACAGGTGCATTCTTACTTTAATCGATAATAATTAGTTGTCTATTAGTAACGTAACATTCATATACATATTGTAAAAGAACATAGTACTTATGTAATGCTTAAAAAACTTTATGAATGAAATATATATGTACACTGGCCTGGCCACCATTAACATAATGATATTAACAAACTTTTTTCTTGTTCCTTATAATTTTTTAAAGCAGATGGATGACTTTGTCAAGGTGACTTTATAATAATAAGCTGTTTATAGTCTACAAAAACGTGTTTGCAGGAATTTCTTCTGTGAAATATCCAGCTTACTCCCACTCGAACAACATTTTCTATCGACAGAAATTATTCTAAAAGTATCGCTAAATATGTTAAAATCGCGCACAAAACGATGGACGATAAGTGTGAAAGTGAACCATTTCGTCTAATAAATAGTTAAAATTTTGCGAAGCTAATTCAGTTTATATTTACTTGGCTCTTCCTTAAATATGTATTGTTTTATGTTCCCAAATAACTATTTTCTGCCATTAAATTGTATATAGTCCGAAACTTTATCAACTTTTGCATAATTGTTATAGAAGAAAAAATATGAAAATGAAATGCTTAATTATTAAAAAACATGGCAGTATACTTTTATGTAACTGCACAAAATTACCATACAAGTTTCTGTTCTGTCTGTGATGAACACTGAACAGGAAATATTGGTAATCTCTCATGATCTCTATTTAGATTGTGCTTTCAAATTCACTGCATGTGATAAAAACAAAGGAAAAAATATCTGCAATTATTTCAAATGATTTAATGTATATTAAAATAAATCACTAGCAGTGGATGTGGTATGCTTTATGATATCAAAGCAAACTGAAAATAATGAATTATGCAAATGATATAGCACATAACATGCCACAAAGTGTTTCAAACTCTTCTAAATCATGCATGCAAGATTCTTATGGACGTGAAGATTTCAGGAAACGGTTCTTACATTACATACGTATATACAGTGTGTCCTACCTCCCGCTTACACACTACCACATTTTTTTTTAATGAATTTTTCAATTCATTTGGTTTTTTCAACATTTAGGGTCAATATGGATCAATCTTTTGCGCAATTTTTCTTAACAATCAGAACCTGCTGAGATTGAATAGAATATCGAATTTTTTTAAAAAACAGTAGACCCAGTTTTACGAAATCTCATTAAGAAAAATTGGTCGGAATTACAAAGTTTTAGGAAGAAATAATTAATTTTCAATTTTATAAAGGCATTTGTATTGTATTGTTTGGATTATTACAACAAAAATGGGCTAAAATTTCTTAATTAGTCTAACACACTTATCAAACTGCGTTTTAATATATTTTTATGGAGAATTTTACTGTGTTTTGCAATAGAACTTAATGTGACTAAGAATAAAAAATTGCAAACCTATGATCATACTTATTGAAATGGGGCAAAATCCTCTTATCCTCCGGAAAATTGCATTAGTTTTCCGTTGTTAAAATTACATTTTCACTCATTACAGGTCCCTCAGGGTTACCCAGTAACAACAAAACACATAGTACGCGTGCAGTTAAATAAAATGCAAACTAAAGTTTGTTGTGTTGCTCTACTTTTCAAGCGTCAAACATACCAAATAAATAACTTCGCAGCAGATGAGTGTAAATTGGTCGTCGATAAATAAGAATTTAATATAGTTAAAAGAAAAATTTTTCATACAGGGTGTCTTGCAAGTTGTTAGTATAATTTTAGGAGGTGATAGAATACTTGATTTTTGAGTCGATTGAAACAAACATACCTATATACCAAGTGTTACAATATTTATGATAATAAATGTTTTAATATTTTTTAATTTATACGTGCTTTTCTACAATGGGGAATGCCACTATGTTGGAAAAGTTTTTGGAAACTCAGTAAATTACATTGTTTTGGAAATATATGAAGACCATATTCGTTGTTTTTTAAATTAAATTAAATTTAAAAAAATTATTGGCAAATTAATGTACATGTGACGTCAGATGTACATTTTTAACATGCGGCAACAGAGCAATAGCATACAACTTGTTTTAGAATAAAATAAATGAAATGCAGTACTGTATAAATAGAGACAGATATAGTGCCTGTAAACATCATTTGTCACTTCCGCCCAGAGAAATAGAGGAGAGGAGAACGAGCTTCGACGAGTGCGCATCCACATTTCACTAGGACGCTAGAGGTACTGCCATTTTGAAATCATGTACGTCACACTTTTAAGTCAAGATATTTACAGATAACGGTCGGACGGGAGACTGAACGTTTCGTATTTCTCTGATTGTCATGCATTGTTGTCAACTGGTAAAAATGTACGCGTGACGTCATGCTGTTTTAAATAATTAATATCTCTCATAAAACTGCATATTAGTCCAAATGCTATTACACGTATCCAATGTTTTTTAGAGTACTCTCTAAAAATGCAAAATACCAAATTTAGTGGTATTCCCCATTATTGAAGTGTAGAAGAAAAACAAACCTTTTTATAACAAATGTTTATATACTTTTTTATTAGAAATGAATGAATTATTTAAATTATTTAACCAATAAAATCCAAAGTGGCTTCGTTACTTACCTAGAACTTTTAAACATGGTTTTTCTGCTTTGCAAAAGCGAAGAGTTAAATTTAAACGTGTATTTTATTTAAACTTTTGTGTGTAGGCTTATTCAGATATTATTAAAAACTTACCAATGCTCTTTCAGTTCTTAGGAAAAGTTTCTTGATAAACATTAAAAAAATTAGGGAAATTAATCTTAACACGTTTAAATACAGGACAGCCATTCAGGTATGTAATAAAAACGGTTTAAGAAATGATCAAGTATTCTATCGCCTCCTAAGATTATTGTAACGAGTATATCCGCTCTTAAAATATATATAGAATATCAACCTAAACATAATATCAATTTGAATATGAACAGTAAAAAAATTTACGGTATTAATTTGTCTTGGAACTCTTCTGCGAACATTTGGTGTTATTTTTTTATATAGCGATACGGCAGCTTTGTATATTGTGAACGAATTTTCGATAAATTATTAACTGACAAGAAAAATGCGATGTCTTGCCGTGTGTAAACTTTCCAAATACCATAATTTTTATTCAAGCACGGAAAACAATGTAATCGGGATCGCATTTATTCCACAGAAATAAAACATTATCCCCATTCTAACCGTCAAGTTGTCAGAAGAAAATTAATGGGAACGCATTCAAACGATAAATCATAATCCGCGTTCCTGGTAGCTACTGTTACGACAGAAAATTATTTATTTCCGTTCTCTCCATTCCGTTAGATCCTTATTTTTGTTATAAAGTAATTAGAAATTTTATCATAATTGCCTACGGTGACAAACTACGTTATGGTGGTTGCTTACCGAGTTCACATAGGCACAATGAATAGGAAACAGTCGTGAATTTTGCTATGTATGATATTAACTTCTGCTGGCCTAATGCTAATATACTTCATTAAAAGTTTTGAAGAGTATTAAAAAAAACTATTTTAAACTTACCGTAACATACACTCAGATGCAAAAAAAAACGCAACAGTGAAATTTTTGGTAAAGTTTGAAAAGTCACAACTCTTTTGTTTTTAGGCTGATTTTCATAATTTTTTTTATAAAACTTTAGATAAAATGATCAACTTTAATCCACGTATTTAGTCGTTTGATAAATGTTGGCCTTTTAGTCATTATACAGGGTTAATTGAAAGGTTGCTTCATGACCTTACTTTTAAAACGCCCTGTGGAATAATTTTAAATTATGAAAATCAGCATAAAAACAAAAAAGTTGTGACTCTTCAAACTTTACCAAAAATATCACTGTTGCGTTTTTTTGCACCTGAGTGTAAATACGTTTGACGTCACGGCGACCATATTTATGATACTGTGACGTCATATTATTTGTTTACAAACAGATACTAAAATTTTCTATTGATTGCAATGTACGTTGGCGTTTATTTCAGCATTTTTTTATACTTTCTTAATTTGAAAAGTATTCTTAAATATTGTTTAGTGCCACAGTGCAAAATTTTCATTTATTAGAACACCTGGAAAAGTATTTAATTAATTATTGTTAGATAGGGTTGAATGCAAAACTAAGAAATTTTATAATCTATCCTGTACTTCCGCTCTCAGTTTTAATGAATAATTTACTTCATAAAATATATAATTTTTTATAATACTGTCACGGAATTTGCCCCACTCACACCCAAACCGACGACTCTGGTATCGCGAAATGCTAATATTGCCCCGATCGCCCCTACACGATTCTGTTAAACAAACAAAAAGCCATGGATCGAGACGGGACTAGAAAATTGGGGAATCGACGAGAAGCTTTCGAGTCGTTCAGGAAGATGAATCTAGAGATACTAGAATATACCTGGAATATTCGTTGGGTCTATAAAAGAAGAATAAACGGCCGAGTTAGTTAGTCTTGTATAAGTCTTGTATTACAGTCTGAATTGAAGTGTTTAGTTGGAGATATCAAAGTGATTTAGATAGCGATTAAGTAAATAAGTGTTTAGTTGAGTTCTAATTAGTGTTCAGAAGTGTACTGAGTAGCTAATAAAGAAGTAGTTAATTAACGGATTGTTTTTCTGGCAATAGTAAAAGTCGGATTAGGAAATCCGTGACAATACATATATTTTTATAACATAGTATTTTATTCGTCCAGCATTAAATTAATCAATTACAGGATACTATAAAACTAGTAAAACAGTGAAGAAAAATAACAGTTGTTTAAATAAGATGATGCGTATCACGTAAATCAATGTAAAGAAAGTTAATACAAACACCATTCTACTAGCTGCAATTACAGAAAGCAATTAAGTAACCCTCCTCTTAGCAGCATGAAAAAGCTCATTAAAGACACCGTATTCTTGAAATAGTGTTTTCTACAAGTACAAATAATTTTAAACATTTAAGAACTGAATAATATAGAGCTTAGCAAATAACAGGGATGTTATCTTATGCCACCTGCGAATATTCAAAGGTATCGAAGTTAAACGAATATGTAACGACAGCAAGCGGTCTAACCAACAAATTTTTAAGTAGAGAAATCTTTCAAAATATGTATTTTTTAGTAAAAATGGATAAACAAAATATAAAAAAATTTATTTCTGACATGGCTTTTGGTGTACGCGTTTTATTTAGAAAAATACGACCTTAAGAGAACAGTTGAAAATCTCACACTTATCACAAATAGGATTGTTATTAACTTAGCTATAGGAGTATGAAAAATAGATCAAGAACGGTTTGACGTTCTAGGAACGAAAGAATTAAGAGTGGGGAGTCGATATTATTCTGTAAGAGAGAATGCAGAAATTTAAGAGAATAGTAGCGTCTTCTAAAATCCAACGAAATAAGACCGAATCGACTAAGTAAGTAGTTATGATCACAACGCGATAAACAATATTTTAGACAATTTCTCTGTACTGCCTCAATTGAACTAACATGACTCTCATAAAACGGCCTCCAAAAAAACGAGCAATATTCGAACTTGGATCTTACATATAAAAAAACAAGGTTTTTAAAATCTGAATGTCATGGAAATTCTAACCTTGTCAAAGCGGACTCCAAGATCTTTAGTTGCATCACAGCGAGCCAGCACATGCAAATAGATTACATAATTGAACAATATTTTATTACGTTTACGAGTAAATTACACCATTTTACGTTTATTATTATTAAGAAGTGTTCAAAGTACACCATCGAGGCACATTGTTTAGCTGCAGCTGAAGTTTAACACAGTCATCGACCGAGTTAACAGCATTGTACAGTTTCAAGTCATCGGCAAAGAACATTTCTTCACAATCAATCACGTTATTGAGATCATTAACAAAGAAAGGAAAAGTAACAGGCCTAAATTTGACCCTTGCGGAACATCAGACGGTACTAAATAAGGAATGGAATTAAATTCGTTATAAGTGATGTATTGAAAACTGTTAGTTAAATAAGACTGAAACAAATTGTCCAGATAGTGGGAGAATCCATAATCGCTTAATTTAGATAATAATAATGTGATGTGAATTGATCTACATGATCAAATACCTTGGATAAGTCCGTGTAAACCATATCCACTTGCCCTATCTTTCTCATAAATAAATTGGTATTAGTGAAGCGTTTTTCCATAAATCCATGTTGGTCAAGTGAGGTAATATTTCTTTTTAGGGGGTAGATGCGATTATACACGGATACCTCAACTCGACTTTAGTAAATTTAGATAATATGGGAGAATAGTTTTCAATTTCCGTAGGGTCACTGGCTTAAGTATAAGGCAGCCTTCAATCAGGAATCAGGGAAAACACCTTGTCTTAACGACAAACTAAACATTATAGACACTGGGAATGCAAACGCATATAACAAACTTACGATGGTGCCTGTATTTCTCGAGCATTAAAACAGTGTTAAAACGTTACTCGGTTTACAAATATAAATATTAAGATGATTATACATGACTATATTAACTTAACAGTGACGGTAACATATACAAGAAAATAAGTATAAGTGAAAACACTTACCGAATATACATATAAAGCTTAAAGTTGAAACAAACGTATGCCCAGCTAGGAGAAACTGGAGAGTGCTAGCTAGCACTCCCAAAATTAAAATTTGCTCCTCTAAATTAGGTAAATAATTTTAAATTGTCAATACCTAATCTAGAAATCTAAAATAAATATAAAAATAGTTGAATTATTATATTCGAAAGGCCCACTATCTGAAAATTTCGATAATGTGACACTATCTCGATAGATCATATATCTGAATTCTATATTGAGCATTTGAGAAATAAAAAAAAATAATATAAAAAGGTCAAATTTATTTTAAACAGGGCATACAATTGCCTTATTTTGGTCCCAGAAATATCTAACATATATGTAGTGTGTAAAATCCTCTCTAGAATATTTTGAGAGTTGTAGACGAATACTTTTTTATATACAGTTTAAGAACTAACCACACCAGAAGTATAGTTTTATTTATTAACCAATTGCAATGAACTTCAACTGCGACCATTTTATCAGAACTAGAAAAATATTAATTATTAATGATTTTTTAAGGGATTCTTATTGAGAATGACGTGACACACGCGTATACAAACACATTTTTCTACGTTCATGCAAAAAAACAAAACTTTATTGAACTATATTTAGTGGAAAAAGTGGTTCTTTATTGCACTAGTGCAATAAAATATTTATTGCATTCATCTGTCATTCTACTATAGCGTTTTGCCATCATGACAAACATAAATGTTCAAATTGACGTCATATTTGCTTACACTTAGTGTCATCTAAATAAGACATTTTTTGGTTTTTGCATGAACGTAGAAAAAATATTATATGCAACTCATACAAAAAGTGCTTATTGCACTCGAATAAACACTTACTTTTTGTACTTGTTGCATAAATATCTATTTTGATAGTTTTGACGTAACTATAGTTTCCCTAAAGTTCTTCAGTGATATGATTTTTTTTTTTAAATTTATCTGAAAATAGTTGCAAATCAATAGAAAATAGATTTGTAACTACTGCCGAGTGTCGAGTTATATTTGTAGGGTTTTCATGTATATTTCAGGTCACCCCACCCCAAGAATTCGTTCGCAAAAGATCCCTAATAATAAAAGTACGGTACCTTTTAATATTTGTATCAAAATAATATTCGCAGGTTTCATTTTAACAATCAATGTGTCTACACATTTTCACATACTTTTTGAGTTGATCAATAAATTAAAAAAGTTTAATGATTTATTTCTACAAATTTAAATAAATATGCCAAAATATACAGAGTGTTGGCTTGCTAATAGCTAATACAACGAAGTGTAATTGAAGTAGTTCAAATACAATTTTGTGGAAAAATGCTTCCTTTCCAACATGCAGATCAGTACATTTTAAATGCACGAGATTTAGATGAATAGACGAAATTCATCTGAATCTCAGAAAACAGTTTTATTAGAGAATAGGCAATCGGGATGATATTGTTGCAGTTTTTTTTTCTGAACCGATGCATTTTATACGGTGGCGCAATACAGTGGCGGCTCCTTACTTTTTACACTAGTGAGGTAAGCAAACAGTTTATTCCAAATACAAACTACTGAATTAAAATTTTTTGAAAACATTCATGTTCAGCACCTTTGAAAATATAGGGGGTGGGATTTCTATAGGTCAATTAGAAACTATTTGACGATTTTTTACTGTATTAGAACGGTATTTTAAGCTAATATAAATTAAATCTCCTACAATTCCTATCAATGAAGTCATATGTATGCTCTCTGATACCAAACAACTAGGTATGCTATGTGAAGGATGCTGCCGTTGACGATACATTTCAGCATATCTTCTAGAAGCTTCTAACCCATTCCCCTGCGACAGACCGTCATTTGTGTATGCCATTTTAATAACAAGTGAATTATTAAAGTAACAAATTAAGAACAGAACAACAATACACAATTAGTATTACTTCAATTTCAAAAATTTACAAACTGACAGCTTGTCAGTATTTTTTATATATATTTAGGTATTAATAATATTGTGTGAAACTAACTACTCAGTGGACAAAAGCCCCAACCTGCATACCTAGATGTTTGGTATCAGAGAACATACATATGACTTCATTGATAGGAATTGTAGAAGATTTGATTTATATTAGCTTAAAATACCTTTCTAAAACAGTAAAAAAAAAATTAATTGTCAGTATCGCTAATAGCGGCCTACTAGATAAATTAGTTTCGTATTTTCGTTTTATGGCAATATGTTTTAGAATGAAACAGGCTATCAGAATAAATTTTTAAATGGTAAACAAATAATAAGACAAAAAATTACGTTGGAAATAAATTTTAGGGGTTGCGTTTTCCACCCCTTACAACCATGGGGTAAACCAAATAAATTACTGGCTAAGTGTCTTTTTGGTAGTAGAAAATGTCAGGTTAATTTCAATATTGTAACTTGTTTAGTGCTTGTGAAAAAAATTGTTAAACAAATTTTATGTACAACCTTTAAGGGGCTGTATCTTAACAAGGGATGTTCCAATGAGGTTTCATTATATGAAAGATCCTATCTTTTTTCGATGAGGAATCACCCCCTTAAATGTTTTACACTTATTTAGTTACACCCTGTATAAAAAAAAATATTTGACGGTTTTCCCGAACTTTCAAATTAATTCCTTTTTAATTTCTATTTTACGCGCATCGTTCAATGCTGATGTAATATTTTATTTACTTCTACTTATCAATGTTTATTTGAAAAAATACAATGAGTAATTTTATTATGAAATATTAATAAATCTCGCGATAACTTTTTAAATCGGAATATCCATTTTTACCAATGTGGTAAAAGTGCGCTTACTTATTGAATAATTAATAATATCGTTAGCATATTCCTCACGTTTTCCTGTGCCTACTTGAGGCTTGGGCATTGCCATTTCACATACACAGTTACAGCACACACTTAACAAAAACGAATCAGAAACGACAACAAAATTTTAATTACAGTGCACTAAATTTTTAAATACTTGCAAGTCGTTACAATAACTTTAGGAGGTGATAGAATACATGATTTTGGCTCGATTGAAACAAACATACCTATATACCAAGTGTTACAATATTTGTGATATCTTTTTTTTAATATTTATTAATTAAACCGTGCTTTTCTACTGAAGTGTAGAAGAAAAACAAACCTTTTTATAACAAATATTTCTATACTTTTTTTTTATTAGGAATGAATGAATTATTTAAATGATTTAACCAATAGAATTCTAAGTAGCTTCGTTACTTAGTTAGAACTTCATAAACATGGTTTTTCAACTTTGTAAAAGCGAAGAATCAAATTTAAACGTGGATTTTATTTACATACCTTTGAGTGTAGGTTTATTCAGATATTATTAAAAACTTACCTAAGCAATGTTCTTTCAGTTCCTAGGAAAAGTTTCTTGATAAACATTCTAAAAATTAGGAACATTATTCTTATCACTTTTAAGTATACCATTATTAATTATTAATGATGCCATTATCATAATCAAAGGTTTTTAATAAACTTCTAAGAATAGTACACTTTAACAAATTCGAGCTTATAGTTTGACAGTTGATCTACATTTACGGTTGCTATGGAAACTAACGACAATTGTTTGCTCATGGCATAACCAGCTTTTCAATAGAAACATTGCTTTTCCTTTTTACGCCGTAACTTTAAATTAGCTTTTAAGATTTGAGCGATTGATATAAATATTTAGCGTTTTGAATCCTCCTGTATTTCAATAACTTCAATATTTTCTAAAGGATGCGTTTTTGTTAGCGAATGTCTTTGTTTCATAAACCATTTTTATTATATACTGTCCTCTATTTTGGCGAATGCGCTCCCTGCATACATAAAAGTGTTAAGATTAATTTCCCTAATTTTTAGAATGTTTATCAAGAAAGTTTTCCTAAGAACTGAAAGAGCATTGCTTAGGTAAGTTTTTAATATAATATCTGAATACTTAAACCTACACACGAAGGTTTGAAAAACCATGTTAAATCATTTACCTAATCCATTCATTCTTAATAAAAAAAAGTAATAGAAATATTTGTTATAAAAAGGTTTGTTTTTCTTCTACACTTCAATAATTGTAGAAAAGCACAGTTAAATTAAAAAATATTAAAAAAATAATTATCAGAAATATGGCAATACTTGTTATATAGATATGTTTGTTTCAATCGAGTCAAAATCAAGTATTCTATCACCTCCTAAAATTATTGTAACGATTTGCAAGACACCCTGTATATTAATAGCGGAGTAACGAATTGCGATATGATCGTACAATATGGCAAACTATATCAGACTGTCTCTGTTGCACTTGTTGCACTCTTATAGAAACGAGGCATGCTTCTGAAAGGTCTCTCTCCCACAATTGGCTACCAACGGGTTTCATGCTCTCTATCTCTATCTAAGTTTATTGGTATTGAAGATTGCCCGCACACATTATTGCATATTTGTTATTACCGTTATTAGGATAAACAGAAGCAAATTCAAAAGTGCAATATTAACATTAATTAATTAACATTTATTTTTTGTAAAGGGACCTCAAAAATTATGCTGGCGCATTACTAATATCGTGCTAGGTATGTTAAGTACATGATAAAGGTTCTAATTAGCACCCTTTATCAATTGAAAAAAATTATATAACGATTTTTCGAGATATGCTGGAACTACTCCCCTAATTTATTATCATACAATTTATTGGTTAAATTTGACCGATTAAAAGCCAACCTTGCGTAGGTAATAAATAAATAATATGCTTTTTGCATTAATTACCTTATACTGTGATATCTGGCATTTATTTTTTTCATTCAACTCACAATTCAATTTGTTGTTTATAGTCATCTATTGCCAAATTCTTACGTATTATCACGGTAACGATATTAAAAAGAAAGGATAAAAGAGTGAGCACTCTATAGAGCAGCGAGCAGATAATTCGGAAAAGGCAAACCCCAATTACAACTGACCCAGATATCCGAAATGGGCTCAATAACCCCAACACAAACGTGCCGGCCGCCCGTGCTCGTGAACTAGAAGCCACCTACGTACTTCTTTGACTCGATGGGCTGCACCAGGTCTAGTGATGAGCGCCGTGCCGTTGCACACCACGGCGGTGTCCTCCACGAAGACGCACTCCGGCAGGCTCTCGTCGGGGGGCAGCTCGATCACGTCCAGCCCCATCTCCCTCAGCAGCCTCACGTAGTTCTCGTGCTGCTTCTTGGCCT
Organism: Monochamus alternatus; assembly: GCA_037114965.1. NCBI lineage: Eukaryota > Metazoa > Arthropoda > Insecta > Coleoptera > Cerambycidae > Monochamus > Monochamus alternatus. The sequence continues at coordinate 8,309,690 of CM073426.1, read as the reverse complement.
CCTCTAGCTCGATCTCGCCGCGGGTCCTGAGGGAGAGCGGGATGCGACATACTACGGCGTGAGTGTACCGAAAGGCCGCCATCTTGCGTGGACGTGCCAACGACGCGGACCGCAACGCGACTGCGAGCGGACCGTTAGCCGTTGGTGGAAGAGGCGCGGAACCAGCCGGAGGACATGTTATGTAACGACCGGTTCGGCGGGTGCGAAATCGGCTTGCGCGCTTCGCCAGCAGCTTCGGGTGGTTTACCTGCGGCGGCGGATTTGCACCTGGAGGTGGAGATTACCAGATGCCAGCATTGGCGACAATCATGACGTGCCTGACATCTGTTGATAGATTGGTGAACAACAAATTACTTGCATAATAGTAGTGTGCAGTTTGTACCAGAACAGCTTGAAAATAGTATCATTTTGTCTTGAACGAAGAAAAGGACAGGATCTGCATGAAGCGATAATATTTCCTGTTTTGTAAAATTTGTGAATCTTGACACTTTCCTGTAATTAATAATTAAAATCAAAATCTGTCCATGAGGACAGGCTTTGTAATATCATGTAATACCATCTCTTGTAAAACCATCAGCTTTGTCAGTAAATAAAATATTGCCACGGATTTCCCAATCCGAATTTTTACTTACTGCCAGAAAAACAATCCGTTAATTAATTACTTCTCTTTATTAGCTACTCAGTACACTACTGAACACTTATTACAACTCAATTAAACACTTATTTAATTAATCCCTATCTAAATCGCTTTGATCTCTCTAACTAAACACTTGAATTCAACACTGTAATACAAAACTAACTTAATCGGCCGTTTATTTTTCTTTTATAGACCCAACGAATATTCCAGGTATATTCTAATATCTCTAGATTCGTCTTCCCGAACGACTCGAATGCTTCTCGTCGATTCCCCAATTTTCTAGTAGTAAATTTTAATAATAATTACACCTGCTTTAAACAATTTTCGTTGCAACAGCAAAATGTCTAACGGCATTTATTTGAATTATGGCAACTTGATTAATTAAATTAACTTTGACGAGCTGTAACTTGCAAACAATTGACAATCTGTAAAAAAAATTCATGACGTACTGCTATTATTGTAATCCGTAGAATCACCTTTCGAGTTTCCTAACGGTCTTTCAGAACACCCTGTATATTGCTCAATATCATATGTGCTGCTTTTCAACAATTACAAATGTTATGCAACCACTGTTACACGGGTGGTAGTACTGGCGCAAAATAGTCATTAAAAACAATGGAATTATCCAATGCAGTAACAGTGTCTAGAAAAAGCAGTACATATTATTTTTTTTGCGGCAAAAGTATTTTGGTTTGAAGTAAAACAAAAAATTTTCTACAAACGTCAAGATATGAGGTTCGCGCATTCAGACGCTTCCTGAAGTTCTTGTGTTACAAGGAGGACGGGGTTTATCCAGTTATTGGATATCCTTACGAGATTTGGTATCAGTAGTCTGGCGGCCCGCCGTGTAATGGCTCAGCAAATATTTTTGTATAAACTATTGCATAACTTGGTTGACTATACTCATGTATTTAACTTGATTAACTTCAGGATACCGAGACATGGCTCTAGGTTTAATATGTTGTTTTACAAATCAACGCCGAGAATTAATACAACTAAATATTCACCCATTCACCGGATTTGTGAAAATTATAATAAATTGCAAGGTGGCTTCGATATTTTCAACTGTACTATGGTCTCAATAAAATCTCAAAATTTGGATACTTTTATTAATTTACTGTAACATATTTACGTTGGTACATTTAAGTGTTATTTTAATTTTTACTGCTGTTTTCAGTGTAACTGATAATGTATGTATTGTGTGTACTGTATACATATTGTCACGGATTTCTTAATCCGAATTTCTCTACTGCCAGAAAAACAATCCGTTAATTAATTACTTCTTTATTAACTATACTCAGTACACTACTGAACACTAATTAGAACTCAACTAAACACTTATTTAATTAATCGCTATCTAAATCACTTTGATATCTCGAACTAAACACTTCAATTCAGACTGTAATACAAGACTTATACAAGACTAACTTAATCGGCCGTTTATTTTTCTTTTATAGACCCAACGAATATTCCAGGTATATTCTAGTATCTCTAGATTCATCTTCCCGAACGACTCGAATGCTTCCCCAATTTTCTAGTCCCGTCTCGATCCACGGCTTTTTGTTTGTTTAACAGAATCGTGTAGGGGCGATCGGGGCAATCTTAGCATTTCGCGATACCACAGTCGTCGGTTTGGGTGTGAGTGGGGCAAATTCCGTGACAATATGTTCTGTTTTTGGCAAATTGTATTTTTCCTACCCTGTAATTGGTTGTGTACTGTAGGGCAATTTTATTTGATATTTGAATTTTATTATTGATTGAATCTTTGACGTATCCTTCGGTCACGGTCGAAATTTCCATTCTGCGTGTCGTTTCAATGCCTCCCGCATTATTAAGAAGTATAGTTGAAGTTTTCCCATTAATGACCAGCATAGGCATTAAAATTTGGTAATTTTAAGTATTTTGCTATTATGCTAGGCATCTTTCCACGGACGAAGAGCAACATATTTTCGGTAAATGACAATATTATAATCTAAATTTGACTGTAAAAATTCGTTATATATTCGGTTTTGTATCGGGTACTTTAGCAATCAAAATGGAATCTTTATCTTTATGTCATTGACCGTCATTTTATTAAGGCGGCAAGCACCCGAAATACCCAGTATTAAATCGACAAATCATTGACGATATTTCGTAATTTAAAAAACACATACAACAACCATTACAAATGTACCTTAACCATCAAATAGATTTCGTCATCTGCCTCTCTTATGAATTGATTAACTTCCATTCGAGTTAATACCTTAGATTTCTTAGGACAATTTTTTCAAATATGGAACCAACTTGTAAATTTCTTAAAATCCACGTTTTCTTTAACATTAAGTGTTGATTTCAACAGAATATACTGCCCATAATGTAGAAGACTTCACTTTCTTAGACTTTTTTGCAAAATATGCCAACACATTTTCGGATATTTTTCATGTTTTATTTGCTCTTTATACTGCTGATATGCATTTTCATACTGCCATCTCGATTTCTTTGTAAAAGATTTGAAATTACCGAATTGACTGCATTTATCAAATTAGGTGGAGTACTGCTTAGTTGATCGTCGCTCGAAATTTCCATTATTTTACAGTTAAAAATATCAGGTACTGGAAAACTGACACTAGCAAAATATCGCTTTCAAATAATTATTGTTGTCCACAATTGCCATTTTATTTCCATAGTTACAGTGATTACTTGATTTTGAAAAACATTTTAAGCCAGTTCCACAATATTCTTTTGTATTAAACTAAACATTACTAAACTTATTTTAGAATAATTTTAAGGGATATTTTGATGTTTGTAGAAAAAATTTTCTATGCAACATATGCGCAAATTACTTTGGCGATCTCGCCTAATTTTTTAACGAGGCGTAGTGGCCGTTTTTTTGCCGATGAGTTTATATATATGAAAAATATGTTAAATAACGCAATATGTTCTTCTCGGGCCCATTTGTGAACAAATTACCAACGGAGAGGTACAAGAAAGTTATTCACTCATGTTTCGTAATTAAAGATAAGCAGTTAAAGCATGGTAAGATAGAATTCTATTGTGCGACGTACTTAAAAGTGCATATAGGCCCCCACGATTTTCTTAATAATAACTTTAAATGTAACATGAGCAAACTTTTTAACGAAACCGATATTTTGATATCGCTTGATATAAACAACTGGCTTGTCCCAGTCCCAGTGTCTTAACTCCCAGTCCCAATCTCAACTATTAAATTAAAAATTTATTTGCTTAATGCAGTGGTTAAATTTTGATTCCTACTCCATGTAAAAATCTGCATTTTTGTATAAGTCGATTTTTGTTACTATTTTGAAGTGACAATTGAAGCGCCTGTCCTTGAAATTCTCGAAAAAATTCGCGTGCGTACCTCCACTGCTGCAGTGGAAGTACGATAAGATAGAATTCTATTTTGTGAATAACTAACATAAACAAAATATAATTCTATAATTTATCATATTTTCAGAATATTTAGTAGTAGGTACCCCGAATACATAGACTGTAGTATGCTTACAAGATAACAAATTATAGAAATGTGATATCTTGTTTATGTGTGTAGCTTACAAAAAAGCATATCATATTGTGCTTTCATTGCAGCAACTTACCAGTATTAATAATTCATCGCAAAATATAATTCTGTGTTATCATGCTGGTCCGGGTTTCCGCGACCGAGAGACCGTAGACCAACTACACTTGTAGCATAGTTGCATAGCTATATATATTTTGTGCTTGTATAGAATATTAACACCATCTCTGCAAGTATGTAAGTTGGAATAATGTTGGCTTGAGTCAATGTGACAATTTGATACCGGTCGGCGTTTGACCACCCCCCTAATTAATGAGGTTTTCCAGGTTTCTCCATTGCCGAATTGAATGGTGGTTAGGGCCTACCAACGTAATTAGTTCCTGGACGCAAATGCAGCCTACTTAATAATATGTCGCTCTCACTTTTGCAAGTGTCCGACTTATAAACTTCCTTCTATAGAAATAGAGTAAGTTTTCAGTTATAACCTACTTATAACTACTACTACTTCTACTTCTTCGAGTACTGCTACTACCACCACTACCACTAATTCGATCATGAGTAAGTTACTGATGCCAAACCTTTATAATTTACGTTTTCTCCGTCAGATATCCAAAACTTCCTGGTACACAGTTTTGTAACATTGTTCGTCACTGATTGAGGTATTTTCCGATTTAGAATATAGCAGCCTTAAACTTTAATATAATGCAAAGTATTTCAAAAATTTAATTTTTAATGGTTTTCTTATAATAGCAACACAAAATACAATTTATGTATATATGGTTGCCTACCTACAAATTTTTAAACCGATTATGCGTATCCGCCTCCTAAGAAATACAGAGTTAACTATGATTAAGTACAAATATTTTAAGGGATAAAGAAAATTAAGAATTAACGAAATTTCCCTTCAAAATAATTCCAAACTTATTTGCAAAGCGAAACAATTTTTTTTTTTCGAAATTATATTAAATCCTTATTTAACGCCTCCTATGTGACTTGTCCGTCACGTTTACAGAATCAGAGTAAATAACGTAGGCAACTAACAACACGACTGTAAAATTTCCAGTCATGTTATAATTTAATTCCTGTGTTTACGTTGTAGTTTTGTGTTCTTCAGTTTTTAGTACCTTTTTTAATTTTTAAGCGTTACATAGTTATTAAATAAATAAATTTGTGTGAATGTAGATACTTTCGCACAATATAGTTCACCGGTTTGGTTTTCTAGGTTATGGGACAAGACTGAAATGGGTACAATAAAAGTTTTCTATTATCTATTCCTTTCGTCCGATTTTGTTATAATAAATAGGCATTTTATCTAGCTGTACCTACAGAAAGTGTGTTTTATGGGTAGTGTGGTTATAATGAATGAAAATGTTGTAGTTTTGCCAGTGTGTAACTAATGAAACTACACTACTACTAATGAAAATGTAAATAATGAAAAACGAATGCAAAATAGTGGGATTAACTGTTATCTACCTATCTATCAGGTATTATTATTAATAAAAATGCTAATTTTTGTCATTTTTGCATTTAGAAATGCTGTAAAAAACGACCGCATGGTAGTAGATATTTTTGACAGATGTAAGCTTTTGCCTCAATTTTTAAATATCGAGCTAAACTTCTGTAATAATTTTTGTATTGTCTTTTAGGCTTTCCCGAGCGCGTGGTTAAAATTTTTGTAGTCACAGTTAACCCTTTATGTAGGTTGCGCATGAACCTAGTTTACTATTTGTGAGCAAACTTGCGACTCCTTGGTTGCCGCCATTTTGGTTCCTGCCATTTTGGTTCCTTCATTTGTCGAGGAAACTACACTACTGCTAATGAAAATGTAAATAATGAAAAACGAATACAAAATAGTGGGATTAACTGTTATCTACCTATCTATCAGGTATTATTATTAATAAAAATGCTATTTTTTGTCATTTTTGCATTTAGAAATGCTGCAAAAAAACGACCGCATGGTAGTAGATATTTTTGACAGATGTAAGCTTTTGCTCCATTTTTTAAATATCGAGCTAAACTTCTGTAATAATTTTTGTATTGTCTTTTAGGCCTTCCCGAGCGCGTGGTTAAAATTTTTGTAGTCAGAGTTAACCCTTTATGTAGGTTGCGCATGAACCTAGTTTACTATTTGTGAGCAAACTTGCGACTCCTTGGTTGCCGCCATTTTGGTTCCTGCATTTGTCGAGGACGTTATTGAAATTTCATCAACAGCATTAATAATCAAGTCTACCACAGTAGATACCCACTCTTTTATCATTACTCATTAAGTTCATAATAGTTACGTTGGGACTTCCCCAATAGTGAACCACTTCCTGAAATGGCTCGGGTAAGTTTAAGAAAAAACTACAACACTTAAAATACCAATTTATTTATTTAAATTATAATAGCATACAACACAGTTGTAAAGTCAATTAAAATTACAATAAAATCTAAATTAAAATTTCAACATGATAGTCAATCTATTGAGCTGGAGAAGATGTACAATCATGTCAATAACTCAGCGCGGCCCGATATAGATAAGGAGCGTTGACTCTTAAAATTAATTATCCATTAAAAAAATACAAAAATCTACAGTAGATACTGTCAAGCAATGTTAATTTTGTGATGCAATGTTAAAATGTGGAATGGATACAATGAATATAATGTACTACTAACTGGATATAATATATTTCGTACATTAAGACTGCACTAACACGGATAAGCCCCGAAATAGGCGGTTCTTGTTCGGGCCTGCGAGATCTGCTCTCGTTGACCTGAACCTGGCGCCCTTCAGAGCTTGTCGGACATACAATTGCTTACAATAGAAAAAAAAATCTAGCTAAAATTATTTATACAAACAATTAACCTTAACTATGCAATGAATATATTTATGAATAAAACTGTCCTCTATATTTTATAAAAAAAGCTACAATCATCTTTCACTGACGAGTATTTCAAATATATTCCAATAAAAAAAGTGTTAATATATGGATGAATCTTATACACTAGATTGTTGCACATAGTTTGAGATATAAAATCAAAGTATTTATAAGGTTTAAGTAAAAGGAAAAGGAAAGGGATATAGGTGCCTCGGCAGTGGGCTTAGGAGACCGTCGGGTCTCTTTATTTTCCTTCTTTCTCTTTGTTCTCTGCCGTCTCTTTCTCTTTAGCTTTGTCCTTCTCCTTTTCATCAGCCTGCCAAAAAAATAATTATATTATTATTAACGCCAAAAGTTCTAATTTCAGGTATTTTCTACTAAATTCATTCCCAATAATCCTACTAGAAGATGCATTATCCCCTAAGAAGCATAAAACTATGCTATGTAACATTTCCATACATACCTTCTCCTTCTCTATATCCTTCTCCTCGGGCTCTTTCTCCTTGTCGCCTTCTTTCTCATCTTTGCTCTCTTCCTTGTTGTCCTTGGATTCTTCGGGAGCAGGTTTAGGCAGATGGGAGTTCAAGTCAAGGGTTGTGCAGATGTCGTCCCAATCGGGGAAACAACGCTCCTTCATGCGATTCACAAGGCCTACTAGATTTGGACAGGATTCAGTCATGAAATCGCGGAGGTGATAACTCACTTCCTTGTCAATGAAGTAGATTTGAGCGAGGTGGGCAAACACAACTACGTCCAACTGGAAAATGCATTAATATTATTAAAAGTTGTCAAGACATCAAAAATTCATTAATTTTTGTTACTAAAATAACGCTTTTACAAATGGGAATTTGAAAAATCCTAAATTTGCGAACACGCTTGGGAAAACGGTCATGTGATTCAATGGTATTCGGCAAAAATTTTAGAGAAGGAAGATAACGCGACAAAAAGAAAATTAAAAGAGACCGCGATTATTTTGTTGAACGGAGATAAGTGTGTGTCAAACTGTTCAGTAAACATCGATCATTGTTGGCTACAGTTGTATCAAGAAGAAGTAAGTAAAAATAAAATAAAAATCATTTAACATCTCTATGGAAGCAGATAAACAAATTTTAAACTGTCAAACTTGACAAACGGTTTAATATTTTACTACTATTTTGAAAACAAAAACAGAGAGTTTTTCGAAACGTCAATATTACGGAAGTGCGCGATAGTGATGTGATTTTTGTTATTTGTTACTTATCTGCTTTTTTCAGTGTGAGATTTTTTGGTTAGGCAAACTTAGTTTCAAAAATAACCCTTGACTGTTCCGTTTGGCGCAAGGGCTTATTTAATTAATTTTTATTATTTTTCAGAAGTGTGGCAAAAAACCCAATAAAACTTAAGAAAACTTGCTATTCTCTGAAGAACTTGCTTATGAATTGTATATTAGCAAGATGGAAGTTTAAGTCTTACAGTCATTTCTGTTACATTTTGTTAAAGAAAATATACTCACATTCGTGGGCTCGTCCCCGAAGAAGAATGGTTTGTCAGCGATCATGTCTGAGAGCACCTTCAGGTCCTCCTGTCCGAACTCGTTGATTTCTTCAGCCGAATGGACTCCAATACCCTGAGCTTTTACCTTTTTCGAACCCTGGAACCACTAAATTGTCAATGTTGAATTAAAAGAACATCTCTAAGAACACAATGCTGGAAGAAACATGCTTCTACACCGCTAGGGATGCAGGGGGTAGTTAAGATAAAGAAAATGAAAGGACCAGTGCTGCCACCAGAAAGTTAATTGCTACGTTTGTTTGGTATGAAATAAACAGAGCTAGGTTGAATATCATATTAAGTGAAGTTTAAAATTTCCCTGAATAATATTTAGTGTTAATTACAAAATTTTGGAAGTGGAAATAACAATTACCAATCATTTCTTTATGTTAACGTAATTATTACATTAAAATGGATGCCATGTTAGATGCATAACTAAAAAAAATTAACAATAATGAATGATGTAATGAAAAAAAAAAAATTATTATAAAAAAAATATTGCATGCATCTAACACCATTTGCGTATCACGAAATATAACTAAATGAATTTAAGATAAAATTCTGAACACCAAAGTTAGTCACTGAGTAAAGAGTTAAGTGTCGCTAACATACATTCATGTTAGGTGATATTATAACCATAATTATTATTCTAAAATGTCTTGCATTAAACAAATGACCAGTGCTGCCAATCAGTGTGTAATTACACGAAATACGTGTAATTTCAAGAGTAGGTGTGTAAAATTCTAACACTCTCAAAATGTGTGTAATTACGGATATTTTAAGTATTTTAACACAAATTCTTCTTAGATGGTAATTCTGTGCCGTATTCGGTGATTGTAACTGTAACCACTATGTGGAGTTTGCGCGACTTGGTTTATCTTTAATCTATGCTCCAATGGATTTTAGAAAATTATGAATGTTATGATTGTATACTCGCGACAAGAATTCAGACGACATACGTCATACGAACAAATGAATAATTCACAATATTTTCATCAAAATATTTAAGAAACTGCAACTGATAGTAATAAAACTATATACTACACTAAAAGTTTGCATTATATATTGCACTAAATTGCAAAAAATAATTGTTTTTAACGCCACCAAATATCAAAAATTACGTTGACAATAAAAACAAATGTGTAACGTCAGCCGTGACGTAAGACGTCTGAATTCTTGACGCGAGTATATCAGGATTGTATGTATACTGTGTTCTGTCATTATTGACTGTGGTTTGATCATAAGATTTATACAGGGAGATTCCAAAATAATTGCGGTAAATAAAACAATGGATTCCTGACCTATTCCACTCGTTGTCACCTTGTACATCTCTTTCACACAAAAATTTTGAAAAAAAATATCTGAATAGTATTATTCAAAAAAAAAAACTTTTTTGTATCTACACACAATACTAAATATCTTCTAGTTTGCATACAAAAAAAGTAAAATTGAATTAAAAGCCAGCGTCTTAACCCTAAAATTCTGCAAACGATACTTTCTGTTGTAGGTTCCTATCATTATAGTTGTCAACTGTTATTACTGGTTTATTGAAATGCTTTTTATCATTCTTATGATAAGTTTAGCTGTTGTTTCGACACAAAAAAAAAACATGGAAACTTGATTTCAGAACTTGCTTTTAAAGGGTTGTAATTTCTTATTATTTGCAGAGTAGTTATGTTATATCTGGTCGCCTAACTGTGTAATTGCCTATGCCCAAAATTTATGAAATTCTTGGCCTATGCCTACACCATCGTCTGCTACATCGCGTCGCCTTGACAAAGCACGGCCGCTGCGATTTGAATGAATATTGAAAAACGTCAATAAATTAGCCTTAAGTTATAATGTAAAATAATTTTCTCTAATTTTTTAAATTAATTAAAACAATTCAATTTTGAAAACAAGAGTGTACCTAATCGTGTAATATTCTTCAAGTGCGTGTAATGTCGTGTAATTTGCATGTGTTCAGAGGATATTTTTACAATATGTAATTGGCAGCACTGCAAATGACGTATGAAATTAAACGACGATTTTAAACGTCATTTTTATAATTCAACTAAATTGTCACAACCCTAGCAATACCCTACAAATGAAAGTATACTTTTTCTTTCCCTTTATTTAATAAAATTGGTATCTAAATCTGATTCTTCCATACGCCGAACTCAAACGTCACGATTCTAATAGCAATATAAGTTTTATTACGCCATATTTTCTCCTAAAGATCTCTCGATAGTTTGCGCGCCAAATTTATAGACCTTATAAGAACGGAGGCCTGACGGTATGGCATGGAAACGATTACACTATCTGAAGCGAACGGGCAAGAACAAGCAGTGCCGATCGAGAAAATTCCATTCTAGGAAGAGTTTATACTGCAGAGACTTAACGAAGTTAGACGTGGGGAATCCTCGAGGAAATCATGATTGACGTGTCAATGTTATTAGCCGTTAGAAGCGCTACATCGCGCACTCTTTCTATATGCTACAGAGGCGAAGGCGTAATTTTATGGAATCTTCTTCGTTAAGCAAGAGTTGAAAACATGTCGAAACCCACGGATGAAAATTCATCTTAAAGGTTACTGTGCAAATACAGTCCAAGTTAAAAATTCTGTCAAATTCTGTTTGTAAAAAATTTGATGAAATTATATTTGCACTAAATATTGTAATTTTTTGTTATTTTTTATAAACTGTAACATGTAATAGCACATGCTAAATAAATGAATTGAATAGGAAATATGATTTGGACGATAGTAAAATTTGATAATGACGCGAACGCAGTAAAATGTTGGTGGCCGATAACAACAAAATAATTTAAATAAGACAAAGAAAGAGTGAAGATGTTGTATTTATCGATTTTTCGATTAAAAATTATGGCTGCAGAAAAGACAGATGCAGTAGTTTATTTGACGATCAGATCCGTCAGAGGGCATAGCGATCGACATCCGTAGATCCGTTGCCTGGATTCCTGAGAGCCTATGAACGTCAAACGTTAATCAACATCAACAATGAGACGGGTCGGGTTTAATATAAAAAATAATGCTGAAATGTATTAATTTAACTTTGCTAACTTATTACGTTTAGAGAGATGCAGAAACCTTATTATTGCATTATGAAAAAAACCTAATTCTGAAATATATATTATAGTGTTCGGGAAAATGTGGGAAATCTCTTGGGTGCAGATAGAACATGAAAAAATAAGATGAAGTTCCTATAATTTTTTTTCCTACAGCCCCTCTCTACAGGGATATGTGTACCTTAAGGACGCCGCTGGAAATCGGTTTTTCTTGAATAACTTTTAAAGTACCTACTTAATATTAATTTTTTGAGGGTCTTACATAGTGTATCCAAAAATGTCCGAGAATACGCGTGACCATAATGCGCCAAGTATATTTGATTTTGGCTATGTTGGTGCTTATGAATTTACCTATGAAGATCATAATTTTTGTTGAATTTAAAAAAAAGTCATTTGTGACACGGTTTACGCAAGCAACGAAAATGTTAAGGTTTTCATTTATTTGCAATTTTGTTATAATGCTATAGAGTTCTTTTTGTAAAGGTGCCATTTCTACCACATGCGCATTGATTTTAATTATATATTTCTGCAGAGGCATACAAAATACAGATAGAAGCTGGTCTTACTCATTACAGTCCCGCTCAGAACAATTATTTGAAACCTTACCTTCTTACAGGGCTGATAGCATGTTTTTAAAAATCACAAATCAATTCTTAATGTATGATAAAACACCGTAGGTGCAAGGACAAGTCTACAACAGAAAATGTTGAAAATATTCGGCAACGATTAATGCAAAGTCTTAAAAAATATGTTTCACAATCTAATCAAACAAATACCGTCATAAACTTAATATAATTGTGCTATCTAAACCCGAGGACATTCTAATTTGTAAAAAAGTGTTTTTCCTAAAGTCGTTTCAATTTGTCTTTATCAAACTTAAAACTTTGCAGCTTTGCACAGCTTTCAAGTAGTAACTTGTACTATATTGACGATACAAATAACGTGTTCTGAGTGCATGAAACGCAATGTAAATTCAGGGTTTAGAAAATGAAGGCGGTTATTTTGAACATGTTATGAACTTGTATAATTGGCTAAACAAAGAAACATACCGATTTATGTTAGCACTGTAAAAGAAATTAATTTATCCATACATTTGATTTTATTACATCATATATCTTATGTATATAAAAAAATAGATTAAACTGTTTAAACACTTGAAATTTTCATTATCTGAATGGAAATGGATTGCCATAGGACTTATCTTTAGAAAAAATAGCCATTTCCAAACAAAACAATAAAAAATACTATGCATTCAGATAATAATAATAATTTTGCAGAATAAAGTTAATTCAATTTGTTTAAGGAAATGTAAATGTTTTGATTCTCTAACGTTCGTGGTCACGTGAGTCTCGGACATTGTTGAAGACACTATAGCAGGGTAGGAGCACCTAAGAGTACCTATCCCTTTAAGAGTACACGTTTGTTTTTTACCCAGTAATTGACAAAAATTGCAAAGGGAGTTGTCGCAGTGTTTAGGATGTTATGACAGTACAAAGTTTTTTTTTTAGTCGAAATCAACCGTTGAGTGAGAAATTATAAAGAGGCGCAACCTTATGGCGAAATGTGTATCCCCTTTGGGCCCGAGATAGTATTAGGTAATAGCAGCTCTTTGGTTCTAAGATTCGTCAATTTATCGACAACTCATTGTTCTTGGAGGTTTTCTTTGCTTGTTAAACCATTGAATCACACAGAACACTCAAAATCGACTGCCGTTAACAACAGCTCTCGGCAGACGGACAAATCTCGGGTCCAAAAAACTCCTACTGTATAACACGGTGTAACATAACGGAACGTCAAACATGAAGGCCTTTATTTCTTGCCCGACTTTAAACACATTTTGCCATATCGATATTTTCTATTGGGGTCTTTTTTTTCAAGATGGAGGGTGTTAAACTTGTAGATCGAATACGCATTTCGCCATTAAGGTTGCGCCTCTTTCTAATTTCTCACTCAACGGTAAAACCTAGTTCAAATAATGCAATGCAATCCCATGACAGAAGACACCGACTTGAATAATAATATGACAAGTAAATAACACAATTAAATAACAATGATTATGCAGCCCTATGTTTAACTAAAAACTCGAGAAATAATGACTTTATGTCTATCAAGGAATAGTAGGTTAATAGCATAGAAAGTATTAAAGAATTGAAAAATTGTACCAAAAGTAAAAATTCCGCCAGTGGCGTAGAAGTTCGAAATAGGAAAGTGCCTCTCTACCCCTACCGTCTGGTAGTAGCGCTGAACGATTTTGTAACATTTTTTAATATGTTCTAAAGTATCTAAACTTTATGCCAAGCATGATAAGGATTTTTATATATTTTCAGGTATTAACAATATTGTGTGAAACTAACTACTCTGTGAATTAAAGTCTCAACCATTACACCCACAATATCTACCCATGTATTCCTTATTATTAGCTTTTGTAACATAACGCTTAGATAAAATATGCCTTCTTACGGACTTACAGGGTGTTTTATTTATTTATTTTGCCCATTATTTTAACCCTGTTTGATATATCCTTATCATATTTTTTTTACTGTTTTAGAAAGGTATTTTAAACTAATATATATCAAATCTCCTACAATTCCTATCCATGAAGTCATATGTATGTTGTCTGTGGAATTGTTCATTAGCATAGCTAGATGTTTGGTATCAGAGAACATACATATGACTTCATTGATAGGAATTGTAGGAGATTTGATATATATTAGCTTAAAATACCTTTCTGAAACAGTAAAAAAAATATGATAAGGATATATCAAACAGGGTTAAAATAATGGGCAAAATAAATAAATAAAACACCCTGTAAGTCCGTAAGAAGGCATATTTTATCTAAGCGTTATGTGTCAATTCTTCATACTTAAGCCCAGAATTATTCAGTTAGCTCATGTACAATTATTAATGAATCACCCTGTATAAAAAATGTACAACTTGATTTCTTTTTTCTATAAATTTGTCATAGAAATTTAGTTTTTTTTTCCTGAGGTATAAAAATATATATTAAGAAGTTTATCTCTATCATCACATTCTGTATAAATATATATATATATATATATATATAGTCAACCATATATTATCAATATCATTTTCAATACAATATTTAATTTAGAATATGAAAATTGAATTCTGAAAACCCAAATTTGTTATTTACAGACATCCCACAATCCTTGAATTATTTGTGATATTTGGTCATTGTTTAGAAGGGGAAGAAGAGGTTATCATGCGACGCAATCTATTAGACAGGTGCGTAAATTCGTTTTAGGGAATCTACTCGCCTGAAGGCGCTTATTTACTGAAGAAATCTATGTAGTCAACCAATAATTCTAAACAAAACGTATTTCGAACTTTTCTAAGAAGTAAAGTAATTTTAGGAGTATATTTACTCATAGCACTAAATGTCGTGGTAATAACAACAACTGAATCCATTTCTTAGTTGATAAAATTAATTTTAAATTTAGAAATATAAAATTTAGTCATACAGATATACGTCGCACTTCAAGCATTTTATCCCTATGAAATTATGATTTTTGTGGATTTACAACGAAAATAACCTGTAACTTATATTTGCCCTGAAAAATTTGGTACCTGATTTAATTATTTGCAAAAGTTAAAAATTGTATACCTACTCGTATTTAGGTTCTAAATTCAATATGACGGATACAAATAATGCCGCCTTAAGCTCTCCTACCCTATGTATCTCTATTTAAAGCTATTTAAGTGGGCATAATGTTTTTCCAGCAAATCTTTTAAAACTGTTGAGTAGAACAAGCGTTTTTCATGCTACAGAAAAATATTTTGAAAAATGTGCACATCTACTATATTTTCAACATTTACAAATGCACTACTAATAAATATAGATTTAGACGATCGTTTATGTTTATTTTCTGCAGAAACAATAAACACCACGATGCTAAACTCTGAACTGGAACTAAAACTATAAAATAAACAAATTCCTACCCTCCTGCCGAAGGCGAACTTGAAGAAGAAGTTGAGGATGCCGTTGGGTATCCTAGTGCCGAGGGCGTGCTGCAGGTTGACCTTGTAAGCCTTGAGGACCTGGTCGGGGTTCTTGGTGCGCCACCACATGACCACCCAGGCGAGGTGGTTCTCGATCATGGAGATGGTGGCGTGCGCGAGGTTCCTCTGTTCGGTGGTGAGGCCAGCGTCGATGTCGTGGCCGATCTTCTGCGACAGCTCCTTGATTATGATGGCACTGTCGGCGATCTCCTCGCCGTTGAGTTCCACGAAGGGCAGCTGGCCCTTCTTTGAGCGGTATTTCATTTTGTGGTCCACATTCTGTAACAAAGTAAGTTTATTGTAGATTGGTTGTTTAACAACAATGAGCGCAAATACAGGACTAGATTTCGATTTCGCAAAACAGCTTCTACAGGGTGTTTCTTAAATAAATAAAAAATCCAGGGGCGTATTTTGTGGCCAAAAATATATATATATATATATTTTGTTATATAAATATGGGGTCTTAGGACAGCCATTGTCCAGTTACAGCGTGTCAAAATTCCTTTAAAAAATTGATTTTTAATTTCTAAACTTCTTGAGATAATTTAACCAAATTCGGTGCGCATTTTTAGTATGACAGTAGGCATGAAACAAAAAATTACCAGCTTTAGAAACTCACCAGTGGCGGAGATATGCGTATCATCGAGCATTATTTGCTAAAAAAATAACTAGTCCGCCATCTTGGATGATCCGCCATATTGGAATTAGAATGACGTCACATAGCTAAGCATGCATTGTCATCCAAAATAAGCGTGTATACCAAATTTCAGCTCGATCGATAACTAATTTAAAATTCAGTTGCAAGATTCCACCCGGACAAACATACATACATTGCAAGTTAAATAAAAGCTTGTAAAAAGATTAAGGGCTTATGCATATTCAAATGCTAAAATGGCAAATAAATTTTGTTGTTCGGTTTAGAATACAAGAAAGTGGAAAGAAACAAAAAGTGAAGAAAATATTATACATGATACTTCGCATCTCTTATAGTTTCCAAGATCTCAATTCTACAGATTACGTTTAAAAACCAGAACGTCGAGAATGACTTTTGCTTGAAGAATGAAGCATGTTAACGCATTTGCCAGTTTTTTCCAGTCAGGTTATAATTCTTCATCTTCATTTGATGCAGCTGACTTAGACTAGAATTGTAATATTCTTATGTTGAATATTCCTGTGGTTACTGATATTTAAAAAAATAATAAGTTAACTGTAGGTCCTGATTGAATATCACTTTATTACTGAAAGATTGTGCAATTTTGTTGATTATTTTTAATTTGGCCCTTCAAATTGCAACTTTTTCATCAATGTGAACTAAAATTAAGTCTGCCCTATCTTCAAAAGAGGTTATTAAAATTTTGTTGGGAACTACAGACCTTGGAATAGGTCTTTTGCATTCCAGCAATTTTGGTAAGTTGTTTGAATTTATTATTCATAAAATACTTCACTTTCATGTTAAATCACAATTATTACTTTAACATCTTGTTTGTATTACTTGTTTGCGTTTACGTTGGATAGCAGTGGACAGCTTGACATGGTCTACAAAGATATGTCAAAGGCTTTTGATAGGCTGGATCATGGTATGCTCCTTCGTAATCTGTCTAATTTCGGTTTGTCTATAAATTTCTTAAAATTCTTTGAATCTCACCTTTCTAATAGATTTCTAAGCGTACAATATCGTGGTTTTACTTCAATTGAAATCATTGCTACATATGGGGTACCTCAGGGTACAGTTCTTGACCCTCTACTGTTCAGTATGTGTATTAATTATATCTGTGACAGTCTTCGAGCCAATGTTCTTTTATATGCGGATGATTTCAAACTGTATACATCTATTTCATCTACAGACTATTGTATTTTACTATACAGATCTGGTTACTTTTGACGCTAAATTTGTTATTAATAATATTGTATATCTTGCAAATAAAAATCTTGATTTTATAAGAAATGGTAAACACCTCAGAGAGGTTTCTTTCAGACTTGACAATGTTTACCTTGCCAGAGGCATTCTTCAATATAACTTATTGAGTAGGTTATATTTAAGAATGCCTGAACTTGAATGATCTGACGACTTGACGCACTTAACTTTCACTGTTATTTTTGTTTAAGTTGCTTAAGAATTATACTGATTGTTCTGATATTCTTAGCCATATATCATTTAATATACCCTCGTTCTATTCTCGCTCCTATACATTATTACGTTTATTAACGCCTTATAGCAATGTTATGAAACATTCGCCAACTTATTCCATGTGTCTAACTAAGCAGTATCAGGATTTGTTTGATACTGATGTGTGTATCTAAGATTAAATTATATGTTTTTGGTCATTGATTGTATCTGTTTATGGAATTTTCTTTTTTGTACGTTTGTTTCTTTGTAGTCCTGCCCTATAATTGAAATTGTCTGTCAGAAGGGTATTTTTTTAAACAAATAAATAAATAAAATTGTTTTCCTGCCCTGTAGAGGTCTTTTATTTTGGCAAATAGTAACAATGAGCCCTTTCTTAGGCCCCCTTAGCACTTCCCGCGCCCCATGTTTATTTTTTCTCCTCTGTACCGAATCGACACCAATTATATGCCCAACTCCGTTAAATTTAGCTGGATCACAACGAGGCCTTTTAACGCCTGCACCTCCTTTACAGATAATTAACTGCTGCACGGTTATTCTGTGATTAAATTTCAGAGGAGCCCGAGGCAGTTTTTATTGTGGGTTAATTGGGAGTGTCGGATCGAGGCGACGCGTTATGGATGGATTCATTATTGCGTCTCTCAATAGGAACTCTCATTAGGATTGGCCTCTGGATGCAAATGAATGCGGCTTTGTGCCGTTGCACCGGATTGCACAAAACCGCGGGTCAAGCGGAATGCCAACGCGGGACGGTTTCGCAACGTTGAGGTTTTTTATGGGACGATTTCCAGTTCCCAAGCGTATCAATCCATCTTCTTCTTTGCGAGATACAAGTGAACGTGTTCTGTCATCATTTATTACGATTACGGCCTTCATTTTTACAGTTATTAGCGATTTTTTAAAAAATTAGGAATATTCCGTTAATTTATGAGACTATTTATTATACAAGGTGTCCGGAATATGATGCCGTAATTTAAGGGCTTATATATCCGACCAGAAGCCATAAAAAAACTTTTGAAACTCTTTAAAACTGTAACGTTCCACAACGTTGCAATGGGTGAGGCTGCTGGTGATAGCCTAAAAGTAATATTAGTCATAGTAGTGCGTATAACTAGTGCGTTTCATTTTTGTCTAGTTTTGCTTTGATGTTTGTGAGTATACATATACAGAATGGAACAATTTATAGTAACCATAACCAGCTGCATGGCTACATCTAGGCTAAATTCTCTGGCTACCACTACGTTTGTACGGTAAACGCTTCTTGCAAGAAACAGAAGTCATTTTTAACACTTGCAATTATTATTTTGTGTTGCGAAAAGATCTTTAAGAAAACCATTCACAATAAGTACCTACATAATAATAATAAGATAGTATGTGAGCTACGTTGCCACATATTCAAAACCTGTTTGCTATCATAATTCTATTACCGTTGGTCAGAGAAAGAAAAAATTAAGGTACTCATTCCGGACATCCTGTATAGGGTTAACTATGACTAAGTATAAATATATTGAGAGAGGATAGAGAAAAATAAGAATTAGCTAAAAATTATTTCAAACTAATTACCGTATACGATATCTTATTTTTGACAGAATCTGATGCAAGTTTCCTTTGTCTGATCATGCAGTCACCATCTGTAAGCTGTAGGCAAAATGTACTTCACGTTGATAAATTTTTAAACTTCCTGTGTTATTGCTGTGTTGCTGGGAAATTAAAAATGTCAGTTGTCATAATCAAAACCTGGGTCAGTATTGATGACTAATTTTTAGTTTTAAACGTTTTATAGTAATTAAATAAAGGAATTTATGTCGGGTATAGATATTTCCCTAAAGGCTATAACATAGTTCGCCATATGATGTGTAGTGTTTGTTTTTCTAGAGTCAAGGGCAAATGCAGCGGAGTTATGGCAATCATAGTAATCGTACACTATTTTAGATTTTACAAAAGTAGTCGACTGTCGCGGGTGCATTTCAAGTTTTCTATTGGTAGATATTTCTTACACCTAAATTTAAATTTTCTTAGAATAAAAGGATACTTTATTTAACACGATATATATATTCTGTTAGTGGATAATTCTGACGGACCTATAATGAGTGAAAATATAGTTTTGGCAGTGGGCAACGAAGGAACGAAGAACGAATGCAAAATACTGCGGCTAACTAGATTAACTGTTATCTATCAGGTACTATTGTTAAAAATGTTTATTTTCGTCTTTGCTACATTTGACAACCCTGTAGAAAATGGCAGACCATCTCGGACGAGAAATATTATGGCACTCTCTCAAAACAGTTTTTGAATTACTGGAAAACGTAATAATTTAGGATTTTGCGTGCGTTAATAACAATATATGTCTTTATTCAAATTTAACAAACATATAATGAAAGATAAATATATATAACAGGAATGGCGAAGTTCAACTACTGTTGCTCTACCACCTAACCAGTCTCCTATAAGTAGTAAGTCTTATTTGAATATGTATTTAAAGTTTAAGATAGGAGAATATAAAGATAGGACTGTTCAATGCCTGGCAATGGTCAGTTTACCAAATGAAATTTAACCAATCAAGTATACTTTATGATTCTTCAATAATCTAAAAATCATCAATATTGGAAAATAAATCCAGTAACTTTTATTTCCAATTTCTTGGCGAATTAATTTAAACTACGAAATTCGATGACTCGATATATGAATATTGATTACACTTAAAACCAATTCAACTTGGCCAATTGCATGTTCAATTTATTGAGTAAAAAATTGGTAAATGGCAAAACAAGTTTATTTAATTCAACGCTGCACTCAAATGCCATTTTCCCAACTCATAGCAACAATACTGGTATCAATTCCTAAACACATAAAATGTTATCCTTGGTACTCAAGTTTGCTTTAAAATCTATTTATATACAAGTCGACAAAATGTGTTGACCACATGTGGGCTGTGTAAGGAAGAAATGTAGGTAACATCCTATGTAAGGAAGGAATGCTGTAATTACTAACATGGCCTTGCATTTTTCACATTCCTACAGCTTACCGTCCTATGATCCTAGAATGTGAATGTGTGGAATTCGTATCATCGGCTCTCAAATGTATAGTTTTCGGAAAAATCAGGAAGATGGCATACGTTCTCCTCGAACAATATTTTGAATTATCTTACACTGAGCTTGTAGCAAAGAGAAGTGCTGTAATTACTTCAAAGATAACATAACAGACCGCATTAGTGGTAAAATTTATTTGTGAGATTACACCTTATTGAAAATAAAATCAACAAGATAATCCTAATTTTTTCATTCAATTACCACACTCATTAAAAAAAAATACTAATTACCATATGTATACAGGCTTAACTATGACTAGGTACAAATATTTTAAGAGGATAGAAAAAAAAAAATTAACAGAATCACCTCAAAAAATGTATGGACTTATAAAGCGAATTTTTTTTCGAAACTATATTAAACCTCTATTTATCGCCGATTATGACGACCCGTCTGCCGCGAGGTTATTTATTTCACACGTTTGACGTTTAGGGAGTTCGGCAACCAGCAACACTAAACGGTAAAATTCGTATAACTGAAATCCTGTGTGTTTACGTTGTGATTCTATGTTTTTCTTCATTTGTAATGCCTTTTATTTTTTTTTACAGTAATTAAATAAAGAAATTTGTGTCGGGTGCATTCTTATTTTTTTATTTACTATTAGCATTCCTTTTCATTTTATTTAACTGTACGCAAAGATTATTTTGTCGTTAGTAATCCTGATGGATTTCTAATGAGTGAAAACGTAGTTTTGACAGTTTGGAACGAAAGAAGCTAACCAAATAACTGTTATCTATCAGGTAATAAAATAAATGTTCATTTTCGTTGATTCTGAATTTGGAAAAGCCAACCGCATGGTAGTTGACAGAATCTAAGCCATCTCGGACGATGCTTATCATAAGCGCCGATTTTCCGGACGACAAGAGGGTTTTGCCTCATTTTTTAAATATCGTGGTTAAAATGTTTGTACTTTGTGGTAGTTAACCCTGTATAAGTACATTTTTTCTAGTCTTAATTTTTCTATAAATTATAACTTTTCCCATTCACCACACATATTTAAAAAATATTTATTATTAGATCAAGTATATTTTGTCCAGTCTCAATTTTAATATAGGTAACTAAGGTAAAACTTTAGTTTTACTGATTTCAATGTAATTTTCAATACCACAAAGCACATAAAACTACAGATAATCCCACTTATAGGAGATTTATTATTAAAAAATACACGAAATCGTCAACATTTCAATATAAAAATTTCCAACTTGTAAATTTGAAACAGATAGGACAAATGAAATTTGTTGCTCAATTAGTATGCCTAATTCTGTTTCGCTCATTGCATTTTAGTCACCAGAATAAAAGATAAACTATAGTGTACGAAGAAAACTAAGATGATAAATGTCTAGAAAGTGCTTAATACTGCCTAAATCATACAATTTCTAAACTAACAATGTTTAACAAGTTAACCTGCGGCAACATAGGTTCATTTTTTAAAATCCAAAATCAAAATATTGTAACGAACAACATAATTATTTCACATATTGACTTAAGGATACCTACCGTATTCTTGAAATAGTGTTTTATACAAGTAATTTTAGACATTTAAGAACTGAAATATATAGAGCTTAGCAAATAACATGAATGTTATCTCATATTCAATGATACCGAACTAAAACGAATACATAACAGAAAATTTTTTTTTTCAATTTAACTGTAGATGTCAATATTGTTATAACATACACTTAGTTTTGCATATAAGATTATTCACTTTTGTTTGTATGTGAAAATTATTGTTAAAATGTGAGGTTAGAATAGCAAAGCAATACGTGTCATACAAACGCTTTTTAAATGTTATTTTATTTTTGATATTACTTTTGTCCTACGTTTATTTTTCGATATTTCTGTACCTAAAGAACATCACAAATTTGATCATTTTACGACGTGAAATACGGCGACTTTAACCAAAGTTAAAACAAAGCATTAAAAATCGTTTGTTTATAACTACATCAAACTCTATACTCGTCTAATACCCTATACGACTAAAAATCTTCATCAACCACTCCTACTCTCTTCTAACGTGTCGTTCAAAGTATATCGCTCTTTACATGTGCCGGTGGCTTCCACTATCGATTGGCGGGGTACGCACACAAAGGGTCACTTAGAAATTACCAATTTAGAGAAACGTTTGGCACCCCTGGCATACATAGCCGGCTTGATCAATACGATTCAGTACTCGCGACGCAACCCCGGTCGTGACACCTCCACCCCACCCGCTGGCGGGCGTCTGCCGCGTCGTCATGACAACTGACGTCCCCCTCGCCGCCCCTCGCCCTCGGGAGCCGTTATCAGCTTTGGTCGGGTGTGCTGTGTGTTTGTATTACTTTGTATCCATTTTATGTAACTTTTTGGCAGAGTACAATCGCGGCAGGCGCTGCTAGACCATAATGACTAAAAAGACGCGGTAGAAGAGAGCTTAATCGTGGCAAAAATGCGAGTTTTTTTAGATATAACATATTTATTTCAAGCTGAAAGTCCTCTTGGATTTAAAAACTACATTCTTTTATCATGTTTTTATATCTATTTGTATATTCTTTTAATTGATAAAATTCGGAAAATTAACATTACTTTTTTTTAATATTATCAACAGCAACTGAACTGAAACCGAACTGAACAATTGGAGAAACAATAATTTTAACTAAATATAAAATCAAAGCAAAAATTATCAAGTGATACCAATAACGAACGCTGTTCAGATAGTGTTACAACATTATAAGAAAATTTAGTAAATAAATTTGTAGGCTTGGGACAGTAATTACAAGAAAATCGTATTGTTACATGTAGTACCATTGAATGCTAAGATTTCTCACATAAAATATTTAAATAGGGGTGACTGTTTAAGCAAGAGATTAATATCTTCATATATATCATAATACAGTCATTTAATAATAGAAACATGTAAATTCAGGTCGTCGTCGTTTAGCATATCATATAAATCGTTAATAAAAATTATAAAAAGGAAGGACCCCCGAACTGGATCCTTGAGGAGCACCACAGGTGCTAAGGATATATCGAAATGTAGAAGGATAGTCAGTTAACCAAGTCATGGACCTTCTAAGTTCGAGGAACTAGATTAGATATAACATTAAAAATTACCAGTTTCATTATACTGACAAAAAATTTGAATGTCATATACGACTTCCTATAACAAAACTATTTTTAATTTAACACATTAAATGCCTATATATAGCCTAGCTCAGAAAAAGTTCCCTTCATGCTTTCACTTTTCTGTCGGTTATACCTCAATGCAATTTGCCGAGTGCTTGAAAAACGGCCCTGTGGAAAATTACCAAGCAGTAAGCAATCATCCCATGGTCGTCATAAAAGCCTGTATACGTTCAATTAACAGTCAAGAAGGCGACCTCTTCGCGTCTGTGCCGGGGGTGTCGAATAACGCCGAGATTAGTTCAAGGCTTTCGTCCGGCTTGTGGTTTCACTTGCCTCGAACCCGGGCGACGACGTAGGGTTTCTTTCGATCGGCGCGACGTCAGCTAATTTGTTTACCTCGACGATAAAATTCTTCAGATACCATATCGTGCTACCGACAACCGTAATCTATCGGATAGAGGAATCAAAGTAGACACGGTGAGGATTTACTAAAGTGATGTGAAGAGGAAAGAAAATGATCATTCATTAATTTTTTCACAAACACTCAGCTGGAAAGTGTTGGACATGTTCAACTTTAGACAATGTCTTCAAAAACAATACCTTACCACGTGATTGCAATGATTATTCATATTACATAACGATTAAAAATAAAAATGTATTGTTATCACTAAAATAATAAATCGTGAAAAGTTGTTACATTTTAAGTATTTGATCTAAAAGAAAAAAAAGTCTACGCCAACTAGATTCGGAAAAAAAAGCAAATTTGACACATATATGACACATACGAGGTGTGACAATTAAGTTATAACTCCGAAACTGGCAACACTGCATCGTTCGTCAACGTTTTTCTAGAGAGCGGGGACCTAGTTCCAGTCCAAGGTTGAAGTCGATAGCACGTTTGGTTTGTGTTTCAAGTGTATTTTTTGGAAGTAACTTTTTTAGTGGCGTCGTGAAAATGAGTTACTTAAATTACAAGCAACGTGTTGTGATTCAATTTTTAGTGAAATCTGTCGAACCACCCTCGGAAAATTACAGGTGGTGTATGGAGACGAGTGCATGTCGAAAACACGTGTGTTTGAATGGGCAAAATGGTTCAAGGAGGGGCGTAAATCGGTAGAAGACGATCCACGTGAAGGAGCTCCCGTCTTCTGTCGTACTGACGCGAATGTTGACCGTTTGCGTGCACTGATCACGTCTGACCGGCGCCTAAGCATTCATGCGTTGTCTGACGAGTTAAAAGTCAACAAAGAAACCCTTACCGCAAGATGTTACACGAAAATTTGAATATGCGAAAGATTTGCGCAAAGATGGTGCCAAAAGTTCTCACCCGATCTGCGAGGATTTGTTGTCCCGCATTCCGAGCGACGGTAGAGGATGTCCAAGTCACGACTGAAGGCAATGTTGATCTTTTTTTTCGATATCCACGGCATCATTCATCGTGAATATATTCCTGCCGGCTAGACAATGAATGGGGAGTTCTATGTTGGCGTCCTGGAACGGTTGCGGGCCCGCGTTTTCCGTGTGCTACTCGAACTCGCCGAGAACGGCTGGACCTTGCACCACGACAACGCGCCAGCCCATTCCTCGTTCATTGTGCAAGAGTTTTTGGCAAAAAAGGTATTTCAACGTTGCCGCACCCACCCTATAGCCCCGATATTGCCCCCTGCGATTTTTTCCCCCCAAGATGAAGTCGCACTTCAAGGCGGCCTACAGGAAATCAAAGCTGTAACCGCGGTGCTGAACGGGTTAACTGCGGAGGATTACCAAGGGTGCTTCCAATCGTGGGAGCAACATTGGAATCGTTGCATAGAGTTAGAAGGAGACTATTGTGAAAGTCGATAATAAAATTTTGGCGAAATTTAATTTGCACTTTTTTTTATTGACAAATTCCCGGAACTTAATTGCCACACCTCGTACTCGTACAATTTTTTTTTTCTACAAAAATAAATATTTTAATTTTTTTAAATAATCAGAAGATAATACACAAGTACTGTTATCCTGAACTTGAAATATCACCGTAACAAATAAATGTAAGACAATGTAAGAAAAATCTATAGTTATTAATAAAATTAGCATATGAAAGGTGTGGTAATTTTATTTAGTTTTAAATATTACAGTTTCGAATAATATCCATTATTTAATATTTTAATAAAATTAATTATTAATTTTTAAACTCAATTTTCATTTTCTAATTTACAAAATATCAAGAGGGCACTCGTGTTTACAAAATATAATAAAAAAAAATAGTTACATAGTACTACTCTACAGGATGTTTTCAAAAGAACTAGCACAAATGGTATCGGTGAATATACATGTAAAGAGAACACGTTTGCGAATAGCAGCTATAATTTGAAAAATTAAAAAATTTTACACAAATTGTCTACTTATGCAACTTCTGAATAATTTTTCTAAAATTTGTGCCCCTCTGTAGGGGTTGTAATAAGATTTCCCTAAGTTATTTTTTGTTACAACTTATTTTAATTTTTTATAAATGGTTAGTTTGAAAGTAAAAAAGTAAGAGAGGTAAAAGTTTTAAAACAAACCAGACTACTACCAGATACGTATTTTTCAAAAAAATTGAAGAAATTGAAATTCAGAAAAAAATAACAGGGGATGATTATTTTCCCTTCCGAGAGGCACACATTTTCCAAGAATTGTTGAGAAGTTCAACGTGTATTAGTAGAAAATTTGTGTATAATATATAAGATATTGTACCTTTTTTGGTTTTTTACAGCCGCTAGTTCATACTGTTTTGGAAACTTGGAAATAACAATTATTATTTAAAAAATGTAATAAATGATGAATTTTTAGTAGAAAAAATGTCCAAATACACACATAACATATGTAAATGGTTGAATTTGCGTTTTTCTGCCCCATTTAGTGATATCAACATCAAACATGGCATCCATCAGAAAATCAAAAGTTGATTATGAAAACATGACGGAGAATTTTTCCCACCTCCACTGCTTATGTCGAACAATATAAGAGCATCAAACTTAATAACATTTCATTTACATTTCAGGAACTACGCAAAGCAATGTTAATTCTACTGACCTAAATGACTTTTTTAAGGAATGCTAATCGCAATACGCCAGTCGTTTCCTACATGTTGATGAATTAACAGGACCGACGTTCATATCTTATTATGGTATTTAATTTACATAAAAATTCGTCAAGAAGCTGTCCTATAATTTTTATAAATTATAAATGTCACAACCTGTATATTAAAATTTCTGATATATTTGTACTGCGTCATAAAAGTGGTCACTCTATATATTATATTTATAATTTTTATATTCATTATTCAATTCTGTATAGTTTATTTTTATTTTTGTAGACACTTTTCATTTAATCGAAGAGCCTTTGCTTGCACAAAAGAAAAATAGTTTATATTAAGCAATTACAGTGTCTGCAGACACAAATATACCCCTATTATACTACCACGACATTCTGCCTCTATAAATCATGTTCGTGAATAGGACTCTACTCGAAATTGAATTAACATTTTTTAACGTTCCATTCTTTAATTAAAATTCCATTGTTTGCGCTTTTCCAGCTTTCTTTATGAAGCGGCGGCACGGAAGAGGCTAATGATTTACGTTTCCATTAATTTTCGTGCAGCGCAAGATATATCTCAACAACCGGTCTCGATTTCTAAAAATAAAACTTTGATGTCATCATTAAAAGGAAAAAGGTAAAGAGAAAATACTTTTTTTTGCAATAATGGGGAAGTTGCATGAATTTGCCAACCCTCGTGGCCGAAAATGTGATCATTTATCATTTTACGGTGTTGGTGATGTAAACAGGCGTTTGTCTCTTGTATTTTTGTGGCATTTGTGGGTTATAGATATATAGTGTACATATTACGTAGGAAATGCCATTATTATTAGTGGTGATGTGGTGAACTTACGGTATTATTAAACGTAACTTATTCCTTTGTTTACAAAATAGATCCGCTTGTGACAATTACGGCGACAATGCTGTTGGGTAAGTAAGTATCAGATAGACAGTTTTACTTGAGGTATTTATAAAATTATGCCATCTGATTTCACGTTAAACTACTTGTTTTAATTTGATAAATAGTCAGTAAAAGTAATGAATAATGATATTTAACATTTATTATTTTTTCTAAATTAATTTAATAATTTTTTATTTCTGTTTACTACTATCATTTCTTTTTAAATAATCCTTATTTATTTCTTTTGTTTATTATATTTTCAAAGTAAAACAGGTAATTTAATGTAGTGAAGCAAAGTTTTACAAATGCCTCAAATAACATTCTACGTAAATGGTATGATCAAATACAGCAGGTTATTTGGAATCAGAATGTAGCTCTGAATACAATAAATGAGAAACAAGATAATCAATCGCCCTGTATACATTCTGGTAGCTTAATGGAAAATACTAATTGATTCTTTACAACTTTACATTTTATTTTTTCCAATGAAAAACCTACCTGTATTTTCAATTAAACTTATATTAAAATGGTCTTCTTAAGCAAACAATGTTGCAATGCTTCCTTTCGTCGCGCTTCATCGCCCTACACTACATTCCTTTTTTTGGCTCGGTGAAATATTCCATTCTTCCATTTGTCCGGGTTTATTTAGCATCCAATAATATCACAAATGACAAATTAACTCTTCTAAACGTATATACTGCGTTGTCCGAAAGTATGGAAATCGTATACAGGTATGAAATAAAGCACACTGGTGTATTGAAGTATACACACGTTACAAACCTTCGCTGTAGCGACGATCGTTTTGTGGGGGCGTTTTTAAATACCGTTATCGGCTCATTTTTCCACAAAATTGTCTATTTTTTCTTCTACACGTACTAGGAAAAGTTATTTTTCCCCATTGGAAAAAATACCATATCTTTTCTTATAGATACTCAAAGTATATGAACAACAATTGAATGTTTTAAAGGGAAGTTAGCACTTTCTGCATCAAAACACATTTTTTTACATTGTTATTCTGAAAAAAAAAATGCAAAAGCTGTATAAACGTATACGTGATTAACTGTTTATAAATATGTGGGAGTATGAGTATCATTTAAAAATAATTTATCATTTAAACGAAGGTTGCGGTCTTAATGACCAATGATTTTCAGGCGGGAACGTTTCTATTATTTTATTCAATTTCAGCAGTGCTTTTAATCTACTTATTTCAGAAACATCCTGTATTTACCCACAACTGAAGTAGTCTGATGTTCTGTTTATTATATAATTTTAGAATACGGCAATAAACTTTCGTTAATCGTTAGCCCCCTAAATCAATTTTTCTGTACCATCAGGCGCAAATTTCGCATCGATCAAGCGTTCAATCAACGCTACAAAATAATACACCCCCCTTCTCGTAGGGACACCGAAAAATACACCATCATCCATCATGGCATGTAACACAATCGCGACAGGCCATCGCCTACTGTACTGTATCCGAAAAACAAAACCGATCGGGTTTATTATACGCGTTGTTCGAACTTAATTGCGCTACATTGTTCCATACTGGCGTTACATTTCCACCGGGTTTTGTTGTTCCATGGCCAAACCTTTGTCTGATGTCCCCCTTATCCGTATGTTCTGTTGGTGTAGGTTGTAAGGAGCAGTGACCCGCGTACGACGAGTATACAAACGGATTCACACTCTATCTGAGATGTAGTAAAGTATAGGGTGTAATCAGTGGCAGGTGAGGCAGTGCCTCAGTAAAATTTTGAAGGGAATAAGTAACAAATAAGAATCACTAACAGCTTATTTTAATAATCTAATCTATTTCTTATATTCAGTAACATTAGAATATATTGGCTATGTATATCTATAAATTATTGTAAACACAAAAATGTCACACCAACAACAGCATTAACGGCGGCGCACAGTGGCGCAAAACGCCACTGTGCCACTCAAATTACTGTACACCCCTTAGGGTTGGGCCGTTTGAGGTGATTTTTTTTTAATGTTCGTCATAAAATTCCCTATCGATCCCCCTTTCTCAATTTTCGCTTTGGGTCTTCATTTTCGCGGAATTTGACTCTAAAAATGGATTTGCATGGAAAAAATTAGATTTTTTGCACAAAAATTGGGAAAGTTCGAGGAATCCGCAAGAATTTTTCCAGAATTTTTGGACATTCACCAAAATGGCCACATACATATTTTCCGAATTTTCCCGTAATTCTGAAAAAGGTCAGAAAGGTATGACAAAAGTGGCCATTTTGGATACAATAGTTCATTGTTAATGAGAAATGATTGATTTGATTATTTTCTTCCCAACATACAGAGATAACATAAAACAACGTCGAAATTTGCTTTTTTATATCGAGCGCTGTACAAAAAAATAAAAGAAATAAAATATACAAAAACAATATCTGTCCTAGAAAAACATACACTATTCTACATTATTTTATAAACAAGGTATTTATAAAATATATAACAATAACCCTTCAAAAGACTGAGCTGAGAATTTGTTTGGACAGCCAAAATATTTAAACGTTTCGGGAATGATTTCCCAGTATTTTTGAACATTTGTGGATTTTGGATTAAAATGACCAAACAGAGAAAGATCCACATAAAATCTTATGGTCTCGAAAGTTTAAAGCATCTAGTAGATGCTGAAGACTTTCACTATCATACATTTCCATCTGAACAATTCCAGGAAAAATCAATCATTTACGGGAAAATTCGGAAAATCTGTATGTGGCCATTTTGGTGAATGTCCAAAATTGTGTCCAAAAATTCTGGAAAAATTTTTGCGGATTCCTCGAATGTGTACAAATAATTTTTGTGAGATGAGATTTTTTTCCAACACTTTCCCAGTTTTCAGTAGAACGATTTCTGATATGTGAAAATTTTTTGATGATTGTAGACATTTTAAGGGAAACAGAAAATTTCTCCCCGAAATCTAAGTGGACAGTCTTGTAGGGCTATCCAAGACGAGCATTCCCCCATAAAAAAAGTGCAGCAAAATCTCAATATCGTGTTCCGTAGGGTCACTTTTGTGCGAAAAATCTAGTTTTTTCCATGCAAACCCATTTTTGGAGCCAGATTCCGCGAAAATTGAGACCCAAAGCGAAAATTGAGAAAGAGGAATCGATAGGGAATTTTATGACGAACATTTAAAAAAAAATCACCTCAAACGGCCTAACCCTAAGGGGTGTACAGTAATTTGAGTGGAGTGCGGAGTGATTTGAAAAAAACAACGTTGAGGCACTTTTCAATTTGCTTGTGTGAATCGTAATAACGGTAATAACACGCAATAATGTGCATAGGCAACCTTCAATACGTTCATAAGCACAATAAAATAAATAAGGACGCATCTGAGGCATGCCCAATAACATATACAGGGTGTAAGTCGTTACAATAATTTTAGGTGATAGAATATTTGATTTTGAGTTGATTGATTATACTTTTTTATTAGTAATGAATGGATTATTTAAATGATTTGACCAATAAAATCCAAAGTGGCTTCGTTACTTACGTAGAACTTCACAGATCTGGTATTTCTACTTTGTAAAAACGAAGTCAAAAAACGTGGATTTCATTTAAATGTTTGAGTGTAGGTTTATTCAGATACTTACCTAAGCAATGCTCTTTCAGTTCTTAGGAAAAGTTTCCTGATAAACATTCTAAAAATTAGGGAAATTAATCTTAATAAGTTTAAGTATGCAGGGAGCGCATTCGCCCAAACAGAGGACAGCCGTTTAGTATGTAATAAAAATGCTCGCTAGATCAAATAGTCACGAGTCGCCACTGTGTGTAAAATCAGCAACTACATAAATCTATATGAGTCACTCGAAAGTGTGTAATATATTGTCAGATGTCCTGAAATTTCCATACCCATATAGTACAAGGTTCGGAAGATTGGTTAGAGTCCCGTTTCATTGCTCGATGGCACTGTGGTGTGACACGTTTCGTTAGAGTGTTCACGCATTGATCCATTTTTTGTACTAATAATAATGTTAACGGTAATTTTAGAAAGCAAGCCTTCCAGATGTTTCTGTAAATAAGAACTTATTTACCAGGCTTGAAACTTTTGGGATTTCAAAATAAAAACAGAGAAAGCCTAGAGATAAATAAACCAATTCCAGTCCATTTACCGGACAGATTTACTGCTGACGGACGAGCAGAAACTGTAAGGCAAGAGGAAAGAAGTAACCTAGATATTTATTTATCGATTTGCCCATAAATCTAACTGAAAAACTTGGCAAAAGGAACCGAGTGGCAAATGTCGATGTTATAAATCAATTACTTGTCGAGTTGGTATATCCACAGAATGTTTTGGGGTACTTCAACTTTATTAATTTGTTGACGTACAGTTACCAGGAAATAAAATAAAATTGTGACAAAATTACTTGTTGTATATCTATCATTATTTCCAGAAAATATGTGAATTATTTAACTGAATATTATACTCGTAATAGCACTCCTCTGTACGTTCTTCCTTAGAAGGATAAGCAAGCTTAAAAGGAAGGAGAGATAAATTCATTTCACGATAAGCAGACGAAATTAATTTATCATTCATTTCTAGATTGTTCAGATTAGCATTAGCAGTTAGGATTAGCATTTTATACAAAGTTTTGATATTTTTCTATTATGAGCCTTTTTAGAAATGTAGTTTGTCTTATAAGCTATAAACACATAATGTAGATAGTCAATAAATAATACCTCGTGTTAGTGTTATTTATATACGTAACGTATGTCCTGTATCAAAAGTTATGATTCGAGAATGAGGAAATTAATTTCCAATGTGCAGAAGAATGTATTATTTTATTCGAAATGGCGTTTGTCGTATATAATGTCATACAAAAATAAGCTTAAAAACGGTATTTAAAATTTTATTCTGGCCACACCCCCAGAAAACGGTAGCCGTCACAATGAAGACCTGTGACGTCAGACGACATTCGTACGTATACCTATAGTATTATGCTTTATATCTGTATACAATTTCCATTTTCGGACAATGCAGTACATACGTTTAGAATTTATCATTTGTGACATTCTTAAGAGTTAGTGTGTTAAATAGACATTGGTATTGAATAAGGCTGCACAATAGATTCGTAAACTTGACACAGAAAGTGTATCTCACCGGGCAAATGGAAGAAGTATTGCATTATGCCATTATGTACTAATACATAGTACAACTCCTAATAGAAAATATTTCACCGTGCCGTGAAGACCATTTTAATGTTTGTTTAATTGGAAATCAGAAGTAGGTAGGTTAAGTTCATAAAAAAAATAATTCTATTAAGCTACCAGAATGTATACAGGGCGTTTAGAAATTCAATGATAAATCAAGCTTAGCTACATTTTTTTCATTTTATTCAGCGCATCACTCCGATTTCAAATAACATCTGTACTTGCTCCTACTATTTACGATATATAGAATGTTATTTGAGGCATTTATAAAATTTTGCTATCTGATTTCACTATATTGAATTACCTGTTTTATTCTGAAAACATAATAAACAAAAGTGACAAAAAGGATTTTTTTAAATGTTAAAACAAGTGCTTTAACGTAAAACCAGATGGAATAATTTTAAAAATATCTCAAGTAAAACCCTCCATCTGCACGTAACCAACAACATTGTCGCCGAGCGGATTTATATTGTAAGCAAAGAAACAAGTTACCTTTACCAATAACGTAAGTTCATCACATCACCACTAATAATTATGGTAATGTTAAAAAGAAAATAATAGACACCTGCTTGCTTCGACTTCCCGTATTTGCTACACTGATGAAGTTGAAATTAGCACCAATGAAGTTCACAAGTATAAAATTCAATGAATCCACCCATGGCAAATTAATAATAATCGTCCAATTATGCTTACACAAAACTTGCTTCCCTTATCGTGGAATTTGGCCAACATTACATTATTAGTATTTACACTATCTAATAGACTTCGGTAGTCAAATAACCAATAAATTATAATTCTTAAAGCCTACTTGCATGAACCTCACTATTTTTGAGGTAAATGCATGTTTCCAAGTTTCTGTGACATAAAATACATTTCTGATAAACCATTCTTTGTTAAATAATGTACTTCTCTATCCAAAAAAAAGTATTATAAATCACTACCATATAAGTCGTAACTTTGTATCGAATCAGACTGAACAAGAGTAATGGGGCAAGGTGAAACTGAAGACTCCAACTACATAACTTATGTCTACGTCCGCGTCCATGGGACTCTAGATTATTGCGATTCATTACACAAGGCTCCATTTATATTATTTATCGTACACGTTTGGGCTCATTACGTGTAGCACATTAATTAACCTCCATATAATTAAAATTGCGGCTACGAGGCGCATCGTTTACGTCGATTATTAAAAGTTTTTTCGGTCAATTAATCTTGCGGTAAAGCACTATTAAAAAACACACTAAACGTACTCATAAATGTAAATTACTGTCTGCCCCATCGAAATTTTAATCGCCTCGTTAAGCAAACACATTTGGTTTAGATTTAAAAGCATCTTTAAAAAACATTGCAATACGAAATTACAGGGTTAACTGACTTAAGTACAGATATTTTAAGAGGGGACAGAGAAAAATAAGAATTAATGGAATTGTCAATCAAAGTATTTCCAAACTTAAATATAAAACGAAAAAACATTTTTTTTTTTCGAAATTATATTAAACCCCTATTTACCGGCCGACTCTGGTCTTTGTCACCCACAAGGTTAGATATATTCCGCAAGTCAAAGGTGTTAAGGAAAAAAATATATTCCAAAATGTAAATGTTTAATGATTTAATAAGAAATACATGGTAGCACCTACCTTACTGATATCTATTTACAGGATTGATGTTTGGAGAAATTTCAAAAATGTTGACACATGTTCTGTTTTATTATTTGTTTACATTAAAACTTGTTATTGTAAAGATTTTTGTACTTGCTGAGTGCTTGCAGGGTGCGGGGAACGTCTCCTTCTTTCGACTGTTATTTTTGTTTAAAACAAAACGTACTCGGCCCGACGACCACGATCAGGTGGATTTCCCCCGTCGATAAAAACTACAAAAGGTTAACAAAAAAAACCCACGCAAATGTACACACATATATAAAACAGCTCGTTTGCCGCCAAGACATCAATGTGGTTCAAAGAGGATTCGGCTAAATAGTTTGTCCATTCGGAAAACGTCTTTAGTATTACGCTGCCACACGATAATATGCACTCGTCACACTCATAAATCACCACCTTATTCGTTATCTCAGAATTTGAATACATGTTTGTAAATACACAAAAATGTACTGTAAAATGATTGAAACTAACACCGTATGCTATATTATTTTTGACAGAATCTGATGCAGTCGCCATCTGTACGCCTTAGGCTACAGTGCAAGGTGTACTTCACGCCAATAAATTTTTGAACTGCTTGTGTTGTTGAGGGAATTAAATTCTGCTAATACTAATAATTGCAACAATATTAACAATAATCGACCATGTTTGCATAAAATAATTAGTACTATTTTAATCTATAGCATCTCCAGATGTTTACAGTGTTCTGTAAAAATCGTGGCCCTTAGAATGTATTCAATTTTTAGTTTTAAACGTGTTATAGTAATTAAACAAAGGAATTTATCTCGGGTGCAGATA
The DNA here is from genome assembly GCA_037114965.1 of Monochamus alternatus. Taxonomy (NCBI): domain Eukaryota; kingdom Metazoa; phylum Arthropoda; class Insecta; order Coleoptera; family Cerambycidae; genus Monochamus; species Monochamus alternatus. The sequence continues at coordinate 8,274,172 of CM073426.1, read as the reverse complement.
CAGATATTTCCCTATATGGTTCGCCCCATACTATGTGCTGTTAGTTTTTCTAGAATTAAGGGAAAATCATCGGAGCTACGGCAATCATACAAGATTTTATAATTAAATACGGCGGGTGGCATTCCAAGTTTTTCTATTAGTACGTATTCCATACATTAAATTTCAATTTTCTTAGAAAAGATGGGTATTTTATTTTAACTGAATAATTAGTGAAAATGTAGTTTTGCCAGTGTGCAATGAAGGAACTAAGAACGAATGTAAAATACTGCAGCTAACCGGATTAATTGTTATCTATCAGATATCTTAGGTGTTATTATTAATAAAAATGTTTATTTTCGCCATTTCTACATTTGACAACGCTGTAAAAAAACAACGGCATGGTAGTGGACATTTCTAAACCATCTCGGTCTAAAATTGTCATAGACGCCGATTTTTCGGAGAAATATGTTTTTGAACCCCAAATGAATTATTGTCTTTTAGGCCTCCTTGAGCACGTGGTATTTTCAAAATAAAAATGAAAATCGTCAGTCACTATGTTGAAAAATAATATATATTAGTTTGCAGTATTTTTAGATTTATCACGATCTCGATGTTTTTAATTTTTAATCCGATAGAAAAAGGACGGAATATTAATTTTTGCGGGTTTTTGTTACATTGGAACTAATTTAGCGTATCTTTGTGTATAATTTGAGGATAATATTATTTTTTTCCTAATCAGTAATTGATTAAATATGGTTTTTAATTTATCTACTTTAAAAAATATGCATCACAAAATAAATTAAAACATTCATGATTCTAACCAACAGATATTTGGCCACATATGGTCAGCTAGCCAGCAAAATGTACCCCCATATGTAGATATACCATATGTCGCATTTTAAGTACCGTACGAAATATCCACAGCTTCATTTGAGGGGTCCTTTGTCTGTCTCGTCCACAGCTCATTAAAATTACAGTTCGTTCATTGATACCGTGTCAGTACTAAGTGAAGAGTTGTGTTTAGCAATGAGATGTTTTGAAAGTATGTTGGTTATCGCTAGCATTTGCATAGCTTCCAGAAATGTAAAGTAAAGTATAACATCGACCGATTGTAACACAATCTTTTTGTTTCTATCATAGACTTGTACATTAGTATTAATGAAAAAAATATACATTAAGGAATGGATTGCTGAAGAGAAGGATCACGTGAATTCAAATACGTTTAAGACAGATTGTGATACTGATGGAGATACTTATGTAATTATTTTCGCAAGTGCAGTACACATATTTGTTGATGTGGGTAATTTTACATTTATATTACATTCAAAATAAAATACTTAAATTGTAAGTTTATTGTCGATATACAAGGTTATTGTAATTTTCACGGAATTTTACACTGCTACTATGATTTTCAGATTATACAGGGTGAGTCAGAAAGGGTGAACACTAAGCTGGAACGACATTCGTATAAGGTATGATGAGTTCAAATATAATATTTTGGTGTCTATTATCTCCAGCTTAGTGTTGACCCATTCTTTCTGACTGATCCTGTATATTTAATTTAAGAAAGACAAACATTTATTTGTTTTTTTTATACTGAAATATCTTAACTAATAGGCTTAATTTCAGACTGAGAAAAAACTTATATAATTCAATGGCTTTGTTATGCTAAATGTAACAGATATACAATAATCGCAGTTGTTCTTCAAATATACACTGAAAAACAACAATTTAACACAATAGAACACAATGTTGTGTTAATATAATACATAAGAAACTTTTACATATTTAAATATTATTAAAGATGTAAAGTGTTTATGCTATTATATATCTATATGTAGTGTTTATTTTATTGTATATAATATCTAATTTACAGATTTAAGGGTAATAAACATTTTAATTTTTCCCCCTCTCAGTCAATCTGCACAAATCTACGTACTCTAGGCATAATCGGTTGTAAAAAGTGTCATCTGCAACAAGCTTGCAACACAAATGGGCACAGAACTTTTTAAAACAAAATGATATGTTATTAAAGTACACGGTCTATGCAAATTCCTGATAAACCTGGAAATTTCGTTCTTAAAATAAGAGTATAGCAAAAATTCGTAAACATTTTTTCAATTTTAACACTCTGCCCTTAAGCTATGCACCATTATTAATGACTCATCCTGTATATAATGAATGATATAAAAATAAAAATAATACCAGTTGGATACTGACGTACTGGACAATTTGAAATTGATTGAGCCACTTCGCGCTATTTTTGTCCCCGATTGTACACGTCAGATGAACTCCTGTACTCCAAGTAGGCGGCCCAGATTATTTAATTGCCTGTTCTGATTTAATCTTAACCATTGTTTATTGGATAAGAGACGTCCAGAGAGGAGATAATAGAATGTAATAAATTGTTCCTCATAGCTGATTTTAAGTGAGTGCATCGCGTACAACTGTAATAGTAGTGGGCAAAGGTACCCTTCAAATCGTCCATTAATTAGGAATGTCAACGGTATTCGTTAGAGGCATTGCGAGAGATACAAACGGGTTAATTTTGATCACTGAATGGAAACTCTAACTGGGAGATAATTAATGAAATTACGGCTACTGAAACATCACACTCAAAGGCAGTTCTGATGGAATACAGTGAAAACCTTTTCTCTTTTCATGACGACTAAATTGGTTTTTATAATTCAGCATACGTAAAATGAAAATAAATAAAAATTGGGGCAAAACAACATATTTGGGGAGCTTTATCTGTTTTTTGTAACTGCGAAATTAAATGTAAAGCACGTAAAATATCTCCCTTACTTATGAAACACGAATTTGTGCTTTGAAATATTAACTGCTCGTATATAAATGCAACCTATTATGCTATGTTAATTTTTATATGTATAATATTATTTCGAACAAACAAGTTTCGACGGAAATAGACAGAACATAAAATTAGTGTAAGTAGATCGTTTACCAAGTGGATCAAAGTGGGTAAAGTTTCCTAATTCTGTACATAATAATTTAATTTCTTCCGGAATTATGTACAAACATCTACAAATAATTTCATACAATACAGTTCGTTACCTTCATAAAATCATATTTAATGAATATGATTAATTTATTGTAATATTCTAGAATACATTATGGAAATAATACATTATATTTCTACAATTATTATTACACTGTAAAATAGTGTAATTTAGGATGTGTAAAATTCTGTGTTCATAGTTTTACACACAATGACTTTTTTATATGTTTTACACAAAATGTGTTAAAATTACTAGTATTACAATAAAATCTACTGAATTTGTGTAATATTTACCAGTGATGTGTTAAAAGTCCATCGCTTTATGTAAACTTAACACATCTCTGTGTTTTATATCCCCACTCAACTGTTTCTAAATCTTTTATTACACAGTAAAAAATATCATTGAGTAATCTCAAACTCATTTATGAGTGAAATTATTTTGGTGTTGAATTTTGAGTAATTAAATATTTTAATGAAATGAGTTTATCGACACAATTTTTCGTCAGAAAGGTGGTTTGTGGAAAAAACAACGAAATATATTGATAATATCACTCAATTTTGGGTTTGTAGTAACACATAGTTCAGTAAGCGAACTCAAAAGTAATTCAAAGTTACTCATAAAAGATTTATTTAGCTAATACATAATTGAGCGAATATTACTCAATGAATTGTGTTATTATTTTAGCACAATCAGGTGTGGACCCGTTTTAACAAACAATTGTGTTGATTTTGAGTCAAATTTTACTCAATATTTTTTACTGTGTAGAATATGTACCACTAAAAGCTACTACTAATTTTGTTAAATATTTTGTTCTAAAAACTTGATCGTTGTTATGAATTATATATTTTTAATAAAATCATAAATAGTAAAATAACTTTTATTTTATTATTACTGTAACACCACAATTCTGAAAATACTATGTATTGATGCGGAAGCTCACCTACCTTTTTAGTTTGTTAATTATGTTTCTGTTTATGTTTCTGTAATTATGTCTCCGAATTTTTATAATGACGTTTTTATTTTGACGTTTTCTAGAACATTCTAGGTTATATTCCACGCATTGTCGACCACTGGGAACTTCTACAAAACGTGAAATTAAAGGAATTACAAAAATTATATTTATCAAAAATTATTTCAAAAGCAAACAGGAACATAATTAACAAACTAAAAGGGTAGCTGAGTTTCTATATCCGTACCCATTTGTTATATTAACAATGGAATGTGTTAAACCTTTAACACACTACTTTATACAGAAAAATGTGTAAAAAAAATATACACAATCCCGTGTGGACCTCGCTTAACACAGTACTGTGTTCTTTTGTATTAAACGTGTAATTATTTTTTACCCATTCAGTTATAAATTTTATAATTTGGCTCAAAGCAACCAAACGACCATGTTGCATGTCAAATCTTCATGTGTTGCTCTATTTTCTAACATGTATTACACGTTTATATTTTGGAAACAAAACGTCAAAGAAAAATAATGTATTTTAATAAATTGGTTCTTTCAGTGTATCTTAATAAATTGTATTTTAAAATATGTATATCAATTTATTTTCATGTATCGTATTTCTATGAATTCTAATCTACCTTACAGGAAGAAAAAAAATCAAACGAATAAAATATAATTTCAAACCCATTTTTTACAGAACATTTACGTTTGTGTTCGCGGCGCATTCGCCATTTTATCGAATGTCGCCCTCGGACTCGAATTCCCGGCGTGATTGTGACATTTTCTTCCAGCTCTGCCGCTGGAACTGACACGTGTCACCTTCAGCGCCGTCACATGAATATATTACGGCATTTTTTATCCCCATTTGAATCGTCAGTTCGCTTGATAAATGGCAAAAACGTGAAAAAGAAATGTGGAAACGCTTTATGAACGTGGCTATACAGATTTCCGACATTGAAATCCATTATGCTGTACGCCGGATTCGGTCCCTGGTTTCACTGGGTGAAAAATTTAAAATATAGGTAATGTTTTTTTAATCAAGTATACATTTTACGCAAAATGAAAAATAGAAATAGTTTTCTCCTTTGTCCACTACTTGTCTATTTGTCTAGATATATATGGTAGTAAGGAATAGGTACTATCCATATTATAATGCTATAGTTACACATGTTAACAGACACGTTTTCTACTGCAATTCCATATGCCAATTCTACCAATTCTTGCATTTTGCAAGGAAACATATTCTTTGCATAAAATATATTTCTAATAATTTTGTAAAACACTTAACGAAGTTGCATAGTACTAGTTTCCTTTACATATATCGAATAAACATTATAGTCTGTTTAGAAATAAAAGAAAGTAATAAAAGCTTATTATGTATGCATGTAGTATAAATGTAGTACTGGTGCTTATATTCAATATTTTTATATTATGTATTATCGGTATAGATGAGGTGTACTTTTAAAAAAAACTTTGTGTGATCGAACCGTACTAAATTGTAGCAGGTAGCTAAAATTTAATCCCCGACAATCCGTCTTTGTCTATGCCACTTCAATTTCTCGGTATTTCAATTTAACGAATAGACTTTTATTCCACACAAAAATATATGTATTTTGAAAATTCAAATTATGATGAGTAAATATAGTGTTGTATAAATGTACAATAAAGAAAATAAAAAAGTAGGTATATTAAAATTCATCCTCTGAATATTCTGATGAAATATCTACGTCTCCTAGATTGATAACGATAGGTTCCACAGTAACGTCAATTAAATTATCGAGTTCCCACATTTTCTCCTCTTCTTTTTGTACATGATGTATACATCTTTGTTAGCTATCTGCAGTTACTCGTTCCAAGGAATTTTTTAACAAAATTTTCACGTCACTTAATTTAAACGTCGTATTATTTCGCGCTACATCTCCTTTTACCTGCGCCCAGACTAATAAGTTCACAGTGCTAAGGTGGTAACCGTAGTACCGTTATTTGGCGATTTGTTGTCATTTCATCGATAACATATTTTTTTGATCTTTATTAAGATTGAAAGTGTCAAAAGTTCCTTTTTCACCATATTTGTTTCAAAAGAAATGTTTTTTCCGAATAACCATTGAATTATATCGGCTTTCCTCCAAACAGTCGTAGGCGTCCGCTCGGTCTGCCGTGAATGGTAACTGGCATTATCCATGACAATTACAAACCTCGGAGGAATAAGATCCAATATCCAATATCTGTGTAAAATACTCTTCGAAAACATCTGCGTTCATGTCTTCGTGATAGTCACCTGTATTTTTAGATTCAAATATTCAAATTCACTGGCACTACCTATATGTGTCACAATTAATCTTCGCCCTTTACCTGAAGGTACCTTGAACCCTGTTGAAAGTCCATCCAAAAATGCTTGTCGAAAACTTTTTACATTTTTATCTTGCCAGACTTTTGTTACAGTATATCCCTCGTTGACTCAAGTTTCGTCTAGATAATAAATATTCCTCCCTTCGTCACGGAATTTTCTAATTGATCTTAAGTAGGATCTTCGCCAACAAATAATTTCATCTTTATCGATAAGAACTGACTTCCTGTTAAGAAAACACAAAATCACTAATAAAATTAATTGCATTCATAATTAAATAAGCGAAAAGATATACCCGAAATTTTGCTCGCCCGAACAATATACCCGCCCATGACAGGAAATGAAACAGTTGGATCCGACAATTCGTCGCAGCCAATCAAAAGCTGTAACGCATGCGTACTTACTGCAGCAGAAGCTGTGTAATCGGGTATGCTCTCAAAGATATGCGGCACACGATTTTGTAGGGCTGCATGTATGTGTTTGTTTTGACTGCTATAAATTGGGAGCAGGTTTATAACAAGAGTCACTCTCTACAATTTTGGAAGTCAACTAAGGCCTTCTTAACTATTTAGAATAAAAAAATGTGACTCGCATTATTATTATTATTATTATTGAATTCTAATAGCAAAATCTACTGTATTTCTAATAATTTGTTGGTAAGAGATATCCTGCATATTATATTGACTAGCTCAAACCTGTACTCTTGTACATTTTAACAAGTAAAGACTTTTTTCCATGAAATTAAAAGTAAAAACTTTTTCCTCATCTGTCATCGTATGGAGAATATGGCTACAGAAATAATAATACATTTTTATATTAGCTTCTGTTACACTATTCAGGTTAAACAAAATGTAAATATTTGAACTGATTGCTGAACTCTTTGCTATACACGCATTTTTTTAACGTGGATATTGTTTGATTTTTTACACATTGATATTGAATCATATATGTGAAATAATATTAGTTTTTGAAAAAGTTTTCTCTATGCTTATTCTTCAATGTTAGTTATAACGGTAAGTATATATAAAATATAATAAGAAAATTTAAATTACCTAAATTACATATATTTTACAATTTCAATGTAATTTATAAATGAATACAAATTATAGTGACACAAATTCTCGATTGAATTTAGTATAATATTTGTAATATTACATAACATTATATAGAATTTTATCCATGTTTATTTCTGTAATATTACAGTTGTACTTATTTCATTTACAAAATTATTATGTAATTTTATATAACTACGCTGATCACAAATTGCCAACGTAAAGTTATGTGAAATTTTTATTATAAAATCAGTTCTATTTGTAAATAAAGTCGAAATAAAAAGGCAAGACAAAATTGAGGTTATAGTTACGTCTAGGTTTAGTAAAATTTACGTTTCAGTTAAGACTTAATAAAATTTAAAAATTGTCTGCGCTCATCGCATACATCATAAATTTACACTCTATACAATCATTTCTTTGCATATTTACATGTTATTGAAGATCATTGGAAAACGCGAAAACTTTTTTGGGTTACATTCAATCAACGCAGTTTGTTTGCTCGACATACGAAGCAAAGGCACTGCCGCTGGACCACTCTCGACCCCTGCCGGTCGCGTCCATTTTAAATTGGAAACAAATCCGATTCATGCGGAACAAGCTGATCAACCCGACATGAAAAAAAACCTGGCACCGTCGCGTAGCCGACGGAACGTCAAATGCGATTCTTCGCATGCGGTTGACAAAGGCGTAAAAGAGACAATAGTGTGTCGGGTGACGACATTGGCAAAAATAACAATTGAAAAGATGGCAGTTTAAGAGAGTAATTCGTCGTGTCTCCATAATAACCCAGATTTGCACATAAACAAGATGCGACCGAGCGCTGAGACGGGCGAGGCAAAAGTTCAGGTTCAACGCTCGCCGACGGCCGTGGGCCGCTCGTAATCTCGATCCGAGACGGCCGTCGGTAAATTGCCCTGAATGTTAGCTGCCAAGGCCCAATAGAGCAAACTACACGCATATACAGGGTTAACTGTAATAAGTATTTTAAGAGGGGATAGAGAAAATTAAGAATTAACGGAATCACCCTTCACAAAAATTCCAAACTTATTTATAACCCGAAAGGAAAAAGTGTTTTTCGATATTATATTAAATCCTTATTTAATGATGCTTATGCGACCAGTCCGCCGCACGTTTAACGTTTACAGAGTAAGAGTAGACAACCAGCAACACACGGTAAAATTCACTGTTATGTCAAAATTTAATTCCTATGTTTACGTTGTAGTTTTGTGTTCTTCTTCAGTTTTTAGTGCCTTTATTTTAACTTTAAACGTTTTACGATTATTAAATAAAGAAATTTGTGTCGGGTATAGATATTTTTCCACAATATAGTTCGCCAGCTTGTTTATTTTAGGTTATGGGACAAGACTGCCGCGGGTGCATTAAGTCTTCTATTATCTTTTAGTACCTAGCTATTCCTTTCGATCGATTTTCTTATATTAAACAGGCATTTTATCTAACTGTAACTACGGGAAGTGTGTTTTATCGGTAGTGAGTGGTTGTAATGAGTGAAAATGTATTTTTGCCAGTTTGTAACAAAATAATGAAAAATGAATGCAAAGTACTGCAGCTAACTGGATTAACTGTTACCTATCAGACTAACTGTTACTAATAAGAATGTTAATTTAGAAACGCTGCAAAAAAACAATAGCATGGTAGTTGACATTGTTGAGAGATGTAAGTTGTATCTATGGATCTAAGTCATCTCAGTCGATGCTTATCATAGACGCCAACTTTCCGCAAGAAAACAGGGATTTCCCCATTTTATAAATATCGAGGTAAAATTCTGGAATAATTTTTTTATTGTCTTGCAAAGTACTGCAGCTAACTGGATTAACTGTTACCTGTCAGATATTGTTACTAATAAGAATGTTAATTTAGAAACACTGCAAAAAAACAACCGCATGGTAGTTGCCATTGTTGACAGATGTAAGTAGTATCTATGGATCTAAGTCATCTCAGTCGATGCTTATCATAGACGCCAACTTTCCGCAGGAAAAGAGGGATTTTCCCATTTTATAAATATCGAGCTAAAATTCTGGAATATTTTTTTTTATTGTCTTCTAGCCTACCTGAGCACGTGGTGAAAATTTTTGTACTTAGTCATAGTTAAGCCTGTATTTTAGTCTTTCCTGAACATATAAATGTGACACACATTTTTACGCACTAATAAAAACATCCTAACTTAGTATTTTATTAAATTTTAAAATTGACTTCCTGTAAGTCATTAGTTTCCTTAAAATCATTTTGCAGTTAACTGTAGCCTGCTACATATGATTTCTGAGACAAAAATGATTGTTTTCATAACTGGAATCCAATATTGTCTCAGCGGTACACATGTGTACCACAATTATGTTGCTGCAGTTAGTGAACTTTTTCACTTCATACTGCCGAATACGTCACGAATAAGGCCAAAAATGTACCGAAGAATATCGTAGATACATCAGTGTAATTTGACGTCATTACGTTTTATGTGAACTTCGTAGCGTAGCAATTTTTTTTGACTAGCAAAACTCTTTGTAAATCTTGTCTTTTCTTGCAGTTTTGAGCTGTCAAGTATTGTCTCGCGAGACCAAGAAAAGAAAGACAAAATGCCAATACTAGACTGAATGCATTTGGATACATTTTTGTCACTTATGTTTAAAACCTTTATAAACACCAAAGGCTAATGTGATTAGAAATGGTATCTTAACGTATCTCAGAGAAATTTAATAAAAGCATACTCCTTCTGTATAATATATTCATTTTAAACAGTAAATAATTCCAATCTTCGTTTTATTTACTAAATTAAATAAATACAAATTGGAATTTCTATTATTCAAATACGATGTAGGTATTCGATGCAAACTTTACCATATTTAAAGAATGACATTAATGGTGTCAAGTGAGAGGAATTGGTTACTATCGGACTTTTATAAATTACAGAAATCAGTAAACATAAATTACAAGATAGTTATCTTAAAATTCTCGTTGCATCAGAATAAATCATAATTCTACATTACAACTCGCAATGCAAGTCGATTCAACGAGAGACACCGTCCTTATTCAGCTGTAATGTAATTTTAAACATAACGGAACTCGAGATAAAATGCTGCCTACGTAATAGGAGCATTAAAATTTTTCTCTAATGGCAGCATTAGAAAGATTCAAGAAGGTCGTACCGAACTTATTCGTCTACATATACAGGGTGATTCACGAAAAATTTGGTAGTCTTTGATTTCCGAGGAAAAAAATATTGAAGTTGTATTTTCAACCTTTATATAGCTAAGCTGCTGTAGTCTCTAGTGTCATCGGAATGTAGGCAAATCCGATTGTGGTATTAAGGTTTTTGCGATAACATTTACATTAGTTTTTCAAGTGCCAAAAATGACTGGCGTCGGAGTTGATGGATATCGTTTCCACGTATGTTGAAGTAAGACAAAAAGCTTTAAAGGCTTCTCGTCTGTATGCAGAAGTATTTCCCGATAGACATGCACGAAATGCAGCGACTTTTACCGCGGTAATGCATAGTAAGTGTGACACGGAAAATTCGCAACCGAATCGTAGAAGAAATGAAGGTCCAGGGCGTCTACGGTGTATTGCAGCAGCTGAGGAACACATTTTAGAGATTGTTGATGAGAATACCCGAATAAGTACCGGGCAAATCGCTCAACAAGTACAAGGAATGTCCCAATCGACAGAGTGGCGTATTATCACGAAGCTCAATTATGCCAATAACTTGCGAGTTCAAAACTGACATGAACCAGAAACATTTGTGTTAGTTCGTAAAACGGGTCCAAACGTGTTTACATGTCGGTAGACAAAAATTTTGAACAGTTCAAACAGTTATAACAGTTGTTATGACATTAGATAAGTTGAATTTGCTGTTAGAGCCGGTCGCCGATTGCATAACTTGCGAAGTGTATCTTTAAATAATTTTGAAATGCTCTTTTCGATTTTATTACAAAATTGCATTTGTAAGTCAATCAAATAGTTTTTTTTTGAGTAAGTTTTGGATTACCCTGTATTTTAAGAATTCACTCAATCACATCTATACTTCGTATAATTATGTTTGTATGAAATATAAAGATGAAAACAACATTAAACTTTTTGATATAAAATAATGCTATTGTCGATCCGTTTTCGACACAAGTCTAGTTTATCATTACCAAAACTATATTTACTTGTTTTTTTTTCTATACGTTCAAGTTTGAAATTCTCGCGGCAGTCATTTTTATCCAATTACAGCAGGCCTTGAATATTTGACATTGGAGTCAAACCTACAATCTCTTCACAATAAATCATGCTAAGCTACTGTTTTACACTCCAAGTAATACATAAAATTAGTTAGGGCACAGTGAGAAGCACATTTTTAAAAACAACCCATGTAGCCTTATAGTTACGAAAGGTGGTACCGCAACTTCATTCAGTGGCTATTACGTAGTCAATCTTTCACATTGACCCAAGCCAACAATTAATTTTATTAATCAATAACAATAGCGGCAAGAGCAGATGAATTTGTTGATATAAAATAAAATTTTATATCTCTCGAAATTTTTTTCAATTTTCTGTCCGTTCATTTTTTATTAAATTTTGCCGCCGTATCGGTCGCTGACTGTTGCATTGCCTTGCGCAAAGTCAGGTTTTACAATGGAAGAGTTTACAATGCCCTGCAGAAGGGCATTTTTAAATCATTTTTGAACTGCTCTTTCCGATTTTTTTTACAAAATTGTATTTGTAACTCTCCTGTACATTCAAAAAATTTTTTCTTGAATAAGTTCTGAATCACACTGTATAGAACTAGCGGCTAAACGTCTACGTGACATCAACAGACAATATCTAACCAGCTCCTATTTCAATAGGTCGTATGAGAACGGCTAAGATCAAGAGACAATATCAAGACTTTGTTGCATTCCAACTTCAATCGATCGTCGGGCCCCTTAAACCCAGGAAATCGGAGAGAAACGGGCGATTAACCCCTAACCCCCGACGAACTCTTGTTCTGGGACCATTCGGATAATTGGGAAACTTTACGGGTAACAGTAACGCTTAATTATTTACATAGTGGTCTCTAAAGATTATCGAGTTTAATTGTGGGATGAGGAACACCTGCGCGTTCCAAAGGATATCCTATTTCTCGTGTTAGTTATGATATTTTAGAGGATCGATTGTACCAAAAATAAATACGTAATAAACGCTTAACTAACACAATTAGTTGTTGGAACGTAGCTACGACTACTGTAGGAACTTTAAAGTACTTTAAGCGATTGACACGTAATAAAAACGTTCCCATTACGTACCTACAACGAAAATGGGGAAGTTTTTGGTGGCTGCTACGTTCCAACGACGTTCCCGGAACTTATACAGCCACAGTTCCAGCGACGTTGTGATTCCGTGGAAATGATGTCGCGATTTCTAACAAACGACAACTTTTAAAGAACTTCTCCCACCACTTTCATATTAGTATATTGTTTGCTTATTATGGCTCATTTCATTCTACATATTCCATCTCCCTTTCTTTAACTATGAATAAAGTACAGTATGTATTACTTACGCAAGTTAAACATGTAGGTATTTCGAAATAAATATTGTGCGGTGGTATGAACTAAGGCTGTCAATCCTGGGATCCCGAAAATTCGGGATACCGGGATTCTGCCCCAAAAATCCCGGGATGCCGCCAGCTTGGTTCCCTAGATTTTTGGGTTTAACCTTGTCAATTTTATAGATACGTTGCGGTCTAATGAGAAATACGAGACCACAGAATAATTAATGAATACCCAGATATATTTAATTTAGTGACCAGGTCTAAAAAATTGAACATTGATCAATTTTTACAAAGTAATAACTGCTTGACAGTTTAATAAATATTTTTAAATACGGCTTTGTTCAGTACATAAAAGCAAGGTCTGAAAGAATATATGTAGCCATTTCAGCCAGGTTCAAGTACAGATAAGAAAGTTTCGTTATTTTCTACTCTAACCAAAGAAACGGAATTATATAAAAATGGTGTATCCTACGATTTTTTATTATGGTGTCTACCAAAATTCGTTTTGAATTTGAATCCGAATGTGTAGTTTTTCTTATTATATTTTTTACAAAATTGAATAAAAAATAAATTTCATATATATGTTTATTCATATTAATTATAATACAGCGTTTTTTACATTTACCGTTCTGTTCCTTTTTAAATAAATAAAACTTAAATATTAATTTTTCATAATATATCGACATTGTCGACAGCAAACAATCCCGGGATTGACAGCCCCAGTCCGAACCCCAAAATTAAAACGAATGAAATTTTATTGAAAAACATAGTAATAAAACTTCCAAACCAAGCACGCGCCTTTAAAATGTGTTTTAATAAAAATGTCTATAATATCTAATAACATTATGTGTGGTTGTGATACTCTAGAGTCTAGATGATAAAAGCTATTTTTTATTGTTCGTTGGAAATTAGATTATTTTTTATGCGTCAATTTATTAAATTTGTTGCAGAAATAACGACAAAAGCGTTATTTGTGAAATTAAGGTATATACGTCTTGCCCGTCATAATGACGCATTTCGCAAATCTTACTTTGAAGTCGTTTGCTCTAAGAGATGCAACTTCAAAGTAATTGATACTTGAACATCCGTAACCGGAACTGCCAATATGTTAACTTTCAAGTAATATTTACTACAAAGTATCGAATGAGACTGTAGTGCCATTTTAAACTAGTAAAGTTTCCACTGCCACTTCTTAGTAACATTTTTCCTGTTGTTAATTAGAGGCACGTCCGACATTTACACACACACACACACACTCCTCGAATTTTATATTCTAAAGGTAGTTAAAGACTTATCCCTGCATTATTATTTTTATTACATGTCTTTGTCGTTTCCAGTAGTATCTAGTTGGCAGCAGTTGTAGTAGTAGTAGATTACTTGAATTCCGTGTTTGCAAAATATCGTTCTCGCCGAATCGTGAGAAAAGCCACAAACGCTTTGTTTTGCTAAACCACGTACTCATGGCCTCTTTTGTCGGGTTAGACAGATACTTAAAACAGCTAAGGTTATTCGGTCACCTCATCTATGGCATACTGATCAGAGCTAATAAGCTCGAAACCGGTATATGTCTGGTGAGCTGCTGACGAATGACTTTAGCTGTTTGCTAGATTTTTCAGGTGTAATTCAATGCTGGTCGGAGCATTAGCCTGCCCAAATTAGAAAAAGTTGCACAAACTACTAGATTTTTAATTTAAATTATTGCATTTTTTCAATTATATGTGTTATTCTTCTAATAAAATGAAATAAAATAGTAGTGTAACATATTGACGTGTTTGTAATTTTACTCTACATTTATTAGTCAATATCCAATATGGCATTCATAAGAAAAAAAAGAGAATTTAATGTTACATAACTGAAACCAGTAGCCGTGAAAATTTTCTTTCGGCGAAAATCAATTTCTCGTATATTCTTGCCGCTCGGTACCAAATTTCTGCTGATTCTGTTAATAATGACGCTAAATGGCATTTTCTAAAATCGTTATTTTTATAATATTTCAGCAACGGCAGCAGATATTTTGGATTAGTTTGCTTTATCTCAAGGTATTCTTGAAATAGTGTTTTCTACAAATACAAGTAATGTTAGACATTTGGGAACTAAATAATATAGAGTTTAGCAAATCATAGGTATGTTATCCCATGCCACCTACGAATATTCAAAGATATTGAAGTCAAATGAATATATAAGAACAGAAAACGGTCTAACCAACAAATTTTTAGGTACAGAAATCTTTCAAAACAAGTATTTTTTTAATCAACTATAGATATAAATAATGTTATAACATAAACTTACATATTTTTAGGTATTAATAATATTGTGTGAAACTAACTACTCGGTGGACAAAAGCCCCAACCTGCGTTGAATTACACCCACAATATCTACCCATATATTCCTTATTATTAGCTTTTGTAACATTTTTTACTGTTTTAGAAAGGTATTTTAAGCTTATATTATATTAGTTTAAAATACCTTTCTAAAACAGTAAAAAAATAAACTTACATGGCATGTCACTTTTGTTTATGAGTATGTGAAAATAATTTTTAAAATGTGGGGATAGAATAGCAAAATAATGAGTCTTAGAAATGCATTTTAAAAGTTATTATATTATTTAAAGAGGGTTTAAATAGTAAAAGTAGATAAACAAAACATCAATAATTTTATTTTTGATATTATTTTTGCTCTATTGTTTTATTTTTCGACATATCTGTACCTAAAAAACGTCACACATCATTTTACAACGAGAAATACGGCGACCTTAATGACCATCAAAAGTGGTTCTGCTTCCCTTACACAAAGCAACAAGCGTCTAATATTTCTAAGAAACCAATCTAAATCTTAATAATTTACTAAAACTACCGATTTTTCAAGATAAATTGTGAAAATTTGACTAAATGTTAATGAATCATTCGACTTACGTGACATCATCGTCAATAGATAATTACCTGAAAATAAAAACAACAGTTAGTAACAGTTACATTGAAATGTTATTCAATAATATAGAAAAAGCCATCACACAGACTTCTAATGCGCTCCGACAACTTAAATTGCCTTTAAGTAAATAGAATTCACAAATTAAACTGTTTATTCCACAGCGGCTGAGTAAACAGGAATATTCTGAAGGCAGAGTGGAATTTTATTGAAATATTATCCGGACGCCGACGTCCCGAATTAATGGTAAACGGGGAGATGAGGGCACTTAAGCCCAATTTATAAAACTGAATGGGACATAAAATCAATCCCGAAGTGAGTCACTGGACATTTGGGTCGGATTTAAATCGGCACACCGCCTAAACAGCATTTAAATAATTTATTTTAACGTCACAGTCCACTAGCTCACTATTTATTTATTTATTTGCCGTGACACGAAAAATTTTAGACCGAATCGTCGAAGAAATAGAGGTCCAGGGTGTCCACGGTGTATTGCAGCAGTGTGTCCAAGGATGAATACTCCTGACTTAAATCATTAGGACTTCTTTTTGTGTGAATATTGAAAAAATGAAATGTATCGCACTGAAGTACTTACAAGTTCAAAATGAACAAGAAGCAGAAACATTTGTGTTAATTTGTAGAACCTGCGTACGACGAGCCCAAAATTGTGTTGTTTTAACATCAGTATATCAAAATATTTTATTAATTAAAACCTTAAATTAATTATATCAATAGTTAACAATAATAGCGACAAAAGCAGTTGAGTTTGGTGTATAAAATGTTATTTATTTCCTTGGGAATTTTCTTTTAATTTTTTGTCCGGTCGCCTTAACAGGTTTTACAGTGGACTAGTTTCCAGTGCCGTGTAGAAGTGTATTTTTAAATCATTTCTGAACTGCTCTTTTTATTTTTACAAAATTATATTTGTAGGTACACCCTGTATATTGAGGTCACTATATATTTTTTAAAAATTCAGCAATATATTTATGTCTACAACAAAACAATAGCAGATTCTGTATTCCGTCACATTAAAATGATTTATCTAAACATTCTTCTATCTTTTTTATGCAAAAAATGAATCTTGTAAGTAACGCCGCGAGCATTTATTTTCGAGATATTTGCTTGTACTTTCAACTTTTGTATGCATAGTAATGCAAGTATTTTTTGAGGTAAAAATAAACTTAATAACTGTGAAGACTTTTGTGTGAAATATTTTGCTTTCAAAAGCAGGACGTTGAAGTACATCATAGTAGATGGGAGCTGCGACTATAGCTATGGATTATTAAGCTCGCGATTTTCTAGAATATATGTCTTGTTATTTTAGTTTTTATAGAAGAATTTATGAATATTATAGGTCCTTGAATACGTATGTCCTTGTAGCCTTCTGGATATTATCAATCACGTTCCCCCTAATTCAACTTCATTTCTTTTCTTTTTGGTACTTTATCTGACTTACGTCCAAATGGCAATCTATGAAAGACGAACAGTAATAAGTAAAATGACATGAGTGAAGGACATGGACAAGGGTGAAGTCAGTACAACTCTGTTTATACGTTTTATTATTTCTGAATGAAGATCTAAATGAACATTTCTATATTTTCGGTTCTTCCTTTACAGAAAAAAATGCAATTTGTATACATTGTAGCTTATACTTCCCATTTATATTTAGGGTTTTAATATAGAATAATACAATCAGATAATTACAGCAAATGAAACAGCTGTTGCCCTTCATTATGGAAGTTATCACAAAGACACATAAACAAAAATAATATAATACAACAAAGAAAACAAAACGCTTGGGGAGGGTGGGAATATATAAAAAACACATGTTACTAATGGACTTAATGTTATCCCACATTTTCCTTTCACAACCGCGGGTGTTAGTATTTTGAACAGTATTATTAGATAAGGTAAACATAAAATTAATCTAATACAAAAATGAAATTATTTTATTAATTTATTTTCCGGCAAAGCCCGCATGTCATAAAAATTGTTCAGTGAACGAATTCCGTGAATTACGAAATTTTACCTATATATCAATATATTTCAAAAAGTAGTGTTCGCATAAAAGTATTTACAATTTTGATCTTGAATAGGTAATTATTCTATAACTAAAATTAAGCCAATGTGTACAAATAGTTTTCCTAATAACTTTTTCTTGATTTCAGTGACTTATTTAATTGACCTAATAGACTATGGATCTATTACAGAAATCTTATTTTTAAAATATGTGGGAGGGGTAACTTGTCATTGAAGGAGTACAATTTGTGACTATGTTGCAAATTTTAGAAATGCTAAAAGTTTAAGTTGTTTAGTAAATTCATGCCTGCGGAAAAGTTTATATATGGCCTATCCAACACAACCCTCATGGGCTGGTTGTGGCTACACCACTGAAATAGAGACAGCAATATTACGAGTATATAGTTAAAACTAATAACATGATATACTAACTACCTGCTTTACTGAGTTGTTGAGGTAAACATAAACTTTAGAGAGAAAAAAACAATATTGATAACAATATTTTTTTTAGAATTTCATTCGCTCTATTGTTTTATTGACAGTGTACTTTAAAATAATGAAGATATTTTTACTATTCGAGGAAAAATAGTAGCATATATTCTAAACAGAATCAATGATGCATTGTTTATCCCCATGATTCAAATGCATTCGTATAAGCCTATCTTTCTTGTACGCTGCTCTGTTCTAACAAAGTAAATTTGACATTTATGTACAGTAGTATCGTCGTGGGTTTACATTACCTTTTTCTTAACTACAGATTTTCAGTCGTTAATGTATACAAAACAAGCGTCTCTTGTTTAAAACACAAACTTTCCTTTCATTCATATACGTATTTATTATATATGTACCGATTATCTGAAACCTTTTTCAGAAAAAAACACGCACGCTAAGGACAATTTGTGACCCTCAGAAACCATTTATATGTACCGATTATCTGAAACCTTTTCAAAAAAAAAAAAAAAAAAACACGCACGCTAAGGACCAACTTGTGACCATTATAAGCCATTCTACTCTCAATCATTTTTATGGACTATCTTCATTCCAAGACAGATCGACGACAGACGAAGGGCCTATGACGCTTGACTAATCTCAAATTAACAAAACATAAAATCTTATCTCCGAGCCGAGCACATACAGAGGTATTCCCAAAGAAACAGTTCATTGTTTGGCTTTCCTTAAATACACAAACAAACAAGCAAACCTCTTTGAAGTGTAGATCGTACCAGATCGACATTGTTCCCTGTACAAACAGCCCATTCAGAGAACGCTCTTGAAAATTTTAATCGACAAACCTTTCCTAAAAGTAAATCTAGTCCACTTTCAAGAAGTTATCGGAGACGGGAGCAAACATCAGGGTTTTTTTGCTCAGTGCCATCTTCGCCGGTTCTGCACCGACAAAATCGAGATTCGATAACATCTGGTCTCGACTAAAACCTCCACCCTAACGGAACATTCAGCAGTGCATGTTGACTTTCAGAGACGATTTTAAACGGTGTAGAGAGCGCGGCATTCTAAAAATAATATGTGCAACGGACCAGACCAGCGCCGTGCATCCTTCATTTTCTATGGGATCAAGAACGATGAAGATAAAATCTATATTATGAATTTTATCGATGATATACGTTGCCGGGGTTCGTGAACTAAATATTTATTATTTACGGTTTCTCTGCACAAAATTTTGGGGTTTTGCGTTGAATCGTGTTCGTTCCTGAACAGTTTTTGGCACGGTTTGAACAATCTTAATCTATAAATACTTGCATATAAGTCACTTACGTCATTTTTGACAAGCTTTAAGCTATGGCTGAACGCGACCCTCCACACTTCAAAGGCAGCTATCGATATTATCGATTGATGGTATCAATATTATGAAATTATCGGCAGTTCTCCATAATATCGATACATCGATAATATTTAATGTAAATTATTATCGATATATCGATAAATACTACCAACCGTAATGTAGACCAATAAAACAATTTCTTCGTTTAAAAACGTCAAAAATACCTGTGAACATAGAGAAATAAGACTGCAATTTCCGCCCACATCAAATTGACTGAAATTTTATTCTGCTAATAAGAATATAATAATAATTGTAATTTCAATTACGGGATTAGTTTTTCTCTAATACAATTTGAATTTGATTATTATTGAATTTAATTTTTAGGGTAATATAAAACAAATGTAATGAAACAAAATATTTTTTTTAATAGAGTCCCAAATTGCTGGCCCTAATTTGATTAGAATACAAGTTATTTCCTTTAGACAATACCAAATTGTATAAAAGTCAAGTCAGCATAAAAATTACAACTAATAAGCACGCACAGTAACTTATGTTGAAATATAGATATAAATAGATAACAATCATCTGACATTTTAAGTACAATAATATCACTACCCCTCATTCCAATCACTAAGATTAGCGCAGAAATCGGAGACGCGGGAGAGGGGGCAGCATATTATTATTAAGCAGGTCGCATCTGCGCCCAGGAACGACTTACGTTGGCATTAGGAGGATGGTCAAACGTCGACTGGTATTAATTTCTCACAATGACCCAAGCCAGCATTCTTCCACCTTACTATAACCGCAGAGAGAGTGCCAACCTCTCAAGTATAACTGATCTACACTCTATTGGCCGCGGGATTTGAACCTCGGTAGACTGGCCACATCGATTTAAGTACTGACGCCTTAAACTGCTCGACCACTGACCGAGATAATAATACAAACATAGATTTTATTATTTATTCACTAACACGTTCAATTTTTTTTTCTATTAAGACATATTTTGGACGTTAAAAACATATAAGGGTGCTGGCCATTTTTAAATCTACTGGCAGCAAATTTTATCTGGAGATTCATACGTTTTTTTTTAAATGGTATACGGTAAATGGTTTTTGTCCCGTGTTTTTATTACGAATGAATATTCAAAGGCAATTTATCACGGTTTTAAAAAAATATGAAAGCAATATTGAACCTCATAACTGTGAATACATAACATGCATAACTCATATATGTATAAGCATGGTTGTGTTAAACGGTAGGAACCCTTCCTCAAATAATGGTGGTCTTCCGGGACGTCGCGTCGCCGTCTCTGTAACTGGTGGCATTCCAAACGATTCGCCGCTCTTCACTATCGGCATCATCAGTAGTGATTCCGCAAAAACACAGTTGTGTGTCCAATCGTAGCAGTCGTAATACCAACAACAGAAGCCAAAATCAAAATATGGTCAGTCCCAGAGATACCGATAGTAAATCTGCCCGAGAACAACACCGGCACGTCAATAAATCCCAGCTAAAGCTAGGGATGAGCACTTTAATTCTATTACTGGCAGCGACCAGTGACGGCATAACAATCCGGAAAATCACTATGTATCAAATAATAGCACCGGTCATGAAACCCTAAAAACAACTATAACAGTCAACTATTATTACTTATGATTATAATTATAGTTAGGCCCTTTGTTGTGTTGTCTAATAAAGCTAACGTCATTTACAAAGGTTATGAATTAGGTTTAGAACTGATTTCAGGATATTCTGCACCAATTTATAAATGCTTTATATGAATTTATATCTATGGCATCTCAAATGAAAAAAAAAATAATTTTGACGCAAGCGCGAAAATAGTGTATGTATAAAAAAAATTTCTTAATTATTTGTACCTACATATTTATATGAATCTTTCATTGTGAATAAATCCAGTGTATTGTAGATTTAAAACACTAGCCACTATTGCTGGTCGCTGTTGGCACTACCAACTGTCTACATATTAAAACGTTATACAATCGCCAGAGTAACTATACTCGCGTCAAGAATTCAGACGTCTTACATCACGGCTGACGTTACACATTTGTTTTTATTGTCAACGTAATTTTCGAGATTTGGTCGCGTTAAAAACAATCATTTTTTGCAATTTAGTGCAATATATAATGCAACCTTTTAGTGTAGTATATAGTTTTATTACTATCAGTTGCAGTTTCTTAAATAATTTGATAAAAATATGATAAATTATTCATTTGTTCGTATGATGTAAGTCGTCTGAATTCTTGTCGCGAGTATACCTGTAAGTTCCCAGTGTTTTTAAGAAAATCATCACTGCCCACTTTAATATGGATATTTGACTTTGTCTGTTCCGCCTCTGAGTGCTTCGACGAACTATAAACAAATGGAAAGTCTGCATTCAATGTCATGCATGTCTGCAATAATGTTCCTTATTTTAGAAAAGACGCATTGAAGTTCGACCGCTACTGTATGTAAATACACAAAGTGACCGTATTCTAAGAATACTAAATATATTTTTCTAATTATTGGAAACCCAGAAACAAACACCCTTGACAAATAAAAAAATGTACTAACAAACCACACGTATATCATATTTTTTCTGAGCAACTTCTGTTAAAAAAATAATTATGTTTTTACATCAAACCTAACCTAATTTCTACTATCAAAATGTTATAATTCAAATTCCAGTTTTTATAGCCGTGGGAATGTCAGCTTCAGCACAGACAACATCTGTTTCAATTTAAAGAGCAAATCCTCTCGCCTTACGAGTATATAAGATACGATAGTTTAGACATCCATCAACGGTGAAGAGTTATTTCAATTTATATAAATTATTTGACCTCACGGAGCTTACAATTGTTTGTACTTGTCAAGTAGAATTTCTTCACACTCAGATTGGCTTTAGAAGTACGAATTCACATCCGAACATACTTTTTAAAATCGAATGACGTGAAATAAAATTATACATATACGTGCATAAAAACTTGCCGTCAAAATTAGTTAAAAACTCTTATTTGCCGTGCCAAAAAAAATAATTGTGTCAATTTTTTTTAATACTCCGACAGGTTTCAAAGTTATTGATAATATTTCAAAACAAAATTCTAACATTGAACGCCTTGTATTTTTTAAATCAGCAACATTCGGATAGGGCATATTTGACTCAATCGAATTTTTTGGTCACCAGTATCTCCAGCTAACCTCTCACAGACACCCTGTACATCCAATCTACAATATTATTACTGTAACTCATAAAAACCTAAATATTGGAGAATGTCAGCGATCCTCAAGTTTTTATTAAAAAATCACGAATTTATTTGAAATTTGATCTTTTTGATCTAATTCTTTTTGTAAATTAATTTAACTGTTTCAATCTAGACAGAAAAAAATATTTTCAATTTTTGACAGCTGATATCTTCTAATTCTCATCTTTTTAGTACTCTCCTGTCTCTCTTATCCTCATACCTCTATACATTTCTCCCGTCCCACGTCCCACGTTCAACAGATCGCAGCAGTACATACCATAGCGTCAATGTTGCCACCCCTATTACAATTGTACTAAATCTATTACAATTTGATAATTTTTATTACTCTATTACCCAGGCCATAATATTTATTACAATTTTACAATTTGAATGTCATCGTAATTATTGAAATCAAATTTTACAGCCACAATGCCGACAATTACGGATTTGTATTCTGTTGTTCTCCGCTGACAAATAAATTATCTATGATATGTCTGTTCTATGGTCTTGGGGTCGGCACGACACGGAATGTTGTGTGGTCGACACTCTTTTATTTATGTGTTGTATGTTCTTCCTTTTCATGTTTTGAGTGCAGTGGTACTACACTACGTTGGTACGATTTTAATTTGGATTGTTGTCTGTCAAAACCTTTATATTTTGTGGTCAAAACTACTGTTATGTATTAGTACTGTTACTGTAGCAGTTGACTCAAACACAAATTGTTTTGAAAAATTTTGATAAATTTCCAAAACAATATCTGTGATTACATATTTTATTTTGCACTTTTCATATTTTTTCTATATAAAGTCCCTAAATATTTTTTTAACGAAAATTAATGTGCCTTCTTTAAACTAATCTACACATACATACTAATCATTTTCAAATTTGACTGTAAAAACGGGACGGTAGTTCACATAATAATGTTTTTTTTTTATTGTGTTTTATCGTCTGTTATTAGATCTATTACTATTAATGCCAAATCTATTACAATTTTTATGAAGATCTATTACCGAAAATTTTTTCAGGGTGGCAACACTGCATAGCGTGTTGCATACGTCCTTTTTATCATCTGTTCCTATTTCTAAATTTGCCGTTCTCTAATCACTTCTTCATGACACTCAAGTCGACAATTTCAATCTTATCGCTGTGTAAAAAGTGTTTTATCAAAGTGAATTAATATCCACTGGCACACTTTATCAATTTTTGTTGTCTCTTAGTTGGAATAATGGCTGCCTATCATGCATATATCGATTCGGAGCGTTCAACCGAATTACATTCTAGTCACGACAATTGATGTCCGTCGGATTGTTGGTGGAATGATTTACAACGAGCGGATACAATTTGCAATTCGGGGTGCGAATGAAATTAATAGTTACCGTCGATCGTTTGTTTTCGAAAGATGGGTGAAAATGAATGTATTCGGGATTGAGAAAAGAGCTCGATCGTTTTTGTATAAATACAGTCTTATACAGGATGTTTTTAAATGAAGTAGCAAAACTGAGACCACAGATTCCTTAGTTGAAAATAAATCGATGTAACCTAACATACCTATATCTCAAGTCGCATAATAAAAAAGATACAGGGTGTCAAAGTTAAATTCGGTCCGATCGGGGGTTTTTGCGGTCGAGAAATTCAAATTTGTCGATTGTCGTGTGACTATCGAAACGATCGATTATCCTACCTGTTTTATTTGAAAAGGGTATACCTTGCTGAAAACGGTAGGAGTAACCATTTTTGAAATAATCTTATTTGAAATGCTCAGTGCACCGAGTAAAACTGTTTTGGTTTCAGGTAAAGTGCCTTTTCTGCTGAAAATACAGCAAAATATTACTTGAAAAAGTTGTTCAGAATGGTAAATTATGAACGTGCAAAATTTCAAGATGATCGACGAGGTTTGATGTAATCTTTTTCAACAAAGCACAACGATTTTATCAAAGCAGGTCGACCTTTTTGAAATTTTGCACGTCTCCATAATTTACCGTTCTGAACAGCTTTTCCAAGTAACATTATGCTGTATTTTTAGTAGAAAAGGCATTTTACCTGAAACGATAACAGTTTTCAATCGGTGCACTGAATATTTCAAATGGGATTATTTCGAAAACTGTTACTCCTAACGACTCCAACAAGGTATACCTTTTTCAGATATAACAGGTAGGAGAACCGATTGTTTAGATAGTCAGAGGGATACACTAAGCAGCAAAAAAGTTCTGCCATTTAAAAGAAACATGATGTACCATAAGTGGCGCCCTCTACTAGTGACCAAAAAAGTTACGCTCACATTTACGTCACAAATATGGCGAATGTGGCGCCCTTTAAGAAATACGTCAAAATAGACAACAATATATATCCCCAAATTTTAAACTTGATACAGTTAGACACAGTGTAATTATTACAAAAAAAAAATATTTTTAAATTACAATTTTTACACCCTGTATCTTTTTTATGATCAACATCTTATTAAGGAATATTGGTTTAAATCGTAATATTTTGAGGTGAAAAATCTAGTTAAGGACCATCCTGTATAATTTTAATTTTTGTTATAAAACCATCTCTACAGGAAGAGGAGAGGAGCCTGAGGTGTAGGTAAAATTTCCAATTTTTTTTTCTCGTTTATTAAACCTCGAGATCCTGCACGACATTCCCGACAACCCATCAAGCTAACAACACATTGAAACGCGATTTTATTATTTTTTAATTACATAATTAAGCGATGTAGACACGTAACGTGGTTTTAGAATTAATAAATAAAACACCATGTAATTTCCATCAACAGTTATCTAATTTTGTACTCTCCGACGGACCATCCGGCCGAACAGGACGTATTATTTTAATTAATCACGAATTTACCGCCATATCTTACCGGGTGATAAACTGCGGCGCGCCCACTTTAATTCATTTCTATTATTTAAAAATGAAGGGAATGCCCGCATTTCGGACTGTCGGGGGATGGAGAATGGAGACAGATGCATATGCGTTTATTAGCTCATAAAAATGCAGTGTGACTCATGAAAAATGTTCTTTTTAGAGCAGGCAACGTGATAGTATCTTCCACAGTTCAACAACCATACCATTAACCACATATTATTTGGACAAAAATAATGCGACTTTCCTTATGCCATTTTTTATTTGGCCGTCCCTGTTTCAATATACAGGGTGTTAAAGTTGCATTTTAAAAAATTATTTTTGTTAATAATTCCATTGTTTTGTAAGATATGTACTTGAAATATTGCACGTACGTTAAGCGTTTGTTTTAAAACAGTATATCTCAAATAAAAACAGAAATAATGTTGTGATTAAAAAAAACAAAATGTTCACAAAAGATGAGGCTACAGTTTTATAAATTTCAGGAAAAAAACTTCGTCTTTTTGTTGCGCCCCGTATATGCTCAAATTAAATTCCGAACAAAAATTTTCGACATAGCATCCGTTCCTGAGAAATCAATGTACAATTTAAAAAAAAGATCATCAAAATCAAATGAGCGGTTCCCGAGGAAATCAATTTTAAAATCGGGGCTAGTTTTCTGTAGCCGGTGATTTTATTTTGAAATCACTGTTTAAAAATTTATGGATACTGTAGAATGCGTTGCTTAGCAGAAATTTTTTAATTTTTCATGCAAACAATGGACGGTTGAGGTATTGTATTTGCGGGGGTAATGCATTAAAAAACTGGATGTCAAGATACGATGTGTCATTTCGTGTTTTACTTAGGCGATGAAAGTTTATATTTAAATTATATTTTCTTCTGATATCGTGACTGTGAATTTCGCTGCGGGGAGTGTACAATACCTTCGTGATCTTTAAGTACAAGGTACGGTTAATATACCAAGTGTCTTAAATTGTACTCTACAGTCATATCT
The DNA here is from genome assembly GCA_037114965.1 of Monochamus alternatus. Lineage (NCBI taxonomy): Eukaryota > Metazoa > Arthropoda > Insecta > Coleoptera > Cerambycidae > Monochamus > Monochamus alternatus. The sequence continues at coordinate 8,247,485 of CM073426.1, read as the reverse complement.
GAATTTTAAGCCTGAAATTACGCGAATGGGCTTCCTCTGCGTTGAAAAAACAGAATCGGATGAAGGTGTGTGACCAGGGTTGCCAATTCCAAGTGAAGGGTCACCCGGAGATATTATAATAATTATTGTTTACTAGTAATTGTTTTACAAATTACAGATAAAAATACAAACAACAAAAATAAAATATTAACAACCAATAAATACATTCTTTTACAAATCAAATGATTAATGAAATGTACCATTTCAAAAATTAGGTTTTTAAAACATTAATTTTTGTTGTTTTGTTGCCTTTTTAAATGAATACTTTTTTGTACTCATTGCACATTGAAAAGATCAACTTGATCTTTATTGTTCCACCACAACTTCTGACAACACTGATTTTCACGCGCGAACCAGATTAGATATTTGTTGCGGCATTGCCAACGTTACCAAATTAAATATAAATATTTCTTGATAATTTATATTCCCGGAGATTTTGCGTTAAAACCCGGAACCCGGAGAAATCGATTCTAACCCTGAAACTCCGGGTCAAACCCGGAGGGTTGGCAACCCTGTGTGTGACCCCAAACCGGAATGGCATAAGATAATCTGAAGTAAATTAGACTATGAACATCAGCGGTTGCCAAAAGCAAAGAATAGATATTTTATTGCTAAATTGCACTACTAGTTTTAGTTTTGTATTTGTGCTGTTTTCGGGAGAAATAGTGACTACACGGAAAGAAAGCTATCCTAATATCAAAATTAATACATTTAATCCAACGCTAGCTTAGTTTCACTACTCCTCAAGCATAGTAACACTTTATTCAAAGATTAATTTATTCTCGTATAATAAGATTATACAGGGTGTCCGCGAAGATGTGAGAAATCTGACGAGTGCAGATAGAACATGAAAAAATAAGACGATATATTTTCCTACAGGCGCTCCCTACGGAGATACGTGTCCCTGAAGGGCGCTGCTGGAAATCGGTTTTTCTTGAAATAACTTAAAGTACTTAATACAATTTATTGTGACGGACACCATTCAATTCATACTGTCAGTTAAAAATTTTCTTGCTGCTTTAACGCTTGTCTAAAAGCAAAAAATCAAATACGGCTGCCAAGAACAAGTATGGATAATTTATTGGTAATTTGTACAACCAGTTTCAATTTTGTAGCTTGTGCCGTTTTTGAGAAAAATGGTGGTTGCTAGCGTAATGTAGAATATCGAATTGATCCGCCGTGAACAGTTTCCAAATTCATTACAGAAAATAATTAATATTGGAATTGGACTAATGGCTTTTGCTTTTCAGGGTAATACACATGACTTTCAATCTCCTTTTTACTACAAATTAAACTAATATCACAACAAGCAATAATTGTACACAACAATACACAATTTTAGGTAACGAAAACATTTGCGAGATATTTTGATTGCCAACAAAAAAAAATAAAGCACAAAGCCTGAGCAAATACTAATTGTATTGTTAATAACCCTGAACTTTGAAATATATTACAAAACAAACGGATGATTGATTTCAAAGTCTACTATATATTTTGTTGGCTACTTGGTGGATACAAAAAATATAAGTGAATATATCTGGAATGTTCTTTAAGGAACCACTTTACTGCAATAGCAATATTATGGTTAGCGGCTGTCATAACAAAAAGACGGTATGCATAACTGAAAAACAAAAGAGAGAATATGTCTGAAGAGTTTTTTTTTAAGGAGCTATTATTACAAGAGTAACATCATAGCCAGCCACTGTTATAACAGAAACAAAAGATGGTATGTACGGTATGTGTATGAAAAACAACGTAGCTTTATTCAGCATAAGTTAAAACTCCACCATCTCAATGTCAGCACTTTATAATGTAGAATATTTTTCCTATATAAAATTTAATGATATGGTCGTTATTATTTTATTTTTCAGAAACAGATTTCTATTATTTTTTTATTTTTCGAAAATGCAATTTGTCATGTTTATATCTCCCATGGAGTATTTGTCTGATTAACATGATTTTTCGAACACATTGACGCAGTTCAAGAGGGACTAAAAGACAGATAAGAAAACGTTTTACCTCAATTGTGTAAATTTTAACAAACATTACGAACGCTGACTTCCTAATTTTTTTACGTTGTTTGTTGTTTTGCATTGTGCCGGCAGTCGGGCTTCTGGCGTCAGAGAGGCTACGCCTGTCCACTTTACAAATACCGTATTTACAACGTCGAGTGAGCCTGGGACCGGGGATGTTGTATGTTATGCCTCGCTTTTACATAAACTTTAATAATCATAGCACTGAGTTACTGAGTCAGACTTTCTAGAGTTTAGTTTATGTTACTGTTTTACTTGTTTTATAATATATTTTATTTGCAAATAATAATAATTATTGTGTTTGCTTAGTACCTATATAAAGTGATAAACCTAAAAATATTCTAAATAGGTTATAAAAATGTTCGTTTGTCTTAGTCGACAAATACATTTGCTAATACTGTCATATTTAATTAAATCATTATCTATCTGTCAAAGTAAGGCAAGCCATTTCCATTTTATGACTTACTGAAAAGATTTTTCATGTTTATCGCTTTGTTAATATGAAAAATCCTTTCCATTCTCTTTATTCTTTTTTTTTATAAAAAGCAAATAAAGTTGAAATTTCGTTCAAAATAAAAAATCCCGATATTTCGGGATTTTGTCTCGGAATTCCGGGATCAGAATAGTTGATCCCGAAATCCCGAAAAATAATCCCGTTCCCGAAATCTGAATTCCCTATCTGTGACATGTAATAATAATTAATTAGTGGACAAAATTTTCAAATTTGTATGGTTTTCCATTTTAAACAATTGTTTACATAAAATAAATATAAAAACAGATAATTTAGAGAAACTGGACAATTTATTTGATATTGTGTTAATGAAAAATCTCTTATAAAAAATTTTCTACGAAGTAATTTTTATGTTCCATTTATTCAGACCAATTGTGGGGGGATTTCATTTTATCAATAATTGTAGATGCTACAGAAAATTACAACTCAAAGGTAAATAAATATAAGTGTGAAATTTCATATTTTCAATGTAATTAAATGTCGTGAGAATAGAATAAAACTTTCTAATCCGCATACCCATTGCTCTTCAAATGATCAAGAATATACCCTCAGCTACTTACTTCTTCACTTGACTGAAGTTCGAAACAAAACTATTAAAACAGTTTAAGTGCCTTAACTTTCGATTAGCTACTTGGACCATAATATAAAATTAAAAGACAGTTACGTGTTATCTTATGGTTAAAACCTCCAGTTAACTTTATCTTCAAGATAGTTATCAGCAACTTCATCGGAAGGCGAAAATATCGACCCTTAATGAAATATTTCCTGTTGGAAAATTCATTTTCTCTTGAAATATGTTAAAATATTTAAAGGATTTGAAAAGAAACAATTACTATTTTAAAATTTTAACCTCTATTTCGATTTTAGTTTCATTTTGATGTATGAAAATGATTCGATTCGATGTTTGTAGTTTTATCTATCATATGAAATCAATCAACAGAGTAGCTGTTTGTCAATATACTACAAACACTCTTACCCTCGAGTATATGTATTTCCTATAGACCTGTGCGAAGTTTTTCCGGGTTACATAGACGGCCAACTATGATTCGTTTTCAACGCACGACGGAGTGAGTAACCGGAAATACGGCACTCCCTCTGAGCCGCCTCGCGAGCTCGCCCCAACCGTAATAACTTATCGTCGGGCATTCGACACCCCATGCGTTAAGAGAGCTTATCTGAAATATTCGATACAGGCCGGAGTCCCATCAGCACCGCAAAGTTATTACCCGGTTGAATTTTAAGCCCCAGCTGCCGAAAGTGGCGGAAACATTATAGCTCCTTGTAGGTTTAATATTTTATCAGCGCCGTTTTATTAATAAAAGTGTTATAAGGTATACAGGGTGTGCCATTTAATACTCCCGCTGCCAATATTTTGGAACTGAAGAAATCTATTTTTGTTCCAGGAATTGGGGTTATTGGTCCCTCAAATAGCTAGTTAAAATTGTTAATTCAAATCTTTCTGTATAGATGGCGTGGCGATACTAAAAAAAATGTTTGATTCCTGGTACTTATTCGAGCATTTGCCCAACTAAAAAACAAATTTCTTAGCTCCCATAAAAAAATGTCCTGTAAAAATGTCTTATTTATTATTCGTTGCGTATTCCAATTTTTATTTTATGATGTGATCAATGTTTTCTTTAAATCGATTTTGCTCGAAAACGGCGTATCCTGTTGAGATCGTACAAGAGTACATTTTTTGTGTAGAAGTAGAAAACTATGAAATTTTATAATTTGATCTCAACAAGAAAAAATACCCAAAAATAAAAAAAGTGGGGCAATATTTACCTTGGCCCCCCTCAGCATGCGACGCCTCTGAGCAAATATTTTAAGTTGTAAGAACAGGAAATTTTGTAGCATGCGAAACTTATGCTACCCACCAAATTTCCCGATTTCATTTTCAATGGTTCGAAAGATATTTTGGAAAAAATCACCTTCAAGATTTCCCTTTTAAGCGGTTCTAACCCTCTTCTGAAGCATTTTTCGGGTCATGTTTATAGGAACTTTTTGACTTATTTTCACATGTATAATACATGGCAGAAATATTGCGCTCTAATTTCGGGGCACCCTGTATAATACTGGTACCGATAAGAATTTTTAGAACATTATTAATCATCTTTTATATCCTCTTAACTGAGTCATCCAAACACGATAGTAGTATAATCGTGTAGGTAGCATATTGTACACTACTGAAATACAAGTATATTTTTAGTTTTTCTTTTGTCATTTAATTTCAAAATAAATCTTCAACGCCGGGGGCTAGTTCTCACAGTGAACTCGGGGTAAATTGCCACGTGTAAAATATTGAAATATTATCAATAATTTTGAAAATATTCCACTAAAATTCAAATTTGTGACAACTAACCCCGACTATCGTGACAACTCGTGCCTTTTTTGGGATAAGTTGTCACGTATGCATCGCTTATAAAAAAATAGAATAACATTTTTTGGTTAATGTTTAGTTCCTTTCTATATACATAATGTTATTGACGAATGTTACTTTATCTTAATTTAAAAAATGGGATGTTATTAATATCAATAATTTTGAAAATATTCCACTTAAATTCAAATTTGTAAAAAGTAGAAGAAGAAACAAGATTCGTCACGAGAGATCACCTGATTTCTTTCTTGGTCCCACTGACTTATGAACTTAGCAAAACACATGACCAAGAGGTAGAGGAAGACCCATGAAAAGATGGTGGGATGAAGTGGAAGACGATGTAAAAAATATGGTAATAACAGACTGGAAGGCAGAGGTCGGAAAAATGGAATAAAATAACTGTAACAGTCAGTTATAAAAACGGGAAAAGAGGAATAATCCACCTCATTAAATGGATTCTAGAATGCTTTTAGCATTAGCCAAAATCCTTAGGATTGCACGGCATGATGATGATGAAGCAAAACACAGAAGCTTACTAAAAATATCTCACTTAAGAAGAATATCAATATCAAAAAATACTCTGTTTCTTAGTTTCTTCTATTCTATTCTTCTTCTATTTTCTAAACTTGCTTTAAAAATCACGAAAAAGTCACATGACGCAGTGCTTATAACCGCTACATCCAGGACCGTACTAGACACATTTTTTCGTTGCAAATATTTAATATGCATGAAAATATGTAATTGAATTTTTCATATAAAATTTGTTTATTCCAATATGTTTTATGATTTTTATCTATTATAAACGCAATAGCTTATATAGCTAAATTTCGACACAGAGCATAAAAAAACTTGAATTAGAATAGAGCACTAAAGTGAACAGCAAATGTCTTCGCGAATGTTCGAGGTATTCAAATATGAATTATACAATTAAAATCGAATCAAATCAGCGTGCGACTCCTCACACTTCTAGAACCTTTTATCCAAATAGGGCAAGGGGCCCCCAACCACATACGGAGCTTAAATAAGCATTACCGAGTCCTTTGTCCGCCAGTGAGCTATCGGGAATATTATATAGGATCGATATCTATCAGCTATCTGCGTACATATACATAAATGAATTATTTATAAGATCGTCCGGACAAACCGAATTATCATTATCAAGAATAAATTACATGTTACGCGGATTAGGCCCATCATTACCATCACAACTGGGAAAGGAAACACGCCTTCAAGGTCGAAAACTGTGTGTACATAAACTTTTTATCTGCTTTTTTGAATCGAAATAATCGAGCAAATCACTACCTCTATGAAATGATTTTGTGGCAATTATTTCGTCATTAACAATCATTTAAGCATCAGGATTATCTGCAACTTCAAAATATTAACCAAAACATCTCTCCGTAGGTAAATACTGCAATAATATTAAGACAATTATTTGTTTACCTTTCCTGCACTAGTGCTGGTTGCAAAGCAACACAATAGTTTCTTTAAAGTCTTGTTCTTGCTCGATCTTGCTTCTTGTATTGTCTTGGGAGAGTCTCGTAAATTTATTGCCTAGCAATTTTGCAAGACTTGCATGATTCTTGCAAGAGTTTTGTACAGGAACGAGAAATATGGCTTTATTACGACTCGGAACAGTGGTGGTGATTACTCTCGGTCGGCTACGGTCCAGCTCCGAACTCACACGAAACTATCGATATGGTGGATAATCGACAGTGGACGTAACAAACAGAGTTGCCAACTTGGTGAATTTTCCATCAGATCTGGAGAATTCCAGCAGATTGTAAAGAAAAGAGACGTCAATTTAAGGAGTGTGGATGAAACCTGGAGTATTTCAAAGCATCGAAGGAAGAATTTCCACAAGAGGAAAATCCAAAGCAGTGACCTATTTTGATCAATTTCGTTGGTTAGAAATAGTCAGACCATGTTATTAATCTAAATACGATATCTGATTGTCCAGGTTGCGTTCTGATTTAGATATATGATGATGATCTTCAAATTTATGATCACTTTCAGCCAGATGAAGTAGCTACTGCTTGCATGAGTGTGACCGCAGACCTTGCTAATATTGACGCATGTGCAACAAAGCATGGATTATTAAATCCTCGAAAGACAAATGTTATTATTTTCGGCAAAAAGAAACAGCTATCATCAATACAACAGACTGTAAAAAATCTTGGAATTATCTTTGATCAACCCCTAAGATTTAAACAGCACATTGCAAAACTAATATCATCGGCATATTTCAAATTAAGACTATTATATCCACATAGACATATATTAAACAAAAATGTTAAGGCGATGTTATGCGATTCGATTGTTCTATCAGGTTTTAACTATTGTGACTCCCTTTATGGACCTTGTATAGACAATGTCGATATTAGAAGAATTCAAAAAGTTCAAAATTGCTGTTTACGTTTCATTTTTGGTATTAGGAAGTACGAGAGAGTATCATATAAACTTACTGAGCTAGGATGGCTGAACATGGCAAATAGACGTAGACTACATGCAGCTTGTCTATACCACAAAATTATTATAAATAAAGCACCCAATTACCTATATAACAAAAACTCTTTTAGGACTGACGTTCCCAACTTAAATATTAGATATAAAGGTACTATAACGCCACCCATACATAATACTGAATTTTTTAAACGTTCTTTTAGTTACCAAATATCAAATGTATACAATAATATACCAGTGTCAATAAAGCAAACAAATCTATTAAAATTTAAAACTGCATATACAAAGCAACTAATGAGCGAACAATCTTTATAAGCAAACAACTGAATACAGTATAATAACAACTTAGAAGACATGTCTTGATTGAGTGTGCGTATCTTGGATTAATATTGATTTTAATAAGTATTATGTGTATATGTGCATATTATTATTTTTTTTAAATTGTTTTTTGCTTCCTGTTTTCCTATAATTATGGTTCTAGTGTACAATGATGTACCAGGGGTTAAGTGGAAGAGCAGAAACTTTAAAAAGTTATTTGAACTTCGCCCTATTTTTTTTCTTTGTTTCTTTTTTTTACTGTAATATTGTAATTTAACTTAATTAAATAAAGACTATTATTATTATATATACTGTACTTCCTGTACACAATGATTACGATTTGCACATTTTATGAAGCATGTATGGCATAGCCTACTGTGTTTTTCCCTGCGTAATCTGCAAAAACCGCATGATGCTCCGTTATTCCATATTGTTTAAATTTTAAACCAACGGACTTCTTATTATTAAATACATAAAAAAAATTGTTTCGTATAATGTAAATAAATATACTTAGTGATTGGTAGACACTGATAAATAAGTCAAGTTATCTAAAAAAATTTGGGAATAAATGCGTCATGAAAAATGGATTCAATATCGTAAACATTTTTTTTGTAAAATCCTTAGTTTCATCCTTTATATCGCTGGGCTACTCTAGTCTCTAGCCAGACGATTTCAAATATCATAAATGGCTAAGGCTCGCTACAGACTATGCATGAATTTGCGATTCGTGATATGCGAGGAATTCGCGAATAGTGTGCAGGGTCTTATTCATTAAAAATCCATTCATAAAAACCCTACACACGATGCACGAACTCCTTACAAAACACGCATAGAGAATCGAGAATTCATGCATAGATTTAATTTATAGTGAACTAAAAATGTTTTAGCAGAACGATTTCCCGGTAAACATGTGCCAAATACAGCTACTTTTACAGCGGTGTGCAGTGAGCACAAGTGTAGTGCAAACGCAGGCGTGACGCGGGAAATTTGCAACCGCATTGTGAAAGGGATCCACGGCGTATTGCAGCAGTGTGGCGTATCATACATGAAGCTCAATTATATCCGTATCATCTACAGCGTGTTCAAGCATCAACACCAGGGGATTGGACGAGGAGCACCGGTATCAAGGCTACGATCTACGAAATTGTATTTGTAATAGTCATTTTTTTTCTTTAGTTTTATTGGGTTTTTGCCACACTTCTGAAAAAATAATAAAGATTAATTAAATAAGCCCTTGCGCCACACGGAACGGTCAAGGGTTATTTTTGAAACTAGGTTTGCCTAACCAAAAAATCTCACACTGAAAAAAGCAGATAAGTAAAAAATAACAAAAATGGCATCACTATCGCGCACTTCCGTATTATTGACGTTTCGAAAAACTCACACCAATAGATATTTAAATTTTAGATCTAACCATCACATCGATATTAAGAAAGGTGTTGTTAAATGTTTATATGATAGAGCAAAATTAATTTCATCAAACAGTGATATTTTTAATAACGAACTAAAATTTATTAAAAATGTTTTAATAAATAATGAATACCCTCCATTTTGTTGATAGAACATTCAAAAATATTACAGATAAAACGAACACTGTAAGACAAATAAAAGAAATTAATCATACAATAAAAATTCCATACATTCCTATACTATCAGAAAAGTTAAGAAGAATCGGTAATAAATTTAATATTCGAACAGTTTTTCAGGCAACTAATACTTTACGATCATTTTTGTCTAAAACGCGTCCAAAAAATGATTCAAAATTCAAAAAATTGCATCTACAGTATACCTTGTGAATGCAATAAACATTATGTTGGAGAAACGGCCTATGAATGTTAGAGTTGAGGAACATAAAAATTACATAAAAAGACGGGAATTTGAAAAATCCAAAATTTGCGAACACGCTTGGAAAAACGGTCATTTGATTCAATGGGGTTCGGAAAAATTTTATAGAAGGAAGATAACGCAACAAAAAGAAAATTAAAAGAGACCGCGATTATTTTGTTGAACGGAGATAAGTGTGTGTCAAACTGTTCAGTAAACATCGATCATTGTTGGCTACAGTTGTATCAAGAAGAAGTAAGTAACAATAAAATAAAAATCATTTAACATATCTATGGAAGCAGATAAACAAATTTTAAACTGTCAAACTTGACATACGTTTAATATTTTTACTACGATTTTGAGAACGAAAACAGAGAGTTTTTAAAACGTCAATAACACGGAAGTGCACGATAGTGATGTGATTTTTGTTATTTTTTACTTATCTGCTTTTTCAGTGTCAGATTTTTTGGTCAGGCAAACGTAGTTTCAAAAATAACCCTTGACTGTTCCGTTTGGCGCAAGGGCTTATTTAATTAATCTTTATTATTTTTTCAGAAGTGTGGCAAAAACCCAATAAAACTAAAATTATGCCACAAATAAATAGCTTCAGACAAAGTCAATTTTTTTATTAGATAAGTTCTGAATCGTTGTATTTGCAAGACTTCTTGCCTTAACAATTCCTCCTGTCTGGTCTGGCAAGACTTGTTTTTAATCTTATCTTGCAATTCGAGCTGTCACATCTTGTCCTGTCCTGCACCCACTTATTTAATTAATAATGTATTGATTTATAAATATTTTGTTATCTCAAAATTTTCCGCTACGTTTATTTACCTACAGAGAGATAGTAGATGGCTAAGTGTAACAAAACCGTATTTCCTTCTATTTGGATCTAGAGCTATATTAAAAACAACGTAGTTCCATTCTATACAATCAATATACGTACAGACAACGACTGGTTTAAAAATATGTACACAAAACTATCAAATGGCCTAGAAGTGACTCGAAACAGATAATGGACTAGACTATTTAAGTCTGTCTAGTGGAAATTTGTATTAATATTAGGTCTTCCTATGAGTCACCAACTCAGAGTAAATAAGTAAACAAAACTAGTCGATACGACCGCAAAGCTTGATAGTTGTAATCTGATAATGAACTACGTTCTAGATTGAAGAATCGAATTACGTTCTATTGAATTCGATGTACAATTTAGGTCAAACTTATAAATAAAGATGAGAGAAGTAAGAATATAAACGTTCTTCGTCCAATATTGCGAACGACAGAATAATAATAAAATAATCATCGCCCTTGCTGAAATCTCATTGTCAATTTACGTGAATTCAAAAGTGAAGGGATTTTTTATGACGATATCGTGTAAATAACATTCAAATTACGAAGTTGTATTAAATACAAGGTACTCGAATTGCAGAGACAAAACTATATCAGGTCACAGAACTTTTTAAAAATAAGAAAACAAGTTCATATAAATATGGCGCGAAATGCTTAGATAAGTCCAGTCCCTACAAAAGTTCATTTAATAGCAAGTTTAATTTTAAAAGGTCATATTTTTTAAATAGATAACATGTCAATGTCAACAACTTTTTTCTAGTGTTGTTCTTGCTCGAACTGGCAAATCATGTCTTGTATTGTCTCGCAAATTTCTTGCCACTATATAATTTTTCATGGATGTCACATTTAGGGTGGGTTCAGAAAAATCCACTTCTTTGCCATCAAGAAGATCTACTGTACGGTATAAAGTCAATAAATCTCGAATTGTTCTTGCTAAATCTTCGCGAATTCTAGGATCGTTAAATATCCATTGAGCATATAAAATAGAAGTAGCATCACTTGAGTATAGTCGCTGTAGAATACTTTTTATGCTACACATAATCAGACCAGGAAATATTTTCCTGAATAAAATGGGTAAGTACCTACATATTTTAATATTTTTTTTTTTACAAAATTGTAGTTTTTTTATGAATGCTATCACGTTTATTATTATGGATGACTACACGCTTAAAACGCAAAATAAAAAAAATGATAACAAATTCCCAACAAGCTGTATTATGGAGCTTTTAAAAAAGCAACATGCGTGCCACAATTGAATGAAGCATGGCGTGTTTCTAAAGCTGCTGCTAACACACGATATTCTGACCTCACCTGTTAATCTAGATAGATGATATTTTTTTATCCCGTACAAGGTAGTGTGAGTCACTAGCAATAAATAGAAATTGAACTTTTGTTGTAAAGTTGTTTCCTATACTGAGCCAACATGAATAATACTGTCACGGATTTCCCCAATCCGAATTTTACTATTGCCAGAAAAAACAATCCGTTAATTAATTACTTCTTTATTAACTATACTCAGTACACTACTGAACACTAATTAGAACTCAACTAAACACTTATTTAATTAATCGCTATCTAAATCACTTTGATATCTCCAACTAAACACTTCAATTCAACACTGTAATACAAGACTTATACAAGACTAACTTAATCGGCCGTTTATTTTTCTTTTATAGACCCAACGAATATTCCAGGTATATTCTAGCATCTCTAGATCTATTTTCTAGCATCTCTCGAACGCTTCTCGTCGTTTCTCTAATTTTCTAGTCCCGTCTCGATCCACGGCTTTTTGTTTGTTTAACAGAAGCGTGTAGGGGCGATCGGGGCAATCTTAGCAATTCGCGGTACCGAAGTCGTTGATTTAGGTGTGAGTGGGGCAAATTCCGTGACACTGCCCCCTCCTTAGGACCGATCGTCCCGATCGGATACACCCCTATACGGGGACAGACGCTCCAGATGGACGACCTTCATCTTACTCCTGGGAGTCCTCTGTATCCGGTAGACGACGTCATTGATTCTTTTAATCACGGTATAGGGGCCCTCCCAACGGTTCTGTAGTTTAGGCGATTTTCCTTTCTTCCGCGTGGGGTTGTACAGCCACACCAGGTCACCTTGTTGGAATCCGACTGTATTGGCCCGGACGTCGTATCGAGTCTTCATGCGATCGCTCTCTAGTCGCATTCGAGATCTGACTTGGTCGTGTACGGCTGCTAGTCTTTGTTCTAGGTCATGGATATAAGTGTCTGGATCTGTGGGCTGTTCCGCAGGACGACCAAATACCAAATCTGCTGGAAGTCGAAGCTCTCTTCCAAAGATGATCCTTGCGGGAGTCTTCCCTGTTGTTTCATGGACAGCTGAGCGGTAAGCTAACAGGAAGAGTGGAATGAGCTTGTCCCAGTCTGTCTGGTTCTCGTTCACAAACATCCTCAGATTGGTTTCTAGTGTGGCGTTGAAGCGTTCCACCATACCATCTGACTGGGGATGCAGTGGGGTGGTCCTGGTTTTCCGGATTCCCATAAGCTCGCAGACCTTTCGGAACACACCTGATTCGAAATTTCTGCCCTGATCTGAATGTAGTTCCATGGGCACACCAAATCTGCAGAACAGGTTATTGACTAGCGCTTCTGCTACGGTTGTGGTCTCTTGATTGGGAAGGGGGTATACTTCCGGCCATTTGCTGAAGTAGTCCATGGCTACTAGCAGATATCGGTTTCCACTTTGGGTTTTCGGAAAGGGGCCAGCGATATCAATGGCAATCCTCTCGAACGGTGCTCCTACGATGTACTGGCGCATTTTGCCTCTGGAACGGGTCTTCGGTCCCTTGCTTGCTGCACATATGTCACATTTTCGGCACCAATCTTCTACATCCGTCCTACAGCTCAACCAGTAGAAACGCTCCCTAATCTTCTGTAGAGTCCTATTGATACCGAAATGTCCACCACCAGTACCTCCATGTACTTCCTGCAACACTTCTTTAACTCGGGACCTCGGGAGTAGTACTTGTTTCTTGACCTCCGTTCCGTCATTGTTCTCCCATGCTCTTTTTAGGACACCGTCTTCCAATACCAGAGAATTCCATTGAGCCCAATAGCTCTTTAATGCTGGGCTTTTACTACTGACTTCTGCCCAAGAGGGTCGATTGTTGGCTTCTTTCCAGTCTATTAAAGGCTTGATGTCACAGTCAGCTTGCTGGTCTTCCCGAATCGCCGCTGAACTCCAACGGTCTTCAGGTTGGGCTGCTACCACCTTACAAGGAACTGATGAGATGTTCTCTTTCCTTTCAAGACTACTGCAGTGTTTGCAGTTACCAGGACAGGGTCTCCTAGAAAGGGCATCTGCATTTCCATGTTTCCTGCCGGCTCGATGTTCAACAACAAAGTGATATTCTTGCAGCCGTTCCAGCCATCTTGCCATCTGTCCTTCAGGGTTTTTAAACTGTAGCAGCCATTTAAGGGAAGCGTGATCCGTTCTTAGGAGAAATTCTTGGCCATACAGATATTTATGAAAGTGTTCTAGGCTCTTGACGATTGCAAGTAATTCTTTCCGAGTCACACAATAGTTCTTTTCAGCTTTTGATAGGACTTTGCTGAAGTAGCCCACTACTCGCTCTTGGCCATCTTGTACTTGGGAAAGAACTCCACCAATTCCAATGTTGCTTGCGTCCGTGTCCACTATAAATGGTTGTCCAGGTATTGGGTATGTCAAAATCGGGGTAGTGCAGAGAGCCTCTTTCAGCGTCTCAAAGGCTTGCTGGCATCTCGGAGTCCATTCGAACGGGATGCTGTCTTCTGTCAATTTATGAAGAGGCTTGGCAATGTCTGAGAATCCTTGGACAAATCGTCGATAGTATGTGCATAGGCCGAGAAAACTTCGAACTTGATGTTTGTCTTTAGGAACCGGCCAGTTCTTTATGCACTCTGTCTTCTCCGGGTCTGTTTTCACACCATTTGGAGTAATAATGTGACCTAGGTATCTAACCTCCTTTTGGAACAGACTGCACTTCTTCGGGTTCAACTTCAGGTTCGCTGCTTTCAACTTCTTGAACACTTCGGACACGTTCTTCAGGTGCTCCTGGAAAGAGCGTCCCAGCACCACTACGTCGTCCAAGTAAATCAAGCAGATCTCCCAATGCAGGCCATGAAGTACAGTTTCCATCAGCCGCTCAAAAGTGGCAGGGGCATTACATAGACCAAATGGCATTACATTGAACTGCCACAATCCATTTCCGGTAGTGAATGCTGTCTTTTCCTTGTCTTCTGGGCTGACCTCGACTTGCCAATATCCACTCTTTAAATCCAAAGTGGAAAACCATTGCGCACCAGCCAAGGTGTCCAGAGTATCGTCAATTCTTGGTAGTGGGTAACTGTCTTTCTTGGTGACGTCATTTAATTTTCTGTAGTCCACACAAAATCGGGTGGAGCCGTCTTTCTTCTTTACCAGGACTACAGGAGAAGCCCAAGGACTCTGAGATGGCTCTATGGTGCCTTGGTTTTGCATTTCAATTAACATCTTGTTAACTTCTTCTCGCTTGGCTAGTGGAAGTCCTCGTGGTGGCTGCTTTATAGGAGACGATGAACCAGTATCGATTCGATGCTTCACTACATTGGTTCTCCCAAAGTCGCCTGGTTTAAGTGCAAACACATCTTTATTTTCACTTAGCAGCTCTCCGAGTTGTTCCACCTCCACCTCTGTTAATCTTTCCTTGGCCCTATCCACGATGTCCCTTAGACACTCTGGTAGACTGGTCCTATTTGGTTTCTTCTCCGTTTCGTTGATTTCTTTCAGTGTTCTGACAATGGTAACAGGTTCCCAGACTCCTACTTCAGTTCCCTTTGTAATTTTTTGTGGAAAGGTTTTCAGGTTCACTACCCGTACCATTGTCGTTTTCTCAGGTTTAATCAGGGTACGTCCGGTGACTATAGATTTATTAAACAAATCCGGATTACTGGGTTCCACCACTCCGACACTGCAAGGCATTTCCCCATCCATTACAGTGGCAACCAAGGTTTCGGTCTGAGCAGGTAGTACCACATCTTCTTTAACAACGAGTCTCCGTACAGTGTTATTCTCAGTGGTGTTCGTTAGCACTACTTCCTCACCCATTATGCGTAGCGTGCCAGCATTTAAATCTAAGTTCACCCCCTTTGCTCGTAATAAGTCTAGTCCGAGTATGACATTGTCCGATATATCTGCTACCAGGGCTCTGTGTTTGAACTTGACGTCTCCTAATTCTACTTCAAGCTCGCATTCCCCCTTGACTGGCAGTTGTTGTCCATTGGCTGTTGTAAGGACGTAACGTTTGGCAGGGTTCTTAATACGCCAATCACCAATAATATCCGGCCGTACAATAGTTCTTGTTGCTCCAGTGTCGATTACCATAGGGAACATACGACCAAAAATAATGCCTTCTACTAGCAAGGAGTCAGAGTCCTGGAGACGTGATAACGTAACTTCTTCTGGTGGGGCATGGTAGGAGGACGCAGCCGGCTTTTGCCCCGTCAAGCCGGCTGACCCTAGTTTTCCTGTGCAGGTGCCGCTTGGGAGTCGCGTTTTTGCTGCTCTGCGACTGGGGTCCTACACTGTCTTTTCAGATGTCCCGTCTGCCCACAGTTCCAGCATTTAAGAAGGCGATCCCTTCGACTATTAGATTGTTCGTTCTTTGTCCTAGTAGATGGACTGAATTTATCAATAATCTCCTTTAGCGTTTTTATTATGTCTCCATTTGCCATACTATCGCTGTTATCACTGATGGCCCGAACTTTAACATGCCTACCAGATGCCATTTTTGCTGCCTCGAATTCCAGTGCATGCGAAAGAGCGTCGTTCAACGTTTTAGGTCTGGCGAGTCGTAATGCCTGCTGGGTTTCGCAATCTCTTAGGCCATCGGTAAAAACTTGGATGGACAGCTGGTCTAAGAATTCGGACGGGGCTGTTGGATAAGCCAATCGAACCAGTCGGGCAACATCGGTCTCAAAATGCTGTAAATTCTCTCCATTCTGTTGGTGACGATTTTTCAATTGTGCCTGGTAAACTTGCTGCAGGTGCTTATCCCCATATCTCATTTCCATATGCTGTTTTAGAATGTCGTAGTTATTCTGCTGCCCAGCAGGAACTCCTTGTAGGACGTCAAGAGCTTCCCCTCGTAGAGCAACTATCAGAGCAGTAGCCTTTTCACAATCAGACCATTCGTTTGCTGCAGCTGCTGCTTCAAACTGACGCAGATAGACATTCCAGGAGACCTTGCCGTCGAATTCGGGAGGTTTCGTTCTCTGAGTTCGGATAACAGGCCCTTCTGATTTGATCACGCCCTCTTTTGTTACCTTGTCTAATTTATGTCGAAGCTCTTCGCAGGTTTCTCTAACCAGGTTTATTTCTTCGTCTATTTCCTTTTTTTGTGCTAACAGTTCTTCGTTCATTTCTTTTCTTTGTTCTAACAGTTTCTCTTCTACTTGTTTTTCCACTTTATATGACTGCTCCTCTAGTTTTTCTTCTAGTGTATTCTCCAATTTTTCTAACTTTGTCTGCATTTCTTTTGTCTGATCTCTCATTTCCTGTTGTATTGCCTGTATCTGATCTTTCATTTTATACCCCTGTTCTTCTAATTTCTTTTCTAATTTTTCCTGCATCGTTTGGGACTGATCTTCGATTTTATGCCCTTGTTCTTCAAACTTTTCTTGCATTGTCTTTGTCTGGTCTTCCATTTTATGTCCTTGTTCATCTAGTTTCTTTTGCAGTGTATGTCTCTGTTCTTCTAATTTCTCTTGCATTGTTTTCGCTTGGTCTTCCATTTTATGTCCTTGTTCATCTAATTTCTTTTGCATTGTTTGCATCATTTCTAACAGCTTTGCTAGTTGTGCATCCATGTTGACTTGACTTCTAGTTACAGGCATCCACTCTATTTGGAAAGTTCTAGAATGTCCACGAATGTATTTCTAGATATTACCGTTGCCTTTCTTACAATGAAACGAGTGCAGTGATATGCCACACTTGGATCTTTGTCTCACTCCCGTACAAAGTTCTAGAATGTTCGAGAATGTCCTTCACAAATAACACCGTTCACTTCCTTAAGTCACGACGAGTGCGGTGATATGTCACACTTGGGTCTTTGTCTCACTCCCGTACAAAGTTCTAGAATGTTCGAGAATGTCCTTCGCAAATAGCACCGTTCACTTCGTTAAGTCACGACGAGTGCGGTGATATGTCACACTTGGGTATATGTCTCACTCGCATACAAAGTTCTAGAATGTTCGAGAATGTCCTTCGCAAATAGCACCGTTCACTTCCTTAAGTCACGACGAGTGCGGTGATATGTCACACTTGGGTCTTTGTCTCACTCGCGTACAAAGTTCTAGAATGTTCGAGAATGTCCTTCGCAAATAGCACCGTTCACTTCCTTAAGTCACGACGAGTGCGGTGATATGTCACACTTGGGTCTTTGTCTCACTCGCGTACAAAGTTCTAGAATGTTCGAGAATGTCCTTCGCAAATAGCACCGTTCACTTCCTTGAGTCACGACGAGTGCGGTGATATGTCACACTTGGGTCTTTGTCTCACTTCCGTACAAAGTTCTAGAATGTTCGAGATTGTCCTTCGCGAATAGCACCGTTCACTTCCTTAAGTCACGACGAGTGCGGTGATATGTCACACTTGGGTATTTGTCTCACTTTAGTATAAAGTTCTAGAATGTTCGAGATTGTCCTTCGCGAATACCACCGTTCACTTCCTTAAGTCACGACGAGTGCGGTGATATGTCACACTTGTGTCTTTATTCCACCCACGCACAGGGTTCCAGAAAGTTCTTCAAACTTCCACTTTTCCCACTTTGTGGACAGGGTTCCAGAAAGCTCTTTAAAACTTCCAGTTAAATCCACTTCCGACACCAAATTGTCACGGATTTCCCCAATCCGAATTTTACTATTGCCAGAAAAAACAATCCGTTAATTAATTACTTCTTTATTAACTATACTCAGTACACTACTGAACACTAATTAGAACTCAACTAAACACTTATTTAATTAATCGCTATCTAAATCACTTTGATATCTCCAACTAAACACTTCAATTCAACACTGTAATACAAGACTTATACAAGACTAACTTAATCGGCCGTTTATTTTTCTTTTATAGACCCAACGAATATTCCAGGTATATTCTAGCATCTCTAGATCTATTTTCTAGCATCTCTCGAACGCTTCTCGTCGTTTCTCTAATTTTCTAGTCCCGTCTCGATCCACGGCTTTTTGTTTGTTTAACAGAAGCGTGTAGGGGCGATCGGGGCAATCTTAGCAATTCGCGGTACCGAAGTCGTTGATTTAGGTGTGAGTGGGGCAAATTCCGTGACAATACGTTTATAAATTTATAGAATATTATCAAAAACAGCAAATATTAGCTACGCAGTTAAAAAATGTATTGGCTATGTAGAGGACATACTAACAATCCCAATTTAGAAAACCTAAACACGTTCTGGATTAATAACCATATTTTCTTAGTGTTCATCTCAAGCCATTAATTTTGACGTTATTACAAACTGTACCGCTCAGGATGGTTATAAACCGCGAGAAACTGTTATTTACTTACGTTCCAAAGCTTTTGATTATATAAATACATAATAGCTACCTTTAATTTATGACATTGAGCAACTCTAAATTAAAATGAATGTTTTAATCTTCCTTGAATCGTTACATTATTATATATTATTAAGAAATCATAAGTGGTCATAAAAAAGTATGCATACTGTATGGGGGCATCAAAAACTTGTCACCCAGACTTTCGTAGTTTTGATGCAAAAATTAGAAAATCACGCTCGATACTTCAACTTTTGTCTTGAGAAAACATATTTTATGGATGTACTTATTCCCCAAATTGGGGGTTATCTTCACCCTTAAAATCTTACATGAGTTATGTTGTGAGATACATTCACAGCATAAGTAGACCAGCAATTTCACTCCCTTGTCGGCACTTTGAACTGCCTTCAGTTTTCTGCGGTGACCTCGAAATGTGAGTGCGATAGCGCATCCGATGGAATTTACAGAATCGGTGATCAGGACCGGAATAAGAATTTTTTATTTGCGCGTAAGTGTAGTCAAAGTTTACATTGTATCTAACCACATTATGTAATAATTCATTATACAGTTATCAATAGGTAATTCAACAGGTATTATATACTATTATTTACTGCTACTAACATACAGTGTGAAAATTCGATTTACTTCTTTAGACTCTTTAAAAAAACAAGTTTAAATTATATATTGCACCACAAAACATTTTTATTTATTTATTTACCTTTCTTGTTATCAGTAATAATTACTTTTTTTGGGATTTTTTTTAATTTAGAATTTGACATTTAGTGGAAAAATAATTTATTATGATTTTTTTTTGTCTTAAATGGTCTACGTAAGCCAGAAGACAAGTATTTTTTAGAACAGAAAAATTATGTTTACTTAACTTTGAAAAATGTTAAATTGGAGATAAAAGTGTAGTAAAATGTAAATTTGGAAAAAAATTACCTAAGTACCTAAATATTTATATTCAAGAAATATGCTCATCTACATAATTTGAAGATGAGCCGTCTTCTGCAGTAAACGTTGGAACAGCCTCTTTGCGTAATCTATTGCGCGAATCGTTAGAAAACATATTATTTTCAAAATGTATTTGACATAGTTTATATGAACTATTACTAATCTTGAGCAGCTTTTCTAATAAATCTGCTCTATTAGAAGCCAGTTCCACACAGAACTCTAAAATAAAAATTTGTATTTGACAAAAATATAAATATGTATATTTTAAACTTCACTTTCATGAGAAGTATTTATATTCCAATGTTATACTTAAGAAATAAATTAATTGGTAAGGCAATAGCAGTAAAATATCATTTATGATTTTTACAATATATTATAGATTACTTATTTATCTTTAGAAAATTTAAAGAAACTTAAATTACTATTACTTGATGTGTTTAAACATCTAACTGCTACAGAGCTACTCGTCCCTCGATATAGACTCAAAATATTGCTTCAATACGGCTCTGTATAACCAATGTTCGCACTCCGAGAGTTGGATGTAAACTGAGGTCTCTGCAGCCTGAAATGGATGCGCGAGCTGCTATGCGCGACTTATTATTTCAGCCCGAGTAATTCTACTGGTCTCCCTATACTGTGATACATCAATTTAAAGATCATTCAATTATCTTTCCAATGCCGTCTAATTTTTTTATTTTGGATGATCTCAAAAATTTAATGTCCACAATTTATTATCTGAGAAATATGCTCGTACTTACTTTGGTAACAAATGTAACATACAATTGTAAGTAAAAATCTAGATAAAATTTAACAAATAACCAGTTTTGTGCTGCACAAACATTATCGCTTGTTATCAAAGTGCTGGTTTACTATTCAAGAAAGAATCGAAACGAGAGTTGAAACCCATAGAAAAATATAAATAAAAAGATATCAAAAGATAAATATATAGAAGTTCTCCTACTGATACTGGCACTAATAGAGCAAGAGCTACCTTAAATTTACTTGTCACTGTATTTCTCGCCGTAAAATGATTAAATTTGGGTTTGTTAAAAAAAGTAATATTAAAAAATATTAAAAATAAAGTTCATAATGTTTTATTTATCCACTTTTACTATTTAAATTCTCCTCAAATAAAATAATAACTTTTAAGAAGCATTTGTAAGACATACATTATTTTGCTTTGTTAACCCCACATCTTAAAAAAAGAATATATTGAAAATTATCGGCCAATATCTATTCTTTCCAATTTTTCGAAAATTTTTGAAATTATACTTTATAATCGTATATATAATATAGTTAAGGGTCAGTTAACATTTGAACAACACGGTTTTATGCGGAAGAGGTCCACTGTAACAAATTTATCAGTGTTTACACAATTTGTCTGATACCTTAGATAAGGGTGGTCAAGTGGATACTATTTATACAGATTTTGCCAAAGCATTTGACAGACTTGATCATTATGTCCTTTTGAACAAACTTGCTGAATTTGGTTTTAACAATAATGCATTATCCCTCTTTAAATCTTACTTAACTGACATAATTCAGTTTGTGTCTTATAATGGTTTTGTATCTTTTATTATTTCTCCTTTTTATTAACGACATTTGTCAAGTAGTAGATTGCCATAAATTATTGTTTGCTGATGATATGAAAGTTTATTCTTCAATTTGTTCCACAGATGATTGTTTAATGTTACAGGATTATTTAAATAATTTGCATAGTTGGTGTTTTAAGAACAAATTATATCTTAATGTATCGAAATGTAAAATTGCTTCCTATATCAGAAAAAAGTTACCAATTGTTTTCGATTATGCTATTGATGACAATGTATTCGTCCGTTGTGAACCTGTTAAGGATCTTGGTATATTATTTGATTGCGCTTTGTCCTTTCGAGATCACATATTTAACAAAGTAAAAGAGGCAGCAAGATCATATGGCTTCATCGTGAAGAACTGTAGAAACTTTGACAACATTGTACTATTCCTTCGTCAAATCTAAACTGGAATACGGTTCTGTAATATGGAATCCATATTATAAATGTTACAAAATCGCTATTGAAAAAATTCAGAGAGTTTTTAAAATTTTTGTATTTCAAAGTAACTGGAGTTTATCCAGAATTTAATACAGATTACAACACATTATTAGAGAGATTTAATGTTTCCAGTTTGGATTTGAGAAGAAAGTGTTCTTCACTATCTTTTTAATATAAAATATATATAATATATTAGGTTAATTTGTTATTTAATTAAATATATCTTCTATTGTTTTTCGTTATATAACTGTAACTGGCATATTTTCTGTTTAGTGTCATTGCTCTGTAAATGGGTAACTGTTGAGCAATAAAGCTATTATTATTATTATTATTATTATTATGTTAACAATTATTTTCACATACTTACAAACAAAAGCGAACAATCTTATATGCCGACCTATGTAAGTTTGTTATAACAATATTTACATATATAATTAAATGTAAGAATATACATATGTTCAAAAATTTGTTGGTTAGAACTCTTTCTGCCGTTATATATTCGTTTTACTTCGGTACCTTTGAATATTCGCAGGTGACATGAGACAACTTTCATGTTACTTCCTAAGCTATCATATTTATTCAGTTCTTACAGAAAGGTCTAAAAATATTTGTTATTGTAAAAAATACTATTTCAAGAACACGGCGCCCTTAATGAACAGCAGCCCGGATATTTATGTCGGCAAACTAGAAGACAAATTCGTAAAACTGGATCAATGGTAAATCAGAAAAAGACTTATCTAAAATCTACTAAGAAATGAAGCAGCTAAAGTTGCAGTTTTGGCCCATATTCTGATGGAGCCTACTCTAAGAAAATATCAGATGTTTTAGGTAATTCACGTACAATTTATTGCAATAGTATCATCCAAAATAATATTTATCACATAATACAATTTCCATTAAAGATTTTAAAGGTTAGTGTTGAAAAAATGTACCGATTCATTTAACAATTTAGCATCAGAGAAGAAAAGCCAACATCGTCAATAAAAAAACTACATTGGTTTGCAACAAATGTGGCAAATGTACTCGTACTGATATTATGTTACGTTTCCTGTGCAACCTTTTACCTACGTTTTTACAGGCGCTAATTTGGCTTGTAATGTCAACATAGGCCTCTTAACGGCGACGAAATGAGAGATAGCCCTATAAAACGTGCAGAGCTGCCGATGCTTCTAAAAATAACGGATTGTGTTGTTGAACTTGCAACAAACTAGGGAACGGCGTTCACTTCAATCGGTAGTTGAACACTTACAAGTTTATTTGCTTTCAGCTGGATATCCGTACAAACACAACCGATCGACGTATTCGTTTCTAATTGATCGAGTTTTAACGATACAATGTCTGGTAGTTGTAAAGAATGTTAAAATTCATCTGTAAAGTGATTCAAAGAGCAATTAAGGTATTTAGTGCGCAAACAAAACTATGCGTTTTAGTAAAGAGGCATTTAAAACTATATTAATTATGTTCTCCTTGTTCAAACACTGTGTGGCGTGCATTTTGATTTTATTATTTTAAAGTTAATTTCAGTACCAGCGGTACTTCTAACCAAGACCTCTAAAAAAAGTATTTAAAAGTGCAAGGCGACGTCTCATCTTCAAAATACTATATTACAGGCCACATATTGTTCAATGAAAACAACATTTTCATATAATTTATAGTTGCTTACAAAGAACATTTATTTAAGAAATACTAAACAACTGAAGTATAATACAGAGTGATTTAGTAATACTAGGGAAAAAACGGGTTCATTATCAATTTGATAACTTATTTGAATAATATTTTTCTGTTTTCCTTGATACCTAATTATTGCAAGCTCCTAGAAATTGCACTTAATTTTTTTTTTTGCACATATTTCTTCAACCTTTAAGCCAATAATTTAAATTGGTTTAAATATTTGGCTTACATTGGCAATTGGTGGGTTGTAGATAATATCTAGTCTATCTGATCATAACTAATGTACTTAGTAGATTTGCCAAGTGACTAAGATGGCCATTTACTTTTTCTTTCCAAAAATTTTATTTATTTATTTGTTGTATTGGATTCGAAACATTCACTATGCATAGAGAAATAATCTTTACTTTTCCATTTAAGGGTTAGTTTAATAGTAAACTGGCAAGTTTGAAAATTCATGAAGTATGTCAAAAATCATTCAGAATATCTTAAATTACAGATTCAAAAAGTTTTCAGTTGAGATCCGTTTATTTCCTAAAGATACCATAAACTTGAATATTTTTCAAGTCAGAAATGAACGGAACAGTTCAGTTGTTCACGCATTTTGGAAAATATGTCTTACGGTATCCAATCAATTCGGAACTACATTTTATTTACCGATTTTTTCTTTGCATTTATCACTGGCAGTAAAAAATTAAGCCTCACAAGAAAAACAAACGCTGGCACAATTTTTCGTGAATCAATGCTTCCAACATGCTGAAAAAAATAGAAAAAAAATGGAAAAAAGCTTTTGTAAAAACTAAATAGCGTTACGCATAACTAGCACCCTCTCTATCACTCGATAAAAATAACATCTTAATCATATTTAGACAGATTTCTATTATGAAATCGCTTAAGAGTGAGTTAAAAAGATATTTGCAGGAAAAAAAATACCAAGAACTCTAAAACCCAATAAAAAAATAGAATTAGAGGAAAAATACAGATCAAATAATATCTGAGGTTGATTATACATATACTCACTATTAAGTATTTCTGAATCCCCTGAATGTACTGTCTCTGATCACAGTACATCTCAAGATGTATAATACATACTTTCATAAATAACTAATAAACCTTAATTCTCAAAGAGAAGGGATATATACTTATTTAAGTATATAATTTACTTGAAATAATAAAGGTTTAATACTTGTGGAGACAATATAACTCAAAAGTTGATCGTTAAAAAGATACAGTGTGTCAAAGTGAAAATTTAAACATCATTTTCCTAATTTTGGTGTCACTAGTAAAGGGCGCCACTTATGGCATATCGTGTATTTTTAAATGGTAAAACTTTGTAGCTTAATGTATCCATCCTGCGGCAGGTAGACCGTAGACCAGCTATACTTGCGGACAAGATTGGCACCTTCTCTGTGGGTATGATAGAGCACAAAAATTTTGGCTTGGGTCAATGTGAGATACTGATACCGGTCGACGTTTGACTACCTCCTAATTAATGAGGTTTTCCAGGTTTCTCCCATTCCTGCACTGAATAGTGGTTAAGGCCTACCAACGTAAGTTGTTCCTGGACGCAAATGCTTAATAACAATATGCCGTCCCCTCTCCCGCACATATCTCCGACTTCTGGGGCAATCTCGCGATTAGAATGAGGGGTAGATATATCATTATTATCTGACTATTGAAACAATCGACCTTTTTATCTGAAAAAGATACACCTTGTTGACATCGTCGAATAACCATTTTCGAAATATGTCATCCTATTTGAAATATTCAGTGCTTCGAGTAACCTGATTTCACGTAAATGCCTTTTCCGCTGAAAATACAGCAAAATATTTCTTGAAAAAGTCATTTAGAATAAATTATGGAGATGTGCAAAATTTACCATTCTGAATAACTTCTGTTGCATTTTCAGCGGAAAAGGCATTTTACATGAAACTAAAACAGTTTTTACTCGGTGCAGTGAATATTCCAAATAGGATTATTTCGAAAACGGTTACTCTTAACGACTTCATAAGGTTGTTTCAATAGCCAGATGAATATACTAAGCCTCAAAAAGTTCTGCCATTTAAAGGCTCTCTTTGTGACGTCAAAATTAGAATTTCTCGGATCCCAAAATGTATGCGAATATTTGGATTTTTAAAAAAATATCGAAAATAAAATTTTAACTTTCGACACCAAATCTAAATTTTTTACTAAAGTAAGTTTGGCTACATCATCAATATTTTTGTAGGCAGCAATCTACTCTATGTCCAATTAATTTCGGGACATCCTGTATATGTCTTTTAATTGTAACGTATTTCCCTTTGCAGAATGAATATTCCTGCGGCTCGATGAGGCCTAAATCTAGTAAGCGGGACTAGTAGACATAACGGAACAGCAGCGGTCACGTCTCCGAAAGGAAGGAAGTGCTCCTGTGACGGACCGTGGCAGATTCTGTCACAAGCAGAATTTACAACTAGCCTCCTATGCACTGACCATTCATAGGAAAAAAATACTACTATCGATTCCACGTCGGCACCAATTACCGGTTGAAAGGAATGTTCCTTTTGCAGACATCTAGCACGAAATTAGCTAACTGGCGTACTTACGCTGACCGTAATCTCGATAAGGAAGTTGAACGTTGTAGGTGAACACTACGTACCTGAAACAAAAACAAAAAATTAGATGTGATAAGTACTCCAACAATTTTATGGAAAATTTACAAAATTTGATTGAGAGTTGTCACGAAAACAATGTTGAAACACCTTAGATTATTTTACAAAAAGTGAATTTGTTATGGATTATGGTAATCATTGATCAAGATCCCTAAACTGAGGAGGTTGCCTACAAACTGTTGATTTCCTTCGCTCAGCCCGCTCAGAAACTCACTAATGACGTCACTGGTATCTGATCCGAAAATGTCAAATATTGCTTGCTAATATAATATAATTTTGGCTTTTATTTGTATTTTAGAAGTGTCTCGTGTTATTATTTTTGTGTTACTGGAATTATTTTCGTGTGATGGCGTAATAATAATTGTTGTACTGGCATTTATTACCGTTACGTTTTGGTTGTTATTTCAGTGCTGTTGAGAATACATACTTTTATGTAAAATCTCAAACTATGCTGCGTTATAATTCTGGGAGCACAATTTATATTATCCCTTAATGTAAAACCAAAATGAAAAAAAAAACTAGCGAATCTATTACTTTCCATAGTGTTCCAAAACAACCTTAATTAAGAAGAGAGCGGAATGGAAAGTGCTAAGATGCAATCGAATACATACTTTTTATATAGATAACCAAAGAATTTACAGTAAGCATTTTCATACAGAAGAATCTAAAGATATATGTGGTAGAAAAAAATTTACGCAGCTTTAAAGAAATTATAACCTACAATATAAATTCTAGTCATGTACTGCATATTACATTAGATCAATCATTTTAGCATTTTTTTTGCCTCAATCCGAAGTCTACATGGTGCAACTGCTCTGTGAATACTGTCCCAACAAGTATTAAGTATTACTAAAAGTACACAGGCTCTCTAAAACACTATGCGCTAAAAGATAGTAAGCGAATTTCCGGAGTCGAAGCCATAATGAGACACCATACACCAGAAGTTTCAGTTTCAATTTTAAAGTATATAATCAAATAAGATAAATATAGATATAAAATCGTACAGATACGTAAATATGTACAATTAACTGAAGAGTAACTGAGATTGAATTGTAGTTGCTATTTGTTTGTAACAATTAGTATATCTATTTTCATATCGCATTTCTGTTATATATTGCTTAAGCAAATAAATAATGTCAAGAAAATTGCGACTTTTTTTAGTGCCTAAAATTGGTGCAACTTCCTGTTATCTTACGATAAAAAATAAAAAAAAAACAAACGACAATACAAAAGGCGATGAAAATATAGATGAGATATAAAAAGAGAAAAACTGGAAATAGAAAATTAAACGAAATAAATTTGAAATAAAAAATGGAACAATACATTAATTTTTCATTGGTCTAAGATTTGTTTTAGAAAAACAGCACTATGCAATAATGAGACTGAACAAATTTTCCAAAAACCGAATTTTAGGAAACAATTACTCTTCGTGCTAATATCAAGACAACTAGATGTAGCTACATGCAACATCATGTGTGAACAAATCTAGTAAACACGATAGACTAATGGAAAATCAAAGGTATGTTGCCAAATGATATATCCGACTCATATCATTTGGAGATTCTATCGTATTGTCAGGGATTTCGTAACCCGACTTTTTCTTTTACCAGAAAAACAATCCGTTAATTAAGCACTTATCTTTATTAACTACTCTGTACACTACTGAATACTAATTACAGCTCAATTAAACACTATTTCACTTTTAAACTCCAGGAAATTTCCAACTAAACACTCCAATTCAAGACTGTAATTCAATACTATAATTCAGCACTGACTGACTCGGCCGTTTATTCTTCTTTTATAAACCAAACGAATATTCCAGGTATTTTCTAGCATCTCTAGATCCATTTCTCAAACGCTTCTCGTTGATTCCCAATATTTCCAGTCGCGCCTCGATACACGGCATTATTTGTTTGTTTACCAGAATCGCGTAGGGGCCATCGGGGCAATCTAGCGTTTTGCGATACCACATTCGTCGAATTGGGTGCGAGCGGGGCAAATTCTGTGACAGTATCATATTCACAAAGGTAATCTGTCTTGACATCTGAACTCTGAAATATTCATTCTATAATCGTGTTTTCGGAAGGCGAAGCATGCAATAAAACTTTGGTGAAACTCGACATATACCTCTGAGCCCCTTTCACTTGTTTGTAACATGCTCAAGTACGCCCATTAATAAGGTACGACTAAAGTTACGGAAAAATTATCTGCACTAGCGAAGTATAGCCAATAAGATGTACTTCTTGTCAGAAACAGACCATTGAACAGAGCCGAACTTGGAATAGTTAGAATGTGTTGATTCTTCTGTTGAGGTGTAATCGTTTTAACGATATTTGAAAATGACTCATCCAGAAATTTTGAATGAGCAAAGTAGGAAACTTGTGTTGGATGTTTTGGAGCTTTTACTATCATTGATTATGAGAAAATTTCCCAGCCGACCCTGGCAATTTACATCTAGAGATAATTGAATACCGACATATCTGCACTACTCTAATCTTTCTACCGCACGTGTATTCTTAAAGGCGTTCTTCCTAGCATAATTTGGGCTGGCCCACCAGCTACCACTCAGTTATACCTGTCATAAGCAGGTATAAGTTGAATTGAAATAAACGTATACATTTCGTCTCACCAACGTTTTATTGCCTCCTTCGCCTTTCGAAAACGATTGTACTATACTAACTAATTTGTTCGAGCTTTGACAGAATGTATAAAACAATAGTTCAACGCTTAATGTACTGGTGTGTCGGTTAATAGTACAGATGGATTTAATTATTTATTAGTCGACGTTTTTTCCAGATCGTATCAAACCAAGAACAAGCATTACAGAAACGGAAAATGAAACTGTGAGTAATTTATAACGATTTCCCACTAGGGAAAATCCGCATCGTCACAGTCGAAAAAGCGATCAATCTGCTTACTTTATTTAAAGTGATTTTGAACTGAGGCGTCTCTTGAGTGGCAGTTTCCCAAGTTGTTCGACTAGAACCGAGTCATTTGGAGCTGATTAACATAAGATAACTTTTCCTTCCGACGGGCGGGCGAGGCGCGAGTCCGCACCGCTCCCATTGATTTAATGACGGTACAGTTAAGATCCAAGCCGAGATTATTATTTATTATGGCCAGTGAATACCATACCTGGGGTCGTAGGTCAGTCAGAGCGTTCCACAAGTGGCTGGCGTGGTTTTTACAAGCCCGTTCCTCGACGGATCTTTGAGCAGTGCTCTACATGCTTGGCGCGATGAAATCGTTTCGATTTAAATGGCAGTTTAAGGTCGTCGTATTTCTCGCCGTAAAATGATCAAGTTTGTGGTGTTTTTTAGGTACGAAAATCTCGGATAAAACACGTAGAGCAAAAGTAATATCAAAAATAAAATCTTGATGTTTTGTTTATCCGCTTTTACTATTTATATTCTCCTCAAATAATATAATACCTTTTCAAAAGCGTTTGTAAGACACACATTATTTTGTTATTCTATCTCCACATTTTAACAATTATTTTCGCATACTTATAAACAAAAGTGGACCGCGCCCTTAAACTCAATATTTCTTTCAGTCGAATTCACTAAGGTACAGCGTGTAGTGTTTATAATGTAGAGAAATTGTAAAAATTGTTTTTTATAATGTATTTAGAATAAAAAAGGTCATATTAAATAATTCGATCTTTACGTATTTTCATATAGCTATCTTATGTAAATTAGTTTTCAATTTATGCGACGAAACATTGTCTCTAATACGGTTCAGGATGCAGAGGTTATAAAATAGCTTTCGTGTAATACGTGCTTGTACCGATTGATAGATCCGCTAGGCTTTATCAGATGACTTTTTCGTGTTTTTTGAGGAAAATGCCAACAAATTAAAACATAAATCTCAAAAACGGCAGTAAATTATATACATATTCAAATATCTTGGTGACTTGTTTTCATTATTAATTACTAAATAAATAATCTAAATACTAAATATGCGCTGTATTTTAATTTTGGATTATTTTATAATGTCTACCGAAGTTTTACCTAAATCCTGAATATCATCTATTGTCATGTTACATATCTTTTATCTACGACGAGCACCATATATGCCAATAATCAGTGCCAAATAATTAAAAAATAATGTAGGTACATTTTATTTGACACTTGAAGAAGACAATTTACCTTGATTATTGAAAATATGTTATCGGGGGCATCTCTGAGAAAAGTGTCAATTTCATCTCTAGTAAATATTCTTGACGTCTTCGGTTTGGAACCATCATTTTTTCTTTTTACGAATGCTAATAACATCTTAAATATTTGTTAATGTCGATGGTATGATTTAAAAGTACCGTTCCATTTATGGAGTAATACTACTACAAAGAGGATGGCTTACAGTTCTTACAATTTTTCCAAAAATTATGCTAGAACCAAATTTTCAGTGCAGTGTTTCACGTTTTTAAACCACCATTTAACAAAATCATAAGTTTTACTGTAAAGTTTTTTTTTTATTTTCTCGGCAACAGTTTTCCTTTCGCTTCCTCCACCGCTTTAAAAATTTCGGGAGGCACATTCCGAATATGTCTTCTGTACTACTGGCACTATTGAAATCCATATTTTACCAATCTATCACTTTGTTAGAGGTGTTTCGCCTACTATATATAGCGCACATGAAAACCGCATTTGTTGATATTATTGCTAGGCATCCGTCATAACTGTCAATTCTGTTCCAACAAAAAATAGTTAGTTATAGAAATATTTATTTCCATAAATACATAATATATGGTACAGCAAATTTATAAGTGTTCTAAATACCGACCGTTTATAAAGTTCTGAACAAACCTCCTGGATCATAATGGGTTCTGAATATAACTTACCGCCCTTGACATATAAATAGCTGTAAATATTCTGTTCTTTCTTTAAAAAATCATAACGCCAAATCGGAAAATGCACATTTCCTTAATGCTGGCTTTTAATTCAATGAATTTTAACAACTGTACACTTTCCCATTGCAATCCAGAATCCTCCGAAACAACTTATTATTAAAAGTTCTCATCTCCAAGCAAAGTTAATGCAATTTATCGCCCGTAAGATAATATTTAACTTGAATGTATCCGGCTACATAGATTCAAATAACCAAATTACGGACATAGGAACCGCGGACCAAACCCTTTCTCCCGTCTCTGGTCACGTGCTCAAATATTAGGTTATGGGATCGGGTTCGGCTGCGGCGACGGCCGTAGTGGAACACAAAGGGGACGTGGTTAAGGGGACGCCAGGCGGCGCCGTCTAGCTCGCCACAGCGTTGCGTCTCCCTTAAGAGGGATACGTTCAACGTAGATACCTTGGTTATTGCACATTTGTAGCAAATCATAGAGACTATCAATTTGCTTTACAAATTCTCTTGTTAATGAATTAGTTCTGGATTTTTTGGATCAATGTTTGATCCATCACAGTCCATCAGCAATTTCATTCTGTAAAGCAGTATAAAAATCGAAAAGTATAATGTGTGTTATAATGTCTGTTTTTTTTTATAAATGAGCATTTTAGGATTCTGAAATACTACATCCAAGTCCATATTTAAAAAATTAAATGTATGATCGCGATGAATCGAAAAGTGAAATTAAAAATATAATAATGCCACTTATAGCAATGGTTAAGTGCAATTCATTTCATAATTCCAAAATATCTTAATATCAATGGAATACAACAAATATTGATTAAATAGTAACACAGCATTAATAAAAAATAAAACTGAAGCACATGATTAAAATTATTGTTGCAAAAATATTTCGTTCGAGAGTAATATCTAATTGTTTAGACAAGGTGGGTTACAGAAAACAAACGTTTGTAAAATAAATTTTACTTCAATAATTTCTTACTACAAAGTTATATATTATTAGATACGATTTTAGATTGCTTATGTACGAAAAATTGCTCCTGAAATCATGATGCAATGCGGTATTATTTATATACATGTGTAATGTAATCTCGTGTTTTTGTCAAATCAGGTGATATAATGTAACTAGCTGTAGCTTTAAAAATTGCATTACAACCCCATTAATGCCTTTTACTGCATGAATCTACAATTGGGGAAAATTATAAGCTACATTAATTTATGTGTAGTTTATTTATTACATTTTGTACAAATGGGTAGTTACCTACAAATATTGCCAAGTATTTATACAGGATGTCCGGAATATAAGTGCCAATACTTAAAAGGGTTTGTATATCTAATCAAAAGCAACAAAACTCTCTTATAAAAAAAAATGACTAAAACAAAGTTTTTCCACAATAGATTTCAAAAATTTTCGATAAAACGCAAAACTGTGTTATGAAATTACAAACTAACGTACAACCAAGGTTAAGTAAAAGCTCCTGTAACGTAATCTGTTTGTAATTTGTTTTTTTATATCAGTATTAATAAAATAAACAATAGAAGTTTCCAGGAAGTCGTTAAAACGTATGACGACATTGCAATCTATCACCTGCTGATGTTAACCTAAAAGTATTATTAATCACACATTATTAGCACTGTGGATAGTGCCTAGTGCTTGCTCGATATTTATGAGAGTATATACAAAAAGAGAATTTGTAGCAGCCATAACCAGTTGCATGGCATGTTAATTTATGGCAAATCTTGGCAAAACTTTGGCTACGAAACGTTTGTATGGTAAACGCTTGACACTAGTGTAGCTTTTTTCCGTGTATAAGTACAATAAAAATTTAAAAAAATGAAAATGATTAATTCAAATGTAGAAAATGGCATACTAGATGTAGGTAAATACATATTCAAATTGTTGAACATGTTCAAGATTTATATAAAAATTGAGATTATGCTCAGATATTTCAGATCTAAAAATACAGCGAGTAATTGTGGCAAGAATTCAGATGACAAACGTCATAGGAACTAATTAATAATTCATTAGATTTTCATCAAAATATTTAAGATGCTGGAACCGAGAATAATATAACTATATATTGGACTACATGTTTGCACCAAATATTACACCAAATTACAAAAAATTATTGTTTTTAAAGCGACAAAATGTCGAAAATTATGTTAACAATAGAAAATTGTGTAACGTCATCTGTAATGTAAATGTTTGAATTCTTGCCTTAATTATATATAGTTAAGAAAATTCATAAAATAAATTGCGAGATAAATTGTTTATTTATATCTACACAATTTGTTCAGACTACTGCCATACAACTGACCCAGTAAACGAATTTGGTTTGGCACTCAAACGTAGGCACCTTAACACGGTGTCCTCGCGTGCGGCGACACCCCCTTCAGAAATAGATCCCACACAAAGGGGGTGACACCTCGAATCTATTTTTGAGCACGCGACTGGACGTGCAATTCGTCCGCTCGAAGGCAGACTCATGTAAAATAATAAGTGGATAGAGAACTATAAAATTAATTAGCTAATTGGATAATAAATAAGACTTACAAAGCTATAAGTATATAATGAGAAGTTAAATTGATGGATATTTGTTTCACAGGCGACTTGTCAGCAGCATTGGGATAAACGTATATATACAGTGTGAGGGGCTGTACATACCTTAACGATATATACAGATCATTAGTTACAAAAAAAAATTACAAACAACTCAAAACTATTTTTTGTTAGTATAGTAAAGCTCGATTACAACGTACACGCTTATTACGTAATGGTTATAACGTACTGAATAAACAAGTCCCAGCATTATTATAGGGCCTCCTTCTGTTGCTGCCTTTTGTTAAATAGTTAAATATGTACATACATATGTTTGTATTTTTGTTAAGAATTAATAGAAATTTTAAAAATTTAATATATTTTTTTAAAACGTACTTCTGATATAACGTACCGATTTTTTAAGTCCCCGCCGGTATGTTATAACCGAGCTTTACTGTAGTTTTTAAACGTCACAAACTAGTCGTCTAGTGATATGTACGAGGATAGAAAATGCGCTGGAAGTTCTTTGCTCGTATCGCAGAAATTCGCGATGCCGCATCACAAGTTCCTGTGATGCGGCATCGCATCGCAGTTTTGTGTGGGAGCCCTAAAGCTCAGCAGCCACATCGTCCTAGATTTGCTAGGTTCATTGAAGAAGTCCTGGGGCTGTCTACATCCTTCATTCCTTCTGCAATTCCCTCCTAGTATAAGATAGGCCCATTTATTAAAGGCACTATCCATACTACCTCGCGTAATTCCAAGAATGAATTCAGGTTCCTGGTAAGGTGCCTCAGATCCGAGACGAGCTAACAAGTCGACCGTCTCATTACCGGAGATTCCTTTATGGTTAGGAACCCAGACCAACTCCACCTCCCTTTGTCTGATCAGGGGCCCAGGGTATCTCCACACTCCTAAACAAGACTAAATCTCGTCCTTGGAGAGCTAAGGGCCCTGAGTGCAGTCTGACTATCAGATCAGATTTTCTCCTCCACATAATTCCTTACTTCATCCTTGTCTGCTACCACCAAAATGGCAAATACCTCCGTCTAGAAAACCGTGGAGTATGTGCCTAGCGAAGAGCTCTGCCGGATATCCAAGTTTTCCAGATATATTCCTGCCCCAGAAAACTCATCCCCTACTCGGAACCTATCTGTATAGCATATCAGAGATCCCGGGGGAAACATGTCGTCTGTTCTCTCCCACAGTTCTCTCGAAGGAAAGGCAGTGGTATACTTCCTTCCCAACCTTAATGTATCCTTCGCTTCAATAACTCTCCCCTAGACTGGGATCTCATTCTCCGCCCTGAAGTATAGCAGCGTGACCCTCCATTCGACCTTCTGCATCCCTTATTCTCAGGTAGGTCTCCATCGCCTCCTTTACAATCCTTGTTGGGAGGGGTGGCAACCACAACAAAACTTCCAGGGCGGCAGTTGGAGTTGCCCTCATCACTCCTGTGATATCTAAGCAGGCCAGCCTTTGGATCCTCGACAACACATTGGCCACAGTCACCCGACCCACACTCGGCCACCAGACCATGGCCCCATACTGTAGCCTCGGCCTAATCGCCGAGTACACCAAGTACCCTCGGGTTGAGTCCCCAGTTTTTACCAACTACTTTCCTTAAATGCCATTGCCATTCAATATGTGGACTCCAAGACACCTTGCTATCCAAGGTTCACCCAAGTATTTTACCTCCCTGCTTAGAGTAAGGTTCCGGATAAGTATTGCCGCTATTATATAGTGGTTTTCCCGGTTGTTATGCCATGCCAATAACAGACACTTTTGCGGAGTCATCACTGAACATGCCGGCAGTGAGGAGCGGCGAAACGTTTGGAAGCATGGAATCCGACCACCTACAGAGGTGACTAATTCGGAAGACCATCATTATCCGAGGGACGGTTCCGACCGTAGTAGTCGTAATACCAACAACACGAGCCGAAATCAATATACAGGATGCGCCAAAAGTATGGAATAAATTCAATAAAAACGAAACAATTATTTTTTGGAAAAAATCCTCGAACATGTGGATTTTTAATTTAAAAAATTTTAGCGTAAAATGCGATTTTCAAATGTCATTTGTTTTCGAGTAATGACGTCATCGATTTTTTTTTAAATGGCAAGACCATATTTTTTTCCTTGATTCTGAAAGATCGTTTATTCTCTATCAGACAGTACTAAAATTTTGCCCTCTTACATAGGAAAGTTTTCGAGTAAATGACGATTGAATGTTAGAAAACGTATATTTTATCCATAAAAAAGTAACAATTCTGAGGTATGTAAAATAAAATACAATTGATTAAATTTTATACTTAAATTAAATGTTCGAATTGCCATCCACCCGAATGCGACTTTGAAGTTCTTCTAAATTACGTGGTTTATTAATGTACACTTTTGACTTCAAGTATCCCCATAAAAAATAGTCAAGAGCTGTAAGATCTGGCGATCTTGCAGGCCATTCTATCGGTCCGCTTCTGCCGATCCACCTCCCAGGAAAACAGTTGTCCAAAAAATCTCGTACAGGGCGCGCATAGTGCGGAGGTGCACCGTCTTGCTGAAACCATATGGTATCGTCAGGAATGTCAGGGTCATTATCGTTAGGAAAAATTACTGCAAAGGCTGGAACAAGGTCATTTTCTAGAGAAAGGCCCTACTATTCTGTCGTCAACTATTCCAGCCCACACATTTAATTTCTGAGGGTGTTGGGTATGTGCCTCTGTCATCCAATGAGGATTTACCCGACTCCAATATCTGCAAGTTTGACGGTTTACTGTACCATTCAAACAAAATGTGGCCTCATCTGAAAAAAGTATTTGCCGGTGTAAATTTCTATTTCCTTGACATAAATACATTAGAATTTCGCAAAAGTGTAAGCGGCGATCGGGTCATCTTCATTGAGTTCCTGCACAAGTTGAATTTTGTAGGGATGATATTTTTCCTTCCTCAAGATACGTAGCAGTGTGCTCTGACTAGTGTCATTGTTTAATGCAACCAATCGTGAAGAATTATGAGGATTATCCACCATACTTATCAAAATGTTCTGTTTCTGATTTTTATTAATGCCAGGTTTTGGAATATTTACAACATTGCCAGTTTCTCTAAATTTAGACTCTACCTTACTGACTGTTGATTGGCTGATAGGGCGATCTGGATATTTTTCATTAAATAAATCGCAAACTTCCTGCTGAGTTCTAGTCATATTCCCGCATCCGATAAGAATTAAAATTTCAATTCTTTGAGTAACAGTTAAATGTGTCATAATACTTTAAATTGAATAATAATTTCTATGTCGCTTACAATACTTATTAGAAAGTCGGTGTGACAATGACACTTTGCAAAGATTTTCACCTACGTGATCCATAAAAAACTATGGCATTCGAAAAGCTAAACTTGATAACGTTTTTGCTTTATTTTAATTGATTTACGTTTTCTAACATTCAATCGTCATTTACTCGAAAACTTTCCTATGTAAGAAGGCAAAGTTTTAGTACTGTCTGATAGAGAATTAAACGATCTTTCAGAATCAAGGAAAAAAATATGGTGTTGCTATTTAAAAAAAAATCGATGACGTCATTACTCGAAAACAAGTGACATTTGAAAATCGCATTTTACGCTAAAATATGTATTTTTTAAATTAAAAATCGACCTGTTCGAGGATTTTTCTCAAAAAATAATTGTTTCGTTTTTATTGAATTTATTCCATACTTTTGGCGCATACTTTATAAACATCGCTTTATTGGTGAAGCGCTCTGCTATCCTGTGATCGACGAGCAGACGAACAGCGTTACAGATTTCCAGTAAACATGAAGTCAGTGCCACACTTATTATTGCTGTTACTTATTTATAGTAATTGATCGGTAAGTTTACTTAATTTAAACTGTGTCATTATTGTCATATTCCGTTTAAAACTCCTCTGCTAAAAGAAGTATTTGTTTGTAAATAATGTATAGTGCCTACTATGAAATTGACCAACTACGAATAACATGTATCCTTATTTTATATTTGCATCGAACACTGGTGGGTGTTTAGTTTCCGCCTTTTTGTCGGTTTGAAAGGCGAACGTAGTTTCGAATTAGATCCGGAATCTCGACGAACACATGCGATAGTGCAATTTAGATCACGTTTAAAATAATCGCCAGCGCGACCCCATGCCATATTCTCGTCGACGAGAAAGCCTGCATCGGAATGCATCTGTGCATAACGAACACTACAAACAGGGTGACACATTCCGCGACCCTGATTTAACTCCAGTTGACTTTTTCTTATGGGGATTCTTGAAAAACAAGGTATATCGTGACAGACCGGATAACACTGAAGACCTGAAGTAACGCATTCGCCATGAGATCAGGCAAATAACCTGAAACAAAAGGGAAATATGCAGAGAGTTTATCGATAGGCTGGGTCATTATTAGGCTGCATACGGTCAGCAGTTTCAACAATAGCTAATCTAATAGATTTTCGGAGGTGCATAAACTTTGTCCTTTAATAACCCTCAAAGAAAAAATCTAGTGGACTGAGGTCGAGTTATAGAGCAGGTCAAGTAATTGACCCCCGGCCAATCTAGGTATCCTCGTAGAGCAATATAACCAATCTTGAACTTGACGTCCGTAATCTACAGGACAAGTATCCGATTGTATGAGAATAATTTAAATTTAACTTGTTTACAAATTGTTGTTTTTATTTATTTAATAAATTATTATATATAAAGCTGTTTACAGGCCTTTTAGGTCCAGAGCTGTGTTATTCTCCTCCATTCCATTCTGTCCTTCGCCTTTCTTTTCCAATCCGTTACATTTTTCTCCCTTAGATCTATTGCCACTGCCTCTCTCCATCGCTTCCTCGGTCTGCCTCTTTTTTCTCTTGTAGTTAGGTTTACTCCCTACTATTATCTTAACTGCCCTTTCATCTTCCATACGTTCTAGATGTCCTAGCAACTGCACTCTTCTGACTTTTACAAATTCGTCTATTGTTGGTGCCTGGTACATTGCATATATTTCCTCATTGTTTCTCCTTACATAGCCTTCCTCCGTCTTATTACCCCCTAGAATTCTCCTTAAGATTTTCTTTTCCCACCTTAAAAGGTTTTCTCTTGACTTCTTATTGAGAACCCAGGTTTCACTACCATACAGCGCTGTCGGTCTCAAAATTGTTTTATACATTCTAAATTTTACTCCTCTGGACAAATTTTTTGATTTCAATAAGTGGTTGACTGCTGCCGAACTTCTGTTTGCTTTTATTATTCTCCTATTAATTTCTTGTTCCTCATCACAGTTAGCTATTAGCGCCCCCAAATACACATATTCTTGAACTTCCTCAAACTCCATCTCTCCATGCTCTGTTCTCAATTTAAAATTGGTATCCTTTTTTGTTCTCCTATTCTCAAAAGCTTACTTTTCTCTTGATTTATCTGCAATCCCACTTTACGTGCTTCCTCCACAAGTTTTCTCGTTACTTCTTCTAATTCCCTACTATCTCTAGCAATAATAGCCACGTCATCTGCATAACTTACAATTTGATGACTTTTAAACAATATATGTCCTCCTCTGTTCAACTGACTATCTCTTATGACCTTTTCTAGTACTAAATTAAAAAGAAGCGTTGAGAGTGGGTCTCCTTGTCGTCCTGTATCAATAGTAAAGCCTTCCGAACATTCACCTTTCATTCGTATTTTGGATTTAGTATTTTCTAAGGTCATTTTCAATAGCCTAATAAATTATTATTTATTGTAATTTATATAATTTCATATAAGATACTTTAACCTAGAACAGAAAAATATTTAAAAAAGAAAGCTTATTAATTAATCAAAAGCATACGTAAAACGTAGCAAAGCTATATCTAGTGGCCACTAGCTACTCAATGCTACACCTGCAAGATCACAAAGCAAGAAGCGTCCTAGGTACTATTTCAAGCCCCTGACCTCTATTGCGATTCGGCGATAACGACATTTCCAAAACGGAATTTCAGGAATTACTTTGCGGCTAATGCCCCGACTAGCATTGAATTACATCTAAAAAATCTATGGAATCAAAATCATCCTAGGAAAAAATACTAAATACAAGAGCCTTTATTATTTTCTATACTCTCTCCTTTTCCTAAATTAAGAACGAAACTTTGTGTATTATATTTTGCTCAACAGATGAAAGGCAAAAGCAGTGCAAAAACATTAGAATGTACGAAGACGCAAATAAAAACTTAACAAAAATTCTATCACTCATTAAGCCATTCAATGTAAATTTTACGAAATATCTTGGTACTGATTTCCTTATACATTGTTGAAATACCAACTGATACGAGAAGCAATACATGCGTCGTCTTTTACGAGCATTTCCATTTTTGTACCGCATTCTTGTCACTTATTATACGAGATGGACATGTCTATACTGTTATAAATCTTTAATGACTTCCTCTTTTGAACGCATTGCTGAAATGTTGAATAGTGATGATGCTTTGTCTTATACTTGTTATTAAGGTGTGGTAAAAGCTAGCTTTAACGTCATTAATGCAACACACAGTTCAAAATTAATATATTTTAACATGTCCACCTAATTGTCCAGATTTTGTTCCACTAGAGTAATTCGCTTTAAGCAACTTAATATATAATGAGCCACAAATGGAGTGAAAAAGGATATGGAAGCGTTTCATGCAAAATTAATTACTATAAAATAGTGTAGAACTTCCTGCAGATTCAATTCTTTCTAATTCTGGAATTGTTACCAATAATTAAAATGAGATCATGTAGAAATTACTGTTAACAATGCCGTAGTCTTAAGTGATTTTCGTTCTCTTAACATGAAAACAATATGCTTATTACAAGCGCAATGTAGGTTACTAGACATAAAAGTAATGATTTTAAAAGTGCAGCGATAAAAGTACCGCTTTCTCTTAAACGAATATCCAGTGCACACTGTGAGTAAAATACAACAAATTGGTTATACCTACAATAAATGAAAACTATTTATTAATGCCACAATGTTTTTCACTTTTCGTACTTTACCAATATGTGTGTATGGGTATATTTTATATGAATGCAAAGGCAACTGATAGGTCGCTATCGATCTATCTCTCTATCTATCAATAAATAAC
The DNA here is from genome assembly GCA_037114965.1 of Monochamus alternatus. Classification (NCBI taxonomy): domain Eukaryota; kingdom Metazoa; phylum Arthropoda; class Insecta; order Coleoptera; family Cerambycidae; genus Monochamus; species Monochamus alternatus. The sequence continues at coordinate 8,206,725 of CM073426.1, read as the reverse complement.
AAAACCTTTTAGTTTATTTGTTGAATACATTCAAGTCCTTGCCTCACAGGTAGAAACCCAATTATAAGGCAATATGAGAAGAAAAATACACATAAAAAAAGTCATCGTTTGGTACATAGCAGAAATCTCAATAATAATGAATACAATAAAAAAAAAAAGAAAATAAAAAAAATAATAACGCCACAGTCGTCAATGGGCCAACATTCCAGGCTCGACGGTCGACAGAGAATAGTTAAAGATATCCAAATTTAACGGAATATTAATTTCTCACAAATTGATAATAAAAAAAAGAATTTTAAAGTTTGTTTTGGGTACGGGTAAATATATGACTTTTCTCCCATATTAGACTCAATTTGAGCGCCCGTATAATGTACAAAATCTTAATCTCGTTGATTATTAACTATTAATATTTTACAAATTAGAGATGATAATCAACTAATATCTTTCCAAAAAATATCTTTTTTAAATATCACATTTTTTTACTTACATTTGAGCTCGCTGGCGTTTCAACGCTATATATATTTTTTCTAATTGCTTATTGCTCAGTAATATTCGACATATGCCACATACTTATCCTTAATGGAAAAACAACCCTATTCTCTTAATCGCCGTAATAAAATCTTAATCTCGCCAGGCAAGTCATAAATTTTAAAAGGTCGATTTCGCATGGAAATCGACATCTGGTCTCGACGAACGAATGAAAATATCGTACTCTTGAATATACATTTACGAGCGGCCGACTTTACCGCTGAGACCTTATTAAATTTTACGGCCTTCGACCAAAATAGGCGCTGGAGATATTTTTTTGAGTTGCGGGCGTGGGTCGATTCGGCTAACTGGACGATAATCGCCGATGCCTGAAAATCTGCTCGAAAACTGTTCGACAAGCTTAAATTAGAAAATTTTATGTAAGTATGTGTGATTTTGATTATCAGTCCTTAATATTTGCATAAAAAAATCAGATAAAATAGTATTAAGTATATAGGGTGATTCACAATTCAATGGACATAGAACAGATGCGTGTAGAGGACATCTAAACAAGTTGATTTTTCATATGAATTTTTTTCTCATATCCACGATTGCGGAGATATTGACCTCAGAAAATGTCTTAAAACATCGAACAACGAACTCCACCCCACAGAACCAGTGCATTTAATTGGCAATAATGATGACGTCATGAATTTAGGACCAAAGTAAAACCACTGTCAAATTTTATGTCAACCGAAACCAGAACCGGAGCTGAAAAAAATTCGGCTCATGCCAAATTTTGTAACTATATTTATTTTATTGACGTCTTTAGCTGGTAAAAACTAAAGTGACCGGCATCTCAAGAAGGAATTGTTCCTTAAACTTTTACGAATCCTATCTTAATTGACAATTAAGGTCTACCAGTTTAATAGAAAATTCAATTTTACACTTTTTTTATTCCTGTAAATTTTTCGAGAAATCGTACGTTTTTGAGAAAATTGCGATTTTGTTATAGGGGCCAAAACCGATTAATAGAACAAAAATATGTGGTTTTCTAATTGCGGGTAGACTATTCTAATACTGCTCTTCAGCTGTTCTATTCCTAGGATGTTATTGTTGTCAAATCTGACGTTACATAAATGTATTTATTACTCATTTAACAAAAAAATCAACTTGTTTTGGTGTCCTCTACAGACACCTGCTCTGTTCATTAAGTTGTAAATCACCCTGTATATCTACACCTACACATAAACGGTGTCAAGAAACAAAAAATTTGGTAGATGAAAAATTTTCGTCAGTTTGCAATATTTCTAGAAGATTTTCTTCAAATTGAAGAATTTTGACCTAAAACTGAACTCCTGTGAAGAAGAATATTTTGACTTATTTGCTTTGGACTGTTTATTCCAATCCTAAAGTATATAACAGAAGAAAATTGTAACGTAAGTGCAGGGTAATCATGCGGAAACATTAGATTTGGTTGTAAGATTGCTACCTTAGGAAATATCGGAGAACTAAAACTAACGATTTTTTTTTAAATTTCAATTTGTTATTAAAAAACAATTAAGCATCGCACTATACTTAGTTTTGTATTCTTTAAAATAAAAAATATATAGTTATACATAAAGGAAGAAATAACAGTCAATATCAATATCTTGGTAGTGCTATTGCTCGACTGTTTTTTTGATAAATTGTGAAAAATTATCCAAAGATTTCAGTTTTCCGATATCCTAGCGTAGTCTTGAGAATATTTCTACAAAAAGAACGATATATTTTTAAATTTTTCTAGAAGATATAGCATCCCACATCAGTGTGTAAAATGCACTGACGAAACGAGTCAAGCCACAGTGCCACCGAATAACAAAAACTGGACTTCAACCAACCTCAACTTTATTTACCTACCGAAATGACACTCTATTAAACATTACTATTTTAATAGGCCATTAGATTAAGTAAGAATAAAGATACAATATTACATAATTTGAAAAACATTTCTATGCTTTCGAATATCATTAATGAAAATACTGTTGAAAGAATCTTAAGTAAACTGTATATATAAATTCTTCAGAAGCAATTGTAAAAATTGTATAACAAAAGACATTCGTATCAGTATTTTTTTTTATTCCATCGGTATGGATTCCACTTATCCGCTAACACAACAAATCATTATTGTAGCTCATTCCCGTTATTTAGAAATGCAAATTAGAAGATAAAACACTATAAACAAATACAAATGGTAATGGTACACGTGCAGATAGTGACTCAACGTTAAAAAAAGAAATCAAGATGAGTTTCGCGGAGGTCATTGTCTTCCAACCGCATATTTAATCAGTGTTTAGAATGATCAATGTGGAGTGATGTTTAGTCATCAAATTCGCTAACAAACCGGTCTGTTTGGAACTAGTTTATTGTATACGGAAAGAGGTTGAAATTAAAAAAATAATAATACAAGGAAATACATACTAAGATTACTGTCATTTAATAAAAGTAAAATAAATTAAACCTGAAAATGATTACAGTGTGAGTCAAGGCAAAAGCCTATTTTTATTTAATATTGCTTATTTGAAACACGAAAGAAGCCAAAAATTAAAGCCCGTCCTGATCTACTTTATCACATAAAAGAGAGTGAAATGTGCATGAGTTGTTGTTATTTTATCTTCTATTTTTGGTTACTGTTACAGTGGACACACGGAACTGGAACAAATTTTGGATAAGTCAGTGTTAATGCGTGGAAGAAACGGTTGTAGCCGTTGTTCGTTTTGTATTAAACTATATTTGGTGCTGAAAATGGTGTTCTGAACAGTGTGCAGATTTAGTAAAATAGCCAACAACATACTTATTATTTCACGCTTGAGGTTGAGTGTACACTTGATTCATATTATCTTTGCAATTTACATGATACAAATGCAGGGTGACAACGTACTAATAGTTTCGAACCACACTTTAATAAGTTTCCATTAAGTTTAGATAATGAAACAAAATATTGAAAGACACCTTATTTAAGTATACCTGTAATGAAAAGTCACACTTAAGTGAAGTGCTGCCTATGAATTCCGCCCTTAGTCTAAGTATTTGTTAAAAAAAATCCATCAGAAAACAAGAAACAATATACAGAAAGAAGGTCAACACTAAGCAGAAAATAGTAGACACCAAAATATTATGTTTGAGCTCATCATGCCTTATGCGAATGTCGCTGCTTTAAGAAGGTTTAAATTTTATTCTGAAATTTCTCAGTAATTGCACGAATAATAATAAATCACACGCACGCAAAATACGCTAATATTTATTGACATGCAAATTTGACACAAGCTTACCAAGAAATGAAATAGCAATATCAGCGCCTAAAAGAAAACCACCACAAAATACATGGAATCTTTTAAATGCAAATAACTCAGAAACAGATAAGGTTAGATGACCTAAACAAGAGTACACTTTTTAAAATTAAACGTTCTTTTAGTTTCTTTTATTATTATTAATTTTGATTTTTTTTACCTAAGTTTGTACTTTACCTACTCTGAGTTGAAAACTAGTACAACTCACTAAATTTTTAGATGTTCAGTTCTTCTTTGAGTAACCATTTCGTACTGGTGTGTCAGCCTATTTTGCATTTTACAGATATTTGTGTTAAACACTGTAGTTTCTTTGTTTTTGATAATATTTAGTGCAAATAAAAACCATGCTAAAGAGCTTAAAATGTACAATATTTTCGATTTGTAAAGGGAGAAATAAAATTGATAAATATTACCTGCATATAGTCTTTATAGCAAACTACTTTACAGTTATATATTTTTTAAATGGTTTTCAAATATTGCCATATTTCTAAAATCTGGTATTTTCATTCTGTAATATCCCAGAAAGGACCAACATTTTCAGAAAACATTATTTCATTATGTTGTAATAAGTGTTTAAAATTTCATCACTGAAACTTTATTAGTTTTCTAGTTATAAATTTTTAAATGTAGCTAAAATTTCAGGAAGCGTTATTAAGTGCAGATATTACACTGCTTGTAATAAAAATCTAAGAAACACATAATTAATATTAAGCAATTGTTTGTTAACTAATTCACAGTCTGGACTATAGTATATACAGAGTGTCCCCTGATAGATGAAACGACTCTTATAAGACAACAAAATTTGGTGCTGAAGAATGGCCTTATGGGATTCAACTCTGCTTGTTTAAGAAACAAAATCTACCATGATTTAAAATCTACAAAATCCAGTATGCCTTGGAAATTTGGAAAAAAACGATTTTTTTTTCTCCAGTTAAGTGCTGTTTCTGTATTACCACAAAATCTTAAAAATTAAGAATCTCGGAATGTAAAATTTTAATGTCTTAAGCCTATTTTGATTTTTTGCTCAATTTTTATATTCTTTTCGCAAATGAAGTACCTTTTCCGTATGAGTTATGGCAAAATATTGTTTAGAAAAATTTCTCAGTAACGAGAAGTTAATGGACATTGTTTTAGCACAAGGAAAAGCAAGGCAAAACTCTCGAGCGACTTCTTGGACACAGGATATAAGATCGAGCGAGATAGACCATTATGGCTTGGCCTCTGCAATTTTCAGATCTAAACCTTAGAGATTTATTTTTATGAAGTTGTTTAAAAAACGAAATATACCGTACCGAAGTAGAAAATATCTATCGATGAATTATCGTGTGAACGGAAACTGAAAATCTGCGTCTACGGAAACAGCAGGAAGAATAAATATTCGAACTAACGCGAGACAATTGGATTCGCAGGATCCAAGAGGGTTGCTCGGAAGAGAATGGAGAAGACAACAGCTTTTGTAGAAATAAATATAAATGGTATGTCCCTACGTTATAAACAATTTGCATCTCGTTGGATTTTTATTACATTTTTTGGTAAAGTAATAAAATAAACAAATGCTACAAAAGAAAATGTAACAGAACAGAAACACTTTGTTTCACTTAAATGAAACACGATATTGAATGTTTTCTTTTTCAATTTAAATATCAGAGAACACTATATGTTTATTTTTTTTTTCTTCGAAAAATAAGAGAACTTCCCAAATGCATCAAATTCAATCATCAATAACAAAACTTCTCCTCATTATAGTACACGAAGTATCGAATCTTACCTGATTAATCGCCCATCTAATTAAATAATTAAAACGATTTTTTCACACAGACGCGTCCAATTAACCTTAATCGATAGCTGGAAGCGGCCTATCTATAAAATTTATAAAGCCATTCAAAATAAAGCCGTTCTCAGATGTAGTATTAGCCAACAACTTAATAGCTGCGACGGCCTACAACATCCTCCAACTCGATCATTAACGTGTATGATCTTATCAGGCTTGATCCGTGACTTTCGCCTTTTTATCCAACGATTAACGACAGGTTTCGTTCATTTAGAGAACTAGAGTACGCGGCCTCTTGTCTCAAAGCGAAGATGATATAAACTGACCTGTAAAAGTAATGTAATATTCCATCTCCTTCATCGCTGAAACGTACTTTAGTAATACTAAACGTAGAAATATACAGAGTGGCCCGTTTTTCATGGCTCAACACTGGAACTACGGAAACAGCAAAATATACACGGTGGCTCAAATTCAACGTAGAAAAAAATGCGCCTTTTGATGATCTATACGATAAACCAAACAGATTCAACAAAAAAAGCTGAAATTTGGTACAGAGGGATAAGCATGTACGAGAATTAATTTTCGATTATGCAACATTCAATTGACGGGAAACAGATGTAGAATAAAATTACTATTAACTATTAGTTTCACACAATATTATTAATACTGATAAAAATATACAGTCATAATGTCATTCATTTTAACTACGTCGGAAGGCCTATTAGACAGAAAATCAAAAAACATAAACAAATCACCCCATAACAACCGGTAAGACGACGCTCTTGGAACACTACAAATTTTCTCATGACGCGTAAGTGTATTGAAGCTACATATAAGTACACAGCAGCGTTGCCATTCAGGACCACACACATTTTTTTCTAATGACAAACTTCTATGGAATCTAAAATGTATGCATTTTGTATATTCTTTGAGATACCTTTAAAAATTTTTCAAATTCATTCATCATGCCCTCGAAATGCAAGTTCAAAAGCGCCTCAAAATTTTATACCTACAGTAAATAATTTTGGATAAAACATTAAAAACATACATATTGTTTGTCACCTTTTCTTTATGTTCTTGAAAGCAGATTTAAGTTGAGCTCGTACGTTGATATTCCCAAATAGTTCAAATCGTATTTGATTACGAATATGAATCAGAATGAACTCCATTACTCATGATCAGTAGCAACCGAATAACACAGACGCACACGGAAAACACAAAAGCAAATGTCTATTAAAATGTATTTTATAAAATTTTCCACGGCTTTGTTCAACAGAGGACAACCGCTCCCTTTCACTACTTCACTTTACCCAACTTGAATTGCATTTTTATTTAAGTAAATAGCAATTTTTATTAATAATTATAAACTACACTGGAGACAACACAGAAAATTCTCCAACCTCACCACGCGAAACTAATTATTGATGAAGAAGGGAGACAGTCGGGCCACGTGCATCTGTTCCAGATGCAGTCCGATTATAGCCATGTGGTGTCGGAGTTGATTACTGCGGTTGGCACTTATTATAAAATTGTCATGATTTGTCGGATTGCCGGATTATTGATCACCGAATTGGTATGTCTCGGACTGTTTTTTGTTGACTGCACGATGTTTTTTTATTACTGTCTGTATTTAAATACAAAGAACATTTTAGCCTCTTAATAATTTAACTTAATAAGTATTTGATTTTGTTTCACTATTTATGTAATGAAATGTGAATGGTTTATTTTGATCCGTTGGAGTTTTGTAATTTCAATATTAAATATTTTTTATGTTGAAACTTAATATTACTGCATACTGCATACTTTAAAAAATAATTTATAGCATTACATATTACAGTAAGTAGGTACTATAGGAAAATATTTAGATTTGGCAACGTCGTGTCAGGCCGACACCGAGTTGAGTTACCGCCAGCAGTCAGTGAAAAGGGGGTTTAAATAATGATTTGAAACTGGTCAGACAAAAATTTTGCAGAAAAAGCCTCCGCCTTGTGCTCGTTTAGCTCAGTTTAACATATTGGAATTATGTCCATTTTCAGAACAATCACAGGAGAAAGCGGAAATTAATAAAGCAATTCCAAAGGGCTTATTCCATACTCTCGGTTAACATAGCTGTCCAGGTAACGCATGGCTAGTTTTCGTAAAGCTTCAACGGTCCGAAACAACGTTACTGTGGTTCAGGAAACTGCGATAATTTTGAAACAGTTCACTGAACCGTAAACTAATTCTAATATAAATAACAATTTTTAAATCAGTTGAAAACTTTAGTTTCAATAGTCGCCGGATGTTGCCGATAAGTTAGTTAAAGAAATTTATATCGGGAAGTGGTTTCAGTTTTGGCGATTCATGGAAAATGATATCTTCGTTTCAGCAATATTAATTCAAAATCTTTAGTTTTAATTCAAAATACGATTTAATTGTTATGTCCGGAATATTTTTTGACGCTTAGAATGAAACGCGCGTTCACTCTTTCATATTATACAAGGTGTTTCAAAAAGACATGGCAATATTGCTAGAGCTGATTTGCTTAATAAATGTATGTCCTAGAGTCACTCATTTTGAGATACAGGGCGAGTAAAAGTAATTTTTAAAAAACTAATTTTGAATGTATTTTTTACACATTCCATAAAAATTTCACACATATATAGTTTCAGTGGTGCTGATCACGCTGCTGTTCAGTTTTTCTGTAAAAAATTAAAGCAACTATAACTTTTTTTACGTTAGGTTTTTCCCAATTCCAAATTACTTGATATTATGTAAAACTTCATTTTAAACAAACAGGAAATGTTGTCAATAATGGACCGTTTGCAAGGAAAATGCTAAAAACTGTAGTAAAACTAACCAAGTGCTCTCTAGAATACATTTTATTTGTAAGTGTATATCAACCATTGTCTGACGTGACGTAAGTCGTCTGAATTCTTGCCGCAACTATATCAGCAACGATCAAGTGATGTAACACCGAAAATAGGTAATTTTTTATATTAAAATATTAATATTTCGGAAACGGCCGATTTATGACACATAGTATCTACCTATTTCAAAAAAGTTGCATAATTACATCTAAAGATAAGTATCCATTCAAATAACATTCCATTCCATTTAAAAAAATACAATTTTGATCTGCTTTCAGAAAACGAATCACCCTGTATAAGTAAAATTATTTTTAAAATCTCCATTTCTTGCCCCCTCAGCCAAACCTATTTTGAAATTGTTTGCCCCAATTATATTTGAACCATAGATCAACTTTAACAAAGCATGAACCAGGTACCCTGTACAGGGTGTCTCAATTTTCAGTCGTAAGAATTATCTTTTGGATTTAATAGAAACGACTAATGACATAAAAAATATAATTGATGACGTCATTAGTTGGTTCTGTCAAATCCCAAAGATAATAGGTTTGTTCCAAATAAATACTTTTGTTCGACCACGATACCGTCACGAGATTATATGCAGTGATAATAGACGCATGGGTCAAGAATCGCAAATGTTTGGAAAGTTTACTGGACCGAAAAATGAGTGGGAACAAACATAATATAATTATGAATTTAACTTTGAAGTTGTAAACAACCTCATATACAAGTCATTATTTAAAATTAAAAACTAGTCATGGATGGACATTTTAAAATTCAATTTCTATTTATCAATCAAAAAAACGACTAAATTGAACAGCTTTAATGTCAAATCTAAACGAAATTACTTAGTGCACATGTCTATACAAACAGTTCACAAGTAGTTCCTGCACATGACCATGTACTGATATTATCGCCGTGGTACGGTTCAATGCTCGTCCCAAAGATATTTGGAACGCCAAGAAAATCATACAATGAATGATATTTTTTAAGTTGGAACAATTTTTCGCTATTGCGCAGACTCGAAACCGTTCATTGTAAGGTTTTCTATGCATTTGGAACAAACCTAATACTTTCTATTGAAAATTGAGATTATCACATTTCATATCACGTGTTCCAAATTTCATTTAAATTTTTTGGATCTTCAAACTAAGCCCATACTATTTGAGACACCCTGTACAAACGCTATTAAAAGACTTTTAAATATTATATAATTGGAAACTTCAGTGAAACGTGACCGCGTGTACGAGTTGTACAGCAAAACATGCGCTTCTTCATTAAACTGCTGGGAATCGAAGCGAATCTGTTAATTCCAATTAATTATTTATACCATGGGCGGGCAATTTAGTTCCAACTCTTATTCGTTCCAAACGAACGCTCATACAAAACGGAATATTATTAGTGAGTAAGGCGAAAGGAATGTTTAGAAGATCCACCCGTTCTTAAACAAATTTCCGCACAAAAATAAACCAAGTAATTAATTCTGTGGTGTTGAAAAATTTACATCGATCCACACTGTTTACATTACGGGATGCTCAGACATTTACATTAACTTTTTATTTATATTTATAAGGAAACATTCAAATAAAAGTTATAATGCCTCAAAACGTTACTTTGTAGTAGCCGTGGGGCTGTATAATTAATTTTTTTACTTGAGCGAATAAATTGTGAAAGCGAAGCTTCAACGACGTGTTAATTTAAAATTTAAAAGTACATAAATATTCCAAAGCGACTTCCAAAGAAATTAAAATTTATTTTACTTCAAACCCGAGCTATTTAAAGCGAAAATTTGTTCGCAAATTGAAATCTCATTCCGTAAGAGGTTTAATTCGCTTTTTTTTTCAATGTCAAGTTAATCTCGAATCGGAAGGTTGGAATACGTTACCAGGCACAAATTAAATGCCGCCACAGTGACGAATGGCGTCTAGTTTTATAGAAGTTTTACACGGTTAGTTCTTTTTCCTTGTTTGTAATTTGTTATGGATTTCTGTATATTAAATTCCTAACATTTTACTTCGACTTTGCATGCGGAGAATAAAAATAAGTATAACGAACTGGAAAAGTGATGATAACGACTCTGGGCCGTTTTGCTACATCGCAGACAAGGCCTTTTATGTGTAAATGCGCGCGGACATAAAAACAAATGACTACGTAAGTAAAACCGGAGAACTGTTTACGATTTTATTTCTATTTTAAACTACTATATAACACTGCAACCAATCTAGTTGCGTTTCAAAATAGTAGAGAGTGACTCGTGTTATAAACGTGCTCACAATTTGAGAATCCAAATCCAAATTTTTCTTTCATTAGAAAACAGACTATCCCGTTAAACAAAAAAATTCAAAATAGTACGCTTCAAGTGAAACAATGTATACAAACAAATAAATTTCTGAAAATATTTATACTTTCTCAAACATAGATCAGTGTTGCTTGTTGCTTAAGCTTGATCAAATAATTAATTATTGGTGTTTATTTTCAGACTGTCAGAATTTCAAGGCAATTCTAGATAATAAATGTGTTCACATCGGTCTTTAATTTATTTTGCTGATTCACACAAGAAAGATCATATACTAGACCACAAAGCAATGCGTCAAAAGAAGTCAAAAGAAAAATACATAATTTACAATTCATATGAAATAACATTTTAAACAAATAATAACTAACTAAACTAAGATTTTACAATCAGTTTTGTACAACTGTAAAATCATCATGTTAGATGTATTGTTTATATAAATCCTACTTCTTATAATTTGTCAGGGGCGTTTCTCCTCATACAGGGCGTGAACCATTGGACGTAACTGATTATGTTTTGTTGCCTTGCAACTAACATTATATAACTATGAATAAACAATAACCAAAAACACTTACTGAGCTTAGGTCAGGATAGAATTGCCGTCGGAATCGCCCACTGGCATACAACTCTTGCAATAAGCTCATAACATTTCAACAAAAAAGAGAGAAACACATAAGGACTCAAGCATACCTTCACATTCTATAAACATCAACATGTACTACTTAGATCAACTAGCGAATTCTCTCTCAGACTACAGCTGGATATCAACAACACAACAATGCACACTGACTAGACCACCTATGCAGAGATACCTCAAAATACCGTGTCACACGCAGCTAATGGCCAATAAAGGATACACAACACAATAATAAGCCGGCCTCCTCAGTAATACACTATCATTCATAATCTCAAATAATGAATCAATCAACTACTAACCCAATAAACAAATGATAAGCGTGCCCAGTACTCAGTGATGTAACTCGCCTAATAATCAACATATCACATGTTACTAAAACAATTGTTTAGTCCACTATTTAATAACTTAATTTAATATGCACGCACACATTTACCCTCGAACTGTCTTAAAGAAATAAAGTCATTCTCCATTGTAAAAATCATTTATGGTCCAACTAAACAGTTAAAACAACGCCCCTATTCATTGTTATCAATGTTAGTCGTTCCATCAATCAAATTGTCTCGCTTCGTAACTATATGCTCCTAACAATCATGTATCAGAAGAATTAGCAGTTCGAATATAGAACACTATGTGGGAACTCGAAACTAACTTTTCAACAATTGCGTAGAGGGTTCAAAAAACTACTTAAAGATAGAAACATAGATATGTCGATTTTGGTAAATGCTAGATAATCTTTGTAAATTTACAGCCACAAAAATACACAAAATTACTTGTAAAAATTGTGGTTTGATTTACTTGCATCATTCTATAAGTTGGGCACTGGATTATACATATTTTAAGCAAAACCAACAGCTTTCTCCTACATATTTAAATGGAAGGTATGTTCCTCGCTATCTCAGCGAGTATATCCATAATCCAGCCCCTTCGGCGTCGCGCTCGATGTACACCAGGAGACTTCCACGCTGCTCTGTAATCTCCGGCATACATCATCTTTGTTTTATCTCGACCGGACGGTAAGCAATACACGGAATTGAATAATCCGCCACGCCCGATCTGATACGGGACGTACCTCGAGGCGAGGGGAAATCATATATTACTTGCTAGACGCCATTTGTCAGGCGACTGACTTTGGGTAGAGCAATCGTGTGCCCCAGAGTGCACTTCACGTCCACCGTTAAGAGAGATGATCGGCGAGTCGACGTTTCGTCATTTTTCTTCGGAAAATTCAGTGGAAATGCTCAGAATAAGAAAGAGACAGATAAAAATATGAAAGAAATGGTTTCAGTAAAGACTATCACGAGATTTGCCACGAGCACCCCTGCTGCTATATGCGTTAATTGTCGTGAAATCTGCACCGGATAACTGTAACATATTTTTCAGTTGCAGCTAAATGCATTGAGTATACACCCTATATTGCACTGAAATAGAAGATTTCAGATGTTCCCGATCTTTACACCGTGACATGTCTTTCAGATGCGACTGGACGTATCGAATATACACGCTGGACTGGACTGAAGTCTATCTAAAAGAACCGAAAATTCAATATTAAGATTGTACTAGACTATTTAAGTAGAATATTTAATTTAATTCAATTAAAATTTGTACTTAAATGTCTTACGTTCTTAAAAGTACCTCTAATTTCAGTAGTGGGTTTTTCTATTTTTAAAAGATGAAAGGGAATGAATTCCAGTTCGAAAGTATCTAGCCAGTTATTTTTTGAGAAAAATATTAATGAAAAAATTGCTGTTTAAAATTCAACGCAAAAAAGATCCCCTAGAGATTACCTCGTGTAGGATCAATCGTTTTTTGAGTAAAAGGTGTGATAAAGTCACAATAACTGCAAATAGCATGTGATACCATATGCACCTATGAAGAACACGAAAAATTATTTGCTTTGAATCGATTTTGAATCGCGGCCCCACCGTGTCCACGCCAATGGCTTGCTTGTTCCAGCCATACATCATACCTTATACAGGGTGAACTTTAAATAAGTACAAATATTTTAACTGGAGATATAGTTCCTCATTATAGATAAGCCTGAGCCATTTTTAAAAAATTCAAATATTTACGGATATATTAATTTTTAAAACAATTTTAGGATAAATATTTATTTTTACTTAAACGTAAATTAATCATTGCGAATTTCTGCAAGTTCGATATTACCCATTAAAGTATTTAAAAAGTTACTTGTTCAATGATTCCAAAAATTATACATAAACGTCCATAAAATCTTATCTACTTGCTGAAATACGAAGTACTTAAACAGTTATTCACATTTTACAAGTTAATACCTTTGTAGAAAGAGACACAAATTATTGCCTTATGTTATTTTATGAAGAATAACGAAAAACTATAATTTTCACACAACACAAAGTTAATTTTCGCCACATAACCTCAAACAACGTGTCAGTGCTAACCATTTCGTAATAAACTTGAACACCAAACGTGGAATAACAAAATAACCAGCTTAACGTATGCGTTCAATATCAAGAGAAGGCAAAGTAATACATGTTGACTTGAATCTGAAATGTATTGTGAATTGCCAGTGCAAAGTCAAAGAAAATGTATTAGACGAATTACTCAAAGACCGATTTATTACGGGCTTTCCAAAAGGCACAGTTCGAGACAGATTTCATGAAGATGAAACTCTAACGTTTGAAAAAGCAGTGTCATTCTATGCAAAACAGAAGTTGGTGTCGTAAGCACAGGTAGATGTCACGGGTGGTAGGTACAACGTCCCACAGGGAGCAGAGCCAACAGTCACATCCTAGGATTGAGCCAGCGAGGTCGATAAAGAGGTTATGTTCATACCGGTGCATTGGTCCAGGGCAAAGGCAAGGTACAAGTAGAAATAAAACATGTAATACTTGTGGAAAGGAATTCCATAATTCCAATACATGCAAATTGAAAATTATTATGAGATACTTTTGCATCTTCTGAGACTGAACTAAGCTAATGTTTCTTTTTAAGTAATGCAATGCCTAACGCATCTGTCAGAGTTTCGGCACAAACTGCTTTATTATTTTTATGTGTTTTTCTTTTAAGTGTTATTTAACTAATATTTTTGGTGGTAAAATCTGACGCATTATTCAAATAGTGAAAAGGTTGACATGCTAACAGCAAATTTTGTATGCAGTGCATTGTCAGTGATTATTAACGATAGTATTGTGATAAATCAATAGTAATAAGAATGTAAAATCAAATTCTGGATAACTGTAAATACAGAATGTTTTGTTTTCAATTTCATGTACTTATATAAGTACATAAACATGCTTTATTGCCGATATATAGGAGTGGCTATGAACTTTCTTGAAGCCTATTTTACCTAAAAAGTTAGATTTCAAGACATTAGTGTAACACTGGCAACACTGTGGAACACAGATTCAATATACAATACCATGACTTATGAAGTCAGCGGTCCTCAACAGGTTTCTATTGAAAAATCATGAAATTTATTTAAAATTTAGCTCTTTTATTTCTGATTTTTTTTTCTTAAAAAACTATTAATTATTGCTGGTTAAAATATTTGTACTTATTTAAGTTTCACCCTGTATATTACATAAAAAAATAAGTTTTAGATTAGCAGAACAGTTTCAAAACTAAAATAAGAAATAAAAATAACGATTGACAAGATACGTAAAAAACCCGAGATAAAATATTTAGTGAGAATTGTTACTTTGTCAGTCAACTTCTCCCGATTTCGACACCATTCAAGGAACGTAGGATTCGAAACACGACGCTGACGTTACTTTCAGCCAGTAGGTAAACCCTTACAAATTCTTTGCTCATCCGGCGTGACCTGAAACCCTGTTACAAGACACCCACTATTGCCCTACACATTCCGACACTGTCGACATCTACTTAACATAAGACCCGTCTAGGCATGCTGAGCCGGCTACCGCCCAACTTATACCGAGCTGACAAGTTTCGCCGGATGAAAAATTAGAAAAGCACAATTACCATATTCTATGGGCACATCTGGGTGGTGAGACGTGCCCACACGCGGCAAGATTTGTCGACGTAGACGGCAACAAATGACACTCGCTAAGCGTGTAGATACGCCTTTTGAAAAATATTTATTTATAAGCCGGATGGAAGCAAATTTGCCGAGAAGCATCAATCTCCTAAATAAAGGCGGATATTTTACAGTTGAATCTCCTTGTTTCATTTTTCTTAATAATCATCAAAACAACTATTTATTTTGTTATTTTTTTACAGTTTTATTTTGATTTTTTGGATGACACAATAAGAAACATTCATAAATTTAGCTATCTATGATATTTTCTTCTACTGACCTAACAGTTTATTTTTTAATGTATTATTTTTATTAAAATATTTATACTATTTTAAATGTACCATAACATAAAACGCGATTGACGTCACGGCAACCATATTGATGATATTGTGACTGTGGTACGTCTTCAAACCAGTAAATCATCCATTCCCACTTAAAAACTACCCATCACGACCCATGACCTTGTACACTAAACAAACCGTCTTCGTCTCCCTGCCCCTTCTACAGTACAGTACGTCGCCAGGTCACATTAACGAAAAATACAGTAGTACAGTGAACCTCTAGCATCCAACAACTTCATTTCCACTTTGTAACAATAATAAGCTCCTTTGATTAGTGCTATACGATTCTAACTAAAGTGGGTCTCTAGCTTCCAAGGACTTCACGTCGACTTTGTAACTAGTATAAGGCCCTCTGACGCTCCCCGTTAGTGCTGCACAATTCCAACAAAAATGACTTGCAAGCAGCCAACGACTTTACGAAGACATTGCACCGGGTAAATTCCTCAGTGGCCCGTCACACGCTAAAAATTTCCACAAAGGCAAGGCCGAGTGAAATGACAAACTCCTATTCTCGCAGCATAATAACAAACACCAAAGTACTGTAAGTTATTCCCATCTATTTCCTATCAGAGTTTACATTATACTTTCCTGTAGCTCCAGCTCTCGGGTAACAGAAGCCGCCAAATCATTCTTCTTAATTAATATATTGTATTATTAGCATTGCCAATTAAATATTTTTCGTTCAAATTTGGTATGCAGCAATCATAATAAAATGTTAGTATTTTGACGTAAATAACTTTTTTCAACTAAATCCAGTGGTGCAGGTAAGGGGTTTTGTTCACCTTTGAACCCCCTAAACTTCTATGCCAATGGTGAAAAGTGCAAATATTAAAATTTTATTCTATTTTCTGGGAAAAAGTGCTCTTGGTGAAATTAAAGACTAAGGATCTTGTTTTTCAGATACTTTGACTTTTTCTAATCAAGGTTATTTTAAGGGATTACAAAGATTTTACAAAAATTATAGGATTAATTAAATATTGTTTTTTTCTAAATTTATAACACATGGTATTGTCGATATCATATCAAATCAGTTCAGTTAGAGTATATATTGAAATTATAAGTTGGTTAAACATGAATTAGCAGAGGTCCAGTTGTTTGGCCAGCTCGATCATCAGATCTCAATCAACTACATTTTCTTCATCTCTTAAAATTTCATAAGGTATCGCTGATTAGAAAGTCAAAATATCTGAAAAACAAAGCTGCTCAGCAAATTTCCTGAAGAGTACTTTTTTCAGGAAATATAATAACATTTTAATATTTGTACTAAAAAAATACTTTTCATCATTGGCGTAGAAATGTATCCAGGTCCAAGGATGAACAAGCCAGTAGCATTAATTGAAGAAAAATATTCACGTCAAAATATTAACTTTTATTATGATTACTGCGTTTGAAGGAAAAATATTTCAGTTTTTAGAGAAAATATATTTTTTTAAGTTTTAAAAAGGGAGAGTCATAGAGATAAATACTATAGGAAATACTCCTATTGTTTTTTCATGCTCTATCATCATATCTCAAAGTTAAGAACGAAAAATCGGGAACATCCTGTATAAACATCCAAAACTAAATTGTCAAACTTTAGAAATAGATTAGCTATTGTCCATTACGTTGAATCTGGGTAAATTGAAACGCCACAAAAAGAACATTAGTCAAAGAATTTAAAATTTAAAACGTCAATATGTTGCAAAAGTGTAAAATATTTCGTTCTGCTCAGTTTTGAACTGACAAAATCGAATATCGTCCTAATCGCAGTTATAAATCATCAAAAGTTCGGTAAATATAGGATAAAGTAGGTTCAAATAATTAATAGTGGAATTATTATTTATGTTACCTCGTATGGTTGAAACAAATATTGTTGATGTTCTTCGTATGCATTTATTTAGAAAAGTTTTTACTTATTATGTAGTGGCAACGACCTCTAAGACAGGGGGAAAAATAAATAGCTTGATAAATACGTCATAAAAGTGTCGAAACGTTGGCAATTTTAGAAAACAAAAATTGTGAAGTTGTATTATTTGCCCCATGACTTGCTAAGTCCTCTACTGAGTACCTAAATATTTTACCGAATCATATTTCCTTCGATACGCACCAAAATTTAAAAACGATTTGGCTAAATTCTCTCTCATA
Source organism: Monochamus alternatus (assembly GCA_037114965.1). Taxonomy (NCBI): domain Eukaryota; kingdom Metazoa; phylum Arthropoda; class Insecta; order Coleoptera; family Cerambycidae; genus Monochamus; species Monochamus alternatus. The sequence goes on along the minus strand of CM073426.1, from coordinate 8,188,901 downwards.
GAAATGTTTTCATCCTCTGGGAAACATCTCTACTAACACCGCACGCAATAAAAACAAAGGAAAATATGAATTTTTCAGGTATAATCTGATCGGAGCATCGCTCGTTGCTCGCACAACGGCCTCGATCAATACCCGTCAGATAGGACGCGTAGATATATTTTCGTTCCGCTAAGCATCAGGCGAGGAAAAACAGATATAAATAATTCCACGAAAAAGGGAATGAATGCTCGTCCCAAAAAAACCCAAATCCAGCTCCAAGCGCTGGAAGCTGCACGGTCAGATGGAGTGAATGAAATCGCAGGTACCCAGATCGTTGCCATGACGCTGTACGCCCGGATGGCGAAGCCTTCGGTTGCCTGGCAACGCTTTTCGCGAGGTCTTTGCTCCGGAGACACAGTGTACTAGATATGGTCGACGAAGCTTTCCCCGACATTTCCACGGGGTTCGAAGGGAATGGCGCAGCAACCAGGCCAGTCCCGAAACTGACAGATAGACAAATTCGTTTTGCCGGGAGAGCGTTTCGTCTAATGTCGTACCTTTTTATCCGGTTTCTTTTGCATGAGAGATTAGGAAATCGTGTTAAGCTTTGGCCGGGGGTATGAGGAGATAGGATAGAGAGGAAAATAAATATGTATTTTATTCTGTAGTGAAAGAAAGGAGGGAATAGTATATCGGATGAAGAGATATTATACGCGAGCAAGTATGATCACAGAATAAGGTAGACAGGGTGATTCAGTCATCTTGTCATTAGTTTCAAAATGAGTATATGATGACGCAATTATTTTTTTTTATCTGCAACCACATTACAGCATTTATTTGGTTTCAGTTGAATAATGAGTGGAGTAATGACCTGAGTGAAAAAGAGATCACTGCTTAATGGTTATTTTTATTAAGAACCAACAGGTTTACCAATTTGACAATTAATAGATAATTTAACTAAAATTAAATTGAATTGCTTGTTATAAACATTAACAACACAACTTTGACAATTCGTAAGATTAATACCAGATGATTGCAGCTGGTCTATATTTGTATTAACAATGCTTAAATTATCTTCTCTTCTTTGTAAGCACTTGAAGTAGCTTCAATGACGGCAATCTCTCCTCCAAGAACTTTTGTGGCAATTTTCTTTTGTTTACAAGAGACGTACCAATACAGCCTTCACACACGCTGTTGGACTTCCAACCACCATGCCGTTTTATAGTTAGGTCTGCTCCTGTGTTGGCTAGAAGTGAAGTAGATGATCGTTGAAAACAGTGCCCTGTATATTGTTGAGGCAGTGATAAATTGAGAAAAATCTTCTTCAATCTTCTTTGGCACTGCACTAAAATCCACGATCGGCCATCTTCTCTAACAGCAAATTGGTTAAATCGTCCACTCTGCACGCACCTCCAAGTCCAATAATTAAGGCATCCTTATATTATGCATTTATGAATTTCAAATAGTAAACATTTTCTTGTTCTTACCTTTGTTAGCAAGAATTTTGCGTCATGGGCATCTTGTAAAAATTTTAAAATATCCTCTTTCCTTAATATTCTTGACTTTTTGGTATGTATCCCACTGATTGTTTTTTCAGAAAAGCAATTAAATTGTTGAATTTACTGACGCCAACATTTTGCCGAATACAAGACCGCAGCATATAATAGAAAGCCCAAAGGCGAGATGATTTGTACTACTTGGATAATTCTTCAAAAATGCTAATAATACCTTTTCTTGCTTCATATTTAATATTCTTAGATGCACACCAATCAGTGAATCGTTTATAAAATTGTTCGTAATTGGTTCTCAATTTATCTGGTAAAAGTGAAGCAGCAACGTTTTCAATTTCAAGAGGCAAGTTTTCTGTTTCTGAATCACTCATTATTTCAATCAACACCACTATTTTCACAAGAAAATGTAAAAATGAAAACTTTGCATATTGATTTTGAATCAAAACTTACAAACTGGATCTGATTGTGGATTTAAGATAGTTGTAGATAAAAATCTTTACAGTTCTAGATAACATTTTATATAGTAAGTACTCGTGGCATAACGGTATTTTTTATTACATTCGTGAAAATGTCTCACTCAAGGATAATACTGCCTATATCCCACTCGTAATATAAATAACTATTAAATGCAAAAACTTTCAAATCATTATTTAAGCCCTTTTTCAGGGGTTTCAATACTACTACCGATTCCGCGTCGCCACCAATTACCGGTTGAAAGGAATGTTCCTTTTGCAGACATCTAGCACGAAATTAGCTAACTGGCGTACTTACACTGACCCTGATGTCGATAAGGAAGTTGAACGTTGTAGGTGAATACTACATACCTGAAACAAAAACAAAAATTAGATGTGGTAAGTACTCCAACGACTTTATGACAAATTTATAAAATTTGATTGAGAATTGTCATGAAAACAATGTTGAAAATCTTAGATTATTTTACAAAAAGTAAATTTGTTATGGATTATGATAACCATTGATCAAGAACAGAGGAGGTTTCCTATAAACTGCTGATTCCCTTCTCTTCGCCTGCTCACAAACTCACGTCACTGGTATCTTATTCGAATGTGTCAAAATATTGCTTGCTAATAAATTTTGGCTTTTATTTGTATTTTAGAAGTGTTCCGTGTTAATATTTTTTTCTCGAATTATGTTGCGTTATAATTCTAGAGATGCAATTATATTGTGGCTTCTTGTAAAATCCAAACGAAAAGAGGCAACTGGCGAATCTATTACTTTCCATAGTGTCCTAAATGAACCTTAATTAAGAAGAGAGCAGAATGGAAGGTGATAAGATGCAATCGAAAATATACTTTTTATCTATATAACCAAAGAATTTACAGTAAGCATTTTCATACAAAGAATTTAAAGATATACCTTGTAGAAGAAAAATGAACGCAACTTCAAAGAAATTATAACTTACAGGTATAAATTCTTGTCATGTGCTGTATACAAAATCATACAGATAATAAGTACTACCATTAAGTAAATAATAGTACTTTACTCAATGGTACTACTTGCAATTAACTGAATAGTAACTGAGATTGCGTTGTACTAATTGTAGTTGTTGTTTATTTAATATTAAATTAAATAAATATTGATTGTCAAGAAAATTGTGAATTTTTTATTGGTGCAACTTCCTTTTCTTTTCTGATCTGATATAAGTATAGATGCGGTGTACGAAACTAATTATGAGGTAAGTTTTTATTTAAATACGTTTCCACAAGTATTCAACCTTTAATTTTTAATACCAAATACAATTATGAGAGTTTTCTAAATATTTTTTATGTCGTCAAAATGTCGATCTAGATAAAAATAAAATTGGCAGAATCGGGATATCATCGTACTACTATTAACATTTTTCATGTTAAGAATTTTATTTTGTTTATGATGTTTTATCACTTAGAGAGTAAAAATATACATCAGGTATGTATAGGTAATGCTAATTGTGCTGCTGCATATGTACTGGATGAACTACAGATGTAAAATATGTTGTTTCCCGTACCTACATGGTGATGCTCTATTAAAAATAACTTGCTCATGCTGGAATTAACTCATAAAATTATGATTTGTAAGGTATATTATGTAGCAGCATCGAAAACCCTCGGCATACCTAACTATTTAATTAAGATTACATAATGAACTGTTGGAGATTCTTTGTTATATGTTCTAAACTGTTAATAATATTGTAATAGTACTATTTAGCAACACCGTATATATCCACACAGAAATTAGTAAAACGACTGAAAATTTAAATATAATTGACAGTTATATGGAGAAAATCAAAAATAAATACCATCGACGTCATTCTACCTCAAATATACTGCAATGCTGTTGAAAGAAAGTTGTAAGCAATCTATTTAGGGGTCTTAGAATAAATCGGAACCGACAATGGTCAGTAACAGTCTGAAAAGCGGGTATAAATAATGATTTGAAAAATATATTTGTTTTAATAGCGTATTTGTATTACACTCATATTCCCTTAAAATTAATGACATTATGACAGTATCATCCTGTATATGTTTTAATTAAAAATGTGACAAAAGAATAACCACATATCTACATACTATATTTACATATTACTTGTTATTTGTTAAATTTCTTATTTTAATTAATAAATCGCATCTTCTTTTTCTATTAAAACTTACTACTTAAATCATCATAATTTGATTTTCTTTTTCAATTCGCACTTCATTTTCAAACAAAACCCTATAACTACATCGCCAACTCTTACTTCTAAAATAAAAATTACATTGGCTATGTTTTAATTAGTATGGGAACAAAAAAGAAACTTCACTTTCCATTTCTCCACGGAATAGGGATCGTTATGGAGAAACCCGCCCATTAATCCCTAATGGCAACAGCGGAAGAGTACATCGGGGCCTACAAATTGGTTTTTCCTGGAAACAATTCACAAACAACCGAAGTTTGCCACTGAACGGCAACCGGGGCGAAAGAAAAAACAAAAGGCCGTTCCGATCTTTTGTTAAAGATTAATTTGGGAGAATTTACCGATGGCCAGAAGGAAAAGGTTATTTTAAACTGCTAAACGAATTTCCCGATTGAAAATGTCGGTTCGAAATATATGAGGGTGGGGGAGTATAAAACGAGCAAATCGAAATCGAAAAGCACAAAGTTGAAAGATACGTATAAGCAAGTGACATAAGAATCATTAGAAGGATATATGTATAATATATTATCATAATTCTATAAAGGATGCCTATTTCAGTCATCTAATTCGATATTAATCGGGTTGGTTTTTAAAAAAATATTTTATATATCGTCATCAAATCAGTTATTGTTTTACCCCAATCGAAGCCACTGCTCGAATATAAAAACTTATATCAGAATGGTGACTACAAGTCGCTATTTGAATGTAACGTTGCAACATATCATACAACAAGGTGACCTGCTTTTTAGTTTTTTAAAAGGTATAATATGTATATATGACATTTATTATCAGCACATCGCAGTAACATTTTTAAAAAGTCGTTTAATTTTATGAATCGTAAGTATCAAACTTGGCAACTATATAGCCTCTCGTCTACCAACTCGCCGACATACATCGTTCTTCAACATCTTAAGGAAGACAAAGAGCAGTTAACAATGCAACTTAGATTATTGCTTACTTTGGTGGCAGTGCAGGACTCTACTTTTCAGTGCTAGATGATTTAGCAGGCTGAAGCGTGTTATAATTTTTGTTTTCCCAATATACTACGTGTTTCTTAATTACTGTTATCGTTGGTTCATTATAAATTAGTGTTGTGCTGTTGTGAGTACTCGGTGTTGTGTTGTGTGCGAGTGTATATTTGACCGCATTAGTGGTGACGTCACAAATTAGGCAACCAGCGTTACAATTGTCATGAGAAAATTGACACTTTATTACATAATACTCACCATTGCAATCATATACCATAAAGCATACAGGGTTTTAAAAAAGAGTGTAAAATATTTCAAGAAGTAATAGTATGAACTAAAATAAGCAGAAAAGTCTTAATAAACATGGGTCCGCAAAGTAACGGTTGCGGAGATATGGACCACTATTCGTTTTTCAAACATTTTATTTTATTAGGAATAAACCGACAAAAGAAGCTTTTAACAAACAAAAAAACAAACTTACAGAAGATGTTCAAAGTGCCCTCCGTCCATTTCCAAGCAGGCACGACATCTTCGTCTCAACGATATTCGACCTCTTTCGAAAACACCCTCCTTGGTTTGGATTTCTTGACACTTTTAATTAATCCGTAGCTCCAGCTCTTCCAGGCTATTTACAGGAGTACCATACACTAATCTCTCACACAAATATCCTCAAACAAAGAAATCTAGAGGGTTCAGATCAGGCGATCTTGGAGGCCATAAAACAGGTCCGGCCCTTCCTACCCATCTATGTGGAAAAGTTTGGTGTAAATGCTCTCTAACGGCCATGGAAAAATGAGCTGGAGCACCATCATGCTGGAACCACATTTGTTGCCTCTGATTCAAAGTAATGTCTTCTCATACAGTGCGTTCTGCAGAAAGTTGAGGTAAGCAGCGCCTGTTAATCAGTTTGGTAAAACAACAGGACCTAGAAACCTGTCACCGACAGTACCCATCCAAATGTTTAATGAAAAACGTGCCTGATGTCTAGATTCTATTACAGCATGAGGATTTTCGTCAGTCCAAATATGCGTATTATGAAAATTAAACACTCCATTTCTTGTGAACCTGGCCTCATCAGTAAAAAGAATGTTTGCAAGAAAACGAGGGTCTTCAGCATCATGACGTAGAAACCAGCGGCAGAAAACCAAACGTGTTTGATGATTATTTATTGGATTTAAGGCCTGTACTCGTTGCACATGGTATGGCAGTTGCTCGTGAAGGATTCTCCAAACAAGAGGACCACTAATTCTTATCTCAGCTGATATTATCCGCACATTCGTACCTGGATTCTGCTCTACCACTGCTAGAATTTTTTCTTCTGCTCTAGGAGTGGATACCGACCTTGGTTTTCCGGATAAATGACACTGTTTGCCCAAGGAACCGGTATATCACGCAATCTTTGATAAATTCTTCCAAACATGCGTTGTGAAGGAATCTGGCGATTTGGATAAACGTCAAGATAAAGACGTGGCGCTTCGGTGGCGTTCCCATTAGCACGACCATACATGAAATGCATGTTAATTCTGCGTTAGAGTAAGCAGCCATAGCGAAAGAAAACGTGTGCACTGAGAACAACTGTCAAATACGTACTGTTTATTTCACTAAACACCAACCAACTATTATAAGAAAATACACGTTTTTGCAAAATAAAAAAAGGGGCTAAAAAACATAAAACATTCCACATCTCCGCAAGCGTTACTTTGTAGAACCATGTTTATTGAGACTTTTCTGCTTATTTTGGTTCATACTATTACCTCCTTAAATATTTTACACTCTTTTTTAACACCCTGTATAATAAAAGCGCAGATAAATTCACGTGGAAGTGAAAAATTTCTTAAATACGAGTACTTCTATTAACGGAGAAATTAATTACAATGTCAAGTTTCCAGCACATAATTTGACCCTTTTAATGTAAGTTCCATAAGGGCCATTACAATAGCACTTGTTTGAAATGTAATTCCTTATGACACAAAGTACCGCGAGTTGCATACTACTGTGACGTCACACTATTGCATTGTACGTAATGGAGTTGTACTAGAAGATAGTTTTACATGCAATCGTTTCATATTTCGCTATTTATTGTATCTGATAGACATGTAAAATTGTTTTAGTTTTGTAATATCATTGCAATATGTTTATGTGCAATAACACGAATAATTTAATACGCACTGACATGGACATCCGTAATATAATATGTAATATAACCTTACATTTTATTAATCGTATAATTATTTTCTTGTGCTTTCTAATAACTACAACAGCAGCAGAACTGCTGCAAAAATGTTTTTGATGCTTCTATATTTATCGAGTTGTGTACATAAACTGCACGCTCCTTTATTTAGATAGCGTTTAAAAAGATACAAAATTGTGCATATTATTTATTCAGATTATTTAAAACCAGTGTATTTTTTAGCACAATAAAAATACATTAAATACATAATTGTACGATTTTCGTATAAACTTTTTTCTCGTGTCAAAACCAAATTATTTAATTGACATTTTTATATACCTAATTATTTATGTAAAATGTACAACAATTCAATTTAGACTTGAAATCGCTTGATCTGTGTTTGTATCAAAACGGTTTAGGCGCGGTGACTATCATAACGATAGCAACCTAATAACCAAAACAAATTAATTGTTTGAAAAAGTAGCGTCAGAATTATATATTTTAATTGCCTACAATGAATTTAAAGAGTGGTGTACTTCGAAGAAAATTCAAATTGTCCAAAGCAGTATTACTGGCATATTTCGAATATAAAATTAATCCTTCGACGTTATGGTCAGTATGTTCAACATTAAAAAGTGTACTGACTGCCGAAGAAAATGTAAATATCAGAAAATCTCCAAAAGTAACATCATATTTGAAAAGCAAATCAGTTGGATACCGTCCAAAAGAGTTCAGAATTCTAACGAAAGAAGAAATTGAAAGATTTTTACAAGAAGCATCTGATAATAGATTTCTGATAGAATGAGTTACTAAAGATAACGATGATATATAGAAGACAAAGAATCAATTATTATTATAAGATTTCCCGATTTCAAAACTCATTCTCAACTCAACTTATCTCAACTTGCCTCATCTGGAAATTTATACAGGGCACTACTTTAGATGTTCTTCCACCACACTGTTAGATAACGCAGGGGTATATTACCACCATTAAACGATATGGAGGGCGTTCTAATGCGGTAGCGGATACATATACAGGGTGAACCTTAAATAATTAAATAAGTACAAATATTTTAACCAGCAGTACAGCTCACTGTATAGAACACATAATTACAAAAAAAAAATCAGGAATAAAAAAGTCAAATTTTAAATAAATTTCGTGATTTTTTAATAGAAAACTTGTTGAGGACCGCTAATTCGGGAGTCATGGTGGAGTGCATTCCACAGCGTTGCCAGTGTGACACTAGAATTTTTAGACATGTCAAAGAATGATTGAAAATATAAACCAGATTCTCTACTCACAATCATATTATTCAGAATTTGCCATTATCCATTTTTACTACACTGCGACTGATTTATCACAATACGTTATTTTTATCACTATCACTGAACACTACTAAAGAAGTGCTTCTAGTTCTAACACACAACTAAAAGCTACAATAACTGATAGCACTGGATCTGGCATAAATTTAACTCACTACAATATGGCCACGTTCAATTTGCATGTAGTGCAAAATAAATTGTAAGCATCTTGTTTATAATAGTTACTGTTTTGTACTGAAATTTTATATTAAAATGTATATTATTTAATTAAAAAAATCAAATAAGTTTCGAAAAATTGAAATTATTTTGACATTTGTTTTATGTTAACTAAAAAAAGACTGGCGTTCTAAAACATAAAAATCTTTTTCAAAATGTCGACTTTTGATAGTAGTCTTCGGAAAAGTACAATAATTTATTTGATTTTGAACCAGTTTAGAACACAATTTCTGCGCCAAGTATAAACCAAGTATAACCACTTCTTTGAACATTATGCTTCAAAGTAATATTTCATTTCTTGGAAAATCTTGGCATTTTTCGCATCTTATCTACTTACATAAATCTTATCGAAATAAAACATTGCCAAAGCTGTCTAAAAATAGGAATTTACAAGCATACCGCGAGAGCAATACCTATAATTTAAAAGGCCTGTTAACAGCTGTTATCCCAGCACGTAAATACGACCCGAGATTTGGAATTTATTGCCCCGTGAAAGTAGTATTGCAATGACTCACTGCCCATTACCATGGAGGTCGGAATAAAAAGTGCATCCCATGTATTACTTCTGCAACGATGTGGAAATAATCGTATTTATCTATTTATTGCATAGATTTGACGACATTTCCTGCACAAAGTAAGCTAATATTGACATTAAAAAGTAGGCTATAGGCTACGTTTCGCGGCACTTACCTCATTATATCGCACGGAACGATTTTATACAGATTGAAAATTTGCAGTGTTATAAAATTGCCCTGAATTTGTTCACAAAAATCAATAATAGAAGTTGATTTTGACAGATTGCTTTTTAAGAAAATTTATTGAAAGGAGGCGACGTGCTATAAAATTACAAGGAGTTTAATATTAGACAAAAGTAAGGGTGAGCCTACATAGCTATGGATCACTTTATATGGGTAACACAACCAAATCTTTGGTTATAGAAACTTGTTTCAGATTAATTTGATTAAAATTATATACTCGTGAGTATTTATTAATGTTTCTAGTAAAATTAATAAACAAGCGTTTTTTATATTAAGAACCATTTTAATCACAGCGCAATATACAAAAAAAATTATCAAGATCGGTTTGGACTGTCAATTAAACTATTTTTTTCATATAATGTCATTATGTCATCAGCGTACATTAAAAACTTACTATGACGAAAACGTAAATGTATATCATGAAGATAAATAATAAGCAGTGGTCCCAAGTGAGAACCTTGGGGCACCCCAGAAGTAGTTACATAATGAACTGAATGAAACCCATCTAACGATACAATTTATGACCTGTTGAACAGATGGAACGAAAACCAACGTTATGATTAAAAGTTCGATCAAAGGTTTATTAGTACAGAGGTAATTAATCTGAAGCAGTCAGAGACCTTCATTGTACTTATTAATTTGAACGACTGGAAGGTTTCATACGAAGATGGCGTTTCGGCAGATTTATATTAGTTTTTTCTAGCAAAAATTAACATGGTAATATACAGGGTGTCTGTAAAAGATAGCTAGCAAATACTACCACATATTCCGAGGGACAAACTATGATGGTTTAAATCAAGTTACGTTCGACTAAATATATAAAACGAGAGATATTGAAATATGGCTTCGAAATTGCTGTCAATTGTAGAGGTCGCCACCTAAGGTATTTCACATGCATTTAAATTGTGATAACTTGTTTGTGTCCTGGTGTATTATTTTCTTAATCAGTAATTCTTTTTGTTTTATAAAAAAATGATACTTGGTCAATGTCGTTTTGAACAACTGTTTTTTGAATATCTGCATTTTAAGGTTTTATTTCATAAACATAAACTCATTGTCTTCCTTCACCTTTAATGTTGTGATTGTTCAGGAGTATCCACAGACCACTACATGTAGACACATGCTATCAATATAGCGCCTCTACAATCATATGGTAGACCTCGGTATGCAGTGTTATCGCTAGTCGGAAATTGTGTTTTTTTCGTAATTTCTCGTTTCTTTTTTATAAAACTTTTAATCAAATTATTAAGAACATGATTTTTGAATGTCAAATGAGAGGAAAAATGAATTCTCATCTTGAATATTATTTTTATAGATAAGTTTAATCAACTGGACTAAAATTATCTTTTTTTTAGGTGGTTATGTTTCAATGTATTCGAAAGCAATCTTATTCATATACAATTCGAAGGAAGCGCGACCTGCAAGCCTAATTTGGTGCCAACATACAGTCGATTCTGAACATTTTGCCAACCAAAAGCTGGACAGCAAATTTGTGATTACTTTAGTACCAGTCACCATTAAATTGAGAAAAAAAATAAAATAAATAAATAGTGCCGACACTATAGGGGCTTGTATATCTGACAAAAGATTAAGTAAGAGTTCCTGTAACGTAATTTGTTCGGAATTTATTTTTTGTATCAATATTAATGAAATAAACAATTCAAGTTTCTCAGAAAATCTTTCAAAGTGCAACGTATTGTTAGTCATAGTAGTATTGTGGCTAGTGCGTTCAGTTTTTCTCTAGTGCTTGCTTAAAGTTTATGAGTGTACATAGACAAATTTATAGTAACCATGACCAAATGCGTGACATGTTAATTTTTTATGGCGAATCTATTCAAAACTCCTGGCTACGAGAGGTTTGTACGATAAACGATTTTTGCAAGTAATATGTCATTTTGAACACTTGTAACTATTTCACATTTTAATATGTGCTGTGAAACTGTTCTAAGAAACACATTCACAGTAAGTATGTTTAGATGTATTTATAATTATTGTGTACAAACACGACTATGTGAACCTGGTACCCTTTTAAATATTCGTTTGTTGTTCGTACTACTTGTAAATGTTTTTCGATTGTAATAATTTCAAAAATAAATTATATATTTTCGTGCGTAAAATATATAAAATCATTCCTATTTTAAATAAGTATACTAAACAGTAACTTTTTCCATCACTTTCATTTGCTTACTGGTATAGATTTGTCAATTTTGAAAAAGAAGAAGGAGTAATATAATTTAAATTTAACGTTGAGAAAATATACTTTAAACGTAGGCTAAAAAATCGTTTGTAGTTGTTGGTAGTAACTTTAATTTCGTTTGTAGTTTCTCGAAATCTAATGTAGTCCCTATACTTTAAGCGGGTGCTGTTAAAAAATCGTCTGTAGTAACTTTTATTTCGTTTGTGGTTCCCTAAAATCTAAAAAGTACGGTGACTATACGTCAAAAGAAGACTAAAAAATCGATTGTAGTTATTTGTAGTAACTATCATTTCGATTGTAGTTCCATGAAATCTAAAGTATAAACAACTACAATTCGATTCTCTATAAAAAAACAACCCTCAGATTTTGCTGCTGTAAAAGTCAAGGTCATATAACTAATAATTTTGAAATTACTACAAACGAAAAAAATTGATATTTAAAAGTAGGGTGCCAGATTCATATAGCCTACAACTACTAACAATGCTGACATATCTCAGCAACGTTGACACACCGTTTGCTGACATAAATCTGTTACCGCTGGTCAAAGAAAAATATGTTTTGTTTGATACAATTTATGATACAGCAAAATAAAGGCACTCATAATTTCAGGCACCATGTATAATAAGGATTTATCAATGTTACAGCCTGAAGAATTTTTGTTTAAAAAGAAACTAACAGATACATTGCGTACTTCCGGCTAAATTTGTGTATATCATATTTCGTGAGAAACACTACAAAAACTGGACCGTCAGTTCGCAAAGAAATATCGCGTGTCCGATGCCGAGGTGTTTAATAACAGGTATTACTAGCTCGACAGTTCTTCCAGAGACAGAGGACGTCCGATCCGACTTGTTTTCATCGCTGGAATCACGCGAAATATACAAACAAATCGGCGACAAGCTGGAACGTAATTATCCGAAGATAAAAACACTGATGTATTTTAATTACTCGTACTTTTTTAATGGGAGCGGCTGAGGTATAACCATTTCAAGGTCAGCAAACGTGTTTACAGGGAGATCTTAGCAAAGTAGTTCACCGCTGTCTGGGCTTCTTGTAAAATAAAAATGAGAAAAAAAATGTTAGTCTGTTGTTCTACCTCAACTACCAAGCTTACCACGTCCACACGTCCAGCCACTAACTTGATTTCCTTTAAAAAGAGGACACAAACTTGAATGACCTTCTATAGTAAACCACCCTGTACAGAAACAATTGCTGTAATTATTCGCAACGCTATCAAAATGTTTGGTTGGCCGTTTATCCGGCTGGCTGTGCGTGAAACTCTTCTACTTACATCATCTGATTGCATTAAAAAGTAAGGAAGAAGATTTTTAAATCAGATAAGAACGCAGTTCTCGTTAATAGTAAATATGCTTGTGGAGGAGGTCGTAAACGGCAAACCCGTAGATATTCCAACCTGTTCGGAGCCAGTGAGTCATACGTTGTCTACGGGTTTGCTTCTATGAAGAGATTAAAATATCTGGTATTGGAAAAGTCATTTTGTTTACAATTTTTAAGCACAACAGCGTCTGAGATTGTTTAGGATTTTTACATTTAAGAATCAAAAAGCTGGTAGAAACAATTTAGAAGATATTTCACATATGCAGGGTTATCTATAACCAAGTACAAATATTTTAAGATGAGATAGAGAAACATAAGAATTAACGCACGGCGCATTTGAAAAGCATGGCAACCCCCAACACAACTGCGCCTGACGAAAGACTAAATGGTAAAATTCGTTGTTATCGAACAAGATCTTATAATTAAACATTTCCGCAGGTGCATTCGAAGTTTTCTAGTATCAATATTCTTTTCGTTCGTTTTTCTTAGAATAAATGGCATTTCATTTGACTGTAATGAGTGAAAATATAGTTTTGACGGTTTGGGATAAAAGAATGACAAACGAATGCAAAATACTGCAGCTAACAAGGTTAACTGTCACCATCAGGTATTAATATTAATATCAATGTTCATTTCCATCATTTTTATATAAAAATCTAAGCCATCTAGGATGATAGTTATCATGGGTGCCGATTTTCCGAAAAAATGGTTTTGTGCCATTTTTTAGACATCTTTGTAGTATTCTTTCTGCATTATTTCCAGTCAGTTTATGGATAAAAGCCTTACCTCTCAAAAACATTTAAATATTTGGTCAGTGGTCGCGCGGTTTAAGGCGTCAGTACTTGAATCGAGGTGACTGACGGTGTTGGTTCGAGTCCAGCTGCCGGTAGACCGTATATAAGCTACATTCGTGGAGAGGTTTGGCGTCCTCTCTGCGGGTATGGTAGGGTGGAAGAATGTTGGCTAGCGTCAATGTGAGAGATTGATACCGGTTGATATTTGACTATCCCCCTAATTAATGAGGTTTTCCAGGTTTCCCTCATTCCTGCACTGAATAGTGGTTAGGGTCTACCAACGTAAGTCGTTCCTGGGCGCAAATGCTGCCTGCTTAATAATAATATGCCGCCCCCTCTCCCGCACAAGTCTCCCACTTCTGGGCTAATCCCTGTGATTAGAATGAGGGGTAGAGATATTATTATTATTATTATAAGGGTGGTTCATTTTTCATGGCTCACCATTGACATCTAGGAAACCGTAAAATATTCAGAGTGGATCAAATTAGAAACAAATTGCATGATTTTTGCCATCTAGTGCCATTGCTAATTGGAAAATACACTGATAATTTTCCATTACGTAAACATGTTTCAGCAAGATGGTGCAATGGAGTGTCAATATTTAAATCGACGCTATCCAAATAATCGAATTGACACTCATGGGCCTGTTACTTAGCCTCCACGGGCCCCATGTCTCTACCCATTATTTTTTTTACGGTGTTGTCTGAACGATACAATTTATTATAATCCCTGCGACCAAGTTTTTTTACTTTTAGGGCTATTTCACAAGTATCCAAAACGTTGTGGATGCCATTAGATTAAAGACAGAGCTTTGTGCGTGCAAAAACTGGCGTTACTTTAAAGTATTTATATAGAATTTGTACAATACGTCAAGAAACAGATTTTTTTATTTAAATTATCTTTATCTTCTTTAATTTATAGGTGTTACATATTAACGTGTTTCTAATTTTATTCTCCATCTGTTACTGTCAGGAGTCAATATATTGCGTACGTATGAAAAAAAAAACAATTATTGAATGTTGCATAATCGAAACTAGTGGTCACAGAAATTTTATTTTGACGTAAATAGATTCATAAATTCTTATCCCTCTCTACCAAATTTCAGCTCTTTTTATTGTGAAGCAATGGCACTAGATGGCAAAAATCATGCAATTTGTTTCTAATTTGATCCACTCTGAATATTTTACGGTTTCCTAGATGTCAATGGTGAGCCATGAAAAATGAACCACCCTTATAATAATAATAATAATAATATCTCTACCCCTCATTCTAATCACAGGGATTAGCCCAGAAGTCGGAGACTTGTGCGGGAGAGGGGGCGGCATATTATGATATGATATGATTTATATCGCCAAATCACTGGAAAGACTTAATATTAGATATGCGATTCTCACATGAAACATTTCCAGAAATAATTAGGGTACCGCAAACTTCGAATTTTCTCTTTATCAACGGAGGAGCTGAATCTAACAGTTGTTGAAGATCAATAAGAAGAGGCACGCAGCTATCGTAACATTTTGAACCATCAATTTGCACACCGTTGGATTGACGGAAGATGAGAAATAGTATATTAAAATCAAATAAAATGTATTTCTACAAAAATTGATTGTTCAGGTGACTATACACAGCAATCCCGTTGGAAAAAAAATCGCTTTTTTCAATTTGTCTTTATCAACCCCCTACATGTTGCACTCTAAATTAATCAAAAAAACTTAAGCATTCATAAGGTGCAATAAAAAAAGATGAGTGCAATTTAAAAAAAAACTACCTTGTCCCTCTCCCTGCGCTGCTGGTTACATATTTGAGAATTAAATTTCACCAAAGTTCATACACAAAAAAAAAACGAAGTTGACTTGCCAAAGCGATTTTCCTAAAAATCTCCATTTCCAAAATGCGCTGAACCTTTGAAACATTATACTTTTCATTTCGACATGCACAGCAACCCGATAAAATTAAACACCTCTCAAAACCACCTTGTACTTATTTTATTATTCCTGCCTGTAATAATCATCTATTATTATTACCTAAACTTAAATTATATTTACGACCATCAGAGTTTAACAGAAGTAGTACCCATCAGTAACAATAATAGCTAGATCGAATAATACGAGTAGGACAACTTTCCTAGTGGCATAGCGGACATTGCACGTTACAAATCCGTTCAATGAAGCACATCCGGACGTTTGGCACTTCGTACATTATGCAAGGAAGTTAGTCACCGAATTTCGAAGAGCAGGAAGCCATTCAAATGACAACGCTACGAGGCCTGACTTGGTGCAAGAGCAACATTTGAAGGAATTCGTCTGCAAACTGTTAATAAAGATACGAGCAGTATCTGCGGCTCGTGAACTTAATAATACGTGAAGCGGAAGGATAAATGATGCTTCGAGGCGAATTTGTCGTTTTCTAGTAAAAAAGTACCTATCTAATTCACTCATCTTCTTTTTACATATAATATCTATTCTAAGATTTTTAAAAGCCGCAAACTTATGGATGATGTGGTCGTAAAATGGTTCTGCACTTAAGTTTTTAAAATAGCCGTTTAACTGAATGTTTTATCAGATTTATAAGTCTCGTTTCCGTCATTAAGTTACGCGATTAGTTTTAACTCTTTTTAGGCGAAAAAAACTTTTTTCAATCAATCAAACACTAGTAGGAAGAATTGTCACCACGATACGTGTCATAAAATGGCGCTATGAAAAATTAGGGTTGCCATATTTAAAAAAGATGAAGTGTCGTCATATTAGCGACAATAATTACGTTATAAAATATGTTTATCAGATTCTGCGCATTTAAAAATTAAGGTTGGCCGAGTGATTTTTTTGTTCGCTCTGTACAAACTTTACTGAATTACGTCCTCATTGTATGAAGAAGCCTCATGCTTACGACAATTCCGTGTAACATTTGTTAAATACATTTTTATATTAACACACCAGATTTTAAACCTGCAACAGGGTAAAAAAAAAAGGTTTTTTAAATAAATGGGACCATACGGCACCATAAATATTTTGACAGACTTCAATATTTATAACCGAGCGAGTGTCAATATAAGAAACAATAGGTTTCATATTACTTTATCATGTTAAAAAAAAAGTTAAATTTGGAGCTACCAGAGAGACTAGTTCTATTATCATTGTTATTATTTTGTTTCTGATATTCTTTTCTGAATGTTTATATGCGAAACACATAACTTATTAGTATTTAGAATTTCTTTTTGTGTACAATAGACCATTTATTATTATTATTTCATTTGTATAACCAGGCGAAGCAGCTCTCGATCTCCGCGGCATCCGTGAGTTCTGGTCAGCTATGCGTTTCGCCGTTGTCATGACAACCGCCGTAAATAAGACTAAAGTTGAGGGGTAAACCACTGCTTGAAATTTGTACAAATACCATTTTTTTTAAATATTACCGAAAAAAATACCTCATCGAATAAGCAAATACCTCAAAAATACCCAAAAACCACGAATTATCCTCAAGTGCCCAAAGAAGACCTATGACTATTACCCAATAATATCCTTAAGAAACCCATTGGAGCACCGAAGAAGGGTGCCAATACCTACACCATGTCCCCTTCAAACTAACTAAAAACAAACTTCTTCCTCGTCTATGAAATCGTAATATTCGGTCTATACGGGGTGTCCCTAAAATTATTGTCCGGATCCCAAATACTCATCGGGTACCATCGGCGTCTCCAGTACAAAGTACAACCAAAATATTTCATTAGCAAGTGTCAATGCATGAGTATCGAGGGAGAATTCAATTTTAGCCCTAGCTTGCTTTCCGTCATGTAAGATAAGAATTAGCTAATTGGCAGTTGTTTACATAAAAAGGCTCCTTTTTTATTAAACAGAATATGAATATGATAGGAAAACCTAATTTAGCAATATTTTAATTTTTAGTATAGACTCATTCTCTTTTTATTACATATTTTTGATCAGTAGAATATGTCGGAGAAGTTTGATCAAACACGTCGTATCGAATAATATGTAATATATTGATTTAAAGATAAAGTTTAAGAAATTATACCATACTAAAATTTGTTAACAGAAGAGGGAAATGTGCTAGTATGTGAGTGGATATATTCTGCGTAAACGCCTGTACTGTACAATCTATTGCAACAATAAAGGCACTGCCTAGTTGAATTTGGCTATTTATTTCGAACTGCTGACATATTCGTAATGAAATGTACTTTCAATTTTAAACATCAGTTCTTAGTTGTTCCACTCACCCACAGAGTAGTCGAAAAACTGATTTGAGGAAGTGTTATTATTACTTTTGCAATTGAATGTATCTAATTCGAATCACCCTATATTATTTTCTAAACTAAAGACTTATGAAGACAGTAAAAGGCCACATAGTGGTTTAACAGTGTCTCCGAAAAATTTTACAGAAAATATTTTTGTATGTATTTTTAATAATTTTTATATTTGCCATTGCGTTATTTACTTATATTTAAACTGTGCCATCGTATTAAGACATGCGCGATCGCCATTGTATTTAAAAATTGGTGGGAAAATACTAGTTTTCTCATAAAATACCCATTAATTCACAAACCTAAAAATACCGAAAAAATACCTATAAATACACATAAATACCCAAAAAAATGCAAAAAATACCTACAGCTTGTAGGTATCACCCCTCGGCTGATGATATGCAGCGAATTTTTACGTGTGTCAGTTCCACGGCACCCGTGGCTTCTATATTATATGAAATTGGTAGTTGCGCTCAGTGAAAACAGGGTTTCTGTGAGAAGGCGTTCAGCGCCCTACATGTAAAAATTATTATTACTGGTTTTGATAAATTATGCAATAAATATAAACCAGGTATTTTAATAAGACACAAATTACAAAATTTATATTTGACGAAAAATAATTTTAAGTGGTACACACAACAGATTGTTATATGTGCAGCGGTGCGTCACTTGCCTCACCTGACGAACCGCCACTGGACAGAAATAGATAAATTTTTCGAATAACGACCCAATAAAAAATTCAATAGAACTGAATGCTGGTGACCTTGGTGGCCATTGCCCTTAAAACACATCTAATAAACAATTTGTAAAGCGTCGAAGTAAGGCATATTCTTTACCGAATTTACACGGTTTATAAAAACATTTGGATGCCCCAAACGTTTGTTATATGAACCGTGCCTAAACGGGCGAATTGTATTCGACAACCCTGACAAAGAATTATTCAATGTTAACACCAAGTTCCCTCTCTGTTGGTGTCGTTCTCTCGGAATAATCCAATTACATATCTATTTGACAGAGCGGAGAAAAATTATTAATTTCAACGAGCTGAATTATAATGCACAATGAGCACACGGGTCCTTTGATGTTTTCGACGATCGCAATAGGCACATAGAAGTGATATTACATAGTTATCGTCACTGCTATAGGTACAGTAATAACTTTTGAGGGACATATACCTATATTTCGATATCATCGATATAAGGCAATTTAATTTCAAGCAAGTGACATAAAAACAATAGAATATGTAAATATATGCATAATATATTATGATCATTCTATAGATGATGTCTATTTCAGTCATCTAACTCGATCTTATTCAAAGCGGGGTGGTTATTAAGGAAATATTTTATATTTCGTCGTCAAATCAGTATTATTTTATCCCAATAGAACCCACCGCTCGAATATAAAAACTTATATCGGCACGGCGGCTCCAAGTCGCTATTTGAATGCAGCGTTGTAACTCACAAATAAAATAACCGGTTTCTGTACATTACGGAAATGGGTCCTTGTCTTTATAATATTTAGTCTTTTAACAGGTATTAAATATGTATACAGGGTGATTAATAATTTATTATTGGAAATTCAGATTTTACATATGTTTACTCCGACTTTAGCTCTGTCCCATTATTAACGAATCACCCTGTATATGGTCTTTCATTATATCAGCTGAGTTATATACCATATTTCAGGTACTTTTATGTAGGTAATGCTGATTGTGTTCGATAAACTGGTAATGTTGTTAAAGGTATAAAATAAGTTGCTTCTCGTACCTACCTGGTACTCCCCTAGTAAGAATAACTTACTCATGTTCGAAGTAAGTTATAAAGTTATGATTTGTAATGTAGACGTATCTGAACGAAATTTAATGCCATATTTTGTAGCAGCATCGAAAATACTTGGCATATCTAACTACTTAATTATAGGTTATAGAATAAACTGTCTGAGATTCCTTTGTTACATGTTAATAATACTGTTGTAATATTCTTTAGCAACATATCCGCACAGAAATTATTAAAATCGCTGAAAGTTCGAATATAATTAACACTGAGATAGATGACGAAAATCAAATTAAATATCGTTTCTCAAAAATATTGCAATGTTATTAGACGAACGTTTTTGTAAGCAACCTTCTCTGTTTAGGAATCTTGTGTCTTAGGCTGTTGTATCAACTGTAGATTCATTTACAGTCATCTATTTCAAAATGCTATTTTCAAATCCAGTAAGGTATTAATAGAAGGAAAGTGCGAATAGCAACTAAATTCCAGAAAAGTGTAAGAAGTTTTACAGACTACATCATGGGTAGAGTAAGTGAATGAAGGCCGTGGACAAGGAAGACTGCAACGTCTGTTAAATAGGAAGGGACTTTTTAATGTGTACTGTGTTACTGTGTGTACCTAAGCCACAGTACCCATGATATTAAATACAAAAATCGATGTTTCAATTATATTTCAGATACGGTTTTTATTTCATTTCAATCCATCGGTATTTATACCGATAACCTGTAAAAACTTATTTAAAAGAAGCACTGTTTATTTTATGAAAATGTGAAAATTAGTCTTTAGAAAGACTTATTTCAGAACTAACCTGTCAGAAATCGTGTGATTTTTCATTTTAAACAAAAAAAAAACGGAAATAGAAGGCTGTAATAACATGCAACACTCTCTTTGCAATAAATAATGTTTTATAAACCACGCTTTATGTAGCCGGGTATTACTTAATAATAAATTATTATCTAACATATTTGTAATTTATGGAAGCTGAAATTTGTATAAGAATATATTTATTAATAAATATTAATATAGTATATGAACAAGTAATCCACGATTGTGACTGACTGTTGTGCAAGTGTAGTGCAACGCGAGGGGAATTTGAAACCGAAAAGTGGAAGAGATGGAGGACCAAGACGTCCACGGCGTATTGCAGCACGAGGCTCAATTATACCCGTATCATGTACAGCGTGTCCAAGCATTAATACCGAAGGATTGAATGAGGAGGACCGGTACCATGGTCGCCACGATCTTCTGACTAAATCATTTGGAAACCGTTTTGTGGGGATATTGAATAAATGAAGTGTATAGCACCGAAGTGGATACGTACTATTCATGATTTGCGCAAACCAGAGTTGCGACGATTTAAATCAATTTGATCTAATCCTGATTTAAATCATGATTTTATTTTAATCAACTGATTTTTTAAATTTAAATCATAAATTAAACCAAGTTGTGTAAAGCCAATAATCTAAGGAAGTCAAACTTCTGAAAATTCAAATAAAAAGAGGAAAAGAAAATTTAGGTTACACATATAAAACAAAAATTATCTTCATAAATGTACATTATAAATTAGTTGCCTACTTAAAAGCAGAAACATAAAGGAAACAAATTAAACAGAACTAACTAAAGAAAATAAAACATTTACCCCAAAACAAAAAATTTACTAAAACTAATTTAGCTGCTTTTTCTGTTCCTAAACGATTTCGAATCTTGGAATGAACCAAACCAAATGTCGAAAATATTCTCTCAACCCAGGCTGAACTATAGCTGTAGCAGAAAATAATTGCTTGAGAATCGGGAATAATTTGTCAATAATATCAATATTTCTTTGAGATTTCCACCAGTCCAAGTTTAAACAAATACTATATCTGTTCATATAAGTGCTAGATACATTGTTAATGTTAATTATTAGAATATTTATGTAAAAAAATAAATAAAAATTTAAAAAATCGTTGAAAACTACATAGTAAAATGTGTTATTTTATACTATTGACCTAGACAATAAATAATCAACAATCCACCGTATAATATAAAATAATTATCAGCAGATATTTGGTATCAAAGAGCATAGGTACAAGTCTTCATTGGTATGAACTATACTAAAGTTAATTTCAATTAGCTTATCGTCTCTTCAATAGAGTAAAAAAAATGCCGTGTAATATTTTCAATGTCGACTTAGTAATAAAAACCCGCCAAATAGCAGTGTTGTTCCACCATCTACTAAGAATTACACACATTCCGAGAACTGTGAGGTCTAAGGGCACATTGTAGAGCCATTAATCTATAGAAATTCGGGCCATAAATTGTGAATGAGTTATAAATGGCAGTAACCACAATAATAATCGGTTCTGATTGCGGCCATAATAGACCCGCATTACTACCTCAGAATCCGAGAAAATTTATTTCATGGATAAGGTCAGGCGGGCGTGACCTATTCCATTTTGTTACAAATTATTCTTAATCAAAATTTATTTTAGGGACTCGAATGAACTTAAAGGGCGGGATAGTTAGAAAATATCATTAAATGGTGAATTCTTCCTGTTAACAGTACTAAATGCTGCTTTGAGATAAAATTACTTAATGGCTTTAAATTCATTAATAAAAGAGGTTATTATGGTTCAAATATGTTTTCTAATACCTACAAACACCGAAAAAACAAAATGATTATACTGATTTTATTTGACTATGTATTTTGAGCATAGTTATCTACGTTGTGGAAATTTCGTAAATTAAAGCTTATTATACAGGATGTCCAGAAGGTAATGTTCAAAAATGATAGAACATATAGAGGAAGTCAACTTTTCTCCTACCTGAACTTCCAAGAAGTTAAATATTGAATTTCAGTTAAAATTTCTAATCCGTTACTTTAGAAAATGTATAGAATCGAGGTGCTGATATTGAAACATTCCTTAATATTATGCACTATTTTATTGCTTGAAAATACTAACTTCATTATTAATACATTATTATCACAAACATCTTTAAATACGCATTTATCTCGAAAATCGAAAATATATCGAATAAAACAAAGTATAACTTTTTTGTAGCAAATTGATAGGGAAATCTAAATACGAATGCAGAATGTTAAATTTGGCGACACCGCCAAAATCATATAAATTGTAAAACTTAATTTTGACAGTTATAACTGAAAATAATTTGCCACGAAATAACTTTCGCAAATATAAGTTTCAGTTTAATGATAACCAATAAATTAATACATCCATTTTTGTACTGTATCAAGCCTAGCCTTACTTGATTGATATCCATCAAGTTAAAATGTAAATGAATGGCACTGAAATATGTTGCTATAAAAAAGTTAACGCTCTCAAAAGTTAAATGCAATTTTATTTATGTATAAATGTATCTTTACTGTAAATTTCAACGGAATAACGGAAACCGAGGTTTCTGTATTGCATTTTTGTTGAAATAAATGATAAAAGGAGGATATAATCGGTACCTATCAAATGAAAACGCATATATTCTTGGAATATAAATAAACGATTGAATAAATATTTCACAACAACACCAGATAAAATGTGGTTTTTAAATAGGTTTCTAGTCTCTGTTACATTTAAATATTCTGTCATTTTAACTCATCAGTTTATCTTGTGTACAAAAATAATTAATAATACCCTTATTTATACACAATATAGATAGTCAATCAATCAAACTTAGGAGTAAAAATAATAGATGGCGATACTCTTTTCCAAGTCACCCTTGTCTATAATGTAAATAAGGACGACATGGATTTTAAAAAGCTAAATATGTTTCAAGGGCACTATTTTAGGAGGTCCTTACTAGTGTCCATCATATTAAATTCTTATTAAATTATATTAAGTTATTCAAGAAAAACCGATTTCCAGCGGCGTCTTTCAGGGACACATATCTCCGTAGGGAGAACCTGTAGGAAAAAAATGTTATAGGAACTTTTCATCTTATTTTTTCATGTTCTATCAGCACCCGAGAGATTTCCAGACACCCTGTATATAAACAAGAGTAGTTTTAAAATCCAAGTCACCTTGCCTATGACATGGATTTTAAGAGTATCAACTTCTATTGTTTTTAGTACTAAGTTTGACTGGTTGACTAACTATACAGTGCTTTCGAAAAGTAACGAATAAATTCATTAAGGCACTTTTTGACATACGACCCATATTTGTGACGTCATCGTTGTTCGAGATATGACGTCATCGACAATTTTTTTAAATAGCAACCATCCCAATTTTGCCATGCCATTTGAGCGTGTCATTCTACATACATACATCATGAAAAATTATGATGTTACATAACAAAAATTTCAAGAAAATAATTATAGAAGATTTTAAAATTTAATTTTCACAATACTGTGAACCTCCCCATTATGCAACAACTGTCCGTGCTTATTTAGATGAGCTGTTCCCGAATCGCTGGATAGGGAGAGGGAGGCCGATTGAGTGGCCAACCAGATCGCCTGATTTGATTATTTCTTGTGGGAATACTTAAAAAGCAAAATATTCGTTACTAGATCGGTTAATTTAGAAAATTTAAAAGCAAGAATTCGTCACGCGATACCTCGTATACCTTCTGAAGTTACTGATTTTAAAATTAAATTTTCACAATACTGTGAACCTCCCCATTATGCAACAACTGTCCGTGCTTATTGAGATGAGCTTTTTCCGAATCGCTGGATAAGGAGAACGGGGGCCAATTGAGTGGCCAGCCAGATCGCCTGATTTGATTATTTCTTGTGGGAATACTTGAAAAGCAAAGTATTCGTTACTAGATCGGTTAATTTAGAAAATTTAAAAGCAAGAATTCGTCACGCGATACCTTGTATACCTCCCGAAGTTATTGATTATGTCCAAAAAGAATTTATTAATCGTCTTGACTACTGTCAGGCAGCCAACGGTGCACAATTTGAACATTTAATTTAGTCGATTTTTTACATAATCATTATCATTTTCCGTATTGCGAAAATTCAATTTTAAAATCTTCAAACATTATTTCCTTGAAATTTTTGTTATGTAACACCATAAGTTTTCATGATGTATGTATGTAGAATGACACGCGGCAAAATTGGGGGTTGATGTTTAAACAGTTGTCGATGACGTCATATCTCGAACAACGATGACGTCACAAATGTGGGTCGTATGTAAAAAACCTTTTTTAAAAACAAAATCGACGTGCCAGAGAATTTTTTCGAAACCTCAATTTAAAAAATAATGAATATATTCGTTACTTTTCGAAAGCACTGTATAAACAAGAGTAAATGAAAACTCACTTTATTCTTTTTATTTTAAACCGCAGGGCAAATCACATTCAATATTTTTTTGCGTACATATTCTATTGTTAGATACTTTCCTATTTGATTTATTTAATTACATCTTGTTAAAGCGAAGATACATTCAGATCATTTTGATATGAATGTTGTTTTTAGGAAAACATCGCGTGCATACTTAGTTATATGTCATTGTCTAAATTCCATTTCCGTTTTAAATCATGTTAATAGGTTTTCTTAATCGTCATGGCAAAGAACGGATGTAGTGTAATTTGATTTTTACGACATTAGAGCTACAGAATACAAAATTCCTTATAGGATATCAGGCTTACATCCGAATTCATTAAAAAGGAATGCGACTATTTGACAGGTAAAAAATAGTTACGTAAACAAACTTTCATGAACACGTTTCACTCTTTAATTCATTTTTCAGCTCTTTAGATAGGCTGTATTAACCAGTTCCACTGAAGAGCTAAGTGTATTACAGGATGTTTGCAAACGAAGTAGTACCTGTGTATGAATGATACCTGTGAATTTACTGCTAAAAAGAACACGTTTTGCATAAAAATAAACTTAGTAAAATGTTCACTTCTTAGAAGATTTTCCATGTTTTAATATGCTCTTTTTATATAATGTGTTTTTACCTAATAAAATAAATAATTAAGAAATTTCAGAAATAATGTGGTAATACAATGTACTACAATTGAACTATTTGCTTTTACCCAATTTATTATGACATTTTACAAAAGTTTTGATGTGATTTCTGTTGCACATGCGCAAAGGCACATCAACCTAACCTAATACGTTTTAGTTGTGATGTTAACGTGTAGTAGACAAACATATACGGCTTATTAATAACGACTTTTTGTGGGACATGCGTAAGACAGCAAGTATAAAATGAAATTTTGTTACGAAGCTGCAAGTGCAAGCTTGTGTCAATTTAAATATATAATTCATCATAAAAACTGAAACGGTACGTTGTTTAGATGTTTGCATCAAAACTACGCCATTACATGTATCTCTAAACCAAATAACTCACTTAGCTTTGTGACAATAAAAACAGTAATTTCTTACAACAGATATTAACATTAGTTGTAGTTACGTTAATTATAAATTTACTGTAACTAAAATTCGAGCTAAACATATTTACTTTTACACAGATATGCTTATATCTACAAATAATTGCAAATACCAAGGAATATATATTGTTTCAAGAATTATATATTATTTTCAGCAAAAATATTCAACATATTTTCTAATGCGAATGAAATACCCACATTTTTAGATGATGGATGAACAATACACTTTTATAGAGAAGGGTGGATAATTTACATCTAAAGAATGGTTGGACAAATTCCACTAAAAAAATCTTCTTACGCAGAAGTTGTTTATGCTTCTGACAAGGCCTTTTAATTATTTAGAAATAAAAGTGTGACTCGCATAATGTATCTATTATTAAATTCCAATAATAAATCTATTCTATTTTTAATAATTTGTCATTAAGACCTGCATATTATATTAACTAGCTTAAACCTGTACTTTTGTTCGTTTTTATCAAACATACTCTTTCCACGACATTAAAAGCAAAACCTTTTCCCTCTTTTCAACTTAAACCCTGCATATTTAAGACATTATTGAAGTTAGTGACAGATAATTTTTGCAGTAATTTTTATGCAGCGACGAATATTCTGTTTAACAAACTGAATAATGCCATTTTAAAAGTTTTGTAGATAATTGAAATCACTTCGCTACCTATATATTGATTCTAATTATGGACTTTTTTCAGAATTCTATAATAGTTATTTCTGTAATAAGAATCATAAAGACGATCAATATGTGAATGTTATTGGGAGAGGCGTAGCCGAGCCCGATAGCACCACTAAGAAAATCAAGAATATCATTCATGAAAAAGTATTGTTGGTTTACTTTGAATGCTTATCTAAGGAAAGAAAACCATCTTCTCTCTGGTCGTATTATTCGTTGATAAGGAGTATTTTATTAACAAGAAAAAACGTCGATATTAGTACTGACTACCCACAGCTGGTTGCATTACTAAAACGTAAATCAGAAGGTTACAGACCTAAGAAATCCAAAATTTTTACCAAACAAGATGTCACAATGTGACGGAAGCATCAGATGATACATGTTTATTTAAAAAAGTTGCTATGATAATTGGACTAAGTGAAACATGCAGAAGAGAGGAACTGACAAATATGTTTGTTGAAAATATGATAGATGAAGGGTCCATTTTTAGAATTACTTTGTAACATCGGGGAATATCCCAGGATTGAATATGGTAGAAGAATATACCGGACATTGTTTTCGCCATGGCGGATGGAAAAGCAATACTGTAACTGAAGGTTACGTTACATCGAAAATTCGAAAGAGCAAAAGAAAAAAATATCAGAAGCAATTTTTGGTGCCAACAACCAAACAGCATTACAAGTTTACCAAATTGCATCAACTGCTGATGTAAAAACTCTAGATTCCATTGGAATTAATATTGCAAATACAATATAAATATAAATTATGGTACTTAGTACCATAATGAATTCATTATGGGACTAAGTACCATAATAAGCTTCCTTATGTCATCCAAATGGAGTGACATAACGTTGTCATTATGACATGCCATCAGATAAATACATTTAAAGCTTACAAAAAAATGTATAAGCCAAAATTGTCTACAAATCAAAGAATATTTTCTATTTATTTATGTTCACGTATCACATTTTTCCTATATTACAAAATTAACTGCGCGAAATTGATGCGTAATAAATCATTCTGTTTGCGTTTTAGCACAATGACCCCTACGTATTATTTATATTGCACTGTTGTTAAAGTAAGTAGAAATGCTAACGACCGTTATTCATACTTATAATTGCGTTTTTATTGCATAACAAACCGGTTATTATCATAAAATTGTTGCCAGTCCATACGACAGTATAAATATTTGTATTTTAGGAATTTAGGCATGGTTTGTATTGGAGAATATAGTGCAGCTAAAAACGTATAGGTATGTACGTACAGGGTGAGCGAAACTCGATGTCTCAGTTCTGTTATAAGAAAAGGGAAAACGATAGAAAAAAAGAGGTTCTTAAATGAGATTGAGTAAGGTTCATTTTAAGCCGAATTTGCACATTTTTCCAAATTTGGAAACCAAAGTAAATACGTTGTCGATTTTTTTCGAAAATATATCTATATTGCTCCCTTCTTCCGTTAAAAAGTTATAAGCAAATTTGTATTTTCAAGAATTCACAATCGTCACGTCACGACTTAAACAAGTAGATTTTGGAAACAAATATAAAAGTCGCATCTGCCAATAATTAAACTAATGGTTGACAAATATTGTTTTGTTGGCATTTCACATTTAAAAATGTTCACGCATAAGGAAAATATCATATGACATGTTATTAGTTTATGGGGGAATCTAAAGGTTTGTTCCTGCAGCAGTAGGAAACAGTTGAAACTGTCAGAAATATTCGACCAGTTAAGGTGAGAACCAGTGAGGTGAGTTACCAGTGCTTTTAACGCAAGAAATAGTTGAACGGGGATTTCTGGTAGTTTCAAACAAACTTTGTCGAATAATTATAAATAAAGATAGCAACATTTTCAGTTTTTCCACAATTTTACATTACATTTTACCACAACCTTCGTTAACTTTTTTTGTCAGTGACATTTTTCTGAAAGAGTAAAAATGAAGATAGTTCCAACAATACTTCACTTTTATGGCATTTTCATATTTTTAACTTTTCAGAAAACCCCTGCTTTTTCTGTATAATGTTAAATAAAAAAGTTTTTCCTTTTATTTTAACCGTAGACATACTGTTGCAATGGAACTCTTGGAGGAGAAGTTGGAATTAAACAGACTCTCTGGGTTGCACACGTTTAATATGTTTTTCAAAAAAGATCATCTAAAATACGACATGTTACATACAAATTTGCTTTAATAAATAAGTTTGACCAACAGGTGGTAGATTAATTATTTATACACACCTAAAATACCACAGGCGAAAAATGAATAATTCTTAGGATTTTTCAATTACAACCACAAGTGGCATCTAAGAGAACTTTGTACAATATGTTAGTAATATTAACTGGATCTTCAACCAGAGCTTGGCATAAAATAGTAAAAAGCTAATAAAAAAAAGCATTTGCCTATCAGTACTGTTTTTCTTTCTCCCTCGTAGTCGACGCGTTTAAATTCAAAATATATAGGTAGGAAATAAACAATAATTGTGGGTGGCCTAATGAACAGCCACAAGCAAATGATTGTCGAATCTAGGCAACCTGAAATATACTGAAGTAAAATGTTTAATCTAAACCGAACTTAGAAATAAAACACCTAATATTAGTAATATTTATATTTGACAGGACAGACGACAGAACAGTGACAAGACAAAACAACTGATGAAAAATTGTGTTTTGTTACACTGTATATTTATTAAATAAGTCAGTCATGCTGGTGCCTACCACAAGTCATCGTAGTCGCGCTACTGCGAGGTATCCAGAAAAATTAAACTGTATTATTATTATGTTATGAGTTTCTTTCCGCTGTTTTGTAGCCTTGATGTCTAATTAAATTGCTCACGAAACAACACAACTGCATAGTGAAATGTTGGTCACACATTTTTTCATTTGTCTTAATAAACGCTACGACTTGGAAGCAGATTGGTATGGTATTTTCGATTTATTCCCACCACATTTTTGTAGAATCTCGTATATAACAAGGAATTCTGGTATATCTTTCATATTTTATATATTTTAATAAAACCGCTCCCAGAACGAGGCAAGTGTTTATCTGCTTGGTATTATAAGAATTTGGAGGTCCTTTTGTTGGGGTATTAAAAGAAACATTGTGGCTAATTATTTTAGATCATTGAAAAAATTCTACTGAACGGGAAGAGATAGAAAGAAGGTCTGATACAACTTGCCTTTGGAGCTATAAGGGTGAGTTATTAATAATGGTGCATAGCTTAAGGGCAGATTGTTAACCTCAAAATAAAGCAACTGAGCCCAATATGCCTTATTCAATTGTTGCTCCTTTTCATTCTACAGGGTGTTAAAATTGGAAAAATATTTCGATTTTGTACTATATTATAAAAACGTATGAACCGATTGCTTTCAAAATTAGTAGTCTTATGTTTCTTGAGATGGAAATTACGAATATGCAAACAGTGTTCTGGCCACGATTAGGGGGCGCTAGTTATGCTGTACTGTCGATGTAAAAATATGTCTGCATAGCTTAAGGGCAGATTGTTAACGTCAAAATAAAGCAATTGAGCCCAACATGCCTTATTCAATTGTTGCTCCTTTTCATTCTACAGGGTGTTAAAATTGAAAAAATATTTCGATTTTGTACTATATTATAAAAACGTATGACCGATTGCTTTCAAAATTAGTAATCTTACGTTTCTTGAGATGAAAATTACGAATATGCAAACAGTGTTCTGGCCACGATTAGGGGGCGCTAGTTATGCTGTACTGTCGATGTAAAAATATGTCTAAGTTTTTGTATTTTACACTTTTGATTTTTTTAATAAGAAACTATTGAACTACCTTCAATTTTAAATAGAAAAGGTGTACCTATTACAAATAGATAAACTCGTTTCTGAAAAACAGACGGTTTAAGTTTTTGAGAATCAGCGGAAATTAAATTATAAAATTAGAGAGTCTTAAGATATCAAAACTAAATTAACAATAAGACGGACACTAGAACAAGTGAAAATTTTATTATGCATGTCTTAACAAGTTATTAATCATTAAACATTCTCAAAGTGGTCACCAACGATTTCAATGCACTTTCTTAAGTAACGTTCAGATAAACGTTAGTGCAATGGCACTGCAGTTGTACTGTTGTATTGTAATTGTATGGTGTTAAATATTATTTACTCTGTTTACATAAAATTACTGTAGACTTAAGAAGTTGGAGAATTTTTCCGCTGTAAGTTGGCGACATGCAAAAACTCAAGATTCTTGACCTTCAGAGAGGTTATGTTTATGTTTTGTCAACTACGTCCCTATCTACGGAAACTGTTGGTTTTTATCATTTGCCGAATAGTAATTAAAAGCCTACCCTAGATAAAATATAAGCCTACAATCTGCAGGAATAGATGGTCTATTTGAATGTTTGGTTAAATCACAGTATACTAGTATACTGTGGGTTAAATGAGGCTCCACTAATTTCAGCAAGTCATCAAACACTGCCACTGTCATTCGGGTGAAATGGACATTCTCATTTCACATTTCTTTATATACATTATAGAAATCACCTTGCATGTGCTATCTGCGGTTAATAGGTCGCACCCACCATCTCCGAGTTCTTCTTTTAATTTTTTTTTGCATGTATAGTTTTTATATATATTGACGTCGCTGCGAATAAGAGCAGCAAAAGTAACTGTTTCTAAACCAAACAGTCCTCTTCATCCATTTTTTTAGAAACAAATCAATTCTAAACTAAATATCTAAATTAGAATCTAATTTTAAAACTTAACCTGCAAAAATGTGAATCTTCTGTTTACTCTCAACAAATCAGTTTTCTGATTGGTCCTTGCATGATTGTTGAAAAAGGATTGGTAAAAGCTAAAATGCTTTTAGCTTCTGCCATGCAACTGCAGTACAAAGGCGTTACTGTTAAGTTTATCTGAACGTTACAAAAGTCACCCGTATTTCTCGCCGTTTTACTTCAGTATCTTTGAATATTTGCAGGTGGGATGAGTTAACATTCCTATTATTTGCTAAACCCTAGATTATTCAGTTATTAAATGCCTAAAATTATTTGTATTTTGTAGAAAACACTATTTCAAGAATACGGCGCCCTTTTTAATAACTTTTCTGCAGTACCAATGCAACCGCACTAATCTTATGTGAATGAAGGTTTAGCCTCTTATTTAAATTTTGTCTGACGTTGAAAAAAGTTCTATGTAGCTTGGTAAAATTAACCGATTCTTGAATCTTTTCCCACAGTTATTCTTGGCTATTAATGTCTTTGTAAACCAAATATTTTATATAGCCCCAAAAGTAAAAATTCAGCGGATTTAAATCAGGGCTACGTGCAGGCCAAGGAACTTTGCTGCCGGCTGGAATCCAATGGTGCGGAAAATTTCTATTACGATATTCTCTTACTCGTCGGGGGTCGGGGGGTAATGAGCAGGTGCACTATCATGCAAAAACTAGAACTTCTGCCGTAAATTAAAGGAATATTTTCAAAAAGCAGTGGCAAGGCATTAATTAGATAATTCTCTCCGTTAAGTAGATGTGGTAGTACGAACGACCCCACAATATTATAGGAGATAATTCCACACCAAATATTGATAGAGAACTGAAAATGTACTTCTATTGGCAGATGACGATTTCCTAGTTCCCAAGATTGACTACTTCTCCAATTAAAAATACCGCGTCGGGTAATTGTGGCTTCGCCCATAAATAATATTTTATTATAAAATGTTGGGTCATCATTTTGTTGTTGGCGAAGAAACTGTGCAAACTGTAACCTATCTAGAGGGTCCTGCGGTGTTGAACTGGAGTAAAATGATACAATACAACAAAGACACAATTTTTCTTTGTTGAATATTCTGCTAACGGAAGACTGACAGCAGCTGCCGAAATTTGACGTATTCTTGTACATGTGTTTTCAGCAATTCACACTAAAACATCAACTTCTTGGTTCGCTGTTAATAATTTCGGCCTTCCAACGTCTCTTTTCGGGTGAAATAATGCTGTTTCACATAATCTGTCGTACAATTTCTTAAATAGTCTATGATTGGGTTGTCTGTTCTTTCCATATAATTCTAAGTACATACGTCGCTGCTGCACGGTGACCACAAAAATTTGATGTCATTGCCTCGTACATCATCTTGATACTATGAAATATTATGATTCCATTTAAAAGGAAAATTGATTTGAATTTGCTGAAATACCTTTATAATATAGTAAAAAGGTTTGCTCGACAATTTGATTTTACAATTTTTATAAATTCGGTTCTCTGACAGTGAAAAAAGTTTAAAGGCCGATATCCAGCGAAGGGTTAGAAGAGGTCACCACTTCAAATGCAATATTTATCGTGTGGACGTTGAACTTTTTGACCTTTCGAACACTTTTTTATCCTTTAATCTCTCATGCCCCGCTAATTTGATCATGAGAGGGTCAGCACGGGCTTTACAAAGCGCCAGAACCAGTTAAAAATATATTTCCTGTCGAGGGGACGGGATTAAATACTAAATCCAAACAGGACGTCAAGGGGTTGACTAAATATCCATCCAGATTTTGTATTTTCAACAAATTTTTAATTCAAAGTTAAGCTAGAAAACATTTCGCCAACAATTAAAACTGAATTATGAAATTTCTGAAATCCACTCAAGTGTACAGTCAAGGAAACCAGTTTTTATCTTTATTATTCTTCTTTATCTCCTTTTCTCTACCTTTCTTTTATGTTTCTACTGTTATCTTTTTCCTTCTTCTCTCCTGCTGTTCTTTGCTCTCTCTTGCCTCTCTTTCTCCTCTCCATACCTTTCTGTCTCTCAGACACTTGTTGTTGTTTGTTATACATGATGTGACGTTTATAATATACAGGGTGTACGCGCTAACTGCATATTTTGTACAAAGTCAATATAAAGTTTTATTTGTCGGTCAGTGGTCGCGCGGTTTAAGGCGTCAGTAGTTGAATCGAGGTGAATAGATCGGTGTTGGTTTGGCGCCCTCTCTGCGGGTATGGTAGGGTGGAAGAATGTTGGCTTGGGTCAATATGAGAAATTGGTTTGGAATGAGGTTTTCCAGGTTTCCCTCATTCCTGCACTGAATAGTGGTTAGAGCCTACCAACGTAAGCCGTTCCTGGGCGCAAATGCGGCCTGCGTAATAATAATATGCCGCCCCCTCTCCCGCACAAGTCTCCGACTTCTGGGCTAATCCCTGTGATTAGAATGAGGGGTAGAGATATTATTATTATTATTATTTAGAATATTTGATTAATCGTGATAATTTTTCGAAATCAATTTTTGGGCACGCAACTTTAGAGTGAAATAGTCGCTCCAAATTTAAATTTCAAATTACAAAGAAATAATTTGTAATGTTCTAACTTGCTCTGAAGTATTATAATTTATTTTATACAGAGTGTCTCTGAACATAGGGATAGCCAGATGTGCCATTTTTATGCAAATAAATGTTTTTTTATCAATGCAAATTGGTTTATTAAGGAAAAACAGGGATATAAGAAACATATTAGTTATGAAACAGATTTATATTGTACCGTACTCAGGCGCAACTATTCAGTGGCCACCACGCTCTCCCTATTTTAGTATATTGGACTTTAGTGTTTCAGAATTTATGAAGGATGACGTTTATTCCGAATCAATTGATTAACCGAAAAGGCATATTATAAATGCAACTGAAAAATTTAAACAATGACCATAGGGTTTTCAAAATATCAAATAATTTTTATTTAAAAGAGTTCATTCATGCTTTCCGAAGACAGGTGAACACGTGAAGCAATTAAAATTAGTAAATTAAAATGATTGCTTCTTTGTAATTTTAAATTAAAAAATGTTACAATGTCAACTATCTCTAACGCTGCTTGTTTTAAAAATCGATTTTTTCTTTCTTTTCTCGCCTTCCTCATTTTCTGCCTCCCCTTCTACTTGTACTCTTTTCTCTCTGTAAGTCTTTCTTCCTTGCCTCTTCTATTGTTGCTTTACCCTCTAACACCTTCTTTATTGTACCTCTCATGCAGTCTTCCCCTCTCTCATTTGTTAACAAACTGTGCATACGGTTATTTAGAAATGTCAATAATACATTTGTTTCTGATGAAGCGGAAGTACTTCCTAAGGGGTTATCTTTTATCTATTGTCAGGACAGATGCGGATTGGTAAACCTTTGGTCAAGTAATTACCAGTAATACAAATGTATAAGAGCGTTTAGGAAATAATACACGAGGCTAAATAGTTGAAAGTATATTCTGGACAGAATTACAAATTTGTGGTTGTCTCACACTAAAAACACATTAGGTATCTCCTTATTTATTTTTACAAGGGTAGGGACCCGACTCTCGGTCGTCGTCAAACCTAAACAAGAAGATAACAGAACGGCGAGCGAAGTAAAGTCGAAAGAATGATTATTTTAAATTATCTAAACACATAATTCTAATTTCTAATATACACAAAGTAACGATATGAATACCGGGGCTATATACAGGATGTTAATATCAGGTGAGTGCCGTAGAGGAAATACATTTTGCATCACACTATTTAAATTTGGAAAATGAACCGTACGCACCGTCATTTGTTTAAAATTCCTCATATGTTTGTATTACGACTGCTACGAACAATGAGACTTTTATGGTGCCTAAATAATCTCGTTAGAGTTGACCCATGCCATGATACTTGATCTCTGACAGGACATTGGAATGCGAAGCGAAGAAATACGGTACCATATCTCCGGTTATTATTAGGAGAGGCAGATAAAGGCCGCAGGAGATAAGCCTGCGTGCGTAGCAAACGACACCGTGCGATTTGAGCTCTTTCTTAAATTTATTGAAGATAAATACTATTATAAATATTTACCCGCGACTTCTATTTTATTTTTTTTAAGCCAGAGAAGAGGATATTTTTTTATCAAGACGTTGTGTTTATACAAAAAGGTCTCAGCGTAAATAGAGTTATCTATGTTTGGATTATTCGTTTATTTAGTAAATATTTGTGAAGGAAAAAATGACAACAAAACGCAGCGTGCTTATCGCCAAGCATTTCTCAAGTGATTGATTGGCACATATTTTCTGATTCACACGACTGACATAATATTCACAATTCATTCACCAATAAAAAAAACTTAAACAACTGTTAGAATAACAGTTTTTTAAAAACGTATTTATTTAATCCACTATATTAATTCTATTAACTGAAGTAAAGATTTCAAACAACAATTACCAAGCTGTTCTCTATACAAATCATATTGTTAATCTAACATTCGAAAAGGTTCAACTTTGTGACTTAACGGTATTTTTAATGTTCTAGTGCGCGCCAATATTCTTGGCAGGATAAAACACGTCGGATGTGCGGGGTCGAGAGGGATTATCTCTCTTCACCCACATTATTGCGCTGTAGTAGAGATGTGTCGTTCGCGAACGACCCGTTCGATTGAACCGGCTCCCACTCGCGAACGAAATGAACCGGCTCGCGGAATACAAATTAATCGGTTTCCGGCTTTTACATTTAAAATAGCGGTAAAAGGTCGGGAAAAGCCGGACTTGACGAGACCACTTGTCCCCTACGTATTTTGGGGCGTTGATTACGAAAATAAGGGTTAAAGCTACCTGCAATTCTTGGAACATCCCTAAAATTGCAAAAAACACCGCTAAATAGGGGTGTTTTTCGACTGTACTTGTTGTTTTGCAAATTTAGCAATCTTATATGTTTTTGGGGCGCTGATTACGAAAATGGAGGTTAAAACTTGCAGCAATGGTACCAGCCACCCCCAAAATTGCAAGAAAACACCCTTAAACAGAAGTGTTTTTCGACTGTACTTGTTGTTTTGCAAACTAATCCATCTCATATGTTTTTTGGGGAGCTGATTACGAAAATGGAGGTTAAAACTTGCAGCAATGGTTCCAACCACCCCCAAATTTGCAAGGAAACACCCCTAAATAGGGGTGTTTTTCGACTGTACTTGTTTTGCAAATTTAGCCATCTTATATGTTTTTTGGGGCGCTGATTACGAAAATGGAGGCTAAAACTTGCACCAGTGGTTCCAACCACCCCCAAAATTGCAAGAAAACACCCCTAAATAGGGGTGTCGAAAAACACCCCTACATAGGGGTGTTTTTCGACTGTACTTGTTTTGCAAACTAACCCATCTTATAGGTTTTTTGGGGCGCTGATTACGAAAATGGGGGTTAAAACTTGTAGCAATGGTTGAACCACCCCCAAAATTGCAAGAAAACACCCTTAAATAGGGGTGTTTTTCGACTGTACTTGTTGTTTTGCAAACTAACCCATCTCATATGTTTTTTGGGGCGCTGACAAAAACACCCCTATTTAGGGGTGTTTTTTGCAATTTTAGGGGTGTTCCAAGAATTGCAGGTAGCTTTAACCCTCATTTTCGTAATCAGCGCCCCAAAATACGTAGGGGACAAGTGGTCTCGTCAAGTCCGGAGTTTCCCGACCTTTTACCGCTGTTTTAAATGTACTATTTCGACCAGCTCCCGGCTCTCGGCAGTTCCACGATCCACGGTAGTTATGGGCACTTTTGCTTCTTGAATCGATTCAGTTGAACCGTTTGGTAATATTTTTAAAGCATTCGTTGCCGAAAGGTATATTATTTTTTTATGTACATAAAAAAGTTATTGAGAAAGGTAGGTAGGTACTAAACAAAAATACAAATTTGTAACATTTTAGTAGAATGTACGCTGTAGGACCGGACGCCTTGTAGATGTGGATCCAGGCCCCTTTCTTCGCTCAGCCTCAGCTGCATTTGCGGCCGATGTCAGTGACTCTACTCGGAACCTTCCCCTGTCCTGGCACACCCCCGTCGGTAAGGGTTTATCTTCTGGCGCTCTACAGGAAGCGCGAAATGTAACAAGCTACATCTAGCGGCCATTAGCTACTCCATGTTGGACGAAGCACGTGCAGTACAAATAACGGCAATGGCTTTCATTGGCCAACAAAAAGTCTTTTGAAATAAAAGGACATTTGAATCAACATTTCATAGTGATAAACTAAAATAGTTTTTACTTTGAAGTTTTTTTTTTGGTTACATACAATTAAGAAATTTCATTGAATTAAATCATCAGAAGTTGTGCCCAAATAAAAAACTACTTAACCTAAAAGAATAACACGTAGATGGAATAGAAATTACGAAACTGATTTAACATCAAACACAGGAAATCATTGAATTAAGCAGTAAGTCGTGAACTATTTGTTTTTTTTTTTGTTAGTTTAAATAGTCAGCGTAATTTTATTTTAATCATCTTTGTTTTCTTTCAAGAAAAAGTTCTTGCGGCAACAATCAAAAAGTTGACATCAAGAGTTTGTCTTTTCTCAGTGTACATTTGCTGCGAAATTCCAACAATCACATGGATTAGATTCGTTTAGTCATTGTTATAATACAGGCAAGATTCGACTATCAATACTATCCAATAAAAGATGTGCTAACAATCAAAATAATAAGTTGAAAGATATAAATCATTATTTTTCCGTAACAATGAATAAATTAACCTTTAAATACCTGTTTCGAGGAAACATTTTTCAAAGCATACTGTATAACAAGAAAAAAATATCACCCAACTTGTGAATTCGTTTCAAAATGAACCCGACCTCTTAAAAAGCTCTTCAAACTGTCATTTAAGAGTGATTCAAGGGAATATTGGACTACATGCTAACGAAGACAGTTACAGACGTTCTCAAGAGTATACAGTTACAGCATATTAAGACTAATAGGCTGTGCTGGCGTTATCTCGATTATGCTTTTTATAACACGAGTAATGAATACACTAGCTGAATTACACAGACTCAAAAATATTTTGTTTTAATTAATATTTTGCTATTATTTATTTTAAGTGACTTACACACAACTTACAAATTTGGTACACTTAATTATATAATCAATTGGAATTAAATCTTTTATGCCAAATGACATAACATTGCACTAAAATGCGGTTATACTTGGAAAAAATACATATTCACAAGTGCATTATGCGTATTTACATACTGTATTGTGAATTTGCAAGGTGTAATAGCGTCCAATAAAATGTTTGCACCATATCACGTGGTAAAGAGAGGGTGAGGTGATGAGTTATACTAAGTTACACACAGGCGAAGTTACAGACCGAATATTTCGAAAAAAAATAATATCTTTGAATTACTTTAACTTGAAAATGATTACATGATTTAGGTTTATTATTGGTCTTCTTGCATTAATTAAAACAAAATTTTGATAGTGTTTATTAGAAGAGATCAAAGTCAGTAGTAGTCTTTGTCTTTAAAATCTGGCAGTAATAAAACTATAAAATAAAATTAAAACATCACATTTGTTGATATCTGACGATCGTGCTGGCAAATTTTGAGGACAATTATTTACTCATCCCAACCATTTATTTGGAAACTTAAAATTTAAAAACTCAGTACATTAGCACTAAAATGAGGCGGTGCATAAACCAAAATTCTAGTCTAAGATGCAACGGCAAATCTTCGATTAAATCAGATTTGG
Source organism: Monochamus alternatus (assembly GCA_037114965.1). Taxonomy (NCBI): domain Eukaryota; kingdom Metazoa; phylum Arthropoda; class Insecta; order Coleoptera; family Cerambycidae; genus Monochamus; species Monochamus alternatus. Next base: position 8,149,504 of record CM073426.1, on the reverse strand, counting down.
CAAAATGACTTTTCCAAATAACGATCAGTAATACCGGTCCAAAATGTCTAGGAGTTATTTCATAGGGTAGTCATGAATATTCATGAAAGTTGTGAAGATTTGTCTCGAGTAAAAAAAACCTCATCAGTGAAAATTAATATCCTGATGCAAGATAAACTCGCAAAAGCTTTAAAAGATGCAACAGCTATGCCTCAAGATTTGGATCGACGAGTGACTTTTTGAGACTTTATCTTGAATCAAGATAATAATTTTCATAAGAAAATTCTAAAAAAATGCTAAAACAGTTCCATTCAAAATCCATCCATCGGGATTTTACTGTATTAGTAATGCATATGTATAATTGACGTTTATGTTGCGTAAGTTTAGACGAAATAAAGACTTTATTTTATGTAAATATATCTACCTATTTTCAAAACTATTTAGTAGTTTTCTTTATTTACTCTAAAATTTTATTAGTTCTAATTAATGATCAAAATTAAATACTAAGTGGTTTGTTTTTTCAAAAAAAAAAGTAATGCCTAAAACATTTGTACGAATGCAAAGTACTATTTTTGTTGGTAATAAGATAAGATCTTTTTATTGGCATTAATTTCACATTCACATTACAAGGCAGACTGAGAAATATTACAGGTTAACAATACAATAAAATTGGAAAAATAAATATAAATCTTATATGAAAAACACATAGTAAATTTAGTAAAACTCAGGGTAATAATACAAGAGAAATGGAAACTATTGTTGCTATGTATTGTTATTGTTTGGACATTATAGGTTTGCCTCTGGTCCTTGTAATTAAATTAATAATAATAATAATAATAATATGAATTTTACATAAAGTTAGTAACAATAGATATTTTACACTTCAAATAGTAATTTTCCATTAGAATTGTAACATTAGATTTTAATGTTATTTTACGCTATTGACCTATACAGGGTGTCCGGAAATTATGCGTCAAGACTTCAGGAGATGATTCCTCACAAGAAATTAGGGCATCAAGAGCAAAACGTTTGTATCGAGATGCATTTCCAAATAGAAAAATTCCACGACCGCAGTTGTTCACTACTGTCCATCAAAGATTAGGTGAGTTTGGCTCTTTTAAGACGAGGCGGTTTGATGTCAGTCGCCCACGACGAACTCAAACTAATTTTTTGTGAAGAATCACCTCCTGAAGTCTTGACGCATAATTTCCGGACACCCTGTATATAATATAACAAACAATTCAGTGTGAAGAGTACTAGTCAAATATATTCTTAATGGTCATAAATGTATATCAAAAATATCCGTTATTAAATGTTATGATTTTTTACTTTCTTTTATATGTGACGGAAAAATTTCCGACGCCACTGTCGCATTCCGCGACAAAATCGCATTAATGAACATTCCTTTTGCGCACCAATTATCTATTCATTGCGTAAATCGGTTGCCCAAATGCGTGCCTCAATTATTATAATTAATCGGTTCTTTCGGTCTGCAGCAGTTAAAAAGGAAAACGTTTGCGTAGTTGGCCTGGCACGTCTGCAGGGCGACGTGAGCTGACGGGAACCACTGAAATGTGTCACACAAATCTTCGCGTCACGAATTGTTATGAAAGGAATGGGCCTAAAGGACGGTATTTGGGGACAACTTCCCTAACAATAGTAGGTGGTACGAATAGTAGCACTTAGCGGAACGCTTCAATGGAGTGAATGTATCGTATTTTGCTACTACCAGTTTCTGTCTTTTTTTTCCTAATGGGGAATTTCACGTCATTTGAATACTTCGTTACTATCGGAAGTGAATAAATTTAACACGTTGTTGGAGCGTGAGTCACATGTTTTTGTTTCTTTATTCAAATCAACTTTTTGTTTACATTCAGCAGGATTATTATAGTTTTAATTAACATCAGTATTAGCAGAGTTTGCTGAGTAAATATAGGTTATACCACTCTCTGTCGGCACTTTGATGTTTTGAGATCAAAGCCGTACTGCCGCACGTAAATACTGTCGCAAAAAATGACCAATTACGAGGGAAATATTTATATACAAGGGATATTCCAAAAGTGTGATGTAAGGCTGCTTATTGTATAAATAAAATATTTGTAATATAATAAATATTATAAAACGACTATAGGTAAATGTATAAAGTTTTGTTTAGTTAATCTTGGAAGTCGTATATATTCACTTGTAAATTTTAAAATAAAATATACACGTACTCTACTATATAAAAAATAATGTAGCTATATTTATTTAAATATTGAAAAAAAAAACAATATACATTATTTTAAAGCTAAAATAGGAAATAATATAATCTATATTGTTTACATTTTAAAAATGCTGCAGTATAGGTTTTTAGTAGCTCTTTTAATGCAGCTTTTCTTAGACATGAAAGTGTTTGTGACAGTTGGCAGTCTTGATCTGAAATATAATAAAAGTGCATATTCTTGTTTTGTAATTTAATAAACTATATAATATTTTCAGTAAAAAATTACTCAAATGAAAACCCAATGTATAAGTATGTCCAGGTCACTTTTTAGTACTTAATATTATTTTAGTGATTTGGGTATTTCTATACGTATATTAATTAATTTGAGTGTAAAATTTACATGACACAATTAAGTGCCTATTTCCATAATTATTGTACAGTACAAAGAACTTGCTTGTTGCTTCATACAAAAATAATGTTTGATGTTTCATTTGAAAAATGTTTGCTTAAAATTATTACTCACAATTATTCACAGTACAATATATCACAGGCTTTTTGAAAATAAAAATAAAATAAACACTAACAGATATTCAAAGTTTTTTGTCTCACACTATATCGATCGCACTCAACACGTTACAGTTCTAGCGACGGCCACCGTGTAGGATCCTGGGTACCGATCGGTCCCCGAGACGGGTGAGGAGAGCGGAATTGGTAGAGCGGGGCGTGTTCGAGAGTGAAACAACTTATATATTTATTTTCTCTAAACTTTGGTGATAGCAAGGATGTTGAAGTCATAATAGGTATCTTTGAAACCCATGATTACGGGGTGTTCCTAACGTAAGTAAAAAACATTAACGACGATTCTATTTAAAAATATATACTTATGGTTCAACTGCCAATGAAAAATATCTCTCTGTCAATTATATAAGTTTTCTGCAAGATGTATGATAAAATAGTTTGTTTATAGACTGAGATGTCTTAAAATATGAAAAAGTATATTTTCACCCGTTGTTTCATTATCAATGTTTCCTGAATTTTACAGGATTTTACGTGTAAGAGTCTTATCACACGGGTCACTATGCAGCACTGCTGAGTGGAGCCACTAATTTATGGTTGACGTTTCGGTGGAAGTCGGCGACTACACGCCACCGTGGCGCTGCTAATTCTGTGGCACGCCCGTGTCAATAAGTCTATATAAAATAATGTTTCGTCAAAACGGACCACTCAACGGCGCTTCCGAGAAGCGCTGCACGGTGGCCTTTGTGGAAAGGCTCTAAAAGACTTGCAACTTGCAGAAAGAATTGCACATTGTATAGCGTCTTTAATGTACAAAATAGAAAGGTACAATCGTTTTCAATATTAATGACACTTTAAAACGAATTTGGCTATTTATTTCGAACTGCTGATGTATTGAAAATGAAATCAACATTCAACATTAGTACTTAGTTGTTCCATTTATCAATAGAGATCCAATGAAATTTCTACTCAGAACGTCCAGTTGTTTAAAAACTGATGGAGGTATTTTCTTTGTACATAATTATCTTACTAAATGTGCGATTCATTGTCGACAACTTGTTATTTTTTAATGTATTGTAGCAAAATTTGCCCCAAGTATCTCTCCTACTATGTCTGTTGTCGCAAGATTTGCCAGTCGATCGCCCCCACTACGAAAGGAATTAACTTTAAGATGCAACGGGATGAATCGGGTCTACACCGTAGAATTATACAGAAAATTAGAGATGATTCCGACATTTCAATTCTGACTATTTAAGCGGTAGGTATTTAGAAACCAAATACCCGAGATTGTAGAGAAAATTCGTGTATTATGCAGTTTTCTTTAAAATGGTGTAGCGATATTTAATAAGTATAGGTTTTTTAAAACTAATAGAATGCTGTTTCAAAATAATGAATCATTTTCCAAAAATCTCCCCCCTTAAAAAAGTATGAAAGAAAGAATACAAGGTACAGACGCTCAGAAAGTACTGTACAGGGTGGTTTAAATTGGTCGGTTTTCAAGGGTTACTGCAAATCTATCATAAATAGAGGAAATCTGATAGACGAGTCCAGAGCTCTTTTTTAAAGAAAATAACAATGGCGCAAACCGCATGTCTGTTATCGTTTTTGGTAGCGTTTCTCGATTTTTGGCTTAGCCGATTCTTTTCTCGTTTCCTTTTCAAGATATCTTAAAACGCTTTGAACATTCTATATGCACTTTTTTGAGATATACTCCATGGCATAAAAATAAACGTAATAATTTTAGTTTTTGTGATATGGCCACAACACTTACGTTTTCGTATAGAGAACAACCTGCATGTCATTTCAAAAGCGGAAATAGGGCTAAGCAAACATGCATTCCAAAAGAATATATGGTTAACTTATTTGTTGTGTAAATTGACTGAGAAGGCAAGAAAGTTTGATATTTTACATTATTAGAAGCGTGTTAACACAAATCAAAAATACATCGTTACTCAAATGAAGACAAATATAATTTAATAAAATGTTTTAATGTAAGCAACAGATATTTTCGATTGTTAAATAAAAAGAAAATAAAGAAGCAAGATAAGTTGACTTACTTCATCTTATTTTCGTCCAAGAGAGCTAGCCTTAAAGTATGGCCCATTCTTCAGTAAACTATCCTGTATAGGCCAACATAAAGAGTTAAGAAGCAGGTGACATTAAACTAAAAAAAGAACATTTTAAGATTTTACTTTCCGCAGTCTTCAAACTTTTTCGCCGATCGAAGACGAGACCACGGCCGACTGCGACTCATTATCATACGTAATTACAAGAGACAAAGGAATGCAGCAGTTGCACATTCCATTTCTGGTGAACGTAAACAATCTCGGAGTCATTTTTACGTAGCTCATCTTTATCGCATTCTAGGCATGCACGGCGCGTGAAAAAATGTCGAAGTGTGCAAGAATAAATACATGTCATACGACGAAAACATTAGGTTCTGCAATTAGGCGGTGGAAAGTGTCGCCGCTCAAATTTTCTTTCATTGTCATATTTGTTTTTCACACATACAGTGTGTCCGTCCCGTTTTTAGGGTAGTCACCTTAATTCGGTCCTTGCCATAACAATTCAAAACACACTTCTCTCCGCTATTAATTATAATTCATTAGATTTTTGTTAATTATTTTTACTATGGCCGCAATTAAAAGTGTTAGATTTGTATTTTTTCTCTGTCGGATTCGTATTTATTTTCACTGTCATGGCAAAGTTTGGCACCCCATAAAAAAAACAATATACATTTGTCAATCAAATTTGGTACATGGGTATTTTGATGGATGCTCAATAGCTTGATTATATTTTTGATAAAAAAATGCCTAATACCACTGTGAAAAAACCTTTGTAAAAAATCGTAGTAAGCCAGGTTTTTGTTACATCAATAAAATGGTTAGCAGACTACCAGGGTATTAATAGTAAAAAAAATTGACATGCGGAAATTCCACAACCTTCTCACATTTCCAGAGGTGTTAACTTGCAAAGCTAGGCTCACTGTATACCAAAAAACCAAAATCCACCAAAATCAATAATAAAGATACAGGGTGTCAAAATTGAAGAAATAAATCACATGTTCTTTCTTATCTTTCGATCGCTTGAAGCAAATTTCATGAAATTTTGCTTATTTTGGTCGCAGTATTCTGCTGTTACAGTATGGCCCATTACTTATGCAACAATTTGAATTTACTTTTAGATAAATTGCATGCATCATGAAATTTAGATCCGTTTTTCTCAGAAACCATTGCTGCTAGCGACATCAACAATGTGTACCTTTTTTTATCTAGAAAAGATAGGGAAGAAAATTTTTCCAATCCAAAATGAGATACAGTGTAGTACAAAAAAATCGTAGCAATTTAAAGGGGTCCAAATCATCGTTGGTGGCGCCCTCTAGCAAATACACCAAAATCGTCGACATATTCGAATTTCTAGTCCCAAGAAACCCCCCCTATATCAAATTTCATAAAATACGGTCGATGCGATCGAAAAATAACAAAGAAAATGTGATTTATTTTTTCAACTGTGACACCCTATCGCTCCGTTAGTATCAACTTTTGGATTAAGGTAAGTTGAGTTATTTCAACTTATTTTTATCCAAACTATCTACATCTGAAGTTTGGCCCATTTTTTACTGAACGCCCTGTATACATACATGTACTATACGCAATTTGCTTACTTGCACTCCCTTTAAATCACTCCACAACTTTTTTATAGGACCTCCTATTTTGTAATATTAAAAAATTATTTTGAAATATATATTTTTGTATTATAACTAAATGCATTTTGTATTCTTTCGACTTTAAATCATATATTTCGATGTTTACGGTCTTGCTGTAGACAAAAATACATTTACGTATTTATTTACCATAAAAGATAATTTGTACTAAAAATAGACTAATATGTGACTAAATTATTAGTTGTCGAGGATAAGAGATAAAAGTGACCTTGAACTGGTGCCTTTAAATTATATTTTTTATTTAGATTCGAATGCATTTTTATTAACACGCTTTTATTAGCTTGATCTGTATGTATGTATGTAACGGAATCTTTCAGCGTAATTTTCACCAATTTCAAGAAGTCTGATCAGCTTGAAAATTTGCACAGGGGTCGAGGACTGATGACAATACAATTACTTTGTTCTAATACCCTGACTAGGATCATCAGAATAAAAAAAAGAAACTATTTAGATTAGTTTGCAGGTTAAGTGTATACAATTCATAGAACGATGGTAAATGACATTCTTCTTTACCGATATAAGTAAAAAGAATTCTAACCACTAGAGTATATTTAATGAAAATTAATGGTACGATTATGATACGATAGATGTCGTTACGGAACTTTTCTACATATATTTTGCAAATTATTGAATTATTAAGTCAAACTTATTATAATGGACCACTTATAATTTTTTTAAAATGATTTCAGTTTGAGAAAAAAATAATAGGAATGGTTACAAAATAAGTTTCTGAATTAATTTTAAATCAATAAACTTCAAGATAAATTGTAAAAAATTGCATTGCAAAACTTGGAACGGAAACGAAACTGAACTTTACAGAAATTTCGAATTTAAACATTTTGAAAAAAAAAACGTGCAAAATTGTCAAGAAAATTTTTATTTCGAAACAAAAAAATTTTTGGAATTCGAACATTTTTGAAACGATAAATTGTGATTAAAAAAATAAAAAAAAAATACAGAATTCAAAATTATAAAAAAATTCAAAATATAAAATTTTGGAGTTACAAAATTCAAAATTTATAATTTTGAAAAGTTTTGAATTATAAATTTTTGAAAAAAATTTACATTTTAAAATTAAAAAAAAAATTCGAAATACAAAATTTTGTAAATAATTTTGGATTTTGGAATTATATAATAAAATCAAAATTAAAGAATTTTAGAAATAAATAAAAATTTGATAATTAAAAAAAATTCAAATATATTCGGAAAAAAAATGAATTTAAGAATTTTGAAAAACAAGTAAATTTTCAAATTCAAAGAAATTTTAATTTGAAAACTTTGGCAAAAATTTTGAAGAAAGTTTTGAATCTAAAATTTTGTAAAATTATAAAAAAAATTTCAATATTTGTATAATTCGGAAAAAGATTTTGAACGCTATCAATATTACACGTACCATTTTTATTTTGGTCTACTTCCTACTTCGCAACGTAGGAAAGTGCTTGCTCGTAGTGTGTCAGTAGTTAGTTGAAGTGTTATGCGCATATACCTATGCGCATGAAGTACACATACAATGGCCTGCGCAGAAATCTACGCCTTGAAATGAGATTAAAAATTAAGAAAATAAATTATAGTTTAAAAAAACTAAAAACACACGCGTTAATAGCAAACCTAACTAAAAAGTAGAAAATAATTTTGAAGCATCAAGAGTTTGTAATACAGCAATAGAAAATTCCGACAATTAATTACGACTAATTAATTGGGAATAAGATTAAATTAGAAAGTAAATTATTAATAAAATAATTCAATTAAAGTAAAAAAGCGTGGGGTGCAATTTACTATATTTTCATAATGATTTTAATTTTATAAATAGCTACACTATTGAAATAATTGTAACATTTAGTATCAAGCACCCCACGCTTTTTTTACTATAATTGAATTATTTTATTAATAATTCAATTTCTAATTTATTCTTATTCCCAATTAATTAGTCGTAATTGATTGTCGGAATTTTCTATTGCTGTAATACAAACTCTTGATACTTCAAAATTATTTTCTACTTTCTAGTTCGGTTTGCTGTTAAGGGCGCCGTATTTTGAAATAGTTTTTTCTACAAATACAAGTAATTTTAAACATTTAAGAACTGAATAATACAGAGGTTAGCAAATAACAACAATGTTATCTCATGCCACTGGCAAATATTCAAAGGTACCGAAGTAAAATCAACGTATAACGTCAGAAAACGATCTATCCAGCAAATTTATAGGTACTGAAATCTTTCAAAATACGTATTTTTTTAAATTCAACTATAGATGTAAACATTGTTATAACATAAACTTACATAGTTCTGCATATAAGATTGTTCACTTTTGTTTATAAGTATGTGAAAATAATTGTTAGAATGTGGTTAGAATAGCGAAATAATGTGTGTCATACAAATGCATTTTAAAAGTTATATTATTTGAAGAGAGTTTAAATAGTAAAAGTGGATAAACAAAACATCAGTAATTTTATTTTTGATATTACTTTTGTTCTACGTGTTTTATTTTTCAAGATTTCAGTACCTAAAAAACATCACAAATTTGATCATTTTACGGCGACAAATATGGCCACCTTATAGCGCGTTTTAACTAAACTTTTTTTATAACATTTTTAATTTCTTCTAAAAAAGTGACATATTACTTCTTACAGTGTCTGTTTTTGACAAGAAGTATCTTATTGGCCATCCTTCTCTAGTGCAGGTAATTTCTCCGTAATGTTAATCGCACCTTATTAACGGGCGTACCTGAGCATGCCTTAGATATATTACAAGTGGAAAGGGCTCAGTGGTATATGTCGGGTTTCACCAACGTTTTATTGCCCAACTTCTCCTTCCGAAAACAATTCTATTATATTTATTATCGCACAATGATATAATTTTTTATGAACACAAATTTTAACCTGTACTTCAAGGAAACTGTTCTACATATGAAAATAGTTATATTCACGCTTTCAACGAGCAGCGTAAGAATGGCCTTCATAAATAACATAAACATCATAGTTCGGGCGACATAAAATTTGAAATGTTGTATACAAACTACCTAAATAGTGTTTCCGTGCCCATCCTGATCTGTTCGCGATGAAGAGCAGGTATTACCTTTCTTTTTAAGAGTTTTTATGAAACACCTACCGACCATAAATATTTACGTGCCACGGTGTTTACGACAAATGCCTCCGTTTTACGGTTTTTTGGCCAATTATTCGCAGCGGAATGCCCCCAACTGACCGCTTTATCCTGTGTACGTTTCCAGCCGGGGATTTTTACTGTCCGGTAGTTTACTTGTCTACTAGAAGTTAGAAAAACATCTGCTCAATAAAACTGAATCGACTCATTAAATGTCGCGAGAGAATTTATTAGGATCACCAGGCTAATAGCCGTTATTTATTGAGTACTATACGGGATGTCCTAATTTCGTTGTAATTGTCGAAAACTACAAGAGATAGAACGATGCGGTTTTTCCTTACTAGTTTTTCGAGAAACTTAAGATGCCGTAATCAGAACTCTCATAGGACTTATTGGTTGTTGATACAGGGCAAAATTAAAAAAAAAACTACTATTAAGGGATGGTTCGTATCTCAGAGAATAGCTGGGGTATCGGAATAGTAAAAATTATTTCTGATAAAGTTTTTTTACGTAGAATTTAGTGACGTACTTGCAATTTCTCTACAAGATGACTCTTCTAAAATATGATCTAAACATAGGAACATTTTTTTAATGGAAATCCGTATTTTTATTCGATTGAATTGTATTATTTATTTTTTCCTTCATAATGATAAAACGTTAAATTGGTAATAATTACACAAAATTGGTTCATGGATTAATACCCTTTAAAAATTGTTCTCTAATAACTCATAAGGATAAATGCATCCACGTTTAGCAAATTATCGCTGCATGCCTTTACAAAACTGCTATCTCCCATTTTCGCAATAATTAAAAATGCTTAATTAATTAAATTGCCTTATAACTTATAAAATAAAAACATGAATCGGTTCTTTGTGAAAGATATAAGTCACCAATATGTAAAAAATGGTTTAGTAACGGAAATACAATACTTGACACGTACATCTAGAGCGTAGTTATGAAAATATTTATGTCACTTCTCTAGACATAAATATTCTTGATCCGAATAGTACATATATTTAATAATTATCAACATGGCCGAAATGTCACTACAAAAAATTTATTGTTAAATTGTTTGAATGTAGATATGGTTCACTTAGTAATCTTTAGTAAAATTTACCAAAATGATATGCATCATTCAATAAGTTTGCAAGTAAATTCGACTGTTTTATTTGACTTAAAATTTATAGGAAAGTAACCAATTAAATTATTAAAAAATATAAGTCGTAGACGATTGTAAAAAAATGTTTTACTTTTTAGTTGAAAAAATTGCCTAGCATTTAACATATCTATTTTACCAAACCCTTCTTTTGCTATAGATAACAGATGTAAATATACAAGTAATACAACAAATAATGTAAATTGTAGCACAACTGAACCTGAACGCCTAGGCGAGTGATCGGCACTATTAAATTAATTTGAAATTTGACTGCAAATTATAAATTTCTGTACAGTGATATATTATGAGATTTATTCAAAAAATGTTCTATTGAAAGCACGTTTCAATCACAAGCAACAGTTGACTGCATAACGCATTTTAAATGCTAAGTGTTATAGACGGTTATATATAGGTTTTCTGGCGTGACGGATAACCACAACTGTTGTCCGCATATGTAAGTCAAAACCAGCAGCTTGAAGACGATACTACTGTAAGTAGGTAAATAGTAGCTGGAGATGTTTTTGCCGGATGATTCCAATCAAGTATAAAGTGGAATACGGGTTAATGTGCAATCTAACGGTAAAAATTTACAAACGTATGAAATTGTTAATGTTTCGAATGGAAAAATGGAACAGGATGTTAATAGACCAGTTAAAGGTGCGAGAATATTTCCGGTAGAAACCCAAAAACGTTTTAATAGCAAGAAAAAAAAAATAAACATTTGTGAAACATAGTTTTATAATTATACAGGGTGATTTTGAAAATGGTGTATTAATTTTAACTATGATAGAAGACATCAAATTTAATCATTTTATAAAATATTTCCCTAATAAATGTATTTTAATAACCGATATAACTGAGTTTAAAAGTTATTGCAAATTTTGAATCAGAACGGCTGTTTCAGAAATGTTGGCTAATATGTCATTGATAAGGACATGTGACACGATGCCGCGCAGTCGTTGTTAAATGTCTCGTTCCTTTGGGTAACCTTACAAATCTTAAACTTCCATTGCAACCGAACCAGCGTGTTATACGTGTTAGAAAAGAATCGTGTTATGGTTCAAAAGTTGATGCTATAGTAAGTAGCTTGTAAGATTCGAAACATTATAATCTAATATAAACTTACATACTTCTGTAGGGCACATATTTCTTACCTGAAACAAAAAATAATTTAAGCAAATCACAAGAAAAAGGTACAACATTTGAATTAACACACCGAATAATACAAGATCTATTCCCACAAGTCAGGAATTGATTTCAAACTGATAGAAACATTCTACCAGTGAAGTTGTGAATGTGTTTTCAGTGGATACAATTCAAGGAATAGTTGGACGAACATTTCTGACAGTTTCAAACTAGTTCCTGACTCTTGTGGTAACAAACCTATAGTTTGTTTAATTCTATAGAATTTTCTATGATTATGTTTCCCAATTATATGGCACCTTCAATGTGACCAAACCGCTGTAGGATCGAATTCCGCGGCCGGTAGGCCGTATATCAGCTATATTCGTCGAGAGTATTGGCTTGAGTCAATGTGAGAGATTGATACCGGTCGACGTTTGACCACTCTCCTAATTATGGAGGTTTTCCAGGTGAGTGAATGAGGGGTAGAGATATTATTATTGCAAACAGTTGAAAAAGTGGGTTGTTTAATGAATATTGATTACTTTCACGTCCACTATTAACCCTGTGAATCTATTGCTCTTTCATTTTATTCAAAATTAATTTAATTAATCATATGTATATGCAACGAGTCGACTAAAATAAAAAAAAAATAGTGTAGGTATCCCGATTTTTTAGGGGTATGCCAGACAAAAAATTCAGTATTTCCACAACAATTTTTCCGTATTCTAACATCGGCGCACCTCGTATGAATTAATCTTCCTTTCTTTCGTGCCAAGGACGGCCATATATGGGAACGCGTGGATGCAGAATCTCAAAAACACCCGTTGTAATAGACATTCGTGCGAACGAAGAGATGGGAGTACAATCAGTCCTCTTCCCACAGCAGTTTTTTTGCTGGCGCGTTTTATACAAAAGAGTAAAGTTCATGCTCCGTGACCAACGGTGAACTGATCGCTAAACAACTTTGGGAATCGTCTTTCGTAGAGAATTATGAGAAATACCGAATTTAGAAGATATGCAATTTCTTTAACATTCAAATGTCAGATTTCAAAATAACTTAATATATTGTCTGAAGCTATTTATTTGTGGCATAATTTTAGTTTTTCTTTAGTTTTATTGGGTTTTTGCCACACTACTGAAAAAATAAAGATTAATTAAATAAGCCCTTGCGCCAAACGGAGCAGTCAAGAGTTATTTTTGAAACTAAGTTTACCTAACCAAAAGATCTTACACTGAAAAAGGCAGATAAGTAAAAAATAACAAATATCGCATCACTATCGCGCACTTCCGTATTTTTGACGTTTCGAAAAACTCTGTTTTCGTTCTCAAAATAGTAGCAAAAGTATTAAACGTATGTCAAATTTTAAACTGTCAAACTCAACTAGCAATAAATTCGCGTTCGCTTGTGCCGCTAGCTCTAGGATGTTCTCAGAAATTTCGGGATTTTCTTCTAAGTACATTTTATCGGTACAAATTGTCAGAAAATAAACAACGCTGACAGCACAGACAATAGTTCCCTTGTTTATGGCTCCAAATACAGAGTTTGACATGTATGTGTTTCCATGGTTACTCTCAAATTATTTCAAAGGTGATTTGTTTTAAATGAATCTGTTAGACAACGTGGACGAAACGGCAATATTACAGAAATGTATCTAAATATTTAAACATTTACAAATTAAAATCCAAAAAAGAGGTACATGATAAGATAGCACATAGGCGTTCTTAAATTTAGTTTACTTTGCTGTATATTTCTATTTTAAAGCTAGGACGAAAAAGCCCATGTTATTACTAATACAGATGAAAATAAGGTATTCCATCTAATGCAAAAGGATCGGTAGAGTCTTGTATAAGTAGTTCAAGAGATTCAATAAAACATGCATTCATAAAGGTGATAAAGGACGGTATGCGGCATAATCTTAGTGTTTCAACTATTGAACTTGTGGATAGGGTTTATAATTTCCATGGAAGATTGTTTGCCGAAGCAATTAAGAAAGCTGTAAATGACGTATATTGGCAACTAGATAAAAAAGAAATGTTAAAGTTTATATATAGTCAAAATAACCCTGGTCAGAGTATCTCAGGTTATGTGGCTGTGTTTGATAAAATGCCAAAGAACGGTGGTGCATTATTTGAGTTAGTTATTACGAATCACACTGTAATGATTTATATTGTATTTTGACATTATTTTTTTAAAATATCTGTTAAAAAATTCACGTCCTTCATCTATTTGTAAATTATTTGGTACTTGTTCTCCTAAAACCTTTTTCCATTGCATTAGTTACGTCAGAAGCAGATTTACTTTTAACAGGAACCGCCCAAACGTATTTAGAAAAGCAATTGATAACTTCAACATCTCAATAAGGTCCGCCTGAAATAACTCATCCATTGATTTAATTATAGCTCTTCGTCTCTTAAAATTAATTCTTGCAGGCTTATGTAATTCATCTACTATTTCTCTCTTTACTTTAGATGCAAACAATTTTGAAAATTATATCACAATAAAGAATATATTTACTCTTTTATACTAATGCATTATAAACAAATAAACCCTTAATAACCGTAACTATACACATATTTATAACTCCCTTGGGAGTTATACTAAGTAGTTATAAATCCTTGACTCCTTCTAATGTATTTACAAAAATAAACCAACAATTGTCGAATTTTCCACTGAAATTATTTCTCGATTTGCAAGAATTTCCATTGAACTGTTGTCAGCGCCTATGACTGTAGTCAAACATGACATGTGACATGTCAGCCAACATTATTGCAGTTTTTTTAAATACATGCTGTCGGCCAAATACCCTTCTGCTACCGATGAATTTCGCCATCCACCGGCGGCTCTTCAATGTCGTCATATTTGCTCCTGCATCGACTAAGGCAGTCGCGAAAATCTTTCGCAAACAATGTCCTGTGAAAGCTTCTGGATCTGGCAAACCCAAAAAACTAGCAATTTTGCTCGACATTTTTCCCGACGCCGATGGGCTGAACTGTGCAATACGTTAGAAAAAATATTTCTGAACTAGACGAACGCAAAGACATACTTCCTCATTAGACCCAATGCAGAGAATTCGTTTTCTTCCACAATTGTAAATTTCTTGCGGATATCCGTTTTACTTTCCGGAATGTCAACCACCATAACCAAGCCCGATTAGTACGATTAATCTTCAATATTAAAAAGTTCTTGATCTCTACAGCTCCCAAAATAACCAATAATCAGAACCACCTGTACTAATAGTTTAATGCATTACCGAATGTAGTAAATTTTGAATATTTGACAATGTCATCCCGACTAAACACTACATTTTTTTGGCTCATAGCCTTTTTCGTTTGAGAAATTTCCAGTTCAACTTTCTCCCATATGTATTATTATAAATTTCATCATTGATTTTAGCATTGACCACTTAATCCACAGGGAATGTGGACTGTACGATTCAGACTGTAAGAAAAATAAATCACGTATACTAGAACGTGGAAGAACAAATATATATGTCTTGAAAGTAAGCCAATATTATAGTTTTACTTATATTTTTGTTTTCAATACGGTTAACTTTCAGCGACTGAAATCTCACTTCACTGCAACTTTACAACTTTTCATTCATATTCACAAATTAATAAATTTGGTTTTCATATTTCAAGAGTATGAAATAAAACTAAATATGGTTTTCTGCATTAGTATGAAATAAAATCTTTATCGATCACGTGAGTTATGGGATGTTAATAATCTGGGGCATACATAAATATCTATACCGAAACTGATTTAAGAATATTCCATTATAAAATCGATTGTGTTTAGTTCAACCACCTTACTTTGCCTTAAGATTACCTATGGAGAGCATAATAAAAATGGAAAATATTTCAATAGAAAATGTCAACGACGATGACAATAGTGCAACTTAAAATGCTATCCGCTTTCTTATTATTGTCGCCTCATACTTGTACAACGCTTTGCTTTCAAACTAACAACCGCGCGAGACTTTATTATGTGACCAGAAAGTGTACAAGTCGGTCTTCAACATGCAACGCTATCTTATCCAGAGGTTATTGGGAAGTGATGCATAACATGTAATATCCGGTGAAGGCCTATCTCGAACCTCGCACATAAACAACAAATACTTGTTCTATGGTTAGCATACAGTTAGATGGGTCTAATAGTTATTTGTAAAAGAAGCAAGTCGCATTATCCTACTTTATTATATGCACCTATAATAAATAATTCATATATTTTAGTTCAAACTAAAAAGTCAAAAATATACTGTAATAAAGCCTTATTAATGTAAAAATAAAGCTCAAAATTTCAATTATCTAGACAAGGAAGCTTATCAGACTATCGGAATTTGTTTTAAATTTTTTTGAAAAACTATAAGTGTCTTACTTGTGTTTATACTAGTGATACACAGGGTGTTACAGAATGATGTTAAGAAAATCTAGGAGCAGGGTCTATGTTCAAAAATAAGAAAAAAAGTTTATATAAACATAGGTCCAGAAATGCCTCGTTTTCTGTCTTAAATACTAGTCTTCAATGCTCGGAAACCGATCGAAATATTGAAATGAGATTTGGTACACAACAGTGTATAGTGCAGGGCTACTTTTACGTGTATAAATCTTTCTTGTGATATACTAACATCAGTGGCGTTCGTGCCGTTAAATACTCATTTTTAGTAAAACAAAATTGGTATCACTCTTTTAGGCCGTAAATAAACAAATAATGAGTACTATCCACTGGTTGAAGTATTCTATTGATTGATATACAATTCAACTATCAAATTTTCAATTACAATATGAATAACAGAAGAGATAATATTTCACATTATCATTGATAAAATATTAATATTTGGATTCATCTAAGAAATATGTTTCTGTAAAAAGAAAAGTATTATCCAAATTAATTGAAATTTGCATCATTTCTTTAAATGTTACACGAATTTATTTGAATTTGTTAATATGTTCTAGAGATTTCATACATTTCTAGCGACCATACACAAATTCATCTTAAATATTCGATATTTTTTTAAAATATTGTGCGACATACAAAATTTAACATGTGGTAGTAGAATATTCAAAGTTCCCGCTACCTTTGCATAGTTTACTACTCAAATAGGTGGCACAGCAGCTGATGAATTGCCAACTGTTAATAAAGAAATCGTAATTTTTTTTATATACATATTTTGAACAGATATATTTTACAGCCTCCACCAACTCAGAGGAGCAACAATGACCTAATGAACTCTCATTTCCACTGCAATGCTATCGACCGTAACCGTGGAACACCCGTAAAGCCTGCAGCACGGCCGGTAACGAGGCGCGCAATCCGTTCCTGACGCAATCAAACTTTGACAGCGGATTCACGGCACGCTGCGTTCCTACAAACCTCCCTCGGCATTCCTCCTGATCATCAGACCTCGCAAAAATCGCGTACTGCCTCCAAAATGTCAACGCGTGAAACCGGAAATTGCCCGCGATTTTTTTACAATATCTACTCTGAGAAAATTGCCCCGCCCTAATAGATTCAAAATGAACTGTCGTAAATGTGGATATTAAGCCAAGAATGCGTTTTGTTATTCGACAATGAAGGGTATAAAACGCAACGTGTATTCTAAATAACTATTAGTGACTTTTAGGGGTAAAATGTAGAAATTGTCTATTTTATGCAAAATCACCCACCCGATAGTCAAAATAAAAATTATCTTGTCATATGCACCCATTTTTCTAGCATCCTGAAACACTAGATAATTGGGCGCAATTTTTCGTAAGCTAGATTATTCGTTTTTTTGCTTGACGCCAGGGGACATCTATACTGTGTCACTAGGGTTGCACAAAACGCGATTATTATTTAAGAAACACGGTTTTTGAGATTAAAATTAAGAAAGAGTGGGGTTGAAAGAGCAGAGAAACAAATATTAACACTAACTGTGTATGTATATACACATATATAATAATATAATAATAATATCTCTATCCCTCATTCTAATCACAGGGATTAGCCCAGAAGTCGGAGACTTGTGCGGGAGAGGGGGCATGTTTGTACAATTTTCCAGTTAAATATTTGTATCTTTCTTTGCAGTATTACATTAAAAATGTTTGTTTCTTGTTTTTTTTTTAATTAAAAATAATTCACCATTTGTTTATTTTTTATACAGTGTGGAAGAAAAGTATGGAATAAATTCATTATTTATAAAACAACGAAGTTTCATGAAATTTCCTCGGACACGTCGATTTTGCTTTTTAAAAAGACTCTTTAACTGTAAGACTCGGCTTGAAAAAAATGTGAATATTCCCATTTGTGTCTGTGATGGGATGGTTGAGGTAATATGACACTACATTTTTTCATTCAGATTTTCTATTAGTTTTAAAAAGGCTATACTTGTTACATGTCGCCAAAATGCACTATTTTAGGAAAAAATACATTTAATGTTTAGAGTTGTAAATGTATGAATTACTTTATAATCTCGGGTATTCATTAAACAGTGGGCCATATTTTAAGGCTAGCTTCCTTGGACGAATATAAGGCGATTTAAGTCAGCTTACTTTGATAAAACTTCGCTTCCTTAAAAAGTTATAGATCCGAGAAGGTATTTAAAAAAAAAATTTCAGACCAATAACTTTTTAATATTTAATAATTGAATAATCTTGAGACAATTAAGAATGTTATATCATGCTACCTGCGAATTTTCAAAGTAAAACTAACAAATAAATAACACGAAAAAGCGGTCTAACCAACAAATCTTTAAAAATACATATTGTTTAAAATTTAACTATACCTAAATCCTAAATGTAAATATTAAAATATATAATAATAATAATAATGCATTTATTGCCCAACAGAAAAAAAATTCCATTTACAGGACAAAACAAATAGATTTATATAATATAGAGCATACTAAAGTACAGAAAATGACGAAAAAATTACAAATTAAATATATATTGTGAAAAGAAAACAAAAACAAATAAAATGATAAATAGAAAAACTACAACTAATATTGAAAATTATTGAAATAATCTGATGCAATTCTTAACAAGTCATTAATATTACAATGAAATATATCACACTGATCTGCTATTTTGTTATAATTATTAGCCATTAAATAAATGGGAGATTTTAAAAGTATATTTGTTCTAGCACTTCGACAATAGAACAGTGAATTCTCACGAGAGCCAGGTCTCGGAACACGTATATTGAATAAATTGAGTAAAGCCTGAGAATCAACCATACCATGAAACAGCTTAAATAAAAAAGTTAAACTAGTAATCACTCTTCTAGTATACAACGACTGCATATGAAATCTTTGCAAAAGTAACTGGTGATCATATCCCCTATCAGTATTCTTTCCAAATGGTTACTGTAGATTTGATAGTAGGGATACCAAATAAGGTTACAGTATTCTAGTTTTGAACGTACGAGCGAATAATATAGACTCCTCAATGCACTTGCATCAGTGAAAGATTTTGTACTCCTTATAATAAAGCCTAGGGTACTGTATGCAGATTTAATATTTGAATTAATATGGCTAGAAAAAGATAATCTGCTGTCAAACACTACACCAAGATCTTTAATTTCCTCGCAACGTATTAAAGGTGACATACCTATATTATAATCAAATATTAGTGGCTGATTTTTGAAAGAATACGTACATGTTTTGCACTTATTTATATTAATAGGTAAATAATTATCAGTACACCAAGTATGAACATAATCTACAAGGTCTTGCAGTATCAAACAGTCAGTCGTAGATGATATATTCAAAAACAATTTCAAGTCGTCGGCAAACAAAAGATGATTAGATTTTAAAGTTAAAGATAAGTCATTTACAAATAGAATAAAAAGAAGTGGCCCCAGATTAGAGCCCTGAGGCACTCCTGATGTCGCAATAAAGGTGTTCGACTTGAAACCGTTATAAGATAATATTTGTTTGTACAGACACATCTCAAAGACCTTTGCGATGTTAGACAAAATTGCAATTGGACGATAACAACTCACATCTGCAGGGTTACCACTTTTTAGAATTGGACACACTCTTGTCAGTTTCCACCTATCAGGAAACTCGCCTGTGGATAATGCTATATTGAATAAAGTAAGCAATGGAGTGCACAGAACCCTTGAACAATCTTTTAGTAGAAAACTAGGAATCTGATCGTCACCACATGACATTTTGTTTTTTAATTTATGAATTGCTAGAAGAACATCAGATTCCGTAAGTTTCTGTATGTTAATGCAAGATTGATAATAATCTAATGAAAGATTCGGATTCTGAATATTCTCATCGGAAAAAACACTAGCAAAAAATTTAGAAAAGGCATCAACAATTTTATTGGGATCGTCAAATTCTTGATCATCGAAAAAAACATGCTTAGGTATACGCGTGTGCCCTTTCTTATTATGAACAAACGACCAAAACGTTTTAGGGTCACTATTAATATTGGCTTGGATGTTAATAAGATAAGTATTGTAAGCAAAAAACAGCTGATTTTTTATTAATTATATATCCAATATAGTTACCTTGAATTTGCTATATAAAATAGGTGTTACAAATGTTATTTATTTCTTTTCTTGGGAATGTCTTCGCATTTTTTGTCCAGTCGCCGATTGCATCTTTGCCGCCTGCAAGCAGCAGTTCGATCAAAGATTGAGTTTTAACATATAGTCAATTGGACATTATAATATCCGCCCTTAGTATACGCGAAAATATTTGTAATTGTTAAATTGTGGAATTAGATAGTAAAATGATGTGTCTTTTTAAAAGTTATTATTTTATTTCAGGAAAATTTATACTGTCACAATGAATAAACAAAACATTACAAATTTTATTTTTAATATTACTTTTGTTCTATATGATTTATTTTTCTGGATTTCTGTACCTAAAAACATCACAATTTTGATCATTTGACGACGAGAAATGAGGCGTACATAAAATTTATTTATCACAGATGAATTTGTATCAGTGGATTTAGATGAGGTAAATGAATAGCGTGCGTTCTATCATGCTTATATTTTAGAGGCTATAGAAATATTAAGCAGAATACACCTCAAACATCCATCGATAAATCATCACAACCTCCTATTCAGGCCGACATCCCGTCTAGCCTCTATATTTAAGTGAATTAAGGATCCAGATTAATATTCCACACAAACGGTAATTAAAAAACAGCCATGCAGTGGATGTTCTTGAAAAGAAAACGTCTCGACACCGGCCTTCACCTCGAGCGGCTTACTGCCGTCTTTGCCTCTTTTGTTTTCTTTCTACGTGTAATTTTCTGTACTCCCACCCCACCCTGGGCGCTTGGTACCACTGTTTCTTCTCGTGTGAGGTCCGCAAGCTTACTGGCGCCGTATTCTCGAAATAGTGTTTTCTACAGATACAAATAATTTAAGAACTGAATAATATAGATCTTAGTAAATAACAGGAATATAGCAGCGTGTAACACAATGATGTTAAGAAAATTTAGGGTCAGTTTCTATGTTTAAAAATAAGAAAAAAGTTTATATAACATGGGTCTGGAAATATCTAATTTTCAAGATACAGGTTTGTTTAAAATTGTCTGTCTTAAATGCTATAGAACCAATCGAGATATTGAGATGAGATTTGGTAGGCAACAGTGTATAGTGAAGGGCTACTTTAATTTATACAAATAAATTTCTCTTGTAATATACTAGCATCAGTGGCGTTCGTCTCATATTTAGGGGAAAAAAATGTACGCCACTGATTTTTGAACAAATTTTTTTCAGTAACGTGCAAACTTATACGTATTTTGAAAGTTGAGAGTTGTACTGAAAAAGCATTTGTTTTAAAAGTATTAAAAATCAAAATAAACCGTGGTTTTATTGATTTTTTGAATAAAAATGGTTTTTTTAATAAAAATCATGATTTTTCCAACCCTGTCCAAGAGACTGGCTTTAAGGGAGCAATATCAATTTGTTCAAAAATCAGTGGCGTACATTTTTTTTTTTTGCTAAAAATGAGTATCTATCGGCACGAACGCCACTGATGCTAGTATATTACAAGAGAAATTTATACATGTAAAAGTAGTTCTTCCCTATACACTGTTGTGTACCAAATTCCATCTCAATATCTCTCAATATCGGTTTTCGTGAAGACTATTTAAGACAGAAAATTTTAAACAACCTGTGTGTTCTTCTTATTTTTAAACATAGAACCTGTCCCTAGATTTTATTAACATCATAAAGTTAGTAAAACTCTGTATAACGATAGAAAGCGGTCCAACCAACAAATTTTTTGATACAGAAATCTTTCAAAATACGTAATTTTTAAAACAAACTGTTGATGTAAATATTATTATACTAAAGGGTGTCCCAAAATTAACGAAAGATTTGAATTTGCCGCCATTTGTGCGGTAAAGTGTCGCCAACCCTAAACAAAAAAATAATTCGACAGCTGACAGTTTGTCTTCATTATTGAACAATATTTCAAAAATAATGAAAACTTGGCGGCTGCAGTTCGAAAATTTCATACAAAATATGGTCGCAATAGTGTTTTATCTTCGTCAGCTGTAAAGAGATTAATTGAAAAATTCAGGGGGAGTGGATTCGTTGGAGACGCCAAACACACTGGTCGTCCAAAAACAAGCCGTTCAAATGCCAATATCGAAGCAGTGCGTGACAGTGTCGGTGACAATCCAGGAATCTCTACAGCGTATACTCACTCACTAAAGATCTGTATATCCATGCTTACAAAATTCAATTAACGCAGCAACTGAAGCCTAATGACCATGCACAGCGAAGAGAGTTCGTTGAATGGATTATTGATGATGAGCACATTTTGATGGCTTTGTTAATCGCCAAAATTGCCGCGTTTGGGGTTCTGAGAACTCACATGTGATTGTCGAAAAACAAATGCATCCACAACGTGTCACTGTTTGGTGTGGATTTTGGGCTGGAGGCATAATTGGACCATACTTTTTTGAAAATGAGGCTGGTCAAGTAGTGACTATTACTGGTGCTCGATATCGCGACATGATAACACAGTTCTTTCTGTCGAAATTGGATGCTATTGATGTGACCAATATGTGGCTTCAACAAGACGGTGCCACATGCTATACAACCCGTGGAACAATTCAATTACTGCATGAGACATTTCCAGGTCGTGTACTGTCTCGTTTCGGTGATCAGAATTGGATCGTGTGATTTAACACCATTAGATTTCTTTTTATGGGGTTATTTGAAATACCAGGTCTATGTCAATAAGCCCACAACCACCCGTGCATTAAAGGAGGAGATTCAACGCTACATCAACAAAATTCAGCCACATCTATGCACAGTGGTCATGGAAAATTTCGACAAACGAGTGCGTATGTGCATGCAAAGCCATGGAGGCCATTTGCCCGATGCGTTATTCCATAAATAACCCTATCCTATGTACTTTATGATTCAATAAAAAAATAACAATCAACTGTGTTTTCATTTAATTCAAATCTTCAACTGTGTTTTCTATTTAATTCAAATCTTGCGTTAATTTTGGGACACCCTTTATAAACTTGCATAGTTCTACATATAAAAAACATCAAGATTTTATTTTTGATATTAGTTTTGTTCTACGTGTTTTATTTTTCAAGATTTCTGTACTTAAAAACTACCACAGATTTAATCAATTTACGGCAAGAAATACGGAGGCCTTAATCACTTTATCAAAGAAACAATTGAGCTATTCAAAATGGAAATTCGCAAAGATACTCCTAAACCATATGATAGCTTCCATAAGTGCAATAATGAAAAAACTTTGGGGGATTCGAACAAATTAGTTTGCCAATCCTCAGTAACTAACAGTAGAAAAACTGTACGTTTTTGCGCAAAACGGACAAAATTACGAAACGTGAGCTAAATATTTTACGGAGTAGTTTAGAAATGGGAAGCGACTCTTATTTGAAACACCCTATATTGATTCCTGATAAATATTATAGATGGTGATGGAACTTTCGCCAAATTTTATGTCCTGTTTACGCTAGCCTTCTCGTGTTAGCTCGCATTCCACAGCTAACTAGAAAACCAAACATATCCGACACCTGGGACCTTTCAAGGTCCTCTGGGCACTTAAACAGGGTAAATATTTCTTGGCGTGTTTATTACCTGATATAAAGGTACGTTTTTTAAATATTTTCATAGCGATATTAAAAGCACATTCTTTAGAAACAAGCTTGTTTAGTGTTAAAAAAGAGGTTAAACTGAAAGTACATTTTCAGATTCTACGTGTAATTGTCAAGTTTGTTAATATAGCATGTGTCAAAAATCAACAGATATTGAGTTATTTCGCTTTGTACAATTTTTTTATCATGACTACGAATTATTCTGTTTAATTAAAGTAATTAGATTTAAAAAATGATAATTTTATGGGAGTAATACCGAGGGAGGCACAATATCAAGAATAGATGCAAGTTTCTCTATATTACACACACCATGTTGAAAAACATGCGGCTAATAGGGACAAATGCAAACCTCAATAACTCGCTTATTTTAAATGGAACATCCTGTGTTTGATTTTGCCATCTCTTTCTATATTTTATTTCCTTTCGATTTGAATAAAAATTTCATTTAAAATAAGCGAGTTATTGAGATTTGAATTTGTCACTATAGGCCGCCCAGTTTTCAGCACCCTGTATAATCTAGGGAAACCCGAGCCTATTCTGGATATTGTGTCATGTCTCAGTATTACTTCCACTTAATTATTATTTTTTAAATCGCTGGTTACGTGATTTAGACTGAATAATTCAGTCATGATCAAACAAAAAAAAAAAAAATCAAGAAAATGAAAATAACTCAAAAACTGTTGAGTTTAGGCATACAGCATATCTAACAAAGTTGACTTTAAATTAGACGTAGCATCTGAAAATGAAATAGAAAACATGTTCCATTTAAAATAAGCGAGTTGACATGTACTTCCGGTATAACCGGAAATGCCAATTCAGCAATGTCGAAACCCCCTAAAACAACAATATTCAGATTGCTATCATTTCTGGTTTCCTAAATACCGTCTAGTGCACGCTTAATGTGTTACACCCTGTATAGGTTCGTAAAGCACAAACGTTCCCAATGGTTTACAATATACAGGGTGAATCTTAAATAAGTACAAATATTTTAACTGCTGGTGTAGTTCGTCATTTAAATCAGTCTAGTGAAAGTCATTTTTAAAAATGTCTAATATTTACGGAAATATTAATTTTTTAAAAAAATACCCAGATTTTGAGGACCGCTGGCTGATTTGTCATCCAACAACGTAATGAAACATATGATTTGTTGCGAGGTTGCCATATCTCCTCCAATATAAATATTACGTTTCCTTTAACGTAATAGTTCTATTTTAAAAATACTTGTTTTAAGCATAAGTACAGTAAAATTGGGTATGTAGTTATGATACGCAGCAATATTAACATAAATTTTAACATCTGAACTAACCTTACTATACTTCAACGATTAAAAATGAATTTCCGCAAGTTCAATACTACCGTAAAATATTTAGGAAGATATTACGTGATATTACTATGTCCAATGTTCAAAAATTATACATAAACGTGCACACAAGCTTATCTGTTTGTTAAAAAATTAACTATTTAATCAGTAATCCACATTTCACAAGTTAAATGTCATTGTACACTGTTAGAAAGGGACACAAAACACAATTTCCTTAAGTTATTTTATGAAGAATAACGAAAAACTATGCACGCGTTTTTTATTTAAAATGGAAAAAATGTCAACTTTTAGCAAATTTTGTTGCTATTTTCATGCATTATGTGGGGTTAACAAGTTTGACTTGGGGTTCCGATAATCTGTCATGACAGTCAATGACAGTTTGATAATAAAAAAATAATATAAAATGTTACACTTGACAAAATTCGCTAAAAGTTGAGATTTTTTCTTCCTTGAAGCAAAGACATTTGTGTAATACTGGCAACACTGTGAACCACACGTTCAGTCTTCATCTCTATGACTCATAAAAGTATGAAGGGTCTGTCTAGGCCAGCGGTCCTCAACAAGTTTTCTGCTGAAAAATTACGAAATTTATTTAAAATTTCACTTTTTTATTTCTGATTTTTTTGTAAAAAAACTATTAATTATGTGTTCTACACACAAAACTATACTGCTGATTAAAATATTTGTACTTATTTAAGATTCACCCTGTATAATAAAAAGGAATAAACTCCTGCGTTAAAGCAATAGGACAAAGAAATTGACATTTACATGGTTGTCAGACTTTGGGAATGTCTCATTGTTTAATGTTATGTAAATTGAAATGCTGGGGGCGGGGGGTACAAGTTGGTTTCGGAGCTGTATGAATTGGTCAGTAACAGCCTGAAAGGGGGTTTAAATAATTATTTGAAAAAAAATTTTCCAGCGTAAATATAAATTTAAATTTCTTTTTATTCGCGTCACCCATTTTTCCCTATCTCCTCTTAAAATTAATGACATTATGACTGAATTACCCTGTAGGGTATAAGCGAGGGTATAAGCTTTGTTCGCACAATACACAAATTAGTTTCCAATCGTCCGGAGCATGCGCACCCCAACTAAAACAATGGATTTTCAACCTTATGGAGGCATTATAAATAAACTGCGCGTGCGTCGGACGATTGGAAACAGTTTCCAACTGCTGTGCGAACAGGGCTATTATTATTAATCGAGTGCGATAACAATGCATTTGTCTGCCAGCCATACTAGTCACATTTGCAACGATATACAACACACATACCAAAAGACCAAAAAACGCGTATTTTCCTTTGTGAGTCCACATAGCTCCTTTGTCTAGTCGCAGAAGACACAAAAGAGACCGTCCGGCGGCGATACACTCAAATAATCGTATTAATTCACGAGATAAATAGGTGCAACAACCTCGACAAGGTTACGTTCACAAATCGCTAATGAACTTGAAACCGCCGTATAAAACTCGGAGATATAATTATCCAGCAACGGATAAACTACCTACGGACTTCTAGATGCATATTTATAAGTTATTGCTCTCTCAAGAGTTTTCTATTTTTAAAGTAACACGCTTGTTAACGATGAAAGCTGCGTTTCCCCATTCGTATTAATCTCCCACCGATCGTAATCGCCTAGATTGCTCCGGCCGGGCAATATTCATCTGCCAAATGAACCCAATTTTCTTGCAAGACTCGTCGCCATATATTGCAAAATTTTGCACGGATATTACTATTCATAAATACAAACGATAGTTAGAAAACGTCACAGTTTAAATGTACAGTAACAGTTAGACCACTATTATTATGTGATCAGAGCCGACACGGTTTTTGCCTGAAGTCGTAAATCAACTCGACAGATGCGTTACGAGGGATATCAACAAGTTCTACATCACATGAGATAGGGTACAGCATATACAAGGGTTAGGATGTTTTCGAAAAGTAACGAATAAATTCATTATTTTTTAAAGTTATTTTGGGAAGTTTTCGAAAAAAATCCCCTGCCACGTCGATTTTGTTTTTAAAAAGGGCACTTTTTGACATACGACCCATATTTGTGACGTCATCGTTGTTCGAGATATGACGTCATCGACAATTTTTTTAAATAGCAACGCCCATTTTTGACCATGCCATTTGAAAGAGTCATTCTAGATACATACATCATGAAAAATTATGGTGTTACATAACAAAAATTTCAAGATTCATTTCATTTGGTATATTTGTCATCTGTGAGAAAACGTTTAATTTTTTTAATATTTCGTTCATTTTGCGTTTTTTGCTTTTATGTGCTTTATGGCATTAAAATATAGTTGTAATTGTCGAGTGTCGATATTATAATGTTTACTTCAAATAAGTAGAACTGATGTTCGAGTTTATTATTTAATTACTTATATTAAAATCGAAAATGGATAAAATTTTATTTAATCTTCTACACTTATATCTTTATACGATCTACTAAATAATATATCTTAAATAAGTATTAAGTATTATTGATTTTATTTTTGACTAAGTAACTTTTCCATAAGGTCGAATATTATAACTTAATTTTAGCCTCAATTTTATTATAACACTTGTAACGCTGGTTGCTTATAGTTAGTAGAAATTTAAAGTTCCATCTCAAGTTCCACCGTTGTTTAAAAAAGTAATATCTTGAAGCATTCAGATAAAATATCCAATTATTCAGAAAATATTCTAAGTTTTAAAAATCATAGTCAAACTCAAATTCAAATGAAATTTAAGAAAATCAAGTGGAATCAATAAAATCAACGAAATCATGCGAAATCAGTAGCATCAACGAATTAGTGAAATCAGTAAAATCAAATGAATTCATATAAAATCTGGTAAAATCACTAGAAATCAAGTAAATCAGGAATTCATGTGAAATCTGATTTTACTGATTTCCATTAAAGTAATAAGAAATCTAAGATCAGGGGTTCAAAATTCTTGGAAGTGACATCTCTCGTTCGTATATCAATTTAGCATATTTAAATATTATTACTTTTAGATAGGTATACACAAATTTATTATAGTTAAAATAACATTAGACAAATTGGGGTTTTGTACAGGTAACATTGGGCACATAAAAAAACAAGCAATTAAATTTACACAACTTTTAATTTAGGATTTCTTTTTTATAATAATTCTTAGATGTCTTCCAAGACAAGATTCCTAGATGTCTTTGCAAATATTTTCTAAAGATATTAAATAGTCTGAAAAAAAATCGGAGGCACTGCTCAACTACTAAATAATGTAGTGATTTGAATTAAGTGCATTGCAGTACTCTATCATAATATTTTTGTGTATATCTCAAGTTTCTACAAACGTTTATTCCAACCGACTATACAAAAATAGATTAATTTCATTAAGACGCATTAAAGCGAATGCGCTTGTATTTGTATTTTACAAAATCCAGTGGAACGGAAATGACTGTCTAACCCCTTAATCCAACTGATAAATTCCATTAAACCCTTAATTGACAGGATCTACTTGGCCTTAGTAGAACTAATTTTAATACGGAGTTATGTTGATACGACTATAAATTCATATTTATAATTAGAATCCCTTAATTATTAATAGTTATTTCTCATAATTATTGTGAGTGTAAATATCAGTTCAACCAATGATTTGCCATTAGATATTGAGAATGAAGCTTCCAGTGTTGTATCCAATCTCATGCCAGAGAAATCAGCGAAGAAATACGAAAAAGCATTTGGTCGCTATGAAAAATGGTGTAGAGAAAAAAACATAATTATTTTAACGAACTAAGGAAAACATAGAAGTTTTCATCTCTTTGGTGCTATTACTCCACTATAAGAACAAAAATTTTATTCAAGAAAAATATCGATATCAAAAAATACTTATGATTACATTCATGAAGCAAAAATCAGGGTACAACTTTAAAAAATCTAAAATATTAACAAAGAAAGAAATATCCAGATTTTTAATGAATGCGGGCGATGATGAATGTAGCTACATTACATAAGTTTTTTAGTAAAAAAAGTTTTATAATCAATACACATTTTTGAGTTATTTTGATTATTGGTTTGCCGGGAAAATTTCACAAATGTGCATGTAGAATGTGAAAAATGAAGGACTATGCTTGCAAGTCATGATACCCAATACCAAAACAAGTGTCTAGAAAGTTTTTTGGTAACATCTGGAAATATTGATGGCTTGAATTTGGTAGAACTGCTAAGAAAATACGTCCAATTAAAAGAAGCTGTGATCATGTTCGCTTCATTTTCTTCGATATAAAGCTGGTAAATGGACCAAACAACATGGTATAATACTCAATTTCTTAAACTGCCTAATCGAAATGCGTATAATGAGCACTGTTTTCAGAGATCTTCAACCTCTCTTTTAGTCGATCGCGGGGCAGATCTTTCGAGTATAAAGACATGATGACTAGAAGTCTAATTCTGTCGCTGAAGGTTACATCGAAACGTTCTACTGAAAATAAGAAACGAACAGCTATGAAAATTCTAGGTGAAAGCGAGAATATTCCCTTGAAAGCCGAAAATATTCTCTCAACAAAAATATTTCCACCTATTCAAGCAAATCGATAGACAAGTCAGCATCTGGTATTATCAAATTGTAAAGATGTTACTGTCAATGTATATAATAAATGAGTTTTCATATGCTCTTAGGATTTTGTTTATTTAATAAATGTCTAATGTAACGCACAACGTCATTATCGCACTGAATGCGTTAATAATTTCTTTCTACGTTCATGCAAAAAACAAAACTTTATTGAACTATATTTAGCGGAAAAGCTGGTCCTTTATTGCACTCATCTGTCATTCTACTGCGGCGTTTTGTGGTCAAGACAAATATAAACGTTCAATTCGACGTCATATTTAGTCTATTTTCTGTGAAATTGTATTACGTATTTATTATATACTGGAATTTATTAAAAATAAAATTAGTTTTCTTTGAATATTAACTGAATAACAAAATATTTTTTGGTTTTTACATGAACGTAGAAAAAATAGTGTATGCAACTCGTACAAAAAGTGTTTATTGCACTTGTTGCATAAATAACTAAAAAAGCGCTACTTAAGTCATTATGACGTTCTAAACAGTGTCAAATCATAGTCGTTATGTGACAGTTGTAGATAAAAAAATAGTCATTTAGACTGACAGATTTTCTTCATTTTATACGGTTCATTTCCTGTTCCAGTTATTGTATTCAAAAATGACAAGATATTCCAAAGTGGAGAGAAATTAAAAATTATCGTACAATTACTAGGCTCTGAAGCGCTAATGTAAATATTTTTATTGCCACTTATGACGTTTATTATGATTACACAGAAGGAATTAAAAACCTCTTCAATATTTTGGCGCGCTGAAAAAACAAGATGTAATTGATGGCGTATGTCTTGCATGCCAGTAAATCAAAGCGAATATAATAATAACAGATAAACTCTCTCGGTTACGAAAAAATGTTCTCACATATCCTCCGTTCTCGTGAAACGCTTATATCGGGAACTGTTCACTTATTTAAATTTAAACCGAACGCTTAAGAAAACAAACCAACTGTATAGTAAACAAATTTTCCCTAGCGCTTGATACAGAACACGAAGCTGGCCGTGATGTGTAAAACATCTGCCGCTCGAGACAAAAAACAACGCCAGCTTGTTTAATATATGCCCCTACAAAATTAAGAGAAATGGCTCTGATGCCACGATGTAACGGCCTCGAACGGAAGACTGGCATTCCTGATTTTACCCCAAAATTCTTCCACAGAGAGTGCCTATCCTGCTCCAATCCTTAAAACGCACAATGTGGCAACAGATAATCTTATACAGGCTACTATACTTATAAAAAAAAAATAAATAAATAAAAATGGGAATAGATGCGTTATGAAGAATAAAATCAATATCGTAAAAAACATTTGTAAAATCCTTATAGTTTCCAAGACAAAAATTATTGAAGTTTTATTTTCAACCTTTACCCTCGATTGTAGGCAGAACGATTTTCCGGTAGACATGTACCAAATGCAGCTACTTTTGCCGCGGTAGTGCAACGCGGGAATGAGACGAGAATTTTGCAACCGAATCGTGGAAGACATGAAGGTCCAAGACGTCCACGGCGAAGAACACATTTTACAGACTGTTGAAGAGATTTCTCGAATAAGTACCAGGCAAATAGCTCAAGTACAAGGAATTTCCAATCAACAGTGTGGCGTATCAAACACGAGGCTCGTACCATGTACAGCGTGTCCAAACATTAATACCAGAGGAGTATCCCTTACGAATTAGATTTTGTGTGTTGCAATAAAATACTCAAAAGCTCAGCTTTATAGCTGATGTATTAGTTTCAGAAGCTATTTTTATACAGAATGGTATGTACAACTTCCACATTACTCATATTTGAGATTTTGCAAAATCTGCACGCAATTCAACGGGATGATCTGCCTGGACTTCTGGATGATGTGCTCATAGTGTGATTTTTCCACGAAAGTGTCCCCCTCATTTTCGACAAAATGTTCAAGAGTCCTTAATGTTCAAAGCGTACGATGGATTGGACGAGGATGACCGGTACCATGGCCACCACGACCTTCTGGTTTAAATCCTTTGAACTTCTTTTTGTGGGGATATTTAAAAAATGAAGGGTATCGTACCGAAGTAAACATTATTGATGACGAATACAAAACGAACACGAATCAATAACATTTTTTTAATTCGTAGACTGGGTAAGAAGGGCCCAAATGTGTTAACACGTCGGTGGACAAAATTTTGTTGTAATATCAGGTATGTCAAATTATTTTATTAATTAAAATCACACATTAATTTTATTAATTAATAACAATAGCGGCAAACGCAGTTGAATTTGTTGATATAAAATTTTATTTATTTCTTTCCTTAGGAAATTCTTTCATTTTTTTTTCATTCATTTTTATGCATGCTCTGCCTTGCGTAAGGTTAGATTATACAGTGGACCAGTTTCCAGTGCCGTGCGGAAGTGTATTTTAAAATCATTTTCGGATTGCCTTTTTTGATATTTTTAATAAAATTGTATTTGTAAGCGTCTCCTACAGTATTCTTTTTTTTGATGCTCTGAATTATCCTGTAAAACATGTTGCCACTTTCTTTCTTCATGTTCTCCATCATAAAACGCAATTTATCTTGAGAACGGTTCGAGTTGGAGCTTTTGATGATGAGTACCTTTTTTGTGTAGAATACATTGGCCGTAAAAATTAAGGACAAAAAAACCTCATGCAATCCTAAAATCTCCGCCACTGTCATATGAATAAAAATTTAGTTAGCGCTGAACAGATAATAATAGTAATAGGTGTACAAGATTTGACGTCTGTATCTCAAACGGTTCCTATATGTCAAAGACGGTTCGTTTGTGGACCCATGTTAACAAGACTTTTTTACTTAGAATTGGGCCAAACATTCACACCTACATTTTCCGACACACCTTTTGAAACACCCTGTATGTCCCTATTAATGTTAGCTGCAGATGATGAATTGTTTAGGCATGAGCATGTTTTTAAAATCAACAAGTTTGTTGTGGTGAAATATACCAATTCACTCTTATTTGTTTACAGAATTCTGATTGGTCAGATGGAATCCACAATACCAAATTGCTGAATTTAAAAACAGGCCTCCGTGCATTCGCGGGAACCAAACCGATTATCAAATTGGTGCGACATTTGTTATTTTGGAAAACCGTTGTAATGTGTTTGATTTCAATATTATTCTGTGTACATAATACTTCATATTTTCTTTTTTTATTCAATTACCATACTTAACTATTTAAGAAATATTATTTAGTAGTAGTGTAGTAAACGTACACCTGATTTCAGGAGTCTCACACCCTTATGTAGTGTGAATATTAACTAAATTATTTCTCCGAGTGTAGAATTAGGAAAAATTGAGAGATCTATCCAAAACGTACCAAGACCCCTCATTTTAGACCACCTATTTTTATATAATAAAAATACGTACAATTAACACTAGTCGTATATTAAAAATGTATGTAATTATAACTTAACATGTAGGTATACTTTATGAATAATAAAAGAGATATATGCGTTTTCGGCAGTCGTAAAATAAAACTACCACTCATTCCGGCGACTGACTGCCTAATTTGTTTTAATAAAAAAATAATTAACGGCGCTCTTCGAGTAAACAGCCAGCTGCTCGTATGTAGGACGGATCATTAACACCCCGTTTCTACAGGCAGAAACGTAAAATTCACAAAATAAACCTACATCCTAGTCAGTTTCCACGCTCACGGAGCGTAATTACTATTTTCTACAGTGCCGGAATGTGGAGTAAGTATTGTTATTAAACTACTTTACGTGGCAATTAAAACTCGCATCAAAATTAATCCGTTCCAACTTCGTTACATAAAAATGTGAGTAATGGCAAGTTTGGAATTTCAGGAATTGCCTTTATTAGTAGAAACCTGCAAAGATATTTATTTCTGCAGTTCCTCGGACTTTAAACTTTGGATTCTTAAATGACAAAATAGCAACTTTTGCTGCCTCAGTGTTTTATTGGATTTTGGATAGGTAACCCTTTTTTTGTTTGCCACTGATCTAAATACACGAGTTTTTCTCACTAGTTCGCCTATATAGGGTGAACCTTAAAAAAGTACAAATATTTTAACCGTAGGTGTAGTTTGTCATATACAGGGTGGTCTGCAAATAATGGCCCATAGAGACATACTAAATTTTCACTTCCAAATATTACGATTTAAGCCAACTTGGCTTAATAAAAAGTTGATTGAAAGATGCAGGGTGTCAACTTTGGAAATTAAAGTGATATTTAGTAATAATTACAATGTCGAAACATGCATCAACTTCAAAATTCGAAAATAGATGTTTTTGCATATGAATCTGTTTTTTATTTCGACGTATTTCCTAGTGGGCACCACACCCTTCATATTTGTGATGTAAATGTGGGCGTAACTTTTTTGGTCCTAACGTTATCAAGTTTTTTTTATTAAAAAATCTTAAACCTACTTTGTTTTTGAGAAAAAAAGGTATACTTACTTTACTTTATCACGTTTACACACAACACGACAGCAGTTAGTTTTGTTTATAGACATAGTTTAAATATCTACTCTTTCTGAAACATGTTTTACAAGCTGCAATCTCCCAGGTCAGATATAATTTTGTGAAAAAATATAATATCTTCAAAGGGACTTAAAGATACTAAAAAACAAGAATATGATTTAGATAGATCATTTAAAATTATTTTTAGAATCGGTTTATTGAGTCTAGACCTGCAGTTCTGCTGAACTAGAACTAATCATATTTCACTGCCACTTCACTGAAAGAAGAGCACCGCTTCGAGTCTGTTTCACCTATTTCGTCCATTACTTTTATGTAAAACTGGTCGTTTCTATCCGAGACCGAGAGTAACCACCACTATTACCAAATTCGTAATAATGTCCTAAGTTTCTTAATTGCAAGACTGGTCGCAAGACAGTACCAGACATGATTTTGCACGATCTAGCAAGAACAAGACTTGTTCTGTTCTTGTGTTCTTTAATATGATATTCAACTATGTTCGAATGAATATTTAAAAAAATGAAAGAAAATTGTCGAGAATAAATTATTGGCACCTAATAAATAGATATGATCGAATACAAGACAGTGACAATAAAAATAGATAACTTTAAAAATACATTTGTCCTTGCAATAAATATGCAATGCTTAAAAAAATCAATAATATCATCTAAACCTCTCGTACTACGTAAGTACCCAATTGTATACGCTTACAAATATTTTTTATTACTTTGAGTATCATCAAAATTTAAAACTGCTACAATTCAGATTCCCTGTTACTTTAAATTTTATATGAATTCACTTGATTTTACTAATTCACACTAATTCACTAAATTCACTAAATTCACTAATTTCACTTGATTTTGTTGACTCGACTGATTTCGTTGATTTTATTGATTCCACTTGATTTCCTTAGATTTCATTTGAACTTGCAACTAGCTGGAAAGTTGAGTGGAATGTTGAGTTTTATTAATTAATTGTTTTCTTATAATGATATTTTGTAGTACTTACCTACTTATTTAAAGAAAAGTTCAAAACAAATTCTTAAAACTTGTAATATTCGACCTTATAGAAAGGTAACTTAGTCAAAAATAAAATCAATAAGATAATACTTAATATTTTCTTTTTTTATTTTATTACCAAACGTATTTAAGAAATATAGTGTAGGAGGTTAAATAAAATTTTGTCCGCTTTCGATTTTCGATGTAAGTGATTAGGTAAATCAAGCTAAACTTGAACATCAGTTCGACTTATTTGCACTAAACATTTATAGCATTGACAGTTGCAACTATAATTTAATACCATAAAGTACATAAAAGCAAATGCAAAATCACTTAATCAAGATTTAATTTAAGAAAAAAAACAACACAAAACAATCAACATAATATTGTACAGTTATCTGACTGATGACAAATAATATATCAAATGAAATTAAGTAGTTGCTCGACTGATTTACGTCACTTTAGAGATTTCACAGATTTCGGCAATTTCACAAGACTACATGATTTCATTGATATCTACAGAAATTTTTTTGATTTCACATAATACGTACGCCTGATTTCAGGAGATGAGACCTTAGTTATATCAAGACTCATTTACTTAAAATATATTTAGATGTGACTAAAAAACCTTCCCCTGTTAAAAATAGGTATGACGTAATGGGAAAATGTAGTTCTAAATTTATCTAATTTGTATAGATATCAAAACAGGAAACTGTCCATGTTTATCGTTTAGAAAGCAGATACCTAAATAACGGGGAAACCTGCGTTCATCGAGAATGTTTAGGTGCATTCCTGTAAATATTTTGGAAATTAAAGTGTCGCTTGGTGAATAACAATTCTTTAAAATGGAAATTGTTTCTATAAGGTCTGCCTGTCTTACTTACCTTCATCAATTTAAAAAATTACTAGTTTTGAAACAATAATTCAACTACAGATTGTACAGTCTGGATGTCAAAAAAAAAATTACCTACACCTATGTCTAAATGTTTGACCAAAAAAATATAATGCAGAAACAATATTTAGGCGTATACACGGAAATAAATCTAATCTGCCGGGTGATCCCAAATAATGTGCAACTTTTTCGATTGGAAATATATTTTTTTTAATAAGGCAAATCAGCTATAAACAATATTTTTGTTCTAGTCGTCTTAATATTTACAGAAATACGATATTCGGTAGTCTAACGCATCACAGAACGGCCAAAATCAATAGCAATGACAGAAGTATGGCACTGCATCTCTGCAAATACAAGATAACATTTTATTAAGATAAAAATAAAAGTAAACTTTATCTATTATTTCTAAGAATACTCTGTCATCTTTATATCTGGTAATCTCGCTGGCAATCCTTGTAGGTAATCAAAAAACCGATTTATTTTCAGTCAGTTACGATCGGAGATAGATCAATATTTCGGCAACGCTAAGAAAATACGAAAATCGCTATATTTGTTTTCAGATATGAAATTTATTCCCAATTACTTTATGATAAAATTAGATCTAAGAACTTTACAATACACGGTTTTTCTTAATTTATTTCTGCCTTCCCTTTTAAAAAAAACATGTTTACTGTTTAAGTATCTTAATTAAATATACGATTAAGTTTGTGTATGTTATATTTAAGGCAGCAATCATTGGAAAATATGAGGCGTAATAAGTCAATTCGCAATAATTTTCACATTTAAATATCTATTTGGAAACCTTACGTGCACCACATACGTATTAACTTGCAGGTGCCTACAAAGGACGATATACATTTAATCAAAATTCAGAATCTATACAATTAGAACGATAAAATGCCTTTCGAACTTTTTTATTACGCTTTGACCTTCACTTACTCGTCAAATGGGAACATACATCATATAGGTATACTTTTTTTTAAAAAAGAACAAATTTTGTACATATTTTTTTTTAATCTCCTAATCAAAACAGTATTATTATGTGTAAGCCAAAAATGTACTTAAAATTAATATTAGGTAGGTACAGTAAATATCCTTCGATGTATCTAAGTAGATTTTGTCTCCAAATCACATAAACAATGAAATTTTCTTTTGTTTAATAGAGAGCGAAATACACAGGGAATTATGATATTTACAAAAATAAAATGCGAAACTATGAAAATGAAATAAGTACAGTAAAAAGAGAGAAATCAAGAAATGAGTGTGCTCTACTCTAGTTTTTGTTGAGGCAAAAGCAGAGATCGACATGCCATTCTTCGTGTTGAAAATGGCCGACGAACAAGGGACACATCTAGAAAGATTATCTCTGCTTCAGAACAACATGAATAAAAGTCATGATGAATATACCGTAAAACAAGAATGATGTTAAGATTTATAGGCATTTTCATACACTAACC
Source organism: Monochamus alternatus (assembly GCA_037114965.1). Classification (NCBI taxonomy): domain Eukaryota; kingdom Metazoa; phylum Arthropoda; class Insecta; order Coleoptera; family Cerambycidae; genus Monochamus; species Monochamus alternatus. Next base: position 8,111,904 of record CM073426.1, on the reverse strand, counting down.
TCATATTTAACACCTGCAAGCCTCAACCATGTCTCTACTTTCAGGCAGTACGGCGACAGGGATGGTATAAGAGGAGTGCGAGAGAACTGGTACAGATAGACCACGTCCTTTTCGAAGTTCGTCTTATGCACTACAACTTTCGGGGGTGCCGGTTCCTTTTCCTTGGCTGCTGGAGCGTCGCCGGCGTTCTCCTGCTTCCCGGCCGCGGCCTCCTCCGCCTTATCGGCGGGCACCTCTTCCTTGATCTCCTTGGTCTCGGCGGCCGGCACGTTATTCTCTACCTCGGTGGCCATCGCTAGTTCGACTACGGATACGGCGAAGACGATAACACTGAACAGAACACGCGACCACACAAGAACGGCACAATGACAACTCGATAACCGAAGTGGCAGCACAGAAATGTGAGGGGACCGAGGACCGAGCCGGGCGAGGAGTCGCGTTCGCGTGACGTCACTCTTCGGCTCGGCAAAAGCGACGCTGGCTCGCCCCCACCCTCGCATCGCGCCTTGTTGCCATGCACATGCACCGAGCCCCACCCTTTTATTCATCTCTTGTGTTCCTTCTGTGGACATTGACCCATCCGAGTTTAGCTACAGGGTGTCTTGATTGCCCGTTTCCACATACAGAGGGTTAATCGAGGGGTTAATTTAGTAACTATAGATGACTTTTTAATAGTCGTACTTACATTCACCAAATCAGGTTATAGTAAACATTTACAAGAGCGTAATACTCACCAATCTTAACACAAAAAATCCTACCACCCTATTTTCGAGGGTGCCGATTGCGAATCTGAAGTCAGATTTCGGCGGTCGCATAGTTTTCAAAAATAATTTTTTCAAATTGTAGCCCCTATGAGGTTGAAGATGCAATATGACCGCTATTTTGACAACTATCTCAGGTCATGAAGAAGGCAGAGGGGTTATTTTGCAATTTCAACCTAATGTAGTGTATACATAGAGGTTATAATTTTGGAAAAAATTTTTTCGAAAACTACATGCGAGCGCCGAAATCTAACTTCAGATTCGTCATCAGTACCCTCGAAAATGGGGAGTGGGAATTTTTTTGTTAAGCTTGGATAGTTTTACGCTGTTGTAAATAATTACCCAGGTTATTTATTATTCCTATATAAATTGCACCCACAGACCTCATAAAAAAGGTAGTTGCATCCCTATTTTTTAAGCTGTAATATAGAAAAACGTAGAGGGTGAGTCACATTAATTTACCGACCAAAATCCATCTCCTAATACGCCATCTGCAAAATAATGGTTCAGACTAAAATTGTCACGAATGGTAGGTCATTCATCTGTACTAGTGACCTTGACTTTCAGGGCGATTTTCAAGGTCATTTGCAGGTCAAAGGCATTTTTTTAATTGAAACCGTATTTTTTTTAACAGATTCTAAAAAAGCCGGAAATTTTACAATTACTTATAACTGTTTTTATTTCTGTATTATTAATTTTTTTTATATATAATAAACAAAGAAATTATTCATATTGTTCTGACATATTGATGAGTTATATAAAGTTTAATTTACATTTTATATGATTTTCCATTTCCTCATTTAATCAACATGCTGATTTTTACTCTATTCATCAGGAGGTGCAATATTCAATATTACCTAAACTAGGTATAAGTTTTACTCATTTCTATTTCAGGTAGAAAATTTAAAATGTTTCTAACATGATAAAATTTTTATGTGGCCTAAAGTCTAGTCTTCACACAAATTTTCTAGTTTTTGATTTGTATTATTTAATCCTCAAAAATGGTCATGTTTCTGCAAATTTCTGAAAGATACATACATCCAAATCACATACATTATGAAACCTAATTGAAATGTGCTTTTCTCTCGAAAAAATGAAATGAGATGAAAATCCGCGAACATAAGCACGTTGTCCCGCACTTTTTGGTTCCAGTTTATTTTGCAAATACTCAGTATAGCAGAGAAGTATTGTGGTTTCAAGATCTTAATTAGAAAATTATGTGTTTGCAAGCACTAAAAAAATTATCAAACATTACAGTTATAATTTACTTCAAGTTCAGCTTAAAACAGCAACTTGTTCACTATAAAAATAAAAACCAATAGTCATAATAACAATTTATTCAAATTATGGGAAAAACAATATAACAAACTGAGATCATTTAACTGTGTAACAAACATTTTAAACCATGTCTAATGGAATTAAGGTACAACTTGATAACAAAGAATATATTCAAATAAACAAATAATAATATATTCTAAACGATTTACAACAGCTGTGAATCATCTAGCTGGAAAAACTTTTCTATGACTTGCCTTAAAGCAACTTGGTTCACTTTACTAAAACAATAAAATATATGAAATAGTAGAAGGGATAAAAAATGGCAACCTACCTAGTCTTCTTTCCACCTAATATGTTGAAACATTCCAGTTTCTCAATCACTTTGCTGCGATGGTTTTCAGACATCCATTTTAATACATCGAGAGGTAACTGGCCACGTTTGTCAAGATAATATAAGACAATTCTAAAAATTAAAATATATGCAGATATTTAATTAACATTTTATCAAAGTTCATTGAAACCCTTTCTTTATAAATTCACTCGCAAATGAAAAATAAACACTATATATAAAAGATTCAAAATTAAATATAAATCGTAATACAGTTGTTTACTTCATCTTAGTCAATTTCTCTATCTCAGTAGCAGTAGTTTTTGTTCTATTTACTGCAAAAAATAAATTTCGAACAGCGTAGACAAAACATTTACTCAGAAATAAAAATAAATTAATTTTACGTTGACTACGATGCTCATACTGAACTCTATCCACAGAACCAAAATGGCGATGGATGCAAATGTATCTCTACCCTGGCTTTATCATTAGATATCTGATAGCAAAGCTAGCATAACAAATATTTTATTGATGATTCAAATGAATAAATGAATCAAAAATGGTTTATTAATAAACCATGTCACAAAATACCAATAGAATGGATTAGTGGTGATAGCAGAGATTATGCAACCAAAGTTACAAATGTGGTAAAAGGCACCGAATTTATTTGTAAATTTTGAACATAAAAGCCTCAAAATAAAATCAACAGGATAAGTCTAGTCCACATTGGTGCAAAATTCGCGGATTTTCGTGTAATTTTAAAAAAAATTTATTAAATATTTCTTATACAGTCGTGATCATCCGACTAAAACTAAAATAATTTACTTTTGTTCTAATTTTTCCTTCGTTTTTTTTTAATGCTTATTTAAAAAATCTGCAATACTTTTTATTATAAAATGATAAACAGCTTTTGAAAATGTACTCATAGTGACGTCACGGGTTATAAATTGAGCGACATCTTGATAAATAATATTCTGACATCAAACGCAGATAGCTCCATTGTTAACGGCTAACTATGAAGAAGAAGAAGTAAAGAAATTTAAAATTGAAAGTCGGGACGAAGGCCATAAAAAGAAGAAGAAGAGGAGAAATAACTAACCTAGAATATATATAAAGTAAATAAATAGCAGACAGAAGAATCAAAAAGTCTATGTGAACGGTTTTTTTGACCAGAAAAGTTTTAAAACATTAACATAATTATTAATGAAATTGGATTCTGTAAAAAATGGCTGGATACAGACCAATTTACACCGTCGATGAAGACACATTTATCCTAAAATTCATCATTGAAACCGAAGGCTACTACCTAATCCGGGGCAAATCTTTTTGGGAGGATATGGCCAACACTGGTTTAATAGACAGGACCTGGCAGAGTCTCAAGGAGCGCTTCGAAAAACATATACTACCCAGAATAAACTCTACCAGATATGCCATATCGAATGTGGAAAAAACAAATATTCGATTAGGTCACTACCAATTGGGTTTAAATTATGAAGATTCAGATGAAGAGGATGAAGACAAAAATTCGGATCGTGACAGTTAGTAATAGTGATAGAGGAAGAATTCTGAAAGATTTAAAACCTCAAACAAAAAAAGTGATAGAAACTGCTGAATTTCTAATATAATTATGAGATGTCCTTAAAAAGACACAACTTTTACTACTTTATTAAGGAACTACACAGGGTGTAACATTTAATACTCCTACCAATATCTTGGAAATAAAGAAATTTATTTTAGTTCCGGAAATTGGAGTTGTTAGGTCCCTCGACTAGCTTCAAATTGCAGTTAGAATTGTTAGTTCAAATATTTCTGTTGAGATAGCGTGGCGATACTAAAAATTTTGTTGACTCCTGAAGCGTTGAAATGCGGTTCATCTAAAAGATCGTTAAATTTTCAGTAATTTTTATAATATAAAGTTTTGCCCAATATTTATTTGTTTTCGAAACATGCATACTTCAATATGCAATCTATTATTTTATTTAAATCATACTGAGACAAAGTATTCTTTTAAAATATTATAATGGCTATTCACACCACATACTAAGTAACTAACAATAAATTATAAAAAAAAATAAATGATCAAGTATAGAAAAAGTAACAGAAGTATTTAAAATAGTAACGGATGTGTAAGTAAATTAAAACAAAGATTACAATAAATGTTCAAAATTGCGTCTTTTAGCATTAACACAGTCTTCTCGTTAGTTCGACGTTACAGGCTCTTAATAAAATGTCACCATCTAAATGAACTACCTAAGACTGAATTCTTTAATATTGGATAAAATATGGTTCGTTTCTGTCTCTTATTAGATTTGACTGTAGTTGATCATTTGTTTTTGAATAAAGCCATTATAACAATATTTCAAAAGAATATTTTGTCGGTCTGATTTAAATAAAATAATAGATTTTTCTGTTACAATATACATTCCATATTGAGGGCGACATGTATCGAAAACAAGTAAATATTGGTAACATTTATATTACAAAACATACTCAAAATATAACGATCTATCAGATGAACCCCATTTCCACGTTCCAGAAATCAAAAAATTTTTTAGTATCGCCACTCCATCTAGACAAAAAGATTTGAACTAACAATCCTAAACTATTCGAGGGACCTAACGACCCCAGTTTCTGGAACTAAAATAAATTTCTTCACTTTCAAGATATTGGCAGCGGGAGTGTTAAATGACACATCCTGTATATAAAGAAAAAAGGTGTAGTTCTGTTGGACACTGCAATGTAGTACTTTTTAGAAATTGACACATTCATATTTAAACATTGAGTTTACTGTCTTTAAATTTGTTGTAATAGTTGTGTATATACATTTTTTTTTGTTAATTAATTTTTGTCACATTAGCAATTTTATTTTACATTACTAAATTTTAACTACTGAAGTTATTAATAAATGCATTTAGATTTTATTAGGAATAGTATGCTTTATTTTTATATCAAATTTCGATAAAGGAAAAGTAGGTACTTTAAAGAAATAATTTAAGTGTAGTATGCATTTTTAATATGGTTGATACGTCATAATTATACAGAACATTTCGGTTTTACATTGACACATTTAGGAAGCGAAAGATTTTTGAAAAATAATGCCACATTTTTATCATATAAACTATACATTTGGGTCTCCGTATAGACTTTACAAGGTCATTAAGTGCAACAAATAAAAAGAGATATTTTAGCGCGATCATTGATTTTACAAGCTTCACTATCAGATAAGTCAAAATAGGGTTTCAATTTTGTTGACAAATTTTAGGCTGTCCGAATCCAGACTATTGCGATCGACGCCCTCAAATCTTACAAATGAATCATTTATTAATATTTATAACCTTTACTAATCCATTAAAATAGTATAAGTAACAAATTACTTTTTTTTCTGGTAATGCTTAATGACAATATCAACAATTAGACGCATCCTCTTATTCCTATAAATCTAATAGCGTGATATAATAAAACTGAGCACTGTCAAATTTGTATATCCTTTTGTTTAATAATTGTGTTTTAAACTAAGAAAAATCAAAATTGTCATGAAACCGTAGTAGATACGAAAAATAAATTTTTTTTTGTGCAATATGAAACTGCATCCAAAATCAAGGCTGTTTTTGATTTTTTACAGAAACGAATTACTTTTATTTAAATTAGTGACATCAGTTATTCTTATCTCCATAACTGGTTCTTCAATCAGGTTGTTACCTGTCCATTTTATAACTTGTACTTATACAGGGTTGGAAAACGGTGATGGTCCATCTGCCGTTACATGAGAGCGACAAAGTAAAGTATAGAAATCCGTGCGATAGACAAGGATGGCTATAGGAAGACGTTTTATAAATTAGAATAACATCTGAGCAGTCACTCAACCTTTAATTTGTTTTGAATGGCGAAATGGGCGGTGACTCTTTAGATTTTAAAACGTCAATACAGTCATCCTCGTCTATCGCACGGATTTCTATACTTTACTTTTTCGCTCTCATTTAACGGCAGATGGACCATCAGCATTTTCCAACCCTGTATGTAAACCGGATATGGTTTGAATAACTACATTAGATATTAAACAAACTTTAAGCCTGTAAAAGTTCATATAGCAAACTGGCATTTTTCAAAGACCTATCATTTGTCAATTTAAAACTGAAACACACTGTATTGACAAATGAAACATCTTCATAAAGTATCTTGTGAGGGGAATTATTTGAATTCTAGTTTCCGGTACAGGCATATCGCCATCTTTAAATTCGTATTCAAAGAGGCAAGAGGCTTATAAGGATAATTCCACATTTGATAAGTTTTTATTGGTGGTGGATAGGGAAAGTGTTTCTTGAACTTGTTTTTGTTTAATTTTCATTTGGATAGTTTTAATTTTTTCAAAATTATAACAATTTTTTTATATTTTGTCTCTCTTGCTCTTACTTTTTCACTCTTTCTATGACCATATAGAGAACTTTGCTAACAAAAAAAATTCAGCATAAATTTGCAAAATAAAAAATTGGAACAAAACAGAATGGCCAACCCTGAAATTCTTGAAAAGAATAATTGTACATAGATAAAACTTTCTATAGACCATTTTGTAATTATTTTAATTTTTTTTATTTTATTTCTCATAAAATTAAATTTTATCCATAGTTATCTATTTAACCTATAATTTGGTATTAATATTCACAACTTTGACAAAAATCTCGTGGATTGAGGTCTGGTGATTGAGCAGGATAAAAAATAGACCACCTCGACCAATCCAACTAGAATTTTTAGGACTTATATTTTACCAGACAAACAGAACGCTATTACATTTCTATAATTCTTTAAAGTGAACTAACCATACGTGGGAGCGAATACCACACAATGATAAAAGAAATACTCCCTTAAAATATACGAAAAACAACAATAAAAATTTCTTACCTTATTCTGCAGAATAAGGTCCTCTCTGAAGGTGAGATCTGGTGCAAGGTCAAATCTTGGTTGCTGCACTGGATGCAAATAAAATTGGCCCTGCACGCGTCCTCTTTGCTGAGGTAGCCATGGCACGGAGCGTGGTACTGCTTTGTGCACTCCAAACAATCAATTGTGTCTGCATCCAAGGGCATGGTCATCTGGCACAGACAAGAGTACTGCTCTTCGGTCATCTGCATGCTGTTGTCGCTTAGTATGCTGTGCTTGTCATGATCTGAAATACGATTGTTCCATGATTTTTTTTTCTGCGTTTCTGTATTGTACTCGATATTCTGATTGTCCTTAAAATCTCATGTGTTTTCGAGAAATGGGGGTTGAAATTGGCGCTAGTCTCAAAAATAGTGTGCTCTTTTGTGACATCACATCACAATCACAGACAACTCTAGACTGAGAGATTCTATCGTTGTTGTGTTATTAATGTTTTAGTATATGTTCAATTGAAATTGGATTTAGTAAAGCTGATTCTGACAATCTACCAGAAGTTGATTTCATGATTATGGACTGACTACCTTAATAATGATAGAGTATATCAGTACTGAAATGAAGGAAATAAAGTACAACATTATTGACATTAAATATTCTTTATATTTGTATCATCTATAGTCGAGGTCCAAAATAATAGCGAGTGATTTATATTATAAACTTGTCCACCGTTTAAGAGGCCACTTCAGGTATCTTAAAGCTAATTTCAAAATAACTCCCGTAATAATGATCCGATTTTGATGAGACTTGCATCAGTTTTCTTAGAAAAAAATGTAGTTTCCGGATGCCCTAGATGATATATTTAGACACGAGGAAACTAAGGTTTAAAATGCAAAGAGAACAAAATAAATGGGCATCCAAGAAGCGGAGAATTATTTTATTAATTTATATACACTTTGTTTCTGAAAATAATTGATAATAACTTTGTCAATTTGGAACTAAGAAAGTGCATTTTAAGTTAAGGCCTGCTTAAGGAGCCGCTTACATTCAAATAGTATTAGACAATGAGATACGAGAGGCAAAGACAGAAGATGTAAGAAAAGTCGGGCGGTAGCAGTAGGTCTGGCAGAACGATCGAGTTGACTTGCCTCTAGCGTGACTCCTTAAGCAGTCAATGCAAAGATAAATATATGCAGCCTCTATATTTATCATATAAAATTTAAGTCTTGCATACCTCTCAGAGCATACCCAATTACACAGCTACTGCTTATTTTTGGATTACAATCTTCGATCTTTGATTAATTTATATTTAGAGGATTTAAAAAAATATTAAAAGTAAAATACGAACATGAATACTCCGAAAATACATGTAACAAGCATCGAGTCGCGCACAATCGCTGGACACACCGGGTGACAACGGAAAGTGGGAACATGCTGTTACTTTTTTACGACTTCTGATAAAAATTTGAAATTGAGTGGGTTTATACTAGATGGTGCCATGAATTCTTTGAGGTCATTTCGGATTTCATGACATTTCCGGTTTGACCGGAAATGACCGTAAATTTATATTTTTAAATGGGACACCCTGTATTTTTTGACATTTTTGGAATCAGCGGATCATTTTACGTATGGTAGGACCAATTTTCTGACACATTTTCTGGATGTGTTATTTTTTTTTAATTTTTAAAAATAAAACTAGAAGGCTGCGACTGGCAGAAATTGTTTTCTTTTTTGTTTGTAATTATGGGAAAAATTCTAATTTTGATTATTTTTGTACATTTTTTTAGTTATTACCACTAAAAATTTCGATTTATTGTATTTCCTTAAAAACTCATTTTTTTCAAATGTAAAGAGGGTTGGGCCCTATTGATCTTTTAATAAAGGATTTTTTTGTGGTATAACAATTTTTAAAATCCGTCAAAAAAGAAAACAATTCCTCGCGACCCGATTCCAAAAATGTCAAAAAATACAGGGTGTCCCATTTAAAAATATAAATTTACGGTGATGAAATCCGAAATGACCTCAAAGAATTCATGGCACCATCTAGTACAATCCCACCCAATTTCAAATTTTTATCAACAGTCATAAAAAAGTTACAGATTGTTCACACTTTCCGTTGTCACCCTGTATACATATAGTGACGTAGCATCTGACCCCCGCCCCGTTTTTGTGTTGTGGAGATTTGTAATTAATTTTAAGGTACTAAATGTGCGAATAAAATTCTAATATTTAGCAGAACCATTATTTTTCACTTTCGATTTGTCAAATAAAAAAAAATGAACAGAAGAATGGAGAATTGAAAACGGTGTTATTGGAAAAAATCATAATGAATACTACTAACCAGAGACTGTAATGTTGCTCGTATCTAATTTGTGTGAAGTACTCGATTTGCTAGTTCTTACAACATCCTCAATTTTCTCCATATCCACGTTGATGTTTTCAACTAAAACGATTTAAAACCATTAATAAATGTTACAATAATTATTAGATTAGACTGTAATAGCAGTGGCGACTCGTGGCTAATGCATCAAAATAAAAATGGACCTAAAGCCAATACTTATTATTTAGGTTGTACCAGTGTTTATATAAGTACAGTTAGTTGTGGATCATGTCGGCTAGATGGTGGGACTATGATATGTGCAAAATCTCTTAAAACGAGCCCTAGAGAGTCCGTAAACAGGGTCAGACTGACATTATTTTAGAAACAAAGTCAGACTGACTCTGTTTACTGACTTGCCTAGGGTTCGTTTAAGAGATTTTGCACATATTACAGTCCCGCCATCTAGCCGACATGATCCACAACTAAGGCCGGTTGACTAACTATACTTCATATAAACACTGGTTGTACTTAAATATACTCAATATTTAAGTCTAAAAAGTAATTATAACCTACAAGACCATTCAATCTAGGTTTAACAGTTCTTTGTCTAGTTTCTTAGTTTTCTATTTGGACTGTTTCTATAGAGGATGGTGTTTTTCATGGCTCACCATTGGCATCTCGGGATCCATAAAATATACAAGTTGGTTCAAATTAGAAAGAAGTTTTGCCTTTGGATAGCAATTAATAAGATAAACAAGACATCTGCTGCCGTTGCTGTAATATTGTGAAAAAAAACTGAAAATAGCGATTTTAGTAAATACCATCTAGCATTATTATTTCTCAACAGAAAGAGCTAAAATTTGGTAGAAGGAAAAAAAAAGCTTTGTCAATTGGCCAAATAAATTTTATTTCAATACTTTCCTAATTTAAAAAAAGTTGTAGGTAGTTTTTAAATAAAGGAATATCGTATTGTACAAAAAAATAATTATAGAAAAAACAATAATTATTTTTAAGAATATTACAATGCTATGCGGTATGAATATCAACAACTTTTTGATTATTTTCTAATGAACACTGTTAGAATCTGCTTTAACCTAATGCAGTTGTTTTTTAAGTTCGGTCAATGGAAAATACAGTTTGGTACAATTTTAGGGGTGAGTTGCTTCCACTTTGAACACTTTGTAGTGCTTCAGTTAACTTTAACTGTTAGTTATGTACCAAAATTTGGTTCTTCTAAGGTAAAGTGTCGCATAGATATATTTTTTTTTTCTAAATTTAAGGCCCCACTAATAACTTCTCAAGGGTGTATCTTTGTATATAAATAGTTTTGGTTAAATTACAATATTTCGGATACCTCTACATGAACCTGCTTTGTGTCAGTTCTTATGCGAGATGCCATTTACTGAAATAACTAAGAAATAAATAATTTTGCAAAACTTCTTTGAGATTTTTTTTGGTTAAATTGACGAGCCGCCGCTGAATAGAAGAATTATAAAATGAAGAAAAAGAAAAAAAATCACCTGTACTCTCTTCGAAGGCATTCTCTATGTTGTCAACTTCTTTCACTGTGGCCACTGGCGACAGAGCTTGTTCAGTGAACTGAAATAACAAATTTGTTTCACTGTTTTTACCTTGCGATAGTACCATAAAACAGTGTAACACATTATACTACAGTTTTTACTAATATACTGGTAAGCACCTCCTAATTGCTAGTAAGTGTACAGAGGAGGTCAAATTAGTACTAGCACTTCCTATAAAAAATGTTATGATAAAACCAACCATTTACTATTATCAGTTGTTCAGAAGTAATTTTATTAAATTGAAAGTATTATTATTAGATATTTGAAAATATTTTGTTTGTTTGTTTTAAAATCATACTCTTTATTTATTTAGCAAAAATCAACAGTTTTTGAGACAAATTGGTTTTTCAAATAAATTGGTATAGATGGCAATAGATCAAATTTACTTTTTTACAACTTGTATTTAGTATCTTTAATCTTATCAAGGCCAAAAACCTTTGAATGGGTTGGTCATACTTTAAAAGAAACTAGTGACTGGATCTTTAAAAATATACATTTGAAAAATAAAAAAAAAATTACACTGAAAATAGGTAAATATTACTTCGCCATATATGGGCCCATCAATAAGTACCTGTGTTTGAAGACAGGTGGCGTTACTGAGGCACACTGAACTAAATTTCAGACAGATTCATAGGTTAATTTTTTTTCACAGCCAATTGCCCTAATGGAAACGTCTTTGCCTTTTTCAAAGCAGATTCATCCAGAAAAATACATTATTTTGAGAGTTGTCATTTGACAAATGTTAACTTCGCTCAGCAACATCACCTGTTTTCAAACACTTATTGAGCGACCCTTATATGTTCAAAATAAGCACCCCGTACTTCAATAAAATTTCCCATTCTGCAAGAAAAATTATAACTTGCAAATTTATTTTGTACCCATTTTTATTGTTGCCGTCCTTGTGATAATTTTTTGTAAAAAAATTTATCACGAAAACTGTTCAATTTTGCCCAAACAAAGAGTATCATTTTTTTAAAGAAATACCTACCGTTAAAGCATGTAAAATATCCATTTTTGTATCAAGCAAAATAAGTGTTTTTTTGGTGGGGCATGAGTGTAAATAAAAACTCGTGCCATTAATTAATCGGTCAGTGATTGCGCGGTTTAAGACGTCAGTACTTGAATCGAGGTGACTAGATCGCTGTGGGTTCAACCCCCGCAGCCGGTAGACCATATATAAGCTATATTCATGGAGAGGATTGGCACCCTCTCTGGGGGTATGGTAAGGTGAAAGAATGTTGGCTTGGGTCAATGTGAGAGATTGATACCGGTTGATGTTTGACTACTCCCCTAATTAATGAGATTTTCCAGGTTTCCCTTATTCCTGCACTGAATGGTAGTTAGGGCCTATCAACGTAAGTCATTCCTGGGCGCAAATATGGCCTGCTTAATAATAATATGCCGCCCTCTCTCCCTCACAAGTCTACGACTTCTGTGCTAATCCTCGTAATTAGAATGAGGGGTAGAGATATTATTATTATTATTAAACATGAATTTACTGCATAAAATTGGAACAACAATTTTTATAGAATGTATCGAACATAATTAACAGCAATATTAAATTTTTGTCAGATCAGACCATCCATTCCTTTCGTTACTATGGATATAAATAATATTGAAAATTATCTTTGAATTTTTGAGAGTAAAAAAATTACATTTTTTCTCGGTGAAGAAATGAGAGTTTTACACATTTACTACAACATAAAAATGTCATGTTTTGTGATAGTTGTACAAAAATATTTTCACATTGATGAAATCAGTTGTCAAAATTAAAAAATAAAACTGTGATAGAGCCAAGCTGTTTCTAGACACTTTGTTTTAGCTTCAAATCATAGATCGTTACGTGTAGAACAACGTAACAAAATTTTAAATATTGCAACCTCTACGTTGACTTAGCCTTGAAATATGTCACGTAAAAAAAACAAACTTTATTGTCACTACTTGATTACACAACAAATATATTTCAAATAATTCTCAACTGTTAAATCTTTATTTTGACGTTGCTGACTTCACGTTCGATTTCTGAACATAAACTGAACTATAAAGGTGAAACCGATCCGCTTATATATAATTTTAGGATTCTCAGGTCCTCGATAACGCATTTAGAACAAACTCGAATATAACCTGAAATGTTCTAGAAAACGTCAAAATAAAGGTATTATAAATTTGAGAGCAACCAAGGACATAATTAACAAACTAAACAGGTAGCTGAGCTTCCAAAACAATATGGCTCCAAAGTTATAACCCTAAACGTAAATTTTTATATACCTCTTTAACGCCACATAACTCTGTTCGGTGGTACATTAAAATTTATAGAAAGTAAGTATTATTTTGACCTACCCTATACCCTCATTAAAAATGAAAGATTTATATATAAAAAATTAACTGTACACATTATTCACTAAAATTCACTTACCATTTTTCCACCTCCGTAGCACGATAATTTATGGTAACCCGTTTGCAACGTTCCTAAATGAACGTTGCAGTTGCCAATACTTATCGACATGCAATATTTATCGATAGAAGCTTCAAAACCTGGCGGTTCATAGTTTCTCGGGGTCGCTACAAAGCCAGGATTATTTCAACATATTTCAAATATAGCATATGTGACTATATGGTACTTACCACCAAAAAAAGTTAGCTCGATTTGGACTTCCGTATTTTCACTCAATTTCTTATTGCTGCCTAGGTGATTAATGACTTGAAGAAATTCTACAATAGCATGTTTTACATGAGTAGGGGTGCGTACGTTCTCCTTGGTGTCATCTTTATTATATTTCAAAGAGAATTTGTACGTTTCTATAATTTCATTATTCGCTGGATTTTTCATAAACATAAATGCTTCTTTAAGCTACAAAATTATATTTTCATAATTAACACTTTAGTGTGTCTATAAAATAATTCTATCGAAGAATATATCACTTACATAGTTCTTATCAATCGCATCGGCAATCCCTTTCATCCATGATATATAATGCCGCAACAGTGGGTCTTTTACATTCATTCTTTTGAGTACCATGATAGAAATGTCTTCGATTTTCCTCGGTTTCAGATCAGACTCATTTAGCACCATACGATTATATAAAATATTTAAAACGGATGCTTTTACTGCGGCTTGAGTCAGTCGTTTCGACATTGTGAAGGACTTGACCGCACTGTTAATCATCTCACTCGAAAGAGTCTGAAATTTATCGTTTAATAGAACTTACTTTAAAACAAAACAACTATAATTATTCAAATTAAATATGAACCTGTAATGTGCCAATTTGATAAATATTTAGTGCAACAAATATTAATAAAATTACATATGTAAAAATACTCACCACATCCAGTAACTTTTGTTTACAAGCCATTATCATAAATATCAACAATTTCTAAGTAGACAATTTTCAATAAACGATCCCGTTCCTACCACCAGATCTATCTGTATTGAACAATGAAATAAAAATTACTGATGCAATGCGACGCTCCGCTTCAACCCTTCAACAATCAAAAAATAAATGAATTACTGTTATGGACACAGAAAATTCATGGATAACTTGATCCGAATACTTGTTAATTAATCAACCAAATATTACCTTACAAACAAAATAAACAGAATAATAATTATTTTATTCAACTGAATATTTTTTGTTTTGGTTTATCAATTTACAAATAGCATTTTTTACAGGTATTTATGATTTAAAATAACAACAACAGAATTCCATAACCTTACTTCAAATTATTTAAATAAACAACCAATGAATCTTGAAATAAAATTAAAACATACAAATTTACCACATAAAAATTATCGCGTACGAATAAATATTTGAATACCACTAAATATTTTCCACTTGCACTTCATGTTTTATAAAAATTATTATAATATGAGCATGAGCAAACGCAGAATTGAAAAATAAAGCCAATAGAAAGCCAGACGCAAGTATGGGCGACCAATAAGCATAAAGTAGGCAGCAGGCGCGAAAATTTCAAGTTGAATTATTCGAAGCACCTCACGCGTTATAGTCCTACAATTTTGTTTACATAAATAAATCGCATGTTAACAGGAAAGTGAACTTAAATAAAAAAATATACAGGGTGTCCGGAAAAGAATGTTACACTTCAGTGGCGAATTCTGAGAAACAAACTTGAAGGATTTAGTAATTTCGTTCAAATTAAGTTACCAAAATAACTATTATTGTAATAAAATTCGATAGTTGGGTTATTTTATTGATATAAAATAAACTGATTGAGTCAATTTTTGGTTATAAAGAAGATAAATATATTTTAACTTAACAGTATTTTTTTATCTTATTTTTCTAATGTCATAATTGTACAATTTTATTGCAATAAATACCTAAATTTAAATTACATAAAAAAGGTATGCCTGTCAAATTTCAGAAAAACGCTCAATTTAGAAGATCTTTTAGAAAAATGAGAATATTGTTTATTGTAGCTCTACCTACATTATAACTCAAAATTGGCTGCATTATTTTATACTATATCAATAATAACTCAACTGCATTGAATTTCGTTAAAATTTTCCAAATAATAATGTTACTAAAATAATTAAAAAGAATATAATTTTGAGTGCCAATAACTTTTTCCTGTCAGCCATAATAAAAATCGAAAGAGTGTTAACAAAAAGAATTTATTGTGGCATGTGGGTGTAAAGAATCATATTCGGGTTGTACAAAAATACATAATTATTTATAAACAATAAATACAGATGCATACATATATTACACAATCCTTTTAAACAGTGTTAAAATTGTCTTAAGAATATTTTAAAACATACATTCACTATATTACACTTTCCTTAACCAAAAGTTTGTTAAAAAAAAAACTGCTAAGATTCACTTTTATACTGTTGTCCGGTGCGAGTCTCCAGCCAATCTGTCAACTAGCTGGAAAATAAAAATAGATTATTCGCAGAAAAAGTGAATTATACATGGTTAACTATGACTAAGTACAAATATTTTAAAAGACGATAGAAATAAGAATTAATGGAATTAAAACGCAGTTTTAAAATTATTTATAAAGCAGAAACATTTTTTTTTTACTAAAGACTGGGTGATACGGTTCATGTATACTTGGACAAAGTTTACTTGGTCTCAATTATGACAATAAAAATGCACCTTATCTACGCAACCATCAACGCAACAATTTCATATGTCATGCCAGCTAGACTAATGAATTACTTTGTGTTTTTGGTGCTGTCAAAATTGTCAAACCTTCGACAGAAATGTATCTTTGATATTTCGAGATAAACATATTTTAATGTTATAATATAATATCATTTTTAGATATTATTTTCTGTTGCCAATGTTTATAGTATTTGTTCCAAATAGAAATTTTCTGTGGTATGTACCCATATTTATTTTTAATACAGGTTTACTTTACTTAATTATTGTAGTAGCAAGAATTTGAAACTTAAAAATGACTACTTCAATTGAGACTGTGCAATGGTGATCTGCTATTAGTGTGTGATACCGATGGATATGTAATAAGTAAAAAAATTGTTTTAAAATATTGCAATAACAAAACAAAGAACAAATATAAAATTATGCAGCAATCTAGGTTAGCTAATATCTATCAGGTATTATTAATGAAAATATTCACTTTTGTTTTTACATTTGGCAATGCCACTAATAGTGCCCGTACAACTGTTTGCAGTTCAAAGCCATCTTGATCAGTTACGATGGAAATTGATTTTCTGGAAGAAAAGGGGTTTTGAGCACATGCACTTAGTTTACTTAGTTAACCCTGTATACAAATGATATATTCATTTAAGAGAATGAGTATTTCAATACTAAATTGTAAATAAGAAAGAATTAGCTAGAAACTTATAGTGATAATGATAAAATAAATGGACTTACACTACTAATACCCGGAAGATTTAAAAATGTTCCCAATATAGGTACCCTCCTCAAAAAGTTTATGGCAACAGGGAAAAATCCACTGGAAAAAGAAATCGTGATACATTTTATATATTTCTTGAATCACAGCACAGACAAAAATATGCACTGCATCATTCATACCTGAATAATAAGAAGAATCCATAACATTCTGCTATCATTCCTAATTTTGGCCATTTTATAAGTACTAATATAATTCCTCCAAAAAATGCCAACGACCCTCTAACTTTATGCCTCTGGAAGAAAAACCTGAATGTCCTTTCCCTACCGATAACACATGCTAATCCAGATAAAAACAATATCTGAAAATAATATGTAAATACTGAAATCAGTCAATATGAAATATTTAAACTAAAATTTATTTAAATATGTAAATAAAAACACCTGACAGTGACAATTAAAATGTATTGGTAAACTGGTATGCTTAAAAATACAATGTACTATAACTGTAGGTTACAATGACTTACATTTCCTAAAGCTAATAAACTCGTATCAAAAATTAATAGGACTCCTAGGAATAGAAAAAATATCCCGAACCCTGCCAAACCAACACCAATCTCTAAAAAAAAGACATATAACTAAATGGTAAACATGTTATTAAATCAACTCACTTTGTGTATCTGTTACTTCGAACATGTTTTAAGTGAAGGTTTTAGAAACTCCAACATTCAATTATAAGTATAACCTAGAAGTTACATCCACGTCACGAAAATAAACCTTCTGACAAGAGTACCAAGTTAACGTACCATATTTTGCTATTTACTTTTTACTTATATTTTCTGACCTAATTTTACCATGCACTTCGCAAATAATAACGTCAATAGAATTTTATAATTACCATAACAAAATTATAAACCGTTTTAAAAACTTGACAAATGCTCAATTTTCAATTTGACTTGTAGTGAAGAGGAGTGAATATTTCTTCTTCTTCCTTCTTATCTTCAAAACAAACTTATGCAGCTCTTGTAGCATGCAGCTACACGGTAGCATCTATGCAGTAGTTCAACTAAACAAATAAACGTCAACACCACAACCATTGTCAACATGTGCGTACTAAAATTAGTGTTTTTTTTCCAAATGGAATCTGGTTCAGAATATAATTGAATTGACCTAAAGCGTAAAACCATTAAAACGATTCGTTTTATTCTGATGATACGCGATACGCAACGTGTACAATCTCTTATCTACCCTATATATCACCTATATATGTTGTTGGTATGATCATTGTTTATCCATTTGTAAATAATTTAATAAATTAATTCGTAAAGCACAAGTTACTTGAAGTAACTTTGACCTCCTGTTTGCATACCACATAGTCCATAGTCCACATAATGGAAAAGTGTTACCAAATACAATTTGAAATAGTATATTATTTGCCGGAGGTTGCTTGAAAGTTTTATTAATTTATTATTTTAATAATAACAAATATAACATGGCCTTAAAAGGCTTAAAAGTAATAGAATTGGCTGGATTAGCCCCTGTTCCTTTTTGCGGAATGATAATGGCAGATTTTGGTGCCAATGTAATTCGAGTCGATAAGGTAAAGATAAAAATATGTACTAATTTAAGGTAGTAACTTTATTAAAAAATATTTTTCATTATATGTATACATTTAGTAACAATTTACTTACTATGAGTTTTAATTTAAATATAAAAGCAATATTTATGAGTTTTTTTATGCAGATTCATAACAATACCGACTTGGACTCTTTGGGAAATGGGAAAAAATCTATATCCCTTGATTTGAAACATCCGAAAGGGATAAATATTTTTAAAATGCTGTGCAAAAACTCAGATGTATTGATAGAGCCGTTTCGGGCAGGAGTAATGGAAAAATTAGGCCTGGGTCCAAAGGTATTGCTAGAAGATAACCCTAGACTAATTTATGCACGTTTAACCGGATACGGACAAAGTGGACCTTTCAGCAAGAAAGCTGGGCATGACATCAACTATGTAGCACTATCGGGATTGCTGTCATTGATTGGAAGACATAACGAAAATCCTCTTGCTCCTGTAAATTTGATAGCTGATTTTGGTGGTGGTGGATTAATGTGTGCCTTAGGAATCCTACTAGCTCTTTTTGAGAGGACTACTTCCGGTTTGGGGCAAGTTGTGGATAACAGTATGACCCACGGTTCTGCTTACTTTGGAAGTTGGTTGATTCGATCTCAAAAATTGCCGATCTGGGGCCAAGAACGCGGAAAGAACATGTTAGACACAGGAACTCATTTTTATGAAGTATACAAAACGAAAGATGGGAAGTATATGTCTGTCGGAGCTTTAGAGCCTCAATTCTATAGTCAGTTGCTTAATGGTCTAGGGTTGAGTGAAGAAGAAGTCCCACAGTTTGCAAATAACAACGAAGAATTGAAACTTTTGTTTGCTACCAAATTCTCTGAAAAGACTCAGCAAGAGTGGTGTAACATATTTGACTTCACTGATGCATGTGTTGCTCCTGTGTTAAGCTTGGAAGAAGCAGCCAGGCATAAACATAATGTGGAACAAGAAACATTTGTAAAAACTAGTGATGGTTTTGTACCAAGGCCTGCACCAAAATTAAGCAGAACCCCTGGCACAACATGTTCTATGAATGACTCCCCTAAGTGTGGGCAACATACTAAGGAGATTTTAATAAGTTTAGGATTTAGCGATGAAATTATAAACCAGTTAGAAAAAGATAATATTGTTAAATTCTATCAGATTTCAAAGTTGTAAATATAAATTGGAGATTGGTATGTATAAAATACCTTATAATAGGTGTCTTATTTAGTAACGTCTGTTTTTATATATTTAAATAAAATGTGATATTTTAAAAGATAATACTTTATATTTAAGACACTTTATACTAGCATTATTAAATTAATACGCAGGCAGGCCCGTTCCTAGCGATATGCAGCGAATGCCCTGCACGCAGATTGCAAAAGTTATGGGCGCCAATTTGAAGAAGTTCCTCGACATTAAGTGCACCGCCGATTGTTTTTGTTTTTGATTTTTATTTATTATAACTAAGTGTGAAGACGACTTCTTTAACAACTTTTACCCTACTTAAGTAGTTAAATATAGATGTGGTAGGTACATAAAAATGTTCTCTACCAACTGATCAAGACCACACTGAAATTCCTTCTTTACGTCTCCTCCGGAATGTTCCCCTCGCCATGAGTTTAGTACTGGTTGTCCGCAACCAAACATACACAATAACTATATTTTCCTTTCAAATTATGTATATAATCTATTGAAATATGTATTTTTTTCAGAAATATATGCGAAATTAACTTAATTTTGGCAGTTTTAGAATTAACTACATTGACTAGGCAGCTATTTACATGTTGGAAAACTATAAAAAAAAAATTTGCAAATCAGACTGACTGTCTGAAAAAGTCCAGATTTATACAGTCGTTTGCAGCCTACATACTCTAGTAATAAAATTGTTCCTACCATAAGTAGTCCTATGAAATGGAATAAGGAACGTATTTGCGGAACGAGTGTGCCTGTAATGAACTTGTAATTTAACGTGACTTAATAGTGGGGAACAGGCGACATAAGAATTAATAATATAGAGCAGAAGTAAATCTTTTCTTTTACGCCTGTAAGGCAGTGGTTTTATATTTAACGTTGTTTCCAACTGGGGATTATCATAGGGTGGGTAAGGAAAATGTGTTGGACACTCAATTTTGTTAATATATATTGAAACAAGGTGCCCGTATTTCTTTTTTTTTTTTTAATACAGCTATAAATTCTAAGTCATAATAATTGCTGTTTGGAACAATTTACTATAATTTTAACATAATAATATTATTATTTATCAATGATGCAAACGGAGGAAGATGTATTCGAATTTAAATTTACGAGTGTTAACGACTCTTTCCGAAATATATTCGAGAATCGCAAGAAGCTCATCTATTGGCCCGCACATTTGCAAATTAACATAACGCTGGTAAAGTGTTCCATTATTTCAAATTATTATTATCCATTCACCTCGTACAATATTTTTTCAAAGTTGTTAATATAGCGTTTTTAAAGGAAATATACTTACTAAAAGACTTTTATATTCAACTACTTTTATTTTTGCACCATTCTCTACAACATTACTCTTAAACAGATTTTAGTGCATCAGTTTATTGTTCCCAAATTTAATAATAAATTTCCTAACATAAAATTAGTATGTTAATAACAAAAGATAAATACAAAATCTGACTATTCCTAGATTGTCATGAAGTTACGGAAGATGTTTTTTAAGTTTCGATTTTAAAAATATTTTCCATCACTTCTATACAAAAATTCTAAAAACACGAGCAAAATACAAATTGAGTATGTAGTTTACGATTAACAGAAAAAGTAGCTTAAAATTATCCGCCCAAGAGAAACACAAATATCACACTATAGTGCAGAAAAAAACCATTGAATATACATTTTCTTGAGCAAATATCATGTCTTGATTCTGCACATGATCACATGAACAAACACTAGTACCAGGCAACATAGTTTCATTTGATTAACGTTAATAATGCAATTAAATGCACAGTCTACATTATGGTATAAATGTGCCTGAGATAAATAAATTTGATATAAAAAGGATTGGTCCTATTCAACATCTTTTTCAGAACTGTTGTGTATGTTTAATTTCAATCTAAGTACTAAAACTAAATAGACGTTATCAGTTGACATAATTTTGATATCATAGACATAATTTATGCATATCCAAACATAAAAATAATGTCTACTGAAAACGTCTATTTAATTTTCATTCTTAGAATGAAATTAAACGTACATAACAGTTATTAAAAAAATGTTGAATAGGATATTTTATTTTATATTACCCAAATGTTTTTTTTGCTTACCACTGATGTGTACTATTACTCAGTCACATACCTACCTGTAGCAGTTAAGGCCACATGCGGTGGATTTTGGGAAAATTTGTGTTGCTCCTCGAAATTTATAAAAAAAGGTCAACGGTAAATATCAAACAATCAACAAAATCATATTAACAGCCAAACTCTATTTCATTGTCTTATCGTGTGTCTATGTTGTTGCATTCCCATTCTCCGCGTACCACCTTAAGAGGCACTGCATACCACAACTTGAGAACCACTAATTTAGTAAAATTATTAACAGTAGTTAGATCTGTGGTTAGATGCAACTGTGTTGCTAGGGTATTAAATAATTTGAACTTTTGTTACCACACCAGATTTGGCATCATAATATACTGAATAGAAACCTTTACTCCAACCATTCTTGGCAACAACTGTAATAATAAGAAGTATACCATCTTCGTATGCTTCAACCAGATGCTTTGCTATATCTGCTTTCTCTTTTCCAGGTATGTACCTCTACTTCCTATTATTTTTGGTAAAATAATTATCTTTCATTTACTGAATAAATCAGCTGGATCTGTACTTATCTATTTCCGCATTTTTGCACTAACATTATTTTTTCTTTTGGATGATAAATACTTATTTTATTCAGATTCCAGTTCTGAATCCTTCCCATCTTGAAAAATTTCATAAGTTTCAAATTATGAAGATGCGCAAAAACGAAAAATTAAACACAGGTGTTTGAATTTTTCTATGTATGCATGCTACCCATAACCCAATAGATACCCTAGATAAGATATACTTAAGAATAGACACAGCCAATAGAGAATCGATAAAATAGTTTCTGAAACATGTTTTAATTTTGACTCTTAAAAATAAATTACATTAGTTCATTCATAAATTATTTAATTTAATACCCACTGAAATGAAAAATACAACAAATTTTAAACGATATAAATTTGAGATCAAAACCTGGCTGTTGAATATGCCACGACATGTTATACACAATTTAATAAATCAAAGATAAACAATCTAAACACACTATTTTTTTTCTGTATGCTATATATGTACAAAATTGTAAAAATAAACATTATTATTATTATAAAGTTAAATATTAATTTGTATTTGGCCCCATTTTACACATTTTCTTTCGTAAGGTGTATATTTGGTTGCCTATTTAAAACCGCAATATTTGTTTAGTTGTATTAAAGTCTGTTGCTAGATGGCAGCACTTCCTGGAGGAATAAATATATTTTGTCATTTTTCGTTTTGAGAGAAAAAAAACTTTTTAAATTTATTTTTTTTCTTTATTACTGATTTTTTCTTAAAGTTAGGGACCGTCCATCATTTATATATTAATTTTATAATTCCATACAAAAAATTAGCCCATTTCATTAATAAGATCAAAATTCGAAAAATAGAAATTTACAAGATGGCATCCTATGATGAGCATTCTTATATGTATAACTTTCGTACAAGAAAATTAGATGAAAATCAGACGGAACAGAAAAACATTTTTAATATTGAATGCGTCAGACAATACAACAAAAATAAAAGGAATAATAAAAAGGACAAAACGTTATCAGCACTACCTGGTGATATGTGGTAAAACTAGAACTCAACCATATTTAAAATAGTCACCTACCCCATGCTGCTGTCCGTGAGTACGTGCCACATACATAAAGATCATACATATATTTAAGTATGAGTTCCGTGTCTGCAAACACAGAATTTATATAATACACCTGCACTAAGAAACTTTTTACTCAATGGCATGGGCTATTACAAAATGACCGAAACACAGGCACCACAAACCTAGAAAAAATATAGACTGTGCCAGTGTTATACTGTTAAACTTTTTTATGCTAATTTACGTTGGTTGTATTGTAGCGTGGAGCTCATTTGTTTACTGTGATTGGTCACATTCATGTCACATTCTTTAATGACATTTAAAATGACAGCAAGTTAGTTAATTTCAGAATGCAATGCAGCCATAAAGTTTGCACAACCGCCAACATAAAGCAAATAAAATATACATTTTCTGGACCTTAGGTCCCTAGAACACGCGGCACCTGTTACGTGACCTATATCATGAACCAACGCAGTCTATATTTTTTGTAGGTTTGTGACAGGCACAGAATCTTATCGTATTCCGTAACCGAAAGCCGCTCTGTGGTAGTCTATGGAATGGAATGATTTTTCGAGGTTAAGTGTCTAGTTATTTTTGTTATTGTATAACACCAATTTAATAGTTTAGTTTATCTGTGTATTACCTGTGCATTACACATAGACAAAAAGAAACTGATATTATATTTAAAAAATGCTGATAAACATTCGTCTTGAGTGAGAAAAGTTTAATTGTTGTAGAAACTGAATCTTTGATTCATCATTTATTGTAAAATTATAACTATTATTATCATTGAATAATATTTAGAGCTGGAAATAGACTATGGATTTATTACAGTCTATTTTGCGCACTTGCCATGCAGAGGAATATATTGACAACTTTAAAAGCAATGGCATTGATGCATTTACTTTGAAGATTTTAAACGAAGAGGATTTGAAAATCATTGGCGTTAAGGAAGCAGGAATAAGAGAAATGATTTTAAAACAGGTGTCAAATTTGCAAGTACCTTCTGAGTAAGTTTACAATGAGCCGATTAATGTAGATATTGATGGATTATCATATATGCTCGATAGCTTATTTTCTGTTACAAAACTTTGAGACAGAATAATTTTTCTTATTTTTTTAAGGAAGAGGGTTGATACTGTTGTTGATCGGCAATACGCTTTATTAGTATTAAATACTATGTCTGTGCAGCTCAATAAACACTTTGCAAATTTAACTTATGCGTTAAAAAGAGAAGATATAGACTTATGTGATATAAAAGTAACTCCAGCTGTAGACTGCCTCCAACAGTGCCTCACATCATTAGAACAGCGGTTATCAGAATTTGACAAGAAGGTAAGATAGCATACATTACTAATTCCAAATAACCACTAGGTCTGTTTACAGATCTTTCAAAAGGAAAAAAATAAGAAGAAAAAGAAGTTTCACATACTTTTTCCAACGGTGGCAGTAACAGCACTGGTGTTATTCGCTTGTACGAGATATTTTAAGTATTTAGGTATATAAATAAAGAGCAAAGAATAAATTTGATTTCAAAATGCAATTTTTGTTCATAACTTTCTGTACAGATGATCTAAATATACATTTTCATTATACATATTGTTTTATTTACATTACATTTAATGTGGACAGCTTGGAGTAGGAGCTCTTCTTTTTATCTATAAACTGATACAGACTTTAAAATATATTTGACTGGCATTTTTAAAGTTGATATAATTTAAATTTCTCGGAATGTTGAGAACACCTCACAAATTTTTTTATATCTAATTAGGTTCTCTTTTTTAAATATAATTTACAGTCTTGTATAAATCATATATTCCAAAATTATAGATGTGTATTATTGAGAAATTTCAGAATAAAATTTAAACTTTGAACACCCTGTATTTCTTAAACCAGCGACATTGGTATAAGGCATGATGAGCTCAAACATAATATTTTGATGTCTAGTGTCTCCAGTTTAGTATTGACCCATTCTTTCTGACTCACCCTGTATAAGTAATAGGAAGTTGAGCTGTTTTTTATTTATTAACAAATACAAAATTATCTTTCTTTTAACTGATGGTTTTATACATCTACCATGTTGAATTCTGCGGTTTATGTTTTTGCTATAAAATTTGCTCATGCTGACATCTTTTAACAAATAGTGGTAATAAATCCAATGGGGTTTGTCACTTTCTTACATAAATTATGTCATTTTAATTTTAGATAATTTGTGATTTAGTACTATTTTGTCCCGAGTAGTTATTATACAGGATGTCCCAAATATAAATGCCGATACAAAAGGGTCTTGTAAATTTGACCAAAAGCAACAGAAAACTCTTGTAACTATTTTACATTTTATTCTTTGTTGTGAAGCAAAGACGGAATCTTTCCTTTACGGTTTGATTCTTTAATTTTTTGTAATGATATACAATAAATAACCTTTATTCATGATTTTAAATACTTAAGTATTTTTAGATATCATAAATCGGAGGCTATAAAATTATATAAAGCTTTGAAAAGTTCCTACAATTCAAGAGTAAGAGCGACATTTGTAGTTTTCCAGAACTTTGTATGTCCATGTGTCTTATTAGTGTGATTCCCCAAGGTATTCCGGAGTGGATGTATAAAATTTGCTAACACCAAAAAAAACTTCAAATATATCCAAAATAAAATCCATGAATGCTAACCTATCGCTTAGCAGAAGGCACGAGTTATACATACTATTTATTATAAC
The DNA here is from genome assembly GCA_037114965.1 of Monochamus alternatus. Taxonomy (NCBI): domain Eukaryota; kingdom Metazoa; phylum Arthropoda; class Insecta; order Coleoptera; family Cerambycidae; genus Monochamus; species Monochamus alternatus. The sequence goes on along the minus strand of CM073426.1, from coordinate 8,085,714 downwards.
TGGAATAAAACACAAAAATAAAGAATCAAATATTTAATACTAACATAATTAAGGCGTGGTACAATGTTATGTATGTTGCCTTAAACAAGCATGACGCCCTCTACAATCCAGAGGCAAAAATAGAAAGGCACTGTTCACTTGGTCTATCGTTTTCGTAATATAAATATATACCCATCTTTTACCGAAACTGTTATGTACAAATTAAGAATACTAATTAAAATTTATTCGGTAATATATAAAATTAAAATACTACGTAAGTGATCATTTCATATCATTCCTGAGTGCAAAGAAACAAAACTAATAAAAAGTAACACGATATTCAAATCTAACCCATTCTAGAGTAATGACTAAAATAAGACCAGTTATAAAGATTCTCACAACAGAACGTTTGGTTTTCATGTCTCTCAATTAACAACGGTGTCTTGCACGAGCGAGCTTTAGATTGTGTATTTGAGCATATTTCTTTGGCAAAAAAAAAAAAAATTACTACATTGTTGAGCTGCAATCTATTACCCATTTTTTTTTAACAAAAATTATATTTTGTACAGCTGCGGACAAAAAAGTTTTACCTAAAAAATTAAATCGGATATTTCATCGTCCACAGTTGTACAACAAGAGACGATTCAATATACTTCACTTTCTCATAAATTCTATATTAACTAATTGTTCCATAAGCTGTGTAATAGATTTGCATCTAGCTTTTGCTTTGTCGCTAAAAAAAAACATTATTCCAAAAATCGCTTATGCAAAATCGCAGTCATACCTACATAATTCTTTTTAGGTAATATTGAATAAATACTCTTTTAAATAAAAAATAATAGTTACACGAAATAATAAATATAAAATTTACACATTATATAATAGCGAGCCGGTTGCACATTTTCAACAAAAAGACTCGCAGGAACTGAAATTCGGTACGGACTTTACGAGTAAAAATACGTATAAAAATCAATGGTATAAATAATGATAAGGTTAGACATAAATAATGATTGTGAAACGGGACGTGGTTTATTCAGATCACGACGCAAATATCAACCGCCACGTACGGATCTCAGTCGACCTGCGAAATCTTGGATTTTTAAACATATTAATAACTGAAAAACTAATATTGCAACCGTCCCATTTAATTACGTAAAAAAATAACAAGTTCAACATGATGCGCTACCCATCACGTCCTCTTAAACATCTCTGTATAAAAAAATCCATACAGAAAACGTGAAATATACAATTTACAAAAAAAAATGAAATCTACTATAAATCTATTTCATATAATATATACAATTTTTTGGTATTTTTATTTTATAAGGGTCACCTTAAGAAGTGCACTTAATGTTAACAGTTTAATCAGCTAAAAAAAAAGAGGGACAGCCTCGAATCATTCATTGTCGCAAAAGATCGCTCCCCACGATGACTTGACCACAATTTCCCAGCAGTTCGTCAGTAGTACCTTCGACAGCACGGAAAATAGTCGTTCCTCATTATTACGACACAGTTTTCCCCAATTCAAATATTGTTTAATGGAAAATTAAATTAAAAATTGATAATTACTATATAAATAATTCTGTGAAAACGTAAAAAAGTATGAAACAATTGAGGTATTCATAAAAAAATTTTCAACTTTTATGCAAGCAGAAATGGTTAATTTATGTGAAAATTAAAAAATGGATAAATATTTACATTTCTTCTAATATAAAAAGACGATATTAATATTTAATATAAATTCATAATTGAAATAAAAATTTTATTTTGGATAGATTTTGTTGAATTTTTTTTTATTATGTCACGATTTTTCTCAGACAAATTTTAACATTTTTTAATTTACTTAGAATAATATTTTTTAATAAATGTAATTAATATAATTATATACACGAATTTCAAAAACGTGAGGGTTCCTTTCAAAAAATAATAATATAATGTTGGGACCCTTTTTTGAAATATCAATATTAACGAAGTTACATACACATCAAATTTATTTTTTTAACATTAATATTTTGTCATAGCTTCTCTTTTATATTACAACAAAATTGAACTTAACTTTTTTTAATGATGTATTATTTGTTATTTATTTTATTTTAATTTTTTTATCATATTTTAATTTTTTTATCATATTTTAATTTTTTTCATTTACAACCGTTAATTGTGTCTGAGAATACACTAAAAACAACAAAAATGTGGTTATTTTGTAACAGAAATGGAGCAGAATTTCAACATAAAAAAAATAATTTTAGGTCGTAAGTATGGAATTTTGGCCAATTATCTTTATCTGACGAAGCTATATAAAAATTATAAAATTAAAAAACAATGGAATAATTTGACGAGAAAATGTGGTTGCATAATACAACGGATAATGTTTATTTATTAAAATTAATTTTTTGACCATAAAATTATTCCTGAATTTCTTCATTGGGACATTAGTCAATTATAATAACTATTTTTTTTAAATTTTATTTTTGCGGTCGTTTCGGATTTACTCTATCAGAAAAATATTCTAATTGATTTATTACAAAAAAAAAATAAAAACTGAAACACAAAAACTTTGTAGATTTTAGTGTTTTATATTTGATTTAATAATTACTTAAAAATTCTTTTTTGACCTAACTGCATTTTTTTGTCACAAATCAACTAAGATTTTTCTGAAGATTGGGTAAACCAGAAACGATCGTAAAATAAAACAAATTAAAAAAAGTCAATTTAATTGACCAATATCTAATAAAGAAATTCAGGAATGTTGATTTACTAACTTGGAACTTACTTTTTGGAAAATCTCATATAAAAAAAAAATATTAAAGTTTCTTGTAAAAAAAGCTCTGCTGATAATTTCAATTTCATTTTATTCGTGAATGCAGTTTGTTACTAATAAAAGTACAAAAATTGAAAAAAAAATGCTTAACCAAAAAATATTAACATTAAAAAAATAATTTTGAGGTTAATATGAGTTTTTGTAACAGCGTCAAAAGTGTGTGAATTTTTTTTTGCACTTTTTTTTCCAAACACCCTGTAAAACTTACTAAAAAATTTTTTAATTTTTTTATTTTCATTACAAATATTCTGCCCTTTTTAATTATAAAATTACACTTCTAATAATTTTGGACTACCGTCCATTTTTCCAAAATACTCGACCAATACTCCGCACTCCGTGGACCACCGCGAAACCGGCAAGAAAACTATCACAGCCAGAGATTTGGTTTCAAGTTCCGCTAACAATTTAATATCACCCCCCCCCCCCCCCCTTACAATGAATGGTTCGGGCGACTAAGACAACGGCTCAACAAAACCTTCCCTAAACAAACAATTCCACCTTGTCGGTTTAACATTTTTTTTTTTTATCACATTTAGATTTTATCGGCCTCGAATTTTTGACTCTAGCCTTGCGTACGTCGGATACGCGCAATACTGAACGAACAGAGTCAAATCTGCAAACCGTATTTAACACCTACATCAATTTCCTAACAAAATAGAATAATTACAAATTCCTTTAACTAGAGCGCCTATCGCTGCACCTTCTTCCTCCCCCTCTTTGTCGTCGGGGGGACGGGCACGGACTTCTTCATGATTTTGGACTGGGGCGTGTCGGCATCCGCCTGGATGGCCGGCTCCTCCTGTTTCCTCTTCCTCGTTCTGTTGGGCAAGGAGATGAAGCAGACGGGTTCGTCGTTGTCGATCTCCAGACGAATTCTCCTTATCCGCTCGCTCTGTCTCGTTTGCACGTACACTTTCCTCTCCCGCTTCTTCCTGCTCGCTTTGCTGTCGATAGAGTTCTTTTCGGAAACCACAATGCCGCTGGAGCTGGTAGATTCGCGGATCGCGTCGCTCGTCCGGCTCTCGCACTTGCTGGAGTCCGACGTTCTCACACTGACCGAGTTGGAGGGCGACGCGGGATTGATCGGGTTCGGGCTGAGGGTCTGCAGGAATTCGGTCACGCGGTTCTCGCCGAAGTTGAACACGCTACTGTCTTTCGTGTCCGCGGTGGCCGGTTTCGTGTCTTTATTGCATTCGTCTTCAGTCTTTTTGATTTCGAGGGAAAGTTTGGTTTTGTTGGATAGCGGCGTCACGGGAACGCTCTTGAGAGAGCTCTCGCTGGTGAAAGATGACGACGAGGAGCTGTTGTTCTCCGAGGAACTTTTCTTCATGCGTCTCCGTTGGGCTAGTTTCGCATTAAGCACGTCTTGCAGTCGGAAGCCTTCTCTTTGAGCTTTGTGGAAGGCATTGAATGTAGTCTGTAAGCTTTTCTCGGCCGAAGTGCCCGCCAGGAGAACGTCGGGGGTCATTAGAGGGGTTTGGGGGAAGCTTTGGCTTCCTCGCACCCACGGGTTGTTCTTCAGGTCGTGCATCCGCAGTCTCAAGTTGGGATTCACGGTGAGCAAGCCTTGAACTACATGTTTGGCTTCGCCGCTCACCCCCACCCAAGCGGGCGAGTCAAAGTTGAAATCGCCGCCTTTGATCCTCTCCATGATGGAAGAGACGCTCTCGTCTCTCGACCTGGCGTGGAAGGGGGCCTTTCCGCAAAGCATCGTATACAAGATGACGCCCAAGCTCCATAGGTCGCAGTTCTCGTCGTATCCCTCTGGATCTCCTTTTAATACTTCGGGTGCGGCGTAGTGAAGGGTAAAGCAGGGAGTATGCAGCGGTTCTTTCTCTTGTTTCAGTCTTGCAAACCCAAAATCTATAATCTTGATCTCAGCCTCGTCATCTGTGGAAGTGAAGACCAAGTTCTCCGGTTTCAAATCGCGATGCACGACGCCACGAGAATGCATAAAGCTCACAGCCGACACGAGTTTCCTAAGAATGGTGGAAGCCTCGGATTCGGTAAACTTCGACTTCTGCCTAATCCTGTCAAACAATTCCCCTCCTTTCAAGTACTCCAAAACGAGGTAGGTGAAGTTCTCGTCCTGGATGAACTCGTACAGAGTGACGATATTAGGGTGGCCCTGGCAAGCCCTCAGCAAGTTCACCTCTTGGGTGCAGTCCCTGGCCCTGCTCACTATCTTCACGGCGTACTCCTTACCTGTCGCCTTGTGCACGCACCGCCTGCATATGGAGAAGGTGCCGTCGCCCAGAATCTCCTCGTCAAAATTGATGTCGTACAACTGGAAGAACGGGGAGTTGGACAGCTGCGAGTTCTGCAAGCTGAGGCTGCTGTGTTGCTTATTGGGTTTGAGAATGTCGTCGGAGATGGCGTTTTTGGAGAATAACACCGACGGGGCGACGTACGAGTAGCCTTTGAAGATCTTATCGTAGTTGGGCGGTACTACAGCTGGCGAGTCTGTCGGGGGCATAGTGGTGAATTCCTCGCTGAAATTGGACACGTCCAACTCGTTTCTGGAAAATAAGAAATAAATATAAGTTCTGTGCTATTATTGTTTCCCATCTGAATCGAACAATTCCTAAACCTAACCTACAGATCCATCAGAATTACCCACTAACAACAAAATACCCCCCTCCGCGTACAGTTAAATAAAATGCTCATTTATTCTAAGAAAATCAAACGAAAGGGAAACTAACTTATGTTGTTAGTTGCCGTATTTTCCAAAACTTCAGATGTCAAATAGATAAACTCGCGGTGGAAGGGTGCCCACAGTCGTCAATAAATAAGGGTTTAATATAATTTAAGAAAAAAAAATTTTGCTTTATAAATAAGTTTGGACATTTTTTGAAGAGTGCTTCCGTAATCCCTATTTTCCTCTATCTCTCTTAAAATATTTGTATTTAGTTAACTCTGTAGGTATATTGAAACACTGATTGAAAGGTTCATTCGATGGTCATTTGGTTTATCCAATAAAATATGTATATTATTATTAAAAAATAAATCAAAACGCCATAAAACTTAAACTCATGTGTTTATCATTATTTTAACGATGTAAGTAGTTTTTTATATATTTCCAAACTTTCCGACGATTAACATAAAATTACATATCTAAGCTATTAAACCCAAAATAATTACTTGTTTCAACACAGGTTTACAAATTAAAAAAACGACATCGTAAAGAACTTTGTACATTATCAAAAAAGTATTAGAATAATGTTTTTTGTAGTTTTATTCGCAAGCGAATGTATTCAAACTCACCTAATAACGGGTTTAAACGGAGCCGGGATTTCTTTACGGGCAAGTTTGCTCCAGTCCAGGTTCTTGAAGAAGGAATGCCTTTTCAGTTCCTTGGCATCCCCTTCGCCACCCCCTAACCTTTTCCGAGGGTCTTTTACCAGTAATTTGGTTATGAAATCTGCCACTTCTTTCCCAAGGGCTGTAAACAGAAGGATACACAATTTTAAATAACATTTCACATTTAGAATGGTGTAGGCATACATTTAGTTTAAAATTATGACCTAGATAGTTGCATGAAAGTGTTACAAGTGCCAGATAATACTTATATCAGCAAAACATTTGTTCATTCAATTAAAGTTCATAAGAGAACAATTTTTATATATATTTATCTCAATTCTGTACTAGTTGGGTAAAAAAAAAAATGTATCAAATCACCAAGAAAAGTTTTATTTAAATCATTTTGCATTTCAACAGACAATGAACTTTATTGATTAGGTATTCTCATTTGAATGACTCACATTGTCTAAATTCTTATAAAATGACTAATGCAATATTGTGTCTAGGTAAATAACAACATGACTCAATAAAATAATGCTGATAAAAGGTTCTGTTATAGAAAAAAAATTGTCAAATTTTCTGTGATACTTACAATCTGGTATTGGAGGGGTAGTTTTCAATATCCTTCTCGAGATTTCCTGCTGTGTGTTTCTCTCACCCTCAACAGTAAAGGGTGACGCCCCGGTGAGGAGTTCATATGTGAGGACCCCTACGGACCACCAATCCACAGCCTGGAACAAAAATTATAGCCATTTAATCATCAGAGAAAAAAAGCGAAGTATGTAATTTCCTAAACTTACTTTTTAAGAAAACTGACGTTTAATGGCTATTTCTTTAACTAGCTAGTAAAGTACAAGCAGCTAAGGCATTAAATCTACTTTACTGCCAAGTTAAACACAAATTTTTTTCGCTAATCAATTTTAATTTTCTCACAATAGCGAACAGAGCTACTTATTTTATATTTTTAATACTTCTTTCATGAATAATAATAATTTCATCAGGTTGTTTGTGGCTGCTGAGACAAGCGTTGTTCATAAAATTAAAGCAAATCTTATAAAAGACGCTTTGGTGAATATAATTAAATTTTTAAATTACAGGTTTACTGGCTCTTATAAATTTGAAGTAGTGACAGAACTTTATCACAAGCAGAACTGAATCTGAGAAAGTCATTTTCTCCACGACCATTAGTGAATGTAATAATTCTGAAACACTTCTTATGTGTTTTGCATGTATTTTCATTGTATAACAAGGTACAAAACGAATATTCCGTAATCGAACTAAATGACTAGATTGCCATGGATTTCAAAACTCTGAGTGTTATTTTATTTAGATTTAATTGTTTTTGATTCATACTTTTTGGTCGTGGAGAAAATATAGTCTGTTACTCGGTTACAATGAAAATTCTCTTAGAAGAATCGTTTCATTCATTAATTGGATTGGAATTGGAAGTCTAGCGTGGTTAACGGCTCAGGCGCGGACGTGTCTCAAGAATAGATTCATTTTACATGATTTAGAAATTGAAATCGACAATTAGCATATGACGTGTATGTGTGTGTACCGAATGTCCATTGTCGACCCCGCCCTTCAAAGATTTATTTGCTACAGCCGATGAAATTATACAAATCCCTGAAGTGATGGCATGGCTTCTATTATTTTTACACAGCAGTATTTCAGTACTCGCAACTTTTAAAAGGCAAATATGTAGAAGGTATTTTTAAAGTAATTTCAGCCACAGCGGTGTTTCAGTACTCGCAACTTTTAAAAGGCAAATATGTAGAAGGACAACGTTCTTGAAATTACCACGTGCACTTTAAAGAACAGGGCTGGTTTCAAAATTTTCTGGTTTTTTGATTTGACACATTTTTAATTCCGATAATATTCGTTTATTAATATAAATGGCTTATTTTCACGTTCTTTATTACCCGTTTGAAAACATTTATTTGATTAAATGAAGCATCGTATACAAATGTACAATTTTATTCATCTTTACTAGAGAAAGTCTTCAATTGTATCTGTAATCCAACTTTCACTGCTCTGAAGTAGACACTGAACTATCAACCAAATATCTCAAACAATGCCAATAAAAATTAAGAAATCTCTCACATAACTCTTAAATACTTATAATCCTATGAAAAGTTCGAAATTTTAAATGCAGAAATATACAGAAATTTAATTATTCTGATACTGTGTAATTATTTAATACAACTAGGAATATTAGTTTTTGCGTCACACTGAATATTTTTAGTTTTCTTTTTGCGAGAGGTCAAAAATTTAATCAATTCAAGCAATCATTTAACTAGTTCATTACTGAATATCATTATTTTTTTTCCTAATGATCAAAATATCTTAACATATTCATTATTAAGTTATTAAATTTCTGTTTAAAAATACATATATAAAAATATACGGGAAGTCACTCTTCTAGAATATCGCTGTTTCGTGAATATTTCCATTATTCATTTCTATAATGATTATGCATGTGAATTTCAGAAAAACACGGTTATAAATAGACTAAAAATAAAATACTGTGTAAGGCTTCCATTTTTTCGAAGGACGAATTCATAGAATGACTTATAGACAGGTTATTTTGACGAGGCTCGCAGTTCGGTGCGGGGGATTACAATTAAAGCGACGTGAAATGGTCAAACGACCATATTCGTATTATTTTTAGTAGAGTTTGCGTTAGTAACATAGGTCACGGACGTTTTTCGTGCGCTATAAATTCTTGATAACAACGCGCGCGCTAGATACGGGCGTTCAAAACAAAGTTTTATCTACAGGTACTTCAGATATGAAAAATGTTGTAAAACCAATATTGTTTTTAGTCACCTAGGTCCCATGTAGATGAGAGAATGGAAAAAAATCATATACACATCGGAGTGTTTCAAAACACTCAATAAGGTCGCCGTAAAGTGCACGAATTTGTGGCGCTTTTAAGTACAGAAATCTCGTAGGACAAAAGTAATATCAAAAATAAAATCTTTGTTGCTTTATCTATTCACTTTTCCTATTCAAATTCTCCTCAAACAAAATAATAACTTTTTAAAAGCGTTTGTAAGATATACATATTTTGCTATTCTAACCCCACATATTTTTAATAATAATTGTTTTCATATACTTCACAAAAGTGAACAATCTTATACGCAGAACTACGTAAGTTTATGTTATAATATACATTTACAGTTAAATTTAAAAAATACGTATTTTGAAAGATTTCTGTACCTAAAAATTTGTTGGTTAGAACGCTTTCTGTCGTTATACAGGGTGTCCCGGAAAATGAGGAAAATCTGTCGGGTGCAGATAGAACATGAAAAAAATAAAATAAGTTTCTTAAGTCGTAGCTGGAAATCGTTTTCTTTTAATAACTCAAAGTACTCAACGAAACAAAATTTAATGTGTTGGACACTAGTAAGGACCTCTTAAAATAGTGTCCTTAAAACATATTTAGCTTTTTTAGTTTACCAGGGGCGGGTTAAGCTTCACAACTTAATGCCTAAATTTTTCACACCCTGTATGGAAAAGACTTTAAAGCAATACATCTGGGTAGCTTCAACCTTAGACTAAGAAACGTATTTGTTTATTGTCGATAAAATGAACCGTTTATGAGAAAAAGTTCGACATATGTGAAATTTTTCAATAATATCGTTAAGGTGCCTCCTGGGACACCACTGCGTTTTTTTAAATTTTGTTTTTTCGGATTAAACATATTAAAATGAAACTTTCCTGTTGTTTGAATGACTCGGATCACACTTTGTTGTCGAGAAAAAAAAAATAGAAATCATGACTCTTTTTATTAAAAATAAAACATGAATTCGTTTATTATTATTTTTCTCGTGAACAGTTAATTTTATCAGCAATAAACAAGACTACTTTTTTTTAGTCTAAGGTTGAAGCTACCTAGATTTATTATTTTAAAGCCTTTGACGTACAAGGTGTTAAAAATTTAGGCATTAAGTTGTAAAGCTTAGTCCGCCCCTGGTAAACTAAAAATACTATCATTTTATTTGTCTACTATTTGCTAAATTCATATTATTCTGTTCTGATATGTCTAAAATTTTTTGTATTTGTAGAAAACACTATAACAAGTCTTAAAGCGGCATGCAAACAAGGCACCAACAACATATGAATACTGTTAAACGGAATATCCTACTTTCACTGTTAACAGTGAACAAACGGTGTCTTCTCCATCTTCGTCCAACTGCAGGCATGATCACTCTCCTCGACTGCAGAACGTAGAGAAAGGACGAAAGAAAGGGGCAAGGCTACCCAACCATACAAACAACAATAAATGAGTCTGTTATTGCAAAACTGGAGTTAACTCGCCATATCTTTTTCCAATTAACTGGCTTGTCTCGTACTCAATAATGGGTTTTAAAGTGACCTCATTCGGTGCACGTTGACATTTATATTTATTGTTACACATAGATACACAGAGACCTATTTATAATCGGACGATAGTTGAGATCCAGGGGCATTTTTCAGATTGCGGGAAAAGAAAATCGATACCGGCCCAGAGATAAAAATAACCGGACAAAATCACGGGCATAAAGTCCAGAAAAGTGACACATCGCGAAATAGTCCGCGCCGCCCCCTTGGAATGTTGGCCGTCCGCCCATGTTGGCGTTCCGTTTGGGCAACGTCGGCGATCGGCCTGACCCACTTGCTTGGGCCGTTTGAGCAGCGTGCACAACAGCTCTATGATACACTGCTACTCGCAGAAAATGTTCATATTCCGGACGTTTCATCAACAATATGACGTACAACAGCTGTCTCTGGATGGCCTCCCAGAAAAAAGTCAAACGGAGTCAAATCTGGATGACGTGCAGGCAATTCAGCAAGTCTATTTCTTCCAATCCATTTTAGAAATGCATAATGACAAGGAGAGAAATAAAAATTGACGGGACCGAGTGTTTTTCTAGTTTCTACATCAAAACAAAGAAAATCTGGGTGATTTTCAGCGAACTTACTTATATTCTGAAAATTTTTAGTACAATCTGATGATGCTGCTGAACTTCAATACAGTGTAAATATCATTCATGAATGGTATAGGGTTAATAAGAGTCATGTACTGTCTTTTTCTACAAAGAAACAGTTGATTTGTTTTGATTATTTCATTGAACAACACCCGCTTTCTGATACCTTCTGTGAGGTGTTATATTTGACAGAAAATTGTCTTTTAATACAATATGTAACTGCAAGGACTTATAGATCTCTTGGTTTCATTATAAGAAATATTACCGACTTTTGTCAGGTGCAGTTGTGAATATGCGTCAATTGTTTGGTGTACATGCTCTTGAAAATGTTCAGCGTAAATTCTTAAAACATATTAGTTATAAAGCTGATGGTATCCCTCTGTTGGGTTTCCTCAATTTGAAATGCTTAATAGATTTGGTCTTGAAACATTTGAAAATCAACGTAAAAAGACTTATTTAATTTGTTTACATAAAGTAATGCATAATGCCATTGACTGCAGTGCCATCTTGAGAATGTTTTGTTAAATGTTCGAAACTACTTAAATCAGCAGCACTCAAACAAATAGATAGGTAGAGGTTATGACGTGTCTGTAAATTGACCACGATGTTCTCCAGATTTAAATCCATTAGATTTTTATTATGAGAGGCATCTTAACGGTGGTATTGATAGTCTGTCTCCGGTCGCCGGAATGCTCTACAGAAAAATGTTTCCTGTTTTTATTATATCTAGGGCTTTACTATTTTGTATCAAATTAATGGTACCGATTACTCATATCTCTAAGTTAGAAGCTTTATATTCGCGAAATTTAGGAACCACTAGAGGGCGCTGTAGGAGTGATCAACAATTTGTTTGCAATTGCCGCTAAGGTTTTAATTGTCAGGTGTGTTGTGTTTTATGGTGTAATTCTTTATATTTATGTATTTTTTTACGTGAAAGTGTATTTGAGGACTTGTCAAAAGGATTATTTTAATTTTAATGCAACACAAACTCCTGATGCATATATATCGTAAATTCTTAGTCTGCTCGTAATCTTTCAAATATAATGGTTCGGTTCGAGATATATTGAATTACTTAGGGGATTGTGCGCGACATCTAAAAGAAGGTGACGCATATAATTTTGTCTGGGGCAGAACGCAAGAAGCCCCATATGTTCTCACACACCTGTCTACAGCGCCTGCTTCAGTTCAGCCACCCCATAAAATATTTACCTTTTACTAAATAGAGAAAATTGGCAGTGTAATGTGTAATACAGATTTAAAAACATCCTTAAATAATTCATAACATAACCTTGTTATAATTACCTGGCATAAAATCCTCTATAAGAAAAAGTTTGCTACATACTTTCATGTGATTAATTATCGGTTTTCCGATTCTCAATTCAATTTTCCACTGCTTACAGAGTTTCTGGTCTACGGCAGATTATGCAGGGAAATATGAAAAGTATGTACATGCTTTTGCAATAATAAGGACCCTCTCTAGAAACAGTTGTTGAACTTCTGGAAGTTCTGAGTAAAAATTTAATTAAACCTCTATTGGTGAGCGAAACACCTAATAACTAATGTTAAAAATTTAAAGTAGATTTCATTAGGAATACGTCAGCAGTTTAAAATAAATCGCAAAATCCATTTTAATGAATGCCATTATGTACAGTAAGAGGAGCACTGCGCATGTTTTACATTGTTGTACACTTTTTACAACTAAATATCTCAATAAAGTTCGCAGAGTAACTAAAAATTAAAAAAAATCCACTACACCTTCACATACAAAACAGATTTGTTGGATTGTTGTTATCCCACACACTATATACAGAAAAAATAATAGAAACATATTAAAAAACACAAAACTTCACACTCTTATTATGCAAGTAATTTGTTGTTCACTCCTACAACAGTTCCAAAATCTATCGACAGATGTCAGCCATTTTGTAATTTTCGTGAATTGTTTATATAACCTTTTACCCGTAGTTTTCTGCATAAAATTTGGTTTGAACTATTGAAAACTCTTCTTTTAGAAAATTTAAAGTTTCTGTATTTCAAAATCGAAGAACTTTAACCAAGACCCGTTTGAATGAACTTTTCGCATTAAAATACGTTTTTCTATATAATTCCAAAGTCCAGATCAAACCGAGACACTGTATATTTACCCAAAACGAAGATTTCTCAATTCTACCTGCTAACTCCATTGTTGGTTGCCTATCGCCGACTGTGCGCCATAAATCGGTGCACTTTCGTGGCCGGTCAGCGTACATTTCGAAGCATATCCTCATAACTGTATCCGCAATTCCTACGATCGACGCGAACAGTTAATGTTGGATGGGTTCGATATGTGATGGCCCCGCGTTACTTTTATGCAAATCTTGAATGGATGCGAGTGGTTTTCCGATGCGGAACTGCTCGGGATGATTTATGCCTTGTTTTGCCCAACGTCATGTGCATGAACGGGGCCCAGATGGCTCTATACGGAGTTGGAGATAATGGGTGTATATCTCTGCATTAAGAGCTGTTAGCCATATGTCCTGAATTTCAACTGTAGCGCAATCTCAAGTTGCAGGTCCTAAATATGCCTACATTTTAACGGATACGATGCTACATAAAGAATATGAGACGAAGTTCTTTTGAATAAATTTATTACAAGTTATAAAGATTATGAAACGAACTTCTTTTGAATAAATTGATTACAAATTATAAAGATTATGAAACGAACTTCTTTTGAAAAAAATTACTATAAGTTATGCAATACGCTCAACAAGGAAACCGTACACCGAAGGGAGAATCATTCACTAACTTGCTTGAAGCACATAGAAATTATCATCACTTGGACCGATGTAGATGCCTAATTTGATAAGAGAATTTATGCACCACGATTCTTACAACTTGTTACAAAACAAGTGTGTTTTTAACACACACGGTTAACAGAACACGGAAGCGGGGGTCTTGTTGGAAATGCTCTAATTTAATTTATTCGCTGGTTAAAGTTCACTTGTTTATGTTAATTAGATAGAGCCAAAAAATACTTGAAAATTATAACTAATTTAATGATGTTCAAAAATTAACTGTGCTATGTAAAAGTACGCGAACTGTTGCTTTCTACCTGCCACCGCCTAGCTTCACAATTTGCTTTCCAATAAATCGAAAGGTATTTCACGAACTTGTATGTTTGGACTTTTAATAATAAAAATAACGAACTGAGAACTTTAATATTTACGTAACTTCAGTTGAGGTTGACGGGAAAAAAATTTCGAACCAAGATTTATTTATATTAATATATTGTCAGGAGACCCTTACTGCGACGTTCGTTAGATGTCGTCTAATTTGCCCTGATTGTCTCCACTGCGAGGCCAGTTACATGACGTGACGTGTATTCGAGATGTGACTGCATGAATCGAGTCTGCACCCTAGAATAGTCTAGAAGATGCGAGATATTTCAGATCAATCGATTGCGACTATTTAAGTAGTAATACAGGATAATTCAGTCGTAATGACATTAATTTAACCACGTATTCGGATTTAAAATTAAAGCAAATGCTTCGCCAAACCGGCAGATATCCACCCGGAAAGTCACTATGTATCAATACGTCAGCAGTTTCAAACAAATCACCTAATTCATTTTAAAAAGTGTTATTATTATGACTATAGATATGTAGTCAAGCTTAATTATGATGTCTAATATTAGCGAAAATGTTTAAATTTGGCAACGTTGCACTTAGGCGGTTAACGAGATGGTTTCAGAGCTGTATGAATTAGTCAGTGACAGCCCGAAAAGTGGCTTAAATAATGATTTGAAAACTTTTTTTTCCAGCGTAAATATGCAATTAATTTTTTTTAATCGCGTCATCGTATTATACTATTTTTTTCCTATCTCCAAATTAATGTGACATTATGACTGAATCACTCTGTATATCAGAGTTGAGTACGCTAGTTTGGTCGGTTTAGCTGTTAATGTATTGCCGATTAATGAAGATTATTTTGTATGCACATTGGAACTAGCTATGAAAGTAAATACGTATTCAAAATGGAAGCAGGACAATGGATGCACTAAATTTATTTTTAATTTTAAAACTTTTTATCTTCCGAAATACCTATAATTAAGTAGTGCTGTTGTGAAACAAAACAAATCGTTGCAATTTAAAACTGCAAAATCTAGTTGCAATAGAAAGTAAATTGTTGTTTATTTTTTCGCCAAATCATTTTAAACGTAGTTATTGTGACACCAATACTTGTTGGAGGAACTGTGCTAATATTTTAGTTCGAGGCTTGCGACCGCTACTAGAGTCGAACAATCCAAGAGTTATTGCAAATTTTCATACGGTGGCGTAGTGCGGTATGCGTCCCATCACCGTCAACGCCGGCTTCGATCTACGGACTCCGCAACGCCGCCGTAACTAGGCCGCAAAAGTATGCCACGAATTGATCGCGACCTAAAGCCGCACACGCTACGCAATATTTATCGCGCGGTTGTTACAAAACACCGCTCGCCGGTTCGATTCGACTAGTTTTACTTTTTTATCAACCTGTTTTCGAATCATGCGAGGACTGCAAGAGACCAGACGTTGGGAAGTCCCGAGAGAGCCTTTTCTGTTTCGACAGATTGACATAAGGCTTCACATTGCCAATGCAGAATCAAAAGGACGATAGGATGTTGAAAAAAAAAAACGTACAAAATTTCATCAGAGCACGTTGGCGCTGTATATGGCTGCACAATTCGATGACGTTGCATATTAGTAGGTATTATCACAATATCATTCGTTGTCGCGAAATGATACGGGATAAATGGAGTCTACACGCTGGAATTGCGTAGAAAATTCGAAACGTTCCTGATGTTTCAATTCTAAATAATCAGTATAAGAAATCAGAGTTGGATTAGTTTAGGTCAGAGTTTAGTTGAGATATTCTAGCGAATAGTCATTAAATGGATCTAGTAATTCTATTGTTTGAATGTACAGAGTAATTAATTCTTGATCGTCAGTGGTCGCGCGGTTTAAGGCTTCAATATTTGAATCGATGTGGCTAGATCGGTGTGGGTTCAAGTCCCACAGCCGATAGCCGTTTATCAGCTATATTCGTGGAGAGGATTGACACCCTCTCTGCGGGTGTGGCAACATGGAAGAATATTGGCTTGGGTTAATGTGAGAGATTGATACCGGTCGACATTTGACTACCCCTTCTAATTAATGAGGTTTTCCAGGTTTCCCTCATTCCTGTACTAAATGGTGGTTAGGGCCTACCAACGTAAGTCGTTCCTGGGCGCAAATGCGGCCTGCTTAATAATAATATGCCACCCCCTTTCCCGCACAAGTCTTCGACTTCTGGGCTAATCCTCGTGATTAGAATGAGGGGAAGAGATATTATTAGTATTATTATTTAATCTTGCGATTAAATTCAAAGAATTGTACATTCACACTTAAAACTATTAGGAAGTAATCATTGGGCATTGCTGATACTGCCAATTTAGCAACGCAATAAGATATTAATAAATTCAAAATTGATACATGTAAGTCCATTGTAAAATTCAAAGGGAAGGAGAAAAGTCCTATCAACTCACAATCCTTTATTCATCAGTGACAACCTGTTTCGAGGTCAAATTTTTATATCTCATCTTCAGGTCATAGAAGAGGCTACAATATAATGTAAATTGAATAAGTTAAAAAAAAAATTAGAATTTTTTTCGATTGTTGAATTTAATTTTAATTTTATTATAAAGAAAACTACTAGAGTATTTATTGTTTGAACACTATTGTTATTATTAAGATACTTATTAACAACTGCCAATATTAATGTACTTAGAAAATTCCTAATTTTGAGATTTCTAGTAAATCTGTTATTTATTAACCTTATTTTATGTTTAAACCATATTATACATATAATTTTATTTATTTTCTTTGATACATTTGACTCACATAATAATGAAACCCATTGTTAAACTGACATATGTTAACAAATTACAGTAGTTTCCATGAATTTCAATGAACAACAAAGTTTTCCGTTTTCTCACGCAAATTTTAGATTTTTCAAATTACGAACTGTCCTATTTAACCCACTTACATACATGAATCATTGTTGAACGACCAAAATTTACATATAATTTAGTCATTCAGTTACTTTGTTTTTTTTTCGTGACCTTAAAACACTTTTTTAAAAGAATAACCAAGATAAACAATTCTTAATTTCAAATTAATCGACAAGAATTTTTTTGTTCTTAATATGCTCTGACGTAAACGATTTTGGTCTATTTGATAAACACTTTTAATACACCTCAAATCATTTTATGCTTGACGTAATTTGTCGAAACAGTTAATTCTATACGACAAAAATTGCGATCGATCATGACGAAAAACTTATCACTACTTTCACTATTGCAACGAGGTGTTGCAAACGGTCGACAAAATCTATTTGTGTCAATGTTACAGGCAGCAGATATAGTGGTTCCATTAAGTGGAACATTGCCGTTTTAATATTAACTGCAATCAATCGAATCATACGGTCTCTTAATGATGCCATGTTTACATGGCGAGTGCTTGCTTACACACAGGGCGTTTCGGTTTCAATGCACATTATAGTTGACTTTCTCTATTAAAAATTGGTTATTTAATCCAAAAATCATGCCCCGACCAGCATTAAATTACACCTGAAAAATCTATAACCAACAACCACGGTTAGTTGTCAGCGTTGCCATTATACATATACCGGTTTCGAGCTTGTCAGTAGGTCACAGATGAGGTCAGAGGTATTATTACTAAATAAGAATGTTAATTTTTGTCTTTTCTGCATTTATAAACGCTGCAAATAGACGACCGCATGGTAGTTGACAGATTTGTAAGCTTTATCTATGTATCTAAGCCATCTCAGTCGATGCTTATCATAGGCGCCGACTTTCCCTACTTAGAAAAAAAGGGTTTTGGCCCATTTAATTACATATATTTTACAATTCCAATCCAAAAATTACATTGTATAAATTAATACAAATTATAGTGTTGGAAATTTTAGGTGGAATTTTTTCCATATTTATTTCTGTAATATTACAGTGTAACTACTTATTTCATCCACAAAATTATTATGTAATTTTACATAACTTTACATTGCCCACAAATTGCCGAATAGACCAGGGTCGATAATTTTTGAGACCAAATAAAATAATAGTAGGATGAAACCCATTGGAAAAGGAAGAGAATACAACAAAAATGAAAGGAAAAATAATTTACGGGCGATCTGAGGTCGGGAAGTGGAAGGGGGTGTTTTAAGGGTAAAAAACAGTTTATCTCGATTTCTGGCAAAACTACAAGTTCTATGGAAAAAAGTTAAATGGCAAAGTTGTAGGTAATAAAAAGATCTACAACTTTTGTTTTTACACTTTTTTTCATATAACCTCAAAATTTATGTAAAAAATTCAAATAACCAAGTTTTTTATTTCTTTTACAAAAAAAAATTTTTTTTTCACGAAATTTCTGAGAACATTTACCATAGCAATGTATATTTTTTTACACCATCAGAAAGTAGAGATTTCAACGAACAAAAAGCACACCGACTTTTTTAAAAAAGCAGATATTTTGACGTGAGAATTTTCGATTGAAAATTAGGGTGCTTTTTCGATATTAAGTCAAAATAAGGTGAAAAAATAAATATTTGAAATCAAAAAAATACAGTGTGTTTGGGACATGAAAAGAAAAGTTTTCACAAAATTTCGTGAAAAACATTTTTTTTTTTGTAAAAGAAAAATAAAAAACCAAAAACTTGGTTATTTGAATTTTTCACATAAATTTTGAAGTTATGTGAAAAAAGTATAAATACTAAAGTTGTAGATCTTTTCATTACCTACAACTTTGCCATTTAACTTTTTTCCATAGAACTTGTACTTTTGCCAGAAATCGAGATAAACCGTTTTTCACCCTCTTCCACTTCCAGACCTCAGATCGCCCGTAAATATGTTTCCTTTCATTTCTGTTGTATTCTCTTCCTTTTCCAATGGGTTTCATCCTACTATTATTTTATTATTTTTTTTCACGTTTTACCATTTTCAAAGGCTTCAGCACTGGTCTAAAAGTAGAGTCATGTGAAATTACAGGCAAATTTTTCAGTGTAGACTAGACGTATTGAGCCTTAGAGCCTTTTGGCTTCAATGAAACCACATTCTTTACATTACAAACGCTCCACCCCGTATATCTCGTCAGTTTCGTTACCTTCTTCATTCAAATACAAATTTCCTCGAATTTGAGAAAGTGACGCGCCGCGTTCCGCCGATTCGCTCGTCAAATGAAATCGTCACAGGTCGGTTTGTTGTCATTTTCTTTTCACTGACGCAACAACAGTCGATTATGCAACTAATTATAATTTCTTTGTCTAAAAGAAACCAACTGCGTTTTCCGGATTTGATGCGGTTTCGAGAACGGATTGCCTAGGATAGACGAAACTAGGGCGAGACGTATCAGACCGCGTCCGCTGTTTTCGTAACAAATTGTTTATTATTGTCCATTGCACACGAGAAATCAGCAGGAATCGATAAACGGGGACGTCTTCGACTACGTCCTAACCTGGTATTTATTGGCGAGAAGTCCTCGAGACGATTTGTCGAACATATCGGTAAGAACGGCATTCCGAGTTTTCAAAAATAACCTTCAGTTTTGATAAAAAAATGAGCAAGAGAACACACTAAAAATTATGTTCGAGCTCTTCAATTCGCTGCAAGATGGCGTAACATGGTAAACTGCGACATCTAAACAATAAAATTGCGTCCTCTACAAAATGCAACCCCAAATGTAACTTTTCAATGGACTATAGGAAAAATTAGTGTTCACTTCACAGCGCTGTAAAACCCAAACTAATGAATATAATAAAAAAAGTATATAATAAAAATTCTTCGTTGAAAATCACAAAAATGCTCTGATGTATTTTTTTTCTAAATAAAAAAATAAATTATGGCGTCCAAAAATTTTGATGGTTTTTGTTTAATATCTTTGTTATTTTTGATTTTATAATAAAAAGTTACTAGACTAAAATTGTAGAGGATTCAATTTGCAATAAAAAATGTTTGTAAAAAAATTTTGTATGACCAATAGTTTACCTGATAAATGCTAAAAACAATTTAACCCCCTTTTCCAAGATGGCGACCAAAGCTGGAGGGTTGTGACTCCACAAACTTCAAGTTAAGCTTTTTTTGACCCCCCCCCCCTCATACCTAAACAACGAAATTGCGTCCTCTAAAAAATGCAACTCCAAATGTAACTTTTCAATGGACTAAGATGGCTGTAAAATTCAAGATGTTGGATGTAAGGGTGAACAACAATTTGTTGCTACATATTGTAAAGCTTTTAATTACCAGGGAGGTTGTGTTTTATGGTGTAATTCTTTGTACTGTTTAGAGTTTAGACGAAAAAGGTATTTTACGAGTTATCAAACTTTAATGTAAGACAAATTCCTAGCGTGACATATGTCGTCAAGTCCTTGTATGCACGTAACTTCAACCTTCCAAATTCAGATATAATGGCTCGGTTGGAGATCTATAACAGATACTTTGGACTACTTGAGGAATCGTGTGCGACCTCTAAAAAAAGGTGAGGCGATGCCACACAAGTTTTGTCTGGGGTAGAACGTGAGAAACTCCAAGTTGTCAAAAACCTGTGTTTACAGACGTCTGCATTAGTTCAGCCACCCCCAAAAATATCCATTTTATTAAATGGAGAAAATTGGCAGTGTAATACAGATTTAAAAACATCATTAATTAATGTTTCACTGCTTAAAAGAGTTTCGGGTCTACAGAAAATTTATACAGGGACCTATCAGAAGTAGGTACAGCAAGAAGAAGAACAGCACCGAGATTTTGTGCAAATATTCTTGTAACTAATGTAACTAGTTGTGACTTTATCCATCAGAAATGACCCAAACATGTTGTTTCATAAAATATATGGAAATTCGAGGTTATCATATTGAAAACGTTCTTTAATATTATTTATTATATATTTTTTTACCTGAAATGACCCAAACATGTTGTTTCATAAAATATATGGAAATTCGAGGTTATCATATTGAAAACGTTCTTTAATATTATTTATTATTTATTATATATTTTTTTGCCTGAAAAAATTAACTTCATTGTTAATAATTATCAATAAATTATCACGAAAGTGGTAAATGGTATCAAATATAACTTACTTGTATATAAACTGATAAGGGAATCGAAAACGTCAAATTTGGCAACACAACACTTAAAAATCATATTGTTAGGAGTTATATCAACCAAATTTCGAGGTTGCCAAGGTTTAGAGATTTAGAAATTATGACTTATTCAGACTTTCCCTGTACGCTCTATTATTTTTTATCACAAGTTTCTGGATACCCCGTAGTTATTGACAGGTATCTAGCATGTATTATTAATTTTTACTACTACTAATATACATAAAAAATACTCTTTGGAAATCAGTTAAACTTAGCATGATGCTCGCCTACAATTTTGCCACTGGATTTTACAAAAAAAAAAAAACAAAGTGTTGACTTTACCGCTGGCACATTGTTTACAGACGAAGCTAATGAGATGCTGGAATTAACTTCCACAATAAACACGTTTGGTCTTATGAAAACCCAAATGTCATAATGGAATCCCGATTTCAACATCAATGTTCTTCGAATGTATGGGTGGGTATTATTGGAAATTTTCTTGTCGGACCTTATTTTTTACCAAGAACTTTAACCGGTGCCTCCTTCGGACATTTCCCTGAACTAATTGACGATGTTCCCTACGTGGGTTCCCCCACATTTTAGTTTGACTCTACGTGAATTTTCAAAGAAAGATTCGGTAATAACGTGATTGGACGAGGTACTCAAGAACCAGGTGAACGCTGGCCACCCAGATCACCCGATATGAACCTTATTGATGTTTCTTTACTTGCGGGCATCTCAAGACATCAGTTTACAAGGCTCACATTGAATCTGATGAGCACTTGTATGTATCCTAGATTTTTTTATACTTATCACATTTGATCCACAGTATCACAAACCACCGTAGACACGAGCCTCCTCTAATCGATATATGCATCTGGGACAGGCCCGAAGGTCGCCCGCGGTGCGTAAGTCGCGGCGAAAGTGAAATTCGCCGGAAGACTCGACTCTCCTTCAGGTGGTGCTATCTCTGACCCAGTTTCGGTCGCCTAACCGGGTCGGCCTCCCTCCGAGGGGGTTATGCAACGCGGTCCGAAGATGCATCGCGTCCGCGCTGATTATTGACTCAGGTAAAGGTCGGACCGCGAACGGCTGCCGGGGGACACGTGGGGAAGCCCCGAATTCCTCGGTGCCGTAACGTTGCGCAAGATTAAAAGCTCATTTGGGTGGAATGTGGGTCAAAGTTCGCCCGAGTAGGGTTTCGCATGAACGGTTATCCGCCTATACATTCCTTTTGTCACTTATATCCTCACTATGTTCAGCATTTACTCATAGAAAAGCACATACAGTTTATTTATTAGAGCAGCTAACTTTTTTATCTAACGTAGATACATCGTCGTCTAACAACCACACTGTTCTATTTTCATTTTATTAAATTTTACAGGAGAACATATTTAAAACTTAGGGAGTATGACAATTCTAAATTAACATATATTTTTATACAGGTCAATTATTTCTACTTTAAATGACTATTTTACTATTAAAATAAATGTTTTCCAGAAAACACTTGGAGTAAAAAAAGCAGTCTCGAACATAGAATTAAATTATTTCTATGTCCAAAATTTTATTTAAAAACTGGTAACAGAACGTTTATTTTGAGAAAAATAAATTGTTTCTTGCAAAAACCACCTTTTGATTATTTTGTTGACTATTGAGAGCAATTTAAAGTCCTCTTTGTTTTTAATAGCTTTTTATTTCAACTCTTTATTTTGCCTTTAACATCGAATATAAATCAAGAATATGCGTCTCTTTCGTACTAATCCTCTGACCAGTATCAAAAGCTGTAACTTATACTGATGGTTGGTATTCTGATCCTGAGTCCTCAAAGGGCACATAAATTAATTCCTTCTGATTCGTCAATTATGACTTAAGTATTAAAAACATGGCCTGTTCGCTCGCTCTGTTCACAACACAAATAATATCGTATTATTACTTGAGACAATTTATTCTATGTTCCCACATACCACTATAATACTGTGACCTGATTGGTCGCTTGCATGGCCTAAAATAAAATAGTCCTTTTGATCATACAGAACTACTACTCGTATGTGTATTTACGATATAATGGCACATAGCGCTTGGGGTATAAAATAATTTCATATAAAAATATTTTAGAATAACATGGACATAGAATAATTTGGTTGTCAGGCGACGACGTATTAATCAATCCAAATCAATAACAAATTTTGTGAAATTTCGACTTTATGGTGAAAACCTTAAGAGGATTAGAAATGGACTATTACGCAGCTGCTAATTCAAGTTAGTATAGTCAAGTTTCAATTAATAAAGAAGTCAAGTAGTGGTACAAGGTATAGTGGATTTGCGGCTTCTACAGCCAGTGCTGTTATTTCATCTATATTGGTTTTCCGGCTTGTATCATACCATAACATGACCTAGGTAACTGGTCGCTGCCAATAACAGAATTAACGTGTACATCCCTAGCCTTAGCTGGGATTCTTTGACTTACCCTTGACGTTCTCGGGCTAAGATATATCGGAGAGGACCCACTACTAGTACCCGTTAGTTTTCAGAATTTTATGCAAAATAAACGATCTCTTATTACCTAAGTGAAGTAATTTGCAAATTTTATTAATACAAATCTTTCTTAAAATGGCCTAAGGAGTCACCCCCTTTATCGTACTATGGGATACCCAAACCGGCAGCTTCAGAAACTGATATAGAAGACAATAAGCAAAATAATGTAGAAAGTCAGACTATCAAACCTAAATTTTTAAATGGGAAACGGACGCTGGATTTTGATTCACAAACTAGCATTGAAGACAATAATGAGATCAACACTGTTAGTTAAAAGATACTAATTGTATATGTATCACCGAGACAAGATAATTTTGCTGAATGTCCACGTACAAAAATCCAAAAATATCAACATCGAATGTGAATAGTCAGAATGAATCTTGAGAGGAAAGTTTCAAACTTGGATTGACACAAAATTATAGAAAACAAGACAGGAGATTTACCTATACATTTCATCAATATAAGAAATATGTACAGATAGTTCTAAAAAATATAGCAATCAGCAATATGATCATGAACAAACACCGAGTACAAATCAAAGTAAAACTTCAATTATTTTGGATCCTGTTAAAAAAACAATACCAACAGAGGATGATTTCTGTATGATGCCAACACAAAAACTATGAAAATAAATAAGCAGGTACTTCATCTACCTAAAGAAACCCTACAAAGAAACAGATGATGACTTTCATATGTCAACAAAAAAACATCATCTCTGAAAAAGAATAACTAAGAAGAGGTGAGCTAGATGGATCCTTATCAAGTACATTCAGTAAAAATCCAGATGGCCCCTATTTAGCATCTACTGAGAAAATTAGAGAAGAGAAAGTCAAAGCTGAAGATAGTTACAACCAACACAGAAACGAAATGAAGAACAAAGGCATGTGGTTTATATTTCCAACATTTAAATTTAACAGCAGCACATAACGATGAAGACCTTAAAGGGTTAGACTGAAGTCTGAAGCTCTTGATTCTATATATGTAGTGAGCACGTACCTAGGACTATCCTGTATGCGAAATTGTATAGAGCAGTTTTTTTTCTTTCGATAACATTTCAGTAATGTTCGGACAACGTGCAAATAACATCCGTGATAGCTGCTATTACGCGATGGTTTGAAATGTTGATCATATCGGACTAAAAATAGACCTAATTAAATTGTAATGACGCCGGCCCTTCTTCACGTCACGAAAATCCACACCGTCGGGTGCACAACGTGACGGAACTTGTGACCATAACAATGTTATCCTGGTGCTTACGCCATCATAACCAACCGCACATGTTACTTAAAAATATCAAATCATTGATATAAAATGTTAACCCCACAAGAATTATTACCAAATTGGACACTTGTTTTCAGAAGCAACAGTTTAGTAAGAGACTTACTTTTTTCCAAAACACACTCTTCCAATTGAAATGTGTGAATGAATATTCCAATAGCTGCATGGAAGTGACTAGATTTCAGATATTTGACTTCAAAACCCGATTCGTCATCGGGTCCGTAAATTCCATGAATTGCGTCCGCGAAAATCCGAATTATCCGGCATATCGACCGGCGTCGCGACGCCCCGCTCTATTATCCGTTTCGGGGAATTGTTACGTGGGCGAAATGCCTAAAGACGAAGAGTAGATTTTTCATTTTATATATACCCCAATAAAGTAACTAAAATGGCTTTTACGAGACTCTTCTTTTGTGTGGGACGTGAAAACGTCTTCGTATGATACGAAGGAGAGAGGAAAGTCGTAAACTCGTTCCATCTTCCGAGTAATAAAGTGGAAAAAATGACATAAATTAGACGGATATAATTTTATATAAGGGGGAAAATTGTACTCGTATTTAATTATTGATGTGAACCGTGGGTACGGGTATGGTGGAAAATTATTTATAGGCTAAGTGACACCTATTGTTTACTTCTTCTACGACATTTGCTTCCTGCTTCATGCGAGAATTTTAGTCATATCAATGAAAAAAGTTAGGTTATGTTTCTAGTTAACGCGTGATGGCTTCGAAATATTTATAATAATCAAATTTTAAACAAAAAACACTTCTATTTTTACACTGGAAAAACAATTTGTTTTCTATAACGCAGAATAAAAAACACGGACGTCTTATTTTAAATAAATGACAGATAAAGAATAAATTAAAATTGATGGTTAATCGTATTATAAAATTAAGAAAATTAATATCAATCGGTTAATCTCAATTTCTTTTGACGCTGTCAAACACCATTTAGTCGAAATTTGCAATAAATTTACTGCTCCAATTATACAGGGTGATACGTAACCTATACGCATAAACTTGTAGCTGAGGGCAATCAACGACGAATAGTGAACAGAAAAATGTAATAAAATATTTTTAGTTTCAGAGGTTTAGAAAAATTTATCAGGTGAATTTTTTTGTTTATAAAAACTAACAAGTAAACAAATCAGGACGATATGTTTGGTATTTGTTGCAGTACTTTATCAGTTGTGATCCTATTCGAGTTTATATTCACTATTAGATTTGCTATCTTCCAATAATATTAATTATTTCACATTGAACATTTATATAGTGTGACAAAAGAAAATAAAGATAAACAATGCATATTATTATTTGAGGTTCTATTTACAATGGTGCCACTTTTCTTTCAATAGTAAATATTTCTTTATTTTATATAGACTATTCAACAAAACCACGAAACTAAACATGACTCATAATGAAAAAGTAAGTTTAGGTATTGTGTTGATAGTAGTACCTAAAATAAAAGATAGGTAGCAGCATTAGCATTTTAGACCTTTAAGAATTGAATTTCCTAACCTAACTTTGCATTCGCTTAAATTTAAGGACTATCTAACAAATAATTTGACATCTGATTTCAATGTTCAATCGGAAAATATAAAATAATATATTTCATAAAAACGTACTAAACAAACACACAAAATTAATTATACTACAAATCACTCTAACCAACTATTTTCTACTTTGGTCTGCAGGCTTCCATGGCAGTTGTCAACGGTTGAACAATTTCTGCAGGAGAATCAGTTTTTTTCCTAATATACAGCAAATTGCTAGATACAAATAAAAAAAATCGATCAGCTACTCAGAATAGACAAATCTGTTACAGGGAGGTGACAAGTTTTTCTTAGTGTATAAAACATTGGGTCTAGGAAACACGTACTTCCGACCAATTCTGCAAATACAGGGTGTCCGGAAATTATGCGTCACGACTTCAGGAGGTGATTCCTCACAAAAAATTAGGCTCACAAAGTCCTATAACAATTTTTCGAAAACTCAATATTAACGGAGATACAGGCTGTTAAAGTTAAAATTTTATTTTCGATAATTGTAAATAACTTCTTAGGAAATCCAAATATTTACATAATATTTGTAAATCGGGGGTTTTTGCGAACGAGAAATTCAAATATGTTTCTAATTTTGACGTCACCAATAGAGGGCGCCACTTGTGGCACATCATGTTTCTTTTAAATAACAGAACTGTTTTGCATATTAATGTATCCATCTGACTATCGAAACAATCGATTCTCCTACCTGTTTTATTTGAAAAAGGTATACCTTGCTGAAGTCGGTAGGCGTAACCATTTTTGAAATAATCCTATTTGAAATGCTCAGTGCACTGGGTAAAAACTGTTTTGGTTTCACGTAAAGTGCCTTTTCTGCTGAAAATACAGCAAAATATTACTTGAAAAAATTGTTTAGAATCGTAAATTATCGAGACATGCAAAATTTCAAGAAGATCGGCGAGGTTTGATGAAACCATTTTTCAACAAAGCACAAAGATTTATCAAAGCAGGTCGATTTTTGAAAAATTTTGCACATCTCCATAATATACCGTTCTGAGAATAAAATTTTAAATTTAATACCCTGTATCTCCGTTAATATTGAGTTTTCGAAAAATTGTTATAGGACTTCGTGACCCTAATTTCTTGTGAGGAATCACCTCCTGAAGTCTTGACGCATAATTTCCGGACACCCTGTATATTTAAACACTGATTCATTCATATCCAATTTTTTCGTTTCGAAGCTCATCGACCGTCGCGCAACGCGGAAAGATGCCTCGGGTTCCGTTTTAAAGGCCGCCATCGTCCAAGAACAAACGGTTCTCATTAACGCGAAGAACTAACGGTAATAAAAAGTAAAGAATGCGTGTGAGAAACGAGAGTAAATTCACTCGCCGCGCGCTGAAAAGTGTTACGGCGAGAAACGGTAATCGGAGCGCAGTCGGCGACGATGCCGATCCAGGAAGTAGGCTAGGAAATGGTGAGCACCAGCCGAATTTACCGTTCTTGTGCGACGGCAGTGCACGTGCAGAGCCTAGTACGAAAAGAGACCCACATTCTCAAGTGTCAAAAATATGTACACACAGAACATAAACATGAAAAATGTCGCTGAAATCTTAACATTGTTTGTATTAAATGAGAGCAGAGACAGCTTACTTGATTTTCGCAGACAAGTGAATGTTCTCAAAAAGCATGGTACTTTTCGACCTTCTAGGAATAGACCAAAGTAGCGTAATATTACGACATAATATGCAATTTGCAGTACACTGTATATTTAATTATTACATTTAAATTAAGTGCTATTATAAAGATCCTGCTGGAATTTATATTTAAGGGTCAAATTTGATTTACTAAAAAGAAGAAAATTGATTTTGGTATATTTATTGGCGCTGTTAATAAAAATTAAAAGATTTATTCAGTTGAATTCAACAGAATTTACTATTCCAATTCCACAGTAATCCTAAAATACATATTTTACTTTTTAAAATGCCTTCACACTCCATCAACAGTGAAATAGAGTTGAGCTCGACGAAGCAGCTAATTTCATTTCGTTCATCTGTCAACTTACTGTACAAATTTGTATATTGAGACAATGTTGATTTTTGCTTCTTTGGTATAAACTCTGCTTGAGCTTTTATTACTTTATTGAATTAAATTATAGACTGTTCCAAAAACACATGGCAATATCGCTAGATAAAATATTGGAAAAACAAGGGGGGATCATTTTGAAGAAACTCGAGAATCCCTGCCCAAACATTTAAGGAAAAGTGTTGTTGGAAATGATCCCGTTCAACGAGCGGATTTTCAAAATTCTAAAGATGGGATGAATGTTATACATACCATTTCGTGTAAGAATAGCTTCATTTGTAACTAACAAGTTAGCTGTAAACCTGGGATTTTGAGCAATTTGTTGCAGCAACCATTCATAATATCTAATTCGTAAGGGACAATCCCTTGGTATTATTAATGCTTGGACACGCTGTACACGGTAAGGATATAATTGAGCCTCATATATGACACGCCACACTGTTGGTTGGGACATTCCTTGCATTTGATGAACGATTTGCTGACTGTACTTATTCGAGGATTCTCTTCAACAGTCTCTAAAATATATTTCTCATCTGCAATACGCCGTGGACGCCCTAGACCTCCATCTCTTCCACGATTAGGTTGAAAGATTCCCGTGTCACGTCCGCGTTGCACTACCGCGGTAAAAGTGGCTGCAAGATTATACCATTTTCTTTACAATAATGGTTCCATTTTCCATGACGCATCTATTCCCAAATTTTTTTGGATAAGTTGTGAATCGCCCTGTATAATAACAGTTTTATTTTGATGTTACGTCATCTTTCCACAAGGTCACAGATAAATATTAGCGCCGATTTTCTTAGACAGTAACACTGGTTGCATAATCTGTGACGGAATTTTTAATATTATTACAACACACGAGAACATGTGTGATATTATGTACGGTTTGCGATATGATAATTAAATAATTAGTTGTACGAGAGCTTTCGACGTCATTGTCGGTAATTGACGCGGTGTTTTTGACGTGGTGGTCCGGGACTATGGTCGCGCTGACGCAAGGTCCCATCGAGTAAATTATGGTACCATGAGAGATCAGTTGCTATCCTTGCTCTCTGGGCAGCTGCTCCGAAAAAATCGAGGCGACGCGACGTTGCGAATTGCGGCCAAATGGGAATCCCGCGAAAACAATTCGGGGAATTAACCGAATAACAAACACGCATCTAAAGATTATTTGATAGTTTGGATTAGTTCGCCAGCCAGAAATTAGAAAATGAGAAGAAAATACTATTAGAAATGTTCTAGAATGTGTGATATGTTTGTATCAATTTATTTTTCCACGAATTCGTGTAAACAATACAAATTGACATCATTCGGTTAGATTTGTTTTGAATTTTACATTGTGCACTGTTGCCAAATCGACTTTACTTTCCTAATATTTACAAACACGAAACTGATTTCTTATAAGGAGTATATCACAATTTATCCTACAATTTTGCATTTATTTTTTTTTTCGAGTTACATTCACCAAACACGCCAAACAGAAAATAGAAGCTAATTCTATAGAAAAATGAACAGTCTAAAATAAACAATGATGTAGCATAAGCAAATTAATAATAAAAAATTGATAAAAATTAATAAAATACTACCTACACGCTATGAAGAAAATGACAAAACCATATAAAAGTTAATAAAAAGTTAAAACGTTACAAAAATTAGTATACAAAATTACAACGAATAAACTATGTATATTAAAAACGATAAATAAATTGATCCAAACAGAACATTTCTAACATCAAATTGTCAACAGCAAGAAGAAACATTCGAACTACTGCGGGGAAATTGGATTCGACTTGTTGTTGCTTGCAAGTGAATGGAGACAACTTTGAACACGTTTTTTAGAAACAAATTAAAATGTTATACCATAAACATCTTAACAATTTCTGGTTTTCATATTTTTGTTTCCACAAATATATTTCTTAATAAAAAATGCAAATATGGATAAGAATTGTTTGATAATTTGTGAAATACGTGTATTTTAATATACTTATCCTAATGATATACATACATCAGTGATGAATAATAACCTAGTACTTGCTGGTTACTTCACAGATGATGCCAATATATTTTTCTAATGTTATGATTATGAATAATGATGAAGTGGTTGCCAAACACTTATTTATTCAAGAACAAAGAAATGTTTTTTGAATATTAACCTTGTATTTTAGTATCAAATCAAATATAGGGTAGCAAGACTTTCTCCCGAGACTTTAATATCTTTAAAATGCCTACCCCCCGATCAAACTTATTCATAGCTTCCCCGCATTACCAAATGATCCATAATTATTGTAAAATTGAGAGCAAGGTTGACATATTTTGTTGCACTATTTTGCAAATTAAGTCGGTATTCCCATAATTAATAGTGGTTTTCTTGTTTATAACGATTACGTGTGTCTTCATGAATCATTTTTGTTGTGTTTTGTTGATTGTACTTGGTATTGTATTGTAATACTGTTACTTTAAATTTGATGTATATATATACATGCGTCAAGAACTCAGACGTCTTACATCACGACTGACGTTACACATTTGTTTTTGTTGTCAACGTAATTTTCGATATTTGGTCGCGTTAAAAACAATAATTTTTTGCAATTTAGTGCAATATATAATACAAACTCTTAGTGTAGTATATAGTTTTATTACTATGAGTTGCAGTTTCTTAAATATTTTGATAAAAATGTAATGAATTATTCATTTGTTCGTATGACGTAAGTCGTCTGAATTCTTGTCGCGAGTATATTATATTACTGTTATCGAGACACCCCGTATATCCACGAGCCGCGCTGTTACGCAACTTTGGTGAAACGGCGGCACAGAATAAGTAACAGTAAAAAAATAGAAGTCGAAGGTGTCCAGCACCAAGCAGCAGCGGTACGAATCGCTATTACCACCGACGTGACCTCTTTCACATACCGACGATAAACTAGGACACGGTGCTGCTATGCAAACTGAACAGCCGGTGGATTAGATTGATAGCATGCTTCCCAGCGGACTCGGTTACAAATATTTTATGAGCTTATTACGGTTATTGCCTATTGCCAAGGTTAAGGTAAAAGTATTTACATGCTGGCGGCTGTTGCTCGTTAATTTCACCAGGATACGCAATCGTAGGATTCAAAATCATTACTGATCTAAAAGAAACAAATAAACATCAAGACTTCTGTCAACAGAAGAGCAACATGGACGTTGAAGTTAAAATCAATAGAGGATACCAATTAAATTGATCTATGATCGCGCTTTTATTGGGATTATATCGCCGTCTTGAGAGAAAAAAAACATCTGTTACACAGTGGACACCCCCACTCCAGGGCTCCCAGTGGTTGGACCTCAAATTAGTGACAGAGATCTGAATTAAAAAAAAGGGCCAAATAGGGACCTGATAATGCATCTTTTGTATCGTTTTCCACGACCGACCAACAAGAGGCCTGATAATGTGCTATTTGTACCTTTTTCCACGTTTTACTTTTAACTAAACTAACTAAATATAGTTCAATAATGAACGTATGAACGTAGAAAAATAATATTCTATTTAATCTTTGCCAAAAAAATTAGCACACGAAATAATTTCTTAAAACTAAAACCTTAAAAAATAAACTTATTACAATCATCATTTTGGGCGATTTAAATCCAAAAATGATTTATTATTTTGCTGACGAATGTATTCCTGAGTTAAATGATTTATGACAGTTTTGGTTACGACTATATGACTAATCTCTTGATTACAAACAAAACATTTTTAAAAAAGTACCAAGAAAAAGGAAAGATAGGGAGAGAAAGATAGGAAGGGACTGACTGGGAGCTCTTCGGCCACCCTCATATATCTCATAACACGATACACTAAAAATAAATCCATTCAGATCATGTGTTATTCCATGTGTTTGATAGGACCCCAACTTGGGAATCTGGTGGATTAAGGTTATCTATCAATATGTTGTCTGCAATACGAATTTGCGCATTGGTACCTCTACTCACATCGCAGATATATATCTCTTAAAACGTAACAGTATGATATGCTCATTTCCAAAGCAATTGATTATATCATATTCGTTGAATAATATTCCTTCTGATGTTATTATGAATAGTCAGCTTCCAAGATCTGTTAAATTTTAAAATACATGCAAATCATTCATCTTTAAATACAATATAATCAATTTCTAACGATGAACTTAAGATAACTATGAAGATAATTTATCACAATGGCAACTTTGTTCCGGGTGCAGCTCCATTACCCATTTAAATCGGTATTTAGTTTGTAATATAAACACAAAGATATTCGAAAGACATGGAATCCCGTGCAAATTCTCTTAAAAGATCGGAGGACAGATATCTGCAGGTGTTGAAATATATTTTTCTCGATACAGGAAATCTGCTTTAAAAATTGAAACTATGGGTGTGTTCGTCGTTTTACATTTCATTTGAATATGTAATGCCACATTCTAAAATTAAAATTCGAAGTTTGCAATTATTTTTTATTAATATCTATATTGGCCTCACTTTCACTAATAAAATGTGTTATGATGAGAGTGCATTATCGTTTGCAATAATAATGACACTACCTCAGTTTTTAAACAATTGGGAGTTCTGAGTAGAAATTTTATTGGATCTCTATTGACAAATGGAACAACTAAGTACTAATGTTGAATGTTGAAAGTAGATTTCATTATCAATACGTCTGTCACTTTGGACTCGATGAACTGGACTTAGATCACTACCAAACTACAGGTTATACGACAATTACTATGCTTTATTGTCTTATTACTTTTGCTTTCGAAATAAAAATTTATTTTATTATAACAGCAAGCACCATTATTTTGTTGTAAGCAAATGAAATGTTTTAAACATTTATCACAAAAATGTTTTGGCAGCTAAATCATAAGACTAATAAATAATTTACTTTTGTTGGTGGATTTCATGCTACAAAAATGTCGTATTATTGCTCCTAAGGATATCCTTTTAAAATTGTTGTTTAGTTGATTTGTAACTATTACATAACTATCAACGACCACTAGTAGTTATTTATATATGAAAGGAGTTATGAGGATGTCGAGAGCAACATATTGCATTGCTAATTTTTAAAAGAATATGACCAATTCCCGCAGTGGTTGAAAGTTGACTGTATTGAAAACAAAAATATAAGTGAAACTATAATGTTGGCTTACTTTCAAGACATTACATTTATTTATTCTTCCACGTTTTAGTATAAGTGATATTGATTTATTTTTTGTACAGTTTGAATTTTGCAGTCCTAATTCCTTGTGGTCAATGTTAAAATCAATGATGACAATTTAAAATAATACAGATGGGAGAAAGTAGAGGTCAAGAACTTTTGAATATGAAGATTAATCATATTGAACATAGGAGATTGGTTATGGTGGTTGACATTCCGGAAAGTAAAACAGATATACGTAAGAAATTTACAATTGTAGAAGAAAATCAGTTTTCTGCATTGGGTCTAGTGAGGAAGTATATGTCTTTGCGCCAGAAGCTCTCACGGAATATGAAGACATTGAAGAGACACGGTGGATGATGAAGTTCAACGGTAGCACAAGGGTATTTGGCGGACAGCATGAAATTGAAATATAAAACTGCAAGAAAGTTGGCTGGCATGTCACATGAACGAAGTGCAACATCATGTTTGACTACAGTCATAGGCAGTGGAAAGTTCTTGCAATACGGGAAATAATGTCAGTGGAAAATTCGCCAATTGTCGGTTTATTTCTGAAATACATAGAGGGAGCTAAAGATTTATAACTACTTATTTATTGTTACGGTAACTAAAGGTTTATTTGTTCATAATGTATTAGTATGAAATAAAGGGTTTTATAGTGCTGTGCCCATATTGGTGGTGTAGTTGCTGTAAACATTCTTACAATGTTTTTGTGACTTATGCTGTTTTATACAAATTTTATCGAAAACGTTTCTGTAGCTTTTATAAAATACTAAATTGCTAGATGGGTGGAAACCTTCAAATGGTCGAAATGTGGACTGTCACCACACCTTAGTAATGGCAAAGCCATAGGTAATGAGACGCGTAAACAAAATAGTACTTACGATATCGTGTCCCTGGGTACCTCCTTTGACCACTTCCGGAGCCATGTACTCAATGGTACCGCAAAACGAGTATGCCCTTTGTTCGCTGTCGGCTCTCGGCAGTTCTTTACTAAGTCCGAAGTCGGTCAGCACGATATGACCCGATTCGTCCACCAGGATGTTCTCCAGCTTGATGTCCCTGTAGATGATACCCAACTGCAACAAAAAGAAAGAGAACGCTTTAAACAAATTCTCGATTGTAGTTTATTTATGCATTATACAGGGTGAGTCAGGCATAATATTAATTTTAAGAGAAGACGTACTCCAGACCTTGCCTTGGAATATCTGCATTCTGGAATCGCATTGAAAAGGTGTCGAGAAAGTGGTTTTCTAACTTTGTGTGACATTTAGCCGTGTTGGGGTTGTAGGTTGATTAAAAGGGCAAGTAACATTTTTTTTTCGATTTTGTATCTTTCTCAGGCCTTCCGAATGGTTAAAATTAATGACTGAAAATAAGTAAGCGTTGACATTTGTATATTCAATTTCTGTGCCTTTTGGCAGATTTGAAAGTTAATACAATAGTCGTTTTCTGGTACATGTAATATTTAAGATAATGCTAATAAAGTATCTAAACAGCTTCAAGTAACCTTGCCCAGTGCACTGATAGTAACAAACCTGATACATATCTACCAATCTCTCATGTTGACGTAATTAATTTGAAAATGTTTCGCATGACAAAGAACCAAGGCTCTTCACAATGCAAAAACGTACGGACAGTAATTTTAACTGGAACAAAGTCGACTTATTCACGACGCTATCATAAATTCGTTCCCACTTTATCGCGAACCCGATGCAGACAAACGTTAACTGCTAATTGCATCTACTCGGCATCTTCTGCGACTGACGATGTATGAAATGATTCAGACACTGAAAGCACATGTCGGAATGCCAGGAAATGCCTCGTTAGAGCCTAGGGGCAACCCAATGTGAAGTTGATGCCTTATCCTTAGTCAAAAAAGAGTCACGTGTTGATGAATTTCGAGTCCACCACGTGACCCAACACGTGATGCATTTTTCGTAAACATTGGTTCTTCACTAATTATACAAAATACTTGTATTATTTCTAAAAGTACAAGGTTTGGTATGTGGTTCCGAATACATTGTATTTTTAAATCCATACTTAGAACACAAGTTTACCATTTTTTTTTTGTTTTTACTCAAATTCTCCACAGCTCTAGCTTAATGGAACTGGGCACGTAAATTTGAAATTTGAAAAAAGCGAAGCTTGCGACTTACCGAATTTCCAATGGTGATGGTTTCCGAGGGCCCTCAGTCTTCGTCAGAGCTATGCAATACAGGAGAGCACAGGCTAGCACAGGAACGGGAATCAAGCGGCACACACACAAGGAAATTTTTAAAAATTGCAAAGTTAAGCGAGCGTTAGTATAGCGCGTTAGGTAGCGTCTCTAACATGCGTATATATATATCTAGTATGGTAGTCGCAAGCCGAGATCGCGCAAAAAAGTACTATACAAAAAGAAAACAAAAAATATAAAGAAATAGTGGGTTCTATTTGAATGCAACCAACAATTTACCTACTTAATTATAATATATATTAAACTTAAACATAAAAAAAAATGAATACGAAACATTCCGGCCCACCAAAATGCTATGCATTTTCGAAGGCAGAAACAGGGAGAGGATAAAGTTTGATTAAGGGTCTTTTTATAATTCCATTTGCAGTAGTAACTTCTGCAACTCGAGCAACTCCGTCAGCTCCTGGATACAGAGCACTAATTCGGCCAAGACGCCATTTTAACGGAGGCAGTGCATCATCTTGTATTAAGACTAAAGAATTAATTTCAGGTAAAACTGAATTTTTCAACCATTTTTGCCGTTGTTGCAAAGTATGTAAATATTCCGCATGCCAACGCTTCCAAAGATCCTGGTGAATTCTTTGTAACAGCTGCCAACGGTTGAGATGTGTTAATTGAATATGACTTAAGTCGGAGTCGGGTGCAGCAGTAAGCGGTTCCATAGTAAGAAAATGACCCGGAGTTAATACGGAAAAATCATTTGCGTCTGAACTTAAGGGCGTTAAAGGGCGCGAGTTAAGAATTGCTTCGGTTTGGCATAGGATAGTGTAAAATTCTTCATATGTTAAGACTTGGTAACCAATAACTCTAATTAAATGTTTTTTCATAGACTTAACGGCAGCTTCCCACAGTCCACCAAAATGGGGAGCAGAAGGAGGTATGAAATGCCATTCTATAGACTCAGACGAAGCTGCATCGCGTGTCAAATTTAGTAACTCTTTATTGGCTTTAACAAAACACGTACCGTTGTCACTGTACAAGTGACTTACACGTCCGCGACGGGCAATAAATCGACGTAAAGAAGCCAAAAAGGCTTCTGCAGTTAAATCAGATACTAGTTCGATATGAATAGCTTTTGTCGACAAACATATAAATAAGCACACATAGGCTTTACATGTCTTAACTCCGCGATTTTTACTTAAGGTTATGTGAAAAGGCCCAGCGTAGTCTACACCAGAGTGGGAAAACGGTTTATTTGGCGACACTCTTGGATTAGGTAAATTACCCATTAAAGGTTGAAACGGTTTAGGATTGACTTTGAAACATTTTGTACATTTAGATAAAACATGGTTAATAGCGCGCCTAGCGGATAAAATCCAAAAATTTTGAAGAGTAAGAAAGTGAACAGTCTGGAGACCGGCATGAAAGTATGTTAAATGTATATTTTCAATTATTAAATAAGTCAATCTACTAGTTCTAGGTAATAATGCCGGATATTTTTTATCATAAGCAAGCGCACAATAATGTAATCTTCCACCCACTCTTAGAATTTCCTTTTCATCAAGGAAAATATTTAATTTTTGAAAGGGTTTTGGAAGTTTTTTATTTTTGGTAATATTGGAAATTTCTTCCGAGAAAGCCTTTTGTTGGTCATATTTAACTAAAGTCATTAAAGCATTGTGAAGTTCCTTAAAAGAAAAATGTCCTTTATATTGTCCTTTAGGAAAGCGGCAATTATTTAAAAAGCGTAAAATATAACCTAGAATGCGTTTAATAGAATTGAGAGACGAATGATTACTTAATAAATTATCTAAAAAATTATTATCCACCGAAACAATGAGTGCAATATTTTTCTTTTCTTCAACAAGTACCTCAGAGGTATCAATAAAGTTATTTTGCAAATTAGACCAATGATCTTCGGATTTCTTAAGAAATTCGGGACCGGCCCACCAGTATGAATTGGTTAACAGCTCGGAAGGAAAAGCCCCTCGTGAGGCAATATCGGCCGGGTTTTGACAAGAAATTATGTGATACCAGTTTAGCGGATCTACTCTTTCTTGAATATAACTCACCCTATTACTTACAAAAGATTTCCATCTATGTGGATGACTTTTTATCCACGATAGAACGATAGTGGAGTCTGTATATGAAAATATTTTAGAGAAATTAATTTTATTAGCGAAAGTTTTTAAAACAAAATCAATTAATTCAGCGGATAAGACGGCGGCGCATAATTCCAATCTGGGAATAGTCATAGTTTTTAACGGCGCTACTCTGGACTTAGAGCAAAGAAAATAAATGAAATACATATCATCAACACAAGTACGTAAATATAACACAGAGGCATAGCCACGTTCACTAGCGTCAGAAAAAGCGTGAAGTTCTATTTTATGATGGTTTAATTCAGGTATTTTAATATGTCTAGGCAAATTAAAATTAGTTATTAATGGCAATTCTGATTTATACCGATTCCAAGCGCGAACTATTTCATTTGAAGGTTCATCATCCCAGTTGAGACCTAAAACCCATAATTTTTGTATCAAATATTTTATTGAGAACGTTACAGGAGTTAAAAAACCAAGCGGGTCAAATATTCTTGCTAACTCAGACAAAATATGTCGCTTTGTACAAGATTTTTCAATAGATGTAATTTTATACGTAAATGAATCCGATGAAGGTTGCCAACACAAACCTAAAACTTTAGTGATTTCATCATTATCCAGAGAAAGGGAAGCGGGATTGATTAATTCTGAAGATAAGTTAGATAATACTTCTGGTTTATTAGTTGCCCATTTGTGAAGCTGAAACCCACCTTTTTTTAATAAGTTCGTCAATTCACCCTGTAAAGATATAGCATCTTTAACTGATGAGCAACCGGATACAATATCATCAACATAAGTGTCATTTTTCAGAATTTCTGAAGCGCGAGGAAAGTTTGACTTTTCCTCTTCAGCTAATTGTAAAAGAGTACGCAAAGCTAAATAAGGTGCGGAAGAAATTCCATAGGTAACCGTACGTAAACGATAATCTAATACAGGGCGTGAAGGATCAAAACGCCACAAAATGCGTTGATAATTTTGGTGTTCTGGCTTTACTACGATTTGGCGATACATTTTACAGATATCAGTAGTTAAAGCAACTTCATGTAAGCGAAAATTTAATAAAATTTGTACGATGTCTTTCTGTAACTTCGGTCCCACGAAAAGGGTGTCATTAAGAGATACATTATTAACTTTAAAAGATGCGTTGAAAACCACTCTAAGGCGGGTGGAACGACTATCAGGTTTAAAAATGCAATGATGTGGAATAAAAAAGGATTTATCTGAAGTTATGTCATTGGTTACTAGTTCCATATGATTTAAATCCAAGTATTCTTGTAAAAAATTAGAATATTCTATGTAGAGTGCGGGATTTTTTAACAAACGGCGTTCTAATGATAGAAAACAGTTTAAAGCGGCTTCTCTACTATTGGAAAAATATGGTTCCTCGTTACGAAAAGGCAAAGCTACACTAAAGCGGCCAGATGAGTCTCTGGAAACCGTTTCTAAATATATTTTTTCGCATAATTCATCAGCAGGCGAAAGTACAGATTTTTTCGGAATATTTTCTATTTCCCAGAATTTAAGTAAAATTTCATCTAGCGCGGGTTTTTGTATTTGACATAAAAGTGTTTGAAGGTTAGAATGAAACTGGGTATTTTCAAATTTACCCATCAGTATATAACCGAAAATAGTATTGACTGCAACCGGTTCATTATTTTTTCCGAAAATACGACCATTTCGCATAATTAATGGAAACTGATCAGCACCTAGTAGTAAATCGATGGGGCGTGGTTTGTAAAATTCAGGGTCAGCGAGCGTTAAATTTTTTATATGATTCCAATTTTCTTTCGCGATAGCAGCGCGAGGAAGATCAGAACAAATGCGGGGCAAAATTATTGCATTTACAGGGAGAGAGGTATTTTCATTTACAGAGTGAACTAATAGAGAAACACCTCCTAATTGAGAAGTTATTCCAACTTCACCGATGCCTTGTATTTCAGAAGAACTTTTATTTTTAGGCAAACCTAAACGATTAGTACATTTTTCAGTTATAAAACTTGTTTGTGAACCAGTGTCAATAATAGCGCGAAGCGTTTGGTAATTTCCCCAAATATCACGAATTTTAACTAACGCAGTTGCGAGTAAAACATCTAAAGGCGTTTGGGAACAACTAGTTAGTGCTTGTGTGGCATTTTCCGATTGCGAAACATGTACAGAAGCTTGTTCACTAGTTGAAGGCAAATTTTGTATACTGTTGGAATCAACAGGGTGATTGAAATGCAACAACGAGTGGTGCTTCTTCTTACAAGTTCTACAAGAAGAACTAGACTGGCAATCTATAGTTTTATGAACATGACTTAAACAGTTGACACACAGTTTATGTTGTTTTACAAACTGAAAGCGATCTTGAGGACTTTTTGCATTAAAGTCTGGGCATTTATATATAATGTGATTATTATGACAAAGTATACAATTGTGAGAAGTTGTAGTACTTAAAAACGATTTAGAAGTAGACATCTGGCGCATGGATACATCTTTAATAGATTCTTTAGAGCTACTCTTGGGTTTATAAGAGCGTTTTACGGTAATTAAAGCATTGCAATGATTAGTAAGAAATATAGAAAGATCCTTATACTTAGGCATGGTATCAGAAGTATCGCTATGAAGCAACCCAAATCGGGTAGCAGTTTCTTGAGGTATTTTATTTAACAACATATGTACCAAAATAAAATCCCACTGGTCTACAGGATGTTGTAATTCTTGAAGAGCTTCCAAATTTTCGGAAAATATGTCTAATAAATTACGTAAATCATGTGGATTTTCAAAACGCAGTACCGGAGCTTCCTCTATAGCAGACCAGTGTGCTTGAGCAAGCAACCGTTTATTTTGATAACGCTTCACAAGACTGTTATAAGCAATTTCATAATTAGAGGCTCTCATTGGTAGACATTTAACTATTTTGAGTGGGGGACCTTCTAGTGATGATATCAAATAACTAAATTTATCAATTGGAGTTAATTTAGAATTTTTATGCACTATTGAATTGAACATATCTATAAACGCGGGAAAAGATTCAATATCACCTTTGAATTTAAGTAATTGGAGTTTAGGTAGACTGACGTGACTAGAAGTTTCAGCGATATTTACTTTAGATTGATCTGCACAGAACAGAGCATTAAAAATTGTTTTAATTTGGAAAAAAGTTTTATCAAAATCGGCCATTACTGCAACAGCATCTTTAAATTCATCTTCTTCATTAAAAATTATGTTAATTAAAGCGACATGGTGTTTATTAAATTCCGATTTAATATCCTCAATGGAAGAATGCATAACTTTAAACAAATCGCGTGCGTTAACTTCGGTGCGAGCATTTTCTGCAGTCTGCAATATATTTTCAAGTTTATAAATTTCAACTTGGCGTAAAGCTTTAATTTTCTTAATCTTTTCAGCCATAATAACGATGAAAAAAGTATACAATAAGTAGGTAAGCGAAAACCAATGAATAGCGAAGCGAAAATTGAAGCAATTCCTAAGCAGGTCAAAAACTAGCGGTACTAACCGGGATATGATAATAAATGCCAGCGATCAAATTTTTAACTAATTACTACGTGCGGCGACTCAAACTTAAGAAGCGTGCGCAATGAAATTTTCCCACTCCTTCACCAAGATCTAGCGAAGCAAGGGCAGGACGAACCACGTGGAAATTGTAACGGCAATACTGAAACTAATATGGCGGCGATTTTAAAAACTGAATATATATATTTTTTTTAATTTGTAGAAATTACTTAATTGCATTCAAATATTACGTAATCGCGGCTCGAAGGACCAAATGTTTTTACTCAAATTCTCCACAGCTCTAGCTTAATGGAACTGGGCACGTAAATTTGAAATTTGAAAAAAGCGAAGCTTGCGACTTACCGAATTTCCAATGGTGATGGTTTCCGAGGGCCCTCAGTCTTCGTCAGAGCTATGCAATACAGGAGAGCACAGGCTAGCACAGGAACGGGAATCAAGCGGCACACACACAAGGAAATTTTTAAAAATTGCAAAGTTAAGCGAGCGTTAGTATAGCGCGTTAGGTAGCGTCTCTAACATGCGTATATATATATCTAGTATGGTAGTCGCAAGCCGAGATCGCGCAAAAAAGTACTATACAAAAAGAAAACAAAAAATATAAAGAAATAGTGGGTTCTATTTGAATGCAACCAACAATTTACCTACTTAATTATAATATATATTAAACTTAAACATAAAAAAAAATGAATACGAAACAATGAAGCTGCAAAATAATAACTAGAAAACAATTATTTTGGGAATAAAATAAAAAATTTCTTTTTTTAAATATTAGGCATTAGGAATCAAACACTCAGGTCAAGACAGGTCCTCTTTCTCGCTTTTACATCATTGCATAAAATAGGCACATTTTAATACATTTGACTAAATTTTAAATTATTTTGTCACAATTTTCTGTGGACGCCCATGGCCTACGTCCTCAGAGATGTTTGAGTTGATGCTATATTTTTCAAAAATTTTAACACCTTGAATTCCAAAGCAGTTTAGGGCTTCTGAATGAACAATCATTACGATCATATTACTTTACGACCGCCGAATTTCTCGCCGTAATATGATCAAATTTGTGCTGTTTTTAGGTACGAGAAATCTCGAAAAATAAAACGCGTAGGCGTAGAACAAAAATAATATAAAAAATAAAATTGTTGACGTTTTGTCTGTCCACTTTTACTATTTAAATTCCCTTCAAATAAAATATAACTTTTAAAAAGCTAATATAAGACAATCTAACTATTCTAACCCTACATTTTAACAATTATTTTCACACTTATAAATAAAAGTGAATAATCTTATATGCAGAACTATGTTATAACAATATTTACATCTACAGGTAAATTTAAAAATTTGAAAGATTTCTGTACCCTTCAACATTCGCGGGTGGTATGAGATAAAATTCCTGTTATTTGCTAAGCTCTATATTACTCAGTTCTTAAATATCCAAAATTATTTGTATTGATAGGAAACACTATTTCAAGAATACGGTGCCTTTAAGAACAAAGCATCTTTCGCAATATTTCTCCACTTAATTCGACCAAATGTGAATTTCCTGTCACGTTGGTCTCTACGTAATTAATTTTATAGGCACACGCTTTTACAGACACATGAAAGCGGTACTTTGTATTTATAAATAAAACAAACGAACCATGATGAACCTGTCATTTCTCGGTGATTATGAAAACAATTGAAAAATATAATTTCTTCAAGAGGCAGATACTCACTAATTACTTTTGCAATACAGGGTAAACCTTAAATAAATAAATATTTGAACTGTTTAAAGGTGTAGTGTGTCATATAGAGGAGTCTAGCGAGTCATTTTTTAAAATTTCAAACATTTTCGGATATTAATTAAAAAAAAGCACATTTTGAGATGCCCAGATAGACCACTGACGTAACTTAATAAACCAAATGATTTACTGAAGGCGAGGTTGCCATGTCGCCTGTAAGATAAATATTTTTTTAACGTAAATTCAATTTTTGCGATTGATTCTAATTTAAAAATACCTATTTTTAATAATAGAGTTAATTTTTGCCACATAACCTCAAACAACGTGTCAGTGCTAACCATTTCGTAGTGGGTGAAACAGATTTTAAAAACTAAACACAAAACATGGACAAACAAAATAACCAGCTTGATGTTGATTTAGTGTCAGTCGTATGCAAAAAAGAAGCTGGTGTCGTAGGCACAGGTAACAGGCAGTAGGCGAAATATCCCGGACCAGCCTCATGCTTTAGGATTGATAGCGTGATAGCGAGGTCGACGAAGAGGTTATGTTGATACCGGTGTACTGGTCCAGGGCAAAGGCTAGGTACAAAAATATGTAATAATTTGTTTCCACACATGTTGACAAAGATTTCATAATTTTAATATAGGTAAACTCAAAGTTAACATGAGATACTTTTGCATCTTCTGAAACAGAACTAAGTTAATGGTTTCTTCGAGGGTTTCTTTAATGCACTGCCTGACGCATCTGTTTTAGGAGTTGCGATATTAACTTATTTAAATCGTTTTATTATTCGGGAAGTGTATTCCCTTAAGTGCCTTATGTATTTAAGTAATATTTTTGGTGAAATAGTGTAATTAAGTAAAATAGGGTGCATTATTCCAACAGTGAAAAGGTTGGCATGCTAAAAGCATATTTGTTAAGTAGTGATAATCAGTAATAATGACAACGATAGTACGTATTATGATAAATCAGTTGGAGACTAGTAAAAATGGATAATAACCAAATTCCGGATAACTGACACTAGAGAGTATGGTTTATACTTTCAATTTCATGTACTAGATACATGGGCATACTTTATTGGTGAGGTATAGGAAAGGCAAAGGGGAGGAGGTGGCCATTAATATTTTTTTCCACGGTCGGAAGTAGAAATCAGTTTCTATGACATCAAAATTAAAACAGAAGTAATCGATTATTCCCAAGGGAGTATAATGCTCCTAAGGGAGTTTACATTATGGAGCACGTTTTTCATGCAAAAAAAAAATAACATTGAAATTATTTATTGACATTTAAATTAAATGTTACATTTGTACAATTTTCAAAATTAATATTAGAAGGAATATTACTTTCGCTTACATTTACAGTTTTTGTGATTGCGCTAGTAGT
Source organism: Monochamus alternatus (assembly GCA_037114965.1). NCBI lineage: Eukaryota > Metazoa > Arthropoda > Insecta > Coleoptera > Cerambycidae > Monochamus > Monochamus alternatus. The sequence continues at coordinate 8,041,034 of CM073426.1, read as the reverse complement.
GGTACCTACTAAAACCTGATTAGCAATTTTGGTCTTATTTTCAATGGAGTTCTCGACATAACCCTCAGCGACTGTCGTTGATTTCCAACCAGCATGACGCTTTATTGTCGTAATATCCACACCAGCATCTGCCAGTAATGTCGCTGAAGATCTTCGTAAGCAGTGACCAGTATAACATGCAGCATCAGGTAATTTTAAATACGAAGCTACTACACTCGGAATTTTTCCCATGGTATTCTTGCCAACTGGCTGCGAACTACATTTTCCTGCTTTGTAGTACAAAAAAGGCGCTTATGCTTGACGTGGGGAGGACGAAGGGACAGGTATTTTCGAAACAATTCAAGCATATTTCCCACATCGGTAACCAGAAAGGTTCGTGGAATCTTTGTCTTAGTGTTTGGAATTTTTACAATCAAGGAAGAGCCTACATCCTCAATATCATCTACAGTTAAATTGACTAGTTCATTAGTTCGACAAGCTCCGGCAATCCTCAGAATTAATCCAACCTATAAAAAATCAAAATACTTAATAATTGAAATACCTAACAACAAAAGTAATCTTACCTTAATAATTAAGAATTCTTTGTCATCTGCACTTGATATAAAACGGTCGATTTCACCCTTTGTCAATATTTTCGATTTTTTCGCTTGATATCCGTCACCAGTTCTTTTCAATAATGCGATCAGCTTGGAGAATTTGCTTATATCTATGTTGTCGTAAATTATCAAGCATGACTTAACCATAGAATATTGCGCCCATAATATGGAAGACTTGTAATTCTTTGCATTTTCACTGAAGTATGCCAACAAAACATTCTCGCTGTATACTTGAACATTTTTCTCGGCGCACCACTTTTTGAACCGATTGTAGGCTATATCGTATAAAGATCTTGACTTCGTAGGCAGCAAATTGCTTATTGCAATATTTGAAGCCTCCACAATCTCTCACAATTATTCATTGTGCACTATACAAACTTTAAACTAAACCAAACTACCACCTTAATTTGACAATTCTTTCTGTTTGTTTATTCTGTAGTTATGACAATAACTCAACGACTACTAAATAAATGCTCAAATCCGAATAGAATAATTCTGGTGCTACTTACTTCATAATGACAAAATATGTGTTTTTAAGTTAATGAGACCGTGGAAAAAATAGTATATACCATTCGGGAGATATGCTATTTTGTCCTCGGTGCATTGTAGCCCTCGGGCTTCAAATACTACTACTACTGGTTAATATATCTGTCTTATTTAAGGTTCACCCTGTTGAAGGAGAAAGAAGAAGCAAATTTCTTGTTAATCGCTAGATTTTCGCAAAGCAACAGATAACCAATAAGAATGTTTTAATGACGTCCGACAGATAGTGCGTCCCTTATCTCCCCGTGTTCAATTAAGGAGACGATAGTGGCCTATCAAATTAAATAATTATTCGAGATGATCATGCGACGGGACAACCTTGGTCGTTTGTGGAAAATAAACTTCTGCCGCAAAGATATAACGATACACTCAGATATACTTTATCCTAGAACGTAAACCCGCATAGGGGTGAACGACCGTTGAGAGCATCCATATGTTCGTTCGCCTCCGAGTCCACCCCAACCCCACATGGTATTTAACGTGAGTGTAGTTCGGCGCACATGTTGGATATATTTGGTATTAGGAATATGTTACCTGACAAATTGAAATTGTCGATTGTTTAGAAAGAGACGAATTAACCTCTGCTGTACCAAGCAATTATTACTAAAAGGTTTTAATAAATTGCTCGTATTTAACCGATTATCAAAGTTTTATTAAAATATTGTCAAAAAATTCTATATACTTGCAAAAACGATAAAAAAGAGTGTAAAATATATCAGGATGTAATAGTATGAACCAAAATAAGCAGAAAAGTCTTAATAAACATGGGTCCGCAAAGTAACCGTTGCGGAGATATGGACCACTATTCGTTTTCAAACATTTTATTTTATTAGGAATAAACCGACAAAGGAAGCTTATAACAAACAAAAAACAAAGTTACAGAAAATGTTTAAAGTGCCCTCCGTCCATTTCCAGGCACGACATCTTTGTCTCAACGATTTTCGAACTCTTTCGAAAACACCCTCCTTGGTTTGGATTTTTTGACACTTTTGATTAATCCGTAGCTGCAGCTCTTCCAGGCTATTTACAGGAGTACCATACACTAATGTCTTCAATATTCCCAAACAAAGAAATCTAGAGGGTTCAGATCAGGCGATTTTGAAGGCCTTAAAACAGGTCCGGCCCCTCTTACCCATCTATGTGGAAAAGTTTGGTGTAAATGCTCTCTAACGGCCATGGAAAAATGAGCTGGAGCACCATCATACTGGAACCACATTTGTTGACTCTGATTCAAAAGAATGTCTTCCAAAAACTCATACAGTGTGTTCTGCAGAAAGTTGAGGTAAGCAGCGCCTGTTAATCGGTTTGGTAAAACAACAGGACCTAGAAACCTGTCACCTACAATACCCATCCAAATGTTTAATGAAAAACGTGCCTAATGTCCAGATTCTATTAAAGCATGAGGATTTTCCTCTGCCCAAATATGCGTATTGTGAAAACTAAACACTCCATGTCTTGTGAACCCGGCCTCATCAGTAAAAAGAATGTGTCTAGCAAACGAGGGTCTTCAGCATCATGACGTAGAAACCAGCGCAAAAAACCAAACGTGCTTAATGATCATTTATTGGATTTAAGGCCTGTACTCGTTGCACATGGTATGGATAAAGCAGTTGCTCGTGAAGAATTCTCCAAACAAGAGGACCACTAATTCCTACCTCGGCTGATATTCTCCGCACACTCGTACCTGAATTCTGCTCTACCATTCCTAGAATTTCTTCTTCTGCTGTAGGAGTGGATACCGACCTTGGTCTTCCGGATAAATGGCACTGTTTGCTCAAGGAACCGGTATCACGCAATCTTTGGTGAATTCTTCTAAACATGCGTTGTGAAGGAATCTGGCGATTTGGATAAGCGTCAACATAAAGACGTTGCGCTTCGGTGGCGTTCCCATTAGCACAACCATACATGAAATGCATGTCTGTTAATTCTGAGTTAGAGTAACCATCCATAGCGAAAGATAACTTGTGCACTGAGAACAATTGTCAAATACGTACTGTTTATTTCACTAAACATCAACCAACTATTATAAGAAAATACACAACGTTTTTGCAAAATAAAAAAAGGGGCTAAAAAACATAAAACATTCCATATCTCCGCAACCGTTACTTTGCGGACCCATGTTTATTGCGACTTTTCTGCTTATTTTGGTTCATACTATTACTTCCTTAAATATTTTACACTCTTTTTTTAACACCCTGTAGAATAATTGCCAAAATGCGCTCACTAAATATGTTGAAATCACACCCAAATATTTTGATTATTTCGTGTTGTAAAAATAATTGGAATCCTAAAAAGTCTTTATGAATTGAACAAAGAATAAATCTAACTGATAAATACCAAACTCAAAATAATAATTTATTAGTTAATGCATACTGCCATTAAATTGCTTCATACTGACAGAATATAATTAAAAACACTGAAGTACAGATATAATGAAATCATTTTTCATTTTTTAAAAACTAATAATATTATATAATAGAGACTAAATGTATTTTGAAAATCAGACAAATTATTAGTACTGCGACTTTTAGATGATATTGTATATAGGGCTCTTACAAATACAATTTTATAAAAAAAAAATCAAAGAGAGCAGTTCGAAAACGATTTAAAAATACACTTCTGTACGGCATGCAATCGGCAACCGAACAAAAAATTTAAAAAAATTACCAAGGAAAGAAAAACACCTATTTTATATAGCAAATTCAATTGATTTTGCCGTTATTGTTAATTTTTAATATATTTAATTTGTGGTTTTCATTAGTAAAATAGTTTGACAAGCCTAATGATACACCAACAAAATTTATTGAGCTTCGTGTATGATAAGCCACACTGCTGCAATACGCCGTGGAGGTTCTGGACCTCTATCCCTTCTACGATTCGATTCTGCCAAAGCTTTCCCACTTCATCATAAATTAAAACAATGTCCATAAAATTAATGAAAACACTCGCGTCACAAAAACGTTAATATTATAAGTAATCCGATTTCAATATTCAGAATCGCCTGGCTAGAGACTATAGCAGTCTAGTGATTTTTTTTCTCAGAAATTATAAAGGTTTTACAACAAAATTTTTTTTACCATATTGATTCCATTTCTCATAACATCCATTGCCAATTTTTTTTTTAAATAAATTGTGAATCACTGTATTATTTAGAAAATAACATTTGCAGGGTTCCCTCTTTTAAATTCATGTTAAATTCCTTGACTATTCCAGATTTTCCCTGACCAAAGCTCATCAAATTCCAGGTCGATGAAAGTAAATAGTTAAGCAAAATCAGCGAAAATATTTATTCCGTAACAAAATAAAATACACCTAAAAAAATAACTCAAAATATTATAACAAAATAACTATTCCTTGGCATGAATACATAGTACTTGGGTTTGGAACATATTGTAAAATAAATATCAAACCGAAGTAATTAAAAAAAAAAAATATGTGTCAATTTCAATTAATTTTAAAATTCCCTGACTTTTCCAGGTTTTCAAGGTGAGAGGGAACCCTGATTTGGTGATCATACTACCATTTACACGAATTTCTCTCTAATAAAATTATATAATTATATTTTAAATTTAACACAACAATTTCATACAAATGATAATTAATGAAATTTGTTAATTAAAAAAATAGTGCACTTGTTTATTTACTTTATACTATTCTTATAATTAAAAAGGAAATGTCGTTTAAAACAAATTGTTGAATGCAACTAGACTTGTTACCCATGAAATAAATAATTCTTTGTGCCAAGACCTATTACCTATTACTAGTTGTTGCAAGTAAGGTACTATTTCTCCTAGACCACAAATAACTTATGACTATGGGTATTTTTAATAGTATGATTGAACAAAGACAAGTATACCTTTTTGTGTCATTTTCATAAATGACACAAAAAAGACGAACATGAGCTGAGAGAAGTATCTGTTACAGGCACTAATTTAAACTTCCACTTTAAGAAAAACTTTAGATTTTGAAATTTTCTTACACCTTGTATGCTCTTATATGTTTATGGCTCTCAAACGTAAGCAAAACTTTTTATCAAGAATAACTTTTCCTCGAAAAATCAACAATACAAAATTATACAGGAGTAAGGACACACTGCATATACGACATATACTAAATATATACATTATTTTATGTTTGACGTGTTAAGCTTTAATAAATCCTCGACTAAACCGGGAGAAACATATTTAATTAACAACATAATTCCGTTTTGACGGCCGTATATCAGTTTCCATATTAATAATTTATTTGATAACGAGGCGGGATCAGAATCTATTAAATGAATTGCCTTTCATTTCAAGCTTGACCACCACACGTTTTTATCTGTAGAGCCTTCAAGGCTGCGGATTTTTTCTTCACAGCCATTATTACGTAAGGGGATATACCTACAAGAAATAACTGTTAGTTGCATTGAACTGTAAACAGCTGCTGCACAATGCAGGTCGCAAAAATTTTGTAAACGTTTCTTCTCCATCATTTCTATTATTCCTGTTAGTGCAGACTAAACCAATACGAGGAAATGTTAATGGTTGCCGTCTAAACTCAAGGTGATCTTATCTAGGTGAAATCAACAATATTGCTATTAGATTTATAGCTTTTCCATTTCATTCTCAACTGTATGACGCTTATCTATGTAATCAGTTTTACAAAGGTATTATTATGGCTACCGAATAATTTTGAGGAATTTAGAGGAATAATCGGTATCAACACAACAGATCAAACACCAAAATAAACACTACAAGAATTAGAACTATGTGTGTTGTTTCGAAACCACTTCTACATTAAATATTTGAAGTAGCTTTGAAATATAAATACATTTAAAGGTATTTAGTATTTTTTACTATATAATATATTGTTGGAGATTTGTAAACAGAATTTTATAATTGGTTGAAGTATCATTTTGGTTAAATATTTAGTAAATACAAAACACTCATTTTTTTTCGGCATATCACGGTGACGATGTAATAATTACTGCCATCTTCAATTCAAACATATATGTGTAAAAAAGGAAACTGTTCATTACATATTATGTCTAAAAACACTATTGATAAATTTAATAAAATAATGAAATAAGCATCATAGTTACTTTCTAAAGAAAAACAGTAGCGAAATTTTGTTCCTTTTTAATCTTAATCAGCAAAAACTGTGATTGTATCTCACATTAATAAAAATATTACTGTACTACTTTAGCGTGATTTATCATTGGTTTTATTTCTACTAAATATGAACTACGTTAGAACTGCTAGTAGCAACATGTTGCCATATTTGTTGGGGTTGCTGGAAGGGGAATGAAGTGAAAAAGATTTTGTACATACATTAATAGGTTTGTTCGTACATAGCAATGACTGATAGTTTACAGCACTGTTTTAATGCGCAAGTGCAATTCATGTACTAGTTTGAAATCAGTTTCTAATTCCTTTGTTGGAACGACACGTTTAGTTCAAGCAGTAAGAGGTATAGTTTGTTTGAAGTAATTTTCATTTTTCGGTCACTCATGTATAAGGAAGTGATAAATCTCATCATCTCTAGAATTTGAGGTACTGCTGTAATTGCTAACTTGCTCCTTTTCACTAGAGTCACTCATTTTGAAAAACTACAGAATTCCGTACTTAAAAATCTGCAAATTACTTGTGCAACTATAATAACTTTCTCAAATAGCATTATTACATAAAACTTTAGTTACGTTCATTACCTAGCCTACCAAAAGTTGACTTCTGTTATGGCCATTTCCACCGCATTGCCTTTTAAGTGTAGTTAACTAAGGGCGGTTAAAATTTTAGGCCTAGTTTAAAATAGTAATGTTTCCACCGCATAATTATTAAGTTTCATTTGTAAAGTCTACCTTAAAAGCCAATATTCATAATTTTTCGGTTTTTTACATAAGTTGTTAGCTTCATGACTATTTTTTAACCTCAAAAATGTGACACTTCACTCAAGTCACTGTTCCGGCTTTATGCTAAGTTCTGTCTTCGAATTGATAGGATTTATAATGGAAATAATTCCCAAAAAACGCACGATTGGCAAATTTTAACAATGAAGAAAAAGTATTACTAATTAACATAATAGCAAATTATAAAAGTACGGTGGAGAATAAAAAACCGATAATGTCTGTACAAGAAAAATGATAGCAGGTGAATTTAACTCACGGTCGCCAAATAATATTCACAAAACAGCAGAATTATTAAAAAAGTTTTTTGAAAACAAAAAAAAGGAAGTCGTTTTATTGGCGATACAGAATTATTACTAAAGATTAAAAATAAATGTATTTTTTTTTATAATTTTATCAGTGATTCTTTTTAAGAGCTTACATATTACTTGGAAATTCAAGATCTTCTTCGATTAAGGTCAAAATGTGCAGCTGTTTCTTTATGCAGCCGGTATCTTCTAAAAAAAGTTATCCATCGTATGGAAGTGATCACTTCTCTTGTACACTTTTCGAGGAAACCCATACTCTATTATTTTTAATATATCTAAATCATTATTAAATATATCATTTTCATCATAGTTCATTATTTTTTGTTTATTTTTAGTGGAAAAATAATAAAACCAAATTATTAAATTAGGTTATGTAGAACCTTTAAGTATCGTTAAAAGAGATAAGCCTAGAATTTCGAGGGCTTATATTTAAGAATGTTTAAGACATTTTATGTCGGGTTTAGTAAACAAATTGTATTTTTAAGGTTCCTTAAAGCGTAAGCGCAGCTTAAAACAAACGGTGGAAATGGTCATTAGCGGTTAGATTCTATCTGCGCATGCGTCTGACTAGTGGTTTCCTAATAATCCTCAAACCGATTTGACTGTCAGCAAACAGTTTCCAAACCATCCACTTTTGTGTTGGAACAAAAAATCTCACAACTAGTTCCCGGATTGATTGTGTTGGAACGGTTAAATTCGTACTGCGCAAACTCGTGCCAGTTTCCTGCAGTGTTTACAGATTATAGAAACACTGAGATGTGACATCCAATATAACTACACGAATGGCAACACTGTCAACTCACAAAACATTAGTAGATGACAACGCCCCCTTTAATGGGTTCATATATCTCACGAAATTTAAAAATAATGTAAAAATGCTTGGTATAAACGATGCTTTTTAGTAATCGCAGAATTTAAAATTTTGAAATGCCACACTACCACTGATTTCGGCAAAACTTAATATAATCGTATAGCTTTTGTATCTTTAGGTGCAGCGCTGACGAGTTCTTATACAGCAAAGTAAATGTTTCTAGCTAGAGGAACGCAAAATTTAAAGTTTATGTTGCAGTTTTAGAAGGAAAACAATTATGCTGCATATTTATTTCTATAAAATTTAAATACACAGATATTTCTAGCTAACGGTAAAACTTATTAAAATCGGTGTTGAATTTGCAACGTCGCCGCTTTGCCAAGTAATGATTGATGACGTTACAAAAACTATTTCCTATTTTTCAGCGTTATGTACTATGACTTTGATGAAAAATTCGACAAAAAAAAAAATAAATAATTTACTATATTTTTAGTCGCTATCTGAAATTTCGTACGCGGTGCATTCTGCGCTTTACAGTTCAAGCCGACCAAAATTTTCTTGCGATTTCGATACGTCCCTGGTATTGACAGACTATTTTTCTTATCTGTGTACACACTTTCACCAGTGAACTTGCTCAAGATTATTAATAAATCGACAAATAATGTACCGCTTAGGTTAATGTTATCGTTATCAATGTAAATACGTGGTAAAGTGAACATTACAGATGTGTAAAATATCATTTCTGCATGATTTTTGCCTTGTAATAGGTACTCATTCCGTATTTCCTATGCCAATCTCAAAAGCGCCATTCTCACTAAACACAATTTTTCTACAATTATGATCAATAGTAACGCCAACTGGTATTCTGTATGTTATTTTAACAATTCAGTTAAAATTATTTTAGCGATGCTAGTGAGGAAAAACAACAAGTAAAAGATAACAAGTCGTAACATAACCTTGATACATTTGCTTTTTCATTTAGTGGGTTTGGTCTTCCGGATTGCTATTAACACTCAGATTTTTACGAAAAAGTCTAAAATTGTTCCTGAAAACATAAATGAATATAAACCTATAAATATTACACTTTGCTAACACCTGTTTCAATATGTCGGCATCATCTAACAAAATATCACTATTTTGAAGTGCCATTATAATTGTGCAATTACAGGGTGATTCAGGAATACTAGGAAAAAAAAAATATGTGCAGAATCTAAGTGAGAAATTATTTTGTTTTCTCAATTTCTTATTTTTGCAAATATCCTCAGAATCCCTAAGCCGATTTTAATGGAATTTAGTATGATATTTGTAGATAGTCTAGCTGAATATTATTATGAAAGTAGTTTTGTCAAGTACCACAGAGGGCGGTACTTATGTGTAAGGCTACTGTTCAAAAACTTTTATTCCCATTTTTATTTTTTAAATTATTTGCCAGTGCATTGGAAGCAATGTTTCATATTACACAAAAAGCACTTTTTACTTTTTTCATTTGAAGATTAACTTTCCAGAAAAAGCTGTTAAAGCTGGAGTACGACCATGGACAAATGCAACTTTCGCAGATGTAGTCTATAATTGATACGGATGTCACAAACGAATATTTTTCTAAATGCTAGAACAAATGTTTTCTTCATTTAAACCTTGGTATTCTACAAAAAATGTCAGGTTTATGGTAGTATCTTTAAACAAACGGATAATTGAACATTTTTTAAATGACTTTATTTTTACCTTGAACAAAATTAAGTGAGAGCGTTATCACGATTTGCATTCGTTTTTCACTATTTCTGGTACAACTACATTTTCACTCATTACAACCACTCACTACCGATAAAACACACTTCCCGTAGATACAGTTAGATAAAATGCTTATTTATTATAAGAAAATCGAACGAAATGAATAGGTAGGTACTATAAGGTAATAGAAAACTTTTAATGCACTCGCGGCAGTGTTGTCCCATAACCTAGAAAAACAATATATTGTGGGAAAATATCTGTACCTGACACATATTTCTTTATTTAATTACTACAAAACGTTTAAAATTAAAATAAGGCACTAAAAACTGAAGAAGAAAACGAAACTACAACCTAAACATAGGAATTGAATTATAACTTGACATGCGAAATTTACCGTTGCTTGCTTACTCTGAGTCTGTAAACGTGCGGCTGAAGGTCGCATAGGCGACGTTAAATAAGGATTTAATATATCGAAAAAAATTTTTTTTTTAAGTTTGGAATTTTTTTTTAAGGGCGATTCCGTTAATTCTTGATTTTCTCTATCCCCTCTTAATATTTGCAATAGTTAACCTTGGGTACCCTTTTACACTTTTAGATGTTTTGTACTTTTTTGCATCTTGCTGCTTCCATGGACTGCACATCCCTGATTGTGTAATTTTACATGAAAGATGTAAACGTACGTTATCCACCTGTGGATTTTTTTAATACAGTACCGATTTGACATTTTTACATTAATGTATGATGTGAAAATAACGTGTAATGCAGTCATTTTGCAATCAGTGTAGCTTGAAAATAGCGTTTTATTGTGGTTGATTGTAATTTAGTTCAAGATCTTTTGCAACACTTTTAACATCATTAAAAAATAAATGCGGAAAGAAAAAATCACTATATGAAAGTCAATTATTTTTGGATACCTGTAGGTAGCATATAGCGATATATTTTTCTTCTCACACCATTGCCATATTTGCCTGGCAAGAGTATTTAATTATGGGAATCGACAGCTCCCCAATCTATTTATATATGAAATATGGCAAAATATTGCTTGTAGTTCCACACAACTTTATTCCTAGTATTTTTTAATCACCTTGTTAAGACAAGGATAAATTTTAACAGGACCTAATATTATGGTACCGTTAAATATCAGTTCATCAGTAAATCCCTCAAACTTTTACAGAATACTACAGTAAGTACTAAGTAATGACAGATAGTTTTAACTGTGACCTTGATGTTACATATTTAACCAAAAGCTTTACAGAATAGACCTGTTTATCAGACAAATGTACGGTTATTTTGTTATTACCATTGCAACGGCATCCATGGATGCTAGCGCTTCTCGAGCCTCCTCTGCGGAGCCGCAGAAGTGACGATTGTGCATTTATAAATAGAAACAAAGTGCGACGATAAGTTAGTTAAATACCAATTGAAAAAGTCGACCTACTAAATCAATGACTCCAATGAGCAAAAGGCCATTCGCGGCCCCCTGATTTACGCGCCCGTCCAATCGCGTCGAAAGGAAACAAGGCGCCCTGTTGCATTATCGACATTTATTGCTGTTAGAATTGGAACAACAGTGTGTTAAATCGTCGGTGGGATATGTCGTTCCATCGAGAATCGCTTGATATTAATGCGCTTAATAACACTGGTACATAAGAAATTGTTGTCTGAAGATACCCACTTTAGTAATCTCAATACCCTTTTTTGATCATACTGACCAAAAATTATCGATTGCATTAGTCGAATGAGAAGAATCTAGTTGCCTTGCACACTGGAACTATTTCAACATGTGCTTTTATGTGGAAAAACAAGAATCTAGTATTAGTTATGCCTAACCTGTTACCATTACCTACGTAAATTTGCCATAAAACCCAATAAATTACCCTAATAGCAAAAATAAGAATGAATTGGTCCTACCAGAACCATCTAGATATCTAGTTTCATATGAGTCTTTCACATGTGTTACGATTGTAAAAGAACTCGGGGTTAGTTAAGCCTAATCACAAAATGTCCTAAATGACTGAATCATATAGAAGTTAAGGGTTTTGTATGGGTCCCAGGTCTCAATGAAAATAAAAACCTGGACTCAGTTCAGTCTAATCGCATACCATATTCAGAAAAATATCATTAAATTGCTATAAATCGCCCTAAATCGGAGAATATGTAGTATATTATTTTACTTGAACAGTTTCCAAAATGAAGAAAAGCTGAATTAGAAGTGGACATTTTTTATGAAGTTCAAATCAGTAAAATGTTTTTTTAGCAACGATGAGGGGCATAGAAAAAGCGAAGTGTATTATGTATGTATGTTGTTGAAGACAAGATCAGATTATGAAACAAAATTGTATTAGAAAGTTTAAGGTGTCCGATGAAGGACAATTTAGGTGATTATAATGAAGAGGGAAAAAAGATATCAAGGAACATGGAACTTATAAATTTAATGACATAGTAATGTGTTGATTTGTGCTTTTAATGGTGGTAATATGATTGCAAATTTAGGGCAATTTATGGTAATCTTAAATATGATAACTGGTTAAGCTTAACTAATATTAGATTCTTGTTCTCCAAATTAAAGTACATGTCGAAATAGTTCATGATCCATCTCATTCATGAAATCATATATTTTTCATCCATTTTTACGAGTTTACAAAAAAACTGAAGGGAATAGTAGTCACAGTAAGTATATTCGAATAACAATTTTTATTTACTATAAGAAGAGAGTAGCAATGTCAAATATCGTCATTTGTCAAAATCATAACCTTACCTACTTTACTATCTCAATAATTCTCCTAAAACTAGCACTATGTAAGCCTTCTGTATCGAATAACTAATTTTCTATTAGCAATCACCATCTCTTCTAATTGTTAGTCTGCATCACGATAAGTTTCGAACCCCGACTTTACACCGACCTTGCTTAAACGAGCCTTGCAGCCTAGGGCGGATTAGTAATCTCTTACAAAGAGGTTTAGTAATCCAATTTGCTTACTGCTCAGCGTTTATTATTAGCCGTGATTGTAGATTCGCTTTTATGTAGTTATCCCGCGAGTTTCACTTTTGAAAAACGCGTTGTCCAACATAGAGATAAGATTCGACATAAATAGGGGGATATTTTTTGATCTTTTGGAATCGGTCAGTTCGCATATTTTGGCTGCAGGATTCTATTAACCAAATAAAACAGTATAAAGAACTCGATCTTGAAAGCATTGCTTTATAACAACCTCAATTTAATACGAGAAGAAAATTGCTAATGTTAAACAATTATTGAACTGGGTCTGGGCTGAACATACTTAGTTTTTGTGATTTGACTATGTAATGTATGTTGTCGTATCTGGTACAGAAACAGCACTTTACTAGTGAAATAAAACGGGTTTTTCCAAATTTCCACGGTACTGAATTTTGTGGATTTGAAATCATGGCAGATTATGATTCTTAAACAAGCAAAGTTGAATCCCAGAGGGCCGTTTTTCAACACCAAAATATTTTGTCTTTTACAAGAGTCGTTTCACCTCTAAGGAGTCACCCAGTATACATACTGCTGATTGTGAACTATAAATAAGTTAAGAAAAAATTGCTTAATATTAATTATGTGTTTAGATTTTACTACAAGCAATGTAATATCTGCACTTAAAGCGCTTCCTGAAATTTTATCTATATTTAAAAAATCATAACAAAAAAACTAAGAAAGTCTCAGAGATGAAATTTTAAACACTCATTACAACATATGGAAAGAATATTTTCTGAGAATTTTGTGTTTTTAAAGTTATGTCCTTTCTGAAATATTTCAGACTGAAAATACCCGATTTTAGAAAAATCGCAATATCAAAAAAATGATGTATTATCCTGTATAGTAATGTACCTATTTCAGGTAAGTTTTGAATTTCTCTGCAGAATCAGGTCCTGCATAAGTCCTTGTACAACTATTGCCTTCGCATAGGACACATTTCACCTAGATTTCATGTGCCATTTCCAAGGCTTCTTCACGCCTCATGGGAGCAGGTAAAAATAAGCGAATACCTCCCGCTGTATGGCCGGAAATTGCACAGATAGTTTCATGTTCTTTAAGAGGCGTATATCATGACTGTGCTAACCGTAACCATTTTTGCATTTGGAAGCTATTTTAGGCAGTGGCAAAAAGTCAGACAGCAAAATATTAATGTAGACGTTCCCAGTTAAATTACAACTCATTGGAAGACATATTTGTGCGGTAGACGGTACGGCCTACTATTATTATTTTACACCAGAATTTAAAATTTGCAATTACGCAATAATTAAATTAATACTTAAGTTAAGTACTACCCCAGATAGTAACACGCGATAACGGCGAAGGCCGAGAAATATAAACAAATACACCCACAAGGCCAAACATATGTAAAATTAATTTATTAGCACATTCCGTGGTAAATAAGTGCGAATTTTGTGCCAAATATAACCCCGAGACAAATATTTTCATATTGAAAGCTAAAAATATATTGTTTGCATAATAGCAAATAGAATTAATATATGTACATATTTGAATGCCCTTCACGTTTTTATAAAGCTGTGGTATAATTTTATATTTGTCACAAAAAAACTGAAAAGGCCTCAAATCCGGTCCTTGGGGTATATAGAAAATACCCCAAGGGCCGGAACAAAATAAAAAAAAAAATAAAGGGATATGGAATGGAGCATAAATGTCAAGCGAGTGACGGCAAATTGACAGAAACAGCGTCAACCTGGATATATGTAGTATACAGTGTGAACATAAAGTATGAAATAAATTAGTTATTTCGAAATAGAATTCTTCAGATAACTACAATTTTATTTTAGTTGTCCCTCTTAGTGAAATATTTTTAACTGAGACATAATCGCTGCTTCAGTGATGACGTCACCTATTTTTTTAAATAAAACACCCTCTATACTTTTTCTTTTTTAAACTATCGAAAGTTTATTTAAAAAATATAGAGTTCAGGGTATAACGAGTAAAACAAAGTCAACTCAAAAGATGTACAATTAAAAAATAAAAATCGATTTGTTAGATGAATTTACTGAAATATTTTTATATTCTAAGACAACGAATATATTCAATTCGTTCATACAGAGAAAATAACACATTCAACGTTGCTAGACTACGAAAATGTCTGTTTGCTTGATATTATTTTGTTTGATCCAATGATATTCTACTAAGTTGGTCCACTCTTGAATTCCCGCCTAAAGTTTCTTTTCTACCGCCGCTATTCTACCTGTCTACCAACTCAATATCGATGGCCGGCTGCTGACGATTCGCTGTCAGTTCCCGCAATAACTGAATGATTTGATTTTATAGAGTAAGGATTTGAAATCCTCCCACTACAAATCGACAGGATTATTAAAATCGTGCAGCCTTGCAAATATAACCATAATTGTCTACCTCGCATATGTCTATCGTCTTACTTCGTTCCTCTTAAGTAAACGGGAATACATAAACTTTCCAACCCTGTATATGGGAAGTACACAAACTTTGTTATCTGAACCTCGCGCAATACGTCCGGCTATCTGCCCGTGGAAAATTCGTGGGGATGTCAATGAACCCACTAATGGAGTGTTTATAATAATTCGTAAGCTTTCTCACCGAATAGTTATTGTTTTAAACTTTGATTATTTATTTTCCAACGATCGGTATTTACGTTGTACGTGCCAATACCTTTTAAAATCACGGCTGCGGTTACTTTTTATACAACAAAATTGTTAGTTATTGTTACTTATCGCTTATTTTATATATACATTCATGTTTCGAGTAGGCAGTTTTTAATTTAAACAAACTGGGGCTATCGCTATTTCGCGGACGGTATTTACAAATTGATTAACGATTATCGACTAGGATTGAGTTGCTCTGTCACAATTTTTTTTTTGATCTGACGTTGGACTTAACCCTATGCGTTGAACCAAGAAGGAATTTATCTCGTCAGAAGTGCTAAAACACGCAAACCTTATCTTCACTTTAACCCAGTTATCTACAATATAGACTAAAATTATATTACATACCGGATTACATATTTTCTTGAGTATAAGAATTAAAAAAAACTAAGTTATATAACTTTAATAAAAAAAGTGATACCTACGTGACTTTTTTCCAAATACAAACATCTCTATTTAAATGTACAATATAAATTTACTAATAAAATTACATCCATTTGTTCAAGGTAATAAATAAATTATAGTATGCGACCTTCTGCATTTACGAATGTACCTGGCTATTATCTGTGCAATTCAATAAAAAAATCATTTCGATTAATTTTCTTTAAACCATTATCTAATATTTTAATACCAAAGTTTTATAGGATTAAATGAAATACTGTTCAGGATGACAATTAAGCTTATCAGAATACTGATTTGGAGAAAAACTAAAATGCAATAAATGATAAAAACCTCTCATTTTATAAATAACTTAAATATGTTTAATATGTCCATTAATATTACCATTTCTCTAATGCTGTTATATTTCCAAATGGAGCAACGTTATTAAATAACATTTTCTAACATTCATTTTAAAACATAGGTATAACATTTTTTATTCACAACCATTAATTAAAAACGTGCTAAAACGATTATAGTGGTTTACAGTACGAAAATATTAAAAACTGTACGAAGTTAAAAATATAGACGTTCATTATTTAATATTCTGTAGGTAATAAATCCATCTGAATATTCTTCACAGTCAACAGGGCTTATGCATTCATACTATTACAAAAAAAATGGGGATATTGTATTGTTCTCCACATGAACACTCCACATCTTTTTCGCACTTGGCTGTTCTAGCGAGAAATGTTTGACATTTGGATACACTAGCGCCGGTGTAAATTATTCACGGGCACTTTTTCTTAACTACAGACGTTGGTAACGTATATCAACCTGTAACGAAGAGTGTTTTTGTGGTGGCAGTGTCAATTAATAAGCTGGTACTATTGGAAACAAGTTTCCGTCCATTTATTTACCCATAATCAAATTATATGCTTCCAAAACATAATAAGCACGATTCTGCATAAGAATGAAACATTACTAATTGATAAATAAACATTAATTTAAAGAAGATTTTGGAATATCTGAACATCTGCTACTCCGGATGGCTACTATTCTTATAGTAAATAATATATAATAAAGAAATAACACTTACGAATAAGACATATGGACAATTTATACAGGGCGAAACTTAAATAAGTACAAATATTTTAACTGCAGGTGTAGTTCGTCATATAGATGAGTCTAGTGAGTCATTTTTAGATATTATTTTTTTATATACCTACATTTTGTGGTCCGCTGACCAAATAGACCACTGACGTAACCTAATAAACCATATGATTTATTGAAGGCGAGGTTGTCATATCGTCTGTAAGATAAATAATTTTTTAACAAAAATTCAATTTTTGCGGTTCATTCTAATTTAAAAATAGTTGTTTTTACCAAAAAATAAAGTAAAATTAGATAGGTAGTACACTACGCAATAATATTAACCCAAACTGCAACTTCTTAACTGACCTTACAATAAACGATTAAAAAATGAATTTCCGTAAGTTCGATACTACCAATTAAAGTATTTAGGAAGTTACTTTGTTCAATGATTCCAAAAATTATCAACGCTCATAAAAGCTTACCTACTTGCTGAAAAAACCAACTATTTTAACAGTTATCCACATTTCACAAGGTGACCATTAATATTTTTATATATATATTTCAATCTTTCTTTGACATGTCTAAAAAATCTAGTTATTAACTTTCTTAAAGCCTATTCCGACGTTAATGTAACACTGGCAACGCTGTGGAATGCAAATGCACCGTGACAACTTTTCTATTTAAAAATCACGAAATTTATTTAAAATTTGACTTTTTTGTTCCTGACTTTATTGTGAAAAAAATATTAATTATGTGTTCGACACAGTAAAATGTACTGTTGGTGAAAATATTTGTACTTATTTAAGTTTCACCCTGGATATCCTTATAAATCAGAGTTACTGCAGTGTTGCCAAAATTTGTAGGCAATCACACTATTTAAATACAATCAATAGTAATAGTTTTTACTCTTCTACTTCAAAAAAATTTGAATTACCTATTACAATTATACTAAAAGTATCATGTCCCACTAAATAACTCGGTGAAAAGTTCGCAATGAATTCTGACGGTAGAAAAATATACCCGAAGGCATCCTTTTCAGTTGGCAGCGCGTAAAGTTTGCGTTCCAGGGCGGATTCTATTGTCCGGAGACGGAAAAGGTTATGCACAGTCTATTTCGGAATATCAGACGGCCAGGTGTCCGTATCAGTGCAGCGAGCAAGGTAAAAAGGCAGGTTGCCGAACGAATATGACTCTTAAGCGCGTTTTCTAAAAGACAGAACAAACAGCCCCCTTCGTGTCCAGGTGAACAGCTGGTCCGCGTGGCCGGATCAATTCTGTAACAGGCTACTGGCTACACGGCGATGCTGAGGTGGTAAAAGGGGAGTTTCGACACAATGGACAATTTTTAAGCACCAGTTTAAGGCGCTGCTTGAAATGTGGCGCAGATTTTTAATTTATGTTTTTTTTTTTTTTGGATAAGCTTTGCTGCAAAGCTGCTGAGCATATGTCCCGATGTCGAAAAGCAGTGTCATGGGAGCATCATTTTAGATAGTTCAAATAAATTATTAAATATACTGGGTGTTTCTTAAGTACGGGTCAAAAAGCCAGAGGCATATTCTGAGGCCAAAAATAAGAGTTCTTTGTTATATAAATGTGGGAATTTATATGGAAAAATTTTCAAAAGTCAGGTTCATGTCAGAAAGATCCAATTCCTGGAAGACCTTTGACTGTTAGAAAGATCGAGTCGGAAGAAGCTATTCTACATGAAATTGAAGACCCAAATACTAGCACTATAGCCTGTTTGGAAATGAAAGAGAGTATAATAAAACCCTGAGAAAGGACCGGCCATGGGAGTGGTAATATTTCGTTTCAGGTAATTATCGGGTAACACTAATGCTAACAGGTAATAGGTGTACATATTTTACTGGATACATCATAGGGCAGGAGCCTGTGTATTGTGACAGATCAATCCTGTCTTAGAGCTGAATATACGAAGACGTGCTAGTGCAGTAGAGTAAAATTCGACTTGTATTTAGTGACTATTGTGCCAGTGGATATATTTTTTGGGTAAAATGTCGAGCTTATCAGATTACGTACCTGCCAAGCGCGTGAAAAGATGTGAGCTGTCTCAGAATGAGAAGATTATTATATTAAATGTATTTAATGCATTGAAACACCAAAATCCTACCAACAGTGTTGACGACATCGTGGAAAAGTGTTCCAAAATGACAGGAATTGGAAAATCGACTATCTACAGACTTTTAAAGGAAACAAAAAATGAACAAGATACTGTATAGATGATTTCTTCAAAAACATCATTCGCAGAAAAGTACACTCATTTTATTTTAAAAAAGAAATACCAACGCTAAACAAAATTTTAAGTGAACCTTCAGAGGACAACGATTTGCCAAAAATCAGTAGAAGCAAATTATGGGTGGTCTTACGAGAGTTGAATTTTTGCTGGGAAAAGCAGAACAGGAAGTCAGTTCTTATCGATAAAGATGAAATTATTTGTTGGCGAAGATCCTACTTAAGATCAATTAGAAAATTCCGTGACGAAGGGAGGAATATTTATTATCTAGACAAAACTTGGGTCAACGAGGGATATACTGTAACAAAAGTATGGCAAGATAAAAATGTAAAAAGTTTTCGACAAGCATTTTTGGATGGACTTTCAACAGGGTTCAAGGCACCTTCAGGTAAAGAGCGAAGATTACACATATAGGTAGTCCCAGTAGCTTTGTAGATGGCGGTTTACTTTTATTTGAATTTAAAGATACAGGTGACTATCACGAAGACATGAACGCAGATGTTTTCGAAAAGTATTTTACACAGATGTTGGATCTTATTCCTCCGGGGTCTGTAATTGTCATAGATAATGCCAGTTTCCATTCACGGCAGACCGAGCGGACGCCTACGACTGCTTGGGGGAAAGCCGATATAATTCAATGGTTATCCGGAAAAAACATTTCTTTTGAAACAAATATGGTGAAAAAGGAACTTTTGACATTTGTCAATTTTAATAAAGATCAGAAAAAATATGTTATCGATGAAATCGCCCAATTACGGTACTACAGTTACCACCTTGTCACTGTGAACTTAACCCAATCGAATTAGCAGGTAAAAGGAGATGTAGCGCGAAATAATATGACGTTTAAATTAGGTGACGTGAAAATTTTGTTAAAAAATTCCTTTTTGTACATCATGTACAAAAAGAAGAGAAAATGTGGGAACTCGATTGACGTTACTGTGAAACCTATCGTTATCAATCTAGGAGGCGAAGATAATTCATCAGAATATTCAGAGGATGAATTTTAATATACTTTTTTATTTTCTTTATTTGTACATTTATACGACACTCCATTTACTCACCATAATTTGAATGTTCAAAATACATATATTTTTGTGTGCATTAAATTTAAATAAATATTTTGATAATAATATTGAATAATTTTATTTGAATTACTAAAAACCCTCTCAACCCGGTTATGATGCTTAAAGTAGCCTCTAGTTTTGAAATGCTGTTTTTATTTTGTTTACTTATAAGAGAAATGGACCGAGAAATTGAAGCGGCATAGACAAAGACGGATTGTTGGGGATTAAATATTAGCTACCTGCTACAATTTAGTACGGTTCGATCACACAAAGTTTTTTTAAAAGTACACCTCATCTATACCGATAATACATAATATAAAAATATTGAATATAAGCACCAGTACTACATTTATTTACGATTTGCGTACATAATAAGCTTTTATTTTCTCTTTCATTTCTAAACAGACTATAGGAAGATCGCTGCAAATCTTAATGCGAATCATAAATTAGTTTGGTTCGTTTTGAAGCATCAACAGTTATACTCGTATCATATACAAAAGGTTCAAGCCTTACTGCCTCAGGACTATCCTGCTTGCCTACAATTTTGCCACTGGTTTTTGCAAAAAATTGAACAACATGCTGACTACTACTAGCACATTGTTTACCAATGAAGTTAATTTTTCCAGAGATGCTATAATGAACTTCCACAACAAACACGTTTTTACCAAGAACCGGTGCCTCCTATAGACGTTTTCTTGACAAAATTGTACCTGAACTATTTGACGATGTTCCCTATGCGCTAATACAAAGAATGTAGTTCGTGCATGTTGGAGCTCCCTCATATTTTAGCTTGACTGGTCGTGAATTTTTAAATGAAAGATTAGATAATAACGGAATTTAACGAGGCACTCAAGAACCAGATCAACCTTGGCCATCCAAATCACCCGATATGAACCGTATCGATTTTTTTTGTTTGGCGACATCTCAAGACATTAGTATACAAGGTTCACTTAGAATCTGAGGAGCACTTACGTCAACAAATTATAGCTGGTTGTGATGTGATAAGAGCTGCTCCTGGAATTTTTGCACGTGTTCTAGCTGCAATTTCAAGAAGATCTAAAGCATGTATATTTGCTGAAGTTGGCCATTTCCAACATTTGTTATAAAAAATAATAGTAAAGTAATTCTATTGTTAATTAATTATTTTGTTACCTATTATTTTAAGTAATATAAGTGTCGTAAGAATTGATCAAATAAAACAATTTTGTTGTTAATCGGTTTGGAATACAAAAAAGTGTAAAGGAACAAAGAGTCAAGACAATACAATGGCGCATATGATGACCTACTTTATTTGTAGTATTATACAGGTCAATATATTATTTTTGGCAAATAATAATCGTGATACCCACACCTCCGCCCCTGGTAGGTTGGTAATTTTTTGTTTAGTAATACTAAATATGCACACTGATTTGGTTAAGTTATCTCTAGCTGTTTATACATTAAAAACTATTTTTTTTACACGTTGTAGCTGGACAATGGTTGTCATGACCCATTTATATAACAAAAAACCCTTATCTCAGAATACGTTTCTGGATTTTTGACCTCTACATAAGAAACATGTATTTAATAATTTATTTGAAAATTATGCGCCCATGGGAGCATAACCAAACGAATTGGCAATCCAGTTTACTTGAAGAGATTCGTGACATAGACCCAGGAAAACTGTAATGCAACACGAAATAATCTACCAATTACAATTGAAAAATTGAAACCGATTTGTATGGTTGAAACGGCTCCATTATTTATCAACTATTTTTTACGACGGACACGCACGGTTTGGTGTTTGTGTTGCTTCATACTAACCACCTAATTTAAATTTAACCGTCGATGTGAGAAAAGGAAACCACAAACAAATCCATTAGATCAAATCCATATCCAACTGTATTAAAATAAATAATCCGGTACGTATAAGTGCATAATCAACAAAGCCCAGAAATCTCTGTTCTGTTGTTTGACCCACATTAAAGTGCCGGTGATTTGGGTCAAGTGAGTTGCACTTTGAAGCGTGGAAAATACAATGCACTAAGTGATGGAATATCGTAATATGGTAAAAAAAATCATCTATCCAAAACCACAATAGTCTAGCGGAATATAAATTGTTAAATCAGATACGTACGTATATATTTTATTAACAATGTAAAAGTGACTCGATGTACTGAGTTTTAATCGACTTTTACATGCGTTGGTGCTGGTTTCATGGTGACCCTTACGCAATTAAACAGAAAGTATAAAAATTACAGTAAAATTAAATTTTATACCTACTTAAACGTGCGATATAGTTGCAGTTTTAGTTAACAATATTCAATTGTTCTATTTATGCGAACAGATCCGGATGTATATCATTTTTTGACATCTTAATATCGTATAATTTTGTATTTTGTATTTATATTTTGTATTTTGTAAATGTAGTTTTTATGACGTGACTCGTTCTTGGGAAAAGGAAACATAATGAGATTTTCAGGAACTAGTCAGTCTTGGGAAGCCATTAAACTATCAAAGTGGTTCACTCAGAGTAGAGATGGGCAGTTCCCGAGTGAACTGGTTTAAAAGAACGGGTTTCGACACTGAACTGCGAGAATCAGTTCTCGAGAAGTTGACAAATCAGTTCTTTGCGAACTGATTTGTATCGAATGAGAGAGATATTTTCAAGTTTAGACGTCAGAAGGAACTGTTCAGTGAATAGTGAACGAGTGTTCACAGCCTATGTGAGCTTCAAAATCATACGGGTGATATGAATTCTGAATAACTGATTGGTGATCCGATTGCGGAGCTTTAATATCATTTTTAGTTAAATATAATATCCAAGAACTGCATACCAGCACACATAGGCGTCCGTATCAAATTGTTACATTAATAAAAACGATATATGTATGTGCCATTAATTATAATTATATGATGTATAAGAATTAAGAATTGAATTTTATTAACAAGTAAAATACAATTTTACAAAAATATAAATTAAATTCTGTAATTAAAAATAAATAAAAATCAGTATCTAAATGATTCGAGATATTTTGGAAAATAGAGGCTTCAAATATTTTGATTAAGAATTCTTATTCTAAAGTCTAAACGCTAATAAACGTGTCGCAATCATAAAACGCGGAAGAAACCGACCGTCTGCGATTGACGGAGATGCGGGATTCGGAGAGAAGCGTATATCTGTGCAGTGTTTGACGAAAAACCAGTTCTTAAAGAACTGGTTTTAAAAATCAGTTCTTTTTAGTGATTCAGTTCTCGAGAACTGAATCATTAAAATGAACTGCTAAGCCCATCTCTAACTCAGAGTCAACTTGCTATTTATTGGTAAATCTGTGTTCTTTGAATCCTTCTCAAGTGATACGCCTATGGACTCTTGTTCCCTGCAACTCTTACCTCTCTTACTTATCTGACTACCGTAAATTACCATTTATAAATCTAGCATCCTTAGATACAAATAATGCAATTTAAATCAACTTACCTCAGCTTAGCTTAACGTTTTGCTTCCTTAAAAAATTAGTAGCATGGGAAAGTACTTTTCATTTTTTTTTTTGTGAGAAAACCACGAATATGATGAATTTTGCGTTAAGGTAACGATTTAAATTACTCTATTTTTGCCCAAAGACGCTAACCTTAAAGTAGGTAAGGCCCATAAATTACTGAACACCCTGTAGACAATACGGCAGCAATCATACCTCTGCATTTTGTAAATTCGCTAGAAAACTAGGTAGAGAAACATTTTACATAAAAACATAAGGGACAAAAACATTTCCAAATTTAGTGGCCTTTCTTGTGAAATTTGTTTTACCTTTGTAGATTTTTTTTTTAGGACAAAATAGTTGTAGTAAAATAGTATATAAGGTGTTAAAAAAAACCCTTTCCGTTCTCTCAATTATATTTATATCCACTTTAGTTATTCGTTTCCTGAAGTTGGCTAGTGCCTAAAAATTCATCATTATGTTTCCTCTTTCCAAAAAAAGAATTACGTTATATAAAAACAACTTTTAAGGGTCCATAAGTGGAAAACGGTGGTTTAAGAGAATTGGGGGTTTTAGTCATATTTTTTATTATCACCACCCTAAGTTTGTTAACATACTTTCCTGACTTAGTCGGGGCGAGAGTCTGTCTTTCTTAGCGAAATGCGAATTAATTTTAATAAAAACAAAATAATCAAAGAGAAATACAGTTAGCGGTCGCCAGGTGCTGCCTAACAACAAACACAGCATTCTGTCTGTATTTTGATACTATCACAGATAAATTAACTATAACAGTAAACAATTGAAAGCGCCACTACTGTGGAGTGAAAATGACAGACCTTCAACAGGAGTCGCTTATATAAAATAAAATTTAAAAAATAATGTATTTTATTTAATAAATTTTTAACTGTAATCAGCTGATTAGTGTTACATTTCAAAAAATGTTAAATCTGATGTATTCAAATATTAAATCGAAGTACTTTACTAGAGATCTTTTGAACCTTAGAGCTCCTAAATATATAGGTACTTTAAGAGTTCCTTGCTTACGTGAACAAATGGTTGCCTACTCTGCCAATATATAGACTCTAAACAGCAATTGTTTTGATGGGTATCGAAAAGTAGCGGAAGCAATAGAAATTTTTGCCCAAAGCGAGAACCTATCTACGGACTTGGATAGAGTGCTGCTTTAACTTTAGCATACTTTGATCAATTATCAATTTTGTTTTTACTTTTTATTAGAGCGTTGCTCAACTGCATTTTGAAGGCATAGGCAGCGCCTACTGTTTGAGATAGCTTTCAATTTTGGAATTACAAGATTCTGATCACCTGCTCGACGATATTATGCAACACCTCCTATCGCTATCGTTCGAAAACGACGGCAATAAAAAGTTAAGCAATAAAAATGGCGAGATAACGCACGAGCGTTTCGAAACCTTGGCTGTGCACATGCCAATGCCAAATTATTCGGCAGGAGGTGCTACTGGTGTTTCTAGCCGAGTTGATTTGCTAGTAGAAATAACATAAAGGATAAATCTTAAGGAAGAGATATAGTATTGTTACACCGGCGCACACACACACGCAAAAAAGTGATCTGTACTTTTCACCAGACCTACCTATCTTTATGAATTTTGACGCACTGAATCCGAATCTAAAGTCCGTTTAGCTCAAATACCCTCAAAATTTTGAGTAAATCTCAAGAAAAATATCGAAAAATAACAAAAAATCACGTTAGTAAGCATAAGAAAATTTTTCCTTGACCTTGATCGAGTGAGTTTCTTATGTATTTCGATTCTGAGATCTATTGAGATGCATCACCTACAGATTTTGCAAAAACAAGGCGAAAAAACGCTAAAAACCGCGAAAATAAAATTAATATGCGCGAGAAAATTCTAAAAAAAAATTGTCGGTCAAGTCTATTTTTGATGTATTTCGATGAGCTCAATCAAAATTTGGAGTTTGTTCAGTTTCATCACCACAGATTTATAAAAATTGCAAAAAAATCGCTGAAAATGGCAAACAATCATATTAATGAGAGTGAGAAAGTTTAGAAAAATATTTTCTAGATTGGGTTAAGTGTTCTTCACATATACATATTTTGACGAGTCGAATTTGAATCTTAAAGTTAACAACAACAAAAGACGATAGGTCATTTTGGTTTTGACTATTAATTTTCTCTTGAAAAAAAGATATCGAGAGAGGAAGAGTTCATTGTTTTCTATCTCCTACTGCTAACGAGATAACGAGCCTATAAAAACATTTGCCCACTCTGTACCTAATATATGTTTTTATCTTGCAGTCGACATTCTTTATATTGTTCTTAAATTCATATTATTTGTATCGACCTTATAGTACTGAAAGCTTATGCAAAATTTTTCTCAACGTGAATTTCTATTTTTCTTCGACTGTTACTTAATTTTGGTTTCTGTACTTCTCCATGCAATTTTCCTCTTCTCTTTTGAACACGTAAGATGTCTTACAAAGCATGCACTTGAAAACTGGAACTGTAATTCACGTTTCACGATGAAACAAACGAAATAGTCTTGGGTCTTGTTGAGAAACCTTAAATCGGTTTCTCTGGTCCTTTTCCGATGGTAATCCGTCTTCCAAACGTTTCTACACTACCGAAAGCATTGCTCTGTAAAACATGTGACAGAATTGACACCGCTAGCTGGAATTTAGGTCGCGTACACATTAGACCCGTGCAGCATAACATCAATTAAGCGAGAACACACCCGCCACTTGCCAAAGCCGTCGAAAGCGAAACACCAAATCCGCCACGTGGCGTCCAACGACCATTGTGGGACAGCACGTGCTCCAGAAATAGACCAAGTTCTCAAAATACGACGGCGGAGGCCTTGCAACGGTGTTGTTTAGTGCAAAATACCAAAAATTCGCTAACTCACGAACTGACGCTCTGCCAAATGGATTTAGCAATACCAATCGTTTTATTATACAGGGTTCTATGACTAAGTACAAATATTTTAAGAGGGGAGAAAATTAATAAAAAAATAAAGATACATGCAAATTGAGACACAACGTGATTGACTAGCTGAGTCACTCGTAATTTTTCAGTTTATTAAATCTGTCTGATTAAAGAAAAAAGAAAATAAATAGACATTTTATTTAACTGTACCTACGGGAAGTGTGTTTTATCGGCAGCGAGTTGTAATGAATAAAAATGTTGTAGTTTTGCCAGTTTGTAATGAAATAATGAAAAACTAATGCAAAATAGTGGAGCTAACTGGATTAACTGTTACCTATCTATCAGGTATTATCACTAATAAGAATGTTAATTTTTATCGTTTCTGCGTTTAGAAATGCTACAAAAAAACGACCACATGGTAGTAGATATTGTTGATAGATGTAAGTTTTATCTAAGGGATCTAAGCCATCTCAGTCGATGCTTATCATAGGCGCCGACTTTCCGTAGGAAAAGAGGGTTTTGCCACATTTTTTAAATATCGAGCTAAAATTAAGGAATATTTTTTTATTGTCTTTTAGGCCTTCCTGAGAACGTGGTAAAAATTTTAATCCAAAAATAAGTAGTATATATTTTTTATTATCGGAAAAGATCAATTTTAACTATGTCATTTTATACTATTACTTTTTTGCATAATTAATCAATTATAAGTAAAATATAGAGTAATAGTAATAATATATTTAAATAATATAATTAAATAAACATTTATTTGGTTATATAAAATTTCATTTTATAAATCCTAACCCAAATGGATGGACACGAGAAAAAAGAATGAGTGGAATGACACGAAATAGAAAAAATATTTAATATGTTAATAACTTTGTACTTTATTCTCTTCATATCTCTAATACATCCTTATCCTTATTAAAGTAGTCCGTAATCATAGACATATCAACTTCTTGTAGATTGTCAGAATCAGTTTACTAAATTCAATTATAATTGAACATATTATGCTAAAATATTTACAACAGAGTAACAAATAACCAAAACAACAGCACATTTTAATATGATCCAGTATTAGCGGTTGCGTGTAGTGATTTTAAGGGTGTAATAAGAGTATCATATACTATAGAAAAACGCATAAAAACGATATAGGAGAAATTTAACGGAAAAAGCTTATTCTTGAACTATTTTTGAAACTATAATTCAGTGTCAAATCCCGCATGAATCACATCAAATTAACCAAATCTGTATTATTCAAATACAGGTGTCGATAAAATATCTTGGAATCCAAAACGAAAAACGTCATTTGCAGTAAGAGATTAGGAGCTTCAAAAATGTGTTTGTTTTCCAATTTGGTACACTTGAACTACGCATATAATCCATGCGCACTAAATTGTGACAATGTTCTCTTTCTTTTCGACTTCGACATCTGCGGTAACAATTGGTCACGGCAACACGTACATCCCGAAGAATTAAAAAAAAGAAATACCGTCAACTCGAACAAGTCGACGACGCATTCGAAGCCATTTCTTCACATAAATGATTAGTTACGAATAAACAATCATGGCGCGGTGCCAGTTGCTTTTCATTAGCAGCAGGTTGACCTTGAGGAGTGTACATCATTTTTTTTTTTTTAAAACTGACCTCTCCCAACAGCCGTCGTCGGGTTTTGGCAATAAGATGATACTGTACGGGACAACAGAAACATAAAAATACAATTATTATTCGCTTATTTTCAGACCGTCTAGTTGCGCAACCGTCTTCAAACATGTTTATTTTTTTTATCTCTGTGGTAACGTGCAGGTTAGCGGACTCTGATGATAGGCTCGCTACCCGTTGTCGATTCAGATAAATGTCTGCCAACCAGAGTCGGATTTTATTATATATAAAGAAATTTGGCAGTAGCTATTTGGTAGTAGCAACAAATAGCATATTAAGAACGAAAGTGTCACTTTTGTGACGAGCAAAAGTGCGAAACAAAAAACACTTTTAATCCGAATAAAACATCTTCAACCGAAATCCCCCATTTAATTATTAATTTGTGTTTTGAAATTATCAAATCAGATTTGGATAATAAAACAAAGTAGGTAAGTAGGATATATCGATGTACTAATGGATACTGTGTCAAATATTAGGCGCCATACTGCTAATTGAGTTCATTTGTAATTATTTGTGGTTCAGTTTGCTGAAAAATCTATAATAATGGAATCTAATGAAGATTTAGGTGTACTTGAAGAGATATTAGAGTGTGCGAAAGAGATTTCTTTAAACCTTCTCCCAAAGAAATCTCTAGAGATTTATAAATTTGTGTGTTTTACGAATAAGATGTACAGAAGATGTATTGATGGTGTATTTCTGAAACTTAGCAAATAAAATAAAGCAGTCAACGCTTTGGTCACAATATTCAATGTTGCGCAACATTGGATATAAAGAAGGGGATTGATATAAGCAAATATTCAAAGTTAACGTGCTTTTCCCAAGAGACAAAATGAGGAATTTGTACCGAAATGTAACAAGTTGATTGCTTTTTGAATAGTGCACCTGGTAATTTATATTTGATGATGATAGTAAATGTTTTAAAAATAAAAAAAAAATAAAAATTTTAAAAAACTTTTTATAGGTCGTCCTAATATTGGGGGTTGCAGGCGCATGCCGTCTGATGAATTAGTCAATTTAACAATTGATAATGTTGATGTGAAATACGCCTTAATTATAAAAATTTCCAATACCAAAACCAAGAGACCACGTTCTTTTACTGTGCTGGGAAACAATTATTCGATACAAACAAGTTTTTATCGAAAATATGTTACTTTACGTCCATCCGGATTGGTAAAACGTTGATTATTTCTCAAATATGTTAGTGGAAAGTGTAATCGAATGGTGGTCGGTATTGACAAAACCAGAGCCGTCTCGCAAGAAGTCGCAACATTTTTGAAGCTGGAACAACTGGAAAAAGTACAGTGGACACGCCTTACGACTAACGTCTGCCCTTTTAGTTGACGGCGGTGGTGACCTCATTTGTCTTAAAATACACGGAGCATAGAAATCGAGCACTGTGACGGAAGACTACATTGAAGACTCACTTTTGAATAAAGAAAATATTGCGAAAAGAATACAAGTTGATAGTGGTAATTACTATTACTGAAAACGTATTGGACTGCTGTGAGAACTGATGCTTCGGGCTTCGGCTGAGGGTACGGTAGTTTCAGTCGTTTATTTAATTTTAATACTTGTTCAAACTATGTATTTAATAAACAAAAACAAAAATTATTGTAAATTTTGTTGAATAAACTTTAACTTCTCGGATTAAAGGTGAATACTTTTGTTGCTAAGATGCCATTTTTTTCTCAGTAAGGAAAATGTCAACCTTAGAGACTCCTGACAATAAAAAAAATGTCATAGACACACAAAAAACACTCTTTGACCCATTAAAATAACAAATAAATGTCAAAAAATGTAAGAACAAACGCAACATCAACTTTTTCAAGAGATTGTATACACCTATAAGTGTTTGTTAGTACAAGTGTCTGATTTTTGCTGCTATTATAACTTCCTTTCTAAATACTGAGTCAAAAGATACCTTTTTGATCAATTTCTTGAATAATATACAATTGCGCAATGTAACAATGTCACAACTACCACCCTGTGAATTAAAATATTCACCCGACATGATCTCGGATAGCTTTGAAACCTCTCATTTTCTCTTATTTCATTCCTACGAAGCCGCTGCGAGCAGGTAATCTAAAGGCGATACGTGACAAATCGCTTTTCAATATCGGCCCTGAATAACAAAGTAACTCGCAGCCGTTTAAATATTTTCATCGGGTACAGTAGCGGTCTCTATTAATTTTTATTTGGTTGTGAGAGCGAGCCAAAGGCCACGTCTGCCAGTCCCATTTCATGGTACTTCTCCATACTCGGCGAATGGAAGCGAGAAAACAGTCGAGCGTGTATGACTCACGGAGATTTTTACCTTCTGCGATTTTGTGAAATACCAGATACAAGGCGTATGATTGTGAAACATTGATTCGGTTATACAGGGCGTAAAATGTGGCCTGGAAACTATCAACTTTTGGCTATTCTACTATACCTACTTTCTGTAACTTATTTTTCCAGGGTGTTAAATTTCTAATAAAAACTAGGTGACCCGGCAAACGTTGTTTTGCCATATGAATTATTTCTAGTGAATATTTTGGTAGTCGGCTTAGTTCTCATCCCTACTCCGTGCTGTTTACTGGGTGAGAAGCACAAACCTAGAAAAAATATAGACTGTCCCAGTGTCATATTGCCGACGACCGCTAATTCATGGCTGACCTAAAAGGTCCAGAATCACTAAAACTTGATTTTTATGCCAATTTACGTTGGTTCTATTGTGGCGCGAATCTCATTTGTTTACTGTGATTGGTCACATTCATGTCACATTCTTTAATGGCATTTAAAATGACAGCAAGTTAGTTAATTTCATATTGCAATGCAGCCATCATATTTGCATAACCGCCAACATAAAGCAAATAGAATATCAATTTTCTGGACCTTAGCTCCCTAGAAAACGCGGCACCTGTCACATGATCTATATCACGAACCGATGCTGTCTATATTTTTGCTAGGTTTGTGGTGAGAACTGACACCGGTATACGCCTGGCGGGGATAACTGATCTAGTGATAATCGATGAGTTATCTACCAGGGTTAAAAATGATTAAATTACTAAAATGGCTATTAAAAAATAGGGGTTTGTGATAGAAGGGTGAAAATTAAGGGTTGTATGTATTATTTAATGCCACCTCATAAAAAAATAAAAATAAAAAATTTTGTCCAAAAAATAAAAAAAAAATGTTTGGGATGGACCACCCTTATCACTTAGGGGTATGAAAAATAGATTA
The DNA here is from genome assembly GCA_037114965.1 of Monochamus alternatus. Lineage (NCBI taxonomy): Eukaryota > Metazoa > Arthropoda > Insecta > Coleoptera > Cerambycidae > Monochamus > Monochamus alternatus. Next base: position 8,009,474 of record CM073426.1, on the reverse strand, counting down.
CGACCGATTCTCAGACCTACCGAATATACATATAAAATTTCATTTGTTTTGATAACTGCTCAAAAATGTGAAATTAAAACTGAACTAAATTTGTAATTATTTAAATGAAGATTGATCGAAAAATACTGATTAACCCTACAAAAATTATAAAAACAATATTTCCTTCTAATAAATATTATTTAAATGTATATAACTCTGATATAAATAAAGTAGGTTAAGATGATGAGATTGAGGGGGCCATATCGCAAATTAAACCATTGCTATGCTATGCCAGCTACACCTTATCTGAAGATCTGCTTATGGTAGAACTGGTACATGCTTCTGAATTCAATAATTTTCAGATATATTTTTTTCTCAAAACGGTACATTTTACGACAATAAAAAAGAGCACCTCTTTTATTCAAATCAATATCGATCGCTGAAGAAGAGACGTTCCAAATTGCAAAAACAAATTATCAAGAGATAACTTTCAATATCAGCTGGCCGAGACCTTTCATGATATTAGAAGAAAGCAAATGTAAAATGATGTTACGAGCGATGAAGTAGCATACACCTCTGCTAAATATCAATTTGATATCTTAAAAGAATTCAAGGTTATACTACAACTTTTACTATTCAGAGTGGTCGACAAGCCCCCTGACGGTAGCTATGTTATTTTTAAATATTTTTTCTTATGTGACTACAATCATTTTAAAATAAACTCACCGGCAAAAAAAACCGGCCACAATTTTAAAGTTGGCTTCCTCGCGAACCGCTCATTTGATTTTAATGATCTTTTTTTTAAATTGTACATTGATTTTTCAGGAACGGATGCTATGTCGGAAATTTTTATTCGGAATTTAATTTGACCATATACGAGGCGCAACAAAAAGACGAAGTTTTTTTCAACCGAGCCATTTTCAATCTAGACGGCGACCGACGCATGTCCAATGAACCTAAAAACGAATGTAGGTAGCAATGTAGCTTTGTCTTCAAACATGATTTCTATTTTTTGCGAGTTCATCGTTGCCGACCGACCGAAAACCCCAAAAACAATGGTCTTTGTCCGATATCGCGGCACCGTGCGGTAAACTAGCCTCAAAAACATGTCGCTCAAGGTCGGCTATATTCTGCCCGAGATAAACAAAAGTAAAAACAAGTTATTAATATCTAGGTACACAGTGCAGCGGCATACAATGCGATCATGCGGAATAGGATTAGTGCAATTAGCACATTCTGACGAACAAAAGTCAGCATCACTTCGATCGATACAAAAAAACAGTGTGAAAATGAAAATAAAAGCAATATTTGATTTGGGGTAATAAATAAGCAAGTCTGTTAAACCGACATTTATTCAAAAGTTCTTTAATTTTCATAGTTTTATAAAGACTTTATTTTATACAGGGTAGCCCGTAAGTAATGGACCATGAAGACATACTAGATTTTTCATTTCAAAATATTGCGATTTAAGCCAACTTACCTTAATAAAATGTTGATAATAAAAAAGATATAGCCGACAGAAGCAAAATATTATCAGTTACTTGTGTAAGTTGTTACATAACGGTATTGATTGTGAAATTATATTACACATAATAAACTTTTTGGTTTCAAGACTTCATTCGAGAAGCAAACCTACATTTTACTGCGGAAGGCCTAGGACGAATACTCTTATTAGATCTCCAGTTCATTCAATGTGCAGTATTTTTAACTGTGTCTCTGATATCCGCGATATTAATCTTGATATCTCTATTTGTTGCTACTTAGTCTATTTTCGCTTTTTTTTCTTTTTGTTTTTCTGCTTTTTATTTATATATTTATGTGTGTATTTTTATAAGAGTGTGTTTGAAAATGTATGTATATTTAATATATTTCTTGTAATTGGGTGTTAACCAGTTAGAAATTAATAAATCTATCTATCTGTCTATCTATGTTTTTGAATGTATCAACTTAAAAATTTGGGAATAGAAGTTTTTGGATATAATCATAGTCTGTTTTCTATTTATGTATTTCCAACAGGGCGATATCCGCCATATGTAACTGAACCCTTTTAATAAGTTAATGGAAGCACAGTGGCGTGCAGAAATTGAGAGATATAAGAAACAACAATGTATTTTTTAATGGCTCGACTCTGTCATGTCTACAAGTAAGCAAAATCTAACAATATCGATAACAAATATTTTAAATCTATATATGAGTACAGCAATTTACTATAAAACGCTCTGTACTTCATTACCGTCAAGGTTTCTACATCTTTGAGAATGAAAATTTAAATTTTTCAGTTTGAAAATAAGTACATAAATTTCCTGGCGACCTTTAGAATAAATATCATTTGTACACAATGAATATTTTACCATAGCAATGCTCAAGGAAGCAAGCGCTGATATATCTAACTTTGAATTTACATTTCACGGAAATATCTTTTATAATTTGACGACTCATCATGTTTGTTTCTTTGAAGCAAATCCAAAGACTAATTACTACGTCTTTATTTTGGTAAATATTTTTCACATCCTTTCGAATCTTGGTGTTGCTTAGTTACAATTTACGGCACATTGCACAAAATTAAAACTTGTTTCAGGAAACCTTGTGCACGTTTATCCGCGACAAAGGACATCTAAATAAGTATTCAATTTGTTTATCAACAATATCAGCCAATGCATAGATAGATAGCTAGATATAGTAGTTGTAAACATCTCGAATCAAAACAAGTGGTATATCAAAACAAGTGAATAAACCGCCATCGACGTCGTTTGTTTTATTTTGATTGGAATCTGTTTTGTACCTTCCCAATGTTTTTGCGTGATCGCCTTGCGAGCTACGCGCTATGCAGCATCAGATGCAGGTTTTTGCCTAGTTAATCTTGACATGTAACAATGCAATGTCATTTTTAGGACGCGGGGACCCGAAAATAATTCATAAATCGCAGTCGGCGGCATAATTGCGCGCCTCGAAACAAGTGAACCGTTTGTCCGGCAAGGTAGAGTCACGGCCACCACGAATTAAGAAAAAAAAACAATGAAACCCGGGCGTTCGCTCCTTCCACTTCCGTTGACCCCCGGTTCTCTCGCGAGCGCGTGCTGTGAACTTGGCATAAAATCGTTATTTTTTATTAGGCGCGCGGATAAAAAAAACTATTTTCGGGAAAACGGGCGGTGCCCCAAAAATATTTAAGTCACGCTTCTCGTGAAATCGCTTCGTCAACTTTTAAAAACACTTTGGGAATTAAATCTTTGTTAATTTTGCTTAGTTGACAAAAAACTAATTGAATTGGTTTTTGAGCGATTACATACGAGGTACAATTTAAAGTAGGAACCGATCGATTACGAAAAGTCATTTGTACAGCATATTCTATATACAGGGTGTCCCAAAATTAGCCTGCCAAAAATTAACTGTGGACTGTACGATCAAAAGTAAGAAAAAAAAGTTATATAATCATAAGTCCGTAAACGCCCCCTGAAGGAGATATGGCCCCTTAAATGGGAACGTCAAAATTTGATTTTTTCCAAATATTTCCAAAAGGGATCAAGATAAAGCAATCAAATTTAAAATTGAGAATCACGATTAGATTGCGAATCTAATGTGATAGGTGTGCCAAACTGGGGGGCCAGTGGTTAAATATTGCTCTAACGTTCTTGTATCTCGATATTCGCCGTCAGATAAAAAAATTAAAAATTTTGGTCTATTTTACATAAAATAGGTAGTCTTATATTAATCCGACAAACTGTTCTGTTTAAAATGGAAACTATAAATAAGCAAAATATCCCTAGCAGGCTGAAAAAATACTGTCGATTTATTTAACAGGTTTAACATATTTAAAAAATTTTAAAATTTAATATAGCCTATTAATACTTCAAACATTTAAAAAAATATATGTAATATGTGTCAAATAAACTGACAAATAACTTTTCAAAGCCTACTAGAGAAAATTTGACCGCTTGCATTTTATATCTAATATTTTTGTGGTGTCACAAAATTAATATTACTCGTAAACAGAATAATTTATCGAAGTAAAACAGGAGTACCCTTTTTTTGTAAAATTGTTCAACATTTTAAATTTTTTGATCTGACGGCAAAAACATCGAGACATGAAAAAGTTAGAGCAATATTTATCCAATAGCTGTCCCAGTTTGGCACGCCTATGACTAATTATGGTATTGTTTTTAGAACATTAGATTAGGCTAATTATGGTATTGTTTTTAAATTCGATTACTTTATCTCGATCCTTTCTGAAAATATTTGGAGAAAACCAAATTTTAGGGTCTCCTTTTAAGGGGCTATAACCCCGTTAGGGGGCGTTTACCAAGCTATGTCTATATAACTTTTTTTTCTTTTTATTTTTGATCGTAGAATCCTCAGTTAATTTTTGGTAAGTTAATTTTGGGACACCTCTGTATTAATGGCACTCTTTAAAACGAATTTAACGACTCATTTCGAACTGCTGACGTATTCATAATGAATTTCAAAAGAATGAATAAATATATAATGAAATTTCTTTCAGTAGTTCAAAAACTGATGGAGTTTCACTGTTATTACAATAGATTGTACGCAGCGATTGTACGCTGCAGATATTTTGCAAATAGTTATATCGCAGTATCAATGAAATGTGTTTGATTTGAGGAAAAACATAAGTTTGAGCCATATTTCTTCGTGATGTTTTGTTGTTTTTTTTTTTTTGTTATAAAGGAGTAATATTTGAGTGAGATAGCCTTTGACACTCAAATTTAATATAGGACCAGATTAAGTGGTTGTCAAGCAAACAAATATCGTTCCGTACCATGAAAAAAAAAAGTGTACTCACCGCATGCAAATGTTCTAGTGCTAAAATTATTTCCCCTATATAAATTCGGACTTCGTCTTCCGTGAAGTGGTCTCTTTGGTATAAATGGGTGAACAGTTCGCCACCGGCTACATAATCTGAAAAAGAAAAACAAATTACAATCATAAGGTTTATTTAATTTTTCATTTTTTGTCAATGGCGCCAGATGTAGCTTTTCTATACCGCGACTTAAAACAGCTAGAGTTTTACGTCGGTTACCTCGCCTATGGCATACAGATGAGAGCTAATAAGCTCGAAATCGGTATATGTCTGGTGGGCTGCTGACGACTGACTGTAGCTGTTTGCTATATATGTTTTTCAGGTGTCATTCAATGCTGGTCGCTGAATTCGCCCGCAGAGTAGTTGTTTCCTAAAATTCCGTAACATCGACTCACCGTTCTATAATTTCAGTTCAGTTGTATATAGAATTGTATTGTGTACGTCATTGTTTTTCTAATTATAATATTTTCTTTATTAATTAACCATTGAAAATCAACAGGTGTCAAACATAACCTGACATTAGACACGTGATCAAAACTTAAGATCGAACACAGAAGAAGATGCAGAATTACTAGGCATAAAAATCAAAACAGATATAGATATCTAACCTAAAATGATCGAATATTGTATATATATTTAACACATTGTTAAGGGTTGTTATACCGAGAATATCGTTTCCTACGATTAGAAATGTTAGTATTTGTCAGAACCTTTGACTATTAAATACTGTTAGATAGACATAAATGAAATGCAAGTTATGTTGGTATTATACAGGGTGTTAAAAAATCTTTGGTGAATTCTTCCAAACATGCGTTGTGAAGGAATCTGGCAATTTGAATAAGCGTCAACATAAAGACGTTTATTTCACTAAACATCAATCAACTATTATAAGAAAATATAGAACGTTTTTGCAAAATAAAAAAGGGATTAAGAAACGTAAAACATTCCATATCTCCGCAACCGTTACTTTGCGGACCCATGTTTATTAAGACTTTTCTGCTTATTTCGATTCATACCTTCTGAAATATTTTGCACTCTTTTTTTAATACCCTCTATAGCTATTTTAATGATTTTAAGTTCAATACAGGGCATTCACATTAAAGCCAATCAGAGAGCATTAGGTTTTTTATAACAAATATCGTCAATAAAACTGTAAGAACGGCATATATATTTGGGATCAATTTTACACTCAAAATATGAAAATTTTTTTTATTGTATCATACAGACTGTAGACACAGAATACCTAACAATGGTATTATGTGTTTTAGATTTGATTATATATATATAAATAGTACACGTCAGATTCGGTCTGTACAATTTTAACTATGGAAATTTGTAGTGGATTGCCTAAATATGTAACGTCACATTAAACGAGTCTATTATGTTATCTAATGGGTTTACTAGGTCATTCAATTATCCATCATTTTTAGACTATACGCAAATTTCGCCTTTCTTATATCTAAAAATATGCAGTGTACAACTTAGTGTTCTAATTTGCTAAAATTTTCTAATATTACAGTCTCCTATTTTAGGAAATGCACAACTTGTACAGGCAACAACTTTCTCTAAACCTTGCAACAAGATATGCTGCATACATTTCAATTTTAATTACCTGCACAATTCGCGATATTTCGAACACGTAATCTCCCCATTAACTGGCAGTGCCGTAATCTGGACAAGCGACGTCTCAACAACAAACCGTATGTACGTACGTATGACCCAGGAATTTTAATGAAAAGCGTTGTTGTTGTTATTTACCTTTCCCAGTATTCGATTTGCGTCAAAGAGGAAAATATAATAATTAAGAGGACGAATGAAATAAAAATTCCGACTCTAAATAAGTCATAACAAAATTCTAGGACCAACGAACAACAAATTAAAATCCTGATAAATACTCCCGAAACTGTAAACAAGTTTTTCGTGTGGGGCCAAAAGTCGGGTTTGGTAATTGAGAATTCAATTCGAAATCTCAATTATCAATAACACTCCCGAGAATGAGACTGAATCCTGCAATAATAGTCCAATTTTACGGCCGGCTCGTAAAGCTCGCGAATTTGTTTATTTTTAGCAAGGCTAAAGCGTTGTACCGTTATCCAAGGTCAACGATTTTATCGTACAATGTTGAGTAGTGCTAGGAATCGTCGATTTATCTTGTCGCACCATGAAATTCACTCGATTACGTGCAATTTGCACAGAAAAAGGGACCGTCCCATCACAGTGCCTCGGCGCGTGGGAACATCGCAGTATTAGGGTAAAAAGACGTTTCAAGGAGGCTTTGGTAAGCAAATTCGCAGTTGGACTTTTGTTTTTTTGTTCAGAGATAAAATCAATTAACGCTTAGCAGAATTTGAGGTAATTGAAATGTGACGTTGAACAAGGAAGTACCGGACGAATGGTTGAAAATGATTTTTTTGCACTATACTATAATAGTTCAATGATTCAATTTATATATTCTGCTAGGGTAAACCTGGAACTGATTAAAAAGATCATCTATGTGTCTACAATGAATATTGCAGTGTTAAGGGCGCCGTATTCTTGAAATAGTGTTTTGTACAAATACAAATAATTTTAGATATTTAAGAACTAACTAAATAATATATTGTAACTTCGAAATTGGGTTAGCGTAGAAACACGTCACGTAGACAAACAAACTTTATTGTCACTCTTGATTGTACAAGAAATATCCTTCAACATATCTTTCACAACTGTCAACGCTTTACTTTGACGTTTGTCATTCATGTTTGGCTGCTCAATATAAACTGACTCCACCGGCGAAAATTATCCGCTTATATAGGTTTTTAGAGTTCTCAGCGGCCTCAAGAATCAAATAGAATGTGGCCGAGAATGTTCCAGAAAACGTCAAAATAAATTCCTAATAAATATAGAGTCGCAGACGGCTCCTTAACAAAATACAGGGCGTTAAAGTTTCTTTAAATTTATACGTTATCTTCGATAATTCCAAAATTTTTTCATTTAACTCTTTTTTTTACAATTTTTTCGACAAATTAATAACTTTTTAATATTTTTAAGTAAAAGAGCCGCCTTTGTTTAAATCGACTTTGGTAATGGTTTTCGAGTAAATTGAATTTGATTATTTTCATCGACAAAATTCCTTCTTCCAAAAATAAAATAATATTGATATGCATGCAGGTTTGTTATTATTATTAACTGTTTAGTAATTTTAAAAATTTTTAAAAATAATCCATTTAAATTTAATACATTTATCACTGTTTTCAGTATACAGGTTTATACTCTTTTTTTTAAACAATAATCCTTCTAGTTCATTCGAATTTTTTTGCCACGACACTAACATTTCTTTTGAAAAACAACCGCCCTCTATTTTATATTTTACTTTTTGATTTATAGATTTTTTATCTTTAACATGATTGTTAATAATTTTTTTTTTTGATCAGAGAAATCTGTACAATTTTGCCGGTGGAATATTGAAATACTTTTCCTATGTACATTGATATCTACCCATTATAGATAATAACAAGAAAACAAACTACTTTATATCAAAAAATTTATTAACGAAAAATATATACATTAAATATTATTAAATAAATAAATATATATATATATATATATATATATATATATATATATATATATATATATATAATAAATTTCTGTAAAAATAAATTATTACAGAAATTTTTATTTTTCTTTTCTACTATGTTACAATCCCAAACTTTTATGGATGTTGTAATATCAAAATGTTGTGATGGGACAATTTTTTGTTGACTCTCTTGTACACTGCCGAATCAAAGAAGTATTTACACTGACATTGGTATTTGATATTTCTCCAAATTTTTACAAAAATATGCAGATTAGGCTGCGATGGAACAATCTTTTGCTGATGAATCAGTTCTACTTGTAGTGAGGAACCCAAACGAAATATTTACAGCAGCGTTGACATATAACATTTCCTCTGACGACTATTTTAAAATTTTGCATTGTTGTCCTAAAGGAAAAGAATAAACTTCCTCAACGTTAAGTGGTTCTTCACTAAGGTACTTCACTATTTTTATTGTCTGAAGTGTATTTGAGTTCCGAAGGATTTTCCACAACACTATTAAAAAGCTGTTTCAGCTACTTTCTTACAAAATGATCTTGATACTGACGTGTTGGTGTTTCTGTTTGAAATTTTACTAAACACGTGCACTTCAATCGGAAATCCAGCTTTCGAAAAATGTTTCTTCCATTCGCTTAGCGGCCTCTGTCTTTGAACACCATCACTTTGCACGTACACTTTTTTGATCTCGACTGTATTATTAGCAGCTTGAAAGTGACAACTCAAGTTTGAAATACTTTGTTTCGTTTTAAACATCTTTGAAATGTGAAAGGAATACGATCGACTCCTTTGAAAGATCTAAACTGATACTGGACTAAATGGCGTTGGGTGATGCTTTTTATACATGTACTTAACAAAATTCAGAAGCGCTTAATTTATCTTCTGAGAAATTGAATGTACTGTCAATTCAATTAGCTGGAATTGGAACTATATTCAAAAACAATCCCTCAAGCAAATATGAATGTGAGAGTAACTATTTACTACAAAACACAACAATCAAATCGTTTCAAGTTTTAAGTATTACGAATTAAATTGGTATTAAGTGGAAGTATATTTAGCAATTTATTAAACGAATACATATATATATATATATAGATCTAAACAAAAACATTTTAATTAACACTGGGAAATGTTATGATTGTTTGCAGAAATCTGATTTATTTATTACACACAATTATTATTATTGTTATTTAACTTTTTAACAGGAAAATTTTTCTTAAAAACCATTACACATACTTAATTATTGATGTGAAATTTTATTATATCTACTTTGTCAGTTCCAAGTGCTCTGCAAACCAACGTAATATGCCAAAGATAGCTTTGTGTATCCCTTTTTTCATATCTTATATGAATATAATTAGATATGAAGCGTTAAAGAAAATTAAATTTGTACGTTTCGTAGAAATAAGTGTGTAGTATTTAAGGTTTATTTTGCTCAAAAATATTTTTATCGAAGTCGCATAATAGTACATTATACTATAAGGGAGAGAAATGCGTTATTTTGGCAGAGGTGCAATTTGAAGCCCGAGGGCTACAATGCACCGACGACAAAATAGCATCTCTCCCGAATGATATATACTATTTTTTCCACGGTCTCATTAACTTAAAAACACATATTTTGTCATTATGAAGTAAGTAGCACCAGAATTTTTTGTATTCGGATTTGAGCATTTATTTAGTAGTCGTTGAATTATTGTCATAACTACAAAATAAACAAACAAAAAGAATTGTCAAATTAAGGTGCTAGTTTGGTTTAGTTTAAAGTTTGTTTAGTGCACAATGAATAATTGTGAGTTGGAAGAGATTGTGGAGGCTGCAAATACTGCAATAAGGAATTTGCTGCCTACGAAGTCAAGATCTTTATACGATATAGCCTACAATCGGTTTAAAAAGTGGTGCGCTGAGAAAAATGTTCAAGTATACAGCGGGAATGATTTGTTGGCATACTTCAGTGAAAATGCAAAGAATTACAAGTCTTCCACATTATGGGCGCAATATTCTATGGTTAAGTCATGATTGATAATTTACGATAACATAGATATAAGCAAATTCCCTTAGCTGATCGCATTTTTTAAAAGAACCGGTGACGGATATCAAGCGAAAAAATCGAAAATATTGACAAAGGGTGAAATCGACCCGTTTTCTATCAAGTGCAGATGACAAAGAATTCTTAGTGATTAAGGTAAGATTGCTTTTGTTGTTAGGTATTTAAATTATTAAGTATTTTGATTTTTTATAGGCTGGATTAATTCTGGGGATTGCCGGAGCTTGTCGAACTGATGAACTAGTCAATTTAACTGTAAATGATATTGAGGATGTAGGCTTTTGATTGTAAAAATTCCAAACACTAAGACAAAGATTCCTTGAACCTTTCTGGTTACCGATGTGGAAAATATGCTTGAATTGTTTTGAAAATACCTGTCCCTTCGTCCTCCCCACGTCAAGCATAAGCGCCTTTTTTATGTACTACAAAGCAGGAAAATGTAGTTCGCAGCCAGTTGGCAAGCATACCATGGGAAACATTCCGAGTGTAGTAGCTTCGTTTTTAAAATTACCTGATGCTGCATGTTATACTAGTCACTGCTTACGAAGATCTTCAGCGACATTACTGGCAGATGCTGGTGTGGATATCACGACAATAAAGCGTCATGCTGGTTGGAAATCAACGACAGTCGCTGAGGGTTATGTCGAGAACTCCATTGAAAATAAGACCAAAATTGCTAATCAGGTTTTAGTAGGTACCACTACTAGCGCAATCACAAAAACTGTAAATGTAAGCGAAAGTAATATTCCTTCTAATATTAATTTTGAAAATTGTACAAATGTAACATTTAATTTAAATGTCAATAAATAATTTCAATGTTATCTTTTTTTTGCATGAAAAACGTTCTCCATAATGTAAACGCCCTTGGGAGCATTATACTCCCTTGGGAATAATCGACTACTTCTGTTTTAATTTTGATGTCATAGAAACTGATTTCTACTCCCGAACGTGGAAAAAAGTATTTAATGTCAAAAGCGTTCGTTTTTGAATTTCTGTGGACCATTTATAAAAAAAATTCCAACAAAAGTGTTAAGGCTAAAAATAGCATTGTGTTGATGGTCTAAGATGCCTACAAGAGTCAACTCGGAGAGAAGAATGGGAGCTGGGTGGAACTGATCTTTTGAAAGCAGATAGTACACCAATGGCTCCAAGACTCCGGAAGGTCTTGGGGCTGGAGTGCATAGTTGCAATCCAAAGACCAGGCTGTCAGTAAGTGTGGGTAAGTATGCAATTATAGATATCAGGCAGAAATTCATGCCATCGAATTGTGTAGAGGCTGGAAAAACTGGAAAAATATTTTCCGATAGAGATGCTCTTAAAGCACTTGGATCCTCTTGGTGCAATTTAAGAACAGTATAGAATTGTCAGAAGGCTCTGGAACGGTTGGGAACAAGCAACAGAGTAACTCTAGTTTGGAGACCTGCTCATGCAGATATCCTGGGGAACGAAACAGGGGACCCGTTAGCAAAGCCAGGTGCCGCCTCCAGCTATATTGGTCCGGAACGGGCTCTTGGTGTAGCTTCGACTACTGTCATAGCAGCCATCTCGACCTGGGCGAAGGAAAAACTGTAAGTGCGGATGGGATTTGCCAAGGTTAGCTCATTCGAAGACTTCCATTCATCCATCGACAGAGAGAGCTAACAACTTGATAGGGTTAAATAGGCTAGATATAAACACTCTAGTTGACTTATATACCGGGCACTGCCGGTTAAGGAATCACAGCTTGGCTGAAAAGACCGAGTGTCGATTGTATTTGAAGAATGAGGAATCAGCAGAACATAGATCATGTCACTGTCGAGGGAACGAACCAGATTTTCTATATTTGGCAAGACTCATCTCTTGCCGGAAGATCTGGACAAAATCTCGCCCAATAAGGTTATTGGCTTCATGAAAACCTGTGAAGTATGATATGGCGAACTACAAAAGACCATAAGGTCGCAGTGAAGGGCTAGTTCTTGATCCACTCACTTTGAACATAACCATGGGTTAAACATATCTTAAGCGGACCCTAATTATTACACCTTTTAACAAAATTAAAATTCGTGGAAAAAATAGTATATACCATTTTCGATGCATCAGAAAAAGCTGAGGTAGTGTTCAAAATTTCATTATTTTACCTCGAGTCGTTTCGATAATATTGAACAAAAATCAACTCTAGGACACATTCGAAGCTAGTTCCGTAATGTACATCTGTCTACATGATTACATGATGTTTTCATCTTATATTTTGCCATAGAATCAGCCACTGAAATATTTGCTCATAATTTCCGGGGAACCCCTGTAGAACCTTATAATTTTAAGACAACGATGTCACACATATGGTTCCTCACTTATCCAAATCATGCTTTCACATTTTTTACATTTGATGGTTATTTGATCAGAAGTCACGACACGGTTGATCTCTCATCTGAACATCTGAATCACTCTTGCCAGAGAAGCTATTCATTTTTTGTTGAATGTCTTCCAAGTCCAATACCAGATTCTGTGTCCAATCCAAATTAGATTGCGTAAACGTGTATGCCGAAACTGTGTTTCTTTATCTGCGGCCGGCAAAACAATGCACATTCTCCTAAAAGGGAACGAACTTGACACAATCTCGCTTTTAACGCTGACATTTCGAGTGAAAGCACGGAATTTCGCCACGCGGCCTGCATTAGAATGGGAGCCTCCTCCCCACGGCCTCAGCCCCCAATCACGATATAATTATTAGAAATAATGTTTTATACAGGGTAAGTACATTAAGTCAGATTGTAAACAGGTTTGTTACATATTTTTTGAGTGTGTAACATTAACTTGAATCAGTTTACTGAAGCAAATATTGCATCATATTGCTGACTAGTGGAGACGATCAAGTTCCTAGTTTTATTATATAACATTGTGGCCAAGTATTGTCGACACATTTGCTTATTATTTTTAATCTGACATTGTCAACAAAGTTTATTTTCCCAATGTTTGGAAGTTATCCAGAGCTTGTGCGATTCTGAAAGGTCAATTCAACTGACATTAAGAATTATCGCCCCATTACAATTTTGTCGAATTTTGCAAAGGTTTTTGAGATGTCGTTGTATACCTTCATTTACAGTAACATCAAACTCTATATTTCTCCAAATCAACATGGTTTTGTGCCTAAACGTTCAACTGTTTCTAATTTAACAGAGTCTTCTCAGTTTGTTTCGAATAACCTGGATAATAAAGATCAAGTTGATGCAATATATACCGACTTCTCAAAGGCCTTCGATAAGGTTAATCATAATTTACTTCTTCAAAAACTTAGGTTTAGTAGTAATTTGCTTTGTCTTATGAAATGTTACATCAACGTAAATTAAATGTATGTAAAAAAAATGTAAATGTATTAAATGTATCTTATAACGGTTTTAATTCAAATACATTTTTAGCAACTTCCGGAGTCCTACAAGGATCAAATTTAGGACCGCTTCTTTTTGTTTTATTTGTAAATGATCTAGCTTTGTGTCTGAAATTGCCACCTTTTTTTTTGCTGACGACTTAAGAGTTGTTTCATAGCATTTCATGTACTGAAGATTGTACTATACTTCAGGGATTTCTAAATGTTGTGAAGAGTGGTGTGTGAACAATAACCTTCTTTTAAATATAAGTAAATGTAAGGTATGTACGTTTACCCTTAAATTACAACCGTTTATATTTGATTATTCTGTTAATTCAGAACCTTCAGCGCGTTGTAGTAAAGCCAAAGACCTGGATGTATTTTTGGATAATAAATCTTTGTATGATCATATTCAATTAGCTAACACTGCATATAAAGCGCTAGGTTTTCTCATTAGAAACACGAAATCGTTTGATGATATAAACGCTCTTAAGTGTCTTTACTTTTCGTTAGTACGCTCTCACCTTGAATATTGTAGTCTTATTTGGTATTCTCACTATAATTTACGTATCCAAGAGGTAGAAAAAATTCAACGTCGATTTTTTAAATTCTCGTCTTATCGAATTGACCATTTTTATCCAATTAGGGGATACGATTATAATTTACTTTTACAATAATTGAAATTCTATGTGTTTACTTTGTGATTTTATGATTTTCTTCAGCTTTTGTTTTCAACTTTAAACGTTTTATAGTAATTAAATAAAGGTTGTGTTTTCGAAAAAATCATACTACTAACTATGGAAAAATTTTAAAAAATATATACATTTTTTCTCGCTATTTTATTTTTTCATTTGAAACCCGTGACGAAACGTTTCGAATGAAACAATACCAGCGCCTTAACTCGCCTGCTAAATTATTATTTAATACATTTATTGGCGCCAATTTAATTCTTATTAATTTTTATGAAACAAACTTGGTGCGTATAGGAAGTTTGTTAATGGTATTGTTTACATGTAATAGCAGAAATGACAATAGATAGGTTGCCCGAAAAATTATTTTCGGATACAGCTCCAATCAAAACTGATTTAACTGATATCACATTAAATTTCTGAGAAGACAAATATAGCGCTCCTAAAATATGTTATGTACATATGCGTATAAAAAGCATTACCCAACACCATTTAGTCCAGTACCAGTTTAGATCTTCCAAGAGAATCAGCTGTATTACCTTCAAGTTTCGAAGATGTTTAAAACGAAACAAAGTATCTCGAACTTGAACTGTCACTTTCAAAGTGTTAGGAACACAGTCGAGATTAAAAAAGTTCATGTCCAAAATAATAGTGCTCAAACGAGTGTCCAAACGAAGAGACCACCAAGCGAATGGAAGAAACATTTCGCGAAGGCTGGATATCCGATAAGAATGGACTGGTTTGGCGAAAACAGAAATAGAAATACCAACACGCCAGTATCGAGGTCGTTTGGTAAGAAAGAAGCTGAAACAATTCTTTAGGAATGTTAATTTTGAAAATCGTCCAGAACTGAAATATACTTCAGGCTGTAAAAATAGTGAAGTAAGTGTAGAAGAACCACTTACAGCAACTCTTAGAAAAACAATACGAATGTCTTCTAAGTCATTATGGAAATATGCCAACGTTGGTATGATTAACAGGATTTGAAGAAACTAGTCTGTAAAGACAAAAGCACTCATCACGTTTTAAATTTGCAGCCATCAAAATCATGTCAAAATTTAAAAAGATAGCTAAAGGAGAAAAGAAAATAATATATAGAAAATGTGTGTATATTTAATGTTAAATATGTATACCTATACGTCTTTGCTTATACAATTTTTTGATATCAAATTGTGTTTTCTTTTTGTTGAGATCGCTACTGAGATGCCTCGTATAAGTAAACTATGTACAGGGTGAGCACGTGTATTTCATGACTAATTTCGCAAACAGTAAAATATGATGGTTATATCAATGCAATTAGGAAATGGAGAATCCAAAAATGTAATAATATACAGGGTGTTTCTTAAGAAAAAGGAAATCCATATCAATACCTCCGTAGTGCAATACTCGATGGTTTTTTTTTGACAAAAAATTGAAATCCTTGAAAAATAGTACTAATTATTTTATGCATATTCAAGGTGCTCATTTATGAGAAGTGTGACAAGTGTATATTATCGTGTGGCAGCGTAATACCAAAAACCTTTTTCGAGTACACAAGTGAAGTGTTTTTATGTATTTGTGTACATTTTGTGTGTATTTTTTTGTTATCCTCTGCGGTTTTTTCCGACGGAGGTAAGACAGTAAGTTTTAATTTAAACAAGAAAACAGAAAATGATTCAACATTCTTAAAACCTCTCCAAATATCAATCCTGGAAATAAATATCAGTAAGGTAGGTGCTGCCTCCCTGTGCTACCATGTCGTGTTTTGGAAAAAAATACGCTTTATAGATAAGTTTAGAAATTGTTTGATGGACGATTTCGTTAATCCTTATTTATCCCTATCCCCTCTTAAAATATTCGTACTTAGTTATAATTAACCCTGTATAGATTGTCAATGTCAGCTGGATGTGTCAAAGTCACATAACCAAACAATCACATGTATATTGTCAATGTCAGATATATGCGACATGGTCACATAACCAATAAATTCTGAATATTCAGTTTTCTGAATAAAAGAGGCTGCAGAGAAACAAGCTGTGCAACAATTCAAAGTGGAAAATGTAATGGGTTTTAACGCACACTTGCCGTACATGAATTCTCGTCCAGATACAACTACCTGCGACCTTGATGTGTTTTTGTAATTTAATTGAACAAACATTTATCAATTTATTTATATTTACAGGTTGCATGCGCCAGCGTACGGCCAGGCGGTGGTATATTTTGCAAAATCCTTTTCTTGCGAGATACGTGCAAGGAATGCCTCCGTCAGAGGAAAGCTGCGGCCGAATATAAACCGGTGGGTTGGGCAATAAAAAATTTGTCGGGATTACCGACTTGAAAACGCTGATTCGGTGTTTGAGTAACTGTACTTGGGAACCGACTACTAAGTAAATCCTCCGCGAAAACGTGATGACGGATTGAGGTCAGCGTTGTTATTGTTAATGCCTTGTATTTGTGCATTGCAAATAACAAACCCGACCTGGTGATTTGGGAACCTCTCGAGAAACTCCATATAAAAATGCTCATTATAGTTAATTATCTTCTTGTCCGTGTTAATTGCCATTTTGAAGGAAATAGTGCTTTTGCTACTAAATATACAGGGTGTCCCGATTATACTACAAAAAAACTGAGATGTGAGTTGGCCTTGAAAAAATAGTGGGGGTAGTTCATATAACATCTTTCATTTTAAAGATTCCGATATACAGGGTGTTGAAGTAAAAATTTTATTTTCGATATTTGTAAATAAATCTAAATATTTATATAAAATTTGTGACTCGGGGGTCTTTGCGGACGAGAAATTAAAATTTGTTTCTAATTTTGACGTCACTAGTAGAGGGCGCCACTTATGGCACATCATTTGTCTTTTAAATGACAGAACTTTTTTGCGGCTTGGTGTATCCATCTGACTATTGAAACAATCGATTCTGCTGTTATATCTGAAAAAGGTATACCTTGTTGAAGTCGTTAAGAGTAACCGTTTTGAAATAAGTAATTCTATTTGAAATATTCAGTCCACCGAGTAAAATGTTTTGGTTTCAGGTAACGAGCCTTTTCCGCTGAAAATACATCAAAATGTTACTTAAAAAAGTTATTCAGAATGATAAATTATGGAGACGTGCAAAATTTAAAGAAGCTCTATATTATTCAGTTCTTAAATGTCTAAAATTATTTGAAGGTATTTGTAGAAAACACTATTTCAAGAATACGGCGCCCTTAATTCTGTTTTGTATTTTTTTTTAATAATTGTGGTTTTACCTCACCAACAAAGCGAATAATTTCGTCCTTTGATTCAGGAATTGATTAGCAATTGTTCTTATAGACCCAAAACACATGTTCTTTGCGAGCGATGAGCATCACCGTGTCTTGAAATTTCACCTTAAGGAAATGTTTCTCTCTTAATAAATTTATTGCGCCATGTGAAAAGTCAAATGCTAGCCATCCTCCTGAAACCAAATGTCATTTTGATCAATATTCAACAATTTAGGCAACAAAAACTCAGTTAGCATCTCGCGACATCGAAGATCATTCCCAACATCACCAGCAACATTTTATAAGCAGTATGGACTAAACAGTCAATCACACTTCCTGGCTATAATGCACACCAAACATTGGCTCGTTTAGGATGTGCAGGTTTTTCTTGAATCAATCGTGGATATTCTTTACAATGGAAAAAGATAATTTTGTTTTTTAACATAACCAACGACTAATATGCCACTAAAATGTGCTTCATCTGATTCTTCTTTGATTCAATTGACAAATGCACGTTTTGAATGATACAATAGCTGTTATTTGAATTTTATACTTTCAGAGCTAAATCCTTGTGTAAAATTCGCCATGTTATGAACTCACTGAGTCCAATTTGGTACGAACCTCGACTATTGGGTGTTTCTGAGTCTTTAGAACACTTTAGCAAACCAAAGCAATATGCTCTTGAGAACGACCGCTACGAATATCTTCGATTCCTTATATTTCACCAAACCAGTTTCTTAAAATCTTTCAACAATTCGATTAACTGTGAGATGGACGACCATTAAATGTAACGCAATTTTCTAAAACATTTCTCACTCCATCGAATTATTCACTGAGGCCTAGACCAATTCACAACGCCATCTGCGTTTCATTGAAGAATTAAATGCAG
This sequence comes from Monochamus alternatus, assembly GCA_037114965.1. NCBI lineage: Eukaryota > Metazoa > Arthropoda > Insecta > Coleoptera > Cerambycidae > Monochamus > Monochamus alternatus. The sequence continues at coordinate 7,990,912 of CM073426.1, read as the reverse complement.
CTCAATTTGAAAGACCTTTTTACGTAATCATATAATAAAAAAAGAGAACACCGATTTGACCATTACTCTTGCTGCTTAGTCGGTATCTTTATTCTTCTAGTAGAAAATAGTAACTGTTTCTTTCTAGCACGCCTTTATTAATAGAAGCGCCACTAGATACGTCGCCTCAATCAACCCAATTGGAGTGGCAGCTAATTTATTTTTAGTTTAATTATCCCATTGACGGTACGTACATTCTGCGACATCTACAAATGCCGTCCAAAGTAGCAGGTGGAGGTCTGGACATATTTCTCTACGCTATTCAAGCTTAAACATTAGGCAGCAACTTTATTTAATGCGAGGTGTGTTTAATTGAAACTTACCTTTGGAATGTAAACAATTATTTTGAAATATAAGCAAACATAATTATTACACCTATCCCATTATCCCATCAACCAATTTCTGCCTTCCTTATAGAAATTTTGGGGTTGTTTAACGCTCTTTTAAGTAACCAAAAAATATCACCAAGGCGCTAGGTCTGGATTGTAGGGTGGACACTCTGAAATCCTCTATTTATTTTGTTGAATATTTTCTTCTATCACACTTCGTGTTTTTCTGTATGTTTTGTTGTATTGATGAACCATGTTACGACTTTCATTGTAGGTACAGAATTGCATTCATTGATATTCACTCTAGCGTCTTTCAGTAAAGCTCCTTGATGGTCGAAACAAAATACCAACATCACCTGCAGAAGTTGTTTTTTTTTTAACTTCTCTGGTGGTGGTGATTTACTGTTTCCATTACATTGATAATAATGACCAAGTTACCAAACAATAATATATAACTACTTCCAATATTTTCGCTATTTTCGTTAACACCCGCATCTGAAATACCCTGTTTAACAATTTTCAAATCTGCATCTCGATTGGTTTGCTGTACAGGGTTGACCATGACTAAATACAAATACTTTAAGAGAGGATAGAGAAAAATAAGAATCAACGGAATCATCAATAAGATTTTTCGACATTAGACTATCTTTTATAGAGAATTAAAACAACAAAATTAAACTGATACAACTCTTAAACATTATTGATTTTCGAGTTAAGAGCATCTTTAAAATTTCCTAATTCTGAGAATTTTAAAATGCACCTAAGCGAAGAACTACTACATTTCATATGAATTATTTTGCTTGCATATTCCACACCCGACGATATGTACGTATATGGATTTTATTTTTTTAAAAGAAAATGCGTGTCTGAATAAAAATACTAAGAGGGGGAAAATTTTGTAAATTGATTGTTCTGTTTACTGTAATTTGTTCATATCGAGAAACGTTTGGACTAAAAAGTTCTAATTAAAGAAACAACAGAGGTTGGTGGTTGCCATCCTTTTAGACATAAGTTAAACTTTTTTTGAGAAAATGAAAACTGACATTTTTCCAATTTTTTAGAAGCCCTTATCTCGTAAGGGAGGGCTCAAATCGAAAAATTTTATAGAAAAAACCCCCCCTAAAATGACCCAAGAAACACACCCTCTAAGGGAGAGCACATCATTATGGGACACCCTGTGAAGCAAATATAAAGGCAGAAATGGTATGTAGGAAAGAGGCCGAGCTACATGCGAATATTTAGCCAACAAAGACAAGTATATCTAGTAAACTTTCTCTGTTTCTCCAGTTTCCCTTTTAGAGACGGCAACCACATCTCCCGTTTTCGCCACCTAATCACAAGGTGGCTTAAACATATTTATATAGGATGCAAAAACATCGTTGGAACGTAGTTGCCTCCAAAAAAATATTCTCCATTTTAGTCACCTTCACGTAATAGAACCGTTTCTATAATGAGGTTGTGAATTTGGCATATCACTTCGTTCCATTCACTAAAAAATGCCACTTGGGATAGGCGCTGATTTTTCGAAGCAAAAGAGGGTTTTGCCCCATTTATTTCGAGTTAAAATTGTTTTTTTTATTGTCTTTTAGGCCTCCCTGAGCACGTGGCTAAATTTCTGTACTGATTGGTAGTAAACACTGTATATTTCTAGTCTACGACTATCGTGAGTGGTCCTGTACAAAGTCCAGTCTTTGTTCCACACAGGAATGCCTTCGATGGAAGCCGGTGACTCAGAGGCCAATTAGGTTGGATTCGTCAATTCGCGAACATGCGGTGTGTGAGATAACTGGAAGTGTTAGCCAACACACCAGGTGGTTGTGTCGACACGGAGGATCGCCTTTTTATCTTCAGATGGCGGCCCATAAATGGAGATGTTTGTTCCAGCCATTGATTTACTGCAGTGATTTTCATTCTGTACACATGTGACCCGAATTGTTTTTTTTTTCTTTATGATGCTGGAATACATGGTGCAGAGGTTTACTATTCAAAAACATGAGAGAATGAGTATGAAACAGGTTAACACATATAGCGTGTTCTTCACTTTACTCGCAGATTGCGATCTTATGATATCAAAGCAATGGCCATCGATAGAATGGTATCCCAAAAAAGGGAAGCGCATATTGTCGTAAAGGTTAGAACAACAAAAGGAATTCCTCGTACGATCCCATCAAGTTGGGTGAGTAAAACAAGCAGTCCATATACGCTCTAAAAAAATCCAAACGCCATTCACGAGTTCCATGGATGTGACCTTGAAGGATACGGTTAATGTCTCCAACTAGATACCAAAGTTGTAGGTAACGAGTGTTTATATACGGTGGAGCTATTTCACTGATATTTCAGTATATTTATAACATGCAGATTCAAAGAACTATCGAGTGTGACCATTTTTTTGTTTCGAAATTTTATTGATATACCTGCAGATGCCCTTCGCGTAAAATAAAAAAAAATAAATTTAAACTTTCAATAATTATATTACACTTAATAACATTAACAAAAGATATTCAGGGTAAACCTTAAACAAGTACGAATATTTTAACTGCAGATGTAGTTCGTCCCATAGGCGAGTCTAGCGAGTCATTTTAAAAAATTTCAAATATTTACAGAGGTCCGCTGACCAGATAAACGAAAGACGTAACTTAATAAACCATGTGATTTACTGAAGGCGAGAATTTAAAAATCCTTTTTTAAAAAACTATTAATTATGTGTAAATTGTACTGCTGGTTAAAATATGTGTACTTAAGGTTCACCCTGTATAATGAAACAAGGTTTATTCTTTAACCTCCTTTTTACATCCTTAAGAATCTAAGACAGCCCGCTAACACTAGAGAAGCAGCGGCCATGGGCGAAGTTAGGTTAGGTCATCATATCTGGGGGGGGGTCTAAACCCCTCCGAGCCCACCCTAACTTCGTCCATGGCAACGGCGCGTGCTACGATGTATTGTTCGTCGAATAGCCAACCAGAACCGGAAGAGGTAAGGAATGAGTAAAATCGGAAAGTGAGCTTTGTTATCTTTGTATCTATTCAATATCTCGTAATAAAATTTGGAAATAAAGTTCGTGACAAGACGACTAAAGTTATATAGAAAAATCGCCTAAATAAGGTCAGCGAAAACTACATTCTACACGGCGAATAAACGAATGATGATGACAATAGATCTTCGAATTAATGATTTGCCATGTATGGAACTGTTTTATTTAGAACACCTTCGCCCTACCAAACTTGTAAATTAATAGATTCACTCTATGGAGAGGCGTCATTAAATATTTCTACAGAATTTAGTAGGAAACATTGAAGCTTCAAGTATTTTTATTGTTTATTACATCTATAATATATAATTATTTCGTAATTTTTAATTGGCAAATGTACCCCCCCTCACAAGAACACGAAAAAGGCGTATGTAGTGGCAAAATGAATCAGTAAATGATCAAAGCCAATGATATTACATGCGGACTATTTATTTAGCAATCGTTCATCAATTCCACAAAGCCACAGTAGAGTAATTGCTACCTTATAAGCGCACGTGTTCCATTTCTATCTATCGATTGCTGCTATTTCGTACGAAATACGCCTTAAAATCCTAGAAATGTTACGGTTAGTTCTGTGTCACTTTTAACATCGGAAATTTTGAAATTAACCGTTCTGTTCTACTAACTCTCCCCTTTTGCTGAATATTTAGCAACTTCTGGTGGAGGTATAAGGTACAGTGTGTCGGAGTGAAATTGTATAGACTTTACAGTTTGCAGACACAACGAAAAATTTTGCTCAACAAATGCTTTTGTTGGACGATCGAAACATACAAGATGTACGAGAAATGTGAAAAATCTGTATAGATTTCTGTGTGTTAAATTTTGTTTGAAAAGATCAACATAATGACATAACGATAGTCTACTAATATAAATTTCATTTAATTCAAAAGATACGTGAAAACCAATAATTTCTTGTTTTAGTGTTCTGTCCTGTAAATTCCAATTCCTGTAGTACTGACTAAAACTATACACTGAAATGTGGAAGGAAGAAATGAAGAAAGAAATATTTAACCGAAATTTTTAAGGTTATTATTAGGTAGCTAAATATACAGGTGTATGAATATGTGTATCTTCCAAATTGTAGTACTTGTAGGAAGTAAACCTAATCTTCTCGTATGGTTACTGAGACATAAATCTGGACACCTAATTGGCCGAAATGACTCTTAAATTGCAGTAGCATTTATTATCCAATATGCCAACGGATAAGATGACGGATAGTATTACAGGAACCATAATTGTTACTGTAGTAAGCCACCGTGAAATAATATCGAAGTTTAGAAAAGAGAAAGCGCATATGAAAGTCGTTCACTTTCACTGAAAATCAAGAATATTCACCTCGACTGTCGACAGACGGTTGGAAATCGATTTACCTACGAATTAGCAGATATTTATCCGTTTTAAAAAGTGGTCCCCCATAAAAGGTATTGGTGTATATATGAGCAAAACAATTCTAAATTAGCAAACTGATGCTTTTACCATATTAGAACTGTGTAAAGGTTTATTTTATTGGTGCTGTAGAACAATGCTGCAATTCTAATTCAACAGTGCAATTTTCTAAGGTATCGTACAAATTGATACGATTTTTTGTTAGACATCACACTGTCTCGTATACTACTCGTATAAAATAAATAGGTCAATTTATATTACGAATTTAAAAATGAAAACATAGTCTTTTTGTAACAGCATTAATAATAATCACACACAAGGGTCTAAAAACAGTAATACATTAATAGTTTTTTACGAAAAAATCAGGAACAAAATAATCAAATTTTAAATAAATTTCGTGATTTTTCAATTGTTGAGGACCGCTGATCCAACTCCCATATTAATATTTTTAAAAGTAATGGTGGATGAGAATTCCACAGCGTTGCCAGTGTTACACTAATGTCTTCAACAAAGTCAACTAAAATTTTTAGACATATCAAAGAATGATTGAAATATGTTTATTTATGAAATTAATGGCCATCTCCTTCCCTTTGTCTTTCCTGTAGTTCAAATTGAAAATATAAACCAGATTCTCTACTCACAATCATAGTAATTCAGAATTTATTATTCATTATCCATTTTTATTACACTCCAACTGCTTTATCACAATAAGTTATCGTCATCATTATCCCTATAAACCTTTTCGCTGTTTGAATAATGCGCCATATTTTATTTAATCCCACTGTATTTCCACGAAAAATAATTAAATACACAAGACACTTAAAGGAAAAACACTGCCGTGAAAATAATAAGACGGTTTAAATAAGTTTTACGCTAGTGCTGCAACTCATGCGTCAAGCAGTGCATTACTTAAAGAAACCATTAGCTTAGTTCATGAGATGCAAAATCTCATATTAACTCTCAATTTACGTGTATTGAAAATCTCAAATCACTTTCCACAAATATTACAAGTATTTATCCACACTATGCCACAGCTTATTCCTTTGCCCTGGACCATTCTAGTGCACCAGTATCAACAGAACACATAACCTCTTCCTAGAGGAACGGGCTGTGATATTTCGCCTACTGCTCGTGATACCTACCTGTTATCTGTGCCTATGACATCGGTTTTTTTTTGCATGCGATTGAATTTGCTTTTAAATATTTTACATTTTACTTTGCCTTCTCTTGATATTGAACGCATACGTCAAGCTAGTTAAAATTAAGATGTGTGAAAATCATAATAGTTTTTTTTGTTATTCTTCATAAAATAATTTAAGGGGGTAATTTGTGAAATATGGATAACTGTTTAAATAGCTGGTTTTTCAGGAAGTAGGTGAGCTTTTATGCACGTTTATGGATAATTTTTGGAATCATTGAGCAAAATAACACTTTAATTGATAGTAGCAGACTTGCAGAAATGAATATTTTAATCGTTTATCATAATTTTACTTTACTTATTGCTAAAAACAAGTGTTTTTAAATTAGAAACGGCAAAAATCGAAATTACTTATCTTATAGACGATATGGCAACTTCGCCTTCAGTAAATCATATGGTTTATTTTATTTGGTTACGTCAGTGGTCTATCTGGTCAGCGGTCCTCAAAATGTGGGTATTTAAAAAAATATATATCGTAAATATTTGAAATTTTAAAAAATTACTTTCACTAGACTCATCTATATGACGAACTACATCTGCAGTTAAAATATTTGTACTTATTTACGGCTCATCCTGTATAATAAATCATGTTAATGAGAGGGTTACTATTTCTTAAACTATCGTTACTTTTAGCCATTACTTGCACCATCATGGCTTCTCAGTGCAAAACAACGGAGATATCTATTTCAAAACTGACTCGACGTGACACAAATCCTACCGGGTGTGTTACGAAACGGGCAAATTGCAAGATACACTTCTTAACCTTCCTAATAACAGTTTTTACGGCGACGCAACTATAAATTGTTTTTATTACGCAAGCTGGGGGTACAATTAAAACGCGGTGCCGTTATATAACAAAAGAATATCCAGTAATTCAAACATAACAGTACGGGTAGAGATGATCATCTTATCTAAAGCGCATCTCAAGACACGGGTTATATATAACTCGTCTAGGAGTAGCTTTATAAAGCCAAGTATCCATACACCTATAAAAAAATAGCAACCTAGTAGAAGTACGAGGGTGGTCTGAAAAGTTTCCGACCTAACAAAGATACAAGACATTTTTTCAAATTTTCGTTTTTATTTTTATCATAGTCTCCTTGTAACTCTACACACTTCTCCCAACGATGTTCCCATCTCTGTAATGCGTCCAAATACTACTCGGCGTTTTTCTCTGCAAAAAAAATTGTTCACGAAGGTGTTTGCCTCTTCATCTGACGAAAATCTCTGTCCTCCGAGCGCAATTTTTAGATGAGGGAACAAAAAGAAATCGCTTGGGGCTAGATCTGGTGAGTAAGGCGGATGGTCAAGCAGTTCAAACCGTAATTCGTGGATTTTCGCCATGGTAACCGCTGAGATGTGAGACGGTGCGTTGTCTTGGTGAAACAGGATTTTCTTTTTCTGCAAATGTGGCCGTTTTTCAGCAGTTCTGCATTCAGCTTGTCAAGTAATGATGCGTAGTATGCTCTTGTAATGGTTTTTCATTTCTGAAGATAATCGATTAAAATAATTCCATGATTATCCCAAAAAACAGTCGTCATCAGTATCCCAGCCGATTCCCCTTTGCAGTCCACTGTTTGAACTGTATTTTTGTTTCGCGCGTATAATGGTGCATCCAAGTTTCATCTACAGTAATTAATCGGCGCCAAAACTCGAATTTATTACGTCTAAACTGCGCCAACAGAGCGTTGGAAATGTTCATTCGAACACGTTTTTGGTCTAAAGTGAGCAAATGCGGCACCCAACGCGCGGACAGCTTTCTCATGTTTAAATATTGATTTAATATGTGACAAACACGTTATTTTGACATGTTCATAACCTCTGCTATCTCTCTCACTTTAATTCGGCGGTCGTTTGGCACCATTTGGTGAATTTTGGCGATGTTTTCGCCGGTAGTTGCAGTTTTTGGACGTCCCGAACGTTCATCGTCTCCCAAGCTCTTACTGCCCAAAATATCACTGTGGTAAATGATAGTGCAGAGTCCCCATACACAGAATCCAAGTCATCTTTGATTTGCGTAGGCGTATTGCCTTTCAAAAACAAATATTTAATGACAGCTCGATACTCGATTTTGTCCATTTTTATAAAAACACTCACATCGCTCACTCAAACGACTGTTACATAACGACTGCGCGTCCAAAAAGGCTGAAACTTTGGTGCGCAACTGTCAACAGATGAACAACGAAATTCACTACCTTTTATTTACGAGTACTGCCATCTTCATGTTGAGGTCGGAAACTTTTCAGACCACCCTCGTAAGAGATGCCTACCGTTCTCTCACCGCTCAGTCTTGTTTAAAACGTGATATTTTTTCTACCCCGCGAACGAAATGAAAAAGATAATAAACCACGTTGACGTCATGGCAATCATACAGATGATCCTGTGACGTCATATTATTGGTTTATAAAACAACAATTCTAATAAAATTCTGTGTGGATTGTAATGCACGTTGATATTTATTTCAGATTTTATCTATATAAAAAAATAAATATATTTTCAAGCTTCGAAATATTCTTAAATACAACCCCTGAGATTAATTATTTATTGCTCAAGGTGGTCCCAATTATGGTAGTCTCTGGAGAATTGGGAAACTTGTTGCTATGTCTATCAATGATATTGAATACAGAGGAAGCGTATTGGTTGTCACAATTTCAGATACCAAGACTTATAAACGAAGAATATTCACTGTTGTCAATGGAAGTAAACTTATCCATGCAATTGACGCATTTCGATACTCATCTATCTCCACCACTGGAATTAATACGCGATTATTTTCGTTATCGAATTATTTGCTCTCAAATACTAAGTAAAAATTTTTTATAAAATTCAACGCCCTGTATCTCAGAAACGAAGCGTTTTAGGACCCCAGCAAAATCAATGAGAGAATAGTTTAAAACCTGTGATAATTAACAAAGAACTATTTACACTAAAGAAAATATTTTACTTTTAAATTTCGTGAGATTGTGAGCATTGTTTTCGTTAGTAATGTACAGAATAAAATTTCAATTGCAAGTTAAATTTGTCTTGTTCTAACTTACTAGAGCGTGAAATGCTTGACTTGAATCGGCAATATCCCTTTAACATATATTTATACAGGGTGAATCTTAAATAAGTACAAATATTTTAACCAGCAGTATAGTTTTGTGTGTAGAACACATAATTAATAGTTTTTTTACAAAAAAATCAGAAATAAAAAAGTGAAATTTTAAATAAATTTCGTAATTTTTCAGTAGAAAACTTGTTGAGGACCGCTGGCCTAGACCGACCCTTCATACTTTTATGAGTCATAGTGCTGCAGACTGAACGTGTGGTTCACAGTGTTGTCAGTATTACACAAATGTCTGCTTCAAGGAAGAAAAAATCTCAACTTTTAGCGAATTTTGTCAAGTGTAACATTTTATATTATTTTTTATTATCAAACTGTCATTGACTGTCATGATAGATTATCGGAAGCCCAAGTCAAACTTGTTAACCCCACATAATGCATGAAAATAGCAATAAAATTTGCTAAAAGTTGACATTTTTTCCATTTTAAATAAAAAACGCGTGCATAGTTTTTCGTTATTCTTCATAAAATAACTTAAGGAAATTGTGTTTTGTGTCCCTTTCTAACAGTGTACAATGACATTTAACTTCTGAAATGTGGATTACTGATTAAATAGTTAATTTTTTAACAAGCAGGTAAGCTTGTGTGCACGTTTATGTATAATTTTTGAACATTGGACATAGTAATATCACGTAATATCTTCCTAAATATTTTACGGTAGTATTGAACTTGCGGAAATTCATTTTTAATCGTTGAAGTATAGTAAGGTTAGTTCAGATGTTAAAATTTATGTTAATATTGCTGGGTATCATACTACATACCCAATTTTACTGTACTTATGCTTAAAACAAGTATTTTTAAAATAGAACTATTACGTTAAAGGAAACGTAATATTTATATTGGAGGAGATATGGCAACCTCGCAACAAATCATATGTTTCATTACGTTGTTGGATGAAAAATCAGCCAGCGGTCCTCAAAATGTGGGTATTTTTTTAAAAAATTAATATCTCCGTAAATATTAGAAATTTTTAAAAATGGCTTTCACTAGACTGATTTAAATGACGAACTACACCAGCAGTTAAAATATTTGTACTTATTTAAGATTCACCCTGTATGTAGGTTGAATACATATTTATTCAAAAAATCGTATCGTATTTTGGCAAACATCACACGACATTTAACGATATAATTTTAGTGTAAACAAAACACGCGTGCCACAGGTGATCTTTGGGTACATATAAAAAAATTGCTCGTTACCTATTACCTAATAACCAATGGAAGTTCCTTATTTGCAACTGAGAACAATAGATATGCTAAGGAGTTTAATTTATGGAATAAGGTCCCGACACATAAAAGAACAATACTAAAATGTATTAGTTGAAATTCGGCAACGCATGTTACTTGTTAATCTGAAGGATGCCGTCTTGTTTCAAACACATTGCATCAAAACAAGAAACTTTAGGTTTTTTTGGAAAATGATCTAAAATGTTATCAGCATTCTGTAACGTTCCTACAACTGTAGTACTGTGGTTCAATTTAAGTCAACATGTGGCCATAAATGTATTTATAAATTCTGAAAAATACGCGAGATGTGAGATATTGACATGGTACTACATATATTGCAATTTTGAGGTTATGGCGAATTAAAGTGGTGAAACAACGTTATTGTAGCGTTGCTACCAACTTTAAGTGGTATTAAAATATTTTTGACCGTATTTTGCTTATTCCCGAACCACTGTATGATGTCGTAATATCATTATTAAGTATTTATATTGCTGTTTAAGCCTAAGGTAATCTTCTAAATACAACAATTTAAGAAGATAAACAACAAAGTACGCACACACTGATCAGAAACTGGGAAAGACCACTATAGTGTTTGTTCCATTAAATTGTTTACTGCCATCTAGAATTGACGGTACAGAAAAACAACTCGAATAAACAAGCTTGTTTATTAAATGTAAATGAGCTTCATAGAACAAATTCAGACAAATACATAAATAAATAGAAGGTATAATAATGTTCCAGGAAGGTCTTACTTCTTAGTAATTCAAAATGGTAATTAAATCTTCGGAATTTATAATCATAGATATCTGTTTGTTTAGTCTTGTAAGGATAAAAAATACAGTGTATTTATTAAAATTGGACATAATGTCCATGCAAAGCAATTTGATTGAACTGTGCGATTTAAGATTTCTCGCCAATCATTCATCACATTTGTGGTATTTTTAGATACATAATCTCGAAAACTAAAAACACGTAAAAATAATATCAATAATAAAATTCTTGATGTTTTGTTTATCCACTTTCACTATTTAAATTATCCTCAAATAAAGTAATAATTTTTAAAAAGCGTTTGTAAGACACACGTTATTTTGCTATTCTAATCCCACAACAATTATTTTCACATACTTATACACAAAAGCGAACAATCCTATATGCAAAACTATGGACGTTTTATATTATAACAATATTTTCATCTACAGTTAAATTTTAAAAAATACGTATTTTGAAAGATTTCTTCGTCTTACTTCGGTACCTTTGAATATTCGCATGAAGGTGGCATGGGATAACATTCCTGTTATTTGCTAAGCTCTATATTATTCAGTTCTTAAATGTCTAAAATTATTTGTACGTATTTGTAGAAAACGCTATTTCAAGAATACGGCGTCGTTAATGTAGAACTCAACGACCTGCTATGATTTATAATTAATTGATATTGAAATTATATTAGCAAATATTTATCAAAAATCTGACAACACGTCATTGTTGTACATGTCCCTTAAAAGCCCTAAATCCCCCAAATTAAAATATGTTTCTAACTTTAGGCACAGATTATCTTGTAATCTGCTTTAGGTATGAGTTTCAAGTCTCTCAATTTACTCGATCATAAATCATGGCATTACTAATGACAGATTTGATTGCAATGGCCACTAATTTCCGCATTAGGAAAAGTTTAAGTACATATTACAAAGTATTATGAAAGTAAACAAAATAATTTAGTACCGAGTTCTATTTTGAATACTGATGAATATATAGGAAACATATATTTTAAAAATATATTTTTTGTTCTGGAAAACTAGATTTAACCGCACAAAAATAATTTCAGATTAATTCAAAGGGAGGGGTACAAAAAATTGTATGGAATCTATTTAAATAATTAAACAAAATTTGACGCTACACGTAAACGAATTACGTTTAATAACAAATGCTCGAATCGCCATTATTTTATACAATACAATCCACTTTTTGGTTATGGGTGGACTAAATAATCCAAAAAAGATGTAAATATGTAAAAGTTACTCCCGGATTCAGCGTGTTTCAAATGATATTGGCAATAGGGCTGTCTATGCAAATTTTCGGGATCTCGGGATGCCGCCAGCTTGGTTCCCGGGATTTTCTGGTTTGACCTTGTCAATTTTATAGATACGTTGCGGTCTAATGTGAAATACAAGACCACAGAATAATTAATTAATACACAGATATTATATTTCATCTTGTGATCAGGTCTAAAAAATTGAACATTGATCACAAGTGCTTTACAGTTTGATATTTTTGATACGGCTTTGTTCGGTACATAAAAGCAAGGTCTGAAACAGTCTATATAGCTATTTCAGCCAGTTACAAGTACAAAAAAAAATACGTTATTGTCTACTTTAACCAAAGACAGATTTACTATTATGTTCTTTTTAAATAAATAAAACGATGTTAATTTTTCATAATATATCGACATTATCGACAGCAATCAATTCCGAGATCAATCCCGGAATTCGGGATTATAAATTTCTAATCCCGAGATCGATTTTTTTTGCCGGGATTGACAGCCCTAATTGGCAACTTAAAATGGCTGCGCATTACAAATTTAAAAAAAAATCCAGCCGCTTGTTTGATTGGCTTATTGCCAAACGATATTACCAAAACGCCTATAAAAATAAATATGGAATGGCTGGTCTTTACTTACCTAAGATGAGGTGCAATTTGGCATCCGTCTGGAAGGCATAGTGTAAAGTAACTAGAAAGGGATTATCACGGACGGCCTCGAGTACTTGGCGTTCGGTCTTGGTGTGTTCGGTCGTCTTCTTCTTCTGCACGATCGAGGCCTTCTTCAGCACCTTCATGGCGTAGAGACGACCGTCGTCGCTGCCCCCACGCTTCCGTACTAGGAAGACCTTGCCGTAAGCTGCAAAAAAACAAAATAGTAGCGAAAATCAGAAGTGGGATAGTTAAATGTCTTATTCGCGAAATTCACGAACCACTAGTTGGCGATGTAAAATTCAAGATTTTTTATGTAAGGATGAACAACAATTTGTTGCCGCTAAAGATTATAAAGCTTTTATTATCAATGCGGTTGTGTTTTATGATGTCATTCTTTGTATATTTTAGGTACAAGTATATTTTGGGAGTTATCAAAATTTAATGTACTATAATTTTCTAGAGTGCATATATATTGCAGGTTGGAGTAAATAGCAGCGTTTCTTCGCTGAAATCCCGCTAGGGTAAATAAAGGTATTTATTATTATTATTATATCATGAATTCTTAGTATGTTCGTAACATCAACCTTTCAGATTCAAATATAATGGTTGGGTTCAAGATATATTGACTATTTTCAAACTCTTCTGGTACTATATAAAATATAGAAGAATATTAAAGAACACACAAAACCTCACACTTCTATGCAAGTAATTGTTCACCCCTAAAGCAGTTCCTAAATCTATCAACAGATGTCAGCCATTTCGTGATTTTCGCCAATAATGACATTATTTAGTAGCTAGGTTTAATTAACATGGCAATAAGAAGAAGACGAAGTGATGTAAGATTTTTTTAAATTTCAATTATGGTATGGCTGGATTTCCAACGAATAAATGTCAAAATGAATATAGGAGCTCTGTATTTCCGAATATTGTCTCAATTATTTCAACTGTATCATAAATGATGGTGAGTGATGGTGAGTTTATTCCAGATGGTTATATGGTTTTCAGATGTGATAGAGATTTGGTTCTAACGAATACGTCAAAAGGAGGCGGTGTCTTAGTTGCTTTTAAAACTCATTTGAACATTGAAATAGTAGATGTATCCTCTATTAGAAATGCTACGCCTATGGTTGATATAGTTGGATGTAAAATCAGTAATAGTTGTTTTGTTGCTTATATATTTGTTGTTTACATTCCACCTAATATAACTGCATTTCATTTTGAGTTGTTTATTGAAAACTTAATAACATTATGTGTACATTATGATAAAAATATTCTTATTATGGGAGATTTCAATGTGCCTGGTTTTAGAGTGGATGTAAATAGCACTAAATGTAGACTTATGAGTAGTTTAAGTGATATGCTTAGCTTGCAGCAGTACAATTTTGTTTTAAACGATTTAGGTGGATTACTTGATCTTATTTTTTCAAATTTTTCTTGTAGTGTTTCTAAAGATACTTTACCACTTGTTAGGGAAGATGCCTATCATCCTGCTTTGCAAATAGAATTTAAATGTGTATTGAAGCATTATGAACAATTTAATAACAAAAATACTAACTTAAATGGTGAATATAATTTTAGGAAAGCCAATTATCCATTCATGTATGAGTTGATTGGGAATGCGGATTGGTCTGATGTATTACAATGTGATAATATTAATTTTGCATGTGAAGTATTCTATGGTATACTAAATAACATATTTGACCAAACTGTTCCATTAAAAATTAATCCTCGTCGCCGTTATCCACCATGGTTTACTAAAGATATTATAAAAAATATACGTTGTAAAGAAATTGCTTACAAAAATTATAAAAAGTTCAGAATTGATTATTATTACAACAGATTTAGCAATTTAAGGCGAAAGGTTAAAGCTCAAATTGAACAAGCCTACAAAAATTTTATGGAAACCTCTGAGCAACTCATTGCATCCGATCCATCTAAATTTTGGTCATTTGTAAAAAAAAGAGGGGACGTTCTAATATTCCTGGTGTGATGAAACTTAATGATAGTTATTATGAAAATCCCCAAGCTATTGTTGATGGATTTGCTGATTTTTTCCGTAGTGTTTATATGTCGCCTGATCCTAATTATGAAATGTTTAACATACAGCATAGTTTCAATGAAAACATTACTACACCGGTAATAACTGATGCTGATTTTTTCAATGCTCTTAAGAAACTTAAGAATAAAATGACTAGTGGTACTGATACTATTCCTAGCTTTATTGTGAAGGACTGCGGCCAGGCTCTAGTAGTTCCATTGTTATTTATGTTTAACCTCTCGTTAGCTACAGCAACATCCTCCAGATTTATGGAAAATAGCACGCATATGTCCGGTATTAAAAAAAGGTGATCCATCCTTAATTTCTAATTATAGACCTCTTTCCATTTTGTGTAATTTTTCTAAGTTATTTGAAATAATTATTTATGAATATATATATGCGTCTACCAAAAACAATTTTTCCCAAAGTCAGCATGGTTTTATTAATAAACGCTCGTGTATTTGATATACACGAGCGTTTATTTGGCCTGTATTTCCCAGTATATTTGTGAATGTCTTGATCACAACGGACAGGTTGATGTGTTATATATGGATTTCAGCAAAGCATTTGACCAGGTTGATCATCACATATTGCTTGCCAAACTAGATGCTGTTGGGCTATCTTACAGATTTGTTCAATTTTTAAAATCTTATTTAATGCAGAGACAGCAATTTGTTAGATGTTTCAGTTCATCAAAATTTGAAGTTACGTCGGGGGTACCACAGGGTTCAAATTTGGGACCATTGTTGTTCCTCTTGTTTATAAATGATTTACCCGATACTATATCCTCCTGTAAACTTCTTTTTGCAGATGATTTAAAGATTTATACAGATATTAAAAATGTAGATGATTGCAAATACTTACAGACTCAAGCGGATCGCATTAACGATTGGTGCAACACAAATCGCTTAAATCTAAATATTAATAAATGTTATGTAGTGTCGTATTGTAGGAAAAAGGAAACTTACATTTTTGATTATACACTTAATGATACTGCAATTTCAAGAAGTTATTGCGTGAAGGATTTGGGCATCTTCTTTGATTCTACCTTTACGTTTGTTAATCATATTAACTACATGATTGGTAATGCAAATAAGGCATTAGGGTTTATATTGAGAAACT
The DNA here is from genome assembly GCA_037114965.1 of Monochamus alternatus. Lineage (NCBI taxonomy): Eukaryota > Metazoa > Arthropoda > Insecta > Coleoptera > Cerambycidae > Monochamus > Monochamus alternatus. The sequence continues at coordinate 7,974,752 of CM073426.1, read as the reverse complement.
GTAAGGATTTTAGAGATATCAATATATTGAAAATTTTGTATTTTTCCTTTGTCAGAAGTAAGCTTGAGTATGGATCGATTATTTGGTTTCCTATATATCAATGCCATATTGATCATATAGAATCTGTCCAGAGGCGTTTTTTAAAATATCTTTCTTTTAAGGAAGATGGTATCTACCCTATCAGGGGAATTAATAATCAGATACTGTTGGATAGATTCAATATTGCTTCTCTTAACGTACGGCGAGTATGGTCTATTGTTTCATTTTTGTACAACTTGATACATAATAATGTGGACTGTGATGATCTTTTCTGTAAAATAAACTTTTTAGTACCGCGTGCTGGTTCAAGACATACTCACACTTTTTATTCTGACAGACCTAGAACTAACATACTGCTGAAAGCACCTATTTGTAATGCATGTAATACGTTTAATAGTACCTGTAATAATTGTGATATAAATTTTACATCATTGAATACAATAAAAAACAGTATATACAACAGAGAGCTACTGTAAATGTAATTGTCACTGTTATGTATCGTTTATTTTATTTATTTCTTTTTTTTTTTTGTTTGTAGAAAACAGCCCGTTTAAATGTATTTCTTATGGTTTTATTTGTAATTAGTTATTATTATTATATGAAATTACTTTATTTTTTCTATTTAAGTATTTCCTGTAATTGGGTTTTTCCTGTTGGAAATAAATGATATTATTATTATTATTATTATTATTATTATTATTATTATTATTATTATTATTATTATTATTATTATTATAAATCAAGATTCTAAATGACTCACGAGCATTGTCCCATTCAGTATTCCACGAGGTATTTACAAGTCCGTTATTTTTAGAACAGAAATTACACTAACTAGAAGAGCAATTTAGATTACCAGCTAGAAAACTAATTGGTGGCTGTAAACACTTACCCAACGCCACACGGTGTAAGGCTACACGTGTCGCATATATACTACTCAATTGTAAATAAAAAAAATCGAATAAACAATAGAAACAATAATAGACAGACATAATTATTGGTAAGTTTATTATTATCTACCATTTCTGTGAACATGTATAATTACCGTGGTATATTTGAAATGATACATTATTATTGAACTAATTATTTCTATTTGTACATATACGGTGTTTACACCAATCGTCAGATACTGGTGTTTAAAGAATTGATGCTGTTTTAGATTCACCATTGTTTATTTTGATGTAATACGTTCTATATTTTTCGGAATTATTCACCGATTGGGATTATGCGACCTTTGTTGAACTCAGGTAAGGTCGTTCGGCAGGTTATTTTTGGAAGAGGCCGGTGGAATGATCGAGTTATTCATAAATTTCACGATATTACAACGGTACCAGGTACTTTCAATGTATGCTACGACCAGAAAAGGATAATAATGATTTCCAGCGAAACGAAGAGTTTGACGAAGGCAAAATGTTCCATTCTTAATCGTTTTGAATAAATATTTCCATAAATAATGTTTAAGCAGAAGCGGTTACTCAGAAAATTCTTTTTGCAGATGTACAGGGTGTTCGTGAATGTTTGTATATAGGGTGTTTCCTGAAATAAGTGCGTTTCTTCAATGGGGTAATAAAGATTGTGCAAAACGCATGTTACTTAATGAAAATTATTTATTTTCACGTCCTCTACAACATTGAGATAAGTGGGATTTGCTTAATAAACTATGTCAGAGCCACTCATTTTTGAGACACATGGCGTAAGATAATCAAAAAAAAAAAAAATTCAAACTTTCGATGTAATTTTCAGATCAATAGATCTGATTAAAATTTGACAGAGGTACGTGTTTTTGTACAAAGTAAAAGGCTAGCATTTTCACTGACATTTTATTCTTTAACTTTTGTTGTCGTTTTTTCCATTTTAAACCATGTTAAATTATGTAAAATTTGTTGACTTTTGGGAGAAACGAATGTTTTAAGAGTGCCACTGCAGTTAGATGCTCTGTAAAATTTCTGTACTTATCTGTAATGAAATTTTTCTTAAGCTAATGGTTGGATCTACTCGAAAACCAAATACAAAATATCTTGATCTTTTTTTATCAGTTCTAGCTGATCAAGTCTATAGGAATTATTTTATTTATTTTTAACGTCACCAATTTCCCGACAAAACCTTTCTACTACCAAACATATTTTTTGAAAAGAATCTGATTACTGCTACAGTATCAATTTTTGGAATAATGTATGATTGGAATCTAGGTAACAATTATGCAAATTAAGTAGCACATTTCCATCGTCTCAACCTACTCAAAAAAAATATATGGTCTCGACCTCAATCTTCGAAACCCTTTTTCATAATAAGTCATTTCTCATTGCCATCACACCAACATAAACAAGAAAACTACTGGAAGTGAAATGTCGAATTATGATTCTTAACGAGTTCCTATTTTTTTCTAATTTAAATACTTTCTAAGACAGCACTGATTAAAAGTAAAAGTGATGTAAAGCGGCCATTTCTTCGCATATAAGTAAAGATAGTTTCGTATGTATTTTATCGAGACCGAACAGCTAATTTCGACACCTTGGCGTAAATGATAAATTAGTAAGTGATGTTATGACACATAATAATTACGATGTACGCGTAGTAATGCGAGCTATTAATACACGATTATTTTTAGCCAGAGAAAATTCAATTTCACTTGTAAAACAGTATTGTCAGCCGATAAACTTAATAAACAATATATGTGAACCGTTTAGGACAATATAAATTACTATAGACGGTCAAAAACATCCATATGAGGCGAATATTTGAATACAAACACAAATATTATTTGCTATTGGCTCACAGAATAATAATACATCATTCCTTTCCCACACAACTTACTTTGGGATATGTAAATGTGTAAAAATTAATTATAGTCTGTTTGGAAATGCAAGAGAGTAATAAAACCCCGAGATAAGAACCGGCCATGGGTGTGGTAATATTTCGTTTCAGGTAATTATCGAGTAACACTAATGCTGCTGAATATACGAAGACATGCTAGTGCAGTAGAGCAAAATTCGACTTATTTTTGCTGGGAAAAGTAGAACAGGAAGTCAGTTCTTATCGATAAAGATGAAATTATTTGTTGGCAAAGATCCTACTTAAGATCAATTAGAAAATTCCGTGACGAAGGGAGAAACATTTATTATTTAGACGAAACTTGGGTTAACGAGGGATATACTGTAAGAAAAGTATGGTAAGATAAAAATGTAAAAAGTTCTCGACAAGCATTTTTGGATGCTATCAACAGGGTTCAAGGCACCTTCAGGTAAAGGGCGAAGATTAATAGTAACACAGTGCCAGTGGTTTTGTAGATAGCGGTTTACTTTTATTTGAATCTAAAAATACAGGTGACTATCACGAAGACATGAACGCAGATGTTTTCGAAGAGTATTTTACACAGATGTTGGATCTTATTCCTCCGGGGTCTGTAATTGTCATGGATAATGCCAGTTACCATTCACGGCAGACCGAGCGGACGCCTGCAACTGCTTGGAGGAAAGCCGATATAATTCAGTGGTTATCCGGAAAAAACATTTCTTTTGAAACAAATATGGTGAAAAAGGAACTTTTGACATTTGTCAATCTTAATAAAGATCAGAAAAAATATGTTATCGATGAAATGGCAACAAATCGCCAAATAACGGTACTAGGGTTACCACCTTATCACTGTGAACTTAACCCAATCGAATTAGTCTGGGCGCAAGTAAAAGGAGATGTAGCGCGAAATGATACAACGTTTAAATTAAGTGACGTGAAAATTTTGTTAAAAAATTCCTTGGAACGAGTAACTGCAGATAACTGGCAAAGATGTATACATCATGTACAAAAAGAAGAGGAGAAAATGTGGGAACTCGATAATTTAATTGACGTTATTGTGGAACCTATCGTTGTCAATCTAGGAAACGAAGATAATTCATCAGAATATTCAGAGAATGAATTTTAATATACCTACATTTTTATTTTATTTATTGTACATTTATACACACTACATTTACTCACCACCAATTTTCAAAATACATATATTTTTGTGTGGAATAAAAGTCTATTCATTAAATTTAAATAAATATTTTGATAATATTGAATAATTTTATTTGAATTACTAAAAACCCTCTTAACCCGGTTATGATGCTTAAAGTAGCCTCATGTTTTGAAATGCTGTTTTTATATTGTTTACTTATAAGAGAAATGGATCGAGAAATTGAAGTGGCATAGACAAAGACGGATTGTCGGGGATTAAATTTTAGCTAAGTTTTTTTAAAACACCTCATCTATACCGATAATACATAATATAAAAATATTGAATGTAAGCACCAGTACTACATTTATTTACGATTTGCATACATAATAAGCTTTTATTACTCTCTTTCATTTCTAAACAGACTATAAATAATGTTACTTATGTTTTTCCTCTTTAATCGTGCTACCTTTAACTTACAACATAAAAAATGAACTGATTATTATACAACGACAAAAATGGTGGTAAATTTACGCGTTGTCTCCATGTGAATGCTGTACATTTACATCGTTTATTTAAAATTACATGATTTTTCCTAAAAAATACATAATAACGTTGTAAAATTACATTTTATGTGTCAAATTTATGAAAAAAAATTCATATTTATAAGTAGTAATTTTCCATTACAGTTGTAACATTACATTGTGTAATATCGCCAGTAATTTTTATGAGTATAGGCAACAACATAACAAGCTGTTATGCAATATACCGAACAAATGAGACATTAATTTTGGCCGTATACCGTGTTATTATTTATTTGGTGACATTTTACGAAATGTTTCGATAATGACACTCAAAATCATATTATAAATACTTAGATGTAGAGTGTAAAAAAAAATAATATACCACCCATTTTGGAAGGTGATGATACTGATTCTAAAATAAATTATGTATATATCTATGCCCCTAAATGATTTTTAAGAGAATTGCAGCCTCTTTGAGTGAACAAAGATAATAGTTTTTATTTAGATACATTTAGGAATGGTGTTATTTGGCGCGCATTTTTAATGTAAGATGATATTTTGAAGACAAACTTTTTCTATTACAAACTTTAAACTTAAGAATTTAAAACAGGGTCTCCTCTATAGAAAGTGTATTTATTTATGTAAAATAGCAAAATAAATCATATCTGATGTTAAAATACTTTAAAAGTCCTTTTCTTTTTTTGATCAGCGCTTCTGAAGTCTGGTACAACATTTTTTTATACGTCCTGTACATCAACCTGGCTGTAGCACGTGAAAGTAGGACTGTAAATTATTTTCAACTTCAATAATAGGCCTGTAGAACAGTTTCCAACCGTCAGAGGTACGCGCATTGCGTTTATAATGCCCATATAAGGTTGAAAATGCTTTGTTTTAGATGCAGTGCGCATGCTTCTGGCCGTTGGGAACCGATTCTGGTGTGCTACGAACAAAGCTAATATTAAACTTCAGTTTATAACTCGCAGCGCTCGCTTCAAATAAAACAGCTAAATATTTGTGTATCCCTAACCTTGCATACTTAATACCCGATGTTTATTTCAGGTATTTGTCGAGGCACTTTTCCAACTCCAGTTTTAGCAACTAATTAATTGCGACTATAAACATGTCTACCAAGTCTTTTCAATTGTTTTATTTTCGCGTGGGTGGAATTAAGTACACATACGCTTAATCGATCTGCTAATTTGTACCCCTCCAACGGACAGCAAAATACCTACTAATACGAAGAAAACAAACCCATAATTAGATGACGCGTCGTGATGTGTGTGTGTAATTCAGGGTAGGTACACACACGCACATAGTCACTTGAAAAATACTATCAAGGACCACCACCTCTTTATACAAGTCGTTTATTTATAGATGTACATTTATATAAATTTAATGAAAACTAATTACACGCAAGCAGTGACCGTACCGTAATTTTCTCCAAGCTAATCGTTGAATTCTCGCATTTTCTGTTCTATCCTAAACATCGAGGTTTGTTTTAATTGTTCGTAATTTGTTTTGCACGTTTTTACAGGATACAAAGATTAGTAGCTGCAGTGATTTCCTTTTAAATTAATATAAACTGCGAATATATTGTAAAAGTACAAAAAAATCGCACTGAAAATTTACAAATTACTATAAAATCACATATAAAATTTACAAAAGTTTAATAAATAGTATACCAAAACCATTTTTACAAACAAAATGTAAAACTACAAGATTTTTGTGAAATTGCTTGTAAAATGTGGGGTATCATTATAACTGGACCTTTTCCTGGGACAAAGTGACGGAAGAGAAATACCACGTAGCTTTCTTTCAATGTTGATCGATGTGGAATTTTCGATTGCTTGTCCATTTTGTGGACAAAGGACCAAAACGATGCTTCTCTTCGCTTCGCGTTACTTCTTTTCAGTGGGCAAGGGCGTTGTTTGGGGGAGGGCAAGAACGGGTAACTTTGTCTTGTAATACTCAATCGTAATAAGTATTGAGTGAGCGCCGAGCTCAAAAGATGCTCAATACAAGCCTGCAGGTTGAAGGCATAAGCCTCATAACCTCGAGCAATTCTCAATGTAGTACGCTGCGCACACAGTATAGGGAGACCAGTAAATTCACTCGGGCCGAAATAATAAGTCGCGCATAGCAGCTCGCGCATCCATTTCAAGCTGCAGAGATCGGTTATACAGAGCCGTATTAAAGCAATATTTTGAGTCCGATCGAGGAACGAGTCGCTGCGCAGCAGTTAGATGTTTAAACATATCATCTAATAGTAATTTAAGTTTCATTAAATTTCCTAAAGACATAAATAAGTAAGTAATTAATCTATAATATACTGTACAAACCATAAATTATATTTTACTGCTATTGCCTTACCTATTAACTTAATTCTTAAGTATAACATTGGAATATAAATACTTCTCATGAAAGTGAAGTTTAAAATATACATATTTATATTTTTCACAAATACAAATTTTTATTTTAGAGCAAAGTTCTATGCAGTGGCTTGTAATAGAGAAGATTTATTAGAAAAGCTGCTCAGGATTAGTAACAGTTCATACAAACTATGTCAAATATATTTTGAAAATAATATGTTTTCTAACAATTCGCAAGTCTCAAAACAAAATAATAAAAAATATAAATATTTAGGTACTAATTTTTTTCCAAATTTACATTTTACTGCACTTTTATCTCCAATTTAACAATTTTCAAAGTTAAATAAACATAATTTTTCTGTTCTAAAGAATACTCGTCTTCTGGTTTACGTAGATCATTGAAGACAAAAAAAAATTATAATAAATTATTTGTCCACTAAACGACAAATTTTATATTATAAAAATTCTCAAAAAAATGTAATTATCACTGCTAACAAAAAAAGTAAGTAAATAAATAAAAATGGTTTGTAGTGCAATATATATTTTAAACCCTTTATTAAAGAGCCCAAAGAAGTAAATTGAATTTCCACACTGTATGTTAGTAGCAGTAAATGATAGTATATAAAACGTGTTGAATTACCTATTCATAACTGTTTAATGAATTATTACATAATGTGGATAGATATAACGCAAACTTTCATGTGAAATAAATGACTATGCTTTTAAGCGCAAATAAAAAATTCTTATTCCGGTCCTGATCACCGATTCTGTAAATTCCATCGGATGCGCTATCGCACTCACATTTCGAGGTCACCGCTGAAAACTGAATGCAGTTCAAAGTGCCGACAACGGAGTGCAACTGCTGGTCTACCTATGCTGTGCTGCGCACATGTGTTACTATCAAACTTTAGAGAGCAGAAACAGAACTTTTGATCATACCCTGCCGAGTATTTTATTTTTTTTTATGTTATAGTACCTATAATATTTTGTTGTTATGTTTTCGAAGATATGATGCTTAAGAATTATATGGACCTTATATATCTCTATTAAAATACATATCTTTTTGTTTCCGGTTAAATATTTTTCTGCATTTGTCCCTACTTGAAAAATTTAGAAACGACGCTTATGTCAGTGGATGAACAATTTAAAGTTTCCTTTCTTTTTTTGGAATACGACATATGTATGAAATCGATATGAAACAACATATTTTCATTGGTTTCTTAATTTTTACCACAATAATGTTAAACTGTCATTCTAGGTGGAAGAACAGCATATAAGGATCTCTCCGTACATCAGCAACCTCTCTCAACATTTCAAATGAAAAATATTTTATCGGATTTACCCTCGGATTTACCAATATTTAAAGTTAATTGATAATTAATAACTGGAACGCCTATGGGCTAGGTTTCTTCAAATTACATTCGTTCAGCACTATTAATTAATATTGAAACGATATAAATTGTTACATAATGTAGACAACATATTTTTAAGACAAAGAAAATATATCATAAGGCGCCTCTTTTCAGTAAGCGCAAGTTTTAAATTCTCACAACCATTGATTTCGGCAATACTAAATTTACTAACCTTTAGGATTTTTTTTTAAACTCTTGCCATTAAAAATGTCGAAGTAATAAGCAGAACTAGTGTTGGCTGCGACAAGAAATCTTGCAAAATTTGAAAAAATCTTGTCTTGTTCTTGCAAGTTCTATCTTGTCTTGTCTTGGGAAAGTCTCGTAAGTTTCTTGTCTTGCACAATTCTTGAGAGATTCTTGCATACAAATGAGAAATATGGCACTTTATTACGAATTAGTAACAGTGGTGGTTAATCTCGGTTGGCTACGGTCTCGTTCAGAGCCCATAACGGTCGAAAACTAGGATAGTTTTTATTTTGACTTTTATTTATTTTTATTATTGATCATTTAACAAACTTGTTATCGTTAGTGGAAATAAATAAAAAAAAGTTGTTAGTGTTTATTTAATTAAGTCACCATAATAAGCCTTAACACTTGATGCAATAATTATCGATTGAAGTTATAAAATGTTATACATTTGCGACGTTGGCAAATTTAATGGCTGTAACGTTATATAATTTTTTCTTCAATGCATAGACAAAAAATATCTAAAAACGATTGTCATATATCCTTTTTAAAAAGATTATTTGCAAAATTGTGTACGTGGTCCCAATCCAGCTGACGCAGTAATTAAAAAATAAATATATTTATTTCATTTTTGGACAAAACAATCACTAATTAAAAAGTGGCAACAAATCTCTTAAATATTTAGTAATTTCATAAGCACCAACATATCCAAAGCGCTCTACAGCGCTCCTAATCATCTAAAGACACCAATTCCGTATATCCACAGGCAAAAATTGCAGCCAGACCAGACGCATTTGACCTGAAACAGTCCCTATTTATTTAATATTATGACAGGAGGCACCGTTATAGCCGGCGACTCAGATATAAGAGCCGGCAAACAGGCAGGCAGGTATAATACGGATAAAGAAATAAAGGAAAACCATTCATTCAGACGAGGAAGTCTCGGGTTCGAAGACAACTGGCCCGCCGTCCGCCATCTAGATAGGGATTAAGCGATGTAAACAGATTCCTGATTGTCGCTAAGCACTCAATTAGCAATGAGTTCAATGATGCAGTAGACATAAAGTAATAATTATTATCAAATGACAGAAGTTTAAATGATACACTATCGTCACTAAAATTTCTGGTAATATCCTTAGAGGCGCTGTATTCTTGAAATAGTGTTTTTTACAAATACAAATAATTTACGGTCTTACGTACCTTACGGTCGTCGTATTTCTCGTCGTAAACTGATAGGTACAGAATATGACACACATTATTTTGCTATTCTAACCCCACATTTTAACAATTATTGTTACATACTTATAAACAAATGTGAACAATCATGCAGAACTATAGTTGATGATATAACAATATTTACATATACAGTTGAATTTAAAATCAATTTGGAAAGATTTCTGTACCCAAAAGTTTGTTGGTTATACCGCTTTCAGTCGTTATATATTCGCTTTACTTTGGTACATTTGAATATTCGCAGGTGGCATGAGATGACATTAATTGTATTTGCTAAACTCTACAGGATAAGTCAGGAAGAATGGATCACCACTAAGCTGGAGATACTAGACACCAAAATATTATGTTTGAGATCATCATGATACAAATGTCGCTGGTTTAATAAATACTCGTGGCATTTTTTGATCACTAGCTAATAATTTTGCAAGAATAACAAATCACACGCACGCAAAACACGCCAATATTTATTGACATAAAAATTTGACAAGCCTACATAGAAAATCATCACAAAATACATTGAAACTTTTAAATGTAAATAACTCTGTATCTAAACAAAAGCACATTATTTATGAAGAATTGAACGTACTTTTAGATTTTTTAAACATAGCTCAACAGATAAAAAAATATGTTTTGATTTACCTAAATAATACGGTGAAGAAAACCCAACACTACAAATTTTCAGTCATGCTATCAAAACTTTCTCAATTATTGAGAAATTTCAGAATAAAATTTAAACCTTGAACACCTTGTATTTCTTAAACCAACGACATTCGCATAAAGCATGATGAGTTCAAACATAATATTTTTGTATCTAGTATCTTCAACTTACTGTTGAACCCTCCTTTCTGATTCACCCTGTATATTATTCAGTTCTTAAATGTCTAAAATTACTTATATTTGTAGAAAACACTATTTCAAGAATGCACTATGTTTTGTTTGCAACCAGAAATTGGTAAAATGAGGTAAAGAAATACATAATGAAAAACAAAGTTCAATTTCAATATGTACCTATCCACAAACCTAGAAAAAATATAGGCGGTGCCAGCGGCAAATTGCCGACGACCCCTAATTCATGGCCACCCTAAAAGGTCCAGAATCGCTAAAACTTGCTTTTTATGCCAATTTACGGTTTTTGTACTGTAGCGTAAAGCTCAGTTGTTTACTGTGATTGGTTTACGATCTTTAATGACATTTAAAATAACAGCAAGTTAGTTAATTTCATATTGCAATGCAGCCATCATATTTGCAGAATTGCAAGATAAAGCAAATAAAATATCCATTTTCTGGACCTTCAAACCCTAGGGACCTATCACGTGACCTATATAATGGAACAGCGCCGTCTATATTTTTTCTAGGTTTGTGTACCTATCTGAGGAGATAGAAAAACGTTGTAAATCAAGCAGGACCAGCCAATATATTTTTGTATATTTCCTATAACAAAACACCAACCCTTTGTTTACTATGACAAGATAAATGGTTGATCGATATTAATCGGCTTGGTGGTTAGTTTGCTCTCTGATATCCCACAGGACCCCTGACAATGTATTGACGCGATACTTCATTTTTTTCAGTGAAACACTCAGTCAAAGTTAAGAATAATCATACTAGATGGCGCCTCTCCTATAAAATCCCTATCTTATCGTTTCTATTTACAAAACGAACAATAGTGATAGGGATTTATAGAAATGTCATCTTATATGGTTCCCTACGATTGAGTATTGAGTAATTTAAAAAAATCGAAAATACTATGAACAAATCTAAAATGTGTATTATTTAAAAATAGATTTAAGTATCTTTATTTTATAATAATCAGTACACTAATGTGTGTAGATCGGGACAGATGGCAGAGAATTACATCCTTAAAACAGTTATTATTATGAAGTTCACATAGCAGCAACCAAATTCAGCTTGTGGGGAGTAATGAAAATATTGCATGATTTTTCCAAATACGTGTAGAAGAATGAATGCATTATTTTGATCAAAATGACGTTTGTCCTAGACAATTTCGTGGAAAAATTAGCCTAAAACGGTATTTAAAAATTTAGTCTAGCCACACCCTCACAAAACGGTCGTCGCCACAGCGTAGACCTGTGACGTCAGACGCCGTTAATTTGTCATTTGTGACATTATTAGGTGTTATTGTGTTAAATAGACGTTGGTATCGAATATGAAAAGATTCGTAAAACGGGCACAGGAAGTGAATTTCACCGGGCAAATGGAAAAAGTATATATATGCTATTATGTATGAATACAGCATAAAGCGCCTAATAAAAAACATTTCACCGTGTCAAAAAATGAAAAGAAAAATATGGTGTTGCGCGATGAAGTGCGACGAAGGAAGCATTGGTTGTTTGTGAACACTATTTTAATGTAAGTTTAATTGGAAATATAGGTAGGTTTAAGTTCATCGAAAAAAATTAAAATGTAAAGTTGTAAAAAATCAATTAAACTTTTCTATTACGCTACCAGAATGTACACAAGGCGTTCAGAAAATCAATGGTAAAGCAAACTTTATTTCTCATTTATTGTATTTAGCGTTTCATTCCGATTCCAAAAAAACATGTTCTGTATTTGCTCCTACCATTTACGTGACGTAGAATGTTATTTGAGGCATCTATAAAATTTTGCTATCTGACTTCACTACATTAAATCACCTGTTTTATTCTGAAAACATAATAAACAAAAGTAATGAGCAAGGATTTTTTTAATGTTTAAAGAAAAATAAAACCAGTAGTAAACAGCAATAAAAATGTATTATTAAATTAATTTAAAAATAATAATAAAATTGAAATATCATTATTTTTACTTATTATTTTTCAAATTAAAACAAGTAGTGGCCTGATTTTATAAACACCTCAAGTAAAATCGTCTATCTTATTGTCGCCGTAATTATCATCAGCGGATCTATATTGTAAACAAAGGAATAAGTTCACACATCACCACTAATAATTATGGCATTACCTATACAGTATTTACCCTATGTATCTATGACCCACAAACGCCATAAAAATACAAGAAACAAACGCCTGTTTACATCATCGTAACACCGTAACTTGCACGTGCATCCACGGAAACAAACCGCGCTGAACGGCGTGTAACGCCACGAATGATATCGCGTTTTCGGCCACGTGGTTTTGTTTACCTTCCGTGGCAATTTATTAATATTGATATTTTAATTATTATGTAATTATTGCATGTTCTGACCTTTCAATGTGTTTGAAATTGTAAATGTAATACATTTCAAACCAATATAAAATTCATGCATCTTCCCCGTTCATATTTATATTGACGTCTATTATATTCCTCGTATCTTTGATATACACATTTAATTTACTTCGCTGATCGTTATCTAGATAACAGCCAACCTGAGGTAATTCAGGCACTCTTGAACGCCACCGTCGCGCGTCGGCTAGTCTATGACACATACGGCTATTGCAAGCCGTATATCTCCATGCAAATTGAAAGAACAGTTGCTGGCGCCCGCTTCGGTGTTGCGCTTGTTCCTCTTTTATGGGCAGGCCAGCTGAAGCGAACGAACGACGAGGTTCCATCCTCAGGAGATGATAGAAAATGATTCGGTTGCCATATTAGGAAGGGAAAATCGGTGCAGGGATCACTCCTACTTATAAATACACCCTGTATATAATTCCGTACATTCTTTCATTACGCGCATTACCTTGAAGATCAATAAAATCTCAATATTAATTATATATACTGGGACAGTTCCCCGGTATATATTTGACTGCTTGGTATTATTAGAATTTGGAGGTCTTTTTCTTTAGCTCTTATTCATATGCCAATTATTTTACAAATTTACAGTCCAGTACAATACAAATGTTGAAGGAGGGATACTGTAATGTTAAAATATATTACCCATTTTAATAATTTAAGTGAATATTCAGGTAATCAATGGTACGCCAATCGTCGATTTAAAAATGATAATCCGTGCTATTTCGAATCATTCATTCATATTCATATTTCCAAACAAAAATTTGATAAAACTATTTGCTGCATGTGAAAGAGTGCTTATTTTGTTCTCTTCAGAAGCAACGTTTCCACTTTCTCAGAAGCGACATATTTGTTAAAAATACGGCACAAGCTACAGCCATTTCGAGCCTAAATTTCTCTCCTACCAAATATTTAAAAAAAATTAAAATGTCTGAATTACTTTAACTTGGAATAACTAAATTTAGGTTTATTGACTACGAGTTCAAGTGAATTGAAACACTACAAGATGTTCATTGAGGGTGAATCGCCCTTAAAATTATACCAAACTTTTTTCCATTGATCGAATTTAAAAAGAATGATGATATCCCACGCAGAATTTAATTGAAAACACTTTTTTACTCGTTACATTTTAAAAAACTTTTAAGGTTTTCAAGAAAAAATGCATTAATTAAAAGATTTTAATAGTGTTTATTAAATGAAATCAAAACTTCAGTAGTAGGCTTTGTCTTTAAAATTTGACAGTTAGTAAATAACACTATTTTATTTCTGCTGATGAAAGAATAATAAACGAATTCATGTTTAATTTTTAATAAAAAGCGCCATGTTTTCTTTTTTTTATCGACAACAGAGTAGTGCGATACGAAAGTCATTCAAACAACAGAAAAGTTTCATTTTATGATGTTTATTAAGTTATTCGAGAAAAACCGATTTAAAGCGACGTCCTTCAGGGACATATCCGTAGGGAGGGGAGGGCCTGTAGGAAAAATTTTTAAAGGAACTTGTCATCTTATTTTTTCATATTTTATCTGCACCCCGAAAGATTTTTCCCTTATTCTCCAGGATACTCTATATATTTCCCTTAGTATGACACTGAATCCTTAAAACTGAAGTTAAGCTACACTGATTCATCGGACGGCCAGTTTTTTTGTCATGGTGCGTACTGCAGCTGGCAATGCGCACGGATTGCGAAACATGCAAACATTACCAGCGACAAAAAGCGCCGAAATCGCGGATACAGTTCCCTCGACCTGCGAGGAAGAGTGTAACGGCCTGCCAGCGAGGTCATGAGCACGGCGACGGCACTGACCAGGGGCCTCTCCCGACGGCCCGTCTGTTCGACACCACCTGTCCCGCATATGCGTCGATCTACGCCCATCTCGCGCCTCACAGATGGCCGAATCTCGACCAACCGCGGGGTCCAGGCTGCGTGACCGCTGCGGCGGCGGTTGTTGTAGGTCTTCGATTTTTTTCTCGTCGGCTTCGTGGCCAATTCGAGGCATTTACCGGCACGATGAGAGATGCATAATGTAATTTATGTACGATTCGTTTAACTTGAATCTCGAAAGGTTCAGAGGTTTACGTGATTTCTTAAGTCGTCGATAAATTATTCATTGTTATGCGTCTCAAAAGTTCTGGCCCCTCGCTTTGAGAGCAAAGGACCGCAAGCCGCTCCATAGGCGCCGGTGGAAGCAACAAGGGGAAGGTTGGCAGACGTCTGCATTTTCCTGTACGATTTTTCGAGCGTTCGGGTTGTTCGAGCGGATTTCTACAGGGTGAATCTTAAATAAGTACAAATATTTTAACCAGCAGTATAGTTTTGTGTGTAGAACACATAATTAATAGTTTTTTTTACAAAAAAATCAGAAATAAAAAAGTGAAATTTTAAATAAATTTCGTAATTTTTCAGTAGAAAACTTGTTGAGGACCGCTGGCCTAGACCGACCCTTAATACTTTTATGAGTCATAGTGCTGCAGACTGAACGTGTGGTTCACAGTGTTGCCAGTATTACACAAATGTCTTTGCTTCAAGGAAGAAAAAATCTCAACTTTTTGCGAATTTTGTCAAGTGTAACATTTTATATTATTTTTTATTATCAAACTGTCATTGACTATCATGACAGATTATCGGAAGCCCAAGTCAAACTTGTTAACCCCACATAATGCATGAAAATAGCAATAAAATTTGCTAAAAGTTGACATTTTTTCCATTTTAAATAAAAAACGCGTGCATAGTTTTTCGTTATTCTTCATAAAATAACTTAAGGAAATTGTGTTTTGTGTCCCTTTCTAACAGTGTACAATGACATTTAACTTGTGAAATGTGGATTACTGATTAAATAGTTAATTTTTTAACAAACAGGTAAGCTTGTGTGCACGTTTATGTATAATTTTTGAACATTGGACATAGTAATATCACGTAATATCTTCCTAAATATTTTACGGTAGTACTGAACTTGCGGAAATTCATTTTTAATCGTTGAAGTATAGTAAGGTTAGTTCAGATGTTAAAATTTATGTTAATATTGCTGCGTATCATACTACATACCCAATTTTACTGTACTTATGCTTACAACAAGTATTTTTAAAATAGAACTATTACGTTAAAGGAAACGTAATATTTATATTGGAGGAGATATGGCAACCTCGCAACAAATCATATGTTTCATTACGTTGTTGGATGAAAAATCAGCCAGCGGTCCTCAAAATGTGGGTATTTTTTTAAAAAATTAATATCTCCGTAAATATTAGAAATTTTTAAAAATGGCTTTCACTAGACTGATTTAAAAGACGAACTACACCAGCAGTTAAAATATTTGTACTTATTTAAGATTCACCCTGTATATCCGGATTTTTTACACCATTACTTGAGAATTGTGTAAAATGTTGGCTGGCAGTAATTAAATCAAAGTTTATGTTAGGGTTAAGCAAAATAACAGGATTGCTATGTATCACCTGTGTACTTCCGAGGATACCGGAAGCAGAAACAAATAACAACAAAAAGGTTTTAAGTAACGAAATAAAAAATACCTAATTTTTTTAAATATTAAATGTAATAGTTATTTATGCAGCAAGTACAAAAAGTAAGTGTTTATTGCATGCGACGCGAAATTGTCCAACGAGGCCGTCAGGTCGAGTAGGATAACACGTGCAATAAGCACTTTTTGTACGAGTTGCATACAATATTTTTTCTACGTTCATGCAAAAGCCAAAAAAATGTTTTATTTAGATGACACTAAGTGTAGGAAAATATGACGTTGAATTGAACGTTTATGTTTGTCATGATGACAAAACGCTGTAGTAGAATGACAGATGAATGCAATAGACATTCTATTGCACTAGTGCAATAAAGAACTACTTATTCTACTAAATGTAGTTCAAATAAGTTTTCTTTTTTGCAGGAACGTAGAAAATAGTAGTTATTTATGTATTAAGAGCGAAAAGTGTTACATTAATGCTGGAGTGACAGTTCAAGAGCACTCGATAACAGTCATTCGTTTTAAAACAGTGTATCTCCAATAAAAATAGAGGTAATGTAAAACAAAATGTTCACAAAAGATGAGGCTACAGTGTGACTCCAGTTAGCAACAGCGACTGTAGCTGCTACACCCCACAAATTTCGGGAAAAACTTCGTCTCTTTGTTGCGTCCCGTATGCTCAAATTAAATTCTAAATAAAAATTTCCGACACAGTATCCGTTCCTGAGAAATCAATGTACAATTTAAAAAAAAGATCATCAAAATCAAATGAGCGGTTTGCGAGGAAGCCAACTTCAAAAATTGAGACTAGTTTTTAGTGACCGGTTTTTTTGCCGGTGAGTGTATATTTCTATTAAGTTACAGATTTTGCAATGATCAATATGTACAGAATTTACCTTTTTAATAAGTTTTATCATCGATTTCCGCAAAAATCTGTATATTTCTGCTTACGAAAAAGTTTTTGATTTCTTAGGCTTATAATCAACTTCTTATTTCTTTAAAGATGCCGTCAACTTTTTGAACTTGAGTGTCAGTATCATTCTTGGTAGATAATATGTCTGCTTTCTCACAAAAATAGGCGAGTACGTTTTATGAATATTTATAACTTCCTTCGACTTACACCATACCATGGCACAAATAAGTTATATTGCTTTTCGTATAACTTCTTTGATTTTTCTGGCAATTTTATTAAGAAATTTTAAAACATTTTCGTGAAGTACAATATGAATATATAGACTTGGTTTTTTACTTAAAATAGTATGTGTTGTTTAATAAATATTTTGTTAATATAGATTTTGGGAACGCTACTTTACCTTTTGCCAAAAGGTATATTTGCTGCATGTCACTAAAATATGACAATCTAAAGAAAAAAGAATATCAATTTTCTACGCCTATTATCAATTGCAGAGAGCCGAAAATGTTCATTTATTCTAAATTAAATAATTACAATTTTGATATATCAAATACACCTTTTTTAAAATAAAATGTTGGTTCGGAAACTACATTGTCTCGAAAATGTTTACCAACTATAAAATAAAATATTGTTTAATATAAAATAAATAAGGTTCTATTTGTAATCCACACCTTAAAAGCCTTTGTACGACGAATTTCATTAAAATATTAAAAAAAGGGCGGTGAGTTTTCTCATAAAACAAAATTAAATTAAAAAAAAAAACATATTTTCAGAAGGGCAAACATTTTCTTTATTCAAAATATAAATACGGTGTTGCTTCGAAAAATATCGTTTCAAAATTTTTACCAATCAAAAGGAAAATGGTGTTTTCTCGAAAAAAAAAAATTAAAAACAATTATAAAAAACCTGTAACTGTAAATATATTGTCAGTAAATCTTCAGACATTTATTATCAATTTTCAAAAGATCCGGTACCCATTATCTGAATTTTCCTACTGCTATCTTCTTATTTAGCAACTTTAAAAATGGTAAATCTGCCTTTTCATATTTTATTAATTTTTTTCTAGTATCGAACATATTTTACCGTACATTTGTTGTTGTCCAAAATGGAGAACACTACTAACCAACTAACCAAAAGAATATATTATTTTCAAATTTTTACAGAACTTCAAATCTATAGTCTCCCCACTGTACAACTTTGGTTTCTTTGCCTAAAATTAACGACCTCTGTCACACACCAAAAACTAATAATAATTAATCAACGCCTCAAGGCCACGACGAGAAAAAAATTTAAAATTGTTTATACAATTAATGTTAATAGCAGTACGCTACGAAAATATTTCAGAACTTTGTATTTTGTGATGTTCCTATCCCTAATGCATTTATGATGGAAAACTTCGACCTTGGAATTTTAACAGAACATTTATTGATTCTTGGAAATTCGAAGGTGGTTTTTTAATTCAGTCAGCATAAGATGCAGAAAATATTTATGCATTGGTTACCCAGCAACACAGAAACGAAATTGTAAAAAATTCTAAACACATACGTTTTTTACGATCCAAATACGGTATTTATTTTCAACCAAAACAGGTTTTATCAGCATTGCGGCATCAACAAAATCTAAAAATTCAGTTTCTAGCCGACAAATGTGGAACACAGAAGAAATTTCTCTCTTTATATAAATAATAAAGTGAAAGGCGCAATTTGTCTATTATGCAGATGAATGTGAATGTAGTGTGTTATCAATTTCTCAATTCTTCCTATTATGTTTAACAATTTTAATCACTCTTCCAGCGGTAAAACTACTGGTATAAAATAATTATAATTTACGCAATACTTATCTCTGTATTAAAATTTTGAGGACACTCTAAAACTACATATTAATCTGTAGAAATTACTCATAACACCTTGACTATATTTATAAAGGATTTGAATCTATAATGTGCACACTATTTCCATTTCCAAATACAGTATAATGAAACTGGCTATGATTTATTAATTTTTGTTTTCTAACAGGTGTGTTCCACATTACACACTCCATTCAATGCTAACACCAAAATGGTAGTTGGGCGAGCATGATTCATATGAAATTATCTCTTTTTCGAGTTGTTACCGTTACCTACCAAAAGGCAACTTAAAGCCGAACTGATTCACCATACAAAACACTGCTTGGTTAAAGTTTAAAAAATAAAGTCACATTATTGTCTATGGATCGTAATACAACTCGTATATCATAAAGTACACCGAAATACTTGGCCATTTAACATACCATTCGAATGCTTGGTAAATACACTTTACCGCACGTTGTTACCCCACTTACTTTTTTTGTGCCACGGTGTATATCATTTTGGAATAGAAAAACATTTTCTTCTACCTTTTCTACTTAGGAAATGTACACCTTATTGAAGTCTCTAGGAGCACCAGTTTCCGTTAAAAACTCATCTAAATATGGTGATGTATGTAAATTATGTTTAGAGATTTTACTTTTGCAATTCTCACAAAAAATTGAGGTTGTTTTGATTAAAAACTAATAGTTCTTAGTCTTTAAAGTGTTATGCCTTGTTTTTTAGATAAAAGTAAGGTATACTCACGTCAAGAATTCAGACGTCTTACGTCACAGCTGACGTTACACATTTGTTTTTATTGTCAACGTAATTTTCGATATTTGGTCGCGTTAAAAACAATTATTTTTTGCAATTTAGTGCAATATACAATGCAAACTTTTAGTGTAGTATATAGCTTTATTACTATCAGTTGCAGTTTCTTAAATACTTTGATGAAAATATAATGAATTATTCATTTGTTCGTATAACGTAAATCGTCTGAATTCTTGTCGCGAGTATAACACTCTAATACATAATTTGCATGCATCATCATCAGAGTTTTTAACGGAAACGACTGCTCCTAGAGACTTCAATAAGGTGTACATTTCGTAAGTGGAAAAGGTAGGGGAAAATGTTTTTCTATTCGGAAATAACATACACCGTGACACAAAAAAGTTAAAGCGATTTAAAAGCATCCTAATGGCCGCTTGTGGCGCCCTATTGGAGATACAGCCAATTGTGCATAAAATTCGAATGTCCCGTTCCAAGAAACCTCTGCATACAGAATTTCATGAATTTAACTCAAAGTAGTAATTATTTTTTTTAAATTTAACATCCTGTATACCTTAAACGAAGCTTTTCCAGACCTATGTTCATAGGAAATTTTTTGCTTATAATTGAACGTAGAATAACACACTGAAGTATGTACATCTCCTGAAACAACCTGTACTATACTAAAATTACTACGTCACTTTCAACATCACCCTGTACGGCCGCGTCCTAGGAAACACTCCGTACACTCCTTCGAGGTCCTCCGGCGGCCGACGCTCCGCTTTGTCTCCGCGCGCGGGTTCGTTGACGCGCCTTGGATGGCGTCCAGGATGCGGCGCGCCGTCCTTCAACCCGTCGAGGGCAGTACTCCTGGTGACGGCGGGACACCCTACGAATCTCCGGGCAGGGGCCGTTGCCCAGCCAAGTTCCGCGTGGGAGCGGTTCACGAATTCGCCCGTCAAGGTCGCTCTCTGTTCCGGGCCGCGGAAATACGATCGGAGATCAGATATCGCTGGTTTTTTTTTTTTGGTGTTAATCGTGGACCGTTTTTTTTCTCTGTTCAAATCCGGCGCGTGCGTATGGGTATAAAGAACGCGAGATAGGAATGCGGTGATAAGCTACCATTAAAAATTAATTATATAGCAGTTCGTTATGTCTTGAAATACTAATTTTCCCTAATGGCTATATATAATTGAACGCGGGTAGAAGGCCTTGGCTTATTACCGCGGCCTCCGGTTAATAGTTTATTTACTCCGACAATATGCCTCTATTACAGATTAATTTATTCAGTCTAAAAATGCCACATTGTGGGCAACACCATTCATTTTTCTATAAATACCACCAGTTCGGTCGATAGCGTATTTTTTATTTAAATCGTTCCGTTTTCCTTTTCGAAGGGCAATTATTAGATTAAAATCGACAAATAAGAGCTATTTGTAGCAAATAATACATTTGTTTCTAAGAAATATATATTACACGGTAAAAACAAATTTGTTATTTCCACATTTTTTTTTATTCATTTTATATTATTTCATTGAAACACGCGTATTTCCATCTAACAATATGTTCATTGTTTTGAAAACAGTTGGGTTAGAAATAGACGTGGTAAATAGATTCTTTTCGCAGAAAATATCGAATAGAAATATCGAATCGAATCGGAGAGAGATGTCGTACCAAACCGAAAATCGAATAGAAATTGTTCGATTTTTAATTTACTTTACTGGTATATTGCGATTAAATTTTTGATTTTTTCGATGCGAGCGATATCTCGCTTTGTTACACAGGATTAATAGATTCGGCTCAATTGAAATATACGATTCGATTAATCGATACGAATCTAAAATCGAATCGTTATTTCGAGAATTGCACAGGTGCAATTAGGTGTATTCATCCAATTATACACTGCTTTCAAAAAGTAACGAATAAATTTATTATTCTTGAAATTGAGAAGTTTTCGAAAAAAACCCTGGTACGTCGATTTTGTTTTTAAAAAAGGCACTTTTTGACATACGACTCACATTTGTGACGTCATCGTTGTTCGATGATATGATTATAGTTTTATTGATGATGTAAAAGACTGAGCAATATAAGTATGAGTTTACTTACCCCCTGTGTGTCATTTTCATAAATGCATATGTAAATACAAACAGTAGAGCCATATAATCAAGTATACAAATTAATTTAATTAAATAATATATTTTTTGTAAACTGTATAAATTAATATATCTATCAGCTACATTAATTCAACGAATATAAAATTTAACTAAACCAGTTAAATGTGTTAAACAATTTTACAATATTTCTGTTAGAAGTGTTAAATATATTTTTCCAAGAGAAATCTTTATTTTATGAAAAATCTAGCAGAAAGTTGGTTTCTTTTCTTGGTAAATCAATATGAGGCATTAATGGTCGATTTGATTATTGTATCGATACTATAGGACCCTTAATTAGGTCGAAGGTCTTTGAGAAATCTTTGTATAACCTAATATATCCTTCTGTCTCTAACCGCATTTCACCAAACCAACACGGATTTATGGAAAGGAGATCTACTGCTACAAATCTCGTTAATTTCACGCAGTATTTATCGGAAGTTGTTGATCAGCATAGACAGGTGGATGTGGTCTACACAGATTTTTCAAAGGCGTTTGATCGCATCGATCATAAAATCTTATTAAGTAAGCTGAATGCTTTTGGATTCAACATACCCCTTCAAAACTTATTTTCTTCCTACTTGAGCCGCAGAGTTCAATATGTATCTTACAATGGTTACAAATCGAATAACTTTTTTCCAACATCTGGTGTACCGCAAGGCTCTAATTTAGGTCCGCTATTGTTCTTGCTTTTTATAGACGACTTGTGTTCCATTATTGATTGTCCTTATTTAATGTTTGCTGATGACCTTAAGATTTACTCTGAGATTGATACTGTATCAGATTGTGTTTATATTCAAAATCAATTACTTAAAATTGAACATTGGTGCCAGATTAACAACCTGGGTATGAATATTTCAAAGTGCAAAATCATGACTTACACGAGGAAACCATCACCTGTAAATTTTAATTATACTTTTGGTTCATGTCCTTTACAAAAATGTGATAGTACTAAAGATTTAGGGGTTACCTTCGATGATAAGCTGACATTTGCTGTTCATATTAAAAATGTTGAAGCCGCAGCATTTAAACAGCTGGGATTTATTATTAGAAATTGTAATAGCTTCAATAACATCAAAGCATTGAAGACATTATATTTATCTTATGTCAGATCCAGGCTTGAATATTGTAGTGTAGTATGGTCTCCTATTTACAACATATATAAACAAGGTTTGGAAAGAGTTCAGAGGAAATTTTTAAAGTATCTGTACTTTAAGAAGCATGGAATTTATCCGGTTAGAGGTTGTGATCACCAGTTGCTTTTAAATGAATTTGATTTTCACCCATTAGAGATTCGTAGACTGCAGCTTAGTTTGAAATTTCTTTATTTCCTAATTCATAATAAAATTGATTCGCCTAATTTATTACAAAAAATATCCTTTCATTTTGCACCTATTGCAACTCGCTGTAATTTTACTTTTTATCTGCCTCATGCAAATTCTAACCTTCTAATTAAATCACCCATTTATAATATGTTGCTTAACTTTAATAGAATTTCTGAGACATGTGATATTAATATTGATACTCTAAATGTAATAGTGGATAGATTGGTGACTTCGGTACAATAGCTAATAGCTTTGCATATTGCATGTTGTGTTTAACTATTTCTGGTAATATTCAATAATTTTGTATGTACCTATCAATTCCATTCTATGCATCTAGTACGTAGTATTGTACGGATTATTTTCTCTCTTTTTTTTTTTTTTGTTATGTCCTGTGTTACATTATTATTATATCTGCTAAACTATATGTGTAATAATATTGTCCTATTATTGGAGAAATCTGTTGGGCAATAAATGTGTTTATTATTATTATTATTATTATTAATTTATGAAATTCATTATGCTGTGGTAGAATTTTAATGACACACAAACTGTTTTCTTAGTGTATAAAGACACTTTGTCCGTCAACAAATATTCAATTTAATTATGGTAATTGTTCCTTACACGTGTAAACATAAATATTATTTATCCTCGCAAATACGAAAAACTGTCAGAAGTTTGACGCAATCAATTAATTTACAAACAAATATATGTTATTGTGGGACAAGATATGGCACAATTTGTAAATGCTGAATAATAATATGTCGTCTCCTATATCGCATATTATTTTAATATTTATTGGTCCAAAATAATAGCCACCACCAAAATAAAATATTATGGTTGGGTATTGTAAAAAGTGGTCGAAATGACACGATGACATCAACTATCGCCTAAATAAAAAGCGAATGACTCTTGACAAGGTCTCATACATATTAATTTATAAGGCGAGCATTAGAAACAAACAGAAAAAGTTGCATGTCTCCGGGCTATCTGGTGCTTGATTATATGAAATTATGAATCCATGGAGGACTGCCTCGTGTCGTATAACTCGAATGGGTTAGGTGGGCTCTAGATGTAAGGCAACAGGTAAATGTAACGAACAGAAACTAGTACAAAATGAATGAAATATAGATATAAGAAATAAATAAATACAAGGTGTAAAGTGTTACTCAAAATAGTAATGTGCTATTACTTTTTAAACCAACTGTATGATACTAATGAAATAGCTGAGAACGTAACTGAATTGCTTCAGTTTATTCAGTGTAAAAAATAGACAATTTTAATATTCTAATATGAAGCTGTTTACTTGTGGCATAATTCTAGTTTTTCTTTAGTGTAGTAAAAATAAAGATTAATTGAATCAACCCTTGCGCCAAAAGGATCAGTCAAGGGTTAATTTTTGGAAACTAATTTTGCCAACCAAAAAAGTCTCACACTGAAAAAGCAGAGAAAAAAAATAAAAATCACATCACTATCGCGCACGTATTTTTTGACGTTTCGAAAACCTCCTTGTTTTCATTCTCTAAACTTTTTTAATCATATTAAAAGTGAGCCAAGTTTGACAGTTTAAAATTTGTTTATCTGCTTCCATAGAGATGTTAAATGATTTTTATTTTATTATTACTTCTTCTACTCAGAACTGTAGCCAACAATGATCAATGTTTACTGAACAGTTTGACACGCACTAAGCTCCGTTAACAAAATAATCACGGTCTCTCTTAATTTTATTTTTGTTGCATTATTTTCCTTCTCTAAAATTTTTGCCGAACCCCATTGAATGACCGTTTTCCCAAGCGTGTTCGCAAATTTTTGATTTTTCAATAAAAATCATTTAACATCTCTATGGAAGCAGATAAATAACTGTCAAACTTGACTTCTAATACGATTACAATTTTTGAGAACGAAAACAGAAAGTTTTCAGAAACGTCAAAAAATACGGTACGCGATAGTGATATGATTTTTGTTAATTTTTATTCCTCTGTTTTTTCAAAGAGATTTTTTGGTTAGGCAAAGTTAGTTTCAAAAATAAACCTTGATTAATTCTTCTAGCGCAAAAGCAACTTTTTTTATAGAAATTGAAATAAGACCGTTAGAGCTGGATAAAAGTTCCCCGAAAAACCCAATACCTAAATTATCAAAATTGAAATCGAAGCAGTGTTTGAAATATTCTAATAGCCTGTCAGCCGTAAGACAGCCTGTATATTGGTTAGCACAATATATAACCCATTTTGTGGTATATTATATTCCACAACACTTTAATATATCATACTTACCATCATTCAAGCAATTGTGCAGCAACGATGAATTGAATACTAGAGCTATTGCTACAATAATTGATTGTGGTTTTGCTAACAGTTATGTGTATTTATACTTTTCACTGCACAGTAAATTTTACCTTAGTACCACGAAAAAAGATACTTTATAATTTATCAACAAAGTATTTTACTCCAACCTACCTTTATTCATCAATGAAATATTTCAAGGTAAAAGACTATGCAACAGAGTTGATATATGAGGGCTATGGTAGTTACAATGTGAGACTACCTAGCCATGAAATTGACACTTTAGAAACAATTGCTTTACTATACCGCTGCACTAGCGCGTCTAGAATGTCTGTTCAAATGAAACAATTTTTCAGTGTTTTGTTTCACATGGACCCTTTTTGAGAAACGGTAAAACAAGAAAAGGAAGCTGAAAATTAAACTGATTGAATTGCATAACTCAATTCAAACTGGCTGAATCAGTTTATTATAGGACATATTTCTAAACCAGCTCCAGCTATAATACACCATCTTGGCATACCAGAGACGTTACGAAAATTATCTCATACTTAGCTGCAAGGACAACAGTGCCTGGGAATGATCGCACTTTCAAATGTCAAAGTTATTTTATCAGCGAGAAATGTATTTCGGGGCAAAAATGAACTAACAGAAAGGTGAGCGCTTAGAACTTTCTACTGAACGAGCGATTGTCTAATTTGTTACTCTAAACGTCGTTAAGTAATTTGTTCCGCATTTTCAACCTGGTGTGTACATTAAACATATACCTAGATATCTATATTATTTTGATATTATACATGCCACAAAAAATATTGTTAATTGTAGCAGAGAATTTCACACCTTTTACAATATTTGACGTTCTTCATAATTCCTAACAGAATATTGTTTACATTTTTTAAAAATAATTCAATTTCAATTATTATGTTTATTTTCTTATTTCATTCCCAAGAGATATGAAACCAAATGTCACACAATGTGAGAGATTGATACCGGTCGACATTTGACCACCTCACTAATTAATGAGATTCTTCAGGTTTCTGCATAAAAATAATATGCAGCCCCCTCTCCCACACAAGTCTCCGACTTCTGAGCGAATCTTCGTGATTAGAATGAGGCGTCATGAATATTTTTACAAAATTATCCCTAGGTATTTTCAAAACATTCGTAAATTTGAAATAAATTCTGAAAATAATTTAAGGACTAGTAATATTACAAGATTTGAATAAATAGGATGTAAGTTTTTTTCAAAACCATCAGTCAAATATTGCCAAAAATATTGCTCAGCAAATATCGTTTATGACTGAACATTTATTTTTCATTAAATAGTTAATTTCAATTTGAAACATCGTTCGTTTCCCAAACGGTCCGTGACAATCTGCTGGTTGCTGGTACAAAGTGGTATCTCGAGTATATTTAGAAATTACTGTTTCCACGTTAAATGAATTTTTAAATTATCATTGGAGCCTGTCGATGAGCCAAAATCCATCAACGATTTCGTATACTAATTCATCTCACCTTGGAAAATGTCGAAAGCGCCGAAAAAACGTGTATATCTAAATCTCCTATTACGCGATAACCTTGCTTGAGAGATTAATTTTTGCACACATTTACAGATATTTCAATTTACTTTTTCTGCTCCTAAATTACAGGAAATCATAAAATAAACAGAAAGTAATTATTACAGCCTAATATGGTTTAATACTTAATAGTTTAACATTTCGATTACCGCTATCAATTATTATAGTTATTCAAATATCTGAACAAAGAAATAAATATCTAGTAATAATACTTTAGTTGAATATTGAAATCATTTTTTGTCCACTGCGTACAATAACTGATAAATCTACAATATCAGTATATGACGACACGAAAATGACAAGCTGGCATTTCGCAAAAAAAAACAGTTCTTATAATACATTGTACACACATTTGTTCGTACTTCCTAATAAATCTATTTACCACAATAGTAATATACTGCCGTTCTAAATCATAACAAATAAATATTTATCTCTATTAAGGCAAACTGATAACGATATGACAATTATATTACAATTTATAGATTCTGAAAGCTGGACACACAAACTGATGCAATGAATCATCGGCAAGCCGACCATCGATATTGAGTGAGTAGACAGGAAGAAAAGTGTCGGTAGAAGAGAAACCTTAGGGGAAGTAGAGAGTGGACCGACAAAAGTTATAGTAGAGAGTAGTTTTTTTATTTAATTTTTTACGCTGATTTAATTATATCTTGTATGATACACACGAATATCTGATTGATTTTTGTGTTAAAAAGGAGGAAAAACAATCAGATAATCGTGTCTGTATACTGTATACGATGCCAAAATAAATTAGGTAAAAAATGAAATAAAAAACATTTCTTGGGCCTGCAACTTCTTAAGGAAGCAAGATGCCTTAAAGTATGGCCCATTCTTTAATAAACACCCTGTATATACAGGGTGTGTCTGGAATAAATGCCATCCTTCAATGGAGAAATGAAGAACGCAAATACGTCAGTCATTGGAAGGGATTTAATAACAATAGAAGCATCAGCAATTGCACGCCACCTAGTATTCTGTGCGATCTCAAAAAAAAATCCCTTCCATTTTAAATATGTGAACTTTTGTTAAAAATACTAAAAGTGTCTAGAAATTTTTATTTTTTTAAGAACTATGTATATCCACAGAAAATTTAAAACTTCTACGCCAATGATTTTATAAAGTTTTGGCATAGAATTTCAGAGGTACTGTATATTTTCCCAACTCAACAAATTATTATGGGTAATTAATTAAATGAATCGCCCAAGATTTATAAGTTTTATGGCAAACATCATCAGAATGAAGCCTTCTATGACTCACATTCGCATGAAACATTTCACTTAACTCAAGTAATTTTTCTAATTACTGATTCTAGCAATCTTTCGAACAGTGATTTTGATAAATAATAAACATAACTTTATTCTGTTCTGTATCAAAATATCGCATATTAATATACTTATCTGAACTGAGGGAAATAATCTACTACAAGTAGACAAATAAACAATAATGGACACCTGGCAAATAAATTATCTCGATACATATTTGATTTATTGCATCCAAAATAGTTCCAATGACTCATTATTACAATTTATTTTAGTAGCGGCGTTCCTTTGCCCGCTTATTCTTTCTCCGACATTTTGGGAATTCCCAAACAGTTAGTTAAAGCTAAAATAGATCTTGAAACGGTACGATAACAGTTGCCTTCTTCTAAGTACATTTATACGGATCGCTGCCGCAATTATTTCGACTTGGCTTCTACGACAGAGCCAGGATAAACACTATTCAATGTGGAAATGCTTGCTCCAACAACTTCAAGAGCTGGCAGTAATGGGGTCAATAGATCACCGCATAACAACATTCAGAAGCGATATTCGCAAGATTTAGTCAATGTTTCGAAAGTACGATTTGAAAAACATTCAATTCGGGATACAGTCATCGGAATTCCACAGCAAAACATTTATTGGTACGATATGATAATTGGAAATATGTAGAGCAGACATGAAAGGTTTTTGTTTCAAAATTAAACTGTAAAAACGAAAATTAATACTTAGAGTTCGGGAGACGTGGCTTCTAACAGAGTCGTACTCAGCCCCTTGCAGATTTTTACTTCCGTCAGTATTTCAGTTGTTTATCACACGCCGATATAGATACGTGTGCATAAACTACGAAGTTGTACGCATCGTGTGTATTTAAATAAAATAGCAACCAAGTAAACAGCGTCCTTTTTAAATAGCAAAGCCCAGTTGAGATAATTTTAGATGAAAAAATTATGGAATTTGAGAATAGCGACAGTAATATCCCGAATACACCTCCAGTAAAAAAAAGCTTAACTTGAGGTTTGTGGGGTCACAACCCTCCAACTTCGGCCGCCATCTTGAAAAAGGGGGTTACATTGTTTTTACCATTTATCAGGTAAACTATTGGTCATACAAATTTTTTTTAAAAACATTTTTTATTGCAAATTGAATCCTCTACAAATTTAGTTCAATAATTTATTGTTGTAAAATCAAAAATAACAAAGATATTAAAGAAAAACAATCAAAATTTTTGGACAAATTTTCTTTTGGACGCCATAATTTATTTATTTTTTTATTTAAAAAAAATGATATCAGAGCATTTTTGTAGAGTGGTTTTCAACAAAAAAATTTTATTATATACTTTTTCTTATTATATTCATTAGTAATAATTAAAAACTATCATTGATATAAATTTATACTTATCAGTAGGGAAAATTAGTGTTCACTTCACAGCGCTGTAAAACCCAAACTAATGATAATTATTTTAGAATAAAATATAGATTTATTAGAAAAGAACCTATAAAAAATCATAAATTAAAAAAAAATTATACCACTAACAGAACTTGCAGAAGAAGGGGCGGCTTTTTTATATTTTGCACGGGGCGGCAAATACCTCAGGATCGGCCCTGCATAGATAATAACATCAATGGAAAAATTGAAATAAGTAAGAAAACTTTAACTAAGCCATCAAATAATGTACAAGTAATTAAATGTAGCAATCACAGTGATGAAAATTTTACCATATTAGAATATAGCCCTAGAATGCCTTCTGGATTACTAATAATTATTAAAATTGTAAATACTGTTCTTTAGTTAATAATTGAAAAGTTTTATTTTGTTGAGTGATTGTAGATAAAACCTTGTATGCGTTGCGAGCAAAAAAGTGATATGCTCTCCAGTAACCTGTTGGTAACTATCACTCTAGAACAACAATGTATCACTTTTCGCTCTTAATACATAAATAACTATTATCTCATAAAAATCGTGTCTGAATTTACATGGTGACAATTTAATGATATTTTCTTCGGGTTACTTACAGCTACGATTTGAAAAAAATATATTGAAAAAATGTACATTCGTTTAGCCGCCGAAATACTTAACAATAAGAAGCGCACTTTTTATCTTTGACGTTAAATGCCACTGGTAAAATAAATACACGGCACGTGCGAAGGTTACTGAACTAAAGTCTAAAGCCAAGGCTACTTACCCCCTGTTCCTAAGACCTTCAGCAGATCGAAGTGGGACATATCCACCCTCCCGACGCCGGAGAGGTTTACTAAAAATAAAGCACAAAAACGTATTAGTACACAAAGGGCCCCAATCAATAAATTAAAAATAAAAATCGAGTCAATAACTGATAAGGATAATGGCATTGTTTAGATACGATTTATACCTATTGAGACAATAATGTATTCAATACTTTTAAAATCGGAGTATCTACATACAGTATGAGTACCGAAAATTTACCAGTTTTCTTCGGTTTGGTGCAAAACCTATTAAAAAAAGATTGGACTGTGATATAGAGCGATTTTTTGTCAGCACTTGGTTTATATCATTAGCCAAAATGTTTTATTTGACATAAATTTTTATCACTAAATAGACTCACACAAAAAAGTCTACGGAATACGAATTTGGTGAACGTGCGGGCCATTCGGTAGCTCATCAAAATTTAAGTTTTTTACGTTCAAAAACGTTTTTCATAGAAGTAGTATAAAGCATTGATACTTATTGAAAGCTGTTTATTGTTTTTTAAATGCCGCAAAATCTAGTCTTCTCATTTTGTTAATAAATAATTACAAAATTCTTATACGCAATGGTATCATGCAATTGTTGTTCTTTTTATTTGAAATATTCAATATATATTGAGTAAAAACTGTTTTAGTTTCTGGTAAAGTGCTTTTTGCGCTGAAAATATAACAAAATACTACTTAAAATAGTTACTCCAAATGGTAAATTATGGCGATGTGCAAAATTTTAAGAACATCTGCATCTTTAGATTTTCAAGAATAGTTTCATCAAAGCCCAAAG
Source organism: Monochamus alternatus (assembly GCA_037114965.1). Lineage (NCBI taxonomy): Eukaryota > Metazoa > Arthropoda > Insecta > Coleoptera > Cerambycidae > Monochamus > Monochamus alternatus. The sequence goes on along the minus strand of CM073426.1, from coordinate 7,943,240 downwards.
ATTTATCCAAGCTAATCTTCAACATTTTACTGTATTTTCAGCGGAAAAGGCACTTTACCAGAAAGTAAAACAGTTTTTACTCAGTGCATTGAATATTTCAAACAAAATGAACAATTGCATCCACACCATTATTTCAAAAACGTGTTATTCCTAACGAATTCAACAAGGTATACCTTTTTCATATAAAAAAGGTAGGGGAGTCGATTGTTTCAATAGACAGATGCCGCTTAGCCGCAAAGAAGTTATGCCATTTAAAGGAAGCATGATTTGCCACAAGTGACGCCCTCTACTAGTGACGTCAAAATTAGAAACAAATTTGAATTTCTCCTCCCAAAAACCCCATATCTCCAAAATGTATGCAAATATTTGAATTTTTAAAAGTTACTTACAAATATCGAAAATATAATTTTAACTTTGATCAGTTTAGCTTCACCGCATTATTTTGTCGTCAAGGACCTACGCTTGCTCTATGTTGCATTAATTTCGGAGCACCTTGTATATTGTTGTCATTTGACGGAATGGCTGTGGCCCTAGGGGGTATAATTAACCGCCCCCCTCCTTTGTATGCGGCCATGTACCCAATTACCTTTAAAACCAACATAGGAACCCGTTTATTTACAGTGCACGTAAAACACATTTAAAAAATTAGAGGCCATGATATACTAATTAGTGTTGATACTCCGACGAGTTCAGTGGCTTCTTATAAGTAACTTGGATGACCTAATCGATAAATCGAATATTTACGGTTACTTTATATCGTCCTCCATTTATCTGCGCAATTTGGAAAAAGGTTGTTGCCGCAGATGAAGGTTAAACCCAGGAGTAAACGTTTAGAATCGAATAAAGCTTCAAGTAAAGAGACTGTGTCTGCTGGGGGGATAATGCGAACGTCTGGACGGATAGATGGAAAATGAAGGAGAAAGAAAAACACAGACGGGGTAGATCGAAGTGCGCAAAAAACCAAGGTCGAAACTTCCCAGTACGTTTTAATAGAAGGTTGAATCGACTAAATCATGATTTATACAACATATAATACAGTGTGGATACACTTCAAAGTTTTGGTTGAAATCCTCGGAGGCGACGATTTTAATTTCAATTTAGCATTTTTGGTATAACATTTATGTATACAGGATTTACATGATGCAGCGTCCTCGATAATTTTTTTAAATGGAATACCCTGTATATTTTTACGCAATTGGAAGGAATGTCAACTGAGCATTTCAAGAGCTATGGCATGATTTAGACGAATTTTAAGATGTTTTTAACGTAATTCTACTGCGAGCGTAAGAGAGCATCTGCTCGCTTTAGAACAAACAATACTTATTTATGACTTCAGGAAAATGGGTTATACCTTCCCATTTTCAACGGGTTCCATGTATGCTTCAAGAAGCTCATGCCGCCCGCCTCTGTTTTTGTCACAATTCTTGGTCGTCAACAGGATAATTACACATTCGTTTCTAATATTTTATTTATAAATAGAAATCCAAATATTGTGTATTTTAAAAGTGTGTATTTATATTTAAAATTCTAGCTAAGGGCTTTCGGCTTCAAACAGCTATCATTAGAGCTAACAAAGGTAAAGAGTGAAACTGTATAAAAAATTCAAAGGATTACTTAAGTCTAGATACCCTAACATTATAATAAAAATCTTAACAAAGTTCAACATTACATTACATAAACAAATAAATTGTATATAACAAACGATAGAGATAACAAACAATGTTGAATATGTGGTTGACCAGGAGGAGTAAATCGAAATGAGGTTAAGTGAAATTTGACATTTGACAATTTAAGTTAGAATGATTACCAACTGTGAAAATTAAAAATTATTAAGCTAATACCAATACATAATTAAAAACTACTGACTATTGCCTAATGCGATTCCCAATAATAATAGTCAGCAGTTTTTAATTATGTGTTCGGTTCAACTTCCTAAGATTTCGGTACAGGGTGGACAATTTGAGTATTTTAGGCATTTTATGATTTAAAGCTATAACATTCAATAAAAAAATATTTTCTTTACCCTTTTGCTTTCTTATGTTAATTAGTAACTTTATGTCTGTAGATCCCTTTCAGCCTGTAGACGATTTCCATTACAGAAAGTGACATTAGGTACAATGAAACTGTCACCATGACAGGTGCTTTGTGAAAATATTTAAAAAATGTTACTGTTCTGAACCACCATACATTATATAAAAAATAATTATTTTTAAACTGTGCAAATTCGGAAAAAAATTCTTTAAAAAGGTCTAATTCATTAAAAAATAATATTATTTAACAACTCAAAGAAATAAAAAAAATCGAAAATGTTCTGTTAAGGGTAGTTAGAAAACGACCCTTATTTATAATCGATTTTGATGAAACTTATGATAATTGGATATGGCATATGATATCTTAATCAGAAAGTTATTTAAAAAGAAAGTATGAGCAAATCTTTCAGAAGGTGATACTATGGCACAAAAATAAGAAGAAAACTTCATATAAACATACATAGGTCGACAAATGAACCTATAGGGCATTAGAACCTTTTAAAAAGTCAGTTCTGAAGATAATTTATGTTCAATATTATCGAAATGGTTCGAGGTAAAGTTATGCCGGGGTATGACAAGTTTTTATGAAAAAAAACTTTCTTTGGCACATTACGTTCGTTTGCAGAGCAGTTATAACTGAGAAAGTAGAAATGATTTAATCCTTTCTTCATGTATTCTCTGAACTGTTCCCTAGACTCTTAACTATCAGTAGTTACAACAGTTTCAACCTCTTGGAATAACTCTGCCTACGCTCATGCCCCACATTATCCGATTCCACTTTGGACCCGCTTCGTACGCTCCCGCAGACGATCCCCAGGTGGCACACTGAAGGGTATGCGTACTTCTTTTTTTTCCTATAGTTTGGGTTTAGCGACAGAGCCCCAACCCCGAATTTTTTCAAACGTCTGGCACGCTGAATGGGTCGCCATTGCGTGAAAGCAGGGATATCGACGCGTACTTTGCTTTTTTTTAAAGCTCTTTTTAGTAGCCCCCTGGCTGGGGTCCCGCGGCATTCCGAGAACGAACTCAATTGGGTCACCAAAACTGACCACTTTTTTTATCTTTCTATGAAAGAAAAACCGACAAGATCAGGTCAATAAATGGCGTAGTATTTAAAAGGATAAAATATGGCTGATGTGTGTACAATGAAAATAGCCATTTTCGATTCTAGGTTGAATTAATTTCTCCAGTTATAAGGAATTTTTAAGTTATTTTATTAATGGACAAGAGGAATTCCTAAATATTACAGTATAATATATAAGGATATGCAGCAAGACACACTCAGAGAATATTTATGATCGCAAATGTAAAATACTCTGCTTTGTATTTACAAAAAAAAATATGCCGCATCCGGAAGATTATACGGGCCACTATTTCAGACACTGTCGTCCTGTGGCGATTTTTGCTGATTTTGGAGCAGATATGCACAAAGTTTATAGGATATTACGGGGAACGATGAGGGAATGAGAATAGGGAATCGAAAAATGAGCATTTGTATCTTTGTTTTTATTGGATGATATACAGGGTGAACTTAAATAAGTACAAATATTTTAACTGCTGGTGTAGTTCGTCATATAGATCAGTCTAGTGAAAACCATTTTTAAAAATTTCTAATACATATGGATATATATTTTTTTTAAACACACACACACACATTTTGAGGACCGCTGTCATAACCAACCTAATGAATCATATGATTTGTTGCGAGGTTGCCATATCTCCTCTAATATAAATATTAAGTTTCCTTTAACGTAATAGTAAAGTAATACGATTAACTTCTATTTTAAAAATACTTGTTTGAAGCATAAGTACAGTAAAGTTGAATATGTAGTATGATACGCCGTATTATTAACATAAATTTTAACTGCTTAACTGACCTTACTATAAACGATTAAAAATAAATTTCCGCAAGTTAAATACATACTACCATAAAGTATTTAGGAAGATATTACGTGATATTACTATGTTCAATGTTCAAAAATTATACATAAACGTGCATACAAGCTTACCTGTTTGTTAAAAAATTAACTATTTAATCAGTAATCCACATTTCACAAGTTAAATGTCATTGTACACTGTTAGCAAGAGACATAAGACACAATTCTCTTAAGTTATTTTATGAAGAATAACGAAAAACTATGATTTTCACACAGCATATTAAATTTAATTTCGCCACATAACCCCAAATGAGTCAGTATTAACCATTTCTTTATTTACCATTAACCAACAGAGGATGTGATTATAAGGAATGGGGAATACCACTAAATTTAGTATTTTGCATTTTTAGATAGTACTCTAAAAAACGTTGGTTACGTGTCATAGGATTTGGACTAATATGCAATTTTATGAGAGATATTAATTATTTAAAACAACATGACGTCATGCGTACATTTTTACCAGCTGGCAACAATGCATGACAATAAAACCACTAAACTCAAACTGAGGTTATGATGTCTATGAATTCTGTCTTGCTCTGGTCTATGTCCCTTGATATTCCTAAACAAACATAACCTATTTGTAATTTAGTTTCTACACTCTGAAATCTCTCGATGACAAATGATGTTTACATGCACTATATCTGCCTCTATTTATACAGTACTGCATTTCATTTATTTCATTTTAAGACAAGTTGCATGCTATTGGTCTGTTGCCGCATGTTAAAAATATACATCTGACGTCACATGTACATTAATTTGCCAATAAATCTTTTAAATTTAATTTAATTTAAAAAACAACGAATATGGTCTTCCTATATTTCCAAAACAATGTAATTTACTGAGTTTCCAAAAACTTCCAACATAGTGGCATTCCCCATTAATTATTCGTTTCAATTTTAATTCTTTAGAGTTTAGGAGGAACGTTTACAGTTTAAAGTTCTTACATTCACTTCTGAGCAATATTGATTGTCCTCAAATCCTAAATTTCGTATACTTTTTAACAAATAGAGTAGTTAGTCGTATACCACGAACTTTTTACTGCCTGAATGCGAACACATGTTTTATTGAAGTCTCCTCGGTATTCAACGATATGCAATTATAATAAAATATGCAGCTCATGTGACATTTTTCACTGCAATTTGAAATAATTATATACCACCTTTAGTAGTATGTTTGTACTCGTGTTAGTTTTGTATTGTCATTTCTTAATTATTCTCAATTTTGGTTTATTTATTTATTTACTTTGTAAATTTTGTCCTGTAATCGGTATCAGACTGTTGGACAAATAAATTTGTTGTTATTAGGTATTATTATCATTGAATTACTATCAGTGAGATAAAAAAGTTTAGATATTGCGATGACTCTACTAAACCAGGAACAAAAGAAGTAGCAAATCTAGTAAACCAAGACAATCGGACGCTGAGTATTTTAGACACTCATCCCCCTCGCAGGGCAAGCGAGCCGTATGGCCTGTACGGAATTAGACCGCGCGCCTATTACTTTTGCCCGAGCAAGGCCGCCAACGGGTTATTTTTAGCGCTACCGTGTGTATATTTGGATCCGATAACTACCTTGCGATTCGGAATCACAAAAATATGGAGGACGCCGCATCGCCAACCCTGATCCCTGCGATTTCAGATAGTAAACTAGTTTTTTCGTGCGGTTCGATTCGATTAAATGAAATCATGTCGCCTTCGAAGGGGTATCGTGAGAATTTTAAATATTTATGGCGATAAATTATGGACGACGGCGTGTCCGTTGTTTCGAGGTTGTTCAAGGTAGACCGTAGACCTAAGACGGGATCGATTATGTCTGTCAAGAATGTGGAACGCGCACACCCGCACAGCTGTTAAAAATGTGCGAGAAGGGAATGTGTGGTAATAGCGGAACGATATATGTATTGTTTCTAGGCGACAATTTTTTTTTAATTATGTATTTATACTGTTATAGTTCTTTATTATTCATTTCCTTCAGGCAATATTGATTAGATAACTATTATGTAGTTTAATGCTCAATTCAAACTTGAAGAACAAATGCTGGGATCAACTTTACTGCCATTATTATTAATTTACTCAAACTTAGGGTCATCCGACGTAGGCAAACTTATGAGAAATAGTTAAAAATTCTTGTAAAGTTGAATGAGAAAATGTTTTTAAAAGCTTTTCTTAAATTAAGGTAATTTGATAAGTTGCTTTATGGTTTCGGTACTAACATACATTCATTTTTCAAAATGTGTTCAGGTTTTACTGTTATGTCCTAGTTTAGCAATTTTAAAACTGGCAACTCTATTAAATCACCAATGTGTAAAAAACCAATGAAGAACTACAAACGAAATGAACGTTACTACAAACAATAATCTATAAGAATCACCAAGACAAAACTGAATTTTCAAAAGTCGAGTGCCAGGTTCAAATAACCCTAGACTATTATGTGTATAGCAAACGTAGAGATAAATAGGGACGTCGTCATAATGTTAATAGATATATTTCGAGAAGGTTAAATTGGCTCGAATATTACTCCAAGATCTGTAATGCAACTTGGTCTATGAACTATTATATTATTCAGTTTATAATTAAATCTAATGGAATTCTTCTTTCTAGTGAACGTAGCGATATTACATTTAGCTGCGCTCAAAGATAAACCATTATGTAGATACCACTTGCAAATATCAAGTGCACTCTGAAACCTGCCACAATCAGCAATGTTGTAAATTTCACATAAAACTTTGAGGTCATCTGCATACAGCAGGTAGCGCACCTCAAGTCTCCAGCAATGTCATTTATAAATAACACAAAAAGTAAAGGTCCGAGTATGGAACCCTGCGGTACACCAAATATTTGATGAAACATATGAGACTTAAAACCACGATACTAAGTAAACTAATATGTTACTTAAATATGATTGAACAAGTTTCAAAACAGAGTCAGATAGCTAAGATATTCCTGTTTTCTTTATAAGAACAAACAAAAAACATAACAGGTAGAATATTAAATGACGTGTCTGTACTTATCAGTTACAATACGATTAGAATTATTACGATTATAGAACATGGGTATGGCCTTAAATTTTGTAAAGTATGAACAAAATGTAAACGTTTAAAAAAGCAAAAATCGTGACTAGAGTAGATAAATATTTACTGCATATAGGTCAGTCACCGCCTGTCCATTTGGTATGGGCCGAAATTCTTATACCGTTAGTCTTAGTTCATTTCTTTCGGTATCTACAGTAAATGACTATATTTAGGCATTCCTACTACCGAAATATATTACAAAAGTGTAGAATTGTTGTCACGTGCATACGTTGTTGTTGCAATGCATTTAGTTTATACTTTCACAAAGGGTAGAATACAGAATGAGAATATTATTCCGCTTCAAAGTACCTAAGTGCAATTAAAAGTTTCTTTGACTAAGAATATTTTTTTTATTTGTCCAAATTGAAAACACCAATTACAGGACAAAACATACATTAAATCAGTAATATATAAAGATAAATAAAAGCATTCCGCTACTAAAGACTGCATAAACCAGAGAAAATATACATATACGAAACGATTAGCTGGTCTTAACCCAATGCTCTAAGACTTGAAGAAACCAAATGCTGAATATGACTACTAAAAGCTAATTTTTGTCAATATAACAAATAAATGATTAAATTTACACCATCCTACCACTATATTCAACTGATTCTGAAGTTGAATGCAATAATCAATACTTGACACGGAGGAAAATATTTTTAAATCATCTGCGTATAACAATTTGTGGTAACAAAGTACGGCGGTAATATCGTTAACAAAAAGAGAAAATAAAAGTGGGCCCAGATTAGAACCCTGGGGTACCTCAGAAGTAATAAGATAACTATTAGAAGTAAATCCATTGTAGGTAACATCGCAGGCGACTGGATAGATATAATTTAAATAGTTCAAACAAAAGACCACAGACACCTCAAGCTGATGTAAAAGTAAAGCATGGTCTATGCGGTCAAACGGTCAAAAGATCGGTATATATCACATCCACTTACAGATGTGAAGATATTATTTCCTCAGAAGATAGATCTTTAACGCAAACTGTATATCATACACTGCATATCGATAGAAATATCTTGTCTGAATTGTACTGTATCGTGAGATGACAATAAAACACTGAAAATAGTTATTAAATGATTCTACAATTGAATTAGGATTATCAATCATATCGCCCGTATAATGCATCGTATCAGGAATTCATTATAAAACATTATTAGTATTAAGCACTACTAGTTTGTTTCTTACATTACTAAATTGCTCTATAAATGGTTTATAACTGTTGGGCAATAAAGGTTATTATTATTATAAATTCATTATAAAACAATCACCCTGTATACCCTGTATACGCCACGTATATGTTCGGTGATAATAATTACAACTAAATAAATTCTATGTAATCACTAGTGGCGGTAAAGATATGGAAAATAAGGCACGTGCCAAAGATGATTTCATCTTGCAACACAAGTTCTTCAAAATAGTAAAGCATGAAGAAATACGTTATACGTACGAAATCCGAAGTCTTCCCATCGCCTCTACTCTTTTTAAGCGATTAATTTCGTTTAAAAAATAACTGTACTCCATTATGTGGTCGCGTTCAATGAAATTATGAAAGCGAATTATTATTACCGCCATGGCCTACTTTTTTAATCTATCAGTTTTACTATCAGTAAATAGTTTACATATACCGCAGTTCCTTGTTTAAGTTCAGAAAGTACACATTTCGAAACGTCCTTTTCAAAGATATCCGCGGCCGAAGCAGGCTCTGGAAACTCGTTTATTTTATTCCCATAGTAGGCCTAATTCAGTCCCCGGCCTGCTTCGAATTCCCTCAAGCGTTACCACACCAGCACCGCCTCTAACAGAATCGTGGTATGGGGTACGGGCGCGCGGGTTCAACAGGGGTAGTAGACCCGGGGTGAACGAACTAACCGGAAGTCGAGGTGGGTTTCCTTTCACTCGTCAACTTCTTGGGGAACTGGATGTGTCGCTCACGCCACTCGTCGAGGTGCGAGACGAAGAAGCTAGCAAAATATTTCAATAGGACTGAAATACTATATTTAAACATAAAATGTTCATAGAAAAATGGTGTAACTACATTATTTCGTTTATTCTGTACCAATGAGGTAGGAAAATGATGATGTTTTACAACAAGCTTGAACATTAAAATTTATTATCACTGTTGCTAGGTTAGCAGTACCAGTAATAGACCTTTATCCGTGGTCGATATTAATTATCGATGCAGGAACTGACCTATGCCCATAAAAAGGAACTGACCTATGCTTATTTAACAAAATTACCTTAATTTTAACTATAAAATGCGCCATTGACATTTGCTGCACTCAATCGGGAAACACCCGGCATATTTATATATACTCGTATTATTAAAATGTTAAGATCTGATTACTTCTAGGGCAAAAAAAAAACTCACAACTAGTTGATAAGTTGAGGGTAATATTGTGTAATGCTGAAATTTTGACATAACAATTATTAGATCTTGACAGTTCATTGAGGGCAACCCGATTCGCTTTTTTTTCGCCCTCTAAACGTAACGTTGCATGCTAGTCGTGCCGCACAAATGATGCCAATTAAGGATCAAGGCTACTGCGATATACAAACTGGTATTTAAAGCACAGTATATCGGAAATCACACATGGAATACATTTAGCAATAACAATAAACATCATACAATATTCACATATTAGTACTGAACGAAACACAAAATTTTCCGATGTTTAGATATGAACTCCTCTTATATGTTATTTCCAATATTTAGAAATATGTAGTTCTTTGAACACATTACTATCACAAATCACATATACATATACGGGTTCGTAAAAAAACTATAGACAATCAAAATAACGCCGAAACATAATAAAATACAAAATCAGCAACAATAATTCAAATGTTGTTGGCAAGTGTGGCGTACCTATACAAAATGATCCAATGTTATATGAAAATATAATTTTACCTATTATATATTATTATCATAAAAAAGGTAATGATACAAGTATACACATGTAAAAACAAAAATTGATATAGTACTTCAAAATAGACTATATTCAAATACCGAGACAATTGCATTTGTATGGACAAGCGGACTGATTTAGTTTTACAGGAATACAGGTCTTTAGTCTTCGTATCACAATATATAACACATATTAATTCATTTAAATATCCTTTGTAAGTAAATAAGCAATACATTAATATTATTTAAACTCTCTCCTTTTAATAACCTTGTAGGAATTTTTCTTTAGAAATCTCTCGACTCACAGTTCACACTACATGTTAAGTTTTACTTTTCATCAACATTTTTTGCAGACAGTTTCCCCATAAACCACTGATGTAAATTGAAGTTGTACATACAGAGTGTTTGGAATCTGAATGGTTAATCGGTTATGAATGGAAATTAATTGCACTGATAAAAATTACTAGCCATATTGCACGGTGGATTGTTGGTTATTTATTGCCTTAACTTACTACTTATGAATATGCATTTTTTCATAGTAAAACCGTGTTTTTGTACACATGAAACGTTAAGTATTGTGCATACATTTTTTAAAAAATCAAAATTTTACGAAAGATGTAAATGTACGATATTCACATGGACATTTTTGTAAAACAGTATGGATTTGGTATTTTTAATTGTATGGTGTAAACAATGTGTAAATTTAGAATCATTCTTATCAGTGCAGATTCGTCATAAATTAGCATACAGCTGGTCATGGTTTACTATAAATTGTTCCATTTTTGTTTATGTACACTAGCCACACTACTACTTTTATTACTACTACTACCACTAATAATAATTTGAGGTTAACACTAGCAGGTAGTGGATTACAATGTTGTCGTACGTTATAGTTCATTACAGATTTAAGGATTTCTTGGGAAATTTCTATTGTTTACTAAATCATTAATACTGATAAAAAAACAAATTTCAGTACAGAGGTTCAGTACTGTTATTCCCGAGGGGTGTGAATTTTGTACACCTGATTTCAGATTCCCTCCACTTTAATGAAAATCAGCGAAATCGGGATTCCTGATTTACTTGATTTCTCGTGATTTTATCAGATTTTATATGAACTCACTTGATTTTACTGATTTCACTTGATTTCGCAGATTCCACTGGTTTCGCATGATTTCGATGATTCTATTGATTCCACTTGATTTCATTTGAATTTGATGATTTTAATTTCATATTATGTTGAGTTTGATTAATTAATTGTTTTCTTATAATGATATTTTCTAGTATTTAAAGAAAAATTCAAAACAGATTTTTAAAACGGGATATATTTTTTTATGTTTCAAGATATGATTTTTTTAAACAGCGGTGGAATTTGAGATGGAAGTTTAAATTTGTAAGCTGTAAGCAACCACCGTTACAAGTATAATAATAAAATTGAGGCTGAAACTAACTTGTAATATTCGAGAAATAAAATCAATAAGACAATACTTAATATTTTCTTCTTCTATTCAATTACCATACTTATTTAAGAAATATTATTTAGTAGATCGTGTATAAGTATAAGATATTAAATAATATTTTGTCCATTTCCACAGAGTTTCTTGATTTCACACAAATCGTACACCTGATCTCAGGTGTACCATTTTATTGCAGTTGTGTTTTTATTTTTAAAATCTATTTCTAAGAAACTATTCGTTTTAGACATTTTTCATAGGGTTTTTTTGCCTTTTGGTCAGTTATACAAGCCCACTTATATTCCGGACACCCTGTACACTAAACCACGTCACAGTTTGCAGGGAACGGTGTGGTGTAAAGGCGCTCATAGCTCGCAGATCTATACGCGTTAGTAAAACAAAAGAATGCGAAAAACAGCCCTCCACGGATGCCTCGACTGCACGCAGCACACTCAGACCGGGCCCTCCCCCGATGTCGATAGTGAGCAAAGGTAATTTAGTGGCACGTTTATCGATACGGTAAACAAGCGAAAAACGGTGTTATTATTAGTTTCGAGGGTCGCACGTGGCCAGCCACAATGCAGCGTGCACGCCGGCCTGGTTCAAGGCGAGAGGCGCTCGATGCTCGATTATTTATAATCTCTGGAAAAACTAAAATGCGAAAATGTGATTACTTATGCAATGTGCAATAATCATTTCGAGTTTATGCTTACAAAGTATTACACACAAATCTGATATTTGCTTTGCTGTTGAGAATCTACTCCAATTTAAATGATTCTGCAAAAAATAATAGTCCAAATCGCACAGTTCTGTAAAATTGTTGAAAGGTGTGTCAGTCAATAGTGTAACACACTGTATACGAGTGATTCAGTCATAGTATCATTAATTATAAGAGAAGATAAGGAAAAATGAGTATAATACGAATGAGATTAAAAAAAAATTAAATGCATATTTGCGCTGAATAAATTTTTTTCAAATCATTGTTAAACCCCCTTTTCAGACTTGTCACTGATTCAGTTTCCAGTTCAACTCGGTGTCGGCTTGAGGCGACGTTGCCAAATTTAAATATTTTTCTAGTACCTACCAACTTATTGTAATGTTAAAATATATAATGAATTGCTATAAATAATTTTTTAAAAGAATGCAATTAAGTTTCAACATAAAAAATATTTAATACTGAAATTATCTCCAACGGATCAAATAATAAACCCAGACATATTCACTGATAAACAATCTGGCAATCCAAATCTTGACCTACCGTATTTAGGTCAATAACCGTTGTTTTCAATGCCTACTTAATGACAAGCGCTATAGAGCTGCAGAATCGCTAAATAACAAAATGAAACAATTGAATTCGCGTCTTTATAAACTTTCCGTGTAATCAACATGAAATCATGAATATTTAACAGATTAGTACCATAATAAATGCTCGACCGCAGTAATCAGCGCCGATATTGCATAGGCTGTAATCGGTATCCTCGACACTCTAAAAAGTTGACAGTGCAAATTCTCATTTAATACATTAACGGCGGAATACGTCGAAGCTCGTTCAGGTCCGTTTTCCTATTCCGTCGAGCCCGCCGTCAAATTGCATCTCTAGGGATCTGATTCTGACGCTCTTAATTGAGAATATAAAGAAACATGACAATGGCATATTCATAATCAAATTAATAAATAATTTTTTTTCGATTTTCTGTATACGTGATAAAAATTAATGACATGACTAAACCATCCTGTACTAGTTAAATAAATTTCTGATAAAATTAGGCATTGAAACTAATTATTTATTTTTCTTCAAATAGAACCAGACAACTTATCACGAATATTCAGTTGTATTTCATCCACCTGGCGGGCAAATCCGCATATTTTCCCTTCAACTACATAAACCAGTAAGCCCGCAGTGTTACGAAATCCACCCCATAGGATTCGACCGCCTTCCTCTCATATATCTTCGGGCGGAGAACACCTGGCTCCGGCATTTAGATGGAAATGGACGGACAAAGTGGTTACAAATTCACGGAATTGCTACATCAGGTACGTCTGTTACATAAAAAACGTTGCGCAACAGATACCTCAACTTCACGGATTTATTTTGAGTCCTGTGGTTATAGAATAGGTCTTCCAAGAGTAATAATAATCAGTAACGATAAACTAAGAATCTGACACCTTTATCTTTAGCGAGATGATACAAGACGTTATACAAGATATATTTAAAAGAATATAACAACGGGAAAGTTGGTTTGAAATGTAATGACGGCAATAATATTTAAAATATTAACATTAATAAATTGCCACAGAACGTAAACAAAATCATCTGACCGAAAACGTAATATAATCTGGTGTGAAGTTAACGTATTTTTGCGTTTTTGTGGCATTTATGTAAATGTAAATACTGTGTAGGTAATGTCACAATTATTAGTGGTGATGTGGTGAACTTACGGTATTGTTAAACGTAACTTATTACCTTAATATTTATATACACTTTGTTTGTATTAAAACAAATTTAATCTTATTCATGCCAGCTGATCAATAGCAACGTCTCATTTATTGACCTGCAGGAGCTCGATTCTCCAGTTTAGTCAGAAAGTGACGTAAATTCTTGAAGAGAAAATACAAACTTGTATTCTTAACCATGGGGAATTATTTCTCATGGGTTTTGCTAAGCTTCAAGAATTGTAAATACTTATTGTATACATATAATAAAATACTCAGGAATTCTTTAAGTGGAATATGCACTCTCACTCGAGTTTATTTCACGACCCAGGAGTGTTGTTTTTATTTAAATATACAACAGGTTACTACTCGTAAAATAAAACAGTTGCAATGGAACCATACGTTGGGATAGTGATGTTTACTTCTATTTTATAAGCTCAACGGATATTTAACGATAAGATTTAACATACATACGTTTTAATTATTCACGAATACCTTCAGATATTTTCCGTCTTGAAGCAATTGTGACAGCATCAGCATATTCAATAAATAAAGCGGTAAGTAATGTTTTTCATTTGCGACAGTTTATTTCCCAGGTATTAAGAGAAAAAAAGTTTAGCACAATTTTAGGGGTGAGTTGCCTCCAAATAAACGCCTTGTAGTGCTTCAATTAACTTTAACTCATGTTCAAAAACGACCAGTAATAAATCTAAATCATGTGTGTAAAGTATCGCATAGATATTTTTTTTTCGAATTTTAAAGCCCCGCTTTGGGGACTAATCACTCCTCAGGAGTATAACTTTGTATTAGGTAAGTTCAGTTAAATTACAATATTTTGGGCACCTCTACATAGTAGAACTTCAGAACATATTCAGAATATCGCATGCGCATTTGATAAGTGCGGTATAAATTCAGGATATATTCGGAATCACTACCGCGAACAAAGCTAACATGAATAATGTTGGATATTATAAATTATCGTTACAAGGTAAGATTCTAACTTTTTGTAGGTATATTATGTTTGCACCTAGGTTTCTACTTAGCGTCCTAAGTGCGCCCCTGATAATGACGTCATCTGCGAACAAAATGCGGATTTTACTTATTCCTTTGTTGACAATATAGATCCGCTCATACAAGATCAATCAAGATGCTGTAACGCAAATGGTGGTGTTACTGATATCTTTCATATAGCCACTGTAAAGAGAAATAATACTTATTCTCAATAGAGCACGTTATTTCCATTAGAACTAACACCCTGTATCTTTCCAGATCAAGAAACATTTTAATGGCAAACCGAGAGGAATTTGGCAGGTGTCTTACATTTCTTCTTCAAAACGTACTTACATCTAGTTGGGCGCTCATTAACAACGAACTTAATAGAGCATGAAGCTGCGATTTGAAAAAATGCCGCGCTGACTAACGGAACCACTAAAATAGGACCCAGCAGTTACATTTCAAGAGGCACCCATCTCTCGGGTTCGTTCACATCGTTTGCTGAACCTGGCGAAAAAACGATTTAAAAATATTTATTATTCGTGCCTGATTTGGCCGCCGAGGCAGTCGCACACGAATATAAGCGACCGAGTGCGTATTATCCTTTGTCCTATTTTCTACCAGGTCACCAGATAACGTCACTTTAGCTGGATTCGTGTTTTGAGAACGTTAGTTTCGACGTCATCTATCCCACAAATATCGAGACGCTTTCCCAGACTGCTTTATTTGAAGAGCAAATTATCCAAATAAGAATAATCTTAAAAATTCTGTCGTTACCAAAGCCACAGTGACAGATAAAATAAAATGGAATGTAAAACATAACGATTCAGCACAAAATCACAGATAATGGAAATACAAAGGAAATTTGGATGTGGGCGGTATCGACTAAATGGGTATTTAAATGAAAGAGTACAAGAAACGTGGAAATTTAAAAAACTATTTTTATTTATATCGCTGAAATTAATAAAAGAATTTGTTTCAAATCTGGCACAGATGCACAAATTCATAGTACCCAAATACATTGTTTTCATTTCCCTAAATATGTTGTTCAAATCTGTTACTCAGGTATGTCGGGTTGGAGAGACATAAACCGCCAGGGTAAGTCGTCAGTTAACTCACCTGTGGCGTACTGATGAGAGCTAATAAGCTCGAAACCGGTATATGTTCACTATTTGCTATAGATTTTTCAGGTGCAATTCAATGTTGGTCGAGGCATTAGCCCACAGTTCTTTACTGAGCATTAAGTTGATGACTTAAAAAAGCAGTTGTTTAATTGGAAAAAAATATTTGAAATTTACAAATATTGTTTTATCATAGAATATCATTAAATAAGTGTATCATTGAGAAATAAATAATAATTTAATGGAAACAAATGCTTTCTTTAATCAAAATAATATTTTTGCTTTTTCAAAAAAAGGATTTAGCATCAGGAAATAAATATTTGTTTAGCCATATACAAACAAATAATTTATCTCCATGAAACAAAATGTTTTGCAGGCATCACATTTTTTTTCGGTGTAGAGATTTAAGCTTCATTCACATAAGATTAGTGCGGTTGCATTGGTACTGCAAAAAAGTTATTAAAAAGGGTGCCGTATTCTTGAAATAGAGTTTTCTACAAAATACAAATAATTTTAGACATTTAATAACTGAATAATCTAGGGTTTAGCAAATAATAGGAATGTTAACTCATCCTACCTGCAAATATTCAAAGATACTGAAGTAAAACGGCGAGAAATACGGGTGACTTTTGTAACGTTCAGATAAACTTAACAGTAACGCCTTTGTACTGCAGTTGTATGGCGGAAGCTAAAAGCATTTTAGCTTTTACCAATCCTTTTGCAACAATCATACAAGGACCAATCAGAAACTTTTTTGACAGTAAACAGAAGATTCACATTTTTGCAGGTTAAGTTTTTAAATTAGATTCTAATTTAGATATTTAGTTTAGAATTGATTTGTTTCTAAAAAAATGGATGAAGAAGACTGTTTGGTTTAGAAACAGTTACTTTTGCTGCTCTTATTCGCAGCGACGTCAATATGTATAAAAACTATACATGCAAAAAAAATGAAAAGAAGAACTCGGAGATGGTGGGTGCGACCTATTAACCGCAGATAGCACATGCAAGGTGATTTCTATAATTTATATAAAGAAATGCAAAATGAGAATGCCGATTATTTTTTCATTTCACCCAAATGACAGTGGCAGTGTTTGATGACTTGCTGAAATTAGTGGGGCCTCATTTAACCGACAGTATACTGTGATTTAACCAAACATTCAAATAGACCATCTATTCCTGCAGATTGTAGGCTTATATTTTGTCTAGGGTAGGCTTTTAATTACTATTCGGCAAATGATAAACACCAACAATTTCCGTAGATAGGGACGTAGTTGACAAAACATAAACATAACCTCTCTGAAGTTCAAGAATCTTGAGTTTTTGCACGTCGCCAACTTACAGCGGATAAATTCCCCAACTTCTTAAGTCTACAGTAATTTTATGTAAACAGAGTAAATAATATTTAATGCAATTACCATACAACTGCAGTGCCATTGCACTAACGTTTATCTGAACGTTACTTTAGATAAACACCTATTTTTTCCAACATCCTTAACAACATTGAAATTAAGCATTGAGTATGTTTGAATCAATCGTTATACAAGGTGTCCGAAATATGAGTACCTTTATTTTGCTGTGTAATAAATTGTAGATATCAAACAAAACATACCTAATTGTCTTAATAATTTTGTTTTCTCTAAGGATAATAGAGTTCCGAACAGTTTTGAATATGTGACAACGCCGCACACCTACAATGTCAATGTTTCTACATAATAATCACAACAATCCTAAACGTACTTACTACGAAAGAGTTTCTTAAAGCTTTAGATAAAACTGCTTTTTAAATTTACACAATTTTAAGACTCTTGTCGTTTTAAAAATGACGACGAGCCCAAAAGTCAAGATCTTGTGGGAGGTAGAGATGGCATATTATAATTATTAATGTAGGCTATTTGCACGCGTCGTCGAAACTTTTACAAACATTTTAAATCGGATGTAAATAAATTAATACAAAATAGACAAAAACATTCTCCGTAGATGGAAGTGACTACAAACACTTGGAAAAAAAATGCGCGGTTTCAGATTGCTAAACTTCCTACTTTCACGTCATTAATAATGTCGAGAAAACGACTGACTGACCTCTTTGACATGTGAATTCATGCGCCTAGAAAAGATCTAATTAGGAATATTAATAAGGCCAGATGGTATAGATTGGTGCAACGATTCTGTCAAGGATTGTATTTGTATACACATTATAATCATAGTTGCTACACGAATAATTTTAACTTTTCTTTTTGATCTCCTATAAAAATTCACCAACTTTTTATAATCAATTTGCGCAAAAGTTGTATTTCTGTAAGCAATTTAAATGCTCTCATTGACTTCAGATGTTTACAGATATGGTTTTCAATTTATTCTGCCTCATTCCGACTATCCAATAATAACACATTTTGTTTTATATTTTAATTTCTTCTTATGGACAAATAATTACTCTACTTTTACTCAGATAATTATGTATAAATAAAACCCAACCAAGAAGTGGTGACTCTTCTTAGCGTAAAGTTAAACTATAATGCTGAGATTAAATCAATTTCTTTCACTTTTAAAAGGAAAATGCTTTAGAGAACGCGGTTCCCCGTTAAAATACATAATATTGTATCTTTTTACTTTATATCTTTTCATCGATAACAATATTTAATAATTTACATTAATTCATGTCTTGCTAATTTTGTTTTAAGAATTCTGCTGGGTGTGATAATGTTTATAAGGCCGTAATGGCGGTAAGGAATACGCCCCTGAGGCAAAAAATTTAAACTAAGTATATCTAGACAGGACGGCAGTTTATATTACGTATTTTTTTTATGTCGGCGCAACTTCTGATAGTGATGATTTAATTCAATGATTTTTCTTTATTGTTTTGACATAATATTACACCGATATTAAATGAACTGTTATTTTGTTTGATTTAATGGTGTCAAATTATTAAACTAAACATTTCTAGTTAATTCTCTCCAACTAAAAAAACTTCAATTTTAAAGTGTATACTATTTTATTTTAACAACAAATATGTAGCCTCTTATTTGGAAAGAATTTTTTATTTTTTGACCAATGAAAGCCATTGGCGTCCTTTGTACTGCACGTGCTTCGTCCGACATGGAGTAGCTATTGACCGTTAGTGCAGTCGAAGCAGAGAGGAGAAAAGGGCCCGGGGACCCACCTCTACAAGTCCGACCGTCCGGTCCTACAGCGCAATAACGTGGTGCCAAGAATATTGGCGCGCACCATAACATTTAAAAACGGTTAAGACAAACATAAAATTTAACCTTTTCAAACGTTAGGTGAGCAATATGTTTATATAGAAACAGGTTCGTAATTGTTTGAAATCTTTATTTCAGTTAATAGAAACAACATCGTGGATTGAATAAATACACGAACGTCGAATTAAAATAATAATGAATTATTGAATAAACCAATATTTGTTGATATTTTTAAAAGGTTAAGTGAAGTAGTTTTTCGGTTCGTCATAAAACAGTGAAAAACTATTAATCTAACAGTTTTTGGGTAAATTTCATAGTTTTTTTTTCTTACTGCAGCGATTGATGACTGCCTATTCTTAAAAAAAAACTGCGTGAAAATGAAATTGAATTGCCAATACAATTTTTCCAGTGTGCAATTTGCGTTCAAAAATATGGTTTTTTTAATTCTAAATGACTTTCCAGGCTGTAAACTGCAGTAAATCCTGCAGGAAACTGGTTCAATTGGCAGTGTAGAGATATATTTTCTAACTTGATTTTTTTAGCTGTCTTTAAAAGAAACGTTTAAAACATCCTTAAAATTAAATCATTCATTTTCAAGCTACAGTGTCCTTTTAAGAGTACGCAATTTCATTTTCATCCTGTATAATAGTCAAGCCTTCGAACAAGGTGGAAATTACAGTAAAAAAATACATTCATATCAAATTATAGGAACAGGATTTATAATTACAGTATTACACACAACCGGGTAGTTAAATGAAGCCAATAATCACTCTTCCGATAAACACTGTTTACGTAAATTGAAGTTACAATGTTTTAAATAACATGCTGCACTGTTGCGAGATTATTCTACGGTATGAACAGCGTATAATTTTGTACAATCGTAATATATACGTTTAGAATTTGTAAAATCAACAAATATGTCCGAAGGGGAGGAGAGGGAAGGTCCCGATTATCTAGTTTGGAATTTTGCAGAGGAGTGGGGTCTGTAAATGCATGGCAGGAATCCTTGCAGGTTTACGAATTCGTCCTTGCCCCACTTCAGCAATTATTAATGTGGCATAGATTCGCAGCTTGGCTAAAAGCTACGATAAAAAAACTCACAAGTTCACTGAAAAATTAAAGTGTAATAGTTGAGTTTTCAAATGAAGTAATCAGTTCTCTAGTAGCATACCATGTTGAAATAATTCGGTGTAAGCATTTTTTGAGCCTTTATAATAAAATATTATACCTAGTGTTTTATTTGATGTGAAATGTTTTAATACATGTAGCTACAATTAATAAATTTAATTATCTCTTATTAAACAGTTAATTTCCGTATATATTAGTATGGGTCTATATATACAAAGAATATTCTAAGTACTGTTTCTTTTGTCAATTCATATCAGAAACATTAGGTGCTGGACGCAACTTTCCCAAAAAGTTCTTCTCGTTAATTTTCTTCCTCCTTCCTCCCACAAGGCTCTACTTTGGGGCCACTTAAATAACTAGTCCATAGAAAAATATAAATAATGCAATTATTAAACACAAAACACAAAAAATGTATGTTTGTACTTAATAACTTTTTGTGCAAAAATAAGTGATCTGGCTACTTTCTGGACACTCAAAATGTAGTTGTGAATGATCAAAGAAGCAAAAAAATATGTACTGTTGTTTAACTCTATAAAACTGAGTTAATAAAGGGAAAGAATGCGGCACGAGTTGATCTTCGCCTGCCGAAAACTGCCAAGGTAGGGAATGATGGTGAAATAAAACTAGAAAATCGGAGAATGACGCAACTTGTATACAGGGTGTCCCCAGGTAAGTTAAACGACTATTGTATGAAACCATTAAACCAAGTAAGCTATGGAAATTCAGAAAACATTATTTTTTCTTACTAATAAATTGCCATATTTTTTAAATAGCGTTTTCTACAAATACAAATAATTTTAGATATTTAACAACTGAATGATATAGAGCTTAGCAAACAAGAGGAATGTTATCTTATGCCACCTGCGAATATTCAAAGATACCTAAGTAAAACAATTATATAACGACAAAAAGCGGTCTAACCAACAAATTTGTAGGTACTTACAGAAATCTTTCAAAATACATATTTTTTCAATTCTGGAAATGTAAATATTGTTATAACAAGTATGTGAAAATAACTGTTAAAATGAGGGGTTCGAATAGTACTAATAGGTGTCTTACAAACGCTATTTAAAAGTTATTATTTTACTTGAGAAATTTAAATAATAAAAGTGGATAACTAAAACATCAAGAATTTTATTTTTGATATTACTTTTGCTCTACGTGTTTTATTTTTCGAGATTTCTGTACTTAAAGACACCACAAACTTGATCATTTTAGGGCGACCTTTAGAAAAGTTTCTTTTTGTTCTAGTCATATTTTAATTTATTTTCAGTCTTCCTGTAGGAGATAAGAGAATATTTTCTTAGAATGGAGTAGGTACGCAGAAAACGTCAAATGGATTTTTTCCTCTACTTTAATGTTTTCTCAAATTAGACATAGGATATTCGAATTTAGCATATATACTCAATTTTTCATTTTTAATAACATGTCACATCCCATAGAGAAAAAACACTTTTCTAATAAAAGAATTAATATTTTTTATTTCTCTTTCACTTCAATTTACGGATTTTAAATCATAACACATTTTGTCCACAATCAAGGGAGTTATATCCCAGAAGACCATATTATTTCAACTTTATTCGTTTCTTACGATAGGCGTTTCACCTATCCGAGAACACCCTGTATATTGCGTGTGTTTAACATGAACCTTATGAGCCATAGCCTGTGATATTAATAACTTATTATTAAGCATTTCATGTTTAAACAACGAACACGAATCCGAAATCTCGACAACAATCAACAATCTCCGCCCACTACCCTAATCGCCTAAAATTCTTTCGTTATCCTCGGATTTCGGATTTAGGACGGCTCCCAAGTCGACTCTATTAAACATCGTGTAGAGCAGAGCAGACATAAACTGTAATCAATACTCTACAAACACAACGGTACTTCCCCCCGACCCCGCTCCCGGATAAAACAGTCGACTGGCAATTGTGCATAAAGGCCAACTCTGTTACTCGTCATTTTGAATATGGATTTACTGCTTTGCTGACAGTGCAAACCCGGTGTCGATGTTAATACTTCTTTATTTTCAAGGGCGCTTCAACTGTATGTATACTGCGTTATAAAAGAGACACGCAGGTAAATACGATTTTCACCGCGGGTTTTCGTAGAATTTCGCCGATGATAAGGCAAAAGTACGGGTAGATAACGCTACACAAATATAATATCGAACTAAATTGATATGGTGTTACTAGAAGTTGGGTTGTAATTATTACAAAACGCATTATTAGCGAATGTTAGAATTGCTTGTTCACTGCAACCAATATTACTAAATACCAAAAACTTTGCTAAACTGTTAATATTGTACACTAAAATGCATAAAAAATACCACATATTGTAAAGGAAACGAATGAATTCAGACAGTTTTTAAAATTTATATCTTTTTTGCAAGAGGTTTTTCCGAGGGGTAAACCACTGCTTGAAATTTGTACAATGAAATACCATACCAAAAAATAACTCATCAAATAAACAAATACCTCAAAAATACTCAAAAATCAGGAATTACCTCCAAATGCCCAAAGAATACCTACGACTATTACCTACCCAATAATATCCTTAAGTACCTAAACATATGGTTAAATACCCAGAAATACCGAATATTACCCAAAAATACCCTTAAATACCCAGATATCTAAGAAACGAAACATACATTAAATGACCCACGAGTTCATCTAATTTAATTTTCCAAAACTGTCTCATATTTCTTTAGAAATTATTCCATCTACAGATCTACGTAGATAATATATAACTTTTTAAGGGAAAATTAGTTTCTAATCCTTATTCAGTATAAGTAAACATATCTAAACTCGTGTTCAAGTTGGTAGGATATTGTGGATTATCATATTGCGACTCATCGTGGAATTGATACTTGGATCGATCCCTCAACTCGATCTGAATACATCTGGAAATAACATTTTGGATCACATAAACTGTATCATAAACCCATTGGGAGCACCCAAGAAGGATGCCAATACCTACACTATGCCCACTTCAAGCTAACTAAAAACAAACTTTATCCTCACCTATGAAATCATAATATTCGGTCTAAACAGGGTGTCCCTAAAATAATTGTCCGGATCCCAAATCCTCATCGAGTGCAACAAAATTCTTTTATGGACAAGTATAAATGGATGGTATAGAGGAAGAATTCAATTTTAGCCCTAGTTTTTTTTCGTCATCACTAGAATTAGATAATTGTTGTTTACATAAAAAGGCTTCCTTTTTATTAAATAGAATATGAATATGAAAACCTAACTTAGCAATATTTTAATTTTTATTATAGACTTTAATACACTTTTGATCACATATTTTTCATCAATAGAACATGTCGGTGAAGTTTGACGAAACGTATCGTTAACACATCGTATCGTACCTATAATATGTAATATATTAATTTAAAGATAAAGTTTAACAAATTATACCATATAGGTCACAACAGACTAAACATCCAATATGACTAATACTGCATATATACTTTTCGGACATGTTTACCAACAGAAAAACGAAAATATAGGGGAATCGGACTAATACATCTCGAGATATTACAAAATTTCCGTTACTTTTTTATCACGCCTCGTATTTCGCAAGGTAAATTCTTTGTTACAAGGTTAGCACGATTAATAACAATTATTTGGTGGAGACTTAGTGAAAATAAATATTGTTACTTTGTACATTGATAAAGAAATATTTATTGTACCTAATATTCAAGCAAATTTAACTTAACACGTTCTTGAAAATTATTGAAGAGACAGAACATGTATTTTTGATACTAATAATTATTATAAAAAGCAAACTTCGATAGCAAGTAGCTCAGCTTTCACTTTTACAAGATAAATTCGTCTTGTAAACAAAATTCTTCCATATATCACGAATAATAATTTCACAAGCGTTTGAGAATCGATTCTCACCCGGTTGAAATGTATAGACTCGAAAATTATGTCACCGCGTCATTTTAGGTTGCAGGCCAAGCCGATAGGACTGCAACTGGGGCAGTCATATGGCGTGTGGCCTCCCTCCATGACCTAACATTGACACAGATAATACGTCCCTGTGCAATTGTAGGCGAGCTCAGACTGCTGTGAATACGTGCAATCGAACAATTCGCTGTAAAATTGTTTGGCGATGTCGACATGCGTACACAGAAAAAGTATTATTAACAAACTCGCCTACACCAAAAAAAATGTTACAACTCTATATTATAACACAATTTTGCAAAGCTTCAACAAAAAGTTGACATTTGCCAACGATTAAGTAGTTTTTAATTAAAACTGCAATAAAAACACGTAATTATTTAATCAAATAATCTCGAAAATAAAATAATGCAAAAAAGGTGCATACACTGCAAAAAACGTTGTGATGTAAATGAGATTTTCTAGTACCTATGTAATTTAAGATGCCCATGTTAATAGCTTAAGACATTCTTGTTTTTTATAGGTACGTTATGTTATACAAAAAATATATTAAATTACTACTAATATAATAAAATAGAGGGTCATTGAGAACTTATTTTTTTTTTTTTTAGAGGGATTGTACAATCTACTGCAATAATAATGACATTCCCTCAATTTAGTTTTGGAACTAGAAGATTTTACAATTTTTTTTACAGTATTGACTCCATTTTTCATGATGCATATATTCCCAAATTCCCTGTACCTATAATGAGTATAACTAACATTAATCAATGTGTTAAGAATAAGAAAAATATTAGGCGTTTAGATTATTATGGTTGGTTTACATTTACTATATTTATTTTTCTGTTTTGTTGTTTATGATTAGTGAAATATTAGTTGCTCTTCTTTATT
This sequence comes from Monochamus alternatus, assembly GCA_037114965.1. Classification (NCBI taxonomy): domain Eukaryota; kingdom Metazoa; phylum Arthropoda; class Insecta; order Coleoptera; family Cerambycidae; genus Monochamus; species Monochamus alternatus. Next base: position 7,918,158 of record CM073426.1, on the reverse strand, counting down.
TATATCGAATATGTTCAGATCACTACGAGTTGATTTTCTATTGTGTAGCATGCTTTTGCGTTTTATTGTTTATGATTACTGAAATATTATTTGTTATTTGTCTTTATTATTATTTATTATTATTTTGTGTTGAAATGTGTAATTACTCATTTACCGTGTACTGTTTTTCAACCAGTGACAAATAATAATAATTAAAAATAAAAACAAAACAGATAGAAAGAAGCACATTGAGACTAGCTGTGTAAACATTAACAGATATGCCAGTATGTTTATCTAAGCTTTTATATTATACACGCTACTACAAAATACTATCTACATGCATATCCTATCAATAGATAAAATAAACTTTCAACCACAATGATATAAGGAATAATTTAGAATGTTGGTAAAGAAAGATAATAAATTTTAATTTTAAACACTTTCCTGAGTGTAAGCGCAATCGAAATGTCTTTATTATTAAATAAGTTATAGTCTGTTTGACAATCTCTTTTAGTGAAGAAATTCTGACAGTCATAAATCGCTTGTAATTAACTATAAAAAAGAAATTTTGAAAAACGCTGACAATTACAAATCGCTTACAATTAAAATGAAGTTAGCTTTAATTAATTTCCTTATTTCAATTTCAAATTGACCCCACGCCGTTTAACTGCCGCGTCGCTATTTTTATCTCGGAAATATCTGATAAATTAGACAATATACATGCATCTCACGAAAAAACTCCATTACCATACAGCTTATTATTAATTAATTGTTTATTAAAGTAGACAAGTTTGTATACGTTTCCTGCTGTTTACCAGAGAAACGAACAGAAAAAAAAAACTCCATAAAAAGCCTATCAAGGATGTTACCTTCGGTTTATGATAAAATGTCTAAAAGTGTAAACGACACTAAGACATTACGAATTACCAAGACGCTAGATCGATACGCGAACAGGACTAACTGCATCCAAAAGACGATCAGCGACTAGCGATAAGAAACACAAGAGCTGGATTGTCAGGCTGGATTGAATTTTAAAATCGACGATACGTTTGCACACCTGACCTTGGCGTCGATATATTTTTCAGAGAACGCTCAATGCCGCGTTATTTAACAATTTTTGTAGTTAGGTGGGGGGTGTGACCCTTCTGAAATCAGGTGTACGTTTTGTGTGAAATCAAAAAAATCTTGTGAAATCACCGAAATCCGTGAAATCAGCAAAATCACGTAAATCAATTTAGCAACTAATTTCATTTGGTAGGTATATTTGTGATCTGCCAGAAAACTTTATTTTTTTTTTAAATATTATGTTGATTTTGTGTTTTTCTTAAATTAAATCTTGCTTAAGTAAGTTTGTTTTTTCTTTTATGTGCTTTATGGTATTAAAATATATTTGTAACTGTCAATGTTATATGTTTAGTGCACATAAGTAGAACTGATGTTCAAGTTTAGCTTGAGTTAATTAGTTACGTTAAAATCGAAAATGGACGAAATTTTATTTAATCTCCTATACTTATATCTGTACACAATCGACTAAATAATGTTGAATAAAAAAAGAAAATATTAAGAATTATTTTATTAATTTTATTTTTGATTAAGGTCGAATATTACAAGTTAATTTTAGCCTCAATTTTATTATAACACTTGTAACGCTGGTTGCTTACAGCTAGTGCAAATTTAAACTCCCATCTCAAATTCTACCGTCGTTTAAAAAAAGTCATATCTTGAAATATTCAGAAAAAATATCCAATTATTCAGAATATATACTTTTATGTAAGCTTTAAACATTTGTTTTGAACTTTTCTTTAAATACTAGTCAATGTCTTCAGAAAACAATTAATTAATCAAACTCAACATTATATGAAATTTTCAGCTAGTTGTAAAGCTCGATACTTTAAAATTAAATTCAAATGAAATCAAATGGAATCAATAATATGACAGTAGTGATGGATGCCTAGCAATAATATCAGCAAATGTGGTTTTCATGTACGCCATATTTAGTAAGTGATTACGGTAATTCATAATTATATTAGTATGCTTAAACTATAATGTATCGATTGTAGTTATTTATCGGTAATTAACGTTTATAAATCTTTCTGACGTTTAAGTGACACTTATCGCCCGAGCAATTTTCTTTTTTCTTTAAAAAATGATTTTGATCATATATACGTTTCGTAGAAATAATTTGACAATGCCTATTGTTTTCGTTTTTCAACAAATGTTGTTTGTTGGTATCGCCACATTTAAAAAAAAAACACCTGGTTGAACCTCGAGTAAGTACCTGTTGTTAGCACAATTTTTATGACCACAATTCCTCCTTGCCGCAATAAAGTTGTTTATTCTATCGGGAGAGCAGATAAAATCTGACTGTTTACAATCAGCTGTTCTCAATGTCACGACAACAATTATTTTTTTTGTACAAGCACTACGAAAAACTAGCATGCTCCACTGGATTATAAACAGCTTCTAATTCCGATATAATTAATGGAATATTATCAGCAGCCCGTGATAGGTACGCAACGATCTAGCGCCTTCACAATTACTTATTAATTTCACTAATCAGTAAATATACTGCATGACAAAGAAAGGTAAACATCCATTAAACATCAATTTTTGGCATGTTTACTTATGGTAAAAGTAAAAAATGATTAAATTTTCAGGTTTATCTGTTTTTGGCATAGAAAGATTTCCAAATCATCCTAAATATAGGCTGGCTTTATTTATATAGGATGTTTATGGTTACTTATCTGACTTATGTTGGTAACATGTGTGATAGAAGAGAATTTTTATTTTTTAATAATAGAAAATATTAATACAATAAATAAAGGCTCTATAAGTTATGCAACTAACTAAATTGTTATTTGTGTGATATAATCGACCTAGCAGACTTTCTTGTTCTGTGACAAAAATGATTACCTACTTAACATATTCATTTTAAGTATACAGTATACAGTCATGAACAGCAAAAATATATTTAAAGTAGTGTAACAAACGAAAAGATCCTATAATTATAAGACTGTGTGTGTTTAAGTGTTTTAATTTGGAAATTTGTATGTGTTTTTGCTTTATTGTAAAGGTATTAAGGCTAATTTGAATCAGTCTTCCTACAGTACTGGACGTTGTGTATAATATCAATATAATATGTACAGTGCGTTCGAAAAGTAACGAATAAATTCACTATTTTTGAAAAGGCACTTTTTGACATACGACCCATATTTGTGACGTCATCGTTGTTCGAGATATGACGTCATCGACAATTTTAAATAGCAACCCCCAATTTTGACCATGCCATTCTACATACATACATCATGAAAAATTATGGTGTTACATAACAAAAATGTCAAGAAAATAATGTTTGAAGATTTTAAAATTTAATTTTCCAAATCCAAGAATGTTCAGAAATGTTTTTCAATGTCTTTCAATTCAGTAAGATTCAATCCCTGGAAAACCTTTGACGCATGAGTTGGAAGAAACTATTCTACAGTAAATTGAAGAAGACCCAAATACTAGTACTAAGAAGATCGCTGCAAATCTTGATGTGAATCATAAACTAGTTTGGCTTATTCTGAAGTATCAACAGTTATACCTTTATCACATATAAAGGGTTCAAGCTTTACTGCCGCAAGACTAACCTGCTTGCCTACAATTTTGCCACTGGATTGTGCAAAAAAAATGTTCCAGACGCTATAATGAACTTCCACAATAAACACGTTTGGCCTGATTAAAATCCTAATGCCATAGTGGAATCTCGATCAGTTTACCTATTTTATTTCTAATATTATACAGATATATGTACACCTCCACCACTGGGAAGTTTCTAAAGTTGGGAATTTTTTGTTTCATACCTATTTTGGTACTAAATATACATGCCGAATTTGGTTAAATTATCTCAAGCGGTGTAGAAATTACGAACTGATTTTTTTTTTAATTTTTGACACGCTGTAGTTGGACAAAGGCTGCCCTAAGACCCCATATTAATTAAATTAAGGAACTCTTATTTTTAGCCACAGAATACGCCCTGGGTAGCTTCAACCTTAGACTAAAAAAACGTACTCTTCTTTATTGTTGTTGTTGTTTGTTGTAAAATTTCCACCTATGTTCGCCTGTTGAAGTTTTTCAATAATTTCGTTAAGGAGCCTGCTGGGACACCACTACGTTTTTTTAAATTTTGTATTTTTTCGGACTAAACATCTTAAAATTAAACTTTCCCGTTTGAATAACTTTCTTATCGCACTTTGATGTCGAGAGAAAAATAGAAATCATGGCCCTTTTCATTAAAAATAAAACATAAAGTCTATTACACAGGGTGCTAAAACTTTAGGCATTAACATGTAAGTTTAGCCCGCCCCTAGTAGACTAGAAAAGTTAAATATATGTTTCAAGGGCATTATTTTAGAGATCCTTACTAGTGTCCATCACATTAAATTTTTATTAAATTATAGAGTACTTTAAATGTTATTCAAGGACACATATCTTCGTAGAGAGGGTCTGTAGGTAAAAATTTTATAGGAACTTGTCATCTTATTTTTTCATGTTCTATGTGCACCCGAGAGATTTCCCACATTTTCCCGGACACCCTATAGATGTTTACCTTTCTTTGTGACAGAGTTTGTCACATAGCACACGGAAAATATTCCAACTACTATACGATTCGGGAGCCCACGCAATTAAAATTCAATGTCGCATGGGTTAATAAAACGAAAACATTTGAAAACACGTTCGACAATGGGCGTACCAACTCGCCATTAACATATTTTTCAGGTGCTTTGTAATTTATAAGTCAATCGTTACAACGAGATCTAGATTATAAATAAACTGCAGTGTTTACCAGAACTTTGTAGGTGGTTACACGGGGAATGCGCTTTTATTATTTTAATAACATTATTCTGTGTGCACAGCTGCGATCGCGCAACATTGTATCGAAAACCTTCACCTGCTCTTTAGGCTGTTGGTGAAATTTACAAACACAGTTAAGTTCAAACAGTAATTTAGATAAAATTGCCGAGTTATCGCGTAGATAATGAATTGCCAATAAAATCTACTAGTTTATTTACCGTTTCATTGCGGTGGACTAGGGACTAGATGGTGGTTAAATGTAGAAATTGTTTTGTACCGGGTGTTCCGGTAAGGTCGGCCAGCGGCTGTATTTCGGAAACTACTCATCCTACGGCTTCCGGAAAAAAATATTGATAACAAAAATAACTACGAGAAGCCTATTCAAATTATTTCCAAAACCGTTCAACATAACATGCCTTCACTATCGTTTATATGTAGAAAATCTCACTTTACACTGATAAAAATGGGTAGAAATGTCCATGTTGTTATGCTTTTTATACAATATTTACTAGAAAACTTCAATTTACATTATATATTAAGGGATAATTAATCAAGTGTATGTGTTTTTACGTAATAAAATTAGGATGTGGTAATACAATATACTACATTGGAACTATTTTCTTTGACTAAATTTATTATCAAATTTGTCATGCTTTCAAGTGATTTTTGTTGTTCATGCGCAGACATCAACCTAACTTCTAATTTAAATACGTTTAGACAAACATATATATGGTTCATTAATAAGGACTTTTTATGGGATATTCGTAAAACAGTAAGTATAGGATTATATTTTGTTTCGTGTGAACTTGCAGCCTGTACCAATTTAAATATACAATTCATAAATATCATAGAAACGGTACGTTGTTTAGATGTTTGCATCGAAATTACGTAATTACATGTGTCTTACCATACAACATTAATTTCAAACAACATATTTATCTAAAAATATTCGACATATTTACTAATGCGAATGAAATGGAAATATTGCAATACCTACATTTTTAGATGATGGGTGAACAATACACTTTTACAGAGAAAGACGGATAATTCATATTTAGAGGATGAATAGACAAATTCTACTAAACAGAAGTTATTTCTGCTAGTGACAAGGCCTTCTTAACTATTTAGAAATAACAATATGACTCGATTAGTGTATTTACTATTGAAGTCTAATAATAAAATCTACTAAATTTCTAATAATTTGTTAAATAAGAGATATCCTACATATTATATTGACTAACTCAAACCAGTACTTTTGTACATTTTAGCAAGCAGAGGAATTTAAGTTGTAAAATCACGTAACATAATATAGAATTTTTGTAATAGTACACTTATTTCATTTACAAAATTACAGACAAATTTTTATCAGTGCACAATTTGGTTCGACATCCAGCTGTAAAATTTGAGTTTGAAAAATAATTTTAATATACTTCTCGGGGTTACTTTTGTTTCCAATATTTGTTTAAAGTTGTAAGTTGGACAAGTAGTTTATGAGACACAGTACTTTTACGTAAAATTTAATACGATATTGTAAACTATAAAATAATAGTTCTTAGAAAACCTAAAATAATTGTTATTTCGCAACATTGACGCATTACATACCTACTTCGATTTCAAAACAAAAGTGTAATAATAAATAACAATTCAGTGGGCCTTGCTTGAATATTTCAAATAGAAACAAACCACCAGCGACCAGTTTACAAACAGAGGGAGAAACCCTGCGAAGAAATCTGTTTACAAAAGGTGAAACAAAATTACCGAACCAAAGCTATGACTCACTTCCTCATACATCTTTTCAAAGCAAATGATTATTACGAGCTCTAAACATAAGTATCTTGTTTGTTAATCATTGAATGAATTACATTGCGATAACGCAAATTAAAGTGTTTGTTCCACAGGTAGTAAATACCATTGTAGGTATTACAAATTTATCTGGTACCCTAGCTAGGTATATTTCTATTATTTTCTATCGTCATTACAAACGCAATAGCCTGAATTTCGTTTTAATAACTTTTCGGAATTTATTATTCCATTGAATGCGAAATACACAATTCCGACGTCATCGTCTCCAGCAAAGTGTTTGTGTCTTCATTAATATAACTTATCATTTTGTTGTTACTTTTCGAGGTTGTAAAAACATATCAGTGTTTATACTTACTAATAACTTGATTTATTGTTATTATTATCCTGTTACATTTAAATAAACAACGGTTCTGCACAAGTAGCACGAATTACTGACAAAGGCAAACAAATAAATAATAATATCTTAAACTTATTGTGGCTGTATTGTAAATTATAATGAAATCTTGCCTGAACCTGCGAGAGCAGCTGTCCTCTAAATTTTATGTTTCTAGACAATGATACTCTAATAGCAACAAGCCATGAGAGTACCTAAAATAATCCTGTTCATAATGGAGTCTGAATTAGTTTCAACTTTTTAATGGGGACATGCCTAACAGTTATTGCAGAACGAGAACGCCATTACCGTAAATGAAATTTAGAAAGGTCACCCCTGTGATAGGGCCATAAAGAGTCCCAGTGAGGGTACCTGGTACAATAAATATCAGGGGTTGTGGTGAAGGGATTGCTTTTGCGTTGTTGCCCATTTTATGCGCTATAAATTCATTTAGAAACTTCTAACACGTGTAAGCATTATTAAATAAATAATACACTATTTCGAAATATGTAGTAGTATTCAGAAACTTGTGGCGCAGTATTTCTAGATATCAAAATTGGGCAATGCTCCGTTAGTTTTAAATTTATGTTATGTTACAAAGCGGCAGCATAGGAATTCATCTAACCGCACACAGTTACAGTTAACCTATTTTAATGTTTATATAAAACCACAGATCGAAATGCCTTTCTCTGAATGCTTTTCTAGGTCTAAATAAATTGGGAATTTAAAATAAAATGAAATATGTGAAACTATTTACCTTTTTGGGCACAGTTCCTGATATGAATATCCAGTTCTTCTTGGGTGAATTCGACTTTTCTTTTATATTCACTAGATGTAGTACAAACTTTCGTCCTTTTTAAAGCCTTCCCCATATTAGTACCGTCCGTGTCAGACGAATCACCCTCGAAAAATCCACTTTCCTTAGTTTTCTTATGATAACGCATTTTTGAACTATAATGTTGCTTCTCCGTGTTTACACTTACAACTTCATAATTCAGTAAAGTTACGTAAAAACACTTTTACGAATATTTATAAGGGAAATTTGGTAACCACTTAATTGAAAAGTTCATAAATATGAGTTTCCAAATGTAGGTCGCAGAACATTCACAAAGTTACACAACTTCTTATCTACGTCAAACACAGAAATCCTTGCAAGAACTACCTATTTTCAATTCCAATCGGGTTGTAGTTTCTTATAACAGTGCACTATCACAAGAGTAGTTTAATTTTTAAATGTATTTGTCAGTATAGGTTAGGTTATGTCAAGACACTTATTTTGCATCCAACATTCGGTACCGTAAAAGCACTAAATTCTGTTAAAACATGTTCCTGCGTACGACAACGACAACTTAAAAGTTATTCCAAAATAAAACTTGAGATGTAAATAATCAGAAAACCGAAACTAACTGTAAACATAACCGACGTCGCGTTCGACTTGGAACTGAGCTTCGAACTCTAGTCGGTATCCATGTTCCTTTCACCCCACTCGGCGGTCCTCTCTTCTGTCTCTTTCTCGCTCGCCTTGCCAAAGCAGCGCGTTCTGTGGCATAATTTGTTTGTAGGAAAATAATTTCATAAAAGAGTAACAAACAACTAATATTTTCAAAACGATTATATGCTTCGTGCACAGTCAATAACAAAAAAATACGCTGGCTGTTTGTACTTGGGGAAAAACGGTTCGCCAGCGACACGTGTTTCAATGGAATGGATTGAGTAAGCGAAAAGAGATAGATAAAAAAACATAAATCAGCTGCTCAACTGTTTGCAAAGTACAGTTAGGAAATATATAGGTATGATAGCCCAATTTTCGGCTACTATAATATCTATCGCTTGTTAATTCCGTGGAAAGAATAGATGAAAAATATTATTTCCTCGAATTTGATGACCACATTTATGTTATGTTATTGAGTGTACAACAGTAAATAATAATTTCCACTGTCTAATTAGTTGCTAGGTATATAGGTACCTAATTATTTTTTATACATTATGTGAATAACGTATATACCTACCTACTAGGCTTCTTTACCTTATTATTTAAAATTCAGACGACAACAAATGTGTTTCAAATAGTAATTTTATCTCATATAGGTATAAATTAAGCTAATTACAGTTACAGAAATCAAATATTTGGTCGTAATTAATTCTAAACTGTTGTTATCAGGTTTGGCAGGTTCGCCCAACGTTATGCAACTGTTCGTACAATGTCATAGTTAACGATTTGTGCACTAGATGGAGTCACTACATACAACTCGACCAAGAGTATCGAGAGAGACATTTATTTCACATTTTCATAGGATAATCTATTTATTGCATTGTTTTTGTTATTTTTCCAAGCACTTAATAACTAGTAAACAAGATAATATAGTTATTTATGCAACAAGTACAACAAGCGGACAACACGTCGAGTGCAATAAACATTTTTTGAAAGAATGAATTGCATACAATATTTTTTCTACGATCATGCAAAAACCAAAAAATGTTTTTTTATGACACTAAGTCTAGGAAAATGTGACGTCGATTTGAACGTTTATGCTTGTCACGATGGCAAAACGCTGTAGTAGAATCACTTTTTCCATTAAATATAGTTCAATAAAGTTTTGTTTTTTGCATGAACGTAGAAAAAGTAAGTTTATGGTTAATTTTTATAATACAAACCTTAATGCATTTTTCACTTATGTAGTAAGTACCTATTTGTAACTATTTAAACTAAAGTTGCCTCCTTTTAATATGCTCAAATCTCAAGTATTAAAGGACATTCTGAGTATTCGGATTTTCTTACTTTTGTCGAACGACGTGTGGGGTGGAGGGGGTGTTTGTGTGTATAAATTTGCATTAAATTTTTGTATTGAAACACATATTTTTACATACTTCGTCTCTTTGTGTCCCGACAACTCCACAATTTCATTTTAATACAAATTTAACCATTTCTGCCAAGTAAAAGAACGAAGGTACATATAGGCTGCAGCATTGAGTAATAACTGTAATTTATTATTCAATGGCTGAAGTAAGGACTGTCCATAAGTAAGGACAGGTAACAACCCTAATTTAAACGTACCTATTTATCTAAGTACTTAAACCTAAGTAATATTTATAAATGTCACGGACAATAATTTCCTTAATCTGAGTAATGCTATTATAGCATTGAAGAATTTATTTTAGACAATAATATTTTGATTTGTTAGTATCTGTTTGTTGTGTTATATCTGTTTTATGACCTGTCCTATACATTGTAAATGTCTCAAAGGATGAATATATTATTATTATTATTAATATAAAACAGTTCCAACATACAGATGAGTAATCAATGTAGATAAGTTAATGCTTAATCGATTCTAATTAATGAATATTTATTTTCCAGTCATTTAGTGCTTCAAATAGCATTATTACATAAAACTTTAGTTACGTTCATTACCTAGCCTACCAAAAGTTAACTTCTGTTAGCGGTTAGATTCTATCTGCGCATGCGTCTGACTAGTGGTTTCCTAATAATCGTCAAACCGATTTGACTGTCAGCAAACAGTTTCCAAATCATCCACTATTGTGTATTGTGAACAAAAAATCTTATAACTAGTTCCAGGATTGATTGTGTTGGAACGGTTAAATTCGTACTGCGCAAACTCGTGACAGTTTGTTGCTAGTTTGATGATGTGTAGGAACACATGATTTTCGCAAACGAATCACAGCTGCTGCTAATAACTTACGGGGTCACAATGGACAAAAAGCAGAAACATTTGTGTTAGTTTGTAGAAACTAAGTTAGACGGGCCTAAAATTTTGTTGTAATATTAGTTATGTCAAATTATTTTATTTAAAACCTCAAATTAATTCTATTAATAATTAATAACAATATAGCGGCAAAATCAACTGATTTTGCTGTATAAAATGTGTTATAAAATGTTATTTATTTCTTTCCTTTGCTTTGCCTTGTCAAGTTTTATAGTAGACCAGTTTCTAGTGAAGAAGTGTATTTTTAAATCATTTTTGAACTGCGCTTTTTGATTATTTATTTACAGATAAGTCCTCCTGAATCATCCTGTGTACAGAGTGTCTAGAAATGAATGGGACATAGAGTAAGAATAGATTCCTGATGACAAAATAATGCCATGTAGCCAAACTTACCTTAGTCAAAAGTTGATGGTTAAAAAGATACAGGGTGTCAAAATTAAAATTTATTTTCGATGTTAATTCGTAATTAACTTTTTCAAAATAGGGATTTTGGATATAGGGGTATTTTGAGAGCGAGAAACTCCAATTTGTGTCTTAACGTCACTAGTAGAGGGCGCAACTTGTGGCACGTCGTGCTTATTTTAAATGACATAACTTTTTTGCGAATTAGTGTATCCATCTGTATTTTTTAACCATCGACCTTTGACTAAGGTAAGTTGGACACCTACAACGAATTATTTTGTCGTCAGGAACCTACTCTTGCTCTATCTCCCATTAATTTCAATACACCCTGTAAAGAACCAAATGAGTTGTAGATTTTGAAATGGCTATACGAGATAATTCAAATACGAAGTTTTAAGGAATGTTTCTAACTTTTTCATTCAACAGCTTTCTTATTTCAAATGAAACAAACTTTTTTGTTTAATTGCCAAAAAAGACGACTTTTGTTTATCCCTATAGATACGCAAAATTAACCATTTTCTAACACTATATCCAGAAAAAAAGGTTTTTTTCACAGTTCAGGTACTTTTTTCAGGATCACGTCACTTTTGACATTGACACGACCTTCAGATAGAAACGTATTGAAAAATAATAAACCTATAGTGGCAAATATTTTGAATAGTTGAATAGTATTGTGTATATTTCATGCGCAAAATTAGTGTTTTATGGCGCTTTGAAATGATTTTTTACCTTCTCGCGCCATTAAAAAACAGTGATTTTGCGCACTTAATATAAAAATAAAATTTTTCCACGATCGCGTGTTTTCTAATGATGGATAATTTGCGCATCTGTAGAGATTAAAAAAAATCGTATTTTTTTGACAGTTGCACATTTTTATTTGCCTCATGGATCGTTGTTTTTTTGAAGACAGATTAAATGGTGCCATGTATTTGCAATTCTTGCAGCAAAGCGGTTTATTAGCAAATGTGCCCATAGAAATTGGAAATCAGATGTGGTTTATACATGACGGTGCACCCCTCCATTTTAGCAATTTAGTTCGTCAGCACTTATAAAGTGCGAGATGTGGCAATTAAGTTCCGGGAATTTGTCAATGAAAAAACAAGCAAATTACATTTCGCCAAAATTTGATTATCGACCTTCAGAATAGTCTCCCTCTAACTCTACACAACGATTCCAACGTTGCTCCCATGATTAGAAGCACCCTTGGTAATCCTCCGCAGTTAACCCGTTCAGCAGCACGGTTACAGGTTCTTTGACCTCCTGTACGCCGCCATGATGAGTTTTCTTGAGCTGCGATTTCATCTTGGGGAATAAAATAAAATCGCAGGGGGCAATATCGGGGCTATAAGGTGGGTGCTGCAACATTGGAATGCTTTTTTGCCAAAAACTCTTGCACAATGAACGAGGAATGGGCTGGCGCGTTGTCGTGGTGCAAGATCCAGCCGTTCTCGACGAGTTCGGGTCGCACACGGAAAACGCGGACCCGCAGTCGTTCTAGGACGCCAACATATAGAACTGTCCAGTTACTGGAAAAATGATCAACATTGCCTTCAGTCGTGATTTGGACATCTTCGCTTTCGTTGGCCGCTCTCCACCCTTTTCCACCCACTGCTGACTTTGTTTACGGGTCTCGGGGTCATACTCAAATATCCAGGTCTCATCTCCAGTGACTACCCGACTCATCCAGTCTCTACCGTCGCTCCGAATGCGGGACAACAAATCCTCGCAGATCGATTTTCGCATGTCTTTCTGTTCACGGGTTCAAATTTTCATGTAACATCTTGCGAACGGTTTCTTTGTTGACGTTTAACTCGTCAGACAACGCACGAATGCTTAGGCGCCGGTCAGACGTGATCAGTGCACGCAAACGGTTAATATTCGCCTCAGTACGACAGGTGACGGGAGCTCCTTCACGTGGATCGTCTTCTATCGATTCACGCCCCTCCTTGAACCGTTTTGCCCATTCAAACACGCGTGTTTTCGACATGCACTCGTCTCCATACACCACCTGCAATTTTCAAAGGATTTCCGAGGGTTTTTCGCCAGATTTCACTAATGATTGATTCACAACACGTTGCTTGTAATTTGAGTCACTCATTTTCACGACGCTACTAAAAGTTACTTCCAAGAAATACACAAAAAACACAAACCAAACGTGCTATCGACTTCAACCTTGGACTGAAACTAAAAGGAAGGTCCCCCCTCTCTAGAAAAACGTTGATGAACGATGCAATGTTGCCAGTTTCCAAGTTATAATTAAATTCCCGGAACTTAATTGTCACACCTCGTAGTGTTGGTTATCAATGGATAAATCAAGGTGGGACTATTTTATGGCCACCAAGGTCGTCCACCATGACTCCATTGGGTTTAATTTTATGGGAAAATTAAAAGAGGCTTGTGTATTCGACGCCAGTTCACACCAGGGAAGGACCTGATAGAAAGAATAACACATCATTTCAACTAAATTCGAGGCAATCCTGGAATGTTGTTTCAAGTACAACAAGAAACATCCGTCGGATAAGGAAATATATAGAAGTACAGGGCGTTCATTTTGAAAATCTGCTCAAGTAAACAAGAAAAAACAAAGCTTTCGAATTTTTAAGATCCTTGCGTTTTAGTGATTTGGAAATGTATCACAATAAATTTTTCTTGCCTCCACACAATGGCCGATTGTGTGGAGGCAAATGACAAACTAGAGTCATTTTGACCTCCCTTGTACACTCCCGAGACTATACCACATACTTACCACACACCCTGTATTTCTATAGCTTTAAAGCAGTACATCCAGTACAATAACTTACATTTCTTCGACTTACTGTGCAAATAATATTATTGCACAAATGTGCACCTCGGTTTGACCTTGAATGGCTTGAATACAGGAATTTCCATCTTGGCACACCATTTTGTGTGTTCACATACATAAGTACATATTTATTATGTTTCTTATAAATATTAATCTGAACTTAACTTGACCTGAGCCTCATTTTTGTACCTAATGCAGTTACGGTTAACTTTTTTCATGAAAGTAGATTAAAATCTTGTACATTTACGTTATGAATTAAATATACAGGATGTTCATAAGTAGAGGTCAAACATTCTGAGGCATATTCTGTGGCCAAAACTAAGGGTTTTTTGTTATATTAATGTTGGGTCTTAGGACAACCATTGTCCAGCTACAGCGTGTAAAAAAACAAGTAAAAAAATATGTCTAAACCGCTTGAGATAATTTAACCAAATTAGCTGTGCATATTTAGTATGAGAGTAGGAATGAATAAAAAAATTATCAGTTTTCGAAACTTACCACACCGCGGAGGTGTGGGTACCATCGAACATTATTTGCCAAAAAAAATATATCACTCTGTATAATATTAAGAATAAAATAGGTCATCATATGCGCCATCTTTACTTCATGTTTTCTTTTGCACTTTTTTGTATTCCAAACTGATTAACAACAAAATTGATTTATTCATTCAAGCGCATTTTTACGAAATTAATTATATTACTTAAAATAAAAACAATATAATTCATTAACCATGGAATTACTTTACTATTATGATTTATTATAACAAATGTTGGAAGTGTATTCATCCAAATTACATGCTTCAGATCTTCTTTTAGCTCTTATCTTATCACAACCAGCTATAATTTGTTGACGTAAGTGCTCCTCAGATTCAGTGTGAACCTCTAACGTCTTGAGTTGTCTCCAAACAAAAAAAAAACAATTGGGTTCATATCGGGTGATCTGGGTGGCCAAGGTTGACCTGGTTCTTGAGTACTTCGTGCAATTACGTTATTGCCCATACACAAATTCACGAGCAGTCAAACTAAATTGTGGGGGAGCGCCGTCGTGCACAAACCATATTTTTTGTCTTTAAAGGTCTTAAAAAATAAGGCCCAACAAGAAAAATTTCAATAATACCCACCTACATCTACATTCAAATAAAACTGATGTTGAAATCGAGATTCCATAATGACATTCCATTAGGGTCTTCATCATACCAAAAGTGTTTATTGTGGAAGTTCATCATAGCATCTCTGACAAAAATTAGCTTCGTCGAAATATGCCAGCAGTAACGTCAACATTTTCTTCAATTTTTTGCAAAATCCAGTGGCAAAATTGTAGGCGAGCAGAATAGTCTTGCGGCAGGAAGGCTTCTTCTCTTTGTATGTGTTGTGGGTATAACTGCTGATGCTTGGATGGTTCATACTAATTTATGATTCACATTAAGATTTGCAGCGATCTTCCTAGTGCTGGTGTTTGGGTCTTCTTCAATTTCATGTAGAATAGCTTTTTCCAACTCAGGCGTTCTAACACTCAACGGTCTTCCAGGAATTGGACCATTCTAAAATGAACTTGACTCTGAAAGACATTGAAAAACATTTCTGAACATTCCTGGATTTGGAGTTGGATGATTTGGAAATCTTTCTATATAAATTCGCCTAGCCTCAGTGCCATTTCCATCTGCAAGGCCATAAATGTAAACCATACTTGGCCATTTCAGCATTTGAATATGCATAAGCCATTATTAAAACTAAATATTTTAAAAAAATAAGCTTAATTTGACAATACACAATATTAAGAAGAGGGCTTATTATTTTTATTGTTTTGCATGGCCTCCCTAAGATATGTTTAAGTAATTTAAGTAACTGTCTAAAAATGCACTTGTCAAATAAATCAATTTTGTTGTTAATGGATTTGGAATACAAAAAAAGTGTAAAGAAATAAAAAGTGAAGATATACAATGGCGCATATGATGACTTATTTTATTTGTAATATTCTACAGGGTGATATATTTTTTAGCAAATAATGATCGATGATACCCACACCTCCGCCACTGGTAAGTTTCTAAAGCAGGTAATTTTTTGTTTCATACCTACTATCATAATAAATATGCACACCGAATTTGGTTAAATTATTTCAAGCGGTTTAGGAATTAAAAACTGATTGTTTTTTTAATTTTTGACACGCAGTAGCTTGACAAAGGCTGTCCTAAAGCTCTACATTTACTTAATACAAAAACCCTTATTTTTGGCCACAGAATACGCCTCTGGATTCTTGACCGCTACTTAAGAAACACCCTGTATATACTAATCTGTACGTCACTATCACCGCAGCTAGGCTCAAACCACAATGGGAGCAAGTGGAATTCAACTTCGACGGTTACAACTGCGGGAAATGTATAACTGATAAAATTAACAGGTTGACAAAATAAATATCGTGCAAATAAATATCATTCTAACTAAATTAGGTATCGACATTGTGTTATAAAAGAAAACTTAGATTAGGTAATTTCCTGTAACTATTATTCCTGCAAAAGGTAATCTAATCTTATCATATATATACAATTTAAATTTATATTTAATCTATTAAATTTTGTATACTTATGTATCAGTTTCAAAATATTTTTAATATAAACTGCTGTAAGTAGTTTGTGAAAATGATAATTTAGTTGTTCTAAACGTACGATATAGGCAGGTAACAGGTATTTTAATTATGAATGTTTTAAAACCTGCGTTTTTTCATATTAACATATAGGTATAGACAAGGTATATAAACATATTATCTAAGATGGAGGGACGACCTATACTAATAATATAATGCTAAGGGTTTAATCCAGATATACAGGGTGTTTATTAATTGAATGCCGGTACTTAAGGGTGCGAATCCTCCGGTCATTTTAAGAAGAAAACTTAATATCAACATATGTCCTAAACCTCTTAATTTTTGAGTTACAGGGTGTTACAGTTTTAAGAAATATTTTACTGTTTTATTATAATTTTCTTATCACTCTAGATATTTTTATGAAATTTTGTACACACCTATTAATCAATAAGGAGCATTGTTTGATGTAAAAAATGTTTTAAAATCTTTGCCAATGACGTCCGTACGAGGTTTGAACTAAACATTTTTGAAAAAAAATGGTACGTCACTGCCTTTTCTAAAAACTTAAATTGTTTTTAAAATCTCCATTTATTTTACAGCAAAATCGGTCCCTAGACTTACTCTCGTACGACATTTTCACGTAAAAAAATTAAAACCAAAAAAGTTTTTTCCTCGTTCATTGAGACTGCTTTTGATGTTATGTTGCCATTTTGGACAAAAATTAATTTTCTACTTTAACCAGTGCTTTAACGGTACGTGTCTGATTTTTTTAAATTCTATTTAAAAAATCGCGATTTGTTAGTAAAACGATAAATTCAAAATCTTAAAACTAAAACGAAACGACAAGACAAGAAAATACAAACAAAATAAAGAACCCAAATTATGTATTTACAGTAGTTGTTGAAAGTGTCCTCCACCCACACGTATGCAAGCATCTACTCTTCTTCGCATAGACTGACGTACATTTACGGTTTGGCAGCATACTATTATACGATTTCGTAATTCTTCTTCGGCTTGAATTGGCACTGCGTACACTAAGCTTTTCAGATGACCCCAGAAAAAGTAGTCTAAACTATTAAGGTCGGGAGATCTGGGCGGCCATGAGTGCGTTCCTCCGCGGCCTATCCACCGATCGCGATAGTGGTGATTTAAAAATTCACGCACCCGTAAGCTAAAATGTGGAGGCGCTCCATCGTGCATTAGCCACACCGGGTTCCTTAATAAAAGAGGAAGGTCTTCAAGCATTGGCGGCAGATCTTCAAGAAAGTGAAAACACGATTGTCCATCTAATCTTATTGGGAGAAAAAATGGGCCTAACATTTAATGAAAACTGTTCTTGATGATTTGATTCAACAATTGCAAAAGGGTTTTTATCCGCCCACAAATGGTTATTATGGCAATTTCGTATTGAGTTTCGAGAGAAACTAGCTTCATCGGTAAAAAGAATGTACTTGTCAAATAACGGATTTTCCAGCAGCTTTTGAAGAAACCACTCACAGAAATTAATGCGCAACGGGAAATCTCTAGGGCGTAATGCCTGGACTCTTTGAATGTGATATGGATATAACAAATTTTCGATAAGAATTTTCCAAACAAGTACGTGTGGAACATTAAATGTTGCCGCGATTTTCCTCGTGCTAGTTGCGGGGTTCTCCTCAATTTCATGTAAAATTCCTTCTTCAAGTTCCGGTGTTCTTACTGTTTCAGGGACTCCTTTAGCACTGTGGTCTACTTTTAAATTTCCGGTTTCGTGAAGACGTCTATGAATCCTAGAAAATGTTCACGGATCGGGTAGTACGCGATTTGGATACCGCTCTTGGTATATCCTCCTGGCTTTGTATGCATTTCCGTCGGCAACCCCATAAGTAAAATGCATGTCAGCTAATTACCGATTGAAAAATTTAACATTTTTTATGAAATTTTACCTCCTACTCTAATAATAAATTTTTAATAATGAAAAATCAATGTCAACTTTATTGCGAAAAGAAGCGTCAAAAATTATGACACTTTACCCAGCCTACTAATTTTTATTTCATTTGCTTTAAGGGGGCATTTAATGAGCTTACCGTTTTTTCTATTCAAATATTCAATATCATGCCTACGTGAACGTCATTTGTGAAAGTAGAAAATTAATTTTTGCCCCACAAAAACTGTGTCCACGCATGGTGGGTGTCTACAAAATGGCAACAAAATATCAAAAGCAGTCTCAATGAACTTGAGGAAAAAACTTTTTTGGTTTTAATTTTTTTACGTGAAAATGGTGCGTCGTACGAGAGTAAGTCTAGGGACCGAATTTGCTGTAAAATAAATGGAGATTTTAAAAATAATTTTAGTTTTTAGAAAAGGCAGTGGCGTACCATTTTTTTCTTCAAAAATATTTAGTTCAAACCTCGTACGGTCGTCATTGGCAAAGATTTTAAAACATTTTTTACATCAAACAATGCTCCTTAATGATTAATAGGTGTGTACAAAAATATCTGGAGTGATCAGAAAATTATAATAAAAAAGTAAATTTTTTCTTAAAACTGTAACACCCTGTAGCCCAAAAATTAAGAGGTTTAGGACATATGCTGATATTAAGTTTTCTTCTTAAAATGACCGGAGGATTCACACCCTTAAGTATCAGCATTCAATTAATAAACACCCTGTATAGGTATGTATATATCACCGGTGGAAGACAAAATATCCGAAATAACACATTTATTTTTGTAATTTTCTCAATTTGAACGTATTATGATAACGAATATTAATTGTGAAGAATACGAAATGAGAAAAAATTAAGACATAAGAAATTTGCGTGTTAAACTTGGTTACAACTGGAACTCAAACAATACATAACAAGTACACTTGTAGTTCGTGCAGCATCAGGGCGTGACAAAAACACTTTTACAAAAATCTTTGTAAGCGGGGTGGAAATTGGGGTAAATAAAAAATTCGATATTTCTAAAATGGAAACCCGCCATTCTAACAGGCTGAACTCGGTCGACAATTACTTTGTAAAATCATCAATTTTCTGATACCAGAGTCCACTCGCAAACCGTCGGAGGGGTGGAAATTAAGGTAAATTGAATATCAGAAATTTCTAAAATGGAAACCCCTCATTTTAACAAGCTGAAATTCGGAAACCGAGTTTCAACCTGTTAGAATGACGAGTTTCCATTTTAGAAATATGGATTTTTTAATTTACCCCAATTTCCACCCCGCTGACGGCTTGCGAGTAGACTGGGTCAAAGAATTTTGTAAAAGTGTTTTTTGTCACGCTCTGATGCTGCACGAACTGCAAGTGTACTTTTTATGTATTGTTTGAGTTCCAGCTGTAACCAAGTTTAACACGCAAATTTCTTATGTTTTAATTTTTTCTCATTTCGTTTTCTTCACAATTAATATTCGTTATTACGTCATATTACGTTCAAATTGAGAAAATTGTAAAAATAAATGTTTTATTTAGGATATTTTAAATACATATATGCTAAATGTTAACCGTGTTCTATCTCGACGAACGTTTCCGTAGTTCCTGGCTGCTATCTTTGGCTGATATATATCTTGATTCAGTCATCAGAAATATTTTGGTGATTTCTGGGATCATTTTGGAGAAATATCAATATAGTGTAAGATTTTTGAAAAATGTAACATTTATGCCTCGACTTATGCTCTCTGCAAATGTTTTATGTTAGACTGATGAAAAATGGGACTTATAGAAGAGCTTTATTTAGGGTTTATAAATTTAAGGGCGCCAATTTTATACGTAATTTTGGACGAACTTGTTTTTTAAGGCTAAAAACTAAGCAAGTTAGAAAAAATAACTTTTCACTGTGTAAATTATACAAGGCTTCTCCAGACTGATAAAGGGGATTCGTATAAGAACCGACACAGATCGGGTATATGTAAGGGAACCTAAAATATTGCAATTTAACTGAACATACCTTATAATATTTAATTTAATACTGACTTCTCATACATTCCCCGATTGATGAAAAACTTCGAAAATTTGTCCCATTTATAAAAAAAGACAATAGAAATGACATTAAATATTATCGACCTGTTTTTGAAACCGCCTTGTATCATATCTTGTCATTTCATCTTAGACATATTATATTGCCGGAACAGCATGGCTTTATCGAGGGGCGTTCAACAGTCACCAACTTAGTTTGTATAACACAGTATATCCATGAGGTTCTTGATAAGGGAGGTCAAGTAGATGTCGTATATACAGACTTTTCGAAAGCCTTTGATCGCATTGACCATAACTTACTATTATCTAAATTGGACTCTGCTGGAATAGGTTCTTCATTGTTAAAGCTTATGACCTCATATCTATCTGGAAGAGCACAGTATGTCCAAGTTTTGGGAGTAAAGTCAGCCGTATTTGCACAGTCCTCAGGAGTTCCGCAGGGTTCTGTCCTAGGACCCTTATTTTTTACGATTTTTATTAATGATATTGCGTCGGATTTAAATGTACATTTCTTGTTATATGCCGATGACATGAAAATATTCTGTCTTATAAATAATGAACTGGATGCATGTAACTTACAAAGAAATTTAAATTTAGTAAACTCCTGGTGTACTGTTAATAAATTACCCCTTAACGCAGCGAAATGTAATGTTATGTCCTTCAGTCGCCAACTAAAGCAGATTTCATATGACTACATGTTCGACGGATCTAGTCTTCTTCGGCCTGTTGTAATAAAGGACTTAGAAGTTTACTTTGATTCAAAGCTTTGTTTTATTCAACACATTAATTATATAGTTAAGTGTGCCTACAAAAACCTAGGTTTTATCGTGCGGAATATGGCAGGTTTTTAGAACATGGACACTGTTAAATTGTTATATGGTGCATTTGTTAGATCTAAACTGGAATATACGTCTTTGGTTTGGTCTCCTGTTTATTCTAGTCATGTATCGTGTTTAGAGCAAGTGCCACGTCGATTTTTTAAGTTAGCTGTGCTTACACTTGACGGTCATTACCCGCTAAGAGGTTTCCCACAAGAGGCATTTTTGACCGCTTCAATATGTGCAGTCTATTACTTCGGCGAAAAATGTGTTCTGTAATTTTCCTATTCAAGATTCTTAATAACATAATACATTCTGAGAATCTATTGGAAATGATAAATTTTCATATTCCACGATTGAGTACGAGACATAAGCATGTCTTTCAACAAAAAAATTACAGAACTAACTTGTATAGAACCGCTCCCGTTTATCAGATGTGTGCTAATTACCTGGAAATTGAGTCACGGTTGGATGTATTCTGTTCAACTACCAGTCACATAAAGAACTAATTTAATGCACATTTTTAATTTTATTTTATTGACTTTTGTTGATAATTTATTTTTTACTATTATTTATTTCTCGATGTTTGCTTTTAATCATTTACTTTAACTCTTATGTATGTTTGTAGGTATATTGTGTATATTATCTAATTTTGTTACTGTTTTTGTCGTTTTCCTTTTGTATTTTAACATTTAGGTGCTGATTGCATATTGTATTTTTTCCCTTATCCTGTAATTGGGCTTCGGCCGTTGGATATTGTAATAAAAATAAATAAATAAATAAATATATTATATTGTTGCACACAGGCGGTATTACAGGCCTTCAAAGTGAAACACTACAAGGTCACTCCTAAAATTATACCAAACTTTTTTTCATTGATCGAGCTTAAAAAGAATGATAATAATATCCCGCGCAGAATTAAAAAAAAACACTTTCCTTTTTTTTTGTTAAATTAAAAAAAAACTTTAAGGTTTGATTAAGAAAAAAATCATTAAAACAAAATTTTAATAGTGTTTATAAAAGAAATCAAAAAGTCAGTAGTAGGCTTTGTCTTTAAAATTTGGCAGTAATAAAAGTATTTTATTTCTGTCACTGGTTGTTGTTGCAAATGGCTGGAAAATTTACATTCAGCGTATATAGAAGCTGACATGTTACTTGTGCTAGGTTTCCGTGAAGGAAACTGTAAAAGTGTGGAAGAATGTAGATTTCCAAGACGAGTGATTCCCCATAGATTAGCATTTTCTAATGTTGAAAGACGGGGTCGAGAGACAGGAAAGTTTTTCAATAGTATCCGTTCTACTATAATAAGGGTACAAGATGAAGAAACTATTTTGCGAACATTTGAATTTGAACCGTAAATAAGTACTACACGTTTATCTCGAGAAACTGGATTATCAAGAACTGTACTCTGAATTCTTAAACGTAATACACTGCATGCATATTACATTCCAAAAGTGCAAGAGTTACTGCCCCAAAATTTGGATCGACAAGCAGTGTGCTGTTGCCAGTAGGGTTACAATTCGTTGCCCATTTCACGAACTGACGTAACTCAAAAAATTCGAAATTTGACATACTTCGTCTAGTGTAACAAAAGTACATGCCTTACACATTCACGAAGCGGCGTAACTCAATTCCGTATAGTTTTCAGGATAATAGACATTACACTGTTGACGTAACATATTTCTGATTAAAATACAATTTCAGGAACCGACGTAACTTAAGTTACGCCAGTTCGTGAACTTTTATTTTGGTGGTAAGTACAAATAAATGACGTATCTCAGATTTTCTTGTTCAGAGTAGTAGCAAAATAAACTCGAATACTACAATTAAGGCACTGTGTAAAAAGGAAGCATGTGAAGAGATAGGTGAGGTAACCTGTGTAAGTTTTGACTTGCGTCAATTGATATATCTGCCCATATCAAAAGAAAGTGCTATATTTGATAAAAGTCTATCAAATTACATCGCCACTAACGATTGTTTTTGCTTTATGTGGCATGAAAGCATCAGCAAACGAGAGTCAGCAGAGAGTAGTATTTGTGTAAGGCCCTCCTAATCTATGATGCAAAAAGCATAAAATATGTTGCTTTATTTTCTGACGGAAGTATCGGACAGAACAAAAACTTTATTAATGCTGCTTTATGTTATAACCAATACTGTAAAAATATCGAAGAAATCATTAAGATTCTTTGAAACATCCCATGGACAAAATGAAGGGGATGCGGCACACCGTAACATATCCAAAGCTTTAAAAACTGTCGGTAATGTTTATGTACCTTCGCAATTACCGTCTATAGTGAAGCTTCCCCGAAGACATCATCCCTATACTGTTGTATCTCTAGAAGGTAATAATGACTTCATTGCCTCAAGATTTGCGGATTCGCACTATAAAAGTAGCTGAAAAAGGTGAGATTATGAAATGAACCAATCTCATGGAACGTAAAGTTAGGAACTATTTTTCAAGATACTTGCAAACAGAATATAAGACATTTTCACTGAAACGATAGAAATTTCCATTGAAGGGAATTCAGTTACAAAATCTCAATTCTGCAACAGTAAAAATTAGTAACACGAAATACATGCAATTAAAGTCATTGTGTGAAGGAAATACTCTCAAAACTTTTATTTTCACCTTCCTGATGAA
Organism: Monochamus alternatus; assembly: GCA_037114965.1. NCBI lineage: Eukaryota > Metazoa > Arthropoda > Insecta > Coleoptera > Cerambycidae > Monochamus > Monochamus alternatus. Next base: position 7,894,249 of record CM073426.1, on the reverse strand, counting down.
GACAAGTAAAATTAACCACATCGCTTGTTTTCCGTTATATTTTTGATAATTTATTGAAGATTGACCTACAGAAGTAATACTTTATTTATTTTTGTTATGTTATGTCAATATATTATTTGATTGTCTTTCATTCTGTACTTTCTTTTAACTTAAATTTCGTTGTAACAGCTATATTAGCAGATAGCGAACCAATTGTCAATTTTACGAAGTGACGTATCTCAATTTTTTGCAAAATTTTGATATTTCCCAAAGGTAATGATACATTTCAGTTATAGTATATGAAAGCTAATATTTTTAACTATTATTTGTCCGACTTGTAGAAGTCTCACGTTTCTCATATTTCTTCAGTAGAAGGACAAAAAGTATAAGAATCTTTAAATTGCTCTCCTGTAAAATTTGAAAAACTGAGATAAGCCACTTCGTGAAATGGGCGACGAATTATACTTGTTTAGTACATTTTCTGGGTCGAAGTACATTTTTCACAGATTTAGTACAATGGTGGTCAGCTTAAAGTCACCACTTGCATGTTTTGTCCCTTTCTAGCACCGTGTATAATAAATGGCACTAGAAAAGAATGGACTATGGAACTGGTGAGTTTAAGCTGACTCCCACTGTACATTTTCGTTAATTTACTCGTTGACAGCTCGCAGCTTAATTGACAATTTTAATTGATCGAGGGATGAGTAAATAAAGTACAGACGAACTCTTACAAGATACAAACACAAAGAATTATTGTGTTTGTGTTATTTATTTCTTTATAATAACAGACTTCAAAACAAGACATAACCTTAAGCATAGGAAGAAGCTCCATTTTCTATTTTTAAAGAGCCCGCGATTTTGCTTTAGTTGCCTATGATGCATTATTTGTAAGCACATTTGTTTTCTAAGAAACTGATAGATCATTCCTAAAAAAATACCGCTATAATGAATGTCCTGCATCAATTTTGAAGAACCATACGCCCAAGTGAAATTTCTCGGTAGGTCACTGTCTCCATGTTAAATAATTTGTGCACCTTGTGCTCATTTATGGGAAAAATTTCAAAACGAAAGCTTAATGAGCCATAGGGAGATCGTTGAGCCAAAGGGTAATCCCTGAGTTATTTTTATAAAGGTGGTAATGACAGAAGTAAATTTTTAATAGCTAAAGTACCTACATTTTTTCTCAGCAATGCGTACATTTTTTTGCAAACCGCTGGCAACACTGTCGACAAGTGACCTTTTGCGAGTTTATCTTGCATCAGGATATTAATTTTCAGAAGAAAATTGTTTTCACTGATGAGGCTTGTTTCACTCGGAGAGGAATTAGAAATGTTCACAACTTTCATGAATATTCCGATGTAAACACTTATGCGATAACTCCTAGACATTTTGAACGCGAGTTTAAGTAAATGATTGAGCCGGTATTTCTGCAAAATACTCCCTGATTTAATTGAAGATTTACCGTTCCATTTTAGACTAGGGTTTTGGGTTATGCTTGATGGAGCACCGCCTCATTTTAGTGCTACTGTTAGAACCTTTTTGTATTTTAAGTTTTCAAATAAATGGTTAGGACGACGTTAAAATGTTAAAGACCAAGCCTACTACTGACTTTTTCATTTTTTTTAATAAACACTATTAAAATCTTGTTTTAATTAATGCATTTTTTCTTGAAAACCTTGAAAGTTTTTAAAATTTAACAAGAGTATAAAAGTGTTTTAAATTAAATTCTGTGCCGGATTATATCATTCTTTTTAAATTCGATCAATGGAAAAAAAGGTTGGTATAATTTCAGGGGTGACTCACCACTCACCCTCAACCTTGTTTTGTTTCAATTGACGAACTCATAGTCAAAGAAGACCAATAATAAACCTAAATCATGTACCAAATTTGGTTCCTCCACGTTAAAGTAATTCAGAGATATTTTTTTTTCGAAATGTTTGAAAGCCTGTATGCAATTTTATATATGGGTATGTTGCAATATTTTGGAACCCCGTGTATGCACGTGCTCTGTGTCGATTCTAATGCGGAACACCCCGTATAACGTACCTAAATTACTATTTTTCCATTGAATACCTGCGAGGCTTGAAAACAAAGCTTTAGAAATACTCAAGGTATATTTTCGCTTTTCACTACATCCAGGATTCGCGCCTGCAGTATAAACATTCTAAATAGTTTAAAATAAACCAAGGCCCGCAAAATTTTCTTCTACACCTCGTTTCGTTTTGGCAAAATCTTTTATTTGGACGAGCGAAATTTTACTTTCGTTCGTGAATTAGCAACAAACAACTACCCCTCCCACGCCACACACATGTTCACATTGCATGCCTACACGTTGGGCGGTAAACAAAATCAAAAACTCACCGTATGTGATATCGTGTGTCACAGTCTCAGCGAGCGACACGATCACCGTCTGGGTCATGGTGCGGATAGACGGTGACGTCGCCGGAGACTTGGAAAGGGGCACGGGCGTCTTTGTGAAGGCCTCAATGTCACTCTGTTGTTTTAATACAGCCGTCTCCATGTTTCATGAATCAAACCACCACCTGTTATCAAAACAATTCACCCACTCACTTATTATTTACGCGATAATTTAAAAAAGCGACGATCGCGCCTTCTGATATAATCAATCACTTGAAGGTCAGTTATTTTGGAAGCGTTTTCAGCAATTTTATCCGATTCGCTTTTATTCACCAGGGTTGACAGTTTAAAAGGGCCCGCCGTGTCGATTCAAACGTAATTTAAGTGCCCATGTTTTGAGATGTCAAATCTGCGGATCAAAGTAGGCTGGTTCATGGCGCTCCTACTTCGTTCGCGCTCGCTTTGGCATTGCCCTGGCGCACCAAGATTTGAACAACTAAATAGCATGCCCAGATAGCGATTATCTTGATCGGTTTAGAATTGGTTTTCCGAGTATTTCTGGGATATTTGTTTCTGTTGCACGAATAATGGGCAACTTGCAACAATGGTGTGTAAACCGCCGAGATATTTTTAGCCCGCGATTAGTTCATTCCAACTCGCGTCGCCAGTATCGAATATTTTCGTAATAATAGCTGATGGCATTGGAAACAAAACACTGTCAAGTGAGAAGTTCAGCTTCGGACGCCGTTATTAATAAAACTACCTAATGGTTTCGGAATTGCACAAGATTTGTTCGATGGCATGCCGCACGTCGTAACACGCATTTGACTGATGTGCGGCTCGGCACGGACTGTGGCAAGTTGTTACCACTTGTTGCTGCACATGGATTTGAATGGGTAGGTAGGCTGAACATGCGATTTTTGTCAATACCGGGCAGTTAACGAAATAATTATACGCCCGATAAGAAACTTAAATGCCGTAATAATTTTTATCTCCGTTTAATATTTGTGTAAATGCTTGTTTATCGTTGTGTGATTTGGCGTTTGGGTGACCTTGGAGGAGAGGAACAGCGCAAAGAGGAAATCAATATCCGAGGCGGTGAATAAATATAAAAAAAGCCTGGAGAAATGCCAAAATTGTAACATGTTACACATCACCTACCCACCTGTATTCAGGTGTAGGTACTTGTACATTATATTGACGCTGTACTGCTTAATAATTGTTTCGAGAAAAATCAATCTTCGAAAAATATTTGCTTGATATAATAATCGCATAACCTTAGATAAAGTCAGACTTTGAGGTACAGGGTGTTCAATAAATAACATGAGATAGTTAAAAATTGCAAACTGGCTTCATATTTTATATTAAAACAATATGAAAATAGAAGATATTTATAGTACTTAGATGCGGTAAGGCATCGTATTATCGAAATAGTGTATTCTACAAATACAAATAATTTTTTACATTTAAGAACTGAATAATATATAGTTTAACGAATAACAGGAATGTTATGTCATGCGAATATTCAAAGCTGCCGAAGTAACACGAATCTATAACGACAGAAAGCGGTCTAACCAACAAATTTTGAGATGCACAGATCTTTCACGTCACGTTTTTTTTTTAAATTTAACTGTAAATGTAGATATTGTTATAGCATAAATTTACATAGTTCTGCAAGATTGTTCACTTTTGTTTATAAGTATGTGAAAATAATTGTTAAAATGTGAGGATAGAATAGCAAAAAAAATGTGTAGTTTTAAGGGTTTTTGCAACACAGTGACATTAAATACACCGTTCAATTGTTTTGTTCGTTGCAAACTTGAATATGCCTCTATCATGGGCATCGGCAGAAAATAAATCAGGGGGGGGAGGACGCAACAAAAATAACGCGTAGGTAGTTTTTTTCTAAATTTTAATGAAAATAAAAATAATTTAAAACAAGAAACTTTGGTAAAATCTTTGGTGCTATAGCAGGTGACTTAAGCCTTAACCTTATGACGCCCAAATTTTGATATAAATTATTAATGACGGGAAAGTGTCAACTTATCGTAAATCTTGCAAAACATGAGCAATACTGAGGACGTATGACACAGCCTATGTCAGTCCATCTTTCGAGAAAATATTTTGTCTTTATTTATGGGAATTTTGTGACGTCACCTGGCCCCGACCGCATATAGTTAATAGACTGTGGTCAATATTGGCTAAAAGTTGACACTTTTGCCGCCATTAAATAATTCGCGTGAAATTTCACGAATTTCTCGTTCACGAGGACAAGACTTTACTCATAAATAAAATAAAATGGAATATTACACCTGCACACGTGACCAAATTATAAGAAATCACATAAAACTAATCCTACATTCTAAAAAAATATAGAAACAAACGAAAAACAAAAGTAGCAAGAAATAACAGAAAAAAAAATTCTTACCTCTTAACCGTTATTTTTAACTGGAATATTAACTTCCAGAGGGGTGAAGCTGCTCCCCTTGCCCCTCCTCCCTGCCGGCGCCCATGGCCTCCATTGTTTGGAGTCCAATTTATAACATCTATAAACCAATTAGAAAATGTGCAGGGGAGATATCTGAAGACACTGCATTTTATCAGCTTTGATATCTATCCAGTTCGTGAAGTTCCTGAAGATACTTTGTTGTCCACATTTGACTTAATTGGCTTGCAGCGGTGGCGCATTATGTACTATTTAATCTTTTTACACAAAATTGTCTGCAATTTCATGAACACGCCTTCTCTGGTGTCTCGAATTTTATATTCTAGACTAAATTCTAGATATAATTTTGTATGCAGTTGCCAACTTCTCGTACTATTATTCTTATAGCATCTCTCTATCAAATGATTATTATTAATGTCTGTATTTTGTGTAGGCATATTATATGTTTGTATATTTCATTAGTTATTTATTGTGTACCTTGTCCTATAATTGAGACATGTGCCGTTAGACACTGTACTTTAAATAAATAAAATTGGTGTCTTACAAGCGCTTTTTAAAAGTTTTTACTTTATCTGAGGAGAATTTAAACAGTAAAAGTGGTTAAACAAAACATCAAGAAATTTATTTTTGACATTACTTCTGCTCTGCGTGTTTTATTTTTCGAGATTTTTTTCCTAAAGAACACCACAACTTTGATCATTTTACGACGAGAAATACGGCGTCCTTAAACAGAAAGAAGCAGAAATGTGAAGTAGCCGGGTGTCAATGTTGACCATTCGTCAGTGAAATAGATCGATTTACTCGAGTCGAAGAATAGTAGAAAAAATTAAAGAAAGAGATATGATGAAGATATAAATAAAAAAGTTTTTCTTTTTCCAAACAGTAATCTGTATATTAAAAAATTAAATGATAAATTTATTGCATGCTATGGTGAATGCGCCAGTACTAGGCTTTCACTGAATTTTGTTTGAAAACTACACCGTAAAAAATAACATTGAATAAGTTAAAACTCTTTTATGAGTAAATTCATTTGGTGTTGAATTTTGAGTAAATTTAACATTTTAACAAAAAAAATTAGCTTATTTACACAATATTTGTTTAGAAAAACCAAAATATGTGTGAATGAGAACATATTGTGTAAAAATAACACCAACCGTTGTAGATATTACACATTGGGCGTGTTCAGACGAGGTCAGCCGCTGAGCCGCTGAGTAAGAATTCAGCTAAATGCGTGCATTTCATTGGCCCGGATTTCTCAGCGGCTCAACGGCTGACCTCGTCTGAACACGCCCATTGTTTAGTAAGTAGAAGGGGGAAAACAAAGTTGGGTGCAAGCGGGTACCGTCGCGCAGTTGTAGTTTTGTTATGTATGATAAAAGTCACTGCTGTCTGTGGATGATAATCATAAGTGTATTGGTCTAAGCCGATCATGGACCATGGACCGCAACTGTAAATATGTTATCAAAGTACAATTTGCGTAAAAAAGTATGGTGTAAAATGGAGAGTGAGAATTTATGTCAGGAAGATTGTGGTAGAAATAGGTAAGTAATAATGGCTGTCCTCATTCGATATCAAAAAAATTGTTGATTTGTGTATGTCAGTCATTCCATGATTACCATTCCATTTCATCCTCAACTACTTGGCTATAAAATTTTGAAAAATAGAAATTATTGATTTAAACAGTTTTTTCAATAAAGAACCGTATGAATTTCGTCATACCACTGAGTATTTTGTGTCACCAAAGTACATATTTTGTTAGATTTAGAAAAAATATATTGTTTAATAATATAATAAAATAAAACATCTTTACATGCTATAATATAAATATAATCTCCTCAACAAATTAACGACATAACGACTAACCTTGGCTGTTTACGTCTATCGAACCTGACAGACCTAAGTACTCGAAATATAGCACCTAGCTACATCTAGCGGCCACCCATTGACAATTTGCCATTCGCTACTCCATTCCGAACTGACAAACCGCAGACACGAAGCGTTCTACATCGCAGTAGAAAATCATTGAACGCTAGCGGCCTCTGTCGCGATTCGGCGGTAATAATATGTTGCAAATATGGAATTCTAGGAAACTCTGCGGGCTAATGCTCCGACCAGCATTAAATTAGACCTGATACTTGCAACATATCGTTATCGCCAGAAAAGTTCTTTGACATTTTTTTAGTTTCTTCTCAACAAATTCACTGGAAGAATTTAATACGTAATGTTGCTATTATAGCAATCCTAAAATAGGAAAATCATTCATCGATCGTCTCACATACTGATGAAGCTCAATAATTTTTAAATCGGTATACGTCCATTTTGTTCCACTAACGAATGATCTTGGCTGATTACTATATGTATATTGTGGGTGTAACTCAATACTAGTGGGGACTTTAGCCTGCAGAGTAGTTATTGTAATTATAAAGATGTTATTGTTACAGTTTATATTTACTAAGTATTGCTTTTTTAACACGTTTGCAGACTTTATTTTATTTTGTTTATATATAATCAGGTTTTGCCCAAAGTCGGTTCCTCGTGGGCTTGATAAGGCATGAAACATATGTCAACTGTGATTTAGATGTATTCAGTTTGTTGGTCTATCTACTTGCTCTTCCGTCAATACGGAGATTCACTTTATTTTAATCACACATGTAGTATATACAAGGCGAATCTTCAATAAGTAGGTACAAATATTTTAACCGGATCGTGGAAGAGATGGAGATCCATGACATCCATGGCGTATTGCAGCAGTATAGCGTATCATACACGAGGCTCAATTATATCCGTACTATGTACAGCAACCTAAGCATTGAATGAGGAGGACCGGTACCATGGCCGCCACGATCTCCTGAGTTTAAATCCTTTGGACTTGTCTGTAGGGATATTTAAAAAATGAAGAGGATGGGACCGAATTCAAAACGGACAAGAAGCAGAAACATTTGTGTTAGTTTTTGTAGAAACTGGGTAAGACGGGCCCAAAATTTTGTTGTATTGTTGTCCGGTATTGTGTAGAATATGTGGTGTATTTTATAGAATAATTATAAAGTGATATTTAGTGAAATGTCTCGTGTATTGTATGTATATAACCGTATAAAGTTATTTATTTTGACACTATGGTGGTTGTGTGCAATAGTATATCACAGGTGGTCTGGAAGTGTGTTTTCCAGTAATAAAATTCACCTTGCGCTTAAATTATACAAGATTTAGCAACAGAGTAAAAAGAGGCAATAAAAGAAGAGCGAAATTACCAGGCGAATCTCGCATACAATCTCCGACACATATGAATTATTTCTAGTGAATACTTTGGTAGTCGGCTTCGTTCTCATCCCTAACTCCGTGCTGTTTACTGGGTGAGAAGCACAAACCTAGAAAAAATGTAGACTGTGCCAGTGTCATATTGCCGGCGACCGCTAATTCATGGCTGCCCTAAAAGGGTCAGAATCACTAAAACTTGGTTTTTATGCCAATTTACGTTGGTTGTATTGTAGCGTGAATCTCATTTGTTTACTGTGATTGGTCACATTCATGTCACATCTTTAATGACATTTAAAATGACAGCAAGTTAGTTAATTTCATATTGCACAACCGCCAACATAAAGCAAATAAAATATCAATTTTCTGGACCTTAGGTCCCTAGAAAACGCGGCACCCGTCACGTGACCTATATCATGAACCGACGCTGTCTATATTTTTTCTAGGTTTGTGGTGAGAAGTGACACCGGTAGACGCCTGGCGGGGATAACTGATCTAATGATAATCGATCAGTTATCTACCAGGGTTAAAAACGATTAAATTACTAAAATGGCTATTAAAAAATAGGGGTTTGTGATAGAAGGGTGAAAATTAAGGGTTGCATATATTTTTTAATGCTACATCATAAAAAAAAAAATGTTTCGGGTGGACCACCCTTATCACTTGGGGTATGAAAAATAGATTACGACCGATTCTCAGACCTACCGAATATACGTATAAAATTTCATAAGAATCGGTCAAGCCGTTTCCGAGGAGTATGGTGACTAACACTATGACAGGAGATTTTCTTATAATATTATTTTATTACATTGTCTGTGTCAAAATAATTTTAAAGACCCAATTGCTTCTAATGTGAAAACCAATAAAATAAGTTAGACAGCCTTAAAGTTTGGGCACTTTACAGGTTTTTTTGTTATTACTCATAAAGTTGGCCATGTATCTCAAATTTGTTTTTACGAGCATAAAGGCCTCCAAAAATGCAACAAAAAATAATTAAAGACTTTTGACGTGTCTCGCATATTAAGCGAGATACATGGGAGTGACCCTCTTATGTGATACAGCCTGTATATAGATGGTTGACAGTATAAGCAAAAGGAATACCGATAGGCGAACATTGAAATAAATACACACATACATATCACAATGTTTAATAGTGAGTTTTATTTCATTACAAATACTTGTTGAAGTGGACATTTACATTTAGAAAATCTTACCACATACATAATTGTTCCTTTACTGATTTAAAACTCGACCATAATATCATCGAGTGGTTTTCTGTGCAGATCAGGCACTTGACAGTCTTCTGCAGGATATCCCACTGGTAGTAAAAGAGTTAGTTTCTCAGAAGTGGGTCTTCCCAATAGCGACCTTAGGGCTGGTCCACAATTCAGAGGAGTCGACGTCAAAGAAACTAATCCGGCATACTGAAAAATAAGAACTTTTCCTTTAGTTTTTTTTCCACCCCCACTTATCATCGTCATAGTCGTCATTGTTATCGTGATCATCATCATCATGCCTCAAAATTATATATTTTTTTATTAATTGTGAAAATGGAACTACTTATTTAAAATTATCGTTACAACTATATTTTAAGGAAAATTACAGCATCAAATTATAAGTCAATTTTTGGTCATACGATCTAAATTTGCAATGGAGAAATTGCATGATTTTTCCAATTACGTGCACAGTAAGTAAGTTCAAACTTATTTATGAGTGAATTAATTTGGTGTTGATTTTAACATTTTAACAAACAAATGAGCTTATCTACACAGTATTTGGTTAGAGAAACCAAAATATGTGTGAGTGAGAACATATTTTGTAAAAATAACACCAACTGTTATAAAAAATACACTTCATTAGATTTTTTATAGAAACGGATAAACGGATTGTCTTCATTTTCGGTATAGACTATTATTATTTCCTGGTAGTGACTTGAAATGATATTATGACGTTCCTGCCGCCCCTCCGGAGGCGGCCCTTGAGACGAAATTTGTCTAAAATCATTGAAATTTTTTTGTGGCTTCTTCTCCACCTCACCTATCGAAAAGTCTAATAAAAATTTTTGATCACATGTATCGTTTCCTTAAAAAAAAATCAACGTAATTCGGGGCGGCAAATGGATTATTAGAAAATTTTATTTTTTACGGGTTTTCGATCTCGACATATCATTAGTAGGGTCGAAAATGTTGTTTTATTGTCATTGAAGGGCGTTAGGGGTTCCTAGGGGCAGATTAATAATAATACCGCCGCCCCCGGATTTTATTCGATTTTTTGGAGAAACGGATAAACGGATCGTCTTCGTTTTCGGTATGGACGAACTACATACAGCTGCAATCCTGTGTACTCTTCTATCGCATGGTATGGTTCGCTGGGGAATATTTCACTTTTTAAAACTCGACAACCGGAATTCAGAACTGATTTTTCGCAGGCAACCCTATACCACCGTGTTGGTAATGAAATAATCTTTATTTTAATTTAACTTTAATTTATTAACCACACCGGTGCAAGTTACTAGTATCGATTACCTGTTTATACCTGCCTATCCAAGAGTTGTAACGGGAAAAAATAGTCAACCTAACGTTTGCATATTCTATGGGTCGATTGGTATGGAATTTGTCTATTAACCAAACCAGTGAAATGTTTAAAAAAATGTAATTGTTAATTAATCATATTCTGAACTGAAATTTTTTAGACAACCCATTTGCAATATATTTATTGATATATTTAATTGGATATAAAATACTTTTCATCCATTAACCAGCTCGGTGAAGGTCGTTTTATAGAGGGATCCTATACTATACGATTTCCATGCTTTCGAACAACGCAGCAGATACGTTTAGAAGACTTAATTTGTCATTTGTGATATTATTAGATGTTATTGTGTTAAATAGACATTGGCATGGAATAAAGTTGCAAAATATACTCGTAAAATGGGCACAGAAAGTGCGTCTTACCGGGCAAATGGAATAAGTATTGCATTATGCCATTATGTACGAATATCATAGAGCGCATTATAAAAAATATTTCTGCGTGCCAAAAATTGAAATGGGAAGAAAAATGTGATGTAGGGCGGTGAAACGTGACGAAAGGAAGCATTGGAAGCATTAAGTTCATCGAAACAATTAAAGAAGCAATTAAAATTTTATATTAAGCGACCAGAATGTATACAGGGCGTTTATAAAATCAATGATAAAACAAATTTACATTTTTCTCATTTATTGTATCCAGCGTTTCATTCCGATTCCTAAATGATATGCTCTGTATTTGCTCCTACCATTTACGTGATGTATGTTATTTAAGGCCTTTATAAAATTTTGCTATTTATTAAATTAATTTTAAACAATTAATAAAGGTTAAATACCTTTATTCATTACTTTTACTTATTATTATTCAAATTAAAACAAATAATTTAATGTGAAATCAGATGACATAATTGTATAAATATCTCAAGTAAAAACATCTATCTGACACATCCTTACCTAACAGCATTGTCGCCGTAATTGTCACGAGCGGATCTATATTGTAAACAAAGGAATCAGGTACGTTTAACAATACCATAAGTTCACCACACCACCACTAATAATTATGATATTATGAAAAAAATGCCACAAAAACGCAAAAAACACAAGAAATAAACACTTGTCTAAATCACCAACTGGTATCCACGGAACCAAACGGCGTGTAACGTCACACGCGTTTTCCGCCACGTGGTTTTGTTTAGATTCTATGACAATTTATTAATTTTAATATTTTAATTTATATGTGATGCCGCCAGACACACGTTATGACCTTTCAATATGTTTGAAAGATACATTTCAAACCAATATGCAACTTTCCCTTTATTCTTACATGGACAGCTGCCAAGAGGATTCCACACGCCAGCGAAACGCTCTGTTCATTGTAATAGTGCAACTTCTTCTTCCCGTCTTCCTTGAAGCTGTACATCTGCTTGAATACTAAGATCAGATATGGAGCTTCTGTAAGATATTCCTTAACCCAGTTGGTTCTCAATGGTTTGAGATCTGTGGTCCAAACTTTACCCATTCGTTTTTTGTAGTTTATCTCTTCTTCGTCTTCGATTATCTGCCTGATCTGTTGCTTGATTTCGGGGGAACCAACCACGGCGAAGGTCCAGGGTTCGGTGTGGGCTCCGCTGGGAGCTGTACCTAAAATAGGATGAAGTTCAATTAAAACTAGAGAATTAGATTATCTATTTATTATAAAAAATAAATTACATAAATCGTAGGTAACATCTATTTAATACAACGTTTTATCTACAATTATCGAAGTTAATAATAATAATAATAATTAGTATTATTATGCAAAATGTATATTCTAGTACGACAAAAATGTAAAAATCTTCTATTAACAAGAAGTTATCAGCAACGGGCATAAATATCGATGTCGCTGTATTAATCACGGAAGAAATACGAATACGGAAGCATTTGGTCGCTACGAAAAATGGTGTATGGAAAAAAAAGTTATTTAACATAACTAATGAGAAAGGACTGTTAGTATATTTCAACGAACTAAGCAAAACACAGAGAGCTTCATCTCTTTGATGTACTTTGATGTAAATTTCACTCAAGAAGAATATCTACAGGGTGTCCCGTAATTCCACGTAAATGTTGAAGGGGGGTATTCTATGGTGTAATTTACGGGGTAATTTTCGATTTGAACATTAAGAAGAGTTGTTCGTTTCAACCACTTCGCAGTGAAGGATGCACATAAAAATTTATTGCTAAAACGTAGTTCCATCAGTAGAACAAACGTACCAAATTTAAAAATTTAAGGTGGTCGTTTTTGAAAAAAAAAAAAAAATGAAAACCGAATTTTAGGTTCACCATATATAGATACATAATAAATCAGGACTATGCTTCCAAGTCATGATATTCAATACCAAAAAAAGTGTCTAGAAGGTTTTTTTGTAACATCTGAAAATATTGTTGGCTTGACTTTAGTGGAAGTGGCAAATAAGTCAAATTAAGAAATAAAAACTGTCATGGTCACTTCTTTCTTCTATATAAAACTGGTAAATACCAATACCAAACAACTTATTGGTATAAATATTTGGCAATATGCCAAAACTGACTACACGATTTCTTAAAATGCTTAATTTAACCTCCTTTTTAGCCGAATGTGGGGCAGATCTTTTGAATATAAAAATACATGGTGACTGGAGGTCTAATTCTATTGCTAAAGGCTACATCGTTTTCATATAATCTTACATATCGTGAATATACTGCAAAAAATGATCAAGTCAAAAATAATAGTTCTCAGAAAATAATCAATCAAGTTTATTATTTTCTAATAAATTACATAATGCTGTTTTGCAATATTTTTTTGGTATAATTTTTATTATGAGATATAAAATTAAATCTCACTCTCTGGGCCTAAAAGGCCTGTAAACAGCTTTATATATAAAATTAAATAAATGAAATTAATTGATATGATATTCAACAGTTTTTTTATACAGGGTGTTCCTTAAGTAGAGATCAAAAATAAATGGGCGTATTATGTAGCTAAAAATAAAGGTTTTTTTTATATATAAATATAGAGTCTTAAGACAATCAACAAAAAGCCTTTATTTTTGGCCACGAAATACGCCCCTGCATTTTTGACCTCTACTTATGAAACACTTTGTGTAAGAAATGATGTAGAAGAAACTATACTGACTTAACTTAAGGAGATACATGCAATCAAGCATATTCTAATTGAATGTTCGAGGATTCAGATAGTGTTGGTTAAGTGTGAAACTAGTAATACTGCAAAATGCACCCAAAGTCGAACTTCAGAGAGCTATATCTCAAAACCATGAGACTTTTGAACTCAGTGGCCATGAGAACTTTTGTTCTACTCGTCGAGAACTAACAGAGTCCAGAGTTTCATCAAATTTGACCGAGACCCAATTTCCATAAGGACCCTGCGGGGTCCTTTAATAAAGAAATGTGTTTATTTAATAACTGGAGTCTAATTTAATTTACAATGTCATTATCGCACTGGGTGTAATAAATTTAAAAGAGCTTGTGGGATGATGTAAATCATTATAACATTCCAAACTGTGTCAAATCATAGCCATTATGTGACAGTTGTAGATAAAAATATAAAAAAATAAAAAAAAGCTATCATAATCAATAAATAAAACCAATTATTTAAATAACAAAATCAGTTATCTCTTTACTACAAAATAATTTTATAAATATCACTATAATTATCGTCTGAATAAATGAATTATGGCGAGGGGAGGCTCTATTACTCCCTCTTAGATCTTATTTCCTTTTCTGAGATTTTGTGAGGCGCCACTGACCAAATTTGAATACAGCATTTAAAGCAGATGTGATATTTCATCAGTTATTTTCGTTATGTTAGATTATCTGGATTCTAAAATAATCACATTTCCACAGTCAATAAAATCTGTGATAAATGCGGTCTGGTCTAAATTGAATCTTTTATATTTACCTGCCGTTTTGATTATGTTATAAATAATTTCCTTTGGCACAGGTTCGTTGCTAAAATGGCGAACAGTGCGTCGTTTATTTAATAAATTATAAAATTCCTCGGACCTTTTAACAGCTTGATCGGTGGATATCTTTTCAAACTGTAGCGGAATATGCTTCAGGTCGCTTGGAAGGGCTGGCGCCAACTCTTCGTCTTCTTCTTCTTCTCTAGAGGATTCCGAGTCCGTTTCCGCCGCTAAAATATATAATAATATTTTTACATTTTTCACATACAGTGCGGTGATAAAGTTTTTCCTCCCCCCTTGAAACTGGTAAACGGTTGGTGGGATGTCTTTGGGCCGATTTTTAGTTTCGAAATAACCTGCTGTTAAGTTATCAACACTTTTGTGGCACTTCCGGTTTTCCCGGAAATGACGTCACCTCTCTTATTTTAAATGGAGCACTAATATTTTTGTTAGAGATATCGAATTCTGAGTTAGATGATATGGCACATGCCTATCAAACCTTGGCAGATCGTTCAAATAGAAGGAAAACCTCTCATTATACTGAATAAAATATTTAACAATACGTATGATTTTAGAAATATGATCTGGTAGCTTATGTACATGCTTTTGCATGATTAATAATGATACTCTCTCTAAACAGTGTTTAAACTTCTGGAAGTTCTGAGTAGATATTTCAGTAAATCTTAAATTAATTTTGGTGAGTGAAACAACTAAGAACTAATGTTAAAACTGAAAGTAGATTTAATTTTTAATATTTAATTAAATCAGATAAAACTTGAACAAGTTCGACTAATTTGAATATGAATTATACTTTTAACTTTATTTGCATTAAACACATTGTCGATTGCAACTGTATATTTAATACCATAAAGAACATAAAAGTATCGATAAACTCATTTATATTTGAAACCAATCCCTGACTTTTGTGGGAACAGAACTTTTGTTGGATTGCGCGGCCTGGCATACAAATTATAGGTCACCGATACGATCTCCAGTGATGGTCGTTGCAGGTGACGATACATGCTGCTGTGGTAAAT
Organism: Monochamus alternatus; assembly: GCA_037114965.1. Lineage (NCBI taxonomy): Eukaryota > Metazoa > Arthropoda > Insecta > Coleoptera > Cerambycidae > Monochamus > Monochamus alternatus. The sequence goes on along the minus strand of CM073426.1, from coordinate 7,878,714 downwards.
GTGCTATGCTCCATTAAATAACATGACCAGGCTTGGAAAGTCCGTGCAAGCATAATGTGCGCGATATTTTAAGGTAATATTGACAACATTCTCGATATTTGCATAACACGTCTTAAAAACATAAAATGTGTTTAGATAAAATAAAAAAACTCATGTTATTGTTAGCTACATGTTTAATGGCTCTGGGTCCATTAATGTCATCATCATATTATATCATATGAATTAGCTGGTTTAAGCTATGATATTACTTAACTTTAAAAAATGTGTTACAGCCGGTCCTGCATATAGTAGGTTTTATCATACTTGGCGCTAAATATAGTTACTGTATCACAGAAGTGGACATTATCAGGCAAGCTCACAACAAGTTATTGAATTATTCTCAGCTGTCGCATGCGTACCAACATGCAGTCATGCAGACATACATACATAATTAAAGTCTCACCTATTAGCTACAGTTCTCTGGGGAAGCGCACATTTAATTATTTTCTAAAATGAAAAGTTACGCCTTTTAATCGATTTATCAAATCAGACTTTTTTTGTAAATCATCCAAAAATAAATGAATATTTGAATTTGTTAATGGGAAACGTCAAAGTATAAAATAAAATAATAAATGTATTTATTCACCATCTTCGAATCTAAAATATATAAATACATAGAATACACAATATATAAAAGCTATTACAAAAATACATACCAATTTATTGCAACGTAATAAACGTGCGATAAATTATAATATAATTTTAAAGAAAAATTTATTATTTTCCATGTACTTAACTATTTTCTGTTAATATTTCAAATTCAATGTTAATTATTTGCCTAGTATTAAAATCGGAAAAATTACAAATTATAATAATGTGTATGACATTAGAGTAGATATGCTTGTGATAGACAGATAACAAAGTAGTAAAAACAATAATAAAAACCCATTTCATTTGAAATGAAATTAAATACAACCTAAATTTAGAAAACAAAATAAAAAATACTCATAGAAAATGGATATCCTAAAAGTTTCTTTGATTCAATTATTAAAAATACAATTCACAGAATAAACAATATTGGTGATAAGGCTACAAATAATGAGGTTAATAATAAAACATTTCTTTACAACACAATCCAGAAATTAATAACAAAATAAAGAATTTTTCGGTGCAGGAATGTGTTGGGGGTAGCTAGAACGTAAACATATTAAAAATTATGGGAGACTATAAAATTTTCTATAAGATTGGTCTCACACATTTTTTCACTACGATGTACTGTTTCGGAGATATCGCCTCAAAAATAGTTAATTCAAAAAAAAAAAAAATTAACACACGTTTTTCTCCTGGGAACTTCTCGACCATTGGTTTTACACAAAAGTCCCATAAGAGAATGTTCTAGAGCAATAAATTTTATTAAAAAATATATACAAATATGCAAATTTATCTCCAATGGAGAAGAAGTTACAGCAATTTGAATTTTTAGGTTTAAAGTATTGATTTTTCAAGAGAACTATCAAAAATTTAAAAAAACTCGTTATTACAGAGTTTACAAGTTAATTTATAGTACATTCATGCACAAATATACAAAAAATTACTAATTTTCAAGTTAATTGTGAAAAATTGGAAACCTAAGGAGAAGGCAAATATATAACAAATTTATACATTTTATTTTTATTATATAAAAAGTAATGAGGAGAAAACGTAACAAATGCAAAATCTTGACAAAATAAAATTGACTGGGCCTGTTTCTCTCGAGCCGGAAGGATCCTGTGTCTGGCTGCACCATCAATACCGATTGCAGCCCAAATTGCCAATCATCCTTCTCTTCATCATCAACCTCAGGAGATGTGGGAATGAGCTCTAAGTCTTCTTCTTGTTTAAAATAGGAACGCTGTTTAAACAGTGATCCTGACAGTTTTGGCATAATCGAGAGTAGCTCATCGCTGCTTTTTTGCAGCTGTACCTTCTACTGCTACAGTGCATCTGAAAAATATGAGGTCCAATATTTCTATGGGTGTTGCTTCGTTTTTTGTCATCACAGAAGCTAAGATATTGTATTTGCGTTCCCAACCTCACATGTCTGAAGGTTTTCCAGTCAGAGATGCACTTGGTGGAATGTGCGTAATATCAACGAAATCAAGTTTACACGTCCGGAATGTCGTGCTAGTAGAATCGCAGCCAGTGAATGCGTATAAGAATAAAATTTCCTTGAGTCTCAGCTGTTATATTTGATGGGTGGAGTAAACGTTGGTTTGCACTTTTCCTCTGTCAGGTTTTATGTACAGGATGTTATGGTCAGGTAGTGTTTTTGCTGTAAGTAGCACAGTGTGGTCGAAGTCTTCCCCTGTAACAACCACATTAGTTGTTTCACTTCCGGACTGGTGCTTACAATCTACACATGAGTATTATGTGATGCTTGGTATGATATGGTGCCATTTTCGAGGAGTTTAGAGCTCAATAGGTCGACCAGCCTATCTTTGTTCTGCTGGTTGAAGATAAATAATTCTTGAGTCACTATTGAAATTCAATTTCCAAATTGAAGTTGATGTCGACACACTTTTTCATATAATAGCGCCTTCTCTATTCTACCGACATAATGCTGTTGGGGAAGCTGTAATATCCATAAAAAACAGTGATACATCTTCTGCCTTATGTTTCTATATGTTAGTTATTTGCCAGATGACATGAGATGATTTAAATAGCTTGTAAAGTACGGATTTTTTGTTGTCCTCATACCACCCTCATTGAATAAGAATACGGCTAAGAGAAATGGAGTCAATTCTTACTGCAAATAATCCTTCAAGTTGACGTCACTTTTTTACTGAAGCAAATCTGTTAGAAAAAACAGGAGATGATCTACTACAACGTTTTCATCGTGGAGCTTGATAGATGATCTGCTAGAGGAAATTAGTGCTCTCTGTAAAACGTTTGTTAATTCTTTTTTTTTAATTATCGACATTTGACAGCAGATATTTCGGTATAATCTCTCATTTTTATGTAAAACATTTTTCGCTGCAAAACACCGTTTTTGAGTTATAAGCGAAAAGCCAAAAATGAGACATTTGTACCCCCCTCCACCCCTGAAGCGGACAGGCTAGAAGCAAGAACTTTAAATATTTTTACGTCCTAACTACCCCAAATACATTTCCACAGAGAAATATTTTCCTCCCTTCAATGCACGCTACAACCCCTTCGTTGCTTAGATAAATTTTTCCAAAATTAAAACCTCCTTTACGTAAATTGGAATAATCCAATGTAATATATAAAATAAACTATAATAACTGTATTGGTTGCTGCATAGGTCAAACTAAACAATATCTAAAAAAGAGGGTATTTAATTTCATTTCAAATGAATTTATTTTTGTTTTTACATCTTTGTTATCTGTTTATCACAAGTATATTTACTCAAATGTCTTAAATATTCTTATAATTTGTAATTTTTCCAATTTTAATAATAGACAAATAATTAACATGTTTGCTGCGTTGCAATAAATTGGTATGTATTTTTGTAATTGCTTTTATATATTGTGCCTTCTATGTATTTGTATATTTTAGATCCGAAGATGGTTTTATGTAGAGAAAAAGACCGAAACGTAATCATTGTGAATGTGAATAATATTTATTATTTTATTTTATATGTACTTTAACTGATGTTTCCCATTAAACAAATTTAAATATAATTGTTAAACAGCCAATATTTTGGAATAATAGTTAAAAATAAATGAATAGGGAATAAATATCATTCCAAGAAATCATTTATTAAGCACTTACTTTGATCTGGAGTTTTGTAGTCATCGTCCTTCTTCTGTAGAGCCTGCTTTTTTTTCTTAAGACCCTGGTGTACTGTCAGTCCAACCCTACCAATCACGTAAAAAATTACACCGACTACAAAATACTGCCAGTACAATTCAAAGAACATATTGCAACGCAAATCAACAAATAGAAACGAATGAGACTATCAACAAGTCACTCGCGCTAAATTGTTTTGACCTAAATTTCTGTCATATCAGAGATCAGAGCAGTAATTAACTTATTTAAATATAAAATACTTGTTGACTTTAGATTAAATTATGTATTTCCGCTATAGAATACATGAACCACTGTGCAGAATCTAATGAAATATGAAACAAATTTCAATTTTTGTGTCTGTTTTGTTTCCAGGCAACCATGCGCTATTGGTTCAAGTCAGGTCACTGCGTTGCCTTGGTTACGTGATTTAAAAATTATACAATTTGCGCTGCAAGTACAAGTAGAGGGGAAAGCGAACCTCCAATTGCAACATAGTCCGCTATTTTTTTATTGGTTGCTACTTTAGCAAGGCAATTCAATAGAAGTATTTTTTCTGTCAACAAATAAATGTAAACGATTATTTAGGTGTGGTTTTATATGCTGTACATGTGCGTGATACGTAAGATCGATGATAAAATTAATTAGATAAAAAATACTTTGCCCTACATTTTTTATTACATAAGGGTGGTGTGGAAGAGAATGAATGCGATTGCACGTGCAGTATCGTAAAATTAATAGTGGGTATTTCACGCTGGATTCATACTATCGCCCTTTGTGAAATAATAGGTATTTAGGGAGGAATTCATAGCCAGCACTTCACTTAAGTGTGATTTTTCATTTTAGGTATACTTAAATAAAATGCCCTTCAATATTTTGTTTCATTATCTAAATGGAAATGTATTAAAGTGCAATAAGAAATAATTAGTAATCATTTTTACCTTGTAAATTGCAAAACTAATATGAAATAAGTGCACACTTAACCTTAAATGTGGTCAATGAATTCCACCCCTAGACCTTGGTCTACTTGGAGATGACTTGGAGATATGACATAGTCGAACTTCGCACATTGAATTAAATGTCTAACAAACTAAAGCTTGCATACAGAATATACAGTTTTTGCGTTAATGATGGTAAGAATACAAAATATTTCGAGTTTTTTAAAAAAGTTTAGCTGTCAAATCAGTCAAAGTAGGCTTGACTTTTGGTCACACATTTTGACGTTTCTATACTGTTCAGATCCAGATGACGTTTCGATCGACGTCCTCTGGTCAGTTGTCGAATTTTCGACTGAAATTATGTCCCGAATTGCAAGAATTTTCCTTTGAACTGTTGTCACTGCCTATTGACAGTAGTCAAACACGAAGTTGATGTTCCACTTCTTCCATGTGACATCCATGCTAACATTCTTGCAGTTTTATTTTATCTACTCCTATTAATTTATATATTAATTATTCTACTGCTTTTGAGCAATTAATAGTATCAATAAACAAATAGCGTGAGTTTTTATAGTGAGTTATTATGTCACGCTGGGCTTCTACAATGATAATTCGGTATGTAAATAGTGTATGCAGTAAATTCTTGGAAATTTTTAAACCGATAAATCCATTGGTGTAAAATGGAAAGAATTTTTAACAAGTGGAAAGGAATGAATAATTAAAAGATTTTAGAATTATTAAATTGCCAACGCCTCTCAGTAGGCGGAACTGTCAATTATTATCATTTAGGGGCTAATGTCATTTGATATTTTAACAAAATAATTTTGACATTTTCAAATCAATTTCTAGTAATACAGTTTTGAATTGTTATTGGCGGTTGCGGTAATGGTCATAACTCACTTGATGCCTGCGGCTCATGCTGCAAACTTCATCTGCGTGAGTTATGACTTGCATTACCGTTCGTTAAATAATATACTATAATTTCACGCTGTTGGCCAAATACCCTTCTTTACGTTTAACTTCTCCTTCCACCTCTTCAATGTCGTCATATTTGCTCCTGCATTGACCAAGTCGCGGAAGTCCTCCGCAGACAATGTCCTGTGAAAGCTTCTGGATCTGTCAAACCAAAAAACTAGCAATTTTGCTTAGCATTTTTCCAATAATTGTATTTTTTCCAAAGGGCTGAACTGTGCAACGCTTTCTTTCTGAACCCGATGAACGCAAAGACATATACTTCCTTATTAGACTCAATGCAGAGGATTCGTTTTCTTCCACAATTGTAAATTTCTTACGGATATCTGTTTTACTTTCCAGAATATCAACCACCATAACCGAGCCCCTACCTTTAATATGATTAATCTTCATATTACCTTATGTAGTAAATGTTCTTCATCGGAAGCATCCTTCAAAAATTTGACAATGTCATCCCGACTAAACACTTTTTTTGGCTCATAGCCTTTACTATTTCGTTTGGGAAACGCTTCCAGTTCATGAACCTTTCTCCCATCTGTATTATTATAAATTATCACCATTGATTTTAACATTAGCCACTTAGTCCACAGGGAATTAGGACTGTACGATTCAGACTGTAAGAAAAATAAATCAATATCACTAATATAGAACGTGGAAGAATAAATACATACCATGTTTTGAAAGTAAGCCAACATTATAGTTTCTCTTATATTTTTGTTTTCAATACAGTTATACTCGCGTCAAGAATTCAGACGTGTTACGTCACGGCTGACGTTACACATTTGTTTTTATTGTCAACGTAATTTTCGATATTTGGTCGCGTTAAAAACAATTATTGTTTGAAATTTAGTGCAATACATAATGCAAACTTTCAGTGTAGTATATAGTTTTACTACTATCAGTTGCAGTTTCTTAAATATTTTGATGAAAATATAATGAATTATTCATTTGTTCGTATGACGTAAGTCGTCTGAATTCTTGTCGCGAGTATAACTTTTCAGCCACTGCAGGAACTTGTCATATTCAAAACTGACAAAAACTGAATTGCAAAATAATTCAGTACCTATATCTATATCCTAAGGAACTTGAAATTGACAATTTTTAATGCTTATAAACTTACGTAAAGGGAAAAGTGAGTTTGCAATGTTTTTGTATTGTTTTAAAGTTCGGGGCACGATTTTTAATGTAGACAGTTACAAAGTCCTAAAAATTAAAAACAAACGTGTTCCTGTCTTCGTTTTGAATCACACAGTTATTTTAAAGAAGGAAAACATTAAACTAAAATATCAGAATCTACCGAAAGCACCTACAGTGCAATAATCAACTTACGTAAGACATTAAAATTGGAAGCAATAACTCCATCAGAAATTTTACACAATGGACCTGAAGTCGACCAAGAATTAAAAAAATGTCAACACACTTTCGAGATGCAATTAATGTGGGAGAAAGACTGGCTATAACAATGAGATTCTTGACTATAGGAGATTTTTTCGCATCTGACAAATTATTAACCAATAACTATATTTTTCTGAATAAAATAAGGGGAAAGCAGTACCTGTTTAGATAAAATCATACTAAATACTGCTTGGCATTAGGAATATCCAATAACTCTATTATACATGCGTGTAATTTTAGTTTCACAGTAATCCTTATTTAAACATGGATGACAGATGAATTGTGTGTTGCATATCCGTAGTTTTATGGATTGACTAAATTTAAAGCGACGTGGATAGGAATTAGAAAACCGGACTAGAGAGATCTACACGATTTGAATAAACTTTGATATACATATATGTATTTGCTTATATACTTATCTAGTTTTATTTTTATTTTTTACATAATAAGGTCCATAAGTAGATGTTTAATAAACTCATACTTACCTTCCAGAGTTATAAATATCTAAGTAGTAGGTGAATTTTTATTAATACAAGGTTTCCAAAAAATGTGGGTTGAATTTTTCTGTGCCAGAGTCAAAGAATGATTAGCTCCATTATAAAGTGCTCCTGCTTTTGCAAGTTATAGATGACATTGTAAGGGCTACTGATAATAGTAAATTAACTGCCTTGGTTTTATTGGATTATAGCAAAGCGTTTGATAGAATTAATCACCGCCTACTTCTTTCAGTATTACATTATATTGGCTTTAACAATGATTCACTTTTTTTACTTGAAAATTATCTTACTAATTGGGTCTTGTATAAATAAATAAAATATATTTGTTCTACTTCTCAATTTGAAAAGATCATGTCATATTGCAAATCGCATTTTTATGCTGATGATACCCAGTTGTACTACTCTTTTGCAGAATCTGATGTACAATTAGCGAATCGGAGGATTACAGACAGTTTAAATTTCCTTTTAAATATTTCTAACAAATTCTGTCTCTCTATTAATCCATCTAAATCCAAAATTATGTTATTTCGCCCACGTTCTGCTAGAGTTAGCCTCAAAAATTGTTTTGATGTTAAACTATCAGGTAATCAATTGCAACCTAGAAATGTTGCAAAAAAACGACCGCATGGTAGTAGATCTTTTAAAATTACATCAATTTTTGGGCAACTATATTGCCCATTATGAAATCTAATCGCCTATATTTTAGAAAAGACAATGGCTTGCAAACCAAGCCAATAAATCGTTCATTGAGCTCTGACATGTCTTACTTAAATTCTTAGAATAGGGAGATGAAAATAAAACAGCAGTATCATTAGCATTACGAACAACAGAGGCAGCAGGTGAAGCCGAGTCAATGTCATTACTATAAAAAAGAAAAAGGATTGGTCCCAGCACAGATCCCCGTGGAACCCCTATATTATTTATTAAAATATTAGAACCTTTGCAGTTTGTTTCGGCAAAAGATACCGATCGGTCTCATCACTTTTTACTTTTCCCTTATCCGTTTCGTTTTTTTGTAGAGATGTTTTAGGAAAGGTCACTGGAACTATTTTCGACAATAGTTCGATATGCTTATTTAATAAATCAATTTTGTCTTTTAATTCATTGATTAAAGTATTCTTCTGTCTAATATAAGAATATACGACCTTCTCAGTTGTTTTATCCAATTTACTGGTTTCATCCATAGCGCGAAAAAATTCAGCCTCAACTCCCCTCGTGGTTTCTTTGTCACAACAAATTACGATGTTTTTGTCATCCAAAATTTTTACGTTTTGGTTGTAGTATTTAACACAACTGGTATGAAATACATTGTCACATTAAAAACAATTAATACCAGTAATTAAAATTATTTATATTTAGTTATATTAACCATGTGGTAAACTATTCTGATTGTACATAAAATCATTTATTATTATTATTAATATATTCTAGACATTTACTAAACAAAGTATAATAAAAATTTAAAAAAATACCTCCTACAGTTGATTACTTTTCCTGACGTGGTGCAGGTGTATTAGAAACACCTTGTTTTTCTGTACAAAAAAAAATATAATAATAGTTTAAAAAATGAAACTTTGTTTACGTACTTGTAGAAAAGCAAATATTTCGGTGTCACAATCGGGAAAGCAGTGAGAAATGAAACGAAAACATAATTGGATCACCTACCTCTTCTGAAAGGCATTATATCAGAGAAGATTGACCACCCGTGGTCATTTTCAGAACGAACTCTTGTTTCATAGCTGCCTGGTTCAAGACCTTTCAATGTGTATTTCACCATGTATATGTACTTCTCTTCAACTTCAGGTTTGATGCTTTTCCATTTTTCTTCCTACAATTTACAATTTTATAGCTCTATTTTGACATTTTAAATGAAAGGGATCCAATTTGGATCCTAACATCTTACGATGTTTAATCGGAATAACAAGACTAATAAGTGGTGGGTCTGCTGTTATACAGGGGTGATTCTCTGATGAAAATGAATTAGTCTTTGATATCAAATCATATCAAGCTAAAGAAACCAAATTTGGTGAATATTATCTGCCAATAAAGCTACAAATAAATTTATAACTTTTAAAGCTCTATAAAACAATTACTCTTCGTTATAAATTGATGATGACACAGTGGTTTTAGGTGATGCTGAAAAACGCTATGTTACAAGATTTGTAATTAAAAAATCCCTAAAGTTTTTTTTTTTGAACTGATTGCAAAAAAAGTCGTACTAGACTGTAGACGTTCAACAAGAATAGAATAAATAGAATATACATATAAAAAAATCATTACTATGGGAAGAGCGTTCTGGTTCTTAATCGACCACACTGTACAGTGTGTATTGCACTGTAAATATGTATATGTTTAGTATTATTCTTACTTGATTGCCTATAGTTTTTTTTAAATTTAATTTAGCTGAAGTAAACACTTACACTTACATATCATCAGTTTGTTTTCTTAAATTCTGTCACAAAAACTGTTATTTTTTTTTGTTATCATTTTTCGCAATTTTCATAGTACGCCATACTACAAGCATACTTACAAGATTATTGCAGTTTTTTCCTTTTTGTAGCTCCATTACTTACGTGGTAACAACTAAAGTAACGTTCAGATAAACGTTAGTGCAATGGCACTGCAAGTGTACTGTTGTATTGTAATTGTATGGTGTTAAATATTATGTACTCTGTTTACATAAAATTACTGTAGACTGAAGAAGTTGGGGAAATTTTCCGCTGTAAGTTGGCAACATGAAAAAACTCAAGATTCTTAACCTTCAGATGTTTATATTTTTGTCAACTACGTCTCTATCTAAGGAAATTGTTCGTTTTTATCATTTGCCGAATAGTAATTAAAAGCCTACAATCTGCAGAAATAGATGGTCTATTTGAATGTTTGGTTAAATGAGGCCCCACTAATTTCAGCACTTTATCAAACATTGCCACTGTCATTCGGGTGTAATGAAAAAATAATCGGCATTCTCATTTTGCATTTCTTTATATAAATTATAGAAATCACCTTGCATGTGCTTTCTGCGATTAATAGGTCGCACCCATCATCTCCGAGTTCTTCTTTTTATTTTTTTTGCATGTATAGTTTTTATACATATTGACGTCGCTGCGAATAAGAGCAGCAAAAGTAACTGTTTCTTAACCAAACAGTCCTCTTCATCCATTTTTTAAAAACGTTACAAAAGTCATCCGTATTACTCGCCGTTTTACTTCAGTATCTTTGAATATTTGCAGGTGGGATGAGTTAACATTCCTATTATTTGCTAAACCCCAGATTATTCAGTTATTAAATGTCTAAAATTATTTGTATTTTGTAGAAAACACTATTTCAAGAATACGGCGCCCTTTTTAATAACTGTTCTGCAGTACCAATGCAACGCACTAATCTTATGTGAATGAAGGTTCTGGAAACACGGTAAACATGGTTCTGCAGTGAAACTCGGACGCTGTTCAGGGGAGGCGTGGATAGTTTGGGTGCAGTTTAAAAAATTAATTAGAACTCGACTATTTATTTAATTAAAAAAGAAACTAATTTGGGAGGGACCCTCACTTAAAGTTACATCCTGTATTTTAAACATTTATTCTTCTTATTTTTTACAAAAAATATAGCTAATAGAAATAATACTTACGCCCTTTTTTCTGTAGAGAATCTGGTGCTCTGTGATGGGCGCTTTTGACTGTACTTTCCAATTTAGAACATCTTTCTTGGTTTTCTCAGGTTTGACAAAGCCTTGCACCACTGGGATTGTTCCAATGCTCACAGCTTTTTCCACCTTACCGAACTTGTTTGTTGCCGAACAGGTGTACTCTCCTAATTCGGTGTCAGTCAAATTTTTGATCAGCAAGATATTTAACGTGCTGTTTTGGTTCCTCATCAGCAAGATCTTGGGATGGTTTGGTTTTATGTTACTTCCGTCTTTCTGCCAAATGACCATTGGTGATGGGTAGCCACTAACGATGCATTTTATTTGGGCCTCCTTTTCTTTGTTCGAGTTTATTAGATACTTTTCAATAGTCACGTTAGGCTTGTCTGGAATATATTATGAAATAATTTTTATAAGGGAAATTATAAATTGAAGAACTATTTACGTCCGATATTGATCTCAATGTGACTGTGAGCAAGTGGTTTGATGCCATTGTCAGCTAAACAACTGTAGATCCCGGCATTGTGAGGTTTTAGATTTAGGATTGTGATATTTTCTCCACTAGGTTCTATTCTTTCGCTGTTTTTGTGCCATGAAACTTTTGGTTGTGGGCGACCGGTAGCAACGCATGTCAATTCTAGAGTGTCTCCAACATTGAACTGCAACATATTATGCATATTCATTTAATATTTTATATCTAAATAATTGAATAAAGTGTCAAATAATATGACTTGAAATTTAAATAGTTAAAAACAATGGGAAAAGGTACATAATTTAGATTTTATGATATTCGTTATATTTTTTATGGATATATATTTTTTTATAAATATAAAATTCACAAAAGCAATATAATAAGTGCTTGATTTCTTAGCCCGTGTTTATGTCGGAGGTGTGAGAAACGATAAACGCAACGATACAAGCAAAGCAAGGAAATACAGCGCATGCATTTGTATGCAGCTGTTCATGAAGCGACGAATAGATTGGCGCTTTTTTGACGACCAGCGATAAGAGCGCCGAGAAGCCAACGTGAATGTTTTGGTCTTATTTATTTATTTATTTACAATATCCAACGGGCAATGCCCAATTACAGGATAAGGAACAAGACAAGAAGCAGTAAAATACATATGAATACAAATAAACAAGCAAAACAAAGTAGAAAAGTATGATATAAAACAAAAAGAGAAAAAACTTACTTTACGTATACCTACACCTACACATAATCACATATTTACTGAAAAGTTACATACAACACAGTAAAGTTATAAAAGCTCAAAATAACACTTTTTAATATGACTAATACTTGAGCAGAGTATATCTACACGAGATTCAATTTCAGAATAATTTATAATCATCTGGTAAACCGGAGACCCCTTATATAAATTAGTGCGATAATGTTTAACCTCCAGAAGATGAAAATGCCGCGTATATACTCTAGGAATGTGGAAATTAATCATTCGTAATATATCCTCACATATTACTTTATTATTTAAAATTTTATATAGAAAAATGACTGAATTTAATTTTCGCCTTTGAGATAAGCTACACATATTGAAGCGCTCAAAAAACGCATCCTGGGGAAAACCTTGAGGTGGATATAAACCATCAATAAAAAATGTAGCCGATTTGAAGAATCGGCGTTGAATTTTCTCGATAGACATTACGTGCGTAGCATAGATAGGTGTCCAAACCACAGAGGCATACTCAAGCTTCGATCTAACAAACGTGTTAAATAATAAACATAGAGTATCTAGCTTTTTGAAGTTGTTCATGTTGCGAACAATAAAACCCAAACTTTTATAAGCATTTTTTACAACATGTTCAATGTGCTTAGTGAAAGATAGTTTCGGATCAAAATACACACCCAAATCTTTAATAAGGTCGGGTCGCTGAAGGACACACCCATTTAGCCTGTAGTCATATTGTATTTGATCAAATCTTCTACTGAAGGTCATAACATTACATTTGGTAGAATTCAAGGGCAGTTTGTTAACAGTGCACCAAGAGTTCAATAAATCAAGATTTCTTTGGAGATTCATGGCGTCTAAAACATTATCGATGGAGCAAAATATTTTTATATCATCTGCGTACAATAAATATCTCACATTTAACTGAGAAGCAACATCATTGATGTATAATGCAAACATTAGCGGTCCGAGGATGGAACCCTGCGGAACACCTGACCTTTGGGCGAACTCAACAGATTGTACTCCAAGTATCTGAACAAACTGAATTCTGTCAGATAAATATGAATGCATAAGTCCGAGTAAGTCTGACGAAAGCCCAAACGAACTCAGCTTAGTCAGTAGCAATCCATGATCAAGACGGTCGAATGCCTTCGAAAAATCTGTATAGACAACATCGACTTGGCTTCCCCGATCAATAGCTTCGCTAATAAACTGAGTAATGCATATCAAGTTAGTAACCGTCGAACGCCCTTCCATAAATCCATGCTGTTCCGGCAATACAACATTTTTTAATTGAAAAGAAAGAACACGGTGTAAAGCAATCTCAAAAATTTTACAATTTTACAATCTTAAAAATTTTTATTTTGTGTAAAATTAGACAGAATTGCAATAGGTCTATAATTGGTGACATCATTTTTCCTTCCTTTTTTATATACAGGGCATATTCTTGAAATTTTCCATTGATCAGGGTATATACATGTAGATAGAATTAAATTAAATATGGTAAAAAGTGGCTCTGAGAAAACATTAGCGCAATCTCTAATCAAGAAAGCGGGTATTAAGTCTGGGCCCATAGTCATCTTGGGCTTTAATTGCTTAATAGAAAATAACACGTCTTTGGAGGATATATGGGTGTATGTAACCGCAAGTGCATTGTTGTAAGAGCCAGCGCTTTTATCAAAGTTACTGGATGCAATAAACGAGGTCGAGAAATAGTCAGCAAAACCATCAGCAATTTGCTTGTTGTCACTAAGGGATGTTTCATTATATACCATTGAAGATGGTATAGTTGAGTTACCTCTCTTTGAATTTACAAAAGTCCAGAATCTATTTGGATTGGATTTCAATTCAATTTCCGTGGCAATAATATAATTTTCATAAGCTGTATGACTTTTGAATTTCACTGAAGAACGCAGTTGCTTAAAAGTATTATAATCTTCATCATTCAAGGAGGAGCGATATCTATACCATGCTTTATTTTTTAATTTAATGGATTTAATTAAATCACCATTAAACCAGGGGGGATAACATTTACTTGAGAATATCTTTTTCGGAACGTGTTTATTAAAAATTGAATTCAATATTTCATAAAAATTGGAAACAAGTTGATTGACACAAGCAAAACGTTTTAAAGGAGACCAGTCAACCAATGCAAGTTCCTGATATAACGCAGGGAAATTAGCCTTTTTGAAATTAAAACCCCTTCCAGAGATGCTCCGACTTACCGGTAACTTATAAGGGATAAAAATATTGACATGTAATGCAGGATGAAAAAGATCTTCTGGAAGTAATAAGTCGACTTATCGACTATAATACTGCACAGGGAACAGAGAATAGTGAATCTGTTTACAGTTGTCTACTAAATAAGATGGAAATGTAAACCGACATGTGTTAATAGGATGTGCACAATATTTACGTTTCTTACGCACGTAATTTTTAATATACCATTTAGCAGAATTTGAAGATAATAAAAATTCTTCTTCAGAATCACTCGCTTTAGAAACGCGACAGTTGGATCAACTGCTTTTAATTTACTAGTATCACAGCTCCAACATAAACGCATCGAAGAAAGATACTTTTGAATAGTTGTTGCCGCAGCTTTTGTCGGCGCTCTTATAGCTTTTATCGCAGCTTCAACATAAACACCACCTTAGATATTCAGCCCAAGTATGTCTCCCATTTTGGCTAGAATAGCATTTACGTTATTTCAAGGTTAAATATTTCACCACCTTAAATTTTTGTAGCATGTAACTGTTAAGAAATAACGGCGATGTTACGTAGAATTTTCTTACAGACAAGAAATTAAGTGTCGCTAAGTTTAAAGTATGTTTTGTTTGAATTGTGAAAATGGACGGCTTATTAAATTTACATTTAATTCGTAGTTTTATAAATGCACATCGAAGGTAAATGTAATATTTAAGTCTAAAGAAGAAGGATACAATATTTAAGTAATCCATTTGATTTGCCTGATGAAAAACTAAAAAAATTATATAGATTTAGGAAAAGCAATACGGCAATTTATTGACGAAGTAAGCCCGTTTATGGACGTTTTCTCAGAGACCAAAAGTATTCAGATAGAGGCAAAGGTAAAATTACCGCTGTCTAATTTTATTTTTTGATAGATGGATTGGTTTTAGTATTTGCAACATTATTATTTTCAACAAAAGACTGTTACCAGAGATGTATTGGTGATAATTTAATAATAATAATAATAATGATAACGATAACGATAACGATAATGATAATAATAATAACTTTATTTCATAAGACTTTGTTATACAAATTATTGAAAATTGTCTAGTCATTAACTTCTGCTGTCTTAAAACATTCTCAGCATAAAAAACAAAATAGTAGGGTAAAATAAAATTAATAAAAGTATAAGTACAAACCAACATATGTAACACATTCACGGAACTTGCAGAACGCAACTGTGTTCCTCAATAAATTGCCGTATCGAACCGTTACTACTAAATTAAAATATATTTTTTTAATTTTTCATCAGGCAAATCAAATGGATTACTTAAATTTTTTATCTTTCTCCGTTGAATGTTTTGACCAAAATGGGATACGTATACGTACTGGGGCTATTGTTCTAATTTTTTAACTTACCACTGTCTTATTGTTGAGGGTTCGAATGGAAGTTATCACTGGTGGAGCCGGAGGCACAATTGTATGTGTTATTTCTGGAAGGTAGGTGAAAGAGATCATCATTTGACAGGTATATTGACCGTAGTCCCTATTCGATGTTACGTTAATCTCTAAACCTTCACTGATCTTTTTTATGTTAGGAAATGTTTTCATAGCTAAATCTCCGTGATATAAAAGCTCCGATTCATCTTTCCACCACACGATCGCCACATCTAAAAAATTTGTTTATGTTTAAATAATAATTGGTCTTC
This sequence comes from Monochamus alternatus, assembly GCA_037114965.1. Classification (NCBI taxonomy): domain Eukaryota; kingdom Metazoa; phylum Arthropoda; class Insecta; order Coleoptera; family Cerambycidae; genus Monochamus; species Monochamus alternatus. The sequence continues at coordinate 7,862,424 of CM073426.1, read as the reverse complement.
TTTAATTTAAAACACTCTTTTCCAACAATATCTTAATAGTATTTATTAGCAGAAATCGAATAGTTAATAGTGGACCTTGTCTTTAAAATTCGACAGTTAGTAATAAAACTATAAAATAAAATAAAAATAAAGTGAAAACTAAAGAAATTGTTCAAAATGGGCACCATTTTCTCTGAAAAATAAATTTACTCTTTCGAAAATAGAAATTTACTGAATACCTTTTTTAGTTTAAGGTGTAGTTTAAGGTTAATCTGGGTAGGTTCTACCCAGATTTATTATTTTAAAGTCTTTATCATACAGGATGTTAAAAATGTAGGCATTAAGATAAGCTTAGCCTACCCCTGGCAAACTAAATATGTTTCACTGGTGTCCATCACATTAAATTTTTATTGACTTATATTAAGTATTTTATAAGTTATTCAAGAAAAACCAGCGGCGTCTTGTAGGGAGGTCCTGTACGAGAAAATTTTATAGGGTCAGGGTCACACATAGTTGGCACCTATGATGTGTACTACGTTTGGTCGTTGAGTGAATATAAACTTATTCACTCAACGGTTTGGTTAACATATCTCTTGTATATTTAGATACTTGACATACCGTTAGTATCAACGATTGTTGGAATCATTCTTATAACTTGATTTATTCAATAACATAAGTTGTGTCTTACTTGGATTGGTAATCTCACAGGGCAACCATACAATTTCTCCAATACTCGCAATGAAAACCTGCGGTTTTGTTATGAATTTCGGAGTAGCTCCAATTTTATTTTCCGCATCTATGGAATTTTCGCATGTGTCTTCAAATGGTTCTGGTTCTGAATTCACTGAAAAAAATATTTTGCCAATAGCAGTAAACAAATTCTCTTCTACTATTTGAATAATTTACAAAATATAAAATTTTATTCTAAAATTTACATTAAACATTTAAAATTCCTTGTACATGACCTTTGACACTGCCGATTTATCAAAGAAACTTTAAATTTGATTTTATTAAATACTATATATATGCGGTTTGGTTTTTATTCATAAATACTACGAGCTTTTACAAATCTTATCGAAATGTTAATTGTTCTACATATACAGGGTGAGTCAGTCATAATGTCAGTAATTTTAAGTGGAGATAGGGAATAATAAGTATAATGCGAATACGCGATTAAAAAAAATCTAAATGCATATTTACGCCCAAAAAAAGTATTTTCAAATCATTATTTAAATCCCCTTTTCAGACTGTCACTGACCGCTCACAGCCTTGGTCGTTTACAGCTCACAGTTCAACTCGCTGTCGATCTGATGCAATGTTGCCAAGTTGAAATATTTTTCTCGTATCTACCTACCTAGGTTTTAGACATCACAAATAAACGATTGTACTATTTTAGAATATCATTTTTTCTTGCTCAGTTCAACTTCAGCCAATAATAATTTAAAATGTTAATATCCAATGAAATCAAATAATCAAATAATTCTATTAAAAATTGCAAGTAACGCGGTCCACTTAGGTTTTCCGGTAGAAATTACGGCCCAATCACCCGTACACTCCTGGCCTTACGTTGACAACAAATCGCCTCTGAAAGCTAAACCGACAAGTGGCGTGTGGATTTTTCTCTGAGTAAATGTAGCTGTTATGACTGCAACAAAACCCCAACGTCTCTAATAATAAACCGAGTAATAAACTATTTACGTACAATACATAAAAAACCTATACCCAATTGGTAAATTATTAGGACAAGCTGAAAAGTGTTTCGTGTTTAAATACTAAATAATAAAAAACCATCATGTTGTCGACAGAAAACTGTCCAAGACCGAAATGGCACGCCGCTAATCTAAGTTATCGAGAGTGAATCTTGACCTACCGTATTATTAGGTCAATAACCTAGTTACCTAGTTTTTGTACTATTATTTAACGACAAGGAGTAAAACTATTTTTTTTAATCTAGATATATGAATGAATTTTCCTTAAATATTGATTTATTTGTTACTAAAAACATATGTAGATAATAAATAAATGTTTTCGAATTTTAGGTTATTACAGTTTAATATTTTTGATATTACGTTTTCACAACGTTTTACAAATAAATATGAATTTTTAGTATTACTCGCAAGTACAACTAATTATTCAATTTGTAGTTACGTACATCTAGCCTAGAAATTTATTGTTTTTTAAGTAGTATGGTACTAACCTGTTAACTGCACTTATCCGTCCATAGCACTTTATTAATAAAATTAGGGTCAGTCGCATTTCGTAAACATTCTCCATAAACACTACCATTTCCGCATATTCGGAATTTGTAAAATTATGCATTTACGACGAATACGCGAGACCGAAATAAACAAACTACTGCTTACTGCTTGTATTCTCACTATTCTCTCCATCCCCCCTCCAAATGTGTGGCGTGATCTACAAATTTGGGGGGAAAGAAATGCGGGAAATGCGGGTAAATTTGAATAACACGCTGATGTGTTAGACGATATTATGTATGTAAACATGATGTGGCAACGATGTTTAATCTGGTCGTATGGGTGCGTTCTCAGAAAGTTCGTAGCGCACTAGAAGCGTCGTGTTACTGATTTTTATAGAGTGATTTGTTTATATTTTTAAAGGTCGAGTAAAAAATTTTTTTTTTCGATTTTCTGTAGGCTTATTAGGCCTCCCGAATGCGTGGTTAAAATTAATGACATTGTGACTGACCCACCCTGTATACAAACATCTATAACATGGTTATAGCGGAAAAGGGGGAAAATACTTTTATTTTTCAATTTAAGGAAAAAAGGCATTTTTGATTCAAATTTGTATGAATCTGATATTATAAAATAAAAAAGTGTATATCTTTTTTGCAGTGTCGTTTATGTTTAGGCAAAACTGCGCAGCATAGCAAAAGTCAAATTTGGTGCCAGAATAAGTAGTATCAAATAGCTAAAGCAGTGAGAAATGAAGCAAATAGTTATTTACATTACAAGCTGCGAAAGCTTACTTTTAAGTTCCAGGTGTATTTAAATAATATTGAATATCTCAAATATTTGGCTAGAATTTAGTTAGAAATGAATTCCATTGAAGAAGCAGCAATTATTGCGTGCAGAAGTTTGTTACCGGACAAATCTAAAGAAGAAGAAGACGTTGCAATCAAGACTATGAAAATTCATCAAACGGTATACAACGAATGATGTGTCCACAGTAACAGAAGATGTATAATTGGTATTTTCCTTAGAAAAATCGAAGACATTGTCCCCTACTACATTATGGTCAGAATACTCAATATTGAAATTGATTATTTCTTTAAATAACAACCCGGATATTTCGAAATTTGACGAAGAAATTCATAAAAAGGAACAATGACGGATATCAACTCGAAAATCTCAGGTATTTACAAAGGATGATATATCAAAGTTTTTGTTAGAAGCTCCTCATGAAATATATTTAATGAAAAAAGTGATAGCGGTATTTGGAGTAGGTGGGGCATGCCGAACTGACGAGCTATATAATCTAAAAGTAAAGGACGTGGAGTATAAAAATTGTCTCATGTTAGTGCAGATTCTTACTACCAAAAAAAATGAGCAAAGAAGATTTGTATAATAGTCGATTGGGTAACATTTGTTAATCGTTATATGCAACTCGGATCAAAAAAGGCTCAAGACGAACGCTTCTTTTATCGATATGAGCTTAGCAGATGTGTAAGTCAGGTGGTTGGAAAGCATACAATTTCAAAAATTCCGTACGACATAGCCTCGGACATAGTTAAATTTCTTAAATTTCAAATCCAAATCAGTTCACAGGCCACTCGTTTCGAAGAACGTCCTCTGCATTACTAGCAAATGCCCCAGGTGTGAACATTTTAGATATGAAAAGGCATGGAGGTGGAAGTCGTTAGAAGTAGCGGAACGATATATTCAGATTCAGTGACTCACAAAATAAAAGATGCTAATAAAATCATGCCCTAAATATCGATATCTATTCAGCAAAGCAAACATTCAGAAACAGAATTTAACGGTCATGTCGGGCAAATCGACAAACAAGTCAACATTTCCAATGATGTTGCTTTAGAACAGGATTTCAATCAATATTTGCCGTTAAATCTTTCAGGACCATACAATTGTAACAATACATTTAATTTCCACTCTAAATAAACATTTGGCGTTAATAATTTGACCTTTTTATTTTTTCCTCGGCCACGGCATGAAAGTTTATTATACTTAGCAACCGATAACCTAGCATATTTTACTTTCGCTTTTGGTTGCCTGCTTAAAATAAAAAAAATATACTTTCGTAGGGGGGGGGAATGAAAAATATATTTGAATGACTTACCTCCTTCGAAAGGCATTATGTCAGAGTAGTTTGACCATCCGTGGATATTTTGGAAACGAGCCCTTGTTTCGTAGCTACCTGGTTCAAGGCCTTTCAACGTGTAATTCACCATGTATATATCATCCTCTCTATCGTAACTGACTTCAGGTTTAATGTTTTTAAACTCTTCTTCCTACAATTTACAATTTTGTAGGTATATTAGGTACAGTTTACTTTGACGCATTAAATTTTATATGAAAGGGATATTAAATTGTTTCTAAATAAATAGGAAAAGGAAACATTCTATATGATACTTATAATGTTGAGTATTCGCGCTGCTGCCGCGAGAGCGTGTTCATGTAAACAGGGTGATTCAATCATAATGTCATTAATTTTAGGAGAAGATAAGGAAAAATGAGTATGATACGAAAAAAATATTTTCAAACTATTATTTAACCCCCGACAGACTGTCACTGACCGCTGGCGGCAATTTAATTCGGTGTCGGTCTGACGTGACGTTGCCAAATTGAAATATTTTCTGGCGTTGACTAATGTTGTACTTAAATCAGGAAACTTAACTAGAACGAAACGGAAACAACAATTATAAAATTTTAATTACAGTGCATTGAAGGAATCATAGAATATGACTATATGGCTATATTAGACTGTTCTGTTACACTTTAATAGAAGCAAAGTTTACAGAATAAGTTGTATCACTCTCGAACACGCCCCGCCCTACCAATTCCGCTCTCTTCACCCGTCTCGGGGACCCAGGCACCTACAGGGTGGCCGACGCTAGAACTGTAACGTGCTGTGTGCGATAGATATAGTGTGAGACAAAAAACTTTGAATATCTGTTAGTATTTATTTTATTTTTCTTCTAAAAATGCCCGTGATACATTGTACTGTGAATAATTGTTCCTCAAGCAAGGTATTTTATATTTTATCAACTAATATAAAGATATAGGTCAAGATATAAAGTTTTATGCGGTACGCCTATAAAAATTATAATCTTCATTTGAAAGATTGTATTTGGGCGTTATTTTAAATTATAAATAATTTGTTTTATCAAAGTTTACGAAATTAAAGATTTACTCTTGGTATAAACTTTGGTTTTTCTTTAGTTTTATTGGGTTTTTGCCACACTTCTGAAAAAAATAAAGATTAATTAAATAAGCCCTTGCGCCAAACGGATCAGTCTAGGGTTATTTTTGAAACTAAGTTTGCCTAACCAAAAAATATCACACTGAAAAAAGCAGATAAGTGAAAAATAACAAAAAACACATCACTATCGCCCACTTCCGTATTTTTGACGTTTCGAAAATCTCTCTGTCTTCGTTTTCAAAATAGTAGTAAAACAGAGAGACTTTCGAAATATAAAAAATACGGAAGTTCCCGATAGTGATGTGATTTTTGTTATTTTTTACTTATCTGCTTTTTTCAGTGCGAGATTTTTTGGTTAGGCAAACTTAGTTTCAAAAATAACCCTTAACTGCTCCCTTTGGCGCAAGGGCTTATTTAATTAATCTTTATTTTTCAGAAATGTGGCAAAAACCCAATAAAACTAGAGAAAAACTAAAATTATGCCACAAATATATAGCTTCAGACAATATCTTAAACTTTGGTTTTATGGTTTTGTTTAAAATAATAAATAATTGTATTTTTCCTTCTTTACGCATATTTACGAGTTCTTCAATTTTTTTACGGGAAATTTGATATGCCCGGTTAGTAAACATATTGTCACAGAATTTGCCCCGCTGGCACCCAATTCGACGACTGTGGTGTCGCAAAACGCTAGATTGCCCCGATCACCTCTACGAGATGCTGGCAAATAAACAAAAAAATGCCGTGTATCGAGGTGCGAGTGGAATATCGAGAATCGATATGAATCGTTCGAGAAATGGATGTAGAGCTGCTAGAAAATACCTGGAATATTCTTTTGATCTATAAAAGAGGAATAAACGGCTGAGTCATTCAGTCTTGAATTGGAGTGTTTAGTTGGAAATTTCCTGAAGTTTCAAAGTGAAATAGTGTTTAGTTGAGTTGCAATTAGTATTAAGTACTTCAGTAGTGTACAGAGTGTGTAATAAATATCAATAAAAATTAACTGTTCGTTTCTCTAGTAAAATAAAATATCGGGTTAGGAAACCCGTGACAATATTAAGCAAAAATCGTCTCTTTGTAGATGCCAGATTTGGAAGAATCAATTAGGATTTACTGGAAGTCACAGATAAGCAAATATTTACTCCTGATCAATCCTATGAAAAAATGAGAATTTGAAGCAAACATTTTTCGAATGAAACATCAAACATTATTTTTGTATGAAGTTTTTTGTACCGGTATTTATTAAAGAAAGTGTAATGTGCAATAATTATGTAAGTAGGTACTTAATTGTGTCATGCAAACTTTAGACTCAAGCATTTTTGGTTCAAGCACAGTTTCTAATAACAATAATACCAAAATTATGTTCAAACTAATAATCGATTCCTAACCGAGTGATACCTGTGCACAAACAGTATATAATAAAAATGGTATGTATAGTAACATCTTTAAATAAATTAAAATTATTTGTCTCAAATTAATTAATATACGTATAGAAATACCCAAGTCACTTAAATAATATTAAGTACTAAAAACCTGGACATACTTATACACTGGGTTTTTCTTTGAGTAAATTTTTTACTGAAAGGAATATATAGTTTAAATTACAAAGCAAAATATAACGCATTTTTATTATATTTCAGATCAAGACTGTCAAACATAATAAACACTTTCCTGTAGGAGTCCGAGGAAAACTGCATTAAAAGAGCAAGTAAGAACCTATGTTGCAGCATTTGTAAATTGTAAATAATATAGATTATATTATTTCTTATTTTAGTTATAGCTATATTTAAATAAACTATTTATTGCATATTTTGGTCATGACTACTTTATTTTTTATATAGTAGTGTACGTATATATTTTATTTTAAAATTTCAAAGTCAATATATACGACTTTAAAAGATTATCTAACAAAATACTCATAAACTTTATATATTTGCCTATAATCGTTTTATAATATTTATATTTATTATATTACAAATATTTTATTTATACAATAAGCAGCCTTACATCACACTTTTGGAATATCCCTCGTATATACTTACTTTAGATCGGTCAGTGCACGCGTCAGTACTTGAATCGAGGTGACTAGATCGCTGTGGGTTCGACCCCGCAGCCGGTAGACCGCATATAAGCGATATTCTTGGAGAGGATTGGCACCCTCTCTGCGGGTATGGTAGGATGGAAGAATGTTGGCTTGGGTTAATGTGAGAGATTGATACCGGTTGACGTTTGACTACCCCCCTAATTAATGAAATTTTCCAGGTTTCCCTCATTCCTGCACTGACTGATGGTTAGGGTCTACCAACGTAAGTCGTGCCTGGGCACAAATGCGGCATGCTTAATAATAATATGCCGCCTCCTCTCCCACACAAGTCTTCGATTTCTGGGTTAATCCTCGTGATTAGAATGAGGGGTAGATATATTACTATTATTATATAAATATTTCCCAATGTCAAAGAAATTGTTTTTTTAAATCCCTCGTTATTGGACAATAAGTCAAAATGGCGACAGATTTGTATAACTTATATTTATTCAGTAAATTTTGATAGAAGCGGGGCATACCTCTGAAGGACCTGTTTCAGGCATTTTGCCACCTAATGTTCACCTAACACGAAAACAAGACTTTACAATAGCTAATACTTAATTCAACAAATTACATTTAAAAAAATAAAATGGAGGAATTTTGTAGTATTCGAAAATAAACAAATATAAACAACTTAAATATTCGACATCTCTCTCAGTTTTAATACATTTTTTGTATCACCTTAAAATATTTCGCTGTTCCTTATTTAGTCCCGGTTGATGTCAGCACATGATTCTATGTATTTAACGTTCACTATTAGCTATTCATTTTTACATAAAATATGACTAATGGAAATAATACTTACTCCCTTTTTCCTGTACTGAACCTGGTGATTTTTGATAGGCCCATTTGACTGTACTTTCCAAATTAGAACGACATCTTTATTTGTCTTCTTAGGTTTGACGAACCCCCGAACCAATGGAGCCTTTCCAATGCTCATACGGCTTTCCACCGTACCAAATTTGTTTGTTGCAGAACACGCGTACTCTCCGAATTCGGCGTCAGTCAAATTTTCGATCACCAAGGTATATGCCATGCTGGTTAGGTTCGTTATCAGCACGATCCTGGGAGGGTCTGGTTTTATGTTAATGCCGTCTTTCTGCCAATTGACAACTGGGGGTGGGTAGCCACTAACGATGCATTTTAGTACGGCGGACTTTTCTGTGTTTGAGTGTTTATAGCTCCCGACAAAACCCACCTGAGGCTTATCTGGAATGAGTTATGAAATTAATTTTTTAAGTGAAATTATAAAATGAAGAAATATTTACGTTCGATATTGATCTCAATGTAACTGTGAGCAAGTGGTTTGATGCCATTGTCAGCTAAACATCTGTAGACACCGGCATTGTGAGGTTCTAGATTTAGGATTGTGATATTTTCTCCACTAGGTTCTATTCTTTCGTTGTCTTTGTACCATGAAACTTTTGGTTGTGGGTGACCGGTAGCTATACATGTCAGTTCTAGCGTGTCTCCAACATTGAACTGCAATAAAAAAATTTCAGTGCAGGAATGTGTTGGGGGTAGTTAGAACGTAAACATATTAAAAGTTCCCATCCCTAGCCCATCCGCTTCAGGGTGGGAGGGAAAGGTACCCTTTTTTGGTTTCTCGCTTATAACTTGAGAACGGTGAGTTGCGGTGAAAAATTCTTTACATAAAAATGAGAGACTATAAAATTTTCTTTAAGATTAGTTTCACTATTTTTTTCGCTACAATGTACTGTTTCAGATATATCTCAAAAATCGGTAATTAAAAAAAATGAACATGTTTTTTATTATAATTCTCCTGGTAACTCTTGGGCCGCTTGCTTTACACAAAAGTCCTATAAGAGAATGTCTTAGAGCAACAAATTTTATTTAAAAATAGAATAAATTAACTGGCCCTGTGTCTCTTGGGCCGATAGACTCCAGCTTCTGGCTGCAGCATCAGTACCGATCGTAACACGAATTGCGAATCACCTTTGTCTTCGTCATCAGTACCTGCAGGAGGCGCAGGTGAGCCCTAAGTCTTCTTCGTCACCTTCGTTTAAAATGGGGGCGCTGTTTAAATACCCTGACCCTGACAGTTTTGGCATAATCGAGAGTAACTCATCGCTGCCTTTTTGCAACTGTACCTTCCACTGCTGCAATTTTTCGTACATCTACAAAATATGAGGTCTAAAATTTCTCTGGGTGTTGCTTCGTTTTTGATCATCACAGGGGCTAAGATATTGCCTTTGCGTTCCCAACAACCTCACAGGTCTGGAGGTAGTTGGTTTCCCAATCAGAGCTGCCTTCTCGCTGAATGGAAATGCAACATCTCATTTTATATTCGATGCCGATTTCAAAAATGAATTTTAACTGAGTGTCCAGTGAAGTTATCTTGGCAAGGGCACCGTATGGTTGTTTCACTTACGGACTGGTCAATAGCGGTGTTTACAATCAATATATCAGTATTATGCGATGCTTGATATGTTATGGTGTCGTTGTCGTTGTCGTTGTCGACACACATTTTCATCCAACATCGTATTTTCTGTTCTACCGACTTAATGCACTTGGAAGAGCTGCTATATCCATCAAAAACAGTGGTACATGTTTTACCTTATGTTTCTATGTTAGTTGTGGTAGTCGCGGAGTTTGATAGATGAACTAACAGAGGAAATTTCTCTGTAAAACATTTTTTTTTAATTCCCAACATTTGCGAGCTGATATCTCGGAAGCAGTGTATTATAGCGAAAAATGTATGAAATCATTCTTATAGAAAATTTTATAAACTTTCATTTTTATGTAAATAACTTTTCGCTGCAAAGCAAACGTTTTTATTGAATTTAGGAGGTATAAAAAAATCATAGCAGATCTTAGATCGCCATCTTAAGTGCCGTGGTAGGGTCAGAGGAAGCGGTTTTCGATGTCATTCAAAATAAAAAAAGTGTTTTGATTATCTTGAAGAATAAAGTTTTTACGGATTTGTACACAAATAAAAGTAGGCACCCTGTATATGCATGCATTTTAACTTACCACTGTCTTATTATTGAGGGTTCGAATGGAAGTTATCACTGGTGAAGTCGGAGGTACAATTGTATGTATTATTTTTGGAGTGTTGGTTAGAGACATGAACATTTGACAGACATATTGACCGTAGTCCCTATTTGATGTTACGTTAATCTCTAAACCTTCTCCAGTATTTCTCATATTGGGTAATATTTCTATAGCAATGTTGCCTTGATATAAAAGCCAATTATCTTTCCTCCACACGCTCACCACATCTAGAAAATTTGAAATGTTACTAAGTAGTGGCAATGGGCCTGTGACATTTTCTTTAAAAAGCTACTGCTCCAGAGATTATTACAATGTTTAAATAATTTTTTGAAGGCTTCTTAATAATCATTTATTGTCAAATCAACAAATGCAAATTCAGAATTATTTGAAATTGATCTACTTTGTTAAGCAAGTTTTTAACTATTTGAAGATTTTCCCAACTTATTTTCGATTTATATTTTACTCGTATTGTCCACTACTGTAAATTGGAATATCCATTTTTACCCCAAATTATATCATTGCTTCTATTATCACTAAATAAAATATGACAATCAAAAGTTATGGCTCCACCAACAAATTATTTCAAAGATATAAATGGAACTAATTTTGTTGCTAATGAAAAGTTGTAAGGGTTATTTCCTGGAGCTTCTACTGATATAGCTTGATGTGGAAAATATTCAGGAGTTTACGAGAAATAGCATTTTCTTTGTGAAACAGTTTATGCTCAAAAATTTATTTTTTAGATCAAAACAGTTATTTAAAATATGTCAGGGAAAGTAACATGTTAACACAACTGCTTGCATGTAAAACTTTAGTTTGAGCGGATTTTAAAATAACCCATATGGAAACTTGATTTACTCACTTTTAAAGGGCAAAATTAATTATTTTTACATGAAACACTTCCTCTAAAATCGGCTCAGAAATCCACTGTTTCATTATCGTCAACTATTTTCGAAACACTATATTTTACATATTGAATTTTGCAAAAGATACTTTACACTTTTTAAACATTCAATCTATGAATAGAAATATTAGAATTTTGTATCTGCTTTGGATTACCTTGCAGAAAAAAATCAGAAATATGAGGCCGAATTCAACACCTTGTAGTGATTGATATTTCCAGCATATAGATATCTATTTGTAAAGCGCTTTAAAAACATAATAATCGGATAGAGCGAGTAAAATATCCAAATATATTTCATTTTGGTAATTATTTACAACAGCGACTCTCTAATTTTAACAAAAAAATTTCTACCTCTCTATTTTAGAAGGTGCTGATCACGAATCTGAAGTGTAAATTTCGGCGCTCGCATGTAGTTTTCGAAAATTTTTTTTTCAAAATTGTAACCTCATGTATACATTACAGGCAGAGACAATTTTAACCAAATACAATTTTGATCATTTTTTTTTCGTAAACTAGATTCAGCCGAAATCTGATTTCAGAACGCCTCGGAGGACCACCATTATCCGAGGAACGCTTCTGACTGTAGCAATCGTAATACCAACAATAGGAACCGAAACCAAAATATGAACGGGCCCAGAGACACTGATAAAAACTTGAACCTGAAATAAAGTTACTTTATTCCACTAGTGGATAAAGTATTACTTTAGACAGTTCATATGTGTGGATAAAAGTCCGATTATAAGGTGACTGGATAAAAGATATTTATGTGTTGTTATTTTAGTATGATTGTTGTAGTTTATAGTGGCTAAGTTTGGTTATTTATTGTATTTGTATGCTACTTAAGATACGGCATCATAATGGTCGTTATTATGATCCTTTCAACTGACATTAAAAAAATATTATTATTAAAAAATAACATAACCGTAAGTTTGTTCTTACCTGGATTGGTAATCTCGCAGGGCAGTCGCACTACTTCCCCAATACGTGCTGTGAAATTCTGCGGTTTCGTTATAAACTCCGCTATGGTTTTGTTTGTTGTAGATACGTCTTCATCGACTTCGGTTATGTCATAGTTATCATAATCGTCGTTTTGAATATCTTTATTTTCCGCATCTACAAACAAATCTCCGTATGTGTTTTCAAAAGCATCTGGTTTTGAATTTACTAAAAAATATATTGCATTACTAATGGCGATAAAACAGTTCTCTTCTATTAAGTGAAAAAATTATAAAAAACAAAATTTTATTCTAAAATTTAAGTACATTATAAAAAATTTAAAACCCGTAAATTATTAAACAGTATACTTCTTTTTAAATCCTTCTGTAATTTTCAAGAAAGAAAGAAAAATAATAGTTATTTTTTATGCATTTGTAAGAAATTTAAAATATTTACTTATTACATCATTTTTTTAAATTTTGAATCGCCTTAAAATACAAGCGGTTCCAGATGTCCAATTTCCAAAATCCCCAGAGGTGTCGAAGTTCTAGGGTTCCATCATGTTCAGTAAGATTGTATCATTAATAATTAGTTAAATCATTAATCAACGTAATGTAATTCTCGTCACCACGTCAAATATCTTTAGAAAGATATTATACATGTTACATTTTTCAAAACTTCACTAACACTCTGTATCTCCAATCTAAGTTGTTTAACAAATACGTGCTTACGAGTCTTGTAATTTTACATAAAGAATTCTCCTTGAAATAACTATTTTAAGTGGAGGGGGTAGGGGTAGAGTGTATGTTTTGTAAAAAGTTTTCATCTCCGATGCTTCGTTAAACATATACAGGTGTTAAACTTACAAAACTATTTTTGATTTTTTTAAACATTTTAAAAATTAGTCAGTGAAATAATTGGGCACCTGGATTTATGTAAACATTGTTCAAAATTTGAAGCCCTTTTGAGGCTTGCCATCGCGAAGAATTAACTAAACTATGTTGGATCATATTCAGTACAATGACCTCTATATAAAAATTGTGATTCAATGCACGAAAACATAAATTGTCCGAGAATTTGTTATAATAGAAGGAAATGTGACAGATATCAACCGCTTTAATATTTTTCAATAATATACTGAACTTAGTTCTACCAAAATTTACAGAATAAATATATAAGTTGTATCACTCTCGAACACGCCCCGCCTTACCAATTCCGCTCTCCTCACCCGTCTTGGGGACAGTTTGGTACCCAGGATCCTTCACGGTGGCCGATGCTAGAACTGTAACGTGTTGAATACGATCGATATAGTGTAAGACAAAAAACCTTGAATATCTGTTAGTGTTTATTTTATTTATTTATTTTTTCTTCTAAAAATGCCTGTGATACTGTGATATATTGTACTGTGAATAATTGTCTCTCCTTTTCCATTGTCTAAAGAATAAGGCAAGGTATGTATTTAATTTCATCAACTGATATAAAGAAATAGGTCACGATATAAAATTTGACGGGGTACACCGATAAAAATTAGAATCTTCATTTGAAAGATTGCCCTGATCAATGCTATAAAAAAATTAGAATTTGAAGCAAACATTTTTCAAATGAAACATCAAACATTGTTTTTGTATGAACCAACAAGTAGCTTCTTTGTAGTGGCATTTATTAAAAAAAGTGTAATATGCAATAATTATGTAAGTAGATACTTAATTGTGTCATGTAAATTTTGCAAGCATTTTTGGTTCTGCGAATGCAATTCACAGGAGGTATTTTTTTTAGTGTACAGACGGAGTTAATATTTTTGGAAGCATTCCAAAAATGACTGCAGCAAAACTTGGATTGAAGAATTCTGAAGAATACACTGGACATTGTTTCAGAAGGTCTTTAGCCATAATTCTGGTTGGTGGTCGTGGAGATAAGCAGATGTTAAAGGGTCATGAGAGCTGAAAATCTTCTACGTCAGAAGGCTATGTTGAGAATTCTTTAGAGAATAAGAAGCATATATAGTAAAGAAGATCATGAGGTCAAACACGGATTTAACGATTGAAAATTCTCGAACTTATGTGCATCTATTTCTGGTATACAAATTTCTAATTGTAAAAAGTGTTATTATATTCATAACAAACCTTTGGTTTTATAATTTTTTTTTTCAATAAATAAATCCTTTTTCTAAAAAATTAGGTTTTATTTAACAGAATAATGTGTTATTTATAGACTGTAAAATTATTACTAAATAAAAGTAAATCGACTAATTTTACTCTTGCGTTTTTACACTTCAGAGAGAACTGCAAGAAGGTTTTGAAAACGAAAAAAACGCATTAATTCCGTAATCCATTAAATTTAACCCCCGTAGGAGAGACTCTTGTGCAATATTTACCATTTCGCGCGGATGTCACAGCAAAAAACAGCATAAAGGTGCAACACAGACCGACTAGCCTCACTTCCATCTTCTATTTGAAAAACCAAAAACTGTCACAGAATGCCACCCACTTTTACACTGATAACAAAAGCAAAAAGAAGAATCATAGCATAGGACACTTCTTCTTCGGTCAACTCTGTTTGCACGGATCTCACACCGATCGGTTTAAAATCATGTCGCAAAGGCACTAATTGAAGTAGACCAGATCAGCACTTGATCACACATTTAATACCAGCGAACAGGATCTTGAGGCACACTGAGTGACTTAATTCGCGATCGCGGGAGCTGCCGTGGCAGTAATGATTGAGTGACTGGACTACCCCCTCTATTTGACAGCCTTGCCATGCAGAAGAAAACGGAAAACAAGAATGATAGTGAGCGGGGTCATAGCGTGCCTTGGTAATCGCGGTTCGCGATAGGAGTCCAAAAAATATACGGATACGGTTTCAGATGACGATTTAGCCGAATTGATGAGGAGTAAAACCTGCCTTGAAAGTTTATTACGTTTATTTTTAAGTGCCAGGCAACTGGTGTATGACAGCTGCTTTGTCGGAGGCATTAGGACGAGGTCGACGGTTGCAATCGGAATGCTTGGGACGCACTGAAGAAAGATACAAACATATTTAGATATTAATTTGTGTCTAAACCTATAAAAAAAAACAGAAGGAAACTACTATCTACTTCGGTACTCCTGTTCCATATAGGTTGGGAATGGAAGAAAGATAACAACAAAATTAAAAAACAACAAATTTACTTGGCACTATAGATCTTGGTGGTAGAGGTGACAGGGATTGGTAATAGTCGACACAGCTGACTGCAGATCTAGTCGTACAGGGTGCCTGAGTATCACATTGAAAACAGACTTAACTTTAGAGTTCAAATTGTAATAAATGTTGAAACTATTGATTAGAACCTTTTTAGCATGTTCTTTGGACGGACGAAAGTCGGTTTGTCAGTAATGGTTTGCCAAACAGGCGCAACAAACACTACTGGTCTATTGAAAATCCCCACATTGTAAATCCAGTCCAAAACTAAGACCATATTGCAGTAAATGTATAGTGCGGCATCATCCGTAGGCATTTAGTTGGGCTTTATTTTTATGAACATACATTGCACAACGTAAGTTAACTAAATTTCCTACAAGAATTAATTTTAAATAAAATAGAAATAAATCTGGTCTTAAACCATTAACAGCTTTATAATTGATTTTTAATCCAAGAAACAATCAATAATCATAAAAGATCCAAAAGATGAATCTGGTTACTAAAGAGCTAGAGATTAAAAAGAAAATTTTCAAATTAATCGCAAATGAATAGAGAAATGATTTTGAATAATTATCATACTGTATAATAAATAATCATTTCATAGGACGGTATATTCACTGATATTTAAGTCGATTTCTTCTAAGGTAAGCAGTGTGCCTAGAGAACATAAATTTATACTATACTATACTATGTTATATCATGTTACGCCAAGAAGAAGAGAAGAGAGAATATAGAAGAAGAGTGGTAAGAGTTTTGCAAGTTGGTACAATTAGAAAATTCAAATTTTGGTACAGGGTTTCTACCAAGAATGATAACCTTGATAACTTTCTTCTTTAGTATTTAGGAAAATATTTCTTGATGTTTTGAGCGCTAAAAAATTTGAGAAAAGAGGCCGTGAATAACCTACATCGATGCTCGTGTACCCAAATGTTAAATGTATTTCGTCTGAACAAAGTAATGTACGAAAAAGATAAGCTTATGTAAGTTGCATGTAAAACAAGTAAGTATAAACAAAGCGTTTTCAAAGTGGTCGCTAATTCTCTTTAGATTTATGGATGAAATATCAATGCAGAGTCAATATGAATTAAAATCCTTTTTTTTTTAAACAAAAAAACTAAAGCAAATTTTATGATATTTATATTTTTACCTCTCAGTTGTTTTTATTACATTATTATAAATGTTTAACAGTATTAATACAATTCCAACTTAAATAAAATTTAGCAAAATATTAAATAGTGTTACTAAGCAACAACACTACAGTATCTATCAAATACTGTAATGTTCCCTCTCCCGACCGCAGATGACCCCGGGAAATAGCTTTATATACACGGCTACCATAAAAAAGTACTATTTACATGGATGGGACACTTTTGTTTAATGGAATTGTTACAATTTCTGACTTTTGTATGAAAAATATTTTTTATTGATGTGATAATTACAGTTGTGAAATAGTCGTAGGTTATCTATGTCGAATTATTTTCGTCAATTACGTTTTAACATACACACTAACAAATATGTATTGATAGCAGGGAAAAGTTATTATAAATAATATTTATACACAGCAAAAAAAAAGAGTTTTAAGATTTATAGGGAAGGTTTTCCATTTGTAAATAGATTATTGTATAGTTGTTTGGAAATGAAAGAGAGTAATAAAACCCCGAGATAAGACCTGGCCATGGGCGTGGTAATATTTCGTTTCAGGTAATTATCGGGTAACACTAATGCTAACAGGAAATGGGTGTACATTAGTATATTTTACTGGATACATCATAGGGAAGGAGCCAGTGTATTGTGACAGATTAATCCAGCCTTAGAGCTGAATATACGAAGACGTTCTAGTGCAGTAGAGTAAAATTCGACTTGTGTTTAGTGACTATTCTGCCAGTGGATATAATATTGTTTGGGTAAATGTCGAGCTTATCAAATTACGTACCTGCTAAACGCATGAAAAGATGTGCGCTGTGCGCTGTCTCAGAATGAGAAGATTGTTATATTAAATGTATTTAATGCATTGAAACACCAAAATCCTACCAACAGTGTTGACGACATCGTGGAAAAGTGTTCCAAAATGACAGGGATTGGAAAATCGACTATCTACAGATTTTTAAAGGAAACAAAAAATGAACAAGATGCTGTAAATTCCCCAAAATCATCTACAGGGAGGTTAAAAGTCGTTATAGATGATTTCTTCAAAAATGTCATTCGCAGAAAAGTACACTCATTTTATTTTAAAAAAGAAATACCAACACTGAACAAAATTTTAAGTGAACTTTCAGAGAACAGCGATTTGCCAAAAATCAGTAGAAGCAAATTATGGGCCGTATTACGAATTTTTGCTGGGAAAAGCAGAACAGGAAGTCAGTTTTTAACGATAAAGATGAAATTATTTCTTGGCGAAGATCCTACTTAAGATCAATTAGAAAATTCCGTGACGAAGGGAGGAATATTTATTATCCAGACGAAACTTGGGTCAACGAGGGATATGCTGTAACAAAAGTATGGCAAGATAAAAATGGAAAAAGTTTTCGACAAGCATTTCTGGATGGACTTTCAACAGGGTTCAAGGCACCTTCAGGTAAAGGGCGAAGATTAATAGTGACACATATAGGTAGTGCCAGTGGTTTTGTATCTACAAAACCGGTTTATTTTTATTTGAATCTAAAAATACAGGTGACTATCACGAAGACATGAACGCAGATGTTTTCGAAGAGTATTTTACACAGATGTTGGATCTTATTCCTCCGGGGTCTGTATACTTAAAACTGACTCACTTTGTATAACACCGTACGGTAAATATAGTTATACGTAATATATTTATGTGGTGTGGTAAATGCCTATTACACGCCATCGCTACTGTTTGTGCATTTGTGCAGTGTTGCCAACATAGCAGCATAAAAATTCTTCAGGTGAACTGTAAAAATTCTTCATAAATGTTCACAACCTACGGAATTAAACTGATAATTTTTAAGTAATGTACTTGATAGAAAATAACCTTTTTTTTGTTCAGAATAATTTAAAAAAAAATATGAAAAAGGAAACATTCGAAGAAAACATATTTGTATTTTATACACTTCATAACATCTCTATACAGGGTGTTCCAGAATGATGGTCAAATATTTTACTAGTGTATTCAAGCGATTTTAGGGGGGGGGGGGAAATCTTCGTATGAAATTTTTCAAGTTGGGTCCTTTCTGTTGAGATATTCGAGTCTCAAAATGGCGGAAAAAATAGTTTTTTTATTTTTCTTTAAAAACGGTTACACTTAGAAATTTCAATTTTGGTACACAATATCAGCTAGTCAAAAGCTATTTTGTGGTGGTATTTACTCCTTGGCTCATGTTTCTGGAAGGCGGGAATAAACAACCCCTAGATTTGTTTCTTTCAGAACTTTGACTACTTTTTTCCCTCTTGTAATTTTTTCATACAACCAACAGTTTCCGCGGAAAACAATAAAAATGCTTTTCCTTACTCTAAACATCTTTTCGTCACCGGTTTCTGATAACCGCAGTAGGCGGTTGCTATGTTGATGTTTCTCTGTTGTTTTGTCAAACAAATCGCTATTAGGTCTATAATTAACAGTTTTTGCAAATATTTCTAAACAAAGGTATTCCTATAACTGTTGCCAATCCTGCCGTATGCATATTCCATCAATTTATTCGCTAATATTTGTACCGAAGAGTCAGTTGTTTACAAATATTTGTAAAAACTGTCAAGACTGATTTGTTTCATAAGACAACAGAGAAACATCATCGTACCCGCATTTACCGCCTACTGCGGTTATCAGTAACCGGTGACGAAAATATATTTAGAGTAAGGAAAATTATTTTTATTTGGTTCCGCGCAAACTGTTGGTTGTATGAACAAATTACAAGAGGGAAAAAAGTAGTAAAATTAGGTGAAGTATTTAAAAAAAAAGTTTTGTTGAAATCGGCCATTGAAGGAAAAAGTTCTGAAATAAATAAATTTAAGGGTTGCTTATTAATCACGGAATGGATAGATAGCAAAGACAAATAATACTGAATTAAAAAAACTTGTTACTGGTTTGAGCAAAAACTTTCACGAAACATAACAAAGATAAATCAATTTATTACTCCAACCAAGAAATATCTATAAAATTAAAAATTAAGAAAAGAAATGTATATCATGAGAAAAAATCTTCTCAGCTGTGTTTTATTCTTCTTTTCTTCATCACTTAAAAAAAAAATTGAAAACATTTTCCCTTTGAAGAAAAATCTTTACAGTTGGCAACACTGCATTTGTGGCTTAGAGCGCGTTGTTGTATGGACGCATCTCAGGAGGAGGTAATAGGGCTAATCTCTTCCCCTCCTCCAAGTCTCCTTATAGTTTTCGACAAAAAAAATATGTTATTAACATCACTGGGCAGACTGAGCTAGTGCTGGTACTGACTACTGTAGTCTCAAGCGTCATCGGAATGCAGGCGATTCCGAATACTGAAATCCGATTGTAGTACGTTTTTGCGATTTACAATAATTTTTGTGGCTTACGGGTATAGCAACTTGGAGTTGATGGATATCGTTTTAATTTATGACGAAGTAAGACGGAATGTTTTAGCAGCTTCTAGTCTGTACGCAAGGCGGGCGTGACACGCTGAACATCCATGGTATATTGCAGCAGCAGAGGAACACATTTTAGAGATTAGCATTTCACTTGTAACTTTTTGCAGAGGTCCGATTGAGATGCGGTTTTCTGCAAAATGTTCAGCGAATTTTTTTATAAGAAAAGGTACATCTAACCTCTGTACGCTCGCAAATTTTTAATTTTTTATTTAACAAATGACCCATTTTTGTTGAACATATGGCAAATGTCACACACGATTCAACGAAAATGTCTGGAAAATGTTCTCTCGGGGGTTTTCGAGGTCCCTCTTCATCACTTTGGTGTTAGCTTTATTATTTATTGCTAAATTATTGTAACTGGGCTAATTAACAAATTAAAAACTCCACCCCCGAAATCACTAGAGAACCGGAATTTTTTCCAGGATTTCTGGCTTATTAAGGCAAACCATCGGCACAAGATTTTTGCAAATATAATTGTTTATTGTTCGATTGTTGCAACCTCGCTAATTAACAAATTAATAACTCTACTCCCGGAATCCTGGAAAAAATTCCGGTTCTCTAGTGATTTCGGGGGTGGAGTTTTTAATTTGTTAATTAGCCCAGTTACAACAATTTAGCAATAAATAATAAGTCTAAAGGTACGGATTTGCTGGTGCGACTGCGGCTGCGGCTCGCGACTGCGACTTGTCGCCGACCAGTAGTTGAAAATTGGTTTTTATATATTTTACTGTTTTAAACACGTAGGAACAATTTTTTAAATTATTAGATGCTGAAACATATACTTTTTTCTATTATTTATATTGCAAATAAAAATCGGATTTCTGTATTTTTTTAATTTATGGTTATAGTAGGGCCGCATGGCGAAGACCCCCATAATAAAAAATGGTCAAGGAATATTACCTCAGAGGAGACATGTAAATTTATTCCTATTTAGGTATTATTTGGGCCTCACCTCTTAGTTACTTAAGTTATTTTTACACGAAATGGAATGCATAACATTCATAAAATACTCACTTATGTTTGGGATTTTGAAAATCAGCACGCGAATCAATAGGATCATTTCCAACAACGCTTTTACTTAAATATTTGAGCAGGGTTTGTGGATCATTCATATTACCAAATCGAATGGATAGGATTCAGTATCTCGAGTTCCTTTGAAATGATCTGAAATGGGTACGATGGATTGGACGACGAGGAATGGTACGATAGCCATCACGATTTCCTAACTTAAATCCTTTGAACTTCTTTTTGTGGGGATATATAAAAAATGAAGCGTACCTATCACACCAAAATGGACACTATTGATAATTTACGCGAATAAACCATAGCTGCTGCCAATAACTTACGAGTTCAAAACGGACAAGAACCAGGAACATTTGTGTTAGTTCGTAGGACCTAAGTAAGATGGGCCCAAATGTGTTTACACATCGGTGGACAAAATTTTGACAAGTTGTTGTAACATCAGGTACTTCCAATTATTTTATTAATTTTAATAATTTATAATAACAATAGTGGCAAAAACATAATTGAATTTGTTGATATAAAACAGGTGTTATAAAATGTAACTTATTTCTTTCCTTCGAAATTTCTATCCATTTTTTAACGGGTAGCCGATTGAATGCATTGCCGCCTTATCAGGTTTTACACTGGACCAGTTTACAGTGCCGTGCAGAAGTATATTTTTAAATCATTATTGAACTGCTTTTTCAATTTTTTTTCTTACAAAGTTGTATTTGTAGTCCCTTGTACATCCAATTTTTTTTTTTGTATAAGTTTTCATCCTGTGTTAAAGAATTCAAGTTATAAGACCTAATTATTATTGTAATGTAAATGAGTAATAATTTCTCATTAATCCTTATTTTTAAACATGGACAACAGATGAGTTATGTGTTGCATATCAGTTGTTGACCTCAAAATGGCATTCACTGTATTTTTTCCAAATTAGATTATTTTATCCATTTGGAACTAATAATACTCTAATTTCCATACTGGACTAATTTTTTTTAATCTGAAATTGAGCTATTTTTATAATCTCTTACCTACCTATTGGTGGCTTGCAACATGTGATACAATTGGGATATGGTACAGTACACTTACGTATACACACAATATTGCGAAATAAAAGGCAGTATATAGCTTATATTAATTTTATATTTTCTCTATTATACATACATATACAATTTTTCCGTCCACGGGTAATCCTGATACAGCTTAAAATCTATGTACAGTAAAGACTTCGAAATCTTGATATGTTGTCGGATTGTTCTGGGTAGAGGTTCAATAAGTTTTTGGTCAGAGTATCTCAAAAGTCTGTGTCAGAATTTCCCGTAAACATTTGTTTTGTTTTAAGCAACAATTCCTCTAATTTAGATTTTATAAAACATGTTTAGTTTGTTTCTCTGCTTTTAATTTTATAGTATAAGGCATACGATCAGTTCCCTAATCAGTTCCGTGAATTCGATAAAACAATATTAATCGCAGCAGTGTTAAAAAAAAGTTGTCGGTTGGCTCTATTTTAAAACCTAGGGAACTTTGTTAGGCATTATGGTATTAAATACGTAATAAAATATAAATACGTCACATCACACAAAAATAAACAAAATATGTACATTTATATCTAAAAATCTATAAATTAATAACCTTGGAATATAAACGGAACATGTAACGTAATAAAAAATACACATATATTCCAAAATTATTTTAATATACATAAAACTATTCAATAATGATTTGCCACATTTTATCGACTAAATAAAACCTACGTGAACTGGATTCAATTGAAAACCGGACTAGAGGAGAACTACAGAATTTCGATAAATTTTGATACGGAAAATCTAATAAACAAATACTGACCGAACCTACTAAGTAAAAAAATATTTATATGAAGTCCATATATAACATTACGGGTAACTTATACTTATTTAAAACAGTTAAGTTCGCTTTGCCAATGTATAAATATATATATTTAAAAGAAAATTGTATGGCATCTAAGATTGTCCCGTCGATAAAGAACCGAAAGATCAGCTGCAACATTTACAACAAATTTTAAGTTTCCCATTTCAACAACAAATAGATCACAGAATCGTTTCCACTAAAAAAATACAGCAAAACCGATTTGCTACGAGATCTTAGTCGATCTGAATCCGTGAACCAAACAGAGGGGAATAGCGAACACAATAAAGGATAAAATATTTACATGGATTTATAGTATGAGGGGGGGTTCATCAAATAACTTTTTTGCATAATTTACTTATTCTAAACAAATTTAAATACTTTGGTTTTTTCTTGTTTTTAAGCTACTTAGTGCATGGAAGATTTCACTTGTACGTCATTCACGTAGCAGTCTCACTGTCGGTACCATAAAGTCAGCAACGCTATACTGGTCAGATACACCGAAGATATCACCGTTGCGCATCCACCTGTTTGAGAAGCTGAAAAATAATTGTTCATGTTAATATACTCATATACACCTATTTTTTCAAATTTGCTCAAATCTTTAAGCAAACGGGTTCCATTTTCATAGCAATTAAATTATTAAATAATATTCTACGACCATTACCATATATTTTCAACAATGTCTGAGAGCCTCGTAATCAAATTGCTTTTGGCACCAAGTAATTGTAATTTTCTTAAACACGTTATAAGCTCAGTTTCATCAGCTGACAACTGTGGTTGGAATGACATCAAACTAACCGTATAATGCGTTTAACTGATATACCATTGAACTAGATTAATAAATATTCAAATATTTTAATCATCATTCATTCATCATTGATACGCGAAGTTAGGTAGATGTAATCTACACTGATTTTTCGAAAGCCTTTGATAAAATTGATCACAAGATTCTACTATTGAAACAAATATCCTCTGGTTTCTCTGACTCATGAGTGGACCTGTTTTGTTCTTATTTTTCTGACCGTCAACTCTATGTGCAGCTTCGAGAATACAAGTCTCGTGAATTTCTTTATTCATCTGGGTTACCTTAAGGTTCTATACTCGGCTCAATGTTTTTTATTGTTTTATAAATGGAATTATACAGTGTAACAACAGTGTAAAAATTTTCCTCGAGGCAAACTCGCTGCAAGATTTTGTAATACTTCAGAGTAATTTGAATCTAATTCACGAATGGTGTCTTCAAAACAACTCACCTCTGAAGTGTATCTCTATGTCCTACATAAAAAAAAAACAAGTAAAATGACGTATTAACTAACTAATATACTATTCCATTACATGCT
Source organism: Monochamus alternatus (assembly GCA_037114965.1). Taxonomy (NCBI): domain Eukaryota; kingdom Metazoa; phylum Arthropoda; class Insecta; order Coleoptera; family Cerambycidae; genus Monochamus; species Monochamus alternatus. The sequence continues at coordinate 7,838,115 of CM073426.1, read as the reverse complement.
GGGCAACTTTATCCTTAATAGGCTTGTGTTTGTCAAGTATCTTGGAGTGTTGTTTGATGAAAAGTTATCGTTCAATGAGCATATCTTGTACTATCAAATCTATTTATAGGAGCTTGGGATTTGTTCTTCGCAAATCTAAGAATTTTAGAAACATGGAAACCCTTAAATTGCTGTATTGCTCATTTGTATGCCCCAAGCTCAAATATGCAGCTATTATTTGGTCACCTATTTATAATAACTATCAGACTGCAATTGAAAACGTTCAGCAAAGATTCACGAAATCTGCGATGTACTTAATTGAAGGTGAGTTTGTTCTTAGGGGAATAGCAAATGATACATTTTGCTGCAGCGTACTAAACTTTGTCTCTTCAAGAAAAATAACCTCTTAAATTGTTCGCTTACATAAAATTCCGCACAGGAACTTTATCTCAGATCCGGTTTAAAATACCATCTTTTAATTCATGAAACAGTGCTGTTTTCAGTCGACTTAGGCACGGACAAATTCCATGATCGTGTCCCCATTGTATCAAATGATCATGCATTATACAAACATTGAGAATTCGCTGATATATTTGTCTATTCTATTGAACATATTAAGCAAATATATTCTGTTTAGGTATTATTCTTTTTGTTTGTTTTTTGTATCTCCATATTTTTGTATCTTTTATTCTGTATTCTGTATTTATGATATTTTTTTTTTAATTTCTAACTTTGTATCTATTTTATTCATGTACAATTTTTTATTGGTGTTGCTTTGTGTATTTCTTTTGAGATTATTGTATTGTACTCAAGTTATATTTAATTATGTAGGATATTGTAATTAAAAAAATAAATAAATACATCCATAACGCTACGCAAAACGAAACGTACAGACTCACAAATAATATCTTTATCAGTTTGGTTGCCTAACGTTCGTGATCACATGGTTCTTGGACATTGTCGAAGGCACTACATTTATTTTGGTTAGATATATTAACTTTAAATAAAGGAACATAATTTTGGTCAAATTGGTTTCAAAATTTTAACTTCGAGATGTTGTTTTGTTCTTCATGCGTTCCCTCAAAACATCAAATCTTTCAAAAGACATTATACAAATGAAATGTCTATGTAACAGTAAATAATATACATATTCTAAACATTTACTAAACTTAAATAAATATAATAAAAAAAAATACCTCCTACAGGTGATTCATTCTCTTTACGCGGTGCAGGTGTGGTAGAAACAGCTTGTTTTTCTGTACAAAAGTTTAAAATGGCTGTGTTAACGGTGTGATGTTTAAAAAAAATTAAAATTTGTTTACTAACAGTCACTTATCATTTTATAAAAATTTATTAACAAAAATATGTTCTTAAAGACAAAAATATACATTATTTTGAAATAAATATTATTTTTTCATTTTTTTTCTAAAATGCTATTGATTTTAAAATAATTCTTGGGTTCAAAATATTCAACATTTCCCTAAACATCACTTTTTTCAAAAGTTTCCTGATAACATCAAATCTTTAAAAATATTCCAGATATTGGCATTACAAAAATAAAATGTCTACGTATCGTCAAGCCTTTTTATAGAACAATAAATAATATATTCTACACTTACTAGACAAAGTACAATTAAAATTAAAAAATACCTCCAACAGGTGAATCATTCTCCTGAAGTGGTGCAGGTGTGTTAGAAACAGCTTGTTTTTCTGTACAAAAAAACGAAATGACTGTGTTAACAATGTGATGCAGTTTAAAAAATGAGAATTTGTTTACTATCAGTTTCTTTTCATTTTATTCAAAAGTATTTAAAGTACATTCTAAAAGTCAAAATAAACATTACTTTGAAATAAATATTAATTATTTTCCTTATTTTTCTGTTACTATAGTCGAGGCACAAAATAATAGAGTGGTTCATGATGGATTGATGGAAGTTGATGATATAAAATATGGATATGGAAATCATGGATGGTATTTTAAAATGAGCATCTGACAAATAAAAGAATCAGGTTGCTATTTCACGGAATGAAACTTTGCCTATAATATCTAGAAGGGTGATTTTGGGAATTATACTTGATATGAATTTTTGTTTTATACAACGTACTAGAAAGAATATATTGATAGAATAAGACGAAGTAGTCATAAGACAACAAATCACTCTATAAAAATCGGTAACACGACGCTCCTGGTACGCTACAAACTTTCTGATGATGCAGCCATATGACACTCCAATGCCGAAGGAAACATCGTTGCCACATCATGTTACATACATAATATCGTCTAACACTTCAGCGTGTTATTCAAATTTTTCATCATTTAGTCGCACTTTCTGCATTTCCCGCATTTCTTTCCCCCCAAATTTGGAGATCACACCACATATTTGGAGGGGGGATGAAGAGAATACAAGCATTATTTTATTTATTTCGATCTCGCGTATTGGTGGTAAATTCACAATGCCTAATTTTACAAATTTAGAATATGCGGAAATGGTAGTTTTATACGGAGAATGTTTCCGAAATGCGAACATTTTCCAAGTACGCGAATCTTTATGCAAATGCTTCAACGCCTTCGCGATACGGGTTCTTTGAAATCGCGTCGGTAACTTGCGGGACATCGGCAAAATGACTTAAATGTGATAGCAGCTGTTTTAAATTTAGCTGAGGGGCAGCCTACTATTTCTATAAGAACCATTTCAAGGCAACAGAAGATATCCCAAAGCAAGGTCTGCAGAATATTACGAGAAAACTCACCGAACCCGTATCAATTTCAAAAAGTTCAAGCTTTAGAACCTGCTGATCTTCCCCGCCGTCTTGAATTTTGAAATTGGCTGACCCTGATTTTACTAATAATGTGCTATGGACGGATGAGTGCAACTTTACTCGAACTGCCATTTTAAACAGGTTAATACCATAGGTACTACTTAAAAAACAATAAATATCTTGGCTAGATGTGCGTAACTACAAACTGAATAATTAATTGTACTTACGAGTAATACTAAAAATGCATATTCAATTGTAAAACGTAGTGAAAATGTCATATCAAAATTATTAAACTGTAATAACCTAACATTGGTAAAAATTTATTTATTATCTGCATTTGTTTTTATTAACAAATAAATCAATATTTAAGGAAAATTCATTCATGTATCCAGATAAAAAAGTTAGTTTTTAAATAAAAGTAAACAAGGTAACTAGGTTATTGACCTAATAATACGGTAGGTCAAGATTCACTCTCTATAACTTTTATGAGCATCATATCAGAGACGTGCCGTTTCGGTCTTTGACAGTTTTTTGTCGACAACAACGAGTTTTTTATTAGTATTTAAACACGAAACAACTTTCAGCTTCTCTTAATAATTTACCCATTGGGTATAGGTTTTTTATGTAATGTACCTAAATGGTTTATTACTCGGTTTATTATTAGATAAGTTGACGTTTTGTAATTTAAATGTTAAATATTTTTTAAACTGTAACCAAGCTAATTTATTTGCAGTTGTAACAGCCACATTTGGTCGGACAAAAATCCACACGCTACTAGTCGGTTTAGCTTTCAGAGGCGATTTGTTGTCAACGTATGGACAGAAGTGTACGGGGATCCTTTGACTGGACAGTATTTTCTACCGGAAAACCTGAATGGATCGCGTTACTTGCAATTTTTAATAGAATTATTTGATTTCATTGGATATTAACATTTTAAATTATTATTGGCTGAACTGAGCAAGAAAAAATATGAGATTCTAAAATCGTCAGTACAACCGTTTATTTATGATGTCTAATACCTAGGTAGGTACTAGGAAACTATTTCAATTTGGCAACGTGGCATCAGGTCGACATCGAGTTGAACTGTGAGCTGTAAACGACCAAGGCTGTGAGCGGTCAGTGACAGTCTGAAAAGGGGGTTTAAATAATGATTTGAAAATATTTTTTTTTCGGCATAAATCTGCATTTAGATTTTTTTTTGAATCGCGTATTCGTATTATACGTATTATTCTCTATCTCCTCTTAAAATTAATAACATTATGACTGACTCACTATGTATACTTATGGATTTTATAAAACTGACGGAATGTGGATAAATAAAGGCCTTACAATGCATCTAAAACAAAGCATTTTGAACCGTACGCGAGTATTATTAACACAATGTGCGTGCGTCTCACGGTTGGAAACTATTTACAAACTGTTCTACGAACAGACATAATAACTGGCGATAAATGTTAACGTGTGTCCGTTATAGTGACAGTGCTAATAACCGGTAGTGTGTATGTAAATAGTGCAGTGTATGTGTTAAAGTGTGATATCTGCGGAGTGCACATCAGGTGTAAGTGGGTGGTGGCAGGGCAGTGTTAGGTTCATTCAACATAAACCTATTTTTGATAATTTAAACCCTTCTCAAGTGGCACCTCTATGGAATCTTGAATCACTCTACTATTTTGGACTGAATGAATCATTCTATTACTTTGGACCTCGGGTTATACATATGCAGGCGATACATTTTTGTAATAAAATACAGTATGTCATGTTATATGTTCTCGTAAATTATAATTATAGGGTGAAAAAAAAAAAACTGGTGAGATGTTAGGGATGATATGCTTTTAAATGATGTATTATATATTGTTCATTTAAGCTTAGCTGTTAGCCTCTGAGCAGTCTAGTTTTTGAGATTTTAAGTTTCAAGTTAAAAGAGAAACAAAATATGTGACTGTTAACAATATTTGTTAAATAATTAAAAAACAAAACAAGAAAATGTCAGATTCGAAATGTAAATGTGATTTATTTTATATACCCCATGCAAACTCACAAAACCAGGTAAAAAATTAGTATTCAAACCAAAATTAGTTTACTTCGAATCTGGCATTACAGAATATTAAAATAAAAAAGTGTATACCTTTCATGTCTTTCTCTTTGTGGGTTTTTTTGTGGTGTGGTTTATGTTTAGCCAAAACTGCGCAGAAAAGCAAAAGTCAAATTCAGTGCCACAATAATTATTATCAAACAGGTAAAGCAGTGAGAAATTAAACGAAAACATATTTGGATGACTTACCTCCTTCAAAAGGCATTATGTCAGAGTAGTCTGACCACCCGTGGGCATTTTGGGAACGAGCCCTTGTTTCATAACTGCCTGGTTCAAGGCCTTTCAACGTGTATTTCACCATGTATATGTCTTTCTCCCCATCGTAACTGACTTCAGGTTTGATGTTTTGCCATTCTCCTTCCTACAAATTACAATTTTGTAGGTATATATAAAAAAATAGAAATGAAAATTAACCCGTTTTAAATAAATAGAAAGGAACCATTTTCTTCCTACTCTAAAAGTAGAAAGACAGTTCTGGATCCAACCCTTCTCGCGAACAGTATTCCGCTTATAAAAACAATGCGGTTACCATTTTTTACTGTATTGTAAAGGTATTTAAGAGTCCGTTCTCTACTTACTGATTTTGACATCTAAAATAATTACATAGGAACCTAGGATAAACGTCAAATGCACAGCATGCTTGATTGAAAAATTATGGGTTTCTATTGATTAAAAATCTGTATCGTAATGGGTATCATTATGAAACGGATTATGGGCATATAAGTGCATTGTTATAATACGGGTGTAGAAAAATAACTATTATGACATTGCCCTCTTTAAAATTAGAAGAACAAAGATTTGAGGACAGGTAAATTTTTATATAAAATAAATATAGTGACTACATTTATTTCAGTGTTTTATGTTCTTTATTATTTTAATATGGAAAATATATATAATTTGCGGAGAATTTTGTTCAATTTGGAACTTACACCTTAAACTTAAAATGACATTGTTTTAATAAGCAATGTAAAAATTGCATTCCTAAGGAATTAGAACTGTTGGTCTAAACGAAAAAATGTATTCTACAAGAAAGGTTTAGACACCACCGACAACAAAAGAATTAGCATCGAACTCCATAAGATCGATTAATTCAATACTGTATCAACTGAGAACGTATAGATCATAAGTGACTATGTATTTCTTTGAACTCCGGTCCTGCCCGCATTTACCAATCTCTAAGCCCATCCCACTGAGTGAAACACACGTGTTACAGCATTTAAAATATATTCGTTTCTGAAGTTGTAGACGTTTGGCATTTAGCATAGAATTTTGAGTAATTTTTATCAATTCGATATAATTTTAGTATTGTTGCAAAACTAAAAGACAGACTTACTTCCCTTCGTGTAACCAATTTTCGGTTTAAGCTTTTATTTTCAAGTAAATAAATTGAAATATGACGATTTATTGTACAATTTACTCATTAAACTTAAATAATTAAAAACTAATTTTGAATAAAATATTACACAGCAGCCTTAGGAAACAACTTTGTCTTTCGATTGTTTTTTTATTTAGAACGCTATGTTTATTCGTTGTCTAAATAAGTGTTATGGGCCGAGCGTAAAAAATCGGTTTATTTCAAGCGCGCGACGGATGGCAAAAACTTGGATGAGGCGCCTCTTTTCACGAATTAAAAATACGGCATTGCTAAAAGATGAACAGCATAGCATACATTTCGAAAAAAGTTCGAGAGGATGCTCTATATTGTCTTTTTGGCTTCTTCGATAACACATTCCACAACTTCAGCAATGATTTTGCAATTATCATACTTTTAACTTTATTGTAATGTAATCCATGTTTTAGATTAGATTTATACTTTATATATCTTATATTGAAGTTATGACAGTAACACCTCGATCACCCAGTATAATGCAAGAAGTTCAATTTTCAAAATCACGAGCAAATTAATTAAATTGATCCAAATACGCTTTAAATTTCCGTACTTACTCCGCTCTGATGAATAAGCAAATCATTTTGAGCAAACCGAATTTACCAATAAGGCAATTAAATAGAGAACATTCATTTGGAAACAAAGTACATACAGTTGATAGAAACAATACTTACGCCCTTTTTCCTGTACTGAAGTTGATGCTCTGTGATGGGCGCCTTTGACTGTACTTTCCAAGTTAGAACGACATCTTTATTCGATTTCTCAGGTTTCACAAAGCCCTGCACCACTGGGACTTTTACAAGGTTCACAGTTTTTTCCACCTTACCAAACTTGTTTGTTGCCGAACAGGTGTACTCTCCGAATTCGGCATCAGTCAAATTTTTGATGACCAGGATATTTTCCACGTTGTTCTGGTGTCTCTTCAGCAAGAACTTGGAAGAATCTGTTTTGATGTTCATGCCGTCTTTCTGCCAATTGACAACTGGAGGTGGGTAGGCATGAACGGTGCATTTTAATTCGGCGTCGTTTTCTTTATTCGAGTTTATTAGGTACCTGTCAATAGTCACTATAGGCTTATCTGGAATGAGTTATGAAATTAATTTTTTAAGCGAAATTGCAAATTTAGGAAATATTTACGTTCGATATTGATCTCAATGTGACTGTGAGCAAGTGGTTTGATGCCATTATCAGCTAAACATCTGTAGATACCGGCATTGTGAGGTTTTAGATTTAGGATTGTGATATTTTCTCCACTAGGTTCTATTCTTTCGCTGCCTTTGTGCCATGAAACTTTTGGTTGTGGGTTACCGGTAGCGAAGCATGTCAGTTCTAGAGTGTCTCCAACATTGAACTACAACACAATGATTATGCAAGTATATATGCATTTAAATTTTTGTATCTAAATAACTGAATGAAGCGTTAAATACTTGAAATTTAAATGTGGAGAAATAATGATTTTTACATTTAATATTTCTATGGTTAATATTATTAAATATACAGAGTGATTCACTCATAATGTCATTAATTTTAACCACTTATTGGGAAGGCCTAATAAAGACAGAAAATCGAAAAAAATACTGGACCATTCAAAAGATAAACAAATCACTGCATAACAATCGGTAACACGACGCTTCTGGTACGCTACACATTTTCTGATGACGCGTTTTAGTATTGGAGCCAACAGCGTTGCCACTCAGAACCACATACATACAGTAACAACATGTTCGCATACTGAAGTGATAAATTTGATTTCTAATGACAAACTTGTTTTCAATTTAAAATGTATGCATTTTATATATATTTTTTTAGGTGCCTTTAACAATTGTTGCATTCATTCATTCATTCATTCATTAATCGTTTTGTCAAGTTCTGACGTTCATTCACCCTAGTAATGCAAGTTCAAAAAGCTCCTCAAAATTTTATACAGTAAATCATTTTGGATAAAACATCAAAAACATACCTATTTTTTGTCACCTTCCGTTGTGTTCTTGAAAGCAGAATCAAGTCGTGCTTGTACGTTGATATTCCCAAATAATGCAAATCGCATTTGATTACGAATATCAAATCCATTACTCATGATCAGTAGGTACCGAATAACACAGACACACATGTCTATTAAAACGTCTTTGATAATTTTTTTCACGACTGTTGAGCAGAAGACAGCCGCGGTCTTTCACTACTTCACTTTAGCCAACTTGAATTGCATTTTTATTTAGGCAAATAGCAACTTTAATTAATAATTATAAACTATCCTGGCCATACAAACACACGAAATTCACCAACTTCCACCACGCAAAAATTATAACTGAGAAGTTAGGCCGTGTGCATCTGTTCCAGATGCAATCGACGACGGGCTCGCCTGCATAGGAAAACGGGCCCAAACGATGGTTGACTTATTCCACCGGTAACGGTTTAAACGAAAATTTGAACTGCCTACTTTTTATCTGTGCTGAGCATGTTGGTTACAGCCTATCCGATGTCGGCACTGATTACTGCGGTTGGGCATTTATTATAAAATTCTCATGATTTCCTGTCTATTACACCGGTATTTATAAAAACGCAAATTTAATCATTGTTTGTTTCTATTATTATTAAAAACAAGGTTATTGACCTAAATACGATAGGTCAAGACTCGGATTGCTGAATTGTTTGTCACTGAATCAACTGTTTTTTGTTGACAGCACGAGGGTTTTTTATTACTCTTTGCATTTAAGTACAAAACACGTTTCAGCCTTTCTTAATAATTTAACCTAATGAATATTGGGTTTTATTTCACTAGAGTTTTGTAATTTCAATATTAAATATTTTTTTATAGCATTAATTACATATTACAATAAGAGACACTATAGGAAAATATTTAAATTTGGCAACGTCGCGTCAGGCAGATACCGAGTTGAGCTATCGCCAGCGGTCAGTGGCAGTCTGAAAAGGAGGTTTAGATAATGCTTTGAAAATATTTTTTCGGGGTAAATATGCATTTACAGTTTTTTTAAATTGCGTATTCGTATTACACTAATTTTTCCTTATTTTTTCTTAAAGTTAATGACAGTATGACTGAATAAACCTGTACTATAAACGCGATGGTTTGAGGTGCTTCATTTCTTGGATATTATTCTGATTTTTTAACTTACCACTGTCTTATTGTTGCCTGTGCGAATTGAAGTTATCACTGGTGGAGTCGGAGGAACAATTGTATGTATTATTTTTGGACTGTTGGTGTTAGAGATCATCATTTGGCAGGCATATTGGCCGTAGTCCCTATTTGAGGTTATGTTAATGTCTAAACCTTCACTGGTCTTTTTTATGTTGGGAAATGTTTTCACAGCTAAGTCGCCTTGATACAAAAGCTCCGATTCATCTTTCTTCCACACGATCACCATTTCTAGAAAATTTAAAATGTGATTAATCATTAAAATAGTAGCAATGGCGGCTCGTGACTTTTTAAATTGATAAGAAATAGCTAACTAATCCAAAAATTAATAAATATGCTTATACTTAAAACTTAAGCTTTACTTTAAAATTACCTTACTGTGTTAGGCGAATAAATTCATTTCAGAGTGCTTAACTATTTAACGATTTCCCAAGCCTTCAATTTAATTAATTTTACATTTATCTTTTATACGCATTGTACACTACCGTTGTAATATTTTGTTTACTTTTATCTATCAATGTTAATTAACAATTCAAAGAAATATGATGAGTAATTTATAAAAAAAATGAAGCAATCATTATTATTATAAAAAATTAAAGTTACTTGCTTTAGTGAAATTTAAAAAACCATGCATTTTTTGCATGGCAGTCGACCAATTTAACATATAAAAACTGGTCTGTAATTTTTTAATGGTTTTAGATGAAGAAAAATGGTATTTGGAAAAAGTGTTTCTATTCAATAGATCTTCCAATTTCTGAAATAAAAATCGTATGCTTCTGACAAAAAAATTTTTGAAGCGTCACGACGCCCAGCATCGCTTAATTATAACTTTCATATCCATCGCAATTTCAAGCATCAATCAGCCCAAATAAAATACTTTTTACAGAATTCAATTTGCTGCAGCCGTTTACGAGAAAAGCTCATTTCCCATGATAAAAGAAACACCCTGTACAATGTACCTTTCTATAAGATTTTTTAATAACACTACCATGGACATTTAAAGAAATTTTGTCAGGCTTAATATAATTATAATTTAAATAACATAAATGTAATTTTTGTTCTTACCTGGATTAGTAATCTCACAAGGCAGTCGCAAGGCTTCCCCAATACGCGCTGTGAAAACCTGCGGTTTCGTTAGGAACTCGGGAGTGACCTCGTTCGTTGTAGGTACGTTTTCATTGACGACATCTCCCGTTTCATCTCCGGTTATGTTATAGTCCTCATACTCGTCGTTTTGGATATCTTTATTATCCGCATCTTCAGAATCTCCGTACGTATCCTCAAATGTCCCCGGTTTTGAATTCACTGAAATAAATATATTTCATTACTAATGGTGGTAAACAAATTGTCTTCTACATACTAACTGAATAAAGTTATTTTAAATTTTACACTTCCTTTTATATACAGTATGCGCCAAAAGTATGGAATAAATTCAATAAAAACGAAACAATTATTTTTTGGGAAAAATCCTCGAACAGGTCGATTTTTAATTTAAAAAATACATATTTTAGCGTAAAATGCGATTTTCAAATGTCATTTGTTTTCGAGTAATGACGTCATCGATTTTTTTTTAAATGGCAACACCATATTTTTTTCCTTGATTCTGAAAGATCGTTTAATTCTCTATCAGACAGTACTAAAATTTTCCCCTCTTACATAGGAAAGTTTTCGAGTAAATGACGATTGAATGTTAGAAAACGTAAATTCTATCCATAAAAAAGTAACAATTCTGAGGTATGTAAAATAAAATACAATTGATTAAATTTTATACTTAAATTAAATGTTCGAATTGCCATCTACCAACTTCTTGACAATGCGCAAGTCTGTGAAGAAATTCTTCTTGCACATTATGAATGATTTCTGGGGTAACTCTGCGTATTTCGTCCCGAATGCGATTTTGAAGTTCTTCTAAATTACGTGGTACTATGGCAGAAGTTCATGTAACAATTGCGGAAAGAGTAGAAATCGTTCGTTTAGTTGACGTAGACGAAATGTTCCTTCTTTTAGAGAAGCAGCACGCGAAGAGAAGAAATAGCTTCAAGACAGTAGCAAATATTGACAACACTTTTGACAATATTGAAAATGTGTTTTTCCACGGTCGGGAGTAGAAATCAGTTTCTATGACATCAAAATTAAAACAGAAGTAGTCGATTATTTCCAAGGGAGTATAATGCTCCCAAGGGAGTTTACATTATGGAGAACGTTTTTCATGCAAAAAAAGATAACATTGAAATTATTTATTGACATTTAAATTAAATGTTACATTTGTACAATTTTCCAAATTAATATTAGAAGGAATATTACTTTCGCTTACATTTACAGTTTTTGTGATTGCGCTAGTAGTGGTACCTACTAAAACCTGATTAGCAATTTTGGTCTTATTTTCAATGGAGTTCTCGACATAGCCCTCAGCGACTGTCGTTGATTTCCAACCAGCATGACGCTTTATTGTCGTGATATCCACACCAGCATCTGCCAGTAATGCCGCTGAAGATTTTCGTAAGCAGTGACCAGTATAACATGCAGCATCAGGTAATCATTAAGAATTCTTTGTCATCTGCACTTGATAGAAAACGGTCGATTTCACCCTTTGTCAATATTTTCGATTTTTTCGCTTGACATCCGTCACCGGTTCTTTTCAAAAATGCGATCAGCTTGGGGAATTTGCTTATATCTATGTTGTCGTAAATTATCAAGCATGACTTAACCATAGAATATTGCGCACTTGTAATTCTTTGCATTTTCACTGAAGTATGCCAACAAAACATTCTCGCTGTATACTTGAACATTTTTCTCGGCGCACCACTTTTTGAACCGATTGTAGGCTATATCGTATAAAGATCTTGACTTCGTAGGCAGCAAATTGCTTATTGCAACTTTCACAACAAATGGAATAGTGTCTTCACAGAATAACAGATGGTGATCAACAAAGAATCCAAACATCGTACTTAACTGTAGAAAATCATATTCGGAAAAGGTGAATGTTTGGTAGGGTATGGTTAACCAAGAAATTATTGGTCCATTTTTATTTGGTGGCACCAAACATGGTGTTTTGGTGTTTTAAAATAGTAAAACAATTTTTCGCTTATCTCAGTAGGTACATAATTTCAGAATAATTTAGAAGAATTACCTATGTTACAAGGAAGAGGCTCATACCTGCAGTTAGATGGCTCACCAGTTCATAATGCCATAATTGTTTGTGATTGGCTGAACCAAAATTTGCCAACGCGTTGGATAGGACGTAATAGTCTTTAAATTTTCTGGCCATAGAGATCTCCCGACTTAACACCACTTGATTTTTATTTGTGGATTTATTGAAGCAGAAGGCATAGAAAAATGATATTGAAAATAGAGAAGATTTCTGAAATAAAATTAGACAAGCATGTCAGGAAATAACAGAAGAGTTACGGAAAGTTGTTATTCATATTAGAAAACGTATAGAAAAATGTATAGGCCTTGAAGGAGGATTTGTCGGAAAGGATGCGATGCGATAGAAGTATTTCTTTGCATTTACATTTTGCACCTAATTTTTATTTTTTTTTATTTCTAATGCCTGCATGTTTATACTAAAATATATATTTCCCCATTTCAAAATATTGAAAGTACTATATAAGAAATATTTTTTGTCATAATTTAATAAAACCTGAACAGGATTGCCAGATTTCTGATAAAAAAAGTCGTCAATATTAATTTCCCAAAAATGAGGAAGATGAGAAGTGAAACACACTACCTATGTTATTAAAATTAATTTAACAATTTTATTTTTATTGTTAGAAAAAATAAATTAAATAAAACAATTTTAAGTATGTGGTTGGTACTTAATTATTTCCGCATGATCTTTGACTTTTCGTTTATAAAAAAAGTTAAAATCCCATCAATAGTCAATAGACATTTTTATACCTTAGCAACGAAACTCGATTTAGTTAAATCATCATCAGATTCCACGTAAATGGTTTATAAAACTACGCTTTGCAGGGCACAATAGATTTATTATCTGCAAACCCTCATGGTTAGTTAACAACCCTATGCGCGGCCCTCGAAGCGGCACCATGTCTCATAATTTAGGTGACGTGGCATTTTGTTAGCCTTTTCATTAAAATTTCGTCGGCAGGTATATAAACTTTCGGTGCCTGACCTTCCCTATTATTATTTATGATGAACCGCAACACGCAGCTGAAAAAATAGGAAGGCGCCCCTATTATTCGAAGACGGGGTTCTATGACGGGGTTATAATTAGTTATTCAGTGGTTGGGCTTTCAGGAGGTTTTTTTCCATATTCATCGCCTAATGGTTGGAAAATAATGAGCATCGAATTGTGTCGGGACGATTTAACAGTGGGGTATTGTTCCGGTATCTTTTTTTAGAGCTGAATGGCATTTTTTGTTATACTATTTAAACAAACAGGGTATTCACACCTTTTTTTGTGACCCTTAATGAAATTAAAGGAAATGAAACATTTGTTTAATTCTATCCGTCTTGCTCTTGTACCCTTGCAGTTAAACGAGGAGGTATAACTGGTTGCATAACATTGAAAACATTCTGTTCTATACTCAACAGAGAAATTGCATGAATTTTATGAATTTTATATTGGTTTGAAATGTATTACAGCGTAATTTTTCAAACATATTGAAATGTGACAACATGTGTAAACAAAACCACGTGGCTGAAAAAGCGATCATTAGTGTCATGTGCTGGTACATAGTATAAATCTAAATAGCTTTAAATACTGTGAAGGTAATGCGATAATTATTAGTGGTGATGTGGTGAACTAACAGTATTATTAAACGTAACGTATTCCTTTGTTTACAATATAGATCCGTTCGTCAAAATTACGGCGACAATGCTGTTGTGTACATAGATAGATGGTTATACTTGAGGTATTTATAAAATTATGCCATAAATACTTATTTATTACTTTGTTCATTATGTTTTCAGAATAAAACAGGTGAATTAATATAGTGAAGTCGGATAGCAAAATTTAACGAGTCTATTTTGCAATTTTACTCAATACCAATGTCTATTTAACAAAATAATGACACCTAATACTATCATAAATTGACTCTTCTAAATGTATGTACTGCGTTGTTCGATAGCGGAAATCGTATGCAGATATGATCTAAAGCACACTGCTCTATTTGGTATACACGCACGAACGGCGTCTGACGTCACAGACCTACACTGTGGCGGCGACCGTTTTGTGGGGGCGTGGTCAGACTAAATTTTTTTAAATACTATTTTTAGGCTTATTTTTCCACGAAATGTGGTAAATGTGTTTGGTAAATCATGCAATTTCCCCATTCCTTTCTTATATCGTTCAAAATTTTTGAAGCTGTAGAAGACTTTTTAATCCAAATATTCTCAGGAATATGTATTTTTTGCTGCATTGTCTACGTTTGTAATATTTCTAATTTTTTAACCGCCCATTCAAAATCATTTCAAAACATCAAAATGTCGGGAAAAGTAATGAAACATTATAAACATTAAAAATACAAATCTTAATATTGTAGATAAATACTCTGAATATACTTTACCGAGGAATATAGATTAAAAATTCTGTTCAATTCCAATGGATACTTCGCTTCGTTAAATTTAAATTTCAAAATTTGACCCCTTTTCACACACGAATGCTAAAGGAAAGGTTAGTGAAATGGAACTTGCGACATATGGTTGGCATATTGTTGACTGTTCCTTTTTTTATTCACATTATTCGAACATCAGCGAACAGACATAAGGATCATAATAAAGATGTCGATCTAGATTATTTAAGTCTAGGTTTACAGTTGGCTGTGTACAAAACTCTTAGATTTTATATGAGTGCAGACGTTTTCAATTAATTTACAATAAAGCAAATTGTTTTTATTTAATTTTGAGAAAATTTGTCAGGTCGTTTGACCTTTTGAAGTGATTCATCAAATAATTTGTATTGGCCAGAAAAAAAAATAGTTTTCATATTTAATTAAATGTCTTTATTAAAATAAAAAAATGCAATGCGTTTTGGCAAAATTTAGAATAAGCGTAATGCTACGAAAATGTTTAGTTTAGGTCGCAGTAAAATGATCACATTTGTGGTGTATTTCGGTATAGAAATCTCGAAAAATAAAACACATAGGACAAAATTAATATCAAAAATATAATTCTTGATTTATTTATCCACTTTTACTATTTAAATTCTCCTCAAATAAAAAAATAACTTCTAAAAAGCGTTTGTAAAAGACACGTCATTTTGCTATTCTAATCCCACATTTTAATCATTATTTTCACATACTTATGAACGGAAGTAAACAATCTTATATGCAGAACTATGCAAGTTTATGTTTTAACAATATTTACATGTAGATACAATTAAATTTCGAAAAATATGTATTCTCAAAGTTTCTCTACCTAAAAATTTGTTGGTTAGACATATTTCTGCCGTTATATATTCGTTTTACGTCGGTACCTTTGAATATTCGCAGGTGGCATGAGATAACATTCCTGTTATTTGCTAAGCTCTATATCATTCAGTTCTTGTCTAAAATTACTTGTATTTGTAGGGAACACTTTCAATCATCATTAATTAATTTTAAATTATGTTTTTAAAGTTCTTAAGTAGTCGCAATAAAAACTCAGATCATCTCTGTTAAGAAAAGGTACAAGAGTGCAGATTCAATCCAGCGTCCCTTAAAACTTCTAAAACTTTGTTCCTAAAAATACAACAGAAGCCTACCTCGAAAGTTCAGATAAAAAGTGGAATGTTCAGATAAAATTCTAAATGGAACTTCCTCTTTAAATTGAATTTATTTTTAGAGCTTTTGATGCTCAAGCGATGTACTATTAACAGAAATAGGTCTCGAAGGACTTTGGTTCTTAATTCCAGTTCACCTACTGAAATGGTTATAGTTGCGCAATATAAAACAAATATGTACGTATGGTTTGTTTTATTTTTCTTCACAAACATATTCAAGGTTGGCTTCGAACAATATTTTCCTCATTAAAAAACATTATTTATCAGGTATTACGTACAGTAGAGTGCACACAGGTGACGACTACTTGTAATGGTTTTAATTACTATTTCCTTTCATTCAGAGCATTTGTACAGCAGTAAATGCTACTTAATATACCTTAAAAATAATAATAATAATAATAATAATAATAATAATAATAATAATAATAATAATAATAATAATAATAATAATAATAATAATAATAATAATAATGCATTTATTGCCCAACAGAAAATATTCCATTTACAGGACAAAACAAATAGATTTATATAATATAGAGCATACTAAAGTACAGAAAATGACGAAAAGATTACAAATTAAATATATATTGTGAAAAGAAAACAAAAACAAATAAAATGATAAATAGAAAAACTACAACTAATATTGAAAATTATTGAAATAATCTGATGCAATTCTTAACAAGTCATTAATATTACAATGAAATATATCACACTGATCTGCTATTTTGTTATAATTATTAGCCATTAAATAAATGGGAGATTTTAAAAGTATATTAGTTCTAGCACTTCGACAATAGAACAGTGAATTCTCACGAGAGCCAGGTCTCGGAACACGTATATTGAATAAATTGAGTAAAGCCTGAGAATCAACCATACCATGAAACAGCTTAAATAAAAAAGTTAAACTAGTAATCACTCTTCTAGTATACAACGACTGCATATGAAATCTTTGCAAAATTAACTGGTGATCATATCCCCTATCAGGATAATAATTGTCGATGCGAAAAGATAGGAGTTTGAGAAAGCGTCGCTGTATTCTTTCCAAATGGTTACTGTAGATTTGATAGTAGGGATACCAAATAAGGTTACAGTATTCTAGTTTTGAACGTACGAGCGAATAATATAGACTCCTCAATGCACTTGCATCAGTGAAAGGTTTTGTACTCCTTATAACAAAGCCTAGGGTACTGTATGCAGATTTAATATTTGAATTAATATGGCTAGAAAAAGATAATCTGCTGTCAAACACTACACCAAGATCTTTAATTTCCTCGCAACGTATTAAAGGTGACATACCTATATTATAATCAAATATTAGTGGCTGATTTTTGAGAGAATACGTACATGTTTTGCACTTATTTATATTAATAGGTAAATAATTATCAGTACACCAAGTATGAACATAATCTACAAGGTCTTGCAGTATCAAACAGTCAGTCGTAGATGATATATTCAAAAACAATTTCAAGTCGTCGGCAAACAAAAGATGATTAGATTTTAAAGTTAAAGATAAGTCATTTACAAATAGAATAAAAAGAAGTGGCCCCAGATTAGAGCCCTGAGGCACTCCTGATGTCGCAATAAAGGTGTTCGACTTGAAACCGTTATAAGAAACGTACAGCTTTCGTTGATATAGGTAAGAATTGAACAGGCGGAGTAAACTGTTACTAAAACCATAACGTTCCAACTTGCAAAGCAATATACTATGATTCACTTTGTCAAAAGCCTTTGAGAAGTCTGTGTAAACAACATCAACTTGTCCTTTGTCATCAACATAGTTCGCCGTATACTGAGTAAATTCAGCCAAGTTAGACAATGTTGAACGGTTAGGAACAAAACCATGCTGATTTGGTGATATGTACGACTTAACATAATCAAATATTTGTTTGTACAGACACATCTCAAAGACCTTTGCGATGTTAGACAAAATTGCAATTGGACGATAACAACTCACATCTGCAGGGTTACCACTTTTTAGAATTGGACACACTCTTGTCAGTTTCCACCTATCAGGAAACTCGCCTGTGGATAATGCTATATTGAATAAAGTAAGCAATGGAGTGCACAGAACCCTTGAACAATCTTTTAGTAGAAAACTAGGAATCTGATCGTCACCACATGACATTTTGTTTTTTAATTTATGAATTGCTAGAAGAACATCAGATTCCGTAAGTTTCTGTATGTTAATGCAAGATTGATAATAATCTAATGAAAGATTCGGATTCTGAATATTCTCATCGGAAAAAACACTAGCAAAAAATTTAGAAAAGGCATCAACAATTTTATTGGGATCGTCAAATTCTTGATCATCGAAAAAAACATGCTTAGGTATACGCGTGTGCCCTTTCTTATTATGAACAAACGCCCAAAACGTTTTAGGGTCACTATTAATATTGGCTTGGATGTTAATAAGATAATTATTGTAAGCAAAAAACAGCTGATTTTTTATTAAGCGTCTTAAACGTTGAAACTCATTTAAATGAAAATTGTTACGAGTAGTTTTAAATTTTCTGTGATGATAGCCCTTAACTTTAATATTATTTATAATTTCAGCTGTATACCAAACGGGATATTTACGTTTAAATTTAATGTAGACTGGTAAGTGTTGGTCGAATAAATTAAAAATATCCTGGTAGAATGCATCGCATGCAGAGTTAATGTCCGTGAAGGTGTTTAGAAAATCCCAGTTTTTATGTAGAAGTGCATTATAAAGGTCTACAAAATTCGCTCTTTTAAAATTATAAGCCTTGTTATAGCAATTAGTAGGAAAATTTGACGGAATTCTTAAAGACGCTTGAACCTGTACATTATGTCGAATTAAGGATTATTTTCAAATTATTTCAATTATTATTTCAATTCTTCGTCACCTACATTAGTAGTTTATTTCCAAGTAAGACTTAGTATCTCTTATCACACCACAAAAGTAGTTCAATGGGCACATCTATTTGCCCTGATTATTTGTTCTGTAACTAAAGATTTGAAGTACCAATAAACTGGAGATATCGCGTTCGATTTTCTTTTAGAGAAAGCGTTGGTAACCGATAAGTATCCCACTTACTTGAGAGATGTTGCATTGGTAAATAAATATCACTTATACGTTCCAGAGAATACCATTGTACGTGTCATAACCGTAAATCGTATCTAATCGAAAAATGTGTCAGGAACAATTTCAAAACTGTAGCATCTAAGTCACCGAAATTCTCTTTCAGTGAATAATTTGTGATTAAAATAAATGAAAGTATAAACAGTCTTTTAATCGTAAGACCCAATTTTGTTTCGATTGTTGTGGCAATCAAAGTGTTTGTAGATAGATATGAGAATAATTAGATATACAAGGTTTTCGGCATAAGAATCAACACAGAGCAGATGCATGCAGTCATATCTAATTTTAAAGATAAAGCTTACTACTGACTTTTTGATTTCTTCTAATAAACACAACTAAAATCTTGTCAATTAATTAATGCATTTTTTCTTGAAAACCTTAACAAGTTTGATATAATTTTAGGGGTGACTCGCCTCCAATGAACACCTTGTGTTTCGATTTACTTGAACTCATAGTCAAAAAAGACCAATAATAAATCTAAATTATGTAGGTACCAAATTTGGATATTCCAAGTTAAAGTAATTCAGAAATATTATTTTTTTTCGAAATCACATCTCCAAATGTATTGGCGCCTCTCTCAGTATTTTACAAAATAATTAAGTTCAAGTTCAAGTTTCAAATGGGGTAGACCTTATTCTTTGTTTTCATACTAAACTGCGTGATACATACATTTTTTAACTTCCGGAATAATGCAGAATACACAAATAACGGAAAATGTGAACAAATTTAAGGTATCTAATAAATTTTTATTTTTGAAAAAAAATTTTAAGTGATAATAACAGCACCGGCCGTGAAGGCCTTAAAATCACTATGACATTAGAAGAAATTATTTCAATATTGTATTTTGTCTAAATAAATATTTCCTTACAAAAAATTTAACACAAAGAACATCTGCACGTTTTAACTGAACTGGGTTTTGAGCATCATTTAGTAAAATATGTTAGATTCTACCGAGGTTACTATCATACCCTCACAAGGTTTACTCCGGTTGCTCTACTATAAATCCATTATTTGTTGCGAGATTTACCCCAATCGCCTCCACTGCAAGACCGGTTAAGTATGAGGTGCCTTCGGGATGCAACGGGATGAATCGAGTCTTCACCTTGGAATTGTAGAAAATTCGAGACGTTATCAACGTTTCGATTTTAAATACTTAAGCACTATCAGACATCAAAGTTTGGACAGTTCCATTTTCTATCACTGAAACAATAAGACGTCATCTGCTACGTGCTGATTTTTTGAATTTACCTTTCCTTCTGCATCTTGGAATTGTGTAGAAAATTCGAGACGTTTTCGACGTTTCGATTGTAAATACTTAAGCATTATCAGACGTCAGAGTTTAGTTAGTTTAGTTGAGAGAGCTTTAGTTGATACATTGGTGGTGAATAAGAGATTAAAATGAATTTTTTATTTCTTGTATGGACAGTTTCATTTCCTGTCATTGAAAAAATAACACGCCATCTGTTACGGGTCGATTTTTTAAATTTACATTCTGTAAATTCGTAATAATTAATAACGAGTGGAAGGTGATTTACTTTTCCTTTAGAAACGTACTCAAGCCGCACCCAATTCCATTCCATTATGTATAAATCTCTGCCTGTATTATTGCCCAATGATAATATTTATTCCGACTGTAAATCAGCCGTTGCATATTTTCATCGTGCTTTTATACCTGATACGGAGGCCTTAATTATCTAGAGATAGATATGCTCGATACAGGATCCGCTTCTACACGACAACGTGCTGTAATTCAATGCAGCAACTGGTCTTATCTTTTGCTCCTCGAAGGACACCTTAGAGAAAATAAACGCAGACGAGATTACTCACGGATCGTTTCATTATCATCGAGGTAAATATTTGTCATACTGTCGTTATGTATATGACTGCGAGATGAGAGATGCATAGTTTAGCTCGTCTTCTCACACAATCAGAATATTACTATACGATTCTTTGCCTTATCGTAGAGCTTTACTGTTGGGAATTCAGAAGTTGGATTAAAAACAACTGGAATATCTCTCAAAACCACAATGGACGTAAACGATGCGCAGCCAAGTCTATTAAAGCAGCCAAGGCATTAAATATACTTTATTGCTAATGGTGGATGGAAATGTTCGGTACCTGAAGGCTACATTGAGGAGT
This sequence comes from Monochamus alternatus, assembly GCA_037114965.1. Classification (NCBI taxonomy): domain Eukaryota; kingdom Metazoa; phylum Arthropoda; class Insecta; order Coleoptera; family Cerambycidae; genus Monochamus; species Monochamus alternatus. The sequence goes on along the minus strand of CM073426.1, from coordinate 7,816,780 downwards.
CCATAACTCGCCAAGCCAAGCCTACATTGAGGAGTCTAGCAAAACAATTTTCTCTACTGCAAGGACATCAAGTGCTGGAAGCGATTTTTTAAATAATTCAACCACTTTGGAGGATTGATTAAAAGACATGGTGGATGGAAAACATTGAACGTGACAGAATGGATTCTGTTCAACGAAAACGTGTAAAAGTAGCCTAAAAAATATTGGGTCAAAGAGAGATCGTTATAAATACAAACTCGGCCTCTACTTAAGTTACAGTACAAATTTATAATAATTGCAATAAATGAATAGTTAGTTCAAGTGAGCGAACATTTTTCTCGCACGCACAAAACGCCGTATGGCCCATTTTTTACTGAACATGCTGTAGAATAAAAATAAAGACTACATTCTAAGTAGTGACTTTTAGTATCTCTTCAAACAACTTTCTGAAATCGATGGTGGATGAAAAACAAATTATATTTTGCTCAAAACCGTATTAAACATCTCAGGAAGATATGAAAGAATATATTTTTCGAAAAATAATTGAAATGGACTATACTTTTTGTCGTTTTTATTTGCCTTGAGAAGAGATCCTGAAATCATTGAGACTTGTGTGATTTTCTGTTTTATTGTTAATAGCTCGATGAAAAATTCAAAAGTGGGGTAAAATAAAATATCTGAAGCGTCCTAAAAATCATAATCTACTATCAACATCAAGAGTCAGGCATAGGTTTCAAACTGTTATAAATATTCAACTAATTAAGTTGTGGATGTGTTTTTAGTTTATGTAACTCAAGGAGATGTTGGACGAACACTTCTGACACTTTCAACCTAGTCCACTGACTCTTGTGGCAACAGACCAATAGATTTTCAGTTCGCACAGATTGTCAATTAATATTTATAGAAATTGGAAGAAGCATGACTCATATTTGTTCTTATAACTTTTTAATAAGGAAAGAAATACAGAAAGCATGTTACCTTATCTGTAAGCCCCCATCATCTACAAAGAATTGACGAATTTGCAATAGGGCACAGCCTCTTTCTTAATTTTATTGAGAAAATTATTTATACATTTTTATTTTCTGTTACATTAAGCATTAAAGATTCTTTAGGGAGTTAAATTATTTTCAAGATTTGAATTTTTCAGGTTCGAGATATTGAAGATATTAACCAGGTATTAAGAATATGAATATTTTTTTCATAATTCGGGTTGCTGATCTTGGCATTTGGTATCTTTGTTATTTCCGGACTCAATTAGCGTACTTGCTGATTTAAAAAAATGTGTAGGTAATCAGCTGGAAAAATAGTTATTAGTTATATAAGGGAATTAACCAGCCTTTAATCCACGAGAAGAAAGGGACTATTTTTCGAGAGATTCAACGTTTTATCCACGACCACGGCCAAAACTGGTCAATTAGGAAAGTGAAAGCCGTATGAGCGCAGGTTAAAAATTATGATTGAGAAACGTCATATGTCACAAATTTATGTTAATCAGATGGCAACTAGTAAAAAAAACCAGGTCCTATCTGGCGAAGTTGGACGCCTCCAGTTCTTCTGAAACTCCTTATCGAGTGAAGTTGTACTATTTTTACTATTGAATAAGACTATATTTATATCAAGCAATATGTTGATAAACAACGTTTTCCCTAGAAGCTTGTTGCAAAACCACTTTTGTCAACTACACATTTGAAGTTTTCTTAAAACTGTCTGTAAATCATCTTTCTTTTATCGAAATGATTAAACTTAAACATATATGAAGGCTCTGATTCAACACGTTACTCATATTACACTCTTCCCACATTATCAAAACCGCGATGGAACGTTCTTATATTTAGAACTACACTCATTCAGCATGTTCATAGCTGTCTATTTCGGTACCTTATTAATATGTTTGCGGTGTTTCTTTCGCTAGGGTTAAAGAAAAAGAGATACCAATGGTGTCTAAGAACATAAAAATAACCTATCTGGGACAGTCTATAAATAATGTGGGGAATAAATATAGAAATGTGTCGGTCTACGTGATTTAGCAATGACTGGAAGCAAGTCGGTTACGTCTTCTGGTTCACGTTCAAAGAATTTCTTCTGTTTGCTCTTTCGTAAGGTTGTGATGAATGGTTGCAGCGACGCTTGTGTGTAGGTTCCTACCTACTTTTTCTGGCGTTTTTATAATTTGATATTTCATTTAAAGCTTATAGCTAACCATCTTTGTGGTACTTAGTGATCTGAACGAAAAAAATGATTCCGATTTTTAGATTGTTTATTTATTTATATTTATAAATGCTGGTGTTACATACACATAAAGGTGTTTACACGCGTCAAATAACAGGAATAAAAAATTTGACACAGTCACCATGTGAATTAAATACCTAATTATTATTATGCGTATACATAGAGTAAACATACAGGGTGTGTTTAAATGAAGTAGCAAAAATGAAACAGATGGTTCCTTAGGTGAAAATAAATCGATTTAACCTAACATACTTATATTCCCAGACGCATAATAAAAAAGATACAGGGTGTCAAACTAAAAATTTTATTTTCGATATTTGTAGATAACTTCTTAATAAATCCAAATATTTACATAAAATTTGTAAATAAGGAGTTTTTGCGAGCGAAAAATTCAAATTTATTGCTAATTTTGGCCACTAGTAGAGGGCGCCACTTAAGCACATCCTGTTTCTTTTAAATGGCAGAACTTTTTTACTGCTTAGTGTATCTGACTATTGAAACAATCGATTCTACTACCTGTTATATTTGAAAAAGTTTTCAGTTTTCGAAATAATCCTGTTCGAAATATTCAGTGCACCGATTGAAAACTGTTATTGTTTCAGGTAAAGTGCCTTTTCTCCTGAAAATATAGCAATATGTTACTTGAAAAAGTTGTTCAGAACGGTAAATTATGGAGACGATCTTCAGAAAGATCGGCCTGCTTTGATGAAATCTGTGTTTTATTGAAAAATGGTTTCATCAAACCTCGCCGACCTTCTTGAAATTGTGTACGTCTCAATAATTTACCATTCTCAACAACTTTTTCAAGTGATATTTTGCTGTATTTCTAGCGGAAAAGGCACTTTACCTGAAACCAATACAGTTTTTACTCGGTGCACTGAGCATTTCAAATAGGATTATATCAAAAATGGTTACTCCTACTGACTTCTGCAAGGTATACTTTTTTCAAATAAAACAGATAGGAGAATCGAATGTTTCGATAGTCAGATGGATACACTAAGCTACAAAAAGTTTATGTATGTAAATATTTGGATTTCTTAAGAAGTTATTTACAAATATCGAATATAAAATTTTAACTTTGACACCCTGTATCTTTTTCATTATGCGATTTATATAGATATGTTAGGTCAAATCATTTTATTTTCACCTAAGAAATCTTTTGCTACTTCATTTAAAAACACCCTTTATATCTCATTCATATTTGATTACGTCACTATTTAAAAAATCTTCAAAATTATAAAAGGCATTTTTAATTAAGTAATTTTATATCCTTTTTTTAAATTATTATCCGTAAGAATTTGAGTTCTATGGGGTACTTTATTAAAAAATTTGAGGGCCCAATAATTAGTACTGACTCGTGTTTTACTCAATCTTAGAAATTTATTGCTCAATAGTGCGCTATTTTGAATATTATATGAGTGAATTCCACTTCTGGCTTCAAATCTATGAGTATTGTTTTTGATATAAATAAGACACTGAAATATGTACATACAGGGTACAGAAATATTTAAACTGATGTACTGATCTTTACAATCATCTCTAAAATCGATATCGATTAGATATGATTCTTATAATTTTTCTTTGAATAAATACTTTTTTTCATAGACGGGGCGTGGCCCTATACTAAAATAGCATAAGTTAAAATGGAGTGTATACAGCTATGATAAACTATCAGCAAGCTTGATATTGAGACTTTACATTTGAGACTCCGGAGGAGATATGTATGTTTAGATACTTTAGAGCACACATAATTAACATATTGATCTCATTTAGGATCAAGATGAATACCCAAGACTTTAACATAAGCTGGATTATTCTAGTTTTCCAAATTACGGAGATTGAAAATCATAGTTTGGGTCCTTGAAGTATTCAAACTCAACTAGTTGCTGGTAAATCAGTTTTCAATCAATGAATCATAAGTTGATGTCATTAATCGTGATAAATTTAAATTAGTTCTTGTTATATTGATATCATCTGCACAGCGTAAACTCACTGTATCATGAGGTAAGCAATTAGGAAAATCATTAACATAATATATTAAAAACAATAGTGGACCCAATATGGAACCTTGAGGAACTCCATGTTCAATTTTCTTTGTAGATGATTTTATACGATTGTATACCACGTACTGTAATCTATTGCTCAGGTACGACCTCAATAAATCTGCACCGTATGATGAACACTCATAATTATGTAGCTTGTGTAAGAGAATTTTGTGTGATACACAATCTTTTTTGAAAGCTTTTGTTAAATCTAAAAACTGACTAACAACAAATTTCCCTTCTTCAAAACTATTATTTATAGTTGATGTTAAACAATCTATGGCTAATGTGGAATGACTTCTAAAGTTGATTAAAATGATAAAGGTTCTGCTTTATAAAATGAGAGTTTGAAACTTTTTATTATCCACAGCTATACTGTCATATGATATTTCGTAGAGTAATCCGTAGTACTGTTAAAGATATTATGAAAATATATATCGATTTTGAACTTCTACTTCCGTCTTCCTGTGCATGCTAAATTTGACACATATAAGTTACTAATACCCCCAGATTTATTTACATATGCCAGTATATGTACAATAAATATTTATATAATATAATGCCATTCAAACACATTGTGTACATTGGACATGTGTTTTTATTTATCGTGTCTGTTATAATTACAAAATATGCATTTAAAAACTTTTTGGAGCAAATTATTTGCAAATTTATTTTCATACAGGATAATTCTAAAATATGTAGATGATGATGTATAATTCCTTAGATCAACATAGCCAATTCTTTGTATAGAATATAATGGCTAGTTTATGTATTTTTCCATCTCTTGTCTTGGTGTCTTGGCCAAAGGCCTACCCGCTGGTAAAATTTCTTCCGTAACTTTTTTTCAGGTTCTTGACGATTCACAAGAATCAAGCATGTATAAATTATATTTATAAATCATTATTAGGGCACATATCGTATGACGATGGCAGTGGCGTGCAGGACAGTTTATAAAAAACCAAGTTTCTCATTACTATGTACAGTATATTCCCATCGGCATAGCTAGGCATCTTTGTAAGGAGAACCGCTGGAAAGTCTCAGCATAAATTATTAAACATTTGTTTGCGATGAAATGAAATGTGAGGGGAGCGGGGGGCGAAAATAATTTATTTAATCCGATTGTCGTCTAAGCCTTTAAGAAGACACCGATGTTGCCTTGAAACTTCTTTATAGACATTAAACAATAGTAAGTCAGAATTAAAAATCTGTATTTTAACGATAAAGAAGACAGGCGTTAAAAATATTCAAATATTTTATACAAAGTGTGCCTTAATACAACCGTTTAACTTCTACATGTGATATTGGGTTAAAATTAACTGATTTTAAGTAAGTCATATCTGATTCAGGATATTTTTTACACCAGTTGAGTCCTCGATTGAACTATCAATACCAAATTTAGAATAAATTCATGATTATTGGTGATTTAAATTTAAGTAAGATTTACAAAAAAGTGGGTTGCGCAGAAACTATGTTCATAATTACCTTAATAAAAAAAATATAGACATTTTTTTGTCAACTACTTTTTTACAATTATTTTTTGTCGTATATTTATGAATACCCGCAGTTAAGAAAAAATTATTTATATTTACTTTACTTTTTATTTCAAAATACTGTTTTCTACAAATACAAATAATTTTGGACGTTTAAGAACTGATTAATGTAGTGCTTAGCAAATAACAGCAATGTTATATCATAGCACCTGCGAATATTCAAAGATACCGAAGTAAAACGAATATATAACGACAGAAAGTTTCTAACCAACCAATTTTTAGGTAGAGGAATCTTTCAAAACACATATATTTTTTAAAATTTAACTGTAGTTGTAAATAAATAACATAAACTTATATAATTGTGCATATAAGATTGTTCACTTTTGTTTATAAGTATGTGAAAATAAATGTGTGGTTAGAATAGCAAAATAAAGTGTCTTCTTGCAAACGCTTTTTAAAAGTTATTGTTTTATTTGAGGAGAATGAAATAGTAAAGATGAGAAGAAGATTTTTGATATTTTTAGCCTAAAATCGTTGCAAACGACCCCTATACGAAAATTTTTGAGCTACATTTGAACTACACAATTTTAGGAATCGTAAACAATTGATTTAGTTAAGTGGTAAAAATTGGCTGAATTGGTTTACAAATCCGTCAAATAGTGAGTTATGGAGGATCAATAATTGATAAAATAATAAATAAAATTAAACTTATTCAAAATTTTATAGTGATAATAAATTAATTCCCAATATCTTGAAATGGTTCGAGCTTGAATCAAATGACTATTTTATAATGAATTGAAGTACTGAAGCAGAATAGCAGAAGGGATAATATTTCCAGGATAATCTATGCAGGTGTGATAAATAATATGGTAAGGAAGTTTCACACCTCAATTGTGAATAAAATTAATCATCAAACATGAGCTTTTGAACTGAAATTATTGAAATCATAATTGCAAAGAATGACGTATTAATTTGTTATAGCTGTCATTGATGTTAATTTTTGAATTGATGACTGATTGGTAATCGTTTTCATAAAGAAAATCAGTTAGTAATTAGAAAAGTCCAACACTAATTTTCAAAATTTGAAACCAATCCAAAGTAATGGGAGCAGCATATTACCTTTGGCAGAAAAAAACTCATACAAAACCGAAACTCTTGACTGTTCAAGAACTGGTCAACAATTTGAGAGCTTATACAATATGAGAAAGAACTGTAAAAATTATAACGAAAACATGTAGTTAAAGTTGGCATTTTATAGATAGAAAATCACATCGAAGGGTGCACAAAGAAAATCAAACTATAATACTGAAATTGAATCATTTCCGTTAACTTTCGGAGGAAAAATGCTCTAAAGAACTCTTCATTGGAAAGATCGTGAATGTACCTTTTTACTTTGTATCCTACACAGTGTAAAATACTTAAAATTTACAATTTAGGAGTTAATTTTTAGGAGATTCTGCAGGTTGTGAGATAATGTTTATAATATCGTATACAATTTTGTCAGTGTGAAAATATGCATTCTTCTTATTCTAAATGACTTGTCAGCCCATAAATTGTTATACACCCTGGAGAAAAATTGATACATGAAGAAATAATTTCTGAAATTTGCTTTTCTAATGTAAATATATTTATCTATGTCCATATGTGTCTTAAATGATAACATTCAGTTTAATTTCGTCTGGATTACAACAAGAGAAAAATTACAAGACATTTTTTTGTTGTCATGGTAAAAATTGAAAATAACATTATTTGACCAGCTATAAAATAGTGGTATGAAATTTTTGATATAATAATCTATATATAATCTTTTTTTCCACTTTAATTAGTAATGTCTCCCCTTTCAACACAGAGAGTACTGAAGAACTTATCGAATATGAAAAAAATCACGTTGTTTTATAAGTGCCGTGATTGTTTAAATTTTATCCACGTAGGAGAGATGCCTGTGCAATATTTACCATTTCGCGCGGATATCACAGCAAAAAACAGCACAATGGTGCACAAAGGACCGACTAGCCTCACTTCCATCTTCTACCAGAAAAACCACCAACCACTCACAGAAATCCGCTCACTTTCTCACTGATAATCCAGAAGCGAAAAGAAGGATCACTCCACAGGACACTTCTTCTTCGGTCGACTCTGTTAGCACGGATCTCAGACCGATCGGTTCAAAGTCATGTCACAAGGGCACTAGTCGAGGTAAACCAGCACTTGATCGCACCTTGAATGTCCGCGAACAGGATCCTGAGGCACACTGAGTGACTGAACTCGCGATCGCGGCCGCTACCGTGGTAGTAGGGACTGACTGAGTGATTGGACTATCCCCCCACTATTTGACTGGCTTGCCGTGCAGCAGAAAACGGAAAACAAGAATGATAGCGAGCGGAGTCGTAGCGTGCATGCCTTGGTGCATCGCGGGGCGCCATAGGACTTTAAGAAATATGCGTTTCCAGACGAGGCTTCAGGATATCTCCAAGCGAATTGATGATACAGTGAGGAGTAAGACCTGCCATGAAGGTTAATATCATAAAGTGTACAATGGTTTACCGCATTTACATTTATCAATTACAGATACACTTGTTTCATACAGGATGACTCAGAATTTATCTAAAAAAATGTTTTTCTAATAAAATCAAAAGAGCAGTTAAAAAATTATTCAGAAATACACTTCCGCACGACATTGGAAACTGATCCATTGTAAAACTTGATAAGGTGTATAACCGGCGACCGGACAAAAATTGAAAGAAAATACCAAAGAAAGAAATACATTATATTTTACAACACCTATTTTATACTCCAAATTCAACTGTTTTTGCTGCTATTATTATTAATTATTAATATAATTTGTGGTTTTAATTAGTAAAATAGTTTGAGATACCTGATATTACAACAAAATTTTGGGCCCGTCTTACCCAGTTTCTACAAACTAACACAAATGTTTCTGTTTCTTGTCCGTTTTGAACTTGTTATTGACAGGAACTAAGATACTTTTGCGTAAATCATCAAATAGTGTAATATACATTTTTTAGATATCCCCAAAAAAAATAAAACTATATCCAATAATTGCGAGTTGCTATAGATGTAAGCCATTTTTTATATTTGAAAAACTAATGTAAATATTTGCATCACAAAAAAGTTGTTACGATAAGTAATCGGATATTTGACTTCTCTGTACCAAATTTTGGCAACCTATAAACAGTTAACGATTATTTACTTTTCAATAAATACCTTAAGCATTTATGCCATCATTTTCACCCCTAATAATATCGAATTTCTATCATAGGCGTCCGATATGAGATTCAAAAGGAAATCTCTTTGTGCTAAATTTGAATGAAATATCTTTAAAAGCATTCAAGACATGGGCACACAAAATTAAGTTTTTTTTACGTTCGCTTATCTGTTAATTTTAAAATTATAGTTAGACAAATAGTTTAGTGTTACTATTTGTTTTTCATTAAGCTTAGTATCACATTCTCGATAAATTTTTCATTCACTAATTTTTTAAATGGGATTCCATCTGTCATAACAATTTTTATATTTATTAGTGTGTTAGATATTTTTTTCTATAACGATATTCTTACACAACTATTTGTTCTTATTTATCTTATCATGAAACTTTCTAAATAACATGTATCACATGAGGTAGGGGTCTAAAACCGGCGACATAAATGTTTGATATATTTATTGAAAAGCAGAGAAGCGCTGAAGGTAGGTTGTCAAAATTTGGTATAGAGGGGTTTCTAATAAAGCTGAAAAAGAATCCGTTAAAAATAAGTAGGTGTTTCCTAAAGAAAACACTAATATAATTTTTAGAAAAATTGATCCCCTTTTCAATTCTACGTGCGACGCCTATGACTAAATTAACATAGTGTCAGAATAGTTACTTTATAAGTATACATATGCTACGAAAATCTCAAAACAATGGAATAACAAGTAAGCAAGTTACAAGGATGAGTCTATGGAAAGTTAAACCTTTGAGATTAGGTTGCCAAGATTAGGTAGACAGAAGGGTTTCAAATAAAAGTGAATAAGAATACAACAAAAATAATTTCCTAAAGAAATCGCAAATGTTTTTCTCGAAAAACTGGTCCCTTTTTCGATTCTACGTGCAACGCCTATGACTAAACACGCTTTTACAACCTAAATCGCTAGTGGATTTTTCTCATTATATTGAGAAAAAAGTCAAGATATTGAGAATAATCTCATTATATTGGATCAATCAAATTTTGACAACGCTCACTTTGTTTCAGCCATTTACAAGAAAAACTGGTTCCTTCAGTTAAATCGACATCCTGTACATACGAGGTGTGTAAATTAAGTAATGAGATTGATTTTTTTATATTGTTGTTATTCAATGAAAATTAGAGTTCTACTGGGAAGCCACACCGCGATGGAGACGATTTGTCCACTCTTCATAGCAGTGCTGGAACTGGGATACTGAAATTGCCTTCAGCTGGTCGGTTACGACAGTTTGGATCTCTTCGAGTATCTCAAAGCGATGCCCTTTAAGGTGATTTTTCAATCGTGGAAAGAGAAAAAAGTCACAAGGACTCAGGTCGGGTGAATACGGGGGCTGAGGAGCCACAGGGATGCCTTTATTTTACAGGAACTCACGAACTGAATGTGCAGTGTAACAAGGTGCATTGTCATGATGCAGCACCCAGTTGTTCTTGATGTTTGGCCTCACACGTATGACCCTTTTTTGGAGTCTCGGTAAAACTGTTGATTGACTGTTTGGCCTTGCGGCAAAAACTCTTTGTGGACGACTCCTTGGCTATCGAAAAAGCAAATCAACATTTTTTTAATCTTTGATTTGCTCATTCTTGTCTTTTTCGGTCTTGGTGAGCTTGAAGTGTGCCATTTGACGCTTCGTCTCAGGGTCGTACTGAAAAATCCAATACTCGTCACCAGTAATGACACGTTGTAAAAAATTCGGTTCATTTTCGAGTCTCCTCAAAAAATCAAGGCATGAGTCCCTTCTGGTGTTCTTTTGTTCCTGCGAAAGGTTTTTTCCTCAATTTATTGGTCGACACCTGATGAACGGTAGTGTGAGTTAAATTCAACCATTCCCCGATCATTCTGATTGTTAAACGACGATCAGAAGGCACAAGATCCCGAATTCTAGCAACATTGTTGTCCGTTCGCCTTCCGCTGCGATGTTCATTTTCGATCTGGTCCTTCTGAAAATGTCTTAAACCACCTAAAAACCTGCGCCCTTGAGAAAACATGTTCTCCATAGGCCTGCTGAAGCTTTGCAAATGTTTCTGTCGCACTGTTACCAAGTCTGAAGCAAAACGTTGTTCGACATTGATATCACTCGTTTTCAGAACGCAGTAGACGAAACTATTCTGGCAAAAAAAAATTTATGGACAGCCGACTGACGCCGGCGCCGTGGTCGAACTCTTACTACCAGAGCATCACATGTTCACTCAGATTCCCGCGAAACCGGTAGCCCCCAGTGTTGCCACATCGAACGCTACGTTGCGAGTCTCATTACTTAATTTACACACCTCGTACATTCCTATAAATGTTTAACAGTATTAATATAATTTCAACTTAAATTAAATAAAATATTAATTGGTGTTGCAACACATGTATCAGATACTATAATGCTCCATTTCCCTACAGTAAATGACTCCGGGAAATAGTCATTCAACGGACAGTACGATATAAAAACGATTAACAATATGAATAGAGAAAATTAGATTAATTTAATTCGAAATGTGCCTTGAACAAAACAATTAAAATAAAGCATCAAGAAAAAAACAATTTAAGCTGTGAAAAAAACAACAAAAATTTTTTGGGTAACACTCTGTATAGAATAACTTCCTGGTGTCCTACATATTTCTTTCAGACATTCCATCATTTAACTATGCTTTTATAGATGAATGCCAGCGATGGGTCAATAATCTACAGGATTGTGTATAAATTATCAGAAGGTTAAGATGTTAAAAATGTAACAGTGGAATATTTGTCTTGTCGGTGTTTTACTACTAGCGGGCCAAGAGATCATCTCGTAATCTCCATAAATTAAGATTTTGATCGAAGTACAACTCAAACAAAAATTCTATCCCTGCAACGTCAAGATGCAAGTTACATTCGCAACGTGTTGACTCTCTCGCATGGTGCAATGCAAAAGCAAATCGTTTTTCGTAAGATGTTCTGCAATGCGTTTATTAACTGTATATTTTCTTGTAAACTAAGCAGTAAATCATGGTGCGTCGCAATGACAGCTTCTGGTGCATAACTGGGTTACTTCTTATCATTTCTCAAATATTCTAAGAAATCTTTTCATTAAGTAACCGATTTTTCTGTTGCTCAATCCTGATTCTGTGATGTTAGAAATTGTTTGTAATGTATACATAGAGTGAAAAATTATTACGGCATAATGTCAAACAATTAAAAAATAGTCGTGCCGTAGAATTTAAAAATAATATATTGTTATATTAAGATTAAAAGTATCACTTTTGCGGCAAGTAAAATGCAGATGCAAAATTGCGAGACAAAAAAGAATCCGAATAAAACACGCTATTTTTCTGGAATCCCTCATTTAATTATTAATTTGTGATTTGAAATTATTCAAAACCACATTTTGAAAATAAAGCAAAGTAGGTAAGTAGGATATATCGATGTAGACATGGATACTTTGTCATACATTAGTCGCCATATTGTTTATGGAGTTCATTTGTGATTGTTTGTGGTTCAATTTGCTGAAAAGTCTGTAAGAATGGAATCTAATGAAGATTTATTTGTACCTGAGAAGACACTGGAGTGTGCGAAAGAGTTTCTTTGAATCTTCTTCCAAAGAAATTTCGAGAAATTTATGAATGTATCTACTAACGTTTTATGGATTAGTGCAAAGAAAAACATTAAGTTATACTCAGAAGATGTACTGATGGTGTATTTTTCAAATTTAGCAAATAAAATGATGCCGTCAACGCTTTGATCACAATATTCAATGTTGCAGTCAATAGGAAACATCGTCAGTTAAAGTTAAAATGTGAGGGAGCTCCATCATGCACGAACCACATTCTTTGTATTAGCGCATAGGAAACATCGTCAAACGTTTTCAAGAAAATGTCTGTAGACACCGGTTAAAGTTCTTGGTAAAAATAAGGTCTAACAAGAAAATTTCCAATAATACCTACCTATACATTCAAAGAAAACTGTTGAAATCAAGATTCCATTATAACATAAAGGTTTTCATCAGAACAAACGTGATTATTGTAGAAGATTTTATAGCATTTCTGGAAAAATTAGTTTCGTCGGTAAAAATATATACCAGCGGCAAAGTCAACATATTGTTAAATTTTTTGCAAAATTCGACGACAAAATTGTAGGTGAACAGAATAGTTTTGCGACAGTAAGACTTAAACCCTTTTGTATGTGATACGGATAAAACTGTTGATGCTTCAGAACGGAGATTTGTAGCCATCTTCAGTACTAGTATTTGGAACTTCTTCAATTTCGTCTAGAATAACTTCTTCCAATTCAGGCGTTCTATCACTCAAAGGTCTTCCAGTATGGACGTTTCTGAAATGAGTCTGATTCCGAAAGACGTTGAAAAACATTTCTGAACATTCTTGGATTTGGATGATGATCCTATATCTTGCATTACCTTTATAGAAGACACGTTTATAACTTAACTGGTCGAATATATCTGTGGAAAGTTTTCGTTTTAAACTAGTTCTTACTTGCACAGCCCTTCATTTAAAAAATGTACTATGTCTGTTTGGAAATGAAAGAGAGTAATAAAACCCCGAGATAAGAACTGGCCATGGGCGTGGTACTATTTCGTTTCAGGTAATTATCATTAGCATATTTTACTGGATACATCATAGGGCAGGAGCCAGTGTATTGTGACAGATCAATCCAGTCTTAGAGCTGAATATACGAAGAAGTGCTAGTGCAGTAGAGTAAAATTCGACTTGTGTTTAGTGACTATTGTGCCAGTGGATATAATATTGTTTGGGTAAAATGTCGAGCTGTATCAGATTACGTACCTGCAAAACGCGTGAAAAGATATGCGCTGTCTCAGAATGAGAAGATTATTATATTAAATGTATTTAATGCACTGAAACATCAAAATCCTACCAACAGTGTTAACGACATCGAGGAAAATTGTTCCAAAATGACAGAGATTGGAAAATTGACTATCTACAGACTTTTAAAGGAAACAAGAAATGAACAAGATACTGTAAATCCCCCAAAATCATCTATCTATAGATGATATCTTCAAAAATGTCATTCGCAGAAAAGTACACTCATTTTATTTTAAAAAAGAAATACCAACGCTAAACAAAATTTTAAGTGAACTTTCAGTGGACAACGATTTGCCAAAAATCAGTAGAAGCAAATTATGGGCCGTCTTACGAGAGTTGAATTTTTGCTGGAAAAAGCAGAACAGGAAGTCAGTTCTTATCGATAAAGATGAAATTATTTGTTGGCGAAGATCCTACTTAAGATCAATTAGAAAATTCCATGACGAAGGGAGGAATATTTATTATCTAGACGAAACTTGGGTCAACGAGGGATATACTGTAACAAAAGTATGGCAAGATAAAAATGTAAAAACTTTTCGACAAGCATTTTTGGATGGACTTCTAACAGGGTTCAAGGCACCTTCAGGTAAAGGGAGAAGATTAATAGTGACACATATAGGTAGTGCCAGTGGTTTTGTAGATGGCGGTTTACTTTCATTTGAATCTAAAAATACAGGTGACTATCACGAAGACATGAACGCAGATGTTTTCGAAGAGTATTTTACACAGATATTGGATCTTATTCCTCCGGGGTCTGTAATTGTCATGGATAATGCCAGTTACCATTCACGGCAGACTGAGCGGACGCCTATGACTGCTTGGAGGAAAGCCGATATAATTCAATGGTAATCTGGAAAAACATTTCTTTTGAAACAAACATGGTGAAAAAGGAACTTTTGACATTTGTCAATCTTGTCAATCTAATTCAACATATTCGCCTAAATTTCAGGCAGAACAGAAACTACCACCCGGGGCACAAACACGGCTAATTGCCGCCTCCAGACTGTCCCAAATCGGCCGTTATCGATTCCAACTTGGCGTACCAGCATGTACTTAACATCATTAACCGAGTAACAACACAAGACCACGCCCATCTCATACGGAATAAGCGAAAGCGGATCGATAATAGTGCATGTTTGTTTACCAGCGTAATTGCCTTTTTAGGCCGATGGACGCTCCCAGGAGCCGCCACTAAAAGTGCCTGAAACCCTCTGAAACGGGGGTGTACGTTAAGCGATGCGAGCTTCGCGATGGGGCCTGGTGGCGTTTGGACGTGGGGCGAGGCCTCCCGTCATAAATAAGAGTGCAATTTTATATGTGAATGGAAACATGGGTGTGTGTGCGTTCCTAGGGAAAATGTATACATCGCTCTATAGATAAATAATAGAAAAGGTGGAGTCCTGACACGGTATCTTAATAAAATATATTTTTATTTAGGTAATTCCGTGTCCGCGGTTCGCTCTATATACTTGATGATGCCTTTTGTGCAGTCCCATGGTTCAATAATCATTGAATTGGTATAAACAGAAATGGCACATGACATGTTACTGACAAAAAAACTACTTACTTGGCTACTACTTATGGCAAACTGGCCTAAACCTCGTGATATGTGGTTTAGGTCTAACATAATTAATGCATTAATTAGTTGTTATAGTAAAATTTACGGTATCAGTTATTTAGAAAACAGTGTTCAGTCTCTTTTCATCGTCATTCGTATGTCAACTGAAAATGTCTATTCCCTGGTTTTTTTAGGAGTAAATGTATGGTATGGCCTTTAATTGGGCATTATTTTTATGAACGTACATAGAAGAGCGTGAGTTACCTAAATTTCCTACAAGAAGAACTTCCTGCACTTAAGGAGAATATGTGTTTGCACGCTAAGCAGAAACCTATGGTTTCAGCACGACAAAGCTTAACTCCACAAGGCCAGGATTGTGCAGCAATATTTAGATAACACTTTCCCAGAAAAATGGACTGTTATTATTGGACCTATTCAGTGGCCTGGAAGGTCACCATACAACACCCCTCATTTTTTTATGGGGGGCTTAAAAAATAAGGTTTACAAAACACCTTCGCGGGATATTAATCATGTGAAAGAAAAAATCACAAACGCTTGTAATGAGTTAAACGGCGAAATATTAATAAATGTAGCCTACAAACTCAGACGAAGTAGTATATGTCTTGAAATGAGAGGAGCTCATATAGAGAACAGATTGTAAAATGTATGTAGTATGAGGGTGTTCGCCTCATTTTTTAAGTTTAGTTATTGTTATTAACACTTTTTGTTTTAGTTTTATTGGGTTTTTGCCACACTTCTGAAAAAATAAAGATTAATTAAATAAGCCCTTGCGCCAAATGGATCAGTGAAGGGTTATTTTTTAAACTAAGTTTGCCTAACCAAAAAATCTCACACTGAAAAAAACAGATAAGTAAAAAATAACAAAAATCACATTACTATCGCGCACTTGGCTGCAGTTGTATCAAGAAGAAGTAAGTAATAATAAAATAAAAATCATTTAATATCTCTATGGAAGCAGATAAACAAATTTTAAACTGTCAAACTTGACATACGTTTAATATTTTTACTACTATTTTGAGAACGAAAACAGAGAGTTTTTCGAAACGTCAATAATACGGAAGTGCGCGATAGTAATGTGATATTTGTTATTTTTTACTTGTCTGCTTTTTTCAGTGTGAGATTTTTTGGTTAGGCAAACTTAGTTTAAAAAATAACCCTTGACTGATCCGTTTGGCGCAAGGGCTTATTTAATTAATCTTTATTTTTTCAGAACCCAATAAAACGAAAGTAAAACTAAAATTATGCCACAAATAAATAGCTTCAGACAATAACTTTTTGTTTTAACTGTATTAAATAATTATCCCTTTATTTATTCTTAACGATATTTATGTACTTTAAACAAAGAGCATTCGATTATGTTCCAACGACTACTTGATTCTTCCGCCGCTAATGTGATTTTTAGGTGGAACTTATTTTGAGGCTCTTTAGAACGATATTGCTTATAACTTTTAAACGGGAAGTAATACAGAAAATTTTTTGTAAAAGTTTATTAGAAAAAAACAGAGCTCTTTAAGAGGAAAAGAAATTGAGTATGTTTCTGCAGAAAATATAATTGATGACGTCATTAGTCGTTTCTGTCAAATCCCAAAGAAAAATACTGTGGATTGAAAATAGAGCACTTGCAGTGTGAAGGTTTTACCAAGCAAGTAGGTATATTGAAGTAAAATGGAGTGGAATACAGATCAAATTGTGAATTTGATCGAACAATATCATACGACTGAAATTATAAAAGAACCATTCTCCATTTGCAAGACGTTAAGCAAGTCAGTTCCACTGTACTTTTCACTACTAATTTATCTATTTCATTTGTTTTTTTGCAATTTTGCTGTCTGTTTGTTTATTACTTCACATAATAGAATAAATATCCACTTAATTATGTAACTTTGTTTTGTGTTATGATTTTGTCTTATCTACCATTACAATCAAAGTATGCCTCCAAATTATGTAATCAATAATTAAGGAGATAATTAACTTTTTCCTCGTAATTAGTTTTTATTTTAAGAAAATACACTAAAACTTCAGTATCTCAAAATGCATAATTTGCAGTTAGGATAACTACTCTGAGGACGGCAGTATAGTAAATGATGGATATTATTGTTTAGGAAACACATGTAATAATAATAATAATATCTCTACCCCTCATTCTAATCACAAGGATTAGCCCAGAAGTCGGAGACTTGTGCGGGAGAGGGGGCGGCATATTATTATTAAGCAGGCCGCATTTGCGCCCAGAAACGACTTACGTTGGTAGGCCCTAACCACTATTCAGTGCAGGAATGAGGGAAACCTGGAAAACCTCATTAATTAGCGAAGTAGTCAAATATCATCCGGTATCAATCTCTCACATTGACCCAAGCTAACATTATTCCACCCTACCATACCCGCAGAGAGAGTGCCAATCCTCTCCACGAATATAGCTTATTTACGGTCTACCGGCAGCTGGGCGCGAACCAACTCCGATCTAGTCACCTCGATTCAAGTACTGACGCCTTAAATCGCGCGACCACTGACCGACCCATGTACAATCAACATTTTATCGGATAATGTTGGACATGACACATCACATGTGGACGTCAGGTATTCTCTTTCACACTTTCACTAGAATCTGTTTGATGAAGAAAAGCCAGTCTGCACTAGAGTGAAATTTGCATATTTGGAAGAGAGATTGTTCAGCAAATACGTTAAGTGACTCAAATGGCGAAAAAAAAAACCCAAATTTCGCCAAGAGGAAATCTAATCGTCTCTCTGAATTATAAATAAATACAAATAACCCAGCAGCTAACGACATAAGTGGAAATTAACACTTCACGTAATTAATTACTGTCCATACGAGCTAATTAATAATAAACCGTATTATATTACGCTAGCGCTAATGAGCTCGCTGGGGTAACAGTTGAATGTTGTATGCAAATGGTATTATTCAATCTATTTGCATTATGCAAATTCGTTATTGCTTTATCAGCTCATATGATCTGTACGTACGTATATGTAAGTAGGCGCGTAAAAAGTAAGGCATGTTTAAAAATAAATGAGTAGTTTTCTGAAAATAAAAACAGATGGCAGTAGCAAATAACTACTTTTTCTACGTTCATGCAAAAAACAAAACTTGTATTGCACTCATCTGTCATTCTACTACAGCGTTTTGTGATCATGACAAATATATACGTTCAAATCAACGTCATATTTGGTCCATTTTCTGTGAGGTTGTATTACGTTTTAAGCAATTGCATATTTTATATTATAATAAAATTACTTTTCTTTGAATATCAACTGCATTAGGAGTACAAAATATTTTCTGGTTTTCGCATTTATTTGAAAAATATCGTATACAAAAAATGTTTATTGCATGCGACGTGAAATTGCCCAACGAGGCCAATAAACACTTACTTTTTGCACTTGTTGTATAAATAACTATTTTCTACGTTCATACAAAAAAGAAAACTTTATTGAACTACATTTAGTGGAAAAAGTGGTTCTTTATTGCACTTGTGCAATAGAATGTTTATTGCATTCATCTGTCATTCTACTACAGCGTTTTGTCATCGTGACAAACATAAACATCGACATCATATTTTCCTAGATATCATCTAAATAAAACATTTTTTGGTTTTTTCATGAACGTAAGAAAAATATTGTATGCAACTCGTACAAAAAGTTTTTATTGCACTCAACGTGTTCACCTCACGTGCAATAAACACTTACTTTTTGTACTTGTTGCATAAATAATTATTATTTTGTGTCATAAGATTTGACGTTTTTTAAAATTTTGTATACACCACCATGGATAAACACAAGATCCCTAAACAGAGGAAGTTGTCTACAAATTGCTGATTCCCTTCACTTCGCCTGCCCACAATTTCACGAGTGACATCTCTGGTATTTGAATCCAAAATGTCAAATGTTGCTTGCTAATAAATTTTGGGTTTTATTTGTATTTTAGAAGTATCGCTGCGTCCCGTGTTATTATTCTTGTGTTACTGGAATTATTTTCATGTTTTAGCGTAATAATTGTTGTTTTGGTATTTGTTACCTTTACGTTTTCGTAAATTATTTATGATATTAAGAGAGAACACATAATTTTATGTCAAATATCAAATTATGTTGCATTATAATTCTGGGGACACAATTTATATTGCGGTTACTTATAAACCAAAATGAAGAAAAGAAAGTGACTACTTTCCATAGGGTAGCAGTAGAACCTTAATTAAGAAAAGAGTGGAATGGAAGGTGCTAAGGTGCAATCGAAAGATACTTCTTATGCAAATAAACAAAGAATTTGCACTAGGCATTTTCATACAGAATAATTTAAAGATATATTTTGTAGAAAAATAAATCAACGTAGCTTCAAAGCAATTATAACTTACACGTATAAATTCATGTCATGTGCTATATACAGCTAATATATCAATAATTTTAGCAATTTTTTGCCTTAATCTGAAGTCTACATCGTGCAGTTGCTCTGTGAAGACCGTTCCATCAAGTACTATCTACTATTACCATGCAAAAATAATAAAAGAATATACTTAGTAGGACTTTCTAAGTCGAAAGCCACAATAATACAAGTATTTGTGACAATTAGTAGACATATTTCTTCATAAATAACGACTGTCAAAAAATTGAAGAAGCGTGCTATTAAAATTTGTCCACGTTTCTCTGGCACATTTCACTACTGGTCGTACTACTTTAACGTCTTATTTTTGTTTGTCTAAAATATTTTTATTTCTCAGTATTCTCCACAGTTCTGCTACACGGTTATCCCTGACATTATTTCTTTATGGCTTTAATTCCATGCCTTATATTCGAAAGATAACATAACATAAGAAAACTTGATCTGTTAACTTAATAGCAGGTGCTTTTTTCTGTTCATAGAAAATACATCAACTTCTTATCGTGTCATTTGACACTTTTTGTCGTCCCATAACTTAAACATCTCGTGTCGTAATATGACTCTTTATAGGACTTTTATTGTAAATAACTATTATATAAGTAAGCATTTTTCATTACTTTCACCAAGACGTTTTGTAAAATAATTTCTCATTTTACTGCATAAGCATTAACATTTAATTACCAAAAAAAATTCATCAATGAGAAATGTATAATGGGAAAACTAAATCTAGACGTGATCGTTGGCGTTTCTGCATCATCGCCTCAGAAGACAGGAATTAATAAGACCTGTTTTCGAATTGACGCTTTAGCTGCCGTCAAAAAATTGAAGAAGCGTGCTATTAAAATTTGTAAGGTTAAGAATTTTTATGGTATTTTATAGCTTACAGGATAAAAATATATGGCATATCTGCTTAATTATTTACCATATTGCAGGTGTACATACTTGTATGTATAGGTAATGCTAGTTGTGCTGCTGCATTATACTCGATGAACGATGAAATTCTTTTAGAGGTATAAAATATCTCTCGTACCTACATGGTGCTCCCCTAGTAAGAATAACTTGCCCATGCTGAAGCTAAAGTTATGATTTGTCAGGTAAACGCATCTGAACCGAAATCTCATATTTTGTAGCAGCATCGAAAATGCCCCGACCGGCACTGAATTACACCTGCGGTATCTGTGTCAACAGCCAAGAACCGTTGTAATATGTGAACATACATATGAAGGAACAGCCAGTTCAATTGTCTGTTGTCTCACCTATGGCATACTGATAAGGGCTAAAAAGCCCGAAACCGGTCTATATCTGGTGGTTCTTGACTGTTCACACAGATACTGCAGGTGTAAATCAATGCCAGTCGGGGCATTAGTCCACGGAGTAGTTGTTTGTTTCCTGCAGTATCATTTGTAACTAATACTGAGTTGGATGGCAAAAATCAAATAAAATACCATCGACGCGTTATTCTATCTCAAAAATATTGCAATGATATTGGACGAAAGTTTGTAGACAACTTCCTCTGTCTAGGGATCTTGGGATAAACATAGATTGCTTACCTACGTTTGTAATCAGTCATTTTTAATAACATACGTTTTGCATATCATCATAATAATTTTTTATTTATAAAGATATTATATTTTATACATTCGCCAATTCACAGAGATTCAACGTTTATTCTGTAGCTTTGTTCGTAGAATCAATTTCCATCTCTCAGACGCAAGGCATGCATTCTGAATCTTATGTGAGCATCATAAATGCAATGCGCGTGCGTTTGACAGTTGAAGATTATTTTCCAACTGTCTATGAACAAGGATATTATCTTTCTATATAAAAATTTTATCAAATTCAGAAAACATGAACATGAAAAATCGGACGATATTGTCTATCAAAATTTATCTGCCTTATCCTTTTTTGATCTAGGTTGTTAAAAGTTAAGAAAAATTTGTAGTTGCATATGCGTATATTGTACTTTTTGTATTGACATAGTTAGAACATTTTTCATCACATCATTTATTAGAAATGCATTATTAATTTGTTCTATAAAAATAATTCTTACAGCTATTGGCAAATTATTTTCAATGATAAAGACATAGCTCTAATGTTTAACAACTTTCAATTTCAGGCAAAGAATTTCATTACATTAGTAATATGAGAACGATTTTTCATGTGCTTGTTCTTGGTCAGTGAAATGTCAAACTCCATTAGCAATGTTTCAAAATCATAATGGATAACATACTTAACCAACTATAGTAGGCAAACTAAATAGCAAGACGTCACCACAGTAGCTATCGAAGTTAAATAGCGCCTCAGGCAATGGCGAGGTGTTAGAAACTAGACAATGAAAGTGCAGAGCAAATAGATTTCACATGTTTGCCGACACATCTAAACAAAAGCTATCGCGGGCCCTGATTAGTTAAGACCGCGTGTACAACGTGTCGGATTGGATAAAATTAAGGCGGTATAATGCCGAACACGAAAGGAAACTTAAGTAATAAATTATTTCCACCATTAAAGTCACTTGAACAGGCTTTAACGATTTTTCGATCTGGCAATGCAGGTACGAATTAAGAAAGCAGCACGATTTTGCATTAGCTGAAAGGCGAACGGTTTGTTGGCATTCGAATTGGCAACAGGTAGATACGGAGGAAACTAAGTGTACAATAAATTTCATGATTTGAAGTATTTAAAAGCAATTATCGGTACGTATCGTGTTCTATTGCATAATTTATACATTGCAAATGTTTAAAAATTGTAAATATATTTATAGCTCTATGAACTTAGAAGGACCATGACTTGGTTGACTATCCTTCTCCATTTCATTCCATTCCTTGCTTTTTCTTTCCATCTGTCAATCTGTATATAGTTGTTGACCGTCTTTCTTCACCTCTGTTTTCTATCTTGTTTTCGGTCGCCTTCTCCTATTTTTACCACCATTACTATTTATGGTGCTCTTATCATCCTCTCAATATGTCCTAGTCATCTTAACCTTTGTGCTTTCACTACGCTTATTATGCTCGCCTCTTTATGTAAGCTTATTTCCTCATTAGTTCTTCTGATCCACCGTTCTTCTATTATTTTTCCTCCAAATGTTTTCTTCTCCTACACTTCCAGTCTTATTTGTCCCACTTTATTCAACGTTCACGTTTCTTTGGCACATTTCACTACTGGTCTTACTACTTTAACGTCTTATTTTTGTTTGTCTAAAATATTTTTATTTCTCATTATTCTCCACAGTTCTGCTACACAGTTATCCCTGACATTATTTCTTTATGGCTTTAATTCCATGCCTTATATTCGAAAGATAACATAACATAAGAAAACTTGATCTGTTAACTTAATAGCAGGTGCTTTTTTCTGTTCATAGAAAATACATCAACTTCTTGTCGCGTCATTTGACACTTTTTGTCGTCCCATAACTTAAACATCTCGTGTCGTAACATGACTCTTTATAGGACTTTTATTGTAAATAACTATTATATAAGTAAGCATTTTTCATTACTTTCACCAAGACATTGTGTAAAATAATTCCTCATTTTACTGCATAAGCATTAACATTTAATTACCGAAAAAATTCATCAATGAGAAATGTATAATGGAGAAACTATATCTAGACGTAGTTGTTGGCGGCTCTGCATCATCGCCTCTGAAGACATGAATTAATAAGACCTGTTTTCGAATTGACGCTTTAGCTGCCGTTCGAGTCGAAGCAGAATTAATGCATGAGGAAAACCTGATATGCGAAAATAGTATACCCTGAATATGGAAGGGGCGTTGAGGTGATTCGGTAGAAGTGGTTGATGCAGTGCTGCAATTTGCATAATAGCAAATTCTTCGACAGACAACAAAAGATGGTGATTGTATTTCAGATAAGAAACACAATTTTGGCAGTCTATGCAAATATATATTTTCAGTATTGTTGATCACATTGGTTTAGAGAACAGCATACATATATACAGGGTATCCCAAAATAGAAGGGTATACTATTAACCACATATTCTTTGGACAAAAATAATGTTTCAATATACAGAGTGTTAAAGTTGAATTTAAAAAAAACTATTTTTGTTAATAATTCCATTGTTTTGTAGGATGCACACTTGAAATTTTACACATACTTTTATCTTATTCCGGTATACTTATCATGTAATTTTGGTAAACAAAACGGAGCACTTAAACAAAAAATTACAAAAGAGATAAAATGATCAGAAGAAAATTCTCCGTTTGATATTTCAAGAACAAGCTGCATAGGCGTACTTAGAAATAATTGGAGGGGATAAAGGTACTGTATCTTTCAGTTACCTCCATTCATCCTTCGATTATTTTTAACCAAAATTACATGATAAGTATGCCGGAATAAGATAAAAGTACGTGCAAAATTTCATGTGTATATCTTATGAAACAATGGGATTATTAACAAAAATAGTTTTTGTTTAACTTTAACACCCTGTATATTGAAACAGGGACGTCCAAATAAAAAATGGTATGTTATTTTTATTTATTAGGGCTAATGGCAGTAGTTCAGGGAAAATGTTTGTTGGTTTAGGAACTTCTACTCTTGGTATGTTTAATGACAACTGAATACAACCAATTATTTATTGGATAAATAACTTAATACTTTAACTTTCATAAATAAATTAATTATTACAAACAGAATTTAATTACAGAATGTAATTATTGTCATATTAAGTAAAATTGTAGTATAGTTATGCACATACTAAAGGAATATCAGAAGTGCAGGTTTTATCACAGAATATATAGCTAAATTTTCTGTGGTTTTATACCCACCTGAGAAATTCACAAACTACCACCGACTTTTAGTTGGTACTTTTCATATGTATAGCTTTTAAAACATATTTCAGAAAAAAGTGTAAATTTTGTTTTAATACATGTTTAAAAACGAAAAATGGTTTTTGTAAAAGCGTTTCGAAATTGACAAATTTTGATATTGATTAGAATTTCGAAATGGCACTCCTTTAGGCACTAATGCATAAAAGTACAAATAAAACATTAAAAACAATGAAACTATTCATTTATTATAAATTTTAAAAGTAGGCACATAAATGTTAAACTGAATATTAGAGGCATCCATCTTCATGTCTCTAAAACAGCAATACAAGTACCTACAAGTAGTCGGAATAAATGGATTGCTAGTAGTGGCAATACTGCTGGCTTCTGCTTCTGCGTGAACTTCTTTTATTTCTTATTTGGTGTATCTTTCTGACCTATGAGCCTTCTTGCTATTTCGTTTTTCTGTTTAATGGAATTTTAGATATAACCATGGGCAACTGAACTTGATCGCTAACCTCCATGTCGCTTTAAAACTATCATGTCCAGTCAAGAATCTGCCAACATTGTAGCAGAGCTGCGCCGGAAGCAATGGCCAATGTATTCATTGGCGTCCAAGTCCAAGGAATTCCACTATCTTTTTTGGCATACTTCCAATTAATTGATTATTGATTCCAACTGGCAGGGTATATCATTTATAACTTCGATATATCAAGAAAAATCGCTGATATGTCGTATTGAGTGAACGACGTTTTGCGTACTTGTGAAATATATTTAAAAAATAGCATCTATTGATCCCTCAGCAATCGTAAACATTCTTGGAACACGACTTATCAAAATGTTTAAAAATACAAATAGAAGCATAAACATATTAAATTCTCCGCTCTCACAAAAAAACTCGTGCTTTAAACACACTCTTTTTGCAACATTTTTATTTGGATATAGTTTTGAAAATACTTTTTACGAATATTCGAATTTTCTTTAGAACAGACTTGTACTTACGTGCTTGTAAGCTTGTACTAATATAGCGAGAAACTTTATTAATACTTGTTGACAGTCGCTTTTATTTACGAAATAAGAATTACTCAGTTTGCTGATAGAGGCTGACAAAGCTACGTTAATATTAGTTACACAGAGACAACGATAAACGAGTAATATTTAAACAGTGACGATTATTATTTAAAAACGTAAACATTAAACGTGTTAATGAATGAAATTGTGTTGAATGAGCGTAATTATATATTTAAACAAATATTTGAACAGAGATAATGATCCTAAATTGTAGTCTTGATCGTCTTAAACAAGTATTTTGATGTAGTCGAGGTTACATATGGGGAAACGTAATAATTTATTGAGACAGGCATACGAGGTGTGATCAAAAAGTAACGGGACTTTTGTAATATCTCGGGTTGTATTAGTTCGATTCTTCTGATGTTTTCGTTGTTTTGTTCGTTAACATGTCTGAAAAGTATCTATACAGTATTAGCCATATCTGATTTTTAGTATGTTGTCACCTGTTACAAAGGTTACATGTTGTGTTTGGATAGGTAAATAAGATCAGTGGAAAAAGTGAAACTGGCAAATAGGTATAAAGTTCTATTTTATGAGGTATTATAAAACAATTTATATCCTATTCATTCGAATGTTAGCCATACAATTTAGTCGCATTGTCAAATCGCTCTACTAAATTGCTAGTGTACAAAAGCTTTTATGTACAATTATTATACAGGGCACATTAGTTATTTTAAAAAATAAACAATTAACAAATTGACAAAAGACATTTTTTGTCAAGAAAGTTATGAAGATAAAAAATATTTCCAAATATTCATAGACGTACATTTTCTTTTTAAATGGGGCCTTAAACCCAAATATCTACGCCCATACCATTGATATTGGGCAAGCTTTGCATCATTTTGTGTTATTTCCAACAAATTAACCATACCCAAATTATAAAGTATACAGGGTGAGTTAGTTATAATGTCATTAATTTAAAAAAAATCTAAATGCATATTTACGCCGAAAAAAAATACTTTCAAATCATTATTTAAACCCCCTTTTCAGACTGTCACTGACCGCTCACAGCCTTGGTCGTTTACAGGTCACAGTTCAACTCGATGTCGATCTGATGCAATGTTGTCAAGTTGAAATATTTTTCTCGTACCTACCTACCTAGGTTTTATACAGCACAAATAAACGGTTGTACTGACTATTTTAGAATATCATTTTTTCTTGCTCAGTTCAACTTCAGCCAATAATAATTTAAAATGTTAATATCTGATAAAATCAAATAATAATAATCAAATAATTCTATTAAAAATTGGAAGTAACGCGGTCCACTCAGGTTTTCCGGTAGAAAATACGGCCCAACCATATGATACCCGTACACTCCTGTCCATACGTTGACAACAAATTGCCTCTGAAAGCTAACCGACAAGTAGCGTGTGGATTTTTTCTGAGCAAATGTAGCTGTTATGATTGCAACAAAACTCCAACGTGTCTAATAATAAACCGACTAATAAACTATTTACGTACATTACATAAAAAACCTATACCCAATGGGTAAATTATCAAGAGAAGCTGAAAAGTGTTTCGTGTTTAAATACTAAATAATAAAAAACCATCGTGTTGTCGACAGAAAACTGTCCAAGACCGAAATGCACGACGCTAATCGAAGTTATCGAGAGTAAACCTTGACCTACCATATTATTAGGTCAATAACCTAGTTACCTAGTTTTTGTACTGTTAAATCTAGATACATGAATGAATTTTCCTTAAATATTGAATTATTTGTTAATAAAAACAAATGTAGATAATAAATAAATGGTTTCGAATGTTAGGTTATTACAGTTTAATTATTTTGATATTACGTTTTCACTACGTTTTACAAATAAATATGAATTTTTAGTATTACTCGTAAGTACAATTAATTATTCAGTTTGTAGTTACGTACATCTAGCCTAGAAATTTATTGTTTTTTAAGTAGTATGGTACTAACCTGTTAACTGCACTCATCCGTCCATAGCACTTATTAATAAAATTAGGGTCAGTCGCATTTCGTAAACATTCTCCATATAACACTACCATTTCCTCATATTCGGAATTTGTAAAATTATGCATTTACGACGAATACGCGAGACCGAAATAAACAGACTACTGCTTACTGCTTGTATTCTCACTATTCTTTCCATCCCCCCTCCAAATATATGGCGTGATCTACAAATTTTGGGGGAAAGAAATGCGGGAAATGCGGGTAAATTTGAATAACACGCTGATGTGTTAGACGATATTATGTATGTAAACATGATGTGGCAACGATGTTTAATTCGATCGTATGGGTGCGTCCTCAGAAAGTTCGCGCACCAGGAGCGTCGTGTTACTGATTTTTATAGAGTGATTTGTTTATTTTTTAAAGGTCGAGTAAACATTTTTTTTTTGATTTTCTGCCTTTATTAGGCCTCCCGAATACGTGGTTAAAATTAATGACATTATGACTGACTCACCCTGTATAATAGGAAGCCAACAAAAGTTATGCTATGAAAACTTAAAAAAAAAATTAAATCAACCTTGTATTTCAAGAAACAAAGCATTTTAAGGGAAAATGTTATAAGCCAAAAAATAATTCCTTCGTACTGTCGATTCTGAAATTGTATGTAAGATTTAAAACTGATACACTCTGTATATTACTTATAAATATAAGGTTAACTATGACTAAGTACAAAAATGATAACCACACACACTGCCAAAACTACATTTTCACTCATTACAGGTCCGTCAGAATTATCCACTAATATACCCAACATAAATTTCTTAATTTAATTACTATAAAACGTTTTAAACTCAAAATTAGTCACTAAAACTGTGATAAAATTGAACCATAATTTACAATTTTCAAACATCAAAGAACACTGGTTACAGCTTAGAATTTAATATATTCTAAGGGCCCAAGAAAACATATTTATAGGACACTGTAAACATATCGGGATGTTATAGTTTAAAATAGTATCTACTAATTATTTTATGCAAACATCGGTTATTGTGAATATTGTTGCTATTATTAGTATTAACAGAATTTAATTCCCCGACAACACAAAGTTTAAAAATGTATCGGCGTGAGTTACACTTTGCACTAGTGGCCTTACAGATGGCGACTGCATCAGATGCTATAAAAAAATATAATATAATGTCGTGTTATTAATATAATTATTGCGCCTCGAGAAGTAATACAAAACATAACGTCAAAGGCAAATGTACAAATTATGTTGAGCCGTCGTCTTTTTCACTTAGCGAAAAAAGGTTCGCGCTGCGAGATAAGAGCCATTTCAGCTCGACGGCTAAATAAAGCGTGTAGTTCATGAAGCACGCCTTCTGTAAATATTGCGTTTATTAGTTTTCGTTCGGCTTTCAATATAGCATGCTTAACCTCATTAAATCGCCATTACTTTTTATTCAGTCCTTTTTCGTAGCGGACACGAAAACAATTGACTGCTGCATTTACAACTATGAATATTGAGTTTAAATACCTATTAAATTTGTTTCCACACCTAGGTTAATAGTGCCGTCAACTTTACCACATATATTATTCGTTTAGTTACAGATTTTCAAAAATATATATATATTATATTATATATATTATATTATAGGTAAATAATTTCTAATATAATACAAAGTAAAAAAATAAGTTTTGACTGAATATAATAATGCTACAGTTGGTTGAATCCCTCTTAAGTGATACGCCCATGAAATCTTGTCCCCTGCAACCCTTACATCCCTTACTCAACTCAAAAGTACTATACTTTTTACTTTTTACTATTCTTAAATTCAGGTATTAATAATATTTCACTTATCCCTCTATATTTTGTAAATTTACTAGAAAACTCAACATTTTACATAAAAAACATAAGGGACAAACAATTTCTAAAAATCTTGTGAAATTTGTTGTACCTTTATAGAAATGTTTTTAGCAGAAAAAGATAGCAGATAGTATAAAGGGTGTTAAAAAACATTCTGCTGTCTGAATTTTATTCATATCCACTGACTAGTCTGAAAATGTCGTTATTCCCTTTCTCAAAAAAAGAGCTGCGTTAGAAAAACAACTTTCGTAGTTGCACCTTTTAAGACTATAACCCACTTACAATAATTTCCAATGTGTCAAAAGTTTGTTTCAAGAATACTGTAAATTTTATCATTAGAGAGTTATTGGGCATTTCGTAAGGTTTAGCATTGTTTATGTTTCCCATATTCTGACATCTAAGCATACGCATATGTATCATTAAGGGAATAGTAATAACGTTAGTGTTTTTTAACTGTATTGTAACAGTTATTTATATATCAAGAGCGTTAAGTAGGCGTTTAAAATCCGTAGCGTGTCGAAATATGTGTCTCGATAACTAAAATCAAGTAATTTTTGTTGGAGCCGAATTGACAGTTGTGATAGATGCCTAGCAATAATATCAACAAATACGGTTTTCATGTACGCGAAAAAATTTTAGCATGATGATTTTGTTAAACAGTGTGAAAACTGTGCTGTCCTCTTTGTGGTTGTATTATTCCAGGCAACGGTA
Organism: Monochamus alternatus; assembly: GCA_037114965.1. Classification (NCBI taxonomy): domain Eukaryota; kingdom Metazoa; phylum Arthropoda; class Insecta; order Coleoptera; family Cerambycidae; genus Monochamus; species Monochamus alternatus. The sequence continues at coordinate 7,786,698 of CM073426.1, read as the reverse complement.
GATTTACATCATACATCGACATAAGCAAATATTCAAGATTAATAAGATTTCTAAAAAGAAAAAAATGATGGTTACAAACCGAAGAAGTCAAGAATATTGACTACAGAGGAAATTTATACTTATTTGAAGAATGTCACGGATGAAATATTTTTAATGAGGTTAAATTATCATCTTCAAATGGAAAATAAAATGTACATACATTCATTTTCTGATTAGGTGGCACTAATTTTTGGCATATGTGGAGCTTGCCGTAGAAAAGAGTTATGTAACATAATAGATGATATTCAGGATTTATATAAAGCTTTATAACTATACAATAATCCAAGAGTAAAATACAGCGCATGTTTAGTATAATTGGCAATGAAAACAAGTCACCAAGATATATTGGATATGTGCAAAAGATTTTTTTTTGTATTATAACAATAATAAATGCTTCAAGCAAATGGTTGGGAAAAAGACGTTGGATCAGATGTCATTCAAAAAAGTAAATTATCTTAAATTATCAAACCCAAAGGAATATATTGGGCATTGTTTTCAGCGTTCTGCGGCTACTTCATTAGCTAACGCCATGGTGGCTGGAAATCAACTACTATTGCTGAAGGCTATATTGAACATTCAGTGTCTAACAAATAGCAAAAAATATATTAGTGCTAATACGCCTTCAACTAGTAGGTGCTCTGGATCTTCTGTAAAAAATTGTGTAGAAAAGTTACAAAAAGTAGTCCTGCAGAACAAGTAGAAAATGGACAAGACAAATGCTGACTTAATTTTTTTATAAGTAATGCCATTAATTGTATTGTAAACGGAAAAATGTAATTCATAATTATATTAGTATGATCAAATTCATCGTCAGTAGTTCTTCGTCTTTTTTCATAAAATGTGGTACACAAAATGATATTTTCCTTCAATAAAAATAGAGTACACATCATTAGGTAAAGGAGAGTGAATATTTAGTTCATTTCAATAATTAACGCCTGAGGACGTGAATAGTCCTTGGACGTTAACGTGACACTTATCGCTCGAAAAAACTCTACTATAAAATGCAATTTAACGCCCCGCATTGTATACAGGTATTTCAACTAATATAAATCAATTTCGCTACAATTCCTAGCAATGAAGTCATAAGTAGATATGTTCTCTGATACCAAATATCAAGGTATGCTAATGAACAATTCCATGGACAAAGCTCTATTCAATAATTATCTAAAAGAAAAATTATTTTAGCTAAGTTTACTTTTGAAACTGTTAGTCCATTGAAATGGACTCAATTTGCGATAAAAAATGTTTTTAAAAAAATTTTGTATGACCAATAGTTTACCTGATAAATGCTAAAAACAATTTAACCCCCTTTTCCAAGATGGCGGCCGAAGTTGGAGGGTTGTAACCCCACAAACTTCAAGTTAATCTAAACAATAAAATTGCGTCCTCTAAAAAATGCAACCCCAAATGTAACTTTTCAATGGACTATGTGGGAATTCAAAAATTGAACCACAATAGATGGTAGCCTCCCTTAAGTTGAGTCAAATATCTAAGTATCAAAATTATTATATAAATTAAAATTATTTGAAACTAAATATCGACAATGACAAAAGCGATGTTGATCTATCAAGAAAGATATAAATTAGTAAAGACATGACATTCACCTACTTATTAAAAAATCTACTCTTTATGTTATCGTTCTTTTATATACATTTATTATTAGATATTACATAAAATAATGTATATAAAAAAACTAAGGTTAGTGCTTCTACTAATTCTATATTCCTGTTTGATCCCCAACAAATAATTGGATTCATCTCTAAATCCGGAATTTCCATAACGAGATTCATGGGAGTGGCGACGGTTTCATCGCTCCGACATTCAAGATGCAATTTGCATAAGGCCTCTAAAAAGGTTTCTATAGCGACGAGACGTAGAAGCTACTGAAATTCGAAACGAGAGCGAAATCGGACGCCACCACTCTAGGTATCTATTATCTATCGTATCCTGAGATACAGAATCGGCAACAATTGGATTAGGTAAATAGGAACGTAGCTCGTAACCCTGAGGATCATGTTACACTTATAAAATATGTGGTGACACATCGGAAATGGATCGATAAACAACTAGAATATTTTTTATTTTGGTATCGAGATAATAGTAACAAGTTTAGAAAAAGCATATAGTTCACTTGCTCGTACTCAAAAGTGGTAAAATTGGTCTTCTTAAGAGATTTGTGTATTTTTTGCATTTTGTATTAGTAGGTAATTATAAGCAAATAGTGATAAATATAAAAGTATTACAGATAAAAATTTAAAAAATTTCATAGTAACTACTTGTGTAGGATTTCCGTTATCTAGTAACCTGATATGGCTGACATATTCGTACTGAAATCTACTTTCAATTTTAAACATTAATTCTTAGTTGTTCCACTCGCCCACAGAAGTCAAAAAACTGATTTGAGGAAGTGTCATTATTTTTGCAATAGAATGTATCTAATTCGAATCACCCTATATTATTTCCTAAACTAAAGGCTTACGAAGACAATAAAAGGCCACATAGTGGTTTAACAATGTCTCCGAAAAATTTTACAGAAAATATTTTTGTATCTATTTTTAATAATTTTTATATTTGCCATTGCGTCGGGTAGTTGTTTACTTATATTTAAACTGTACCATCGGCATAACGCATGCGCCATCGCCGTTGTATTTATACCATTAAATACCCTACCTTGATAGTACCCAAAAATACACAGAGCAAAATCGTTGTGAACTGTCGCATCATAAGATACCATATTCTTTTATATACGTGGCTATTATATTAGATATATGCCACATTCGGCAATGCTATTATCTGTCTAAGTACCTAAAAATACCTACAGCTTGTACAGTAAAATACCTCAGTGGTTTCCCCCTCGGCTCAAATTGAAAAAAAATATAGAAAAGACCCTCCTAAATTAGGCCATAGAATACCCCCCTTCAATATTTACGTGGAATTATGGGACACCCTGTATAATTACAGAGTGATTCAGAAATTATCCAATAAACATTTTTTAATGTACAGCACTGTTGCAAATATGATTTTATAAAAAAAAATCAATACAATAATATTTACGTGGAATTACGTATAAGGAATTTAAATTAAACACTACAAATGAGGGATAACTGATATATAATAAAGTAGATTAAATATTCATATACGATACATAGTGTGTTAACGTATTAACTGTCTATTAGCGAATGAATCAGGCGTTCTTAGCCCGCTTCCAAATCACAAATGTTTATATTGAAATAGCGCCTATCCTTTGCTTATAACCCAAACAATATCGCTTAAAGCTGGCCGCCTGTGATGGAATTCCAAACGCCAATCTTATGCCGCTTGCATACGGGACACCCTGTATAAATAACTTCCTAACACTATGTTATTGTGTATCTCCTTTTATTCACTGAAACGCCAACTTCTATTGTTAATAAGTGAGTTTTACTTCACAGTCACGTCAATGATATCTATTATCTTTCTCAGTTGTTCTAAAATACTAATACCGGTTATATCATTCCGTTGAGATTTTCGTGCGAATTAGACCTTGGCCCGAGAAAAGAACTAGACGAAATCCATTTCCTTCGTTAAACATAACCCACATTTTATCGATTCCCCCCGTTGGCTTCTGCAGGATGTCCTCGACGTCTCTCCACATATAATTATTTTCTTACTCGACGGCGCCATGGTACACGACAACTAAAAATCGATATGTATGCCGACTAGTCGGCACAATTCACAAAGAACCCACTTTATTCCTTTATCTTTTGATTAACAATTCGTTTCAATAAACATCTTTCAATAACAGACCGGTTTTCTGCAAATTATGATTGCTTTAATACTACAGCGATCGCGTATCCAGCATACAGGGCTAACCTTAAATGTGTACGTAAGCAAGTAATGTTAAAAAAAATAGAGAATAGCAGAGGAGATTGTTGATGCTGTGACCTACGATTCGACTACGACCTTGAAACTATTACCTTATTTCTGCCCTGATTTTACACCATTGGACTTGTCTCTGCATTCAACAGGACCCACAGCTATTTCAAAAAATGTGAAATGCAGGGTGATGCACTACTTATCTACAAAAAAAATTGAAAATAGAATGAATGAAAAATGGAGTCAATATCGTAATTTTTTCTTTTTTGTAAAATCCCATCGATGTAATACTGTAGTCTCTACCCAGGCGATTTCGAATATTAAAATCTGAGTACTTATAGGAGGTATTAACGTTTTTGTGAGTGCGAGTATTTATATCAATTTTTCAAATGTCAAAAATCTCTCGACTTTAAATCATTTGGACTACTTTTTTGGGATATTTAAAAAATGAAGTGTACGCACCGAAGTGGACACTATTGATGATTTATGCAAACGTATCATAGCTGCTTCTATAGTCTGTTTGCAAATGAAAGAGAGTAATAAAACTCCGAGATAAGAACCGACCATGGGCGTGGTAATATTTCGTTTCAGGTAATTATCGGGTAACACTAATGCTAACAGGGGTGTACATTAGTATATTTTACTGGATACATCATAGGGCAGCAGCCAGTGTATTGTGATGAATCCAGTCTTAGAGCTGAATATACGAAAACGTGCTAGCGCAGTAAAGTAAAATTCGACTTGTGTTTAGTGACTAGTGACAAGATGCTGTAAATCCTCCAAAATCATCTACAGAGAGGTCAAAAGTCGTTATAGATGATTTCTTCAAAAATGTCATTCGCAGAAAAATACACTCATTTTATTTTAAAAAAGAAATACCAACGCTAAACAAAATTTTAAGTGAATTTTCAGAGCACAACGATTTGCCAAAAGTCAGTAGAACCAAATTATGGACCGTCTTACGAGAGTTGAATTTTTGCTGGGAAAAGCAGAACAGGAAGTCAGTTCTTATCGAAAAATATGAAATTATTTGTTGGCGAAGATCCTACTTAAGATCAATCAGAATATTCCGTGACGAAGGGAGGAATAATTATTATCTAGACGAAACTTGGGTCAACGAGGGATATACTGTAATATAAGTATGGCAAGATAAAAATGTAAAAAGTTTTCGACAAGCACTTTTGGATGGACTTTCAACAGGGTTCAAGGCACCTTCAGGTAAAGGGCGAATATTAATAGTAACACATATAGGTAGTGCCAGTGGTTTTGTAGATGGCGGTTTACTCTTATTTGAATCTAAAAATACAGGTGACTATCACGAATACAAGAACGCAGATGTTTTCGAAGAGTATTTTACACAGATGTTGGATCTTATTCCTCCGGGCTCGGTAATTGTCATGGATAGTGCCAGTTACCATTCAGGGTAGACCGAGTGGACGCCTACGACTGCTTGGAGGAAAGCCGATATAATTCAATGTTTATTCGAAAAAAACATTTCTTTTGAAACAAATATGGTGAAAAAGGAACTTTTTTTGACACTTGTCAATTTTAATAAAGATCAGAAAAAATATGTTATCGATGAAATGGCAACAAATAGCCAAATAACGGTACTACGGTTACCACCTTATCACTGTGAACTTAACCCAATCGAATTAGTCAGGGCGCAGGTAAAAGGAGATGTAGCGCGAAATGATACGAAGTTTAAATTAAGTGATGTGAAAATTTTGCTAAAAAATTCCTTGGAATGAGTAACTGCAAATAACTGGCAAAGATGATTACAAAAAGAAGAGGAGAAAATGTGGGAACTCGGTAATTTAATTGACGTTACTGTGGAACCTATCGTTATCAATCTAGGAGACGAAGATAATTCATCAGAATATTCAGAGGATCAATTTTAATATACCTACTTTTTTATTTTCTTTATTGTACCTTTATACAGCACATTTACTCACCATAATTTGAATTTTCAAAGACATATATTTTTGTGTGGAATAAAAGTCTATTCATTAAATTTAAATAAATATTTTGATAATAATATTGAATAATTTTATTTGAATTATTATTAAATGCCCCGTATGAGGAAAACGAAGGGTCAAACAGAAAAATGTTATATTTGTAATGTATTATTTTGTCATGATCCCAAAGAAAAAATCGAAGATACCCTGTATACATTCTTTTAGGTCTATAATAAATTATATGCATTTCCTTTACGAAATTGAAAGCTAAAATAAATAACTTAATATAGTAACACGGATACCAATAAAAACCGTTTCAAATATACAATCCACAACATTAACCTAGTTCCAAGAAATGCACCATTATTTAAATGATAGTTACATTATTTATCTATTTGTTTATTTACAATATCTTAACAGGTCAAAGTACTATTTACATAGACGGGACAGTTTTATTTAATGGAACTGTTACAAAATGTTGAATTTATGACCTTTGTATGCAAAAATACTTTTTATTGATGCTATAATTACAGTTGTGAAATACTCGTAGGTCATCTATATATCGAATTATTATTTTCATCAATTACGTGTTAACATGCATTTTGTTAAAAATAAGGTGCTGATAACATCGCGATACAAAATTAATATAAGCAATGTTATTTATACTAGAACTGGGACATTTTTCATATTCGAATAGTTACTTCAATATTTATTCGAATATTTGAATTATTCGAATATTTACATTTACACTTATTCGAATTCATAGATATTATTTATTCAAATATAAATCTGAACACTAATTTTCACGCAGTAATGTTAAAATTTATAGCGAAGATTTCCGATTTTTTTTAATAACTTATTGAACTAAAACGCCAACTTCACTAAAGCGTTCGACAGAGTTGACCATGTTATTGCTAAAATAAATAGTCATTTGGATTTTCTAATCTACTTACTCATTTAATTAAAAACTATTTAACTAAAAGAATCCAGCATGTTATATATCGTGGTTTTAAGTCTGTTGAAGTGATTGCGTTCTCAGGAGTTCCTCAAGGCTCGGTTTTGGGCCCTGTTTTATTTATAAACGATATTGTTAGTAATCTGAATGTAGATTTAATTATAACATTAATAATAATTTGTTAGAGAGAAGACGAACTTTTAGAGACCTAGGAGTATTATTTGACGTTTAAATCTGCTGAAACTTTGAAACTTATTTATACAACTTTACTTAGGTCGAAATTGGAATATGCCTTTGTTGTCTGATGTCCAAATGATGTAACATATATTGACAGTTTAGAACAGGTTCAATGTAGTTTTTAAAATTCTTATCTTTCAGAACTGATGGAATTTATTCTCAAAATGGCATTTCCCAGAAAGAGTTTTTACATAACTTTTCTGTTAAATCTTTGAAAGACATACGTAGCATTGCTTATTTAGTATTTTTATTTAAATTCTTAAATAACCTAACTGATTGTGGTGATTTATTAAATAGACTTAATTTTCATGTTCCCAGAGCAGTTTCAAGACACGCTGGTACTTTTTACTTACCAACGCCAAGAACTGATATTATGAGTTATTTCCCCTTGAATTTTACTTAACTTTACTTTAACAACTTAAAGTTATCGGTTGATATATTTCAGTGTTCTTTTCCAAGATTGAAACAGGTAGTTAGGATGAATGCTTTTTTTAATCTGATGCTATATCTAGTGTTAATTACGTATAATTATAATTTTGTGAATCTGGATTTATTTTCTTTTGTTTTGGTTTCTGTATTTTGCATCTGCTTAGTATTTCTCTTTCTTATTTCTTACATATTGTTTGTTTGACAGTTTTACTGTATTTCTTTTTTTTGCGTGTTTTCCATTCTGCAATTGGACTGTTGAATGGTTTAAAGTAAAATAAATAAAATACATAGGAAATGAGAAGCTTATTGGAGTAATACAAAGAACCATTTGTAATAAAATTTTGAACCTTATGATCTCAAAATTCTCAACAACGTACAAGTAAACAGTGTATTAATATCACATAAAACTGTATCTGAAACCGAATTGAGGTCGATCCAAATCAAGAGTGCGTTTCGACAGATCGAGTTGGGTAACTTTGTTTTATTTAGATTTTACTTTCGGCGGCTTCAATTATTAACTAGGAAGCAGAACGTTATTACCGACTCTGGTGTAATTGTTTCGGTTATTAGAGGTAAACCAGTCGTTTCTAATCTTGGTTTACGATTTACAGTAAGCATCAAACACTGATCGTTTCTGATGTTAAAATTAGGAAACCTCATTTGTTAAGCATGCCAGAGTCCGGTTTTAGCTCAGGCTGGAAATGTCAGAGTATGCCAATAAAGGTCGCGTGAATCAAAATCACAATTGCCCAAATTGCTTAAATACAGTGGGGGTTTGTTTCATTTTTGAAATCAAATAAATAAATAATAAGTCACTCCTTTATCAGTGTTGCCCGTTGTAAACTTTTTACATTGCAGGAAACTAACGAAATGCCGAGAGCGTAACTGCAATAGAAAATAATTTTATAAAAAACAGTTTCTATTGCTCTTCTATGATCTTACGACCTGTTATTTTAAAATTCCTGTGCTAATGATCTTTGATATTGACTTAGTTTAGGTAAACGCCTGCTACCAACAAAGTGATAGACAGGCAAAGAATTGAAATAAGAATGGCCAAAAATGTTTCCGTTTCATTTTATTATATCGGTTTATGAAAATGGTGATTTTCTGCATAAAGTATTAGTTAGTTTGTATCAGAGTCAAAATAGCATATGTGTAGTTCAGTGCTATGTTTTATTCATTTATTATATTATTTATAATTTTAGAGAAAATTTAAAGTGGTACTTAATAATACAAAAAAAAAACAAATTATTATTACTATTTATTTATTGATTCATTTTAAAGAAAATACACGATAATACAATCTTTTATGTTTGGAATACAGTAAGCCTTGAGAGAAAAAGAGAGCTTTATCAGCAAAATGCTAATCTACAAAAAACTTACTTAAGTAAGATATAAAAAATATGTAAAATACAGAATATTATAAGTACAAATAGAACAAATCCTATTTTCAGCTATAATATCCCTAGGACATTGATCATGTGCGAGATAATTTTATGGCAATCGAAAGAAACATTTGACATAAAATTATAGTATAGGATCCCACTATAAAACGACCTTCACCGAGCTGGTTAATGGATGAAAAGTATTTTATATCCAATTAAATATGTCAGTAAATATATTGCAAATGGGTTGTCTAAAAAATTTCAGTCCAGAATATGATTATTTAACAATTAAAAATTATTATTTTTTTAAACATTTCACTGGTTTGGTTAATAGACAAATTCCATATCAATCGAAAGTATGAAGCCCATAGAATATGCAAACGTTAGGTTGATTATTTCTTTCCCGTCACAACTCTTGAGTAGGCAGGTATAAACAGGTAAATCGATACTAGTAACTTGCACCGGTGTGGTTAATAAATTAAAGTTAAATTAAAATAAAAATTATTTCATTACCAACACGGTGGTATAGGGTTGTCTGCGAAAAATCAGTCCTGAATTCCGGTTGTCGAGTTTTAAAAAGTGAAATATTTCCCAGCGAACCATTCCATGCGATAGAAGAGTACACAGCATTGCAGCTGTGTGTAGTTCGTCTATACCGAAAACGAAGACGTTCCGTTTATCCGTTTCTCCAAAAAATCGAATAAAGTTCGGGGGCAGCGGTATCTATTATTATTTATCTGCCCCTAGGAACCCCTAACGCCCTTCAATGACAATAAAACAACATTTTCGACCCTACTAATGATATGTCGAGATCGAAAACCCGTAAAAAATAAAATTTTCTAATAATCCATTTGCCGCTCCGAATTACGTTTAATTTTTTTTTAAGGAAACAATACATGTAATCAAAAAATTTTATTAGACTTTTCGATAGGTAAGGTGGAGAAGAAGCCACAAAAAAATTTCAATGATTTTAGACAAATTTCGTGTTTTCAAGGACCGCCCCCGGAGGGGCGGCAGGAACGTTATAATATCATTTCAAATCGCTACCAGGAAATAATAGTCTATACCGAAAATGAAGACAATCCGTTTATCCGTTTCTCCAAAAAATCTAATTAATTCCGGGGGCGGTGGTATTTTGCTGCCCAACTCGTAAACGGTTATTTGCACAAAAAATTCTATAGAAGCATTTTTTCATGTTTTCATAAAAAAACATTCGAATATGTATTCGAAATGAAACAGAAAAGGTCGATTTCTCGAACTCGTGACTTCGAGACTCCACTCCTCAATTATGAATTCGGGAAACCTCCGATCCCGTCCCACAGCCGCCGTTTACCTAGCCTCATGTACGTCGTTAGGAGTAAAAAAAAAAATTTAATTGTTAAATAATCATATTCTGGACTGAATTTTTTTAGACAACCCATTTGCAATATATTTATTGACATCATCCATTAACCAGCTCGGTGAAGGTCGTTTTATAGTGGGATCTTAGACTATTATGAGGCATTGTCAATGTCATTCGATCAGAAAACTTTCTTAGAAAAAATTAAATAAGTCGCATCACAACAAAAGAACTATTTATTTATTAAAAGTACAGCTGGTAAAGGTACAGTTATTAAAATTTAACGCAACATTAGATTGCCTATTTTTCTCTACTATAGAATATCTATTACCACACATAGTATTAATGACCTTATTGTAGTGTTCTTGGTCGATGTAAGTATGGTTTTATAGAATTTGGAATTGTTATGACCAATAATTTTCAGCATTCTCTTAACCTGTTGAGTTCATGTATGTTGAAAAGAATTGTAATAGTAGGTATCTAGGTTGTTGTTGTAGAGGACAGAATCATAATATCAAGTAAATTTGTATATTTAATATAAGTGTTTATTGTTTAATAACAAATTAAATTAAAATCAAATCAAACACAATCATTTACTATTTGTAGAGCTTTTTGAACTGCTTTGGCAAGTTTTACTGAACACTGAATTATTCAATGCGATTTGTTGGAGAGCCATTGCAAGTTTTCTCGATTTGAAAAAATCCACGAGACCGGCAACTGGCTCGTCTCCTCTCCACGCTACTTCTTTTTTTAATTAGCGCATTAATAGATGGAAAATTCGCATTGCCATTGATATTTTGATTTTTTTTTAAATATGAAGCAATCAAACTTAAATAATCTTGGTCTCGTATCTCTAACTGTTGTTATCAGTTAAATGTTTAAATGATTGGGTGGTTTGTATCACATGACATATTTAAATGGTTGTTTGAATTTTCAAAAAATTTTCATCAAAAGATCTTTGACACTTTCATAAAGAATCTAACCACCTCTTCTTTACTAAATGCGCTGAATTTTTTAGCTTTGTATCTAACTGATTTTTATACACGTATTTTTATATCATAAAAGAAGGAATAGACAATCGGAAATATTTAAAAAATGGTCAATGGTCATGGTGTCACCTGGTACCGTAGTCATGGTATCACTTCATTGACATCAATTTTTGAATATCGTTATTTTTTCTCTTCACCTGTAAAAGTAAAAATTGTAAAAAGAAAACGTAAACTTTTGTAAAGGATTTTAAAAGTGGTAACAAAAAAAGTTTTAGATGTTTTCAAATTATTCATACTGTTTTTACCACGCCTTTTCCCGCTTTCTAAGTGACGCCACCGACTTAGTAACCCACAAGCTGGTATTAAAAGAAATAATGAATACTAGCTTGAACTTGAATCACATTGTTTTATTTTTACGCATACACGACAAAATTTCAGATTTTGCGGTGCAAAATAGGCAGTATAGATACTTAATTATCCTACAACCCCCGTAACCCTGGCCACGCACACTAGACCCGAATACATAAAGGATGAATAATTGATAGAAATTAATTTCGGACAATAGCCATGCGACTTCCGTTATGTAATCTATTATTCATTAGATAATTTCATGCGTTAGAAGAGGTGTACCTCACCGTGACAACGGCCCGAAATTATTCACCATGCCCATTACGCACCGGGCAAGAATGTCGCGGGCGATTTGCGTTCCGCGTGTTACAATTTCCTTTGGGGCCATTCGCGGCACCACATCAACCGTGACACGCCGATTTATGCGAATAATACCGCAAATTCATTTGGCGGACGTGGAACTGCATGACAGTTGCAATCACAATTGCGAAAGGTAATTGTACAATTTATCTTTTAATAGGAAATTTAACGCAAATTAGTTGACAAAAGGTTTGCCTTTCTACCCGCAGTACAAAATAACAGAAAGTGATTAATTCACTACATCACTTAGATGAGTATGCGAGGTGAGGGTTGCAGGAGAGAAGATTCCATATGCGTGCCACTTGAGAAGGGTTCAAATTATCACTTTGAGTTAACCTAATACTTTAATATTCACCCGTAGAATGCCGTCATTTTAGACCACCCACTTACACCTACCTGATGCGCACTCCACGGATATCACACTTTAACAAGTAATACACTGTACTATTTACATACACACTATATCAGATCCGGTTACTAGTACTGTCACCATAACGGTCGCAAGTTTCCAACTGTCAGACGCACTCGCATTGCGTTTATAATACTCATAAGATTGAAAATGCTTTGTTTTAGATGCAACACACGCTACTTCTGACGGTTGGAAACAGATTCTGGCGTACTACTGCGAATAAAGTTATTATAAGGTGAATTATCCATACAATCACGACATCATCAGGTTCCATATGAGGTAAAACAGTGCTACACTTTTGTCATCGTATTTCAGCTTATTTATTCATATTCCGTCAGTATTTATATAATCTATAAGTATATAAAACATACTTTTCGATTCAGAGTTCGACTTTGTCTAAAGTATGGTAAATAGTTTCTTTGCCATATCATTATTTCGTCTTTCTATCACCATAATCTTTCTATTTCCTTTTATAAAATGAAAATTCATGTCACGCATAATTCGCAAAAGCACTCTTCCAGATATTCTAGGCAAAGTTTCATTCTATAAGTTAGCCACCTGATTTTTTTATTGTCGGAAGCTCATTTTGAAAATACCATCTATGAATTGTTGGCTTATTTTGTATCATCAACTTCTATCTTCTATCTTACGTGAGTTTCCGTTTTGCAGTTGCGTACTCACACTACTCACAGACACTTTTGTTAATGAACTAAAGATTTCAACATTACTCATACTCATATTTTGGTCTCGAGCTCTAATTCCTACATATATTTTTTATTTATCATCCAATATCCCTCACTTGTTAGATTGGGGCGTGTATGATTTTGAGAACACGCTGTAGTATCCATTCTTAAAGTCGTCGTATTTCTCACCGTAAAATGATACATTTTTCGGTGTTTTTAGATACAAAAATTTAGAAAAATAAAGCATATGGAACAAAAGTAATATCAAAAATAAAATTCTTGATGTTTTGTATATTAATTGCTCTTGTTGAAATATCCCCAAATAAAATAATAACTTTCAAAAAGCGTTAGTAAGACACACATTATTTTATTATTCTAACCCCACATTTGAATTTTCACATATTCTAAAAAAAAAGTATGTTCAAAGATTTCTGTACCTAAAAATGTATTGTTTAGTCCGCTTTCTCCCAGTATTTATTGGTTTTACTTCGGTATATTTTAATATTTGCAGCTGACATGAGATAACGTTCCTATTATTTGCTAAAGACTAATCAGTTATTAAATATCTAAATTTGTATTTGTAGAAAACACTATTTCAAGAACACGGCGTTCTTATGAACATAAACACAAAATCACTAATAAATTAATTACAATCACAATTAAATTAGCGGAAAGAAATACTGAAATTTTTCCACGCGCACACCCATGGCAGTGCGATAGATGGAGCAGTTATCCCTTAAGACATCTTTATCAATAGAATTGGCCGTTTCAATCGACGCATGTGTATTTACTGCCCCACATGCGTATTTGCTGCAGCAGATGCTGCTTGACACTGTTGCATGTTTACACCTCTCATTTCAACACTTACAAATTGATAATTTCCATTAGTTCATCATCATAATACTAATATGCTTTTAAAAGTAGATAGCTTTTGCTAATCTGTTTTAATTTAACACAGAAACCCCCTTGCCCGAATTCAAGGCGGATGAGTAAATATTGAGAAGCTGTAGAGGAGGCAGTGACGTCACGCCTTACGATCTGAGGGGAGCGTTTAATTCTATTACTATAACTATTTATCAGATCGATTTAAAATTTTCTGGGTTGATCATACGTCATAAATGCTTCATACAAATTAGGCAAATAGTCTAATTTGAGGTTTGACCAAATGATTTTTATGCGCTTTCTACACGATGGCCCATTGAAGTGGGCCAGCATGATGGCCCATCGTGAAAATAAACCTTTAAGCAAAAGTAATGGGGCCGAATACACTTTCTGACACTATATATTAAATTACAATGTGATACAAAAATAAAAAATATATTAAATATTATGCATAAATATTATTTAAGTAACTGAAAACAGTTCCTACTGTTATATTGTGACGATGACAGATAACTGACAGTATGTGCATATTGGTACCGACTTCTTACTTACTGCAAATCCACAACCCTCAACGTTCTTCGTCTGCTCGTCGGTCACAGCATAGTGAATTAGAACATATTTTACATTGTGGTGGAGGAGAGTTACCAATACAGAGATATTTCTCAATTTTTATGGCATATTGTATTATTGATGCAGATTAACGAATGATATGCTTAATTTTAAAAACCTATTGCCATGAATATATGAATGAAATGAAAGTGTAATGTGTAGTGTGATTTGATTGATTATTGTAGAAGTTGGACCACGGTCCCTTACGACACCAATTGTCTTGTTAATGCAATACAATTCACAATTCTGTCAAATTCTGCTGGTACTGTAAAGTTGATCTTTCGATAAAAATGAAACCACAATCAATGGTTATCAACATTAAAAAATCTTACATATTTGTAAAAATTTGTTAAGAATATCAATATATCTATTGTGAATCGTGCAAAAATATATTAAACGAGGCGAAGAAAACAGTCATTATAAATAAGAAATAATAATAACTTAAAAATATTAAAATTGCTAATTTAATGAAATAGGTTTATCCGTTTGTGGCCGATTTCTATAACCACGCTAGGCAGTTTATTTCGCCTTTTATTGGGATTAAGCATAAATTCTATAATTTGCTACATAGTGAAGTCCCTAAATATACAAATGAAAAAAGATCGTTACCAATTCCCCATCGTTAATAATTTTATTGCATTATACATATAGTTCAGATAGATACGAAATCACCAGCGTTCTTTATAAACAGCTTGTAACCCAGAGCCAAACTATTTTTGTTTTACATGCAGCAGACATCGAGGGCCTTGTGAATTACGTAAGACTACTGGACATCTGCCAGAGGTGTATGAGATTCTGACTATTTCCATGTCTAAGTCAAAAGCCACATTAGCTGGTGTTTATTAAGAATAATTATTTAATTGTACATATAACAATTAATTGTTATATAAGTACGACATACTTTCATTGCAAATTTCTACTAAATTATAAGAATAGGATAAAGAAGTTAACCTAAATTACTTCAATTTACGCAAAACATAAAACTAGTTTACAGTTTTAATTTAATGGGGATTATATTTACATAACATTGCTACATTATTGTTCATGTAAACATTTGTGTTACATTATATCAACATTTATTGTAAAAGTACTGGCACCCACCCTGTTTTTATTTTGCGGTTCATTCAAGCAATAAAAAATGAGTTCGACTAAATCAAGAAAACTATACAATTTCTCATAAAAAAAATTATGAATTTAGAATCTTGGGTTCGTCTTCTAAAACAGCCCCATCATCAAATGTAATTGGTAAATAAAACGTGTTTACGAGACTAAGCTCGCCCGAAATGGAATTCAATTATGGTATTCGGTTAATTGATGCTAATGCGTGCCCTAATACGTCACAGTCACTCACGTCTGTTTACACGTTTTAAGGCTCCAGTTAAGATTTTTCTCTGGAAATAGTCTATTTTTTCGTTCAAATATTTGCCGTATGTGACCAAACTCGCTGGTACCGTTCCACGAGAGATATTTTGCTTGCTTTTATATTTTGCTTAATAGGATCTTGCTAATTGTCTGTTAAATTATGACAGGTGGGTTAATTAGTGTTTACTGAATTCAGTTGCTTGCTCTATTAACATCAAGTCCTAATATAGTACAGGGTGATTCTTTTATCATGGGAAATGAGTTTTTCTCGTAAACGGCTGCAGCAAATTGAGTTCTGTAAAAAGTATTTTATTTGGGCTGATTGATGCTTGAAATTGCGATGGATATGAAAGTTATAATTTATTTCAGAAATTGGAAGATCTATTGAATAGAAACACTTTTTCCAAATACCATTTCATCTAAAACCATTCAAAAATTACAGACCAGTTTTTATGTGTTAAATTGGACGACTGTCATGCAAAGAATGCATAGTTTTTTAAATTTCACTAAAGCAGGTAGGCTTTGAAAAAACAAAATTGGCTTATATTAATTGATGTCTGAAATTGTCAGTGTAATTTTAATAATTTCTATTAAAATAGTAAGTAATAAGAAATATGTTTACATATTCAGAAAAAGTTGACATGCTTTTGTTATACGGAGAAGCCCAAAAAAATGCTGCAAGAAGATTATATGCGGAAAAATACCCCGAACGCAACCTTCCAGACCACAAATTTTTTGCTAGGTTAGAAAGTAGTTTGCGTCAAAACCCTAAAGCATTTGAAGGTAGGTTTTGTGTTTTTTTATAAATCTCCATAAATTCAATGAGCCAAATTTGCAGGTAAAAGATTAAGAACAAAAACTGTCACGACGGATGAAAATGTGGCAATTATTTTAAATTACTTTAACAATCATCATGAAGCTTCTATAAGAGAGGCTTCAAGAGACTTAAATTTAAATTATAGCGTGATACAAAGAGTTTTAAAAAGTAACAAATACCATGACTATAAATTTCATAATTTGCAAGAACTTTCGCTAAGAGATTGTGAGCGGAGGGAGGATTTTATTTTTTCAGTTTTTGGTGTCTTTGGATGATAATCCTAATTTATTTTCTCATATATTATGGACAGACCAAAGTCATTTTGTTAGTCATGGATTACCAAACAAAAAAAAATACCCATTATTGGTCGGACGAAAACCCGTGAAAATCAGGCAGGACCAAAGACTGGGCCACTTTGGCATAAATCTCTGGTGCGGAATAGTCGGGCGGCACTTAGTAGAGCCATACTTTTATGAAGGCGCCGTGACGGGCGCAAGATACTTAGATTTTCTTCAAAATCACCTTCCTCTTTTGCTGGAACATGTGCCACTACAAATCAGAAGAAACTTATGGTTTCAACTAGATGGAGCTCCTTGCCACAATGCGGCCATTGTTCAAAATTATTTGATGAATTCTACCACGGAAGATGGTTGGGGACACACGGGCCCTTGAAATTTCCGCCTAGGTCCCCGGACTTGACACCCTTAGATTTCTTTTTATGGGGAACTTTAAAAAATATAGTGTATAAAACAAAATCTAATAATTTAGATAATTTAAAACAAAACATTATTGATGCGTGCATATCTGAATATCTGGTGATATTTTAAAAAAAGTTACATCTTGCGAAATAAGAAAGCGGTACAATTTATGTTTAGATAACGATAGCGCCTATATCGAGCAATTGTTAAAATAAGATTTGTGAATTAAGAGTTAATTTTTACTAAATACAGTTCATGTTATTCTTTAGTGTTTTATGTATTGGTTGTTGTTAGTGTAAACGTTCATTATTTCTTAAACAATTAAATTAGTGTTATTAAATGTAGTAACATTTTGTAAATTGTTTTCTTTAAATCCTAAATTATATTTGTGGTCAATATCAGCATAAAAGTTAGCCTGTCTGCTTTAGTGAAATTTAAAAAACCATGCATTCTTTGCATGGCAGTCGACCAATTTAACACATAAAAACTAGTCTGTAATTTTTTAATGGTTTTAGATGAAAAAAAATGGTATTTGGAAAAAGTGTTTCTATTCAATAGATCTTCCAATTTCTGAAATAAATTATAACTTTCATATCCATCGCAATTTCAAGCATCAATCAGCCCAAATAAAATACTTTTTACAGAACTCAATTTGCTGCAGCCGTTTACGAGAAAAACTCATTTCCCATGATAAAAGAATCACCCTGTACATATTAAATAGTATTGTAGTGTATGCACAGGTTTTTGTAATATCAGACATAAATAAATTTATCTTGCAGATGTATTAAGTATGCACAGGTTTTTCTAAGAATGTAAAGGAGTAGATATAATTTAAAATGATTCTCAATTTCCATTTGAATTATTAATTAATTGAAACATATAACATTTTTAGACTTTTACGGCAGGTCTTTTTATTTGATATATAGTGATTTTCGGTTGTTATACCGTGACCTCGGTAATTGGTCACTGCCACAGAATTAAAGTGCTCCTTCCTAGCTTTACCTGGGATTTTTTGACCTGCCCTTGTTGTTCTCAGGCTAGGCTCTGTGGGGGGACAGATCCGCTATCAGTATCTCTGGGCCCATCTATATATAGATACCATTCTTCCAATAATGATGGTTTTCCGAGACGTCCCGTAGCCGCCTCTGTAACTGGTCGCATCCCTTGTTTCCAAACGTTTCGCCGCTCTTCACTGTCGGCATCTTCTCACACTTTCATTCACACTCGAGCCGAGTAGGGAGGCGGTTACGGGATGTCTCGAAAGACCACCATCATCTGAAAGTAGCAGTCGTAATACTACCAACAGAAGTGGGCCCAGAGATACCGAAAGCGGGTCTGCTCCTTCAGAGCCTAGCCCAAGAACGACAAGGACAGGTTAAAGAATCCCAGCTAAAGGTAGGGATATGCACTTTAATTCTGTTAATGGCAGCGACCAGTTACCAAGGTCACGGCGTCACTCGGAAAATCGCTAAATATCAAATAATATAACAGTTTCCATTATTCTTATTCCTTTATTCTTGCAATACGTTTGTGACTACAATAAAGTAAAATTTATCGGTCATAGAACAGGAAGACATATGTTTATTATTTACAAATGAAAAACTAGCTTAAAAAAAACGTCAGAGATACTAAAACCATCGACCTTATGGTCAGATTATTCAAGTTAAAGACTACTCTTTCAATCCATAAAAATTCGACCAAATTAATTCCATTTTTGAAGAAATCGGCGTCCCTAGAAATCAAAATTTTTTACCCGACAGAAATTGATAAATTTTTAAATGAAGCTCTAGATGATATCTAATCTAATGATGAAGGTAAATAATTTGTATTTCCATTATTGGAAATTCCCGAAACAGGTCGATTTTTGATTTTAATTTACTTTTTTTCAAATAATAATTTAATATACAGGGTGACCTACCTTCGAGTAATGACGTCATCACATTTTTCTTAAATGAAACCACATTTTTTCCAATTTTCGGATTACCCTAAATGAACTGTTTCCAAAAATATATCACAAGTTGCTCCTATTTGTTACAGGGTGGGCAACAATA
Organism: Monochamus alternatus; assembly: GCA_037114965.1. Taxonomy (NCBI): domain Eukaryota; kingdom Metazoa; phylum Arthropoda; class Insecta; order Coleoptera; family Cerambycidae; genus Monochamus; species Monochamus alternatus. Next base: position 7,767,296 of record CM073426.1, on the reverse strand, counting down.
CCCAAATTATTTACAAATACCAAAGTTTTTGTCATAATTTCTTTGATGTTTTTTTTTAATTTTATCTGTCTGATAGAACGTGCTCGTGCACTTTTTACAGGCACTCAACTTTAAACAGTTTGCTAAGATTGTACGAGTGAATTCATTTTAACTGGTTCTTTCTTAAAGTTTACCTGAGACCTCCTCAAGCAAAAACGAAACCAAAATTCAAAAAATTACTGGAAGTTGAAAATAACTCAAAAAAGTAAATAACTAGTTTTATAAAAATAACGTTAGTTTAAAACTGTTTTTGTTACTCGTAGTATTTTTCTAAGAATTAGTAATATTTCCTATATTGTAAAATACTCTTCAATAAAATTAGAAATAAAAGCAAATTTAATACGGTCGTAGAAAAAATGTTGTGTGCAACATGTCCAAAAAGTATATTTGTTGCACTCAGCATGATTACAAACCTCATACATCGTGCAACAAATACACACTTTATATCCAAACATTAATAGGTACTTAATACATTTTCCCGTCCTGGTATGGAAGTTACGAGGCGCCACTGAATTTTGGATTAGTTTGTATTTAACTTAGGTACGTACTACAAGACTGCTGAATTTTGATCGATCATAATTTACGGAATTATAAAAAAGATCGTTATTATCACATCACAGTTTTTAATCGAAACGAAATTTGATTTGGTCTCGATCAGTAGAAAAAATCGACAAAGAACACAGTCTTAAGACTCCTCAACCGTGAATTGCAGACTTAAAAAAAAAAATAAATGTTCGGTCAGATAGCTTTTTGAGTTGCTTCATTTCTGCAGCTGGTGCTGGCAGCGATTTCGGCGACGGTATTCGATATTCAATTAAATATTCACAATCAGCTGTTTGATTCACGCATTAACATAGATCTGCCGTCGTGAGGCGCTTCCTGGTTCGTCAGCCGTTGACCTCGGAATGGCTTTATTTATGCCCAAGACGATGGATGGGTCGCTATCATCGTCGCTAATATCAATTTATTCGTTTCGATAATACGTATTCGGAAAAATAATGCAGTGATATTCCCCGAACTGATTTTTTTATACTGATGGCGCCGGCTACTGGCAGTGACGTTACTTTTCGGAAAGAATGGAAATGGACTTGGACTTATCATACGCTTGTTTTGATTCCGATAATGAACTGTTCCAGAACGATTCAAAATAACTCATCATTTCATTAGTAAGAACCAAGATCCCTAGACAGAGGAGGTTGCCACAAACTTTCGTCCAATAGCACTGTAATATTTTTGGGAGAGGATGACGTCGATGGTATTTAATTTTATTTTTGCCATCCAACTCAAGTGTTAGTTATATTTGAATTTTCAGTTTTTCAATCATTTCTATGTGGATATATGTTTTTCAAGTCGGGAATGTAGTGTTGTCATCAGTTGTTTGAACATTTGAAAATGCTAACTGATGTGCCCATTTACATTTTGGAGTGTGTTGTGTATGTAAAAAAATCATCCCTCTGAATTTTTATTATACGCACGAAGACAAATTTACAACCTTAGAAATCAAAATAATATTCAACTTTCCAAACAGCAACTAACAAAAACAGTAAATAGTTTATTTCCGGATAATATTAAGTCTATTGGGAGCATTCAAGCTTTTGATCGAAAAGTTAAGCTGTTGTTACTGTCTCGTTCGCTTTACAGTATAGATGAGTATTTTGACTGCGATTTCATTTTTTAAAAATTGTCCAATGTCATTTTTAATATTTATAGATTAATATTAATTAAATAAATAAATTTGGGTCGATCAGTAGTCGCGCGGTTTAAGGCGTCAGTACTTGAATCGAGGTGACTAGATCGGTGTTGGTTCAAGCCCAGCTGCTGGTAGACCGTATATAAGCTATATTCGTGGAGAGGTTTGGCGCCCTCTCTGTGGGTATGGTAGGGTGGAAGAATGTTGGCTTGGGTCAATGTGAGAGATTGATACCGGTTGATATTTGACTACCCCCCTAATTAATGAGGTTTTCCAGGTTTCCCTCATTCCTGCACTGAATAGTGGTTAGGGCCTACCAACGTAAGTCGTTCCTGGGCGCAAATGCCTGCTTAATAATAATATGCCGCCCCCTCTCCCGCACAAGTCTCCGACTTCTGGGCTGATCCCTGTGATTAGAATAAGGGGTAGAAATATTATTATTATTATTATTATTATTATTATTATTATTATTATTATTACTATTATTATTATTATTTTTTTTTTTTTTTTTTTTTTTCCCAGTAACACCTTCCGAAGCTCCGACACATTCGGAGATGTTCTGAAGAGTCAAGCAATGACCACTCTCCACTCCGTGGAGTCAGTAATCATTGCGCCCGTAAATCGTGCGTTCTGAGTAGACGTAGCGAACCAAGGACGATTGCCTTCTGCATTCTGCCGGCTAAGATCTCTGCCGAATTTCGGCAAGCCGGTATGATCTTTAAGTCAGAAAGCAACGTATGTCTCATTCCACCCAGGACGCCTATAATGAGCACCACAATCTTAACAGAGTGGTCTGGATACAGCCTGCGGAGCTCGGAGAGAAGATCTCGATACTTCCTCCGTTTTTCCTCCTCTTTTAGGACGATGTTGTTCTCTGCGGGAGCCGAGAACTCAATCACAAACATCGTCCTAAGTTGGTGGTCGAGGAGGACTACATCAGGCTTATTGGCTTGAATTTGCCTGAGGGTGGGGAATGAATAGTTCCAATAAATTCGGCACTTCTCATTCCCCACAACGGATTCTATATCCCCCGGAGCATAAGGCAGCACTGGCGTCTCGTCTATCTCATACGAGTGTCGTAAATGATAATACAACACCCGTAAGGCTGAATCGTGTCTTTGGATATACGCTGTGGCCGCATATACCGGACAGGCCGACAGGAGATGCATAAGCGTCTCCGGCGCCTGGCGGCAGGCCCTGCATCTGGTATCAGGAACCTCGATACCCAAGACACGACTACGATAGACGAGAGTATTAATTACACCATCTTGGCAAGCCATTATGAACCCCTCGGTCTCAGAGTTCAGCCCCGCTGACCTCAAAAAAGCGAAGGTCAGCTTTTCAGATAAGCCAAGCCCCTCTAGATGACGGTAGAAGAGACCATGCATTGGCTTATCCTTATGTAGCTGCAGAAGGTGACGCGTCTCTGCAGCTTTAATTTGGGCTTTTAACTGAGCAGGGTTCCACTCGGTGACAGAGTCTGGATTTTCCCGCTCAGTATCGAACACGAGACCAAGTTCATTGGCTGCTCTTCTCGCTGCCTTATATACAAACGCTCCTATCCCTGCTGCTTCATGGTCTTGGACCATGCAGAGAAGGGGATCCGAGCTCCTGATGATTTTACAGGCTTCCTCCAAAACCACTCTGCCCTGGAGACACTCCAAACTCAAGAGTCCACGGCCTCCCCGATTTCTTGGGAAGTATAACCGCGAAACGGACGATCTTGGATGCAAACTCTGATGGAGATGCATCATTTTGCGGGTCCCTACATCGAGTTGCCTCAGCTCTTCTTGTGTCCATTTCACTACTCCAAAGGAGTAGAGAAGGATCGGAACGGCAAGCATATTTGTGGCACTCACCTTGTTCTTACCCGACAGCTCCGAAGACCAGATTTGTCGGAGGCGGTGCCGATACCTGCCGCGGAGAGCGTTTTTCACCGTTGCCACCTCATGAGTGCCCCGCTGTGGGACACCCAAATAGGTGTACGACTCTCCGGCATCTAGATGGTGGAAGATGCTTCCGTCTATGAGCTGGGCGTCCTCTCCGTATGCACCGCATTATTATTATTATTATTATTATTATTATTATTATTATTATTATTATTATTATTATTATTATTATTATTATTATTATTATTATTATTATTATTATTATTATTATTATCATTATTATTATTATTATTAAGTTACAGTACTATTATAATATTATTAACAGTTTAGAACATATAACAAAGAGTCTCACACAGACAGTTTATTCTGTAACCTATAATTAAGTACAGAGATGAGTTTACTTTACAAATCGTAATTTTATTACTTCCTTCCAATTTGGACAAGTTATTCCTACTAGGGGAGCACCATGTAGGTACGAGAAGCGACTTATTTCATACCTTTTACAAAATTACAGGTTCATCGAGTGCATATGCAGCTGTATAATTAGCATTACCTATACGTGTATGTGTACCTAAAATATGGTAAATAACAAATTCTTAACTTTAGAAAAGTTACTAGAATGCCTCTGTCAATTTTATCTGGAATTTTGATAATGTAAGAAATATTAAAAAAAAACTCCCTTGTAATAAATTTGTATATCTACATTATAGTCGGTTTTAAAAATTAAAGGCTGAAGACTTTTGAAAACGTATTTAAATAAAAACCTGCCCCAAAATTAAAATTTTCGTAGACCTCATTTGTACTTAGATTAGAAAGAAGGAAGTTGCACCAATTTGGGACAGTGAAAAATCACACTTCTTGACAATCATTATTTATTTGTTTAAGCAATATATACAATAAATGCAATATGAAAATAGGTACACTAATTGCCACAAACAAATAGTAACTAAAAGTGGTACAACGCGATCTCAGTTACTGTTCAGTTAATTGTAGGTACTTATCTGTACGATTTTTTGTCTACAGTTATCTTATTTGATTAAAATATTCAAAATTACATTGATAACTGGAATTTACGGTGACCACAGGTAGTTGTTTTATTGTGGTTTTCATCTCGATAAGTCACCAACTAAGTATCTTTTTTTATTCTTTTTGCATGGTGTTTTGGAGAGCCTGCGTAGTGGTACTAATACCTACTTGATGGAACGGTCTTCACAGAGCAATTTCACGACGTAGACCTTAGATTATAGCAAAAGATTGCTCAAATTATTAATCTAATGTAATAGCTGTATACAGCACGTGACACGTATTTATACCTGTAGGCTATAATTTATTTGCAGCTACGTTCATTTTTGTTCTACAACATATGATGGCCGACGAATAGTCCAGACTTGACACCACCTGATGCATTTTTGTGGGGCTATTTAAAGAATAGTAATGATTTGGAAATAGAACATACATTTGCAAAAAAAAGCAAAGAAATGAGTCTGCAGAATTTTTATAACTTTATTCTTTAAATTGCTCCATAAACTGAATTCATTTGCATTCTTTATAAAGAAATAAAATAAAATAAAATATCTCGCAAACAGCAAAAGATTATCCATTATATCAATGCAACCAGGAAAAAGTGGGGCAATTAATAAGAAAAAATAAGTTGATATCAAATATCTCAGTAGTGCGATGTTCGATTGTTTTTTCGATAAACAATTGAAATCCTTGTGAAAAATTATTATTAATTATCAGAAAAAAGTTCTGTCATTTAAAAGAAACATGATGTGCCACAAGTGGCGCCCTCTACTAGTGACGTCAAAATAAGAAACATATTTGAGTTTCTCGTCCGCAAAAACCCCCGATTTACAAATTTTATGTAAATATTTGGATTTCTTAAGACGTTATTTACACATATCGAAAATAAAATTTGAACTTTAACACCTGTATCTCCGTTAATATTGAGTTTTCGAAAAATTGTTATAGGACTTTGTGACCCTAATTTTTAGTGAGGAATTACCTTCTGAAATATTGACGCATAATTTCCGGACACCCTGTATATTAGTATGTATTTGAAAACATTACTAATATTTATACACCTAATAAAATAAAACTCAATTTCTTATTGGCTAACACAGACTCCAGACTTTTAAAGACATAAAAAGTAATAATATTCTTGTTTGAAACTGTTCGACAGCCCTCGTATAATATGATCAAGAAGATATAATTTTGGCGACGAGTGATGAGTCACCCAAAGTAATTACTATTGCATTTTTTCCGACATCGATACAGCTGATGATAAACATCGGGCACTGGCTTGGGGTAAAAGACACTGCCGGCAGCACAAGCTGTTTATTAGGCCAACAATAGAAAGCAAACAGAATCCTAACGAAGGCAGAAACCCGAGACGAGCCTACGCAATCATCTGCCGGCAATTAGTGGTTAGATGTAATTAAAATCGTTATGGATTTTATTAATTACTGGGATTGTTGGGGAGACAACACACACATGTCTCCAAGAAATCCAATCAAGTAATGGGGACATGCATTTTTCCAAATACGTGCATATGGAATAATGTATTATTTTAATCGAAATGCCGTTTGCCCTAAACAATTTTGTGGAAAAATAAACCTAAAAACGGTATTTAAAATTTTAGTGTGGCCACGCCCCCAGAAAACGGTCGCCACCAGAGCGAAGGTCTGTGGCGTCATACGCCGTTCGCGCAGAATTGTGCTGTATAACCTGTATTCGATTTAAATGCTTTCTGACAACGCAGCACATACGTTTAGAAGAGTTAGTTTGTCGTTTGTGATATTTATTAAATGTTATTGTATTAAATAGACATTGGTGTTGAAAAAATTTGCAAAATAGGTTCGTAAAATGAGCACAGAAACTGCATTATAACCGGGCAAATGGAAGAAGTATTACATTATGCCATTATGTATAAATACTTCACGTACAGCGCCTAATAAAAAATATTTCTCTTTGTCAAAAATTAAAAAGATAATTGTGGGGATAGAATAGCAAAATAATGTGTGTCCTGCAAAGATTTTTTAAATGTTATTATTTTATGTTAAGAAGATTTAAATAGTAACAATGAATAAACACTATATGTTCTGAATTTTCCCTTTTGCTATACAAGACTTGACATCTTTCTTAACCTAAACATAACCAACCGGTTTAACACCGTAATCAGAAGCGGATCTATATTTAAACAAATAAATAAATCAACATTTAACAATACCTAACCTCGCAAGTTCACCACATCACCGCTAATAATTATTGTAATTTTTTTGAAGTTATAAGCATATATAAATCCACCCGTGTCAAATTGTCCGATTGTGCTTGCACAAAACCCGCTTCCGTCATCGTTTGCGCAGCGCATCGTTTACACAGTATTTATAATATCTATATATGACCCAAAAATGCCACGGAAAATGCAAAAACACAAGAAACAAATATCGATTTATATCAAGAACGCCGTAACACTTCACGTATATCTACGGAAACATAGGCAAGATGGCGCGCTGAGCGGCATGTGACGTCACACCAATGATATCGGGTTTTCGGCCACGTGGTTTTGTTTACATTCCCTGATAATTTATTATTTATTTTAATTATTATGTGATTATTGCCGCTAGTCACATGTTCTAATCTTTCAATATGTTTGAAAGATTAGGCCCTGTAATAAATTTGAAACCAATACAAAATTTATGCCACTTTTGCATGTACAAACAAATTAAAAAGCTATCAGAACCTGTGAATTAGTAAAATCAGTTGTATTCTTTATTATTTAATATTTGAACTTGACAGAATTGCAAATGTAGATTATTTTATATTTATACAGGGTCCGGTACTTATAACAAATAATATTATAATCCTAGATTCCTTATGGTAAATAAAATATCACCAGAACAATCTTTTGGAGGTTTGAAAGAAAAGGTTGTTGACGTTTTCCGGTTTGTTAATGTATTTCGTACGATAGTGTTAGTGCATTTACCTAATATAAACACTAAGAAACAGTCGAATATCGATTCCTTACTTTTTGTATTGTTTTACTCTTAGTTTGTGAAAATCTTACGTTGACAATGGATAACTAAACTGATAATAACGTGTTAAAATTGAAAAACCTCGAAGGCCAAGCACGGGTCATGTCAAAGAACAAGCAAAAGGTAAGTCTGGAACCATTGAATTTGGAGAGTCACTATTATTTGTAATATTAGAGTTACTTGTAACTTTTTATTTTCATATACTATTTGTTTCATTTTATTACAGCAACTTTTTTTGTTTTGATTAATTATCTTCTAGCTTTCCTTACTTATATTAGTAGCTTCTCTTAATCACTTATCGTTTTAAGTTCTTTTGGATAATTTTATTTTTTATGATCACAGTTCTTTGTATCTACGATTATATACTGCGCTATTAATTGATTTTTTTATACGATTCATTTTTTTTATCATACTTTCTAACAAACGTTATTTACGTTCATTAACTGTTAAAATTCGTAAAGTATAGGTAGATACTCATTACATCCTGAAATAACTAAATATACACCTTTAAATCCTTGGAAGCCGTTGGGTCGTCATTCGGTCGATTAAATCGACAGCTAAATTCCGCGAGTCGCGTGAAAACGTACTTTATGGAAATTTCGCCCCGAACTAGGTCAGTCCAACTATACGGCGGAACAATAATATGGGTCTGTAAAGTCGGCGAGCCGTCGCAAATCACTTCGATCCCGTTTCTATTCTAATATGCCCGTCTGGCAGAAATGTCAAAAGGCGACCTTTGACGCCTCGCCCTTCATATTATCATTATTATCGCATATTTCTCGAATTCTTCAGGGAGGACGAGTGGAAAATTCGTCCCAATTAGGTCACATTTCCCTTCAAATGACAAGAGAGGAGTGGAATGTTTCAGGACGGTAATGTAGGTCCTCATTCGAGTTCTTATTATTTCTGGGTTTATTGGTTGTTCCATTTGTTCCGTATTTTGTATTTTAAAATCTTTGACTATTACTACAATATCAATAAATAGAATAGATAATTCTTCTAAGCTTTTTGAAAATGTTTTTCTAATAGTGGAACAATCATATTTTGTTGTTGCGAGATAGTACTGTGGCAGCCCAATACTGGTACAGGTCCCACAAATTGACTACTTGACCCTTTTCTCTGGCCTACATGTTAGCCCTCCCATTACATAATACATCACTGTGACCCAGAGCAAAGGTTATCTTAACACGATTATCCCTTCTCAAGAAGGAAAGAGCCCTGATATACTCTAGGACCACACTAAAGATCAAAACAGAAGCGCTCGTAAGACCGTATGGCTGTCTATGCATATTTAAATATACTGATTTATATATCTCCTTATGATATATTCTTGAACTGCTTGAAAGCTGCCGTATTTCCTCAAAAAGTGAAATAATTTTCCTCTTGGACCCACTCCATAGATCTCGATTCTGAGCCCTGGTCCGTCTTGAACACATTCGTGAAGCAGATAAGCATCCGGATTAGCGAGCCAGGCTTCTCTAGTCGAGGTCTTCCTTAAAATTTCCTTTCTATTCTTCGTAGCGAAAGTGGCACTTTTCCGCACTAGTGTGGTAAAGTGCACTTTTTCGTACAATTTTTGTTAAATTATATAGTAGGCCTATCGTATTCTTGTGGTAAACAGCAATTGAAATACATAGATAGGGAATATCTTGTCGCTAAGTGCTCCAAGAATTTCATCTCCAACTTAATAAGGAGCTGTACATTCAGATGTTCCTCAAGGATCCGTTGTCAGGCTGATGCCGTTTATTATTTATGGGTCAGTCTTCAGCTAAACACGTATTGGAACTGGTTATTTGGTACTAACCCTAAACATGATAACTAGGTCCATAATCCTCCAATGAGGATTCGTCTAGTGACTACATCTTCAGTAATATTGACATGTGTTTACGGTTTGTTGTGCCAAGTTATAATGTAACGAGTAGCTTCAACAGGCCAGCACTATGTTTCAGACCGAACATGAAACCATAGCTGAGACTTTCGTTAAAAGAAAGATTTGGTGAAGAAGAACTGCGTCGGCAAGAAGGAACTTTTGAAACATGAACTGTAGATTGAGCCGGCCTATTACAATATCTTTGGACAATGGTCCTACTTTCATATCGTGTTCAGTTAAAATCTACTAAGATAGTGAAAAGTTTATTCCATTTATTATGATCGATTAGAGTGACTAATAACACTGCCTTAAAATTATTATCGCGTGAACTCATACCACGCCAAATATTTCCCTGTAACTCATATTGCGCAATGCAAAAAAAATTGTTTCAATTCCCGTTACATCTGAAACCATAATAAACAATCTCTGATAAAATTCATTAACAGTGTAAACTATTCAACTTATACGTGCAACGAAAGCATATGTTTGTTTGATGCCAAACTAAAATAAAACATATAAGTAACTGTATCTTGCGGAACGCTGAATGTTTACGCCAATAAAATTATGGGTGCAGGTGGTGCCTGTAGATATGAGTAACGTTTTATTAACTATTTTTAAATGGCTCCACCAGTGTAAGACATTTTGTTGCCTCACAAAATTGGCGAAGATAAATTTGACACTTATTTTTTAGATATTAAGTTCTACTTACCCTCGAAGATTGTTCATGAAAAACTGAATCACCCTGTTACCACCAATAACAGCTTTTTAACAGATAGCTCTAAAATATGTTTGTATTTTTAAAATTTATTTTGTCCTTGTTGGTATATGCTCCATCAGAAGGAATAAAAACATCAGTTCCCTATATTACTATGCGTTTTCGATATGAACGTCTACAAATCTGGCAGCCACATTGTCCCGATCAGTTTGTTTCCTTAACCTATTATTAAGTCTATTCAATTAACTGACTAATACATGTAAAATTAGATTATTTACTGTTCCATTCACATTGACTGCATTGTGAGGAAACGGGGTTATTTGGACATCGCGCTTCCTCTGCTGGATCCAGTTTGAAGATCGGACACGTGCGCGATGGATGATGCACCGGCTACTTGATTGATCGTCAGAGGAACGATATGCGGGTTCTTTTATCATATAATCGAGCCGATCGAACTGGCTTAGTGGCTGCAGTTTGGCGTGCTGAGATGTGGGTTATTGGAAGTCATTCGAATTGAAGGAGAAATCATAAGAATGAATATTATAGTCTCTCTAAAGGCATTTGCCTGTTTTGTAAAACAGATATACCGGGTTAATCCGCTATCAAGCAGAATATTATTTAAGCAATACGCTGTATATAGATATAATTACCGTACACAAATTTTGTATAATCAAATAATTGTGGTAATAATGTAGTATTCCACGTATTGCGTATAACATTTTGTCTTCAACTGTCGATGTTATTAATGAGAATAATTAGTATTATTACACATAATTTATATTTTAGAAATAAGTTACCGTAACAACGGGCATAAACATAACAGTCATTGAACTAGTCATTATTTGTAGCACACCAAAATCAGTTTCCAACATTCAGAAGTACGAGCCCCTTCCCATTTCAGTTGGCCCACCTACTGAAATATTAGTTTTTTGGCCAGCACCAAAACATAACAAATACTACAGGTTGTTTTCAGGCCCCAAAGTAATTAGCAGAGTATATTAAATAATGTCCAGTAAAAAATACCAAAGTCCTTGCTCTCTATTTAAATTTGCAAGGAAAAGCAAAAATTTTGTAAATACAGCAAATCAACCTATGTTTGTTCTGGTACAAAGGATGCCTATAATTCAAAGATTGCTGTGGAAAACTGACACCGTGACAGTTGCTAATATTCATATAGCTGTCAGTACGCATTTAGTATAGCTTCAAGTACTTAAGTAGTTGTGTTTTTTTAAAATGGGTAGAGGAAAGGTTATTGATGAGAAAATTCGTTCACTTATTATTAAATTTTTCAATTCCGGCAAATCAAATTCGGAAATTGCAAATTTATTAGAGTTATCGCGGTATAGTGTAGGAAACATAGTTAGACTGTATAAAAATACCGGCTCAGTTGCTGCAAGGCCCCAATATATCAAAAAAAAGAAAAATTACAAATGTGGATAGACGTTCGTTGAAGAGGATTATCCAGAAAAATAGGCGAGCTAATTACTTAGAGCTAAGTGCTCTATGGAGTGACGCTGTTGGGAGACGAATTTCGAGATCCACAACGCACAGGGAGGCTCATAAAATGGGTTTTGGCACTTATAAGGTAAATTTTTTAATAAGCAAAATTGCGGTAGGAAAATAAGAAATGACAATATTTTGCTTTAGGCCAAAGAAAAGCCGCTTTTAACACTGCAGCAGAAGAAAAATAGAGTAAGGTGGGCAAGACAACATAAGGATTGGACAACTCAGCAATGGCGTGCAATACAATGGAGTGATGAGGCCAGATTTGAAGTGTGTGTTGGAGACAGCCGCAGTCGAGTTATTCGAAAAAAAATGAGGCGTTTCATCCGGACTGTCTCAAACGAAAGGTGAAATTTCCTGCATCAGTCATGATCTGGGGTAGCATGTCAGCTAAAGGAGTGGGAAAACTTCATTTTATTGACGGCATTGTGAATACGGACAAATATTTAGCCATTTTGGAAGAATCGCTCTTACCGATCATGGAAGAATGCTTGACATCCCGCCAAGAATTTGTGTTTCAGCAAGATGGTGCAGCATGTCACACCTCAAAGAAAGCATTAAAGTGGATAAAGGATAATGGTATTGCACTTTTAGAATGGGTTTCTAGCAGTCCGTATCTATCACCAATAGAAACTTTGTGGCATGAGATGAAAAAGGTGCTACGAAAACATCCTGCTAGAAATATCACTGAGCTGAAGCAAAGACTTCAGGAAATATGGGATTCTTTTACACCGGAATTATGTCAAGGCTTGGTTAATACTATGCCCCAACGAATTGCGGCTGTAATAAAAAATAAAGGCGATGTTACCCAGTGGTGACTTTTAAAATTGTTTTGTTAGTTTTACGCTACTTGTTCTTATTTTCTCTATTTGTCTTTATTTTCTGTTAGATATTGGTTTTCGTTGCTTCATATTTATTTATTATGTTTAAAATACTGTTTAAGAGATAAATAAATTTACAGGTTAATGTTGTACTTTTATTTTTGCTTCATAAAAACAAAATTTCTGCCAAATCCTATGGTGGGCCAACTGAAATGGGAAGGGGCTCGTATGTGCACTGCATGTAAAACAGCATTTTTATCCTTATGTGGGCATTATAAATACAATGCGCGTGCGTCATATGGTTGGAAAGTGTTGTTCTACATAGACCTATTATTTATCATAATTATTGTGAGTGTAAATATGAGTTTAAGCTATGATTTGCCATCAGATATTGAGCTTCCAGTGTCGTTTCCAATCTCATGCCAGAGAAATCAGGAAAGAAATGCGGATAAGCATTGGGTCACTACGAAAAATTGTGTAGAGGAAAAAATTGTTATTTACTTTACAAGGCCGGGAAATGGTACTTTAATGACATTTCACGGCCGTGTATTATAAAACGTTTTATTTCATAATGGGTTGTATTAAAAATTAAATTTTAATGTTTTATTTTACATAACCTGCCTGTATGTAGGTGTTAGCGTGGTTTCGATTCTTGTTTTATCGCATAGCTTTTGATTTAGCTTAGTGATGTAAAAACAAAAATAACAAATTTGACAGTTTGTCATCCCGTGCGTATTTTGTGATAATTTTCGTAAAAAATGGAAGAAACCGAGCTAAAATGTGTTGAAGCAACAAGTAAATTGGTGCCTACGAAGTCTTCTGCTCGTTATGAGAAGGAATACCAGCTCTTCAACGTGTGGGAAAAAAGGTGAAAAACGCTCTGAATGAGAATATCCTTTTGGCGTACTTCTTGGATATCTCCAAAAAGATGAATCGTGCGACAATGTGGGCAAAATATTCGATGCTCAAGTCTATGCTGATGGTAAAAGAAGGGGGTGATATTTCAAAATATCCAAAACTGGTGGCTTTCTTTAAAAGGCAAGCAGTTGGTCATCAGGCAAACAAATCAAAAGTTCTAACAAGAGAAGAAGTTAATAGATTCATGAAGGAAGTCCCATCAGAAGAGTATCTTTTGATGAAGGTAAACAAGTTTAACCTTTTCATTAGTTTTGAATTAAACAATGTGCATCTTGAATGATATAGGTACTCAATGTCAATTAATTACAAAAAATACATTTCTTGGTTTCGTTAGTCGAAATTTCATCAATTTGACAATCAGTTTTAAACCATTTTCTCTATTGTTACAGGTAATCGCAATGATAGGCATTGCTGGTGGTTGTCGGCGAGAAGAGTTATACCATATGACCCTAAAAGACATTGAAGATTGTGGCACCAAACTAATTATAACCGTTCCCATTTCTAAGACGAATACAAAACGGGTATTCACTGTATTGAGTGACGACAATGAAGGAATAAACTTTCTGGAAATATTCTGAGAATACGTTAAGCTCCGACCTAAAAATATGAAGGAAGATTTTGTTTTTTTGGGTTATAGAAGAGGAACATGTGTTTCCCAAAGAGCGGGCATACATGCCATTGGGAGGGAACCAAAAAAAATTGCGGGATATTTGAAGTTGGAACACCCAGAAAAATATACGGGGCATTGTTTCCGCAGAACATCTGCCACTTTTTTGGCGTATGCGGGAGCTGATTTATCAACACTGAAGCGTCATGGTGCATGGAAAAGCTCATCTGATCTTGAAGATTCCTTAGAAAACAAAATAAAAGCAGCAAGGATGATTCAAAATGGAGAAAACTTTATACAGGTTCTTCAGACCAAGCAACAAACTAAATCCACCACCACTACCGTGTCTAGTGATTCTGACAAGATTCTGTCCCTAAAGGTATTCCTGCATTCAGTCTGAAAGGAAATTCACATTGCACAGTTACTGTTAATTATAATTATAATTAGTATTTATAGGCTTGATTTTGTAGTTTTAAAGAAAAAATCTTTTAAAAATGTTTTTTAAAGCAGTCCGGGAAGTAAACATTTTCCGGACTCAGTACTGTAATGAGTTATTTCCCGGACTAAAATGATGCATATCAGTATCTAGTATTAATTTATCCAATTGTGAAGATTTTACAGGTATGATAGTAGAATTATTCGAAAAATGAACTTCTGTCATTGACTAAGTGTATCTGCTAATATGAGCCCATCAGCTATCATTTAGTATAAAAATCTTTTCAGTACAAGTCCTATCGATACAATGGCACACGTGGTAAAAAATATTCTCAATATTTGAATCCCTTTTAAATTTTTAGGTATACGCTCATGAATTCGAACAAATTCATCTGCCCATCGTTTTCATTATCCAATAATAAAATCAAATCAAATTTTAAATTTATTATATTTTAATATTGTTTTACATGTCTTATTTCCAGATAACTAGGGTGTCATTTTGACACAGGAAACATAATTATAATGTCGTAATATTTTGTGATAGTTTTCGGAATGCGAATTGAATTATTATTCATTCCACATGAGCTTCCTCCAAATCTAAATGGTGACTTGTATTTAGATTTCCTGCAGCACCATTTAGTTGACTACCTCGACGATTTACCACTGAATACACGGCAAAATCTATTTTTCATGCAAGATGGAGCTCCCCCTCATTATTCTGTCAGAGTACGGAACTATCTTGACTACATTTTTCCGGATCATTGGATCGGTCGTGGGAGTCGAATATTATGGCCTCCTCGTAGTCCTGACTTTAATCCCAAGGATTTTTGTTTCTGGGGTTACATGAAATAAGGTGTCTATAGAGAAACTATAAACACCCGCGAAGAGCTATGGCAGAAAATTGTAAAGGCTGCCGAATCATTTCGTAACAAGAATCTCTATTTCAAAATACGGCAGTCTTTGAACAAACGCGTTAATAAATGTATTGAAGTTGGAGGCGGACATGTTGAACATTTATTGTAATATTCGATATTCAATTGTTCATCACAATTTATAATTTGAAATAAACTCTTGTTCTTTTTGACATTCGTACCTTATTTTGATTACTCGAATTACCAAAGCTAAATATCTTGAGAACGGTGCAAGATAGCGACTATCAAAAAGTATAGCTTTTTTGTATAAAAGAAGTTGTAAAATCAGAATTTGCTACCTAAGAATTAGATTTTTGAAAGAAAAAAAAGGTCTGTCGTTTTCAACGCATTCGACTTAGCGCAGGTGGCGCTCTCTATGAGCTACAAGCAAACCATGGATATATTTTAATCTCTCGCCCCAGAAAACCCCTAACACCAAAATTTCATCTCGATATGAGCATTTATTATGAAATAAATAAGAAAAGACTAAAATAATATTTTGCATTAAACACCCTGTATCAATGTAAGTATCAACTTTTGGACTAAGGTGAGTTTGTCTAAATCGCAATATTTTCACGTCAGGAATCTAGTCATGAGTTTTGGCCCATTACATCGCGAGCACCCTGTATAAAACTTAAGATAATAGTTTTTTTAATATACATTGTTCTGTGTTAAATTTTATCAGTAGCATAACGAATAGGTCAAAAATAAACACATTCAGTTAAAAAAACTTGTAGCTAATCAAATACTTCAATTAATTTTATTTTTACAAACTATTGACTGTTGTTGCTCATTATACTGTTTTACTGCATAGCAAAACAGACTCATTTTTTATACATGATTAATGCGGTACAAAATTCACTTACATATTTTTTTTTAACTGTCTTAAGCGACATATTAAGATAAAATCTCATTCATTCAACTTGGTAATAAAATATGTAGATGTTATTCGAAGGCTTTTGCTTGTATGAAGCAACACAAAGTGCCATCTGGTCTGGCTGAACATGGCTATTTATTTTACGTTTATTCATGAGATGCCTTAAAATTTAATTATATTCGATTTTACTCCATCCGGTCATCAGATTCTACAAATAGTTTCAATTTCCAATAGAGGATGTACCCGGTACTTAATCAGTATTTGAGATGGTTGCGAGATTGCGTATTTCCTCTTTTAGTCCAAAACGCGTACCAGATATTCCAAATGGTGAAAATCGAGAGTATTTTGACTGAAGGAACTGTTAAGGTTAAGTATTCATTAACAGTTAATTATGTTGTGTGAAAAAGTATATATTTGTTGCACAATGCATGAAGTTCCATGCTGAGTGCAACACATATGCTTTTTGCACATGTTGCATACAACATTTTTTCTACAATCGAATTAAATTTGTTTTTCTACAAAACTATTAAAAGTGGGCTTTTTAATTGTCATTTTTGATGTTAAAAATGCCATTTTTTGACACGCGTGTTAAAAGTAAGTTACTTTTAACACTAATGTTAAAAGTTTATTTAAATTTTGTTTTGAAAATTAATAAAACGTTTTAACAAACACATGAACAACTTTTTATTTTAAATAAGTACAAACCAACATTTTAACTAGTTATTACTATTAACATTTATAGTAAAATTAGAACAATTTGAAATTGTAATTCCCTGCGGAGTCATCATACTTAAGTTGGTTTTACTGTCAACATGTGTGACACATCTATTTTCTGTAGAAATACTACTGGTAGTATTGGTGGTCTTGCTAGTAGTTGCAGCAGTAGGAAGTATTTGGCACGCAATTTCCTTCTTCTGTTCCAGTGAATTTTCAATGCAGCCTTGAGCTACCGTCGAAGATTTCCGTCCTCCATGTCTCTTGATGGTAGTAAGATTTGCACCAGAATCTGCTAACAATGTCGCCGATGAACGACGAAAACAGTGTCCGGTGTAGAGTTGAGGATTTGGTAGATTCAAGAACTCTGCAATGTCGGCAGGCATTTTACCAAACATGTTGATTCCGACTGGATTCTTCACACATTTATTCTTCATATATTTAAGAAAAAGTCGTCTATGGTCACCGTTGGGTGGCCGGAGTGCCATATACTTTCTAAAAAAGTTTAAATAGAATTCACCAACAACACATTACTTACATTTAAACGTTGTGTCTTTTTGCCCTTAAAAAGTATAAAGAAAATATGGAAAAGAACAATCCATTTAAAGAAATCGATGAAGCGGCCAACCTAGCTACTTTGGACTTATTACCAAGAAAATCTAGGATTCAATATGAAATTGCATACAAAAAGTTTGTGCCGTGGTGTGAAGAAAAAGGCGTTCCTGGAAAATATACCAAAAATGTATTCTTGGCCTATTTTGGGGAGAAATCAAAGGTTTGGAAATCTTCATCTCTATGATCTAATTATTCTATGACTAAAGCTATCTTACGAATAAATAGCGACAGATATCAGCAAGCATTTTAAGCTCATTGCGTTTCTGAAGCGTCAAGGAGAAGGTTATCAACCCAAAAAATCAAAGATCTTGACCAAATACCAAATTGAACAGTTTTTGAAGTGCGCACCGGATGACGAGTGTCTTATAATTAAAGTAGCTACTATTTTGGGAATATTTGGTGCCTGCCGTTGAGAGGAGCTTTGCCAGTTGACTCTCGACAACTTGGAAATTGCAGGCACTTGCAGTTCAATATTGGTTAAGATATCAGATACCAAAACCAAGGTTCCACGAAATTTCACTATCGTTGAAAAATTTTATTTGGATTTTTACCGGAGATACATAGCTCTTCGTCCAGCAAATGTGGGCCATCGGAGAGACGGACTAACGTATGTGAAAGGCAAGAGTACGAAAAACCCTGTGGGAGTAAATACGTTTGGAAAATTTCCTGCTGCTATTGCTAAATTTCTGCAACTTCCAAATTCTTCTATACTGGCATTGTTTTCGGCGTTCGTCGGCAAGCTTACTAGCGGATTGTGGAGCGAATTTAACGACAATTAAGCGGCATGGGGAAATCTTCAACAATCACCGAGGGATACATCGAAGATTCGTTGGAAAGTAAAAAATTCGATTGCCCGAAAATTGCTATCAGTGCCATCTATATCAGCTGATTCTGCTCAAACGCCAACTAGGAATGCGGTAGTTTCAGTTGATAGTGGTAGAATTATGGATTTAATTTTTCAAATTGTGTGAATTGTAATATAATTCATGTTAATAAAGAAAATACAAATTAAATGTATTGCAAATTTACTGTCACAATTTGACGTTTACTTTAAGACACCAGTGCTTTAAAGTGATCATTTTAAGGCACTGGTGCCTTAAATCAATATTTTTAATGCTACAAGGGAGTGTTAATTGCATTTTTAACATGTTTGTAGAAAAATAAAATTATGGCATATTTTCCAGAAATAAGATATAAAACCTGTTATAATACTAACAATATTACATGTTCTAAAAATACGGGGGTAATATGCAGCCTATAAATATAATAATTACTGCTAATGGGTTTATGTAATAGTAAATGGCGTTCTCAATGATTTTAAAGCAATTTACCGGTAATCGCAAGACTGATGTTCGGTTTAAGTGGGATCATTAATTTTGTCCAGATTTTTTCCAGCATGCTTTCTTAAAAGGTAAATGCAAAGTTTATGATTATAGATTCAATGATTCGCTAAACTACTTTCTTAAGAGTCCTTCTAAAAAACTATAATTATTTTTAAATTGTTACACTGACTAAAATATTCTTAATCATTTTTCTTGAACTATAAATGGAAGAAGGACGCATTTTTGTATAATTAGAAATTATTTTCGTAATGTTTCACATTATATATCTACGTCTATCTAACACCACGTGTTTAACAAGTATATTACTAAATAATTACAAATTGATTGCTGGCATGAAACTTTCGTTTTCAATGAAATGTTGTCTAATATTTACCCAAAGCAAATAGTATTTAGCATAATAAACAATAAGTATTTTATACTGCCGTTAGGCTTTATGTGGCACATATTTAAGCTTTAGAATGACACGTGCCTTACTGTATATTCAAGGCTTGCTATTCAAATATGGAATGGATTTTTTTAAAGAAATTATATGAGTTGTTGATAAAGTAAACATATGTGGGAATTAAATTTTACAATTTTTACGTATAAACACAGCACCACAATAAAAGTGGTCTGTCCGACGGGCTAGATCTACATATTTGCGGCAAGAATTCAGTTATTATTGTCAATATAATTTTCGATAATTTGCTGAGTTAAAAACAATCATTTTTGCATTTTAGTGTAATTAATACACAGTGCAAACGTGTACTGTAGTATATAGTTTTATTATTCTCACTGCAGTTTCCTAAATATTTTGATGAAAATATAATGAATTACTCATTTGTTCGTATGACGTAAGTCATCTAAATCTTGCCGCAACAATATTCTTATGTACTTTCACATGCTGAATTCGATTTTGGGATCCATTTAACCCCATCGCCCTAGGCTCAAAGTCATTCCAAGGTTAAAGCGAAAGATAGATCTACAAGTAAACCAGATTAACATCCATTTATACTTTTGGAGCCTCCGAATCCGAATATGGGCTCCAGTTAACCTCATCACCTTAGGTTCAAGGTCATTCCAAGGTCAGAGCGAAAGATGGACATGCAAGTGGTTCAGACTATTGTACATTTATGTTTTTGGGGTCGCTTAATCTGATTGGAATACATTTAACCCCACCAGGTCAGTTTCAAGGTTATTCCAAGGTCAAATCCAAAGACATATATGCAAATGAACCAGACTGTTGTAGATTTATGTTGATCAGTGACCCTAAAAACAAAAATGTACGAATGTCTTGTTCACTTGCATATCTATTTTTCGTTTTGACCTTACATCTAGGGCGATAGGGTTTAATGGATCCCAGATTCGGATTCAGCGACCTCAAAAACATAAATGCACAATAGTCTGGTTCATTTGCATATATATCTTTTGCTTTGACCTTGTAATAACCTTGAACCTAGGGCGATAGGGTTAAATAGTTCTGATTTGAATTTAACAAGTGAAAATACATAAGAATATGTAGGTCTAGTTCGTACTTTAAACTTTGTCATCAACTATGAAATTTTACAAACACCCTGTATAATTTTACTGTTTTTGATTCTAGAGGCGATTTAAGGTGCGAATACACTTATTCGGGATATGATTTAGACCACTTAATTTCCTTAGACCTATTTTTATTTCTGGATCTAGATTACCGTGATGTGCTAACACAATTTCCTGATTAAATTTGATTGTACCATTGCCATGAACAGTATTATTTAAGTACTGGGTGTCTAAATAACGTTGCGCCACTGAATTACACCTAAAATGCATAAGCTATAAAGCAAACAGCCGCAGTTAGTCGTCAGCGGTGCCATTATTTATGTACTGGTTTCGAACTGGTTAATTCTTATCAGCATATCACAAATGAAACCAATAACTCGCAGCCTTAGCTGTTCACAATCTGTCATAATAGTTAACAGAACATGAGTCCGCAAGACGTAGCACGTGTGTACACATCTAGTAGTCATTGGCTACTCAAAGCTGAGCCTGAATACAAGTCACAAGCAGAAAACACTTCACTATACTGAGAGTATCTACTATTAAAAGCCCTAACCATTGTCATATTTTTAAAAGCGGAATTTTAGGAAATAACTACTCTGTGGACTAATGCCCTGACTATAAACAACCACGGTTAGTCGTAAGTGGTGCCATCAGACATATATCAGTTTCGACCTTGTTAGCTCTCATCAGTATGCCACAGGTGAGGCCAACGACGTGCAACCCTGGCTGTTCATGCTCTGTTATTGCCGACGAAAGATATAAGTACGCGAGGCGTAGCATGTAGTGTCTACATTTGGTACTCACTAATTACTCAGTGCTGGGCCTCAATAAAGCTAGAAGCAGAAAGCGACCTATTATACTGTAGATACTATTGAAGGCCCTATTCGGACATTAAAGTCTGAATTCAGACATAAAAGTTTGAATTGAGAGTTTAAAGTATGAATCTAAAAAAAATTGTAGACGTGGCCGGACGTAGGAAAGAGACCGAGATGCATTAGACAACAAAGGCAAGTATATCTAGTAAACTTTCTCTGTTTCTCCAGTTTTTCTTTTAGAGGTGGCAACCACATCCTCCCGTTTTCGCCACGTACTGACAACGTGGCTTAAATGTATATAAGATGAAAATACGTCGCTGTAACGTAGCTGCCTTCAAAAAAGAGTTCCCCATCTTAGTCACCTCCACGTAGTAGAATTGTTTCTATCATGAAGTACAGTGATTTTAGCAATATGTTTTAATATTTTCAGTGTCGTGGCTGCTACGTTTCATACACCAAATATGCTACTTGGGTGTGCACGTTAATTCTGTTACTGGCAGCAGCTAGTTACCTAGGAGCGTGCACCCTGCAATAGTTTTGCGTCGTAGAACGTTTTTTAACGAACGAATTTTTCATTGTCGTGGCAGCTGGTGACCTGTCGGACAAGCACAAAGGGCCCGCCGAAACGACTTCATTTCGAATTAATCGCACCTGTCAGCGACACTCCAACCACACTCACGGGTTTGAAAGCATGATAAAGTCGATAGTTTTTAAATACTAATTCGTGCCGGAATGTTTTTCAGCCATACTTCCGTCACTGAAAGGGCTGAAGTCTCGCGGCAATCCGGGCACTTCCGGTTGGGCGCGCGAGGTGATTGATGGGGCCCCACCTCGGGAAATAATTGTCGCATACGGTTCGCAGATCGACTGTCTTTCGATTGTGGTATATTAATCATAGCACGCACTGATTCGCTTCGTAAAGGGTGGTCGAAAAATTGGTGAAGTAGGCTTGTCACTGTGTTTTGTTTTCTACGATTATTGATTTAATGACTACTGAGCTGTCGACGCAATTTGTTCAATTTAAGTTTGGGGCTTCTTAGAAGCAATATGAACAGATTACAGCTAATGGTATCACTTTACAATGGTATCTAAGTACAATTGTGCGCAATATAGTTTTGGTGGTTGAAACGAGAACTATGAACTCAATGCGGGAAATTTAAATTATAAAAATCTTACGTGACGAAATACTGAAAACAAATTGCATGTCTGATACTTCTGAATCATGCGTAAATAGATGTGATTTTAAGGATACGCTAAAATAGGATTATTAATTATTAACTTCATTAACAATTAGGTCGTATAAATACTAAATTTAGGACGCCGTATTATTGAAATAGTGTTTTCTGTGAATATCATGTCACCTGCAAATTTTCAATTATCCTGGAATACAATAAATAAATAACGAGAAAAAGTGGTCTAACCGACAAATTTTTAGGTACAGAAATCTTTGAAAATATGTATTTTTTTATTTAACTAGATGTAAATATTGTTATAACATAAACTTGCTTAGTACTACATACAAGATTGTTCACTTTTATTTGTATTATCTAAGTAGGTATCTGAAAATAATTATTAAAAAAAAATAATTATTAAAAAATTTATTAAAAATGTTTTAAATTCCTATATTAATAGAAATATTAAGAAAAATCGGTAAAAAATTTGATATTGGAACAGTTTCTCAAATAACTAATACTCTACGATCCTTTTGGCCAAAAACACGTCCAAAAAATGATATACAAAATTTAAAAAAAATCATCTACAGCGTACCTTGTGAGTGCAACAAACATGTTGGAAAAACGTCTCGGCCTATGAATGTTAGAGTTGAGAAACATAAAAATTATATAAAAATACGGGAATTTGAAAAATAAAAAATTTGCGAACAGGCTTGGGAAAACGGTCATTTCATTGAATGTGGTTCGATAAAAAATTTAGAGGAGGATAATGCAACAAAGAGAAACGAAGATAAGTGCGTGTCAAACTGTTCAGTAGACATTGATCATTGTTGTCTACAGTTGTATCAAACATAAGTAATAAATATCAGTTAACATCTCTATGGAATGATACAAACAAATTTTAAATTGTCAAACTTGACTTACCTACTTTTAATACGTTTGCAATTTATGAGAACGAAAACAGAGACTTTTTCGGAATGTCAAAAAATAAGAAGTGCGCGTTAGAATTTGTTTTTTGATATTTTTTAATTATCTGTTTTCTCAGTGTGAGATTTTTTGACTAGGCAAACTGAGTTTCAAAAATAACTCTTGACTGATCCTTTTGGCGCAGGGGTTTATTCAATTAATCTGCATGTTTTCAAAAGTGTGGCAAAATACCCAATTAAACTACAGAAAAAATATGTCTCGTACAAACGCTGTTCATTAGAACTTTATTTTAAGAAAATTTAAATAGTAACAATGAATAAACAAAACATCAGTAATTTTATTTTTGATATTACTTTTGTTCTATATATTTTATTTTTCGAGACCACAAATTTGATCATTTTACGGTGAGAAATATGGCAACCTTAACATAATCTGTCTCTGTAACAAATTGTTCTTTCATTAAAGCTGAAAACTACCTATACACAACAAATAAAACTATTTGAACTACGTGCAAGAATGTAACAGTGTAGTCGCTTATACCTTTCAACACAACACAGGTAAGGTAGATCCTATAATGAGACTCAAATATTTTGTAGAAAAATTACGTGTCCCCGATACAAGATGTTGAAGTTGAAAAAATTTAAACTATTTTCAGGAATATCTTGAAAAACCTAAAGCAATTTGTTTATAACTTGATAAGGAGCATGGGCGAAGTTAGGACATCAAATCTGGGAGGCCAAAGCCCCGGGTGGACTGTTTTAATTTCGATTCTAAAATGTGTGAATTGTTTACGAATATTTTTGGGGGGGCTAATTTGATTTCTGGGGGGGTTAAGCCCCCCAAGCCCCTCCCTAACTTCGCCCATGATAAGAAGGGTACTGATGAAGCGTCAATATCAGGGACAATTTCATGTAAATACAAAAAAAAGTGGAGCGCAAATAGTTATTTATGATATAAGTACTGAGAGTGATATTGTTTGTAAGAAAACAAAATAAAATCAGTTTTACTACAAACACAATCGAAGAAGCTGCTAATAGCTACTTTCGAGTTAATTGTCTAGTACGTCAAAGCAACAGGATGAGTTTTCGTACAATATTTTCTTGAAATGGTGTTATCTAAAAAATGTTAATGGCAAATTCAGTGAAATAGTGCTTTTGACATACTTAAGATCCAAAATATGAAAATCGCCAATGTTTGAAGCCTGCCGTCGCAAAGAACTGCGCAACTTGACATTCAATAATGTGGAAGTGCAAGCAATTTTAGACACTAACAGCATGCGTTAAAAATTATACTACTATTACTTCGAGGATGTTTTTATTAAAAATAAATATCACACCACTGGGTAAAGAAGAAAATAATATTTAAAAAATTTCTTATGATGTTTCATATCACACTTCCTATTAGCTTTTGTACTTGAATCTATTAAATAATTAAACTTGAATTAGCTTAACTTAAGCTTAGCTTAACACTTGTTAGGTAAAGTAAAATGATATCGATCATATAAAAAATCTATAAAGCAATAAGTATGGCGATCAATAAAAATATATCAATTAAATCATTCCCTTTCACTTTAAACTTAATTGCTATATTTAATTCTTCTGTACTGCTTGATTCTGAGCAATAACAGCGCTTATTGAGATTTCTAATTTTTTTTTATTATCTCGTTAAAGCACTTACTGTGGCAAGTTAATTTACTCATTCTAAAATTGTTTTAGGCGTGTATTTTGTTCAAGACACTAATTGTATTTCCTCAAATTACCTTTCACTATGTTACGAAATCAAAAAATTGTAAAATCTTGACCAAAAATGAACTACAGAAACGATTATAACAGTTTTTTTTATAAATGATTTGCGAATGTTTTCCAACTTTCTATTATTACTTTTTTATAACTATTTACAACACATCGTTTTAATTATAGATTTAGCAATGAAATGAAATGGAATTTTTTTTTGGACACAAAAATTCCAGATATTAGTGTATGCTTTATGAGCATAAGCAATTTGAGCTGAAATTTAGTAACATAATATTCAAATATGGTTATAATAACAAATAAAAAATAATAATAATAATAGTAATGTTTTCATTATAATAATATTAATTAATACAAATTAAAATTCATAATACATAAAGATGTTATTATAATGAACAGAGTTCAGCTGTTTTCCACAAGTGGAAACGTCTGCTCTTCCACTCAACCCAAGAACGGAGAAGAATAAATTATTAGAGTGGTTCAACAGTAACCAATCAATTAGAATACAACATAAATTATGTCAATCAGTATGAGAAAAGAAATCTCTATATTGTCATCAAGAAGCAGTGCTTTAATATGTTTTTTAAATTTGGTACTAGGTAGCTGTTTAAGATTACTGGGAATATCATTATAAATGGAGGCTATACGATAAGAAAATCCAGAACGAAATTTAGAAGTAGTATGTTTCGGAATAGTGATAGTAGTTCTGTGTCTGATATTTAAGTTATGGACATCAGTTCTATAAGTAATTTTATTGTACAAGTAAGGAGGTGACTTATTCAATATAACATTATGATAAAAAGAGCAAACAAAGTAATGAATTCTTTTGTTGACATTCAGCCATCCAACTTCTCTCAGACCTGGTGATATAGAATCATACTTCCTAATTCCACAAATCAATCTTATACAGCTATTTTGCAATCTCTGTAATCGTATGGCATCAACATGACGTAGAAAAGGATAATACACCACATATGCATAATTTATATGTGAATGTACAAGAGATTCACAAAGTTATCAAAAGATTTTTAAATAACATGCTCTGTGAATCTTAAGTCCGAATCAATATAAAGACCTAAATTTTTTGCCACTTGTGTCACTTCAAGGGAAATATTATTAACAGTTATGTTAACTCTTCCTATACATCTCTGCTCTGCTTTTTTCCTACCAAACAACATAATTTTGGATTTCGCAGTATTTAGAGACAAACAAAATGTGTTAAATATTTCAATAATATTTGTTAAATCTTGACTAATTAAACTACAAGCATGTTCAATATCAGCTTCTTTAAAGGAATGATACAATTGAGTGTCGTCGGCGTAAAAATGCGATTTATATGTTTTAAGAACTATTTTGGAATTCGCTAGTATATAATATATATAAAAGTGGGCCGAGAATTGAACCTTGTGGAACACCATTTTCTACTGGCGACAAATTTGAGGTTTTATCCTTAACACAAACTTTTTGATACCTGTCAGTAATATATTGCTTCATTAACTCGATAGATTTCAAACAAAAACCAAAATAGTATAAGACTGCCAAAAGTAATGAATGATTAATGCTGTCAAATGCCTTACTATAATCCAGAAGAACTAAAATAGTTAACTCATTGTTATCAAATGATCGCACAACATCGTCGCAACGTCTAATAAGGCACTTGTTGTACTATAGCCTTTTCTAAAACCTGACTGATTGAACGGCAGTATATTATTAATATCAATGAATTTCCTAGTCTGTTGGTTTAAAATTGATTCAAAAATTTTAGACATCGTTGGTAAAATGCTAATTGGCCTAAGATTTGTCATATCATTACATTATTTGTCTTGGGCAACGGAATTACTTTAGAAAGTTTTCATATGGAAGGGTAAACACTATGCTCAATGCAATAATTAATTATATGAGTTAGTAATGGCAAAATATATGGACATAAATGCAGAAGTAAACCAATACCGATTCCATCAACACCTGAAAGAAATACTTGATTCTCAGTAACCAAAGTAAAAGACAATTCATCAATATCAGGTTTTACATGTTCCTTATAATATTCAACAGTCTCATTTTTAACAATAAAATCACTTTTACTCGAGTTAACAAAAAAATCATTATTTGCATTCACATCACCTATTACATTGACCTGTAGATTTTTCGTTCTAGTTATTACACTCATATTTTTTAAATCTTGCCAAATATTTTTGCTAGTTTTTGTCCGTATAGAAAATTCGAGACAAGCTTTTTTTTCCTTCACTATAGCAGAATTAGTTACATTACGCAATTGTTTATAATAATCCCAGTGCGCTGGTAGTTTAGACTTTTTATATCTGTTCCTTAACTTAATCATCTGCCTGATTGTATCAGTAAGCCATGGTGATTTTTTCTTACTAATTAAAACTGTTTTTACAGGGGCATGCTTATCAAATAATTCCGTGATTAGGTTATTTAACAGGGCCACTTTGTCATTAATATTTTCTAATCGAAAAATATTTGCAGTTGGCATTGCACAGAAATCCTCTAACAGTTTGTCCTGATCAATATTTTTTAATTCACGAAACGTGTACATAAAAGGTTCGAGCTTTACTTTGTTACAATTTAGTGCATATGACACTAACCTATGGTCAGATATGTTAGGAATATCATAAACATGTGTTGACTATTTTCAAAGATCTTGATGCAATAATATAATCTAATAAAGTACAACCACAGTATAGGGAGACCAGTAAAAACACTCGGGCCGAAATAATAAGTCGCGCATAGCAGCTCGCGCATCCATTTCAAGCTGCGGAGACCTCAGTTTACATCCAACTCTGGGAGTGCGAGCATCGGTTATACAGAGCCGTATTAAAGCAATGTTTTGAGTCTGATCGAGGAACGAGTCGCTGCGCAGCAGTTAGATGTTTAAATATATCATCTATAAATAGTAATTTAAGTTTCTTTAAATTTGCTAAAGACATAAATAAGTAATAAGTAATCTATAATATACTGTACAAACCATAAATGATATTTTACTGCTATTGCCTTACCTATTAACTTATTTCTTAAGTATAACATTGGAATATAAATACTTCTCATGAAAGTAAAGTTTAAAATATACATATTTATATTATTCACAAATACAAATTTTTATTTTAGAGCAAAGTTCTGTGCAGAGGCTTCTAATAGAGAAGATTTATTAGAGAAGCTGCTCAGGATTAGTAATAGTTCATGCAAACTATGTCAAATACATTTTTAAAATAATATGTTTTCTAACGAGTCGCGCAATAGATTACGCAAAGAGACCGTTCCAACGTTTCCTGTACAAGACGGCTCATCTTCAAATTATGTAGATGATCATATTTCTTGTAGTCACTATAATGAAAGTGTCTCAAAACAAAATAATAAAAAATAATTTTTTCCAAATTTACATTTTACTGCACTTTTATCTTCAATTTAACAATTGTCAAAGTTAAGTAAACATAATTTCTCTGTTCTGAAAAATACTTGTCTTCTGGTTTACGTAGATCATTTAAGACGAAAGAAAATCATAATAAATTATTTGTCCACTAAACTTCAACGTCAAATTTTAAATTTAAAAAAATCTCCAAAAAATGTAATTATCACTAATAACAAAAAAAAAAAGTAAGTAAATGAATAAAAATGTTTTGTAGTGCAATAATATATATTTTAAACTCTTTTTTTTAAAGAGTCCAAAGAAGTAAATCAAATTTTCACACTGTATGTTAGTAGCAGTAAATGATGTATAGTACATGTTGAATTACCCATTTATAACTGTATAATGAATAATTACATAATGTGGATAGATATAACGTAAACTTTCATGTGGAATAACTACGCTTAGACGCGCAAATACAAATTTCTTATTCCGGTCCTGATCACCGATTCTGTCAATTCTATCGGAAGTGCTATCGCACTCACATTTCGAGGTCACCGCAGAAACTGAAAGCAGTTCAAAGTGCCGACAATGGAGTGAAACTGCTGGTCTACCTATGCTGTGGTACAACTACTATCTGTAACACGTGTGGGTCGGTCAATAATTTGATCAAGTTCATAGGTAGAATATCAGTAAAGTTGTTAGTTTGTGTACTATTAATATCTAAGAAGTCAATGTTGAAATCTCCACCACATAAAAATAATCATATTTTGTCAATATAAAATTAAAGGATTCGTCCAGGTCTGAAAGAAATTGTTTAACTTTATATCGTGGAGCTGTAAAGAGCACATACCGCAATACTGCAATGACTATGTAAAATTTCTACCCACAATTGCTCAGTTTGACCTACCTTGTAACAATCCGCTTACTTCTTAAAGAGTTACTCACATACAATGCAACTCCTCCACAGTTACCATCGCGATATTGTCTGTATAATTTGGCAATGAAACAATACTATCACAAGTATTAGAGTTTAACCACGTTTCTGAAACAGCTACGACTAAATATTTTTTGTTAAAAACAATCTCTTTTATATATCCAATATGTGCCATTAACGAGCGTGCATTCAAATGTGCAAAATTAAAATTACTTGCCTTTGTCATACTGAAGACTAACAAAATATAATACTAATATGAATTGAAATAGTGTATAAAAAAGCGAAAATATTTATTAGACTTAACTAGAACAATTAAGTTAAAGTAAAGAACCAAATAATCATACTAATATTTTAAAAAGCGGACCGAGGTTTTTAACATGTAGATATATCCAGCTTAACAATTTTAATGTATATATTTACATTACCAAAAATACTTTTATGGAGGCAGCTTAACAAAATAAATTCAGCTTCTTATCGAAGAGGACAGTTTTGGATGATTTCCATGACTAAAACTTTCAAAATTTATTGCATTGAATAACTGTAACTTAACATTTTTAAAATCAAAAATTCTGGTTAAAAACCGTAACTCATACTGCTTACAAAGTAAATTAATGTTTTTATTCAACGAAAACCTGAAAGTTGGAACATTTCCATGCATCAAGATTAGCAACTTGTGCCAAACATGATATAAATATTTAAAATTTGTTTTTCCGGCAGATTTTAATGCAACTTAAATCGTAAATACGAAAAATTAACTAAACAAAATTAATTTTTGAGTTCATTTCAGTGCAGTTTCTAAAATTCCAAACTACAGTTTTGTTCATACTTTAATCTTGATGTGTGTTAACACTGGAAATATTTAAGGAATCAGTTGTATTCTTTGATGTATAGGGTATTACACGTTACATGTAACAAATATTCTATCGCGACCGCTAGGCGCAAGGGTGGTCTAATAAGAGTGATTGTAATATCCTTATGCCAGTTGGATCTTTCTGCGTCGAATACAAATGAGAAGGAATATCGAATAGGAGGTCAACTTGTGTATAGGAGTAACAAAACAATAATAGATTTCAAGGGAAAAAAGAAATTTGTAAAAATTACTTGGTAGAGTATTATTAATATGGTAATAAGGGTGTTAAGTTCGTTTTTAGCGGTGTTTTGTAATTTTAAGAATAGGTGGTGGAAACTTTGGAATGTGTACGAGATCATATCTTAAAACATTTTCGAGATACAAGACGATTCTTAATTTTCACCAATACTGGAATATTATTTGCATTTTATAATATACAGGATGATTTCACACGAACTACTACAAATTTGGCGCTAATGATGAATTTACAATTATAATCATCATTTTTTGTCAATACACAGTTTTAGAAAAAGATAAAAGAGGTAAAAGTTCACTTCACTTTTTGTCAAACGTAACAGTTGTAACAATAAATGAGTTATAGGGATGCTTATAACATCCTCCAAAAAGTGGCGAATTAATTATACTGCTTGCTTGACTGGCGCTTAATTAAAGGGAGACTCCAAAATTTAATTTTTTCGAAATATTTCCAAAGAGGATCGAGATAAAGTAATCAAATTTGAAATTAGGAATCGCAATTAGATTTCAAATGTAATGTTCTAAACCAATTTCTCATATTTAGTCATAGGCGTGCCAAATTGGAAAGGGCATTGAGTAAATATTGTTCTAATTTTTTTATATCTAGAGATTTTCGTCGTCAGATCAAAAAATCGAAAATTCTGAACAATTTTTTTTACAAGAAAAGTACTTTTCTTTTACTCTGATAAATTGTTCCGTTTCCGAGTAATATTAATTTAAAAATGTTTTGACATATGATTAATTGTCCGTAGTAGGCTTTCAGAATGTATTTGTTACTTTATTTGATGCATATGTCTGACGTTTTTTAAATTTTTTAAAGTATTAATAGGCTGTATTAAAATTCAAAAATTTACAAACAATTATATTACTGACATGCACTTTAGTAGTATTTTAATACTTTAATGCATGTCAAATAAACCGCCAGTATTTTTTCACAGCCTACTAGGGATATTTTAAGTATGGTTTCCATCTTAAACTTTTGTGGTATGTCATCAGATTTTTAAATGGAGCAGTTATTATAGAAGTGAAATAGGAGTACCGTTAGAACAATATTTACCCAAGATCCCCCAGTTTGCCACGCCTATGACTATTTGTTCAAAATTATTTTCGGGCAGTTGATTCGTTGTCTAATAGTGATACTCAGTTCAAAATTTTATTGTTTTATGTTAGGAGGTTTTTGAAATATTTAATTTTCCGAGTTATGTTTATATAACTTTTTCTGTTATCGTAGAATCTACAGTAAAATTCATCAAATCCATCCTCTAGTTTTACCGTATACGTTCGACTACACCCTGCATGCCAGTGGTGAGTTGTTTCAATTGTTCTTACGTCCATTTCCAATTGTTTGAAAAATTTACCTGGTGCCGAACTTATTTTTTACTGATCTTTCGAATTCCGGAATGCGTCGACAACTCGTAGCATTGGCCGCCGCTAGATGACGGACAGATGGCAGTATTTTTGTTCTCGGCACGTCAAAGTTGAAGCAACGGAGTGTGGTAACGTAAACACGCGTTCGATTGAAGAACCTCGCGATGGCCCCCAGACCTAATAAATCCAATAAAAAATGGATGGGGCGCATCGTAATTTTTATGCCACTTACCGAGATACGTTTCGACGGCGTAAGCGTCTCGTGCTTTGCCCTACCGCCATAATCATAACACTGTTTAGTTGTTGGAAATATAAATTTGTTCCACGATTTTTTGTGTAGCATAAATAAACAGGAGACTAAAAATGCGTTTAAGCGTGATGTTTCACTTATAACTAATTAAGCATTATTATTAAACCTCGAATATTTTAAAGGTATGCCAGAACCAGACAAAATTAACACATTTTGAAAAATGTGGGATATACTAAGTGTAAAGGTAAATTATACAAAATAATATGTGACAACATTAATAGATATTTATTATACAGGATAGGCCAATAGTGTGTGGACGGAAGATTGTGGTTATACTGATATATATGTTTAAAATCTGCTGTTGGTGGCACCCCCCAGTAGTAAGAGCTACAAACTGAAAATATTTTTACTGGAATTCCTAGACATATACAGGGTGATTCATATTAAAGTTACATTTTTTTAAATACATATTTTTTTCACGTCACCAGATAACACATGTATTTATCTCTAATACTTTTCTTCTAATCCACAATTACTTTTTACTATGATGGATTGATACAAACCAATTAATTTAAACTAAATTGCAAAATAAATAAACAAATAAATAAATATGATGGCAGCATTTATTCATACGAATTAATAATTTAAGTGATTTTTTTATTAAAAATGACTTTGTTTATTTAGTTTAATTCAATTGGTCTCCATAATTTCAAATTTAATTTTTTCAAACACTTGCTTTGTACTCTCGACTTGCCAATGGAGGATTTTTGAAGCATTCTCCAAGGATAAAAACCATATCGATCATTTCATTTTGACTAAAAGAAAAATATTAGAGATAAATACAGATAACTTTATATCGGGTGAAAGGTAATATCATGTGTTATCTGGTGACTGAAAAAAATATGTGGGTTCCATTTAAAAAAATCAAGTTATCCATGATTGAAGTTTTCAAAATTAGAGCGACGATATCAGCCGTAACAAACAGAGTTCATAATTGACTTTCTAGCTCTTGGTAGTATGGAGGGTGGTCAATAATTTCCCCCAATCATAGCCGCCCACCACTGATATTCAATTGTTTCTAGACATCAACTTTTTAACAAAATATCGAATAGCGTCCAAACGGTACGTTTAAGGCACCAAGTATGATACATGAAGTCACACTAGAATTGATCGAGCAATCCAAATATGCAATAATATACAAGGGGGTTCCATTTAGAAAAATGTAACTTTAGTATGAATCTCCCTGTATACAGGGTGAATCTTAAATAAGTACAAATATTTTAACTGCTGGTGTAGTTTGTCATTTAAATCAGTCTAGTGAAAGCCATTTTTAAAAATTTCTAATATTTACGGAGATATTAATTTTTTTAAAAAATACCTACATTTTGAGGACCGCTGGCTGATTTTTCATCCAACAACGTAATGAAACATATGATTTGTTGCGAGGTTACCATATCTCCTCCAATATAAATATTACGTTTCCTTTAACGTAATAGTTCTATTTTAAAAATACTTGTTTTAAGCATAAGTACAGTAAAATTGGGTATGTAGTATGATACGCAGCAATATTAACATAAATTTTAACATCTGAACTAACCTTACTATACTTCAACGATTAAAAATGAATTTCCGCAAGTTCAATACTACCGTAAAATATTTAGGAAGATATTACGTGATATTACTATGTCCAATGTTCAAAAATTATACATAAACGTGCACACAAGCTTACCTGTTTGTTAAAAAATTAACTATTTAATCAGTAATCCACATTTCACAAGTTAAATGTCATTGTACACTGTTAGAAAGGGACACAAAACACAATTTCCTTAAGTTATTTTATGAAGAATAACGAAAAACTATGCACGCGTTTTTTATTTAAAATGGAAAAAATGTCAACTTTTAGCAAATTTTATTGCTATTTTCATGCATTATGTGGGGTTAACAAGTTTGACTTGGGCTTCCGATAATCTGTCATGACAGTCAATGACAGTTTGATAATATAAAATAATATAAAATGTTACACTTGACAAAATTCGCTAAAAGTTGAGATTTTTTCTTCCTTGAAGCAAAGACATTTGTGTAATACTGGCAACACTGTGAACCACACGTTCAGTCTGCAGCACTATGACTCATAAAAGTATGAAGGGTCGGTCTAGGCCAGCGGTCCTCAACAAGTTTTCTACTGAAAAATTACGAAATTTATTTAAAATTTCACTTTTTTATTTCTGATTTTTTTGTAAAAAAACTATTAATTATGTGTTCTACACACAAAACTATACTGCTGGTTAAAATATTTGTACTTATTTAAGATTCACCCTGTATATCTAAGAATTCCAGTAAAAATATTTTTAGTTTGTAGCTCTTACTACCCCCCACCTCCCACCAACAGCAGATTTTAAATATATATATATATATTAGTATAACCACAATCTTCCGTCCACACACTATTGGCCCACTCTGTATAAGGGAATTAACAAGCCTTTAACCGACCACAAAAAATGGACAATCGAGGCGCAGACGAGAGTTACATTTTTTCGAGAGAATTAAAGGCTGGTTAATTTTCCGAACGTAATTCAACGTTTTATCCACCACCACAGCCAAAACCTGTCAATTAGGAGAGTAAAAGCCATGTGAGAGCAGGTAAAAAATTATGGTTTTGAAAAACGTCATATTTGATAAATTTATTTTAATCAAGAATTGATTGTCAGCTGAATATTAGAAAGTCTTGGAATCGTTTCTATGATATGCGTTTGTTTATTTGTCAACAAGTGAAAAAATTTTCAAAATCCACAAAAAAATTGAGTGAGAATGCTGAAAATTTTTTCATTCTGGCAGCAAGAAGCCCAAGAAGCAACATTGCGTCTGTTACCAGCGAAACGTGTGAACGAGAAGGAATTGGTGGAATATCGTCGATAACGAAAAAAAAGGCATAGAAGGAGCAATTACATGAGAGGTGCTACTATCCTTTTTTAATGCGGAGAAACGCTTTGCTACATCTTCGATGTGGACAAAATATTCCATGCTAAAATCAATATTGAAAATGCACAAAGGTTATATTTTGAAGTATGGCAAACTTCTTTCATATTTGAAAGTAGAATCAAAAAATTGTAATCTAAAGAAGCCAAAGGTACTGGAGAGAAACCAAATTGAATTTTTTTTTTTAAAAAACACCGGATGAGGAATATTTACAATTTAAGGTAGAAAATACGCGATTTTAATATTTCAATTTATACATTGAGGGTTTTATTTTTAAAGGTTACAACGATCATGGAAGTCGCAGGTGCTTGTTGATGCAATGAATTAATCTTTTTGGATATCACCCATGTCCAATACAAAGACAGTTGCCTATACGTACTGATTCCGGATACGAAAAGAAATATTTCGAGAAGTTTCACGATCATGGAAGAAGCTTTTTCAGTCAATGCTGCAGAAATGTATCGAAAATACATTGCGACCTAAAAATGCCGATGGGAAAGGACAATGTTAAAAATAGCCGATTTTTGGCTTATCCGGGGGAACGCATAAATAAAAAAATCAATTGATTATTGTTAATTAACATTAGAAATGGGCCAGAAATACGTCAGATAGCTGGGGAAATGTCGCTACTACCCCTAAACCTATATAAACTACCCTTAAATAGCTTTAAATGGATAATCATTAATTATTGTTATAAAATTCGTGTAAACTGAAAAATATGCTTGAAAATGATTTGAACAGACAGTATGTTAATATAAAAAGTGATAAATAACTGTAAAAATGTCCATTCCACCCCTAAAAATTAAAAAAACGACTTTCAAAAGCTAATGGTGAGCTTACTTCGGCATCAAAAATAGATAATGCTTAAATGTTCAAGGGAACGCCTATTGCTAGAAAAAAATTATAGATTACTGTCAAAAAATGCAAAAACTGATACTAGGGTACATTAAGTAAGTGGGGAAATATTAATTGCTCCCCTAAATCTATATAAACTGCCTTTAAATAGCTTAAAATAGATAATCATTATTTATTGTTGTAAAATTCGTTTAGAATGAAAAAAATGCTTAAATCACTTTTAAGGTTCATTTATACTATTGCGACCTGAAAAATGGGCGCAAGGAATTGCCATTTTTTCAGTACGCGCTTGCAAAGTGAGAACAATTGGCGCTATTTCGCCATTGAATGGGCACTTTTACAGTTATTTATCACTTTTTATATTGACATACTGTCTGTTCAAATCATTTTCAAGCATTTTTTTCATTTTACACGAATTTTATAACAATAATTAATGATTATCCACTTAAAGCTATTTAAGGGTAGTTTATATAGGTTTAGGGGTAGTAGCGACATTTCCCTAGCTATCTGACGTATTTCTGGGCCATTTCTAATGATAATTAACAATAATCAATTGATTTTTTTATGATTTATGCGTTCCCTCGGATAAGTCAAAAATCGGCTATTTTTAACATTGTCCTTTGTCTTGCGATGTGTAGCTGGGAAATGTACTACACAACATGTAGGCTTCAACACAATTTCGAAAACGTTTTCAAATGTGGCTGCATTTCTGGGCTCCCTGATCCAGAAAGTTTTACCGGACATGGAATAAGACGTTCTTCGGTAACATTACTGGCCAAAAATATATAAATGTGTATATTCTATCTTTTTATTCAAATAAATGTTATGTATACAGTTAGCAGATCTGATGAAAATATAGGTATATTGTTTTTTTTAATACCACTGTGTTTAAGAAACTAATTAGTCGAATTGTCACGTTCTCTTCTATGCCCAACATTTAAATTAGTCCAATTTACGTAATCCGTAGTCTGTTTAAAAGTTTACAATACCATATTTACTCACGTACACGTATTGTACGTTTAAAATTAAAAGAGAAAGCTATAGAAATGATAAGTGATTAAAATATAATGAAATGTAAATAATTAGATAAAACTTAATTATTACTGTTCATAAATGACATATGCATTATCTAAAATGCTAATTTCTTTATTAATTCCATTAGAAACAAGTTATTCGTGTCTAATCCAATAGGAGTGTAATTATGTGGCTAGTATGATAAAATTGGAAATTTAATGCTTCTCACATTATCCACCCACCTACGGTCTGTGGAAATAATTGCGTCAGTAAAATTGAAGATACAGGGTGTATAATGTATAAACATTTTAAGATAGCTTCATGACAATATTTGGCATAATAGAATCTTATATGAAAAAGTTCGTATCTTTACGTATATTCATCTAAATTAACCACATTCCAAAAAGGGTCAAAATATGAGAACCGATCCTGTGCTATTATCAATTATGTAGAAAACGACAATTGTCTGACGTACTGCGTTTAAAATTCCTTAAAAACAACCGCAAATCACTCCAGAACTTGTCAGTCAAAGATCGGCGTTTGCTGATGAAACCCAAACCTTATACAGGATGTCCCAAAATAGAAGGCCATACCATTAACTACATATTCTTTGAACAAAAATAATGCGAGTTTCCTTATGCCATTTTTTATTTGGGCGTCCCTGTTTCAATATACAGGGTGTTAAAGTTACATTTTAAACAACTATTTTCGTTAATAATCCCATTGTTTTGTAAGATACAGAGATAAGAAATTTTGCACGTACTTTTATTTTATTTCGGTATACTTATCATGTAATTTTGGTAAAAAAAGTCGAAGGGTGAATGGAGGTAACTGAGGGATGCAGTACCCTTTATCCCCTCCAATTATTTCTAAGTACGCCTATACAGCTTTTTCTTGAAATATCAAACGTCGAATTTTCTTCTGATCATTTTATCTCTTTTGTAATTTTTTGTTTAAATGCTCCGTTTTAAAGGAAAACGGCAATTTGTAGTGCCCATAAATCTATCATTCACTATCATTTTCAAGTAAAACTGAAACTTTGTGGATATACCTATTATTACAATACCTTGGCAACTTAGCAAATCGTAATACTTACTGAATGAATAATTGCTAATAATAATAATATTCTATATTCTTATTTTTATACATTATAAACACCACACAATATACGAATATTCTAGTACGTGAGGAGTTGGTCATAATTTTCCTAGAATACTTATTTTCATATTCCTAAATAATTTCAGTCCAATTGTATAATTCAAACTGCATTCAGTTCAGCCAGCAAACACGGATCGGTAGTTATTTTATCTTTGCTATCTAAGACCAAACCTTTTTAAGGAACTTTCGCATTGGTTACAACTATAACAGAGCTGAATTCTGACCCAGTAAGTCCATTTTGACATTTTTATGAAAAGCATTTCGCTTTATATCAACGAGTACGAGCGTTTTGTTGACCAACAACTCGAACATACGAAAATTCAAGTCACTGGCTCTTCTGCCGACTCATTATTACGTAACATTTCGACTACCTACACGTGTAAGTGTGACACGGAATTCGAAGCCATTAGATAAGCGCTTTAACATACAAATTAACGATGCAAGCCCACTAGATTAAAATGGAAATCGTCCCCGTGGACTTGACACAGTTACGAGGCAGTGCATATGGTGATACAATTTTTAATGAAGCAAACGAGGCAAGTGGGACTGGGAACGTGGTGGAAATGAAAATTAAGAAAATGCGGGTGACTCACTGTTGCAATTTTCAAGTGAGTACTTTGAAAACACTCGTGGGCAGTGCTTAAGTCAATGGAACGCTAAATTTTGTTGACGAAAAACAATCAATGTTTATTTAGTTTTAACATTTTATTAACAAATATGTTATTTCTGGAGTTATTGCTTACACAATTTACGACTATTAGTATACATTTCTAAATTTAGCAAATTACTGAAGTAATATTAAAATTTTTAAAATATGGTTTTTATTTTTGCTCAACGTAGAGTAAGTAGTCAGGAATTTGTACTGCAGGTGATATGTTTTCTTAATAGATTATCTCGTTAAAGCAGATCTTGTTGCCAGATATTCCTTAACCTTAGACTTGTTCAATATTTCTGTTGGTATATCCATTTCTTCTGAAATGATGTCAATTAAAATGTAATGGCTGACAAATGGTTCATGCTCGACATATACCTTAATTCTGGATCAAGTGGTGATTCAAATATATATATCTGTGTGAGTAGATTTTCTATAAACAGTATATTGTAATGTCCCACTTGGATTCCTCTTCACATTGACATCTAGGTATTATTATTACCATTCTTGTACGAATTTATTGAAAGAACATCACAATAATTGCTCATCCTTTAATTTTTGTATTTTTACACACTTCAACTATTCAGTTGTTTTCAACAATATTCTAAGAATTTCAGTCTACTAAATTTCATTGACATACAACACTAGTACGTGTCTTGGCGATACATCTGAACTAACACGTTGG
The DNA here is from genome assembly GCA_037114965.1 of Monochamus alternatus. Lineage (NCBI taxonomy): Eukaryota > Metazoa > Arthropoda > Insecta > Coleoptera > Cerambycidae > Monochamus > Monochamus alternatus. Next base: position 7,727,765 of record CM073426.1, on the reverse strand, counting down.
TGTTAGAACTGAGCTACTTCTCGAAGCCTTCCATGAAGATATTTGCCAAGGTTGAGTATAGTAGTTACTCCTTTTGTTTATTCATTGAACTCATCACTAATAGAGATAGAAGGTTCATTTGGTGCGCACTTTTGCCAAGTCTACTAGATTCTCATTCAAATCTGTTATGATGAATATCTCCAAAAGTTTTTTTGTTGTAATGTGTTGTCTGATATCATATGAATCCAGTTCGATGCCCTCGATCTTGTTCATGAAATCTCTTGGGATGATATTCTGAATCTTCCACAAGGTTTGTACTCATCATGTGGAATGGTAAGGTAGAACATTTGAAAGGCAATAGACTTGGGGTGATCTTGAATTACTTATAATCAGATCCCTACATAGTTCTTTGGGAAATATACATATAAAAACTTGTTTTATAACAATTAAATTAAATCTTTCTCCAAAATAAATAATTATACCTCAGCTTGTATATTAGGCAACACATAACTCAGAACCCGTGTGATCCATCGAAACTCTATGAATTATTTTTTCAATGTTACGTTCTTAAAAAATTATACGAAACCGATTGGTTTAGATGCTATTTTCCTCATCTTTATCTGAATGCTCACAACTCGGCCATAGGCCTGTTAAGGCCCTACAGCTTCAATCTGTTGGTGTAGCGTAACAGGCTTACGTGAGGTCGTTGGCCAGACGGCTGTTATTATTAGAATGATGTGGTCCTTACAGTCGTTACATCGGAGTTTCACACAGCGCGATGTACGTATGTACGTTTCAGCACAATTAAAAACATCAACATGGGATTAAAAAGGGTACGGCTCGTTTGTTTACCGTGACTGACGAAATTGATATTTATTATGTCTTGAGGATAAGATGCTTTTCGTTCCGTCTTCCATTATTACCTAGCGTTGTCTCGTTTTTGGGTTAAGTGAAATAAATTGGTTGGTATTGTAATTTCTAAATGTGCCATTAATTAAAGTTACATTAAGGTCAATTTTTATACCAGTTAGAGTTAGATCGAGACAGAACGGAGTAGTTTGAAATTTGTTATCTTGTATTGTTATGCGTTCCGTTTTAGGTTACGAATGTGGTTTGTACACTACAAAGAATATCAGTAATTTTTTAAATTCAGAAGCTTTATGAAAAATAAAACATTTGTCTTGTGACTCTATTATATAGGGCGATCAATCTATACGCATAAACTTGTGAACAAGTCAGGTATTTGTAACAATATTTTTTATCAGTGTGACCTATTCGAATTTATGCTCACCATTATAAAAGTATGGCGCATAATTCCTCAAACGAACTTATGAACACGATACTGACATACGGGAAATCACATAAAAAATTAGTGGCTGCAACTCATTCTTATGCCCAATGGTTTTCCCAAGGATATTCTAGATGTGAAGCCTTTTTACGTGTGGTTCAGCGGGGTAGAGAAACTGGCAATTTGCGGCCGAGGCCTGGGTAACATGGAGGAGCCATTAGACGAAAGCAAATTGTGAATCACGAAGAATAGATTTCAAACGCCGTCGAGGAGCAGCCTGGCATTAGACAGTTGTAGCCTAATTTGTGGAATACAATCCATGATTTAAGGAACGTTAAGGCACGACTTACTATACCCATTTCCTCATTTTTAAGGGATCTCCCGCTTCGACTGAACTTTTACAAGTAGTTGTTACATCAGCAGCACTTAAACTTTACCACGAATAGTTTAGTTACGGATGTGGCAATTTTCACACGTAGGTAATAGTATTCACAATTTTTATAACACGCATTGTTGGGCATTGGAAAATCCACGTTATTTGGCAAACACACTTTCAACAACGATTTCCATTCAGTAAATGCGTGGCCTGTAATTGGGAACGGAGTACTTATTGGCCCTTTAATTCTGGAGAAACGGTTAATTGGTGCTCTTTATTTACAATTTTTGCGTAATAGCTTACTGGTACTCCTCGAAGAAGTTAATGTCAACGTTAAACAGATTTCTTCACGATGGTGCTCCACTACATTTTGTGAGACTAGTGCGACAACATTTGGATCATATGTCATAAAACGATGTATAGGTTGAGGTGGTCGAATCGGGTGGCCTCCTCGATCGCCCGACCTAAATCCGCTTGAATTTTATTTTTGGGGTGATAAATAAGTTGGTATCTCCGTATCTGAAGAAAATTTTTTTTCACTATTCGTCATTATCCGTCTCCAGTTATATTTTTCTGTTATGCGTATAGCTTAAGAATCACCCTCTATTTTTGAGATACATTCCATGACATTTTTAATGCAGTGTTAAATTCAATACACAGACTATTTTTTTAATTAGTTAATTTTTACTAATCGAATTCATATTATAACTTTCTCCAATTAATTTTAAAACATATTTAACCGTATTCGACTTGGTACCCATACCCATACCGATTTCTTGGAATGTGGGTGTCGTAATAGCCTCTTCTTTTTATGTTCATTTAATTTATTCGAACTTTTTCTGTTTCCGACACACGGAAATGTATGTTGAGGTTACAGAAACATGTAGTTATCGGCGCTGATCTATTTAAAGCCGCTTATTTTTAAATAAGTAAATTGTTTCCATTTACGCCCTTACTCACGTGGCCTACTAGTTGTTTTTTAATTGGGCTCGAATGAAAATAGGAAGAATAAGAAATTATAACGTGTATACACTGATGCTGTTTCAGCTCTTTGTTTATATAATTGCAGCGGATATCCACACGATTACTCTTTTGGTTTATTTAATTTAATCTGGTATATGAACGAATACAATGAATGTAAGAGGGTCTAACATAGACTAATAATTTTTGTAACAATTTACTTTACAATAAATAAAATAAAGCGACCCCAAAACAGATCATAACAATCAACATACAATTTTTTTACTGTTTTAGAAAGGTATTTTAAGCTAATATAAATCAAATCTCCTACAATTCCTATCAATGAAGTCATATGTATGTTCTCTGATACCAAACATCTAGGTATGCTAATGAACTATTCCACAGACAAAGCTCTATTCAATAATTATCTATAGAAAATAATATAATTTACTAACCTTCTAATGAAACACTCTATAAATATCTAACTTCACTTTTTGGCAGTGGGAACACGACAAGTTCAACCACAATAGATGAAATCTGACCTATTTCTGCATTTTTAGGATTGCTTCTTCAGGTGGTCTCCTTTAAGTTGAATCAAATATCTAACTATAAAAATTATTATAAAAATTAAAATTATTTGAAGTTAAATATCGACAATGACAAAAAGTGACATCCTGTCAATGAATTAAATATGACAATACCTACTTGAAAAATGTTCACCTTTTATGTAAAAGTTTTTATACATTTTTAGGTATTAATAATATTGTGTGAAACTAACTACTCAGGTTGGGGCTTTTGTCCACTGAGTAGTTAGTAACAACTATACAATAAACTAAACAAAGTGCCTCCAAAACAGGTACCTGAAGAACACTTAGTTTGTTATACCAACATTTCGTTAGTTACATTGTTTTATATCTAATAGCACTTTAAAAACAACATATTTATTAGTATAGTCACGCGTAGGTCAACAATATTCGATTAAACAATTATATACAAAGATGACAATACTGTGACTAAGCTGAATCGTCTGCTGCCGTGAAAAGGAATGTTTTTTATTCCCACATAGCTTATTCATCGGAATTATCCAGTCAACTAACCATTAAACGTGCTGATTAATTTTTTTAATTCCCATGGCTGTTTCAATTGACTTGTTTAGTGCAAAGTCAACTCGCTTTTAATTGTGGCAACAAGCAATAACATATTGGCATAGATAATGGCTGCACATTCCAATTTGAATTTCAAAATTAAAAATTATTATTCAAACAGCGAATCAATTTTTTTTAAATATGTCCAATAGGTAGTGTGACGAAAAAATGAGTTAATTTATGATAAATAGTTGTTTTTGTATGTAGAATGCGGAATACAAACAATATTGTTTCGAAAACTGCAATAAAATAAGACAATTGTGTTATGTAATCAAGAGGGTTTAGGCGCGGTGACTCTCATATCAGTAGCAACCTAATCATCAATAAAAATTAGTTGTTTGAAAAAGTAATCAGAATTATACACTGTAATTCATATTCTAAGAGTGTTTAATTATAAATGAGCTCGGAAAATGAAGAAGAGTTTACCAGGGGAAGTATTGGAAGCGGTACAAAATTCTGTTTCGCAATTAATTCCAAAAAAATCGTCGACACAATTCAAAGGATGGTGTAGTTCGAAAAAAATTCAAAAAGTGGCTGAAGCGATATTACTGGCGTATTTCGAACATAAAATTAAACCTTCACTGCAATATCGGCACCTTCAATTTACATGTAGTGCAAAATAAATTGTAATCGTCCTGTTTATAATAGTTAATGTTTAATTATTGCTTAATTAATAAAATCATAAATAAGTTTTGAAAAAGTGACAAATTATTTTGACATCATTATCATTGAACACATTTTAATAATTTCACCAAATCCACGTCGGGATAACTCATGATCGTGAAGTGAAGCCACGCCGTACCACGCCAAAGGCTTGCCTCATAATAAGTTTTTAATTCATAATAAATGTTAAATGTTATAACAACTTGATTTAGAGGTGTGCTAACATGAAGTAAGGATTGTATTAAAATATGTAAACTTACAGAACAAAATTTCCAGTCAATCCCCTTTGAATTGATTTTTTTTATTAGATCGAATTTATATGTGTAGAGACTACACTCAACTTTATGTTGATTATTTCAGTTATGTAGGTTGTGTTTGCATACATCGTTATGAGCATGAAAGTAAAGCAGAAGTTTGCGCGTGTATGAAAATATACAAAGCCATGAACGAACTTAAGATTGTAAGTAGGCTACCCTGGCCTTTTTCAGCTGACCGTCAGATCGTCTTAAGAAATTTTCAGGATTTTCAGCAAGAAATAACACTAACAGACCTGTTTTTTTTATTAATATTCGTAGTAGATAACAATTAAGACATTTTTAAAGTGTTTAAGAAGCTATCTTTCGAGTTTTTTATTGCTGAAGCATTCATGGGCGCCCGCAGGGGCGGGGGCAATAGGGGTCTTGCCCCGCCCTCCCTGAAATTTTAGATCTTTGCCATGTTTTACAGATATTTCAATGTATTTATTATACAGGGAACTCCGTAAGGAATGGCCCGTGGACAGACATTAGATTTTTCACTTCAAAATATTGCTTTGCGCGATTCGTGCTATGCGAGGAATTAGCGAATAGTGTGTAGGGTCCTGTTCGTTAAAAATCCATTTATAAAAACCCTTCACACGATGCACGAATTCCTTACAAACCACGCATCGCGAATCGTGAATTCACGCATAGTCTGTAGCGGACCTAAGATTAATAACAAGTATACTTTTTTCCTCAAAAAAAATATAGGTTTAAGATTTTTTAATAAAAAACATGATAACAGAAAAAGTTACAATCACATTTACGTCACAAATATAGCAGATGTGGCGCCATCTACGGAATACAAATAGTAAGTGAGTAAGTCAGTTTATTCAGGTGCAAGTAACAAGAAAAATATTAATACAGGAATAAATTTCGTTATAAAACAAAGTAAATAAACAAAAGTAGCATGAATGGCACTTAAGTGAAACTTGTGTTGTGCGATTCACTCCACTACACATGAAAGAAAAATAAAAGAAATAAGTAGTAGAATATTATTTTACACGTAAAATATAAGGGGGACCGGGGAAATGTGCCCTTAAAGCCTATACTAACCAAAAACGGGTTCAATCAAAGCATAGTTTTCAATTATAAATGACTTTAGTTCCCTTTCTAAAATCGACTTTTTTGTAATACTTTTTATTATTTTTGGCAATATATTAAATAGTTTAGGACCCAAATAAGATGAGAATTTTTGAGTGACTCTTTTAACAACGGGGGATGATTGTATTAATATTGGTCAAAGAACGAGTGTTATGGGAATGGGAAATATAAGGAATATCAATACTAAATACTCGTATTAAACATTGACAAACAAACAATTAAACATATTGGCTTCTTTATACAAAGTTTCCCTTAAATAAATCTTATCTTTTCTTAACATAATTTTCAATATACTATTTTGTACAACATTTAAACTATGGATCAATGACTTACCTAAATCACCCCATACAGTTATACAATACTTTAAAACAGACACTGCTAGCGCCTCATAAACAATAAATATATGTTTTCTATTCAGAATGTCCCTTAATTGGTAAAATTTGTAATTGAGTTTTCTTAATTTTTTTATAGTGTATTAAATAGACAACAGATTATGATTTCAAACACATCTATTTCCAAATTTTTAAGTTGATACATTCAAACAGCGTAATTATTAAAAAAAATTACTTTTTAAATTCCAACTTTTGACACCCTGCATCTTTTTATTATCAACATTTTATTAATAGTAATATTTTGAAGTGAAAATCCTAGTATGCCTTCATGAGCCATTACTTGCGGACCACCCTGTATATGCATACAGGTATTAAAATATTCACAATGTAAATTGCGAATCTTTACGTTGCTGCTAAATATTTTATCTATCAAAATATTGTTCATAACATATGCACCTTTTCTATTTTGGACTCCACTGAGAAATTTTTGACTCCCACTGAGAATTTTTTCTGCGGGCGCCCATGAGAGCATTCGTTCTTTATAAATGATGAATAGTTTAATATATTTCTGATTAAGGTACTTAATTATGATTTATCCAAACTTCCACCGATTTTCTCTACTTACGATAAACATCCTTCTGTTTCGGCCAGATCAAGAATACGTACCTGAAACAAAAGAAAAAAATAAAGATAAATGACAATCGCCGGGAACAACGCTACAATATAACGCCTACTTGATTTATACGCGGACTAAGAAAGGCGATTTTTCATCGTTTCCAGGTGTGAAAAGACAGAAGACAAAAGACTATTGTTTGTCTTTCCAGGGGCTCACGGAAAAACAGAAGACAAATGCCGGCTTATTACTAAGAAGGCGTGGGGAATAAATAATAATTTAAAAGGTACGCGCTATGAAAGAAATTAAAGATTTGTGACAGGCCGGACCAAATTAGGATTGATGGCACCGTTTCTGTTTGAAAATATATGTTAGATTCATCCTATAGCTCTGTTCAAATAAAGTAGTTTTCATATAGTATTCACAAAATTGTGACATTTTTTGTATTCACTTTTAATCCTAGAAGGTAAAGTTACTCTAAGGATTAAAAATGTTAATCAAGTATTAATTTATAAAAATCAACAATATTTACAATAATTTTTGTTTATCCACATTGATATGAAATATACAGTTTGAACAAGTATTAAAATTAAATAAACCACGGAAACTACCACTGCCCCCATTTTGGGAGCAATTCTTAAAGCAGTCCAACACGTTCTCATTAATAGTTACATTATGTTGTGAAATCAGACGTGACAACTGTGCTTGGTTTATCATTACCACTATCAACTTCAAAAGAGAGTCTTCAATGTAGCCTTCCGGCACAGTGTTTGTTCTCCATCCTCCGAGTCTTTTAAGATCAATGAGGTCACCACAGCCGTCAACTAAAAGGGTAGCAAGCGTCGCAATACGTGTCCATTGTACTATTTTCAGTTGCCCAACTTCAAAAATGTTGAAATGTGATTTTATGAATACCGACCACTATTCGATGACACTTTCCACTAACATATCTGAGAATTAAATGACGTACTACCAATCCTGGTGGGCGTAAAGCAACAATTATCGATAACGACTTAAACAATCTCAGCATAGTAAAAGAACGTGGTCTCCTGGTTTTGATATGGGGATTTTTTATAATTAAGGCGGATTTCATATCTTGAACAATATCATCTGTTAAATTGACTAATTCATCATAACGGCATGCGTGTGCAACCCGCAATATTAGAGCGACCTATAAAGAAGGTTTAAAATATTTGTTCTTTTATATTTAAAGCGCTTACCTTCACCATCAAATATAAATTATCAGGTGCACTATCGAAAATGCAATCAACTTGCTCCTTTGTAAATACTCGTGATTTTTTCACTCACTTCAGAGAAGCAAGTAACTTTGAATGTTTGCTTATATCAATCCCCTTCTTTATATCCAACGTTGACCGCATTGAAACCTGTGACCAAAGCGTTGACGGCTTCATTTTATTTGCTAAATTTGAGAAATACACAATACATCTCATGAATACAACTTAGATTTCTCGAGATTTGTTTGGAAGATTCAAAGAAACCTCTTTCGCATACTCCAGTATCTCCTGAGATACACCTAAATCTTCATTAGATTATATTTTTTCACTTTTCAGCAAATTGAACCACAATCACAAATGAACTCAATTAGCAATATGGCGATGTGAAGATGACTAATATTTGAAAAACTATGACCATTGATATATCCTACTTACCTATAGTATAGGATCCCACTATAAAACGACCTTCACCGAGCTGGTTAATGGATGAAAAGTATTTTATATCCAATTAAATATGTCAATAAATATATTGCAAATGGGTTATCTAAAAAATTTCAGTCCAGAATATGATTATTTAACAATTAAAAATTATTAGTTTTTTAAACATTTCACTGGTTTGGTTAATAGACAAATGACTATTTTTTCCCGTCACAACTCTTGGGTAGGCAGATATAAACAGGTAAATCGATACTAGTAACTTGCATCGGTGTGGTTAATAAATTAAAGTTAACTGAAAATAAAGATTATTTCATTGCCAACACGGTGGTATAGGGTTGTCTACGAAAAATCAGTCTTCAATTCCGGCTGTCGAGTTTTAAAAAGTGAAATATTCCCCAGCGATCCATTCCATGCGATAGAAGAGTACACAGCATTGCAGCAGTGTGTAGTTCGTCCATACCGAAAACGAAGACGATCTGTTTATCCGTTTCTCCAAAAAATCGAATAAAGTCCGGGGGCGGTGGTATCTATTATTATTAATCTGCCCCTAGGAACCTCTAACGCCCTTCAATGACAATAAAACAACATTTTCGATCCTCCTAATGATATGTCGACATCGAAAACCCGTAAAAAATAAAATTTTCTAATAATCCATTTGCCGCCCCAAATTACGTTTAATTTTTTTTTAAGGAAATGATACATATAATTAAAAAAATTTATTAGACTTTTCGATAGGTAAGATGGAGAAGAAGTCACAAAAAAATTTTAATGATTTTAGACAAATTTCGTGTTTTCAAAGGTTGCCCCTGGAGGGGCGGCAGGAACGTCATAATATCATTTCAAGTCGCTATCAGGAAATAATAGTCTATACAGAAAATGAAGAAAATCCGTTTATCCGTTTCTCCAAAAAATCTAATTAAGTCCGGGGACGGTGGTATTTTGCCGCCCAATTCGTAAACGGTTGTTTGTATAAAAAATTCTATAGAAGCATTTTTCATATTTTCATAAAAAAACATTCGAAAATGTATTCGAAATGAAACAGAAAAGGTCGATTTCTCGAACTCGTGACTTCGAGACTCCACCCCTCAGTTGTGTATTAGGAAAACCTTCGATCCCGTCCCACAGCCGCCGTTTACGTAGCCTCATGTTCGTCGTTAGGAGTAAAAAAAAAAATTTCCGCACATCTCACGGCCACAAATCGAATCCGATCGACCTCAAATTAAAAAAACGGGATGCCGCCCCCGGAGCCGCTCCCCCAACCGATCGAATCGAAATTTTAAAGACGCATACTCCTTGAGACGCGGAATTGAAAAAATTTGTCCGTCTTCGCGTTAGGAGTTCCTAGGGGCAGATTAATAATAATAATACCGCCGCCCCCGGACTTTATTCGATTTTTTTGAGAAACGGATAAACGGATCGTCTTCATTTTCGGTATGGACGAACTACACACAGCTGCAGTGATGTGTACTCTTCTATCGCATGGAATGGTTCGCTGGGGAATATTTCACTTTTTAAGACTCGACAACCGGAATTCAGGACTGATTTTTCGGAGACAACCCTATACCACCCTGTTGGTAATGAAATAATCTTTATTTTAATTTAACTTTAATTTATTAACCACACCGGTGCAAGTTACTAGTATCGATTTAAATGTTTATACCTGCCTACTCAAGAGTTGTGACGGGAAAAAAATAGTCAACCTAACGTTTGCATATTCTATGGGCTTCATACTTTCGATTGGTATGGAATTTGTCTATTAACCAAACCAGTAAAATGTTTAAAAAAATAATATTTTTTAATTGTTAAATAATCATATTCAGGACTGAATTTTTTTAGACAACCCATTTGCAATATATTTATTGACATATTTAATTGGATATAAAATACTTTTTATCCATTAACCAGCTCGGTGAAGGTCGTTTTATAGTGGGATCTTAGACTACTACTTCTCTTTATTATCCAAATTTGGTTTGAATAATTTCAAAGCACAAATACAAACACAAATTAAATGGGCGATTTCGGTTGGTATGTTTTATTCAGATTAAAAGTGCCTTTTTTGTGGACAAGGAACACTGAATCCCAATACAACATATTATTATTTTTTTACTTTGAAATTATGATACATTCTAAAACAACTTAAGAAATCAGAAGTGGGATAAGTTGAATAAAATATGATTTTATCATTTCTACCGTAAATTTTCTAAACATACGAGTCGAACAAACCAAACATGACTCCTTATAAAGCATTTAGCTGATTCCTTGTTTATGATGTCGGCAAATCCATACAAAAACTAATTTCCGCTGGCATTTCCAGTTACATCGGATTGGTGCTCTCGAGACAACCAAGGTATTTATACATGAGAAATATGCGATGCAGATATATTTTGGCTCCGTGCCAGATGGTCAATAACCCCCCGATTCAACTTGTTTTTCCTAACAGACTTGAATCCGACAAGATTGCCCGTGTTAATTTTCTAATTTTAGAATGTAGGTTAGATAGATAGGTGAGTAAAATGTACGAATGTATTTCTGAGAGTTCAGTGAAATACGCCGCTCTGAAAAAAGTTGGAATACTAAATCTACAATAGTTAATTCATATTGTTCGAGACATGTGTACTAGTTTTATTATTTATTTTACATATATTGAGTATATGACAAAAAAAATTGCAGAGATCATGACAACACATCATAATTAAGATATTCGACGGTTGACAATATCAGCTTATCAAAATAGATAAGAATAATGGATGTAGACCGTCTTTAATTAATTAAATTTTCTACATATTATATGTACTATTTCTTTGATGATATTACAACATTCTTTATGTCAAAGACTGACAGTTCATGGAATTAATTATTTTTTAAAGAAACATAAGCATAGGTATTATTTTCTAATACGTTTTTTTTTCTATAGTACATGAAGCTTATAAAAATAATGGTGCTTATTCATTTAGGTAATACAAATAGATTGGTAAATTTACACGGAAACATTCAATATACCGGGTGATTCGCAACTTATCTAAAAAAATTTGGGATAGATGTGTCATGAAAAATGAAGTCAATGTTGTAAAATAAAAAATTTGTAAAATTCTATAGTTTCCCAGAAAAAAAATTATTGAAGTTGAGGTCCAGGGCATCCACGGCGTGTTGCAACCAGAAACATTTGGGCTGGTTCGTCGGAACTTGGTAAGACGGGTCCAAATGTGTTTAAGTGGTTACACGCCGGTGGACAAAATTTTGAACAGTTTCATCATGTCAAATTATTTAATTAATTAATAATAATAATTCCTCTACCCCTCACTCTAATCACGAGGATTAGCCCAGAAGTCGAAGATTTGTGCGAGAAAGGGGGCGGCATATTATTATTAAGCAGGCCGCATTTGCGCCCAGGAACGACTTACGTTGGTAGGCTCTGATCACCATTCAGTGCAGGAATGAGGGAAACCTGGAAAACCTCATTAATTAAAGGGGTAGTCAAATATCAACCGGTATCAATCTCTCACATTAACCCAAACCAACGTTCTTACACCCTACCATACTCGCAGAGGGTGCCAATCGTCTCCACGAATATAGCTTGTATACGGTTTACCGGCTGCGGGGGTCGAACCCACAGCGATCTTGTAACTTCGATTCAAGTACTGACTCCTTAAACCGCGCGACCACTGACCGATCAATTAAAACCACAAATTAATTTTATATTAATTAATAATAGCAATAACAGCAAAAGCAGTTGAATTTGCTGAATGCGTAAATCATCAATAGTGTATCCACTTCGATGCGATACACTTTATTTTGTAAATAGAATTCCAAATGATTTAAAGTCAGGAGATCGTGTCGGTCATGGTACAGGTCCTCCTCCTCCAATCTCTTGGTATTAATGCTTGGACACGCTGTATATGGTACGGATATAACTTGAGCCTCGTGTATGATACGCCACATTGCTGGACCTTCATCTCTTCCACGATTCGGTTTCAAATTTCCGTCACGTTGCACTACACTTGCACTCACTGCACACCGCGGCAAAAACATTTTATAACAATGCACTTATATGCCCATAATCCGTTTCATAATGATACCCATTACGATACAAATTTTTAATCAATAGAAACCCATAATTTTTCAATCAAGCATGCTGTGCATTTGACGTTTATCCTAGGTTCCTATGTAATTATTTTAGATGTCAAAATCAGTACGTATTAAATTTTCGTAGATACCTAGCTAAACTTCGATAATTTATCAAAATGTCTGATATCAGCGATATAGAAGAATTATTATCGACTCCTCCACACATATCGGAGAAAGCAGAAAATGCAGTTCATACGAATAATTACTGTTACCTATTGTGTTCAATAAAAATATAAAATTTATGGTTTTTTATTTATCGGGTGTAGTAAAAATAGCGTATGCAACTCTCATGTAATGGTTATTAATACACGAGCATTAACCGGGATACGAAACGAGCCGAAGGCGAGTTTCGTATGGTTTATGCGAGCATAATTACATGATCGTTGCATAATATACTATTACGATATCGACTTCATTTTTCATGATATATCTAGATAAGTTCTGAATTACCCCATATATTTTATTGCGAAATTGATGAGATCTAAAAACTACTTCCATAACCAACTTTTATTATTGTCTTATATAACATTATTTCAAATGTAAGTTATGAAAAATTCTTTCTCTGTCTGATAATATTGAAATATAAACGAACTAATGGCACTAGAATAATAAAATATGAACTGTTTCCGTTTTTTCCTGTATCTCTCAGTTCCCAACCTCAACTCGTACTCGCACTGAGTCATCTCAAGAAGAACGGCACGGCAGCCTTTTTCGCGCTACGGCGTTCCACTGCATTTTTAGTCGACATTAATATGCAAGTGGGCAGGCTACAAGCCTCATTTCCATCAAGCTCTGGCACTGGCGGGGGCAGAACTTAGGCTCCGGCGTTTTATTGTACATTAGCAGTTCAATAAAACTGCGGATTATATAACCGGCCGCCCAGACTGAAAAAGCTGGCTGTCGGGACCTAGGCCTAGTCTCGCATAACAATATAGATACGAAATCAGTCCGGTGGGCGGATATAAATGGCATTAGATTCGGATCGGATCATCTTAACGATGTCACCCAACCGAGTCGGCAGACGCCTGCATATTTAGGTCACTCACTGTTCGTCTGTATTGATGCCGGCTGAACAAAAACAGCTATCGCATGGCATGGAATTTTATGTACTTTTGATTGATTTAAGATTACCATTTTTGAAATGGCTAAACTAGTACATGACACCAGAAAAATATCAGAACATCAGTGGTGCATCATGATTTTCTGGGCTCCAGGCGTAACATGATCTGGAGGCCCCCTATTGACCATTGTCCCAATTAAGAATGGGATGGTTGATTATAAAGACCAATGAAGAAAATCATTTTTTATTTTTGAAATCGACAAAAACCTAAACAAATAAAAATAAAATAATATTTTCAGGTATTCGAAAAAAGTCATTGTCCCATTAGAAAAAAATTACATCACATCTCAGAAAAAAAAATCTCAGTAAAATTCTGCATTATATTTTTAGTATTACTAATTAATAAAGACTTCGAAACCGTTCGAAATATTTGCCAACCTGACACAGGAAAGTAGAATGCACTGTAGCCAAATTGTATAGATTATCCAAGTTTTATCTATTCATTCGATTGATAGTATACGGGTGTCCACGAACAACCACTAAAAATACAGGGGCTGATTCTACATAAAAAAGCATGAAAATTTTTTCATATGAACGTAGGTCCGAAAATGCTTCGTTATAGAAATACAGGGTGTTGAAATAGAAATTTTATTTTCGATTTTTTTTTTTTTTTTGATAACTACAAAATATAAATTATTCGCACAAATACAGCAAAATGTTACTTCAAAGAGTTATTCAGAATGGTAAATTATGAGGACGTGCAAAATAACAAGAAGATCGGCCTACTTTTATGAAATCTTTGTGCTTAGATGAAACTATTGTTGAGAATTCGGTTTTATCAAACCTTACCAATTTTGTTATGCCAGGTTAATTGTGCAGTGCCAATTTTTATTACACTCTCCGTACACAAATAACATATCATTATTATTAATACACTTGGACCATTGTTATCACTGTGTCAGCAAAACATCAAAATTTTAACCATAACACGATTCTTTTCTAACACGTATAAACGCTGGTCGGAATGGAAATTTAAGGTTAATAAGATCAAGAAGAAGAGGAGCGTGAAATTCAACAATGATTGTTCACTTACACTTGAACAACATAATTCCGTATAGTTGGCCATGGCCAATAAACATTCTAATACTATCAGTTGATGCAAGAAGTCAGCGTTGTGAACTTCTTGCATATATGTTTTTCTAATTTAAGGAATATTTAAATATGAATTTTCAAATTATTTTCTAGATAATAAAAACATAAGAAAAACAGCAAACTGATTGTAAGCAAATCATTTTGTGCTAAATATCGAAAAAGCTCCTGTATGAACAACATCTAGTTAGTAATAGTAGCGTCAAATTAGAATGAAAAATGTGAAAATAGACAACTTTTTGCGGAGAAGTCCGATTGAGATGCGGTTTTCTGCAAAATGTTCAGGGAATTTTTTATAACAAAAGGTACATCTAACCTCTGTACGCTCGCAAATTTTTAATTGTTTATTTAACAAATGACCCATTTTTATTGAACATATGGCAAATGTCACACACGATTCAACGAAAATGTCTGAAAAATGTTCTCTCGGGGGTTTTCGAGGTCCCTCTTTATCACTTTGGTGTTAGCTTTATTATTTATTGCTAAATTGTTGTAACTGGGCCCACCCAAATTTATAAAAATGCAATTAGTGGAATATTCGATAAATAAATGTGCCAGCTATTTTCTTTAAAACGCTTATGTTGATGTTTTGACTGGAGGATGTTTATTTGATGGTGTTCTATTATATGGTTCCGAAACAACGGTTATGATATGGTTCATTCTTTCTCGGAAGTGAGTTGTACGTTATAGTCGCGTCAAATTAGCATTTCACTTGTAACTTTTTGCGGAGAGGTCCAATTGAGATGCGGTCCGGATGTTCAGCGAATTTTTTATAACAAAAGGTACATCTAACCTCTGTACGCTCGCAAATTTTAAATTTTTTATTTATCAAATGACCCATTTTTGTTGAACATATGGCAAATGTCACACAAAATTCAACGAAAATGTCTGGAAAATGTTCTCTCGGGGGTTTTCGAGGTCCCTTTTTATCACTTTGGCGTTAGCTTTATTATTTATTGCTAAATTGTTGTAACTGGGCTAATTAACAAATTAAAAACTCCACCCCCGAAATCACTAGAGAACCGAATTTTTTTCCAGGATTTCTGGCTTATTAAGGCAAACCATCGGCGCAAGATTTTTGCAAATATAATTGTTTATTGTTCGATTGTTGCAACCTCGCTAATTAACAAATTAATAACTCTTCTCCCGGAATCGTTAGAAAATCGGATTTTTTTTCAATAATTCTGGGATCAATTGAACAATAAACAATTATATTTGCAAAAATCTTGTGCCGATGGTTTGCCTTAAATAGACAGAGATCCCGGAAAAAATTTCGGGTCTCTAGTGATTCCGGGAGTAGAGTTATTAATTTGTTAATTAGCGAGGTTGCAAAAATAGAAAAATAAACAATTTCGTGCAACAACCTTGTGCCGATGGTTCTCCCCATGATCCCAGAGTTATTGCAAAAAAATCTGGTTCTCTAACGATTCTGGGAGTAGAGTTATTAATTTGTTAATTAGTGAGGTTACAACAATCGAACAATAAACAATAATATTTGAAAAAATCTTGTGCCGATGGTTTGCCTTAATAAGCCAGAAATCCTGGAAAAAATGCCGGTTCTCTAGTGATTTCGGGGGTGGAGTTTTTAATTTGTTAATTAGCCCAGTTACAACAATTTAGCAATAAATAATAAAGCTAACGCCAAAGTGATAAAGAGGGACCTCGAAAACCCCCGAGAGAACATTTTCCAGACATTTTCGTTGAATCGTGTGTGACATTTGCCATATGTTCAACAAAAATGGGTCATTTGATAAATAAAAAATTTAAAATTTGCGAGCGTACAGAGGTTAGATGTACCTTTTGTTATAAAAAATTCGCTGAACATTTTGCAGAAAACCGCATCTCAATCGGACCTTTCCGCAAAAAGTTACAAGTGAAATGCTAATTTGACGCGACTGTAACGTACAACTCACTTCCGAGAAAGAATGAACCATATCATAACCTTTGTTCCGGAACCATAGAATAGAACACCATCAAATAAACATCCTCCAGTCAAAACATCAACATAAGCGTTTTAAAGAAAATAGCTGGCACATTTATTTATCGAATATTCTACTAATTGCATTTTTATAAATTTAAGTTATTTACTCGTTACTCTTGGGCAGTAAACTCTTCACAACTCTCTTTACGGTTTACGTCTATGAAAACAACGTTAAATCGAATTTATAGCCTCGTATCACTCGAGATCAGATCGAACACGGAAGAGTGATACAAGATTTAATTCCGAACAGGGCAATGAAAGAGGATGAAATATAGAATCAAATAAGAGAGGAGACAGAAAGGACATATATTCTTTTTGTGGAAATGACTTGTTAATGACCAAAAGGACGTAACACTAATGAGATGGAATCTACATAATACAAATGTACACATAGTGGAGAGTAACCATCTTGTTATGGACATTTTATTTCTAGTTTAAAAACATTTTTCCTTTGCATTAATCTGCCATTACCATTAGTTTATTTGCTGACATCAAATTTTCATGACTCAAAACATTAACTTCTTTTCGGTAACATCAGTTCATTTAATTAATAGTTTAACAATATCTAAATTGAAGATCAAAGCAATAAAATGGTTTTTACATCTGTAAGTAATAAATAATGATTTTTTAAAAATGTTTTGGAAAAATTAAATCAGTTATAAATAGCAATAAATAGCTATTTATGCCATCAGTTACGAAATGCCTAATTTTGTGTAACGCGTGAGATTTTTGCGGAACGAACGAAGTGAGTTTAGCAAAAACTCACAAGTTACACAAAATTTCATTTCGTAACGTATTGCATACAAGACTTTTTCTAATTTTGAAGAAAATAATAAAAAAATAAAATTTAATATAATTGACAAAATTTGGAAAACATAAATTTAGTTTGTTGCTGTTACTTCATGTTAGTTGTCAGTTTGACATTTTGTAAAAAAGTCTAGACGGAAGGTTTTTAGCGAGATTGATATATTTTTAGTTTTATTTCTAAAAAATGAGTGATTCAAGTTCTGAAGAGCTACCAAGCGATATTGAAGAGGCAGCAGGTAATGCTCTATTATCAGTAATTCCCAAAAAGTCAAAGGCAGTTTATGATTTGGCATACGAAAAATTTGTTACGTGGTGTGATGAGAAGAAAATTAAACATGTTAATGAGAAAGTTTTACTTGCATATTTTGAGGGTAAGAACGATCTAAAAGTTTCCACATTATGGACACTTTACTCAATGTTAAGGTCTGAACTAAATCTGAAAAGGAATCTTGATATTAAAAAATATACAAATTTGGTAGCATATATTAAAAGGCAAGCGGACGGGTACAGTGCTAAAAAGTCAAAAGTTTTTATTAAAGAAGATTTTGCCAAATTTTTAGTGGAATCTGATGACAAAGAATACTTAATGGCTAAGGTTGCAATGATAATTGGAATGGCAGGAGCATGCAGAAAAGCAGAATTAACATTTCTTCCAGTTGAAAATGTTATAGATGAAGGAAGCCATTTTCGTGTTGATATCCCACCTTCAAAAACAAAAGTTATACGGCAGTTTGCAATTACCACTGAAGACATTGAAAATACGAATCTTGTTGAAATATTAAGAAAATATATTAAGTTGCGACCCCAGGTTCTTAAACACAACAGATTTTTTGTAAAATACGCGAATGGAAAATGTACCAGAAATCCTGTGGGAATTAACACATTTAGCAGTCTGCCAAAAGTTACTGCACAATTTCTTGGTCTTTCAAATCCTGTTCTATATACTGGCCACTGCTTCAGAAGAAGCTCTGCCACTTTCCTAGCAGACAGTGGCGCTGATATTTTAAAATTAAAGAGGCACGGAGGTTGGAAATCTAGCTCTGTTGAAAATTCCATGAATAATAAAAAACTTATAGCGCAAGAAATATTTGGTGAAACATCTAATGCAATGTGCGCCGCTTCCCAAATAACAGCAAGTTCGAGCAATGAAAAAAATATGTCGTCGGGAATTAATTTGAATAATTGCAATAATTGTGTTATCAATATTTATTATAATTAATTAATTTATAATTTATGTTTTTAACTTGTATTATAACAGTTTAATAAATAGAATAATTCTTTTTGTCACTAATTTTGAAATACATTTTTCGTCACCAATTGCATAATTGCATAAAATTTTACTTTATGCAACTAGTTACAAAAAGTAAGACGTTTCATAATGTCAATCAGTTTTAAAAAGTGTCACTTTATATGTCAAAATTAGAAAAAATTTATTAATTTAATTTTTAAAATATACAATTATTCATTACTTTTACTTATTATTTTTCAAATTAAATCAAATAGTTTAATATGGAACCATTTGGCATAATTTTATAAACACCTCAAGTAAAACCAACTATCTGGTACTTACCCAACAGCATTGTCGCCGTAATTGTCACGAGCGTATCAATATTGTAAACAAAGGAATAAGTTACGTTTAACCACATCACCACTAATAATTATGGCATTACCTAAACAGTATTTACAGTATATGTCTATGACCCATAAATGGCACAAAATACAACCTACATTTGTATCCATCACGGAAACAAACCGCGCTGAACGGCGTGTAATGTCACATCAATATGATATCGCGTTTTTGGTCACGTGGTTTTGTTTAGGTACATTCTATGACAATTTATTAATGTTAATATTTTAATTATTATGTGTTCATTACCGCCAGACACATGTTCTCACCTATTAATATGTGAAAGATTACCGTGTAATAAATTTCAAACAAATATAAAATTAATGTAATTTTCCCATTCTGATATATGCCTCCGTAGTTCAGTGTGTAGCGTAGCAACTTAGCAATCCTAAAATTTGTGGTTCGATTCCGGGACGGGTCGACTTTAATATTATTTGTTTAAATACTTATATTAACATTTAAAATTATAACATCGTCGTCAAAAAACCCGTGTAGGTCCCGGATGTCAAAAAACGACCCCTCGTCGTGTGAACGGGTCTAAAAATGTCTCCGAATACAAAATTGTTTTCTATCAATTTTGACTTTTCGAATGACTTGATACTTGATTTGTAGGATTTCATTAATTAAAAATACTTGCAGCCACATTTTACTACACAACTTTTCAGAAACGTATTCCTCTATTAATAATCATTTATTAAAATTGCATTTTAATTTAAAAAAAAAACAGATGGACGTAGTAATCATGCTGTCGGAACTCCTTTAAACATTACACCCTGTATATCCGATATCAAGCTGTATCTGATGATAGGAATCTGCATCTTCTACTCGTTATACAGGGTGTTAAAAAAGAGTGTAAAATATTTCAAACATTTTATTTTATTAGGAATAAACCAACAAAGGAAGCTTTTAACAAACAAAAAACAAAGTTACAGAAGATGTTCAAAGTGCCCTCCGTCCATTTCCAAGCAGGCACGACATCTTCGTCTCAACGATATTCGAACTCTTTCGAAAACACCCTCCTTGGTTTTGATTTCTTGACACTTTTGATTAATCCATAGCTGCAGCTCTTCCAGGCAATTTACAGGAGTACCATACACTAATGTCTTCAAATATCTCCAAACAAATAAATCTAAAGGGTTCAGATCAGGCGATCATGGAGGCCATTAATCAGGTCCGGCCCTTCCTACCCATCTATGTGGAAAAGTTTGGTGTAAATGCTCTTTAGCGACCATGGAAAAATGAGATGGAGCACCATCATGCTAGAACCACATTTGTTGCCTCTGATTCAAAGGAATGTCTTCCAAACACTCATACAGTGTGTTCTGCAGAAAGTTGAGGTAAGAAGCGCCTGTTAATCGGTTTGGTAAAACATCAGGATCTAGAAACCTGTCACCTACAATACCATCCAAATGTTTAATGAAAAACGTGCCACATAGATGGGTAGTAACGGCCGGACCTGTTTTATGGCCTCCAAGATCGCCTGATCTGAACCCTCTAGATTTATTTGTTTGGGGATATTTGAAGACATTAGCGTATGGTACTCCTGTAAATAGCCTGGAAGAGCTGCAGCTACGGATTAATCAAAAGTGTCAAGAAATCCAAACCAAGGAGGCTGTTTTCGAAAGAGTTCGAATATCGTTGAGGCGAAGATGTCGTGCCTGCTTGGAAATGGACGGAGGGCACTTTGAATATCTTCTGTAACTTTGTTTTTTTTGTTTGTTAAAAGCTTCCTGTGTCGGTTTATTCCTAATAAAATAAAATGTTTGAAAAACGAATAGTGGTCCATATCTCCGCAACCGTTACTTTGCGGACTCATGTTTATTAAGACTTTTCTGCTTATTTTGGTTCATACTATTACCTCCTGAAATATTTTACACTCTTATTTAACACCCTGTAGAAAGGCGTTTACTGGATATATGCATGAAGTACTACTACTCATTGATTTTGAACGCAGATGAACCTGTTTCAAAGTTTTATACTTTATCATGAGATTTTAAGTTATGTTTAGGAACAACACACCTTCGCATTTCCTTGTTGAGACCCCACACACTCAAATACGGCTCTGTTGCCGCATTGTATGGCCGTGGATTTACATACAAAAGTAGCTGCAACAGTTGCACGAGGTTCTAAAACAGATTTATTATGATTCCACTGTATATTTTAGGGTAAGCATAACAAGAAGTGATGTCATAACAGCTACTTAACATTTGGATTTTTGGCGTTTGGTTAATATGGAAACGTTATTAAAGGTTTTTATTTGAAAATTTTGCAGGGAGAGGAATTATTGCGTTTCTGAATGCTTTAAGTGATCAATTTTGGAAGATTTAATGAGAAATCACCACGAAACGTTTACCTACTTTATACAAGGCGATTCAGAACTTATCTAAAACAAATTGGAAATAGATGCGTCGTGAAAAATAGTCAATATCTTTTATTTATTATTGAAGTAGTATTTTCAACCTTTCCATTGCTGAGCCACTGTAGTCTCCAGCCAGGTGATTCCTAATATCGAAATCCGATTTCCTGGTAAACATGTATCAAATGCAGCTGATTTTACCGCGGTGTGCAGTGCATGAGTGCAAGTGTACGGATGTCCAGGACGTATTGCAGCAGTGTGGCGTATAAGATACTCAATTATATCCGTACCATGTACAGCATGTCCAAGCATTAATACCAAGGGATTGGACGAGGAAGACCGGTACCATGGCCGTCACGATCTCCTAACTTTAAATCCTTTAGATTTATTTTTGGGGGGGATATTTTGAAAAATGAAGTATATCGCACCGAAGTGGACACTATTAATGATTTATGCGAACGTGTCTTAACTGCTACCAATAACTTACGAGTTCAAAACGGACAAGAAACATTTGAATTAGTTTGTAGAAAATGGGCAAGACGGGCCCAAAATGTTAGGTACGTCAAACTATTTTGTTAATTAAAACCACAAATTAAAATTCTATTAATAATTAATAACAATAGCGGCAAAAACAGTTGAATTTGCTGTATAAAATAATGTTACTTATTTCTTTCTTTAGCAATTTCTTTCCATTTTTTGACAGGTCAAACAGTCCATTTTTCGTTTACAAATATATCACCTTGCATATTAAAACAACTCATGTCCAAAGGTTTCATCGTTCCTTCTTTATAACTGCTTCTCTGAGCATATTACCCCATAAAGTAGCCTGGCTGCATAAACAACGATAAGATTCGATGAACGTCATACAAAAACGTTCTCAAACAGCAACGAAGGTGTCGATTTCAGGTGTAGATTTGTTTAAAACTCAGCAGACAAAACAAAAACAAATGTAGTGGCTCTTTGGAAATCAAATATGCACGGCTTACACAGGAAATGAGGGTACAACGATTTTCTTCAGTTGTATATTACGATGCGTCCATTTTTGCTCTTATTCGCCACAATTATTTTTACCGATCAGCATTCCTAAAGCTGATCACATGTCAAAATATGGTATTAATAACGTTTTGCTGCCTTAAAATTTTAATGTTCTATGATACAAATTTGACACTATGTGAGTTGTTATTCCGTGTGTTCATAGAACCTTACTATCTAAATAAAGGAGTAAATAACGTAATATTATGATGCTAAATAAAAGTTTTATGAACAGAAAACACATAGAATTTTCCTTGAGAACATCGTTTTATAAAGTACCCAAAATTTCAAATCTGTTTTTCTCAGACGATGTCTTACGTAACACAAGCTATTATTTTATAGCAACGATTTGGTTTACTGCCAGATAGACCTGTGCGATTTTCGAATCGTATAATTTTATTTGAATCGAATAGAACCGATTCCAATCTACGAATTCTGTGCAATAAAACCAATATCGATTTGAATTGATTTGTACTGTTGAATCGATCGAAATATCGAATAGAAGTCAATTTATTTGAATAGACAGGTTATTTAACGGAAACGACATCAACTTTCGATTTTTAAATGGGATATCCTGTATATTTTTCTCTGAAGATAATTTGCCTTAATATTTACTAAACCGAAACATCACAGGAAAAAATATAATTGCGATATACCAGTAAAGTAAATACAAAATCCAGCAATATGAAGCTACACATATGTTCAGATTCGGTTGCGGTTCAAATATATATTCCATTTCGATAAGTGGATTCTAATCGATATAACGATTTTCAGGTATAAACTACCGATTCGATTTGACACTTCTATTCGGTGTGATACATCGATCCGATTCGTTTTTTTTTCTCTAATCGATTGAAAAATAAAATCGATCGAATCGAAATATCGATTTTGCCCAGATCCAAATTAATTTAGATATATCATTAATCCAAATAAAAAAAATACATTCTGATCTATGACACTTGTAAGTAAAGGAAAACTGAACCATTCATTCATAAATTGGCATTTATTTTGTATCAAACATTGTGCATGTATGTCACAAAGAAAGCAGAGAGTGAGGGAACGTAAAGATTCCGACTTCGTGCAACGTAGCATATTTGCCGCAAATAATTTCCAAGGGAGTGTTGCCAGTTCTAGTTAACTAATCCTGCCTATAAAAAACAATTCCGAGAAACCTAAAAATAACAAATTGCGACTAGTAGCAACACTGTACACTGAAACTTACTATGTGTAGTGGCGGGACGGGTACCTATATATCAATGAACACATGTTAGAAGGGTGAGCGACATTGCCATACTTCTTTGTTAGTATGAAATGACAAAAAAATAAATATATTATATTGCCTTGGTGCACAGAAGTGTTAGTATAATTAAATTAATTTAAATATTATATGAAATTAATGCTAGAATTCATTACTTAATTTTAGCTACGCACTAATATAAATCTGCAAATTACTGTATAAATGAATATACATGGCAACTGTGGTAACTAAATCTCCATAAGAAACATTTTAGTCGTCCAGATTAATAAGTAAATTGAAGTTGATTGTTTCAAAATGTAAACAATTATATCTCCCTTCATAGATACAATTATTTCTGCTCCTCTTTTCTATCTAGATTGAAAAAGGTTTAAGCTGGGCCTGGACAAAGTTGACAGGACCTAGATTTTCATTATTTAGACACCTAGACCCTAGACAGGGTCGACGACATACGACTTTTTAAATTTTGGTTCGGATATAAACAATAAAATTATCACTTAAAGACAAAATATCAATGAATGAATTATTAAATGTTCATATTTGTCTCTCTCCGCTGCCATACAATAATAAAATCTTTGCTGCACTTTCAAACGAACATTTTGAAGCATTTCGACAGTTATCTGACGGTTATTTCACTTTTTTTATTCTGATACTTTCCAGGTGGGAAGTTTTAATTAAAACACCTTGTATTTGGTTATATCTCTAAGATTACCAATATTGCCATTCATTGTTCAAAAAACTAGACTTCAGAGTTCCACAGTGTGAGAACCTGACCAGCTAGCATTACCTGAGGTTATTTTTTACGCCATTTAATACCAAAATGTGCCACACGGTCACGTTCCTTACAAGAAACCTTTTTTACGCTTTCTTACACTCGAACCGGTGTTAGGTATTCGTACAGCGATCAAGGCCGAAATATTTCTATTTTTATGAAACAATGGGATACCATCAGACTTATTACTGGTCTGTCTACAGAATTAACACAAAATGAAGACGAAAGTAGTCCAAGGCCGGCGTTTAATATATCGCGATAGAAACGAAAAATTAACAGACATCTAACAGCTTTCGCTGATGTAATTGAGGATTAAGTGAGGAAGCGGCTCGGATAGGAAATGAAGAGGGAGAAGGGTGATGGAAGTGTTGCAAAATGGATTACATTATGAATAATTTATGACGTGAGTAATGGTTGTGGATGGTTTTCGCTTGTTAATTAGCAATGGGAGATGAAAAATATGGACAATAGGAAGATGTATACCATACAGGGTAGTCACTCTAATTCAGATTGGGACAGGAAACTTTTTTTTCTTGAAAAAAAAAATTGTAACTCGATTCAGTTTTGTATATTTTATCAACAATGTGTAAAATGTGCTTGTGTCTTCTTCCGTTTCAGGATCGTCTAATATTATTTTTATTGTTACGGGCGATGTATTCTTGAAATAGTGTTTTCTAACAAATATAAATAATTTTAAACATTTAAGAACTGAATAATATTCTATGGCACTGGTTCCAAACCAAATAGCCAGCCATTTGAATAATATAGAGGTTAGCAAATAACAGGAACAGGACAACAATACAGGAACAATAACAGTAACAATAACAATAACAGTAATGCTATCTCTTGCCACCTGCGAATATTCAAAGGTATCGAAGTAAAACGAATATATCACTACAGAAAGCGGTGTAACCAACAAATTTTTTGGTACAGCAATCTTTCAAAATATCTATTTTTAAATTCAATTGTAGATGTAAATATTGTTATAACATAAACTTACATACTTCTGCATATAAGATTATTCACTTTTGTTTACAAGTATGTGAAAATAATTGTTAAAATGTGCGGTTAAAATGGCAAAATAATGTGTGTCTTATAAACGTTTTATAAAAGTTATTATTTTATTTTAAATAGTAAAAGTAAGTATACACAACATCAATAGTTTTATTTTTGATATAACTTTTGTTCTACGTGTTTTATTTTTCACGATTTCTGTACCTAAAAACACAACAAATTTGATCATTTTACGGCGTGAAATACGACGACCTTAAGAATTTATTGTTTCAATAAATTGTTTAAATGGTAGATTAGTGTTAAAAAATCACATCAAGGTATTGCATTAATACCATAACAGAAATTTGATCAAATTTCTTGTGTTTTAGATACCGAAGATGATAAAATGTTATTTTACTATTAATTATCATATTAATTTCGGAAGACGATACTGGAATTTTATCGTCATGTGTAAAATATTTTTTTCTATAGCTCCAATATGGACGCATATTAAGAAAAATTTTGAAATTATTTAATGCGATGTTATTAGGAAAATTTTTGCATGGTTAGCAAAGGAATATAAAACTGGAAAAACGCAAATAACTTAAATAACAAGGATCTAAGCGAGAATGTATTGTTAGCCGATTTTTTTCAAGATTATGGTCGTATTATTCCATGCTTAAAAGTAAAATACTGGTGAATGAAAATATCTTTATTAAAAGGTAATAATGATCTGAGGAGCCGATTAAAATAATGTCTTATCAATTGAACTTTTATTTGTATATACAGCAAGCTCATAGCTTTCCTAAAACAATCAACTAGCGGTTACAAACCAAAAAAGTGCAACATTTTTAAACCGGAAGATGTGACAAAATTTCTATAAATTGTGGCAGATGATGAATATTTTCTTATCAAGATAAAACTCGGAATAATCTCTAAAATAAATGTGTATATTACTCGTTTGGCTTACAGGCTGTAAGCTACGAGGTGTGGTAATTAAGTTCCTGGAATTTAGTTACAACTCGGAAACTGGCAACACTGCATCGTTCGCCAACGTTTTTCTAGAGAGGGGGAACCTTCCTTTTAGTATCAGTCCAAGGCTGAAGTCAATAGCACGTTTGGTTTGTGTTTTCTGCGGATCTTTTGGGAGTAACTTTTTTAGTGGCGTCATGAAAATGAGTGACTCAAATTACAAGCAACGTGTTGTGATTCAATTTTTAGTAAAATCTGGCGAAAAATCCTCGGAAATTCTTCAAAAATTGCAGGTGGTGTATGGAGACGACTGCATATCGAAAACACGCGTGTTTCATAGGGCAGAACGGTTCAAGGAGGGGCGTGACTGATCCCGTCTGACCGGTGCCTAAGCATTCGTGCGTTGTCTGACGAGATAAACGTCAACGAAGAAATCGTTCGCAAGACGTTACACGAAAATTTGAATATGCGGAAGTTCTCACCCGTGAACAGAAAGACATGCGAAAATCGATCTGCGAGGATTTGTTGTCCCTCATTCGGAGCGACAGTAGAGACTGGATGAGTCGGGTAGTCCCTGGAGATGAGACCTGGATATTTGGGTATGACCCCGAGATCCGTAAACAAAGTCAGCAGTGGGTGGAAAAGGGTGGAGAGCGGCCAACGAAAGCGAGGATGTCCAAGTCACGACTGAAGGCAATGTTGATCGTTTTTTTCGATCCCAAGGCATCATTCATCGTGAATATGTTCCTGCCGGTCAGACAGCAATTGGACAGTTCTATGTTGGCGTCCTAGAAAGACTGCGGGCCCGCGTTTTCCGTGTGCGACCCGAACTCGCCGAGAACGGCTGGATCTTGCACCACGACAACACGCCAGCCCATTCCTCGGTCATTGTGCAAGAGTATTTGACAAATAAAGGCATTCCAATGTTGCCGCACCCACACTATAGCTCCGATATTGCCCCCTGTGACTTTTTTTATTCCCTAAGATGAAGTCACACCTCAAGGGAACTCATCATGGCGGCGTACAGGAGGTCAAAGAAGCTGTAACCGTGGTGCTGAACGGGTTAACTGCGGTACTTCCAATCGTGGGAGCAACGTTGGAATCGTTATGTAGAGTAAGAGGGAGACTATTGTGAAGGTCGATAATAAAATTTTGGCGAAGCTTAATTTTCTTGTTTTTTCATTGACAAATTCCCGGAACTTAATTGCCACACCTCGTATTGTGTTACTGATAAGAAATCTGGAGCGTCTTGAAGATTAAACGAAAATACATCGCCCTACGCCCTCAGAACGTGCCCCATAACAGTCTTCATCAACTATCGACAGAAGAAATGCACTGTGCAACTTGTGTTTTATGTGAGTTTTTAAAGCTGACAAATACAGAAATGTATACTGGACATTGCTTCAGCCGCTTTGCAGCTACGATGGTTGCAAATTCTGGCGAAGACTTGGTAACAGTAAAGCGGTTGGGTGGTTGGCAGTCTTCTTCAGTGGCATAGACATATTGAAGAATCAGTGGCCAACAAGATTGCTGTATCAAAATGCATACTTAACAGTATGGAAAATCAGACCTTGGCGCCAATACATCGGCATCCTGGTCAAAGCAAAGAAATCATTCTTTCCTTTCCATGCATATTTCTGGGAATGTTAATTGTAATATTAATATTTTTATCTACAACTGCTTTATAAGAGCCTCATTACAACATTTATTTGGCACTGTTTCAGTCGAACAACCACTAGTGGAGTAATATGACATATTACCCCTCTAGTGAAATATTATTATTAATAGATAATTTAACTTAAATTAAATTGAATTACTCAATGAAGATGATCTCGATCGCCGCTTACACTTTTGCGAAATTCTAATGGATTTATGTCAAGGAAATAGAAATTTACACCGGCAAATACTTTTTTCAGATGAGGCCACATTTTGTCTGAATGGTACAGTAAACCGTCAAACTTGCAGATATTGTCGGGAAAATCCTCATTGGATGGCAGAGGCACATACCCAACACCCTCAGAAATTAAATGTGTGGGCTGGAATAGTTGACGACACAATAGTAGGGCCTTTCTTCTTTGAAGGAACCCTTACAGGACAAAGATATTTAGAGTTTCTAGAAAATGACCTTGTTTCAGCCCTTGCAGTAATTTTTCCTAACGATAATGACCCTGACATTCCTGACGATACCATATGGTTTCAGCAAGACGGTGCACCTCCGCACTATGCGCGCCCTGTACGAGATTTTTTGGACAACTGTTTTCCTGGGAGGTGGATCGGCAGACGCGGACCGATAGAATGGTCTGCAAGATCGCCAGATCTTACACCTCTTGACTATTTTTTATGGGGATACTTGAAGTCAAAAGTGTACATTAATAAACCACGTAATTTAGAAGAACTTCAAAATCGCATTTGGGATGAAATACGCAGAGTTACCCCAGAAATCATTCATAATGTGCAAGAAGAATTTCTTCACAGACTTGCGCATTGTCAAGAAGTTGGTGGATGGCAATTCGAACATTTAATTTAAGTATAAAATTTAATCAATTGTATTTTATTTTACATACCTCAGAATTGTTACTTTTTTATGGATAAAATTTACGTTTTCTAACATTCAATCGTCATTTACTCGAAAACTTTCCTATGTAAGAGGGCAAAATTTTAGTACTGTCTGATAGAGAATTAAACGATCTTTTAGAATCAAGGAAAAAAATATGGTGGTGCCATTTAAAAAAAATCTATGACGTCGTTACTCGAAAACAAATGACATTTGAAAATCGCATTTTACGCTAAAATATGTATTTTTTAAATTAAAAATCGACCTGTTCGAGGATTTTTCCCAAAAAATAATTGTTTCGTTTTTATTGAATTTATTCCATACTTTTGGCGCATACTGTATGTTTTTATTTTATTCGAATAAATTGCGGTTATTATTTGACCATTTGTAAGAAGATTATTACGTACATGAAGAAAATTAAATTTTATAAACGAAATGCAAGCATTTTGTAGGAATACATTTATAAAATGCCATTCAAAATCTATGACAAAGTAACTCTTTTAGTACTAAAAGACACGGAATAGACCTACTTGTCATATATTTCTCAGAAAAATTATAATGTAAAATACATAAATCATCTTTTGAAGCATTCACGTCTTTACACCCAATCCTTTCAGAAATAACATTATTAAAAAATATTCATTCCGACAATAAAAAATCCTATTAACAACACACTGTATTAGCCGAGTGACTTGTAACTTTTCAAAATCACACACAACTCACTTTAAGTACCTAAATAATCCCTTAAACGAGTACTATTGACATCTTCCTAGGATTATTAATAGTTTTCTTGACTTCTACAGATCTGAAGCGAATAACAAAGGGAGAAAGACCCGCATATAACTCCAGACGACCTCGAAGGGTTCTGTTTAACGACTGACTAAGAGCCCTTAAATCATAACGTGTGAGGAAAAAACATTATTCTTCTTCCGTCGAGACATGAATACATTTTTCGTCTGGATTTTCTAGGATGTGTTTACACTAGGGTCTTTCTTGTGTATGTAATGTAATCAGAGACCTTTATCTTGTCTGTCGGATCTATCTGAATCGTCGTGTTGGCTTCGACTGGATCGGGTTCACTGAAGATTCTTTGGATATTTTGATCAAAAGAGGAACTAATTGTGAAGTTCGGTCTGTTCACGAGGCAGAAAGAATATTAAATGTACAGAGTGTCCTAATATGAGTGTCTATATTTTTCTGTATGATAAATTGTACCAAATAAAATATATTATTATTATTTATTGAACTTCATTGGCAGAACCAATAGGTCATCGAAAGAAGTCCTTCAGTACAGGGTGGCCAGATGAAAACGAAACAGAGCCATTTTCAGGAACTGCGTCAAGATTGTAGAAAAACGCTCAGACCCGTCGATTTTAGATTAAAGAGGGACATTCTTTGCTGGTATTTTTGACTCCGCCACTTTCACCCCCAAGCAAGGGTAAGCATCACCCTAAAATAAATGGCATTGGGGGTTGAGTAATATTTATTTTGACAGCTCTTACAATTCTCTTTGCAACAGACTTTACATTTTATAATTCTCTGCTTCGTTTTCATTTGGTCGCCCTGTATTTAAGAATATACAGTATATTATATATAATTGAATTAAAATAATCTATACATTAAATTTAAAAAATGAACGACTCTTCTCTCGTCATCTATGAATGTTCTGGATGGATTCCCGTATTTTTGGTAGTTTTCTTCTGGGTTGTTGTTCTGGATCCCTTTCTTTGCACATTGGTTGTAGAAGCTCAATATTGTGGCTTTGTTTAGCAAATTTCGATGACAAATTGTATAAATATTGATTTATTGTTTTTGTCATTCATTGTTACTATATAATATTTAAATTTTCCTCAAATGAAAGAGTAACTTATCTCATCTCATATTGTAGATTAAATGTAACTGTGTGAAGTATTTTAGTTTAAAAGATAGTAACTGATTTTATGAATAACTTGAGATTTAAAATACAGTTATCTTAATCCAAAATGCTTCTTGAACCTAACCTAACTTAACCTAACCACTACTATATCTGTATAAATGACTGTATTCAGCTTCTTGTTTACTGCAAATCCGCAACCCGTAACTTTCGTCGTCTTCTCGCCTCTTGCAGTACAGCGGACGCGTGTTTCCAATAAGTGATATTCCTATATTTGTAGAATGGTTTATATTAATTTATATTAACGAATAAAATGCGTGTTCTATAAAGTATGTTTTAGTTGATTTTAGTGTAATTGGGTTTATTGTATTCATAGTTTATGTTATGATTATTATATTATAATAATCAATTTTCTCCAGAGTCCTGAAGATTTTGAAATAATACAACCAAACGTCGACGATTGGTGTCTTTGTTTTCCAACGGACTTACAATCCAGCTTAAAAGAACAAAAAAGTTATAGCAACGTCATAAAAAAATTATTCTTCATTCGCCTTGCATATTGTACTGAAAATTTGGATTCTATAACAAAAATTACAATGATGGCAACACTAGACGTATACGTAGAATAACATCAACACTAACAGTTACCACTATTTCCAGAAAATATATAACTTAATGCATGGTACAATTCATTACATGTTATTATTGAGAAATAAGCTAATATATTTGAATGGGTTCATTGGACTCCCATTCATAATAATTTATTGACAAATATAAGTGCAATGTTTATAGTTCACCAGGTCGTAAACATAAACTCAGTAAACAATAATATACATTAAGAATATTATAATTTTTTCAATGATATTTGTAACAAATTTGACATAATAAGAAACTCTAATCTAAAGTTTATGGAATAACTCAATGACGTTATTGTGTCTACATTTAAATATTCAAATTGATACGAAGGTATGTACCTACAACTTACCAGTTATTTTTCTTTGGAAGCGTGTATTACAAATACCAAACAAAGACGTGAGAAATATGTCACTAATAGAGCAATCAGAAGTGACAAAATTAATCTGGAAAGTCGGGAAGCTTAGAAAGGATTTTTTGTGACACCTAATAGGGTGGCGCACTACGTTTATCTCTAGTGGTTGTCATCAAAGGGTGCCGCTCCCCTTGTAAGACCTTTAAAGTACACAAATAGCCGCTGTGGGACCACGGTTTTTGTTTATCTGGTATCCTGATTCCTTCAATCGGTTGTATATCCGTTGGTGATTAAAATATTATCGTTTTGGACCAAAGGTTTTCTAAATTACACAAGGGTTATACCGTAAGAAGTCAATAATACCACTATGCAAGAAAATACTATATCTATGGCTTTGTTGTGAAGTATACAAGGTGATTTTAAAAGTGGGGTATTAATTTTAATTGAAGGCAGTAGGCACTAAAATTTATCATTTTACAGAAATTGCTTTAATAATAGTTATACATCAAGGGCGTTAAGTAGAAGTGAAGAAAATAGCCCGAGGCTTTTATAATGCACGACTTATACAAAATTTGCTATACGTCAATTATGTATTCGTGGAAATAAATGTCTGGATAACTAAAATCAAGAAATTTTTGTTGGGACCGAATTGTCTGTTGTCACGGATGCCTAGCAATAATATCAACAAACGTAGCTTTCAGGTACGCCATATTTAGTACACGAAAAACCAGCAGTGACAGATTTATTTCTTATATAATTTACTTACTAAACAAATTACTGCTTATAACAAAATTGCAACAGACAAAATACTAAATTCAGCAGACATTCAGAAAGATTTTTTTTCTATGAAAAATATACAGATATACAAAAAATTAAAATACTCGAAGAATTTTCAGCAACTTAAATATCTAGCCACAAATGATGTGGAAAGAACTAAATAAAACTTTAAATTGATCACCCCTTGTTAAGGGTCATAACTCCTGCAGGGTGGCTTAGATAAAAAAAAATCATATTCCCAATGTTTTACACTCTGCAAAATAAATCGTCTAGACTCTCAAACAAGTCATCGATTCATTTATCTAATAGACATTTATTTTCGAGATTGCACATTGCACCTACTTAAACAGATTGAATTAATTTGTTTGTTGTCGGGATATTTGATTTTATTTACAGGCTTACGCATAGTTAAAAAATAATGACCGTAACAGCAAGAGCAGAAGTAGAAGCATAGAGATGGCGGTAATCAAATAGAATAAGTTAGATTAACAACCCCTACAGTATTAATTCAATTAACAGATGAAGAAACTGTGCAGGATATTTCATAAGTGTATACAAAAAATTTGAGAGGTAGTAGCTTCCTTGAAAAATGTTATTTTTATACAAAAATTTTCCCTAAAAAGCCTCCCCTAAAAAATTACAACCCCTTAAAGAAAGGGGGTATAATCTGGTTTTTTCAATTTTTCTTAAAAATTCTTGACAAACGATTTTTGGCATACTTACAAGGTGATATTTTACTGGCATTAATTATTTTATTTTCTAAAATAGTTTTGATTTGGACTTACATATAACTTTGTAGATGAAGTAAGGCTAGAGTTACATACCTGAAAATAAAAAAAAGTAATAAAACACTAAATCTGTATCACATAATGAAAATATATACAGGGTGACCGGATTATATGTGTCGATTCTAATGGGGCTGGTTTCTGATCAAAAGCAATAAAAAATTTATAAGAAAAACGTGTCTAAAATGAATAGTTTGTCCGCAAGTATATTTCAAAAATAAATCCATTAACGTAATTTGTTTTATCAGTATTAATGAAGGAAACAATAGAGGTTTCCCAAGAAATCTTTAAAACGTATTGTAACGTATAACAACATTGCATCCATTACCAGCTGCTATTAACTTCAAATTATTATAATCAATTCGTTTTTCTGCATGTTAATTTATGGCGAATTTGGGTAGAACTCTTTGGCTACGAGACGTTTGTATGGTAAACGATTTTCGCAAGCAACAGCATTCTTTTTGAACACTTATAACTATTTCACATTTTATACCGTGTTCTATTATCGTTGATGAGAGAAAAAAATGGTAAGTTTAATATGTTTTGTTTTTATTTGTCATAAAGCAAAATAAAGGTAGTCATATTCCTAATACCCTGTATTAAAACATGATTCATTTTGGTTTTGGGTTTTAACAAGTATAAATTTAAAGTCGACTCTGTCAAGATTTCAAGATGTAAGTTATCTAATAAAATGTATTTTCAGAATACGGTATAGTATATTACAGTATTAACAACCGAATTAGTGTATAACGTTTTTTGCACAATCGCATTTATCAAATAAAATAATTAAAAAATTATTTTCATTGCTGAAATGGCGTGGCATATCTAGCGTGTCTTGAATTTATTTTGTTGGAAACCAAGAAAACAATTTGAAGTTTGAACAATTTTGTGTTTTGTTGTCAAAACTGTGCTTATAATTGCTGATAAAGACGATTCAGAGGTAGATTCGGATATTGAAGAATCGTATCAAATAGGTTGTGGGTCATTAATTCCCACAAAATCAAAGGTGAGGTATGAAAAAGTCTATGATGCCTTCAGGAAATGGTTGAATGAAAAGAAAGCGGAGATATCTGAAAAAATTTTATTGGCTTATTTTGTTCAGAGAAATTTAAGAATGAAATCTCCGGGAAGCTTATGGGCAGAGTACTCTATGCTTAAAAGTACGATCAACTTAAATAATGGTGTCGATATATCGCAATTTAAGAAATTAATAGCATTTCTAAAGAAGAAAGCAGTGATGATAATGGGAGTCGCTGGGGCTCTTAGGCGTGATGAACTTATAAAGATGACAGTTGATGACATTATGGATGAAGGTTCAGTTGTCATTGTAAAAGTGCCTGATACCAAAACACATATTAGTCGAATTTTGACAATCACTGACAAGGCCAGTGAAAAAGTCCCTTTTTGACGATTTTGCGAAAATATACAGGCTTAAGACCTAAAGAGCCTAACTCTCGTCGATTTTTCTACTCAGTTCGTCAGGGAAAATCAACGTGTAAATCAACTTGTGGGTATAAATACATTGGAACAAATACCACAAAAAATTGCTGAATATTTAAAACTGCAATATCCAAAATCCTATACTGGACATGCTTTTAGAAGGATGTCGGCGACTTTGTTAGCTAATACTAGAGTTGATGTTATGGCACTCAAACGTTATTGAGGCTGGAGGTTTTAGTGATAACATTAACGTATGATTTGACTAACAGAAAATGTAATTTTAGGTCTTCTGGTGTCGCTGAAGGATATGTTGCAGAGTCTTTAACAAAGAAAATAGAGTTTGCTGATAAGATTTTACATATCAACAGCGGCAGTGACAATGAATTTGACTCAATTCCAGTGTTTGAAACCAGAACTACTGAAGTTTATTCCAATCCTAACATATATAACTCCATAAGTAATACAGAAAATTCAATTACTGTAAAAGCAATAGATAAAAACGAGGGAAAAACTATTACGTTTAAGAATTGTACAAATTGTACCTTTAATTTTTACAATAAATGAGCCCAGCATTTGTTGGTGAAAAGAATGACTGATTTTTACTTACCGCATTAATGCTGCTATGAATTCAAACAACACTATTATTTTTTTGATTTCTATGGAAACAAGCCATAGTGTTGTATATTCAACTTACAGAATGTCTCAACAATGACAGTAAGTGCATATTTCAGAACGATTGTGCGAAAAAGATATTAAAAGTAAATCCGTAATATTTGTCCAAATTGATTTCACTGTCTTTCAAAAAACGACGTCCCTGAACCATTTGGACACCCAATGCCAATGGTAAACATCTTGTGTAATATTATATCACCCGTTATAAAATCACATTATAAAAAAGGATGCGAATTTAACATTCTTTATTCCACAGAACCCTTTATCCACATCTGTGGTTAAGAAAAACATTTATCCTGGCGACTTGCATCAGATTACGAGGACTTTTTTTTCGTGCTTTCAGCGAAACTATTTCAACATATGGCTGTCTGTATCCCTGCCAGCATTGTTCACTTAATGTTAAAAGTGTATTTATTTTATATTTCTTTTAATAACGTAACGTATTACACGACAACAGCCAGATATACACAAACGTGCGATCTTTGTTCTCTCGAAATTTCACGAACTTATTTTCGATATAACCAACAAGAAACATATGTCGATGAAGATAAAGAAACAAAACACGTTTATTTGTGTGAATCATAATTTAAAGCTGGTATTTCTGCCCATATTCCGTCCTTCTCTGTATCTGGTTGCTTCAGTTATGTCAAGCAGGATCTCTGAAGGTATTATGAAGACAAGAACAGGGTCCATTTAGCAGATATTGTCGGTCGACACGCAAATTAAAAAACATTCCCAGCTCAGATTGTAAAGTCAAGTATTAATGTTATTTGATCTATACTGGATTTATGAGTTGTTATGTTGTGATCTAGGTAAAGATCGCGGCCAGTAACATAATTAAAGTGCACATTTCTAGGTTTAGCTGGGATTCTTACACCTGCCCTGCCCTTGTTGTTCTCGGGCTGTAACAGTTACCGTGGTGACTACGGGTCGTTTCGGAATACCAGACAGAACCTATACCTTAAGTTTAGAAAATTATAGCTGCTTCCAATTTGTATCATTTATTAAACAATTTTGCGAGCAACAGGATAGTAAAATCAAAAATTTAACTTTTCATAGAAAATTAAGTAACTTCTATAGATATCAAATAAGGCCATCTGGCGGTACAGATTTAAACAAAAACTTAAGTATTGTTACACATGATTCGGATAGGTTTAAAAAAGACTAAGTTTACTAACATCAGTCGGGTGTTATCGAACTTTTTTTGCAATATGATTCCACATACAAATAATAACAACATGTTCGGTCCTGAAGTGATAGATTTTTTTTCTAATGACAAACTTGTTGTTTGCAATATAAAATGTATGCATTTTGTATATTCTTTGAGGTACCGTTAAAATTGTGGCATTATAAGGTATTCATTAAGTATTTTGTCAAATGACAATGAAATTCATTTATCATGCCCTCGTAATGCTACTTCAAAAGCGCGGCAAAATTTTATATAGTAAATAATTTTGGATAAAACATTAAAGACATACCTATTTTGTGTCACCTTTTTGTCATGTTCTTGAAAGCAGACGTTGATATTCTTAAATAATGCAAGTCGCATTTGATTATGAATATGAATCAGAATCAAATACATTATTCACGATCAGTAGTAACGGAATACCACACACAAAAACACAGACGCACATGTATATTTAAATTAAAATGTCTTATAAATTTTTCCACGGTTCTGTTCAGCAGAGGGCAACCGCTGTCTTTCATTACTTCATTTTACCCAACTTGAATTGCATTTTTATTTAGGCAAATAGCAAATTTTATTAATAATCATAAACACACGAATTTCACTAACCTCTACCACGCGAAAAAGATAACTGATGCATAAGTTACTTGTCAATTAGCTAATTGTCAATAGTACAATTTGTTTTTAAATAACCAAAGCTTACTATGACAGTTTTATGTAAGTAACTACTAGCTTTTATTTTATTTTATTGCATCCAATAGAAAAACAAGAAATAAATCTAAAACGATTAAATTTATCGACATAAAACAAGTATACCTTATTTGTGAAAAATAGATAGGAGAACAACATTTTTCTATTAAAACTTTCGTACACCCATTGATAAAAAACTTATAACCAGTTTATGGGACTTTACACAGGCAATAGAAATTCATAAAAATCGAAATAATTTCTAGAGATGAGAAGGATATGTTAAGAAGTGTGATGGCAAGTGCTCGGAAACTGTTCAACTACCATCAATAGATGTTTGGTGCAGTGTAACGAAACACCGATACTAAACGGAAACGATTCATTTTACCTCAAAAACAAATAAACAACGTCTTTCGCGCTGCCATTAAGTCCGCAATGAATTCGCTGTTATTACACAATACAAATATACATAAGTTAGCGATAACCTTGGCGGACTTGTAAAAGTAATAGGGTATTAAAACGTTGAACAATATGTGTAGTTCTACATTACTCCCATAAAAAAATATGCGGAAAGCTAAAAATAGAGTTATTATCCAATTAGAAATGATAATTTGTGCTGTTGTACATACCGAATATTGCGACAAAGGAAGTTTTACGATGTAATTGCTCGGCAGTAATAAACTATATTGGTCGGTGATCTGCGAGAAAATATTTTTTTATTTTCAAATTTTTTAAGTTCCGTTTTGCAACCACCGAGCCAAACATTATAAATAATAATAATAATAATAATATCTCTACCCCTCATTCTAATCATGAGGATTAGCCCAGAAGTCGAAGACTTGTGCGGGAGAGGGGGCGGCATATTAATATTTCAATGCAGGCATGAGGGAAACCTCATTAATTAGGGGTGTAGTCAAATGCCGACCGGTATCAATCTCTCACATTAACTCAATATAACATTCTTCCACGCTACCATACCCGCAGGGAGGGTGCCAATCTCTCCACGACTATAGCTTATATACGGTCAACCGGCTCCGGGGATCGGACCCACCTCGATTCAAGTACTGACGCCTTAAACCGCGCGACCACTGACCATTTCAATTTATTTATTCAAGTAATTTCAATATATACTTAGATTTATTGATGTAGAGTGTGATACACAGGGAGATCCAAAATGGCTGAACATGTCGCTCTCTAGAAACAGTTTATGTGCCGCTCACTTACTATTTGCTGCTGCCAATTGGCAAAACTTAATTATAATAATATCATTAGATGTACAGGGTGATTCAGTCATAATGTCATTAATTTCAACCACGTATTCGGAAAGCCTAAGAAAGACAGAAAATCGAAAAAAAATTATACGATCTTTTAAATTGAAGCAAATCAACTCATAGCACCCGGTAATACGGCGCTCCGTTGACAACAATTTCCTAGTCATGACATCACAGTGTCGAGCGGTGAAATGAGCAACGTCAAACCTGCGTTACCACATCACGGCTAAATGTTTGTGTTCTTTCATAGACCATTATCCGCTAATACGTATATGTACGAAACCAATAAAATCCAAGAAAATAAAGCAACATGCTGAATTTTAACAATAGTATTTTCATAGCCATGCAAATCTCTTCTCTTATCGGGTGGCCCTAAAATTTAATTTTTTCCAAATGTTTCCATAACGAATCGAGGTAAGGTCAAATTTGACATTGAGAATTGCAGTTAAATTGCGAATCTAATATTTTAAAAACAATTTCGCACAGGCGTGCCAAACTGGGGGCCATTGGGTAAATATTGCTTTTCATATCGAGATTTTTTTTTCAGATCACAAAATTAAAATTTTTTAACAATTTTACAAAAAAACGTACTCTTATTTTACTTCAACAAATTGTTCCGTTTTCAAGTAATATTAATTTAAAAATTTTGTAACAACCCAAAAATATTAGATATATGTAAGTGCTAATAAACAGTCTTTGAGAAGGTATCTGTGAGTTTATTTGACACATATTACAAATGTTTTTAAAAAAATTTGAAGTATTAACAAGCTATATTAAAAATTTACAAATAATTTCATTACTGATATGCACTTTAATAGTGTTTTAATATATATTTCAAAATGTTTAAATAACACCTTTAATATTTGTGAAATAAGCCAACAGCTTTTTCTTCAGCCTACTATGGATATTATGACTATGTTAAACTTTAAATTAAAATGACTTAAAATTCACCAAAATTTTAAATTTTTTGGTCTTATGGCAAAAACTTCCAAATACAAAAAAATTAGAGCAATATTTACCAAAGACCCAGTAGTTTTTCACGCCTATGACTATTTGTGCCAAATTATTTTTGGAATACTTGATTTTTTGTCTTATGATACTAAGTTCAAAGTTTTATTGTTTTATCTTAGGCGATTTTTAAAATATTTAGAAAAGGACACACTCTGGACCCTTATTTTAAGGGGCCATAACTCCCTTAGGGGGGTATAATTTTTTATTCTTGGTCGTAGAATGTACAGTTAAATTTTGGTAGCCTAATTTTGAGACACCCACCAATGATAATAAGTTTTATAATAGAAATCAGATAAAAGATAATTTTTTCCAGTC
Organism: Monochamus alternatus; assembly: GCA_037114965.1. Classification (NCBI taxonomy): domain Eukaryota; kingdom Metazoa; phylum Arthropoda; class Insecta; order Coleoptera; family Cerambycidae; genus Monochamus; species Monochamus alternatus. Next base: position 7,687,648 of record CM073426.1, on the reverse strand, counting down.
TCGTATATAAAAAATATTCATTTTTGTAAAACATTGACATATATTCAAGACTGTGGTTTACTAGTTGGATGCTATTGTTAAAAATAAATCACAAGCTCGAGTAAGAATCTTAGGATAACTAAAGTTTTGTTCACAAACTCAGACAACTTCAAGCAAGAGTTGAATCGAGGACGGTGTGAATTTATTATGCTTCTAAATATTTAATATCGGTGTTTTAAAAAGTTTCAAACCTGTAATCGAATACGCTGTCAAACTTCAGTTAGTACTTTAGGAAGTTCAGAATTAATGGCTTAAATTTTGTGCACTTTGTCCAAATAGATAATATTTTGAATAATTTCAGAAGCATTGAGCTACATATTAGCTTATTTATAACTATGAATTGAATCAATTTTTTTCGCTGAAGAAAAATGTTAAACAAAAAGTTCCCTTGACTAACTGGACATGGACAAAACATGGGTCAACGTATAAATCAATAGCATCGACAGATTGACTCGGTTGACACTGTCGACTAGATGAGGCAGCAGCTTTAGACCACAAATTACTTAATTAAAAATTATTTATCTTCACGTCCCTTTCGATGTAGTGCACTGATTTCAGAAACATGTTAAATTGTCTAGCTTCAATTCTGGGAACCAGAAAGCCTAATAGTCTCAAGATGGTACTGCAGTCAATGACATTATGCATTGCTTTATGTAAACAAATTAAATAAGCCTTTTTACGTCGATTTTTCAAAGTTTCAAGATCAAATCTATTAAGCATTTTTAATTGAGAGAAGTCAACAGAGGAATACTTTTCATCGATTAAAACTAATATTTACGCTGAACATTTTCAAGAGCATCCACATGTACAGCATAATTAGGACACCAAACAATTGATGCATATTCATAATGGCACCTGATAAAAGTAGAATACAAAATTTTTAAAGTGTTAGAATTCCGAAACTGTACTATTCCTTATAATGAAACCAAGAGATATAGTCCTTGCGGTTACATAATGTAGATGGAAAATACGGTGTGCTTAATAATAACATGCCGCCCCCTCTCCCGCACAAGTTTTCGACTTCCATTATTATTAAAAGACAAATATAACAACTAAATCACATAAAGTATCAGGTATAGAAAGTGTGTGTTGTTCAATGGAACAATCAAAAGAAATCAACTGTTTCTTTGTAGAAAAAGACAGCACATGACACTTACTAATATTTAGTGACAGAATGTTTACTCTGCACCATCCATGAATGACATTTAGATTATACTGAAGTTCAGCAACATCATCAGAGGTCTTAATTGTACTAAAATTTTTCAGATCATCTGCATACATCAGACAGGATACAGTTAAATTATCAATGATGTCATTAATAAACCGGCTAAAGAATAAAGGTTCCAAATTAGACCCTTGAGGAACCCCCGAAGTGGCTCGTACTTCAGCAGACTTGCATCCGCGGTAAACATGTGCAACACTCCGTTGGAAAGATAAGAGCTTATACTCGTAAGATTTAATAAGTTGAAAGAGAAACCAAACTAATTATCTAATCTATTCAAGAGTATTGTGTGATCAATTTTGTCAAATGCATTTGTCAGGTGAGTGTAAATCACGTCAACTTGAAATCCATCATCAACGGCATTGGCTAAAAACTGTGTAATACAGAAGAGATTTGTAACAGTAGACCTGCTCCCTAAAAAAATGGTGTTGCGATATATAAATTAGAATCAGGAGTGAAGAAGTCTGAAATCATTGTAACATTGACACAAAAGTGTGCATTTTTTCATTATCAACTAATTATTAAGGATACAACTACTAATTATATACATAACATATTTTCTCCATGTCTTTTGAACGTCGACATAAATACAAATGATGTGACCGATCCGACCCCTACTTTCACTTAACCGACTTCCAGTTAATTAAACCTCTAGTCAAACGTCAATCTGCTGTCAGATAAGGGTCGATTTAGAGAGAAAACCGCGGAATGAATAGTTAATTAAAACGAATTTTGCATAAGACGATCTAATCTGGGTATGGCTATGATAAGCTGTGGATCGCGTGCTGGTCAGCATTTCCAGTAGACCCAACATACGTGCCAGGGGCGTATTTTGAGCCACTTAATGTATACCCACCTCGTCCAAACACGCAGTGGTGGTTCGTGATTTTTTGAGATGGGTGGGTTGTGTCCCAAGTTAATATATTATGTTGCTAATTTACGGCGAGTCGCAAAAAAATTCAAGCAGAGTTGTAGAGTTAAATCGACAAAGGTGTCCAGAGTGCCTCATTCCTGATCATGAAATCTTTACAAGATTGAAGGCGATGTTGCGACGAAATGAAGATGCATTCTCTGTTCGGATGAATCAAATAATTGACCGAACCAATAATGGTTTGCTAAATAGGCGCAACGAACACTACTGGTCCATTGAAAATCCCCACATTGTAAATCCAGTCCAAAATATCCAATTATAGGTGGGCACTGTCCATCCTGGTCATCTCGACGAGCCACCACTGCGCACACGTCATTCAAGTAGTCGGTGGCGTGAATGGACCCGCTAAAATGCCGCTATTCAAGGTGGTCCGCACAAAACCCACCAGAGAGGCGTATTTCGTGGAAATCTCTGGTTTTACCTGAGAGTCCCGTTTGACGTAGGGCGTCATTGTGCCGTTTCGAGAATCGGAAGCAAAGGTGTTTGAGGAACGGCATATGGACACCGATGGTCGAAATCAGCTGCTGGCACTTTCTATCAGACCGTTGGAGGTGAGCTGCTATGAGGGATGGATAATTGGGTAGTAATGCCATTGTAGAATGTTTTTGTTAGGGTTTACACGCGTCGTGTACAGGGTGTTATCTTCAAACTGTGCATTACGAAAATGTGTGGAATGGTAATTTAAATAGCACAAGCAAACACAAGAGAGGGTTTCTATATTGTTTTTGTTATTAGCTGTTACCTTGGTGGTGGATTTTGGATTTGTAAATACAATAAAAGTTTTTATAAGAAACACGAGTTTTCTTAATATTGTACCATTGCACCTTCTCGTAAACGGCAAACTAAAAAACAAAATAAATGTAATAAAATTAATTTACGTTAGCTGTTTGTTTTTTGCGCGTCTATTACTCAGTTGGCATACTGCAGAAGGTGTTTACCTAAACTAGATCACTATATCAGAGGTCATAAAAATTATAACATGGCGTAAAGTTATAGAACAGCAAATTGTTTTTAGAAAATTATTATTTACTATATTGATTATTTATATGATTAAAATAATAATAATCTCAGATCAATATTTTGAGGAACAACTACTCCTAGCAAAATTACCCCAATTTAAATATATAACAAATTTGTTCTCTTTTTTTACAGGTTGATTCAGAATTTACCAAAAATAAAAACTAATATACAGAGGACTTACAAATACAATTTTGTAAAAAAAAAATTAAAAGTGCAATTCGAAAATTATTTAAAAATGCATTTCTGCGCGAGACTGGAAACTGGTCCACTTTTGCCGTTAATGTTATCATTAATTAATTAAATTAGTTTCTGGTTTTAACTAATAATATAATTTGATGTTACAACAACTGTTCAAAGTGTTGTCCATAGACGTGTAATTTGGGCCCATTATATCCAGTTTCTACGAACTGACACAAATGTTTCTGGTTCTTGTCCATCTTGAACTCTTAAGTTATTGGCAGCAGCTATGATACATTCGCATTCAAAGAAGTCAGGAAATCGTGGCGGCCATGGTACCGGACTTTCTTGTCCAGTTCATCGTACCCCTTGAACTTCATTAAGGTATGCCCGAATACATTGTTGAAAATAAGGAGAAGCACCATCGTGCAAAAACCACATGAGGTTAGGTTACCTTTTATTTTTATAAAACTTGTTTTTTAACTATGAACTTTCGTTCAATTAAATACAATGGCTTTACTTGCCTTCTTGCAATTTTACTTATTGCTATTTGATTATGTACACTTTTTGTTTGAGTTTTCAAATTTCACAAACTTGTTGTTATGGATACGAGTTATTCAATTGTTTTATATGACAGGAGATGTTTGGTTTTAAAAATTGAACAGAGCTGGGTCTGACTATTTATAGTTTTTCTCAAAACAATTGAATATTTGACGTTTCTCTCTAGCAACCAAATTTTATATTTAAATTTTTGCAAATTGCGTCCTTATTCTTAATAAAAACTTATATCTAACACTGTAGTCTTTTTCCTCATGTCTTTCTGATTATTTTGATATGCGTAAGTGGTCATATCGTTCATTTTTTAAGTTTCTCTCCGTTTTACACATTTATGTCCTTTATTTTAATTAGTTCACTTTTTATGCCATAAAACTATACTAAAATTGTTCTTTACACATTTTATAGGTCTCTGCTATATTATTACTAGTCTTTACATACGTTTTTTATTCTTACATTTAAATTTTAACGTCATTTTTATAAAAATTTTCAGATTTTTAACATGTAAATTGGACCAATCTATTCAAAAGGATAAACTAGAACTTGAATGAGTTCTCCTGAGCATATTTACATGGATATTACCTTTTTTGGAAAATTGTTTTCGAACTGTCAAATTTAGAAAATTATTTTTTAAGATTTGTCTCACAAATTCCTACCAAACTTGAAACTGTAGATGTGAGAAAACTCTACTAAAGTCTAATTATCAAATTTACTTTATACAAATATCCTTTTTTATTTACAAGTAAGTAATTTCCATTACGTTACGTTCAATATTTTGACATATCAGATTTTTATTTATATTTTTGCATGTTTATACATTACAATTTCATAACAAATTAGCTTTGTACATCACTATTGTACTTCCAAAGCCTTTCTGTGTAGAGAATTTCTTTATTTTAAAATAGTTTTGACATTTGTCATCGTACCGCTACGAATGTAAATTTCATGTAGGTTTTATTTGTATATACCATTTTTATTATAGTTTGGGATAGTTTGGGTGGCTTTCAAGTACATTTCAGAACAATATATATACATATTTTACATATCTATTAGAATGAAAATTAAGGACATGGAATACCATCAATATTCATTACGTGTTGGTACAGATTACAAATTCCCAAACTAAAAAAACACCTTGCTTCGCGCTTTCAGGCATGCATATCTGCATTAACCAACCGTGGTGTTAAATTACACTGAAATTTATTAGCTGTTGGCGCCTTGAGAGAGGTCTGCATGTTTACGATCTCAGACGTAATTTTTATGGTTCTAATTATTATTATGGTTATTATTACGGAGCGATGTTACACTTAAAATTAAACGGCAGAGCGTTTACGGACCACGTGCCCTTTTGTTGCTCCCGAGTGGGAGCTAAATTTAGGAAGACACTTTTATACCAGGGGGAATATCCTTTTATGGGTTTGGAGAGACTACTTCCAACGAAAACTTGTGTCTCATCAGAGAGTCAAAAGGTGGAAATGGATTATCTAAATAAAAAAAAAACGAAGAGAAAAAGCAGTTAGGCTCACTTCCATTCCAATAGTTTCATACTGTAACGTAACAACAGGTAACACCAACAAATTCGTTTGTTCAACTGCAATTAAAAAACTGATCATAATCTAGATGGTAGTTATGTATTTATTAAATTGTACAATTCAGTATTCAGTATTCAAAAATAATAGTTATTTATGTATCAAGGGAATTATAAGGGCCTTAATTACCGATGGCAAAGTTTGCGTCCCGAGGGCGTCCGGCCCGAGGGACAGTAATTGCCTGAGGTTATTAAGGCTTATTAATTCCCGTGGTCCATAGATAATTTTATTTCTGAGCGATTTCAATAAAATATTGTTTATTTTTAAAACAGAAAAAATGTACCAATTTATTACCTTCCCAGCATATTTGAATCAGGTACCATTGATTATAAGAGTTTTGTTGTTGCTAGGTTGTTGCTATGTTATGTGTTTATAAACAGAATTGTTACTTGTTTATAAATAGAACTTTGTTATCAAGCTGTATTTGCGTTAAAAACGTGTTTTCTACCCCAAATATAATGGAGCAGATTTTGAAAAAAGCTGAAAAAGCAAGGGAATCATTAATTCCATCGAAATGTGAAGCCGTATACCAAAAAGAATACAAGATATATCTGGAGTGGCTGACACGGAATAATGTTATGCCAAAAGATGCCACTGAAACTGTATTACTGGCATATTTTCAAGAATTGGTAAGGAATATTCTATGTTTTTCGGTAGATTTGGTAGTAATTGTGTTTATTCGTTGCAGTCAGAAACGTATAGTCCGAATTCTTTATGGACTAAATAGTCAATGCTAAAATCGAAGGTAAATATACATGAGAAACGAGATATCGCCAAGTTCAATGAACTAGAGGCTTTTTTGAAACGGAAGAGTAAGAGAAGAAGCTTTTTGAGTTAATGCTGTAGAAATGTGTCGAAAATAAATCGATGTGCAAAATAAAAATGCCGGTTGTTTCTTGCGATATGTGACTGGAAAATGTAGCATCAATACATCAATGCATCAATTTGGAAAACGTTTTCAAATGTGGCTGCATTTATTGGACTCCCTAATGTAGAATAGTTTTACCGGACATAAGGCATTCTTTGGCACCATTACTGGTCAATGCTGGGGGTGATATTACCACGGTGGTTGGAAATCGACTACGGTAGCGGGATAAGTTATACTGAAGATTCACAGTCCAGCAGATGGCAATTGCTGAAAAAATCCACTGGCAAAGTTGTGGGCTTCTCCAGTCTTTCAGAAAATCCTTATCGAATGAATTTAAATAATCCCGGTCAAAATGACAAGATCGTTCTTGAGATAAATGTTAATGTTAATAATAATAATTCTAAATAAAACGCTATAAAATCGAAGCATGGTATTATGAATTCTAATCCACTAGTGTGTTAAAAGTTCTTTAATAAATATTTTTTTAGCTCAGCCTTCTACAAGCTTTTCCAATCCTTGTTTAAGCGTAAATGCGCTTTGTCCAAAGATATGCACGCGCCGATTGTTTGGTGTTACAGAACCGAAGGAACGTAACGTAACTACAATATCGCCTGGTGCTAAACCCTGCGATTTATTGCCAAGGACACTACACGGAGCTACCCTTCATTTGGTCGGTCCTCGAGCAACACGAGGCGGGGGTCATCTGGCTTGGAATTATTTATCGACGAAATGTGTAAAGTTTCCCCTTTAGACGGAGTTATTTTATTAGCGGTACGCGCTCTCTACCTAGCCAGTCAATTAGGCGAATTGGAAAGGCCTTGGTAATTTATTCCATTAGTTTGTAAATGAGGGTTGGGCTATAACTTTATTCCGGGCAGAATCGTTACGTCTGTTCCGGAATATTCGCACGGGAAGCAGATTTTTCTAGAACGATTCGATAATGTTCAAACTGTTGCTAAGGTAACTTGACAGCAGTCGCTGTTGGAAAGTGTGCGTGTACAAAATATACCTACATTTGATATTCAGTGTTGGCATCTTGTTTTGCTTTTTCTTGATCTTCTTTTGGTATCACAAGACAGGATAAAATTTATAAAGAAGTCTTGCGAGATAAGACAAGATATACTGCTACGACAAGATGTCTTTCAAATATAACAAGGAGTAATATTTAAGTGAGCATTAGCTGAAAATAGTTATTTTTTATATTATATACAGTGCTTTCGAAAAGTAAAATATAAATTCATTATATTTGAAATTGAGAAGTTTTCAAAAAAATCCCCTGGCACGTCGATTTTATTTTAAAAAAAGGCACTTTTTGAAATACGACCCATATCTGTGACGTCATCGTTCGATATATGACGCCATCAACAATTTTTTTAAATAGCAACCCCCAATTCTGACCATGCCATTTGAAAGAGCGTGTCATTCTACATACACATCATGAAAAATTATGGTGTTACGTAACAAAAATAATGTTTTAATAAGATTTTAAAATTTAATATTCACAATTCTGAAAATGATACTGATTATGAAAAAAATCGACTAAATTAAATGTTCAAATTGTGCACCGTTGGCTGCCTGGCAGTAGCCAAGACGATTAATAAATTCTTTTTGTACATTATCAATAACTTCAAGAGGCATACGATGTATCTCGTGACGAATTCTTGCTTTTAAATCTTCTAAATTAACCGGTCTAGTAACGTATACTTTGTTTTTAAGTATCCCCACAAGAAATAATCTAGGGGTGTCAAATGATGCGATCTGGCTGGCCACTCAATCGGCCTCCTTCTCCCTATCCAACGATTCGGGAACAGCTCATCTAAATAAGCACGAACAGGTGTTCCATGCCGTTTTTGCTTCAAGGAGAGACCGCATACTGGTTTAGACTAAACAGTCACTGTTATAATAATATATTGCTATAAATTGACGTCTACTATATCGTTATCTTCCTCAGAAGTAACATTGAAGCTTTGCTTTAACCTTATCATATGCCTCTAGAAGCGTAAGGAAGCTAAACAGACGACGTGGCGACCAGTCCGTAAATTTTCTGCGTTTCTGCTTTTATCTTGTATGAATGAAGCGTATAAGGTTTGAAATTACCATCAGAGTAATATGACAGCTATCATTCAATTGTTTTCAAAATATACTTAATCGTAAAAAAATAAATTCATCACTATGTTTTTTTGACATCAATATAAACTTTCATGCTTTAAAGGAATGCTATCAAAATCTTAATGACCTTTTACGTGTCCTTTTTGCCCTTTAAGGCACTGTAATGTTAAAAATCAAATTCGAAAAAAAATCGTTGTAGTATTAAAAAGCAAAAATAACTGAGGTTATGTAAGCTCTGCGTGGAGTTTCCAGTCACCCTGCATATGCATTTTTTTTTAATAGTGTCATCATATTCAACTCAGTTTTTCTTATCTCCTCTTAAAATTAATGACATTATGACTGCATATTACAATTATTTACCGTATGTTAAAAAGTGATAAAACTGAAAGGCATTTTAATGTATGCAATACAATATTAATATTATTACAAAAGGGTCAAGTCCACGTTTAAGAACTCGCCTTTCTAAATCACATATTATTATTAACTTAATTCAGAAAATTGTTTAAAAACTAGGCTACTCAATGTGTTTCTCTTTCTTTCTCTAAATAACTACTTGACTTAATAAATAAATAACATTATAATATAATTAGGTATTACTCAATATTCACAACATATGACAAAACGACCTCACAAAGATATAAGAATATAAATAATAAACAAGCTGGTAATCAAATTATATAATTCTGCCACAGGACATAATGTACATGCATTATCGTATCCACTGGAAATACCATATTGGCGTGTTCATTCGACGAGTCAAACGTTATACGATACGACATGAATTTCAGATGGGCGAATAATTTAAAATTCATGTCATCCTTCAATATTAAGAGGGCTGTTTATCATATTAATGTATATTTAAATACTTATTTTTAGATCAGCAGTGTATTGTTAGAATTTGTAATGGTGAACCGTCGTGTGCCTCATTCTATCGAGCCTTGAAATTATTTGTTATAAGATGATTTTATTTTTGTATTTATTGTTGTACTGATGCATATTTTCTTATATGTTCTCTAATTTTATTTACTATTATTATACTATTTTTTTTTTGTATTTGCATTTTAGTGTTTTACTATGACTTTGTATTTATTTTTTTTATTTATTTTCTTTTTTTTAACAGTCATCTTATCCTGTAAATGGGTTTTGCCCGTTGGATATTTTATTTCAATAAATAAATAAAAGATGAAACTTCGAATGGGAGTCATATTTATTTATAGCACGGCTAAATTCACGTTAGAAATACATAAGTCTGTTTTCTCACATTCAATCGTGAAAACAGAATATTCTCGTAATGTATATATCCCGCGTTTAGGCAGTGTAGTGATTTTAGTTAGCTATATAGTGTATCCTTTTATTTGTATTTTTTATATATTTAATTGAGGTTTGAAGAAAGAAAATGGCAACTTTCTTTTCATAAACAGAATAATAATATGAGTATATTGTCCTTCATCTTTAATATTTTGTAGGTGCAGATTTGTCAATTCAGTACACCTACATGCACCTGCAAATCCCACTATCAATGCAACTTTTATCATAAAATGAGTTCTTTCAGCAAAAATTGAGTTGTGTTTTCTTTTATTAAAATCTTAGATCTTTTTGACCGAAATCCGCAACGTACTTACTAATATCCGTAATTTTCTTCATTGATATAACTGCATACAATAATATACCCAAAGCGACAAAGGCTATGTTTGTTGATTCCTTTCCTTCTACATCAATCTTCAAGTTTTGTATAACTTTGCTCGCACGTCTGTCTTGATTTTTCGAGAAGTAGGGAATCGACAACGCTTTGCGCAATGTCTTCGATATCCGAGGGGACACTCCCGGAATCAGAATCACCCATATTAATATTCTTTTTAACTAAAACTGAACGTATGACACAAAATTGGACGCCAATAATGTAGTTGTCAAAGTCAAATTTAAAACAATGAACTGTGGTTACCATGAAATCGTCAAATAAGAGCACCTAACAATTTTGAATTTCAATTTATGAGATTTTAAGATAAATCGGATCCGCAAATAAAATCTATTTGCATCGTCGTAGATTAAATTTTGAATGATACACTTTCGATATGAACTTTTTTAATGAAACTTGTGTAATTACACACACGTGTTTCATTATAGCGTTCATATCGAACTAGTATTATTAATAACTATAAGAATATAATATAATATAATATAATATTTTTCGATTTGAACCCTCCCTGACGAGATAAGGGCTTCTAAACAATTGAAAAAATTTCGGTTTTCATTCTTTTTCTCAAAAATGGTTAAACTTATAAATCTGAAAATCGGTGAATACATTTAGCTAATTAAATGGCATTGTTGAGCGCTATTTTTTTTTACTAAATGTCTAAAAGGGTAGCCAACCACCAACCTCTGTTTTTCTTTTAATTAGAGAGCGAAGGCTGAAATCGAAACATTTTATAGAAAGAACCCCCCGCCTACAATGACCCAAGGAACAGCCCCTCCCCCCCCCAAAAAGGAACGCACATCATTATGGGACATCCTGTATAGAACCAACATACGAGTACATGTTTTTTTTATGTTTTTGTTTTGTTGTTTATGATGTACTTGAATAATAGAATAATTTGTTTTTAAGTTCTGTATTTGAATGTATTAAAAATTAAATTTGTTAAATATTTTGTTAAAAAAGTTGATTGTTGTTACAACTGTCTTATACAGTGGTGGTGTAGAGAAGTTTTTAAAACGAATCACATACAGCACGACTATTTTATAAAAAAAATTAAATAAAATTGGTATTGCTGTCTTAGTGTTGGTGCTACTATCACTATCCTAAATTTAATTCTTAAAATATACAGTCACTAAGGGCAATCAACCTTATAAGCAGAATAAAAATAGAGAAATATTAGTTAACTTGCTGTGTAACTCTTAATAAATTACGTAATTAATTAATAATTATGCCCCAGAAACCTTGAATAAGAAAGAGCGTTACTGTCGTTTGAAATTATTACGGATATTTTTCTTGGGAAATTTAACAACCACTCCTTTTACTACGCCCTATTTATAAACACTCCACAGTACTTTCTTCAATTGAAATTAATGTGGACAATTATGCCGCTGCGCTTAGCAATTATAAATTTATGGCTTATATTTAGTTCGTAGTCCAGATGTCCGGGACTATCCATTTAAGTTCAAAAATTTAGCTGATAAAATAAATAATTAATACAACTTTCATTCATGCAAACAAGTAAATTGAAAACGACGTTTGTAGGCATACCACCAAAACAAGAAGGTCCGAGTTCTAAATAGTAGTAGTATTATTTTTATGATACTCCTGAATATGTCTCAATAGAGAAGTGAAATGTCGACATTTAGAAAATTGTGATTTCGACGAAACATTATAATTTTTTGTAAACATTTCTATAATTATAATAATTAATAATAATATTTACCTAGACAAAATATCTGTTTGTGAACATAAATATACAGTAATAACATAATAAGTATATTGTGATTGATATACATAGTGATTTAGAACTTATCTAAAAGAATTTGCGAATAGATGCGTCATTAAAAATGGAGTCAATATTTTAAACAAATGTTTGTAAAATCCTTATAGTTTTCGAGAAAAAAATTATTGAAGTTCTAGTAGTTCCAGTAGTTTCAACCTTCCAGGCTACTATAGTCTCTAGCACGGCGATTTCAAATATCCGAATACTTATCGTATTAACTTTTTTGTGATGCAAGTATTTATATTAGTTTTTTAAATATCAAAAATGGCTTACGTTTATAATAGCAACTCGCACTTGATGGATATCGTTTTAATTTATGGTGAAGTGAAAATACTTTAGCAGAACGTAAATATAGAAGTTCAATAAAACTAACATTGTTCATAAGATATGATCAAAAATTAATATAATTTTACCTTTTTATATAGATATTAATTTTTTAGGTTCTTAAGATTCTGAAGACCAACATAGAATATAGTGAACTGCAGTTTCGACTTGGAGAGGAATGGATGTCAAATTTCTATGTTCGGCTGCTCTAGTGTTATATTATATATAGATCACCACCAGTTTTCATTAAAGGCAACATGACCCAATGCTACATTCAGGAAGTGATGAAGCTATATATCAATCCCTATCTTCTTCACGCTTAAACCATTTTTATTACATACTAAACGGCTGTCCTGTTTTGGCGAATGCGCTCCTTGCATACTTAAAGGTGTTAAGATTAGGTACTTTCCCTAATTTTTATAATGTTTGAATGCTCGACTCAAAATCAAGTATTCTATTGTAACGACTTGCAAGAACGCTGTATATTTTAAATTCGTTTGTGTTAAACAGGGACATTCGGAATGAAATAACTAGAACCTCCCTATTCTATATTTTAACAATATTGTGTATGGTGTAAAACGTGTAAGGCACAAAGTCGCATGCCCTTATTGCTCCAACTCCCATTTACAAACACAACACAGTTGTATCCGGTAAACGGGCTGTATATAAATAATTACGGATATAAAGATTTCAAGGGAGAGGGTAGTGGTTGTATTAACATCGTTCGGGGTATTTTGCTAGGGGTTCGTATATACTGCGTTTCAGAATACTTAGGATATAGAGTTAAGAAAATTATGATGATTATTATTATAATTACTGTTTTTTCAACCATGGTCATCCATGCAATTAGTATATTATACAGGATGATTCATTAAGAATGGACAATCGCTAAACTGGAGATACTACATACCAAAATATGATGACTATTCTCTCTAAATTTCTCAATAATTTTGAAATTTTTAGGAGAATCAACACGAAAATTGAGAGTTTTATGTTTTTTTGTATGAGAATTACGAATTTGATGCTGAATTTGCCACTATCTGGGCAGGGCGTTAGTAACACCTTGTTGCTTCAGTAAATCAGAACACATGTTTTTGTCTAATGAACGGCTAAAGCGAATTAAACATCTATAAAGCAGTTCAATTGTACATAGAAAAGATAGTCACTTTTGTTTAATTCATTTACCTCTGAATTTAAGTTATTTGAATTTTAATTGTTCAATATATTTTGCTTTTATAAAATTATTATTCTTTGAAATTACAATTCTGCGGGGTAACTAGGACAATAAGAGACAATAAATAACAATATCAATCAGTAACAGTAATAATTGCTCAAAATATGCGCCCTCTACCTCAGTACACTTTGCAATACGCTTTTTTAAAGATCTTTGCATATTAAATAAAATGTGTCCATTATTTTAAATAGCATTGAGATTAGGAGGGAGTTCAAAAGAATCAATAAAAAAAACAGATATTGTCACGTCCACCTTTAAAAGGAAAAATACTTATGGCTGGGGAAAAAAAGTAATTATTTATCATGGGGCAAACTCGCTTTGCATCTGAGGTACAGAAAAAAAAACGCCATAAACAAATAAGTCATATATTATTCAAAAAAACATCCAGTTATTATACTCACTTCGGGGACCCATGGTTCTGTCAACCAGCAGTTGTAGGTGGCCATGAACTGGCTGGCTTTGGCCAGTTTCAGTAGTATTTATACACATTCGGAAAATGCTGACTCCGTCAGAATTATACTATCTATTAAAACTATGGGAACATCCAGCAAGTCTATCGCTTCGTTCTTAGAGAGAGCAAGAAGGATAGACATAGTTTGGTGTGATAGTAACCTTACAACTGGACACTTTTAATTTTTTTGAATTTCACTTGTGTAACATTGACACACTATCGTTTGTAAATATGTTGATACTTTTGATTCAATAAAATAATTTGATATTCGTATGTATGACAAAAGGTTTTAAATTTAAAATAGTTAAAATATGTGTCTAGCTGTAAACCATCTCTCTAAGATCCTCTTTGTTGACAATATCACACCACAACAAATGTTTACCTTATGTTGAAAATGTTTTTCCCTTAGCGCATATAGCTTTTCGGATTCTCACAAATCATTTGTTTTTCCTTTTCCAAGGATATTATTAAGAAAATCTTGGTTTTCAGTTTTCCTTATCTAGCAAAAATTGAGCAAATTGTGGGTGACCTGGTAAATCTAGAGGAAATAAATTTTGCACAGGAGTAAAATGATACGTAGCTTTTCCTTAAGATCTGAGGTTTCCAAAATACGAACTAAAACCTATTCTTCGTCACCGACGTTGATAGTCTTTGTAGCACCATTCTGATTTTTAGAACGAAAACACCCTGTTTTGCCTAAGCGATTGTAAATATTTCTGAATAAGAACTTTTGTTACAAATAATTACTAAATTATAAAAAAGGCTATATAGCCATACAACCAAAAGTATTATAACTATCGAGTTTAGAGATGATTCTGCTAAAAAATCTAAAATTATTGAGAAATTTCAAATAAAAATTAAGCTCAATAATCATATTTTGATATGTAGTACCTCCAGTCTAAAGATTGTCCGTTCTCAATGAATCACCCTGTATAATGTACAAGACTTACAATATGATATTGTATATGATATAAACTCGCGTAGTGATGAATTTGAATGTTTCTATTACATCAGTAACTTGATGGTTCAAAATAATCCAATATGTAATAACCACCAATTGCGGACTAGAGGATGTAATTAACATTTTGGCTATCTTCTGTAATTTTGGTCCTCAGGTAAATGACAGGAAACAAACTTTTCTTTGCTATAATCTAATTCATGTACAATACCATGGACATGAACATGCTCTACATTCACACTTATATTTTCTGAAACTGTTCCGATTGAAACTCGACGATTTACTCTAAACATGTCTTCCACACACGTCACATTAATTTGTGTTGCACCTGGATTGGTTGGTTTGGTTGCAACTTGGATTTATATCAATTCAACAAAACTCGTCGTTAAAAATACTATATCTAGGTATGTATAAATCAATATTGAGTAATAATAACTGGTTTTGATATGTTTAAATCAGATCTCACATGAATACTATAGTTTGTCTTCACGATGCTATCATTTTATATCATAACCTACTCAATGTAGTACTAAAAATCGGGTGTGTCGAAACGACCTATACAATTTCGGGCTTTGTTGCCCAAATACGGGCTTACAGCCTCGATCTCTCTCGTAATAACAGTGGGGGAGCTCGTGCTACTTTTTATTACCTGAGCGAACAGATGGTGTTCAAGGAATTCGAGTAAATAAATACAAATTTGCCAAGTCGAGGGGCATTATTCGCTTTTTATCTGCCAAAGAATCTTTCTGGGCTGCTGGCTGGGTGTTCTATTGTATCTGATGTCAAAGACAGACGCCAGAATTGTCTAACGTGGGACGTGCTTTTAAAGGTGAAAGGTTTACTAAAATCAACTGATTTGAACATAAAGAGACCATTTTGTAACGTAGAACATCCTCGCGCTGGGTTCACTTTACGAGTGTTCTGTAGCTTTGGACAGCGTTTTACACTGTTTTAGGATTCGGTTATTATCATACAATTATAAGCAAATAGAGATCGAATCATTCATTCATATATTGTCACTTGTTATAAAATCACATTCTGCATATCTATGACATAGAAATCTAAGAGAGGGAACGTGAAAATTCCGACTTTGTGCAACGCAGCATATTTACTGCAAATAATTTCCAAGTGTGTTGATAATTTCTGTTGATTAAACTTCAGAAAGGCAATCCCGGATGGTAATAACTTTCCACACACTTGACACTGAGGTATCATTTCCTGAATAATTTAAGTAATAATTGTATTTAAAAACGTCAAGACTACAAAAACACAAATTCCGACTAACAGCAACACCACACACCCGCGACTATGTGTAGTAGCAGAACTAGTATAACACAATGAACACGTGTGTAGAACAGTAAGCAACATTGCCATACATTCTCTACGTTTTGACAAAGACATAAATATGTTTAATAAATCATATATTTCCTTAGTATAAATAAGTGTTAGTATAGTTATATATATTTCTATATACATCATATGCTGGAGGTTATTATCAATTTATGCTAAGCACTAATGTAAATCTAGAAATTGCTGCATAAATGAATATATGGCAACTTTTGAAACTGGATCTCCCTAAGAAACATCCTAGTCGTCCAGATTAATAAATAGATTAAAGTTGTTGTTGTAAACTTTCCATGTCATGACATTTTAAATTACTTTTCAACAAACGAACTTTCATTACTTTAGCAACAATAAACTTCATGGACAATAGGGTAAGAATAGGTAAGAGATGCGTTGATTTATACTTTTAATGGTACTTGTAGAAAAAATTGTGTGTGATATATGTGCTAAAAGTAATTTTCTTTTGGGACACGACGCTATAGTAACACGACTTATATCATAAATAAGTCTAATGCAAATATTTCATTGTCATGTGTTCTTTATTTTTTTCATTTAATTTTTGTAATGCCTTTTTTCATTGCAATTACTGTTTCTGTATGAAATTACAATCTTTAAAATGTACCAGTGCTTTTTAAATTAATTTTATACTAGTCGTTAATATTGGAATGTTTTTTAATCAAGGACATTTTATTAAAGAAATTATATTAATTCTAATCTTTTAATTAAGGTACTTCTGTGTTATCCTGTTTGGAATTAATGTTTTATTCATACGCATCAAATTCTTACCACTTAAGATAACTAATGTAAATATCCATCACAATATAAATAAATCATTTCCTGCAATAATCTCTGACATGACGTATCAAGTCACGAAAGATTCCATTCAGTGTAAATTAATAAAATTGAATGCAGTTAACCAAAAATAGGCAGAATGCATTAGGTTATACACGTGAACTGCAATCCCAGTGTGTTTCATTTCCAAACATGGGTTAGTGTTTAGCATTGAGTTTCGTAGCTTATACAGGGTGAACCTTAAATAAGTACAAACATTTTAACTGCAGGTGTAGTTCGTCATATATATGAATCTAGTGAATGTCATTTTTAAAAATTTCAAATATTTACGGATATTTTTTGAGATCCGCTGACCAGACAGACGACAGACGTAACCTAATAAACCATTTACTGAAGGCCAGGTTTCCATATCGTCTGTACTTATTTATAACAATAAGTAAAATAAAATTGGGTAAGTAGTACACTACGCAATAATATTAATCCAAACTAATAGGTAGGTATCACGGGCAGTAGACGAAATGTCCCGCACCAGCCCCATCCTCTAGGATTGATAATCAGCGAGGTCGACGAAGAGGCTACCGGTGCACTAGTCCAGGGCAAAGGAATAAGTTGTGGCAAAGGCAAGGTACAAGTGGAAACAAAACATGTAATATTTGTGGAAAAGGATTTGATAATTTCAATACACGTAAATTAAAAGTTAATATGAGATGCTTTTGCATCTTCTGAAACCAAACTAAGCTAATGGTTTTTTAAGTAGTGCACTGATTAAGGCATCTGTTTTAAGAGTTACGGCACTAACGAATAAAACGTATTTAAATCGTTTTATTATTTTCACGGGCAGGGTTTTTCTCTTAAGTGTCTTGCGTATTGAATTAATATTTTTGGTGAAATATAGTGTAATCAAGTAAAATATGGCGCATTTTTCAGGCAGTGAAAAAGTTGACATGCTAAAAGTACATTTGTTAACCAGTGTAGTAAAAATAGATAACGACCAAATTCTGGATAACTGTGTGAGTAAAGGATCTGGTTTATATTTTCAATTTCATCTACTTACATACGTGGACACACTTTATTGGTGGGGTAGGAATGGAAAAGGGGAGGAGGAGAAATATTAACACATTTTTATAAATAAACATATTTCAATCATCCTTTGACATGTCTAAAAATTCTAGTTATTAACTTTCTTGAACCCTATTCCAAGACATCAGTGGAACTATGGCAACGTTGTGGAATACACATCCACCATGACTCTTAAAAATCTTAATATCGGAGTCAGATCAGTGATCCTCAACAAGTTTTCTATTGACAAATCATGAAATTTATTTAAAATTTTACTTTTTTATTCCTGATTTTTTTGTTAAAAAAATATCATTTATGTGTTGTACACAGTGCACTGTACTGCTGGTAAAAATATTTGTACTTATTTAAGGTTCATCCTGTATAACTAATAGTATTAGTTGTGAAAATCATTATAATAAATCTGTATGTAAATTTTTCAGTCTCAACCTCCTTTGCCCTCTGGTCTGGTATAAATAATTAACCTCAGAAGTCCTGTCATTTTGATTAATCTTCCAAATTATCATGATTAATACACAGACATTATCTACATTCGAAGTTATGATCCATTAAAAGTATGTAACCCTTCCTCTAGCGTGGAAATAAGCACATCTATGGCCGAAATGTGTGGCATTTTATTTACGCTTCGTATCTTTCGAAAGGTGACTGAAAGATCCCGCTTCTGATAGTGGCGTGCATAAAAATATCAATTTATTTCGGAAGCTTCAAAAGGGGCATATTAAGGCGGCGCGGTACATTTGTATTTTGTGACGTACCGAGAATTCATTAATTCATATCTTTGACGTCGACGTAGAATGCTGAATGAGGCGCCTCAGAGACTTCTCTGAATAATATCTGCATTTTGAATCAGATGTGGTTTAGAGGTGGGTTGTTTGATATGTTAAGGGCGCCAGATTCTTGAAATAGTGTTTTCTACAAATACAAGCGAATTTAGACATTTAGAACTGAATATTATACAGAGTGTTTGTAAATAAGTGCGAAATATTTTAGGGGGTGGTTGCCGAAGTTATTTTATGAAAAAAAGTTCATATAAATGTAGGTGTGCTTCGTTTCCGAGATACATTACATTTTATATTTATTTATTAATTATTTCAAAGAGTTTTGAAGATATTGACTCGAAATTTGAAACAAGCTTTGGAGGGACAAATGTGCATTTTTTGAGGTGATCCGAGTATTTCTACTTGCACCAGTGACGTTCGTGCGAGAATGTCACAACATTTTTATTTGGAAAAAATCGTGAATTTATCCATTTTCATTAGGCAACCTATAACAAAAAGAGCCAATCAAAAAATTATAAATTCCCATCTACTGTTTCGACGCTTGTAAGAACCCCTAAATAGAACACAGTTATGTTGGCAATTTCAACATCTGTTATAACCTTTACCTTCCCAATTCACTCTAAGAATGTAACAAAATAAATCGTAGCTTCTAGATACCATACAAAATATTAAAAAATGTTAATTATAAGACACAAAAATATAACTAATTTGGCTCATAACTTTTCTATGTAATTTTTAATATTCTACTGCTGGAAATATAACTCAGATCTATGCATCACATATGAAAACTCTTCATTTATCATTGCCAACGGAATTCTTCAACAATAAATCAAACTATATATAAATCGAAAGATAAGTAATATCCTTAACGTTTTTTCGTAAAAAATCGACAACAATACCAAAGATTCTCCGATGTTTCCGAGAAATAGAACCTAGACAATAGAGCTATGACATGATATATCTCTGAAGTCATTTTTGAAGAAACAACATATTATTATCACGTATAATACTGTGGGTAGGCATTGTGAGAGAGCATTGTTTACGCCTAATGGGCTGATGCTGCTGGTATGCTTTCTTAAAGGCATTGGCCATTAGAACTACCCCACACTTATACAGGGTATGCCTGAAATACGTGTGATCTTTTAAAAGGATTATGGAAGACATGAAAACAATTTTCGGTAAGCTGCAGTGTTCTAAGTGGCATGCGTTCCAGAAAATTAATCAAAAAGTATTACGCAA
Organism: Monochamus alternatus; assembly: GCA_037114965.1. Classification (NCBI taxonomy): domain Eukaryota; kingdom Metazoa; phylum Arthropoda; class Insecta; order Coleoptera; family Cerambycidae; genus Monochamus; species Monochamus alternatus. The sequence continues at coordinate 7,667,464 of CM073426.1, read as the reverse complement.
GACTTAAGTCCACCCTGTACCATTATAGTTATTCAGATACTAGTTCGATGTAAGTTAGTTACACAAGTTTCATTAACAAAGTTCCTATCGAATGCGTATCATACAAAATTTAATCTACGACGATCCAAATACATTTTATTTGCATATTAGATTTATCTTAAAATCTCAGAAACGTTTTCATAAATTGAAATTATTAGGTGCCCTTATTTGACGATGTTGTGATAACCACAGTCATTGGTTGTTTTAAATTTGACTTTAACAGATTCATTATTGGTTTTCAATTTTCTGTCATACGTTCAAATTTAGTGAAAAAAATATTAATATGGGTGATTCTGATTCCAAAAGTGTCTCTTCGGATATTGAAGACATTGCGCGAAGCGTTGTCGATTCCCTACTTCCCGAAAAATCAAGACAGACGTACGAGCCAAGTTAGGCAAAATTTGAAGATTGGTGTAAAGGGAAAGTAATCAAGAATAGCAGCAATGAGGTTCTTCTGGTATATTTCGAATATCTTTCAAAACATAGCAAGCTTTGGGTATATTATTTATATCAATGAAGAAAAATACGGATATTAGTAAGTACGTGCATTTAACTGCGTTTCTAAAAAGAAAATCGGTAGGATTTCGTTCAAAAAAATCTAAGACTTTAACAAAAGAAAACATAACTCTTTTGCTGGAAGCCAACGATAGAATTCATTTTATGATAAAAGTTGCATTGGTAGTGGGGCTTGCATGTACCTGCAGGCGTACTGAATTGACAAATCTGCTCCTACAAAATGTTAAAGATGAAGGACAATGCATTCATATTATTATTCCGTTTACAAAAACAAAGATATCAGAAGTTTTTTTTTATCACAAACGGAAACATTGAAGGAACAAATATGGTGGAAATGGTTCGAAGATATATAGCGATCAGGCCAAGCAACACAAATTATCCTAAATTTTTTGCGGGGTATAGAAATAGAAAATACATCAAACAGCCAGTTGGCATTAATACGTTTGGTGAAATGCCATGTAATATAGCATTGTTCCTGGGTCTTCCAAATCCTCAACAATATACTGGACAAAGTAAATTAAAATACTTACAGATTATTTCTCATGCGTTGTTATCTTTTTGTTCAAAATTATACGACGATAATATATTGGCAATGACAATGCTGATTGTTTAAAAATTGGACGCAACAAAAAATTTGTTGAAAAAGTAAAGAAGACAAGGTTATTGCTACGAAACATACTGCTGCATCATGTTTAATACAAAGAGGTTATTTACAGTCTTTCAATTTCAACTTTTTTAATATCTACATTGTTAAATTCTATACAATTATGAAATTAAACTATACAACGTTTTGAAGTATTTCATAAAGAAAATAATTGGTCGTTAGTTACATTCAAATAACATAATGGCAGATGCATACAACGAAACATGGCATTATTTTATATCAAGGTTTGTCATTAGGATAATTATTTGAATTTCAATTATTATTTACAAGAATTGCAAAGGCAGACTAGTCGGCATACGACCATTCTCTCATCGTACGGCACTTGGTTAGTAAAATTTTCCAACAAGAAAGGAAAAGAGGATATTCTGGTCTAATTTTATTAAATACTATGTACTCGTATATAAAATGTCAAAAAGGCATCTGGCAAATTAGTAAATATAATTATCAAATTAGTAAACATAATTGCCAAAAGATTCCAATAAATACATAAGAAAAAGCAGCCTTCTATAAATAAAATATCATAACTGTTTTTATGCAACTTATTATAGTGTTTTGCAAAACTAGATGTGGCTCAAGTTAAAAGTTTATTTTTTATATTTATTTATTGAGAACTTTTGGTAAAAATAGTTATTTATCTATGATATATTGCTAATATCCTTAAAAGTGTATTTAAGAAGGAATAATCGGAAAACAGGACAATATAATTAATGGTCTAGATTTTCTGACTAAGCCAACGTTTCGATTTTATTTTAAATCTTCCTCAGAGCTACAATAGGAAATAAGAGATAAGAATATTAACAATTTAAAATTTAAAACAAATAAAAAAATAGTTATACGTACATATGAACAATTTGAAAAAACATATTAGAATACTATTGGGTCGGTCAGTGGTCGCGCGGTTTAAGACGTCAGTACTTGAATCGAGGTGACTGATCGGTGTTGGTTCGAGCCCAGCTGCCGGTAGACCGTATATAAGCTATATTCGTGGAGAGGTTTGGCGCCCTCTCTGCGGGTATGGTAGGGTGGAAGAATGTTGGCTTGGGTCAATGTGAGAGATTGATACCGGTTGATATTTGACTACCCTCGGAAGATTAATGAGGTTTTCCAGGTTTCCCTCATTCCTGCACTGAATAGTGGTTAGGGTCTACCAACGTAAGTCGTTCCTGGGCGCAAATGCGGTCTGCTTAATAATAATATGCTGCCCCCTCTCCCGCACAAGTCTCCGACTTCTGGGCTAATCCCTGTGATTAGAATGAGGGGTAGAGATATTATTAGACAAAAACATTAGATTGAAATATTAATTTGAAAAATTAGTAGCAACCTTACCTAGTGAGACAAAACCAGAGTCAAAAATATAAAATTATTATTCATCATACAAAGAATAAGTCGAAAAGAAATGCTTTTACTCAATAATATAAATCTATAGTGGTAAACTGTAATGTTTCGAATAGTCTTCCAAATCAAATATACAAATATCAGACATCGAGATACTAATTAATGGAAAAGTAAAAAAAACCCAGTAAGAAAAAGCAATAAATGATGATGTACTGACTGTCCCTAACATGAAGAAGCCATGCTATAGTATTTTTTAAATTTTAAGAAAAATTATGCAATTTTATCTATATGGTCGAAGTATTCGAAGGCTACTATAAATGTCTACAAAAATATAGATATTGGAAAATATAACAAGCTTACTGCTTATTTGAAGAGTGAATCGAAAGGATACAAAGCAAAAAAGCTGCAGTATTGAAAAGAGCACATATTAAAGAATTTTTTACTGGGGCTTCCGATAAAGAATATTTAATGATTAAGGTAATATCTCTTTACCTTCTACATGTTAGGTGTGGGTTCACAGGGTGAAGCTTAAATAAGTACAAATATTTTAACCAGCAGTACAGCTCACTGTGTAGAACACATAATTAATAGTCTTTTTACAAAAAAAAATCAGGAATAAAAAAGTCAAATTTTAAATAAATTTCGTGATTTATCAATACAAAACTTGTTGAGGACCGCTGTTCCGGGAGTCATGGTGGATGTGAATTCCACAGCGTTGCCAGTGTTACATTAGAATTTTTAAACATGTCAAAGAATGATTGAAATATGTTATGAAAATATTAATGGCCATCTTCTCCCCTTTGTCATTTCTATATCTTACAAATAAATTAAAAATATTAACCAGATTATTTACTCACAATCATAGTTATCCAGAATTTGTTCATTATCCATTTTTACTACACTCCAACTGATTTATCACAAATTAAATTTAATATGTTGTGTGAAAATCATAGTTTTTTTTAACAAACAGGTAAGCTTGTGTGCACGTTTATGTATAATTTTTGAACATTGGACATAGTAATATCTTCCTAAACATTTTATGGTAGTATTTAACTTGCGGAAATTAATTTTTAATCGTTTATAGTAAGGTCAGTTAAGCAGTTAAAATGTATGTTAATATTGCTGCGTATCATACTACATACCCAATTTTACTGTACTAATGCTTAAAACAAGTATCTTTAAAATATAATTAACCATATTACTTTACTATTACGTTAAAGGAAACGTAATATTTATATTGGAGGAGATATGGCAACCTCGCAACAAATCATATGCTTCATTAGGTAGGTTATATATAGCCTCAAAATGTTGGTATTTTTAAAAAAAATTAATATCTCCGTAAATATTATTTTTAAAAATGGCTTTCATTAGACTGATCTATATGACGAACTACACCAGCAGTTAAAATATTTGTACTTATTTAAGCTTCACCCTGTATAGTAAACATTGAATTATTTTAGGTTGCACTAATAATGGGGGCTTTTTGGTGCCTTTCGATGCTGCGAATTGACAAATTTGAAAATTACTGACGTATAGGACGTTGGCAGTTACCCACTTATTACCTAACACCAAGACGGGCATTTCAAAAAAAAGTACAATAATAGAAGAAGGATTTTGCGTAAATGCTGTTGAAATATGCAGAAAATATATTTCTCTGCACCCAATTCGCTTAACATAAGACAGATTGTTTTTAAGATACATCAGTCAAAAATGTACTTCTCAGCCTGCTGGAATCAACACATTAGCGAAGATACCCTCAATAGTTACTTCATTGCTAAATATCGCAAATCCAAAAGCATATACTGGCCATTGTATGAGGCGCACTTCAACAACTTTATTGACCAACAAAGGTGTATGGAAGAGCTCCTTTGTAGCAGAAAGTTATGTTGAGAAGTCCACATCTAACAAATTTAATATTACAAGGAAAATTTTATTTTGTTATTTTATTCTACTAGTGGATAAAGTATCACTTTAGAGTAGTATAAACATTCGATTATAAGGTGATTGTCGATAAAATACATTTATTAATTTGCCTTTCTGAGACTTGTATCACAATTGTTTTCACAGTTTCAGATTTAGCGGTGTAACAAAGGTTGCCACCTGTCTGGAAGGACAGTCCTTCAGTCCCTGTGTCTCTGTCCTTACTTTTTACTAGAAATGTCCTTACTTGACGGAAATGGTTAAATTCATATTAAAGGGTGGATGTAACTGCCAAAAATATGGCACAAGGTCACAGAAATTAAATCCAAGAGAATACAAGATTTTGATTAGAGTAATGCTTCTGTATATTTTATTCTCTGCTTAGGATATGAGACAAATTCATAGTAGGAAAAACTGTATCAATAATCTTTTCTCACGATCTAACAAAGATTAGATTTTATCTGGGAAAAGTATGTTACTGATTTAGGTTTTTTTTTTCTATAAATCTTACTCGATTGAGTGGTATTATGTAATACGTAAATTTGTTACAGAGCAAATGACATCTGACAAGCACTCCTTGTGCGGCAATAGACGATAGAGTTATCAAACGAGGTCTGGGCTCCATTAATCATGTTACTTGACTGAAACGAGTAGGTAATCAAAAGCAGAATCCCGATAAAAGAGAGAACAAAGCATCTGTAACGAACGCTTGCAAATGGCATTGCCATCGTTCAGAACGTGCGGGTTGATGTTTAAAGGAAATTAAATCCGTTGTGAAAATGGACGATAACGTGATTCAATTTGTTCGTTATCTAAAGTCAGTCCGGCTGAAAACGATAATACATAATTTAATTTTATATAACATACTTTTGTATAAAGAAAAAGGCCAACCACTGCTATAATAAAATCAACTATAAACTAACTAAAGTCACGCATTATTGTTAACTGATTATACAGGTTTCAAATAATAAAGGATGTTGACTATACAAGATGTCTCAGTTTTATCGATCACAATTTTGAAATCTTATAGAGAATTCTATTTTAATGGGAAAACTTCATATACGTTATAGGCCCTAAAGTGCTTCGATTTTGAGATAGCACCGAAGTTCTCTAAAAGTAAACATTTTTACGTTCTAATTTCTGAAATGTTAAAGTTATCCAAATCAATTTTAATACAGAAAATACCTAGGTAAAGTGTCATGGGTAATAGGAGTAACAGGGTGAATAATAACAAGTTTCTAATTTAACTAGGGGTGGAGATATGGGTAATACTAGGGTCTAGGGGGTAATTCGATTAAAAAATAGTACCATAACATAATAAAAATAAAAATCATTTTTCAATAGAGCATTCGATGCGAACAAACAAAATTTCTTTATATTTTTAGTATATGTCGCCATTGCGCGAATAGTTTGATTTTTTAAGTATTTTATATTATACAGGGTGTTATACAAGCTCTATGACAAACTTTGACAGATGGTATAGGTCTTATTCGTCTTTGTTTAGAAGTTATAAGCATTTTAAAAAATATGTCAATCAAAAAATATTATTTCATGGTTCAATCAAAGTAGCCTGATAAGTAAAAATTATGGTTGCTATAATAATAATTCTTATGTGCCTACAAAATGAAGCACTAAAAGTGTGGGCGGGTTGATGTCTATTTGAGTAGCTTCGTCGGTATTCTCGGGCTGCTTGTCTGACATTCCCATTGGATTACCCATATACAAAAACAATATCTGCATACTCTTCAACTGTAAATAATTGCATTTTTTATTTAGCACTTTAGCGCTAAGTGTCAAATGCATATACAAACTGATAATAATAATTATTTTTATAGCAAATTAACCTAAAAACGGTATTTCAAAATTTAGTCTGGCAACGCCCCCACAAAACAATTGCCGCCACAACGTAGACCTGTGACGTAAGACGCCGTTCGCACATGTATACCTAAACACAGCAGTGTGCTTTAGTTTATATCTGTATACGATTTCCATGCTTTCGCACAACGCAGTATATACGTTTAGGAGAGTTAATTTGTCATTTGTGATATTATTAGGTTGTATTGTAAAGTTACAAAATGGACTCGTAACAGAGAGTGCATTTCACCGGGAAAATGGAAGGTGTATTTATTGTATTCAGCGCTACATTCTGATTCCAAAAACGGAGGAGGTAGGAGCAAATACAAAACGTTTTTGCTCCTACCATTTACGTGATGTAGAAATATTATTTTATGCATAAAATTTTGATATCTGACTTTACTACATTAAATTACCTGTTTTATTCTGAGACCATAATACACAAAAATAATAAATAAGGATTTCTTTAAAATGTTTAATGAGAAATGAATAGCACTACAAATTTATTAAATTAATTTATAAAAATGGATAAATGTTATATATCATTATTTATTACTTTTACTATTTATTATTTTTCAAATTAAAACAAGTAGTTTAATGTGAAATCAGATAAGTACCTCAAGTAAAATCATCTATCTTGTACTTGTCACGAGCAGATCTTTATTGAAAACAATGGAATAAGTTACGTTTAACAATACTGTAAGTTCACCACATCACCACTAATAATTATCGCATTACCTACACAGTATTTATACTATGTATCTATGATCCACAAATGTCACAAAAAGGAAAAAAAAGTACAAGAGATAAACACCGTAACCTGCACCTGTATCCACAGAAACAAACCGCGTTGAACCTCGTATGACGTCACACCAGTGATTTCGCGGGTTTGTTTACAATCTATGGCAATTTATTGATGTTAATATTTTAATTATTATGTGATTATTGTTGCCAGACACATGTTCTGATCTTTCAATACATTTGAAAAATTACCCTGTAATACGTGATTAATTATATTTTAGTTCCAAATGGGTATGTGGGTATATGTGGTAGCATTTTGTCCAAACCTTATTAAAATGACACCCTGTATAGTTAGATTAAATTTTTGAACACCAAAAAATAGAACAAATGTTCTATCTTGGTTATCTAAGTGAAAGCTGATAATCTACGGGCCCTATTACAGAACTCTACGGCACGCCATTCTTCGCATCTGATAAAAAGTTGATGATATCTACCAGAAACGCGAATTTATTTGCACATCTGGATAAAAACTGTTTTATTAACCTCAAGGAACTCGGTATATTTAGTATAACCGGAATATTGACCCCTGTCGGTATACGAAACATGAAAATGTGTACATCTTCATCGAGTTTATTTTTATAAATGTATAAACCGATCCTTAACGAACTTTTTTCCGTTGGGGGCGACTTCCTGAAAGATCCAAAAGCAGATGTCCCGCGATTAGGCTGGTAAGTGTCAGTAATTACCGACAAATTTAGATGTGACTCAAATCGGCCATAGAAACAAATGAAAAAAGACGACCCGTTAGACGCGGCGCTAGAACAGCCCGCTGGATATGGGCTATTAAAAAAATTGGAACAAAGACTGCTCTTATGGAATTATCAGCGTTGGCCGCGACTTGTATATTATTTATTGCTAGCGGTTACTCTAAAGAACAACAAAGAGACGTTACACATCCCAGTCAAACATGGTTTATTTATTTTATGAAATATTTCTTTATTATAAAGATGGAATGAATTTGGCATAGGTTTTCAGTATGAACATATGCCCCCTGTTTGGGATCTGTAGACGCCACTGTACACCAACATATCCAGTGATTATTATTTAATTTAATGCATCACGATGCTCTGGGAGGTAGGCAGATGCGGATATTGGTGTTTGTTCAATAAATATTTGATTTATACTTGTGTAAATGTTGTGAGGAATTTGAAACGATAACAGTTTGTGTTTTAAAATTACTGTAGATGTAAGAGGAGCAGGATTATTATATTCTTATATATCTGTCTGAAATTTTCATTTTGTATGGTTTGTAAAAGATAAATACAATTCTATTTATGAGAGAAATTTGGGTTTACGATTCATTAACATAGTAAGTTATTTAACAAAAACCCTCTAGAAATAAGCTTTGAGGTCACTTTAAGATAAAAAGCTACGATCTGTCCCAAATTATTATTTACTCATTGGAGTATCAATTTCTACCAGTCGTAGAAAAATTACACTGGAAGATTTTTTTATAAGGGTTCTAAAAAATGGCATATTAATTTGTGTTTTTTTAAGATATACATAATTATACCTTCTGAATTGATCTCGGGTGTGTATCGTTTAGTTCGAAGTCACTGAGATTAGTATAAAAATCATCCCAGGATAGGTGTAGATATAGGGGTTTTACTAAAAAAAAAACATTATTTACAATTTGTGTTTTTTCAATATGTCACAATATTTCGAAAAATACACGAGCTATTTGTTTATTTTTTAATACGGAATTATCACGTTTTTATCTTTACCGTCGATTAAAAAAAATGTATAATACAGTACAAAAAAAAAACAAATAGCACGTGTAATTTCGAGACATTGTTATGTATTTCTGAAAAAACAAAAATTTTTCTTTTTGAGTAAAACCCTTTCATTCAAACGGAGCAAGCCATTTCTCTGTTTTTCCAATTGAATTTGTTGCCAAATAAATTGTTTAAAGCATAATTTTAACCAATTTTAATATACAGGGTTGTAAAATCCTTATAATTTCCGAGTAAAAAATTACTAAATTTGTACTATTTACAACCTTTACATCGCTGGGCTACTGTAGTCTAGATAATAAACCTTTTTGTGATACGAAACACGAAACGACACGAAACAGCTTTTACAGCAGTGTGAGGTGAGTGCAAGTGTAGTGGAACTCGAGGGAAATTTGAAACCAAATGGTGGAAGAGTGGTACCATGGTCATAATGATGGATTTTTTTGTGGAGATATTTAAAAATAAAATGTATTACACCGAATTGAATACTAATGATGAGTTACGCAAACGTATCATAGTTCAAAATCGACAAGAAGAAGAATCATTTCTGTTAGTTTGTAGAAACTGGGTAAGACTGACCCATAATTTTGTTGTATGTCAAACTATTTTATTAATTACAACCATAAATTAATTCTAATAGGTGTTATAAAATATTATAAATCACCCTGTATATATAGGTTTCGACACAACAGAAATCAACTTACTTTTACTACAGTAACCACTGTTTGTTAATGCATAGAAAAAGATACAAAATTACAAATAACATACGCGATCTCAAGCTTTGAAGCAGTTAAAAAATATCAGATTGCAGCATTCACAAAACATATACTAGATCAGAATCAGTCAGAAAACTCAAACACAGAACTGAATAAGGAAACAGATTAGTTAGATTACAGTTATCACACCATATAATAAAGATTATAAGAGTCTTCCAATAGGGGAGGATCTGTTTAAAAAATGGAATAAGCAGCCTTTATATATAGAAACCGCTCACAATTTTACCACATAGTGATGGACGTGCTTACAAATGTAAGCAATTACTCACAGATTGGCAACACTGCATATGAGATCAAGCCAGTGGGCCAGCGTTTGTCTCATTCAAACGGAGCACGCAATTTCTCGGGTATCTGCTGTATTTCCAATAGACTTTGTTGCCAAATAAATTACTTGTGTTTAAGGGATAATTTTAACCACTTTTAATGTATGTATTAATTTCTTTATATACAGACTTATTAATAAACAACCATGGTAATTTTACTGAAATCTGAAAAGGAAGCAGAGGTAGGCTTCATTCACTTCATATCACTCAGTATTCTTATCATGACAAGTATTGTTGAATTTCATTCTGACATAATTTCTCTCTATTCGACAAATTAAGTCGTTATTTCTTTATCTTCGAATAAAACACAGGTTTTGTTCTCACCCCATATCTAACATTTCTCTGATTCCCCTTTTTCCACAATTTCTGAAAAGTTCCATTTACCCGCTGCTCTCGATATAATCCAACTGCACCCGGTCAACAACCCCTAGTACCGCCAGTCTGTCGGAACTCCAAGGGGGTGACGAACGCAACCATTCAACCCTGACACCGCGTCACTTGATTTATTTAGTTTTCTAGGCTCTTCTTACAGAGTCCGCCCACACGTGGAAGATGTGTTAACAAATTTCGTTTAGTAGGAGAGGTTTGAGCCGCTTTCAGGCCTGCGGGTGTTGTCATTCCGGCTGTTTGTAAGCATGTTTCGCACATCCACATTAGCAAATCTATTTTAAATTTTACCCTTACGTTTAATTCAATCATTTTTGTGACGTTTTTAAATCAGAGTTGGAAAAATCATGATTGTACCAGTGTTGAAACGTTTTATTCTATTCATGACAATGTCCATTTTTACATATCAAAAGGTTACTTGGTGGCAAATTCTGTTTTAGTAATTTTATTTTTATACTTTATTTTTAAAATTATACTTATACTTTTACTTTGTCGGTCAGTGGTCCGCAGCCGGTAGACCATATATCAGCTATATTCGTGGAGAGGATTGGCACCCTCTCTGCGGGTATGGTAGGGTGGAAAATGTGGGTCAATTTGAGAGATTGATACCTGTCGACATTTAAGTACCCCCCGCCCCCCAATTAATGAGATTTTCCAGGTTTCCCTCATTCCTGCACTGAATGGTGGTTACGGCCTGCCAACGTAAGTCGTTACTGGGCGCAAATGCGACCTGCTTAATAATAATATGCCGCCCCCTCCTCCGCACAAGTCTCCGATGTCTGGGCTAATCCGCGTGATTAGAATGAGGGGTAGAGATGTTATTATTGTTATTATTATAATATAGGGATAGATTGAAACATCATGAAGACATATTGAAAGGTGTAATAAACTCAACAAGATAGTAACTTAAATTAAAATTAATAAAATATTAAGGCTTGGAAGCCGTCCCTTGCGCTGACTCATCATACACTATTCCAATCTTTATACTTGCAGAATTGCTTCGCTGATTCACGCCTTAAGAATTTATTGGATTTTTTAAGTGACTGACTCAATACTAACTTGCGATTCAGCTTGAACATCTAGGAAATTCCAGCAAAGTGGAATACGAACAACAGTAATTATTAAACTGTTTTTGCTGTACAGCTTTCTCGAATGGCAACGCGAAATTCGGCGAATCCGAGAGCGAACCCGTCTGGAGACCATATCAGAGTTCAGAACTGCTTGTAAACAACGGCATGTGTCTCGAGATTCTGTGCCGGGGAAGTGAACGGCGTAAACATCACGGGATCTTTCAACGGGGAGGCTGTATAAGCCCGGTTTAATCTTTGACCTTAAAAGTCGGCGGCGAGATCTGGCTTAGGGGCCGTCTGACGGAGATGAACCGATATCGTCTCTGCGGTGAATGAAAGGGTTGCTCCAAAAACTTATAACGTAAAAATTTGGAACACAGTTACGTGCAGTCTGTGAAACTGTCACCTTTTAGAAGCCAAAAAAAAATAAAACTAAATTATTTATTAAAATATACAGGGTGAGTCAAAAAGAATGGGTCAAAACTAAGCTGGAGATACTACACCACCGACCGATGGCTTGAAAATGTGTAGTTTATGTTTTTTGAGGTGGCAATAACGAATATGCAAACAGTGTCGAGGTCACGACTAGGGGGCGCTAGTTATACTGTACTGTCGATGTAAAAATATGGCTACCTCTTACAAACCGATAATTACAACCGTTTTCGAGAAACAGATGATTTAAGTTTTTGAGATTCAGCGAAAATTGATTTAGGCTATGTACCATTATTAATGACTCACCCTCTATATAAAGGTTACCTAGGTACATACTTTTTAGTAATACTGATATAAAATAACTGAAAAATTTATGGGAAAAAAATTGTAACATTAAGTTTCAATGTAAATAAGGTCTAAAATGCCTTGCTTTGTAACTTCATCCCACTTACAGACATTACTACTTTGAGATAACTCACTTTTATTGCTTAAATTTCCTGCAAATTGGATGATGATTTGGGTGCCAATAGCAAAGAGGTTAGATAGAATGAGTCTCACGTAATGCACGTTACCAGTTAAATGTTAAGACAGGGGTACATTGTTAGTGTTGGCAATCTTGTTTTGTTTTTTTTGGTGTTATCTTGGTCTCGCAAAACAAGACTTGACAGCTTGAACTGCAAGACAAGCCAAGATTTAAAAAATCTTGCGAAACAAGTCAAGAAATATTGCAACGGTAAGAACTCCTGCAAATATAAGAAAGGGTGGTAGTTTAGTGCACATTAGCTGAAAAAATAAATATTGCGTTTCTATTGTAACTACGAGGTGTGGCAATTAAGTTCCGGGAATTTATAACTCGGAAACTGACACCGCATCATTCGTCAACGTTTTTCTAGTTTCTCTTTTAGTTTCAGTTCAAGCTTGAAGTCGATAGCACGTTTGGTTTGTGTTTTATGTGTATTTTCTGGAAGGAACTTTTTTAGTGTCGTCTTGAAAATTAGTGACTCAAATTACAAGCAACGTGTTGTGATTCCATTTTTAGTGAAATCTGGCGAAAAACCCTCGGAAATCCTTCGAAAATTGCAGGTGGTATATGGAGATGAGTGCATGTCGAAAACAAGCGTGCTTGATTGGACAAAACGATTCAAGGAGGGGCGTGAATCAGTAGAAGACAATCCGTGCGAAGGAGCTTCCATCACCTATCGTACTGACTGACACGAATCTTGACCGTTTGCGTGCACTGATCACGTCTGGCCGGCACCTAAGCATTTGTGCGTTGTCTGACGAGTTAAACGTCAACAAAGAAACCGTTCGCAAGATGTTACACGAAAATTTGAATATGCGAAAGATTTGCGCAAAGATGGCGCCAAAAGTTCTTATCCGTGAACAGAAAGACATCGAAAATGCGAAAATCGATCTGCGAGGATTTGTTGTCCCGCATTCGGAGCGACGGTAGAGACTGGATGAGTCGGGTAGTCACTGGAGATGAGACCTGGACATTTGAGTATGACCCCGAGACCCGTAAACAATGTCAGCAGGAAAAGGGTGGAGAGCGGCCAACAATAGCGAGGATGTCCAAGTCACGACTGAAGGCAATGTTGATCGTTTTTTTCTATATCCACGGCATCATTCATCGTGAATATGTTCCTGCCGGCCAGACAGTGACTGGACAGTTATGTGTTGGCGTCTTGGAAGAGCTGCGGGCCCGCATGTACCGTGTGCGACCCGAACTCAGCCAAGAACGGCTGACTCATGCACCACGACAACGCGCCAGCCCATTCCTCGTTCATTGTACAAGAGTTTTTAGCAAAATAAAGGCATTCCAACGTGACCACACCCACCCTATAGCCCCGATATTGCCCCCTGTGATTTTTTTTATTCCCCAAGATGAAGTCGCACGTCAAGGGAACTCATCATGGCGGCGTACAGAAGGTCAAAGAAGCTGTAACGGTGGTGCTGAACGGGTTATCTGCGGAGGATTACCAATCATGGGAGCAACGTTGGAATCGTGTAGAGTTAGAGACTATTGTGAAGGTCAATAATAAAATTTTGGCGAAATTTAATTTGCTTCTTTTTTCATTGACAAATTTCCAGAACTTAATTACCACACCTCGTATAAATCTCCTGGTTAAACTAATAAATAACTTAAGTTCGTAATTTTTAAAATCACAGAATTAACATGACAGATATTTGATTACTTTATAGGTTTCCTTAGCAACCCACATCCAGTCTACCAGTTTAAAATCTCAAATTTTTTCTGACTAATATGTATTAATAATATGTCAATATTAAATCGTCGTTTTCCCGCCACAGAAAAATAATAACACGGGTAAAAATATTGGATTTTAACTGTCGGTGTCAAACACAACTTCGGGCTAAAATCTAATACTTTTTCCTTATAATATAATAACTATTATTTAACTTTGTAATACCCCTTATTACGAAAACAAAGCAGCTTTGAAGAAATGTTCATATGAAAAACCTAAGTTATTTTTAAAAGTTTCATCACGTTGTGTTAGATAATACTTTAAATCTGATTCACTTTGTATAGAAAATATTTGCGGAGACACTACAGTTCTTGCCGTGTAGAAGACCTTCTAAATGGCACATCAACACAATACTGTTACAATTCAAGTTAATTTTATCATAAAAAACAGATTTTATATCATTTTTGTTAAGGAATAAACATTGCACGTCGGTTAGTACCTCATCCTGTATAGTTTGCATTATCAGATTCGATAAACTGCATAAATAAGTTTGTATCTGACCTTTTACGTTTTTTTACGTAAAATTCACACCCATAAAATGGTTTCTATTTTCTCTCATTTGTAAGGATAAATCCCCCAGTAATCTGTCGCCCTTTCATCCTCGTCGCATTCAAGTCCCCGATAAAAATCTAGCTCTTCATTGACTCCGGCTTTAGATTTACGACCCTTAGAGAACTCGAGGAACACTACTCAGGTCTTATCTGTAATCTTAATACGAATGTAATGACGGTGGAGATCCTTGACGCGATGTCGATGGTAGATTTCTTACCCCTTTGTAAACTACCAGTGAGGATTAGGAACCGATTCGACAATGGGATACGATACTACAGAAGGATTTGATTCAAGTGAGTGCAGTCCAGCACATTTACTAAAGGCACACATATAATTTTTTTAAAGATGCGAGAGTTATAAAGAAAGAATGAAAAGAGTGTTTCTCTCGAAAAGAATAAAATACTATCCCCTTCGGTATGTAATACAGGGTTAACTATGACTAAGTACAAAAATTTTAACCACGTGCTCAGGGAGCCCTAACAGACAATAAAAAAGTTATTCCAGAATTTTAGCTCGCTATTTAAAAAATGGGGTAAAACCCTTTTGGCGCCTATGATGGCTTATGGCTTAGATCCATAGTTGACATTTCATCTGTCAACAACTACAATGCGGTCGTTTGCAGTGTTTCTAAATGCAGAAACGACAAAAATTATTATAATATTCTTATTAGTAATAATACCTGATAGGTAGATAACAGTTAATCCTGTTAGCTCCAGTATTTTGCATTCGTTTTTCATTATTTGGTTACAAACTGGTAAAACTACATTTTCACTCACTACCGATAAACACACTTCCCGTAAGTACAGTTAGATACAATGCCTATGTATTATAACAAAATCGAAGAAAGGGATGAGTAGGTAGGTTCTAATAGATAATAAAAAACGAAAACACCCGCGGCAGTCTTGTCCCATAACCTAGAAAAACAAACCGGCGAACTATATTATGGGAAAATATCTGTACCCGACACATATTCCTTTATTTATTAACTATAAAACATTTAAAATTAAAATAAGGCACTGAAAACTGAAGAAGAACACAAAACTACAATGTAAACACAGGAATTAAATTATAACATGACAGCGAACCGACTGGACCGATTGCCGACTGTGGTCGACTGTTGCATGACGGTTGCTTGCTGGTTGCATACTCTGATTCTCGCATTGGCGGCGTTAAATAAGGATTTAATATAATATCGAAAACAAATTTTTTCGCTTTATAAATAAGTTTGGAAGTTTTTTGAAAGGAGATTCTGTTAATTCTTATTTTTTTATATCCCCTCTTAAAATATTTGTACTTAGTCATAGTTGACCCTGTATACTATTACCTAGACCTATATTTGGTTAAGGAATTTTCCAACTAAAATTTAATTTGATTTGATAAATTAATCTTACTTCCGCTCCTCTATCACGAATAATCACAAATCTAACAAAATTAAAGGCGTTGTATTCCAAGTACAAACAGCAGTGTAAATAGTATGCGACTACTGATAAATTGAAATTGAATTTATTAGTAAATTAAGGAACCAATTCCGGGAATACTAATTAACGAAACGTAAACGTCTACCAACTAAAAAAAACAATTCCAATTAGCGACTTCCGCGTAGTGGTTTCAGTAAGAACGGACTCGTTTGGATGTTTGTACGCCATGTGGTTTATTTTGTTTGGGAGGAGACAAATCTCATGTCCTGGAATTGTTTAATTTAAATGCTGGTTACAAACAACGTCTTCAACGGCGAAACTTCCTTTTTATCACATGCATGCAGAGTACTTGTGCTTATTAAAGATAATTATACGTTTCGGTAAGCGGAATGTCATTCGAAATATTTTTATTAACGCCCCAGTGGCGCGCGAGGGGTATCGCCAGGAAAACATACTCGCTTCATATTTAAAGAGGCGATAAAAATAGTCAAAAGAAGAAAATAAACAACGAAAACTTTTGTAGGTCCGTCGTATTCGTTAATAATGGCTTATATTTAACTAATTAACAAAATTATACTTAAAATATTGCCGAAATATTCGATATACGTGTCAAAAAGACAGAATGATCAACAAATTGCGCTCACTAATAATAATAATAATCATAATAATAATACGTTTATTTCCAACAGGTAAAATATACAATTATAGGAAACAGAAAAAAAATAATAAGAAATACATCTTGATATAAGAATACAAAAAAATATAAAAAGAGTGAAAATTATTTAAATTACTAAGTGTAACAAAAATACGGATACTTTTGCACATTTTGAATATAGAAACAAATACATATATAATATTACTCATTGACAAAATATAATTACAGTAAAATATAATTCCTAAAATGAAACACTTAGGTACGTGTGTAATTATTATTGTTATATTTTTTAATTTTTTTAAATCTAATAATATTTTATAATAGAAATGATGTTAATTTTTTCAAATCATAAATGCATTTTGAAAGTTAAATTACTATTACTGTGACTTTTGGATGATATTGTTTATTATTTAGAGTATAACATTTGATGATCATTTCTGCCATATTTTATGTTTGCACGGCTGTAATATTTTGGTTCATTTATATTTATTACAGAACTAAATATGTTATTTTATAGACATTTTATATTCGGTACAAATTTTATTTATTTACTGATGTTAATTTTGTTTGATGATTAGACCTAGGGTCAAAAATTTTATTGATCATTAAAATTGTAGCGGTTACTTGAAACATTCTTCGGCATTAGAATGGCAAGAAAAATATCTCCTACTATATCGACGTTTAAATATACTATAAAATTTTCACAAGCATTAGTCTTGAATATTTATTTTTGTCAATTAATACAGTAACATTTTACAGACGTATTTGACACCTTTTATGTCGAAAGCAAATAATTCAGATCATTCAAAGGATTTTTATATTGTGACAATTTCCATTACCTGCTATTTTCAATAGGCTCTAAAAGACAACGCTCTTAAAATGGTTAATTAAATATCAAAGATTTAATTAGGGATATCCCAAATATATTTAAATAACCTTAAAAATATGTAAAAATTTTATATTTTCATTAACATATTACCAAATTTGTGGTGTTTTTAGGTATCTATAGAAATCATGAAAAATAAAACGTGTAGAACAAAAATATTATCAAAAATAACATTTTTGATATTTTGTTTATTTATTGTTACCATTTAAATTTCTTTCAAATAAAATAATAACTATTAAAAAGCGTTTACAAGACACACATTTTGCTATTTTAACAATAATTCTTGCATACTTATAAATAAAAGAGAACAGTCTTATATGTAATACCTATTTCTGTTGTAACAATATTTACATCTATAGTGAAATTTAAAAAAGTACGTATTTTCAAAGATTCATGTACCTAAAAATTTGTCCTTTCGTCTCGTTATACATAAAGTATGCGCCAAAAGTATGGAATAAATTCAATAAAAACGAAACAATTATTTTTTGGGAAAAATTCTCGAACAGGTCGATTTTTAATTTAAAAAATACATATTTTAGCGTAAAATGCGATTTTCAAATGTCATTTGTTTTCGAGTAATGACGTCATCGATTTTTTTTTAAATGGCAACACCATATTTTTTTCCTTGATTCTGAAAGATCAGTAGTAAAATTTTGCCCTCTTGCATAGGAAAGTTTTCGAGTAAATGACGATTGAATGCTAGAAAACGTAAATTTTATCCACAAAAAAGTAACAATTCTGAGGTATGTAAAATAAAATACAATTGATTAAATTTTATACTTAAATTAAATGTTCGAATTGCCATCCACCAACTTTTTGACAATGCGCAAGTCTGTGAAGAAATTCTTCTTGTACATTATGAATGATTTCTGGGGTAACTCTGCGTATTTCGTCCCGAATGCGATTTTGAAGTTCTTCTAAATTACGTGGTTTATTAATATACACTTTTAACTTCAAGTATCCCCATAAAAAATAGTCAAGAGGTGTAAGATCGGGCGATCTTGCAGGCCATTCTATCGGTCCGCGTCTGCCGATCCACCTCCCAGGAAAACAGTTGTCCAAAAAATCTCGTACTGGGCGCGCATAGTGCGGAGGTGCACCGTCTTGCTGAAACCATATGGTATCGTCAGGAATGTCAGGGTCATTATCGTTACGAAAAATTACTGCAAGGGCTGGAACAAGGTCATTTTCTAGAAACTCTAAATATCTTTATCCTGTAAGGGTTCCTTCAAAGAAGACTATTCTGTCGTCAACTATTCCAGCCCACACATTTAATTTCTGAGGGTGTTGGGTATGTGCCTCTGCCATCCAATGAGGATTGTCCCGACTTCAATATCTGCAAGTTTGACGGTTTACTGTACCATTCAGACAAAATGTGGCCTCATCTGAAAAAAGTATTTGCCGGTGTAAATTTCTATTTCGTTGACATAAATCCATTAGAATTTCGCAAAAGTGTAAGTGGCGATCGGGATCATCTTCTGAGTTCCTGCACAAGTTGAATTTTGTAGGGATGATATTTTTCCTTCCTCAAGATACGTAGCACTGTGCTCTGACTAGTGTCATTGTTTAATGCAACCAATCGTGAATAATTATGAGGATTATCCACCATACTTATCAAAATGTTCTATTTCTGATTTTCATTAATGCTTGGACGTCCAGGTTTTGGAATATTTACAACATTGCCAGTTTCTCTAAATTTAGACTCTACCTTACTGACTGTTGATTGGCTGATAGGGCGATCTGGATATTTTTCATTAAATAAATCGCAAACTTCCTGCTGAGTTCTAGTCATATTCCCGCATCCGATAAGAATTAAAATTTCAATTCTTTGAGTAACAGTTGAATATGCCATAAAACTTTAAATTGAATAATAATTTCTATGTAGCTTACAATACTTATTAGAAAGTCGGTGTGACAATGACACTTTGCAAAGATTTTCACCTACGTGATCCATAAAAGAACTATGGAATTCGAAAAACTAAACTTGATAACGTTTTTGCCAAAAAATAATTGTTTCGTTTTTATTCAATTTATTCCATACTTTTGGCGCATACTGTATATTCGTTTTATTTCGGTATCTTACTTACTTAAACATCTACCTATAATTTATGTTCAATTGTAATCTAATGTAGAATTTCGTAATAAATACAGAACGTAATATTATTTGTAGACTATAAATTTAGACTGAAAAAAGAACTATAAAACTGAAATACAACACTTCGTGATTTCAATTTTCCATTGCAATGAGAAAAAATATATTATACATTTTAAAAAATTAACTTTCACTTTTAAAATAATGTAAAAGGTATTCCAAATAAATGAAATAAGACGTGTTTAAAAGAAATGCAAAAAAAACTTATTGCACTAAGAAGTCGTGAGCTCCCTCTCTTGAAATAGAATTCCCTTATCCTTTTTACTACTTAAGGGCGTATTTTCAAAAATTATCAGATAGCGGTTCATGTTATAAGAACAATATATTCGAGCCTATTTTCATTCTTGTATCTTCAAAAACAATTGCGCCCAACAGTACCAATAAAATTTTAATCCGTCACAACGCCACGCAGGGAATTCTTAATAACGACATTTAAAATTTTCCTAGACTTCACGCCCCATAAAAATTTATACGCGCACACATGTTCGACGTAAAGTTATTATTTTTGGAAGAACATCTTTATGACCTTACTGCAAGAAAAGTTAACGAGGTAACAGCAGTTAACGAATTGGTTTTACAAAATAAATTGTTCGAAAACATACCCCAATAATCAAAAACATGTTTGCCTCATGAAGTCTCGCATGCAATACGTACCTGAAACAAATGAAAACAAATATTAGAAATGAAAATATGTTTATGTTTGTTGTAAAGACACCATCCATGGACTTTATTTAAGCTGCTCTGAACTTTTAAACAATCTGTTGTAGATTCTATTTTCCAATAAAGTTTTATATAATCTGCAAAGAGTGTACACTCAAGTCAGCAATATCATCAATAAACATTATAAATAAGAGGGGGCATGGAGCCTTGAGGAACCCCATAAGTTGCAGAAATTTCCACGGATTTCCACCCACGGTTCCTTTTATATAAAACGATAAAATGGTATTTTATCGTCGACCAAAAAAGATTAATTAGAAAAGAGATTAAGAATTAGGAAATAATTAATTTTGGGAGACGACAATGGAATCGTCGCGTGTAAAACAATTTTTTTTATAGTCCAAATATGGACCCATTAGGTATAAAGAAAAATTTAAATTCTGGTGCAGACTTGGTAACAGCAAAGCGGTTGGGTGGTTGGTAGTTTTCTTCCGTAGCAAAGACATACATTGAGGAATCAGTGGCGAATAAGATTGCTGTATCAGAATGAATTCATAATATCGTGAAAAATCATACCATTGTCGCCAAAACATTAGTATCATGGTCGGAGGAAAAAATGATTCTTCCCATGCACATTTCTGGGAATAAAAATTGTAATATTAATATTTGAATTCCCAAATAGTAGGTAATAATTTAAATTAGTGGTTATAAGTACTTACTTAAAAAATAAAGAACTTTACCTTTGGTGTTAAAGTATCATTTTATCTATCTTCGCGGTCAAAGAACTACTTTATCTACGATTTTTAGTAGATGAAAGATAACTTTAACAATAGCTATAGAAAAAAACTATTTTATAATTAAACAAAAAATAATCAAGATTCATACTAATTAATATTATATTTTCTATATTTCTGCCATCGAGATTGCGAAAGTTGTTTGAAGATGTGCATATTCCAGTGACTTGATACGGATAACTCTGAGACAGATAAAACCCCGTTGTCAAGTTTCTTAAAGTAGATTAAAATGTTATATTATACGTTAGGGTTTGGGGCGACAGGTGACCTAACCGAGCAAAATCTAATAAAAAACGCCTGAAAAGGTTTGCAAACTTTATATTATAGCGAGAATCGATACATACGTGACGCGAATAAAATAATTAATCCAGCATATTTTCGTGACATTGGGGCAACGCCATTTCTTCCTCGTACATGTTAAACATGGTAAATGCCGTAGCAAAAGTATCTACAAGGTTAGCTGAGAGTAAATTTTGTTATCAATAACAATTAATTGTCAATTTACATAAATGATTATGTATTCGTATTTAAGATGCTTACTAAAATTATCCAGTTAAAACAGGAACCGAAAAGCACTGCAAGGTACAGAAGTGTCTATCAGAGAGAATATAGGGCAATTCAGAACTTATCTTAAAAAAAATTGTAATGTATAGGGAAGGAATTTTTACAAATACAGATTTGTAAAAAAATCAAAAAGGGAAGTTCGAAAATGATTTAAAAATACACTTCTGTATGGCAGTGGAAATTGGTATACTGTAAAACCTGACCTTTCGCAAGGCAAAGCATGCAGTCGGCGACCGGTACGGCGGCAAATTATAATAAAAAAATGAACGGATAAAAAAACTGAAAGAATTTCCCAACGAAAGAAATAAATAAAATTTTATAGCACCTATTTTATATCAGCAAATTCCACTGTTTTTGCCGCTGCTATTATTATTAATTAATAAAATTAATTTGTGTTTTTAATTCATAAAATAATTTGACATACTTGATGTTACAACTTTTTATTTATTTTATCCACCGATATATATATATATATATTTGGGCTCGTCTTACCCAGTTTCTACGAACTAACGCAAATGGTTCTTGTCCATTTTGAATTCGTAAGTTATTGGCAGTAACTATGATACGTTCGCGTTAATCATCACTATAGTTTGTTTAGAAATGAAAGAGAGTAATAAAAGTTTATTATGTATGCAAATCGTAAATAAATGTAGTGCTGGTGCTTATATTCAATATTTTTATATTATGTATTATCGGTATAGATGAGGTGTACTTTTAAAAAAAACTTTGTGTGACCGGGTTGTACTAAATTGTAGCAGGTAGCTAAAATTTAATCCCCGACAATTCGTCTTTGTCTATGCCGCTTCAATTTCTCGGTTCATTTCTCTTATAAGTAAACAATATAAAAACAGCATTTCAAAACATGAGGCTACTTTAGGCATCATAACCGGGTTAAGAGGGTTTTTAGTAATTCAAATAAAATTATTCAATATTATTATCAAAATATTTATTTAAATTTAATGAATAGACTTTTATTCCACACAGAAACATGTATATGTATATTGAAAATTCAAAATATGGTGAGTAAATGTAGTGTTGTATAAATGTACAATAAAGAAATTTAAAAAGTAGATATATTAAAATTCATCCATATTCTGATGAATTATCTTCGTATCCTAGATTGATAACGATAGGTTCCACAGTAACGTCAATTAAATTATCGAGTTACCACATTTTCTCCTCTTTTTTTTTTGTACATAATGTATACATCTTTGCCAGTAATCTGCAGTTACTCATTCCAAGGAATATTTTAACAAAATTTTCACGTCATTTAATTTAAACGTCGTATTATTTCGCGCTACAACTCCTTTTACCTGTGCCCAGACCAATTCGATTGGATTAAGTTCACAGTGATAAGGTGGTAACCGTAGTACCGTTATTTGGCGATTTGTTAACATTTCATCGATAACATATTTTTTCTGATCTTTATTAAGATTGACAAGTGTCAAAAGTTCCTTTTCACCATATTTGTTTTAAAAGAAATGACCGGATAGCGATTGAATTATATCGGCTTTCCTCCAAGCAGTCGTAGGCGTTCGCTCGGTTTGCCGTGAATGGTAACTGGCATTATCCATGACAATTACAAACCCCGGAGGAATAAGATCCAACATCTGTGTAAAATACTCTTCAAAAACATCTGCGTTCATGTCTTCGTGATAGTCACCTGTATTTTTAGATTCAAATAAAAGTAAACCGCCATCTACAAAACCATTGACACTACCTATATGTGTCACTATTAATCTTCGCCCTTTACCTGAAGGTGCCTTGAACCCTGTTGAAAGTCCATCCAAAAATACTTGTCGAAAACCTTTTACATTTTTATCTTATCATACTTTTGTTACAGTATATCCCTCGTTGACCCAAGTTTCGTCTAGATAATAAATTACCCTTCGTCACGGAATTTTCTAATTGATTTTAAGTAGGATCTTCGCCAACAAATAATTTTATCTTTATCGATAAGAACTGACTTCCTGTTCTGCTTTTCCAGCAAAAATTCAACTCTCGTGAGACGGCCCATAATTTGCTTCTACTGATTTTTGGCAAATCGTTGTCCTTTGAAAGTTCACTTAAAATTTTGTTTAGCGTTGGTATTTCTTTTTTAAAATAAAATGAGTGTACTTTTCTGAGAATGACATTTTTGAAGAAATCATCTATAACGACTTTTGACCTCCCTGTACATGATTTTGGGGAATTTACAGTATGTTGTTCATTTTTTGTTTCCTTTAAGAGTCTGTAGATAGTCGATTTTCCAATCACTTTTCCACGATGTCGTCAACACTGGTGGTAGGATTTTGGTGTTTTAATGCATTAAATACATTTAATATAATAATCTTTTCATTCTGAGACAGCGCACATCTTTTCACGCGTTTAGCAGGTACGTAATCTGATAAGCTCGACATTTTACCCAAACAATATTATATCCACTGGCACAATAGTCACTAAACACAAGTCGAATTTTACTCTACTGCCCTAGCATGTCTTCGTATATTCAGCTCTAAGACTGGATTGATCTGTCACAATACACTGGCTCCTGCCCTATGGTGTATCCAGTAAAATATATTAATGTACACCCATTACCTGTTAGCATTAGTGTTACCCGATAATTACCTGAAACGAAATATTACCACGCTCATGGCCGGTTCTTATCTCGGGGTTTTATTACTCTCTTTCATTTCCAAACAGACTATAGTGTCCACTTCGGTGCGACACACTGAATTATTTAAATATCGCCATAAAAAGAAGTTCACAGGATTTGAGTCAGGAGATCGTATCGGTCATGGTACCGGTTCTCCTTGTCCAATCCATTATACCCCTTGACCTTCATTAAGGTACTCCGAAAGATTTTGTCGAAAATGAGGAGAAGCACCATCGTGCAAAAACTAAATTAGGGGTCTATCAACTAAGAGCATATCTTCCAGAAGTTCAAGCAGATCATTTCAAAGAAACTCGAAATATTTTTTAAATCAAGCGATCATCGACAATCCGTGTCCAAACGTTTAAGCAAAAGCGTTGTTGGAAATGATCACGTTGAATAGCGTGCGGATTTTCAAAATCCCAAACATGAATATTATGAATGTTATACATCCAACTCGGTGAAAAAAAAGCTTCATCTCTGCTCAACAAAATGCTCAAACCTGGGATTTTGTTGCAGCTACCGTTCACTAACTCTAATTCATAAGGAATAATCCTTTGGTATTAATACTTAGACATGCTGTAGATATACGATCGGATATAATTGAACCTCATGTATGATATACCTACATCTCTTCCACGATTCGGCTGCAAAGGAGGAGGGCCTCTGAGGCCGGTTTTCGGCCCGTTTTTTTTCGCCAATAAGTATAGGTCATAAACAGTCGATTTGACCCTAAACGGAACCTTAAATCGAATTTCAGTATTCGAAATCGCTTGCATTCCGATGACGCTAGAGAACTACAGTAGTCCAGCGATGTAAAAGTTGAAAATACTACACTTTTTGCTCAGGAACTATAAGGATTTAACAAAAAAAAATACGATAATGACTTGACGCGTCTATTCCTATTTTAGGACAACTTGTGGGTCACCCCGCATATTTGAATAGGTACAGAGTTTTGGATCTATTTATGATCCAGTATTTCTCGTCTTACTTATTTAAAAAATCTACAAGAAGTATGAAACCCAACTAGGATTTTGACTCAGACTTACTATCAGGATTCTTTTCAATTTTCATTTTACGAACTTAATATTTGAAACACGCATTACACAAACATTTGTTTATTTTGCTCCCAGTCTAAATCGCAGATTTATATGTGGCCAAACTTAATTTGGGATTTCCCAGAATCTACATATTTTTCTTCGTAATTTTCCTAATCGAAATATTATTATGAATGTTATTTAAAAACTCGTTTCAAAATTGCTGTAGACTAAATAAAAGTTCAAGCTATACATAAACACAATCGTACTCATTTATTATGTGTAAATGTTGTCATTTTGTTAGTTATAACTTACCGTTAATGAGAGAATCAAAATGCCAATAATAGAGAAAGTAATAGATAATTAATTCAAATGTGATTTGATAGTGATCCTATTACCTCTATTTTAGAATTATAGAATTTATAAAAAGTAAATAAACCATTTGAATTCTTAAAAGTGTGATGTTAGTAACCGGAAACGATAGTCTTAGCTCCTATCTCCTATGATGTATCGACATTAGAATGGAGGTACAAAAATCAATGAGTAATTTTACGCGTTGTCTGGTTTAGGGATATCATTTCCCAACTTGAGCATCTGCCATTCCGGGACAATTGTTTTTACGTTTTCAAATGATTGAAACAAAACATCAAACATCGGAAATTCAGATAACTTTGATAACTATGACTGGGAAGTAGGTAAATGGTAAGTAATAACAAACATTAAAATGAACTACAAAATAAACCCTTTTTACTTTCCGTTGCTACTTAAATCTATATTTTTGTTGAAATCGAGCAGCCTAAAGCAGTTTTTGGTCTGATTTAACTAGAGCCAAAAAGTCCTCACATGTATTTCCGATTTTACTTGAGATATACTCAGTCGATTTCTTTCCTTGGTTGTCATGACAAGGTCAATCAATCACAACTAAAAGCTTTGAAGCGTCTTATAAGCACGAACATATACCTCAGACTACCATAACACGGCGCGGCGGTTGGTCGTCAAAGTTCGCAGCGACGCAGCGTTGCTGTATACATGAAAATATCTGAATATTGTTCAAATGTTCTTAAGTTAAGGATTTTCAGGATTTTTTATGTCCCGTCCAATGCAAAACTTTTACCGGGACAAACTTTGTCATTCCTGGTTAATCCCGGCCAAACCGGGACGATTGGGAACCCTTAGGTAATCTCAAAATAATAGATTTATGTTATATAATAATCTACCTAATTCTACCTAATTGTAAGTAGCGTAGTAAAGGAATTGTAACATTCTCATAAAAAAATTACGTTGACAGCAACGTTTTGAATCGCCGCGCAGCGGCAAGAAATCAAACCTCAAACAGAGAGTCATAAATCCCCGTTAAAATATGCGCGTTTGAATTTATAACCGCACGCGGGGAATAAATGACTCCTTCATTGTGTTCGAATGGATCTTTGTTCCCTGATTAGGTGCAGTAAAAATTAAAATTAGTAATAAATTACGCTTATGCCCAGGTACACCCATCTTCAATAAGAACGCGAGTTGCCTCATCTGAAGTGCCTATTCAAAACAGCGCCATTGTATGCTGAAGAGGGACGTCCATAATAAAAGATACGACACGGTTCTATCGCGTGTCAAATCGATGCGCCCGCGGTGATGCTGGGAAATAGCATACGAGCTAGTGTCAAAAAGTAATGGACGTATAGTCTATATCATCGATATAAGGGAATATAAAAAATCAAATATAATATAAATAAAAAATTATATGGGCACGGCACTATTTAGAATGCGACGTTGTAACATTTCACATAAACTAGGTAACCGCTTTCTGTATACAGGGTGTTTACAGGAGTACCATACACTAATGTCTTCAAATATTCCCAAACAAAGAAATCTAGAGGGTTCAGATCAGGCGATCTTGGAGGCCATAAAACAGGTTCGGCGCTTCCTACCCATCTATGTGGAAAAGTTTGGTGTAAGTGCTCTCTAACGGCCATGGAAAAATGAGCTGGAACCACATTTGTTGCTTCTGATTCAAATGAATGTCTTCCAGAAACTCATATAGTGTGTTCTGCAGAAAGTTGAGGTAAGCAGCGCCTGTTAATCGGTTTGGTAAAACAACAGGACCTAGAAACCTGTCACCTACAATACCCATCCAAATGTTTAATGAAAAACGTACCTGATGTCCAGATTCTATTAGAGCATGAGGATTTTCGTCGGCCCAAATATGCGTATTGTGAAAATTAAACACTCCATTTCTTGTGAACCCGGCCTCATCAGTAAAAAGAATATTTGCAAGAAACCGAGGGTCTTCAGCATCATGACGTAGAAACCAGCGGCAAAAAACCAAACATGCTTGATGATCATTTATTGGATTTAAGACCTGAACTCGTTGCACATGGTATGGATAAAGCAGTTGCTCGTGAAGGATTCTCCAAACAAGAGGACCACTAATTCCTACCTCGGCTGATATTCTCCGCACACTCGTAACTGGATTCTGCTCTACCAGTGCTAGAATTTCTTTTTCTGCTCTAGGAGTGGATACCGACTTTGGTCTTCCAGTTAAATGGCACTGTTTGCTCAAGGAACCGGTATCACGCAATCTTTGGTGAATTCTTCCAAACATGCGTTGTGAAGGAATCTAGCGATTTGGATAAGCGTCAACATAAAGACGTCGCGCTTCGGTGGCGTTCCCATTAGCACGACCATACATGATTTGGGATTTACGACCCCAGAGCGGCTTGTATCAAACATTTAATAATAGTATTAGGCAACGTTCCATACCATTCAATACTTTCAGAGAGGATTCCGATACTTCCGCACAAAGAAAAGAATACTCAAGGATTTCTCAAAATCCATAAAACTGCGTACGATGCTAGTTTGAAGAAAAATGAGTTCTGCATATAGTCAATTTTGCAAAGAAATATGTTATTGAGGAGACTGCTACAGCTCACAGACATACCGTTCTACGGCATCTATACTGCTATGTTTTTAATCCCATTGAATTAATATGTAGTCACTTAAAAAGATACCTTCAAAGAAATAACACCTTTCCAAAATTTGATAAAACAGTTAACAATGTTATAAGAAGGAAGGTGAATAAAATTACTTCAGCTAATTGGAAATGTGTCAAACATGTCATAAAAATTGACGGAGACTGTATAAAGTTGCATCAATCGATTGGGATAAATAAAAGTAGTTTCATAAAAACTGTTGAAGAATATTTTTGTATAGCTATTTTCTACTATTATTTTTTTTTATTTTGTTTTTATTCTAAATAAGTATAATTTAACTTATTAGTTATTTTTCTCTGTTTTTTTTTGTTTCCCTTATGTACCCTTACTCTACCCATTCCTAATTCCACCCTCCTGATAGAACATCCAATATTTAATCAAAATAGTATTTAGCATTTGTTTTTTTCCAAATAGCCAAATTTACATTAATTATTATACAGGGTGTCCCTAAAAGGTTGAAACAACGTTTCGTCACATAAAGTACCGTTAAAAATAAATCGATTTCACTGGTTTAAAGAATTCCAATAATAATATTAATTATAAAGATTAATTATGTATTTTGTTGGTGTATTTTGATAATAAAAGTCTCCCAACCAAATTGCAGAGATGTAATAATAGTAGAGTGATTTATAACAAAGAATAAAATATTGTTTGTTACAGTTGTTATGGAGTGGTTTCAATCTCTTACAATTGGTTAAAATAAATTATAATCATATGTATTTTCTTTTACATATATTACAAGAATTATAACATTACTATTTAGCATTTGTACAATTGAGTTTGAAACTATTGTCTTTAAACATGTTTATTATTTATATTATAAACTGTGTTCATTCTGTTCAGAGCTGGGAATTCTTCGACCCTAATAATCATGCTTACTTACGCTTTATCAATCAACATCATTGAAATCTTTTAAACGAGCAGAGAATGTTAAGATTTATGCAACCCGTTATACTTTCAACCATGAGCAAACGTGCTTTCCCGCGACGGCATATTTATTTTTATAGATCAGAGGCCGACTCCATTTCTAAACAGATCACTAGGTATGAATAACTTCTCCTAAAATGGAAACACATTTAACAATTTACGACCGTGCGATAGGCAGCGCTAACTGCTTTCACCACTTGGCATGCATAGTCGGCCCATTAATGTAATTGTTGAAAATAACACCAGCCCTGACTAAGCCACCGCACGTGACGAAAAACTAAAAGAGGAACAGGAATCAACAAACCCGAAGAAGCGTGACATCATCGGTGATTTCATCGAGAGGTTCGCGTCGCGTCGCGTCCCGATTGATACGTCACTTCTTTAACTGTCGTCCGTCAAAGATGACTCGATCGTACGCCGTTGCAGTTTATGGGTATGGGTGCTTGTTTACTGCAGTCCCTTTGATGGACGAGCCAGGCATTAATAAAATTTTAGATGGACCGATAGCCTTGCCGAACGAATCGGTATAATCGATGGCTGTTTTTGGCTGATGACATGATAATCTCCAGGTACAGCCAAAGGTGCATATTGATCGCGGTAACAGTAATTGGTCGATTAGCAATTCATGTAGTAACGGCTTTGCCTGGTGAGGCGGTTGCATTCCAAACAGCGAGAGGCTTGGTGTTGGTTGGAATGGAATCAGCGGCAATCATCGTCTAATATACAAACATTTGCCTTTCCATCAGATCAATTTTCTTCACGTCAGCACCTAGACACTAGATCAAGTTTTTTGATCTTGAAAAAGTACTGTATATCTACAGTTCAAAGGAAAGATTGATTTCCAAATCGTGGGACCTATTATGGAATTAGTTCGTCTATACTCCACGTAATAAGGTGTTACAATAATACAATTTGTAAGCCACAAAACTGAGAAGAAGAACTAGATCATCTATTATTATTAACTCGTAGAGACATTTGAAAATCCTCAGAAATATTGACTAAACCAAATACAAAATTCTCAAAGATCATACCAAATTCTTGATATTGCCGTGATTTTCAAGTACAGATATAGTACATTTTTGTACAGGGTGTCTCAAACTCGACAGATAAAGGTTTAATATGAGGATACAAAAAGTTTAAATCCAATTTGGGATACGTTCTAAAGAGTCTCAAAAGAAATACCACCTAAAAATCACAGCGGTGGAAGGATCAAGTAGCCGTTGGAAAATAATTGAATGGTTGCTATTGAAAGTACATACATGTCACAAAATACTCGTCATTACTTATAACTTTTGTGCTTACAAAATGTTTTCTCGTTTAGAAAAAGTTGCTAATCGCTAATTTACGGCAAGTCACAAAAAAATTTCAAGAAGAGCTGTAGTTATATCGAGAAAGATATCCAAAGCGCCTCATTCCTGACCATAATACCTTTACAAGATTAGAGGCGACCTTGCGATGAAATGAAGATGCATTTTCTGTTCGGAAGAATCAAATAATTGACCAAAGGGTAAGAATTAATGTTGATACAGATAGACTGTTACAATATTTCGAAAAAATATCCACGAAATTCGATACAGCAGACTAGCCGGGAATTGAATTTAGATAAATCAGCCGTTCAACGAATTAATTTTATAGCTCAAATTTTAGCAAATATTTTTTTGTGGGGGGTTTTAAAAAATAAGATTTACAAAATACCTTCGCGAGATATTAAGAATTTGAAAAAAAAATCACGACGAAATGTTAATAAACACAGCACACATAGAAGTACATATAGATAATAAATAGTACGAAGGCATTTGCCTCATTTTTCAAATTTAGTTATTGTTATCATCATCTTTTGTTTTTTTACTGTATTAGAAAGGCATTTTAAACTAGTATATATCAAATCTCCTACAATTCCTATCACTGAAGTCATATGTATGCTCTCTGATGCCAAACATCTAGATATGCTAATGAACAATTCCACAGACAAAGCTCTATTCAATATCTAAAAAATAAGAATCTAGCTAAATTAATTTAATGAAAACACTATAAATATCTAAGTTCACTTTTGAAACTGTGGGAACTCGAAAATTCAACCACAATAGATGAGAACTGACCTATTTCTGCATTTTCGAGGACAAAATTTTAGTACTGTCTGATAGAGAATTAAACGATCTTTCAGAATCAAGCAAAAAAAATATGGTGTTGCCATTTAAAAAAAAATCGATGACGTCATTACTCGAAAACAAATGACATTTGAAAATCGCATTTTACGCTAAAATATGTATTTTTTTAATTAAAAATCGACCTGTTCGAGGATTTTTCCCAAAAAATAATTGTTTCGTTTTTATTGAATTTATTCCATACTTTTGGCGCATACTGTATATTAGCTTAAAATACCTTTCTAATACAGTAAAAAATGTTACAAAAGCTAATAATAAAGAATATATGGGTAGATATTGTGGGTGTAATTCAACGCTGGTCGGGGCTTTAGTCCGCAGAATAGTTAGTTTCACACAATATTGTTAATACCTAAAAATATATAAAAAATCATCTTTTGTTTTAACTGTATTAAGGAATTATCGAGTTTAATCCTTTTATTCATTCCTAATGACAATTATACACTTTAAACAACGTTCAATTATTTCCAACGGCTACTTGATCCTTAAACCGTTAATGTGATTTTTAGGTGCTGCAATTTCAGAAATATTTTATAAAGCTGCATGTTTATAAAAGTAGCAAATGTGCGAAATTTGAAAAAAATCGCTCCAGTATTAAAAAAGTTATAATAAAAAAACAATTAAAAAAATAATAAATTAGGGGTTATGTAGCTCCGTTTATTGACTTTTCGAGAAAATGTTACATTAACTTTACACATTTCTTTTTCTCAACTAATACTTATTATCTTCTAAAATTTCTGCAGGATTTTCCGGACACCCTGTATCTATCACATTTTGTGGTTTCTAAAGCAAACAAAATAATATGGAATAAATAGATATTTCCACAGTCTATCAATGATGGAAATGTTTATTTATCTATCTTACTGCCTAACACGAGTTAATTTTTTTCTGATACTGTATATGTCCTTCCGAGTTGTACCATGTTTTGACAGAAAGCTTTCCTCTTCTTGTTGTGGCCCTGTCTCTAGTCTCCAAATTTAGTTTTGTTTTGTCATTCATTCTCGCGTTTGTACTTGAAACATGAAAACTTTAATAACTTGGTCTCGATTTTGCTCTTCAGATACTGTATATGTCCTTCTAAGTTGTATCATGTCTTGACACAAAACTCTCCTCTTCTTGTTCTGATCCTGTCTCTATTAATATTTAAATTTAATTTTGTTCTTTGCACTTGAAACATGAAAACATTAAACTCTCGATTTTTTAATAATAAATAATAATAATTTTATTTTCCAACAGGTTAATCACCCAATTACAGGAAAACATATAAGAAACAAAAAGACAAATAAACTGTGTGTTGCCAAAGAACAAAACAATTAAAATAAATAAGCAGCAAATGTAACTTGAAAAAACAAAAAAAAATACACTTTATAATATACTATAGTTACTGAATATCCTGATAAACTTTCAAAACTTCAACTAAAGGAGTTTAATATCACAATAACAAGATATTTTGTTAAACAAATAACACATGGTATTGATTGGAGATTTCACCATAACATTAGTTATATTAAATGTACAATAGAATGTATTACGCGAACGTAAATTTTGCATATCACAAATGGTTCAACAAACAAGGACAATCAACCAGATTATGAATCAACTTATACAGAAAAGTCAATACAATGCAGCCTCTCCTATGTTAGAGAGAATCTAATTGAAACAAATTCAATAAATAATCATAACTAGTACCTCTAGGAGGATAACTACCATACAGTTTAAAAAACATACATTTTTTGGACTGATTCAATGTAACTAATAGAATTTTGGTATAGCGGATACCAAATAAGTGAACCATATTCAATCTTACTTCTAATAAATACCATATAAGTCCAATGTCTTAGAACTATTAAAGTTAGTAAATTGATTCCAATTTCTAGTGAAAAATCCTCTCAGTCTATTAGCCGACGATACCATGTCTCTAATGTGACTATTAAATGTCAATTTATTGTCGAAATTTATATCTAAATCTCGAAACTCAGAACTGCTGGTAAAAATAGCATCATTGCTGGTATAGTTAAAATGTATAAGATTGAATTTCTTAGAAAAAGTCACAATTTTATATTTAGAAATGTTTAAACCAGATTTAAACCGTTGTCAGAGCACCATCCGTTAACGTATTGTAATAGTCTATTTTTAAATATATTTTTAAATCATACGCAAATAATAAGCCAGATGTTTTTAATTTAGCATTAAGGTTATTGACGAAAAGTAAGAATAGAAGTGGGCCAAGGTTAGAGCTCTGGGGCACCCCCGAAGAAGCCACATAATTATAAGAGGAATAAGCGCCATATTCAACATATTGGTGTCTGAGAGACAAGAATTAATTAAGAACTGCTGTTAAACTATCTGAAAATCCAACTGATTTCGCTCTTCTTACAGCATTTTCGATTAAGTCGCATTTTTGCACTCAATGTGAACTGAGAATAGCTTCATCATCAAAAAAGGCGACAATCGAAAATATTATTAATCTTAACGTTATATTATCAGCACAAGTCCACCCTTACAACGAATATGTGGTAGGTCTTATAAATCTTTATTACAGCTATTAAACCACAATATATACAATTCATCTAGCATACATCAAAGTTCTAACCTACTGCTGTAGATAACTCGATCTTTCAGGGAAGCGATTTTAAATAAACAATCGTTTTATTATATAAAGTGTTTATTGCGACCAGTGAATAGGCCTATTTAGAGTTTACTGTTCATTTGAGCGCGCACCGCGCCGATATTGGAATAATTATAGAAATATAATTAAAACTATGTGAGCAATTAATCGGCAATAAAACCCGCAAGGGAGCCGCACTCGGCTAACGAGGCGATGGTGACAGATATTGAAATTAATTACCCTTTCCAAAGCGCTCCAGTTATGGCCGATGATTCATCAGTTCGATTTAAATCGAAAGGACTGTCCTTTCCGAGCCATAAAGTCTGATAGATGACCCTGGCACACTACGACCATAGGCAAAATGGTGTTTTGGTATTCAATAACAAGAAGGAAACAAGGGGGATGGTCCTCTTCTTTCACTAACAATTTTGTGTTCTCATCAATAATTCGAGTATTATGTTCACATTAAAACTGGCGTTTTATGGACACAGAATCGAGAATGATGCCCAAGGATAATACATCCAAGAGGTGGCGGTTGTTATTATCGTAAATCTAAACTACAGAGTGTTAAAAAAAGAGTGTAAAATATTTCAGGAGGTAATAGTATGAACCAAAATAAGCAGAAAAGTCTTAATAAATATGGGTCCGCAAAGTAACGGTTGCGGAGATATGGACCACTAATCGTTTGCAAACATTTTATTTTATTAGGAATAAACCGACAAAAGAAGCTTTTAACAAACAAAAAGCAAAGTTACAGAAGATGTTCAAAGTGCCCTCCGTCCATTTCCAAGCAGGCACGAGATCTTCGTCTCAACGATATTCGAACTCTTTAGAAAACACACTCCTTGGTTTGAATTTCTTAACACTTTTGATTAATCCGTAGCTGCAGCTCTTCCAGGCTACAGGAGTACCATACACTAATGTCAAATATCTCCAAACAAAGAAATCTAGAGGGCCATAAAACATGTCTGGCCCTTCCTACCCATCTATGTGGAAGAGTTTGGTGTAAATGCTCTCTAACGGCCATGGAAAAATGAGCTGGAGCACCATCATGCTGGAACCACATTTGTTGCCTCTGATTCAAAGGAATGTCTTCCAAAAACTCATACAGTGTGTTCTGCAGAAAGTTGAGGTAAGCAGCGCCTGTTAATCGGTTTGCTAAAACAACAGGACCGGTGTAACCTACAATACCCATCCAAATGTTTAATGAAAAACGTGCCTGATGTCCTGAGAGCATGAGGATTTTCGTCGGTCCAAATGTACGTATTGTGAAAATTAAAGACTCCATTTCTTGTGAACCCGGCCTCATCAGTAAAAAGAATGTTTGCAAGAAAACGAGGGTCTTCAGCATCATGAAGTAGAAACCAGCGGCAAAAAACCAAACGTGCTTGATGATCATTTATTGGATTTAAGGCCTGTACTCGTTGCACATGGTATGGATAAAGCAGTTGTTCGTGAAGGATTCTCCAAACAAGAGTACCACTAATTCCTACCTCGGCTGATATTCTCAGCACACTCGTACCTGGATTCTGCTCTACCAGTGCTAGAATTTCTTCTTCTGCTCTAGGAGTGGATACCGACCTTGGTCTTCCAGATAAATGGCACTGTTTGCTCAAGGAACCGGTATCACGCAATCTTTGGTGAATTCTTCCAAACATGCGTTGTGAAGGAATCTAGCGATTTGGATAAGCGTCAACATAAAGACGTCGCGCTTCGGTGGCTTTCCCATTAGCACGAACATACATGAAATGCATGTCTGTTAATTCTGCGTTAGAGTAACCAGCCATAACGAAAGAAAACTTGTGCACTGAGAACAACTGTCAAATACGTACTGCTTATTTCACTAAATATCAACCAACTATTATAAGAAAATATACAACGTTTTTGCAAAATAAAAGAAGGAGCTAAAAACATAAAGCATTCCATATCTCCGCAACCGTTACTTTGCGAACCCATGAGACTTTTCTGCTTATTTTGGTTCATGCTATCCTACCTCATACTATTCATACCTCCTTAAATATGTTACACTCTTTTTTTAACACCCTGGATAATGAAGAATTTTGTAGAGTGTAATAATGTTTATAATACCGCATACAATTTTCTCAATGTATAGTTGTTCAAGAAACTTTATGATGAACGTAAGAGGTGGAATAGTATACATGATGATTCCGAACTTATCTAAAAAAATTTGAGAATAGATGGGTCATGATAAATGGAACCGACATCGTAAAAAAAAATTGTAAAATCTTTATAGTTTCTGAGTACAAAATTATTGAAGTTGTAGTATTTTCAACCTTTACATCGCCGGACTGCTGTAGTCTCTAGACAGGCGATTTCGATTATTGAAATCCGATTACTTTTTGTAGGTACTAATGTTTTTTTGACGCTTGCCTTTATATTAGTTTTTTAAGTGTCAACAATGACTGACACGCTGACGCCGTAATAATGCTTTAGCAGAACGATTTCCCGGTAAACATGTGCCAAATGCAGCTACTATTGTGTGCTGTGAGTGCATGTGTTGTGCAACGCGAGGGAAATTTAAAACCGAAGTGTGGAAGAGATAAAGGTCTAGGGCGTCCACGGCGTATTGCAGCAGTGTGGCGCATCCTATACGAGTCTCAATTATATCCGTATCATGTCCAGCGTGACCAGTACGGTCTCCTGACTTTAAATCATTTGGAATTCTTTTTGTGGGGATATTTAAAAAATGAAATGTATCGCACCGAAGTGGATACCTACTATTGATGATCTACGTAAATGTATCATAATTGCTGCCAATAACTTACGAGTTCAAAATGGACAAGAAAGCAGAAATATTCACTGGGAGTGTTATGTGCTGGAATTTTAATCTCTGTCTAACTCTAGGTTTTGGCCATATTTTGGTTATACAGAGATACAAGTACCTTCATATACAAGGTGAAGAAATACTAAGGAAAAAAAATAAGTACAGAATCTACATGAGAAATTATTTGACACGTATTTTTTTGTTTTTCCGATTTTTCATTTTTGGGGTCTCTACGTCCCCTTGAAATTGGGCCTAAAATTTAGTTTTTTGCAAATATCTTCAGAATCCTAAAGCCAATTTCAATGGCATTTGGTGTGGGGTTGTAGATAGTCTATACGAATATTATTTAAAAAGTAATTTTGTCAAGTACCACAGAGGGCGCGAGTTATGCGTAATGCCACTCAGTTTTTTTAAAAACTTTTATTTCCATTTTTTTGTCTAGATTCTTTGCCATTGCATTCGAAGCAGCGTTTCATTCTACGCAAAAAAGTACACTTTACTAGTTAGTGTATGCGATCAAATAACGTACAGGTTGTGACGGAAGTGGTTATGGCAGCATATTTTAATGGATTGATAAAGAAGTATACACCACTTGCGGTCTACATACTCGATGTTGTGGTCAACGTTATTTATTTATGAGAAAATAGATATTAGCAAGTAGGTTTCATAGTGCTATATTTTTAAAATTATTAGATGTAACCGCATAATAATTAATATATTAGATGCGAATATATTTGATCATAAAGATGTTGAGTAGTTTCTAAACGAAGATCCCGATGAGGTTTTCTTACTTATGAAGGTGGTTATTGTAATGGGAGTTATAGGCGCTTGTCGGTGCGATGAGTTAGTGAATTTATAAACCACTGACACTGAAAACTAAAAATTATAAGTCTCATTCTTTTGTTGCGTCTGATGCTGAAGGAAAGGGTTCTAATGGTTTAGAGATCTATCGAAAACATGCAGCGCTGTGCTCTTCACATCATGGTGAGGGAAGATTCTTTTTGTGTTATCGTTCGGGAAAATGTACAGGGTGTCTCAAAATTGATAGTATGGGCGTACTGTGTGGATACATAAAATTTAAATAAAATTTAGGACACGTGAATAGAATGAGGTAAGCTCCATTTTCAATTTAAAGTAATTTTACTTGGAATTTGACAGAAACGACTAATAACGTCATCAATTATATTTTTTCCAGAAACATACCCAAATATGTTTCCTGTTTCTAATAAACTTTTATTAGAAATTTATGTATTACTTCCCATTTAAAAGTTATAAGCAATATCGTCCTAGAGTCTCAAAAGAAATACCACCAATCATATTAGCGGTGGAAGGGTCAAGTAGTCGTTGGAAAATAATTGAATGTGCGTTGTTTAAAGAGCATAAATGTCACAACATATAACTTTTCTGCTTACAAAATGTTTTCTCATTCAGAAAGAGTTGATATGTTGCTAATTTACGGCGAGTCACAAAAAAAAATCAAGAAGGGCTGTAGAGTCATATCAAGAAAGGTATCCAGATCATAGAACCTTTACAAGATTAGCTCAAATTGTAGTAAACGTAGAAACTACTAGAGTGAAGAAAACAAAGGGTTTCGAGTTTTGTATGTAAGTGAGAAAGTGCATGTTTCAAGAGCAGGATTTTTCTGCATAGCTGTTTGTTTTTGTTTTCTGTGATTTTGAATCATGTTTAATCCGATCACATATCCTTAACTGATGATCTCTTAACATCTCTCATTTGAAAACACTTGCATTATGACTTCTTTACTCTAACTCCAAACACTCCAACATGTCATTATTATTAACAAATTTCAGAACCAGTATTAACAACTAGGTTTACGGATTTCCTAGGCCTTGATAGTTTTTACTTTATTCCGCTGTAATTATTATTAACATTATTATTTAAGAAAATCGTTTAGGGAAACTTGACATATATCTTCCTTTTATGAGAATTATTTTAACCATCACACTAATATTAAATCATGTTTATTTTTGCGTGTTTACAGCTGAAGAGAAAGAATTTATCACATATACCCACATACTGTGCGAAACAAAAATATTTTTAGAAGTTTGATCTTGAATTTCACTCCCAACTACGTGTCTCTTATTTTCCATTACACTGACATATCATCGCAAAACAACCAATAAGCAAAATTATTTATTACAGATATTTGGAAATTGTGTGGAAGTCTGTAGTTTCAATTAACAATCATCTTAAGTACCGCCAACTTATTTAGATTAGAGATTTTATTTAACAAAACAAAAGATAAATTTTAATTAATGAAACAAAATATAAACTTATATCGTCATATTTAAATATATCTTCAAGATTCTAGTAAGCTGCTGAGAAAAATATATTGTGAAACATCGGTATGAACGCCTTTAATGATTTAAGAAGATTTCCAAGAGAAATTATACTACTTATGAGATCTAGAAATGTTTTTATTTGTTATTTTACAAGAACTAATATGTTTGTTTTACTCGTTTTAGAAAGGTATTTTAAGCTAATATAAATCAAATCTCCTACAATTCCTGAAGAAGCAATCCTAAAAATGCAGAAATAGGTCAGATCTCATCTATTGTGGTTGAATTTGTCGTGTTCCCACTGCCAAAAAGTGAAGTTAGGTATTTATAGAGTGTTTCATTAGCAAGTTAGTAAATTAGATTATTTTCTTTAGATAATTATTGAATAGAGCTTTGTCTGTGGAATTGTTCATTAGCATACCTAGATGTTTGGTATCAGATGACTTCATTGATAAGAATTGTAGGAGATTTGATTTATATTAGCTTAAAATGCCTTTCTAAAACAGTAAAAAAATGTTACAAAAGCTAATAATAAGGAATATATGGGTAGATATTGTGGATGTAATTCAACGCAGGTTGGGGCTTTTGTCCACTGAGTAGTTCGTTTCACACAATATTATTAATACCTAAAAATATATAAAAACTAATGTTATCATTAACGTATTATAGTGAAGTCACAATTTAAATATTTTTTCTAAGGAATTAATTGTAACAATAACAGGAAAACATTGTTTTGACTGTTTTGTAAAATGTCGCTGCTGCATATTTTAATTTTTTTCCTTTAAATCTGTTCTTTTATTTGATGTTTTACTGCAAATGTTATTGTTCGCTTCAAGCACCTAGTCAAACTACGACTAAGGATAAACCACATACCAACCTTCCTTTATTGCATCTCTGTCAACGATCCTAATGGCAGATGAATAACAAATACCGGCAGTTTATGCCAGCTGCATGCCCACACCTGAGACCACCTGCGTGTTTATACACATAAACAAAGTAGTGGTTACCTTGTTCCACACAACGTGTCCCATTTTCATTCAGTTGTAAAAGCTAAATGATATACAGGGTGTCCGAAACATGAGTGTCATACTGACGTGGGTTTAATGTATAGGGTGTAATAAAACAGCAGGTCATCCCGTTAACTGCGTATTATTATGCGGCAAAATATGACGATTTAACCATACTTACTGACATACAAAATTGTCTCCCTTAAAAGGTACAGGGTGTTAAAGTTGAACTTTTAAAATTATTTTGGTTATAATTTCTTCAGATTTTCACGTCATTTAATCCAAGATGATGCGAAGCACCATCAAATTGCATCCACATTTTTTAACGAAGAGTAAAACGTCGCGGCGTCCAAAATTGTAGTAGACTATGTCTAGGGATGTGCAGCAATTAGTGTAAATCTGTTTAATAAATATCATGTTTCTTAAATCTGTCTTTTAATTTACATTGATAAAAAAACATTTATTAGTGTAAAAATTACAAATCTGGCTAGCTTTATATTTAGAGCCACTCTGTATAAAACATAAGTTTTAATAAGAAAATTTTAGAGCAAATTAGTTAACATCACAAATTCTTCCTTTGTAATTTGAAATTTAAAACAACTTAACAACTCAATTTTACTCATTTTACTCTTGACTTGAAATTAAGAGTTTTACGAAAAATTATAGACTAATCAAATATACAAAATAAAATTTTATATTTTGGAATTGCTAAAAAATCGAGACGTACGTCAAAAAAAGGTAGAAGATAAAATAACCCCTTACAAATACAAATTTCAAAGTGACACGGAAAAACAATTTTAAAAGGTCAACTTTAACAACCTGTATCTTTTAAAGAAGGCGTTTTTGTATAGTAGGTAAGTAAATCGTCATATTTTGCCGCCAAAAATACGTAGTTAAGTGGATGACCTGTTACACCCTGTATAATATGACCAAAAGCAGCAACAAAATACAACTATAATAAAATGCAAAACTGTATTAAGAAAAACTAAGGTACAGTTAAGGCAAAATAAAAACCTTTACGTTCAATCTGTTTGTTATTATTTATTTATTTATTTTAATTTTTAATTATTTATTATTTTTTTTTTTTTTGTTAACGATACCTGAAAATCAAATCCGGATGACAATAGGTCTTTTAGAAATATAATCTATGGCAAAAATATACAAATAGATAAAAGAAAATGTAAGTATTTCACCTGATTTTGCCACATTATTGTAGTGCTGCTTTGTATTCCTCTCCGACTTCATTGGTTTCGTTCTTTATAATATTGTTGTATCATATCAGAGCTACGTAAACAAAAATAATTGGAACTAATTAAGAATGAAGTACACAAGGATGATGTAATTGCTTGAGTCACAGAATTATTTTTATTGTCCCATACAAAACGTTAATAAATTAAATTAAATTAAATTAATATTTACATATACATAGCATTGTACAAGTAACAACAGAATGCCATCAACCACGAAATATTCATTGCCGTGTGTATCGTGCCCCTACTTTTTCTATGATCCACCCGATACTTTTTAGATAATGATTTTAAGAGTTCACTTTTTCTTTCCAGATGGTGGTAGCTGGGAGGTAATTTCTTTGTGGTTTGATTGTTCATTTTACGTAGAAGAACTGAAGAATCAAGATCGGTGTGAGGAGAATACTCCTTCTTGGCCTCCACTGTTGGATGTGTATCCTTTTTCAATGCTTCCTTCACGGTAGTAGCCGACGTCTCCTCGACCACGGTAGTACTTTGTGAGCTTAGTGGTATCGCGGTCGTGGTAGGACTCAAATTTACATTTGCAACTGTAGTGGTCCCTTCCGTTGTAGGTATCGGTGTACTCGACCAAGGAAAGCGAAGGAGGTCGTTACGACGTAGGGTTATCGCTCCTGCAGGCGTTATATAATCTACATAATCATAAGTAAAATCGTAGTCTTCATAGTTCATAAAAGATCCGCCCTCGTCTTCAGGGTTAGAATTACAGGCACTGGAGAAGATGAGACACAATACAACAACACGCCACTTCATTTTGACGACTACGTCTGGGCGATGAGTGATATTATTTAAACTCATTATGTTTGGAATTCTGTTTTCTTATATGAAAGCATTCATATCTTAGGTGACGTCAGTTTATTAATCAATTATTCGTTATAAAATAAACTTAAATACTATCCAGGGAAACGCCGGCGTCAACAAATTGTTGTTCATTGCTGATAAGATGCAAAAAAGGTCTTGACAGAGATGAAGAGAATTATTCTGGGTGGGCTGACGAGAACAAACGTGTGGCATAAGACTTCTATTGGCAAACAATTATGAATTTTGAAAATATTTCTTCTGTTTGACCCATCTGATTAGGTACACATTTCTAAATTAATGGAAAGTTTTGAAAGTAGATATAGCTTTAGTAGGTCATACAACTGTCATCCATTTTAAGATTAACTATAGGAAGTAATAATGCTTGCAATTTTGTATTCGTCGAGTCTGTGTTTTCTGAAAATGTAAACTATGAGTTTTCGATTGGCATATACTTTGTTTCATTAAACAGCCGGTGAAGTTGTACGCCAACAATATAAACATTAATGTTTAAACATCCCATATTGAGAACCTCCTAAGGAGTGACAACCCTATACATTTTTATATATCGAGTTGCCAATTTCCAAACAGTATATCATTTATTTCATTAATACCAATTTGTAGTTCACCTCTGTAATGGGGAAGTTGTATGAAATTTTCCAATGTTTGCAGATGAAAGAACGTTTTATTTAAATCGAAATGGCGTTTGTCCTAGACAATTTCGTGGAGAAATAAGCCTAAAAACAGTATTTTAAATTTCTGTTTGGCCACGCGTTCACCATGCCATAAAAATGAAAAGAAAAATGTGATGCAGAGCGACGATGTGCGACGAAAAGAAGCATTCAGGTAGGTTTAAGTTCATCGATAACATTAATGTAAAGTTGTAAAGAATTAATTAAACATTTCTATTAAGCTACCAGAATATATACAGGGTGTTTAAAAAATCAATGATAAATCGAATTACATTTTTTCTCATTTATTGTATTCAGGGCATCATTCCGATTCCAAATAACATCTTCTAGAACCATCTATCTGAGACTTACCCAACAGCATTGTCACCGTAATTGTTACGATATGATCTATATTGTAAACAAAGAAATTAGTTATGTTTAACAATGCCCTAAGTTCACCGCATTGCCACTAATAATTATCGCATTACCGACACAGTATTTACACTTGTATCTATGACAAATGCCACAGAAATGTAAAAATACAAGAAACAAACACACAACGTCGTAACCAGTATCTGTAACCACGGAAACAAACTGCGCTTCACGGCATGTAACGTCATACCAATGATATCGCCTTTTCGGCCATGTGGTTTTATTTATGGCAATTTATTAATGTTAATTACTATGTGATTATTACTGCCAGACACAGGTTTTGGATTTCTCGAAAACAAGGTTCGTTTCTTTTATACCACAAAAATTAA
This sequence comes from Monochamus alternatus, assembly GCA_037114965.1. NCBI lineage: Eukaryota > Metazoa > Arthropoda > Insecta > Coleoptera > Cerambycidae > Monochamus > Monochamus alternatus. Next base: position 7,623,732 of record CM073426.1, on the reverse strand, counting down.
AATCTTCGATTACTAACAATAACGTTACGTTTCGTTCCTCATCAGGAACTTTATCAAACTTTTTATTCAAACTAAAATTACAACATATTCATAACCAAAACCCAACAACAGCGCAGAAATCGTAATTTTTTTGTCATGTATGATTTCTGCGTTGTTTAGTTGGGTTCTGGTCATGAATATGTTCTAAAAAATTTGGTTCCTGATCAGGATCGCAACTTAGTAATCGAAGATTTTAATCTTTGTGGCATAAAAGAAACAAACCTCGTTCCCAATAAATCCAAAAATCTCTCGATTTAAAAATATTTACTACTTCTTGTCCCGTTGGATTAGGTTCTTGAAAGCAATAATAGCTGCAGTTTTCTATTTAGTAACATTGCAAGTGTTATCTGTTGCTGATTTAAGGTCAAGTCGTTTCGAATTAGATGCCTGTAAAAATCATAACATATTTTTTCATTTGAACTCGGGAAAAACGGTTACTGTATATTTCTTCGAAAACGGTACAGATTATCAAGAGTAAATATGAGTGTATTTCAGAAACATGTATAATAATAATAATAATAATATATCTACCCTTAATGTTTATTTTTTTGTATTTTTGCGTTTCTGTGGCATTTGTGGATCATAGATACAAGTGTAAATACTGTATAGATAATGCGATAATTATTAGTGGTGATATAGTGAACTTAGGATATTGTAACATTTTTTTAGTTAAAACAAACATTCTGTTATCCTCTATACCACTTCCACTGTAAATAAGAAATAATCCCCTGGAATCTGCAAACTTGTACTTGAGTTTCATTTTAATCCACCACTGTAGGAACTTCCAAATTAAATTTTAGAAAATGACATTTTTTTAACAAATACGTTAACACGAGTTGACATAATGATTTAACTATAGGTTATATTTTGTTTCATAATAATATATACAGGGTATTCGGTAAAGAATGGCTCGTACTTTATTAAGGCTAGCTTTTTTGGACAAAAATAAATACCAACTTACCTTAGTTTAATACTTTTTACTTTTGTTTTAAAATATCTGTAACAAATGATAGGCGTCCCACTATCTTCCACTTCCACTCCTACTTCAGCCTGCACGATGTAAACAATGTTGAATTAGGCCATTGAAAAACTGTTTTAATAGAAATTGAAATATCTTGAAGACCGTTAGAGATATGCATTGATACTTGATTGATACTTAAAATTACGTGTAGAATCAAAATATGCAAATATATATCAAATGTTCAATTTAAAATAAACAAGTAGACGGCGACTTCCGGTACAACCTTTACTTTGAAAACACCCTGTATAAACTAATTCAAATTTGATACAATTAACTTGTAGTTTTGATAAATAAAAACATATTAGTAGTAATGTGAGTTTTTACTTTCTTTGTTTTCTTGTTAAGAAAAATAGTTAAAGTAGTCCATTAGAAGCAAGGACTTTTATTTTATTTTATATTCAAGATATTTATAAACTTATTTCTGCTTTTTAAGGATTGCTTTGTAAAATGGTACTGAATTTACCATTAAGATGCAGTTCAAGAGAAAAAAAATATGATTTGCTGCTGTTAACATCTTCAATGCTTAAGGAAATTCAAGTAATTGATTAGACATTTAAAAAAGTTTTAATTCAATCTATGTACATACATAATATACCTCCTTTTACATAATTCTTTATTGATACAAAAATGTTAATAAATTAAATATAATTAATTCATATACACTACGTTATAAAAGCAATAAAAGAACACAACCATCCATGAAATGCCTAAAGTGGTATGTACCGTGCTTCCACTCCTTCCCAGAGCTTCTTGATGCTTTGCCGAAAGAGATTTTATGATGTCCCTTCTTCTGTCTAGATAGTGGTAACCGGGAGGTAAGTCTTTCGTGATTTGCTTTTCAGTTGTTTTTGAAGGAAGTGCAGGAAGACTGGTATGCAAGGAATCTTGGGTCGTTTCTACGACTGGTAAACCATTCTTCACCGTTGTTGAAGCTGTAGGAATGTAAACATTCTTCTTTGGTATCTCATCTTCCGTTGGGAAAATAGAGGGAGTATTCATGAAAGTGTGATTTGGATCGATCTGAATTTTATGGTCTACAACAGCCATTATTTCGGAAAAAGACATGTTGTCATCGAAATAATTACTATCTATATCGTCATAACGTTCGTAATCAAAGTGAAATCCGTAGCTATAGCAAAAGAAGATCAAACACAGGCAAACACTACACCACTTCATCCTCTCGAATACCAAGGATATCAGTAAGAAACTTATTATGTTTGCAGTTCTGTTTTGCTGGTGATTAAGTACATATCTTGTATGACCCCAAGTTCATTACTTATTACATTATTAAAAGCCAAATTTAAATCCTTTCCCGAGAAGTACCGATAAAAAGTTGACGCAATATAATTTACAAAGCAAGTTATAAAGCCAAATTTGGAACCTAACGGAAAGTAATGATATATACACCTCAATGTCAAGGCTTCCAAAATATTTACTTCTTTATGTCCTATTGGATTAGATAACACTAGTCTTAATCCGAGTTTTTCGCATGTCAACACTTATCATTATCTGCTACTTATGCAAGAGCATATAACCTAGGACCATGTGACCACTACGTGAAATATTTACGCTGCACATACAAGAAAACAATGCTTCAACTACTCTTCTCAATTTCTTGGTAAGGTAGACCCATTGTAGTTACTAAGTCACTATAATGGCAGATGACACTGGGAAGGCATACAGGATATTTCTAGAAGTTCTTATTATGTTTTTATATAAGTACAACAAACAGCAGTTATAATTAAAATAATATCAGTCGGGTGATATGGAGGTCAGAGTCAGTGGCTGATGTAAGACCACACATTTTTAATAAACCCTAGGGTAAAGTTATCACTAAATCAAAATGACATTTACGCTGCACATAGAAGCAAAAAGGAAACGAACCAAAAAATCCTTGCAATTTCCGGTATTACGCTTCCACTAACACTTATTTGAAGATTTGACAGGTCTCCGGTTGCTGAATATTCATTTACTGGTGTCTCCTCTGGAGGCTCTGGTATGAATGACTTGTTGTGGTAGTAATTGTCGTAATATTCAGATTCGTAATTATAGTCTTCGTAATCCGCAAAAGACCCTTCACCTCCACAACAACAGAAGACGCTGAGAAGACACACTATGCACAAGAAGATACTGCAGCACTTCATATTTGTTTTAAACGTGAACGCTATCGGAGTTATACTTCTGGAACTTCTTGCTATGTTCTTATATACAAACAGAACCATATCTGACGTGACCTCAGCTATATCAGCAATAAATAGTTAATCAAAATAATATTGCTAGAAATGAAATGAGTGAACGCAAGTTAATTTTTCGCTGCGTTTTCTTTAAGGGCCTATAGATATGCTTTATAAAGATTTAAATTCTCTCCAAATGATGTTGATATTATTTACATGATTTACATTGCCTACAATTATAGTTTTCAAATTATTTCATTGTGTAATTTACACTTGGTAATTTTGGAAAGTATTATCTAATGGAAAGTTATTAAATAGGTCAACTATTCACCAAATATCATTAATATATGATTTATACTTATTCAGTTGTTCTCAGAATTGTTTACTATTGATTCTTATATTTATCATTTAATGTACAAAGGGTGAATCTTTCTTGTTCTAGTTTAAAAAGAGTTACTGGTTTTAATTTTAAGTGTTAATTAAAATTACATGTGCAATAATGTTAATCCTAATTATACCTTCACAAAAAAAATCCCTAAACCATAAATGCCATTTCTGTTAAAAACTTAAAATGACGAACGACAGACAATAAATTCTTTATGTTTTTTTCTCTCCTTAGCTAAATACCATATACGCCAGAAGTTTAGCTATTTTTTGACTTTTTAAATTTTATTACAGATCCATCTAGGCTAGGCAAAAATATACATCAACCTAAATGTATACAGGGTGATTCAGTCATAATGTCATTAATTTTAACCACGCATTCGGAAGACGGTTCCTTAAGCAGGCTTTAATTTAAAATGCACTTTCTTAGTTCCAAATTTACAAAGGCATCATCAATTATTTTCAGAAAGAAAGTATATATGAATTAATAAAACAATTCTCCGCTTAGAGGATGCCCATTTATTTTGTTCTCTTCACGTTTTAAAGCTTAGTTTATTCGTGTCAAAAAATATGATTTAGGGCATCCTGGAAATTAGATTTTTTCTAAGAAAACGGTGCAAGCCTATCAAATTACGATCATTATTATGGGAGTTATTTTGAAATTAGATTCAAGATACCTAAAGAGGCATCTTAACCCATATTCCCTGGTATATGGAGTTCCGTGTTGACAACAATTTCCTAGTCACGATATCACAGAGTGTCGAGCGGTGAAACGAGCAACGTCACACTTGCGTTACTACATGGCGGCTAATATGTACGAAACCAATAAAATCTAAGAAAATAAAGGAATATGCTGAATGTTTTTATAACTGGTTTAATGCATTTTATGAAATAAAAAAATCAGAACACTAACTAACGTCCGAATATAGACAATACAACCTCAAATACACACACAAAGTTAAAAAGCCACTTCTTTGACAGGTTTACACAAAGTTTACACATTTATACTAACTTTGGGATTGTAATTGTACTGTTGGTTGCATATTTACACTTCCTTCGACTTCATCGAAATACAGACGCACAAATTATTGCAATCATAATGATACTTCCTCAAATCAATGTTTGATTAACTTTTCGTTAGGTCTCTGTTGATGAGGTAGATGTCATTACAAACACGTCAGCAGTTTAAAATAAGTCACCAAATTCTTTTTAAAGAGTGTCATTATTATGGCAATAGATAGTACATAACCAAGCTTATTTATGATAAAATTTGGCAACGTTGCACCCTGGTGATCAACGAATTGGTTCCGGAGCAGTATGAATCGGCCTGAAAAGCTGTAATAAAGTAATGATTTAAAAATACTTTTTTTCTGCGTTCTGATTTAATTTTCTCTATCTCTTATAATTAATGACATTTGACTGAATCACCCTGTATACTGTGGGAATAAATAGATACATAAATATCAGCGCTCAGTATGAAGTATAAAAATGGTGATCATCGTATAGTGTATATCATCGTTATCGATATAAGGGAATAAAAAAAACGACATAAGATCATAAGAAACTGGCATAAAAAACATCAAAGGGTTCCGCGTCCAGCTGGTCAGAAGTAGACAGGACCGTATTTACTTTAGATACCAGTATTCACTCCCTTGCTACAAAATATTTAATATCATGGGATCAGCATGGTTTCATACAGGGCCGATCCACGGTATCTAACTTGTGCCTATTTACACAATTCATTTCCAATGAACTCGATATGCAAAGGCAGGTAGATGTGATTTACACAGATATTGCTAAGGCATTTGATCGTGTCGATCATAAAATGCTTTTACGAAAACTGAGGACATTCGGTATTAGTTCCAATTTATGTGATCTCTTTGAATCACATCTTTTTAACAGAAAACAATACGTTACATATCTTGGACACAATTCTAAAATTTTCACGGCAACGTCCGGAGTTCCTCAAGGATCTAATTTGGGGCCCTTGCTTTTTTTATATTTTATTAACGATCTAACATCTGAGCTGGTGTGTAAGAAACTATTGTTTGCTGATGACTTTTTAGTAAAATATCAGATATTGGGGATTGTCAAAGATTGCAAAATCAATTATACATTCTGAACAACTGGTGCGCTAATAATTGTCTTCAGTTAAATATAGTGAAATGCAAGACCCTAAAATACACCCGTAAATTGCATCCAATAGAGTATAATTACAGATTAGATCTAGAGATACTTGACAGGGTGGACTCCATAAAAGACTTATTTGATTCAAAACTCACATTTTGTCAACATATCAGTGATATTCCTCCATCTGCTTTAAAGATGCTAGGCTGTATCATGCGCAACTGTCAGTCGTTCTCTAACAAAACAGCTTTAAAATATCTTTATAACTCGTACGTAAGATCTAAACTAGAATATTGTTTGTTAGTGTGGTATCCACGTTATGATTATCTGAAGCTTTGTTTAGAAAGTATACAGAGAAAATTTTTAAAATTTATTTCACTTAAAATTGATGGCTTTTATCCAGAAAGAGGTTATTGTGACCATGTTACTTTACTTAATAGAGTAGTTTTTTAGAAATTGGTTGGGGTTTTTTAAACACCCTATATTTTTTTCGTTAATTAGTGTTCTAATACACCCTTGTTATAAGTTTTACCAAAAACAATTTTTTAGTTCTCTTAATTTTAAGATTTTTTTTATCGGTTAAAAATTTTTCAACACTGTATACAAAACGGTCTTTCGCACGTTTATAACCGTTCCGAAGCCAAAACTTCAAAAATAAAATTAACTCGAAATTAAAAATTGTATTTTCTCCTTATCAATTTTTATATTAACACCCTGTATATCACTCTATATATTTTAAATACGAGTAACACCTTCGAATTTTTATGAATGAAGTGTGACGTTTTAAAGGCGGAGCTTTATTGCAAGTTCCACCCAAATGTCTCACGTACCAACTTAAAATTACAGTAAATTTATGAAATTATTGGAAAATTTGGAACCATTTTTCTCACTTATTTTTGTATATATTGGAATGGGATAAACGTGAAAAATCATTAAAAAAATATATCTATAACTTGCTCGTGGCCGAACTTCCGCTTATAAGGGAAACAAAAATCGAAAATTATTTTTTTTTGCATTTCTAAAATTATTATCAAAATTCTAACGCAAGGAAGTCATAGATAATTGTTAAATCGACCTACAGTTAAAAAATTAAATTATTCTGTCGGAAAATAAAGGAGAAAAATGGGTTACAGTTTATTCAGGTACTGCGAAACCAGCCCGCTTTGAATATCGAGTTAGATGACTTAAATAGGCATGATATATAGAATTATGTTAATATACTTTGCATATATCTACATATTCTAATGATTTTTATGTCACTTACTTGAAATTATAATGCACCACTCGGTTCCACTATTTACGGTCGGTGTCTTTTGAAATTTTTTATATTTCCTTATATCGATGACGCAGACCATACTATTTTTAACACCAATTTGGGCATTGTACAATAATTAATGGGCACCACATTGAACATTGCTTTCATTTAATTAAGCTACGGTAATGTACCTTCCTTCTTATTCTACTCGTAGATTTATACCCATTTCCGTTCTAAATCTGGCTCAATTTTCGGGAGCGTAAACCAGATACTTCCATTAAACCCTCCTGCTCTGTAAAAGCTCTCCGATAAGGGCTAAAAAATCAGTCACTGGATACCTACCCGACTTGTCTATGTTTCGGTGTCATATATCTCTGCGAAGCCCAAGATAAGACGGTAATAGGTATTGTTATGACTGTTATGAGAATAAGCGGGGTGAGACGTGATGCCTCGCATAGAATCACGCGCGGGGATGGCTAATTGTTAGTCCTGAAACGTCGGGTGTCTTTAGTGAGAAGTTCTTGGGAAGTCGTAACATGAACTCGACGTTCTCATGAAGGTTATTTGATATTTATTTCAAAAATTATCAAATACTGGTAGTATTACAAAAATTTATATGGGCAAATGAATTATGAATCTGCATACAAACTCACGAAATTTGAAAATAGTATGATTTTAAAAATATTTGATATAAACAGAAAAGTACAAACGTTTCCTCTGATCTGCTATAAAAGGAATACAATATTGTGTTAAGGCAGGTACACAAAGAAATTGACGTTTCCATGGTTGTCAGACTATGTAAATGGCTGTTTGCTTAATTTCATGCAGATTTCATTTGACGTGACGTGGGAATTAAAATGTTCCTATAGTCTGTTTAGAAATGAAAGACAGTAATAAAAGCTTATGTATGCAAATCGTAAATAAATGTAGTGGTGCTTATATTCAATATTTTTATATTATGCATTATCGGTATAGATGAGGTATACTTTTAAAAAAACTTTGTGTGGCCGGGTTGTACTAAATGATAGCAGGTAGCTAAAATTTAATTACCGACAATCCGTCTTTGTCTATGCCTATGCATTTCAAAATATGAGGCTACTTTAAGCATCATAACCGGGTTAAGAGGGTTTTTAGTAATTCAAATAAAATTATTCAATATTATTATCAAAATATTTATTTAAATTTAATGAATAGACTTTTATTCCACACAAAAATATATATATTTTGAAAATTCAAATTATGGTGAGTAAATGTAGTGTTGTATAAATGTACAATAAAGAAAATAAAGTAAGTAAATAAAGTAGGTATATTAAAATTCATCCTCTGAATATTCTGATGAATTATCTTCGTCTCCTAGATTGATAACGATAGGTTCCACAGTAACGTCAATTAAATTATCGAGTTCCCACATTTTCTCCTCTTCTTTTTGTACATGATGTATAACATCTTTGCCAGTTATCTGCAGTTACTCGTTCCAAAGAATTTTTTAACAAAATTTTCACGTCACTTAATTTAAACGTCGTATTATTTCGCGTTACATCTCCTTTTACCTGCGCGCAGACTAATTCGATTGGATTAAGTTCACAGTGATAACATGGTAACCGTAGTACCGTTATTTAGCGATTTGTTGCCATTTCATTGATAACATATTTTTTTCTGATCTTTATTAAGATTGACAAGTGTCAAAAGTTCCTTTTTCACCATATTTGTTTCAAAAGAAATGTTTTTTCCGGATAACCATTGAATTATATCGGCTTTCCCCCAAGCAGTCGTAGGCGTCCGCTCGGTCTGCCGTGAATGGTAACTGGCATTATTCATGACAATTACAGACCCCGGAGGAATAAGATCAAATATCTCTGTAAAATACTCTTCGAAAACATCTGCGTTCATGTCTTCGTGATAGTCACCTGTATTTTTAGATTCAAATAAAAGTAAACCGCCATCTACAAAACTACTGGCACTACCTATCACTACCTATATATGTCACTATTAATCTTCGCCCTTTACCTGAAGGTGCCTTGAACCCTGTTGAAAGTCCATCCAAAAATGCTTGTCGAAAACTTTTTACATTTTTATCTTGCCATACTTTTGTTACAGTATATCCCTCGTTGACCCAAGTTTCGTCTAGATAATAAATATTCCTCCTTTCGTCACGGAATTTTCTAATTGATCTTAAGTAGGTTCTTCGCCAACAAATAATTTCATCTTTATCGATAAGAACTGACTTCCTGTTCTGCTTTTCCCAGGAAAAATTCAACTCTCGTAAGAGAGCCCATAATTTGCTTCTACTGATTTTTGGCAAATCGTTGTCCTCTGAAAGTTGACTTAAAATTTTGTTTAGCGATGGTATTTCTTTTTTAAAATAAAATGAGTGTACTTTTCTGCGAATGACATTTTTGAAGAAATCATCTATAACGACTTTTGACCTCCCTGTAGATGATTTTGGGGGATTTACAGTATCTTTTTCATTTTTTGTTTCCTTTAAAAGTCTGTAGATAGTCGATTTTCCAATCCCTGTCATTTTAGAACACTTTTCCACGATGTCGTCAACACTGTTGGTAGGATTTTGGTGTTTCAATGCATTAAATACATTTAATATAATAATCTTCTCATTCTGAGACAGCGCACATCTTTTCACGAGTTTAGGTACGTAATCTGATAAGCTCGACATTTTACCCAAACAATATTATATCTACACAATAGTCATTAAACACAAGTCGAATTTTACTCTACTGCACTAGCACGTCTTCGTATATTCAGCTCTAAGACTGATTTGATCTGTCACAATACACTGGCTCCTGCCCTATGATGTATCCAGTAAAATATACTAATGTACACCCATTACCTGTTAGCATTAGTGTTACCCGATAATTACCTGAAAATTACTCTCTTTCATTTCCAAACACACTAGTACAAATAGATCGTGATTAGACGCAACTACAACTGTCTTTGTCTATCGTGTTTATTGACTTACTTTGCGCAAAACCAATGGAAAACATGAACTCTCCGATACTATTATGTCAAAGTCAATGTTTCTAGAGAAAGGGAAGATTTAAAGCTTATATTATAGTTTTAGAATGAAACAGTACCTAATAGTACTCTTTAACAAACAAAAATAATTATACTTACTATACAGGCAGTCAGAACGTATCTAAAACAATTTGGGAATAGATGCGTCATGAAAAATGGAGTCAATATCGTAAAAAAAACGCTTTAACAGAACGATTTCCCGGTAAACATGTTACAAATGCATCTACTTTTATGTGACTGTGTGCAGTGAGTGCAAGTGTAGTTCAAACACTGGTGTGGAAGAGATGGAAATCCAGAGCGTCCACGGTGTATTGCAACAGTGTGGCGTATCATACACGAGGCTCAATTATATCCGTACCATGTACAGCGTGTTCAAGCTTTAATACCAAGGGATTGGACGAGGTGAACCGGCATCATGGCCGCCACGATCTCCTGAATTTAAATCATTTACACTTATTTTTGTGCGAATATTTAAAAAATGTATATTGCACCGAAGTGGAATGGTTTAATTTAGAAAAATAAAAATTGTCAAGAAGGAGCTAAAATTAAGCATAAACACATAGCAAGTAGGACACGTTTCCGCATTTATTTGATAATTTTTGTATGTATATTGTGCGTTAAATTATTTTTATTACTACTAACGAATTCTGAAAGTGTAATTACTGTTTTATACTTGCTGGTACGTGAATATTTTCATAAACCCATTAAGAATTCTTACCTTCCCAACTATAACCAATAACTATGTTTACAAATCAACAACCACACACGTTAAGTCCACAAAAATAACAGTTCGTTGCAACAATAACAATAATACATCCTCCTTGTACGAAGTAATAGTTCCCAAGAATCTTATTTCAGAACGTGGGTGTATTTAATTCATTTAGAAACGACAGCGGGACCACATGCCTCTTACATACAATCGACATGACTTGGCTTGGCAATGATTTTTATTCAATGACACCTAGATAGCATCTCGGATGGCCGAGGAATAAAATCAAATGTGACAAAGCTTCGAAACAATGTTGTAACTGTGTAACTAGATTTTTATCGTTAGAAAAATATCGCGAAACATTAAAGAATTCAGCTAGTGAAATTTGCACGGCATCATCTTTAAAGGAGATTTCATGAAAGTTGTTCGATAAAGAGAAGAAGAGATGGAAATTTAATGGAGTATGGTCGGGAGAATAAGGCGGATTTGAAATATTTCCAAGGTCTTGAATAATCGCTTAGACCATACTTTAAAGATATTCCAATAAGTTGGTTGATTTCTTTAATATTGCCCAATATGCCACTATTTCATAGCAATCATACTCTTATATCTTCTCGAGAGGCGTGTTACGAGGATTATCAGCATGTTGTACACCTAGGGTTGTCATATCCAAAATAAGAAAAGCCAGTGGCGAAATGTACGGGTAGACAAAATATTGTATTGTATTTTCCAATTATATTACCAGTCAAAAAAAAACAGTATTAATTACCTGATCATTTTCAAATTTGTCTTTTCCGTGGCCAGCGGTAGGCGACTGCACCCTGAATCTTCTCCGAGTAAGCAACTCAGCGTTATGCCTTATATCCCTGGATATACGGGTGAAAAAAAGACAACTATTCATTCGTCTACCCTAGACGATGAGCGAATTATTGTCCTGCTGTCTGCGGATTTTAAAGTATGTGATACATGTGGTCAACTGGAATAGCCGTAATACTTCCCGTGCGTAATATTTCTATTTTTTTATTTAGTCAGGTTTACACACTTGGAGATGTACAGAATGTTGTTAAGTAAATCTAGGGGCAGGTTCTATGTTTAAAAATAAGAAAAAAAGCTTACGTAAACATAGATCCGGAAATGCTTTGTTTTCGAGATACAATTTGTTTAAAATATTCCGTATTAAATACTGTACATTTCTTGAAAACCGATCGAGATATTGAGACGACATTTGGTACACAACAGTGTATAGTCAAGGGCTACTTTTACGTGTATAAATTTATCTTGTAATATACTGGCACCAATCGTGCCGTTAAATGTTATTTTTAACAAAAAAAAATTGTACGCCACTGATTTTAAGAAAAATGTTTGTCTCGAAAACGGCGTAAAAATTGCAAGAGACACTTTTTAAGCAGAATTAACTTGGCTCTAAGAGAGCGATACTAATTTGTCCAAAAATCGTATTTTTTTTTGCTAAAAACGAGAAATTTATATACGTAAAAGTAGTCCTTCACTATACAGTGTTGTGTACTAAATTTCATCTCAAAATTTTTAAACAAAACCTGAACCTAGATTTTCTTAACATCATTATGTAACACCCTGTATATTTGTAGGGTTCTCGAACTTTCCTAGGTCCTCGAGAACGCTTCTAGAACCAAATCGAATATAGTCTGGAATATTTTAGAAAACGTCAAAATAAAGGTACTAAATTTGAAAGCAAAGAGCAACATAATTACCAAACTAAAAATGTAGGTGAGCTTCAGTAACAATATGTATGGAACAAATTATCATTTTATGAAAATTTATGCTTTATTATATCCACATTAATAATTTTAGATTTAAACAGATCGACATGGATTTCAATGTGGCATATGAATATGGAAATGCGTTTTTAAACTAATATTTACAATAATTTATTAGAATATTTAAAAAATCGTACTTTTCAAGATTAACTTTGAACATCCGAATAAAGATCTCCACAAAAAATCCAGAGCTTGGTCGAATTTTTTTAACCAAAGGTGTAATTTTAGCAGAGGCGGCTCGTTGTATGAAGCAACTGAGGCCGGGCCTCACTGTAAAATTTGACTTTCACTGTATATTTTAATACCCCATAATTTCCAATCCCATTGCCTACTACATTTATCAAAAATCAATGTAACGAAATAAAATAATTGCTTCAATCTCAGCCCTCGTATGTTATAACGTACCTCTGGTTTACATTTCAATATCCCGCCGTTTCTGTTTCTACCCGCGTGGGGAGTCCGGGTCACCCACCAATTCCACCACAGTGAGGCCGAATTTTCCGAGTCTCAAATTGAGTCGCACAGGTCTATACGTTATGGTTTCCCCCACCACGCGAGACGATTAAAATCGATGTTTTTCGCTCCATGTCCGCTCGAGACTGAGGCCCGATTTCTGGTGCCTCAAGTTTTTAGTTCAACGGCAAATGGACGATGTGATAGTGGCTAGTGACCGTAGGTAACTTGTGAACTGTAGATTATTTACGTGTGTGCGTGTTATTGGCGAAGACCTCCATAATAAAAAATGGTCAACGCGTCAAGGAATATTACCTCAGGGAAGACGTGTAAATTTATTCCTATTTAGGTATTATTTGGGCCTCACGTCTTGCAGCTACCACGAGCCGCCACTGAATTTTAGTAAGCTAGTTAATTAGCAGGAACTCTCTAGTTCACTAAAATATGAGGAAAGTTGTTCTATCATTAATAAAGTTCCGCTTCTCTAGTAAAAGCTTTCGATGCAAGACCAGTTGCCACATTAATAATACGACGTAATTGCCCGATGTTTCCAGCCGTAGATACTAGGTTAGTCCGGCTAATCGCATCACGATTCGTTTTTTCATCCTGGCTAGAACTGAATGTGGTTAGTAGTATCTATCTGTTGCATGGTGCATACGGCTCTCTACCTGACAACGTAACATTCGCGCGCGTTTCGCTCGATGAAAACGTTGCCGATAGAAAAATGGACGCGGAGCAAAGCAGTTTGCGACGAGATGGGCTGACGGTTGAAGACGATGAATGAAGCCCTGATTAGTAGGGCTGGACCGTGGCGAGGCACACCATTGATTTGGACACGGCGTGGTCGCGATTCACGAGTGATACAAAGCAAACAATAATTTTTCGTGCTATTCACAGCAGAGTACAATATCCAGACGGTTGCGGGGGAAGCCAGAAGTAGCAGGACGTATCGCAGTGCAACTGCGGGTTACAATCAATAACGATTAATAATTTCAATTCAGTTAAGTGTGTTTTCCGTTTTACCAGGATTGTGTATGACGGTACAGTGATATATTGTCCATTTGAAAGAGTAACTTGATTGAATGGATTTCAAAAATTGTATGTGCACGTCATAACGAAAATCGTAAACTAAAATTTCCGTACTGGGTAATTTCTTCATGATTTCAATCTTATGTTAAGTATTGTGGAATATATCCAGTATATACTAGATAAAAAATTTTTCAAGCGAAATGTACATAATACACAACTATCAATTTTAGACCTGTTAAAAGGCACAAAGGCATTTTATAGAGACAGATCTAAGACAATACATAAAGACATTTTACATGTATTTGATCGAGTTTCAAAGTGGCTAATTTACTGCAATTAGATAAGTAAAAGAGGTGAGGGTTGTGGGAAACAAAATTCCAAAGGCGTGCCACTTGAGAAGGGTTCAAAATACATAAAATTGCCAAAAATCAATTGACATACTATGAAATACCATCCATGAATTATTTTGTGTCGCCGTCAAGCTCTAACTTTTTCCTTCCGCGAGTTTTCACTGTTTTCCATTTCGTAGCTATCTGTTCTCATATGCCACTCTTGCATGTTATACATACCTACTTTTATTAATGAACTGATTTCACCCTTCATACACATTTTTTTATCATTTAATATCTCTCGTTAGATTAAGCCGTTTACGATTCTGAGGACACGCTGTAGAGCTTGAATATTTTCCATTCTTAAAAACACAAACACAGTATCACTAATAAATTAATTACAGCTACAATTGAATTAGGGGAAAGACTCGGAAGACACTCAGACTTTTCCCGCGCGTACGCCCAACGATTTTAATGGCAGTCGTGCAGCTGAAATAGTCGGATAATAATTAACGCAGCCTAGGATATATGTACATATAGGGCGTTAGAAGTTTGACGGCTATAATTTTAATATAATATAGATATAGTATAAATGAACAAAAAACTTGTTTTTTAGTGATGACAACAAATCCACAGATAAACAACTATTGTGAAAAGTAAGGCATTTAGTTTAGACAACTGTTTTCCAATTTTATTTTTGTACAGAGAATGGTAGACATAATGATTTTTTTTATATTAAATGTAATATAACTTAAACCAAATAGAAAAATAAGTAAAAAAAACTTCTAAAAAGACTCACGTCGCAGAAATAATCAAAAACTTATGTACAAAAAAAAGAATAATTTACGTATTTACCGATAATCAAAATACAAAGACACATATGTTCAAAATGTACACCGTTATTTTCCACATATGCATGACACGACCCATTAAGAAAATAATGTTTGAAGATTTGTAATGTAAAAAATCGATTAAATTAAATGTTCAAATTGCGCACCGTCTTGCCTGACAGTAGCCAAGACGATTAATAAATTCTTTTTGGACATTATCAATAACTTCAGGAGGTATACGATGTATATCGCGACGAATTCTTGCTTTTAAATCTTCTAAATTAACCGGTCGAGTAACGTATACTTTGCTTTTTAAGTATCCCCACAAGAAATAATCTAGGCTGGCTGGCCACTCAATCCCTATCCAACGATTCGGGAAAAGCTCATCTAAATAAGCACGGACAGGTGCTGCATAATGGGGAGGTGCACAGTATTGTGAAAATTAAATTTAAAAATCTTCAAACATTATTTTCTTGAAATTTTTGTTATGTAACACCATACTTTTTCATGATGTATGTGTGTAGAATGGCACGCTCTTTCAACGAACAACGATGACGTCACAAATATGGGTCGTATGTCAAAAAGTGCCGTTTTTAAAAACAAAATCAACGTGCCAGGGGATTTTTTCAAAAACTTCTCAATTTCAAAAATAATGAATTTATTCGTTACTTTTCGAAAGCACTGTATAATCCGATATATATATATATATATGTATACTATATCAAGGAAACGTTAATATACCAATGTATACTATTAGACAGCCTCCGTTGGAGGAAACGATCTAAATAAAGACGTCGTGCTCTTGCAGAACTGCGGTGAACTTCTCTCTAAATTAATAACATATTGTGATACTCACGTATGCTAAACATTTCAACAAACAAAGAAAAATTAAGGAAATAGTGGTACGTAAAAGAATTTGCGACAGACACTTCACATTTCAGATATCAACTGATCTGCAGTCACTGTACTTCTAGCGCTTTTGCCACATTCGCGATATCGACTGTCCAATTTTATTAACTAAACACAAATAAATTGAAAGTAGAGCTAAACATTGAATTTTATTGTCTTTTAATACAGAAAACTATGGTGAGAACCCTTAATTAACTGAATTTTTACACTTAAAATTGGAAATTTGTTACTTTTTTCTCGAACATGGGTTGGGTTTAGGACCCATGTCATATAAGATTTTTTTGTTCATTTTGAGCAATATTATCGCCTGTTTGTATGGTAGTCAAACATCTAACGCCCTGTATAGGTAATTTATTAAATATACGAATATAAGTCTTAAATCAGGGCCTAGCCTTGTCTAAACCAATGCCTCTCAACGGTTCAACTCTGCTGATACGAGACCTCCCGGATTCCAGAAGAGTGCTCGATATCTCTGGCTGGACGGAAAACGTTATTTATTGCATGAGATTTGAACAGTTCTTGTATCCTTTCTAAGCCTAAAATAGAAACGTTAAGATACAGGGGCGTCTGACAAGTTCACTCCAATGGCACTCTGAAGTAGTTTTATCAGTAATTTGTCAAGAGTCCAACTTGTGACCGCTTTCACCATTTAAAAAAAAAAAATGAGCTACTCCATTATTCATGTCGACGATTTTTGAAATCAGTAGGGGGGAGCTGCAATATTACAAGAGGCGTTAGGAGCCAAGGAACGTAAGCCAAGGCTTATAAATACTTATGGCGAATATGGCGATTGAAGGCGTGAATATAGGTATTTCTGTAAACGAAGCACGTCCCTAATCATTACGATTCTAATCAACATGCCATGCCTCTCGGCAACCTGCAGTCTGGCTCTACAAGCAGGCACTGTTGCGAATATTCACTGCGATTGCGGCGTGCACAGCCTCTAGAAGTGTTCATGTTATCATCCTTAAGTAATGTTAAGATAAACGTTCGAGCAATGGTACTGTTGTATTGCAATTGTATGGTGTTAAATATTATTTATTCTGTTTACATAAAATTACTGTAGACTTAAGAAGTTGGGGAATTTTTCCGCTGTAAGTTGGCGACATGCAAAAACTCAAGATTCTTGACCTTCAGAGAGGTTATGTTTATGTTTTGTCAACTACGTCCCTATCTACGGAAATTGTTGGTTTTTATCATTTGCCGAACAGTAATTAAAAGCCTACCCTAGGTAAAATATAAGCCTACAATCTGCAGGAATAGATGGTCTATTTGAATGTTTGGTTAAATCACAGTATACTAGTATACTGTGGGTTAAATGAGGCCCCATTAATTTCAGCAAGTCATCAAACACTGCCACTGTCATTCGGGTGAAATGAAAAAATAATAGGCATTCTCATTTCCCATTTCTTTATACAGGGTGAATCTTAAATAAGTACAAATATTTTAACCAGCAGTATAGTTTTGTGTGTAGAACACATAATTAATAGTTTTTTTACAAAAAAATCAGAAATAAAAAAGTGAAATTTTAAATAAATTTCGTAATTTTTCAGTAGAAAACTTGTTGAGGACCGCTGGCCTAGACCGACCCTTCATACTTTAATGAGTTATAGTGCTGCAGACTGAAGGTGTGGTTCACAGTGTTGCCAGTATTATACAAATGTCTTTGCTTCAAGGAAGAAAAAATCTCTACTTTTAGCGAATTTTGTCAAGTGTAACATTTTATATTATTTTTTATTATCAAACTGTCATTGACTGTCATGACAGATTATCGGAAGCCCAAGTCAAACTTGTTAACCCCACATAATGCATGAAAATAGCAATAAAATTTGCTAAAAGTTGACATTTTTTCCATTTTAAATAAAAAACGCGTGCATAGTTTTTCGTTATTCTTCATAAAATAACTTAAGGAAATTGTGTTTTGTGTCCCTTTCTAACAGTGTACAATGACATTTAACTTGTGAAATGTGGATTACTGATTAAATAGTTAATTTTTTAACAAACAGGTAAGCTTGTGTGCACGTTTATGTATAATTTTTGAACATTGGACATAGTAATATCACGTAATATCTTCCTAAATATTTTACGGTAGTATTGAACTTGCGGAAATTCATTTTTAATCGTTGAAGTATAGTAAGGTTAGTTCAGATGTTAAAATTTATGTTAATATTGCTGCGTATCATACTACATACCCAATTTTACTGTACTTATGCTTAAAACAAGTATTTTTAAAATAGAACTATTACGTTAAAGGAAACGTAATATTTATATTGGAGGAGATATGGCAACCTCGCAATAAATCATATGTTTCATTACGTTGTTGGATGAAAAATCAGCCAGCGGTCCTCAAAATGTGGGTATTTTTTAAAAAAATTAATATCTCCGTAAATATTAGAAATTTTTAAAAATGGCTTTCACTAGACTGATTTAAATGACGAGCTACACCAGCAGTTAAAATATTTGTACTTATTTAAGATTCACCCTGTATAAATTATAGAAATCACCTTGCATGTGCTATCTGCGGTTAATAGGTCGCACCCACCATCTCCGAGTTTTTATTTTCATTTTTTTTGCATTAGTGTATGGTACTCCTGTAAATAGTCTGGAAGAGCTGCAGCTACGGATTAATCAAAAGTGTCAAGAAATCCAAATCAAGGAGGGTGTTTTCGAAAGAGTTCGATTATCGCTGAGACGAAGATGTCGTGCCTGCTTGGAAATGGACGGAGGGCACTTTGAACATCTTCTGTAACTTTGTTTTTTGTTTGTTAAAAGCTTGCTTTGTCGGTTTATTCCTAATAAAATAAAATGTTTGAAAAACGAATAGTGGTTCATATCTCCGCAACCGTTACTTTGCGGACCCATGTTTATTAAGACTTTTCTGCTTATTTTTGTTCATACTATTACCTCCTGAAATATTTTACACTCTTTTTTTAACACCCTGTATAAGCGGATCGGTTTCGCCACAGACAAGGATCCCTTCTTTATGGGTTTCGCCGCCACAGTACAGTTTATCTTGAGAAACTGAACGAAAGTGACAGAAACGTCAAAGTAAAGCGACGGTTTTGAAATTTGTTTGAAGGATACTTTTTGTATAATCAAGAGTGACAATGAAGTTTGTTTGTCAACGTGACGTGTTTCCACGCTAAGTCAAGGTTACAATATCAATATTAATTATTGTTCGATACTTATTATTTTTTATTTTTGAAATTAAAACAAGTAGTTTAATGTAAATTCAGATGGCATAATTTTATAAGTACCTCAAGTAAAACCATCTATCTGGTATATTTTATATTGTAAACCAAGTTATGTTTATCAATACCGTAAGTTCATCACATCACCATTAATAATTATGGTATTACCTACACAGTATTTACACTATCTATCTATGAAATACTGTAATTGGTAGTATCGAAATTCATTTTTAATCATTTATGGTAAGGTCAGAAGTTAAAATATGGGTTAATATTACTGTGTAACGCACTACCTTCCCAATTTTACTTTATTGATCACTTAAAACATGTATTTTTGAATTAAAATCAGTCAATTTACGGTAAAGTTCAAAAATTATTTATTTCAGAGGCGATATGGCAACTTCGCTTTCAGCAGATCGTATGGTTTATAGATTACGTCAGTGCTCATCTGGTCAGCGATCCTTGATTTAAAAAAAATAATATCTCCATAAATATTTGAAACTTTAAAAAATGACTCACTAAACTCATCTATATGACAAACTAAGTTGAAATATCTGTACTTATTTAAGGTTCACTTTAACTTATTTCTAATGTTTTGAAAACTTTGTTCAATAAAACTGAATAAAAAAATAAGGTGAAACATGAAACTTATATTCTTTGTTATTGTACTATTCCTTTTCTTTATTAATGGGAAATATCAGAACCAGATGTGACAGTCTCTGTTCATTTTTTTATGGAGTATAGAAATGATTATGGTCTACAATAAGAAAGTAATAGTCTTGTGTTAAAACAGTGGAGAAGAGAAATTGCCATTTCCACGGTTGCCAGACCTTAGAAATGAGTTCAATGTTTGTCAAATTTTATATAAACTAAATTTTTCCCACTACAAATAGAGTTATTTAGATCCTGATGCGATCGTGAACCATTCCAACGACACAGCTGTAACCAGCATTGTCTATAGTATAGATAAAAGACACGAACTCTCCAATATTGTTTATAATATGCACAATGGTAACATAAACAGTCAACATAGGTAGATCCGATAAAATTTTACCGGGTAATGACTACTTCTTTGAATTATAGTCTTACTGCAACGAGTATCGTCCCCTTTGATGTATTTAACGTTTCACTGACAGGCTCCGCTATGTGCTATGTGGATACACCCATCATACCCGTCCATTCCATCTGGATGGGTGCGTGTACTCTTCAAAAAACCCCTTTGTGTGTATCGTTCGCAACGTCCGTCTCTGTGTATACGCCGCACAAAGCTGGCTATGTTAAATTCCTGTTTATTCGGAATGCGATGCACACATTCGCATTATTGCTACGTCCGCTGGTCCGGGGAGGACGGGAGGGTGCTCCGCTCTCCCCCCCCTCACGGTGTTCGCGGCCGCTCCTGTCGCAATGCAGCTAACCGGCCGGCGAAGATATTCTGGAAGCACGCCTGCTAGATGGGTATTTCACGACATTCCGTGATGTTCATGGGACTTCCGAAACAAAGTGGTTGCAGCCGTGAAGGTTTCCCCCATTGCCATTTGCCAGTAAACGAATTGTCTAAATTATTTTAATTGCTTAACCAGGACGTGACAGTAGAGATGTCCGGACAGTTTAAAGAATGGATAATTTTTTACAGGGTGTTTCTTTATTAATACGAAAATAAACAATTTTAACTATATACAATCTCCGAAAATCTATGCAGTAATTCATAGAATAC
Organism: Monochamus alternatus; assembly: GCA_037114965.1. Classification (NCBI taxonomy): domain Eukaryota; kingdom Metazoa; phylum Arthropoda; class Insecta; order Coleoptera; family Cerambycidae; genus Monochamus; species Monochamus alternatus. The sequence goes on along the minus strand of CM073426.1, from coordinate 7,602,742 downwards.
TAGGTGAACCGGCAAACGTTGTTTTGCCATATGAATTATTTCTAGTGAATATTTTGGCAGATAAATAAAAAATAACTAACTTAATGTAAGTGTGTGGAGATGTGGTATATGACTAAAAGAGGAATGGAGCACTGTGAATGATGACGGCATATACGAATAACAAAACACGAAACATTCATTTTTTTAATTATTTCGCGTGCCTGCAATTTTACTTGTTTGACGGCCCAAATTAGCCCCTTTACGTCTTGTTGGTATTGTTCACTGTACAATAAATAGCCATATAGTAAAATAATAGCCATTCTTGGCGGGAGTTCGTGACACGTGTTGCGTACTTTTGAGGTTAAGTAGATCACTTAATTAACTAATAATGAGAACTACACTTAAAATTAATAATTTTATTAATTATTTATAAAATAGGAAATAAATAATTATGGCCCAGCAAATTAATAATAAATTTGCTTGAGAATTACACTTAGAAGGTAAAATGATAATTGTAAACGTCACTACTACGCTCGATTCATACACAATAATAATGGTCGAAAACTGTGTAGGGAGTGAGAGAAGACTTATTGTGTGAGAGAGACAGGAGACCGGCTTCGTTCTCATCCCTACTCCGTGCTGTTTACTGAGTGAGAAGTGACACCGGTAGATGCCTGGCGGGGATAACTGATCTAGTGATAATCGATCAGTTATCGACGAGGGTTAAAAATGATTAAATTACTAAAACAGTTATTAAAAAATAGGGGTTTGTGATAGAAGGATGAAAATTAAGGGTTGTATGTATATTTAAATGCCACATCATAAAAAAAATAAAAATAAAAAAAAATTGTTTGGGGTGGACCACCCTTATCACTTAGGGGTATGAAAAATAGATTACGACCGATTCTCAGATCTACCGAATATACATATAAAAATTCATAAAAATTGGTCAAGTCGTTTCCGAGGAGTATGGTGTCTAACACTGTGACACGAGAATTTTATATATTAGATAAAACCACTACTAGGTACTATAAAATACATAAAATACAGGGTAATTCAGAACGCATCTAAAAGAATTTGGGAATAGATGCGTTATAAAAAATGGAGTAAAAAAAATTATAAAATCCTTATAGTTACCGAGAAAAAAATTTTTGAAGTTCTAGTAGTGTCAATCTTTACATCGCTGGGTTACTGTAGTCTCTAGGCATGCGAATTCAAATATCCGATTACTTATCGTATTAACTTTTTTGTGATGCAAGTATTTACAATAGTTCGTTTTAATTTATGGTGAGTTGAATTTACTGTATAAAAATAGGTGTTTTAAGGTCTATTTACACACATCAGTACCATATCAGTTCCGTATCAGTATCAGTGAAAAATAATCGATGCTTAGATTTTAAATTAGCGTGTTTATACACATCCGTCACTGTGCCGTATCAGTCCTATCAGTGCTGCTTCAGGGTCCGTTCAGTGGATTTTAAATACGCCTGTGACGATATTTTTGTAATTATCTATTGAACTGACCAGATTTTTCAATTACTTAGAATGGACGAAAAGCTTATCGAGCTAGTACGAAATTTTGATCAACTGCATGATAAATATATTCATATCACTTTGTTTGATCGTCTACTAACTCCTTTTTACGGACTACGGACGGATATGTGTAACTGACATCAGTGATTGACCACAAATAACACCGATACTGAACTGATACGTCACTGTGACTTCATTTTTAAAATATCCCCACAAAAAGAAGTTCAAATGATTTAGTCAGGAGATCGTGGCGGCCGTGGTACCGGTCCTCCTCGTCCAATCCCTTGGACATGTTGTACATGGTACGGATGTAATTGAGCCTATTATATGATACGTCATACGTTGGGATTCAAATTTCCTTTGCGTTGCACTCACTGCACACCGTTGTAAAAGTAGCTGCATTCGGCACATGTTTACCAGGAAATCGTTCTGCTAAAGCATTTTCACAGCGTAATAAATTAAAACGATATCTATCAACTCCAAGTTGCTACTATACACGAAAGCCATGTTTGACTCTTGAAAAACTATTGTGAACACTGGCATCACAAAAACTTTAGTAATAGTACAAAAGTATCACCTGTCTAGAGACTACAGAGGCCTAACGATGTCAAGGTTGAAAATGCTACAACTTCAATAATGTTTTACTGTGGATAAAACTCTAAGGATTTTATAAAAAAAAAGTTTTTTACGATATTGACTCCATTTTCTTGACGTATCTATTCCCAAATTCTTTAAGATAAGTTTTCAATCACCCTGTATAATATCAATGCTAGGAAAAACTCAAATACTTTGTAAGCATTACATGTGTAAATTATGTTATTTTAAAATAAAATTGTTCGAATTATTTTTTATTACAAGAATGTATTAATGTCGCCGTATTTGTCGCCGTAACATGATCAAAATTGTGGTGTTTTTAGGAGAAATCTAGAAAAATAAAACATGGAAAACAAAAGTAATTTCAAAAAAATATTCTCCAGTTTTAAACAAAGCGTAGGTAAAAGTTTTAAAGTCCAAAAGTTTTCGCTCAAGTTTTTGACTTAAGATACAAAGACTTGTCTTAAGACAAAATTGCGATAAGCTAAGTGTTTTTAAGTTCAAGAAATTTTTCGATCTGGTCCCAAAACCTCTACAATTTTCTACTCTGTTCTATTCTAGTGAATTTGGTAATGCCAACCAAAACAAAAATCCTAAGACAGATGTGTAGTTGATATTATCTGCGTTTATAATTATAATCTTTGTTGTTTTATACATTTTTGTGAGAATTTTTTGTTGTCTTTTTTTGTAAAATCTTGTAAAATACCAAAAATATTATACTGAGTTTCAGTCAAAGAGGGACATCCATAAGGAGCTATATCTAGTACAGTCATTCAAAACGAGACATGTCTATTTTTTGCTAATATACGTGTCGGTTTTGATTTTTTTTTTCAATAAATTTTTTCACAGCTATTTATTCGTATTAATAAAAAAGAAATCTACTGCACGCAAAATAATTAAAATATTGTTTAAAGCCAGCCTGTCACAACCACTTGCCGTTTTTTTTTTCAAAACTGATTTTCTAGGACGTGACTCATTTTGAATAAACACTCCTCAGTTGTAAACTAACTTTGAAACTATATGACAGTCAAAGTGCCGCTCCCCTTTCAAATCCAACAAAGCAGGTAGGTATGTGATAATCCCTGGACGATTCTAATGCCCGGAATTAATAACGGAGGGGCCGAACGCGGGGAATTAGAGGCTGTAAAGCCCCGCTAATAGGGGCTTAAGAGAGTTTAAAAGGCGTTTAATAGCTCATCAGACCTGCCCGTATACTTTAGGGAGCATTGTTGTACGAAACGTGGAAATTAGTGAGAATTGTATTGTCATACCGGAAGAAAAAAATTGTTTCGGTGATTTGTGAAAGTGTGAATAATATGTACAGGGCGTTTTAGAAAAGGTATTATAAATTCAGAGACTATCATAAATTAAGAAAATATACATATCAAAGTCATACATTCACGTTGGACTTCAGTTTTATAATAGAAAAATAAATCCTAGCACGGCTCTGGCCAAAATGTTGCCATTTGTCAGCTATAAACCTAGCGGTTCATTATCCAAAGACCAAGTCAGTGTTGCCAGATGGTATAATTTTATGGAAATTTGTTAAACGAACAAATAAAGAGATAAAGGTTTCTCATACACTAATTAATTTTGAACTTGATTTTATATGGAAATTTAGGCTAGCTGAAAAAAAACCTGGTATAACATCTCAGTTATTTTTAACTTTTTTTTCTACCGCTCATTGTCAACACCATCAATCTTGCATATTTTTATTCCAGCCAATGGAAATAAACAGATTTCTGGAGCAAGAGAACGTATACGAGATAATATTGACCACTTCCACTTTAACACGCTGTATCTTCTTTATTTTCAACATTAAATTAAGATATGTTGGTTCTGATCGTAATGTTTTGATGTAAAGAATGTAGTATGTCTCCATGGACCATTAATTATGGACCACCCTGTATAACAGTTTACATGCTAACAAGTCATTTATAATTAGGTACGAAAAAAGCATATTTTCATCTGCTATGTTTCATCGTTTCATAGCATTTCCTGAATTTTACACGCCAATTGCAAACTAATAAAACTTGAATTGATAAAATTATTTTTCAATCCTTCTCAAGTACTACGGCTATGGAATCTTGTCCCTTGCAACTCTCACCTACCTTACTTAGCTAACTACTGTAAGTAAATTAGTCACTTTCTACTATTTTGAAATGGGTACAAATAATACTGGAGCACTCATGTCTATGCATATGCATTTTGTAAATTTAATTTTCTAAAAATCTTATAATATTTGACGTACCTTTGCGGAAAAAAAAAGATTTTAGCAGAAAAAACACCCTCTCATTCTTTCGATTTTATTTATGGGCTTCCTACAGTTATTAGTCCAAGATTACGTTACAACTTCATAGATTTATTTTGTGTTTATTCTTCCTCCTTCTTAATCTAAAAACAAATAAAATAGTTGTATTCATAACTCAGCAACGAATTGTATTGCTTTTCGTGCCCTTCTTGTGTAAAAGTAAACTATTAAAGTGCTAATATTTCACTCAACGTTAAATTATATTTGATAATTTTGTGTTCTTTGAACCTCTCTCAAGTGGCACTCCTATGGAACCTGCTTCCCTGCAACCTTCATCTCCCGTGCTCATTTAAGTGCTGTGAATCACTCTCTATTATTTCGGGCCTCGACTGTAGCACTTTTAAGGACCATGACTGTAAAACGGTATGTTCAAGAGGTTTTAGCAGTATTTTTTATTACTATCACCACCCAATGTTTGCGACATATTTTTGCGGGGTACCCTGTATATTTAATTATCGTCTTGTAACCGAATTGTAGGTCTCTTTCCTACAAAAGGTAGCCTTCAAATGTATATTAATTGCATTTTTCTCATTCGATTAATACTTCAACACTTTCTAATAATTTAAACTTTAATGTTCTACATTTTAATTGCTATTCGGGGAAAGAAACAACGGAACATCTGTTCCAGTAACGAGTCAATCAAACTTTTTAATTTCCCTGAACTGTGAATATACTCCTCGAAAGTCAATCAGTGCCGAAGTGATGATTTTCTTAAATAACTGAAACGGCACACACAATCCGATGCATTTCAATCGTCGCTCACTTTAAATGCATCTCCACACATGGCAGCAACCACATGCTCCATTTTTCGAGTCGACTAACAACGGCCTCCATTTTGAGTCGCACAATATCTCGCGCAATAATTAAAACGTTTTATTATTATGAAAATGTAAACACGCGTTGACTTCGAATGCAGCGGAAAGGACGGATGTTTGAGATTAATTTTAGATTGCATTCGTAGGAGGGCGGATATAGCGCTAATATGTTTCACGGCACTGTGTCCAGTAACTGTTTTGCGAGAAAATCAACATTTAAATGTTTTGGACATACTGGTGAATATCATTTTTTTTACGATTAAATTAAATTATTATTAATTAATTAATTACGATTTTGAAAAAAATCGTTCCAGTATTGAAAAAGTTATATCCAAAAAACAAACTAAAAAAAAAATAACTTAAAATAACTGTCGTTACATAGCTCCGTAATATTGACTTTTCAAGAAAATGTTACATGACCTTGACACCTTTTTTTTCGAGAAGATCCCCTAAATTTTCTGCGCGGAGTTTCCAGACACCTTGTATTTTAAATATACTGAGTGCTTGTGAAATTAATGCGTTCCATCAGTTACATAATAGTAGACGTGAAAACAAACAATTTTCATAAAGCAATCTGTAATCTAGTATATTTTCACTTATAATATCCCTAATGCTAAAATTATTTCTGTGAATTTTTTCGAGGCAATGAATATTATTTTCAAAAAATATTCATTCAAACATCAAGAATAAAAAATCAAGTAGGTAATCAAAAAAAGTTGAAAAAAATGTGTGACATTTTTGAAAATAATTATTAAACCAAAAAGAAGTAACACAGCAAATTCTCTACTTGACTAATAGTCGGTATGACCTCCACCACGTTCCAATAGCATATTGACACGTATGTGCATTGAGATAATCACGCGGTTAACGATCAATTGCAGAATATTGTTCCATTTCTCTTTTGCCGCCACGACTAACCCATCTGCAGTCTGAAGTGGAGGAATATGATTATGAATGGCTCTGGCAACGAAATCCCATATGTGTTCAATAGGATTCATGTTAGGAGAGTTGGCTGGCCAATCTATTCTATTGATATGTCTTGCTTCGAGTGCCTCTTGAACCTTTCTTGCGCGATGTGGTCGAGCGTTGTCGTCCATACACACAAAATTTTCAACTAATACATTACGTAGGGCATAGATAATGGGCGTAATAACTTGTTCGATATATGCGAATTAATCTGGTGCGGCGGTTGAACATTATTCCACCCCAAGACAACACGGTACCCCCTTCATACGGATCAACTTCACGGTGAAAATGAAATCGCTGTTGACGACTGTTTGCCGATTGTCATCAGTAACCAGCCCAATTCTGGTTTCGTCTGCACACCGCCACTGACGTAAAAGCCAACGCCTATGCTCTCGCGCCCACTGGAGACGGGCAGCACGATCCCTTGGAAGTAGAGTGGAGCCTGTAATGGTCTTCTAGCATGTAAATTTGCATTGTGGAGTTGTCTTCAAATGAATAGTAGCACAGAATATATAGCTAACGCAACAGAAGGCTCGTCAAGTAGTGTTTAAATGTAGTCCCCGAAAAGAAGCCGGCTCCAAAAGCCAGCTTCTTTCAAACTGCGCATGTACAGTAGAAAGAGTAAGTTTAGCTATTAGCTCGTAGGTCGCGCCACAGGCGAGTCGATTTTAGCGCCCAATTCAGAAAGCGTTGTCAAATGTAAATTTTACGGAAGTTATTAGAATATTATACCTAAATAATAAAAAGTATTAAATAACAATAATAATATGTATTCTTACACATCAGTGACAACTGACGTTTTTATAATTTACAGTAATTGTAGTTAAAAATAAGGTAGACACATATGTAAATAAATAGGCACTTATTTAAAAATTTTAAATTGTGTTAGAATAATAATACATCAATAACAATTTGAGAAAACGTAAATATTTCTAATTTTATTTATTGATTAATAATATGACATGATTTTTCTTTCTGTATAGATCCAGAATTATACCTTGTTTGTATTACTTCGATAATTACAAGTGACATTTTTATAATCGAAGCAAATATTAAAACGACGAAAAAAAAACTTATGCATACATACGTAATACATACATATATACATATACATGTCCAAAAAAAATTCCTTGTGCCCTTATCTCAGAAACTGTGATACGAAAAAAGTTTAAATAAATAATCTTTGGGGGATTTCTTTAAATTTATATGCGTTGAATTAAATATGTGTTCTGAATAGATATATAAAATTATATATTCACAAAAAATACAAATTACATTCCTCTGATATTTTCAGTATCATATAGATTATAGATAGTTAGAATGTTTATAATTATTATTGATTGGATACGAAAGGTAGGTATACTTTGGTACAATGATAACGTGACACTGACGCGGCTTACGGCATTTATTGAAGACGAATAGCTAAAAGACAAAGACGTTGAGGTTCGTTTCAGCCGAGCGGCGGCCGCTCGTCTATCTTTGTCTTAAGATATGGCCAAGACGTGCATTCAAATGTTTTTATAGAATTTTTTACACACAGTGGCAGATCTTTTTATGTCAGTTTGTCTTGCTACTGTTTATGTGTACTTGTTAAGTTGGTATTTCAATTACTATTATTATTAAATACGAGTATATTAGAATAAATCGACAATAATGGCTGGAAATAAGTGCTAATATTTTAATTGTGGTGAAACTGGAAAATCGGGAGTTCCAATGTTTCGGTTTCCACATAAAAATAAAGATTTATGTAATAAATGGTTTATGCATTGTGCTAAGCGTAAAATGCCTATACGCAAAAAAAACTGCTAATATCATTTTTTTAACCCATAATTTAATTTTTGCAAACAATACAATTTAAAAATGTAAGATTGTATAATACATAACATTGTTATACTTATAAACGGTATGATACAACAATAGTTTCCCTTTGTCTTTATCCTAGGAAACACAAAATATATGATTTAAAAATAATTCTCTAAAAAATTGACAATTATAAATTTTAAAATTGACTTGCTACTAAAACTTCAAATTGATTTAATTCAATTCAATTTAAGATAATTTAATATTCTATAGGAATTAGTCAATATTTCATTCAAATTAAGTATAAAGTTGAGTTCACTGATTTAATTTTGATTTTTTTTTTCTCTAAAACTAAATTTACCGCACAAAGTAAGAGAGTGAGAAAATGTTTATCTAATAATTATCTGAATTACACACAGCTAAGGGAGAAAAAAATCTATTCAATTTTTTATATAGCAATATAGCCACCAATTCAAGAGATGAATTCATAAAAAAATTATGGAAAATATACATAAAACTTCACACATTGTTTGCAATTGAATTCGGTGTATCCAAAGAGGATGGAAGGTTATTTTTATTTTTGCATTTTGATAAATATTTTATTTATTTATTACCACGATTTTATGTGACGTGGTAATTTGATTTGATTTATTGTAATATTTACCACTTTTTTATTTTATTTATGATTTATCTTAACCTGTTACCATTTATTTATTTATTAAAATGTTTATTTCTGTTTGGATTTGTTTATGTGTTTATTTATTCATAATACAGTTTGAACTACAAAAAATTTCGAAATCGATAGTATATAAAAAAAGGATACCTACTATTTTACCACATTTCACTAATTTTTTTATTGTCTCTAAAATATATAATAAATAAATCATTCTCTGTATAGAAGTTATTTTTTATGATTTGCGGTATGAGTCTTTCAAACAACAGGAAAGTTTCATTTTAAGATGCTTAATCCGAAGAAATATAAAATTAAAAAAACGCAGTGTTGTCCCAGAACGCACCTTAACGAAATTATTGAAAAACTTCATAAGAGGGTTCAACATGAGAACATAGGTCAAAATTTTTCAGTTCATTTTATCGACAATAAACGAGAGTACTTTTTTTAATCTAAGGTTGAAGCTACCCAGATTCATGTTTTAAAGTCTTTATTATATATATTTTACGCATTTTACGTAATACACCTAAATTGACCACAGCTTTGAATTTGTCATTCCAAAAAACCCCCGTGTATGAAATTTCATTAAATTATTTCGAATCAGTCGAAAGATATTTAAGAAAATGCGATTTATTTTCCCAACTTTGACACCCTGCATCTCGGTAACGAAGCACTTGCGGACCGATGTTCACATGCACTTTTTTGCTTAAAATATGACAAGGAATGAACCCTTGAAATTAAAGTCATCACTTAAGATACACCCTGTATATAATAAAAATCCTTTTTTTCTTTATCCAAAATATAGATATTTCTAACTCGCCGAATGAATGAACCGTCTTATTTACGAGCTTATTTATGAAAACATATTCTGTACCGCAAGTATAAGCTTATTCACACGTCGCACATACATAAAATTCAATTTAATTTCTTGAAAACCGTAGCACAAGCAAAGTAAAATAAAATAAACATTTTTAAAATTTTGCCTACATTTGCCTCGGTATAGCTATAGATCAATTATCAATAATTAATATAGTCGCATACTAACATTTTTAATGCATAAATTTACTGGTACGACTTTGAAACTAATTTTTTCGAAAAGGCTTTTAAGTTATCAAAAATTGGTGTGTACCATTAGAAGCGCTATGTTTTTTTATATAGGTTGTGAAAAAATTATGAACATTAGTAAAATCGCTTTACAACTGCGATGTAATAAAAAACATAATTGTCAAATAAAATTCAAGCATCAATAATTTGATTTTAAGTCGGCCCTACTTAAAAAAGTTGTAGAAGTCTATTTTAAATTATAGTAAACGTTCCATTTAGTTATAGCTTTAAAAAATGAACCACAAATAAGCGAGTTAGCGAGGCGATTTTACTCCACTATTAAAATTCATAAACGCAACGCACTTTATAAAGACGGCAAGATATGGCAACAGAGGCAGCGGTCGTCAAGGAAACGAACGCGCTAGGCTGCTTCTTTCGAAGAGCGCATATTTCTAAGTTTTAAAATTTTAACAAATACGTATCGATGCGCCATCTGTCGACAATTGCAGGACCTATTCCCTAATATGTCCCCACGAGAGTTCTGTGGCGTAGCTATATTTTCTGTGATAGTAGGTGTCGATATAACACCGCAAAACGTACCTTGGGCCCTGAGAGCTGAAGCTGAAGATGTGTGGTATCTACGGGCATATTACACCAAATACCGATCCTCTTTTTATTAGATACCCGACTACGTGGTCTATTTTCGGCTGTATCAAATTCTTCATATCTGTGTATTATTCCTACAACAGATGATCTAGGAATGCCCAATATGTTTGAAATCTCATGATTAGAATGTAAAACAGTCATTCTTGCTCGGGTAAACGCAGAAATTTCACGTCATTGCGTTATAATGCACAAAAATTCAAATAAACACTTGGTTGAATACACTGTAAAAAAGTAAAGGTTCATGGTATGCAATTTTTTATTGACTTTTTTGTTCCCTAAGTACATGTACTTTTTTACCACAAAAAAGCCACTAGGTTTCATTGAATCATTCTATTTCAAGTCCAAGGCTTTTGACGTTGTCTGTAGTTTAATTAAACTTAACTTTTTTCTTAAATTTGTAATTACATATTTTTTCCGTTTTAGGTCAACTTACAAACAAAAAAATGAGTAGATTCGGATAAACTTTTTCTCCAAATACAAAAAAATAAAAATTGCGCCTTCAGGAAAAGTAATACCGTAAATTGTGATTAGCCATACGAATTTTGTAACAATTTGGAATATGTAACAAATTTGACCGACGACTCAAACATCGCAACTCGTATGATACCAGGGCCAACTCCTACATGTACCATCGGCTTCTAGACCCGGTCTCAGCATTTTCAAATAACGTATTAAGTTACTTAACGGAGACGAAGTCCGTGACATCCAACAATAAACAAACCTCGAAACCCCCGTCATATCTCTAATTTAATTAAAATTCTTCGAACGGTTGCCGTGGCTGAAATAGTGAACACCACTAGTCGGGATAAAACAACGTTATTTTTAGTCGTACTGCGATCTCGAAATCTGAGAAAACTTAAATAGCTTGGTGGCCCGCTAGAGGAGGCCTAGAGGGGCGGAGATTGGATAAAACACCATACCAATGGATAGCATCATTAAAAAAAAAATAAAAAAAATTGTGACACTTCCAGAAAAATTGCGCTTTAAACATGCGTGCCTGCAAAATACGAACACTTACCTCCTATCAGCAAAGTGAGACACCGAAAACTTACCTGAAACAAAAACATTGATATAATTATTGACGTTTTGAAGTTATTTATAAAATTGGTGCCATAAGACCTGTTTTGGTTTCGAATCTGAATAGGGTTCTAAGTAATCATCAAGCTATATTCTTAACTTATCATCGCTTAGCTGCTCTTACTGGAACAGTTCGATATCGGAAGCAAAACAAACCTATATATAGCAAATTTAAATAAAGAAATAAACAACAGAATTATAATTTTGGAGTAGGAGAAGAACAGTATACTATTCAACGAGCATATAATGATGGCTGTAATTCACTTGGGTCAAGATTACAATTAATCTGCTTACTCACTTATTTAAGACTATTTAACTAATAGAATCCAGCATGTCATGTATCGTGTTTTTAAGTCTCTTGAAGAGATCTCAGGATCTCTCTGCGTTTTCAGGAGTCCCTCAAGACTCGGTTTTCGGCTCATTACTGTTTGTTTTATTTATAAACGATATTGTTAGTAATCTGAATGAGATTGTTTACTCTATGAAAATATTTGGCAAACTATCCAATATTAATGACTGCTTCAGCAGAATTTAGATTCAATTCAAATCTTGAAAAGGGTGTCATTTACTACTAAGCAAGATGATATTCAATTTAATTATAACATTAATAATCATTTCTTACAGATTTAGGAGTATTGTTTGATTATAAATTATCGTTTAATGATCATATATTGGATATTACATCTAAAGTGTATAAAACACATGGATTTAAATCTGCTGAGGCTTTGAAACTTCATACAAATTTAGTTAGGTCCAAATTGGAATATGCCTCTGTTGTTTGATGTCCAAATTATATAACATATATTGACAGCTTAGAGTGGTTTCAACGTGTTTTTTAAAATTGTTACGTTTTAAAACAGACGGAATTTATTCTCAAACTGGCATTTCTCAGGATGAACTTTCACATTCACAGAAGTTTTCTGTTAAATCATTGAAATACAGACAGAACTGCTTATTTAGCATTATTATTTAAGTTATTAAATAACCTAACTGATTGTGGTGAATGGACTTAATTTTCATGTTCCCAGGGTAGTCCCGAGCATGCACATACTTTTTACTTGCTAAGTTTTAAACGGGAAGTAATACAGAAAAAAATCTCTAATAAAAGTTTATTAGAAAAAAGGGAGCTTTTTAACAGAAAAAACGTTGGGTACGTTTCTAGAAAAAAAATATAATTTATGACGTCATTAGTCCTTTCTGTCAAATCCCAAAGATAATACTTTCAAAACTAAAGCTTAGGACCTCATCCCATTTAACATCACGTGTCCCAAATTTTTTGTATCCTTACAGTAGGCGCCCATACTATCACCCTGAGTTTGAGACACCCTGTACAACCATAACGTCCACCGTTATAGTACTAACATAACAAAAGCGCCTTTCATTTAGTTGATTACTTTGAAGTGACTCCAAACTCTAGATCACTTTTATATTAGAAGTTCCAATGAGTTGAAAATATAAATAAACCTTCATATTCGCCGCACGATCTCCCCCAACAGCCATTTTATTGTAAAATTCAACAAATTACTTATCGTTTCGGCTCACCCGATCCAATTGGAAGAGAAATCTCAAGCCTCTCCAAACCCGCACGGCTTTTTATTATTCCACCGAAGCACCGCCAACTTGAAAACACAAATACACTCCGGATTTAAAGAAAAATACTTTATATTGCGGCTTACTGGCTTTTGTGTACGTATGGAAGGGGCACTTTGTCTGAACATCTGTTGTCGATGCAAATTTATTTCAAATATCCCCGAATCGATACATAAATCTTGACAGATACACGCAGAAGAACGGGTGGAGAATTAATTTTTCAGAGACTGGTTTGCGGGATACGAGCACATCCAAGGACTTAAGAAGAACGCAGTGGTATACCAGTCGTACAGTTTGAGTGAGACTTCAGGGTACAAATATGGACTATCAAAAATTTCTAAACTAAATCGCTTTTGGTTCTTTATAAAATATGATTTTATTAGTTTCATTTTTAAAACCATACACAAGCAAAGGGGGAATCACCCATTCATAAATTGTCATTTGTTTTGTTTGGAATGTGAATATTTGCCGCAACTAATTTCCGAGTGCATGTTGACAATTGCACTTGATTAAACTTATGTATGAAAGGACAATTTAGGATGAATAGAACTCATTTTTCCACAAGCTTGACATTGACGCATCATTTTAGTAACAATTTGAATAAAAAAATTATTAATAAACACCGTTAAACCACAAGAAACACAAATTCCGACTAGCAGCAACACCGCAATTTTGTAAACCCAACCCCTTGACAGCTTCATTAGGTGCGAGGGGTTATTTGTTAATATTTTTAATGGCAGGAGTATTAAATTAAACAAAAAAATGTAATTAGACTTTGATCGTTTGCTGATAAGTAACTTCAAATCTCGTGACATGGAAAGTGACCAAGAAAATGAATTTCTTCCGGCGGAAATCGAAGAAACTTCTAATAGAGAGCCACTTTCGAGTTATTGCCTAATAAGTCAAAGCAACAGTATGCGTTAAACTGACATGTGTAGAAAAAAGTATTTTTTTTATCTAACTAGTGCAGGAAAAATTTTCCCGGACGCCCCGGATTTATTGTCAACTTAAATCATTTCTTATCATTATTACAACTGTAACTTTATTACAATTGGTTATGGAAAGCTCTGCGTATGCATTTGATGAAGAAGAGGCCAAGATACTGGGAGTAATTCTGTATTTGTTGACAGTTTTGCATCTATTTTGATTAGATGTCAATTCCCAATTTTATTACAGGTATTTTCGGTTGTCAATAATAAAATCATAATGGAAGTAATAACTTCAAACTTGAATTTTTGGGAAAGAGACTTATTAGTCAATGTTCATTTAGAAATACTATCACTAATATTTGATATTCTTATATTATCGTAAGGGTAATATTTTTTGCAACACATCTATTTACTTTCGATGCTTCTGAAGCATATATGAAAGAGATACTTATCTCTAGGTGTATTAAAACATGACGAAAACCTAGACCCACAGAAACTTCTTTTAAGTGAAATGAGGTTAAAATTTCACTTTCATCACACACATGACATACCATTCCAGTGAATATTTACATTTTTGCGATCTGTTCTGGTTAGAAAAGGATAGGCTAAATTAAAAAGAGATATATATCTAGTTATTTCGAGTCTCCATATTCATTCGCAAAAAGGCCTTTTAATTAAAATATTATTTTTTGCCAGTTTTGTGATTTTTAAAAGTACCACATTCGGGATTATCCACATATGACAAGTCCCCAGTCCAAATAACACTCGCTCGTCGACTTATCTCATCCTCAACCTGACGACGTTCATGACAGAAAGCTGAAAACGGGTCTTGCGGGATTTATTTATTGCCCTTCATTCGTTCACGTCTCCAGTAGCCGTCCGGCACGCTTTTTTACCCCACAATCAGTAGCCTTACGATCTGCCATTAGCCTTAAACGGGCAGAAAAACTTTCATTAATTCGGGAAGACAATCCACAGCGTGCCACCTGGATACAGTTACTTTTATTGCAGGTACAAATCTGTTCAAACACACATACTTCGGTCGTTATTGTTTTCTAACATGCTTGAGTGGCTGAATGGTTCAGTTTTTATGCTGCCGAATGTTTTCTGTACTACTTTTTAGTTCCCAAAGTCCGTTGCTCCTGACAGAAGCCTAGAATTATGATTATCCTGTTTAATTGGTACATTTTAATGACTATATGTATTTTTTTAATTAACGTCTGATGTCACGTAACGAATGAATAAAAATCACTGAAATATGGTGAGTGATAAGATAAGAATGATACAAGTAGTAATAAGAAACATTCCAAATACGAAAAAATGCACAAGAAACTTTATTTGCCGTCAACAGAGTAACCAACTGTAGATTGTATATGTCACAATAACAGGATTTAGTGAAAATGTTGGTCCGCAACGTACAAGGTGTTAAAGTTTGATTTTAAATTTGAAATTGATTTCATAATTTTGACATCTTTATTGACAATAGCGTAGAAACTTGGGGTTTCTAGATAAGGAGATATCCGAATCTGAACTTAATTTTTTGAGGACGTTTTGGTACCGTTACCGTCATAATATATTTATACAAAGTGCTTTCTGAATTTTAAATAAATAATTTGATATGATCGGTCGTTGGTCGCTCGATTTAAGGCGTCAGTACTTAAATCGAGGTGACTAGATCGCTGTAGGGTATGGTAGGGTGGAAGAATGTTGGCTTGGGTCAATGTGAGAGATTGATACCGGTTGATGTTTGACTACCCTCCTAATTAATGAGGTTTTCCAGGTTTCCCTCATTCCTGCACTGAATGGTGGTTAGGGCCTACCAACGTAAGTCGTACCTGAGCGCAAATGCGACCTGCTTAATAATAATATGTCGCTCCCTCTCCCGCACAAGTCTTCGACTTTTGGGTTAATCCTCGTGATTAGAATGAGGGGTAGAGACTTGACGTCAGTAGTCGAAAAGTCAATAATCTTAAACAGATATTTTATCAGGCCCTTACAATATATGAAATTATTAACGTAGAAAATAAATAAATCCTACATGAAACTTACAGAAACAAACTCGATATTATTAATAACAATATTTTGCCAACAGTTAATAATTCCACTTTGAACATTAATATTAATAACAAATAAGTCTAACTTCACCATTTTCTTTTACTCCTTCATAGATCTTCCTTAGAATTTTGCGCTCCCATATTTGAAGTTTATTCTTTTCTCTTTTTGTTGATTGTCTATCCATGTTTCACAGACGTAGATGGATCATATAGCCAGTATGCCCGAAGATAGATAGATGGAAAGAATTTTTAAAAAATCCTAATGATTATCATGGAAAGAAAATTTTTCGAATTTTTTTGCACACTTATTTTTAGTGTACGGACTTCAAACATTTTTTTTTCAACCTAACCAGGATTATGTACTAATTGTTGCTTGGAAAAATTTGTTATCGCAAGATCCATAAACTAGACACTTCAAGCTTCAAATTGTTTTTTTTTTCACTCACATACGACCATTTTTACCAAAGACATTACAGCCATTTGAAAAATCGCAAAAATTGAGATTTTTTTTTTTGATCCCTTGCATTTTCATTCAAAGGCTGATAACTCAGCGAGGAATGGTTGTATCGAGGCCGACAAAAAAAAATTGAAGCTAAATGAACAACCTATCCAATCCTATAGTGGTTAGGTTGAAACATTTTTTTTGAAGTCCGTACACTAAAAATAAGTGCAAAAAATTTCGAACAATTTTCTTTCCGTGATATTCATTAGGATTTTGCGCTAATTGTTGCTTGGAATTTTTTTTATCGCAAGATCCATAAACTCATGTTTTTCGGCGTCGCCTTGAAATCTTCATACCCGCCCTGTAAACTACCACTTTCTGATCTTGTCATGTAAATAACTATAACCGCTTTTCTATTTTCTATTATTCCTAGGAGACATCGCGATGGAGATTTTACGACTCTTTAAAGTTACGTCCAATAAATGTCACGTCTAGCGCTGATTTCTATATAAAATATCTCAGCACCACCTTGTAGTTTATCGAAGCCGTAAACTGGTTTAAATCGCGACCTGTCCCAAAGAGCATGCAGCTATTTACATTGCGAATTTAATAGGTACTGCTTATACGGTGTGGCACGTTGTGCTATCACGGCTTGCTCTCGAACGATCATATGAAATTTATGGGCATGGTTCTATTCGATGTCGGTAAAGGTCACCTAGACAGTTTGCGATCGAAAAAATTATAATTCTATTAATATTTGATTTATTCAAGCTATAAAGTTACGTGAGTCACTGATTTAGTTCTTTTCTTTATTCTAGGCGTATGACAGCTGTACATTGCGACGTGCATATAAATACTGTTTCTTTAACATAAATTGTATGTATGGATTCTACTTTAAAAATAGCAAATTTCTTGCATATGCGTCAAAGCAATATCTATTTTCTTCTGTAAAAGGTATTTCAGTTAAAATTAGATCTGACTCAGGCAATGAATTTTAAACTCGATGCAATTTCTTAAAGCGTAAACTGACATTTGAATTCTTGTCCATTGGCATTATTAACAACAGCCATAAAAAAGTATTAGAATCTGGTTATTTTAATGCATTTCTTAGTAATGCAAAATATACAGGATGTGTCTCAAGATCAAATATCCAAGGACGTATTCTGTGGACAAAAATAAGGGTTTTTTGTTATACAAATGTGGTATTAGGACAGCCATTGTCCAATTACAATGTGTAAAAATTTAAAAAAATCAGTTTTTATTTTCTAAACCGCTTGAGGTAAATTAAACAAATTCGGTGTGCATATTTAATATGACAATGTTTAGAAACCAACCCGTAGTGGAGGTGTGGGTATCATCGATCATTATTTGACAAAAAAATAATAATCACCCTGTATAATATTACAAATACAATAGGCCATCATATGCGCCATTGTATTATCTTCGCTTTTTGTTTCTTTATACTTTTTTGTATTCCAGACCGAATAACAACAAAATTGATTTATTTGATCAAGTGCATTTTTACGATACTCATTACCTACATTACATACTAAGAAAAATAAAAATAAAAAAATAGAAAAAGAAAAATAATAAGAAAATAATTAATTAACAATGGAATTACTCTACTATGAGTTATTATAACAAGTATTGAAAATGGCCACCTTCAGCTAAAATACTTCTTCTTGAAATTGCAGCTCAAACACGTGCCAAAATTCCATTAGTAGCTTATCACATTATAACCAGCTATAATTTGTTGACGTTAGTGCTCCTCAGATTCAATATAAACCTTGTAAATTAATGTCTTTTAATTAATGACATTCAAAGATTGTTGAAATCGAGATTCCATTATGTCATTAGGGTTTTTATCAGACCAAACGTGTTTATTGTGCATCTCTGGAAAAATTAACTTCGTTGGTACATAATATGCCAACGGTACTTGAACACTTTGTATGTCATACGGGTAACTGCTGATGCTTCAGAATGGGCCAAACTAATTCATGATTCACATTAAGATTTGCAGGGATCTTCATAGTACTAGTATTTGGGTGTTCTTCAATGTCATCTAGAACAGCTTCTTCCAACTCGCGTTCTAACACTCAAAGGTCTTGGACCTTTCTGCAATGAGCCTGACTCCGAAAGACATTGAAAATCATTTCTGAACATTTTTGGATTTGGAGTTGGATGATTTGGAAATCATTCCATATAAATTTGCCTAGCTTCAGTATCATTTCCATCTGCAAAACTATAAATGTAAACCATCTTGGCCAGTCAGAGTTTATCGGTGAAGAAATAAGCTTAATTTGACGATACACAATATTAAATTAGATGACCACTTATTATTATTATTGTTTCGCATGGCCTCCATAATATACGTTTAAATAATTTAAGTAGCTGTATAAAAATGCACTTGATCAAATAAATCAATTTTGTTATTAATTGGTTTGGAATACAAAAAAGTGCAGTTTGCAGTTACAGATTCTTTTCTTGGCATTCTTGCATGGCCTTCAAGAAAGAGCTGGATGAATCTCCTCTTCGTGCTGAAATTAGGTTCAAGTCATTTGCTATGTTTCCACTGACTCTATTTAAGCAAGCTGTATTAGAATCTAATGTAGTCAGTCCAGTTGAGATTTTGGTAGTGATTTGATGTGTTTAGTCATTCTGCAGTTTGTGTATACAGGGTGAACCTTAAATAAATACAAATATTTTAACTGCTGGTGTAGTTCGTCATATAGGTCAGTCGAGCGAAAGCCATTTTTAAAAATTTTTTTTAAAAATACCCACAGTTTGAGTACCGCTGTCATAACCAACCTAATGAACCATATGATTTGTTGCGAGGTTGCCATATCTCCTCTAATATAAATAGTTTCCTTTAACGTAATAGTAAAGTAATACGGTTAAATTCTATTTTAAAAATACTTGTTTGAAGCATAAGTACAGTAAAGTTGGGTATGTAGTATGATACACAGTATTATTAACATAAATTTTAACTGCTTAACTGACTTTACTATAAACGATTAAAAATAAATTTCCGCAAGTTAAATACATACTACCATAAAGTATTTAGGAAAATATTACGTGATATTACTATGTTTAATGTTCAAAAATTATACATAAACGTGCACACAAGCTTACCTGTTTGTTAAAAAAATAATAATTTAATCAGTTATCCACAATTCACAAGTTAAATGTCATTGTACACTGTTAGAAAGAGATACAAGACACAATTTCCTTAAGTTATTTTATAAAGAATAACGAAAGACTATGATTTTCACACAGCATTTTAAATTTAATTTTCGCCACATAATCCCAAATGAGTCAGTATTAACCATAAAGTGACTTCGTACTTTAATCAGTGAAACAAATTTTAAAAGTACACACAGCATTAAATAACAAAATAGCAGCTTGACGTATGCGTTTAATATCAAGAAAAGCAAAGACATTTGTGTAACGCTGGCAACACTGTGAACCACACATTCAATCTGCAGTGCTATGACTCATAAATGTATGAAAGTCAGCGGTCCTCAACAAGTTTTCTACAGAAAAAATACAAAATTTATTTAAAATTTCACATTTTTATTTCTGATTTTCTTGTAAAAAAACTATTAATTATGTGTTCTACACAGTGAACTGCTGGTTAAAATATTTGTACTTATTTAAGGGTCACTCTGTATATAGAAGAGGTTACTAAAACCTTTGTAAATTAATAACTCCTCGTGATAGAAGCAGAAGTAGCTGAAGGCTAGAACAGAATTTAAGTAGTAGGAAACATGTAACACTACATACTGAAACGATATTGCCAATATTAAATAAGCTATTTTTTCTGTGTTGCGTAATGCCACCATCACAGGATTTATGACGTTTGGCGTATTAGTAACGAAACACCTTTGCCTATAATGTTTTCTAGTCCACAGTTGTACCATCTATTTGTGCAAGAATACACTTAAATATATCTTTATCTTGTTGTAGGTAAACTAGTCGGAGTTTATCGGTGAAAAAATATCGTTTTAAAGGAATCGGCCACAATCCCATGAATGTATGCAGGTCAGGTAAAAGATATTGTGTGGGCAGGTAAAATTGCATTCTTGAATTAGTTATCTGCAGATCTCACAGACGTTCCAGTACAGGAATTTCTGTTTAAATATCTTAAAATAAGGCCGCCACCCAAAACCAATGTGAAAAAATATAGTTTCACCATAGTCAAAAGATATTTTATTATCTTTGGACGACGAAATATAGATATGCTTTATACAGAGTGTTTATAAAGTAAAGTAAAGTAAATGTTTATTGACCACTCATACATACAGATACACGTACATTTGTAGTCATAACTAGGTATAGATTCAAAGTATAATCAAATCAATAATGCACACATTAAAATCGTCACTAAAAATACAATAAAATACACAAGTAATGCAGGTAAAATGTAAAATACACATACGAATTGTCAGTAAAAGAAATAATAAATAAATAAATAAATAATAATAAGTAAATAAAGCACAACACGACAAGACTAAATCACTTAAGGAACACAATAAAGTCGTCAATAGTGTAAAAACAATGACACAGCAAAAAACGGCGAAACCCTTGCAGAGACATCTGATTTAATTGTTTTTCCTTAAAATAATTTTGAAATTTATTATATAAGCCAATTGTATATTTATTATTTTTTGTCATGTTTATACCAGAAAAAGGAACCACAAGATTCTCCGCATACCTGGTCGTATGTTCATGTAAATCCGAATGTTATAATAAATTAGGTACGTTCTGATGAACTAATACTAGAGATTCCAAGATGTATAAGCAAGACAGCGGTAGAATCCTCAGCTTCACAAACAAATCTCTGCAAGAAACACCTCTAGAAACTGCTGAAATGAGGCGCAATGCAGCTTTCTGTAAAATAAATGCCCTACAAGCGGAGCTAGAATTGCCCCATAAAGCAACGCCATATGTCAGCCTACTGCGAAATAATGAAAAATACACCGTTCTCAGGACATTATTGTCCACAACAGGACGCAACTGTCTCATCACAAATATCTGTGATGCAAGTTTCTGACATAGTTTAGCAATATGAGCGGACCAATTTAAGCACGAATCGAATGTTATTCCTAGCAATGTAGCTGTACCTGATCTTGGATGCCATTTATCTGAAGTAAAAGTCAACGTTTGTGCCTTTTCTCTATAATATAAGTGAATTCATCAAGTACATCAGAGGAGTAAAAGAGGCAATAAATATTTTTCATCTATGGTCCGAAATATGTCAAATCAAAGAGACCATTTTTAAACCGGTTCTGTTGTGTAGGGTGCAAAAAGCAATTTCAAGACGTCGTCTCGCATCGGTTTTTGTCAGGGAGTGTTTACTTTTAAAAACTTTTTTGGTGCAGTTTTGGAACGTATTAGAAATAAACTACTTACATACATATTACGTCGAAAATTCGACGAAACGACGAACTAATAAGCATGCTTATAAGCAGCGGTAAAAATGATCTCACATGCGTGCCAATACTTCTGGTATCTAATTTTATCGGCTTTACACGGCGGTACACGCACATTATACCATACCTGCTAATTCTTGATTTGAATGAGGTATTTGTATATAAAATAATGCAAATCAATCTACAATAGGCGAGATAAGTACGCGCCTGTGCCGTTAACCACACTAAACTACTGAACTTGACCCGGTTAGTGCATTGTTTCATGCAGTTTCGTGCAAATATTTTTTATTACTTTTTTGAATATGTCACATTTAGTTTTTCTTTAGTATAATTAGGTATTTTGCCACACTTCTGAATGAATTAAATATTAATTAAATAAACCCTCGCGCTAAAAGGAACAGTCTTGATTTTTTAAACTAAATTTGCATAACAAAAAAATCTTACACTGAAAAAGCAGATAAGTAAAAAAATAAAAAATCACATCACTATAGCGTATTTCTGTATTTTTTAACGTTTCGAAAATTCTCTGTTTTTGTTCTCAAAAATTTCAAATGTATTAAATGTAAGTCAAGTTTCTGCTTCCATAGAGATGTTAAATTATTTTTATTTTATTGCTACTTACTTCTTCTTGATACAACTGTAGCCGACAAAAGTCAATGTTTACTGAACATTTTGGCACACACTTATCTCCGTTCAACAAAATAAACGCTGTCTCTTTTAATTTTCTTTTTATTGCATTATCCTCTTTCTCTACTTCAACTATCCAGAGCAGCAACACATAACATAACCAACAAAAACAAACTTTATAAAATCTTTATTTCACTGAAATTAAACTGCTGATGGGAATGTTTCTGCAGCAGGCTTAATGCAATTGCAATTTTTGAGAACGAAAACAAAGTTTTTCGAAACGTCGAAAAAAGTGCGCGATAGTAATGGGATTTTTATTATTTTTTGCTTACCTGCTTTTTCAGTGTAAGATTTTTTGGCTATTCAAACTTAGTTTCAAACATAGCCCTTGACTGATCCTTTTGGCACCATAGTTTATTCAATTAATCTTTATTTTTTTTTAGAAATGTGGTAAAATATCCAATTAAAATAAAAAGAAAAAGTATTGCTTAACATTGTGTATTTTTATCAATGTTTTTATACATTTATTATCAATGTTGACCATCATTGATTAACTTAATTATCAAATATATTTCGTTGTTTCTTACAAAATATGTTGTCACTTCTATTTTGTAGTCTCTAAACAAAATTTTGTTGATAAGCTCATTCCTTGGTAAAATGTTATTTCACAACACAATGTTATTTTTTAGAGTGTAGTAGCCAAAGACTTGTGCGAGGTAGGGCCCTGTATATTACAACACAACAATATTTATGTTCTTTTATTTTTCAATTAAAAGGATAATAAAGAGATATGTCACAATCACAGGGAAACGTCGATTTCCTTTCTATTAATTCTGCTTTACAAAACGATTATTAACGGATGCCATTAAGTCTGCATTGGAAATCCATATTTGCTAAAGGGCAAGAGCAAATGCCAGGAAGAAATGAAATACGTCTAGAGCGGAAAAAGAAATCAATGTGACTGCTGTGCTGTCATCATTTATTACATATATACCACGGGAGGGTAAATGCTTCTGCCAGATTATAAATCAAAGTCCGGAGTCTAACAGCTTTTTAAATATGTACATAAAAAACTCGGCTGTTGAGTTCTCTTTGAAAGATTGTTATCTACATATGTATAAGTATAATATTTTTTAATTTTTACAGAGCGGGTGAATGTTAAAAAATCACCATTTTTAGTTTAGTTTTTTTATAATCAATAATGCTACAATATACATAGTATGATGTTTACAATCTACTCGTATAAGATAGCTTTTTGGACATATTTAGAAGAAAAAACACTTATACAGAGTGATTAATTAATAATGAGGCAGAGCTTAATGACTTGTTGCTTTGATTTCAAAATGAACGATTAATCCAAATATGCCTTATCCAAATGTTGATTCTCTTCGATCTACGGGGTGTCAAATTTAAAATGTTATTTCCAACATTTGTAAATAACTAAAACCTGCATTTCGGTCGCAGATGATGTCGTTATCAGGGGCGCACTTAGGACGCTAAGTTGAATAACCAGCAACTTCTGTAAAGGTTCAGGTGTGGCGTTTGTCGCTAATAATCCATTTCGGTCACAAAATTATTCAGAATGGTAAATTATGGCGACGTGCAAAAGTTACAAGAAAATCAGCAAGTTTTGATGAAACCGTTATCTTTAGATTTCATCAAAGCAGGCCAATCTTCTTGAAATTTTGCACGTCACCATTAGGCCGTTTTTTTAAATCCATCCGCCGATCGATGACTCTCTTGCTTATATGACCTATGACGAATTCTAGAGTGATTTTTGGTTATCTTTAAGGAATACTAAACGCAGTACGCCAGATAATCGTCGTTTCTTACATGTTTGACCCAGGGACCGGAATTCATATTTTGGCCCTTTTTCCAAATTGTGGTAGTTAATTTTTTATTTACATGGAAATGTATAAGGAACAAACTTTTAAGGTAAGACTTTTATTTCAAATATCGTCGGGAAGGTGTCTGATACTTTTTATACATTATAAAGGCCACGGCCATTCCCGTAAGTAAAATTCACTTCTCAATGATTTGTAGAAGCTATTTCTAACAATTACTCATTAGGCTTTCTTAGGAGTGACAAATCAACAGGTGTAGTAAGTTGCCAAACAATAGATTATTTATTAGAAATTCACACCACCACATACATCAACGCATAAATATCAATAAAGATGTTCACAATGTCTCAATAAAACCACTAATTAATTATTAATGACTGAATTACTAATTCTGGTGAAACAGTATATTGTCTTTATTGTTATTACCTATTTTAAATATATAGGTGTGTTCGAATGAACGTACAAACATTTACACCCTGTACAATAAATTTGTTAAGTATACAAATAAAATTATTTAATTTGGGTTAAACAGGGTGATTCATAACTCTACCGACACAGACAGGCACGTGTAGAAGATCTTAAAATATGACCCTTTGTTATGTAACCTTTTTTCTGATATGTACCGAAAGATAGTGGCTTCTGAAGATGAGTGTAAAATTTTGAAAATCAATATTATAGCAGTGCCTTAACATAGAGCAACCAAATTTGGCGCATGATTTGCATTTATTGTTATCTTAATTGATAAAAATATGAATTTGTTCGTCCTTAAAATCATATCGAATTTTTATCAGTATTACAATTCTTAAACAGTTTTACCAGTGTTACAGGATATTTAATTTTAAAACCTTTTTATTCTTACAAATTTTTCAAAGAAATAACTAGTTTTGAGAAAATCAGGATTTTGTAGTAGTTTTAGTAGACTATGATTTCATGCTTCAGTTTTGACGCTTACAAAAACTGCACATTATCGCGTACTATTCCATCGTTTTGGAAAATGTCTGCAAAATATTCATTGTATGAAAATGTTGACATATAGTATTGAGGTTTCGTGAGGGTAATTGTCGATGAAATGTACAGGAGTACTGAAGAAGATTTCCTATTGTCGGAGGTTATTTGGTTGGGCCAGTTATTCTACCAAACCGGCTGAATGGCGAATATTTTTTACTTTCCCTGGACCACTTGATGATTTACTTTTACAATTAAGACATCAAATGTGGTTCAAGCACGATGATGCTCCACCGCATTTTAGTGCTAATGGACGAGGAAACAATTGTCCAGAAAACTGGCCACCAAGATCGCCAGATCTGAATAAATGTGATTTCTTTCACTGGGGAATTTTAAAGTAGTTTGTTTATCTTACACCGGTTGCATCTGAAGCCGATTTATGGAATCGCATAAATAATAAGTGCAACGCAATAAAAAATGATCCACAGTTATTGCGCGAGTAGACTTTGAAGAAGTAGAATATTGAAATAAAGAATCTAATTTAATGGAATGGCTTTTTCTTGATACTTTTTTATAATCATCAAAAATGAAATATAGCCCACTAGTTGTAAAACTGCATATACTCGCGTCAAGAATTCAGACGTCTTACGTCACAGCTGACGTTACACATTTGTTTTTATTATCAACGTAATTTTCGATATTTGATCGTTTTAAAAACAATCATTTTTTGCAATTTAGTGCAATATATAATGCAAACTTTTAGTGTAGTATATAGTTTTATTACTATCAGTTGCAGTTTCTTAAATATTTTGATGAAAATATAATGAATTATTCATTTGTTCGTATGACGTAAGTCGTCTGAATTCTTGTCGCGAGTATACTGTACTTTTTGTCCGATTCAATTAGTATATAATGACGCTGTTTCACGAAATCCAGATTTTCTCAAAAACCGTTATTTTTTTAAATTGGAATAATAAAAAATGTTAAAATTAAATTTCCTGCAATATTGGTAACACTATTTAATAATTGGCATCCTATTAAAAAAAATCGTTATCATTTTAAGGACGCCCTACCCCTAGTTCGGCTTTATTTGGGCTTCCAACAAATTTATATTTTTACCAATTAAAGATAACAATAAACGCAAATCATGTACCACATTTGGTTGCTCTATTTTAAGGAACTGCTGAAATATTGTTTTTCAAAATTTAACACTCATTTTTCAGAGGCCAATATCTCTTCAACGGTACATCCCAAAAAAGAAAATGTTACACAACAAAGCGGCATGTTTTAAGGTCCTCTGTACGTGAATGCTCTGTGTCGGTAGAGAAAACACCCCGTATTTTTTGGGAACAACTAGAACCTCATTTTCGTTCAACTAGTCATCTTTTGCTTGATTGATTGTAGACAAGATATTGTAACTGTCTCAGTAGTGACTATTTTTGTATTATTTTTTTCCAAAAATTAATCACATATTTTCACACTTACACTCTGCATCATATTGCGTCTGAAGAAACTGTAATCTACACCGTTGTTTTTGCCCCGTAGGTTGTTGGGTCCATTAGTAATACTGACGTTCCACTGACGTATAACAAATTTAGATTAACTGCCGGCCATTTTTATAAAATTCATTTCGTAGTGATTTCGCGGACCCTTGGTATTAAACAGATGTTATATCCGCGTCCAAGAATATAACTATCTCAAACCCATTAAACTTACATAACGCCTAGAAATACAATAATAAAACGGTTTTATTTCGCATTAATTTATGACTTATAGAAAAGTTTCGTTTGATGTGTTCTGCTTGGTTTGTTAGTAAGCATAAAAACGTCTGCGTGCAGATAAAATTAAGTATGTGCCGGTTGCAAATAAAAAGCGCACTTCTACAAGGACGAAAAATGATGATAACTGATGGGATCAATTTTTTGGAAATTTGAACTCCATTGTGCACGTGGAAATTAATTCAAATGTTACTAAGGCTTCTCATTACAAATTTATTTTCATTGCCTAAATCAGCTGTAAATAAAATTGCAGTTGTGATAAAATATTTTGTATACAGTAGTAGTTCATATTATTAGTGATTTGTAATAGCTACAAAAAGACGTGTTTGCTTGTATAATTATTTTTATTTATTCAAAAAAAATAACAAATATACACAACAAATGAATAGGAAGTATCAGGATGTTGGTTTTACCAACCAGTGTATCAATATTAACATATAATATTGTATTGTATTGTATTTGTTGTTGACAAACGAAACAACTGAGTGACTGATCAGGCAGGGAAAAGAAAGTCAAAATATAGGTATCCTGACTATATAAATTTCGTGTTGAAAAAGCTGCTTTCGCAAAGATACGTGCTTCCCAGTAAGTTTTCCAAGTGAGGGTAACGTTCTTCTGGGAGTAACTTAGAAAAGTCTAATCCTATTTCGGTTCGCTCCTAGTAAACAAGATTTACTACCGAGTTAAAAATGAAACTTTCTTAAAATCCTTAATTTCTTCAAAGTGTTCTGTTTATAACTTTATATTCTTATATTTATATTATTTATAACTTGGAAAGCATGGATGACATTGATAATGTATGGTACAGCAAATCAAAAGAACGTTGCTTTTACCA
Source organism: Monochamus alternatus (assembly GCA_037114965.1). Taxonomy (NCBI): domain Eukaryota; kingdom Metazoa; phylum Arthropoda; class Insecta; order Coleoptera; family Cerambycidae; genus Monochamus; species Monochamus alternatus. The sequence goes on along the minus strand of CM073426.1, from coordinate 7,574,811 downwards.
AGAAACGTGCTTGCAAAATTTAACATAAAATTGTGAGGCATTTGTCAATGTCAGAAGGATATTCGGTCAAAAAATATTTTGAGAAAAATATTAAATAATTTTTTTTTAATTGGGTTTTTGCCACACTTCTGAAAAATAATAAAAAATAATTAAATAAGCCCTTGCGCCAAACGGAACAGTCAAGGGTTATTTTTGAAACTAAGTTTGCCTAACCAAAAAATCTCACACTGAAAGAAGCATATAAGTAAAAAATAACAAAAATCACATCACTATCGCGCACTTCCGTATTATTGACGTTTCGAAAAACTCTCTGTTTTCGCTTTCAAAGTAGTAGTAAAAATATTAAACGTATGTCAAGTTTGACAGTTTAAAATTTGTTTATCTGCTTCCATAGAGATGTTAAATGATTTTTATTTTATTTTTACTTACTTCTTCTTGATACAACTGTAGCCAACAATGATCGATGTTTACTGAACAGTTTGACACACACTTATCTCCGTTCAACAAAATAATCGCGGTCTCTTTTAATTTTCTTTTTGTCGCGTTATCTTCCATCTCTAATATTTTTGCCGAACCCCATTGAATCACATGAAAATTAAAAGAGACGCCTCGTTTTAATATCATTTTATAAAAAAGGCGTAAAGGCAGCTTTGACTTTCATTATTGGCAATTAACCATTTACCATTTGTACAGCTTTTTGAACCGCTGTGGCAAGTTTTACTGAACACCGGATTATATTCATTGCGATTTGTTGCAGAACCAGCATTATTTTTCTCGATCGAAATAAATCCAAGAGACAGGCAACTGCCTCGCCTCCTCTCCACGCTAATTCTACAGCAGCAATATGGTAGAATTAATGCATAAGACTATCAGTGTATTGATAGATTGAAAATTTGCATTACCCAAAACGTGACATTTTGAAATTTATTTAAAATGTGAAGCTATCAATATTGATGTCATAGTGATTGAAAACATCCTTGAGTGCTGTTATTAGTTAAATGTTTAAAATGATTGAGTGATTTTTGTCACATGAAAAAACTACGAAATTTAAAATGGCTGTTAGAACTGCCAAAAAAGTTTCAGAGTAAGGTAATTTTTATAAATTACACGTACACGTATTAATGCTTCATGTTTTCGCTTTTCCATATTTTTCTATATTCAGTGTTACTATTTAGTGTGGGTAATATTGAATTACGATACATTTTCTATGAAAATAAATAAAAATGTGTTCTTCGTGAAGTATACATATGTGGATAGGTATATCAGTTGTTACAATGTGCTTAAACGGTATGTATGTATGCAAACATAAATCTGATACTTGACAAATTCAATCCCTACACATACATCATGCGCGTTCTTGTTCTAAATATGATTTTAAACACGTTCTCTGCTGTAATTAATCAGCATTGTTTCTTACGAATTATAAACACAGCATGTGATTCATGTTTTCGCTTAGTAAATGTTCGGAGTAGGAAGTATGGTTTACCTGTATGAGCAGTTCTAATGAATAAATCATTGTCGGCTACATCAAAGCGGCCTTGCAATTTCTAAACTTCTTTCTGGCACCGCCTCACACGACTCTTGATGTATGGCGTCAATTGTTTACCTTCAGCATTGACGTTTCTGACAACTGTCAAATATATGGCCTAGTTCAATATCGTTTGGCCTTTTTCTTCTTATTGTAGATTTATACAGGATCTCATAAAGACTTTGAGCTAAAGATATACAGAGAGTCAAGTGAGATATAGATTTGAAAATTGCTATAAAGAGCTTAACATTAAAAAGAATTGAGGCATTGCACGCTGACGAAAAATTTGAAAGTCATGATTTTGAAAATCGAAATTAACCTGTCTGATCGATTTTTCTTAAAATATTATAACTAAAACATTCTCCATAGCGTTATTTTGAATTCTTTCTTAACAACATGGGCACTTCAAAAATTTGCAGGGACATGGTAGCTATGAAAAAACATTGTCAGCGTGTACAGGAGACTCTTATAAATGCAATTTTGTAAAAAAAATCAAAAAGGGTAGTTCGAAAATGATTTTAAAATATACTTCTGTACAGTATTGGAAACTGGTCCACTGCGAAGCCTGACCTTGCGCAAGGTAAAGCATAAAGTCGGCGATCAGCATAGCGGCAAAGTGCAATAAAAAATGAACGGACAACATATTGAAATAATTTCCCAAGGAAAAATATAAATACAATTTTCTAACACCTATTTTATATCAGCAAATTCAACTGCTTTTTCCGCTATTATTATTATTATTATTAATTAATAAAATTAATTTGTGGTTTTAATTAATAAAATAATTTGACATATCTGATATTACAACAACAGTTCAAAAATTTTGCCCACCGACATGTAAATACATTTGGGACCGTCTTGAGCAGTTTCTAGGAACTAACACAAATGTTTCTGGTTCTTATTCATTTTGAATTCGTATGTTATTAGCAGCTATGATATGTTCTCATAAATCATCAATAGTGTCCACTTTGATTCGATATGCTTCACTTTTTAAATATCCACACAAAAAGAAGTCCAAAGGATTTAAAGGAGATTGACGCGGCCATTCGGAGTAAGACAGCTAAGAGCATATCTTCCAGAAGTCCAGGCAGATCATTTCAAAGGAACGCGATTTACTGAACCCCATCAAGGGTTATTGGAAATGATCTCGTTGAATCGCGTGCAGATTTTCTAAATTCCAAACATGAGTATTATGAATGTTATATACATCCCATTCCTTGTAAAAAATAACTGTAATTTGTAATTAACATGTTAGTTGTAAATATGGAATTTTGAACATTTTGTTGCAACAACCATCCACAAAATTTAGTTCGTAAGGGATAATCCCTTGGTGTAGTCCTGGTATAATGCTTGAAAAGCATAAGGTTTTCAAGCATTATACTTGGTACGGATTCGTGTATGATATGCCACATTTGTTTAGGTTAGACCATATTTACTTCGGTTACAGCATATTTAGTTGTTGCAGCATTATTGCAAGGGTTACAGCATAATTACTTGGATTAGAGCGTATTTTGCTTACAGGAAAATCACTTTCTCAAGACCACATTTCCTTAGGTTAGAGTAAAATTACTTTGGTGCTACCACGTTTGTTTAGGTTAGGTTAAGTTGGGTTAGATTAGGTTAGAGCGTATTTGCTTCGGTTAGAGCATATTTACTTCAGTTAGAGCATATTTAGTTTCATTTAGAGCATTTGGTGATAGATTACAGTATATCTACAATGAAATTTTCAAATAAAGTTTACTTCAAAATGAATCATTTTAACGAAGTGTTACAAAAAGTTGAGATACATTTTGAATTCAAATTTTTAAGGTATTGCAATACTGTCAGATTCGTAATGTAATAGTATAAGTATTTTATACGGTCCCAAAGACAATTAAAAAACTCCCCTTTAAGAAGCTTTATAACGCTCTCTCTTAATATAATATTTTACGTTCCATGTTTATGAAAACATCCTATTTCTGAACATAGATTCTGTTGTTGACGTTTGGCAGACTAATTTTAGGGCATCCTGTATACATCACGAATGACCCTGTATGACTTTAACGGAATATTCTTTCTATCATTTCTGTATTGCTCAAGTATTTACATTTTATTATTTCTAGGTCAAATCCTACTTTGATCCTTAGAACAGTTTACGCGATCCCTTAACGGCCATGTTTGTTATTTTTATCGTGTAAATAACTGACCTATTTGCGAGAATTTTTACAGTACACGGCTTTTAAACAGTTATCTACATGTATCATCCAGCAGTTAAAGGAATGGAAGAAGCGAAAATATTTACTCTGGATTTTGGCCAAGAAAAATAGCACTCGTTTGTTTCATGTAATGTGAGCTCGAATGAATAGTAGGGACGCGTTTTCCCTCGAGACGTAATGGAACGTGTTTTGCGACAATGTGCCCGTATTTATGCTCAAGAAAAATATTTATTCAGTGTAAAATAACTCACCTGGCATACAAAGTGATTCATATAAATCTCCCCAGTACGATAATTTGATAACAAGAAGATAGGTACTCAAAATCAGCTTTATATAATAGTCTCCCTCAATTTGTATGTGTTCATGTTCGACGCATTTTATCCAGTTACCTGATATCATTTTATTCACTACGCTTTTTATAACGTCCTTACGAAGCCCTATAAGGGACATGTCTACAATTTTTTTTAAGTTTAGACTAATCTCTGAATTCATAGTTTTAACTCTGAATTCAGACTTTAATCTCTGAATTCATACTTTAATCTCTGAATATAGACTTTAATCTATGAATTCAGACTTTAATCTCTGAACTTGTCCTGCTAACGAAATTATGGGACAAGTCGTAGCACTCAGAGCTTTTTAAATAGCGAATTGTGATTTAGAGGACATAATATACAGGGAAAAAATAAACGATATTTGTTATCAACTATGAAATTTTACAACACCCTATATTTAAGGTGTGACTGTACTTGTTTGGGAAATGATTTAGACCACTTAATTTCCTTAGACCTATTATTATTTCTGGATCTAGATTCCCGTCATGTGCTAACACCCATTTTCTGATTAAATTTGATTGTACCAATGTCATCAACAGTACTATTTAAGTACTGGGTGTCTAAAAACGTTGCGCCTTTGAATTACACCTGAAATGCCTATAGTAAACAGCCGCAGTGTAGTCGTTAGCGGTGCCACTACGGTTTCGAACTAGTTAGTTCTTATTAGTATATCACAAATGAGGCCAATAATTTGCAACCTTAACTGTTCACAATCTGTCATAATAGTTAACAGAATATGAGTCCGCAAGACGTAGCACGTGTGTACACATCTAGTAGTCATTGGCTACTCAAAGCTGGGCCTGAATACAGTCACAAGCAGAAAGCAATCCACTCTATTCAGACATTAAAGTCTGAATTCAGACATTAAAGTCTGATTTGGAAGATGATTATAGGTATAGCTAAATTAATAGACGAGAGACTGCATAGTTGCCAAATTTGCTGTCTACGATTTATAAAATTAAACGACTTCTTATTGCGAATTAGCGAAATACTAATAATTCTTACTGTCATAAATATACATATTTGATACCTGCTAAAAGACTAAATTTTATAAAGACAAGGTCCCATTTCCGTGATGTACAGAAAGCTTTTATCTTGTTTTGTGAGATGTTACAACGTGGCAATCAAATAGCAGGTTCTAGCCGCCGTTCCGCTATAAGTTTTTATATTCAGTAGTAAGTTTGATTGGGGTAAAATTGACGACGAGATATAAAATATTTCCTTAATAACCACCTCGCCTTGAATAATATCGAGTAACTTGACTAAAACAGATATCATCTATAGAATTATGACAATATAATATTATGCATATATCCACATATTCTAATGATTTTTATGTCACTTGCTTGAAATTATATTGCACCACTATATTACACGGCCCTTTTCAAATTTTTTATATTCCTTTATATCGAAGAGATGTGCTGTAATATTTTCACAAACTAATTGAATTACGGCTTGAATCAATAAAACTTAAACTAAAATATCATTTTATTTTTTTAATATTCCACAACACACTATCCTTTTATCTTTACACACTAAGTACGCACTCATAATAAAAGTTTCTAAAATTATCTCGACAAATATTTGTGGATACCACAATAAACGGTTTTTACCGTTTTACGTAATATTTTTCTTTCCAAGAATAATTTCCCAACGCGAGCAAGTCTCATTAAGCCGTGCGGAGAGTGGGTAGTTGAGGAGGATAAAAAGGACAAATAAAAAGACGTTAACTGACACTTCTCACTTATCACGCTATCAGAGATAATATTTCTGGGAATGCAGATGTACAGAACAAAAGAAACTACTTCGTTATTTTTTGTTAATCTAAATAGGAGGTAGTAAGATGACAGAATAAAGATTAAGGTATGTGTCATTAACACCAGTCATATTGAGTGTATATGATAAAGTCCGGGAGACGTGGTTCCTAACAGAGCCGTACTCAAAAGCGGAATGCCAAGAAATAAGTACTCCGCGGGCTAATGCAATGACCAGAACTGAATTACACCTGTACAATCTATAGCAAAAAGTTAAAATCACTCGTCAGCAGACATATACCAGTTTCGAGCTTCTGGCATCTGGAATTGTGGGGAAGGTAGTTTAAGTACAACACTTAGACCTCATTAGATCCTTTGTACTTCTTCCCATTAGAAGATCAATCTCTAATGTAGGCCATGGAAGGCGATCGTTGTCCCAACACAGATTCTCTTAATGACGAAATGGCAGGGAACTCACAAAGTGCATGGAGTACTGTTCGTTTTCCTGTTCGCAACCCCTATAATGAGGTGTTTCACACTTCCTCATATAATAAAGGTGCTTCCTTAACCAACAGTGTCCAGCTTGAATACTTATCACCAGGCGCAGATTCATCCTAGACATGGCCAGATACTTTTTGCCTGTATCCTTGCAGGGGTACTCTAGGAACTCCTTAGCAAATTCACAGCTATTTGTCTCACTCCACCGTTTTCTAAATTCTTCGTGGGTGTCCTCCTTGATAATTCCAAAGCATACTGGAGGTACCAAATCCAAAAATATTGAGACCCGATGCACTCCTGGCTAGCTTGTCAGCTACTTTATTGCCATTGCACCACCTGTGTTCCTTCACCCAGCATACAGATATGCGGTTAAGGCCACTACCAGTGTAGTGTCTGTCAAATGCAAACTTGGAAGAAATACTGTCAGTGTGAGCCTGCAGAAGGGGCATCTTCCTGACGACCCTATTCCACGGGCGATTCCTAACTTCTCCACATTCTACATCTAGTATAATACTAGAATTTTTGAGGCAAAGCATAGTTGCCAGAGACACTTCTTTGAAAATGAATATCCAAAGATGGCATACATTACCTCCATTGCTATGGTGGGTGTTGTTCGCATAGCTCCTGTTGTGCTCAGGCAAGCAATCCTTTGTACCTGGCTGAGCATTTGTTTAGCTGTCGACTGTTGGTCTTTCAGACACCAGACGACGCCTTAGATGTTTTACGTCTAATTCGACAGTATCGACCATGAGTAACGCGAAGTAGCACAGCTACATCTAGCCGCCATTCCCTACTCCATGTCGGACTAACAACCCACACACACGAAGCGTTTTACATCGTAGTAGAAACCATTGAAAGCTTTGCTATATGTTTTCCAGGTGTAATTGTATAACTAAAATTGTACAACCTTCTGCTATGACATAACTCGCCTGATGTCACTAATATGACTCTTACAAAATTGTAGTCTGTCTCTGTTTTTCACTATGAAATGAATTTACATGCTGGCATAATCGTATAATTTTAGTAAATTTCTTCGAAGCAACAGGCATAGGGGCACTAAATTAGAGTTAAGTTAAATAACCCTTGGTGTATTAATATTGATGAGGAATTTTCATCGATACATCATAGGGTATTGTTTCATATATTTCAAAGAATTCTATTTCAGACAGCGGTTTCGTGGTCTAAAATCAACACGTGTTGGAAATACAAATTATACACAGTCAATAACTGATATATTTATTAATTAATAAACAATCTAAAAAGTAAAAGCAATCACAACTGAAGACACAGTTAATACAGTGGCAATCTAATCATAACATACACCTGCTCTAATAGTAGGTCTGTGTAATTGTAATATTCTACTTAAAAATTATAGAGTTGAATGACCAGGTAAACCCATGAAATGTTAATGGGGTCATTTACCATTTTTTATTCAATTTTCTGAATGATTTTGTAATTTTAGTGGGGTGTAAAAAAAATTATAATTTTCTGACGCCCCTAAAACCTTTAAAATAATTTGAGAACATGGACTAGTGTAAACCGCTGTGTGACGTCACTGCCTCCTATAGCATGTCGGGTTGCGCTCACTACCGCTTACTTGCATTTAGAATACGAAGCGTAGGAGGGCCTTAGGCGTTATTATCATTACGGTTTTTACTTCTATTATGGATAATTAAAATATTGAAGGTGTTATACTAAAACAAAACCAAATATATTGTACCGAAAGGTCTCAGTACAACAATAAAATCCCTAGAAAAATTATTTATTAGTTTAGTCCAGAATCCCAATACACGAAGCTTGTGGCAAAAAGCAGTGAATCGCGACATATTTCTTGGACACAAAAGAAAATAAATATATGTTGTAAGTATCTGAAAATAATTGTTAAAATGTGTTTTTTATATTACTTTTGTTCTACGTATTTGTTTTAAGATTTCTATACTTTGAAATAGTCTCATCAGTATAATTAAATCTGCCATGGATAGATTTGACGACTATGCTTTTAAATACCATGTTGTAAATTTTAAACGTAGTTAGCTTTTGCCTGTTTCAATTTAATACAGAAAGGCCCTTGCACGAGTTCTAGGCAAACGAGTACCGAGAACCTGTAGGAGGCAATGACATCACGCTTGCGATTCAGGGCGAGGGTATAATTCTAATTTGAGCTCGTATATTTTGGGTTGACTATATACCATAAATACTTCTTAAAAATTAGTAAATAATGTAATTTAACGTTTGATCAAATAAATGACCCTTATTTTATCGATTCCCTAATCTTCTGAACCACCTGTCTAAAACCGTGAGGTCTGTGACAGGTTAGCAAAATCTAAATAAACCCTCTTTTATATCAGAAAATACGAATTAAATGTACCTAAAATACTACGCTTCTTTTTTAATACAATAAAAAATTGACAACAAATGTAAAAAAAACTCATCAATAAATCATTATTAAAATATTATTATTTGTAACAATTTAAAAAAAAAACAAATCGTCCACCTTTACTTAAAACTGCATATACGTCATGTTTTAGCTATTTAATATCGTGTAGAACCCTTAAAGATAGTTTAAAGAAAAATATTTATGTATGTTTTCAATGGAAGAATGAAGGAATATTTAACTTTCAATGATAATTTAACTTTATTGAATTTCGCAAGCAAATTTAAAACAACTGAAATACCCCGATGTCCTTGAAGCGCGACGTCTGGAGGAAGATCTAACCTAATTTATGTCACTTATTCGTTCATTAGCCCAATTCCATCTTTTATCAGCCCACCCCTGTAACCGAATTTGTAGGGTAGTACTTCTCCCTCGCCTCCCCCGTAAGTGTCGCATCGATTAAGCCAACGCACGCATAGCCATTTGCAGAGGTCCTAGTGTATGAAAGAATTTCCCATCGGTCGAGAAAACCCTCCTCTTCCTTATGCGTGACCGGGCGGTTCGATTAAAAAAGTCAAACGTAAGGACAGGGCCGACTCTGGAGGTCTTTTCTAAAATTGTACCTTATTGCAAACACTTTTGAGAAAGATACATCGAATATTTGCCTATTTCGAGTAAATGTCACCTAACGCGTGAACAAATTACAACTCACGTTCCAGTAAAATTCGCTGCACATATACAGGGTGAATCTTAAATAAGTACAAATATTTTAACTGCTGGTGTAGTTCGTCATTTAAATCAGTCTAGTGAAAGCCATTTTTAAAAATTTCTAATATTTACGGATATTAATTTTTTTAAAAAATACCCACATTTTGAGGACCGCTGGCTGATTTTTCATCCAACAACGTAATGAAACATATGATTTGTTGCGAGGTTGCCATATCTCCTCCAATATAAATATTACGTTTCATTTAACGTAATAGTTCTATTTTAAAAATACTTGTTTTAAGCATAAGTACAGTAAAATTGGGTATGTAGTATGATACGCAGCAATATTAACATAAATTTTAACATCTGAACTAACCTTACTATACTTCAACGATTAAAAATGAATTTCCGAAAGTTCAATACTACCGTAAAATATTTAGGAAGATATTACGTGATACTATGTCCAATGTTCAAAAATTATACATAAACGTGCACACAAGCTTACCTGTTTGTTAAAAAATTAACTATTTAATCAGTAATCCACATTTCACAAGTTAAATGTCATTGTACACTGTTAGAAAGGGACACAAAACACAATTTCCTTAAGTTATTTTATGAAGAATAACGAAAAACTATGCACGCGTTTTTTATTTAAAATGGAAATACTGGCAACACTGTGAACCACACGTTCACTCTGCAGCACTATGACTCATAAAAGTATGAAGGGTCGGTCTAGGCCAGCGGTCCTCAACAAGTTTTCTACTGAAAAATTACGAAATTTATTTAAAATTTCACTTTTTTATTTCTGATTTTTTTGTAAAAAAACTATTAATTATGTGTTCTACACACAAAACTATACTGCTGGTTAAAATATTTGTACTTATTTAAGATTCACCCTGTATTTGTCCATAACTGTGATTAAGGGATTACAGCCCGAGACAAAAATATGAGGGTATGTAATGCGGTTGAAATATATACTTTATTAACAAGAACGTCCGTGAGTAGTGTATATCGTGCAATAAAGAATGACAAAGGAAAGAAAAAGATCTCAGAGGTTGATGACGACACAAACTACGCGATTCATGGAAAAATTCATGGATGGTATTTTAAAAATGGGCTTCTGACAATAAAAAAATTCAGGTTGCTGTCTCAGGACGAAGCTTTGTCTGCAATAACTGTGTGTAACATATGAATTATGAAATGTGAGTATGTTAATAAACAAATAACAATAAATGGTAAAACATATTGAGCATTCGTATATTTGATAATTTTCCTAATATTGATTTTAAATTGGTAATTGTTTAGCATCTTTATACGCTCAAGGAGTTTATTATTAGCTTATTAAGATTTAGATTTAATTAATTACGTTCCAATTTTTGCAACCTAAATTTAGGAGGCGATTAGCGTTTCTTATTGAATAATCGTGAAAACCTGAATTAGTTGAATAAGTGTTATATTTTTACGTATTTCAGAGAATAAAATGAAAAGCGATGGCAGGGACATAATTTTCAAATTTTTAGAGGCTTACAAATGCTCAAATGGTCCGATTCTACAGATTATGCATATAGCTTTCTTCTGGAGTTTAAAAACGCGATAAGCCATTGAAGCATTAACCCAAGAAACTTAAAAATAGATACATAACAACATAATAGGCGTTAACGAATGCTACACATCCAGACACTCGAGTTTTTTTTATTAAATGTATCTGGCTTGAAATTTGTTTACAAACACCTTCAATGTGATGTGCCCACTTAAGAGAACTATCAACAGTGACCTCAATAATTTTACATACATATCATCATATAAAATTGTTTGTGTTTTATCTTTATTTAATTTAAGGTTATTTGAAGTAAACCATGCCTCAAAGCCTCAAGACTGTATCTCTATGTTTATGAGAGCATACCGATGTCGTGCTATCTACGATCCTGATACATGTGATAAATCATTAATATAAATAACAAATAAAAGTGGCTCCAGTCCAGACCCCTGAGGAATTCTATGCCGAATAGAGATACGTAATTTGATAAACTATTGCCAGAGAAAGCATATTGCGTTTTATGGATTAAGTATGAACTAATCAAATCTAGAGAACCATTAAGTATACCATCAACAAATTCAAGAATTGCACCAATACTTATCGATTTTTCTACAGTGTTAATATGTGACCGTTATAGTGACAGTACTAGACTAGTAACTAATAGTGTATATTATGTATATTTAATGCAATGTATTAACCAAGTGTTAAATCCATGGCGTTATGTGTTTTAAAAGGTTATAAGTAATCTCCGTGAAAATATGATCCCTATTCAACCCTGTGTAAGGTACGTACACCCTGTATTACACCCTGTGTTACACCTGCATTACACCTTGTGTTGGTATGCCTAACTATTCGTATTGTAATCGCAGGAGTCTGGTACCCTAACCTTTTTTTTCTAGAACACCCTGCATATACAATTACCAAATACTTATTTATTGACTACCTCTTGAGCCGGTCCTGGCAAGAATCACCGACTTCCACGTGTTCGTCCCGGCGGAAAATAAACTTTGCCACAGCCTCAGCAAGTTTACATTATTCTTTATTGATGGGGTTCGTTAGTCAGCGAACAATAAATTATTAGAGAGGGTTAGTGCTTGCCCGTACTCTTTTAACAGATGTCTTGCATAATTAGAGCGATGTCAAATAATGACTGTTCGCTATTTAGAAGGATAATTGAACTTGGATCCATTAATAGTCAAATGGTAATATTGAATGCAAGAATTACAGTTATTACGATAATAATTATTATTCTACAAGGTGATTCAGTCATAATGTCATTAAATTTAACCATGTACTTATAAGACCAAAAGCAAATCAACCCATAGCCCCCGGTAATATGGCGTTTCGTGTTGACAACATTATCCTGGTCACGACATCTAAGGATAAGTTAATAGGTACTATTGTTAAAATCAGTATAATTCATCATGCTCCTTTATTTTCTTGGATTTTATTAGTTTCGTATAATACATATTAGCGGGTAAGTCTGTGAAATAACACAAACATAGCCATGATATGGTAACGCAGATGTGACGTTGCTCGTTTCACCACGTGACACTCTGTGATGTCATGACTACAGTGTTGCCAGCTCTACGGATTAATCCGTAGATCTACGGATTTCCGTTACGATTTACGGACTTAAAAATTTTGTTTCTCGATCTATTAATTTTCAAAGACTCACAACTTATAAATAGTAAATATCCAGATAGTTAATTTGTAATAATATGTATCTATTTGAAAACCTTACTGCTGGATGCGTATGCATTGTTAACTCATTGAAATGCATCATGTGAATAGATGTTTTCACAAATTAATTTAATAAATGAAACAGAAAACCGGTTTGTTCACTAAAAAAATACTGCATAGGTTTACGACAAATTATATAGATAAATACAGTTTGATACATAGTGATTTTCCGCGTTGTTATGCTGTGACCTCGGTAACTGTTCGCTACCAGAAACATAATTAAAATGCACATCCCTAGCATTGGCCGGGATTCTTTGACCTGCCCTGGTTGTTCTCGGGCTAGGTTCTGTGAGAACAGACCCTCTATCGGTATCTCTGGGCCTGCCCATATATTGATTTCGACTCCTATTGTTGGTATTATGACTGATACGGTCGGAACCGTTCCTCGGGTAATGATGGTCTTCCGTCGCCGCCTCTGTAACTGGTTGCATCCCATGCTTCCAAAAACTACTAAACTACAGTTGTTACAATTTTAATTAGTCTTTGTTTTAATTTAAGGTGCCGTTACCGTGTAGTAGCAGAGTAGCTTACAAGACAGTAAGATTTTTTAAACCCTTGACAGATGTTGGTATTTAGTAATAGCTAAACTGGCTAAAAAAATACCGATAATTGTATATTACATGATCTCGCTTTCTTTAAATATGGCGATAATCAAAACAACGTGCAAATCGATATATTATATAATTTTGAGTTTATCTTTCTCTTCTACAAAAAAGGTAATATTTTATTTAACTGCAGCAAAATGCTCATAAAGGATAAACCTAGGAAAGGTTTGTGTTCATAAAAAATGTATTGTTTATGTAAAAATACCATAAAATAAATACTTTATACCTAAGTTGAACTTTCTAGTATCCAGTAATACAATACAAATACAAATATGCCCACCTTAAATACATTTATATAAGATAATAACAAGTAAATGTTGTATATTTCAAATAGATATTTTGAATTGATTTGTTTCAATTTAAAAAGTTCGGAAATTTTTATTATTTTTTTTATTTTCTGTCTTAAGCCTTCCGAATACGTGGTTAAAATGAATTACATTATGACTGAATCACCCTGTATATGTATATTTTTTATTTCAAAATAACAAAAGTAGTTGCGTCTTAATAACAATTTTACTTACAAATTGTTTTCCTTTGAATACTCAATCATGATAATTGAATTCATCACAATAACGCACATTCTCTACTTAATCGTCAAGAAAATATGCTGGTACGTCGTGTTACATCGCCCCTCCTTAACGAACAACTCCGCCCAACCCCTTTCGCTTTCATGGACGGCGAGCCAACAAAATAATAATAACTATCACCGATTGACTACACACGTGCCGAAGACATTATTCTTTTTTATCGATTCCACTTGAACCATATAACTTGATCTAGTTATATCTCTTGGTTTCCCTTAATGGCACGGCCCACGTGGCCCAGACAGAAAACAAACGCCAAGGTTGTTCCAGACAAACAACAGTGATCGATATCAAGGGGAACGAGTCTTCCTGGCGATCAGTGGCGACTTGTCGCATGAAGCAACTGAGGCCGAGCCTCACTGTAAAATTTGGCTTTCACTGTATATTTTAATACCCCATAATTTCCAATCCAATTGCCTACTATATTTATCAAAAATCAATGTAACGAAATAAAATAATTGATTCTTGCTTCAATCTTAGCCCTCGTATGTTATAACGTACCTCTGGTTTACATTTCAATATCCCGCCGTTTCTGTTTCTACCCGCGTGGGGAGTCTGGGTCACCCACCAATCCCACCGCAGTGAGGCCGAATTTTCCGAGCCTCAAATTGCGTCGCACATGTCTATACGTTATGGTTTCCCCCACCACACGAGACGATTAAAATCGATGTTTTTTGCTCCATGTCCGCTCGAGACTGAGGCCCGATTTCTGGCGCCTCAAGTTTTTAGTTCAACGGCAAATGAACGATGTGATAGTGTAGTGACCGTAGGTAACTTGTGAACTGTAGATTATTTACGTGTGTGACGCGATTAATCGATTGTTCAAGTGTTAATACTTTTAGTTGAATGCGATTTCTTAAATATTCTGAAGATTAGGTGGTAAGTGCGGTGGTAAAGTTTTAGGGACAAAGGGATTAATTTAAAGAAATAAAAAAACAACTTCCTTACAAGGTAAGACTAAATTTAACATAGAATAGGAACCTAATTTAAATATATATTATCGATAGGCTCGTCGATAGTTATTTATAATAATGAATCCCTCTCAAGATATTGTTTTATCTCTGTTTGAAACGCCTTTCTCAATACGTAATGAAGTAGAGAAACGACAGATTTTGAATAATCGACCAACGCTTTAAAATATCCCGAATATGCAAACAAATTTCCGGAAATATCGTTTGATTGTTTACTACAAATGTATCCATAACATATTTGACATAGATAAGTTGAAAAGCGAACTTTATGTTTTGTACAGAGACGAAGAATTTTATAATTTAGAAGTTCAGAAAACGGTAGAAATATTATACAAGGAATTTAAAATGATATTTTCGGAAACATATAAATTATTTTGTTTAGTTTTAACAATTTCTGCAATAAGTGTTTCAGTAGAACGAAACTTTTCGTGCCTTAAGCGCATTAAGACTTACTTAAGAAATACGATGACACAACAGCGCATCAATGATGGCTATAGAAAAAGAACTGTTGCAAAGTCTTAGCGCCGATTCCCAATTTTATGAAGACATTATATATAAATTTACGAACTTAAAAGACCGACGAAAGGGGGAAAGTATTAAAACATTTTTGGTAAAAGTGGCTTTGTTTTGTACGTAAATAAATAAGTAGTTGAAAATTGGTTTTTATATTTTTTAAATTTTTTAGTATTTTAAACACGTAGGAACAATTTTTTAAATTATTAGATGTTGAAACATATATTTTTTTCTATTATTTATATTGCAAATAAAAATCGTAGTTGTGATGTTATTTAGTTTTTTAATTTATGGTTATAATAGGGCTATTGGCGAAGACCTCCATAATAAAAAATGGTCAACGCGTCAAGGAATATTACCTCAGGGGAGACGTGTAAATGTATTCCTATTTAGGTATTATTTGGGCCTCACCACTTGCAGGTACCACGAGCCGCCACTGCTGACGATGTGAGTGATGTAAGAATGTTCTGAAATAGCATCCCATCAAGAAAGATTGTAAATAAAAAACAAATTATGTCAATATGTAAAGGAGAGCTGAGGATATTTATTTGTAATGACTAAAGCCTACACTTCGTTTGCAGATGACGTCATTACCAGAGGCGCACTAAGGACGCTAAGTTAATGTTTGTAGAAGCCTAGGTGCAAATATACAGTGTCCGGAAATGATGAGCAAAAAATTCAGAGGGTAATTCTAGACCGAAAATAATGCTACCTTTTTCTATAACATTTTTTTCCAAAACTGATTATTAACGGAATTACAGGGTGTCAAAGTTAAAATTTTATCTTCGATATTTGTAAATAACTTTTTAAGAAATCCAAATATTTACATAAAATTTGTAAATCGGGGGTTTTTGCGGACGAGAAATTCAAATAAGTTTCTAATTTTGACGTCACTAGTAGAGAACGTCACTTGTGGCACACCATGTTTTTTTTTATAAATGACAGAACTTTTTTGCTGCTTAGTGTATCCATCTTACTATTGAAACAATCGATTCTCCTACCTGTTAATATCGGAAAAAGATATACCTTATTGAAGTCGTTAGGAGTAACAGTTTTCGAAATAATCTTATTTGAAATATTCAGTGCACCGATTGAAAATTGTTATCGTTTCAATTAAAGTGCCTTTTCTACTGAAAATATAGCAAAATGTTACTTGAAAAAGTTGTTCAGAATGGTAACTTATGGAGATAGATATTTATAGAGTGTTTTCATTAAACCAGGTTAGTACATTTAGCTAGATTAATTTTTTTTTTTTTTTTTAGATAATTATTGAATAGAGCTTTGTCAGTGGAATTGTTCATTAGCATACCTAGATGTTTGGTATCAGAGAGCATACATATGACTTCACTGATAGGAATTGTAGGATATTTGATTTATATTAGCTTAAAATACCTTTCTAATACAGTGAAAAATGTTACAAAAGCTAATAATAAAAAATATATGGGTAGATATTGTGGATGTAATTCAACGCTGGTTGGGGCTTTAGTCCACAGAGTAGTTAAATTCACACAATATTATTAATACCTAAAAATATATAAAAAACGATTACATAAAGGGTAAACATTATTTAAGTAGGTATTTGTTATATTTAATCTAAAATTCATTGACAGACTAAAATCACTTTTGACATTGTCGATATTTAATTTCAAATAATTTTAATTTATATAATAATTTTTATAGTTAGATATTTGACTCAACTTAAAGGAGGCCACCTGAAAAGCAATCCTAAAAATGCAGAAATAGGTCAGATCTCATCTATTGTGGTTGAATTTTCGAGTTCCCACCGTTTAAAAAGTGAACTTAGATATTTATAGAGTGTTTTAATTAAACCAGGTTAGTAAATTGAGCTAGACTAATTTTTTTAGATAATTATTGAATAGAGCTTTGTCTATGGAATTGTTCATTAGCATACCTAGATGTTTGGTATCAGAGAGCATACATATGACTTCATTGATAGGAATTGTAGGATATTTGATTTATATTAGCTTAAAATACCTTTCTAATACAATAAAAAATATTACAAAAGCTAATAATAAAGAATATATGGGTAGATATTGTGGGTGTAATTCAACGCTGGTTGGGGCTTTAGTCCACAGAGTAGTTAGTTTCACACAATATTATTAATACCTAAAAATATATAAAAAATTCTTCTACCTTGGTTCGATAAAAAATAATATTTCATGCCACTTTGCCTCTGGGCTTGTTGTTAATAACTGGTCTGTTTTTAAACAAAAAATGCCAAAATTATATATATTTCGGCAAGTCAAATCATCATCTACTTTAAAACTAATTGGACACTTTTGTAAGTTCGTTCTTTTAATATTTTTTTAAAATTTATTAATTTGTAAAAAATTATTTTTAGATAGAAACAAATGTAAAAGTTTAACACATTTTTTTTATCTGAAGATGGGTGCCATCCCGAAACGATTGTAATAATAAATAAAATCTTTATGATTGCATAGTATTTTAGACTATGGTTTTATTATCTTGACCAATTCCCAGGAAATATTTTATACAATGTTATGTCATGGTCAGTAAGTTAGAAAAATTGTTTATAAAAAAATATTGATAATAAAAAAGGTACAGGGTGTCAAAGTTGGAATTTAAAAAGCGTTTTTTTGTAATAATCACTGTATTTGACTATATCAACTGCAAAATTTGAGAATAAATATTTTTGGATATGAGAAATCATAATCCGGTTGTCTATTTCGACGTATTCACTAGAAGACACCACATCCGCTATATTTGTGACGTGAATGTGAGCGTAACTTTTTTGAATCTAACGTTATCACGTTTTTTTATTAAAAAATCTTAAACCTACATTGTTTTTGAGGAAAAAAGGTATGCTTGTCATTAGTTTTAGAAATTGATAATTTTCTAGATAATAGCTTTTCAACAATCAGCTGCATACATTCAGACAAAGAGACAGTGTAAAGATTCCATCCTTGACACCCTGTATCTTTTTTATTATCAACATTTTATTAAGGCGAGTTGGTTTAAGGGGGGCGTTTTTATGTGCATTTTTCAACGAATTTATAGGTGTTTCTTGTCGCAGTTAAAGAAAAATCTAAGCAAGTTAGAAAAAATATCTCTTCACTGTGCCAATCATACAAGTTTTCTCCAGGGTGTGACATATTTTATAGGCTGGTAAGTCATTAGGAAATGGGAAGAAAACCATGTTTCCGCCTCCTATGTTTCATTGTTACGTTTCAGAACTTTATAGGGCAATTATGCACTGAAAAAATCGTATGCGGTATTATAATCACTGTCACAACCGGCAGGATACTTTTTAAAAGACATTAACACTTGAACTGATATAAATTATTGTGTATTTATCACAGTAATTACAACAAGGCTAAAAGGTGCAATTCACGGTCTTTGCATAGGTAAATCTGTTTTCTAGCACGTTTCTTCACCAAAAATTAAAGGACGTGAATTAATTTCAGCATGTTTTAGTTGGGACACTATCGAAAAGATGCCGTTAGTTACGGTCTGTAGGGTATTGGCACTTGAGTATTTTTTTTATCCGTCAGGGTCGGACTAGCTTTTTAATGCTTATTATCAGTAGTAGTAGTACCTAGCAAATCACACACAAATTGTTATACAAAATTCAGAAAGTATCATTATTGATGTTGAACATTATGGAGGAGATAACAGCAAGTACAGCGTCATGCAAATCACAACGAAATAGTAATGTTTTTTCAATTACTATATTAAAAGAAATTTTTTGATAAAACCTCTAACAGGGGTCTAGTACAAGACAAATTAACGAAAAAACTACCTTAAAAATTTATGGAATTTAAACAAATTTTTTTATGGAACTTTTAACAAGGGTCTGTTGGTACACTAATTAACTAAAAAATACAGGGTGTTTAGAAATAACCGAACCAATCTCAAAAATCCCTAAAAATTGGGAAATTAGGTTTTTGATTAAACTTTTAACAAGGATCTGTTAGAACACTAATTAACGAAAAAATACAGGGTGTTTCGAAAAACCGAACCAATCTCTAAAATCCCTAAAAATTAAGAAATTTGACCAACATTTTTTATTAAACTTTTAACAAGTGTCTGTTAGAACACTAACGAAAAAATACAGGGTGTTTAGAAAGAACCGAACGAATCTCTAAAATCCCTAAAAATTACGAAATTTGACCAAGGTTTTTGATTAAACTTTTAACAAGGATCTGTTAGAATACTAATTAACGAAAAAATACAGGGTGTTTAGAAAAACCGAACCAATCTCTATAATCCCTGAAAATTACGAAATTTGACCAACATTTTTGATTAAACTTGTAACAAGGGTCTGTTAGACCACTAATTAACGAAAAAATACAGGGTGTTTAGAAAGAACCGAACCAATCTCTAAAATTCCTAAAAAATACGAAATTTGAGCAACATTTTTGAGTAAACTTTTAACAAGGATCTATTAGAACACTAATTAACGAAAAAATACAGAGTGTTTAGAAAAACCGAACCAAACTCTAAAATCCCTAAAAATTACAAAATTTGACCAACATTTTTTATTAAACTTTTAACAAGGGTCTGTTAGAACACTAATTAACGAAAAAATACAGGGTGTTTAGAAAAACCGAACCAATCTCTAAAATCCCTGAAAATTACGAAATTTGACCAACATTTTTGATTAAACTTTTAACAAGGGTCTGTTAGACCACTAATTAACGAAAAAATACAGGGTGTTTAGAAAGAACCGAACCAATCTCTAAAATTCCTAAAAAATACGAAATTTGAGCAACATTTTTGAGTAAACATTTAACAAGGATCTATTAGAACACTAATTAACGAAAAAATACAGAGTGTTTAGAAAAACCGAACCAAACTCTAAAACCCCTAAAAATTACAAAATTTGACCAACATTTTTTATTAAACTTTTAACAAGGGTCTGTTAGAACACTAATTAACGAAAAAATACAGGGTGTTTAGAAATAACCGAACCAATATTTAAAATCCCTCAATTATGAAATTTAATTAAACTTTTTGATGAAACTTATAACAAGGATCTGTTAGAACATTAATTTACGAAAAAATACAGAGTGTTTAAAAACCCAAATCAATTTCTAAAAACCCTCAAAATTTATGGGAATTAACCAAAATTATTGATGAAATTTTTGAGAAGGGTCTTTTAGAACACTAATTAACGAAAAAATACAGGGTGTTTAGAAGAAACCGAACCAATCTCTAAAATCCCACAAAAATTATGAAATTTAACCGAAATTTTTGATGAAATTTTTGACAAGGGTCTGTTAGAACACTAATTAACGAAAAAATACAGGGTGTTTAGAGAAAACCGAACCAATCTCTAAAATCCATAAAAATTACGAAATTTGATGGGGATTTTTGATTAAACTTTTAACAAGGGTCTATTAGAACACTAATTAAGGAAAAAATATAGGGTGTTTAGAAAAACAAAACCAATATCTAAAATTCCTCAGTTTATGGAATTTAAACAATTTTTTTTAAAACTTAACAAAGATCTAGTAGAACACTAACGAAAAAAGTACAGATTGTTTGAAAAATCAAACGAATTTCTAAAAATTCTTAAATGTCACGAATTAAAAAAAATGTTTGTCAAATTTCAGCATCAAATGAAGATAACCCGATTCAACATTTGCAATACAGGGTGTTAAAGTAACCAAACATGAAAAAACCACAAAATTGACAGAATTTTACATCTTTTTAAAATGAAATGCCAGCTACTTTTAAAAATTATTGTCAATAAAAGTCAGCCAAGGTCGGGCAGCAACCTTGCTGTACCTTTCTAGTTAATATTATTTGATGAAAAATTGACGTAACTGAGCTTAATGTAATATAGGAATGTACGTTACTATTAGGACTAAAAATTAATCATTTATTTCATATTTTAAATTACACAGTATAATAAAGCTCTAAGCTAAAGCATGAAGTACATTATTTCCATCACTGTTGCCGTCTCGATGAGTTGTTGGCTCCAGAAACTGAATAGAGATCTTCGGTTTAGGGAGCGATTCATATTTATGGCTCGATACGCAGTGGATCGCGTCAATGTTATAATTAGGTGCGCCCGATGGATTTTAAAATTAAGTTAAATTTATTCAATAGTAATAATGGCATTTTATTTTTATGTTGGCAATTTTAAAGCAAACTAATTTCTGGCGGTTTGTTTACTATAATATCAGAATTTTAAAAAAGTAATTGAATATTAAATTTGCGCTAATTGTAACGGTACGAGTTTACCTATATGTATTGGATATTTTTTATACGTATGCATACCATATTTTTTTTACAAACCTTCATGTAAATGAAATGAAAAAGACCAGTAGCGTACACACTTCATTCTTTTATAAAAAAAATATTGCGCTTTGTATGAAGCAGAAATCATATGATATTTAATAAGGAAACAAAGAATTTTCAATAAAATTGTGTATGAACACTAAGTAATTTTCACCTTACATTTTAGTGGTAACATTAAATCGATTAGCAACTGAACATTCAGGCAGCTAAATCAGAAATTTTATCATCACGTATCGTTGTTATTTGTCACATTACCTTCTTATAATAGTAACAATTTAGCTCTAGTTATAGAACGACTTGGAACAATTATAAATTAATAGATTACGTTATTATTATGTTTTATCATTTTTTCCTATTCTGTCCATGAAAATCTTGAAGAAATAGGCAAATACTGTAAAAGTCAGTGCAACCTTATAAATATTTATCTAATTTAAAAGTCCCAAACGTTTTTTTTTTACTGTTTTATTTCAATGTTACTTTATGACAATGAAGAATGTTTCGTACATAAATAAATGTCAAATAATGTGATGGTAATCGAATAACTATCTATATGAAAATCTATTAAAATAATTTCTTTTTTCAGGCGCACACTTATTAGCAATCTTGCGACTGCTTTGACCATCTAGTGCGTGTACATTTGATACACGACACATTTATATCTGTATTGACTATTGACCTTCGGGACCACAGTATATGGAGTCTACCTATGCTGTGTTCGGGACCGGATTACCTAAATCACGATACTGAATAGGTTGTTACGCGCCGCAAATTCTTGTGATTTATAGAGTATCTCAAACAATTCGTAGTGAACTTATTTTATTTAATAATGTCCAGACATCGTTAGTCTGCGGATGGGTTTTTTACTGCATACGATAGGTTCCATGGGGACCATTTTCCAATGAAAAGAGGTAAACACAATATAATAATAAATTCCAAAACATAGTTTACGACTCAGATTTTTCTCCTGTAAAAAGGTAAATTTTCAGCAAATATTTGTATAAGAACTTTCTTACAGAAATAATGCTTTATGCTTTAGAGAAACACATAAATATGGTGATATTTCTGCAGATCAGAGTTATAAACTAATAATACAAATACAAATCTGTCGTTCCTTCTCTAACTATAAAAATTATAGGTGAGTTAGCAAAATAGAAATCCGTATCATTTCTTTATAAGAAACTGTATATATATTATTACGCATGAGAATTAAAATGAAAACAAATAACCTTTGAATAAAACGTGTATGTATTAAGACAAAAAAAATCATTTGGTAGCTCTAGAAATATTCTGGATTACATAATAGCAATGGAGGATGCTTTTCTTGACATGTTTAACAATTTGTGAAAAGTCATTTGGCTAACAATTAAAAAGTGAATTTTTAAAAATATTATATCACCACCCATGTACTAACTTTCCTTTCGACTATTTCATTTCACTATATACAAGAGTATGTATTTATTTTACTTTAAAATCATAAATATATACATAATATGTAATAAAACATGAAACGCTGTTGCAAAACTTAATCTTAAAAATTTATAAAAAGAAAATATATTACAATGTTGCTGGTAGTTAGGTTACTATGTCTTACTGTATTAATATATGTTTAAGAAGTTCTATGTTATTTTTTGGAAAAATTACGCCAACAAATTTTTACAAACTGGATACACATATGTAATTATTCCAACGAAATAAAATTATTTAACCAATTTTAATGGGTAGGTATCCAGTTTCTTTAATAAAGTCATATTACGGAAAATAGTTACAAAAAGTCATTTGTTTTTTAATTTCATTGATATTAATATCGATCCTTGTCAACGCCAGAAACAGAATTCATGACTGGGTCACCTCGTATAAACCAGTCCTCGGACTGTTTGGCGGTTGCGCTTTGATCTGGCTTTTTCAAAGACGTCGCGCTGAAATAATTCTGTAAATTTCGGTACGGTGTACGACTCAGTGCTTCACTACCTATCGTATAACTTTTTCAGTTGTATTTGATAGATATACAAATACTCGTATATACGTAATATTGGGAAAATTTTTAATTTACTTCAGGTATCATTATTGTATTAAACGATTTTCCATGTCTTTACTGTAGCCGTACTTTATAAATTTCTTTTGGCTAAATATTTTACTACAAATAAAGTTAAATATATACCTATATATTAAAAGATGAAAACCAACAAAACTATTGCAAGTATTTTATCTAACCGCTTTTCGACATACAGGATCTACCTCTCAGTTATTAAATAAATCGACATTCTTAGTAATAGTATAGATAATTATCGGAAAAATAATATATCTAAAAATTTGTTTCAATAATGTGTTACTTTTTCCTGGAACAAAAATTTATTGTATATTATTTATCCCAACAAACCTTATAGAAACATCCTGGTATGTTATGACTATATTCTGTGCAGATACTGATATTGTTTTGTTGTTTCTGTACTTTAGGCCGATTTTCCTTAATACGTCTCTGATCCTACGGATAAAACGTTAGGCGAATCTACCGAGTAAAGAAATCTGCAACACCGATCTTCTACGCGAAAATGTATCTAGCTCTAGTTCGGCTTTACGCTAATTGGAACCGCCACATCCTGAGTGGATTGTCTTTGGGCGATTTTCGACGACTAAAACGCGGCCCTTAAATCGTAATATTTTGAAGTGAAAAATCTAGTATGTCTAAACTGAAAATAGTCAAGAAAAATATAGGACAATTAAAAGTGACGTACAAATTTCAACACATCTACTAAATAAATAAGTATTGAAATTATTGCTTCTAATTTAGCTACGATTTATTTTGAGCTGAGAAAACAAAAGTTTAATATAAATATTTTACCTGTGGTAGAGCCGTTTATACAAAAACAACACATTTTTATAGTATTTACATCAAAAAATAACATTGGATTCGTTAAATTATCTCCTTAATGTTGGACGGAGTCCATTAGATCCAGTAATAAAAAACCAGTAACTAGATTTTCAATTTGTGCCAAATCCAACTGCAATTTTGAAAACAATTCGCAATGCCAACACATAATAAATATATATTTTTAACACGCTTATATCACCTGTATGTATGTATGTATGTATGTATGTAACGGAATCTTTCAGCGTAATTTTCATCAATTTCAAGAAGTCTGATCAGCTTGAAAATTTGCACAGGGGTCAAGGACTGATGACAATACAATTATTTAATAACTTTGTTCTAATGTCCTGACTAGGATCATCAGAATAAAAACTATTTAGATTACTTTGCAGGTTAAGTGTATACAATCCATCATTGTTTCCAAGCAGGCAAGGCAGGGGCAGGGGACTGTAATAGATTCGTGCTCTTGCTTTTCACGTATAGATGGCGACCTGACAGAATTAGTTTTCGGTTTTCGCCTAATTTTAAATTAAAAATTTTTATAAATAAATAAAAATTTGATAATTTATAACAAAATTCAAATAAACATTTTGATTTAAAAAATTTCGAAAAAATACAGAATTCAAATTTAAAAAAAAATTCTAAATATAAAATTTTGGAGTTTAAAAAAGTTTTGAAATACAAAATTTTGTAAATAATTTTGGATTGTGGAATTACATGATAAAATCAAATTTAAAAAATTTTAGAAATAAATAAAAATTTGATAATTTATAAAAAAATTCAAATAAAAATTTTTGGAAAAATTTTCAATTGAAAAATTTTAAAATCCAAAAATTTAGAAAAAATTTCGAAAAAGACATTGAATTTTAAAATTTTGAAGAGCGTAAATTTTCAAATTCAAAGAAATTTTGATTTGAAAATTTTAGCAAGAATTTTGAAGAAAGTTTTGAATCTAAAATTTTGTAAAATTAGAAAGAAAAAAAAAAGATTTTGATACGAGAACGTTGATAAAAATTTTAATTTGCATATTTTATAGAAACAAACAAAAATGAAAAATGAAACTATAACACAAAGAAAGAGGAGACTGGAGAAAAAAAAATGCATAGAAAAACTATATGAAATGGAAAGGTTACGTAAACATGAATGAAATGAATTTAGATTTATTGTCAAATATAAGATATTTTAAAAATTAAGGCTCTTAATTATAATTACTTTTGTTATTGTTTTGAGACTAAAAATTAAGAAAATAAATTATAGTTTAAAAAAACTAAAAAAACACGCTTTAATAGTAAACCGAACTAAAAAGTAGAAAATAATTTTGAAGTATCAAGAGTTTGTTACAGCAATAGAAAATTCCGACAATCAATTACGACTAATTAATTGGGAATAAGATTAAATTAGAAATTAAATTATTAATAAAATAATTCAATTATAGTAAAAAAAAGCGTGGGGTGCTTGATATTAAATGTTACCATTATTTCAGTAGTGCAGCTATTTATAAAAATAAAGTCATTATGAAAATATAGTAAATTAAAAAAAAGTCTAAGTTACAGAAAATGTGAGATAGATAGGGATATGGAAGTGTAATATATATCGACAGAGAATAGAATTGTGAAAATATACATAAGCTGTGCATGTTTTTTATAATTGTTCTGTTATTATCTTATATTGTATTTATGTTTCATTGTTTGTTATTTGATTTTCTTCATATTTTAGTTTTTGAATGCTCAAATTCAAGATCTTTAATAAAGATATACTTTTTCAGTGAAATAATCAAATTTGTGGTGTTTTTAGGTACAGAAATCTCGAAAAATAAATCACGTAGAACAAAAGTAATATCATAAATAAAATTCTTCTGCCTACTTTTACTATTTAAACTCGCCTCAATATTTTGCTATTCTAACCCCACATTTTAACAATTATTTTCACATACTTATAAACAAAAGTAAACAATCTTATATGCAGAACTACATAATTTATGTTATAACAATATTTACATCTACAATTAAATTTTAAAAAATACGTATTATAAAAGATTTCTGTACCTAAAAATTTGTTGGCTAAACCGGTTTCTGTCATTATATATACGTTTTACTTCGGTAGCTTTGAATATTAGCAGGTGGCATGAGGTAACATTCTTGCTATTTGCTAAGCTCTATATTATTTAGTTCTTAAATGTATAAAATTATTTGTATCTGAAGAAAACACTATTTCAAGAATACGGCGCCTTTAAGCAAAAGGTTTCGTCAATTCAAGTACGTCATTAAATGTCATCATTTAAAATCAGGCGCAAGAGGATAAAAAACACCCTGTATGTCATCTTTAAGCTGCTACAAGCTGCCTATGCAAATTTGGCAGTCAATTGTATAAATATTTAGCGTAAGTTCAATAAAATCATTGGAGCACAAAAATTTCTTTCGCGTTCGTAGAATTCTGATGCAAGTTTAGTTCAATAAAACGCAATTGACACTTGATTTTAAATTTCACGAAGCGTATTGATTAAAATTCAACGAAAATATGTATCTGATAAGATGCCTATCTCTTTTGCAAGGGTATGCGCCTTGCATTAAAAACTAAGTTACCTACATATGTCAAAAATTTAAATTCACGATACCTTCAATTGGCGATACGTTACTGATTATGATTAGTTGTCGATTATCATCACATCCTGGAGTTTTGTACATAAGTTGTAGATTCCTATCGCGGTGTAGGTAATTGTGACATTCGCTCGCACATTTTTATGCAAATGGTCAGCGTACTTACACAACTTTATTTAACACATTCGTTAATGGCCAAGTAATATGCAATTTGCATAACAAAATGCGGAAATCGCGTTTTAACATCTACACGTGGGGTAGTGCTGTCAGAATTTAGCAGTCATTATAAGCTCAAATGTAACTTGTTTAATTAAATAATTAAAAAATATCTATGATATATTGCTAATATCCTTAAAAGTGATTTAAGAAGGAATAATCGGAAAAAAGGACAATACAGTTAATTGTCTAGATTTTGTGACTAAGCCAACGCTTCGATTTTATTTTAAATCTTCCTTAGGGCTACAATCGGAAACAAGAGATAAGAATTATAAAAAATATTAACAATTTAAAACAAAGAATTAGTTATGCGTACATATGAACAATTTGAAAAAACATATTAGATTATTATCGATTAAACAACCAAACAAGTAAGACAAAAGAATTAGATTAAAAAATTAGTAGCAACCTTACCCAGTGAGACAAAACCAGAATAAAAAAGATAAAATTGTTATTTAACATACAACGAATAAGTCAAATAGGAAATGCTTTTATTCAATGAGATATAAATTATTTATAGCAGTAAACTGCAATGTTTCAAATAGTCTTACAAATCAAATATACAATTATCGGACATCGAGATACTTATTGGTGGAAAAGTAAAAAACCCGATAAGAAAAAGTAATAAAAATAAGACATTGACAACAAAAGAAAGGAATAATGTACTGAATGTTCATATTTTATTGTCATTTAATAAATTTCTTAATGATACTTAGCATCTCGCTAATAAGTATTTTTTGGTAATTATATTCTTTATCAAAAATCTTAATTGAATCATTATTAAAATTGAAATTATAGTTATGTTTGAAATGATAAAGAGCCAATGCTGTCTGTTATTTTTTGTTAATACGAGTACATCCCTAAACAATCATAACATCGAATACCCATAAACTACGTGAGATACGATTTTTCCAGTTTGTCTTTCATGGACGATTATAGTTGACCTATTGTCCTGTTATGGTAAAAAACAACACGTACTATCATTTGCAATAATAATGACACTACCTCAATCAGTTTTTAAGCAACTGAAAGTTTTGAGTATCCAATTTCGTTGGATCTCTATTGATAAATGGAAAAAAATAAAATAAATACCCAAATTCGTTTTAAAGTGTGTCATTAATATTGATAACGATTGTACATTTTCACTGCTAAGAATCATTTTCAATTTTTCCAATAAACCTTTAACATATCTAATATTATTAACTAGATTATTTGTTTCTGAATTTACACCTGAGCCATTGTTATTATTAATCTTATTATTATAATTGCTATTATTATTCAAGATGACGTTAAAAAGGGAAGTGGAGTGAAGATTTTATTGTACATAGCTTTCATAATTGCTAATTTTTGCTGCAATGGGTGGGATGAACGATAATTTAAAAGTCTTCCAGAACATAGGTTTTTCATACCAATAAGTAAAAATGGTGTGGTCTGGATTTTTTGTTAATAAGAAATCCAGAATAAAATTTTTAAATGTAAATACTTCGCTAGTTTTTATTTTACCGCCCATAAACATATTGTAAGTTGTCATTTTGGCTCTACTTAACTGTATATCCATGTTGATACAGACAGGACCACATGTCTGCACAAATCTTGGACTCACGCAAATAATGTGTAACACCAACCAAATATTTAACCAGTAGATTTTTGTACATGTGGAAACGCTCTAAATTTATAGTGTTTATCTGTCTAGTGGGATTGCTCGTGCTTCTCATTATTTGCATCGCTAATACTATCCGTTAAATTGCATACATATACGTTCAACAAACCCTAATCTATTTATTTTGAATCCATACAGGCTCATTCATAAAATATCGAATGTGTTTACGCGACAAGTAATGTCTTATCATCCCAGTGTTGACAGATTTGTTATCGGATGTTGTTGTAGTATGTTGTGGATGCCATGCAAAATTCATTCATGTTCTCCATTTTGCGCCTAAAGCACATATACTCTTGTAATCAGACAAATAAGAAACATTCAACGCTGCTAGACTGTAGAAATATCGTTACATGAGTTTTACTCACTGGTAACATGACTTTACCCGTAAAAAAGTAATTCTCCGTTAGAGTTGTAACATTACATTCTGATGTGTTATTTTTCACACTATTGATCTAGGTAATAAATAACCAACAATCCATAGTGTAATATTACAAATAATTGATATCAATGTAGATATACCTTTCCGTCCTATGATATTCTAATAAGTAGGTCCACTCTCCACTTCCCGCCTAAAGTTTCCTTTCAGCCGACGCTCTCCTCCTGCCTATCAACTCAATATTCATGACCGGCGATTCGTTGCATCAGTTTAAGTGTCCGGTAATGGGCGTTTGAGGATTTGGACACAACGTCAAAAGTCTTGGACGCCTCATTCTTATTAAAGAAATCTTTTTAGCAGAAAAACCAAATACATTTATAAAAGTATACTGTTTTCTGAATCTTTTTTTGTGAAAAGAATATGTTCGATAAACTGAGTACTTAGAAAATTAAAAACCAGCAAATGTGTGACATTTTTGACAAAATTTATTAAATCAATTGACTTGACTAATAGTCGGTATGACCTCCACCGCGTTCCAATAGCATATTGGCACGTCTGTGCATTGAGATAATCAACCGGTTAACGATCTCTTGCGGAATATTTTTCCATTCCTCTTCTGCCACTACGACTAACTCATCTGCAATCTGAGGTGGAGGAATATGATTATGCATGGCTCTAACAACGAAATCCCACATGTTTTCAATAGGATTCATGTCAGGAGAGTTGCCTGGCCAATCTAATCTATTGATATGTCCTGCTTCGAGTATCTCTTGAACCCTTCTTGCGCGATGTGGTCAAGCGTTGTCGTCCATAAATACAATTTTCACTTAATTCATTACATAGGGGATATATATTGGGCGTGAACATTATTCCACCCCAAAACATTACGGTACCCCCTTCATACGGAGCAGTTTCACGGAGAAAATGAAGCCGCTGTTGACGACCTGGTTCTCTCCAGACTCTTTGTCGATTGTCATCAGTAACCAGCCCCAATTCTGGTTTTGTCTGTAAATAAGACCCACCGCCACTGGCGTGTAAAAGCCAACCCCTATGCTCTCGCGCCTACTGGAGATGGGCACCACGATGCCTTGGAAGTAAAATGGGGCCCGTAATGTTCTTTTAGCACGTAAATTTACGTTGTGGAGTCGTCTTCGAATAGTAGGTATCGATATAACACGGCGAATCGTACTATGAAAGTAGGCCCTGAGAGCTGAAGATGAAGATGTGCAGTGTCTACGGGCATATTACACCAAACACCAATCCTCCTTTTAATTAGATACCTACTCGAGGACGTCCACTACGTGGTCTATTTGTCACTGTATCAAATTCTTTATATCTGTGTACTATTCGTACAACAGATTATTAGAATGTCCTGCATTATGTAAAGCAGTCATTCTTGCTCGGATAAACGCAGAAAATTCACGTCCTGGCATTATAATGTACAAAAATTCAAAGGAACCCTTGGCTGAATACACTGCCGAACTGACCAGATTTGTAAAGAC
Source organism: Monochamus alternatus (assembly GCA_037114965.1). NCBI lineage: Eukaryota > Metazoa > Arthropoda > Insecta > Coleoptera > Cerambycidae > Monochamus > Monochamus alternatus. Next base: position 7,543,964 of record CM073426.1, on the reverse strand, counting down.
ATTGGTAATAAAGTAAAGGTTCATGGTTTGCAATTTTTATTGTATTTTTTTGTTCCCTTAGTACAAGTATTTTTTTTATATCATTAAGAAAAATCCCTAGGTTTAATCGAATCATTTTATATACAGGGGATCCAAGACTTTTGCCGCTGTGTGTAGTTGTTGCGTTTAAATAAATAAACCTCGTATAAGCACTAATCAGTAAAAGTTGATGTACAACCCTCGTAAAATACAGTCCTCTGTCAAGATAATTTATGATTTAGACAGTATTCAATAATATCAATCAGGTAAAGGTGCAGATAAATAGTATGTAAGATTTTTACTATAAAACATACAAATAGAGAGATTCAGAAATACTAGGAAAAAATGGATATATAACCTGCATAAAAAATTATTTGTGTTTACAAATTCTAATTTTTGAAAATTGGGCCTAAAATGTTATTTTTTGCAAATATCTCCGGAATGGAGATATTCAGATAGACCGTCTACAACCCCATACCAAATTTCATTAAAATCGGCTTAGGATTTCTGAAGATATTTGAAATAAACACAATTTAGGCCCAATTTCAAGGAGATAATTTCAAGTAGGCCCCAAAAAATGAGAAATAGAAAAAACAACAAAATATGGGTTAAATAATTTCTCACATAGATTTTTTAACTTAAACTTTTACTTTTACCATTGTGAATCAGAAACCAACGGCAAATTCAGACGGTATTGCTGCATTGCGCATTTTTATCGATATGCTCTGCATGGATATCGGACTTCTCGAATAATCTAATATTTCATTTGAGTAGGCAAATTCCTATTTGAGCAGTGCAGTGATTCAATGCCGATTTCCTCTCCATCGCGCTGTTCTTAAATCAGCGCCAAGGTAAGCCCATCCGAGAACAAAATCTCGACTTTGCGGAAAACCGCGACCTAAATAAATATTTGCCGTGCGATCTATCCACTCGAAAAATTTACACGGACCTGTTTAAAAGTCGGCGGAAGTCAAAAACATGTCAAATATATTCACGGAGTAACGTGTATTTGCTAATTTAATGCGAACGTAAATATTTAAGCAAGGAATTGGGAACTACATAAACCGGGCGGTAAAAATTTAGAGTCCTCTCTCGCGTATCAAATACAGTAAAATAGTTCTGAAATTTATAAAAATGTGTATACATTTTTTAATAGAAAGCATGTTCAACAGAATGGTTCTTATATTCGGTGAGAGATCATTTTCACCGCTGTTTAGAAACAGGCTTATTTACTTGTATTATTCTTAATTAATTTCCGTATCAGCGCTGTTTCAGCAATTTTTCAACAGAGAGACGTCAGCACGGAAAGGAGAGGAGGGCCCTTGAATTCATGCACTAAATCAAAAAATTGTATCACTTTTAATTACTTTTTTATCGCAACATTTACTTAGCTGCTATAAATATATATAGGTGTGACAAGGAATTCAGACGACTTACGTCATGCGTACAAATAAATAATTCATATTTTCATTAAAATATTTAAAAAACTGCAACTGAGAATAATAAAAACATATACTACACTAAATGTTTGCACTATATATTACACTAAATTAGAAAAAATTATTGTTTTTAACGCGGCAAAATATCGAAAATTATGTTGATAATAAAAACAATTGCGTGACGTCAGCCGTGACGTAGTGCCTGAATTCTTGCCGCAACTTTATATAAGGTGTCCCATTTATACTTCAAAGAAAGTGGAGGGTTAGTTTTAGTAGCGATTTTGCATATCCTTATATTATTATTAAAAGCTAATTTCTAATTAAAAATACTTAATTTCATATATTTCATTTAAAATGTTTAAAGTAAAGTATCATATTTCACGAGTTATATATAATAAACAGAGAAGGACACTTATTGTTTAAAAGTCATCAAATTGTAAGTTATGCAGATGACGTGGCTATTATTGCTAGAGATAGTAGGGAATTAGAAGAAGTAACGAGAAAACTTGTGGAGCAAGCACGTAAAGTGGGATTGCAGATGAATCAAGAGAAAAGTAAGCTTTTGAGAATAGGAGAACAAAAAAAGGATACCAATTTTAAATTGAGAACAGAGCATGGAGAGATGGAGTTTGAGGAAGTTCAAGAATATGTGTATTTGGGAGCGCTAATAACAGCTAACTGTGATGAGGAACAAGAAATAAATAGGAGAATAATAAAAGCAAACAGAAGTTCGGCAGCAGTCAACCACTTATTGAAATCAAAAAATTTGTCCAGAGGAGTAAAATTTAGAATGTATAAAACAATTTTGAAACCGACAGCGCTGTATGGTAGTGAAACCTGAGTTCTCAATAAGAAGTCAAGAGAAAACCTTTTAAGGTAAATGTAAATTATGACCAAAATGGGGTACATACATAGGCTGATTATCTGTTGTATATTGAGAAAAACGTGCAAACCTTTTTGTTCTTGAAGCAGTGGCGTAGCTACCCGACAAAAAAAGTAAAATCCCTTTGGCATATTTGACACCGCCTCCCCACTACTTGCGCCTATGATTCAAGACTGTTATTTCCTTGCATCGATTGAAGAATTCTGAAAAAGTATGCGAAGCTAATCTTGTCAAATTGCGAAAACATTCGGAATGCCGATTTACCCCAATATTCCCAATTCATAACATCCCAGTAACCCGATGATAAACCCTCACAGTTCATTAGCCAGTTACCCCGGCGCATGCAGAGACATCAAAGGGACGCGGAGCCGTCGACGGATCCATCTGTATCATTAAGTTCGCTAGCCTTCGGATGGAGCCATTTCCCGTTTGTTAGTCATACGAGTTAATTTCAAATCTGAGGAATCCCTTTGGCAGCGCCTCCCCCCATTTGCAGTTATTAATCGCCCCTGCCCGCAGACACAGGCGCCCCTCTATCCGCTCATGACGAACGCCCCATCAATTTTAATTGGATTATCCAGAAATTGAATACGAAACGTATGTGAAGGTCTCCCTTGTGTTCGGGAGCATTGGTATGCGGGGAGATGTAATTCGTTTAAGAAGAGGTAAAATAGTACTATAAGGGAGAGAAATGCGTTATTTTGGCAGAGGTGCAATTTGAAACCTGAGGGCTACAATGCACCGAGGACAAAATAGCATCTCTCCCGAATGGTATATACTATTTTTTCCACGATCTCATTAACTTAAATACACATATTTTGTCATTATGAAGTAAGTAGCACCAGATTTATTGTATTCGGATTTGAGCATTTATTTAGTAGTCGTTGAGTTATTGTCATAACTACAAAATAAACAAACAAAAAGAATTGTCAAATTAAGGTGCTAGTTTGGTTTAGTTTAAAGTTTGTTTAGTGCACAATGAATAATTGTGAGTCGGAAGAGATTGTGGAGGCGGCAAATATTGCAATAAGCAATTTGCTGCCTACGAAGTCAAGATCTTTATACGATATAGCCTACAATCGGTTCAAAAAGTGGTGCGCCGAGAAAAATGTTCAAGTATACAGCGAGAATATTTTGATGGCATACTTCAGTGAAAATGCAAAGAATTACAAGTCTTCCACATTATGGGCCAATATTCTATGGTTAAGTCATGCTTGACAATTTACGACAACATAGATATAAGCAAATTCCCCAAGCTGATCGCATTTTTGAAAAGAACCAGTGACGGATATCAAGCGAAAAAATCAAAAATATTGACAAAGTGTGAAATGTACAGTTTTCTATCAAGTGCAGATGACAAAGAATTCTAAATGATTGAGGTAAGATTACTTTTGTTGTTTAGTATTTTGATTTTTTATAGGTTGGATTAATTCTGGGGATTGCCGGAGCTTATCGAACTGATGAGTAACTAACTAACTAATCAATTTAACTGTAGATGATATTGAGGATGTAGGCTCTTCCTTGATTGTAAAAATTCCAAACACTAAGACAAAGATTCCACGAACCTTTCTGGTTACCGATGTGGGAAATATGCTTGAATTGTTTCGAAAATACCTGTCCCTTCGTCCTCCCCACGTCAAGCATAAGCGCCTTTTTTTGTACTACAAAGCAGGAAAATGTAGTTCGCAGCCAGTTGGCAAGAATACCATGGGAAAAATTCCGAGTGTGAGCTTCGTATTTAAAATTACCTAATGCTGCATGTTATACTGGTCACTGCTTACGAAGATCTTCAGCGACATTACTGGCAGATGCTGGTGTGTATATCACGACAATAAAGCGTCATGCTGGTTGGAAATCAACGACAGTCGCTGAGGGTTATGTCGAGAACTCCATGGAAAACCAAAATTGCTAATCAGGTTTTAGTAGATACCACTACTAGCGCAATCACAAAAACTGTAAATGTAAGCGAAAGTAATATTCTTTCTAATATTAATTTTGAGAATTGTACAAATGTAACATTTAATTTAAATGTCAATAAATAATTTCAATGTTATCTTTTTTTGCATGAAAAACGTTCTCCATAATGTAAACTCCCTTGGGAGCATTATACTCCCTTGGGAATAATCGACTACTTCTTTTTTAATTTTGTCAAACTGATTTCTAGTCCCGACCGTGGAAAAATACATTTTTTTCAAATTGATGTTAAATTCCGAACATACCAAAATGAATCAACGTATTATGTACCAAGAAGTTTCATCAAAAATGACAATAAGACAGTCAAGTTGTGACTGAGTTGTGAATTGATTCTATTGATTGATTCTGAATTAAATTACAGTTCAGAAAGTTTCTTCCAAAACCATCGTACATTTTTATATTTTTGAGGTTCCTGGATTCGAATCAGAAGTTCATTACATTATGTTTTTGGGGTTGCTGAAACCGAATCCTGTTGAAAATAATCATAGAGTAAAATCATCGATTAATCATAACAGAAACAGTAAAATCCTGAAATACTTTTTAGAAGGTCAACTGTTTCAACTGAACAAACTCAAACTGGATATAACAATTCTAACAAATGAACATATTGTTCATATATTCTTCAAAGAGAAGCCTGTCCTGCTACATAACACTTAATGTATACACCTCCATTTCAGTAGCACATTCAATTGTAATGACAGAAAAGCATACGAGGCAAATTTAAGAAGGATTTGAAAATTCTCACAATATCATTGGGGCATCAATAGAGATCCACAAACAAATTTGTGCTTGTTATGCGAATGGGACAAATAGATAAAAACAAAGAACTCCATTTGAACCAGGTATCAAAAACACCATCAGAGAAACATTAGTTTCTCCTCTTAAAGTTCTGCTATTATCTCTTCACATCATGTTAGGAATGGGTGAAAGCTCTTAAGGCTGACGTTTGAAGGACAAAGTAGGTGGAGGTTCTTATTAACGTAGTACTAGAATATAGTGCTGAATCGGATCATTTCCTTTAACTTTTGGGGCGGAAATGCGCTAGAGAATATGAAAAACCATGAATTGTACCTTCACTGCGTTCCATACACCGTGAAAAATACTTAATAATTTCCATCAATTCAGGTGTTTTAAAAGAATTCTGTGAGATGTGATAATGTGTATAATATATACAATTCTCTCATTATGCAGTTGACATGTAAAATTTAGAAGAATGCTATCTGAATCTAGGAAAAGTAATTTTTCAATATTGCACAGCTGTTATTTGACCTATAGTGATTTTGTAGGTTGTTAAGTTATGACCTGGTGTGAACTGGTCTCTGTCAGTAAAAAAATGGACTTGCACATTCCTAGTCTTAGATGAGATTCTTTGATCTGCCTTTGTTGTTCTCGAGCAAGGCTTCGTTCGCTCAATATTGATTTCGGTTCCTACTCGCATTGTTGTATTGCAGCTGCTATTATATTTTTATATCTATTCCCTACAAATATAAATTAATGAAAAATCGAAGTTTGTAATAAAAAAATAAATAGTGTAATTTTTGTATTTTGGAAAAGAGCCAATTTTAACTTTGTCTGTTTGTACCATACTTGTTTGCTTACTTTTTAAAACATTTTCAAAATTGTGTCAATTGTGTATAGTACATTTTCAAGCCACATATCGCAAGAAAAATCTCCCACCGGCATTTTTAGGTAGCAGATTGATGTATTTTCGACACATTTCTACAGCATTGACTGAAAAAGCTTCCTCCACGATCGTTAAATTTCTTGTAATATTTTATCCGAAATGAGTGCGCATAGGTAACTGTCTTTGTCTTGGACATGAGTGATATACAAAAAGGTTAATGGTATTGCACTGACAAACACCTGTGACTCCCATGATGAGAACAATGCGCACAAGAGCAGTTTTAACCTAGTGGAACGGGTAAAATAGAGTTCTAGATTGAAATTCGGCTGATTGCAAAGACGACGCGATTTAGCAAACGATGGTCTACCAGTTTATTCCCAAGGCACTCTTGGAAACTAAAAACATCACGAACGTATGCATCATACGAAAATAACGCATTGTACGAAAATATCCACTGAACATGTCCTTTAACAAAAACAAGTGAACACTCGCCGCCATACATCACTGCCAGAAAGATCTGGGTCATTATTAATATTCAATAGATGCAGAAGATCGAGAAAATAGAATGACATGAATACTATGTATACATCGAAAATCAAACGATTCAATTATTTCATGGTCTATTTCAGATTCCTGTAAACATGTATTTGGCGCGCAACTCAAGGGTACGTAAATCATTTTACGAAAATGTAAATCAACCGGAATAAATATTGTGGCAGCGAGGTTCCCGCCCATTAGCTTTTTTCAGGTATTGGATAACGATGACTGTGATGCATGTAAGGATTGGAGATCGGCCAAACCGGGCATCCTTGAATAAAAAGTTTTTTTTTACAGCAACACGCTCGTAAATAGAAAATTTTTGAGGGAAATTTATGACGTGTTTATATCACCGCACTCGATTTATAACAACTTTGCGCTAGTACGTCAAAGATTTTTTACAACCGAGGAAAACCGAGCAAGCGTAATGGAAACCGGTTTTTCTTTCAGCAGGGGGGTAAAAAATATTTTTTTTAAAAGTCGTGGACGGACGACTTTGTTTGTTACTTTTAAAAACTAGCTGATCTTTATACAAGATATTAAAATTTTGTATCTGTATAATGTTATCATAACTTAATCAAAACTATTTCTGTAATTTGTTTATACCTACCTAATTTTAATAATTTGTGTTGAATCAGGGATTGGTTTCAAACTGTTAGAAATATTCGACCAGTTAAGTTGTGATTGTGTTTTCGGTGCATACAATTCAAGAAATAGTTGGATGAACATTTCTGACGATTTGAAAATAGTCCCTGATACTTGTGAGAAAAAACATATAGACTCGTTTAGTGTGACCTCACATATTTAAGCATCCTGCAACAAATTGCCGTAGTTCATTAATTTTAGCCACGTATTTGGAAGACAGAAAATTGAAAAAAAATTTACTTGACCTTTCAAGAGGTAAGCAAATGAACCTATAACAATCAGTAACACGACGCTCCTCGTCCGCTACAAATTTGCTGATGACGCGTTCGAGTGTTAAAGCGAAACCACGTTGCCAGGGCCACATAACTAATAACAGCATGTTCATTAAAATTCAGTAGGTACGCAATTTAAAATGTCATTTTATATATTTTTTGAGGAGTATTTAAAAATTGCTGCATTTTTAAGTCAAGTTCTCACGTAAAATTCACTAATCCTCGAAAAATACTAGAATTTTGAGAATTTTCGGATTCATGCCCTCGTAGTGCAAATTGAACAGCTCCGTAAAATTGTATACAGTAGGCAAATGTCACCTCTTCGTTATATTTTTAAAATCGGAATCAAATTGAGCTTGTACGTTGATATGCCCAAAAAAAGCAAATCGCATTTGATTATGAATTTGAGTTTTACCATTAACATTTTCGTACCGAATAACACGTCCGAAAACATGTCTACGGGGACGACCGTGCTCTTTCACTATTAATTATTGTTCCAGGTAGGAAAATGTGTGCAATTTAGTTTCACCCAATTTGAATTGTAGTTCTATGTGGGTAAATAGTAAATTTAATTTTTCATTTTAAACAACGGCGACCCAAAAAAACAACAAACACAAAGCGCACCTTCTTACACGAACATGGTAGCTAAGAAGGGACTGGAATCCAGTACTAAAGGGAGAGAGGAGAGGCCATGCTACTTGCTGAAATGCATTTCAACAGCTAGCTTCCGCGGTATGCGAAAATGGACGTATTAAAATGGGACTAATGACTAATCTGTTAGATAGTAAATACCTATTATCCCATATTCATTACACTGGGAGTTTATATAAATGCGAATTTAATTGTTTGTTTCTGTTATTATTTGGCGGCTCTGCAGCGCTTGTTATTGAGTATACGTTGAAAACATAATTACTGACCTAAACACGGTAGGTCAAGATTCGTATATGTCTCGGCTTAGTGAGTATTGTTTTTTATTTCACTATTTATGTAATGAAATGTAAATGGTTTATGATCCGTTGGAGCTTTGTAACAATATAGTAAATATTATTTATACTGAAACTGTTAATTGCATACTTTTAAAAAATAATTTATAACATTCATTACATATGTTAACATTACAATAAGTAGGCAGGTACTAGGAAAATATTTAAATGTGGCAACGTCGCGTCAAACCGACATCGAGTTGAACTGGAAGCTGATTCAGTGACAGTCTGAAAAGGGGAATTAAATAATGATTTCAAAATAATTTTTTCAGTGTAAATATACATTTTTTAGTTGGGTATTCTTCTCTTAAAATTAATAACGCTATCACTGAATCACCCTGTATACAAAGTCGGTTACCCTATCTATGGCATACTGATGAGAGGTAATAAGCTCGAAACCCGTATATGTCTGGTAAGTTGCTGACGAATAACTTGGCTATTTGCCAAGCTGGTCAAGGTATTAGTCCGCAGAGTAGTTGTTTCCGTTTTGTAAATATCGTTATCGCCGAATTGTGGGGGTTTTCAATGGTGCTTATCAAGCCTAGTATGGAGTAGCTAATGGCCACTAAATGTAGCTTTGTTACATTTCGCGTAATATAAGAATAATTTAACCTGACTTTTAATCCTTTCAATTATTGTTAGGATACACGAACACCACCTATCTGTAAATACACATGGAGATGGAAACTAGAAATACGGAAATACGGATGAGAAAATCTCGAGAAACGAACTGCCATTTTCAAGTTATGTTGAAAACACATAACTCGATTATTCGCTAAATTGTCTGAGATTGGTCTCAGCGTAAATTTGTTGCCAAGAAAATAAGAAAGCAAAGGCGATGTTAGTGAACAGGAAAGAGCAATTTTACAATCTCTCCAACGAGTTGGAATGTGGGGAGAGCTGATTTTAGATATAATACTCGTGTATATTGTATACAGGGTGTCCCTAAAAGGTTAGGACAGCGTTTCGCCACATAAAGTATAGCTGAAAATAAGTCGATTTAACTAAACTTGCCTTAGTCCAAAACTTGATAATCACAGAGCTACAGGGTGTCAAAGGTTAAAAAATAAAACGCGTTTTCTTTAATAACTTTTGATTTTTTCCCGTTAATTTTATGAAATTTTGTATCCAGGGGTTTCTTGGGATGGCAAATTCAATTTTATTGTCCATTTTGGTATATCTTCTGGAGGGCGCCACCGGCAACGCTTTCGAACCATTTAAACCGTTACAACTTTTTTGTTCCACCCTGTATATTATTTTGAACTAGAAAAACCTCTTCCCCAGTCTTTTAAAGTTAAGAAAGGTTACCTTATTAAAGTCGGATGGAGCAACAGTTTCCGAGAAAAACACATCTATCGAGAAATCATTCTGCGTACAGACGAGATTCTGCTAAAGCATTTTGTCATACACATAAGCCATTTTTGACACTTGAAAAACTATTGTAAACCCTATCGGAAAAAATGTTAATACTAAAATCAAATTTCAGTATTCCAAATATCCGCTAGACATCTACTTACTAGAAACTACTAACTATAATAACGTTTTGAATTAATAATTTGTTAGAAATTGTGTATTATTTTCCATGCTTAACAAAATATGTCAAACGCAGTTTAAATGGCTACTTCAAAATAACTCATTTCATTCATTTTAAAAAAATCTATCTTTAAAAAAATCTAAAATGAATAATACAGCGGCACAGGCGCTGAGAACGCCCTATGCATTTACCGCATCACACAGAAAACTTTCATTTTCAAAATTTAAGTACAATTATCAAACAAATATGAAAATTATCGTAAAAAAAATGGAATAAAAATAATATTATCTCAGATCTATAACTTTTTTAGAAAGCAACATTGTAGTAAGGTAAGTTGACTTAAATCACCTTATTTTCATCCAAGGCAGCTAGCCCATTCTTTACCAAACATAAATATATATACGTACAATAACACGGTACTGTGCAAATTGAACACAATGGATATAAATATCATTTCAACAATAAAAAAATAACTGTTTTATAAAATGTATAGACGCAAGCATAAAATTTTTATAAGCGACTACGCAAGTATTAAAAATAGAAAAAATAAGCTAAAACCGCTTTTAACTCCTCAACAATGTGGACAATAATTGCTTTCAATTGAATGCACCTAACTACCGGGTCATTTATTATATCCACTGCGTTATTAAAATGATTAAATAATTATATGCTAATTTATGTAAATTATTGCCAGTTCTTTATAGTTATAAACAGATTTTAGAGTTTATTAGTACCATATAAGTTAAATTGTATACATATATAGAGATTAAAATTTACATAAATTAGCATGTTTTAATATTCCGTAAATAGCGATTTGATAAATTTGAAGTAAAATATACGTAACAAACACCCACAGTTGGTGAATATAGATGTCGTTCAATGCGCGTTCAATACGTATAACCTCGCTTTATATCTGCTAATTTTTTATTTGAATAAGACATTTTTAAATAAATCAACGTAAATCAATCTACAGTGAAATCAATCTAGAATCAATGAGATGCCTGCATTGTTAAGCACACTTAGGCGCGGTCATTCCAATAAGCCCGTAAGAAAAAATCTGTGGGAAAAATTTGTTACTTATACTGTTTAAATAAGGTACCTAGTAATAGTTATTTATATATCAAGAGCGTTAAGTAGGCGCTTAAGACCCATAGCGTGAAGATAATGTTACACGTTTAGGGTATTAAACACATTATGACACGCACCTCTTGTGTATAGCTCTTATACAAAACTTTATACACGGCCGGTATTTAGAACACATACATTTGTTACACATCATATTATGTATTTGTGGAAATAAATGTATCTATAACTAAAATCAAGTAATTTTTGTTAGAGCCGAATTGTCAGATCTGACCGATGCCTAGCAATAATATTAACAAACGCAGTTTTATACTACGCAAAAAAACCTCTAGCAACAGATTTTTTCATATACAATTGGTAAAATATGAATTTAAATAGTGATAGTAGTGCAGAAGACATTACGAGTACACCTCCTGAAATTTTTAACGTGGTGGAGGAAGCCAAAGGAAGCCTGTTGCCGGTAAAATAAAAAAAACTTTACAACAAGCCTTAAGATGATTTTGTTAAATGGTGTTCCGTTAAAAACGTGAAACACCACTGAAAATGTGCCCTAGCATATTTTTTAGAAAAATCTGAGAACTGTAAGCCGCCCTGTTTATAGCCGTATTATTCCATGTTGAAAGCAACTTTTACATCATAACATCGACATTAGCAAATGTTCAAGATTAATAACACTCTTAAAAAGAAAGAATAATGGTTAAGAACCGAAAAAGTCAAGAATATTGGCTGGAGAGGAAACTGACAATTTTCTGATGCCCCTAATGAAATATTTTTAATGATCAAGTCATGTCAAGTCGTGTCATTTTCAAATCTAAAATAAAATGTACCTACATTATTTTTTAAATTAGCGCGCGTAACGCTGATTTTTGACATATTATGTGGAGTTTGTCGTAGAAAAGAGTTATTTAACATAACAATAGATGAGGATTTCGATAAAACTTTACTGGTAATCATAAAATAATCCAAGACATAAAATACAACGCATATTTATTAGCATAATTGATAATGAAAACAAGTCACCAAAATATTTGGATTTGTACAAAAGCTGTGCGTCTCTTCCTCAACCGGATACTGATCATCGACCTTTGTTTTGTATATTATAACAATAATAAATACTCCATGCAAGTGGTTGCGAAAAATATGTTAGGTTAGTTTCTGTACAAAATAGCAAACTATCTTAAATTAGCAAACTCAAAGGAATATACTGGGCATTGTTTTCGGCGTTCTTTGGTTACTATATTAGACGACACTGCAGCAGGTATAACTAATATTAAGCGCCATGGTGGTTGGACACTGTTGCTATATTTTGTGGAATACTAGTGTTATTGAAGTTACAAAAAGTAGTCATGGAGAACAAGTAGAAAATGGACACATGTAACAATTAATCGCATTGTATAAATGCATTAAATAATAATGATAAATGCTTAATTTGTTAGATCTGTGGGTGAAGATGACAGCCTTCTGCATTCGGACGGACTACAAACATCAAAGTTTGGCGTAAAAAGTGAAACTCTACTTAGACTTATCTGATAGAGAAGCTTATAAAACCAGTGAATTCAGGAGCTACAAAGCTACCATGCATAAGTCTTGTACCTTTTTATAGCAGATGGGATGTCTAGGCCTTTAAGACTTACCGCTTATCTATGATCTTAAGTTTTTATTTACGATATCATTGATAAAAATGTTTGAACGGCACGCAACGCGTACGGGGAAGAAGGCTAATATAAAAATTATTTTCTCGAGTATATTTATACTACGGTGAAAGAACTGAGCCGTAATGCTTTCAAATGGGACCACCCGAAGAATAATATTTATGTTACGGTTTTTTAATGTTTGTTTCTAGAAAATGTTTAGGTAAACGCGTGGGTGCTCTGCGACTGTATGTATTGTAAAATAGCCGAAACCATTTTAGTGTGCATAAATATTACACTACAATGTAGACCAATAATTCTAATGAAATAGCAAATATAAATTTACTTACAAGCGGCACGTCTTCTATGGATTCTCAACTTACCTGAAAATAAAATAAAATATATTATAAAAAATACAATAAAACAAATTAAAATCTGAATGTTGGAAATACACGGTATAACACCTGGAAGAAGGACAAAGCAACCACGATATTACTAATTGCATTTCTAATCGAAGTTCATGTTACTTTTTGGACAATTTCTGATCAATTTATTATGTCAAAAATGGTAGTAACATGTAAAAATGCATGGCCAACAGTTCATCATTCAACAAAATATAAGTAGCAACTATTATAAACCATTATGAAGGGAAAGGCATACAAATATGCAAGGTGTTGGGTGTATTTAAAAAAATATATGTTTGGGCCATATTTTAAGAGACCCTGATAGAAATTACAAGTATGCCACATATATATATATATATATATATATATATATATATATATATATATATATATATATATATATATATATCATGCTTCTTAAGTTTCCCTTACAACGAAATTGGGACACCCTGTATAGGGTAGTCATGCAAAAATTATATCTTTTCTTCGTTATTGCTCTACATACGAAAGAAGAATGAAAGCCGTCGGGACTTTTAAACATTTTTTATTAAATTGTGACAAATTAAAACGACTTTATTAACTCCATAACAACTGTAACAAATATTTAATTCACGTTGTTTCAACAATGTTCCTAATGATTTCATTTTCAGTAGAATAAAGTTCTAACTTATCTGATATTTGATTAATTCTGTATCAGATACAGCCCCTTTGTCTAATATTTTTTTCTAAATTTGAATTCTTTTTAATTGACTGCTTTATATAGCCTTCCGCAACAGAAACAGAACTCCATCCACCATGTCTTTTTAATACTGACAAATCAGCACCTGCTTCAGCAAGTAGTCACCGAAGATTGAAAACTGTACTCAGTATACTTATGAACTCGTGAATTTTCAATTCCAAGAACTCTGCTATATTTTGTGGAATCTTAGAGAATATATACAAACCTTCAGACAGTGCATTTTTGATTTTTGTCGATTGCATGGATAACATTACTTCCATTGACAACAGTGAATACTCTTTGTTTATAAGTCTTAATATCTATAGACATAGACACATTTCCCAATTCTATAACCTCCAAAAACTAATTAGGACTACCTTTTCTGTTCTTTTTTATGTAGATAAAATGTGAACCTACCTCCTTATGTCCATATTTCTCTTTAACATACAACAGACATTTTCTTAAGCTGTGAATAATAAGACTATAACGATGAAGATTTCACACTTTTTCATTTTTCAGATATAGAAGTCATGATTAGTTTGTCATTTACGTCCATTTCTTGCTTTTTGTTGCGCTATTCGCAGACATTTATGTACTCTTTCTCATAAAGTAACTTGGACTTCTCCAAAATTGGAGAGTGCTTTTAATAATACATCGTTCGGTACACAATTTGATAATATTGAATCTTGTTCCATTACTACTCAAAATAAAAATATTGAATGTTGACATAAACCACACCTGAATTCAATAAGTACGGGGGATGCTTTGCGCTAATAAATAATTAGTTTTTATAGTGTATTCAAGCAACATCTAATATGTACAATCTCACAGATCACTTAGCTCATTTGTTCTGAACTAGTTCACGAGTACAGAATTACGTTAAATATCAATAATCCGTCACAACTGGATAAAATTTGTATACTCCACGACATAGGTTAAATGAATTTATACACTAGAAGAAAATTCTTCTCGTGAATAAATATTTATTTAACTCACTTGATGTAAAAATATCTATTAACGCATAACTTAACAATTGAATATAGCATTTCCGTATAGGTCTGTTTTGTTTCTTTAATATTTCCTGCATATTTTTTTGCCATTGAAAAGACCGTCAAGCAAGTTTTTCAAAATATGTTATACAGGGTGATTCAATAATAATGTCATAATTTTAACCACGTATTCGGAAGGCCTAATAAAGATAGAAAATCGAAAGAAAAAATTTATTCGACCTTTCAAAAGATAGAATTATTTAAAGTAATGCCCTTAATTCTACGTCTCGTACAGGTTTTTGGAAAAAAAACTGACAGCAAGGCTCAAAAGGGCATGTCTTTATACATAATTTATGAAAATTTCAAGGTGGCAGACTCTATAGTTTTTTGAAAAAAAAAAAAATTATATAAAAGAGCGTTTTTGGAAAAAAACTGAGAGCAGGGCTCGAAAGGACATGTCTTATTACATATTCTACAACATTTACAGGTCAGTGACCACTGGTGCAAAAGCATCACATACTACTCAAAGAATCAAATCCATTACTTATGCATCAGCAGGTACCAAATAACACAGACGCACACGGAAAGCACAGACGCAAATGTCTGTTAAAATGTCTTATAAATTTTTCCACAACTCTGTTCAGTAGAAGACAACCGCAGTCTTTCACTACTTCATTTTGAATTGCATGTTTATTTAGGCAAATAGCAAATTTTATTAATAATTATAAACTACACTGGCGATACAAACAGGAAATTCACCAACTTCTACCACGCGAAAATAATGACTGGTGGATGAAGAAGGGAGAGAAGTCGGGCCGCATGCATCTGTTGATGCAGTTGAGGGTGGGTTCGCGTGCATAGGAAAACGGACCCGAAAGATGTTCGACTTACTCCACCGGTAGCATATTGAACGGGAATTTGAATTGCCAAATTTTAGCTTTGCCGATTACAGCCTATCTTATGTAGGCGCTGATTACTGCGGTTGGCATTTTTTTATAAAATTCTCATTATTTCCTATTGATTACACCGGATGTTTATAAAAATGCAAATTTAATTATTATTTGTTTCTGTTATTCGGTTGCAGTTCTGCAGCGCTTATCATACGGTAGGTCAAAACTCGAAATGCCGAATTGTTGATCTATGAATAGAGACTGTTTTTTGTTAACAGCACGGGCTTTTTTTACTACTGTGTATATTTAAATACAAAAAATATTTCTGCCTCTCTTAATAATTTAACCTTGTTAATATTGGATTTTATATCATTAGTTATGTAATGAAATGTGTTTATTTTGATCCATTTAAAATTTCAATATTAAATATTTTTTATGTTGAAACGTAATATGTTAATTTCATACTTTTAAATAATTTATTGCATTAATTACATATTACAATAAGTAGGTACCATAAGGAAGAAAACTTTTAAATTTGGCAACGTCGCGGCAGACCGACACCGAGTTGACCGTCAGCGATCAGTGATGGAAATTTTTTTTTTCGGTATAAATATGCAGTTATTTTTTCAAATCGCGTATTCGTATTATACTCATTTTCCCCTATCTTCTCTTAAAATTAATGACATTATGACTGAATCACCCTGTATAATTATCTGTCACGGTTAGTCGGGATAAGATAACGTTTACAGAAACCAAATCAAGTTTTCTACAAGTATCTACATTCATAAAAGGACAGATGTGATGCAAAATATTCCAAATACTGAATACCCTTTTAAATCTACAGGTGTACGCCTGTGGTTCAGGATCGCCTGCCGATCATTGTTCTGCTTCACCAACTAACTTTGGAAATACTACAAATGCAAAACAGATTTTAAAGATACGACTAACGCTTTTTAAGACAATCTATAATAGCATCAATAAGTCCGACATCAAGTACATAAATTATGTTAGGATTTAGCGGCTATCGTGAAGAGAAAATAAATTTATCGGTGTAATCTAGTGAAATATGGGGTGTTCTGTACTGGGTGGGACTACAGAATTGAAACATACATTCGCAGCCTTCAACACAGGCATGCACCCGTAAATTACCACCCTTCCTCACTGACCTCTACGTTGGACGTTATTTAATCACTGTCAGACCGATCCCTCTTAAAGGGGTTAAGAGGGCTAGATTCGAGAAACCAACTTTCAAACTGGAAAAGCAACAACCGCAATTTGTGGCAGATCAAGTACTTTCGTTCACAATCTATTTTGGAATTACGAAGTTTAATTTTTTCACAATTTTTAAGTATAAGCAATTTGCTATTAATTCAAAATTTGTTTGAATTGGATAGCAAGCTATAAAGACTATGTCTATTTATTTCATTACTCTCAAGAATATTAAATAATAATGTCCGAACTACACTTATCCAAAATTGGTAATTAAATCAATATTATTTAATCACTGTCAAGTCGATTCCTCTTAAGGGGTTAAGAGATCTAGATTCGAGAAATAAACTTTCTAACAGAGCAACAACAGCAATTTGTGACAGATCAAGTATTTTTGTTCACAATGTATTTTGAATTTTGAAGTAGATTTTTTTTATAATTTTTAAGTATAAGAAAATAGCAATTCATTCAAAATTTGTTTGAATTAGATAGGAAGTTGTAAAGACCAATTGTATTTGTTATTTCATTATTAATGTCCGAACTACCCCTATCTAAAATTTACTTTATTTAGGAACAGTACCTTTTAAAAAAATCAAAATGTCTACACCAATGTTTTATAACTTTCATTACGTATTTCTTCTATAGATTTTGTCTGTGACAAGAATAATTGTAAGGCCACTGTCGATTGGCCACTAGGTGTAGCTTGCAACATTTCGCGTGTCCATAATCCCTTGGTTAGCTTGTACAGACATAAAACAGCCATTGTCATTTGTTAGTTACCTCACCTATGGCATACTGATGAGAGCTAATAAGCTCGAAACCGGTATATGTCTGGTGGACCGCTGACGAATAACTGTTTTCTATAGGTTTATCAAGTGTAAATCAATGGTGGTCGGGGCATTAGCACACAAAGCAGTTATTTCCTGAAATTCCGTTTTGCACTGTAGATTTGTTTAACTATAATAAGACAAATTAAATTTAAAGAAAATAAAAAACAGTAACCTACACCTACATCAACCGACTTTGGTGATATTTGTGTTGCGATATTTATCAAAAAATAGTGATAACTCAAATATGAATTATTCATATTTATATTCAATTTTTGACCTATAAATGTCAAAATTTCCAATACATTAAAAATGTGTCTCTCTAAAATTCATTAAAAATATGACTAAGGCACAAAATTCTCTAGAAAAATTTAAATTCCCCTTGTTTTGGTATCAAATATAACAAAACCATTTCCATTTTAAACATTATGGTAAACATATTAGAACTCTTCTTTTGAAATTGTTACAAAGCATTCTTACATTATACAGGGTGTTCCAAAATAGAAGGCCGTACCATTAACCACATATTCTTTGGACAAAAATAATGCGACTTTTCTTATGCCATTTTTTATTTGGGCGCCCTTGTTTCAATATACAGAGTGTTAAAGTTACATTTTAAAAAACTATTTTTTTTAATAATCCCATTGTTTCGTAAGATACACACTACATTCAGTAAGTATTACGATTTGCTATGTTGCCAAGGTATTGTAATAACAGGTATATCCACAAAATTTCAGTTTCACTTGAAAATGGTAGTGAATGATAGATTTATGGGCACTACAAATTGCCGTTTTTCTCCAAAACGAAGCATTTGAACAAAAAATTACAAAAAAGGTAAAATGATCAGAAGAAAATTCTACGTTTGATATTTCAAGAAAAAGCTGCATAGGCGTACTTATAAATAATTGGAGGGGATAAAGGGTACTGCATCCCTCAGTTACCTCCATTCGCCCTTCGATTTTTTTTACCAAAATTACATGATAAGTATGCCGAAATAAGATAAAAGTTCGTGCAAAATTTCAAGTGTGTATCTTAGAAAATAATGGGATTATTAACAAAAACAGTTTTTTAAAATGTAACTTTAATACTCTGTATATAGCGTAGACTTGTGACGTCAGACGCCCTTCGTACCTGTATATCTAAATACAGCAGTGTGTTTTAATTAATATCTGTATGCGATGCAGTACCTACATTTAGAAGAGTTAATTTGTCATTTGTGACATCATTAGGTGTTATGGTGTTAGATTGACATTGGTATTGAATAAAGTTGTAAAATAGACTCGCAAAATGGACACAGAAAGTGCATTTCATCGGGCAAATGGAAGAAGTATTGCATTATCCCATTATGTACAAATACAGTATATAGCGCCTAATAAAAAATATTTCACAGTGCCAAACAATGAAAAGAAAAATGTTGTGTAGGGCGATGGAACACGACGAAAGCAAACATTGTAACATTGTTCGTTTTTTGTAAATTAGTAAAAAATCAACTAAACTTTTCTATTAAGGTACCAAAATATATACAGGGCGTTTACAAAATAAATAGTAAAGCGCTTACTTTTTTTAATGTATTGTATTCAGCGCTTTTTCCGATTCCTAGTAACATGTTCTGTATTTGCTCCTACTATTTACAAGAGGTAGAATATTATTTGAGGCATTTGTAAAACTTCACTACATGACTTCACTACATTACATTATTTTATTCTGAAAACGTAATAAGCGAAAGGAATAAATAAAGATTTTTATGTTTCAGGAGAAATGAAAAAATAATATTAAATATCATTTGTCATTAATTTTATTTATTATTTTTCAAATTAAAACAAGTAGTTTAATGTGAAATCAGATGGCATAGTTTTATAAATATCTCAAGTAAAACCCTCCATCTGGACGTCCCAACAGCATTGGCAAAGAAAGAAGTTACGTTAACAATAACGTAAGTTCATGACATCACTACTAATAATTATGACATTACCTACACAGTATTTACGTTATATATCTGTAACCCAAAAATGCCATAAAAACACAAGAAACAAAAGCCTGTTTAAGTCAATAACATCGTAACGCACCTGTATCTACGGAAACATAAAACACGCTGAATGGCGTGTGACGTCACACCAATGATATTGCGTTTTCGGTCACGTGGTTTTGTTTACATTCTATGGTAATTTATTAATACTATATTATAATATGTGATTATTGCTTGACTTTTCAATATGTTACCCTGTAATACAATTTCCCCATTACTGATCTACCAGTATACTGCTAGACCATAGGCCTCTTAATTCATTACAAGGCTTGACAAATACATCGCCTTTAAAACCGACAGATTGTACGTATCTAGAACCCTGTTAACAAAAACTGAGACCTATATATCTCCCAGTTCTCCGGTTTCCTATTAGTAAATTCCCATTGTTCGGGACTGTGCAGTTTCCATTATTTACCCCGCTTGACAATGCTCTCTGCGCTAATGAGTAGCTGTTTAGTATCATTTCAGACAAAGCCGGCTTTATTTAAAAAGTACTAATGGACGCAGGGGAGTCGCAAATAAAAGTTCTTATCTCGTAACGTATACTAAATAAATGTGAAAAAATGTCTGACCAATAAAAATACCAACTATAAAGAGTTTAGAGCCAAGTTTGGGAGTTAATTTTGATTGTATTGTATAGTCTGTTTAGAAATGAAAGATAGTAATAAAAGCTTATTATGTATGCAAATCGTAAATAAATGTAGTACTGGTGCTTATGTTCAATATTTCTATATTATGTATTATTAGTATAGATGAGGTGTACTTTTAAAAAAACTTTGTGTGATCGAACCGTACTAAATTAGGTAGGTAGGTAGCTAAAACTTAATCCCCGCCAATTCGTCTTTGCCTATGCCGCTTCAATTTCTCGGTCCATTTCTCTTATAAGTAAACAATATAAAAACAGCATTTCAAAACTAGAGGCGACTTTAAGCATCATAACCGGGTTAAGAGGGTTTTTAGTAATTCAAATAAAATTATTCAATATTATTATCAAAATATTTAAATTTAATGAATAGACTTTTATTCCACACAAAAATATATGTATTTTGAAAATTCAAGTTATGGTGAGTAAATGTAGTGTTGTATAAACAAATGTACAATAAAGAAAATAAAAAAGTAGGTATATTTGTTGCCATTTCATCGATAACATATTTTTTATGATCTTTATTAAAATTGGCAAGTGTCAAAAGTTCCTTTTTCACCATATTTGTTTCAAAAGAAATGTTTTTTCCGGATAACCATTGAATTATATCGGCTTTCCTCCAAGCAGTCGTAGGCGTCCGCTCGGTCTGCCGTGAATGGTAACTGGCATTATCCATGACAATTACAGACCCCGGAGGAATAAGATCCAACATCTGTGTAAAATATTCTTCAAAAACATCTACGTTCATGGATTCGTGATAGTCACCTGTATTTTTAGATTCAAATAAAAGTAAACCGCCATCTACAAAACCACTGGCACTACCTATATGTGTCACTATTAATCTTCGCTCTTTACCTGAAGGTGCCTTGAACCCTGTTGAAAGTCCATCCAAAGATGCTTGTCGAAAACTTTTTACATTTTTATCTTGCCATACTTTTGTTACAGTATATCCCTCGTTGACCCAAGTTTCGTCTAGATAATAAATATTCCTCCCTTCGTCACGGAATTTTTTAATTGATTTTAAGTAGGATCTTCGCCAACAAATAATTTCATCTTTATCGATAAGAAGTGCTTTTCCCAGCAAAAATTCAACTCTCATAAGACGGCCTACTCTACTGATTTTTGGCAAATCGTTGTCCTCTAAAAGTTCACTTAAAATTTTGATTAGCGTTAGTATTTCTTTTTTAAAATAAAATGAGTGTACTTTTCTGCGAATGACATTTTTGAAGAAATCATCTATAACGACTTTTGACCTCTCTGTAGATGATTTTGGGGATTTACAGCATCTTGTTCATTTTTTGTTTCCTTTAAAAGTCTGCAGATAGTCGATTTTCCTATCCCTGTCATTTTGGAACACTTTTCCACGATGTCGTCAACCCTGCTGGTAGAATTTTGGTGTTTCAATGCGTTAAATACATTTAATATAATAATCTTTTAATTCTGAGACAGCGCACATCTTTTCACGCGTTTATCAGGTACGTAATCTGACAAGCTCGACATTTTACCGAAACAATATTATATCCACTGGCACAATAGTCACTAAACACAAGTCAAATTTTACTCTACTGCACTAGCACGTCTTCGTATATTCAACTCTAAAACTGGATTGATCTGTCACAATACACTGGCTCCTGCCCTATGATGTATCCCGTAAAATATACTAATGTACACCCATTACCTGTTAGCATTAGTGTTACCCGATAATTACCTGAAACGAAATATTACCACAACCATGGCCGGTTCTTATCTCGGGGTTTTATTACTCTCTTTTATTTCCAAACAGACTATAGTGAATTTAAATTGAGAAAGTCGTATGATTATTTTGATACTTTTAACTGTAACATAATGTTAAAATTTCAGTATGAAAAATATCTCATTTTTTATGTGTACAAAAAATACCATATGCGACTTATACCATATAAACAAAATGATATTCCATATTTGGCGCTTTTCTTTTATATACAGGGTGTTCCGCATAAGAACCGACACATACCAGGTGGGGGTCCCAAAATATTACAATTTAACCAAACACAATGTGGGGCCAAACATTTCGTAAAAAATATCTCTGAATTCTATTAACTTCAAATAACCAAATTTGGTACATGATTTAGGTTTATTATTGGTCTTCTATGACTATGAGTTCAAGTAAATTGAAACACTACAACGTGTTCATTGAAAGTAAGTCACCCCTAAAATTATATCAAACTTTTTTCCATTGATCGAATTTAAAGAGAATGCGTAGAACTTAATTTAAAACACTCTTTTACTCTTGTTAAATTTTAAAAATCTTAAAGGTTTTTAAGAAAAAATATTTCATTAAAACAATATGGTAATAGTGTTTATTAGAAAAAATCAAAAAGTCAGTCAGGTTTTGTTTTTAAAATTTAAGTTGAAAATGATTGAAAAATTTACATTCAACAAACAAGTTGACATGTTATGGTAGGTTTCTGTGAAGAAATGTGGAAGAAAAATCCTAGGAAATTTCCAAATCGAGCGATTCCCCACAATTTACGTATACAATTGGATAAATATTTTTAAAGACGTATTGTTTGAAATTAGTCAATTAATTGCAAAACTTTAATGCATAAAATTTCTGTATTGTACATGCATAAATTCTACCAAGCTATTTTTTAGAGTGTGGGAACATGTGCCTGTCTTAAAATGCATCTTAAGACAATTACAGCCTAAAATGGAAAAGATTCGATAGTTAAACATTGTTTACGAAACTTTTGCCTCTATTTTTTTCGATTGATTCTACCGACTTTCGGATTTATAGGTTGGCAACACTGGATTCTAAGGACGCGGTCTAGTCCATTGCACACCTCATCGTCAAGGGCAAGCTTAAAAATAAATCACCCTGTCTGTATTATTCCAATACCAAATTCTTCAAATTCCAATATTTACTTTTATAATAATCTGAAACTCATTTTTGCATGAACGCAATCTGGTTCACGAAGCTGGATTATAAATCAAGTTACAAATATTTACTTTCATTTTTCTTTCAGTTTGTTTGCATGTACATAGTGGTTTGTCTCTCCCTGAACTTATTCGAAGGTCAGTGATACATTCATTATAGTGTATACAGGCAGTATTAATTTATTCCATATAAAGTGTTGCAAAAATGAATCCAAAGTGTGAAGAAGTTTCTGCTTATTTAAAAATTGTGAACACATATTTTTTCTCGTCTTTTAAAAACAATTTGATAAAATTTAGGATCTTTAACCTTACCACCCTTAAAATATAATTGTTGTATGCGAAGTGATTTCGATTTAACATTGGCAAAACATGAAAGTTAAGGTGATTAGTTATTTATTCATCTTTCGTCTGTTTGTACTGTCTCGCAAAACTTTTTTTTTAAATCTTGTCTTGTCTTGCAATTTGAGCTGTCACGTTTTGTCTCGTCTTGCGAGACCAAGATAAGATCAACAAAATGCAAAACAAGATACTAAACTATAGTTGACGGCCAAAATTGTAGAAAGTCACTCATGTTATACACAAAGAAATATACAGAATACATATATTTTTCCTACAAAATCGTGTGCTGCATATGTTTGAGAACATACCCGATTACACAGCTTCTGATGCAGTAAGTACGCAGGCGCTGTAGCTTTTGATAGGCTGTGACGAATTGTCGGATCCAACTGTTTTATTTCCAGCGCTATCATGGGCGGGTATATCGTTCAGGCGGGCAAAATTTCGAATCTATCTTTTCGCTAATTTAATTATGATTGTAATTAATTTTATTAGTGATTTTGTGTTCTTAAGAATGGAGAATAATTTAAGCTCTACAACGTATTTTTAAAATCATCCTAATTTAACAAGTGAGGAATATCGGATGATGACATGTATGAAGAGTTTAGAGCGCGAGGTAAAAATATGAGTGTAAGTGATATTGAAATATGTATTTCATTAACAAAATTGTACGTGAATAGCATATGTGTGCAAATAAAAAATTGGTAAAGAAGTACAACTGTGAAACGGAAAATGATGGAAACTCAGGGAAGGAAGATTGTATTTTTTAAATGAGTTTTCGAAAAAAAAATCGTTTGCTATATCTTACAAGATGAAACTTAGTCTATATAAATAAAATCGAAAAGAGTATACTGATAGAAAGGACGAAATAGTGATATGGCGAAGAAACTATTTAAAATAAATATTAAAAAATAAGAATCTGGATCGAAGAATATATTAAATTTTGACGAAACATACGGAAAGCGGTACGATATGATATAATAAGTGTTAATGTGTGACCGTTACAGTGACAGTGCTAGTAGCCAATAGTAAATAGTGTGTATGTATTTTAAAGCCTTTTGTCCTTTTGAATGCGGAATTCGCAAATATTTGCGCGATTTATTTAATGGTGGAAAAATCTGTATTTGTAACAAATATTGTCAACTACCTATAACATTTTCTATCATTTTCATCATGAAACTGCCATGGTAGATTATCAGAAGCTCAAAACAAATTTATTAACACCACATAATTATGAAAGGGGCAATAATATTTGTAGTGTTTGACAGTTTTGCAAATTGCAATTGTCAAAAGTTGAGATTTTCCCGCCGTAAATAATTAAAACAGAAGCTGCAAAATTCGTGCAAAAATCCGTGAATTTCGCGTCCATGAGGACAAGGCTTAAGTGTGATATCAGCGGAGTGCGTATCAGTTAGGTGTAAGTGGGTGGTGGCAATTGCCGTCCAAAAGAACGGCATTCTAATTTGTAGAGAGGATGACACAGGTGCTAGGTTCAGCCGACGTTAATTTATTTTTGATAATTTTGTGTGCTTTAACTCTTCTCAAGTGGCACGCTTGGGTAATCATACCACCCGTATCTTCCGTACTCATCTCCTCATTGTGAATTAGTCACTCTCTATTATTTTCGACCTTGGGTAATTGTTAATAAAAGGTAAAAACTGTTATATCACTGTTTCTACTCTGAAAATAATGGATGTTATGTAACGCAATTATTTTTGTCATTTTTGTATATTTTTTGTATCGCATTCAAATTTAGTAAGTACGCCTATGAAATGTTGCTCCTCGCACGCTTCGCCCGTCGCGCTTGTCTACAAGCTAGCGATTAGTCACTCTCTACAATTTTGGCCGTCAACTATAAACAATATGGTAAAAATGACTAGTTGCTGCTGAATAGAGACAATATCTGCGAATTCTGCAAATATTAACCTTATTAACGTTTACAGTAACTATTTATTTTAACTATTATTACCTAAACTAACATTGTAAAACTGATTTATTTCCTCGCGTGTTGTTCACATTTTAAAATAATACTATTCGTTCCAAAGTCAAGTACCAGCTTCCTTACTTCACTTGACATTGTGCCAATTCGGATTACAAGAGAGTTACAGTTCCTTGTTTTAAATAAGAATTATGAAAGCAAGCGAATATCAACTCATGGGTAAATAAAATGTCCTGCTAAATCCCCCTACTTAACCCCGCTTTTCAAACAAAATTCAATGTCCGCTATATTGAAGAAAGATTGTTACTCTTCATGTTGAATACAGTGTGATTTTGAAAGCAGGGTATTAATTTTTACTGATGACATTATGCATTTTACAAAATAATGCCTTAATAAATGTTTTTTTAATAACCGAGATAACTAAGTTTAAGGTTATTGCAAATTTTGAAGCTGACTCTGCAACCCTAAAATACCCTAATAAGTTTAGGAACTCTATTTGCCGATACGCCATCGATAAACGACATGTGATCCACTAGATCACAACGTAACACGTACGTAAACAATTAGCTATTATTATTATTTTTGGTATTTTGTAGTGTATGCATCATTTTGTATTAAACGTAATTTGCTGATATAACAATGTTGTATTGATAATAATGGCCTGTAGAGATGTTATTAGAGTAGAGAGCAAAATTTAACGACAACTATATTAAAAGAAGATAATTAATTTGTATATTTTTCGGTACAATATTTACACTGGTATATATTTATATAACACTATTACTTTCTAAAACATCAATACATTTCAAGGCTGCAGTGATGTAAACGACAATATTAAATAAAATAAAAACTATGTTTATATTATTATTGTGTCATATATTGGTGGTGTTTGTCAGTCAGGACCCTATAAATATAAATATAAATTTGAAATGTTACAAATATAATAATAGAATAACAGAAGTCTTGGAATGTTTCTAGAACGCCTGTGCCATAAGACAAACCTACTAGAACTAGAACATAAATAATTGTAAAATTAACGCTTCGCAATCTGGAATGATGTCACTTTTCATTTTCATTTAAATATTTGCTGGTGTAAATCAACATCATAGCATGTGTGCGAGCACCTACTCCTGCCTCAAAATCAAACATAAACTTGATGCTTACAATGCCAGATGTGGTAATTATTGTTACATTAAATTTCCAAATTCGTCACAAAATACGCGGTAATTACACAAATTTCCAAACGCAAAATAAATATGTTTTTGAAAAATGTGCACCAACAGATAGAACAAATTAAACTGAAGAGTGCAGGAAAGAAAACAAACACACTTATATGATTAAAAGTTGTTTAAACACGACCTAGAAAGCGATGTTCTTGCGAAATTGGTTAAGTAATATTTGTTTATAATTATTGTAAAAGCCATATTATCGATTTTGTCGTACTAAAATTATTACACTCTGTCGATATAATTCTTACTGCTCAAGACGGAAATTATCTATATCAGATTTAAAATCAGATAACCAATATAGAAACATATGATTTTTAATATATTAACTACTATTGTAATCAAATCAAATACGTTTATTTGCCCAACAGAAAAGAAAACATTTACAGGACAAAAATTATAACAAATCATTACAAATATTAAAGGAAATAAAGACAAATAACATGTAGCAGTACTAAGTACTAACTACTAATTGTAGCAATTAAATACACGTAGTTAAGTAAAAATTAAACACAATATGATTGGTTGAATGAAAATTACGTAATTACCGAAAGTACACGCTGTACAGGGTGGACAAATGTCTATGTTTCCCACTCTTGATCTTTTTTTTATTTAAGAGAAAATTAATGGACTAAACCAAAATGACCTATTATCTTTTGTTTTGGAGCAATAGTATTGACAGATGTCTATCAAATCGGTTTGCTGTGCATGCACATGTTCAAATTATAAGTTGGTTAAATACGGGGAAAGATGGATTGGCCAGCTCGATTACCGGATCTCAATCCAATAAATTTTTTGTTTCGGGCTTTTTGAAGGAAAAAGTGTATGCAGATCTGGTGTTATATAATAACGTGTATTTCGGATAAGACGTTCTTAAGAAATCGATACATTTAAATTAAATTGTTTAGAAACCGTGGTTTTTATTTATTTACTAAATGATTAATTGCAAGTTTTAAAATTTCATAGAAAACGTCGAAATATCAAAAACAAAGCTGCTCAGTAAATTTTCTCATGAGCATATTTTTCAAAAAATAGAATAATCATTTTAATATTTGTATTTTGCGCTTTTTTGTTGAAATTTAGGGGGTTCAAGTGTAAACAAGACCCCATACCTACGCCACTGGCTTTAATTGTAAAAAAGTTATTCACGTCAAAATATTAACTTCTTATTATGATTATTGCATACCAAGTTTGAAGGAAAAATATTTATTTGTTTAGTAGACAAAAAAGAAAATTTCACACCTATATTCTTAAGCCAATCAGAGACTCGTTTTCTGTTTGGTTACCATGAACACCAAAATATTTCCGGAAATATTCATCCTCCAGGGTACCCTGAATGATATTAATAAGTGGAAATATTTATGTCAAAATAATGACACATGACAGACTTGAAATTTCGCTTTAAAAACGAAAATAGGATTTTTTGTTTATTTTCTGTGCAAATCATAAAAACAAGTAAAACATTTATTTATTACAAAACATCTCTTTTAGATGTTTTGCTGTGTTATTCCACATAACCTTCACCACACCCTCTTTATAATCACCCGAGCTCTTTTTCTTCATGTTAAATGCATAGTCTTCTAAAATTTTACCAAGTACTTTCATCGAAATAGATGGATTGTCAATATTATAAGATGTTTCATAGCAAAGCTGCAAAAATTGTCTCCACACACTATCTTTACATCTCTTTATATTTTGTGGCACTAAATTTTCAACTGCTTTTCTAAGATTGTATTGATTTTCTTTCCCAAAACGCGACATTTTTACTTAACACTTCACTCGACTTTATAATGAGAAAAATTAGTGTGGTACAATTGTTGACATTTCAATAAACATTCATGGCCAACTAACCTTACCTTTTCCATGTCTCTAAATAATCTTATTGTCTTCTACTCGAGATAATTTTCAATATCGTTAGCTCGAAAAAAATTCAGGTAATAATCCACTAGAGAGATTACAAGTGAAAATACAATATTTTTAAAGTTGGACGCCCTATATCAGGAAAACGGAGTATCATAGAGAAAAATGTAGGAAATACTCTTATTATTTATTAAACAATTATTTTTATAAATCATTAGCTACATTTCTTTGTTTCAAATTACTATGCGGAACAAGATTTTTTAAATGAAAAATCGAGTTTGAAATAATCTGGTTTACCCACAAAAAAAACATATCCGCAATAAAACCAATATTTTTTGCTTTCGAAGTAAATCATAAATCAAAATAAACAATTCCTGCATTTTTGGTAGCCCACACGGTATGATAAATGCGGTATTTGCATTCCCAAATGTCAAATCCACTAAAAAATGTAAATGTAGGTGATGTAATCACACATGTGTTGGGCTTACCTTCTATATTTAATATTACGAGTATAACAATGTGTACAATAATAAACGCCTAATTTAAAAAAATATTGCATGCGCAAACAAAATAAATTCTAATCTAAGTATTTGAAACTAATACCATAAAAGTTTTATAGTACACAACGTTAATAGTATTCATATTATAATATTATTAAAGCTGAATTTTCCTCATTAACGCATTTTACTCGAGTTTATTTTTAACTCCCATTTTAATAGACATGCTAACTGCAGCGATAGCAATTACACAAAATGAACCAGGAATGTTTTTACATCATCTGCATAATATATAATTTAATATAAAAATTCCCAAGGACTAAAAAAATGTTATGTGACTGCAACCTGCAACTACATTTTTTCGAATTTTTAAAAATGCAAACGGTAACCATTACTAGTGTATAGCATAACCAAAGTTTATGGAATATAAGTTGGATCATTCCCTGTCGGCACCTTTGATCCATGCGGATATAAAGGTGGCCATCATAGACTTAAACGCACGAATCTCTGGGTTTTATATTAAAGTAGTGTTGTATACATAATCTCAGAGGTACAGACAGAGACTATCACTATATAGTGAGAAATAAAAAAACCTATAAAAAGAAAAAGGTTACTAAGGAGAAAAAGACAGCCAAATATGGCGGCATTACAAAATCAGATAATCCAAAAGAAGTATGAGGAAGAGATAAGGAAAGGTTTGCAAGAAAACGGACAGTTAATGGAAGCAAATATAAATGAGGAATGGATAGACATCGAAAACATCAAACAAACAGCAAGTGAGAAAGTAATACCAAAAAAGAGTATGCAGGGAAGAAAGAATTATGGAATGAGGAGTGTATCAGAGAGGTGATAACCTCAGAATTGAAGCAGTACAAGAGGAGGATAAGGAAATATACAGGGAAAAAAGGCAAAAGGCAATGAAAGTGTTTATACAAGAGAAAAGAGCAGGTTAAGAAAATAGATGAAATAGAACGGCATTATAAGAGGAAATGAATACGTAACTTCTACAGAGAGATAAAAAAGGAAAAAAGAGAAAGGGGGGAAGTAATATATGTAAGGGATGAAAGTCGCAATTTAATAGGAGAGGAAACATAAGTGAGAGAAATATGGAGGCAATATTTTGCAGAGATGTTGAATGAAGAGAGCGAAAGGGAAGGAGAAGATTAGGAGGAGATGATACTAGTAAGGGATGAGGATGTGGAAGTAGAACAGCCTACAAAAATGAGAGATTACTTTCCGTCGGATTGACATCTTTTGCTGATCGAAAACTTCGTGAAGATTTGATGTTTACCTTCAAAGCCTTGAAAACTAACTTTTTTAGTGATGACATTCGCCAACTCTTCTCAATAAATCCAGATCAACGCTTGAGGGGCCACGGCTTGAAGTAAAAGAAAGAAAATTTTAAATCAACAACCAGGCAAACTTTCCTCTCCAATCGCATTTTTTCGACATGAAACTCTCTGCCCTTATACGTGGTCACTTCCCCAAATGTATCCATCTTCAAGAAAAAACTTGATGCTTCGCTCTTTAGAAAAAACCCATGAACATTTATTTTGTTTGTATATTACGCGTACACATTATGTTTTTTGCTCTTGCACTAGTATAATTCACACTTTTATTGATGTATAATTTTAAATTTGGACTACGTAGAAATTTCTTAGCCCTATTCCATGTAGAATAATAATAATAATAAAAAGTCCAGGGAAATGGAATGGAATAAGGGCAAAGAACGCAGGAGAGGATGTAAAACAAAAAATATACGAAATGATCCTAAGGTTTGGAGAAGAGATTGTATGCCTGAAGATTGGAGAAATGATATGATTATTCCATTTTTAAAAAAGGGAAATGCAGCAGACTTGAAAAACTATGGGGATATATCATTGCTAGATATAGGGTATAAAATCATGGCAACGTTAATAAAATAGAGAATAGAACATATGGCAAAACTAAAGACATGGGAGTATCAAGCAGGTTTTAGAAAAGGGAGGTCAACAACGGACCAAATCTTCATGGTTAAGGAAATTTTTACTACATGCTATGAATATGGAATTAAAGCAAAGGTCTTATTCGTGGTCTTCAGGAAAATATATGATTCTTTCAAAAGGAATAAACTAAGTAAAATATTGAAACAATTTGGGATACCAACTAAACTGATTAGACTATTGGAAATACCAAAAGCAAAGCACCAATGAATAAAAGCTGAATGTTCAATAATTTTACTATTGACACAGGACTGAGAGAAGGAGACCCACTATCCAGCCAACCCAACGCTTCTTTTTAATTTAGTACTAGAAAAGGTTATAAGAGATAGTCAGTTGAATAGAGAAGGACATATATTGTTTAAAAGTCACCAAATAGTAAGTTATGCAGATGATGCGGCCATAAATGCTAGATATAGTAGGGAATTAGAAGAAGTAACGAGGAAGCACGTAAAGTGGGATTGCAGATAAATCAAGAGAACAGTAAGCTTTTGAGAGGAAAGTACAAAAAAGATACAATTTTCAAATTGAGAACGCAGCACGGAGAGATGGACTTTGAAGAACTTCAAGAATATGTGTTTTTAGGGGCGCTGATAACAGCTAAGTGTGACGAGGAGCAATAAATTAAATATTAATAGAAGAATAATGAAAGCAAACCAAAGTTTGGCAGCAGTGGATCAATTAATGAAATCAAAAAATTTGTCCAGAGGAGTAAAATTTAAAATGAACAAAACAAGAGGTGGAAAACGATGGGAAAATGAAAACTTTATAGTATTTAGCACTACTATACGTTCAAATGTAAAAATTTAGTTTCCTACTTGAAGCATCTTTAACATATCAATTATCTGGACTGTTTTGTCTAATATACTTACTGATGTTTAAAAAAAGTTTTATGATTCCAGATATTAAAGCACATAATAAATGTACCCAATTTCGATATTATTTTCGATATAACGATAGTTAATTTTTCTAGAAAAAAACAGTCAAAAATACTTGAAATTTGTGTAATTCATAAAGTAGACCTTTCTTCAGTCTTTTTTTTTCAAAGAGAAACATCAATTAGTTCTTCAGTTATTGCAATAATTATTGAATTGTTGCTATTAGAGAGAATAAAATTAGATACATGGGATACGCAGCCGAAAATTTTTTTTCTTTCTAACCGAAAAAAATATTTCGACTGGAAACTGGAAATTGATTATTTTTCACATCCGTGCCACACGGTATTGCTATATTTTTCTATCACAATTATTTCCCTTATATTTTTTTGTTATTCACTTTTAAAACGAGGAGCCAATAAATTTGAAACGTATATATATTTATATTATCCATTTAACACTCGGATCTAATATCCAATGTACACACTATTACAGACTGATGTCTGAAGATGTTGTAACAACTTTGCAATCTTTGCAACGGTATAAAAACAGGCTAGGCAGAAATATTAAGTAATAACTCAGTTTACAGATTGCAGACGCAGAAAATAACATTGTTTTATTTTTAGAGCGGCCATGGAACATGAAAGCATTGTTAAAAATAACCGACCAACATTTCTTGAAAGCCAAATCAAATTGAGCTATAATTAGGTTATTAGAGAAATTTCGAATCAGCCTCACCCACAACCACATTAATTTTAGAACGATTTGTTTTTATAATAGTATGGAGCAAGGAAATTATAGACACTGTAGTTCGTTTATACTAGGTGTCTAAACATCTCCCCTCAAAAGAAACCTCCGGGGTACTTGAAACATACGGCATTTCAATTAATACAAACATTTTTGTACCTTAAAAATCTGTAATTAAATAAATGTTTTAACAATATTTACAAAAAAAAATTAAATGTGGGACAAATATAGTTACGGCAAGAATTCAGACGACTTACGTCATACTAACAAATGAATAATTCAGTATATACTACACTAAATGTTTGCATTATAAAGGTTGCACTAAATTACAAAAAATTATTGTTTTTAACCCGGCAAACTATCGAAAATTATGTTGATAATAAAAACAATTGGATAACGTCAGCCGTAACGTAAATTGTCTGAAATCTTGCCGCAACTATAGTTATATATCTACTACTAAAACAACAGTTATCAAAGAGCCAACATAAATACAGAAAATGATATAATATAAAGAATTCTTCTAGGTTGAAACTGACTAAGATGGCATTTATACGATTTGTCTGCAAATTTTTACCATTTTTGCAAAAAAAATATTGGAGTTTTACTCTAGGAGTAATATTTTAAATTACAAAACCAGGACATGACAATATTGGACATTTTGAGAAGTTAAAATTATTACTGAAAACATATTTATTATACAGGGTACCTGGAAATAGATGGGCTGTAACCCAAATCAAATAAACAAATTTGGAGCAATTTTGATGCTTTAAAAATATACGGATATTCAAAAACATCTTTATTTTTTGAGGAAAACAATTTATTTCTAAATAGATTCGAATTACACAGTTTTTCTTTAGAAAAATGCATTTTATCAACAAATAAACCAATTTTACAGTAAATACAGTGGCGTACGTTCTTAAATCTATTTAGATACTAACAATAAATAGGTACAGCAGAATACCATTTTAGATACAAATAGAGAAATATTTATATTGATCTACCACAAAAGTCCTTAAATGTTAAAGTTAGAGTTTACAAAAAAATTCAAAATTGACCATAACGGTTTAAAACAGTAATATTAAAGTAATTCGACTTTGAAGAAATCTTCTAAAGTTGCAGCAACTTGAATACTATTCAGTACCAGTCAAAATTTTAAACCATTGTGCATTGTTTAGTGTAAAAAAACGGACATTACATGAAAATTCGGCCAGAAGTCAATTAGATTAGATGATAAAAGTTTACAACTATTTAAGAGTTATCTGGGTATACGTAGCAAGGTATAATCGTTTGCAATAATGGCACTCTTTAAAACGAATTTTTCGATTGCTTTTGAACTGCTGACATATTTGTAATGAAATTTACTTTCAACTTTTAACATGAGTTCTTAGTTGTTTCACTCAGCAATAGAGATTTAATGAAATTTCTACTTAGAACTTCTTAGACGTTCAAAAACTGTTTTAAGGGAGTGTGATTATTATTGCAAAAGCATATACATATTTAAGTAAATCGGTTTCACACGGTCCCAATTTGGGACCCCTATTATTTAGTTTGAGTACAAGTTATTTTCCTACTTGTTTAAAACATTTTAAAATTCATAGAGGGCGTGCAATATATATATATATATATAATAATAATAATATTTATAACTTGTTTAGATAAAAGTTACTTAGTTAAGTTTTTGTGCAGCTTGAGTTTATTTGGAACCCAGTAATTTCATTGCTGCGATCACCAATTTTATTTCTTTGAATGAAATCAACTATTTTGCGTACGGATGTGTGAAATGTGTATCGAGTTGCATTATGAAATTATTGGACAAATTTCAGTAAAAATGAAAAAATTCGAATTCAAGAGCTTTGCCGAAGAAAGGACACTATCTATAGTCTGTTTGGAAATGAAAGAGAGTAATAAAACCCCGAGATAAGAACCGGCCATGGGCGTGGTAATATTTCGTTTCAGGTAATTATCGTAATTTTATTTTAAAAAAGAAATACCAACGCTAAACAAAATTTTATGTGAATTTTCAGAGGACAACGAACTGCCAAAAATCAGTAGAAGAAAATTATGGGCTGTCTTACGAGAGTTGAATTTTTGCTGGGAAAAGCAGAACAGGAAGTCAGTTCTTATCGATAAAGATGAAATTATTTGTTGGCAAAGATCCTACTTAAGATCAATTAGAAAATTCCGTGAAGAAGGGAGGAATATTTATTATCTAGACGAACTTGGGTCATCCAGGGATATACTGTAATAAAAGTATGGCAAGATAAAAATGTAAAAAGTTTTCGACAAGCACTTTTGGATGGACTTTCAACAGGGTTCAAGGCACCTTCAGGTAAAGAACGAAGATTAATAGTGACACATATAGGTAGTGCCAGTGGTTAGTGGTTTTGTAGATGGCGGTTTACTTTTATTTGAATCTAAAAATACAGGTGACTATCACGAAGACATGAACGCAGATGTTTTCGAAGAGTATTTTACACAGATGTTGGATCTTATTCCTCCGGGGTCTGTAATTGTCATGGATAATGCCAGTTACCATTCACGGCAGACCGAGCGGACGCCTACGACTGCTTGGAGGAAAGCCGATATAATTCAATGGTTATCCGGAAAAAAATTCTTTTGAAACAAATATGGTGAAAAAGGAACTTTTGACACTTGGAAATCTTAATAAAGATCAGAAAAAATATGTTATCGATGAAATGGCAACAAATCGCCAAATAACGGTACTACGGTTACCACCTTATCACTGTGAACTTAACCCAATCGAATTAGTCTGGGCGCAGGTAAAAGGAGATGTAGCGCGAAATAATACGACGTTTAAATTAAGTGACGTGAAAATTTTGTTAAAAAATTCCTTGGAACGAGTAACTGCAGATATCACTCTAGGACACGAAGATAATTCATCAGAATATTCCGAGGATGAATTTTAATATACCTACTTTTTTATTTTCTTTCTTGTACATTTATTTATACAACACTACATTTACTCACCATAACTTTCAAAATACATATATTTTTGTGTGGAATAAAAGTCTATTCATTAAATTTAAATAAATATTTTGATAATAATATTGAATAATTTTATTTGAATTACTAAAAACTCTCTTAACCCGGTTATGATGCTTAAAGTAGCCTCTAGTTTTGAAATGCTGTTTTTATATTGTTTACTTATAAGAGAAATGAACCGGGACATTGAAGCGGCATAGACAAAGGATTGTCGGGGATTAAATTTTAGCTACCTACCTACCTAATTTAGTACAGTTCGATCACATAAAGTTTTTTTTTTAAAGTACACCTCATCTATATCGATAATACATAATATAGAAACATTGAATATAAGCACCAGTGCTTATTTATTTACGATTTGCATACATAATAAGCTTTTATTACTCTTTCATTTCTAAACAGAATATAGTGAAAATTTTGACTCTTTTGCATGTAAAATCAACTTGTCAACATGACCTAACAGAAAAAAGCAATTTTCTACTAAGTATTGCATATTTGAAATGAGCATGAAATTTTGAATGGAAAACATACTCTATATCTGATTCCAACGTTTCGCAGTTATTTGACGTTTTATAAATAAAATCACTGTCACAATTTAGTATTAGTTGAGAGTAGTATTTTTAGTTGACTAATATACAGCTTTAACGATAAACCACAAAAAATCGAAAACATTTCAAAAAGCAATAAATTTAACTCAGAGAAGGAAGAATGAAAGAAAGAAGAATTTAATATTACACAACTCAAAGTAAAAAAAAACATCGTTCCGTACTGTAACCGGAAAAATGAAATACTTGATGTGATTTTTACAACTGCTATTAAATACAAAAGTTTTATTATTAAAACCCAGCAACTGCTTTAAACCAACTGTTGCGCTTTCGCAAAATCCCAAGAAATACACTTCAGTTCTAGTTAATGACACCGTTCCTATATAATCCTGCTGAGAAAACAAAACGAGCAAATCTAAGACATCGCACAAAGACCCTCTTTGTTTAGGTCCCGAAATACCCCCTAGACTTACCGGTAGCATAGAGGATCGAGAACAGCACCACCAAAACCAGCCTCATGGTGACCCCTGCGGCACTCAAAACACCCACAGTAAACCTAGGCGACTACCACGCGGACCGTAACCGGTTTGTTAACGAAAACAAACAGCAGGCCCTTTGCAGGAAGGGTACGACGGCCGTCTCGATGCTGCGAAGATATTCGGACCCGATAAAATCAGACTGAGCTGGCGACGTCGTCGTCGAGGGCTTCGCGCTCTCTGCTGAGATTATTTTTGAACGGACGCTTGCGCGCGGAACCGCTGGAAGGATCGCGATCTGCGGATGGAAATGAGCTTCGCGCGCGGCAATCGGACTTTATTTATGCGGAAAAGCGCGGAGTTGTCGGTGGTTTTTCTGACCTCACCGATGGTCGAGGGCGCTCGTCGCCAACGTTAGCGCGAATTGATGATGACACTGTTTCCATCGATCTTTTTGCGGTTGATGCTGATTCTATACCATCAACCAAAATACCTTAGAAAGCAAAAGTACATAAAACATGAAATATAAATATACACATCTCCTCCACTCTACGTACTTTATTACTTTTCACTCTACAGTGTGTGGAGCTTACAGGTGTAAGCCAGTTTTTCTTATTAACTGGTTAACCTCATAAATAATACTTATAATGAAGGTATGTACGTGTGTTCGATGTTTTTTGACCTCGCCAAAGCTTCCGACAGCATAGGTCATGATATATTACTCGATAAATTAAGGTTTTATGGCTGTACACCTGAGAGAGCATCCCTTATTTAATTTTACCTGTGTCATAGGTACACAACAAATCAAAATCTTTGAATTTAAACTACGGTGTACCTCAAGGTTCTGTCTTAGCACCGTAGTTGTTTCTCGTGTATATAAACGATTTTTCAACCTCGGTGAGAAATAATGTATTTGAAATCCTTTTTGCTGATGATACTAATCTATATCTGACCAATAAATCTTTAAACGATCTGATGGTCGATATACCGGTAATCGAAAAGGATGCATTAACCTCGTTTCCTTCAAACAACTTATGCCTAAATGCAAATGAAACAGAAAAAATAATATTCAGCCTACGTGAGTTAAATGTCAAACAAAATGTCAAATAGTACATTATACTAAGGGAGAGAAATGCGTTATTTTGTACAATAAAATAGCATCTCTCCCGAATGGTATATACTATTTTTTCCACGGTCTCATTAATTTAAAAACACATATTTTGTCATTATAAAGTAAGTAGCACCAAAATTATTGTATTCGGATTTGAGCATTTATTTAGTAGTGGTTGAGTTATTGTCATAACTACAAAATAAACAAACAAAAAGAATTGTCAAATTAAGGTGCTAGATTGGTTTAGTTTAAAGTTTGTTTAGTGCACAATGAATAATTGTGAGTCGGAAGAGATTGTGGAGGCTGCAAATATTGCAATAAGCAATTTGCTGCCTACGAAGTCAAGATCTTTATACGATATAGCCTAAAATCGGTTCAAAAAGTGGTGCGCCGAGAAAAATGTTCAAGTATACAGCGAGAATGTTTTATAGGTTGGATTAATTCTGGGCCTTGTTGAACTGATGAACTAGTCAATTTAACTGTAGATGATATTGAGGACGTAGGCTCTTCCTTGATTGTAAAAATTCCAAACACTAAGACAAAGATTCCACGAACCTTTCTGGTTACCGATGTCGAAAATATGCTTGAATTGTTTCGAAAATACCTGTCTCTTCGTCCTCCCCACGTCAAGCATAAGCGCCTTTTTTTGTACTACAAAGCAGGAAAGTGTAGTTCGCAGCCAGTTGGCAAGAATACCATGGGAAAAATTCCGAGTGTAGTAGCTTCGTATTTAAAATTACCTGATGCTGCATGTTATACTGGTCACTGCTTACGAAAATCTTCAGCGACATTACTGGCAGATGCTGGTGTGGATATCACGGAAATAAAGCGTCATGCTGGTTGGAAATCAACGACAATCGCTGAGGGTTATGTCGAGAACTCCATTGAAAATAAGACCAAAATTGCTAATCAGGTTTTAGTAGGTACCACTACTAGCGCAATCACAAAAACTGTAAATGTAAGCGAAAATAATATTCCTTCTCATATTAATTTTGAAAATTGTACAAATGTAACATTTAATTTAAATGTCAATAAATAATGTCAATGTTATTTTTTTTTGCATGAAAAACGTTCTCCATAATGTAAACTCCCTTGGAAACATTATACTCCCTTGGGAATAATCGACTACTTCTATTTTAATTTTGATGTCATAGAAACTGATTTCTACTCCCGACCGTGGAAAAAGGTATTTACATGCTCCGCAGTTTGTACGGCAGTGTCTCAGCAGAAATTGATTACTGCCTCTAATTCACTCCAGATTATCATATGCCATTCTGGTTATCTGGTTTGAGGTCACACATCTTCATCTGATTCCGTTTTTTCAACGCAGAGGAAAGCCATTCGCGTAATTTCAGGCCTAAAATTAAGAGATGACTGTAAAGTACAATTTAAGACACTTGGTATATTAACCGTACCTTGTACTTATATACTTCAGTGCCTTTTGTATGTTAAAGATCACGAAGATATGTACACTTCTCGCAGCGAAATCAACAGTCACAATACCAGATGAAAATATTATTTAAATATAAACTTTCATCGCCTAAGTAAAACACGAAATGGCACATCGTTTGGCATCCAATTTTTAATGCATTACACCCCACCCAAATACGATACCTTAACCGTACATTTTTTGAAAGAAAAATTTAAAAATGTCAGCTAAGCAAAGCATTCTACAGCATCCATGAATGTTTAGACAGCGATTTATAAATATTATAATAAATCGTGATTCAAACTTTGCACATTTTGGTTGCAATATTTTATGACATTATTTTAATCTGTATCAATGTGCTGTTTGTTTGGTTTTGTTTTTTTACATACGTGTTTAAAAAATTACAACTATTTGTATTTATTGCTCATACTATTTTGCTAATTTTTAAACCATTTTATTATCTATTACATGTCAACATGTATCCGTGTCTGTTTCTACTATGTACTGTATGTTAGATATATATTTTTCATTTTTTCTTGATAATTTTATAATACGACTGTAAACTTCTTTTCTGACGTGTGCAAACACTTTTGTGTATGTAACACTAATAAATATCTATCTATTAACATTTGGAATAAAAAGAATTTTGGAAAAGTTTGATCTTTACGTATTATCATACAGATAAAATTTTTGCAACGAAAAATTATTTAGAGTACGGTTCTGGAAGCAGCGGTTATAAGCGCTTTTTTCTGACACGTGATTGGATTGGCAGACTAACTGCATAAATAGATGGGCTTTACTAGATGGCAGGAGGTTTTTGACTCCTTGGAAATGTTTGATGGAAAAAGCGCAAACTAATTAAAATAAAACAATCGAAAAACCTGTATTTTAAGTAGCATTTTATCCACGCAAGAATGTTTAATCGCGAGAACGTAGTTCTTAAAAAGTAGTAGTTAAAAAGAGACCTTCGAGAAATAATACCTTTCCAAAATTTGACAAAACAGCTAAAAATTTTATAAGAAGCGAGGTGAATAAAATTACATCAGCTAATTGGAAACAAAAATTTGCTGTGATTTTTATGAAGTCGTTGTTATATAGTGTATGAAGTATATTGGAAATATATTATTTTTTTTATATATTGTGTCTATAAATCACTAGGATATAAATACCTCCAAAAAATATTTTTGTATAAATGTTTTCTATTATTTTTTTATTTTGCTTCTATTTTAAAGAGGTATAATTTAACTTAATAGTTTTTTTCTCTGTTTTCTTTTTTGTTCCCCCTTTGTACCCTTACCCTATCCAGTCCTATTCCCACCCTCTTGGCAGAGAACGCTCCTACCTCTTCATGGTCCGTGCTAGGAAATAATAATTTAAAATTACATAATAACGTCCAATATTTAATGAAATTATGTATTTAGCATTTTCCCCAAATAGTCACATTTACATTCATTATTATATACTTCATTTTATTTTAAATTATTATTGGCGAAATTGAGCGAATACTGATATAAAGTAAATACGGTCCTGTCTACTTCTCACCAGCTGGACGCCAAGGCGTTTGATGTTTTTATGCCAGTTTCTTATGTCGTTTTTTTATTTCCTTACATCCATGACATAAACTGTAGGTATATCTTTAAACATAATCGACAAATGATGCTTATTATTTCTCACTTTACAAATATTTGGAAGTTTTTAATTAATTGCGGTGCCGTAAAAACTTAATATATCTTAATTATATCATTCATTCGCTCTTCATAAATTAAAGAAAGTGGTTGTGCTATTCTGTTGTTTTGAATATTGTGTCGTAGAAAAAAAAAACTACCAAATTTTTTTGAAAAAACGTAGCCTTTCACATTTTTAAGAAAATTATAAAAAGGTTGTGTTACATTTGACTATAGTCGTTCTGAATCTGAACATTTTATCCTTAGGAAAAATTTTAGATCTCGTCGAAATTTTTACATACAAGTATACCTACTTACTGTATTTGATAATCTAAAGACTTATACCGATTTTCATAGTCATTGTGGAGTAAATACTTAGTTTTTTCAACATCAAATGAAAAATTTGATTTGATTTTTTACTAAATTTCGATTGTTCTGAATCCTCTAAACATCTCTCTCTCTCTCTCTTACCCGGTTTATTTTTACGGCGTTCTTGAAAAAATTCAATTGTAAACAGTAATTTTATCTTATCGCTCTTTATTTATAGTTTAATTAAGGAAACCTTAGCCCGTCATGGGTGATATTTTTATAGACGTAAACACTGGAAGTGATTTCACATTTTTTTAAAACCGCACATTTAATATTCCGCAAATTATTCTAACGCGAACCACCAGACAGATAACAAAATGCGAATTATTATGAGATGACATTTCTTAAGAGATGCAACGGGTTCAAAAGAAAAATTTATCGATCTTTTTTTATACTGCTCTGATGCTACAGTAAACCTATACTACGAATATATAGGGTAAGGCGTAAGATAGGTGAGATATTCATTCATTCATCCATTTATAGGCGTATATAATTCATAATAATTTTTAAAATACAGTTTCCTGACGATATTTGTAATAGAAAAGTCTTATACGAAAACTTTGTATCATTTCGTTTTTTTTTAAAACCAAAGTTCATTTATTCAACAAAAATGAAGATCTACGCTGTTATTTATTGAATACATCGAAAACATTTTCATATAACTTTATTTAGGTCAGTATAGTTTAATACTAAAAGGATATTTACATTTTCACAAAAGCAAATCAGTTGATTTTGTATTTTATTAAGTTGAATAAGAAAGAAGCACTTAATAAATCCATTAGTGTGACAACACATATTTAGATAACCTGCAACAAATTGTCATAGTTAAAATTATAGAGACCGAATATGACCTTTGTGTACTATTCATATAGATATTATAAAAATGAACAACTTGAAATTAATTTATTTTTAAGAGGAATTAAGAACAACCAACATTTGTTTCGTAAAATGATTAATCTTATTGGCATTTTTTGCTGGTATCTTTTAGATATGATAGTATATCAAAAATTGTTACAAAACGTATGTGAAACTCATCTTCTTGCTTTTATATCCAGAACCTATTACGTATTATTTAAACAATTATGCATCATTTTTGTGTGTTTGTTTATGTAATCTATAGCATCTTGTATTCTATCATGAATTTCTAAAATAGGGATTGGTCTATTTTTATAAACACTTTTCAGGTGATGTCAAATCTGGACTATTCGCCGGCCATCGTACGGTGCCATATTTTGCAAACCATTCTATATTAACTAACACTCAAATATTCCATAACATATCTTACATTATGTGGGGACCTCCATTTTGCTACCATATCGCAGCGACCTATCAAAATAGTTAATAAAATAATTTATTTCGATACACAAAAGATCTAAATAACATTGGCCGTTTAAATTTTCCATATTCCTTAAATTTTTTACCATACTATGGCCGGCCAATAGTCCAGATCTGATCTAACACATGTTTGTGGGGTTATTTAAAGAATAATGTTTATAAAAATAGACCAACGACTATTTTAGAAATTCAAAATAGAATACAATAATCTATTGATTATAAAAACCAACAATGAAAAATAATGTTTATATGAATGCAATCAGGAAAAAGTGGAGAATCCAATAATATAATAATATACAGCATGTTACATAAGAAAACACCAAGTTGATATCAATATCTCTGTAGCGGGATGCTCGATTATTGTTTTGATAAGAAGATTGAAGTCCTTATGAAAAATTAATCAATGAATGCGCGCATTTTCCGATATCTCTTAAAATAACAAAGTTATAGTTGAATTTAACCTTTACGCTTGATCACCCTGTACATAAGGGTAGGTATAATTGATATACACGAAAAAAACGCAGACAGAAATTCTTCATATAAGATTTTTCTATCAAGAATATCGTCAGGAAGATGTAGTTTAATTTTTGTAAAATATATACGCCACGTTCGTATTACCCGCTCATTAGTCATAACCACCAGAACTATCAGAAGAACATTTGTATTGAGAATTGATAATTTTCTCTCTCTAGAACTAAAAATAGAAATATTGCTGAGACTTTACCTTCCCTAATTTAAAATCTGGCGAAATTTACGTAAACAGTGCATTGCCGTTTACGACATTTTATCTTTTTACGCTAAATCCGTTTGCATAAAAGCGAGGCAGAGGCGTATATATTTATCCAACGGTGATGCAACTCACATTTTTCAGCTGTTTATTCAGCGACTTCCATGTTTTTTCTCGAAACAAAAGACAAAATTAGGGGATAATACACATACACATAGAGGGGATAATCCCATATTTCCATGACTAACCAAATCGGAACGGAACTGGATCTCGTTTATTCAAGCGAATAAAAATACGCGATTTCGACGGAATTTTGTGTATTTGGAGAAAATATTTTATTAGGCCTTCCTTTATATACTTACATTTAATTGTGGAAGAGTAAATATTTTTCCAATTGAGGATCTACGTTCTTATTGATTTAGGTAATCACTAACGTAAAGATAAATTAAGTTTTCTTGAAGCAAGCGTTATATTTTACGAATATGTAAATTTTTGGTAACAATGATTATGAATCTAAAATAGAATATACCTAGTCGGAGGAGTTTTAAAACAATAATACCATAGATAAAATAAAAATATTTATATTTGGTATTTCATGTTGGCAGGCAGAATATTTCAAAAAAACTTACACTCAGCCAATATGTTCAAGTTGCTGAAGAACCGTTGAGCATTAAATCCTTCTTTAGAAATTTTAACCTCATAGTAAACAATTTTCGAATATTATTCGAGGTGATTGAGTTCGATCGATTGTTTCAATAGACAGATGGATACACTAAACAGTAAAAAAGTTCTGCCATTTAAAAGAAATGTGATGTGCCATAAGTGACACCTTCTACTAGTGACGTCAAAATTAGTTTAAAATTTTTATTTGCCGTGCCAAAAAAAACATAATTTTGCCAATTTTTTGTTTAATACTCCGACAGGTTTCAAAGGTATTGAGATATTTCAAAATAAAGTTCTAGCATTGAACGCCCTGTATTTTTGAAACCAACAACATTAGGATAAGGCATATTTGGCTCAATCGACTTTTTTTGATCACCAGTATCTTCAGCTCCGAGATTTCCCAACCTTTCACAAACACCCTGTATGTTTGAAATCGACAAAAAAACAACTGTTTGAAAAGAAAATGTGATAAAAGCGGTATTTAAATTCTAGCAAATTTGCAGTAAAATTAAAAATAAAAAAGTTATGATTATTCCTTTACCTAGCAAATGTCCTTTCTGTCCTTTCGGGAGCTGTAATTTTACAAATATTTTGCCCAAAACTTCATCTTTATAAGAAATGACAAGTGTGCCAAAGTTGAAAAAAATTATCATTAAAAAACAGAGATAATCAAAAAACGAGTTAAAAACAATAACTTTGGGGTTACATATTAACTTTTCGAAAAAATTTTACATTATACACATTTTTTTTTTT
Organism: Monochamus alternatus; assembly: GCA_037114965.1. Taxonomy (NCBI): domain Eukaryota; kingdom Metazoa; phylum Arthropoda; class Insecta; order Coleoptera; family Cerambycidae; genus Monochamus; species Monochamus alternatus. Next base: position 7,499,185 of record CM073426.1, on the reverse strand, counting down.
CAAGGACAATCACCACCTGAATTTTCCGGTCACGTTATTTAGTGTTTGAGTACATCATGAGTAGTGTGGAAATTTACCTAATACAGGGTTAACTATGACTTAGTACAAATATTTTAAGAGGGAATAGGGAAAAATAAGAATTAACGGAATCACCCTTATAAAAAACTTCAAACTTATTTATAAAGCCAAAAAAAATTTTTTTCAAAACTATATTAAATTCTTATTTATCGCCGTCACTGACCTTCTGTCAGCCGCGAGGTTAGGTATATTCTGCCAAAGGCAAAGGTGTCAAACATAGTGACAGGTCATCGCATTGACACGTGTATCAGTTTAGACCGCTTTGAAATAAAACAAAATCTTTACAAAATGTAGATTATTATTTAATGATTTCATGAGAAATACGGTAGCAGAGAGGCAGCACCTACCTTACTAATATTTACTTTCACGATTGATATTTGGAGAGATTTTAAAAATGTTGAATCATCTTCCGTTTTCTTATTTGTTTAAATTAAAACCTGCAAAGATTTGTACTTGCTGTGGACCTCTCCTTCCTTCGATCGTTCTTTTTGTGTAAAGCGAGGTACCTACTTGGTTTGGCGGTCTTGCTCAAGTCGATTACTTACGTCGGGAAAATATGCACTTGTCACACTCCCATATATCAGCACCTTATCCGTCATCTAGGCATTGAATACGACATGTTTGTAAATACACAAAAAAAACGGGACAAAATTAAATTTGCGAAAAACACGTACTGAAAAATTATTTCAAACTAATCAGAGTACCGTAACCGTAACTTACTACCATTTAACATCTACAGACGACATCTGAGGACATCTGTAAGCCACTAATGCAAGGTGCGATATATTTTTAAGCTTCTTGCGTTGTTGTGTAATTAAATTCTGTTAATACTAATAATAGCAACAATATTAACAGTAATCGACCATGTTTGCATAAAATAATTAATAATATTTTAAACTATAACATCCCAAGATGCTTACAGTGTTCTGTAAAAATGACCCTTAAATTATAACTAACTTCGCGTTTTTGCATGGTTTGGAGCATAGAAAGTAGGCAACTAGCAATGCAGTATTCATAACCTAGAACTTACTGTTACTTTAAATCAGCTAAATGACTTATTTTAAACGTGTTATAGTAATTAAATAAAGTATTTTATGTCGGATATGTTAGTGTATAATTATGATGAATCTGCAAGGAGTGAAAATTTAGTTTTGGTAGTGTGCAACGAAAGAACGAAAAACGAATACAAAATACTGTAGCTAACCGGATTAGCTGTTATCTATCAGGTACTTAGACATTATTATTATTAATAAAGATGTTTATTTTCGTCCTTTCTACACTTGACAATGTTGAAAAAACGACCGCATAGTTGACATATCTAGCCATCTTGTCGGACGATGATTGATTGTCATAGGTGCCGAGTTTCCGTAGGAAAAGAGGGTTTTGCCCCATTTTTTAAACATCGAGTTAGAATTCAGAAATAAATTTTTTATTGTTTTCACGTCCCTGAGCACGTGGTTAAAATTTTTGTACTTAGTCATAGGTAACCCTGTATACCTAATAATAATGTGATGTGCTCCTTGGGTTGATTGACATTAATAGTCATGAATTATAGCGTTTGAAGAGATCTCTTATAAGGTATAGAACGGGAAGTTTTTACTGTTCACAACAGTACATTCAAAATAACTTTACCCATTTCAAACGAATTCAATGTTTCGGTTTTATGCCCAATAAAAATGATGTTTCATTCAATAAAATCGGTAGTAAAGTTCCAGACGTTACAGTAGCCATATTGTATATATAAGTTTATATCTACAAAAATATTACTCCATCTGCTGACATTATGGGAAATTTAAAACACGACCTACTTTCCGCTATATTAAATATTTTTGTTTAACGCAGTCATATTTATTAGTTGGAAAATTTGAATGTTTACTTAAGTGTTCATTCATAGAAAATACATTCAAAGCTATTGTTAGAATGCAGATTTTAGCCAACGTAATACAAATCATAGAAAATGAATTCGAAGGATATTTCAGTCATCTTCAGGGGTGCTCATTTTTTATTAATATCTAATAAATGTCCTTAAAATGAGTAAAGGCAACTTTATTCCATATTTTATAAATGATTTAGGACAACAGTATAATAAATTTTTGCTATATACAGGGTGTCCCTTAACTACTGAGCAACAAAGTATAATAGACGTCAAAATAGACTCTGCTTAATTTCTAATGATAAAATGATTTGGATGGGTGGTTAAATTAAACTAGATTTACCGAAAATCGGCAATAACTCGAAAACAATTTTATAATTGAAGAGTGGAAATTAGAAAGGGCCTAAATGCCATATTTTCCGAAATCAAGTTTTTCACGTAGAAACGTTCTATGTACCATTCTATGTCCTATCAAAGGTTCTAAGTGCCAATAATAAAATTTAACCTTATAGGAACCTCTTGTGTATGTTGATAGTTTCATGTGAGCAAGCATTTTCCTTAGAAAGGTTCTAAGTCCAATAGGTTATAAATGTTTAGACATTTGTACGTGTACGTTGTGTCTCACAATTTCTGAATTTGTAGTATATTATAATGGAAGAAAACCAAAGAAATAGGAGAAGCAAAGGTAGTGGTTCAGTCCGTAGTGAACAAGCAGAAAGCAAGGTATCGGAAAATAAAAAAAAATCTCTTCAAAGCATGATTCCTTATCTTAAAAATCCAGAACATCAAGGCTTATATAAACAACTACTTCAGATATAACAAAAGAAGAACGAAAAGGTTTTTTATATATGTTTCTTTACTAAACATCAATAGTTGGCACTTGGTCTTTTCCCGTTTTTTCCTAATGTCACACTTTTAAACATGTATAATATGTTGTAGTACAATGTTTAGTTTGCCAAGTTTTGTTAATAAACCTTCATTGTTCATTGTCTTAGTTTGTTATGATCATAAACGTTTACTTATGAAAGTTATCTGAGTTTTATTTAGTTTTTCTTGATTATCTTAAAACTTTGTTTTTGGCACTTAGACCCTTTCTAATTTCCACTATTAAATTGATTTTAAATAATGTTGTTAAAGTGTACTAATTTGATAATATGGATTATGTAAATTCCTAGAATTCTTTACCTCCAAAACTTTTAACTGCTTGATTTTAAATTGTGAAAGAGGGGGACATTTATAAATAGAAAATGTTTTATAATTATGATGACAATAATTACTGTTGTCATTTAACGTTTTACAATAAAAATGTATCTTCTTATTTTTCGTTTCGCAACATTTGTTGGAAATTTCGAAAATGCCAAGTCACAGCCAAATTTCCCGGGCCCACACTTCTTTTAAGGCCCATGTCCGGGGCCGCTTAAGTAAAATTTGCATTTACAAATTTTTAAACACATATTTTTATTACAATTTTTACATTTATTAAATTATCTTATTGTTTCATAAATTATATAAAATTCATACAGAATATAATATCAATGCTAGGAAAAACTTATGTACTTTGTAAGCATTACATATGTAAATATGTTATTTCGAAATTAAAATGACTTCATTTTATACCTCAAATTGTAGTAAAGGTAGAAACTGTTGATAAGAACCTTTTTCGGCACGTTCTTTGGATGGACGAAAGTCGATTTGTCAGTAATGGTTTGCCAGATAGGCGCAGCGAACACTACTGGTCCATTGAAAATCCTCACAATAGGCGATTTTTTTTCAGCTCCGGTTCTGGTTTCGGTTGACATAAAATTGACAGATTTTTTGACAGTGGTTTTACTTTGGTTGTAAATTCATGACGTCATCATTATTGCCAATTGAATGCACTGGTTTTGTGGGGATGTGCTTCATACACGTTTAAAAATATTTGTTAATTGTAAAGTAAATAAACCAAAAATTTGAACCGCCACGATTTGGGTGGTTCTAAAATTGACAAATCGAATTGTTGCCTTGACGTCATGAACTTCCAATAGAATGTGGTTGGTATCAGTTTGGTTGATCTTGAATTAAACCGATGCTGAATAAAATTCGCCTATTGAATCCAGTCCAAAACCAAGGCCATTTTGGAGTAAATGTATGGTGCGGCATCATCGGTATGCATTTAATTGGGCCTTATTTTTATGAACATACATTGAACAGCGTGAGTTACCTAAATTTCCTACAAGAAAAACTTCCTGCACTTCTGGAGAATGTGTCTTTGCAGCTAAGGAGAAACCTATGGTTTCAGCACGATGGAGCTCCCACCCCACAAGGCCAGGATTGTGCAGCAATATTTAGATAACACTTTCCCATAAAAATGGATTGGAATTAATGAACCTATTTAGACGCCCAGAAACCACTATTATTTATTTTTTAAAGTTATAAATACTTAACCAAAACAAAAATATGAAAAGAACATTTTTTTAAATTTCCTAAGCAGGTTCGTTGCTAATAAGCACTTATATGACAAAGAACCATTGCAACGCATTGCCTCTTTCATCCTTAGGCGTCGTATTACTTTACTAATAAAATCAAAGCAAATGTCATTGTAATTATAATGCAAAAATTTGAAACTTATTCAATACCTCCTGTGATTCTGCATACACGTACAATAAGGTCATCTAGGCTTAATCGTAAACCTCATCTCGAATGTCGTTTGTTTCCGATGACGGCGCGACATCCCGCGGAATCCATCAGATAAAGCTGAATAAACCTTTTCGCTATTCTGGTGTCTTTTATCAGTTGCCGGTTACGCCATTGTTTACGATTTCTGTGAAATTACTATGACCCATTTACCTTCTCAACTACATTTTATAGCTTAGCGGTTGCCGCGTTTATTGTACAACAATTAATGTTATTGTGAATGAAAATAATGACGATGCATCGTAATTTATGAGCAAATTGTACTGTTTCGTTAATTATTTGTAATTAAAGCGTTGTGTAATGTGTTAATTTTGCTGGCAAATATACAAATATTTGCCAGCTATTACTAACTATTTGTTACTACTATGTTACCAACTATTTGTTTTCCTATCCTTTATTTTTACCACTGAACACGAAGGTTTTCAAGTTTTTAAGGGATTGATCAGCCAGTTATATTGACTAATAATTGTCAAATTAATATATACAGAGTATAGCTTTAAGTTGAAGTCAGTTTTTATGAGTAATAGTATGGTAAAGTCGAATAAAAGTATGCATCTAAGAGATGTAAGTGGTTGTTTACATTACAAAATAAAAAGTTAAAAAAAAAATTGTTGTTTAGTAGTTTAGTTTTAATTGAAGAATATGAAAAAAAAACTTATATGATACATATTTGTTGGTTGCATAAGTAAAAGATAATCTCCTTATACATATAATCCACATTAGCAACACTGTCACAATGTATTAATAAACTGGCGCCTGGCTGTTTTTGGTGCGCTTAACTTTTTCTATAACGCTTTTTGAACGTTATCATTATTATCGTCAAAACGTGACTTAGCTTGCCACTCTAGATGTCCTGCTGACAATGCAGTCGTGCTTTCAAATACCTTTTCGACTAAGCCATGACGAATTTGCAATATAGACTTGTGGAATGACTCATTTGACGGTTATTAAAATATAAACATTGCACTCTAAACCACCAACCGCAGCCATCAGACAAGTTGAAATTTTAAATGTGGAATTATCTAGAAAAAATGTATGACTAAACGAAATTATACCTTATTGTCGCTAATTTGATAATTTGGTATTCAATCAGAGATCAAACAAGTGTACGATTAAATACTTTTATGAAATATACAGGGTGTCAAGTTAAGCTGGTGTCGACCAATGACAAAAATTTGTACAGCAAAATGCCGCCAAAAAATACCAAAAATACGGAACTATCACAAAGTAGGTACTAACTAGTTACAAAAAATTCTAATAAATACCGAAAATTCCAGAAACATGCCAAAACCTTCCATAAAATGCAAAAAATTCCAGAAAATACCAATAAATGAATTAGCCATATTATTTGCCAGTTCTAAACTTTCCGAATTTGACAGATATTATATACATTTTTATGCAAGATATTATTTGAAAAAAAAATCGAATTATTATATTTACAAATTAATTTATTTTATTTTTAAATTCCCAACATTTTTTTATGTGTAACAGCAGAAATTTTATATATTTTATATTATACGTTTTCTCTCAGTGCAATTGGTAAGCGAAGGTCACCGAAAATGGACCCTAAAACATCAAACGTGCCGACAAAACTATCGTATCTAGAATTGGTAGGTATTTTGTGTAAGTATTATCACTAAGAACTATGAATATGGCATCTGCTACCAATTAATTATACTATTTCTAGTAAATATGCACACACACTATATCACACGGTACAATCTCTTGTAATAATAATGGCACTCCCTCAAAACAGTTGAGGGACTGCTGAAAAAAAGTTCCTAAAATACCTGAAATGTTGGTACTGTGTACACTGTACAGTGTGCCCCAATTTGAAGGGTCATATTGATATTGTATAATAGTCTATATTTTGGCAATTGCCAAAAAACGTTAAATTGATAAAACTGATGTTGCGTAGTGCATAGTTGGCCATATATTTTTGTATAATTATACAAAATTGGTTCATGAACTAAGTTACTTAAAGAAAAATGTATGCAAAATAAACAGTTGATTTCATATATTAACAAAAATAACGCTTAGGTAGTTTTTTTTCTAAATTTTAACAAAAAAGAAAAATAACTTAAAACAAGAAACTTTGGTGAAATCTTTGATGCTGTAGCAGATGACTTAAGCCTTGTTCTCATGACGTGAAATTCGCAAAAATTGTCGAGAATTTCACAAATTTTGATTTAAATTTTTAATGGCGGGAAAGCGTCAACTTATCGTCATTTTTGCCAAACGTGATTATCGCTATTTTCATCATTATGTGGGGTTGGTAAGTTTAACTTGAGCTTCTGACAATCTCCTATGACAGTCAATGACAGATTTATGAAAATGATACAAAATATTGCAGTTGCCAAAATTCACGGTCTATAATTACACGATCGGGGTCATCAGCAAGTAGCCAATGAACACTGAGGACTTTTGTGACGTATAACACAGTCTATTTCTGTCCATCTTTGTCCGTATAGTTAATAGACGGTGTTCAAAATTGGCTAAAAGTTGACACTTTTCTCGCCATTAAATTTCGCGTCCATGAGGACAAGGCTTTAAACTCATAAATAAAATAGAATATTACACCTGCAAACGCGACCAAATCATAAAAAATCACATAAAACTAATCCTACATTCTAAAAAAAACATAAAAACAAAAACAAAAATAGCAAGAAATAATTGTAAAAAAAATAAAAATTTTACCTCTTAACTGTTATTTTTAACTGGAATCTTAACCACCAGGGGTGCCCCCCTATCGGCATCTTAAATTTCTTGAAACTGTAGTCCACTGTTGAGAAACCGCATCCTTGTATCCTTTGTAGTTTCCGATATACAATGCAATTACAAAAATTGGGACACCCTGTACAATAAAATACTGCAGTGGTTTACTTACTCGTCGGCTGATGTATCTTAAAATATTTTATTGAGATGTTCAAGAGCACCTTGGCCTTGGACTAAACGGTACGGATGTAATAGTTGCAATCACTATGTGACCACTAATGCCTTCTAATGATTCACAATAATGTATTGTAATGTACGCATACGTCTAAAGCAATGCGATGAACTCTGAAACTTCCGGATGCAATATGCATAATTAAAGAATTATAAAAATAGCCACTAGCTACTTACAATGCAGAGAAGCTGTATACATTAAATGCACCGTTAGCCTTAAGATTATTGAGACCACCTCGACAATCCAACTTTAGTTGCCCAATTAGTGATTCAAGCTAAGGACTACGCCCTCACACCGCAAAAATTTGAACTATATCTAGAGAGTTGTTGTTTGGGTGATTAAATAGGTCTGTTCAAGCAAGGAATCCAGATTGGTTCCAAACTGTCAAAAGCGTTCGTCTAATTACTTATTGCATGATGTTTACTGAAAACAAATTCATAACTTTACTGGTCGAATATTTCTGATAGTTTGAAACCACTCCCGATTCCTTGATTGAACATAATTAACCTTGTGCGTTGTTTGTTTAGTTCTTTTTTATAAAAGACTGATTATTTTATAGTTTTCGCATGGACATTGCAATCATTTCATCAAGTATCAAATTATTAGTTAGACAGCCCTCAAAGTTTAACATGCAAAGTAAGGTTAGGAAATTAAATCACCCATAATTTATTTACGAATAGAAATATTTCCATAGTCTTGGTACTTCTATCAACAAAATAATTAAACCTACATACTTTGACATACTCGCTGTTACAACAACTGTTCAAAATTTTATCCACCAACGTGTAAACACATTTAGACCCGTCTTACACAGTTTCTATGAACCAACACAAATGTTTCTGGTTCTTGCCGTTTTGAAGTTATTGGCATAATTGAGCCTAGTGTATGATACGCCACACTGTTGATGGGGACATTCCTTGTTGAACAATTTGCCTGGTACTTATTCGGGGATTCTCTTCAACAATCTCTAAAATGTGTTTCTTAGCTGCTGCAATACGCCGTGAACGCCCTGGACCTCCATTTCTTCCACGATTCGGTTGCAAATTTCTCGTCTCACGTCCGCATTGCACTACCGCGGTAAAAGTAATTGCATTTGGTACATGCCTACCAGGAAATCTTTCTACGTACAGCTGCTAAAGCATTTTGTATTACTTCACTATAAATTAAAACTACGAGTTTCTACACATGTGAGCCATTTTTGACAGTTATATGTAAACGCTATCGCAAAAAGGTTAAAACTAAAATAGGATTTCAGTATTTGGAATCGCCTGGGCTCGTGGAGAAAAAAAAGATTAAAGATACTACAAATTCAATAACGTTTTTCTCGGAAACTATAAGGATTTTACAATTTTTTACGATATTGGCTCCATTTTTCATAACGCAATTTTTTTTTTGATAAGTTGTAAATCATCTTATGTACAGGATGTCCCGAAATTAAAGCAACATAGAGCAAGATTAAATTCCTGACGGCAAAATAATGTGATGCAGCCAAACTTAACCATAGCTAAACGTTAATGGTTAAAAATATACGGTGTATTTTCGATATTTGTAAATAACTCTTTAAAAAATCCAAATATTTGCATACATTTTGGAGATCGACTTTTAATTGGCAGAATTTTTTGCAACTTAGTGTATACATCTTATTATTGAAACAATCGATTATCCCACCCTTTTTATTTGAAAAAAGTATACCTTGTCGAAGTCGTTAGGAGAAGTGCCCAATGCACGAATAAAAACTGTTTTTGTTACTTTTTCAAGTAATATTTTGCTGTATTTTCAGTGGACTTTTCCTGAAACCAAAACAGTTTTTACTCGGTGCATGGAATACTTCAAATAGGTTTATTTCGACTGCCTTTTTCACATAAAAAAGATAGAAGAATCGATTGTTTTAATAGTCAGATGGATACACCAAGTAGCAAAAAAGTTCTGTTATGTGAAAGAAGCATGATGTGTTATAAGTGGCGCCCTCTACTAGTGACGTCAAAATTAGAAACAAATGTAAGCAAATATTTGAACTTTTTAAAAGTATTTACAAATATAGAATATAAAATTTTAATTTTGACACAACGTACCTATCTTTTTAACCATTAACTTTTGGCTATAGTAAGTTTGACTACATCGTATTATTTTGTCGTCAGCAATCTGATTCTGTACAGTTTCCAGAAAAATAATATTAGATTTCTAAATAAAACACCAATATACATATCGAAGAAGTACAATTTCATGTTAAAGCTAAACTAGGGTTGATTTCTTCGAATTCTCTTAACATTACTTTCTAGGTGCCTTGTCCTTAGTTTTAGTAATAAAAGTTGAGGAAGCCTTCCACCTAGCACGGTCACATTGCAATTTTTTCACTTGACCTCGTTCTCCCAACGGTAAATTATTTTTAGCGTTCCCAAATCCAGGAGGCTGATTCACGCGAAAATGATCGATGCGCCTTTTCTATGCAAATTTATTTGACAGAAACCGTACAGGTTCAAAGCAAAACTGAGTCACGTCCAACATTCGACAATAGTTTCTAATGGAATACGAAAAGTAGCGTGGCCATTGTTCTAGCCTCATTACAAGTCTAACGACAAAACCCGATGTGTCAAAAAGGTATTCTAAAAATTATTCTAATTCATTTCCACGGAGTCCGTTCTTAGGAACTACTTCACAACGCGAGACACATAGAAATTACTGTTAATTAGATGCTCACATACTGTTACTTTCGAATGCCATTTTGACTGTATTACTAACTTTAACACTCTGTATTGACAAAACACTACAACAAAGTCCCAGCAACAAGAATTATAGCAGTGGCGTGTTTACTATGTAGGTATCTTACGAAAATACATCTTAGCATATAATATCTAATTAAGAGTCCGTTCTCTGTACACTCCTCGGGTAACGCTCCGGGGTCGGGTGCACGGGCGCTACGACTGGAGGCGGAGATTATCGCTCTTCCACTGCAATGACTTTACGGTGGACGTATTTAGAATATTTAGATTTAGTGGAGTAAAATCGGCTAGCAATTATGTCGTTTTGTTTTTAAGAAAATATAACCATCTTGTAGAAGGAAATTTTTAGTATCCAAAATGGACTTGTACAACTTTTTTTTAGTAGGGCCGCATTTTATAAAAATAAAATCAAATTATCGATGCTTGGGACATAATTTGACAATTATTACGTTTTTCGTTACATCGCGCTTTTAAATCAACGATTTTACTTATGTTCGTAGTTTTTTTACAGCTTATATAAAAAACTACAGTACTTCTCACGGTACACACCAACTTAACCCCTTTTCGAAAAAAAAAATGTTCCAAAGTCGGCCCAGCAAATTTGTGCATTACAAACTTATATTAATTATTTACTATTGATATGTAGTTATATCGAGCAAATGTAGTCAAAACTATATAAAAGTTTTTTAAAAACAGTTTACGGTGTTACACTTTTCAAGAAATTAGCTTTGTACGCCGTATGCATACTTGTGATGCAGAAGATGTTTTCAGAAATAGGACAGCGCATTCATTCGACGAGTTAAAAATATCTATATTTTCCATAATGAGAAAAACATTTTTATTGTACATATTATGATTGTGTTTAATATCTTTATGACATTTCCCTCTTTAAACTTAGAAGAACACATATTTGAGAGCAGGTAAATTTTTATATAAAATAAATATAGTGACTACATTTATTTCAGTGTTTTATGTTCTTTATTATTTTAATATGGAAAATACGTATTTAATTTGCGGAGAATTTTGTTCAATTTAGAACTTACGAAAAAATGACATTGTTTTAATAAGCAATGTAAAAATTGCATACCTAAGGAATTCTAGTAAAACTTCTTATATTTCCGGAACAGTTGGTCTAAACGAAAAAATGTATTCTACAAGAAAGGTTTAGACACCACCGCCAACGAAAGAATTAGCATCGAACTCCATAAGATCGATTAATTCAATACTGTATCAACTGAGAACGTATAGATTATAAGTGACTATGTATTTCTTTGAACTCCGGTCCTGCCCGCATTTACCAATCTCTAAGCCCATCCCACTGAGTGACACACACGTGGTTGCAGCATTTAAAATATATTTGTTTCTGAAGTTGTAGACGTTCGGCATTTAGCATAGAATTTTGAGTAATTGTTATCAATTCGATATAACATCGTTGCAAAGCTACAAGACAGACTTAAGTAAATAAATTGTAAATATGACGATTTCTTGCACAGTTTACTCATTAAATTTAAATAATTAAAAACTAATTTTGAAAAAAATATTACACGGTAGCCTTAGGAAACAACTTTGTCATTCGATCGTTTTTTTATTTGGACCGCTATGTTTATTCGTTGTCTAAATAAGTGTTATGGGCCGAGCGTAAAAAATCGGTTTATTTCAAGCGCGCGACGGACTCGTAAAAACTATATCAAATATATTTGCGTCTTTCCAATAATAGTCTTGTTCCGTCAAATTTCTTTTATATGGTTTTTATGCGTTTTTGTATAGTACACGATACTTTTATTATGCCCTTAAAATTTCGTATGATTTACTGTTAACGTTTTTGAGATATAAAAGGTCGAATTTGGCGCTAGTCTCAAAAAAGGTGCGCCCGCTCGTGACGTCACTACACGTAACTCTAAATTAGGGGAACCGCTAATACCCGATCAGCTTAAAATGTGCTATGTTTAAAGTGACCATCCGTCCCGATTTAGGCGGGACAGTCCCGATTTTGAGCCGCCGGTCTCATTTCAACACGTGTCCCGCTTTTGTCCAACTTTTATAAAAAAAATATTTTCTAAAACTAATCTTGATATAGAAACACTACACATTACTATAAAATATAATAATTATGTACATATGTATTAACTTTTAATAGGTTGCTTAACGTAATAGTTGCTTAGCTGTTTGTGACTGACAGTTATGTCGATGAATGTTTATACAAATAATATGCAGGGTGTCCCGTTAATATTGCGAACCTTGATATAAAAATAAGAAAAAGAGTTCCTATTAACCTGTGTCCGCAAATACTTCGATCGGAGATACAGGGTGCTGAAATTTAAAACAAATTAGGGTTTTTGTTAATATCTGGAGAACCCTAATTCCAATTTTTTTCTGAAATTTCGAATGTTTGTTTATAAAAACGATAGACATCTTCTGATTTAGTTTGATTTATTTTATCTACTTCAGTGGTGTCCGGGGAATCATTCCTATTGATATTAATACGTAAAAATATGAGAGGCAACTGCTTCTCCTTAGGTCTCATATTTTTTCTAATTACACGATTAGAAATATAACTTTTTTGTCTCTTTATTCTGTTTGGTATCTTGCTTCGTTTTCTAGCAAAAAATTAATAATATTTTCCATGCACATTCCTTATGGGAGAAGAAAACAAAAATAAAACAATGCCACTGGAGTTGAATGAAGTCAGATGTCTATGGTTTTTATAAACATACAAAATTTCAAAAAAAAAAAAATCGAAATTAGGGTTCTTCAGATATTAATAAAACCCCACAGTTCCGGACACAGGTTCATAGGAACTCTTTTTCTTATTTTTATTCAAGGAAACTCCTGATTTTTTCATAATATTAACGGCACACCCTTTATAAGACTTGTTGGAATAAAATCAAAAAATATAGTTTTGTGTGTTGTTCTCTTTTATAAATCCTGTTTTTTTTTTTTTTTTTTTTTTTCACTGAAGAACTGAGTTTCTTTCATGTCCCACTTCAAGCTTTGCAAAATATGGTCACTTGTTGTTTCGTTCGTGTGTTGTAACTATTTTAGTATAATAGAAGTTGAATTTAGAAAGCTGATTCTGACAATATACCAGAGGTTCATGAAGTTCAGATTGTCCATGATTACGGACTACTTTAATAAAGATAAAAGCTATATGTTACAGAAATGAAGAGAATAAGGTGCAGTTACATTTTTTCTATTTCGTGTCATTTTTTTTCTCGTGTAATTTAGGTTAGAATTTATAAAATGAAGCTGCAGGTAACCAAATTAATTTTTATTTAGTTGTTGTTATTTAAATATATTATTACTATTCATCTATATTTTATTTAAATTGATTAATTCCGGCAAAAAAGTAATACTATAAAATGACAAAGTTAAAATTGGCCTTTTTGCAAGATACAAACATTATACTGTTTATTTTTGGATTAAAACTTCGATCTTTGATTAATTTATATTTATTTTAAAAACAAAATGATTATTTTATTTTTTTACAGTCTTCTCTAAAATACTAAATTTATCAAAATAAGAAGGCTGCCAAATGACGTCTAGGAAGACTACCGTTATCGGAGACGCAGTGTTGACCGTAGCAGCCGTAATACAGCAATAATGATTGAGAATCCTAAATCTTATATGAGGGGGCTCAAGAGGTACCGAAACCGAGTCGCTAAGCTAATTCTGTTACCTTAACAACTGCTGCTGCTTAACAAGGCCTTAGAAGCTTCGAAACCACTATTCAAAACGAAAATTTCACGTAATAATTCTTCCTTAATGACTTTTTTGCACGATCAAGGTTTTTTAGTTCACTTACCATGTTTATTTCTACGGCAGTAGAATGCGCTTACCGGTTGCAAATGCTAACAAAATGGTAAGTAATTTCCTTACCATTCTAGAACAGCTGTCAAAATAGATATTTTTAACATCACATTGATTGGGAATGGGTTTTCTAGAATTCAGTTTAAAATTTAATTGATATATTTTAAATCTATTTATTGATGTTGAAATTAAATGTGCAGTTTGTACAATTACTTACAGAAATTGGAACAGTACATGTTTTTTCGGTTTCAGTTATGTTTCCATTTAAAGCAAAATTAGCAATTGAGGCCAGTGAAGTAGAAGCTATAGTAGCAGGTAATGGTTCAGCACATGATTCAGAAGTATTACAGCATGTGTTGTCATTATCGTGAAGAATTTTATCTGCATGCTGCAGTTTATTTCGAAGGGAATCTTCGACGTAGCTTTTGGCAACGGTCGAAGATTTCCGTCCCCCCTGCCTTTTTAACCCCAACACATCTACTATTCTCTCTCTCTATTCCCTTACATGCGAAGATTTTGTGTTTGTTGGCCGCAAGTTGATGTAGGTACTTGCGGTAAATGTCTAAATAATGGATATTTTCATTCTGTCTGTTTGTAACAGTAAATACTCACTGAATATTTGTTTTTGTTTACGGATTTTTTACAACTATATATGATCCTTGATCGTCAATATCCAATGGTCATATTGTATAACTCTTCCATTCGACATGTTTCCGATATTCCTAATATCAATGCTACCGAAAATATAAAACCAGCACCTTTACATGTAAAATCATTCAAAATAACCTTATGACTTAAATATCTGTCATCTGAAGCCTCAATTAGGAATCGGGACATGTTTCACTTAGCTTTGGCTTTTTTTTGGTCTGTAACCAACATTTTTCCGTTTGTAGTAGCCAATTAAGTAATGTCGAAAATTTGGAAATGTCAAGCGAGTCATGAACAAAAATTATACTTTTTAACACTCTGCTCATAAGTTTTTAATTTTTCGTTCCGTTGGACAAAGTAAGCCACCATAATATTCTCGGTAATATGTTAGTTTTTTGTTTTACACCATTTCTTGAAAATCTTGTATGTATTTTCATATCGCTCCTTGATTTCTCAGGAATTAATCTGGAACATCCAACACTCCACCCTTCTTCTAACTCTGCATCTGAAGACGAGCCGCTCATTTTCAAACACTGCTCTTTTGAATTCTCGTAAATGCAACATGTCATAAAATTTGAGAACTACCAATCATAAACAAGGGAATAGTTTCTTTGTCTGTGCTTTGTTATTGATAAATAAGACCATAGCAATCAGTTTCAGAATTGTCAATTTCGTCAATTAAGAAAACCGTGACAACAATAAACATCAATACATTAAAAAAAAATCTACACAAATTTATTCAAAAACTTTGACATTATATAAAAAATTAAGTACGTATATATAACTTCGTTTTCATTTATTACGATCGTGCAAAAAATAGTATAAGCGTGAAGGGTTATACCGTTCTCAGACATTGTCTTCGAACGGTAAATTACCCTTACCGTTCTTAATACTTACTCTACTATTTTTTTCCCTCACTTAAAATTAATGACATTATGGCTGAATTACCCTGTATAGTTAAATCAATAATTGCTAATAAGCTCTTCTAACATATCCTCAAGGGAATACGTCTTCTTGCCATTCACCCTGCCAGTACCCTTTCAGATACATAACCGCTATAAGCCATCTGACACTTCGTCCTCATTCTTTTACAATGCACCTCAAACGGTACAATTCAAACAAGAATTTTATTTCAACAAGACGTGAGACGTCAGTTGTGCCCCTCAATTAACATCAAATAAGCACACGTAAACCCTTATCTCCCATTCACCGTCAGCTATTAGTTAGATAATATCCAACAATCTCTAATATAGCCTCACTGACATCGACAGCATGCCTAACGAATGGACGGCTAATGTTTTTTATTCGGAATTAATTACACCTGACAAGCCAGCTACTGCCTGGATTGTTCTCTAAACGTGTTGCAGGAAATGATCAGCTCGCTAATATTTCATCCCGGTAAAATGCAATCAGTGTATTTTTAATTCCACTGGACGTGAGAGTACTTGCCACTAAATTTATATATATATATATAGCTTGATGAAAAATGGAAGCAATTTTCATATATTTATTCAGTTTACCACAGGCACAGTGTTGAACTGAGACTGACGGGAACTGGTCCTATACAGGGTGCCCCAAAATTAGCCTGCCAAAAATTAACTGTAGATTCTACGATCAAAAATAAGAAAAAAAGTTATATAATCATAAGTCCGTAGACGCCCCCTAACGGAGCTATTGCTCTTTAAAGGGGGACTCCAAAATTTGATTTTCTCCAAATATTTTCAAAACGGATCGAGATAAAGTAATCAAATTTAAAATTGAGAATCGCAATTAGGTTGCAAATCTAATGTTCTAATTACAATACCTTAATTAATCATGCGTGCCAAACTGGGTGGATTATTGGATAAATATTGCTCTAATTTTTTCATATTTCGAGGTTTTTACCGTCAGATCAAAAAATTAAAAATTTTGAACAATTTTACAAAAAAAAGTACTCTTGTTTTACTTCGATAAATTATTCCGTTTACGAGTAATATTAATTTAAAAATTTTGTGACATACCACAAAAATTTTAGATATGATATGCAAGCGGTCAAATTGTTTCTAGTAGGCTTTAAAAAGTTATCTGTCAGTTTATTTGACACATATTACGTATGTTTTTAAAAATTGTTGAAGTATTAATAGGCTATATTATAATTCAAAAATTTACAAATAATAACATTACTGATACACATTTTAAAAGTATTTTAATGTGCTGAGACGTTTGAAAAACACCTTTAATATGTATTAAATAAGTCGACAGTATTTTCTCAGAGCCTACTAGGAATATTTTACCTATTTATAATTTCCATCTTAAACTTTTGTGGTACTTATGTCACAAAATTTTTAAATTAAGAGTTCTCGAAAACAGCAGTTTATCGGATAGAAATAGGAGTACCTTTTTCATGCAAAATAGACCAGAATTTTAAAGTTTTTGATATGGCGATGAAAATTTTGAGATACAAGCAATATTTTACCCACTGACTTCCCAGTTTGGCCTATGATTTTTGTGATTTGTTGAAAAATGGTTTCATCAAACCTCGTCGACATTTTGCATGTCTCCATAATTTACCATTATGAGCAACTTTTTTTCAAGTTACATTTTGATGTATTTGCAGCAGAAAAGGCACTTTACCTGAAACCAAAACAGTTTTTACTCAGTGCACTGAGCATTTCAAATAGGATTATTTCAAAACTGGTTGCTCTTACCGACTTCAGCAATAAGGTATACCTTTTTCAAATAAAACAGGTAGGAAAATTGATTGTTTCGATGGTCAGATGGATACACTAAGCTGCAAAAAAATTCTGCCATTTAAAAAAAACATGGCGCCCTCTACTAGTGACGTCAAAATTAGAAACAAATTTGACTTTCTCGCCCGCAGAAACCCCCGATTTACAAATTTTATGTAAATATTTAGATTTCTATTTAGTTACAAATAACGAAAATAAAGTTTTAACTTTAACACCCTGTATCTTTTTTATTATGCGCCTTGGGATATAGGTATGTTAGGTTAAATCGATTTATTTTCACCTAAAGAATATATGGTCTCATTTTTGCTACTTCATTTAAAACACCTTGTATAAGGTTTACCAATATGGGCCATAGAGGACGAACGACATAAATAAATATGTCTTAGTAAAAGTGAAAAAAATTTCAGTGTCAAAATTGAAATTATTTTCTTTTTTTTTTTAATCCACTCAACCGATTGTCATCAAATTTGGCAGTGAAACATTTTTAAATTAAGTTTGCCCATAGAGGCAGCCACATTAGCAATGCTTAATAACGAACTCCTCTCTTATTTTTTTGTTGACGAAACTTTTATATGAAATCTTATCCGGGCGATATTTCTACGTAAAAATAATACACTCAATGGTAGAACTTGATAATTGCTATTGAAATTTATTTGCAGAACTTGTGGACTGGGATATATTTGTTTACACAACAAGGTGTAATGACCTAAACTTTATCAAAGTAGTAAAGTAGATAAGATAATTTTCAAAACTACTTGATATCTTGAGGATTAGATTTCATGCAACGTTCCCAGCAATAATGCATAATGCATGCATGCATTTTTTTTCGTGGAATAAAAATTATTTTAACATGAAAAAATAAATAGGTACGTACAATAAATAAAATGAAGATGCTATTTAGTATATTTTATGTACACAAAATTTCAATCATTACCATCATCACGACATCTGGGACTTATGTGAACCCTGTAGCACAGATAAATTAGCTATATAATTTATCTGTGCCTGTAGTTTACTTATAACATGATCGAAGATGTCCGCTATGCAACCATATATACACGGCTGGTGTTTGACGTGTAACAAGCATAGGATTATTAAATTTAATAGGAGCAACTAGATTTATAATCTAAGTTGAAGGTGGTGCCTTTGACCATTTTGTGCTCAAAAGGAGGCGAAAGAAGAGGTGTTTTGAATTATCTCTGAAATTGTATGTAGGTAGATCTTTTTTATTTGAAAAGGAATTACATACGCCTATTATTTTTCCTAAAAATCCAGTGGCGTTGATTTTCTTATAATGACGAAGCTTCCCCGAATCTCCGCCACTGATTGTCAGATTTACATAGATATATATCGAATTACTCTCTTTAATATTTCCACATATTTCGTAAATCGACGTCAAAGAACATCAAATATAATTAATAAATTATATTTTTCAAAAACATTAACGCCTTTTCTCTTGAAAACAAATAAGTAACTTTAAGTTTCTAGTTTAATATAAGGCTTTGCATAAAATGATCCAATCATTTAATTTATATAGTAGGGACTTAAAATGTACTTTGTATACAGGGTGTTTCGGTCATAATGTCTCGATTCATTTACAGCTCCCAGTTCAACTTGGTGTCGACGTGATGCGACGTTGCCAAATTTATATATTTTCCTTACTATAGTAATGTTAAAATGTGTAATGAGTGTTATAAATTATTTTTTAAAAGTATGCAATTAACATATTAAGTTTCAGTTTAAAAAACATTTATATGTTAAAGTCACAAAACACACAACAAATCAAACCATTTACATAGTGAGATAAAAATAATATACTCACTAGGTAGGTATTATTAAGAGATGTTGAAAAGTTTTTCTTATTTAAATACTGACTAATATAAAAAAACAATCGTGTTGTTGACATAAAAACAATCCGAGACACATTCAGTAATAAATAATCCGACAGCAGTGAATCTTGACCTACCGTATTATTAGGTAGTTTTTACTGCATTTTAATGCATATTCAATGACAATGAATAAACAGGCATTTTTTGTTTCAATATTATGTTCAATTAATTATTCAATTTGTAGCTACGTATACTGTAGGATTTATTTTTTTTTTTTCAAAAAATAATTTGGTACCTACCAGATAAAATACCATCACATATATTACAACACGCATCCATCCCTAGCATAGCATAGCTTTATTAATAAAGTTGGGATAATCTACACTTTGATTTTGAAACCAATAATTGCAAAATTCTACTAAACTTAAAACGCTTCTATTACATTCTACACCGAGTGTCAACGTTGATTGAAACGCTCGCACATTCGCATATTAAATTAACTATTGCAATTTGCAGGTTGCACTGCATTGTTCGTCATCACGTATCCTCCTTCCATATGTGTGGTGTGATCTTCAAATTTGCAAGAAATAAATGTGGGAAATGCGATTAACGATTTGGATACACATTGAAGTGATAAACAATATTATTATGTATGTGATCCTGATGTGGCAACACTCGCTTTAACATTCGAACGCCATATGGCTGCGTCATCAGAAAATTCGTAGCATACTAACAGCGCCATATTATCGGGAGTGATATGTTGATTAACCTTATTCTAAGATGTTGATTTGTTTCTCATTTGAAAGGTTGAGTAAACACATTTTTCCCCCAATTTTCTGTCTTTATTAGTCCTTCAAAATACGTGGTTAAAATTAATGTTATTATGACTTGTATGAAGCATATAACACCAGTAACATGATACCCATTTTTTACTATCATGCGACAACAGTGGTACTTTTATTTGTCGTACATAACAACGATTAAAATTTACTAATTATAGTTACATTTTTTTTTCTAAATGTAATCAGTAGTTGTTTTTATTATCTTTATCAAATTGCACTTACACTGACAAACTTCTTAAAATTTTTACTATAAGACTATACATCTGAGGTCTCCCTTTTAACAACTTAAAAAGTTTTCCCTTTCGGCAAATGTTATTTTCTTAACTGTAGCCATACGGGTAATATAGGTATATTTATTTATGTTGTGTCAACTTAAATAATACCCTTTCAACTCCAATAAAATAACTGGTTTAATTTAATGTCCTATTATATTCCAATTGACAATATAATTGAATAAAGTGAAGTCACTGTTCTCATTTCTTTCGTAAGAAAATTAATAATTTTATTTGATTAGTTATTTATATGATTTTATAAATAGATTCGTTCGCGAAACCACAAATTTTAACCGGCGATAATCCAGGAATAGTTACTTATTCATCCACATCGTTAGTAATAATTTCTAATGTATTAAGCAATAAATTCGAAAGGCCTTGAAGGAGTGCAATTCTGAAGATGACTAATATAATTAAAGATCGATTTTTTTCACTCTAATAGGGATAATTGAACGAGACTTAAATTGAACGGAATTCGAGACTGTAAAACTATATTCAAGTAGACATGGATTCATATAGGAGGAGCAAATTAAACAATTACGTCAAATTTGTACGTTCAATTAAAAATACAGCCGTCTTTTCACACAGCAGACTGTAATTATCCAAGATCTGGGCGCGGCTCACAACTTGTATCAAGATTTCACCTCTTTTGGTTACAAATGGTACACTTTTTTAGATTTCTTTCAAATTGTCGTCGATAGGTCCTGGTTTCTAGTTTTCATTATTACTACATGCATCCCCAGTTCCAAATTTCCGGCCGACTAATTAAAATATATTAACCGTAATAAATCAAGAGCAAATAGAGGTACCCCGGCATGGCAACCAAAGCAAATAATTCAATTAACTAATCAGGATGATTGAGTGACCAACAATATACTAGCTGCAAGTTGAAAAGGCCCAGTAAAAGGACAGTTTGGACTGTCTAAGAGGCCGATGTCCGTAGTTGAACCACATCTTTTCAAGTCGATAATCTGAAATAGCTATTTATGTAACAAGTTTCGAAAAGACGCATTTTTAAAAAGAAAAACTTACGGATGTCAACCAAAAAAATAAAAAATATTTACAAATCTGGAAAAAGAACGCTTTATGAAACAAGCCGATGATTAAGAATTCCTGTCAGCCAAAGTTGTTTTAATAGTTGGAGTATTGAAGCATGTAGGAGGGAAGAAATCACATTTGTGACAGTAGATGCCATAAAAGATTGTCGGCCATTTATTGGTGTAAAAATTTCGAACACAAAAACTCATGTTCTAAGAATGTTTATGATTACTTAGGTACTAATAGACGATGTCAATTTTTTAGATATATTTCGTAAGTACGTAATACGACACATCAGCGATTTTTCTTGACTTATCAAAGTAATAAATGTACCCTACCAGTTGGAATCGATACAATTGCAGGTATGCCAAAAAGATTTCCTTGAACTATCCAACGTCAATGAATGCACTGGCCATTGCTTCCGGCGCAACTCTGCAACAATGTTGGCAGATTCTAGAGTGGACATGACACTTTTAAAGCGACATGAAGGTTGGCGATCAAGTTCAGTTTCCAAGAGTTTTATCGAAAATTCCGTTGAACAGATAAACGAAATAGCAAAACAAATCATAGGTCACAAAGATACATAAAATAATAAATTAATTTCGAAATTCTAATCAGTATCAAAATTTGTCAGTTTCGAAACACTTTCGAAAACATTAATTTAATGTATTCTCTGCTTATAAATATTGACGTTCCACTCGATGTTATAGCGTTGTGTATATTCCTAATTATTATTATTATTCCTGTTATCTTGTGCAAAAGAGAGGCGCTTTGCACGTGCTACATGTCATAGCCCTCATGCTAATAGCATGAGGACGGTTCCGAGTATTAGTGACCAATCGGATAACAAATGTACCCGTAAACAACGAATATGGCCGTAAATGATGCTGTGGGAAGGTACAGTTTTTTAACAAGTGTTAATATTACAAGTGTTGCCGTCTGTTATAAAGTGGTAAAAAATTAAAAAATCGAAATAGTGAAACTCGTGCCAGGGAAAAATTGAAAATAACGTGTTTAAATGACGTTACTGTTTATTACTTCACCATCGGAGTATTTTATAGGTATTCTACGAAATGTTGTTAGTACTTGATTACAGGTTACAGGTATATGAATGGTACTAAGCTTCTTTTACACATTTATTAAAATTTAGAGTTGGAAATTTGTAACACCTCAAAAAATAAAGGGTCAAACCATTTTAAAGACAGTGGTGGGTATTTGTCATTTTTATGAATTCGAGACATCCGGTTCAGATCTCGAAATCTAGTCCTCTTAAGCAATTGTCCACTACTTAGCGAGTAATGGGAAATAGCCGGCATATCGTAATCACTACACACAAGTGGTACTCCCAGCTAGTCCCTCACTCGAAACGCCGTCGACAAGTATGCGCTGGAATAGTTACGCGTTCACCAGGTCGCTGTTATTGTTTGTGATTAGTTCCTGTGGGGGAGTGGACGTCCGCGACTTCGTCAGCCACCCCACGACCGTTAAGGCTAGGGAAAACAACACAGTGCTACTACCCTGTTACCTCAACACCCTATCAAACGGTAAGCGGAAAACCTCATTCAATAATTTTTTTAAGGGAATAGGTATTTAAATAAGTAAATGATACGATGACGTAAAATTATTTTAAGCTGTTGAAATTTAATGTATTTTTAATTTTTAGAAGAAAATGTGTTAGAGAACATAACTCCTCATTGAAAGATCGTAAATTGTACCTTTTTCCTTTGTACCTTACAGCGTGAAAAATACTTAATTTAGATCAATTCAATTGTATTTAAAAAAAAATTCTGCGGAGTGTGATAATGTTTATTATGCCGTATATATATATATATATATATATATATATATATATATATATATATATATATATATATATATATATATATATATAATTTTCAATATTTGGTCCTGTTAAAAACAATATTTTTTGCAATTTAGTTCAATATAAAATGCAAACATTTAGTGTAGTATATAGTTTCATTACTTTCAGTTGCAGTTTCTTAAATAATTTGATGAAAATATAATGAATTATTCATTTGTGCGTATGACGTAAGTCTTCTCAATTCTTGTCGCGACTATAGGTATAATTGATACAGTGAAGAGACATGTTTCCTGACTTGCTTATATTTTTTTAAACTGTCTATAAACAGCCATAAATTTATTGAAAACTGCGCATAAAACAGCGCCTTTTATTGCATTGCCTTCCAATCATGGGCGAAGTTACGAGGGGGCTTGGGGGGTTCTTAGACCCACCTAAAACGAATTAGCACATTTCAAAACAGAAATTAAGAAACATATTTTCACAGTCCACCCGCGGCTTTAGCTAACTAACTAACTAACTTCGCCTATGCTTCCAAAATATTTGCAAAAGGAGAACTGGCATTAATATTATGTTTACTGATGAAACATCCTCACAAGAAAAGTTATAGATAATATTCATAATGAACACGTGCTAGAATAATGGGTAATTATATTACTACGATCTTATCAATCTTCCGCAAAGGTTAACTGACGTAATCAACATATACATATATCATTACATACAATTATATGAAATGGGTTGCCATATTTACTAGAGGATTTACCTCTGGAACTTCGGACAAAAGATGTGGTTTATGCAGCCCCGGATCTAAGGGGGGCAAACCGGGGCACTTGCCCCGGGCGGCAGTTTCATGGAGGCGCCAAGTCCTTGAGATAAGAATTCGAAATATCGAACAAATGAAGAATAAAAAGTTTAAATTTATTAAAGGATTATTATTTTCACAAACGGTCACAAAAAATGCTACTCATTGGCAGTTTTAACAGTTTTTTTCAAACACTGAAGGGAGGGGGCACCACCATCAAGGTTTTGCCCCAGTTCGAAAAAATCGTAGATCCGGGGCTGGGTTTATGCACGATGATGTTTCAGTGCATTTTACAATTAATATTTAAAACCACTATCAGTAGGTCTATTCAAGCAAGCAATCCCAGACTGTTTCCAAACTGTTCGTCCAACTACTTCTTCACGATGTTTACTAAAAACAAATTCATAACTTTACTGGTTGAATATTTCTTACAGTTTGAAACCATTCCTGCTTGAACAGACCTAGTACTACCTACCCAAACAAAATTAGTAGGTGATGGCGTCAATGTAATTTGGGAATTGAAAATCGGAGGATTTTTTATGGGAGCTCCTTCGTTGTTTACAAAGCACCTCTGTAAATAACGAAGAAGAATTTTGGCAAGATGAATGATTCTTTTTGTCATATAAATCTTTGTTTACACAAATGGTTTGAGTTTGAATAGTTTTCTTGTAATACATCATTATTTATTTGTATCCACGTTTTCATAAAAATCTACTTTTAATTATTAAAATATAACTTCAAAAAATGCATTCGAGAAATTCAATTTCATCAATATTATATAACTACCTACCTTTTTGTAGGAAGTAAGTTTAGGTACAATCGTTTGCAATAAAGATACTCTTTAAATGAATTTTGGTATATCTGGAACTGCTAAACTTTTAACATTAGTCCATAGTTGTTTCACTCACCAATAGAGATTTAATGAAATTTTTACTCAAAACTTTCAGAAGTTCAAAATCTGTTTTGAGGGACTGTCATTCATTATTATTGCAAAAACCCTTAAAACCTTACCTAATTTGACACTTGGGACACCTTAATAGCATCCAAACTAAGCATATTATTTGTACCTAAAATCGATTTTGCAATAATAATGACACTTTCTCAAAACAGTTTTCAAACTTCTGGAAGTTTTGAGTTAAGTTTTCTTGTCTGTGAAAGTAGATTTAATCACAAATACGGCAGCAATTCAAAAGAAATCGCAAAATTCAGTTTAAAGAGTGCCATTATTATTGCAAACGATTGTACACCTCTCCCACATTATTTGACAAAGCAAAGAATGTCCTTACTTGAGCCATTGGCTATAATCTTATAAATGCTTGAGCTAATAAAAATATGGCAATCATATACCTAATAATACGGGTATGTGGTGGGAAAACCCTAATAGAATATATGGTAGAGTTTTCCAAAGACCTCTTTAAAGACATATAAAGCCATGTCTGTAATCAATCTGCTACTTTGTGAATCAAGACGGATTCATCACCAAACAGTCAGTATTTACAAAAACAATCCTTGTTTACGGTCATTTATCTATGATAGAGATTCACACAAATGGCTAAATCAAGAATACCTATATCTGGTCTTGGTTTAACTGATAAAAAATCACATCATAATAAAACGAATATGCACTCACCTTTCTAGGAGCAATACACCCTAAAAACTTGGCATCTGTTTTTGCAACCATAACCTTTGCAGAGTATCATTTCCAGATCAAATAAAGTTCTTACCGCCGCTATATTTTGTATAAGAAACGTGCAATTTTGTAAACACTTATGTAACCGACAAAGTTTCTGTAAAATTAAACCAAAACTTAAATTTAAACAGAATTCGCCATTATAACAGTTTAGAAGGTAAAAAAGAGCACTACCTTGTTCCTCGCCTGTGGTTGGTCAATCAAATTTGAAAGCAACCAATCAAAAACATATCTTTATTTTAAATTTCTGTAAAAAATCATAACGTGAGAAATGAGAAATAAATAAAAATATCTAGTTTTATTATTATTGTTTTTAATTCAAACTCTCAAGTTTTTTGAAATTTTACATAAAAATATGAATTATACGAATATTAATGTATTTAAGTTCTTTGACCTTAAGGTCATACATTTTCAGGCTCCTTTTACTTGCCGACTTGTTATTTAATTATTATTAGGTTAATCAGGATGAACTTCCATTACATCAGTGGCGGCCAGCACGATGAGGCAGGTGAGGCAGCGTCTCAGTACAAATTTGAAAGAAATAAGTAACAAATATAAGAATCAGTAACTACTTACTTTAATTTAATTATCTCATCAATATTTATCTCATCCAGTAACATTAGAATATATTTTCCAAAACCAATCTTGATACAGAAACACTACACATTACTGTAAAATTTAAATATGCGTGTATTGTTTTATATGAACTTTAAAAAAATAAATCAATTTTTAAACAAACTGACATAGGCATGTTGAATATTTATTTTCAAATGATATACACGGTGTCCCGTTAATATTGCGAAAAATTCAGGGCGAGTTTCCTTTTCCAAAAATAAGAAAACAAGTTCCTATGAACCTGTGTCCGCAAATGCTTTGTTTCGGTGATACAGGGTGTTGAAATTTAAAAAATAAATAGGCTTTTTATTAATATCTGAAAATCCCTAATTCCGATTTTTTTGAAATTTCGGATGTTTGTTTATAAAAACCATAGACATCTTCTGATTTAATTTGATTTATTTTTTCTACGTAATACGTAAAAATATGAGATGCCACTGCTTTTCATATTTTTTATAATTTTCTTTTCTTTACTCTGTTTGGTATCTTGCTTCGTTTTCTAGCAAAAAATTTATAACCTTTTCCATACACATTCCTGATGGTAGTAGAAAACAAAAATAGAACAAAGTATGCCGCTGGAGTTGATAAAATAAATTAAATTAAGTCAGAAAGATTTTTATGGTTTTTATAAACAAACATACCTACGAAATTTCAAAAAACTCAGAATAAGTGTTCTTCAGATATTAATAAAACCCACTGAAATGTAATTTTATATTATGATGACTGGAAGGCGCTAAAAGCTGCGCGAATGGATTATTCATGATCAGCGCCATATTTTGTTTTGTGCCTCTAGCAATGGCAGAGCAGTAAGGGCTTAGCTGATTGTGAATTGAAATGAAATTGAATTCTGAATATGGAGATTTATTTCGTGCCATATGCTGGTTAATTTTACAGTCCCTTATAAAACATGACATGTTCCAACAATAACACCCACAAAAATACACAAAGAATAACACTAACGAGATACAAGATAAAAGAAGAAACCACACTGTACGCCAATGCCGTGTTTACAAGCAAAATAATGGGAAATTAAGAACACAATTCATATCGTACGTGCAGATGGTTGTCTCTCTCGCACCCACATACATAACCAATGAAGTATGTCTTTGATGTGTTTCATGTGCCTCCTTTTGTCTGCTGCTAGGGTTGGTAGGTACCTTTATTTTGATGCGCAAATGGACTAAACGCATTCCATATCGTACATTTCAACATTTGTTTTAAATTTCAACACCCTGTATCTCTGAACTGAAGCATTTCTGGACAGAGGTTCATAGGAACTATTTTTCTTATTTTTGTTCCAGGAAACACCTGATTTTTTCGCCATATTAATGGGACACCCTGTATAAGACTTGATGGAATAATATCAAAAAATATAGTTTTGTATGTTGTTCTCTTTTTGTTTGTTAACCCCGTTTTTTTTGTTAACTGAAGAACTGAAGTTTTTGTTCCTGTCCCACTTTAAGCTTTGTGAAATATAATATAATAATAATAGCAAATAATATGGTCACTTTAATATAATATCTATAAATTACTGTAAACACAAAAATGTTACACCAAAAACAACATTAACGGTGGCGCGATTTATAAACCGCCTCGTTGATATACTTTTGAATTTTTCTTTGTGAATTTAGAACTAATGCAATAATGCGTTTAGGCACATATAAATTGCGTAGCTAATTTATCTGTGGTAATAATAATAATAATAATATCTCTACCCCTCATTCTAATCTCAGGGATTAACCCAGAAGTCGGAGACTTGTGCGGGAGAGGGGGCGGTATATTATTATTAAGCAGGCCGCATTTGCGCCCAGGAACGACTTACGTTGGTAGGCCCTAACCACTATTCAGTGCAGGAATGAGGGAAACCTGGAAAACCTCATTAATTAGGAGGGTAGTCAAATATCAACCAGTACCAGTCTCTCACATTGACCCAAGCCAACATTCTTCCACCCTACCATACCCGCAGAGAGGGCGCCAAACCTCTCCACGAATAGCTTATATACGGTACGGTCTACCGGCAGCTGGGCTCGAACCAACACCGATCTAGTCACCTCGATTCAAGTACTGACGCCTTAAACCGCGCGACCACTGACCGCCAATAGGTATAGGTAATCTTCAATACGTTCATAAACACAATAAGATAAATAAGAATGCATCTGCTGAGGCATGCCTCATACCAATAACATATAATATAACGTATATGTGAGAAAAAGATGGAGAACGTGGAATGTGTTGGTAGTCAATTGCAGAAGAGAGACCCTTCAGAGGCATGCCTCCTCTCTATGAGAGTGCAACAGAGACAGTTTAATATACTTTGGCATATTGCACGGTCATTTCGTGGTTCCATTTCCATTATTAATATTATTATATTTAAAATTTCAGTGCACTGTAATTAAAATTTTATTGTCGTTTCTTATTCGTTTTAGTTAAGTTTCAGGTGTGTGTACTATAACTGTGTAATGTTAAATGGCAATACCCGGGGCCTCAAGTAACATCGAAGAACAGGAAAACTTAAGGAATATGCTACCGATATTATTAATTATTCAATAAATAAACGCACTTCTTCAACATTGGCAAAAATAGATTTAAAAAGTTGTCGCGAAATTTTTTAATATTTCATAATAAAATTACTCATCGTATTTTTTTCAAAACGCAAATTAACATTGATAAGTACAAGTAAATAAAATATATAATGGCATTGGACGATGCACGTAAAATAGAAATAAAAAACTAATTAATTTGAAAGCTTAGGAAAATCTTCAAATAGTTACAAAATTCTTACTTAAATAAATTTATTCGCCTAACAAACTAGAACAATTTCAAGTAAACCTGTATTTGTATTTTCTAATTTACTTATAAACAACGATTAAGAAAAAAGTTTCCAGAAAATGTTAATTCTGTAGTTCGTATTTGGAACAGTCCCAGCCTGATTGCCTCACTAGTTTAAGAGGTCATGAGCCACCACTACATTACATCCATATTCAAATTAAAATTTAGAAAACTGTTACATACCGAGCTGTTTTAAAATTAGGTAGAATATTTTTACCTTAGAATTTAAAAAAGACTTATTTTTTTCAAGATGGAGCTTACGCCAAAGCTGTTCGATGGTATAAAGATGAATACCTACTGGCAGACAGTGAGAACGAAACAATGATACTGCCTGAAAGGCATACTTTATGGGCAAACGGATCCCTGGAAATAAATACGGTTCAACCAGCTGACACCGGAGAGTATAAATGTGAGATTGAAAGACCTGACCCTTGGGGAACCGTCAAGCAAAGGCACGCTATTGAGGTGTTACGTAAGAACAGCCAATTTATTACTACAACTGATATCTATTGAAAAGTGCATTAACAGCAATATTTTTTATAGATTCTCCATCAGTTGCACCCTTTCCGCATACTGGGTTCCTCCAAGTCAAGTTGGGGGAGGAAGTTCGAATGTCTTGTAAAGGCAGTGGGGTTCCTTACCCAATAATATCGTGGGCAAGCAGGGTAATTATTAAATTAATAAAATTACTAAAGTCATACTATATAGCAAAAAATCTGGAATTCATTTTCTTCACATTTAGGGTGAAGAGCTGAAATTATTAGACCATCGAGAAGTCTTAAAATTCACAGCGTCTGATAGACATCTGGCAGGTATATACGAATGCATCGCTAACAACGGTGTAGGTGAACCAGCAAGAGCGCAGATCGAACTCAATATAATATGTAAGTAATACCATGTAACAAATCTGAAATTTAAAATTACGCCCATTTATACATTTCTTATTAGGTGTTAATAATTTTGTGTGAAACTAGTTAGCAGCTGCAGCTAATGCCCTGACCAGCGTTAAATTATACCCACATAGAGGGTGATTCATAAAGAATGGGCAATATTTTCCCTGCAGATTCTATAATGGAAAATATTAATTTTCTGCTTATCATCTGGTGGTCAAATATTAATACTTACTGAGGTACAGCGTGTTAAAGTTATAAAAATAAAAGTCAACTACAATTAGTTTTTTTTGCCATGTGAAAATCGAATAAGCTAGGTATATCATTTTTGGTGTATCGCATAGAGGGTAAGCTATCTTGGTTTAACAGAATTTGGCATAACTTTTTGTACTTTGTGCGTTAATAATCTCCCTTCAGATTTTGCATTTATCCATTATTTTAAAACAAAAAACGGGATACATGTGTTATCTTCACAAAATGTACCGTTATCGATATATTCACATTTTAGAAAATTCTGTGCCCATATTTTTTACAATGATCTTTTTTTAATGTAAACGAGACATTTTATTTTTTTTTAACAAATCCCTCTTATTTAATTTTCCTAAGAACATTCCAGTTTATCCTAGGTCTGCTTCTTATTCTTGTATACTTCTCTTATTCTTAAGTGTCTTTTAATAACCTTATAAACAGTATCCAGGAAACAAAATCCACTGAGTATATCATTTGTGCATGTAAAAAACCATACACTCTGATCAAGAACTTGTTATTTTTATAGTTATTGTAAGAACTTTGTTCAGTTCCGTCAACCATTATAGACATTGGATAGATGTGGTTAACAAATTTGAATCGTTAGTTACAATAAGATCTACGTAATGTAGATAAAATCTGAATCAACCAAAATCTTGTTGGCTGACTGGGTCAGGTTGGATTTTAAGAGATCTGAAAAATTAGATACAGAATTATGGAATTCCGAAGAAGAAAAGGTCAATAAATTTGTGGAAAATTGAAATTACCAGCAACAATATTGTTTTGTGAAAGAGCTAAATAATGTAATTTATTAAAAAGCAGAATATCATTCACATGATCTGAGTAAGGCAACTCATAGATACCTACACATAAATGTAAGACTTCTTTAGGTTATACTGTTTTAAAAATATTCAAATTTTGCCAAATTTTAAGCCAATATTTGAAAGTGTATATCTCCTCAGGGGTGCAACTTAGTATAGAGGCAAGTTACGTGTCACCATCATATTTTAAAATCTCCTTTACGCCCTTGCTTTATGTCCAGTCCATAAAAAATAACCTATATTATGACTTCATTAATAGGAATTATAACAAAAATCGATTTTTATTAGCTTAAATACATTTACAATACAGTAAAAATTTACAAAAGTTAATAATAAAGAATATATGGATAACTATTGTGGGTGTAATTCAATCCTAGCCAGAGAATTAGTCTGCAGAGTAGTTATTTCACACAATATTATTAAGCAATAGATCTAATAAACAATGTATAAAGAACGATAGTATAATCGGCAAATATTTGAATAAAGTACGTGAAAGTTTTTAATTTATATTTTCAAAATTGAATTTTTCACATAGTTTTAATAGATTCAATTTAAAATAAAGGATATCACCTAAAGAAGCAATCCTGGCAATGCCGAAATAAGTCAGATCATGATTTTGTTGTATATGTTTGTTCAAAGGTGAACTTGAGTTTCGAAAGTCATTGACTGACATTTGAATATGCCTTTTTTTGTCAGTGAATTTATATATAATGTATCTCTGCGAACGTAGAAGGTCCATGGCTTGGTTGACTATCCGTCTTCATTTCTATCCATTGCTTTTTCTTTCCATCTGACAAGTTGTAGTTGTAAGTCTTTTGCCACCTCTTTGTTCTATCTTGTTCTTCTCACCCTCCCTCTTGCCACCAAAAGTTCGTATAATTACCATTTTTGGTGTCCTTATTTGTCTCATTCTTTCAATAGAAAAGATATTATACAACAAACAGGACTGTTGTTGCTTCAACAATTGGATGTTTATCCAATTTTTTTATTTCTGCTTATGCTAACTCTTCCTTGCGGCGCCTCTCTTTTACGGTAGTGCCTGATGCAAACTCCTACTTTTTATTTCCTGATTCGTTCTTCGGACTTCTTTTTCCTTCAAAAATTTTTCTCAATATTTTTCTCCACCACACTTCCAGTTTATGCTTTAATCAACGTTCATGTTTCACTGGTCTGTCACTAAGTCTTATCACTGTCTTCTCTATAGTCTTATCTTTGTTTGCCTATAAATAAGAATATATTTCCTAAATATGTAAATTGCTCTACTTCCTCAAACCTGTACTTATGTATTCTCTCAATTTGTGTCTATTTTCAAAAAATTGCTTGATATTCTTCTTCCGTCCATTCCATGTACACAGTTTTTTTCCTCATTTTGTGAATTTAGCTAAATTAATTTATATTTTAGATATTTGTTGAATCCAACCTTGTGTATGGAATTATGCCTTAGCATACCTAAATATTTGACATCTGCGAACATATGACTTCATTAATACGAATTGCAGGAAAATTAGTTTTTATTAAATACCTTTACAATGCAACATATAATTATTACACAATTTAATTCTTCAGATCCTCCCGAGCTAACAACGCTACGGCCCTGGATCCACACTGCTCCCGGCCTGAGAGTTCAAATGGATTGCACAATATCGGCGGATCCCCAAGCCACCGTGACGTGGCTGAAGGGGGAAGTGCCCGTTCCTTTAGACAACAGGGTCATCTCCTTGGCAAACGGAGACAAGTACACTTTGCTTATAAGGAACGTTCAAAGGAGTGATTTTGGAATATACACCTGCAGAGCTGTCAACGACCTAGGTCAAGGAGAATTACATATACAGCTCTCAGGTGATGACATCGTCAAGTCGTTTCACAAATTTATTTTCATAAGAAAAATATATTTTTAGGGGTGCCCAATCGTGGTGTATTCAAATTGACCGATGAGAAGAACATTCATTCTAATGACTCGTACACTCTGATTTGGGAGGTTGACAGCTACACACCGATTATAGAGTACCGCTTGTATTTCAGGCCTTACGTACGAAAAAGTGGGATAAACCCAACTGAGTGGAAACAACTGACGATTCCAACAGAACACAGTTCGGGCCCAATGTATTCCAAGTCGTATACCATACGAGGGCTTCAAGAAGGAACCGTTTATGAAGCTCTTGTTGCATCGAGGAATAGATATGGGTGGTCCAAACCGTCGTCGATTTTTAAATTTGCAACAATCGGAGCAGGTTAAATAAACTTTGTAGTGTTTTGTAATAAAATAATTATAAAATCTTTTCAGAGTTAGAAGAGGAAATGCTGACTACAATTCAAGTGAGTATCCCTGAGACTGTTATATTAACACCCAATCTGAGTTCGGGAGTGAAAAACCTGAACTATTATTCTAGTTTAATATACAAGACTGTGTTATTTAATGTATTAGTACATTATGTATACGTTAAAATAAATTGTTATTTAAAATAATCCGTTATACTTTTTTTCTTTCCAAATGTGAAATGGTGTCCGGAATATGAGAAAAAAAAATGGAAAAAATGTCTAAAACGAATAGTTTGTTTACAAGTATATTTCAAAAATAAACATACAATTGCACTTACAAAAAGTCTTACAAAAATATGTATCGTAAAATGCTGCGTTTTCAATATACAGGATGTGAAAAGTTAGATTCTGATGATGGTTTTTAATTAGTATTATTAGATTTTTACATAAAAAAGTTCAATTATTGAAATTCGATGACGGTAACAGTTTTCGAGAAAAATTAATTTTAATATTGTACACATGGGGTCTGTTTTAGACAAAAAGTCAAATCGAAGACCAGGTCTGCATATAATGCACTTAATCAAGAAATCGTAAGAAATGCAATTATTGCTAGTCGGAAAAATCTATTGCACATTTACGAAATTTGGCATAAAAGAGTTTTAGGGAATGCTGTATCTAATGCCGCAGTTAGATTTGGAAAATAATCGCTAAACAGTGAGAAAATGTGAAGTAGGCCTTGAAAATAGAAATCAAATTTTAATATTTTGCACCAGAAGAGTCGAGTCTTTACTGCTCCATCTTTTATAAAAAACCTGTAATAAATCGAATACCTAATGGCCCGTTTGCATTTGTATGAGAAAAAGCCCATTTTGATTGTATATCATGTGCTATAGTGACTATTTACAGTAACAGTGATAGAAAAAATGGTTATGATGTTCAATTAAAAACATATTATCAAGGTAAAATTATTTTATTGTGATGGTTTTAAGATAACACGTGATGAATAGAAAACATTAGGAGGCTGGTACAGGCACGACATTATTTAAAGGTGGTTTTTCATTCGCTAAGTGAACATTCCCTTTTTCCAAAGCCTTATTTCCCCAATTGCACATAATCAGATCTAGGATAAATTGCACCATACTATTTAAAATTCCTACAAAAATTACAAAAACAATAATATCAAATCGCAATATAATATACATTTATATGATTCACATCATATGAATTAAAAATTGCAAATAATAAACGAAAATTTATTGACGCAAATATTTGTTTTTGCCACTTATAATAGGATGCAGCTTTTATAGTTGTTTTTAAACTAGAAAGATTTTTATTTGAAAATTCAATAGCACTGTTTTTTACGACTGATGCTTCATTTAACTTTTACACAATCTGTTCTGCTTATATTGCAATATTATGATAAGGTTGCAATAAATAAAACCATAATTTTAACATTCGTAATTTTTTTTAAATTTAACAGTAACAAGTTAATCACTGCAATTTAAAATTAAAATAAAAAGAGTATAATAGTTACCTGAACAAACATAAATTCCTCCTATAATGGAACATAGTCTGGCAAGAAACATGCCAAGATGGTCTCTTTCTTGCCTAACCGTAACACGAAGAGCAGATACATCGTATTTAAAAAATAGTCCTGGCATGCCATGACTGCCCTTGTCATGATCTATCGGCCTGTTGAGTGCCTTTACACTGTACTGATAAGTGTTAACTTCAGTTAGAAAAGTGTTTATATTCGTGGGCACGACTTCAATAAAATAGTTGAACAAAGTCATACCTAAAAATAAAATATTTCTTCTATACAGGATGGTCCATAATGATTGCGCCATAAACTAACTGTAGATTCTAGATATTAAAATATACCATGTGAGCCATATTGTCTTAGTCCAAATATCAACATTAAAAAAGTTTCAGGGTGTGGAACTAAACATTTTCAAATTGATTTTTCCCAATATCTCAAAAATTTTTAGATGCTTTTCTTTGAAAATCAGTATAGAGGTTTTTTTGAGGGCCGTATCATATCGTAAGCTCACTTTCAATATTCCACATAAACCCCAATAATTTTTAAGTAAAAACGAGAGATTCGAACATCTATCTCTTCAATGCACGTTGGCTTTATGACAACAGTCAACAATATTCATTAAAACTAACTCAAGTAGGCTTTGACATAAAAATCTGTTGCTATTGCGATCTAATGAAGAACTGTTTCTTTACATGGCAGCAAACACCAAGTTGTCAAAAAACTACGTTGCTTTTATGTTAAAAAAACAATTTTAAAAAAATGCCGAGACATAATACATTTACAAATTCTGAAATGTGAGACATCATTTAACTAATAAAGAACAACATTATTACAGTAAAAACTACTTTTATAACAGAGCACAATGTTCACCATTAACATTGAAGAAGGTCTTCATGGGATAAAAATTCTTCCTTATAAACTAAATATTTCAAATGGCCTCCACAGAAGAAATATAAGGGGTAAAGGTCGGGGCTACGAGGTGGTCAAGGAAATTGGCTGCCACAACCTATCCATCTATGTGGAAAATGTTTGTTCAAGAAGTTTCTAACTAGCAGGGGAAGTGGGCAGGTGAACCATTCTACATATACCACGTCTTGCCTAACTTGCCTTTTCCCTGTTATAGTTATGTCTCTATATATTCGTAGATATTTTGTTTTTAATTTATCTTCTTTTTAATTTTATATTTTTTTGATTATTTTTTGTTTCAAATTGTAAACCTTACTATAATTTTGTTATCTACATCTACTGTATTGTGTCCTCATCCCGTAACTGGGTTAGTCCCGTGGGATGTTGTATTTAAAATAAATAAATAACTGCTAGTGAAATGTCTTCTAGTATACCTGGTAAAATCTGAAATACACGCTACCATTAACGGACTGGCAATTCATATGGTACAACTATAAAATCATCAAAAATGCCACACGAAATATTTACGGAAAATATATGCTGGAAATGTGTTTGTTTTCCTAAATGAGGATTTTCCCAAGTGTGGTTATTTCTCCAACTGAATACTCCACGTCTCGTAAAGGTGGCCACATCTGTAAACAATATCTTGTTCAGGAATTCAGGTTCATTACCTTGTTTTTGTAATAAAAAGTTGCAAAAGTTTATTCTTGCAGGTAGGTCGTTAGGCAACAAATTCTGGACAGGGGTAAAACAATATGGAAATCTTTCGATATGGAGAACTTTTAGGATTGTTATTTTATTCACCCCTGTTGCTGCCTTATGCCTATCTCAGGATTATGAACTACACTCACCAAGATTTCTTCTTACTATTGGACAGTCCCCATTTTTGGACGAAAAGTCTGTGATAAAAGTTACGATTTGGCTGTCTGAGGTTTGGATACAGTAGAAAATATCTTCTAGTTGGCACGGCTATTGCAATTTACTTGACCATATACAGAAATGACATTTCACATTTCAGAATTTGTAAATGTATTGCCTCGGCGTTTTTTTAAATTGTTTTTTTAACATAAAAACAACGTAGTTTTTTGATAACTTGCTGGCATCTGCTGCCATGTAAAGGAACAGTACTTCATTTGTTCGCAATAGCAATAGTTTTTTATGTCAAAGTCTACTTGAGATAGTTTTAATGAATATTGTTGACTGTCATCATAAAGTCAATGTGCATTGAAAAATTGTTCGAATATTTCAAAAATGGGGTGATTTATCAAAATAAAACGAGTACACCTTTTTTGCTTAAAAATGATTCATATGTATTTTAAAGAAATGCAATAAACATACCTAGAAAAAAGTTTAATACAATTACATTGACAAAACAATATAGTATATTGAAAGTAAGCTTAAGATATGATATGCCCCTCAGAAAAACCTCAATATACTGAATTTCAAAGAAAAGCCTAACATTTTTTGAAATATTGAGAAAAATTAATTTGAAAATTTTCGTTTCTACACCCTGCATCTTTTTTAATATTGACATTCGGACTAAAACAATATGGCTCACACGGTATATTTTAACATAAAGAATCTACAGTTAGTCTATGGCGCACTCTTTACTACATTGTATATATTTGTGTAAATTTTAACAAATAAATACATTTAAATAAAATAACTTACCATCACGGGTAATTACTTCATCTCCTTCCAACGGATGTACGATTCCAGGACTCGGGTCTCCAAAACTAAATTTGTTTATTCTGTGAGTAAAATTGTAATCTCTTTCAGTCATGAAAGCGCTTATATGCACGTGTCCCCTAGGTAAATTTAAACTCTTTCCTGCGGTAATGTGAAAATTGCCTGCTACTTTATTCAGTACAAGTGATCCGTATATTCTACAAGCATCGTGAGGCCTGTCTGGATTGTGACTTCTAGGCGGCAATTCACCAAAGTGTGTGGAAAAACTGCTGCGCCATAAAAGATCCTTGAAATTTTAAGATGTTTGTATTTTATTTTAACTTAAAATTATGTTCTTACTTTTACAGCGTGATATTCTTCCCTCAGATACGAATTAAAATGTCGTTTATTATCAAAATGAATCTGTTGGTTATGGGATAACTCAAACCAAGTGTCTTCCACTTCTAAACTGCCAAACTTGAATGCGTTTTGATTTGTGGAGTCCAGTATATCTGCACCTACGTCTAAAAATTGTTCATTAAATAATTGCTTTATATACTGAATGTTGTACGAGTACTTACTGTGGCAGGGCATAGCAACAGTGATGTCTACGTTTATTTTTAATTTTTCATCAAAATATACGTCAGGTGAAAATTTGAATATGAATTTACTATTCAAGTAGTACTTAACTTCGGAATATACCAAAACAATTATTATCAAAAAACTGATTACAGAAACTAAAAAAACACAAGATTATATAGCTTAATTAATCAATTGCATATTTATGTAAACTTACAGGTACCACCAACGGAAGATGTTTCTTTAAATGTATCTTCCACTTTTGGAAAAATATCTAGTTTTTTAACTCTGCTTAATCTTGAGCCTCTATATCTCAACATTGTTACTTTCTCAGTTTCCATTTTGTTGGAAATTAATTAAAATATATAATTTGATATTTCACACTGTAAATCTTTGTAAAAATAAATCACTGTTTTCTTTCATATCTACCTTTATATGACTATATCTACATATAAATAAATTAAAATTATTCTGTGTAAAAGTAGTATAACCTAAAACTGTATTTGTTGAGTTGTTGCCACGGCATTTGACATTTGACAAATATAGGGCAGTCATGGCAGTCATAGACCTTGATTTATTGGACTCATTCTTCTTCGTCTTCTTTCGTAATAGAAATAAGAAATAGGAACTACAACATTTAGGTATATACATATTTGTAAAAAAACATTATGCCTAAACTACTGCAAATAAACAATTTTCTTTCACCTTTATTTTTGTTTTATTTTTATCGAAAATTAAAAGTTATTAAATCAGAACTACATAGGATCAACTTTGAGAAGGTAAGAAGGTATGGTTTGCTTACCTCTATTTATTATTTATATTTTTTAAATTTAAATATTATTTATAATCCCTATATAATTATTATAGTGATTTCTTTTAATACCTATATTATATAGGTATCTAGTATCTACCAATTTATAAAATAAGTACACATTTATTTCAAGAAATTTTGTAATAAGTACCTACTTTAATTCATTATACATACATTTGTGCAGACTTTTAGAGTATCTTCTAATTTATTGTCTATAATTATCAAACTTTTTTAATCTGAAAAGTTTTTTAATTAAATAACAAGATAGATTATTTTTTTTTTTTCATATTAGGAAATTTTAAATTAACATATGTCTTCAAATCAAAGAGTTTAAACCAAAAACTTATTTTTTTAATTTTTATTATTTTCCCAAATCTAGTTGCTTTGGCAATTAAACAAAGAAAATATATCTGTCACATATAAATCAAAATATAATTTATGTAGAGATTTATATTTCGATTTAAATTTTTTTAAATCAGGTACTGCTATAGATTAGCTATAATTTTAATTATTCTATATTTACTACTCATCGAAGCCAGGCAGTACAAAATACTTTAGTGAGCATGGAGGAAGACGAAGCACAAGAAGACTTGGAAATGATCGTCGGACTTGCGAGACAAATCGCTACCTCTGCAGGCAGGAAACCTAGGACTAGTTCCACATTATTTTCCTTGCAAGAGACTTTGAAAGAAAAAATAGTAAGATTTTTCATACAGTCTTCAAACCTTCATCTAATTTAAATTTCCATTAGAAGCATATTTTCATATTATTTTTCATTTACATGTGTTGCAACAAAAACTAAAAGAGCAACGGATGCAACGTTATCAAGAGCTTCAATTGCCTCACAGACATGTATGTGATATGGTAGCAATGTATTGGGGAATCGAGCCAAACGATGTTATGGATGGTGTTATCGATGACCCAGAATATTTATATTTACTGCAAAGTTTTCTAGACAAAGGCAAAAATATGTGTATTCTATTTTTTTGTCAGGATGGCCCACCTTATCCCATGGGTAACTAAAACCTACAACGTATATTGGATACTAAACTATCTTTATTTTAGAAACCGGGAGATTTAATTTAGCTCAGAAAGATGCTATAAAAAGAATTTATATCACTAATGGGTCAGCAATGCCGCTATCAGAGAAAGCTATAGCCGTATACAAATATCGTAATGTGGGCCTGGATTTAAAAAATATAAATGATGTAACGAGAAAAATAACACCACCATTCTTCT
Source organism: Monochamus alternatus (assembly GCA_037114965.1). Lineage (NCBI taxonomy): Eukaryota > Metazoa > Arthropoda > Insecta > Coleoptera > Cerambycidae > Monochamus > Monochamus alternatus. The sequence continues at coordinate 7,459,012 of CM073426.1, read as the reverse complement.
ATTCATATCGCGGATTGTTTTAGGATTGTTGTTTTATACAAATAGACATGGATTATGGCAAAGCCAACATGACTGCTGTAACTTATGATATATTGGCCGATTTAATTAGCCCCCTGTTGGCATTGTCAAAAGATTGGGGAGATTTACTAAAAACAGAGAATGGCCGAATGCAAAAATTGAACTTTGAGGGAGACTTTTCCTCTTTCGTCACTTTCCTCGACAGTAAGTTTTTCCTATAACTGCTTATCTATTCATTGTATCAAAACACCTACATTTACATTTAGAAACGAAAATGGATTTACAAGGGATTGTATACTTTGGATTCGATTCAAATCTGTTGAATGACATTAGCGAAGAGAAAAGGGAGAGAGCTTATTTTAATAAACCGCTGATCCAGCAAATTGAAACAACGGTCAGAGTGTGGCATAAGATTATAGAAAAGGTGAGTCTCATGCTTATTACTATGAATTAATATATTAATCACTTTCTATTATAATATTCAGTGTTTAGTGCAATATAGACAACTAAGGAGAGAAAACGAATCTGTAGGCCCGGTAGTTGAAATAGAATACTGGAGAAGGCAACTAGCCAGGTTTACGTGTGTTGTTGAATTTTTGGAGACCGATCAATGTAAACAGTTCATTGAGTTTATCCAGTACGTTGGAAATAATAAAATAATCAAGGTATGATTTAAAGAAAAAAATATAAATCTGTTTTTCATTCAGTATTGATGGATCTACAAATTAATCTGTAAATCTACAGATTTATGTTACTATATAAGAACTTGGGGATTTTTCTCTTAGTATTTTCAACTTATAGCAAACAAGAAAAGGTCGTTCGGACACATCAACCTTTAATTTTAAATGCTCAAATTCCGACAGGCAGATACATTTTACGTCTTCTTTTTTTTAAATAGCAGCTCCATTTTTTGTTAGCACCATTTGAAAGAGCACATTATTCTGCATATATAGTATTTTCAGATAGCTTACATAAGATTTTTGAGAAAAAAAAAAATATTTAGGTACTTTAACTTTAAGTAAAAGTTCCACTAAAATGTCAAAAGTTACAAACAAATTAAAAAATAATCAAATTAAATGTTCAAACTGTCTACCACTTATAATCTGTTGCAATAATAATGGTACTCCTTCTCTTCCTCCTGCTCCCACTCCCGTTCATTCTCCTCCCCTCCGCCCTCTCCTCCTTTCTTCTCTTCCCTCTTCCACCCCCTCTCTCTGCCTACTCCCTCTACTCCCCCCTTGCACCTCATCTTTGTTTTATTTAATTTGTTCCAACTTCCAACCTTATTTGCCTGCATATTTCAATAAGGATTGATATTGTTGAGCATTTATCTCGTCAACTCTAAATATTTAGATTTGGAAGAAACATGTTGATGCAGCATATGACACCAAAAACGAATGTGCTGACAACGTGAAATATTTGTACTCCATGGAACAGTACTGGGAACCCTTCTACAGATTGGAGCCCCCGCAACTTCCGCAATATGTGCAGCCTCTGCTTCATGCTGTTCGTATGGTGCATACCACGTCGAGATATTACAATAGCACTGCCAACGTTACCGCTTTATTGGTAAAAGTATCGAATCAAATCATTTTAAAGTGCAGAAATTACCTGAACTGTTACGGGACTAAAACCGTTTGGAATCAGCCTAAACAGTCAGTATTAAATAAAATTAAGGTAGGTTTGCATATTTATATTAGTCGGTATAAAGATTTATATAATTTCACAGACATGTCTCGATTTGTACTTGAAATACTATCAGTGCTTCAAGCATACGCAGAAACACATGGACCAAGCGGAAGAAAAGCGGTTTGACTGTTCCGAAATGTTTGTTTTCGGCAAACTGGAATCGTTCCAGAAGAGGCTGGAAGAAGTAAACGATAATGATTACAATAATTTTAAACTGTAATGTTGAACATTTTCAGATTGTGTTTGTTCTAAACACAACTATAAAATATTCCATTTTGCAAAGCAGCACGATAGAGGGCATCGACACTTACGCTAATAAGTTCATTGAATTTCACAAGAAGATATCTTCACAAAAATACGACGCCTTGAATCACCGCCTTCCGAATTTCGATAAAGATTACAAGGAATTCAGGCAGAACGTTGTAGACACCGAATGGGAACTGGAAGAATTTGTGGGGAACTCCTTAGAAAATATGACGGACGTGGACAATGTACTAAGACTGTTAAAACGGTATAGGAAATGTAAAATGATTGTGGCGGTATATTAAAATACTCCATTTTAGGTTTGAAAAATTAAACCTAGAGTGTCTGCACCTGGACGAGAGATATCTAGAAACAATGCTGATGTTCCAAGCTGAGATCGAGGTACTGCGAGATCGCTACAATGAGGAGAGACAGGCGCCTTCGGTGCCCAGAAATATGCCACCAGTCAGCGGTCGGATAATGTGGATAAGACACTTTTATAAACGAATCGAGGAACCCATGGAAATATTTAAGACAAAACCAAGGGTAAGATTAAAATTTTGTATAAAAATGACAGTTGGGAAAAGAATAATATTTTCTTGTAGGTTATGCGGCATAGAAAAGTACAAAAGTGTATTCAATTATTCAATGCGATGTCCCTTGTGTTCGTGCAATATGAAAACATATACCATGATGCATGGTATGCCTTTGCTGGACAGGTAAAAATTGAATCCAATGTTCCAAAAAATTATGCGCAAAATATAAACTGAACCTACAATGTGGTAACAAAGTCTCAGCGTGGTTGACGGCACAGGCGCAGTCATGTCTCGTCAACTGCAGACTGATTTATGTTGTTTTGTTAAAAATATCTATATTCAAACCAAGAATTAGCAGATATAACAATAATGTGACATTTGTTTTACTTGAAAATATGGTACGACGAGTTGCTTATTGAAAATTGACTTCAGAAACTAACTGTACAAAGAAAAAGTGATATTATAATATAATTTTTTTTTAAATTCAGGTAAGGAACTGCTTGACATAATATAATTTTTTTTAAATTCAGGTAAGGAACTGCTTAACAGCTCCGATCTTGTATAAACACGAGAAGACCAAACGGTATTGTGTGAATTTTCACCCATACATCACGGAAGTTATTAGGGAAGCAGAATATATGTACAAATTGGATTTAGGTGAAGTATTGCGATGATATTGATACATTTAAGAAATTATATTCTTTAAAATTTTGTAGCTGTTCCTGACGTCGGCCAAGTTCTCGTCTTTTGCAAAGAGAAGTTGCTCAACTCGTACGAGGTCGTCAAGGCGCTAGTTGCAAGAAACGATTCTATACGAATGAACATTCCCACACTGTTTCTACCCATGATGAGGGTGCAACTCATAAAAATGGAAAACGTTTTCATGCCAGGTTTCTCGACGATAACGTGGACATCCATGAAAATACCTCAATTCTGCCAGGAGGTGATGGACGTTTTGGATTACATAGAAATGTTTGTTAAGGAAGTGAAGGATATGAAAGAGGCTAGGATAGACGAGGTCCTGGAGACTTTGGCTATGACTTGTTTGGTGTACGTTCCGTCCGAAGCGACGAGTCCCAGCGAGTTTCTTGACCTCAACATAAAACATCGGCAGAAAATCTGTAATCATTCCTGCAATTACGATTGAATTTCAGAGTTATGTCGGAACGTTTTCAGGTAGAGATATCGAACTGAAATCCTCGACCGTGGAGAAGTGTGTAATCGATTTGATAAATAAATTTTTGAGTGTCATCGATCAACCGGATCTGCAAATGAATAAATATAATTGGCTGGTGCCGGAGAAAGTACTAAAACCGATTGGTTCGTCGTCGAAACTCCTTATGTCGGGAGATGCAGGTATCGCAGACATTTTTTTGTATATAAAAATGCACTTTTTACAAATCTGTCTTTCAGCTTTTAGAGAAATCGACCGAAATGTTCCATTGGACCTGGCTTCCATTCATTCCGATTGCATCGAGATGTTCTCCTATTTCAATATGAAAATTATCGATGCGTTAATTAAATGTACAAAGTTATCTCTGGAAAAGGTAAAACGCAGGGCCGTTAGGTGAGTAATTGTCAAAATTGTTTGTTTGTGAGAGAGGAAAAGTATTCCTGCTAACAGGACGACTGTAATCAAGACCAATAAATAAAAGAGTGACCGCAAAATGCGCCCGTTATTGCTTAATGTGTAGCAAGAGCGGAGAAGGTTGTACAGAGGACTCCGTGGGCTTAAATTGATTGTCATGAAAAATCTAGGTGAGCATAATTCGATTTTTCCAATATTTGCCCGAGTTACCCCTACTTTAGGGGGTGAGAAAATAGTCGAACAATTCTTGGTAAAAATTGGCGAGGTCTTGAATGGCAAGGAGGAGATCAGGGATGTTCTTCCAAAAAAGCTCAAGGTGAAAAATACCCCCCGCATGAGGGTAAAACCACCCCTATTGCCGAAAACCGGCGGCAAATGATGTTCCCTTCATGAATTGCCGTTTTTGCGCCACTATTCCTCATAACTCCAATTGATATGGAATCTAGACCCCCATAATTCGTTCTTCGGCCAAATTCTGATCAGTTACCCCTAGTTAAGGGGTGGAAACCACCCCTAAAACAAGAAAAATGAGAAAATAGAAGATAAATTATTGCTACAAATTGGCGGAACCTTACATGGCAAGGATAACATCGGGAAGGTAAAACACCCCGCCTGGGGGTGAAACAACCCCTATTGTCGAGAACCGGCAAGAAATGATATTCCCTTTATGAATTACCTCTTTTGCATAACCTCCTATTTCTCATAACTCCAGTTGATATGGAATCTAGACCACCCCTTAAGTAGGGGTAAGTCGGACAAATATTGGAAAAATCGAATTATGCTCACCTAGATTTTTCATGACGATCAATTTAAGCCCACGGAGACCTCTGGACGACCTTCCCCGTTCTTGGTACACGCTATAGAAAAAACAGGCGAAAAAATGGGTTTTTTTGCGGTTACTCTTTAGTGAATTCAGTATATGTATTTTTTTAAATAATTTGTTTCCTTCAGAGCAAGGAACGAGTGTTTTAAGAGCCCTAAGCTTCAGTCAGTTACAATTAAAAATATTTATAACAATTAGTAAAATTCATAAACAACTGTCATGGGAAATTCATATTTTAAATTTCATATTATTATTTTGTTTTTATTTTATTTTATTTCAACGGGTTCCCATTCCAGTACACATTATAAAAAGAAACAAAAAGTTACATAAGCACATCAAAAATGTAACATATAAAAGAACAATAAATTTATACAATTGTAAACATAGCGCATGACCCAGACAATTAAAGGCATTTACACATCATTAAGGAAGTAATTCATAACTTGCATTCTGAAATTAGTAAAGACAAACCAAAGAAATCCATCCGAAGACAAAAATTTAAATGTAAATTCATATCTTCTGTCCCGTAATAAAAGTTTGTACGATGAGAAACTCGTCTCGACATCTGTAGACGTTAGGGGAAAATATTTTAATAAAAGGGTTATCTGTGTCCATCGTAACTCAATGATGCAACTTCGACAAAGCAACGCTTTTCCAGAAAATAGAAATAATATTGACTTCAATAGTTACCAATCTTGTATGTTTTGTATTTTTAATATTTGGTTAATTTACTCATTTGCTCTTATGTTTTTATGTAGTTTTTCTGTTTTTATCAGCACAATGCAAGTGTTTCTAAAGTTTCTAAATAAAGTCAGCTACTAATAGAAAAAAACTGAGAGTAATTGTATAGGGGTTCAAAAAATATGTGCTTATATTTGCATGATACATGATATTTCTATATATATCTAATGACTGCAAAAGATTTTAAATAATGTCAAAAAGTGTCGATTAGACTTATAACTGCGTAGCCCAAAAATAATAAAAAATCGATCAAGTCGTTTTCGAGATATTTGGAATAAACAAAAATTTTCCGCGAACTTTGGCGCTCCCTAGCGGCTAAACGAAGCAAGTTTGGAAATAAGTAAATTGGGCTAAATCGGCTTATTTTGAACCTAGGAGTCTGTGGTCTTCCGATGTACACGTCTTTTTCGGACACCCTGTATATGTATATTTTACTTGATCTTTACTGATGTTATTAGATAATGCTGTTTGATATATGTGATTAAACTTAAAATTTAGGTTACCAATTTCAATATCCATCCATCTGTCAGTTTGTAGTTACTGTAGGTCTTTCTCCTACTTAGTACTTACTCCCAATTGTTTGTGTCATTCCCATTTTTCGTATTCTTATTTCTCATCCTTCCAATATGCCCTGGCCATCTTAACCTTTGTGCCTTTTCCATGCTTACTATATTCACCTCTTTGTATAAACTTTTTATTTCCTCTTTCGTTCTTCTGACCCACCCTTCTTCTGTTCTTTTTCTCCAAAAATTGTTTTCAATATTTTCCTCTCCTACCCTTCCAGTCTTGTTTATTCTGCTTTCTTCAGCGTTCACATTTCACTTCTGGTCTTGCCACTGTATTGTATAGTCTTCGTTTGCCTAGAAATATTTTTATTTCTCAATATTCCATGCAGTCCTGCTACACATTATTCTAGCATCAATTTCATCCTGCATTTTCGGTTTTCTGGCAAATATAGTTCCTAAATATGTGAATTGCTCTACATTCTCAAACCTGTTTGTTTTCCCTTGAGTTATATGTGTTATAAAAAACTTACCTTTTTGATATTTTTCTTCCATGTACTGAGTTTTTTTCATCATTAATATATAGAGAATTTAAAAATAAATGTCTTTTTTTGCTCATAAGTGAGCCCTAAGTAGAGTTCTGTTAGCAGGTGTGCTTTCCACTCTCTATAATAGTTATATCTTTATTTTATTTATTTATTTAAAAAAAACCTTCATATTTCTTTTCTACTCATAGTTTGGGAGATATAACTGCAAAGCCAATTATGAAAACCAACATGATCCTGCAAATTCCGATAGCCACGATAAATCCGAACTTGGACGAAATCCAAAGCCACTTCTCGCAAGTGCTGAACAATATTCTAGATACCCACAAGTACATCAGTATGTGGGGACAAGAAGCCGAAAAAAAGAAATCTACCATTAAAACAAAACGAGGTTTGTTTTTCGTGTAGTTGCGATACCTTTAAATATTATTATTATGTTTTTTTATAGAAGAAGCCGAGAGTATGATAAAACCTTACAACTATTTCAAAATCGTCAGTGAGAATAAGGAAATAGTGCGCATATTTATGAGTCTGCAAGGTGTGATGTATCTAGTGAATCCGGACATTTTAAGCCTTTTAGAGGTGAGTGGTTTTGGTTAATAGGTACACGCAGAAATACAAGTATTTATTCATAGAAATATTTGGAGTGGAATTTCCTTTGGGCCGAAGACAGGGATAAACAAATTGAGGACTTTTGTGAAACTAATCCGCTCATTGTGGAGATTTCCGAGAGATTTCAGGAATACGACGCGAGAGCGGAAGTGATAAAGCAGCTGCCGCAGAAGCACAACATCGGTGCCGTCCAAATTGCGATGGGTGAGTTTGATAAATTTCCACCATCGCACGATAAAACTGTTGAAATTTCCAGAAATGTACAAGTTAGCCCTGCTGGTGGAATCCGATGCTTGGAAACACATCCTGGGCAAGAAGCTCGGACTGTTGTACAAGCAGAAGCTGAACAAGATGGTAGATTTCATCAAAACTCAAGAGAAAATTTTAAACAAACCCATTAAGGACTTGGACGATTGTCGGTAAGTACTGAAAATAGGGACATTAGAAACATTTTTCTCTAACCATGTTTAGGCTTGCGATGAACTGTTTGGAAGTCATAAGGGAGAACTTCATAGAAATGGACATGGATTTGGGACTGATGGAAGAGGCATACGGCACATTTGCCAGATTTAATATCGATGTCCCCAAGGAAGAGATAGAAAGGGTTGAATCTCTCAGATTTAATTTCCAAAATATGGTTACCCATGTAAGTACTAAATACTTTTTTAAAATTTTTATGTCTCTGTTTCACTGCACGTTTCTATTTCACTTTTTATTTATGTATATTGGTTTCGCGTTTCTGTTACTTAAATATTATGTATTATGTATCCTGGATTTTAATTTATTATTCTTCCACTACCTGCATTACTTAGTTTGGTCTGCAAGTACATTTTTTTCCATAGACCTCATCATAAAATGCATATTTAACATATTTTCTAAATAAAAAGTTGCACATTTTAGATATCATATTTTTACGTCCACAAATATTTTTTATGAAATGGACGTGAAATAATTTAGTTCACAAATATTTATGGACGTAAAATAATATGGCATTTAACAAAAATGCCATTAAATCAACACAGGTAGCTCAATTTAGGTGACATATTGTTTTATGTCTGCAAATATTTCATGGACTTGGTTACTCCACGTTCGTTGAAATTAGATAGAATGAATTATCAATTGCGAATCAAAAATGGACGTGAAGTAATGAAGTATATTGAAGTATTTGTGGACGTAAAATATATAACATTTAAAAAGTGAAATTAAATCAAACAAATTATGTCATGTTAAAATTGAAGCAAAAATTTTATAGGTACTTCACCTGCAACCTCCATATTACAATAAAGAATTTTGTTGTTGAGCGCACCATAAAATGTGTTTTTAACTCATTTTCAAATGAAAGTTGCACAAATTAGATATATTGTTTGACATTCACAATTAAACAGTATGATTTAGAAACGTGAATTAAAAGTGGACGTGAAGTAATTTAGTTCGTGTAGTATTTGTGGATGTGAAATTATATTGCATTTGGAAAGTGCTACTAAATCAAAACTATAATCAAGCTAAGCCATATATTTAAACTTAATGGAAAAGTTGTACTTTATCCACAACCTGCATGTTTATAGTCATAACTATTTCAGCACAAAGTCTTAAAAATAAATTTATTTGTTATAGTCGAAAGTAATACAAGAAGAAATCTGCACGGTCCAAGGACCCCTCCTGGAGGAATTAACGGAGGGTGTGGCCAAATTCAAGGACGACGTGGCTATTTTTGACAAAGACTTTGAAGAGAAAGGCCCTATGGTCCCCGGTCTATCGGCTCGAGAGGCCAGCGACCGAGTACTTGTCTTCCAAGATCGTTTCGACGAACTTTGGAGGAAGTTTGAGATGTACAGCAGCGGTGAAAGACTTTTCGGGTTGGAAGTGAACGACTATCCCGCATTACACAAACGGAAGAAAGAATTTAATTTGCTGAACAAGTTGTACGGCCTTTATTTGGCCGTCAATCACAGCATAGATGGATATTTTGATATCTTGTGGAGCGATGTCGATACCGATGTCATATTTGCTGAGTTGCAAGAATTCCAGAATAGGTGAGTGAAAAATTTGTCAGCTTAAGAAAGTGCTGCTTTATTTAATTTTTTTTTAGATGTCGTAAGCTTCCTAAAGGCATGAAAGACTGGCCTGCATTTTTGGATTTAAAAAAGAAAATTGATGACTTCAGCGAGACTTGTCCTTTGTTAGAGTTGATGGCGAACAAGGTGGGATAAAAATTTGCTTCCATATACATATAATTCACATTTTCTTGCCGTTTTTTTGCAGGCCATGAAAGACAGGCACTGGAAAAGGATAAGCAACGTTACCAATTACACCTTCGACGTCGAGTCGCCGACCTTTACTCTCAGAAATGTGATGGAGGCTCCGCTGCTGGCCTTCAAAGATGACGTGGAAGACATTTGCATCAGTGCCGTTAAAGAGAAAGACATAGAAGCCAAACTGAAGCAAGTGATAGCCGACTGGGCCATTGTGGAGTTGTCTTTTGCTACGTTTAAAGCTAGAGGCGAACTGCTTCTGAAGGGGCAGGAGACAGGAGAAATTATCACTGCGTTGGAGGACAGTTTGATGGTGATGAATTCGCTTTTGAGCAACAGGTAAGTCTTGAACTAAACTAGAACTGTTTAAAAAAATCGTTATTACTACTTACTCCATAGACTTTCTTAATAACTAATAAATGGTTTCTCCATTATAATTTATAAGACAAGCAGAATGATGAACATGAAATTAATTGTTACTCATAATATTATAAATGCACTTTTTCAATCTTAAATCGTCATAGAAAGTTCAGAAATATCTCGTCTTGCCTTTTTGACAGTTCTCTAACAGTTTCGCAGTTATCTCAGAAGAACTTCAACTAATAATTGTTATAGTTAATAACGGAGATATGGGATATTTGCTGAAAATTCAATAACTTTTGAGTTTTGGTCATTGACGTTTGGTTCTATGTAAAGTTATATCGGAGAAGCTTTTGCTAGAAGTTCTACCAAAATAACTCCATTTTAGATATAAAAACTTAGCTTTTGGAAAGAGCTATTTGCTCGTTCAAACCCCATTCCTCTATGTCAAGTAATAATGGAAATATAGGGAGTTAAAGATGAATGATCTTAAAACAAAGATCAGTGGCCTTGAACAAACACTCAGCGACCTTGAACCGAAGCTCATCGATATTTTGTATATCCGTTATTAATCAATGTAGATAAATGTATAGTCGGGCTTCAGAATAGTAGAAAGTCATTAATTTAGAGCACTTTGATGAGTATGGGAGGTGAGGGTTGTAGAGGACAAGATTCCATAGGCATGAGAAGGGTTCAAATAACACAGAATTACCAAAAGTAGATTGATAGGGTCAACCACTTTAATAGTTTACTTTAAAAAGTTTATTCTCACCCATAGAATGCCGTTCTTTTGGAGAGCAGTAGTCTATCACCACCCACTTACACCTACCTGATGCGTACTTCACGGATATCACACTTTGACATATAATACACTGCATTACAAACACACTATACACTACTGGTTATTAGGTCTGTTCATAGAACAGTTGGAAACCTTACACATAAGGTTGAAAATGCTTTGTTTTAGATGCAGAGTGCATGTTTCTGATACTTCCGATACTTCTCACTTATTAGATTAGGGCATGTACGATTTTGCGAATACATAACGTATTCAGCTTAAATTATTACCCATTATTGAAATCAGAAACACAAAATCACTAATAAATTAATTACAAACACAATTAAATTCAAGGAAAGATATACACAAAATATTCTCATGCAGATTTTCAATATTTCACGCTTTCAGAGTTGCATTGGTAAAATTGCTAGTCAAAGTTCTTTCAAAACTCACATTATCTTGAACGATATTAAAATTTAATAAGCGTCGTTTTAGATATAATGCCCCTTTTAAAAAAGACATCCAACTCTGGGTGCACAAGTTGGTAGACACTTCCGAGATTTTAGAAAAGTGGTTGATTGTGCAGAATCTCTGGGTATATTTGGAAGCTGTATTTGTCGGGGGTGACATTTCCCGTCAACTGCCGGCCGAAGCCAAAAGATTTAATGTATGTTCTTAAATTAGTGGTAATTGTAGATTTTTATAAAATACCACCATTATTTTGTGCAGAACATTGACAAATCTTGGATCAAGATTATGCAGAGAGCACATGAAATTCCTAATGCCGTGGAATGTTGTACAGGGGACGAAACCATGGGTCAGCTGTTACCTCATCTCCTGGAACAATTAGAAACCTGCCAAAAGAGTTTGACGGGATACTTAGGTTATTTCAAATTTCCTCCAGAACTAACAAACTTTAACCATAAATTTTCGTATAGAATCCAAACGGTTGTGCTTCCCGAGGTTCTTCTTTATCTCTGATCCGGTGCTGTTGGAAATATTGGGTCAGAGTTCGGATCCATCTTCCATCCAACCGCATTTACCCAGTTTATTCGATGCAGTTTTTAAAGTATAAACCGTAATACTTCAACTTTCTTGAACGTATTGACTAATTTATGTTTCTAGGTGGACTTTGATGATAAAAAAACCGATACCATCATCGCAATGAGGTCCGATCTAGGTGAGAAAGTGGTTTTCGAAAAGGGCGTCCAGTGTGCCGGTGGGGTGGAATTCTGGTTAAACAGCCTTCTCCAGATGGTGAGGGACACGGTGAAGAACGTCATTGCTTCGCAAGCCCAGTGCTTCTCCGATCCGAATTATGATTTCGTAGCCAACTTTGTCACTTTCTGTGGACAGGTGATGAGTCGTTTTTGTTTCACAATGGGTTTTGTGCATTGTTTGTTTTGTAGGCTGGTCTGGTGGGCGTTCAAATTCTGTGGACTAAGGAGTCCGAAATCGCTATAAAAAAAGCGAGGGTTGATAGAATGTTGATGAAAGTCACGAACCAAAGGTTTTTGGATCTTCTGAACGCTCTCATCGATTTAACGTCGCAAGACTTGACAAAAATGCAAAGGATCCGCTTTGAAACGATGGTTACAATACACGTTCATCAGAGGTGAGTTTATTCAATATAATTGTCCATATTTCTTCAATATTATATTTTCAGAGATATTTTCGATACTATCTGCAAACTGAGAGTGAAATCCGTCCTGGATTTTGCCTGGCAAGCTCAGACAAGGTTCTATTACAATGAAGAAAACGATGATGTTGATGTGAGAATAACCGACGTCATTTTCCTGTATCAAAATGAGTATTTGGGTATTACTGAACGTTTGGCCATTACCCCGCTGACAGACAGGTGTTATATCACCTTGGCGCAAGCCATTTGTAAAAAAAATATGAATAAGCGATATGTTTTTTTCTTAACGGATTTTTTTGTAGGGATAAACATGGGTGGCGCTCCGGCGGGTCCTGCCGGGACTGGTAAAACTGAAACGACTAAGGACATGGGCAGAACTCTCGGTAAATTTGTAGTTGTGTTCAATTGCTCAGATCAAATGGATTTCCGAGGTCTTGGAAGAATTTTCAAGGTACGAGTACAAATATGATCTATTGGGTTCAGTTCTTTTCACATTTTTTTTTTTTATTTATTTTTTAATTTTTATTTTTATTTTCATTTTACCAAAAAGATGGTAGTATAATTTCGGATTACTGTGTCTACAAAGTGCGACCATTGTATTTCGATTATAAATAGAAGTTCAAATGTTTTGCCATTTGGCTTTAGCAATAGTGCACACTCTGCTACCTGATTGATACGTTGTACAATTGGTTGCCGAACACATTGACACAGCTTAAGGAGGACTAAAAGAAAGACAAGAAAACATTATATTTTCATTATGTTGACAGAAGTTGCATTTCTCATTGAATATTATAAATTTTTTAATAAATCTTATTGAGCCACAATTAAATAAGGACGATTGATTGGATTATATTCAAAACTATTTTTCAAAACACATTACCAACCTTTAGTATTGTCTACCTGTGTTTACTAGCTCTTAACGTTTGTACTCTGTTCATTACCATTATATTTTATAAATTTGAGCAATAATAACTATAATATGTGCAAAATCTCTTAAACGAGCCCTAGGCAAGTCCGTAAACAGAGTCAGTCTGAATTTGTTTTTAAAATAAAGTTAGTCTGACCCTGTTTACCGACTTGTCTAGGTCTCGTTTAAGAGATTTTGCACATATCATAGTCCCGCCATCTAGCCGACATGGTCCACAACTAACGCCGGTTGACTAACTATACTTATATAAACACTGATAATAACTACTGATGAATTAATAATAAAAAATGTGATGTTAAATTGTCAGCTTTTACTTGTAGTCAAAACTCTTTGGCAGTATTATCTCCTATGGTGTAGACCATACCATTTATTTAACGTAAAAATCACACGGGTTTAGGTTAGGTGATAGGGGATTCAAGCAAGCTTAGGTCCGGTGATAGAGGAGGCCAGACAACTGAACCTTCTCAATCTTTCACGACTAATATCTGTAAACATTGTACACTATTTGCATAAAATGTGATGGAGCGCCATCATAAGAAAACCCACATACACTGTTGAACGTTGAGATTATAAATTATATTTGCAGGGTTTAGCTCAGTCTGGCACCTGGGGCTGCTTTGACGAGTTCAATCGTATAGAACTGCCAGTACTTTCAGTAGCGGCCCAACAGATATTCATCGTATTACAAGCAAGGAAGGAGAGAAAACCAATGTTTATTTTCATGTAAAGATAATTACAGTTTTATATATTCATTATTCAATATTATCATTGCTGCTAGGGATGGTGATAACGTTTCGATGAACATTGAGTTTGGAATTTTCTTAACTATGAATCCTGGTTACGCCGGTCGACAAGAGTTACCGGAAAACTTGAAAATAATGTTCCGCAGCGTTGCCATGATGGTGCCCGACAGACAGATTATCATTCGGGTGAAACTAGCTTCTTGCGGTTTCAAAGACAATGTGTACCTGTCGAGGAAATTTTACACCCTTTACCAGTTGTGCGAGGAACAACTGTCCAAACAGGTGCATTATGATTTCGGTCTGAGGAACATCCTTTCGGTCTTGCGTACCCTCGGAGCTCAGAAACGAGCTAACCCCAACGACAGCGAAGAGGTCACTGTTATGAGAGTTTTAAGGTTAATATACATAAATTCTATGTTGCCTGTTGTTATGTTCTGATGTTTTTAGGGACATGAATCTGAGTAAATTAATAGATGAAGATGAACCTTTGTTTCTTTCTTTAATTGAAGACATGTTTCCGGGGATTAAGTTAATGACAAAGACATGGAAAGACCTTCAAAAAGCCATAACGAACCAGACGGCAGAGATGGGTCTTATCAATTATCCTAGTTGGAATCTGAAGCTTGTTCAACTTTATGAAACGTCACTGGTGCGCCACGGGCTCATGGTTTTAGGTAAATGTTTTAAAATACTCTGGTCTTATAATTTTTAAAAAAAATTATACACTACAATTAATATTAAAAATGTTTTCATAAACCATGTGTGGCCATTACAATTGTCAATTATCACTTGATATTTTTATAGGCACAAATAGAATTCCACTTTCTACAATCAACTAGAACTGGCTGTGATATTCTTAATGTGACTGCCAAATTCTCAATTTGACTGTATAAAATTGTCATTTTGACTAAAATTTTCAATTTGCTTATAAAGTTTTTAATTTGACAGTCAAATTCAGAATTTAACTGTATAAAATTCTCAATTTGACTGTAAAATGTTGCATTCTTTGTCTGTCACATTTTCAATTTACCCATAAAATTTTCAATTTCTTGAAATTCTCAATTTGGCCAGCATCATAATTCTCAAGCGATATACGCTTGATATTTTTATAAACACAAATAGAATGCTACTTTCTACAATCAACTAGAAACTGACTAAAATTCAGAATGTGATTGCCAAATTCTCAATTTGACTGTATACAATTATCATTTTGACTCAAATTTTCAATTTGTTAAATTTTCAACTTACCTGTCAACTTTTCAGTCTGCGACTTTCTTGGTGTCTCTAAAATTCTCAATAGTCTGTTCAATTCTCAACATTACTCAAATTCTCAATTTGTCTATAAATTTTTTTTACTTGAGAACCGAAGTCTCAATTGGATTGTCAAATTCGTAATTTGATTATAAAATTTGCTATTTCACTGTATAATATTCTGAATTTGACTGTAAAATGCTCAAGTTGTCTGTCAAACTGTCAAATTCTCATCATACCTGTTAAATGTACAGCCTGTCAAATTCTCTATTTGACTTTGTACCGCAACCAACAATGATATTAATAATTGACATCATTGTAAACAAGAATGTGTTTCAAATTGATTTGTGAATTCTAGCACAAATTTAAAATATTAATAATTTGCATTAAACAATACTTATTTTAATCAGCGTTAGGTAGGTGTTGTTTGTAAAATAGGGATTCTTAATTAAAGCTAATTCTGAATTGTAGAAAAAACCAAATTGTGTTTTAAATTTTCTTCTAGGTCCCACAGGTGCTGGTAAAACGAAATGTATGCACTGCCTGATGCGATCGATGACTGAAATGGGACTTTCACATAAAGAATTGAGAATGAATCCCAAAGTAACATAAAATGTATATGTAGATATAACTTTCCATCAACTGTATTTTGTTTAGGCTATAACGGCACCACAAATGTTTGGGAAGTTAGACGTAGCCACAAACGATTGGACGGATGGTATTTTCTCCACACTGTGGCGAAGAACTTTGAAATTCAAAAAGAGGGATTATTGTTGGTGAGTAATCCCGAAGTATTTAATAAGTTTCTAGCTCTTACAGTTTATTATTTTTTTATTTAAATGTCTAAATGTGTCTACACTGTAACAATCATAATATACGAGTATATTAAAGGTTAGTTCTGGACGGGCCAGTAGATGCCGTTTGGATCGAAAACCTGAACTCTGTCCTGGACGACAATAAAACCTTAACCTTGGCCAATGGTGACCGAATAGTGATGGCCGCCAACTGCAAACTGGTATTTGAGCCCGATAACGTGGACAATGCCAGTCCCGCAACCGTATCCAGGATGGGTATGGTGTTTATGAGCGCCTCAGTGCTACCTTGGCACCCGATATTAGAGGGCTGGCTGAAAACTAGGCCGCAAGGCGAAGCAGATACCGTCAGAGCTCTCTTTAACAAGTGCTATGATGATTTACACACCTATGTTCAGACCCGCCTCAAATCGAAGATGTTTGTTAGAGAAGCGTTTTACATTAGGCAGTGTACGGATATACTACAAGGCATTTTGGATATATCCGATGAAGCTAGTACGCGTATCTTTTGATATCGTTTGTGGTTCGAAATATGTCACTGTTCTTTATTGCAGAGGTTTGGACTGACAAGCAACTGGAACGTCTCTACTTGTTTGCGACGATGTGGTCGTTAGGCGCGTTGCTGGAACTCGAGGACAGGTCTAAACTGGAAGAGTTTGCGCTGACTCATCCGTCGAAAATGGACTGGCCGAAGTGTAACGAAAATGAAACTATTTTCGAATACGTAGTTAACCCCGAGAACGGGAGGTGGGAACACTGGTCACAAAGAGTCGAGCAGTTCATCTACCCAACGGACAGCGTTTTAGAATTTACCGGTATTTTGGTGCCCAACGTCGACAATGTCAGAACTGCTTTTCTGATACACAATATCGCGAAACAGACTAAAGCAGTACTCCTGATAGGTTAAAAGATACTTAAATGCCCGAGATGACGTTTACTGTTTTGTTTACATGGTTTCAGGTGAGCCCGGTACAGCGAAGACTGTCATGATCAAAGGATATACCTTAGGGTTCGACCCAGACTTCCAACTGAGCAAGTGCTTTAACTTTTCTTCCGCAACTACACCCAACATGGTGCAGGTATTTATGGATAATTATTTCTAATAAGTTTGTTTTTCATTTTATATCTGTATTTATGTGTATTTTTTTTAACTTTATTTTATTAATACGCTTACCAGTGCTGCCTGTTGTTATCTTTTTAAACTAACTTGTATGAAATTAACATAGTGGCAGAGAGTATAAATGCAATGGAAAATATTTTTGTATTGTATGAATGACCTTTGACATTGATCTAGAAGAACAGTTACCATGATATGTCAGGGTAATAGTACTACAAGAGTAAAAAACAAATGGCTAATGTTACTTTGGAGAGACGAAAAATGTCAAATATGTTATCGTATAATTTTAACACCTATATTTTATTTTCCAGATTTTTAGTTTACCAGAAGGTTATTTTATAAATATGAACCTAATTCAAATTATTGCAAAGTTACTGTATACTTTTATTTATTTGTTTACAAAATAGTTTTATTGGAATTTTTATTTATTTTTATTTTACAAAACCATGTTAGGTCTTACGATCACTAAAAAATATATACTCGTAATTATTCATTAATATTGAAGTTCAAACCGTTAGTTTTATAAATTTAACTCTCAGATAAGTCAAAGTAGGGTTTCAATTTTGGTGACAAAAAGGATGTCCAGATTTACGAGGCCTTCCGAATCCAGAGGGTATTGCGATTATTTATTTAATTTATTACCTTTATTACCCTGTTAAAATAGTATATGTTACAAATTATATTTTTTTTTGGCATAGGTTCTAAGATCTATGCCTATCGCAATGCCTAACATTTCTGAGGGTTTACAAACGTCACAAGTTCTAGACAATGTCAACTATTAAACGGATCCTCTTATTCTTATCAATCTAATGGGTTGAGTCAGACTAAAGGAAGCTTTCAATTCGACTGATCTCTATACTCTCAAGTGACCTCAGAATCGAAAGGTCACTTAATTTGACAGCTCCTTACAGTTGAAAAACTAACCTATTAATATCTTATTTATCAATATATTAAATGAATCGGCACTTAAATTATTGTTTTCATTAGCGAATTATAGAGTCTTATGTGGACAAAAGAGTAGGAACCACCTTTGGTCCTCCGGCAGGCAAAACCTTAACGATATTCATAGATGACATAAATATGCCGGTAATCAACGACTGGGGGGATCAGATAACTAACGAAATCGTTAGACAGCTCATGGAAGCAGGAGGTAAGGTGGGCATGTACTTCATTTAGAACTTCCTGATATGTCGTATTTCAGGTTTCTACAGTTTGGACAAGCCTGGCGATTTTTCTTTTATTGTGGACGTAATGTTCCTGGCCGCCATGATTCACCCTGGGGGTGGAAGAAACGACATACCCCATAGGCTTAAAAGGCAGTTCTGTATATTTAACTGCACATTACCTAGTACCACGTCCATGGATCTGATTTTCAGTACGTTGTAAACTCTCCTATATACATTGTGTTATATTTGTACTGATGATTACTTTAGGCCAAATCGGCTGCGGTTATTTCTGCATCGAGAGATTCAATCAAGAGGTAGTAGACTTCCTTCCGAGACTCATACCTTTAACGAGGCATCTCTGGCAGAACACAAAGAAAAAGATGTTACCGACACCCGCCAAGTTCCATTACGTGTTCAACTTACGAGATCTGTCCCGCATCTGGCAGGGCATTCTAACCGTTCAGGGTCTCGAATGTCAGACAAAAACGTCGCTGTTGAAGTTGTGGCGACACGAGTGCACGAGAGTGATAGCCGACCGGTATAAACCTTCGGCTTTCGGTGTGCATGGTATTTTTTACATGCTTTATTATAGATTTACGGAGGAGTCGGACAGAATTTGGTTTACTGAGAACATTAGGAAGCAAGCGCATGAAGAACTGGGTGACGATTTCCAGTTCTATACTGAAGAGGAAACATTCTGGGTAGATTTCCTTCGAGAACAACCTGAAGCAACGGGAGACGAGCCAGAGGACTTTTGCTTTGACGCGCCTAAGGTTTACGAAGAGATACCCAGTTGGGAATTCTTAAAGGAAAAATTATTCAGTAAATATAAAGTTTTTAGGCATAGATGAACCAATCGTTGAATTTATTTTGTAGCGTTTATGGCAACGTATAATGAGCAAGTACGAGGCGCTTTGATGGACATGGTATTCTTCCGTGATGCCATGGTACATCTAATGATAATCTCAAGAATCATAAGAACGCCCAGAGGAAACGCTCTTCTTGTAGGAGTTGGCGGATCAGGAAAACAGAGCTTAACCAGATTATCTAGTTTCATGGCGAATTATAATAGCTTCCAAATTCAATTGACGAGGTAACATTAACCAATCTCATAACTTACCTTTCGAAATCTTCACGAATATAATTTTACAGATCGTACAACGTAAGCAACTTAATGGATGACATGAAATTTCTATATCGAGAAGCCGGCATGGTAGGCCAGGGTACGACATTCATTTTCACTGACAACGAAATCAAGGAGGAGACTTTCTTGGAGAGCTTAAATAACATCCTGAGCTCAGGGGAAATAGCGAATCTTTTCGCTAAGGACGAACTTGACGAGATCCAGTCAACTTTAATACCTGTGATGAAGAAACTGCAACCGAAACGACCGCCCACCGTGGATAATTTGTACGACTTTTTCATCACCAGAGCCAGGACCAATTTGCACGTAACTTTGTGTTTCTCACCGGTAGGCTGGCTCTATTTCGCTTCGATTTACTTTGCTAACCTCATTGCAACATTTGTAGGTTGGAGAAAAGTTTAGAAAAAGGGCGTTAAAGTTCCCCGGATTGATTTCCGGATGTACGATGGATTGGTTCTCCAAATGGCCCGAGGACGCACTGATCGAAGTCTCTTCCCATTTCCTGAAAAACTATGCTGTAGTATCCACACCGGAAGTCAAACAAGAATTAATTTTCATCATGGCTGAAATCCAAGACAACGTAGCAGAATTCTGCGTTCAATACTTCAACAAGTATGTAGATCTTAATAGTAATAATAATCTGAAATCTGGGAGAGGGTAGCTCAAAAACGGCTACAGCACTTAGGCCCCATTGGGCCTTTTGTACTTAACAGAATAATATCAATATAAGTATTTTATTGGATAAATCAAATGGGGCCATCAACCGAAATTCTGTAATGTATAGTATAGGGTGATATTAAAATATATAGCCAAATGGTAGAACGTAGAGGTCAACATATATTATTTATACCTAATTTACTTAGTTATAAAGTAATCTTTGGCGGTAGCTGTTTTTTTTTTTTTTTTTCTTAATAATTAAAGAGAGAAATCTTCAATTATGATTTCACACATCAATTTTATGATTATCACATCAGTTTTATGGTTTTCACACATTAGTTTTATGATTATCACATCAATTTTATGATTTTCACACTTTAATATTTTGATTTTCACACATCAATAATAAGTATTTTATTGGATAAATTAAATGGCCAACAAGCGTGATTTTAAAATATGTATCCAATGGTAGAATGTAGACGTAACTTAGTACTTGCATTGTAATCTTTAGTTGTACTTGTTTCGTTTTTCTTGTTAATTAAAGATAAATCTTCAATTTTATAAATTTCACATCAATTATATAGTTTTCACACATTAATTTCATGATTATCACATCAATTTTATGATTTTCACACATTAATTTTATGATTTTCATACCTCAATTTTATGATTTTCACACGTCAGTAATATTGTAAGTATTTTATTGGATAAACCAAATGCCCATAAACCGAAATCCTTCAATATACATATAGGGCGTTTTTAAAATATGGAAGTCAATAGTGGTAGAACGTAGAGGTCAAAATAGATTATTTGAACCTAGTTTACGTAGATACGGGTTCTATCACAATTTTTTAACAGTAGTTAAAAGTTATGATAAAAGTTTTAAGTGCTTACTAATTAAAGAAAAATCAATTTTATGAGATTCACACGTCAATTTTATGATTATCACACATTAATTTTATGATTTTCACACATCAACTTTATGATTTTCACACTGACAAATTACATTAAAATATTTATAATTTAACTTGGAAGTTTTCTGCAGATTGCAACTAATAATCAGACTTTGTTCTGAGAACTAGCATTAAAATATTTGTATATTTAACTCGAAAGTTTTATGCAGATTCCGGCGAAGAACGTACGTTACCCCGAAGACGTTCATATCCTTTCTGGCTGCGTATCAGGTGCTCTACAAAAAGAAACTGGACGAAATTGGGGTTCTGGCCATGCGCATGAAGAGCGGCCTGACAAAACTGGTGGAGGCGCAAGCCAGCGTGGACGAACTGAGGAAGGAACTGGCCATTAAAGAACAGGAAATGAGCGTTGCCACTGAAGCTGCCGAAAAGGTATACAAAATTCTTTGATGGAATAAAATTCTGAAATATCTGTAATTAGGTGCTGAATGAGGTTTTGGCCGCATCAGAAGTAGCGAACAAAATCAAGGAAGAGGCCACCGTGGTGAAAGACAGAGCTGAGAATCTGGTGGCGTTGATCAGCGTAGATCAGCAGGAGGCGGAAGGCAAGCTTATGGCAGCTAAGCCGGCTTTAGATGCTGCCGAACAGGCCTTACTAGTAAGTCAAATATATGTAATCAATTTTATTAATATTTAGTAACTATAGTCGAAGTCCAAAATTGTAGAGAGTGACTCATACAGTATATAAAAATACTATTACTATTAAGCGTATAATATTTTTATAAGGGATTACACATTATTTACCTTATTATTACTGTGTCGCTTTCTATGCACAACGATACTATACTCACATTCGCGGCATCACGATAAAGACTCAGTCAAACTGAAGCCCGAAGTATTCTCTATTTCTTTTTATTGCATTGTGGAAAACAATATTTTAATGTGTGTAAACCGTGAGCGTTAGTACATGACTTCGCCGCGGTTAGAACGCCATTAGATTATGTGTACGTTGAGGAATTAGCTGCTATTCGCTGTTATTTCTATAGTTATATTAAATTATATAAAAATAAATTATTGCTACTGTGAAGTTAAGAAATAATAGTTAAAAATGGATCAAAGTGCCAGTTCTAATAAAAGGTCTGTTAGTAATCGACATAACCTATGTAACGGACAATTGATAATAATAAAAAAGTATACGAAAGAATTGGAGTGCGAAACTCTAATATAAGTGTTAGTGAAGCTGTTGATATGTGTAGTTTGTTAACACAAGTGCCAGTTTCTAGTGTATATCGTGCTATAAAAAAGAGTGTGGAAGTAAATCCAAAGAAGAAAAAAATAGACACACGAGGAAGGAAAAAATGAAGTTGATGATGACATAAAATACGCCATTCACACGAAAATTCATGGATTCTTCTTCAGAAATGAAATACCGACGATAAAAAAAATTCGAGCTACGATAGCTGAAGATGAGGACATGTCACAATTATCTGACAAAGTTCTTAGAAGAACAATGCATAACATGAATTTTCGGTTTTTAAAACAAAATTGTAAAAGTATGCTTGTTGAAAAAGATGAAATTGTAGTATAGCGAAGAGAATATTTAGAAAAACTGAGAGAATTTCTTGCATCAGTCAAAGAGATATATTACATGGATGAAGCATGGGTAATCGAAGGTTATATGGTATCAAAAGTTTGGCACGATGGTAATGTTCGAAGTAAAAGAGAAGCATTTTTAAATGGATTTTCTACAGGATTAGGCGTCTTCTGGAAAAGGACGTAGGTTAATAATTACACATATTGGAAGCGATTCGGGATTTTTAGAAAATGGTTTGCATGATTTTGAATCACGTAGGACAGGAGATTACCATGAAGATATGAACAGTGAAGTAGTTGAAAAATGGTTTGAATCTATTTTATCATATGTAGAACAAAGAGCATTTGTTGTGATGGATAACACAACTTATCATAGCAGAAGAGTCCAAAAGTTACCGACATCAGCATTAAGGTAAGCAGATATTATTAAATGGTTAAAATCAAACAATTTTAAATATACGGACACCATGCTCACACCACAATTATTAAAAATTGTCCAAAGAGAAAAAGGTCGATATATTAAGTATGTAGTAGATGAGATGGCCAAAGCACGAGGAATTCATATACTTCGTTTAACGCCATACCATTGTGAATTAAATCCAATAGTTACTTTGGGCACAAATAAAAACCGAAGTAGCACGAAATAATACCACCTTTAAATTAAGTGAAGTTATTATTACAGGAGGCCATTAATCATGTCACTGCTGAAACATGGCGTAAGTGTATGGGCATGTGCAGAAGGAGGAGCAACGTATGTGGGATCTAGATACAACAGTAGATGTTTTGATAGACCCACTCATTATCCATTTAGGGGAAGATGAATCAAGTGACAGTTATAGCAACATCTCTACTGATAGTGATAATTAAATACAATGAAGTGAAAACATTGCTATATAGTGGCAGTAAGGCAAAAGTGTTAAAGTGAAGATTAAATTGTGATAGTGAAATAAAAGTGTTATAGTGAATAAGTGAAGTGGATCTGACACCGAAGTGAAGGTGTGGTAAATAGTGAACATACAGTGATAGTGAAGTTTGTTATGATTCTGACGTAATGCGTACTAATTTAGTTATAATGATAATATTCGTGTAAAACAATTACCTATATGAAATGTATAAATAGTCAACATCTTGAGGCGGCATGAGCTGGGTGGTGGTGGGTCATCGGGCATCGTTTTATAGGATATATTTACAATGTTGTTAAGAATCTTTTCAGTTTGTTTTGATAAAGTTTCTAAATCAATTCAGGTACACCGATATGCAAGATAAAAACTTTAAATTTGGAAATAATTTCTCATTTTTATTATCTAATGTTTCGAAATTGGCAAAAACTGTTACATCACTGTATTTACTAAGAATAATAGATATTATGTAATATAATTATTTTTGTTATCTTTTATGTATATTTTTTATATCTGAGCTCCTTTAAATTCAGTACGCCTCTGAAATGTTGCTCCTCACACGCTTCGCCCGTCACGCTAGCGATGAGTCACTCTACAGTTTTGTACGTCGACTTTAATTTAAGTAAATTTGACACAATTGAGGGAATTATTATTGATAATTTATTGATGCCGTATGGAGATGTACAACATATTTAGGATGAACTGCTTTAATATTGTATTTTTTATGAATATTAATGTTTATTGCATGTTAAAATTTCCGTTTCTTTTAAAAGTATACAAATGTTATTGTAATATGCCTTATCATAGAAAAACGTAAAAGGTTATAGATTTCTGACTACATACTGTTTAAAAAAAAATAATGAACAATTGGGCACATTCACACTGTCACAAAATTTTCTCCATACACTCCTGTACGATATCTGTGTATTATCGCGAGTTTAGTTTTGACGATCCTCAATGTGAAGTCAGTTTGATGTACCTTCAAGATGCAATAGGATAAATCAAGTTTACACACTAGAATTGTGTAGAAAATTGGAAATGTTGCCGAAGTTTCCATTGTGACTATTTAAGCAATATTATAAATAGAGAGTTATAGAGTCTGTAATAGTTGACTCTACAAGCTGTATTATGCTTTTATATGTCTATATTACTCATAAAACCCATTTTATCATAGTTTTCTATTCAGCTCAATTTAATATAAGCAACAAAGTGATCGATGTCCATTTCTTCGGTATCAGATACTTGACACTTTTTTCTTCAAACATATTTTAACGAATATTTTAATTTGAAAAATCACTAGATTTTCCACTCGTGACCTTTTTTGTAGATAATTTTGTTTTCAGACCATCAAAGCTGCAGATATTGCTACTGTCAGAAAATTAGGTAAACCACCATTTTTAATCACGGTTATTATGGATGCAGTGTGCATATATTTTAAGAGAAAGTTAGATCCAGTGAAACCAGACCCCGATAAGAACTTTTTAGTAACGTCTTGGAGTGAATCTTTAAAGGTATATGTATTGTATGTAAAAAAAGAATAACTTCCATCAGGTTGTACTTTCAAATTTACATTTGCAATTTGTTATTAGGTAATGGCGGATACTCAGTTTCTAAGGAAACTGCAAGAGTACCCCAAAGACACTATCAACGCTGAAATCATCGATTTACTGGTACCATATTTTAATTTCCCCTTATACACGTTTGAGGCTGCTAAAACTGCTTGCGGTAACGTAGCAGGTCTCATTTCTTGGACTATCGCTATGGCGTCTTTCTTCGAAGTCAACAGAGAGGTGCTGCCGTTAAAAGTAAATAAAACTGTCTTCTTTTAATGAATATTTCAGTTGATAAACACTTTTTAGGCAAATTTAGCCATTCAGCAAGTAAAGCTTAATAGAGCTCAGGACGAATTAGGGGCTGCCATGGAATTGTTGAGAACCAAAGAAGAGGAAGTGAGACAGTGCCAAGAGCAGTACGAAGAGGCTATGGCATTCAAAAAAGTATAATTGTAAACGGTATACATTACCAAAGTTACCCTGAATTGATTTTTAGGCGGTTTTTGAGGACGCCATGAAGGTTAAAAACAAAATGGACGCCGCTACTGCCTTGATAGACGGACTAGCGGGAGAGAGAGTCCGTTGGACAGACCAGCTGGCCCAGTTCAAAGCAGAAACTGAGAGACTTGTGGGTGACGTAGTACTGCTCACTGGCTTTTTGGGGTACACGGGTCCCTTCAATCAGGAATTTAGGTTTATCATGCAGCAATCGTGGCTCGAAAGCTTGGCGAAGAGGAAGATACCCGTCACTCTAAGCCTCAATATCATCGATAGCTTATCGGACACAGCCACTGTAAGACAAACGGTATTTCAAATATGTGATATTGGTTGTGATACTGTTTCCATAATAGATTGGGGAGTGGAATCTTCAAGGCTTGCCTACTGACGATCTGTCTGTCCAAAATGGCATAATTGTGACGACAGCCACACGTTATCCACTGCTGATTGATCCGCAATCTCAAGGAAAAACGTGGATCAAAGAAAAGGAGAAATCTAACCAGTTGATAGTCAGTCAGTTGACACATAAGTATTTCAGGTAGATGCTTGTGTTTTTGAAGGATATTTTTTATGCTTTAGATAACCTTACCTAACCTAATTTAACTTAACCTAATCTTTAAATGATACTGCAGGAAAGAACTACTCCGGGGACTAATGTCCCGACCGGCATTGAATTACTCCTGCAGTATCTGTGTGAACAGGCAAGAACCCTTGCCGGACACACCACCAGACATAGACCGATTTCGGGCTTGTTAGCCCTCATCAATATGCCATAGGTGAGATGACCGACAATTGAATTGGCTGTTCCTTCATATGTATGTTCACATATAAACTGAATGCAGGTGAGATATAACAAACGATATATCTCACCTTAACCTAATCTAATAAGGCAATCCAACGTGCTGTCAAATCACTTTAAAAATGACGTCTGTAGGACAAACAGTGCTGATTAATGTAACACAACAAAACAAAATCATTACTATAGTCCTTATTTGCCTTATTTAATATAAACTAATCTAACTTAACCTAACCTAACTTTGTATACAGAGTTACTAATCGGCCAAATATCACTAACAGGTTCTATAATGAAGGTTAAAGGGCTAATTCAATCTAAATTTTGAAGGAAAATGTTTTGAGATACAGGATACGAATGTCACTAAAATGTGCCATTTGAAAGGTGAATTAATTTCAATTTTTACTGCACTGGTTAGTAACGAACAAACGTGTTAAAATTGATCTCTGCTAAGTTTGTAATCATATTAAATATTTTTTACGATTTAGGCAAACTTGTCTATCAAATGTCAGCTTGAAACGAGATGTAGCCCTTTAAATGTAGTTACGTGAAACAACATTATAATTGAAGTTATTTTAAATTTCAGTATCATATGATCTTTGATACTGAACTAGTTTAGATGAGCACCCTGAAATAAAGTTTTTACTCATTTTTGCAAAAATGAAACTTTAAGCACGTGTAGAGGAAAACACTCTGTATAGTTTTTGTTCAAATTTTACACGTAGGGGTTTTGAGGGATCCTGATTAGCACCACCTTATCAGATTTTAAATAAAAAAATTGCTAAACGTTTTTATTGAATTTCGGGGGTATAAAAAAAATCATAGCAGGTTTTGGATCGCCATCTTAAATGCCGTGGTAGGGTCGGTGGAAACGGATTTCGATGTCATTTAAAATTAAAAAAAATTGTTTAAATTATCTTGAAGAATAGATATTTTACAGATTTGTACACAAATAAAAGTAGACAGCCTGTATGTATTTCTAACGGTCAAATGTGAGTTCCGTATCCGTATAAATATGACTCCTGTGTAAAGTTACATACTGTGTAGTAAAGCAATTGAAAATTTTCTATTTTTTTTTTAACTCAAATTTACCAACCACTGCTTTTTGCTTTTACATTTGAACTACTTCATTTAATTTTGAACATGGAATCTAGTGGTATACAGGGTGTCCTGAAATGAATGGAACACAGAGCAAGAATATATTGCTGGCAACAAAATAATGCGATCTATCCAAACTTACCTTAGTCCAAGTTGATGGTTAAAAAGATACAGGGTGTCAATGTTCAAATTTAATATTCAGTATTTTTTGTAAATAACTTTTGTAAAAATTCAAATACTTATTTTAGAGACATCACTAGTAGAGGGCGCCAGTTATGGCACAACAAGCTTTTAAATGGCAGACCTTTTTTGTGGCTTAGTGTATCCATCTGACTGTTGAAACAATCCATTCTCCTAGCTTTTTTATTTGAAATATGCCTTCGTTAGGAATAATTCTTTCTGAAATAATACTATTTGACAGTGTATCGAGTAAAAACTGTTTTGGTTTCAGGTAAAGAGCAATTTCCCCTGAAAACACTGCAAAATGTTACTTGAAAAAATTTATAAAATGATTATGCGAAATTTCAAGAAGATTGGCAAAGTTCGTTGGAACTGTTATCTTTAGATTTTCAACAAAGTTTCATCAAAGCGCAAAGATTTCATCAAAACAGGACAATCTTCTTGGAATTTTGCACATTGCCATTAATTAGCATTCTGAAATCTCCAAAATGTATGTAAATATATTTTAAAGAGTTCTCTACAAATATCGAATATGATATGTAATATTTTTGAGAAAAAAATAATTAAAAATATTCCTCAGAAACCACATCGAAGATGCTGTCTCTTTAGGATACCCCATGATTATCGAAGACATAGGCGAAGAATTGGACCCAGCCTTAGACAACGTGCTAGAAAAAAATCACATTAAAGTGGGAAGTACGTATAAAGTAAAGGTTGGCGACAAAGAGGTGGACGTCAACAACAGCTTCAGGTTGTACATGACAACCAAACTGGCCAATCCCAGCTACACACCCGAAATTTTCGCTAGGACTTCCGTCATTGACTTTACGGTCACCATGAAAGGTCTGGAAGACCAGCTGCTCGGCAGAGTCATACTTACGGAAAAAAAGGAACTGGAGACCGAACGGACCAATTTAATAAAGGACGTAACGGCAAACCGAAGGAAAGTGCAGGAACTTGAGCAGAATCTCTTGTATAAACTTACCACCACGAAGGGATCGTTGTTGGACGATGAAACTGTTATTGGCGTGCTGAATACTACCAAGGCCACTGCGAACGAAGTGAAAGAAAAACTGACAATCGCCAAAGAAACCGAAACCAAAATTAATTTAGCAAGGGAAGAGTTTAGACCTGTGGCTACTAGGGGGAGCGTGTTGTACTTCCTTATTGTCGCCATGGCCATGGTTAATGTGATGTACCAGACATCGCTGGTGCAGTTCTTGGAACGATTCGATATTTCAATGTGGAGGTCAGAAAAAACTCCGATTATATCCAAGTAAGTAATTTATTTTACCAAATTTCTTCCTGAGAACTTCCGTACTTTAATTTTTAGGCGGATAAATAATATAATCGAATATTTGACATACGAGATATTTAAATATAAGTGCAGGGGCTTATATGAAGAACATAAATACATGTTTGTTTTGCTCATGTGCCTGAGGATAGATCTTCAGCGAGAGGCGATCACGCACGAAGAATTCGAGAATTTTATTAAAGGTGGAGCCGCACTGGACCTCAATGCTGTCGCTCCAAAACCTTGCGCGTGGATCACAGACATGACCTGGCTGAATTTGGTTGAATTGTCAAAACTGAGGCACTACCAGTATATTATTCAACAGGTGCTAAAAATATTTAACGTAGATGGTTTTTTTCACAAACAAACACTCCTAGTCAAAAATCAAACTGTGAGATGTTATATTAATAAAATTTCTTAAACAAAGGTCTCAGACAACGACAAACAATGGAAAAATTGGTTTGACAAAGATGCCCCCGAAGAAGCAGTTATACCAGATGGATACAATTCGTTAGATACCTTCAGGAAGTTGCTAATGATAAGGTAAAGCAATCTTTTACTTAGAAAAATAATGTACATTTTTTTTAATCCCTATGTAATATTTCAGTGTTTAGTTACAATTTGATGTCCCTTGTCAACCGTTATTTCAAAATGGCTTATACAAATCAAGAATTAGCATATGTTTGAAAATAATTTAAGAATGAAGTGTTTTACGACTAAAATAGGGCTTTTTAGAGAACAATGCAGTGTATCACAGGACAGTTGATATTGTTTTGTTTTAAGTGTCCTACAAATCCAATTTCAGTTCCTATCATAGCTCTGGTTTCATCAGTGACAATACAGGAATATTTATCGGACTCTCCATAGTCTGATACTGCCTTATTTACTTCTAAAATATCTGTACAATTATTTATACCATGGAAAGAAATAAGATCAAGGTTCTCCTCTCCTACACTGAAGTCCTCTTGAATAGTTTGACAAGTTGATTAATGGTCAGATGGTCATTTTTGGCAATTTTTGTTTCATTGAATTGTTTTGTCATTTTGATTGCACAATTCTTAATAAGCACTCACTAAAAGATTTTTTCGCTTTGATAATTTTCAGCGCTGCATCGTAAGAAGCGGCAATACTGCATTTGTTATTAGTTTTACACTTTCTGAAAAAATGTTTGCACTTTTAGTTTTTGTCTTATAATTCGTAATGATAGCATTTCTAGACTCCCCGATGTACTGCTGAAATTTTTTCCCATCTAAATCATTTCATATCATATTTCACTTAAAAAACCTTAAACAGACTTGCTGCGTACCACACACAGGAACAAAATATCTACAAACAAATAAACATTTGACTGTAACAATTAAAGAACCGTATTCAACATTTTTCTGCCTATGTGTCTCTAATTCACACTATTAACTATTAACTCTGCTCATCCCTCTTATCTCAACCTTCTTATATTGGCGTGCATGGCTTCTTGAATGTTCGAGAGCGGTTCAGCAAGATCTTCAATGTTTCAGTAACTTTGTTGAGGTGTTCTATCCACATAGCTTATTTCCATGTTATTTTATTTCATCGTTGGTGTAGAAATGACTCGCTTATGTATATTTTAGTTTTTAAAGCATATTTCTATATTTTTCTCTATTGTAACGGGCCACATGCGGCTTGCGGGTCTCATGTTCGTCAGCACTGTAGTAGATAATTTTTTAAGGAAGAAAAACACTATAATGTAATTTGACCTAAGTTATTTTGGGCATCTTGAAAAAAAAAGAAAATTATTTACATCTGTTGTCTTTAGAGCTTGGTGTCCCGACAGGACGATAACCCAAAGCAGAAAGTACGTGGCGAGTTCCTTAGGCCAAAAATTTGCCGAGCCCGTCATACTGAACATGGAAGTCCTCTACAACGAATCGAGGGCTCTCACTCCCATGATATGCTTCCTGAGCATCGGTTCGGATCCAAGTCCCTTTATAGAGCAGCTAGCGAAGCGGCTTGAATTTAGGGTCAAGTCAATCTCCATGGGCCAAGGACAGGAGGTTCACGCACGAAAAATGATGACCCAGGCTATGTCGGAGGTTGCTATACTTTTTTTTTGCAGGGAATAACGTTCTTATAAGTACATTTTTAGGGTTTTTGGGCTCTACTACAGAACTGTCATTTGTCATTAGAATACATGGATGAGGTGCTGGGACAATTTTTAGATCTAGAGAAAGGAATTGGTTCCTTCCATCCCGATTTTAGACTGTGGATTACCACAGAGGTCCATCCGAGTTTTCCCATAAGTTTGCTGCAGCTGTGTATAAAATTCACAAATGAAGCTCCCTCGGGTAAAATCAGAAAAGATTTTGGGGCATATTTTATAAATTATTAACAATTCACAGGAATTAGAGCTGGCCTGTTAAGAACGTACACATCGATGAATCAAGACCATTTGGACTATTCGGATGCTTGGCAGTACATACCCTTGGTATATGCCATATCTTTTCTACATACCGTCGTTCAGGAACGCAGAAAATTCGGACCTCTCGGGTGGAACATACCGTATGAGTTTAATTCCGCCGATTGGCTGTCAAGCTGTTTGTTTCTACAGAACCACCTGGACGACATCGATCCTAAAAGAGGCATCAGCTGGCAAACACTCAGGTGCGTAGAAAATCCTTCATTGAACGAAAAAATTCTAGAATATCTAGCGAAATAGTAGTTCAACAGCTTCCAGAAAAAAATATTGGTAACAAAAGTAACCCCCGAAATTATTTTCCACTTTCAAATTTTACTGCTAGATGGCAAACTTTAAAATGCAAAGTATAAAGTGGGATTTTCTTTATAAAATCAGTAGTGAAGGTATGTTATATTGAACGGTTTTGGACTCTCCTATTGACACTTTATGAGTCAACTGTACCCAATCCAACATATACTGATTTTGAATTGATTTTTGATCAATTATTATCAACTTTTGGTTTGAATGGCTCATTAATTGGTTTGGTAGGAAGTTGTCTACTTAGTCGTTCTCACAGTTCTAGTGTGTATTTTTTAATCTAAAGAAATACAGGTTACTTCAGGAGTTCCTCAGGGATCACACTGGGGCCTTCTCTTGTTCCATAGTTTTATAAATGATATATCTCGGTACTTTCGTTTATATTCTGTTTGCTGAGGATCTTAAGCTTTTTTCTAAAATTTTTAGTGTTGCAGAATGTTATCTGCATCAAACTTACCTTAACAATGTTTCTTTTAGATGTATTAAAAATGGTATGCAACGAATACTGAGAAGTGTCAAGCTGTAATATTTTGTTGTGGTAGAATTATTATTAATTATACTTATCATCAACATTGAAGCAGGATTCATGCATACCCGTTCAGTGAACCAGCTTTAATGTTTCTCAGCATAGAATAAATTATGCAGTGAATTCTTTTATATCAAGAGGTCGAAATCTGCCAATAACCATATCAATCTTGACTTCTTCCATATTAAACTAATATACATGCAACATCTTTCATATGCTTGAACCCATAAGTATAGAAATTTGACCTTGTACCCCTCACTGCAATTTATGGAGTGGAATGTAGTGGAGACTATGAGATCTGTTTCTCTAGATGTGAATATTTTCTTCAAATTGAAGAATTTTGACCTAAAATTTGACCCCTGTGAAGAAAATCAGATTTTTTATCACTAAAATGTGAACAATTTCTCACACTCTCCCACATATTTTCTACTTAACTAGGCTTTGTCTGTTAATAAATATATAAATAAATAAAAAATAAGAAACTTATTCCAGATATATGCTCGGCGAAGTTCATTACGGCGGCAGAGTTACTGACGACTTTGACAAACGATTACTGAACACTTTCTGTTCGGTTTGGTTCAGTGACAACATATTCAACGAAAACTTTATGTTCTACAAAGGTTATAAGATCATAACTTTCAAACAAGTGACGGACTATGTGACCATCATTGATACATTCCCGGCTACCGACCCACCGCAGGCTTACGGACTGCATTCCAATGCCGACATCACGTACGTCTCGACGTGAATATCGTATCAGGGGATTGCCATAAATTATTATTTATAGGTATCAAACAAACACTACGATAATGATGTTCGATCAGATGTTGGCCATTCAACCGAAGGAAGCGGGAGGCGGTGGTGGCGAATCACGTGAGAGCGTTGTAAACCGACAGGCTAGCGATATGTTGTCGAAGTTGCCGAAAAGCTACGATCCGTTTGAAGTGAAGGAAAGGTAAATATGGTTCCAGTTCTAAGACAACACTTGTCTTTGAAATCAAATCTGTTTCTGCCGTGACAATCACTATTGAATATATAGGTTGAGGCTTATGAACCACCTGAATCCTTTAAATATATTCCTGAGGCAGGAGATCGACAGAATGCAGAAAGTCATCTCGTTGGTCCGTAGCACATTGCAAGACCTTCTGCTAGCTATAGAAGGAACGATAATTATGAGTGAGGTAATTAGACTTCATTGTTTATTTTTTTAACAGTTACGGCAGAGAAAATAATTTTTTCAATAAGTTTTTTTATTGCATAATTTGAGGTCACCTAGTATTATGATATTTAAGCAAAAACAACAAAGTTGACTTCAAGTATTCATCAAACCATAGAGTTGAGTTATACTGCCTTTTTCAAGCCCAATGTCATAAATTTGCCTACTTGACATAGATTATTAGAGAATGCTTTTGTAAACTTGACTTGATGTTTTATACACCACAAGTAAAACGCTACCACATTCCACGGTCATAGAAAATTTGACAATTATTTTTATAAAATTTTAACGTAATAGATTCTATAAGAAGCGTCACAAAAAACTTTATGGAACATTATATGTAGTACATCTGTTTATTAAAATTGGTTACCCTAACAACATAATTTAATTAACATGTATGTCTCAGCTTAGCCCAAAACTACTAATTTAAAATTTTCTGAACATTTATACTATTTATACTTAATTAAGTTTCTTAATCTACCGGGTGACAATGGAAAGTTGGAACACGCTATAATATATATATATATAATATATTTTCTATGACTGCTGATAAAAATTTGAAATTGGCTGGGCTTATACTAGATGGTGCCATGAATTCTTTGAGTCTGTATTTTTTGACATTTTTGGAATCAGCGGATTATTTTACGTATGGTAGGACCAATTTTCTGAAACATTTTCTGGCAGGCAGGCTGTTGTCATGGCACCATCTAGTATAAACCCACTTAATTTCAAATTTTTATCAGCAGTAATAAAAAAGTTACAGCGTGTTTCCACTTTCCGTTGTCACCCGGTATACTCAAATGAATTCAACGGCTCTGCGTTTTTCATCTCAAAAGGCAGCTTATTAAATTCATTAAAGCCTCAATAATGAATATTTATTGAATATTCTGGAACTATTTTATACACAAAAAGCGTAATATTCAAATTTAGAATTTTTCCCATAATTACAAACAAAAAAGAAAACAATTTTTGCCAGTCACGGCCTTCTAGTTTTATTTTTAAAAATTAAAAAAAAAATTACATCCAGAAAATGTGTCAGAGAATTGGTTCTACCATACGTAAAATGATCCGCTGATTCCAAAAATTTCAAAAAATACAGGGTGTCACATTTAAAAATATAAATTTACAGTAATTTCCAGTCAAACCAGAAGTGTCATGAAATCCGAAATGACCTCAAAGGATTCATGGCACTATCTAGTATACACCCACCTAGTTTCAAATTTTTATCAGCAGTCATAAAAAAATTACAGCGTGTTCCCACTTTCCGTTGTCACCCGGTATACGCAAATGAATTCAACGGCTCTGCATCTCAAAAGACAGCTTATTAAATTCATTAAAACCTCAATCATGAATATTTATTGAATATTCTGGAACTAATTTATTTAATATTATATACACAAAAAGCGTAGTAGAAAAATTTACGTGTCCAACATATTTGATATTTGTGTAAGGCAGTTTGCCAATAGTATAATTCTCATGGCCCTCGATTTTGTAGCTTCTGTAATTGGTACATACATAAAACTGATACACACAAAATTTTATTGAGAAGGTTAGTGCAACTCAGAAATAGGTCAAAACCAATTATCATGCGAAAATTATTAACATATTCGAAATATGTCGTTTAATGGTCTGGTTAATTTTTTTAATATTTTTTTGAAAGAAAAATAAAAATTTAAGTCTTTAGTCTCTTTCTGAGATTTATAAAATATTAAATTGAAAGTGTAAGTTCAACAAAAAGTGTCGAAAATGGTATCGATCGCTTAATTCCCTTGTATGATACGCACCAAAATCATTGGAAAGGATGGTAGAGCCCAGAAATTGGCCCAAATCAACATCCCAAGAGAAAATTATTGACATCTTCAGAATCTATCTCCGTGGTTTTCTCTAGGTGATTTTTTTTATAATAGAAGGCTAAAGATTGTAGTTCTTCATGCTGAAAAATCATTCATGAAATTAAAACAATAAGTTATGGAATATTAAATAACATTAAATTTGGTATGAAAAACTGAAAAATTATATCGGTTTACCCTTGTCTTGAGAGATACATACAAAAGTTTATCGGTCAGTAGTCAAGATCAGCATCCCAAGTGAAACTTATTGACATTTTCAGAATCTATATCTATGAATTGATCTGGTTGATCTTTTTTTAATAATTTTTGGAGAGGATTTTAGTTTTTCCTGCTGAAAATTCCTGTTTCTCATAAAATTGAAAACATAATAAATGTTATAAAAAAACGACGAAGGAGCTGCTTTCCAGCAAAAATTCAATTTGTGGAACATTAAATTTGGTATGAAAAACTCGTAAATGATATCAGTTTGCCATCGTCTTGCTTTCTTTGTAAGATATGCACAAAAATTCATTGGAAAGATTAGTAGAGCCCAGAAATCAGTTCAAGTAGAACTTATTGGCATTTGTGCCCTTGAATGATCTGGTTTGCCTGTGTCTCGCTTATTTTGCGAGATACAGACGAAAATCCATTGGAAAAGTCTGTGGAGCTCAAACAATCGACATCATATGCCAAACCTAATGGCATTTTCAGAATTTGCATTTTCTAATATCTAAGATTTCTCATAAAATGTAAAATTTTCATTTTTGGAAGTAATGTAAATAGTAAATCGGGTACAAGAAGTTTGAAGGTATCCTCTATTTGTCTGTTTTACTTACTTTGCGAGATATAGTAAAAAATTTATTGGAATGATCACAGAACCCCAAATTGAAACATTCGATTGATACAAGCGTTAATTTGGGATATAGTTTTTTAATGCAATGTTAAAATGTTTAAACGCATTATTCAGAATTCTTTAAAAATGTTATTACCATTATTTTTTTAAATGAGTAATAAACAAGATAACTCTGCAGTCAAAACAAATAGTTAAGTGAGTTCATAACTTCAATCATTCACTGCCGCAGGCTTTGGGAGACGCCTTAGACAACATATACGATGCAAAAGTCCCGTTCATATGGCGTCGGGGGTCTTGGGATGCCAACACCCTTGGTTTCTGGTTCACGGAGCTGGTCGAACGAGACAACCAGTTCCGAAACTGGTGTTTCAACGGGAGGCCTCCTTCTTTTTGGATGGCCGGTTTCTTCAACCCACAAGGTTTTATTCAAATTGGTGCGGTAAACCAAATTTATTAACTACCTGCTGTCGTAGGATTCCTGACGGCTATGAAGCAAGAAGTCGCCAGAGCGCATAAGGGCTGGGCTTTGGATCAGGTGAGTCTCTTTAATGAGGTGACCAAAAACGTCAGAGAAGAAGTCAGTAAGGGTCCAGCGGTAAGTCATGGGTGGTTTAAAAAGAAAACTGGTTATTTTTTATTTCATAAAATAGGAAGGGGTATATGTGTATGGTCTGTTCCTTGACGGCGCGGGGTGGGACAGAAAACATGCACGTTTGGCCGAATCTATAAACAAAGTCTTATACACCATGATACCGATCGTTCACATTTACGCCGTTTACTCTACAGCCCCTCCTCAAGCCAATCTCTACGTGGTAAGTAAATTAACCTTGCTGGAAATACGCCTATATGATGCTATTTCTAGTGTCCCGTTTACAAGAAAGCAAGAAGAACGGGTCTCAACTATATCACCATTCTCTATCTGCAAACAATAAAGCCGCCAGAGCACTGGACGCTTCGTGGCGTTGCCTTACTCTGTGATACACAGTGATATTTAATTTATTTTATGTTATGATTAATAAAACTCTCCTAATTACATTTATCGTTTAATTATATCTCCATGTGTTTTTCTAGGATCTAACTGAATTAAGAATTGACAAATGTTCCGTTTTTACCATAAATATACACTGATCAGCAAAAAAATCGAACCACCTAAAATTTTTCCAAAGTTTATTTATTACATTATATATATTTTTTTATTTCTCCATCGATTTAGGCGATTCCTTCATTAAGTTGTAACTATTCTCGTAGAGTTTCCAATAGGCTTGGAAATTTTAATAAAAATATTAGGGCCGGTTG
Source organism: Monochamus alternatus (assembly GCA_037114965.1). NCBI lineage: Eukaryota > Metazoa > Arthropoda > Insecta > Coleoptera > Cerambycidae > Monochamus > Monochamus alternatus. The sequence goes on along the minus strand of CM073426.1, from coordinate 7,421,576 downwards.
CATTAAATTTAAATCGCTCTGTAGAGTTAGCAATAAGGGCCAGAGCTGTAGAATCCCTGAAAGACTAAAATCCATTTTGTTGCGTATCAAATGTCTTTTTAATCGAAATCTGTTGCACTTCTCTAGAAAGTGGCATTTAAAAGAGAACGTATAACGTTTAGATATTTTATTACAAAAAAAATTGATTCAAATTGCAACGAGAACTTACTGAAACATTTTACTGTACCTTACGTGCCATTTGTACATTTTTTTTTATGCACGATAATGGGCAAAATTTTGACGGAGTTTATTACTTTATATTTTTCATGTTTCCATCGATTTAGTTTTACTTCTCCATCGATTTAGGCAATTCCTTTGTCAAGTTATAGGTATTATCGTTGAATTTACAATAGGCATGGTAATTTTTGAAAAATATTGGTGTCAGCTGCGATATATCTGGTAGCGCAAAAAAGTGTTTTCTGCATTAAATTTAAAACACCCTGTAGACTTAGCAAGAAGATCCACAACTGTAAAATGTCTGAAAGACTAAAACCCATTTTCTTGCATTTTTAATCATTTCTAGAAAGTGGCATTTAAAAGAGACTGTATATAATGGTTAGATATTTTATTACAATAAAATTAATGATTCAAATTACATCGAGAACTAACTGAAACATTTTATTGCATACTCATTGTAGTGCACTCTTAATTATTCTTTTAAACTTAATTGGTGGTAAAATGAACAAATAATTATTATTCTTTAATGCATCATATTTAGGTAGTAATTGTTAATATCTAATAATATATAAAAAAACAGCAACAATTTTAGGTTGTAATGAGATATCTTTAGTCTAATTACTCAGTATATTCTCATTATCACCAGTGGCGTAGAAACCCTAGCTCTGACACTCTTATTTAAAATAAAAATGGTACGCCACTGTCTTAATTATAAAAAGGTACGTAAGGTACTTTAAATTTTGATTATTTTGAACAAAAATTATTCTTTAAAATGCATCATATTCAGGTAATTTTTCTTTAAATATATCTCGGCATTTTCTAGTGGTACGTGGTGAGACCAATTATACTGCAGTAATACAGGGTGTCCTGAAATTAATGTACCATAGGATAAGAGTAGAATTCCTGACGACAAAATAATTCCATATAGCTAAACTTACTTTAATCAAAAGTTGATGGTTAAGATACAGGGTGTCAAAGTACAAACATTTTGTTTTGGATACTTGTAAATATTTAAAAAAAAATCAAATATTTGGATACATTTTGGAGATTTTGGCGTTATTAGTTTAGAAGGCGCCACTTGGCACATCATGCTTCTTTTAAATAGCATAACTTTTTTGTGGCTGAGTGTATATATTTCACTATTAATACAATCAATTCATCTACCTTCTTTGTGTGAAAAAGATATACCTCGTTCAAGTCATTAGGAGTAGTTGTTTTCGAAATAAACCTGTTTCAAATATTCAGTGCACCGAGGAAAAATTATTTTGGTCCCAGCGCCTTTTCCACTGAAAATACCACAAAATGCTACTTGAAAAAGTTACTCAAAATAGTAAATTATGGCGATGTGCAAAATTTTATTTTTGATAAATATGTGCAAACTAACAGTTCCTAAAACCAACAATTTACACTTCAAAATTTTAACAAAAGTGTTTTTTCAAATTGAAAAGATACTCTGAAGATATTTCTTTAAAATTGGTGATCATTATTTTGCAAAAATGAATAGTTGAAATAAATAGGCAACAATTAACATTTATTTTTTTTACATTTCATGTATTTATAGTTTTGTTTAACCGTATCAAGTCCGAAAATCTTTGACCGGCCCGCTTTTGGACACCTGAAAATAGTAAAATGTTGGTTTTAGCATCCACTAGTCCCAAAATTATATTAAAATATACAAGGTGATTCCAATTTCTAGTTACTCCTTTGACACTCCATAACTATGTTAGGAAATACAATTTATTGCAGTTAAAGTGACACTCAAAGCAGTTTTTGATTTACTGGAAATTCTGAGTAGAAATTTATTCATTAGTTTTTTATATTGGGGAATGGAACAACTGAACTAATGTTAAAAATTGATTTCAATACAAAAACATCTGCAGCTCAAAACAAATTTGTTGTAAAGAGTGGCATATTATTATTGTCAAACAATAGATATATACTCGTAGGTATCGGCAGCATGGGTATAATAATAATAATAATAACAATATCTCTACTTCTCATTCTATTTATAGAAATGAGCAGTAATACTTTAGGAGGTAGTAAAATCAAGAATCTTTCCTATAGGCCATGGGCTTAGATTTCTTACAGTTTTTCTGACACGTATTTCAAAAACGGAAAGACAGTAGTTTCATGATTCATATAGGAAAACATTGTTTTATTTTTTTGGTATTGTACAAAACAATTCGTCAATATTTTTGTTTAAAATAAGACTAAAATAATAATTTAAAGATGTCTATTTATAGTAACACCATTATTTGCGCATATGAACGAATGTATTATCAAAGAATATTAACGTATACGTTAATATTCTTTGGTATTATCTTGGGTAATTTGCTAATAATATTTCGAATATAAATCGCCCTGTATATGTAATACGCGCCACTGTTTATTTATACCGACATTGAACGAAGTGTCCAACGAATATACCGAATGTACCTGACCCTGGCATGATGTTTGTTTTGAAACGTCAATGTGCGTTGCGTATTTGATCTCTGACAGTAATTTGCCGACTTTTATATTTCATCGATTTGTACTCATAAAATTTGCAGTAAAAATTGTCACACCCTTTCAACCATGGTACTCTTACCCCTCGAATCAAATCCAGATGTAAGTAAACAGAAAAATACTAAATTCGTATTAATATACATTTGTATTATCGATTTCAGGTTATGAATAAGGTAAGTTGAGGGCCCCCTCGAAGAATTTTTATCCCACTTTCGTAGATCACGTACGTTGAAGAAAAAGTAAATTAGTTTTATTTGAAATTATTTACAGTTCATTCATCTTCTGGGAGTTCCCCAAAAATGGAACATTGTCGATGTTTATGGTCTAGATAACGATGCTCTTGCTTGGGTCCCGAGGCCTGTTTTAGCAATAATACTGTTATTCCCTTGCAGTGAAAAGGTTATATTTTCAAGTGTGTGAAATAGTTTTCTTATTAATTATATTCGTTTTAGTTCTATGATCATGCAAAGCAAGAAAGCGAAGCTTTGAAGGAAGCTGGTCAAGAAGTATCCCAAAATTTATTTTATATGAAACAATATGTTTCCAATGCTTGTGGCAGCATCGCTCTCATACACAGTATTGCCAATAACGTCGACAGGTAAGTACATTTTTGCATAAATTTATCTGAACTGTACTTGACATTTAATTTTTTACAAATAAAACAGAATTTACATTGTATTGCGCAATTGTAAATCGACCATTACGAAAAAGGGAAAATCCTTAAAAATTGTCATGATTCATAAAAGTAGTTCATGAAGTTATGTTATCATTTAATAAATAAAAGTATAATCTATATCTCTGTTAAACATTAAGGTACAAACGGTTTTTTATTTAATTTAAATCTGATTATATGTTAATGTGGATAAAAATTGCATAGTGTAGTTAATTCTGGAAATAGTTTTAATTTTGGCAAATATTGTTCATAAAAAATATTTTATCTTTAACTTTTGCTTTTTTGAGACATGGTTATTCTAGTTAAGATAAACTATTCACTAAATTAAGTTTGCAAATGTTTTGCTTGAAAACTGGCTAAGAAAATATACCAAATGTAACGTTCATAACTATTGGCCACATCAATAAAATGAAACATACATTTTTGTTTCATACGGACACAAATAATGTGAAGGTCAACATGTACAATTTATTGATCAACAAATTGCTGCTATTAGAGAGACGTGGAAGAGCATTAATAGTTATTATTATGTAACTTTGGATTTTTGGAGTGACAATGCACTGCAGAAAGATCATTTAAAAAACCTGTCTTGGTAATTTTGTTTGTCTTTGTCATTGAACCTCTGGAAAGCAAACAAAAATTTAAGAATTCAACCAGTTTTTTTACAAAAAATTTCTTCGCCTCTGTTCACATTATTGAAATTTTTAGGATAATCACAATTGACAAGGAAAGAAGTTGGGGTAGTTTCTATCTTAAGTCTGTCTTTTTTTATTTATTTTTAATCTTAGAATTTTAGATTGAACTTCAGCAGACTAATTTTGAACACCTTGCATACTGGTTGTCCTTGTTTTCTCGTTTTAACTTTGTTAAAAGACAGAATATGAAAAATTAATAGAGGGTGATTCTTATAACAAATTTTCCTATGAGATTCCATTTTCACAATACAGAACATAAAAAATAATATTTCTTTGCTATCTACTAAACAAATAAACATTTTTTGTTTAAACTAAGTACGCAATAATCATAAATGGTTGATGTGATATTATTATTATTATTTTCAGTTAAAGACTAAAAACTTTCAGTACAAATATTAAAACTTGAACAAAACATATATGTATTTGTTTAATAGATATTAAAATATATTTATTTATAAAGCTTTCGTACATGTAACAGACAACATTTTCTACCCAATAGGATATTCGATCTATGGAACGATTTACCAGTTATGTACCCAGTTTTGTGAAAAATATTTAGACACAAAAGCTTTGTGTAAAATATTGCAATGGTATCAGTGCCGAATCTTTTAATGTTTTAAAATAGTAGATAAAAATATGTACATTTTTACAAACCAAATTAAATAAGTAAGTTCTATTAAAAGATACCTAAGTTATTACAGTTTTAATACTCTCAATATCCAATTCTGACATGTACGGCCTGATGTGTATGTTCTTAAATACTAACATTGGTGTCGACACACTACAGCACATTACAAAATTCCATAATGAAATTCAGGTGATTCAACAGACAAGTATTACAAAAGCAGACGATGGTCAGGATTACCCACTAACAACAAAAGGCACTCCGCATACAGTTAAATACAATAAAAGAAAATCAAACGAAAGGAACGCTAATAGATAATAGAAATGCACCTTTAAATGCACCCGCAGCATTCTTTAATTATAAAATCTTGTTCAATAACAACAAATTTTACCATTTAATCGTCTCTCCGCCGTAGTTAATTCGCTGGTTGTCGTACTCTCCAAATGTCAAATGTACCAAATGGATGAATGCGGCGGACGGATGCCCATAGTCGTCGATAAATAAGGGTTGAATGTAGTTTCAAAATATCTTTTTGTTCCGCTTTATAAATACATAAGTGCAAATTTTTTAAAAGGTTTATTGCGTTAATTCATATATTTCTGTATCCTCCTCTTAAAATATTTGTGCTTAGTCATAGTTAACCCTGTATATATATCTTTATTATTTACAGTAGTAGAAAACAATGAGTGAAATTTAGCTGACGCTATTCTCTTACACTTAACAGTTGTATCCATATCGCACTATAACAAATTTTAGCCATAAACAGTAAAAAATACAAATACAAATTTACATAAACAAAATATGTGAGCAACATAAAACTTAATAATATCATACTTAAATGTTTGATTGCCCAGTAATTTGTGGATTTCCCATTGACTGATAAAGCGTTAAGATTTCATTAATTACTGTTTAATTTTTAATGATTTTAAAGTCCATGTGCTTGTACTTAATTTATAATTTGATCGATTGTATCTGTTATGAAACAAATTATTTTTTCCCCATTATCGGTAACTATAATAATATACTTATATAATTTCACCATTGATCAATTTATTGGATAAAAAAACTGGTAAATTTAGAACAATTGTACTAGTCGCTCAATTTTCAAATTACATTCAAGGATCAATTTAGAAGAAGGTGTGTTCAAGAAGTTACTAGACGCAGCTAAAGGCAAAACGCCAGAAGAGAGGGGAGAGATGTTAGCCAAACCAGGAACAGATGCCAACTCGGAGGCCTTCAAGTTGATTTCGGCCCATCAGGAACTGGCAATGGAAGGACAGACAGAGGTATAGAACTGAATTTTTGAGAATATAATATAGCCTGTTTTGTTTGTAGGCAAATCCAAACGAGCAAGTAAACCACCATTTTGTGGCGTTTGTGGAAAAAGACGGGAATTTGTACGAATTAGATGGGAGGAAAGATTTTCCTATTAACCATGGACCAACTAGTCATGAAACGTTCCTAGAGGTAAGTCTCAGTAGTTACGATTTAAGGAGTTCAGTTTAGATTTTAAGAGTCTGATTTTTTTTCTATTAGGACGCAGCGAAGGTCTGCCGCAATTTTATGGAGAGAGATTCTGAAGACATTAACTTTACTATAATGGCTTTAACAGCGTCCGATTCTTAAACGTATTACGCTAAGAAATCGATATAATGAATGCTTATTAAGCTTACATTTATGTTATATACGAAATTTTATACTTTTCGTTAAATTTACAGTTTCTACTAAGCTAACTAATATCAATTACTCAAAAGAACCATTTAGCTTGGCTTTGAATGTGCCTTGCTTCTCCACCGATATTTGGACCCTAAACACTTACATGTGATATGTGTAACAAATAAAGTGAACAAATCTTAATCTATATGATTTATTCTTAAAATCCACTATAATGAATTTTTTTTTGAGTTTTTACAGAAACCTTCAACGTTACAGTCAAATTAAGTGCAGAAAATTGCTTGCATTGTTCCGCATATGTTTAAGAATTATTGTGTAATATTTACAGTGCTTGTACATCAAATGGCCTTTAAATAATTTCATGGCACGAAATTATTCTTTTTTGATTTAATTCTGCAGTAAAAATAAATATGCTCCAAAGCGAACATTAGTAATGCGGCGGCATATCCACTCCCTAGCAAAAGAAAAGACCCCTCTACATGAGTCAGAGTATAACGAACTAATATGTTCTGTTCCTTAAAGTACTGCTGCCTTGCATACTTAAATTTCATATGTGACACAAACTTGTCGACAAATCCCGATTCCACTATGCTTGTTAAATTGTCGGTGATGTACTCGTGAAGTACATGGTTCTTCTGCACTAGGAAACAAGTAACAAATGAATATATTTTGAACATTTGCATTGCGTGTTTCAGATGAGGATTCATTATTAACAAGCCGGTGTCAGTGACCGTAGCAAAATTTTCGTTGTAGGCTCTCTTTAAATTTACTGACAGGTCTCGGCTCGGCAAATCTTCCATGCGTTGCAATATTTTTGCGTATTTTGGATTGCTCACTGCATACTTGAATAGCAGCCTCAGACCTTCGGAACATTTAATCGGAACATCAGAGTCTAAAAGTTGTTCTACATTCATTATTCTTCTTTCGTATATAGGGTGACTGGTGATGCTGACATATCTTCCTTCCATTACAGCTACTGATATTATTGCAGTTACAAGATGTGTACCTAAAAATTATTTTTATTATCTCACAATTTTTGAAAATTGAAATAGCGTTTACCTAAAAGCACTCTCACTTTAAAGCTTCTTGGGAGCTTGTAAAACCCAACAGTAATGACAACAGAGGACAGATAGACTGCGTTGTTCACGAAATTTCCATATCTAGCCCTATCGACGGTAGTAGATAAAGCTAAAAGAGTAAACACGACACAAAAAGTAAAAAATAAAATAGAACCGAATAACCAGATTGACGGCAAAAATATTTTATATATCAGCAACCAATGAGGAATCATCTTGGGATTAGGTATCACAAAGTACATGTTATCTTCATATATTGTACCGGTGGTCCAAACATACTCTGACGATGCTGAAAAACCAACCAAGCCAACAAACATATCTGCATAATCGTTATCAAAATCCGCAATTATGGATCCAAAATTGTAAAATGCTAATTCCTCCGTATAAACTTCAGAATCTGGCATATAGATTATATTAAAATTGCTTTTTTCCTCGAATATGGTCAGAATATCTCTGTATATACCTGATTCTGTATCATTATTGTCAAAAATCCATGGGGTGTATCTCGACCAAATTATTCTAATTGGACACTTGTAAAAACATTTTTTCATGTTTGGATTAAATAAATTCAACTTCTTTTTGAACCTTCCAAAAGTGCACTCGTTAATCTTTTTAGGCTTTATATTGAAGCCACATTTAGAATTCTTCAAGTCAATCGCATACAGCTCTACTTTAGATTTATTAGGTAATAATATAACTGATTTATACAGTCGGAACTGCCAAAGATTTTCGCTTATTTTTGATACATCATCCTTGCCATTTGCTATTATAATGTAATATATTGCACTAGATGTTCCTATATCTGTAAGAATGCCATTTAATTCATGAATATGATTATAAGATATTGCATAACTAACTGCTGATTCCTGATTGTCTTCCAATAAAAATTCAGTTGAGTTTCCAATTTTGAATGGTTCAATCATTAAAAAATCTATATCCCTAAATTTTGGTCCTAAGAGAACCTTTGTATGCTGGTGCAGATATTTGTTTGCGATATGTGAGAAGCAAACATTGAAAGAGCTGTTGTCTGAAATATTAAATTTGCTATTTACAAAGAAGAGCTTTATGAGGATTAAATACACAAAAAGCATCATGATTGCATATAGTATAGATGTAGTTGACTAATGAATATTCTTAAGTTATAAAGTACATATAGTAATATTAGAAAGGTAAGTACATAAATTTGTTTGATTTTATACAGTAATTTTTCATAATAGGTTTCATTTAGATAGGATTGGATTTGGATAAAAGTTTTCAAACTATTATTTATTGGAATATCAACATTATTATGAGTTACTAAGTAATAGGAGATAATAAAGCCTGTGTTATCGATTTGTTAGCAAATTTATATACAGGGTGTTTAATAATTGTGTGCAAATATTTTAAAATGTTTATAGAATATTTTTTTCCAGAGGGCTTTCTAATGAATTTTTCGATTTGGGAAAATATTCGAATGTCGCGAGGCGAAAAAATCAAGCTAACATAGAAAAGAAACTCTGAGGGAAATGAAAACGAGATATTAATTTCTTTCATTCAAGAACTAGAAAAAAAAATACCATAAAATATAATTAAATAGTTGCTAACATGTACCAAATTCAAATTTCTAAGTTTAACTGTTTTCGTGAACGTGAAGTTTTTCGGCGATTTTGAGATTCGAATATTCTCGTAGTGCTCAAAACAAAAAAATGTATTGAAAAGGCCCTACCTAATATCACTTTCTAAACACCCTAAAATATTTGCACATCATTATGATTATATATTACGGGAAGTATTAATGCTGATAATTACCGGCGGATATATACAAAATATTTAATACATCATGAATCGCGTGCAGAAATAAAGTGTCCTATGTAAATATAGAAAAAACAAGTATAGGAACCAAAATGGTCCCCCCTTTATCGCATCATACCTCTTTATAGTTGAGTTCGGCAAGATCTATCTTTCTCTCCTGTTATCTAATAAAATTGAAAAAGGAAAAATCACATTTAGAGCATCTAGATCTTATGTAATCATACACGGTCAGGACGGCCAATGAAACTGAGGACTTTTGTGACGTAAACACAGTCTATCTCAGTCCATCTTTCGAGAATAACTATATTTTGTCTTTGTTTACGGAATTTTTTGACGTCACCTATCCCGACCGAATAATAGACCGTGATGTATTCTGATTTATATTTGGTATTCCATGAGTATGAGTTAACTTCACGATTTTTTTAACTACCCGCAGTTTTTGAAAGAATTTTAATTTTTTACATTTTGAACATGATTAGAGCTGTGTTAATAGATTTGAGTGGAACTCTACATATAGAAAATCAAGCAGTGCCTGGGTGCGTTGAAGCATTAAAAAGGTTTGTATAACAAACACCTCTTTGAAGAAAAATCATATAAATTTAATTTATAGGTTATTGCAGAAAGACCTTATTGTCAAATTCGTAACAAACACTACAAAGGAAAGCAAGAGAATCCTCCACGAGAGGTTAATAAACTTAGGCTTCGATGTAGACAAAAATTACATTCTAAGTTCTTTGGGGGCAGCTAGATGTTTGATTGAACAACGACAACTGAAACCAATGTTAATGTTATCTCCAGAAGCTCTGGAAGACTTCGAGGGCTTAGCGTGTCCCCAAAATGAAACACCCAATGCTGTTGTTATTGGTCTCGCTCCTACGGAATTTCATTACGACAGATTAAACGAAGCTTTTAGGTTAGGTACACAGTTTCATAATTTAAAAGTTTTGTAAATTTATATTTACCCTTACGGCAGATATTTAAATGCTGGTGCACAATTGATTGCAATACATGCCGGCAAGTATTACAGACGAAGTGATGGATTAGCGTTGGGGCCAGGGTGTTTTGTTAAAGGATTAGAATATGCGGCACAGTGTACTGCAGAGCTTGTGGGAAAACCTAATAAAACGTTTTTCTTGTCCGCTTTAGGTAATATTCCTCCCTCAGATGCTGTTATGATAGGAGATGTAAGTAAATGGAAAGTGGTTGAAATGTTAAAAGGTTTATTTAGGTAAAATTGTTTTAGGACGTCACAGACGATATTTTAGGAGCAATGAATGCAGGATTAAAGGGATATTTGGTTAAAACAGGAAAATACAAAACTGGAGACGAAAATAAAATAACTCCAGCTCCAACAGCGGTGTTTCCTAGTTTTGTTGAAGCGGTTGAGAAGATTCTAGAGCAGACAGATTAGGAAAGATGGAAAACAGTAGGAACATTATATTTATTTATAAATTAATAATGCGTTTAGGAATTTTTTATTTAATATGTATATATAAAATTAACAATTCGTCAATAAATACAAAATATATAAATAAATTGGAACAGGAAAATATAAAAATATTTTTTCGACTTTACAAAAGTTATTTTCTCACTTCTGACTGCGTTCGCCTAAAAAATAAAGAATATGGAGTTTAAAACACAAAGTAAGGAAACATGTAAATTACATGTAAGCAGGAAGCTGAAAAATTTTATTACACGCACTGCAAAAGACATTATTAAGTACAGTTCGGGAGGTGTGCCTAGTAACAAAATAGCACTCGGTTCACTATCCTAGTTGTTTCACGTATCTGGTAGAGAATATGCGATTACAGAGTGCGATTGTGATTGTAATTAATTTGTGATTTTGTGCTCTTAAGAATGGAGAATAATTCAAGCTCTACAACGTGTTCTTAAAATCGTAAACGTTATAAGTGAAGAATATTGGATAATAAGAAAACTTGTATGAAGGAAATAGGGCTTGAGACCAAAATCTGGATGTAAGTGACGCAGTTCAAATACAGGGGCGGAAAATGCAGACGTTTCCTCTGGCATAAAATAAGAAAGAAAGAAATAAACTCTTGTGTTAGATCATGAAGACTTGCCAATATAGCCATCATTGTCTAACCCACAGATTTTTGTATTAACATATTTTGATCCTCTTGTACAAAAACATCAACTTTTCAAACCTGAATGTAGTTCATTTACAAGTGTCTGTGAGTAGTGTATATCGTGCAATAAAGAACGGCAAAGAAGAGTATGGGTACAACTACGAAATGGAAAATACTGGAAACTTGCAGATACAAAATACACAATTCATTAGCTTCCAAAAATAAAAAAATTCAGGTTACTATCTGACAAGATAAAACTTTGCCTAGCGTTTCAAGAAGCGTGCTTTTGCGACATGAATTTCCGTTTATAAAACGAAAGAATATGCTGAGTGGTGTAAATGAATCGCTCTCTACTATTTTGGAACTGGAGTAGAGGTAGTTTTTGTACAAATGTAAATATATCGGTAATTATATAAATTTCTAATACTTCCACTTCCTTTTTTAATATAAGACAATCCAACGTGGTGCCAAATTACTTTAAAAATGGCGGCTGTAGGAGAAACAGTGTGATTTGTGTAACACAATAAAACAAAACCATTATGGTAGTCTAAATTATCCATGGTATTGCGAAATAGGCATAAAATACAATGGGTGCATTCCACTAAGCGATCGCAACGCCCAGAACGACCAATGAGTCGTTCCACAAAGCGACCACAGGCGTTACAATTGGGCTTGCAACGTCATGAGACGTCATCGCAAACGACCGCTTCGAGCTCACAACGTTCACGGTCTTGAGGTGAGTCAACACATCATTTGTCATAAATTGCGGGAAAAGTCAAATAAACTATTTAAATGTCAAGTCTAAGATCTATGGTTGAGATGGAGAAAATAAGTTTATATAACTGTGAAACAGGCACTGTTATTGAGATCGAGGTCCCAGTTGCTCAGGCAATACGTGCAAGAGATGGTATGTAATTCAGTTATGCTTTTATATTTAATTTTTTAATCAGTATTTCTTTTTCTTACAGATATTGCCTTCGCAACAAAATTAATTAATGTTGCTTTACAAGAGTCAAATTCTTTTTCTGGTGAATCTAATGAAAGGGTATTCGAAGAGGAAATAAGACACGACACGGAGGTTATTGGGATTGAAGTTGCAGTTTAATATTCATTTTAAGGCCTAAATTATTAATATATTTTACTGAAATATGTATATGTAATTAATGCATGGAACATATGCAGCTTAGAATTATATATTCATACATTACATTCTTAGTTACATTAGTAAAATCTATAAGTAACACCAATTTAACTTTTTTTACCTAGAATATATAAAAATTATAAATAATTACCTTTTCTACCTAACCGTCAAACCTTCTGTCAAACTAATAACTGACAAATATAAACAAACATGGATCCCAACTCTGTTCCACTAGGATTCAAATCACATCCGTTAACAATGCGCACAAGAGCAGTTTTAACCTAGTGGAACGGGTAAAATTGCGATGGTCGTTCTGGGCGTTGCGATCGCTTAGTGGAATGCACTCAGTGAGCAAACACACCAGTTGACAGTTCTACACAAAAGCACAAATTTCTACTTATTATATGTCAAGTTTCAAGTTGTTTGTCCTACAGATACCATTTTTAAAGTGATTTAACAGCAAGGTGACAGCACGATAGATTGCCCTATAGAGCAATTTTGTTTTGTTGTTACACAAATCCGCACTGTTTGGTCCTACAGACACCATTTTTAAAGTGATTTGACAGCAAGGTGAAGCACATTAGATTGCTCTATTGTCACAAAAAGAATATTTTTAGGTTATAAATAGCCTTAACCTACTAAGACTTCGTCTGCTAAATCGCAACATCCGTGCTTTATCTAGCCTATCCCATCACTGTCTGCTGTCATTTGCAGTTGACTAACCACATGTGGCGACACTCTATCGTATGTGTGTCATAGTTGTCAATTGTTTATATCAATTTGACATTTCTTAAAAATTATGGAAAATTTCAAATATCTGTTGAGTGTACGTTCATGTTAATGTTATTATTTTTAAAATTATAAATTGATGGTGTGGAGCAAAAATGGTATTAATATCTGTTTGGCAAGAATATTATAGAATTCTATATTGAAATTTAGTTGATTCGGCAGGTGACCCGATTTAGCATACTTAAAAAAAAATCTTGATTTGTAAATATTCTTTATCCAATGCCTTAGCATGTAATTGTATGTACTAGAAATTGTACTTGTACAGGGTAGATCAATTAGTATGTTTTTGAGGAGTGGTTCTGTCATAAGTAGATAGAGCAAATCTCATAGATCTGTGCAGAGTTCTTTATCTCTTACTGCTTTCGAGCTGTAGAGTGTTTTTCAGTATGACTCGCTTTTGCAAACGCCTTGTAGTTCGAAAACTATAAAAGATCGAGATGCGGTTTTTGCCATTGTTATTTTCTCAGAAAAAAGAGACCAGGAGTCGTTCATCAGATTTGCTCTATCCATCACAGAACGACCCGTAAATCTCAAAAACATACCAATTTGAAATAATATCAAAACTTTTCCAAACTCTAAACTTTGTTGGAGAAGTGTTTTCACTTTTATCATATTTTATTAACTTCCATTTTAAGCGCTACTAGTTAACATTACGAGTTACATATCCTTGAACTCTACTATAATGCCACAGAAGAGAAATTTATAGAAAATATTATGAATTACTTTTTCTTATTTTTATCAATCAATTGCACCACTTAGAAAGGAATGACTTTAATAAAAAATGAGAACATACACTTAATACAAGGAAATAAAAGAACATCACTATACTGAATTTATAAGAGCACTCACCTTACTAATACTGGTAAATTAGACACTTTGGCTACATTATCCTTATTGCACTTATTTGGCACATTAACCCTAACACCATCGCTTATGAGGGGCACATTTTCCTTCAGCTCCACTCCACTATTGCTTTCTATATTCCCCATTTTATAACTGTCATTACAGTCTACCCTTACATTATCATTATCGACAAATTTGTCCAAATTACTACAACTTGCGCCTTTCTCGGCATTCTGTGGCCATTTTAGCCTGGAAGTGTTGCCGCTCTTACTCGAACCGGAATAAAAACTCTGTATGCTACTGGATTTGCTGCGTTTCAAGTTCGTTTTCTCCTCGGACTTCTTGACGTACTTAAAGCTGATTGGAATTTTGCTCAATTCCGACGGTCCTATGTTAAGACTCCTACGTTTAAGAACCATGTTGCTGGTTGCCTGTTGATCCGTGGGAAAGACGCTGGAATATCTTTTCGTTCTCTTCTTCACCGGATCTGCCGGTGTTTTATATCTGGGCGTCACGTTAGACATGCTTTTCTTTTGAATGTTGGCCTTGACGTCGTCGGTGATGTTAGTCGTGGAAGTTTCCAGTTCTTTCAAGTCCTCGTCAGACATGTTCTCTACGTTCGTGTTTTCTACGGACACGGTGGATATTTTCATTTCTTCATTAACCGTTTGCCGAGAAATGTCCAATTCTAGGGATTTCATCTTGTCTTCGACGGTTACGTAATCTTCGTTGATCTTTTCCGATAAAACTACCCCGGCATCTATATAGAAGTGGTGGCCTAAGAAGCTCATTTCGCTAAAACAAAAAATAAGCGTTAAGCAGAGCGAGCAGAAGACGATTACTTTAAGGAAATTCTGTCGTTACCTAGTAGCTGCAGGCGAAGAACTGGATATTCTCTTCGTAGTGATGGTGGCTGATTTGGACATCGTCAGGGGCTTCACGACAGGATCCTTGGACACTCGTTGAGTGGTTCCTGGAAAAGAAATGTTGAAAATTAAACAGACTTCTATTATTCCTTTAGGGTTTAAATCGTTCAGACTGACTACATAAGTTTTTTATCCGAGAGATTCAAAAATTTAATAAATTTGCAACATTTTAGAGACTATTAAAAAAATCTCAGAAAAAGATTCTGTTAACGACAAAAAAAATCACATCAC
The DNA here is from genome assembly GCA_037114965.1 of Monochamus alternatus. Taxonomy (NCBI): domain Eukaryota; kingdom Metazoa; phylum Arthropoda; class Insecta; order Coleoptera; family Cerambycidae; genus Monochamus; species Monochamus alternatus. The sequence continues at coordinate 7,406,304 of CM073426.1, read as the reverse complement.
GGGCAAGGTGAACCTGTTAGACGGCCAACCCAAAGTCCTGATTTGACACCAATGGACTTTTTTCTATGGAGTTACATGAAGTAAATGGTCTATGAGACATCAGAGAAACTTATTTGTTGTTCAAATCAATTTGAGTCAGTCTTGTAGCTGATTATTTACTTAACAAATGATAAATCCTTATTGGCATTAAGATTCTGTAAATCAAAAGTGACATGCTAATGTTAAGCCTTATCCTCATGGACGCCAAATTCGCAAAAATTCTCGTGAATTTCGCAAATTTGGATTCAAATTATTAACGCTGGGAAAGTGTAAATTTTTCGAGAATTTTGCTTCTGAGAATCTATTATGACAGTTGATAGTTTTATGATGACAAAAATATAACAGTTGGCAAAATTTGCTAAAAGTTGAGACTTTTCCTGCCATTAAATAATTCGCGTCCATAGGTTTATGTAACTTGTTTGAACTCATGTCGTTGCCTTTCAAATTTTCCATAAGTAAGCATTTCGTAAAACCTTTTAAGATGCATAACCGGGATTAAGAACAAACTTTTAGAACTTAGTGCCAAAACGACACATTTTGGACAGGAATTGCTATTTTATATTTTCATATCTTAATCTGCCAGCAATCCAACAATGGTGCTGTTATTATGAGGCAATATGAGGATGGTATAATATAAAACTGGATTGAATACATGTATAACATCTGTTGCCTCCTTTTAAAACAAAAATTTAAGATCTTGTTTTATTAGAGTCGAATGTGACATTTTTTACTTTCGAAAAGTAGCAAATCTCAGAAAACCATTGGTGTCTGAAGAGCAGTTACAAAGCCTCAGAACCAATGATGGAAAAGCAAGTCAAGGCGACAATTAGTTAGAATTTGTTTTTTTTATTGAGAATTGGCTATATTATCCTTGGAAGAACACTTTTATTTATTTTTCGATCCCATAAATTTATACGAAAAAGTCTTATAAGAACTCGTACCGGCACTTTTATGATAAGAATTTTTGTTTATAGCTTCCGAACACCCCGTAGAAGCTTAAAAAAAGTTAAAATACAAAGTATCCAGAAAATTAGTGCCAATATTCAAATGGTTTCTATATCTGTCCATAAGCAACAAAAAACTTATGAAATAATGTCTAAAACGAAGTTTTTGTACAAATACATTTTTTTATAAAACAAATACTATATAATGCAAAACTGTGTGAGAAAACTAAGCACTAAGGTACAGTTAATACTAAAGAAAAACCGTTTTAATGTAACTTGTTTCTATTTCATTTTCTGTATGGTTATTAATGAACTAAAATATAGAGGCGTCTCTAAAAAATTCCTGAAACTGTAACGTGCGATAAAACTGCAATTAATGCAACTAACCTCAAATTATTAGGCACTGTATTGTGCATTTCGTTATTTTGTACCTAATGTTTGCTTGATATTTGTGAGTGTGCATAAACATACATGAAACCTTTTAACAACCATATAAAACCAGAAAAAATGGAGAAAATTTCTGGCTGCGAGACATTTGTACGGTGAACACACAAGCAACGACAATGATTTTGAACATTTATTATAACTATTTCAAACTATTGTGTGTTGTGGGAAAAGCTCTAAAGATACCATTCACGGCAAAGATACTTGTAATTATTATGTATAAACATATGACACTAACCTGGTAGGTCTGCGACATGACATATTTAAAACTTGTTTAATACAGTTGATCAGAAAAAAAAATGTTAAGTCAATTATGATTTGTTTAGTGCAATTTCTTACACAACAAAATAAAGGCACTCACGTTCCGAACACCCAGTATAATACAAATAATCGTTGAAAATACTTTTTTACCCACCTGTACTGGCCACCTTTGGAGTAGGCATTTTACCCTGCATTATTTTGTCCTCCTCCTCGATCCTGCGTTTCTCCTCCAGCAAAACGTCGGGCTTGCTGATTTGGGGCACCCTCATTTCTTTCAGTTTCGCCTTCAAGCACATTATTACGTCTTTGTCGGATTCGATGACTTCTATCTTGGCCAGGGCGCTCTCCAGCTTCACCTGATAGTTGCGGTCTACCGCCGAAAAGCACATGCGTTTAAGCATGGGAGAAAGATTGATGACGCTCAGACGAATGGTCGACACCGGATCCTCTAAAATTTATTTGTCTTAATAATAATAATGCATTTATTGCCCAACACAAAATATTCCATTTACAGGACAAAACAAATAGATTTATATAATATAAAGTGTTATTGCACCACCATGTAGTTTTAAACGAATATATTACAATAATCTTTTTTTGTTTGCTATTAATATTCTATTAATTATTAAAATTTATCCCTCGCGAAAAAGTGGCACTGAGAAAAAAAACACGAACCTCAACAGATAGTTCGTCCCGAGAGCTCAGCTCGATAGTTAGACTCGAGTGTCGTGTGCTATATCATTCTCGCTATTGTTCGCAATTCTTACAACATATTTCCTACTTTTCTTTATATTCTCAATCAATCAATTTCCTTATCCTTGTCTTATCCCAAGTAATATGTTTGTACGAGATACAGTCCACGAGAAGAAAGAAATAACACCGAGGCATAGGTAAGTGCCATTAATTGCCGTACTTTCGTATAAATTTTTACTGTACATAAGATAAAGCATACTAAAGTACAGAAAATGAAGAAAAAAGGACAACATATATAGTTGAAAATAAAAAAGATAAATAGAAAAATAAAAAGAAAAACTAATATTGAAATAATCAGATGCAAATATAACGCACTGATTTGGTTATAATTATTAGCCATTAAATAAATAGGAGATTTTATAAGTACATTTGTTCTAGCATTCCGACAATAAAACAGTGAATTTTCAGAAGACAGAAATTTGAGAAAGTGTCGCTGTATTCTTTCCAAATGGTTACTGTAGATCTGATAGTAGGGGTAGCAAATGATGTTACAGTATTCGCTTTTTGAACGTATGAGTGAATAATATAGACTTTTCAATGCACTTGCATCAGTGAAAGATTTTGTACTCCTTATAACAAAGCCTAGGGTACTGTACGCAGATTTAATATTTAAATTAATATAATTAGAAAAAGATAATCTGTTGTCAAACACCACACCAAGATCTTTAATTTTCTCGTTTACCTATATTATCATATCAAATATTTGTGGCAGTTTTTGGGAGTATACGTACATGTTTTGCATTTATTTATATTAATAGGTAAATAATTATCAGTCCACCAAGTATAAACAAAATCTAGGTCATGCAGAATCAAACAGTCAGTCGTAGATGATTTATTCAAGAACAATTTGAAGTCCTCGGCAAACAAAAGACAATTTGATTTTAAAGAAGTATAAATCATTTACAGACAGGATAAAAAGGAGTGGCCCTAAATTGGAGCCTCGGGGCACACCTGATGTCGCAATAAAGGTGTTCGACTTGAAACCATTACAAGAAACGTACAGCTTTCGTTGACACAGGTAAGAATTACAGGCAGGCAAGCTATTACTGAAACCATAACGTTTCAACTTGCTAAGCAATATACTATGATTCACCTTGTCAAAAGCCTTTGAGAAGTCTGTGTAAACGACATCAACTTGTCCATTGTCATCAACATGGATAATGAATAAACTCAGCCAAGATAGATAACGTTGAACGATTAGGGAAAAAACTATGCTGATTTGGTGATATGTACGACTTAACATTATCAAATATTTGCTTGTACAGACGCGTCTCAAAAACCTTTGCAATGTTAGATAATATGACAATAGGGTGATAACAAGTCACATTTGCAGAGTTATCATTTTTTAAAATTGGACACACTTGTCAGTTTCCACCTATCAGGAAACTCGCAATATTGAACAAACTAAGCAACGGAGTACACAGAACCCTTGAACAATCCTTTACTAGAAAACTAGGAATCTAATGGTCACCACAAGACATTTTGTTTTTGGATTTGGATTTTGAACATCCTCATGGAAAAAAACGTTAGCAAAAAATTTTGTGAAGGCATCAACAATTTGAATGGGGTCAAATTCTTGATCATCAAAAAAAAAAACATTCGCAAATATACGCATGCGCCCTTATTATGAACAAAGGACACAAACTTTTTAGGATCACCCTGAATATTAGTTTGGATGTTAACAATATAATTATTGTAAGCAAAAAACAGCTGATTTTTTATTAAGCATCTCAAACGTCTAAACGCATTAAGTTAATTAAGCAAAGATGACTCATATATTCACCTATAAGCTTCACGAGGGGCAGGAAGAAGTGCTCTTTGAAGTATCTGCTGCTGAATATCTCGCTGGCGTGAACGCACATATTGACGAATATATGCCTCGTGTAACAACAAGGCGAGTTGTACAACAGGGTGACTAATTTCTCACGTATCCACTTTCTGTGGTTTTCCTTCAGATTGTAACGCAGGAACACCAAAATCGCCCTGGAGGCTTGCGATCGTACTGGCCGAGCTCTCTGAAAAATCATTTACAGCTAAAAATTAATCCAACAGTATTGAAAAAATAAATATGAACAAATTTCCTTTACTTACAGCGTTTATAGTTAATTTTAAGATAACCGAAGTGAAATGCTGGTGGATAAAGTCCGATTCGATAACGTTAGGTAGGCACTCTAACTGCTGCAAGAAAGTCATCTTTCTCCTCCAATTGTGATATCTGAATATGTCCGCCTGACATTTCAGTAAGGCACGGCTGATTTCCAACGTGCCGGGTGCTACTGTTTCCCTCGATAACACTCCCGCTCCACAAAGGCACTCGAGGGTAGTCGCGATGTTCGGCACTAAGGAATCTAACACTTCTTCCGAATCGTCGCGTAGTAATTTAACAAAATCCATCATTATGATCTTGCAGTCGCTGCCTGGAAAATAAGAGTTTTACAGTTTTATTTTATACGATTAGGAGCTTACCTAAAATCTTGGCGACTTCGTGAATTCCCCCAGCAACAGTTTTCCTCACAAGATAACAGGGATCCGCAGCCAGAGATTTAAAAACCTGGTACCAGGTGTTTGTTTCCGCTACAATTTTTGTGACCATGAACTGGGTAATGGCGGGCAAGTTATAAGCGCACTGTTCCCTGCATGTCACATCCTAAAAAAAATTTACGAGCAACACTAAATATACAAGTTAGAGAATATGTAAAAGTAAAAACAGTCGAGAGGATTTGATAGGGACTTCATGATTATGGCAGGGTTTCCTTTGATACAACGAATAGGAACAAATCTCAAAATATCGCAATGGAGAAATTGCATGAATTTTATACTGGTTTGAAATGAATCTTTCAAACATATTGAAAGGTCAAAACATGCGGCTGGCAGCAATAATCACATAATAATTAGAATATTAAATTTAATAAATTACCATAGAATGTAAACAAAACCACGTGGATGAAAACGCGATATCATTGGCGTGATGTTACATGCCGTTCAGCATGGTTTGTTCCCGCGAATACAGGTGCAGGTTAGGTTAGGTTAGGTTAGGTTAGGTCACGACATTGTCTAGGAGTAACGCCATTTTGATTAAAATAATATATGCTTTCTACTGCACGTATTTTGAAAAATCATGCAATTTCCCCACTAGTAAATCAGTAGCTCTTTTCCAACACGGCACCTGACTGGTTGGAAATCTGTCCCAAGTGGATAGCCAAATCGTTCACCGACTTACTACAGCGGAGTTGCATCTAATATTAAACTGACTGACGGCTTCGGACAGGTTTCAAACTAGTCAGGTGCCGTATTGGAAAAGAGCTAGTATTTTCTATGGCCTCAACAAAAGTATGGGTACCACCGTAATATATTTGTCTTAATTTTAACTCAAACCTAAGAAATACTTATTTCTGCTCCTAAATGAAGAGTTTATGAATTTCAGTGTTTATGCCTTTTAAAGTGTCCAATCAATGTTCAAATTTCTATATCGAAACATCATAGAAGATAGAAGCTACGACTGTTGCGACTGGTTAAATCAGAATTTTAAAAATTCTAATACTTTATAACTTTAGTTTCACGTTATAAATAATTCGCAAACATTAAAAAGTTTGTTTGTACCTTTGCAATTACTAGTTAGGGCCTAACAGTCGGCACCGCAAGTTAAATATACGTAACTCACCAAACCAGGATCAAGTTCTAGTTCTTCTGGAGTGTTGGTAAGGCCTTTCTTGGAAAGCTGCATAAAGTAATTTAAAAACCACTGACTTTCACTGGGTGTCACATGGTTCTGTAGATTATTCAACAACATCCCATATACCCTTGCTATTGCGGAAAATGTCAAATCTGATGCTTTCAAACTTTGACTGCACAGCTGTTTTATTAGTGGAATGATGGTTTGCTTTATAGTGTCTAAAATGAAAACGATAAATGAATAATAGAGGAAATAATACAAACAATTCTTGTACCTTGATTTAAAAATGGAATTACTAAAACTGCTGCATCTACAGAAGCTGCTCTTACCGACACATTTTCATCCGAAGATAGTTCTACTAGGCTGGGCAATAAGCTAGATTTTACCAAGTTGTCACTTCCGAGACCTGAAAATATGGAAAATGTTAGAGACCTCAACACACAAATACCTCATGCTGGTATACCTTTTGCAATATTTGAGAGTTCGTAACACATAGCAGTCCTCACTTCGTGATAACAATCTTGACATAAGCCTTGTACTATAGGTAGAATATCTTTCTTCACACTAAAGGTAAAAAACTAATTAGTAATATGTTATATTTAAATTTGAACAGAACATTAACATACTCAAATGCACTTAATCGAGGATGAATTGCAATCTGCCCCAACATCTTACAACTTGCAATTCTATAAGTGGCCGATTTATTTAACTGCGACATTGCAACCGCAAACGGTAACACCTAAAATTGAAGTAATTTTATGTTTTGTCAATAAACGACAGGAATATTAACATACCTCCCTCTTTATTGAAGCATCGGATAAATTCAATATAACTGAGAGCAGAGTTTCAATCCAAGCATTAGAAACCAAAGGGTCTTTACTTTCAATTCCTTGCAGCACAGGCCGTAATAAATTTACAGATAAATTCATCTGAATGAGACTTTTAAATATTCTACTCGTAACAAGGTGAAATTCGGAAGACGAAGTTGGCAGTTCTTGTTGAATTTTTGGAAGAATTCTGGTAATAGTCCCATTGTTATCAGTTTGTAATAAACTTGGTAATGCTTGTATAACGCTAATTTTTTGTAAATCATCGCCCTTCCTAAAAGTGTAAATAATGAATGTACAAAACTAGGTTACAAGTGTTTTAATTTACATGTATAAATCTTGCCAAATTAAATGTGGATCATTCGGTTCTGTTACAATACTAGAATTCATTATTTTGATTGTTACTTAAATTTTTTTAATGTAAATAATGTAATTGTTTACATTTTTATTATTTATCTTTTTGTCAAACTTGACAAGTTACATTTTGATAATCGCGTTCAATTCGATTATTCAATTCATATATCATGCTTTCAATTCAGAAGTGATCTGTAAGTAGGGATCACTTAATTTCAGATAGAGTAAAGCTAAAGCCTCCTTCAGAGAACAATGTAGTGCTGCTAGCAACATCCCCACAACCAGTTGAACTTCAATGAAATAAAGATTGTATAAAATCGGTTTTGTTTTTGCTGGTTATGTTATGTATAAATGTTGCTCCTCTGGATAGTTGAAGTGTGAAATTGTAACTTAATCCGAATTCAACAACAAATACAATAAATTTCATTGACTGAGAATCACGTGACTTCGTATTGGTAACATTACATTTTTCTAGGTTTGTGACTACATCGTTCTCTGAAGATAGCCCAATTTTATAAAGTTTACAGGGTGGTGAGTCGAAAGACACACACCAAACTCCCAGGAATAGATAGATATCCACACGTCAAAATAATAAAAAAGTCAAATGTTATGCGATTTTCGAGTTAGTTTGATTTGAGCTTTTGATAATCTACCATGACAGTTATTGACAGTTTTATCCTAGATTAAAATAAATTTTGATTAGCAAATAAAAGAAACACACTTTCTATTGATAACTCTTTCACTTTCAGCAGGAAATTCAAAATGCACTTACGTGAGAATAAATAGACTTCGCTCTACGGGTTTGTTATTTAATGTTTCATCTACACTATGCTTCTGAATCTGTACCGCAGACTAAAATAATGTAATATTTAGCATTAATATACTCAACTTATTTAATTTTTGTAGCTTTACTTTTCCAGTTCCAGTGGGCCTATCCAACTGCAGACTTCGAAGTTCTTCATCTAGTTTCATCTTCATTGTAAAAAAATAAAATATTCAACCGTAAAATAAAAAATAAAAAAATATATTTTATATTTACAAAATAGAAATATACAAAACTGTCAATATTGACGTTCAGGGCTCTTTTGATCAATTTTTTAAATAAATGCTGAAGTGCAGTTTATTTGCAAAACCGGTAACTTTATTTCAAATTTATAGTTTGTAAACTTTGTTTTAATACTATAGCTAGAGATACCAAAAGTACCGCAATATTGATCATCATTTTTGAGCAGAATCTAAAAATGCCGTACCCTTAGACTAGAAACCGTGCTCAATAGCGCTCAATATTCTTACGCCATCTACCGTCTTCTATTGAAATGTTACATTTTAAGTGTTAGTTTTTAGATGGCACTCTTAACTTCGGTAAAGTCCATAGAAGTATATTTTATCTAGGGTCCATAGCCAAGATAGCCAAAGTGAATATCTGTATCTCTAGATTTAGATAAAATGATAAATGATTGATAAACTACTTTACTATCTAAAAGTATTTATATTTTTTTGTGTTGAACAAAGTGAATGTAATAGTAGTTATTATCTGTTGGTTTGCTTTATATCTTTAAGATAATACCATGTAATCGAAATTAACTACATTTATCTACTCGTATCAATTTATATATTAATTATTCAACTGCTTTTGAGCAATTAATAGTATCAATAAACAAATAGCGCGAGTTTTTATAGTGAGTTATTATAACTTACGCTGGGCTTCTACAATGATAATTCGGTATGTAAATAGTGTACGCAGTAAATTCTTGGAAATTTTTAAGCCAATAAATACGTTCCATTTTGTTTGTTACCAATTCCGAACAGGTTTTGTAGCAATATACCTACCATAATTTGAATTTTTTTAAATATTTATATAGAAAAAGAAAAGTATAAATTAAAAAAAAACGTCACATTTAGTCATTGTAAGGCTAGAGTAAGGACTAAACTACTAGAGTAGACCAAAATTAGAAGTATATTTAGACGAAATAAAATTTTTCTTCTAGAAGTTCTATAGCACGACTTTCCAAATTTTGTATAAAAATACAAAGAAAAGCAGGTTCTTAAATTAAAAACTGTTTTAATCACTTCATATAAATATGAAAATTTGTAATGAATACAAATACATAGTAATATGTATTAGGTTCCTTTTAATTGTGCCACAATGTCTTTCAACGACAAACATTTGTCTTCGTTTTGTTCCCCTTTTGAATTGATGAACACTTGGACCCTCAACACGAATGACGAATGGAAGGACTGATCTAAGAGAAAAACATTTGTTACGGAATTCAAGTAAAAAAAGTGAATCAGCACATACTTTCATTTGTTTTCAGTAACAGCAACGAATTCACGTCGAATGTTTCCGAGTACGTGTTGTACCCGATCACGGGCAGAGCCGTAGTATAACTTCCCGTCTGCCTGTCTTCTTTCAGCAGAGGTTGAATCGGCAAACTTGATAATGGACTCATGACCTTGGGTCGAATTCTAATAGAGCTTGGTGTGGATTCTTTGTTGACGGCCTTGCAGTAAACTTGTAAAAGTTCCATTCTGAAACAAGTTATCCATGTTTTCGATGAAATTCAATGATATAATTTGGCACACGATTACCTTTCTTTAAATTTCAAATCGGACAAACTTTTCTCTCCCAGACGTAAAGCGTCTACGACGTGCAGGCTTTGCCTGTAATTCTGAGCGTCGACGTTTGTTACGTTTTTGTTAAAAACATTCCACTCCCTTACGAGTTCTCCGTATAGGAGCGTACCCCGCACTAACTGCAAATTTTTAACTTTGACCCATTTGCCCCTTTGCAGACGATACACTTTCGATGCACCGACGGCTAAATATTAATTAAAAAATTAACTTTAAAGGAGATCCACTCTTGAAAACTTACCCGCGTAAAAACAGCAATTATTCATCTTCCTAGAGCCATACATACGGCAATAATGCCAATCTTCCACATCAGAAAACGTCAAAGTAAAATTATTCACATCGTTTACTTCCCTAGGTCGAACCTTAATTATTTCTGAAAAATAAAGTACTGTCGCAGACGTCTTTGTTTAACTGAGAAGTGTTACCTGGTTTGTCAACCAATAAATTCAATAATTCGTCAGCGGTGAACTGTGGTTGGGGTATTTTGGATAAATCGGGTATTTTCCAGAATTCAAGACATTTTTTACGCAATTCCTCTTGTCGGTGTTCAACCAGTCTCGTATTTCTGCAAAAGGCGGCCAATTTTTCAAGTCCAACAGTTTGCCGTTTCCCTAAACTAAAACGATTATATGAAATTAGCATATTCAAACAATTCAGAAATTCATATTTAAAACGTACAGGGTGTTTCCAAAATAAGAGCGTTCCTTCAGAAGGGTTTTAGATGACATGAAAACAATTATTTATTAAACAACAAATTATGACTCATAAGTGCCTCATTTTGGCAATGTTAAAGATGTCACACCATATCTTCTAATTCTTGATTTGAATTAGGCGTTATTACATAAAATTATTTAAATTAATCTACAATCAATGAAACATGAGAATTTAACCCAATTATACCAAATCTTCAAAAATCTAGAGTGACCCATTGCCCACAGAGATACCAGTTTATAGAGCGCCCAAATATAAAAAATATACAAAAAATATCTGCTACTCTATCTAACTCTTCGATCCTTCTGCTATTATAAGGCATGTTATCCATTACAACAACTGCTCCTGATTATACATATGATAAAACAGATTCAAATTATTTTTCAAATACATCACCGTTCATATCTTCAAGTTAAATCTCCTGTCCTACTTGATTCAAAAACATGCAAACCATTTTCTAAAAATCTCGTATCGCTTCCAATATATTATCATCATTAATCTTTGTACCTTTCCAGAAAGAGCCCTTAAATCCTATAGAAAATTTTTGATGCAATATGGCCTTCGTTTACTCATGTAATATATTTTTTTACCAGATGTACGAAATTCTTTTTTTTTCTAAGTATTCTCTTTGCCATACTATAATTTTAAAAATCATTGATATTATAATTACTACAACTGGCAAGACATAGATACATTGTTGTGTTGATGGTTGCCTAGCGAAAATAGCAAAATTTAAATTCGAGTTTGTCGTTAAATAGGGGTTTAATATACATAAGAAAAAAAATTTTTTCCGTTTTATAATTTTGAACATTTTTTTAAGGACAATTACGTTAATTATTTTTCTATATCATCTCTTAAAATATTTGTACTTAATCATAGTTAACCCTGTATACTAGAAACTGACTTGTATTAAATTTATTTCTTAATTTAATATAGCTATATAAATTACATCGGACTTGAGTTTGATGGAGCCTTTATCGTATGCACAGTCGTATCGACGTGCATAGAGAACGGCACAATATTAACGAGATATTTAAACTTTTATATAAAAATAAAAATGATTTTACTCATTTTATCGTAGTAGTGCTTTTATATGACTATTATCACTCCAGATTTTCGAAGATTGTGTATAGTGCATTGTAAGCAGTTAAATTAGTCTCCCAGAATTAATTCTTGATTAATCTGAACCATGAGGCTTTAGACTACAGATTGATTAATAAATATTGCTTTTTTTGAAGAAGCATGCTTATTTCGGAATCGCCTTGTATTAACCTGTTATTACTATGAACGATATATGAGTAAAATCTTTCGTCCGCTTGAATGACTTCTAATGGCACAATCTCCAATACGTCCCTTTCTGAATTATCCCTCAGTTCCCACAATCTCTTGGCGATGACCCACAAATACTCTTTAATATCATTCACAACCTGCTCCTCTTTCAGATTATAACACACAAAATACCTTTCCGAGTTTGCAGGTCTCGAAGAATTCGGCTTTAATATGGTCACTAATAAAATAATATTTATGTTAAACGTCAAATGTCATAAGTATTATTTTACCTTTCTCGAAACACTTATACATTAAGTACAACAGGCCTACGCTGAAAGATGTAAACACGTCAAAAAATTTGGTCACAAAATGTCCGTGTGTTCTTACAATTTCCAACGCAACTAGGCACTGGCAGATGTAAATGTTTTTCGAAAGGATTTCTTGGATATTCTCGTTCCCTTCCACAGAAAATCCCTGCAAAATAAACCAAAACAGTAATAGATATGTTATCCAATATAAACACTTACCCCATCAGACATCATAAAATGCACTCCTTTGCCGTCAGTCTCATGCAAAACTTTCGCTTTAAAATCCACGATGTTTTCAGGACAACAAACATTTCCATCACCCTGCTTGCCGTATAAAGCTTGAAAAGTAACAGGAGACGCACACATAGAATCCTCAAGTTTAAAATCTTTATCATCTCTCAAAGTCAGGCCGAAACCTTTAAATCGCCAACTTTTGCGCCACAAAATGTACTCTGAAAAACCTCCCGGGCCCGCACAAACGTCAGCAAAGTAATATGGGCCCAAATTCATGTTATGGTATGTCTAAAAAATATATAAATAAGTAGGTATCTACAAAAAGTTATTTGACTGAAAATACTTACATTTTGATCGATATTGCTGAACATGAATTCTGTAGCGGCATCAATGTTAGCCATTTTTAAAGCAGCTCTATTCATAAAAAATACAGATTTAATCGTTTCAAAGGGATTTGATTTCGTCCTGGCATGGCTCAGTTCCAATAAGCTCAATTCGTCAAATATGTTCTAAATTAAGAAGATAACAATAAACGTCTGCTCATATAAAAATGTGATATACATACTCACTTTCGCTTTTAAAACACTGTCTAAAACAGGTTTATCACAAAAATTGAGCTCATTTTCTATGTTGTGATTTGGTGTACCTTCCTTCGACCAAGCAGTCATATCTGTAAACGAACATTTTTCGCTATTTTGCAGCTCATCATTTTTCAGCCAAATAACATCCTCTCGTACGCATATCTCCTACAAGTAATTTTATATAAAATTACATGTTAATACTTTTTTTCTAAAAATTTATTCCACTTTCTTATTTTCAGATTGTACATAATAATGGCAAAGCTGAGCTACACAAACTACTATATAATTTTAAAAACTATTTTTATACTTCTTTTGAACAGTCCCAGTTTTCTTTTGTCGGAGAAACATTTTGAATAGTTAAACCAAGACCTCTTTTACCCAAATGGCAGGGTACTTCTATAGCCTCTGTGATGCCCTGTTCGTTTTTTCCTAATCCAGAACCACTCTTATAGCCCATTTTTTGCTTAAAATATTATAAGGTTATGTATGAAAGAATATCAAATATAATTACTTACCATAATCCGCATAGCTCTATCGTCGATAAATAAGACGGGATTTTCATTTTGAATGGATTTCTCCGGTTCTGCATCATAAATATTGAAATTTTTCCACTGTGGGCTTACATACAACTCAGAATCTATAAAAGACACAATGTGTGAAAATACAGTTTTTTTTATTTTATCTTATAATTGATAGCAGAAATATTATTTTTTTTACCGTCATTTTCTTCGGAGGACTGTGAAAACATAATAATTGAAATATAAATAAATTAAATCATTTATTAAAAACGAGGTTATACTTTTTACGTGACCATGACATTGAGTAATAAATATATGTTGCGGCAACAATTCAGACGACTTACGTTACGGTTTACGTTACGCAATTGTTTTTATTGTCAATATAAATTTTCGATAGTTTATCGCGTTAAACACAATCATTTTTTGTAATTTAGTGTAATATGGTGCAAACATTTAGTGTAGTATATAGTTTTATTATTCTCAGCTGAAGTTTCTTAAATATTTTTATGAAAACATAATGAATTATTGGCGATGGTTCGATGGTTGCACACGTTGTACATTTCCCTTTTCAATATGTCTTATGTCATGTCTTGTTTACACTTTCTGCTCTGCACTAAACACACAAACCTAGAAAATTTTTTTTAGGTTTGTGACTAAACAGCACTGACACTGACACTTGGCATGACACTAATACAAATAATACTTGTAAAAATTCTGTATTTTATTGTTTGTGATTTTAGAGAAACTTAATTTTTATAAACTCTTATGGCATATGTTTTGTTTTGGTTTCCATAGCACTGTTCTAGAATCATTCAAAATCAAAAACAAAACAAGCCTCTAGCATATAGAATAGAATACTTTATAACTCTATAACATATGCTGCTTTCCGGTGAATTTATTTTCTGCGTCAAGCAGAGCACACGCGCTTGAAACACCGTGCTTGTAACACAAACGTACCCACCTAAATACTATAAATTTGAACAAATTTGGTGGTTAAAGATTACAAAACACATTCTTAAAATTGTTATCTACTATAGTATATAAAAATGGATAAAAAAGTGTGTTTAGGTACTTATTTGAAGGACATATTGCAATTTGCTATTTACTGCTGGCTGACGCGGCGTCTTGACTGAAACATAAGTGGCCTCCGAAAGTACCTACACATATAAAAATTTATGTGAGCTGAACAGAGCTAATCCAGAGTAACTATCTTACTGATGAAAGTTGGCAACAACTTTATAACAACAGAAAATTCGGAACTAACCTATTTATTTTTGAGCATATTTTTTTTATACAAATTTGTTGCCAAACTTATGTGATGTGGTTACAGATTATAGGAAGAACATATATACTGCTTTCCAGTGCCGACGATGCTTGAGCACTCATGGGAGTCATGGGCTCGTCTCACTGAAATGTACGATATGGAATGCGTTTAGTCACGTACGATATGAATTGTGTTCTTAATTTCCCATTATTTTGTTTGTAAAAACGTCATTGGCGTACAGTGTGGTTTCTTCTTTTATCTTGTATCTCGTTAGTGTTATTCTTTGTTTAATTTTGTTGGAACATGTTATGTTTTATAAGGGACTGTAAAATTAACCAGCATATAGCACGAAATAATTCTTCATATCAAGAATTCAATTTCATTTCAATTCAGAATCAGCTAAGCCCCTACTGCTCCGCCATTGCTAGTGGCACAAAACATAATATGGCGCTGATCATAAATAATCCATTCGCGCAGCTTTTAGCGCATTCCAGTCATCATAATATAAAATTACATTTCAGTGGCTCAAATTGGGACCAGAAACCTAGAAAAAATATAGACTGCGCCGTTCCATGATATATACGTGGTTCTGGACCATATATGTAATATTCTAAACCTAATATGATGGCTATATAATAATTGCAAAATGCGGTTAGTAATTTTTTTTATATACAAACTACAAAGGGAGATCGTTTTTTGTAAACAATTACAATAACTTACAAAAACATAATCATAAGTTACAGTGTCACCAACGTAATCGGCGTAGCAAGTTTTAGTGTAAAATTCTGACATTTATGGCCTGTTTCTAAACATTGGTGTCGCTACACCATCATATATTTGCATAAAGCAAATAAAATATCCATTTTCTGGACCGTAAGACCCTAGGAAACGCGGGACCTATCACATGACCTATATCATGAACTGACGCTGTCTATATTTTTTGGTTATAGGTTTGTGTTGTGCCCGTTAGAGGCCTGTGTAAGTACCATAATATCTAAGTACCTACACCCCCTACACCTATAAAAATTAATGTGAGCTGAACAGAGCTAATTCAGAGTAACTATTTTAGTGATAAAAGTTGGCAACATGATTTCAAATAATTATTTGCCGGCGCGAAAGTTGTCTACAGAAAATTCAAAGCTATTTTTGCACATATTTTTTTGCTAGAAATTTGTTGCCAAATTTTGCGACGTGATCACAGATTATAGGAAGAACAGATAACTAACAGGCACTACTTTTTTACATGTTTTGTGTATTTTAAATGTTTTATAATCATGTCTCAAGAATTATATTAGTTCATAATTTTTTATATGCGCCTGTTCTTTAAAAAAATGTTATTAGCTACGTCAGCATAAAGGATATCAATTAACAAAATATTTGTAGAGTTTTCAAGGGTTAATTAATTAAAAACTTCTGTGTACTAAAACAAATATGTTTTTATTAAAACGAACTGTGTGAAAATTACAACAGCAATTACGTTTGAAGAATAAATATCATAAAAATGAAGGATAAAATAAAAAAATACTTCTTAAAATATAAAAATTATTTAAGAGGATATCCTCAATACGAATCCTCATCGGAGTCGTCAAACACGTACTTTGATTTAGCCGCCCCTCTGCCGGGCCTTGAAACTTTGCTCTCTTGTGAAAATTCTTGGTCGCCATCACTCTTCGGCTTTCCCTTCTTTGACTCAAAGTCGAAATCATCATCAGAAGAATCGATCTTCTTTTTCTTGCCTTTAGTTTTCTTCGGCGGTGTGTCTTCGTCATCGCTCGACTTCTTCTTCTTCTGTCTGGGCTTTTTCGGTTTGTCTTCTTTCGCTTTGGGCTTGGTCGGTTTTTTACTTGCAAATGCTTCGTCGTCGCTGGAAGCCGACTTAGATTTGCTCTTTTTACTCGAAAACATATCGTCCGAGTCCGACTGGCTCTCGTCGACCTTTTTCCGTTTGTTTGTGGCTGGCGGCGGATCTTCCTTCTTCTTGCCTATTAAGCTATCAAACATGTCTTCAGACGTCTCACGCCTCGGCGGGGGTTTTTCTTCTTCGTCCGAACTTAAAAGAATCTCCGGTTTGGAGTTGTCTAGGATGGCGTCGTTGTCGTGCAGTTCGGGCTCGCCGACGGATTTGTCACTGTCGTCGTCGGAGAGGCTGTACTTGATAACTTTAGTTGCGGCTCGGCGGTTCATACTCCTTTCTTTAACCACGGGGCTCGCGACACTACTAAATTCCACATCCGAATCGCTCAGATCAGCGTTTTCTTCTTCTTCGCTGCAGGAGCCTTTCTTCTTTTTTCCTCGTTTCTTTGGAGAACCGTTAACTGTAAAAATAAAATTATTTATTTATTTACTGGCCGAAGCCCAATTGCCGAATAATGTTGCAATCAAATACTTAAAAATTATACAATAAATATTATGAAATTACTAACAAAAGCAGGATAAGAGGCAAAGAAATGTAAATAATTAGAAAAATTATTAGCCATCCGTAATTGGTTTTGTGCACAGGGACATCAAATGACCTAGTAGAAAATATGAAATTTAATATGTAAAGGAGGTAGGAACAAGACAATAATGTTATAAGACAAATTTAAGTCTTTATGATTTTTACGTACAGAAAGTGGCAAGTGGAAATGAGATAACAAATCATGGACATCAACATATTGGAGACTAGATGACAAAGATAATATGGAGACCATACAGAGAACATTCACACGTCAAAAGTCCTGGACCCCCTGTATATAAAATGATTTGATTAAACCTAGTGGTTTTTCTTAATGTGGTAAAAAAGTACATGTACTTAAGGAACAAAAAAGATAATAAAAAATTGCAGACCATGAACCTGTACTAGTTTTTACAAATCTGGTCAGTTTAGCAGTGTATTCAGCCAAGTGTTCCCTTGAATTTTTGTACATTATGTCAGGACGTGAAATTTATGTGTTTACCCGAGCAAAAATGACTGCTTTACGTGATGCAGGACATTCTAATCATCAGATATCGAACATGTTGGGCATTCCTAGATCATCTGTCGTACGAATAGTACACAGATATGAAGAATTTGATATAGTGGAAAGCAGACGACGTAGTGTGAACGTCCTCGAGTATCTAATGAAAGGGAGGATCGGTGTATTTGGTGCAATATTCCCGTAGACACCGCATATCTTCAGCTCTCAAAGCCCACTTTCAAGGTACGTTTCGCTGTGTTATATCCACACCTACTATTCGAAGACGACTACACAACGCAAATTTACATACTAGAAGACCATTACGGGTCCCCGCTCTACTTTCAAGGCATCGTGCTACCCGTCTCCAGTGGTCGCGAGAGCATAGGGGTAGGCTTTTACGACAGTAGTCTTATTTATAGATGAAACCAGAATTGGGCTGGTTACTCAGGACAATTCACAAAGAGTCAACAGCGACTTCAATTTCCCCGTGAAGTTGCTCCGTATGAAGGGGGTACCGTAATGTTTTGGGGTGGAATAATGTTCAACCACCGCACCTCATTAATTCCCATGCCACAGAATATGACCAGTCAAATTTACATCGAACAAGTTATTACGCCCATTATCTACCCCCTTCATTCATTACGTGAATTAGGTGAAAATTTTGTGTTTATGGACGACAACGCTCGACCACATCGCGCAAAAAGGATTCAATAGACACTCGAAGCAAGAAATATCAATAGATTAGATTGGCCAGCCAACTCTCCTCACATGAATTCTATTGAAAACTTGTGGGATTTCGTTGCTAGAGCCATTCATAATCATATTCCACCAGCTCAGACTGCAGATGAGTTGATCGTGGCGGCAGAAGAGGAATGGAACAATACTCTGCAAGAGATCGTTAACCGCTTGATTACCTCAATGCACACACGTGTCTCTTCTTTTTGATTTAATAAATTTCGCCAAAAATGTCACACATTTGCTGGTTAAAACAAGAATATCATCGCTATTTTCATCATTATGTGGGGTTGGTAAATTTAACATGAGCTTCTAACAATCTACTATGGCAGTCAGTGACAGTTTTATGACGAAAATGATAGAAAATATTGCAGTTGTCAAATAATTCACACAAGGCTTTAAAGAGGGTTCAAAGGTAACTCTTAAGTCTTAAATTGATCGAATGGAGTCCAGAGGAGTGTTATTAATATGGTAATTATAATTTATATTATATTTGGATGGATTCAGATCCATATCGTTTTTATGATACCAGCTGGAAATAATATTGATAACATGCTAAATATTACTGAATTTGGACTTATCATTTATAGCTAAAAATAATTTCAGATCATCTGCAAACAGTAAGAATTTACAATGAAAGGAACACACATCTCATGTCATTTACAAAAATGTTAAAGAACAAAGGCCCCAAGTGATAACCTTGGGGCACACCAGATACAACTGCAATTTCCCTGAATATAAAATTCCCAAATCTTACCATTTGATGTTTGTCTGAAAGATAGCTCTATTAAAGTCAACATGTCTCGAAAACAAGTAAATATTGGGAAAAACCTTATATTACAAAAAAATACTGGAAATTTAACGATCTTTCAGATGACCTACATTTCCACGTTCCAGAAATCAAAAATTTTTTTAGTATCACCACACCATCTACACAAAAAAAAATTGGACTAACAATTCTAACTTCAATTTGAAGCTATTGAGGTAGCTAAAGACCCAAGTTTCCTGAACTAAAATAAATTTCTTAATTTCCGAGACATTGGCAGTGTCAAATGGCACACTCTGTATAAGACATCATACAAAATAATAACCATAGAGTTTAAAGTTTTGTTTCCAAATAAAATATCACGGCAAACATAATGTAAAAAGTTTAAAAAATAATTAATAGAATGACAATTACCTTTGCTGCTGAAGTTAAGCTTGGTTTGTTTGAGGCCATCGCCAGCCTCACCCTTCTTCTTCCTCGCCTTCTTCACGATTTCCTCGGGAGTACCCAGCTTGTCCTTGAGGGTTTTCTTGCTCTTCACCATATCATCAAATTCATCTTCCTCCTAAAACAAATACAGATGTAACTTACGATGATCGGTTCGTATTGAAATGTACTTACATCCTCGGCAACATTCTCCTTCTTCAGTCCCTTCTTCAGTTTATTCTCCTTGAACTTGACGGCATTTTGAATCTTCTTCTTTATGTCTTCGCTGATGGTGGGCTCTATTCTCCGTGCTGTGGGCGAGGGCATTGTCTCGTCTAAATGAATCTTCTTCTTACCCTAGGATGGATACAAGCAGTTAATTACTTGCGAGTTAAAAAATATATGGGCTCAAAATCTAATAAAATAAATTTCATAACACGTAAATTCTAAAACAAGTCACTTTAGGATTGATGTCGATTTTCATTCACATTTTTAATAAAAACAGGGTAAAAATGCAATAAACTACATCTGTACTTTTTTATTTATAATACAAACTAAATTTCATGTCTGAATTAAATAATCGTGGCTGAAATTTGGATTTAGATTCAAAATTTCATGTTCAACAAAATTTAAATTTTGTCTTTTGCTGAAATTTCGTGTTAAAACTTGAAATGTAGAGGACACTCTAAACACTGAATTTAAAATCAAAATTTTGTGTTTCATAAATTCTGATTGAACACAAAACTTCAGATTAAACTTTAATGTCTCTTAAGTTTTGTCTATAAACTTCAACTTGGGTTGAAAAACAAAATATCGTGTTCAATTTGATAATTTGAAGTTTTCATTCAAAATTACATATTTAAACTACATTTCTAATTTGTTTGAGCATGAAATTTTGAAAATAAGAAAAAATGAAATTTATATGGCCATTTTTTACTATTGTAAAAAAAATTGTACAAATTGTGAATTTTTCACCATGCAAACTGCTAAAATAATGTACTAATCGCCTAATTTGCAAGTACTAACTTCACACATTACAAATTATACTTTTAAAATAACTGATATACTATTTTTAAATAAAACTCATGCTGAAACCACACTGATTCAAATCCATCCTTACCCTCCCAGTTTTGATAACTTCCTGAGCAGCATTGAAAAAAAATTGAAATAATTAACAAATTTTTTTTATTTTCATCACACCAAAAAAATGTAAGGAGTGATTCTCTGATGAAAATTAATAGGGGTCTCTGGTATAAATTTTTTTGAAAAACGCTTGCCTTAAAAGTTACGCCCCTCAAAAAATTCCAAAAAATTAAATTGATTTTCTTTTTTAATTTCCATGTATATAAAGCTAAAGAAACTGAACTTGGTGAATATCAGTGGCCTGTTCCGTATAATGGAATTCATAGAAATAAATGCCAATATCACCTGTTTTTAACAGGCCACTAGATCTTTCTGCAAAATACACTCGCGCTGAACAGCTCATCTTTTTAGAAATGCATTGCAATACATTTATTTTTTTCTTTTTCATAAATCCTTAACTTTTTGAAAAAACTTGAAGAGATCAAAACGTTAGTAGTTTTTTAAACGGAAAAAATTTTATCGAAAAAAAAAAAATTATAAGAAAAAACGTCATAATCAACCCCATACAAAAATACTTCAGAGATGAAAAAATTTCAAAAAGTGTAGTTTTACTGACAGATAATGTTCACAAAGTTTGGTTTCTTTAACTTGATATACATGGAAGAGAAAAAAGAAAAACAATTTTTTTTTTGGAATTTTTGGAGGTGCTTAACTTTTTAGGAAAAGGTTTTTTCAAAAAATTTTATATCAGAGACTCCTATTAATTTTCATCAGAGAATCACCCCTTACATTTTTGCGGTGTTATTTAGATACACCCTGTATAAACCCTAATAAATTAATTTCATATTTGGCAAGCTAAAATTTTAGTGACTTTTGTTATGCGCGTCTATTGTATTTTGCCATTTTTTAATACTATTTGTTATCTTTGAATTCCTTAGCGAAATACATTGTTACAAAATGTTTAAATTACAAAATATTATAGATTTACTTTTGACGTATGTAAGCATGAATTATTATAGATCTGTTCCAACAAGAGTCAAGAACTTGTTTCAAACTATTGGAAATATTCTATCAGTTGTCAATGTGTTTTCAGTAAATCTAATGCAGGAAATAGTTAGACGAACAATTTTGGAATGTCCTTCAGAGAACAATGTTTTAATTTCTATGAAATAAAGATTTTATAAAGTAGGTATTGTTTTTGCTGTACAACTGTTGCTCCGCTGGATAGTTAAAGATGGAAATTTTGAACTTCACACAACTTCAACAGCAAAAAGAGGGAAATACGATTAATTTCACTGACACTGAAAATTATGTGACTCGTGTTGTTGGCAACACTACATCATTCTCTGAAGGTACCTTGACAGTTTCAAACTATGTAGTTTCTGATTCCTGTTGGAACACCAAATTTTGAAATAGTTCTATCTATCTTTCCCACTACTTTTTCTGTAGTCCCTCCCTCTTCTACCAACTTGTCCAATTAAAGGCCGGTTAGTGTTGTATCGCACCAATCAAAGGACAGAAGAGGTGTATCGCCAATCAGTTTTAAATCTGCCCACCGCCATCCCAAAACTAGTTTTACCCTCCCACTTCAATTTTATCAATGGAGAGTTTTAGGTTGCAAAAAGTAAATATAATCTTTAACTTGTATTATACACGTTTATAAAAACTTCCCTTTCTCTTTATATCTTTTTGAAACACTTGATATATTCAAATAATTATTGTACATTTTTTCGATTCAATACAAAACAAGTTTACTTACGAACACCGGTTTCTTCTCCTTCTTGACGACGCCAGCCTCCTCTTCACGTTCCTTCTTCTCGACTTTGTCCAACTCGTCTATGAAGGTGTCTAGGTCTTCCCGCCACAGGTCAGCGTTCGTTTTTCTCTTCAGCGTCTCCAATTCCGACAACTTTACGTCTTTCTGCCTCAGCAGCTCGTTCTTCTTCTCCTCCGTCAACATCCACATGGACATGCCCAGCAGGTAGTCAAACTTCTTGACCTCGGACAGGTTCCTAAACGCCTTTTCTGAAAACAAATGAGAGCCGTAATAAGAATTCTCGGTTATGATGCTGTAGGATCCGCTCACCAGAATCGACGGGCTTCTTTTTCTTAGAAGACTGCTCGTCTTCCTCTTGAGATTCCTCCTCGTCGGCGGGTTCTTCTTCCTCGTCCTCCTTGTTGCGCTGCTTCCACTCTTTGATGGGGTCCGGGGCGTATCCTCTCTTGAGCAACTCGTCCACTATCGTTTTCCTCTTCTTGTTCTCGACCGTCAGCTCTCCGCTGCATTTCTCCATTATGAACCTGGCCTTGTTGCTGAGCATGGCGGCCTCCGCCTCCAGCATGCCCTCAAGGAACTCCTTGCGTTTCTGGTACATCTTGAGACGGAGCGTGTAGAATTCCTGAAGGATAACCATGACCGAATCGAATCTAAAAAGATTGAAATAGAAAAATAATCTTGACAGTTTTTTTTAAATAGACGGAGTAAATCACCTTCTGAGGCATCCAAACTCGTCGAAAGCACACATCGAACCTGTGCTGATAATCGATTGCAATTTGAAAGCTTTATGCAGACCTTCCTTCTCCATTACCTCCATCTGACCATTCTGCAATGCTATTATGAACTTGACTGTTGTATCGGTATTGTATTCTTTGTAGTCGGATAATACTGCTTTGACTTTTTCTGAGCCTGTGTGAGAGAAAAAGCATTAGAAACAAAACCATTGGGTAATAAAATACTTTTGATAAATAGCTGTTCAGCTATAAAAAATACGTTCCCTACATTAAAATTGTATTAATGAAGTGAAATGTTGCTTCAAAGTATTAGTCCAGAGTTAAAAAAATATAGATGAACAAATAAAAAATATGTATCTCTACATCAAAATTAAATTAATCAAATTAAATGTTTCCTAACAAATAAATCCGACACTGCAAAAAAATACACTAATTTACAAACATTTTAAGCTGAAGTCACTATATCGTATCAAAGTAAATTGATATAGTGACGTGTCACTATATCGTATCAAAGTAAAGTGATATAGTGACGTGTCACTATATCACACAACTTTCAAGTGATACAATAATAGTATATTTTTTTATCAAATTACTGATCCTGCCTGATCGATCTCACACTGAAAATTAAATCATTCACTACATCACATCTCAAATCACTTTAAATAGTTGTAACCTAATAAAAAATCTAAATATGCGAAAACAGTAAAATAAAAAATAAATAATACATATACTTAATATAAAGAATAAAAAGAAATAAAAATATGTATCACTAGATCACATCATGTAAAGTGAAGTAATACGTTAGCCATTTTTATATTAATTAATTTGGAAAAATACACTGTAATGAAAAAATAAAGAAACTACTTTTGAATGGAAAAAGGCACACACAAAAATAAAAAATACTTTATATCACTATATCACCTCACTTTAAATGATATAGTGATAATACATTTTTTACTGCTTTAACATACCCGCAACAAGACTTACGTCATACGAACAAATGAATAATTCATTATATTTTCATCAAAATATTTAAGAAACTGCAACTGGTAGTAATAAAACTATATACTACACTAAAAGTTTGCATTATATATTGCACTAAATTGCAAAAAATTATTGTTTTTAACGCGACCAAATATCAAAAATTACGTTGACAATAAAAACAAATGTGTAACGTCAGCCGTGACGTAAGACGTCTGAATTCTTGACATGAGTATATACAATTTCAAATTTTGTTTCAACAAAAAACAACTGCTGATTGATCAGACAAGAGCTGTGATCTCACACTGACGAGAATAAAAAAAATTAATTAATTCACTACATCACATCACTTTAAATAGTTATAACCTAATAAAAATATGTAAATATGGGAAAACAGTAAAATAAAAAATAAATAAAAATATGTATTACTAGATCACATCATTTAAAGTGAAGTAAATATGTTAGCCATTTTTATATTTAATTATTTTGAAAAAATACAGTATAACGAAGAAATAAAAAACTACTTTTGAGCGAAAAAAGCACACACAGTCATAAAATATACATCACTACATCACCTCACTTTAAATGATATACTGATAATATATTTTTTACTGCTTTAATAAACAATTTTAAGATATTTTTTATTCAAGAAAAAATAACTCCTGACTGACTAACAAGACCTGCATTATTCAGTTTTTTTAAATTATTTTGCAGGTGCTATAAACAAAAAAAAAATTATAATTATCCCACAAACAAATAATTTCACGTAATTATTAATGGCTTACCATGCACCATGGGTTCCAAGACGTTCTCCTTATAATTTTGCGTCCATGTCCCCACCGGCAGTTCTGTTATTTCTACCTTTTCGTTTCCAGTGATCGCAATTTCTCCACTGACAACATACCTTTGGTCGCCGCAAAATTCAATAGTACCCTTAAAATTCTTATACCAAGGGACCAGATCCTCAGGATCTTCCCCGTCCAACATCTTCCTGATGTTCCTCACTATCTCCCTGGGGTTATAGTTGGGGATTTTGGTCATCCATCCGGTACCAATCCCGTCGGCTCCGTTCACCAGAATCATAGGTATAATGGGTATATACCAGATTGGCTCGATTTTCTGATTGTCGTCATATTCGTGTTTGAGCAATGGATCGTCATGGGGATGAAAAATCATGCGGGTTAGCGGCGACATCTTGGTGAATATATATCTGGGGCTGGCCGAGTCTTTGCCACCAGCCAGTCGGGTACCGAACTGACCCCTGGGCTCCAGAAGGTTTATGTTATTGCTACCCATATAGTTCTGAGCTAAATTGACGATGGTCATGCAAAGGGAGGTCTCACCGTGGTGGTAGGCCGAGTGTTCCGCCACGGAACCGGCCAGTTGGGCCACTTTAATTTCACGTTTGTCGTTTCTTTTTATACATGTAAACAGTACCTAAGTACAGGAAAAATTATTATTATTTACTGATATTAAAATACATAATAAAGTGCTTAAGACTAACAGTGAAACACGTGATCAAGTTTTGTTAAAACCAGATATATCGCTGCGCAAAGTAAGACTATGTTGATGTGTTGTGACAAAACGAAAGATACACTGAAATAAAGGTATCACAACTCTATTAGTGGAGTAAAATCGGTTCGCAATTATGCCGTTTTTTTAAAATAAAGATATAACTAAATTAAACATTTACCATCTTGTAGAGGGACAATTTTGGCATCTGAAATGGACTTTTACAACTTTTTTCAGTAGGGTCTAACTTTATAAATTCAAATTGTTGGTGCTTCGGACGTTATTTGTCAATTATGTTTCACGAAACATATATCGCGTAAATCAACGATTCAAATCATGTTCATAATTTTTTCACAACATATATAAAAAAACTACAGCGTTTCTAATGGTACATACCAATTTTTAATAACTTAAAGCCTTTTCGAAAAAAATTGTTCCAAAAGTTAATACCAGTAAATTTGTGCATTAAAAACTTTACTATGCGGAGAGCTACATTAATTATTGAAAATAGAACTATAGTTATATCGAGACAAATGTAGTCGATAGTATGAAAAAGTTTTTTAAAAAAAGTTTACTTCGCTACGTGCTACAGTTTTCAAGAAATTGAATTTTATATATGCTCGTGTTTCGTGTGTAAGCTAAGTTTACTTGCGGTGCAGTATACGTTTTCAGAATAGGACAATGTATTCATTCGGAAAGTCAGAAACATCTATATTTTACATAATTTTTATGTCGAATAAGATTAAATTTTAGTTTTTTATACTCATATTTTTTTAATACAGAAAACTTATCGTAGATCATAGGAAATTCATAAGAGATATTAACATAAATGTATATTTATTTATGTCCAAAATGTAAAATATAAAGACTATGTATGGATTATTGAAGAGAAATATGAGAAATTAAAGTGTAAACAGGCCAATTAGATTAGATCAAATATTGACACATATACCTTTGTTTTGTTAACATTTGTGCACTTAAAATTGACATATTCTTGAAACAAAGTTTTCTACAGACATACAATTTTAAATATTTAATAATTGGATAATGTAGGTGTTAGCAAATAATAGGAATGACACCTCGGTATTTTCAAAGACACCGAAGTAAAACAAACAAACAGCTGCAAAAAGCTGTCTAAGATTTTAGATACATAGATCTACCAAAATACTTACTTATTTTAAATATATCTGTAGATATAAATATTCTTATATTAAAAATTTACTTGATAATAAAAATTGTTCAATATTTATAATTAATTGTATGAAAATAATGGTTAAATGTGGGGTTAGGATAGCTACAAATGAGTGTCTTACAGACGCTTTTCAAAATTATTATTTTATTTGAGTAAAATTTAAACAGTAACTGTGAATAAACACGACGTCAATAAGTTACCTTTGTTGTATATTTTATATATTTTGAGATTTAAAAATAGATAAACAAAACCATATTTCAATAACATTTTTATATATTAATGAATACGTCTATTTAGCAATGTCTTAGCTGGTGTCTATTATTCAGTAGGCAGACACAGAATATTATATTAAAAATAATGTATATTTCTGTATTTGAAAAACATTATATTTTTAGTTTCAAGATTTAACAAATTCGTAATTATAATAAAGCTATTAAACTACAATACGTAATCATTTCTCTTAGTCTTTTATAAAATCCGTCGCGTGTCAGTCCTTTTATTTTATTTTTTTGGTTTTTGTTCGTTAACTATACCGGGTGTTCCCTCTAAGACTTTCAGTGCGAATATCTCAGAAACCATCATAGCCAGTGCGACGAAATTTGGTATACAGACACTAGATGGCGCGTAGAATCTGATGATAACATCAATTTTTATACAGGGTGTTCCATTTTCCAAGAAATCGATTTAATTTTGATTTTTTGGTTGTCAGCCCTGCTAAAACTTATTTTTAAATTGAAATATACTTAATTATGAACACATTCTGATAAATAAATATTCAAAAATTTCAAAATTTAACATAAAAAAACGCCTCCAAAAAGTACCCAAATTTCATTGTTTTGTCATGTAAAATGTATATAGCCTTGAGCCAGACTTACACAGAAGAAACTAACATCGGTGAACGTCAAAACTATGAATTGTCATTGAATTGTCAAATATTAATGGCATAAAGTATTTTATTTTACATAAATAACGCTAAATAATGGATTTAATGCAATTTACGTATGCACAATGGTGTTATTGAGAGTCGATAAAAATTTAGACTCGAGTTGAGGCTGTTGGAGCATTGTGGTCGCCGTGCCGGCGCAGTCTACCGCTACAGCTAGAGTTACAGCGTGAAGATTGTGTAAAATATCTGTGAAAATTTTTAAATTATTCCATTATAATGTAATAAAACTTCAGTAAATTGTTTTTTTTTATGTTACTACAGTGTACAATAATAATTAGGTACACGTATTTTTTATGACAAAATAATTTACAAAATTGTGTAAGTACTTAAAGAATATCCCTGTTTTCCAACTGCTGTAATAATTATTGATTACTTATTTAGCAACAAATAAATTCAAACAAAACCATTTATAAGACTTTTAATTATAATGTGAACGTGTTTGTCGTTGAAAGTCAGATCTGAACCTACCCTAGCCCCACAAAAGAAAATATTACGAAAGCATAACCTAGAAATGATTGATTCTTGTATCCACATATTTCAGCACTACTTATGTACTTATGTATAAGAAGAACTCTACATCTGTAAAATAGTAAACAATGAACTACAATTTCTGTATTTCATGATACACAACTGAAATAAAGCAACTGGTTTTTGCTAGGAAGAATCACCTGCAAATGTACTATACCCAGAAGGTAGGTACCTATCAAACAGTCCTTTAAAGCTAGATAATAATTTGTAATTATTGTTTTTATCTTTCAGTTATGTGTGTGCAGTGCCACAAATTACATTAAAGCAGACACCAGAAAGAATAAGCGAAAAATATTACGGACATTTTCTTGGAAATAATTCTAAACATAGAATGATGGGTAATATTATAAAGAAGTCTGTAACTCACATTCTTTGAAGAGTATTCTATAAGACATTAAATTCAGTTGTCTGTCGTGGGTTTTAAAATTTCTAAACGAATAAAATTAAGAAAAATAAACTAATTTCATAATTCTATGTATAGTATGAAAACATCTTGTTAGAATATCTTTAAAATGTTGAAAGCTAACTGTTGTTACAACATATACACAACATAACGTAATAAGGTAGGTATTGAACGATGAAACGGCAAGATTTGTTTCTAATCGTACATGCATGAACATTCCTCAGATTGAACGTTGCTCTGTAAAAGAAATTAGAATACAGAACAAGTGTTTAATATAAAATCAGATGTAATAATGTAAATTTATTTTATTGTTAATTAATCAAGAATTCATTTAAAGCTAGACAGTAATTTGTAATTATTGTTTTTATCTTTCAGGTATGTGTGTAGTGCCACAAATTACATTGAAACAAAACGATTCGTAAAATAGGACACCAAACAGAATGAACGAAAAATATTGCACAGATATTTTGTTAGAATTAATTTTATACATGGAATGGTGGATAATATTAAGAAGTCTCCTAACTCACATTGGAGAGTATTTTACAAAAGAACAAAATTTTCAAAAAAGACCAAAGGAGTGATTTTTTATATTTTATTATAGCTATGATTCAGTTGTAACCAGCATAATTTTAATTAAAAAGTAATACGTACCTACATTGTGGCTTATTTTTTAAATATTAACTAAATTGAATAACTTGATCCTTCATCTTTAAGTATTAATTAATTTTATATTACCTATTTCTGAAACATTTCTGTTTAATAATTTGAGTAGAATAAAAAACAACAAATACAGACTTCAATTTATTAACAATAAAATAAAATTACATTAAGTATCTACATTATTACATCTGATTTTATATTAAACACTTATTCTGTATTCTAATTTCATTTACAGAGCAACGTTCAATCTGAGGAATGTACATGCATGTACGATTAGAAACAAATCTTGCCATTTCATCGTTCAATACCTACCTTATTACGTTATGTTGTGTATATATTGTAACAACAGTTACCTTTCAACATTTTAAAGATATTCTAACAAGATGTTTTCATACTGTACATAGAATTATGAAATTGGTTTATTTTTCTTAATTTTATTCGTTTAGAAATTTTAAAACCCACGACAGACAACTGAATTTAATGTCTTATAGAATACTCTTCAAAGAATGTGAGTTACAGACTTGTTTATAATATTATCCATGTTTAGAATTATTTCCAAGAAAATGTCCGTAATATTTTTCGCTTATTCTTTCTGGTGTCTGTTTTAATGTAATTTGTGGCACTGCACACACATAACTGAAAGATAAAAACAATTACAACAACAATTACAAATTATTATCTAGCTTTAAACGACTATTTGATAGGTACCTACCTACTGGGTATAGTACATTTGCAGGTGATTCTTCCTAGCAAAAACCAGTTGCTTTATTTCAGTTCTGTATCATGAAATACAGAAATAGTAGTTCATTGTTTACTATTTTACAGATGTAGAGTTCTTCTTAAACATAAGTACATAAGTACAGTGCTGAAATATGTGGATACAAGAATCAATCATTTCTAGGTTATGGGTTATGCTTTCGTAATATTTTCTTTTGTGGGGCTAGGGTAGGTTCAGATCTGACTTTCAACGACAAACACGTTCACATTATAATTAAAAGTTTTAGAAATGGTTTTGTTTGAATTTATTTGTTGCTAAATAAGTAATCAATAATTATTACAGCAGTTGGAAAACAGGGATATTCTTTAAGTACTTACACAATTTTGTAAATTATTTTGTCATAAAAAATACGTGTACCTAATTATTATTGTACACTGTAGTAACATAAAAAAAACAATTTACTGAAGTTTTATTACATTATAATGGAATAATTTAAAAATTTTCACAGATATTTTACACAATCTTCACGCTGTAACTCTAGTTGTAGCGGTAGACTGCGCCGGCACGGCGACCACAATGCTCCAAAAGCCTCAACTCAAGTCTAAATTTTTATCGACAAGTCTCAATAACACCATTGTGCATACGTAAATTGCATTAAATCCATTATTTAGCGTTATTTATGTAAAATAAAATACTTCATGCCATTAATATTTGACAATTCATAGTTTTGACGTTCACCGATGTTAGTTTCTTCTGTGTAAGTCTGGCTCAAGGCTATACACATTTTACATGACAAAACAATGAAATTTGGGTACTTTTTGGAGGCGTTTTTTTATGTTAAATTTTGAAATTTTTGAATGTTTATTTATCAGAATGTGTTCATAATTAAGTATATTTCAATTTAAACATAAGTTTTAGCAGGGCTGACAACCAAAAAATAAAAATTAAATCGATTTCTTGGAAAATGGAACACCCTGTATAAAAATTGATGTTATCATCAGATTCTACGCGCCATCTAGTGTCTGTATACCAAATTTCGTCGCACTGGCTATGATGGTTTCGGAGATATTCGCACTGAAAGTCTTAGAGGGAACACCCGGTATATATATAGTAAAATATGTTATTCTATTTTTTATTTACTACAAATATTATTTTACATCTAGTGAAAAATTTAAAATAAAAAAAATTTTTTACATTTTCTCCAAATTTTAAAAAACAGCATTGATGTAAAATAATATTTGTAGTCTATTAAAAAAAAAACGCTTATTTTTATCATTTTCCGTTGAGCAGTTATTGAGCGAAAACGTGGCGAAAACTATATTCCGTATGATAGAGCATTTACCGTTAGCCTGAATCACTTCTCTCAGTGTTGGACATTTAGAATCTAATGTGATCGTCTCTTTTATCAATGCCACCGCAAGGTGGCAGCATTTTATTCCTAAGAAATATTTTTAGTTTTCGCTCAGTAGCTCCTCAAGGGATAATGGTATTGACTAAGAAAATGTAAAATATCTAAAAAATTGAGTTTTAAATAAAAAAATGTCAAGAGACATAAAAGTTTGCAAATCAAATGAGTAATTTCAAAACGATAGGCATATGCTGAAAAATAATTTTTTTTTTTAATTTTTTCCAAAATGTTTTCTTATCATTTAAAATTTTTGCAGTTCCCGACCCATATGTAAATTTGTAACCAGCAGTACAATTAGAATCCCAAAGTTTTGCTTGTCACATGTACACAATACATTTTTCATAATAGTCGCGTCCAGACCTTGCTTTAGGATATCTGCATTCGGCAATCACCCTGAAATTGTTGTCAAAGATATGGCTTTCTAACTTTGTGTGTGTATTTGACGTAATATTTAGTATATTCAGGCATTATTTAGTGTTGTGACCTTTCTATTTGATGAAATGCGATGTGTCGTTTTGATTATAAATTTTGGAATGCAAATTCAAATAGATAAATACCTCTGCTTTATTTTCTTTTAATGAAAGTTGGAAAGTGTGAAACTTGTAGTTAACCAAAACATATAGCATAGCTAAGTTAATACTATTGTTAAAATCAGTTATAAGAAAATTCAGCATGCTCCTTTATTTTCTTGGGTTTTACTGGTTTTGTGCATTTACGTATTAGGCGATAATAGTCTATGAAAGAACATAAACATTTAGCTGTAATGTGGCAACGCAGGTTTAACGTTGCCCGTTTCACAGGAAATCGTTGTCAACACAAAGAACCATATTACCGGGAGAAATGGATTGATTTACTTCAATTTAAGAGGTTCAGAATTTTATTTTCTGTCTTTATTAGGCCTTCCAAATATGTGGTTAAAATTAATGACATAATGACGGAATCACCCCGTATATAGCGTCTGAAGTAACTTTCAAGAATATTTTTCATTTTTCGAAACTCTCATCATTAACAAGAACCAATTTTGTTACTGCAATTATAGTATAAAGAATAAAAAACCCGTTCTCACTGATTAAACTATAATTAACTCCGAAATCGACATTGTTTCGACACTATTAAAATTAAATATAAATATTCAAAGTAAAGTGCAATACTACTTCAAAAATATGAAAAAAAAAAAAAACATACCTTTCTCTGACCAGGTTTGAACCCATCAACCAACGAGGGAATAGATCTGACGTTATCACCATTGGAGAAAAGCACCAACTCCAAATTTACGAAATCCGTGTATGATATGAACTTCGTGTCTTTGCCGTACAAGTACTTTTCCGGAAGACCGATTTCCTTCCTTCTCCTGCTCTCCACCATAAAGTTGGTGAGCCACTCCTTACGGTGTTCGATATGTTTTTTGCTGAATGCAAGCACGATGTGGTCATCATCTTGCTGACCCTGGTAACGGAATCTGATCCTATGACGAGTCATGTTGCTGAAGTATTCTTTCGCCTCCTTGGAATCGGAGGTACCCAAACCTGTGAGGGGAAAAAAAAAATGTTAATCGTACCATTCTAAAACAAAAACACATATTATTACTCTACAGAGTGTCTGGAATATCAGGCCATAATTTTAAGAGTTTTTATATCTGACCAGAAGAAACAAAAAAACTCTTATGAAAAAATTGTCTAAAACGAATAGTTTGTGTGTCAAATACATTTCAAACATAACAATACAACTGCAATATTATATAAAACTATGTTCCAAAGTTACGAACTAAGGTACAATGAAGGTTAAATACAAGCTAATGTAATGTAATTTGTTCGTAATTTACTTTTTGTATCAGTATTAATGAAGTAAATTGAAGTTTCCAAGAAACTCCCTTCGACAATGTTGCAATGTGTCAGGCTGCTGCTAATAACCTAAAAGTAATATTAGTCATAGTAATATTGTAGTGTGGTTCATTGTTCTCTAGTTTTTCTTTGATACTTGTGAGTATATACAAACAAAAATAGAACAATTTATAGTAACCATGACCAGCTGCATGACATCTTAATTGGAAGATCTAGGCAAAACTCGCTACGAGACGTTTGTACGGTAAACACTTCTTGCAAGTACATAAGTCATTTTGAACAATTGTAACTATTTCACATTTTATCCTGTGTTATAAAAACAGCCCTAAGGAAAAAAAATCATAGTATGTACCTATGTTAAGGTGTACCTATTTATAATTATTATGTGCAAATATCTAATACCTAACATGGTATGTGAGCGACGTTGTCACATATTTATCACTTATTTGGTGTCATAATTCTATTATTATTAGTCAGAGAAAAAAATGTTTAGTACAACTTATCACACAGCAAAGTTAAGGTACTCATATTCTGGATATCTTGTATATGACACTCCTTTGATCTTTGTGAAAATGCTGCAATAACCTTGGACATTTAAATTGGATTAGCAACATTGCCATATCTATCTAATGTAAACTAAATTTGTTCCAAATTTGATGAATGTCGAACAAAAATAGCAGCAAATTAAGCCACTAAATCATGGGCAAAGTTAGGTAATCAAATATAGGGGGACTAAAGCCCCAAGTGGATGATGTGTATATGAATATTTTTTTGGGGGGGAGGGGCTAATTTGATTTATGGGGAAGAGAGCTAAGTCCTCAGGCCCTCCCTGACAGACGCATAACATATAACACTATATTTCATTCTTATTGCAAAATTTAATGCAAAATTTCTGATTTTTTTAATAAAAATAAATAATCGCCGATCGTACCAAAACACATGTAACCTTTGCAACAGGTGACAACAGACTATACGATATGGCTAATAATGTATAGATACTTTTCAGACCTGTTTACCAACATAACAATGAAAATGTCAAGCAAATCGGACTAATACAACACGACATATTACTAAATTCCCAGTACTTTTTGATCGTAGCTTTCTCTTTCAATTTTATTACTGTTTCACATCAGTGACGTATATGGTAGTAATTTGTGGCAAAAGTGTAAAAGACTGTGAGAATAACCGTTTCTATTTTTATATTGTGTAATAATACCTTTGTAGTACTTGATGGAATAGGTGTGATGATTGGGTGTATTTGCTTTCCACTCTTCAAATTCCGGAAGTGAATAGAAAGACAGAGACTCGTTCTTCTTCTTCGCCTTAACGATTGGAGTGATGAATTCCTCCAAGAAATCCTGCTTTAAGAGCTCCGGCCAATTGTGATGTATGAAATTTATGAGCAGACCCTTAATATGTGACCCGTCCTGATCCTGATCAGTCATTATCATTACTTTGCCGTACCTCAATGTCTTCATATCATCGGAAGAGTTGTATTTCTTTTTGTACTGAAGTCCAAGAATTTTTATAAGATTATTGATTTCGGCGTTCTCTAGGATCTGTTTGTGCGTGGCTTCTCTCACATTCAGTAGTTTACCTCTCAATGGAAAAACTCCGTAATAATCTCGTCCGATAACGCTCAGTCCGGAGACAGCCGTTGTCTTAGCTGAATCTCCCTCAGTCAAGATCAGTGTACATTTCAGAGCATTTTTTGTTCCCGCTTCGTTAGCGTCCTCCAACTTGGGTATACCCTTTAATTTGCTTTGTTTTTTGCCGCTAGTTTTTGCAAGTTCGTTTTGCGCTTTAAACTTCGCCCAAGACAGAACCGATTCCACTATACCGCTTTTGGTCACTTGACCGATAAATTTTTCACTTAACGTACATTTTGATCCAAAATTCTTCATTTGCAATGTCATGTTTTCCTTGGTCTGCGAATCAAAAGTGGGATTGACAATTAAACAATTTATGAATATCCACATGTGGTTTTTCACTTGGAAGGGTTTTATGTTAACGCCCCCCTTGTTTTTCTTCTTTATAATCTCGACGATTTGTTTTACTATCATGTCTACGACATAATCCACATGGCGACCACCTTTCGTCGTCGCAATGCTATTTACAAAAGACATCTGCTGGAAACCTCTATCGGAAATGGTCATTGCAACTTCCCACCTTTCGTTAGGCTGTTCGTAAATTACTTTTAAGTTATTACCCGACTCATCATCCTTTCCTTTTATGTAGAAGTCTATGTAGTCTTTAAAGGTCTTCACTGGTAACCGTTTGCCGTTCAAGAACACCTTCACACCTCGAGTTGATGCTGCAACATCGTAAGCCCTCCTAGACATGAGTGCCACTATTCCATCGTCTAACTTATCCATTTTGAATTTTGACAAATCAGGTGAGAACGTAATTTTAGTATAGTCTTCTCCCATGAAATCTTTTACCTTTGGTTCAGATGCCTTGGTCATATTGCTACCCCAAGTTTGCTTAAATTGTCTTTTGTACTCCTTTGCGGCAGTTTCTACAGTGAATTTTGTACTAAATATATTACACAGCTTTGCTCCGTAGCCATTTCTGCCTCCAGTTACTTTCTCTTCTTCGTCATTATAATTCGAGGAAGTCAAAAGATGACCGAAAATCATGGTAGGTACGTACATGTTCTCATCTTTGTGCATTACAACTGGGATGCCCTGACCATTATTCCAAACGGATATTAAATTATCATCAGGATTTATTTCGATTTTTATACAGTCCATCTTCTTGTCTCTCTGTTTGTTATCGGCCGCGTTCACTAAGATTTCATCAAATATTTTATATAAGCCGGGTACATATTCGATCTGTTTTTGTATCATCATCTCTTTCTCACTGTCATACACCCACATTAACTCTGTAACTTTTTCAACTGATCCGATGTAAGTATCAGGACGAAGCAAAATATGCTCCAACTGTGATTTTTTCTGATAAGTCTTTTCGATAGTTGTCTTTTTGTTTTGTTTGGGGGGAGCGACATCTGGTTCTTTGGATTTTTCACTACTGCCTTCATTGCCATTTGCGGCAGTGGAACTCATCTTAGAGAACATGTTCTGAAAATAAAATCATATGTACATAAAATGATGGTAATTTATTAGCTTTGGGGATGTGTTTACCTTAAAAACAAAGTCAAAATTACTGCTTTGGAAACGTTTACATATTATGGGATTATAAAACACCTTGTATAGTTTCATGAAATTTAAATTATCTTTGTACTCGCTAAACAGGTTTTTTAAACACCAGATAAAAAT
The DNA here is from genome assembly GCA_037114965.1 of Monochamus alternatus. Lineage (NCBI taxonomy): Eukaryota > Metazoa > Arthropoda > Insecta > Coleoptera > Cerambycidae > Monochamus > Monochamus alternatus. Next base: position 7,369,569 of record CM073426.1, on the reverse strand, counting down.
CGTAAAAATGCCGGGGAAGAGGGAAAATGAAGTTTAACCTTATGAAAGCGTCTTTAACCATAATGATACTTATTAAAGAATCTTACCCTTATATCGGCCATCCTTCCAAATTACTGTTCAGTTATTAATAAAATAGACAAATGTATCACCAAAACACCATTATTTGTTTTTTTTTTATCATTAAACATTCACCTCAACACAAACTCAAATGGCAGTTCGTTTCTCTCAAAACCGCCGTTAGTCGGCTTGTTTCGACAGATTTCGGACAATCGTTTAAGATGCAGCCAATAAAAAAAGACTATTTTAAAATTTTCACCACCTGTGAACCAATTAAAACCTGAGGAGCTCAAAATTAAATGAAATAAGAATATAGTATGGCGAGTAGTGGCGTTAGCTTAAAATAAAATCAATATGGCTGGTCTCGATTGCTGTTTATTTTATTCTGACTTAAAAAGTTACAAGTAGGTATTTAGTAGAATTTTTTAATTAAGCTTTAAAAATTTGAAATTTAATATTATTCTTTCACAAAAAATTGGAAATAATTTTAGATTTTAATAAGCTTCTATAAAAATTAATATGTGTAATTTTGTAGAAGAAGATGAGGAAATTGTCATCTCTTTCTAGGTTTGTGTCGAAAACACACAGACCTCTCGTAGATCAAATGTACTAAAACCACAAATCGACCCATTAGCTAGTGAACAACTTTTGGATACATGTTTTGTGTTTTGATAAAGCCCGATTTTGTGTTGTGAAATGTAGAGATTAATAAGGTTTATTATGACTGGAGAAAAATCTCGCATTGAGAGGATAATTGACCAGATAAATTCGAAAAATGCTAAAAAAGTAGCATTAATTTTAGTGCTTGGATTTGCCTGCTATCACTCGATACTTCATATTAGATATGGTAATACATTTTTAGGTTAAATGTAAATATTTCTGTAATACATATTAATAATAGTTTCGCTTGTAATTAGGTGTTCTTAAAGTGTGATAATCTTAAAAGAAAACATTTCTAATCATAAACACTTGTAGGTACAAATTCTTGTATATGGTTATTATCTGATGGACGATATAAAGCAGATCAAGAATGGCAACCGTATGGCTGTATGTTACATTTGTATAGTAAAATGTAAAAAAAACAGATTTTTTTTTATAGATTGTACATTAATTTTGTAATATTGTAGAGATACCAGAAAGTGTTTGAGATACATAGCTTATTATGGCTCGGAGACATATTTTGTATTTATTGGAGATACACGAATAAGGGAATTGTACACGGGATTTGTACAACACTTGATTCAAGATGAAGACATCACCCAAAAACCTCAAGGCCTCTTTACAAACCTTTCACATGTTGACAACAAATTAAAGATAAAAGTTGATTTTGTCTGGGCGCCTCTAATATCGTCGTTAATGGTTGAAACTTTTAGGTAATATATAAATGTCGTCTTAGATATAAAAATTCATTATAAAACATTTTAGGGAATGGCAAGAGGCTGTCGATCCCCCTTCTGTAATCATAGCGGGATCTGCTTTATGGCCTATAATAATATCAAACGGATCATTTTCCATGCTTCAAGAATATCAGAAGAATTTAACAAGACTTGTTCAACCCATAGACCGGTTACATGAGAAAAAAACAAGGGTACTGTGGGCTTTACAAGAACCCATTAATGAAGACAAGCTGACACCAGATTATCATATGGTGACAAATGAACAAATCGATATGTATAATAAACAAGCAATTGAGGTGAGGTTTAAATCAAAGTAAGGGTGTTTAATAATTAAGTATTGCCACTTTGATGGGGCCATCTGCTATCTAAAAATGTTACCAGTGGTTTTCAGAGTACCACTTTACGTGATTCTGGGTAATATAATCATGAAATATAAAATGGTTATTTTGTCAAAATGATTTTGGAAAATGGTAGGCATTAGTTTTTATTTCATATTTTAAGATACAACTTTGCTTCCTTGAAGTTATAGGTCTGAGAAAGTACTTTTTATTTTTTTTATCATTATCCTATTTGTTGGGTAATTGTACTCAAATTTTGGAAAGTTTTTTTCTTAAATAAACACGAATATTTAATTGATTTTACAGTTTAATGTACAGGGCATTCTGAAAGCCTGTGCCGCTGTATTATTCATTTCAGATTTTTTTTTAAGAACAAATTTCTGAAATTGTTAGTTATTTTGAAACAGCTTTCGATTCATTTTAGAAAGGTATAGCTGTTGCATGCCACTAAAATACACCATTGTAGGGAAAACTGCATTTAACATACTTGTTACACTTTAAAACCAATACATAACTACTAACAAATTATTGTAGCCTTCATCTCGTACCTACGGCACCACTGCTCTCTACACTAAATGTAAATAAAATTCATCAAAAAATTCAATAGAGAATATTTAAAAAACATTTCATATTCAGATTTGAAGCGATAATATCGTTGCAAAATTACATGGATAGGTTCCAGATGGCGCAATAACTACGCCGTGTCATCGAATGGCTTGAAAAACATGTTTTGCCTGGTGTTTTTCAAGTTATTTTGAAAAAAACATTCCCAGCACATTGTGTCGGTATTTGCTGATTTTGAGAAAACACAAGTGTTTTTTTGTAATATCACTTTATTTGTTTATTTTCTACGCGCTAAACTCATTTATTTACAACACAAAGCGAAGTATGAAGCTTGTAACTTATACATTAAATAATAATAACAAGCATAATCCAACAATGAAAAGGATAAAATAGGGAAAAAGCAAAAATAATTGATATTAACTTTAGCTTAAAAACTTATAACAAAGTACAGGATATTAATAGTTAATTTTGATAAAACACAAGCGAAGGAAAAGATTTTATGATGGTACTAACGGTACTGCCCACTGCTCTCATCATAAAATTACTAGTAATATGACGATGAGTAAGAAACATTAGAGATAGTAAATTAAAACTAAAGTAGTAAAGTAACTTACGTCTATTAAAACAGCAGGAGTGAGATATAATCCTATAAAAATAGCTTTGTGGAACTACACAGTCATGTCTTTACAGAGTTTCCGGGAAAATGTGTTCCTATAAATTCCCTGAAGGATGCCGCTGGAAATCGGTTTTTCTTGAATAACTTTTAAAGTACTTAATATAATTTAATAAAAATTTAATGTAATGGACACTAGTAAGGACCTCTTAAAATAGTGTCCTTGAAACAAATTTAGCTTTAGTTTACCAGGGGCGGGCTAAGCTTTACAACTTAATACCTAAATTTTTAACACCCTGTATGATGACTTTAAAATAATAAATCTGGATAGTTTCAACCTTAGACTAAAAAAAAAGGTACTCTTGTTTATTGTCGATAAAATGAAAAGTTTACGAGAAAAAGTTTGACCTATGTTTGCATGTTGGCCTTCTTATGAAGTTTTCAATAATTATTTCGTTAAGGTGCCTCCTGGAACACTATTGCTTTTTTTTAATTTTGTATTTTTTCGGATTAAACATCTGAAAATTAAACTTCTCTGTTTTGTTGTCAAGAGAAGAAAAAAAAAATAGAAATCACAGTTCATTTTATTAAAAATAAAACATAAATTTGTTTATTATTGGTATTGTTAAACTAAGAAAGCTTAATATGTTTTCTAACTAGTGTCCATCACATTAAATTTTGATTGAATTATATTGAGTATTTGAGTAACCAAAAGTTATTCAAGAAAAACTGATTTCCAGTGGTGTCCTTCAGGGACACATATCTCCATAGGGACGGCTTGTAGGAAAAATTTTTATAGGAACTTGTCTTATTATTTTATGTTCTATCTGCACCCGATAGATTTCCCACATTTTCCCAGACACCCTGTATAAGTAGTTGGGTAAGTTGAACTAAATAGTAAAAAATATTTAATTTGGTTGCAAATTTAGCAAAAGCATGAAATTTAAAAAATATCTTGAAATGAAGTGTTAATTTAGTTATTGACATCCTACGTAGAATCGAGAAAGGGGACCAACCAATGTCCGAAAAATGACAAGTGATTTGTTTAAGAAATTATTTTTAACAATTGAAGAGCTGTAACTTTTTAAAGAAGCAAAATATTACTAAGTAACTTCTTAAAACAGGTGACTTTTTAGCGCTGCTGACCAGTTGACCGGTTTGACTATAATACCAAATAATGCATACATACATGCATCTAGCAGATGACCCGTCGGTCACTTTTTTAAACTGAGTATTTTTTTATTTTAGTTACTATCTCATTCGGCAGCAGACCTGTGGTGGAGCGTAAGACTCGTAGGTCAGGGAATAATATCAGAGAGCCCCGATGGCATTCAATTAGCCAAAAAGGCTCTTAGACACGATACTCAAATATTATTGAACATGTACTGTAACGATTACATGAATTTCAACGACGGAACTTGTTGCAGTTCCGTCGAGGCTAGAACTACTCTCCAAATTGTTACTTTTGCGATATTAGCTGTCTGGTGAGTCGGTCGAATCGTTTTGTAATAGATTATACTTATTAACCTAATTAATTTTAGTGTAATAATAGCTGTTTGTATGGTTGTGCGGAGGCTTATAATGAAATGTCGTGGCAAGCCGTTCCACGAATATCAGAGGCTTCCGGAGAACGAACTCCAACCGCTGCCGTCAACTAGCAACTACTACACCCTCTTCACTGCCATATCGAGGATTGCCATAATAATGACGTACTTTTTCATTTGCGATCGCACCAGTTTCTTTATGAAGGAGAACAAGTATTACTCGGAATTCAGTTTTTGGCTGCCGATCGGGTACGTCACAGTTCTGGGACTGTTTTTCACGGAAGAGAGCAAGTTTACGAAAGTCCTGCATAGAGATCAGCTGAACGAGTGGAAGGGTTGGATGCAGTTGGTAATCCTCGTGTACCACGTAACGGGAGCCAGCAGGATCCTCGTGATAAATATGCACATTAAAGTGCTGATCTCAGCGTACTTATTCCTGTTAGGCTACGAACAGTTTTACTACGTGTGGCAGAGGAGCGACATAAGCATCGTCAGTTTTTTCAGAAATCTCTTTCAACTGAACTTTATGACTGTGACGTTGTGTCTTTGCATGAATCGGCCGTATCAGTTTTATTATTTCGGGCCTTTGTTGTCGTTTTGGTATCTGATGATTTACTGCTTCTTGGCATTTCCGCCTCACATCACTGCGCAAAGTTCGGAGAATAACGTGATGCAGTACTTCTACTTGCTGATTAAATTCATCTGCCTCTTTAGTGTTATAACCATACTTTTTATGTCGGAGGTGTTTTTTGAGAAAGTTTTTGTAACTCGTCCGTGGAAAGCTTTATTCGTGACCACCGACGACGATATACACGAGTGGTGGTCCCGTTGGAAGTTGGACAGGTATTCAGGGTTGTATGGGATGTGTTTTAGTGTCATCATGATTTTGGCTCAGAGGTACAATATTTTTGATGACAACAACCATTCGAATCTCCTGTCGAGGGGTTTAGCTGTGACTTCGACGCTGGGAGCTATTATCGGTCTTGGAAGTTACATAATGTTTACGTTTCTGTGCCGCAATGAACTGGAATGTAGCGAAATCCATTCCTACATTGTTTTTATTCCCATAGTCAGTTATATATTTTTAAGAAACATATCAGGAGTTCTACGCACACGGTACTCCAGCTTGTTTGCCTGGTTTGGCGAGATCTCATTGGAGTTGTTCGTGAGCCAGTATCACATCTGGTTGGCAGCTGATACGCACGGGGTCCTGGTGTTAGTTCCCGGATATCCCGTTTTAAATGTAATTATCACTTCCTTTATTTTTGTGTGTGCATCTCATGAGGTCCACAGATTAACCAAAGTATTACTACCTTTTGCTGTACCAAATGACTGGAAACTCGTTTTAAGAAATTTTATTCTGTTCCTAGCTGTATTAGTGCCCATCGGAATAAACGATGGTATGTTTTAAGTTCTATTGGAAACACGTTATTTATTTTTAATTTAAATAAAATTGATAAACTACAGTTTATCGCATATAAATTTTTTGACATATTTTTTATTATATCTTCATATTATATAATTATAAAATTCCACTGGATTTTTATTGCAAGTTCCTTTTTCTATTATTCATTTTGATGTTCCCTTTTGAGTCAATAATAATGTAATTAATTAAATAAAATTTAACACTATCATAACTTTTCTATAGCACATCATTTTATGGATTTTTTTTTTTTTTTTCATAAATATATTTATTTACGAACCGAAGTCCAATTGTGGAAAAAATTACAATGAAATATATAAAATATATAATAAAAAAATTATACAATAGTACAGAAAACAAAAACAAGACCTATAGCAAAAATAATACTAAAATTCACGCAAAAATAATTAATTAAAATAATTATTAATGGCAAAGGAGTGTTAATAATGTGGTAAATATACTCATTTCTTATTTCTGGTCTTAAAAAATATTGCATGACATTTGGATGGTTTCAGATCCATACGGTTTCTAAGTCATCAGCTGGAAAGATTATTTTAGCAAAATCGGATTTATCATTTATAGTTAAGAATACTTTCAGATCAACTACAAACGCTCATGAATGTCATTTACAAAGATGTTAAAGAATAAAGGTCTCAAGTGAGAACCTTGAGGCACACCTTGAGTGTTTCTATGGTACAAATATATAAATTCCTTTAAGCAACCTGTGGTTTAAATTGTCATTCTTTGAAAATAGAAAAAAGTTATTTGAAAGAAAAAAAGTATTTTTAGATCAGCCATATTGGTACCCTTAATAATATCAAGAAAATCGCTTTGGAACTTTTTCAATCGAATTGTTTATTTTTCAACAATTTTTTATGTTGAAAGTGTTGAAACATTAGGCTTGTTTTTGCAGTAGTTGGAAACTGTTTAAAAACTATCAGAATTAAATGTTCGTCCAACTATTTATTGCGTTAAATTCAATGATAACGCATTCTTAACTTAACCTATTATTGGGACGGAAATTAATGGAAATAAAATACAAATATACTATACTTACCATAAACAGATATTATAGGTAATTCTACGTATATAGCAGTATGCTATTCCTTGATTTGAATAAGTCATTTTTAAATAAAACAACGTAAGCTATCAACGTGACACGTCCGCACTGAGCCGTTAACTAGACCTAGTTATAGTAATTTTGTAGGCAGGGTTGGCTAAGTTTTGTGCAATAATTCTTGATTTATTTTATTCATGATACTTTACAGTTTAGATCACAGGAAAATTGTTTATTTTATTATTTTTTTTTAATTTAAAATAGTCGCTGTTTCGCGATTATGAGAACCAGCTTAAGTGGTCCATGGCGGTCTTTCATATGTTGGCTACTAAATTGTAACTGCCTCGTGAATCTAGATTTTCATTTATGATACAATGGTAACAGGGTATTTATGTTTTGCTATTGGTTAACCTGACATATTTCAAATTTGAAAAAGAAATGTTCGTTATTTGATTTGTTGTTGTCACAGTTTAAATAATTTGACTAGATGCGACAGTTTCGAATCGTTTCAAATTATTAATATAATGGATGCGGATTGCAAAATTGACGACTTTGTGAATGTTTCACTAAGGATCCGGCCAGTTTTGAACCAAGACAGCACAGAGTCCTCATGTTTGCAGGTTATTAGTGACAAACCTCCTGTAAGTTGCTATGAAATAAGTAAAGAATAAACCATTTAAATATTTATTTTTAGGTGCTATTTGTATTAGATCGAGCACAAACATATCATTTTGACAATATATTTAAAGAAGAAGTGGATCAGGAAACAGTTTATAATGCAACTGTTAAACCGTTGGTTGATTACGTTAAACAGGGCTACAGTTCTACTGTATTTGCCTACGGGCAAACTGGAACCGGAAAAACATACACAATGGGTAGTAGCAGTCAGGTAATGTACATTTAACACCATTAACTTATTTTTAACATTAACGCTTTTAGGTAAGAAATCCCAATGATGCTGGTGTGATACCTAGAGCTTTAGAACAATTTTTTAATTATTGCTACGAAGATATTGAAACAGACATATCAATATCATTCATTGAAATTTATAATGAGAAGGTTTTTGATTTACTTCAAAGTAATAAGCCACCATTAACTATGAAAGGTGAATAAATAATATACTTAAAACTTCTTCATTTTATATGAATTTTCCAGGGTTTCGGGTGGAAGGACTCCGCCAAGAGAAAATATTTAATTACCAGGAGGCTAAATATTTCCTGAACATGGGAAATAGAAATAGGCACAGCTCCGAAACTAAGCAGAATCCTAACAGTTCTCGCTCTCACGCCATATTTACGATCTATTGCAACGTTAGGCATAAGTATATACAATTTTTTCTTGTAGTTGAATTAAATAATAAAAATAGTTTTGTTTTAGGAATCATGAAACTACAGCTAAATTAAACTTGGTTGACCTTGCAGGATGCGAAAGTGTTAAAAAAACGGGAAATCAAGGCAGTACCTTTCAGGAAGGCGTGAATATCAACAAGGGCTTACTCTGTATAGGCCAGGTTATGACTGCGCTGTCTACAAATGCAAATTTCATACCTTACAGACAGTCTGTTATAACAACAATTTTGCAAGGTTTTACAAGTGATAACGTTTGCGAAACTTTTTAATTATTATTATATTTCTATTTACTAGATTCGTTAAACAGGAAAAACTTGGTGTCCCTCATAGCATGTGTAAACGGAAGCCCCGAAGACTGCAACGAAACCGTACAAACCTTAGAATTCGCTCACAGAGTAAAGAAAATGAAGAATAAACCGGAAGTGAACGAAGTGGTAATGAGGTATAAGAGGGACAATCCGACATTATTTCACCCTGTTCGGACGAGTAGCACACCTTTTAAGAGGCCTGCGTCTCAGTTCCAGACCCCTTGTTTGGCCAAACGAACCACAACTTTGCCCTTAAGGCAAGTGAACGAACCCTCGAGTAATAGTATCGCAGTAGACAGCCCCAAATCTTTGTCTTCCATCAGCATATCTTCAATTGCGAGTAACACTGACCTAGTATCTCAGACTTTCAGCCCCGTTATTAAGAAATATATGGCTGCCATGGAATCGTCTCTGGCGGACAGAATCGAGGTTCTTATTAAAAACACGCTGCAGAGACCTTCAAGATCTTCGTTGTTGGCTCGAGAGAAGGAAAATAAGGATAAGGAGAGCACTCCAAGGTAAGTTGGAAGGTTGTGATAGGCTTATCGTGACGTTTATATCTTTCTAGCATGTCTTGGAATAAAATTCAAAATGAGGTATCCAAATTAGTTCGCAATGAAATCGTGCAGTTAACTTTAAAAGCCTCCAGAGCAACAAGTAGTCCAATAGATGGACAGGATGGTTTGGATAAAATCAGGAAGGTTTTGGTATGTAATATAATGCAACTACAGGGTGATTCAGTAATAGTGGGAATAAAAAAATTTAGACAGTTACTGACCGCTGGCGGCAGTTCAACTTGATGTCGGCCTAACGCAATGTTGCCAAATTAAATATTTTCCTAGTTTTTATGGTAATGTTAAAATATGTAATAAATGCTGTAAATTATTTTTTAAAAGTATGCAATCAACGTGAACAGTTTTAGTATAGAAAATATTTAATATGGAAGTTATAAAACTCCTACTGATCAAATAATAAACATTTAATTTCATTACATAAACAGTGAGATAAAAACCTACACTAGGTTTTTTTTGTATATAAATACTGACGGTAATACAAAAAACCCTCATACAGTCAACAAAAAACAGTCCGAGGCATATACAGTGATAATAATCTGACAACAGTGAATCTTGACCTACAGTATTTATGTCGAGAACCTTGTATTCAGTGCCTACCTAAAATTTGTTTCAGTCTATTTTCCTATGCCCCCTGTCAAACTGCATGGTGACACAGACGTGATCTCGAGTCAGCACGGCCCGACTTCTCTCCCATCTCCCTTCAATTACAATCTTCGTGTTGCTGTTTCTTGTTTATGTCACTAATGTAGTTTATAATAGATTTACTATTTACTTAGATAAAAATGCTATTCAAGTTGAGAGAAACAAAATTCCACAAAGTTCTTACCAGGAACTATTAATAGTGAAAGGCCGTGGTTGTCCCCTGATGAACAGAGCCATGGAAAAATTTATAAAAGACATTCTAATAGACATATTTCAAGACATAATTTGTGGTTGATCCGAGAAAATTTTTTTTTTTTATTTTACATATGCTTGTGTGTTATTCGGTACCTACTAATCACCTGGAAAGAAACAGAAGTAAGGGATTTGATTTCTGCTTCATACTCGTACTCAAATGTAATTCTCAACTCAAGCTCAACCTGATTCCGCTTTCAAGAACGTAACGAAAGGTATAAAAATTTTTGGAGCTTTTACACTACGAGGGCATAATGAATCCGAAAATGCTGAAAATCCCGGTATTTTTGCTGTTATTATGTATTTGGTCTTGAATGGCAACGCTATTGCACTTCAATACGCGACTGCGTCATTCGAAAATTTGTAAAGTACCAGGAACAGCATGTCTCTGATTGTTAAGGAGTGATTTGTTTATCTCAAAAATTTTTTTTTCCATTTTATGTCTATTGGGCCTTTTCAATACGTGGTTAAAACTAATGACATTATAACTGAATCACAGTATATAACTTTAATGTTTTATTCTTTTTTTAAATCGGTACTCTAATAAAGTGTGAAAAAAATGAACAAAATTGGAACTGGAAAATAACTTCAAATTCATTGCTGGCATGGCTGCATAACATGGCATTCCTAGTTTGCAACAAACTTTCTAATACAGTGTTCGAACGTTGAAGCAAAATAGTGTTGCCATGTGAGGACCACGTAATAACATTATTTAACACTTCAAGACAGGGGTGCACAGGTTATGCTGAGTTGTAGAACTGCCAAAAATTTTAGAAGTATTTTCCAAATCAAATTTATTTCTTACATTACACATTATTGGGTCATCAAAACACACAAGTGAGAATTTATTATTCTGTAAAAGTAAAGTACACTCTACACTAACACAATTGGTGATAAATATTGACATGTTGAGCCAGTGTGCTGCGAACCCCTTAGGCTTTCCCATTCGTCTTTTTAACCCAAGCTGAGCCCACAATAGATCATTAGCGCAAATTTACGTTAATAGGAATCCTGAGTAGATTTTCTTTTTTCTATTTTACGTCCATTGTCTGTAAAATATATTTAATGAATATGGTACTGGTACCTAATAAAAAAAAATTAATACCTCTTTGTTTCCTTCTATTTTTTTTTTACTTTTATCAATTTATTTTTTTTTTTATTTTATATTTTAGAAATATGAAAGTCCAGTACTTGACAGTGTAGAAAAAGAAATTAGTCAAAATAACGCTGATAGATGTGAAAAAGAACATATATTCAAAGTACCCCAACTGCCTATTATGAAAAAGAAATACACAAGTAGCAGAAGAACATCTTCCATTTCACCAATCGAATTTGAGCCGAGAAGAAGCACGAGACTGTCTCTGAAAAGGATTAACGATAATTTAAAAGAAAATTCGGATTTAAATTTAGACTCCAGTTATGACTATTCGGACAGTAATACGAGTTCAAGTAGAGGAGGCGATTCCAGGAATATATCCAGTTCAAACGATTCTCACTATGTAAAAAGAAGGTGTAGCGAGAGATTAACCAAGAAACGAAACGACTTACAGCACAGATATCTGAACGCTATTCAAAAAGAGACCAACAATAATTCACTAGACGACTTTGATTTAGACGCTACAAACCAAATTATCAATAGCAAAAATTTGCCTGAGAAAAGTACGAAAACTTCACAACCTAATAAGAAACGTCGACGTGTCACGACACCGAATAAAAAAACTACCACCGAAACCAAAGTTGCAGCTACAATTGTCAAAGCTACACCCGCGAGAAAGAAAGTACAAGAAAGTGAAACCGGGTAAGTTTTATTAATTACAATCAAATTAAGTTTCCTGAAGGCTGAAGGACTTTGGTCAATGGCCTATTGGTTCTACCAATAAAATTCAATAAATAATAATAATAATAAGTTTCATTTGCAGTATCGATAGTCCGGCGACGGCTCACACCAAAGACGTCCTGTCGTTGTTGAACAATGGAAAAGTGAAACAGCTGGAAAAGTTGCACACCATTGGACCTAAAACCGCTCAGCAAATACTTCTATTTAGGTAAATAACAGTGTTGATAGGGATATAGTTAGTTAACCATCTTTAGTTGTGGTCCGTTCGACTATATAGCAAGGATTATAACGTGTGCAAATTTATTTGGACATTCCTTAGACAAACTGTCCACATAACATCCGATATCCACGGGACATCTATTTTAAATCCTATTTAGGTGGTAACGTTCCAGGACCTGTTATGAATTGACATCAGAGGTTTATTTTAGGTCGCAATATTATAGAACTAGTATAGACGGTCATAGGACATCAAACTGTGTACCTGAACCTTATAGGGACATATGTTGGACATCTAATGTCCCTAAATGGATATTAATGAGCCTTCTAATGTTCCATACACGGATGTTTTAATGTTCCAAAAATAGACGGCGTAATGTCTCATTAATGGACGTCCTAATGTCCCATTAATGAACGTCATAATGTCCCATTAATGCACTTCCTAATGTCCCATTAATGGATATCCCAATGTCTCACTCATGAACGTCTTAATATCCCATTAATGGACGTCCTAATGTCCAATTAATGGGTGTCCTAAGAACATTCTTAGAACGTATCCGTGTTATATGGGCAGTAAATGATGAACTAGCTTCTGGTTTTTATATTGGCTTTGTTAATGAAATTTTTGTCGAAGGCATTATCATTTATCCTTCTTGGGTTAACAACCACTACATACAAAAATTTTAACTATGTGCCCTTCTAGGGACATATGTTGACCCTATATGTCCCTAAATGGATATTACTGGGCCTTCTAATGTCCCATTCACGGATATCTTAAAGTCCCAAAAATGGAAGGCGTAATTTCTCATTAATGGACGTCCTAATGTCCTATTAATGGATATCCCAATGTCCCCCTTATGAACGTCATAATATCCCATTAATGGACGTCCTAATGTCCAATTAATAGGTGTCCTAGGAACATTCTTAGAACGTATCCGTGTTATGTGGGCAGTAAATGATGGACTAGCTTCTTTTGTTTGAAATAAACAAACTATTTATAACAAAGTAATCTGTTTTTCAGGAAAATAAAAGGTCCCTTAAACAACATTTCCGACTTGTCTTCAATGCCAGGATGGCACGGGAAGAAGTTCAAACTGTTCCTCGAACAAAATTTCATAAAGGACGAATTAATATAGATATTTTGCCCTCGTTTGTAAATATTCAGAGTAATATATCTCAATATTTTTTCATTTAAGCAAAAAAATATGAATGAATTTTTTATATGTCTATTAATTTTCATAATTCAGTTTTTTTTTATGAAAATTTGGTATCTTTTTCTATGACAGTTGTTGAACAATTCTCAGGCTGGTTATCACATCGGTTTAGGTTTTTTATTACCCTGAGACATTTCGTTCCCATCATTAGAAGAAATTCCGAAACTAGGGATTTAAGCCCTTTAGTTGGTATTCATAGTTGATGTGAGTACTGATCGATGACATTTCAGTGCATGGTTATTCTCCAATGGTCCGGTTCTTAGTTTTCATATATGAATTATTTAAAAATTTCAGACACTTCTGAGCGTAGTCTTGATTGAAATTATGAAATTTGAAAACAGCGTTTGTACATAAAAACCAAGAAGTGGAACGTTGCAGGTCAGATATTTCAAACCAGGCACCAGAATGTTAGAAGTCGGTGGACATGTCAGATATAAATACTGACAAAAGACTTGAATTTCAAATATGTCTCAAACATCAGAAATCTAAACCGGCAAGTGCTTGGACCAGTCTGGAAATTAGTCAACTGTTTATTTACTTAAACTGTATAAAGTGGAGGATTTTGATTTGCACTGTATATTTTTTTATTTTCCCCTGTATATTTAAACTGCGTACCTTGATTTAGTGCAGGTCACTGTTGCTTTTTTTTGTCATATATATGTATCATTTGTATTATATGTATTTTGTGACAGTTTTTATTGATGAAGTTTAAAAGAATATAATGTAGACCATACAACTGGATCTTTCACTAATCCCATTATCAGTAGCTATAAGCCTAAATCTATTTATTAGTGGTGGATTTTGTGACGAAAAAAAAAGTCAGATTTGCAAAATATAAGATACTTATATAACCACCTTTCTACCTTGTAGGTAGAAACTCAATTACAAGGCAAGATGAGAGGATAAAAAGAAAAAATACACATCATACAATAAAAAAATAGCAATTAAGTACAGAACAGAAATAATAATTACAATGAAAAAGACATGAAAAAATACTGAAACAAATTTAAAAAACTAAACATTTGCATCAACATTTTAGAGACGGTTGACAGAGAACAATTAAAGGTAAAGATATCCAAATTTAATTGACTGCTACATTTATCACAGATTTAATATAACGAGAATTTTAAAGCATTTTTTGTTCTTGGTGTAAGTATATGAAATGTCTTCCATTCAATCTGGGCACATAATTTAATCTTGAGACAATATCTGAGCAATATTGATATGTTACTTTTTTAATAAAATACATAATATAGCACTCTTTAATGTCTTATTGAAATTTGTAATACACCCCACTAATTAGTTCAAGATTCCTTTGAAGTTTGGTACAGTCAGTATATTGTCAAACCTTTTATATAACGTCATCAGCATATAATAAAAATTTTGTGTCGAGTTTGTAACCAATATCATTGATAAAAATATTGATTAACAAAGGACCTAATACGGAACCCTGTGGCACACCTGATGTTGCAAAATATTGATGACCTGGTGCCTTGTACATGCATTTGCAATAATAATGATACTTCCTCAAAACAGTTTTTAAACTTCTGCAAGTTCCGAGTAGAAATATCATTAAATCTCTAAAAGTTGAAAGTAGATTTCAGTATAAATAAATTATGAATATGTCAGCAGTTCAAAAAAAACCTCAAAATTCATTTTAAAGAGTGCCATTATTATTGCAAATGATTGTACCTCCACATTCTGAGTATGGCAATTGCCATAAGACTGAAATAAAGATATTAGGTCATTAGAGAGACTGAAATGTGAAAGCTTGAGTGAAAGACGATGACCTAAGCATTCAAATGATTTAGTGAAATCAAGATATATTACATCTGCTTGGAGACCATCGTCCATTGATTCAGCAATATCTTTTATAACATAAGATATGTTGCAATTGACTTACCATAGAAACCATGCTGACATTGACTAAGTCTAGTCAATGATGCTGACAAAATGAATTAGATTTTTTATTAAGCATTGAATCATGGAGTAAAAATTCAAATACCTTACAGATACTACATATGACAATATTCTATAATTATTTACATCAAACCCGTTCCTTCTTTTTATATACTGACTTTAGACGTTTTCCAGACCTTAGGAATAGTTTTTGATTTTTTTTAAAGGTTTAGAAAAAAACAAATTGAGAAAACATAAAGTAAATGTTATTTTGTGAAAAATAGAAATACCTAATTTTCAGTTAATTGTGAAAAAATATATGCACATATGCAGGTTTCACCATAGCCAGATTGGATGTGCTGCTATTTACATAAACAGAAATCAAACAAAAAAAAATATAGCTGTGAAATATAAGTGAGTGTACTCTACCACCATCCATTGATATTCTAATAAATCAGTTCATTCTCCAATTCCATTTAAACTTCCCTTCTACCAATGCTCTTCTTCCTGCCTATCCACACATCTATGGCTAGCGTTGATGATTCGTTGCTTGTGTATATGAAAACAGGACAAATGTACATAACTGTTTAGATTGTGAAGACTTGGCGATATATAGCCATCACTGTAATCACACTGATGTCTATTGATTTTGTTCCTCTTACACAAAAGTGGTGGAGAGACCTTAACATTCCTAATCTATATGTCCACAAATTGTGTTAGAAATTTTAAACCAAAGGTTATGATAATTTGGTCCAATTTTCACGTGCCACCACTGCCACTGAACGAAATCACATCGGCATGTATCTTCGTTTGACAATGAATTGACATTTTACATTGTCATCGTTTACTCACTGCCTTCAAAATGCAAGGAAAATTGATAATTAAATCAAAAGTAGTACAGCCAAAGAAAACTAAATCCTCAGCAAGTAAAAGGAGAACAAAACCGGAAAGGTCGAGTACTCCGCAAAGGTGGTCAAGGAGGATCAGATCTTTACCGCCAATACCGATAAACGTACTGAAGTCGCGTAGAAAAAATAAGAAATGTGCAAATAGTAACCGAGAGACATTCACATCAACTACATCTTTAGGTGGAGTTAAGTCAAAGAATCTGTAAGTTTATTAAAATGTGTTGAATCAAAGTTCCAGTTAAAAATAATTCAACAATCCCTTAGCTATCATCAAGCGAACACAGAGAGGAAGGAGACTGTATTTATTGACGATATTAGACCTGTTGACAAATCTGACTCTGTTGAAGTAGTTAGAATCGTTCCCGTAGTGGTTTATGTTAAAAACTCCACAAAACCTCAAAATATGTAAGTAATAGACGAAAAGTAAATGAAATATTCAACAGTTCTTTTTTCTAGTGTGCCAGATGAGATTAGGATGCACATAAACGATAATCCCATTTGGCAGATGGTGCCTCAAGTTATAAATACGCACATCCCCAAAAAGGTAAAGCAAAGGTTTGGCTTGGGAGAAAGACATTCACAGAGAATTAGGACGATAGCCCACCATCCTCGAGGGCAAAATATGGGGCAGGTGACAAAGAGAAAATATTCAAATAGAAAAAAAATTCCATTGGTTCATTAAATCTTACCGTTTATTGATTTACTTAGTACACTTCACACGATTTTTGGTATTAATAAATAAATTAATAAAAAAGCGAGGATTAAAATGACATTCCACAACTCGACACTTATACTGCCCATTTTCGCCTTAATCCGGCAGTTTGATCAAATAAAGTTGGATTGGTGAATTCTCCTCTCATATCGAGTACATAATGTAAATAATGACCCTTTACTTGAATAGGAAGTTGTGATGTTGTGCTTGTTCTTGAATCTTTACAGCTAAGATTCTCTAGTTTTAACGTAAGCATTCTATTACCGCCTGTCGGTGTGTAAGTAACTATCGTAACTTCATTTCCTCCTTTCCTTAAAATTAGGTACTTCACAGATCTTAAGGAGAACATCCATGTTACGCACAATATACCCCAACCTGAAATGAGGAAATTTTTAATTGTGATTAATACAATGAAGATGTGGCGTACCTATAAGGAAAGAAATTGTAGTAAAAGTATTTCTGTATTTGGTGTCGCCTAAATTTATCTTTCGCCACCACTTCTCCTCTTTGTCATCAACAGGGACGTCTTTTAAATTTGTGAACGCAAACATTGCTAAGTACGTCCAAAAACCAAATTGACATATAGCAAACAGATTAATAACTTTGAAGAATCCATCATTTAAATGCTTATATAAAATTACATCCTTTGCTACATTGGTGTTGATGTCTAACGACTTTGGGGAATAACATCGTTTTATAAAATTGAATTTTAACGAATTGCATTTGTGTAATGTGAATGTGTTGTAAATATTACATTTCTGGATATATTTCAGTAGGGATAACATTTTATTTTATAACCCGAAAACATAACACTTAACCTAAAAAACTAACAAAAACAAGTTAAACACATGGAAAGCGAATAAGTTTGAATATCAAAGATTTAGAAAAAATAGATTATTAGATAGGATAGTCGTGTTCAATTTTCTTGAGATCTCGAAGAAGAGGGCAATGTAGCGTTGTAGTTCCATAAGTTATGTGTGTAGCATAGACCTTATAGGTCTATGGTGTGTAGGCATACCGCATACCAGAGTTCTCTATGCCGCATACCATATTGAATTTAAGAATTTATCCATCGTTTGCTAAATCGCGTAGCCTTTGTAATACAACATGGTGCACTACAAAATCATAGCTTTTATCATATATTTTTGTATACAATACTTCTACATACAGTGCGGCAAGAATTCCTTGCGTCACTGATGAGTCGCGCAATTGTTTTTATTAGCAACATTATTTTCCAAGGTTTGTCGCGTTAAAAACAGCAACAAAACAGTTTTGTACTTTACTGTTGTGCAGTTTCATAAATATTTTGATGAAAATGTAATGAATTTCTTCGCATGACGTAAGTCGCCTGAATTCTTGCTGCAACTATAACCAAAACTGGTATTATACATATATAATAGTTAAAACTTTTGAACTCCTCAAATAATAAGTCACAATCTTTACGGAAATCAGTAACGTACTCGTAGCGAACTAAACGAAAATAAAAAATCTATTTTTTGGCCCCTTGTAACTTAAATATGTATTTTTCTAAGAAATTAAATAATGTGAATTTATTTATTTTATCTTGTATATGATGAGGACGACTTAATTCTGTTTAAAATGATAACTAAGGTACTATACTACTATATATCTTTGCATACTTTGTCAAGCGTTAGTGGCGTCTTGTCTCATAGAAGCGAAGTGGAATACGCCTTTCTTGTTTTAGCTGATGAGACTGTCATCTGTTGGTAGTATTGTAAACTAATATTTAAAAAATTGAACCAATAGAATTATAAACGAATAAACAATCGAAAAACGCGCTATGCTTATGATTTTCTTTTTGTTGCAAAATGGTGGTTGAAGTGTTGTGAAAGAACTTTAAAAAGTGGTGTAGAAAAGGTGAAAGGTGATTTCAAACCAGAAAATGAGACAAACGGTGAGTACCAGTGTTTATTTTTCATCATAAAATAAGTACATAGTACCTAGTTAAATCTATTATTTATAAGTTATAACAATATATACATTTGCATGATATAAAACAATAAGTAGTAATATATCTCGTCTATTACAAACATTTTTACAAAGGAGACTTCTGAAGAGTTAAATACGTAAACTGGTAGTATCATCTCCAAAAACATGTATATAGCTTTTTAAAAAATTGTTACCTCTAGAATAACATCTTCTAAGAATATGTTCCATGTTTAAAAACGGTTTTTTTTTTCTTTCATTAGCTTAAAAGGTAATAACTGGTGGTTAAGTTTATATTACAAAGCAGCTGCTTAACAAAAAATCATGAACTAAACAAAAAATCACAACTGCAATAAAATAATATGGAAAAAACTTAACAAGTTGTACAATAGTTAATATTTAAATAACTATAATATAGACCAATTTCTCCTAAAAAGCTTGGTGAGAAATCCTACTCTAAGAAACGACGATTTGTACTTGGTAATGCGTCCGGGAATAATCTAATGCAACAGCCAAGCCAACTAGGAGAGTTTAGTTAAGAAGCACTGTCCCTTTAAAATCTCGTCTATTAGAAAACTGTAAGCTCTTAAAATTAACTGATTAAAAAAATAGGTATTGCAACTAAATACTACATTATGTTTATCATACCTCACAGTGTTCTAATAAACAGTCATAAAATCGAACGATGACAAACCAACGTTATATTCCGCACTCCATACCGAGACTGAAACAACAGCGTGTGTAAACGGTAGTGACTTAAACTGTGCCGATCGAACGAATCAGTGAATGTGACAATAATAATTACGTGTTTCCACACAAGAAATCATTAAAGATGGCAGTGCTACAATGTAATAAATCCACCCAAGATATCGATGTAAAAATATCCTAAACAAATTTAGGCCACGGCTTATGGTTGACAGCTATAAATAAATATACAGTATCATGAGTTTAAGACACAGACGGTAAATTACAAATCACAGTTCTATCACAGATTCCGTCCATGTTAAAACTCATTTTTTTTACGAAAAACTCATCGGTGATGCACGCAAAATCGCAGGCCTTGCATTAATTCATAAGACTAGACCAAAGCAAGCATTAATCGGGAGAAACCACTAAATATTCTCATCGGGGTAAGATTATCAAATGAAAACAGGCCTGTAAAAATATTTATCTTATTATTTATTTATTTATTTATTTTTTTGAAGATGGAGTAGTCAAAACTATTCTGATGCAAAATATTAAAATTTGTTTTTAATTTTCAAGGCCTACTCGAATTTTTTTCACTGTAAAATTTTACAAAAACTGTTTAGCAATTTTTAAATTTATTAAACGTAAAAAATTCAATTTATTACTTTTTTAATTAATTTTTTATAGCCAACATTTTTTTTAGGAAATTATTAAATGTATTTAATAAAACTAAATCTACATTAGAACCATTTTAGGGGATGCTGAATCCAGTGCCGCAGTTAATTCGAAGAAAAAAATTTCCTACAGTTTTTGTAAAATTTAACAGTCAAAAAAAATAGGTCTTGAAAATGGAAAGGAAATTTTAATACTTTACGTCATAATAGTTTTTACTGCTCCATCTGTTACAAAAAACTTGAACTAAATGTGTTGCAAAATGGTGTTCAGAGAATTCTGCAACAGAATTTACATCCAAAAATTTGAAAAATAGTTTCATTAAGTCTAGGTTCGCTGATGCTTCGTTTTGGAATTACAGGCTGTCAAAAAAAGATTAAAGATTTTTATTGCCAATCTTTTAAATTTTTTATTGGAAATCGTTTAAATTTGGGTTAATACCTAAATTTAAATGATTTAAAAATTTATAAATTATCCATATTTGGATCAATACCTAAATTTAAACAGTTTCCAATGAAAAATTTAGAGATATCAATAAAAAATGTATTTAAAAATTTTGTTTTGAAACCCTTTATTTCAAAAATGAAGCATTTGCAAACCTAGGTTTATAGGAACTTTTTCAAGTTTTTGGATGTAGAATCTGCTCTAGAATTCTCTGAACACTGTATATGTTTGACAGTTTAACGAAAAAATGAAATATTTTAATTAATATAATATCTGAAGCTTTTGATTGATCAATATGAACACTGGCAGTGACTAAATAAGAATTATTTAAAAATTGTTAAAAATTATATACGACATATTTAAAAATTTGAATAGAATCAATTTAATATTTAAGAATACAAACTAGACATTTTGGTATGCGCTACCGAACTAGAATATATAGTAGTTTCTCGCAATTAAATACAAAAAACAATGTTGGAAATAAACTGTCTATGATTAAAGCACAGTGAACATCTTAAAAACTCAGTCTTGCTCGCATCATGATTCCTCTCCCGGAACCTCATCCTCATTGTCTAGTTTCGTGGTCCCCGCATTACAAAAACGGCACTTACAGCACACTATGCACGGCGCGGCTAACAGCAGTAACGGCGACGCCACTAATAACAGTATACCGAATCCGGCGAATATGCCTATTACTTGAGTCCGATGCCATATCACTGACGCCCTCGAGTGGCCCAACTTGTTTTTACACGGTCCCTTGTCGTAGTGCCTCAGCAGGAAATCATCCTAAAACAAAATAAAACAATATTATTTACTTGTAGTAATGACTTAAGTAGAATGGGTCAATCAATTTGATTTGAAAAGGTTGCTATCAAAATTTATTTATTTTTAATTTTTTTTACCTGTTACTCAGAGAGTTGAAATCAGGTATTCATTAATTTTTTAGATGTTCAGTTTTTTTTTAAGTCACCGTTGTGTATTGGTGCATAAGCCTGTTTTGCATTTTTGGATTTTTGAAGTGTGTTCCTTCCGAGATATTTCAGATTGGAAATACCAAGAAGATCCATTTAAAAAAGGATGTAACTTTAAGGTGTAAAACTTTTTAGGGAAGTAGTACACTATAAAGACTATATACAGAAAAAAAATTGAAGGTAAGTCTTAGTTTTATCTTTAACATTTTTAATTCTAAAATAAGGTTTTTAGTTTGAAAACGTTAAAATTTATCAATAGTTTTTGTCTCGGTTTTTGTGTATTTACAGTTAAGCAGACCTAAATCTATACTGGACAGAAAATATTGCATATTTTATGTTCTTTAACGTGGCTTCTGTTTGACCTGAATATCTTTAAAGACCAAGAACCGACAGCATTTATCACGAAGCTCTGCAAAATGCAAAATAAGCTGACACACCAATCCAAAATGGTGGCTAACAAAAAACTGAACCTCTGAAAAATTAATTAATACCTATTTTCAACTCTGAATACAGGGTGTCCAGATACTCTGCGTCGAAAATATAGGGGATGATACGACTCAAAATAATGTGTCAACTTCATGCAACATTTTCTCGAAAAAGTCAATACGGAGCTACGTGATCTCCAAGATATTTTTTTTAATATATCTATAACTTTTTTAAACTCTTCAAACTTGTTTGAAGTGAAAAAAAAACAAGTTCGCGAGAAAATCGACATTTAAATTTTTTTAACATACTGAGGAATCTCATTTCTTTTACGATTAAGGAAAGTATATTTTGAAAACAATTGAATGAGCTGTCATATTGCTTTGACGGTAATTTCAAACCTTAAGCAATGCTTCATTTATACAAGATAAAAGCATGAAACACAACCCTTTATGAGAAAATAGACATTTAACTAATTTATCTACCCTTGATAGAACAATTTCCAAACTGGTTGCCAAGTCGTAGCTTTAGCTTTCTTGCGAGGAAGATAACGATATGTCAAACATCAAGGAAGCAAAACCGACGACGTGGCAACCAGTCCAGAGATAGTTGTACTAAAATTAGAATAAATTAGTCTATTTTGTCATAAAATGTGGGATTTCTACTTTTATCTTGTATGAACAAAGTATATATATGGTTTAAAATTACCGTCAAAGTAATATGACAGCTCTCATTCAATTGTTTTCAAAGTATACTTTGTTTAATCGTAAAAGAAATGAGATTCATCAGTATGTCTAAAAAATTTCAATTTTCTCGTAAATGTTTGATTTTTTTGACTTCAAATAAGAGTATCCAATTTTTAGATAAACTTTAATTCTTTAAAGGAATGCCATCAAAATCTTAATAAAGTGTTAGAGACATAAAAGTTATGATCATTTCTTTACCTAACACGTGCTCTTATCTGCTCTTTAGGGCTCTGTAATTTTAGAAATATTTTACCTGGTGCTGAACGTCTATAAAAGTAACAAGTGTTTGAAATTTGAAAAAAATCGTTACAGTATTAAAAAGTTATAGCCAAAAAACAAATTAAAAAAATAACTTTGAGGTTACGTAGCTCCGTTAATATTGACTTTTCGAGAAAATGTTATATGAATTTGACACATTTTTTCGAGTAGTATCATCCTCTAAATTTTCTGCTCAGAGTTTCGGGACACCCTGTATAGTACAAACATATGTAAAAACAGAAACAAATTAATTTGTTCAGCAACCATCAGTAGTTGATTTAATATGGACTGACACCAATATATAGGGTATGTAGGGTTATTATTGCATACTCTAGCTATTCTCTATAAAAATGAAACCTGGCAGGAAAATGTTGTGTATACATACTTCCAGATTGTATGTATGTGTACGATATAATAATATAGAAGTGAATGCTTACATCTAGACTGGCAAGGCAGTACCAGCAAAAGACATGTTTGCACCGCTTGCACATCATTTGGGCACAGCCTTCA
Source organism: Monochamus alternatus (assembly GCA_037114965.1). Classification (NCBI taxonomy): domain Eukaryota; kingdom Metazoa; phylum Arthropoda; class Insecta; order Coleoptera; family Cerambycidae; genus Monochamus; species Monochamus alternatus. The sequence continues at coordinate 7,346,006 of CM073426.1, read as the reverse complement.
TCTTTCTCGATGGGTACGTTGCACATGGGGCAGCACTTGATCAGATCCGAATCGAACGGTATCCCTGGCTCCTCAGTCTTGCCCTCCTTGGCCAACTGCTTGCCGTAGTCGTCACATGTCAGCCCGTCGTGCCATTCCAGCTTGCAGTTGCTGCAGAAGTCCGTCGTACAGGTGGGACAAAAGACGCTCTGCGGCGCACACTTCTGGGTCGGACACATCGAACAGACGGTCTCGCAGCCCGCCCGTGGGCACCAGGTGCGCGTTTTATCTAACTCTACTTCTGTAAATTATAAGAGTAAATTCCATGTAAATTTGTGAAAAATGTTGAGCGTAAATTGATAGGACTCACCTCTATTTAATCGGTACTTTTTGTGTTTGTCTAATAAATCACTTCCAGCCAGTCTTTTTATCTCTTCTTGTTGTAGAACTCCCTGAGACGGACACTGTGCATCCGGACAAGAAATTTCGTATGCACCTTCTGATATTTCAAATTCTACATATGCCTTCATACACTGAAACACAGAATTCATTAATGATAGGGTAGTCCGTAATTAACGGTACATAGAGACATAGTAGATTTTTTACTTCAAAATATTCCGATTGGAGCCAACATGCCTTAATAAAATATTTATAATAAAGAAGATACAGGGTATCAAATTGAATTTTCGTAATAATTATAACGTTTTTGATTGTATGAGCTTAAAAATTTCGGAGTAGATGATTTCAGATATGATAAATCATAATCTGTTATTTTCTAGAGTAGACATAATCCATGTTTATGACGTAAATATAAGCATAACATATATATATATTTTGTTAAAAAATATTAGATCCACATTATTTTCGTTAATAAAAGGTATACTTGTCATTAGTCCGAAACTTACCATTTTTAAGATTTTATCATATTCAATTTATCACCAAAGATCGGTGTTTTTTTTTTTTTTTTGATAAATGAAAAAAGTCTCTTACTTCTCCAGTCTTTGAAATTGCTAGTCACAATTTACTGTTGATGTTTTGTATACTAATTTTTCCAAGACTTTCGTTAAGTTCGATTATAATGTATTAATTCAAAAGCTTCAATTCTTTGGGTTGCCAGATATACAAAAATCATTCAAATCTTATTTAGATAGTAAATATCGATATGTTCAGTGGTTATACATATGTCTGAATCTGTACTAGTTACATCAGGTGTACCTCAACGGTCCATTTTGCGGCCTCTATTGTTATTTATATTAACGATGTAGTTAAAAATTTTGATTAGAATTATCTCTCGAATGCAGATGATTTAAAAATTTAATGATCTACCGTTGATGATTGTGTCAAATTACGGCATTCACTAAGCAGTATTCATAACTGGTATATTATTAAGAATCTTTCTCTAAATGCTAGCAAATGCATTATGATGATGATGATGATACTATCTAATTATAATATAAATGACATTATCCTGGACCGTTCTGAATTCATATTGACAAAATCGTTCAGTTTGCATACAAGTTCGGGATTTCTAACTAGAATGTTCTATGGCTTTTCACATACTCAAGTAGGTACATATGACACTTTTGAATGCTCGTGTTAGATCTAAACTGGAATATGCTAGCATTGTGTGGAATTCTGGTTATAAGGTTTTTCAATCTGACATTGAAGATGTTCATAGGCGATTTTTAAAGTTACTTTAATTTCGTCAGAATCGGACGCCTCTGACTATAATCAAATATGGCTATGTCTAAAGACTCAATTTGTAGGTATATATTCACCACCAAAGTTTCAAAGTATTCGGATATCAGGTAAGCGAGATACCAGGATGGCTCCATGAAAAGTGGGACACATTGTATATACCTGTAGTATTTTTTTTTAAGTCTAAACTTTCTCTCTTTTTTTTTTCTTTTGCTTTTGTATCTGATGTGATTTGTTTATTACTTATAAGTCTCAGTTTTAGTTTAGTAATCAATTTTTCTTTTTGTATTTATCACTTTTCTCTAATTATTTGTCGTTTTACTCACCGAAACCGAATTTTCTCTTGGGTGATATTAAATAAAATAAACTTGAACTATGTGCGGATTATCTAACTGAATTTGCGATACTGCTGTTTTAGAAATTAATAGTTGTGACGTCCAAAAACTATTGTTCAGCATTATAAATATGCGAATAAAATAAATAGCAACTTTTTAGTCTGTCTATCTAAATTGATACATTTTAAAATTTTACCTGTGGGAACATTACAATTATTCGATACTTGCATAAGCTAACTACAAACAGATCTAAAATTAAACCTGAAATTACCGACAAGGTAATTACTTATTGTTTAACAAATTGCTATCTACATGCTACTAAATTAGTTTAAAAACAGTGTTTGTTGTACATTTTCACAGGTAGTAAATATAACAATTTAGTGGCCAGTTATGGTAAAAATAAATCTGAAATTAATCTGAGAAAAACAGCTCTGTAGAGTTGTTAAAATGTTGCATTAGGGAGTGAAATAGTCTCTCTATCAAAAAGTTTGTATACAATTTATGTTACATATCTACTCTAAAAAATCACTACATTAAATGCTTCTGTTAGTTATCAAGCAGAAACATATGTTATTAAATAAACAATCAGCTATTTATGAAGGCTATGAATGTCACTTTTTGTATAAAACTGATAACATGGAAATTAAATTGAACTAATGTTGTCTTTATTACAAACAACGAGGATGCTTTTAGCAGATTGGTTTGTTTGTTTAATGTTTTTACATGTAAGTGACGGAATAACCAGTTAAAGAGTGAAAATAAAGACTGGAATACCTTATTAACGTATTTAGTTTTTACTGGATTTAATTAAAATAAAAAAATACGCTTACAAATTAATCTGTTTCATAACATTTTGGAATGTCCAGGTGTGCTAAACAATATTCAATTTAAAATACCACGATTTTCAGCAAGAAGTAATAATGTTTTCAGTCTTCCTACTGCATGCACCAATATTCTTGTAGCGTCATATTTCTATCAAATGCCGCTCGATTTGTAAATTTGACACGTCTGACATCTATACCAATACGTTGTGCTGAGCATTTAGTCCATTTGGAAATTTCATTAATTCCTATCGGCACATTTTTATGCCAACCTTTATAATTTTTCTTCTTCCAAAAGGGATTTGGTGTAAGAAATACTCTGTCCAATATTATAGAAGTGCCTTGTTTTTCCAACTTTTTAAATAAGCGTACTGGACAAATATCTTCCTCTAAAATATTAGGCGTAATCCATTTGCAGTCACATAATTTATTGTCACCGCGTTGTCTCGTTTTCAAAAATAAAAGATTATACTCGATACGTCCAGTTTCTTTTCCACTATTTTCAATTTCAGATACGAAATAAGTGGTTTTGCAGTAAGTTGCTTCTTCTCCGCTCCAAGCTAATTTAAACGCCAAGATGTGATATAATTTCAGTAAATTGCAAATATTTCACATTTATTAAGGCGATGCACTGGATTTCCTCTTTTTGGGGTTGTGATTGTAGGATTTTACGTTTAGTATTACGTGCAGCTCGTGGTGAATTAAACTGTATGTTGGTGAAAGGGTTAAATACAATACTGAATTCTTTATAATATTTACTTTGTAGCATTTTAGCAGTAGTGTTCCAAATTGTTTTAACTACCGCTTCTTTGTAGTCTTTTCCGTCAAATTTTAGCATATTAAAAGCCCAATGTTGCAATATTACATTCAATTTCTCGATGGAAGTATCTGGCTCAAATTTATATCCTTTCGCATCAAAAAAAGTAGAAAATTGTCGCAGATTGATGATTGAGTCGCAACTGTATTAGCAAGAGCACAGGTATTAACAATGTGACTAATTTCGTAGACTCTAAAATCGACTCATTGTTAGTGTTTAATAATTCAATAAGTTGTTGACAAAAATGTCAAACTATTTATTTTGGCAATGGACATCATGATAATTGATTCACAAATTAATAAGTGAAAAAAAAAAACACTAAAGCATTTGTTGTTGTAAAAGTTGCAGACAACTTTTGCCGCTGTCGAAGTGACAATTACACTGTGGTATGTGGGCTTTTTTGTATATAAATTAATGCAATTTCTCAAGTATTCTGATAACAATATAATGGATATGTGCATTTGTTCATTTGACGTGCAGGCATAGAATGCCTGCTGCTACTATTATAGTCACGGTTAGTAGATTCTTAGATTAGTGGACTTACCTCTGTACAAAAGGCACAATCGCACTGCTGAATACGCAAGATGCTGTTGGAAGGCACCTCGGCAAGGCAGAGCTTGCAGAGCACGGGAGGATCTTCGGGAGGTACGGGCACAAATCCACCCGTGGAGGAATTCAAAGAGTAGCGCGAGCTCGAGGCCAACGTGAGAAGACTTGAGCAGCGGGAACACATCCGCGAGTGAGAGCCATGGGGAGATATCCTCAACCTGTTGACCGGCTGGAGGGGCTCTATGCTGCTTGAAGATGACGATGATCTGAAAAGACACAAAACGGTTTTTTTACTTTTTCGCTTCTTTATGGGGTGCTAATTTTCAAGTTTTTATCTTTACAATTAAGGTTATCAATTAAAATTATCAATTTTTTTCTTAATTTTTAATACCTTATCTCGGAAGTAAGCATTTCCCAACCTATGTTGGGAAAATTTCTGCAATTCGGAATTCCTGCAATGGCATTTCTTCAAAACAGTTTTTGAAGTACTTGAATTTCATTAGACCTTTATCGGTGCGTGGAAACAACTAAGAACGAATGTTAAAAGTTGAAAGTAGATTTCAATATGCAAAAATTAGTTTTAAAGAGTGCCATTATTATTGCAATAGATTGTACAAGTACTTGCATGTGTGGAAGTAAGAACTGTGCTTATAGGTTGCATTAAAATAAAAAAGGAAAGACGATAAAACTAAAAAAGAAATTACGTACCCAAAATATTTTCTATTGTCAATTATAATTGTAGATATGTAATGTGTGTGTATAACAATCTGTCACATACCCAACTGTAAGAATTTGTCATTTAATAATAATAAAACAATTCATAATAAGCATTCAAAGGTTCTTCACAAGCAGAAGACTTATATTTTTCTTCTACCATCGACTTTTACGTCGTTTTAAGTCATCGTCGGCTAAATCGCAGTAGCCGTGCTTTCCCAAGGCGACGCGATTTAGCAGACGATGGTCAAGCGTACCGAAAAATATTTTAATTAAAATTGCAATTTAATATTAGTCACATGGAATTATGCATGTAGTACATAATAATTTGCAATTATCTAGTTATTTATCCTCATTATTCGAATTTCTAAGAAAATTACGACGCAGTTGAAGTCGCGGCACAATAGTACAGAACCGAGTTTTCCAGGACCGCGGAGGATATGCGCAAAGGGTTGTCTCATCTGCAGGTGGAAGCGGAATTAGTGCATATCATTGCAAGTATTCCAAGTTCCAAGTAATTTCTACTGAAAAATATATGAGTTTAGATGTCTTAAAACAATTCAGTGTATGTATGTTTAAATAATCCCAACATTTCAAGTGTTTTTGTAGCCTAAACATCTCCGGTTATTTTATTATTAGGAGAATTCACATGTACATACTATTGCATTAATAATGGCCCTCTTTAAAAGGAATTTAGTAGCGTCTTTTTTGAGGAAGTGATGAAATATCTTGATGAGTGGAACAACAAGAACTAATACCATTGATTATATAAGCTACGCTGTCTATAAATTCAATGCTAATACCACAGTTTATTATACAGTTCGTCGAGTGAAGGTTCCAGAGGGTGTAGCTAAATCGCGGCTAAATGCGCAATGAACACCAATGAAATTCATATGTACACGACGAAGTGGGAGAAATTCTATTTCTTGACAAATCACCGTGCTCCTTGAGCGCACGAATGTGCGCGGCTAAATGCGCAGTCGTCTTTTGGTCGTCAAAAAAAACGAAATCTGGGACCTCGACATCAAAGGAGCCGACGTGAAGACGCCGGACTGTACAATAGACTGTGCTAATACTAAAAATTGGAAGTAATCGCTAAATTCATTTCAAAGAGTGTCATTATTATTTCAATGAATGTACATGTGAATTCTCCTAATAATAAAATAACCGAAGATGTTTAGGCTACAAAAACACTTGAAATGTTGTGATTATTTAAAAAACTACGGAAAATTGTATTTCGTTAGTTCCTTGCTGTGACATCACCATCAATTGATCAATTGGCTGCATTCACATAAACATCACAGTCATCACACCCTAGAATCATATTATCATACCTTTTAAATATCTAGTCGCGAATATGCTATTCGCGAAATTCACGTACCACTAGATGGCGCTGTAAAATTCAAGATGTCGCATGTAGGGGTGATCAACATTTGTTTATAATTGCCGCTAAGATTATAAAGCTTTTAATTGCCACGAATGTTGTGTTTTATGGTGTATTTTTTTGTATTTATGGATTTTAGGATTTATCAAAATGATTATTTTAATTTTAATTTAAGACAAATTCCTAGTGCATATATATTATATATATCGCGAATTCCTAGTATGCCCGTAACCTTTCAGATATAAAGGTTCGGTTCGAGATATCTTGAATTACTTGGGGGATCGTGTGCGACCTCGAACAAAAGGTGAGGTACATAATTTTATCTGGGGTAGAACGCGAGAAGCCCGATGTTGTCCAAAGCCTGTGTTTACATACAGAAAATTGGCAGTGTAATACAGATGTAATAACATCCTTAAATAATTCACATCATAACGTTGTTATCATTACCTGGCATAAAATCCTCTATAAGAAAAAGTTTGCTACATACATGTATATGTTTAGTTATCGGTTTTCCGATTCTCAATTTAATTTTCCACTGCTTACAGAGTTTCGTATCTACAGAAACTGACGGGAAGTGTATGTAGGGAAATATCAAAAGTAGGTACAGTAATGATGAGTTTATAAAAAAATCTTAACCCTAACTAGCTTTAACCGTAACCTTAGTCTTAATCCTAAGATTTTGACACTGTTTATTAGAGATGGGCAGTTCCCGAGTGAACTGGTTTAAAAGAACGGGTTTCGACACTGAACTACGAGAATCAGTTCTCGAAAAGTTGACAAATCAGTTCTTCGCGAACTGATTTGTATCGATTGATGTAGAGTGCGAGAGATATTTTCAAGTTTAGACGTCAGAAGGAACTGTTCAGTGAATAGTGAACGAATGTTTACAGCCTATGTGAGCTTCAAAATCATACGGGCGATCTGAATTCTGAATAACTGATTGGTGATCCGTTTGTGGAGCGTTAATATCATTCTTAGTTAAATATAATATCCAAGATCTGCATACCAGCGCACATAGGCGTCTGTATCAAATTATTACATTAATAAAAACGATATAGGTAGGTATGTGCCATTAATTATAATTATATGATGTATAAGAATTAGTAACTGAATTTTATTAACAAGTAAAATACAACAACACACAAAAATATAAATTAAATTCTGTAATAAAAAATAAATAAAAATCAGTATCTAGAGATATTTTGGAAAAAAAGAGGCTTCAAATATTTTGATTAAGAATTCTTATTCTAAAGTCTAAACGCTAAACGGGTCGCAATCGTAAAACGCGGAAGAAACCGACTGTTGCGATTGACGGAGATGCGGGATTCGGATAGAAGCGTATATCTGTGCAGTGTTTGACGTAAAACCAGTTCTTAAAGAGCTGGTTTTAAGAATCAGTTCTTTGTAGTGATTCAGTTCTCGAGAACTGAATCATTAAAATGAACTGTTAAGCCCATCTCTACTGCTTATAAATATTTAGTCGTAACTTAACCTTTATTTCGTTTCCACAAGCTCCGGCCAATCGCCGACGCCGTAGAAGGCATGTAGAGAAAGAGGTGGAGAATTTTTGCGCATGCGTATTTATTTGGTCTTACTCCCAAGAAGTTAAAAGATAGGAACTTTCAAGGTCAGGTCTTAAGACCTTGTTAGGACTAAGACGAAGTTAGGATTTTTATAAACGTTCACATGGAAATATGTATATTTTACCCTTCTTAGGGTAAAGATTAAGGCTAAGTTGAGGTTAATAGTATATTATGCAACGATCATGTAATGATAAACCATACGAAACGAGCCTTCGTATCCCGGTTAATGCTCGTGTATTAATAACCATTACATGAGAGTTGCATACGCTATTTTTTCTACACCCGATAAATAATCAAAAACCATAAATTTTATATTTTTATTGAACACAATAGGTAACAGTAATTATTCGTATGAACTGCATTTTCTGCTTTCTCCGATATGTGTGGAGGAGTCGATGGTAATTCTTCTATATCGCTGATATCAGACATTTTGATAAATTATCGAAGTTTAGCTAGGTATTTATGAAAATTTAATACGTACTGATTTTGACATGTAAAATAATTATATAGGAACCTAGGATAAACGTCAAATGCACAACATGCTTGATTGAAAAATTATGGGTTTCTATTGATTAAAAATCTGTATCGTAATGGGTATCATTATGAAACGGATTATGAGCATATAAGTGCATTGTTATAATACGGGTGTAGAAAAAACTTTTTTATAAACTCACCATAAGAGGAGCACTGAGGAACAGCACAGATTTTCCGATTTTGTGCAAATATTCTTGCGTATGTTTTGCATTTTTGTACACTTTTTATAACTAAATATCGTACGATCTCAATAAGGTTCGCAAAATTACTAAAAAATAAGGAAAAGCTTCCACTACCCTACACATACAAAACAGATTTGTTGGAATGTTATGAATATCGATAATATTTTAAAAAATACATAAAACCCTCTGCAATAATAATATTTGATTTCTTTTCTTTTACTTAAAATTTGGAGACTTACTTTTGGACGAGTCTTGCAAAAACCGACGAACGCAAAAATAAGTACTGATATTGTCGGCGTTTCATGTGGTTGCTCATCATTGTTAGCAATCGACTGACACTAAGATCCTCGAAAGTTTATATGTCGGAACGCGAGGGCATCTGCAATTGCTCTGATTGCATTCAAAACACTGCGTGGTGTGGTAAAACCGAATACGCCTACACGAATTTAAGTTCGGTGTGTAAATATTAATGCAAGTTATAAATACAAACAGACATTTGACATTTACAAAATAGTGAAATACCTAGGTACACGTCGGTTGTATAAAGAAAAATATAAGTATATGACGAAACCTATTTTTTTTTAATATAAACTACTGATGCATGTTGCATGTATATTAAAATAAAATTAATAGTTCAAGAACAAAACATAATGGGGTCATTTGGTATAATCAAATTTTATCTGAATTTGTCAATATTTTTATAGATCTGATCAATTTAACCATATGTTGAAAAATGAGGTTAATTAATCAAAAAAAACAAAGGAGATATTGATATTAATGCCTAAAGGTCGCTCCGCCTTCAATCAGTGCACGGGCGATATGACGTCACATAATTCTATCGTCGGTGTATTCGTTTATCGATACGTTTTTTGTGTTTTATTAATTAGTGTATACACACAATGCCTCCATTTAATTGAGTCACTTCAAATTAGTGGTATCAAATTTGCTTTAAAACATATTTTCAAATTAAACAAAAACCTTGCTCTTGTGAACTGTCTTCTGCAAAATTCAGACAAAAAAATACTTTTGATTTTATAATACATGTTTATCCTATCTTTAAAATCAGACATTTTTTTACCTTTTACTTCACTAACTTAGGAGTATTTAAAACCTTTATAAGTCATTACTTGTGCATCTGGTCCTATAAAATTTAAAAATCGTGATAATTCAACAATTAATATTTTGTCTATTGTACGACCGCGAAATCCTCTTGAAATAAAACAAACAAACGGCGAAATAAGAAAAAAATCGAAAATAACCCCATTTTTACAATGATGCTAAACCAAGAAATACAAGAGGCAATTTCCATGGGTATAGCACTCCTTTTTTGGGGTTTGATTTATGAGAGAAACCGTGCAAAAGCCGCACAAACAAATAAGTTATATTAGGGACGAGCTAACTGATACCTATATACTAAATATTATGAAATCGTGCTCTACAAGAGCTGTTAATTGTTTGTATTTGAGAATTGCGCTATATCTATTTCGGCGCAAGTAACTATGTAATTAATATATCATTAATTTAATTACTGAAAACAATGTATAGTCTGTTTCGAAATGAAAGAGAGTAATAAAACCCCGAGATAAGAACCGGCCATGGGTGTGGCAATATTTCGTTTCAGGTAATTATTGGGTAACACTAATGCTGCTGAATATACGAAGACGTGCTAGTGCAGTACAGTAAAATTCGACTTGTGTTTAGTGACTATTGTGCCAGTGGATATAATATTGTTTGGGTAAAATGTCGAGCTTATCAGATTACGTACCTGCTAAACGCGTGAAAAAATGTGGGCTGTCTCAGAATGAGAAGATTATTATATTAAATGTATTTAATGCATTGAAATACCAAAATCCTACTAACAGTGTTGACGACATCGTGGAAAAGTGTTCCAAAATGACAGGGATTGGAAAATCGACCGTCTTACGAGAGTTGAATTTTTGGGAAAAGCAGAACAGGAAGTCAGTTCTTTTCGATAAAGATGAAATTATTTGTTGGCGAAGATCCTACTTAAGATCAATTAGAAAATTCCGTAACGAAGGGAGGAATATTTATTATCTAGACGAAACTTTATTACAGTATATCCCTCGTTGAGGGATATACTGTAATAAAAGTATGGCAAGATAAAAATATTAAAAGTTTTCGACAAGCATTTTTGAATGGACTTTCAACAGGGTAAAGGGCGAAGATATAGGTAGTGCCAGTACTGCCAGTGGTTTTGTAGATTGCGGTTTACTTTTATGAATCTAAAAATACAGGTTACTATCACGAAGACATAAGCGCAGATGTTTTCGAAGAGTATTTTACACAGATGTTGGATCTTATTCCTACGGGGTCTGAAATTGTCATGGATAATGCCAGTTACCATTCACGGCAGACCGAGCGGACGCCTACGACTGCTTGGAGGAAAGCCGATATAATTCAATGGTTATCCGGAAAAAACATTTCTTTTGAAATAAATATGGTGAAAAAGGAACTTTTCACCATGTCACTTGTCAATCTTAATAAAGATCAGAAAAAATATGTTATCGATGAATTGGCAACAAATTGCCAAATAACGGTACTACGGTTACCACCTTATCACTGTGAACTTAACCCAGTCTAGGCGCAGGTAAAAGGAAATGTAGCGCGAAATAATACGACGTTTAAATTAAGTGACGTGAAAATTTTATCAAAAAATTCCTTGGAACGAGTAACTGCAGATAACTGGCAAAGATGTATACATCTTATACAAAAAGAAGAGGAGAATATGTGGGAACTCGATAAGGATGAATTTTAATATACCTACTTTTTTATTTTCTTTATTGTACATTTATACAACACTACATTTACTCAGTATAATTTTAATTTTCAAAATACATATATTTTTGTGTGGAGTAAAAGTCTATTCATTAAATTTAAATAAATATTTTGATAATAATATTGAATAATTTTATTTGAATTACTAAAAACTCTCTTAACCCGGTTATGATGCTTAAAGTAGCCTCTAGTTTTGAAATGCTGTTTTTATATTGTTTACTTAGTACGAGTAATAGCTACAAACTGAAAATATTTTTACTGGAATTCCTAGACATATACAGGGTAATTCATATTAAAGTTTGATTTATGAGATGCATTTTTTTAAATGGAACCCCCTGTATATTATTGCATATTTGGATTCCTCGGATCAACTTTTTGACAAAATATCGAATAATGTCCAAACGGTACGTTTTAGGCACCAAGTATGGTACATGAAGTCACACTAAAATTGACCGAGGAATCCAAATATGTAATAATATACAGGAGGTTCCATTAAAAAAAATTTAACTTTAATATGAATCACCCTGTATATGTCTAGGAATTTCAGAAAAAATATTTTTAATTTGTAGCTCTTACTACCCCCACCCCCACCAACAGCAGAATTTAAAAATATATATCAGTATAACAACAACCTTCTATCCACACACTATTGGCCCACCCTGTATTTTCTATTTTGTAGAAAATGCACAATAAACATTTTTATTATTTTTGAGTAATACCTCATTTTGTGAATTGAACACTATACCTAGATATTTTTATAATAAATAATTTAATCTTTCGCCCAATTTGAATTTTTTTACTCTCAATGTCTACCCATGAAAAATTTCACGACATCGTCAGATCTAAGAACTAAGTATTCGTACAAGAGGCAGGGTCCTTCAGGAACACATATTTCCGTAAGGAGGCTCTGGAGGAAAAAACAGAAATTTGTCATCTTATTTTATTTCATGTTCGATTTGCACCCGAGAGACATTTTCCCATGACGCAATGTATAACCAACTTTCTCTATAATCTAATTCTAAGCTCATTTTGAATTTTATTTATTTATTATTTTGTATATTGTAGTAAAATTTTCATCACAGTAAGTTCTTATTTTCTTATGTAATATTTATTTAAAAAAATTGTTAATTTTCAGTAACTTTTTAAAATTTAAAGTATGTAACTCATGAAAATAATCATTCCCATCTTAATTATCCATTTAAGATGACATTATTTTGAAGTGCAGTTGTTTTTTTTATCTGAGATTGACCTACCTGAGGTATCCGGTGAGAGCCAGCACAGTTTCGCACTTCCTCAGGCTGGCCAGACTGCTGGCCGACTTGACCACGGGGATGGTATCGCCGCCGGCGGCGGCGACGCCGTTGGCCTTCTTGACCAGCGGCGCCTGCGTATCGCCGCTGTTGCGTCGACGGCCGCCGCCGCTCAGCAGCGACTTGATGCCCGGCATGGCCAGCAGGGGGTCGACTCGGGAACGGGTTCTGCGAGGGGGAGCCGGGGTGGGGGGCGAGGCGGCATGGGGTACGGCGACGGCAGTGACTAGACGGCGGCCGCGCGGTTCGAGGAGCGTGGCGTGATCAGCCACTTTTCCTGCAAAGAGAAAAGATTTTAATACTTTTTACGTCGTAGACAGTACTCAGTCATTTTGAAAGTGATGCTGAACGATTTAAAATGACTGGTCATTTTTAAAGCTGAAAATACCAAATTTCAATGTTTTTTTAAAAGATTACAGCGTCACTACTAAAGAAACAATGACGAGTAATCTTTAATAATGGACACAACAAGTCATTCTTAAAAATTAAAATGCTTGACAACGATCTTGAGGCTTTTAAAATGACTACGCCACTTATTTTTGCCACAAATTCGTATCGCTCTCTTAAAGCCAATAATTTATTAATCATTACAATAAACTAACTTTTGAATACTAATTAAAAAACAATAATTTAGGTGGAATATGTAAGTTTGTTATTATTTGTACCAATATATAAAAAGGGAAATATTAAAGAATGCATTAATTATAGAGGAATAACATTATTGAGCACAGCTATGAAAATCTATGAAAAAAATACTGATAGAAAAATTAAACCAATAATAGAGGAGACATTAGAACAATCACAGAGTGGATTCAGAAAAGGAAGAAGTACGCAAGATCACATATTTACTATCAAGCAAATAATAGAGAAAATAAATTAATAGATCGTTTTCTGACGTTATATATTGATTTTACTTCGGTACCTTTGAATATTCGCAGGTGGCATGAGATAACATTCTTGTTATTTGCTAAACTCTATATTATTCTGTTCTTAAATGTCTAAAATGACTTGTATTTCTAGAATACATTATTTCGAGAATACGGCATCCTTAAAAAGGACAACTTTTAGTTTTAAGATACATCAGAATAAATCATTTATAAAACTTCTATTCTATAATATTGACATGTCATGTTTAAGAGTAAAAGTTATTTTTTTAAATGGAAATGACGATTGAAACAGCAATCTTAAATTAGCTATTTAAAATGATCAGTCATTTTTAATCTTGAGAGTAATGTTGAAGGTACTAATTTAATTTGTTTTCTAAAATGACCACATATAAAAGTTCTCTTGAAAATTACAAACAAATTATCCTTAATAACGACCACAGACAAGTTCTTTTATTTCTACAAAATATATTTTTTAATTAAAATAAGTTACTTAGTGGTTGAAATGCATTAAAAAATAAAATAGAAGTTATATTACAAAATGGATAAGATATATTATTTTTATAATAAATAGATATTTTTGCAAACAATGCTTGTACATACACGACTATACAGTGTCTCATAATTAGCTGCCAACCCTGAACAGGCCGATTCTATGATCAAAACTAAATAAGAAAGTTTATATGAACATGGGTCCGCAAATGCTTCCTAAGGGCACGGACCCATTGAAGAGGGAGGAATGGAAATCATTTTTTTGCAATATCTCTCAATCGCATTGTGATAAATGAATGAAATTTGGTACATAGCTAAATTATACAAAAAGAATAATAATACCTGATGATAATTTACTAAAATTTCCCATTCTCTAATATTCAGGACGATTTCTATTCGAGACATTTTTAATATTCGTACGATCTCAATTTTGCGCATGTTGTGAATTCATATCAGCTGCTCTGAATTACGTTAATACTTTTATAAGTTGTTTGTGCTCAGATTGTTGCTGTAATGACTCACACTTACCACTTTAATGAACTAGTAGACATGATATTAATTTACAAGGGGTCAAAATGCCAAGAGATTGTACGCTTCACGTTTCGTCAACCGGGTTCATCATTTACCTTGGATAGTTTTAAGAGAGTTCAAAGAGATATTGATTGGTACACATATATTGATATCTCCCACTATCGAACTTTGAAGAAACTTCGTCTTTCACGATCACATGTACATATTAGGTACACGTACAAAACTAAGACATGGAATGCTTCATTCAAAAAATTCTCTAGGAGATTAATGGAGTAAATGTTCGACATGTGCTTCCTGAACCTCCCGACAATAATAAAATCTGTTTTTGCACTCAGGTCGATTTTTATTTTCTAAATAACCTCTTTTTAAGTTATCAACATTTATAGGGTACTTTCGGTTTTCACGGAAATGACGCCACCTAGCATTTGAAATGGAAACTAATATTTTTGTTACAGATATCGAATCTAAGGTAAATTCTGAGTCAGATGATATGGCACAATGCCTGTGAAATATAGTAGTAGTAGTAATATTATTGTTATTTTCATCATTATGAGGAGTTATTAAGCTTGATTTTGGGCTACTGATAATCTATCATAACAATCAATAATAATGTGATGAAAATAATAGAAAATGTGACATTTGCCGGAATTCGCTTAAAGTTTTCTTTTCCCGCCATTAAACAGGGTTAACTACGACTAAGTACAAATATTTTACGAGGGAATAGACTTTTTTCCGTACTATATAATGTTATATGTTTGTTATTTTATTTAGTGTTGGTATCACTTCTATGACTAACTACAAATATTTTAAGAGGGGATACAGGAAATTAATAATTAACGGAATCACACTTTAAAAAAAATCCAAACTTATTTATAAAACGAAACACATTTTTTTTTAATTATATTAAATCCTTATAACGCCGCCTATGCGACCCGTCCGGCGCACGTTTAACGTTTACAGAGGCAAATAGGCAACCAGTAAGACAACGGTAAAATTCGCTGTCATAATTCAAATCCTGTGTTTACGTTGTAGTTCTGTGCTCTTTTTCAGTTTTTAGTGCCTTATTTTAATTTTAAACGTTTTATAGTTATTAAATATATGAATTTGTGTCGGGTATATATATACACAATATACTTCGCCGGTTTATTTTTCTAGGTTATGGGAGAAGATTGCCGCGGGTGCATTAAAAGCTTTCTATTATATGTTAATACCTATCTATTCCTTTCGTTCGATTTTCTTATAATACATAGGCACTTTATCTAACTGTACCTACGGAAAATGTGTTTTATCGGTAGCGAGTGGTTGTAATGAGTGAAAATGTAATTTTGCCAGTTTGTAACGGAATAATGAACAACCAATGCAAAATACTGGAGCTAACTGGATTATCTGTTACATATTTATTAGGTAATATTAAGAATGTTAATTTTTGTTGTTCCTGCATTTAGAAACGCTGAAAAAAAGCGACGGCATGGCAGTTGACATTGTTGACAGATGTAAGCTTTATCTATGGATCTAAGCTATCTCAGTTGATGCTTATCATAGGCGCCGACTTTCCGCAGGAAAAGAGGGTTCAGCCCCATTTTTAAATATCGAGCTAAAATTGTGGAATAATTTTTTTAATGGCTTTTAGGTCTCCCTCGGCACGTTGTTAAAATTTGTGTACTTAGTCATAACTAACCCTGAATAATCCATTTTATACGCATATTCCACGTACCTTTCTTGAAAGTTGTGTTGTCCTGGTTGCCTATCGTTGCGATGGCGGTCTCCTCCGCCTCGGAGAGGGTGCCGTATCCCACGGACCACGAGCAGATGGCTCGGCGCCGCTCCCGCCTGCTGATCGGCGGATCGGCCCATGCGGCGCTCAGACAAGCCGGCCTGCGCCGCCCCTGCACGCCGCCCCCGCGCAGCGGTAACGACGGCTTACCGCCGCACAACGGCTGGATGGGCAACGTCATTCCTCTGAGGAGCACTACTGCGATCTGTCAAACTGCCCGAGGGTTTCTCTCTCAAAGCCTGCAACAAAGGAGATGCGTTATGTACAGTCCACACTTGGTATATAAAGTAGGGTCCACATTAGTAACATGTTTATATAACATCGCTATATAACAAAGTTACATGCTAGATGTTGAAAACCCGGGCAGCGTCCACATTATAATGCTAGCCATCTGGGATCTGTGTGGCAAAACAGACGCTCTTTGTTATTTGTGAAGACAGTAAAAAAGGATCTGCCTTGTTTTCGATAAGGGACTTCGAAGGTCTGATGTTGTAACCGGCTGCTCTGCTCTCGGGGTTCTCAGAATTGCTGTGCGGGTAATGAAATAGAGTACTGTAATTGGTTTTAATGCTTTTATTCTCCTGAATAATTCGAAATCGGCACAACGTACATACAAACAAGTACAATGCAATGGCTGAAAGAGTAGATACCTGTTCGATTCCAAAGTAATATCGAAACAACAGCTTTATTCGGCACTTCTTTGAATTGTTTTCGTTTCTGCCAGGTCGTCCCTTGACGACATCAGGCCACAATAACACTTGCTACTTATACCAACTGTGTTTACGCCAGTTTTTCTCTCTGGACAGCATACAAACATCTACTTTGCTTCTGTTGTCCCGACTGACTCCCGCACCGCGCACTGCATTCACATTCCCGGCCGGTCCCCACTACCGCACTTACTTAACCTACAGGGTGGGCGCGTTACATTACCCCCCTACTAAATAGAACAACAACTAACCTAAACTAATCTAATCCAAAAAAGGTTGGTGTGGTGAGATTTAGTACCTCTCTAACCGCACACTTACATAATAAAAGGTGGTAAAAATGGCTTCAGATTTACGACGTTATGGGTACCCAAAGGAGTACCGTCATTATCTTGAAGCGTATATGAGTTTGGTCCTCGACAGGCAACTACTGTGGCAGGACCCCGGTATAATAAAAAGAATTTTTTAATTTGATTATTTTCAGCTGACGACTGAGGATGGTTCCGCACCAACACCTGGTCACCTGGTACAAAAGTAATAATTTTCCTCTTCTTTTCAATTTTCAGTTTACGTCTCTCAGCTTTGCTTATTAAGTTATGCCGTGCCAAATAAACCTTCTCCTGTATATTCAGATGCTGGTCATTTGGCCCGGGATACTGTATATCATTTACAAACGGATTATCTAATTCCCTTCCGTAATGAAGTTCCTGGGGACTAAATCCCGTGCCGTCGTGAACAACACGATTTAAATATGTCTCGACATCCTTAAGGATCATAGCCCATTTGCCATGACTGTCATAACAAAATGCCCGCAATAGTCTACCAATTTCCCGATTGACGCGTTCCGTTTGGTTGCCCTGAGGAAAATAAACCGATGTATGCCGAACCGTAACATTATGTTGTTGGAGTACTTCCAACCAACGATGACTAGAGAATTGAGTCCCATTGTCCGTCAATATAATTTGCGGTTTTCCTACTTGGATGAAATATTTTTGAGTTAGGCATCGTAAAATAGAGTTCGTGGTGGCCCTTTTTAACGGATATAACGAAACAAACTTGCTAAAAGCATCGACCACAGCTAATAACTGAGTAGCTCCCGACCTAGATACTGGCAAGGGACCCATCAAGTCCATACAAATAATTTGATTTGGGCGTCAGCAATAACACTATGATATTCACCGAAAATTTTTGGGGAAATCTTTGATTTCTGACAAAGCCCACAACCTGCAATAATTTTTCTCACTGTACGCCTCATTTTAGGCCAAAAATAATATTTTTGTAGAACATTAAAGCACTTTTGTGCACCAAAATGTCCGTTATCTTCGTGCTCTTGTAACACCAAGGCACCAATCTGACTCTCAGGAATGCAAAGCTTAAAGCCCTGATTATTTTGCGAACCTCGACGAAACAATAAACCATTGTAGACTAGAAACCAATCACGGTACCGACCCGGCATATCTTTATTTAACTCATTCATGACATTATGATAAAAACGGTCACGACTTTGATCTTCTCGTATCCTTTTCATGTTCGCCCTAACAGTCTTAAAAAGATCTGTTCGTTTAATAGCTTCTATTCTAAGTTCGGTAGATTCCGGAATTTCAATACTATCCTTATTAGTACGAACGGGATAGCGTGATAAAGTATCTGCAAGAACGTTTTCCTTCCCTTTGCAATATTCAATCTTAAAATCGTACTCTTGTAAATATAGGATCCATCGTGTAATCCTAGCATTGATAAGGCGACAGGATCGTATAAAAGAAAGAGCCTTGTGATCACATATCACCGTTAAATCACGACCCAGTATGAACACACGCCACTGTTTTAAACAATGCAAAACCGCCAAAAACTCCTTTTCTGAAACCGTATATTTTAATTCGTTTCCCTGCAGCGTACGACTAGTGAATGCAATTATTCCCTTATTACCTGAAGACTCGCGTTGAAAAAGACAACCCCCCAATCCATATCCAGAGGAATCCGTTTGAATAAAATATGGTTCACTAGGATTTGGATGTTTAAGCATAGTAACTTGTAAAAATGCTGACTTTACGTTTTCAAAAGCAGTCTGCTGCTCAGGACCCCACATCCATTTCACCCCTTTCTTTAAAAGTCTTAATAGTGGCACCGTTGCGTCAGCAAACTTATCGCAAAACCTTCGATCGTAATTTACGGTACCCAAAAATGAACGTAATTGTTTAATATTACGAGGCGCAGGAAAATCTTCAATGGCCGAAATTCGGTTCGGATCCATAAAAATGCCCTTTGGAGTAAGGATGTGTCCTAAAAATTGTATACTTGTTCGCCCAAAATGACATTTTTTTAATTTGACCGTGATGCCGGCTAAACGAAATTTTTCGAAAATATTTTTCAAATGTGCCAAATGCTCATCTGGAGTTCTAGAGTATATTAGCAGATCGTCTACATAAGGTAACACATAACCTTCAACGTCTTGACCGAGGATTTTATTTAAACCACGAATAAATGAACCAACCGAGGTAGATAGCCCAAATGGCAAAACCTTAAACACGTAAGTAACTCCATTATAAAGAAAACCCGTAAACTTCTGATGTTCTGCTTTTATTCCAATTTGCCAGTAACTTGCAGTCAAATCAACAGTACTTAAACATTGATCTTCTGTAAAATCGTGTAGTAATTCTGTCGGATTCGGAGGCACCACATGATCTTTTACCATCCTATTATTAATAAAACGCGCATCTAAACAAACGCGAATACTGCCATCTTTTTTTCGGACTACTACTAACGGGCTAACATATTCAGTTTGGCGAGGTTCCGTCACCCCCCATTCTACCATCTCATTGAGTTGCCTCCGTACTTCCTCCCTATATGCGTGTGGTATTGGATATGATCTCACGAAAAATGGAGAGTAATCATGTAATACTATCTCGTGTTCGTAAACATTAGTACGACCAGGTTGATTGGAAAATATTGTTTGGTATGAAAGGAGCAACTCAAACAGTTTATTTTTATATTCATCATCGAAAATTTCGGCTTTCTGTGCAACGTCAAATATATCATCTTTATTATAGTAAGTTAACGGCGGCCTTCTAATTTCCGTGTCGCAACTTTCATCTGTTATTTCGCTTACAGTGACATGAACTCCCGGATTAGGTTCACCTACAAAGCTAATGTTTCTTTTTCTATCAAACATCCCTGTTATAATTCCATCTGCAAAATCTATACTAATTTTGTAATCGCGCATGAAATCACAACCAAAAATTACTTCACGAACTAAATTCGGGACAACTAAACAAGGGTATTCGATTTCAAATTCTTTGAATTTAAAAGACAGGTAAGTCTGTTCCCTAACTTTTTGATTTTTATCTCCCAAAGCTCCTACTAATGTCAGACACTTAGCCGGTATACAAGGGATATTCGGAGACACGCGAAGTAATTCGTCAAAGAAAGTCTTAGAAATACAAGTAATTTGACTACCAGAGTCAACTAACGCACGAGTCTCAGTTGTTTCAACGGTAACAGATACAGTGGGTACTATTGCAACAGAAGTAACCTCACCTTCTTCTACTTCCGACAATAAATCTTCCTCATAATTATTATTAAAAATGGTAGCTACTGAATTTTGATTTGTTGTTTGATTAACATTATTTGAACCGTCATTATTGTCCCAATTATTTCGATTCACGGGTTCATTTCGTCGTTGATTCCGATAATTATTATTTCTCTGAGAGTTGTCATTCTGAGAATTTCCAGAAAAACGTCCACGCCTATCTTGGTTTCCATTTTCATTATGCCCATTTGAATTGTTATAAGTCCCGTCAATTTTACGAAGATAAACTTCAATTTCATCAAAAGTTTTTGCCTGACAATTTAAAATACCTCGTCGAATTTCAGCCGGAAAATGATTTGTCACATGTGAGATAATTTCCTCGTCTGTAAGCGGTTGAGAAAGATATTTAGCCTCGCGAACAATTTTCAAAAAATAATCCGCTCTTGAGCCGTGCTCATACACCCCAAATTTTATATTATTAAACGTCATACGCTCTTCTTCAATACCCCAGTAGCGTCGTAAAAATAATTTTTTAAATTCCTCAAAATTAGAGACAGATTCTTCCTTAAGGATGCCCCAATCTTGAGCTGAGCCACGTAAACAAGTAACGGACAAAGAAACTCTTTTTTCAGTAGGTACTCCTGCTTCATTAAAAATATTTGTAATTTTTTTCATAAAAAGTACCGGATGCAGTGACCCCCCAGGTGCAAAGTGTAAGTTCGTTCCTCCCAAATCTTTCCATAAACCGATATAATTTTTATTAGTTTGTTGACAGCAGCCTGCCACAGAACTACCGTCGTTTATTTCACTATGTTCTGATTTACTCGTCTCACCCAGAGCATTTCCAACGTCGCAAATCTGTTCAACCGATTTACAAATCTTTGTGGATAAATCATTAAAAGATTCACCTAAATTAACAAAATTGTTCCCTATATTAGCATTCATTCTTTCAATGGTGTCGTTTAACTTAACATTATGTACACTTAAATTGGCCAAAACGTCTGTTAATTTCGACAGAGTTTGTTCAACCCTTTCTACAGCCTCTCTATCCATTTTATTTAATTTACTTCTAGTAGTTATTGACATGAGAAAAATATAATAATGTTCACATTCGATATACGAATTATTTTTTTCAGTCTCATTTCATAAATATACCAAAAAAATACAGTGAAGTTATAAATAAGTACGTTTACACATAGATTTTGTCAGTACCACACATTCCATTCACAGTTATCAATATAAAAAAGTCATAACATATACATAAATAAAATCGGCTTCTCTAGCGGACACCTGCACTTTTTTTTTTCTCGCCCGGCTCGAAGCTCGACCTAGACTACAAAGAAACTACATAAAATTGCTATGCGGTTTACACATGCTATTGCCTGCAGCACCTAAAATACTGTTTAAATTCAAACTTAAAACTAAGAAGCAAATAAATACTCAATATACGGTTGATATTAAATAAAACTTTAACAGTATATTGATATTACCAAATCTCACCACGTAAATACCTATAGTTGAATATTATGCAAATAAAAACAGTACTTAGACTAAAATTAAGATCACTCCCTCACAGTTTCTGGCCACACTGCAAATGTTTTTATCACAGCCCTAGTTGGACGCCAAATGTAACCGGCTGCTCTGCTCTCGGGGTTCTCAGAATTGCTGTGCGGGTAATGAAATAGAGTACTGTAATTGGTTTTAATGCTTTTATTCTCCTGAATAATTCGAAATCGGCACAACGTACATACAAACAAGTACAATGCAATGGCTGAAAGAGTAGATACCTGTTCGATTCCAAAGTAATATCGAAACAACAGCTTTATTCGGCACTTCTTTGAATTGTTTTCGTTTCTGCCAGGTCGTCCCTTGACGACATCAGGCCACAATAACACTTGCTACTTATACCAACTGTGTTTACGCCAGTTTTTCTCTCTGGACAGCATACAAACATCTACTTTGCTTCTGTTGTCCCGACTGACTCCCGCACCGCGCACTGCATTCACATTCCCGGCCGGTCCCCACTACCGCACTTACTTAACCTACAGGGTGGGCGCGTTACAATGTTTACCCTACTTCATTAACAGTAAATAAAAAATACAATAATAACAATGAAAGTATGGGTTCTTTGACTAAAAATATTAACAAGTATGGACGCGTTGTTGTAGCAATTTTATAGTGATTTTGTGTTCTTAAGAATGGAGAATAATTCAAGTTCTACAGGGTATTCTCAAAATCGTAAACGTTCCAATTTAACAAGTGATGAATATCGGATGATGACATGTACGAAGGGTTTAGGGCGCGAGGTCAAAATATGAGTGTAAGTGATGTTGAAATATGTAGCTCATTAACAAGACTGTCCATGAGTAACATATATGTATAGTGCAAAAAAAGTTGCAAATAAGTACAACTGTACAAACGGAAAATAGTGGAAACTAGCGGAAGACGGTACTTTAAAAATGGGCTTTCGACAAAAAAATCTAAAAGAGTTAACCGACAGAAAAAGACCAAATAGTGACATGGCGAAGAAACATTTAAAATAAATATTAAAAGATCAAAATCTGAATCGGAGAATATATTAAATTTTTTATGAAACATGGATACATGAATATCACATGAAGGCAGTACGATATGATATAATAAGTGTTAATATGTGACTGTTACAGACAGTGCTAGTAACCAATAGTGAATGGTGTCAGTGAATTTGGTCAACTATAACATTTTCCTCATGAAACTGTCACTGACTGTTATAGTAGATTGTCGGATGCTCAAAACAAACTTATTAACACTATATAATAATAAAGTAGCAATAATATTTGTACTGTTTAGTAAAATTTGTTAAAAAATCAGATTTCCTCGCCATATATAATTAAAAC
This sequence comes from Monochamus alternatus, assembly GCA_037114965.1. Taxonomy (NCBI): domain Eukaryota; kingdom Metazoa; phylum Arthropoda; class Insecta; order Coleoptera; family Cerambycidae; genus Monochamus; species Monochamus alternatus. The sequence goes on along the minus strand of CM073426.1, from coordinate 7,322,517 downwards.
AAAAGTTGAGAAATTCGTACAAATATCCGTGAATTTCGCGCCTATGAAAACAAGGCTTACGTGTTAGTGTGATATCCGCAGAGTGCGCACCAGGTCACTGAAATGTACGATATGGAATGCGTTTAGTCCATTTGCGCATCCAAATAAAGGTACCAACCCTAGGAGCAGACAAAAGGAGGCACATGAAACTCATCAAAAACATACTTCATTGGTTATGTACGTGGGTGCGAGAGAGACAACCATCTGCACACACGATATGAATTGTGTTCTTAATTTGCCATTATTTTGTTTGTAAACACGTCATTGGCGTACAGTGTGGTTTCTTCTTTTATCTTGTATCTCGTTAGTGTTATTCTTTGTGTATTTTTGTGGGTGTTATTGTTGGAACATGTCATGTTTTATAAGGGACTGTAAAATTAACCAGCATATAGCACGAAATAATTCTCCATATCCAGAATTCAATTTCATTTCAATTCACAATCAGCTAAGCCCCTACTGCTCTGCCATTGCTAGATGCACAAAACAAAATATGGCGCTGATCATGAATAATCCATTCCCGCAGCTTTTAGCGCATTCCAGTCATCATAATATAAAATTACATTTCAGTGCACCAGGTATAAGTGGGTGGCGGTCAGCCATTGCCGTTCGAAAGGACGGCATTCTAATTTGTGGACAGGATGGCATGAGAGGGACATTTAGAGTAAACTGTTAATGTGCTAGGTTCACTCAACATCAACTTATTTTTGATAATTTTGTGTGCTTTGAATGCTTCTCAAGTGGCAACGCCTAGGTAATCATGCAACACTCACCTCCCGTACTTAACGCTGTGCTATGAATTAGTCACTCTCTATTATTTTCGATCTTGAGATAAAAACTTTAAATTTTAAATAACTCTTATCATTTTTATTATCTAATGCCTCGAAATTGGCCAAAACTGTTATATTACTGTTTCCACTACAAATAATGATTGTTATGTAATACAATTATTTTTATTGTCATATTTGTATATTTTTTATACGCTTCGCCCATCGCGCTAGTCTCCAAGCCAGTAATGATGAGTCACTCTCTAGATTTACAGCTGTTGGGTATAGATGATGTAGTAGCCAAAGAAAACTCGTTAAAATTATTAATAAATACAACCAAACGTTTTTTTCCATTTTATGAATAATAGCTTACCATATCAACAGTATCCTTCACCCAACTACATTGTTTTTAGATGTTACTGTGTGTTGAATGGCAAATAGCTATACTTTTTTTACTTCATGAGTTAATCATTGCATTATAATAATCCAGACATTCTTGATAGTATTGTTTTTAAAAGACCTTGTTTACTCTATGGGTGTTATTCACACTCCACGATGAACACGTACAAACATAATGGTATAGGTCAAGTACAGACCGTGGAAAATTGAGAACAAATTAAAGTTTTTAGGTATAAATTTAGCTACAAAGGATATAATTACCAAGAAATTATTTATAAATATTGAAAATTTACATTTATTTTGTGAAATAATAATGATTAGGCAGAAGATTGGCGGCAGAAGGGAAACTTTAGGCGGAAGTGGAGAGTTGATTCACTTATTAAAATATCATTGAACAGTGTGCAGCGTGTAATTTGCACTTGCATTTCTGAGCTATATATATCCTATTTTTGATTCCTGTATATATATGTGTGTGCCTTAACACCACCAGTTCTCTTATTATAGACCAGACGAAACGCTTATACTTTACGAATATGGATCATGGATAGGGTGCATGGAAACGAAAGAATTATATCTTAAGTCAAATTTACTTTAAACTGTTGTCAAGTGTGGTTGTAGAAAAATCACGCTGTCCATGGACGACCGAAAAACTAGCACATGTCCAGACCCTAGCTCTAATTCAATTTACATTAGTAGAAACGAAGTTAAAAACGCCACCCATATAATTCTACAATTAAATCGAACCAGAGATGACCAATCCTGGATCCTTCGAGAGGATTGGATAAACTATATTGATTTATCTAACAACTTTGTTTCATTTTTTAAACGTATATGTTCAAGAGGTCATTATTTGTTCAATATCATGGTTTCAAGTCTGTCACTTGTATTGCTAAGTCAGGGGTTCCTTCTTTTCAACTTGTTTGTAATGACCTTTGCCTTGGTATGAATTCGGAAGTTCTTTTATATGCCGATGATTGCAAACTGCTTCGTGAAATCACCTCCATTACTGTTTAATCCTTCAAGAGGATATTAATATACTGGTTCATTGGTGTGATATTAATTTGTTAATACTCCAAGTGTTAGAGTATGCCAGTATTGTTTGGAACTCTGGCTATTACGTTATATATAAATACTATTGCGTCAGTCCAAAGACGTTTTGAAATACTTGCGGTTTTCTACTGATGGTGTCTATCCATGTCGTGTTGTTTTGCAGGAAGTTCTGAACAATAGGTTTAATATACAGAGTGTCCGGAAAATATGCGACAAGACTACAGGAGGTGATTCCTCACAGAAATTAGGGTCACGAAGTCCTATAGCAATTTTTCGAAAACTCAATATTAACGGAGATACGGGGTGTCAAAGTTGAATTTCTCATCCGCAAAAACCCCCGATTTACAAATTTTATATAAATATTTGGATTTCTTAAGAAGTTATTTACAAATATTGAAAATAAAATTTTAACTTTAACACCCTGTATCTCGGTTAATATTGAGTTTTCAAAAAATTGTTATAGGACTTTGCGGCCCTAATTTTTTGTGAGGAATCACCTCCAAGTCTTGACGCATAATTTGGAGTTTTATTTTTATATAAAATTTTAAATAATGTAATTGATTCTCCCCAGCTACTATCACTTATTAATTTGCATGCACCGTGATTACCAGAAGGAACTTCAATGTTTTTTCATTCTCCGCTAGCAGATACTAACATGAAATGATTTTAGTCTCGTATCTTTGACATTTGTACTTGTAGATCTGCTGATATTAAGAGTCCGTTCTCTGTACACTCCACGGGTAGCGCTCCGGGTCGGGTGCACGGGTGTTACGGCTGGAGGCGGAGATTATCGCTCTCCCACTACAATGACTTTACGCTGAACGTATTTAGAATATTTAGATTTAGTGGAGTCAAATCGGCTAGCAATTTTGCCGTTTTGTTTTAAAGAAAATACAGGGTGAATCTTAAATAAGTACAAATATTTTAAATGCTGGTGTAGTTCGTCATTTAAATCAGTCTAGTGAAACCCATTTTTAAAAATTTCTAATATTTACGGAGATATTAATTTTTTTTAAAAATACCCACATTTTGAGGACCGCTGGCTGATTTTTCATCCAACAACGTAATGAAACATATGATTTGTTGAGAGGTTGCCATATCTCCTCCAATATAAATATTACGTTTCCTTTAACGTAATAGTTCTATTTTAAAAATACTTGTTTTAAGCATAAGTACAGTAAAATTGGGTATGTAGTATGATATGCAGCAATATTAACATAAAATATTTAGGAAGATATTACGTGATATTACTATGTCCAATGTTAAAAAATTATACATAAACGTGCACACAAGCTTACCTGTTTGTTAAAAAATTAACTATTTAATCAGTAATCCACATTTCACAAGTTAAATGTCATTGTACACTGTTAGAAAGGGACACAAAACACAATTTCCTTAAGTTATTTTATGAAGAATAACGAAAAACTATGCACGCGTTTTTTATTTAAAATGGAAAAAATGTCAACATTTAGCAAATTTTATTGCTATTTTCATGCATTATGTGGGGTTAACAAGTTTGACTTGGGCTTCCGATAATCTGCCATGACAGTCAATGACAGTTTGATAATAAAAAATAATATAAAATGTTACACTTGACAAAATTCGCTAAAAGTTGAGATTTTTTCTTCCTTGAAGCAAAGACATTTGTGTAATACTGGCAACACTGTGAACCACACGTTCAGTCTGCAGCACTATGACTCATAAAAGTATGAAGGGTCGGTCTAGGCCAGCGGTCCTCAACAAGTTTTCTACTGAAAAATTACGAAATTTATTTAAAATTTCACTTTTTTATTTCTGATTTTTTTGTAAAAAAACTATTAATTATGTGTTCTACACACAAAACTATATTGCTGGTTAAAATATTTGTACTTATTTAAGATTCACCCTGTATAACCATCTTGTAGAAGGACATTTTTAGTATCCAAAATGGACTTGTACAACTTTTTTTAGTAGGGCCGCATTTTATAAAAATAAAATCAAATTATCTATGCTTGGGACATTATTTGACAATTATTACGTTTTTCGTTACATCGCGCTTGTAAATCAATGATTTTACTTATGTTCGTAGTTTTTGTACAGCTTATATGAAAAACTACAGTATTTCTCACGATACACACCAATTTTTAATAACTTAACGCCTTTTCGAAAAAAAATGTTCCAAAGTCGGCCCAGCAAATTTGTGCATTACAAACTTATATTAATTATTTACTATTGATATGCAGTTATATCGAGCAAATGTAGTCAAAACTATAAAAAAGTTTTTTAAAAACAGTTTACGGTGTTACACTTTTCAAAAAATTAACTTTGTGCGCCGTTATGATGCAGAAAATGTTTTCAGAAATAGGATAGCGCATTCATTCGACGAGTTAAAATATCTATGTTTTCCATAATGAGAAAAACATTTTTATTGTACATATTATGATTGTGTTTAAAATATTTATGACATTCCCCTCTTTAAAATTAGAAGAACAAAGATTTGAGAACAGCTAAATTTTTATATAAAATAAATATAGTGACTACATTTATTTCAGTGTTTAATGTTCTTTATTATTTTAATATGGAAAATACGTATTTAATTTGCGGAGAATTTTGTTTAATTTGGATTTTATGAAAAAATGACATTGTTTTAATAAGCAATGTAAAAATTGCATACCTGAGGAATTCTAGTAGATCTTCTTATATTTCCGGAACTGTTGGTCTAAACGAAAAAAATGTAATCTACAAGAAAGGTTTAGACACCACCGCCAACAAAAGAATCAGCATCGAACTCCATAAGATCGATTAATTCAATACTGTATCAACTGAGAATGTATAGATTATAAGTGACTATGTATTTCTTTGAACTCCGGTCCTGCCCGCATTTACCAATCTCTAAGCCCATCCCAGTGAGTGACACACACGTGGTTGCGGCATTTAAAATATATTTGTTTCTGAAGTTGTAAACGTTCGGCATTTAGCATAGAATTTTGAGTAATTGTTATCAATTCGATATAACTTTGGTATCGTTGCAAAGCTACAAGACAGACTTACTTCCCTCGTGTAACCAATTTTCGATTTAAGCCTTTATTTTGAAGTAAATAAATTGTAAATATGACGATTTCTTGCACCGTTTACTCATTAAATTTAAATAAATAAAAACTAATTTTGAAAAAAAAATATTACACAGCAGCCTTAGGAGACAACTTTGTCTTTCGATTGTTTTTTTATTTGAACCGCTATGTTTATTCGTTGTCTAAATAAGTGTTATGGACCGAGCGTAAAAAATCGGTTTATTTCAAGCGCGTGACGGACTCTTAAGAAGGCTCTCCTTAGCCCTTCAATGTATTAATGTTTTTTAAACATATTTATTAATTAATTTTGTAGATCATTGATTTGGTCTGCAGTACGTTTTCGCAATTATTAAATGAATTGCGAATTTTTGTTGTATTTTTAATGTTACATATTAGTTATTGATTTGTTATATGTTTATCTTTTTGTATTGTATTTTCCCTGTTAATGACCTAGGCTGTTGGGTGGTGTACTTCTAAATAAATAAAATAAATATAAATAATAATACAATAGCAGGATATACACTGATTCAGAACATATATAACGCTGATTTTATACAGCAACTACTTTTGCCGCTATTGGTATTAATTAGTAATGATTTAATTTGTGGTTTTAATTAATAAAATAGTTTGACATACCTGATGTTACATTTTGAGCCCGTCTGAACCAGTTTCTACAAACTAACACAAATGTTTTATCCGTTTTGAACTCATAAGTTATTGGCGGCAACTATGATACGTTTGCGTATATCATCAATAGTATCCAATTCGATGCGATACACTTCATTCAAATATCTCCACAAAGGTCCAAATTATTTAAAGTCAGGCGATCGTGGCGACTATGGTAGTGGTCCTCCTCGTCCAATCCCTTGGTATTAATGCTTGAACACGCTGTAAATGCTGGAAATCCATCTTTTCCACGATTCGGTTCCAAATTTCTCTCGCGTTGCAGTACACTGCACACCGCGGTAAAAGTAGCTGCATTTAGCACATGTTTACCGGGAAATCGTTCTGCAAAAGCATTTTCACAGCATCATAAATTAATAATAATATCGTTAATTAATTAACGATATCCAGCAACTCCGATTTGCTACTATACACGTAAGCCATTTTTGAAACTAATGTAAAGTCTCGTATAACAAAAACATTTAACATCTACAAACAGTAATAGGATTTCAGTATTCGGAATCTATTCCCAAATTATTTTAGATAAGTTCAGAATCATCCTGTATATGACGATACGACGTATAGCAATTTATAAGTCTCTCTGAATACACTTTGGTTTCAATCACGTTTTAATGATAGCCGCAAAGCAATTAATCAATTAAAATTAAAAGCCGTTTTGTAACACCATGTTACATAAAAACTATTTCTTTAAGTTAAACGTTTTTATTCAATTTCACGTACCGATTAAAAATGCGTTTCGTCATGTTCCGTTTGTCAACTTATGGAAACGTTGGTCCTTGGGACGCATCTGGAAACAATCGATTGCAGTCACAGCCGCCTTGGTTTTTCCTAAAGGCTCTGAGGAGGCCTCTTCAACTTCAAGTAGAGGGCAGGTACCGTTTCGAAAGGTAGAAGGAGACCGGGTACGGCATAAAAATACCGAATAGAAAGTGCGGTGTAGAAACGTTCGGGCCAAGCCGATACGGCCTTTATACTTTATACCCAGTCCCATTTATAGGCACGTAAGCGAGGTCGTTACCCTGTTCGGTGTTACCTCAACGTAAAGATCGCCGTACAGAAATCTTTTATGGTGGATTTCCGCGTCCACAGTATAATGTCATTTCTATTTGGGTACGTAACCGCGCCACTTTTTCTTGGCACGCGAGGAAATCAGCGTGAATCCTCGATGTTTTGGAAGGGAAAGCCGTTTCAGTGACGCATGTTTGTAAAGCGCGAAAACAAGCGACCAAGAGATGGCGCTGTGTCGATTATAATAATTTTGCATTGCATTTAGGATAATTTGACATTATTCTAATGGTCAATTCTGATATTGGAAACCAATAAAAATACAGGTTGATTCTATTAATCATTAATAACAGTAGCGGCAAAAGTAGTTGAATTTGCTGCATGAAATAGATGTATAAAATATTATGTATTTTTTGTGCGATCGCATGCTTTGCCGCCTTATCAAGTTTTACAGTGGACCAGTTTCCAGTGCCATGCAGAATAGTCCAGGGCGTTTAGATCAAAATCGACCGGAATAGCGGAAATTTTTAGGCACAGCAGATATCGAGATGCAGTTTTCTGCAGTGTGTTCAGGAAGGTCCCAGGAAAAAGTCTATATCGTCTGGTTTAGACATTTTTTAAAAAATGCCTTCTGGGCCGGAAAATGCATTACACCATTATAGGAACGACTGGAAACTGGGAAAAATCGCTCGGAAATCGTTACTCGGGGGGTTTTCGGGACTGTCGAACTTGATTCTGGCAATAGAATTACCCGTGGATGCACGGGGGTGGCTCTGTGGGGGTGCGCGGGGGGTGAACTGGGGGAGAAATGGCAGCTTGCATGAAAATCTCTCCAAACTCGTTACTCGGGGGTTTTCCCAGATGCCAATTCAATTCTGGCATTGGAATTACCCGGAGGCGCTCGGGGGCGGCTCTGCGGGGGTATCCGGGGGGTCATTCTAAGGGGGAAATTGCATAGTCCATGGGAAGAGCTTCAAACTCGTTACTCGGGGGGTTTTTGAGGATGCCGAATTCAATTCTAGCATTAGATTTCCCCGGGGGCGCTCGGGGGTCCCTCTATGGGGTTGTCTGGGGATGATTGGGGGGGAAAATGGCAGCGTCCATAAAAATCACTCCAAAATCGATACTCGGGGGTTTTCGGGGATGCCGAAGTCAATTCTGGCATTAGAATTACCCGGGGGTATGAATAATAAAAATTTTGATTGAATATTAAATAAATAAATATTACACATATTATAAAAACAATTGCTTTGGAAGTCTTTTGTACCTCGAAACTGGATTTGAAAAAGGCGCCACAGCTATTAAGAGAGTAGAGTATCGTTGAATTCGGCATCCCCGAAAATCCCCGAGTAACGAGTTTGGAGCGATTTTCATGCACGCTGCCATTTCTCCCCCAATTCACCCCCCGCGCACCCTCACAGAGCCACCCCCGTGCATCCACGGGCAATTCTAATGCCAGAATCGAGTTCGGCAGCCCCGAAAACCTCCAAGTAACGATTTCCGAGTGATTTTTCCGGGTTTCCAGTCGTTCCTATAATGGTGTAATACATTTTCCGGCCCAGAAGGTATTTTTCAAAAAACGATACCAGACGATATAGACTTTTTTCCTGGGACCTTCCTGAACACAATGCAGAAAACCGCATCTCGATATCTGCTGTGCCTAAAAATTTCCGCTATTTTTCCTAATTTCCCTGGACTAAAAGTGTATTTTTAAATCATTTTCGAACTACCCTTTTTGCATATTTTCAAAATTTCAAAACACAGCGTCGACGTAAAATAGTATTTGTAGTCTATTAAAAAAACGCATATTTTTATCATTTTTCGTTGAGGAGTTACTGAGCGAAAACTATATCCCTTTGGATCGAGCGCTCACCGTAAGCCTTAAAAGACACGGAGGATGGAGATCGAGCGGTGTGGCGGAAGGCCATATTGAAAACACACTTTTGAAGAACATATTGCTAAAAGAATGCTGAAAGTTGATAGTGGTAATGATAAACCAAGCAGCGTTGTCATTTCTGATTTCACAACATCTGAAAATAATATAACTAATAATTAATGAAAATGTGTTGGACTACTTTGAGAGTTATTTCAAGAATGAGGGTAGTGGCAGTTTCAGTGCTTTATTTAATTTTAATACTTGCTCAAACTGTGTATTTAATATCAGTGTGAATAAACAAAAATTATTGTAAATGTTGTTGAATAAACTTTTATAAATTGTACACATTTTTAATTTAAGGATTAAAAGTGTTAGTCACCTACGATCTCGACCAAAATTCAAAATCTCACGCAAATACTAATTTTGTGCACTTAATATAAAAATAACTATTTTGTTGTGTTAATGAATCTGATGTTTCACTTGTAGGTAATTGATTTAATTTTCATTAAATACAAAATTGTAATGCATATATCTCGAAAATGAGGTTGGACAGCAAGATCAATGAATTCTTTCATAAGTCTTTTCTTTCATAATTTATTATTATTAAGACCCAAATGTCGAAAATGATGTATCTGTAAGAAAACTGAAAATAATTGTAAAATTCTAAATTATGGCTTTGAATTCATCTATTAAAGTCTAAATTCAGACTTTAATTTCTGAATTCAGACTTTAACCTCTGAAATTCAGACTTTAATCTATGAATTCACACCTTATGTCAGAATGTACCTATTGAATAGTTTTTTCCTGAAATTCCGCTTTTGCGTGCATAACCTTGTTTAACCATAAATTCATAAGTAAATTAAGGTTTGAATTCAAAGTTTAGTCTGAATTCAATTTCAATTCTAAATTTAGAAAACATTATATAATCATCAAAAATTTAATAAACTGAAATTCCGTAAAGAATAGAAGCAGTGATTCCATTAGTCAGTGTAAGTAAGAAACATTTGCATATTTATGTACTTATGTAGTAGTTATTGTAGACAGGCAGGTTAGCTGGATTCCCATACTTTATCAGTTGATAAAATTAAAATGTAAATAATATCTGCTGTTTACAACCTTGGACAGAGCTGATATCTATATACATAATCTCTAATATACCGAAAACTTTTTAAAAGGTAGGCTTTTGTATTTATTTATCTTGGATAGCTTACTAAATTAATTAAAGATGCATTTTGCGACGTATTTTGTTTACAAAAGGCCCATCCATATGCGGTTCTCGTTCAGAAGCAAGGTTAGAATTCGTTGGGCAACACGGTGACAATTTTTGCAACGTCTCGGTTGCTAAGAACTAGCAAAAAATCGTGCGTCACGATTGCCTCAACACAAAATCCGATAATTAACACTAATCTACTATACTTACCAAACAGAGAAACCTTGGGCAGCGCGCATTTAATTCACCAGACGAAATTTTCGGAGTTTACAGAGGGTAACGGCGACACGGTTACTTTCAATTATCGCGTCCGAATATTTCCACTGTTAAAGGTGTGATTGATAAGGTTATCGCTGACATCGAAGTGCAGACTGTATTGTTTGTGTTGGTTTCCTCGTATTTTTTTTGCCGTTATCGGGATACGAGCCTCGCAATCTTCTAGATTTGGGGATTTTGTAGATAAATTCGCAATACAACTGTGTTGTTTTTCTGCTGCCCTTTTTTGTGCCACATTGTAGCCTAAGATTTTATGTAGTTTATTAGACTCGGTGCCGATCAGAGCCGATTCAGTGGCGTATCCCAGGTCCGGCAATGGAAGTAACTACCCCACTAGAGCAATTCTGTTAAATAACAACAATATATAATGAAATTTGTACCTAATTATTATTATATTATCAAAAACAGAAGACTGGGTTCTGTTATTAAATAATTGCTTTAAATTATTGTCCATATGACAATTTCTTTAATATTTTTTATACAGATAGTACCTTCAACCTATATTTTTTTTGTATATAAGAGACAAATATTAAAAAATTCTAATAGCGATTATAACTCAGAATTCTAATTTTTATTACAACATTCTGAGATCTATATTAGAATTCTGAATTGTAAGTCAGAATTTTTACTTTTATCTTAGAATTCTGTTGTTAAGTCAGAATTTTAACTTTTATTTCAGAAGTTTGGGTAGTCAGAATTTTCTGATTATCTCTTATTCTGAGAAAAAAAAGTATGTTGTTCACGCTTGTTAAAACCGAATAGTGTATAAATATATGCCTTATAAGATCGGCAAACTATACAAAATGCTTCTTTTGTGGACTTCGTATCTAATTTTCCAGTCAACTATCTTAAAACAATGTACTATGTATATTCTATAAGTCGCCCAAAATGATGTTTAATGGCCCAAGCTAATTTCGTAAGCCGCTTAATCGCCAATCGTCGTAATTTAAATTTGGTCGCAATTTAATATTTCAAGTCGCCCACTTGACGAAACATCGCCAACACTGGCAATACTGTTAGCCTAGGAAATCCGTCTTATAAAATTTCGACTTCAGAATTCAGTCACAATTGTAAGTCAGAATTTTGACATAGGTCTCAGAATTCTGACTTATTACTCAAAATTATGACTTACAACTCAGAACTTTGATATAAGTCATAATTCTGTCAGATCTCAAAATTCTAAAAAACAACTGGAACTTGAATACCAACGTCGGTGAGTTAAAGAGAATCCAAAATTGTACTTGAAAGTGTGTATTACTTATTCATTTAAAAAAAAAATTAATACACACTTTAAAGTACAATTTTGGATTTTCTTTATCTCAGAATTCTGACAGATCTCAGAAAGAAGTCTGAGATAGAAGTCAGAATTATAATTTTTTTAATTTTTATTGTGGCCCTTCTACGTCTTCGTACTTTATTTATTTATTATAATGCAAGCAGAATCTAATCCTATTGTTCTAACTTATTAAGAATGAGGCATACAAAGTTTAATTTACATTTTACAAGATCTGTCCATTACCTTACCCCCCAAACCAAAATGCTATGTATATTTAAACAAGTACATGGTGTGGTCATCGAAACTTTATTGTTCTTCATTTTGATGGAAAAACTAAAAAAATTCTTTTGACGGAGATTTATTTATGGAAGTGGAGATGACCTTCACCATTAAAATCTGTGGTGTTGTCAATTGCACCATTTTAAAGGACATTGTATTATCGTGTCAAGGTCATCTATTTGTTAATTTTGGATGACCATTTCTCGAACGGAATAGAAGATGGTAAGTTTTCTCGAGAACTGATCATTCAAAATTAAAAAGCCAGATGGTGTTGAAAAGAATGGTCTTGAATAAGAAGTATCACACAAGACTAGGATGAAGGACAAATTTGGAGGATGAGTATACATATCTATAAAATATCTCCCTCTATCAAAAAAATTGACGGGTGTTTTTTTTATTTTTGTATCGACACGAAGAAAATCTAGGTAGCAAAATTTCGGTGGCCTCCACTGTATATATTGATTGGAGTAGTAATCAATCAAATTGTCAAAAGAGAGTCGATTGCTTGCGATTACTTTACTTACTTTAATGGCCAAAAGGCGCAACTTTTTTCTAATTTGCGAAAATTTTGAAAGTGGGCTAGCAATTTTATAGTATACACGATGTGCACATTACAGTCAATACACAAAACACCAAAATTTTAACCATAATACGATTATTTTCTAACACGTATAATACGTTGGTTCGGTTGGAATGGAAGTTTAACGTTAGTAAAGTTACCCAGAGGAGCGTGACATGTCGCTTATCATTAACGTATTGGACCAAATTCATGAAACAGCGGTTCGATTAGGGTTTTATTACAGAGTCGGCTTTAAAATTTGCAATAACTTTAAACTTAGTTATATCAATTGTTAAAACACATTTATTAGAGCAATATTTTGTAGAATGATTTATTTTAATTCCTACTGCAAGAAGTTAAAATTATTACCCTAATTTCAAAATCAGCCTGTATTTAGGAAACGCATAATATACCCTGAGAAAGAAGTTATATTTTTCTCTGTATCGAAACTGAAACCGTCGATTTCCGGCGTTCGAGCGTACATTAATTGTTTACTTAATTATTAAATACCTATAAATTTGTCTAGATACTCCAAACAACTACGCAGTGACCTAGGTTTTTGAACCGGAACCAATTTTCGTTTATTAGTCAGGTTGTTTGTATCGATCGAAATTATTTAAGTAAATTTGTTTAGCGCAGTACAAAATAATGTTTACGCGTCGCTTATTAGTTATATAAATATTTAAAATCGCACCTTTATTTAAATTTCAACGACAAATAATTTAAAAAAATATGTAATACAGATAAAAGATTTTGTTTGAATCACAGTATTTGCTAGTTAAATTTTGATGAAAAATAAAGTTACAATATTCTCTTTAAACACTTTATTCAATACAATAAGAAAATATTTTCTAAAAATACAGAATTTAAAATAGTACTTACCCTTTCTTATTGATCCTGTTGTTTTCAGAACGTTTAAAACAAGCAACATATAAAACATAAAATCATCTTCATATATAAATAGAACGTACTTCGGCACCACGAATACCTTTTGTCTACTGTCAATTGTTTGTTTACATACACTTTTTAAGCTGTACAGCAAAACGCATGTTGGTTCTGTTAGTCATCATAGTTAAGCGTTCTTAAGGCCAGTTTACAATACTAAAGCCTAGCTCATACTGCGTAAGTGATATACCCCGATGCCGAAATTATAGAGCGTGACGTTATAAATAAATCAAACTATAATTTTTACAAGTTGTTAATCTGATACAAACAATTTTTCGTTTTCTCTACTTCGCAATATTTATGTTCCATTCATTGCAGATAGGGTTACTACTATACTACAATCATGTTCTATCTTTGTTTATTGTGTAGAAAAAGTGAAACGATCAAGGCTGTGTCGAAATAGGAACATCTCTAGCTTTGCAAGTGTTATAGTTACATCTATTTCTCATATCTTAGTTGTTCTAAAATAACTTGTTAACATAAAGTCACTTGTGAGTGCTAATTTCATGTATGGTCGTGCTAATGGGAACGCCACCGAAGCGCGACGTCTTTATTTTGACGCTTATCCAAATCGCCAGATTTCTTCACACAACGCATGTTTGGAAGAATTCACCAAAGATTGCGTGATACCGGTTCCTTAAGCAAACAGTGCCATTTATCCAGAAGACCAAGGTCGGTATCACTCCTAGAGCAGAAGAAATTGTAGCACTAGTACAGCAGAATCCAGGTACGAGTGTGCGGAGAATATCAGCCGAGGTAGGAATTAGTGGTCCTCTTGTTTGGAGAATCCTTCACGAGCAACTGCTTTATCCATAGCATGTGCAACGAGTACAGGCCTTAAATCCAATAAATGATCATCAAGTAAGTTTGGTTTTTTGCCGCTGGTTTCTACGTCATGATGCTGAAGACTCTCGTTTTCTTGCAAAGATTCATTTTACTGATGAGGCCGGGTTCATAAGAAATGGAGTGTTTAATTTTCACAATACGCATATTTGGGCCGACGAAAATTCTCATGCTCTACTAGAATCTGGACATCAAGCACGTTTTTCATTAAACATTTGGATGGGTATTGTAGGTGACAGGTTTCTAGGTCCTGTTGTTTTACCAAACCGATTAACAGGCGTTGCTTACCTCAACTTTCTGCAGAACACACTCTATGAGTTTTTGGAGACATTCCTTTGAATCAGAGGCAACAAATGTGGTTCCAGCATGATGGTGCTCCAGTTCATTTTTCCATGGCCTCCAAGAGCATTTACACCAAACTTTTCCACATAGATGGGTAGGAAGGGCCGGACCTGTTTGATGGCCTCCAAGATCGCCTGATCTGAACCCTCTAGATTTCTTTGTTTGGGGATATTTGAAGACATTAGTGTATGGTATTCCTGTAAATAGCCTGGAAGAGCTGCAGCTACGGATTAATCAAAAGTGCCAAGAAATCCAAACCAAGGAGAGTCTTTTGGAAAGAGCTCGAATATCGTTGAAACGAAGATGTCGTGCCTGCTTGGAAATGAAGGGAGGGCACTTCTGTAACTTTGTTTTTTGTTTGTTAAAAGCTTCCTTTATCGGTTTATTCCTCCATATCTCCGCAATCGTTACTTTGTGGACCCATGTTTATTAAGACTTTTCTGCTTATTTTGGTTCATACTATTACCTCCTGAAATATTTTACACTCTTTTTTAACACCCTGTATAAAGATTGTGTTATTTAAAATATTTTTTAACCCTCGAAAATTATGCTCGCATGGAATCGCATTCCCCGTACGTTTTAAGGAGGGAACGCACTATGCGGTCGCGGTCTAAGCGCATCGTGGACTATACTAGTCTCGTTCTCGTTAAGTAAAGAATTTTAAATGACTTACATTTATATGTGTATGTATGTATACATATTGTAAGTTCTGAAACATGTTTCTAAATTTGAGTTGGCGTCGACATTTCCTACGCCTTGTACACATTCTCTCTTCATTTAGAAAAGGAAAGTTGAAAATACGCTTAATATTATTCACTCTCGATCAGGTAAACAAATAATTAACCATACTAGTTTTATTCTGGGATATTTTTAGGATACATATTCTAACGACCGAGTTATAAATAATCGGTTTTTACGAGGTGTCACTGATATTATTGACGGTCATGCAACTGGATAGATATGAACTACGCAAATTTCTAGAAAACAAATTGTAGCAACTTAAATCTATTTTGTCATTGTCAATGCCTTTGGTATATCTGTGGCGTAATGAATGTATTTTAATCGTTCCGAAAATTCAACTACCACTAAGTACAAAAATTTTAACCACATGCTCAGAACTGCGTTTACCCGAGCAAGAATGACTGCTTTACATGATACATGATACATTCTAATCATCAGATATCGAACATGTTGGGCATTTCTATATCATCTGTTGTACGAATGTACACAGATGTGAAGAATTTGATATAGTGGAAAACAAACCACGTAGTGGACGTCCTCGAGTATCTAATGAAAGGGAGGATCGGTATTTGGTGCAATATGCCCGTACCGCACATCATCAGCTTCAACTCTCAGGACCCACTTGCAAGGTACGGTTCGCCGTGTTATATCGACACCTACTATTCGAAGACGACTCCACAACGCAAATTTACGTGCTAGAAGACCATTACAGGTCCTTACTCTACTTCCAAGGCATCGTACTGCCCGTCTCCAGTGGGCGCGAGAGCATAGGGGTTCGCTTTTACGCCAGTGGCGGTGGGTCTTATTTACAGACGAAACCAGAATTGGGCTGGTTACTGATGAAAATCGACAAAGAGTCTGGAGAGAACCAGGTCGTCAGCAGCGACTTCATTTTCCCCGTGTAGTGGCTCCGCTATGAAGGGGGTGCCGTAATGTTTTGCGGTGGAATAATGTTCAACCGCTGCACCCCATTAATTCGCATACCACAGAATATGACCATCGAACAAGTTATTACGCCTATTATTTACCCCCTACGTAATGAATGTGTGATGTAGGTGACAATTTTGTGTTTATGGACGACAACGCACGACCACATCGTGCAAGAATTTTTTAAAAGACACTCGAAGCAGGACATATCAATAGATTAGATTGGCCAGCCAACTCTCCTATGAGGACATGAATCCTATTGAAAACATGTGAATTTTGTTGCTAGAGCCATGCATAATCATATTCCTCCACCTTAGACTGCAGATGAGTTATTCATGGCGACAGAAGAGGAATGGAACAATATTCCGCAAAAGATCCATAACCGCTTGATTATCTCAATGCACAGATGTGTCAATATGCTATTGGAACATGGTGGAGGTCATACCGTCTGTTAGTCAAGTAGAGAACTTGCTTTGTTATTTCTTTTTGATTTAATAAATTTTCTAAGTATTCAGTTTGTCGAACATATTCTTTTCACAGCAAAAAAAAGATTCAGAAAACAATATACTTTCATAAATGTATTTGGTTTTTTTTGACAAAAAGATTTCTTTAACAAGAATGAGGGGGAGTCCAAGACGTTTGACGCTGTGTGTATAATACCGAATTTTACCCTGTATAGGTAATAACACAAGCAAACGGCTGTAGATTATCCAAAGTAATTATGAATATACAAATAATTAATATAATGTATAAAATATGAGTTTACTATTCATTTACCATGAGTGATTAAATTATGGCGATGACATATTTTATCTTTTAATTACACGACTGTAAATGAGCGCTAGAAAGTAAAATAAGTGCGAGTTGATCTTTAAAATACTTTTTCCTGTTGCTGCCAACAACAGATATTCGATAGATATCATGGGAAAGTGCGTTAAATACCCATTTTTTTTTCGTTCGGTGTGGTACTTTCACTGCTGCAAAATACGTTGAATATGTATATTTTTTAATAAGTTAATTATATTCGGTGAGAAAGAAATTCAGTGAAAGGTTTTTTAATTTGTCACCTGTGTCATCACTAAGGTCTGTGGATCAGCCACATATGTACTGGGTTGAAATATACAGGGTGTCCGTAATATGAGTGCCGTAATTTTAAGGGTTTATATATCTGACTAAATGCAATGAAAAAGTGTCTAAAACGAATAGTTTGTCTATAAATATATTTTGAAAAATAAAAATACAACTGCAATAATCTGCAAAACTATGTTGCGAAGTTACAAACTAAGGTACAATTAAGGTGTAAAAGCGCCTGTAACGTAATTTGTTTTAATTTGATTTTTGTATTAGTATTAATGAAGTAAACAATGGAAGTTTCCGACAAATTCGTTAAAATTGTAACGTACGTCAACATAGCAGTGTCAGGCAGCTGGTGATAACCTAAAAGTCATATTAGTCATATTGGTGCGTACAGCTAGCGCGATTTATTTTTGTCTAATTCTTCTTTGATGTTTGTGAGTGTACATAAACAAAAATGGAACAATTTATAGTAACCATAACCAGCTGCATCGCATGTTAATTTACGGCGTATCTAGGCAAAACTCTCTGGCTCAGTGTTGCCAACCCTTGTGATCAAAATTTCCCACAAAGCAATTAAAAAAATTCCCGAATTACCCACAACAATTTTTTAAAAAATTCCCTAAGAATTTCCCACGATAAGTAATAATAAAAAATGTTTTGGAGGAAATAGGAAGACCAGTAATACAAAATTATAATACTGTCAAACACAACATAGAAACATAATAGGTAACAGTCTTGTCTAAAATATGACAAAAATATAATTTGTTGTTATTTAAAGGTAATTATTTACAACAGCGTAAAACTGTCCAATATTAACAAAAAAAAAACCCTCTTATTTTCGAGGGTGCTGAGCACGACTCTGAAGTCAGATTTCGGTGGTTACATGTAGTTTTCGAAAAAAATTTTCAAAATTGTAACCTCTGTATACATTACATTAGGTTGAAATTGCAATACAACATCTCCGCCTTCTTCATTTCATGACGTCACACTATTGTCAATATAATTAAATTCCAACTTCAACCTAATGTAATGTATAAATAGAGGTTACAATTTTCTGGATTTGTGATACGGAACTCTTCTCAGATTGTAAAGTTTTTCTTGTTAATTGTGCCAATAAAATAAAAGTAAAGAATATTGCACGTAAGATACAATAAAATATTTTATTGAAATTTTTCTCACAAAAACTAAAATTTCTTAATTTTCTTCCCTTTTTCCCATTTTGCATTTTTTCTTCCAAAATTTCCCACAAAAAGGGAAATTTCCCGTTCCCGAACATTTCTTGCAAGAAACAGTCATTTTAAACACTTGTAAGTCAAATATATTTTGTTCAGTACAACTTGTCATATGGCAAAATTAAGGCACTCATATTGGGGACACCTTGTATATTCAATAGCCAGCTTAGCTTTGTCTAACACCAGCAACCAAGTGCATTTAGTTTTTAATGTTTTGGTGGTACACACACCTCCACTATAATATAAAAATAATTATTATTTTCTACCATATTGTAAATAACATGACTAATATAATCGATAAGTATTTACTCGAAATCATTTTTGCTTCAATTATAGGTAGTTGCTTAATGTGTATGTTTGTTCAAATGACACGTCAAATTTAACCTTGAAGAGTTTTGTATTTTTCTACAGTCCATTGAAAAATGATTGGGTTGAACGGCTTATAGTCCATCTAAAAATAGAAAGTTATTGGAAATCTCTTTAATTCTGCCAACAGTATGACTTTATTTAAATACTGTTTGTCCTTATTTTTTCCACAAAAATAAAGTTGTTGGTTAATAATTGGTCAGATGGGATTCCCTTATTCTTTTGTTTATTTCTCTCAATTATTTCCAATGTTGAATGAGAATAGGAGTATGTCAATATTTTGAGGAAATCAGGATGTTTACTTATGCCCATATGAAATGAGGACAACTACTACTTTACTTTTAACATGCGACGGAACTAATTAAAAAAGCAAAAAATTTTTTTTTTATTTTAGATTAGAAGGACAGGTATGACCGATTACGGCCGAAAGACTCGATCTATAAAATAAGGGATTGTTCGACGATCCTTACTACTGCTGTCTTAATGGTAAAGCACATATGCACATGCTTAGATGTTAACATAAGGGAAATCTAAAATACTGCTTAACCTTATGACACTTCCAATAGCTCTCTAATGATGCGAAGATTGAATGACATGGACAAGGGGATGGTCTTCGAGTTGTACTGATTGGACACATTTGACATGAAAGGGATACAACTAATTTTAATACCTTCACACTTTAGTTTGGCTTGTGCTCTTCTGATACGATTTCCCCGGTACTTGTCGAATTTTGTTCGGCAAGAGAAAAGTTTTTCGTATAAGCGAGAGCAGCAACCGCATTTTCATGATACTCTACAAATTCTACCAACTGACGCCCATTTTCGTGCACACAGAGCTTAGTTCTTAATATAATATTGTCGACAACGTTTTAAATACTTGTGGAATAGATTTAAGCAGAAGAAATTCTGTCACGTAGGTCTTCTATATTCCCTTCTCAGGGATTGTAATAAATTTTATCTTTCGGACTATCCAAAGAAAGAAATGTAATAGGTTTAGACATGGACACCGTGCATGCCAAGCAACAGGCCCATAAGTGTCAATCCAATTACATATTTGGAAAGCATCGATTTAAATACTGGAACACCATTGTAGAATTATAAGATTCTGCGCCACTTTGCTGAACTATTTCAAAATGTACCGGGTGGCCCATTTAATTTGAGAAAGCTATATATTTCGAAAACGGCGCGTTCTATGAAAAAATGTGTATAATAGAAGTTAGGGGTAAATAAAATGGCGTTGTAGTTTTTGACCTTGACTATGTTTTCAAGGTCATAGCTAGAAAAAATGT
Organism: Monochamus alternatus; assembly: GCA_037114965.1. Taxonomy (NCBI): domain Eukaryota; kingdom Metazoa; phylum Arthropoda; class Insecta; order Coleoptera; family Cerambycidae; genus Monochamus; species Monochamus alternatus. The sequence goes on along the minus strand of CM073426.1, from coordinate 7,302,289 downwards.
TTTGTATACAAGTTACTAGTTTTTTACTTCTTATCAAGTTTAGGGGAAAAGTATAGCTTTATACGTTATTATAAACAAAGTCCAAAAACTGCAACGCCATTTTATTTGCCCCCCGACACTGACTAACTTCTATTCAACACATAGACCAGTATAATACTTTTAATTTAATGGAAGATTACCATTGTATCCTCCATTTCCCTGCTTAAAATATTTAAATACTTCTAAGAAGCAATATTTGATGATTTTTGTTTTACCTCAATAAAAACTAGTATTTTTTATTTAAATTATTGTATTTTTTAAATTGTATAGGAATCTTCAAATAAAATAGTAGTGTTAGGTACATATTGACGTGTTTGTACTTTTATTCTCCATCGGTTACTGTCATGATCCAAAATGGCGCCCATAAGAAAATAAACGATTAAATGTTGGCTAACCGAATCTAATGTCCGTAGAAGTTTTATTCCTACGATAATCAATTTCTCGTATATTCCTATCTCACTGTACCAAATTTCAGCTCTTCCTGTTGAGAAATGATGGCGCAAAATGGTTTTTCATAAAATCGTCTTTTTTAAATATGTCGGCAACGGCAGCAGATGTTTTGGCCATCAAAACACGCAACTTTCTTCTAATTTGAGCCATACTGTATATTTAACGGCTTCCGAGATGTTAGTTTTGAGCCGTCAAAAACGGACCACTCTGTATAAAGTTGTCCCAGGCATACAACTCTACAAAAAAGAACAGTGCATGTTGAACTTCGCGTAGTTTCCGCAAATTAAAACGCAAATGAATACAAATCAAAAGAGTACAGAGCTGATACAATCAATTAGCTATTTGCAATTAGCGCTGTTGCGTTAATTGTTTATTTTGAATTGCAGCCATTCCGATTGGCTTTTGAATCGGTAGAGCCCGAAGCAATTTAATCGCAGCATTGTGTAAACCTTTCACCTACAAAGACGAACGAAAATAAACAATTCCATGCTACGTTGTAAATCAAGGTCACCGAAGAACGAACGTTTTAATTAAATCATTTTCCGGCTTCCTGTGTTGGAAAAGTTGGCATACAGGGTGAGCTGTTTAACGGCATTAGTGGTTTGAATCGCAAATTATGACTTCGTATAACGTAGAACGATTTGACAATGCGCGATTGAGGGCGGTAACTCTAGATTTAGTATCATTTTCTTTTCTAATAATATTTTTTGACTGTGAGGAGTCTCTAACATTGACATCCTAAGTTTTAATTTATATAAGTTTATATGATCGACTAGAAATGGGTCCCAGGGTGTGAAATATGATAGCACCTGACTTTCTACATGATGTGTATCTCTTGAGGAAACTACATACCAAGTGACAAGTTGCAACGGCATGTATTTTCCGAGATATTGGAAAATATTCTTTTCGGGTGCTATGATATTTCAGCCCCTAGGACTCATTTCTAGTTGATCGTATTTTTTCTTAGTGATAAGCATCCCTTGAAGAACTCTCATACTAAGTATAACTCACAATATCATTTTGATATGTGTACCTTAGTTAACGAACGTCTATGGTTATTCGGCTATCTTCGGAAATTTCGGGTGCTATCTTTGGGTGCTGCTTTCACACCGGTTAATTTATATAAGTTTATTCAACAATATTTACAATAATTTTTGTTTATTCACATTGATATTAAATACACAGTTTGAGCAAGTATTAAAATTAAATAAACCATTGAAACTGCCACTACCCTCATTCTTGGAGCATTTCTCAAAGCAGTTCAACATGTTTTCATTAATAGTTATATTATTTTGACATGTTGTGACATCAGAAATGATAACGGTGCTTAGTTTGTGGTCTCTTGCTGTTGGTATCAAGAATTTTTATAATATTTTGTTATTTTATTTTTAAAGCGTTTACCTTCGTCGTTGAATATAAATTATCAGGAGCACTATTCAAAAAGCAATCAACTTGCTCCTTTGAAAATACTCGCAATTTTTTCGGTACATATCCTTGCACATTGTTCAATTTTTTATGGATGTCTTGAGAAAGAAAATAAACATTTCCGAAAGCTTGACAACAACACAGAGTGTTTTTTTTGTATTAGCCCTTAGCACTGTTGACTGCAATCCCAAATACATCTCTGGTTTTTTTCTTAACTAGTCAGTCAAGACTACCCTTCCTGCTTTAATAATTAAATGTAGGAATATTTTTACCTTAGGAACCTACCCACAAATTTTGACCCGTTATATCGGGACCACCCTGTATTTCGAAACTGATAATTTTTTATTAAATACACAACGCAGTTGTTACAAGTAACACATTTCGCTCTCAGTTTACGCAAATAACAATAAAATAGATATCCTATCACTCAAATGCCTATAGCTGCAGATAAACAAAGTTTACAATCGTTTCCACAACTCAATTATTACTAATTATTAATTTATGGAGTGCTGCTAAATACAATATCCAGTAAAAAATTTTTAAAATAAAAAAGATCAGCGCAAACGAACTATTTTTTTATGAAAACTATTTACTAAAACATGTAAACATCGAGTAAATGACCGCCAGACAAGCCAGACAATGACCAACTCTAGTTTGAGAATGTAGCATAACTTTGCGCAATATTTCAGCTGGAATTTGCGCAATTTCTTCATAAATATTTGTCTTAAGTCTTTTAACATCTATGAGCGATTAATATAAACCGTCCGTTAAATGCCATCAAATCAGAGCAAAAAAGTGGCCACTCATTATCTTCATTTTTTGAGAGGAGCCTGGCAGAGAAAAAGTCTCTTAGAATAGCGACCGTTTCACGCGCCGTGTGGCATATAACACCATCCTGCTGAAACCAGAAGTTTTCTATGCCAAGTTATTCCAATTGTAGTTACAAAAATTCACGCATCATTGTTTGATACCGTTCTCCATTAGCAGTAACTGTAGCTCTCTAGAATCTTCAAAAAAGAAGGATTCAATGGTTCGTTCAGAGCATATTGCGCACCAAACAGAAACTTTTTAATCAAACTGCATGTTGTCTTGAATAAGAGGAAGATTTTCTGTTCCCCAAAAATGACCATGTGGCTTGTTAAGACAACCAGAAAGGTAAAAATTTGTTCCGTCGCTCATTATAAAATTTTGCCAAAAATTGGGTTCTACTTCCACTAAGTTTGAAACGATTTGTGCGTATTACAAACGTCTTTGAATATCAATTGGCCATATTTTGAACACAGTTGAGAACACTGGTTAAAGAAAGGATTTTTACAGAACACTGTAAACGTCCCGGAAAGTTATATGTGCGGGTGTGGTTTTACTCCCTTTTAGTATTTACTCTTTCCATATTTCTTTTCGTGATTTTTTTGTTATTTACAACCATGTATTCAAACGCTGAGATGACGGAGATGGTGTTAATTTATAGAAAGTGCGACAAATGCATATTATCATATGGCAGTGTAATATCAAAGACGTTTTCCGAAAAGACATAATATGCCAAAAACTCTTGTGTACATTTGCGTGTATTTTTTGATATCCTTTGTGGTTTTCCCGACGGAGGATATCCAACTGGTCGTGGTCATTACGCTGAGTACATCGCTTAAACAAAAAAAAAAAAAAGAAATTATTCAACATTCTTGAAATCTCCCCAAATATCAATCCTGGAAAGAAATATCAGTAAGGTAGATGCTACCATGTCGTGTCATTAAATAATCATCTGCATTTTGTAAATATTTGTTTTTTTTTTCTTTAAAAGCATAAATCTATACACATGACAATGTCACAATAAATAGGGGTTTAATTTGGTTTTGAACAATTTTTTTTCGCTTTATAAATAATTTTGAAAATTGTTTGAAGACAGATTTATACCCAGTTCTCAAAACTCCTAAAAGTGGTTAAAACGATCTCTTCTGGTAACAATCAAAATTGCATGAAAGTGGGAAGTTAAATTCTAAGTGAAATTACTGTTAAGGGCACCGTATTATTGGAATAGTGTTTTTGCAAATACAAATAATTTTAGACATTTAAGAAATTAATACGAATATATAACAGCTGAAAGCGGTCTAACTAACAAATTTTCAGGTATAGAAATCTTTCAAAATTTAACTGTAGATGTAAATATTGTTATAACATAAACTTACATAGTTCTGCATATGATTGTTCACTTTTGTTTATGTGAAAATAACTGTTAATTGTGGGGTTAAAATAGCAAAATAATGTGTGTCATACAAATGCATTTTAAAAGTTATTATATTATTTGAGGAGAATTTCAATAGTAAGAGTGGATAAACAAAACATCAATTACTTTATCTAACTACACAAATTTGATCATTTTACAGCGAGAAATACGGCGACCTTAGTTTTGAAATATATTTAGAAAACGGATTGACAAAATTTAAATTCTAAGGCAGACCATACACTAAACGAAAAACGTTTTATAAAATTCAAACCTGATAAAAGCTCCTCCCTGTAAGAAGCGTGACGAAAATTCTAAACACTTTACAATTCTCCATCGCTTCGTTTCATGAAGGTATCTCGATACTACCTTGTAAAACCGCCGTGAGTTAAGTCATTTAGCGTTGTGGAACCCGGAAGGTAATTTGGAGTCCTAATAAAAGGTCGCGTAAATCCTTCAATTTCAAATTCAGCTAAACACAAATAACCTTGTTCCACGATTGTTCAACAGCACGCGAAGCTGTTCCGTGCCGAGGATTAGCATTATTTATAGAAAGTAAACGGGTAGCGGACGTTCGAAGTTTTGCGGTCGGAATTAATTTCAAAGCAGACTGTAGATGATCTTCTTGCAATTTCTTATGTACTATGTAGATATCTAATATTTGTCCTGCTACTAGTTACAGGTAAAAAAACTTACCCCAAGAAGTCTTTTAAGTGTTTTCCACTTTCAAATTTGACCGCTGGATAGCGTATTTTTAAATCCAAATCGAAAAACGACAATTTCTCAATAAGATAAATAGTGAAGGTAAGTCATATGGAACAGATTTGAACTCTGTTATTAATAGTTAAAAAAATATTTATTTGGCATTTGGTTCTATCTTAAAGTAAGAGGTACAGTGAGGGTAGTAGAATCATATTGCAGAGAAAGTTCAAATACTACCGACTACATTAACGGATTTTAGCAAACTTTGTTTTGTTTTAAAGCTATTTGATAGCCAGTCATGATCTGCAGCAATACTTAAGTTTTTGTTTACGGCTGAACCACCAAATGGCGCTTTTAATATCTTACATCGAAGATAGCTTATCACAGTTTTATCCAATCTAACATTTGAATATGCAATACTTGCGTGGGGCCTTGACTATATACACTAAGACTAGTCAATCTAATGGGAGACCTTGTTGGCCTGAATGGGAAACCAACTCTCGCGTAATGGGAAACGATCTCAAAAAGAACGTTTACGCTTGGGCTATTTGCTAATAGATGGCGCAATATTAGGTACTAAAATGACATGAATTTAGATATATAATTTTGAAAGCTCCTCCCATCGAAGATGATTGGTTCATACATATTATGTTATGTACCATCGTTTGCAATAATATTGACACTCTTTAAATTCAATTTTGCTATTTCTTTTGAACTGCTGACGTATTTGTAATGAAATCTACTTTCAACTTTTAACATTAGTAATTAGTTGTTTCACTTACCGATATAAATTTAATGAGTTTCTACTCAGAACTTCGAGAAGTTCAAAAACTGTTTTGAGAGAGTGTCATTGTTATTTCAAAAGCTTGTATGTACTTAAAATTCATATCTTTAATGACATTCGATAGGATTACTGTTTATTTTATTATTAAGTGAATGTGTTAGTCATGAGGAAGCAGGCAGGAAATAAATGTTAATTTTTAAAATGTAATAAAACTAGATGAAACATTCCAGGAATAAAACTTTTCCGCGCAAGGCGACAATCGACTATAATGATAGATTTTGAATTCTGATAAGTAATTATAGTAATTTCATCACGATTTTTAATAAAAATAAATACAGAAGTGCAGTTATCCAGTTCATATTCACTTTCGCGTATCAATGAAAGTCAAAGCTTAAAATATATTAACCGCCAGATAACACTTTTATCATACTCCTCCAGCTTTGGTAAATTCAAGTGAAGAAGTCATTCAATACGTGTCGATAAAAATATATAGGGTGGGCCATTAATAAGGGGACATCATTGTAACATCATTGGGACGAAATATGAAGATATAGCTAAATATATCTTCGTAAAATATTTCTGTGGAAAAAGATACAAGGTGTCAAAGTTGAAATATTTTTATTTGTGTTTTCTTCTTTTGTATTAACGCAAGTATCTCTCAACTGATTGAAATTTAATTCAAAAAAATTAGTAGGTATCAATGAGTCGTTTACTTTTTTTAAATGTCCAGAGTAACTTTGGAAAAAAACTCATATTTGAAAAAAAAATTATCTACATATTTACTTTTATGGACAAAAATAACAACAGAGCAGTAAAAACAACTTAGCCCTTGAGCAAACTCTCCCTACTTCTACATGTCTTAATTAATTAAACTAATTATTACAGCTAATTACAGAAAATTTTCAATATGGCAACTTTCTAATGCTCCTAAGAGATTTCCTCACGTCGAAAAATACATTTGGTTGTTTTAGATCAGTTTTCTGGAAAACGGTAGAAATTTCGTTAACAAAAAATAAGATAGAAATTGTCATCATCTGGCAATATATGTTTTAATAGGTACCTACTACATAAATTATGATTGCTTTTCTTAAAATATGTGTTCCTACCAAATTTGATGAAAATCGGTTGAGCGATCCTAGTTATTAAAAAAAAAAAACGAAAAAAATATGTAAACCTGTATCTTTTTCCACAGCAACATTTTAGTAAGGCATATTTAGCTATATCTTCACATTTTGCTCCAAAACTGTCTTTCCTACTCTGGCACATCATTAATGGTTCACCTTATATAATACTTAAAATAATAAACTACACATGAAACACATTCTTTTCTGATGAGGCCTGTAAATTTCACAAATTATTTTTACTAAAAACATTAGCGCATGTAAATTTATTTAAATTTGCATGCGCAAATGTTAAATTATTTGAATTTTTAAATTAATTTAAATTTAATTTTAATTTAAAAATTACTCTTCAAAAAGACTACAAAATAATATTTATTTCACACCATCACAAAATTATACTTAGATCAAAGATTGAAAAAAGATAGTTGGTGTTTTAGAATTTTTACTAATGAATTTTTCGCAAAATAATAATGCATCTTATGCAGTAAGAGAAACCCACACGATAATCTGCAGCTCTATATGTCTCTTTATAGAAGTAGGTATGTCGAATTCATTTGAATTATCTTAATATGTTTAAAGGAAATAAAACAGAAAATGTAAATTTTGGCAATAAAATAAACTGCTTATGTTTCAAACTTTATGATCTGTGGTTTGAATATAAATATATTGCCACAATCTTATTATTTAGGCAGGTATATGAAAAAGGATCACGCGGCCACGCCCTCGAAACGCCTTCGCAGTTTTTTGCAGATTAAAATAGTAGCGCTTTATTTCCTTCGTTTGAATAAATGTGTATTGTTGCACAGTACGACATCTAACAGGAACTATGATAACTATTTAGGTCTTTATTAAGGATTGACTCTCTTGGTGTAAATACTCAAGGCGTGGGGCCATGCAACTTCTATTATGAATGTTTTCGCTCACCAGAGAAGAACTGTCAGGATTATGATTGGTTTGGCTTACAGAGATGATTGTAGAGATTAATTTATAAAATTAAATATTCTAACAGTGCCTTGTATATACATATTTCAGTGTCTTTTGTATATAAAGCAGAATTCGAGTGACATGTTGACTGGAAATCAGATACATTCACATGAAACAAGAACAAAAAATAATTATTATACAAATTTCTATAGGTTATCTAGAACCACAAATGGTACAGGTTTTATAGGAATACGGCTGTTTAATTTGTTGCCGCTTCGTATAAGGGGAACATTGTGCAATTTAAGAAAATAATCAAATTATTTCTATTGAGAAACGCTTTTTATGACATAGAACAGTTTTTTGTGAATGATTTCAATTTAGTTTAATTATTTATCTGTCGTTCGTCTTAATTTAGTTTTAGTATACTTGAATGAATATGTATACAGGGTGTCCAGAAACTCTCCTGACAAACGAAGACCGGAGATTCCTCGGATAATTTTAAGACAATTTAACCCAATTCACCTAGTTCGAAAATGCTTCCTAAGGGAACTAGAGCTCTTTGAAGATGGTGCCTTGTAAATAGTTTTGTTTAAATACCTCCAGAACGCTTCTACTTAGAAAAACAAAAACTGGTATGCTTGTTTAGCCTTCAGAGATGAATCGATTCCATCAATTGCGAATTTCTAGTACCGGTCATAGGCGTCCGTTTTGGTTAGGTCAACGGTTATTTTAACGCATAACTTTTTTGTCTTTAACTTTTAAGCATTTGTGACACTAGATTATTAAATTTTCAGGTATTCTAGTACTAAAAGGTACTTTTACTTTAATTCATTAGAATACACCGTTTTCTAGAAAAATGGATTTGAAAATTTTTCGTTTTTTCGTCATTAAAGTTTAAAAATTTTAGTTAAAGATTTTTAGAAACAAAGTATTTATTACAATGGAACGAAAGTAACAAAAAAAAAGTATCAAAGGTAGATAGTTACAAAAGATGCTCGATGTGATGACCATTAGTCTCTATGCATAAATTTACCCTTTTGCTTAGAGAACGCCGAATTCTTGCAAAAATTCCAAAGTTATTTCTAAATTCGTTGCAAGCATCTTGTATCCTTCGCCAGAGTTGTGCACGATTTTGTATCGGAACGGAATAAACAAATGCTTTTATGTGTCCCCAAACACAATAATCGCAAGGATTCAAATCCGGCGACCTTGCTGGCCAAGCAACTGGACCTCCTCTTCCAATCCAATGGTCTTCGTAGTTATTATCTAGAAAGTCTCGTACATTCCTGCTAAAGTGGGCCGGACAGCCGTCGTGTAGAAACCATAAGTTTTGCGCAATATTTAAACGCACCTCATCTAACAAATCAGGTAAAATATTTTGCAGGAAATGTAAATAATCAGCACCATTTAAACGAACAGGTAATTCCATAGGTCCAAGTAGATAATGTCAACTACTCCTATCCTACCGGTCATAGGCGTCCGTTTTGGGTAGGTCAACGGTTATTTTAACGCATAACTTCTTTGTATTTAACTTTTAAGCATTTGTGACACTAGATTATTAAATTTTCAGTTATACTAGTACTAAAAGGTACTCTTACTTTAAGTCATTAGGATACACCGTTTTCTAGAAAAATGGATTTGAAAATTTTTCGTTTTTTCGTCATTAAAGTTCAATTTATATTTTTTGCACTAGTTGGCTCTGAACTGCCAACAAAAGTAAAACATACGTTTTTCATTGTCAAATTGTTGTCAGTTCGCGAAGTTTATCTTTTAATTTTTTACTTTGTGGAATTCAAACACAACGATTTCATTTTTTTTTTAAATGATTTTTACTTTACGCCGATATGCATTTAGTTTATGGCGAAATGAGGTGTAACGCTCGAGCCGCGCAACGTAGATACGCTGATAAATTTCCCAATCGTGAGCATCCCACTCACTCAACATTTACAGCTCTTCATCAACAAATAAGAGAAACAGATTGAGTGGTCCCAAAAAATAATGAAACTGGGAGACATAATGATGTAACAGCAGAACATGAAGATGTTATTTTAATGTTGATGAAAATCCAGAAATTAGCGTTCGAAGACTATCTGCCATGTACCCTACAATTTCAAAATCTTCCGTAGGAAATATCTTACACAAAGAAAATTTATATCTTTTTCATTTTACAAAGGTGCAAGCACTGCTAGAAGGAAACTTTCCGGCTCGTGTAGAATTCACTAGATGGTTACAAAACCAGAAAAATCAAGATGAAGATTTTTTCAGATACATTTTGTTTGGTGACGAAGCTACATTCACAAAAAATGGAATTTTTAATGTACATAATGCACATTATTATTCGTACTTTGGTGACAATCCCCACGTTGTTCAACAATTTAAGCATCAGCATAGGTTTAAGATAAACGTCTGGATAGAAGTAGTTGACGTTATTTACTTGGACCTATGGAATTACCTGCTCGTTTAAATGGTGCTGATTATTTACATTTCCTGCAAAATATTTTACCTGATTTGTTAGATGAGGTGCGTTTAAATATTCGGCAAAACTTATGGTTTCTACACGACGGCTGTCCGGCCCACTTTAGCAGGAATGTACGAGACTTTCTAGATAATAACTACGAAGACCATTGGATTGGAAGAGGAGGTCCAGTTGCTTGGCCAGCAAGGTCGCCGGATTTGAATCCTTGCGATTATTGTGTTTGGGGATACATAAAAGCATTTGTTTATTCCGTTCCGATACAAAATCGTGCACAACTCTGGCGAAGGATACAAGATGCTTGCAACGAATTTAGAAATAACTTTGGAATTTTTGCAAGAATTCGGCGATCTCTAAGCAAAAGGGTAAATTTATGCATAGAGACTAATGGTCATCACATCGAGCATCTTTTGTAACTATCTACCTTTGATACTTTTTTTTGTTACTTTCGTTCCATTGTAATAAATACTTAAAAATCTTTAACTAAAATTTTTAAACTTTAATGACGAAAAACGAAAAATTTTCAAATCCATTTTTCTAGAAAACGGTGTATCCTAATGACTTAAAGTAAGAGTACCTTTTAGTACTAGAATACCTGAAAATTTAATAATCTAGTGCCACAAATGCTTAAAAGTTAAAGACAAAAAAGTTATGCGTTAAAATAACCGTTGACCTACCAAAAACGGACGCCTATGACCGGTACTAGAAATTGATGGAATCGATTCATCTCTGAAGGCTAAACAAGCATACCAGTTTTTGTTTTTCTAAGTAGAAGTGTTCTGGAGGTATTTAAACAAAACTATTTACAAGGCGCCATCTTCAAAGAGCTCTAGTTCCCTTAGGAAGCATTTTTGGACTAGGTGAATTGGGTTAAATTGTCTTAAAATTTTCTGAGGAATCTCCGGTCTTCGTTTGTCAGGAGAGTTTCTGGACACCCTGTATTTGCGACACTCTGTATTTGCGATACTTTTTATGTAAACTTGTGTATTTGACTTTTACTATTTTAATTTCAACTAAAGTCTGTTATTATTGTTTCATTTTAGCTTTCGCTTGTATTTGTAATTTTTATCTAGTGAACATAGTTCTACTTCCCCCGTCCCCTTTTTCTTGTGATGTGTGTAAACACATTTGTGTATTGACATGAAATTATAAATAAATAAATTAAAATGAATGGCTTAAAAGGCCTTGATAGATCTACAAAATGATACCTTGAATTTTAGATATCTTAAAGAATAACGGAGATATAGGTCTGGGAAGTCTGAAGTGGAGGACCCTGTATTGGCAGTGCAACGCAGGCAACTTTTTTATAGCTCGACTGGTAGTTATCGATGACAACATCGAACCTTATCGATGGTGTGGAGATGAAAGCAAAGTTTCGATACAAAATTTGCAAAGAAAACTATTAGCTGTTCTAATTCTAATTACTTTGAGCATTACAAACATAGGAGGGGGACAAGTAAAAGCCTACAATACACACTTTCACTCATCAAACTTTTGCCTGTCGATAGCAAGTGAATTTGGTTATCATTAATATTTCATAGTTTGGTTTTTTAGCGGTTCGTGATATACGTGATCGAAAACCTTGGAAAGATAATATCTACCTTTAATCTAGAGGTTTCATTAGACTTGTAAAGGTCGATTAGCTAGAATGTTACGCTGAACTATTTGTACAGGGTGGACATAATCGATTGTCAAAATTTAAGATTATTGTTACCTCTCTATCTAACAATATGATGTTTAGGAAATGGGACAAAACTCTAAGCGTCAAACGTGCGGTTGCGGTTGCCGGCTGCCAGTGTCGGCGATAAATTGGGGTTTAATATGATTTTGAAAATTATTTTTGCTTTATAAGTAAGTTTGGAAATAGTTTGAAGGGCGAGTCCGTTAATTCATATTTTTCTTTATCCCCTTTTAAAATATTTGTACTTAGTTATAGTTAACCCTGTATAAATATATTCAAAGGAATGGTTTGGCTTGAAACTTTCAAAAATATTCGACCAGTAAAGTTATGAATTTGTTTTCAGCAAACAGCGTGCAAGAAGTTGGATGAATGTTTTTGACAGTTTGGATTCCTACTTGAACAGAACCATACCACTACGTTGTGTATAAGATTCTACATAAACATAATTTGTTTCATTGCAAGGTGAATTTCTTACTAAATTTTTCGTCCATAAAACGTGACAATTATTTGCATGACAACATTAAATATCCCATATCTCAGAATGAAGGCTTTCAATTAACTAGGATGCTATTTATAACCACATTGGTTTAAAATTACGACCTAAATCCTTATAATTAGTGTTATGCCTTTTGCAAATACTAGGTAATTTAAATGAAACGTGAAACACATAGGAAAACATCATTTTCTAGAATAATAAATCTTCTCTAGAAGCTGCTAATAAGTATGATTATTGGTACATTATAATTCCGAAATGATTACAATACTAGAGAAAAACAAGGAACGAATTAAATATAGGTAATTAGTATTTATTACCAAATATATTTTTTTAAAACTTACTATAAATAATATAAATACACCACGATCTGTTTTGTCTATATAAAGAAACTTCTTTATCTTGTTTAGATAAAGATAATCGTGTATAAATAACTCAAGCACTTACAACAAAGTCAAGAACAATGGGCAGTATATTATGTTATAATATCGAAAATTTATCGTCTGGTAAGTCTTGATTAATCACCGATATAAAACATTAAAACAGTAACAAGGTAACATATCCTATGAGCAGTGCCGCAGAACCGTTGGTAAAACCTGGGGAATGAAACCAAGGGTGGTCATGTGGATATACACTGCCATTGTGAGACCAATGTTAGCCTATGGAGCTGTCGTCTGGTGGCCGAAAGTTCAACAGATGACAGCTAAACAAAAGCTCAGCCAGGTACAAAGGATTGCCTGCCTAAGCATAACTGGAGCTATGCGTACGACACCTACCATAGCAATGGAGGTGATGCTATGTCTACCACCTTTGGATATTTATCTAAGAGAAGTGGCTGTGACAACTATGCTTCGCCTCAAAAATACTGGTATTATACCTGAGGTAGGATGTGGAGAAGCTAGAAGTCGCCTGTGGAGTGGGGTCGTCAGAAAGTTGCCCCTTTTGCAGGCAGACAATGACAGCATTCCTCCCAAGTTTGTGTTTGACAGACTCTACACGGTACGTATCAGAATCGAGGAGACCGCCAGTGAAGATGTTATTCACATCTACACGGACGGGTCAAAAAAGAAGGAAGGTGCAGGATGTGGAATTTATTCCGGATCCTTGCATATTCGTTATCAGTGGGCGATGGATAGGCATGCTACCGTAGTACAAACGGAATTAGCAGGTATAACCATAGCCGCCAAAGAAATTGCCCGTAGAGATATAACTGGCAAAATCATCAGAATCTACACAGATAGTAGACAATCACTACTGATCCTACGTAATCATAAGATAATAACTAGATCAGCATGGGAATGCCATCAGGCACTAGTAGTGGCCTCAGCTAACAACAGCGTATCTGTACGCTGGGTAAAGGGACACGACCGGTGCAATGGCAATAAAGTAGCTGACAAACTGGCTAGGAGTGCATCGGGTCTGAATATTTTTGGACCCGGTCCCTCCAGTATGCTTCCGTTGTCAGCATTTGTTGAAATTATCAAAGAACACACCCACAAAGAGTTTAAGAAACGTTTGGATGAAGCAAATGGCTGTAATTTGGCAAAGGAGTCCCTAGGGTACCCCTGCAAGGATACAGCCAAAAAGTACCTGGCTATGACTAGGACAAGCCTCCGTCTAGTGACAGGTATTCAAACTGGACACTGCTGGTTAAGAAAGCACCTCTATAACATGAGGAAGTGTGATACACCTCTTTGTAGGGGCTGCGAACAGGAAGACGAGACAGTGCTCCATGCACTCTGTGAGTGCGCTGCCATCTCGTCAACAAGAGAGTCCGTGTTGGGAGAGCGATGGCCTTCTATGGCCTACATTAGAGAGATCCCCCTGAGCAGCGTCACCACCTTTTTCTCCTTATTAGGTTGGCTGACGGCTTAGGTGGACTGATCTCCTAATGGGAGGAGGTACAATGGGCCCAATGGGGCCTAAGTGCTGTAGCCGTTTCGCTACCCTCCCCCTTAATTCCAGATTCCAGAAGGTAACAAAAATCATAGGGCTGTCTATTATACGTTACTTATTTTAAATTTTGATTCTGTCCTCACACAGCTTAACCCGAGAACAACCAGGGCTGGTCAAAGAATCCCCGGAATATCATTATTTATTATGGTATTAGCATCGGCCGTGAGAAGGCTAAAAACCCTGTATATGTTTTCATCATTAAAACATTTGCTAAAAAGATGCCAAATTAGCGACTGTGATTATAAAAAAAAATATTCTTAATGGCAAAATGATTAGGTAAAAAGGTAACCTGTTCAGTTATTCCGCTTTCAAATTTTCAAGGCTGTATTAATTATTCAAAGTTTATTTGCCGTACGTACGGTGGACAGTTTGATCCGATTGTCTATATACAGGGTGGATTATTAGTGTCGAATTAAGAATACTTGGATAATTCTCAAAAAAAGGAATGTGATATGACTTTAGTAGAATTATTAGTTGTTGTTTAAAAAATAGATTTTATTGGAGATATTTGTGTTTTCATATTCAAGTGAAACTGCTTTTAACCTTCAACAAGAACAAGAATGCGAATGATTTGTCAAATATTACTAGTTTCTTAATTTGTATAATAGGATTCGGACAGATGTTTTTTTATTTATTTATACTCGTAGATATATGAAAACAATGACTGTTGAAATTTGGCGTCAGGATAGCAACACAGTCATAATAAAAATAATAACAATGAGTAAGCAAAATGCCTAGAATTTTATTTTTATCCCTACTTGCATTCAATATGTTTTATTTTTTGATATCTCGGTACCTAAAAACACCAAAAATATGTTCATTTTTTAATCAGAAATACTGCAGCCTGAAATCAACTATTCAGTTAAAATTATGACTAATGAGAAATATACACGGTTGGAAATCGGTGATGGTTCATCTGCCGTTACATGAGGGCCGACAACTACAAAATTAGAAACAAATTTGAATTTCTCGCCCCCCCATATTTACTAATCAAATTCCAAATGTTAAGTCGCCGTTTGCGGACTTGCCTATCTTTCCAGTTTATTCCTTATGGCGATTTTCCACTAAACGGACAGTTGAGTTTATGTTGTGTTTGTGTTTTCTAGAACCTGAAAAACAAAAACAAAACTGAAACAAACCCCAAAACTCTTGTTTCCATCAAGCAGGTACATTTTGTTCGAGTTTTGGTTTTGGTCCTTTTCCACTAGTTGTTGCGAGGAAGTCAGAATTCATTTTTTCAATATAGTTACGGCAAGAGTTCAGATGATTTACGTCATACGAACAAATGAATAATTTATCATATTTTCATCAAAATATTTAAGAAACTGCCACAAAAAATAAAATTATATACTAAATGTTTGCACTGTATATTGCACTACAATACAAAAAATGATTGTATTTAACACGACAAAGTAGGTATCGAAAATTATGTTAACAGTAAAAACAATCGCGTAACGTAAGCCGTCTGAATTCTTGCCACAACTATAACCAACCAACATGTTTAAAGAAGATTTTTTTATTCTTGGGTGATTGTACTGAAGTCCTTAGGAAAAAAAGTAAGTGTATGTATTTACGGTTAAAGTGTTTACTTAATTGGTTTGTTAGCTAAGTTTGTATACTATCCTATACTGTTTGCATACCAAGCGAAAATAGAAAACACAACACGACCGTTTCCACTAAACAGACTCGAGTTACAAAAAAAACGTCGAAACCTTTTGATGTAACCGTTTCCGAGCAGATCCGAATAACAAAACTCCAACTGTCGCAAAACACGCCAGTCTTCAAAAACGAAAAGTTACAGTTTTATTTTATTCGACACGAGTTTGTGTTTTGTCCGTTTAGTGGAAAACCGCCTTTACAATCGATACCCATTTAATCTGTATTCTGTATCGTATAAATAAAGAAGCACCTCACATACTCTACTGGTCAACTAAACAAACAAAAGTAAAGTATAATATATACTCTTTAGATAAGGTACAAGTAAAGTACTTATTACTTACCATTAATTTTCTGTGAAAAAAAGTAAATATACGCGCTAAAAACAATTAACTTTATAGCCTCATGTTAAAATGGTTTTTATACTAAACAAACAGAATAATTTAAAAAAATATATGTACACTTTGCTTAAGTATTTATTGACCATTTTCATGCTTAAACGTCTTGCTAGAAATTATTTATATTTTGTTAAATGTAAATTTTGCTTGGTAACCACGTGTCAACTAAGAAAACTCTTATATGCCAGGAATGTCATGGACCCAAACTGAATTGTAAACGATATGTTTTATTACTGAGAATTCACACGACGACGCTACATTTTTAATTTAAAAAAAATACACGCTTTTTTTAAATAATTTCACGCGCTCTAAGATTCTCAATATACCATGTTTTGTTGGTGATATAGAATAAGAAAATGTACATACATATGTAGTATTTATCAAACGCCACTATGTATAATAGTTATTTAATGTATAAGAGTTTTAAGTAGCATTCTATCCACACAAGAATGTTTAATTCTTTAATTGTGGATAAAAGACAATTAAAACACGAATGCAATACAACGTTTTATCCATAATCACATCACAATCATATTTGTGGAGTCAGAATTATAGGAATTTAATAAAAAAAATATTCGCAACGACGTGATATTTCTTAGTACTCAATAACGTGGTAGGTTTTGATATACTTAGATACTGGTTGCTATTGTACGTTGTTTATTATCAATTATTTAATAAACAGTTCTATCTGAATTTGGTAAAAATGCAAGAAACTGTGTTGCTGTTTTCGAAAAAACTCAAGCAATTTTTCATTTATTGCCAGCAAAATCCAGGGAACATTACGAAAAAGTGTCGCCGAATTTAACGAATGGAGGAAAAAAGAAGAGTAATGACAGTAAATGAAAAAGTCATGCTATCGTATTTTTTAAATTTAAAGAAAAAATATGCAAGTTCATCTATGTGGTCGAAGGGGTCGAAGCATTCGACGTTGAAAGCTAGTATAAAGGTCTACAAAAATATAGAAATTGGAAAGTTCATTGCTTATTTGAAGAGTGAATCGAGAGGATACAAAGCAAGAAAAGCTGCAGTATTGGAAAGAGCATATACATATTGAAGAATTTTTTACTGGGGCTTGCGATAAAGATATTGAATGATTAAGGTAATATCTCTTTACACTTTACATGTTGTTAGGTATACAGTGAACATTGAAATATTTTAGGCTGCACTAATAATGGTGGTTTCTGGTGCCTGTTGATGGTGCGAATTGATAAATTTGAAAATTGCTGGCGTACAGGACATTGGCAGTTACCTACTTGTCTCATTACCGGACACCAAGACGGGCAGTTCAAGAAAATTTACAATTAGAGAAGGTTTTTGCGTGAATACTGTTGAAATGTGCAAAAAATATATTTCTCGGCGTCCAATTCGATTAACACAAGATACATTCTTTTTAAGATACACAATACACAATCAAAAATGGACTTCCCAGCCTCCTGGAATCAACACATTGGTAAAGGTACCCTCAATAGTTCCTTTATTCCTGAATATTGAAAATCTAATACATATACCGGTCAGTGTGTTCTTCAACAACTTTATTGGCCAATAAAGGTGTTGAGGAGTCCATATCTAACAAACTTGATATTGCAATTATTATTATTCCTTACACGAAGAGACATCCGTAACTTGTGCAAATTCTTCACAAACCTCGGCAGATGTTATGCGTTCCGAAAATGATGGCGACATTGCTACAAGAGTTGTTATTAACGGAAAGGAAATTAAATGTATTAAAACAAAAAACGAAATATCTATTACTATAAATGTTAATAAGTAAATAAATTAAATTTGATTTATTATAGGTTTATTACTTTTTTCATTATTCTGCTAGTGAAATAAAGTTACTTTACTGCACTAGGGTGGATAAAGTATTACTTTAGACGGTTGATATGAGTGGATAAAAGTCCGATTATAAGGTGATTGTGGATAATAGTATATTAATATATTGCTAGGTCTTTAAATTCCATTAGTGGACAGTTACGTCCTCATCTGGAATCTATTTGTCAATTTAAAACTGCATGTGTATGATGGACTTTACACATTGAAATTTCTACATTAGGGGGCGTATCGTGTTGCAGAACATAAACTACTAATTGCTTCCTCAAGTAACGTAATAACTTTATTGAGATGAAAGTGAAATTACTATAAATCGCCTATGTAGAAGGGTTTTACATGTTCTCTTATCAGACTATAATTTAATGAGTTACTTGCTGTTTAGATCGCCTATAATGGTTGGTGGACGGCACGTCACCATTACTTCATTGTAAAATAATTGCATTGAGTGTTTCTAAAGTGCCTAATAAGTTTCAGAAGAATTCACCAAATTCTAACATTTTTATATTATCGCCTATACTTATGACCATTATTGTGCACATTCGTTGAAAACCTTTTACTTTATCGCATAATATTGTAGCGATATATGTATACAAGGTCTACTTTACTTAATATTAACACAAACATGTTTATAGTCTGTCTAAAGAGTTTCAAATAATCGGTAGATAATTTTGTATCTAGAACGAGACATAGTACTTTTGCGTTAAAGAATAGACGTTTTTTTATATCCATTCGAGATCACTGCAATAAAATAAGACAATTGTGTCATGCACAACAATTTAATTTATATTTGAAATCGTTTGAACCGTGTTTGAATTAAGACAGTTTAGGCGCGGTAACTATCATAACGATAGCAACCTAATGACCAATAAAAATTAGTTGTTTGAAGAAGTAATGTCAGAATTATATATTTTAATTTATATTCTAAAGAGTGTTTAATTCAAAATGGGCTTGGAAAGTAAAGGCGAGCGTTTACCAGGAGATGTATTGGAACCGGTACAAATTGCTGTTTATACAATTAATTCCCAAAAAGTGGTCGGGACAGTACGAGATTGCCTACAACGAATTCAAAGGGTAGTGTAGTTTGAAGAAAATTCAAAAAGTGTCTGAAGCGGTATTACTGGCATATTTCGAAGGTACAATTAAACCTGTGACGTTATGGTCAGTATATTCCATGTTATAATGTATACTGAATGCCAAAGAAAATGTAAATATCAGAAAATTTTCAAAATTCACGGATTCTAAAAATTGATGTATCACAAAATTCAGAAAAAAATCCTTTATTAAAAAATCAATAGGGCCCACTCTCTTTACATTTGAAAAAAAAAGAGTTTTTAAGAAAATATAATAAATCGAAACTTTTAGTTACAATAACTAAAAAAATGTACAAAAATAATCAAATTTAGAATTTTTTCCATAATTACAAACAAAAAAGAAAACAATTTCTGCCAGTAGCGACCTTCTCGTTTGATTTGTAAAAATTAAAAAAAAATTACTTACATCCAGAAAATGTGTCGAAAATTGATCCTACCATACGTAAAATGATCCGCTGATTCCAAAAATTTCAAAAAATACAGGGTGTCCTATTTAAAAATATAAATTTACGGTCACTTCCGGTCAAACCAAAAATGTCATGAAATCCGAAATAACCTCAAAGAATTCATGGCAGCATATAGTATATATAAAAAAGTTAGCGTCTTCCCACTTTCCGTTGACATCCTGTATAGCAAATTATATACAAAATAATAATTTTAATCGCAAATAAATTGTTACCATCGTCAGCAGAGCCTATGGAACTTGCAAATAATACAACGTGAGCAGTAAAAATTACAGCAGCAGTCTACTGAATACCCGGAACTACAAGCTACGACAACTGACAGCACTGGATCTGGCATAAATTTATAACTCACTGCAATATACATGTAGCGCAAAATAAATTGTAACCGTCCTGTTTATAATAGTTACTGTTTTGTATTGAAACGTTATATTACTTAAAATAATATAAAAATAAGTTTAAAATAAATTACAAATTATTTTGACATTTGGATAATGCATTACAATGAAGAAGAGTTTGGCGTTCTAGAACATAGTATTTCGCAGCTAGGTGACAAAAAGACACTTTATCAACTGAAAATTTAATGAAAAGGTCGACTTTTGATGACAGATGCCCTTAAATATTACAGAAAAAAAGGAACATATAGAGGTAAAATTTAAGTTTATTAATTATGTATATATAACTTTAAAAAAATGCAAACAGCAAAAACAAATAGTAAATTTAAACAGAGAACAAAAATGAATAGATACCACTATACCAGCATTGTTAATTGTTAGACATTAAAACTCAAAAGAAATTAACTTTTCGGGCTTTTTTGTCGGCGAATTCTTTGGTCAAGTCCGTTACATCTAAACTTTCGGCAATTTCATTCTCAATCGAAAGAATTGCCAAATCGTTTAATCGTTATTGGAGCATCGTAGTACGTAAATATGTTTTAATTAATTTTAACTTGGAAAAGCTTCGTTCCCCACTGGCTACAGTGATCGGAATGGTCAATAAGATTCTCTCACGGCCGTGGGCGGGTATTGGGTATTTATTTTTTTTTAAATAATCATTTCGTAATATTACTATTTGTTCGTTCTTATTCCGACGAATTATTTTTCTCTTTTCGACTCGGGTCTGCGCCACCCTAAGGCGTCACTGCTCATTATTATATTTACTGACGTTTGTAAACAATTACATATTTAAAGACGAACTATGGTCAGTTTTTCTATTCGGTTATGTATACAACGCTATCGCCAATAAAAGGTAATAATCACATTTATTCACATTTTTTTTTAGATTATGTAAGGTTCATTTACGGAGCTTACACAACATTATATGGTTTACTTTCCCGTTAATAAAACAATATCAATTTTTTTCTGTCTTTTGGACGACTGTATTTATTTTCTAATCCTGCGACGACTCGAGAGAGTGGGGGCATGGCATTATTGGCATTTCGCCTCCCCCTTGGGTGCACCAATGGCTCTAGGTATGATCTCATGTGGTTTGCTGTTTACGATCAAACCCACGCTTGAGTTACGTAAACAATAAACAAGCCTCATTTAAAATCGTATCATAATCTGGGAAAAACCTTGAAACACTGTTATTGAAGACGGAATCGAACGCCATTTAAACATTATCGAAACAATACCTCATTAAGTTGGCTTGCAATTCTAGTAGGTTGTTGTTTACGTTCAGCCGTCAGGTGCCGAGGCGGGCAAAAAATTAATTCTGATTGATGCGAAACTGAATTCGACATCGTGTGGTTTGCTTTGTCTGCTGTCACGGTATAAAAAAATCTTCAGTGTAAAGAGAGCGCCATAAAGAAGTAAGAGAATGAATCGCACACGTTATCCAGTCGCAAAATTTAAATATCTCAAACTCACACAACAAATGTTACTGTATCTGTTCTGTACTGTATGCTAATCCTTAAAAGATATCGGTATGAGTGTTAGTCAATGTGGTTGGAAAGGACTAAAGGTCTGTTCCAACAACCGTTGAGAACTGGTTCAGAACCGTGAGAAATGTTTGACCAACACCGTCTTGCGTCGCATTTGTCGAGAGTACATTAACAACTGAACTGACTAACAAGAACAAGTTCTGGACGGTTCGGAATCGATTTTTGCTGTGTTGGAACAAACCCAAAGATAACAAAGACTAAATTTGACTTGCGCAAAGGCTGACTGTTTTCCGGAGACTGGATGACTTAGGTGGGGGAAACATCAGGGTTGTATCACAATCTGTTATACAATCCGTCATCTTTACGTCGGCTCCAAAAGACGACTGCGTATTTAGCGGCGCATATTCGCGCGCTCAAGGGGCACGATGATTTGTCAAGAAATAGATTATCTCCCACTTCGTTGTGTATAAATGAATTTCATTGGTGTTCATTGCGCATTTAGCCGTGATTTAGCACACCCTCTGTAACCTTCACTCGAGGAACTCTATAAACTGTGGTTGTATTTAAAAATTAATGATTTAAAACAGGTACATTTTTTCTAGTCTAGTCTAGTTATACTGAAGAAAAAAATAGACAGTTGTAGTATGAACCTTAAATTTTTAGGAAATAATAAAGTAAATCAAAATCTCTTGTATTAAATTATTTGTTGAATATCATTTGTTTTTACTTAAGGCTAAGCGTTTAATCATCATGAGAAATGTGAAGTATATACATATTTCCTCATATATAGTATATTTTAAGTCTATAAAATTATAATTAGGAAAATAGTACGTACTGAATATAGTTATTTATCGTATAAGTGTTTGAAGTAGCATTTTATCCATGCAAGAATGTTCTTAAGTGCATTGTTCTTAAGTGGATAAAAGGCAATTAAAACATGAATGCAATACAACGTTTTCTTCATAACTCGATATTGCAAGGAGAATCCAAAGAAACATAGCTGTTCCTTACAGGAAGAGACATCCGTAATTTGTGCAACTTCTTCACAAACTTCGGCAAATGTTGTGCGTTCCGAAAATGATAGCAACAATACTATAAGGGTTGTTATTAAGGTCGTCGTATTTCTCGCCGTTTAATGATATTTGTGGTGTTTTTAGGTATACAAATCTCGAAAAATACGACACGTAGAGCAAAAGCAATATATCAAAAATAAAATTATTGATGTTTTGTTTATCCACTTTTACTATTTATTGTTCTCAAATAATATAATAACTTTTAAAATGCACTTGTATGATACACATTATTTTACTATTAACTCTACATTTTAACTCTACAGTAAACAATTTTATATGCAGAACTATGTTATAACAGTATTTTCATCTACAGTTGAATTTAAAAAAATACGTATTTTGAAAGATTTCTGTACCTAAAAATATGTTGGTTAGACCACTTTCACCCATTATATATTCATTTTACTTCGGTATCTTTGAATATCCACAGGTGGCATGAGATAATATTCCTGTTATTTGCTATACTCCATATTATTCAGTCCTTAAATGTCGTATAACGTTTCGTTTCTAATTGATATGGTTCAAGATTAAATATTATAGATATTATGTGTTTTTATATTATTTTTTTCTCCGAAAATTAGTAATAAAAAGTTGATAGATATAATTCAATATATTTGATACCTGATGATCTGATTTCAATGTCCAACCGAAAACTATAAAATAAAAATCATATAAAAAATAACTAAATAACCAACACGTAAGATTCAAAATATTACAAACCACTCGAAGTAACGACTATCTAGATATAGTTATATATTGTTGCCGTACGAGGGCACAATCCTTGGCTTTGAACCGCCTATCACTTAATTATTCTATATCGTACTTTTTATTCTATAGATACTAAGCATTAGCGAAACACCCTATAGCAATCGAGTTTAATCCTCACAATGCAAACGGGAATTGTTGACTTGCATTCGAGGTTATACTACGCCGTACAGTAAATTAAATTGGCGTTTTGGTGTTTTTATCGGCGATAAAAAGCTACATATCTTTTTATCGCTGTCAAAATGACAAAAACGTCATTATATAAACATTTTTATACGGGAGTTAATTTAATTAAATACAAACTTTTCATTTTTGAAAAATGTCTGTCGTTTATATCATAAGTTAAACAGCATTTTTTTATTTTGTTTGATATCTTATTTTACCATTAATATCTTATGTGAAAATGTTCTTCCACATCTCTATTTCCGTGGGGTATTATTAATATGGCAATATCGATTTTAGATATATACAGGGTGAATCTTAAATAAGTACAAATATTTTAACTG
This sequence comes from Monochamus alternatus, assembly GCA_037114965.1. Classification (NCBI taxonomy): domain Eukaryota; kingdom Metazoa; phylum Arthropoda; class Insecta; order Coleoptera; family Cerambycidae; genus Monochamus; species Monochamus alternatus. Next base: position 7,278,364 of record CM073426.1, on the reverse strand, counting down.
CTGGTGTAGTTCGTCATCTAAATCAGTCTAGTGAAAGCCATTTTTAAAAATTTCTAATATTTACGGAGATATTAATTTTTTAAAAAAATGCCCACATTTTGAGGACCGCTGGCTGATTTTTCATCCAACAACGTAATGAAACATATGATTTGTTGCGAGGTTGCCATATCTCCTCCAATATAAATATTACGTTTCCTTTAACGTAATAGTTCTATTTTAAAAATACTTGTTTTAAGCATAAGTACAGTAAAATTGGGTATGTAGTATGATACGCAGCAATATTAACATAAATTTTAACATCTGAACTAACCTTACTATACTTCAACGATTAAAAATGAATTTCCGCAAGTTCAATACTACCGTAAAATATTTAGGAAGATATTACGTGATATTACTATGTCCAATGTTCAAAAATTATACATAAACGTGCACACAAGCTTACCTGTTTGTTAAAAAATTAACTATTTAATCAGTAATCCACATTTCACAAGTTAAATGTCATTGTACACTGTTAGAAAGGGACACAAAACACAATTTCCTTAAGTTATTTTATGAAGAATAACGAAAAACTATGCACGCGTTTTTTATTTAAAATGGAAAAAATGTCAATTTTTAGCAAATTTTATTGCTATTTTCATGCATTATGTGGGGTTAACAAGTTTGACTTGGGCTTCCGATAATCTGTCATGACAGTCAATGACAGTTTGATAATAAAAAATAATATAAAATGTTACACTTGACAAAATTCGCTAAAAGTTGAGATTTTTTCTTCCTAGAAGCAAAGACATTTGTGTAATACTGGCAACACTGTGAACCACACGTTCAGTCTGCAGCACTATGACTCATAAAAGTATGAAGGGTCGGTGTAGGCCAGCGGTCCTCAACAAGTTTTCTACTGAAAAATTACGAAATTTATTTAAAATTTCACTTTTTTATTTCTGATTTTTTTGTAAAAAAAACTATTAATTATGTGTTCTACACACAAAACTATACTGCTGGTTAAAATATTTGTACTTATTTAAGATTCACCCTGTATTTGTCATTAAGAAGAGGAATAAAAATAATTGATTTTTAATAAAATTTTTAAGTTTATTGTAATTTTACAATTTAAATATTTATTTCAGTGTCAAATTTTGTCAAAATTTAAATATCGCTTAAATAGACTATTTTTTACAAATCACCGCAATGTTTTTATTGTCAAAAAGTCGCTAATTTTACGATTTATTGCTATTAATGGCAATATTGATTTAAGTTATCGGTCGCAGTAACGTTTATCGACTGTTCGAATTAAGACAAAGCTTTGTCACTACACGTGTACAAATGCGAATTGGTACAAGCAATTAAGCTATTGCATAATATGCTAAATTAATAACAACTGTTTCCCACTTAAATAAAACAACTTGCCACTACCTAACGTGTTTACCTAGGGACCTGTAAAGCCTGTGAATGCATTATGCAACAGTTCCAGCCGCAGAAATTTACATATCGGCAGTGCTAACGGCGTCGTGGGTGGCCGGGGAGTTTTTTGTTTCAGGGGAAATACTGTTTTCTCGCCTTTGGAAACGTATCTGAATTACGGTTAACACTAAAATATGAAATTCAAGCTCGAACTGCTTATAAAGATGTTTTAAGACAATGGGAAAATTGCATGATTTTTCTAAATGTGTACGTGCAGAAGAAACAATGTATTGTTTTAATCGAAATGGCGTTTGTTCTAGACAATTTCGTGGAAAAATAAGCTTAAAAACAGTATTTAAAAATTTAGTCTGACCACGCCCCCACAAAACGATCGCCACAGCGTAGACCTGTGACGTCAGATGCCGTTCACACGTGTATACCTAAATACAGCATTTTGTTTTACTACTTCATATCTGTATACGATTTCTATAATTTCGGACAACGCAATACATACGTTTAAAAAAGTTAATTTGTCATTTATGATATTATTAGATTGATATTGAATAAAGTTATAAAATAAATTCGTAAAATACGCACAGAAAGTGCATCTGACCGGACAAATGGAAGAAGTATTACATTATGTACTAATAAAGCATACAGCGCCTATATTTACATAATATTTCATCGTGTCAAAATTTTTTAGAAAAATGTAGTGTAGGGCGATGAAGCGCGACGAAAGAAAGCATTGCAATATTGTTTGTTTCTGAATATTATTTTTAATGTAAGTTTAATTGGAAATACAAGTACCTAGGTTTAAGTTAATCGAAAAAATTAAAATGTAAAGTTGTAAACAATCAATTAAATCTTTCTATTAAGCTACCAGAATGTATACAGGGCGTTTAGAAAGTCAGTAGTAAAGTAAATTTATATGTTTTTCTCATTTATTGTATTCAGCGCTTCATTTCGATTCCAAATAACATGTTCTGTATTTGCTCCTACCATTTACGTGATGTATGTTATTTCAAGCATTTATAAAATGTTAAATTACCTGTTTTATTCTGAAAACATGGTAAACAAAAGTAATAAATAAGGATTTTTTTTAAATGTTTGAGAAATGAAATTTATTAATGAATGATTAATAGCAATAAAAATTTGTTAAATTAATTTAAAAACAATTAATACATGTTAAATATAATTATTCATTACTATTACTTATTGTTTTTCAAGTTAAAATAAGTAGTTTAATGTGAAATCAGATGACACATTTTTATAAGTAGCTGAAGTAAAACCATCTATCGTGTACTTACCCAACAACATTGTCGCCGTAATTGTCACGAGCAGATCGATATTGTAAACAAAGCAATAAGTTGCGTTTAACAATACCGTAAGTTCACTGCATCACCACTAATAATTATGGCATTACCTACACAGTATTTACACTATAATATCTATGATGCAAAAATACAACAAAGGGCCCTTATATACAACATATTGTTATTTATGGTTAGTCATATTCAAGATATGAGTTATAATGATTATATTATGGGATACTTATATTCCTATTTTTCTGATTCTTTTTTTATTATCTTTGTTGATAATTATCTTTAACATCTGCAAATGTAGTGGGTTAGTTGGTAGAACAGGTAGCTAATTCGTTAGTTAACCTGAAACTCGCCCTTATCCCATTTTTGTTAATTTTTCTTTGTTCTTTGTTTGTTGTGATTATGTGATAATAAAGACCATTATTATTATTATTATTATTATTATTATTATTATTATTATTATTAAACGCATGTCTACATCACCACCATAACCTGCGCTGAACTGTGTAGTGTAACATTACACCAATGATATCGCGTTTTCGGCAACGTGATTTTGTTTACATTCTATGGCAATTTATTTATGTTAATATTTCAATTATTATGTGATTATTGACGCAAAACACATGTTTTGACCTTTCATATATTTGAGAGATTACCCCGTAATATATTTCAAACCAATATAAACTTCATGCAATTTCCCCATTAAACCTATATATTTTCCAACAGAAACTACATCGCGAATAGAGCAGTATATGTAGTAATATGCACTAATCATGCGTTACCCTGTAGATTATGCACGTTTAAGGCTTCTGGAATAGAATTTTCCATGTTCCGAATTTGTACTATCATGTCACGTTCTCACCTGCGTCATGAGGGACTGAATTGTGTTTGACATTTCGTTCTTAGAAGTCAGGATATATAACTAAGTAATTACAAATTAATATTCACTACATATTCATATTTATATATTGATGCTTAAAAATATAAGCAAGTTTCTGTGAAACACATTTGAATGTTTATGCAGGGTCTATTGTTAGAAAACTTAAATTTTTCTCAACTTTAAACTTCACGCCTATATGATTCGATTCGACTAAAACAGCTGTAAGTAAATATTTTAATTTACTGTATACTTGGATTGTAGTAGTACCGTTTTTCGTTGGTCAGGACAAATTTATCATAATTCTGTAATTATTTATTATTTGCACCATTCGCCTCAAGACGGTAATGAAAACAAAAAAATATTTTTGTGTTATTTCTTTTTATTTACTTTTATTCTATTTTCATATTGAATTTATATTTAGTTAAGTACGGTGCTGCCTTTAACGGATCTGCACTAACCGTATTCTGAATTCAAGACCTTGTAAACGTTTGTTTCGTCTTCTACACGTTCATCCGAAAGTTAAAGGCCAATTACAGCTCGAGGCAGATTTAACCAGAGCAGTGAACAGTGAAAGTTGAATGTTGACGCACGCCGATAATCTAAAATTTTTAGGGCATACGCAACTTACTATTACTCATCCTTACAAATAAGACTTTTCATTACATTTTTATTCATTTCATCTCGTTTAATTATTTGTAAAAAATGTAAATATCTATGCACAAACAATTCCTAATATCCGATATACAGGGTCATGCAGGACGACCTTAGACTAAAGATATTTAGAGAACCAAGTGAGATATAATTTGAAAATTGCTATATTGGATATTTCAGATTATTTCATCCATACGTGGCTCCACCTATAAAAAGTCATAAATTTAGTCACACGATATGCAATATGATCGACTATTTAGGTAAATAAAAAATATCAGCGGCTATTTCACTCGATTGTATAAGAGTGTTATGATAAGTGTCAAAATTTGACGTAAGATTTCGAGAAGATCGGCGAGGTTTGATGAAACCAGGTACAAAGATTTTATCAAAGCAGGCCGATCTTTTTTAAATTTTGCACGTTTCCATAATTTACCATTCTGAACAACTTTTTCAAGTAACATTTTGCTATATTTTCAGCAGAAAAGGCACTTTACCTAAAACCAAAACAGTTTTTACTCGGTGTACTAAGCATTTCAAATAGGATTATTTCAAAAATGGTTACTCCTACCGACTTTTTCAAAGTATACCTTTTTCAAATAAAACAGGTAGGAGAATCGATTGTTTCGATAATCAGATGGATACACTAAGCCGCAAAAAAGTTACACACACAAAATATATTTTTTTAATTTCAACTGTAGACGAAAATACTGTTATAATATATACTTATAGTTCTGCATATAAAATTGTTTACTTTTGTTTATAAGCATGTGAAAATAATTGCTAAAATGTGGGGTTAGAATAGCAAAATAATATGTGTCATACAAATACATTTTAAAAGTTATTATATTACTTGAGGAGAATTTAAATAGCAAAAGCGGATGAACAAAATTCAGTAATATTACTTTTATTTTACGTGTTTTATTTTTCGAGATTTCTGTACTTGGAAAACACCACAAATTTGATCATTTTACGGCGAGAAATACGGTAACCTTATATGTATTTACGGTAAGCAATTTATTTCATATAGCAATGAAAATTCCAACTTATGAGTTTTTAAATTTTAACAAAACATCGGAAAAAGGTGAGTAAATTGAAGCAAAGCCCCTGTAGAGCTATACATCTGTGGTTTCTTGTAAATGACGATACAATCTTTATAGAACGATTAAAATAATTTAATTTTATCGTCTGACCAGGAACCAAATCTGCCTCTGGCTAATACTGACCTAATATCTGTTTCTAGTAGACTCAATTCTATAAATAACACTTTTAATAGCCTACGTTATTTTCGTAAACAACAAGCATAAAATTTAAACTATAAAATATGTTTGTTTTTATCTACTTTATAATTTTAAATTTTAATCTGACTGGTTAAAAACTTCGGTATTTATACAACATTTATTTATTTATACTCCTTAATACATTTTGAACTTATAATCAAAACTATTTCCAATCTATGAGTAAAAGTTGACAGTTTATTACAGAACATTTAAGTTTAACCCTTTAGAATAGGATGCGCAGTGGACTTAAGCATGTCCTTAGGTATAGTACGTTTTCGGAAGGCGAAATGGACAATAAAACGTTGGTGAGACGAAATGTATACATTTATTTCATTTCAACTTATACCTGCTTATGACAAGTATAACTGGGCGGTAGCTGGCGGACCAGCCTAAATTATACTAGGAAGGACGTCTTTTAAGAATGCATGTGCGGTGGAAATAGAGTAGTGCTGGTACGTCGGTACTCAATTATCTTTAGATTAAATTGCCAGGGTCGGCTAGGACATTTTCCCATAATCAATAGTGAAAGCTTCAAAACATTTAACACAAGTTTCCTACTTTGCTCGTTCATAACTACACAATGAGCTATTTTCAAATTTCGTTAAAACTGTATCACAAGCACACCACAACGGAAGAATCAACACAACGCAATAGAATGATTAACACATTCCACCTATTCCAAGTTCGGCTCTGTTCAACCGTTTGTTTTTGACAAGAAGTACATCTTATTGGTCATCCTTCTCTAGTGCAGATAATTTATCCGTAACGTTAGCCGTACCTTATTAAAGGGCATATCTGAGCAACAAACAAGTGGAAAAGGCTCAGAGGTATATGTCGGGTTTCACCAACGTTTTATTGTCTACTTCGTCTTCCGAAAACGATTCTATTATAGGAGCCATTCTTATGAAATGCACTGTTACTGTACCTTTAATATCTCTTATTGTGCCGCACTCTGTCTAATATAACTCATTTTTGGGGACCAAACTGAAATGCCTAATCGCTCTAGAATAGATATGACAAATTTTTGGTAGCCAAAAATTTGTCATTAACTATTAACGAAAATGTTTTTTACTGTATTAGAAATGTATTTTAAACTGATATAAATCAATTCTCCTACAATTCCTATCAATGCAGTCATATGTATGTTCTCTGATACCAAACATCTAGATATATGCTAATGAACAATTCCATAGACAAAGCTCTATTCAATAATTATCTAAAATAAAAATTAATTTACTAACCTGGTTTAATAAAAACATTCTATAAATACCAAAGTTCAGTTTTGAAACTTGCGAGCATTGCGTTGCCTCTGGTAATGCGACGCTGTTAAGGGTAGGGCGAAAGGTATAGTACGAGCCGCCACTGATTGATTATGCACGAGCACGAACGGTAATGTAATAATTTTAATAGGACGCCGCGTGGTAACAAAGGAATAATAACAAATATTAGCTTTTGTACGCGTTTCGCAAAGTGCTTTGAGAATTTTGCTCGTGGGGTGTTTTATGGGCTATGTAAATTAATAATGTAAAATAACAGGTGATAAAATTCAGGTCATTGTCGGTATTTCCCATATGAGTAAAAAAAACAATATAAAAAAGTTGTCAAATATTGCAGGTTTTTGCAAGTTCTCGGAAATCGGCGGCAAAGCTAATCGTGGATCTGTTTATTAAACTTTTGTGAAAAAGTCGTTGTGATAAATTCTTCTACTTGTTTTCTTAAAATCGTTACATACGAAATATACTTTCAAAAGTATATATCATATTTTTTTGTTGTATCTGATATAGTACAAATCGAAATTTTATGTATAGAATAGCTAATCTGCTTAGTTACACTGGTTTCACACGTGTATACGAATATTCGTGCAAATTCGACGAATATTCGTGCAAATTCGACGAATATTCGTAAGAACTAACTAAGCGAATATTCGTACTAATTCAACGAATATTCATACGAGTTCGACGAATATTCGTGTGAATTTAACGAATATTCGGTAGCCAACACTGTATACTAATTGTCTCGTCATGCAGGAATGATTGATTTTTATGAATCTTACGAATATTCATGTTTATAAAGTTAACCTACTTGTAGCTTATTTTAAAATGTTTTGGAGTTAATATAAATTAATAAAAAAACGATTGAGTTAATTTATTTCACATATCATAATGCTCTTATCAATCCAGATAAATTGAACACAAAAGTAATGAAAAATATCAATAACATCCTGTCAGGTATTCAATTTAAAGATATCTATTTATTTATTTTTATTTATTTAGTATACACCACCCGACAGCCTAAGCCAATTAAAGAGTGTGGACAACATATGAAATTAGTAAAAAAAATTAAATATACAATGTAAACACAGTTATACAGAGAAAAAATGTATACACGTGTATATAACAAAAGAATTGCAGATAAAATACAAACTAAGAAACCGAACGAATATAAGTGACATAATTTGCTAACTTACGAATTACACATACGTCGTGTGTTTAGGTCATTAAGATAGAATCGACTTAGTAAAGTGCTTTGTGGTACCTCTTGAGGTGGATAAATGTTGTCATAGGTACTTAGCATATTTACACCGTATGCTCTCTAACTTTTCAGAAAACTGTCTTGAATTTCTTACAACAAAGCCGAGATTTCTATATGTCTCACGTTGTATATGATTAATGCGTTCAACAAAACTAAGCTTACCATCAAAGATTATTCCGAGATCTTTAAAACTACTGCATGTCCTAAAATAGATTACGGTTAATTATGCAATTACAAGCAAGAGGATTTACTTTCTTCGTGAAACACATAGAATTGCACTTCGAAAAGTTCAAAGGCAATATATTTTCAGAACACAAATCAGAAATTTTGTCCACGTTTGATTGAAGCTCGACACAGTAATATCTGACATAGACAGATACAATTTGTGGTCTGCATAAAGGGCCTTGCAATTCAGGTTTGGGACAATGTCATCAATGAAGATTAGTAACAATAGCGGACCGAGAACCGATCCTTGAGGGACCCCAGAGGTAGCATTTATTTCTATAGATCGGAAACGACGATACTCCACTGCCAATCTCATTCAAGAAAGGTATGAGGTGAAGAAATTAATAAATGGTTATTTGATAATTTTAACAGAATGCCTTGGTCCAGCCGATTGAATGCTTTGGAGAAATCAGCATATATGACATATGAAGAAACATTTGCTAACACTAATAAAATATAATCTTCCTAATGCAAGAGACAATACAACTAGGCACAGTGAACTTATTATTTTAAATTTGTGACAGTTCAGGTTGCGCGATACAGGGCAGGAGTTTGTGCTGTGTGAAATATTCTTAGTTTAATGTGATTTTTTACTTTTTATACATTTTTTATTCAATAAGTCTCGTAATTCATCGTAATTGTATTTAATTTATAGCATTGTGTAGCAGTTAAAACGTATTCTACATTTTATGATGGGTGCATTACTTGACTGAACGACAGCTTGTATATTTCCAAGAGAACTAGATCATGAGAAATTTGCACCATTTGATATTCTAAATATTGAGTTCACCTTCGGATACTGCATTATAATTCGCAACGATTGGCTATTAATATTCTAAGGCGCTTAGACATACCTACATTTCTAACATACTTACCATCGTGAACGAATCTACCATCCAACAAGCCAAGGTAATCCTGAAACAATAAAGCGGACGGTTACTCGACTGTGATGGTGCAACACTTTGTTTTTCGGCCACGAGAATATCAATAATTTGGTATAAGGGCAACACACACACACATAAACGAAATTTCGTACGGTTATTGCTTGGAGAAATAACTTTTACTTATATCCTGTTACTTTCCCTCTTTAGCATATATGAATTATTGACAATAAATTATTATTGCAATACTGTCATTTTTGCCAAACTTATAGGTTATATGTTCTAGAATCCTCATGAATTTTCATACTTAAAAACCCAATGTAACTTTAACTCCTTAATGATAATTTTTGTACCTATTTACTTACATTAGTATAAAAGTGAAATTAAAGATATTCTACTAACTAAAAATCTGCACATATCCAATGGATTTGACAGGCAAAAACGTAGACAATGATATTGCCACATCGACAAATAAAACAATATCTATCTAGATGTTAGATGTGTAAAAACTTAACCTTCTACACCTGGGATACAATAAAATTGATCAATCATTAATAATAGTTTCCAGCTGAACCTGTTCTTGTAAAAACACCATCGAGTATCAGACAACAGTTATGAATATTTAATATCCGTTATTAATTATATTTTATTATACGAAATAGTTTCTTTAAAAGATGCAGAAATAAAAAATGGGGTTGATAATTTGAGTGATCCTGCCTCTTCTTCATATTTGCCACATTTTATTAAAATAAAAAAAAACACGATAAAAAGCATCATCTTTTATTGTAGTTGATATTTAATTTTTAATTTATATAGTTAAAACTTAAATAATTCCGTATTAAACTTATTTAAGCGCAATTCAAAACTAACAACCGAAAGTCGCTTGCGAATTTGCCAACAATTGTCTAAAACTGGACGCCACCTCTTCTTGTATTCAACGAACTACCAAAGATTCCTAAACAGAGAAGATTGCCTACAAAATGCTGATTTCCCTTGCTCCGCCCACCAATAAACTCACGAATGACGTCACCGGTATCTGAATCGAAAATGTCAAATATTGATTTATAAATTTAGACTTTTATTTATATTTTAGAAGTATCTCTGTGTCCCGTGTTATTTTTATTGTGATAGTGGAGTTATTTTCGTGTTTTGGCGTTATAATTGTTGGGTATTTGTTACCATTACATTTTGGTTATTTAAGTGCAAATTATGTTGCGTTATAATTCTGGGGGCACAATTTATATTGTGGCTACTTGCAAAACAAAAATAAAAAAAAAGGAACTGGCGAATCTATTACTTTCCATAGGATCCCAGGAAAGAGCGGAATGGAAGGTGTTAAGCCGTGTCCACATTATGCCGAATGGTGTCGATCGACGCGGTCGATCGGCAAACCTAGAGTTTCGACTCGTCCACATTGTACTTATGTACTTAGTATGTGTAGACGTGTTGACCGATATACATCGCCGCGCCATTTAAGTAAAACTCTAGTTGACTCTCTTTGACATAGTTTTTTAATTTAGATATTATGAGTGATGCAGAAGATATTGCAGTGGCCACTGCTGCAATTATCATTGCAGTTGTTGGAAACCAACAACAGCGTCGGCGTCGTCCTCGAAGGTTTTGGATACAGCCCAGCTTGGTCAATAGCAGGAAAAAGTATCCCACACAGGAATTTATGCTATAAGATTTACTGCTAGATGAGATTGGTGAATTAAATCTGGAATACAGATGTGACGCAGGCTTTAAAAACTTTTTTAGAATGAAGAGTTCCGATTTTGAAAATTTATTGAGAATGATTGCGAAAATGACTACGTTTGTAGATACCTAGTACATATGTAAATGTTCGTGTTTACATCGGCTGGCCTTAAAATGTTGAACAACATGCTTCAACACGTTTACACTATTCATGTCGAATAGACTTTCTTTGATCCGTACCGACTTGGTTCGGGTTGCGTTCGACTCGACCCGACATGGTTCAACAATGCCGGGCGACACGTCTAGACTGTACCGACCATTCGGCATAATGTGGACACGGCTTTAAGGTGCAATCGAAAAGATAGTTTTTATCCAGATAAAGAATTTGCAGCAAGCACTTTCATGTAGAAGAATTTAAAAATATATGTTGTAGAAGAAAAATAAACCGATAACCTACAGGTAAATTCGTGTCATGCGCTGTAGCTTAGATAAGTCTATATCGTGCAATTGCTCTGTGTAGACCGTTCCATCAAGTACTACTTCCACTACGCAGGCTCTCCAAAACACCATGCAAAAATAATAAAAGAAGATATTTCGAAAAGCAATCGAAAACCAGATAGAAAGACAAATATGGTCACTAAAAATTCCAGATATCAATGTAATTTTAAATTATTTAATCAAATAATATAAATGTGAACACAAAATTGCACAGATGAGATAGTTGGTTCTACTCACTAAAGCTTCATTCACATAAGATTAGTGCAGTTGCATTAGTACTGCAGAAAGGTTATTAAAAACGGCGCCGTATTCTTGAAATAGTGTTTTCTACAAAATACAAAAAATTTTAGACATTTAATAACTGAATAATCTAGGGTTTAGCAAATAATAGGAATGTTAACTCATCCCACCTGCAAATATTCAAAGATACTGAAGTAAAACGGCGAGAAATCCGGGTGACTTTTGTAACGTTCAGATAAACTTAACAGTAACGCCTTTGTACATACTGCAGTTGTATGGCAGAAGCTAAAGGCATTTTAGCTTTTACCAATCTTTTTCCAACAATCATACAAGGACCAATCAGAAAACTGCTTTTTTGCCAGTAAACAGAAGATTCACATTTTTGCAGGTTAAATTTTTAAATTAGATTCTAATTTAGATATTTAGTTTAGAATTGATTTGTTTCTAAAAAAATGGATGAAGGGGACTGTTTGGTTTAGAAACAGTTACTTTTGCTGCTCTTATTCGCAGCGACGTCAATATGTATAAAAACTATATATGCAAAAAAAATGAAAAGAAGAACTCGGAGATGGTGGGTGCGACCTATTAACCGCAGATAGCACATGCAAGGTGATTTCTATAATTTATATAAAGAAATTCGAAATAGGAATGCCGATTATTTTTTCATTTCACCCGAATGACAGTGGAAGTGTTTGATGACTTGCTGAAATTTTAGTGGGGCCTCATTTAACTCACAGTATACTAGTATACTGTGATTTACCCAAACATTCAAATAGACCATCTATTCCTGCAGATTGTAGGCTTATATTTTATCTAGGGTAGGCTTTTAATTACTATTCGGCAAATGATAAAAACCAACAATTTCCGTAGATAGGGACGTAGTTGACAAAATATAAACATAACCTCTCTGAAGGTCAAGAATCTTGAGTTTATGCATGTCGCCAACTTACAGCGCAAAAATTCCCCAATTTCTTAAGTCTACAGTAATTTTATGTAAACAGAGTAAATAATATTTAACACCATACAATTACAATACAACAGTACAACTGCAGTGCCATTGCACTAACGTTTATCTGAACGTTACTTAACAGAGATGAACTTTCTATTCATAATTTTTATTAGTTCAAAAACTGTTTGGAGAAAGTATCACTATTATTGCAATAGATTGTACGTGATGAATTATTTAACCCGTATTTTCTACTTTTTCTAGATATATACCTATATCCCAACCGTTTTTCGATTATTACTTATAGCTCTTAGGTACTTGGCACATCTCTGTCAAAAATGAAAATAAAATCTGAAATTTTAGTACGTACTGTACTCGGACCAAATTTCTACTCCACTCTGGGGTGGCGAGGGGGTGAAAGGTAGTTTTTTTTTGTAGTTACCCGGTTACCACAATTTTAGCAACGTTTTATATAAAATTTTGCTTCAAATACATATTAAAATTTAATACCAAATATATTAAATACCAAATTAAAATGCATATATCTTGAAAACGAGGCTAGATAGCGAGATCAAGGAAATATACCTTTTCTGCATAGAAAAAAGTTTGATCTTTAATAATTTATTATTAATCATTCAGATCCAAATATCAAAAATAAAAAAGTACAAGGTGAATGTATCGATCTATTCAACCATTTGCAAATTAATATGTATTTTCAAAAATAAATTTTCACCAAGTAGGTATCTCTTAAGCGAGTTACATTTTAGTAAGTCATGTTTGGCTTAATCTTATTATTTTCCGCCTACAATTTCTCTATAACCCATTCATTATGGAACACTTTGTGTATTATTCCTTTCTGAGTTCATTTCCTTTAGCAAAGTACATAGGTGTACCACAAATTTGTACATTTCGGGTAAAAATTGTACTATTTAATTGTAAAATTAAGTAATTTTTGTTAGAACTTTAAAAACCTTTTTAACATATGAGACAATGAAAATAAATTTAGTATGTATTCAGTACAGTTAAATATGACTAAGTACAAACATTTTAACCACGTGCTCAGGAAGGCCTAAAAAACAATAAAAACATATTTCGGAATTCTAGCTCGATGTATAAAAAATGGGGTAAGGCTCTTTTTCTTCGGAAAATCGGCACCTATGATGAGCATCATCCGAAATGGCTTAGATCTGTCATCTACCAGGCGGTCGTTTTTTACAGCATTTTCAATTGTAGAAACGACGAAGATGAACATTAATAATATGTAATGCCTGATTGGTAACAGTTAATCCGGTTAGCTGCAGCATTTTACATTATTTAGGATTAACCACTAAAACACATATTTTGCGTAGTGCAGTTAAATAAACTTACTATTTCGAAAATCGAACGAAAGAAATATTAATACATAATAGAAAATCTTGTCTGATAACCTAGAAAAACAAACCGGCGTACTTTATTATAGGAAAACATCTGTACCCGATACAAATATCTTTATTTAATTATTACAAACCGTTTAATATTGAAAAAACGGGCACTAGAAACTGAAAAAAAAACAGGAAATCACAAATGTAAACACACACGGTTTCAATTATGATAACAAATTATTTGTGGTTGCCCTCACTAAAAGTCAAACGTGCGCTGGCTGCTGACTAGCCACCAGAGTTGGCGTTAAACTAGGGTGTAATATGGTTTCGATTGAACATTTTTTTTACTTTATAATAGTTATTTGTGCAACAAGTACAAAAAGTAAGTGTTTATTGCAAGCGACGTGAAATTGTCCAACGAGGCCGTCAGGCCGAGTAGAACAACACTTTTTGAACGACAATATTTTTTCCACGTTCATGCAAAAATCAAAAAATATTTTATTTAGATGATGTCTAGGAAAATATGACATCAATTTGAACGTTTATGTTTGTCATGATGACTAAACGCTGTAGTAGAATGACAGATGAATGCAATAAACATTTTATTGCACTAGTGCAATAAAGAACCACTTTTTCCACTAAATATAGTTCAATAAAGTTTTATTTTTTGCATGAACGTAGAAAAATAATTTTTAAAACTTTTTAAAGGGCGATTCCGTTAATTCTTATTTTTCTCTATCCTCTCTTAAAATATCGTAGCATTTAGTGATACTTAACCTTGCATACATACAAGTATTAAGTAAATTACAAGATTGTGGTATCTGATAAAATTCATTGCGTTTTAAATCAAATTGCAGCACATTGTTATTCATTATACAGGGTTCATCGTATATGTGATGTTTAAGAATGCAGTTATCTACATCTATCAACAATATCAAATAAATAGGTAACTATCTAGTTTACGTTATTTGTACGATACAGTATCAGTTTCAAAGGCGATATTTAATAAACCGGTATTTGTTACCTTTGGTTTTTAGTTTTTATTCGGTGGATACACGGTGGATATATCGATAAACAGCGAGGTTAACGACAAGGTATGCTGTTCCAGGATACACATGCAAATACACAAACTGGTTTGCCAATAAAATAATAAATTTACCCATAAAATAGTCGTGTGTCTATGACAGCTTGCAAAAATGCCTAGGTAAATATTTTGCTGCTTACATAAAATTATCTAACAATATTAGGAAATGTTGTAACTATTTACAAGTTATTTTTAGAACAAACATGTTTAGTTTTTGATTTTTTTATTTGACAGTGACAAATATCGGCGCATTTGCTTAATACAGAAGACAACAAACCAAACGTTTAGGTTTAGTTTTAGCTTTTAGCGAAATAATGAGGATGTTATTTAGATGTTTCTCCACACTTCTGAAAATAAATAGGTAATTAGTAATAAAAACAATCCGCAAAACCACAGATGTATAGTTGATAATAAATCTTGGAAGAACAGACAATTTTTTAATCCAGTAACCAGAACCTACAGTTCGAGGAATACTGAATAATAGGTTGTTTTCAAAGAATGAAGAGTGGTTTCTTAGTTCGAAAAAAAAACAGTTTTTATACCTCTTATGCGGAAATAATTGATTCTGATAAATTAAATTCTGCCAAGCGAAAAGCGTGTTTTAATATAGAGTGTTAGTCGGTGCGTGTGTTAAATAAACTGGAAAACCATTAAAGCTAAAGAAACAAAATATGGTATACATGTACCAATAACGCCCTATGCAATAATAGTAACGGCGACGTTGCCAAGTTTATCAGTTTTTCGTGACTAAAATGAAGAACACTATTTTTGGAGCAACTACGTTCCAATGACGTTTCTGCATCTTATACAAATACGTTTAAGCCACGTGTGATTACGTGGCAAAAAAGGCAGGATGTAGCTGCCGCCTCTAAAAGATAAACTGGAGAAATAAAAAGTTTACTAGATATACTTGTCTTTGTCGGCTAAATATTCGTATGTAGCTCGGTCTCTTTCCTACACATTATTTATGTATTTATCTCTGCTCCTCCTGTTATATAGAAAAATAATAGTTATTATAATAATGCGAATATGTAAGAATAATCCCAAGGTATAAAATTAGAACGATTGAAAGTTTTCTATAAATTTCGCGAACAAAAAAATTATGAATGTATACCTCAATTTTTTTTTATCAATTCTGTATAACTGAAACCAATAATTATGCATAAACCTACGAAATTGCAGTACTGTTGGGTAATAATATTTTTAAATTTCTATTATAAAATAACGACCTTAAACGTACATTTGTAAACATGTCTGCTTTTGAAAATAGAACTTTGAAGTGACATACACCTAAAATGTATACCTAAAGTGGCAGAAACTAAAAATATCTCAAACATGTGGTCAATGGAACTAACCCATCACTTAAAGGTGGTAGCAACGCTACAATAACGTTATTTCACCACTTTACTTAATTCGTCACAACCTTAAAATTGCAATATATGTAGTTTAAGTCAACATCTCGCGCTTTTTATATCTGGTGATTCTGGTGTATAAGTACAATGAGTTTTAAAATAGTGTCTACAAAGGAAAAAAGGTAATTGTTTCTGTGTCGTTCTATGCCAGTGGGAAAATAACGGAACAATATTCTGGCCAGAACATTTAAACTGTTTTCAAAAAGAAACCCAACAAGTGCTGCCTAAGACACTGGTCTTTGTTTAGGTGCATTTTAAAATTCTCAGATTTATGAAATTTTAAATATCTCAATTCGAAAAACAGTAATGTTTAAGAGTTGTAGCACTTTCTGTTTGTTGTCTTCTTTCTGTGAGGAAGGAAGCCAGGTTACTATTGGGTAAATGATACTACATAGTAGATTTTGAAGGTAATAGCAACTTTGTAGTAATATTGATCCCATATAAAATGTGGAAATCATTTATGGATGAAGCAATAACGTAGCGACAACACTTTATAGTTACTGCCACTTCTAAGTAATGTGCTTGGTTGCCGTTACCTTTAATATCCACTTTAAAGTTTGGGCAACTTAAATATACTTCTCAGTTTTCATAACGTAACCATAAACTGATTTTCAATGGTGAGGATTACGTAATTACAACCATGCTAACATAAATTGGAGTAATTTTTGCTATATTGTGGTAGATTTAGTGATTACTACGTAATAATCACTTAATTAAAGTTGCGGTACCAGTTTTCGTTACTATAATACTACTTGGGACTAGGCAGTCGCAGTCTAGGCGCATCGCGGACCATGCTAGTCTCGTTCTAGTTTAATGAAGTATTCTAATGATTTTAAATGTACGCGTCTGCACTACTAGGTCAAGGGCTGGACTCGCCCGCGCTGCGATCTCGCTGAAAACGTTATGAAGAATTTCGGCCAGTCGTGTCAGTTAAAAAGACTAATAAAAATATATCTTCCACAAAACATATTTTGACATCTAAATAGTACTGTATAACAAGTCAGAAGCGCATAGAGAACGACATATACGACTGATTTTGTAAAAAGTCTGATGAACTCTGCACAGAACAATCCGCGAAGCGTCTATACCGTGACCTCAAGGAGCATTCTCTCCTTAAGAGCTCTAATAGTAAGTATGTTAAAGGAGTACTTGTGATTATTATGTAGATATACCGGACATGGTAGGTCTGTGACGTTGCCACATATTCAAAACTTGTTTGCTGTCATAACTCTAATACCGTTTGTCAGAGAAAAATAATTAAGGAAATTATGTTTTGTTACTTTTGTTTAGTGCAAATTATCATAGAGGAAGATAAAAACACTCTTATTCCGGACGCCCTGTATAATCCAAGAAATTTTACTACATATTTACAAATTATCGTCTTTCATTTTGTATTAAATCAAATGAATTTGCACATTTGTTATTAAAATTAGAATGACAATGACAGATGTCTCTGCAGATTAACTACACTCGTGTCGTTCAATCGAGACAGATTTAAAAATACCCACGCCAAGACGTCTTGGCTAATCTGGCATGTTTGACCACAATGGGAACATGAGTCACTTCGTGTGAAACTATTTATTTACAGAAAACGTAGAAGAAACAAACAGTAGGTCTTCCGACACGCTACCCGTGCGGTAAATGATAACTCTTGAGGTAATTAGTTATAATAACGTTAATTGCCGTTTTAAATATGAGTTAACGACCTCTGCTCGCCTAGTTAACACGGGAATATTTATGGTTAAAAAAATTATGTAGCAAAAATTAAGAAACGTCAAATCATGTACTCATAAATTGAGTTCCGTGAATTAGTCGTGCATTTCAGGGTCGTACTTAGTTTTCATACAATATGTTGAAAAACAGAATATTCCGAATATAAACAATTACAAATTCAGCGTGCTACGCGAAGTTACTAATAGGGATGAGAAAATAGAGATTTTCTGATATCGTTATGAGTACTCAATAAAATTAAAACTGTTTTCATTTCACATTTCAGTGTCATCTAATTAAAGACTTGCACTTTGTTTAAGTAAATAGAAGTTGTTGATAAGCGAGAGTGCTCCACAGTTCAGCGACACATTCACAACTTAACTGGTCGAATATTTCTAACAGTTTGAAACCAATCCCTGACTTTTGTGGAACAGAACTTCTGTTGGACTAGCGCGACCAAGCATAGAAATTGCAGGCCACCAACACGACCTGCAGTGACGGACGTTGCGGGGTGACGGTTCATGCAGGCGTTGGTTTAGTGTACGATACTCCATTAAATAACAAGGGATTCTTTATGAGCAGGCATTGCAGGTCCGTGTTCATCTGTGCAGGCACAATGTGCGCGATCTTTTAAACAGACTACAAATTAACAAAATAGTAGAATATACACGCCCACGCAATGCAATATTTGATTTTATCGAGTAGGGATTTGAGATGCCCCTACTACAAAAGGGCGGTATTATTTAGATCGTGACACATTGTTAAATTTAACCGATATTGTATGATTGAATAACAGCCTAAGAAAAATATGGGGTTTTGATGTGTAAAAATTATCTCAAAATGTATGTTTTTTTGCATCAGATCTCACTTCTTCTTCGTCAAAAATGAATTGAAAATGTACAGATGATTTTGATGAACAGGAATTTAAAATCAAATGCCTTTGATTGACATATTGTGTTATGAGTGTCCTCTTTCCGTTCCTTTCGACTTACTATCGATATTCTTACGTTCAATAGTTACATAACTGTTCAAAAAGGCCAACGTCGATTGCTTCCTCGGCATCCGAAATCCGGTCCTCGTCCGGACAACTGAGGGGGCGAGTAGACACTTCCGCGTTATTATTAGAACTAAGCGGCATATCGAACGGCAGATATGACGAGCCTGGATCGTTCTAATTTCGTACCTCCGGCCGTTTTCCAGGAACGGAACCAAGGACGTGTAAACGCGTTTCATCTGATTTCCTGTTTATATAAAATAAATGAGTTCCTCGCCGAGTTCCATATACCTACTTGGGCAGCGCGTACGTGTTCAGTCAGGTACGGATTGATTCAAAATAGAAAATGTGAAGTGAAAATTATACGAGGTGTGGCAAATAAGTTCCGGAAATTTAGTTATAACTGGCAACACTGCATCGTTCGTCAACGTTTTTCTAGAGAGGGGGGCCTTCCTTTTAGTTTCAGTCCAAGGTTGAAGTCGATAGCACGTTTGGTTTGTGTTTTATGTGTATTTTTTGGAAGTAACTTTTTTAGTGGCGGCGTGAAAATGCGAAAATCGATCTGAGAAGATTTGTTGTCCTCCATTCGGAGCGACGGTAGAGACTGGATGAGTCGGGTAGTCACTGGAGATAACACCTGGATATTTGAGTATGTCCCCGAGATCCGTTAACAAAGTCAGCAGTGGGTGGAAAAGGGTGGAGAGCGGCCAACGAAAGCGAGGTCACGACTGAAGGCAATGTTGATTGTTTTTTCGATATCCACAGCATCATTCATCGTGCATATGTTCCTGCCGGTCAGACAGTGACTGGACAGTTCTATTATTGGCGTCCTGGAATGCCTGCGGGCCCGCGTTTTCCGAGTGCGACCCGAACTCGCCGAGAACGGCTGGATCTTGCACCACGACAACGCGCCAGCCCATTCCCCGCAAGACTTTTTGGCAAAAAAGGTATTCCAACGTTGGCGCACCCACTATATAGCCCCGATAGTGCCCCCTGCGATTATGTTTTATTCCCTCAATGGAAGTCAACATGACGGCGTACAGGAGGTCCTTTGACCTGTAACCGTGGTGCTGAATGGGTTAACTGCGGAGGATTACCAAGGATGCTTCCAATCGTTGGAACAACGTTGGAATCATTGTGTACAGTTAGAGGGAGACTATTGTGAAGTTCGATAATAAAATTTTGGCGAAATTTTGTTTGCTTGTTTTTTCATTGACAAATTCCCGGAATTAATAGCCACACCTCGTAATATCTATTAAGGAGGAAACGCCAATACCGGCGTTAGGCGTGCGGGTTGTTTGAAGCCAAGATCTCTAAACAAAGGAGGTGGCCTACAAACTGCATGTTGAGTTTCTTAGTATTTGGCACGCCTACCCTGCTGTAGTAGGGGAAGACAACTGTGCAAACAGTAAGGGATGGAATATGGTTCATCCCTATTTTTGGTAATTTTTTAGATTAGTGTGCTTATGTATCTGGAGAGGCATACTCCAAACTCCCGCCAACAATTAGTATGTAGTAAATTATATATAAAAAATATTAAATTAATATTTTCAGCACTAGTAATAGTGAAGTGAATTTCGTTAATAAAAAATAAAGTTAAACAGTTGTTTCACTACAAATTGAATTGACACTTCTAAGGAAGTTTTAAGAGAAAAATTAAGGGTTGTATAAACCACCGCAACACTGCTGATTCCTTCGCTCCACCCGCCTTAAAACTCATGGCGTCACTGGTATTTGAATCGAAAATGTCAAATATTGTTTGCTAACAAATTAAAAAGTTACCGTTACGTTTTGTTTATTATTTAAGTGCTGTTGAGAATATATACTTTTATGTCAAATCTCAAATTATGTTGCGTTATAATTGTGGAGCACATTTTATACTGCCGATTCTTGAAAAACCAAAATGAAAAAAGAAACTGGCGAATCTATTACTTTCTATAGTGTTTAAGAACCTTAATTAAGAAGAGAACGGAATTGAAGGTGCTAAGATGCAATCGAAAAAATATATTAAAATTAAAAAAAATAAAGCCTTTCCAAAATTTGACAAAACAGTTATAGGTAGATATTATAAGGTGAAATAAAAATTGAGGGAGACTATATATAGACTATACACCAATTAATTGATTGGGCTAAATAAAAGTGATTTCATCATAACTGTCGATGAAGAATCGGATACAAGTGGCGTTTGTAGTGATTCTGACGAATGCTATAGTGCTAGTGTGTTTTCTTGTTATAATGTACAAATATTTAAGCTGTGTTTTTATGGAGCTGTTGTTATGCAGTATATGAAATATATGAGAAATATTTTTGTATAATTGTTTGCTGTTATCATTTTTTTATTTTATTTTTCTGATCGACCAAAGAACACCCCAAAAAAGTGTGGTAGTCGAATTAAAGAACATTATTTTGAGTGTATTGTATTGAGTGAAGGCTTTTACTTGTATTATTTATATTTATTAAAATGATTCAGAAAATAAATATATACATTCGTGATAAGCAAATTTCATTGTCATATGTTATTAGATTTACGACAGGTCTTATGAGAAAATAATCTCCCTTTATACATGTGAGACCATGAAAATAGAATTCTCTATTTAGATAAGGCTGAAAATAGCACTATGAACGACGTCATAATGTTATTTATTCTAGAATTACATACATGTAATGCACCCATAGCTACCAATTTGTTTTAAATTAAGTAAAACTTAAGTAAGTGTTGTTAGTTATATAAAATAGTAGTATGACATTTGAATAACATTAAGAAGCTTATGACAAGTTATATGTTACAATAAAACTTCTTTAATGCTCTCAAATAAATAATTTATTGGTTTAATAACAGTCTGACTGACACTTGCATAATTTTGATAATCGTGACAAAAGAAGTGTGGTATTTCTTGCAAAAACAGTTCCATATATGCTTATAAAGGTAAAGCATGCTGTTTGAAGAGAACGTAGAATGAGACATTTGTTTCCTGATACTTCTACCGCAACGAGAATATTGGCGATTAGAAATATTTCCTAGAATATTTCTTACAAAATAATTAAATAAATAAAAATATCACTAATTTCGTTTTGCACGACAATTTGCAACGGAGAAAGTTGATATTTCCGTGAAATAATAGGTCTATTTCTTAATTTGAAGTTACAATATTATCTGGAGATAATTATATCCTTCGACTTAAGAAAATTAAATGTTCATTTAACAGTTCTTTCTCATTTGTAATTTTTGCCCAATTTGTAAATCAGGTCCCTGTTCTTAAGTTACGCAGGTAAGTTTTAACTCTTTATAGGCAAAAAAAATCTGATTGTAAATGGTATTTCCAACAACGGGACCATCAGAACACCGAACACGGAAATAACACTGCTGACTCCATGTAAACAGGAGAAACAGCTTTCGACCGTTAATTTTGATTAGGTATACGCATCCCTGTTGTAATAGCAACCGCCGTAAATAAGGCAGATGAACTGCAGCGGATTTTGTCTGATGCCAGTTCAGCGACACTTTACGAAGAATCCTTGATCTTCTTAAACTGTCAGCAAATTGGTTTTGATCATGCTGGAACGTTTACATCCATACTGCGCATGCCTCTGACAGTTATGGACAGTTGCAGGAGCAAACCTGATAACTACCTTAAACTCCAAGCAATTTAACATGATTCTCAGAGATGTCGTTATTGAGTTTTATTGTGTTTTCAATTTACTGGCAACAATCCATTGCTCTACGTTTTTTTTCAAGTTCTTCTAGGAGTGGGTTCAGAGAAAAAAAATCATGAGAGTATCATCAGTTAAAAATACATACTCATTAGGTGTAATAAAGTAATATCAAGAATAAGAATATTGATGATGACCTAATAAAATAAAAAAGAAGTAGAAAAACAATGGGAAATACCACTAAATTTGGTACCTATTTTGCATTTTTAGATAGTACTCTAAAAAACGTTGGATACGTGTCATAGGATTTGGACTAATATACAGTTTTATGAGAGATATTAATTATTTAAAACAACATGACGTCACGCGTACATTTTTACCATCTGGCAACAATGCATGACAATAAAATCACTAAACTCAAACTGAGGTTATGCCATGCCATAGTCTAAGAATTCTGGCCCGTGATATTCCTAAACAAACATAACCTCTTAGTAATTTAGTTATATTTCTACACTCTGAAATCTCTTGAGTTTTGTCTCGGCAGAAAAATAGGTTATGTTATATTGATGGAAGTGACAAATGATGTTTACACGCACTATACCTGTCTCTATTTATACAGTACTGCATTTCATTTATTTTATTCTAAGACAAGTTGCATGCTATTGCTATTACATGTACATTAATTTGCCAATAAATCTATTAAATTTAAAAAACAACGAATATGGTCTTCATATATTTCCAAAACAATGTAATTTACTGACTTTCCAAAAACTTTTCCAACATAGTGGCATTCCCCATTGTTTTCGTTTAATTCTTCCATTTTTGTACGACTATAATATGAATATTGACTTGATTCAGTGAACTAGAAAAAATATGAATTTTGTCTTATCATTTTGAGACACCCTGTCTATAATATTATAGATGTAAAATCACAAATCATCGTAATACAAACTATAGTTCTCATCCTATCATCCACAGTTGAGTCACAAGATTCTGCACCTTTGCTCTCGCTGACAAAATATTTTTCGACGCATCTACCTACCACTAATTGCCCTGACTCACATAGTTGATATGATAGGAATCCTTGACACCGCTGAGTAATATTCCTTTTTTTTTCTGGAAATGCTGAGTTTGCCAAAGCAACCAGAACTTTGAAAACAATGGCGTGGCTAATGCGCTTCTGATGAGTCAGTTCTCTGTCTTAAGAAATATAACAAAAAAAGTATAACGAGCTGTTAGGATGAGGCAATTTATTCAAGACAAAGGCATTTTCCACGGTATTATAAAAAGTTATGTTAGGTTCAGCGTTGATTTCGTTCCAAGTCACTTATTTTGTGATGTCTTACATTGATGTCAAAAGAAGTCTCCTAACAAAGTGAACTTTTTACCCTCGGATCAAACTGCAGCTGAATAATTTAGGTAGATGGAAAGATCCTAAATTTAATCTCAACATAAATGTGTTTTGTTATGTTAAATGATTCCTACTGCTGATAAAAATCTTTTAGAAATAGACAGAGATGATCACGTCGATTAGTTCTCCTTCCTAAATTATAATTTGTTCTGGAATTATATACAGGGTGATTATAAAATATGTAGGCAAGGCAGTCAGAAATTCCTTGAATCGTCAAGTTGAACAGAGTAATTTTGCTTTAAATATAACTGCTGAAATTGATTACTTACGGAAAAATAAAGACACTTTGTTCTACAACATATTGCTTTAAAAGCCTTTCTTTTCGATACACGAAATGTTCTAAAGCTGACAAAAATACAAGCTTTTTCTGTTATATTTCACAAATCCTTAACGACAACGCATTTCAATAAAATTGAGGCCAACGTGTATATAAGTCAGTGGCGTGGAAGTGGGTAAAGGGACCCTATTTTTCATTAAAAAATATGGACGCCAAAATTAATAAAATGTATTTCCTTATATGCAGTTTTTCATATTATGCATCATTTATGATTGTGACGATTCGACATTTAAAATGAAATATTAAGTAATACAATCGGACTAAAATAATATTACATTAGTTTTCGAAGAAATTTTCGAAAACAGAGCAAGTTAGGACCGAACTTAAGACACATGTTTATATGGACAGTTTTTTGTAAAATACGACAAATGCGACCAGTTACAGATGCGGCTACGGGACGTCTCGGTAGATCACAATTATCAGAAAAACGGTTCCGACCGTACAGTCGTAATACCAACAACGGGAGCCGACATCAATATATGGGCGGACCCAGAGATACCGATAGCGGGTCTGTCCCCACAAAGCCTAGCCCGAGAACAACCAGGGCAAGTCAAAGAATCCCAGTTAAAGCTCGGGATGTGCAATTTAATTCTGTTACTGGCAGCGACCAGTTACCGAGGTCACGGCATAACAATCCGGAAAATCACTACATCAAATAATAGTACCGACCGCGAAAGCCTAAAAACCAATTTACACCCTGGATATTACTGGATTGACTGGATGTAAGAAAAGGACATAAGGAAGATATATCTGCTGTTATTTAATTTTGGTAAATTCACTAATATACAGGGTGGTCGTTTCCATTTTTATATTTGAAGGAAGCGAACCTTACATAAAAATAAGTTTTCTTAATTAATTCTAATCACGGAAATTAGCCCAGAAGACGGAGACTTGTGTATGAGAGGGGGCGGCATATTATTATTAAGCAGGCCGCATTTGCGACTAGGAACGACTTAGTTGGTAGGCCTTAACCACTATTCAGTGCAGGAATGAGGGAAAGTGGTAGAGCAGGACCTCTCTTGTACTTACGTGCAAGGGAGCAACTGAACTTCGCCTTTTAAGTTAATCAGTAATTTTCACATTTATTTCTACAAATACGCATTTCTTTGTATTACTTGTTTACGCTGGTTTCCTTAATAAAGTCATTATTATTATTATTAAACCTCATTAATTAGGGGGGTACTCAAATGTCGACCGGTATCAATCTCTCACATTGATCCAAACTAACATTCTTCTACCCTACCATACCCGCGGAGAGGGTGCCAATCCTCTCCACGAATGTAGTTGGTATACGGTCTACCGGCTGTGCGAACCCACACCGATATAGTCACATCGATTCAAGTACTGACGCCTTAAACCGCGCTAGCACCGTCCGACCCAAACCTAATAATAATAATAATAGTTATGATTATTGTTTCAAAGACTATAGCAGTTGTTAACAGTATATGACTATACAAAATTAAAAAAAAAATAACAATACGAAAAATAAATATCAACTGTTTTATAAATTATAAGTTTAGATGCAGCTGAATTTAATAGCATATGGAAAAAACTAAATTTGCATTAATTGTTTTGACTGAAAATGAATTTTTTGCAGGTGATGTTACTAAACAACGATGAAACGAGAAGGTAAGCAAAAAATATACTTTTTTATACCTGCGAAGTTTTTAGAGGGTCCACAATATATAACTTTTTTACTTTATTATGAATCTTGTGACATCATAGTTTGCTCGCAGTATTTTGTGCGCAATATTTTTTTATATTTACATTATTCTAATTCAGCTTTCATGCGGAGGAATTCACAATCGCTACGTTAAAAAATTACCGGATCCAAAGTACGGCAGCCCATCCGTCTGGGTAGAGGTCAGGAGGCGCTATTTTTTCCGGCGTTTCATGAACTTTCAATTTAACAAGACGGATCTTCGCCCAGAAAGACGGGCCTTTTGTTGAATCTTCTCACGTTGACGTGAGAGAATCGGCGTGGGAAGCGGGCACAATAAATGCGCAAGAAGGGTTTAATTACGTTTATTAAGCCTTTTTCCTTGCGGAAATTCACGCGGGAGAAACACAATAGGCGTTGAAAGGCGCAAAAAATACAACTGACTTTCCAATGGACCGTATGACGTGACGTCACAAGGTGTGCAACTCGCAGTAGGCTTGTTCCGTGAAATTCCTTTTATATGGTTTTTATCCGTTTTTATATAGTAGTAGTTGTTATGACTAAGGCCCGCTACAAACTATGCGTGAATTCGCAATTCGCACTGCGTGGTTTGTAAGAAATTCGTGCATTGTGTGTAGAGTGTGTGTAGAGACCCTACATCGCGCATAACGAATCACGAATTCACGCATAGTCTGTAGCACGTCTGTAGCAAACCTAAAGCACACACTTCGTTCGCAGACTGTGGTGTTGGTCGCTAATAATGTATTTCGGTTTTGAAAACGTATGTTCGACGTCAACAACGGTCACTGCATAAAAAGA
The DNA here is from genome assembly GCA_037114965.1 of Monochamus alternatus. Classification (NCBI taxonomy): domain Eukaryota; kingdom Metazoa; phylum Arthropoda; class Insecta; order Coleoptera; family Cerambycidae; genus Monochamus; species Monochamus alternatus. The sequence continues at coordinate 7,251,380 of CM073426.1, read as the reverse complement.
TCTAAGGCATAAAGTCAAGAAATCCCGGATTATTCTGCAAAACGGTATCAATTTTTTTCTTCACACGTTCAGCACTAGGTTCTTATAACTGGGAAATAAACTGTCGCAAATAAAAAACGTTATTTAGTTATTTATTGAATATCGTCACGTCACAGTTGCTTCAAGGCGGCTGAAGATATCCGTGAAATAAATTCGAGTAAGAATTCATTCCACTTAAAAAATTACCCTCGTTATCGGACGTGTAGTGCCGACCGTGGCAGCCTTAATACAACAGTACAAGTAGGAACTGAAATCAATATATGAACGGGCCAAGGTACTGAAAGCGGTTGCGCCGACAATGAAGCCTAGCCCAAGAATAACAAGAGCAGATCAAAGATTACGGATGTACAAGTTAATTCTGTTAGCAGCAGCGACCAATTACCTATGTCATAACTTAACAACCCGAAAAGTTACTATAGATTAAACAACGGCACTGACCGTGGAAGTCTTAAAATCACTATTCCAAATGAACTTTCCGAAATTTCAATAATTCTTCTATAACAGTGTTAATCAATAATCGATACTCGAAAGTGTGTAATACGAAACGTTTCTGATTTCAATTCTATTACATTTCAATCAAGTATTGTAATAATGGTAAAAAAGGGATATTGAAATTTGGTTTATTTTTTCGTTAATAGACATATAGGCATTCAAAAGACTTCTTCAGTTGAATTCAACAGAAGATTATTATTTACTAAATTTAGACCAACTGAAAAATAATTGTCTCTTTATTATTTAAAATACATTTTTAAAAAGCATTTTTGCTCCGCCAATAGCAAAACAGAATTGAGTTTGATTGAGCAACTAATTTCATTTGGTTCATCTGTCACAAAATTTCAACTAACAAATTTTTATAATGAGATTATCTTGATTTCTTGCATTTTTAGAATAAAATCTATATGTGAGACTGTTTGTACTTTTATACCGAGTTTTATACGCTTTAAATATATAGTTGTAATCGTTGTGTCTAGCGCAAATAAAATTAACAGTAAATTCATATTCTAGTTAGTTGAACTGTTCAAGTTTTACCTATCTAATCCATACGGTCGAAGATCACAGGTAATTTCTAGCGCCAATTTTCTTAACACTTGCAACCCTGGTTGCATAATCTGTAACAGTTCATTACAGTTTTGGACGAAGACAATTTCACTATAGTATAATCGCGGACAAAACTAAACGTTTTTGTATTACGTCCTCGCGAGAAACTTTCAACACGCGTCGCATATAAAAACATTGCACTATTTTGTTTTTGTTTGTAATAGTTTTTGGCACAATGGAATGCATGAGTATTGAAAAAATGCATTTCAAAAAAATTACTGAATACTGAATGTAATTAACAGTAATGATCATAATTATAGAAAACAGAAATAGAACAGAGAGTCTTGTTATTGGTTGTCAAATTTTGTGCGCTATACATATAGTTTCTATTATTTAAAAACTGTTTCGAAATTTCTTAAATTTGACTTCTAAATTCATTCAGACTTAATCGTTGGTATCCACCAAATTTGGCGATTTCTCTATCAAAAATTTAACGAAACTGGTATAGACGGATTAACGATAGATATTTTTCTAATTCTTGCTGAAATATATTTGCTTAATATTTAAACAAACATTAATTTATTCTATGATAAAAAATACCAGTGGGTAATGGAAAACAGCAATAAGCATTATGAATAATAAATACACCTGCTTAATATTGATTTGACATCAAGACTCTTGTTTGGATCATTCGAGTGAAAAATAACTGATTATTCGGTTATTGCAATAACCGAAATCACTCGGTTATCAGTTATATGAGTAACGAATTATTTATTTGATTTTTTTCCACTGTTTACTAGGGCTGCTACCTTTTCATATGCGCAAGTAGGATATTCTTATATTTTAAATTCTCAAGTAGGAACATTTTTTTACGTTGTATATGAACTAATTTTTTTACATATTTCGTCTTTTTGTCCCGATAATTCTATTTTAATACGAATTTAATCAAGTCCTCTGAGTAAGAGACATTTTTATAAAATAAGGACGAAAGGACAGAGGTTGCAGTAAAGACTGTCCTTTCGAAATAAGGACAAGTTGCAACCCTACTGTTCACTTGCAATGTGTGTGTTCGAGTTCAAGATTTGTATATACATACTCGTATAAGCGTAACAAGAACCGCTATAGTTGCGGCAAGAATTCAGACGGCTTGCATATGTCACGGCTGACGCAATTGTCAACATAATTTTCGATATTTGGTTGCGTTAAAAATGAATTATTCATTTGTTTGTATGACATAAGTCGTCTGACTTCTTGCCGCAACTATAACAAACAACGAAAAACTGTCGTAGCCATAGATAAGAGAAAATAAAATTTTGTGTTGGCGGAATGCAGGACAGTCGTAAAATAATTTTTGAAAAATGTAAATGCAACATATATTGTATATATCAAAGATTTGTATTGTTTATTTTAAATATATAAATTTACTCATACAAAAAGTATATATTTATGTATTTAAAATAAAACATTTACTATAAACTACAAAAATAGTTACGTACAGCTGCTGAGAATTCAAGTAACCATCACTCGAGTTATCAATCGGTTTTTGATGTCACTTAAATACTCAGTATTCGGTTATTGAAATAACTCGGTTTTTCCCAACATTAATCAAGAGTGTTAGAAGTCATTATTAAAATTTAGATCGGCTTTGCTGTTTCCGTAACTAGTAATTTGCTTATTGATTTGTATTTTACCTACATATACTTTAAATGTGACGAAATTAAAGTAAGTAGGTGCCCACCAAAAAGTTGCAACTTATCACTAAAACATATTTTGTTAAACGATGCATTCTTTAGTACTTCTGATAACTAATCATCAGAACAATTAAAATAATTTGTTATTGTTACGGATAACAATTAAACATTTCAACTAACGGAATTCAAGGTAAGGTTGCCTTGTATTGTTAAATAATAACACGTTTTTCCTTAATCGACGTATTTTCTATTATTATGTACAAAAAAATTAGCTAGATCATGTCATCTTTGAAATAGCAAGACTGGTATGATCTAGCAGTCTATACGACAAAAAAAAAATGTACCCATGACCACAGAGAGCCAGAGCGAATCCCGGGGCAAAAACTTTTGCAAGGCACCAATAACGTGAAAACTTTTCACGAAGGTCAAGGTCATTGTGTCTTCAAACGGCTACACACGGCATTAAAATAGTATCATTCGTGGGATCTGGTATCAGTATGATGAGCCTCGTCTCAACGGACATGACGATAACAAACTATTAATAATAATTATATAAGGGTATTAACAAGTCTTTAGTCTATAAGAAAAATGGACACTCGAGGCGCAGTCAAGAGTTAATTTCCCGAATGCAATTCAACGTTTTATCAACCGGGCCAATCATAGGAGAATGACCAATTACAGAAGAGATGCTACTATCCTACTTTTTCAATGTGGAGAAACGGTTTTTTGCCTCTTCGATGTGGACCAAATATTCCATGCTAAAATCGATGTTGAAAGTGCACAAAGGTATTGATATTTCGAAGTACCTAAGTATGGAAGACTTTACTTCATATTTGAAAGTAGAATCAACAAATTATAAACTGGAGAGAAACCAAATTGTATAATTGAAAAAAGCACTGGATGAGGAAGGAATATTTACAAGTTAAGGTAGAAAATACACGTTTTTAATATTACAATTTATACATTGAGCATTTTATTTACTTGCAACAATGATGGTACCTTTACAGGTTGCAACCATCGTGTTAGACCCAGGTGTTTGTCGATGCAATGAATTAATCTTTTTGGATATCACCCATGTCCAAGACAAAGATATACTCGCGACAAGAATTCAGACGACTTACGTCATATCAACAAATGAATAATTCATTATAATTTCATCAAAATATTTAAGAAATTGCAACTGATAGTAATAAAACTATATACTACACTAAAAGTTTGCATTATATACTGCACTAAATTGCAAGAAATCATTGTTTTTAGCGTGACCAAATATCGAAAATTACGTTGACAATAAAAACAAATGTGTAACGTCAGCCGTGACGTAAGACGTCTGAATTCTTGATGCGAGTATAGTTACCTATACGTATCCATTCCGGATACGAAAACAAATATTTCAAGATGTGTCATGATCATGGGATAAACTTTTTCAGTCAATGCTATAGAAATGTGTTGAAAATACATCAATCTGCGACCTAAAAATGCAGGTGGGAGATTTTTCTTGCGATATGTGGCTGGAACATGTACAACATAACATGTAGGCATCAACACAATTTTGAAAACGTTTTGACTGCATATCTTTGGCGCCCTGATCCAGCAAGTTTTACCGGACATGGAATGAGGCGTTCTTCGACAACATTACTGGCCAATGCTGCGAGTGATAACCACTGTGAAGCGTCATGGTGGTTGAAAATCGACTACGGTAGCGGGAAATTATATTGAAGATTCACTGTCCAGCAATTGCTGGAAAAATCCAGGTCTTACCTAGCGAAGTTGTGGGTCCCTCCAGTCCTTCAGCAACTCCTTATCGAATGAATTTAAATAATCCCGGTCAAAATGACAAAATCGTTCTTGATAAATGTTAATAATAGTAATTCTAAATAAAATGCTATAAAATCGAAACGTGGTATTGTGAATTCTAATCCACTAGTGTGTTAAAAGGTCTTTAATCCACGCAAAACAGATGTGTTAAACCTTCTTAATATTACAGTGGTCGCGGATAAACAAATATACTTATTTTGTCCACTGATTTTGAATTTATTTGATTAAATATCCTTCATATAGCGATAAAAAATGAAAAATGCGTATATTGAATAACATATTTCTTAACAAATAAATAAATGAAACATAAAACAATACTTTAATACACTTAAGGCACGGCCCATCTACTTCGTTTAGACGAAACATTTAGTGGCAAGAGCGAAGAAAATCGTTTGCATTCCTCTTTAGAGGAGAATGAAATACTTATAAATAAAATGGGACAACATTCCTGTTTGTGTGTGTTGCAAAAATATGTTTTTGCCTTCTGTCGTTATTTATACAAATACAGCAAAATCAGATATTCTTCCATTTCGTCATTTAACAAAGGATTTGCAACATCTTAATTTTGAAAAAAATGTACCACTAAATCGCGCGTTATAAAATGGACAATACACCTTAATCGCCAAGTCGAAACGTTTAGTCGTATCGTTTAAACGCCACTACTAAATGAAGTAGAGGGATCGTACCTTAAATCATCAAATATCTAAAACATAAATCATGGTTTTGCCAAAGTATGTGCCAATCATACTTAACATAATGCGATGTCTTTCGACTTGAATTTTATTATTGCACTACTAAAGTCACAACTTTGAACCAAATCTGACTTAATATTTCATAAACTTAAATAGAATGACAAATGATCTTGTGCCATTATCGATATTAATGTATTCTTGTAATAAATAGCAATTTGCACCATTTTCACTTCAAAATTACATAATTTTCAGGTGTAATGCTAATAGAGCATTAGCGTCTTGTGATAGGTGGGTATTATATTATTTTATATACATTTTGTATGCCCCCCCTGCGCTCGTCGGGCACTTGCTACACAAACTAATCTTCTTCTTCTTTTTCGTCTGATCATAATCATTAATCATCCATCAGTTTTCGACGATTTGATCCGAAATTAGTTGTGTTTCTTATGAAAGTGTAAATATACCAGTTTTTTGAATTATGTATATATATATATATATATATATAACTATTTTGTTCATTATGCTATCTTAATAGACTGTTAGTATTATAAATATCAGTAATAGATAATTAATTATGCACCTCTGAATGTAAACAAGCATTTGTGGAATTTTTAGATAGATTAGAAATGCGTTTGCTACGGAAAAAACAGCACGTCTATCTAGAAAAAAATAAGCATATTTAATCGCAGTTGATGTCGCCCGTTTCCAGTTTGCGGTTTTTCAGATTTAAGGTCAGTCACCACAACTTTCTTGTATAACATTTCACATTACAGACCCGTGTTCGACTGTTAAATGTCGAATTTTGGGGTGAAATTTCGACAGCTACGTACCACGGTCCAAGTAGGCGACCATTTGTATTCGTCACCTAGTTTAATTTGTATTCTATATATGTGCAAACCTTGTCCAGATAAGGCAGCGACGGCGATAAGTGTCGCTTAGCATATTTAAGCAGGTAAAAACTCCTAGAAAGTGGGCACTCGTACAGGTAAACCGCAGTTGGTAGCGGCCCTTGGCACTTTGAATGGGAATACGGAATAAACAAGGCACATGAAATTGACTGGCGTGTATACGTGCTGCTCAGAATGTCGTCCGTCTTGGTTGGTGCTATCTCCAAGATAAAAAGCACATGATGGATGATAAATTATACAGTCCCAGGCAGCCACATCGCATTTCCAATAAACGACGTATAATTGAAATTAAACGGCAAGTAAAGGTCAACTATTTCGCTGACAACAGGACTAGGTAGATATTTAGATATTTTGTTTACCTGATGCGAAACCGAATTCGTCGTGTCCACTCACACAATTCCCAAGGGAAACCACGCACTTGAATACTGGCAAACGCCGACGAGTACGTTTGGAACCCGAAACTTCAGCTGCTGTGTTTATTATTTACGATAATACGCACAGACTATTAATGACGTTGCCACGTTATGACTGTCCCTAAACAATCTCGTAAACTGACTGAAGTGAACAACGAACGGAACTGCTCTTTTGGATTTTACGCACACAACACTCAATACACCTCTAGCTTACCGGTAGGCTAACTGCTGTTACCCGCTCCACTTTATGGCACGCCTCTGGACAAAGTATTCGAGTAACTATGCCAATTTTGATAATACGCTACTGGACATTCGACTCGACGGAGTTTATCCTCTATCCTCTCCTTCCTGTTGCTTGATTCAAATATAAATTTAGATTAATAACCCCACCTCGAGTTCCTGTGTTCGCTTACCAAGATTTAAATTGCGTGCCTATAGAATTGATTGCCCTGCCTCTATGAAGTAAAACATCTATCGTTCATAAGAATGCTTGAGAATAGTTTCTGAAGCCTTGGCCCAATTTTTTTTCAAATTTATTGTTTGTATGTACGATGATGATGCATGTTAGAGTTAATGACAGTTGTGGCTAAATGTTTTTCAGGTCTTTCATCTTCGACATCAGTATAAACATTTCAACACTTTATGGCTACTATTTCAATTCTTAACATATATTTTAATTGCTTGAGAAATTTGGGTTGGAGATTGAATCGAACTCGTAGCATTCTAAGGCGACTTTCCAAATAATTTTTACAGGAAAATTAAAACAATGACGGCGTTGTTACAAACACTAAAAGAAAACATTAAAAATTTAGATATTGTATCCAAATATCTCAGTACAACGATAAAATTCCCAAATAAATTATTATTTTACTATATTATAGTATACTTATGTAGAATTTATTCTTGATTTAAATTTAAATTCAAGGTACATGCTTTTGCAATATTAATGATACTCCCACAAAACAGTTTTTGGAACTTTTGGAATTTCTGAGTATAAATTTCATAAAATCTCTATTGATGAGTCAAATAATTATTAATAACTGATGTTAAAAATAAAGTAGATAACAGCTCAAAAGAAACCGCAAAATTCATTTTAATGAGTGCCATTAATATTGCAAACGATTGTACATATGCCTATGTACCTTTGAAACTAAACAACTTACTTATTAAGTAAGTACTTTAGTGGCTTTTTTAATACCGAGGTTATAGATTGCCTAATTTTTGGTTTTACAAGGTGGCCCAATAAATGAAATCAAACTACTAAATTCTGTTAAAGCTACTGAAATTAATATGTAATTTAAATTTGAATAACAAAATTTATAAACTAAATATCAGTCTAATTATTTTTTTAGTTATAGTGTGAAATTGGGGTTTTCTTTCTTAGTTGAAAGATCTTTGCAAACTTCTTCTTTATTTTAAACATACGCCACTACATTGTCTCTGTAGTTTTTTTTTGTGAATATCTTAAATAGAACATTTTTGTTTTTCGTCATCCTAAACTCAAAATTACTCTGAAATAGAAATTTTAGTTATGCTTCCTTAAACCAACCATCAGATATTTAGGATTTTAATATTGTCCATTATAACCACGCTTACCTCCTATATTTTAATTAGCTTTCAATATATACTGAACAGAGCCCTTTTTGAAAATACAAATTATTTAATTTATATGAGAAAATTAGTTTAATATATATGTATTCAAAATAACAAACCATAATAATGATTATTAAGAAAATTTATGAAAGTAGCAACTGCCACCTACGTGCCAAAATTAGTACTGTCTCAGAAAATTGCCACCTAAGTTTTGTTTCATTTAACAAATTAGTAAAAAAAATAAAAAATAATGAAACAAAAAAGAAAAAAATCTGGTATTCTACTTTGTTTACCTTTTAATTTCTATTATCAACCATTTCAATACAGCTTTTACTTGTTCAACCGTGTTTTAAATACATTTTTAAATTTTCAGATAAAAACATTTTTCTCAAAAATTTAGTTATGCAACCTACATAACATTCTATACCAACAAAATCAGTCATAGCCATATTGCAATAGTTTTTTCTTACATTTAATTCACTCTCTGTTTCTGGAAAAGTTCATGAAAATACCAAATAGTTTTATTAATTTTTGCGTAATTTTTGGTTGAAAATATACAATGGAAACTTCATAAAATGCATAGGCGCATCCAAGGGGAGGGGGGTAAAGAGGGAGAATTATCCCCCCCAGACCGAGAGTCAAAAGACAAAAATATATAATGAAATTTGTATTATTAACAAAATGAGAAAACAGGATTTTGTCATTAAATAATTGTTTTTGCTTATTATAATTTTTTCATTTATTTTTTTTATAGAAATACATGTACCACTGACATTTTTTCTCTAAATAAGAGCATGTTATTTATTCCTTCCAATAAAAAGAGAATCTGATTCTATCGTTTTACCCTATTAGGAATAAGTCATACAAAATTTAGACATTTTACAAAATTTCTCCATTTTTCTCACCCTCAAACTAAAATGCTGGATGCGCTCCTGGTATAATGAAATTCAAGAGTCGGTTACGTACTGTCCTCTAGCAAAACTTGTCGATACAAGAAATTAACGGTCAGTTTGTCAAATTTCTCTAAACCATTCTATGAAAAGGAGTAGATAATAAAGAAAATTAAAACGATTGAAAGGGAAGGAAAACCCTTAGGTACAGTTAGATAATCCCTTAACACGCCCTTAGTTCAGTGACCTGAAGAGATATACCACCTTTCATTAGATAGAGTGTCTGTCCGTTATCATAATGAGATCTATGAGGCAGGAATTTTATTGATAACGGAGCCATTTATAAGGGTAAACATTTCGGCAAACCATCAGATAAAGAAAAAGTTCTCTTGCCTTCTGAAAATTGACGAAGATGATTTATTGCCGGTATTGATTTATAGTTTATTTTAGCTCCCTACGCACGAAACAACTTATGGAAATGCCAGAAGATGGAATCGTTCCTTCTGTTTGAAAATAACGAATACCTATATCGATATCGATATATATGGTCACAGAAAAATTAGGATTTATCTGTGATATGGGTCACCTAAAAATTCAATAAGTCATTGTAATATTCGTAATGATCTAATGTGTTTCTTAATACAATAAATGTTGGAATTATCATATTTTAAGAAAGTAATGGTAACGAATAGAAGCAAATATTATAACCCGATTAACATTATTCATCCAAAAACTATAGGAAAAATTGAAAAAATGCAAAATGATTTTCCTAGGGTCTATCACTTTTTGAATCGCTATATGTAACTTTGGTTCAAGGGTTTGGTTTTGATAATGTAATAATCAGTAATAATAGTTATTATAACGGGAAAATATGGGAATGTTTATAAGTATAATTAACGGCAAGTACTCATTTTTAAATTGATTTAATTGATTCTTAAAATTAATAAGCACTTTGCTGATTTTCAAAGGATATTAAACGTATGTGTATTGTGTACTATCGTTTACAATAATAATGACACTCATTAAAATGAATTTTGCGATTTCTTTAGAACTTCTGATGTATTTGTAATGAAATCTACTTCACATTTTTAATATTAATTGTTTCACTCACCGATATAGATTTAATGAAATTTCTACTCAGAACTTCCTGAAGTTCAAAAACTATTTTAAGAGAGTGTCATTATTATTGCAAACGATTGTACATATTGTGCTATTAATTTTACTTGTTAGTCTTACGTGCATGAGAGGGAAATGTTGATTGCGCATTGTTTATTTTTTATTATATAGGGTGTTAATTAAGTATGCGCACAAACGTTAAGGGGTTAATCTATGATTGATTTTAAGACAAAAAATTCATATAAACATGGGTCCGCAACGGTTTTGTTTTCCAGATACAGGGTGTTAATTTGGAAAAAAATCAAATTTTTGGATCTATTTTCTAGTAGTAAAAGCACCTTAGTTTAAACTTGGCACACCCTAAAAGGTATTTAGAGGCTACATTTCGCGGGTATTAAATTATTTTAAATTTATTTTCATGACCCACCTCGCAATAATTTTGCGTTGAGTTCTGACCAATTTTAACTCTTAACTTAAATTGCGTGCATATGAATGAAATTAAGAAATTTTCTCGAAAACGGTTCATCGTATCAAAAATTACCAAGAGACATTTTTTAATTGATTTAATCGACAGAGCTTTCGAATTTTGAAAAAAACGTTGTAGTGCAATTTTTTCTTAAAAAATTGTGAAGGTTAGCCATATCTGCACTTTTGGCTAAATTAAAAATAATTTAATACCGGCAGAATGTACTCTCTAAATTCCTATTAGGGTGTGCCAAGTTTCAACTAAGTAGTAGCTCTTACTACTCAGAAAATAGATCCAAAAATTTGATTTTTTTTTTCAAATTTTAACTGTAAAATAAAGCCGTTGCGGACCCATGTTTATATGAATTTTAGGTCTTAAAAACAGTCATATATTAACTCCTTAAAGTTTATACACATATTTAATTAACACCCTGTATAATAAAAAATAAACATTTATAGTTAACTGCAGCTGTTGCTTTTAAATATTTAAAAATTACCAAAATTTAAAACAGTATTTTAATATTAAAAAATTTATTAATTATATCATTCTCTGTTCAAAAATAAAATTGCAAAACAGTTGTCGAAACTAAATTCTTCAATTTTCACAATAGTTGTTTCTCTTTGGATTTTTTATCATCACAAAAAAAAACAAGCTGGCGCGTGGTAGGCAACCCGAAAACGCACTCAACTCGAGCAACGAACTAGTTCTTCTATTTGCACTGTTGCCACGTTGTGATAAAATTCTTGATATAATATCTCGAGTTATTTTAAGAACGGCTTGTAATATTTAACTTTCAATGGTTCAATTATACTTTATCTATCTTATTGTTACGGAAGCTCACCTACCTTGTTTGTTTGTTAATTATGTTGTTGTTTACGTTATAATTTATAATTCTTGTGATGCCTTTATTTTGACGTTTTCTGGAATAGTCCCGGCTATATTCTATTGAATTCTCGACACGTTCTCGATGTCACAGAAACTTCGAGCATCCTAAAAAGATATATAAGCAGCTGGAGTCAGTTTATATTGAGCAACCAGTTTTTCCTTCAAGCAGTACCTATCCAGTAATATAATTCAGAAAATAAGACGGTTTTCAATCCCGAATTAAATATCACCGGATTCCGCCCACTCTAATGGCGTTGTGGCACGCACGACTCGAGACAATAAACAAAGGGCATAATGTGTTGTGTTTTGCAATGTCGTGTCTTGTAGAAATTAGGCGAAAGCAAATGCGGATCTGTTGAATATAAAATGGTGAAATTTGTGGGGGGTAATTATAAATCGATCAATATTCAGGGGCTGGCTGGATATCTTTTACAGTGATGACGGCTCATGACTATGCAACAGGGTCTATATTTATTTCGTAATATTATGTGTACACCCTGCTGGTTAGGTGTATATTCATAAATGTATCGTATGTATGTAGGTACTTACGTTAAATCGTGTCAGGGTATAATTTTACCTGATAATGAAATGGGGCAGGTGGCAGGTGGCAAATGGCAGGTGTAATATCGTATCTCTTTGATATACCTACAGCAAAACAAAAGTAACTTTTTGTCCTAATGTGATTCCTAAGGGCTCTATGATCATTGATCAATTACTCGCGAGAATCGTTGAAGACGTAGACTTCACATTTGGTCTAAGTGTAATTCATCGAACAGTTTCTAGGTTGCAAACATAGAATTCCATGAAGCAAGTATTCTGCGGGCTAATGCCCCGACCAGCATTGACTTACATCTGAAAAAAAAACTGTGGCTTTTAAGTCCAGCATGGAGTATCGAATGACCGCTAGAGGTAGCTTGTCTACACCGCTTAGTTTCTAGATTGCTTTCCCATTTATTTGGGCACAGTTTTTAAACTGAAATCTTGACGTTTTAAAGCTGGTATTATCCAACTGATAAAGGAATCTGCCTGTTAAATACACAGGGTGTTTCAAAAAGACATAGCATTATTGCTAGGGATGATAGAACAGTGAAAAATAAATAGGATTTCTTAATAAACGTATGTCCTAGAGCCACTCATTTTTCAGATACAGGACGTGCAAGATAATTTTAGAAAATCAAATTTTATATGTTTTTTAAGGACCGACAGATTTAATTAAAATTTGACACAGGCACAATCGTTTGCAATAATAAAGACACTCTTTATAATCAATTTTGCGATTTCTTTTGAACTTCTGAGGTATTTGTAATGAAATCTATAATGAACTTTCAACATTAGTTCTTATTTGTTCACTCACTAATAGAGACTTAATGAAGAAGTTCAAAAACTGTAGCATGTACGTTTTTCGTCGTACCGAAGACGCCGCTGATATTATTTTTTTCTTGTACAAAATTTCCTGAAAGGCAGCTGCCATAGAGAAAAACGAGAAAGTGGTGATGTTAAATTTCAATAAAATAATGCCGGTAAACCTACATTAGCTACAACTGATCAAAAAGATCAACATATTTTAAATTTGGCCTTCGAAGATCCAACCATTTGTGTAAAAAAATTTCTTGACAGAGAAGTACGACATCCTCCAACTTGTGGAGAATATCAAAAGGTAAAAATTGCACCCATACTATTACAGAAAATTATAAAAAATTTTAGGAGAAAACCCAGATTAAAAAAAGTTAGAGAATAAAATGTCAGTGAAAATGCTTGTGTACTAGCGCCCTCTACTTTGTACTAAAATGACACATTCATCGAATTATTTATTCTCCTCACGACACCATAACATAACGTACGTCAGCTACAACTGATCAAAAAGATCAACATATTTTAAATTTGGCCTCCGAAGATCCAACCAAATTTGTGTAAAAAAACTTCTTGACAGAGAAGTACGACATCCTCCAACTTGTGGAGAATATCAAAAGGTAAAAATTGCACCCATACAATTATATAAAATTATAAAAATTTTAGGAGAAAACCCAGCTTAAAAAAGTTAGAGAATAAAATGTCAGTGAAAATGCTTGTGTAACTAGCGCCCTCTACTTTGTACTAAAATGACACATTCATCAAATTATTTATTCTCCTCACGACAGCATAACATAGGAAAAGCTATTTCGTGGCAGTAACGAGACAGGAAACACTTTATAGCACTTAATATGGGTTGAATTAATTCACTTTAAAAAGGCATCAGCTTGCACCGGACTAGGCTGTCGACCTTTTCCAGTGCTGCATTAATGGATGCATACCTCAACGTAGGGTTGCCAGATTTCAAAAGACTAAAAGCGGGACTCACAAATTATAATGGCAGAGAAATGTATCACAGGCAAAAATTTTATATTTTTTGAGGTCAAACGCTTTAAATTAAAAGTAAAAAATCGATCTGTTGAAACCATTTTTTGGGCGATTGAAAAAATATTTAAACAAATAAATACTATGTACAATAAGTTTATTATACATAAGAAAAACAAAAATAATTTATCTTAGAAACACATATTTCAAACAACAAATACAAAGTAATATAAAAATAAAGATAAAACATCTTATAATTTGTAGATTAAGTATAACTAAATTTTAATCTGAGATTTTGAGGAATCTAAAACGGTTATTCCGATCAAACAAACGCCATGGGCAAAGTTAGGTCATCAAATCTGGGGAGCTAAAGCCAGTGTTGCCAACCCAGACCAGTTGAATTATCGTATACGTTCGTCATGCGGTAAAAAGATCGTATCTTTTACTTGTGATACTTTTATGAAGTTAACCTTTAAATACATCATTACTATCATGATTTTTAATTTTTAGAAAATTCTTATAAATCAATTGTCAATTTGTGAAGATAATTATAACAAACATAAAAATAGAAAACTATATGCACCTCGAAATATTTTATTAAATAAATTTATAATTCAAAATCCGAACTAAGGTCGTTCTGCACCCGTCTGTTTAATGGATGAAAAGTATTATAAGAAGTAAACAAATATATCGCTAATAGGTTGCCTAAAAATGACCGAGCAAGACATGATTAATTAAAAATAAATTAATTAAGGGTGCCCCCAAAATTAATGGAACACACACAGCAAGAGTGGATGCCTCACCAGTGGCTAGCCAGAAATTTGACAAGGGGGGGGGGTTCAGTGAATACATTATTTCAAACTAGATTTTTTCAATAAAAAAAAATAAGTAAATTTTAATAAATTGAAACAACAAACAAACAAAAATGACAAAAATAAGATTAGAACTTTCCGCAGATTTAGTTTACTGACCGCGTTGCTCTTGGAGAATAGAGTGATTGCAGGTTTGTAGTGAGACATTACCTATATGACCCAACCAACCCAACCCATGGGGGGGTTCTGACCCCCAAAACCCCCCCCCGTGGATACGCCACTGTGCCTGACGACAAAATACTGCTATTTAACCAAACTTACTTTAGTCTAAAGGTTGATGGTTAAATAGATACAGGGTGTCATATGACACTATTTTTTATCTTTTGGTTTATTAGTAGGTTCATGAGTATGTATGTAAATTTAGATGATTTTTTTTTAAATGAAAAAAAAATACTACATTACTGGCTAACGACTAAAAGCAGGAGTTTTGAAGTGCGTGTGGTGGGAGGTACAGCAAAAAGACGGGAGTCTCCCGTATAAATCAGGAAGGTTAGCAAGCCTATCCTCACGATTCCCAAATCTTATTGACGAAAATCACTAAGTGGCTGACATCTGTTGATAGATTTCGGAACTACTGTAGGGATGAACAACAAATTACTTGCATAATAGGAGTGTGAAGTTTTTAAGTATTGGTACAATCGTTTGCAGTAATAATGACACTCTTTAAAATGAATTTTGCGATTTTTTGTTAACTACTGACGTATTTGAAATGAAATTGACTCTCAACTTTTAACATTAATCCTTAATTCTCACTCACCAATAGATATTTAATGAAATTTCTACTCAGAACTTTCAGAAGTTCAAAAACTGTTTTGAGGGAGTGTCATTATTATTGCAAAAGCATGTACATAGTACCAGAATAGTATAACTTTATCTTGAATGAAGAACAGTACACAAGACAATTTGTAATAAATAGAGTGTGGTGGTGAACAACAATCCAATAAATCTGTTTTGTATGTGTAGTGGATATTTTCTGTATTTTTTAGTAATTTTGTAAACTTTATTGAGATCGTACAATATTTAGATATAAAATGTGTACAAAAATGCAAAACATATGCAAGAATATTTACATACACAAAACCTCGGATAATCTGTGCTGTTTTCCAGGGTTCTTCTGGTATATAATCAGTGAAAACCGATAACTAAACACATGAAAGTATGTAGCAAACTTTTTCTTATAAACAGTGCTGCCAATCAGTATGTAATTAAACGAAATACGTATAATTTCAAGAGTAGGTGTGTAGAATTCTAACACTCTCAAAAAGTGTGTAATTACGGATATTTTAAGTATTTTAACACAAATTCTTATTAAATGGTAGTTCTGTACCGGTGAGAGTATTCGGTGATTGTAACTGTAACCACCATGTGGAGTTTGCGCGACTTGGTTTATCTTTAATCTATGCTTCCATGGATTTTAGAAAATAATAAATGTTATGATTGTATCAGGATTGTATGTATACTGTGTTCTGTCATTATTGACTGTGGCTTGATCATAAGATTTGTACAGGGTGATTCCAAAATAGTTGCGGTAAATAAAACAATGGATTCCTGACCTATTTCACTCGTTGTCACCTCACACACCTCTTTCACACAAAAATTTTGAAAAAAAAATGTCTGAATAGTTCTATTCAAAAAAAACTTTTTTGTATCTACACACATTACTAAATATGTTCTAGTTTGCATACAAAAAAAGTAAAATTGAATTAAAAGCCAGCATCTCAACCCTAAAATTCTGCAAACGATACACTCTGTAGTAAGTTCCTATCATTATAGTTGTCAACCGTTATTACCGGTTTATTGAAATGCTTTTTTATCATTCTTATGATAAGTTTAGCTGTTGTTTCGACACTACAAAAAAAAAAAGGAAACTTGATTTCAGAACTTGCTTTTAAAGGGTTATAATTTCTTAGGGGATGCTAAAATTATTTGCAGAGTAGTTGTGTTATATCTGGTCGCCTACCTGTGTGGTTGCCTATGCCCAAAATTTATTATACAATTCTGGGCCTATGCCTACACCATCGTCTGCTACATCGCGTCGCCTTGACAAAGCACGGCCGCTGCGATTTGAATGAATATTGAAAAGTTTCAATAAATTAGCCTTAAGTTATAATGTAAAATAATTTTCTCTAATTTTTTAAATTAATTAAAACAATTCAATTTTGAAAACAGGAGTGTACTTAATCGTGTAATATTCTTCATGTGCGTGTAATGTCGTGTAATTTGCATGTGTTCAGAGGATATTTTTACAATATGTCATTGGCAGCACTGCTTATAAAGGAATTTATGCCAGGTAATTATAACAATGTTACGTTGCGAATTATTTAAGAATGTTTTTCAATCTATATTAGACATTATACTGACAATTTTCTCCATTTAATATGGATAATATGGATATTTCATGGGGTGACTGAACTGTAACAGACGCTGTAAACACATACTTTTGACAGCATGGGGCTTCTCGCGTTCTCTCCAGACAGAATTATGTACCTCAGCTTCTTTTGGAGATTGCACACGATCCCCCAAGTAGTTCAAGATATCTCGAACCGAACCATTATATCTGAATCTGAAAGGTTACGAGCATACTAGTAATTCACGATAAATATGCACTAGGAATTTGTCTTACATTAACGTTAAAATAATCCTTTTGATAAGTAAAATACACTTTCACCTAAAAATTACATAAAAACAAAGAATTAAATACACCATGCATAAAACACAATTGCAATTAAAAGCTTTAATCTTGGTAACTGTAAACAAATTGTTGATTACTCCTAACCACTGCAATGTAATTTTATATTATGATGACTGGAATGCGCTAAAAGCTGCGAGAATGGATTATTCATGATCAGCGCCATATTTTGTTGTGTGCCTCTAGCAATGGCGGAGCAGTAAGGGCTTAACTGATTGTGAATTGAAATGAAATTGAATTCTGGATATGAAGAATTATTTCGTGCTATATGCTGGTTAATTTTACAGTCCCTTGTAAAACATGACATGTTCCAACAATAACACCCACAAAAATATACAAAGATTAACTCTAACGAGATACAAGATAAAAGAAGAAACCACACTGTACGCCAATGACGTGTTTACAAACAAAATAATGGGAAATTAAGAACACAATTCATATCGTACGTGCAGATAGTTGTCTCTCTCGCACCCACATACATAACCAATGAAGTATGTCTTTGCTGAGTTTCATGTGCCTCCTCTTGTCTGCTCCTAGGTTTGGTACCTTTATTTGGATGCGCAAATGGAATAAACGCATTCCATATCGTACATTTCAGTGCCCCTAACATCCGACATCTTTAATTTTACAGAACCATCTAGTGGTTCTTGAATTTCGCGAATTAAATATTAATTTAATCCATTTAATTTGAAATTGGTATTGTAATAAGATGCACATGCACTACTATTCCTATTTTTATCAGAAACATGAAATGCGTCGTAGGTTTTCACAGCACGTGTATGCGGGTATCGATTAAAAACTTGTCTATTTTCTTGTAAATGTTGACAAAGTGTAACAGTATAGTGGATAAAGTACCCCTATGACTCCTGGATAAGAAGTAAGAAGCAGTTATTCAAACTGATGTGGTATAGGCGGTACTAGTGATAAAAATTCATATTTCTATTTTTTATATAATAAAAATCGCAAGAATACAGACCACTGTATACAAATTTAAATATACAGGGTGTCTGTGAAAGGTTGGGAAATCTCGGAGCTGAAGACACCAAAAAAAGTCGACTGAGCCAAATATGCATTATTCGAATGTTGCTGGTTTCAAAAATACAGGGCGTTCAGTGCTAGAATTTTATTTTGAAATGTCTCAATAACTTTGAAACATGGAGTATTAAAAAAAAAATTGGCACAATTATGTTTTTTGGCACGGCAAATAAGAATTTTTAAGCAGCTGAAAGCAAAACAGTTTTTACTCGGTGCACTGAGCATTTCAAATAGGATTATTTCAAAAATGGTTACGCCTACCGACTTCAGCAAGGTATACCTTTTTCAAATAAAACAGGTAGGAGGATCGGTTGTTTCGACAGTCAGATGGATACATTAAGATGCATTTAAAAGAAACGTGGTGTGCCACAAGTGGCGCCCTCTACTAGTGACGTCAAAATTAGAAACATATTTGAATTTTTCGCCCGCAAAAACCCCCGATTTACAAATTTTATGTAAATATTTGAATTTCTTAAGAAGTTATTTACAAATATCGAAAATAAAAATTTAACTTCAACACACTGTAACTAAGTTAATAATCAATTATGGAAAAAATGTTATAGAAAGAGGTAGCATTTATTTTCGGTCTAGAATTATCATTTCCGTACACCCTGTATAAACTGAACCATATAATTTTATTATATAACACTAACTGATTTGAATCATTTCTTAATTAGTCAATTTTTGCTTCACATTAGTTTAGAATTTCTCAAAACAGTAAATGGATGTAGCGTGAAGTGGAAGCATTGTTCCTCTACAAATACAGGATTCCTAAATCGGAGTCAGATATCGAATCGAGAAACGTTTATTTACCACCTTAAAAATGGTAAAAATACAATGAGTGTAAAGCTTCTAATTCACGTGACAATGATGAAATGTATCTTTACGAAATAAATACATATAAAAACCAATAAATTTCATATTGATCCTTAGGAAAAGTTTATTTAAACGTCCTTTTTCATTCAAGGGGGAATGCTTTCAATTATTGATAATTTATTATTTATTGGCATTATTAACATTCTGTTGACAGTGCATTTCAAAGTATTGGAAGATGGACTCAATATGAATAAATTGAAATGTAGATAGCAAAGATCCACTGTGGGAAAAATAAAAAAACAATAAAATAACGCTAATTAAATCAGTTAATGCTTTGTTGGCCTTTTTGTGGGAGACAAATGACCAACGAGACCTTTAAAGTAATAAACAAATATATCATCATATTTTGTGAAATTTTATTTTTTGCTTAAAAATGACGATGTAAGGATATTCAAAAGATGTTTTTCTACGTTTATGCAAAAAACAACACTTTATTGAACTATATTTAGTGGAAAAAGTGGTTCTTCATTGCCCTAGTGCAATAAAATTTTTATTGCATTCATCTGTCATTCTACTACAGGATTTTGTGACAATGACAAACATAAACATTGAAATCGACGTCATATTTTCCTACAAGTGTCATATAAATAAAACATTTTTTGGTTTTTGCATGAACGTAGAAAAAATATTGTCACGGATTTCCCAATCCGAATTTTTACTATTGCCAGAAAAACAATCCGTTAATTAATTACTTCTTTATTAACTATACTCAGTACACTACTGAACACTAATTAGAACTCAACTAAACACTTATTTAATTAATCGCTATCTAAATCACTTTGATATATCCAACTAAACACTTCAATTCAGACTGTAATACAAGACTTATACAAGACTAACTTAATCGGCCGTTTATTTTTCTTTTATAGACCCAACGAATATTCCAGGTTAGTATCTCTAGATTCATTTCCCCGAACGACTCGAATGCTTCTCGTCGATTCCCCAATTTTCAAGTCCCGTCTCGATCCACGGCTTTTTGTTTGTTTAACAGAATCATGTAGGGGCGATCGGGGCAATCTTAGCATTTCGCGATACCACAGTCGTCGGTTTGGGTGTGAGTGGGGCAAATTCCGTGACAATATTATATGCAATTCGTACAATAAGTGTTTATTGCACTCAACGTGTTGTTCTACTCGACCTGACGGCCTCGTTGGACAATTTCACATCGCGTCCAATAAACTCTTACTTTTTGTACTTACTTGTTGTATAAATAACTATTTTTGATTGTTTAGATGTACTAATTCAAATCCTATAATTTGCAGTGCAGTAGACAAGGTTGGAAATTTAAAATTAAAAATAATATAGCCTCGAATGTACCTAAACGATTTTCAAAATTCAAATTCACTTTTGGGGATACAAGAAACACACAATCAATCACAATAAATGATATTTGACATTTTTAGATTTTCCCATATCACTTTGAAATTGTATAAAGATACTTCTTGTTATTGACCGAATCCTCAAAACTATTGTTGTAAACGACGCCTAAAAAAGAACGTAAAAATGGAGAGGAAGGGAATATTTTATCCCCGCACCTTTTTCATACGCCTATGGACAATCACAGCATAATGTAGAATTTTCTTAGAAGATTTTATTACTCTCGACAATTTTTCGTAAACTCTCCATTTCTCTTCATGTAATTCTAACCTTTTAATTCGTTAATTCAACATTTTAATTGTTTCACATATTGAAAAACCTGTGGTTATTGCCTAATTTTTTCAGCTGCATTTGTAATATGCTGTTTCAGTTCATCAATATTCTCAACTAATTCTGAATAAACGTCGTTCTTCATAAATCCCCAAACACTGAAGTCCAATGGACTAAAATCGGCAAAGCGTGATAGTCACTGAATAGTTGCGTCTCTTCCATTTCGAATTGTGTATGTGCAAGTTAGTATAAATATATTTAATAACTATAATCTGTGTCTTAAATCCCTTTAATAAACGAATTTACATTGATAAAAAACATTTATTTGTGTAAAAATGACACATCTAGCTAGCCCCACGTTCATTCAAAATTTCAAAGAGATAAGCAAAAACCTGAAGAAATTGTAGCGATAAAACTATTTTAAAAGTTCAACTTTAACACCCTGTATTTTTAAGGAAGGCATTTTGTATATATACTCGCGGCAAGAATTCAGACGTCTTACGTTGCGTTAAAAATAATAATTTTTTGCAATTTAGTGCAAACTTTTAGTGTAGCATATTCAGTTTTAATACCCTCAGTTCAACTCAGTTGCAGTTTCTTAGATATTTTGAAAATATAATCAATTATTCATTTGTTCGTATGACGT
Source organism: Monochamus alternatus (assembly GCA_037114965.1). NCBI lineage: Eukaryota > Metazoa > Arthropoda > Insecta > Coleoptera > Cerambycidae > Monochamus > Monochamus alternatus. The sequence goes on along the minus strand of CM073426.1, from coordinate 7,229,732 downwards.
AAGTCGTCTGAATTCTTGCCGCGAATATAGCTAAGTAGGGTTAGATCGTTATATTTTGCCGCCAAAAATACCCAGTTAACGGGATGACCTGCATTTTTGTTATACCGCATATATTGGAACACAGAATGCCTGCGTACATCTAGGTTAATCTTCAAGGTGACAAGGACTACACCAAATAAAGTGACATCATATTACACTTCGGGAACGCCCGCAACAACTCGCCATGTGATTAGAAGTTTTTAATTAATTTAAAATTTAATTGCAAATTATAAATTTCTGTTTATATCACTATAATATATCTATATTATAGTGATATATTTTGAGATATTATTTATTAAGAAGAATTTTATTTAAACTAAATTTCCCACATGCTACCTTGTTCACTTATACGAAGAAATAGTAAAGGAACATAGAATAGGCATTGAATGTTACGTGACCTTGAAGTGATGCAAAATATTCAACATTTGGACGCGTATTTTTTCAATTAAATAATTTATTTGATTCATTCATAACTTGAACAGATTAAAAATACTTGTAAATTATGTTTATTTAAGTGTCCTATATATGTAAAGAAAAAGTAAAGAACCTAATCTGATTAGATTAATCCTATTTAAAATCATGTTCAGGATACCATAGTTATAAATCACTAATAGAAACACTTTAGAAACTATAATGAATTATTTTACGATTATCGTAATCGAGTGCGGATTTCTAAGCGTGTGTACTTTGCACACCCTATACGTAGTATTATTTCGAACAGGCTTTCCAGTTAAAATTATAATGCTTATACGTGCAACTCACTTACTTCATGTATCGAAATGACGATGCCGATATCCATTTTGACGATGATGGCAAGGCAATCCGAACGTCAGACCAAAGATGCTTCACATTTTCGCGCGTCGTGGTACAATGGCTGCCACATCGGAACTGCCCACGCCGCGTTGTTTTTCTGTGGAAACGACGTCGCGGCGCCGCGACGTTACCATCGAGTTTGCCGCACTGATCGATACCCGCGATTGCGTTGGAGACCGATTCAGCTCGACCCGACGGCCGAAATATGGTCCACAAATAGTTTTGGCTAGCCTCGCATGAGACTGTTTACTATTGTCATCATCGTCCAAGGAAATTCTAAGTTTTCTCACTCATTTGACGTAGGCGAATATGCCGCCGTGTTTTGCAGTAAATCGTAAATAACTTCGACTGTTATGTTACGATAAGGGGGTACCAACCGGTTGAACACGAAATTTTACTGATTAGCTCTTACACGAGGGTTATTTTTGTTAATGTTACTAATTATAGGCGAGTTTCAAAAAGAATATAGTAGAAAGTTACTCTTTTACAGTCTTAGATGAGTGATACCGGTGAGGGTTGCAGGGGACACGATTCCATAGGCGTACCACTTGAGAAGGGTTCAAAAAACACAAAATTACCAAAAATAATTTGACGTTGAATGAAACTATTTATTAGTATACTTTAAAGAGTTTTATAAACTCGTCTGGGTCATCCTCTTCACGATAGGGATGTTTACAGAAAAATTAAATTCTGTTTAAACGTCATAAAATGGTTAAAAGTAGCCTTATATCACATCTACAAATTTTTACAAAAATCAAAAAACTTGTATCATGGGAAAACCCCAAAGGAAATATCAATATCCGCGTGAAACGTGCTGTGACGTCACACAGCGGAACAGACTAGCACGCAAGAATTAGTGGTTAGGTTTTCATGTTCATTCTTCGTTTTGTAGTTTTTTCCAAATTTTAATTAAGGTGAGGAAATATGCTAAAATGGTAGAAGGTTTTTAAAAGGCGTGGACGTTACTATGCCAGAATTTCTATCCATGTGCAAAGACTTGAATCAAGCAGTGGTGTAAAAGCGAAACTGTAATGAATGATATACTCGCACTTCCTGCGCGAACGGCCAACGATTGTAATGGTAGCTGTGCAGCTGGAATACCCGGATCAGACGCAACGGACGCAGCCTAATTGACGTCACAGCGTCTTTACCAATAGAAGTCGAAGTCTCATATGCGCATGCGTATTTGCTGCAGCAGAAGAAATCCCGAGGCCTTAAAAAACGAAACCGAAGCTGTGTAATCGGATATGCTCGACGAGGTATGCGGAACACATAATTTTATATGAATAATTTACGAAGGACTCATATTTTGCTTTGTATTGACTGCTATAAATTATGAGTAGGTTTTTAAAATGAGTCAGTCTGCTATTTTGAAACCCGACCATAGCAAGTTATTAAAATTTGTTTAAATAAAAATTTTTTACGTGTATTAAAAATACATTAGAATAGTTGGTTATATATATAATATACAATGGAAAATTTGGACACATATATTTTGAAACACTGTACATTTCACTCTAAATTTATCGGACCCCCTGTTTATATTTTCGTAGTTTATTTTTGATAAAAAAAAATAAATGCAGACGTTCTATAATTTATGGATGTGTTGTATATCCTTAAATTTGAACTTCTAAGTTCGCGGCTGTTAATACTTTGTGTGCTGGTAATCCCTTACATAAAATATTTGTTGGTTGTAAATAATAAAATGAGCTTGAATGCTTAACAGATCTCCGCTATTGTGGGGAAATTCTATGTGTCATACAAATTACCTGTAGATATAATAGAGAACTAAGTATATACTTTTCAGGTTAATTTATTTCAATAAACTATGATCGATTTAAAGATTGTTTAGTAGTTCGGTCAACATCATAAAACTAATATAAATAAAGTACAGGGTATTACATGGTATTACTATTGAAGTTAATGATGTTGAAAAAATATATATATAGCTTAGGCGTCTGTACAATTTAATGTAGGTATAAGAACCAGACATCAGTTGCTTACATGTTTCCGCGATATACTTATCTGAAAAGAGTTCTTTAACACTCTGTCTCAAGCAGTGTTTATATCAAGTAACACAAGATATTTTATAGCAGTGGTTAAAAATGTTCCTGTAACTAATTTTTGTTTATTGGCATCAACACAGCAACTAATAGCGTGAAATGGGCACATTTTTATAAAACATAGTTGCTATATAAAAATAAGTTATGTTTTAGCAATGAGCTTACAGCATTGATACAACAAATTAAACAATTCCAATAAAGCACGCCATGTTAATGTCTTATAAAAACGTTATACAATTATTCTGCTTTATTTATAAGCCCAACACAACTATAAAGCTAATATTCGACTTTCTTTCAATTTTACGACATAATATGTCTATTATAAGTATCTTTATATTAGGTATACGATTATAAACTCAAAAATATCTAATTCAAAGCTGAATTTCAGGTACGAATAAAATTTTACTCTGATAAACGAATAAAGTAGGTCAAAGTCACAATGCTCCTGCATAGTACTAAAAAATAGATACTATTTTCGTTCACAAGAAAATTTAAATATATGCACATTTGCTGTTAAAAAATATCCCCTGTTCGAATTCTAAATTCCATATAATAAAATCTCTTATTTTTAATGAGCAAGTTATTTTCATGAAAAATCTCTCATGGCGCTAAAATAATAAAACAGTTTGGTCACTTCAGAAGCATTTAAAATACTTTAATGTTATGTAAAAGCGAAACATAAGAGCCTTATGTTTTGTAGAAAATCGTTTGCTCGTGTTAACTATTTTTATGAAGCAGTTTTGCTTTATTGTCACGCAAAAATATTTTAATACAGCATTTATAAAACAAATGCTGTATTTTTGCTACAAAATTTATTTATAACGCTTTATAGTCAGTCATGTAGATTGCTACTATAGACATTATACCGTAAAATGACCTCGAAGCAAAATTACTGTATAAGTGCAGAGATAGGAAGGTTCTGAAAATAGTTTAAATAATTTCTATGAAACGGTTTTCGGTGAGATGAACTGGAGATTCAGAGCGATTTGGCTAGTGATTAATTAGATAACGATTAGTTTAGTATTTAGTGGTGTACAAAGTATTTAATAAAGAGCGGTGTATAATTAACGGACTGCTTTTTTATGATAAAAGCAGAAGTTGGGTAGGAAACCAGTAACAATACGATGAAATTGCTGTCATGTAACCGCTACATATCTTTTATATAACATTCTTATAATTTTTAATTATAAGACTAGTGTGCTACTTAGGTGTATCTCGGAAACGAATAATTCTTCAAGAAATTTTTTTCGATTACCTACCTTCATTGGAATCGTAAGAAGTATTGGTGGGATTTGGGTTTGAGTTTCTTCAGTGTATTTTTAAAAAGTGGGTTTTAAACGCAATGCGCAGTGTAAATTAATGAAATATGTATTTACTGAGAGATAATTTTTCAATTTAGTGCCTAAAATGATAAATGTACAAGATATAGAAAAACTTTTAACCGCACGTAGCGTTTATCAAAATAAAACTCCAAGTACAATCGTTTGCAATAATAATGGCACTTTTTAAAATAAATTTTGCGATATCTTTTGAATTACTGACGTATTCATAATTATATTCTACTTTTAACTATAATTGGTTCTTAGTTGTTTAACACACCAATAGAAATTTAATGAAATTTCTTCTCAGAAGCTCAAAAACTCTTTTGATTATATTATTGCAAATGCATGTACATGGTTCCGAAAATATCTTATTTCTGAGATTTACAACAGGTGTAACTTTAATAGGGTATGACGCATAACTGTTTTAAAAACGGATAATATTAAAATTCTAGTTTCATGATGGTCAGTAGAATATTACCAGAACACTTTTTTACAGTTATAATTTTATAATACCTAATTAAAATTATTTTATAAGAGGCCGAAAATAAAAGCCGGCCCTGTTTTATTCCCCTACCATTGGTTATAACGCGTTCTTTCTATTCCTATACAGTGAGTCCATAAAGTAATGCATAAATTCATTATAAAAATAAACAATATTATTAAACATTCGCGAAACAGGTCGATTTTTGATTTTAATTTACTTTAAATAAGAATTTAATATACAGGGGTGACCTACTTTCGCGAGTAATTATGTCATCACCAGTTTTTTTTAAATGGAACCCATTTTGTTCCATTTCTGGATTTCCCTTGCTGAGCCGATTCCAAAAATGTTGCTTTAAATTGGTACAGGGTGGACAACAATACCAAAGGTATTTATAATAAATTTAATAGAACGTTACACGTTACTAAATTCCATTCCTGTCAAATTTCCATAAAAAAATACGGACCAACAATTGTATTTTAATTTTGGTATTGTTGCCCGCTGTATACCAATTTGAAGTTACTTGTGATACATTGTTTGAATCAGTTCAGCAAGAGAAATCCTGAAATGGGAAAAAATGGGGTGCTCCCTTTAAAAAAACCAGTGAGATGTCATTACTCGAAGGTAGATCACCCTGTATATTAAATTATTATTTGAAAACAGTAAATTAAAATAAAAAATAGACTTGTGTCGGAAATTTTTAATAATACTGTTTATTTAGCTAATAATGAATTTTGCGATTTCTTTTGAACTGCTAACGTATTTGTAATGAACTTTACTTTAAATTTTTAACATTAGTTATTACTTGTTTCATTCACCAATAGAGATTTAATGAAATTTCTATTCAGAACTTCAAAAGAAAGTTCAAAAACTGTTTTGAGAGTGTCATTATTATTACAAAAGCATGTACGTCAGCTGTTGTTAAGATCTATCCACAATCTACATCACTTCACACTGCAGTGGCGGCTGGTGAAATTTCAGGTATGTAATATCTTAATAACCAGACATGGCACCCAAACCAAACTTTAGTATATATGTACTGTGGCTATATAGAGAACTTCAGTAGAAGGAGAATGATTTTTGCAGTTTGTGAAAAAAAGTTAAAAAAAATGTGGGCCTAACCTAAGATTTCCAAATTGGCTTGTTTAAATTTCGAGAAACATTTTTTTTTCATAAACCAAACAAACCAAATCCTTAAGGATATTACTGTAAATAATGCCTAAAAAACAAACGTAGACACGGAGGGGTAGGTGTTATTTAAATGTTATGTAAGATTTTATTTATAACATTTTATTATTGCAAGAGATAGCAGCTTCAAAATGAGTTGCACTTAATAACAATTTAAATTTCAAATTACAAAACAACAATTGTTCTAACTTGCTCTAGTGTTCTAACTTATTTTATACAGAGTGTCTCTGAACATAAGCTTAACCAGATGTGCAATTTTTACAGAAATAAATGTTTTTTTTATCAATGTAAATTTGTTTATTAAGGAAAAACAGGCATTTAAGAAACGAATTTTATCAGAATGGTAGTCACTGAATAGTTACGTCTCTTCCACATCCAAATCATCAATTTGGAAATATTAAACTTAAATGTTATTTAACATTTAATCCAAGATGAGGCAGAGCACCATCAAGTTGCATCCAAACATTGTGATGAAGAGTAAGTGGCAATTTGTCTAGTACAGTGAAAAAATAATTTTGCAGAAAGTTTAAGAATGTCGCAGCATCTAAACTTAGTAGACTAGGTATGTGCAACAATTAGTGTAAATCTGTTTAATAACTAATATATATCTTAAATCTCTGCTTTTTTTATTAATAACTTTTCTTATGCCACTTTTCATTTTGGAGCTCCATTTTCAGAATACAGGATGTCAAAATTAAAATTTTAAAAATTATTTTTATTGATAGCTCTTAGAGATATTTGTTTGAAATTTGACATATATTAGAGAGTGGCGTAGAGCGTGTTTTTATTCTATTTTTTTTTCCACTCTTAAAAGATTTTGATTTGAGGCTCAGTTTACAAGATAATGCATGTTCCAGGTGTGGCACAAAGTAAATATGGCTATGTATTAAATGATCATTTTCATTTTATTTAATAAATTGAAATAAACGAACTAACAGCAAACAGTAAAATAATAAAAAATTTAACTCAGTTAAACTAAATGTTCAATACGGGCCCACTTGGGGCTATTTTAAGTAGAGATTAATGAATATTGTGAAAAATATGTGGTTTCAGCCTAAAGTGCTCTGCACCTTATATAATTCGTTCCCTTAACTGTTTTTAGTTCGTATGAGAATCATATAAACGAAATCTTTCAGAAAACCCCAGGAACTAAAGTTCAAATGGGATGGCCATTTAATATATGCAAGCTGTCCTCTACCGTAATGCAAAGGAGCATGGTCAAGTTGAAACATATTTTGACAAACCGCCAGAAGCAAACCATCAAATAATGAAAATTTTTGTAAAATCACAACATAAAAAATGTATTAGAATTGATGAAACATTTCTTTTATATGGTTCCAATACTAGGTAAACAATGGCTAAGGGAATGAATTGTACAAGATGGAGAGTACTTTAGGCTGAAACCATATATTTTCCAGAATATTCGTTTTTATTTTTTTTTTACTATTTTATGTTATTGGTTCCCTTTAATTAATTCTATTTATTGAATAACATGGATATGACCATTAAATACTTAGCAATATTTACTTTGTGTCGCATCTAGTACATGCAAAAAAGTTGCCTCAAATCATTATCTTATAAGAGTGAAGAAAATATAACAAAAACACACTATATCTAAAAAAAATATTCTGAAACAATAGACATACTCAAAACATTGGGGAAGGTCCGTGACTACTCCCTATTCTCCGTTCATGATTTGATATTTTAACATTTTTATTTTCACTGTATGCTCTGAAATGAAAAGTGGCATAAGAAAATTCCCATTTTGTTCCAAAGAATAATTGTCGTTAACTAATTTGTAAGAAAGAGCCTGTATATCTGTCAAAAAGTAAACTATTAGAACCATATGTATTATTAAAGTTATCTTGCCTCAAACGTTATACCTCAAACCAAACCAGTTGTTTTCCCAGAATTTTCTTAATGAAAAAAAAAAAAAAAAAAAAAAACCAATTCCTGACTAGAGAAAAATTTGTAAAAATTTACGGGAGCTATTTATTATTATTTTTACTGGAGGAAATGGCAACTAAACTGATCGGATTCTTATATATACACAAATCCATGAAACTTATAACCAACATTAATGCCTGACCAAGCAACTCTTTATTGGCGGGAGACTGAGATAGAAACGCGTTTCTCAGCTGCTCCCTTACATCAACCGGTGTGCATGGAAGTGAGAAATGTCCCGATTTACCGTTGTTCTGTACCAGCTCTGTTACTGTTGTCAACGCCGACACTCGTTCTGTTCCTACTAAAGTTCGGAACAACCTGCAACAGTATTTTATAATTTTCTGTTACTCAATAGTATGAATTTACTGTAAGGATACAAATTTGGGACACGTGGAATTAAATGGGATGAGGTAATCTCCATTTTTAATGGAAAATATTATCTTTGGGATTTGACAGAAACCATTAATGACGCCAAAAGCTCTCTTTTTTCTAATAAACTTTTATTAGAGAAATTTTTCTGTGTTACTTCCAGTTTAAAAGTTATAAGCAATATCGTTCTAAAGTCTCAAAAAGAATACCACCTAAAAATCACATTAGCGGTGGAAGGATCAAGTAGTTGTTGGAAAATAATTGAATGTTCGTTGTTTAAAGTGCATAAATGTCATTAACAATAAATAAAAGGATTAAACTCGATAATTCTTTACAGTTAAAACAAAAAGTGATTAACGATAGCTAAACTTAAAAAATGAGACAAACACCCTCATACTACATACATATTACAATCTATTCTCTATATGATCTCCTCTCATATCAAGACACATATCCAGTCTTCGCCTGACTGCGTGGTAGACTGCGTTTATTAACATTTCGCCGTTTAACTTATTACAAGCATTTGTGATTTTTTTCTTTCAAATAATATCTCGCAAAGGTATTTTGTAAACCTTATTATTAAAACCACCCATAAAAAAAATCGACGAGTGTTAGATCCAGTGACTTTCCAGGCCACTAAATAGGTATTAATTACATTAATCCCAATCTATATTTCTAGGAAAGTGTTATCTAAATATTTCCGCACAATCCTGGGTTTGTGTGATCGAGCTCCGTCGTACTGAAACTATAGATCTCTTCTTAGCTGCAAAGGCACATTCTCCAGAAGTGTAGGAAATTCTTCTTTTAGGAAATATAGGTAACTCACGCTATTCAATGTATGTTCATAAAAATATGGCACAATTAAATGGCTGCCGATGATGCCGCACCATACATTTACTCCAAAATAGCTTTGGTTTGGACTTGATTTACAAACACATTATCTGACAGACCATTATTGAAAAATTGACTTTTGTCCGTCCAAAGGATGTGCCGAGAACGGTTCTAATTGACAGTTTCTACATTTAGTATAATTTGAGCTACAAAATTAAGCCTGTTTTTAATGTGACGCTCGGGCAAATATTACAAACTGTGAATTTTGTAGTTATGATACCCATTGTTGTTTAAAATTCGTTGAACCGTTGATTTATCCAAATTCAATTCTTGCCGTATAGAATTTCGTGGAGTTTGTTGGAAATACTGTAACAATCTAGCTGTATTAACATTGTTTCTTATCCTTCAGTCTATTATTTGATTCTTCCAAACAGAAAATATATCTTCATTTCGTCACAAAGTCGCCTCCAATCTTGTAAATGTTCTATGATCAGGAATGAGGCGCTCTGGATACCTTTCTCGATATAACTCGACAGCTCTTCTTGAATTTTTTGTGACTCGCCGTAAATTAGCAACTTATCAATTTTTTCTGAATGAGAAAACTTTTTATAAGCACAAAAGTTATACGTTTGAAGTTCATATTGAGTAGTGACAAGTATTTTGTGGCATTTACTCACACAACAAACATTCAATTATTTTCCAACGAATACTTGGTCCTTCCACCGCTAATGTGATTTTTAGGTGGCATTTCTTTTGAGACTCTTTAGGACTTTAGGAATATTGCTTATAACTTTTAAACAGGAAGTAATATAGAAAAGTTTTTCTAATAAAAGTTTATTAGAAAAAAGAGTTTTTTAACGGGGGGAAAAATGGGTATGTTTCTGGAAAAAATATAATTGATGACATCATTAGTCGTTTCTGTCAAAACCCAAAGAAAATACTTTCGATTGGAAATGGAGCTTACCTTATCCCATTTAACATCACGTATCCCAAATTTTATTTAAATTTTTTGTATCCTCACAATAGGCCCATACTATCGAGTTTGAGACACCCTGTACAATTTTCTTACCTTGCCGGTACCTTTGTTCTAAGTTGATAAACTATGTTTTCGATAGACGCTGTCTCGGCATCTTGCAAGGATCTATTATGGTGACTGCTGGTATTGAGTAAGGCTATCAGCATCGAGGTCAGTTCCAGTTGTTGGTTGTAGGTGGTTATGGAGGAGACTTTCGCTGTTGCTTGTGGACTCAAGGATGGACTGGCTTCTAGTACGTATATGTCTCCCGGTGGTAATTTCTGAATGACTCGCATTGCCTACAAGATTATATAATTTTAATATATTACACGTAATTAAAGGTAACAGAGAAAGTTTTACCAGTCCGAAAGTCTCAGTCGGAGACAATTTCTTTGGAAGTCCACTAAAATCTAAAGAATTCCAGTTATCCAGTTCGTTTTGAAATCGAGTCAACTTAGCCCAACTCATACCCATGGGTCCTAGATGTATGCCTACAGTCGATTGAGCGTTCTATGAAAAAAGTAACTTTTTTCTCTTATAATTGCACATGAGGTTTGTATATTACCGAGTAAATTTGGGTTATTTAATGAAAAACTGTTGCCTAGCAATTAGACGAGAAAAACTGTTGTTCGAGTCAAATTGGTAAAGGAAACAGTTTAGAATTTAAATAACACAAATTTACCTGGTATCAATACAAACATCGAGTGTAATTCGGCAGAACAATTTAATGAATAATAAATTTAGAAACATATCAATTCAAACTCTATTTATGATGAAACACTTAAAATAAATACATTTTTATTTGACACACAATGATTAAACACGCAGTTATTGAAATTCATATGAGGAATACTAATGTCACAATGAGTGCCACAGCTAATGGTTTCTGTAGTAGTTGTTGAAGTTTGTTCTTTTTCCAAACAAATCGATTGAATAATGCTCAAATAATACTCAACGTGTAAGTATGGTTTAATTGATGATGAATTGTTGTATCCTGTTATTTTTATTAGAGCTTAGTTCTTCAATTCCCTTTTTACTTTCTTCACTAACTGCTGCCACTCGATTTGAGTGATTTGTAATTTTGACATCTATATCAATGCGTTGTGCTAAGCACTTACTATCGGAGTAAAAAGTCCAGACCCCTGGGTTTGAAAGCCGATATTACCAAAACGTAGGAGCGAAGAAAATTGAAATGTGAACCATAGGTAGCCTCAATATTATTGTTATGCACAATCAAATCGGAATTTGTTTTTGAATATTTGTTTTTCAGTTATTAGAAATAATGTACCAAAATACACGATTTTCGGGCAGCGAAACGTAATCCTGTCACTTCAACTCGTCATAACTTTTTTATTTATAGGCTTTAAAATGTGCAATTTTAACTGGTAATATATTAAACTGTGCTCTTTGGAACTGTGTACGTCTCTCTTCTTAGAATTCCTTTTTTTTTATCTTGCGTAAAACAGAAGTTGATGGTATGTGCAGCTCGTGATGAATTAAATTGTACGTCAGTGAAAGGGTTAAATACAATATTGAATTCTTTATAATATTTAGTTTGTAGCATTTTAGCGGTGGTGGTACAAATTGTTTTAACTACCGCTTCTTTGTAGTCTTTTCCGTCACATTTTCGCATATTAAAAGACGAATCTTGCAATATCACATTTTATTTCTCGATGGATGTATCTGGCTCAAATTTATATCCTTTCGCATCGCAAAAAGTAGAAAATTGTCCCCAAATTGATGGTTGAGTCACAACTGTATTAGCAGGCACACAGGTATTAACAATTTGACTAATCTCGTTGTTCAGAGACTCACCGAGTCGACTCATTGTTAGTGTTTAATAATTCAATAAGTTGTTGACAAAAATGTGAACATTCATTTTGGCAACAAACACCGTGATAATTGATTAAAAAATGTATAAATGAAAAAACCACTAGTGCATTTGTCGTAAAAGTTGCAGGTAACTTTTGCGTGCCAATTACACTGTAGCATGTGGGCTTTTTATATATAAATTGTCAAATTTTACTCGTACTTACATTAATTATGTGTGCTGGAAGTGGTGGCGATACTAGCTGTTTAAATCTTTTATTAATCCCATTGTTCTTTGTAATAATGATTTGGTCATTTATATCGTCGTTAATTATTTCTTCACAAATTTTTTCCAACACTTTTTCACCCCAACCATCAACTTCTAATACGTCACCCAAACTCCTAAATGGCCCCTTTTTATTTTTCCATGTTTCTATATTTTTTATTCTACTTTGCGATACACTAAAACTGAACAAAAAAATTAATACTTCTGCTTCTAATTACATGACAAGGTCATAGATAAAAGTTACCTTGCCAATCGCGCAAGATTTGGGCTATTTAAAATATTAAGCACCTTTTGTTGTTCCTCTGTTGTAAAACTAGATTTAAAATCGAAAAGATTTGTGCTATCGGAAACATTTACCGAGTACCTGGCCTAAAACAATATTTATGTATTCGAATAATTTAAGGCATAAAATAGATTTTTTACTTACTATTTGTAACAAATTTATAGATATTCTGGAAAATGATTTATTTATTATGGACATTTTTTAAGTTTTGAAGGTTTTTGAGAACACAAAAAACTTTTAGGTTAATTCTATGTTATGAAATACCAATGAGGACTATATTTAAAAGAATGTAATTTCAAATAGTAAGTGGTTACAATAAGAGCAATATGTGCACTATAGTCATCTTTGTTTTCTTAATTCTCGATTGGTTAATTTAGATGTATTGATTTTTTATTGGTTTAGCTGAGTTGGTTCTGCCAAACAGTGCCAAGACTGTCATACTGTCAAGCATACCAACTATTACATACCCACACTCTCCAAATTAATTTCTATTCTGTTTCTATCATTTTAAAACCTGGGAACTTTAGCCATCGTCTGCTTAATGGCTTAAATCATGTCACCTTTACCGGCTGCTGCGATTTAGCAAACGGTGGATGAAAATTTTAATGATTTTAAAAATGACCATTAATAATTTAATAAGGTGGACATCGCAAAACTGTGAAGCGCCACCAAGCGGACATTGATATAATCGCAAGGAAGAGAGTCATAACGGAACGGAACGCTCTTATTTGTTTGTGTTTATCGTTTACATGGAAATATAGTAAAAACGGGTAAAAATTGTAGTGTTGTGTTGTGTTTTGAAATATATGAATTAGTTTGTTAAACATTTTAAAAACTGTGACTGTTTTACCTACGAGTATAACAATAATTGTCTTATTTGCATTACATGAAAATCTTACATACCTTCACTTATACAACGCGATATAAATAGCATCGAGATAAATAAATAATTTGCAAAGGGATAATTTCTTGTGATAAGCCACTACACCATCAAATAATAAAAAATAATCAAATTCCTAATCGAAACCAACCAACAAAGACGACGCCAATGGGTAAGTTGCATGAATTTTATATTGGTTTGAAATGTATTACAGGGTATAATCTTTCAAACATATTGAAAGATTTTAGAACATGTGTCTGGCGACAAAAATCGCATAATCATTGAAATTTTAACATTAATAAAGTGCTATAGAATGTAAACAAAACCACGTGGCCGAAAACGCGATATCATTGGTGTTACGTTACATGTCGTTTAGCGCGGTTTGTTTCAGAGAATACATTTGCGGGTTACGATGTTTAAGATGTAAACAGGCCTTTGTTTCTTGTATTTTTTCGTTTTTGTGGTATTTGTGGGTCATAGATATCTAATGTAAATATTGCGTAGGTTCTATAAACTGGAAAGGCACAATACGAGAACGAGACAACGAATTTAATTTGAATAAACCTATAGAATTTATAGTTTATAGTTAAGAGGCGTCTTTAGGTATTTTATAACTAGTTTCACAATAACTCCAGTAATAATGATCCGATTGTGATGCGGCTTGCATCAGTTTTCTTAGAAAAAAAATTTAGTTTCTTGAATGCCCGAAATCATATTTTTTGACACGAGGAAATTAGGGTTTAAAACGTAAAGAGGACAAAATAAATGGGCATCCTGGAAGCGGCGAATTAATTTATTAATTTAATATACACTTCGTTTCTGAAAATAATTGAATAATTGAACTTTGTAAATTTGGAGCTAAGAAAGTGCATTTTAAGTGCTGCTAAAAGAGCCTCTTACGTTCAAATAGTATCAGACGATGAGATACGAGGCAGACAAAGACAGACGCAAGGGAAGTCGAACGGTTGCAATGCGCTAGCGGTACAGTCGAGTTGACTTGCATCTAGCGTGACCCCTTAAATCGTAGGCTGACTAACTATGCTTTTATAAACACTGGTTATATGTACTATCGTTTGTAATAATAATGGCACTCTTTAAAATTAATTTTGCGATTTCTTTTGAACCGCTGGCGTAATGAAATCTACTTTCAACTTTTAACATTGGTTCTTAGTTGTTTGACTCACTAATAGAGATTTAATGAAATTTCTACTCAGAATTTCCAGAAGTTCAAAAACTGATAAGCACGATTGTTGAAATACAGGGTGTTTTTCAAGTCGTTACAATAATTTTAGAAGGTGATAGAATACGTGATTTTGAGTCGATTGAAACAAACATCCCCATACCAAGTGTTACAATATTTGTGATAATTAATGTTTTAATATTTTTTAATTTAACCGTGCTTTTTTACACTTATCGAACTGTAGAAGAAAAACAAACCTTTATAACAAATATTTCTATACTTTTTTTATTAGGAATGAATGAATTATTTAACCAATAAAATCCAAAGTAGCTTCATTACTTACCTAGAACTTCATAAACATGGATTTTCTACTTTGTAAAAGCAAACAGTCAAATTTAAACGTGGATTTTATTTAAAACTTTGTGTGTAGGTTTATTCAGATATTATTAAAAACTTACTTAAGCAATGCTCATTCAGTTCTTAGCAAAAGTTTCTTGATAAACATTCTAAAAATGCGGGAAATTAATCTTAACACGCTTAAATATGTAGAGAGCGCATTCGCCAAAACAAAACAACCGTTCAGTATGTAATAAAAATAGTTTAAGAAATTAAGATATTTACACTTTAACAGAAATTCGAACGTATAGTTTGACAGTTGATCTACATTTACGGTTGCTATGGAAACTAAGGACAATTGTTTTATCATGGCATACCAAGCTATTTAATAGAAACATTGCTAAATATTTTTAATGATCAAGGTAAGTTGTCATTATCAAATGTAAAATAAAATGTACCCTACATTATTTATTAAATTAGATGGCACTGATTTTTGACACATGTCGAAGAGTTTTGTAACATAACAATAGATGATATTCAGGATTTAGATAAAACTTTGCTAGTAAAATAATCCAAGATTAAAATACAGCGTAACTGATAATGAAAACAAGTCACCAAGATATTTGGACATGTGCAGAATCTCTTCGTCAACTGAATACTGAGCACGTTTTTTTTGTACATTATATACTAGTACTATGTACTTATTAATATAAGTGCTCTAAGCAAGTAATTGGGAAAAATGCGCTAGGTCAGATTGCGTACAAAATAGCAAACTATCTTAGATGACCAAACCTAAAAGAATATACCGGGCATTGTTTTCGGCGGTGTTCGGCTACTTTATTAGGCAACGCTGGAGCAATTATAACTAATATTGAGCGCCATGGTGGTTGGAGATCAACCTGCTGCTGAAGGTTATGTTGAAAATTCAGTGATCAAAAAGAAATAAAAAAATATTGTTGACGCTAATATTCCTTCAACTAATAGGTGCTCTGGATCTTCCGCAGAATTTTCCAAAAATATTAGTGCTACTGAAGTTACAAAAAGTATTCCAGCAGAACAAGTAGAAAATTGACAGGACAAATTTTGTCCTAATATTTTTATAAGTAATTCCGTGAATTGTATTGAAAACATAAAAATGTAATTCATAATTATTTTAGTATGATTAAATTGTTTGTAGTTCTTTCTCTTTTTTCATAAAATGTGGTACACAAAGTGATATCGTTCTTCAATATAAATAGAGCACACACCATTAGTTAAAGGGCAGTGAATATTTATGTGCATTACAGTAATTAACGCCCAAGAGCTTTCTTCAATAAGGCCCTCGGATGTTAAAGTGAGATTACCCGAATAATTTTACTATAAAATGCAATTTAACGTCCGATCGTGTATAAAATAAATTTAAGAATTGCGTTGTTCTATACAGACTCAGAAGGCATTTCAATTTGATAGGCATAGAGGAGAGTCCCTTATGTCCGGAATGCGGAGAGGGGGAGGAGACTCCTATCCATTTTCTAAGATATTGTGCGGCCCTTGGAAGACTAAGATATAGTATCTTTGGCACCGAGGAGCTGCAAAGGGAAGAGATGAGGGGCCTACCATGGACCAAGATCCTGGTGTTTATTAGGGCGTCGGGTAGGTTCGAGTCGAGGAAGGCCGAGGGCGGATAGTAGAGAGGTGATGGGATGCTAGGGTAGGCAAAAAGGGTCCAGGTGTGGCCTAATTGCCAGGCTGAGGCCGCCCGCACTTGCACTTTTACTATTACTACTGCGTTGTTCTATAAATTGTGTGCCAGTTATAAGCGTTGTATAAATGTTTTATAAACGTTTATATCAACAATCTTGTTTTATAACAATTGTTTTACAAACATTTTGTCAACTTCTGCAAAAACATTAAACTACTAGCTGGGTAAGCTGTTGCCCAGAAAGAAAAATACCTGTGATGGTGAAAAACAGAAAATACAGAATTAATAACAAAATTTTATTTAATATTTTCCGTCTTTACTAAAGAGAATAAAATATAGCAAATAAATTTGGCAGAAAAAATCGCACCAAACAAAATATACACCTTATATACTTTTGTCTTTAGTTTGTCTTACGATACTATTTGGTAAAACAATGATAGGAATGTATCCTATTTTCAATTACATGATTTCTTGTTTAGTTTCGATATTAAGTCTAATACTAATACTTAGTACCATTATTTATAGTAGAGTTAGTACTTTTAAAATAAAAATATCATTTTTAAGTACGATTTCCGGTGCGACGATACTATAGTACAATAATAATAATAATAATAAATATACATTACGTATTCACAAAGTTTGATAATAAAAGTCTTATGGCAGTGCCCTACAAAAGTAGTAGCAAAGAAAAAGGTATAGTATACGTTTATTATATAACTGCTACCACCCTAATTACATATTCCAAAAGTAACTATCGTAGAGTACCCTGTCAAAATAGATCGAGTAGCATAGTGTTATATAATAAACGCGACAAGTGTTATAACAGTCAATGGGGGTGGTTCCTAGGCGCTTAGAAACACTTGCGGTGGACGATACCAGGACCGGACTCGTCGTATTCCTGTTTGGAGATCCACATCTGCTGGAAGGTGGAGAGGGAGGCCAGGATGGATCCACCGATCCATACGGAGTACTTCCTTTCTGGGGGAGCGATGATCTTGATCTTGATGGTCGATGGGGCTAGAGCGGTGATCTCCTTTTGCATACGATCGGCAATACCTAAAATAAGAAAATTAGGAGATTATTAAATATACGAATATACGATTTGAGACCTTGCACAAACATACATGCTGTACCTCATCGTACTTCGTCGTAAAAAGTAAAAAATCTGTATTTCCAACATTGAAATATGTTTTAATTTTCAAGTGCAAGAATTGATTGATTGCAATTGAAAATATTAAAAAGAAGGCAAGCTGTTAAAATATTATTCCAGTTTTCATTATTTTATTGACAATTTAATTTATATATAAAAAATCCCACATGCCACAATGTAATTGTCACTTTGACAGCGGCAAAAGTCTGAAACTTTTTCAACGACAAATGCATGTGGTATTTTCCATTGAGGTATAGGATATTACCTCAATGGCTATTTTCAGTTATTCATTTTTTAATCAATTCGCAGTGTCCGTTGCCAAAATAAATAGTATTATAAAGAATTCAATATTGCATTTAATCCTTTCACTGACGTACAGTTTAATTGATCACGAACTGCACTTAATGCTATCCGTAAAATCCTGTAAACAAAATCCAGTGCATCAGTTCTTAATAAATGTGAAATATTTGCAATGGCTGGATGACATGACGAAAATTAATCGGAAGGACTTCAAAAGAAATTATATCACATTTGGATTATCTTGGCGCGGAGAAGAAACAACTTTGTTTCGTATCTGAAATTGAAAATAATGGAAAGGAAACTGGACGTATCGAATATAATCCTATGTTTTCGAAAACGAGACAAAGCAGTGACAATAAACTGTCTGACAGCGAATGGATTACGCCTAAAATTTTAGAGGAAGATATTTGCCCAGTACGCCTATTTAAAAAGTTGATGGAAAAACGAGGCACTTTTATAACATTGGATGAGTATTTCTTACACCAAATCCCTTTTGGAAGAAGAAGTAAAATTCTAAAGATTGGTATAAAATTGTGCCGATTGAAATTAATGGAATTTCCAAATGGGCCAAATGCTATCAACGTATCGACGGCAAACGTGTCAAAATTGCAAATCACTCAAATCGAGTGGCAGCAGTTAGTGAAAAGCGGAATTGGAGAACAAACTCTAATAGAAATAACAGGACAAAGCATCATCAATAGAACCATACTTGTTGACAAAGAGTATCATTCAAGCATTATTCAATCAATTCGTTTGAAAAAAGAACAAACCTCAACATCTACTACAGAAATGATTAGCTGTAGCACCAAAAGCGACATTAGTATTCCTCAGATGAATTTCAATAACTGCGTGTTTAATAATTGTACGCTCAAACAAACATGTATTTATTTTTAGTGTTTCATGAATAAAGTTTGCATTGATATATTTCTAAATATATTTATTATTCATTAAGTTTTCCTGCCGAATTACACTCGAGGTTTGTATTGATACCGGGTAAATGTGTGTTGTTCAAATTTTAAACACTTTATCTCTACTACTACCATCATTCTGTATTGAAGCATACATTTACTTTCAGTAGTTGTACTTAATATTATGATATAATTATAGCTCGTGCAAAGCTTCCAAAACATTTAAAGAAAGTTTAACCTTGATCCTGATTAACAATACCTGGCAAACTTTCAATATATGAATTGCATTCCAACCTTGAAATATTTTAGGAAGTTTCTGGCTTGCTTCCAAAGTCAATATTTACAATTATGAATTACTGAACATTGGGATTATAGCCAAATATTTTCCGTGCCAACGAACCATTAGGAATTTCATTCATAAAAATTGTTCTCTTTTCATTTGAAATTCATCGATGCAAGGAAAATTATTTAAATAATTTGATATCGTTTGAAGAAATAACGGTAAATCATTATTTGGATAAATTCATGATTCAGTACTTACCAGGATACATGGTGGTACCACCAGAGAGTACAGTGTTGGCGTACAGATCCTTACGGATGTCGACGTCGCACTTCATGATGGAGTTGTAGACGGTCTCGTGAATTCCGCAGGATTCCATACCCAAGAAGGAAGGTTGGAAGAGAGCTTCAGGGCAGCGGAATCTCTCGTTGCCAATGGTGATGACTTGTCCATCGGGAAGTTCGTAACTCTTCTCTAGAGAGGTAGAATTGGCTGCCGTCGCCATTTCTTGCTCGAAGTCAAGCGCCACATAGCACAGCTTTTCCTTGATGTCACGAACGATTTCCCTTTCAGCTGTTGTAGTGAAGGAGTAGCCTCTTTCGGTGAGGATCTTCATGAGATAGTCGGTCAAGTCGCGACCAGCCAAGTCTAGACGCAAAATGGCGTGGGGAAGAGCGTAACCTTCATAGATGGGTACTGTGTGAGATACACCATCTCCAGAGTCCAATACGATACCCGTGGTACGACCGGAAGCGTACAGAGAAAGTACAGCTTGGATAGCAACATACATAGCTGGGGTATTAAAGGTCTCGAACATGATCTGAGTCATCTTCTCCCTGTTAGCCTTGGGGTTAAGAGGGGCTTCGGTGAGAAGGATGGGATGTTCTTCTGGGGCTACGCGAAGTTCATTGTAGAAGGTGTGATGCCAGATCTTCTCCATATCGTCCCAGTTGGTGATGATGCCGTGCTCGATGGGGTATTTCAAAGTGAGGATACCTCTTTTGCTCTGGGCTTCGTCTCCTACGTAGGAATCTTTCTGACCCATGCCCACCATGACGCCCTGGTGTCTTGGGCGACCTACGATGGAGGGAAAGACGGCACGTGGGGCGTCATCTCCGGCGAATCCAGCCTTGCACATACCGGAACCGTTGTCTACTACAAGAGCAGCTACATCGTCGTCACACATGGTGGCTGGCTTGGTTGGTTACTGCTGCTGTGGAGATAATAACGTTAAATTTGAAAAATATTCATATTGATAGGGGTTATAAAGGGAGCATAGACAAACATGACAAATTAAATTAAACTTATTTGTTCAATATAAAACGCAAACTAAATATATTTTTTTAAAGGTAGTTTATTATTGAACTGATACAATCTGCCATAAAATTTTAAGGATGTATGGCTTTTTATATTGTTTTTTCCTCATTTAAAAATGTTGTTGTAGTCAGTAACATAATTAGAGAAAAATTATTTATAATCGATATTTTTATTTTCTTAACTTATATATTAAGTAGGTATTACTTTTTTCAATCTAATGTTACCATTATCTACACTATTCGCATTTAAACTCTTTGAAATTTTAAGCCATTGGTGAAAAATATATATTTACTGTTTAATCTAATTTTTAAAAAGGTGCTATTGGTAAAATTCGTTTAGAGACCCCGTTTTCCAGATACTTTGATTTGTTCTCATTATTATATTATGGAATTACAATTCAATATTTGTTGTTGAAATTTGGTATACAAGTAATGTTTTATTCAGATAAACGTAGCGCTTTATTTATGAAATTTTAATTTAATTTAAAAAATGTATTCAAATTATTCATCAAAACTGTATCAGAAGAAAGTAGTTTTGGAGAAAAATGTTATAAGAAAACCCCCTATTATTCTTTCATGCTCTATTTAGAACAGCTATGAAAAAATATGTCACATCCTGTATATTAGCTCCAACTGTTGGCAAAATTGAGCAAATTACAACCTAAAATTCAATAAATAAGTATGGAGAAATACGAGTTATAGGAATGATGTATACGATGTTCAATTATTGTATTTTCAAAAATATAGAAAAATATTTTTTATATTTGAAAATTTTTTCCTGTCAATAAATTAGGTATAATAGATTGCCTTGATAATTACTTTTTGACGAAAATTGACAAAAGTGGCAGAAGTTATTTATAGCAATTTTTTTATAATTTTTGCATTAACAATCTCATTTATTTCATTTAAAAATAGCAGTTATTCATGTTGCTTGAATTAAGAGTATTTTCCTTATAAATCATGTATTTAATATTTGTATGATAATTAGGTTTTTGTGTTTAAACATTTTAGTAAAATAAAATAGAAACAAAAATTAAAATTTTAAAGCGGGACTTCTGATATATAAATGTTAATATATATTTTTTGATGATGTTTTAAACTGAAAAAAATCTCTTTTTTAACTTGCTGCTGTAATTAATTGCAATGTTTATTTAAGTTCTATAAACAAAATTTCTCATTTTAGATTTTTATTTTGAAGTTTGTAGCAACAATATTTTATTATAAAAGTATTTTTCCTTATACTTACTTCATGTATCTATTTAATATTCTTATATAAATTAAGTTTTGGTGTTCAAAAATTCTGTGGAAATAAAATAGAAACAGAAATTTTAAAGCGGCCCTTCTGGTATATAATATTATTTTATTTTATTTTTTAAGATGCTGATGATGTTTTAAACTGAAAAAAAAACAGTTTTTTATAACTTGCTATGGAAATGAATTGTATTGTTTTATGTAACTTCTATAACCAAAATTTTTTATTTTAGACTTTTTTGTTGTAGTTTGTAGCAAAAATATTTTATTATAAAAGTATGTTTCCTTATAATATATTTAATATTCGTATATTAAGTTTTGGTTTCAAAAAATTTGGGGAAATAAAATAGAAACAAAAATTAAAATTT
The DNA here is from genome assembly GCA_037114965.1 of Monochamus alternatus. NCBI lineage: Eukaryota > Metazoa > Arthropoda > Insecta > Coleoptera > Cerambycidae > Monochamus > Monochamus alternatus. The sequence goes on along the minus strand of CM073426.1, from coordinate 7,207,636 downwards.
TAAAGCAGCACTTTTCGTAATATAAATTTAATAACATTTTTTTTTAATATGTCGTGGCACGCCAATAGCTAATCCACTGTTTTTTGACGAATAATTTTTATTTGTAACTACATTTTTTTAGTTATACTCCAAAAATTATTTGTGAATATATTACCTAACACAACTATTGTCAATTCGACCACTAGTAACACAATAAAACAGCGAGGGAACTGGTAAATCCCCCCTATGGCGCACACTCAAACCGCGAGTTACTCGAAAACGAGTGGACGCAAAATGCACGGCTGCCACACACAACACCTCACGCTGATACCAACCTCAGAGACTGAAAGATAGAGTGACTCGGCACTGGGCTAGCTGGGAAGCGAGTGGCGTGCCAACGGACGGCGCCGTTTTTATAGGGAACGCCGCGGCGACTTAAAAATAACGCGTCAGCGCCCATTTAAGGATAGAGGGTCGCCGCGACGCATGTCGTCCGCGTCGGCCATATAAGGTAGGCCGGTGATGTCACGGCAGGAATCTCGGACGGCGGCAAGGTGTACGTCCAGGGCCGGTTCAAGGGTACCAAAACATCGATCGTCCAACGTAAAAAAAACTTGGGAAGTAGAAGAGTCAAGTCGAATTTATATATATGATAAATTTATCGAGGGTTTAAAAGTTGGTTTAAATTTACAATTATAGTTCCAAGGGGTTTAAGTATTACGTATAAAAATTAATGTACCAAGAAGTCAGTCAAGATACCCACGCACATTTTATTGTAAAACACCTAAAACTAATATTTTAGTCAAATCGCCAGTCTACAACATGTCCGCTCGATAAAGGACAAAAATTGTTGAAGCTCGTTGTGAAACTGAAGAAGAGGCGGTATTTGCCTCCTTCACGAAGACATTCTAAATCGCTACTGCATTGCGATGGTCATTTTTGAATGAAGGAAAAAATAAATGTGTTACTAAGTATATACAGTTCATGACTATAAATAATTGTAATTTTGATTGTAATTTGGTAATCACCATCAACTATTACCAATTTTGTACAGGATGTTTAAAAAAGGTTACAATCCTTAGGGAATGACATAGGTTATGACATGAAAATATAAATTAGAATTCCTGTCAAAATTGTGTCATTTAGGCATCAGAGCCTTATAAATGCTAAACAATTTTAGCATCATTTTTAACTAATGTATTCATAATAAAATCTACTCTCAAGTTTTAACATTAGGTCTTAGTTGTTCCACTCACCTATAGAGATCTAACAAAAAGTTCACCAAAAATTCAATTCACTAAATTATTTTGAGGGCTTAGCAGTATTAGTGCAATATATTGCACCACCTTAAGAAGCTCTGCGTGCTACCAGTTGTACGCGTACCACAGTTTGAGAACCGCCGATGTAAATAATATACAGTGTGAGGAATATGATATTCAAATCTAAAACGAATAGTTTTTCTACAAATACATTTAAAAAATAAAATACACTACTCTAAAATGGAAAACTGTGTTATGAAATTGGAAACTAAGGTACACATAAGCAAAAACAATTTTAACGTAATTGTTCATAATCTGGTTTTTGTACGAATATCAATAAAGTAAACAAGGCGGGTCGGGGTATTAACCCGCAGAGTAGTTGTTTCCTGGAATTCCGTGTTTGCAAGATATCGTTATCGCCGAATCGCTGTAGACGTCGCTAGCTTTCAATGGTTTCTACTGCATTGTAGAACGCTTCGTGTTTGTGGCTTGCTAGTCTGGCATTGAGTAGCGAATGGCCGTTAGATGTAGGTTTGCTATTCGGCGTTATGTCAAGCTTTACTCTGTGTTGTAATAAAATTTCTAAGAAAACTATTCACAGTAAATCTGTTTAGGGATACTTGTCATTATTATGCAGAAATACTTGACATGGTAGGTATGCGACGTTGTCATATATTCAAAACCTGTTTGTTGTAACCATTCACAGTAAGTGTGTTTAGGGGTACTTGCCATTATTATGCAGAAATGCTTGATATGGTAGGTACGCGACGTTGTCATACATCAAAACCTGTTTATTGTATAAAACATACCCTGGGTCAGAGAAAGAAAATTAAGTCAATTATGTTTTGCTTTGTGCAATTTCATACAGCAAAATAAAAGGACTTATACTCCGGACAGTCTGTATAACAGGTTATCTCGTTATCATGTACAGCGTCAATAGAATAATAATAATAATTATTATTATTATTATTATTGATCTCTTAAGACATGGAAACATGTATGGGATAGGTCTGGGAAATGTAAATGGCATACAATATAAATACAATCTAGAAGTACTTATGTGGTAACACGTCTAATACACAATCAAGGATAGCATAAAATGTACAATACTTAATCTTACATAATTAATACAACAAACAAACAGAAATAGGCAACACTGCAGCACAAAATTTTTACATGTCGGAAAATTATTCATCTAAGCTATAATAAAATTTTTTCGAAAGAAGCTTTTTGAGTCTGACTTTAAAATAATTGTTTTCAAACGATACACGAGCATAGTACACGTTAAGAGGTGCGTTCAATGGCATCGACTGCTTAATTTTGGAAATAGCGTAGTATGTTTGGTTTAAAGGTTTTGAAACCATGCTGACATGTTCACACCATCTCAGATTGTTGTCAACCAGCAAACCTAGAAACTTAGTGCATTTAACTGAAGTTTTAATAGTATCACCCACAGACAATTTTAATTGGAGATCGCGAGCTGTGTTCAAGCAATGGAAATAAAAACACTGGGTCTTACTAATATCGACCATTAAACCATTTTTCTCACATCAATTTGCAAAGTGCAGCACTAAATTTTTAGTTAGTAATTGCAGCTCATCATGAGTTGCAGCTGATATCACCAAGGATGTGTCGTCCGCAAAGAGTGTTACTAAATTAGCATTTAAATATTCCGGAAGGTCGTTAACAAAAATTAAAAAAATCAATGGACCGAGTACTGAACCCTGTGGAACTCCATTATTTACTTCATGGTGTTCAGAGGACTGATCCTTTATTTTTACGAATAGTTCTCTGTGAGACAAGTAATTGATGATCCAATCCAGAAAGATACCACGAAGTGTAGAGTTTGGGACTGTCAATAAATTTAAAATTTAAACAATCAAAAGCTCGTGATAGATCAAAAAACAATCCTGACACCCGCTTACCCATATCTAGATGTTTATATACATTTTCCAACAGAATAAAAGGCATAATCTCTTAATTTTTTATTGAACGCTACCTTTATATGTCTCAGTGAGATCAAGCGGGAGTCACAATGTGTATGATACCCGTCGGCGAGGCAAACTCTGAACAAAAATAAGTTCCAATGATGGATTGTAGCAGTATGAACAAAAATGTACCTATATAATTTTGGTCATGCAACTCATGAATCAAATTGACATTTTAATATATGTTGTTTGACAAACACACTACTGTTACGGCTGGGTAGATAAATCTCAAAATGTTGAAGTATATTTTTTTTGCGAAAAAACGCAGTATAAGTTCACAGTATATTATCTTTATCTCTGTAGCGAAAATATGTAGTTTCTTGCGAGTAGCGCATTATCATGAAGATATGAATTATGAACATCATTGTTTGCAGGACAACTTATTCTTCATAATATACCCGCACATTCGGTAATAGTTTCTTATCATGTGCGTATATTAAATAAATTATCTAATAGAAAATAATTATTGTAAAGTATAAAGAAACTATAAATTTTAAAATTGAATAATTGATAATCTTTGTACCACCAGTCTTAATTTTTTGCAGATGCCTCCGTATTATTGTATATTTAATTTATAAAACAACATTCCTGAAAATGCAATCAATGGCCAACTTTAAGTGTATTCAATATCAGATTAGTAAAGATGAACTAAGTACCGATGTTTAAAAATTTTGAGCCGAATTCACCATCAAGATCCTTTTCTGCCTATTGTTGCACTTAACAACCATTCCAGTTCTTAGTTTCCGATGATTAAGTTGACATTTGAACAGATATTCTTTAAATATTATTATTTGTCCTGTATCGAGCAATTAACAATTTATTTTAATATACTACACGCCCCTTAACATGCCTTACCCTATTCCCGCTCGTAAATTTGTTGGTTTTCACCGTATACATTTTACACAAATACGTATCAGAATTTCTGTAATCCGTATAAAATGTCATTTGATATAGATATGAATTTATTATTTATAATTATCATATCCATTAGGTATATGTAAAAAATACTAATTCTTCCCTCACCGCTCTGGCTTTAGAAAGACTATACCATCTGTAAATATAAAAAGTGGAGCAAGTAAATATGTAAATTAAAAATGTTGTTGAATTGTAATTGTTTCTAATCTGTCTTTAAACAGGTTAAAAGTGTATTGATTTAAGTTTACTGAAAAAGTAATGCCAAAATTGTATTTTTGTATGAAGTTATACGAAAAATTAGGTACATAATTCGGCTTCCCAATATACAGGTTATAAGTGTATTGATTTAAGTTTACTGAAAAAGTAATGCCAAAATTGTATTTTTGTATGAAGTTATACGAAAAATTAGGTACATAATTCGGCTTCCCAATATACAGGGTGTCCGAAAATGATGAGCAAAAAATTCAAGGGATAATTCTAGACCGAAAATCAATGCTGCCTCTTTCTAGTTCTAGTCGAGTTACAGGGCGTTAAAGTTAAAATTTTATTTTCGATATTTGTAAATAACTTCTTAAGAAATCCAAATATTTACATAAAATTTGTAAATCTGGGGTTTTTGCGGACGAGAAATTCAAATATGTTTCTAATTTTGACGTCACTAGTAGAGGGCGCCACTTATGGCACATCATGTTTTTTTTTAAATGATAGAACTTTTTTGCTGCTTAGTGTATCCATCTGACTATTGAAACAATCGATGCTCCTCCCTGTTATATCTGAAAAATAATTTCATCAAACCTCGCCGATCTTCTTGAAAGTCTCCATAATTTACGATTCTGAACAACTTTTTCAAGTAACATGTTGCTGTATTTTCAGCAAAAAAGGCACTTTACCTGAAACCAACAGTTTTTACTCGGTGCACTGAGCATTTCAAATAGGATTATTTCAAAAATGGTTGCGCCTACCGACTTCAGCAAGATATACCTTATTTGAATTTCTCGTCCGCAAAAACCCCCGATTTACAAATTTTATGTAAATATTTGGATTTCTTAAGAAGTTATTTACAAATATCAAAAATAAAATTTTAACTTTAACACACTGTTAATAATCTGTTTTGGAAAAAATGTTATAGAAAGAGGTGGTAGCATTTATTTTCGGTCTAGAATTACCCCGAGTTTTTTTGCTCATGATTTCCGGACACCCTGTACAATATGTTATCTCTATGCGTCCATTGGATATTGGAGTGGGGTAAAGGCTTGAGCCTGCCCTGTGTTATGCACCGTCGGAGAGTGCCAAACGTGCTGCATTCATGTGCATTAAGCATTATTGTCTTATTAATAGATGGGGGATGGTGGAGGGAAGGCTACCGCCTCTGGCATTCTTGAAAAGTGTCGAGTATGGCTAAATATAATAAGGCTGTCCTTTTTTGGTAATTATTGACACATGCACGAGTAAAGTAAATGTTATTACGTAAACGACATCAATTACTCTTGTCGGATTTTAAAGAAACAAAGTAAAATTTTAGATGTTTTCCTTCTTCTCCTCCTTCTTTTTAATCGGTATTCATAAAGTTAAACCCACAGTCATTCTTAAAGTCGATAAATAAAATCGAGATTTAATTTCTGTGTATATGTACTGCGTGTCCTCCATAACTTGAAAAAAAAAATAATACTGCAAAAAAAATTGTATGGAATCATCTCTTAACTCCTTTCTTCAACTGTCAGACTTACCGGCACAATAGTGCTTCATTCCATATACTTAATTTTAAGTTTTATTTTTATTCATTTTACTCGTATCCATGCAATAAAAATAAAATTAGATTACTTTAGCACACGGTACAGTGTACCTACCTGTTCTATATTGGTCTTCACTCCATCCACTGTCGCCAAATCTTCAATACAAACATCCAGTGGCGGCTAGTGCGATGAAGCAGGTATAAATTTGGAAGTAATAAGTAACAGATAACAATTAATAATTGCTTATTTTAAATTTTAATCATATAACATATTATGTATTGCATCCAGTAACATTACATTACAGCATATATTGGATACGTGATACCTTTAAAATTATTAGAAATGATAAATATACACCACAGCGACGTTGATGCACTTTTGAATTTACCTCTGTGTATCACAATATTAATCTGCAATAATATACACGGCTGACCAACAGGCCAACTAGTTATTTCCCATACAAATCATCAAATTACACAAATATTGCACTAATCTCCCCTATCAATTTTGACTCCGCCCCATATCATGTAAATATCTTTATGCTATGGGTAGGTATAAGGAAATAAATAATCGCTATAAGAAGTACCATAAATAAGACTGTTCCAGACACTGTTCTTTAAGGCCCGCTACAGACTATGCGTGAATTCGCGATTCGCGATGCGTGGTTTGTAAGGAGTTCGTGCATCGTGGGGTTTTTATGAATGGATTTTTAACGAACAAGACCCTACACACTATTCGCGAATTACTCGTATAGCGCATAACGAATCGCGAATTCACGCATAGTCTGTAGCGGGCCTAATACACTCGCAAACTTTTTCCTAATGCGTTCATTTTTTGCATCAGTTCTAGTGTTCAGCAAGCAATTTACTTCGTCCACTGTTTGCACTGAGGCCCATCTTGCCCAAACTGGGTAAGACGGGCCTAAAATTTTGTTCTAACATCAGGTATGTCAAACTATTTTATTAATTAAAACCACAAATTAATTATATTAATTAAATAACATCAGCGGTAAAAGCAGTTAATTTTGCTGTATAAAATAGGTGTTACAAAATTTTACTTATTTCTTTCCTTGGAAATTTCTTTCCATTTTTGGAAAACTGTATGCTGTACAGTTTGTATGTACAGCATACAAACACACAACTGCACAACTGTATGCCGACTGTATGCTTTGCCGCCTTATCAGGTTTTACAGGGAATCAGTGCTGTGCAGAAGTGTATTTTTAAAACTACCCTTTTTGATTTATTTTTACAAAATTGTATTTGTATATTCTAACATTTTTTTAAGATAAGTCTTGAATCACCCTGTATATTTCTTTTAGCGATGTATATTATGCTCTAAATTTTTATAACAAACCAAAAAATATGTCTAAAAGAAATTGTCCTTGGCATTTTTTTCAAATGAAAACGTAATCTTGCATTCATATTACTAAGCACTGTTTCAAGAAAATGTAATCTTGTTCTTATTGATGAAATATCTGCAAAATTTTTGCATAAAAACCTGCGCTTCTATATCTAGCCACAACTGCCGCAAAAAACAATCGTAAACATTTCGTAATACCGTCTGAATAACGCTAAAAATATTTAATAGAACCGTGAAAATGAAAGTCGGGCTTTCCTACAACCCACCAACGCATTTTACAGAGAAACAAAAATAAATCTAGTTGGGGCGCCAAAAGCACAGTCATAAACCGTGGACTAAAATTATAACGCCTCACAATTCCACAATTTGGTACATTCACGTGAAGCTGTAAACGCGCACGTGTTCGGATCTATTTTGGATAGAAGTTTATATTTGGAAGATATCCCTTCTCATTGATTATGCGCTTGAATGACTGTATTTATAAATGATATGATATATAACAACTATAATAAAATGTATGAATGCTGTTAATAATCTTAAACATAAAAACCTTAAAAAATCGCATCTTTAGTTAAATATAGCCATACATAGCAACGTTTTAACTAACTGTACTAATATAACAGCTCTTGCCCTCAGATATAAAAGTCATCCATGAGGAGGTCCTGTAGATTTCTATCTATACAAAATCAACCTTGAGTAATCCAATAGTTTCATGGGAGGTACCAAAATAAATAGTTTGTCTTACCACCCAAATGGGTAAATATGGGATAAATATACAAACAATCTATCCCCACCATATTTCATGGTGAATGTTTTCCTTTTTAATAACTGTTCTGTTTATTATTATTTTCAGTATCTATTTTTTTCAAATAATATTTCTAAATTTCTATCACTTTTTAAGACATTACAATTATGCGACAAACGTGTAGGGTACAAGTTTGTTTATTTAGTCAGAAGTTCATGGTGGCCATAGTACGGGTCCTTCTCATCCAAACCCTGGTTATTAATGGATATAATTAAGCCTCGTGTATGATACTCCACACCAAATTTATGCGGAAGCTCCACATTTGCGGATACGGATGCGAATATTTGCAACATCCCTGTCACACTACTGCAATACGCCCTGGACCTTCATCTTTTCCACGATTCGAATGCAAATTTCTCGTGTCAAGCCCACGTTGCACTACTTGCACATCACGGTAAAAGTAGCTGCATTTGGTACATGTTAATCGGGAAATCGTTCTGCTAAAGCATTTTAACTTCACCTTAAAACGATATCCATCAACCCCGAGTTGCTATACTGTTAAGTCATTTTTGATACTTGAAACATTAATCTAAACACTCACATCACAAAAATGTTAATACTATAAGTAATCGGATTTCAATATTCGGAATTGCCTGGCTAGAGATTACAGTAGGACAATGATGTAAAAGTTGAAAATATTACAACTTCAATAATTTTATTCTCAGAAACTATAAGGATTTTACAAAAATTTGACTCCATTTTCATGATCCATCTATTTTCAATTTTTTTTTTGTATAAGTTGTGAATCTTGACTTTTCACACAACGTCCTTGATTTATCTACAACCATACTTATTCATAACAGTTCGGAAAGTACAAGTGTGCCCTGTCTAAAATAAGATTAAAAGATACACTTTCATCTAAGCTTTCCCTTCTGCCGACGGCCTTCTTCCTGCCTACCCATTTGATATCGATGACCAGCTTGCCGGTTATTCGTTACAACAGTTTGTGTGCCATAATGGATATGGAAGATTTGATTTTGTGGTAGAAAGATTTGAGATCCACCTACTACAATGAACAGTATTGTTTAGATCGTGTAGACCTATCAATATAGTCTATCACACTGACATCTATCTGTTGACTTACTTTGAACCTCTTACAGAAAAGCAATGGATACTTAAACTTTTGATAGTGTTGCCAAATTTGACATTTCGCATTCCCAGTTTGATTCCCCGATCACTGCTGCAAAAACATATATTTTGTTTTATTCAAAAGTACCGAAATTTTTTTGACTTCCTGTGTATGCCCTATAATTTTTGATCACTAGTTTCTGGGCATCCTATATAAAATTGTAATATATTTTAATACCCAAAATTTTATAACATTGTAAACACATTTTCTGAATTAATTTTACTTTTAGATTGTTCACTGAGAATTGCGATTTAATATTGATAGTTGACTTCCAAAAATCTAGAGAGTGACTAATCGCTAGCTTGTAGACAAGTGCGACGGGCAAAGCGTGCGAGGAGCAACATCAGATATAAAAAATATATAAAAATGACTAAAATAATTGCATTACATAACATCCATTACTTTTAGAGTATAAACAGTGATATAACAGTTTTTAAAAATTTCAAGGCATTAGATAATAAAAATAATAAGAATTATTTCAAAATTTAAAGTTTATCAATTACCCAAGGTCAAAAATAATAGTGACTAATTCACAACACAGAGATGAGTACAGAAGATACAGGTGACATGATTACCTCAGCATGTCCACTTGAGAAGAATAAAGCACATAAAATTATCAAAAATAAGTTGACGTCTGTTGAACCTAGCAGATTAACAATTTACTTTAAATGTGCCACCTGTGCCGTCCTCTCTACAAATTAGAATGCCGTCCTTTTGGACGGCGATTGCTCACCACCACCCACTTACACCTACCTGATGCGCACTCCGCTGATATCACACTTAAGCCTTGTCCTCATGGACATGAAATCCACGGATTTTTGCACGAATTTTGCAACTTCTGCTTTAATTATTTATGGCGGGAAAAACAGTACAAATATTATTGCCCCTTTCATTATTATGTGGTGTTAATAAATTTGTTTTGAACTTCTAATAATCTACCATGGCAGTTTAATGAAAATGATAGAAAATGTTATAGGTAGTTGACAAAATTCGTTAGAAATAGAGATTTTTCCACCATTAAATAAATCGCCCAAATATTTGAGATTTTCGCATTCAAAAGGACAAAAGGCTTTAGAATATATACACTATCACTATAACGGTCACACATTTACACTTATTATATCATATCGTACCGCTTTCCGTTCACACGTCCATGTTTAGTCAAAATTTAATATATTCTTTGATCCAGATTCTTATTTTTTAATATTCATTTTAAATAGTTTCTTCGCCATATCACTATTTTGCCCTCTCTATCAGTATACTCTTTTCGATTTTATTTATAAGGACTAAGTTTCATCTCGTAAGATATAGCAATCGAATTTTTTTTTGTCCAAAACTTATTTTAAAAATGCAATCTTCCTTCCGTGAGTTTCTATCACTTTCCGTTTCACCGTTGTACTTCTTTACCACTTTTTTATTTGTACACATATGCTATTCATGTACAATTTTGTCGATGAAATACATATTTCAACATCACTTACACTCATATTTTGACCTCACGCTCTAAACTCTTCATACATGTCATCATTCGATATTCCTCACTTGTTAAATTAGGACAATTTTGAGAATACATTGTAGAGCTTGAAATATTCTCCATTCTTAAGAACACAAAATCATCAATTAAATTAGTAAATATATTCTCGAAATTTTGCCCGCCCATGATAGTGCTGGAAATAAAACAGTCGGATTGGACAATTCGTCACAGCCAATCAAAAGCATACGTAGCAGAAGCTGTGTAATCGGGTATGCTTTGAGAGATATGCGGCACATGATTTTGTAGGAAAAATATACAGGCTGCATGTATATTTCTTTGTGTTGACTGCTATAAATTGGGAACAGGTTTATAACATGAGTCACTCTCTAGATTTTTGGAAGTCAACTATAAATTATTTTGTACTTACCTTTATTTTAGGGTGTTGGCAAGACTAGTTATCAATAAAATCCCTAGATCGATAAAGTATTGCAACTTTCATTTTGGGACAACATTTCCTATTATTGGAACACAAATTTGATTGAATTTTCAAGTGCAAAAAAAAATGTAGGTGTGCAATTTAAACTATTCCAGCTTTTATTTTGTTAAAATACATGCTGGATACAAAATGATACCCTTGGTCAATCTAGGGACTTTAGCTGTCAATTTCTGTTGATGCCATCTGTTGGACGATTACTAATTTTTCCTAGGAGCGTAGGAACTTGAGGAGGTAGGATCTAGATAAAGATTTTTAATTTTTCATAATTTATTTAAAATTGTTACATTTATAATAAAAGGACAGGATTCTCTATAGGCATTTAATGAAGTGAAATAAATCTGAAAATTTGTACACTAATATACAGATATACACTTAGTAGTAATAATATTAATATCAAAATATATTTAAAGAAAATCATTATTCATTGCATTTCTCAGTTATTTTCAAAACTTGGCGCATTATAAAAATAAATTGCACAGAAATGCTATAAATAAAAATTATCTATTAAATTGAGCGACTAGTTCAATCACAAAACCTACAAAAGATTGCAACTAATATAACAAGCAATTTTCAAAATATAAAAATAACTAGTGTCAGAATTGTAATATTTTTTAGAAGGAAGTCATATGAAAACCTTTACGGAGAAGTTGTATGTTGGTTCAATCAGTAACAATAAGAATTGAGAGTAGCAAATACTTTTAAAGTGTATTAAAAAGTTTTCACAATTCTTCACAAATTCCAACAAGATTTGGCAAATTACGTTAAAATTTAAAAAGGCAACATCAAAAAGATTAGAGCGAGTTACATAATAATATTTACAAATAGTTGGAATGACCTGCAATTGCAATAAATAAAAATATAACCATATACTGCGCTCACCACTGAGAATAGTGCAATAGATGTTACTAATTGCAAATATATACATCTTTAATTAGAACTACCTTAGGAGAAAGGAGAGGAAAAATTTAAAAACATATTTTAAAACAAAAGACTTATCCTTTAGTTATGATAAAGTAAAGTTTTAATAAAAAGATTTTGAAAATAAAATCAAATATTTGAGAGCTAGAAAACATTTCCAACTCTTCGTCACGTTAAAACATGTCATACATTTTCCGTGAGACAGTATATGAATATAAAACATATCGTTCAGCTAAACTAATAGAGGTAAAAAGTAAAAAAAAAAAAATCATAATCTTATGTACAGTGTGTATTTGATATTTTCCCTATTATAAATAATATAAATCTAACTAAAGTTTGTAACAGAAGATCTCGTATCATAAATAATAATAATCAGGTACTTGTCACGGAGGCGACGGCACCACCGTGGTTTCTAGATCCACTAAACTTTGCTATTAAACGTGACGGCACTGCCTTCGCCTCAGTACCCCAAATTTTTGCACAAAACTGTGTACATATAGGTAATCGTAACACACAGATCTATGAGTATTAGATTGAGATGATATGCAGACACCGAAATAAATATTTTTTTTTTCTCTCTAAATATAGATCACTGGGGGGAGGGGCGGTGCAAACATATTCACACTGCTGAGACTTGGGTCTCCTCATCATCTGTGTAGAAACAAATAAATACGATCATATATCGATAAATTATTAAACAATGCGTTTGTACTCGTCAATTGTTGTCACGTTTCAAGTCAGTGGAGCGGAGTCGTCCGTTATTTCGTCAGACCATTATTATAACTGTGTCTGATTCACAAGTGGAATCGGTCAAGTCATCACCTGAACAGAGAAACACATATTGAGGGTCTGCAGAACATGTCCATGAAGTCTGTTACAAAAGTCCAAGTGTAAACGTTAATGAAGTGACGACAAAAGCGGATCAATTGTACTCACCCTGATCTGTGTCAGGATCTGTGTGATAGTGGTAACCTTGCGTAACACCTTCTTCGGATTGCGTTCTGCCTAATCTGTGCAAACGGGCCATCTGAGCTGCCACGCTATAGGCAGGCGGCTGCCTTCTACCTGGACCTAGACGGGAAATAATAAATTCGTTAAGAAATAATTCTGTGCAAAAGAGACTATGGTAACAAAGCAGTGTTTAAATACAGGGTGTCTCGTAATTAATGCAACATACAGCAAGAGTAGATTTCTGACGATAAAATAATATGCTGTAGCCAAACTTACTTTAGTCAAATATTGATGGTTAAAAAAATACAAGGTGATAAAGCTAAAATTTTATTTTCACTATTTGTGAAAGTACCGTAGAACCTCAATTATCCGGGCTGGCTGGGACTGAACCGTTGCTGGATAATCGAAAACACAGTTAATCGAAATAATGTTCAAACTCACCAATTTGTCAATAAAATAAGAACTTTATTACACATACCTATTAAATAATGTAAAACAAAAATTAACATATTTAAGTTCGTGCTTTTCATTGTCCCCATGCTGATTCAATTCGTCTGCACGTAAACGGACCAAATGCCAGACTCTTCTTTGTTTCTGTTTCTGAGCACTATTTCGACCCGCCACAGATAATCCGCTCACGGATAGCGGACAGTCCATAAACATCGCATCACACAAAGAATCCGCGGCACGGATCAGCCGCGCACGGATAATCGAGGTTCTACTGTAATTTTAAAAATCAAAATCTTTGGCCTTTGCATACATTTGTACGAGAAATTCAAATTTGTTTCTAGTTTCAGTTCTAGTACACAAAACTAGTTTTGCATACTTTTTTTGGACATTGTCCGAATTCGAGTATCGGGTGTAACATATACATCTGACATCAATGATTCTCCTACTTTTTTTATCTGAAGATCGTATACCTTGTTGAAGTTGTTAAGAGTAACCGTTTTCGAAATAATCCTATTTGAAATATCCAATGCAACAAGTAAAATTTGTTTTGATTTTCGGTAAAGTGTCCTTTCAGCTGAAAATACAGCAAAATATTACTTGAAAATGTTACCCAAAATGGAAAATTTTGACGATGTGCATCATCAAACCTTGCGTAATTTATTGTCACGGAATTTGCCCCACTCACACCCAAATCGACGACTGTGGTACCGCGAATTGCTAAGATTGCCCCGATCGCCCCTACACGATTCTGTTAAACAAACAAAATGCCGTGGATCGAGACGGGACTGGAAAATTGGGGAATCAACGAGAAGCATTCGAGTCGTTCGGGAAGATGAATCTAGAGATACTAGAATATACCTGGAATATTCGTTGGGTCTATAAAAGAAGAATAAACGGCCGGGTTAGTAAGTCTTGTATTACAGTTTGAATTGAAGTATTTAGTTGGAGATTCAAAGTGAAATAGTGTTTAGTAGAGTCGTAATTAGTGTTCAGTAGTGTACTGAGTAGTTAATAAAGATAAGTAATTAATTAACGGATTGTTTTTCTGGCAGTAAGAAAAAGACGGGTTAGGAAATCCGTGACATTATCATTTTCAGTAACTTCTTCAAGTAACATTTTTGCTGTATTTTGTTTTTGTTTCCATTTTTTGACGATAGCGTGCTTTTAAAAAATTATTAATTTGCGTATCTATAGCGATTAAAAAATGTCAATTTGACAGTTGACAAAAAATTCATTAATGATGACAGTAATGACACATATGAATAAGAGACTTTCTGATCATGTGCATTAGGATTAACACGACTCATGTTAAATTTTTTACTTTATTTAAGAATATTTTTTATGTTTTCTTTTTGACAGTTTTTTTAATGTATCTATTTTATGAAACAAATATTGGCTGTTCTTAAATACTTTATTCCTACTAAAAATAAATTAATTTGAATATTATCTATATATAAATGGAACACAAAGGTCAGATTGGCTAAATATACGTCACACTAAACGAGTCTTTTGGAAAAAAGGTACTACGTCTAATATTTACAACTGCCGATGATCATAAATTTACAAGCAAATAATATACAAAGCATAAAGCGATGACGGTAAACCAAAGCAAAGCAGGTGAAAACATCAAACTATATAGCCACATACTATTTCTGCATACATATATACAGGGTATCTGTAATTTTTTTCTCATTAATTAACAAAACTCAAATACAAATGTTAATAATGTTTTTTGAAATACAAAAAAAAAATCATACCACAATTCTATTGTCTACTTTATACAAAATTCAAACAAATACGGCATATTAACACGTATATCTTTTATTAAAAAGCGACACACAATGACTAAACTAAAATCTGCAAAACTTACCATTGGTATTACGCAAAGCATGAGGTAAGGGAGGTAAAACGGCCACAGCATGGGGGCAAGGAGGCATAGCACCAGTACGTATAGGATACCAGCCTATCACCAACGACAGACAAACTAATGTAACACCGTGATTGGACAAACACGACATAAATTCAGCAATACCAGCCACACAAATGCATACAGTAAAAAAAATTTAACACAAACTCACACTGTGTTGCAAAGAAAATCGATATGGCATAAAATTGTACCCCTGATGTATTAGAATTTTTTACATGATTGTTATCAAAAACGTAAAGATAAGTTATTAAAGCATATTTTATGTTTTAAAATTTATAAAATGTGATTCAAACAGTAGTACCATTTTAAGTGCGTTTTCTAGAAAAATCTTTAATTTTCATTTTTGCCGTGAAATTATCAAAAAAATATATACAGAAAAATTTTTGGGTATTTTTGAAGCACTACCCCCCTTGATGTACCAGCCCCTGTATAATCGGTATTCATTCCTTTTTAGATTTTCAAACACAGTTTATGCGTTTTTGGATACATGTTTATATAAACTTTTCGTATTGTTGGAGTCTAGAAAATGCAGTTAAATTCATATTACTCTTAGAATCACTTTGTATATCATAAAAGTTATGTAATTTCTCTGATATTTTATGTCAATTGAAGTCTCATGCCAAGTTTACAGAATATATACAAGTTGGACCACGCTCTTTTGGTATATTTAATTCATTTGAACAAAAAACTGCCCGTTGATACAGCCAAAAAAACAGCAACAGGAGTCACGGCAAATTGCCAGTAGAATAACCCACCAAACTTGATCTGCCGAAACCTACCAGACCAGGGGAATACAAATAGAGAATCAACGAGTTATCCAACTCATATATTTTGTAAACTTTGTCCTAAGGGAGTGATTTTCAACATTATTATTTTATGAAGCTAATGAAAGAATAGAAACAAAATCCACTAAAATAATCCATGTCAACGTTCTACATGTCAATCTTTTGGAAAATCACTGCTTTAGGAGCCGCCAAATGTTAAATCTGATCCCAAAATGATTTGTAAGTAACTTCTGAATGTCCTGATGAACAATA
Source organism: Monochamus alternatus (assembly GCA_037114965.1). Classification (NCBI taxonomy): domain Eukaryota; kingdom Metazoa; phylum Arthropoda; class Insecta; order Coleoptera; family Cerambycidae; genus Monochamus; species Monochamus alternatus. Next base: position 7,191,215 of record CM073426.1, on the reverse strand, counting down.
CCGATAAAAATAATTTTATTACTTGCCTCAATTTATTGTGGATGCTTAAGAAGCATCAAGTTGTTCAAGTCTCTTACAAAACTTTAAACAAATTAAAGTTTTCAATTTTTAATTATATGAATGTATTTGTGACATCAGGAAACAACTTGATTTTTCTTAAACAAATCGATCACGTTCCCAAAATACCCAACACATATATACAGGGTGAGTCAGTCATTATATCATTAATTTTAATAAAAGATAAAGAAAATGTATATAATACGTATACGCGATTAGAAAATCTTATTAGTGCAGTGTAAGAAAATGCCGCTTAGGTAAGAAAATCACAGCTCACTTTTCTATTTTACTTCATTCTTATTTATAAGCAACAATGTAATTAATTGAACAAGTCTAAGATAAAGTCTAGAATATATTTTTTATAATATATCAATTTTTGGTAGTTCTGCAGCAGCTATATACCAGCTGTCCCTGCCTTCAAATGTTAAACAATGTCATTATGTGGTCTTGATAGGCCAACACTGTTTTGCTTCAACGCTTGAACACTATGAGAAAATTTGTTGCGGATCAGGAGCGCTGTATTAGCGAGATATATGGGTTGATTTACTTCTGTCTTTTTTAAGCCTTTCAAATACATGGATAAAATTAATGACATAATGACCGAATCATCAAGTATATCCATAGCACATGAGATCAAATCCTATGGCAGGCAGTCAATTTTTGGTAGTTCTGCAGCAGCTATACACCAGCTGTCCCTGCCTTCAAATGTTAAACAATGTCATTATGTGGTCTTGATAGGCCAACACTGTTTTACTTCAACGCTCAAACACTATCAGAAAATTTCTTGATGATCAGGAGCGCTGTATTAGCGAGATATATGGATTGATTTACTTCTGTCTTTTTTAAGCCTTTCAAATACATGGTTAAAATTAATGACATAATGACCGAATCATCAAGTATATCCATAGCAAATGAGATCAAATCCTATGGCAGGCAGACAGTCACATACACACACGCATACTAAAAAACAGTCCGAGAAAAGTAAAGTACAGAAGGGTGACAAAGCTACATACCTGGCAGAGGAGGTGGGTGCCTCGGTGGGCTCGGACACCTCTGCTGGTAGGGGTGGCAGTCGGAACTGTTCGTCACCTGACTGATGGTGCTGTGACCCGAGTCTGAGGAAGTTACAGAACCTGTGTAAACATGCCACCTTTCAAAACGTGCTCGACAGACACAAGATGCTTGAATAATAGTGGAAAGACGTGCCCAAGATACTAGAGAGGGGGGGGGGGGTGGGGAGGTGCTCGAACATTGTGCTGTGCAAACTCGTGTTGCAATCAAGGTAAGTCTAATTGGTCAATGTGGGATATTTGTCGTCATGCTAAATATATTTACAAATTTACAACCGACAAGATTTTTTTAAATATTTCGATGCTAACGGTAAATATTCTTAAAATTTATTTAGTTTTTTTTATTCTTAACCTCATATTTCCCACAAGTTTTGTTTCATCTTATTTTCATGATTTCTACGAAAACGTAGAAAGGCCACATTTAAATATTTTTTTTTTGTTTGTTTCAACTATAAACATGAAATTTCGAGTTTGAATACGAAATTTTCAGTTTAAATACAAAATTAAGTATCAAAAAGAAAAGTAAAACCCGTGACCTTTCTACGCTTTCGTAGATGTCACACAAAAAGAGAACAAAACAAATCCAACGTAGTTATAAGGTTGTTCAAGAACTATGAGCAACAAATTTTTAAATTTCAATTTCAAAATTTTTTAAATTTAACTCAATAAGCTACAAAATAACTGCAGCTAAATCATGGCGATGACTGTGATTAATTTTAGATATTTTTGCCCTAATATTGATACAAAACATATGTCCGCCGCAGATATGTCATTACTTGATTTCATAACCTCAATTTTTATTTTTAATTAATATTTTAACATATTTTTTTTAGTTTTGTGCCGTTTATCCTGCATTAAATATGTTTATTCTCTGATCCAGTTACAAATGCGGCAACTATAGCAAGTTAGGTCAGATTAATCAATAATGAAATAAGGTAAACTATCAATAATTATATGTAATTACATAACTAAAAAAAAAAAAAATTTTATAAATTTTTAAGTTGTTACTCCACTGAAAAATATGTTACAGGAACTAATACCACTATTTTCGTGAAAAGTAAGTATGTACTACCTCCAAAATTTGTCGCTCGTATTTTCTGACCCCTAAGTTGCCCATAATCTTTTATTTTTCTGATAGTATGAGATCCAACCGCGTGATTACTATGTCCATTTGTTTTTCAATTAAAATGCAAATTTAATTGATGTGTTTTACAAACGTCATTCAAAATATCAAAGAATTTTGTATTCGGAGACATTTTTCAGACCATTTTATACAACAAGGAGTCGTTATTGTGCCCTCCTGGACCTACCCCAATCCTTTTGCGACATTATTGTAGCTGAAATTTTAATAACATTTCAAAATGTTTGTTTACTTATGTCAACTGCATACAGAAACACCCAAATAAGCACAATTTTGGCAGATACCAACTCAATGTGTAGTGAGCCGGCTTAGTAAACCTAAGATCGGTGGTTCGATTCCCAGATGCAACTTTTTTTATTTATATTTATAATAACATTTAAAACTATTAGTTTTTCTTTAGTTTGATTGGATTTTTGCCACACTTCTGAAAAAAAATAAAGATTAATTAAATAAGCAAAGTGGCAAAAACCCAATAAAACTAAAAAAAAACTAAAATTATGCCACAAATAAAACAGACAATATTTAAAACTATGTTCCTCGTCGTTTAAATAGTCCAAAAAATATCCCCAAATACAAAATCCTTTTTCATCAATTTCGATGTTCAAATGACTTGTCAGATTTCAGTAATTAAAAAAAAAATTAAATGTGAAATTTTTTCTAATAAAATAAAAAAGAAAACTATATTTAAACCAATACAATAAACGACACAACACAACTATTTCCCCAACAGTTTAACAAACTAAACAAAAACAAATAGCAGTTTGCAAATCTACGCTCCCGTAAAATCAACACACCACAATTCCAAACACAACCCGTTTATCATTTTTAAGTCTCTATACCTACATAATGAAAATATGTACTCACCCGAGTTAAGCGTTTTTCTCAATGGCAAATTACTAAGCGACGTCACGCTACTGCTTTCGGCCGACAGAGCAACCGAGGGCAAGGGGGTGGGGGTGTCGGAATGCGACCTCTCGTGCATCGCCCTACCGCCCGCACCTGAACTACTCGAGCTATGAGAACCGTAACTGGAATAACTACCTGCAACCGAAATTTTAATTTCAATATTTGCTAGTCTCAATTCGTGACGTGTGTCCACTATTATTGCAATTACGGATGACATTTAGCAATGAACGCGAGTAAATATATGTTTCTAGGTTAAAACATTTAAATAAAAAAGAAACGTCACCGCTGACGGATGAAATTCAGAAAAAGGTATTGAAATCAAACTAACAATGAATTGAATGTAGTACGTTTTTTTTACCTGTAGCACTCGGGGCTCTTCTGACAGCCGGACTAGCTTGATTGGCATTTATCGAGTGACCAGGGGGCGCTCTGGGCTGATGAGGCCTCGTTTTGCCGGGCTCTGATAATGCCAACAATTTCCTTACTGCTTGAGGCGAAGCTGATCCTAAAAATTACAGATTATAAATATGCATGTGCATAATGCTATCCAAAACGATATTATGCGTATACCAATTTTATATCAACACCAAATTTGAAACTTGGCAATATGCCAGTTGACAGAGAGATTAGGTGTGACAGTTGATAGGGAGGTTAGGTGTGACAATTGACAGAGGTTATGTGTGAAGTTGACAGAGAGGTTATGTATAACAGTTAACAGAAATTAGGAATAATAATTGACAAAGTTGTTAGGTAAAAGAGTTACATGGAATAGAATATAAATAATGTAGGCACTGTTTTCCGTTTTGATCACAAGTTTTATCATCTCTTGGGAACCTTAAAGATATTAGGTCTGTTCAAGCAAGGAAATCGGAACGGTTTCTGTCAAAAATATTCGACCAGTAAAGTTATGAATTTGTTTTCAGTAAACATTATGCAAGAGGTTGTTGGATAAACGTTACTGACAGTTTGGAACCAGCTTGGATTCCTTGCTTGAAAACCAAGAAAAAAATTCAAAATAGGCAATTTTATTAAATATAATTATGTTGACGAATTTTTAGTATTAATAGCTGTATTCTTTTTACCAGAAATCTTAGTTTATCTCAGTTAATCTTAGCTATTCTCAATGATGATTGGTCAATTTAGTGAGATTAACTCAGATTAGCTAAGATTGCTGGTAAAAAGAATATGGCAACTGTCACAAAACTAGAAAGTTAGTAATTAAGGCTTAAAAATATAGTTGTGACAGTTGATAGAGAGATTTGGTTTGACAATTGACAGAGGTGAGAAATGACAGCTGATAGATTAAGTAAATAAATTAAATTAAAGAAATATATTAAGCAATACAGCTATTTCGTTGGCCTACAGATTTATTTTTCTACTTACCAATCTTAAAGAAAAAAAAAAAAAAACTATACCTATTATTTTTAGTACTATCAAATAAATAAATACAAGAAAATTGTATGAAACGAAGCTTTATTCTTTTCAGAAATGGATGAGAATTGTATAGAAATTTCTGTAAAATATTACGTATCACTTACCAAACTTTGCAGTGGGTTTCCGTTCATCACTTGCACTGCTCGTACTGCTGGTCGTAGAGGGCGCCGGCGAAGCGTGCCTCTTGGACCTCTGAGTCCCTGGACCTGAGGCGCCACCCGTAGCTGCACCCTCACATTCCAGCGACATCTCCTGCAGCTTGTCTTCGTCGGTTTCCACCTGAAGGTTGTTTAAGTAGGCCTTGACCCGTCTCACCATCTGAGACTCCTCAAACATCTTCTTGGGGTTGGGCGCTGCCGTGGATTTCTTTCGCCTTTTCACTGTCGCTTGCCCTGAGAATCGTACAAATAAATTTCACAGCCACGAATGATCGTTTGCGATCTCACCTTGAGCATGATACTGAGAAGAAGCCGTCGTAAGTTGGTTGAGCGCGACCATGGCGTTACTCGGAGGCTGGCCGCCTAATTCAAGCATCGTAAGAAGATCATAGGGGCTGCTGCACATGTTGCTAAGGGATCTAACCTCCTTAGCTATCATACGCAGTTTCTCGAAGTTAACTAGGCCTTCAACTTGAGAATCGTTGCCGAGATGAATGAAAGTCAAGTCTTTCTTCACCACCGGGTAAAATGGTATCTAAAATGGAGACACAATTTTACACACCTTGACGCACAACTTTTGTACACATTAAAAATACAACAGCTAGAATTGTTAAGTGTAAACAGGAGTGGTGTACAAGAGAAAAAACGAAAGGTAACAAATATGCAGAGGAATAAAAAATTTAAACAGCAAGAGTATCGAAAAAGAGTACAAAAGGACGACATCTAAACTTACAGTGTGAACAAGTACCAGATATGACTATAAAAACAGAGTGATGTCAGAATGTGTTTGAATGTCTTACGACGTATAAGGTATTTTTTTAAACGACAGAACTAACTCGTTATACTTACAATTGGGGGTTGTGTTTGTTCAGCACTTATTAATTGACGGTACTTGCTCATGTTTCTGGACGGATCCATAAGCTGCTGGAGCTCCGAGAAAACTCTCTGATATTTGCCCGGCAGCTTGTCCCAACTCTGCCGCAATCGAGATACCGCACGATGTCCTAAACCACTTATGATCGCAAACATAGAGTTGAAGTTTTTACACTCTTTACATTGCCCTAAAATAAAAAAACAGGTTTTAAATAAGGTAAAAATATCAGAACTACTAATAAAACATTATTTTTTAATATTTTCTAATTTATAACATTGAATATGAATTAATTTTTGAACATACAGGGTGTCCGGAAACTCTGCGCAGAAAATTTTGAGATTATACTACTTAAAAAAATATCATGTAACATTTTTTCAAAAATGTCAATATTAACATACATAAGCTACATAACCTCAAAGTAATTTTTTCAAATTTGTTTTTTTTTGCCTATAACTTTTCTAATACTGGGATTATTTTTTCCAAATTTGACACACTTCTTACTCTTATAAAGATGCAGTTTCAGATGAAGTATTTCTAAAATTGCAGCTCTCTAAAGGAGGACTAGGTGAAGAAATGATCATGTCTTTGGTTTTATTGAAATTTTAAATATTATTTTTAATTTATCCCACAGAAAAGAAACCCAAATACAGGATGATCAAATACAGTGCAAATTAACAATATAAAATTACATAATGAACAGAACAAAAAATAAACAAAAACCAATAAAGAATAACAGGATTTCAATGAATAAAAAGTACAACTACCAATAAATACTTACTTGCCACTTTGATGAACTGCTTGATGATCTTCATCCTCCGCACGGGATTATGCTCGGAGCAGACCTCGCTAACCACCCAGAACATTTCTTTATTCACGAGGGAGGCGAACTGTTCCAACATGGGCGTTCCGTACTTTGACTTGAGCTCAAAGAGATCATCGATATACTCCGTGGGCTCGATCTGCCTGAAAATACTGAAATCCTGCAGCGTCAGCTGAATGGCAACCTCGACGGCGTTCAATTGCAAGAAATGCACAGCACTCTCCCTCACTAGCTCGGGGGCCAATTCATCAGGTACTAGCGTCTCTGTAACTCCGTTCGTCTTCAGGTAGTATCGACTGCTCAATCCTATTCTTTCGGCTAAGTTCTGCAGCTGGTCCGGCAGCCGTCTCTGTTTTATGGTCTGGGTGTCCGTCACAGAGACCTCGCAGAGGCTGAAGTTGCTGCTGGGGTCAGTCATGCCGAATTCTTGCAAGGCCAACATGACGACCTCGTGGGCGGTGGTCTCCTTGTGCACCAGCAGGTATTTGTAGCTCTGATCGGGTTTGTAAACCTAAGGAGACACAGACACTTAAGATAAAACATTTTTTTTATGAACACTTATCTCATAAGTCTTAGCAATTAGTCACCAAAATTTAAACTTGATATGACAGTTAACAGAGAGATTAGGTATGACAGTTGACAGAGGTTAGATACGACATTTACGAGGCCAAGTATAACAGATTTCTAATATAGAATTTTGTAGCATATTCACAATGTATTTAAACCAGATAGAACTATGTCATAGCTTTTTGCCAGCCCCAGAATGAACTTTTTGATATGTTATTTGTTTGTACTTAAAATACTTTAAATCACTGTAATCATGACATTATTGTTTCAATACAAGTGTGCTGTTTTAAAGCAGTTCAAATCCCTGTAAAGCCAGAAAATAGCGTAAGTGTGACTGTAGACAGTTTAAAAATACCAGTTGACAGAGAGATTAGGTATGACAGGTGACAGAGAGGTTGGGTATGACAGTTGATAGAGAGGTTAGGTGTGATAGTTGATGGAGAGATTAGGTACAGTAGCAGCAGAGAGTTTAAGACAGTTGACAGTGATTAGGTACAAAAGTTGAGATACATTAAAGGTATTTGATAGAACAATTAGATATGACAGTGTTTAAGAATGTCTGCTGAGAGGGAGATTAGGAATGACAGTTGACAGAGAGGTTAGGTATGACAGCTGATAGCGAGGTTAGGTATGACAGTTAACAGGTAAACAAGTTAAATGAAAGAAATAAAGTAGTAAACAATAATGCTATTTGATTAACTGCTACTAAGGTGAGTTTGACATTTAAGAAAAGTAATGTAATATCTCTTGCTGTTTCTAAAGAATGTTACACGTGCTTTGTTGATATAATTTAAAAACGCATTATTTTGTCAAATTAAATATGATTAATAAAAATAATGTAAGAAATTATAGTTTTAACGTTATATAAGACATATCATATAAAATGCATATTTTTTTTAAGATTAAGGTAGAAATACTTTTGACATGTTGAAGTACAGTGTGAAAAATGTTCTAATCGTTATATTTAAGTGTCATAAAATATCAAAGAAAAAAATAAAATAAAAAAGACAAATGCAAATTTAAAGTAGCATTACCTTTAATACGTGCTCGGGATAATCAGTACACCTTAAATCGTCGTAGCAGATCGACATAAGATCTGGGTTGCTTTGAGACTGGTAGAGATTTGTACCTAAATTGGAAGGCGGGTTAAAGTTGTCGACTTGGTCGTGACTAATTCCGACACTAGAAAAACTTTTTATTACTTTAGACATCGCACAGCTCTCAATCGCTTGGTTACTTACTTAATAATATTCTTAGGCAAGATATTCAAAACCATCAAGGCTTTATGCAGCCTCCCCTTCGTCCCGAGCGTCATGAAACTCTGTTTCTTCCTCTCCTTGGCGGGACTGTTTATAGTGACGGGCTGGGAGGCGGGAGTGTCGTGACCCAGGATTATGTTTCCATCGACGCTAGACAGCCTGGCCCTAGGGTCGGGTTGAAGCTTGGAGATTTCCGACACTTTCCTACTTCTCGGCCTCGGGGAGTTGTCGGGGGTATTCAGCATCTCCTTGAAATGCAACAGGTTGGATTTAACCGTTATGCTCAAATGGGTGGTGCCCCGTAAAATCTCCAAGGCTCGCGCGTGGGAAACGTGCTCGAAGCTCTGCCCGTTAACCTCCAAGATTTGATCACCTCTTTTCAGTCCCACGTCTTCCGCTTTCGACTTTTTGTCCACTTTGGAGATAAATATACCAAAGTTTCTTTCGAAACCCCCGAGGATCTGGAAATTGAGGGGCTCCTCACGGTTTGGCCTAGCTAGGACCACGTTTCGTATCCGAGCTTTGGCAGCGCAAGCAATATTTAGGAGCCTCAACTGACCGCCCATGTTTTCTTTCTCTAGACCTTGTTCGAACGTCTCTAGGAACTCTATCATGTCAGGGTCAGTTTCAAAATCCGTGAAGTGGTTGTTAACCCACAACAGCACCACCCTAGTCACTCTGTCCCGAACTTCAGGATCTTTGAACCAGTCTAGAAGCTGGTTGGCCACGTGCAATGGGCTGTGAATGAAGACGCGATGCGTCAATAAGAAATCTTCCACGTAAGTGGGGTCTGTGAGGGAGTTTTCTTCGATAAGCTGAAGCATGAGACGTTCTGGAGTCGCACGAATGACTACGTGACCCCTGCGGTTGCTGCTAGGCTCCATGGAACCTCTAAGTTCTGTCACCATCACTAGTTTGCCTTCTTCTTCGTGTCTTCGAGTATTTTCTTCACCTTGATGTAATATCCTGGAAAAATATATGGACGTTGTTTATATATTAATTAGACAAGCAGTTAATCTTAGAAATGGAAATAATAAATGAAGATTCTTCCAAAAAATCCTTATTAAAAGCATAAATGTCGATAACTGGGGTTTTGTGGGAGAGTCGCCATCTAGTATTTTCATTCCTAAACTTGACTGGTTGTTGCACTCTAATATACAGATTTGGAAAGTTCAATTGTCTATTGACCTTTCTGATACTGTAAGGTGTTTATTGTAAATTATTTATTTTTTTGTAATTATTCAACTCACCTATAGTAGTCCGATTGAGTAATGCACACGAACTGGCAGTCGTCACATTTGGTTATCATAATACCTTTGTGGTAAAGCTTGTCCATTGTCGGGAGGATCCCGAAGGCATCTCCCATCGTGAGGGTCTGGTTTTCTTCACCTGGTATGACTACTTCCACACAGCCATTCACCAGGACCGACCAGGAGTCTAGTTCCTCTCCATCGTTCATTACTATGGTGCCCGCCTTTTCCACCACGGCGAAGACCATGACGGAACAGAGCGCTCTTCTCACCGCTAGAGTCATATTGGTAAATGCCTTTAAATGCTGAGTGAACTCTAAAAGGGCCTCTATGTCGTCTTCCGTGCGTTCCGTGGGTTCCTTCTCGAGACAATCTCTTACGCGATCTCTTACTGTCAAACTCTGTAAATTCATAAATCAATTGAAAGAACTTTTAAAAGTTGTGACGATGTCACTTACATCCATGCTCTCTACCAAGTCGTCCTCCTCGTCGCTGTCGACGATGCTCTCAACCAGTCCCGTGAGGTCGAGCTCGTCGCCGTCGAGTTCTGAATGGGTGGAGGCCATCGTGTCGGAGCCACTGTATGCGGAACTGGTATCGGAAGAGTGCGACCCTCTGCTGCATTTATGGTACAGGCTCTGACGTGGAATGTTTTGACCATACTGAAAAAAATTATGTTACTTTCAGTAGCTTTCAACAACGAATATATGAATCGTTACTTATTTTCAAGATAAAAAAATGTCAAATCACGAAAACAGAAAATTTCTCTGTTGTATATAGTGCACATGGCAATTTCAAGGACATATTGGTGCCAGGTAACGCCTGGTGATAGAAATAACTACCTACCACAAATAGATGTTACATAATTCTACAAAAATTGCTCTAAATTATATTCAAAAGCTAATATGCCTGCTTCTAAATGAAGTTTGCTAATTCCGGATGTGAATAGGGTATTTTTAAATAAAACAACGAAAATCATCTTAGTAGCTCAAGAAACATGACTGCATTTGTGCCATTATTAACCACACTGAATTTGACCCAGTTACTGTGTTGTAAACAATAAATAGGGTAATGCAGGGTCGGCCTAAGTTCCATGCAATAATTTTTGATTAATTTTCTGGAATGCATGACTCATGCATTCGTAAAACAATAATTTAACCACATATTGATTAATTACACTATTAAAAAAGTAATATTACACGTAAACAAAGTTTACTTACCCATTCATTCTACAAAAATAATAATAATGGAGTTTACAGACTTATATCACATATATTTTAATTTGATATGAAAATTAATTCTACATTCAGTAGTATACAGGGTGTTACAAATTAGTATGTCAAGCCGTTAATCACCATTCTTTGAACCAAAATAATGCGACTCCTCTTATGTCTCATTTCATTTTAGGGCTTCATTTTCAAAATACAGGGTTAAAAAAAATTAAAATTTTTAAAATGACTTATTCATAGCTCCGGTGATTGTAGAGATATTTGTTTGAAATTTGGCACATCCTTTTATCATAAATCAGTACACTTTCTGTTTAATTTTATCGAATATTCTGGAAAATATGTGGTTTCAGCCTAAAGTGCTCTCCACCTTGTACAATTTGTTTCCTTAGCTGTTGTTCAGTTAGTAAGAGAACCGTATAAACAAAATCTTTCATACACTTTCTCTGTTCATGCTTTGATATTTTAGACCAAATTTGCACAGAAAGTGTATCGACTTAAGATAAAAATAAGTGCCAAATTCCAAACAAATATCTCTAAAACCACCGGTGCTATCGATAAAAATCAGTTTTAAAATTTTTATTTTTACAGAAAACTTGTCTACGTGTAATATTATTTTTTTAATAGTGCAATTAATAACTATGTATCTATTTAAGAAAGTAAATAAGCATTCATTATAAGTAAAGTGAGCCGCCGGTCCCGATTCAGCACGTGTCCCACTTTTGTAATCCGTATCCAGCTTTTGTCCAGTTTTTATAAAAAAATATTTTCCAAAACTAGTCTTGATATAGAAACACTTCACATTACTGTAAAATATAATCATGTATGGCATTGTTTTATAATGATTTTTTTAAAAATAAATCAAGTTTGTTCAAACGTATTTTGAAACAAACATCAAAAAAAAAATATTAACGGTTGCTTAATGTAATAGTTGCTTAGCTGTTTATAACTGACATAGTTAAAAAATCAGGGGAAGTTTCCTTGAACAAAAGTAAGAAAAAAGTTCCTATGAACCTGTCCGCAAATCCCTCGTTTTGGAGATACCTACAGAGTATTGAAATTAAAAAAAAAAAAGTGTTTTTATTAATATCTAAAGAACCCTAATTCCGATTTTTTTATCTACTCAAGTGGCGTTCGGGGGATCATTCCTATTGATATTTATACATAAAATATAAGACGCCACTGCTTTTCTAATTTTTTTCTAATTAAGCGATTAAAAATACAACTTTTTGGTCTCTTTACTCTGTTTGGTATCGCGCTTCGTTTTCTAGCAAAAAATTAATAACCTTTTCCATGCACATTCCTTACGGGAGAAGAAAACAAAAATAGAACAAAGTGCGCCATTGGAGTTGATAAAATAAATTAAATTAAGTCAGAAGATGTCTATGGTTGTTATAAACAAACATACAAAATTTCTAAAAATTCGGAATTAGGGTTCTTCATATATACTCGCGACAAGAATTCAGACGACTTACGTCACACGAACAAATGAATAATTCATTATATTTTCATCAAAATATTTAAGAAAATGCAACTGATAGTAATAAAACTATATACTACACTAAAAGTTTGCATTATATATTGCACTAAATTGCAAAAGATGACTGTTTTTAACCCGACCAAATATCGAAAATTACGTTGACAATAAAAACAAATATGTAACGTCAGCCGTGACGTAGACGTCTGAATTCTTGACGCGAGTATATTAATTAAACCCCTTTTTTATTTCAACACCCTGTATCTCCGAAATGAAATATTTCCGGACACAGGTTCATAGGAACTTTTTTTCTTATTTTTGTTCAAGGAAACACTTGATTTTTTTCGCAATATTAACGGGACACCCTGTATAAGACTTGATATAATAAAATAAAAAAAATATAGTTTTGTGTGCTGTGTTCTTTTATTAACCCCGTTTTTTTTTGCTCACTGAAGAATTGAAGTTTGTGTTCCTGTCCCACTTCAAGCTTTGCGAATTAATATGGTCACTTTAACTATGAGCGACTGTATGGCTGTAAACAATTTAGGCCAATGATGACCAATGATCTGTGGTAAATAATTTTTAACACTACGCCACCGAATGCCTGAAAGACCAGAGAATGGTCTGAGAAAATACAAACGTCTGATAGCTCTAATTATATAAATAAGCAACTTACCGCATCCTCAAACATTATGTTGATGCTGCGATGCTGAGAATGGTCCATTAGTGGAGAATTTTGTACTCTTCTGTTCTGTTCAATGTCCGGATAATCAATCTGTAACAAGGAGATTACATGTTTACTTCCTCATTCCAGTTGAAGTGGCTCAAAAAATGTAAACAATTAATTTGTCACGCCTCCACTTCGCTTATTACTCTCTCTTTCTCTTTAAAAAAATCGCTACTTCGAAAAAGTAGGTTGTGACACGCTTGATCGTATCGCACATATTATGACTCACACGGAATCTACAGTTTTTACGAGTACCCTCAAGTTTTATTCCCACGAGATAAAAGTGTTATCTGGGTCGCTTCTGTCTGATATCGGTGCATTTTTTGTTCGAATTAATATTACTGCATGTTACGCATTTCTATGCTCGTAAAATTGCAGGAGATATCGATACCAACAAATAAATTGTTATTTTAAGATAACGTTGAAGGTTGAAGAGCTGTTAGTTATTATCTGGGTAAGATTTACATATGAAAATATTTGCTTTCAGGATTTCAGATGTAGCTTCTGCATTCTGCAGGTAATGCCACCGTCGAAAGATATTCCAATACGCTGGAACCGTATTTGTGAGTAATGAAATTCAATATTCTGGATCCTATGGCATTGCGAATACAAACATTATTAAAATTAGACACAAATTTTCGTTATCTGTTGCATAGACCAGTAATACATCTGTTGAACCGTATTCTGGGAAGCATATTCTTTGAAATATATTATAAGCAAACTTTATAAGATGGCATTTAAAACATGTAACTGTTTTACATAAAAGTGGAAAACTTTGTGAACTTTAAAGCTACTTGCCAAAAATTGCGACAAGTATGGAGCTCAAAATTAGTAATTTACTAATTTCAATATCGCGACCCAACTACAAAAACATTCTTAAATGTAAAATCACGAAATGGCCCGTCACAAAATACTGTTTAAATTGATTTATTTAAATTAGGTAAATTACACTTTCTAAACAAGTGGCGCATGAATGTTATTAATGAAACAAATTTATGTAAAACATACCATCCACATATATTAGTTTACTTCCTTCTTCTAATATATTTTGATAATCTGAAATTTGTACTGTTATTGGCGTAATAATTATTATATATTTGTAAGAAATTCACTTTTTTAACATTCCTGCTATGATAAATAAAATATTAGATATGCGTATTAGCATTGCAAGCATCAATAACCGAACAGAATTAATGAAAAATCATTATTATCTCATAAAACTGACTACTGGTACGACACTGCGTTTTCAAACAGTAAATCGAATAGGCGGCTAAGCCGGTGATCGATATTGGATTTGTAGGCAAGATGAAATGCGTCGGCAGGAGGGAAATTTAAAGTATGAACTGTGGAGTGAACGTATTTTTTAAACATTTTGGAATATGCCCTTTCGCAATATACCTCATCGCAATCGTAGGAAGAACGAGAGTTGGGCCAAGACAGCGAGCTGCTCCTTCTCAGTTGCTTCTTTATCATCTGCGCGTTGTAGACGGAACTCCTCCTCCTCAAAGTGACACCGGCAATGGACACCCTCTTCTCCGGAGGCAGCCTATCCAGCTCCACCGCCGTCCTCAAAGCGTGTTTCAACATTTTTTTTCGACTTCTGGATAATGTAAATATCTATTTGTATTGCATGCTATACTAACTTTGCTCGAAGCTTGAGTAATTTTGCTCTGTTTTAATTCGTACGTGCATTATGATTCCAGTCAATAAGTAAAGTAGTATCAGGAATTGGTGCTTAATATTCATTGTTATAATTCCAGTAACAAATTATGAAATATGTAGGTATTTCTTATAGCTGCAGAAAATTATATGGTATTGGAAAAAGTGCCCTGCATATTTATTTTTTTCCACACGTGTTCTTAAAACAGAGGCAAATCGGCCAAGCCAAGCGTAAATATAGCAACTACTGGCAATATTTCGTACACACTGTATTATTACCCTCTTCGCATATTTGTGGTCGAAAATTTTCAATTAGATAAACGACACAGAAAAATATAATTTCACAATAGTCTGCGTCCGTAAAAAATATATATCCTTTACGACATTTATTTGAATTTAATGGATTAATAATAATACCGCCCATAGCAAATTTCAAAAACCCATGCCCCTTTTAAAGGCCCATGTCCGGGCCTGCTCAAGTACAATTTTTAAATTTACTAAATGACCTTGAACTTCTTGAAAGATTTTCGCGTTATATTTTGATATACCCAAATTATTTTACCCATGCGTTCCATATTTAAATATTAGAAGTGTTGAGAATAAAATCAAATGTACCAAATTGATAACAATGACAACGGCAAGTTTAACATTCCAAAATATCTCAATTTAGCCAATAAACCGCAGAAAAACTATGGAGCGGGGGGGCAGGAAGGAAATAAGAAAATCAAGATTAAATCTGAAACGGAAAAATTCAATTATCAAAATTTGGTTTCGACCGTTGGCTAGGAACTATACTAGAAAATAATATGTCGTTATTTTTCAGCTTCCTTCCTCTAGAGATATCCAGCGTATACAACCCAGTTCGATATTGTATTATCGCATTCGTGTTTTATATGGTAAACAAGCAATTACTGTCGACAATGTCAACGATATTTTCTGCCTTGTTTTGTTTCCTATATCACCAAATACCTAAGTTAGACGCGTGTTGAGCTTGTGCAACACTCACAAAAATGAGGTTGTCACTTTGATATCAACATAAAACAGACACACATGGTGCTATTTTAATTTACTTACATATATTTTTTTTTAACCGAGAAAAATTAGAAACTATTTAATGCATCTTCAATTAGGTATTCGAATAACTTTTTTAAATAGTTTTTAACAAAAGTAAACAAGTATCTACTGTGCTCTAAGCGAGTTTAACATTTTTTACATTGCACTCAATCATTTTTTTTTATCAATGACACTTTTTTCAAAAAATCCACAAAGTTTACGACACACTGTTTATGTTGCCAAGGATTTTTTATTGTTCAATTTAAAACTACGACAATAAATTTTGAACAGAAACTGTGAGTTTCGAGAATGCTTACTTTCATACATACTATACACTATTTTTTTTGTTCACAAATAAAATTTCATAGTCATATCATCATCGTATCAAACGAGGCAATTAAATTCCTGTCTCATTAGCCACGTGTTTTGTAAAACTACAAACTTGAATTGGAATGTTCAAAGTTGAAATATCCATTAGCCAGGCTTTAATAAAAGCAAACAAAAGTAAAAAAAGGCCTAGCCATATAACTTGTTCGCGGTATCTACACGGCTATATTTGTCTAAAAAATCGTGATTAAACAAGAAATGCTAATCGCCTAACGTAATGGTGCCCTCCGGCTCATTGCTAATTGGAAATTCTCCATTAGTGCGATCTTACTTGCCTCTTCAAATAGTTGATGTGATGGGAAAATATATAAAAGAAATATATTTTGTAATGATCAAATAGCTAAATTTTAAAACAAAATTTTCACTTATAATACAGAGAAAGAACGAAAATTATTTACGGAATTTTTTTTAGAAGTCACGAATATTTTGAAAATCTTCTTAAAATATTCGTGACCGAAAAAAAATTTCCAGCTCGTGTGGTTTTCGGTAAGAAAATTTCACACCCCCAAATATAAATCAAACCTGACATTTTAAATTAATTTGACTCGGCCAAGGTATTCTTATTGCTGAGATAATGTCGATTTGTCATTTTTATTTAAACGGTTGTGTATCCACCATATTTCGTTAAATAAAAAAATTACCAACTTGAGTTACATCAAATGCTAAAACTCAGATGGGAGGTAGTTCAATCTATCGTTCTTTGGCAATTTTAGTCACTAAAGGTATTTTTCAAGTAACACGACGCAATTTCCAAGAAATTCATATGTAGGTATGCAGGGTGCTAATGAGAAATTTGTTACTGATTAACAGGGACATACAGAGTGTCCCGGATAAGTTTCTTACACCGCTCGAACACATACTACTAGGTTCAAAAACAGACGATTTAGGTCTGTACACAAAAGTCAATGGCCTACTGGCCTACACCGCTTTTCTAATTTAACTTTTCAATTGCAAAATTTACTTTAAAACAGTTTGCCTTTTGTGAATTTTGTTCTGATATCTGTTGCGTATTTGGAAAAAATATATATTTGTGTGTCTGTATTGATATACAGGGTATTCAGAAATTGTTTTGCTCATATTTGGTTTATACACACGACAATAAAGAATTTTATAAGCTATGTTTATACACTGATGCACAGTCTTGAAAACATTTTTATCGGTGAATTTTCCATAAAAAATATAAACAAATATATCCTGTCCTTAAACTACATCCTGACAACTGGAAAATCCTAAACATTACAAATTATTAACTTGCAGAGTTCGACGAGGATTTAACTTTTTACCATTCTTTTCTTTTGTATTTGAAAAAAATTATTGTAAGGGCCCTGTAATAAATATTATATAGTCATATAAATAAAAGACTAGACTTGGATTTATAATCAACCAAGGTCGGGAATTCCCTGACTCAGGTTTTAAAAACTTTGTTTTTGCATATGTAAGCTCGAATATTGCTCGCTTCCCTGGTGCCCTTTTTATGAGAGTAATATCAGGTTGATAGAGGAAGTAGAGAAAATTTCTAAAATATCTTGTTTATCGTGTAGAAGGTAGGTAATATCCTAAATGTGTTAGTGACCATAACTACTTGGTCGATTCGGTCTTAATTCGTTAGATTATAGAAAACGCTACCATTGCCTTCAACCAGGGCATTTCGAAATTTGGCCGCTTGAAGGCATACATAAAAAAAATGACGGACATCAATCTTGAAAATCTCAGGTATTTACAAAGGATGATATATCAAAGTTTTTCTTAAAAGCTCCTGATGAAATATATTTAATAAAATTAGTGGTAGCGATTCTTGGAGTAGCTGGGGAATACCGAACTGACGATGTTAGTGCAGATTCTACTACAAAAAATAATTGTAATAACAGACGATTGGGTAACATTAAATTTGTTAATTGTTATATGCAACTCCGACAAAAAAGGCTCAAGATGAACGCTTCTTTTATAGGTATGAGTGTGGCAGATGTGTAAATTATGCGGTTGGAAAGCATACAATTTCAAAAATTCCGTACGACATAGCTAAATTTCTTAAAATTTCAAATCCAAATCAGCACATCGGCCACTCGTTTTGAAGAACGTCCTCTACAAACTAGCAAATGCCCCAGGTGTGGACATTTTATATCTGAAATGGCACAGGGGTGTGGAGATCGTCAGAGGTACCTAGCGGAAAGATATATAGCAGATTCAGTGACCCATAAAATAGAAGTTGCTAATAAAATCATGTCCGAAAAATCGATATATATTCAGCAAAGCAAACTTTCAGAAACAGAATTTAATGATCATGTTGCGCAAATCGACAAACAAGTCAACATTTCCAGTGACGTTGTTTTAGAACAGGATTTCAGTCAACATTTGCTGTTAAATATTTCAGAAATATACAACAATTGTAATTTTACATTTAATTTCCACTCTAAATAAACATTTGGCATTAATAATTTGACGTGTTTATTTTTTCGTCGCCCAGGACATGACAGTTTTTCATACTTAGCAACGGATAACCTAGCATGTTTTACTTTCGCTTTCGTTTGTCCATTTAAAATAAAAAAATATACTTTCGTAGGGGGAGAATGAAAATTCTATTTGTGATAGGTGTGACATTTTCAACTGTTCTCTTAATTGTTATCTGTAATGGTACCTAGTACAATATTTGTATTATATTTTTATTTACATTGCTTTATGTGATAGACAGCAGTTTATTTAATCAAGTCTTTCACTGTTTTACTTGTTTTGTACTGTAATTGGTTAATTTACTTTTGGACAAATAAAGTACTATTATTATGAATAGACCACTCAAACTCGGCATTATTTGGCACTGGCCAAATCCTACACACACAACCACCATTTCAACAAAACAGCGTGTACGAAATCCGCCACGAAAGCCATTATGAAAGCAGACAATAACGCAATTAACAACTCGGAACCTTTCACAATCCCGCGCGCACAATAACCATTAAAAAAATCGGGCTCGCTTCCACTCGCAGTTCCCCATCTAATCGCAGACAATAGGGACGTTCTCGTAGGGTCACAGACACTATAGACGGAGAGAAAACTGAGAAAAACAGAAAACTTTCGCCGGTCCCGTCCAGGCCGCGCGCCGTACACTGGCTCAGGCTCAGAACTTAACTAAATCGTGTTTTGTCGAAACCGAACACAAGAGGAAGTGTTTCCTGTTGGAGCTGCGAGCAATATCTCGGGCATGGTGGCTGAGTGTTGATAAGGCGAGGCCCATGTCCCGTCAGGAGACATACATGTAAAAATAGTAGCACACATGCGGCACACTCGCTCTGGGGAAGAGCAGACGTCTCCGCCGTGCGGATGGATGGGTGGCAGGCTTTCTTTCTGCTCGGGGTGGACGCTAGACGACCCGGGACGAGAAACGGCTGGATTCGGAGAAACCATTTCGACCTCTTTATTTTATAAGGAATTTACAAGGTTTCCATCATATGGCAATGTAAATATCTGAAGTTGAAGACAATAAAACTAGTACGGGTGTAGCGGAGCCAGTTCAAGCATCTCGAGTAATCCATAGTTCAAGCATCTCGAGTAATCCATATTATTATCGTATTCTCTGAATAAAAATTATTTGACAATCTATGTCGGATAGTCAAAGTTATTATTTTATTAAACTTTTTGTAAATATTTATCTTAATAATAGTGCGATTAGCACAAAATTCAGTACTTCAGCGATTTTTTTAGAACGAGAAATCGAGATCTAATGCGTTAGTGTAAGGTACGACCATGCACAGTGAAAAGTTAAATGATAAATTTTAAAATTAAACGATACAGATTTGTTAGATTGAATCGTTCGTCAGTACTCTTTTGTAACCAATGACTGTACTTATAATTGTTAACTCGTTGCCAGAGGCGCCGACTTATCAAATTCTTAGTGGGTGTTTAAACGTATTTAAAGATTCAAATGGATCAGCCAGAATTTTAATAGAAACCAAACATTGGCTTTCAAATATTTAGTTTCAGTGTTTTTAAGTATAATATAATAAAAACGACATTTGTTTTTAGTTATAGAAATAATGACAGATATCATATATGACTCAAACGGCCAAACAAAGCTAACATGTTTGTGACATATCATGTTCAGATTACAAAATAGCGGGCTTGTTAGTAATGTTAGACATTAAGCATTATATTACTGTTTTAGAAAGGTATTTTAAGCTTAAAATACCTTTCTAAAACAGTAAAAAAAATGTTACAATAGCTAATAATAAGGAATATATGGGTAGATATTGTGGGTGTAATTCAACGCAGGTTGGGGCTTTTGTCCACTGAGTCGTTAGCTTCACACAATATTATTAATACCTAAAAATATATAAAAAATTAAGCATTATACCTAATACAAATATTTTAAAAAATCAAGTGGGACAATGTGGTTAACAGAAAAAGTACATTTTTGGAGTTATCATATGTATCCCAAATACCACAGATATAATAATAGACAAAAAACTTTTTTTTAGATATAAAGCACCCCCTACATCCGTTTCCCTATTTTATTTATTATTATTAGATATACAATATTAATAAAAATATATATTTTATTAACATTTTTCATGTATTACATTACGTGAAATTTTAAATTTATGATTTTCTTTTTACCATTTTGAGATTTTATTCTGGATTAGAAAATTTAAATTTTAATTTTATTGCATTATTTTGTAGAAATAATTTTTTTATATGTATATGCAAAATATCTGAGCTCAATCAAGGATATCCAGGTCAGATTTGAACACACGGTACATACTACAATAACCACAAGATAGGAGAACCATAAACAAACAAATTGAAAAACGTATTTAAAATTAAACATTTCAACGTTTTCTAAATAAAACCACAACCAATCGAGCTCAGTTTTTTTAATCAATATTTACGCGAAAACGTATTTTAAAAATAAACATGAGAAACTTGTAAAAGCTATATAATTCCCAGATAAACATAATTTTGAACCACAACTTCCCTTCACATTAAGGAGCAAGTTTTTTTTGACAAATTAATAAGTTTTCAAAAGTTCAGTTACTTATTTAAATTTAACCAAACTATGGTGAGACGTAAAAATATGCAAGCATAAAAATGTTTGAGATTTATTATGATGAACAGTTTAAAATTTGAGAATGTGCTTGTTCTTAAGACATTATTCTTCTATTACCGTCGTTCTAAGTTGTAATATTGTAACATCATATGGTCACCTTATTATAACATCCACATTACTGGTTCAGAGAGAATTCAGAGAAAATTTTAGTGTTTATCCAGCTATTAATTATGATCACCAATTTCTTCTGAATCAGTTTGTTGACCATACATTCCAGTCGCGGAGAAAAATTTACAGTATTAAAATTTTATATCTGTTAGCGCATAACCAGATTGATTGTGTGCCCATTTTATCTATTATAGATTTTCATATTCCCCAATTTACGAGTCATAATAACCCAACTTTCTATTTGCCTAATGCGAACTCTTACATTTTAGTTGTCCCGTATATTTGCAATGTTGAACAATTATAACAAAATTTCTAGTACTTGTGACATTCACTATGATAAGTTTAGCCACAGTATAGTTTAGGTAAACTTAGGCATAATGCAAATTACATTTTTTACAAGTTATTATATTCCATCTAAAAATTATAGATAACTAAATGACCTGGTAAACCAGTTAAACAGACTTGTAAGAATTTTCTCTATAATTGGAAAATGTGTAAATTTTATTGTCTATTTCATGTTCCCCAAAGAAGTTTAATATCGCCAAATCAAATTTTCATGTTTAGTTCACTTTTTATTCAGTTTTATTGTTTTATTAAATAGCATTAGAATTAACAAATGGAGATATTTTTAACTTACTGTTAAAGGCAAAGTAGCAACGCATGAAACAGACGTGCAGCTGATATGTGAAGATACATTGTTATCATTGTTTTCTAAATGAGTATGTATAAGCTTATCTCTCTCGCACATGGGTTTGCCTTAGCAAAGTACATCCTGACATTCCATACCATTCACGCCAGTATTACTTTCGGTAATTTGTTTTTATTGTTTTATAGGTGATTTAAATAGGTGTATTTCATGAAAATATGACTAAGTGAAACTGGAATACATCGTGTTTATAATATTTAGTATACAGTACGTATTCAGTTATAACCTTGTGATTGTGTTTTGATATTGAAAGATCGACAATATACTGGAACCCTCAACGCTTCAAAGCAACAAAGTTTTCGTATTTCGTTTAGAGAAAAAAAGAAAATCATATCGCAAGATTTCAAATGTCTTTTAAGACATCATCCGCGTCCAAAGGATGAGTTAATAGATACGTGGTATACAGGTGTTTCAAAATCAAGCATTTACAGAATTTTGACAGAACAAAAGCGTATGGAGAAGTACAAAAGCCAAAAACAAGCAGCGGTCGAACGAAAATATAAAAAAATGAAGATGCCAAAGATGCCGTACGACGAACCGTTCACATCTTTTTCTTTAAAAATGAATTGTTAACGTTAGAAAAAGTTTTTATATATTTTTAGTATTAATACTATTGTGTGAAACTAACTACTCAACTTAAAGGAGGCCACCTGAAGAAGCAATCCTAAAAATGCAGAAATAGGTCAGATCTCATCTATTGTGGTACGAATTCCCACTGCCAAAAGTGAAGTTAGATATTTATAGTGTTTTCATTAAAGCAGGTTAGTAAATTTAGATAGATTAATTTCTTTAGATAATTATTGAATAGAGCTTTGTTTGTGGAATTGTTCATTAGCATACCTAGATGTTTGGTATCAGAGAACATACATATGACTTCATTGATAGGAATTGTAGGAGATTTGATTTATTAGCGTAAAATACCTTTCTAATACAGTAAAAAAATGTTAGAAAAAGTATTGGCGTTATTGGAGAAAACTAAATAATTCCTAATGGACAAGGACACATTTTACATAACATGAACTTTCAGTAAGATTAATGGAAAGAGTTTTTTAATTGAAAAATATGATATGGGACAACGAAAATCACACAGTTAATAGTGTAGTAAGGTGGCAATGTGACAAATGCTCGACAAGCGGCAATAGAAGGTGGGTCTACTGGTTTAAGAATGTTATCTGGAAAGGGTCGTCATTTGACAGTGACACACATAGAATGTGAGAATGCAGAAGTTTTTGAAAAATGATTTGAACGCATTCTTGAAAATTGAGAACCCTAGTCTGTTATGTTATTTACATGTTGAAAAGTTCTTATTTATTTATCTATTTTATTGTTATGTCTTATTTTTTACTTTAAGTAATTTTGTTAATATATTCATTAATGTTGAATTTTTTATATTTTCTTATCTATAAATAACATTATTATTATATGGGTTGTGCTGACAGTAAATTTGCAATCCCTCATTCGAAGTGTAAAATTTTAACAAACCGGGAGCTTCTCCGTAAAAAAGTCACCCACTTGTTGCTGGAGACGATTACCCGATAAAAATCAATGTGCCTAATCCGCCACGAAACGTGAACCGACACTAGCAGTTCTAAAAAGGGCACGAAGGGCCGTAATCGCTCGGCCCGCTTCGATTATGGCCGTTCAGATCCCGATGCTGCTCCCACAACATCTCCCCAACCCTTGCGGGGGTCGAGGCCTCCGCTGCAGCTCACGGGCCCCATAAAAATTTAAAACCAATTAGTCCGCCTTTACCGCCAGGGTTTAACTTAGTCAAGTAGGCGTAAAACGATCGCGGGTAATGCCGAGAGGGGGTGGAACTGTTGAATTATTTTGTTATTACAGTGTTCCACCCTTTCGGTGAAAGTGGTAAAATCCGTTTCAGCATTAAGTACGTCAAAGTCAGGTATGGAAATTTATTCCATTAAATTATGCCGAATCCGTTTTACATAAAAGCTCTAATCCCTTTATTTTTTATACAGAATGATCAAAAGCATAACGAAGTAAGTATACATTTTATTTGCAAATAAGGCATTTACATTTTTAAAGTGCAAAAATGATCAATTACGTTTTTATTACTCAGAAAATTTTGCACCTCTACTTTAAAACATATAATAAGATCTACACATTGGCATGTTATCTATATACGAAATATGGTGAATATACCTACATATTAATTTCTTCAAAATTGCGTCATGTTACTTGTAAAAAATATATTTCTACCACCTTAATGACCTAAAATTGCCAAAAAAACGATAGATTGAACTACTACTCATCTGAGTTTTAGCCTTTGATGTAAGTAACTAAAGTTGGTAATTTTTTTATTTAACGAAATATGGTGAATATACCCGCAAAATCCAACAAATTGTTTTCATATATACTTGCTTTTGATTTTCTAGTGTTATCTGGTATTAGGTTTTGAATTTCTTGTCTAATAACTTGATTTTCTCTATCAAATCGCGACATTTCACTAGACACTTACTAAACTCAACGTACATACGCTTCGAACTAGTAATTGACATCTACTGTTGCAGAACCTTTTAAATAAAAATAACAAAGCTACATATGTCAACAACAACAATATCTTGATCGGGTCAAATTGGAATTGGAAATTTTCTTACCGAATACCACACGAGCGTAAATTATTATATATATAATTTTCAAAATATTCGTAACCCAACAAAATTTTCGGAAATAATTTAAGTTCGTGGTATTATAAGTGAAAATTTTCAAGCAACTATTTATTTCGTTACCATTGCAATTCAAAGCATTTCGGAAAATTTCCTTCCTGGAGTAAGCTGTGTAATTACTATAGAAATTTGTTGACGTTTATGTACAGATTGACGATTTAACTAACAGAACTTGATATTTTAATTATTTTATTTTTTTGAGTTTTAACGGTCCACATATTTGAAAAAACAATGTTATTAACATTTATTATATTCTACCCGTCATTATTTTTAATTCTAAAGTATAAATTGTCACACGTGATTTCAAATAAGTACGCTTTTTAAACATGGCCAAAAATGGATATTCCGATTTAAAAAGTCATCGCGAGATTTATTTACATTTCATAATAAAATTACTAAATTAACATTGATAAGTACAAGTAATTAAAATATTACAGCGGCATTGGACGATCCACTTAAAATAGAAATAAAAAATTAATTAATTTGAAAGTTCGGGAAAATCGTTAAATTCTTACTTAAATGAATTTATTCGCCTAACAAAGTAGAGCAATTTCAAATAATTCTGTATTTGTATTTTCTAATTTACCTATAATGATTAAGAAAAAAGTTTCTAAAAACTGTTCTGTTGTAGTTCGTATTTGGAACAGTCCCAGCTTGCTTGCCTCACTAGTTTGAAAAGTCACGAGCCACCACTGACTAAATAAATGCATCTGTTATTTTGCTTTCCAAAAGTTTTCCGACCAAATAGCCGCGGGCATTGATAAATGCCTCATGGTTTAATCACACATTCCTCAAGCTGTGAATAAATTATCACGTTCATTATCAATGACCTTGAGTTACTATACTTGATAAATTTCTAAACGTTTTTGGTTTCTATGGCAAAAGCGCCTTAGAAATTAATTATGAGATATATCTCAAAAGTTATTTTAATATCACAGGTAATATTGTTTGATCGCACAATTTTAAAACTTGTAAATTTGTACGAAGATTGGGTAAGTTATTTTCAAAAGTAAAAAAACTGAAGAAAATACAACACGCAAATGAATTTCTTGATTTTAAGAGAGCCATTTTGACATAAACGATCCTTCACGTTCAGAAAGATAATCTGCCTTTCATAAAGGCCCTCTAGTTTTATTTTTAAAAATTAAAAAAAAAATACTTACATCCAGAAAATGTGTCAGAAAATTGGTCCTACCATACATAAAATGATCCAGGATGTCCCATTTTAAAATATAAATTTACGGTCATTTCCAGTTAAACCGGAAATGAAATGAAATCCGATATGACCTCAAATAATTCATGGCACCATCTAGTACAAACCCATCCAATTTCAAATTTTTATCACCAATCATACAAAAGTTACAGCGTGTTCCCACTTTCCGTCAGTTTCCGTAGACCCAAAATTCTGTATGCAGTGGAAAATTAAATTGAGAATCGGAAAACCGATAACAAAACACATGAGTATGTAGTAAACTTTTTCTTACAGAGGATTTTATGCCAGGTAATTATAACGTTGTGAATAATTGCCAATTTGCTCCATTTAATAAAATATAGATATTTCATAGGATGGCTGAACTAAAACAGACGTTGTAAACACAGGCTTTTGACAACATGGGGCTTCTCGCGTTTTACCCCAGAAAAAATTATGTACCCCACCTTCTTTTGGAGGTTACACACGATCCCTCCAGTAGTTCAAGATATCTCGAACCGATCATTATATCTGAATCTGAAAGGTTACGAGCGATAATATGCACTAGCAGGTGAAGACCATAAAAAAGAGAAGAAGAATTTGTCTTACATTAAAGTTAAAATAATCTTTTTCATAAGTTCTAAACTACACTGTCATCAAAAAATGATACAAATGGTTTGAATAGTAATTAGTAAATATGGATATTATTAGCAATTTTATAGTCTATGATTATAGAGAGATAAAACTGAGAAAATAAAACTGTTAAATTTCCTCAAAAACTGTTAGATTAACAGTTTTTCGCGGTTATATACGCAGAACGAAAAAACTTCTTCAAATAACCTTTTAAACATGTCAACACATATTTGTTATTCGATATTCCATTATTATTTTAGTTCGACGTAAAGGTATTGGTTAGAGAAACCTAAAAATCTATTTATTCAATTCATTACGTGGATTCTATTAACTGAAATAAAGATTTCAAACAACATTTACGAAACTGTTTTACATGAACATCATATTGTCAGTGTAACGCTCGAAAAGGTTAAATTTTCTGTTTATCTTAACAACAGTTTGTAAAAGTTATAGTGCGCGCCACTATTCTTGGCAGGATAAAAGACGCCGGATGTGCGGGTTCTCCAAGAGAGATTATCTCTCTTCTCTGACATTATTGCGCTGTAGGCGCCTTGTAGAGGTGGACCCTCCCGACCCCTTCGTTTGCGGGCGATATCAAGGGCTCTACTAGGGGCCTCCTCCTATTTCCTATTCTGGCAAACCCTGTCGGTAAGGGTTTATCTTCTTGCGCTCTACAAGGTACACGAAATGTAACAAGCTACATCTAGTGGTCATGTCGAACGAAGCACGTGCAGTGCAAATAATGGCTTTCATTGGCCAGCAAATATTGTTTTCAAATAAAAGGTTAGATATTTGAATCAACATTTAATAGTGTTCAACTATAACAGTTTATATTTTAAAGGTTTTTTTGGTTGAAGAGAATTAATGAGGAATGTTTAATTTAATAATATCAGTTCATTTAATATTGGTGTAATTTTATGTCAAACAATAACGAAAATAAAAACAATAAAGAACAATCATTGAATTAAATCATCATAAGTTGTGCCTAAATAAAAAAAAACTTAATATGAAAGAAAACACGTAGATAGAACAAATTATGAAGCTGATTTAACATCAAAGATGAGAAATGGTTGAATTAAGCAGTAAGTCGTCAAAATTTTTTAAAGTCAGCGGAATTTTATTTCAATCTCCTTTGTTTTATTTCAAGAAAAATGTTCTTGCGGCAACAATCAAAAAGTTGACATCAAGAAAACTGTTCGCACCAATACATTTGTATTCTATTGTCACGAAATTTTCCCCGCTCGCACTCAAATCGACGAATGTGGTATCGCAAAATGCTAGATTGCCCCGATCGCCCCTACGCGATGGTGGTAAACAAACAAAATAATGGTGTGCGAGGCGCGACTGGAATGGCTCCACATTCCAGTCGCCGAGAAGCGTTCGAGAAATGGATCTAAAGATGCTAGAAAATACCTGGAATATTCGTTTGGTCTATAAAAGAAGAATAAACGGCCGAGTCAGTCAGTCTTGAATTGGAGTGTTTAGTTGCAAATTTCCTGGAGATTCAGAGCGATTTAGACAGTGATTAATTAAATAGTGTTTAGTTGAGTTGTAATTGGTATTCAGTAGTGTACAGAGTAGTGTAATAAATATCAGTAAAAATGAACTGTTTGCTTTTCTGGTAAAAGAAAAGGTCGAGTTGGGAAACCCGTGACACTATATTACACAAAACGTTGTGTAAATATCAATCAAAAAAAAATATTCATAATGCGATCCGGGAGGTAGCTTATTTAATTTTTAGTTCAAATAAGGGCACTTAGAGACCCGTTGTTATCTGGGTCAATATCTGATCCAGCCGGGTGAATCCTGAGGGGGACGGCATGAGTCCCGGTGGTGCGGGGAAGTCATATAATTTGTTTGAACTGTTCCTCAACAAGTTACCTAGCAACCGGATGATGAACTGCCGGTGACCTACGACCTTTTACCCTACATATCGCAGACGCGCGCCTCCCGGCCTATTAGGAAAACTGTTGCACATTTACTGGCAGTTAGCGTCAACGGGGACGATGTAATAAAACTTTATAGGTACAATTTCTATTTGAAAAATAATAGCTCTAAAAGTTGAAATTGCTACTATAAATATGGTGACAGTTTTCTTTGCAAAGTAATAAATAAAAATGAAATTTCGCGAAATTATGCTTTATACAACCATAATCGAATTATAACGTGAACATGTAGTTGCGGTTTATACTTTCGAAACACGATTTTTTTTTAAAAACATAAATTTCGGAACTTTTTGAAAAACTTTATTAAAATAAAGCTAAAATACTAAACAAGAATTGAATGCTCGATCATGTCTGCTACTATTAGAACAAAGGGATGCGGTGTCGTAATTATATTATGAAGAAACACAAAGATAAATCACATTTAAGACACATCGTATGTGCTCAGCTTTATATACAGGGTGTTTCATAAGTAATAAACAAGGGACATTTTTTAAATGAAAATATCTCGAAAACGGTTAAAGGTGCAGGTTTCTACAAGTTATCAAATTTTTCAGAGTAAGTCCAAATCTGCTCAAATAATCTGTACCATTAGGTAAAAAAATGTTATAGCACTTTTTACATCGGAGATACGTTATGTTGGCGTCCGATATAAGAATATGGTATTTTAATTTTACACCCTCAAAATACCATCATCACTAAATTTGAAATCGATACAGCAATCACCGGAAAATTTATTAGAAGTGTTCGTAAAAAATGTTTTACTTCAACACCCTGTATCCTTATGTCGTGTCCCTGTGTTTTGTTTATTCCCTTTTACTATTTAAATTATCCTCAAATAAAATGATAACTTTTAAAACCGATTGACACGCATTATTTTACTATTCTAACCTCACATTTAACAATTATTTTCACATACTTATAAACAAAATAATCTTATATGCAGAACTATGTAATTTAATGTTATAACAATATTTACATTAAAAAAAAAACGTATTTTGAAAGATTTATGTATCTAAATATTTGTTGGTTTCTGTCGTTATATATTTCTGTTACTTTTCGGTACCTTTGGATTCGCAGGTGACATGAGATAATATGCCTGTTATTTACTAAGCTCTATATTATTCAGTCACACTCTATAGTATCTTACATCAAGGCTAAATTATTAACGTTAAATATATTTTATTAATTTCAAAACATCAACTACGTATCTATTCAGATTTACGGAATTAATGTAAGGAATTTATGATTGTAGTTGTAACATTCCTTTCTTTAATATGAATTAAATGAATATTTTTAACTATTCAACTGAGAAAAGAAAATACATTGAACGCATGTGCAGAAGGTTACAGTAAAAGCTAGATCAATAAAAACATTTATGAAATAATAGATTTAAGATTATTTAATCCAAAAATAAAAATCAGTAAGTGAAGTTCTCAGTTCATATAATTTATCGAATTCTAGATTTTAGATTTATTATTGTAACGTTTAGTTCTGAACCTGACAACCATACTTCTGTCATTTTACTATCTTGCCTATCAAAATAACTTTTGTGTTATTTATCAATTCAATAGTATCGATCAAAGACCAAATTCGGACGTTAAAAATAGTTTTGGAATCGATATCGTCAGCTAGTCTTAACGTTATATCCCCGTACATTTTTTTACGTTACGTTAATATTCTGGAGGCTACCTTGAATTTTTGAAAACATTACAACCGTTAATGATTCGTATAAAATGACCTCGGAATATTGACGCCTCATTTTCTGACACCCTGTATTTTTCCTCTAAAACATTTCACATTTCCCTTTGATTTAACTCTTCTGAAGGTTTTAACGCTGAGAGTCACCAATAACGGTGATCACCCCGTATAATCATACTGATTATACCAGTAAATCCCACACTATACCCGAGTGACAGTAAAGTCACACTGCACATTTATTTCTTATCGTTGGCAGTCGCCGATGCGGTTATTCATAATCATAACCATTACACATCTGCATTAACAGAAACCCAACATGGCGCCGAATTATTATTAACAATATAGCGGCAGTGCGGACGTTACTCATTCTTCTATTGTTTCCATAGCTCTTAGAACACTAGCTCGAATACACTCAAAATTGAACGTGAAATGACTAGATGAATGAGCGTAAAATGAAAGGATATGGATATGTGCGTAATTTTTATTACGTATCTTTGCAAGCATTCGCTTTCGATTTCAACATAATGGGCACGAAACAAGTGACGCAATACGTTTGTTCACTATTTTAATTAAATTTAAAAAATGTAGTTCTAAGGTCATAGACTATTAAAATGCCTAAATATTTTTTTTTACTAAAAATAAAAACAATAAAAACTAACGAGGCTAGTAAACGGTCCCTCCAGCGAAATTAGCGCTTGTGACGTCACACCGCGGAACGGACAATCAGCTGGTGTACTGTACGTTTACTTCCTACTCTTTTAACTTGAACATAACCAACAGCTGAGCTCCTATAACTTTCTCAGCCATAACTAAAATGTAATTTTTAAATGAAAAATCAAAATATACTAGTAATGTGGGAGCGTTCACAATAAGACTCAGTAATTGTAATAAAATAGTCAATAAGATATTAAACTTACGTTTTAAGTTTTTAGTATGATTTAAGTAAATAAACATTAGTTTTTTAATTAAATCAACCATATCAGTGTTATTTGCTACCTCTCAGACCGATAAATTTTTGGAAATAACACAAATGTCTGTGATATACTATTTATTTTTATACATATCTCTTTAAAGGCTTTTTCGTGAAAATCAATTATATTTCAAAAAATTTTTGTTATCTGCATTTATAAAAATTGGTCAACTATTTCCGCATTCCTTTCTCCGACGAAGCGAAGCTATTACATTAACACCCTATATCAAAAACTACTAAACTATATAGCACTTATTTATGAGTATATAGGACAATCCTTACAATTTCTCTTTTACACTGCCTGATTCAAGTCTTTGCATCGATAACATTGTGGTTAATGCAATCACCCTAGGTATATTGTGTAATTTTAAGTGGGGATTAGTTAGGGGTAATACAACTTAAATGTTCCCAGAATCAAAGTCAAGTTATAATTGTTATACCCTGTATACAATTATAATAAACCTCTCTTACAAGGTGAAGTTTTTAATAACGCGTTTTGAATGGTTCAATAACATCGTGGCGTGCCTTGGTGTAAAACGAGTGATGTGAAAGTCCCTTATTTAATTTTTTAATGTTACTATCAGATGGCACGACATGTTGTGTGTCGTGATGTTTATTCAACCTGTTCGCCCCTTCACCCATTTCGTAGGCTGGGCAAGACTTTCTTAATCCTTTGTGACAAAATTTAAAAGAGCGTCGTTTTTATACGCAAATTTTCAACAAATTTCATAGCTATTTGGTGAGACAGTCTAAAAAAAAATCTGAGTAAGTTAGAAAGAATATCTCTTCACTATGTCAATTATACAAGTTTTCTCCAGAATATAAAACAATTTCCAGGCTGACAAGCCATTTAGAATAAGAAAAGAGAACATCATTTTCACCTATTATATTTTATCATAAAATCTTCTCAAGTCAACTGCACATTGAAAAAATTGTATACGACATTATCACATCCTGCAGAATTCTTTTAAAAAACTAGTATTACTTGAATTTATGTAAATTTTTAAGTATTTTTCACGGTGTACAGAACACAGTGATAAGGTACAAATTCGCGGTTTTTCATGTTCTCTACCACATTTTCCCTTCAAAAGTTAAAGGAAATGATTCAATTTCAGCATTATATTTTAGTACTACGCTAATAAGAACCTCCACCTACTTGGTATATTTTTTTATGCATTTTTAGATACGATTATTTCTCCTTGAAATGCCATGAACAAAGTAAATAGGATTTATTACTAGTTTTTCATAAACCAGTTGTATCTTCAGTAATTGATAAAAACGTCCTCAGTTGACATAATAGTTTAAGGTATAAGTACCTATACAGTTTTAATTACGAGGATGCGCAGAACTATAACAGTTTGTTATACATTTTTTTTATTTTGAAGCTTTATAAAAGAGATACAGGATGTCGAATTTTTCAAAAAAATATGGACTTTTTTATAAAGTTACCAAAACAGCTAATATAGATTTTTAAGCAATGTTTAGTATATTATAGTGTAACTAGTTTAAGTTGTACTAACACTTTCAACAACCATTGGTAGGGGTAGGTATATGCACTTAGTATCATTAGCTTATTAAAAAAATTGCACTACTCTGTATTATATTAAAATTGATGAATGACCGCTCAAGTTTGTTTTCGATCTCGCTCACTCATTTAGTCTGGATTCTGGACGCAGTTTTAGCAACAAATTTCTAAAGGTTGAACAAGAAAAAATAATAATTTTATTGATGTCATGCAATATTCACATGTTGTTGGCGCTGAAGTTCGCTCGAAAAGGTAATAGACGTTTAAAATGACTAATAATGCCGATTTAGGCTAAGATCCTGCCTTTATACTAGTGCTGCTATAGTACTGCCAGGTCCTGCTTTCGTAATACCGAGACTGTCTTAGTACTGTCTACTGTCGTGTCCTCCTTATGCCGATTGCACACGGAACCAGTGGCCAAGCCAGGACAGTAAGACAGGCCAGCACTCAGCATGCCAATGCACACGAGGACTCGTGTGCATTGGCATGCTGAGACAGCAGAATGGTGTTAGACAGTGCGCCAGCCGCATAGCAAGCCACTTAATGTTGTTTGATTGATAGAGTCAAATGTCGCCTCTAAAAATGAATTTCGAAGAAACAATAAATTTCATTCATCATTATGACATGAAGAATCTCGCTTCGGTCTCATAGCCATTCATTTTCTAACACAAATTTTATATTTTTCATTAATTTCATTGTCCATTATTTCGTTGGAAATTAATAATGCTATCCGTTTATAAATTAAACGTAGATCGTCTTTATTCCATGATAGCAAATGAAACTAGTCCTAGTACTTAACTGGCATATGATATTGGCTTTGATATGAACGTTAAATTGTCTTGGCTCACTATCCTGGCTCGACCACTGGCTCCGTGTGCAATCGGCATTAGATACTACTCGATACTGCGAGGTACTACTTTATGTACGCTAGCTTTTAGAAATGAAAACTCTTTCGAAATTTTGAAAAAACCAACCAGATGCATTTGAAATATATGATGATGAGCTAATGTCATTATGTC
This sequence comes from Monochamus alternatus, assembly GCA_037114965.1. NCBI lineage: Eukaryota > Metazoa > Arthropoda > Insecta > Coleoptera > Cerambycidae > Monochamus > Monochamus alternatus. The sequence goes on along the minus strand of CM073426.1, from coordinate 7,157,571 downwards.
GATAAGAAAAAACACTAATGAGGAGATGCAATTCATTTTACTAAATCTTTTCAAATAAAGTCACCAGTTTTCAAAATTTTCTCGAGCTTTCCTCAGTTTTTTAAAGGGCATTTGATTGAGCCACTAAATTGGACAAATTTGTCAAAATTTAAGCAATTTCGTATCTCTTCTAGTATCCGAGATTCCAACGGTCACTCACAATTTTAAGACTTCCTGTACATGCGGAGTGATTTTCTGCTACTTGTTACAACTTTTATTTTGAAGAATAGTGGAAAGGGAGAAGCAACATTCCCATGATGCCCACAAGCGTACATCATTTTTACACGAAATTCGAGCTGATAAGTTTTTTCGTATCACTTCCACCCACTATATCTAATCTACTGGTAACCGCTGGAATCCGAAACATTCCCGCAGCTGAGACCTCGATCTAACGGGCGGAAGTGACATAACTTTTCCTTTAAAACACGAGGGGGAGGTTGCCACACGACCGTTCGTCGGAACTCTGGCTTATCGAAACCAGAATCCCAGAAATCGGGAAGCGGCTAACTTGATTGAATAAACACCACGGTCTGTAAATAAATATAATTTAGTTTCGTACGGCGATGCACTGGCAGCTTTATAAATAGAACTGTAATAATAATATATCTTAATGAAGAGGAAGGAAGTTTCTAAAATTATCGCTAATTTTTATAATTGGCGACTCGGTTGTGAAAAAATTCCAAAAATTGATAAGCGACACTTTTAATTCATCTAAATATAGTATCTAGGCATCATCTACAATGTTTGAAGTTGAATGAACCTGAAAAAATGACGTATATACTCTTAAGTAGAGGCGTACGTGTTGCTTGAACATGGTACAAATAACAGCTTATTCGTGGTAGCTATCCCGAACTAATTTAGATTATCAGATTCATAATGCAAATTATTTATAAATCTTTCAATCTTTTTTTTGTGTGTTAGGGTATTATGATGTATACGTCACACAGCAGATATACAGAAGGTAATTGAAATTCTTGGCCAAAATTCAAGTGAGCAAAAACGCTTGGTTTTGTATTTTTTTTCCTAAAAAATGGAAGCGTTTTATAACTTTATATCAACATGTAATATGTATTTACAATTTTACAGAAAAGTTGCGATGCTTTCAAATAGTGTATATAATTTGTTATGACTCTCCCCTATTTTTGTTTTATATCATTCAAGATGTGAAAGTCTAAATAATAAAAAAGATATGCAGTTTGTGGTATATCCTTTCGTTAATATCTGTCTTTCTAATATTATTAAAAATAGATCCGTCTTTTATATAACTTCGATTTTAGGAAATTTAAGAAGAACTTTTCACGTTCTTTCTACTTTGAAAAATAAATAACTAATAGGAAATTACACTTATAGCGAACCTTACTTTACATACATTTGAACAATAAAAATCAAGCTACATTTCAAGTTGGAAAAAAATTATTTTTGCCACTTTAAATCCGCCTGAATCATTTTCGACATAAACTATTTTCTTGTTTGACCAAACATTTCAGTCACACTCTCTAGAAAAAAAAAAATACTTACTACAATCATCTCTGAAGGTTCCAGCACGAAACATTCGTTCTGCCGACGTGCGCTGCCGCCTGTCCGTTTGCCAAAACTGAAATCAAAAAAATATATTTTCAGAAATAACATTGTCGCTTGTATAACATTTAGTTTTTATTCAATATTCATACAATATAAATTTTAATTACCGCAAGTTATCATCAAAACAGCGAATTCTAATCTAAAGTTTTGTGAATGTAATATTACTTTCAGTTGTAGTCAACATCTAGATAAAGAACTGGATAAGGAAAGAGTATACTCATGTATACCCAAAGAGATATAATGGCAGTTCGGGATCTATTTTGACATGCATAAAAATGAAACATATTTTACTGTGTACACAAAAGTGATACTTTATTATAGTTTACTCAGTATTTACTATTTCAATATTTATGTAATTGCAAATATTGTCAAATATTACCCAATGAATGTATTTCTTTCCCCGCAAACTTTAAAAATATCACTGTTACATTGTTTGAAAAAAAATATGTCAGCAGCACCGTCAGTCACTATCTTCGAACTCTCGCCGCTGACGTCCAATCGACCGAAAACTTGTGTATATATTGGTTATGAACGATTTTTGTTTGCTTATAGTATATCATATTCGCTGGAAAAGGTTTGAAATTGTCAGAAATGTCCGTACAATTACTTCCGTTAAATTCACTGTTAACTCGTTCTCAACTATCTTTCCAACATTGATGATACTTATTAATAATACACCGTTAGACAATATGTTGAGTAATCCCAGGATAAATAACCTATCAATATCAATTCAATATCACGGAAGATCTCATATTTTTTTAAATGTTTCACAGAAATATATTACTAATACTATCGAGAAATATCTCATCTATTTATCAATCAGAACTAAATAAAATTTATTTCTTTTGATAAGGTAATTTCCTTTCAGAATGAATAATTTTAAACACATATTTATAAATGATGTACTAATACTGTGAGAATACAAAAAATTTAAATAAAATTTAGGAAACGACTAATGACCTAAAGACCCAATTAAATGCCTACCGATGATGCTGCACCATACATTTATTCCAAAATGGCCTTGGTTTTGGACTGGATTTACAATGTGGGGATTTTCAATGCACCAGTAGTGTTCGTCGCGTCTATTTGGCAAACCATTACTGACAAACCGATTTTCATCCGTTAAAATTAATATTATTTCTTTCCCTTCGGTCAACTATTTGATTTCTTCGAACAGAAAATGCAACTTCATTTCGTCACAAAGTTGTCTTCAGGTTCTATGATCAGGAATGAGGCGCGCTCTGAATGCCTTTCTCGATGTAACTCTACAGTTCTTCTTGATTGTTTTGAGACTCGCCGTAAATTAGCAACATATCAACATTTTCTGAATGAGAAATCATTTTGTAAGCACAAAAGTTATACGTTTTACGTTCGTGTTGAGTAATGACAAGTATTTTGACATTTATGCACTTTAACAGCAAACATTCAATTATTTTCCAACGACTACTTGATCTTTCCGCCACTAATGTGATTTTTAGGTGGTATTTCTTTTGAAAGTCTTTGGGACGATATTGCTTATAACTTTTAAAAGGGAAGTAATACAGAAAAAATTCTCTGATAAAAGTTTATAAGAAACAAGAGGTTTTTTAGCAGGAAACAAATTTGGGTATGTTTCTGGAAAAATATATAATTGATGGCGTTATGAATCGTTTCTGTCAAATTCCAAAGATAATACTTTCAATGGAAAATGGAGCTTACTTACTTTTACTTAATTTATTTGTATCGTCACAGTAGGCCTATACAGGGTTCCCTCTTTTAAATTCATGTTAAATTCCCTGACTTTTCCAGGTTTTCCCTGACACATTATAAAAAAATAACTCAAAATATTGTAACAAAATAACTATGTTTTGGCATGAATACATAGTATTTGGATTTGGAATATATTGTAAAATAGATATAAAACCGAAGTAAATTAAAAAAATATATTTGTCAATTTCAATTAATTTAAAAATTCCCTGACTGTTGTGAATGTATTTAAAAATTCCCTGACTTTTACGTCATATTTTAAAATTCCCTGACTTTATTATGCTTAAAACGAATTCCCTGACTTTTCCAGATTTTCAAGGTTTTCCAGGTGAGAGGGAACCCTGCTACTATCGAGTTTGAGACACTCTGCACACCACGTACGAGATCTTTTTGGGCGATCTCTGTAGCACCAGCGAGGCAATATGAAGAATGGAAATCAACCCTTCAATTATATTGAAGTAAAAACAGGGCCTTGCAATCATTTCTGTACTATATTTTCTATTATCCCGTTAAATTCCCTCTAATACAACGTCGCAAAACGTTACATTAAGCCCTGGAGAGCACATCTCTCGGTTACTATTTTCGTAATTTTATTATCGGCAATAACAATAACATTAGAGCGGTTGTAAACGTTACGAAACTATAAAATGATATAGAGCGAGTTCTTAAACTGGGGTAAACTGGAGCACGAGGGTAGATTGTATCGTATATGGAGAACGCGTCGTGGCATGGTACGGAAAAGGGTAAATTTATGACGACTCATCGGCTCGTAAAGGACGTCTAGTTTAATATGAATTGGATTAGAAATAACCATAAAAGTATTCATAGTTTTGTTTACGATGTGAAGACATATTTTCGTATAGCTATTTAATCCCCCTGTATCCATAAAATTGTCAATGCAAATGACGCCAAATTCATTTTAGTTTCTCACAACCTGCTATGATAGAAAATATGTATAATTCTGATTCCCCGTTTTTAATGCAGGTAACATAAGGTTTGTACCTGCACACAATCCATGACAAATCATTGACATACACAGATGTTTAAAGGAGGGGCAGAACGGACATATCTGACAATTTGTACTAGTTGCCTAATTTCTTGCTGGAACACTGGATTGTGGATTGAATGAACGACGGAGCATGGAACAAATAAAACGAATGACCGATCATGGCGACAGTATCATTTTACAGTTCTAATCTATGGTAACAAAGACAACTATCCATAAAATTATAGGTTAATGTTAGATGCCTAGTAAGAGTAGACATACTAATACGCATGCGCTGGACTATCACTATCACAATCTACGAAATTTTTAAACTGTCAGCAAATTGGTCTTGGCGTAATAATGTTATTAAATGGATTTTACTAAAAAAAAAAAAAAGCATCTATCAACAAGAGTACCTTTATTTACAAAAAACTACAATTTCATATTTTTCTCTCAAAAGTTGAAAAAGCTAAAGCACAAAAAACTTTGGGGAATTTTACTCCTCTCTCCTCCTTTAGGTTAGAACGTACGTGATAAATATTTATAGATTTTATTTATAGTGGCGGATTGAGAGCGTAAGAATCAAGTCTAAATTTCATATATATCTCAACTGCATTAGGAGTTACAGTATAGCAAATTCCCCTATTATGTCTTCATGCTGTATCATATCTTAAAGTTAAGAACGAAAAATCGGGGACACCCTGTATAAAACTGAAAGGTATAATGGTTTAATACCAAAGTGCCGTTTCAACTACTGTTTCTAATTTCCTCATTTTTCCACTGCTAGCATGTTGAGAGATACATTCGATCTATTCTTTCAACCCCACATATTTTAAATCATTTACCGCAGATTACAATCTACCAACTCACGAAAGTTTGGTGCGATTAATTACAGTTAAAAATGAGCTGCTACGAATCCAGGCATACGTATAACGACGTTATAATTTAATTATATGACAAAGCGGTTGCTGCAAACCAGGATATACATAGTTAAGCAGAAGGGGTTGAAAGACGTAAATGATATATTCAGAGGGGGTTGCAACCCGTCGTCCGTTTAAATGGGAACCATGAAATCGTTTAACTGATGTAAGCTTAATTCATTAAAACAAGTCACGAAATTCTCAAGATTTTGATGTTTAACATAATTCCATGACGTCACTTACTAGTATTGGCAATGTTAACTGAATTAATCTTTTGCCAACCCTATCTAAATTTTACGTAAACATAGGGTGAATCTTAAATAAGTAAGTACAAATATTTTAACCAGCAATACAGATCACTGTGTAGAACACAAAATAGTTTTCTTCGCAAAAAAAAATCCGGAATAAAAAAATAATAAAAACAGATGCGTCAAGTAGTGTATTACTTAAAGAAACCATTAGCTTACTTCAGTTTCAGAAGATGCAATAGTTTCTAATATTAACTTTCAATTTACGTATATTGAAATTATCAAACCCCTTTCCACAAATATTACATGTTTTTCCATCTGTACCTTGCCTTTGCTACAGCTTATTCCGTATCAACATAATCTCTCAATGGCTATGAAACCTAGAGGATGTGACTGGTGCTGGACATTTCGCCTACTGCCCATGACATCTACCTGTTACCTGTGCTTATGACGCCAGTTTCTTTTTTGCATGGGATTGACATTGCTCTTAAATATTTTATTTTGCCTTCTCGTGATATTGAACGCATACATCAAGCTAGTTATTTCGTTATTCCATGTTTTGTATTTATTTTTAAAATCTGTTTCACTCAATACGAAGTATGAAATGATGGCAGTGACACGTTGTTTGAGGTTATATCGCAAAAATTAACTCTAAGGTGTGTGAAAATCCTAGTTTTTTTATTCTTCATAAAATAATTTAAGGAGACAATTTGTGTATCTTTCTAATAGTGTACAATGGTATTAACTTGAATGTGGATAAATGTTTAAATACTCGATTTTTCAGCAAGTCGGTAAGTTTTTATGCACGTTTATGGATAATTTTGGAATCATTGAAGTAACTTCCTAAATACTTTAATCGGTAGTATCGAACTTACAGAAATTCATGTTTTAATCGTTTATGGTAAGATCAGTTAAGAAGTTACAGTTTGGGTTAATATTCCAAAACAAGACATGAGTTCCTTTAAAGACTTGTTCTACTCGATCTTGTACGATCATGTCTTGTTTTGTCTTGCGAAAGTATGGTAAATTTCTTGTCTCACAATTTGGAAGACTGTTGCATGATTATTGCAACATTGACTCTTGGGTACAAATGAGAAACATAGAACTTTATTATGAATTTGGTAAGTGGTGGTTACTCTCGGTCGGCTACGGTCCCGTCCGAAATTGGCGAAACAGAATCGGAGCTCTTTCAGTTAAATGACAGTGAATTTATAATTAGTTCATTTCATTTATAAATTTAATTTATACTGTTAATTATTGTTTTTAGACCAATTATTAATAGTTAAATTGTTCTTTTTGGGTTGTAGGTCCACTTAAAGAAAACGTATATATATATATATATATATTTAAACCGACGTTTCGGTATTTTATTATGCCATCCTCAGGCCCTAGAAATTAGAATTAGATGACTTTATCAAAGCATGCATCATCTGTCACACCCTGTATATTTAAAAGTATTCAAACGTAATCAGAACATAAAGATCTCGAGGAAATGTTTATTTAAATAGATACTATTACAATTGCCAATACTATACGCTTTACTGACCTTAAGCAACGTACATAAAGCAAAACTGTTACATAAAATAAGTAAAATTTTACGGTACGTGTATATCTATTTGCTATAAAACAGCAGGAAGTAAAACAAATTGAGCATCAAGTGTTTCGATGTACGTATAAACTCTTCTTTTACTACCCACTATAAACTAAACAGAATAAATATTTATGTGTAATGTACTCCTTACTAGCAGTGACCTGAATGCAAAGTATGAAGCAAATATTCGCGCTCGCAAAGGAAATGGTAAATGTGCATGAATACCCGGTTTCTAATTATATCTACAATTCTCATTGAAATTTCTGAAAGATAAAGTGTTTAAAGAGAAGTATTTATGAGTTATTATATAAATTAAAAGTAATCAGTCAGATAAAATCCTTATTTCGTGTTTTATTTTGTGACACCCTATAATTTCATTAAGGAAAAGAATGATCCTACTTGGTTTATGTAAAAATAAATCGCCCTGTATAATAGAGGTCAACAAAACTACAACTTTCATTTTATGCGGTGACGAAATCTATAGAAACAAAATATTTAGCATGTAAATATTATAAAAGAAAAACATTAACAATCGTTCAAGGTTTAACAACAAAAAATATTATTATTTATTTCAGAACCTACGTAGCGGTGCATTGGTAAACTACTAGACTGTGTAGGATGTGATGCAATAACATAATATTATTTCTAGGGATACAATTTCATTAATTAAATTAATAATTATCATATCCACTTTTTATTGAACTATATTATTTAAAAAATATTCTAGATCATGAGAGCAAAATTGCATATTTCAAGCTAATAAATTTCATGAATAAACATATTGTCAAATTCATCTGAAAATTCAACTTAAAAATATAAATCAAATTTCTCCTATGGGCGATTAACTACTTGAAAACATTTAGCCCAAGTATGCATCCCATTTTTAAAAATTATATTTATTTCATCCCCTTAAAATTTTGTAGTATGTAGTATCTCCGTCACAATAAACAAATAAACAAGAAAGACTCACATAAGTTAATACTTGTACGTGAGTTAGTAGCAAACAATAAACTTAAATTAAAAATACAATTTAAAATCTAGTTGTACTAATATAAAAATTGATAAGAAACAAACAAAACAATTACGTAACAATCTAAAATTCAGGTAATCCAATATAAAATTACAAGTACAAAATAACAATACAAATAGACATACCAATATAAAAATTTGATAAAAAACAAACAAAGCAATTACGTAAAAATCTAAAATTCAGGTAATCCAATATAAAATTGCAAGTAAAAGATAACAATACAAATAGATAGACATAGATAGGTACACAGTTAAGGTAAGTAAAATACAATATATATTATTAAGAGTTAGGACATCTAAACATTTGTTAAGTCAATCATTTTATGTATTTCAAGTCTGTTGTGTTCTCTCAGAAAAAATTGTAATTTAAAAAAACGTTTAACTTTAATTCATTTTTTATGTTTGCAGGTAATGAAGAGAAGAGTCTGGGAGCCAAATACAAATATCCACGCTGGAATAAAACTGTATGCGGGAAAGGTATTCTATATAAGTAATAGTTGCTATATCTAGTATTATGAATATTTGGTATTTGTTGCAGCTGATCTTGATTTCTATATTGTTGTATGCATACATGTAGAAAATACAACTGTCTTAAGTCAAATACCGAAGCTTCCATATATAAATTATTTGTAGGGTAAAATATATCTTTTCTTAAAATTCTTTTTAGAAAACATTTCTGTATGATTTCCAGGGGTGCAATATGTCAATTTAGGGTTCCTCCCCATGCTGCTAATCCATATATTAAATGTGATTGAACCAATGAAAAATATAATGACTTTAATTCACCAATAAGTAAAAAGTCACGTATATATTTAAATTTATATAGGACACATCTCAATTTTTTAATGACATAATTAATATGATAATTCCACATTAATCATCAATCATCATCAAGAATTATACCCAGGTATTTCATTTCTAATTTTGAGTCAATTGAATGGGTGGAATGATCATTATGAATTTCAATGGAATCAAAATTTGGTGCAGACCGTCTGTCACGGTAAAAAGGTATATAACTGGTTTTTTTTATAATTAACAGTTAGAAGCATGCTATCAAACCAACACGACAATTTTGTTAAATCTCTTTCGAGATTGCTGTACTCCATATTCAACTACTTCAAAGCCACTAGTGCAATCATTTATTTTCACACATTGTTTTCGGTCAGATAAATAATTCTGTAAAAGCCGCACTGCACTGCATCTCCTCTTATACCGATATCTTCAAATCTGTCAAGTAATATTTTGTGGCTCACGGTGTCAAAGGCTTTTGCCAGATCTATGAAATCACATAGTGACTTATTACCCTCATCCATAGCAGTGTAAATCTCACTAGTTAATGCCAAAACAGCATCTTGGGTGGATTTACCTGCACGAAAACCATATTGAGATGTCGATAAGAGATTGTATTTATCTATAAATTTTACCAATCTTTTTTTTTACTATTTTCTCAAACACCTTGCCAAAATTTTGTAATTACTGAAATTGGTCTGTAATTTGTCGCATCCGTTTTATTGCCGCTTTTTTGTAAATTGGTGTTATTATTCATGTTTTGAATACAGAAGGACATTCACCACTATCTAAAATTTGGTTATTAATATAACAGAGTGGATCACTTATGTTATCTGCAATTTCCTTCAAATCTTCTACCTTTAAACCATCAATTCTAGCTGATTTCGGTTTTTTAAAATTCAATATTTCTTTTTTAACTTCATCGACACTAGCAGGAAGCAAAAATAAAGAGTTCAATTGTCTCGTCCGGGTTCGATCATAGTTTTTATTGACTGGAATTTTTTGTGCAAGATTTTAGCAAAACTTGTATTAAAAATTGAAGCAATATCCTTATTGTCGTAAATAAGTTTTCCAGTGTCATGTTTTAAAGATGTTATGTCACTTTTGTTATTGTTCTTGTAAGTTTATTAACAACCTGCCATAGATTTTAGAATCATTCTTATGCGCATTAATTTTATTTCTGTAAAAATTTATCTTTGTTTCACGAATTAATGTTGATAGTTTATTTTTTTTTTTTTATATTTTTCACGCAATTCGTTGTTGTACGGATATTTTTTACACTGTAAAAACAGTCGGTTTTTTTCTTTTATTGAATTTATTACTCCACTTGTGGAGTAATACTTTTTATAGTAAGATATTTGACTCAACTTAAAGGAGGCCACTTGAAAAAACAATCCTAAAAATGCAGAAATAGATCAGACTTCATCTATTGTGGTTGAATTTTCGAGTTCCCCCAGCTTCAAAAGTGAACTGAAGTATTTATAGAATATTTTAATTAAACCAGGTTAGGAAATTTAGCTAGATTATTGTTTTATTTTAGATAATTATTGAATAGGGCTTTGTCTACAGAATTGTTCATTAGCATACCTAGATGTTTGGTATCAGAGAACATACATATGACTTCATTGATAGGAATTGTCGGAGAATTGATTTATATTAGCCTTTACAATACAGTCAAAAAACTAATAAATTATAATCATTAATAAACATATTCAAATCCATCTGAAAATTGAATTAAAAATTCAAATAAATTGATAACATTAAAGTCTCCCCAAAAGCATGTCTATAGTTCTCACCCTTGTAACACAACGAATAGAGATAAGAATGTCCACCGCTGCATTTCACTCAGGTTAGAAATCTGTAAATCGTAGATGGCAGACAACAAATGAAATACGATAAGCCGAAAAAACGTGACACCGGACAAGCGATTGTTTTATCAACGCACATTCTTTATATTGTTTACTTGCCTCAACATATTAATTTAGGCGTTATTTTTTTATAAATTTCATTGGACCACTTTTGTGCATTTAATTTTGAATTTACTAAAGACATTTAAAAATGGTTCTCGTCGTTCGGGTTATGCATATCAAATTATTCAATATATTAAACGGTTTCCTAATTTACACTGTGATTGAGCAGTAATAATAATAATAATAAAATAATAATATAATAATAATGGTCTTTATTATCACATAATTATAACAAACAAGGAACAAAGAAAAATTAACAAAAATAGAATAAGGACGAGTTTCCGGTTAACTAACGAATTAGCTACCTGTTCTACCAACTAACCCACTACATTCGCAGAAGTTTAAAGATAATTATCAATAAAGATAATAATAATCATTATAACAACAGGCAAAAATGTATTTTTTTAAATTTACTCAAATGCTTAGTAAAATTAGGTAACCTATTTATTGTTTTAGAAATGTAAAATAAAAATGATCGCTTGTAGAACTGTGTGCGATGTATAGGTGTGATGATGTCTTTGCGGCGGATATTTACATTATGGACATCAGTCCTATAGCGCATCTTGTTATTCAAATAGGGTGGAGTTTTTTTTTTAAGAATTTTATGGAAAAAACATGCAAAATGAACAAACCTTCTATTTTTCATATCTAGCCAACGAATTATTCGAAAAGTATGACTTATATGACCATATTTACGAATACCAAATATTAAACGTAAACAAGAATTTTGCAATTTTTGGATTCGATTGGTATCAAATGCGTTTGTCAGCAGGTGTTACACACGATATCACAATAGTTCATTTTTGGGTGGACCCCCCGCCTTTCTAATATTGAATATTAAATTGCTAAAATAATTGTTTACTATGAAATTAATAAAAATTCTTAAACAGCTTGATGTTTGATAAATGTATGTATAAGAAAATAGTAATAGAAATTTTAATAACGAAAGTATAACAATCATTTTATAAGTAAAACGAAATAGGTTGATTGAATTCAGTAGAATATTCTATCTAACAATTAATAATTCAAAGCAATTCAATTTTTTGTTTCATCCGTCGACGGAGAATGATCCCATTATCGATCTCCTCCTTATCCAGATCCTCATGCTCTCGTGGACCCCTATTTACATCTCACGCACCCCCAATTTTTGTTTATGCTGACATGGACCCCTTGCAGTTTGGATATAGACCACTTTGGGAATCATTGATTTAGACGCATAATTACATTGACAAAACATTCTATGAAACAAACTTGAAACAGCAAAATGGTAGAACCTTGTTTTTTTTTTTTTGTTATGGCGACCAGTAGAAGTCTAGTTTTACCTCTTGCTTTAGCTTTTATATTGTATTGTATCCATTGTATAAGAATAAACATGCCAGGTTTAATCCAGCGGAAAAAATTCTAACAAAGTAGCGCATTGAGAAGGTAAAGAAATGTTATCAAAACAAAAAAACCTATGACTTTTATCTCGAAATTGAATGAACTCCTACTTTTACCTCATCTGTTTCATTGAAATGGTTTGGAAATATGAAAAATCTATGATTTTAAATGTCTTCATATATTACTTACTATTATGATATGGTCCTGTTATAATAAATTTTTTATAGAATCATAATTTAGTGTTTTATAGAAATTGCTCGATTAGTTTGTCATTTAACGCTGAAAATCATTGTGACGTACCACTATAAAAATATCACAAATTTAGCCCGTTTCCTAATACTGAACAGTCAAAATGAAGAAAATTAGGAAAAGCTATATCATGATGTTAAAGCTTTTGGCAGTAGTTTTAACGTCAAAAACCATGAACCTTCAAAATACCTTTTTTAATTATAATATTGTCACGGAATTTGCCCCACTCACACCTAAATCAACGACTTTGGTACCGCGAATTGCTAAGATTGCCCCGATCGCCCCTACACGCTTCTGTTAAACAAACAAAAAGCCGTGGATCGAGACGGGACTAGAAAATTAGAGAAACGACGAGAAGCGTTCGAGAGATGCTAGAAAATAGATCTAGAGATGCTAGAATATACCTGGAATATTCGTTGGGTCTATAAAAGAAAAATAAACGGCCGATTAAGTTAGTCTTGTATAAGTCTTGTATTGAAGTGTTTAGTTGGAGATATCAAAGTGATTTAGATAGCGATTAATTAAATAAGTGTTTAGTTGAGTTCTAATTAGTGTTCAGTAGTGTACTGAGTATAGTTAATAAAGAAGTAGTTAATTAACAGATTGTTTTTCTGGCAATAGTAAAAATTCGGATTGGGAAATCCGTGACAATTTGGTGTCGGAAGTGGATTTCACTGGAAGTTTTAAAGAGCTTTCTGGAACCCTGTCCACAAAGTGGGATTTAGCTGGAAGTTTGAAGAACTTTCTGGAACCCTGTGTGTAAGTGGGTTTAAGTGGAAGTTGGAAGAACTTTCTGGAACCCTGTGCGTGGGTGGAATAAAGACCCAAGTGTGACATATCACCGCACTCGTTGAGACTTGAGGAAGTGAACGGTGGTATTCGCGAAGGACAATCTCGAACATTCTAGAACTTTGTACGGGAGTGAAACAAAGACCCAAGTGTGACATATCACCGCACTCGTCGTGACTTAAGGAAGTGAACGGTGCTATTTGCGAAGGACATTCTCGAACATTCTAGAACTTTGTACGCGAGTGAAACAAAGACCCAAGTGTGACATATCACCGCACTCGTCGTGACTTAAGGAAGTGAACGGTGCTATTTGCGAAGGACATTCTCGAACATTCTAGAACTTTGTACGCGAGTGAGACAAAGACCCAAGTGTGACATATCACCGCACTCGTCGTGACTTAAGGAAGTGAACGGTGCTATTTGCGAAGGACATTCTCGAACATTCTAGAACTTTGTACGCGAGTGACACAAAGACACAAGTGTGACATATCACCGCACTCGTCGTGACTTAAGGAAGTGAACGGTGCTATTTGCGAAGGACATTCTCGAAGATTCTAGAACTTTGTACGCGAGTGAGACAAAGACCCAAGTGTGACATATCACCGCACTCGTCGTAACTTAAGGAAGTGAACGGTGCTATTTGCGAAGTACATTCTCGAACATTCTAGAACTTTATACGGAAGTGAGACAAAGACCCAAGTGTGACATATCACCGCACTCGTCGTGACTTAAGGAAGTGAACGGTGTTATTTGCGAAGAACAATCTCGAACATTCTAGAACTTTATACCGAAGTGAGACAAATACCCAATTGTGGCATATCACTGCACTCATTTCATTGTAAGGAAGGCAACAGTGATATCTAGAAATACATTCGTGGACATTCTAGAACTTTCAAAATAGAGTAAATGCCTGTAACTAGAAGTCAAGTCAACATGGATGCACAACTAGCAAAGCTGTTAGAAATGATGCAAACGATGCAGGAACAGGGACGGATGATGCAAGAGAAATTAGAAGAACAAGGACATAAAATGGAAGACCAAGCGAAGACGATGCAAAAGAAATTAGAAGAACAGGGACAGGCGATGCAAGAAAAATTTGAAGAACAAGGGCATAAAATAAAAGATCAGTCTCAAACGATGCAGGAGAAATTAGAAAAGAAATTAGAAGAGCAAGGGTATAAAATGAAAGATCAGATACAGACAATACAACAGGAAATGAGGGACCAGACGAAGGAAATGCAGACAAAGTTAGAAAAGTTGGAGAATACACTAGAAGAAAAACTAGAGGAGCAGTCTCATAAAGTAGAAACACATGTAGAAGAGAAACTGTTGGCACACAAAAAGGAAATAGACGAAGAAATAAACCAGGTTAGAGAAGAACTTAGACATAAATTAGACAAGATAACAAAGGAAGGCGTAATCAAATCAGAAGGACCTGTTATCCGAACTCAGAAAACGAAACCCCCCGAATTCGACGGCAAGGTCTCCTGGAATGTCTATCTGCGTCAGTTTGAAGCAGCAGCTGCGGCAAACGAGTGGTCTGATTGTGAAAAGGCTACTGCTCTAATAATTGCTCTACGAGGGGAAGCTCTTGACGTCTTACAAGGAGTACCTGCGGGGCAGCAGAATAACTACGACATTCTAAAACAGCATATGGAAATGAGATATGGGGATAAGCACCTGCAGCAAGTTTACCAGGCACAATTGAAAAATCGTCACCAACAGAACGGAGAGAATTTACAGCATTTTGAGACCGATGTTGCCCGACTGGTTCGATTGGCTTATCCAACAGCCCCGTCCGAATTCTTAGACCAGCTGTCCATCCAAGTTTTTACCGATGGCCTAAGAGATTGCGAAACCCAGCAGGCATTACGACTCGCCAGACCTAAAACGTTGAACGACGCTCTTTCGCATGCACTGGAATTCGAGGCAGCAAAAATGGCATCTGGTAGGCATGTTAAAGTTCGGGCCATCAGTGATAACAGCGATAGTATGGCAACTGGAGACATAATAAAAACGCTAAAGGAGATTATTGATAAATTCAGTCCATCTACTAGGACAAAGAAGGAACAATCTGATAGTCGAAGGGATCGCCTTGTTCAATGCTGGAACTGTGGGCAGATGGGACATCTGAAGAGACAGTGTAGGGCCCCAGTCGCAGATCAGCAAAGGCGCGACTCCCAAGCGGCAGCCTCCAGAGAACATGTTAAAGTGCGGACTATCAGTGATAATTGCGATAGGATGGAAAATGGAGAGATAATGAAAACACTGAAGGAGGCCATTGATAAACTAAGCCTAACTACCAGACCAAAGAGAGGACAACTCGATAGACGAAGAGAACGCCCACTTCAATGTTGGAACTGTGGGCGGACGGGTCATCTAAAGGGACAATGTAGGACCCCAGTGGCAGATCGGCAATGGCGCGACTCCCAGGCAAGAAGGAGACATGGAAACGCAGATGCTCTTTCTAGACTTTGTCCGACCAACGGCAAGCACTGCAGTAATCATGAAAGAAAAGAGGACATATCATTTGTTCCGTGCAAGATGGTGGCAGCCCAACCTGAAGACCGATGGAGTTCAGCGGCGATTCGGGAAGACCAGCAAGCTGACTGTGACATCAAGCCATTATTAGACTGGAAAGAAGCCAACAACCGACCGTCTTGGGCTGAAGTCAGTAGTAAAAGCCCAGCATTAAAGAGTTATTGGGCTCAATGGAATTCTCTGGTGTTGGAAGACGGTGTCCTAAAAAGAGCATGGGAGAACAGTGACGGAACGGAGGTCAAGAAACAAGTACTACTCCCGAGGTCCCGGGTCAAGGAAGTGCTGCAGGAAGTACATGGAGGTACTGGGGGTGGACATTTCGGTATCAATAGGACTCTACAGAAGATTAGGGAGCGTTTCTACTGGTTGAGCTGTAGGACGGATGTAGAAGATTGGTGCCGAAAATGTGACATATGTGCAGCCAGCAAGGGACCGAAGACCCGTTTCAGAGGCAAAATGCGTCAGTACATCGTAGGAGCACCGTTTGAGAGGATTGCCATTGATATCGCTGGCCCATTTCCGAAAACTCAAAGTGGGAACCGATATCTACTAGTAGCCATGGACTACTTCAGCAAATGGCCGGAAGTATACCCCCTTCCCAATCAAGAGACCACAACCGTAGCAGAAGCGCTAGTCAATAACCTGTTCTGCAGATTTGGTGTGCCCATGGAACTACATTCAGATCAGGGCCGAAATTTCGAATCAGGTGTGTTCCGAAAGGTCTGCGAGCTTATGGGAATCCGGAAAACCAGGACCACCCCACTGCATCCTCAGTCAGATGGTATGGTGGAACGCTTCAACGCCACACTAGAAACCAATCTGAGGATGTTTGTGAACGAGAACCAGACAGACTGGGACAAGCTCATTCCACTCTTCCTGTTAGCTTACCGCTCAGCTGTCCATGAAACTACTGGGAAGATCATCTTTGGAAGAGAGCTTCACCTTCCAGCAGATTTGGTATTTGGTCGTCCTGCGGAACAGCCCTCAGATCCAGACACTTATATCCATGACCTAGAACAAAGACTAGCAGCCGTACACGACCAAGTCAGATCTCGAATGCGACTAGAGAGCGATCGCATGAAGACTCGATACGACGTCCGGGCCAATACAGTCGGATTCCAACAAGGTGACCTGGTGTGGCTTTACAACCCCACGCGGAAGAAAGGAAAATCGCCTAAACTACAGAACCGTTGGGAGGGCCCCTATACCGTGATTAAAAGAATCAATGACGTCGTCTACCGGATACAGAGGACTCCCAGGAGTAAGATGAAGGTCGTCCATCTGGAGCGTCTGTCCCCGTATAGGGGTGTATCCGATCGGGACGATCGGTCCTAAGGAGGGGGCAGTGTCACGGAATTTGCCCCACTCACACCTAAATCAACGACTTTGGTACCGCGAATTGCTAAGATTGCCCCGATCGCCCCTACACGCTTCTGTTAAACAAACAAAAAGCCGTGGATCGAGACGGGACTAGAAAATTAGAGAAACGACGAGAAGCGTTCGAGAGATGCTAGAAAATAGATCTAGAGATGCTAGAATATACCTGGAATATTCGTTGGGTCTATAAAAGAAAAATAAACGGCCGATTAAGTTAGTCTTGTATAAGTCTTGTATTGAAGTGTTTAGTTGGAGATATCAAAGTGATTTAGATAGCGATTAATTAAATAAGTGTTTAGTTGAGTTCTAATTAGTGTTCAGTAGTGTACTGAGTATAGTTAATAAAGAAGTAGTTAATTAACAGATTGTTTTTCTGGCAATAGTAAAAATTCGGATTGGGAAATCCGTGACAATATTGTAAATAATCAGTTAATACACGGTAAAATTAGCTAGATATGGGCCATACAAATCTCAAAATTTTCTCCGCAATAAAAATTGCTTTCACAAAATGCAATAAAACGTGTAAAATAGTATTGAGTAACGCACCACATAACATTCATAGTTGCTGACATTGTGATTAATTACAGATGCTAGTTACTTTATACATTCTTATACCTTTAATGCAGTTAATAAATAATTTACATTTGTTGATGTATTTTATGCTTAAAAAATGTCGTATTATTATTTAGTTGATTTGCTGCTATTATAAAACTATTTTTTTCATTATTGTTTCCAACGTCTTACAAAATCTCAAAGTGCTTTATAATATGGTACTAATTTTGGTTGTATAGTTGCTGTATAAACATTCTTACAATGTTTTTGTGATATATGTTGTTTCATTAGATTTGTTTCGAAAACGTTTTTGTAGCTGTTATAAAATACCAAATTGCTAGTTGGGTAGGTTTAACTTTCACCTGTAACGAAATAAGACGCTGATTTTAATATACTTATTTATATAATAACAGTATAACACAAAAAGGGACCAGCTTATTGTTCTGGTTGATTTGTTGCCACAAGACTTCTATCACTCTGCTTACGTCATAGGTATCACATTCATTTAAAAATAAAAAAACAATAACATCGCCCCCAGCCCACTGTCGTCAATCGGGTATCGGGTGTCTCATAAACATTTTCATCGCGAGATGTGCAGATAACGGCTTTGTATCCGGCTGGCGAACACTTTGAGGAGTGCGTGACGTCAATGGCCCTGTTCCGGAATGAGGATATCATTCCGCAACAATGGCACCTCCTCGTGTATCTCTCTATATCGCGTGCGGTGCCGTTTTACGTACTATCTACTATTGTGACTCAATCCTCCTATGAATAATAACAGTACCTAGAACGAGATATCGATTGGATGCCGTTTGTCAGTCTTGGAAATTATTGTTCAACTAAGACGCCTATCATTTACGTCACACCTAAAGACGCCCAATGTATTTCAAAATTTAATCCACGGCGGTGCCATTATGACACATTTAACATTCTCATCTGAATGCCTTTATAATAACACTGCCATTATAAATTCACAACACGCAAATTTTAAAGTAAAAAATAAACAAAAACAAAGTTAATCACTACTTGTACTTATTATTAACTATAAAAAATTCAACAACACTTATTGTAAACATTAATTACAACTTCTGAACAATTTGTCAAATTAAATCCAGTGGGCTGTATTTTTAGAAAGTAAGTTTATTTCCCGAGTGCTTGAACTTGTTGAAGGGCAAAGTATTAGAGACCCACTTCCTTCTTATTTTCTTTGGAATATTCTATATAGCTTTCTGCCACTGTGTTAGAGCGCCATCCACCATGCTCCTTAACACTTAATAAATCTACTCCTGATTCTGCAAACAACGACGCAGATGGTCTACTAAAACAATGTCCAGTGTATTGTTGAGGATATGAAAAACCCAGAAACAATACTATACTTTGTATTTTCTCAAAAATAGTAATGCCAACTGGCTGCTTGATGCACTTTCCATTTTTGTACCCCACAAACAATCGAGTATGCTCTGTGTTGCTTGGCATAGAATAATATACCAAAAGCGACGAAGGCTTGCTATGTTTTGGAAGATATTCGAAACATGCCAGAAGAACCTTTTCATTGAAGCTATTCTTGATTCCTTTCCCTTTACACCAAGTGTTGCATACCTTTGCTCGTACGCTTGTCTAGATTATTCGGGAAGTAGGGAATCGACACTATCGGAATCAGAATCACCCATATTAATATTCTTTTTCACTAAAACTGAACGTATGACACAAAATTCGACGTCAATAATGCAGTTGTCAAAGTCAAATGAAAAACAATCAATAACTGTGGTTACCACTTAATAATTTTGAATTTCAATTTATGAAAACATTTCTGATATTTTAAGAAAAATCGAATCTGCAAATAAAATCTATTTGGATCGTCTTAGATTAAATTATGAATAATACACGTTCGATATGAACTTTGTTAATGAAACTCGACTAACGTGATATAACGTTACACGTGCTTATATCGAACTAGTATCATTAATAACTATTAAAAGCTTAAAACCCTGGAATACACAGATATAACCTTTAATCCAGATTTATTTTAATCTTTGATTTCACTCGTAGATAAATCGTAGTTAAACTGACCTGATCAACTGGTGGTAAGTGAGTTTGCGTCTGTAATTTTGATCTGGTAGCAACGTAATAAAAAATAATTAAAGTTGCATTAGCTCTTATAAATTCAATTTCTAAGTTTTCGAAATATAATATATATGAATTCTCCATTAAATTAGTATATAACAAAAAAAAAAAAACAAAGAAATTCCGTATCTGCAGTTCTAAGACCCGTTAGTACAGTTAGAATTCTTCGTGTACGTTTTTTTAGCAGACCATCACTGAATCTTTATGCAAAAATAATCTGCAAAGTCAACACAAAAAAACTTTTTATTATTTCAGAGACAATTAATGTCACACATAGCAAATATAATAAAGGTGCCACTTTATGTGACCTTAAAATATGTGGACATAACAGGAAAAATCATTTATTTAATTCTCTACAGAATTAAAACTAAATGATACTTTAATAGATCGTTGATTTCAATCAACATTAACGATATGCAAATTCTGTTTCTACTATTAAACTAATAGAAGAGAATGTTAATTCGAAAAAACCGGACCATTTCGTTTAGAAAAATAATTATAAAAATTAATTGATTTAATTATTGAAACTAGTATTCCTAATTTTCAACTAATGGATTTAAATTCGGATAAATCTTGATAAAAAAAAACTATAATAGTCACAAACATGTGCATAGTCGATTTTCAGTGTGATGAATCATTTAAAAGCTGTCAAAACGGTACAGTAATTATTTGTTGATACTAAAAGGTTATATACATGCGAATTTTGTTATAACAATGTTCAGACGGAAACCGTTATTTTGTAATGTAGAAACAAAGTGTCACCAACCTATTTAATCTAATCTGAAACTTTGGAATATCTTCAAAACGGAAACGGACCAAATTGTTAGTGTTTAGTCTATTTTCATGAGATATGTAAGAATAATGGATGTGAAACAATTGTTGGTTACAACGTTACAAAACTTTTAAAATGTCAAATGGCAAACAAATTTGCGCCAGTTTCTACGAAATAACACAAATGTTTCTGCCGTTTTGAACTCGTAAGTTATTGGTATAATTGAGTGACGTGTATGATACGTCACACTGTTGAGTGGGATATTCCTTGTACTTGTCGAGCGTTTTGCCTGGTACTTATTCGGGCATTCTTCAACAATCTCTAAAATCCAAAATGTGTGTCTGGACCTCCATCCCTTTCACGATGGGGTTGTAAATTTCCTTCCACGCCCGCGTTGCATTACCGCGGTAAAAGTAGTCGCATTTGGCACATGTTTTCCGGGAAATCGTTCTGCGTACAGACGAGAAGCTGCTAAAGCATCTTGTCTTATTTTACCATAAATTAAAACGATATCAATTCAGAGTTGCTAAACACGTAAGCCATATTTGACACTTGAAAAACTAATGTAAACATTATCGCAAAAATGTTAATACTAAAATCGAATTTCAGTATTCGGAATCGCATAACGTGGAAACTATAAGGAATTTACAATATTTTTTTATGATATTGAATCCATTTTTCATGATGCTTCTATTTCCAAATTTTTTCCACCGATGCGTATTTCACAGTTTGGAGCATACAAAAGCTTAGCTGAACAATTTTTGTGTAACTATATTCGAAGAACAAAGTCTAAAATTTATATGTGGACTTGTAATATTATTCTTGTCAAATGGACACATCAAGATCCTTTCAAACTCAGGTAACAACATGTAATGTTGAACTTGTAATTAAATAATACATATCTTGTTTGATTTCTAAATGTAAGGCATAACATGAATTTTATTAACATTTAATAGCAGTCTATTTAAAATTTATTAATTTCATTTAAATAAGGCTGAAGTAATTTTAGTTAAAATTTTTAAATACATAGCTTCATATACTAAAAATGTGTCATTAATAAACAGTATAAAAAATAAGGGCCCGAGAATGGAGCCCCGAGTGATACTTGACAGTACAGTCCAATGTAAAGACAAACAATTAAACTTTGTCCAGCGTTTCTGACGAGGCATGCCATAGTACTGTCTTTTTTAAGTATTCACGAATTTAAAGACAACCCAATGTACTTTATCTTCGAACTGACAAGTCCCTTAAGTCATCCAACCATTAAAATTTACCTACGTTATCCTAAATTACTTAAATTCCACGTGCCTCACACCTGCCGAACTTCTGCTGGTAAATTAGCTCTATCTTTTCATCCACAAGCCCCACATTTAAATGTCTCATTAAAGACAAAATGTCAGGGATAACGAAATATTTAATTAAATTTACTGACCGGTAGTTCATTTTTTATCTTGAATAATTACTAAAGTTTAAATTTCGTCAATTTAACAGCCACTTGCGCAAGATGTGGTTTTCATAAATGCATTAATTAATAGGTAGATATCTACGTTCTACGCAAAAATAAAAAGTGAGAACCCCCATTACGACCATTTACATACAAATTATGAATGTTGGTGTAAAATAACACATAACTCGACAATTACAATTACTTTATCAGAATTTAAAAGCCACGAAATTGTTAAACACGGGGCACACCCACATGTGGTTGGGTTTGTACTTATTGCTTTATAACGCTTGATATGTATCGAGAATTCGCAATATCAATTCCGTGAATACATCTAGAGCATCTGTGATATATGAATATGCCACAAAAAGCACGTATCGATGTTAACATCGATTGAGACATCAACGCCATACACAGGGTTAATTATGACTAGGTAAAAATAATTTATCCACGTGCTCAGGAAGGCCTAAAAGACAATAAAAATATTATTTCAGAATTTCAGCTCGAAATTAAAAAAATGGGGCAAAACCCTCTTTTCCTGCGGAAAGTCGTCGTCTTGGCATTGATTGAAATTGCTTAAATCCATAGATAAAGCTTACATCTGTCAACAATGTCAACTTGCAGCGTTTCTAAGTGCAGAAACGACAAAAATTAACATTCTTATTAGTAATAATACTTGATTGATAGGCAACAGTTAATCCAGTTAGCTGCAGTATTTTGCATTACAACCACTCACTACCGATAAAACACAACTTCCCGTAGGTACAGTTACATAAAATGCCTATTTATTATAAGAAAATGGAACGAAAGGAATAGGTAGGTACTAATAATAATAGAAAACTTTTAATGCACCCGCGGCAGTGTTGTCCCATAACCTAGAAAAACAAACCGGCGGAAAATATCTACACCCGACACAAATTTCTTTATTTAATAACTGTAAAACGTTTAAAATTGAGAAAAGGCACTAAAAACTGAAGAACACAAAACTACAACGTAAACAAAGGAATTAAATTATGACATGAAAGTGAATTTTACGGTTGTGTTGCTGGTTGTCTACTCTGACTCTGGAAACGTTAAACGTGCGACGGACGGGTCGCAGAGGCGGCGTTAAAAAAGGAAGGAATATAATATCGAAAAAAAAATTGTTTTGCTTTATAAGTTTGGAATTTTTGTGAAAGGCGATTCTGTTAATTCTTAATTTTTTCTATCTCCTCTTAAAATAGTTGTACTTAGTGCCCTGTATATGTGTATGAAAATTGAATCAGTTACGCCTTCATTTACTTGCAAAATATCATGATATCTAATGAGGATTTGATCATTTGGAATTCTTTAATTATTATCAAGTTAAAAAACAGCATTTTAACCGCAAAAGAAAAACTAATAGTTATTTAATGCCGCGGCCGATTTTTTATAGATGAGGCGCAGGTGAGTCTGTTAAAGCAGCTAAGGCATTAAATCTACTTTACTGCCTAGTTAAACACATAACTTTTTCGTCGATCAATTTTAATTTTATCACAAATCAAAATTTATAGCAAACAAAGCTATTTATATTATATTATTAAAATTGTATTTCTTGAAAAATAATAATTTCATCAGGTCACCTGTGGTTGCTATGAGACGAGCGTTATTAAGTAAATAACTTAGGTACGCAGTAATCGCCGTATTGTTCCTATTTAAATCCATAAAAATAACTATTATTTAGATTGAAGAATTCACCAGAAATTATTGAATCGACAACGCAAATAGAGTGTAAATTATTACCAGAAAAATGGAAGAGGATATATCAGCAAACATATAAAATTTTTATTGATTACCGGGCTGAGAATAGCTGTATTTTTTAGAAAATGTACTATTGGAATATTTTTCTGAATTATGCAAAATTATAAAATCTTCTTCATTATGGTCCATATATGCGATGTCTTCAACAACATCGATATTGGAAAGCATCTAAAATTAAAAATATTGTTGAAACGGCAATCAGATGGATATAGTGTTAAAAATCAAGCTTTATAAAATTTAAAAAATTGTTATTTAAACCCTTGATAATACGTATTTATGTACAAAGGTAATTACAAACAAAATATTTTTATAAACGAAGAAAACTGACTATTATTATTTTACGTGCCATATCTGGTGCGTGTCGATATGATGAATTATTTCAAATAAAAATTAGAGATATGGGAAAGATTGCTGACCACTCTACCAACTACAAAAACAAAGAAAATAAGGTCCTTCAATGAAGAGAATATTTAGGCATATTGGAAATATAGTACCGGAAGACCTACACAAATAGATAGTACTGCAAGTACATCAAGTGTTGGAAGCGATTTTTTAAATAATTCAACTTTGGAGGATTCAATAGTTCATAAACTATCTAGTAGTAAAAACACTTCTATCTACAAAGAAATAAATTCAGGCTGTTCTAATTTCACTATAAATATTTACAATAAATAAAACCGCGTCTAAAAATTGCTAGCATACGTTTTTTAAAATTATATTATTCATCTGATCTGGCTATTACCAATCAATTTATCGTCGTTATATTTTAGAAGCAAAGAAAATAGTGTATGGCGATCTAAATATTGATTATGAACTATTTCATTCTGAATTAAATGGCATCCATGTTTTAGGAAATATCTAGGCCTAACTGATTACTGTAATCTTTAATTTATGACGATTGATATAAAATTTCTTCGGATTACAGCAATATACATATACAATATCGTTGTTTATAAGTGCACGTCTTAAAGAGATCGTAAATAAAAGTATTACATTAGCTATTATCAAATGTAACCTATTATACTACTTGTATGACTAATTTATAAGCAATTTGAAAGATATTAACAATAACAAAGAACTGATACGTGACTAATGTTAAAATTAATGGATGATTATAAATATTATACTAATAAATTACATTTAATAACTTGTTACTTTGAAGTTTATAGAACATTTTTGTAAGATTTATCAAATATCTACGTAGTATACCTTCTATAAAAATATAAATGTTCACTCTCCCTATATTGTCTTTATTATTTTCAAAATGTTGCAAAAGTGAAATAAATTTGGCAAAATATAAAAATATTGTGACGGGATTTGCCCCGAACATTCATACTGCGACATGGCTTCGAGTTGTAATGGATAAAACGAGTCCACACCCTGGGATTGTTTAGAAAATTCAAAACGTCGCAATTGTAGTTATTTAAGT
This sequence comes from Monochamus alternatus, assembly GCA_037114965.1. Lineage (NCBI taxonomy): Eukaryota > Metazoa > Arthropoda > Insecta > Coleoptera > Cerambycidae > Monochamus > Monochamus alternatus. Next base: position 7,132,237 of record CM073426.1, on the reverse strand, counting down.
CATATTTCAGTGGTGACTGAGATTTTATCTTGTTAATTTGTACAGATCTTATTAATTACTTTTACAAATATGGAATATGTCTCAAAGCGATGTTATAATAACGATAACGATAACTTTGAGGTTAGGCAGCTCTGTTGTTATCGACTTTTCGATAAAATCATGCATCCTGTATGTAAGTATATCACTTTTAATGTAGGTATGTGTCATAAATATTTAAAATTTTAAAGAATAGGTACCTACAAATCAAACTCCAAATTCAATAATATTAAGGTCGCCGTATTTCATGTCGTAAAAAGATTAAATTTGTGATGCTTAAATTTAATATGCTATGCGAAAATCATAGTTTTTCGTTATTCTTCATAAAATAACTTAAGGAAATTGTGTCTCTTTCTAACAGTGTACAATGACATTTAACTTGTGAAATATGGATTACTGATTAAATAGTTAATTTTTTAACAAACAGGTAAACCTATGTGCACATTTATGTATAATTTTTGAACATTGAACATACTAATATCACGTAATATCTTCCTAAATACTTTATGGTAGTATGTATTTAACTTGCGGAAATTCATTTTTAATCGTTTATAGTAAGGTCAGTTAAGCAGTTAAAATTTATGTTAATAATACTGCGTATCATACTACATACCCAACTTTACTGTACTTATGCTTCAAACAAGTATTTTTAAAATATAATTTAACCGTATTACTTTACTATTACGTTAAATGAAACTTAATATTTATATTAGAGGAGATATGGCAACCTCGCAACAAATCATATGGTTCATTAGGTTGGTTATGGCAGCGGTCCTCAAAATGTGGATATTAAAAAAATATATATCTCAGTAAATATTAGAAATTTTTAAAAATGGCTTTCACTAGACTGATCTGTATGACGAACTACACCAGCAGTTAAAATATTTGTACTTATTTAATGTTCACCCTGTATAGTTGCCGAGTTAAAACAAGACATTATGATTAGGTAACTTTATCAAATGCTTTTGAGAGAAGTCTGTACAGATTACGTCTACCTGTCACTATTTTCCCAAATAAATTAAGTTTTATGTAAGGTGTCTATTGTGTGTATATTGCTAGTTTGATTTTAGAAATGGTGGGAAATCGATATTTCGCCTAATGCACTACGCCTACAAAAACTTTTAAAAAAAAATTGTTTGTATATCATTTTACATAGAATTTTACTTATATAGACATTCCTAATGTTTGCAGATAACCAACAATGCGGACATATCTAACCTTGAAAAAAGCTTCCCGAGAACCTAACAAAACAGCCGCCTGTACAGCTTCGATTCCAGTATTTGCACAGAATGGATGCCATGTGTATACAACACTCCTTACTTCCACTTCGTTCCCATTTATCTCGTTTACCGCGAAACGCAAACAAAGCGATATCCAGCGGAACATTCGCATAGTACGCACCGGCAAACTAAACAAGCGTCCATCAGTGGAGAGTTTGGCAGCTTACACGCCACGTTCTGTTTACATCTCGTACCCCCACATCCCTTATTTTGTCGGAACAGCAGCGGATGCAGTAGCATAAGCTCGCGTGAAAAAAAGCGACTGACGATGGCAAATGCTGCCAGGAGGGAAGACCCTAGTGACGCACCCCTGTAATAAAGTTGAGCCCAGACCGCGCAGGGTTGGACTAAATACGACAACAATTAAATTTATTTACCACAAAAAAAAGACTGAATACATATGAATTATAACAAAATCTTATTTTTCTCAGTACATGCAGGGTGTCCCATAATTAGTGAGCAATACTTTAGCAGTAGATTCTTAACGATCGAAAATAAGATTTTTTTTCTATAAATTGGGGTTGAAAAATGCTTGCCGGGTAAAATCCACATCCAAATCCAAATTTTTTGCACGTCATTTTTTTCAAATTTTAACATCAAACTAAGATATAGCATTTTTATGAAAAATGTACTCCTGATTTACTTCGATAAAATGTTTCGTTCTGAAGAAAAATCGATGTTAAAGTTTTGTTGCATAATCTAAGGACTAGAAAAAAATTACATGAATAGGTAGGCTGGCCATGAAAACAAACGTTTGTTTACTTGAATTAATATGACAGTTTATTAAACCCAAATTTTTGCTTTTACTTTACGGTATTGTATAAGATATTAAGCTAAATGTAAAGAAAAAATGCAAAATTTTAATCGCGAACTAGACGACATGTCGAATGAGTGCAGTTAATTTGACAGTTTATTAACCGTCAAATTAATTCAAATAAACAAACGTTTGTTTTCATGATCTGCCTAATTTTCCATACCTTAGATAATGCAACAAAACCTTAAAATCGATGTTTCTTGAAAACGAAGCATTTTATCGAAGTAAATCAACTACATTTTTGTTATAAAAAAGTCATATCTATTATTGTTTGATGTTTAAATTTGAAAATATTGACGTGAAAAAAATTAGGGGCGCATATTACCCGTGTAGATAAAGCTTACATCTGTCAACAATGTCAAGTACAATGCGGTTGTTATTTTGCAGCGTTTCTAAATGCAGAAACGACAAAAATGAACAGTTACAGTTAATCCAGTTAGCTCCAGTATTTTGCATTCGTTTTTCATTATTTCGTTACGAACTGGCAAAACTACATTTTCATTCATTACAACCACTCACTACCAATAAAACACACTTCCCGTAGATACAGTTAAATAAAGTGCCTATTTATTATAAGAAAATCGAACAAAAGGAATAGGTAGGTAGGTGCTAATAGATAATAGAAAACTTTTAATGCACCTGCAGCAGTCTTGTCCCATAACCTAGAAAAACAATCGGCGATCTATATTGTGGGAAAACATCTGCACCCAACATAAAATCCTTTATTTAATAACTATAAAACGATTAAAATTGAGAAAATGCACTAAAAACTGAACAACACAAAACTACAACGTAAACACAGAAATTAAATTATAACATGACAGTGAATTTTACCGTTGTTTGATGGTTGCCTACTTTGACTCTGTAAATGTGCGGCGGACAGGTCGCATAGGCGGCGTTAAATAAGGATTTAATACAATATTGACAAAACATTTTTTTCGCTTTATAAATAAGGTCAGAATTTTATTTTAAGGGTGATTCAGGATTTCACGGTCTGTATAATTGTTCTTTACTAATGCGCTCGCAAAACCGTATTACATATTTCTATTTATAATATCGAGTGCAGTTTTCTTCAGATAATGTGAATATTAAAATTTTTCATATCAGATTGTTTTAAAATATTTTTAGACAACTACTTTACTCTGTATAGTCCTTTACTCTTCATTGAATAAATCGTAAAAAAATAGAAAAATATTGCATCATCTGATACCTAATCATTTTTAAGGTATAAAGTTGCATAACAAATACCCACCCATTTACACATTTAAAGTTTCGAATATAAACAAAGATAAAAAGCGACACTCGACCTAGTAGACTTTGGCAGATAAAGTTTGGCCGGCTATTCGACGGATAATGCATGGTGGTTGGCGCTGGTGTACTGCCAGCTGCGCGCTCTTTGATCTATAACAATCAAAGATGCCGACAAAGAGTTATCCAACTTATATTCCTGCAAATTTGGATATTGTTATGATATTTTAAGGTACTAGTTCTTTAGTTTCAAGAATATGCTAGAGGGGATTAGCTATAACAAATAATGTACTTTTGCCTATACTGATGTTTATGTAAGATTTTTTATATTATCAATTGACGATATGTAATTTTTTTTTACTTTACCATTCTTTTTTTTAATCCGGACCTGAATTCTCAGGTAAAACCTGCAGATAGTTATAATCTTATCCATCCCACTTCCGCAACAACACAAGGTGGGATACAATTCTGAAACTGTCAAGTAACTTTGGACGAATTTAAAACATGTTAAGATTCAGTCCAGAATTTTTCGCAAAGTGTAATATAGATCAGAAAACTACGCAGTACACATAGAGGCAATTTATTTGTAATTAAATAAAACATTACAGCAACTTCTCCCCTACTCAACGTCGAGGAAACTCATGATGCAATGAAGTAATTAACATTTTATACTCCGTCCAATTGTGACATATCCCGAACTCTTGAACTCTGACATTAGAGCATTTCATTCAGTAGGAGGAATTCTCATTTACCTTAAAACAATATTTATCCGTTCACTTATAAATGTCACAAACGTTTTCAGTTGATTACTTTTGTGGGCGAAGGGTGGAATTACGAGTGTGGTATTTAAAGGATTCAGACGAGGGCGTATTTAATATTTCTACTTAAAATTTCACGGAAATAAGGCTTGTTTGTTCTAGAGACGACTCACAAAGCAAAATTTCAAACAAAACTTACAACACAAGTTTGAAAGATATAACTTATAGATTAACAGTTCTATTAAACGATTTGTAATTTTATATTGCCTTTTTTTTTCATTAATATAAAATATCTGAGAGAGAGATAATATTAATCTACTTTAAAATAATAGAACATTTAATGACAATTAAATTACAAATCTATTATAATTATTATCTAAGACCATTTAAATAATAATTATCATTTAACTACTCAGAATTTTGTAACTTCCTAGTTTTCTACATTCACAAACAAATACGGTGTTGACAACAAAAAACTTTCCATCCAGGTTTTCTTGCTTGCTTCATTTTGATGCAAAAAACTAAAATAATAACAGACCCGTCAATGTATTAACTCCCTAAATAGTTTCGGTGGTGACCTTCTAAATTTCACACATTATCCTGGATCTTTATGCAACCATCAGTACAACAATTTGATATGTTTTCCCAGCTGTAGTAATTAACAATTTTTATGCTTTTCAGGTGTCGCTATAGTTTAACATATGTATTATTTGAATTGTGAAAATGGACGCCTTATTAAATTTACATTTAATTTGCGGTTTTATAAATGCACTTCGAAAGTAAGTTAGTTGTAAAGTTTAAATCAAAACATCCAACGAAGAAGGATACAAAATTTAATTAACCAATTTGGTTTGCATAATGAAGAATTTAGAAAAATTAGAAAGGTACAATACAGCAATAATTTATTGAGGAACACGAACACAGTTAAAGTTTCTTTCTGCAAATTCTTTGGATGCCATTATGCATGTGCATTCCCTGCATAAATGATTGTTGACAATTCGATTATTGTTTTTTTAATTTTGATATGATATAAATGTAGTAATTAATTTAATAATGATAAAACTAAAGCTCTAAACTAAACTGTTCTTGATACAGCTTACTCAGTTTTTATGAAGTTCCTTGTTTGCTGATATATATATATATATATATACTCGCGACAAGAATTCAGACGACTTACGTCATACGAACAAATGAATAATTTACTAAATTTTCATCAAAATATTTAAGAAACTGCAACTGATAGTAATAAAACTATATACTACACTAAAAGTTTGCATTATATATTGCACTAAATTCCAAAAAATTATTGTTTTTAACGCGACCAAATATCGAAAATTACGTTGACAATAAAAACAAATGTGTAACGTCAGCTGTGACGTAAGACGTCTGAATTCTTGACGCGAGTATATATATATATATATATATATATATATATATATATATATATATATATATATATATATATATATATAACAAATGTTCGGTAACAGCATTGGTTACCTGTGTAATACAATTAATTACTAACTGATTTTTGACAGTCATCACCAATACAGGTCTGGTAATTACCTTATGTTACTATATTACCATTTTATTTATAATATATTTAAATGACATTGTGAATTATACTAAGTCAGATTTTGTACACCTTTTTGCTGATGATACCTTGACTGCCATGGTGGACACTGATCTGTGTGCTGTATCTGTAGATAAAATGAATGATGACCTTGCAAAGATTGAAATTTACTTAAGTAGTAATAAATTAAAACTAAATATCCAAAAAACTAAAGTAATGATTTTTACAACTGAATATAAATATTCTAAAATTAATTTAAACACTCTTAAAGTTACTTTTGCTATTGAGTTTGTAGATAGAATAAAATACCTAGGATTTTACTTGAATAATACTTTAAACTTTAAAGAACACTTTATATACATAAAAAATAAGATATTAAAAAGACTATACTCTTTTTCGAGAATATCAAGATGCTATAGATTATGACGAATATTACCGTATACAGATCAATTGTTTAACCACATTTGGAATATTGTTCCAGTATCTTCTATATGAAATATTTTGGATTAATTTTTATACACAAAATTATCAATAAGCAATTGCCTTCATCTTTTGACTCATTTGTAGTGTATAATAATGAAATTCATAACCATGGTACTAGAAATACAGATTGTTTATATTTATTAAGAAGAAACACTTCAAAGGTACAGAAAACATTATTTTATAAAGTTTTTAAGGAGTATAACTATCTCCCAGAAGATTTAAAAAAGTGTACATCTGTAAATCTCTTTAAACGCAGGCTTTGTGATTTTCTTAAATAATTTTTTTCTCCCTTTTTCTGTGTAATTACTATTAAATGAGTAAGTTAAGTAAGTTAAGCAATGTATGGCCTTTGGTTGTATAGTACCTACTACTGCGTTACAAATGAATAATAATATGTATTTGTGTATACATTAGGTATTTCCTATTTAAATAAACTTACTTACTTACTTACTTATGTTAAAAATAATAATATTGCAAATACTACCAATGCACCTATCAAAAAATAAAATTAGAAAGCAGTAAATTACCTTTAGTTCTGCCGGGATACTTTTTGTCTCTGAGGAACTACCAAATCTTAATTCGTTAATAAATTGCCGTATTGCTTTTACTAAATCTAAAGATCTTCATCAAGCAAATCAAATGGATTATTTAATTTTTTTATCTTTTTTTGTTGGATTTAAATATTACAACTTACCTTCGACGTACATTTGTAAAACCACGAATTAAATGTAAATTTAATAAGCCGTCCATTTTCACTATTCAAACAACACATATTAAACTATAGCGACAATTATTTCTTTTAGAAACTCTGTTAAAATTCTATATAACGTGTTAGAAATAACATCGTCGTCATTTCTTAAACAATACAGAGAGATACATACTACACAAATTTAAGGTTATGAAATCACCTTGAAATAATGTAAATGTTATTATGACCAAAATGGGATACATACTTGGGTTGATTGTAGAAGTATTCCAATTTAATGGGAAAGTATATATGACATATTCAGAACATCGGAAAATTTTACAAAATAATAGTTTCATTAATTATTGTTTAAAAGCGTCGATTCACGTCGATTAAAAATGAAAGAAATTTGTGAGCATATGTTTACTTCATTTTCGTGGCTGTGTGTAGCAATATTTCCCGAATGTCTCTATTTTAGTATCTAGACACACGGCGTGAATCGAAATTAGTGAATGGCGGACCAACTGAACGAAACTATAAATAGTCCAGCGTACTTTTACGAACCAATCTAACCGACTTCCCAGGTGTAGAGATCGAAATACATAATACCATTTCACGAAATGCTTATTATCGCCCGATCAATGAGGTTGAAGTGCCCGATAGGGCTAAAAAATTCTTTATTCAGCGTTGTAGAAATGTTAGACTAATTGCTAATGAAAGTAGGTGTGCCACTTTGTGGCATAATATCGATTTGACGAGAAAAGTACGCCGGTAACAAATTGTTACAGACGTTTGTGACAGTTCTGACAAATACAGAGTGAAATAAGTACAAATATGTTAACTGTGGGTATAGTTCATTCATATGAAGTCTAGTGAAAGTAATTTTTAAAACTTTCAATATTTATTAAAAAAAAAACACATTTTGAGGACCGCTGACGAGATACTGACCCAACCCAATAAACCATATGATCTGCTGAAGGTTTACTTTAACGTAAATAAAATCTTTGTAATTGGTTTTAATTTAAAAATACTTGTTTTTAGCGATAAGTAAAACTGAGTGAGTACCTACGCTATGTAGTAGGAATATTAACCCAAACTTAACTGATCTGATCATAAACGATTAAAATATGATTTTCCGCAAGTTTGATACTACAAATTAATTAATTTCTGAAAAACCAAGTATTTAAACATTTATCCACATTTTACAAGTTGATATCATTGTAGAAAAAGACATAAAAATGTCATAGAGTAATTTCGTACTTTCATAGTGGAATCGTGGAATAGCAAAATAACCAGCTTAATGTAAGCATTCAATATCAAGATAATGCATAATAAAATATTTGCTGCCTATATCTGAAATGTACTGGAGATGTACTGAACGCGTTACTAAGACACCGATTTGTTACGGGCTTTCCAAAGGGCGGATTTCGAAACAGACATCATGAAGAATATGAAATGCTAACGTTTGAAAACGCAGTGGCAATCGTATGCATAAAAGCTGGTGTCGTAGGCACAGGTAGGTATAACGGGCGGTAGGCACAACGTCCCGCAGAGAGCAAAGTCACTAGCCACATCATAGGCTTGACAGCCAATGAGGTCGACGAAGATGATATGTTGATTCGGATGCACTAGTTCAAGGCAAAGACAAAATACAAATGGAAAGAAAACGTAATATTTGTAGAAAGAGATTTTATGATTTCAATACAAGTAAATTGAAAATTATTATGATATATTTTTGTATCTGAGACGAGCAGTGTTTTTTCTTTTACGTGTTATGTATTTAATTCATATTTTTGATGAAATACAGTGTAATTAAGTAAAATCTGGCGCATTATTCAAACGGTACAAAGGTTGACATGCTGAAAACATATTTTTTAAGTAGCGATAATGAGAGTGGAGTGATAGTGATAACGATTGTGATAAATCAGTTTAAATGTAGTAAAAATGGATAATGATTAAAATATATTTTATGTTTTCAATTTCATGTACATACATAAGTACTTTATTAGTGATGTGTAGGAATGGTTAAAGGGAGGAGGTGGCCATTAACATGTTTATAAATAAACATATTTCAATCATTCTTTGATATGCTGAGTAAAAATGCTAGTTATTATTTCTTGAAACCTATTTCATTTAAAAAGTTAGATTTCAAGACATTGGCAACGCCGTGGAATGCACATCCACTTCACAATAACGTGACTCATTGAAATTTTAAAATCAAAGTCTAATCAGCGATCCTCAACAAGTTTGCTATTAAAAAATCATGAAATTTATTTAAATATTGACTTTTATTCGAGTCTCCTTTTTTATTCAACTGAATGATTAAAATATTTGTACTTATTTAAGGTTCACCCTGTATATGTGTAAGTTACTACATAACATTCTATAGTTCTGAATAAATAATATCGAACGATTCCTTCAATTTATCTCTTAGCCCTAATTCTCTCAAATGTCCACTGACTAATATTAAAAAAATATTGCGCATCAATTTAAGCGAAAACTGCTAGGCTGCATTTCCCCCGCCAAAGAGGTTCCGCACACATTCAGTAAACGTTGCTTGACAATTGCTTATTGATGACAATTTCTTATTGATTCTTCTATTATTTGCAGATCATTTAATTCTGCTCAATAAAACAAAGATTCTCAATTTAAAAATAGACGCATTACAAACCGTGACTCACGAAACTAAAAAAAAAGAACGGCACGCCCCTGGAAGGCTGATTGCAACAGGATTAGAGGAAAAGAACTGTTACCGCTGGGGAATATTATGTAATGATTTTAATAAACTATTTCCTGCCGTACAGCTACCCTTCTCTTTTTTTCCGACACGCTGATATTAATAATTGCCATTGTCGTGATTGTTCTTTGAAAATTTACATGACGGAATTCGGTAATTTACCTTAATAATGGGACATTAACAGCATGCAGTCGTTTTGGCTGGTATGGTGCATTATTTGAGGGATCCTGAATCGCAGGAAGTGATTCCTACGATGCTGGAGTAACGTAACATACCATTTGCCATGCCGATATTAGCCTACAGTAACACCTGGAGTACAATAGGTCTTCGTATAAAAAATCGGTTTAGATACACGGGTGGAAATAACGTCGAAATATTTTAGGAGGATGCTATTTAAAAAATGCTGATTAAAATAATAAAAAAAGTTCTTATAAACATACCTCAAAAATTGCTTCTTAAAGGGACTAGTATCCCTTAAAGGGGGAAATCTGATGATGATTTTCGAAACGATTTGAGCTAAAATAATGAAAATCGGTATATTTTAATAAGTGGGAAACATTTATTTTTACCTGAAACCAATAAATTATAGTATACAGGGTTAACTATGAGTTAGTACAAATATTTTAAGAGGGGATAGGGAGAAATAAGAATTTACGGAATCACCCTTCAAAAAAATTCCAAACTTATTTATAAAGCCAAAAAAATTTTTTTGCGATATTATTTTAAATCCTTATTTAACGCCGCCAATTAAGAGTAGGCAACCAACAGGCAAGTCATGCCACAGTCGCTCAGTCGGTATCGCTGTCATGTCATAATTCAATTCCTGTGTTTACGTTGTAATTTTATGTTCTTCTTCAGTTTTTAGTGCCTTATTTTAATTTTAAACGTTTCACAGTTATTAAATAAAGGAATATGTGTCGGGTACAGATATTCATTCTCAGAATTAGAAAATTTTAAAGATGCTCTTCAACTCGAAAACAATAATGTTTAAGAGTTGTAGCATTTTTTGTTTGTTGTTTTAGTTTTCTATAAAATATAGCTGAATGCCAAAAAGTGTTTTTTCTGTGAATTTTTTGTTGTTACCCATCTTAAACCGAGACACAGGATAACGTTAATGATAACGTAATAAACTAATGTATTTTCAGTGTTAGAGGGTCATGCAGGAAGCAGGTCACTATTGGGTAAAGGTTACTCCATAGTGAATTTTGAAGGCAGTAGGAAGGATTGTAATAATATTAATCACATGTAAAATACCACATTAAAGGTTTCCAATACGTCGCCAAAACAAACTACAAAAGCTACTGTCACTTGTAATACGTAAGTGATATGGCTTGATTGCCGTTACTTTTAATATCCACTTCAAAGTTTGGGAAACTTTAAAATGCTTTTCGCTCCCCACTAAAAATTAAAAAACTATGAAATGATTTTCAATGGTGAGGATTACGTACTTACAACTATGCTCACATAAATTGTTATTTTTGCTATATCGTGGTAGATTAAGTGATTACTACGCAATAGCCACTTAAGTGAAATTGCAGTACCAGTTTTCGTTACTATAATGCAACTTAAGCGCTAATTTTGAATTTTCGAAAAACTGTTATAGGACTTTGTGGTATTATTTTTTCGTGTAGAACACCCCCTCCCCTTCCGAAATATTAACGCATCATTTCTGGAAACCCTGCATATTTCAGCTATTTGTATTGCGAATACGTTAGAAAATAGTTTATGTGACGTCACAACCATTATTTTACAAACCGGCAACGTCGCAAATTCAATTCGATATTCTGCACAGCAAGGAGCTAGAATCATCTGTTTGTTTACTTTAACAATGATAATATGTAGTATAATTTATTTGTTATATTTTCAGTTTTATAGTTATTTTGATATGGCATTAACATAGCTATCTAGCATATAAAATGACAATTAGTTAGCGATCATTCAAGGAACACAATTCTCTCCCATCATCCAGATTGTTGCAATGCCTGTGGTAATTATTGCATCTTCACATTGCAAGTATACTTTTCCAAAAGACAATTTTAAAATACTATATCGTCACCAATACTGATTAAAACAACTTAAGGTCGCCGTATTTCTGGCAAAATATGACCCGTATTTGTAGTGTTTTTAGGTACTGAAATCTCAAAAAATAAAGCTCGAAGAACAAAAATAACCACACAAATAGAATCTTTAAAGTTCTGTCTATTCATTATTACTATTTAAATATAGTTTAAACAAAGTTTTAACTTTTAAAAAACGTATTTTCATATTGGTCTTTGCTGCTAACCTAATGTCACATTTTTATCAATTAATTTATCGTGCTTATACATAAACCTAAACAATTTTATATGTAACACTAAGTAAGTTAATGTTATAGGAATATTTAGAACTATATATCAATTTTAAAAAGTAGTTAGTTTGATAAATTTCAGTACCTAAAAATGTATTAGCATTTTTCCATAAGGGTCATTTTCTCAGCAAGTTCGGTCAACTTCATTATCTAGAAGTCTGTTACAAACTATAAAAATTTGACTCAATTTAACAATAAATAGTTCAGCCTCTGACTAAGAGGTGGCGGTAAAGTAAATTCTGTTTACAGGGCGAGCAAAATTTGGAATTAAGTATTATATTAGAAATCAAGACGAATTAAACATACCACATGCATTTGATTGCATTGTTATTGATATAAATTTTCGATTTTACCACTTCGGAACGGTTATTGAACATGCGAAAGACGTTCTGTATGCAATTATGAGAAAATGTTGACCTTAAAAAAACCTCAAAATTAAGGGAACTACAAAAATGTCTTTAATATTAACTAAGGGCTATTGGAACACTGTTAACGAAAAAATACAGGTGTTTAAAACACCAAACCAAACTCCTGCAAAATTCAGAGAATTAAATCGATCTGATCCAAATTTCAAAATACAGGATGTTGAAAAAAATGTAGTAAACTTGAAAAAATTTCAAAATTGACAGAATTTGAAAATTTTTAAAGTGAAATGATAACCACTTCAAAATTATAAATTTCAAAAGGAAAATCTTACAGTTAAATTATCTGTCCACTGATACTGCTGGCTATCGTAATATGAAGTATACAGGGATGCAGGAAACAAATGACGCTTACCTGTATATTAGTGTACATTGTCCTCATGCTGCCAGTGATATTTTTAACATTTACTTTAAAACATTTATTAGCATTCGTCTTGTAAATGACTGTAACTCGTTGGAGGTTGACATTTAGGTAAATTGGATCTCAGCAATATATTTTGACATCTAGTTTTCGCCGTATAAGTTTGCTTACATATTTTAAAACCACCACACAAATAAAGATGTAATAGATATCAGGGTCAGGTTGAAACATAAAACGATTGTTTTTATTATTATCTTTTATTTTGCAAGTACACAAATTTGTTCAAAAAGTATATTGCTATTTGTCTTCTGTGAATTGTCTCACTATGTATTATTAAATACCTATTACAAAAGGGGTAAATAATGAAATAAAAATATATTTACATTATACAGGGTTGTTCGGATATGATTTCGAGAGTTCAGTTTACATGAAAAATTAATATAGATAATACTTCATCTTTTTTAACTTACTTGGTAGTAATAGTTATGAGTTTTTTTATAATTTCACTCGATCTTTATCATTATATAAACAAGGCACCATTTTCTTCTCCACTGTTTCTATCAAAGTAATTGCTGATAGAGCTACCTTTTCCAAACATGTAACTTCTTTTATGCTCTCATCTCTAATCAAACCTAAAAATGTTATATTGAATATATATATACGGACATATTTTATAGTAAATTTTTTTTAGTTAACTACCTTTATAACTTTATGTATTATACACAGTGGTTTGATTTTTATTAATCAAAACTTTAGTAATAGTCTATGAAATAAATATCTTGTCCGGAAGCGACGGCGACAATTGAATTTCTATGGCGTTTTTTAGAAGATTAAATTTATTGATAAATTTGTAATATTATGGGAAAAATTTGAGTCCTGAATCGTTTTTAATTTTAAAAGTGCTAATTTATTATGGTTTTATTTATAATCGATATAGCTTGTACATACTAATATAGGTATTACATATTTAAATATTTATATGGTTAATATTAAATTAAGTATCTTCTGTCATCTTAATCTTTTAAAATAACTGACAATAATGGTAAATTTTTCTTACAACATTCTCCAAGAGCGCTCTTTTATGATAAAGTTTATGATTCAAATCGTAATTTATTCGCAAAATGTCTACAGAGCGTTCAGCAAAGGATGGGCCATATTTTAAGGCTAGCTTCTTTGGACAAAAATTATTCCAATTAAAATTGTACATAAATAACTATTATGTATAAAATTTGATAAATTAAAGATTCGATTCCTCTCCCCTGTTCCTGTTACATATAAATATATAATTATTAAGTACCTATTATTTAATTCAATTTACAAATAATGATATACATACCTTTCTAAATCCAACGAACTTTCAATTAATAAAAATGTCCTATAATTTTCACTAGTATTACACACATATAAAGAATACAGAAAACCACTGCTACTGCAAAGCACAGATTTGCAAAGGATAAATTGCAACTGAACGCTGAAATTTAGAATACGGAAAAATCGATATCCCATTTAGATGCTAGAGTTGTAAATATTTTGCCGCAGATCGAACGCATGACCTTCAAGCTCAGTTTCGGCATGTTTCGGCTACCCGTTATTTTCTGCACTCCAACTGTGACATTCTTTAAATATTTGCAGTTCAAGTTTTCTCCGTTAGATATCCAGCACTTCCCGGTACACAGTTTTATATCATTGTCAGTCAACGATCGAGGTACTTTCTTATTTAGAATACCGCAACCTTAAATGCTTATTCGCTAACCTAGTATCGGTATCTAATAAATAATATTTAATAAAAAACAGTTTGACGTATAAGTATTTTTTATTTATTTAAGGTACTGCCGAGTTCTTATTCAGTAAAGTCAACGATAGAAAATTATTTTGTTGTATTAACTTGACCTGTTCAATGTAGACTTAATCGATATACTGTGACGTATATCGGAAGCATATGTTTTAGATTCTCCATCGATAGTGCACCACGAAAACGTGTTAATAGCCACCATATGCTACCAGTTCTAATAAACACAAACATTATTCTCATACTCTGCATAACAAATGCTAATAGATGATAAATTTCGGTGAAAATAGAGACCAGACCTATAAACCTATTTATTTAGTCAATAATTATTATGAATATATGTAATTATACAGACACGATTGTGCTAGAAAAAAGAGAAATTAGTAATGAATCGTCAGCGATTAGTAGCTTTCAAGGAATAAGTATCTATAAAAAAGATCACAATTAACCAATGGGGAAATTGCAGGATTTTTCCAAATGCGTGCAGAAGAAAGAATGTATCATTTTAATCGAAATGACGTTTGTTCTAGATAATTTCCTGGAAAAATAAGCCTAACAATGGTACTTCCAATTTCTGTTTGACCACGCCCCCAGAAAACAGTCGCCGCCACAGCAAAGACCTGTGACGTCAGACGAGTATACCTAATATTTAAAAGCACTGTGCTAATACAGCACTGTGCTTTTATATCTGTATACGATTGCCATTTTTGAGCAATGCAGTACATACGTTTACAAAAGCTAATTTGTGAAATTATTAGATGTTAAATAGATATTGGTATTGAATAAAGTTGCAAAATAGACTCGCAAAATGACAACAGAAAGTGCATCTCATGAAAAAAAAGTTGTAAGTTAATTTACTGTATTTCAGCACTTCATTCTTGTATTCAGCACTTCATTCTGTTTCCAAATAACATGTTCTGTATTTGTTCCTACCATTTACGAGAAGCAGAATATTATTTGAGATCTTTATAAAAATTTGGCTATCTGACTTCACCACATTAAATTACGTTTTGTTCTGAAAGCATAATAAGCAAAAGTAATAAATAACGATTTAAATTAATTAAAAAAAATAAATGTTAAATATAATTATTCATTACTTTTATGTATTATTTTTCAAATTAAAACAAGTAGTCTAATGTGAAATCAGATGGCATAGTTTTATAAATACCTCAAGTAAATGTGTATGTGTGTTTTCCTTCTATGGCACTGGTTCTAAACCAAATAGCCAGCCATTAACCTCAAGTAAATCTGGACGTAACCAACAGCATTGTCGCCGTAATTTTTACGAGCGGATCTATATTGTAAACAAAGATATAAATGACGTTTAACAACATCACCATTAATAATTATGGTAATGTTGTGTATTTACACTATCTATGACTTAAAAATGCCACAAAAACACAAGAAACAAACGCCTGTTTACACCATCAACTCGTCACACCAATGATATCCCGTTTTCGGACACGTGGTTTTGTTTGAATTTCATGGCAATTAGTTAATCTTAATATTTTAATTATTATGTGGTTATTGCCGACAGACACATGTTCTGACCTTTCACTATATTAGAAAGATTACCTGTAATACATTTCAAACCAATATAAAATTCAAAATGGCTTAAATATTCTACATGTACTTTTTTAAATACTTCCACACATCATAAAGGGTCAAGTGGCACTTATGTCAAAGATACTCTTACAAAGTTTCCAATTTCAAAATTACTCAAGAGTGGAAGATTCGACTTCTTCAGATGATGACAATCCTTCGTTATAGAAATGTCAAGCTAGCGTAATTTAGTTCGTATCGTCGATTGTTGTTGGGAATACCTTATGTTCTAATAAAACGTTATTACTACGTTCATGTGTTATTCTATAGTTTTGTGTTGTTCATCTATTTGCAATAAGTTGTCACGTGTTAGTGTTTGTAATAAATACATAAATGTATTATATGCCAGTGATGTCAGGTGTAAATTCAGTTTTTTTTTAGGTTTTAGTGTCTTCCAAAACTGATTTTATTAATGCATATCCTCGAATGAAAACCTTTTATTGTTTACGACTGTATGTATGTTTTCAAACAATTTAGAAGACGATTCCCAATTTAATTTTTAATCGATTAAACAACCTTATACGAACAATTTAGAATATTTTTTAAGAGAAAACGAGTCCACTATTTCTACCTACCGTTACGTAAGGCTGCTCAGCTTGTGGAACGACTTTTGCTTTTTAAAATCTCGGCGTAAAATGTTAATGCAGCGCGGACCGTCGAGCTGAAAATTTATTTAGTTGTGAAATCGCTCGTTTGGATTTCTATCGCGTATATTCAAAGGGACACCTGCCCATCTATGAATGGTAATTAAATACATACCTATATTAGTTAGCATTGTCGATACGGACACAACCGTTATGGAGCCTAAGAGACAATACAACATTTATCGTTATTAATGTTTACTTTAAATGGTTCCACACACGTGCAGTTAAGTTTTAGGGAAAACTAAACGTGTATGGAACCATAACAAATTTATTTTGAGACAAGTACGAGAAATATAATATCATAGGGTGAATCAGTCATAGTGTCATTAATTTTAAGAGAAGGAAAATGAGTATAAAAAAAATAATGCATATTTTCGCAAAAAAAAATATTTTCAAAATATTATTTAAACCTCATTTTCAAACTCCTACTGAGCGCTGGCGGTAGTTCAATTCGATGTCGGCCTGATGTGACGTTGCCAAATTTAAATATTTTCCTAGTACTTATGGCACTGTCAAAATATGTAATAAATGCTTACCTGTAAATTATTTTCTGAAAGTATGTAATTATCATATTAAGTTTTAGTTTAAAAAATATTTAATATTGAAGTTACAAAACACCCACAGATCAAATAAATCGTTTACATTTCATTGTATAAATAGTGAGATAAAAAAAACATACTCACTAGATAAACTATTAAGAAGAAGGGCTGAAAAATGTTGCGCTTTTAAATACTAATAATACCAAATGCCCTTAAGAAACAATTTAATTTGTGGCTATTTCGTGAAAAAAAATGCTTATATTTTGTTTTCTGTAGGCGTGTGCGTTATTAGGTAGGTAGTGATCACAACAAGAAAGCCTGGAGAGAAACGGAAGTAAGGGATTTGATTGTGATCCATATTCATAATCAAGAGCGATCTGCATTATTTGGGAATATCAACGTACATGCTCAATTTAAATCCGCTAAGAACATAACGAAAAGGCGACAAAAAATGTTTTATTTAAAATCTTGAACTTACACTACGAGGGGATGATGAAAATTCTGCTATTTTGGAGAAAACTCTTAATTAATACCTTACAAATGGAAGAATTTTTAAAGGCACCTCAAAAAATATACAAAATGCATAGATTTCAGAATGCATAGCTAGAATTTTGTCATTAATGAACATGATGTTATTACATATGTGGTCCCGAAGACAACGCTGTTTTACTTCCATATATCTTGAATACTCGAACGCGTTATCAGAAAATTTGTAGCGTATACGTAAAATTAATGACATTACGAATAGATCACCATGTATACAGTAAATGTTCCGAAATATGTGAAGTGGAACACTTGCATTTAACAGTTGTATTACATGACACTACATGACTGATGAAGAATTAACAATACTGCTATAATTAACAGTTCTATGCTGCCATCTGCACACATTCCGCTATCATACAGGTCATTGGTAATACATTTGTTTGTTCTACTGACACGCCGACTATTCCATTCACTTCATCTCTTCCGCGGATAATTAAATGTTGAAATTATTAAAATACCGATTGCGGCAATCTATACGTCGAAATGGTAATTAAACAAAAACATATTTCTTAATGTCAAAATCAAGACGTAACGTTCACACGCGAAATACTTGTTATATTTTTTATATAACTTCTTTTATACACGCCGCTGCCTAAACACTTCAGCCATGAACTGGAATAGTAACGGTGTCGAAATGAAAAGCAATCAACTAAAGCTTCAAAAGAACTACATGTTATTTTATAATACGACATAACTACAAATTGAGATAATATAATGCATATTTTGCGTATACATATCTTGAAATTTTGCCATTTAGCATATTTAAGATTTATGTGCATATCTTATTATATTTTTGCTTTTTTGCGAATTCACGCATAGTCTGTAGCGGGACTTACATGAATCGTTTTTAACAGTTTTTCTATATCCAGTACCTCATTTTAATGATTTTTAATTTTAATTAAATTAAATGCCATAAATTAGTTGCTTTCTTACTACATATGTGTAATTTTTTTAATATAATCTGCATAAAATTTTAAAATACACGTACCCAAGTAACAATTTTAAGTTTTAGTTAGAATTTTCATAAGAATTGTTTATAAAGTTCTAATAAGTTTATATTTCTGCTGTATGTATAAAACTGTTTGGAATACTTATTATTCCAAGAATATTTATTTTAATTTATTGTTGTTTGCAAAAAAACAAAAATATGTTATACTCTTACGAGAAGACGTAAGCATCATGTCAGTAAAATTATTTTGTTACCCAATACCTTTGCAAAGAGCTATTTAAATTATGTCGACAAGAATGGCAAACAGTTTACTGCTACCAAATTTCAACATGATTGGATGTTTCGTTTCTTAATTATGCTCATAACAAGAAAACAATTTTTTTTCTTCGAAGCTCTATAACTTCCAAACGAGGCACTTTTGGACTAAGCTAAGTTTGTTTAAATCGATTCTATTTGATCACAGAAACCTATGTTTAAACTGGGTTCCATTACTTTCCGGACACCCGGTATAATTCGGTCTTTAGATATAACAAACAAACGTTTCCAAAACACCAGCAACCTACTACTAACAATTTAAAAAATTCCCTTTCTCTGTGTAGGTAATACATATGTTTGTTTAGAGTTGAAAATAAGCGCAAAACTAGTTTTTTAAACGACGAATGACACAACAACTTCGCGACCTTGGCGGGCGACCATACAAAAACGCCGTGGCGAATTGATCATGCTAATTATCCACAGTTTGCGGCAACAATTATTAGGCACGGAAAACGTTCTTTGTCCGATTCGGGGAACTTCGACAGGGAGTCGTCATTGACAGCAACCTCGCGGACTACACCGAGACCGAACGCCGAAACGAAAGATCCTCAACAACCAAAAAAATATTCGTTTTTTATGTTGGAAATACGAAAATTCGATTACAACAAACAACACCTCGATTAGTTGGTTTAAAATGGTCACGGTGTTTAATAATTAATTAGTGAATGGGTTGTGGTCCCCACACAGGTATAAGTCACCTCATTCATATTTATTTGCTTAAATAGTTCAATTCATAAAAGATTTTAAAATGGCGATCAAAACAACTTTTTCTCACCTCAATATGTGATAATGATCCATAATTTATGTTCACACAGAAAAAAAGACTAATTCTATTCAAAAGCAATATTATTTGGTATATCTGTTTAAGTCCTATTATTAAGACTTATAGTGTTCCTTTCATATGCAGGGTAATTTTGAAAGTGGGTATTAATTTAACTGCTGACACTAGGCATTAAAATAAATCATTTACAAAATATTATCATAATAAATGTTTTTTTAATAACCGAAATAACTGAGTAAGCCTAACCTACCCTAATAAGTCAATGAACTATTTCATAATACGTCATCGATAAAGCGACATGTAATAAATTGCGCGCGCAGTCTGATAAAGTCACAGGCTCGTTTATAACCTTTAACTTTAAATAACAACGTAATGCGTACGTAAACGAGTCGTAGTATTTTTATTATTTTAGACATTCTCTAGTGTGTGCATAGCACCATTTTGTGTTACACGTACTTTGCTGACACAGTGATATAACAATGGCCCAAGTGTATTGATAACAATGACCTGTGGATATGTTATTAGTGTAATCAAAATCGGTTGGCTATGTTCCACGAAAATTTGACAATAAATTGGTTATAGATTGCCTAGAATGAATTCGAAGATTGGTTGTAGTTCGAAGAAAATTAAAAAAGTATCTGAAGCGATATTACTGGCATATTTCGAAAATAAAATTAAACTTCGATGTTATGGTCAGTATATTTCATATTAAAAAGTACATTGAATCCCCAAAACTAATACCTTATTTGAAAAGGAAATCAGAATTCTAACAAAAGAGGAAATTGACTTTTCAGGTCATTTTAATAATTGCTGTTTGTGGAGCTTGGAGAAGACATCTCTTCTCAAAGCTACTGAAGATAACGATCAATGATACTTTATACTTCGAGATGTTTTGTGAATTCAAGTCCAGACCAAATGAAGATATACCACAAATAATACGTTTTACGTCTGGAAGACAGTACAAGTCGAAGATTTTTTGTGAAGTATGTCAGAGAAAAATGTGTTAACCAAGTTGTTGGCGTCAACAAAATAAATAATGTGCCAAAAGAAATAGCAACTTATCTCAATTTGCCTCATCCGGAAACTTTTGCAGGGCACTGCTTTAGACGTTCTTCCGTCACTCTGTTAGCCGACGCAGGGGCCAATATTACCACCATTAAAAGACATTGGGAAAGGCGTTCTAGTACGGTAGCGGAGACATATATAGAAGATTCTATATAAAATAAAATTTAAATCGCAAATAAATTGTTACCATTTTCAGGAGAGCCTACGGAACTTGCCAATAATACAGCGTACGCAGTAAACTTAAAACAATTACAGCAGCAGCTACATTGAACACTCAGAACTAAAAGTTACGATAACTAAGCACTGGATCTGGCATAAATTTAACTCACTGCAATATAGGCACTTTTAATTTATATGCAGTGCAAAATAAATTGTAATCGTCCTGTCTATAATAGTTACTGATTTGTATTGAAATGTTATATTACTTAAGACGTATATTGATTAATTAATAAAATCATAAACATAAGTTTCGAAAAATTTACAAATTATTTTGACATTGGTTTTGTGTTCTACAACGAAAAAGACTTTGGTGCCTAGAACATAAAAGTATTTCGCAGCTAGGTGACAAAAAAGATTAACTTTGTTAACTGAAAATTTAACGAAAATGTCGACTTTTGATGACAGTTTTCGAAAAAAGTTTTTTTAGTAGATTTAATTAATACAATAATTATTAAAAATGGTTTCTTCTTTTTCTTTTGAAACCGGGGATAGAGAAATATCGCAAGCAAATAAAAATCAAACTGGCGATCGGCCAGCATAAGGATAGAAATTAGTTTGGAAATAAATAAAGATTTACATGTTCCCATCTGACATTGGATGAACTAAAAACATAACTATGGTATCTAATACAGATAGACCCTACTAATGACACAAATCCGAAGTAAAGCAAATGTTTTGCTTTTTCTGTTGTGGAATTATCGGAACAAAACTCTTATACATGAAAAAGTGTTTGTACCTACTTTTTTCGACCTCAATTTATTTGAAAAATAAAAAAAAAATCGAATTTCTTTAGCTTCTAGAGACAATCCGTGAAATATTTATAACCATAATCCGCAATTTGTCTGGATTAACTCCGATCCGTATTTGTTTATTCTTTTCGCCCGGTCATGATCCACTATCACAATTCTTGTTATGGAACTCCCCACCGACCGAACAAATAATGATCCTATCCCCGTCTACCGTTCTGGATATCGACAAAAGCGGTCCTCGGCCGCGTTGCCGTTGTTTCGAATTTTTCGTTTGAATATTTCTGCCTTAATTAGAATCGATGCCGCAATAACAAAGCGATCCCTAACGGCAGCACAAATCCTGTGTAATTCCCGTTTTCGAGAGGATTTACTCGGCCGACGCGTAAGCCCGGATGAAGGGTGTCCAGGACCGTACTCACATTTTTATCCTTTATTTATGCTAGAACTGATCCATGTAAGATTTTCTTCGAATGAGAGGTAGCGAGACGAATAAATTCGACTTTTTCATTGTCTAACATTGTAATGGTATTTTTTTAGTTTCGTGGACCAGAGGTAAAAAAGTTTTGAGTGGAAATAGAACTGTGATTATTTTTCGTAGCGAACATAGACGCTGGTTAAACTATTTGCAATACAGGGGCACCATAATTACTGTATAATACTTTAGCAGTGCATTCTACGATCAAAAATATTGTTTTTCCCTATAAATTGTCGAGTCGAAAAATGCTTCCTAAGAGGACTGTGCCGCCCTGACAGGGGCATAAAGAGACCATGTTTCTCAAAATGTTTCCAAAACGTGTTAACCCATAATTATGAATTCTGGTATGTAGGACACTCGTTAAATGTTTTAACAAGCTACATAAAAACTGTTTAAAAATTTTGGTCAGGAACGTCTTAGGCAGAGGGGCTCACGGGAAAATTGCGGCCCCAATTTCCTGCACGTAAATATTTCCAAATTTAAACATCAACGCTGTTGTAGTTTCACTCGACCCTGCCTGCTTGGCTGTCGATTTTAAGTAGTCGGCTGGGACGTTATTCTTTGTAGGAATCTGTAGCGTTTGATGGGGCCTCAGGGTTCCCCGATGCAACGTCTAGGTGGAGTCGGTGGCTGATCAAAAGTCACTTTTTTAGAATGGTAAAAACTAACTGGGGCGACAGATGAGATTTTCTCGTTGTAATTTTGATGTAGTGTCGTTGGATGCCAAAGATACACTAAACTTTCGTCAGATCGTCAGAGTGGTACGGTGACGATGGACTGTACTGTAGGAGGATAAGGGTACGAGAGCGGGAGCGGGTAGAGGATAAAGTGATTTACCGGTTGTATATGTTTGAGGACTTAACAGATACTAAGAAATATTAAAAAAACCATTGTTCTTAATTGAATGCTCTACCGAAAAATAGTTTCTCATATTATACTGTAATTTTAACTAATTAGTGACACCCATAATTCCGCTTCTGGTTAACTTAAAAATTTGATATTCTTCATCTATATGGACATTTATTGATTATTTTTCTGTTCCAAATTTGGTTTGGATGTCTTTGATAGGCCGAAATAAAAAAAACCTGTTTTTTGTTGACGTTATGTCATTGTTTTTATTGTCAACATAATTTTTGATAGTTCATCGGTAAAAACCATTTTTTAAAATTTAGTGCAATATGTAGTACAAACATTTAGTGCAGTATATGTTAAAAACAAACTTTTTTTTTAATTTAGTGAAACATGTAGTGCAAACATTTAGTGTAGTATGTAATCATTTTTTCAGTTGCAATTATTAATTTGTTTATATGACGTAAGTTGTCTGAATTGTTGCCGTAATTTTACGTTTATACCTACCCCTATATGCGAGACTTAATTCTGGGATGAATTCACAAAAAATACCCATCCTAAGCGGGTCCTGTCTCACGTCTCCCCCAAGGTCGTTTGTTCCGAGGGCGCATACCCAGGGCAGAAACATTTGCTGAACGTTGGCGGTGGGTAATTGAATAACTAACTTGAGGGCTGAAGCGCTTACACTTTAACACACCCTTCGAAACGGCGTCGTCGACGGGGAGTTCAGATGTGGAATAGTTAATAGCCATTTGTTACGCGGTGTTTAGCTGACGTTCCAAAATGTCAGCGAACACGTTACCGCCTAAACCCGACGAGGGAATGATTTGCGCGGCCTTGATTGATATTTTATTTTCTTCCAAGTCCTTGCCTTACAGGTAGAAACCCAATTCCAAGGGAAAATAAGAAAAAAAGACATACAAAAAAATACTCATGAGGCGCAGAACAGAAATAATAACAATAATAATAATAATAATGCATCAATATGATATGACAAGAACACAGCAAAATGAAAAAGGAGTTCTTTATTAAAGCTTCGTATACAGGGTGTATCTAAATAACACCGAAAAAATGAAAGGAGCGATTCTCTGATGAAAATTAATAGGAGTCTCTGGTAGTATCATTTATTTAAACCCTTTTCTGAAAAGTTACGTCCCTCCAAAAATGAAAAAAAAAATTGTTTTTCATTTTTATCTCCCATGCATATAAACGAGTATATCAAGATAAAGAAACCAAACTTGATGAACATTATCTGTCAATCAAACTACACTTTTTGAAATTTTGTCAACCTCTATGACAGTTTTTCTTATAATTTGTTTTCCGATAAAATTGAGTCCTTTTAAAAAATATGTTGAAAAAGCACCATTTTATTTACTAACTTTTTGATCCCTTCGAGTTTTTTCGAAAAGTGAAGGATTCATGAAAATTGTGAATTTTGCAAATGCGAATCAAGAATTCTCAGGTAATGTAGATAATAGAGAAACTAGTTTGTTTATTAAGTTTTTTTTTTAATTTTATTGACAATGATAATGATGGAAGATATGGAAGAGGCTATAAAAGAATCGTCAAAAATCGCGAGACTCAATCATCATTGCCGACAAAATCCAAAGATTAATATGAAAAGCGTATCGCTTAATTTGAATATTCCACTCTTCGTCCGTTACCAACTGAGCATTCAAGATTCTTCCTATGATATAAAAATGGGAAATGTAGAAGACAATGAGTTGGTATAAATTTTATAGGGGGTTTCCCTACAAAAATTGCAGAATTTTTGAAATTCCCGAATGCTGAGAATTACACCAGTCAGTGTTTCCGGAGAACGTTTGCTACGATACGGGCTGATGCAGGAGCAGACATCATTACTCTTAAAAGGCATGGTGGATGGAAAGCAACGAATGTGACAGAAGGATATATAGAGGATTCCGTTCAACAAAAACTTCAAGTACCTTCAAAATTATTCGGTCAAATTTCTACATCACTGGAGGAAAAGTATTGCAGTATAAAACTTAATAACAATAATAATAATAATAATAGTAAAATAATTGATAATTGTATTAACAGGAGAATCATTAACAGGATTAAATTTTGAAGAAATATGTGATGTTTTACCCGATTTTTCATTAAATGTGCTTAACCACTTAAATTAGCTCAATAAAATGGATAGATAAAGCGTTCACGAGTTCTACATATAAAGTGTTTAGTCCTGTATTGCGTTTCGACATAATGCATCATTTGTATATATTACATCCAACAAAGAGAGATGTTAGTGAAGATGACGTCCAGACACCGAGTGAATCGAAAAAACCCAAGCGACAAACAGTCTCCAAATTTATCCAGAACCTGCAGTATCCGTCGCCCCATGCTACTGAGAAAAACGTGAAGGCTGGTTGCCAAAACCAACTGCTTCGTATTTTACCAAACTGTGTCACTGGGACTGAAGTGTAGAAAAAACTCAATTCATCGCTATACGATGGAAAATGTATGTAAAAGAAAGAAGGCATGTCGTTATAAAATATTAAAAATGTAGAAGTTACCTTGCATCTTCCTGTTCCTCGAACAAATATGTGAGTCAAATCTCCTTTATTTGTTGTACTAATTATAATTTAATAAGTAGCCAGCTTGGTATACTTATTTTAACACAACTATTACCCGTATTAAAAAATGTTTTTAAGTTAATTTTACTCTTCTCTTTATTATTAATTGCAGTAATTTACCACATTTTTGTTGTTCACCTCATCCTCTAATTAGTGTAAACTGGATGTTGTAATTTTAAAAATAAAAATAAATATTTGTGTAAACAAAACTTTCAGATTGGAAAACGAAACTGTCAATCTAAAACGTGGCAACAAAACTTGTACAGGGTGGGTAAATTTCGATGTTATTATAGATAGAAAAAATGACCGCCCCACTCTCGATCTCTTTTTTTAAGAGAAAATTAATAGTCAATACCAAAATCACCCATCATCTTTTGTTTTCGAGTAATAAACAACATTTCAAATTTTCCACTTCTCGATACATGTCTGTAATATGGTTGTTTGTAAAGTTAGAAATAAATAAATAATACGTTCTTCAAGCAGAGTCCAGTGACGCGAATAATTTTTGAGTTATAACCTAATGTTGCGTTTTTTAAATACCAACCATAGGTCAGTTGAAATCGTTATTTTTTCTCTTTCCATTAATAATATAATATGTAGGATTAAATACGAATATATATATCGGAAGGTTAAAAATTTGCTTATTACTCGAAAACAAAAGACGATAGGTCATTTTGGTTAATTATGACGATTCATAAAAGAGATAGAGATTGGGGAGGTCTCCTATAGTTAACGAGCCTATAAAAACATCGAAATTTGCTCACCCTGTACAAATTTAATTCAGTTTTGTATGTAATCAACGACACTGCATGGAAACCATCCCTATTAATTGTCCTTCCACTTCACTGGACTGACGCAAGGGCTACGTAGTGTTTTTCAATGGAAAACTCGGATGTACTTGCGTCAGTGGTCTAATATCGACGGAGAACGGCATCGCGACGCCTTCGAAAAGAGACGAGAATCGAGTAATATTTCCATCTAAGTAAAGGTTCGGATTCCGATATCACAATTAAATAGGGCTTGAACGGAATATGAGGAAATCATTAGCATATTGCATGTTAGGACGTGCAATACGTGCATCTACGTGTCACTGTTTTATGAGGAATAACGATATCGACATATTTATATGTAACATGAACAATAAATTTTTTATTGAGTAGTAATAATATTGCATGAAACTAACTATTCTACGGCGGTACATAGGATTTTATTAATAGAAATTGTACGAAAATTGATTTCAATTAGTTTACATTAAAGTAAAAAATGGACAATGAAGTATACTTATTATACATATTACAAACATCACTAATCAACTAAAACTGACTAAACTACTCGTTACATTTGCTATAGTCAGCCGCCGAAATTGTAGAGTGACTAATCGCTAGCTTGTGACTAGCGCGACGGGCGGGAGCGTGCGGGGAGCAACATTTCATTTCACAAAATTTGAATGCGATCAGATATAAAAAATATACAAAAATGACAAAAATAATTGCATTACATAACATCCATTATTCTTAGAGTAGAAACAGTAACTGTTTTTACCAATTTTGAGGCGTTAGATAATAAAAATAATAAGAATATTTCAAAATTTAAATTTTTTATCTTGTGTTATCAATTACCCAAGGTCGAAAATAATTGGGAGTGACTCATTCACAACACAGAGATGAGTACGGAATATACGAGTGGTATGATTACCTAAGCTTGTTACTTGAGAAGAGTTAAAGCACAGAAAATTATCAAAAATAAGTTGACGTCGGCTGAACCTAGCACATTAACAATTTACTTTAAATGTGCCACCTGTGTCATCCTCTACAAATTAGAATGTCGTCCTTTTGGACGGCGATTGCCCACCACCACCCACTTACACCTACCTGATGCGCATTCCGCGGATATCACACTTGTCCTCATGGACGCAAAATTCACGGATTTTTGCACGAATTTTGCAACTTCTGTTTTAATTATTTATGGAGGAAAAATCTCAACTTTGACAATTTGACAATATTGTCCCTTTCATTATTATATGGTGTTAATAAATTTGTTTTGAGCTTCTGATAATCTACCATGGCAGTTTCATGATGAAAATTATAGATAGTTGACAAAATTTGTTACAAATAGAGATTTTTACACCATTAAATAAATCGCGCAAATATATGCGAATTCCGAATTCAAAAGGATAAAAGGCTTTAGAATACATACACACTATTTGCTATTGGTTACTAGCACTGTCACTATAACGGTCACACATTAACACTTATTATATTGTACCGCTTTCCGTACGACCTTCATACGTCCATGTTTCGTCAAAATTTAATATATTCTTCGATGCAGATTCTTATTTTTTAATATTTATTTTAAACAGTTTCTTCGCCATATCACGACATATCGTCCTTTCTATTAGTATAGTCTTTTCGATTTCATTTATACGGTCTAAGTTTCATCTTGTAATATATAGCAATAGATTTTTTTTTTTAAACTTTTTTAAAAAATACAATCTTCGTTCCGCGAGCTTCCATCACTTTCCATATTACAGTTGTACTTCTTTACCACTTTTTTATTTGCACACATATGCTATTCACGTACAATTTTGTTAATGAAATACATATTTCAACATCACTTACAATCACTAATTAAATTCATAATTAAATTAACAAAAAGATATACCCAAAATTTTGCCCGTCCGAACGATATACCCGCTCATGATAGCGCTGGAAATGAAACAGGTGGATCTGACAATTCATCGCAGCCAATGAAAAGTAGCAGCGCATGCGTAGCAGAAGCTGTGTAATCGGGTATGCTCTCAGAGATAGACGGTACACGATTTTGTAGGAAAAATATACAGGCTGCATGTATATTTCTTTGTGTTGACTGCTATAAATTGTGAACAGGTTTATAACATTAGTCACTTTCTACAATTTCGGCCGCTGACTATAACAAAGTTATACTTACACTTATTCGCAGACAATTTGGTACTTAGAAATTTTAAGGAGCTTCAAAAAGTCACACTAATGACCTCGAAACTTCGACGTTTTAAAAATAATGATATTATTGTACAGGGTGTCTCAAACTCGATAGTATGGGCTTACTATGTTAGAAAAAAACTAAATTAAATTTGGGACACGTGACAGAAACGACTAATGACGTCATCAATTATATTTTTTTCCAGAAACATACCCAATGTGTTTTTCCCGTTAAAAAGCTCTTTTTTATAATAAACTTTTATTAGAGAATATTTTTCTCCAGTATAAACGTCACATCCTATATATTTATTATATAAATAAATACACAATATATTATTTTAGAAATTGTTGATGGACCACAAACAATTTAAGTAATTCTACATAAACTTCGCCAAATTTTAATGCATTTCCTACCTAATTTTTATAACGACGATCGGATATGAACAAAATACGAAACAGGCATCAAATAATTTTAAAATAGTTACTTATGTATCAAGAGAGTTATGAGGATGTTAATTATCGAGGGCAACAAATTGTCAATTTGATTGTTGATTTTTATTTCACACTAATGATATATGAAAACAAAATTTTATTGGTTTTCAAAATTAAACGAACGTTATTTAATAATTAAGTAGGCATCATTACTACGGATATATCAACTGACAAGTTTCTAAATAAAAGTTTATCAAATTTAAGTGAAAATGGATGAAAACCTGAAGAGAAGTGAGATTCAGACGATTTGTTAAAAAAGGCTGAGAAAGCTTGTACAGCACTACTACCAACACACAGTCTGAATAGTACAGTCCTAATTCCATGTAGACTAAGTGGTCTAAGTGTTAAAATCAATGATGACAATTTCTAATAATACATATGGGAGAAAGTTTCATCAATTGGAAGCGTTTCTCAAATGAAAAAATAAAGGCTAAGAGCCAAAAAAGTCTAAAGTGATGTCGGGATGACATTGTCAAATTTTTGAAGGATGCTTCCGATGAAGAATATTTACTACACAAGGTAATGCATTAAACTATAAGAATGACACATTTATTGCTCCTGGTGATTCTGATTATGGGTTATTTCGGGGGCTATAGAAGTCAAGAACTTTTGAATATGCAGATTAATTCTATTGAAGATAAACGCTCGGTTATGGTGGTTAACATTCCGGAAAGTAAAACATATATCCGTAAGAAATTTACAATTGTGGAAGAAAACGAGTTCTCTGCATTGGGTCTAGTGAAGAAGTGTATTTGCGTCCGTCGAGTCCAGAAGAGTTTTTTCTAATGTATCGTGAAAAGCTTTGCACAGTTCAGCCCGTTGGGAAAAATACTTTTGGAAATATGTCAAGACAAATTGCTGATTTTTTGGATTTGCCAGATCCAGATGCTTTTACAGGACATTGTCTACGAAGGACTTCCGCACTGCCTTGATCAATGCAGGAGTAAATATGACGACGTTGGAGAGACATGGTGGATGGCGAAGTTCAACGGTAACAGAAGGGTATTTGACTGACAGCATGGAATTGAAAAATAAAACTGTAACAATGTTGGCTGGCATGTCGCATGAAAGAAGTGGATCAACTCCATGCTTGACTACAGTCACAGGCAGTGACGACAGTTCAAATTCTTGCAATTCGGGAAATAATTTCAGTGGAAAATTTGACAATAATTGTCGGTTTATTTTTGTAAATACATTAGAGGGAGTTAAGGATTTATAACTACTTAGTATAACTCCCAAGGGAGTTATAAACATGTTTATAGTTACGGTAACTAAGGGTTTATTTATTTATAATGTATTCGTATGAAATAAAATTATTAACAACTATAAAATGTGAGACACCCCATTACCATTAGTGCTCGGAGAACTGCTACAGAAAGTGGGACGGATTTATGTGTCCTTGCGTCTGATTAGGGCCCCTCTCGGAAGGACGAAGCCTGCTGCGATCGGCCTCCGATAAGTGCATTATCTCGCGTCGGATTTACGACGCTGCGCCCCCCTGGGAAGCGCGTCGCTCTCTGAAAATCGAGGTAACTTCGCATTAGCCTGATTACCCCAACCCAATGACCTAGAAACCTCCTCGTTTCGTCAGCATCGACAGCCTTCGTGGCGGCAATTTCTCCTCGCGATTTCCTATCCTACTGTGTACGGATACGTACAATTACGGAGAAGACGAAGAATGAATCGAAATCGCGTGTTCCACATACCGTGAGGCGATTATTCGGGGAAAAACGACGGTTTTCTAAAATACCTGTGGAAATAATGAGTATAATAGAATAATTGATCTCAGACATATGCGGTCAAACACATTTGTTAATTTGAGACGTTTTATTAATGTTATTATATTTAAAAAGTGTACTTGTCTCGAATAAAAAATACAACATTTTAAGTGGAGCTAGAAACAATCAAATAATAATATCGCTGCCCCTCATTTTGATCACAAGGATTAGCCCAGAAGTCGGAGACTTGTGCGGGAGAAGAGGCGACATATTATTATGCATTTGCGCTCAGGAACGACCTACGTTGGTAGGCCCTAACTACCATTCAATGCAGGTATGAGGAAAACCTGTAAAACCTCATTAATTAAAGCGATGGTCAAACGCTGACCGGTATCAATCTCTCACATTGATCCAAGCCAACGTTACCCCACCCTACCATGCCCACAGAGAGGGTGTCAATCCTCTCCACAAATTTAGCTGATCTACGGTCTACCACTCGCTAGATTGGAACAAATTCCAACTAGAGCGGACGGCAAACATGATTCAAGTACTGGCTCCTTAAACCGTTCGACCACCAATCGATTAAAAATTAAAAATACAAATATAACTGTACTCTTTTATTATAAATTTCGTACATAATTATTTAGAATAATTAAAATAACTTCATAAAAACGTACCACGGAATTTGCTAATTAAAATAAATAGTGTTTATATATTTCGCTAAAATGTATTAAGGTCGCAGCATTTCTTGCCATAAAATGATCAAATTTATAGTGTTTTTAAGTAAGTACTGAAATCTCGAAATATAAAACACCTAGAGCAAAAGTAATATCAAAAATAAAATTATATTATTTATTATTTATATTATATTTATATTATAATTATGTTACTTTTACTATTTAAACTCTCCTCAAATATAATAACTTTTAAAATGCATTTGTATGACACATTATTTCGTTATTCTAACCCCACATTTTAACAATTATTTTCACATTCTTAACAAACAAAAGTGAACCATCTTATATGCAGAACTATGTAAATATATATTACAACAACAACATCTTTAGTTGAATTTAAAAAACCACGTATTTTGAAAGATTTCAGTACCTAAAAATTTGTTGGATAGATCGCTCTCTAACGTTATATTATATTGATTTTACTACGGTACCTTTGAATATTCGCAGGTAGCATGAGATAGCATCCTTGTTATTTGCTAAACTCTATATTATTCAGTTCTTAAATGTCTAAAATTATTTGTATTTGTAGAAAACACTATTTCAAGAATACGGCGCCCTTAATTAAAAAGGAAATAAATCGCTTTAAAAAATATTTTTTGTTGAATCTAACACAATATTATCTAAACCAAATACTTAATACAACAATTACGATTAGCAATCACGTGCACTGAATATCCTATTTTGTGCTCTTTAATCTGCTATAGACTGGTTATGACAATGTGCCATCGATCATCATGTCTAATTTCAATTAGTATCGAGTTTTAGTTATTGATTGAAAAGTATAGTCCTACTACATTATCCATGAAACAAAAAATCGGTGTGCCATGCGTAGCTATTAGTAATAGCTGTAAGTGAGCTGTTATTTATTCTAGATCTAGAGTATCTGACAAAAGAGAATAGCTTGTGAATGAGTGTTTCTTACAACCTCATTGAGAAGAGACTGATCAATATACCTGAGTTTACCTTCTATGTGCCATTTTCATAAGTAACATCAATATATTTGAGTATTTTGTTTAGT
Source organism: Monochamus alternatus (assembly GCA_037114965.1). Classification (NCBI taxonomy): domain Eukaryota; kingdom Metazoa; phylum Arthropoda; class Insecta; order Coleoptera; family Cerambycidae; genus Monochamus; species Monochamus alternatus. Next base: position 7,099,455 of record CM073426.1, on the reverse strand, counting down.
TAAGCATAGATTTTTGTTTTATGTAAAAACAACTTCATTTTGTTAATATTTTCTTAAATTGTATGAGTTTTTCTTCAAATAAAATAGTAGTGTCACATATTGACGTGTTCATAATTTTATCCTACTTCTGTTACTGCCTATTTTTTTTAGTAAATTAAAAGTCGAATAAAACACCTTTCATAACATTTGAAGCACGCTCATGTTTCCCGTATATTTAACAATGCGACACAAGAAAGTAAATATCAAATACCTTACATGTCATATATCTTTCAAAACAAGCAGACATGAAATGTCAGGGCCAATTTCGTATTGTAGTAAGTACAGGTGTTTAAAACAGTTAAGTATGTATAGCAATTGGTTACACGATTAGCTATGTAGTGTAATGTGTGGATATGCGAGTTTATGAACTCAATTTGTGACATTATGTGGCTCAATACAAGATAAATATTTCAAACAATTTACAAAATCCCGAAAATTTTTTAAAGAGGCAATTAACCCACAACGTTATAATTATAATCGTTCCAGTATTACAAAGTTTAATGGGAATTACATATAGGGTACCCAATATGAATAGATAATCTGTTACAGTTACTACTATTTTGTGTCTACTGTCTATAAAGAATCTACTTTAGAGCTTAAAAAATTCACTATTGAAATAAAAAATACGTTCTGTTAAGTTTCTAGTCTACCAATCAGTACAAATGCGTATCATATGATAACGCTTATAACCGCTGCACACAGGACCGTACTAGCGACAATATTTCATTGCAAAAATTGAAATTTAATCTACATCAAAACGTAAAGATAGACTTTTCTATTCCAAATACTGCCAAGAAGCTGTTATATAATATACAGGGTACAACAATGTTACCACTTGTTCAAGAAGGCGCCTAAAATACAATAAAACACTTATTTCGGAATTCTAGATCGATTTTTAAAAAAATTGGGACATTTTTCGCCGGAAAATCGGCGCCTATGATAACCATCGTCCGAGATGGCTTATATCTGTCACCTACCATGCGGATGTTTTTTACAACGTCGCCAAATGTAGAAACGACGAAAATTAACATTTTTAATAATAATAATAATAATACCTGATAGGTAATAGTTAATCCAGTTAGCTGTAGTATTTTACATTCATTTCTCGTTCTTTTATCCCAAACTGTCAAATCTACATCTTCACTCGTTATAGGTCCGTCAAGATTACCCGCTAATAAAATAACTCCGCAATGTCTATTAATTAAAATCGAACGAAAGGAATACCAACAGATAATGTTACCATTTAGTATTCTGTCCGCCATAGTTATGTTGCTGGTTGCCGTACTCTCCAAACGTTAAGCGTTTTAAATAAACAATATCGCGGCGGACGGACGCCCATAGTCGTCGATAAATAAAGGTTTAACACAGTTTCAGAAAAACTTTTTTTTTTCGTTTTATAAATAACTTTGGACATTTTTTTAAATGTTGATTTCGTTAATTCTTATTTTTCTCTCTTAACACATTTGTACTTCGTCATAGTTAATCTTGTATACTGATACGTTTGAAAAGTGTCACTACCGTAAGATCGATGTTAGATAATGACTTGAAGAACTTGGATAACCTAACAAAAAACTGCGAACGTAAAAACTGTAAATGTCCGAAACTGTTAATTGAAATATTTCTCAAGCTGCAATCAATCAAGTCGCCCGCAGGCTACAACTAATCACGTTTTGCACCACTGGCAGTTTGAGTGAAAGTCGCAACCGGGACTTTGTCTTGCACGTAAATTAAAACGTTTACGCTTAATCGAAATGAGATATGAACAACCGATTTGAGGCAGCCGATAATGGTTGGATAACGAAATTATGCTGTCAATAGTTTTTTAAAACGCTTGATATTTGGAAAAGTATACTTCATCCCATTCATAAGGGAACATCTATAGACGACGAGTCGTCAAGTCAAGTCAGGTGACACAAAAAACATTAGAATATATGGATATATGCATAATATATTATCATCGTTCTACAGATTATGTCTATTTTAGTCATCTAACTCGATATTATTCAAAGCAGGGTGGTTATTAAGGAAATATTTTATATCTCGTCGTCAAATCAGTGTTATTTTACCCCAATCGAACACACTGCTCGAATATAGAAACTTATATCGGAACGGCAGCTACATGCTGTTATTTGAATGCATCGTTGTAACATCTCACAAAACAAGGTAACCGATTTCTGTACGGAAGGGTCCCTGTTTTTATAAAATTTAGGCTTTTAACGGGTATCAAATATGTATATATGGCATTTCGAATTATTAGCACTAACACTTTATGAATCGTAGGCAACAAACTTGACAACTGTGCAGTCTCTCGTGTACTAACTGGCCGACATACGTCAACATCATAAGGAAGAGAAAGAGGACAGTTAACGAAGCAACTTAGATTATTACTTGTTTACTTTGCTGGCAGTGCAGGACAGTACTTTTCAGTGTTGTGGTGATTTCGCACGCTCGAGTGTGCTATAATTAAGCGTTTTTTAATTACCGTTATCGTTAGTTGATTATAAATTAGTATTATGAAAAATACATTGACATACTCAATGTTGTGTTGTTGTGTGTGTGTTTATCTAGTATACTTCGTGCCATTATTGTATTTATTCGTTTTTTCGCCTTAAAAATATTGTGGTATTATAAACGGAGAGAATATTCAGACCTTGGGAGGATTTCTATGTATCCAATTAAAAACAGACATTCAAAGAAATAATACATTTTCAAAATTTGACAAAAACAGTTACAGATGCTATAGGAAGCGAGATTAATAAAATTACATCAGCTAATTGGAAAAAATGCATCGAACATAAACATTGAGGAGACTATATAAAGTTGATTGGGCTAAATAAACGTGATTTCATAATAACTGTTGATGAAGTCGGATACTAGTGTGATTTTCTTATTATAATGTATAAGTAATTTTTTTGCTTTTTTTTATGGTGTCGTTGTTATGTAGTATATAATAATATATGGGAAATATATTATTTTTTTATATATTGTAGTGGATAGCATATAAATATATCCAAAAAATATTTATGTATAATTGTTTTCTATTATTTTTTTTATTTTGTTTTCGTTTTAAAGAGGTGTATTTTAACTTATTAGTTTTTTTCTCTGTTACGTACAATCGTTTGCAATAATAATGACACTCTCTTAAAACAGTTTTTGAACTTCTGGAAGTTCTGAGTAGAAATTTCATTAAATCTCTATCGGTGAGTGAAACAACTAGTAACTAATATTAAAAATATGAAGTAGATTTCATTACAAATACATCAGAAGTTCTAGAGAAATCGCAAAATTCATTTTAATGAGAACATTATTATTGCAAACGATAGTACCCTTACCCTACCCAATCCTAATTCCAACCTTCTGGCAAAGAACACTCCTGCCTCCCCGTGGTCTTTGCTGCGAAATAATAATTTAAAATGCAACATTTAATCAAAATATGTATTATTTTTAGCACTTGCTTTTTTTCTCCAAACAGGCTCATTTTCATTCATTATTATATACTTAATTTTATTTTAAATTATCATTGGGGAAATTGAGCGAATAGTGGTATCTAACATAAATACGGCCCTGCCTACAGCTCATCGGCTACACGTGGAACCCTTTGATGTTTTTATTTCTTACTTCATTTCCCTTATATCGATGAGATAAACCCTAACCATTTCTATTTTCGAAACGCCTTCTCGCCTAGTTTGCCTTCAACCGACGCTCTTCTTCCTACGTACCAACTCAATATCGATAGCCTTGCCGGCGACTCTTCGAGTAGCTCGCAATGAGTGTAGAATATTAGATTAATGAAGTAAAATCTTCAGAACGTCCAAAATCCGCCATACTGTACTAGCACGTACATTTTCACATACAATTCTCGACTCAGCCGACTACACAAGGTCTATAATTTATGTGGCACGGACCAGTAAAAGTATATGTATAGCGTCGAGGCAGAAGCCACACCTTTGGATAGTAAAACACGCACTGGTAATGGTAGTACGGCGTAACCTCCGGAGGCAACTGTTTGTACACCGTAAATCATGCATGAAAAAGAGCGAGAAGGACGGACAGTTCGACGCGGGGTCGCCGAGGAATCGATAGCACTTACTGTATGAAACACGGTTTCATCCAACATGCAGGTAGGTGCTCGAACTTAAAAGGCTTCTAAAAATATGATTCGATTTTTTGACTAGAAAAGTACTTTACCTTAATGGAAACTGGATTAATGTAGAAGGATCTTACCTGAAAAAGAAAAAATAGGCGTTAACAATTTGCATGTAAAAAAAGTAGACAAAATTTAAGCTGACAAACACAATTAAAGATGAAACAACCTTTCGATATCTTGCCTTGGTTAAATAAATGAGAAATCTAAAATGACTGAACGTGCCGCTCTTTAGAAACATTTTATGTGCCGTTAATTTTTATTGCCACTGTTGGCACAACTGTCACCTAACTATCGGTTGTTGTTATCAATCAATCCCTAAACGGAGAAGACTGTCTACAAACTTTCATCCAACAGCACTACAGTATTTTTGTGACAGGATGACGTCGATGGTATTTAATTTGATTTTGGCCATTCAACTCAGTGTTAGTTATATTTGAATTTTCAGTCGTTTTAATAATTTCTATCGGGATAATGTTGCTATACAGTATTACAATATTATTAATAGTTTAGAACATATAACAAAAAATCTAAAAAGGCAGTTTGTTCTGTAACATATAACGTTGGCTATGGTAAGTGTTTTCGATGCTGCTACAAACTATATGGCTCAAGATTTCGGTTCAGATGTGTTTACCTTACAAACCATAACTTTATCAGTTAGTTCCCGCATGGGCAAGTTATTCTTACTAGCAGAGCACCATGTAGGTACGAAAAGCAACGTATTTTATACCTCTAAAAAATCTCTAAGTTCATCGAGTGCAAATGCAGCAATTAGCATTACCTATATACAGGGTGTCCCAAAATTAGCCTGGCAAAAATTAACTGTGGAGTCTATGATCAAAAATAAGAATAAAAAGTTATATAAACATAGGTCCGTAAACGCCCCTAACGGAGCTATTGCTCTTTAAAGGAAGACCCCAAAATTTGATTTTCTCCAAATATTTTCAAAACGGAATGAGATAAAGTAATCAAATTTAAAATTGAAAATCACGGCGGTATATTCTATGCTGCGGTCTACAATCTGTATGCGGCAAAATGTTGACATCAGTAAATTCAACAATTTAAGTGCTTTTCTGAAAAAGCAATCGTGGGATACAACCCGAAAAAGTCAAGAATATTAACGAAAGAGGATGTTTCAAAATTTTTACACGATGCCGATGACACACAATTCTTGCCAACAAAGGTAAGAACAAGAAATTGTTTGTTATTTGAAATGCAGAGTGGACGAATTAATTAATTTGGTGTTAGAAAACGTAAAAAATGAAGAAAACATTTTTATATCTTCATACCGGATACAAAAACCAAAGTTTCCCGAGAATTCTTTATCACTGTCGGGGGAATCGAAAATGAGAATATGGTCCAAGTAATATGAAAATACCTCGCCCTGCGTCCTAGTCATGCCGATCATGAAAGATTTTTTGTTGGCCAACAGAGTTGGTAAATGCATTAAACTTCCTATTGGCATAAATACTTTTAGTGTAATGCCAAAGAAGATTGTTTTTTTTTCTCAATTTATCACAGTCTGAACAATATACAGAGCACTGTTTCGACGATCATCTACTTCACTTCTAGCCAACACTAATCCGCTAATGATGTAATGATCTTCATAATTCAACTGAAACAGTTCCAAACAAATGCTGTAATGAGGCTCTTATAAAGCAGTTGTAGATAAAATAATAAAAACAAAAGCTTTTAGAGAGCTCAATTTAATTTTGGTACAGTAAAATTATAATACTCTCGTAACGTGCCTGTCAAGGTACTCTGCAAAACATGTCGTTATACAGGGTGAACCTTAAATAAGTACAAATATTTTAACCAGCAGTATAGTTCACTGTGTAGAACACATAATTAATAGTTTTTTACAAAACTTTTAAATAAATTTTGTAATTTTTCTATAGAAAACTTGTTGAGGACCGCTGACTTTCATACATTTATGAGTCATAGTACTGCAGATTGAACATGTGGTTCACAGTGTTGCCAGCGTTACACAAATGTCTTTGCTTTTCTTGATATTAAACGCATACGTCAAGCTGCTATTCTGTTATTTAATATTGTGTGTATCTTTATTTTTAAAATTTGTTTCACTGATTAAAGTTCGAAGTCACTTTATTGTTCTGGATTCGAAATGGTTAATACTGACTCATTTGGGGTTATGTGGCGAAAATTAAATTTAATATGCTGTGTGAAAATTATAGTTTTTCGTTATTCTTCATAAAATAACTTAAGGAAATTGTGTCTTGTGTATCTTTCTAACAGTGTACAATGACATTTAACTTGTGAAATGTGGATTACTGATTAAATAGTTAATTTTTTAACAAACAGGTAAGCTTGTGTGCACGTTTATGTATAATTTTTGAACATTGAACATAGTAATATCAAGTAATATGTTCCTAAATACTTTATGGTAGTATGTACTTAACTTTCGGAAATTCATTTTTAATCGTTTATAGTAAGGTCAGTTAAGCAGTTAAAATGTATGTTAATAATACTGCGTATCATACTACATATCCAACTTTACTGTACTTATGCTTCAAACAAGTATTTTTAAAATGGCAACCTATGGTTCATTAGGTTGGTTATGAGAGCGGTCCTCAAAATGTGGGTATTTTAAAAAAAAATTAATATCTCCGTAAATATTAGAAATTTTTAATAATGGCTTTCACTAGACTGATCTATATGACGAACTACACCAGCAGTTAGAATATTTGTACTTATTTAAGGTTCACACAGGTAACTATTTAAAATATCAAGCTAAGATACTACTAAAAAAAATAGAGAATATTCGACATCATAGACTTTGTTAGATTGAAGGAATTGCACCAAAATAATATACATAACAAGAACCAATGCATCTATGACCAAAACGAATCGATTCAAATGAATTTGCTAATCAAACCGCATAGTTTCTGTAAACATTAATTTAAAATAACAACAGGCGCAGAGAAAAAAATATATAAATATCTCAATACCTGCTAGGTTTCAACACATCAGTCATTCTGATTTATTCAATGCAACGGGTTCTATAACAGTTCCAAGAAACAAATTACATTCTAAAGATCACACGGCCAAGAATGTTCATATTAATCAACGTAGAGTTATAATTATTACCGTGCAACTTATATAACCTTCCAATTCGATGCTGCTCTTTTTTACTTTCACGTTTACCTGCCGGACCGCAGGATGGTTTCTAATCGCACGGTGCTGCAGGAATCCATTACAGTTATTTGAGAATCGCTGCTCAAGAAACATCCTCGCGTTGGTCGGGTCGAGGAATGTCGAGAATTTGAGGCAGCCCGGCCCTCGACGATGTTAGAAGCAGGATCGGATCCAGGAAAATTATTATAGAATGTTTAATAAATTTTAAAATAAAAGTATATAATTATATTAAATGCACCGAAAGAAATACTTCTGACAGTTACTATATCAGAAACAAGGACTTATTACGTTAACTTCCAATGCAACCAAAAAATGGTGCTGCATGTCATTATTCTCTATAACATGTATCATTCTAGAATGTCTAAAAAAATATTAACATTACTCTTCTGAAAAATTAGGTTTTTAGCGATAATATGTCATTATTCTGGAGAACCAACGAAATGAACACTGAGAGAAGAAAAACTCTTGGAGCAACAGTTTTTTTTTGTCAACATTTTGATTGTGGCCGCAAGAACATTTTTCTTGAAATAAAACAAAGATGATCGAAATAAAATTACGTTATTTAAACTATATACCGGGTGTTCCCTATAAGACTTTCAGTGCCAATATCTCAGAAACCATCATAGCCAGTGTGACGAAATTTGGTATACAGACACTAGATGGCGTGTAGAATTCGATAATGCGATAGTTGCGTGTGTGTAAATTGGACTCATGGCTATTCACATTTAGCATGACAAAACAATGAAATTTGGGGACTTTTCATAGGAGTTTTTTTATGACAAGACAAAAATTTTTCGTGACTTTTTTTATTAGAATGTGTTCATAATTAAAGATATTTCAATTTAAATACAAATTTTGCCGTGGTTGACTACCAAAAAATCGAAATTAAATCCATTTTCTGCAAAACTGAACACTCTGTATAAAAACTAATGCCATTATCGAATTCTACACGCCATCTAGTGTCTGTATACCAAATTTCGTCACACTGGCTATGATGGTTTCTGAGATATTGGCACTGAAAGTCTTAGAGGGAAAACCCGGTATATGTAAAAAAAAGGTTGACGACCTACTGCATAATTCAATGATTTGTCATGCTTGATGTTAAATCAGCTTCATTATTTGTTCCATATACCTGTTATTCTTTTATGTTAAGTTATTTTAGTATACTATGAAATGTTGATTCAAATATCTAGCCTTTTACTTGAAAATAATGTTTGTTGGCCAATGAAAGGCATTGCCGTTATTTGTACTGCACGTGCATCGTCAGATATGGAGTAGCTAATGACCGCGAGATGTAGCTTGTTACATTTCGCGTACCCTGCAGAACATCAGAAGATAAACCCTTACCGACGGGGTTTGCTAGGACAGGAGACAAGGGGGCCTCTAGTAGAGCCGCCGGCATCTGCCGCAAACGCAGTTGATACTGAGCGGAGAAGGGGTCCGGAGGGCCATCTCTACAAGGTGAAGGCGTCCGGCCATCCTGTCCTACAGTACAGTGCAATAATATAGGAGATAATCCCTCTCGACTCCGCACATTCTGTTATTACATTAACAGTTTTTTTTCTCGATGTAGTAAACCATATAAGTGCGATGTTATGGTGAATGCAAAAGTATTATAGTAATTGGGTTGTTATAATCTTTAATATAATTATAAAACCTTTTACTATATTTTATAATAAATACCATTATTGCAACATTCTGGCCAACAACTGATAGTAAATTGTACATACAAAAATGTTACGTTAATATTGTCAACATTGTGTAAAGTTGTCATTGTCAAATGTTGGTGTGGATTTATCTATTAAATACTCAAAATAAAACAGTGTTTGTTTTCTACAAATTTGATTGACAGTATTAATAGAACGCGTGGACTTATTATAAACTGTATTAAAAGTAGTGTGCGCAGAGTGGTTGTGAGCAAATTACAAGAAAGCGCGAGAACAGTCAGAATACTGCAGTCAACTCCCGAACAGCGGGGTGAGAAGTAGGTTTTTTATTATTGCCTTGTATATATTGGTTGTGAACGATTTTGTTATATTAATAGTGTTTTATATGCATCTCAAATTAGGTGTGTTCCTTCAGCATTTGCAATCGGTATAAAACTGTCAGAAATGTCCGTACAATTACTTGCGTTAAATTCACTGTTAACTCATTCTCAACTTAACTAGCAGAATAATTCTAACAGAGATAATACCCGTTAATAATACACCGTTAGACAATATGTTGAAATAAATAGTCGAGATACGATTCGTTTTTTAACAGCACGGTAATATTTTCGGTTCTTTTTCTGTTTAGTTTTTCGAAAAAATATGTTTCTCTGGATATTTTCTTATGACGAACGTTGAAGCAATCTAGGTTATCCCAGTCCGTCTACGTGCTTTCGTTTGTCGTTGTGTTTAGTTTGAGTTCGAAATCGAATTGTAGGAAGAGCCACCGATCCGTCGTCGCTTGCTTTGATCCACTTTCGGCGACCACGAAAATCGGAGATGCTCGCCGAGGCCGGGATTCCTTTGAGGGCGACCTTGGCGTAGGCTATGGTGGAATAATTCAATCCTGTCGAGGGACGGGTTAATCAACTCGCCTCGGTAGTCGGAGGCACGCTCTATTCAGAAACCCAGAAAGGTGTATGTTTAAACACTTGCCACAGGTGAAAGTAACCTTAAGTAATCACAATATTTTACTTTTTACTGAATACCTAATTACCGTTTTACAATAGTATAGTAAAAAGGTCTTAAATGTAGTTTTACTGCTGACAAAATCAAAGATTTATTCTATTTTTGTTTTGCTACCAAAGTGTTGAGGTTTTGTTGCTCTTAAATTCGCTGTAGTGCATATCTACCGCAGTTTAGTACTATTGGCCGTTGCTAGCACTGCCACTATTTTAAGATTATACGCCATGGAAATGTAAATAAAAGCTTCTATTCCTGAAACTTCAAGCAAAAATGCTAATCTTAAAAAGTAGTAGACCAGAATAATCACTTTTGTTAAAAAAAAATAATCTACGGACTGCATCCCAGCACGGTTTTAGGTTGAGGCATCTTGTCACCTACTTGAATATGTATATCAATGTTTGGATGTTGGTATGTATGTAGTATGTGTTAGATGTTTCCAAGGCGTTTGACACTGTCGATAAAGAAATTTTGATCTAAAAATTATATCCCTTGGATATAAGATAAGTATTCTTACATGGTTGACTTGGGATACCTCAGGACTCCGTACTGGGCTCACTACTGTTTATGCTTTATATCAATGATTTGCTAACATACATTGAGCACGGTCATGTAACAATGTTTGCTGATGACACAACGATTACTGTCAGCAGATACACCTGATGAGCTCCGAAAAATTATATGTGATGTGGTGGATTCATTGAGTATAGGGTGCCAGATGAATAAACTAATTCTAAACAATAATAAGATTATATACCGGGTGAACCTTAAATAAGTACAAATATTTAAACTGCTGGTGTAATTCGTCTTATAGATCAGTCTAGTGAAAGCCATTTTTAAAAATTTCTAATATTTACGGAGATGTTAATTTTTTTTAAAATACCCACATTTTGAGGACCGCTGGTGCTGGTAGATCTGTCATAACCAACCTAATGAACCATATGATTTGTTGCGAGGTTGCCATATCTCCTCTAATATAAATATTACGTTTCCTTTAACGTAATAGTAAAGTAATACGGTTAATTCTATTTTAAAAATATTTGTTTTAAGCATAAGTACAGTAAAATTGGGTATGTAGTACGATACGCAGCAATATTAACATAAATTTTAACTGCTTAAGTGACCTTACTATAAACGATTAAAAATGAATTTTCGCAAGTTAAATACTGCCATAAAGTATTTAAGAAGATATTACGTGATATTACTAGGTCCAATGTTCAAAAATTATACATAAACGTGCATACAAGCTTACCTGGTTTGTTAAAAAATTAACTATTTAATCAGTAATCCACATTTCACAAGTTAAATATCATTGTACACTGTTAGAAAGAGACACAAGACACAATTTCCTTAAGCTATTTTATGAAGAATATCGAAAAACTATGATTTTCACACAATATATTGAATTTAATTTGTGATAAATCAGTTGGAGTGTAGTAAAAATGGATAATGAACAAATTCTGGATAACTATGATTGTGAGTAGATAATCTGGTTAATATTGGTGAGGGATAGAAATGCCAAAGGGGAGGAGATGGCCATTAATATTTTCATAAATAAATATATTTCAATCATTCTTTGACATGTCTAAAAATTCTAGTGTAACACTGGCAACGCTGTGGAACTCACATCCACCATGACTCCCGGAACAACAATCCTCAACAAGTTTTGCATTGAAAAATCACGAAATTTATTTAAAATTTGCCTTTTTTATTCCTGATTTTTTTTTGTAAAAAGACTGAATTATGTGTTCTACACAGTGAACTGTACTGCTGGTTAAAATATTTGTACTTATTTAAGATTCACCCTGTATATTAACTTTCACCTTCAAAGACATGTACCCGCAAACTTCATATCTTATGAAAGTATCATGTCAGATCCAGTAAAACTTCTGGGTACCATCCTTGATTTTAAGCTGTCCTGACATGTTGACCATGTTTGTGGCCAGCTAAACAAAGCACTCTTTGCAATATTGCAGCTAAAGCATACTCTTAATCATCAGGCGGGCTTAATTAATGTTTATTATTCCATGGTGTACAGTCACATAACAGGGTAGAGGTAGTGAATGGGAAAGAATGTTCATATGTCAAAACAAAATGATTTAGACTACTTTTCAACGTAAAAGTGAATAAGAGTTGTAGGGATGTCACTATACATATTAAAATGCTTACTTTTTACTAAAAATACCCCAAGTCACTTTAAAAAACGGGCACATTTTCACAGCTATACAACCAGATATGGTGAATTACTGAGTATTCCTATTCATCATACAAGCGCATTTAAAAAATCGTCTATTGGATTCTACTTGGATAGCGTATATGATATTCACGAACTGCCGCTTCTGTATTTCCATCACAAAATCCGTAGCAAAAATGAATATCTGCGTATTCGTTGTTAGAAAGAAGCATTTTTCAGATTAATACTTACACAACACTCTAATAACAATGTTAACAATAACTCGAAATTAAATTATCTGACACAATTCAATTAACTGTCATTATAAAATGCAAAAACACTATACTCGCGACAAGAATTCAGACGACTTACGTCATACGAACAAATGAATAATTCATTATATTTGCATCAAAATATTTAAGAAACTGCAACTGATAGTAATAAAACTATATGCTACACTAAAAGTTTGCATTATATATTGCACTAAATTGCAAAAAATGTTGGTTTTTAACGCGACCAAATGCCGAAAATTACGTTGATAATAAAAACAAATGTGTAACGTCAGCCGTGACGTAAGACGTCTGAATTCTTGACGCGAGTATAACAGTAGTAGTCTTTTTTGTTTCATGGCCTACTACGACAGATTAAAATTTGTTTGAATTCCAGTTGCTTAAAGAATTTTAATTTTTTACTGGCAAACGAAGTGTCAAACGAAAAAAAGGAAGGAGCCTTTTTCTGTTGTAAATTGAACAAGGATTATAGAAATAGTTTTTGTCTCTAAAAAAACATTGGCCTACCATTTTTTTCATTAAAATTTCCCGAAGATCTGTCCGTACGCACGTCACTGGTGGAAGAAAAATAATATTATTTATGTACAAATATGTATTTAGATTACCTATTCAAAGGTTCCAAATTTCATTTAAATATCTAAAGTAGTTTTAAAAATATTAATAAATTTGGAACTTTTGATAACAATTTTGACACCCTGTATCTTTGTAACAAAGAATTTTTCGAATATAGTTTATAATACAAACTGATATCATTTTGTGGTTCTCTGTCTGCCTCTAAAGTTTCCGCCTTCGAAAGTGGACCACCCTGTATAATTTTATGGAGACAAATGCCATAACAAATGGAAACTGACAATATGAAGACGCTTCGCTAATAATCGATTAAATAATTTAGGTATTGCCGCCCCCTTACAAATTACAAGGCTAACAAACATCGAGATTAATTGTCGCTAACTAAATAGGATCTCCAATTGATGGGCCCGTTAATGAATTGTGTCCACTCCGATTGTTTTCAATGTTTTAGCCTTGACGTTGCGTTTACGTGTGTTCCAGTTTCGATGGCATGTAGAGCACCATTTGATTATAATGTTAGTTCTAACCTACTGTTAAAATTTTTTCATCCTTATGATGTATATTACTTGGTTGCCGTCGATGATATTGTTACTGAAGTTTATTGAAACTATTAGAAAGACGGCAACAGGTGCTAAGTAGTGTCTGTAGTTATTTGTTTATGCTAATGTCATTAACAATAGATAGATAGATAAGATTTATTGACTACGTTGTGTTAATACATTTGTAGTAAGTCAAAACACAAAAAAGACAGCTAAAATGCTGCAAAATAAGACACAAGATAAAAGAATGTACTGGTTAACCACACTGTACGCCAATGACGTGTTTACAAACGAAATAATGGCAAATTAAGAACACAATTCATATCGTACGTGCAGATGATTGTCTCTCTCGCTCCCACATACATAACCATAAGTATTTCTTTGCTGAGTTTCATGTGCCTCCTTTTGTCTGCTTCTAGGTGTGGTACCTTTATTTGGATGCGCAATGGAACTAAGAGCATTCCACATCGTACATTTCAGTGGAGAAGACCAGACTTTTGCAAGATTTCTTCTCTCAACCAACACTAGGAAATTTTCCGTGACCACCCAGTACCTATTTTTAGGATTTTATGATACTTTGTAAACGTTTTGATAAACCAAACTCCTGTGTTTATTAAGCATCTAAAATATAATGTAAACATATGCAATTACTTCAATGAACTGTGGAAATATACAGGTTCTTTCCAGGAACTCGAACTACCGTATGGTCACAGTTTCCTGCCACACTCTGCAGAACCTAGATATGCAAATATATAGCTGGTTGGGTTACCACCAAGAATGTGCGCACATTTTTATGCAAGTGCAGGATGCGAAATATAAACAATTAAATTAAAAGGATACAGATAATAATAATTTTATTCCCTTTACTGGTTGAAAAAACTACGTTCGTGGCAATTCCAAGAAGCAAATTAATGCCACATCACATGCAGAGCAGGTCTCCGCTTTCTGTATGCCGTAGAGGTTTCCATTATTTCAGCGTTTGCATGCCGGTTGGAACCTCGCACTGACTTCTCGAGAGCGCAGCGAATGCACTCCAGATCGTACGCCGTGATTAAATCAGTTTATAGACTGATCCGTTCCCATTCCCAAGCAATTTGAATTGGTTTAATTGGATGTGTGCGGTGCTAATTGCCACCATACCCACCGTATGATTCACTGCCGTGCGCTGGTGGAGTGCCTTGGCAGCCACGGCAGTAAACATTAGGGTCTTGTATGCAGATCGGATTAAAGCACGATTGGGTTACGAGGTATGGTCAAAATGTTCCAGACAGTGGCAGTAGCCAAATCAGATGAGAATAACCGAAAGGTGTGTGACACTTCCAAGAATTTTGTACACCTGATTTCAGATTCCCTATTACTTTAATGGAAATCAGTGAAATCAGATTTCACATGAATTCTTGATTTCTTGTGATTTTACCAGATTCTATATGAATTCACTAATCGCACTTGATCTCGCTGATTCCACTGATTTAGTATGATTTCATTGATTTTAATTGTTCCCACTTGATTTTCTTAGATTTCATTTGAATTTGATGATTTTGATATAACATTTTCGGTATAATTTTTCCCAAATTAGGCACATTTGTTGCTTTTACTAACCTAAAGGCTAGGTGAAAAATGATCATAACTTTTTTGTCTTCAATTTTATTGACATTCTATATAGCATTTCCTTAAAGACTGACCAGTCCAGAAATTGTTCTACTAAGGTTAAAACAAATTAGTTAGACAAATGTCTTATAAAAGGTTGCATTTATTTTGCATGAACGAAGCATTAGGTTTGAAATGACCGTCAAAGCAATACTATGACAGTTATCTTTCAATTGTTTTCAAAGTACACTTTGCTTACTTCATAAAAAATGATATTCTATCCATTCAACGAGTACCTTTTGTAAGTAAAAACGAATTTTCATATTTTTCAATCAGAAATTAGAAAAATTTACGCATATAAAGATTATATATATAATAAAATAATAATATTCAGTGATGTCAAGATCTTTGTCCACTAGATATATACGCCACTGGACGCTTTTATACGAATATGAATTGAGTAGATTTTTACCTTTAATTGGATCCAAATTTCATCGGTCAACATCAGAGATGCCTCAGTTATTTTAAAAATTTGCTCCCTCGAATTCCATTACATTATTTATTTCGAAACATCGTGCATAATAGTTCGTTTGCCCGATGTGCAGTGGGGTTAGGGATCAAACCTGTTAACCCTTTAATCTCGTAAAAGTACGTTTGTTTGATGGATGACACAGTTCAATCCCATCATAAATCGTGGCCTACATGATTAACGGTACCGATCATGGACGCTAAATATTTAATACAAAAATAAATAAGGCTGTTCACGGTAAAAGAAAAAAAGTTTACGACAAAATTTGAAATATTACTCGGCAATTCTTATGATTCTTCAATTAAGGATTTCATCAACTCCTTTATAATTTAATTTGAAAACATTTTTTGTCCATAACTGTACATCGAAACTATTTTTGTTTTAAATCAATTTAGGCTTGGAAATATTTTTTTAGCAAGTGTCGACACAAAATATATTAAACATTCTATAATTCTGATGTATATACACAAATTAAGCATTAAGATATATGCGTTTTCTTTGATAAACTCAAATAGATTTACACTTAAATTACCATTAGCAACATGACACGATAACATAAATCGACAATTCATTCATTTAACAAATATTATGTTAAGAAATTCCCATGAAATATGAATAAACTAAAAAGTAATTATGTTAGTTAACGGCGTTATAAGTACTTTGTGATTATATAACATTTTATGCAAAAAGTGAGTGGGTGGGTGTTTTAGGAGAATTGTCGTTCAGTTACATATAAAAATTTCGGAAAATGAAAAATATTCAAATATTGCTTTCTGAATGTACGCATAAGAATTATAGTGAACTATTATACATGATGTAACTTTAAATGCGAATCATTTTTTAGTGGTACGACTATTTATAGTACTAGTAAATTGTCAGTTATAATTCGTTTCTTAACTGAACTTAAACTCTCAAAGCCGCTTTACAGTCTGTAATTCTTTCTTCAAGTTGCAATTCTCTTGCGTTTTCAAAATATAGATCTTGCTCGATTTTTATTGCAGCTTTTCTGCAATTCTGTGTTGCCTGTTGTTACCTTTTTCAACTAACTGTGAAACTTACGAAGTGGCAAGAAGCATAACTGCAATGGAATATAATTTAAACAATTTGGTATTCCTTTACGACAGTCTCAGTAGGTATAATCTTATAAATTTATTTAATTGAATTTAACGGTTTTTTAAAAAAAAACATACTTAATAACGTTACTATGTACAAATCATCCACACGCCTTACCGCATTGAAACGAGCTGTACGCCCATGAAATAATTCGGAAATCGCGACGGACCGAATTGCCGGTGCATTATAAATAGCGCGGCGCGGCATTAGTCCCCATTTGCTCTTTGAATAGCCCGTGAAATTGGCTTACAACTATGTTTAATGGCAATCTCATAAAAGTGACGGGAAGTACTTAATTATATACGATTGCGTTACGTAACCGCCCACAAATTTCAATGATGTATCTGCTGTCTGCAAATTAAACCATCGGTATTCACATGGCGATTCGACGATACATTGGGAACTGGAACAGGAGCTAAATAAATATGTAATACAGTAGTCTCGTTATATCAACTGATCGGTTCACCGTGAAAAGTCAAAGTTGGTTGAATTCCCTTGGAAAGGAATGCGCCACATTTAATTGATGCTATCGTAAGCATCTTGTAAATGTAAGGTGTCATTGATTTTAACCACGTATTCTAAAGGTCTAATAAACACAAAAAATGTTTATTCGACCTTTTAAAAGAGAAGTAAATCAACTCATAACTCCCGGTAATACGGAGCTCGTGGTACGCAACAGATTTACTGATGACGAGGCCATATAGCGTTCGAGCGTTAAAGCGAAATAGTGCTGCTACGTCAGGACCACATAATAATATTGTTTAACGCTTTAGGGTGTTTTTTCAAATCTATCACCGCCAATCTTACTTCCCGCATTTATTACCGTCAAATTTGGAAATAATACCGCATATATGGAGGGAGGATACGTAAAAATAACAACGTAATACAATGTATGTTGCTTTCTTTTAAAAAATAATATAAAACATTTTAATATATTACTGGTTGAAGTGAGCAAGAAAAAATATGGTCAATAGTCAACACAACTGTTTATTTGTGATCCAATACGCAATGTTGCATCAGGCCGACATCGAGTCGACAGATTGTCTGAAAAGGGTTTTATAAATAATAATGATGATAATGAAAATATATTTTTTTCGGCGTTTCATTTAAAAATGTTTTTATTCGAGTATTCGTACTGACCAAATTTTCCCAATCTTCCATTAAAATTAATGACGTGAGAACATGGCAATAAAATACTGTAAATTGTACGTTTTTTTTACTCTTTACCTTTACGCTGTGAAAAATACTTTTCTAATAATACAGAATTCAGGAAACGTTATGATAACACCTAATGGATAGGTGATTATATCCTTTTTTTCATTTGTCAGCGTGTAAATTGTTATATACCCTGGAGAAAACTTGTATAATTGACACAGTGAAGATATATATTTCTATTTGCTTAGATTTTTTTACTGCTTCTAAAAACAGCTAGAATTCGTAGAAAATTGCGTAAGAATACAGCGCCCTTAAATGACGTCAAATTTAAAACTATAAAAATATGAAGCATTTTCAAAAGAAATCTAATTTTTGTGCAAAACCAAACAGCTACAGGTAATGTAATATTCTACTAAAGAAACATTTGAGGTGTATTCTAAGTGCTAGAGGCCACTAGTTACGATTTATCCCAGAGACGTAAAACATTCTTCTGAAGTTATAGTGTACGTCATAATTTATATCTGAAATAAACTAAACTTAAGGTTCAAATTGCGGAAAACGTATATTGTTTTAAAGAAAAATTGAATTAATATCTCCAGAAACTAGAAATTGTATAGCAAAACTGCCTTATGCAGACGTTGATAAAAAACGTTTCAACCAAAATAAAACAAATATTAGCATTTTGTTATATGCTTATTTTTCAATGTGAAACTACAGAGGAAATCTAATATTGACAGAATCCCGGGAAATTTAGGGGGGGGAAATTCAACCTGTTGGTATTTTTGCATCCTATATTTTCGTCTGTTAATAAAAAATTGGAAGAAATGTCAAACTGGATATGTATATGATGATTAATCAGTATGATTTAGAAATGATTAATATATAACAGGCAATCTTTGAACAAATATTTGAAGACAACTGATAATTTCCAAATTCTGGTTTCCCTCTACCACTTTATTAAGCATAAAATTGTTGCACTTTTAATTCTTTATTTTATACTGACACAAACATGTTGTGCCCAAATATTTTCATTTGTAAATATTAAATTAACACTACATACATACATACTTATTAACGATGAAATTTGTAAAAAATTTGAAAAACAGAATGTGCTAACAGCCTAGAACTTTACATTTTATACTTGTGTGAAATCAACCACAAAGCTACCTGTAGGACCTACGAACCGTTATAGAAGGTGAAATATACAGGATGATTCAGCCATAATGCCATTAATTTTAAGAGAAGACAGAGAAAAATGAGTATAATATGAATACGCGATTAAAAAATTAAATGCATATTTAAGCCGAAAAAAAAATGTTTTTAAATCATTATTTAAACCCCTTTTTCAGGCTATCTCTGATTCAGCTCAGAGTTCAACTTGGTGTCTGTTGGTTTGACGCGACGTTGCCAAATTTCAAAACTTTTCTAGTACCTACTTATTATAATGTTAAAATATGTAATGAACGCTATAAATTATATTTTAAAAGTATGCAATTAATATAAAGCTTAAAAAATATTTAATGTTGAAGTTACATTTACGCTTCATTACATAAATAAATGAAATAAAAAATACTCACTAGGTAAATTATTAAGAGTCTGAAAAGTTTTTCGTATTTAAGTAAATACTCATAGCAATACAAAAACCCTCGTGCTGTCACAAAAACAAACAGTCCGAGACATATGCAATGATAAACAATCCGGCAATCCGAATCTTGACCTATTTTTATACATCTTCCACCATCTACAACAGTTCGTAGGTCGTATAAAATTGCTTAATGTTATATAACACGACTTTATCTATTATAGCCGTACCTAGCTGTGTGGCTGAATTCACATCGGTACATTCTGAATATATTTTTCATAGTATCAATAATCTACACACAATAGAAACTAATCAATTATTTTATTATATATCAACGTTACCAATGTATATAACATCAATTGATTAATGACTAGTTTTTATTAAATTGAAGAAAAATATGCGGGTTATATTGACAACAAAGGCCGATTTCCGTTCCGACTTCAACTTCGAAGGGTGTTTTCTATTAATTTAACATCGTATAGATCACGGCGACTGCGGACCCCAAAACATTCCCCGGTTACGTCGACAAAAGTTGGGCATTCAGCTTCCTGACCACGTCCCATAATGGAACTATTGCGGCTCCAGTTCTACCAACGCAACTTTGAAAGGGGAAAGTTGGATGTGTAAGGGATATAGCTCTGGCGACGCGTTGATAATACAGCCATTCGTACTGTTTCGAAACTCGCATTCGTACAATACTTCTCTATTGAAAAGTTTATCCTCAACATCAGAGTTAGGTTTGTGTCACAGGAAGTATTACAGATTTTTACCTTTGTAAAAGGGGTTTGAAGACAATCGAACACGAAAATGCTGTCAATATGACTTAAATCTGTTAAAATTAGGTTACTTTTATTTCACTGTTGTGTGAAACGCCCTACAAGTTCTATGTGTGAATAATTTAACGATAATAATGGATGGCATGGTCTCAACGCTCGCATTGTATGGAAATGTAACATACCATTGGACATTGGAAAGTTGTTCATTGTTTTCTACAAAAAAATCTATAATTTACCAATTATTTTACTGAGAAATTATATTTATATTTAAAAACTATCAATGCAATCTGACGAGAATGAAGAAATAGGCATAGAAAGACGGATTTTTAGCAGCAGTTCAAAACAAATCACTAAATTCATTTTAAACAGTACCATTATTATTGTAATAGATTGTACTCTTCGCGATGTAAAACAATGTTTCCAGTAACCTGTTATGCCTGTCTTATTCTTTTTATGTGTTTTATTTTCATGTTTATTGTTATATTTTACCTTTTATTTCTCAGTTAGTGTTTATTTTTAGGCGTTTATATTGTGACTAATTTACTTTCCCATTTTTATACCTGTAACTGTAATGTGTAACTTATCGTTTAATTTACATTCGTTGCCCGTTGAGTATTTTGTTTCAAAACAACAAAAATTTACATTTATCGTAATTTAGATATGGAATTATTTGTTCCATATGTACCACATCTTGGCTAAATTTCATGTCGTTTTAAATTTAACAAATAACTAAAAATTGACATGTCAAGGCCTGTGGTTTTTGAAAATTAATTGTGTTACTCTTTAAATTAATTTTGCGTTAAGATAAATTCGTATATGATTTTGTACAGACCGCTTCGAGACATCCTGTACATTAAACTTAAAGAGGGGTCATAACAAGACCAGAACTGCTCATTTAGAACTAGAATTATTTAGCCGCATTGCTCCTCGACTATTAATTTCCACCGAAAATTGCACCCCTATTAAATTTTACACGGCATCCCGCTCTCAAGGGAGTAGCTGTAACACGGCCATAAACAAACCTAAGCGGCTCGCCACCGTACAATTTTTCAGTCGACCCCTGCCCCTACACTGTGCGGGGCTCAAAATAAAACGTTGCGGATTAAATTACTAAAATCTATTAGGGTCATTAGCTGGGGCGATGTATAGCAAACACATGTGCACGTTAATATAATTTATAGGGAAGCAATAAAATATTAAAGATATAAGTTGGGGTTGAGTAACAGTTATTAAATCAGGGTTAAGGCTGGAATTTTCTATATATATATTTACCGTCTAACAAGGCTTCAAACGAGGACACAAAACACTAGGAAAATTTGAAATAATTGGATTATTGGATATCAACGTATTCACAAAGGTTCCCGTATAAAATCACAGGAATAATTTAAATAAATGCTAGTCACACTGTTACTACGTCAATATGTAGCAATTACGATAAAATTGTCACAGCCACTAAATTACTTCACTCACTAGTCAGTACATATAGGATCACTTGTTTCACTTTCAGATTAATATTTATTGTTAATTTTACAATTTGTGTCCTCTAGTAAAATTATAATAAATATCACGGCCTTCATTTTTTATATGTCAAAATTGTTTTTATAAATTGCACTTATGTAATCTAATTCTCGAAAATGTCTTTTTTGAAGAAAGAAAAATACATGAAATTATACTTCTGCTTTTGTAATAAAGGGAATACTAATTATAATTGTTAAATTTCATTATCTAAAAGTTATTAATAAAATGTTTGGACTCTCCTTATCAAAATTTAGGTAGAAATTGCCGTTCCTGAAAAAGCAAGCGAGGCCTGTGAAAACATCAGTAGAGCGTAAACAATAAGGTTTCAAGTTGTTTTTTGAGTATTATCAACAGTAAAATCACGAGAGCTTTTGTTTTTATCGGATAAATTTCTCTTTGTAACGAAATAATTTTGTTAATCAGTAATATTACGAGAAAAACTGACATGAAAGAATCGCGAGACCGAAGGTCGAGGTGTTGAAGTTTTCAAGGTAGTGGTCTCGGGCTAGGCTCTGTTACAATCTAGCCCGAGAGCAACAAGAGCAGGCCAAAGAATTCCAGACAAAGTTAGGGATATGCATTTTAATTCTGTTACTGACAGCGACCAGTTGCCGAGGTCACCACATAACAACCAGCCACTATAAATCACATTCAATTGCGTTTTTATTTTCTAGAATCGGGAAATTTCAATGATTTAATCAAGAGTACCTATTCTGGATATTTATAACATAAGGGTAGTTTAGTGACATTTAATTTGAAAGTAAGAACAGAGATCAATCATGCGAAAGTGAAAAAAACGCACTATTCTACGCCAACGTTGATCACGGCGTAGTTGTGTAATTTTCTCATTAACGATTCACTAATAGCGAGTCGAATTATAACAGTTCTGTATGGTGTCGAATGGTATCCGGTTTTCTATAAAATAATAATAATTTGAACAAAAACAATAGCGTTATATGAAAAATTAAGAAACAATAAATAAAGTCTCACTCGTCTGTGGAAATAATAGTAATTAATGTTGTCACAATAATTGTCAGCTGCACAATAACGTTTTTAATAAAAAAAAAGTTATGTTTCAAATTTATCTTTTAGTTGCTTTTAGATAAATATAGAGAGCGAGTGATTAAGCACTAATCTCACCATAAATTTCATAATTAAATTACCATAAAATGCAATGTTTACCTCTTCTTTCAATTTATTTGTTTAGTTTAAAAATAATTTTTTAGTTAATCAAAAATATTCAACGTCGATATCGGGGAATGTGGCTATAGCGCGAGAAGTAGTGACTACAAATCAGTTGGTATCTGAACTGCAAAGTGTCTGTCGCTTGTAAAAATGTTTTTACGTATTACTATTTTTCTTTTTTTGTTGAAATCTTAAGCATACGTGACAACAGCGGTTGCCTTGGAGGATTCGTTGAAGTATCTTAACGTCTCCTTGGTATTGGTAGTGTCCGAGAATTTTATAATAAATAATTCTATAATTTTTCAATTCTTGGGTAAAGTCGTGCATGTGTGGAAAATAACAGCTATCTAAACTAAATTAATTAATTTTCACAATAGTTCTTTATCTTTGAAATTTTTGTCGTGACTAAAAAACAAACCGGCACGTGGTAGGCAACCCACAAACGGCTCACCTGTCACAGCGTGTATTCGCGCTGTTGCCACGTTGTGATAAAATTATTTTAAGAACGGTTTGAGTTATGCCCCTGTACTATTTAACTTTTTTTGTTCATTTATACTTTATCTATCTTATATTGAAGCTATGGCAGTCAAATCTCTAACACCCTGTATATGCGGCTACTAATTCTCGGATATAGAATTTTCCTTTTAACTGTTGGAACAGTGAAAAAAGCAAATTAAAAGTTTCCAATAAATTACTTCCTAAGTCCACTTACAACGTTACCGCGGTTCTCAGCCTTCCCCTTAACATCAACAAATTCGATTTCCATTTCGCCGAATCGAACGTAAACATTTTTTTTAGACAGGGGATGGTGAATGGGCTTCATCCACGAAGGCCGTTGTCGAGTAAATTAATTTAGTAAATGGGATTAGACTCGGGAACGCGACTTACTAAAACAAATAAAATAAAGTGATGAAGGACGTGGAAATGGAACAGGGTCATATTTTTTATGCGATGTTTGTTCTGTAGGTATTTCCATTTTAAAACTAGTCCGCTTGTATTACGTTTCAGGGAACTTTATTTTCAGCAATACGTATACTCGTATTTCATAAAATCTATTGTTTTTAAATATGTATATCGGATTTATTATTGCGGACCTTACAAATTTGATGGTCATGTTAAAGTTATATAACTCTATATCATTTAATATGAGTATACTGATAAAAATAATAGGTAATTTTACGTTGACCATGTATTACTGTAAAAAATACCAAATTATTATCATCAGTGTATTTGTATTACTTAAAACTAGATTGACAAACAAACCGCGCCAACACAGCACAAACTCTAATAATGTTTACAGACTGTTAAAAAGGTGGATTATCGGTGTATAAAAGAGGCAGTGGAGCTAAAAAAATTCGGTTTTTATCTGTTGATTGTAGGGGGAAAAGCGATTGACGAAAATAAACACGGATTTCACTGGCGCATCGAAAGGTTCTGCCATAGCTTATATAACCAATGGTTATGCTTGTTATTTCAATTATCTACAAAGTTCAGAGCATGCAAAATTAAAGAGTACGTATTAAAATCACAAATGATTGGCGAAAATAACAAAGGTAAGCGATATAAATTTTTTAATTGCTTCACTGGCACTGAAGTTTGGCAAAATATTTTTTACAACTTGGATATTGTTAAAATAGAAAAGATACACAATTTAAGTAAGTATACTACGCAGCCTACAACACCACATTCTTGCGCAGAAACTTTAATAATCTGTGACCGGATCGTGACGTAATACCAAACCATTTTTGTTTACGACTGCATTTTAGTGCTTTTGAACTATTAGCTGGAAATATAAAATTTATGTGCAATTGATTTTTTTCAATGTGATGAATTTAATAAGAAAATAATAAAAAAATGTGCAACTTCTCACGTTGTTAGAGGTTATGTGACGCGACGGCATAAAAAAATAATTATGGCGGAAAATTAACATTAAAATGTTATGTGAAAATCATAGTTTTTCGTCATTCTTCACAAAATAACTTCAGGGAATAATTTGTGTTTCTTTCTAACGTACAATGGTACTGAAAACTTGTGAATTGTGGATAACTGTTTATATACTTGGTTTTTCAGCAAATAGGCAAGCTTTTTTACACGTATATGCATAATATTTGGAATCTATGAATAAAGTAACTTCTGAAGTACTTTAACTGGTAGCATCGAACTTGCGAAAATTATTTTCTTTATTTATGGTAAGGTCAGTTAGGAAGTTAAAAAAAATGGGTTAATATTACTGGGTAGTGTAGTACCTACAACATTACTTTACTTATCACTTAAAACAAGTACTTTTAAATTAAAATTAATCTAAAAATTTACGTTAAACTAAAAACAATATATTTATTTTAGAGACGATATGGCAATTTGACCTTCAGCAGATCATATCGTTCATTAGGGTCCTCAGTGGTTCTCAAAATGTGAATATTTAACAAAAAATTAATATCCCCGTATATATTTGAATTTTTTTACTTTAACTTGACTCATCTATATATGTGACAAACTACACCTGCAGTTAAAATATTTGTAGTTATTTTAGGTTCACCCTATATTTATTTTAGAAACGTATTTGTAGAAAAACTATTTGTTTAAAAACATTTTTTGTTGCTTTTAGTCAAATACAACTAAGTGGTCCGTAATTATACGTCGCAAAGCCTACTACGGTAACAGCTTAATAAGCTTTCGGTCGGTGCGGTCAATTTACGGAAGTACGGCTCTGCAAAGGTCTAAAATAAAACTCGAATTTTTACATACACATTCCACATGCAAAGTTAAGAACCACAAACAGGAACAAACCGCACAAAAATAACCGAGAAACAGTAGGTTTTCTGTTCACTCATTTCCGATTTTTCTTAACAACAGACCGAACATTTGGAATTAAGAAAACGCTTTTGTAAATAACCTACACCGACGCTAGTGCACCAAAATGTCAAATATAACTCGCTAGAATAGAACACCGTTCGGGATAGATCGAACACCAACAATGCATTTTTGAAAATCTGTTTACAATAAAATTTTAGACAGACTACAGTTCTAGCTACCTCGCAAGATAACCAACGCAGTAAAACGTCCCATGATGGGAAAACCGAAAACAGTCAATCGCCTTTATTTTCACTAAATCCCATGACATCAAACGTTGCCTAATCATTCGCACGCTACTTATTTATAGAACGAACGGATAACCGCATACACATAAAATCGCGGTTTTAAGTGCCGATGAGAGTCGGGTTAATAAAATTTAATAAAAATCGAGCACGCCGTTCTGGACGATAAAATTTATTGTTATTGGAACCTGCTCGAACCCAATAAAGTTTTTATTGCGCACGCGGAAACAACCAGCAAAATTTGATTGCGCTCTTGACACGAAGTAACGCTAGTAACGGCAAGGAGATGTCTCATTTTATTTTAAACCTGGATGATGGAAGATAATAAAGATCGGTTTTGACTTCTAAAGGTATGTGTCACATTGTATCGACTCGCTATACCTACTCCACACATACGTTTACAAAATAAGACTATTCAGAATTCTAGCTTAGTTTAAAAAATGTGGCAAAACCTCCTTTTCCTTCGGAAAATCGGCGCTTGTAACAATCAATTTTAGTCTGTGATGGTTTAGATATGTGGTTTTTACAGCGTTGTCAATAATATTAATAATACCTAAGTACCTGACAGGTAACAGTTAATGCGGTTAGCTGCAGTATTTTGAATTCGTCTTTCGTTGTCGCGTTGCACACTGCCACACAACTGCATTTTCACTCATTACAGATGCGTCAGAATTATTCACTAACATATCCGACTTAAATTTCTCTATTTAATTACATTAAAATGTTTAAAACAAAAACTGCGCTAAAAGTGAACCATAACCTAGAATTTTGGATTGCTAGTTGCATACTCTCCAAACACCAAAGAACAAATGCAAACATCGTCGATTATTGTTAATAATGTTGCTATTATTAGTATTAATAGAATTTAATTCCACAACAACACAAGAAGTTTAAAAATTTATTGGTATGAAATACACCTTGTACTTGTGGTCTACAGATGGCGACTGCATCAGACGCTGTCAAAAAATATCGCCCTCGATACGGTTGAAATAATTTTTCAGTACTTGCTCTTCGCAAACTTCATTGTTCGCGTATTTTTGCGTACTGTCACGGATTTCCCAACCCGACTTTTTCTCTTGCCAGAAAAACAATCCGTTAATTAATCACTTATCTTTATTAACTACTTTGTACGCTACTGAATAGTAACTGCAACTCAAATAAACACTATTTAGGAAATTTCCAACTAAACACTCCAATTCAAGACTGTAATTCAATACTCTCGTTCAAGACTCTAATTCAATACTAACGGTGTCTTGTAGTGTCCAGTCACGCCTCGATACACGGCATTATTTACCAGAATCGCGTAGGGGCGATCGGGGCAATCTCGCGTTTCGCGATACCTCAGTCGGCGAATTGGATGCGAGCGGGACAAATTCTGTGACAGTATTTATAAACATTTTGTATTCAAATGCCTAGATGGCGGATAAGATGCTGATTTACGGGAAGTGTAACAAGTGCATATTATCGTGTTGCAGTGTTTTCATGTATATCTGCATGTTTTTTTGTTACCCTTTGTGGTTTTTCCCAACGGAAGGAATCCACCTGGTCGTGGTTGTCGCCGATGGACCGAGTAAAAAAAACGGTTGGGGGAAGGAGAGGTCTCCAGCAGCACTCAGCAAGTAAAAAAATCTTTGCAATGAAGTTTCAATGTAAACAAACAAGAAAACAGAAAATGATTCAACAATTTTCAAATCTCAATACGGGTAAAACGATACAAGTGGTGTCCTGTCACTACCTTTAACACCTTTGATTTTGACAGAATATTATTATTATTATTATTATTATTATTAACAAATAATTAGAGCTGAAGCTAAAAGCTTGTTGTGCTCTAAGAACAAAAGATAAATTCATCCTATAAATGGCTGATAACATAGTAAAAACAATTAATACAAAAAAAAAACAGAAGAAATTAAAGTACAATATACAGGGTTAACTATGACTAAGTACAAAAATTTTAACCACGTGCTCAGGAAGGTCTAAAAGACAATAAAAAATTTCTTTCGGAATTCTAGCTCGATGTTTAAAAAATGGGGCAAATCCCTCTTTTCCCACGGAAAGTCGGCGTCTATGATAATCTATTATCATCCGTCATGGCTAGATACGTCAAGTACTGGTCGTTTTTTCAACATTGTCAAGTGTGGAAACGACGAAACAAAACATTTGTATTGATAATAATAATGCTAGTACCTGGTAGATAACAGCTAATCCGGTTAGCTGCAGTATTTTGTATTCGTTCTTTTGTTGCACACTGCCAAACTACATTTTCACTCCTTGCAGATTCATCATAATTATCCACTAACATATCCGACATAAATTACTTTATTTAATTACTATAACACGTTTAAAATTAGTCACTGATTTAAAGTAACAGTAAGTTCTAGGTTATGTCATACTGCATTGCTAATTGCATACCCTCCATGCTCCAAACCATCCAGATGCGTTAGCTATAATCTAAGGGTTATTTTTACAGAACACTGTAAACATCTTGGTATGTTATAGTTTAAAATATTACTAATTATTTTATGCAAACATCGTCGATTACTGTTAATATTGTTGGTATTATTAGTATTAACAGAATTTAATTACACAACACATGAAGTTTAAAAATTTATCGGCGTGAGTGCACCTTGTATTAGTGACAGATGTCGTGAGATGTCGTCTGTTGATGTCAAATAACGTAAATTTACGGTTACGGTACTCTGTTTAGTTTGAAATAATTTTTCAGTACTTGATTCAGTATTTTGTTGTTATCCATTGTGCGTTTTCCCGACGTAAGTAATCGACCTGGTCAAGACCGCCAAACCAAGTAGGTACCCCGTTTTACACAAAAAGAACGATCGAGGGAAGGAGAGGTCCACAGGAAGTAAAAAAATCTTTGCAGGTTTAAATTTAAACAAGTAAGAACACAGAAGATGATTCAACATTCTTAATATCTCTCCAAATATCAATCCTGGAAATAAATATTAGTAAGATAGGTGCTGCCTCTCTGTGCTATCATACCATATTTCTCAATAAATCATTAAATAATAATCTACATTTTGTAAAGATTTTTTTTATTTCAAAGGGGCTTAAATTGATACACGTGTCAATGGACCTGTCACTATATTTGACACCTTTGACTGGCAGAATATACCTAACCTCGCGGCTGACAGAAGGTCAGTGACGGCGATAAATAGGGATTTAATATAGTTTTGAAAATTTTTTTTTTTGGCTTTATAAATAAGTTTGGAATTTTTTTGAAGGGTGATTCCATTAATTCTTATTTTTCCCTATCCCCTCTTAAAATATTTCTACTAAGTCATAGTTAACCCTGTATGTATATGAATACTATAAATATTAGAAATTCATAAGAGATCAATTACATTGGATGTTGATTAAACTGATGGTCAAGTCTATTCTTAAAAGAATTTAGAGACGGTGCTGTAACCACATTATTTGGTAAATCGAATAGATCGAATATTCTGTTGGGTAGAAAATGTTATCTATTTCGTGTACGAAAGCTTTCCTTTTTAAGTTTGAATGGTTGCCTCTAAGACGGGGGTCAGGGTTTAAGTCAAACATCACGTGTGGGCAGTACAGTTCACCATGCAGGATCCTATAAGTTGTAATAAGGTTACCTCGAAACGTCTTTTTTCTAGAGATTGAATACGAAGACGCCGAAGACGTTCTTCATACGAAAAATATATAAGACCAATTGGTAGTTTGGTGGCTGGCCTCTGAACCCCCTCTAGTTTTGCGATGTCTCTCTTTAATAGTGGAGACCATATGGCTACAGAGAACTCCAAATGGGGGCGAATGTATGATTTGTATAACTTCAAAAATGTATCCAAGGTAAGTAAGATTACTGAAAGATTTTCTGATCATAAAAATCAATTGATCACATTTTTTCACTGCCTTGTGCACTCCATGACAGATTTTCCATTATAATTATTCCGAGATCATTTTGTTGTGAAACGCTTGGCAATTCTGTATCATCTATATTGTATACTACTTTAGGATTAGTTCTAGAATATACCTCGCGCCAGACAGAAAGCCAGAGTCGCCAATAAATAGGGGTTTAATCTAGTTAAGAAAACAATTTTTTTTTGGTTTGGACATTTTTTGGTGACCGATTCCGTTAATTCTTGTTTTTCTCTATCCCCTCTTAAAATATTTGTATTTGGTCATAGTTAATAAACATAAACACTGTGCATATTTACCTTTATTATTTATTAATATTTTAATATTTAGCCAAAACATACCATAATGCCTTCGAACTTTAATTACAGTTATTTATTGTCAAATAAAGCAGAACATAGTTACAGATACCGTGGCTTTTAAACACAAAATATTTTCCTTGGGGATACAACAGGAATAACCGTAAAAACATGCTAATATTAGACTATTTTATGCATATCACAATGTCACTGATCACTCGGTCAAAAACTCAGTTCATGCAGACAAAGATTCAACAGATACCTATTATACGCACAGCATTTTCACAAGAATGTATATTTAAATGTTTATTTTAATATTATTTATACCGATTTTCCAAACTCTTACCTTGTTTCGCCAATAAACTTTATTATTAGCACAATTCTTAATAAATGTTTGCGAAACTGTTTCCTAAAGTAAATATTTTGGTCTAAGACACAACACAAATAAATTATGGCAAGATATTAAAATAGAGTCCAGATTCTAGGTGACTCATCAAAAGTTTTGTTTTGTGAGAAACTACCGAGGTTAGTTAACTGGAAATGACTTCCTGTTGGTTATCACTACTGGACATCCCAAACTGCATCAACAATGACTTAAATCTTATTTATATTTAGTGAATTGAAGATAGATTGTCGTACATTAATTATATCGGTAGTTCTATCGCCACCGACTTTTAAAATACAGTTCAAAGTTCATGAGACAGAAAAGAAACATGTTGCTAAACATTAATTTTCATATAAGTTTTAAACAAATAAAAATGAGTTATTAAATATTTTCTTTTGGAAAATATAAAATAACAATACAAGTTAAGATAAAATCTCAAGAATGTTACTAAAATAAAACGTGCTCTGAAAATTTTGCGCAACAAATTTTTGTGGTCTGTAATAATCTACTCTACAGGGTGATTCAGAAATTATCTAAAAAAAATTTGGAATGTATTGGGTGCGTCATGAAAAATGGAGTAAATGCCGTAAAAAAAGTTTTTGTAAAATCCTTAGTTTCCGAGAAATTAATTATTGCAGTTGTAGTATTTTCAACTTTTACATCGCTGGGCTACTGTATTCCTTAGTTCTTAGCCAGGCGATTCCAAATATTGAAATTTGTAGTACTAACTTTTTTGTGATGCGTTTATATTAGTTTTTCATGTTTTTTACGTGTACAGCAACTCGGAGTTGATGGATATTGTTTTAATTTATGGCGAAGTGAAAATGCTTTAGCAGAACGATTTCCCGGTAAATATGTGCTAAACGCAGCTACTTTTACGACAGTGTGTAGTAAGTAAAAGTGCATGGGGCGCAGGTGCAACACGGGAAATTTGCAGCAATGCGGCGTATCATGGTACACGAGGCTCAATTATATCAGTACAGCGTGTCCAAGCATTAATACCAAAGGATTGGACGAGGAGGACCGATATCATGGCCACCACGACCTCCTGACTTTAAAATCCTTTAGACTTTTGTAGGGATATTTAAAAAATGAAGTGTATCGTATCGAACTGGACACCAATGATGATTTAGGCCCGCTACAGACTATGCGTGGTTTGTAAGCAATTCTAAGGAATTCGTGCATCGTGTGTAGGGTTCTTATGAATGAATTTTTAACGAACAAGACCCTACACACTATTCGCGAATTCCTCGCATATCACGCATCGCGACTCGTAAATTAACGCATAGTTTGTAGCGGGTCTTACGCAAACATATAGTCGCTGTAAAAAATGTATGAGTTCAAACGGATGGAAAAGCAGAAACATTTGTGTTAGTGTGTAGAAATTGGATAAAGCGGCCTCAAAATTTTGTTGGTGTAACGTCGGGTATGTACTATTTTATTAATTCGAACCACAAATTAATTATATTAATAATTCATAACAATAGCGACAAAAGAATTTTCTGTATAAAACAGGTGTTATAATAGTTATTTATGCAACAAGTACAAAAAGTAAATGTTTATTGCACGCGACGTGACAATGAACACTTTTTGTACGAGTTGCATACAATATTTTTCTACGTTCATGCAGGAACCAAAAAATGTTTTATTTATAGTCTGTTTAGAAATGAAAGAGAGTAATAAAAGTTATTAGTTATTATGTATGCAAATCGTAAATAAATGTAGTACTGGTGTTTATATTCAATATTTTTATATTATGTATTATCGGTATAGATGAAGTGTACTTTTAAAAAAACTTTGTGTGATCGAACCGTACTAAATTGTAGTAGGTAGCTCAATCTTCATTAAGATTGACAAGTGTCAAAAGTTCCTTTTTCACCATATTTGTTTCAAAAGAAATGTTTTTTCCGGATAACCATTGAATTAAATCGGCTTTCCTCCAAGCAGTCGTAGGCGTCCGCTCGGTCTGCCGTGAATGGTAACTGGCATTATCCATGACAATTACAGACCCCGGGGAATAAGATCCAATATCTGTGTAAAATACTTTTCGAAAACATCTGCGTTCATGTCTTCGTGATAGTCACCTGTATTTTTAGATTTAAATAAAAATAAACCGCCATCTACAAAACCACTGGCACTACCTATATGTGTCACTATTAATCTTCGCCCTTTACCTGAAGGTGCCTTGAACCCTGTTGAAAGTCCATCCAAAAATGCTTGTCGAAAATTTTTTACATTTTTATCTTGCCATACTTTTGTTACAGTATATCTCTCGTTGACCCAAGTTTCGTCTAGATAATAAATATTCCTCCCTTCGTCACGGAATTTTCTAATTGATCTTAAGTAGGATCTTCGTCAACAAATAATTTCATCTTTATCGATAAGAACTGACTTCCTGCTCTGCTTTTCCCAGCAAAAATTCAACTCTCGTAAGACGGCCCATAATTTGCTTCTATTGATTTTTGGCAAATCGCTGTCCTCTAAAAGTTCACTTAAAATTTTGTTTAGCGTTTTCTTTTTTAAAATAAAAAGAGTGTACTTTTCTGCGAATGACATTTTTGAAGAAATCATCTATAACGACTTTTGACCTCCCTGTAGATGATTTTGGGGGATTTACAGTATCTTGTTCATTTTTTGTTTCCTTTAAAAGTCTGTAGATAGTCGATTTTCCAATCCCTGTCATTTTGGACCACTTTTCCACGATGTCGTCAACACTGTTGGTAGGATTTTGGTGTTTCAATGCATTAAATACATTTAATATAATAATCTTCTCATTCTGAGACAGCGCACATATTTTCACGCGTTTAGCATGTACATAATCTGATAAGCTCGACATTTTAGCCAAACAATATTATTATATCCACTGGCACAATAGTCACTAAACACAAGTCGAATTTTACTCTACTGCACTAGCACGTCTTCGTATATTCATCTGTAAGACTGGATTGATCTGTCACAATACACTGGCTCCTGCCCTATGATGTATCCAGTAAAATATACTAATGTACACCCATTACCTGTTAGCATTAGTGTTACCCGATAATTACCTGAAACGAAATATTACCACGCCCATGGCCGGTTCTCATCTCGGGGTTTTATTACTCTCTTTCATGTCCAAACAGATTATAGATGACATAAGTCTAGGAAAATATGACGCCGATTTGAACGTTTATGTTTGTCATGGCGAAACGCTGTAGTAGAACGACATATGAATGCAATAAACATTTTATTGCACTAGTGCAATAAAGAACCACTTTTTCCACTAAATACAGTTCAATAAAGTTTTGCTTTTTGCATGAACGTAGAAAAAATATTATTTATTTCTTTCCTGGGAAATTTCTTTAAATTTTTTTGTCTGGCCGTCGATTACATGCTTTGTCTTGTTACAGTGTTACAGTTTCCAGTGCCGTGCAGAAGTGTACTTTTAAATCATTTCTGATCCTGACCTGTTATTTTTGTTTTTTTCTTTATAACTTGTGTATTTGTAAGCCTCCTGAATATTTTAAATTTTTTTTAGAGAAGTTCTGAATCACCATGCATACAAATGAGAGGTGGATACAAAAAATTATCGTAGAGGCAGCAACAGATCAGAAATGGACACCGGCTGTCGCCTCGAGTTTATTCCGTCGTATTGATACAGGCATTCGACGATTACCCTATGGAAAAATTCGTGCACACAATTTGTGTACATTGGCGTCGGTTATCATACAGCGCGTGGCGCCAGACGGAGGCGTGAAGAATTCTGGCTATCTCTTTCAGCCGGAAGGGTGAGTGTTCGGTTGCCAGCGAAAAAAATTACGCAACAATTTCGCTAATGCGTTTTAAACACTGGACACTCTTGGGAGTGAAGTCCACATCGAACAGAACATGATTCATTACCGGTCACGTTTCTGTTTCAAAGGTTACGAAATCAAATTTATCATACATGAGAAATAATCGTAGATGAAAGAAATGCGTTAATCAATCACTTTTTGCTAGGTTAATTTCAGGCACCTTGTACATTTAGAAATTACAACTCTCTGCAAGTATTACATATTTATTTTAAGTAACTCAGGTAGCAGACTCCTTGTCATAAAATAATGTAGCTAAATTTATTTTAATCTAAAAAATGTTGATTTGATGCATGATATCACAGTAAAAATATTATATCCAAAATTCTTAAATGAATTGGGTACTTTGGAAAATTTCACACCAAGGTTCTAACCTAACCTAACAAATCAGAAATTTGCTTTTTGTTTCATTACCAAAGTGACTCAAAAAATTTGCAGAAATTTGTATCCTCCTTGTAAGTAAGCTGTATGTGATTACACTGGAAATTTTTTGAAGTTTATATATGACTGACAATTTGTTTGACAGAACTTGATGATTTAATTATTTTTTATTCTCGAGTTAAAAGGCAAAAAAAGTATTTTGGAATTATAACTAGATATTTCAGAAATGGGACAAAACCCTCTTGAAAATCGTCGCCTGTGATAAGCATTGTCCGAGATGGTTTAGATCTGTCAACTATCCTGCGGTCGTTTTTTGTAGCTTCTGCGAACGACGAAAATGAACATTTTTATTGATATTACCCGATAGGTAACAATTAATCAGATTAGCTGCAGTATTTTGCATTTTTTTTTTCATTCATTCGTTCCAAACTGTCAAAAGTACATTTTCGCTCATTACAAGTTCGTCAGGATTACTCACTCACAACAACAAAACATACTTCGCGTACAGTTAAATAAAATACCTATTTATTCTAAGAAAATGGAACGAAATGAATACTAGTAGATAATAGAAAACTTAGAATGCAATATGCATCCGTCAGTCTTGTCTGATAATCTAGAAAAACAAACCCGCGAACTATACGAGCTCCTTCCCATTTCAGTTGGCCCACCATAGGATTTGGCAGAAATTTTGTTTTTGTGAAGCAAAAATAAAAGTACAACATTAACCTGTAAATTTATTTATCTCTTAAACAGTATTTTAAACATAATAAATAAATATGAAGCAACGAAAACCAATATCTAACAGAAAATAAAGACAAATAGAGAAAATAAGAACAAGTAGCGTAAAACTAACAAAACAATTTTAAAATTCACCACTGGGTAACATCGCCTTTATTTTTTATTACAGCCGCAATTCGTTGGGGCATAGTATTAACCAAGCCTTGACATAATTCCGGTGTAAAAGAATCCCATATTTCCTGAAGTCTTTGCTTCAGCTCAGGGATATTTCTAGCAGGATGTTTTCGTAGCACCTTTTTCATCTCATGCCACAAAGTTTCTATTGGTGATAGATCCGGACTGCTAGAAACCCATTCTAAAAGTGCAATACCATTATCCTTTATCCACTTTAATGCTTTCTTTGAGGTGTGACATGCTGCACCATCTTGCTGAAACACAAATTCTTGGCGGGATGTCAAGGATTCTTCCATGATCGGTAAGAGCGATTCTTCCAAAATGGCTAAATATTTGTCCGTATTCACAATGCCGTCAATAAAATGAAGTTTTCCCACTCCTTTAGCTGACATGCTACCCCAGATCATGACTGATGCAGGAAATTTCACCTTTCGTTTGAGATAGTCCGGATGAAACGCCTCATTTTTTTTTCGAATAACTCGACTGCGACTGTCTCCAACACACACTTCAAATCTGGCCTCATCACTCCATTGTATTGCACGCCATTGCTGAGTTGTCCAATCCTTATGTTGTCTTGCCCACCTTACTCTATTTTTCTTCTGCTGCAGTGTTAAAAGCGGCTTTTCTTTGGCCTAAAGCAAAATATTGTCATTTCTTATTTTCCTACCGCAATTTTGCTTATTAAAAAATTTACCTTATAAGTGCCAAAACCCATTTTATGAGCCTCCCTGTGCGTTGTGGATCTCGAAATTCGTCTCCCAACAGCGTCACTCCATAGAGCACTTAGCTCTAAGTAATTAGCTCGCCTATTTTTCTGGATAATCCTCTTCAACGAACGTCTATCCACATTTGTAATTTTGCTTTTTTTAATATATTGGGGCCTTGCAGCAACTGAGCCGGTATTTTTATACAGTCTAACTATGTTTCTTACACTATACCGCGATAACTCTAATAAATTTGCAATTTCCGAATTTGATTTGCCGGAATTGAAAAATTTAATAATAAGTGAACGAATTTTCTCATCAATAACCTTTCCTCTACCCATTTTAAAAAAACACAACTACTTAAGTACTTGAAGCTATACTAAATGCGTACTGACAGCTATATGAATATTAGCAACTGTCACGGTGTCAGTTTTCCACAGCAATCTTTGAATTATAGGCATCCTTTGTACCAGAACAAACATAGGTTGATTTGCTGTATTTACAAAATTTTTGCTTTTCCTTGCAAATTTAAATAGAGAGCAAGGACTTTGGTATTTTTTACTGGACATTATTTAATATACTCTGCTAATTACTTTGGGGCCTGAAAACAACCTGTAGTATTTGTTATGTTTTGGTGCTGGCCAAAAAACTAATATTTCAGTAGGTGGGCCAACTGAAATGGGAAGGGGCTCGTATTATAGAAATATATCTGTACACAACATAAATTCCTTTGTTTAATTACTATAAAACGTTTAAAATTGAAGTCATTAGAAACTAAAAAAAAACACAATCACAAAGTAAACACAGGATTTCAATTATGACAATGAATTTAAGCGTTGCTGTATTCTAAATGCCAAACGTGGGACGGGCCGCCATAGTCGGTCATAAATTAGGGGTTTAGTAGTTCAGAAAAAAAATTTCACTTTATAAATAAGTTTGGAAATTTGTTTAAGGGTGATTTTGAATTCTTATTTTTCTTATCCCGTCTTAAAATATTTGTACTTGGTCAAAGTACCCTGTAAATCAATTGAAACAAACAAAAACAGTAAGTTAATTATTTATTATATTCTACATATAACTATATTATTTTCAATTACAAAGTTTAAATATTCTCCCATAGTCTTCATTTGCAGTTTGCACCTTCAACTCAATAGATAGTTTGGTGTGAATTTCCTTACAGAATATCCCACGAGCTAATATTAATAACCGGAAACCGGACGATTTGTGTTCCATGATTTTCTAGGACGAAAAAAACGACTCCGTACATATTTTTGCTCAAGCTAGACGTTAGAGGGCGCTACAAAATATAAATTTAGTAGATAAAGATTGCTCAAAACTTTTTTCTCACCGTATGTATGAAGTTTTAATAGAAAAATATTATTTTCTCTTTTTTACTTAGATAAGGTATACGAGTATTTACTAGTTTTATGTATGTATATATATTTTTTTTGTTTCCATACCTATTTTTCTTTGACTTGAGTACTTGAGAAATACAACTTAGAGGATTCTAAATACATCCATCCATCAATCATCTATACATTATATTTAAGTTATTTGTTTTCAGACAACATACCATGTTGTCACATTTGTCAATTTTTAGTGTAAATACGGAAGTTAATGAGGAAAACAACAATCGTTAAAAAGAGGAAATACGGTTCATCCAAACGATAGTAAACCGAAGTAACTGGTGTGCATCGGAAAGCATTCGCCTAGATCTAGTACACCTTATTTGCCGCCCAGTTCCGGCCATTTTTGAGAATGCATATTCAATGGAGCATAGACGGACCTTTAATTTCCCAAGTTGAAGTAATTTGTTTTCTTCGTTTAAAATATTCTACTGTGGGTATTCGAAATTTTAGATAATATCATTTGACTTTTTTTTTAATGTCATTTCCATAGCCGTATCAGTTTAAAGGGTCCGAAAACAAATTGGAACGACTAGAAGACAGTACCCTGGACAAATTATAATCATTATTTTTAGAACAGTTTTGGATAAAAATGAAAACGCCTGACGAGTTTTGGAACACAGCCCTGAAGAACTCGAAATAATTCAGTCAACTTTTGGTGACAAATTTTCGGTTAGTGGTTTTAGTTCAACGTGAATTTCGTCTTAGATTCCCTGAACATGTGGCACCAATAGGGACATTGAGGCGTTTAAGGGCGCCATATTCTTGAAACAGTGTTTTCTACAAATACAAGTAATTTTAGATATTTAAGAACTAAATAATATAGAGCTTAACAAATACCAGGAATGTATAACGACTGAAAACGGTCTAACCAACAACTTTCAAAATACATATATTTTTTTAAAATTCGATTGGTAAATATTGTTATAACATAAACTTACATAGTTCTGCATATAATATTGTTCACTTTTATTTACAAATGTGAAAATAATTGTTAAAATATGAGGTTAGAATAGCAAAATAATGTGTATCATACAAATGCATTTTAAAAGTTATTATATTATTTAAGGAGAATTTAAATAGTAAAAGTAGATAAACAAAACATCAGTAATTTTATTTTTTATATTACTTTTGCTCAACGTGTTTTATTTTTCGAGATTTCTATACTTAAAAACACTATAAATTTGATCATTTTACGGCGAGAAATACGGCGACCTTTAAATACTCCTACATAATATACTACTGTATTTTTGCAAATCAAATCTATACTCCAATAGAAAACAAATGGAAAAATGTTTCAGGACGGTAGACATACACTGTCGCACATGTAACACGAACGACAATAGACATTTTACAGCCAGCGTTTCCCGATATGGTTGAGAATTTATAGCTAGAAGTATTGAGAATAGTCATGGAAAATTGTATGTGCAATAAATAAAGTGACATTAATATATACATGCAGAAAATATACAACATTATTTTAACGGTTCGACTTATGACGTCACTATAATTTCAGCATCAGATTTATAGAAACTAATTATTTTAATATAAGAAGAACAAATTTCATATTTGCGAATGCCTTGTTTGAACATAAAATCAAACTTGTCGCTAATATAATAGAAAAGATACACATTACAAGAGTCGTAAATTGTTCAAAACGTCAAATAAATTAAAGTTAATGCATGCTAAGTAGCATGATGTAATTCTCAACACGAAACAATATGGACTCTGATGATTCGAACACCTATCCCTCAAGAAACAGGTTCTCTAAAGATTACATTCTCCATTATGTTTATTTATTATTCAGCGAAAGAGACACATTGTTAATAATTTATTTCACTGAAGTATTGAACTTTTTATTTTGTCACCATATCGAAATACAGCGCTGATCTCATTGCGTTGCAATGTAACTGATAATCAAAGGAAAGGATTGAGAAATTGGAATTAAAAATACAATATTTCTACACGAACTGGAAACTTACAGAACTTGGGTTAATTAATTAGGCAATTTTTTATGACGAAAATTCTGTAAAAACCTATGTGACACGAAAGCAGCGACAAACCTGTTAGAAGGAAGGTACTACGGGTACTATAAATATGCCATATTACACGTGTTTTGTCCGTTTCAAGTATGAAGTACAGTTATGTAAATATTTTGACTTTGTTACTTGGTCGAAGGCCTTCACTGACCCAAACACAACAAGGAATTAAAGAAAACTTAACATTTTACGTATATATAAGGTGATTAAAGTCATAATGTCATTAATTTTAAGAGAAGATAGGGAAAAATGAGTATAATGCGAATACGCGAATTAAAAAAAAATAAATGCATATTTACGCCAAAAGAAAATATTTTTAGACCATTATTTAAACCCTCTTTTCACTGTCACTGAGCGCTGGCGGCAGTTCAACTCGGTATCGGCCTGACGCGACGTTGCCAAATTTAAATATTTTCCTATAGTATCTACTTATTGTAATATGTAATTAATGCTATAAATTATTTTCTAAAAGTAATACGGAAATTACAAAACTCATACATAAATAGTGAAATATAATCCAATACTCAGTAGATTATATCATTAAAAGGAACTGAAACAATTTTTGTTTTTAAATATAGACTAGTAAAAAAAACCTTATGCTCAACAATTCACCTACCTTTGACCTACCGTATTTACGCCAATACCTTCGCTTTTAATGTCTACTCAATAACAAGCGCTGCAGAACCGCTAAGTAATAACAGCATACAATAAACTTGCATCTTTATAAACAATCGGTGTAATCAATAGGGAAATCATGAGAATTTTATAATAAATGCCAACCGTAAAAATCAGCGCCGACATCAGATAGACTGTAATCGGCACACTCGGCACAACTAAACAGTTGGCAGTTCAAATTCCCGTTTAATACGTTACCGGCGGAATAAGTCGAACATCGTTCGGATCCATTTTAGTACAAAAAGTCGCCGAGTAGGATAACACGTCGAGTGCAATAAACACTTTTTGTACGTGTTGCATACAATATTTTTTCTAGGTTCATGCAAAACCAAAAAATGTTTTATTTAGATGACATTAAGTAGGAAAATATGACATCGATTTGAACGTTTATGTTTGTTATTATGACAAAACGCTGTAATAGAATGACAGATGAATGCAATAAACATTTTATTGCACTAGTGCAACAAAGAACCACTTTTTCCACTAAATATAATTCAATAAAGTTTTGTTTTTTGCATGAACGTAGAAAAAATTATAAAAGACATTTTAATATACATGTGCATCTGTTTTCCGTGTGCATCCATGTTATTCGGTACCTACTTATCATAAGTAATGGATTTGATTCTGATTCATATTCATAATCAAATGCGATTTGTATTACTTGTACAAGATCAATTTGATTCTGCTTTCAAGAATATAACGAAAAGATAGCAAAAAACAGGTATACTCGCGACAAGAATTCAGACGACTTACGTCATACGAACAAATGAATAATTCGTTGTATTTTCTTCAAAATATTTAAGAAACTGCAACTGATAGTAATAAAACTATATACTACACTATAAGTTTGCATTATATATTGCACTAAATTGCAAAAAATGATTGTTTTTAACGCGACCGAATATCGAAAATTACGTTGACAATAAAAACAAATGTGTAACGTCAGCTGTGACGTAAGACGTCTGAATTCTTGACGCGAGTATATATTTTTAATGCTTTATCCGAGGCTTCATCTAACATTATTTATTGTATAACATTTTGCGGAGCTTTAAAACTGGTATTACGAGGGCAAGATGAATGAATTTTTACGTCAGAACTTTACAAAACGCTTAATGAATACCTGAAAAATGCAACAATTTTTAAAGGCACCTCAAAGAATATACAAAATGCAGATATTTTAGATTACAAACAAGAAGTTTGTCACTAGAAAAAAAATCTATCTCTTTAGCACCGAATATGTTATTATATGTATATGGTCCTGAGAGGCAACGCTGTTAGACTTCTATATAACTTCAATACTCGTACGCGTCATCAGAAAATTTGTAGCGGATCAGACGCGTCGAGTAACTTTTTTTTTTCGATTTTCTGCCTTTATTAAGCCTTCCGACTACATGGTTACAATTAATGACATTATGACTGAATCACCCTGTATGTATAAGTTACAATCATATAATATTCACCTTTATTTACCAAACGCAGTATTAAATAATCCATCAAATCACAGAACTAACTGATACAGTGTCAGTCAACAATCTAATCGTATATTGCTAAACATCCTCACACACAAAAAAGGTAATTAGAAGGGGATAACCCGCCGGCTTTGATCCTCATCCAGTCTAGATAGCCTGATTAACTTCAGGAATCCATAACGGTACAGCGATTTAGGTTCGATAAAGTAATTCTATTTCGTTGGTTATGTTCACCGATTAGACAGCGAATTCGTAGAGCCACATAGTGTTCCGGTGGCTGTAAAGTGGACGGACGAATACGCTAGCCCTAGTTTGCCAAATTGACAGGTCAGCAGAAAAGTTTAAAATAACAATAGAAAGCAGTACATTTAAAATTTTATTACAATTGTCATAACATTGATTATACAGAGTGTTTCTTAAGTAGAGGTCAAAAATTCAGAGGCGTATTCTGTGGTCAAAAATAAGGATTTTTTGTTATATAAATATGGAGTGTTAAGACAGCCACTATCTAGCTACAGTGTGTCAAAAAAACAGTTTTTAATTTCTAAACCGCTCGAGATAATTTAACCAAATTCGGTGTGCACATTTAGTATGATAATAGAAATGACACAAAAAATTACAAGCTTTAGAAACTTACCAGTGGCGGAGATGTGAGTATCATCAATCATTATTTGCCAAAATATAACACCCTGTATATTATTACAAATAAAATAGGTCATATGCGCCATTGTATTATCTTCACTTTTTTCTTGTTTTACACTTTTTTGTATTCTAAACTAGTTAACAACAACATTGATTTATCTGATCAAGTACGTTTTTACGATACTCATTACATTATGTACTTAAAATAACGAATTAATTAAGATCTTGAACACGAACACGTGCAAAAATTTCAGGAGTGCTACTTAGATTCAATGTAAACCCTGTCAACTAATGTCTTGAGATGTCCCAAAACAAATAAATCAATAGGGTTCATAACGGGTAATTTGGGTGGCCAGGTTGATCAGATTCTTGAGTGCCTCGTCCAATCACGTTATTACCTAATATTTCATTTAAAAATTCACGAGCAGTCAAACTAAAATGTGGCGGAGCCCCATCGTGCATAAACCACATTCTTTGACTTAACGCCTAGGGAACATCGCCAAGTACATAGTTCAGGTAAAAAGTTTTCAAGAAAATGTCTGTAGGTGGCACCGGTTTAAAGTTCTTGGCAAAATGCAAGGCTTAACAAGAAAATCCCATGTTTAACACTATAAAAGAACTGCCACAGTATTTCTCTATGCTGAATACATAATACGAGTATGAGGTACTGTAAATTATTAGCCTGAGAAAAGCAATATAGTCAGCTTTTGCTTTTACTTCGGCACAAACAAAACACTAGATAACTAACTGTATTAGTATCGACAGATAGTGCTCGTCGCAGGTGC
Source organism: Monochamus alternatus (assembly GCA_037114965.1). Lineage (NCBI taxonomy): Eukaryota > Metazoa > Arthropoda > Insecta > Coleoptera > Cerambycidae > Monochamus > Monochamus alternatus. The sequence continues at coordinate 7,055,911 of CM073426.1, read as the reverse complement.
ATTTGCTTTGCCGAAACGGCCAATTTACAACATTCAAAGTCAAGGGGAAGGAAAGATATAGCAAAAGGTCCTGGGAAATGCCTGCCGATTGTTTTATCCGACAATACGACTCGTAGGTATACACGGTGGTCCGTTTTAAATATACAGGGCAGCCCAAAAAAAAGTTGCACCTTTTGATGACCACTGCGGTAAACCAAACAGATCCAAGATATAGGCTGTTGCCGTTGGTGAAATATTGTGAAAATAAACCAAAAATAGCGATTTTAGAAAATACCTATCATTTAGCGTCATTATTTTAATACAGACGGAACTGAAATTTGGTACAGAGGGATAAAACTATACGATTTTCGTTGCAACTTACGTAAAATACCAGTGGCGTACCCGAGGGAGTGACATTCCTGCACACAAAACGTACACCTGACGATGAAAAGAATCTGAAGAAATCAATAAAATCTGTAAATTCATGCACATCACTTAAAATCACATAAATCATGCGAAATCTTGTAAAATCAATGAAATCTGTAAAATCCGCAAAATCACCTAAATCAATTAAGCAAGTAATTTCATTTAGTATTTTTAATTTTTTTAATATTATGTTGATTTTGGGGTTTCGCTTAAATTAAATCTTGTTTAAATTTTGTATTTGGTTTTATGTGCTTTATGGTATTAAAATATAGTTGTAACTGTCAATATTATATATTTAGTACAAATAGGTAAGTAGAACTGATGTTAAGTTTAGCTAGATTTAATTACTTACCAAAAAGAAAATTGCCAAAATTATTATTTAATATCCTATACTTATATTTTTACAAGATTTAATAAATAATATTTCTTAAATACGTAAGTATGGTAATTGAATAAAAAAAAGAACATATTAAGTACTATCTTATTGATTTTATTTTTGAGTCACCTTTCTATAAAGTCGAATATTACAAGTTAATTTTAGCCTCAATTTTATTATAGCACTTATAACGCAGGTTACTTATAGCTAGTGCAAATTTAAATTTCCATCTTAAATTCCATCGTTGAAAAAAAATCATATTTTGAAACATTAAAAAAAATATCCAATTATTCAGAAAATATACTATTATGTAAGTTTTAAAAATTTGTTTTGATTTTATCTTTAAATACTAAAATCATCAAATGAAAATGGAACCTCGGGAAATCAAGTGGAATCAATAAAATCAACGAAATCATGCGAAATCAGCGAAATCAAGTGAAATCAGCGACATCAGTAAAATTAAGTGAATTCAAATAAAATCTGGCAAAATCACGAGAAATCAACTAAATCAGGAATTCAAGTGAAATCTAATTTCCTAAAGTAATAGGGAATCTGAAATTAGGTGTATAAAATTGTTTTAAGTGTCACATCTCTCGAGCGTACCCTTATTAAGAAATTCAAACTTATCTCTAAACGGCTGGAGAAACGACGCCCTTAAAACCGTATACTTATTTACTTAATTTTAGCTAGAGTACGCCCCTGGATATTCTGTACTCAATTAAGAAATGGCCTTGTAACTGACATAAATAACAGTATGCAATAATGTTACAAATTGTAACAGGCAATTTTTGTTATAGGCTTCAGCTGTATCTTATATTTTCTACTCTTACAGACCTGTTACATATTTATATATATATATATATATATATATATATATATATATATATATATATATATATATCAATATATCAATAGATCAATAGATCAATAACTCTCTACAAATAATTTAGAAATTATTAAACTTGACAACATTAGTTAGAAGGCAACAATAACAAAAAATGACAAAATACATGAAAAAAAGCTTTCAAGTAAATTTTTATAAATTATACAATAGATTTTACGCTCAGTGAAACCTAAGAACGGCCCTGACTTGCACGAATCGATACTAATCCACACACTACACGATTCGCCTCGTATTAAGCCGGATCAAACTGTAAATGTGTGGGTTTCGAGTCGAAGACATCGCGCACAAGTGGCTAAATCGACAGCTAGACTATGATGATGATTCCCACTAGTGTCATACCCTGTACAATGACTCCGTTGCCTCCACGTCCATTCACATGGGAGTTTTGTATCAGCTGCTTAATTGACTGCCTCCATTATGCAGTTCCATGGGATCCCGATCGAACCGACGAGTCCCACCCGACTCCAGTCATTGTTTCGAAGCATAGCGTTATTATTTTCACCGGTTATTGTTTTTCGCGATGAAAAAAATAAACGAGCAGGGTATTGTTTTCGCATTTTTATATAACAGTGTTTTCTGTTGCGGTAACGCGTTGGGTATCGCTGTTAATTGCAGTGGAAGGAGCTTGTCTTAATTAATTTAACGCCGATGGTTTCATATTACATACCCACGTTCTACCGCGTCTACGATACCGCTATACAGGGTGATCCAGTCACAATGTCATTAATTTAAAAAGGAGATATGCAAGAATAAGTATAATACGAATACGCGATTTAAAACGATTTTAAATCAAATAAAATATTTTCAAACCCGCATTTCAGACTGTCACTGACCCGACGTTGCCAAATTTAAGTATTTTCCTACAGTACCTACTTATTATAATTTGTAATTAATGCTATAGACAATTTTAAAAAGTATGCAATTAACATATTAGATTTCAACATAAAAAATATTTAACATTGAAATTACAAAACTCCAACGGATCAAAATAAACAATTCATATTTCATTACATAAATAGTGAAATAAAATCCAATACTCAATAGGTTAAATTATTAAGACAGGCTTAAAAGATTTTTGTAATTAAATACAGACAAAAATAAGAAAATCCTCGTGCTGTCAACAGTCCAAAACATATTCGACGCAATCCGAGTCTTGACCTACCGTATTTAGGTCAATAACCTTGTTTTTAATATCTACTCAATGACAGGAGCTTCAGAGTTGGAAAACTGCTAAACAATAACAGAAACAAACAATAATTAAATTTGCAATTTTTATAAACACTCGGTGTAATCAATATGAAATCATGAGAATTTTATAATAAATGCACCAGCGCAGTAATCAGCGCCGACATCGGATAGGCTATAATCGGTACACATCGGCACAGCGAAAAAATTGTCAGTTGAAGTTTCCGTTTAATACATTACAGGCGGAATAAGTCGAACACCGCTCGGGTCCGTTTTCTTATGCAAGTGAGCCCGCCGTCATCTAAAACATTGCCCGACTTCTCTCCCTTCATCCATCAGTTATCATTTTCGCGTAGTAGAGGTTGAGGATAACTAGTCGAATAGTCATCAGAAAATTTGTAGCGTACCAGGAGCGTCGTGTTAGAGGGAGATAAACCAAAGACTATTGCTCATCCTGCCAATTTCCCACTCCTCTCACCCACTAATTACAGACATTAATTTGAGTAATGCTGTAACCTCTTGTTTGATCGTTTACTAACATTGTTGGTCGATGCAGTTTGAGATATTATAACTTATCACATTTTATTATGAGAAAATAAACAGAAAAATAACAGAAAATGCAAAATAAATCGACTTATTTTTTTCTTATATCCTTAGGTGTTAAACGTGAACGTACACCCTAACACATATTAATTCCTAAAGTCGAAAAACTTTTAATCGAAAATGTTTGAGGATTATTACACAGTGCCTTCGAAAAGTAACGAATAAATTCATTATTTTTTAAATTTAAGTTTTCGAAAAAATCCCCTGGCACTTTTTGACATACGACCCACATTTGTGACGTCATCTTTGTTTGAGATATGACGTCATCGACAATTTTTTTAAATAGCAACCCCCAATTTTGACCATGCCATTTGAAAGAGCGTGTCATTCTACATACATACATCATGAAAACTTATGGTGTTACATAACAAAAATTTCAAGAAAATAATGTTGAAGATTTTAAAATTTAAATTACACAATACTGAAAATGATAATGATTATGTAAAAAATCGACTAAATTAAATGTTCAAATTATGCACCGTTGGCTGCCTGACAGTAGCCAAGACGATTAATAAATTCTTTTTGGACATTATCAATAACTTCAGGAGGTATACGATGTATCTCGTGACGAATTCTTGCTTTTAAATCTTCTAAATTAACCGGTCTAGTAACGTATACTTTGCTTTTTAAGTATCCCCACAAGAAATAATCTAGGGGTGTCAAATCAGGCGATCTGGCTGCCCACTCAATCGGCCCCCTTCTCCCTATCAAACGATTCGGGAACAGCTCATCTAAATAAGCACGGACAGGTGTTGCATAATAGGGAGGTGCACAGTATTGTGAAAATTAAATTTTAAAATCTTCAAACATTATTTTCGAGCTCAAAATTAAGAGATTTATACATATTAAAAATGATGCACCCTGAATTAGATAATTGCTAAAAATCAACACAATCTTCTTGTGCAAAAAACAAAAAAGCTATTTTATCAGAATAAAATATTAAACTAATAATATATCGAAAACCACTTGGAATGTAGTGAGAGATTTAACAAATAAAAACAAGGAACACGAAAACATCAATATACTTCATAAACGACAACTATGTAACGATCCTTATGAAGTAGCTAATATGATAATGATTTCTTCACAGACACACCACATAAAGTAATTAATAGTATATCAAAAGCCAATACAAATAGTGAACATTATGCCATTTGCAACAGTTTATCTTTTTTCATTGAACCATTCGTATGTGAAGAACTTCTAAATTTATTAAAAATCAATTTAAAAAATAAACATTCTTCGGGACCTGACAATATTCCAATGCATTTATTAAAAAAGATACTTGATTTCACAATAGAACCAATTATATTTCTTGTAAATCTATCTTTTTCAATAGGAACTTTTCCATACCATGGCTAAATTTAATATTACAACTACTTCTGGTACAAATAAAAATGTATCTAATTATTAATTTCTGGGTAACAAAATAATGTAATTGGAAATAAAATAAAATGTGATATTATTTACGTTAACCTGCTGAAATTTTATAATTACAATTTTGGACTTTCGCATAACTGCGTCGCGGCATGGAATAGTGTCCACAGAGGCAGAAGTATTGCTTCGCCATTATTGCCATGTTGAATTAAAAATTTCCGAATAAAGCAGCAGTAACGTTGGAAATGCTATAACGTCTCCATTTAAAATTATGTTAATTTAGGTAAAAATAATATAAGTAGATGTTATTATTAAAGCTCAATTACTGGGACCACTCGCTTCTTTGTTATTCGCTCCATAATTCATTTATTAATAGGTATTCAAAAAATAGTGGAGAAACTGAGAAGTGTTACCTTTATGAGAAAAAATCAATTTCAGTGACAATGACTCGTTGTTTAATCGATTCTATTGTATACTAAATATTAGGATCCATTTCTAACGGACCTATTTATTAGGTTTATGTAGGGTTAGGGGACCACAATAGGGAATTAAACTTGGGCTAATTTCACTGTTCAACAGATGTTGCATACTTTCCCTCTTGAAAAATACGTTTTGTAATTACGAAAATAGATGATCGTAAAACTTACAGACGTTAACTATTATGTGTCAAAATTTGTCGATGCGTTTAAAGGACATGCATTATGCGATCGCAGTTCAAACGCCATGTTAGTCTCGTCGTTTAGTGAATAATCTTCGAATGGTTTTAAATGGTTTTCGACGAAAACTTTTTGGATTTCGGCCATCGCATAGAGAAAAACATATCCGATTGATTTTGTAAAAGTGATCAGCTCGCCACAGAACGGTCCATGATGCGCCTAAACGCGACCATATAGTGTGTTCCGTCGTTAAATGTACACGACCAAGGAAATAGAAGTCATAGAAGTAAAGTATAGTCATGGAAATATTATTGATAAGGTTTATTTCTTGTAAATCGTATTTTATTGCACAGTAGTCACAGTTAGTACTTAAGTAGGTATAATTCCACTGATTTTGGTTTTCAGATAACTACCAAATATGACACCGAGAGAAAAACTGCAAAATTTACTCAAATCTCACGATTCACTTCACTTGACGTTTTAAAAAATAAATGTCAACAAATATATTCAATCGGTCAGTGGCCGCGCGGTTTAAGGCGAGAGTACTTGAATCGAAGTGACTAGATCGCTGTGGGTTCGACCCCCGCAGCCGGTAGACCGTATATAAGCTATATTCATGGAGAGGATTGGCATCCTCTCTGCGGGTATGGTAGGGTGGAAGAATGTGGGCTTGGATCAATGTGAGAGATTGATACCGGTTGACGTTTGACTACCCCCTAATTAATGAGATCCAGATTTCCCTCATTCCTGCACTGAATGGTGGTTAGGGTCTTCCCACGTAAGTCGTTCCTGGGCGCAAATGCGGCCTGATTAATAATAATAATATGCCGCCTCCTCTCCTGCACGTCTTCAATTTTTGGACTAATCCTCGTGATTAGAATGAGGGGTAGAGATATTATTATTATATTATATTAATTCAATATTAAATTATTGTTTTAGTTCGACATAAAAGTATCAGTTGGAGAAATTTAAGAATGTATATAATAATAATAATAATAATAATATGCAATCCACGATGTTGATTCTATTAACTGAAATAAAGATTTTAAACAATTAAGTACGAAACTGTTCTATATAAACATCATATTGTTAATCTTAATATTATAGTACTGTTAGTACTAGTAATGTTATGTTATAGTACTTATAGTGCAAGTCAATATTTTTGGTAGGATGTGCGGAGCCAAGAGGGACGCCTTGTAGAGGTGGGCCTTTTTTCCGTTCAGTAGAGATGGGTAGTTGGCGAACGAACTAGTACAAACGAACTATTCACTTTACTGAATGAAATGAATCATTCCTTCTTGTCGGACTGAATCATTCTCTGTGAACTAAAAGCAACGTTGATTCTAAAAAATTTAACAATGTAATTCAGGCGAGTCAAATTCAGTCCTTCTATACTTATTCAGTAGTTCGCTGAATTAAATGAAAAATTGCAACTGATGATTAGACATAGACGGTATCGGAGATGTGACTCAATGACCGGTTTCAGTCGGATCACCTATATAGAATAGCTAGTTCGGTGTCTTGCTACAGAATATTTTCTTAAGCAGAGTAACAAAGAACGAGCTCCATATGAAATTAGTTTTTTTTTTATTTTAAATATTACTTCTTTTGTTAATTTAATACAATATTTTCATACCTAAAATTATATTTTATTACCTATAATGCTTACCTATAAATGTTTTAATCTAAAATCTAGATTTGTCTGTAATCTCGAAAGCATTGTATGTTATACCTATGCCTCTAAATTACGATACCACGCGAGTCATGAAACAGTGACGTTGTAACCAAACTCCGATATTGAACGTCGAGACTGAACGATCGGTGGTCGAATTACAAAAATACAATTCTCGACCGTACTGAATCAAATGAATTACTCAAGTGAATGATTCTCTTAGGTGAATGAGACTGATATAATGAATTCACCAAAATGAACTAAACGTCCCATCTCTACCGTTCAGCCTTGACTGCTTTTGCAGCCGATGATTCTACTGGGAACCTCCTCCTGTCTCATATCTCGGGTCCCGACAAATTACATCGGTAAAAGTTTATCTTCCGGCGTTCGACAGGGTACGTGAAATGTAACGAACTACATCTAGCGGTCATTAACTACTCAACTCATTGGCCAACAAGTATTACTTTCAAATAAAAGGCTAAATATTTGAATCAACATTTCATAGAATTAAACTAAAACAGTTTACAGTTTAAAATTAAAGTTTCTTTGGCTGGAGATAATTAGAAATGTTTGATTTAATAATTTGACACCGTTAAGTCAACAAAATAACAGTTATTTGATATTGGTGTAATTTTACGTCAAACAATAATGAAAATAAAAACAATAAAGAAAAATCATTGAATTAAATCATCAGAAGCTGTGCCCAAATAAAAAAAACGTAATATAAAAGAATAACACGTAAATGAAACAAACTATGAAACTGATTTAACATCAAACATGAGAAAGCGTTGAATTAAGCAGTAAGTCGTCACAATGTTTTTTGCGAGTTTTTTGTTTTCAGCGTAATTTTATTATTTTATTTTGTTTTATTTCAAAAAAATATTCTTGCGGCAACAATAAAAAAATTACATCAAGAAAATTGTTGCTTGAAGAGTTTGTCTCTTCTCAGTGTATATTGCGTTCACCTGTTGCCAAGTCAATCCGTCAATCACCCCCTATGTGTACTTTCACTTCAGTTTTTAACAGAGGAAGAACATAATTTAGTTATTAATAATTATAAATTAATTTCTTCATAAAGGGCATTTTTTTAATTGTGTACTTTTTAAATTCATATCCAAGGTTTATTTTCCGCCCAATGCAATATACTCGTAGCTCGAACCGTTTAAATTCGATCATTCCCAAAATAGCAAACTCTGCAGGTGTAACAATCAGGTAAGTACACGTCGAATAGCAGATACTCTCTTCCATTTCTATTTTCAACGCCTCGTTACCTCCTGCTCGGCACTGACTACGTCACTGCCCAAATAACTCGCGGAACAATGACGACCGAGCATGACGACGTTTCACAAAGATGCCTGCGAATGTTTTTTATTTTCGGTACTCATTAGATTCTTTTGTTACGAAATGACGACTGTGATGTTGATAATTTCTGTTTGTGCTTCTTTTGTGGTCGCAATTAATTATGTGCCGCATAATAACGATGATAATAGCACGTAATAATGACTTTAGTTTCCAAGCGAACTTACGATGACGTATTTAAGTATCTAGGTAGCGATGTTGCATATGCTGGTAGGTTTTGTATTGACAATTAATTGCGCGGTTTTCAGAAGAGTGTTATTAAGTATTACTCACCCATAGCGTTAATGAAAGAGGCGTTAGAACTGTGTACCTGTGGGTTTATTGACCACTCGTATTTAATACGTTCTTTCTTGAACCCGAGTCGATGGGATGTATAGAAATTGTAGAAGTTTGGTTGTGGCCATTTTTCAAATAAAAAAAATCAGTGGAATCCTGGTTCACTATGTCGTGTTGTTTTTATTATATTATAGTTTCAATTAGATTTGACGATACTACAGAGCAGTTGAACGATAAAGTAAGTGTTTGTATTAACATTTTCAATGGGCTTGTTTAACATTTATTTGTATTTCATAAATCGAAAATATAAGTAAAAAATATTGGATCTGCAAAATATTAGAATTTTATTCGAACGTTTAATTGCTAACACTAATTTCAGGGCCTTACTTCAAATTTTTCAAACAAAAATCATAAAATCAACAACATTAGTCTATTGAAATGTTACATTATTTTGGCCTTAGCGTGCATTTTTTAGAGGACGCAATTTTATTATATACTTTTTTAAATATATTCATTAGTTTGGATTTTACAGCGCTGTGAAGTAAACACGAATTTTTTCTATAGTCCATTGAAACATTACATTTGGGGTTGCATTTTTTAGAGGACGCAATTTTATTGTTTAGATGTGAGGGCGGGTCAAAAAAAGCTTAACTTGAAGTTTGTGGGGTCGCAACCCTCCAACTTCAGCCGCCATCTTGGAAAAAGGGGGTTAATTGTTTTTAGCATTTATCAGGTAAACTATTGGTCATACAAAAATTTTTTAAAAACATTTTTTATTGCAAACTGAATCCTCTACAATTTTATTCTAGTAACTTTTTGTTGTAAAATCAAAAATAACAAAGATATTAAAGAAAAACAATCAAAATTCTGATTTATTTTTTATTTAAAAAAATGACATCAGAGCATAACAATATTGAAATGTCTATAATAAAAAACATTATAATAAAAATAATTAAAAAGTGTGCCATATCAATTGAGATAAATGTAAATAAATTATGGCATCCAAAAGAAAATTTGTCCAAAAATTTTAATTGTTTTTCTTTAATATCTTTGTTATTTTTGATTTTACAACAAAAAGTTACTAGACTAAAATTGTAGAGGATTCAATTTGCAATAAAAAATGTTTTTAAAAAAATTTTGTATCACCAATAGTTTACCTGATAAATGCTAAAAACAATTTAACCCCCCTTTTCCAAGATGGCGGCTAAACCTCGAGAGTTGTGACCCCACAAACTTCAAGTTAAGCTTTTTTTGACCCCCACCCCCTCACATCTAAACAATAAAATTGCGTCCTCTAAAAAATGCAACCTCAAATGTAACTTTTCAATGGACTACATCTGCAAGTTATAACATGAATTTGAAAATACTGTAGAATTTCGCGTGGAAACCATCCTAGCTTAAAAAGAGACTATTTTTTATACATATTTCCTTCCTCTCAATGACTACATATAAGTCCCTAATCAGTATTTCCACCGCTTTTCGCGAATTAGCATTGGCCTCTACATCCACCTCATCTGAAATTTAAATTTCGTTCATCACACCAAAACGAAACTAAGCACGCCATTTACGGATGCGTTACGCACGTCTACTTCCTTCGGACAATAAACAAGCATTTTCTCTTGCTACTTCTCAAAGACAAATTAAGTACTGCAAGGGAATGCAAATTTTGGAAGGGGACTTGACGCAACGGTCTACAGACTCTAAAGAGTATAAACAACTAGCTGGTTGTTAGAGGAAATTCCTGTGTTGGGAGGGTGCAACGTGTGAATGTACGCTGCAGAAATGCAGCACAATGCAGTTCCATTTGCATGAGAATGTGAAGTGATAATAATATAAAAGCAATTAGCTGTATTGAGATCTTATCGAATATCTATAAGGCAGCCAGCGACTTCACCATACCATATGAATGCTAATGATACTTTATTAAAACAAAATATCCCCACTCATAACCTATATTTACCATATATTACTAATTATTTGTAACCCTTAGCAAAGAGCAAAACTCTTCATAGTAGTAGACACGTTATTTTTGAAGTTCATTCAACTCCACGGAAAAAACGAGGGAATAAATAAAGCATTTTCAGCCTGCACAGATATTTTTAAAGAACAATTACGATCCATTTTAAAGAAAATTGCAAGGAATAATTATCTGTTCAAAAAAATCAAAACTTAAAGTATTTTATGTTTTTTATATAATTAAGACAGTGGCGTACTATTTTTATTGTAAATAAAAGAAGAGTGGCACAGGGTTTCTACGCCACTGGTAATAATGAGAATATTTAAACATACTGAATAATTAAAACCTATCCCATTAGAACCTAGAATTATTATTTTATTGTTTTATCACGAATGGTAAAGTAAATAAAAAATATAGGTAATACAAATTTCAAAACCTTTGACACCCTGTATCTTGGAAACGATGAACTTTTTATAGGTATATTTTGGTAAATACAACCACTTCCTTCAAGAAAGCCAGTAATTCCTGAGACTTCACGTATATATTTTACAGGGTGTCTAAAAATGGGTAATCGGGTTATAAATCGCGCCTAGGATCGTGCCCTCAAACGTATCAAACATACTGTATATTTTTAATCTACTTATTTAGATACAATATTGCGATAAGGAACGCTTATACGAGTAATGTGCTGGAAATTACTGATGAACAGCTACAACAACAAGAAATCACATCTCTGTCTAATATTAATAGATTATAGCCAATAAATAAGTATTAATTATTTACTATTTACTTACTATTTCATAAGTAGGTACTTACCGAGGGGTAAACCACTGCTTGAAATTTGTACAATGAAATACCATTTTTTAAAAATATTACCAGTAAATACCTTATTATTTTCCCAAAAAAATACCTCATCAAATAAGCAAATACCTCAAAAATACCCAAAAACCACGAATTACCCTCAAGTGCCCAAACAATACCTATGGCTATTACCCAATAATATCCTTAAGTACTTAAAAATCCCGTTAAGTACCAAAAAATACCCTTAAATACCCAGATATCTAAGAAACGACAAATACATTATATGACCCATGATTTTACTTAATTTTCCAAAACTGTCTTTCATTTCCTTAGAAATTATTTCATTTGCAGATCTACGTAAATAATATAGATTTTTTTAAGGGCTCCTTTGACTCGATCTGAATACATCTAGAAAGAACATTTTGGATTATATAAAATGTATCATAAATCCACCCAAGAAGGGTGATAATACCTACACCATGCTCCCTTCAAGCTAACTAAAAACAAACTTCTTCTTCGTCTATGAAATTATAATATTCGGTCTATACAAGGTATCCCTAAAATTATTGTCCGAATCTTGTCTCCAGTACAACCAAAATCTTTCATTAGCAAGTGTAAATGCATGGGTATCGAGGGACAATTCAATTTTAGCCCTAGATTGCTTTCCGTCATGTATTATTAGAATTAGATAATTGGCAGTTGTTTGCATAAAAAATCTTTTTTATTAAATAGAATATGAATATGATAGGAAAATCTAATTTAGCAATATATTAATTTTTATTATAGACTCATTCACTTTCTGTGACATATTTTTCATCAATAGAATAATATATACTGATTTAAAGATAAAGTTTAAGAAATTATACCATACTAAAATTTGTTAACAAAAAGAGAGGAATTTGCTAGTATGTCAGTGGATATATTCTGCGTAAATGCCTTTAAAACATTCATATAATATTAGTTTATATGGTACTGTACTGTACAATCTATTGCAATAATAATGGCACTGTTTAGTTGAATTTGGGTATTTATTTCGAACTGGTGACATATTCGTAATCAAATCTACTTTCAATTTTAAACATTAGTTCTTAGTTGTTCCACTCACCCACAGAAATCTATTGAAATTTCTACACAGAACATCCAGTAGTCAAAAAACTGATTGAGGAAGTTTCATTATTTTTGTAATAGAATGTATCTAATTCGAATCACCCTATATTATTTTCTAAACTAAAGGCTGACGAAGACAATAAAAGTCCACATAGTGGTTTAACAGTGCCTCAGAAAAATTTTACAGAAAATATTTTTGTATCTATTTTTAATAATTTTTTATTTGTCATTGCGTCCGTCAATTGTTTACTTATATTTAAACTGTGCCATCGTCATAACGCATGCGCGATCGCCATTATATTTAAAAATTGGCGGGAAAATACTAGTTTTCTCTTAAAATACCTATTAATTATCTTCGTAATACCCATTAAATACCCATTATTACCTTGATAGTACCCAAAAATACATAAAGTACCTAAACATATCGAAAAATTACCTATAAATACACAGAAATACCCAAAAAATGCAAAAAGTACCTTTAATTACCTACAGCATGTACAGTAAAATACCTCAGTGGATTCCCCCTCGGTACTTACTTACCTTCTAAAAATTTAAATTTTGAAAGGACAAGTAACGTTTATACAAGTAATAATATAGTGCAAATTACTTACTGATGAACAACTATGCAACAAGAAATCATATCTTTGCGTAATATTAATTGTAGTAAGGTAAATCGATTAATTATTTACATTACTTTCATAAGTATTAAAAAATTAAATTTTAAAGAGACATTTTATGATCCATTTTAAAGCAACACTTTCTTATGAATTACAGTCTCCCAAGAAATAAACCTTCCCGAATTCCACCGCTGCCAACAAAAAATAAATCATGGCCTACTTTCAAGACATTACTGGTTAATGGGCAGACATTTACTACACGACAAGCAGAATGCGCCATTCATACGAGCGCAAGCCTTCGTGAATTTGTTTAAACAGGATATCATCCTGATAAGCGGCTTCCGAAAAAAAAAGACGAGATGAATGACTGCGCGGCGACGAGAATAATGGTTTTATTTTTAGTACGCACATATCGATAAGAACTACGAAGAATCAAACGCGATTGCATTGTAAAGAAAGACGTTCCTTTCTTTGACAAACCGAATATATGTACTTATTTATTGATAATTTATCATAACCAAACCCCAGAATGGACTAATGTTAAGTATTTACAATTTCCTCCTAAGAGTAAGGAATGTTCGATTCATTAAAAATGTTAGATATATGAAAAATCCCATTTATTTTTAACAGTTGTATCCCGCACTATTCCGTCCGACCGACGTTAAATCTGGTTCACACTGAATATTCTTTATTGAAAATATGAATTAGGTACACATAGCGAAAGAAGTTTGACTGTCACTTTTTACAAACTTAATTGTTTTATTAATGGTTCTAGAACCGTTATAATAAAACCACAATAAAAAGCAAAGCTATGTTACAATTAAGATTAAACAAAAGCTCTTTTGAAGTAGGAAAGTTGTTCTTTATACGAATAGGTCTGTTCAAGCAAAGAATCCGGACTATTTCAAACTGTCAGAAATATTCCACCAGTAAAATTATGAATTTGTTTTCAGTAAACATCATGCAATAGTTGGTGGACGAACGTTTTTAACAGTAAAGTAAACAATAGAAGTGTTCGTAAAAATATTTTAATCTGTAACGTACGACAACATTACAATTCATTATTGGTTGATGTTAACCTCAAAGAGCCTCAAACTATATCAGAGTAGTTTATGCATCGTGCATCATATAAGTATGCGCATTGTGATTAGTACGTTTCGTTTTTTTGCACCTAGTGTTTGGTTGATGTTTCTGCTCGTGTTTGTGAGCTGCAGGTGTACTATTAATTTATGGCGAAGCTAAATGAAATTTTCTGATGTTTGTAATGAGAACATTTTTCCAAAGCATTTTGAACACTTATTATAACTATTTCAAATTGTATTAGAAAAGCCCTAAGAAAATGATTCATGGTATGTACCTATGTTTAGGCGTACTTGTTATTGTATAGAAACACCTGACCTTGCACCTGTCATGGTAAACGTGCAACGTTGTCACATATCCAAAACCTATTTGCTGCCATACCTAATTAATTCTTTTATCGTTGGTCACATAAAAGTCAATGTTTTGTTTGGTACAATTGGAGCCACTCCAACCTACTACAGGCACTATTTCGGACATCCGTATAAAATATGATGATTCAATTATTATTATTAATTTAAAATACCATATAGAATCTTAAAGTACTTTTAATGGTTAAAATTTATTGGAATAATTAAAACAATTATATTTTAAAACTAGCATAGTATTTAGTTGGTTGAAAAACCCGATAAAAATTAAAGTTGGCACATTAGCTACGCGCTATACAGCGCACATTTATAATTATTAATTAATCAAGCTAATTAAGATTAACGGCGTCCATGTATATTAAATAGGAATCCTAGCAGGAACCTGACAATATTAATGACGCAATAATTATAATTCTAAAAATTTCCAAGGCCCTCTGAATCTAACGCACTGAAATGAACCATATGTCGTTTTGATTATTATAATCGAGGAGGCCAAGGAACCATTTTTATTTCGTCGTTTCGCTTTGTGGCAGCCACATTCTAATAAATAAGTATATAATTATATACGTCAGAGCTCACTAGATATATAGAGATAAAGAAGAGGAAACAATGATTTTTATTTACCTATTACCTGTCTCTGATAAAGTTTTCTTCCGTACGATGGTTCTAGAACCGTTATAATAAAAATAATTATTGTAATTGGTTAGGTAACTTACAAAATAATAGTTCAACGGCTAGTCATTAGTATGTAGAGATAGTACCTTACTTATATACGGTATGATTAACATTGTGTATGCATTAGATTCTAGGAAAATGTATTTATTATACATATAGGTACGTCGTTACTATAGGCACAGAATAAACTTGTACGTATTTCACGAAGAAAACGTGTTTTAAGAAAACCAATATACTCCAACAGCTTTACGTGTGTTTATAATCAACGCCTACTTTTAAGACTACAAACGTTGATGACAGAAAGTCTCTATTACATTAGTTTATTGGTGTATTGAATAAAACTCCATCACCTACCCTTGCAAGCCAACTTCTCCGGCTGCTAAAAACAATGGAAATGATGGAAATTTTGTTGCTAATTTGTACCACAATTTTCAATTTTATACTCGTAGCTTGTGCCGTTTTCGAGAAAAATGGTGAAAAATGGTGGTGCTATCGGTACTATTGAATTGTTAGGCAACTAAGAACGATATTTGCACCACATTATGTTGCTCAACGAGTACCTTCACAAGGTGTACCTATAGTTTTTTTTTTCAGAAATAACAAAATTGACCATTCAACTCATACAGTCAGTAAAAAATTTGTTGCTGCCTTCTGCTTGTCTAGAAATCAAATAGTCATTAGTCAATTTCAAATAATATTAGTCATTTTTTGCATCATTCAAATGAAAACTGTTCTCCACAAGAAATTAAATTTTGTCCTTTTCATCTTGTGGGGCAATTCGATATGTAGCAGCCACAATTTTTCTCGAAAATGGCACGTCACAAAATTGCAATTGCAACAAAATATACAGAACTGTTATTGGCAGCTGTATTTGATTTTTCGTTTTTACACAAACGTATAAGGCCCGGTATAAGGCAGCAACAAATTTTTGACTGACTATGAGTTGTACGACTATTTTCTTTATTTTTGAAAAAAAAAACTACTTACTCCATTAGTGTACTGTCTACTATTTCTCTCGAAAACGGCATCCTAAGCTACAACATTGAAACTGGTGGTACAAATTAGCAACAAAATATACAGGGTTAACTATACCTAAGTATAAAAATTTCAATCTCGTGCTCAGGGAGACCTAAAAGACAATACAAAAATTATTCCAGGATTTTAGATCGACATTTAAAAAATGGGGAAAAACCCTCTTTTCCAGTGGAAAGTCGGCGCCTATGATAAGGATCGACTGATGTAGTTAGATCCATAGATGAAGCTTACACTGTCAATAATGTCAACTACCATGCGGTCGTTTTTATTGCAGCGTTTCTAAATGCAGAAACGACAAAAATTAACATTCTTCTTAGTAATAATACCTGATAGATAGGTAACTGTTAAGTATTTTGCATTTGTTTTTCATTATTTCGTTACAAACTGGCAAAGCTACATTTTCAATCATTATAACCACTCACTACCGATAAAACGCACTTCCGTAGATACAGTTAGATAGAATGCCTATTTATTATAACAAAATCGATCAAAAGGAATAGGTACCTACTAATAGACAATAGAAAACTTTTAATGTACCGCGGTAGTCTTGACTCATAACCTAGAAAAACAAACCGGGAAACTATATTGTGGGAAAATATCTGTACCCGACACAAATTCCTTTATTTAATAATTATAAAACGTTTAAAATTAAAAAAAGCACTAAAAACTGAAGAACACAAAACTACAACGTAGACAGAGGAATTAAATTATGACATGACAGCGAATTTTATCGTTGTGTTACTGGTTGTCTACTTTGACTCTGTAAACGTCAAACGTGCGGTGGACCAGTCCGCATAGGCGGCGTTAAACAAGGGTTTAATATCGGAAACAACTTGTTTTCGCTTTATAAATAAATTCGGAATTTTTTTGAAGGGTGATTCCATTAATTCTTAATTTTTTCTATCCCTTCTTAAAGCATTTATACTTAGTCATAGTTAACCCACTTGGTGGCCACTGAAGTTGACTTGTCAGGGTAATAGACGTCTCCATTCTCAATATTTATACCTACCTACGATTTATTTAAAGGTTACTTTACCCAAAATGAAAAATAAAATATTCTAGAGCTAAATATTTATTTATTGCATAAATTCTTACTTGTAAAATATGAAATACATAACAAAACCCAACAAAACAAAATTCACAAAATAAAGGAACCGAAAGGAACTATTATATGTCCTAGTAACCTTGTAACCGCTTGTCGCGACTTCACAACATTTATTTTTAAATATTTGAGCTAGATTCTTATACGACCTTCGTCAGTAAAAAATTCTGGGGAGGCGCATCCCATTCTTGCCCCGTTAAATCGGCGCCTATGACCTACCTACAACTGGAATCGATGCACTACGTATCGTGAAAACAATAAATAATACCAGATTTGAATAAATTTACATTCCCTTTGAATATTAGTGGAAATCTAACGGTCTGCAGAGAAAATGACGTTAACTAAGCCAACAATAACAGGAAAGTTATTCCCAAGAAAATACAGTTATCAGATACACTATTACTTGGGAACTACTTTGAAAAACTGTACTAATCGACTGAAAATACAATACATTAGATTGCTTAGCTGAGCTATTAAAATTTATTAAAAAATCGTAGCCTTTTTTTGACATAGGTATTCGTGGAACAACTGATTTGCACATTGCACTGCCAAATACCTATACCTACTTATACGTATGCTGTGATTCATTCATTGCCAACTACAGGTACCTAAAAGAGTTGCTAATATTGGAGTTTATTAACATAGCTACCCACTTAGTCGATATAGGTATCATGAATTTTGCTAACAACTTGGTCATATTACACGTGAAGGCATGCGCTTAAACAGGCATGCACGCGTTTGTTTAATTTTATACAATTAACAAGAATGCAAATATTGTTCATTAACATTATTTATTATTGACAGATTGTTAAATGTTTCTGCACAACCAAGGTCATGATTTTATAGCTCGTAAAACTATCCGTAATCATTGTTCTCTACATCAACCATTAGTAGAGTTAAAATATGTCCGATTTCTCTAAGCTTTCATTCATGCAATCGTGAATAGAAATAACGCCCCAAAAACTGCATGACCCAATTGTAATTACCTACACATTCCGTAGAATGTAAACAACACATAAAAGCTCCATTATGCAGCGGTGTTAACGAATACAATACTGAGATTGACAATTACCCTGTATGCATAATATTCCCCAGTTTTTCTATTGCCTACTTGCAGAGAACAATAGAATAGGCTATTAAATATTCGAAAATGCTACAAACCTAAAAAGGTAAGTGTATATTTACCCATTATGTATCCTGTTCTAGAAGATATCCAATGGAAGAGTGAAAAATCCAAATAAAATGAGTCACACACCAACTAACCACTGCACAGCTCCTTCTCAAAATTCTCAAAGCTTATTCATACAAAGTATTACGTTCTCACTTCCAGTCACACAGGTACGAAGCGAAAGTCTTGTTTAATGACATGTTTCGGTGAATTCCAAGGAAAACGCGCGAGACAACGACTTTTTCTATAATCACACACCTACAAGACCGTATTTCCGATGCCCCGATACAAATGCTTGCCGAATCGATAGAGTATTTCCGGAATTTTAGATAAAAACATAAACAATCTTTCATATGACGGAATCCGAACGCAGCACCGACGGACTCTCTCACATCCAACAGACAGAAATGCGGCGAAAAGGCGAGCGAGCCGTCAACAGCGCAGTAGCGGAGAATGCAAGAACTAAGAGATACAAGATAAGATCGAACTTCGTCGGCAAGCTGTCGAGAATAGCAGTCATTTGATTGTAACCAAGCACTTCCCAATGTTTACTGTAAATAATGATTGTTATTTAGTAAATATAAACAATGACAATGTAGGTGATAAGTATTTTAAGATTTGGAACGGAATTGCCTAAATCAGGTATGCTTTAACATAATAAATCAATGTAAACAGGGAAAAATGTAGCGCGTACCTTCTTACCTACTTCATATAATTCATACCTATAATATTATTACTCCAAAACAACACGGTCTTATAAGATAAAACATAAAATGATTTATTAAACATAACATTTTGATTTTTCATGTCTATTCTCAAGTTAATAAATCGGTGGCAAACGATGACACCCGAAGGAATACTGCACTTGATGTATTCTGAATTTCATTCATGGCTCATTAATAGAGGTTCTCAAATATTAACAATTTCAACAACAATAAACGTTTTAAATGATCATTTAAGAAGACAAGTGAGGCAAGAGAATATCTGCAGACACTTCCGTTCTTATCAGACTGGTATGAAAAGAAGGGAACATCCTTTATTTCATATTGTTCAATAATGATAATAATGCATATTTTGGATCATTTTCAGGACGAAAAATGGAACTTTACGGGCGCTGCTTTTATACACAAATTCGCAAATTTTCAACGAATATCACAGCTATTTGTTGAGACAGTCTAAAAAATCTAAATAAGTTAAAAATATACCTATCTCTTAACTATATCAATTATACAAGTTTTCTCCCTGGAGAACCTGTTGTAGGTAGGTATAAATGTTTTCAGGCTATAGTTACTTAGAACAAGAAAAAAGCGTAAAATCTCCTGAATTTTATGTCAACGGCACATTGAGAAAATTGTAGGTAGATATAATCATTTGCAATAATAATGACACTCTTTAAAATGAATTTTGTGATTTCTTTTGAACTGCTGATGACTTATTTGTAAAGAAATCTACTTTCAACTTTTAATATTAGTAGTTGTTTCACTCACTAATAGAGATTTAATGAAATTTCTACTCAGAAGTTTATAAACTGTTTTGAAGGAGTGTCATTATTATTGCGAAAGCACGTACCTATACGAAGTAAATGATTCAGTTTCAGCATTATATTTTAGAACTACGCTAATAAGGATTTCTCCTACTGGGTGGGGTGGGTTTTTTTTGCGCATCTTTAGGTGCGATTCTTTTTCCTTGAAACGCCAACCTTAAAGTGCTAGTAATACTGCCTAGTAAAGCAAAATAAAGTAAAAGTCCTAGATCTTAAAGAAAAACGATTGTATACCTACCCGCGTAGGTATACAATCGTTTGCAATAATAATGGCATTCTTTGAAATGAATATTGTAATTTCTTTTGAACTTCTGACGTATTTGCAATGAAATCTACTTTCAACTTTTAACTTAGTTCTTAGTTGTTTCATTCACCAATAGAGATTGAATGAAATTTCTACTCAGAACTTGCAGAAGTTCTAAAACTGTTTTGAGGGAGTGTCATTATTATTGCATGTAGGTACATATCAATGGGGGGATATTTCTTGACGTTTATGAAACGTTACATAACAGTTTGTTTTTTTTTTTAAATAAAGTCATGTACATTATAATATTAACATTCAAAAGTAAAATAGATCAATTTTTATTTTTGAAGAACATCGTGATATGCAACACTCATCCATTTTTATAACTGAATGTGAATAAAACACTGGAAAAATGCACAACCCAAATACATTTTTCTGTAAATTTTTATATCAAATCGTTGCTGCGAGTATATTTAAAGCTTTTTCGTCTGTGGTACAATCAATATTTTATTTCAACCTGCACTCAAAGTATTCAAATAATCTACATAATTATTAATAGTAAATAATTTTGCGACTTTTCGTTAATTGATAGTAAATAATATGAACTATTGCTTATATTCATGATTGCAGTATGAAATAAAATATTGATTATGCCACAGACGAAAAAGCTTTAAGGCAGTAAACACAGTTAAGAGTACTTTATACCAGCTGATCGAGTCCGCGCCGAATTTTCTTGTACCTTATGCCCGAGCTTATGCGATTTCGCCTGTTATGCCATCTTTAGATCACTAACACATTTGTGGAACTATATTTTTGGTAGCATATTTTTTTAAAATATATTATAGTTAAAATTACGGCGTAGTAAATAAAACATCAAGAAATCTCGAATTTACGAAAAATTATAATTATTTTGGAAAAAATTTATAGGAAAACTTGTTTATTTTTGTATCAGACAGGGTGGAAAGGTGGTCATTTTGATCGGAAGAAAATTTTTTTTTTAAATATGTAATTGTTTTGTATAAAAGTAGATAACTTTGCAGTGTGTGAATTTTAATTCTAAAGCTACTTGTCTAAAATAGGATTACGACAAGTATGGAGCTCAAACTTAGTAATTTACTAATTTCAATATGGCGGCCTAACTGTAGAACACTCTAAGTCGTATGTATGCTAGGAAATGGCATATGCCAACGGTGATACATTTGCTTACAAGTAAAATGGCATGTCCTGTTAGTACGTTGCTTATTGGCATATGTCAGCAGCTAGCAAATGGTAATATGTGGAGACGTTCCCCAACGAGCTACTTGAGCTTTTCCAAGACATTGCATGTCAAAAAATCAAATGGTCTGCACTTTCAACACTCTTAAACCGGATTATATTTTACTAGGGCATGTTAGGGGTAAATCTTATTATTTTGACGTCTACAATCTACCGTTTCTCTATAACCCATTCATTATGGGACACCCTGTATTATATCAGTATTCTTTACGTTTTAATGAGAGCGTATAAAACAAGTCAGCATAAATCGGATTGAGACATATTGAGAAACGCGTTCAATGCTATCAGAGATTCCTACTGAAATAAAAAACCAACAACGGCGTCCTTACAAAGATGGGATTAACTAAACAAGTCCGTAAACCTATAAGAATTCCAGGTAGTAAATCCACCTCATTTCTTTCTTCTCTCTTGTGAGTTTTGAGTAAGAGAGCAAATAATACTTGCAGCGACTGAAGGTTTTATACAGGTGTTCTAATTCCGGTGTGTATTCAAGAAAAACAAAAAATGGAACATTGCTGAAGGGGCGATTTTTTATTGCATGGAGAAATGGATAAATTTATCATAAAGCATATTTTTTCAAAAATTTATATTACACTACTCTCCAGAACTAAATGTTACAATTGCATTAAAGTGTGGTTTATCCATCGATATAAAAGAATTAAAAGACGGCATAAGAAACTGCCATAAAAACATCATAGGCTCCGAGTGCAGCCAGTGAGCCCAAACAGTATTCGCTTAATTTGGGTAATAATAATTTGAAATAAAATTAGGTATATCATAACGAATATAAAAGCGACTATTTGGAAAACACAAATACTAAAATTTTAAAGCTCCCAGCAAGGACCATACGGAAGTCGGAGCGTTCTCTGCCAGGGGAGTGGTATTAGGATTGGGTAGGGTACATATCACTCTAACGAAAACAATTATTAGGTATACAAAAAATTTTTTTGGATGTATTTATATCCGAACGATATATAGATATAATATATAATAAAAATAATATACTTCCTATATATTTCATATAAACAATGACACCATCAAAAGCACAGCAAAACATTTACTTATATATTTTAATAAGAAAATCACACTAGCAATAAATTCCTCAGTCACTTCTCACGTGACTTTTATTTAGCCTAATCAATTTGTGCAGCTTTATATACTCTCCCTCAATTTTTATGACATGTTCGATGCATTTTTGCAATTAGCTGATGTAATTTTATTCACCTCGATTCATAAAACATCTATAACTTTTTTGTAAAATTTTGGAAAGGCATCATCTATAGATTTACGATATATTATGCATATATCCACATAATCTAATGATTTTTCTCACTATTTTGAAATTATATTGCACCACTGTATATCACGAGTTTCGGCGCCTTTTGAATTTTTTCATATTTTATCGAAGAGATGTACCGTACCTATACATACCTTACTACTTTATGATTATGGACCAAAGTTTAGAGGTAAAAATTATATTTTCTAAGGTAGTTAACGAAGTACAAGTACCACAAAATATATCTAAGTAGGAGAAAATCATAAATGTTGTCAGTTGGTACCTTTCAGCTCATTATTAGGGCAGTATGTATACAGTTGATCCGAACAAGCCTGTATACAAGGCACTAAAGACGATATTTTAATAGAATACTTTTACAACCTGACGGACAAGGCATTTCAAGTATTCAGGGAACAGTTACGACATTAGAATACACAAATACGCCTTGGCTCCTTGAACTTCAGCCAACTTGGAATTGAAAGCGACATATTTGCATTCATTGTCACTAGCTGCAAAAATCGAGCAGAAGATAATTTCATACTCATGAAAAGATACAAGAGAGTCATTATTAGACTGGGTCGCTGCATATTGTAAATACAACGTGGACGTAGAAAGGGGTTCATAGACACGGATAGCGTCGTGGTCGTGGTCTGAGTGAGGCTACCGTTTCATTTTTCGGTCAGTGTATTTCTGATGTACAGGGTATATCAAAACCTCGATAGTATGGGCCTACAAAACATTTAAATAAAATTTGGGACACGTGCTGTTAAATGGGATGAAGTAAGTTTTTCAATCGAAAGTTTATCTTTGGGATTCGACAGAAACCACTAACGACGTCACCAATTATATTTTTTTCAGAAACATACCCAATTTTTTTCTAATAAACTTTTATTAGAGAAATTTTTCTGTTTTCCCGTTTAAAAGCCGTAAATAAGCAATATCGCCCTAAAGTGGTAAAAAAATACCACCTAAAAATGACATTAGCGTGGAAGGATCAAGTAGTCGTCGGAAAATAATTGAATGTCGTGCGTGTGTGTTGCACTAACAATTTATTGAGGAAGAAATTGATGAATTAATTTCAATTCAATCAATTTCTTCAAATCTGTCTTTAGTTTTATTGGGTTTTTGCCACACTTCTAAAAAATAAAGATTAAGAAAAACTAAAATTATCCCACAAATAAATAGCGTCAGACAATAATTTCTTCATAAGTCGTATTTTGGTTTTATATGTGTTCAAAGCTTTGTCACGTTTCTTAACAATTTTGCTGTCAGATGTTATCTGTACCAACCTAAAAGTAATTTTAACTTTTGGCGTGATATCATTTCAATTTGTTTACGAAACAAAAACTGTTAAATATGTACAGCACAATTAATTATTATATTTTACGGCACAAAAGGGAAAAATAGTTAAAAAAGCTTCCATTGCGCTTATTATAGGTGCTGCTTGGTTACTGGTTAAATATCAATCATCAATATCATATACTCCAACCTCACTTTTTGACGAACTTGACGAAGCCATTTGATAAAGAAATTGTTAACGTAAAGCGGGCTTTACTCAATACGAACGTCAAACGTATAACTTTTGTGCTTACAAAATGTTTTCTTATTCAGAAAAACTTAATATGTTGCTAATTTACGGCGAGTCACAAAAAAAATTCAAGGACAGCTGTAGAGTTATATAGAAAAAGGTATCCAGAGCGCCTCATTCCTGATCATAGAACCTACTTTCAACATTTAACATTACGTCACAATTGTTTAACTCACCAATAAAGATTTAATGAAATCTCTACTCAGAACTTCCAGTATTGCAAAAGCATGTACGTATTCGTTATTATTGCACCCTCTATTCCTACTATACAAACCTATGTTGTTGATAAAAATCGCAAAATGCATCAGCATCAAGTGACTCTCTGCACAGTTACGTAATAATATATAGTTCTATGTACAGGAAATACGGCAAAAATCTATAATATTAGCATTTTAAGTATGCAAATGTTACATTTTTAGACGTAGAAACGTATGCGCTTGAAGCAGATCACTATAGAAAATGGAAACAAAATTGACTCTCAATTATGCCATTTTTTTTTAAGAAGCTATAACTGAATTACACTATTGCCATCTTGTAGAGGGGCAATTTGGGCATCCAAAATGGACTTCTACAACTTTTTTAAGTAGGGGAACTTTTTAAAATCGATGCTTCAGACGTTATCTGAGAATTTTGTTTTTCGTGGCATATATCGTTTGTAAATCAACAATTTTATCTATGATCATAATTTTTTCACAACTTATATGAAAAACTATAGCGCTTCTAATTGTACACACCAAGTTTTTTCGAGAAAATTAATTCCAAAGTCGGCACTAGCAAATTTGTGTATTAAAAACTTTACTATGCGGAGAATTATATTAATTATTGAAATTATATGAGGCAAATGTAGTCAAAAGTGTATAAAAAAAATTTTAAAGTTTAATTTCCTAGGTGTTACGGTTTTGAAGAAATTGAATTTTGCATGAGTGTCGTGTGAATAGTTGTTAAGCTTATTCTTGAAGTGCAGAAAATGTTTTTGGAAATAGGACAGTGGGTTCATTCGCCGACTTAGAAAAATAGTACAAAAATGAATTTCTTGAAAACCGTAACACCTAGGGAAGTAAATTTTAAAAAAAAAACATTTTTATACTTTTCACTATATTTGCCTCGTAACTACAGATCAATTTTTAATAATTAATGTAGCTTTCCGCA
The DNA here is from genome assembly GCA_037114965.1 of Monochamus alternatus. Classification (NCBI taxonomy): domain Eukaryota; kingdom Metazoa; phylum Arthropoda; class Insecta; order Coleoptera; family Cerambycidae; genus Monochamus; species Monochamus alternatus. Next base: position 7,030,116 of record CM073426.1, on the reverse strand, counting down.
AAATGAAGTTTTTAATGCACACTTACTGATGTCGACTTTGGAACTAATTTTTTCGAAAATGCTTTATTATTAAAAATTGACGTGTACCATTAGAAGCATTAGTTTTGTATAAAAGTTGTGAAAAAATTATGAACATAAGTAAAATCGTTGATTTACGAACGCGATATATGTTACAAAAACCATAATTGTCAGATAACGTCCGAATTATCGAAAATTCTATTTTATAAAGTTCACCCCTACTGAAAAGATGTCCTTGCCTGCCCACATTGTCCGACTACAAGATGGTAAACGTTTCATTTGATTATACCTTAAAAAATCTAGCAGAAATAAGCGAGATAGCGAAGCGATTTTACTCCACTAAGAAGCTATTTCCTGGCACACTCACTGCCTAAACTGTTGCTTGGAATGTATTTAACCCACACCCATGATGGAACAATATTATCTCTTAAAATATCTATAACGAGGCCAAACACTGAGATGGCACAATACTTTCAGATTACACTATCAGCTTAAGCTTCGGTTATGTGTTATATTACAAACGCGATTGGCAAAAACGTTTATTTACGGAAGCTTAGACGAGTAGATCCAGTACATATCTTTAACCTGCTTTCTTCTTCAAATATAGTAAACAAATTGCAAAACAGTTTAAAGGAATTTCACACAGTAATGAACACAAACGGAAGACATGTCAAATAAAATAATATTTATGAAATATTTTAAATAGAATTGTTGCTATGCTGAAAAATATTTAAAAAACAATAAAAATATAACTTCAAGTCACAAAACTTACATTAGCAATATTACCAAGCTGGAAATAGAACGCTTTATGAAACAAACCTAGGATAAAGAATCCCTGTTAGCCAGTTGTTTTAATCGTTGGAGTATTTGGAGTACGTAGGAGGAAAAAAATCGCATTTTTGACAGTTGATGCCATAAAAGATTGTCAGTTATTTATTAGTGTTAAAATTCCAAACACAAAAACTCATATTCCAAGAATGTTTACGATTACTGAGGGATCAATAGACGGAATCAATTTTTTAGATATATTTGATAAGTACACAAAACTTCGTCCACTCAATACGACACATCAGCGATTTTTCTTGACATATCGAAGTAATAAATGCTTTACTCTGCCTGTTGGAATCAATACAATTGGAGGTATGCCAAAACAGAAAGGTTTTCTTGGACTCTCCAAGGCCAATGAATACACTGGCCATTGCTTCCGGCGCAGCTCTGCAACAATGTTGGCAGATTCTGGAGCGGACATGACACTTCTAAAGCGATATGGAGGTTGGCGTACAGTTACCGAGGGTTATATCGATAACTTCATTGAACAGAAAAACGAAAGCAAAAAGAATCATAGGTCAGAAAAATATACCAAATAAGAAATTAAAAGAAGTTCATGCAGAAGCAGAAGCTAACAGTATTGCCACTACTAACAATTTTTATTCATTCTCTAGTATTCACTTTAACAATTTATATACGAGGTGCAGCAATTAAGTTCCGGGAATTTAGTTATAACAAGGAAACTGGCAAGACTGCATTGTTCGTCGTTTTTCTTCCTTTTAGTTTCAGTCGATAGCAAGTTTGGTTTGTGTTTTATGTGTATTTTCTGGAAATAACTTTTTTAGTGGCGTCATGAAAATGAATGACTCACAGCAAAGTGTTGTCCCGCATTCGGAGCGACAGTAGAGACTGAATGAGGCGGGTAGTCATTGGAGATGGGATATTTGAGTATGACTTCGAGACCCGTAAACAAAGTCAGCAGTGGGTGGAAAAGGGTGGAGAGCGGCCAACAAAAGCGAGGATGTCACGACTGAAGGCAATGTTGATCGTTTTTTTCTATATTCACGGTATCATTCATCGTGAATATGTTCCTGCCGGCCAGACAGTAACTGGACAGGTCTATGTTGGCGTCCTGGAACGGCTGCGAGCCCGCGTTTTCCGTGTGCGACCCGAACTCGCCCAGAACGACTGGATCTTGCATCACGACAACGCGCCAGCTCATTCCTCGTTCATTGTGCAAGAGTTTTTGGCAAAAAAAGCATTCCAACGGTGCCGCACCCACCTTATAGCGCCGATATTGCCCTCTGCGATAAAGTCGCACCTCGAGGGAACTAGGGAACTCATCATGGCGGCGTACAGGAGGTCAAAGAAGCTGTAACCGTGGTGCTGAACGGGTTAACTGCGGAGGATTACCAAAGGTGCTTCCAATCGTGGGAGCAACGTTGGAATCGTTGTGTAGAATTAGAGGGAGACTATTGTGAAGGTCGATAATAAAATTTTGACGAAATTTAATTTGCTTGTTTTTTCATTGACAAATTGCCGGAACTTAATTGCCACACCTGGTAATTATATCATTAAAATTTATAATAAATAAATATTTTCATTGTTCTTAATGTTTCATGTTTGCTTTTAGGCACTAGTGCCTAAAAGACTGTCATTTAGAAATTCTAATCACTATCAAAATTTGGCAATTTTTAAACGCTTTCACAAACATTTCTTTTTACATGAAGATTGTATTATATCTGTTAATATTTTCTCTGTTTTACGATTCACGATTACGAGTTTATTTATTCCTAGTTAGTTGTTCTATACACACGAAACTTACCGTCTTACTGTTATGAACACGAATACAAGGAAAACTACATTTACATGTCTTATTTTTTAGTTTATAGACATTTCAAAATTGTCGCCGCATTTGGAAAAGGTAAAGCGCCAGCCAACCTACTTTTCATCAACTAAATTTTGCAAACAAATGATCGACCCACAAACGGGCGTTTGTTAAGGCCAATCCACGGCGAATCGCGTAGGTCGTGGACTTGTAAAAAAATTGCGAATCGGATGACGCGCCGCTGGTGGGCTGCAGGGCAGTGTTCAGATTTCCATTTACTGATGATTACATTTACATTTACTATTGCTAAAGTGCAAAAATTAGACCGACTATATTTTGTAAAAATATTATGTCTTTATTATAATATTAAGAAACCAAATTAATTGTTACTGAAACAAGAACGGAGTGACAATGTGGCGTCACGAAAATGTCAACCAAAATGCTAAACTGCTCCCCAATTTGCGCCAATTAAGTTACTGTTTTTGACCTTTTGCTGTTTGCCTTCAAGTTGTCGTTAAAACATTTTAGCATTTTAATCTATGAAACATCTATTCTCTATAGTCTAAAGATATGCCGCCCATCGTAAATTACCTCGATAGACGTGTTACGAGGGTTATTAGCCAGTTATATACCAAGTTCTACTGATTAACACTTATACGAGGGTTACTCAATAATTCTGTGCTAATCATTAAAATTTGTATTAGATAGTTAAAAAGTTAACACTGTGTATTGATAATATTATAAATAGTATACTAAACCTACTTCTTCAGGTAAAATATTAAATTATAAAATATTTAATGTAGTCTAATTAAATAATGTTAATATCGATCAGAAAAAATGAATATGTTTGTTTCGTTGCAAGTTTTATTAATTATGTAATAGTTTAATAAATAAAATAGCTTGAAAAAGTTCCTAATTAGGAACGAAACGTTATACAAAGATTTTTAAATTATTAGAAGTCGAACCTTGTTCCCAAGAAATCGTTTTTCGATAATATTATGCACTCACCGGGGAAAAAAACCTGCCACTAAAAACTAGTCCCAATTTTAAAGTTGCCTTTCGAGAACCGCTCATTCGATTTTGAAGATCTTTTTATTAAATTGTACATTGCTTTCTCAGGAACGGATGCAATGTCGGAAATTTTTATTCGGAATTTAATTTGAGCATATACGGGCAACAAAAAGACGAAGTTTTTTTCCCGAAATTTGTAACACCCTGTGGGGTGCAGCAGCAACAGTCGCTGTTGCTAACTGGAGTCACACTGTAACCTTATCTTTTGTGAACATGAGGCGTTCGTTTTAAAACAGTGTATCTCCAATAAAAACAGAGATAATGTCGTGATTAAAAAATAAACTTCGGCATCAACCGATTAGTGTTGGTTGGCAAGAGGAAGTACGTCAACAGATTGATTCGTCTATTTCTCATAAAATCCAATGTACGGAATGATTTTATTCCTCACGAAACGAAAATAGAAGTTAAACTTACCTGGATCTTGGAAGGAACATCGATCCATCGATGAAAACGGATCCAGACAATAGAATGTACCAACATGTTGACAGTTCTCCAGTGCTAAAATAAGGAAACATAGTTAAGGAATCAGAAATTCTCACAAAATCATCATACAATAAGACCAGTCTCCAAGTGGTCACAAGCAAGACTTAACTACAGTTATAGGTTTGAGAGGGGGAAAGCATTAATGCACAAAATTTGAAAAAATATTTTATTGTTTTGAATAAATTTTTATGTCTTATTCACCCTTGAACTTCTGAAGTTTGAATTTTGAGTAGTAAAATTTTACTGTGAATGTAGCCATTTAAATTGAATCATAAATTTACACGGAAACAATTAAAAATGTGGCATGTTAAATATAAAAACTTTTCTTAGTGCCTATCTAATATTGTATTGTACCCTCTTTCCCTTTCTGTCCTTTTACCCGAATTTTAATTTAATTTAAAGAGATAGTTATTTATTTTAATTTACAGAATCAATAAATCGAATATTACAAGGTCAAAAACCAAGATACTTCTCAACTAAGTATATAATTTGATAAAAAGTCACATTCAACACTCAGTTCTTGACAGCATTAACAATAATAATTATCTGTATCCACATTGCAGTTAGCTCAAGGTCGGTCAAAAAGGACTAATATAATTGTCATAAAACAACGTAATAATTCGAAATGAAATGTTTCCTTTTTATAGCTAGCGGTACTAATAATTTAGGATATAATAAAAATATAATAGAAGGAGAATAATATGCTGATCACGTCGCCCAAAAAATTACGTTAATTAAAATTTATGAATAATAATTAATATTCTCACGACTTCTACGTGCAACAAATTATTTGTCTATAGATGAGAACCATGATATTATTCAAGTAGTAGTTGTATAAGTATTATAAAACCAATGGTTGCATCTTCCATACATAGGATTTTAAAATACAAGTGTGAAACCGCGGAAATGCAATAAAAATACTTTATACACGTGCCTCTGAATGTTTTATTTTCTATTCTGGAAATTCTTGTAAAAGTGGTAAAGTGCATAAATGTCATAAAATACTTGCCATTCCTCAATAAGACCAAACGTATAACTTTTGTGCTTACAAAATGTTTTCTTATTCAGAAAAAGTTGATGTTTTGCTAATTTACGGCGTCAGAAAAAATTTCAAAAGGAGGTGTAGAGATATCGAGAAAGGTATCCAGAGCGCCTCATTCCTGATCATAGAACCTTACGATGAAATGAAGGTGCATTTTCTGTTCGGAAGTATGAAATAATTGACCGAAGGGTAGGAAACAATATTAATCCAGCATACCTAGACTATTACAGTAATTTGGATAAATCAACCGTTCAACGAATTTTAAAGACCAATGGGTATCATGAATTCAAAATTCACAATTTGGTGTATTTGCCTGAGCGTCACATTGAAAACAGACTTAATTTTACAGCTCAAATTGTAGTAAATGTAGAAACTGACGATCAGAACCTTTTTTGGCACATTCTTTGGACGGATAAAAGTCAGCTTCTCAGTAATGGTTTGCCAGACAGGCGCAACGAACACTACTGGTCCATTGAAAATCCCCACATTGTAAATCCAGTCCAAAATCAAGGCCATTTTGGAGTATATGACGGTGCGGTATCATCGGTAGGCATTTAATTGGGCTTTATTTTTATGAACATACATTGAACAGGGTGAGTTTCAGGTAATTATCGGGTAACACTAATGCTAACGGGTAATGGGTGTACATTAGATATTTTACTGAATACATCATAGGGCAGGAGCCAGTGTATTGTGACGGATCAATCCAGTCTTAGAGCTGAATATACGAAGACGTGCTAGTGCAGTAAAGTAAAATTCGACTTGTGTTTAGTGACTATTGTGCCAGTGGATATAATATTGTTTGGGTAAAATGTCGAGCTTATCAGATTACGTACCTGCTAAACGCGTGAAAAGATGTGCAATGTCTCAGAATGAGAAGATTATTATATTAAATGTATTTAATGCATTGAAACACCAAAATCCTACCAACAGTGTTGATGACATCGTACAAAAGTGTTCCAAAATGACAGGGATTGAAAAATCGACTATCTACAGACTTTTAAAGGAAACAAAAATATAACAAGATACTGTAAATCCCCTAAAATCATCTACAGGGAGGTCAAAAGTTATTACAGATGATTTCATCAAAAATGTCATTCTCAGAAAAGTACACTCATTTTATTTAAAAAAAGAAATACCAACGCTAAACAAAATTTTAAGTGAACTTTCAGAGGACAACGATTTGCCAAAAATCACTAGAAGCAAATTATGGGCCGTCTTACGAGAGTTGAATTTTTGCTGGGAAAAACGTAACAGGAAGTCAGTTCTTATCGATAAAGATGAAATTATTTGTTGGCGAAGATCCTACTTAAGATCAATTAGACGACGAAGGGAGGAATATTTATTATCTAGACGAAACTTGGGTCAACGAGGGATATATTATAACACAAGTATGGCAAGATAAAAATGTAAAAAGGTTTCGACAAGCATTTTCGAATGGATTTTTAACAGGGTTCAAGGCACCTTCAGGTAAAGAGCGAAGATTAATAGTGACACATATAGGTAGTGCCAGCGGTTTTGTAGATGGCGGTTTACTTTTATTTGAATCTAAAAATACAGGTGACTATCACGAAGACATGAACGCAGATGTCATCGATAATGCCAGTTACCATTCACGGCAGACCGAGCGGACGCCTACGACTGCTTGGAGAAAAGCCGATATAATTCAATGGTTATCCGGAAAAAACATTTCCTTTGAAACAAATATGGTGAAAAAGGAACTTTTGACACTTGTCAATCTTAATAAAGATCAGAAAAAATATGTTATCGATGAAATGGCAACAAATCGCCAAATAACGGTACTACGGTTACCATCTTATCACTGTGAACTTAACTCAATCGAATTAGTCTGGGCGCAGGTAAAAGGAGATGTAGCGCGAAATAATACGTTTAAATTAAGTGACGTGAAAATTTTGTTCAAAAATTCCTTGGAACGAGTAACAGCAGATAACTGGCAAAGATGTATACATCATGTACAAAAAGAAGAGGAGAAAATGAACTCTATAATTTAATTGACGTTGCTGTGGAACCTATCGTTATCAATCTAGGAGACGAAGATAATTCATCAGAATATTCAGAAGATGAATTTTAATATACCTACTTTTTTATTTTCTTTATTGTACATTTATACAAAACTACATTTACTCATCATAATTTGAATTTTTAAAATACATATATTTTTGTGTGGAATAAAAGTCTATTCATTAAATTTAAATAAATATTTTGATAATAATATTAAATAATTTTATTTGAATTACTAAATACCCTCTTAACCCGGTTATGCTGCTTAAAGTAGGCTATAGTTTTGAAATGCTGTTTTTATATTGTTTACTTATAAGAGAAATGGACCGAGAAATTGAAGCGGCATAGACAAAGACGGATTGTCGGGGATTAAATTTTAGCTACCTGCTACAATTTAGTACGGTTCGATTACACAAAGTTTTTTTAAAAGTACTCCTCATCTATACCGATAATACATAATATAAAAATATTGAATATAGGTACCAGTACTATAGTCTGTTTTGAAATGAAAGAGAGTAATAAACGCTTATTATGTATGCAAATCGTAAATAAATGTTTTTTGTGTTTTTTTTTTAATTTTAAGAATTTTAATGAAATCTGTTAGTATTTAAAAATATTATATCTAAAACGAATATTTTTAAAATTATCTGGCACGCCCTGTGTCTCAAAAATGAGAATGGATCTAGGACATACCTTAATTTGGCAAACCCCACTTATTTTTTAATGTTCTATCAGTCCTAACATTGTTGCCATGTCTATTAAACACTTTGTATAGCCGTACAGTTTTATTCAGGCCCTATTTATTTTAACTTATCCGCAAAAATGATAATTTGCAAGCTGAATATACTCACTAATAAAGAACGTCGTTGGCGTGATGCTTCTCGTGCCGCACCACTTTGCATAGCGCGCGCAAACTGGAATCCCTCAGCGTCTGCAGCGCCTCCAAGCCGCTCAGCCCGTAATAAATCACCTGGAGATCCTGCAGCGACCTGCACGCGGGAGGTTTCGTCAGCGACCGGATCCACATGCCCTCCCAGTCAGTCATACCGACGCGAGATGGCGAAACCATGCCATCGCGCGATGCGTCGCCGCCGGTTCGCGCCCCCACTACCTCGAACTCGCGCATGTGGCGGGAAATTCGAAAGCTGGATTAAATAGTCTGTCGCGTGGCTGGCATGGCAGGGACCTGTTCTTCGGGCGGGGCTTCCTCCGGAGCAATTTCACTTTTGTCGGTTACGCCGTGGGAGGAGGATGGCCACATCTTGATCGCGACGCACTCATTGGCCCCTGAAACAAAAGATACGTTAACTATGGAATTACTTATTATTGCAATAGAGTAGTTTTCCATTTTTTATGTACTGGGTGAGTCAGTGAAAGGTTTCCACCATATTTTTAAAAAGTAATTAGTAGGGTCTGGTAATGCTTCAAAAGAAAGCATTTTAAATTTCTTTTATACACGGCAGGGAGTTAAATTGCATTGTATAGTAAAAATTTTCAGGCGATAAGCGCCGTTTTAATTACTGTAGTATACTGTAATGCACTAAATTCAAATAATGTAAAATACTGATGGTACGTACTCTATTTTTATTGAAGGAAAATATCATTTTATATACCACAACTTAGGAGATTCAAATCTAATGAACTTTTGCAGATGTCAGGAGTACCTCAGGGTTCTATTCTGGACCCCATATTATTCATTTTGTTTATTAACGACATTATTAAACATTTTAATGTTAAATATCTTTTATATGCGGATGATCTAAACATTTTTACATAATTAACTCTCTGTAAGACTGCTACATGCTCCAGCAATGTTTAAATAATATTAATAAATGGCATCTGTTCAATAAAATGCCACTAAATGCTAACAAATGTAATGCTATGTTCTACACCATAAAATCAAACAAGATATTATTTGATTATGAACTTTACAACATCATGTAAACGTGAGTTTGTCAAAGATCTTGGAGTACTGATTAACATTACTATAATGTCGAGGATTCGCTTGATCTACTTGTTTGTTGTATTCAGCAAATCAAAAACATTTATTCTTAGGTGTATTTTTAATGTATATACTCTATATTTTGTTTTCAATATGTGTTCTTTTTAATTTTATATTTTTTGGACTTTAGAAGTTTTGTTTCAAATTACTACAATTTTGTTAACTACATCTACTGTATTGTCCTCATCCCGTAACTGGGTTAGTCCTGTGGAATGTTGTAATTAAAATAAACAAATAAATAAATAAATAAACATAGTAATTTTGGGAAATTCTGATTCCCACATTGTTGAACACTGTATTTTCAATATAGCCTTCAGCAACACTGGTTGATTTCCAACCACCATGGAGTTTAGTATTAATTATACCTGTTCCAGCGTCGGCTAATAAAGTAGCCGAAGAACGCTGAAAACAATGCCCGGTATTATCCTTTGGATTTAGTAATAATTTGTTTTTTTTTGTACGGGATCTGACCTCTTTATTATTGTCATAATATACAAAAAAAAACGTCGATGCTCAGTATACGGTTGATGAAGAGATTAATATCTTCTGTACATATCCAAATATCTTGGTGACTTGCTTTCATTATCAATGTCGCTTGCCGCAAATTCGTTTATATACCACTATTTCCTTAATTTTTCTTTATTTGCTGAAATGTTTAGTATATAGTCGAGGCAATAAACTAGTAAAAAATCCAAAAGTTCTAAAACTAGTTGTGGTGGACGGATCGGAATGCTGTTTTCTGCATTCTCTTCCAAAAATTATTTGTAAAAAATGTGGCGACATGAAATTTCTGACAAATCGGAAATTGCATTGCTGCAGCCAAAAATGCATTATTTGAGAGGCCTCTTGGAAAATGTCAAAACCTGGTAAATACGTGTCAGAACTGGCCCAGATCGGGTACTCGGAGGTTTTCCAGGTCGCTGATCACGAATATGATGTTCAAATTGACCCCCCAAACACCTGGAGCTCAGGACCGCCGATGAACGTCATCTCCGTGGGACTCTCCCACAAATCACGCGGGAAAGAAGAGAAACTCGGCGCCCGAGTTTTTTTTTGGGTCGCTGAATCCAAATCTGGTATCGGCGAACACCCCACGGGCACCTGGTGCGCCGGAACCTGGACGCGGACGTCATCTCCGAGAATTTTCCTGAGAAGAGTGCCAAAAACCACCCGAAAATCATAATAGGGGCTTCTTTCCCGCGTGATTTGTGGGAGAGTCCCACGGAGATGACGTTCATTGGCGGTCCTGAGCTCCAGGTGTTCGGGGGGTCAATTTGAACATCATATTCGTGATCAGCGACCTGGAAAACCCCCGAGTACCCGATCTGAGCCAGTTCTGACATTTATTTACCAAGTTTTCCAAAAGGCCTCTCAAATAATGCATTTTTGGCTGCAGCAATTCAATTTCCGATTTGTCAGAAATTCCATGTCGCCACATTTTTTACAAATAATTTTTGGATGAGAATGCAGAAAACCGCATTCCGATCCGTCCACCACAACTAGTTTTAGAACTTTTTTTAGTTCATTGCCTCGACTAATAAGTAAGTATCACATGTTATTAATTTATGAAGAAGCTCGCTGCAATTCTGCAAGAGCACAACGTATTTATTTAGATCGTTTCTTCTAACGGCGGCTGTCTAATAGGGACATTCGCTGAAGTATCTTAACTTCTTTCTGATATTGAATTTTAAAATTCTTGGACAGTGTCGTGCATGTGTGGAAAATAACGGTGAACAATTTGAACATATCGTTGCAATTAATTAGGTATTTAAAAATAAACACCCTGTATATAGTGGGATGCGGTGGCTTCTTTCGGTCTTTGATCTCGGTCAAAAGTAAGTCCACGCCGATTACCATTACACAAACAACCGCAGACTAGAGGTTTGAGCAACAAATATTTACCGTCGCTTTTATCATTGATAAGTTTTACTGTACGTAAGCCTAAATATATAGGATTAAATTCATGGGCACCTTGAACTTATCCAACTTTGGGGCTTCACTAATATACTTAACGATAAGATGCCTTATAATTCCACCTGATAAATGTTTGTCTTTCGAAGCCGTAAAAATTCGAGCAGGTACCCTGTGCTTTATACAGGGTGGTCCAATTTCATGTTTTTTCTCAGAAAATATGCAGGAAGTGGATGTCAACTCTTTAAGTCTTACCGGCACGACATACTACAATTTGTACAATGCCAAGGATTTAAATCGATACAGTTTATTACATTATCTGGGGTTCCTCAAGATCCAACTTTGGGTCTTTAGTTACTTAACATTTATGTTAATAATATATCTTCTTGTCTTGATGTTATTACTTATTATATGCGGATGATATGAAAATCTACTGGTCAGTATCTACGGTTGCACACTGTGAATTATTACAGGATAATAGAACGAATTAGTGGCTGTATCTCGAGTCATCTTAACTTAAAAAATACAATATTTTGTCCTTTTCTCGTAAGCAAAGTACATTGGTTTTTCCTTATAACATTAATGACACTCCTCTTAGACCCAGAACAATTGGAAATGGATAAAAACATTTTACTATTATTTAAAATATATTTTCCCTTCATTTTAACCATTAAAAGTAATAATATGAAGCAGTTTGGTATGTTGGATTATATCTAACCCGTCAGAAATCAGAATCCTTTACACCAATTGCATTGGTTTGTGTAAAGGATTCCACATGGATAAAATGAATATGAGATATAGGTATGCTGTTTGTTCAGAGTATGATGTGATGACCCATGCGGGCTCATTTTCCGCAGTAACCCAATTTTAAGCAAAAATGAACATATTTCATTTCTGCTTATACCAATTTAATTTCATTTTTATTATCTGTGAAAATGCATCTAATAGGAACTTCAAATCATAATCTAATTAGAGTACTTAAAAATACTCTCTTTAACTAAAGTACCTACTATTGATTTTTACAAAATTATTTCAAATTTCTATTCTGTGGAATTATTTAACAGAAATCAAATGAATCTAATGGAATATAAAGAGACGATTGAATTCCAATTTGAATTTAACAAAATCCAATCCAGTATAGAAGCAAAATAATCCTTTTAGATCAAAATCTCGATGATTCTGCTTTCTGTACTCAAATGTGTGCCACTCTTTCACCCAATCAACCTTCACAATTACTACTTTTTCAATAATTACTATACTATATCATTTATGCGACAGTGTACAATACAAGAAAGTGGCATCTCTCATTGTGTTAATCTCGACAATTACTTTATTGAAAGCCTAGAGCCCCATTATAGCTGGTGTGATTATTGAGCCGCCAAACGGCTTGTTAGGTTTCAAGGTTTATCGGCGACATGTACCACATTCGCAGTTTATGCCCCTTATTAATCCGTACAGTATGCGCTGCCATCAATAAATTTTATTGCTTCATTAAAATATCCCATTGGGATTTCTCCTTTGTGTGGAACTATTTTAGTTGCAGTCGAACGGAGACATACGACTTTATTATTAATTGCTAGACGTATTTTCTGCAAGTTTGTTGAAATGTTGGCCTGACCTTGGTGGCCGGCCAACGCTCCATTAACCCCAATCTTCGTATCAAATGTTAACATATGCGTCGTTAAGAGTGATTTTGATAGCTGTGGATATTTCTTATAGTTGCGTATGCCTAGAAACAAAAACTATTGCTATGGTAAAACCTCTCAAATGACGATGCTGTTGAGAAATAATAGCAAATTTAAGAATGGTCTGGAACGAATTCTTAAAACTGCGTTACTGTATATTGACTTGTTACCGAAATATACATGTAACAAAAGTTAACGTACAACACACGTCACAGAGTCCTCAGACCAGAAATTGAAGATTAAATTCTTCTCTAAACGTACAAAAAATCTTATTAAAGCAAATGAAAAAATTCATACACGATGGAGGAAATATAATGATGCAGCCGCGTACGAATCATTCTCATATGTCAGGAGAGATGCTAAAAATTCTGCTAGAATGGATTATAAAAATTATCTGTCAGGTATTGAGGGTAATATTAAGAATAGTATAAAGCATTTTTGGTCATTAATTTCTAATAAATCTAGTAATAAACGTTTTCCAAGTGTTATCAATTATAACGGTCAAGAGTTGTCTAATGATCAGGATATCTGTGATGCCTATTGTCAATACTTTTCTTCAGTATTTGAACCAAATGGCACCTCTTCTAACGTAAGCAATATATCTATCTTAACTGACAGTCAAAATTTTAGTGTAAATATTAAACATCTATCTGTTGAAGGAATCGAGCAGGAATTTGACCGACATGATATTAATAAAAGCGCTGGTCCGGATGACATTCCTCCTATATTTGTAAAATCTTGTAAACAGTCTCTAATTTTGCCGTTGTTCATTATATTCAACAAATCCTTAACTTTTGGTTGTTTTCCTAACTTTTGGAAAAGAGCAGTAGTAATTCCAGTTTTTAAAAGTGGTTCTAAGGATGAAGTCAGCAACTATCGTCCCATTTCTTTACTTTGTGTATTTGGTAAAATTTTTGAATCAATAGTTACTAAGGAACTCTTTTTTAAAATTAAGCATTTAATAAATGATAATCAACATGGCTTTTTTCAGGGCAGATCTATTATTACTAATTTAATGCCTTTTTTACAAACGACTCTTGAAGCTAGGGACAATAAAATGCAGGTGGACGCTGTGTATACCGACTTTTCAAAAGCGTTTGACAAAGTACATCATCCGACATTATTAATTAAACTTGAAAATTTCGGTACTAACAGAAGCCAATGTGAAATTGAACAATTATTTTTTCTGAGTACCATAGTATTACCTCTGGAATACCACAAGGTTCTCACATGGAACCTCTTCTTTTTTGTCTTTTTATAAATGACATTGGTTCCTGCTTCAATTATTCAAATTATAGTTTATTTTCCGATGACCTTAAATTGTCAATGCCTGTTCAATCTGTGGATGACTGCATTAAACTTGAGGAAGATCTGTCTAGATTAAATGATAATTGCAAATCTCATAAACTTTTCCTTAATATTAATAAATGCCATAGTATAACATTTTCCAGAAAAGAATTTTATATTACTTACAATTATACCATTGGCGGTCATACTTTGAGAGTCGTTAGTGAAGTTAAGGAGTTAGGTATAATTTTAGATGCCAATTATCTTTTGAGACACATATTAACTCAATAGCACAAAAAGCTATGAGAACTCTTGGTTTTATATTACGCGATACAAAGCATTTCACTAACCCTTCTTCTATTATTATTTTGTATAATGCATTAGTAAATTGGAATATGGTAGTCTTTTATGGAGCCCGTTGTATTATAAATACATAGATCGACTTGAAAATGTCCAGAAAAGATTTATTGAGATTATAGCACTACCGTTTAAAAAAATTGGCCTCTAGAAGAATAATTTCTTCCGTTATATTTTTGTACAAATTGCTTACCAATATTGTTGATTCTCCTTATATTGTCAGTCAAATTTCTTTTAATCACCATTCATATTTTTCTAGATATGTTAATCTTTTTTATATTTCATCGTGTCGGACTAATTATGCAAGTAATACGTATGTTACAGAAGAATTATAATGATTACTTTATTCATCTAGATCTTTTTAATTCATCATTATCAAGTTTAAAATCATATGTTAATTCTTTACTACATTAGTGTTAATTGTACTCACTGTTTCTTTAGGTTTAATTAAGTTACCACAAATTTGTATTTGTTTCTTCTCTTTTGTGTAATCCTGTTATTGGGCATTGAATTGCCTGTTGGATTACCTATGTCGAAATAAATAAATAAATAAATTTTAGATGCAGTCCAAAATTGCTGGAACAATTTTATATCTATCACGGCATAGAGACACCAGCAGAATCACTTGAGTCGAAATAAGAAGGCGCATTCATTTCAAGCTGCAGAGACCTCCACCTCCGCTACCCGTCAGTTTGTCTAAAACACTGAGATGGATTAAAGTAAAATTACGAGCCGATATCGACGAAGTTGCTGCAGCTATTAAATGTTTAAACACATCTTGCAATAGCAAATTTCCTAAAGAGATAAACAGTTAGGTAATATAAGTATACTGTCTAAATTATAGGGGATGTTTACTGCTATTACTATAGTTTCTTAATTTATTTAAGCAGTCAGCAACATAGGACTATAAATGCTTGCCATGAAAGATTAGTTTAGGCCTTTTCGACCACATTTCTGGCATAAGATGGTTTAAATTATGTAGATGACCATATTGCTTTTAGGTATTATAATGAGAGTAAGTCTTAATTAGTCATACGTATGGCCACGTAAAAATATTTAAATTGTAATTATTTATTGTAGAGGTAATAGGCCAGTAGATTATAAAGAAAAACATTTTTTTATATATACAGCCAACGTTTCGGCCCATTAAATGTTATACAGCTTTTATAAAATTACTGTAAAATAATTAATAAAAAAAACAATAAAAAATCCATTGTACACATTAAAATTACAATTATTACCATGGTTATTAAGTGAAATTGGTTAAAAGAGTAAAAGTGGGCAAAATTTAATTAATAACAAACAGATCTAAGAACAAAATATTACAATATCAAAAAGTCTAACTATTACCAGTAGTATAATGTTTTTCTTTGTCAAAAAAAAAATATAAAGATTTTCATTTAAGTAGAAAACTAAAAATATATGTATTGTAACAACATAGGAAAACACCGAGATAGAAGATAGAAATTAACTCCTTCTATATCTCCCTCTGGTATTGTAAATAATCTATCATTAGTTTTATTATTGGAAATAGTAACATTAATAAACGAATTAGCATCTTTAATGTTCTCTGTACGTAAAAAAGTTAATTCTTCTCTCCTACAGGCTCCAAATATATCAACAATCAAGACAACTTTTTGGATTAACCACTTTTCATCATGCCTCTTTGATAAAATTTTCAACCTATTTTCTGCGTCTATAAGCATTTGATTTCCTTTTGATGAAAGCAATAACATTGGTATATTTACTAATATCTATATTTTTATTCAAATAGATTGTAGTTCGCAGCATGGAATAACTACTCCATAATGTAGAGGATGCACATTTTAAAGACAACTGGGACAAGTAAGCTAGAATAACTTTCTCCGAAATATTACATACCTTTTTTCGGCACTAAATATCACATTTTCATAAGTTTTTTGGTACAATTTCTTCGATTTCTGAGGAATCAATGTACATAAGGTACATTCCGCCTCATTTTCTATTTCAGAATTTTTAGTATCATTAGGATCTGCGTCATACATACTGAAGTTTTATAAAGGATTAATACCGAGGAGGAAACCACTGAGCTAAATTCAACTAAACAGTGCCATTATTATTACAATAGATTGTACACTACAGTACAGTACCATACAAAAAAGTATCATATGAATGCATTTACGCAGAATATATACACTCACATACTAGCACATTCCCCTCTTATAACAAATTTTAGTATGGTATAATTTCTTAAACTTTATCTTTAATTCAATATATTACATATTATTCGATACGACGTGTTAACGATGGTCAAACTTCTCCTACATATTCTATTGATAAAAAAATATTTAATAAAAAGTGAATGAGTCTATAATAAAAATTAAAATATTGTTAAATTAGGTTATCCTATTCATATTCTATTTAACAAAAAAGATTTTTTATGTAAACAACAGCCAATTCTAATCATACATGACGGAAAGCAAGTTGGGGCTAAAATTGAATTCTCCTTCGATACCCATGTATTTACAGTTGCTAATGAAAGATTTTGGTTGTACTGGAGACACCGATGGTACCCCATGAGAATTTGGGATCCGGACAATAATTTTAGGGAGACCCTGTATAGACCGAATATTATGATTTCATAGACGAGGAAAAAGTTTGTTTTTAGTTAGCTTGAAGGGGGCATGGTATTGGCACCCTTCTTGAGTGCGCCAATGAGTTTATGATACATTTTATGTAATCCAAAATGTTCTTTCCAGATGTATTCAGATCGAGTCAAAGGAGCCCTTAAAAATATCTATATTATTTACGTAGATCTGTAACTGGAATAATTTCTAAGGAAATGAAAGACAGTTTTGGAAAATTAAACGCATATTAAGTAAAATCGTGGGTCATTTAATGTTTCTTAGATATTTGGGTATTTAAGGGTATTTTTGGGTACTATTCGGTATTTCTGGGTACTTAACGGGATTTTTAGGTACTTAAGGGTATTATTGGGTAATAGTCATAGGTATTATTTGGACACTTGAGGGTAATTCGTGGTTTTTGGGTATTTTTGAGGTATTTGCTTATTTGATGAGGTATTTTTTTGGGAAAATAAGGTATTTACGGGTAATACTTAAAAAAATGGTATTTTATTGTACAAATTTCAAGCAGTGGTTTACCCCTCGATTAATACCAAGTTTAATTATTGGGGTTTAATGTTCACAGATTTCAGAATTTTTTAAAATGT
The DNA here is from genome assembly GCA_037114965.1 of Monochamus alternatus. Classification (NCBI taxonomy): domain Eukaryota; kingdom Metazoa; phylum Arthropoda; class Insecta; order Coleoptera; family Cerambycidae; genus Monochamus; species Monochamus alternatus. The sequence continues at coordinate 7,012,431 of CM073426.1, read as the reverse complement.
TTGTTTGTAAACATCGTACCATATCATCAACCTTATAGGCAACTTAGTTAAAGTTGTTTAAATAAAATAGTCTAATTATATTACCATACAATCGCAGATTATGTCCAAACTATTTTCAATATTTATTTGATAATTTTACAAAAAATCTTATTTGATGCATGTTGCGAAATATGTGCTTTAGGCACTTAACTTAAACTTCACGTCGCGTGCCTAAAACACCATTATTACACAACTTGTATCGAAAATACATAGTTATTTGTGCGAAATCTATTAGACTTTTATTATATTTTTTTTTTTGGTGATATCGACTTCTTATTTAAGGATGCACATATTCTCAAAGTTTTGCGGATAGGTTACGAATCACCCTGTATATTTAGAAACCTTTCGTCAACACCGGAACTTATTATCTTACTACTCCTGGCGCTCACAGATGGTCTTTTATTTTTGCATTTGGCCTTACATTTTGTTCGGCCAAGACAAGGTATTCACAATTGCGGTTCAGACCAGGTGGCAGGTTGTAGGCGGATGGGTGACTCACTTTACTTTTGATATCGAATTTGGTGCGGCCATCGAGGATATCAATCTTGAGCTTTCCTCGCTACATTGCCCACGAGACTAGTCTTCGGGTAGTAGAAAGTCAGATGTCTATCGGGTGAACGGGAAAAGTTGGACAACTTTCTTTGGATCGACGGACGTCAAAAAGATTTGGTATCTGTTTGTATACTTTTCCAAGAGTGTAGATTTAACATATTAATATATTAGTTTACAATTAAATACAGTGTTAGAGATTTGACTGCCATAGCTTCAATATAAGATAGATAAAGTATAAATGGACAAAAAAGTTAAATAGTAAAAGGGCATAACTCAAGTCGTTCTTAAAATAAGTCGAGTTATTATGTCAAGGAATTTTATCACAACGTGGCAACAGTGCGAATACACGCTGTACAAGGTGAGCGGTTTGTGGGTTGCCTACCGCGTGCCAGCTTGTTTTTTAGTGATGACAAAAAACCCAAAGATAAACAACTGTTGTGAATATTTGAATTTCGTTAAGACAACGGTTTTGCAATTTTATTTTTGCACACAAAATGGTAGAATTAATGACTTTTTTATATTAAATGTTTAAATTTTGATGAAATAAATAATAGAAACATCTACGTCGCAGAAACAATCATAACTTATGTACAAAAAAAAATGTACTTACTAAAAATCAAAATATAATGTGACGAGTGTTAACTGAGTAACTACAAATAATTTAAGAGGAGATAGAGAAAAATTAACGCAATCATCCATCAAAAAATTTCCAAACTTATTTATAAAGCGGAAAAAAATTGTTTTCGTAACTGTATTTAACCCTTATTTATCGACGACTATGGGCACCCGTCCGCCGCGAGGTTATTTATTTAACACGTTTGACATTGGAAGAGTACAGCAACCAGCAACACAACTACGACGGCCGAAAGACTAAATGGTAAAACTTGTTGTTATCGGACAAGATTTTTGGGCATTTTATTTAACTGCACGCGGTGTGTGTTTTGTTGTTAGTGAGTATCTGTATGTTGTTTTGATAATTTAGAAACAGATAATGGAAAACGAATGTAAAATACCGCAGCTAACCGGTTTAACTTTTATCTATCAGGTCTCATTAAAAAAAATCATATTTTCGTCGTTTCTACATTTGGCAACCTATAAAAACGACCGCATGGTAGTTGACAGATCTAAGCCATTTCGGACGATGATTTTCATAGGCACTAATTTTCCGGAGGGAAAGGAAGAATTCCGAAATAATTCTTTTATTGTTTTTTAGACCTCTCTGAGCACGTGGTTAACATTTTTGCATTTAGTAGTACTTAACCATGTATACAGTTATCACCAATTGTGATTGTGATTAAGCTGATATGTTAGATTGTGCATGTGCTAGCATTTTTGGAATTAATGGATATTTTATAGCATTTGCTTGGTAGACATGAGTAGAGAATACTATACATAATTATACAGCTAATATCCAAGAACTAACAATCTTCTGCTGGTACCTAGGTACAGACTACAGAGTAAGTTATTCTTTTATACATTACATATTACTAATTTTTTACATTTTCTGCAAACAAGTTGTGTCACTTCTTAGAAATCATCAATTTTTTAGAACAAGAAAGAAAATGGTTTTCGAACTAACAAAGTAAGGATTGTGATGTAAATAAACCACTAATTCTAAAGCTACCCACTTTGGTTAAGACGGTTTCGAATTGACGAATATATATTATTTATTTTTGTTATTCTATACCTTATAAATTTGTAAAATTTTCTTGCGTTTTTAGTAAGGTAAATTTAATTAACAATTATGAACTACACTGGCGACATAAACAAAAAAAAAAAACAACAAGCACGAAACGCACCATCCTACGCGAACATGGTAACTGATGGGGGATTGGAAGAAGGGACTGACTGGACTAAAGGAGAGGTCACGCTGCTTGAGATGCAGTTCGACGGTTGGCATAGGCAAACTAACCCGAACGAGATCGGCGTATTCCGTCAACTTTTAACTGTGCCGATTACAGCTGACCCGATGTCAACGCGTGATTACTGCGGCTGAGCATTTATTATTACACTAATCTGTTACATAATAAATATTTATGGTATTCATTACATCGGATGTTTATATACATGCGAATTTAATTGTTTGTGTGTTATTTAAATACGGTAGGTCAAGATTCGGATTGCCGGATTGTTGATCACTGAATATGTCTCGGACGGTTTTTTGTTGGCAGCACGAGGGTTTTTTGTATTTAAATACGAAAAAGTTTTCAGTCTCTTTTAGTAATTTACTTAGTAAGTATTGTTTTTATTTTATCTCACTACTTATATAATGAAATGTAAATGGTTTATTATTTGATCCGGATGGAGTTTTGTAACTTCAATATTTAATTTTTTTTAAACTAAAACTTAATATGATTGCATACCTACTGTTAAAAAATAATTTATAGCATTCACTACGTATTTTAACGTTACAATAAGTAAGTAGATACTAGGAAAATATTTAAATTTTCCTGTATTACTGCAAAACTATGAGCAAAGTTAAGGAATATATAGATATAATATGACCAATATTCATTATTCATTCTTATTTGTCCACTATGTACAATTTATTGCAATAATAATGGATCTTCTATAATTTTGCAACTTGTTTTGAACTGTTGACATATTCGTAGTAGTAGTTTGAACTACTAACTTCCAGTAGTTCAAAACCTGTTCTGAGGAAGTGCCATTATTATTGCAATAGGTTGTACAATACTGTGAAATAAATAAATCATTACGGGTGCGTTTCTGACGATGACAAAACAAACCGCGTAACTTTTCGTGTCATTAGTTGCTTTTATTTGCTTTGGTTTTACTTCAGCAGATTATATAACTCGCAAAAAATGCAAATGAAAGTAATGAATAGTAAATTGTAGTCGAGTACACAATGCACCGCTTATTGTTGTTAATTTGGGTGGAACAGACACACTGCAGAAAACCGCAATTATTCAGGTATTTACCGAACGAGATAATTCATTTATCATACAAATAGCAATGTAGAAGTACAAAAAAATACAAAAATTAAGTTGTCAATTGAAAGGGCGCTTGCCAAATTGAATAACAAAAATGTTATAATTAGGCTAAATGATGTTACAATCAATAAACTAATTCGATTCTTTGTTAAACTATGAAATTGGCTTTTAATTGGAGATAATTTATTACATACCTAACAATGATAGCATAATCCATGCTACTGTTTAGGAATGTTTTTCATAAAATTTAAAAATTGAAAGATTGTTATACCGTAAACTTACATAGTTCTGCATATAAGATTGTTAATTTTTGTTTATAAGTATGAGAAATTAATTGTTAGAATATGGGGTTAGAACAGCAAAATAATGTGTGTCCTACAAACGCTGTTTAAAAGTAATTATTTTATTTGAGGAGAATTCAAATACCAAAAGTGGATAAACAAAACATCAATAATTTTATTTTGATATTACTTTTCCACTACATATTTTATTTTTTGAGATTTCTGTGCCTAAAAACACGAGAAATTTGATTATTTTACGATGAGAAATCCGGCGACCTTAACAATTATGTTCACATACTTATAAGCCATCTTAAGCTTCATACACATCATAAGATTAGTGCGGTTGCATTGGTACTGCAGAAAAGTTATTAAAAAGGGCGCCGTATTCTTGAAATAGTGTTTTCTACAAAATACAAATAATTTTAGACATTTAATAACTGAATAATCTAGGGTTTAGCAAATAATAGGAATGTTATCTCATCCCACCTGCAAATATTCAAAGATACTGAAGTAAAACGACGAAAAATACGGGTGACTTTTGTAACGTTCAGATAAACTTAACAGTAACGCCTTTGTACTGCAGTTGTATGGCAGAAGCTAAAAGCATTTTTACCAATCCTTTTCCAACAATCATACAAAGACCAATCAGAAAACTGCTTTTTTGACAGTAAACAGAAGATTCACATTTTTGCAGGTTAAGTTTTTAAATTAGATTCTAATTTAGATATTTAGTTTAGAATTGATTTGTTTCTAAAAAAATGGATGAAGAGGACTGTTTGGTTTAGAAACAGTTACTTTTGCTGCTCTTATTCGCAGCGACGTCAATATGTATAAAAACTATACATGCAAAAAAAAATGAGAAGAAGAAGAGATGGTGAGTGCGACCTATTAACCGCAGATAGCACATGCAAGGTGATTTCTATAATTTATATAAAGAAATGCGAAATGAAAATGCCGATTATTTTTTCATTTCACCCGAATGACAGTGGCAGTGTTTGATGACTTGCTGAAATTAGTGGGGCCTCATTTAACCCACAGTATACTAGTATACTGTGATTTAACCAAACATTCAAATAGACGATCTATTCCTGCAGATTGTAGGCTTATATTTTATCTAGGGTAGGCTTTTAATTACTATTCGGCAAATGATAAAAACCAACAATTTCGGTAGACAGGGACGTAGTTGACGAAACATAAACATAACCTCTCTGAAGGCCAAGAATCTTTAGTTTTTGCATGTCGCCAACTTACAGCGGATAAATTCCCCAACTTCTTAAGTCTACAGTAATTGTATGTAAACAGAGTAAATAATATTTAACACCATACAATTACAATACAACAGAACAACTGCAGTGCCATTGCACTAACGTTTATCTGAACGTTACTTTAGTGCAGAACTATGTAAGTTTATGTTATAATAATATTTACATCTACAGTTAAATTAAAAAAAAAAACGTATTCCTTCAAATTCCACACCATTATAAATGTTTCTACTGTACTTTATATAGCTCTAATTTTCTCCAAACCCCTTTCCTATTATAATTTTATTTCCTTGCAAAGAAGACAAAGAACTTGTAATAAAAATGAAGGTGATTTTTCTTAGTCTAAAAGAAATAACAGCTTAGTGTTGACCGAAATTTGACCACTCTTTATACACGTATATCCAGTAAACTAATCCCACATGCTCGTTCGTTTACCCTGATCCTGACTCTGAAGTTGGTGCACCTGCGACTGCACGTTAAGGCTGCACGCTAGCGAGAGAAATGATGTAACAAATCACACGGGATGATTTATACCTGCGTGTCTTCCGTACAAATTAATGGCTACCTGTCTAAATTAGTTTCAGTTTTGTTAAATTGGAATCTGAGCATCGCCTATGAATGCACTAGAATGGAACAATACAATGTTTGAAAGATAAAGCTGCATAATTAATCTTAAATTTAAAAATAACTTTAATAGAGCATTTACATTAACTCAGTGTCATTAAATTCCGCTAGGGGCGCTAGCATCAAAGTTAGGTATTAATATTAATGTTCTATGGTCTAGTTTATGATTCGATAATTTTTTATTTGAATTTGTGTAAGTCAAATAGTGATTGTAAATCTAATTTGCATACGTATTATCAAAATATCACTTATAATAAATCAATAAAATGTTTGTAAACACATAAAGACAACAGGAAAAAAATCACTTGAAAAGATATATTAAATTTTATTTATGTTAATCTCACATAACCTTGTTTATCTGAATTTTACATTAGCAATTTGGAAAGAGACGTAATAAAACGTTATTTAACACAGAAATTGTTAACGTTGGAGTGCCTAAAGAATTTCCTGGTAATTCTTAATTTAAACAAACAAAAATTAAATAACAAATATTTGTGAGGTTAGATTTAATACCTAACATTGATCGCAGCACATGTAAATGCTCTATTGACAAATACAAAACGAAAAATACGATATGAAAATACTAATATTATGACGGTTTACCAAAACTAACTAAAAGGCGACCACAGACATCGGAAGATTGAGAAATACTGAATGTTGGTTATTGGCAAACTATTTGTCCAGCCATTCGTAGTCTCGAACGTACAATCGTTTGCAATAATAATGACACTCTCTTAAAACAGTTTTTGAACTTCTGGAAGTTCTGAGTAGAAATTTCATTAAATCTCTATCGGTGAATGAAACAACTAATAACTAACTTTAAAAATGTGAAGTACATTTCATTACAAATACATCAGAAGTTCTAAAGAAATCGCAAAATTCATTTTAATGAGTGTCATTATTATTGCAAACGATAGTACATCGATACACATGTCACGAGTTGTCAAACTGTATGTAAAAATCGGAAACGTCAAATATTTGCCTACATTGGTTTGCAAACATGAGTGTGTAAATTATAAGTAATCATAGGCGCAACTAGGGGAGTGCTAAGCGGCTAAGCACCCCCAAAATAAAAAATAGCACCCTTTCAAAATAAATAATAGCACCCCAAACTAAAAAATAATACCTTAATTAAAATCATTTTAGTTTTTGTACATCAATCACACTGGAAAAAGTAGTATTCAAAATTTTTTTTTTTGGAAGGCACTTCGTTCTTGTAGCAATTTGAACCTTGAAATAATGTTGCAAAATCTCTGATAAAATTCTCTAGTGCGAGGTTGCTAAATATACTTTTTCTTCTGTCATAGGAAAAATATGCACAACCTGGCAACACCGCCTATGAAGGTGCTAGAGGCAATCCCTCAAGAACAATGTTGTCAACCCTCTAGCTCTTCAAATAAGGAAGATGTGCCCTTTTGTTCACATTTCCTGAACGTAACCACCGGTGCCTATCGAATACCCCTCGTATATTTGGATGTGGATTTTTTATCGAACTGGCCTGAAAGTTTCTACAAGCATCTAGAAGCCTAACTGACCTAACAGGGTGTATCACAAATAATGACTTGAATTTCAGAGGTCATATTTTATGAAAAAATGTTGATATAAACAAATATCCTAACTTGTTTCCTTCTCGAACAGTGTCAAAATTGTTAGACATATATCAAAGTTATTTTAACGTAAGTATCTAACTATAAAGGCACCTTTTTCTCTTACCGCTGAAATTTTGCCATGTACGGAAACCTTTATGGATTAGGTGCCATTATTACTGGTCCGATACGAACAAGAGCAGGTTGCTTCCTACACGGTGTATCTATTTTTAAGACAGATTGGCGCCGCGTGGTAAATCTCCTTGGCCAGAAGGGACTGGCACTAACGAGTCAACATCTATTTCGAAATATCAAGGATATACATGTCGCAACATATGGGGCTGATTTATAAGCCAATTCTTTAAAATCTAAGCAGTATTTTATACAAGAACCCATTACAATTTAGTATAGGTAGTTGGTAATAGTACTAAAGAAATTGAAACTTCCTTCACCTGTATGTATGGTAAGTAATTTTCAATAAAAGTTAATGACATTATGCTACTAAAACACCATGTGACTAACTTTAAAGAAACCCCAGCTAGCAAAGTAGTTCTATAAATTTAGAGTAATAGGAGTTTTATATTCTGTTAATATTTTATAGTTGTATTTAGAATACTAAATTATTACATTAATGTGGCACATGAGACTATTTTGCCTTCAGAAATTGAACTGTTTTTTAAATTTGTTGCAAGAACGTTCTTAGAGCATAATTTATAAAACATTTATAACATAACTGCTAATGTAGCCCTATAAGTGTGTACAACACAATTTTGCAGCAACGGTGCTTATAGAATCAAATTACTGTAAAACCGATGCAAAATACTGCTTTATAGGATTATACCAACTCCTGTGACACTCTTATAAAATTATTCCGTAATATCGCTTATAGTTTAATTATAGAACTATTGTACAAATATAAGTTACAATTCTACTGTATCGAACTTAAGACAAAAAGCTCTTTAAAACAGTTATAGAGAATAATAATACAGTTGTTATAAAATCATTATAGAGTAAATAAGTAATAAAAGCCATTTTGTTCCATAAAGAAACGCTATTGATATATGTAGGTTTCCCTTACCCCCATCTGACGAGACCTGCCTGTAAAAGTACGAAATATTTTGATCAAAGTATAATGGGGAAATTTGCATAACATAATCGTTTATTTGATTGCTAATAGAAATTGATTTTCTTATGGAAATTTAGTACCATATTTAATTTAGACCATTCCAAACCTTATCCACTTGCACTTCTAGATGTTGAAGTTAAATAATTTTATTAGATTTATTAAATAAGATTGAAATACCACAATAAAATATGACAACACTGTGGATATTAAGCAGCACAGATCTGTTATAGTAGTTGCTTACCAAGCATATTTGCTCTGTAATCATTGCAATCGACACAAAAATGTCATATTAGTAAGAATCCATTGGAAGTACAAGATAATGCCTTTCCTTCTGTCGCCATTTTGTGAAGAAAGAAAAAAAATCTTAATTAAAAATATATACAATATAAATAGGTGAAATGATAACAATAATGTGGATATACTTACTTTCTGACAATTTTATATACAGTTGGTTGTTAAATTCATCAATATAGAAAACATTTTTTTTTATTAAATTTCCAGCAGCATAGGAAATATAAGGTTAACTGAGGGCGCGTCAAAAAATTACCATTATGTACTACATATTTCACGATAAAACCTTTTCCTCATTCCGTACTCCGTACTTCTCCCTGATGGACAAACCAACTAAACAATTCGTAATGTGAGTACTTCTGTGCAGGCTGATTAGGTCCATCTTATTGGTTCTTATTGGTCCATCCATATTATTTCTAACATGTGCGTTACAGAAACATTTTGCTTTTAGAAGATACAATTAAGCGATTTTAAAGTTCTCTTTTAGATAACTAAAAGGTTCTATAGAATGGTGCCCATTTTTATGGTGTAAGTGTTATAAGAACGTTTTGAAAATGTTCTTAGAACAAACATTGCTCTATAAAATTTGCTCTAGAAACGTTCTTACGATCTTTATAGAACAGGAAATTGTTAGATGGGACTGTAACAATTAATCAGATTTATTAAAAAATTTAGCTTCTTACAACCATATTTCTGCTGTCTTTGCGACCCAAATTTCGAAAAAAGTAGAAAAAACTCTGAAAAAAATGTCTTAATATTTTGTTTATTCATTGTTACGATTTATATTGTTCTTAATTAAAGCAATAACTTTTAAAAACTGGCTTCATTGCTCTCTTAACACCGCATTTTATGAATTATTTTACATATGTACATGTTTTTCAAATAATAATGACCCCTCAAAACAGTTTTTGAACTGCTGGAAGTTCTCAGTAGAAATTTCATTAAATCTCTATTGGTGAGTGAAACAACTAAGAACTAACGTTAAAATTTGAAACTAGATTTCATTACAAATACGCCAGCACTTCGAAAGAAATCGCAAAATTCATTTTAAAGTGCCATTATAAAAAGTAAACAATTTTTAATCCAGTTCTAAGTAAATTTATGGTATAAGTATATTTTAATTTATAATAAAATTTAAAAAATGTAGTTTTGTAGATTTCGTTACCTAAAACTTTTTTGTTTGTTTCTCTTCGGTATCCTTGAAAATACCCAAATAATACGAGTAACATTCCCGATATTAGTTAAGCATTATACAGGGTGGACCATTAATACTGGGTCATAGAGCAGAAGCGACATCTTTGGGATAAAATATGAAGATATAGCTAAATATTGCTGTGGAAAAGGTACAGGGTGTCAAAGTTAAAATTACTTTTTCGTTTTTTTTTTGCAATAACTTGAGTATTGCTCAACCAAGTGTTACCAATTTTGTTAGGGAAACATTTTTTAATAAAAAAATCATATTAATTAAATTAGGTTCAGTTATAGAAGGCGTCACATTGGCAATGCTTGATGATTAATTTTTCTCTTATTGTGTATCCTTTTCCACACCAACATTTTACTAAGACATCGCTGCTCTATGGATCATTGTTAATGGTCCACCATGTAAGTAATTAATTGTTTAAAATCAATTGTCTTTGTAGAACTATTTCAACAGTACGAGATCCTTAATGCAAGTAATATTATTATTAAATTATAACGATGCAGATTCAAATTTATTTCTCATTCTTTGTTAAATTTGTCGCATCCATAATACGGATTGCATTGCGGTACCGTTATGCGCAAGAGCTATGGCTGCAATTCCTTCTGATGATAGCCATTTCGTGTCTACGACGGAAAATCTAATTTTCACGCCGTAAGAGGAAGGAAATGAGAACGTTGCTTATGATGAAATGTGCACAATTTTATTCTGGATATCCTATGCGAATAAATATAGCTATATCTCTGTTCTCTTGAAAATTTATCGTTTTTGATACTTCTTTCTACTTCGTTATGAATCAATTAATTACGATTAATTTCTGGTTTCACCTGATGTGCCTCAGGGGCCAATGTTGGGACTCCTGCTATTTATTTTATTTATAAAAAACAGTACTGTTACTCTTGACGCTAACTAATTGTTCTATGTTGTTAATATGACATTGCATTATTCTGTTAATAGCACAGATTATGACTGTGAATTACTTCACAGCAATCTGAATAATAGTTATTAATTATATAAAGGAATTAATAAGCCTTTATTCAAAAAAAAAAAAAAATGGACACTCGGGACGCAGCCGAGAGTTACATTTTTTCGAGAGGATTAAAGACTGGTTAATTTCCCGAATGTAATTTAACGTTTTATCCATGGTCACGGTCAAAAACATGTCAATTGAAAGAGTGAAAGTCGTGTGAGAGAGCAGGTGAAAAATTACGGTTTTGAAAAACGTCATATTTGGCAAATTTATTTTAGTCAAGTATATTGATTGTCAGCTAACATTATTTTCTTGAAATTTTTGTTACGTAACACCATAATTTTTCATGATGTATGTATGTAGAATCACACGCTCTTTCAAATGGCATGGTCAAAATTGGGGGTTGCTATTTAAAAAAATTGTCGATGATGTCATATCTCGAGCAACGATGACGTCACAAATGTAGGTCGTATGTCAAAAAGTGCCTGTTTTAAAAACAAAATCGACGTACCAGGGGATTTTTTCCAAAACTTCTCAATAATTCATTTATTTGCTACTTTTCCAAAACACTGTATATTGATTTTACTCCGGTACCTTTGAAGATTCGCAGGTGGCATGAGATAACATTCTTGTTGTTTGCTAAACTCTATATTATTCAGTTCTTAAATATCCAAAATTACTTGTATTTGTAGAAAACACTATTTCAAGAATACGGCGCCCTTAACAACTGAACTGACTGAATAGTTTTAAACGGTTCGGAAATTATTGTTGTTGTGATTGGAACAAACGTATTATGGACTATTTGTAGAATAATAATAGAATTACACTCGTATGGTGGATAGACTTCAGTGATCCACACTGTATTAGGAATTTATGTTCGTATTTGTTATTTTATTTTATTGTACATTTTTAATAATAGATTTTATATTTTATTCTCCACTCCGTAGCTGTGTTTATACTGTCGAGAACTATAATAAAAGAATCATTTAAATTATAGTGTTATAATTACTATAAATAATAACAACTATTTAAAATGATAAACCAAAACCATCAATATTGCTGAATGATTATTTCCGACCGTATATTTGAGCAAATACGAACATGCACTTTAATCTAGATAACTAAAGATATCGACGAAACTGTCGGAATTGTTAATTTCATCTCGACAGCCTCGAGGATGAGACCTTGCGGTCCCCATTCACCCATCCAAATACGTACAGTACACATCTCCGCATTTCCAACTGGCGCTCTGACCGAGTTATCTAGTGGCCGAGGAACGCACAGCCTCCTCGATGCCGTTATCACCACATTCCGAATGCTTCCAAAACGTGCCCCGGGGAAGCAGCCGAGTGTTAAGGCTCCGATGGAATCCGCAGGTTATTGAAAATTAAGGCCTCCGCAGTGAGAAAACAATTACCGTATCTACATTGTCGGAATAATACCGCCGGAAATGTAACATTTTCTGCGTAGCAAGAATATAAGGCCAGAGGCGGGGTGTTGGAATGAACAAGGTAGGCAGTGTCCCCTCAAAAAATGTTAGAGAGAAAAGTTAATATTTTCGTATAAAGTTCTTAACGAATAATAATAATAATAATATAAATCTGCCCTTCACTCTAATCACGGCATATTCCTTAGGCGGTCTACGTCTGCGTCTACAAACGACAAACGTTGGTAGACTCCTAACCATCATTTAAAAAATTTATTTTATTTCTTTTAGTTATGGCCGAACAGTAGACGAATGCAGAAGACACCGATATGTTATTGGTTTTTGGATGCTGTCAAAAAAATTATTGACGATGTGTACCTACCCTCTCTGAAAGCTTTCCAAATCGTCATAAACCAAGCCGTCTTCGGCGACATCGTTTTGCTCCTATAATCGTCTAAAATCGAATTATAGATTGTTTGAGCTAATGCAAGAAATCTTGCAAAATTTAAGTCTTGCCGTTTTTGCCGAAAAAAAACAGCAAGAGTTCCTTTAAAGTTTGATCTTGCTCCATCTTGCATGATGCCTTGTCTTACGAGTCTCGCAAATTTCTTGTTTCGCAATTTTGCAACTCTTGTATGGTTCTTGCGATACTGTAGCATACAAATTAGAAACAGTGGTGGTTACTCTCGGTCGGCTACGGTCCCGCTCGGAGCTCACACGTTACTATCGATATAGTCGACCAGTTTTATTTGCTAGACTTCCTGCCGTAGCAATATTTATTGTCCCCCAAGATTTTTTAATATTGTCTTGCAATTCGAGCTTCCAAGTACTTGTCTTGGTCTTGTCTTGTCTGGAAGACTACAATAACTCTTCAAGTTGTGGATATGTGGGCTGGAATAATTGGTTAATTGTATTATATTATTAATTGTCATTCTTCTGCAAAAGAGAAATGGATTTGCAATATGCATATTGTAACCTCTATGTTCGGTTAGCGTAGAAACACGTCACGTAGACAAACAAACTTTATTGTCACTCTTGATTACACAAGAAATATCCTTCAACAAATTCACAACTGTCAAAATTCTTTACTTTGACGTTTCAGTCATTAGCATTTGACTTCTCAAGATAAACTGAACTCCAGCGGCGAATAGGTTTATATAGGTTTTTAGGATTCTAGAAGCTTCCTTCCTAAATTATAACGTAAACAGGAACATAATTAACAAACTAAAAATGTAGGTGAGCTTCCGTAACAATATATAGAAAATGCGTTGTCAGGTATACCAGAGGGATTTACCTTTGCTGGAGCTTTGAAGAAATATATGGTTTATGCACTAACATGCCTCATCACAACTTGCATTAAATGTTTAAAACTACTTAGATCAGCAGTTCCCAAGTTCCCAAACAAGTGCATAGGTACAGATCATGACGGCCCGTAAATTGTTCACCAAGTTCTCCAGACTTAAATCCATCGAATCATTTTTATGGCGACACTTTAAATTCGTGGTTTACACTATTTCAATGTATGTACATTAAAAGCGCCGTATTAAAACAGTGTTTTCTACAAATACAAATAATTTTAGCTCAGCAAATGATAGGAATGTTATCTCATGCCACCTGCGAATACTCAAAAGTACCGAAGTAATACGGATGTATGTATAACGACAGAAAGCAGTTTAACCAACAAATTTTTAGGTACACAAATCTTTCAAAATATTATTTTTAAATTTGACTGTACATGTAAATACCGTTATAAGATAAACTTAATAGTTCCGCATATAAAATTGTTCACTTTTGTTAAAATAATTGTTCAAATGTTTGGGGTTTGAATAACAAAATAATGTGTGTCTTACAAACGCATTTTAAAAGTTATTAGGTATCTTAGTTGAGAAGAATTTAAATAGGAAAAGTGGTTAAACAAAACATCAAGAATTTTATTTTTGATATTATTTCAAGATTCAAGAAACATAAGAACTGATAGTTTTCATGAATTTTGAGACGGCTTTGTTTGCGTTTTTAACTTCTTATTTAATAGATTTGAATTTCCACCATCCTGTACCATGATACGATTACCTCTTCTAGCAACGTAATATTCTACCCCTAAATCAAAAGTTTCTCGGGGGCTTCAATCGGCGTTAACTCCACCAGACCGTCACCTCATCTCCCCTTCCCATGTCTACTTAACATCGGATTGTGACCCGCGGATATTTAAGGGGATGTTTCTCCAATTTTATACTTTGGTGGTCTCTTACACGATTACCGGTTCAATTTGGTGGAAAATAATGCCGTTATGGAACATTTGTTTTATTTTATATATATTGTACCGATTTTCAAAGTATGAATTTATATACTGGCAAAACAAATAACTAATAGTAACCCCAACTTTGAAGTCCTAAGAAAGGTAACTTGAAAGTAATTGATAATTTAACATCTCTAACGAGACCAGCCAATATGTAATTGATAAGTAATATTTACTACAAAGTACGAGGCTGCAGCGTTACTTTCAAGTAGCAATAAAGTTCCCACTGCTACATCTTAGTAACACTTTTCCTGTTGCTGTTATTTAATGAGTCATAGTTTACTATACACATAGTTTTATATGGAGTTTCATCCATACTTAGCATCCAAGTTAATAGTTATAAAAAATATGATAATATTAACAAAAAGTACACTCTTCATATTAAATGATCGAATAGGTACAGACACTACACGATGACATGAAGCATAAAGCTTTTCAACATTGGGAAATTATATGGTAAAATTTATTTTGTTTACTACTACATACTTGCTATTCGTGACGAATAAATTTTATTTACGAGTTCTACGACTTTAAACAAACAATTAACGTTTCTTGAACGTCGCGGCAACTATCAAAACTACTTGAAAGTGATTGCAATTTTGAAGTCATATTTTAGTAACATTAATTAGTCGCTGCTACGATCATTGCCACTTTCTAGTTTCGAAAACTTAAAAATTACCCACTGGTAACGACGTCTCCAAAAGTAGGATAGCTACTTAGATGTCACATAACTCTAAAGTAACCAAAAGTAGTTGAAAATACGTAGCAGTGACTATAACTTTGTTGTATGAAGTTATTTATACAAACTGGCAAATTTGGTGACGACTACGTTATAGTTGCTCTTAGATGGTTCCAGTCTCAGTTAGTGTTAGTTAAACTGACTATCTACTTAATTATATGCCGAGAAAGAATTAAATCTAGATATTAAGTCAATTTTTAATTGGAATAGGATTATTTAGTTTTTATTTATTCAACCACCCTACACAGGGTTAACTTTTAACCACGTGTTGAGGAAGGCCTAAAAAACAATAAAAAAATTATTCCAGAATTTTAGCTCGACATTTAAAAAATGGGGCAAAACCCGCTTTTCCTACGGAAAGTTGGTGCCTATGATAAATATCGACTGAGATGGCTTAGATCCATCTGTGAACAATATCTACTACCATGCGGTCGTTTTTTTGCAGCATTTCCAAATACAGAAACGACAAAAATTAACATTCTTACTAGTAATACCTGATAGATCGGTAGGTAACTGTTAATCCACTTAGCTCCACTATTTTGCATTCGTTTTTAATTATTTCGTTACAAACTGGCAAAACTACAACTCATTCATTATAGCCACTCACTATGGATAAAACACACTTCCCGTAGGTACAGCTAGATAAAATGCCTATTTATTATAACAAAATCGAACGAAAGTAACAGATAATAGAAAACTTTTACTGTACCCACGGCAGTCTTGTCCCACAACCTAGAAAGCCAAACCGGCGAACTATATTGTGTATCTGCACCCAACACAAATTTTTTTATTTAATAACTATGAAACGTTTAAAAATTAAAGAAGGCACTAAAAACTGAAGAAGAACATGAAACTACAACGTAGACACATATGGTAAACACAGGAATTAAATTATAACATGACTGGAAATTTTACAGTCGTGTTGCTAGTTGCCTACGTTACTTACTCTAATTCTGTAAACGTGTGACGGCGCATAGGCGGCGTTAAATAAGGATTTAATATAATTTCGAAAACTTTTTCTTCGCTTTATAAATAAGTGTGGTATTTTTTTAAAAGGTGATTCCGTTAATTCTTAATTTTCTCTATCCCCTCTTAAAATATTTGTACTTAGTCGTAATTAACCCTGTATATAGAAGCTGAAATTAAAGTTGCATCTTTTCCTGAATTAAAAAAAAACTTACGGAACCGGTATTTTCTAACAAAAACTGATGATGTACCGATATAAATTATTGCACATTAACATTTTGGAGTAATGTTCTCTTATTAGATTAAATTTAATTGAATTTTGAAATTGGATTCTGCATTAGATATTATGCTTTCGTTTATTCAGCCTAATATGTAGATTACACAATTTTCGGCTGCATTCTTAAGTATATAAAAAAAGTTATAGATGCATACAGTCACTGTTTGACAGTGGCATCAAACATTAATAACTAAATTTGATTTAGTTAAATAGCAGTAAAACTACATTTGTTATTTCACTGAAATAGCTAAAATTGGAAAAATATTTTTGAAAACATATTTAATAAAGTCAATATCACTGGAAACAGAAGTAATCAACAAGGATGTGTAAAGTAATTAATAATAATTAGTACGTAATTATATCAGATAATGCACAATTTGCATTTAAAATAAATTATAATTTCCTGACATTTCAATAAATTAGTTTGATTTTATCAAAGAAATATTTATATTAGGCGTAATGGAAAAATGGAATTATCTACTACCTTAGAAACGAAGGCATTGGCGTAGAAATAATGCAAATATAGTATTTCATATACCGAATTAATATAAACATGGAAAAAGATAAAATGACAGTAATAAAAACATTCATATTTGATTTACGTCAATATTTAAAAAAACATCAAAATTATAAAAGGTATTTTTAATTAAATAATTAATAATAATAATAATAATAAAAATTGGATGGTCCAATAATTAGTACTGATTCGTGTTTCGCTTAATATTAGAATTTTATTGCACAAGTGTGCGCTATTTCAGGTATTATAAGAGTGAATTCCATTTTTAGTTTCAAATCTATGAGTATTGTTTTTGATATAAATAAGACACTGAAATATGTATATAAAGGGTACAGTTAGTATTTTTAAATTTATATACTGATCTTTACAATCATCTCTAAAGCCGAGGTTAGATGTGATTCTTATAATTTTTATTTGAAGACTAAAAACCTTTCATAGATGGGACATGACCCAATACTAAAATAGCATAAGTTATAATTGAGTGGATATAGCTATGATAAATTCAGCAAGCATGATATTGAGACTTTACATTTGAGACTCCGGAGGAGATAGGATATTTTGGAACACACATAATTAACATGTTGATCCCATGTCAATTTAGGACCAAGATGAACACCCAAAAATTTAACATAATCTGGATTATCCCAATTTTCCAAAATTTAGGAGTTTTGGTGTTTGAAGTATTCAAACTCAGTTTTCAATCAATGTATATGAGTCATAAGTTGATGTCATTAACCGTCATAAATTTAAATTAGTTCTTGTTATATTGGTATCATCTGGAAAAAGTATTGTATCATGAGGTAAGCAATTAGGAAAATCATTAACATATATTAAAAATAGTAATGGTGCCAATATGGAACCTTGAGGAACTCCATGTTTAATTTTCTTTGTAGATGATTTCATACTATTGTATACCACGTACTGTAGGTAATCTATTGCTCAGGTATGATCTCAATATAATATTTGGTATATTACCACTTCAATTTATACGCTTTAAAAGTATGGCTACCAAATTATAGATTCTACCCCGCTGAAACTATCTATGCACCGCCACTGCTTTCTGTTACTCTTTTCCCATTATGTTTACCACTAAATAAATAAACACCGTTTTATCCACAGACATTTATCCGGCTATTCCGAGATACGTTTCGTAACAGTATATTATTTGCATTTTTATCACCTTCAAAGGCTGACGCTGAAACTGGAAACCGGCGACCTGCCGCTCGTTCTTTTGATTTGTCGCGTTTGTTAACAGAATACGTCCTACTTCCGCTTTGGTAAGTTAATAGTTTAAATTTATATGCCCTGCACGTCAACAAAGAACGAACTACGACATCCTCCACAAAGGTCGAGTGAATCAAATTGATGGAAATCCATTACCACCTATATCCGAGTTCCAAAATAGTAGACTGAATTCACAGCACTTGTATGAGTAAGTTGCACGGGGAAAGATTCCATAGGCCACTTGAGACGGGTTTGGAGAACACAAAATTTACAAAAACAAGTTGACTTTTTTATATTGCTTTGAAATCTATTACAGGGTAATCTTTCAAACATATTAAAAAGTCAGAACATGTGTCTGGCGGCAATAGTCACATTAATAATTAAAATATAACATTAATCCAATTTTGTTTTGTGACCTCAGAATATTATGTTACAGAAAACACAATTTTAAAAATTGCCAACGTGTCCGCTATTTATTAAGCCTTGCAAGTTAGTTTTTGGTTTCTATTGTGAAAAATATATTAAATAAAAGGATATATAGATAAATAATATTTAAATCCAACATGCTTCTACTAATTCTACGATTGTTGTATTCCGTTAATAGAAGCATGTTGGATTTAAATATTATATATATAAAATTCTCGTGTCACAGTGTTAGTCACCATACTCCTCGGAAACGGCTTGACGGATTTTTATGAAATTTTATATGTATATTCGGTAGGTCTGAGAATCGGTCGTAATCTATTTTTCATACCCCTAAGTGATAAGGGTGGTCCACATCAAACATTTTTTTTTTATTTTTTGGACAAAATTTTGTATATTTATTTTTTTATGATGTGGCATTAAAAAATACATACAACCCTTAATGTTCACCCTTCTGTCACAAACTCCTATTTTTTAATAGCCATTTTAGTAATTTAATCATTTTTATCCCTGGTCGATAACTGATCGATTATCACTAGATCAGTTATCCCCGCCAGGCGTCTACCGGTGTCACTTCTCACCACAAACCTAGAAAAAATATAGACAGCGTCGGTTCTTGATATAGGTCACGTGACAGGTGCCGCGTTTTCTAGGGACCTAAGGTCCCTAGAAAATTGATATTTTATTTGCTTTATGTTGGTGGTTGTGCAAATATGGTGGCTGCATAGCAATATGAAATTAACTAACTTGCTATCATTTTAAATGTCATTAAAGAATGTGACATGAATGTGACCAATCACAGTAAACAAATGAGATTCACGCTGCAATACAACCAACGTAAATTGGCATAACAATCAAGTTTTAGTGATTCTGGACCTTTTAGGACAACCATGAATTAGCGGTCGCCGGCAATATGACACTGGCACAGTCAATATTTTTTCTAGGCTTGTGCTTCTCACCCAGTAAACAGCACGGAGTAGGGATGAGAACGAAGCCGACTACCAAAATATTCACTAGAAATAATTCACATATGGCAAAACAACGTTTGCCGAGTCACCTAGTTTATCTATATATCCTTTCATTTAATAGATTTTTGACAATAGAAACCAAAAACCAACTACCTAAGAATTTAAACTTAACTAAAAATCGAAAATAAATTCTACATAAGTATATTGTAAATCATTGTTAGATTGATTTTATTATAAATCTTATTATACTTACAACACATATTTATTTGTTGTGGGTCCAAGAAATATGTCGCGCTTTGCTTTTTGCCATAAATTTCGCGTAATACGGGATAAACTAATAAATAATGCAACTGCTTACTTTAATGTCTCTAATAATACCTTCAATATAGTTGTGGTAAGAGCTCAGAACGACGCTATGCAATTATTTTTATTATCAACATAATTTTCTATAGTTTGTCGCACTAAAAACAGTCATTGTTTGTAATTTAGTGCAATATATAGTGCAAACATTTAGCGTAGTATAGTTTTATTAGTCTCAGTTGCAGATTCTTAAATATTTTGATGAAAATATAACTTATTTATTTATCCGTATGACTTAAGTCGCCTGAATTCTTGCCGCAACTTTATTTGAATTTTCCATAATTATTGAAATAAAAAGCGCAACCCTAACGACCCCGACGGCCCTCCTATGCTTCGTATTCGAAATGCAAGTAAACGGTAACGAGCGCAACCTGGCATGTTATAGGAAGCAGTGACGTCACACAGCGGTTTACGCGAGTCCTTGTTCTCAAATTATTTTAGAGGCGCCTCCAGTCAGAAAATTATATTTTTTTCAGATAAAATTACAAAATCATTTTATTTATTTAATTCTTAGTCTCTATCTACAGGATTAACCCAAATGGTACAATGCTCGTCACCTTAAAGTCACCACCTTTTGGAAGGTTCTCATTCTATCGCGCCCCACCATAAACAACTGCGGAATGTTTCGGACTAGAAGTGGGGTTTGTAGATATACTACACTGTGGCACCAAAAACTCTTATATTCAATAGATGTTTATTATTTTATGAATATAGAAGTAATGTAACATATCCTTGTTTAGTGAAATCATAATATTGAAGATTCTTTAAAAATTAACAAACTATGCAAAATGTATATTTTTAAATTAAAATAAATATTTCAACAAAGAAAAGACGTAAACGTCATAAATTCGAAAAAGCTTAATATACAGAGTGTTACAATACAAATTGCCGAGAAAAAATAAAAATTACAAATTCGAAGAAATTTTTGGTTTTTGTGCTTCACGATGGTTATCAAACGTGCGAAAGACCGTTTCGTATACAAAGTGTTGAAACATTTTTGGCCGTTAAAAAAAACTCAAAATTAAGAAAAAAATATTGTTGAAACCTCTAACAAGGGTCTATTAGAACATTAAGTAACGAGCAGAATACAGAGTGTTTAAAAAAACCTTAACAATCTTTAAAAATCATAAAATTTCATGGAACTTAATTTTTTTTTAATGAAACCTATAATATCGAATAAAGATAACATGATTCAACTTTTAAAATACAAGGCGTTTAATAAAAACCGAACCAATCTCTAAAAACTCGTGGAATTAAAAAAAAAATTGATGAAACGTTTGTCGAGGGTCTATTAAAACACTAATTAACGAAAAAATACAGGTTTTTTAAAAAACCGAATCAATCTCTAAAAACCTTCCAAATTCATGGTACTCAAAAAATATTTTGAAGAAATTTTCAACAAAGGTCTATTAAAACATTACATAATGGAAAAAATACAGAGTGTTTAAAAAAACCGAACCCATCTCTAAAATCCCTCAAAAAATGCTGGTTACCTTAAAGTCACCACCAGTTGTGTTGGAAGGCTCTCATTGTGTCGCGCCCCACCACAAATACTTGCGGAATGTTTCTGACTGGGAGTGGGGTTTGTAGATATACTGACACCAAAAACTCTTATGAATAAATAATCTAATAACAGTTGCATTTGATATTTTCTAAATATATTTTATTAATGAAGAAATTAATGTTTAACAAAGTATATGAAGGGTGCAGGGGAAATAAGACGGATGTCGTAAAATACAAATAAAATTAAGTTTCAAAGACTGACTTGTTAAAAAACATTTGACCTTCTTTTAGTTATTTTTTAAATAAATTTAGTTATATGGATCTATGAATAATAAATAAATATTTAATAGATATTGTATATACTAACAGAAAGAAAAAACGATTTCAAAAAAAAAGTGAGAAAATAAGATTAATGTCACTCAAGGAAAAAGTAGCCAGAAAGTAGAGGAAAAACTAATTCGAGTAGCAAGGTTAATATAAATACCTTATATTACGCTCGCTACAGACTATGCGTGAATTAGCGATTCGCGATGCGTGATTTGTATGGAATTCGTGCAGTGTGTAAGTTTTTATGAATGAATTTTTAACGAACAAGACCCTACACACTATTCGCGAATTCCTCGCATATCACGAATGGCGCGTAACGAACCGCGAATTCACGCATAGTCTGTAGAGGACCTTGGAGAACTTGAATAAAAATATAATATAAAATAATAGGAGGTAAGTCTCATTCAGATTGTGCGTCAACGCGTTTATGTTGCTTT
This sequence comes from Monochamus alternatus, assembly GCA_037114965.1. Taxonomy (NCBI): domain Eukaryota; kingdom Metazoa; phylum Arthropoda; class Insecta; order Coleoptera; family Cerambycidae; genus Monochamus; species Monochamus alternatus. The sequence goes on along the minus strand of CM073426.1, from coordinate 6,990,088 downwards.
TTGTTGTAAAATAAATCCTCAAAATAATGTTGCGTTACACTACCACACAATCTTTTCAGTTGTTTTGTTGCTTTTTTTAGACTAATCGGAACGGATTGTTTTGATCAGTGGCGTGTTTAGGATTTTTCTCCTAGTGGGGTGTAACACTCTTTTGACAACAAAATACTTTTGAATGGTTATTTATACATGAATGGCAAAGGATACAGCAAGTTCCTAGTTTTATTTACGTAAAGATGAAATCAATTGAGAAGATTTTATTGAAGAAAATAGTTAGCAAAAAGTAAATGCAAATAAAAATTAAATTGAACATTGAAATTTTGGTTTAAAAAACGTTCTCGATCTAGGGTTACAAATTGAGCTTGTTTTTAAGACGCTCGCGGATTAATCTTTCTCTATAAGACCAATTTAAAGTACGCTATATCTACCGACCCTCAATTCTTTTTGTCAGTATGATTGTTTTCAGATAAGTAGTTGTCCCTCAGGCATCGTTACCTATATTTGTGTAGAATTGGCTATTAAGTATTCATTTTTTTTCGGCTGTACCCTTTTTAAATTAAAATAAATATTTAAACAAAGAAAATATTGACAAAAAAATGTTTTCAGTACTTCGTGTAATAGCCCCCAGAAGCTATTACATCATTTAGCCTTTGCCCCATTGAATGGACAAGTGAAGCACAGTATTGTCTGGGAACGTTGCCCCATCTGTCATCAACATGTTGCCTCAACATATTTCTATTATTGATATTGTTTGGCCAATCTCGAGTTATGAAAGCCCAAAGGTTTACATTTGAAACATGAAAACGACAATAATTCGGACTGTCTGTATGTTATAAATGGCAAACAATGAAAGTCATTATTAAGGCGTTGGTGCTTTAAATTTTTTTATTCGTGGAGAATCTCAAAATTAGAACTATTACCTGTCCGTGTGTTTTCAAAACGACAAATCATGACAATGAATGAATGAATTATTCTCACGGTGATAAAAACAGACAAAAGTCCTCAGGACCTCATAAAAAAATATTATAAAATTTCATCTCCAAGTCGAAGTACATTTAATATTAAAAAAATCATAATTTTGTTTTTTTATATTCGTTAATTCGAATAATTACGATTATCTTCGTTATTTACAACTGGTTTCGTAACTTCATGACTGCCTTTAATAATTTGATAATAATGTCTGCATACTTTTTCGGTTACTGGTGGTAATTGTGAACATTATCGTTTGAATAATATTGTTCATTGCTTGCCACTATAATTGTGCAGGTATAATTTGACGTTTTGAAAACACACAGACAGATAATAGTTTTAATTATTATTGTCGTTTTTATAGCTATTTCGGCAAAAAGATGGCACATTCACTTAAGTTTAACAAAAATCGTAATTTGCACAGAAAGTAAGTTAAAATAAAATTCCGAATAAAAAAATATGCACAACGTTCCATTTAAAAATAAAATAGTTTTAACCATAGATATTATAAGTTTTGGTTTTAACAGTTTCGAGTTATATAAAATTCAGCACTTGATTTTCAACACCTTGTATGAAATTAAACCACTTGTAACACATTGTTAGAAATCTTAAAGGTTCAACCATTTTGAATAAATATTATTTCTTTAACTTACATAGCATTCAATATAGCTAATTTCAAACAAAGCGATACATTATTATTTTCCGAAATATTTTAAATATCTCGGAAACGACAAAGGTTATGTGTATAGGAAAGTCTTATTGAAATAACGCGAGAAAATTGAATAAAAACTATATCATTCCATTTAGAAACTAAGTTGATGACGACATCCGGTATAATCGGAAGCGACAGCTTGAAAATATTTTCGTTGAAAAGATCATATTGGACTATGTAGGGTATCAAATTTTCAAAAAAAAAAAAATATATATATATATATATCACTACAACTATGCGGTGAATCAGCCTATACTCGTATATCTAACACAATGATAATATAGGTATAAATAAAATATAATACAAGTAATTTTAAATATTTAAGAACTGAATAAAATAGAGTTTAGCAGATAACAGGAATGTTAACGGCAGAAAGCGGTCTAACCAACAAATTTTTAGGTCCTACAGAAATCTTTAAAAAAAACGTATTTTTAAATTCAACTGTAAAAGTAAATATTGTTTTATAACATAAACTTACATAGTTCTACATATAAGATTGTTCACTGTTGTTTATAAGTATGTGAAAATAATTGTTAAAATGTGGGGTCATAATAGCATAATAATGTGTGTCATACAAATACATTTTAAATGGTGTTATATTATTTCAGGAGAATTTAAATATTATTAAAGGATAAACAAAACATCAATAACTTTATTTTTGATAATACTTTTGCTCTACGTGTTTTATTTTTCTAAACTTGTGCACCAAAAAAACATTACAAATTTGATCATTTTACGGAGAGAAATGCGGCGACCTTAAGGAAAGTATAGATGTTTCTGACAAACTCCTAATCGCCGAATGAATACGTTGTCCTATTCACTGCAAATATACCGCAGCGGGAGGGTGTCACCTAGTGAAGTATTTTTTTTAAACCAACCTTTTTATACCTTGACTATATTTGATTCGATATGGCTATGTATAAATTTTCAATAATTAATACAGCTCTTCGCATAGTGTTTTTTCATATAAAGTTGTGAAAACATTAATAAAATTTACAAGCGCGATGCATGTTACAAAAAACATAATTAACAGTTCATTCCTACTGAAAAAAGTTTTAGAAATATAAATATTTGAGAACTTTCTTACACGAGAGTAGGCATATGAACATGTTCCAGTATTTTTTTTAATTGTTAATATAAGCTGTGTCAGAGAAAGCAACTTATGAAACACCCTGTATTACGGTTTCATAAAATTAGATAATTTTAAATGAAATAGAATAATTTATCCATCAACGCAGCTATGGCATTTTGTAGTAATGACGCGGTCGCGGCAAGTCAGCATCAAGAAAATAAAATACTACAATGCACTCATATACAGCCATGGTTTTTAAAACCGCATCGTTGTCACTGCCATGCCTCTTTTACCGCGTTCGTCGGTAAATTGATCCTTAAATTTGTGCGGCCATAATCGGTAAAATATATTTTATTTTATATAAATGAATATACAGTAGAGTCTAGAATCTCTATATCATATATGGGACCATAGACCGACGGATTATTAAAAATGAATTGTATGCGAAACATAAATTAGAGAGAAAGGAATTCCATTAATAATTAACAACAATAGCAGCAAAAGTATTGAATTGGCTGTATAAAATAGGTGTTATAAAATGTTACATATTTAATTCTTTCCTTGGAAATTTCTTTCGATTCTTGTCCGGTTGCCGATTGCATGCTTTGCTGTCTTATCAGGTTTTACAGTGGACCCGTTTCCTGTGCCGTGCGGAAGTGTATTTTTAAATCACTTTCTAACTGCCTTCTTTTAATTTTTTTTTAACAAAATTGTATTTGTAAGTCATCTGCACATTCAAAAATTTTTTTTGATAAATACTGAATAACACCCTGTATAACACACCAAATCGACGAAAGCAGTCACTGAATCCAGACGTGTTTTCCGGCTGTAGGATATTCAAAACAGTTTTCAAAATTGGCCAAGGATTCATCGCAAGAATGCACTGTTTCACAAAAGTCATCATGAGAAAACACTTCAGATGCATGTTTTTGTCCCCAACGAATTCTCCACCTGGACCCATGTTGAATGAGTTATTCTATTTTTTATTTTATTATAATTGTTTCAAGGATATGCAAGCCTTAAACCTTTTATAAGTATCCTATACTATAATAGCACATCAACCACAAGCTATTTTTTTTCTATTACTAACATGTAGTTTTATGATTAACTACGCTTAAAATTATCTCTCTTAAAAAAAACTAAAAAAAATTGCAATACATTAAAGTGCACTAATAGCTCTTTTCCAACACGGCACCTGACTGGTTGGAAACCTGTCCCAAGTGGATAGCCAAATCGTTCACCGACTTACTGTAGCGGAGTTGTGTCTAATATTAAACTGACTGACGGCTCGGACAGATTTCAAACTAGTCAGGTGCCGTGTTGGAAAAGAGCTAATATAAATACATATACCTACTTAAAATGTTGCACATTACATTTAATTAAAAAATGAAAGTAAGCTCCAATACTTTTTCTTAATTTTAAATAAAATTGTACAAGGAAATGACGGGTAATTAAATATGATTTGAACTTTTTGATACTCACATCCTTATTTAAAATGCGGCCTATGTTACGAACTGAATCTCCCTGCTGCCAAAGGGCAATTATTGTAGCTTTTTCCTGGTTAGTGCAACGCATAGTTTCGTATTAACAACAGCAACAAACGATTAAAATTTGCCTATTTAAAAACCTGACTTAAAACAGAAATGCGAGTAATAAACAAAAATGTTTTGTCCAATGGCTAATAAATGGTAGTGACATTTAAAGCGCATGCGTGAATGGCTGTTGTTTCTGCCAGTGCTTTATCACATTTTTTGTGCCGTGCATTCCGAGACTAGAGTTAAAATTTTTAAATCCCACGCATGCGTAATGCACTATTCAGCAGTAGTAGGGTGGATCATAGATGTCTTACATATACCGACTGTTTTTATATTTAATATTTATATAAATTAAGAAATTCCGCTACGCAGTTGCTGTCTATAGGAAACTCAATGGTTATTAAGCTAGTTATGGACGGTGAGCGATAATATAATATATAATTTATTTCTTTGTAATGAGATGTATTCCTACAGACAAGTAAACGGCATATATATAAATATATATTATAGCGTCAGTGCGTAACGTTCTATGCATTTTAATCACAAGCGATATTTTTGTAATATATCAGATATATATTATAGCTCACCGTCCGTAACTAGCTTTAATATTATTAGATATAGCTAGCGTTACGAGATAAATGATTTAAAAAATTGGGTAATATAAAATTTTATGAGATTGAGTAAAAATATATGAAAATATATTATGTACTGTAAAACACCTAAACTTTTAATAAATCAATAAACATTCAAAAATAAACTCTATTATTCCATTTTTATGTGCATATTGAAGACCAACATATAACTAAAATTTAAAGAAACATCTGCACAAAATATATTAATTGTAATAATTAACATAACATAAAAAAATAGTAAAAAAGTCAATTTGTTTTTTGACTTTTTCAACAACTCCGACATTGCAATAATAATTTATGATCTAACATAAGAATTATTGCAGTAGGGAAAATCCAAATTTTATATTAAACTAAGTTTACGTTTGATTAATGTTTCTTGTAATGGCCCAATTAGAAAAAGAAATCTACATATGCCGTATTGCAAGGAATACTGAGAGAGAATAAAAGAAATAATTTTAAAAATGTTCGGTAACTCCGACGTTTACTTAACTAAAATATACATCTACGTCTCATTTTTTTTGTCATAATGAAAATATATGAGAGGCAGGCTCATATTAATTTATGAGTTCGTTTTCTATACTTATTATTTTTTAATAGCAAACAGTTTTTTTATTGGCCTTATTTATTCTATTGAATATACGATACCAATTTCAGTAATTGCAGAATTATTTAAATTAATGGAAACAAAATATAAACGAACAGACAGAGTAATCTATCGCTACTCCATAGTCTCACCAGTTTTTGGTGCCATCGTATAGCATGTACGCATACATATCATCAGATCCCACTCCAGTTTGAATTTAAACGCGGTCCGGACTTTTTTGTGGTGGGGCGCGATAGAATGAGAGCAGCGCAAGAGGTGGTGACTTTAAGGTGACGAGCATTGTACAATCGAAAATAAAGATAACAGTTGTTCTAAAAAATAAATTCAGCATTTACAATAAATTAAATAAAATTATAATCAGTATAAATTACTTAAACATAAATTACGTAATCATTAATAAAAAGAGAAAACAGAATTGGTCCCAGGTGACTACCTTGAGGAATACCAGAAGCTACTATTATTTCGCGTGAAGAAAATTATTTAATTTTGACTGCTTGAGTTCTATTTAATAAATAAAATTTCATGCGCAATAACAAATTTCCGATAACCCGTATGATTTTAATATATTTAACAATAAATCTATGGTTAACTCGATCCAACGCTTTAAGACAATTCAGAAAATATAATAATAAAAAATGCTAAATGATTCCATTGGCAACAAATACTAACTACCTGTAAGACATCAGTGATGACGCAGCAATACCTCGTTTAACAGAAATTTAACCCAACCGTCGCAACTTCAAATTAAATCGAGTCACGCTCGGACGATTCCGAGATAAAAGACAATCTAACTGAATATCAAAGGAGGCTTTAAAACTACCAACCCTTTTCCTTTTCCACTCCACCTGCCGTCGCAGGATGCGCGAAGATGACTCGTTTCCGCCCTCATTAGACGAAAGCCGCGACTTCCATGGGGGTTCCACGGTCCGTGCGCGCCTTCCACAGCCTACTTCGTCCGGTAATGGCGCGACCGTTTTCAGGGAAAAATCGTTTTGGATTTCGTGGATTATAATTTATTAAATGTAAAACCGTTAATTAAGATCAAATTAAATAAATAATACAAAAACATATACCGACTGGTTACAAAAAATGGTTACTTAATCAACTTCAGAATTTTTTTTTTTTTGAAATTGGACACAAAATCAAACCAATTTTAATAGAATTTGTTATGTGGTTGTAGGTAGTCTATCTTATGGTCTATTGAAACTCGCACCCACGCTCACATCCATATCACAGCATAGACAGACTAGCAAAATTGGCGAAAATCATGAAGTGGCTGCCATCTGTTGATACATTCAGGAACTGCTGTAGGAGTGAAAAACAAATTACTTGCATAATAAAGGTGTGAAGTTTTGTATGTTTCTCTATATAAGAACAGTTTGAAAATAGTATGATTTTATGTTGAATGAAGAAAAGTGTAGACCTTATTGAGATCGTACGGTACAAAAATGCAAAAAATACGCAAGAATATTTGCACAAAATCTCGGCGGCTGATCCCCAGTGCTCCTCTTACCTGTACCTACGTCTAATATTGCCCTGTATAAATTTCCCTTAGACCCAAAATCCTGTAAGCAGTGAAAAATTAAATTGAGGATCGGAAGACCGATAGCAAAACGCATGAAAGCACGTAGCAATCATTTTCTTATAAAGGATTTTATACCAGGTAATTATAATGAAGTTATGTTGTGAATTAATTAAGGATGTTTTTAAATCTGTATTACACAATACACTGTAAATTTTTTGTATTTAATAAAATAGATATTTATGGAGTGGCTGAACTAAAGCAGACCTATGTAAACACAGGATTTTGACAACTTGGGGCTTCTCACGTTCTACCCCAGACAAAACTTGTGTGACCTCACCACAATAATATCTGAATTCGAAAGGTTGAAGTTACGAACATACAAGAAATTCACGATATAAAGTGTGTCCACGGATGGAGTTGACAAGAGGAGAAACTTTTTTGTTTTTGACTTTATCGAAAAATGTCACTCTTTATAAAAAGTTCTGCTTCTCAAAAAAATGAGATTCCCATAGAAGCGTCTTAGATCAGATATACAGGGTGCTCATAAATTAGGAAAACAAGAAAATACTCAAGAGAAAAGTACCATTATTTATTATTGTATACAACATTTTTATAAAACAAATCTGTTTATAACTTCAAATTGAGTACCAATACAAATTTTAAAATCAAAATTTTAATTTTAACATTTACTCTACCTCTACCTCCCACCTGAACATTTTTCCGGTAACTTAATAAATTTTTCGAATAGTTAGCGGCTCATTCAGTTCATGTATTCCTTGGCGTATGTGCTCTTTTAATACTTCCCTATCATGTGGCAAACCATCTGAACAAATGTTTTGTTTTAGGACACCTTGGAGAAAAAAGGCAAGAGATCTAAGGTTAGGATTGGGCCAAATCTTCCTCTGAGCAAGACAGCCATCCTGTTGCCAAAACATTTTGGAAACATTTGGTTTACCATTTTTAAATACTTGAGAGCCAGAAGTACGCAATAACCTGTTTTGGCAACAGGACTGCTGTCCTGCTCATTTTACAGCCTTGCTCAGACAATGGTGAAAGGTGGATTGCTAGACCGCCAGACCTTAGGCCCCTTGAGTTTTTTTCTAAAACAAAAGGTTTATTCAAATGATCTGCCACATGATATTAAAAGAGCGCATAAAAGAAGAAACAACAAACTATTCGTAGTGTGTAGAGTAAAAATCAAAATTGAAATTTTGATTTTAAAATTTGTATTAGGACTCTATTTCGAGTTATAAACAGATTTGTTTTATAAAAATGTTTGGTAATGGTATTTCTATCTTGAGTATTTTCATGTTTCTCTAATTTATGAGCACTCTGTATATCTGATCTAAGACGGTTCTATGATAGTCTCATTTTTTCGAATAGCAGAACTTTTTATAAAGAGTGACATTTTTCGATAGAGTCAAAAACAAAAGACTTTCTCCTCTTGTCAACTCCATCCGTGGACACACTGTATATGCACTTTAGGAATTTGTCTTACATTAAAGCTTGACAACTCCTAAAATACACTTTCACCTAAAGAATACAAAGAATTCATAACCATACACCATACATACACCATAAAGCACAATCTCCCTGGTAATTAAAAGCTTTATAATCTTTAGCGGCAATTGCTGTTCAGCCTTACGTACGACATCTTAAATTTTACAGCGCCATCTAGTGGTTAGTGAATTTTGCGAATCATTTGAGCCAAAACAGTGTTGCCAACTGTGAAGGGTTTTTCAGTTTTTTTTTGAGTAATGAAGAAAAGAAGAATCATAGTTGTAAAGATTTTTCTTCATAATATAAATTTCTTCTCTTAATGTTTTAAGTTTATGCATATTTCTAGGTCGGAGCAATAAATTGATTAATTTTTGTTATGACATACTAGTAACCAGTTTTTTTTAATTCAGTGGAATCTGTCTCTATTACAGTGAAATTCTTGATTCATTAGTCTATATTGCCATCTATGCATATTCCCTGATTATATAGATGTTACATTTTTTTATATTTTTTCTATTATTCTGAGCAAAAAAAATATTCTTTTCTGTCAAGTACATTTTAAATTATCAGTTTCAATTCCGTGGGTCGTAAAGATTTATAAAGAATTTTCACAGTTCCCCTGAAGAATTTTTACGTTGCCATGGTGGCAACACTGAGGCAAAATAATAAGTCGCGCATAGCAGCTCGTGCATCCATTTCAGGCTCCAGATACCTTGGCTTCCCATCAGTTTGTCCCGAACGTTGGCGTGCAAAGTATTTATAAGTATACTGTACAAATGATAAGTTATTTTACTACTATTGCCATATCTATTAATTTATATCTTAAATACAGTACCTACAACTTAAGAAAATTAAGCTTCAAATCCAAACAAGTAAACACTTATTTGTGCAGAATGAAACAGTGCCTGGAATAGAATGGGAACAAAAAAGTAAAAAATGTTCGTTAGAATTCGGAAAAACAAAAAAATATGGGTGCAATTAATTTGATTATGAACACAAATTGTTTCATAGCATTTCTGAATAACCCTGTATATAAACAAAAAAATTTAAATAAATAATTTAAACACAAAAAGTTCGCTTCTGTTGCGTTTGACAGACACGAACAGTCAGGGTTAGTCGTCGGTTGCCTCACCTATGACATACTGACGATATTTTATAAGCACGAAACCGGGGTATGTCTGGTGGCATCTCTGACAAATGACTGGCTGTTTGCTATAGATTTTTCAGGTGTTATTTAATGCTGATCGGGGCATTAGTTGTTTCCTGAAATTCTGCGTTTACGTTATTGTAGTTAAATTAAATAAGCTCCCTTAAATTAAAATAACATTACAGTAAGGTAGCTGATTGTGAAATACTGATTTGTTCTTATTGAAAAAAAAAAAATAGAAAATAATAGATATTATTACATTTATTTATTTTTATTAATCGTTAGTGGAAAAGTTTCTTATATATTTTTAGGTATTAATAATATTGTGTGAAACTAACTACTCAGTGGACAAAAGCCCCAACCTGCGTTGAATTACACCCACAATATCTACCCATATATTCCTTATTATTAGCTTCTGTAACATTTTTTTACTGTTTTAGAAAGGTATTTTAAGCTAATATAAATCAAATCTCCTACAATTCCTATCAATGAAGTCACATGTATGTTCTCTGATACCAAACATCTAGGTATGCTAATGAACAATTCCACAGACAAAGCTCTATTCAATAATTATCTAAAGAAAATAATCTAATTTACTGACCTGCTAATGAAACACTCTATAAATATCTAACTTCACTTTTTGGCAGTGGGAACACGACAAATTCAACCACAATAGATGAGATCTCACCTATTTCTGCATTTTTAGGATTGCTTTTGTTTCTTCCTGACATTTTTAGAAACGCCGAACGTATTGGACTTGCATCTGTCTCGTGATGAAACAATGAACATCCCGTATTATTTCAGTGCGTCATAAGGACTGTTTTTTCAGGTGACACCCACCACACATCAACTGTACCCCACATTTAGGAAACAGATGCTGGGGTTTAAAAATCTTTTTAAATCATTGTTTTACTTCTCTTTATGGTTTCAAAATTATTTCTGGATCCATCATTTTTACTTTTCTCTGTAATTTGTACTAAATATCGGAATAATGTTTTGTTTAAAGCAAAGACCAAAAACAATCAACTAGACATATTAATAAACAATCAGTGGCTCTTTGAAATAGTGTGCATTTGTCGCCCTTTTGCACTTGTGAAGAAACAATTAAAGCCATTTGGAAGCCGCATCCATATTCTATTACGTCCTCTCAATCCCAACCGTCAATTTCGTCTGTCACAGCCAACCTCGATCAAGATGAGGTCGCGTTCGTTGAATAATTCACATGTTTCGATTCAATTGTTTGTTTTGTCACTGGTGGCTAGAAAGAAGCTGAAATGTAATTTCGACTCCGACGTTTTTTATTGCAAGAGTGTTGTATTGGAAATGGAAGTTTTGTGTCACGGCTTGCATTTCTATAACCAATAAAATACTACATGTTGGATGAAAAATATTGATTCAGGAAACGTTGGTTTTAAACAAAGGAACATCGCTGGAGTATTGATAAAACAACTGCTAGCAATTTGTCGCGACTTGATTCTATGTTGTTTTGACAACTACACCGAGAGATAAAACTGTTAAATTTACTCAAAAACTGTTAAATCCCCAAGTCCAATAACAAAGGCAATCTTAAATTATGCATTTATGAATTTCAAATAGCAAACATTTGCTTGTTCTTACCTTTTGTTAGCAAGAATTTTGTGTCATCGCCATGTTGTAAAAATTTTGAAACAAGTTTTCCGTTTCTGAATCACTCATTATTTCAATCAACACCACAAGAAAATGTAAAAACGAAAACTCAGCTTTGTTTATAACAAGTTTGACAGGTTACCATAACAATACCTCTGCGTCTTGATTTTGAATGAAAACTTACAAACTGGATCTGATTTTTGGATTTTTCTCAATTTAAGGTAGTTGTAGCTAAAAATTTTTGCAGTTCTAGATACAATTTTATATAATACATGTGGGATAATGGATTTTTTTTACATTCGTGAAATATCTCACTCATATATAATAATGCCAATATTCTACTTGTGCTATAAATAAAGTATTATCTTAATCATCTTTTTATGCGGCAACAATCAAAAAGTTGACATCATGAAAACTGTTGCTCCAAGAGTTTGTCTTTTCTTAGTGTAGTGACTGCAAAAAATTATAGTAGTCCGACCTGGTATTTCTCAGTCCGTGCCGTTATTAAATAAGTTTTTTGTCAATTAGAAATCTATCTAGCGTCGTTAAGTGTGCCAAAATTATCATCTGTAATGACACCCTTCTTAAAAAATTGTTGGTATAATTTCAGCAAGCAAATCAACTTTTTCCTCTTACATCTCGCGTGTCCAAGCCATTACGAGCAGAATTCAACGATTTAAATGCTCCTGTCACGCGTGTAATTGCCAAGTTTTGTATTATTTTACTTAAGTAGTCAATAAACTAGTTTATAATGCGTTATAACAGGCGCTATTGGCCGACAGTTCGCATTCATGCAAAAACTAGCAACCTGTTTCGCCTTGCTAAATGAACAAAAAAAAAAACGCGTATAAATCATTTTCCACGAACCGTCGGGCACTATCTTTCTCGGTGAATGCGTATGGTATAATAACGTCAAGGTCAGAATCCAGGGTATTTGAAAACGATCTTAAGATTGACTCTTTACTACTAGTTTTCTGCCCGAGGAATTAACAGAATGCCAGAAGCCTACGGAAGAGCTTAGAAAGCAGCCATCTAGGGAAAACTTAATGTTGCTGTTGTTTATACTGAATTTTAATCCCAGCATACAATTGAAATCGAAACGGAATGTTTGTATTTGGACCATAGAAATCATATATTTCTACGAATTAGTCATAAAATTTTTATATTTTGAAATGCCCGCCCATTACTGTGAAGCTACTCATAAAAAGTTACTGTAACATTATCAGATTCGCGTTTTCTCTATAGGTTGACTATCGATAACTCTTTTGACGTTCTGTATGTTTTATGATTTCTATGGTGAAAGAATTATAAGAAATTTACAAAAACTTAATAGTTATTTTGGCACAATCGTTCTGAAATATGCACTTACTGTCATTGTTGACACATTCTGTAAGTTGAATATACAACACTGTGGCCGGTTTCCATAAAAATAATTCTAATAATAGTATTGTTTGAGTTCATAACAGAATTAATGCGGTAAGTAAAAATCAGTAATTCTTTTCACCAACAAATGCTGGGCTCATTTATTGTAAAAATACAATTTGTACAATTCTTAAACGTAATAGTTTTTCCTTCGTTTTTATCTATTGCTTTTACAGTAATTGAATTTTCTGTATTACTTATTGAGTTAGATATGTTAGGATTAGAATAAACTTCAGTAGTTCTGTCTTCACACTGGAATGGAGTCAAATTTATTGTCACTGCCGCTGTTGGTATGTAACATCTTATCAGCAAACTCTATTTTCTTTGTTAAAGATTCTGCAACATATCCTTCAGCGACACTAGAAATTACATTTTCTGTTAGTCAAATAATACATTAATGTTATCACTAAAACCTCCGGCCCCCATGACGTTTGAGTGCCACAACATCATTTGCTAACAAAGTCGCCGACGTCCTTCTAAAAGCATGTCCAGTATAGGATTTTAGATCTTGCAGTTTTAAATATTCGGCAATTGTTTGTGGTATTTGTCCCAATGTATTTATACCCACAAGTTGATTTACACATTTTCCCTGACGAACTGAGTAGAAAAATCGACGAGAGTTAATCTCCTTAGGTCTTAAGCCTGTATATTTTCGCAAAATCGTCAAAAAGGGACTTTTTTATTGGCCTTGTCAGTGATTGTGAAAATTCGACTAATATGTGTTTTGGTATCAGGCACTTTAACAATGACACCTGAACCTTTATCCGTAATGTCATCAACTGTCATCTTCATAAGTTCATCACTCTAAAAAGCCCCAGCGACCATTATCATCCCTGCTTTCATCATAATATAGGTTTCATCGGAGGCTTCCAGCAGGAATTCTCTGGTAAATACCTTTGATTTTTTCGCATGATGTCCAATATTTTTCTTCTTTAGAAATGCTACCATCATTTAAGTTGATCGTACTTTCAAGCCGAGTTTTAAGCATAGAGTACTCTGCCCATAAGCTTCCCGGAGACTTCAATCTTAAATTTCTCTGAACAAAATAAGCCAGCAAAGTTTTTTCAGATATATCCTCTTTCTTCTCATTCAACCATTTCCTGAAGGCAACATAGACTTTTTCATACCTCACTTTTAATTTTGTGGGAATTAATGACCCACAACCTATTTGATACGATTCTTCAATGTCCGAATCTACCTTTGAATCGTCTTTATCAGCCATTATAAGCACAGTTTTGACAACAAAACACAAAATTGTTCAAACTTCAAATTATTTTTTTGGTTTCCAACAAAATAAATTCAAAACACACTAGATAGGCCACACCATTTCAGCAATCAAAATATTTTTTTTTATTATTTTATTTGATAAATGCGATTGTGCGAAAAGTCGATATTTTCGTTTTCCGGCCGAACCTAATAGTGTAATATACTATTGTAACAAAAATACTGTACAAAAGATCTACTTCCATTTAACAATACGAAAACAAATATATGAGTATATTTAGCAAAAAGCGTCAAATGACCGATAAGAAGCTGTTGTCCTTTCTATGGACAAAAAAAGTACCTGCTATTAACTCATGATATAAAAAGCGTTTTTCAAAAACACTGATTCTCATGGAAGTTTACCCTCTGATATAGAAGCAGCAGCAAATGGATCGATCTCAAAACTAGTTCCGATAAAATCGAAAACACGATCTGAAGTACTAGAAGTTTGAATATTGGTGCAAAGTTAACAAGGTAAAGGCTTATTTTTCCAGAAAGCAACGCTTCCATAAACCATCCACACTATGGACTCACTACACAATATTGAGAACTATGATTTCAGTTAAGAAAAATCAAAATGTAGGCAGATTTTCTCAAATAATCACATTTGTGAAAAGAAGTTCAGAGGGTTACAAGGTCAAAACGTCCAGAATTTTTACAAAGGAAGAAGTATATAAGTTTGTAAGCACAGCAAATGATGAAATATGTTTTTTTACTCATGAAGGTTGCTATGATATTTGGCATTTTTGGGGCGTGTCGTCGCGAAGAATTAACTAAGCTAATGTTGGAGAATATTCAATACAATAAACCCCTACATAAAAATTGTGATTCCATGCACGAAAACAAAATTTGTCCGATAAATGTGGCAGGTATTAAGTGTTTAAATATTTTTCGAAAATATGCCGAACTTGGTCCTTCTAATGCAACTCAGAGGCGTTTTTTTGTATACTACATACATGTTCCTCCCACGCCGGTCGCAGTTAATACTTTTGGAAACAAAAAAACAAAAAACAAAAATGATTGCAACGAAGCTTAAATTGAATAATGCACTGGACATTGTTTTAGAAAGTCCTCACCATACTGGTAAGAAACGGACATCAAAGAATGGAATCAAACACGGATTTAACAATTGGAAATTCGAACTTACACAGCTCCGTCACATCTACTTCTTGTATACAAATTTCTAATTGTAAAAAAATGTATTATTAATGTTTATAATAAACCTTAGGTTTTATAATTACTTTTTTAATAATAAATGCATCATTTTTCTAAAAAGTGGGGTTTTGTTTAACAGAAAAATGTTTATAAAAAAGTTTTTTTTTTCATTACAGCACTAGTGCTCGCTGGAGGTGTTGCCATGACTCCTGTTATGCCTGTACAGGATAATCTCTGGAAGTATATCCCTCTTTCCTAGTAATTTGTTTGACATTAGGCCACTAAACCACTGCACCATAAAGAATCCTAAGTCGTATTATCAAGATAAATATCGAATACAACATCTTTGCTATTACACATACATTCCAGTTAAGTCTTGTACCTGGTGTTAATTTCAGATCCTGGGCGTGCCTGAAAAGCATGACGCGGCGGTCCTGCCTAAAGTGAAACACCCTGTATATGACGTCCCATAAAGACCGATTTCTTCTTAGCTTTGGTAATGGCAAAAGAGTTTTTCAAATAAAAATTGCTAACAAAAAAATTTTTCATATCTTAAAATTATTTTCAAAAACAGTTATTAAAATAGGATATAAAAATGTGTTTAGCAAAGGGTACAACTCTTGAGATACTTTTTCATATTTCCTGATATAGACAGAGTTTCTGAATAAAACCTTTTAAATAGGATAACCACTATGTTAAACTTTCAGATTCAGGTAAAAAACAATCATTAATTATACTTATACTTAAAAAAAACTACGTCCGGAGTATTCAGTTGTTAGGTATGTTTTATTTAATTGTATTTTTTTCTATAAAAATTTGACCCAATATGCTAATTCTACTGAAAGTGGACAACATTCAAAAAACTGTTTATTCAGTGATCGTATCACGGTTTTTTTTTTACTAAAGATATACACGAACAGTGCAAAAACCCACAATAAACGCCATTTGGTCTTACTCATTTCTCAGACTTACGCTTTGTGGTGCCCCGGTTCAATGACTTCGACGCCAGTTAGAAGGGTATTTCTATAATTAATTATAGATATACATACCTACATTAGTTCTTTGTTAGTCAGAAACCACGCAGTGCGTTGCGGACATAACCAAAATAATACACCGGATTACAATACCATTATAGCAGTCACTTTCTTACGACGAAAAGAAAAAGAAATCTGAGGCGGCCCACACACGAGCGAAATTTACAGACAATGTTTCTATATTGCCGATACGATTGAACGATGAAAAATATGTGAAGATTTATTAACAAAGGGAGATGTAATTGTTTACATAATGAAGCAATCAGAGATCTTCATTTCACGCATGGTAATATACAGGGTGAACCTTAAATAAGAACAAATATTTTGACTGCACGTGTAGTTCGTCATAGAGATGAGTCTAGTGAGTCAATTTTTAAAAATTTTCAAATATTTACGGAGATATTAATTTTGTTAATACCTACATTTCGCGGTCCGCTGCCCAAATAGACCACTGACGTAACTTAATAAACCATATGATTTACTGAAGGAGAGGTTGCCATATCGTCTGTAAGATAAATAATTTTTTAACGTAAATTCAATTTTTGTGGTTGATTCTAATTTAAAAATACTTGTTTTTAGCAATAAGAAAAGTGAAATTGAGTAGACAGTACGTTCCGCAGTAATATTAACCCAAACTATAACTTCTTAACTAGCCTTGTAACCAGAAACGATTAAAAAATGAACTTCTAGTATGATACAAGCAATTAAAGTATTTAGGAAATTACTTTGTTCAATGATTCCAAAAATTATCAACAAACGTGCATACAAGTTTACCTACTATTTAACTATTAAGTATTTTTAGCAGTTATCCACATTTCACAAGTTAATACCATTGTACATTGTACACTGTACACACTGTTAGAAAGACACTCAAATTATCCTGTTAAATTACTTTATAAAGAATAACAAAAAAACTATGATTTTCACACAACATCTTCGAGTAAATTTTCCCCACATAACCTCAAACAACGTGTCAGTGCTAATCATTTCGTACTTCGTAGTTTCGCAATGGGTGAAACAGATTTTAAAAATAAACACAAAACATGGAATAACAAAATAACCAGCTTGATGTATGCGTTTAATATCAGAGAAGGCAAAGTAAAATATTTAAAAATAGTGTCAATCGCATGCAACAAACAAGATGGTGTCGGAGGCACAGCTAACAGATAAGTGTCCACAAAACATGTAATATTTGTGGAAAGGGATTTGATAATTTCAATACACGTAAATTGAAAGTTAATATGAGATACTTTTGCATCTTCTGAAACCGAACTAAGCTAATGGTTTATGTAAATAATGCATTGCTTGAGCATCAGTTTTAAGAGTTGCGGCACTAACGTATAAAATCGTTTTATTATTTTCACGGGCAGTGTTTTTCTCTTAAGTATGGAAATTTAATTAATATTTTTGATGAAATACAGTGTAATTAAGTAAAATATGGCGCATTATTCAATAAGTAAAAAGTTTGACATGCTAATGGCATATTTGTTAAGCATTGGTAATCAGTGACAACGTGAAAACGATATTATTGTGATAAATCAGTTGAAGAGTAGTAAAAATGGATAAAATTCTAGATAACTATGGATAGAGAATCTGGTTTATATTTTAAATTTCATATACTTGGACATACTTTATTGGTGAAATATAGGAATGGCAAAGTGGCCATTAATATTTGTATAAATAAACATATTTCAATCATTCTTTGGCATTTCTAAAAATTCTAATTATTAACTTTCTTGAAGCCTATTCCAAGACATTAATGTAACACTGGCAACGCTGTGGAATACACATCTACCGTGACTCTTAAAAATATCGGAATCAACAAGTTTTTTATTGAAAAACCATTAAATTTATTTAAAATTTGTTTTTTTTTATTCCTGATTTTTTTGTGAAAGAACTATTAATTATGTGTTCGACACAGTGAGCTGTACTGGTTAAAATATTTGTACTTATTTAAGTTAAGGTAAAAAATTATGTGTAGGTAGCAAATAACTACAACAAAACAAAATATTTGTTTCGTTATATTTATACCTATTAGCCACAATTTAGTTAATTTAAAATTTGGTTATTAATTATACAGGGTGTCTAAACAAACCTTAAAAATTATTCTTTCCGACTTCAAATATTTACAATTTAATATGAAAATGTCTAAAAATATATTATAATTAAGATCCTCACGAAAAAGTTACGGAGACAATGCAGTAGTTTATGTTCAAAATAAAGGAGAAGTTTATAAATGCCTTCTATCTAAAAGAGAATTCCAATTTCACACAATAACTAAAAAAATAAGTAAGTAGAGCAAAAAAGGGTAATTTATGAATGAATGGTTCGGTCTCTCTCTGATTATAGGTCTATGGGTCAAATTTATCGCTACCACCCTGAAGTATTTGAACTCAGCAGACTGTTACGTTAAATTAGATAACTCATCAGTTCAAATGATCACTCTACGACTAGAATCTTCAGAAATATTAAAAAAACGTTAAGTTCCTTATTTCGACCACCTGAAATAAAATTTTTAGTTTGCAAAGTCCTGAATCATTTACATTTAAGACATACCTATTTCAAAACACATAATAAATAATCTGAAAAGCAGAACCAACAATTGCTTTTAAACAAGTGATATAACTGATTTCAAATAAATATTTATTCAGTGATTACCTTCTCCTAAATACCTATATTTGCTCTTTATCTACAGATAAAGACTTATATAACAGAACAGACTGCTAGTAGAAGTGGCAGAAGTCACAAATTTCAACTGCCAAGTGCCATACAAACAGAAATCAAACATTCAAGTACATTAGCATTGTCAACACTGTCAACACTAGAAAGCTCATTAGCAGTTGCCTTGCTAGTTACCGGTCAATTGAATACGAGATGATCTCAAGTTATGGGCACGAATCTTCTGAAGATTGACGTCATGTCGTAAGGAAAAAGATTATAGTATTCTACATAATTCCACGATAAACTTTAGTCAGAGGTCGTTCTTAGCGTTAGATTTAAATTAACCATGAATAAATGTAAACATAATTACCATTTGGCATTCGTATGTGTAGAGTGGTAGATATACAACAGTTTTTATAATCCAATCAAGTTTACGTAACAAAGTCTGCTAACAACAAATCGATTATCATTTTAGAAAGTGGGAAGAAACTGTCAGAATAGTTTGTGGACAACACGGAACCAGTACATCCATATACCACGTTACGATATTTGAAATCGGCTGGCTAGAGACTACACTAGTCCAGTGATGTAAAGGTTGAAACTACTACTCTAGAACTTTTTTTTTCGGAAACTAGGATATACAATAGCTATTTATGATATACGTGTTAAAAGTAAGATTTTATTTATAAATAAAATCACTTTTAACACGTATATCATTTTTCCACAAAACAATCGGAAGAACTTTAAACTCAATAAAAATAAGAAATCAAAAAATACCACACAGATCGCAATGTTTATGAACCAAAATTTTCGTAGCAACCAGTGCTGTTGTTAGTTACGGAAAAAACGCAAAAATATTGACAGCATTTTCTAGTAATATTATAAGTATAATGAATAATCTCGATAATGAGGGTAACGAATCCATCCCTGCTGAAATCGAAGAAGCCGCCAGTCGAGCAACATTGGAATTATTGCCGGCGAAATCAAAGGAACAGTACGAAATCGCTTATAGACGCTTTTCGGAATGGTGCAACATTAAAAAGGTCCCTGGGAAATGTAACGAAAGTGTTTTACTGACATATTTTGAGGAAAAAGCCAAGATATGGAAATCGTCAACGCTGTGGTCAAATTATTCCATGATCAAAACTATGTTAAAAATAAAGCAAGATCAAGATATAAGCAAACATTATAAACTTATTGCTTTTTAAAAACGGAAGGGTGAAGGATATCAAACAAAAAAGTCAAAAGTTTTGACGAAGACGCATATCGACAAATTTCTCACAGAAGCAGAAGACGAAAAGTATCTGATGATGAAAGTCGCAGCAATAGTGGGTGTCTTCGGGGCGTGTCGCCGGGAGGAATTCTGTCAGATGACCATCGACAATATCGAATATTTGGGCACTTCGGTTGTTGTGACCATACCAGATACTAAAACGAAAGTGCCTCGGACTTTCAGTGTTGTTGGTGAATTCTATTTAAACTTTTTTAGAAAGTATATGGCACTCCGGCCACCCAACGCTGACCATAGACGACTTTTTCTTAAATATATGAAGAATAAATGTGTAAAGAATCCAGTCGGAATTAACATGTTTGTTTTTTTAAAATGCCTGCCGACATTGCAGTTCTTGAATCTACCAAATCCTCAACTCTACATCGGACACTGTTTTCGTCGTTCATTGGCGACATTGTTAGCAGATTCTGGTGTAAATCTTACTACCATCAAGAGACATGGAGGATGGAAATCTTCGACGGTAGCTGAAGGCTACATTGAAAATTCACTGGAACAGAAGAAGGAAATTGCGTGCCAAATACTTCCTACTGCTGCAACTACTAGCAAGACCACCAGTACTACCAGTAGTATTTCTACAGAAAATAGATGTGTCACACATGTTGATAGTAAAACCAACTTAAGTATGATGACTCCGCAGGGAATTACAATTTCAAATTGTTCTAATTTTACTATAAATGTTAATAGTAATAACTAGGTAAAATGTTGGTTTGTACTTATTTAAAATAAAAAGTTGTTCATGTGTTTGTTAAAACGTTTTATTAATTTTCAAAACAAAATTTAAATAAACTTTAACACGCGTGTCAAAAAATGACAATTAAAAAGCCCCACTTTTAACAGTTTTGTAGAAAATAGTCATTTATGATGTGAGTGTTAAAAGTGCATTTTTAAGGCACGCATGTAAAATTTACATCAGTGCCTTAAAAACACTTTTAACACAAATATCATACAATATTTTTTCTACAAACAGCATTAAAAAGAATTAACCCGGGTAGAATTAAGTTAAGTTTTAAATAGCATCGTAAGCACTATATCAAATTTTCGAAGTGGGCACTTGCCAATGATATATAGTAACCATAGTTGTAGTCATCATTTACAAAAAGTTTGAAAGCTTTGAATTTGTCACCTTTAAACGTTGTCTTTTTGCCCGTAAAAAGTATAAGGAAAATATGGAAAAGAACAATCCATTTAAAGAAATCAATGAAGCAGCCAATCGAGCTACTTTGGACTTATTACCAAGAAAATCCCGGATTCAATATTAAATTGCATACAATAAGTTTCTGAAGTGGTGTGAAGAAAAAGGCGTTCCTGGAAAATATACTGAAAATGTATTCTTGGCCTATTTTGAGGAGAAATCGAAGGTTTGGAAATCTTCATTTCTATGGCCTAATTTATTCTATGATGAAAGCTATGTTACGAATAAATAGCGACGAAGATATCAATCAGCAAGCATTTTAAGCTCATTACGTTTCTGAAGCGTCAAGAAGAAGGTTATCAATTCAAAAAACTGAGGATCTTGACCAGAGACCAAACTGAACAGTTTTTGAAGTGCGCACCGGATGATGAGTATCTTATGATGAAAGTAGCTACTACTTTGGGAATATTTGGTGCCTGCCGTAGAGAGGAGCTTTGCCAGTTGACTCTCGACAACATAGAAATTGTGGGCACTTCCACTTCAGTATTGGTTACGATATCAGATACCAAAACCAAGGTTCCATGAAATTTCACTATCGTTGAAGAATTTTATTTGGATTTTTACCGGAAATACATGGCTCGTCGTCCAGCAAATGTGGGACATCGGAGGCTTTTCCTAAAGTATGTGAAAAGCAAGTGTACGAAAAACCCTGTGGGAATAAATACGAAAATTTCCTGCTGCTATTGCTAAATTTCTGCAACTTCCAAATTCTAACCTCTGTACTGTACATTGTTTACGGCGTTCGTCGGCAAGCTTACTAGCGGACAGTGGAGTAAATTTAACGACAATTAAGCGGCATGGGGGATGGAAATCTTCAACAGTCGCCGAGGAATACATCGAAGATTCGTTAGAAAGTAACAATTCGATTGTCCGAAAACTGCTTTCAGTGCCATCAATATCAGCGGATTCTGCTCAAACGTCAACTAGGAGCGCGGTCGTTTTAGTTTATAATGGTAGAATTGTAGAAGGATTTCATTTTTCAAATTGTGTGAATTGTAATAAAGAAAATACAAATTAAACGTATTGCAAATTTAGTGTCACAATTTAACATTTACTTCTAGGCTCTAGTGCTTTAAAGTGATCATTTTAAGGCACTGGTGCCTTAAGGAAATATTTTTAATGCTACAAGAGAGTGTTAAAAATTGCATTTTTAACGTGTTCGTAGAAAAAAAAAACATTTTTTACGATATTGACTCCATTTTTCATGACGCATCTATTTCCAAATTTTTTTAGATAAGTTCGGAATCACCCTGTATACAGATAGAAGGCCTTGCCAAATAGAAACAGTTGCTCGACATGCATTTGTAATTTATTTTCTTCGACAAAGAAGGAAGCAAAATTTCGTACGCCCACCAAAATGCTTCTTTCGACTAAGTATGAAAACATACATGACTTGCAATCGAAATTTGCTTTCTAACGAACAGCAGGCGGACAGACTCCTACGACGTTGCCATTGTATCACTGTAAAAAATTGGTTTATACAAAGAACACGAGATTTACTACAGTAGTTGGTAATGGGGAGATTGAAATAAGGTAGGCCGACATCAAATTACTGGAACAATGACGATTGGAACAAAGAGAAGTTTGTAAAATATTCAAGTTCAGATGAAGTCAAGTTTCAATACTGCTCGGATATTATTGCTTCTATAAGAAAACAGTTAGACGAGTTTGGTGTAAGGATTGTTAATTTGAGGTAGTGTGAAGGTAAAAAACGAGGGGTGTGACACCCCTGAAATCAGGTGTACGTTTTGTGTGAAATAAAAAAAAATTGTAAAAATCAATGAAATCTGTAAAATTATGTAAATCGCTTAAAATCACATGAAATCATGCGAAATCAGCAAAGTCACGTAAATCAACTAATTTCATTTGGTATGTTTGTCATCTGTCAGAAAACGTTTAATTTTTGTAATATTATGTTGATTTTACGTTTTTCCTTAAATTAAATCTTGTTGAAGTAAGTTTATATTTATGAGATATAAGTGGTGTGCTTACTTCATTCTCGGCCTAAGCGGTTCGAAGTGGCAGAAAGCGACCTACATTACAGCAGGTACTTAAACGCAGACTTCTTGTCCTGGGCGACGTGCCATTATATTTGATACCTCTCACCCCTCTATCTCTATATCTCACCTTTACTCGGCTTATAGGTGAACATACATAAGAAAGAACAGCCAGTTCAATTGTCGGTCATCTCACCTATGGTATACAGATGAGGGCTAACAAGCCTGAAACCGGTCTATGTCTGGTGGTATGGCTGACGAGGGTTCCCGGCTGTACATACAGATACTTCAATTCAATGCCGGTCGGGGCATTAGTCCTCGGGTATGTGAAGTGAATCCATATAAAATCTGGAAAAATCACGAAAAATGAAGTACCTAAATCGGGAATTCATGTGAAATCTGATTTCGTTGATTTCCATTAAAGTAAAAGGTAATCTGAAATCAGGTGTACAATATTCTTGGAAGTATCACACCCCTTGTTAAAAAAGTAAGTAATAATTATTTATACAATCTAAGCAATCGTCCTTAGTTAACTGCAGCTGGTTTAGAATTTATTAAGAAATTATTAATATTCAATGCCGAATGCAAATTCCACCAACGGAATAACAATTTAACTATATTTTTCTTGTTTTTCTTTTAATCCTTCTTGAACTGCGTGTTCAGCGACCAATTATAAACGTATTAATCCGATACTCGCCGCGCAGCAAACACAATACATAAATAAATAAACGGACTATGTGCTAATATTTATATATGGATACTCTCCCATTTTATGACGAATGGCAAATTGTCTAAAATTATCTCCGCTTGCATTTAACAGAGTTAATGTGCGTTACGAGAGGTATTTAAAAAAGTACAACTGCTAGACATGGTTGAGGTAATAAAGAAACATAAATATAAAGTGATTTTAAAATATGTAGCCAAATTTATACGGTCCAACGCATCCCTAACGAGTTACAGCCCTTCAAAATTGATATAAAAATATTGTTTTATTTCAATATAACTAGACGAAAAGTTAAAGAAAGGTATATTATTTTCCATTGAAATTACGCTCTCTACTACTTTATAATAAGAGATAACACTGACAGGCGCTGATACAACTGCGATCCAGTGACGCAGAGTGTAAATAAAAATCTTCGTCTGCTAAATCGTAGCAGCAGTGCTTTATCTAATCCGTTCCATTGTTCGGTTGCAGTGGCTCTCCACGCGTGGCAGCACTCCACATATGACGTAGTTGTCAATTATTTATATCAATAATTTGACATGCCTTAAAAATTATGACAAACGTGAAATGCATGTTGATGTCAACGTTTCTGTTTACATTATCAATTTTTAATTTATTAATTTCATTCGTGTTGTGTTTTCTATAGTGAAAGAAAAGCCCTTTATTAATACGTATATACCCAGTTTTATAAAAATTCGAAAATTTTATACAAAAACTCCTACAATTTTAAAACCTGGGCTAAAGAAAAACATAGTGAGAATTTTACAGAAAAGGTATTACTATTTCCTGAAGCTATTCAGTACGTTAAGACCGTCAACTTCGTAAAGTAAATATTCGAAGTCCCGCACCATGATTTACCTGAACAAAAACGTAGATATTAGCAAATTTACAAACCTAATTGCATCTTTAAAAAGGAAAGCATTCGGATATCAGCCAAAAAAATCAAAAATATTTACGAGGCTGGAAATAGAACGCTTTATAAAACAAGCCGAAGATAAAGAATTCCTGTTAGCCAAAGTTGTTGGAGTATTTGTAGCATGTAGGAGGAAAGACATCACATTTTTAACAGTAGATGCCATAAAAGATTGTCAGTCATTTGTTAGTGTCAAAATTCCGAACACAAAAACTCATGATCCAAGAATGTTTACGATTACTGAGATCAATTTTTTAGACATATTTCGTAAGTACGCAAAACTTCGTCCATTCAATACGACACATCAGTCGAAGTAATAAATGCTGTACTCTGCCAGTTGGAATCAATGCAACTGGAGATATGCCATAAAGATGCGAAATTCCGTGGACTCTCCAACACCAATCAATACAGATTGCTTCCAGGGCAGCTCTGCAACAATGTTGGCAGATTCTAGAGCGGACATGGCACTTTAAAAGCGATATGGAAGTTGGTGAACAATGAACAGAAAAATGAGATAACAAAAAGAATCATAGGTCAGAAACATACACCAAATAAGAAATTAAAAGAAGTTGACGCAGAAGCAGAAGCTAGCAATATTGCCACTACTAACAATTTATTCATTCCGACTACTAGTACTTGCATTGCTGTTAGAGGAGAGAGGCTGCATGCCTCTAGTATCCATTTTAATAATTTACATAATTGTACCTTCAAAATTTATAATAAATAAATATTTTTTCTACAAAACTGTTAAAGGTGGGCTTTTTAATTGTCATTTTTGATGTTAAAAATGTCATTTTTTGACACGCGTGTTAAAAGTAAATCAAAGTTTTTTAAATTTTGTTTTGAAAATTAATAAAACGTTTTAACAAACACATGAACAACTTTTTATTTTAAATAAGTACAAACCAACATTAACTAATTATTACTATTAACATTTATAGTAAAATTAGAATAATTTCAAATTGTAATTCCCTGCCGAGTCATCATACTTAAGTTCTGCTAACAATGTCGCCGATGAACGACGAAAACAGTGTCCGGTGTAGAGTTGAGGATTTGGTAGATTCAAGAACTCTGCAATGTCGGCAGGCATTTTACCAAACATGTTAATTCCGACTGGATTCTTTACTCATTTATTCTTCATATATTTAAGAAAAAGTCGTCTATGGTCAGCGTTGGGTGGCCGGAGTGTCATATACATTCTAAAAAAGTTTAAATAGAATTCACCAACAACACTGAAAGTCCGTGGCACTTTTGTTTTAGTATCTGGTATGGTCACAACAACCGAAGTGCCCAAATATTCGATATTGTCAATGGTCATCTGACACAATTCCTCCCGGTGACACGCCCCGAAGACACCCACTATTGCTGCGACTTTCATCATCAGATACTTTTCGTCTTCTGCTTCTGTGAGAAATTTGTCGATATGGGTCTTCGTCAAAACTTTTGACTTTTTTGC
This sequence comes from Monochamus alternatus, assembly GCA_037114965.1. NCBI lineage: Eukaryota > Metazoa > Arthropoda > Insecta > Coleoptera > Cerambycidae > Monochamus > Monochamus alternatus. The sequence goes on along the minus strand of CM073426.1, from coordinate 6,963,661 downwards.
TTGATATCCTTCACCCTTCCGTTTTAAAAAAGCAATAAGTTTATAATGTTTACTTATACCTTATATTTCCCAGGGACCTTTTTAATGTTGCACCATTCCGAAAAGCGTCTATAAGCGATTTCGTACTGTTCCTTTGATTTCGCCGGCAATAATTCCAATGTTGCTCGACTGGCGGCTTCTGCGATTTCAGCAGGGATGGATTCGTTACGCTCATTATCGAGATTATTCATTATACTTATAATATTACTAGAAAATGCTGTCAATATTTTTGCGTTTTTTCCGTAACTAACAACAGCACTGGTTGCTACGAAAATTTTGGTTCATAAACATTGCGATCTGTGTGGTATTTTTTGATTTATTATTTTTATTGAATTTAAAGTTCTTCCGATTGTTTTGTAGAAAAAATAGTGTATGATATACGTGTTAAAAGTGATTTTATTTTGTTCGTGAAGTTAAAAAACTCGCTTACTTTTAGCACGTATATCATAAATAGCTATTAATTGTTTTTAATGTTTTATTTTTACTTTTAGGTACTAGTGCCTAAAAGAGTCATTTAGAAATTCTAATCGATATCAAAATTTGTCAATTTCGAAACGCTTTCACAAAAAGGTATTTAAGCTAAAATAAATCAAGTTTCCTACAATTTCTATCAATGACTTCATTGATAGAATTATAGGAATGTCATGTATTTCTCTGATACCAAATATTTAGGTATGCTAATGAACAATTCTATAGACAGAGCTATATTCAATATTTATCTAAAATAAAAATTAATCTAACTGAATTACTAAAAAAATTATACCTGGTTTAATGAAAACATTCTGTAACAGTGGCAATATCAAATATCCAATATATTAACACTGAAGTCGTCACGTCGTAAGCACATTATAGAATTCTATATTGAAATTTGGCTGATACTACAGACAAATTACAAGCACACTACATACGATGTAAAGATTAATTACAGTTTACATAATTAATTATGACTCAACTGTTTATTTGAGAAAAAGAATAATTTCAGATTTACATTCTGATGAATACGTACTATTACCCCTGAAAAACTGACCCCCACTTAAAGTTTCACCGTGTGGTACAGACAATTTCGTTATCAGGTGTACAGGATTTTGCTGACGTCTTACATGCAAAGTGCAACGCATTGAAGCTTAAGGATACTGTAACATTAGAATAACTTTGGAATATGCTCTAACTTTGTTTAACGAACTTAACCGCAAACGCCACCGAGCCGTATCTAGTGACAAGTGACGATCATTTATCGCGATCAGCAAAGTGGAACTCCCTATTTACACTATGAAGACACCGGCGACGAAATGGCTCGAGTGTAAGTTTTCAACTCTGAAAGGATTGCAGTTACAACACGCAACTACTAATGTCCTCGATTGTAGAGGGTTATTTCGCCAAGGAGGTCAACAATCAATTATTTTTGTTATTTGCGTCACGCCGTTCTTTGTACGATTTGTCAAAGAAATTGAGAATTTGAGCAAAAAGGAATTGCGTAAATTAATAAATAACAAAGTAGTTGGCAAAATAGTTTTGTCTAGACAAAGTATTTCACAAACGAAATGATATTGAAAAATATCAAGAAACCGTTTCGACGGGTTTTGTTATTTTTCCATAAAACATTGTTTTCTACGTTTCGTACCCTGAGAAAAATTAGTTCTTATCACTGTACTGTAAGATACCCGGGTTCGTTCAACATTTTTGAAAGAGGAAGTATTTGGTCAATAATCGTGAAAAATTACCTACGTTGTGTTTATTTATATTATTTATTAACTTACCTTGAATGTGCTACAATATTTACGAAATTAGGGAGATATGAGTAGTTTTTAACTAAAACAAAACAAATTACTAAATACACTTCGTTTATTAGTTTTCTGTCAGTGGTGTAATAGCCTATGTTTACGAAATGCGACTGACCCTAATTTTATTAATGCAGTGCTATGAGTGCGGTTAAGAGTACCATACTACTTAAAAACCATAAATTTCTAGGCTAGATGTACGTAACTACAAACTGAATAATTAATTGTACTTACGAGTAATACTAAAAATTCATATTTATTTGTAAAACGTAGTGAAAACGTAATATCAAAATTATTAAACTGTAATAACCTAACATTCGAAAACATTTATTTATTATCTACATTTGTTTTATTAACAAATAAATCAATATTTAAGAAAAATTCATTCATGTATCTAGATTTAAAAAAATAGTTTTTCTCCTTGTCGTTAAATAACAGTACAAAAACTAGGTAACTAGGTTATTGACCTAATAATACGGTAGGTCAAGGTTCAATCTCGATAACTTAGATTAGCGGCGTGCCATTTCGGTCTTGGACAGTTTTCTATCGACAACACGATGGTTTTTTATTATTTAGTATTTAAACACGAAACACTTTTAAGCTTCTCCTAATAATTTACCCATTGGGTACAGGTTTTTTATGTAATGTACGTAAATAGTTTATTACTCGGTTTATTATTAGACACGTTGGAGATTTGATGCAGTCATAACCGCTACATTTACTCAGAGAAAAATCCACACGCTACTTGTCGGTTTAGCTTTCAGAGGCGATTTGTTGTCAACGTATGGGCAGGAGTGTACGGGTATCGTTTGATTGGGCCGTATTTTCTACCGGAAAACCAGAGTGGACCGCGTTACTTGCAATTTTTAATAGAATTATTTGATTATTATTATTTGATTTCATTGTATATTAATATTTTAAATTATTATTGGCTGAAGTTGAACTGAGCAAGAAAAAATTATATTCTAAAATAGTCAGTACAACCGTTTATTTGTGATGTCTAAAACCTAGCTAGGTAGGTACGAGAAAAATATTTCAACTTGACAACATTGCATCAGATCGACATCGACTGAACTGTGAACTGTAAACGACCGAGGCTGTGAGCGGTCAGTGACAGTCTGAAAAGGGGGTTTAAATAATGATTTGAAAATATTTGTTTCCGCGTAAATATGCATTTAGATTTTTTTTAATCGCGTATTCGCATTATACTCATTATTCCCTAACTCCTCTTAAAATTAATGACATTATGACTGACTCACCCTGTATATTATCCTAATTTACAAAAAATCATTGTTTTTAACGCGACAAACTATCGAAAATTCTGCTGTCAATAAAATAATTCCGGAAGTCGTCTGAATTCTTGCCGCGACTATAGCAAGCTTTACTTGCAGGTGCCCAAAACGTAACAAATAATAAATGTTCGGCATACCGACTATACATATACCAAGGACTGACATTATTCAAATTGTTTCGTTTCTGTTCTATGTGTATTGTGTATTACTAAGTACCTAAATATAGATGCAAAAATTAGTACAAACTACTAGATACAAATGAACAATCGCAGATCATTTGCTGTGGAATAAATCAACAACATTTTTCTGCTTTCACCCTGTATATTATGTCCTAAAAACTAATTCGCTTATTTCATCAAATGTATTCGTTACGAACTTAATTAATTACTTATAATGGTCACTGGAATTTAGAATGAATAATTCATTAGATAGATATATTTATGGACATATTTATTAAAAGGTTAAAAATATATATTATTAATTCAGAGCGACAATATGTATCTCATAGTAATAACAATGCAGCTGTTTTTAATTAATATGTCACTTCTAACTAATGTTTGTAAACAGCTGGTAGTAAATATTGGAATGAATAATTATTTTTGATAATTTTTTCACACACAGATTCGCAAAGTTTTTTCTTCGTTTTTGGGTAAGGAGAACAAATAAAATCAATAATCTGTGCCATGCAAGGTTTCATGACCTATATATTACTGTCTATTTGTAGTGGGAGGATCTTGAATTCTTACCCTATAAAATCATGCTCATTTCGTGACACCTTCTTGTACAAAAATTATCGCAAAAAAATGGAATAAAAAAACTACTTTCTCAGACCTATAACTTAAGAAAGCAATATGTTGATGGTGATTTAAATCACTTTATTTTCATCCAAGAAAGCTAGCTTTAAAGTATGTACGAGCCCTAACAACTAAATGTTCGGACGGACTATTATATTTATAATTAAAAATTGTTTTTGAGTACTACATCTGGAATTTAAAAAATCTACATAAACTTAATTATTAAATCAAGTGTTTTGACCAATAAATCATTCATTATTTTAATAATTATCGATTTGCTGGCTTTGGCAAATAGTTTAAATGTTTATTTAACGAAATTTGCTGACAACTTAATGTTCGGACAAAGATTCTTTTCATCAATGAAATACAAGCAAGCTCTGAAAAAAAAATGCCATCTGTCACCATGGCAAAATTAATATATTTTTATGACATTAGCAATAGTGCATTCGCGAACAAAATGGCTCGCGGAGTTGCTACTGATAAAAAAGTGCGTGAAATCATAATAAGACAATATGCCAACGGAAAAACTATGGGAAAAATAGCAAAAGACCTCAATATTGCCAAATCGACCGTGGGAGAGGTAATAAAAGCGTATGGGGAAACGGGATCCTTTGATGTCCGCGGCAAAAGTTCTGGGCGACCAAGGATTGTAACAGAAAGGAAAAAAAGGGTTCTTGTTAAAATTTGCAAGCAACAAAGAAGGGGTACGGTACGGGATATTCAAACACGATGGAATGAAGAAGTAGATTTAAATGTTTCAAGGGAATGTTGCAGACAGTGGATACACAAAGCTGGATATGGATTTTATAAAGTAAATATTATTTGTGATTGAAATACAAAAAATTGTAATAATTAGCTCAGCGCTCTTTAAAGCAATTCACATTTTTAGGCCAAAGAAAAGCCACTGCTCACTGACATACAAAAGAGAAAACGTCTTATTTGGGCAAAATCTAAAGTACAATGGACCAAAGAAGACTGGGCTAAAATTATTTTTAGTGATGAATCCAAATTTGATGTTTGTGTTGGCGATTTTCGGAAACGGGTGATAAGAACGAAATCTGAAGCATTTCATAAAGATTGTATTAAGCGTACAGTAAAGTTCCCACAGGGTGTTATGATTTGGGGCTGCATATCCACTAATGGTGTAGGCAGGCTTGAGTTTGTAGATGGCACCATAAATGCCCAAAAATATCAAGGCATTTTGGAAAGAAACTTGTTGCCAAGTACGATGAAGCTTTATGAACATGGGAGTTTCATATTTCAGCAGGATGGGGCATCCTGCCATACAGCTAAGAGTACCAAAAAATGGTTTGGGGACAATCAAATTAGTGTCTTGTCCTGGCCCTCGAGTAGTCCCGACTTAAATGTCATCGAAACACTATGGCATCACATGAAAAGATCCTTAAGAAATAGCCCCCAGCGATCAATTCCAGCACTTAAGGCCAAAATCCAAGAAATTTGGAATGCATTTACCCCACAATATTGTAAATCTTTGGTGGATACTATGCCAAAGAGGATCAAGGCGGTAATAGATGCCAAAGGGGACGTTACATCCTATTAATTTCCCTAAGAACGTTCTTTAATTAAGATTGTCCGAACATTTACTTGTCACTTTATTTTGTAGTTTGTTGTTAGATATTTAAAGAAATAATTTATGTTTGGAGTAAACATTGTTCTGAAAAGATTATAACTTTTGTTTTATGACAATAATTGGTATAGTTTCAGCAGAAAAAATTCTAATTGAATTCAAAATGGAAACTGAATATATTTGGAAAAAATAAACTGTCGTCCGAACATTTAGTTGTTAGGGCTCGTATAAACTCATCCAATTTTAAATTGTGAAAAGAAATGGATACTTGCTAAGTCGCGTGCCAAGTTTCTCGTAAATATTATCCAATATTTCTTTTAACATTTCGTTTATCGTTGAATATTTCAAACAACTTCCATCTGTACGCAAATTTTTATTAGAAAATTTCGAACAAAGCGCAGCAAATTGAACTGTAGCCGTGTAATTTTATTCATGTATACAAAAATATGTAGACGTCTTGCATAACGCGCCTATCGGGTTATGTCACTATTGAAGTTCTTTAAAAAATTCAAACAGCGACAGATCGCGTAAATGCAAATTCGAAATGGGACGCTGAATTTTGCGCAACGATGAATTCAGTGAAATATGTAAAGAAACAGTGTTACCTTGTCGTTAGTAGTGGGGACAAGATACTGTTTTGGTATAAAATAATGAGTTAAAGGCGCCGTATTCTTGAAACAGTGTTTTCCATAAATAAAAATAATTTTAAACATTTAATAATTTGAATCATCTAGGGTTTGGTAAATAACAGCAATGTGCACCTATCATTTTGAGAGTAAAAATATTGTCCTGTGTAGTTCTTCCAGGTCTAAATCCACTTTGTGATTCCTTTAGGGTAGATTCTATTATTGGCTTTAATTTATTATTAATTTTCTGTTCATATATTTTTGTGATTGTATTTAATAATGTTATGGCTCGGTAATTATTGCATCCTTTAGAATTTCCTTGTCAATTGATACTATTAGTGCAGTATTCCAATTTTCTCGTATTTCTTCATCTCTCCAAGACTTATTTAATATATCTAATAATTCTTCTGTACCTCGCTGTGCCAAATTTTTCATCATTCTAATAGAAGGATCATTTACCGATTGCTCCTTTCTAAAGGATTTGAGTACCTTATAGAATAATTTTTGGCTTCCTATTCTATCCATCTTCCAATTATTTCCAAATTTACACCACGCATCTTCTTTTGCTGCTGCAACCATTTATTTTACTTTTTTCCTTTGCTGTTTATATACTTCATAACTTCCCGTTGTTCTATTTGCTATATATTTCTTCCATTTTTCTTTCTTTTATTTCGTTTGTCCAACATACGGTTTGTTTTCTGTCATTTCTTGTTTTACAGAGTACAAAATACAAACTGCGAATACTCAAGGATACGGGAAGTAAAATGAATATATAACGACAGAAAGCGGCTAACCAACAAATTTTTTAGATACAGAAATATTTCATAACACATATTTTTTCAATTTGAATGTAGATGCAAATATTGTTATAACATAAACTTGCATAGTTCTGCAGATAAGATTGTTCACCTTTGTCTAAGTATGTTAAAATGTAGGGTTAGAATAGGAAAATAATGTGCCGTATAAATGCTTTTTAAAATTTAGTATTTTATTTGAGGATAATTTAAATACCAAATGTGAATAAACAAAGCATCAATAATTTTATTTTTGAAATAACTTATGTTCTACGTGTTTTCGAGATTTCTATACCTAAAGACATCAGAAATTTTATAATTTCACAACAAAAAATACGGCAACTTTCTTATATTTTAACTTTTACCATAATTTTCCTTCAATTACACACCTCATTAATAAATATAAAATGTTTTATACGTTTCTCACAGTAAAATGATCAAATTTGTGATGTTTTTTAGTACAGAACAGAAATAAAAATAATATCAAAGTTAAAATTATTAATATTTTGTTTCTCCGCTTTTACTACTACTTAAATTCTCCTTAAATAATACAATGACTTTTACAATGCGTTTGTAAGATACATTATTTTTCTATTCTAACCCCACATTTTAACAATTATTTCCACATACTTATAAACAAAAGTAAACAATCTTATATGTAGAACTATGTAAGATTATGTTATAACAATACTTACATCTGCTGTTAAATTTAAAAAATACGTATTTTAAAAGATTTCTATACCTAAAAATTTGTTGGTTAAACCGCTTTTTGTCCTTATATTCATTCAAGTAAACTTCGGTATCTTTGAATATTCGCAGGCGGCATGAGATAACATTCCTATTATTTACTATACTCTATATTATTCAGTTCTTAAATGTCTAAAATTACTTGTATTTGTAGAAAAACACTACTTCAAGAATAAGCGCGCTTAATTCACAATTATTACACAATTATAATAATTTTGGCATCGTTATTTTTAATCAAGCAACATCGTTATATGAATTAATTAGCGCTATTATTGTTTCCAGAAGAAGTCAGTCATTTTTTTAAGTAGGTATATACAGGACACCCGGTATAAATATCCATATAACTTTCTGATCGTTGATTACCGAGGGGTAAACCACTGCTTGAAATTTGTACAATGAAATACCATTTTTTTTAAATATTACCCGTAAATACCTTATTTTTCCAAAAAAATACCTCATCAAATAAGCAAATACCTCAAAAATACCCAAAAACCACAAATTACCCTCAAGTGCCCAAATAATACCTATTATTACCCAATACTACCCTTAAGTACCTAAAAATCCTGTTAAGTACCCAGAAATACCGAATAGTACCCAAAAATACCCTTAAATACCCAGATATCTAAGAAACGAAAAATCCATTAAATGACCCACGATTTTACTTAATATACGTTTAATTTTCCAGAACTGTCTTTCATTTCCTTAGAAATTATTCCAGTTAGATGTAGGTACGTAAATAATACAGATTTTTTTAAGGGCCCCTTTGACTCGATCTGAATACATCTGGAAAGAACATTTTAGATTACACAAAATGTATCATAAACTCATTGGCGCACCCAAGAATGGTGCCAATATCTACACCAAGCTAACTGAAAACAAACTTCTTCCTCGTCTATGAAATCATAAAATTCGGTCTATACAGGGTGTCCATAAAATTATTGACCGGATCCCAAATACTCATCGGGTACCATCGGTGTCTCCAGTACATCCAAAATCTTTCATTAGCGAGTGTAAATACATGGGTATCGAAGGAGAATTCAATTTTAGCCCCAGCTTGCTTTCCGTCATGTATGATTAGAATTAGATAATTGGCAGTTGTTTAAATAAAAAATCTAATTTGTTAAATAGAATATGAATATGATAGGAAAACGTAATTTAACAATATTTTAATTTTTATTATACTTTCATTCTCTTTTTATTACACATTTTTCATCAATAGAATATATCGGGGGAGTTTGACCAAACTTACCGTTAACACGTCGTATCGAATAATATATAATATATTGACGTAAAGAAGTTTAAGAAATTATACCATACTCAAGTTTGTTAACAGAAGAGGATATATTCTGCCTTATAAAACATTCATATGATACTTGTTTATATGGTACTGTACTGTACAATCTATTGCAATAATAATGGCACTGTTTAGTTGAATTTGGTTATTTATTTCGAACTGCTGACATATTCGTAATGAAATCTACTTTCAATTTTAAACATTAGTTCTTAGTTGTTCCACTCACCCGCAGAAATCTATTGAAATTCTACACAGAACATCCAGTAGTCTGGATGGAAAAAACTGATTTGAGAAAGTCTCATTATTTTTGCAATAGAATGTATCTAATTCGAATCACCCTATACTATTTTCTAAACTAAAGGCTTACGAAGACAATAAAAGGCCACATAGTGGTTTAACAGTGCCTCCGAAAAATTTTACAGAAAATATTTTTGTATCTATTTTTAATAATTATTATATTTGCCATCGCGTCGGTCATTTGTTTACTTATATTTAAACTGTTCCATCGGCATAACGCATGCGCAATCGCCATTGTATTTAAAAATTGGCGGGAAAAAACTAGTTTTCTTTTAAAATATCCATTAATTATCTTCGTAATACCCATTAAATACCCACTATTACCTTGATAGTACCAAAAAATACACAAAGTACCTAAAAATACCTATAAATACACACAAATACCCAAAAAATGAAAAAAGTACATTTAATTACCTACAGCTTGTACAGCAAAGTACCTCAGTGATTTCCCCCTCGTTGATTACTTTTAGTGCACCTTCATACTATCACTGCTACTGTAGGATATCTCTAATTAAAATAGCCGTCAAATTGAAGCTGAACGCGAAAACGGAAAACAAATACCTTGCCAATGTCGTATCATATGGCAATCCAAAGGAATTATGCGTAATTAATAAAAAATAGCAATTTCCAATGCTTTAATTAAAACTTCCTCGAACAAAGTTGATTTAATTGAATTTAATTACTAACTACTATTACATTTTACTGTTAAAGGTTACGAATTTCGGTGTGAATTATGCTATTTGTTTTCTAATCCAAATAATTATTTCGTTTTATCTGATCATAGACGAAGCGGAAATTTTGTACCAGAAAGTAATTAGTCGAATATATGGTCAGTGGCGGCTCGCCAGGTGACGCCTCACCTACAATTACCACATTGAGAGAAATACTAGTGAATTGTTACTATAAATTTGTGCTTACAATTTTGTCGTAGAATAACCTACAATTGTAGTAAACCACACACATAAGTTCGTTGTTGTGGTAAATTCAAAAGTATTATAGTAATTGTGTTGTTGCAAATTTTAATATAATTGCAAAAGTTTTTACTATATTTTGTAGTAAATACCATATTGCAAAGTTTAAAATGCGGGTATAGTGAAAAGTAACAATATTTATAGACTGCATAAATACAACATCATTACCAAAACTACAGAGATATACTCGCGACAAGAATTCAGACGACTTACATCATACGAACAAATGAATAATTCATCATATTTTCATCAAAATATTTAAGAAACTGCAACTGACAGTAATAAAACTATATACTACACTAAAAGTTTGCATTATATATTGCACTAAATTGCAAAAAATTATTGTTTTTAACGCGACCAAATATCGAAAATTACGTTGACAATAAAAACAAATGTGTAACGTCAGCTATGACGTAAGACGTCTGAATTCTTGACGCGAGTATACAATTATAGTGTTACTTTATACAAATGCTAGTCGTTTTGAGTAAGCCAGTAGCCGCTAGATGTAAACACTTACATCTCGCGCATTCTTGACCTTACGTCAGATATGACAAAAATCGAACAGCCATCCAGAATCCAAGGTTATACGTATTACATCAGGTGTACTCAGGTTCATTTCTGTTGGACGTGGCAGACACGAACAGCTAGAGATCCATTGAAATCTTTTGCCTGATCCTATGACATACATGAGAGTCACCATGCAAGCTCGAATTCGGTATATGTCGGATGTGCCACAGACAAATGACGAATGACTTTGGTTGTTTGCTATAGGTCTTTCAGGTGATACTGCTGATCAATGTGTATTTTTTTAAATTCAATGGTAATTATTAATGTATTCGCCAAACAGTTTTATAAAACCTTGTAGTGGGGGTTATAAAAAAGCTGATAAACCGTCGTAGTCTTTATATCAATAAACTGACAAAACTTAGTAAATGATACAACAATGTATGTAATACCTATTACTATAAATTGTAAGCATAATAGTATGTGAAATAATATTACAAATTGTAGTATACAGGTCTATAACTGTATAAGCGTTTACTATTCTTTTTTTTCAGTGCACCACTTAAAATTAATTTTAATTTAATATAAATTTTTTAATAATATTTATATTAAAAATATTTTTATCCATTTATGCAAAAAACAAAACTTTATTGAACTATATTTAGTGGAAAAAGTGATTCTTTATTGCACTAGTGCAATAAAATGTTTATTGCATTTCATCTGTCATTCTACTACAGCGTTTTGTCATCATGGCAAACATAAACGTTCAAATCGACGTCATATTTTCCTAGACCTATGTCATCTAAATAAAAAATTTGTTGGTTTTTCCATAAACGTAGAAAAAATATTGTATGCAACTCGTACAAAAAGTGCTTATTGCACTCGACGTTTGTCCTACTCGGTCTGACAGTCTCGTTGGACAATTTCACGTCTTGTGCAATAAACACTTACTTTTTGTATTTGTTGCATAAATAACTATTTTGTTTCTAAATGAAAATATATGGTTAATGTAAAAAAGAATAATTACTATAACATATAGGGCGCTGAATGCCCTCTCAAAAAAATGTTGGCCTCAGTGAGCGGGACTATCAATTTCGTATATAAGCAAGGAGAATCATGAAATCGGCATCAGTCAAAATCAGCTGCAGTTCATCAGCCTTATTTACGATGATTGCTACAATAACGGGGACGCGTATAGGTGACCAGAATTAACGGATGGCGGGGAGGTTGAGAACTGTTCCATCTATTGTTGCACCAATTGCAATAAGTTATGAATATTCGAATTTATCGAAATGTTTCTATTTTATGATCTCGTTTGTATTTTGTTGGAAATACCATTACAATACCCTGCCTTTCTTGCCTAAAGAAAGTTTAAGTCCAGAACCATATTTTAAAAGATCAAAGAATAGACCCATATTTAAAAAGTATATGGGTTTGTTAGATACTTTTTTAATATAAAATAACAAATTCACCACGAAGTATTGTTTATCCTTCCGCTTCACGTATTATTAAGTTCACTAGCCACCACTGTATATGGTGTCTTGGTTTCGAATATTTTATAAAATATGTGTAATTAATATAGAGTCAGCGAATTGGGGCACATAATTCACTGTAATACTTGATCTGAAGCGTATTCCTACATTTTTTTCCTTTTATAGATACTATTCTTGTACCGGAACACTAGATATAACATACACTGAAAAGGTTTTTTTGCCATTTTCGACATATCGTGAAGTAACATAAATTATATCTATATGTTACGGCTAGCGAATCATGCGACCATAAATAAACAAATATTTATTTTTTCTTTTCCTAAATTTTGTATTACTTTTTTATGATTATATGCACCTAACAAATGTTTCTATAAAAATGAGTATATTATTTGTATTTTGTTAAACTGTTTTTTATATTTAATAAAACAGGAAACCTTCGAAATTGTTTTATTTAATCGATACTAAATCATGTTTATGAAAGAAAAAATAGGGAAAATAGGTGGCTAGTTTATATACCATCCGAAGAATTGGCCATTTGTGTTACCAGAATGATATGTTTTCAATCCAACTAGACCAATTTGGATTAGGTGTATAACCTATCCAAGGCGTCTCTCATTATATCAAGCAAATTAGCCAAGCGAGTGGGTTAGTTTATAAAGTAATGGATAATATTGTAGAATGCCTGTTTTCTATCAAAATAACCAACGGTTCAGTTACATTGTATACTAGCCAGTTACTTTACAAACTAACCAAGTTCACACTTACGCGTAACATATATTTGACATACCAAATATCAACTTTGTTAAGCACTGTATAGTAAACAATAGCAAAATTAATTATCAGTTAAACCACTATTAAACTCTTTTAGCAGGTTACATTTTCTAAGCTTGACTCACCTGTTGGCAAACAATCTCTAATAATCAGGAACAGCCTATCAGGCGTTTGTTGACATAGGTACTGATAAAATTCTTTAATAATCATTATCTACTAAGTAAACTTTTTCATCGAAACACGGTGGGAGAGAAAGTCGCGCTAAATATTTCACTGTAATCAGATTTACTCGGTCTGTCTCTAGGGAGTAACAGATTGTTTGATAAATTCAGTAACAAAGACAAAATTGAAAATAAATACTTTTATATGCTGAAAATTGTTAAATACACTCATATACAAAGCGAGTTGGTATATATCGGTCTTTAATGCGGCAAAATCTAGTATACAGGCACTATACGGTACATAAAATCCAATGGCACTATACATATTTATACAGGGTGTTTTAATTTTTAGAAGATAGATTTTATTTCCATTTTTTTATAGCGAACATCACTGAAATGTATTGTATAAATTAAAATGTGATTAATTATAAATACATTGTGATAAAAAAATGTCTACAAAATTTCTAATAAAAAATTATTGTATAATTTAATCAGTCATAACGCCTAAGAAACAAATGCTGATTCATCTAAAGTATTAGTAGTTGTCACAATAACGTCATCAGATATATAATATTAATTACATAGTCCTGAAATGGCATTAAATGTACCTGCACATTTGCAGTCGAATTATTTTCATCGGAAATTGGCACATTTGACAACTGTCATCGATAAGATCTAATGGCCATGAACATGTTTGATGCTGCATTTTAATTAATATTTTATTGGTGCTTTATCAACTTAAGTATAAAGTTTATGAAGTATTACATTTAGCAAGTTGTTGCGTTTTTCTCTTATCACTGTAGTTATTAATTTATTATAGAAATTTTACAGAAATTTTTAATGGGAAAACGTATATACAATTTGAAGAAAACTAAACTGCTGCTGGAAAAACGGTAAAAAATAAAAGTAGGTTGTATTTTTAACTCGTAATAACCATTTTGGTGTTGTAGGTGTCTATGGATTTCAGACAATTTAAAAATGTTACAAATTCAGTCTAAATATAATAGAATTTTTAAGTGAACGTAGACTGCAGTCGGTTATGTAGAAATTACAATATTATCAAGGGCGCCGTATTCTTGAAATAGTATTTTTTACAAATACAAATAAATTTTAGACATTTATGAACGGAATAATAGAGAGCTTAGCAAATAACAGGAATGTTACTTCATCCATCCTGTGAATATTCAAAAGCACCGAAGTAAAACGTATATATAACGACAGAGAGCTGGATCACCAACAAAATTTTAGGTATACACATTTTTCAAAATACATATTTTTTTACTGTAGATGTAAATATTCCTATAACATAAACTTACATTCGAGATCACTTTACCTAAAAACACTACAAATTTTACGGCGAGAAATAAGGCGACCTTAATAATTTTAGGTGTACGTACCTACATAGAACTATGTTATTAGATTCCTGGTTACTTTCAAGAATAGTATGATATCTATGCTACTGACTTTGTGGCATATGATATAATGACATTTATGAACATATTTCGTTTTATAAACAAGCTTTCTTTAATAGAAGATTGTTAAAAATGAGTTTTGAAGATATTCTAATAAAAATAAAGAAATGATGACCATTACAAAAATTGTTTCTCTGTTCCCAATCCAATAAATTAAAGGCAAATATTATTAAACTTTAATTTAATAAATTAAGACAGTGGTGTACCATATTAATAAACAGGATAAGAAACTATAATAAATTTGTTTCGTGATTTCAAATTTAGTTCATTTTAAGCCTCTAACATTAAAAATAATAATTTTGTTGAATTCTTCAAATACTTTAGTGCAAGAACTAAGAACGTTACGTAACCTTTCAAATATGTAAACCGAAAAACTGCTGAGTATCGCACTGTCTTTCGGAAGTGCATATCACCGGTACGTGCCAATGGTAATGAGCTTAGAAGGCCTTCAATATTCTAGTTGCGACTGTACCGCTTCGTGCATTCTAAGCAGGTAAATTTAATTCGGTTTAAGGGGGGCGTTTTTATGTGCATTTTTCAACGAATTTATAGGTGTTTCTTGTCGCAGTTAAAGAAAAATCTAAGCAAGTTAGAAAAAATATCTCTTCACTGTGCCAATCATACAAGTTTTCTCCAGGGTGTGACATATTTTATAGGCTGGTAAGTCATTAGGAAATGGGAAGAAAACCATGTTTTCGCCTCCTATGTTTCATTGTTACGTTTCAGAACTTTATAGGGCAATTATGCACTGAAAAAATCGTATGCGGTATTATAATCACTGTCACAGCCGGCAGGATACTTTTTAAAAGACATTAACACTTGAACTGATATAAATTATTGAGTATTTATCACAGTAATTACAACAAGGCTAAAAGGTGCAATTCACGGTCTTTGCATAGGTAAATCTGTTTTCTAGCACGTTTCTTCACCAAAAATTAAAGGACGTGAATTAATTTCAGCATGTTTTAGTTGGGACACTATCGAAAAGATGCCGTTAGTTACGGTCTGTAGGGTATTGGCACTTGAGTATTTTTTTTATCCGTCAGGGTCGGACTAGCTTTTTAATGCTTATTATCAGTAGTAGTAGTACCTAGCAAATCACACACAAATTGTTATACAAAATTCAGAAAGTATCATTATTGATGTTGAACATTATGGAGGAGATAACAGCAAGTACAGCGTCATGCAAATCACAACGAAATAGTAATGTTTTTTCAATTACTATATTAAAAGAAATTTTTTGATAAAACCTCTAACAGGGGTCTAGTACAAGACACATTAACGAAAAAACTACCTTTAAAATTTATGGAATTTAAACAAATTTTTTTATGGAACTTTTAACAAGGGTCTGTTGGTACACTAATTAACTAAAAAATACAGGGTGTTTAGAAATAACCGAACCAATCTCAAAAATCCCTAAAAATTGGGAAATTAGGTTTTTGATTAAACTTTTAACAAGGATCTTTTAGAACACTAATTAACGAAAAAATACAGGGTGTTTCGAAAAACCGAACCAATCTCTAAAATCCCTAAAAATTAAGAAATTTGACCAACATTTTTTATTAAACTTTTAACAAGTGTCTGTTAGAACACTAATTAACGAAAAAATACAGGGTGTTTAGAAAGAACCGAACGAATCTCTAAAATCCCTAAAAATTACGAAATTTGACTAAGGTTTTTGATTAAACTTTTAACAAGGATCTGTTAGAATACTAATTAACGAAAAAATACAGGGTGTTTAGAAAAACCGAACCAATCTCTAAAATCCCTGAAAATTACTAAATTTGACCAACATTTTTTATTAAACTTGTAACAAGGGTCTGTTAGACCACTAATTAACGAAAAAATACAGGGTGTTTAGAAAGAACCGAACCAATCTCTAAAATTCCTAAAAAATACGAAATTTGAGCAACATTTTTGAGTAAACTTTTAACAAGGATCTATTAGAACACTAATTAACGAAAAAATACAGAGTGTTTAGAAAAACCGAACCAAACTCTAAAATCCCTAAAAATTACAAAATTTGACCAACATTTTTTATTAAACTTTTAACAAGGGTCTGTTAGAACACTAATTAACGAAAAAATACAGGGTGTTTAGAAAAACCGAACCAATCTCTAAAATCCCTGAAAATTACGAAATTTGACCAACATTTTTGATTAAACTTTTAACAAGGGTCTGTTAGAACACTAATTAAGGAAAAAATATAGGGTGTTTAGAAAAACAAAACCAATATCTAAAATTCCTCAGTTTATGGAATTTAAACAATTTTTTTTAAAACTTAACAAAGATCTAGTAGAACACTAACGAAAAAAGTACAGATTGTTTGAAAAATCAAACGAATTTCTAAAAATTCTTAAATGTCAGGAATTAAAAAAAATGTTTGTCAAATTTCAGCATCAAATGAAGATAACCCGATTCAACATTTGCAATACAGGGTGTTAAAGTAACCAAACATGAAAAAACCACAAAATTGACAGAATTTTACATCTTTTTAAAATGAAATGCCAGCTACTTTTAAAAATTATTGTCAATAAAAGTCAGCCAAGGTCGGGCAGCAACCTTGCTGTACCTTTCTAGTTAATATTATTTGATGAAAAATTGACGTAACTGAGCTTAATGTAATATAGGAATGTACGTTACTATTAGGACTAAAAATTAATCATTTATTTCATATTTTAAATTACACAGTATAATAAAGCTCTAAGCTAAAGCATGAAGTACATTATTTCCATCACTGTTGCCGTCTCGATGAGTTGTTGGCTCCAGAAACTGAATAGCGATCTTCGGTTTAGGGAGCGATTCATATTTATGGCTCGATACGCAGTGGATCGCGTCAATGTTATAATTAGGTGCGCCCGATGGATTTTAAAATTAAGTTAAATTTATTCAATAGTAATAATGGCATTTTATTTTTATGTTGGCAATTTTAAAGCAAACTAATTTCTGGCGGTTTGTTTACTATAATATCAGAATTTTAAAAAAGTAATTGAATATTAAATTTGCGCTAATTGTAACGGTACGAGTTTACCTATATGTATTGGATATTTTTTATACGTATGCATACCATATTTTTTTTACAAACCTTCATGTAAATGAAATGAAAAAGACCAGTAGCGTACACACTTCATTCTTTTATAAAAAAAATATTGCGCTTTGTATGAAGCAGAAATCATATGATATTTAATAAGGAAACAAAGAATTTTCAATAAAATTGTGTATGAACACTAAGTAATTTTCACCTTACATTTTAGTGGTAACATTAAATCGATTAGCAACTGAACATTCAGGCAGCTAAATCAGAAATTTTATCATCACGTATCGTTGTTATTTGTCACATTACCTTCTTATAATAGTAACAATTTAGCTCTAGTTATAGAACGACTTGGAACAATTATAAATTAATAGATTACGTTATTATTATGTTTTATCATTTTTTCCTATTCTGTCCATGAAAATCTTGAAGAAATAGGCAAATACTGTAAAAGTCAGTGCAACCTTATAAATATTTATCTAATTTAAAAGTCCCAAACGTTTTTTTTTTTTACTGTTTTATTTCAATGTTACTTTATGACAATGAAGAATGTTTCGTACATAAATAAATGTCAAATAATGTGATGGTAATCGAATAACTATCTATATGAAAATCTATTAAAATAATTTCTTTTTTCAGGCGCACACTTATTAGCAATCTTGCGACTGCTTTGACCATCTAGTGCGTGTACATTTGATACACGACACATTTATATCTGTATTGACTATTGACCTTCGGGACCACAGTATATGGAGTCTACCTATGCTGTGTTCGGGACCGGATTACCTAAATCACGATACTGAATAGGTTGTTACGCGCCGCAAATTCTTGTGATTTATAGAGTATCTCAAACAATTCGTAGTGAACTTATTTTATTTAATAATGTCCAGACATCGTTAGTCTGCGGATGGGTTTTTTACTGCATACGATAGGTTCCATGGGGACCATTTTCCAATGAAAAGAGGTAAACACAATATAATAATAAATTCTAAAACATAGTTTACGACTCAGATTTTTCTCCTGTAAAAAGGTAAATTTTCAGCAAATATTTGTATAAGAACTTTCTTACAGAAATAATGCTTTATGCTTTAGAGAAACACATAAATATGGTGATATTTCTGCAGATCAGAGTTATAAACTAATAATACAAATACAAATCTGTCGTTCCTTCTCTAACTATAAAAATTATAGGTGAGTTAGCAAAATAGAAATCCGTATCATTTCTTTATAAGAAACTGTATATATATTATTACGCATGAGAATTAAAATGAAAACAAATAACCTTTGAATAAAACGTGTATGTATTAAGACAAAAAAAATCATTTGGTAGCTCTAGAAATATTCTGGATTACATAATAGCAATGGAGGATGCTTTTCTTGACATGTTTAACAATTTGTGAAAAGTCATTTGGCTAACAATTAAAAAGTGAATTTTTAAAAATATTATATCACCACCCATGTACTAACTTTCCTTTCGACTATTTCATTTCACTATATACAAGAGTATGTATTTATTTTACTTTAAAATCATAAATATATACATAATATGTAATAAAACATGAAACGCTGTTGCAAAACTTAATCTTAAAAATTTATAAAAAGAAAATATATTACAAAGTTGCTGGTAGTTAGGTTACTATGTCTTACTGTATTAATATATGTTTAAGAAGTTCTATGTTATTTTTTGGAAAAATTACGCCAACAAATTTTTACAAACTTGATACACATATGTAATTATTCCAACGAAATAAAATTATTTAACCAATTTTAATGGGTAGGTATCCAGTTTCTTTAATAAAGTCATATTACGGAAAATAGTTACAAAAAGTCATTTGTTTTTTAATTTCATTGATATTAATATCGATCCTTGTCAACGCCAGAAACAGAATTCAGACTGGGTCACCTCGTATAAACCAGTCCTCGGACTGTTTGGCGGTTGCGCTTTGACCTGGCTTTTTCAAAGACGTCGCGCTGAAATAATTCTGTAAATTTCGGTACGGTGTACGACTCAGTGCTTCACTACCTATCGTATAACTTTTTCAGTTGTATTTGATAGATATACAAATACTCGTATATACGTAATATTGGGAAAATTTTTAATTTTCTTCAGGTATCATTATTGTATTAAACGATTTTCCATGTCTTTACTGTAGCCGTACTTTATAAATTTCTTTTGGCTAAATATTTTACTACAAATAAAGTTAAATATATACCTATATATTAAAAGATGAAAACCAACAAAACTATTGCAAGTATTTTATCTAACCGCTTTTCGACATACAGGATCTACCTCTCAGTTATTAAATAAATCGACATTCTTAGTAATAGTATAGATAATTATCGGAAAAATAATATATCTAAAAATTTGTTTCAATAATGTGTTACTTTTTCCTGGAACAAAAATTTATTGTATATTATTTATCCCAACAAACCTTATAGAAACATCCCGGTATGTTATGACTATATTCTGTGCAGATACTGATATTGTTTTGTTGTTTCTGTACTTTAGGCCGATTTTCCTTAATACGTCTCTGATCCTACGGATAAAACGTTAGGCGAATCTACCGAGTAAAGAAATCTGCAACACCGATCTTCTACGCGAAAATGTATCTAGCTCTAGTTCGGCTTTACGCTAATTGGAACCGCCACATCCTGAGTGGATTGTCTTTGGGCGATTTTCGACGACTAAAACGCGGCCCTTAATCATGCCTCTGCGGTAGCGGTGACAGTTTTTCGCTCACAATGGCAATTCTACAGGGTGATTCAGAACCTATCTAAAAAAATTTGAGAATAGATGCGTCATGAAAAATGGAGTTAATATCATAATAAAATATTTTCAACAAGTTCTAGTAGTTTCGACCTTTACATCGCTTGGCTACAGTAGTCTCTAGCTAGGCGATTTCAAATATCCTATTACTTATCGTATTAACTTTTTTGTGATGCGAGTATTTGCATTTGTTTTTCAAATATCAAAAATGGCTTACGGCTATAGCAACTCGCAGTTGGTGGATATCGCTTTAATTTATGGTGAAGTGAAAATGCAGAACGATTTCCCAGTAAACATGTGCCAAATGCAGTTACTTTTACAGCGATGTACAATGAGTGCAAGTGTAGTGCAAACGCTGGTGTGCGAGAAATTTGCAATCCAATAGTGGAAGAGATCGAGGTCCAGGCTGTCTATGGCGTATTGCAGCAGTGTGGCTTATGATACACGAGGTCAATTATATCCGTACCATGTACAGCGTGTCCAAGCATTAATTAATACCAAGAAAAGCCAGGTTTTCGAGTAAAACTTAAAAAACTAACTGGAAAACACTTATTTAAATCATATTACAAACATTTTTTTATTCATTCGGTTATTTAATCAAATAACGCTTACTTCAAGCGGTAATACAGTACGTGGAAAATAAAATTATATAAACGTCACGTCGCGTTACGTATTGTGACAGTCGCCGCTAAAATTATACCTAATTCAATTTTAATTTTATTTTAACAGTACTTGTCTGGAAAGTAAACTTGGATCTTCTAAATTGAGCGTCGAGAATATTCTGACGCCCCTAACACGTCAGCCAAAAGGCGGTCGGCAACATGAGTCGTTTGTTTAGTCATGAAATATTATCTGCGGCAAAACATGCAGAATGGACTTGCTTGCGGTACTCGCTAATATGAGACATGTGTTTACCATGAAATTTAAATACAACTAAAATTTGTTTTTTATAAGACGAGGATATGTTCCAGATGACACAGCTAATGGATGTTGGATTAAAATATGGTGGAATACTAAAGTATTATTTTACTTCTTCCAAATCCAGACAAATAATTTTGATTCGAATTCGTGTCATTGTTTCTTTCTGGAATAAATCATTGTGCTGGTTGGGTTTATG
Organism: Monochamus alternatus; assembly: GCA_037114965.1. NCBI lineage: Eukaryota > Metazoa > Arthropoda > Insecta > Coleoptera > Cerambycidae > Monochamus > Monochamus alternatus. The sequence goes on along the minus strand of CM073426.1, from coordinate 6,942,122 downwards.
GTGGATGGCTACATGCTTTCACTTTCCTTTTAATGTATGTTCAGTTTTTATCATCAATTTTCTGGTATATGAACACAGCACCGTAGCAGAGGAAAACAAATGGAACAAAACGGTACACTTTTTCAAAGGAAATCGTAGTGTATTCAGCTTTTCTAACGGTTTTGTTAATTACTTGTTAAATCAGTCTACTGTCGGTAATATGAATGTGTTTGGTCATATTTTTTAAGTTATTTCTGTTTCATATACATACTCTGTATTTCTCTTGTTTGATTTTTTCATTTATATACTCCTACTATTATGAATTGAACTCAATTCTGATTAGAATGGATTCTAGATTGGGTTCTTTATGTTTTCCCTATCCGCAACCACAAATCCTTGGTTGTTTTTTTTTTTGGATTGAGCTTCATAGATTTCGGTAGACGTAAACAATATTCCAGCCTATAACTCATTGATGGAATAAGATATTTGCGTTGCGATTAAATCCAATCCAGATTTATAGTTAAACGATTAGCCAGCCAGTACTACTGGACGTTGTTAACACTGCTTATTTAGTAATGTAATAAAACCTGACAAAATTTCCAATCTAAATGCCCTTGATATTGAAAACAGGTACAGACGGTGTAGTAATTTAGAACAAAAGTCTATTTTTATACTATTAAAACGTCTGCAGTCCACTTCAATTCTTTAAAGAATATAACATTTTTATACAGAGCGTTGTTTCTAAAACATGGCGCTAAATTGAAACAACACATGAGAAAGAGTTCAAAATTTATTTAAAGTGCGTTGTAAAGTAACTCCAATAAGGTTTATATTTGAGATCTGTTTATATGTTTTTCAAAATAAAAGTAAATTTGTTTTAAATGATGCACTTCACGGGTACAATACAAGACAAAATATGAATTTACATATTCCATTTGCTAGAATAAGAATAACGTCTAACACTCCGAACTGTTTAGGTCCTAGGCTATTTAATAACTTACCTAACCAATTGAAATTGTTGGAAAGTGAATATTTATTTAAGAAAGCTTTAAAGCAGTTTTTGTTGGAAAAATGTTTTTATTCCATATTGGAATTTTTACCTACTTTTTCTTAGCTTGTAAGTTTTATGTGACTATTCCTATACATGTTATGTATCTAAGGAAAATAAATTATTATTATTATTATTATTATTAAGGCTGATTTTAAAAAATATATGTTTGTGGCAGTACACGATTTATCAGTTTGTTCAATAGCATGTCCAAATGTAGAATGGTAGTAAAGTAACTTTATCTGTTTGAATATGGCGAAATATGTTCTCATCGAAAGCTTACTGTTCTAAAAGTCTTTCGCAAAATTATATCCTTCATTTAAAACTCTGGTCTGGCAACCCTCGACCTTTTTTCTATATACTAGGGGTAAAGTTGACATTCGTGAGGAGCACACCATGTGCTGCAATAGGAAAATATTTCTGAGTTTGTTACTAAACGAGTACTCGCAGAAACCCATTAACAACAAAATTGATTTATTAGATCAACTGCATTTTTATACAGTTACTGAAATTACTTAAACATGTCTTAGGGAGGCCATGGAAAACATATTTAATATTGTGTAGTGTCAAATTAAGCTTATTTTTAAAAAATTACAGGAATCCAGGGATCTTTAGAAATGTTTTTCAACGTCTTTCGGAGTCAGGCTCATTTCAGAAAGTCATAAATCATAAATTAGTTTGGTCCGTTCTGAAGCATCAACCCATACCCATATCAAGCTTTACTATCCTACAATTTTGCCACTGAATTTTGCAAAAAATTAAACAAAATGTTGACTTTACCGTTAGCATATTGTTTACCGACGAAGCAATTTTTTCCATACATGCTATAATGTACTTCCACAATAAACACGTTTCCTTTGATGAAAACCCTAATATCATAATAGAATCTCGATTTCAACATCAGTTCTCTTTGAATGTATGGGTGGATATTACTGGAAATTTTCTTGTTGGGTCTTACTTTTTACTAAGAACTTTCACCAGTGCCTTCAACAGACATTTTCTTGAAAACGTTTTACCTGAACTACTTGATGATGTTCCTATATGTTAAGATAAAAAATGTGGTTTATGCACGACGACTACGACAAAGCTTCCCCACATTTCAATGTGACGGCTCGTGAATTTTTAATTGAAAGATTCGGTAATAACGTGATTGAACGAGGGAATCAAGAACCATGTGAACCTTGGCCACCTTAGATCACCCGATATGAACCCTATTGATTTTTTTGTTTGGGGGCATCTCAAGACATAGTTAAGGTTCACATTGAATCTACTCCTGGAATTTTTGCACGTATTTTGGCTAAAGGTGACCATTTCCAACATTTGTTATAATAAATCATAGAAAAGTAATTCCATTGTTAATTAATGATTTTGTTGTTATTTTAAGAAATATAATGAGTACACTGATAAACATTATTGTAAATTTACTCGGTATCCATATTGTATTACAAGAATCTCCATATGAATTTCGTACATTTACATCTTTTAATGGAAAATAACATGTTTTTTTTTTCTAAAAATACAAAATAACGTAAAATTACATTCATGTGTACAAAAACACGAGTTTAATTTCGTTAAATTATCTTAAACGGTTTAGAAATTACAAAGCCGAAATTTTGTCAGGCTTAGTTGCCACCTTTTCTTTCGGTTGTGAAAATGAAGAAAAGGCTGTATTTGCCCCCTATAAGAAGACATTCTAAATTCACCACTAGTTGGATCCAGAAACCTCACAATAGTGTCAGAATGAGAATCTATACGAAAACCGATGCTTGATATCAACAAATTTTAAATATGTTTTCGGTCAGTAACATAACCCTGCGTCACCGAATTTATCATCGTACCTCCTTTCATCCGCTTACATTTAAGAGAACCTGTTTAACGGCTATTGGCTTATTTTAACGGCAAGTGCACGAGAGATGTATTATAATGAGTTCGTTAGCTCAATTCCGTAATGATGCGAGGCAAACGCTGCGAGTTATCGAAATTATTGCTTATTATTCGAAACAGTGCATTATTTTGGTCCGCGCACACATGCTGGCTGTCTAATAATACGGAATAATGCACTCTACAGCGTGTTCGACTTGTTGAAGCCAGCGTGTGTGTCGTTGGATGGACGAGGTGTGGAGAGGCACATCCGGATTTGGAGGCTTTTCTCTGGGTGGCGGAGGATATAAGAATTTTAATATGCATTTAAATTTCCTACACAATTGAATTTTTTATTAATTCTCGGAAATGACCAGGTACAGTAAAACAAGAAAAAGAAATGAAATTGAATATTTTAAGCAGCTTGCTACGAAATTGTAGGAAATTTCTCGAACACTTAAATACGTACTTAAAATGCAAAATTATTCGGTTTTAAAATATATATATATAATTAAGAAATTAAAATTTGTCGAATGATGCAAGGATCAAAAACATATCTTTTAGGAAAGTGTATATTATGTACATGGAATAATAACTAGTAGCGAAAGTACATGATTTATAATGTTTAATAGATAACATCTTTAAAAATGTTAATTTATAATTCTTTATGCTTTCTTAGATTTTGAAAGAAATAATATATCTATATTAGATTTTCAACACAGATATATAGAAATGTACAAAGATATTTATACAGTTTTAAGAATGTACCAACGAAGAAATTACGTACAGTACAAACGTACAGGGTGTTTCAAACTCGGTGGATACCATTCTTGATATAACTCAAGGTAATTAATACTAGACTCCGAAAAAAGCAAAATTTAATGCAGAAAATGTATGAAAAGAAATACAGAGTAGTCCGCAATGAATGCGCTATAGACTAACTGCAGATTCTAGATATTAATTTATACCGTGTGAGCCATATTGTCTTAGTCCGAATGCCAACATTAAAATAGATACAGGATGTAGAAGCTAAAATTTTCAATTGATTTTTCTCAATATTTCAAAAAGTTTTAGATATTTTGCTTTGAAATTAAGTACAGGGAGATTTTTTGAAGGGCATATCATATAGTGTGTTTTGCCGATATAATCGGATTAAATTTTTTGTATAGGTATGTTTATTGCATATCTATAACAGAGATTTCCAATCATTTTTTAGCAAAAAAGATATACTTGTTTCATTTCGTTAAACTGCCTCGTTTTCGAGATATTTGAATTTCAATTTTCCAGTGCATGTTGACATTATGGCAACAGTCAACAATATTCATTAAAAGAATTACAACAAAAATTAAAAAAAAATTGTTTAATAATGAACAACAGAATCACGACATTATTAGTAAAAACTACTTTAATAACTGAGTTAAATGTTCACCATTAACATGAATACATTTTCTTATGCCTCTATTTAAATATCGTCTTACTTTAAATAAAGTACCTTCCTTGTTCCGAATTACATTAACACCGTCATGAATCTTTTAAAGAAGGTCTTCGCAGGATTAAAAGTTATTTATAAACTAAATCTTTCACATGGACACAATAGAAGAAATCTAAGGGGCTAAAGTCGGCACTACGACTGGCTACGATACCACAACCGACCTATCCATCAATGTGGAAAATGTTCCTTAAAGAAGTTTCTAACTAGCAGGGGGAAGTGAGCAGGTGCACCATCGTGTATATACATACCACACGTACTCCTCAAAAAACCATCCTATATCGAATTCCAAAGAAAAGTCTCTAAAACTTTTTGAAATATTGAGAAATATCAATTTGAAAATTATCCGTTCTGCACCCTGTATCTTTTTTAATATTGACATTCGGACTAAAACAATATGACTCCCACGACATATTTTATTATCTAGAATCTACAGTTAGTCTATGGTGCATTCATTACGAACCACCCTGTATAGTTAAGGTTATGTTACGTTAGTTTACTCAAAATAAAGAACTTACATACATACAGTATGCGTCAAAAGTATGGAATAAATTCAATAAAAACGAAACAATTATTTTTTGGGAAAAATCCTCGAACAGGTCGATTTTTAATTTAAAAGTAAAAGTAAAATGCGATTTTCAAATGTCATTTGTTTTCGAGTAATGACGTCATCGATTTTTTTTTAAATGGCAACACCATATTTTTTTCCTTGATTCTGAAAGATCGTTTAATTCTCTATCAGACAGTACTAAAATTTTGCCCTCTTACATAGGAAAGCTTTCGAGTAAATGACGTTTGAATGTTAGAAAACGTAAATCAATTAAAATAAAGCAAAAACGTTATCAACTTTAGTTTTTCGAATTCCATAGTTCTTTTATGGATCACGTAGGTGAAAATCTTTGCAAAGTGTCATTGTCACACCGACTTTCTAATAAGTATTGTAAGCGACATAGAAATTATTATTCAAATTTATTATGGCACATTTAACTGTTATCAAAGAATTGAAATTTTAATTCTTATCGGATGCGGAAATATGACTAGAACTCAGCAGGAAGTTTGCGATTTATTTAATGAAAAATATCCAGATCGCAAGACCGATAGAATGGCCTGCAAGATCGCCAGATCTTACACCTCTTGACTATTTTTTATCGGGATACTTGAAGTCAAAAGTGTACATTAATAAACCACGTAATTTAGAAGGACCTCAAAATCGCATTCGGGACGAAATACGCAGAGTTACCCCAGAAATCATTCATAATGTGCAAGAAGAATTTCTTCACAGACTTGCGCATTGTCAAGAAGTTGGTGGATGGCAATTCGAACATTTAATTTAAGTATAAAATTGAATCAATTGCATTTTATTTTACATACCTCAGAATTGTTACTTTTTTATGGATAAAATTAACGTTTTCTAACATACAATCGTCATTTACTCGAAAACTTTCCTATGTAAGAGGGCAAAATTTTAGTACTGTCTGATAGAGAATTAAACGATCTTTCAGAATCAAGGAAAAAAATATGGTGTTGCCATTTAAAAAAAATCGATGACAATGTCATTACTCGAAAACAAATGACATTTGAAAATCGCATTTTACGCTAAAATATGTATTTTTTAAATTAAAAATCGACCTGTTCGAGGATTTTTCCCAAAAAATAATTGTTTCGTTTTTATTGAATTTATTCCATACTTTTGGCGCATACTGTATTTGTTTTCTGTATCTTCAAAGTTATCTAGCAGTTTTCTTTATTTACTTTAGCTCTCTAATAATTAATGTTCAAAATTAATTATTGGCTATCTTACGTTACCTGAAAAAAATATGGCTAAAATTTTTGTACGAATGTAAAACTACTATTTTTCTAGGTAATATAATGAGTAAACTTACAAGGCAGATTGAGAACATTACAAATATGAATTTTGTCGTACCATTTTTACAAATTAAATAAGTTACATAACTGTAAAATAATAACTGACATTTTTGAGCACTTACCTTGACAGGAACACCCATGTCATTTGTTGGAACGACAGCATCCCACATTTTACAAATAGTTTTATGTTTTTTCTGTTTTAGTTGAAAGGATTAAGATCTACTGGACGAAACAATTTTTTTAAACAATTAAAGAATTCCTATTTTAGTGAGTGATGCCATACACGCCAGTTCTTATTTCGTCATCCTTCAATCAACTCAGCGCAGAGGTCTTCAAACTTCTTATACGCCATAATAAAAATTATTAATCACAAATCACACAATGGGTACCATCACTTGGAAGAAAGAATTGCTAGGTGGCGAATCTAAGGTATGCAAATTAATCTACGTGTCAGACTGTATTTTAGGATTAAACTGACAGTATACATAAATTACTAAGTGGGAGACAAATTAATCATTTTTATAGTAGACAATAATTATATTGTCTCTTTTCAGCAATCTCTTTTGCTATATATAAAATCAACCCTGACAAATTTATACAGATCACGCACCCACCTCTATTTATTTTTAAATGATCGTGGAGCAGTTCCTGGAAAAGTCGTCTAGTCCGAGGGCAACAATACCAGTTTTATAGTTTAGCTTTTCGCCGGTAGGTGTCTGAACGTTTTGAGTCGCGTTGGCGAGCAAAACAGAGCTTCGGTTATCTAGTGTTGTTTTTATTGAATTGAAACACATTTTTTTCAGTGGGAAGTACAGAAAATGTGCACAGTTAACGGTGTGATAGTGATTTTGTGTAGTGTTGTGTAATGTTAATGCCTTCTTGTTAGGTACTATGTTCAGATGAAATCCAGGCTTCCAGTTCACCCTTGAATGCTGTAAGTTTGCACAGTAATTTACCATTTAAATATTGCAAATTTGCACAGAAACATATACTTAATGTGATTCTTTTACACACCCAAATTTTGTTTTCTGTATTTGAATACTGATTTTTTAAAACTATATTTTTCCTTGCACTTGCAAAAGTATATACCTACTAACCTACTATACTTAGAAGAGTGGCTGCTATTAGCTACAACTTTGGAAATATAATTATTGTTATATACATACCTACATGTTTATATTAAAAAAAAAACAGGAAATTATACAGGGGAATAAATAAATTTGGTACATGATTTACGCTTATTATTGGTTTTCTTTGACCAGTTATCAGTTCAAGCAAATTGTAACACTACAAAGTGTTCACTGAGGTTGAGTCACCCCTAAAATGATACCAAACTTTTTTTGCATTAATCGAATTTAAAAAGAATGGTAATATCCCGCGCAGAACTTTATTTAAGACACTTTTTACTCTTGTTAAATTTTAAAAAAACTTCAAAAATACATTAATTAAAGTAAAAAACAATTAAAACAAGTAGTATTTTGCAGAAATTCCAAATAACTTTCGTAATTTAATTGATTTAGAAAAATAACTGGTCCAATCAAATAACGATCAATAATACCGATCCAAATATTTATCTTAAAGTCGCGTTCAAAATGTCTAGGAGCTATTGTATAGGGGTTTACCTCGGAATATTCATGAACGTTGCGAACATTTGTAATTCCTCGCGAAAGATCATTGGTCGATCCAAATCATGAGGTAATAGCTGGGGTAATAGCTCTTGCAGTTTTTGAATGTGATATAGATGTAGTAGATTACGTTTAAGAATTCGGTGTATAAAGTTCTTTATAATCCAGTTTTTCGAGATAAACGATTAGTCCTTATCTGCGTTTAAAAAATATTTCCTTCTTGTACCCCTATTACACTAGGACGTTCTCGGATGTTATTCAAAACCTTTCCTGTCTCTCGACTTCTACAGTATCCTTCACATAAACCTAGCACAAATAAAATGTTGGTTGCATGTAAATTTTCCAGTCATTTTCAACAATAAGTAGTAGCAGAAATAAAATACTTTTATTATTAACTGTTAATTTTAAAGACAAAGCCTACTACCGGCTTTTTGATTTCTTCTAATACACACTCTTCAAATCTGGTTTTAATTAATGCATTTTTTTCTAGAAAGCCTTACAGATTTTAGAATTGAACAAGAGTAAAAATGTGTTATAAATTAAATTCTGTAATTTTCAACAATAAGCATTAGCAGAAACAAAATAGTTTTATTATTAACTGTTAAATTTTAAAGACAAAGCCTACTAGCGGCTTTTTGATGTCTTCTACTGCACACTCTTCAAATCTGGTTTTAATTAATGCATTTTTTTTCTAGAAAGCCTTAAAGATTTTTAAAATTGAACAAGAGTAAAAATGTGTTAAAAAATTAAATTCTGCACGGGATATTACCATTCGTTTTGGTCAATGGAAAAAATATTGATATAATTTTAAAGCTGAGTCACCCTCAATAAACACCTTGTAGCGTTTCAATTTAGTTGATCTCATACTTAAAGAAGACCAATAATAAACCTAAATCATGTACCAAATTTGGTTAAAGTAATTCAGATATTAACTTCTTTCGAAATATTTGGCCCCAATTTGGAGGCCTGTAACTTAGCCTGTGTGCTTTGTATATAGGTATGTTCCGCTAAATTACAATATTTTGAGACCTCCTACATACACCTGTTTTGTATCGTTGTTATGCGGAACACCCTGTATAAGGGTATGTATATACAGGGTGTCCGGAAATGATGAGCAAAAAATTCAGGGGATAATTCTAGACCGAAAATAAATGCTGCCTTTTTTTATAACATTTTTTCCAAAACTGATTATTAACGGAGTTACAGGGTGTTAAACTCAAAGTTTTATTTTCGATATTTGTAAATAACTTCTTAAGAAATCCAAATACTTACATAAAATTTGTAAATCGGGGGTTTTTGCAGACGAGAAATTCAAATATGTTTCTAATTTAGACGTCACTAGTACAGGGCGCCACTTGTGCCACATCATGTTTCTTTTAAATGGCAGAATTTTTTTGCATCTGATCATAGAAACAATCAATTCTCCTACCTGTTTTGTTTGAAAAATGTATACTTTGCTGAAGTCGGTAGGTGTAACCATTTTTTAAATAATCCTATTTGAAATGCTCAGTGCATCGAGTAAAAACTATTTTGGTTTCAGGTAAAGTGCCTTTTCTGCTGAAAATACAGGAAAATGTTACTTGAAAAAGTTGTTCAGAATTGTAAATTATGGAGACGTGCAAATTTTCAAGAATATCGGCGAGGTTTGAAGAAACCATTTTTTCAACAAACCACAAAGATTTTATCAAAGCAAGCCGATTTTTTTAAATTTTGCACATCTCCATAATTTATCGTTCTGAACAACTTTTTCAAGTAACATTGTGCTGTATTTTCAGTAGAAAAGGCACTTTACCCTGAAACGATAACAGTTTTCAATCGGTGAATATTAATAAAATAAGATTATTTCGAAAACTGTTACTCCTAACGACTTCAATAAGGTATACCTTTTTCAGATGTAGCAGGTAGGAGAATCAATTGTTTCAATAGTCAGATGGATACATTAAGCAGCAAAAAGTTCTATAATTTAAAAGAAACATGATGTGCCACAAGTGACGCCCTCTACTAGTGACGTCAAAATTAGGTATTTTATCCATGTTTATTTCTGTAATATTACAGTGTACTTATTTCATTTGCAAAATTATTATGTAATTTTACATAACTGCACGCTGGTCACAAATTGCCAACGTAAAGTAGTTATGTGAAATTATAAGCAAATTTTTCTCAGTGTGTATGTAACAGAGTTAATTTGTTTTTAAAATAGCACGCAGATGTCAAATTCTTGTTCTGCTTTGAATTTAGAAGACACCCTGTGGAGCCCTCTACTAGTGACGTCAAAATAGAAGTATATTTGAATTTCTCGTCCGCAAAACTACCGATTTACAAATTTTATGTAAATATTTGGATTTCTTAAGAAGTTATTTACAAATATCGAAAATAAAATTTTAACTTTAACACCCTGTAACTCCGTTAATAATCAGTTTTGGAAAAAATGTTATAAAAAGAGGCAGCATTTATTTTCGATCTAGAATTATCCCCTGAATTTGTTGCTCATCATTTCCGGACACTCTGTATAATACAGCCAGCTTCAGAGAACGGAAGTCACGTGGCTTTTAGCCAATGAAATTAATTGTTGATTGATGTCGAGTGAAGTTCAAAATTTCCAACTTCAATTATCCAGAGGAGCAACATTTGTACATAACATAATCAATACAAATAAAACCAACTTTATAAAATTTTTATTTCACTGAAATTAAACTGGTGGTGGGGATGTTGCCAGTAACACTACATTGTTCTCTGAAGCAGGCTTAAGTCATTAAACAATTGACATATTATTATTTTCATTGGTATTTGTTCCAAAAACGTGACCCTGGCCGACTTTACAAAAATCAATTTCATTTAATGGAAATGTCCTTTATCAATAACAGAATGATTAATTTGTTCCCTACAAAATATAGTAGTTATTATTTATATCTATGTAATATCGTTAATTCTTTAAGATCAGTTTATTTTCATTGAAGAATTCAATGAGTCGACGCCTACAGTTTATTTTAAGTCAATCATTTATGTATTTGCGGAACTTTGTTTAAGTAACTATTTATAGTTGTTCAAACTAAAGAATGCACTGGCTGTTATTTGAAGAAAGTCTTTTGAGGAGTTTTGTAAACGTTTCATAGAGGATATTGCGTTAAGAAGCCAAACATTGTTTACTCCATCAAGCAGTGACCTGGATAATAAATTTTAGACGTTTGTTTCTGTACGCAGATGTGTAAATTTTTGGTTTTATTTATATGTCTCAAAAAGTTTACATATCCATGTATTTCAAAAATACTCTCCAAAATACCTGTTACTGTACATATCAATATAATTATTATCTGTCACGGTACCAAAGGTACGTAATGAAATTTTCTCGTATTTGTATTTAACAAATATCATTCACTGGTCGTCTTTTCCTCTCCAAAATACTAAACAATTAGGAAATCTTTCTATAAAGTTAGTAATTACATTTATCTTGGAAATTCTAAAAGTTGGCAGTACCAACGATGGCCAATAGTAGCAATTCGTTATTTAATTAAATCAATAAAATAACGCTTAACATTTTCCTTTTTTATTCAATTACCACCAGAGTTAAGAGTTAAGAAATGTTATTTAGTAGATCATGTAAAGATATATACGAGGTTAAATAAAATGTTGTCCATTCTAGATTTTAAAGCAAGTTTAATGACACCATGCTAAACAAACAGCAGTTCGTCATGTTTGCACTAAACATAGATATAACATTGACAATTACAACTATATTTTAATACCAAATTATATACAAAAACGATTGAATCGGTTATCAAATGCTTTATAAAACGGAGGTTAATATTTATTTTCAATAATGTGATTTACATGATATTGCTGATTTCGGATGATTTCACAAGATTTTATGTGATTTTGCATTCGCACGATTTTACAGATTTCACTGATTTATTTTGATTCCAAACCGTATTTACACCTGATTTCAGAAGTGTCACATCCCTCGGTACAATATATTGCAATAATAATAGCACTCCAAAACGAATTTCGCGACTTGTTTTGAAATCTGCTTTCCACACTTAATATTAGTTCATAATTTTCACTCAAGAATAGAAAGATCAGAACTTCCAGTAGTTGAAAAATTGTTGTGAGGGTGCCATTACTATTGCAATAGATTGTACCTACTTTTCCAATATGCAGAGGTTTAATTTGTAACAACACGAATTTCTTTTATAATAATTTTCAATACTATTGCAGTAAATAGTTACTACAATCATGATGTACAGTTATATTTTCATATAATAAGCAGTAAAGTTGATTATTTATTGTTGATACGTGGCTATTCTTCGCTTCTGAACGCTTATTAGCAGCATTAGCATCAATATAACCTGCACAGTTACCAGAAACGCAATTAATATTGTTGTAAAAGTACTTACGGTTCATTTTCCTGAATATTTATTAAACATTATTAACCTTGTACGAGCAATAACCATTGTTATATATATATGTAGTTCTGCCGCTCAGAAAATTATACAGCTGGCGAGGAAAATCGTGGAATCAGGTTTTGTTCTTAAACCGTCGATATGGTATTCAAGAAAACAGGTTTAGTGTTGTAATAACAGTAATCTCACTTCTTGAATGAAGACAACTAGATACAGGGTGTCTTCTAAATTCAAAGCAGAACAAGAATTTGACATCTGCGTGCTATTTTAAAAATAAATTAACTCTGTTACATACACACTGAGAAAAATTTACCTATAATTTCACATAACTTCTTTACGTTGGCAATTTGTGACCAGCGGGCAGTTATGTAAAATTACATAATAATTTTGCAAATGAAATAAGCACACTGTAATATTACAGAAATAAACATGGATAAAATACCTAATTTTGACGTCACTAGTAGAGGGCGCCACTTGTGGCACATCATGTTTATTTTAAATGACAGAACTTTTTCGCATCTTGATGTATCCATCTGACTATCGAAACAATCGATTCTCCTACCTGTTTTATTTGAAAAAGGTATACCTTGCTGAAGTCGGTCGATTCTGAACAACTTTTTCAAGTAACATTTTGCTGTATTTTCAGCAGAAAAGACACTTTACCTGAAACCAAAATAGTTTTTACTCGGTGCACTGTGCTACTACCGATTTCAGTAAAGTATACCTTTTTTAAATAAAACAGGTAGGAGAATCGATTGATACATTAAGATGTAAAAAAGTTCTGCCACTTAATAAAGCATGGTGTGCCACAAGTGGCGCCCTCTACTAGTGACGTCAAAATTAGAAACATATTTGAATTTCTCGTCCTCAAAAATTCCCGATTTACAAATTTTATGTAAATATTTGGATTTCTTAAGAAGTTATTTACAAATATCAAAAATAAAATTTTAACTTAAACACCCTGTAACTCCGTTAATAATCAATTTTGGAAAAAATGTTATAGAAAGAGGTAGCATTTATTTTCGGTCTAGAATGCTCATGCTCATTATTTCCGGACACCCTATATATGGGAAGTTTGGGCATAGGTGTTCAAATCTTACAGCTGAAAATTTTGTTAACATACTGTAACCGATGCAATAGCATATACAAAAATTGCTAAAAATATATATAAAAATATTTTCTAGAAATATTAAATATTCTATAGAAATGTTCAGAGGCGCTGTTAAATCATTAAATGGCCCTTTACTGCTTTCATAAGCTTTTAGTTTAGAAAATAATGTTGAGTGATTCGAATTAGGTGCATTGTTGACACTGCTGACAAAATGTATATTTACGTATCATTATTATCCATCAATAAAATTAACTCACTCGAAACTTATTGGGGGCACCCAGTACAACAGTTTCACAGGTCACTGAGTATCAAGTTATAAGAATTTCATTTCAAATCTGACAAATTGCATTATATCCGCATTCGATTTGCCACATTTTTGTAACACCCTGTACGTATAAAAACCTAAACGATATTTTTCAATACATTTCCTGGTCGAGATACTGTCTATTTCAATAGCTATACAATACGCAACACAATACATCTAATTACGTTTATAAAAGCAGTGTAAAATTAATTAACTGGTAGTCCGTGAATAATCGTTGCAACAACCTCAGTCGCTGATTTCCGTGATCTATCTTCATTTTATGCTAATGTAACATTTAAACTTTTTAGCAGTTGACAAATTGGAGACAGGCTCAATGAAACCGCATCCCATTTTATAGGCTAATTACCGTAGAAATTATATTGCGGTATTCGCATTTACATAAGTCGAGTTTAGATTGTAATAAATATACAAAACTATTTTGATAGCAACTTTACAACAGTTTCTTTATAGAGTTCAAGTGCCATTGCACATGACAAAATTATCTGGAATACTTATTTCTTATACAGAGTGGCCCGTTTTTCATGGCTCACCATTACAATCTCAGAAACTGCAAAATATACAAGGTGGCTCAAATTATCTTATCTGTTCGAAATCGAACAGATCCAAGATATTTGCTGCCGTTGCTGAAATATTGTGAAAAAACTGAAATTAGCGATTTTAGAAAATGCCATCTAGCTTCATTATTTCTCAATCTAGGTGTACCGTGGTGAATACAACATGTTTTATCCTGCACAAGAAAAAAAAAATAAAAAACTTCAAAACACTAATTGAAAATAAATCATGATGTTTTGTAACTTCTGCAGGTTCTCTGATAAGTGAAGCTTTCATACAGGTGCTTTCTTCATCCCCCGGTTTTTTTGCATATAATTTTCTTTTTACACACTGAAACTTTATTCTGAAGAGAATCTTCAACGTACCTTCCGCTACACTCGTAGATTTCCATCGACCGTGTCTTTTTAGTGCTAATATATCCGCTCCCTCAACATTAAAAGTTTTGCTATTGTACGATTTATTATAAATATTCTATTTCTGACAAAACGAAGGCAGACTGAACAATATCTAAACACTTTTTCATAATCTTAGACTTCCCGGATTTACTGTTTGCATTATTTTCAGGCATTTAAATCGAGTAAAAGCATGACATTATCAAATACGTAAACAATTATTACACAAGTTGGTTATTTTATTATTGTGTAACGTTGTCTCCCAATTTAGGAGTAATCGTAATCATACAATACAGAAGAATATACAGCAGCATAGCATTATCACCTACATTATTATATTGTATATGTGGAGGGAGAGGTACGGAGTTATTCATTATACAGTATGCGCCAAAAGTATGGAATAAATTCAATAAAAACGAAATAATTATTTTTTGGGAAAAATCCTCGAACAGGTCGATTTTTAATTTAAAAAATACACATTTTAGCGTAAAATGCGATTTTCAAATGTCATTTGTTTTCGAGTAATGACGTCATCGATTTTTTTTTAAATGGCAACACCATATCTTTTCCTTGATTCTGAAAGATCGTTTAATTCTCTATCAGACAGTACTAAAATTTTGCCCTCTTACATAGGAAAGTTTTCGAGTAAATGACGATTGAATGTTAGAAAACGTAAATTTTATCCATAAAAAAGTAACAATTCTGAGGTATGTAAAATAAAATACAATTGATTAAATTTTATACTTAAATTAAATGTTCGAATTGCCATCCACCAACTTCTTGACAATGCGCAAGTCTGTGAAGAAGTTCTTCTTGCACCATTATGAATGATTTCTGGGGTGACTCTGCGTATTTCGTCCCGAATGCGATTTTGAAGTTCTTCTAAATTACGTGGTTAATTAATGAACACTTTTGACTTCAAGTATCCCCATAAAAAATAGTCAAGAGGTGTAAGATCTGGCGCTCTTGCAGGCCATGCTATCGGTCCGCGTCTGCCGATCCACCTCACAGGAAAACAGTTGTCCAAAAATCTCGTACAGGGCACGCATAGTGCGGAGGTGCACCGTCTTGCTAAAATCATATGGTATTGTCAGGAATGTCAGGGTCATTATCATTAGGAAAAATTACTGCATGGGCTGGAACAAGGTCATTTTCTAGAAACTAAATATCTTTGTCCTGTAAGGGTTCCTTCAAAGAAGAAAGACCCTACTATTCTGTCGTCAACTATTCCAGCCCACACATTTAATTTCTGAGGGTGTTGGATATGTGCCTGTGCCATCCAATGATGATTTTCCCGACTCCAATATCTGCAAGTTTGACGGTTTACTGTACTATTTAGACAAAATGTGGCCTCATCTGAAAAAAGTATTTGCCGGTGTAAATTTCTATTTTCTTGACATAAATCCATTAGAATTTCGCAAAAGTGTAAGCGGCGATCGGGATCATCTTCATTGAGTTCCTGCACAAGTTGAATTTTGTAGGGATGATATTTTTCCTTCCTCAAGACACTGTGCTCTGACTAGTGTCATTGTTTAATGCAACCAATCGTGAAGAATTATGAGGCATATCCACCATACTTATCAAAATGTTCAGTTTCTGATTTTCATTAATGCTTGGACGTCCAGGTTTTGGAATATTTACAACATTTACAGTTTCTCTAAATTTAGACTCTACCTTACTGACTGTTGATTGGCTGATAGGGCGATCTGGATATTTTTCATTAAATAAATCGCAAACTTCCTGCTGAGTTCTAGTCATATTCCCGCATCCGATAAGAATTAAAATTTCAATTCTTTGAGTAACAGTTAAATGTGCCATAATACTTTAAATTGAATAATAATTTCTATGTCGCTTACAATACTTATTAGAAAGTCGGTGTGACAATGACACTTTGCAAAGATTTTCACCTACGTGATCCATAAAAGAACTATGGAATTCGAAAAACTAAACTTGATAACGTTTTTGCTTTATTTTAATTGATTTACGTTTTCTAACATTCAATCGTCATTTACTCGAAAACTTTCCTATGTAAGAGGGCAAAATTTTAGTACTGTCTGATAGAGAATTAAACGATCTTTCAGAATCAAGGAAAAAATATGGTGTTGCCATTTAAAAAAAAATCGATGACGTCATTACTCGAAAACAAATGACATTTGAAAATCGCATTTTACGCTAAAATATGTACTTTTTAAATTAAAATTCGACCTGTTCGAGGATTTTTCCCAAAAAATAATTGTTTCGTTTTTATTGAATTTATTCTATACTTTTGGCGCATACTGTTTACTATCTTTATTATCGTTATTATTAGAGATGACAAAATGAAGTTTCGAATGAAAGTTGTAGAACTGTAACTGAACCCCGCTAATAAGTTAATGGAAGCACACTGGCGTGTAGAAGTTGAGGGATATAAGAAGCAATCATATATTTTCCGGTAAAATCTTGTAGATGAGCCCTTTCTAAGTTCGGCAATATAATTTTGAAACAGAGATGTAAACGAATCAATAAAAGTTTAACGATGACAACTCTACGGGTACACAAAAATATCATATTACTGCATTACAAAATATATATATTATCACGAATACAATAAAGAACATAATTCAAAAAGCATAATTAATATTTCATTTCTTTCTTTTTTTGATAGCATCTTTACTTCTAATGATTAACAACAATCGACGTGCCAGGGGATTCTTTCGAAAACTTCTCAATTTCAAAAATAATGAATTTATTCGTTACTTTTCGAAAGCACTGTATAAACTACTTATAACATACCAAATTCTATTAAAATCAGCTTACATTTATGGTCCAATTTCAAGAAGCCTTATAGTCCCCAAAAATTAGAATTCGAGAAAACAAAACTGCGGGTAAAGAAAATTCTCCAGTTGGTTATGTGTCCAAGTTTTTCCTCTATTTCAAAATCAAGCTGTATATAGGATTTTTATAAAAATTCGTGCAGATGAAAGAATAAATGTAGCATTTGCTTATCACCCTTTCCGTAATTTATTAACGCTTATCAATGACATATTCGATCCTAATTGAAAACTACTAACAATGAATCATTCAGAAAGCATCAAAACACACAAGCAATACAAAGTCTGCCGTTTGCTTGTACTGGCTTTACCCTGCCCCAATGCAAACCCATAATTTAATAGACGCCAGACCGGTAAAACTGCAGGTGCTCGTACTTTAGTCATATGGACAGCGTTGGTGACTCATTATTTCATATTTCTTGGGGACATAGGTGCAACTGGTGGGCCATTTTCGAGGGAGTTCAAATCAACTTTTAATAAAAAAACGAGTGGTACTAATAAATTCGAATTACAATTACAAACAAATGTCTGAAGCCTAGTTCTCATGGATGTGAAATTCGTGAAAATCGCGCGAATTATTTAATGGCGGGCAAAGTCTCAACTTTTAGTGAATTTTGGCAAATGCAGCATTTTCTATCATTTTCGTCATAAAACTGTCATTGATCGTCATGGTAGATTGACAGAAGCTCCAAGTTAAACTTACTAATCCGACGTACTAATCCCACAAAATGATGAAATTAGAGATAATAATAGGGCACGGTAGAAAAATTGAGTTGAAAAATTTTCAAAAGTGATAAAGAAAAATGTGTACTTGAGTCCAGAGATATTACCTCCAAACAAAATCAACATTGTTCCTGTAAAATCTAATATTCCAGGGTCGGGGAATAAGCAAATTAGGTGGTAGTGGTATAACCACCATTTCACCTATAACTGGAGGGACACTATCGAGAAAACCATACATAAAGGTAAAACATTAATAACAATCTCCCAAAATGAGATGGAAACTGTTTGTTGACAATAACGAGAGTTGGTTGAGAGGAAATTGCCAGTTCAGCTGATGTGGAGATGCTAAATTTAAAAAATAGCAGGAAGCAGCAGTCGAAAGTGTTTGCAGACGACGCGACGGCGAGCAAATAAGAGCGAGCGCAGAAGAAGAATCAAAACCGAGAAAATTGGGAAGGTAAAGAATACAAAGAATTTGATTAATTAGTGTATTAAAGGTTGGTTTATGGGACCTAAAACTTAATATTTGTATTGATAATAATAAGAACATTGATTTCCTTAATTATTAATTTCAGTTGCGTAGGTTAATGTTAAGTTGATAATGGAAAATTGAAATCTATATGTTTATTAAAGTCATTTATATAGAAAAAGGCAAAATTGACTATCACTGTTTTTCTTACCCTGAAATCAGAACTTCTTCACTGAACAAGCAAAGGGTTTCTTATGCTGATATAATATAGATTACACAGTGCTTATCTTATTTTATATAGTTTGTTTTGTTAGTGTATGAAGCAACATAAAATAATTTAAGAACTCTTTATTATATTCAATATCAGTGTTATGTTTTGGACACTTAACAATATATATGTTTGAGGACAATTTAAATAGTAAAAGTGGACAAGTAAATAAAACGTCAATAATTTTATTTTTGATATTACTTTTGCTCTGTGTTTTATTTTTCGAGATTTCTGTACCGAAAAACACCACAAATTTGATCATTTTACGGCGAGAAATACGGCGACCTTAAATAAATAAGATGACATTTTTTTAAGGAAGTTTCATGGAACAATCTATTTTCATAGTAGCAGTAAACTAAAAATATAGTTCTAAAACATATTTAGAACTTAGAGAACCTTGATAACTAATATTAGAATCGAATTTTGAGCGGCGGAAGGTGCAACTTTCACTTGACAGTATTTATAAACTATAGAAAAATATAATTTTTATTAATATGAATACATAAAACCAGTCAGCACCGATAATAAATTCCAGATTCCTCACTATAAACATTTTCATTTTATGATATTATTGAACATAAAACTAATGCCTGCCTATCCTTATTAGTCCATTTTTATAGCTTTATTAAAACGATTACTACTTTTGTGCCATTCTAACCTCCTTTCTACTGGATAGGTCCATAAAATTACTGATGCATTAGTGTACGATATCTGGTACGTTTCAGTCAACCGGCTGATTTTTATATCAGCTTTATCAGAAGCATGAAGTCACTCATGAAATATTTTTATTAAACCAATATTTAAAGACACCTATTTATCCTCAGTCAAGATTTATAATGGATCAAAACAAATTGAAGAGAAAATATTTTAGTGATGAGACGGTGAAGGCAAAATTCTAATCACCTAGTAAACCTGTAACAAAGTTGTCACCTAGTTCTGAAATTTGTCAATAACTGGGAAATAAAGTGTAGAAATATTAAATAAAAGTTTCATGTTTAGTTTGTTTTTCATTTAGCTAGTTTTATCGAATAGCATAACAGGGTGTATAGTGGGCTACTTTTACGTGTATAAATTTTTCTTGTAATATGCTAGCATCAGTGGCGTTCGTGCCGCTAAATCCTCATTTTTAGCAAAAAAAAAAAAAATTGAACGCCACTGATTTTTGGACAAATTGGTATCGCTTTCTTAAAGCCAAGTTAATTCTGCGTTCTCCTGAAGCACCATTTTGTAGATAAAAATTTATTTATTAATCATTACAATAGGCCATCTTTGGAATGCTAATTCAAAAACAATCTAGGTGGCATGCGTCAGTTTGTCATAAATTCTATGTCAGACTTAAACAAAAAAAGATAACACAGAGTGTCTAGTGATTTGTTTTTGAACTGTTTTGAGTTAGTTTTTTTATTCATTTTTCTTACAAAATAAGTAAATATGGTAAATTATTCCTTAGAAGAATTGGCCGACATACATTTTATGTATGGAAAAGCAAACGGAAATTCGAATGAAGCAAGGCATCTCTATAAAGATGCATTCTTCAAAGGGCAACTGTCAGTTTTTTTAGGTCATTCAACTCTCTATAATTTTTATATATGGACTGTAGCTTCTAGAGCAGAAAAGTCCCGCGTGCAAAATGATATCTTAATAGAAAATATCGTTGTAAATAACGTCTGAGCCATATTAAAGGTAAACGATCAGACAAACTAACTGGTAATATAGTTTTAATTCTCTCCTAGTGCCTATCTAAGTATCTAATTAACTTTCAATTAAGCTAATATCCTGCACAAAGTCTTGCTGTTCGAAATAACAAAGACAAGGTTTTCAGTGGGATAGCTATGTCGAATTTTTAATAACGGAAGTAGAATTTCTCGTTCTTTGAATAGTAGGTAATGATAGTCGCTATGCACAGCTTCAAGTACGCTGGAAATCGGTGTCAAAGGCAAATTTTGAAAAGGGGGGCAGGTTTTTATCTTCATTTCTTCGTATAGAAGATAATTTCTAGTAGGCAGATATCTCTTTCACTATCTCTGCGCATTTGCAAGAAACAATATAAGTGCAAGTACAGTAAAGCTCGGTTATAACGTACCGGCGGGGACTTAAAAAATCGGTACGTTATATCAGAAGTACGTTTTAAAAAAATATATTAAATTTTTAAAATTTCTATTAATTCTTAACAAAAATACAAACATTTAACAAAAAGCAGCAACAGAAGAAGGTCCTATAATAATGCCAGGATTTGTTTATTCAGTACGTTATAATCATAGTAATAAGCGTGTACGTTGTAACCGAGCTTTACTGTTGTAGGCATGCCTTAACCAAAATTAGGGTATTTAATAGATGTTGTTATTTCTAAAATACAAAGAGACCGTAGTAAACGTGATGTTTACACAAATTTTAATTCTTTTATGAAAGGATTATCAAAGGAAGTTTAACATTCAGTTTATTTTAATTTTATTTAAATTTCTTAGCTATAGCCAATCAAATATATTAGCAACTAACCTCAGTTTATTTAAATCCTAGAATTGAAGTTAGAATTCATTTGAAAACCAATCATTAGACATCAAAGATTTATACAGGGTGTTCACTGTACCTTATTTTCGAGGCTGCTGAATACGAATCCAAAATTAGTTTTGTGCGGTCGATTCTAGTTTTCGAAATAAAAATTTCAAAATTTTAACCTTTATACAGGGTGTTCCAGTGTGAGCGTACAAAAATTTACCAGGGGGTAGACCAGACCAAAATAGGAATAAAATACTTATAAAAAAAAATTGCTGATGCACTCCTAGTGAGTTACAGGGTGTTATTTTGAAAAAAATAACAATTTTCAGCTCACACTGGGACACCCTGTATATGTAGGTATAAGACATTAAGTTGAAATTGCAATATAACACCTATTAATATTGACAAAATTGTGACGTCATGAACTGAAGCTATACTCGCGGCTCATTATATTTTCATCAAAATATTTAAGAAACTGCAACTGGGAGTAATAAAACTATATACCACACTAAAAGTATGCATTGTATACCTACTGCAACTTCAACCTATACCTACGTCGAAGGTTAAAATTTTGAAAATATTTTTTTTTCTAAAACTAGAGTCGACCGCACAAAACTAATTTTAGATTCGTGTTCAGCGCCTTCGAAAATAGGGGGTTAGAATTTTTTTAATTATGATTGGAGAGGTTTCCGCTAATGTAAATAATTACCACAATTTTCACCATTTCGATATTTCAGCTAATCTAAAAAAGGAATAATATAGTGGCTCTGGCACTCAAAATGGCCTGTATATTTAATTTAAAAAATCAACTAGGTATTTGTGTTTATCTCTCTCAATCCTTGTTTTCCAAAATTTGAGTACAATGACTACTCGGCTAATAAGAAAATTATCGGCAGGCCTATAATTTCTTAAGAATGCAAAATTGTACTAAAGCAACTTAATTTACATTATTCACATTATTGTTGTCCAAGGAACTTAGGCTTAAAATATGGTCCATTCTTTAATTAACACCTTGTATAGCTTCCTACAAGTCATGAAATTTTAAAATATAAGCTTCAAATTGCAATATACCAGATACAGATTTGAAAAAGCACTACTACAGTAAGTAGTTTTCTGAATGGCACTCAACCACAGTTCTTTAAAATCCAGCAAGCCTTGGACCCCAAACAATACCGTCCCACGACTCCACAATTTAATTCTTGCGCTAGGCGGATGGCATGACCATTGACGAATACCTTCGTAAGCCAAATATAGGAAGTTGTCTAGATAGAACATTTCCACGAAGCCATAGAGAATAAATTAACCGCCATATATCAAGACCTGTCGCCTTTTCTCTAACTTTATTTTTAATCGCAGAAGTTACTAATTAAGATAAAAAAAGTCAGTAAAATGTGCCTCCGGAGGCGGAATGGAATACAAAGAACGCGCCGTTTATCAAAGTTTGCTAAAGAAAGGAAACGTTTTGAGAGACCATTATGACATAAAGCTCACCTTATGTAAGTCCAGCGATGAGGTTAATCCTTTGAGGACACAAGAAAGCACTGAAACACTGTCGAAAATCAGCGTAAACAAAGCGGACGCGTCGAAAACCGATGGAAAAGCGCGCGGCAGTGTCCAAACCTAACCGTCGCGAGCGTTCAAGGTAAACTGAGTCGACGACGGCAACGGTAGAAGTAGAAACGAGTTATGGGCCGACTGAGCGTAAAAATGAGCCACTCTTCTCGCTGATGGTGCACTGCGTTCTTCGTTTGTTTTGTTTGATGGTAACGCAACAATAGCGACAGCCACCCTCGATTGTAGTAGGCAAGTCAGTGGATCTAGGAATAAGCGTGGGTAGATTTATATTCGTACTATTAGCACCAGCACTGTCCAGAGATATCTACACTGGGGGCAAAGAAAAGGGAAACCCGCCAAAAAAATTGCTTAGACAATTTATATAAATGATAATAATAGTTATTAATTATATAAGAGAATTAACAAGTCTTTAATCCGCTCGAGGCGCAGTCGAGTTATATTTTTTTTAGAGAAAATTAAAGGCTGGTTAATTTCCCGAATGTAATTCAACGTATGTAAACTTACGGTGGAATGTAATTCAACGTATGATAAACTTACTTCATATTAGAAAGTAGAATCAAGAAATTATAAACCAAAGAAGGCAAAGATACTGGGGAGAAACTAAAAAGCATCGAATGAGGAATATTTACAAGTTAAGGTTGAAAATACACAATTTTAGTATTTCAATTTGTACATTGAGCGTTTTATTTTGAACTCCTTACAGGTTGCAACGATCGTGGGAATCACAGCTGCTTGTCGATGCAATGAATTAACCTTTTTGGATATCATCTATGTTCAAGACAAAGGCAGTTACCTATACGTACTCATTATGGATATGAAAACAAATATTTCAAGAAGTTTCATGATCATGGAAGAAGCTTTTTCAGTCGATGCTGCAGAAATGTGTCGAAAACACATCAATACATCTGCTAAAAATGCCGGTGGGAGATTGTTTTTTTTTTGCGATATGTGGCTGGAAAATATACTACACAACATGTACGCATCAACACAATTTATAAAACGTTTTAAAAAGTGGCTGCATTTCTTGGGCCTTGATCCAGAAAGTTTTACCGGACAAGGAATGAGGCGTTCTTCGGCAACGTTGCTAGCCAATGCTGGGGGTGATATTATCATTGTGAAGCGTCATGGTGGTTGGAAATCGATTACGGTAACGGAAATTTATATTGAAGATTCACTGTCCAACAAAATGGCAATTGCTGTAATGTCCAGGTCCTGCCTGGCGAAGTGTGGGTCCCTCCAGTCCTTCAGAAACTCCTTATCGAGTAAATTTAAATAATCCCGGTCAAAATGACAAGATCGTTCTTGAGATAAATGTTAATGTTAATAATAATAATATGCTATAAAATCGAAGCGTGTTATTATGAATTCTAATCCACTAGTGTGTTACAAGGTTTTTGGACTATGAAAAAGTGGAAACTTGTCTTTGAGGCATTCGATTAGAAACATCATTGGAATTAATTAAATAAATAAAAACTACTTTCCATGAATTGGATGGGACTTAATTCTTATGCCACTTGCAGCTGAAAGCAATGTCAAAATTTTCAGCATGTTACATCCACCACACAGTGGTATTTAAAACACCCTAACCACCTATCGATGGTACTCAGTTTTCCTCGGTGTAAAATGCCTTCCTCTCTATCTGAGATACGTTACGGCATTTCTCGGCCGTGGCCTTCAGACGCTGGATTCAACATCTTCGAACAATGTTTTACACTGTTCAGGGATTTGATTGTTGTTTTTGAGGATAACGATTGGTAACGGAAATTTATATTGAAGATTCACTGTCCAACAAAATGGCAATTGCTGTAATGTCCAGGTCCTACCTGGCGAAGTGTGGGTCCCTCCAGTCCTTCAGAAACTCCTTATCGAGTAAAATTAAATAATCCCGGTCAAAATGGCAAGATCGTTCTTGAGATAAATGTTAATGTTAATAATAATAATATGCTATAAAATCGAAGCGTGTTATTATGAATTCTAATCCATTAATGTGTTAAAAGGCCTTTAATCCATGGAAAACAAACGTATTAAACTTGCTGTGGATAAACTTATTAACATTAACATTTAAATTTTTAGTAATAGACATGTTAATTTACTTACATCACATTGTATGCGTAATAACAATAATAGTTATTTATGCAACAAGTACAAAAAGTAAGTGTTTATTGCACGCGATGTGAAATTGTCCAACGAGGCCGTCAGGCCGAGTAGGACAACACGTCGAGTGCAATAAGCACTTTTTGTACGAGTTGCATACAATATTTTTTCTACGTTCATGCAAAAACCAAAAAATGTTATTTAGATGACACTAAGTCTAGGAAAATGTGACATTTGGTGGTACGAATAAAAATGAAGTACTTACTAATACTTCAAAATTTAGCATTTTCTATGCAGTCTCTACTTCAGCCTGTAGTTAACGGTAATTTGCGGTAGTACTTACTCTATTTTCTATAGCAAATTCTACATAGCGAAGCATATGCTTCACTATATGAAGAATCTGCTCCTATCAACTAGTAAATTCTACAAAATAAATAGCATTCTCACTCTACCCGATATCAACAGTTTACAAGTGTAGACATGCCAAAGATAGTAGTGCTTTGCTTTACAATTGTGAGGCTGTTATTTATCGTTCATTTAATAAAATATCTACCTAGGTTAGCTAAGATGTCTTCAGATCATGGAATGACGCAAGAAGAGGTTCAAAATTAACACTTACAATTAGCATTTGTCATTATGCTGGGAGATTTTAAAATAATACTAGACAAAAGAATGACACCCAATATTAAAACGGCAAAAGACACAGCCACAAACCTAGATCTAGGTTTGTAGACACAGCTCTTAAGGAATTAACAGAGCTTTATAACATAAATACAAAACAAAATTTAGGTATGAAGTAAATATTAAAAAAAATAATAATATGAAAACCAAAATAAAAAAGTTGATAGATTTAAAAAAATCAGCAACTGTAAATCATCATCACGATTAATCCTAAAATTATACATTTTTCTCTTGCGTCGCTGATCCACTACGTTACTTCCAACTGTAGTATGCGAAGTGAAGCTGGTGCGATACCAGCTTTGCATTAGTCGAAATAAATACTACCATCTTTGCTAAACTTGAAGCATCAAGTAGGTATTCCATGCTGTAGTAAATACTCTGAGAGTTTCCAACTGTACCAACTGTAGCAACTTTCGGAAAAATATCAGTATCTACTTTGACGCACAGCACCTTCCTAAATATTGAAGCGGATACTACGCAGTAAATTCTTATACTTGTAGTATTAGCACTTACTTCACTTTTATTCATACCACCCATTGATTTGAACGTTTATGTTTGTCATGATGACAAAACGCTATTCTAGAGTGACAGATGAATGCAATAAACATTTTATTGCACTAGTGCAATAAAGAACCACTTTTTCCACTAAATATAGTTCAATAAAGTTTTGTTTTTTTTGCATGAACGTAGAAAAATAATGTAATGTAACTTTATATGAATATCCCAGCAATCGATGTTTTGTTTGAATAAATATAATATGCCCTTCTCTCGCACAAAGACCCGATTTCTAATTAATCGTTACGATTTGGATGAGGGGTAGAGATATTATATTATTACTATCTACAAGCATATACTTTTATAAATTAGTTGACAACAATGTTATGAATAACTCTCGTATAAGCGCTGGCAAATAAAATTAGGTGTACAATTTGTTGACAACCCTCGTAGTCTACAAAGTTTATGACTCGTTCTCAAAATAATTATCAGAATCTGTCTAAACTCTAAACGGTACTACTATCCGGATGAGATGGAATCGACAAAATTTTAATTATTCTTTCTTTGACATACTTTTAAGCTCCGATTTAATCTCAAGCATTTCTTAAATTGTTCGCTTATGACACAATTTAGAGAATTGTAGCAAAGTTCATAAATAGTTAATTAAATGAATCGTAGAAAATACAGATCTAATCAACAATTCCTTTCTATTTTTTTTTCAGTGAAATAACATTCGTTGTTTATATTTTATCTCATATATCACTTCACGGAAAAGTAAATTTGTATTATTCGAATTTTAATCATGATAAACTTCTCCCTGAATTTAGTCTACAGGATGACAACTTCTGAAAAAAAAAATATCAGGCATACTTCATTTTTAAAAACATTCATCATCTTAGACATAGGGTTGACAAGAGTTGGTAAGCTGAGGAAAATTATGTTACAGATGTGACAGGGTCTCACATCTTTCTATTGGTTTACTATATAAAAATATATATGATCCAATATATTGATAATGCGGGTGTAATATATAACCTAAATGGCCTAATATTGGGTAGATGTGCAATATATCATCCAGGTCATAGCCTGAAAAAAGCAATATGGTTTTTGTTCTCGTTTACAGACGCCTATATATTAAAGCTGCAGGCTATATGAAAAGAATATTTAACGCTATACCCAACTGCTACATATCATGTTATATTTTCAGTACTAATTAATGAAATTAAATTATTTAAGATATCAGATGTATGTTTTTATTTCTTTAATAATGTTTATGTACAATCTAATGCAATAGTAATGGCACCGTTTAAAACTAATTTAACGACTTGTTTTGAACTGCTGACGTGTTCTTAATGAAATCAGCTTCCAACTTTTATTATTACCTCTTAGTTGTTCCACTCACCAATAGAGGTCTAATGCAATTTCTACTCAGAACTTCGACTATAGTTCAAAAACTGTTTTCAGAGAGTGCCATTATTACTGCAATAGATTGCAATTATATAAGTTGTTTATCCTGTGACGGCATCAAATCAAATACATTAACTTTGCATAAAGGGGTAAAAAGCTTACGCTTGCATTTATATCAAATTTCATAGGCAAAAGACCTGAGTATAGTTTACTCAGTACACAAAAGTAGTATTGCATTTCATAGTTCATAGAATTTGAAAGATAATCTGCAATAGTAGGGATATACAAGGCATCTCAGAAAGATTGGAGCACCCCTAGGCTTCCTATGATCCCATGTAAAAATCTGACAATTATGAATGAAGCGATAACGTGGCGACAACTGCAACAATTATTGTATAATCAAGTGCCGCCACATTAATGGTTTGTTAAAGGTTCTCAACACTTCGCCAAAACTTTAGAGCTCTTACTTAAAGAAAAAATATTAGTTTTAAAAAAATAAACAAAAAAATCTCATAAACAAAAACAATTATTTAATAATAAAATCAAGCCTTCTCATTTTGTAATAAACAATAATAATTATAAATTTCGTTATATATTGTTGTCATTTGACGGAACGGTTCTGGGTCTAAGGGAGGGGGTAATTACTTCCATTACCCACCTTGGATGCGCCCTTGAACTGCTATGGTATGACACATTTGATCGGTTGTTACTGATACAGGGTTTAACTATATCCAGTTTAAACATCTTTTGATAAACCCACCATAAATAGTCTTATCTTGATCACAAATAAAACGATACATCAACGTTTCCTTAAAATAGCCAAGCGGAATTATTGTTTTTGAATAATAAATCTCTTTTCATCACAGTTGATACAGAGTTTTGCCTAGATTCGCCATAAATTAACATGTCATGGAGCTGGTTATGATTACTATTAATTGTTCCATTTTTGTTTATGTACACTCACAAATATCAAAGAAAAACTAGAGAAATATGAAACGCATTAGCTATACGCACCACTATGATTTTTAGATTATCAGCAGCAACCTGACATTGCAACGTTGTCGAACATTACAGTACGTTACAGTTTTAACGTTTCTCGGGAACTTCATTTGTTTACTTCATTAATACTAATCTGAAAATCAAAGTACGAACAAATTATGTTACAGGCACTTTTACTTAATCTTAATTGTACCTTAGTTTGTAATTTTGTAACAAAATTTTGCATATTATTGCAATTGTATGTTTACTTTCGAAATGTATAGTCAAACTATTCATAATAGAAATTTTGTTCGTAAGAGTTTTTTATTGCTTTTGGTCAGATATATAAACCGTTAAAATTACGACACTCATATTCCGGACACTCTGTATATTGTTAACAAATAAAAACAACTGAAATGTACTGTGACAATAAATAATCCTTTGAAATGCCAAATTTCTTCTAATCCTTGTTGATGTAACTTTTGCCTAGAAAACATGGTATGTATCAAACGAAACGAAATATTTCACGTTCCGTGCAAACGTAATTATGCAAGTTTTCGGAGCGGTGCGACGTCTAGACTCAAGGCGAAAGATAAACGAATACAAAAAATGTGTCAGAAATTACAAAATCGATAAATTCACGGTAGCAACAACCGTCCAATCAGAATGGGCATTCCAGAGCAACACAATCTCATGAAATAATAAAATCAAAAGGGATCTTTGTGTAACTTCGGCAAGTTCCAGAAGTACCTAATTACATACTTTTTGTTTGCACTCTTAAATTAATCTTAAAAGAGTATATTTACCTTAAGAATTAAAAGTTCCGTTATAAATATCTAATACTATATACAGGGTGTGCCGAATATATATACAGGGTGAATCTTAAATAAGTACAAATATTTTAACCAGCAGTATAGTTTTGTGTGTAGAACACATAATTAATAGTTTTTTTTACAAAAAAATCAGAAATAAAAAAGTGAAATTTTAAATAAATTTCGTAATTTTTCCGTAGAAAACTTGTTGAGGACCGCTGGCCTAGACCGACCCTTCATACTTTTATGAGTCATAGTGCTGCAGACTGAACGTGTGGTTCACAGTGTTGCCAGTATTACACAAATGTCTTTGCTTCAAGGAAGAAAAAATCTCAACTTTTAGCGAATTTTGTCAAGTGTAACATTTTATATTATTTTTTATTATCAAACTGTCATTGACTGTCATGACAGATTATCGGAAGCCCAAGTCAAACTTGTTAACCCCACATAATGCATGAAAATAGCAATAAAATTTGCTAAAAGTTGACATTTTTTCCATTTTAAATAAAAAACGCGTGCATAGTTTTTCGTTATTCTTCATAAAATAACTTAAGGAAATTGTGTTTTGTGTCCCTTTCTAACAGTGTACAATGAGATTTAACTTGTGAAATGTGGATTACTGATTAAATAGTTAATTTTTTAACAAACAGGTAAGCTTGTGTGCACGTTTATGTATAATTTTTGAACATTGGACATAGTAATATCACGTAATATCTTCCTAAATATTTTACGGTAGTATTGAACTTGCGGAAATTCATTTTTAATCGTTGAAGTATAGTAAGGTTAGTTCAGATGTTAAAATTTATGTTAATATTGCTGCGTATCATACTACATACCCAATTTTACTGTACTTATGCTTAAAACAAGTATTTTTAAAATAGAACTATTACGTTAAAGGAAACGTAATATTTATATTGGAGGAGATATGGCAACCTCGCAACAAATCATATGTTTCATTACGTTGTTGGATGAAAAATCAGCCAGCGGTCCTCAAAATGTGGGTATTTTTTTAAAAAATTAATATCTCCGTAAATATTAGAAATTTTTAAAATTGGCTTTTACTAGACTGATTTAAATGACGAACTACACCAGCAGTTAAAATACTTGTACTTATTTAAGATTCACCCTGTATATACAATACTTGACCACAAGTTTGAAAATTTGCTCATCAATTTTATAGTTATTAATTATATAAGGAAATTAACAAGCCTAGACACTCGAGGCGTAGCCGAGAGTTATATTTTTTCGAGAGGTGAAAAATTATGGTTTTGAAAAAAGTCATATTTGACAAATTTATTTTAATCAAGAATGTTGATTGAATATTTTAGAAAGTTTTGGAATCGTTTCTATGGCATGCGGTTATTTATTTGTCAGCAAGAGTGAAAAAAATTGCAAAATCGACACAAAAATGAGTGAGAATGCTGAGAATTTTTTCATTCCGATTGAAATTGAGCAAGATGTCTAGGAAGCAACATTACTTCTATTACCAGCGAAAGGCATAAGTGTGTACGAGAAGGAATTGCTGGGATTCGATAACTGACGAAAAAAGGGACATAGGAGAAGGAGCAATCAAGTTTGCAAGCAAGTTTGCTGCATCCTCGATGAGTTCAAAATACTTGATGCTAAAATCAATGTTGAAAGTGCACAAAGGTATTGATATTTCGAAGTATGGTAAACTTACTTCATATTTGACAGTAGAATCAAAAAATTATAAACCAAAGATACTGGAGGGAAACCATATGAAAGAAATTTTGAAAAAAGCACGCGGGATGAGGAATATTTACAAGTTAAGGTAGAAAATGCAGCAGGTGGTTGTCGCTGCAATGAATTAACCATTTTGAATATCATCTATGTCCAAGACAAAGGCAGTTACCTATACGTACTCATTCCGTATACGAAAACAAATATTTCAAGAAGTTTCACGATAGTGAAAGAAGCTTTTTCAGTCAATGCTGTAGAAATATGTCGAAAATATCGAAAATACGTCAATCTCCGACCTAAAAATGCCGGTGGGAGATTTTTCTTGCGATATATTCTACGCGACATGTAGGCATCAACACAATTTCGAAAACATTTTCAAAAGTGGCTGCATTTGTTGGGCTCCCTGTTCTTCGGTAACATTACTGGATAATACTGAGGGTGATGCTACCACTGTGAAGAGTCATGGTGATTGGAAATCGACTAGGGTAGTGGAAAGTTATATTGAAGATTCACTATCCAGCAAGATGGCAATTGCTGAAAAAATCCAGGTCCTACCTGGTGAAATTGTGGGCCCCTCCAGTCCTTCAGAAACTCCTTATCGAGTGAATTTAAATAATCCTGGTCAAAATGACAAGATCATTCTTGAGATAAATGTTAATGTTAATAATAATAATTCTAAATAAAATGCTATAAAATCGAAGCGTGATGTTATGAATTCTAATCCACTAGTGTGTTACAAGGTTTTTAGACTATGAAAAAGTGGAAACTTGTCTTTGAGGCTTTCGATTAGAAACATCATTGGAATTAATTAAATAAATAAAACTACTTTCCATGAATTGGATGGGACTTAATTGTTATGCCACTTGCTGCCGAAAGCAATGGCAAAATTTTCAGCATATTACATTCACCACACAGTGGTATTTAAAACACCCTAACCACCTATCGATGGTACTCAGTTTTCCTCGGTGTAAAATGTCTTTCTCTCTATTTGAGACACGTTACGGCATTTCTCGTCCGTGGCCTTCAGACGCTGGATTCAACATCTTCGAACAATGTTTTACACTGTTCAGGGATTTGATTGTTGTCTTTGAGGATAACGATTGGCGAGTCTTATTTAAATCATATTTGCACTTACATACATTAACTCTAATTGTTGAGTTACTGACTCAGTTACTGCATTGTAAACAGTTTAACTTAGTTTAGCCGTTGGAGGGCGTCAAAATAAGCAAAATATTTTAGTTATTCTTTCAAAAAGCTTTAAAATATTTATATCAAATTTAAATCAAATTTGCTAAAGTGCAAGTAAATATATATCGTTTTTTGGCATACCTAAGTGAAGTACAACGTGTGACATATTGTATAAATACAGTAACCGAAGAAATTGTATTTACAGAAACAGCAGAAATCCACAAACATGCTCATATTTTTCTAATTTTAGTTAAATTATCTTCCTTGTTAATCAAATATTGGTACATCCTGTAGATCAAGCACGTGTAAACTGAAGTTCAACAAAAACCAAAGTATTTGCTACAGAAATTTGAGGTGGATTTTAAAGGAAGTTTCAAGGAAGTCTTGCCAAATTCCTGCTACCGAAACTTCAGGTATTTCTCGTCTGAGAAACTCCTTGTGGCATTTTATTAAAGTATAAAAACTGAGATTTAATTTCTCTTAAATCTGTCGTTGTTGATTGGTACACTATTAACTGATTATAGACGTTCCACAAATTATTCTCACAGTCTTTTGACCATCATTAAAATTCAAAAGCAGTTTTGAATATTTGCATTAGTTGTCGTTAGTTCCAAAACTAATCAATTCAAATCCCAGTGGCGTAGGCTAGACTTATTTGTGGGAGTAGCAGGCGACAATTTTGTTAGTGATAAAAATAAGATTCCGTTCTAATTATAGGCAAAGTTTTCAGTATACAGTGCGATTCACAACTTATCTAAAAAAATTTGGGAATAAATGCGTCATGAAAAATGGAGTCAATATCGTATTTTTTTTTTATAAAATTTTTATAGTTTCCTAGGAAAAAATATTGAAGTTGTAGTATTTTCAACCTTTACACGCTGGGTTATTGTGGTCTCTACCTAATATTGAAATTCGATTACTTATAGTGTTAACGTTTTGTTGATGCGAGTGTCTTTAGTTCTTCAAGTGTAAAAAATTGCAAAAAAACGTATTTTAATTTATGGTGAAGTGAGAATGCTTTGGCAAAACGATTTCAGTGAGTGCAAGTGTAGTCCAACGCGGGTGAGACACGGAAAATTTGCAATTGAATTGTGGAAGAGACGTATCATACACGAGGTTCAGTTATATTCGTACCATGTACAACGTGTCCAAGCTTTAATACCAAGGGGTTGGATGAGGTGTACCGGTACCATGGTCGCCATGATCTCCTAGCTTTAAATCCTTTGGAATTATTTTAATGGGGATATTTAAAAAATGAAGTGTATCGCAGCGAAGTGGACACTATTGATGATTTACCCAAACGTATCATAGCTGCGGGCAATAATTTACGAGTTCAAAACGGATAAGATGCAGAAACATTTTTGTTAGTTTGTAGAAACTGCGTAAGACGGGCCCAAAATTTTGTTGTTGAAACGTCAAAGTATTTTATTAATTAAAACCATAAATTAATTCTATTAATAATTATTAATAACAATAGCAGCAAAAGCAGTTCAATTTGCTGTAAGTGTTATAAAATATTATTTATTTCTTTCATTGGGAATTTCTTTCAATTTTTTCTTCGGTCATCGATTGCATGCTTTACCTTGTCAGATTTTGCAATGAACCAGTTTCCAGTGCCGTACAGAATTTGTAAATAATTTTCGAACTGCCCTTTCTGATCTGAAAATTGTATTTGTAAGAGTAATTTATTTTTTTTTAAATAAATTCTGAATTACTTTGTTTACCTTGCCTCATTCGACCATGTGATCAATATTTCTCTGGTTCAAATAATAGGCAAAGGACTATTTTATTTTTATAATTAATTTAACCATGAAGTTTGACTACTGAGTAATGTAACATTTGATTATCGGTTAAGAGATGTTATTAAATTCAAACTGTGCTGGCGCAGACCCTCTATCGGTATATCTTATGGGTGGGCCCAGAAATATCGATAGTGGGTCTGCCCCTACAGAGCCTAACCCTACAGCCACAAAGGCAGGTGAAAGAATCCCAGCTGAAGCTAGGGATGTGCACATTAATTTTGTTACTGGCGGCGACCAGTTACCGAAGTCACGATATAACAACACAGAAAATCACTATATATCAGGTAACACGAATGTTATCTCATGCCACCTGCGAATTATCAAAGGTACCAAAGTTAAACGAATATATAACGACAGAAAGCGGCGTAACCAACAAATTTTTAGATATAGAAATCTTTCAAAATACGTGTTTTTTAAAATTTAACTGTGAATGTAAATATTGTTATATTTATAACATAAACTTGCATGGTTCTGCATATAAGATTGTTCTCTTTTGTTTATAAGTACCTATGTAAAAATAACTGTTGAAATGTTGGGCTTGAATAACAAAATGTTGTGTGTCTTACACACTTTTTAAAAGTTATTGTTTTATTTGAAGAGCATTTAAAAAGTAACAATGAATAAACAAAACATCAAGAATTTTATTTTCATATTACTTTTGTTCTTCATGTTTTAGTTTTTGAAATTTCTGTACCTAAAAACAGTACAAATTTGATTATTTTAAGGCGATCTCAAAAGCATTAGAATCATAAAAAATTATTATTTTTTTCAGATTGCACTAAAATAACAAAATCGATAAGAAAATGTAATAAAAAAATGCTAAATTACTCCATCTCTTATTCTTAATGTATAATGAAGATTTTTTATATTTTTATGAAAAACTGCCCAACATATTATGCAACCCGCATCCAAATGCGTATGTACCGCCTCTTCCAGATTATAAATACCAAACAATAAAATTTAACCAATTTGGTCATTGTCATCTAAGTTGAACAATCTACATTAACGACCGACATGACCTTAGCACTGAATTCTGCCGTTACCGAAATATTTGTTTATTATTTAGATCACCTTTGGGCGATAATTTATAATAGTTTTCGCCAGTTAAAAAAACTAGACCTTGAACAACTTTGAAAACATCTAGACGCAAGTAGTTTAGAAGGCAGGAAGGAATTTTAAATATGTGTGCACGGTTGTCTTGTTTTTATTTAGGACAATTTTTCTGAAACTTTGAGGTCGTCAGGGGCGTATCTACCTATTTTTTTTTTTATGGAAAAATTACCATTCATGCTCAGCGAATTCATATAGACGAATTTCTTTTATTAAAATTATTTAATATTGATATCTGTTTTCCTTGCACCTACAAATCATAATATATATTATACAGTGTGTTCCGCATTAGAACCGACACAGAGCAGGAAATATTGCAATTTAACCAAATGTACAAAATTGCACACAAGTGGAGTTACAGATCTTCAAAGTGGGGCTCAATATTTCGAAAAAAATCTGAAGTCTGAAGACAAAGCCTACTACTAACTATTTGATTCATTTTAATAAACACTATTAAAATTTTGTTTTAATTAATGTATTTTTTCTTGAAAACCTTCAGGTTTGTTAAAATTTAACAAGAGTAAAAAAATGTTTTAAATGAAATTCTGCGTGGAATATTATTCTTTTTAAATTCGATCATGGAAAAAAGTTTGGTATAATTTTAGGGGTGACACACGCTCTAATGAACACCTTGTCGTGTTTCAATTTACTTGAACTCATAGTCAAAGATGACCAATAATAAAGCTAAAATATAACAAATTTAGTTATTCATTCCAAGTAAATCAGAAATATTAACTTTTTTCGCCCCACTTTGACGACCTGTAACACCGCTCTTACATGCACCTGCTCTGTGTCAATTCTTATGCACACCCTGTATATTTTTTATATAACTTTTTTTAATGAACAAATTTTAATTACTAAAGGATTAATATATTTGAAAAAGCAGGATATGCAACCGTAAATACACTGCTGCGTTCGGAAAGATTATTTTTCAACATGTTAGATGGTTTCGGGAACTGTAATAATGGTGCATATTGAATAATTGTTTTTTTTATCCACAGATATTTCATTGAAGTCCAAGCTTTCTGCCATGTACATTGCTAACGACTAATTATTTCAATATTTTTACAATAAAATCAAATCTTTATGTTTATTAAGGTGTGCTGTTTAAATCCCAAACCACAATGTCGCTTGATTTTCTGTTCCTAAACAATTATTAAGTATTCTGCTTGCACGTAACATGAATATTGTTTATAATTCACGATCGTATTTTTAGAAGGTCGACTGTAACTTTTAAATAATGGGGAATTAAACATTTTTATGCAGCCATGCAGGAAATCGAATGAAAATAAATATGTATGTATAAAAAACACTTGGGTCCTTCAAATTCTATTTTATTATATAAATCAGTTTGTACATGTATATATAAAAAACTTACAGCACCAATGTAGTATAAATTAGTCACGTAATACGTTGCTAACATCATTTTTACAACTATAGTAATTAAATAAATAAAAAAATTTGATTGTCGGTATTTTGATTCGTATTCAGAAATACACAGCCTTCTTTACATAATATATAAATATATTTTTAATATAATTACCCATTATTAAAATAAATAAAATGTGGAAAGAAAGAGAAAAAGATCATCATTATGAAATTTGATTATTTTATAAACAATGACAATACAAAAATAACAAGTCTAGTTTGTTCAAGAAGCTTAAAAAAGAGGAAATTTTAACAGATATACTACGAGTATTTATTTATAATAACTTACTAAAATACAACACTATAGCAATATACACATGCCTAATAATAGTATACCATAAATTATCATACACTTAACACAAATGATAATATTCAAATTGAGAATGAGATTCTTGGTTGCTAAAGACGATTCCCCAATGTACCTTTACAACAATCAAAATAATAACTACAAATACAGTTATAAAGAAATTTTGTAACACGTTTATAATTATAGAAGAAAAACCATTTACCTATAATCTTTTGATTACGAAGGACGGAAATCAGCATCGTCAGAATCATTAAGGTGTTAGTAATATTATAAAGATGTAATGGAGATTCGCCTTTATAAAATAAAGTACTAAAAACTTCTTAAAACAGGATTAGTTGGCCTAGTAGCAGACCTGTTCCTCCTATCCAAGGCCTAAGACGTATTTTGGTAGTTGAATAGTTAACCTAGGTATTGACATGATGACGGACATCCTGTAAACACAATATAAGATCGGTAATTGTTACAAACAAATGTACATTCAGTGAAACTCAAATGTGAAGACGATTTTGCGAGCTACAATAAGTGAAATTGAAGTGGAATGTCTCATACATCAAATTCACTTTTTGGTCACGAGGTTAGGATGCCATGCAAATAGTGTATGTAAAACTAGAATAAAGCAAGTAAGTAAATCTTTGAAATATAAGCATTACGCCATTACAGGGCCGTCCAACTTAAGGCCAGTCACAAAATATAGAAGTATGATTTAAAAACTGAAAATATACACAAGCTAGTCATTCTCCTACACCAATGAAGAAATAAAAGAAATTACTGAAACATGAGACATCTCGGTGGACGGCTCTCGAATATTTGAGTGCCAGGCGCGTAAGCTGAGTCAAGCGGAATGAGCAGAGTTAATAGTTAATAGTGTGAGATACAGATAAAAATGTTGAATACGGCTCGCGAAGTTAAGTCAAGTCGGTCAAGTGGTTATTTGTTTATAACTATAGTTATTTTGTTCTGCTGTGCCGTACGCAGTAAGTCAATTTAAGATTTTTTAAGTGAAATAAGTCGCAGAAAATAAAAATAACGACATCGAGTTTACAATGACCGTCGGGAATCAGACTATTTAATCAGAAACAACAAAAATAAACATTAGTGCACTGTTTATATGCAAGAAGTACTATCAGTTGCAATTGCAAGGCGTATTGACCACATTAATCAATATGTACCCAAAAAATTACAAGACACAATTGAAAAATGTAAATATTTTTCATTATGCCTATTCGAAATC
This sequence comes from Monochamus alternatus, assembly GCA_037114965.1. Classification (NCBI taxonomy): domain Eukaryota; kingdom Metazoa; phylum Arthropoda; class Insecta; order Coleoptera; family Cerambycidae; genus Monochamus; species Monochamus alternatus. Next base: position 6,903,903 of record CM073426.1, on the reverse strand, counting down.
AGACATCTTGTAATTTTTGTTCGAACTATTCAAGAGGAATCAATGTAGATCTTAATTCTTTCCATATGGTACAACTAAAAGTATGGATACCTTTGAAGCTGTAAATAAGGTGGTGTCTGACCATGAGAGATTGGGACATGTTTCTGTATTGTTGCTGATGGAGCCAGAGCTATAATAGGAACTGAAATTGAATTTGCAGGATTGCACTGCATTGTTCACCAAGAGGCTCTATGTGTCCTTATCTCAAATCAATGTTAGGAAAGTGGTTGTTAAAATAACTAATATTATAAGAGGGGGCAATTGCGTTGACTCACAGAAAGTTGAGTGATTTTTTAACAGAAGTAGATGCTACATACGCTTTATGCAGATTCCCATTTTTCTTAAAAATTAAGTGAAGTCCGACATTACTGAACAGGAAAATCAAATTGTAAATGCAAAATTTCTATTAGACCCTGCAATTTTAACAGACATGGCACTTCACCTTAATATTTCTGTTGAGGACGTAAGTAGATCAGACTAGAAAGGATAATTATACAAACAAACACGTTTTTTGTTACAAATTACTGATTACGTTGCATACGAATTATTTTATGATGCGGCCCTTAATTGTAATTTTATTTACATCAGCACTTGAAGTTGGACAGCTCTGCTCTATTATAATATCATCAATACATTATGTTTTTTTCTAAGTTTCTCAGTTAACAGAAAACCGTTCCTACCATTCTATACCGTTGATCTTTCTTATGAAGAAAAGACATTTCACATTCAAAGAAATTTACTTATTACTATGCATCAAACACCATATGTCTTTAGTGTAACTACTCACCTATTTACTTTTAGTTTGTGTGTGAAGCTGTGTTGGATACCTTACACCTGGCTATAAGAACATAAATTAGTGGAGAAATTATGTACATAAAGATAATGAAAAGCTTGCAATAGTGTTGGCCCCAAACCCAGAGACATATTGATAGCACACTGTTTATATTCATTTCTTGTGGAAATATGTGTGATATTTATTTGCGAATTATTTAATACAAAAAGCGTATTTAAATTTTCTGGTAGTTTATGACATGTATTTATGCCAGCATACATGATCGTATGCATATATTATATCAGATACGAGTTATTTTTAAGGACGCCACTGATTAAATATCCTTCATTCATATTGGATCGACTCGACAAAACGAATAAAAATGGCAAATAAATTGAGGGAATCTTTTTAATTTTAAATAATTTTTAGATAATGTCCATCTAAAAATGATTGAGTTGAATGATCTAGAAAACATGCAAATGGAATTGCCACATCTAGTTTCAAAATTTCCTATTAATTAGAAAATGTATTAATTTTAGCGATTACTTCGTTTTTTGTTTTATTTAATAGTATACAATAAAATAATGACATTGTTACTATTCAAAGAAAAGGGGTACTATTTTTATACAAAATTATGACCTATAATGCTTGCTGCAGACTATGCGTGAATTCGCGATTCGTGATGCGTGATTTGTAAGGAATTCGCGCATTCGTTTTCCAGGTTTGCTAATTACTACATTGAATGGTTGTTAGGGCCTACCAACATAAGGCGATTCTGAACGCAAATGCGGCCTGATTAATAATAATATGCCACCCCCACTCCCACACAAGTCTCCCGACTTCAGAGCCAAGCCTCGTGATTAGAATGAGGGATAGATATATTATCATTATCATTGTGTATGGTTTTAAATAATGTGTTACACAAAAAATAAATATGTACAAATATGATATTTCAAGTTCCCGAGTATTTGTTCTGCACGCTCAGTTCGATCTGTTCGTTCGGGTTAAAATGTGCAAGTTTGGACGAAGCATAAAGATGAATTTGTAATCCTCAAATGGTATTCAACTCTCAACCACGTTTGATTTATGTCAAAAAAATGAAAAATAGAACCGTTCAAACTGATAATCGACACCCGGACTACGTGCAAATGTTGGTATTTTCCAGCGAGTATGCAACGTAGCCAAGTTGTGTAGTTTATCCAAACTTTTCCTATTAATTGAAAATGAAAATATTTTGAAACCGTTTAGTTTTACGACACATTTATCTATTTTATTTAGGTTCAATTTTATCACGTGGCAGCAAAACTGCTCATAATATCCCCCCTAACCTAACCTAACCTAACCTAACGCTATATTTTTCTACAAAATATGTAAACGCGTCTAATTTATGATAAAATCTTGTCAAATTAATCTGCAACTTACGCGCTATATACACAGAATAATTAAATATGATTTTCTTATTTCACAGTTCTAAACCTTAGTTTTAATACTTACGACACGGATATAGTATTATATAACCATTCCTTCCAAGTTGTACTATTGGAAGAATCTATCCTGGACTCTATAGTTTCACATAAATTTCTCCTATCGTGCGATCTGCCTGAACGAAGATCGCACAGAATTTTTTTCTTGCACGCCATATCACAAGATGGTCGCACTGGACTAGCTTTATAATAGTATCTAAAACAAACATAAAAGGAGTGATTTATATCTTTCATTCATTTCTTTTCTCGTTTTACTAATAAACTGTTAGGAACAGACAATTTTGCCTTGACTCTTCAAAATGAACAAGAAAATTAATGAGATTGTTTGTTAAAGTAGAGAAATACAAATGAAAATATATGGGACAGTAATCACAACTGCACATATCTTTAAGTTTTGACATTTGACAGGGCCGAAAACGACGCCCTCTACACATAAAACTTATTTAATAAGTACTAGAAACAATCATTTTAATATATTCTTGATATTCAAAAGTAGGCAACGGTTTCAATTATTTAAATTCTGTCAATTTTTTCGCCAACAGGTACGTACTTGTAAAATAATTCGAAGAGTTTGGGATCGTTTGACATTTTTTCTATGAGATCGTGCCAGTCTTGAGGTCTTAAAGCATCCAAACCAAAGGCTTGCCTAGCTGAGTATAGCTTGAACCATATCGGATACCCATACAGATTTGCTTCTCTTAGATTCATTGTCCAAGATTCGTGGTCGATGATAGCCTATGAATTACAAATAAACCTTACAGAAACTGTGAAGGGTGACCATTGTTCACTTGGTTGTATTCATGGACGTGGCCAGGAATTTTCCTAGAGGGGAACGAAAGCCATGGAGGGAAGGGTGAGCGCTAATTTAAACAAAGGGTATGAGAAATCATGGTTTTCTGAAAGTTTGCTATATACAGCAGAAATTAGGGGGCTGTGGCACCCCCTTCCTCCCCCCTGGCTTCGCCCAAGGTTGTATTTAATTAGGTGTACTTTTTGTGATATTAATTAGAAATATATCAAAACATTGCAGAAACTGTAAATGCAACTCGTGTTATTATTACTTTAATTACAATAGGTTTTTTCAACTGTCAAAAAATGTTTGTCTACTTGTTGCATGGTGTTTACTGAAAACAATCATAACTAGGTACTAGTCGATTTCTGACAGTTTGAAACCAGTCCGTATCCTTTGAATTGATATGATCAACGTGCAGGAATAATGGGGAAATTGCATGATAAGCCTAATAAGTTACTTTTACAATACCGCAAGTTCACCACATGACCAGTAACAATTATGGTAATGTTAAAAACGGAAAATAGACACCTGCTTATGCTTTAACTCGCGTATTTCTCCACTGAAATTGAAATTTGTACCAATGAAGTTCAAAAGCATAAAATTAAATGAATTCACTCGTGGAAAATTCTCCGTTTATGCTTGCACAAAATCCGCTACCGTCATCGTGGATTTGCACAGCATTATCTACACAGTGTTTACACTATATATGACCCAAAAATGCCACAAACATGCCAAGAAACAAATGCCTGTTTACATCACCAACACCGTAACTTGCACCTGTATTTATAATAAACCGCGCTGAACGTCATGTGGCGTCACACACAATGATATCGCCTTTTCGACCATGTGGTTTTGTTTACATTGTTAATATTTTAATACAAAATACATGCAACTTCCCCATTGGGTAGAGAGGGGTAACAAATGGATATAGAAAGTGTCTGAAATAAGTACGTTCTTTCAAAGCGATTATAGAGGGAAAATAAAAAAATTTCATTATGCAATCTGTGGTCTAAAGTGACATGTGTTCCAGAAAATGACTCAAGAATAATTAGACAATGCGCCAATTTGGTAAATAAACAAAATAATCAAGAATTACCAGATAAATCGTGAGCTTCTAGGTGTATCCCATGCTCACTGTCGACATAGCCAATGTTCAACAGTGTATTTTTGCTGTCCCGTATGTTTCACCATCGCTTATAAACATACTTATTTATAAATAAATAAATATTTATTTCTATTATTTTTTTATTAATTTTTGTTCAAAAGTCTTTCGACACTTTTTCGAACTTAAGATTTCAAATGTATACATTTCGCCTGTCAAAAAACCCATTGGCTCGATATTGCCATGTGTACTCTATACAACAGGACCGGTCTTAAAATTTTCTGTTTCGTTGATATGACAATTTTATTATTTTGAAAGTATCCTTAATAAAAATATTTTATTTTCACGTCCTCTGCTACCACTTTGAAGAAACGAATTTATTTGAGAAACACCCTGTATGTTTTAAATTTGATAATTTTTATACCCTAGTGGATTTATCATGGTCACCGTCGACGTAGTAAATCCTATATCCAGGATTAAGGTCATAATATGGCGTTACTGACGGTCCCACATAGGCTATACTTATGGGTCTACCTGAAACAATAAATAAATAATTAAAATCTATGTAGGCATCCTGAATTTAATGATAGAATGTATAGGACATCGTCCTACCAGCAGGACAGACATGACTCACTTGAGTACTTTTAAAAACATAATTTAGCGTTTTGCGTACAACAAGCTAGACAAATTTTACAACAGGATAAACCTACATATACATATTTTAACTGTAACTGTACCTTTATTATTTAGAAGTTACAACTTGCTGAAACGCTTCCATTTTAGTCATAGAAATGAGGAGTTGGACAGCGTGTGTCAGTCTTAGCTACTGTATTCGACAGTAAAACACGACAATTCTTGGAATGTTTTTCAATTAATAATATAATTATTGATTTGTTATGTTTTTATTAAAAGAATATGTTTTATTGATAAATATTTATTATCGATTTTTAGTGTAATACTAAAAAATATCTATACAAGGTGAACCTTAAATAAGTACAAATATTTTAAACAACAGTATACTTCTTTGCGTAGAACACATTATTAATATTTGTTTTACAAAAAAATAAATCAGAAATAAAAAAGTCAGATTTTAAATAAATTTCCTCATTTTTCAATAAAAAAACTTGTTGAGGACCGCTGACCAGACGATGTATGTGTGGCTAAGTGTTACAGATTGAACGCGTGGTTTACAGCGTTGCCAGTGTTACACTAATGTCTTGACTTCAAGAAAGTTGTAACCTCTATGTATACATTACATTAATAAAGTTGCAATACGTCACATTTGTCAAAACAAATATTTTTGCGAAAACTACACTTGACCGCAGAAAAGTAATTTTCGATTCGTGTTCAGCATCCTCGAAAATAGAGGGGGAGGGGGGTTAGAATATTTTTATTAAGAATGGAGAGATTTCCGCTAATGTAAATAATTACCAAAACAAGTATTTTTTAATTAAATATATCCAGATTTACATTAAAAAAGAAATTATTTATTTTAAAGACGATACGAGGTTACAACTTTCTTGAAGTCAAGACATTGGTGTAACACTGACAACGCTGTAAACCACCTACCTACCTGCAACACTTGTGACTCATAAACATCGTCTGGTCAGCGGTCCTCAACAAGTTTTTTTATTGAAAAATGACGAAATTTATTTAATTTAATTAATTGTGTTTTACACAAAGAAGTATACTTGTACTTATTTAAGTTTCAGTATATTTGTCAGAAAATAAAGAGTAAAATTTTTTAAATTATTTAATTTAGTATTTAGGTACTATTACGTGAAATATGTTTATGGAGGAGGGTTAAAGAAAGTTTAGGTGCTTCTAGCAAACCTTATTTCATGGAAGAACGTTCCCCTACCAGAATCTAGACAAGAGTACTATCGCTATCTGCAGGACAGCGGTCTGTACGTTCTGTCATTAAGAAACACTCAATCATCATAGAAATAACAGTCATACTTTATTCGTCATTCAATATATTTGTGAACTTACTGATGTCTTTGTGGTCATAGAAAACCTCGAACTCGTCAAAATGTGTATGTCCAAAGAATTGGGCCGTTATCGTCGACTCATATCTACTTATGATGGCGTAGTAGTTTCTAGACCAAACCTTCAAGCAGTCAGAATGTCCCGGAGGAATATGACCTGGAAAAAACATGTTCTATTTCAGTTAAGTCAGTTTAATACACGTTGAAGATTAGATATGAAACTGGTTAATATGTTTACCTATGACATGCACTTTTTCTCCATTGAACTCAGCCGATTGCAACTCGTAAATAAACCATTGCAATTCCGTGGCAGGATCCGTACTGTTCAATAACAACCACCTACAAAAACACGATTAGTATGAAGTAGTTTCGAAGAACGTGCATTTTCTTGCCAGTTTTTGTTGTTGCAGTAGTTCATATTGAGAGAAATCAGTCTGAATCCGGGTCTAACCAGCACAGAGTAGAACGCGCCCCTCCTGACTGTGTTGCTGACGGAACTCGGTAACCATTTTCTCCACTGGATGTCTAGTTCGTCATACAACCAAGCTATCGAGCTGTCGGGGTTGTCTACGAACGGTGGTGGGAAACTGAAGCATATTTAAAGCCCATTTTAGCAAAACTCATGTTTACTTCAATGGGAGAAATGGACGGTAAGGAGTTAATAAGCTTATATAAAATATTTAAAGAGGTTGAAAAGGAGTAAAAACTGAGTTAGTAGATCAACATGTCTTGGAAGACCCTCTTGGGAGGGACACTCTGTGTAGAAACCTGGAAAGGTCAAAAATCTAAAATCACCTGTTTACTGGTGCCGATTCGTGGTTACCAAGGGCAGGAAATATGGGTGCGCCTGGAAACATATCAGACATCTGTTTCACAGTATCTCTCAAGATCTTCAGATTCTCCTCCCTTGTCTGGTTCCAAATGTCGTGTGGTGGTAGGTCTCCGGTCCATATGATATAATCGATGTCCTAAAAGAGCACCAAACGTAAATATCTAATAGATTAGCTCTGATTTCTCTTCACCTAAGTTATTCCAACGAGCAGATGGTTTTAAGAGTGTTTATAAAACTAGAGGAAACATTTATATGACTTATGCTAAGCTAAAAACGTTGCACAACTAACTGAAGTTTTGTAAACGACATTACATGTTGTGAAATTTTATAAGGATTTTAATTTAGAAGATTATTAGTCAATATTTCATAAGATGTTTTTTTAAGTAATTGTAGCTCTGGGACTTCTAAGCATTTGTGGATATCATAATAAATATGTTGGTTTTAATTTCACATATAACTTTTATACATGAATACAAATCAATCCATATTAAACTTTGCAACTGTAAGTACCGTTTATTTAATTATTTGCTTTACAAGTACCTATACTGTATGTTTGAAAAATATTGGTTTTTGAATCCTAAAATAGTCCCAATTCAGTGTTAAGAACTCTTATGCAACTATACCACAACTTCTAGTTTTAGTAGACTTGTGACAATTTTGGCATCTATTCTAAAACTTCAGTAAAACTTTACGTGTATTTCTTACCTTAAAAGTTCGAATATAGTTTGAGAAACTGTTCTAAAATTAATTACTAAATACAGGACGAAATGAGTATAACACGAATATGCAATAAAATAATTTTTAAATACATATTGCGCCAAAAAAAGTTTTCAAATATTTATTTAAACCCTTTTTCATACTGTTACTGACTACGTTGGCGGCCGCGATTCACTCACAGCTCCCAGTTCAACTCGGTGTTGGCCTGATGCGACGTTGTCAAATTTAAATATTTTCCTAGTATTGTAATGTTAAAATAAGCAATTAATGCTATAAATTATTCTTTAAATGTATGCAATTGACATATTAAGTTTCAGTTGAAAAATTATATAATATACTAGGTGACCCGGCAAACGTTGTTTTGCCATATGAATTATTTCTAGTGAATATTTTGGTAGTCGGCTTCGTTCTCATCCCTACTCCGTGGTGTTTACTGGGTGAGAAGTACAAACCTAGAAAAAATATAGACTGTGTCAGTGTCATATTGCCGGCGACCGCTAATTCATGGCTGCCCTAAAAGGTCCAGAATCACTAAAACTTGGTTTTTATGCCAATTTACGTTGGTTGTATTGTAGCGTCATTAATGACATTTAAAATGACAGCAAGTAGTTAATTTCATATTGTAATGCAGCCATCATATTTGCACAACCGCCAACATAAAGCAAATAAAACATCAATTTTCTGGATCTTCGGTCCTTAGAAAACGCGACACCTGTCACGTGACCTATATCATGAACCGAGGCTCTCCATATTTTTTTCTAGGTTTGTGGTGAGAAGTGACACCGGTAGACGCCTGGCGGGGATAACTGATCTAGTGATAATCGATCAGTTATCCCCCCATCTACCAGGCTTAAAAATGATTAAATTACTAAAATGGCTATTAAAAAATAGGGGTTTGTGATAGAAGGGTGAAAATTAAGGGTTGTATGTATTTTTTAATGCCACATCATAAAAAAATAAAAAATTTTGTCCAGACAAATAAAAAAAAATTGTTTGGGGTGGACCACCCTTATCACTTAGGGGTATGAAAAATAGATTACGACCGACTATCAGATCTACCGAATATACATATAAAATTTCATAAAAATCGGTCAAGCCGTTTCCGAGGAGTATGGCGTCTAAAACTGTGACACGAGAATTTTATTTATTAATAAAATTAGATATAATAACTTAACGGATCAAATAATAAATCATTTACATTTCATTACATAAATAGTGAAATAAAAAACACTAGGCCAATTATTATATTATATTGTTATTTTCAGAGGCTGGAAAGTTTTTCGTATTTAAATACTGACTAAGTAATACAAAAAAACTCTAAAAATTAAAAGTTTTGTCAGGATATAGTCACCACTAATCTGCTTGTTTGAGTTCAGTCTACCAGTTGTTAAACTAATGACATTCTATTGCCTTTGATCTTGCATATAAAAAATATCATGCATTGCTGCAGTCTTAACAATTTCGAACCCTGCATAATTCGGTAATACATGTTAGTCAGTAAAACTAATTGAATCAATATGAACTGAATGAATATTAGTGAAAATAAATAATTAGTTGTATTTACCGGATGTGTTTCTTGGATATGTTGCAACATATTGTCCACAGTAATCTTGGGCGTGTCGCATTTTCTGTAATCTCCCCACCTATAAATCATTATCTTAAAAAACACATTTTTGAGGTTATTTGAGGTATTCTTACTTCCCGGCAGCCTTGTCTTTGGAGGCAGCTGGCCCATTGGTCAATCTGCAACAAAGGGGTTCCAAACAATCCGCATTTCCTCCTTCTATATAATAAGGGTCATAATGGGTGTCGGATAGGTGGAGCACTTTGAAGGTAGGCGCGTTAACCTGAATAATAAATGATAATAATGATGACATAAGTGCATTTCTCAGAAAAGTCTTACGTCTGGTATTTTCGGATCAACAATGGTAGGTTTGGTAACTGGTGGGAACATGACTTCCCACTCGTGGTAAGGGTTGTACACGTCTCCACAAGCATCTCCGATGACGAAGCTGCAGATTTCGTCGGGCCCTTTATAATATGAACAATTATTTAATAATTAGGTTACAAGACCCTTCAGCATATTTTAGATGTATACTGATTAGTATACTGTGGTTCTGATTAAACTGAATTTAGTAACATACAGCGATTTGACATGACATGAGTTCATTGTTTTTTCATTTCCTCTATTTTCCTCTATTTCAATCAAAAAGCAATTGAGATGTGAATTCCCTGCTCCCATAGAGTACATAAATATTGTTCAATCACTTGAATCTAACATTTCATAACTGACGTTTTAGAAACATTCTAAAATGACCTTTAAAGTTGCTCTCAGAATACGACACAACAGTGTCTTCAAAATAAGTAAATAAGTTTCACTATCTTTTTCAAGAATACAGTTAATATTTGTTGAACTATAATAGAGGCATCCATTCTTTAAAATATGTTCATTCATTTTCTTTGTGTCCTGTGTTGAAATTCTCTTTTCAATCAACCGTAAGACAGGACGAAAATACGATTAATGTTAACTGTCAAATGTTTTGTCCTTTCGCATCATTCTCCCACCACTCAACTGATTGCAACTGATTTTATCAATTAAATCAAATCACTTTAATCACATAAGTACACAATTTAAATTAGAACGAAAGAAAATTAGTAATGATACAGATACAGATATTTTGGTGTTTAAGGATCAGTATCTATAAATGAAGGAGATACTGTCAATATAACTGACCGTGCAAAAAGCCTGACTTCTTTACTATATTATGTTGTCTGACAGTACAAATGAACTTCTACAGTTTATGAGTGCTAATAAAATAATACTAGAAAAAATATTTGTAGGTAATAAGGAGATTTAGAATTTGCAGGTTTCTTAATTCCAATACCTACTTATGCTTTCTATTTGTCGCACCAACACGATCAAAAATTAACATCGTGGTACGATTTCTGTTAACCTTAACTGACATTACAACTCTTACTATACTCACCAATGTTGACTTTGCTCAGGACGTAGATCACTTCACCAGCGAAAAGCTCTGTAATGCCTTCGCATACTCTGGGCGACTGAATTTTCAGATTGACGCAAAACTGGTAAATCGTCTTTTTAATCTCTTTCTCCGACTTTCCAATGCGAGTGTAATGTTGAAGGAGACCGGCACCTGAAAAATCCAACAATGATCCTTGAAACAACATTAAAAGTGCTGTTTACTCCGTTAGAATTTTCGGTATTCAAATATTTAGTGGTACTATACTGATCACACCGAAGAGCTTTAGTTGACGGCCAAAAATCTAGAGAGTGACTAATGTTATAAACCTGCTCACAATTTATAGCAGTCAACACAAGGAAATTTTTAAATTTTACTTTTTAAAATTTAAACTAATAAGTAATTACTAAGTCGGGGAGTAGTTTGAAACTGTCAGAACTAATCAGCCAACTACAAATACTGTGTATTCACCTGCCCTACAAGCTGTGCAGGAAACCTTCGACATGACCGAGTTTTCTATTTCAAAAGCTACTTGTTTAAGATTTAGTAGCTTCAATGCCTTGTCCACAATTTGGGGTAGGTGCGTGGACTTCTCTTGATCCAGTTCCCATAGTAATCTAGCCTGAAATAATACATTTTGAAATTAAAAGACGAGGGTGAGAGGAATAAGAAAGGTATCATTAAAACTTTATGAAATATTGAATTTCTTCAAATCTGTAGTGGATCCAAAATCAATACCTACTTACAGTGCCATTGGCAGTCGGCGGCAGCGTGTGGTTTCTAATAATAGAGGCTAAAACCGGTATTTTATTGTGCTCCAGCTTATCGAAGTCCCAGTCATCGCGAAATTCGTCATCTGTTTGTTGCAGATTTTCTCTTTGTGTTACTATCTCTATATCTGCATTTATAGTTAAGGGATGGGCTAAAAAATAAACGCTATGTTATTAAACACTTTATTTTTATAGTCATAGAGAATTACATGTTTACATTGCGATTTTCACTTAGGTATACTATCACAAGAGCTTGAAAAAATTCCAGGAATAATTTACGCTCGTGTGGCATTCGGTAAGAAAATTTCACACCCCAAAGTATACCTGACATTTTAAATTAATTTGACTTGGCCAAGGTATTGTTGTTGTTTATTTAAACGGTTCTGTTACAGTAGATGTCAATTACCAGTAAAAAATCAAGTTATTAGACAAAAAAAATTCCAAACCTAATATCAGATAACCCTAGAAAATCAAAAGCAAGCGTATGGAAACAATTTGTTGAATTTTGCAGGTATATCTACCATAATATTTCGCTAAATGAAAAAATGCCAACTTTAGTTACATGCTAAAACTCAGATGGGCAGTAGTTCAATCTATCGTTCTATTTCGACCACATTTCGTATACAGGGTGTCCCAAAATTACCCTGCCAAAAATTAACTGTGCATTCTACGATAAAAATAAGAAAAAAAGTTATATAAACATAGATCTGTAAATGACCCCTAACGAAGCTATTTCTCTTTAAAAGGGGATCCCAAAATTTGATTTTCTTAAAATATTTTCAAAACGGATCGAGATAAAGTAATCAAATTTAAATTTGAGGATGGCAATTATATTTCGAATCTAATATTCTAAAAACAATACCATAATTAGTCATAAGCGTGCCAAACTGAGGGGATTATTGGATATATATATTGCTCTAACTTTTTCATGTTTCGAGGTTTTGCCGTCGGATCAAAAAATTTAAAATGTTGAACAATTTTACAAAAAAAACGTACTCTTGTCTTCGATAAATTATTCAGTTTACGAGTAATATTAATTTAAAAATTTTGTGACCACAAAAATATTAGATAAAATATGCAAGCGTTCAAATTGTCTCTAGTAGACTTTGAAAAGTTATTTGAAGTATTAATAGGCTATATTAAACACATATACCTTTAATATGTGTTAAATAAGTCGACAGTATTTTCTCAGAGCCTACTAGGGATATTTTGTCACAAAATTTTTAAATTAAGATTACTCAAAAACAGAGCAGTTTATCGGATTGAAATAGAAGTACCTTTTCCATGTAAAATAGACCAAAATTTTTAATTTTTTGATCTGACGACGAAAATCTCTCTTATTTTTGATCGTAGAATCCACAGTTAATTTTTGGGACACCCTGTACCTATAGGCAAGATGCCAATGTGTAGATCATATATGTTTACCTTCTCAACTGTCAAGAAATTTACACTTAATTATCGCTGAGCCACGAAAAAATTTTCGAAAATTTTTCTGATCGCCACGGTAACGAGCCAAAACAAAGGCTTATTGGTTTTAAAGTAGAAGTGTGAAATTTTCGCTACAGAAATTTATAAAATGCCTTAATTGATCCAATTTGCTATTACCTTGAAAATATATTAGCTCTACATTCTACTGCATTAAACATGGAAATATATTTTTCAACAGTGTGCTTATTTTCAGTATTCGCATGAGCATTGTTTCAAGTAAAATTAAAATGAAAACTCACCTTGAATACTTATTATGTTGCAAATCCCACATATTGCCAAGAGGAGAGACTTATTTAGCATAATAATCTGCAAGATAAGAATGTGTATTAATAAACTGACACTATTAATGAGATTTTGAAGGTGATCGAACTCATTTGGAAGTTTACTATAAAATAATTACAGTTAGAGTTGCTTGTTCTTTGAGGGATTCAAGTGTTGAATAATAGCTAGTTTAATCATGTTGGTGAAATCAGAACCAACAAAGTAGTTGCAAGGAAAATTTTGTTAACCACATATAAGTAACGTCATGTATTTTAATGCCGTAGAAAGTATTTTAATATATCCGTCGGTTGTTCTTAGAAATTTTAAACAACCAATTAACATAAAAAGGAATCGCTAATATTAAAGAGCAGCTCCGCTACGATGGTTATAGTGAAAATTGTTGTTCATCAAAGTGAAACTGTTATTAAATATTTAAATGCTGATAACAGCGTAAAATCCCGCAGAAAAAAACACTTTTCATTATTTATATACGGGGCTAAAAGTATTTTACTTTATTGTAAAGTTATTAAGCTAATTAAATCTAATTTTTCTAGAACTCCTTTCATATAACATCATGTAAGCTGTTTGGTTATGGTCAAACACGAATTTGAATTTTGAGAGTCATTTAAAATTGCATTATAGGTAGATTATGTAAATGGTATCAAAAACACATATGACTTCACGTGCTAGAAATTCTAGAAATTAGTAATATATATCTAAAATAAGTAAGATACGCTATTTTTTAACAAGGATCTATTGTCACTAGAACTGGTGCAGAATTCTTAGATCTGGCAACACCGTAAGAACAAATATTATCTTTATATGACGTTGCTACTTTAGTGGATATCAATTTGGTGGATTTTATATCAATTTTATGAAAAAGGAAAGTTATATAATGGTCGAAGTTTCGCTGTTTTATTACATCATCTTCCGGAAATTACGAATGAAATATTATTGCAAAACAAACTTAAAATTTGTACTTACTAATTTCAAAGTTAAAATTAAAAAAAAAATGAATCCAGCAAAACTATAACAATGTACCCAGATGTTTGGTATCAAAGATCATACATATTATGACTTGATTAATTGATAGAAAATTGATTTATATTAGCCTAAATATCTTTAAAATACAGTAAGAAAGCATTATCTAAAATCCAGTAAAACTTTTTAGACACAATATATCATGAAATTGGGGTAAAAACAAAAATGATATGTAGTAAATTATACATATTTATTTATTTCGTGCTGAAAAAAATCAATGAAAAATTACGTAGGTACGTTTTTTAAAATTTGATATAGTGCTATTCGAAGTGGTATAACATTAACACGAAATTCAGCTGCTATGATAAATTAATTGACATATTTTTGCATTTTAGAAGCTAACACTCAGTGCCATTATGAATTCATAATAACACGCAAATATTAAAGCAAAAAATAAACAAAAACAAAGTTAGTCGGCACTTTTACTTATTATTATTAACTATAAAAAATTCATCATCAAACATTTATCCACCATATTTAAACCTTAATTCTTTAATGTTTCCGTTTTCATAAACGGAATAATAATATGAATGCATTGTCCTTTATCTTTAACATTTTGTAGGTTCAGATTTGTCAATTCAGTACGCTTGAAGGCAAGCCCCATTATCGATGCAACTTTTATCATAAAATCAATTCTATCGTCAGCTTCCAGCAAAAATTGAGTTATATTTTCTTTTGTTAAAATGCTAAATCTTTTGGACCGAAATCCTCCCGATTTTCTTTTTAGAAACGCAACTAATAGTCTAAACAACGAAGGGGTTGTAGCGTGCAATGAGGGGGGGGATATTTCTCTGCGCGAATGTGTTAGGGGTAGTTAGGATGTAATCATAACAAAAGTTCCCGCCTATAGCCCGTCCGCTTCAGAGGAGGAGGGGGGGGTTTCCCTTGGCTTTATTCAATGAGAGTCAAAACGAAAAAAAACGTACTTTACAAGCCGTTTAAACGAACCAGATATCTAGCAACTTTTATTTGGCGATTGATGAAGGTTTTCGTTTACATAAGGTAAGGTCTGGCAAAGAGAATCCCCAGTTTCCACAATTTGTGATACGTACGTGAAATTCGTCAAGACCCACTACCGAGGCAGAAGATGTACCATTGCTTTTTATGGATATAGTAGCTCTCCCAATAGTTGACACTAAGTTGACAGAACAGGAAAATCACTATCGGATAAAAAAGTGTGTCGACATCAATTTTAATATGAAATTTCTGTGGTTCACATGATGCTGACATGTTGATTGTAAGCACATCTATTGACCTGTTATAAGGGGAGACGTCGACCTAGCTGTGTTAGTTACAGCAGAAATGCCACCTAATATTCTGTTCATAAAATCTGGCAGAAGAAAAGTACAAACCAACATTTACTCCACCCATCCTCGCGATTCATGCTGCAATTGGTATCAATGGTCAGCCAGAAGCACGACTCCTCCGGCTCAAAAGAAACGGAGGTATAGCTCGTTTTGTCAAGATTTTTCACTTGTTACATTTTCCCTTATTAGGTACATAAAATAAAAATAAAATTTATACACTTACACAATCGCCTTCCCCTTAGATTTGCAATTGTTCATAATTAACTTAAAAATTGGTAAACTTTTATCTAATGTATACATATGTATGCGTGACACTGCACTTCTTGTACGCCAAGTATATACTATTTATATTGCAATACACAGTATATTAGTTTTTAAACTCTGTAATAATGAAGACAAGCAGAGAAGATAGTTTCCTAGACTTTTAAGGAGTTCTGTTGAAAAATCGGAACTTTTAACCAAAAACTCAAATTACTGTAACTTCTGACTTTTTGAAGAAATTAGCATGTATATCTGTATTCTTGAAAAAAAATTATCACTCTAAAACATTCCCTTACACAGCCTTTGTGTAAAACAAACGGCCGAGGGGCTACCAGGAGAAATATGACAAAACACATGTATACATTTTTTTTTCTTTAATTGCCGACTTTTGAGAGCGAATATCTGGAAAACGATTCATCATAGCAAAAAAAAACTAATATTGTAGATAATTTTATAGGCTTTAATTTTGATGTAAATTCGATTTGAAACACCGTTTTCAAGTTATAATCAAAAAACCGAAAAAAGGACCTTTCTACCCCCCTCCCATCCTGAAGAGGACGGACTAGGAGTGGGGACTTTTACTATATTTACGTTCTAACTGCCCCCAATACATTCGGAAAGTAGAAAATCGACAACGTTTTGAACAATGTCTTTGATATCCAGTGACACTCTCGGAATCAGAATCATCCATATTAATTATTTATTAATTATTATTTTATTGTTCGTGAAGTTAAAAAACTCGCTACGTTCGTTTTTTAATCATCTTCACTCACAAAATAAAATCTTTTAACACGTATATCGTAAATAGCTATAATAAATTATTTATTTTTAAACAAGAACTTACATAATATGGTACACAATATTGGTACTTATAGTATAGTATCACATTAATTTTAATACGAATATTTAAAATAATCTTCATGTTCTTGGTTCTTCTAATATTCTTCAGAATTCATTTCTTCAGTAATAAACCCCACAGAATGATATGTAATAAGTTAATATCTTAAATAAATAGATTTGTCAAAAGCAAAAACAGTCACAGCAAATTTATAATTAAAACATTGCTAAGCTACAAGTAAGTTGAACCTCAGTAAGTAACCCATAAATATACACTACATTTACTTAAAGTACTACAGCAGCGCTTGCAGTGGATGGACTTGTCCCTAAACAATTTTCATATGTTATAATAATCAAGATACCGCTCTATCTAGTTCATACTTTGTGTTTAAATATTACATACAAGTAGAATCAAGTAAGAAAATGTCACAATTATTATGATAAAAACTATATTGTCATTGCAATCAATTTTGTATATGTCTCACATAAAAATAAAATAAAACTTTGTCAATTAACTAAAAAGAATTCAATTACAATTATTCATACAGTGAAATGTATTCTGGTCATGAATTTCTTCTAATACTTTGTATGAACTTTGCTTTGTGTGTTTATGTTCTTGTCAACTACGTCCCTATCTACGGAAATTATTGGTTTTTATCATTTGCCAAATAGTAATTAAAAGCCTACAATCTGCAGGAAAAGATGGTCTATTTGAGTGTTTGGTTAAATGAGGCTCCACTAATTTCAGCAAATCATCAAACATTACCACTGTCATTCGGGTGTAATGAAAAAATAATCGGCATTCCCATTTCGCATTTTTTATATAAATTATAGAAATCACCTTGTATGTGCTTTCTGCGGTTAATAGGTCGCACCCACCATCTCCGAGTTCTTATTTTCATTTTTTTTTGCATATATAGTTTTTATACATATTGACGTCGTTGGGAATAAGAGCAGCAAAAGTAACTGTTTCTTAACCTCTTTATCCATTTTCTTAAAACAAATCAATTTTAAACTAAATATCTAAATTAGAATCTAATTTAAAAACTTAACCTGCCAAAATGTGAATCTTCTGTTTACTGCCAAAAAAGCTGTTTTCTGATTGGTCCTTGTATGATTGTTGGAAAAAGAATGGTAAAAGCTAAGATGCTTTTAGCTTCTGCCATACAACTGCAGTGTTTTCGCCGTTTTACTTCAGTATCTTTGAATATTTGCGGGTGGGATGAGTTAACATTCCTATTATTTGCTAAACCCTAAATTATTCAGTTATTAAATGTCTAAAATTATTTACATTTGTAGAAAACACTATTTCAAGAATATGGCGCCCTTTTTAACTTTTCTGCAGTACCAATGCAACTGCACTAATTTTATGTGAATGAAGCTTAACGCCTCATGATTTAACGTTACACACGTTTATAGTGTCAATATCGAACTATATAGTGAAGCTGTACTTCCGTGTTTGTCAATCAATTTTACTATCACAGTCACATAAAACACCTTGTATTTAAACACATATTATGTAGGTTAGTAGTGAACGAAAACGATATGAACAATGTCAAAACTTTAAAGCGAACTTACGTGCAAATAAAAGAAAGTTTACCTCAATATTTAATGCTTCACTGTCACATAAACATAAACTAAACACATGTTCATTAAAGAAACAAATAAAATCGTACTCGAATTCTTACTGTTTACAAAATGATTAACTAATCTTGACCCTGCGGTAGAATTAACGATAATGATACTCTCGTGTTCCGAAATGTGGTTAACCTTTGACAATACAGCTAAATTAATCCAGTTTCATTGGAAACAATTATTTTTTTACTGCAATGGATGACGAGATTAAGGAAACCGGATGTGACCAACTTTTCAGATTACAATGGATTTGGGAAACGGGAAGCTTTGCTTCCTTTGTGATGGTACAAAACAGTTCTCGATTGATATTTAAATGCGTCTAAAATAGATTTTTTTTCCGGTCAGAACCCAGCCAAATATGAAAGTTTTTGCATGCGATCCGAGAATGTTAGCAAATTTGAATTTTAAAATGAGGTTGGAGTCATAACTAAAGTTCGTGGAAGACCCATGACATATAAACCAGGGACGAATTCAGGGCAAGTTTCAATATTATACAGGGTGTTTTCAAATGAAGTAACAAAAATGAGACCACCGATCTTTATGTGAAAATAATTCGATTTAACCTAACTTATCTATATCCCAAGTCGCTAAATAAAAAGATACAGGGTGTTAAAAGTTAAAGTTAAAATTTTATTTTCGATATTTGTAGATAACTTCTTAAAAAATCCAGCTATTTACATAAAATTTGTAAATCAGGGGTTTTTGTGGGCGAGAAATTCAAATTTGTTTCTAATTTTGACGTCACTAGTAGAGGGCACCACTTGTGGCACACCATGTTTCTTTTAAATAGCAGAACTTTTTTGCAGCTTAGTGTATCCATCTGACTATCGAAACAATCGATTCTCCTACCTGTTTTATTTGAAAAAGGTATACCTTGCTGAAGTTGGTAGGAGTAACTATTTTTGAAATAATCCTATTTAAAATGTTCAGTGCACCGAGTAGAAACTGTTTTGCTTTCAGGTAAAGTGACTTTTCTACTGAAAATACAAAAAAATGTTACTTGAAAAAATTGTTCAGAATGATATATTATGGAGACGTGCACTTCAAGAAGATCGGCGAGGTTTGATAAAACCATTTTTCAACAAAGCACAAAGATTTTATCAAAGGAGGCCGATCTTTTTGAAATTTTGCACGTCTCCATAATTTATCGTTCTGAACAACTTTTTTACTAATATTTTGCTGTATTTTCAGTAGAAAAGGCACTTTATCTGAAACGATAACAGATACTGAATATTTCAAATAGGATTATTTCGAAAACTGTTACTCCTAACGACTTCAATAAGATATACCTTTTTCAGGTATAACAGGTGGGAGAATCGATTATTTCGATAGTCAGAAGGATACTATAAGCTGCAAAAAAGTTCTATCATTTAAAAGAAACATGATGTGCAATAAGTGGTGCCCTCTACTAGTGACGTAAAAATTAGAAACAAATTTGAATTTATCGCCCGCAAAAACCTCTAATTTACAAATTTTATGTAAATATTTGGATTTTTTAAGAAGTTATCTACAAATATCGAAAATAAAATTTTTACTTTGGCACCCTGTATCTTTTTTATTATGCGACTTGAAATATAAATTAGGTTAAATCGATTTATTTCTGTGGCTTCATTTTTGCTACTTCATTTAAAAACACTCTGTACAGGGTGCTCAGTAAAGAGTAGGTCATTCTTTAAAGCTAGCGCTTGGACAAAATTAATACGATTTAAATCAGATTACTACAGTTTTACTTCCTCAAAAAGTTATAGACCTGAGACAGCACTTTTTTTTTCATTTTTTTACAATAATTGTTTTGGTAATTATTAAATGTACAAGCGTTCTCAGCGCCTGTGCCACTATGTTATTCCTTATTTTTGGAAAAGGTTAGTCATTTTGAAACAGCTTTCGATTATTTTGCAAACACGGAATTCTATAAAAATATTACAGTACTAAGATATTGAAATTTTTCTCATTATATTGATAAAAGTCAAGATACTGAGATTTTTCCCATTATATTGAGAAAAAAGTGAAGATATTGAGAAAAATCTCAATACAATATTGGGTTTTCTAAAAATAAAAAGTATGTTTGACACTAGGGTGCTCTCGTATGTGACTCATTCATAGCCTGTCTAACACCATGGTATGAAAATTATGAAAACAATGGTCAAAAAGAATTTAAGAAAATAAACTTATGGTATCTGTTTAGATCAAAGATAGCTGCCGTCTAATTATAACCCCTATATAAAGTAAAACACATGAATATCTACTGATTAGGAACAGGCATTATTTGGTTACCGGCAATTTAAAATAACATTTATTGACCGTAGTAAAAAGACGAGGATAGGTGTGAATTCTTTATACCACGATTTTAATTAATTACTTGCAGCGATAGTTGCAGCTTCTATCTCCTATGATGTATCTATATCCGAATCGGTTCTGACCGACGAGTTTCCACGTTTACGTTAACAAACACTTATGGTAAAGATGTCAGGATTCAGGATATCTTTTGAAGCCTGTTTCCTCTGAATAATTTATTTAATAGGTTTACTTCCAAAAAAATACTTTCAGCTCACATGCAACGGTACTGGCTGCAAGAGAGGTATCACCCTGTAGGCGAGACATACGACAATAAATAATAGTTGAGAAATGAATTGGTCAATTTAGTAGATTTGTTCCGCTTGTTAAGGAATTATCACTATTAGTCACTGCGCTGTTGTCAAACTGAAGGGTGTGAGAGAAGAGTGAAATTTAAATTAAACCACATTCATTAAACATCAGTCTCTAAGAATAACTTTAATTATTAATTTATTATATTTTTTACCTATGCAAATTTGTAGGTTTGTAACAATGTTATGGTTTTTTTCTTCTGATTAATGTACTGTGATTATCGTATAAATAAATAATACATTTTATTATTTACAATATATGCCACCACAAGTAATTGCATTTAATTTCCATTTTAATTAAGTTTTACACTGGAAGAACCGTGGAAATTCTTATGCAATGCAATCAGCAAATAATGTTTGACCTTGATGTGAGTAATAACTTTTCGTAATTTACCAACGCATTTCTACTATCACAATATGACAGTTAAATTGGTATCTACATAAACAAGATCACGCATCACATAATTCATAATAAAATCTATTCACTTTTATGAGAATATTTAATTAAAGTTTAACTGCCAATTTTCAAAACTGTATTAAAACAATACACAGAGAGTTTCGCATAAGAACCGACCCAAATCAGATGCACGGGGTCCCAAAATATTGCAATTTAACCAAACATTTTCTGTTTCTTTCAAACATAAATTTACTCTTCGTCGAAAATTGAAATTTACTTTGGATTGAATTGGCGAGGAATAAACAAAATCCTTCAATGTTCCCCAAAGACAATAATCAGGTTTGTTGAGGTCTGGCCATGGAGGTAGCGAATTTTGCCAGTGGATATAATATTGTTTGGGTAAAATGTCGAGCTTATCAGATTACGTACCTGCTAAACGCGTGATAAGATGTGCGCTGTCTCAGAATGAGAAGATTATTATATTAAATGTATTTAATGCATTGAAACACCAAAATGCTACCAACAGTGTTGACGACATCGTGGAAAAGTGTTCCAAAATGTCAGGGATTGGAAAATCGACTATCTACATACTTTTAAAGGCAACGAAAAATGAACAAGATACTGTAAATCCCTCAAAATCATCTACAGGGAGGTCGAAAGTTGTTATAGATGATTTCTTGAAAAATGTCATTCGCAGAAAAGTACACTCCTTTTATTTTAAAAAAGAAATACCAACGCTAAACAAAATTTTAAGTGAACTTTCAGAGGACAACGATTTGCTAAAAATCAGGAGAAGCAAATTATGGGCCGTCTTACGTGAGTTGATGGCGAAGATCCTACTTAATATCAATTAGAAAATTCCGTGACGAAGGGAGGCATATTTATTATCTACACGAAACTTTATATAGCTCAACGAGGGATATACTGTAACAAAAGTATGGCAAGATAAAAACGTAAAAAGTTTTCGACAAGCATTTTTGGATGGACTTTCAACAGGGTTCAAGGCACCTTCAGGTGAAGGGCGAAGATTAATAGTGACACATATAGGTAGTGCCAGTGGTTTTGTAGATGGCGGTTTACTTTTATTTGAATCTAAAAATACAGGTGACTGTCACGAATACATGAACGCAGATGTTTTCGAAGAGTATTTTACACAGATGTTGGATCTTATTCCTCCGGGGTCTGTAATTGTCATGGATAATGCCAGTTACTATTCACGGCAGACCGAGCGGACGCCTACGACTGCTTGGAGGAAAGCCGATATAATTCAATGGTTATCCGAAAAAAATATTTCTTTCGAAACAAATATGGTGAAAAAGTAACTTTTGACACTTGTCAATCTTAATAAAGATCAAAAAAATATGTTATCGATGAAATGGCAACAAATCGCCAAATAACGGTACTACGGTTACTACCTTATCACTGTGAACTTAACCCAATCGAAGTAGTCTGGGCGCAGGTAAAAGGAAATGTAACGCGAAATAATACGACGTTTAAATTAAGTGACGTGAAATTTTGTTAAAAAATTCCTTGGAACTAGTAACTGCAGATAACTGGCAATGATGTATATATCATGTAGAAAAAGAAGAGGAGAAAATGTGGGAACTCAATAATTTAATTGACGTTACTGTGGAACCTATCGTTATGAATCTAGGAGACGAAGATAATTCACAGAATATTCAGAGGATGAATATTAATATACCTACTTTTCTATTTTCTTTATTGTACATTTATACAACACTACATTTACTCACCATTATTTGAATTTTCAAAATACATATATTTTTGTGTGGAATAAAAGTCTATTCATTAAATTTAAATAAATATTTTGATAATAATATTGAATAATTTTATTTGAATTACTAAAAACCCTCTTAACCCGGTTATGATGCTTAAAGTAGGCTCTAGTTTTGAAATGCTGTTTTTATATTGTTTACTTATAAGAGAAATGGACCGAGAAATTGAAGCGGCATAAACAGATTGTCGGAGATTAAATTTTAGCTACCTGCTACAATTTAGTATGGTTCGATCACACAAAGTTTTTTTAAAAGTACACCTCATCTATACCGATAAGCCATAATATAAAAATATTGAATATAAGCACTAGTACTACATTTATTTACGATTTGCATACATAATAAGCTTTTATTACTCTCTTTCACTTCTAAACAGACTATAGAACGCTCTCGGATATCACTGAAAAACTTTCCTGTCCCTCGAGCTCGTCTATTAACATTTGAAAATGTTTCTCGATGAGGAATCACTCGATTTGGGAATCTCCTACGATATTCTTCCACACTTCTACAGTTTCCTTCACAGAAGCCTAGCACAAGTAACATGTCAACTTCAACGCTGTAAATTTTTCAACCATTTTGAACAACAAACAGTAGCAGAGATAAAATAGTTTTATTACTTGACTACTGTCAAATTTTAAGGACAAAGCTTACTGTTGGCTTTTTGATTTATCCTAATAAACACTATTAAAATCTTGAGTTAATTAATGCGTTTTTTCTTGAAAACCTTTTTATCATTCTCTTTAAATTCGATTAATGAAAAAAAAGGTATAATTTTAGGGGTGACTCACCCTCAATGAACACCTTGTAGTGTTCTAATTTACTGGAACTCATAGTCAATGAAAACCAATAATAAACCTAAATCATGTACCAAATTTGAAGTTAAAGTAATTCAGAGATATTAATTCTTTTCGAAATGTTTGGCCCAATTTGAAGGTCTGTAACTCTGCCTGTGTGCAACTTTGCATATAGATGCATGTTAGATTAAATTGCAATATATTGGGACCCCCTACATGCACCTGCTCTGTTTCGGTTCTTATGGGGAACACTCTGGATTGTAACATTTTTTTTTTTCAATATAATCTTGTTCATAACAGTGTAATAATGTTTATTACAACTATACCACAATGGTCATTACACCCATAGGAAATTAGTCAATGCTACAATAGTCTTACGTCTAAATTCCTACGTAAAGGTCAATGGTATGTGCAAATCAAACAGTAGATTTCCTCATACTACTATTGACTTAATATAAAATAAATGTTATCAGCAACACTGCGTTGTGATGCATACAAAGTGATTAGAAGATACAGCCTTAAGTTTTCACAATTGTTTTAAAAGCATTTTGAAATAGGCTGTAAATATACTGTAAAGGTGTGATTTCCTAACGACGTCTAGAGTTCGCGGCCCGTCGCGACGTCTGGCAGTAACGGCTAGCAGTTACGTTCGCAGGATTTGCTAGAAGCGTCTGGCGCCTTCGTTTTCAAAATTCTAAAGTGAAAATTACTTATAAAAAGGGATCCAGAAAGATTTACAGTATTGCTTTTGATAGAAGCTGTTTATTCATATAAGACGAAATTCACGATCTATTTCAATATAGAAACCGAGAAAAATATGACAAAATATCAATTCAAACCATTTATTTTTCATTTCCATTTCGGTGGCATTACTCTAGATATTAATTTAAAAAATATATGCACAAATAAGGTTACTTTTATATTATTGCGCTTACATTAAATAGTGCTGTGGTTGCCGTCCGCGTCTCGACATGTTTTTGAGTAGTCGAGCCGTAGCCGTCGGCGGTCGGCCGCTGCATAGTCGAGACGTGCCGTGCCGCGCCGCGTCTAGGAAATCATTACCATTATGCAAATTCACCTATATGCAAAATTGCATGCTTAGAGCGCAAAAATTTTTGAAAAAAATTCAATAATAGGTTATAAAATGGAAAAGCATTGAGCCATTAAAATGAAATTGGTTGTAAGAAAATATACTCTCCCTTTAAAGTGGTTGGTATATATCTGAATTTCTTACGAACAATTTTATCCGCTGGACAAGAAAATGTACCCCTACTTATAAGAGGAAAAAATGTTTCACATTCTGAATATATTAACTATTAACGTCTGTCAATACCTTTTTTTTTGTTTCTTCATAGCTACATGACCGAACCAAAGCATTTTTTCTATTTCAGCAATTTCAATGTTTTGCAGAAGATAATTTTGTAAAATTTAGGGTTTTAAGGGATTTCGAGCAATGCTACATTGTCAGATTTGCGATAAAAAAATCGCTATGATTTTTATAAAAATAAATTACAAAAAAAATCATAGCACGCCATTGACTTGACTGAAATATGGTGGGCGTAATATGTTCGCTAAGTCTAGGAGGCTCCTACGCAAATCGCACAATCCAGTCAAATATTACAGAGGTGTTCCAGGTCAAATTTGAACACACTGTAGGTAAATTAGCATAAATTGTCGTATTTTGACCTTAAGATGGTTCGCTGGTACCAGGGATGCAACAAAAAAGCAAAATAATAAATATCTGAAAACCTGATTATAACCTTTTGAGGCTGTGAGCTGGTTGATAGAGATCACCAGGTCTTATGGTATGAAATAAGTAAATAAAAATAATAAGATATATGATAAACCTACCTGGCTTAGTCTGTGTCACAGTAAGATAAAACAAGGCTTTTTGACAAGAGAAAAATGAGGTATAAAAGCGTGAACAAATTACGCGATAGTAAAATTCACCTAAAGTGTTAAAGTTAGTTTACACCGAGCATAAGTATCATAACTTTTAAGGGGATTTGTACGCAAGTCTCATACACACACGTCTTACATCGATTTCAGTTTCAAAGCACGCTGTATCTGTGTTATATATTAGCATCAACTTGTGTTAGTAACATATTTATGTGTCAGGATAAAAGCTTCTTGATAATAAATGACTCCACCACTTGGCAGTTGAATACCTATATCTAAAACCATGAATTTGTTTATCTCTCTTCTAAATCAGCGGTTCTCAATTTTTTTTTGTTACGTACCACTCATGTGTACAAATTTGAAACACGTGGTGTTAAATAGGATGAGGTAAGTTCCATTTTCAATTGAAAGTATTATCTTTGGGATTTAACAGAAACGACTAATGATGTCATCAATTTTTTTTTTTTCCAGAAACATGCCCACATTTTTTCTGTTAAAAAGCTCTCTTTTTTCTAATAAACTTTCATTTGAGAATTTTTTTTGTATTACTTCCCGTTTAAAAGTTTTAAGCAATATCGTCCTAAAGAGTCTCAAAAGAAATACCACCTAAAAATCACATTAGCGGTGGAAGGATCAAGTAGTCGTTGGAAAATAATTGAATGTTTGTTGTTTAAAGTGCATAAATGTCATTAATAATAAATAAAAGGATTAAACTCGATAATTCTTTAATACAGTTAAAACAAAAGGTGATAACAATAACTAAACTTAAAAAATGAGGCAAACGCCCTCATACTACATATATATTACAATCTATTCTCTATATGACCTCCACTCATTTTAAGACATATATCCAAGCTTCGCCTGACTTCTTTGCGGGCTGCGTTTATTAATATTTCGCCGTTTAACTCGTTACATTTGTGATTTTTTCTATCAAGTGATTAATATCTCACAAAGGTGTTTTGTAAACCTTATAAAAGATCTGGTGTCTTTCCGGACCACTGAATAGGTCCATGGGATAGTCTTATCTAAATATTGCTGCACACCATAGGTTTCTCCTTAACTTCAAAGGTACATTCTCCAAAAGTGCAGGAAGCTCTTCTTATAGGAAATTTAAATAACTCCCGCTGTTCTATGTATGTTCATAAAAATAAGACCCAATTACATTTACTCCAAGATGACCTTGGTTTTGGACTGGATTTACAATGTGGGGATTTTGTTTGGCAAACCATTACTGACAAATCGACTTTCGTCTGTCCAAAGAACGTGCCAAAAAAGGTTCTGATCAACAGTTACTATAAGTTACTACAATTTGAGCTGTAAAATTAAGTCTGTTTTCAATGTGAAGCTCAGGCAAATACTTCAAATTGTAAATTTTATAGTCCTGACACCATTCGTTGAACGGTTGATTTATCTAAATTCAATTCCTGGCCTGCCATATAGAATTTCGTGGATTTTGTTCGAAATACTGTCTAGCAGTCTAACAGTCTAGCTATATTAACATTGTTTCTTACCCTTTGGCCAATTATTTGATTCTTCCGAACAGAAAATGCATCTTCATTTCGTCGCTAGATCGCCTCGAATCTTGTAAATGTTCTATGATCAGGAATGAGGCACGCTGGATACTTTTCTCGATATAACTCTATGCCCAGCTAGTAGCTCTATAAATTTAGAGTAATACCAGTTTTATATTCTGTTAATATTTTATAGTTGTATTTGCAATACTAAATTAATGTGGCACATGAGACTATTTTGCCTTCAGAAATTGAATTGTCTTTTAAATTTGTTGCAAGAACGTTGTTAGAGCATAATTTATAAAGCATTTGCTAATGTAGCTCTATAAGTGTGAACAATAACACAATTTTCCAGCAACGATGCTTATAGAATCAAATTACTGTAAAACCGATACAAAATACTGCTTTATAGAATTATATCAACTCCTGTGACACTCTTATAAAATCATTCCGTAATGTCGCTTATAGTTTAATTATAGAACTATTGTATAAGGCGTCGTTAAGTTACAATTCTGCCACGGAAAACAAATTATAAATATGGAAGCTGCTATCGAACTTATTAGAAAAAGTTCTTTAAAACAGTTATAGAGAATAATAATACAGTCGCTATAAAATCATTATAGAGTAAATAAGTAATAAAAGCCATTTTGTTCCATAAAGAAACGCTATAGAACTATCATTTTTGATATATGTAGGTTTCCCTTACCCCCATCTGACGAGACCTGCCTGTAAAAGTACGAAATATTTTGATCAAAGTATAATGGGGAAATTTGCATAACATAATCGTTTATTTGATTGCTAATAGAAATTGATTTTCTTATAGAAATTTAGTACCATATTTAATTTAGACCATTCCAAACCTTATCCACTTGCACTTCTAGATGTTGAAGTTTTATTTTATTAGATTTATTAAATAAGATTGAAATACCACAATAAAATATGACAACACTGTGGAGGTTAAGCGGCACAGATCTGTTATAGTAGTTGCTTACCAAGCATATTTCCTCCATAATCATTGCAATTGACACAAAAATGTCATATTAGTAAGAATCCATTGGAAGTACAAGATAATGCCTTTCTTTCTGTCGCCATATTGTGACGAAAGAAAAAAATCTTAATTAAAAATATATACAATATAAATAGGTGAAATGATAACAATATGTGGATATACTTACTTTCTGACAATTTTATATACAGTTGGTTGTTAAATTCATCAATATAGAAAAATTTTTTTTTTATTAAATTTCTAGCAGCATAGGAAATATAAGGTTAATTGAGGGTCAAAAAATTACCATTATGAACTACATATTTGGAGATAAAACTTTTTCCGCATTAAAATGTACTGCTTGCTGATGGACAAACCAACTAAGCAATTCGTAATGTGAGTACTCCTATGCAGGCTGATTAGGTCCATCTTATTGGTTCTTATTGGCCTATCCATATTATTTCTAACATGCGTTACAGAAACATTTTGTTTTTAGAAGATACAATTAAGCGATTTTAAAGTTCTCTAAATAGAACACCACAAAAATTGTATAAAGAAGTGCTATAGAATTTTTATGAGATTGCTTTGTAACTGTGTTATAAAAATTCCTTAAGACCTATGAAAACGTTTATTCAACAATTCTATAAGTATTTCCTGCAAACCTTACAGAACCGCTTAAAGAACTAAAAGGTTCTATAGAACGGTGCCCATTTTTATGGTATAAGTGTTGTAAGAACGTTTTGAAAATCGTCTTAGAACAAACATTGCTCTATAACATTTGCTCTGAAAACGTTCTTACGAATTTATAGAACAGGAAATTGTTAGTTGGGTAGTTTATCTTGAATTATTTTTTAACGCCGTACATTAGCAATATATCAACTTCTTCTGAATGAAGAAACATTTTGTAAGCTCAAAAGTTATACGTTCATATTGAGTAATGAATGACAAGTATTTTGTAACATTTATGCACTTTAAACAAAGAACATTCAATTATTTCCCAACGCCTACTTGATCCTTCCACCATTAATGTGATTTTTAAGTGATGTTTCTTTTGAGACTCTTTAGGACGATATTGCTTGTAACTTTTAATGATTTCTCTAATAAAAGTTTATTAGAAAAAAGAGAGCTTTTTAACAGGAGCAAATTTGGGTATGTCACAATGTCTTAACTTAACTAATAAAACTCATACAAGTCATAAAATTAAAACATGTCTGTCAGTACAGGCTGTCACCAGTGCCTATTATCAGCTAATAATCATATTCAGAGTTTATTCTTGGGATTTAGAAAAATAAGTTATATTAAATATATTTCCCAGTGTACGGTGAATCATAAAATTCAGTTCGCTTGTATTCCAAAAAAGTTTCACTAAAGGCATGTCGCAAACTATAGTTTATCCTATATCACCTTGTATAATATACGCTACAAATAACACCAGCTATTTCCCAACATCTGGCGTGTTTCCTTCATTGTATGTGGTTTAAAAAATGCGACAATTCCGCATTGACCTCGACAATACTAAATTCATTTTAAACATTGTAGTGACTGCCGCATTTCTCATTACTCGTGATGGCCGGTTTTCTTTTACATCTCATTACTTGTAATTATTACTCATTACAGCGAAGCTCGAAGTGAAAACCAACAATCAGCGAAGTGAAATAATAGTGAACTAAGGCGGCGGTGCAATGAAAAATAAGCATTTGAATCGTGACAATGAATCTGGCCATGACCAATAACGAAATAATGATTTCTTTACTTTCATCGCACACTATTTTCTAGTTATTATATATCTAAAGCTGCGTCCAGACCAAATAAGCGGGCAAAAACATATTTTCCACTAATGTTCATGTAGTGTGGGACAGATATACATTTGTCTGAATCTTTTGCTTGCATGTATATGCTTTTGCAATAATAATGACACTCCCTGAAAATAGTTTTTAAACTTCTGAGTTCTTCTAAGTTCTGAGTAGAAATTTCATTAAATCTCTATTGGTGACTGAAACAACTAAGAACTAATGTTAAAAGTTGAAAGCAGTTTTCATTACGAATACGTCAGCAATTGAAAAGAAATCGCAAAATTCATTTTACAGTGTCATTATTATTGCAAACGGTTGTACCTCTGTAAACTATTGCACCATGAAAACGTTGATTTTTTTAAAAGTGTTATGTTCTACCACCTTCTGTTGTCGTTTTTTTTATTATCAAACACAAACAACTATTTTTACTTTATATGAGTACAGAATACCTCGATCAATAGTGTACATATTAATGGTTAGTGTTTAGAGAAATATTTGCTTTCATTTGCTCTTGCTCGCTGATTTCGTCTAGACGCAGCTTAAATGTGACTACAGACGGCACATTTTCATAGCGACTTTTATCTCAAGGTAATTATTTATTTCAATAAGGATCAATGTATTTCAGAAATTATGTAAATATACCAAATATTTTTTAGAACACTTTTAAGGATAAAAGTGATTATTCTAGTTAAAAATTGTGGAAAATTCTATTCGCTCATCTTAACAGATCCATTGACCGCGAAAAATTCTAGTACTTTGTGCATTGCTAATTTAAAAATTTACGGTTATTTTGCTATGACCTTGTACATAAACTGAAGAGTTTAAATATAGAGGGTGAGTCATAATGTCATTAATTTTAACCACGTATTCGGAAGGCCTAATAAAGAAAGAAAATCGAAAAAAAAATTTTTACTCGACCTTTAAAAAAAATAAACAAATCACCCTATAAAATTCGGTAACACGACGCTCCTGGTACGCTACAAACTTTCTGATGACGCAGCCATACGACAATCGAATGCCGAAGGAAACATCGTTGCCACATAATGTTTACATACATAAATCGTCTTAACACTTCAGCGTGTTATTTAAATTTACCACCATTTATTCGCACTTTCTGCATTTCCCGCATTTCTTTCCTCCCAGATTTGGAGATCACATCACACATTTGGAGGGGAAAGAATACAAGCACAAGCAGTAGCAATCACTAGTTTATTTCGGTGTCGTGTATTGGTTGTAAATTCACAATGCCTAATTATACAAATTTCTAATATGCGGAAATGGTACTTTTATACGGAGAATGCGAGAATGTTTGCTAAATACATTTCGGAGCTGTTGAATATCGGAAACGTTTTCCTAACAGTGTGCAAGTGCTTCAACGCCTTCGCGATACGGGTTCTGTGAAACCGCGTCTACTATTTCTATAAGAACCATCTCAAGGCGATTGGAGATATCCCAAAGCAGGGTCTACAGAATATTACGTGAAAACTCACTGAACCCGTATCATTTTCAGAAAGTTCAGGCTTTAGAACCTGCTGATTTCCCCAGCCGTCTTGAATTTTACAATTGGCTGACCCTAATTTTATTAATAAAGTGCTATGGATGAGTGCAACTTTACTCGAACTGGCATTTTAAACAGGTTAGTACTATACTACTTAAAAACAATAACCAATAACCTAACATTCGAAAGTATTTATTTATTATCTAAATTTGTTTTTATTAATTATTAATATTTAAGGAAAATTCATTCATGTTTTTATATATTTTTAGGTATTAATAATATTGTGTGAAACTAACTACTCAGTGGACAAAAGCCCCAACCTGCGTTGAATTACACCCACAATATCTACCCATATATTCCTTATTATTAGCTTTTGTAACATTTTTTTACTGTTTTAGAAAGGTATTTTAAGCTAATATAAATCAAATCTTCTACAATTCCTATCAATGAAGTCATATGTATGTTCTCTGATACCAAACATCTAGGTATGCTAATGAACAATTCCACAGACAAAGCTCTATTCAATAATTATCTAAAGAAAATAATCTAATTTACTCACTCTATAAAAATCTAACTTCACTTTTTTGGCAGTGGGAACACGACAAATTCAACCACAATAGATGAGATCTGACCTATTTCTGCATTTTTAGGATTGCTTCTTCAGGTGGTCTCCTTTAAGTTGAATCAAATATCTAACTATAAAAATTATTATAAAAATTAAAATTATTAGAAGTTAAATATCGACAATGACAAAAAAGTGACATCCTATAACAATCTCTATATCGCTGGGCTACTGTAATCTTTAGCCAGATGATCCCGAATATTAAAATCTGATTACTTATGGTAGGTATTAACGTTTCTGTGAAGCGAATGTTTGCATTAGTTTTTCAAGTGTAAAAAATGACTAGCAACTGCTTTAGCAGAACAATTTCCCGGTAAACATCTGTCAAATGCAGCTACTTTTACTGCGGTGTGCAGTGAGTGTAAGTGTAATGCGACGCGAACGTGACACAGGAAATTTGAAACCAAATCGTGGAAGAGATGGGGATCCAGGGCGTCCACGACGTATTGCAGCAGTGTGGCGTATCATACACGAGGCTCAATTATATCCGTACAATGTACAGCGTGTCCAAGACTTAATATCAAGGGATTGGACGAGGAGGACCAGTACCATGGCAGCCACGATCTCCTGACTTTAAATCATTTGGACTTCTTTTTGTGGGGATATTTAAAAAATGAAGTGTATCGTACAGAATTGAACATTATTGATGAATTCTATTAATAATTAATAACAATAGCGGCAAAAGCAATTGAATTTGCTGTATAAAATAGGTGTTATAACTTGTTTCTTTCCTTGTGAACTTCTTTCAATTGTTCGGTCGCTGATTGCACGTTTTGCCCTATCAGGTTTTACAGTGGACCAGTTTCCAGTGCCGTGCAGAAGTATGTTTTTAAATAATTTCTAAACTACTGTTTTTGATTTTTTATTTTCAAAATTGTATTTGTAAGAGTACTGAACTGATCAGTTTTTATTTTCAAACGTTATCATTACTCGTAAGATCATTGTCAGGTTCATCTTAACATTTTTGTAACTTATTTTTGTAAGAATTACCGTTCGTAGATGAATACATTAATATCACTATATGAACAAACCAAATACATATTATTTAATACCTGTTGGCCGTTGCGCAATACCTTAATTTAGAAAGTAACTATTACTTCTACCAAAGAGAAGAACAATGGGCACGTGGAAGCACAGCCCTATGCATGACCCAGTAATTCAAGGGTATTCTTTTATATTTTACTGTTCTCCTCCTCTTCTACTTATATGCCATTACTAGATGTTATAATTTGATATTTTCTCTTCTTTCTCATCATTAACATCGACCATCAACATTGTCATAATAATTTCAGAACTTTCTCCTCACCGTGCCGACACTTCCAGGTATTGTGTGTTCTGAGAAATGAGAATGGATTAGAGCGAGGATTAGAAATTTTGACAATAGCAGGAAAAAAATTGGTATCCCAGAAACTAATAAGAAATAAAGAAACAGTTCAGTGAGATTTAAACTAATCTGTTACCTTTTTTTTAAAAAAAAAAGTGTTTTATTTCGAAGATTTACGTTGTGTAGAAGTGTAAAGTGAATACTATTGCATTTTTTTGCAGTTTCATTTCCGAAAAACCCTTATCAACTTTATTCTTCTTTTGTTTTTTCAGTGCGTTATTGACTTTTTTACGATACTATTGTTCCGACATACAATTCATATGGGGCCGATAAGGAATAAGAAAGTTGATGATTTATTGATATCGAAATGTTGAAAGAAAAATTTTAATTCACACTTAAATTATTTGCAAAATTCATAAAGGTAAAACGATTACAGCAGGTTTTCGAAAATGCAACATATATGTATTTATAAGTTACCGAACAACCAAAGACCTCAACCTTTTTTTATTTAATTGGTCCTCTATCTCAGTCTCCGAGATCCCAATATAAAGGGTAATTCACAACTTATCTAAAAAAGTTGCAAATAGATACGTCATGAAAAATGGAGTCAATATCGTAAAAAAAATTGTAAAATCCTTGTAGTTTTAAAAAAATTATTGAAGTTGTATTTTCAACCTTTACAGCGCTGGGCACTGTAGTCTCTAGTCATCGGAACGCATTCTATCCGCGTTTTTAGTATTAATATTTTGCGATAGTGTTTACGTTAGTTTTTTAAGCGTCAAAAATGGCTTACGTTTGTAGCAACCCGGGATAGATGGATATCGTCATAATTTATGATAAAATAAGACAAATTGCCTTTCCTTAAATGGGCGATGGATTATGGACGAGGAAGACAGGTACCATGGCCGCCACGATCTCCTGACTTAGCTGCTGCGAATAACTTACCAGTACAAACAGAGACAAGAACCAGACAAGTTTGTGTTAGATTCGTAGAAACTGGATAAGACGGGCCCAAATGTACTTACAAGTCGATGGACAAATTTTGAACAGTTGTTGTAACATCAAATATCAAATTATTTTATTAATTAAAACCACAAATTAATGTTATTAATTAATAATAATGACAATAGCGGTAAAAACAGTTGAATTTGCTGATATAAAATAAGTGTTTTTTTATTTCATTCCTTGGGAAAATCTTTCAATTTTTTGTTCGGTCATTTTTTATTACACTTTGCCACCGACATGTTTTGCCTTATACAAGGTCAGGTTTTACAATGGACCAGTTTTCAGTGCTGTGCAGAAGTGTATTTTTAAATAATTTTCAAACTGTCCTCTTTGATTTTTTTACAAAACTGTATGTGTAAAAGTCCCCTGTACATTTTTTTAACAAGTTTTGAATCACTGCATTTCGCCAAAATGGCAAATATGATGTACAACTTGCAG
Source organism: Monochamus alternatus (assembly GCA_037114965.1). NCBI lineage: Eukaryota > Metazoa > Arthropoda > Insecta > Coleoptera > Cerambycidae > Monochamus > Monochamus alternatus. Next base: position 6,868,885 of record CM073426.1, on the reverse strand, counting down.
ATACACTCCATATATATATATTTTTAATTGGAAATGTTCACGAACGTGTCAAATAAAACCCCTCTGCGCTTAGTAGGTACATGCTTTTACAATAATAATAACAACACTCCTTTAAAACAGTATTTGAACTTCTGGAAATTCTGAGTAGAAATTTCATCAAATTTTTATTGGTAAGTGAAACAACTAAAAACTAATGTAAAAAGTTGATTTGAGTAGATTTCATTACAAATAAGTCAGCAGTTCAAAGTAAATTGCAAAATTTATTTTATAGAGTGCCATTATTATTGTAAACAATTGAACAGATATTTTCGGATGAAATATGTGTTTACTCAGACTTTATTTCAGATTAGAAGTGATTGTTGGTTAAAAATATTTATTTTCATTTGTCTGAGTAGGTGCATCGACGCTGTCAGACTAACTAACTACGTTTTTGCGTGACAAGAATATAAAAATATTCATAGAAATTTACTAACGCTTTTCGGGTCATCAAATATGAAAGGTAAAATATTTCTCTTAACATGTTAACGCAATCGAACCTAGTTTGTAACAAAGTACTCATGTACCTTTAGGTTTCATTCAGTCTCAGCATCGTGCTCTGAATGAAAAAAAGTTCATTGCCTTCAAGTTCAAGTTCACAATACCAAGTAAGATACGCGTACTCATTCATATGTTTGTATTTCATATCTGTATTAAGTGTTCTAACAAATAAAGCGTATACAAGTTTCGTAGAATCATTCCAAAGAGGCTGTTTGATATCCTGGATCAGGCGCTGCGGAAGACATCGAGGTGAACGGTTTTTTGGCTGACTCATACCTGACTGTCCTCGCCTATACTTTCCTTTGAATAACAATGAGTGCGATTTCAGGATCTGGAAGTTTACTGTTTATTTATCGACTTCTTCTTCTTTTCATGTAAAAATGATGGAAAAAGAAATGCTGCTCTCAGAAAATAAGATACAGAGCGTAGCAAAAAATTTATGAACTATAAAGCTTCAGATAGGCGGCGTAAGTGGCGCCCTGTACAATGTATGTAAAAATTATGAGGAAATTTGACCTTGGCTCGAAGTTACGATAGAAATTTACCACCCTGTATAATTTAATAACAACAGATCAATAATAAAATTGCTGAACACAAAGAATATTGATAAGCGATTATAAGGCAGGTTTTGTGTTCGTAGAAACTGAGTAAGACGAGTCCAAATATGTTTACACGTCGGTGGATAACATTTTGAACAGTTTTTGTAACATAAAGAATTACCTACCAAAATTGAAATATTTGTGATCTACTTATGCTACGTGTAACTTAAAATGATAAAAACTAAATATTCGTAGTAATATATAGATATTTAGGGTACAGAGTGTTGTTTACGTATTGCAGGAGATGGAAAGCTCTCTTTTTGGTAGGTTTTTGGGTCAATTAAAGCGTGCCAAGCAAAACACCAGAGATTACACGCTATTCTCTCTGTCCTTGAGAATGCTGCCAAGGTTGTGACACTTTTTGGTCTTTATTTATTTTGTTTTGTATTATACAAGAAAATGGATCGTTTTGCCAAGAAAAAGAATGACCCTGTATACTATGGGGTAACAGCATAAAAGCTATTTCACGTTTACCAGTTTTTATCCAATAGATTGATTGAGACACTGGCCAAATTACATCGGTGCTTAGTAATATGTAACAAATACATTGACGACTTTAAATATTTATAGAATAATGCTAATTTTAGTAGCGATCTACAATTTTGGAACTAATTTTTATTTTAAATACCTGTTTAAAGATTAGGTTACATACAGGGTGAGGCAAGTTTAAATAGTCAAACTTCAGTACGTTCAAACGTAAGTAAGTATAACCAAAGTTTACTAAATATAAGTTATACCACTCTATGTCGGCACTTTGATGTTTTGTGATCAAAGCCGTACCGCCGCACGTAAATACTGTCGCAAAAAATGGCCTAGTACGAGGGACTTAAAAAATATTTTTATACGAGGGATATTCCAAAAGTGTGATGTAAGGCTGCTTATTGTATAAATAAAGTATTTGTAATATAATAAATATTATAAAACGATTATAGGTAAATGTATACAGTTTTGTTAGTTAATCTGAACAATTAAAATAAAAACAGTGTCAAGAGACCATCTTCAAAGAGCCCTACCTCTCTTAGGAAACATTTGTGGATAAGACGAATTATGTAAATCGATATGAAATCATTCTTTGAATTTTCAGTCTTCGTTTGTCGGTTTAGTTTCCGGACATCTTGATATAATACTATATTACTTGTTCTTTAAGAAAATTCATTTCCTTTAATGTTTATTTTTTTCATTGTCAGTTAAATATGATTTTATACAAAAATAAAAATACCGGCCAATTTTGTTGTTTGCTTTTTTATGCTTTATATTACTTGTTCTTTAAGAAAATTCGTTTCGTTCAATGTTTATTTTTTTCATTGTCAATTAAAAATGATTTTAAACAAAAGTAAAAATACCGGCCAATTTTTTCTGCTTCTTTTATGGTATTCCGCATACAGTAAGCGGCAAAACTATGGAGTATTTTTTTAAATGGAAATCCCCTTTTTTGTATTTTTATTCAATCTGCGTCATTGAATTCTAAGTATTTTTATGTAACATACCCTATACCTATCTTAACCGTTTTAGAAAAAATGCGGTCTGAAAATCGACATCCACATTTCGACAGTCACCGTTTCATTTTGCTCAGCGAGTCCGAAATTTATTTAAATGGTATCAATGGCCGCTGGATTACGGACGCGGACCAATAGAGTGACCTCCAAGATCATCCGATCTTACACCCGTGTATTACTTTTTTATGGAGTTATTTAAAATCCAAGGCAAACAATCCTCAAAATATCGAAGAAAAATGGAATAAGGCAAGAGATGAGAAAAATTGTATATAGGCTTGCGTATTTTCAATAAACCAATGGAAGACGTTTTGAACATTTGATTTAACTTTTTTCGCTGTAAGTGGTTTGTAATTGTGAAATTTCTTGACAGTTTTGCTTACAGTGGTTTGACTGATCTGGATAGTTGTTATTGAATTATTATTTCAAAAACGGTTAAAAAAAGTTGATGAAAGTTGATGATATCATGATATCATTTTTATACTTTTTAAAATCTTCACACATTATTTTCTTGAAATTTTTGTTATGTAACACCATAATTTTTCATGATGTATGTATGTAGAATGACATGCTCTTTCAAATGGCATGGTCAAAATTGGAGGATGCAATTAAAAAAAATTGTCGATGACGTCATATCTGGAACAACGATGACGTCACAAATGTGGATCGTATGTCAAAAAGTGCCTTTTGCAAAAACAAAATCGACGTGCCAGGGGATTTTTTCGAACTCAATTTCAAAAATAATGAATTTATTCGTTACTTTTCGAAAGCACTGTATTTTATTTTATAAGACTGTCTTTTCAAAACTGAGAGGTTAATTGTGGCTCATCCTGTACATAAATGTGAAAAGTGAGCGGCCCAAGATCGTGCTCTTGTGTCTACTGAAGTGAACTGAAATGACCGTGTACCTTACGTCACTGTTAAGGTTAGAATTTCCGCGATTATTCAGCCGTTAATTTTTAAACAAATTGTTTGTTTTATGATCTGTGTACATAAATAATAATTTTAACCACAGAAATGCACGACTGTCTTAACTGCCTATTAGATGTGTCGTTATTAAATCTTCTTTGTGAAAGTTCTTGGAATAACGCTTTTAAAAAGGAAGTGTCTACTCTCCCGTCATCGGTTATTGTATCAAAATTTTCCCGGATTTTGAATTTACTTTTACAGAGTTTACATTATTTCCTTCAAAGAGTTTAATATCAAAATAATAAAGTAGAGTAGACGTCACCATTATCATCAAATTTGTTAATTAGATTGTAAATTATAAACAAAGATGTATTTTGCTTTTGTTTGTCGTTCTTATCAATTATGTATATTTATTTAGCGGTTTCAATCTTTATATAAGAAATATTAAACAAATATTTCAAATTGAAGAATTATTACTCTAATATAGATAAAATAATTATCTTCGAACGTAGTTAAATTAGTCAAAACAATATTTTTCACATTACATGCCATGCAATGTTTAACTGATAAATTAAATGCAGAAAATTATGTGTCTGTAATGTTAAAATTAAAATTCTAAATTAACAAATTACCATATTTTGTATGTACATAGGAAAACAGAGTGCTATTGTGAAGATTAATCTTTCGGTTTATACAGGGTGTATGAAAATTACAATAAATATTTTAAAATAAAGCTGTGAGAAAGTAGTGTTTGAAAAACATAACACCTTCATCCACTCGTGCCTTGAATAGTTGTTAAAGTTAGTTATTTTGAACCATCCAGGAAGTTGTCATCATCAAAAAAATTTGCAGATGGATTTGACACTGACGCTAGACGAATTTTTCTGGAAAAATTTCTAAATCATCCAACTCCAAATCCAAGAATGTTCAGAAAGGTTTTTCAACGACTTTCGGAGTCAGGCTCATTTCAGAAAGGTCCAATTCCTGGAAGACCTTTAAGTGTTAGAACGCCTGAGTTGGAAGAAGCTATTCTACACAAAATTGAAGACTAGGAAGTTCTCTGCAAATCTCAATGTAAACATAAATTAGTTTGGTCTGAAGCATCAACAGCCTTACTGCTGCTATCTTGCTCGCCTGCAATTTTGCCACTGGATTATGTAAAAAACAACTAAATGTTGTCTTTACCGCTGGCATATTGTTTACGGGCGTTAGTTAATTTTTCCAGAGGTGCTAGAATGGCAATAAATACGTTTGGTCTGATGAGAATCCTAATTTAATAATGGATTCTCGATTTCAACATCAGTTTTCTTTTGAATGTATGGGTGGATAATATTAGAAATTTTCTTGTTGGGCCTTACTTTTTACTAAGAAGTTTAACCCGTGCTTCCTACACGTTTGAAAACGTTTTACCTGAACTAGTTAACGATGTTCCTATGCGCTAAGACAAAGAATGTGGTTTATGCACGACGGTACTCCCCCACATTTCAGTTTGACAGATCAACCTTGAACACCCGATATGAACCCTATTGATTTTTTTGTTTCGGGACATCTCAAGACATTAGTTTGCAAGGTTCACACTGAATCTAAGAAGCACTTGCGTCAACAAAATATATATCTGGTTGTGATGTGATAAGAGCTACTCCTGGAATTTTTGCACGTGTTCGAAGTGTAATTTCAAAATATCTGAAGCATGTATTTTAGCTGGTAGCTGGAAGGTAGCCATTTCCAACATTTGTTATAATAAATCATAGTAAAGTAAATCCATTGTTAACTGATTATTTTGTAAGCATCGAATGTAACGAGTATCGTAAAAATGCATTTGGTCAAATAAATCAATTTTTTTGTTAATCAGCTTGGAATACAGAAGTATATAAAGAAACAAAAAGTGGAGATAATACAATAATAATAATGATAATATCTCCCTCATTCTAATCACAAGGATTAGCCTAGAAGTCGAAGACTTGTGCGGGAGAGGGGGCGGTATATTACTATTAAGCAGGACGCATTTGCGCCCAGGAACGACTTACGTTGGTAGGCCCTAACCGTCATTCAGTCACAATTGCCGAATTTTATTCATCATCGGTTTACTTGACGGTCAACCAAACTGATACCAACCGCATTCTATTGGAACCTCATGACGTCAAGGCAGTAATTCGGTCTGTCAATTTTAGAACCACTCATATTGGGGCGGTTCTAATTTTTGGTTTGTTTACAATCAAAACATAACCTGACTTGTGTGTGATGTAAATATACGTTCCAAATTCGAATGAAAATGTCGGAAATGGAATTAAATCATTCATTGGAACGAGAAAAGATAGAAATTAGTTACCATGGAATAAAATTTACAGGCTCCCTACGAAATTGCCTGTTGAAAATGATGAGTGAAAATATGCAAGAAAACTAGTACTACTAGTCCCAATACAGTAACATATCAAGTTTATTTTTTTTACTGGAGACACCATCACTAGCAATTAATAGATAAACGTAAAACGTCTATTATAGTTATATATTTTTGGTAAAACAAAGCCAAACACAGGACCAATGCATTCAATTGGCAATAATGATGACGTCATGAATTTAGAACCAAAGTAAAACCACTGTCAAAAAATCTGTCAATTTTATGTCAACCGAAACCAGAACCGAAACTGAATAAATTCGTCTAATGGCGCATATGATGACTTATTTTATTTGTATTATTATACAGGGTGATGTATTTTTGATTTTTCAATACCCACACCTTCGCCACTAGTAAGTTTCTAAAGCTGCGAATTTTTTGTTTCATACCTACTGTCTTACTAAATGCACACTGAATTTGGTTAAGTTATCTTATTAATTAGAAATTAAAAACTGTTTTTTTTTAATATTTGACACGCTGTATCTGGACAATGAATGTCCTAAAACCCCACATTTATACAGGGTGTTCCAGAATGATGGTCAAATATTTTACCAGTGTGTTGTTCCATAAGCCATTTCAGGGGGGGGGATCTTCATATAAAATTTTTCAATTTAGGTCCTCCCTGTTGAGATATTCGAATCTCAAAATGGCGGAAAAAAATAGTTGTTTTATTTTTCCTTAAAAACGGTTGCACTTAGATATTTCAATTTTGGTACACATTATCAGCTAGTCAAAAGCTATTTTGTGGTGGTGTCTATTCCTTAGCTCATGTTTCTGGAGGGCGGGAATAAGCAACCCTTAGATTTATTTCTTTCAGAACTTTTGCCTGCAATGGCCGATTTCAACAAAACTTTTTTTCTAAATACTTCACCTAATTTTACTACTTTTTTCCCTCTTGCAATTTTTTCATGCAACTAACAGTTTGCGGGGAACCAAATAAAAATAATTTTCCTTACTCTAAACATCTTTTCGTCACCAGTCACTGATAACCGCAGTAGGCGGTTGCTATGATGATGTTTCTCTGTTGTCTTATGAAACAAATCAGTCTTGACAGTTTTTGCAAATATTTGTAAACAACTGACTCTTCCGTACAAATATTAGCGAACAAATTGATGGAATATGCATACGGCAGGATTGGCAACAGTTATAGGAATACCTTTGTTTAGAAATATTTGCAAAAACTGTCAATTATAGACCTAATAGCGATTTGTTTGACAAGACAACAGAGCAACATCAACATAGCAACCGCCTACTGCGGTTATCAGTAACCGGTGATGATAAGATGTTTAGAGTAAGGAAAAGTATTTTTATTTTTTCCGCGCAAACTGTTGGTTGTATCAAAAAATTACAAGAGGGAAAAAAGTAGTCAAATTAGATATTTATTTAAGTTTGTTGGAATCGGGTATTGCAGGAGAAAGTTCTGGAAGAAACAAATCTAGGGGTTGTTTATTCCCACCTTCCAGAAACATGAGCCAAGAAGTAGATACCATTACAAAATAGCTTTTGACTAGCTGATATTGTGTACCAAAATTTAAATTTCTAAGTGTAACCGTTTTTAAGGAAAAATAAAAAAAATATTTTTTTCCGCCATTTTGAGACTCGAATATTTCAACAGAAAGGACTCAAATTGAAAAATTTCATATGAAGATCCCCCCTTAAAATCGCTTGTGGAATACACTGATAAAATATTTGACCATCATTCTGGAACACGCTGTATAACAAAGAATCCTTATTTTTGGCCACAGAATACGTCCCTGGATTTTTGACCTCTACTTAAGAAACACCCTGTATTTCTGAATACAGTTTTTGCGGATTTGAATTAAACACACCTATTAAACTGTTTTTTAATTGCCTCTTCGATGCTGACCGATAGTACCGTTAAGACAAATTAAAAAAAACCTGAAACAAACAACGGAGCGAATCGCATCCAGTTACTTCCAAAATCCAATAAGTAGGTGTACGTAACAGAATCAAGTAACAAACACTATATCGTGGCCGGTTATTAAGTTCAAATTTAGGTTAAACTGTATCTGAACAGTTAATCGCGGTTAGCTGTGAGTATAAATTAACGCACACTAGATCTTTTTTGGCGCGTCCACCGTTTAAAAACATACCTAAAGAAACTGGTGACCGTAGAAAGAAACAATTGTAGGAGTACTGACTTAGCAAAGGCCGAGTTGATTAAATTGATTTGAAAATGGTAATTTTTAAGACGAAAGTGGCTTACCTGCTTAAGACAAACGAATATATTCCTAATAGTTCCAAGTTGTACGTGGGAACACTTATTTGGGTTACTGTGTAATTATAATATGAGGAAAGCACGCATGGGCATTCGGGAAAGGTTGCCAAAGTGCGCTAGTGGTAATTTCGAGATATTGTCGAGTTTCATACGCGAACGACGTGTATTTAAGAGCGAAACGACCGACTCTCACGCCACCGAGTCATAGACTGGCCGTTCGGCCCGCGACATGTTTGAATTAGGTCAGACCGGACTCCCTCAGTCATCCGGCGGCGGATTTCTCCAAAAGAATGCCCCCGAGACCGTTCTGCCAACGGGTGACGCTGGTTATCTCCGTTTGGCGCTTGCCGAATGATGTACAAGGTGTTCTGATTTTTTCGAACCGTAAAAAGCACATTAAGTACGCAGGAGAGGATTTAAAACAAATAATAAACCTTTAAGAATTATATTTAATGCCATACTTAAATCTAGTGTCTTTCCAGAGTCTTGGAAACTTTCTAGGATTTGTCCTGTTTATAAAAAAGGTCCCAAAAATAATTACAACTAATTACAGGCCTATTGCAATTATAAGCAATTTTTCAAAAATGTTTGAAATAGGTATCCACAATCACCTTTACTCTCATGTCGAGAAATATATCTCCCAACATCAACACGGATTTGTAAAAGGACGTTCTACAACAACAAACCTAGTCTACAAAGTACAATATATTTCCGATGTATTAGATAGAGGCAGTCAGGTAGACGTAATATACACCGATTTTTCCATTGATAAACTGTATTCTGCGGGTATATGGGGTGCTCTATTAACCTTGTTTCGCTCATACCTTACAAACCGTTTCCAATATGTTCAGTATCGTGGCTTTCAGTCAAATAAATTTTCTCAATTTTCTGGTGTTCCTCAGGGATCTATTTTGGGGCCCTTATTCTTCATTATATTTATTAATGACTTAACTCAATTATTAAATATAAATTTTTTATTGTATGCGGATGACCTTAAATTATTTGTTGAGATAAAGTCACTATCTGATTGTTATAGATTACAAGATAATTTAACAAAAGTACACCGTTGGTGTGAAGATAACTATTTACCATTAAATATCAGTAAATGCAATATTATGTCGTATAGCCACCGGAGACTGATTCAACATTTTGATTATCTTTTGGATGATACTATTTTAAATAGAGTGTCGCAGTTCAAGGACCTTGGTGTAACATTTTGCGATAATATGTCTTTTGACGTGCATATTCATTTAATAACTGAATCTGCATTTAAAAGCCTGGGTTTTATTTTGCGTAATTCTAAGGCTTTTCACAACACGGCGACATTGAATACACTGTTTAATTGTTTTGTTCACTGCAAACTTGAATATGTCTCTATTGTTTGGTGTCCGATTTATAACACCCATATAAACCTATTAGAAAAAGTACAGCGTAGATATTTAAAGACACTGCATTTTATCAAATTTGATGTTTATCCGGTTCGTGGCATTCCAGAAGATGTTTTGTTATCAACATTTGACTTAATTAGCTTGCAGCGAAGGCGCATTATGTACTCTCTGATGTTTCTACACAAAATTGTTAATAATTTTCTAAATGCCCCTTCTCTGGTATCTAGAATTTTTTATCGAGTTCCTAGATTAAATTCTAGATCTAGTTCTGTTTTGCAGTTGCCAACTGCTCGTACTAATATACTTACGGCATCCCCTCTCCATCAAATGATTGCTAACTACCAATTGTATGAAGATCGACTTGATATATTTTTTCACTCAATTAATTTTATTAAATCTCTATTTGTTTAGCTGTTTTTTTTAAAAAGACATTTTTGTAATTTTATTGCTTGTTTTTTTTTTATTGTTTATGTTATATTTTTGCTAATTACTTTTTGTTTGTTATTTGATATTTTGTTTTTATTCGAGTTATTTCTGTCATTGTTTATTTTGTATTTTGAATTGTTTTTTTCCTTGTCCTGTAACTGGGATTCGTCCCGTTGGACACTGTATTTAAATAAATAAATAAATAATTTACGTAATGATCCGAAAGATTTGGAGAAGAGAATGTATGCCTGAAGATTGGAGAGATGCTATGATTATACTAATTTTAAAAAACGGAGATGCAACAGACTGTAGAAACTATAGGGGTATATCATTGCTAGACATAGGGTATAAATTCATGGCAACGTTAATAAAACAGAGAATAGAACCTATAGCAGGATTACAGATAGAGGAGTATCAAGCAGGTTTTAGAAAGGAGAGGTCAACAACGGACGAAATCTTCATGGTGAAGGAAATCCTGACGACATTCTACGCATATGGAATTAAAACAATGGTCTTATTCGTGGACTTCAGGAAAGCATATGATTCGGTCAAAAGGAATAAACTAAGTAAAATATTGATACCAACCAAACTGATTAGGCTATTGAACATGACCTTAGAAAATACTAAAAGCAAAGTACGAATAAAAGGTGAATAAAGGAATAAAGTTTTACTATTAACACAGGACTGGACAAGGAGACCTCTCTTAACGCTTCTTTTTAATTTAGTACTAGAAGAGGTCATAAGAGATAGTCACTTGAACAGAGAAGGACACATAATGTTTAAAAGTCACCAAATAGAAAGCTATGCAGATGACGTGGCCATAATCGCTGGAGATAGTAGAGAATTATAACAAGTAACGAGAAAACTTGTGGAGAAAGCACGTAAAGTGGGATTGCAGATAAATCTAAAGAAAATAAGCTTTTGAGAATAGTAGAACAAAGAAAAGATACCAAATTCAAATTGAGAACGCGGCGCGGAGAGATGGAGTTTGAAGAAGTTCAAGAATATGTGTATTTGGGGGCGCTGATAACGGGTAACTGTGATGAGGAGGAAGAAATTAATAGGAGAATAATAAAACCAAACAGAAGTTTGGCAGCAGTCAACCACTACATGAAATCAAAAATTGGTCCATAGGAGTAAAATGTCCTCAATCAATAATTTCTGAGTTGATTCTTTCCATTTCGACATGAATTCTCAGTTGTAAATCTGCTAAATTGTTGGATCGACCGAAGTATACTCTAGAATTTAAATAACCCCATAAAATTCAGAGGAGTTAAGTCGGGGAAACGCGCGGGCCACTCAAGAGATCCTCTCCGCCCTATCCATTTTCCGGGAAACGTATCATCAAGATATTGCCGAACTTTTAAGTCAAAGTGAGGTGGAGCTCCATCTTATTGAAACCAAATTTCATGGGGTCACTGTTCGCAGCGATGGGGAAAAGAACTGCTACAGCCGGCACCAACTCCAAACGCAGAAAATCTAAATATCTAGCAGTAGTGAGGTTTTCCTCAAAAAAGTAAGGACCTAAAAATCGCCTTCCTATGATGCCCACCCATACATTTAACTTGCCTTTACAGTGTCTGTGGAATTCTTGGGGATTGTCAATTGACCAATATCTACAATTATGGCGATGTACTGAGCCATTTAAGCACAATGTGGCCTCGTCAGAAAAAATATATTGTTTAAAAAGTTTGGATTTTCATCACACCGTACCATTAATTGTTCACAAAAGTACAACCGGCGGTCTGGGTCATCCTCATTTAATTCGTGTATCAGCTGGACTTTATATCCATGATACTTTTCTGTATGGAGTAACTTTACAACATATGATTGGTCCACATCGTTGTTTAGGGCTAGTTGTCTTGTTGACTGATGGGGATTTAACTTGATTTCTTCAGCGATTTGAGGTCGACCTTGCCGTGTCTCTTCTCTTACACACCCAATCTCTCTAAACTTGGCGACCAATTTACTCACCGTAGATCGTGCCATTGGTGGTGTGTCAGCATGTGTTTGTTTAAACATGCTTCCGAATGGGTTCGTAGCTTATCACCATATCCAACCATCATTCTATCTCTATCCTTTCACGTTCAGTTAAATGTGCCATTTCTTCTCCAAAGCTCCACAAAAATCAGTGATTTTACACACGAGTGGTGTTTTTGTTTCTAAGCAACGACCAAAAAACGAAATTTAATAATTTTTATCAGTGCCAACAAAAAGAACTCTAATTTTTATTGCTAAGCTTACAAATTTTTTTCGTTATTTGCATTTGTTTCGTATCCAAGTACAATTTTGTTTATGAAAAATGACATTAAATCATGTTTTGAAATAAATGTTATTTTCTCGCAATATCTTACTTGTTATTTGAGCTAGACCCATCAAACCCTACATCACTGTATTCGTAAGAGAAAGCTTTATCCGAATATGAAAAAATTACAGGGTATTCCAAAAAAAAATCAAATTTTCTGGGTCATCCTGTATACAACTGAATCATCTTAAAAGATGCCGTTCGTGAAAACAAAATCGACCTGTCTCAGCGTTTTTTTAAAAATCACTCAATATAAAAGTTATGAATTTTGTTCCAAACTTTATCATCACGCTGTATATGCCCACTGTTAGAGTGGAAAAGATGAAAAATATTTTTATTGCTAATTTTGAAAGAAAAAGAGATTTTTAATTAAATTTTATGCTTGCTTTTAAAATACTGTTGGTTAGTTGGTTGAATCTTGCATATGGGTGATCAAAAAATCAATAAATATGAAAATAAATGAAATTAATACACTTTAATTCTAATAAAAAGAAATGTTAATAAGAAAAGTTGTTTAAAATTGAATAATTTATCATTTCAATTTCTGTATAAATCGGCTTACTTTGATATAAACGAAAAATAAAACATTTTTCATTTTACCAGAAAAAGACATTCATGGTGAGAAATTTCTTTGATTTAGCAATTTTGATGTTGAAAAAATTACATATTCCACAACTGCTTAATGAAAATTGTTTATTTTTACGTTCACTGTTAACTCCTTGAAACAGTGGTGGCTTGTGGACTTAATAGGTGAAGCGAAAAAATAATACTTTTTGGTACTTTTTAAATATAAGGTCTATTTTTCGATGTCTAAAAAATGTAAACTTATCGATGATGTCATCATCTTCTTTCCTATTCTATTCTATCTATTCTTTTCTATTTGAAATTTTTGAAAAATTTTCAAGTCTAATTCCTGCCTTTTAGTTACGCGGATAAATTTCAACTCATTTTAAACAAGAAAAACTTGGTATTGCAATGGTATTTCCGATAAAACACAAATGGGATCATAGAATAGAAACATTTCGACAACTTCTGACAATAATATTTATCGATGCGAATAACCGTGCACCGACATGGAAATATCTACTACTGGTCTCATAAAAACTTATTCCAATTGCGTAAATCTAGCCACCTATAAGCGTCCTCGTTATAATAGCATCCACCGTAAATAAAACTGTTGAGCTGCAGCCGATTTTTGCCGATGCCGATTTCACGATACTTATTTTTCGAAAAGGCGTTCAGCACCCTACGTTTTATAATATTTTTTTTTCTTTATCAATTGTTTTTCATAAATTATGCGATGAGCATAAACCATGTATTTTTATCTATTTTTAAATACTAACAATATTGTGTGAAACCAACTAACCACTCTCTGGACTAAAGCCTCGACCAGCGTTAAATGACACCCACAATATCTACCCATATAGGCTTTATTATTAGCATTTGCATTTTTTTTATTGCATGGTAAAGGTATTTAAGCTAATCAATTTTCCTACAATTCCTATCAATGAAGTCATATGTATGCACTCTGATACCAAAAATCTAGGTATGCTAACGAACAATTCCATAGTTAAAGCTGTATTCAATAATTATCTAAATTAAAAATTAATCTAGTGAAATTTACTAACTTGGTTTATTGAAAACATTCTATAAATACTTAATTTAAAATAATTCTAATTTGTAGGTATAATAATTTTTATAGTTAGATATCTGACCCAACTTAAAGGAGGCCACCTGAAGAAGCAAACCTTTAAAATGCAGAAATAGATCAGAACTCATCTATTGTGGTTGAATTTTCGAATTTTCACGGTTTCAGATGGATCGCGCACGCTACTGACAAATTAAAGTGAATACCCTGTACAATGGACTGTTTTTGTTGTTTTAAAAAAATTATTCTCAAAGTTCAGATTCTATCATAGGTCATTAAAATGTAGACGGTCTAATCTACTTATTTATTACGATAAAACAACAAAAATTGGAACTACACAATAAGCATATATAAATAAGCCAATCAAATGCCGATACCACTAATCACGTCATGTACATTCTGCCTCTCCCCATAAAGAAGGTTTGATGCCAGCGGGTTCTTAGCTATATTCTTATTTATTGAATATGTATATTATTGCAACTACATATTTAATTTGTTAAGAAATTATTGCTTTGAAGCATATTTGAAAACATTATGTCCTAATCCTACTTTAAGAGAAAAAAATATCTAAAACGAATAGTTTTTCTATCAGTACATTTCAAAGATAAAAATACAACTGCAATAAAATGCAGAACCATGTTATGAGAAGACTACCAAAATATCCTCAAAACCGTAACGTACGACAACACTGCAATCCATTACCTGTTTCTGTTAACCTCAAATTACTATCAGTAGTATTATGACTAGTGCGTTTCGTTTTTCTGTACCTAGTGCTTGCTTGATATTTGTGATTGTACAGGGTGTTTAAGTTTCGTCGCAGTTGTAGAACCTATAAGAAATAGAAAGATGCAGTTTTCACCACATTGAGCTACTTTTTCGAAAAACTGAGTAATTTCTCTACAGGACTCTTTTAAAATATGGCACAAATTTACATTTTTTAAAATGAAACATTATGTATATTTTTATATAATTCCTTTGCATTATGTGTTTTACACTCTTAATGACATGATCACTACCGCATGGTAGTTATCAGATCTAAGCCATCTCGGACGATGGTTATCATAGGCGCCGATTTTCCGGAGGAAAAGAGGGTTTTGTTCCATTTTTCAAACTTCGTGCTAGATTTCCGAAATAATTTTTTTATTGTTTTTAGTCCTCCCTGAACACGTGGTTCAAATGTTTGTAGTTAGTGTTAATTAACACTGTATTTGTTATTAAAATTAGAGTTGCTGATTTTTTTAGTTGGAAACAATAACATACCATTGTTAGAATTTTCAAATATGTATGTTGTCAGTTTGACTGAAAAAGATATTTTACACTAAATACACCTCGAAAATAAAACGTTGGTTACGGTCCTGGTTTTATTGATTCAAGACTTCAGCTAATAGCAACTGTTCTGAATGCTCGGTCAATTAGGTGATATTAACTACGATATTGAAGCTATTAGTCTTTTCATCTTTTTATTTTCCTTCTGTGAAACTTTTTCAAAGATCTAAATACTGCATATTAATTTGCCTTTAATTTTACGAGTATGTCCAATTACAATCAAATATTTTAGTCCATTGAAATGTTACATTATTTTTAGCGTGCATTTTTTAGAGGACGCAATTTTATTGTTTAGATGTGAGGGGGGGGGGTCAAAAAAAAGCTTGAAATTGACTTAAATCTTCATCATGCCTACTGGGGATACCACGTAAAAAAAAGCGCCTCCAGACTCTACCTTATAGAAATTTAATCAATTGTATTTTATTTTACATACCTCAGAATTGTTACTTTTTTATGGATAAAATTTACGTTTTCTAACATTCAATCGTCATTTACTCGAAAACTTTCCTATGTAAGAGGGTACAATTTTAGTACTGTCTGATAGAGAATTAAACGATCTTTCAGAATCAAGGAAAAAAATATGATGTTGCCATTTAAAAAAAATCGATGACGTCATTACTCGAAAACAAATGACATTTGAAAATCGCATTTTACGCTAAAATATGTATTTTTTAAATTAAAAATCGACCTGTTCGAGGATTTTTCCCAAAAAATAATTGTTTCGTTTTTGTTGAATTTATTCCATGCTTTTGGCGCATACTGTATAATAAAAATTCTTCGGTGAAAACCACTCTACAAAAATGCTTAGATTTTTTTTTAAAGAATGGCGTCCAAAAGAAAATTTGTCCAAAAGTTTTGATTGTTTTTCTTTAATATCTTTGTTATTTCTGATTTTACAACAAAAAGTTATTGGACTAAAATTGTAGAATATTCAATTTGCAATAAAAAATATTTTTTTAAAAAATATGTATGGCCAATAAAACCTGATAAATGCTAAATATAATTTAACCCCCTTTTCCAAGATGGAGGCCGAAGTTGGAGGGTTGTGACCCCACAAACTTCAAGTTAAGCTTTTGTTGAGCCCCCCTCACATCTAAACAATAAAATTGCGTCCTCTAAAAAATACAACCCCAAATGTAACGTTTCAATGGACTATTTCATCTTATTCATATTTATTCGCTACTGAAATTCCTCGATCTTCTATTTGTTTGAAATTAGTCAGAAAGCGACAAAATTCCCTCTAAACGCAATCGGTGTAAACTGTTAGTTACAGAGATCTCCGCTTTAAACTTTATGGCGCCACTTCCTGGTCGATCACAGCAGCGGCCTTTCCTCTTTCTCATAGTCCAGTGATTTTTCGTAGCTCGCAGCCGTAGCCGTATGTCTAAGAGTCGATTGGCTGAGAGAAACCACAACTCATCCTATTTACGCTACAACAAAGAACATTGGTGACATATATCATTCTCCTAATAGAGTTGACGGGATTGTGGGTTTATCAACCGATTTTTGCAACTAAATAAAATCATTAATCAAACAAACTGAAAGAAGCCCTTGAATTTGGATTAAACTGCTCGTAAATAGAATATACAGGGTGAATTAACAATATTTAAATTATTTTTGTACGAAATACCATCTACTTCCTAAATGAATGTTGAATGCTGATGGTACAAAATTATTATCTTAAAAAAAATAGTCTCGCGTCCTTGCATTATGGTGTCATTTTTTCCAAACATTACCGAACTTGAAATTTAGCACGTCATTATAATTTACCATTCTGGATAACTTTTTCAAGCAACATTTCGCTGTATTTTTAGCCTCTATGCACTGAATATTTCAAATAGGATTATTTCAAAAACTGTTACTCCTAACAACTTAACGAGATGTACTTTTTCAGATAAAAAAGATAGGACAATCGATTGTTTCAATAGTCAGATGGATATATTAAGCCGCAAAAAAGTTCTGCCATTTGAAAGAAGCGTGATATGATAAGTGGCGCCCTCTCTAGTGACGTCAAAATTAAAAACAATTTTAAATTTCTCGCCCCCAAAAAATCCCGATTTTGAAAATGTATGAAATTATTTGGATTTTACTTTAAAATAACTTACCTGATCCATGAAAGGTTTGATCGAAAATATATATTAAGTTGTAAGATAAAATAATTTAGGTATATTAGTAACTACATAATATTTGTAATATTAATAGCATACTTACATAAGATAATTTATTATTTTTTTATTCTACCCAATTGGCAATTAAATAAGTACTTTCCCAACTGCTCTAATAGATGAAAATTTACAATGTGGCACTAAATAATATTTAGAATAGTTGGGAATATGGACCAAATTAGGAGACTTGAGGAGGGGGGCTAACCCCAACAAAAATCGAATTGGTTCCCCCAAAAATATTCAAAAAAATTATCACATACACATTCCAAAACCGGCGTTAAAAAACATTTTTCAACCTAAAAATATTGTTCAATGTTTCCATTATTTCCAAATAAGAAACAGGAGACAAATATTGTCCATTACAATCCACATAGAACTGTTATTTTTGTATATTGTTTATATTGTGTTTTTAAATTTATTTTATTATATGTTGGTATACAGAGTGTTCAGAATAGCAGCGCCAATAATGAAAGAGCTTCCTTATCTGACTTAAAGCAACAAAAATTTCTTATGAAAGAAGTTTGGTGTGAATACCTAATTTTTTTGGTAAAACCTGGGGAATGAAACCAAGGGTGGTCATGTGGATATACACTGCCATTGTGAGACCAATGTTAGCCTATGGAGCTGTCGTCTGGTGGCCGAAAGTTCAACAGATGACAGCTAAACAAAAGCTCAGCCAGGTACAAAGGATTGCCTGCCTAAGCATAACTGGAGCTATGCGTACGACACCTACCATAGCAATGGAGGTGATGCTATGTCTACCACCTTTGGATATTTATCTAAGAGAAGTGGCTGTGACAACTATGCTTCGCCTCAAAAATACTGGTATTATACCTGAGGTAGGATGTGGAGAAGCTAGAAGTTGCCTGTGGAGTGGGGTCGTCAGAAAGTTGCCCCTTTTGCAGGCAGACAATGACAGCATTCCTCCCAAGTTTGTGTTTGACAGACCCTACACGGTACGTATCAGAATCGAGGAGACCGCCAGTGAAGATGTTATTAACATCTACACGGACGGGTCAAAAAAGAAGGAAGGTGCAGGATGTGGAATTTATTCCGGATCCTTGCATATTCGTTATCAGTGGGCGATGGATAGGCATGCTACCGTAGTACAAACGGAATTAGCAGGTATAACCATAGCCGCCAAAGAAATTGCCCGTAGAGATATAACTGGCAAAATCATCAGAATCTACACAGATGGTAGACAATCACTACTGATCCTACGTAATCATAAGATAATAACTAGATCAGCATGGGAATGCCATCAGGCACTAGTAGTGGCCTCAGCTAACAACAGCGTATCTGTACGCTGGGTAAAGGGACACGACCGGTGCAATGGCAATAAAGTAGCTGACAAACTGGCTAGGAGTGCATCGGGTCTGAATATTTTTGGACCCGGTCCCTCCAGTATGCTTCCGTTGTCAGCATTTGTTGAAATTATCAAAGAACACACCCACAAAGAGTTTAAGAAACGTTGGGATGAAGCAAATGGCTGTAATTTGGCAAAGGAGTCCCTAGGGTACCCCTGCAAGGATACAGCCAAAAAGTACCTGGCTATGACTAGGACAAGCCTCCGTCTAGTGACAGGTATTCAAACTGGACACTGCTGGTTAAGAAAGCACCTCTATAACATGAGGAAGTGTGATACACCTCTTTGTAGGGGCTGCGAACAGGAAGACGAGACAGTGCTCCATGCACTCTGTGAGTGCGCTGCCATCTCGTCAACAAGAGAGTCCGTGTTGGGAGAGCGATGGCCTTCTATGGCCTACATTAGAGAGATCCCCCTGAGCAGCGTCACCACCTTTTTCTCCTTATTAGGTTGGCTGACGGCTTAGGTGGACTGATCTCCTAATGGGAGGAGGTACAATGGGCCCAATGGGGCCTAAGTGCTGTAGCCGTTTCGCTACCCTCCCCCTTAATTCCAGATTCCAGATTCCAGAATACCTAATTTTTCTACAAATACATTTCAAAAGTAAAAATACAACTAATAGAGAGAATTGAATCATACAAAATTTAGTTTACATTTTAAAACCTTACCATTTGCCTCCTCCAAATTAAAATACCGAATGCATCACTCAATTTTCCACATAGAAATCATAAAATATACAGAACGCCAAAACAGGTACCGAAAATGGTCAACCTATGGAGAAAACACAGTGATGGGCGGGAATTTCAAAATATGAAAATTTTTCGCCCAATTCGTAGAAACATATGACTTCTATGGTCCAATTACAAACATTCCGTTTTGGTTTGAATTGTATGCTATGATTAAAATGCCGTATAACCAACAGCTTACATTAAGTTTTCCCTAGATGGCTGCTTTCTAAACTCGTCCATAGTCTGACTAGTTTTGGGTGCCTAATGTAAAGACTCCTGGCGTTCTATATATTTTATTATACTATATTTCTATGATTTTTCCTCATTTTTAAATGAACTTCATTGCTACGTTTTTTCCTTCAAGAGCATTAAAATTAAGCAGTGGGATTAGTTAGTATCGAATCACGATCACAAAATTACAGTCGAAAAAATGCAGCTCAGGATATTGTATTTAGTACTCCATATCACATCTTTGTTGGCTACGTAATAGTAATAATAATATTTTTATGGTCATAGATTTCATTCAAATATAGACATTGTCATAGAGAAAGTAAGAAACACAATATAAAAGTAACGAACAATACTGTTAAGTACAAAGAAAGAATAAAACGAAATCAATCGAGTTTGAAATTAAATACCCTGTAACTTCGTTAATAATCAGTTTTGGGAAAAATTTTATAGAAAGAGGTAGCATTTATTTTCGGTCTAGAACTATCCCCTAAATTTTCTGCTCATCATTTCCGCACACCCTGTATATATTAGAGCAAAAATGGGCTCAACTGTTCTTAAACATGCTAAGATTAAGATGTTCAACAAAAATGTTATCAAAGGACCTAGTAAGATCATCATGGACCGAGGCGACTGACTGAAATTTTTGAAGATTTCTCTTCACAAATAAACAAGCTTCAAAAAAAGGAGACAGGGAAGTGAAGTATGTTATGTTGCTTGAACAACGGTTTACAGGAGCCTATTTGAATAACATTAAGTATATATTCTTCTTCTGTTGAAGCACAAAAATGCGGTTAAGATAGCCGACTGCCCCCAGTAGATGATCGGTTCAGTTTTCTTGAAGCCTCGTTAATGTGCACCTCCCAAGTCAGTTACTCATCAATATTTAATCCTAGAAATTTATAGTTATGGACTGACTAACGTCTTGTCGTTTAGGAGTAATTGAAGATCTGGAACAATTCTTCTTTTATGAAAAGTCATATAGTGGGTCTTGGAAACGTTGATTGAAGTTGTTGAGAACTTTATTTGCTCTGATTTCGAGTAAGAGAGGAAATAGTTACTCTAGTATCATCGGCATAACATATCTTTTCTTATCTACCATATAAATTTAAAATTGATAGACATTTCACAGGCAAATATCGTATAACCCTGTCCAGCCTTTGTCAATTTAACTTGTTATTTGGGAAATATATAGCGATATCCCTTCCTCTCCTTTCAAAACCAAAGCGCCCGCTTCAGTCTAGATGCGAGGGCGATAACCACCCTTTCACAAAAACGTGGAGGAGCCATTTTTTGTAGTTTATTTCTCTTAACTACGTTGATTTTAAATCATGTTCCCTCATTGATTTGTAAAATCATCCCAGGAATGTTAGGGAGAGAAATTGGTACACTGTTTTCTCTTGTCTTTCTTGAAGTATTTTTTTATAAATGGGGTATTACAGCTTACTTAAAGTAAGAACTTTTGTTATTGTTATACAATGTGTTACATAATGACGTTAAGGGCAGGGAAGCGTCTATATTTAAAAATAAAGAAACAAGTTTAGGTATATATAAACATGGGTTGAGAAATTTTTCGATTTCAAGACACAGAGTGTTCAAAATTTTCTTTTTTAAATTTATGGCAAATCTGAGTAAAACTCTCTGACTACGAGGCGTTCGTAAACGGTTTTCGCAAGCAACGCCATTCATTTTGAATACTTATACTTATTATTTCACATTTTATTCTGTGTTGTGAAAAGAACCATTCACAGTTTGTATGTTTATATGTAGATGTATTTGTGTTTATTATGTACAAGCACCTGAAATGGTAGGTGTGCGACGCTGCCGTTTATTCAAGACCTCTAATCTATTACCGTTGTTCTTCAGAAAAGGAAAATGTTAAATGAAATATGTTTCGTGAGGTACAATTTATCAAACAACAAAATAAAGGCACACTCTGTATAATCTTTTTTCTCTATTTTTTTAAATAAAGGATTTGCCCTTAGACCCTTAGATTGTCTTAACATTATTCTGTAGCAGTCTCTATATAGTTAATAAACATCTTTAATAACAAAAAAATAATTTATCAATAAATGCCCACAGCATAAGAACATTCCTTCAAAGGAGCAATAGAGGATGTGAAAACACATTTTTTTGAATAAATAGGTTTATTGTCGTTAAATGAATAAAGGATTGTAAGTGATAGCACTTTCTCCTTCCCTTTTAAATTTCATGCAATCTGTGGTCTAAAGTGTCATATCTACTAAAATTAATCAGGAATTATTATGCGGTTGACTGCATCATAGTCCCACTTAATAGACTGATGGATGATCTGCTTATTAGTCGGATGCTTGCTTGATTTCGTCGACTTTATGTTGTTTTATATCTAAATGCCTTATTAAATCAAAAATTAGCAGCAAACTGTTACGCAAAAAGACAACAATTGAATTTGAGAACAGTGTAAAAGACATAATTTTTACATCCCTGAAAAGTATGATTACTGAAATAACTTCGAGCAATGTTATAATCGTTTAATATCGATATGCGATAAGTAGTTAATTTGTAGTATTTTGTGATTAATTTCAACCCTACCAGTGCTGCAACACACTCTGTATACGTAAGTTGACCTGAGTCATCTTTGATTTCAGAAATATGTCGTTGAGAGATGTCTCGACCTCTCTGGCCACCCTGTAGAAATGATCACCTCAGGAAAATGCTTGTGTTTTTTCATAAGTCTGGTACGGCACCTTTGGCAGCAAATTTAAACAGTTTTTATTTATTTTCTCAGTTTAGATAGAGAATAATAATTTAAATATGAATTATGTCGAGTATTTCCGAATATCTTATCAAAGTGCTTTATTTTTTAAATTTATTAGAATGGCTCATTGCCGAGTTGCCAAATAGTTTCTAATCCTCTATTTTTTCTTTCAATCCCATATCTAAGGTCGATCAAATCCAATGTTCTTACAGCTTTTATAAATCAGATCAGAAATATTTCTATATCTAATATATAAAATTCTCGTGTCACAGTTTTAGACGCCATACTCCTCGGAAACGGCTTGACCGATTTTTATGAAATTTTATATGTATATTCGGTAGGTCTGAGAATCGGTCGTAATCTATTTTTCATACCCCTAAGTGATAGGAGTGGACCACCCCAAACAATTTTTTTTTTATTTTTTGGACAAAATTTTTTATATGTGGCATTAAAAAATACATACAACCTTTAATTTTCATCCTTCTATCACAAGCCCCTATTTTTTAATAACCATTTTAGTAATTTAATCATTGTTAACCCTCGTCGATAACTGATCGATTATCACTAGATCAGTTATCTCTGCCAGGCATCTACCGGTGTCACTTCTCACCCAGTAAACAGCACGGAGTAGGGATGAGAACGAAGCCTGTCTTTCTCACAATAAGCCTTCTCTCACTCCCTACACAGTTTTCGACTATTATTGTTGTGTATGAATCGAGCGTAATAGTGACGTTTACAATTATCATTTTACCCCCTAAGTGTAATTCTCAAGTAAATTTATTATTAATTTGCTGGGCCATAATTATTTATTTCCTATTTTATCAATAATTAATAAAATTATTAATTTTAAGTGTAGTTCTCATTATTAGTCAATTAAGTGATATACATAACCTCAAAAGTACGCAACACGTGTTACGAGCTCCCGACAACAATAGCTATTATTTTACTATATGGCTATTTTTTTGTACAGTGAACAATGCCAACAAGACGTAAAGAGGCTAATTTGGGCCGTCAAACAAGTAAAATTGCAGGCGCGCGAAATAATTCAAAAAATGAATGTTTCGTGTTTTGTTATTCTTATAGGCCGTCATCGTTCACAGTGCTCCATTCCTCTTTTAGTCATATACCACATCTCCACACACTTACAATAAGTTAGTTATTTTTTATTTAACTGCCAAAGTATTCACTAGAAATAATTCATATGGCAAAACAACGTTTGCCGAGTCAGTGTACAAATAAAAGTAAACAGGATTTCAACCATGACTTTAATTTTGTTAGAAACCCTTTAAAAACTTTTCCACTCTATTTCCAAGTTTTTACTCAGTTTTCTTCGTGACAACCTTCAGCGTAATATCAATATCAAAGTCCTTGACATAGTCCTAGAATTTGATATTTTTCATATCGACGTAGTTTTCTAGCCAAATAAAGATTATATTTGCAGTAAGTTTTTTCCTGTGTAGATTTTTACGATTCTTTTAATTCTTTTGTTTACGTTTACAGATCTTCACCTAAACTTCAAGTTTATATTGGAGATAAAAATAGATTAGTTTCAGAGAAAAATTAATACGTCTAAACTTACGTTTTACTCCAATAAAAACTTTGCCCTACATACAATCTTTCAAAAGTAGCCTTCGAACTGAGAATCGAAGTAGTTTTTATTTGATTTTTACCTAAAGTATTTCAAGAGGAGAATTTAACTGGATAATTATTTGTATTTTTCATTAACTACTGATGCATTAGTTGTGTGTATTATTTGTACTACAACATGCTTCACTTCTCATCTTCACGCCCCTGTAAATCTGTGTGGATAGTGCGATTCTGAAGATTATTGAATAACTTTCTCTACAAAACTGTTAAAAGTGGGCTTTTTAATTGCCATTTTTGATG
Organism: Monochamus alternatus; assembly: GCA_037114965.1. NCBI lineage: Eukaryota > Metazoa > Arthropoda > Insecta > Coleoptera > Cerambycidae > Monochamus > Monochamus alternatus. The sequence goes on along the minus strand of CM073426.1, from coordinate 6,844,509 downwards.
TTAAAAATGTCATTTTTTGACACGCGTGTTAAAAGTAAATCAAAAGCACTGGTTGCTACGAAAATTTTGGTTCATAAACATTGCGATCTGTGTGGCATTTTTTGATTTCTTATTTTTATTGAGTTTAAAGTTCTTCCGATTGTTTTGTAGAAAAATTATTGTATGATATACATGTTAAAAGTGATTTTATTTTGTTCGTCATCATCTTCACTCACAAAATAAAATCTTACTTTTAACACGTATAGCATAAATAGCTATTATCTACTCCTATTAATTTATATATTAATTATTCAACTGCTTTTGAGCAATTAATAGTATCAATAAACAAATAGCATGTGTTTTTATAGTGAGTTATTATAACTCACGCTGGGCTTCTACAATGATAATTCGGTATGAAAATAGTGTACGCAGTAAATTCTTGAAAATTTTTAAGCCGATAAATACGTTCCATTGGTGTAAAATGGAAAGGAATGAATAATTAAAAGATTTTAAAATTATTAAATTGCCAACGCCTCTCAGTAGGCGGAACTGTCAATTATTATCATTAAGGGGACTAATGTCATTTGATATTTTAACAAAATAATTTTGACGTTTTCAAATCAATTTTCTTTCTCGATACTTGTATCTTAGTATTTATTGTTATAGTCGTAGATAAAGTATAGTATTCAACTTGCGGTAATGGTCATAACTCACTTGATGAATTACAGCACTCGCCTGCGGCTCGTGCTGCAAACTTCATCTGCGTGAGTTATGACCTGCATTACCGCTCGTTAAATAATATACCATTACTCAATGATATGGTTTATCTAATCGATATAAGGGACTAAACAAAACGACATAAGACTTGCCATAAAAACATCAAAAGTTTTCGCGTGTACCCTAGTCAGTCAACTGAGATAAGTTGTCTAGTTACCTTTAGTAGAACAAATTATAGAAAATATACATATTTAGCGTTAGAAGGTGCTAATTTAATAAAACGTCGACTTAGGTAGTAAAATCGTGTTAATAAATTATTTTTTATTGTGTGGTATGGTCATTGAATAATAAATAACTTTACTCAATGGTATGGTTTATCTAATCGATATAACCAAAAGAAGATAGCGGCTGCAAGAAGACGATCTCGGATGAATAAACGCGATAGGCACGTACCGCATAAGAAAATGTTTGTAAGATTAGTTCAACATTTAAGAGATTATGAACGCCAGTACTCTAATGTTGAGCAAAAACAAACTTTAAATGCCGTAGAAGACTCTAGTCACTTAAATAAAAATGATTAAATACGTATTTATTTATTATTGAGTTCTCTGTTAGCTGACTTGTTGCTGTTTTATAGTGTGTTATACGTAAAAGACTAATTTTTTTTATTTTTTGTTTATATGGAATAACAAAGTGAACACTACAAACAAATGTATGTGTCAAAAAGTAGTACCTCACGAGTGGCGTGGGCATTTTGCTTTTTAATAGAACTCCTTTCCTCATCTTCCACTTCAATAATTAAATATGACAACAATGCTGGTGGCGCTCCAACCTGCAACTACACGTGCTCAGCGCTGTTCTGCTCAGTGGCGTACTATGAAAATTGCGAAAAAAGGCAACAAAAAAAATATTAGTTTTTGTGACAGAATTTAAGAAAACAAACTTGTGATATGTGTTTGTTAAGGTCACAGGCACCCCCCTCCAAACCGGACCCCCCTTCAAAGTTACACCCTGTAGATACAATAAATAAATAAATAAATAACAACAATAATATATACAGGGTGTCCCGTAATTCCACGTAAATATTGAAAGGGGGTATTTTATGGCCTAATTTACAGAGATATTCGCGTTGGTGGGGTGAACCTAAAATTCAATTTTAATTTCTTTTTTCAAAAATGGCTCAACCTAAAATTTTGAAATTTGGTACGTATGTTCTACTGATGGAACTAGGTTTTAGCAATACATTTTTATTTTCACCCTTCACTTCGAAGTGGTTAAAACAAACAACCCTTCCTGATGTTTTGACCAGAACTTTTTTCTAGATGGCTACGGATCAAAATTAAAATTACGGTTTTATGGACCTTTAAATTTAGAAATTTTTCTTGCTCTTTTAGTTTTTCCAAAAAAATAATATTTTCTGAGTAAAGAAAACTATTTCTTATCAATTACCACCCTATTAAACTGGAAATAATAATAAATAAAAACACATAGGAGACGTGTGTCATTTTGTGGAGTCTTATTGACAGTTCCAGAGTTTTCAACTGCTTCACAAGGCTTGTTAAACGAATTGTGCCTAATCTAATAATTACTGTTATTAACAAGATGCAGAACGTTTTTAGCAATCAGGAATATGCATTTGATATTAGGGGATAATTTGTGATAATCTATCTAACAGTGTACAATGGTACTAACTTGTGAAATATGGATAACTGTTTAAATAGTTGGTTTTTCAGTAAGTAGGTGAGCTTTTATGCACATTTTTTGATAATTTTTGGAATCGTTGGGCAAAGTAACTTCCTAACCATTTTAATTGATAGTATCGAACAATATGGCAACCTCGCCTTCGTGAATCACATGGTTTATTTTATTAGGTTACGTCAGCGGTCCTCAAAATGTAGGTATTTAAAAATATATATATCCGTAAATATTTGAAATTTTAAAAAATGACTCACTAGACTCATCTACATGACCAACTACACCTGCAGTTAGTTAAAATATTTGTACTTATTTAAGATTCACCCTGTATACAGGGTGAACCTTAAATAAGTAGTTCGTCATTTAAATCAGTCTAGTGAAAGCCATTTTTAAAAATTTCTAATATTTACGGAGATATTAATTTTTTTTTTAAATACCCACATTTTGAGGACCGCTGGCTGATTTTTCATCCAACAACGTAATGAAACATATGATTTGTTGCGAGGTTGCCATATCTCCTCCAATATAAATATTACGTTTCCTTTAACGTAATAGTTCTATTTTAAAAATACTTGTTTTAAGCATAAGTACAGTAAAATTGGGTATGTAGTATGATACGCAGCAATATTAACATAAATTTTAACATCTGAACTAACCTTACTATACTTCAACGATTAAAAATGAATTTCCGCAAGTTCAATACTACCGTCAAATATTTAGGAAGATATTACGTGATATTACTATGTCCAATGTTCAAAAATTATACATAAACGTGCACACAAGCTTACCTGTTTGTTAAAAAATTAACTATTTAATCAGTAATCCACATTTCACAAGTTAAATGTCATTGTACACTGTTAGAAAGGGACACAAAACAAAATTTCCTTAAGTTATTTTATGAAGAATAACGAAAAACTATGCACGCGTTTTTTATTTAAAATGGAAAAAATGTCAACTTTTAGCAAATTTTATTGCTATTTTCATGCATTATGTGGGGTTAACGAGTTTGACTTGGGCTTCCGATAATCTGTCATGACAGTCAATGACAGTTTGATAATAAAAAATAATATAAAATGTTACACTTAACAAAATTCGCTAAAAGTTGAGATTTTTTCTTCCTTGAAGCAAAGACATTTGTGTAATACTGGCAACACTGTGAACCACACGTTCAGTCTGCAGCACTATGACTCATAAAAGTATGAAGGGTCGGTCTAGGCCAGCGGTCCTCAACAAGTTTTCTACTGAAAAATTACGAAATTTATTTAAAATTTCACTTTTTTATTTCTGATTTTTTTGTAAAAAAACTATTAATTATGTGTTCTACACACAAAACTATACTGCTGGTTAAAATATTTGTACTTATTTAAGATTCACCCTGTATATAGCAATTCATCTTTCTTCAAACTCAATATTATGGATTTTCGGAAATTATTGAATATCTTTTTTTGCTGCACCCACAAATTAATGTCGGCGTCTTTTGTAATTTTTTATATTCCCTTATATCGACAAGATAAAGTATACATAATATTGCAACCAATACTAACAAGAAAAACCCCAACGATGGCACATATTTCCTTATCAAAACTCGTTTATTTTTCGATGTTTCTCCGTACAAAGAAAAGTTTAATTAATGTATCATTTAATCACAGGTAAATAGATTCTATGACCCAGTATCAGAAGACGGATGGATCGTGCATGTCTGAACTGCTCTTTTTAAATAAAACATGTGGTGGTAGGTGAGCGGCGTTGTTTCTAAGCAACTTTACGGGGGCGCAAGTCATGTGACGACTCTTTACCGCGTGGCATTCAATTCGGCCGTTGTTGGCGTCTCGACGCGTTGTGCTCGAATTTGTGACAGCGCCGAGATCTCACCTCTGCCACAGAACTCGTCAATTTGCCCCATTTTGCGCGATGGCAACCAAGAAATAAGTGTAGCGAGATTCTAAATCCCTAGTGAACATTCTTAACTCGTGTTTCGTCAAGCATTAGTTTGTCTAACATAAAAATTAATATCACAACATTAAAAGCAATGCTCTTAAGACTTGTACAGAAGATTTTATTTAAAAATAACGTTTTTCGCAACTGATAAGTTTCAACAAAAGCAGCTTTATGACGTAGAAGGTTGAATTTCGTTGTGCCCCAAGTCGGCCCCGTGGGGCGCAAGCATCCTGGAGGAGAGGCCCGATGAAGAGGGCGGGAGTATGGCCCTCTTAGGAAAAGACAAAGATATGGAGGCTGCCACACCACTGCCCCTACCACCGAGATACCGGTTTCGAGACCTTATTCTTGGAGACTGGGCTTTTAACGACGATGGAGAAAGGTAAGTGCCTATTGAAAATTGCTTTAAAAAATTTGAAATAATACTAATAATGCTTCTCGTAAAACTTAACATGTGGAAACTATCAAGTATATCTATCATTATTATATAAAAATAGATAAAATAGACGATATCTACGTTATTACCACTACTAAGTGTGCATAAATAAACAACGTATATCGTATGAACTGAACTTTTATCCGGAACTATTCTATTTAGGGGTAGGTTGACACATCATTTTTAAAATTGGTTTATTTTTAGAACCTAATGTGTTATCGATTCGTTTTTGCTGTAGCCAGGAAAGGACAATAGTTTTTAAAGTGAAACTATTTCAATAATTGCTTTCCTGTTTTCAGAAATACTATTTTTTATACAAATGGGAAAACGGTTCTGGAAAATACATTATTGTAATTGAAGAACAATATTTCTTGTCGTTATTAACTCAAAAAATATTTCCAGTTTCAGTGAATTTTAAGTTATGGACAATAAAAAGTTTCTCTTTTAACCGCTTTTGTTCGATTAATAAAGTAGGATTTTATTATTCGTGCCTCCTTAAACATTCCAGATAGAAAACGATTTTTTACAGCTGCTGCAGCTACTTTTTATTGTTCACAACTGTATATATAAAATTATGTACTAGCTTGTTAATATAATAAAGGTAGAATCAAAAATGAAATTTATAATAATTTACTGAAAAACATTCTAGATAGTAAGCAGAATAGAAAAGAAAGAAAGGTATTTGATCAAAATAATGAAAACCATTTTATCAATAGAACTGAAAAATTCGAGAGGCATGACTTCAAAAGTAATTCTTACCGATAGATGGCGTTAGCTACGACCTGTTTGTAGTGTGCCCTACACATACATATTGTTAAGTTGGATGAAGGATAATGAAAATTGGCATAATTTTATTTTTCAATTTTTTCATTCACTATATAGGGTGTTCCGAAATTAATTCAATATAGAACAAAAGTAAGATTCCTGATAACAAAATAAAGCGATATAGCCAAACTTACTTTAGTCAAAAGCTACAGAGTTAAAAAGGTACAGAGTGTCAAAATTAATAATTTATTTTGGATATTTGTAGATAACTTTTGAACAAATTTAAATACTTTCATACATTTTGTTGATCGGGGGTTTTTGAGAGCGAGAAATTCAAATTTTGACGTCACCAGTAGAAGGCGCCACATATGGTACATCATGCTTATTTTAAATGACATAATTTTTTGCTGCTTAATATATACAATTTTTACTTGGTGCATTGAATATTTCAAATAGGATTATGTCGAAAACGGTTGCAAAAGGTATGAGAATCAACTGTTTCAATAGTCAGATGTGCATGATGTGCCATAAGTGGCGCCCTCTAGTAGTGACGTCAAAATTAGAAACAAATTTGAATTTTTCGCCGCCAAAAACCCCTGATCTCCAAAATATCTCAAATATTTTGATTTTTAAAAAAGTTATTTATAAATATGGAAAATAAACTTTGACACCCTGTATCTTTTTAACTATCAACTATTGGCGAAGATAACAGGAATCTACTCTTACTTTATGTTGCATTCCTGTATGTTAAGTGGCCACACCAGATGCAATAGTATAACTTCCTTCCCTTACATTTTGCATCTTTGTCAGCGTCGTATCCCTCATCGCCTGACTCTATTTGAACGTAAGTGGTTACTCAGATCTTTCTTAGTTCCAAATTTACTTATTTACGTTATTATTAATTATTTTCAGAAACAGTGTATATCAATTAGGTTGCCCATTTGTTTTGTTATCTTTACGTTTTGAACCCTGGTTTATTCCTATCATAAAATATGATCTAGGACTTCCTAGTAACTACATTTCTTTCTAAGAAAACTGGTACAAGCCACATCAAAATAGGATATCGTTATTACGGAAGTTATTTTGAAGTTCCAAGATACCTAATGAGGCGCCTTAAATAAGAACATAACTTGTTAGAAAATATTTGAAATACGATGAAAATTAATTCAGGAACAAAAGAAATGCAGATATAAAGATAAGATTTTAACTTAAATATGATATCTTGTTACTGAAATAGTCCTGAGTTTGTTTCGTTACGTAAGTATTTTTACTACAATAAAATACTATTAGGTATATCCAAAATTAGCTACACATTAACTTTAAAACTAAAACGAATTACTCTACTATATAAATCAATACGTAATAATATTGTATACGATTTCAATGTAAACTAATTTTAGAAGTAATGCTCTTAAACCTTCCATTTGTTCGTCTTTTATAAATAAAGTAGTTCCTATTCATTCTAACCACTCACCTGTTCATAACATTTTTATTAAGTCTATAATATAGACATATATTTTAAGGGAACATATTATTAAGAGAATTATTTACTAGACATCCCCTTACAAGTCCGACATGTGTATTAATGCAGACATAAAAGCTTGAATATGGGTAGGCATTTACCCAAATTGATAATGATAATAGCTGTTTTACACGGTTTATTCCACAATGAATTGTTCAGTTTTTTTATTCGAGGAATTGTCAAAGCGTAATGGGTTTAGTTACTATAATGCTTTGTCAATTTCCAAATGCCGATGTCCTAGAAATTCATAATACAATTAATATTAACGAAAACATCATTGATTTCGGTACACAAATGGTGTTTTTATTGATTAGTCCGCAGTTGTATGGAAATTTGTTTTTTTTATTGCCAGTGTTTTAGATTTGAAATTGAAACGATACAAAAAGTAGTATGTTGTAAGATATACTTCTATTGTTAATGGTATTGGAATAAAATACCTAATAATTAATTACATATAAGTGAAATATACGCATTTTATTACTGTATTAGAAAGGGATTTTAAGCTAATATAAATCAAATCTGCTACAATTCCTATCAATGAAGTCATATGTATGTTCTCTGATACCAAACATCTAGATATGCTAATGAACAATTCCACAGACAAAGCTCTATTCAATAATTATCTAAATACATTAATCTATCTAAATTTACTAACCTGCTTTAATGAAACACTCTATAAATATCTAACTTCACTTTTGGCAGTAGGAACACGATAATTCAACCACAATAGATGAGATCTGTCCTATTTCTCCATTTTTAGGATTGCTTCTTCTGGTGGCCTCCTGTAAGTTGAATCAAATATCTAACTATAAAAATTATTATAAAAATTAAAATTATTTGAAGTTAAATATCGACAATGACAAAAGTGACAGCCTGTCAATGAATTAAATATGACAATACCTACTTGAAGAATGTTCACCCCTTTATGTAAAATTTTTTATATATTTTTTTAGGTATTAATAATATTTTGTGAAACTAACTACTCTGTGGACAAAAACCCCAACCAGCGTTGAATTACACCCACAATATCTACCCATATATTCCTTATTATTAGCTTTTGTAACATTTTTTTTTTTAAAAAAAAGGAGCCCTCCTGAAGAAGCAATCCTAAAAATGCAGAAATAGGTCAGATCTCATCTATTGTGGTTGAATTGTCGTGTTCTCACTGCCAAAAGTGAAGTTAGATATTTATAGAGTGTTTCATTAAAGCAGGTTAGTACATTTAGATAGATTAATGTATTTAGATAATTATTGACTAGAGCTTTGTTTGTGGAATTGTTCATTAGCATTCCTAGATGTTTGGTATCAGAGAACATACATATGACTTCATTGATAGGAATTGTAGGAGATTTGATTAATATTAGCTTAAAATCCCTTTCTAATACAGTAAAAAATGTTACAAAAGCTAATAATAAGGAATATATGGGTAGATATTGTGGGTGTAATTCAAGGCTGGTTGGGGCTTTTGTCCAGTTAGTTTCACACAATATTATTAATACCTAAAAAAATATATAAAATACGCATTTTACTTTACTTATTTATTATAAATATAGGTAATACATTTGTGGGGATGGATGGAGAAATATTTTATTTCAACTACAATTTTTTATTTTGTAATTAAAAAACGTAGGCACAGCCGTGGACAAAAAAGTTTCCGAATTGAACATGAAACAATCAGAAATGGTTCTTTTTCTGTTCATGATTGGATATATATTAAAAAATAGGTAGTACAAATCTAGTTATTATCATTTATTTCTGTTATACCAAAACGCAACATGTTTCTCGGTTCTGACAGCCCTTCCTTCCAAGATTTAATTGTTTTGGACACGTTTCCTGGCAGCTGTTGTGCAACTGGAAACAATTTAACTTTTCCAGTGGAACTGAAACAAAAAAAAAACCTCTAAATATTTTTATAAGGTTAACATATATATATATCCCTTATATCATCGATATAAGGGAATATAAAAGATACGGACCGTTAATAGTGGGATAGAGTGGTGCAATATAATTTCAAGCGAGTGACATAAAAATCATTAGAATATGTGGATATATGCATAGTATATTAACGTAATTCTATATATCATACCTATTTAACTCGATACTATTCAAAGCGGGATGGTTATTAAGGAAATATTTTACATTTCGTCTTCAATTAGTGTATATTACCCCAATCGAAGCCACTGCTCGAATATAAAAACTTATATCGGCACGGCGCTATTTGGAATGCGCTGTACCGCGCTGTAACATTTCACATAAACAAGGTAACCGCTTTCTGTATATCACGGAAATTGGTCCTTGTTTTTATAAAATGTAATCCTTTAACAAGTATTAAATATGTATATCTGACATTTCGAATAATAAGCACTTTGCAAATGTGTAATAACATTTTTAGTAAGTTGTTTAATTTTATGAATCGTAGGCAACAAACTTGGTAACTATGCAGTCTCTCGTCTACCAACTCACCTACATACGTCGTTCCTCAACACTGTAAGAAAGACAAAGACAGCAGTTAACGATGTAACTTATGGATTATTACTTGTTTACTTTGCTAGAAGTACAGGACATTATTTTTCAGTTCTATAGTCTTTTAGAAATGAAAGAGAGTAAAAAAAGCTTATTATGTATGCAAATCGTAAATAAATGTATACTGGTGGTTATATTCAATATTTTTAATATTATATATTATCGGTATAGATGAGGTGTACTTTTAAAAAACTTTGTGTGACCGTACTAAATGTAGCAGGTAGCTAAAATTTAATCCTCGACAATCCGTCTTGTCTATGCCGCTTCAATTTCTCGGTCCATTTCTCTTATAAGTAAACAATATAACAACAACATTTCAAAACTAGAGGCTACTTTAAGCATCATAACCGGGTTAAGAGGATTTTTAGTAATTCAAATAAAATTATATTATTATTAAAATATTTATTTAAATTTAATGAATACACTTTTATTCTACACAAAAATATATGTATTTTGAAATTTCAAATTATGGTGAGTAAATGTAGTGTTGTATAAATGTGCAATAAAGAAAATAAAAAAGTAGATAAATTAAAATTCATCCTCTGAATATTCTAATGAATTATCTTCGTCTCCTAGATTGATAACGATAGGTTCCACAGTAACGTCAATTAAATTATCGAGTTCCCACATTTTCTACTCTTCTTTTTGTACATGATGTATACATCTTTGCCAGTTATCTGCAGTTACTCGTTCCAAGGAATTTTTTAACAAAATTTTCACGTCACTTAATTTAAACGTCGTATTATTTCGCGCTACATCTCCTTTTACCTGCACTCAGACTAATTCGATTGGGTTAAGTTCACAGTGATAAGATGGTAACCGTAGAACCGTTATTTGGCGATTTGTTGCCATTTCATCGATAACATTTTTTTCTGATCTTTATTAAGATTGACAAGTGTCAAAAGTTCTTTTTTCGCCATATTTGTTTCAAAAGAAATTTTTTTTTCGGATAACCATTGAATTATATCGGCTTTCCTCCAAGCAGTCGTAGGCGTCCGCTCGGTCTGCCGTGAATGGTAACTGGCATTATTCATGACAATTACAGACCCCCGAGGAATAAAATCCAACATCTGTGTAAAATACTCTTCGAAAACATCTGCGTTCATGTCTTCGTGATAGTCACCTGTATTGTTAGATTCAAATAAAAGTAAACCGCCATCTACAAAACCACTGGCTTTACCTATATGTGTCACTGTTAATCTTCGCCCTTTACCTGAAAGTGCCTTGAACTCTGTTGAAAGTCCATCCAAAAATGCTTGTCGAATTCTTTTTACATTTTTATCTTGCCATACTTTTGTTACAGTATATCCCTCGTTGACCCAAGTTTCGTCTAGATAATAAATATTCATCCCTTCGTCACGGAATTTTCTAATTGATCTTAAGTATTTTTAAGTATTCATGTTATAGTGAACAAATATTAGAAGGTCGAAATCTGAATCGAAGAAAGTTGACTTATCATAAAGTCAAACGTGCACTGAATGATTGAAGTTCTTGATTAAAAATGATTGGGGATCTGTGTTACAAGGAAATGCAATAAACATACGTACAAAAAAGTTGAATCCGATTACATCGGCAGAACACCCTGTAAACAGCACCAGCGCCCCGAATGTGATGTATTCAAAGCGAGCTTACGATATGATATGCCCCTCAAAAAACCTCCCTATACCGAATTTCAAAGAAAAGTCTCTAAAACTTTTTAAAACATTTCTTTTTTATCTTAAGTCAATATGTATAATAGGTGTAGTTTAGTGTATAATAAGTGTTTTTCTACGTTCATGCAAAAAACAAAACTTTATTGAACTATATTTAGTGGAAAAAGTGATTCTTTATTGCACTAGTGCAATAAAATGTTTATTGCATTCATCTGTCATTCTACTACTACGTATTGTCATCATGACAAACATAAACGTTCAAATCGACGTCATATTTTCCTAGACTTAGTGTCATCTAAATAAAACATTTTTAGATTTTTGCATGAATGTAGAAAAAATATTGGATGCAACTTGTACAAAAAGTGTTTATTGCACTCGACGTGTTGTCCTACTCGGCCTGACGGCCTCGTTGGACAATTTCAGGTCGCATGCAATAAACACTTACTTGTTGTACTTGTTGCATAAATAACTATAATGTGTTTTAATTTTCAAGACAACTTGAAATCCCAAAAGACCATATTTCACACTTATTTTTTTGTCTCACAAATCATGTCACTTATCAGGGAATACTCTATAATATAGAATATATAAATGGTCCTATTGTAAATATGTCCAACGTAATGTCTTAAAGCCGGCCGAAAATAAATTCGAATTATCTAAAATTGCCATTAGTGCTAAATTATTCAATAATCTCATCTAGAAGGCTGCTGATCAAATGCAAATTTCTTAAAAGGGTAGTAACATTATCTATCAGCTTAAAAAAGTTATAATGGAGGAAAGCCTGTTACCCAGTGACCCATATTTTGCCCAGCTTGCTTTCATCTGACGCTTGGGCTATCTTTTATTTCAAAAGAGATATGCTAAGAGAGGGATGGATACTTATATAAAAAATAAGGTGCTATTTGCATGTATGTTTCTCGATATGAAAAAATTGCAGTAAATAGATCAATTTACAAAATTTTCCACCTCTTAGTATTTTTATGCAGACACGCGTTTTCTTTTAAAAAAATAATATCCACATACGTACATATCCTCGGGTGTGGAATATGCAAGTAAAATAATTTAAAAAACAACAGAGGTTGGTGGTTGCCAACCTTGTAGACATTTGGAAAAAATGAAAATTGTATACAACAATGTCACTTAATTAACTAATGTATTCACCGATTTTCAGATTTATAAGTTTAACAATTTTTGAGAAAAAAAATGAAAACCGAAATTTTTTCAAGAACTCAAATCGAATAATTTTATAGAAAGTGCGCCTCCTAAAATGGCCCAAGAAACACACCCTCCAAAATAGCGCACATCATTATGGGACACCCTGTATAGAAGTCCAGCAGCGTTGCCATTCAGGATAATAATATATACATACATACATGTTTGGTACTTTAAAAATTGTGATGAGTTTGGAAAAACCTATCCATTTTTTTGTCACCCTCTCGTTATGTTCTTAAAAGCAGAATGAAATTGAGCTTGTATTGATATTCCCAAATAATGCAAACTGCATTTGATTATTAATATGAATCAGAATGACAGTTTTTGACTACTTCACTTTACCTAATGCGAATTGCATTTTTATTTTAGCAATTGCAAACTATACTGGCGACACAAACACGCGAAGTTCAACAACCTCTACCACGCGAAATCGTGAAAATGTAACTGTGGAATGTGAATGGCGAGAAAAGTTGTGTATCTGTTCCAGATGCAGTCGACGGTGGGCACTACTGCATAGGAAAACGGCTCACGGCTTATTCCTGTTTAGTTGTGTCGATTACAACCTATCCGATGTCGGTGCTGATTACTGCTGTTGGGCATTTATTATAAAATTCTCATGATTTCATATTGATGACACTGGGTGTTTATATAACTGCAAATATGATTATTGTTTGTTTCTGTAATTATTTAGCGATTCTGCAGCGCTTGTCATTGAGTAGATATTAAAAACAAGGACTCGGATTACGGCATTGTTGATCACGGACTGTTTTTTGTTGACATCACCAGGGTTTCTTTTATTACTGTCTGTATTTAAATACAAAAAATGTTTCAGCCTCTTTTATTAATTTACCTAGTGAGTATTGGATATTAATTCACTATTTATGTAATGAAATGTGAATGGTTTATTTATTATTATTATTATTATGTTAATTGCATGCTTTAAAAAATTATTTATGGTATTGGTTTATTTATATAAAATATTTAAATTTGGTAACGTCAAGTTAGACCAATACCGAGTGGAACTGTTGCCAGCGGCAGTGACAGTCTGAAAAAGGGGTTTCAAAATATTTTTTTTTTGTCGTAAATATGTATTGAAATATTTCTTAAGTCGCGTATTCGTATTATTCTAATTTTTCGCTATCTTCTCTTAAACTTAATAAGATAATGACTGAATCACCTTGTTATGTTCTCCAAAATATTATTATCCTTCCGAGGTCTGAGTTGAATAGAAGGATAATGATGAAGGATTTGATATTTGTAGATTTAACCGTACCAAATTGTAAAGATCTGTAAAGATTTTGATTGTGTAAATACTCTTTTTCAATAAATATTATTATTATTATTACATATTATTATAACCTCCGACGACCTCGTTAAACTGATCCCCAGTGTAGCGAGACACATTACACTAATTAGTAATTAGATAGTGGTGGATTATGTATTTTATTTCAGTACTAAGCAACTTTTTATAAGGGCGTGGGTTCTAAACCATCTCTCTTTATCATCAGGCACACAATTTCAATTTCGGATAGTTCAAATGAGCTGTTCATTTGTTTTCCGGGAAATAGCACTGAAAAAAGAACTGTGTGGGGTGGACATGAAATAATTTTGACACGATAAGGATTACAATAGTTAATAGTCCGGGAACCAGGACAAAATTTGGTCAATTATTTCCTCTCGAACGATAATTAGTGAGACGCATAAGGGAGTTGTCCATAAAGCCTCGTGAAGGTCCCTGTGCTACGCTACCATGGCACAGAATGTAAAAGGTACGCTTGGAGGGGGTAACTTTTACCTACTATCTGGCTGCAAAGGCCCTTTTGTGTAGAGTACCTACGTGTAAAAGATTTTTGGGAGAAATAGAAAAGAAGGGGAATAAAATGCGACTAGAAGGAAACATTTTTTATACAGATGATGATGATGAAGACAACATGATGGCAGACAGGCAGCGACTCTGACAGTGAATCAGAGAGAGTGACACAAGCCAGAGCGAGAACGAAAATCATTAAATTATATTATTATTTTTAATCACTTTTTTTAATGAATGTTATTTATCGAACAGCTAAGTTACAATAAACTAAATTGACTAAATTACTTGTCTAAATATTTCTTCAGTTATTCAATTACATACTTGTTAGTTTTACAGTATCTATACAGAATATTAACTTGGCTTAGCCTAAGCTTGTGTATTGCTTCAATATTTAGAAATAACGAGAATAATTTAAGATCATTTCCTCCCGGATAAAAATTTGTAACCTGATTGTTAATATACTTCGTTAATAAATCATTGAATGTATATTTTTTTTTCGTGTTCAAGCGACCAGCTGACGTATAATACACCATGTTATAGTCAGGTGACTTTTTGTTTCTTCAAGACATTCGATTAGCTATAGTTTGACAAATTTTGAGTCAGGAGTAAATGACTAAAAATATTTTTTTTTCTCAGTACGTGGCAGGCTACCGACTCACGGAACTGCGACTGACGTTCACGAGGTTTTATGATACAACTCCCTGATGCGTCTCACTAATTATCGTTCAAGAGGAAATAATTGACCAAATTTTGACTTGGCTCCCGGACTATAAGCTATTTTGAGTTTGAATATGTTGATTAAATGGCTAAAAACAGAAGAAGAATTCTGCGTTTATTGAATGCTAAAGTAATAAGTCGCGAGATAAACGCGACGCGATCTAAAGTGGTTGTGCCATAAAAAAAATAAGTTAGGGTTTACAATAATTATACCCTAATCTTCAAAAATCTAAAAAGTGGCTCATAGAAAATATAAATGCATTACTAGGTACTAGAAAACATATAAAATGATTTTTATAAAAGTTTAAACATTCTCAGTAGTAATACTGTGCCGCTCTCTATGTATAGGGTGTCCCAATTTTAATGGTGCTGCAGGGTATCTCAAAAAAACTTCAAGATATAGGATGCGGTTTTCTCATCTACTTTTATAGGATTCTTCGTATCTCAGAGAATAGGATGAGATTCTAATAGAATTTATTAAGTAGCGTACTTGTAATTTCTCTCTCTCTTTGAAAATATAACCCATACATATTTTTAAATGGAACACCCTGTATATTTTATGGCATTCAATTGCATTATTTTTTTTTCTTCATATACCAATTGCTACGTTATATTTTGGAAATTGCCAAAAAACGTTAAATTGATAAAATTGATGTTGCGTGGTGCAGAGTTGGCCAAGCATTTTTTACATAATTATAGAAAATTGGTTAATGAATTAATTCACTTTAAAAATTCTGAAAATAATTTTGATGCAATAAATAACTTTAACAAGATAATTATATTCGCCAATTAAGTAATATAAAATATCTTTAATTGAATAACATGTCAAAATAAAAACAAACATGAAACAATTATTAATACGAAGAAAATGAATCAGCAATGTTATTTAAAAAACTTGAAGATTATTTAATATTGAAAAAAACTGTCAGCAAATTATAAAATATGAAAAAATGGAGGTATGTATTTTGGGTTTTAATTTTTTCAATATTAATGAATATTATTCTTAACAAATGTGTTATTTATATATCACATATTATTAATTTTGATGCTAAAAATATGCTAGATATAGCATAAAAGGCTATTTGTTATAGAACTTATTTGTTTAAATAACCAACAGTTTCATTTTTGCATACATTTTTCTTTAAGTAACTATGGTAGAGTTCATGAATCAATTTTATATAATAATTATATGCAGAGTTTGCCTGGTATTACAACTCAATATATTTTGAGAAGACAATTTATCTTACGCCCATGTAATATATAACTTTTTGTTCATTTGTACTTAACCTGCTGAAGTAATGGCTTTGAAACCTCTAACACCTTGTACAGGGTATTCCATTATTGTTAGAAACCCCCAAGTACAAACTTTCGGTTGGTTTTCATGATATGTTTAACACGCTCGCGTCGTGACACACCTTGCACTTACAGTGTTTACAACAAACGGCATCTTTTTGTCCAGAACATAAGTTTTTATAGTGACTGTCCACTGGATGGGGACATTCCTTTTCTAATACGCAACTTCCCTCAGCTGCAGAACAAGACTCGTCATAATAAAAGTTCGATTCTGGAAAAAAAAATAACAATGCATAGGTTACTTTCATAATAACTATTTGTGACTAAATATAAATAAATACAACACTATGATATTTGGTTAGTCGAAATGCATAATCTTTATATCTGATTTTCTCGTTTATAGGCAGCGGCCGAAATTGTGGACAGTGACTAATCGCTAGTTTGTTGACAAGCGCGACAGGCGAAGCGTGCGGGGAGCAACATTTCATAGGCGTACTAAATTTGAATGCGATCAGATATAAAAAATATACAGAAATAATTGCATTACATAATATCCATTATTTTAAAGTAGAAACAGTTATATAACGGTTTTTACCAATTTTGAGGCGTTAGATGATAAAAATAATAAGAATATTTCAAAATTTAAAGTTTTTATCTTGTATATCGGTGTACCTAAGTTAATTTAGAAACTTTATCAAGACAAACTGAAAAGATTCTTACCAACATTGTAAATATATTCTATAAAACGATGCCTTCTTGTGCGTCGATGACCCACCACCACCCGGCTCATGCCGCCACAAGATGTTGACTATTTACACATTTCATATAGATAATTGTTTTACACGAATATTATCATTATCACTAAATTAGTACACATTACGTCAGAATCATAACAAACTTCATTATCACTGTATGTTCACTATTTATTAAAATAACTATAACTTTTCGACTCTTCTGCTATGATAACTTGCGTTATCCATCACAACAACTGCTCCTGGTTCTACATATGATAAAATAGATTCAAACCATTTTTCAAATACTTCACTATTCATATCTTCACGAATCTCCCGTCCTACGTGATTCAAAAACATGCAAACCATTTTCTAAAAATCCCGAATCGCTTTCAATATGTGTTATTATTAACCTACGTCCTTTTCCAAAAGGCGCCTTTAATCCTGTAGAAAATCCATCTAAAAATGCTTCTCTTTTACTTCGAACGTTACCATCCTGCCAAACTTTTGATACCGTATAACCTTCGTTTACCCATGTTTCATCCATGTAATATATCTTTTTGCCCGATGCACGATGTTCTCTTAGTTTTTCTAAATATTCTCTTCGCCATACAATTTCATCTTTTTCAACGAGCATACTTTTACGATTTCGTTTTAAAAACCGAAAATTCATGTCATGCATTGTTCTTTACTTTGTCAGATAATTGCGGCATGTCCTCATCTTCAGCTATCGTAGCGTGAATTTTTTTTATTGTCGGTATTTCATTTCTGAAGAAGAATCCATTAATTTTCCTGCAAATTGCGTATTTTACGTCATCATCGACTTCTGTTTTTTTCCTTCCTCGTGTTTCTATTTTTGTCTTCTTTGGATTTACTTCCACACCTTTTTTATAGCACGATATACACTAGAAACTGACACTTGCGTCTACTACAACATATCAACAGCTTCACTAACACTGATGTTAGAGTTTCGCGCTCGAATTCCTTCGTATACGTTTTTTATTATTATCAATTGTCCGTTACATAGGTTATGCCGATTACTAACAGACCTTTTACTAGAACTTGCGCCTTGATTCATTTTTAACTGTTATTTGTTAACTTCACGGTTGCAATAATTTATTTTTATAATTTAATATAACTATATAATTAACACCCCGCGAATAGCAGCAAATCCCCCAACGTACCCATATTCTAATGGCGTTCTAACCTCGGCAAAGCCATGTACTAACGCTCGCGGTTTACACACACCAAAATATTGTTTTCCACAGTGCAATAAACAAAGATAGAGAATACATTGCGCTTCAGTTTGCCTAAGTCTTTATCGTGGTACCGTAAATGTGAATATAGTATCGTTGTGCCTAGAAAGCGCCACAGTAATAATGAGGTAAATAATGTGTAATCTCTTCTAAAAATATTATACGTTTAATAGTAGTCGTGTGTTTATATTATCTATTAGTCATTGTCCACAATTTCGGTCGTTGCCTATAGTGCATTTATAAATTTACTTACATAGGTATCGTTTACAATGATTTTTTTTTGTGTAGTATTGAAATTCGACAACATTAGTCTCCTTAAATTTTCTATTTACATACAGGGTATTTCTGAAATACGTCCGAACGTTCAAAGAGGTTGTAAAAAGTGCGAAAATAAATAAATAAAATTTACGTACTAACCAGGTCAAGGTTGTTTGTTTTATTCAAGAATATCTTATTCAAAATAAGAATTGGCAGACATTGTGAGTGTTTGTACCGAACGCCCATTGTCAGTGCCGCCAATCTTTTCTGCAGCATATTTTAACTGCAGTCTGAAGTAATCGCACGCTTATTAGCTCATAATTTTGAGCAGTATTGTAGAATTGCCTAATATCGATTTAAAGTAGGTAGCTTATTTCTCAATTAATTTCAGTCCCAGTGGCGTTTCAACATTTTCTAACCACTATTATAGAGGCTGATTCAGAACTTATCTAAAAGAATTTAGGAATAGATTCGTCATGAAAAATGGAGTCGATATAGTAATTTTTTTTTATAAATAGTTTCCGAGTAAAACATTTATTGAAGTTGTAGTATTTTCAACCTTTATATCGCTGGGCCACTGTAGTCTCTAGACAGGCGATTCCGAATATTGAAATCCGATTACTTTTTGTACGCACTAAAGTTTTTGTGACGTCAGTGTCTACATTACGTTGTGAAAATGCTTTAGCAAAACGATTTCATGGAGATCCACGACTTCCACGGCCTATTGCAGCAGTGTGACGTATCACATACGAGGCTCAATTATTATATCCAAAGACCACCTAGACTGAACTATAGAGCCAAGCCAGTGAAGCCTTCCGTCGGCCTAACCCGACCCAGCTGGCCTCATGCTCTCAGTCAATGTTAGACTTTCGTTGTGGTAACATTGTGATTATTTTGTGAAATATACGAGTTTTCTTTGTATAATTATAGAGAAGTGCACTGTTGACAATTGCAATAGCCGATCAGATCGGAATAGTGATGAAATTTCATTTCTTAGGTAAGTAATAATTAGAAATAATGGAATACGTTTTATGGTATTAAAAGGCTCTGCGCAGAAGTTGTACTGACATTTCCAGTATCGGCTCTGTTTTTAAGTGCCCTTATGTTTAACAATTATTCTTAGCGAGGTAACAAGTATTTAATGGTTTATTAAATAATACCATGGATATACATATTGGCACCTTGGAAACTATAAGAGATACGAAAATCGGCAGTTGGGATAGAATTCTGTTGTTAACTTAATGACGCTTGCAACTAGATCTAGGTTTTTGAGTTATTTTGAAAAAAAATTAATATGGCGTTATTCGTCTGTAACTTTTTTATTTAATTTTTTATTTATAATTTATATTTGCTATTGCTATTTAATTATAATTTATATTTGCTATTTACTTAATTTAATTATAATTTATATTTGCTAAATAATAATAAGTTAAGAATCTAATTAAGAAATTTACAATATTAGAAATTCGAACAGTTGCGGTTGCGCGAAACCATCATCAAGTTCATTTTTTGATATGGGCGCTATATTGAATTTGAATTTTCTTGCAACCGAAACGTCGCATTGAAAATCTAAATATACAGTGAAATTCTTCGAAAAAATTTGCTGCGGAAAAGTGTTTAGATTTTAAAAAGTCCTCTAAATAAAGAAGTTGCAGACGAATAACGCCATATTAACTTTTTTCAAAACAACTAAAAAACCTAGATCTAGTTGCAAGTGTCATTAAGTTTTTTCCCCTAACTGCCCATTTTCGAATCGCTTGTAGTTTCCAAGATGCCAGTACACGCATCACCAAAATGTTCCACATGGTATTATTTAATAAACCACTAAATACTTGTTACTTCGTTAACAATAATTGTTAAACATATGGGCATTTAAAAACAGAGCCGATACTTGAAATGTTATTACAACTTCCGCGCAGAGCCTTTTAATGCCATAAAACCTGCTCCATTATTTCTGATTATTACTTAGCTAAAAAATGAAATTTCATCACTATTCCGATCTGATCGGCTATTACAATTGTCAACAATGCACTTTCCAATAATTACACAGTGATTAGAACTTATTAGAGCAATTTCTGAAAAATACGTAGATGTAAGAATAAAACATAAAACAAAAATAATCAATTCCTTAAACAGGCACAAAGCAACAAGTATTAAATAAAGTAACACTATTTAAAGAGCGATAAAGATTTTAATATAACTAGAATTTTATTTTAAACCCTGACTTAAAAATATTTCACAAAACTTCTCAAAATAATTAAATATTTTATGTTAGTTTATTAAAAATATATTCCTTTCTATTTCACATGACTTTTAAATAAAAATTATTAACTTTTTTAAAATTTCATCAAATATTATAATAATATACATTTTACTGAATCAGACTCTGTCAAAAGAGGACGGAGCCAAACTTTCGCACACACTCCACCGCTCCTCTGTCGAGGCTTCATTGGTAAAGTTGTATTGAATAGCATGGGTATAGTGTAGGTGGTCTGTGATTATATTCGTACCATGTACATGCTGTCTAAACATTAACACCAAGAAATTGGACGAGGAGACGGATACTATGACTGCCACGATCTCCTGACTTTAAATCATTTGGACCTTTTTTTGTGGGTATTTAAGAATGAAGTGCATCCGCACCGAAGTGGATACATGATGATTTACGGAAACGTATCATAGTTGCCGCCAATAACTTACGAATTCAAAATGGACAAGAAGCAGAAGCATAATTTGTAAAAACTGGGTAAGACGGGTCCAAAATGTTGTAACATCAGATATGTCAAACTATTTTATTAAAAATTAAATCTATTAATTAAAAAGCATTTAAATTTGTGGTATAAAAGCGGCGTTATAAAATGTTATTTATTTCTTTCCTTGAGCCTTTCTTTGCATATTTTGTCCGGCCGCAGATTGCCACCTTATCATGTTTTACAGTAGACCAGTTTTCAGTGTGTATTTTTAAATCATTTTTGAGCTGCCCTTTTTGATTTTTTTTTACAAAATTGCATTTGTAAGAGTTCCCTGTACACTCAGATTTTTTTTAGATAAGTTTTAAAAATCACCCTATATATTCACCATAGCACTCTTTTCTATAAAAAAATATGTATGTTAAATATTTTCAAAAATAAATATATTTATAGAAAAAACTTAGGTATTTTGTTTTTGTGGGTAGTTGCTAGCTGAAGTGTGGCTTATTTTATGAACTTTTATAAATTACATGTAATTAAACATCTGTATTACAAATGGTGTTCCGGTCTTATTAGGTTTAGTTTATTGTTAATTATTATAAAATAATTCATAAATTGTTAGCTGAAAGTTTAACTTAATACTATTTTTCAATTTTTATTTTTCCTGTTGCTTATAAGACGTTGTAGATCTTATTTAAAACATTGAAAACGCGCCTAATCTTTTTGTTCATGCTATTTTATATATTGTCAAGGATTTCCCAATCCGACTTTTTCTTACTTCCAGAGAAACAATCCGTTAATTAATTATTTATCTTTATTAACTACTCAGTACACTACTGAACACTAATTACAACTCAACTAAACACTTATTTAATTAATCGCTATTTAAATCATTTTGATCTCTCTAACTAAATACTTCAATTCAGACTGTAATACAAGACTAACTAACGCAGCCGTTTATTCCTCTTTTATAGACCCAACGAATATTCCGGGTATTTTCTAGTATCTCTAGATCCATTTTCCCGTACGACTCGAGTGCTTCTCGTCGATTCCTCATTTTTCCAGTCCCGTCTCGATCCACGGCTTTTTGTTTGTTTAACAGAATCGTGTAGGGGCGATCGGGGCAATCTTAGCATTTCACGATACCACAGTCGTCGGTTTGGGTGTGAGTGGGGCAAATTCCGTGACAATATACAAAAAATGAGATAGCTAGCTCTTGGCGATATATATCTGTACACGTTAAGACGAGCTTAGACGCATTGTTAAATATACCACCGCCTAAATCTATATTAATATTGCAAATCGTTGATTTATTTGTAATATAACCGCTGCAGTGTGTGTGCATTTTTTTGGTATACTGAGTTGAGTATTTGGAGTTCAACCAGTGCTGCCAATGATATATTGTAAAAATATCCTCTGAACACATGCAAATTACACGACATTACACGCACATGAAGAATATTACACGATTAAGTACACTCCTGTTTTCAAAATTGAATTGTTTTAATTAATTTAAAAAATTAGAGAAAATTATTTTACATTATAACTTAAGGCTAATTTATTGAAGCTTTTCAATATTCATTCAAATCGCAGCGGCCGTGCTTTGTCAAGGCGATGCGATGTAGCAGACGATGGTGTAGGCATAGGCCCAGAATTGTATAATAAATTTTGGGCATAGGCAACCACACAGGTAGGCGACCAGATATAACACAACTACTCTGCAAATAATTTTAGCATCCCCTAAGAAATTACAATCCTTTAAAAGCAAGTTTTGAAATCAAGTTTCCATTTTTTTTTTTGTAGTGTCGAAACAACAGCTAAACTTATCATAAGAATGATAAAAAGCATTTTAATAAACCGGTAATAACGGTTGACAACTATAATGATAGGAACCTACTACAGAAAGTATCGTTTGCAGAATTTTAGGGTTGAGATGCTGGCTTTTAATTCAATTTTACTTTTTTTGTATGCAAACTAGAATATATTTAGTAATGTGTGTAGATATAAAAAAGTTTTTTTTGAATAGAACTATTCAGACATTTTTTTTCAAAATGCTTGTGTGAAAGAGGTGTGTGAGGTGACAACGAGTGGAATAGGTCAGGAATCCATTGTTTTATTTACCGCAACTATTTTGGAATCACCCTGTACAAATCTTATGATCAAGCCACAGTCAATAATGACAGAACACAGTATACATACAATCCTGATACAATCATAACATTTATTATTTTCTAAAATCCATGGAAGCATAGATTAAAGATAAACCAAGTCGCGCAAACTCCACATGGTGGTTACAGTTACAATCACCGAATACTCTCACCGGCACAGAATTACCATCTAATAAGAATTTGTGTTAAAATACTTAAAATATCCGTAATTACACACTTTTTGAGTGTTAGAATTTTACACACCTACTCTTGAAATTATACGTATTTCGTGTAATTACACACTGATTGGTAGCACTGGACTATCAGGCAGCACGATGCCTTGGAAGCGGAGTGGGGACCCGTATTCGTACAACAGATGATCTAGGAATGCCCAACATGTTCGATATCTGATGATTAGAATGTCCTGCATCATGTAAAGCAGTCATTTTTGCTCGGGTAAACGCAGAAATTTCACGTCCTGGCATTATAATGTGCAAAAATTCAAAGCAACACTTAGCTGAATGGTCTGCAATTTTTATTGTCTTTTTTGTTCGTGAAACTTCTGCGGGTAAACGAAGATGTTTTGTCGTCCTGGCATTATAATGTGCAAAAATTCAAAGCAACACTTAGCTGAATGGTTTGCAATTTTTATTGTCTTTTTTGTACATATACTTTTTTACCACATTAAGAAAAACTACTAGGCTAATCGAATCATTTTATATACAGGGGGTCCAAGACTTTTGACGTGTGTATTTCAACTGCTTGAAACTTGAGACATTCCCGCCATTTACAATTTAAATAAAAAAACTCTAAAATTTACGTTAATATTCGCAAATTTCGCGTCCATGAAGGCATTACTCGTTTTGAACTGCTAATATGCCAGCAGTTCAAAACGAGTTGCTAAATTCCGAACTAAATTCATTTTAAAGTGCCATTATTATTGCAATAGTATGTACGTCAGTAAACATTGACATTTAAAAAATTCCAATTAAATTCAGCTGTATACGGTATTGTATATTTTCAAGGTGGATAGGTTTTTCTCATTACATTTTGTGTGTAAGTCAATACGTACAATTTATATAATGTTTTTATGATTTCATCAACACTGTTCTACTTATCTTAATTTAATAAGTGATTTGTTGTAGAAAATTTAATTGACCGATTTTTTCCAAGTAGCAATTTTTTAACCTAATTTACTCCTTCAGCCTTTCCCCCAACACCGTTCTACATATAACTTACTGATTTGTTATGGAAAATTGTACTAATAGATGTTTTTATGTAATATTTTTTAACCTAATTAAGTTAAGTCCATATTTCTTTACCTTGTAACAAAGTCAAGATTGCTTAAGTAGGTTAAAATGTACCGAGTTGTTGGCCTTTACAAAATCCTCAAAGTGGGTGCCTTCAAGCAGTACAAGTTTTCTTTTTTTTATTTACAGAACTCCCAATAAGTATAAACGTTTTAGGGACAACAACAATGGTATAATGCAACATGTTAAAAATAAAAAAATATATCTAACGGCTATCAAAAGCGTCAATATTCAGATAAATTAAGTTGTACTTACCAATGTCAGATGCCAAAGTAACTCCAAATAGTGTCACAACAAATAAAATACGTACTCCAATCATTTTGACACAACTTGCAACACTGCAAAACTAAATGCAACACTATACTTTACGATATTTATATATTAACAGAATTGTCTTCGTAATTACCCACTCTGATAAATTATTCAGAAATAAACAACATCAGAGCGGTGCTAATCATCACGCATCGTTTGTTTCTCGCTATTAAAGCAACAGTGACTGATTGGTTGATAAATTTAATAAATATTTATGAGTAAATTATTATGCAAACTCGTGAAAGTGATATTCGAAGCGTGGGCGGCTGGTAGCCAGACTTTGCTTTAACAGTTTTTGACGAAAAGAAAGGGGATAGAGCAGTGGTGGCTAATACGATAAAGCAGGTAAAACGGTATAAATTTGAAAATAACAAGTAACAAATAAAAATTAATAACTACTTAATTTAATCATCTAATCCAGGGTCGTAGTAAGGAGGGCGCCAGGTGGAGCTGAGTTCTCCCTAGAGAAGAAGTGTAAACATATTTGGAATATAAAAAATCCGATCAACTCGATGAAAAAAGATAATCACTTATTGTTATATAAAAAATGTTCACTATGTAAATAAATGAAGATAACGTGTAACATAGATAAATAAATGAACTACTGTTTTGTCATGTCGTTATATGGTCTGTCGCGTCACGCACGAAAATACTAAAAAAAGTGTTGAATACATAAGATCCTAGAGCCCCTTGAAATTGCATTTAAAATTATGGTATTTGCATATAAATATAGGACAATCCAGAACTTATCAAAAAAAAAATTTTTTTAATTTACACCATGGGCAAATTTCGATGTATTTATAGTATATATATCTCGTTAACTATAGAAGAACAAATGACCCGTCCACCCACGACCTTTTTTTTTAAGAGAAAATTTATGGTCAAAACCAAAATGACTTATCGTCTTTTGTTTTCGAGTAATAAACAAAATTTCAAATTTTCCACTTTTCAATACAAATCTGGAACTTGGTTGTTTATAAAGTTGGAAAAAAATAATTAATTAGTTCTTCATACACTTTTTTGAGTAAAGTCCAGTAGCGTGCATAATTATTTTGTAACTTTTTTTACTGTATTAGAAAGGTATTTTAAGCTAATATAAATCAAATCTCCTACAATTCCTATCAATGAAGTCATATTATGTATGTTCTCTGATACCAAACATCTAGGTATGCTAATGAATAATTCCACAGACAAAGCTCTATTCAGTAATTATCTAAAGAAAATAATCTATATAAATTTACTAACCTGTTTTAATGAAACAATCTATAAATATCTAACTTCACTTTTTTGGCAGTGGGAACACGACAATTCAACCACAATAGATGAGATCTGACCTATTTCTGCTTTTTTAGGATTGCTTCCTCAGGTGGCCTCCTTTAAATTGAATCAAATATCTAACTATAAAAATTATTATAAAAATTAAAATCGGCAATGACAAAAAGTGACAGCCTGTCAATGAATTAAATATGACAATACCTACTTGAATAATGTTCACCTTTTTGTAAAAGTTTTTATATATTTTTAGGTATTAATAACATTGTGTGAAACTAACTACTCAGTGGACAAAAGCCCCAACCTGCGTTGAATTACACCCACAATATCTACCCATGTATTCCTTATTATTAGCTTTTGTAACATTTTTTACTGTATTAGAAAGGTATTTTAAGCTAATATAAATCAAATCTCCTACAATTCCTATCAATGAAGTCATATGTACGTTCTCTGATACCAAACATCTAGGTATGCTAATGAACAATTCCACAGACAAAGCTCTATTCAATAATTATCTAAAGAAAATAATCTATATAAATTTACTAACCTGTTTTAATGAAACAATCTATAAATATCTAACTTCACTTTTTTGGCAGTGGGAACACGACAATTCAACCACAATAGATGAGATCTGACCTATTTCTGCATTTTTAGGATTGCTTCCTCAGGTGGCCTCCTTTAAATTGAATCAAATATCTAACTATAAAAATTATTATAAAAATTAAAATTATTTGATGTTAAATATAGGTTAGTAAATTTATATAGATTATTTTCTTTAGATAATTATTGAATAGAGCTTTGTCTGTGGAATTGTGCATCAGCATACCTAGATGTTTGGTATCAGAGAACATACATATGAACTTCATTGATAGGAATTGTAGGAGATTTGATTTATATTAAAATACCTTTCTAATACAGTAAAAAATGTTACAAAAGCTAATAATAAGGAATACATGGGTAGATATTGTGAGTGTAATTCAACGCAGGTTGGGGCTTTTGTCCACTGAGTAGTTAGTTTCACACAATATTATTAATACCTAAAAATATATAAAAAATTTTGTAACTTTACTAATTTTTGAGTTATAACCTAACGTTGTGTTTTTTTAAAAAGAAACCATAGGTGGCTATGGGTCAGTTGGAATCGTTATTTTTTTCTCTTTCTATTAATTTATAATATGTAGGGTTAAATATGATTATTTGTCTGTCTGCCTCGTCACAAATTGCCACTGAACGAGAGTGATATTGAGATTCGCATAACCCAGTTTCTGTAAAATGCTAAAGATGTTTCAGTAAATTGAGTTACATGCTCGATTTTGCTGGGATCGCTTGTTGTAATGGAGTCGGTATTTAACTTGCCCTAAAAATCGATATTCATACAGTATGCATTGTCGTTGTCCTAGGTCAGTACAGTCCTACTTTTGAGCGTAGGTAGTCGGGGGACTCGAATCGATAACCTTATAAAGGGAAAACGTGACTGCCTTTAATTGGAAGAAAATTTCTGAAGCCAGCGACTGAAGGTTTTACTTAAAAATGAATTGAACAATCGAGAAACCAGAAAATAACTTTCAAATTGTTTTTTCATTTGGAAGAAAAAATAATAAATCGATAATAACGTTTAGCTGTACAATCGTTTGCAATAATAATGACACTCTCTTAAAACAGTTTTTGAACTTCGGGAAGTTCTGAGTAGAAATTTCATTAAATCTATATCGGTGAGTGAAACAACTAATAACTAATATTAAAGATGTGAAGTACATTTCATTACAAATACATCAGAAGTTCTAAAGAAATCGCAAAATTAATTTTAATGAGTGTCATTATTATTGCAAACGATAGTACATTTTTGAAGGTATTTTTTCCCACAATGTGTACAGAGTTTTCTAGATGAAACAAGTGCGCTCCCAACAGGTAATAATACTTGAATACATGAAAATAAACAATACAATAGTAGTTGTATTTGAAACAATCATTTCACGTGGATATAAATTGTCTTCCTGTTTATTTAAGACACATTGCGGCCTTTCCTGTCTACGGCCTTCATCGGTTAGGTTCACTCCACTAATGGGCTGCAGTCTTTGATTGGATAGGTTTTTGCATTATTCTGATACAACAAAAAGTCATGTACATGATTTTGCTATAATAATGACACTCCCTCAAAACAGCTTTTGAACTTCTGGAAGTATAAATTTCATTAAATCTATATTGGTGAATGAAACAATTAATTACTAATTCATTATAGATTTATTACTAATCATTTACTGTCGTGTTATACAGGGTGTCTCAGGTATTACTGGCATCCTTGGAAGGGGTGATTGTATCATCAAATACCCGTCTATACCTTATCTAAAAGTTCATCGTTTCCAAGATACAGGATATCAAAGATTTCGAAATTTTTTATTATATTTTTTGCTTACTTGGTAACTTTTAGTGATAAAATAGCAATAGTTCTAGGTTGTACTAAGATATCTTTAGTTTAGTATGTTTAGATATTTCCATTATCACCAGTAGCGTAGAAACCTTGTGGCATTCTTCTTTTATTTGAAATGAAAATGGTACGCCACTGCCTTAATTATAAAAAAAGTATAAGATACTTTAAATTTTGAACAAATAATTATTCTTTAAAATGCATTGTATTTAGGTAATTCCTCTTTAAAAATATCTCTGCATTTTGTAGTTTGTGCGTGGTTATGCTTCAGTAATATAGGGTGTCCCAAAATTAATGCACCATAGGGCAAAACTGACGACAAAATAATGTCATATAGCCAAACTCACTTTAGTCAAAAGTTGATGCTTTAAAAAGATATACAGGGTGTCAAAGTAAAGTAAAGGCGCCCTATATGTATAAGCTCATTAGGTAATTTGTTTCTCTTTTTATTAATGTTGATACCAACATGTTAGAGTATGTATTAATGAGGCAAACACTTTTAAAGCACTTGACATAAATACCCGCAACAGTATTCAGTACTTATACACTTAGGAAGATCAACTGGCAAATGTTCAGAAGCCAAACGCGAGTGACGTCAAAGTAAAGATTTGACAGTTGCAAAATATTTGAAGTATTTTCTATGTGACGTTTTCAAGGTTAAGTCATAGACCAAGTCAACGTAGAAATCATAATACTTCTATTATTTTAATATTTTCTTCATATTATTTACTCCATTAAACAAAAAAGGACAAGAATAGGAGGCGCAATTTATTGCTCTGAAATCATTCAATCAACATATCTACGTTTTAGATAATCTAAAGAAATCTTTTAGCTTCACAATTTTGAAATACTTTTCTGCAGGTGTGAAGTTACTACAGCCTCTGCAGTTTGAAAACGATGTTCAGACTGTAATGCTCTACTTTTGACATATCTGAATTAACTGATTTATATTAGTTTTGTCATTACATACTTTAGTGAGGCAAGGTTAATAGTTATTTATGTGCTGTGGCCTGACGGCCTCGTTGGACAATTTCACGTCGTGTGCAATAAACACTTACTTTTTGTACTTGTTGCATTTTTTCTACGTTCATGCAAAAACCAAAAAATGTTTTATTTAGATGACACTAAGTCTAGAAAAATATGACGTCGATTTGAACGTTTATGTCTGTCACGATGACAAAACGCTGTAGTAGAATGACAGATGAATGCAATAAACATTTTATTGCACTAGTGCAATAAAGAACCATTAAATGTAGTTCAACAAAGTTTTGTTTTTTGCATGAACGTAGAAAAAGAAATTCAAAAAATATTCTATTTATTTTTTAAAAACAATGTAAAATGATAGCTTCAATACAAAGCCGGTATATAAATGGAATTTTCATGTATTGTTTTATTATAGAGGTTTTTGTTCCCTAATATTTGATAAAAAAAAACTGGAGGCGCCGGGCATCGATCCCGGTACCTCTCGCATGCTAAGCGAGCGCTCTACCATCTGAGCTACGCCCCCGATGACATATTTGTTCTGTTTGTACTTGAAACCATAAACGATATATTTTATTTTTATACTTGATGATAATCATCAAAAAATTTATATAAATATAACCAATTTATACAAAAACATAAAATATATTTTCCACTAAATCACCTGCAAAATGTAAAATACTAAATTAATCAGTTGTAAAATATTTTATAGAAAATTATGCAACCAGTAATTATGATTACCTATAAAGTAGCTGCAATTGGTAAACAAAAAGTGACTTACTTACTTACTAAATTATTGCAAAAAGTATAATTGTTCAGTTTTTGGGAATTGAGAAGCAGATTTGTTTGTTTTATAAAGTTTTTTAGTAAGGAATATTTTTACGTCTGATAATAACGATAAAATCCGACCTCTTTCGAAGGGGCTTTAGTATAGTAAATAGAATTTTGTATTCCATTACCAAATTGAAACTGGGATAATTTGATGGTTAGGAAAGATA
The DNA here is from genome assembly GCA_037114965.1 of Monochamus alternatus. Lineage (NCBI taxonomy): Eukaryota > Metazoa > Arthropoda > Insecta > Coleoptera > Cerambycidae > Monochamus > Monochamus alternatus. Next base: position 6,813,870 of record CM073426.1, on the reverse strand, counting down.
TTCGAGATTGCTCAATCTTATAGACATTAGAAAATTATGTTTCATTTATTTGCACTTAAAGTGTATGTACAGATTGTGATTGTTTCATAAGCAAGCTTTTTATTTTTAGATTGAAGTAGGGTTGTCATATTTTCATATTCTTAAGTAAGGGCATTCTTACTAAGTCATTTTTTTCGTTCATTCTTGGATATTTTATACCACAATTACACAAAAAGTGTGCCGACTAAAGATACAAATATGTATCATTCAAACAAATATTTCTAAACTCAAGAGAGCTATGAATAAAAATCATTTTTAAAAATTTAATTTTAATACCTTGTGTTTTGAAAATGGATTCCAAAATGAAAAGTGGGATAAGAAAAGTCCCATTATTTGGTTGAAAGAATATGTGGTCAACAGCTTGCATACACAACAATTTTCGCCAGGTAATGACATTTCTAGTACATAGGACACAAAGCCTGTAGTATAAGTTAAATTGTATTGAAATAGAACTGGACAAAATTTTACTTAATATTCTATATACCTACAGGGTGTGCCACGTAAAACTTCCTAGGCCTATTTCTCCGTAATTTTCTATTCAAGATATTCTAAGAAAACCATTTAATTTTAAAAGACAAATTATTTTTACAAAAAAGCCGCTTTTGAAAAGTTATTTTACCGGAATATATTTTTCTTTAACACACTGTATAATTAATTATTAAGTATTATATGGGAAGTGGCGCACTATGTATGATCTACTAAATGATATGTCTTATATCATTGTGGTAACTGAATAAAGATCTTCACTAAGTCACCTTTCTACAATCGAATTTTAAGTAAAATTTGGCGCCAATTTTCTTCTAACAATATCGCTAATGCGCTCCATTACAAAAACTTTAGTCCATTTTTCATTAAAATGGAATCGTTTTCTTAAAAAATCAGTAGTTACTAACAGTGACCGAATTTTCAAGATATTACAGAGCTGTCGATTTTTGTAATTAAATAAATCATTAGCCCAAATTTTATCATTCTGCATTTTCGGACTTTTTCGTTAACGTGACCACCGATTGCAAATTTTAATATACTGTTTGACGTACCTAATAGGGTGCGTACGCAAATTGTAGTTGTTTTAAAAAGTGTCTTTGACTTCTGGACCTCTCGCATCGTCGATTTTTCACTAAACCCAGAGATAAATCAGTAGGACGGAGCTCGGGTACCAAATTATACGACAAGGACGTGCGTGTGAATTTTTTCACCCAGCTTTTCGGGTGGGAGGCACCAGGAGTCAGCAGTCCGCATGATGCGAACAGCGAGCCGCAGTCGGTGCTACCCCGATCGATGTGCGAGAGCGAGGAGAGCCACCCCTTACTGCAATCCGACAGTCCCCGTGATCAACCCTTGCTTGGGCAAATCTTCGGTGTGCTTGTCTACTTAACCTATCTTTCCAATCAACCTGCACGAGTATGTTCCACACGTCGCCCAACCCCCGATTTTTTAGGGGCACCTGAAAAATTGCAGGGATTCGTTTCTGTTTCCTGTCCCAATACCTACCTGTGACTTCTCTGTTCTTGTGTCCTTACCTTCTAAGTGTGATTGTGTAACCTAATGCGCCCAATGTGCTATATTTAATAATGCAGTGTAAAAAATAGGAAAAATTTAAACGACAGAGGTAAACAAGTTGGAGTTGCTTTGGCAGTCGCTCATTTTTTTCTTCATCTTTAATGAAATAGCAAGCTTGCAGCGTTCAATTTGCATAACATTTTATTATAGCCTTAACTGCTGCTTTGACTAGTTTAATTTGTATCGCTCATCTTAGTCTGCGCTTGAAAGTAAAATAAATGCGTATGGGTGTAAGAAACAAAACGTCAGATCATTCTCAATTATAAGTAGGGCTATCTCTGTTTATAGACACAGGAATGGGAGTCCATTTATATCGATGTAGTAGACATTAGTCATGCTTTCATAAGATAAAATCTTTTCGTACGAGAAAAGGGTATGAAAATTGTGATGAGGGAGTAAATTTTGTTAAATTTCTCCAATGTTTTGAAATATTTCGACCAAAGTTGGTAATTTATATTAACACAAAATATCTCCTTATCTCCCTCTCAGGATTAAGAATTTCATATTTGTTTATATTATATTCAGCTGGAAAAGCTTGTATGAGGATCCCAAAGTTAATAATTTTAGCAACTAAAAAAATAATTTATAACTAATAACTATTTTACCCTCACTTTTGCCTAATTAATTTAATTTTTTTATATTACTTCAGATTCTATTGTCAAATATTATTATAAAAATGTATTGTTAGATAAAAACAATTATTTATTTAAAACAACTGATTTTTTATATAGAGTTCCAAATTTACTAAAATAGAAGTAGGGAATATCTAATTTTAAATAGTACAAGTAAAATTTGAAAGCAACCCATATCACTTTTGATTTTCAAAGTATGAATCATCATAATGTGTACAAATGTTTGCCGTCAAATGTTTTTTTTTTATTGTCAGAATTGAAGACTTTTAATATCGAAGAAGAGTTATGTCTTAAAACGATCCTCAAAAAAATATATTACTTTTCTCAAAAATATCTGATTTTTTTTTAGATAAGAAAATTCTTAATGCATGGTATTATTGAAAAAAACATATCTTTGATTGGATGCATTTGTCTCATTTACTAATCATTTTCAGACGCATGTTCATATGAAACATTTTTTTTTAACATGACGTTTCCTATTATTAGTTTTAATTGGGAGCAATATTTTAGAAACACCCCGTAGAATTAATAAAGAGTTTAGGTCGACGACCTTTTGAGTTTACAGCTGTATTAAGTAACTGGCTATAACTGTAATGTTGCTTCAATTTGAGTATGAATTTTTTGAATAAAAATAAGAATATGATTTATATTACAGTACATAACACTTATATACCTAGGTATACAGCGTGGTTCATTTTTGATGCCTCACCATTGGCATTTCAGAAACCATAAAATCTACAGGATGGCTCAAATCAGAAAAAAGTTGCGCCTTTTTATTGCCATTTAGATAAACCAAACAGATCCAAGATATCTGCTGCCGTTATCGAAATATTGTGAAAAAACCAAAAATAACGATTTTAGAAAATCAGAGTATGTATCCCATTTTGGTCATAATAACTTTCACGTTATTTCAAGATTAACTGTTATACTTCATCGCCTTAAATTTGTGTATGTGTCCCTCTGTAACTGTTAAGAAATAACAGCGATTTTGCTTCTTAAGCGGGCATTACACCAACAATTTATTGTCGAAGAAATTGATGAATTAATTCATGAATTTCTTCAAGGCCACACTTTGGTTTGATATGTGGTCCGGACTTTGTCAAGTTTGTTAACAATTTTGCTGTCAGATGTCACCCTTACCAACCTAAAAGTAATTTTAACTTTTGATGTTATATCATTTCCATTTGTATACGAAACAAAAACTGTTAAAAATGAAACGTAACTTTCATAATTATATTTTAAGGCAAAAAAAGTGAACAATAATTAAAAAAGCTTCCATTGCATTTATTATTGCTACTGCTCGGTTACTGGTTAAATATTTACATTTATTTTAGGTTGGTATTCCTGAATTGAAGTTTTAAATCGTCAATACCTTGACGAAGTTCTTCATCACAAACCTAGAAAAAATATAGATTGTGCCAATGTCAAATTGTCGGCGACCGCTAATTCATGGCTGCCCTAAAAGGTCCAGAATCACTAAAACTTGGTTTTCATGCCAATTTACGTTGGTTGTATTGTAGCGTGAAGCTCATTTGTTTACTGTGATTGGTCATTCACACACATTCACATTCTTTAATGACATTTAAAATGACAGTAAGTTAGTTAATTTCATATTGCAATGCAGCCATCATATTTGCACAACCGCTAACATAAAGCAAATAAAATATCCATTTTCTGGACCGTAAGACCCTAGGAAACGCGGGACCTGTCACGTGACCCATATTATGAACCAACGCAGTCTATATCTTTTCTAGGTTTGTGTTCTTCATCAATGTATTTGACGTCCAAGTTTTAGTATTACATTTGTCAGTTAACTTGCCGAAGCCACTTGATCAATTAATTGACAAAGAAATTGTTAATGTAAAGCGGGCTTTACACTTTATGTAGAATTTTAACAGTTTCTTAAAGACAAGAAATTAGGCGCCGCTATTGTTGAATGTGTTATTTGAATTGTGAAAATGGACGGTATATTAAATTTACATTTAATTCGCAGTTTTATAAAGGCACATCGAAAGTAAGTTAGTTGTAAAATTTAAATCAAAACATCTAACGAAGAGGGATACTAAATTTAAGTAATCCATTTGATTTGCCTGAAGAGTATAAAAAATTATTTAGATTTAGTAAGGTTCAATGGTTCAAAGGAGTAATACAGTTACTAATTTTTGACAGTCCTAAATTAAAATTAGATTTAGCCGGATTTTTTTTTATGTTTCTTTTCGATTAGTTACTGTCGTGGCAATTTAACGACAAAATCACGAGAGCGTAGCTCAAGTGATTTTGTCGAACAGCTACGAGAAAATAAACATAAAAAATACCAGGCTCAAAATCTGAGTTCGAAGGGTATTTGGTAAGACAATTTCATGAATAGAATAATGATAATTTAATCAAAACTTTATTTAAAAGTACAGAAACAACAGACAATGAACGCGTATTCATAATAAAGATATTATTTTTTTAGTGAACAATTATTAAAAACACAATTATTGTAATTTGCCCTATTGACGTTGACTCTACTTGTGGATGCTGATTGTAAGGCTGATTTTGAAGGATCTGTTGATATTGACTCGTTATTCGAAGGTCGAGGGATTTGGATAAATTTGTGATTTTGACATCTAGCAATTTTAAACTGACGTTATTTTTAATAAATAAAGTTGCTATGATAACGTAATTTATCCGCTTTTTTATCCAGTTGCATTTTCTCTTCCTTCCTATTTAGCCGATAGCAAACCACGATTTTTGCGTTCGTCAATGGGATTTTTTATAGATGAGTGGAATTGTCGCCAATACATGTCTGGTGACTGCCTTATGTTAAAAATAATCAGGTTGCAAATACTAAAACTAATCCACCTATCAAATAATAAAATTAGATAGGAGTAATTTTACCTTCAGCTCTCTCTTTGACTCTAAGGGACTGCCAAAAATGGTCTTAATTCGTTGATAAATCTAAATCATTTTTTTAAATTAAATTCAGGTAAATCAAATGGATTACTTAATTTGTTTCCTTCTTCGTTGGATGTTTTGAGTTTACAACTTACTTTCAATGTACATTTATAAAACCGCGAATTAAATGTAAATTTAATTGCCGTTTATTTTCACAATTCACATAACACATACGTTAAACTATAGTAACACCTAATTCCTTGTCTTTAGGAAACTCTTTTAAAATTCTACATAACGACGTTATTTCTTAAACAATACAAAGGGATACATACTACAAAAATTTAAGGTTATGAAATCACTTTGAAATAACGCAAACGTTATTATGACCAAAACGGGACTTGGTCTGAATATCTATATTGTTTGTTGTTTAATGTTGGATGTGTTGGACAATGTTGGACAACGTTTCAACCAGTGACTCTCCAACCTTGAAAACAGTTGAGAACTAAAATTTGTAAACATTATTCTATAACGACCATCGATAATTTTGATTTTTATATAGAAAAAATTATTTTAGGATCTTCCTAACGTTACCTACGTCACACATCATCTAATTATTTACTGTGATACGATAGAGGAAATGGGATAAGTACACTAATTAGCTTGGCATGGGCATCCAACCGTATTTTATCGATAACAAACCTAAATCATTTTCGTTAATAATACAACGCCTTTATTCTGCTTCCCCCACAGCTAGTCGCGAGGAAATTGGACACTGGGTTTAATCGATCAGCGACATTAAAATAACTAAAATGGCAGGGACGGAAACAAAACTAAGTTGACGGAGAATATACTGTGTGTCCACACTGATGTAACAAATATTTGTTTCCAGTCGAGATTAAATTGCTGTGTAGGGTTATACCTGTATTTGCCATAGTTGTTGAATAATGGAGGAATTAAATGAAAATAATTGTTTCTATCTACAACTGCTTTATAAGAGCCTCATTACAGCATTTATTTGGCACTGTTTCGGTTGAATAATGAAGGTCATTACACCACTAGTGGAATAATGTGATATTTCCTCACTAGAGAAATATTACAAAAAAGAGGTCACTGTTTAATGATTATTTTTATTAAGAAGCAACAGGTTTATCTATTTGACAATTAATAGATAACTTAATTGAATTACTTGTTATAAATATTAACAACACAATTTTGGCAATTCGTAAAATTAATACTACATGAATGCAGCTGGTCTGTATTTATTAACAATGCAAATTTTCTTTGTAAGCACTTGAAGTAGCTTCAATGACGGTAATCTCTCCTCCAAGAACTTTAGTGGCGACTTTTTTTCTTGTTTTCAAGAGACGTATCAATATAGCCGTGCCGTTTTATAGTTAGAAGATCTGTTCCTGTGTTGGCTAGAAGTGAAGTAAATGATCGTCGAAAACAATGCCCTGTATATTGTTGAGGCTGTGATAAATTGAGAAACAAAGCAATCTTCTTTGGCATTACTAAGTTTGCTAAAATATTGTTAATAGTTGTGGACAAAGTATAGTATTCTACTTGCATATAATGGTTCTAATTTACTCGGGTAATTTACAGCCATTATTATATGCTCGTTGAATAATATACTGTTATACGAGTACTACTTCTTATTTTGTTACAGGAAATACCCAAAGTAATTTATTTACATTTACCATCGTACAATACCCAATTTGGTGTTCAAATTCATCAGTTACATTCTGACTAATATCTGATGTTTTTTCGAACTTCTTTTGCGATACAGTTTTTTAATCCTTGGGCAGTGTCTGACCTATTCACATATATTTTGTTTTTAACCTCATGAAAAATATTCTATTGGGGTTAAATCAAAGGAGCGTGGTGGTTATTCTGCTTATCCATTGATCTGGGAAAACTTTGTTTTGTTTTTTTTTTGACAAATTCCAAAATAAAAAGTAGCAACTATTACACAGGGTGTTAAAAAGAGTGTAAAATATTTCAGAAGGTAATAGTATGAACCAAAATAAGCAGAAAAGTCTTAATAAACATGGGTCCGCAAAGTAACGGTTGCGGAGATATGGACCAATATTCGTTTTTCAAACATTTTATTTTATTAGAAATAAACCGACAAAGGAAGCTTTTAACAAACAAAAAATAAAGTTACAGAAGATGTTCAAAATGGCCACCGTCCATTTCCAAGCAGGCACGACATCTTCGTCTCAACAATATTCGAACTCTTTCGAAAACACCCTCCTTAGTTTGGATTTCTTGACACTTTTGATTAATCCGTAGCTGCAGCTCTTCCAGGCTATTTACAGGAGTACCACACATTAATGTCTTCAAATATCCCCAAACAAAGAAATCTAGAGGGTTCAGATCAGGCGATCTTGGAGGTCCGACCCTTCTTATCCATTTATGTGGAAAAGTTTGGTGTAAATGTTTTCTAACGGCCATGGAAAAATGAGATGGATCGGTTTGGTAAAACAACAGGATCCAGGACCCTGTCACCTACAATACCCATCCAAATATTTAATGAAAAATATGCCTGATGTCCAGATTCTATTAGAGCATGAGGATTTTCGTCGGCCCAAATATGCGTATTGTGAAAATTAAACACTCAATTTCTTGTGAATCCGGCCTCATCAGTAAAAAGAATGTTTGCAAGAAAACGAGGGTCTTCAGCATCATGACGTAGAAACCAGCGGCAAAAAACCAAACGTGCTTGATAATCATTTATTGGATTTAAAGCCTGTACTTGTTGCACATGGTATGGATAAAGTAGTTGCTCGTGAAGGATTCTTCAAACAAAAGGACCACTAATTCTTACCTCGGCTGATATTCTCCGCACACTCGTACCTGGATTCTGCTCTACCACTGCTAGAATTTCTTCTTCTGCTCTAGGAGTGGATACCGACCTTGGTCTTCCGGATAAATGGCACTGTTTGCTCAAGGAACCGGTATCACGCAATCTTTGGAGAATTCTTCCAAACATGCGTTGTCAAGGAATCTGGTGATTTGGATAAGCGTCAACATAAAGACGTCAGGCTTCGGTGGCGTTCCCATTAGCACGACCATACATGAAATGCATGTCTGTTAATTCTGCGTTAGAGTAACCAGCCATAGCGAAAGAAAACTTGTGCACTGAGAACAACTGTCAAATACGTACTGTTTATTTCACTAAACATCAACCAACTATTATAAGAAAATACACAACGTTTTTGCAAAATAAAAAAAGGGCTAAAAAACATAAAACATTCCATATCTCCGCAACCGTTACTTTGCGGACCCATGTTTATTGAGACTTTTCTGCTTATTTTGGTTCATACTGTTACCTCCTTAAATATTTTACACTCTTTTTAACACCCTGTATATTGTTATGAAGATAAAAAATAATGCAATTGAATGGCATAAAAATATACAGGGTGTTCTATTTAACAAAATGAATGTGCGGGTCATATTTTAAAAGAGCCGCCACTATTTCAGCGATATTTTATAATTTCAACTAAAAAAAAAATATGAATTTTGTTCATATTGGCAGACACCCTATTTTTAAACAAATAATAATAATATTTTTACCCCTCATTCCAATCACGAGGATTAGCCCAGAAGTCGGAGACTAGTGCGGGAGAGGGGGCGGCATATTATTATTAAGCAGACCGCATTTGCGCCCAGGAACAACCCTAACCACCATTCAGTACAGGAATGAGGGAAGCCTGAAAAACCTCATTAATTAGGAGGGTGGTCAAACATCCACCGGTATCGTATCAATCTCTTACATTGACCCAAGCCAACATTCTTCTACGCTACCATACCCGCAGAGAGGACGCCAAACCTCTTCACGAATATAGCTTATATACGGTCTACCGGCCGCAGGATTCTATCCCACACTGACCGATTATGTTTTATAAAATGTATAATATTCCCTTAAAATGCCTAGTAACTGCTTGTTTTTTAATTGCTTACTAGATTAATAAAAAGAAATTTACCAAAGTAAATATTCACATAAATGATAATTGATCTAAAACAGTGCCGTACCACCAAGGGAGCCTCTGTAATTTCAATGTAAAAAAAACTTTTAAATGGAAATACACAATATTAAAAGTCAAATATTCCCTGAGTGGTATGATCAGTGTTATGTACTGTAAACGGGCTTAATCGATTATAGTGCTATTTTTATTCAAGAAAATATATAACGAAATGGGAGCAACATTTACGTCACCAATTAATTTCGGTTGTATTTTAGGCAACATACAGCTGTGGACAAAAAAGTTATTGATCTTAACTGTTTGCTACTAATTCTACAGCACATTTTTAAAATATATATGTACAGGGTGTTAGGTATACATGCGGCAAAAATTCAAGGAATTATTCCTTGGCCTATTCTAAGAATATTTTGTCCTATAATGATTTCTGAAAAACTCCTTTGTTTCGAAGATACAGAGTGAACAAAATTTGCGACAACCATATTCGATATTTGTTGAAATCATTAATGTAAATAAAAGTATGGCGAAATGTATCGCAACTTTTTGGAAGAAACACTGCCCGAGTTTCTGCAGGATGTACCGTTGGCGACAAGAATTGCAATGTGGTTTATGCACGATGGTGCACCACCACATTTCAGTTTGGTTGCTCGTGAACAGCAACATACGGAGATCGCTGGATTGGTCGAGGTGCGCCACACGCATAGCCTGCTCGATCCTCAGACTTAAACCCTCTGAATTATTTCTTATGGGGCTATCTGAAGTCATTAGTTTACGCTACTCCAGTGAAGAATTTTGATGAATTGCGAAATCAGATAATTGCTGGGTGTAACTCAATTAGAAACAACCCTGGTGTGTTTGAAAGAGTTCGGCACTCAATGAAGAGAAGATTGAATGCTTGTATCCAGGCTGGAGGAAGTCATTTCGAACATTTGTAGATTGAGCAAGTTTAGATGTACTTTTTCATAATAAAATGTTGTTACTGTCGCACATTTTCTTCACTTTGTATCTTCGAAGCAAAGGAGTTTTTCGGAAATCATCATAGGACAGAATATTCTTAGAATAGGCCAAGAAATAACCCCTTGAATTTTTGCCGCATGTTTACCTAACACCCAAATATTACATTAGACAAATGTTTTATACGAATGCGTCCTACCAAAAACACATTTCTTATTTTCCTAACATTGTTATTTTACTACTAACAAGTCACTCGATTGTCCATGCGAAAATGATAGATTCCGTCTTTTTACTATATTTGTTAATTACTATTACAAAAAATGTAGCCGTGTCTAGGCCGTATTCTAACTTTTAGAGTGTATTGCTGGTTGCATAGCTATACCTCCCTCGACTTCATCGGTGATACAGACGTACAAGTTATTACAATAATAATGGTACTCCCTCAAAACAATTTTTGCGTTAGATCTCTATTGGTGAGTAGAATAATTAAGAACTTATGCCAAAAGTTGAAAGTAGACTTCATTACAAATACGTCTGCAGTTCTGCAATTTGAAATAAGTCATCAAATTTGTTTTAGAGAGTGTCATTATTATGGCAATAAATTCTAAATAAATTTTTAAATTTGGCAACGTTGCATTCAGGCGGTTAACGAGTTGATTCCGGAGCAGTATGAATCGGTCAGTGACAGCCTGAAAAGGGGTTTAAATAATAATTTTATAATATTTTTTTCGGCGTAACTATGCGTTCAAAAATTTTTTTAATCGCGTTTTCGTGTTATACTCATTTTTTCTTATCTCCTCTTAAAATTAATGACATTATGACTGAATCACCCTGTATAACATAAATATTTATTTCTAACGAAAAAGAGGCATACATTATAAACTATTATTTGTTGTTAACAATGTATAATAAATGTGCATTTTGCAAGTTTATAGCAAATGTTAACTGATTATTTGAGTGTACTATGGCGGATTGGTTAGTGGAGGTATATTCAAACATAACTCGCTGTCTTACTCCAACGAATTTGATTGATTGTTCATGACCAAGATTTTATTTAATATGTCCTTTTTATGTTTAGTAGATTCCTCTAAGTAACCCTCAGCAATAGATGCTGATTTTCAATCCCAAGTCCTTTCATAGTTATTTCTTCGACAAAATTGGTCAATTTGTATGCCTGTATCCGAATGTGGATTTGGAAGCTTTAAAAATACGAAGTGATTTCAGATAGTATTTTCCCAAAGTTGTTGACACCAACAGACTGGACAGTATGTCCCTTTTTTGTAAAAGACAAGCAAATAAATCGTCTATGTGAAGTATTGAGCTTACGCAAATATAAATATTTCCTATACAAGGACATAAGGTTTAATTATTTCATCCAGGAATATTTATAAGTATAGTCATTTTTGTAAGTTCATCCTGACGACAAGCATCTGCCAATCCGAAAATGTCAGCGAGTTTTATAATCAAATACACTTCATGTGGTGCCTCATTCAGAAATTTTGTTCTTCTTCATCAAAAACTTTTCTTTTTGAGTTTAAATCCCACATTTTGTCTCTTGATATAGGAACTTACTTTAATAAATTTACTTATATTATAGCTTATTTTTGACTTTAGTATGAAATATCTTAACCACAATTTGTTTGACCTACATACCTTGTTAAGCTCCGAAAACTAGGCAAAAAAAGCTTCTACTTTCATAGTTTTCTTGGCACCAGTTTGTAAACACCGCAAGCTCTTTTTAATATCTACGTCTACATTTGGCAAGCAATAAACTGACTATCAGATCTAAATAAAATTTGGCGGAGACAGATTTTCCTGCAACTATTTTTCCTTATATATATATAATCCTTATTATATATATAACGGTGTAATGGTGAAGATGTAAGGGGGTTTTCTTGTATAAAAATACAGGATGTTTACGAACTTGGGAACTTGGAAAGGATTTTTTAATGGTAAATAGAAAATATTAATAACAAGTAGTTTTAGAAATCTAAATCACTAAAACTGCAGAGAATATTGATAATCTTCATCGTTTTTGAGAATAAATAACATATTTGATGATAAACATTTTTATACATTACTATTCAAATGCTGAAAATTAAAAGTGCCTTGAATTGCTTACAAATGTTACTGACACATTATACACTCAGGTGCATAAAAAACGGGTACCTTAAAATTTTGACAAAATTTAATTTTTGCCCGTTTTTGATGATTTTTTCGATATGTAGAAGGAAAATGATTCCAGTTTAATGAACCGCATTCAGTTTCTTGAATAAACCTGAAATTGTATGCATTTGCAGGAAAACACAAAAGTATGTTTTTTTTTGTCTAATTTCAACACTAGAATATATAGGTAGCTACTTTAAAAACGGTCATTTTATCACGAAACCTTTCCAAGTAAATGAAAGGTATAACAAAAATTTCGAAATTTTAGACTCCCAGTATCTCGGAAACGGTGAATTATTACATTACGAGTATTAGATATAGGTATATCATTTATTTTCACAGTACAATCACCTCTTCCAAGGATGGTAGTAATACCTGAGACGTCCTGTATAATTCTTTCAAAAAAAACTATTATCCAAAATGCGACTGTATCATACACAGAACGTCAAAAGTCTTGGACCCCCTGTATATAAAATAATTCTATTAAACCTAGTGGTTTTTCTTAATGTGGTAAAAAAGTACATGTACTTAAGGAACAAAAAATACTTTATTACCAATGTTTTTACAAATCTGGTCAGTTTGGCAGTGTATTCAGCCAAACGTTCCTTTGAATTTTTGTACATTATAATGCCAGGACGTGAAATTTCTGCGTTTACCCGAGCAATAATGACTGCTTTACATAATGCAGGACATTCTAATCCATCAGATATCGAACATGTTGGGCATTCCTAGATCATCAGTGGCGTAGCCACGGGGGGGGGGGGGTGTGGATCAGAACCCCCCCCCCTTGGGTTGGGTTGATTGGGTCATATGTTTGTTTGTTTGTTTATTTTTCTAATGGACAGTTTTACACTGTATAAGAAATGGTCAATACATAAACTTAGATTCTAAATTAAAGTAAATAAATAAACAACACACTAAATCAGACAAAATCACATAATAGAAAAACAAAAATCGCAATTTTAAACCTTGAAATATTCATTTAACGAATACGGACATATATCAATTAGGTACGATTTTTGTCTTTTTTTAAAACGTTCAAGTGTACAGCAAGTCTTTATATCACTAGGTAATTTATTATATAGCTTACACAATTCAAATATAAAAAGTCCAGGTAAAGTTAAAATAAAATATTTTTTAAAAATATCTCTACATGAATGTGAACTTGAAACATTAAAAATGCATCTTAGTATCTTTTTTTGGCATATAAATACATCAGAAGACATAGTGGACCCGCCCCAGAAACAGACACCATACATTTTTCTACTGCCCACCTGTGCATGATACAGATTTATAAGCTGCGGAGTTACAAGCACCGTACGCAAATTTCGGAATAAATAACATATTGAATTCAGTTTAGAACAAAGATTTGAACAATGTGATTTCCAGGACAAATTGCTATCAAATTCAATTCCTAAAAATTTTCCAGAAGTCTCATTATTAACTGGTATGCCATTTATATCAACATTCAGTTCTATATCTGTCCGTTGGCGATTTTGAAATAAAACCGCATGAGTCTTTGTCACATTAAAACATAAGTTATTATTACAGAACCATGTATATAATTTATTAAGTAAAATATTACATTTTGCTTCTAAGTCGTAGGAAGATTTATCAGAAATTAAAAGGGAAGTATCATTGGCATATATAGTAAAATGAATATTAGAAGCAATGGTGTTTATGTCATTAATGTATAAAATAAGTAATGTCTCACTACAAACCTGCAATCACTCTATTCTCCAAGATTTAGCAACGCGGTCAGTGAACTAGATCTCTTACGGAAACCTCACATTAGGACCTGCTACTAAGTTCTAATCTTATTTTTGTCATTTTTGTAACAAATATTGTTCGTACCTGTTTATTATTTACATGTTTATGATGAGATTTTTTTTATTTACTTTTTATTGTGTCAATTTATTAAACATTATTTTTTTTTATTGAAAAAATCTAGTTTGAAATACTTTGTTCACTGAACCCTCCCTTGTCAAATTTCTGGCTACGCCACTGAGTACACAGATATAAAGAATTGGATACAGTGAAAAACAGACTAATGAAAGGGAGAATCGGTATTTGGTGCAATATGCCCGTAGACACCGCACATCTTCAGCTTCAGTTCTCGTGAGCCACTTTCAAGGTACGTTTCGCCGTGTTATATCGACACCTACTATTCGAAGACGACTCCACAACGCAAATTTACGTGCTAGAAGGTCATTACGGGTCCCCACTCTTCTTCCAAAGCATCGTGCTGCCCGTCTCCAGTGGACGTGAGAGCATAGGGGTTGGCTTTTACGTCAGTGGCGGTGGGTCTTATTTGCAGACGAAACCAGGATTGGACTGGATACTGATGACCATCGGCAAAGAGTCTGGAGACAACCAGCTCGTCAACAGCGACTTCATTTTCCCCGTGATGTTAGGGGGTACTGTAATGTTTTGGGTTGGAATAATGTTCAGCCGCCGCGCTCCACTAATTCGCATACCACAGGATATATACCCCCTACGTAATGAATTAGATAAAAATTTTGTGTTTATGAACGATAACGCCCAAGAACGGTTCAAGAGACACTCGAAGGAGGACATATCAGTAGATTAGATTGGCCAGCCAACTCTCCTGACATGAATCCTATTGAAAACATGTGGGATTTCATTGCTAGAGCCATTCATAATCATATTCCTCCACCTCAGACTGCACATAGCCTTTTTACAAAAAAAAAGATTCAGAAAACAATATACTTTTATAAATGTATTTGGTTTTTCTGACAAAGAGATTTCTTTAATAAGAATGAGGGGGAGTCCAAGAGTTTTGACATTGTGTGTACAGCAGAACGTTTATTCTCTATAGTATTCACACGATCATGGCAAACAAAACATGTTCAGTCGCTTTGTGCAAGGCAGACAATAATTGTGCACTAGAATTCAAATTGTACGGCAAACACAGTTTATGAAATTTTAATCGAACGGTCTGCTGCCCTAACAATGGACCCGACAATTCACTTGTCACTGCTGCACAACTTAAATTAACAATTAGCGCTTAATTTTGTAAGAGATCGATCAGAGGCGGCCAGTCCACGGTCGATTTACGATCCTAGCGGCCGGGTAGAATAGACGTTATTCGCACCGATGGTTATTTATTGAGGTTTAACAGATAACTAAAGGGCTTCAAACTCTAAATCGTGTTTTAACCGCCCAACTCTTTCTTTTTTATTTATAGGCTGCCACATTTCAAATACTTGATAAATTAGCAGGTACCTGAAACCACAGTAGGTTGTGGTATTTTTTACAAAATTGTTTCTGCTAAAACAGTATACAGGATGATTAAGTTTTTAATGAACAAAACTTCGAGGGTAAGTAAAACTTTGAAAAATATTGGCAGTTTATCATATAATAGTTATAATTTTGGGGCTTTATAAGGAAGATACAGGGTGTTAAAGTTTGAGGAAAAAATTTGGTTTTTTTTTTGGCATAATTACTAAAGTAATGGAGATATTTAACCCATACTTGGTACACAATATAGATAGTTAAGGTGTCATAAAATGTGAAAATATAAAGCTTTTTGAACAACCAGTGGCGGAGATATGGGCAGTTTGTATCTTTAATTTAGGAAAAAAGTTATATCGCCCTGTATAATGTTAAAGTTTATGACATTTTTAAATGTGTATTTTAATTTCTAACAAAAACCCTATCTTACATTTTTTTCGTATCTGCTACGGTTACATAGTAAATTTGACTTTTTTCAGTTATTTCACTGTTCCTGTCGGAAAATAACTTAATCATTATTAATAATATTGTTTGATGGTAATAAGTACAATTTAACTAAAATAAAGTACTACAAATTACATTAACTATCAATACCTACAAATTAGAGTAACTGCACAAAATGTCATACTTGAGCGTCAAGTGCTTGATATTTTCACATTTTATGACACCTTAACTATCTACATTGTGTACCAAGTATGGCTTAAATATCTCCACTACTTTAGTAATTATACCAAAAAATCACGCTTTTTCTTCAAATTTTAAGAGCCTGTATCTTCTTTATAAAGCCCCAAAATTATAACTATTATATAATAAACTGACATTATTTTTCAAAGTTCTACTTACCCTCGAAGTTTGTTCATTAAAAACTGAATGACCCTGTATATTGTATGATTGTTTCTATACCTATACTCAGTGGCGGCTGATGAGGGGAGACGTCGCTGCAAATTTTTATATGTTGGTTATACAGGGTGTTAACAATAAGTTTGACCAAATTCACCGATATATTATATCGATGAAAGTAATTGGGGTTCCCAAATAGCATTATAGTAACGAAAACTGGTACCGCAGCGTCTATTAAGTAGCTATTACGTATAATCTATCATATACAAAAATAACTCCAATTTATGTTAGCTTAGTTGTAAGTACATAATCCTCACCATGGGAAATCACTTCATATTTTTGTAATTTTTGGTGGGGCGGTTTGGTGTATGAAACGTTATGAAACTAAGCAGACGCACCTTAAAGTTGCCCAAACTTTAAAATAGGTATTAAAGGTAACGGTAACCAAGTCATATCACTTACATATTACTTAGAAGTGACAGTCGCTTTAAAGTGTTTGTAATAGTTTTGGCGATGTTTTGGGAACCTTGATTATAAAATTGTGGCCTTCAAAATCAACTATGGAGCAATCTTTACCCGATAGTAGCCTGCTTTCTATATGACCTTCTAATGTTAAGGAATTTATATTAGTTTATAACTAGCTTTACCACGTTTTACATAAAACTAAAACAACAAACAGAAAGTGCAACAATTATTAAACATGATTATTTTTCGAGTTGAAGAGCATATGTAAAATTTCCTAATTCTGAGAATTTTAAAATGCACCTAAGCGTAGACCAAGTGTCTTTCGGAGCACTTGTTGAATTGCTTCTTAAAATGACTCTTTGATAATAGTTTAAATGTTCTGGCCAGAATAATGTTCCGTCATTTACCTAGTGCGACACAGAAACAAATACTTCTTTTCTCTTTTGCAAACACTATTTTAAAACTCATTGTACCTTCATATACACAAGATATAAAAACACGCGTTATGTTAATTTCTTCATATAACACTAAAATAATGAAATATTGTAAAAAGCCTAACCCGAACTGATTTTTATGACTAATAGCACTAGGCTATCTATTGAAAAATTAATGATGCGAGAATTACCAAACTTTAATGGTAAAGTAATAATAAAGTTGAGTTAAAGCTTTGGTATAAAAGCAAAAGAATGGATTCACTACATTTTTCCTATATTTCTAGTAGCTACTTAAAACAAAACCAAGCAATTATATTTGTGAGCTGTTTTCAATACTTGTTCAGTTTGTATTTAAACTTTTCCGCCCTGCCTGGTATGGAATTTATTAGCCGCCACTGATTTTAACCGCCCATCTCTTTCTCGTTTAATTATGGTTATCGTGTAAATAAATAGGGCTGTCAGGAATGAGCCGCGGGATATGGGCGTACGCATCATGTAGAGTCATAAGACAAAAATTGTCTCCAGGCAGACTCTTTTTGATATTTTTTGGGATTTATTTACTTATGTGTTCACTAAGTTGAATCTTACGTAAAATTTTTACACTTATCATAGCACTCTTATACAATCGAATTAAATAGCCCCTGATATTTTTTATTTACCTAAATAGTCGATCATATTGCATATCATGTGACGAAATTTATGACTCTGTATAGGTGGAGCCATGTGTGAATGAAATAATCACTAATAGTATGATCACAAAGGACCCCGCAATAATCTTATGGAAATTGGGTTTCTGTCAAATTGTCTGAGGGCTTTTGAGGGAGCTGAATTCAATTCTCATGCCAGATTGGCAAAATTGACAGTTGACAACTGTCAATTGACTGTCAACGAGGAATATAAAAGTAAATATCCTCTTTTCACATTGAGAGTTTGGGTTTTTGAGGTCGCTGAATTCAATTCTCATGTCAGATTGGACAAATTGACAGTTGACAGCTGTCAATTCACTGTCGACGGAGAATAGAAAAGTAAATATTCTTTGTTGACATTAGGAGTTTGGGCTTTTGAGGGAGCTGAATTCAATTCTCATGTCAGATTGGACAAATTGACCGTTGACAGCTGTCAATTCACTGTCGACGAAGAATAGAAAAGTAAATATTCTCTGTCCGTGAATGACAACGCACTGTTTTGTAGTTTATCGATGGCGTTATGTAAGCAGCTATAGTTAATGTGAATAATTTGTAAATCGCTGAAACCTGAAACTGTAACACCTTCATATATTCTTATTATAAGATTGTTCCTATTCTCTTGATAATTTACGAGGCGATTGACCTCTCGATCATTTATAGCTGAACCATAAGGTTTTTGAACTAGTTCAAGCTGTCAAAGATGGTCTACATCTAGACAACATACAATTTATTGAACATGAAGATTTCCTCCTTACTCCAACTTGGTTACTGTTGAGATAACCCCAAAACTAAAACACAAGTGCGGAAATACAGACCCTGCAAAAAAATCCGAGTAATAGTGTACAGTTAGCCGTCTAGTAGCCCTCTTCGAGGGGCTACCAAAACCTCCACCATCGATCTCCTAAGTTCAAGCAGTTCCGGTTCGCTAGGAGCCAGTACCGTGGCTCCCCAAACGGACGACAGCCTGGAGAGCAGAAGGAGTTCGAGGATCGGCGGCGGGGGGGCCTGCTGGACGTACGAAATGCTGCCCAACAACGAACAGTCCCCCTCGCTGCCCGTATCCAGGGCTAGGGTCAATTTTCCCCCGGAGATGCTGGATCGCCGCCCCAGCAGGTCCCTGTTCGTGCCCAGGAGGAACAGGAGCATGAGTGCCTGGAGCGACATCAGCAGGTCCAGCTGGAGATTGGACGAAAGGTTGGTCGAAGGAAAGCATGAGTTTTTCTTTTAAATTGGATTTGTGTTATATTTTAATATCGAATACAAATCGGTAGTTATTTATTTGTTTCTGGGTAGGGCATATAATTGGAAACAGGTCAACAATAGGGTCATTTGGTTGAACCTCAAATACTATTCAAATACAACACATTTTTTTACTGTATTCTTAACGTATTTTAAGCTAATAAATCAATTTCTATCAATAAAGTCATATTCTCTCCATACTGAACATCTAGGTATGCTATGAACAATTCCACAGACCACAGAATAATTACCTAAATGAAAATTAATCAAGGTAAATTTACTAACCTGGTTTAATGAAAACATTCTATAAATATCCTCACTTTTGAAACTGTGGGAACTCGAAAATTTAACCACAATAGATGAGATCTGTTTCTGCATTTTTAAGATTACTTCTTCAGGTGGCCTCCTTTAAATTGAGACAAATATCTAAATATAAAAATTATTATACCTATAAATTAGAATTATTTTAAATTAAATATAGATAATACCAAAAGTGACGATGGTCAACGTCACGTTACGTCCATTAAAATTACAAAATCATTCAGAAAACGTTTCGACTTTTATAAAGTCATCATCAATATGTTAAAAGTTAAAGAAAAATACACAATAATATACGAAATACAAATGTCTTGAACAGGTAGTACTTACAGAAAGAATATGAAGTATATTATTTTTAAAAGATTTTAAATGTTTAATTTTGGAGATAATTTGCAAATAAAATTTTAGTAAAGTGATTTTAAAATTGCTCATTAAATAAGAAAAGAAAATAAAAAAATTATGAGAACAGAAAAATATAATAAAGCCGTCAAGAACAATCAGTAAAGTAATGTTTTTGTATGAGAAGTTTCTTGCAATGAAAAACTAAGTACAAAATTTACCACCAAAAAGCTTTTTCTTATAAGAGTCGCTTCACCGATGTGGGGACACCTTCTCCAATTTTTGATCAAACCCATTACAAACTATCCTAAATTCAGTGGCGCACTCAAATTTGAAATGAAAAAATCGCTAATCTTTTTGGATTTTTGCGAAAAAAAAATTGAAGTAGGTAGGTCTTGAAAATTCAATTTTCATTCTGAAATTTGACACCGAAATAAAGTTATTGTAGCTCTCTCATTGAAAACAAAAATCTTATAAATCTACCAACAAATAAAACTTTTAGAGAGGTGCCTCGCTTTCAAGTAGGTCACTTGGCATTATAACAATAATTTGCCCTTCATATTTGATACACGTTCTAAAATTTCTTTTGTGGAAAAAGGTATTATTTGAATTTGTTTTAAATGCATTTTTCTTTTCAGGTAATACTGGATTTAAGTTGTTGTGGTTCGCTAAAAGGTAACATATTTTAAATTTCATTTCTGTTATACACATAATGCATATTTAAAAACAATTAAAATATATTATGAGACTTTTTTAAAACGCTAACGGATTTTCGTTGTTATATTTTATGAAATAATATTCATGTTTCGCTATAGTTTTTTTTGCTAAGCTATAGCCAATATAGGGCTCAGAATCAAAGACTAAACACTTATAGCTACGATTCCGACTATTACCTTCATCAAAATTTATTAAATTGCGAACTGATGACTAAATAAAATGAGAGTCGAAACATTAATTATAAAACTTTCTGTCTTTGATTTTATGTTCTATATAAATAATACATCGGGGAACGTGGATAATTTATGTTTTTAAATCGATGACATTATAACGGTGATAAAAAAAAATTGGAGGCGCCGGGCATCGATCCCGGTACCTCTCGCATGCTAAGCGAGCGCTCTACCATCTGAGCTACGCCCCCTGATAACTAAGTTTTCTTACGAATGTATTTTAATATTAGATAATGGTTACATCGCTTGTTTGTAATATAATATGAATATATAATTATTATTACAATAAGTAATTAACTGTAACATACTTCTTACAATGCGTTTATTCATATAAAATTTATAGCTACGCTTCATATTAGGGTATGAAACTAACGTAATAGAAATCTGCATTATCATTAACAAGTACTTGGACTTTACCGGAAGATGGTACTATGTGTAACATTCACTAAATTAATAAAACTGACAGGACGGTACAAATACAAGCCTATAAAAGCATAAGTACATTTTTCTACGTTCATGGAAAAAACAAAACTTTATTTAGTGGAAAAAGTGGTTCTTTATTGTACTTAGTGCAATAAAATGTTTACACAAAATGTTGAGTAGGCCGAGTAGGACAATTTCACATCGCGTGCAATAAAGACTTACTTTTTGTACTTGTTGCATAAATAACTAATCTGATAAAGAACAAATTTTAGAGTAGGTACCATGAGAAACAGTGGAAAGAAAATATGATTAACATCATAAAATTTGAAATAGGTAGGTAACAGTTTTATTTCAAACGATATTTTGTCTATGTGTAATATGTTTTTGTAATAATTATTGTAACTATATAGACAAATAAAATTATTATTATTATTATATGTAGGTATTCATATTAACAATATACTTAAACTTACCATATGGATATAAATTGGCGATTTAAATTAATTTTTTCTACGTTCATGCAAAAATCAAAACTTTATTGAACTATATTTAGTGGAAAAAGTGGTTCTTTATTGCACAAGTGCAATAAAATGTTTATTACATTCATCTGTCATTCTACTACGGCGTTTTGTCATCATGACAAACATAAACGTTCAAATCGACGTCATATTTTCCTAGACTTAGTGTCATCTACATAAAAAAATTTTTGGTTTTTGCATGAACGTAGAACAAATATTGTATGCAACTCGTACAAAAAGTGTTTATTGCACACTTACTTTTTGTACTTGTTGCATAAATAACTATTTGCCACCAATCTGTTTTCCCAGTTCGGGAAATTCACGAACCACTAGATGGCGCTGCAAAATTCAAGATATCGGATACAAAGGTAAACAATTTGTTTACAATTGCTGCTAAAGTTATAAAGTATTAAGTATATTTCATCTAGGATCTAGGTTATAAAGCTTTTAATTACCAGGAAGGTTGTTTTATGGTGCATTTATTTGAATTTTAATACACAATTCGCATAATTTCGGGACGGACACAGCTCCGGCGACAGAAAACAGACATACCGCAGCACTGAGATTTTGTGCAAGTATTCTTGCGTATGTTTTGCATTTTTGTACACTTTATAACTAAATATCGTACGGTCTCGATAAATTTTGTAAAATTGCTAAATACAGAAAATTTTCACAACACCTACAAAACCGGTTTGTTGGATTGTTGTTTACCCCCACACCCGCCTTATTATTTTATATTATTAAAATAAGAATTAATTGTGAATTTGATGATAAAAGTAGGTATAGTAGTTTTTACTTGGAAAAATCTCTTGATCGAAAAATCAAATATGAAGACTACTAGAACACGCGTAATTACACAGCAAACTGACTATAAACTCTACTATTTCTGCTCTACTGAAAAGCGTGAACAGATTTTTCAAAATCCTACATACAGGATGATGTTATTGCGAATAAACAAAATAAAAAAAATATGCAATCAGATCTACATTTCTGTTTCGCTTATGATGTTAGTGGATTGAGAGAAGCAAGAATAGTACCTCTACCAAGAATCATTTAATTATACAGAGTGTTTCGCCTTTTATGACAAGGTAAAAAAATAGCCAAAATTGGTAAAACGTATTTCGGTAATGACAATGGTTAGATCCGTCAACAAAAGGGCCTCCTAGACATGGGCGAAGTTTAGTCATCAAATCTGGGGGGGCTGAAGCCTCGGGTGAACTGTGTTTTAATTTCGCTTGTGAAACGTGTGCGAGTTGTTTACGAATATTTTTTGTTTACCAATATTTACTACTAACGTATGTACATATTTATCCAGTGAAACATTCTGTTTACAAGAAAATTAAAAAACAAATACAAAAATGTTTTCGTGTTATGAGGATAAGTAAAGCTTCTTCTGTTCTCTCTCCTGAAGTGCACACAATTCGCTATCTATTGTTTGGCACCTTGCTCACCATTAGTTTCCTTCCAGACAAAGGAACGTCGGGTACGTTTCTATTTAGTAAATGGCGTTGTTTGTAAACAAACAATGGAAACAAAATTTCATTATCTCAGTTTTAATTACAGTCCCTTCTTCCACTGTTTGGATCCAGTTGGAATTAATTACTTAAGAAAACGTCAGAATGCGTGAGGGACGTACATTTTTCACATGAGGCTGTTTGTTCTTCAACGTACTTACTATTTAAGTAAGTAGATAAATAAAACAGTGCTTCGCAAAAATAAAGCTTTATTGTACATGAAAATATATAAAAATTCTTTTAAAAGACTAAAAAAAGGTTAAAAAAAGTCGTTCCTCGGAATTGTAACGGTGTTGTACCTAGAAATGCATAAAAAGTACATTGTGAATATATTAATGATTTTTATCCTATTATAGACTATTTAATGATACCATATAAATTATATCTCATCAATTTAACTCATTGACACTTATTCACATATTTACATATGGCCTATTCCTCATGAACGCGAAATTCGCAGTTTTAGCGAATTCTGCAAACCAGTTGGAATATACATTCTGACAATCTGAGGGATAGGGTAGAAACACAGTGGAAGCGGGTTCCTGCTTACCGGAAGCCTGAGCCGACATGCGCTTATACAGGGTGTTTTTTAAGTAGAGGAAATTTGCAGGCGCGTATTCTGTGGCCAAAAATAAGCGTTTTTTGTTATTTAAATGTGGAATCTTCGTACAGCCATTGCCTAGCTACAGCGTGTCAAAAATTTTAAAAAATCAGTTTTTAATTTCTAAACCGCTTGAGATAATTTAACCAAATTCGGTGTGCATATTTAGTATGACAGTAGGTATGAAGCAAAAAATTACCAGCTTTAGAAACTTACCAGTGACGGAGGTGTGGGTATCATCGATCATTATTAGTCGAAAAAAAATATGCTGTATCCAATACAAATCAAATATTGTATTATCTCCACTATTTGTTTTTTTACAATTTTTTGTATTCCAAACTGATTAACAAGAAAATTGATTTATTTGATCAAGTGCATTTTTACACAGTTATTTAAATTACTTAAACATATCTTAGGAAGGCCATGCAAAACAATAATAAGAAGCGGTCATCTTATTTAATATTGCTTATTGATAAATTAAGCTTATTTTTTAAAAAGATTAAGTTTTAATAATGGCTTAATAAATTATTAAAATCCTGAAATGACCAATATGGTTTAAATTTATAGCCTTGCAGATGGAAATGGTACTGAAGCTAGGCGAATTTATATGGAAAGATTTCCAAATCGTCCAACTCCAAAAGGACATTCGCATATGAATTGCTCTGCGCGTCATGAGAACCTGAAATGCTTTTTTCCAGAACTGCAAAATTCGTATGAAAATTTTCGCGTCCATGAGGAAGCACTAGGCTTAAGGGTGCCGTATTCTGGAAATAAGTATTTAGTGAGTTTAGCAAATAACATAAATCTTATCTTATGCCACCTGCGAATATTCAAAGGCACCGCAAAAAATTAATATATAGCGCCAGAAAGCTGTCTAACCAACACATGTTTAGGTACAGAAATCTTTCAAAATACGTATTTTTCTAAATTCAACTGCAGATGTAAATATTGTCATAACATAAACTTGCATAGTTCTGCATTTAAGATTGTTCACTTTTGTTTATAAGTATGTGAAAATAATTGTTAAAATGTGGGGTTAGAATAGCAAAATAATGTGTTATAAACACTTTTTAAAAATTATTATTTTATTTGAGGAGAATTTAAATAGTAAGTGTATAAACAAAACATCACGAATTTTATTTTTGATATTACTTTTGTTCTACGTGTTTTATTTTTCGAGATTTTTGTACCTAAAAACACAAATTTGATCAATTTCCAACGAGAAATACGGCGACCTTAACATACCCGTATACATTGAAAATTGATTAAATGTATGATATCGGGAGACGTCAAAGGTGACATTTATTACAAAATTATATCAGAATGTCTTACCTAAGTCTAGAATGTGAGTGGCGAAGCACCTGGACTATTTAGAATATGGTGCAGGCAACCTGAAAGCAGCCCATTCAAAATATTAGATTATAATAGATTGCAGATGCGAAAGTGCCCTAGAGACACCAACAAATTCAACTTCCATAGATCAATACTACGAGTTTAAAGATAGAATCTACAACTAACGTAAACGACGTGGCAAGGAAGGCAAACTTCGCGCGATAAAAGTTTCTTTCCTAATATGGGGCGGTCGATAAACTCTGTTCCAAAGTTCCCAAAATAAAATAAATGAGCTTGTAAAAATTTAGATTTATATACTCTCTTCTCTTTCAGTATCTTTCCAAGTGTAGAGGTCGGAACCTTTAGTCTCAAGTGTAATGGAGTGTTATCGTACTATACAGGGTATTTGCGAAATTAGTGCGATCTTTCAAAAGAGGTATAAAGACTGGGAAAATAAATATTGATAATTTTTTATTCTTGAACCATGTCCTTTTACGAAAAATTTTGGATTTATTCGTATAACGTTTCGTTCCTAATTAGGAACTTTTTCAAACTATTTTATTTGTTAAATTATTACATAATTAATAAAACCCATAAGCTACACTAAAAGAGCAATCAACTATGATAATAATAAATCTAATTCTTAAAGTTATAAATATATGTATATACAAATATACAGGGTATCCGGGAAAACGTGGGCAATCTCTCGGGTGCAGATAGAACATAAAAAAATAATGGACAGGTCTCCGTAGGTTGGGCCTGTATAAAAAAAAATATAGGAACTTGTTATCTTATATTTTTATATTCTATCTGCACCCGAGAGATTTCCCACATTTTCCCGGACACCCGGGCATATACAGTATGCGCCAAAAGTATGGAATAAATTCAATAAAAACGAAACAATTATTTTTTGGGAAAAATCCTCGAACAGGTCGATTTTTAATTTAAAAAATACATATTTTAGCGTAACATGCGATTTTCAAATGTCATTTGTTTTCGAGTAATGACGTCATCGATTTTTTTTTAAATGGCAACACCATATTTTTTCCTTGATTCTGAAAGATCGTTTAATTCTCTATCAGACAGTACTAAAATTTTGCCCTCTTACATAAGAAAGTTTTCGAGTAAATGACGATTGAATGTTAGAAAACGTAAATTTTATCCATAAAAAAGTAACAATTCTGAGGTATGTAAAATAAAATACAATTGATTAAATTTTATACTTGAATTAAATGTTCGAATTGCCATCCACCAACTTCTTGACAATGCGCAAGTCTGTGAAGAAATTCTTCTTGCACATTATGAATGATTTCTGGGGTAACTCTGCGTATTTCGTCCCGAATACGATTTTGAAATTCTTCTAAATTACGTGGTTTATTAATGTACACTTTGACTTCAAGTATCCCCATAAAAAATAGTCAAGAGGTGTAAGATCTGGCGATCTTGCAGGCCATTCTATCCGTCCGCGTCTGCCGATCCACCTCCCAGGAAAACAGTTGTCCAAAAAATCTCGTACAGGGAAGTCTGTATACAAAACAGACAAAATCACTCGTCTGCAACCCACCAGACATATATCGTGAGGTAACAGACGAATAACCTTGGCTATTTTTAGTCTGTCTAATTTGACAGTAGGGACCATGAGTAAAACGGTAGCAAAGCTACATCTAGTGGCTATTTTAATGTTGTCCAGATCTTTTAGAGACACTCTGTATGGGATGTACAGGCGCAAAAAAGTTATAAGGATTTAAATCTATGTGAAGTACTGGAGGTGGCGCCTTCTATAATTGACAGCAAATCTGCGGACATTTATAGTGCCAGAAAATTACTCGATATATTTACTACAATTTATATGAAGTTAATTCAATCTAAAATAAAATTGTAATTTCAGCACCCTGTATCTCGAAAACTATAAAATTTTGGACTATAGTAACTTCATTTAATAATATATCATCATATTTTGGCCCCCGGAATATGTGGTACTGTTTACAAACTTTTAGAGAAATTAGTGAATAGGGGCATTAATTCGACTTCCACGACTTTTCGGGACTTCACACGATTTCGCAAGATTTGTGACAAGATTTTTATGAGTGGTCACCTCCTCTAAAATATAAAACGATCACATATTTCATTTTACCGATTTAAAATTACTGATATAAATGTTGGCGTCAGCAGAAAATAGTTTACTAAAAAAATATTCTGATTCACACTTACCGAAAAACAAATCTAGAAAAACTGAATTCTAATGTCGTCCCACAAATCTGGACCTCGCGTAGCTTAGTCAGGGCAGTTTTGGCGGCCCATTCGTTTATAAACAAGAAGTATCCCAAATCGTTGTAAACGAACATGTTCAGCAAAGTTTCAGGCTTAACATAGTTTGTCACTTCGTCGTACAGCTGCGTTTTAGTAGTGCCCACTGGGATCTTGCGAAAATAGAGTCTCTTGGACTATAAAAGACGAGCAAATTAGATATTTGTATTTCCAAAGTTTCGAATTTGTTTAGATTTCTATTCCTGCACTCACAGACAGGACCGTCTGTTAAATAAAACGTAAACCTTAATTAAGTACAAATATTTTAACCAGCAGTACAGTTCACTGTGTAGAACAGATAATTCATACTTTTTATACAAAAAAAAATCATCAATAAAAAAATTTAAATTTGAAATAAAATTCGTGACTCCAATACAATAATTGACGATCGCTGATCAGATTCCGATACTAAAGTCTTTATGAGTCATGATCAGCGCTACCAATTACCTATATGAATATGAAATAACTGCAAAAATTTAACAAAATTACTTGCAATTACTGGCAAAGCTTAGAATGACTGGCAATTTACTGTTTACAAGTTTTTTTTATAGATATTACTTTTTATTTAATTACCTATATAATATATAATTAAATATATAATTAAATAAAGAACAAATAATTAGTGCTAACACAGAAAAGAGCTTCTGATTTTACTATATTACCCATGCTATTGCACTTTTTATTATAAAAAATAAGTATTACTGGCAAAATTATTGGCAACACTGTCCATTCCTGGCAAAGGCCAGTAATTACTGGCAAATTGGTAACGCTGGTCGTGGTACTGTAGATTGGATGTCTATTCCACAGCGTTGGCAGTGTTACACTAATAACGTCTTGGAATCTAACTTTTTATGTAAAATAGGAATAGAAAAGTTTGTAACTAGGATTTTCAGACAACCAGTCAAAGAATTATTGAAATATTGTGTTTATTTATAGAAATGTTAATAACCACCTTCTCTTCTTTGCCATTCATATATTTCACCAATAAAGTATGTTTACGTACTAATGAAATTGAAAACATAAAACAAATTCTCTACTTTCAGTTATCCAGAATTTGATCATTATTCAATTTTACTACACCCCAACTGATATGCCATAATATTATCGTTACCACTATCATTGACTCTCATTATCACAGTTTAAAAAATATATTTTTAGCGTGCCAACATTTTCAGTTACACCATATTTTACTTAATTACACTTTATTTCACCAAAAATAGTATTTAAATACACAAGAAACTTAAAAAAAACCGTACCCGTAAAAGAGTACCATTTAAATACGTTTGGCACTATAGAGTCAAAACTCTAAAAACAGATGCGTTAAGCCTTGTCCTCATGGACGCGAAATTCGCGAAAATTTGTGCAAATTATTTAATGGCGGGAAAAGTCCCAACTTTTATCCAATTTTGTCAACTGCAATATTTTCTATAATTTTCATCATAAAGCTGTCATTGACTGTCATGGTAGATTGTCAGAAACTTAATTTAAACTTACTAACTCCACATAATAATGAAATCAGCGATAATATTCCTTTCCCGTCATTAATAATTTAACTCAAAATCAAAGACATTTGGGCGCAAGAGAACAAGGCTTTAGGCATTGCATTAAATTAATTAAAAACATTGGTATTGGAATTATGAAATTCCTTTCCACAAATATTACATGTTTTTTTTTTCATTTGTACCCTGCATTGGTCCTGGACCAGTGCACCGGTATCAACATAACCTCTTCATCGACCTCGCTGGCTGTCAATCCTATGTGGCTCTGCTCTCTACGGGACGTTGTGTCTACCGCCAGTGACACCCACCTGTGCCTACGACACTAGGTTTTTTGCATGTAATTGACACTGCTTTTTTCTAGATTTTTTTCAAACATTAGCGGTTCATCTTCTTTATGAAGTCTGTCTTGAAATCTGCTTTTTGGAAAGCCCATAATAAATCGGTCTTTTAGTAATTTGTTGGTCAGCTATTTCCTTGGAATTTGCACTGGCAATCCACAACACATTTCAGATATAGGTCAATAGATAATTTACTTTGCCTTCTCTTGATATTGAATCACATGACATCAAGCTGGTTATTTTGTTATTCCACGTTTATTTTTAAAATCTGTTTCACCTATTACCAAACTATGAAGTACGAAATGGTTAGCACTGACACGTTGTTTGAGGTTATTTGGTGAAAATTAAATTTAACGTGTTGTGTGAAAATCATAGTTTTTCATTATTATTCATAAAATAACTTAAGGGAATAATTTGTGTCTCTTTCTAAGAGTGTACAATGGCATTTAACTTGTGAAATGTCGATAGCTATTTAAATACATGATTTTTCAGCAAGTAGGTAAACTTTACATTACGTATAATTTTTGGAATCATTGATCAAAATAACTTCCTAAATACTTTAATTGGTAAAATCGAACTTGCGGAAATTCATTTATTAATCGTTTATGATAAGGCAAGTAATTTAAAAAGTTAAAATTTGGGATAATACTCGGGATAATATTACTGTGTAGCGTACTATCTATACAATTTTAGTTTACTTATCGCTTACAACAAGTATTTTTAAATTAGATCAATCGCAAATATTTAATTTACATTAAAGTAATTTTAGAGACGACATGTCGCCTTCAGTAGATCATATAGGTTACTCGTATTTGGATATGTCAGAGTCTGGTCAGCGGTCCTCAAAATGTGGGTATTTAAAAAAATATATATATCTCCGTAAATATTTGAAATTTTTAAAAATGACTTGTACTAAACTCTAGATATGAGTTTAGTAAAAGTTAAGGGAGGGAGGCACGACTGCCCATATTTGAAATGTTTTCCTCATTTATTATTTGTCGGTATGTCCTGAACGCGGCTCTGTCTATAAAAGTAACATAAATCTTTGTTTTTTTTTTTAAGGTACTGGACTGCTGGTACTACCTAGTTCTTAGAGATGGTATTTGCTTTCATAATCAGTTGCCCTACACTTAAAAAAAAAACACACTTTTACATTTTACCGAAAACGTATAGTGGTCACACGAAAATTGCTCTCCATTTTTTCTCCGTTATTTAATATTTGAGATACGAAAAAAGTGTCAGAATAAAAGTTGAAGAGGTATTTAAATATTTTAAACGCATATATCACAGAAACAATTGAATATCGCGTTTTCGAGATATAGGCCTTAACTTTGTATACACCCTCTATACTATACTGTAAAGATAGTCAAGTAGGCTTTTCAAAAATATATTATATACTCGCAACAAGAATTCAGACGACTTACGTCATACGAACAAATGAATAATTCATTATATCTCCATCAAAATATCTAAGAAACTGCAACTGATAGTAATAAAACTATATACTACACTAAAATTTTGCATTATATATTGCATTAAATTGCAAAAAATGACTGATTTTAAAGCGACCAAATATCGAAAATTACGTTGACAATAAAAACAAATGTATAACGTAAGACGTCTGAATTCTTGACGCGAGTATACATGACATTTATATTTTATTGTTTTCGAGATACTGCATATTTATTTTTAATAACATCGTCGTAGTAAGTCGTGAAACTGGATGTCTATAAAAAAAGAACTTTTTTCAGCCAATACGTACTAAGTATCCATAATTTAGGTAATAAATGAAAGATGTGAAATTAACCATTTTTTATTACAAATAGGTTCGATTTTTAATAAATGAAAAATTTTATTAAAAGCTAGGACCCCCTAGAAAGTTTAGACTACTTATTAACAAAATTTAGTAAAACGATACCAATTTTGTATTGAAAAGAAAGGCGTCATAAGTATTGACGTAATTTTATAAATTTATTTCTTCCGTTTTATTAAGCCTTTTAGTTACATACAGTTAATAATAAATCTATAGTTTCTAGGGTAACATCTAGCTTTTAATAAAATTTTTCATTTATTAAATTATAGATACTTACGTATTGGTTGAAAAAAGTTATGGTAAGAAATCTCTCTGCTTTTACTTTAAAAATTCCAACCCCCTATTTTTGAGGGTGCTGAACACGAATCTAACTAGACTACTCTACGTATACATTACATTATAGTTCATTTTCACATCAGTGTGTGACGTCATGAACTGAAGTTAGCAGAGGGTTATATTGCAATTTCAACCTAATGTAACGTATACAGTGATTACAATTTTGACCGCATAAAACTAATTTTAGATTCGTGTTCAGCACCCTCGAAAATAGAGGGGTTGGAATTTTTTAATCAAGATTGGAGAGGTTTCCGCTAATGTAGATACCTAAATAATTACCAAAATTATTAAAGATTTCAAGTTTCACGACTAACTACGATTATGTTGCATATTTGAAATAAATACGCAGTATCTCGGAAAGAGTAACAGATAAGTGTCAGGTATAATATATTTTTCAAAAGCCTACTTGACGATCTTTCTAATGGCAAAATATACACGGTTTTCCATTAAAAAAAAATAAAGTTAAGGCCTATATCTCGGAAACGCGATATTCAATTGTTTTCGTGATATATGCGTTATAAAATATTTAAAAGTCCCTACAACTTTTATTCTTACATTTTTGTCGTATCTCGAATATAACGGATAAAAAGGGAGGGGAGCAATTTTCGCGCGATCACCCTGTACGTTTTTCACCTAGTTGTTGCTGAAAAAATTATAAAATGTAAAATATTTGGCTACTCACATTTAGAACTTCATTCGGCACGGCCCAATCGACCTCAATCTGCCTTCCCCACAGCACCACCTTGGGCCAAACTTTCTTCCGGGCCTCGAGCGCATTTCGATGGGTGTCATATTTCAACACGCAAACATTGTGGCCATTTGGATTATTGCGAAAGGTGAGAATCTGCTGTAATCCATGGCCCGTTTGCGCCATGGTCCTGAATATTTCTTCGCGACTGATCCCAGGGGGAATTCCACGCATTTCCAGCTTGTTATTGTCGAAGGACAATTTGACGACGACGGGAGTCAATTTCAGAAGATTCCCATTCAGCGTAACCGCGGCTTTTCTGGCCGAATTCTTGTGCACGTATGTTATGAAGCAATAGCCTCTGTTATACCCGCTGAAATCCATCAATAGCCGTATCTGGTAAATGTCGCCGCAGTAGATCACGAACTCCAAAATGTCCTGAAGCAAGGCGTCTCTGGGGATGTTCTTCACGAAAATTTCCGTGCCTCGTTTCGGTCGATGGGCTCCTCTGAGTGTAGAGACGAGCTGCCCGTTTATTTGTTGGGTGTCATAAGACGGAGTGTAGTCGCCCTTGGAGCAGATCATTCTATGCGGGGGGATGTTAAACAATTGCATTTGAGGTGGACAATACGCAATGTTTTTAGCACGTACATCCTGTAAAGAACTTGGCTGGAAATACATCGGCATCGGCATCGGCGGATTGTTATAACAAGGCATAAGCTGCGGAGGTAAAAAACACATTTCCCACCACCTTTTCTCCATGTTTCGAATTGTTTATAAATTGGGGATAAAAGTTGTATTCTATTTATTTGTATCACAAAATATATATAAATGTGCTCTAGTCGTACCGTACCAACTGCGAGTTTTCTCGATTTCTGTCTTTTTCTTGGAGTGGGGAATTGGGGATATCAGAGAAATAGAGGAGGGGAGAATGAGCGTCAAGATGCGCGAACTTAGTAATACAGGAGGCTGCCATTTTGAATTCATATATACGAGGGGGATAGATAATGTTATTTTACCAGGTTGTTCAAAAATTTCTATTTAGAAACACGTTAAATTTGAAATGAAATATGAACAAATATCTACTCTTGAAATTTTCAGTTACAGATTAATTTTCATAATATATATGCATGAAAAGTTATATTACACAAGAGCAATGACCAGAGTTGTATCATTACTCAAACGTCAAAGACGATCCACTTGAATCTTGAATCGATTTGCTGGTCGAAGCTAATGTATTAATTGAACTTGACAAAGTATTGTCACTCAAAATGGAAGAAGATGCACCACAAAATAATTTTATGGAAGGTACACTGTTTGGTCGTAGTGTTTTTCTTTCACCAAAAACAAAAAACTCGTCTGGCTTAAAATGTTCAGAGCAGATTAGCTTATTTCTTGACCATATCCAATTTTCTTTTTCGATAGAAAGAACCTTCAGCCATTTCTTCTGTAAAGTTTCGTTTCTAGGAAAGCTATAAATAAAAAAAAATTATGTTCACAATAAAAACTTAGAATAAAAAGTTAAAAGTTGTAAATGCCTTATTTTTGTAACATAGCTACCTTAAGTATTTAAAAATCTTTTGGACTTACACATGAAAACTGATGTTTGGTATTCGAAACCTTCTGCAATTTGTGCAACCTTTCACAGCACAAGACATATTTACAGTCCAATAAAAACGATACTAACACTAACTACTATTATTATTAAAAAACTAATAACTAAACTAACACTATTATTAAAAATATATAAGTATAACTGAATAAAAAAACACCTGCTGCCGCTCTAAAATCCACAAAATATAAAACTATAACACAAATTCACACTACTCGCTAGTCGCCAACTCCAACAACATGGAACCGGAACTTGACGTAATTTAAGCTGTGGTAAAAGTGTGACGTACATGGCTTTCAAAATAGCAGCGCCCGTAGCGTCCTAGTAACATGTGGATGGGCACTCGTCGAAGCTCGTTCTCCCCTCTTCTATTTCTCTGCTTATCTCCGATAATCACCCATAATAACGCCATTATGAAAATTAATATGTATCTGAAAATTTCAAAAGTACATATTTGTTCATATTTCATTTCAAGTTTAATATGTTTCTAAATAGAAATTTTTGAACGACCTGGTAAAATAACATTATCAATCCCCCTCGTATAAATATCTCCCCTCCTCTATTTCTCTGCTCGAAATACGAAGCGTTCAGTCTCCCGTCCGATCGTTGTCTGTAAATATTTTGTCTTAAAAGTGTGACGTACATGAATTCAAAATGGCTGCGCCCGTAGCGTCCTAGTGAAATGTGGATGCGCACTCGTCGAAGCGCGTTCTCCCTCTCTCTATTTCTCTGGGGGATATCTAACAAAAATGGCTACTGTCATTATTGGGAAAGTATCAAATGGCGGAAAAGAACAAATCAAGGAAAATAACATGCAAGGGAATGAAAATTTTCAATTTTTAACGATTTGTTACAAAATTGTTTAAATAGGTATAGTTTTTGGATCGTGAAAAATATGTAGATACCAAAATAGGTTTATGTATTCAATGGCTGAAACTTAAAATATGACCTCTACAGGGTGTTTTGTAAGTAGAAGTACAAAATCTGTGGCCAAAAGTAAGGATTTTTGTTATATGTATATATATATATATATGGGGTCTTAGGACAGCCATTGTCCAGCTACAGTATGTCAAAAATAAAATCAGATTTTAATTTTCAATTTCTAAACCGCTTGTGATCATTTAGCCAAATTCAATATACATATATTTAATATGACAGTAGGTGTAGGTATGAAAAAAAAAAAAAAATTACCAGCTTTAGAAACTTACCCTTGGCGGAGGTGTGGGTATCCAATTATTATTTGCTAACAAAATATATATATTGCTCTGTATATAACATTACAAATAAAATAGATCATTATATGCACCATTGTATTTGCAGTTACACAGTTATTTAAATTACTTAAACATATCTTAGGAATGCCATGCAAAACCGTAATAATAAAAAGCCGTTATTAATATTGTAGTATTGTCAAATTATAAGCTTATTCTTTTAAAAAGATTAAGTTTTAATGCATATTCAAATACTGAAATGGCCAATATGGTTTGCATTTATGGCCTTGTAGATGGAAATGGTACTGAGGCTAGGCGAATTATGTAAAGATTTCCAAATTATCCGACTTCAAATCCAAGAATGATCAGAAATATTTTTCAACGTCTTTTAGAGTCGTGTCCATTTCAGAAAGGTCCAATTCCACCTAAGTTGGAAGAAGCTATTTTACACAAAATTGAAGAAGATGCAGATACTAGTACTAGAAAGATTGCTGCAAATCTTAAGTGAATCATAAGTTTGGTCCATTCTGAAGCATCAACAGTTATACCCATATAACACAAAGATTTTGCCTCTTGCTGCCGCAAGACTATCCCGCCCACCTACAATTTTGCCACTGGAAACGTTTTTGTTGGGCCTTACGTTTTACCTGAATTACTTGACAATGTTTCCTATGCGCTAAGACAAAGAATGTGGGGCACGATGGGGCTCCCCCACATTTTAGTTTCACTGCTCTTGAATTTTTAAATGAAAGATTCGGTAATAACGTGATTGGATGAGGCACTCAAGAACTGGGTCAACCTCGACCACCCAGATCACCCAATATGAACCCTATTGATTTTTAATAATTACACTTGCAGGAACAAACCTATAATAACATACCTTCCTCTATCCGGCACAAGCATACAACTTTTGGATCAATTCTCACGATTAGAATGAGAGGTACCGGTATTACTATGGATAATTTCATTCAAAAAGTCTCCTGGGATCACAGTTGTGCATAAGAGGTTGCCTAATCCACAGGGATTATTGCAAATATTTCTAGTTTGTAATTTATGCTGTTGTGAGTTGTTTTTATATGTGAGTTTGTATACGGCATTATAAACATTATCACACCCTGTAGAATTATTTTAAAAAACTTTTAACACTTAAATTGATCAAAAGTATGAAGTATTTTTCACGGTGTATGGTACGAGGTAATAA
Source organism: Monochamus alternatus (assembly GCA_037114965.1). Taxonomy (NCBI): domain Eukaryota; kingdom Metazoa; phylum Arthropoda; class Insecta; order Coleoptera; family Cerambycidae; genus Monochamus; species Monochamus alternatus. The sequence goes on along the minus strand of CM073426.1, from coordinate 6,777,740 downwards.
GGTACAAGTTCGCTGTCTTTCATGTTCTCCAGGATATTTTTCCTTCAAAATTTAAAGGAAATCACTCAATTTCAGTATTGTAATTTTGCATTATTTCATTAATAAGAGCTTCGACCTACTGAGCGAATTTTATTAAGCATCTTTGAAACCCAAGCCTTTAAGTATTTAATTTGATCGTACCAAACAGGCGTTTATATACATACACCCTTAATTTTTACATTTTTTAGTATTAACTCTAGAACCAAACCATTTTTGATTCTCAAAATCAATAGATATCAGATTATTTTAATCATAGTCGGCAATGAAGGAAAAATTTATAATTCAAATTAATATTTTGCGATTATTAGAAAATTTAAAGTAAAAAATAGGCCTCAATAAGGACAAAGAATATTTTCTGTATAGGTGTGCTGTACTAGGTTTCTCTGCATAACAAATTTGATGAAAATTGGCACATTTGTATTCTTCGAGCCAAATATTGTAGAACTTAGTTTCATCTACACAGAGAATCATTTTGTTGCTCACAGAGGTCTAATTTTTCAAATAAAAAATTTGTTTCAAATCATTGCAGAGTAATGAACAATTGTTTTTTAGTAATTTGACAATTTATTTCAAACTGTATTCTGTAGTAAACACTCTCAGAACATTACATAGTTCTTTCCACTCATCAAAATAGAGATCTAACAAAATTTTTACTCAGAACTTCCAATTAATTATAAAACTGATTTCATGGATTGCCATTATTATTGGAATAGATTATACATATCAAATATTTAAAAAGTAGATAATTTGTTTTTAAGTGACATCCCTTTTTTAGCCTCATCTATGGATGGATGCACTGTATAGGTGCATAATCTTTGGAAATACAGATATTAAAATAAACAGTAAATAGTTAACAATAATATTTATTTCAAATATGAACTATATAAAGCATAAAAAATATAAGTATATTTTTAACAAGTACGTACATAAAGCATTTAATAAAATATAAGTATATTCTTCATCTATTCTAAATTTTTTATCTAAAGATTATCTAATAGGAACTTGAATAAATCTCCATTTAGGATTCCTGAAAAAGAAATAAAATAATAAATAAATTAAACACAAAGGAAATCAATATTAAATGCAAATTATGTTAACTTAAAGCTAAATATATAATAAGAAAAAATAAAAGCAAAATACAGGATCTCCTAAAATTATGAGCTAATATTTTATTCTGATGCTACGGCAAAAAATTAGACAAAACTTTTGTATAAACATAGGTCGACAAATGAACGCTAAAGGACCTACAGCTTTTTAAAAGGTCAGCTCTCAAGATGATTTTTGTTCAATATTATCGAAATCGTTCGAGGTAAATCAATTACATTTTAAATAAGCTCTTTACACTGAATTGGAAAAATTTCATAAATTTTAAGCATTTTATTCAAACGTGTATTAAACAGGGTTGGTTTATGATATTTTAGCCCAAACTTTTTTAAAAATGGTTTTTGCAATTGGACACATACAGTGTGTTTCGATTTTTGTATTAATACCTTAAATTCAAGTAAGGCTGCTGGAATCAAGCGGGACTATTTTTTTACAGGTAGGACCCTGTGAGGCCACCATTTGACAACTATTGGTTTGCCTTTGTCGCAAACGCCAGGCCTGCTACAATTTTTTATGAGTCCATTTTTCAGAAAATCATGATAATGAACCGAGGGCTTTTTTATCGAAAAAATAACACGCATTATTCTACGACTACCAAAATAATTATGTACTAAATTTAAAGAAAAAAAATTTATGGGTTCTTTTTCTATGCACCTATAAAATTTTTAAAAAATGTGGTGCGTCTGGGACACTGTGGAAATTAAAAGCAGTTGGCTGAAGTAACAAGAACAAGCAATTAATTAGATGCCCGAGTGTTTCCTACCGTAAACATTTTTATAGAAAGGACTACGATTAATAACAGTAGCAATATACATTCTCTGTTTGTGACAATTATTTTTCATTTTTCATTATTAGAATACGCATTTAATTTAATACAAACAAAATATTAACAAGAATACAGTAAACAATACTTAACTGAAAAAAAATAAAAATGTAGTCTATCATAATTAACATTTCAATTCTTTCTTTTACGAGTTACTTCACTTTTAATTAACACTTTTGACACTAACAACATCATTTACTGCAAATACGGAATTTAAGGAAATAACTATTCTGCGGGCTAATGCCCGACCAGTATTGAATTATATCTGGAAAACCGATAGCAAACAGCTACAGTCACTCGTCAGCAGCTACTAGACATATACCGGTTTTGAGCTTATTAGCTTTTATCAGTATGCCATAGGTGAGGTAACCGACAAATAACCTTAGCTTTTAAGTCTGCCTAACCCGACAGTAGGAACCATGAATAACGCGGAGTAGGACAGCTATCTCTAGTTCGTTACTCCATGCCGGACTAATAACCACAAACACGAATCATTCGACATCACAGTAGAAAACCATTCAAAGTTAGCAACCTCTATCGCGATTTGGCAATAACGATATGTTGCAAATGCAGAATTACAGGAAACAACAGCTCTGCAGGCTAATGCCGACCAGTATCGAATTACCCATAGTCCCTACTGTCGGGTTACACAGACTTAAAACAGCTAAAGTTATTTGTCGGTTACCTCACCTATGACACACTGATTAGAGCTAATAAGCTCGAAACTGGTATATATCTGGTGGCCTGGTGACGATTGACTTTAGCTGTTTGCTGTAGGTTTTCCAGGTGTGATTCAATACTGGTCAGGACATTAGCCCACAGAGTAGTTGTCTCCTGAAATTCCGTATTTGCAACATATCGTCATCACCGAATCGCGATAGAATGACTGCTAGAGGTAGCAGTCCTACTCCGCATTAACATTATTTACTGTCACTTTAGTGTTTTGTTTCAAGCAAGCACACTTCTTCCAATTGTTATTTTTAATGCAACAGTATGGTAATTTTTGTGTACCCGTAGAGCTGTCATCATACTGATTCGTTTAAACCCGTTTCTCAAACTTATCAAATGTGCTATATTGCCGAATTCATAATGAGCTCATCTACAAGATTCTAATGGAAAAATATATTGTTACTGTCCTTTAAAAAAATATATCAATGACGTCATATCTGGAATATTTAGAGCGCCATCTTGTTGTATGTTACATCAAATTTAGTGGAATTAATAGTAAAATTTGACTTGTGTTACTTTTTTGTTTATTGTTTATTTTCTCTTCTCTAATCCCTTTGCATGGATGGATTTATTTCAAGAGACAACCTGTATAATATGCTGATAGCATCACCGTTTTGTTACCGCTAAAAATTCCCAGATTAAGTTTCTGACATTTAATAAACTTACTTATCACTTTGACGGAAGTTGTGATGAATTCCTTCTGGTTAATCAAATATATCGCCAATGATGTCCTAAAAAATGATAATTGTCTATAAAATTTACATAAAAATTAGGTAATAAACAAATCTGTTCAAGCAAAGAATCCAGACTGGCTATAAACTGTCAAAAACGTTTGTACAACAACTTGCGTGACATTTACTGAAAATAAATTCATAACTTTACTGGTCGATATATTTCCGACAGTTTGGAACCATTCTGGATTCCTTGCTTGAATAGAACAAATGTTTTGGTCGGTCATTAAATAAATAAACTTACAGGTAGATCGGCCAAAGTAATGTCTGTGGGTAGGATTTCAAGATCTCGCGCCAAAATATTAGGATTGTAAAAGGAACTAGATGTTCCAGTTTTCAGATTTTTCCAATAAATTCCTTCCATACTTCTATTCTGTTGAGGCGAGATTGATCTAGGTACTGATTGTGGCATTAACTGAATACCAATAGCAGGCAACGTTTCCATATGAGAACTTCCAGAAGATGTCAAACTTCCTCCAATTCTTGAGAGAGTAATAGGGGATACAGCATGTCCTCTAAAAAAAATTAATTATTAAACTATTAAAAATACACAATCAATAGATTTTACTTACAAAATTCCTGTTCCGATAGATGAATCCTGAAATCAGTTTTGTAAAATTAAAATTATTTCGTCAACTATATTTTATAAGTAAGCAAGAGGATGACAAAACAATATTTGCAAATAACTTTTTGAAAAATCAAGATATTTTGAAAATACGGGGTTTTTAGGGGCAATAAACTCAAATTTGTTTCTAATTTTGACGTTGCTAGTAGAGGGCGCTACTTATGGCACATCATACCTCTTTTAAATGGCAGACCTTTTTTGCAGTTTAATGTATACATCTGACTATTGAAAGAATTTATTCTTCTACTTTTTTTATCTGATAAAGGTATACCTTGTTGAAGGTAACCATTTTCAAAATAATTATGTTCGATATAACAAATAGTGCACCAGTTGACTAGATGGGGTAACGCAGGGTCGACAGTTTAGTGTAATAATTCTTGATTTATTTTCTAGCCAGCAAATGTGATTTATTATATTTTTTGTTCTTACATATTTTTACATATTTTGGCAGAACGTTCCCTGCTTAGCATAGTCATATATAGTCTGTTGGATCCATCTCTAACAGTAACTATTAAAAAACGATATAAATGTTTTATTAAGAAAATATCTTTTATTAGATTTAGGCATTTCTTCCTTTTTTCAATTACGTAAAAATTTGTATATAACAATATATTTCGATGTCTACGGAAAACAAATTCATAACTTTACTGGTCGAATATTTCTGACAGTTTGAAACCTGTTTGGATTCTTTGTTTGAACAGAGCTAAATATTTGTAATTAAGTATTAGTACTTAGTAAAATTATCATTGTGATTTTAATTTTATATATTATTGTTGTTCTTCATTCTCTATTATAATTCCTATAATATTTCAATTTCCTAGTTCTGTGTTACTTTTTTAAATAAAATAATAATAGAATTGTTAAACTATTTTGTTATAATACCTATACACAAAAACCTTTATTCCATTTTTTAATAGTATCTCACTTATTGATACTGATAGATTTGAATGTCCGTTGCTTGATGAGGACAATCACCATCCATTGCAACCACATAATCAATTTTCTATGAACTTTTCCAGCACTGCCTATAACTTCAAAAAAACAAACTTTCCTCTTTTGTATGAACTTATTTATAACACGACTTGGTCATTTCTTTTAAATGTGGATAATGTTGAAAATATCTGTTAATTATTTTATGACAAGTTCTATTGTCTCTTTGATATAGCTGTACCAAGGTACATGTCTTCAACCCATATTCGTCAATATCATTATCCTCCTTGGTTCGCAGGTGAAATCATTAAGTCCATTCGAGTGAAAGCAGCTGCATATACTAGATACAAAAAACGTAAAACTGTTGATCTTCTCGATGTGTTTAAATTTCATTGCTCCCAATCTAAGCCTCTTTTTAATGAAGTCTATAGAAATTTTATAAATGATTCAAAGCGAGCATTATCTAGTAATCCCAAAAAATGTTGGAACTTTGTTCAAAAAAAGGATCTTCACCCATCCCTTCCGTAATGTTTTATAACGACAATGAATTATCCAATCCTACAGGATATTGTTAATGCTTTTGGAAATTATTTTAATAATGTCTTCATTAAATCTCAACTAGTTAATGCATCTCGGTTTTTATTGCATAATAGATCACATTTACTAACACAAAACATCACTTATGAAGATGTTTTACAAAATCTTAAAAGATCTAAAGATACTTTCACGGTGGGCATTGATGGTGTTCCTAGTTTTGTTCTTAAAGAATTGTGCGTATGCTCTTGCTGAGCCTTTGCAAATATTATTCAATTGTATCATACGCCATTCTACCTTCTCTTTTTGTTGGAAAAAAACTTATATTTGTCCTATATCCCAAAAGGGAAATCTCAGAATAATGTATCCAATTATAGAGGCATTTTGTTATTGTGTAATTTTTCTAAGGTTTTTGAAATTTTACTGTATGGTAAACTGTACTGTTTTGCTAGGCAGCTTTTTCACCACGGCAACACGGTTTTATGCAAAAGAAGTCAACAATATCTAATTTGGCAGTTTTCACTCAATACGTTTCTGAAGGTTTGGATAATAGAGAGCAAGTCGATGTTGCCTACACCGACTTCCAAAAAGTGAGAAGTTTTGGATTTTCTGATGGCTTGATTAAATTCTTCACTTCTTACTTAAGCGACAGACATTTTATGGTAAGATATAAAAATTTCAGGTTTATTTTCTCCAACATCAGGTGTTCCGCAAGGCTCAAATTTAGGTCCCATACTATTTTTATTTTTTACTAACGATCTTCATAAGGTCTTTACTAGCGAGCATGTGTTATTTGCGGATGATTTTAAACTTTATTCTAAAATTAAATGCCCTACAGATTCACCTGCAAGAATGTATCAAGCAAATGTGTTCATGGTGCAAACTAAATCGTGTGAAACTTAATATTTTTAAATGCAGTGTAATGACATTGCAAGACTAGCTTTCCTATTTATGAATACTCCATTGGTGATAGTGCTGTTGGTAGGGTTGATGTATTTAAGGATTTGGGTATACATTCTGAATATTGTTTCGAGTGCCTTTAAATCGTATAGCTTCATTTATCGCAACTGTCGGGATTTTTCAAATAAACACCTTCAAAACCCTGTTTTGTGCTCTTGAGAGATCTAAACTTGAATGAATACGGTTCGATAATATGGTATCCTAATTATCAAGTTTATTGTCACTGTTTGGAATCAATTCAGACAGTTTTTAAAATGTATATCATTTTTGCAAGATGGGTCCTTCTAGAGATTTTTCCCAGAATAATCTGTTTAATAGATATAAAAAATTGATTGTATTGAACTCTTAGAAAGAATACATTTTTTGACACCCCGTATAAATTTTAGACAACAAGCTCTGTTTTATTGTGTTACCTCTCGCACAAACATTTTAACAAAATCCCCTATATCTTTGATGTGTGGTCTTTATAATAAAATTGCTTGTAACTGTCATATACATAATGATCCATTAGAGAGTATTTGTAACTGGATAGCTCGTTTAACATGACATTTTGTTGATTTTTATATTTATAGTTATATGTATCACAAATAATTGTATTATTTTTTTGTTTTTTTAATTCCTGTAATTGGTTTTTTCCTGTTGGAATAATAAAGATTATTATTATTGCTAGAGATAGACCAAACAAACCCTATATTATTATGCTCGCCAGGGAACATTCTGTCCAAATATGTAAAAATATACAGGGTGTTCTATTTAAATTAACATCTACAGTTTGGACTATCATTTTCAAAAACTTGATAAAAAATTAAGCAACTTTTACATTTCAAGGGGGGTCAAAATATAGCAAATCGCCCTGTATATGACAAATTTTAAATTGTATATTTTCACAATCTCTGTTACTATCCTTTTGAAGAAACACGAATTTTATAAACATCTTGTATAATGGAAACTTACCAGTAAATCAGTATCTTGTCCATTTCGTGTCCCAATATCCAAATGATCCGGAGAAGATGTTTGAAAAGCGCTGATACTTGCGGAAAGTTCTCTGCAAAAAGCCTCGTACGGCCCCAAGCTTCTAGTAACTTCTGTAGATACTGATGAACTAGTTCTGGACCTGAAAATAAAGAAATATAAAATAAATTTATTATTTAAATATATTTAAATAAAAGTAAGTTTTTTTTCTATGTGAAATTCACAGTAACCTCAGCTATAGCGAGAATTAAAATATTATTTTATTTAAAATCTGGTAAAAAAATATGTAGTAAATACTTACAAAACGGAGCGTGAAGCTGTTTTTTCCTGAAATTAATAAAAATTATGAATTATATATGAAATTGAATAAAATTAGTAGTTCTTACTGGAGAGTTTTCCGGTGATTTACCACAACTGCAAATACAAGAATTTGATTTCTTCGAATATCCATTTGAAAATTTCTTCTCATATGAGTTAAGTGACAGATGGCTCCTAAAATTTAAATGCATATTATATTGAATAAAGATGCAGCTGACAGTGATCACCAAAGTACCTAAACATTAAAATAGACTGTTACTTACACTCTGTTGTGTCGATAATCCTGAGTCGTGAATTTACTGGGAGGTTTTGCCCAAGTTACCTCGACTGCTGTTCCTTTGTAATACCCTAAAAATCGATACTACATTAGTCGTTAATATTATACAAGGTGTTCTGTTTATAAGTTGATAAAACTGTGACCTCTAATTAATAAATTAGTGTCATCTGCATATTAGCAATATCCTGTTGATTGGAATTTGAAAATACATTTTTAATATCGTTCACAAAGATTTTAACAACATATTCGTTTTGAAACATATTTAATTTTTTTTTTTTTTTGGTCACAATATACCCTATAAAAATAAAAGAATTTGAAAACCGTAGGAAGTAATTTAAAAATTAAGCAAAATTATTTGTTAATATCAAATCAAGATCACAAAATCACAGTCGACAAAAAAGTAGCTATATTATTTCTTTTTGTTAATGTAATTTTAACAACAACAGTAAGTCCGAGTTTAATTTTACTGTTTTTTTTTTTAGCAGGAAACGAAAATATGATAAAATATTGAATATTGCATTTAGTTAAATTCAGAAAATATTAGGTGGAATAATAAATATACAAGTATATCATTTACTATACCCAGCCCCTAAAAATGTAGAGATTGACTCATAAACCTGCTCACAATTTATAGCAGTCGACACAAAGAAGCATACATGCAGCCCGTATACGTTTTCTATAAAATGGTGTACCACATATTTCTGAGAGCACAGCTTTTGCTGCAGAAAATTTGCATGCTCCAAATCGAAACGCTAGATTTCTAGTGGCTGTGAAGAATTGACGGATCCACCCGTTACATCTCAAGCGCTATCATGGCCGAGTGTATTTTGTGGGCAGGCAAAATTTCAGGTATATCTTTCCACTAAGCTAATTAAGAATTTAATTAATTTATTAGTGATTTTATGTTTGTAAGTGCCCTAATTTGAGAAGTGAAGAATATCATATATGGATGAGGAAATTAGGGTGCGAGATTAAAATAATATGAGTGTAAGTGATGTAGTAAAAATATGTCACTAAGAATGTCGGTGAGTAGTGTATATGTATAGTGCAATGAAAAGTGGCATAGAAGTACAACTTCGAAACAGAAAATAGGGGAAACTCACGGATGGTATTTTAAAAAATAGTTTTCAACAATAAAAAAATTGGGTTGCTGCATCTTACAAGATGAAACTTTTGCCTAGAATATATAGAAGAGTACTTTTGCCAATTATGCCTAACATATAAATTATTTTATGTGAAATTCCGTATAAAATAAAATCGAAAAAATTATACTGATAGAGAAAGACGAAATAGTGATTCGGCGAAGAAACTATTTAACATAAATATTAAAAGGTCAGAATCTGAATCGAAGAATATATATTAAATTTTGACGAAACATGGATACTTGAAGGTCATAGTGACAAGTACTAGTAACCAATAGTGAATAGTGTGTATATATAGTGCAATGTATTATAAAGCATTTTGTCTTTATGCATGCGAAATTTGTGAATATTTGCGCGACTTTAATGGTGGGAAAATTTCTATCTTTAACGAATTTTGTCAACTATAACATTTTCTGTCATTTTCATCATGAATCTGTTATTGTCAGAAGCTCAAACCAAACTTATTACACCACATAATAATGAAAATAGCAATAATATTTGTACTGTTTCGCAAAATTTGTTAAGATTTTTCCCGTCATAAATAATTACTTATCTATGTGATGTGAGTTATTAGTCACTCTCTACTATTTTCGACCTTAAGTAATTGATAATACAAGATAAAAACTTTAAATTTGGAAATAACTATCATTTATTATCTAACGCCTCGAAATTAGCAAAAAGTGTTATATCATTGTTTCTACTAAAAAGAAAGAATGTTATGTAACACAATTATTTTTGTCATTTTTGTATACTATTTTTTATATCTGATCACCCTCAAATTTAGTACACCTATGAAATATTGCTACGCGCACACTTCATCCGTTATGCTAGTCTACAAGCTAATGATGAGTCACTCTCTAGATTTTCGACAGTCGAGTATAAGTAGGTACTTCTCTAGTGATGTGTAAATTATGTAAAGTTGAGAAATTATAAAGAGAATAGGATATTGCTGAATAATGGTAATGCAACAGAACAATGATTGAAAATGTATCTAAATCGGTTTCCAATGTTTTCCAGGCTATAGCAGTTTCTGAAAGTTCATCTCACCTTCTAACTGTTCCAGCAAAAATTCTGCATGATGTCTTGTTGTGAGGTGTACAAAAGCGTAGTTTTTGAACTTATATACTTTTTCAATAGTGATCTTTGGAGTAAAATTCAGTATTATAGCTTGCAGCTCTTCTCTGCTCTGGCAAACGTCTAGGTTTCTCAAGTAAATAATTTTCACCTGGAAAAAAAAAGCAGATAAACATTTTTCTAAAAGCTCCTATATAGGATTATATTACAACTACAAATACATTATACGCAAAAAAAGCAACCAATAGATGGCGCTATTTTTGTTCAATTCATAGGGAGAACAAGTTAATTTTGTATATGAGTATGCTAGATGCAAAAATCTGTATTTGACATAAGCACATTATTTTTTGTTTTCATTTTCAGGCATCTATATTTCTATGATATTGTATACAGGATATATCAGGTTTAAATATAGAAAATTTCAGAATCGATAGTACGTCGAAAAAGAGGCTTTGCTCTAGAGCATTTCTCTTACACACTTACTAAATAGTGATATACATAATGTAAATACACGTCAAAAAAACAAATATATTAAGAATTTTAAATAGAATGTAACTTTTAAGTCGCCACCTTACTTGGGTTTATATATGGTTCATAAGTTGCCAAATTTTATAAAAGATTCTCCAAATCTATCATGCTTTAAAAAACAACTCAATATTTACCTGTTAGAAAAATGTTTTGTTGTTGTTGTTGTTGTTAAATCAAATTCTAAAATCTTCAAACATTATTTTCTTCAAATTTTTGTTATGTAACACCATAATTTTTCATGATGTATGTATGTAAAATGACACGTTCTTTCAATTGGCATGGTCAAAACTGGGGGTTGCTATTTAAAAAAATTGTCGATGACGTCATATTTCGAACAACGATGACGTCACAAATGTGTGTCGTATGTCAAAAAGTGCCTTTTTTAAAAACAAAATCGACATGCCAGGGGATTTTTTCGAAAACTTCTCAATTTCAAAAATAATTAATTTATTCGTTACTTTTCGAAAGCACTTAAGGAATAAAGATATTTTTATTATAGGCATAATTTTTGTTAGATTCATATATACTATATTTTTAAATTTGGACATGCGTTATCAATTTGTTGGAAAGAGCATAAAATGATTCAAAAATATTGCCCAATCGCTTGCGCATTATAAATTGCATGGGCATCTTTATTTTAAAAACAGATTGTACGCCTATGGATGCTTGAAAATATTTTTTACTTGACAAAAAATGTTTCTAGTCAATTTTTGAAATTATTCCAGAAAATCGAGTTCAAATGTTATATTGTTTGTCACAATATCCACATTTTTATTTTTAGTCAGAAAACTAAAATATTACTTTCATCAGTACTAGGACTAAAACATCTTAATTTCTGCAAACAGTAAGTGCAACTTTCATTTTATTAACTTTATTTCTTATTATTTTATTTAAAGTTGCAATTCAAGAGAAGGACTTTAATTCAATACTTTTTTAATAAATAAATAAAGTTTCATGTTTTTTTCCTCTGGAAAGTTACGTCATTTCGTTATCTGTTGCATAGATTACCAACACATCTGTTGAACTGTATTTTTCGTAGCATATTTTTAAAAATATATTGTAGTCAAAACTTACAGCATTTTTTGCGACATTTAATGATTTTTTACCTTTCCTAACAATTTCTTACGATTTTTGCATAATTTGTGGGCAGTGGTGTAGCCAGAAATTTGACATGGGGGGTTCAGTGAACAAAGTATTTCAAACTAGATTTTTTAATAAAAAAATAATAATTTTTAATAAATTAAAACAATAAAAAGTAAATAAAGAAACAATTCATCATAAACATGTAAAGAATAAACAGCTACGAACAATATTTGTTACAAAAATGACAAAAATAAAATTAGAACTTAGTTGCAGGTGCCCTATTGTAAGGTTGCCGTAGGGGATCTAGTTCACTGACCCCGTTGCTAAATCTTGGCGAATAGAGTGATTGCAGGTTTGTAGTGAGACATTAGCTATATGACCCAACCAACCCAACCAATAGGGGGGGGGGTTCTGACCCCCAGACAACTCCGTGGCTACGCCACTGTCTGTGGGTGATTCAGCTCAAGAGACTTGAGTTTCTCTACCCTACTTATTAAGTCCAGAAAAAAAATTCCGAATATTTTTGCGCTAACGTGATTTTTACTTCAGATGAATGTCGTATTCGATGTAATGGACAGTAAAATTGTAAACATTTGTAAAAAATAATGCCTTTTTAAAAATAATTGCTCAAAATGTCCGCCTCTAACTTCAATGCATTTATCAACAGGTCTACCTCATTTTATTTATGAACAATTATTTTGAGAAAGGCATGTTTTTTACTATTTTACTGGTCATTGCAATTCTTAACTCCAAATAATCTCGTCTTCGACATTTCTAAATGATTTTAATTATTTCAACTGCCAGCAATGCAAGTTATACAAAGCCCAAATACATATCTCGAAAACGGTGCGAAACACTGTCTTTCATGAAGTAGGTACACCTTTTTTGTGTAAAAAAGTTGGAAAATAAGAATTTGATAACAAAGATGAGATAGATAGATAGATTTTGTCGTTTTTAACACATTTTATCTAGCGCAGCTGACGTCCTCTATAAACTACAACCAAACTGTGAACAAATTTCAATTTCTAGACCAAAAAAATGTCCAAACTCCAAAATTTTGTAAGAATATTATCGTTTATTAAAAAATAAACGAAAAGTAACTAAAATAATATTTTATATTAACGCCCTGTATCTCTTGAAATATCCATCACCATAGGAATTATGCCCATGAATTTTTGGCTCATTATCTATCGTCCTGTATAGGTACAGCTATAAATAATTATAAAATAGAATTCGTTCAACTGTTTTCAGAAACAAAAAGCTTATCATATTCATACTTTTAAATCAAGATATGCGTTTTTAACTTGTCAATTAAACTCGCAATTTAATATATTATTGCGGCAAGAATTCAGACAACATAACGCCATCGCTGACATTATGCAATTGTTTTTATTAGCTCTTTTCCAACACGGCACCTGACTAGTTTGAAACCTGTCCGAAGCCGTCAGTCAGTTTAATATTAGATACAACTCCGCTGCAGTAAGTCGGTGAACGATTTGGCTATCCACTTGGGACAGGTTTCCAACCAGTCAGGTGCCGTGTTGGAAAAGAGCTATTGTCAACGAATTTTCGATAGTTTGTCGCGTTAAAAACAACCATTTTTAAATTTAGTGCAATATTTTACTGTAAACATTTATTGTAGTTTTATTATTCTCAGGTGTCGGTTCTTAAATATTTTGACAAAAATACAGTGCGTGTCTAAAGTCACGCACAAATTCATAATAAAAGACATTATTGAAAATTTCCAAAACAGGTCGCTTTTTTATTTTAATTTACTTTTTGTAAATAATAATTTAATGTACAGGGTGACCTACCTTCGAGTAACGACGTCGCCACGTTTTTTTAAATGGAACCACTTTTTTCCAATTTCCTAGCTGAGCTATTTCCAAAAATGTATGACACGTTGCTCCTAATTGTTACAGGGTGGGCAACAATACCCAAATTATCTTGACGATCTCAAGGAACGAATTCGACAGGAAGTTCGTGCTATCCCGCCTGAAGTTATTGGAAATGTACAACAAGAATTTGTTTCTCGTCTGGCCCATTGCTTGGCAGTAAAGGGTCAATAATTTGAAAATTTAATTTAGATATTTGAGTCCAAAGGTTTTATTAGCGAAAAATAAAATTTCCTACGATCGATCACGTTTATTTACGTTTTTCTTTCTAACGCCAATGTTTTTATAAATTGAGTACATTCCAGAAGACACTTTAAAATGACTTGTAGTAATTTCAATCATATTTTTAGTACGTTTATTCATTTGTAAATAACTTTGATTTGTAAATATTTTGGGTATTGTTGCCCACCCTGTAACAATTAGGAGCAACTTGGGATACATTTTTGGAAACAACTCAGCTAGGGTAATCCGGAAATTGGAAAACAATGTGGTGTTCCATTTAAACAAAAATGTGATGACGTCATTAAGTACTCGAAGGTAGGTCACCCTGTATATTAAATTATTATTTGAAAAAAAGTAAATTAAAATAAAAAATCGACTTGTTTCGGGAATTTTCAATAATGTCTTATTTATCTAATACATAGAGTACATAGAGGTTACAATTTTTAAATTTTTTTTCGAAAACTACATGCGAGCGCCGAAATCTTTTAAATTCGTGATCAGCACCCTCAAAAATAGAGGGGTAGGAATTTTTTTGTAAAGATTGGAGAGTTTTACGCTGTTGTAAGTAATTACCTTTAATTTAAACCGTAAGTCAGGTCTTGGATCAAAATAATAACAAATTAACAAATAACTAATTATTTACAATAGCGGAAACCTCTCCAATCTTAATTAAAAAATTTCTACCCTTCTATTTTCGAGGGTGCTGAACACGAACTAAAATTAGTTTTTTTCTTCAGGTCGTTTTCGAAAAAAAAAATCTAATTTGTAACCTCCATGTATACATTACTTTAGGTTGAAGTTGCAATACAACGGCTACGGCTCTGCATCGTATTTCATGACGTCACTCTGGTCTCAAAATAAATTGGCGTTATATTGCAACTCCAACCTAATGTAACATATACATAGAGGTTAAAATTTTGAATTTTTTTTTTTCGAAAACGGCTCAACCGAAAATAACTAATTTTAGATACCTACGTGTACATCCTCAAAAATAGGGAGTAGGAATTTTTTAAATAAGATTGGAAAGGTTTCCGCTAATGTAAATAATTACCCAAATAAGAAAATCGATCGAGTTAACAATAAACTTACGGTGCTCATGACGTCCTCATCGACCTCCGGAATCGGAACAGACCAATCTACGACGACAGGATTATCCCACAGCCTCAAGGCCTTCCCATATTTCGCCCGGAAATGGGCGGCTTCCTCGTGGGTCCTGAATTCCACGAAAACGAATCCCCGATTCTCAGCTCTGTCGCTGTAACTCCTGTACATTATAACGTCGATTATGTTCTTCACCCCCTTGGAGTACAGTTCTTGCCACACCTGATCCTTCCGTTTGAAAGTGGGTATTCCTCCGATGAAGAGCCGACAGTTATTAAGGGAACTTTCGAGGGTGAGATAATGGGTACCCTTGTAGGGCAAAAGGCCCAACGTGGCGAGGGCTTTTTTTGCTGTGGAAGCGTCGAAGAAGGTGACGTAACCGAAACCACGATTCGTCTTCCCTGTTTCGGTCATCATAAGCCGCACTTGGAACACCTTGCCGACGGTTTGGAAGAACTTGAATAAATCATGCTCGGTATCTTCCGGTGGAATATGGCGGACGAATACTTCAGAGCCGTTTTCAGGCAGGAATCCTTTGGGTTTCAACGAACAGTACAGAACCCTCTGGAATTTTATACACTCTGAAATATAATCGCCGTCACAATCTGTATCACTCATAATGAACCGTAATTAAAATACACACTAAAATTGAATAACCACGTTCGCGATTCAAAAATGAAAAATGGAATAGGAATGCCCACCTAGCAATTCTACTATTTATTTCTACTCAAATTCTTGGAAGGGGTTCTCGCAATTTAACCCAATTGGAGCTTTCATTATTACCTAGGTTCTTATTGGCTGTTGGCATTTTATGGTTTTTTTGTGTCCATCTACGCAGTTGTAGGGACACCGGTATGGTACCATAAATCAGTCGGCGTCTTTGTAAAAAAAGCCGAAGCTCAAAACTATCCAAGAATACCCATGATGTCATCACAAACAGATCAGGGGCGTAGCATATATATTTAGATGTAAAATGTTAATATTCAGTTCTAAGATTGAGCACTATTACTTTCAAGTTTTAAAATTGAAGCAAACTGCTGGATTGTCTGCTACAGTAGATATTTTTGAGCTTAGCTAGGCAAAATATCCATTCTCAAAAGCAATTCGCGTTCTAAATAAAAATAATATTTTTTGAAAACTGCAATAAAATAAGTGTACAATAAATTAATTTATATTTGAAGTCGCTCAAATCAAGGCGGTTTTGGTGCGGTGACTATCGTAACGATAGCAACCTAATAAACAATAAAAATTAATTCTTTGAAAAACTAGTGCCAGAATTATATATTGTAGAGTGGTTAATTCAAAATGGGCTCAGAATGTGAAGATGAGTATGTTTACCAGTATTGGAAACGACACAAAGTGCTGTTTCACAATGCCTACAACTGATTCAAAGGGTGGTATAGTTGGTGGTAGAAGAAATTTTTAAAAATGTCTGAAGCGGTATTAGTGGCATATTTTGAATATAAAATTAATAATCTCGCTGCAGTATCGGCACAATTTACATGTAGTGTAAAATACTTACATTAACGTTCTGGACCGTATTTCGCAGCTGGGTGATAAAAGAGACACTTTGTCAGTTGAAAATTCGCCGAAAGTATCAACCTTTGATGACAATTTTCGAAAAAAAATCCTTTTAGTATTAACATTTTAGTTACTTTTATCTGTGGACGAATAATTACGGCACATTTACAAATAATGAGGCATTCAGTTTTTTACATAATTTGATAATGAAACATAAAATTTTTAGGAAATATAGCTGTTTCTACAAAAATTTTGAAAATAAATTTTCACAGAAACATATTCGTCGTAATTATATGTAGAAAAATTTAAATCCATTGAACAATACATAAAAGAGGTTGGTAAACGAAAAGTTGAACTGCCGATGCCATGCCACTGAATTGAGAATAATAAGAAATTCAGTGTTGAAGTTGTAGGGCACCTTTGAGACCGGTGCCGACAGAAATCTGGCACGTGAGCTAACAGTAAACAATATTTAGATTCTAGTAAAAACGATACCAATTAAGGTACCAATAAGAACATTAAAAATATTTAAAAAATCTCAGATTTTTGGTAGATAGATATTTGCATTGCAAAGTTTACCGAATAAAGATGTGGAGATATAAAAACAATGTGTCTGCAATAAAGGGTGTAATTCCGAAATTTAAAATGTTACATAAAAATTCAGTAAAGAAAAATAGACATGTAGTATAATATGTCAGATCATTATTTATGAAAACTTCAAGACCTAGCTACAGTACGATTTTTTGATTTACGCTATGAGTTTTTATATCAAGTTCAAATTTGTATAAATAGTGGAAACAACCCTTTGGGGAAAACAGCCACATTTCACTAAGATTGCCGATTTTTTAAATTGGACGACACACCTAACACACTGAAAAATCAAAAATGATGAAAAGCTAATACTTGTTAGAAAACATATTTTTAATTATTTACTAGATATGATGTCACAAAATAATGAGCTATAGATATGAACTTAGTTCAAATTATTTTAATAATAATAATTCAAAAAGAGGTGTTCAAATATCTTATTTTTATTTTACTTTTTTGACAAAACTTACCAGATATTTCAATGAAATTTGATACCTATAAAATAAGGTTTAGGAAAGCCGAAAATTTTGACTCTACGAAACTAATAACGTGGGTAAAAAAATTAAAGTTATTTCTTTAAAATGATGCATTTTGATAACAAACAAATAACCTTTTTTTTACAATAAATAATAATAATCTCATTATTATAAGTGGTAGGACTTATCAGTACGACTTGTTTTACTTAAACAGGGCGCCCCCGTTTTTCGTTTTTTACTTTGAAAAAATAATAGGGTCCTTTCCTATAATATTTTTCACTATGGCACTCTGCTTTCCTGATACAGGACGTTCCATTTTAAAAACATATATATTTATCTACTAAACAAATATTTTCCATGCAAACTTGGTATGCAATAATATTTTAATGCGAATATCTTTTTTGAACTAAAGCCAGTTGCGTAGTTATGGTTTTGTTCACTTTTGAACCCTAGACCAATAGTGAAAAATTCAGTGCAAATATTAAAATGTATTTTTTGGAAAAAAGTGCTCTTGAGAAAAATCATTAAGAAACTTTATTTTTCAGATGTTTTGATTTGTCTAATCAGGGTTGTCTTATGGGATTACAGAGATCTTACAAAAATCATAGAATTAATTAAGTTGGCATTGCTTGTTTCTAAGTTTGTAACAATAGTATTGACGTCATATCGAATCAGTTTTTGTCGTGCGGTTAGAGCATGTTGATATAAGTTGATTAAATACGATCTACGGAGAAAGGTGGGTTGGTCGAGTTGGTCCAATTGTTTACCCAGCTCGATCACCGGATCTTAATCCACTAGATTTTTTCCTCGAGGCATTTTTAATAAAAAAGTGTATGCAATTTCGGTGTATAATAGAGAAAATCTATTACTTACATCGTATTCGAAGAGCTTGGGGTGATAAATAGTAGCAGATATTAATCCGGACAAGATGTTCCTAAGAAATCGTTGTATAGACGAAAATGGCGTAGAAGTATACATGGTATCCCTAAAAGGTCTTTACAACGACCAGATTCAGTGCGGCTCAAAATAAGTCGATTTAGCTAAACTTACCTTAGTTCAAAGTTGCCTCGTTTAGGCGCTATCCGACCCTGAAGTTGCAATTTTGAAATCGTTTTTTTATTATAAATTTAAAACGCCTTATGCGATTTTGCTAAAATTTGGTAAGTTGACACCGTTTTATAGGACAATAAACCCCATATCAAAATTATGACTGATATCATTCCTTTGGCGTGGACCTTGGGGTTTTTATTAATTACACCTTCGATAAGTCTACGCCAATCGAAGAAAAGATTTTTCAGTATAAAATTCAGATTAAGTAAATTATTTACTACAAAAAAGGTACTCTTGATAAGTCTCGATTACTCTCATGGTTTATTCGAAATTTGTAATTTTAATCATTGGCAGCAATTTTGATATAAAAATTAAATTAGGAAAAAATTATTCACAATTGTTCCTGATATTCTTGAAGTACAAGTTAGACTTTTTAACAAACACGCTTATTCGTTTCCGCGCATTCCATATGGTTTTTTCACAAGTTTATGCAAATAATTTTGATTTGATTGACTTTTTTATTTAGAGGAATTTTTAAAATTTGAACACTTTCGAGAAATTTTGCTATACAGGGTGAATCTTAAATAAGTACAAATATTTTAACTGCTGGTGTAGTTCGTCATTTAAATCAGTCTAGTGAAAGCCATTTTTAAAAATTTCTAATATTTACGGATATTAATTTTTTAAAAAAATACCCACATTTTGAGGACCGCTGGCTGATTTTTCATCCAACAACGTAATGAAACATATGATTTGTTGCGAGGTTGCCATATCTCCTCCAATATAAATATTACGTTTCCTTTAACGTAATAGTTCTATTTTAAAAATACTTGTTTTAAGCATAAGTACAGTAAAATTGGGTATGTAGTATGATACGCAGCAATATTAACATAAATTTTAACATCTGAACTAACCTTACTATACTTCAACGATTAAAAATGAATTTCCGCAAGTTCAATACTACCGTAAAATATTTAGGAAGATATTACGTGATATTACTATGTCCAATGTTCAAAAATTATACATAAACGTGCACACAAGCTTACCTGTTTGTTAAAAAAATAACTATTTAATCAGTAATCCACATTTCACAAGTTAAATGTCACACTGTTAGAAAGGGATACAAAACACAATTTCCTTAAGTTATTTTATGAAGAATAACGAAAAACTATGCACGCGTTTTTTATTTAAAATGGAAAAAATGTCAACTTTTAGCAAATTTTATTGCTATTTTCATGCATTATGTGGGGTTAACAAGTTTGACTTGGGCTTCCGATAATCTGTCATGACAGTCAATGACAGTTTGATAATAAAAAATAATATAAAATGTTACACTTGACAAAATTCGCTAAAAGTTGAGATTTTTTCTTCCTTGAAGCAAAGACATTTGTGTAATACTGGCAACACTGTGAACCACACGTTCAGTCTGCAGCACTATGACTCATAAAAGTATGAAGGGTCGGTCTAGGCCAGCGGTCCTCAACAAGTTTTCTACTGAAAAATTACGAAATTTATTTAAAATTTCACTTTTTTATTTCTGATTTTTTTGTAAAAAAACTATTAATTATGTGTTCTACACACAAAACTATACTGCTGGTTAAAATATTTGTACTTATTTAAGATTCACCCTGTTATATTTAGATTTTCATTGCGTGGTAAACTGGGGGGATTTTGAGTAAATATTGTTCTAAAAAACAAGCAATATAATCACAAATATCTTACAAAAAAGAAAAACAGACAGCTAAACAATAAGAGATTTGATAAAATTAATTGAGTCATATATCAAGTCGATCTTCATATAATTAGTAATCATTTGAATTGTGACATGAAAAAGTTGGGACAATATTTATCCAATGACCTTCCCGTTTGGCACGCCTATGACAAATGCGGAATTATTTTTATAGCAATGGATTCGCAATCTAATTGTGATTCTGTTTTAAATTGGAATACTTTATCTTGATCTGTTTTGGAAATATTTGGAAATTTGTTTTATTTTCGGTCGTAGAATTCAGTTAATTTTGGCAGACTAATTTTGGGACACCCTGTATATTAGAATAATGAATATGTGAATAAGCGCGAAACAATGTTTAGTGCCAGTGCCTCTATAGTGTCTATTATCAACATGAACAAGTTTTTGTTTTATAGAAATATTCTAAAGAAATAAAACTATTTTATTCATAAAATGCTCTTTATTTAAAAAAATATAGGTAAAGTAGAATGCATAAATTGATAGAAGAAGTGTAGTTATATTACTGTGGAATAAAAATATTTTTGGTTATCCATTGTGTGCAATTAATCAATTATCCATTATCTTCGAATAGTTCAAAACCGAGCTCTGAAAATCAAAAAGAAATCACTGTTAGTCAAAGAAATTGTGAGTATTATCATATGAATAATTTATAAAAATTATGTCACTTTTTTAAAAAACATATATACTATTAGAAATTATTAACCCGAGAATTTACTATTGGTCAGAGATAACTTAATAAATTTGCGTCTATGTTATCTTCAATGAGAAAATTACATGATTTTTTCAAATATGTGCAGAAGGAATGTATTTCAATCGAAATGGCGTTTGTCCTGGACAACTTCGTGGAAAAATAAAACTAAAAGCGATATTTAAAATTTCATGTTTGATCCCCAGAAAATGATAGCCACCACAGCGAAGACCTGTGACTTTAAACCACGTTTGCACACGTATTACTAACACAGCATTGTGCTTTATATCTATACGATATCAATTTTCGGACAACGCAGTGTATGCACTTAAGAGTTAATTTGTCATTTGTGATAATGATAGTGTTATTGTGTTAAATAGACATTGCTATTGAATAAAGTTGGGAAATAGATTGGTAAAATAAGCACAGAAAGTGCATCTCACAGGACACATGGATAATAAAAACACTATAAATACGGGTCAGATTTTGCCAGAAATACATGTCGTCACTTTCAGACCCCTAATAATATCTAATTTCAATCATAGGCGTCCGATATGAGATTCAAATACGTCATACGAAATATCTTTAAAAGTATTCGAGATATGAGCATCACCACCAAATTAAGTTTTTTTTTACGTTCGCTTATCTGTTAATTTTAAAAAATTATTAGTTAGACAAATAGTTTAGTGTTACTACTTGTTTTTCATTAAGCTTAGTATCACATTCTTCATAAATTTTTCTTTCACTAAAAATTTTTTTAAATGGGATCCCATCTGTCATAACAATTTTTACATTTAGATAATTTTTTCTATAACGATATTATTACATAACTATTTGTTCTTATTGATCTTATCATGAAACTTTCTAAATCACATGACGTAGGGGCCTGAAACCGGCGACATAAATGTTTGATATATTTATTGAAAAGTAAAGAAGCGCTGAAGATAGGTTAAATTTGGTATAGAGGGGTTTCTAATAAAGCTAAAAAAGAATCCGTTAAAAGTAATTCCCTAAAGAAATCGCTAATAAAATTTTTCGAAAAATTATTCCCCTTTTCAATTCTACGTGCGACGTCTGTGACTAAATTAACGTAGTGTCAAAATAGTTACTTTATAAGTATACATAAGCTACGAAAAACTCAGAACAATTGGATAACAAGTAAGTCGCCCTTGTAAGCAAGTTACAAGGATGAGTCTATGGAAAGTTAAACCTTTGAGATTAGGTTGCTAAAAGAAATCGCAAATGTTTTTCTCGAAAAACTGGTCCCCTTTTTCGATTTTACGTGCAACGCCTATGACTAAACACGCTTTTACAATCTAAATCGCTAGGGGAATGTAATTATCACAGCACTAAGAGAAAAGTAAATATATTGAGATTTTTCTAATTATATTGAGAAAAAAGTCAAGATATTGGGAATAATCTCAATATATTGAGTTTTCTTAAAATAAAAAGTATGTTTGACACTAGGGTGCTTTCGTAGTACTACGTTATCCGAAAGCATGGAAATCGTATACAGATATGAACTAAAGCGCACTGCTGCATTTAGATATGCACGTGCGAGCGGCGCACAGTGGCGCAAAACGCCACTGTGCCACTCAAATTACTGTACACCCCTTAGGGTTGGGCCGTTTGAGGTCATTTTTTTTTAAATGTTAGTCATAAAATTCCCTATCGATCCCTCTTTCTCAATTTTCGCTTTGGGTCTTCATTTTCTCGGAATTTGACTCCAAAAATGGGTTTGCATGGAAAAAACTAGATTTTTCGCACAAAAATGACCCTACGGAACACGAGATTGAGATTTTGCCGGACTTTTTTATGGGGGAATGCTCGTCTTGGAAAACCCTACAAAACTGCCCACTTAGATTTTGGGAAGAAATTTTTCGTTGCCCTTAAAATGGCTACAATCATCCAAAAATTTTCACATATTAGAAATCGTTCTACTGAAAACTGGGAAAGTATTGGAAAAAAATCTCATCTCATAAAAATTATTTGTACACATTCGAGGAATCCGCAAAAATTTTTCTAGAATTTTTGGACACATTTTTGGACATTCACCAAAATGGCCACATACATATTTTCTGAATTTTTCCGTAATTCTGAAATGGGTCAGAAAGGTTCCATAAAAAATGATTTTGAACATGTTTTTGGGAATTCAATTTTTTGACAAAAGTGGCCATTTTGGATACAATAGTTCATTGTTAATGAGAAATGATTGATATGATTATTTTCTTCCCAACACACAGAGATAACATAAAACAACGTCGAAATTTGCTTTTTTATATCGAGCGCTGTACAAAAAAAATAAAAGAATAAAATATCTGTCCTAGAAAAACATACACTATTCTACATTAATTTATATACAAGGTATTTATAAAATATATAACAATAACCCTTCAAAAGACTGAGCTTTTTGAGAATTTGTTTGGACAGCCAAAATATTTAAACGTTTCGGGAATGCCAGATGATTTCCCAGTATTTTTGAAAATTTGAAAATGATCAAAAAGAGAAAAATCCACATAAAATCTTATGGTCTCGAAAGTTTAAAGCATCCAGTAGATGCTGAAGACTTTCACTATGGCATATTTCCCTCCGAACATTTCCAGGAAAAATCAATCATTTACGGGAAAATTCGGAAAATCTGTATATGGCCATTTTGGTGAATGTCCAAAAATGTGTTCAAAAATTCTGGAAAAATTTTTGCGGATTCCTCCAATGTGTACAAATAATTTTTATGAGATGAGATTTTTTTCCAATACTTTCCCAGTTTTCAGTAGAACGATTTCTGATATGTGAAAATTTTTGGATGATTGTGGCCATTTTAAGGGCAACGGAAAATTTCTCCCCGAAATCTAAGTGGACAGTCTTGTAGGACTTTCCAAGACGAGCATTCCCCCATAAAAAAGTCCGATAAAATCTCAATCTCGTGTTCCGTAGGGTCATTTTTATGCGAAAAATCTAGTTTTTTCCATGCAAATCCATTTTTGGAGCCAAATTCCGCGAAAATGAAGACCCAAAGCGAAAATTGAGAAAGAGGGATCGATAGGGAATTTTATGACGAACATTTAAAAAAAAAATTACCTCAAACGGCCTAACCCTAAGGGGTGTACAGTAATTTGAGTGGCACAGTGGCGTTTTGCGCCACTGTGCGGCGTCTGATCTCGCTGGTCTATGCTGTGGCGGCGACCGTTTTGTGGATGCGTGGCCAGACTAAAAATACCGTTTTGAGGGTTATTTTTCTCCGAAATTGTCTAGGACAAACGCCACTTCGATTAAAATAATACAAAAATTAATAATACCAAATAATGGAAAAATCATCCAATTTCCCCACTAAAACGATTCTGCAAGTTTATATAACTGCTGCAATAAAAATGGCAGCCGGCAATTGGAACCGATAATAATAATAGTAAGCATTAAGCAGCCATAAGACATGGTAGGATATTCAATGGTTTATACCTGTTACAGCGACCATATTAACATGATTTTTGGGAGGGGCCCGACTTTCAGCTGTGCTATAGCGTAAGGTTAACATCCGAACTCGTCGCCCATTTTACAACTGCCATTTTGGTTTAGGCATTTGAAATTGAAACATTTCAAAGATAATAGCAAACGGTAAGAGGAACAAAGTTAATTATTGTATTACAAAGGTACGGCAATGTACAATCTTTGCAATAATAATGACACTCTTTAGAATTAATTTTGCGATTTCTTTTGAACTGCTGACGTATTTGTAATAAAATCTATTTTCTAAATTTAACATTAGTTCTCAATTGTTTCACTCACCAATAGAGATTTAAGAAGTTCAAAAACTGTTTTGAGGGATTGTCGTTATTATGGCAAAAGCATATACCTACTATGAAAAATTGGATTTTAGCTTTGTTCGTAAACCATGCACTGCTGCACTAGTGTAGTAACACGTTGTTCGTTTATTGCAGTGTAACCAAGTGTGGGCGTTAGTAAAATTTCAATGTAATGCAATAGTGCAGACACTACTACACTGGCTAACAAGGTGGTGTATAAGTGTAGTGTAGTATATTTGTGGCGCGAAAATGAAACTTTTAGCACTAAACTCACACTTTAGTAGATATTTTTTAACATCATAAAGTACCTAATGGGCTTTCTGTTTTGTCGCAGAAATGGTTAAGTCCGAAAAATGCAAAGAGGTACATTTGCAGTATAATAACGGGACAATAACCTTGTTTTTGATGGTAATTATCGATGATACTTACGTTAATTTAACTTTAAGATATGTACAAATAAGTTATTATGTATTACTTTATTCGGTATAGATGATCCGAAAAAGAGATATTCGTGCCCCAGTCAGAAATTAACACTTTATTAAGAAAAACAAAACAGGATTGAAAATTAGGTTATGCCAGTTTACCTAACTTGAATTTACGAACAGCGAAATTTTTTATCTGAAAGTGGTGTAAAATTATTATTTGAGTGCAACACTGAATTCCAATACACTACAACCTGTGTAAGGTTTACGAACAAAGCTTCTATGAAACCGATATTTTACGGAGACTAGTGAAAAAAAATAAAATTATTGATTTTTGTTTATACACTTTTACTATTTAAACTCTCAAACAATATAACTTTTAAAATGCATTTCTATGACACACATTATTTCGCTATTCTAACCCCACATTTTAACAATTATTTTCACATACTTATAAACAAAAGTGAATAATCTTATATGCAGAACTATGTACCTAAGTTTATGTTATAACAATGTTTACATCTATAGTTGAATTTAAAAAAACACGTATTTTGAAAGATTTCAGTAACTAAATGTTTGTTGGAAAGATCGCTTTCTGACGTTATACAATATTGATTTTACTTCGGTACCTCTGAATATTGGCAATCTTCAAAATGTATACATATAATTAAACTTAGGTATTATAAACATTTTAACTAATACAGCACAGTACTTTATGATTAAATAGAAAATTACAGATATACAGATAACTGTAATTCATAAATTTGAATTCCTGTTAATACATCTATTATAAATGTATCACCTTCCAGGATCCTTTAGGAAGTGAAAAACGAGAAACAGTAAGTTCCATGGAAAGCCGTTATTACTGATCACTAAAATTAATTCACTTTAACTTTAACTTTATTTTTAAATTCCGTAGGATACAGTTCTTACCGAAAATAATATCCTACGTCGATTTTAATTTCTTTTTACTATTGTTAAATTTAAAAAAATATGGTTTTCAAGAAAAACTGCATTAACTGAAATAATATTTTAACAGTGTTTTTCTACGTTCATGCAAAAAAATAAAACTTTATTGAACTATATTTAGTGGAAAAAGTGGTTCTTTATTGCACTAGTGCAATAAAATGTTTATTGCATTCATCTGTCATTCTACTACAGCGTTTCAACATAACATAACATAAACGTTCAAATCTACGTCATATTTTCCTACACTTATCATCTAAATAAAACATTTTTTGGTATTTGTATAAACGTAGAAAAAAATATTGTATGCGACTTGTACAAAAAGTGCTTATTACACTCGACGTGTTGTCCCACTCGGCCTGACGGCCTCGTTGGACAATTTCACGTCGTATACAATAAACACTTACTTTTTGTACTTGTTGCATAAATAACTATTATTAGAAAATAATCATCAGAAAGTCATTAATAATCACACCGCACAGCATTGTGACATTCTTCAAAATAATTGTTTTTCCGATGGTTTCCATGTTATGTTCATGATTTATTTACATTTTTTTTACATAAAACAATATTCGCTTATTTGAAAACTACATACGCATCTTTTATTTTTAGAATTAGGAGACAATTGAAGTAACGTTGCCATTATTTTCTAACACTTGTTTCAGATAAATTATAGGATTATACGGAGAATATCATTATTTTTAAATTCGGTTAATAGAAAAAAGTTCTTTATACAGGGTGTTTTTAACTGAAGTAGTAAAAATGAGACCACATATTCCTTAGGTGAAAATAAATCGATTTAACAAGACTATATCCCAAGTCGCATAACAAAAAGATACAGGGTGTCAAAGTTAAAATTTTATTTTCGATATTTGTAAATAACTTCTTAACAAATCCAAATATTTACATAAAATTTGTAAATCACGGATTTTTCCAGGCGAGAAATTCAAATTTGTTTTTAATGTTGACGTCACTAATAGAGGGTGCCACTTATGGCATACCATGTTTCTTTTAAATCGCAGAACTTTTTGCAGCTTAGTGTATTCATCTGACTATCGAAACAATCGATTCTCCTTCCTGTTTTATTATTATAAAAGCTATGTACCTTGGTGAATTCGGTAGGCGTAACCATTTTTGAAATAATCCTATTTGAAACGTTCACTGCACCGAGTGAAAACTGTTTTGGTTTCAGGTAAAGTGCATTTTCTGCTGAAAATACAGCAAAATGTTACTTGAAAAAGTTGATCAGAATGGTAAATTATGGAGACGTGTAAAATTTTAAGAAGATAGGCGACTTTTGATGAAACCATATTTCAACAAAGCAAACAAAGCAACAAAGATTTTATCGTTCTGAACAACTTTTTCAAGTTACATTTTGCTGCTTTTTCAGTAGAAAAGACACTTTACCTGAAACGATAACAGTTTTCAATCGGTGCACTGAATGTTTCAAATAGGATTATTTCGAAAACTGTTACTCGTACGTTTTTCGGATATAGCAGGAAGGAGAATCGATTGTTTCAATAGTCAGATAGGGTCAGATGAATACACTAAGCAGCAAAAAAGTTCTGCATTTAAAAGAAACATGATGTGCCATAAGTCGCCATCTACTAGTGACGTCAAAATTAGAAACAAACTTGAATTTCTCGCCCGCAAAAACCCCTGATTTACAAATTTTCTGTAAATATTTGGAATTTTTTAAGTTATCTACAAATATCGAAAATAAAATTTTAACTTAATTGGTATGATACACGCCAGGGTTGGAAAAAATGATTTTTATAAAAAAAATAAAAAATCAATGATTTTTATTAAAGAAAACAAACTTTTTTACTCAAATTTTTTTAAAAACATGTTTTTTCAATACAATCCTCAACTTTCAAATTACGTATAAGTTTGTACGTGCCTAAAAAAATTGTGTATGTGAATATTGGCCTATTTTATATTGATTTATATACGAACGATAAAGCCGGGCGAACGTTGAGATGCGTTTAAGAGTTCGCGATTTTATATACAGGGTGTCCCAAAATTGGCCTGCTAAAAATTAACTGTGGATTTTAAGATCAAAAACAAGAAAAAAGTTATATAATCATAAGTCCCTTGACGCCCCCTAACGGAGATATGGCCCTTTAAATGGGGACCTCAAAATTTGATTTTTCCCAAATATTTCCGAAAGGAATCAAGATAAAGTAATTAAATTTGGAATTGAGAATCACAGTTAGATTGCGATTCTAATAAACTGCTCTGTTTTCGAGTAATCTTAATTTAAAAATTTTGTGACATACCACAAAAGTTTAAGATGGAAACTATAAATAGGCACAAGAAAATACTGTCGACTTATTTAACACATATTAAAGGTGTTATTCAAGCGTTTTAACATATTAAAATACTTTTAAAATGCATATCAGTAATGTAATTATTTGTAAATTTTGGAATTTCAATATAGCCTATTAATAATTCAAAAAATAATAAACACATATATATTATACTTAATATGTGTCAAATAAACTGACAAATAACTTTTCAAAGCCTAAGTACTAGAAACAATTTGACCGCTTGCATATCATATCTATTTCTGTGGTATGTCACAACATTTTTAAATTAATATTACTCGTAAACGGAATAATTTATCGAAGTAAAACAAAAGTACCTTTTTTGTAAAATTATTCAATATTTTTTATTTTTAGATCTGACGGCAAAAACCTCGAGACATGAAAAAGTTAGAGCAATATTTATTCAATAACATAAGATTCGCAATCTAACGGTGATTCTCAATTTTAAATTTGATTACTTTATCTCTCGATCCGTTTTAAAAATATTTAGAGAAAATCAAATTATGGGTCCCCTTTAAAGAGCAATAGCTCTCTAGAGGACGATGGCCTATGTTTATATAACTTTTTTTTTCTTAGTTTTGATCATAGAATCCACAGTTAATTTTTGGCAAGCTAATTTTGGGACATCCTGTATAAACCATCAAACTACTCAACAGCTAATACTGAGACCCAGAAATTGCGCCCAAAAATGTTTCTTATTTCTCTAGCATATCTTTTTTCATTTATATTTATAATAAATAGTATTTTTATTTTCAGAAGTTTTCTTTTGATTTAAGTCATCCATTAAAATAAAAAAATCAGTTGATTAAAATCATTTGATTTAAATCGGGCGCGTGAATATGTAAATATGTAAAAAAAATACTTACACTGCCTGGTACACCGTTTACAAAAGAACTGTAGTCGGTATACTGTAGATCGCTGCGGTTCGTGAGAGAAGTGGACGTCATGTCGGACACTTTTTGCAGTACCAATCTTCTCAGGTTAGGAGGGACCGATCTGAATATAAAACGAAATAAAAATTATGGCATAAAAACTGAAAAATATAGGGGCGAGAAAAATTACAAAAGGGCGACATCCACTTACGTGCAAAAATTATCTGGGGGATTAGTTAGTCTAAATTTCTTGCTAAAACGCCTAGGTCTGGCCCACTCGATTTCTATGTCGAAATCGCACTGGTTCCCGTCGGAAAGTACCAAACCTGAAAAAAATACAAATTAAAACAGTTATATTTAAATAGCAATGCATTCCTATAGTTCTTCTTTTTATTACTACCCTACTTCTATTTTTTATACTATTAAGTCTCGTTTATACTTCAAGAAACCAGGAGAGGTTGACGAATTTTAAAAATTGTTGTACCACAAAATTCAGAAAAAAATTCTTTATTAAAAAATCAATAGGGCCCACCCTCTTTGCATTTGAAAAAAACGAGTTTTTAAGGAAATACAATAAATCGAAATTTTTAGTGCTAATAACTAAAAAAATGTACAAAAATATTCAAATTTAGAATTTTTCCCATAATTACAAACGAAAAAGAAAACAATTTCTGCCAGTCGCGGCCTTCTAGTTTTATTTTAAAAAATTAAAAAAAAATACTTACATCCAGAAAATGTGTCAGAAAATTGGTCCTACTATACGAAAAATTGTCCGCTAATCGTAGGACCATTGATTTATTATATACGGGGTGATCAATGAAGTCATGCAGAAAATCAAAAAGTTTGTATGAGTGAAATTTCTGCAAAAAAATTTTTTTGGTCGTTGCAATATGGTTCGTTACTAAGATAACATCAATATCTCTAAATGTTTTTGTCAGTTTTTGGATTAAGGCCCTTAGGCCTTGTACACACTACTCAACATAAAATTTGGGTAACAAAATTTTTAAAATGCTATAACTTGACATTGGATTGACGGTTTTTGATGATTTTTGCAGATTTGGAATTCTTATTTCACGTAGATTTTCTATGGTCTAAGCATTTTATTTGAGGGTTGAAATGTACACATACCGGGTCGATAATAAACAAAAACGTAGGGTACGATGCGCTCTAAGGTTTGGAGTAGTGTGTACAAGGCCTAAAGGTCTTAATCGAAAAACTGACAAAAACGTCTAGAGATATTGATGTTACCTTAGTAACGAACCATATAGCAACAACCAAAAAACAATTTTTGCGGAAATTTCACTCATACAAACTTTTTGATTATTTGCATGACTTCATTGATCACCCCGTATATAATAAACCTATAGTTCTACGATAAATATACGTCATGCAGCTAAATCCGAAAAAACTATAGCTCTTAAAATTTTTTTTCCTGTTGAAAATATTGAACTTTAAATTTTGCCATTACTTCCCCTTCCGAATTATACAGACAAAAACAAATATGTTCATTTTCATTAAAGTAACTTACCTTGAAGCTTTCTGAAAGCATGTTCTGCAGAACGACGGTTTACGAAGTGAGCAAAGGCGTAATTCTGAATCTTATGAACTTTTTTCACCAGCTGAGCACCGACGGCATTGCATACGATAGTGTGCACTTCGTCCGATGTGTAATCTAACGGTATATTTTTTAAATACAAAATAGAGACCTAAAAAAGAAATATCGTATTTTTATTTAAACAAAATAGGTGACGGGTGATTATTTCAACATTACTTTTTCTATTAGAAGCTTGATTTGAGAAAAAAAAACTCAAAAAATAAAATATAGCGCGTAATTGATAAGAATATAAGACAAAAATTTGCCGTAATGCACAAACAAATGTTTTTTTAATTTCAGGCTCCATATTTTACAAAAAAAAAAACACTAATAAATGTTTATGGTACTATCTTCAGCAAATAAACAGATTTTAACTGAAATTTTCTTAATTTATGGAATATACCCACACAACACAACAGTGTGACGTCATGAAATGAAAAAGGCAGAGGTTGTTAAAGCCGTAAATGACATACAAATTCTACAGAATTTTTGAAATAATTTTGGGAAGAATTGTCCATCAAAATTTAGAACATGTTCTAAATTTTTATGAGAATCTGCGCGAGAAGACTAATTACTATAGTTGTGATAGTTACTTTGTGCTATGCTGTGTAAACATATATTTATGTTATAATTACTATTGATATTTTGTTATGGCTATTTCCATCGTTGTTTTAAGCTACGCTTACGCTGTAAGGAACCTTAAAAATACAATTTGCCACCGTTTACTAAACCCGACAAAATGTTTTAAACTTTCTTAAATATAAGCCCTCAAAATTCTAAGCTTATCTCTTTTAACGATACTTAAAGGTTCTACATAACCTAATTCAATAATTTGGTTTTATTATTTCCACTGAAAAATAAATAAAAAAAATTATTATGATGAAAATGATATATTTAATAATGGTTTAGATATATTAGAAATAATAGAGTATGGGTTTCCTCGAAAAGTGTACGAGAGAAGTGATCACTTTCATACGATGGATAATTTAACTTTTTTTAGAAGATACCGGCTCTATAAACAGCTGCACATTTTGACGTTAATCGAAGATCTTGAATTTCCAAGTAATATGTATGCTGTTAAAAAGAATTACTGATAAATTACAAAAAAATACATTTATTTTTAATCTAGTAATAATTCTGTATCGCCAATAAAACGGACTTCCTCTTTTTGTTTTCAAAAAACTTTTTAAATGATTCTGCTGTTATGTGAATATTATTTGGCGACAGTGAGTTAAATTCACCTATCATATTCCATTCATTTGTTTTTTTCTTGTACAGAGACATTATCGGTTTTTTTTATTCTCCACCGTACTTTTATAATTTGTTCTTGTTAATTAGTAATATTTTTTCTTCATTGCTAAAATTTGCCAATCGTGTTTGTTTTTTTTTTTGGGAATTATTTCCATTATAAATCCCACCAATTCGAAAAAAGAACTTAACAGAACAACATAAAGCCAGAACAGTGAGAGTGAAGTGTCACACTTTTGAGGTTAAGAAATAGTCATGAAGCTAACTTGTGCAAAAAACCGAAAAATTATGAATATTGGCTTTTTAGGTAGACTTTACAAATGAAACTTAATAATTGTGCGGTACTATTTTACCTAGGCTTAAAATTTTAACCGCATTTTAACTACACTTAAAAGGAAATGCGGTGGAAATGGCCATTATTATAATTGTTATTTGACAATAATTATTATAGATCCCTTCCCTTCAATATGTCACAAAATATAATCACTCAACAGATGGTACCACATAAACCCAGTTAATACGCACGCGCGTAAAGATAATTTTACTGTGAATTTTATAATTTTTATTCATAATAGCATTCATAAATTAAATAAAATTCACATTTTTCTAACGAAAATTACCAACAAAATTTTATACGTAATTTTGCTGAAAATTATTTGTAGTCATACGGCTTTTATATTGCAATTTCAACTTAATGTAATGTGTACATAGAGGTTACAATTTTGAATTTTTTTTTCGAAACCTGCATACGACCGCCGAAATCTGATTTCAGATTCGTGATCAACACCCTCGAAAATAGAGGGTAGGAATTTTTTTGTTAAGATTGGTGAGTTATAATTACCTTATTATTATTCTGAGGATACTACTTACAATACGTAGACATACCTTGGCCATAATCCTCGGGTGGATATCAGGCAGAGGATCAGCCCAATCCACGTAGAGGGACTGCCCCCAAGCCGTCAGATTATCTGGAGCAAATTGCCTCCTAGCCATGGCCGCCAGCCGGTGGTTTTCGAACTCGACGAAAGCGAAGCCGCGGTTCAAATGGGGCCGCGTATAGTCACTGTACATGATTAGTTCCACGACTCCTTCTACGTACCGGCTGAGTAGCTCTTTCAAATCCCGTTTCGTCACTTCCAGGGGTAGGTTTCCCACGAACAACCTGCGATTGTCCACCGACTTGAACACCCCGATTTGAAGGCCCCGTCGGATCTCGTAACCGTCTAGCCGTTGGACTGCCAAATCGGCGTGCTTCTTGCAGAAATACGTGGCGAAAGCGTACCCACGGGTCTGTTCACGGAAATCCAACATCAACCGGAACTTGTAGAGGGGCCCGACGGTCTCGAACAGAGGGATAAGTTCGTCCTCGAAGATGTTTCTGTGCAACTTGCCTATGAACACTTCGCAGCCTCTCGGGGGAGGCCGTACATTCCTCCAGATGGGTGGTGCGTACACTCTCTGGCCGTTGACTTGGACGATTTCATAGCCCCTCGTCTCAGCTAGGGCTAAAAGCTTTTTTGCTAAACGCCGGGGGCAGTTGTTTAATAATTGGTGCCCGGGAGTTTCCTCCAATTCTCGAATGACGACCATGATACCGCGCACTTAACTCTTCGAAATTCAGGATCAGAATAAGAAATAAGCTCTTAAATTTTGTTTCCAGAACTACCTCCCTCCTGTGGATGATGTCAGTGTCTTGGAATTTGGAGCGGGAGAAAAGACTATTGGGCTATTGGTTTGAAGGCACGGGCACGATACTCCGTTTCCGTTATTTTAAATCAAAGCAAAGCATAAAATTAATATCACATCAGGTGCCTATCCTATTCGAGTTTCGACACATCGGGGTCAGTTGTAAAAAATATGTCAAAGCGGGAATCATGATTTAGGTATTCTTTTCTGGGAATACATACTGGAACCTTTGTTTTGATAAATGGGCTTTTGTCTATAAAGTTTATTTAAGACGACTGTATCCGTCTGTGCTTACATTAGTTAGGTAGTATGCAGTGGCGGCTCGTGATGCTTTCAGTTGAGGAGACTTGAAGCGAAAAACCTCAAACTATCGTTTTATAATGACATTGGCACATTTCCTCACCTACCCTTGAGGTAGTACCATAGGCGCGTTACATTTTTTTAAGTGAGTTGTTCGCCGGTAGCCCTATTATCCCACGCAACTAACTTATAAATCCCTTACTTCAAATAAAATCCATTTTTTAAAATCAACAATGAATAGAAGAGAAGAAAGTTCAAGAAATTATTATCTAATATTTACAATGCATATACCTAATAGGTATATATATATATATATATATATATATATATATATATATATATATATATATATATATATATATATATATATATATATATTATTAAAAATAAAAATATATTTGGCAAATAAATTAAGTATTACAACTTAAATATTTTTATATATCAATGACAATCTGCGATTTTGTGATCCAGCAAAATAATCAATAACTTCGTCATAAAATGAATTGTTTTTTTTAATTTCGACAAATATCGTAGAAATAAAAGATATATTTGACAGGGGATCTTGAGCTATCGTATTTCTAGTAAAAGTTTTTATACACTTAAGTGCTGAAAATGACCGTTCTACAGAAGTTGATGACACTAAAGATAAAAATTTTTATGTTTGAGGTAGGCAATTTATTAATTTATTATTCCAAATAAAACTGAGCATTTCTTGAAGTGAGGTTGAACTGCCTAAAAGTTGTTGATCGGAGCACAGTACACATAGTTCATTCCGCAGTAACGCTCTATCAAACATCCGATATTGTTTTATTAAACTGTCCATTAAATCATTTGGGAATAATATTGAAAAATTATCAGGATTTACTAAATCGAAACATTGCAAACTATAATTTCAATTTGTTCAGTTTCCCTGATTAGAAGAATTTAAATACGTACCAGTAAAATGTAAAAGATTGCTTGTCAAACACAAATTCTTAAAAAAACACTTAAATTACACAAAAACACTATTAAGTTACACAGAAACACCCGTTATCACAGAATCCCGCGAAATTACAATTCATAGATTACAATACAAATTACAAATGTTTTTATTTGTCTATTTTCGATTACTGCCGAGAGTGCCGAGGCTTCACGACGGGCGATCGCGTGGTGATAGAAGAAGGATGGCTAAATTAAAGAACTTACATGTTAAAAAGAGATAGCTGATGGAGACTAGAGGACAGTGTTGAGATTTACTTGCGGGCGTACTGAAGCTTCAAGGTCGCGCACTGTTAGATACATATGAAAGCGCTGGAGGTTTACCGCGCTTAGCGGCCAGCAGCTCCGTTAGCATGAGGTACGTATTCGGAGAGCGCTAAATTTCAAGCACATTCAAAATTCACGTATTTATTTGCTCACTCGAGATCTCAATTAGTAATTAGTTGCGTGTGAAAATAGATTTATAACAAAATAAATATAAAAATGTGATATAGGTAGGTACTTATGTAATGTAAAATAAAAATAAATAAAAGACATTTTCTTAGCAATGCTACAAACACCGCAGAGGAGGCTTAGCCTCCCCTGCCTCCTCTAACAAGCCGCCACTGGTACTATATTACTATGTTTTAAAATGGAAATAGTTCGTGTTCCTACAATGTGTTAAATATAACTTTAAAAAAAAACAGCTTAATTTTTATGAATTATTGAAATGTAATAATTAATAAATAAATTCAATACCTATATTTGACTACGCTATATACAGTAGAGGCCGTGTCCCTCTTGAGATTTTGCATCTTTTTTGCAGTTATCGCCATGTAGTATACAGGATCATTCAGAAACTATCTAAAAAAAAATTGAATGCACAGGGAACTCTTACAAATACAATTTTGTAAAAAAGAAATTAAAAATGGCAATTCGAAAATGATTTAAAACTACACCTCTGCACGGCACTGGAAACCGATCCACTGTAAAACCTGAAGGTGGCAAAGTATGCAATCAGCGACTGGACAAAAAACGGAAAGAAATTCCCAAGGAAAGAAATAAATAACATTTTATAAAGCCTATTTTATACAGCAAAATCAACTGCTTTTGCCGTTACTGTTATTAATTATTAATAGAATTAATGTGCGGTTTTAATTAATAAAATAGTTTGACATGGGTATCTGATGTTTACAACAAAATTTTGGGTTCAGTTTACCCAGATTTTATAAACTAACTGCTTCTTGTCCGTTTTGTCGTAAGTTATTGGAATCAATTGTGATACGTTTGCGTAAATCATCAATAGTATACAGGGTGTTAAAAAAAGAGTGTAAAATATTTAAGGAGGTAATAGTATGAACCAAAATAAGCAGAAAAGTCTCAATAAACATGGGTCCGCAAAGTAACGGTTGCGGAGATATGGAATGTTTTATATTTTTAGCCCCTTTTTTTATTTTGCAAAAACGTTGTGTATTTTCTTATAATAGTTGGTTGATGTTTAGTGAAATAAATAGTACGAATTTGACAGTTGTTCTCAGTGCACAAGTTTTCTTTCGCTATGGCTGGTTACTCTAACGCAGAATTAACAGACATGCATTTCATGTATGGTCGTGCTAATGGAAATGCCACCGAAGCGCGACGTCTTTATGTTGACGCATATCCAAATCGCCAGATACCTTGCCAACGCATGTTTGGATGAATTCACCAAAGATGGCGTGATACCGATTCCTAGAGCAAACAGTGCCATTTATCCGCAAGACCAAGGTCGGTATCCACTCCTAAAGCAGAAGAAGAAATTCTGGCACTGGTAGAGCAGAATCCAGGAACGAGTGTGCGGAGAATATCAGCCGAGGTAGGAATTAGTGGTCCTCTTTGGAGAATCCTTCACAAGCCACTGCTTTATCCATACCATGTGCAACGAGTACAGGCCTTAAATCCAATAAATGATCATCAAGCACGTTTGGTTTTTTGCCGCTGGTTTCTACGTCATGATGCTGAAGAACCTCGTTTTCTTCCAAATATTCTTGTTACTGATGAGGCCGGGTTAACAAGAAATGGAGTGTTTAATTTTCACAATACGCATATTTGGGCAGACGAAAATCCTCATGCTCTAATAGAATCTGGACATCAGGCATGTTTTTCATTAAACATTTGGATGAGTGTTGTAGGTGACAGGTTTCTAGGTTCTGTTGTTTTACCAAACCGATTAACAGGCACTGCTTACCTCAACTTTCTGCAGAACACACTGTATGAGTTTTTGGAAGACATTCCTTTGAATCAGAGGCAACAAATGTGGTTCCAGCATGATGGTGATTCAGCTCATTTTTCCATGGCCGTTAGAGAGCATTTATACCAAACTTTTACACATAGATGGGTAGGAAGGGCCGAACCTGTTTTATGGCCTCCAAGATCGCCTGATTTGAACCCTCTAGATTTCTTTGTTTGGGGATATTTGAAGACATTAGTGTATGGTACTCTGTAAATAGCCTGGAAGAGCTGCAGCTACGGATTAATCAAAAGTGTCAAGAAATCCAAACCAAGGAGGGTGTTTTCGAAAGAGTTCGAATATCGTTCAGACGAAGATGT
The DNA here is from genome assembly GCA_037114965.1 of Monochamus alternatus. Lineage (NCBI taxonomy): Eukaryota > Metazoa > Arthropoda > Insecta > Coleoptera > Cerambycidae > Monochamus > Monochamus alternatus. Next base: position 6,739,825 of record CM073426.1, on the reverse strand, counting down.
CGTGCCTGCTTGGAAATCGACGGAGGGCACTTTGAACATCTTCTGTAACTTTGTTTTTTGTTTGTTAAAGCTTCCTTTGTCGGTTTATTCCTAATAAAATAAAATGTTTGAAAAACGAATGGTGGCCCATATCTTGATATTCAAGGTTTTTTGTCTTACACTATATCGATCGCACTCAACACGTTATAGTTTTATCGTCGGCCACCGTGTAGGATCCTGGGTACCGAACGGTCCCCTCCGGGACAAGTGAGGAGAGCGGAATTGGTAGGGCGGGGCGTGTTCGAGAGTGAAACAACTTATATATTTATTCTGTAAACTTTGTTTTTATAAACACTAGTAATACCTACTATTGAAAAAATATAAAATTACTAAAAATCGTCAAAATTGACATACTTTTGCATCAACATCATGATCTCCAACTTTTTAGTTGTTTTTTTTTGGAACTTGGAAAATTACCATAATTACATAAACCAACATATAACTCAGTAATCTTTTTGATTAGTTTATTTTGTAACAAATTTTCTCAGATAAATTTTTCATTGATAATATAATATTTGTAGCCAAGTAGCACCCTCTATAGTTATGTTTAGAATTATTTATTAAGAACTTACACATATTTTTAAATGTTATACATGCATAACAGTGTTTAGAGGTTATACATTACTGTATATAGGTATACTATTCTATCATTTTCATATAACCACATGAAAAATGATTAAATTCCAGGATTTTGAAAGAATTCGATTTTAATCGCTGAGAAAGAAGCTATCTGGTTTCCTGTTAGGCGTTCTAATGAAAATGTCAACGTTTGTAGGTCACTGTATAGGTAACAACAAATCAATGAAAATGTAAGTTGCGTTCACACTTCTTCGACTATTACCCGAAAGGTGGCGCCTACTCAACCGACTGCAATTTTTATTTTTGTACAGAATTCTTGTGTATGTATAAATTGTTTGAAAATTAATTTTATGATAACTATATATATATGTATGTATTATACTTTGAAAGTAAATAAAGACTGTGTTAATTTTGTTTTCACGGAAAATATGCGTCGCGTTGTCTGGTCTGACAAGCGCAGTAACTTCAGAGTTCAGAGGCGCATCGTGAGACCTTTCGGACGAGTTTTCAGGATATCAGGACTCCTCTTCAGGGGGAACGTTAATTAGAGTAATGACGATTGCATCACTCCGCTCCTTTCTCACTGAAATAATAAGAAACGTGAACAGTTCTTAACCTACAAAAACAGCGCTGGCATCTCAATTAGGCTAGAGTGCACTTTGCAACTCCAATTCTCGATATTACCGTGGGATTTCGCGTGGATTTAAAATCTGCATTTTCTGGAAAGTTTCCTTGGAGTATGTTGGAATAAATAAAACTATCAAAGTTTCATCATTTATTTGAATAATACCTCATAGGCGCCGACTTTTCGAAATTCCATGTGGGGCCTGACCATATGGGAGAAATTTACTTACAAGTGTCAGTAAGATATACAAGGTGTCTCATAATGATGTGCGCTCCTTTGGAGGGTGTGTTCCTTGGGTTATTGTAGGGGTGAGGGGGTGTTTTTTCTATAAAATTTTTCGATGTGAGTACTTCCTGACGAGATAAGGGCTTCTAAAGAATTGAAAAAAATTCGGTTTTCATTTTTTCAATTCTTCGCACACTCGTTCCTGGATTCTGCTCTACCAGTGCTAGAATTTCTTCTTCTGCTTTAGGAGTGGATACCGACCTTGGTCTTGCGGATAAATGGCACTGTTTGCTCAAAGAATCGGTATCACGCCATCTTTGGTGAATTCATCCAAACTTGCGTTGGCAAGGTATCTGGCGATTTGGATAAGCGTCAACATAAAGACGTCGCGCTTCGGTGGCGTTTCCATTAGCACGACCATACATGAAATGCATGTCTGTTAATTCTGCGTTAGAGTAACCAGCCATAGCGAAAGAAAACTTGTGCACTGAGAACAACTGTCAAATTCGTACTATTTATTTCACTAAACATCAACCAACTATTATAAGAAAATACACAACGTTTTTGCAAAATAAAAAAAGGGGCTAAAAAACATAAAACATTCCATATCTCCGCAACCGTTACTTTGCGGACCCATGTTTATTGAGACTTTTCTGCTTATTTTGGTTCATACTATTACCTCCTTAAATGTTTTACACTCTTTTTTTAACACCCTGTATACTATTGATGATTTACGCAAACGTATCACAATTGATGCCAATAACTTACGAGTTCAAAACGGACAAGAAGCAGTTAGTTTATAAAATCTGGGTAAACTGAACCCAAAATTTTGTTGTAAACATCAGATACCCATGTCAAACTATTTTATTAATTAAAATCGCACATTAATTCTATTAATAATTAATAAGAGTAACCGTAAAAGCAGTTGATTTTGCTGTATAAAATAGGCTTTATAAAATGTTATTTATTTCTTTCCTTGGGAATTTCTTTCCGTTTTTTGTCCAGTCGCTAATTGCATACTTTGCCACCTTCAGGTTTTACAGTGGATCGGTTTCCAGTGCCGTGCAGAAGTGTAGTTTTAAATCATTTTCGAATTGCCCTTTTTGATTTCTTTTTTACAAAATTGTATTTGTAAAAGTTCCCTGTGCATTCAATTTTTTTAGATAGTTTCTGAATGATCCTGTATACTACATGGCGATAACTGCAAAAAAGATGCAAATCTCAAGAGGGACACGGCTTCTACTGTATATAGTATAGTAAAATATAGGTATTGAATTTATTTATTAATTATTACATTTCAATAATTCATAAAAATTACGCTGTTTTTTTAAAAGTTATATTTAACACATTGTAGGAACACGAATTATTTCCATTTTAAAACATAGTAATATAGTACCAGTGGCGGCTTGTTAGAGGAGGCAGGGGAGGCTAAGCCTCCTCTGCGGTGTTTGTAGCATTGCTAAGAAAATGTCTTTTATTTATTTTTATTTTACATTACATAAGTACCTACCTATATCATATTTTTATATTTATTTTGTTATAAATCTATTTTCACATGCAACTAATTACTAATTGAGATCTCGAGTGAGCAAATACATACGTGAATTTTGAATGTGCTTGAAATTTAGCGCTCCCCGAATACGTACCTCATGCTAACGGAGCTGCTGGCCGCTAAGCGCGGTAAGCCTCCAGCGCTTTCATATGTATCTAACAGTGCGCGACCTTGAAGCTTCAATTTTTCGATGTGAGTACTTCCTGATGAGATAAGGGCTTCTAAAGAATTGAAAAAATTTCGGTTTTCATTTTTTTTTCTCAAAAACGGTTGAATTTATAAATGTGAAAATCGGTGAATACATTTAGCTAATTAAGTGGCATTGTTGAGTACGGTTTTTATTTTTCTATAAAGGTCTAAAAGCCTGGCAACCACCAACCTCTGTTGTTTCTTTAATTAAAACGTTTTATTGTAATCGTTTGTCAATATGAAATTTACAGTAAGTAGAAAATGCAGTTTACGAAATTTCCCCCCTCTTATTATTTTTACGCAGACACGCGTTTTTCTTTTAAAAACATAAAATCCACATACATGCATATCCTCGGATGTGGAACATGAAAGCAAAATAATTCATATGAAACGTAGTAGGCTGGTGTCACTGATGGTTTTATTTTTTTATAAGAAAACGCATGTCTCTGCGTAAAAATACTAAGAGAGGGAAAATTTTGTAAATTGTGTTATTTACCGTAATTTTTAATTTTTTTATGTCGAGAAACTTAAATGGAATTTGCAACCTTTGAATAGGTAATCTAGATACATATTTTTTCGTAAAAAATATTATTTTCCTTCCACCAGTGGCGTGCGTACGGACATATCTTCGGGAAATTTAATGAAAAAAATTGTACGCCAATGTTTTTTTAGAAACAAAAACTATTTCTAGAATCCTTGTTCAATTTACAACAGAAAGAGGCTCCTTACTTTTTTTCGTTTGACAGACCGTTTGCCAGTAAAAAATTAAAATTCTTTAAGCAACTGGAATTTTAATCTGTCGTGGTAGACCATGAAACAAAAAAGACTTTTACTGTCAGTGTTTTTGCATTTTATAATGACAGTTAATTAAATTATGTCAGGTAATTTAATTTCGAGTTATTGTTAACATTGTTATTAGCGTGTTGTGTAAGTATTAATCTGGAAAATGCTTATTCCTAACAACGAATACGCAGATATTAATTTTTGCTACGGATTTTGTGATGGAAATACAGAAGCGGCAGTGGTTCTCTGTCTGCCTTCGCTTTCGAAAGTGGACCACTCTGTATATCTCCCGTATACATAGTGACTGTAAGGTTGGGAAAATATACTACCACATGCTCCGAGGGCCAAAATGTGTTGATCTAAACTAAGTTACTTTAGTTCAAAATTTTATAGTTCTCGAGATACAGGGCGTTGAAAATACAATTTTATTTTAGTTTTTCCTTCATATAAATTGTAGTAAATACATCGAACTTGGTACAAACGAATTTTTTGGCACTAAAAATTGAAATAGATCCGCGGATTTGTTGTCAACTGGAAAAGGTGCTCCCTACAGTACTTCACATGCATTTAAATCGTCATAACTTTTTGGTGCCTGTATATACAGTACAGACTGTCTGGATAAAATGCTACCACATGTTCCTAGAGCCAAGATATGATTTACCTTAGTCCAAAATTTGATAGTACCTACTTAATTGAATAAAGTATGACAGAAGACAGAGGGTTTGTATTTATGAAATAAAACCTTAAAATCCTATCCAAAAAACGGTTGTACAAGACGTTTCTTTAAGAAAAAAACGTCAAAGCATAAGAATTATTGATTTTATTCATCAATATACCAGTGCAAACAAATTTATAACGATTTAAATGCATGTGAAGTATTGTAGTTGGCGCCCTCTACGACAACCATATTTCAATTTCTCGTGTCAGAAAATTCACCACAAGTTTTATGTATTTACTGCAATTTATTGAACACCCTGTATCTTGAAAATTATAAAATTTTGGACTAAGGTAACGTGATTTAGGCCATCATATTTTGGCCCCCGGAATATGTGTTTTTTTCTCAAACGTTTACAAACACCCTGTATAAGTATAGTAACTTTTGAGGTAATTTTTATCAAATGCGAAATCCTTGGAAAATCCTTGGAATTACCCGAAATTCCGCGAAGTCCCTTGAAAAAGTCCCTTTAAAGTTACCAAGAAACCGGCACCTTGGCTTACGTCCAATCTCAAGCTCATGATTAGTCTTAAAAAGCGCGCGTTTGCTAAATATAAAAGATTGAAAACGGATTCATCTCATGACGAGTATAAAGACTTACGCAATTTGGTAAACAGATGTGTCAGGGCGGAGAAAAAATCATTTTTACTTTTTCAGTTTAAAAATAATCCTAAAACCTTTTGGAAAACCTTAAAATATCTAAATGTCACTGAATCTAATGATAGTGCCTTTGAAATCAATCCCGATATGTATAATAACTTTCTGTGTGATGAGTTGCCTCAGCCTCCTAAAATTTTGGATTTAGGTTTATTAGATAAATACATGGGCAGATTTCCAGGAACGAGAGGAGAATTTAAGTTTAATACTGTTACTGCTGACCACGTGCAAAAAATTATTTACAACATAAAAACTCAAGCTATAGGTTGTGACAACATTAACCAAAAGACGTTACTATATGTTTTCCCTTTTCTTAGTAACCATTTTACATTTATTATTAATGAGTGTTTAACCTCAGGTATATTTCCTGCGGTCTGGAAAGATGCTCATGTCTTACCGTGTCCGAAAAAAAATAATCCGGAGGCTTATTCTGATTTCCGTCCCATCAGTATTTTGCCTACATTATCCAAGGTGCTAGAGAGAATTGTTGCTGGACAACTTAATACATTTTTGTCTGAAAACCATGTATTACCTCTTGTCCAATCTGGTTTTAGGGAGTTTCATAGTACAACTACAGCTCTATTACATATCACAGATGACATTTTCAAGGCTAATGACCTAAATCATAATACTTGCTTAATCTTGGTAGATTTTAGTAAAGCCTTTGATACTATAGATCACACAATTTTGCTTAACAAAATGAAATATTTCGGATTTGGTAACAACGCACTATCATTTTTTTCTAGTTATCTATCTAACCGTCGTCAAAAAGCTTGTTCAGGGAACATCTGCTCGTCTTTTAGATTTATTAAGCAAGGGATTCCACAAGGGAGTATATTGGGGCCTATACTTTTTTCAATTTATACTGCAGACTTTCACTCATTTTTCACTCACTGTAAAATTCATCAATTTGCGGATGACACACAACTTTACTTTTCTTTTGATTCGACGGATGCTTCAGTCGCTGCTAACTATATTAATAGAGATTTAGAAACGTCAGTGCATGTTGCTAGTTTACATTGTTTGGTATTAAATGAGAAAAAGACTGAAATGTTAATTTTTGGCAAAAATAGGCTACGGTTGATGGATAACCCTGATTTTGAGGTAAAAATTAATGATGTACTTTTAAAGCCAGCTGATCATTGTAGAAGTTTGGGTCTTATTATTGATGGTAGTCTTACATTTAACAATCATATAAACAGTCTAGTTCAAAAATCGTACAATAAATTAAAAGTTCTTTATATGCAGAGAGATTTTCTTAATACTAACACAAAGCTACTGTTGTGTGACTCTCTAATTCTATCGCAATTAGCTTACTGTGATGTTATATATTGGCCTGCGTTGACTGTTAAAAATAAAAATACGCTCCAAAAGATACAAAATTCTTGCTTACGATATTGTTTTAATTTGCGGAAATTTGATCACGTATCGGCTGATTTTGTACGCTCCAAGAGGCTTAATCTAAGTAAAAGATTTTGTTATCATTTATCCTGTCTTGTCTTTAAAATAAATTATTTTCACTTACCTACTTATCTTTACGAGAAGTTGATACGTGGTTGTGATACGCATCAATTGCCTACTCGTGGAAGGGATCTGTATACCGTACCTAAACATAACACTGCGCAATTTGAAAAATGACATTCCTATTTCTATTAAGTCCTCGTCTAATATTCATTTGTTCCGGAAGCGAATCAAGGCCTGGATTTGTTCTAATCGATAACTGTTGCGTTATCTTTATGTATGTTAGGTTAAGTACAATATGTATACATTGTTTCTATGGTTTGTCTACTACTTTTTCTATGGCTGGTTGGTTACGTGGAAGAGCGGCATGTTGCCGAACGGCGCCAACCTTATATCAACTATATTTTGTATGTACTCTTGTGTATGAATAATAAAGGCAATATTATTATTATTATTATTATTATTATTATTATTATTATTATTATTATTATTATTATTAAAAACTCTATTTTGCGAAATCTTGTCACAATTTTCATCACAGGTTTTTTTACCTTATCTTGTTACTAAAGCAGCTACTAAGTTGATTAGATGCAAATTAGTTAATTAGCCGAGATTCCTCTACATCAAGTCAAAATAATTATCCTTTCGATAATAGGACAAATTAAGGACGATTGTAAAATCAAACGTGCGGTCAATTGCTATCGATCCCATGTTTAAAGTGTCGCTCGTACATGTATTCAGTTCATTTATCTTGAGGCCCACCGACATTCAATCAACTTCTGCCCTCTGATTCTCGTTCATTATCATTAGGGTTTGGCAGAGTGATTATTACCTACTATAATGTTTCGGACAACGGGCAAGTCGTATAATAATGGACTGCTAGCACAAATACTGTTTGGGAAAATGTTTCCAGGACAATGGAGTAGATAATAGAAGTTCCTTTGATATACGGGATATAGAGAGATTAGGTGTCGAATGTGGATGTGTAAAATTTCCGTGTTAATAGTTTTACATACTATATATTTTTTATACGTTTTACACAAAATGTGTTAAAATTACCAATATAATAATAATATACTGAATTTGTGTAATATTTACCAGTGACGTGTTAAAAGTACACTATTTTGTGTAAACTTAACACACCTCTGTATTCTATATCCGTACTCTTGATTGGTTGAGCACAGCTGCGCAGCTGCAGTATATCAGTTGTTCCAATACACGTTACCCTTGACTATATACACTAAGACTAGTCAATCTAATGGGAGACCTTGTTGGCCTGAATGGGAAACCAACTCTCGCGTAATGGGAAACGAACTCAAAAAGAACGTTTACGCTTGGGCTATTTGCTAATAGATGGCGCAATATTAGGTACTAAAATGACATGAATTTGGATATATAATTTTGAAAGCTCCTCCCATCGAAGATAATTGGTTCATACATATTATGTTATGTACAATCGTTTGCAATAATATTGACACTCTTTAAATTCAATTTTGCTATTTCTTTTGAACTGCTGTAATGAAATCTACTTTCAACTTTTAACATTAGTAATTAGTTGTTTCACTTACCAATATAAATTTAATGAGTTTCTACTCAGAACTTCGAGAAGTTCAAAAACTGTTTTGAGAGAGTGTCATTGTTATTTCAAAAGCTTGTATGTACTTAAAATTCATAACTTTAATGACATTCGATAGGATTACTGTTTATTTTATTATTAAGTGAATGTGTTAGTCATGAGGAAGCAGGCAGGAAATAAATGTTAATTTTTAAAATGTAATAAAACTAGATGAAATATTCCAGGAATAAAACTTTTCCGCTCAAGGCGAAAATCGACTATAATGATAGATTTTGAATTCTGATAAGTAATTATAGTAATTTCATCACGATTTTTAATAAAAAAAAAAATACAGAAGTGCAGTTATCCAGTTCATATTCACGTATCAATGAAAGTCAAAGCTTAAAATATATTAACCGCCAGATGACACTTTTATCATACTCCTCCAGCTTTGGTAAATTCAAGTGAAGAAGTCATTCAATACGTGTCGATAAAAATATACAGGGTGGGCCATTAATAAGGGGACATAGAAGAGGAGTAACATCATTGGGAGGAAATATGAAGATATAGCTAAATATATCTTCGTAAAATATTTCTGTGGAAAAAGATACAAGGTGTCAAAGTTGAAATATTTTTATTTGTGTTTTCTTTTTTTGTATTAACGCAAGTATCTCTCAACTGATTGAAATTTATTTAAAAAAAATTAGTAGGTATCAATGAGTCGTTTACTTTTTTTAAATGTCCAGAGTAACTTTGGAAAAAAACTCATATTTGGAAAAAAAATTATCTACATATTTACTTTTATGGACAAAAATAACAACAGAGCAGTAAAAACAACTTAGCCCTTGAGCAAACTCTCTCTACTTCTACATGTCTTAATTAATTAAACTAATTATTACAGCTAATTACAGAAAATTTTCAATATGGCAATTTTCTAATGCTCCTAAGAGATTTCCTCACGTCGAAAAATACATTTGGTTGTTTTAGATCAGTTTTCTGGAAAACGGTAGGAATTTCGTTAACAAAAAATAAGATAGAAAATGACAATCGGTTGAGCGATCCTAGTTATTAAAAAAAAACGAAAAAAAAAATGTAAACCTGTATCTTTTTCCACAGCAACATTTTAGTAAGGCATATTTAGCTATATCTTCATATTTTGCTCCAAAACTGTCATTCCTACTCTGGCACATCATTAATGGTTCACCTTATATAATACTTAAAATAATAAATTTTGAAACACATTCTTTACTGATGAGGCATTCTTTACTGCATGCGCAAATGTTAAATTATTTGAATTTTTAAATTAATTTAAATTTAATTTTAATTTAAAAATTACTCTTCAAAAAGACTACAAAATAATATTTATTTCACACCATCACAAAATTATACTTAGATCAAACATTGAAAAAAAATACTTGGTGTTTTAGAATTTTTACTAATGAATTTTTCGCAAAATAATAATGCATCTTATGCAGTAAGAGAAACCCACACGATAATCTGCAGTTCTATATGTCTCTTTATAGAAGTAGGTATGTCGAATTCATTTGAATTATCTTAATATGTTTAAAGGAAATAAAACAGAAAATGTAAATTTTGGTATATCGCTGAAAACTCTTTTAACAATCTTATTTTTCTGTTTTTTTTTTTAATTAATTTACAGTTCATATTCTTACTTCTCTAACGCAATAAAATAAACTGCTTATGCTTCAAACTTTATGATCTGTGGTTTGAATATAAATATATTGCCACAATCTTATTATTTAGGCAGGTATATGAAAAAGGGTCACGCGGCCACGCCCTAGAAACGCCTTCACAGTTTTTTGCAGATTAAAATAGTAGCGCTTTATTTCCTTCATTTGAATAAATGCGTATTGTTACACAGTACGACATCTAACAGGAATTATGATAACTATTTAGGTCTTTATTAAGTGCTTGACTCTCTTGGTGTAAATACTCAAGGACGTTACTTACTACACCATGTTGGTCGTGTAGCGTTGTTGTGTTCATTTAGCTCCCGTTCGCTGTGTTCAAATGAAGAACATTTAAATTTAAATTGATATTTGATCAAAAGAAATGGTAAGTACTTAATTAATTATAAAAAATAGTGCTGATAACTGTGATAAAACTAATTTTACTTAACTTTGAAATTTTAGATTACTCTGTATTCTGATTTTCTTGTAACTTTAGAGAAGGAAAATGATATGTTCAGATCACTATCAATTAATTTTCGTAAACTCCTATTATGTAGTGTCTAAATATATTTTTGTTTAATGTTTGTTGTTTCGTTGTGTATGATTTACTACAACGTTATTAGTTTATAAGTCTCTAACTCCCCAAGAATATATACTGCTACTACTATTTTTGTAAAATATTTGGTTAGAAAACTTAGTTGTCGTTTCTGTTCATTTGATTTGAATTATATATTTTTAATAAAATATCTTTTATTTTATTGTTACTGTAACACCATAATTCTGAAAATACTATAACATATTGATACAATGTTCACCTACTTTTTTAGTTGTTAATTATGTTAATGTTTGTTTTTGAAATTATGAAATTACGCTTTTTTAGAACATTCCAGGCTATATTCGATGCATTATCGACGACTGGGAAAACTTCTAGAAAACGTCAAAATAAAGGTATTACAAAAGTTATATTTATTAAAAATTATTTCTAAAGAAGCGGGAACATACTTAACAAATTTAAGAAAAGCTTAACAATGAATAAACAAAATATCAAGAATATTAATTTTAAAATCACTTTCGTTTTGCATGTTTTAATTTTCGACATTTCTGTACCTAAAAACACCAAAAATTGGATCATTTTACGACGATTTTAATACAATCTTGTAATAAAAAATAATTCATTTGAAAATAATAAAAAAAAGAAAAGATCCTATTTGAATATTAATTATGCTCTATAGGGATTTTTATTTCTAGCAAAAAAAAAACATGAAAAACTGTATTTCCTTTAGAACTCCCGATAATTGATTTTTATTGGAACAATGCAACGTAATGTGTAACGATTTTATTTCCTTCCAACCTTTAACCTTTCGTTTTAATGGATGATTAGGAATTTCTAATATTCATGTACAATGGCTGTAATTGGTAAACATGCCTGAGAATTTAATAAACAAAAACACTTGAAGGAAAAGCCTGAATAGATTTAGGATACGATAAACAAGATTTTCTTAACTTTTCTGGAGAGTTTTCACTAAAGTCAGCCGCTTGGATAACGAGATTGACCCAGTTTTAAAAGAAAACTGTATTTTAAAATACTTAATGTATTTAAAAGAGGAATCATATATTTTCTTCTCCGTAGTCTTTTGGAATTATGGATAAATTGAATGTCTTAGAAAGACTGGGAGGGACTTTTTATCAATTTATACAGGGTGGTTCAGAAAAGTCCATAAGGTTGTAGGAGGAGGATTTATTATCAGGAAACAAATCTTTTTTGGTGTAATGCTCACTTTTTTGTCAAAAATAAATTGACTGACACACTGGAACAATTATAGACATTGCACATGAAAAAAGAGGTGAAAATTTAAGAACATTTGAATTCGAGATGGAGAGGTAGAAGGTCTGAAGTCTTCGAGCATTAAAGTAAGGTACCCGAAAATTGAATCTGCTTAATAAATGTTGAAAATCAATTTTATTGTGAATAAGTTTAAATAAAAATAATTGAGAACGACACTTACGTCTCTGTTCAAGTGCCACAATTGAGAATCTTGTCGAAAGCACTTCCTGCGGAACACCAACTTGTGGACAAACGGAATCTGATTTGTAACATAGTAACTTTAGAAATTTCCTCTGAATCCCCCCAAGACGATTAATATGGACGTTATATTTAGGATTCCACACAAGAGAAGAATATTCAATTTTTGACCCGACAAAAGCAAAATATAATATTTTCAAAGTATTTACATTAGAAAAACCTTTACTACATCTAATTAGCCAACCCAGCATCTTAAATGAATCAGACGTTACTTGATCAATATGTGCGACATAGGACACTTCTTTATCGAAGGTTACTTCAAAATCACGAAAAGTAGATGGTCGTTGAAGAGCAGTAGCCAAAGTATAGTCATTAATTTTACATAGGTTATTTTGCAAAAGTACATAGTCATCTTGAGAAGTAATTATTTTAAATAATTTTAAGTCGTCAGCATATAATAAACAGTTAACCTCAAGATCATTCACAATATCATTAACAAACATGTTAAATAGCAAGGGTCCAAGTATAGATCCCTGTGGAACACCAGATGTTGCGGACGTTATAGTAGATCGAATCGTGAATTAGTATCTCAAATGCTTTGAGAAAGTTGCTCAAAATAATAATTCGCCTAAAATTTTTTATATCATGTTCTAATTTTTTTAAAATTTGGGCACACCTTAGAGTGTTTCCAAACCGTAGACAAACAACAATTCTTAATACATAAATTAAATAAAATGGATAATAGATAGGCAAGCATAGGACCACAGTCCTTGATTAAAAATGAGGAAACACCGTCTGGCCCAGTGGTCATTTTAGATTTCATTTTTTTTAAAGCGTCAAGTACTTAGCTCTCCTTAAAACTGTCAATACTGATACACAAATTACTCGTTCTTTGATTGATGACAGCATCAGAATGACTCACTAAAAAATTCGCAAAAGCATTGACTATATCCATAGGATTATTATATTAAAATGCGGGGTCGCGTGCTGCGCACCATTCGTACTTGCCTAATACCGGTACTGCGCTTCGCGATCGTGTAATTCCAATTTGACCTCGTAAATTTCGAAAACGACCTATTGGATCGACTTCAAATTTTCAGTGTAGACCATACATCATAAACGCTTCATAAAGATTAGGCCAATAGTGTAATTTGAGGGAAAAAATGAACTGTACGGCACTGAACATATTTAAAATTTAATTTCATATTAAATGTCTCAAACTGAAATTTATATTGCTGTGTATTAAATAAAATTTAATTTGTATTACGCTTTATATGACGTAATTGAAGCAGCGAGGATAAGGAAAAACAGCCCCTTTGACGAATACATATCTAATTTGACATATTCTGCTCTGAAAGAGTCTTTTGCTGATTTATGAACTCACAAATTTCGTCAATTTTATACATCGAAAAAATGAATTCAATTTATTTAATCATAATGTTTATTCTTGGGACACAAATAGGTATATTTTTTAGTACAATGATCACTTTTCTGTCAAATAAAACTGATTTATTACATTTTTTTCTCTAAACAATTTGCTCAAATCTGAAAAAAATAACATTTTGAAATAAAAAAATGTTTTTGATTGAAATGAATGTGCATTTCGAATCAAATAATCCATTTAATTGAAAAATGCATATTAATTGAGGGGTACGGAAAAGGAAAATATGTAATTTTTTAATTCTTTTTGTAAAGTTTTTAAATGAAGTTTTGTTAGGTTATGTAATCTTTTGAAAAACTGTAAATTGAAAAAACTCAATTTCCTAATATAGTCGTATCGTGAAAAAAGTATTTGTTTGAAAGGAAAAATTTGAATTGTTTCATATAAATAATTGTGAATAGGTGGCGGCTAGATGTAGCTGTGCTATATTTCGCGTGTTCAGGTATGTCGGGTTTGAGGGACATGAACAACCAGATTTAGTCGTCAGTTAACTCACCACTCACCTGTGGCGTATACTGATGAGAGTTAATAAGCTCGGAATCGGTATATGTTGACTATTAGGTATTAGCCCGCAGGTTGTAAATAAAATATATATATATATACTCGTGACAAGAATTCAGGCGACTTACATGATACGAACAAATGAATAATTCATTATATTTTCATCAAAATATTTAAGAAACTGCAACTGATAGTAATAAAACTATAGACTACACTAAAAGTTTGCATTATATATTGCACTAAATTGCAACAAATGATTATTTTTAACACGACCAAATATCGAAAATTACGTTGACAGTAAAAACAAATGTGTAACGTCAGCCGTGACGTAAGACGTCTGAATTCTTGACGCGAGTATATATTTTTAAGGGAAAATGTATCAAATAAAACATTTAACTGCTTGAAAGTTTAATTAGAAGCTGCTAAACTTTATCTTGGAGACCAAAAAAGATTTACGGGACGGAATTTAATTCGGGGGATATTCGCCACTTAGAAAATGAAAACGAAATGACAGTCTGAGAAGTCCTGGGAAGAGTTTTATTTCCCTTCTTTAGCGGCTCTTAAGTAATGGGATTATAACCGCTTTGGAAAATATACAACCAGCGTGCCTTATCAGATTAGGCCGCTTGTTTTTAGATTCGATTTGTTAAAACAAAGACGAACCTCACTGGTCTCCTAAAAAAGCAATCTCGGAATGGCGAAGTTTGTAAAATAGATTGCCATCCGTGTGATCAGACATATTTCTGTGGTTTGGAGTAGGCGTAGGAGTGTCCTTCGGTTTGGATGTGAAATGCCAAAGAGTCGCCTGAGCTTCTCTTGAATGATTAACTTAAGAACTGAATGGCATGTGCTATGAAGTGCCTCTTTGAGAAGTATCCGTTACTTTTATGTTTGCCCAATATGTGATTGGCAAGAAAAATATGAGCAATATACGCCTTTGCATGGTAGACTTGATATCTTTCAAAATAAGAGAAATAAGAAGGTAAGTTAGTAAAAAATTTTTGGTAGCGCATCTTAACGGTTTCATTCAAAAAAAGATTAACATCTTCGTCAAAAATAAGTCTAATTTACACTCTGCAAATGCTAATATACATTTCTCCATGCTTGTCCTGTTTTATTAACAAAGCTTCGACATTTTCAAAAAAAAATATTTTTTTATGAGGTAGATAGGCTGATTCGTCCATTGTGTGTAGTTAAATCAATAGCCAGCTAGCAAAGTAGTTCAATAAATTTAAAGTAGTAGGAGTTTTATATTCTGTAAATATTTTATAGTTGTATTTACAATAGCAAATTTGTTGCAAGAACATTCTTAGAGCAAAATTTATAGAGCATTTATAACATAACTGCTAATGTAGCCCTATAAGTGTGTACAATAACACAATTTTACAGCAACAGTGCTTATAGAATCAAATTACTGTAAAACCGATGCAAAATACTGCTTTATAGAATTATACCATCTCCTGTGACACTCTTATCAAATTGTTCCGTAATGTCGCTTACAGTTAAATTATAGAACTATATTGTATAAGGCGTTGATAAGTTACAATTCTGCTGCGGAAAACAAATTACAAATATGCAAGCTGCTATCGAACTTAAGAGAAAAAGGTCTTTAAAGCAGTTATAGAGAATAATAATACAGTTGTTATAAAATCATTATAGAGTAAATAAGTAACAAAAGCCTTTTTGTTCCATAAAGAAACGCTATAGAACTATCATTTTTTATAAATGTAGGTTTCCCATACCCCCATCTGACGAGACCTGCCTGTAAAAGTACGAAATATTTTGATCAAAGTATAATGGGAAATTTGTATAACATGGCCGTGACTTGTATAAATTATTATCTGCTTGCAGAAAGAAAATTTCATTACGATAGATAAGATTTATTTGATTGCTAATAGAAACTGAGTTTCTTATAGAAATTTAGTAACATATTTAATTTAGACCATTCTAAACCTTATTCATTTGCACTTCTAGATGTTGATGTAAAAGAATTTTATTAGATTTATTAAATAAGATTGAAATACCACAATAAAATATGACAACACTGTGTATATTAAGTGGCATAGATCTGTTATAGTAGTTGCTTACTAAGCATATTTGCTCTATAATCATTGCAATCGACACAAAAATGTCATATTAGTGAGAATCCATTGGAAGTACAATCTTTCTGTCACCATATTGTGAAGAAAGAAAAAAAATCTTAATTAAAAATATATACAATATAAATAGGAGAAATGATAATAATAATATGGATATACTTACTTTCTGACAATTTTATATACAGTTGGTTGTTAAATTCATCAATATAGAAAAAATGTTTGTTTATTAAATTTCCAGCAGCATAGGAAATATAAGGTTAACTGAGGGCGCGTGAAAAAATTACGGTTATGTACTACATATTTCACGATAAAACTTTTTCCGCATTAAAATGTACTGCCCTGATGGTCAAACCAACTAAGCAATTCGTAATGTGAGTACTCCTGTGCAGGCTGATTAGGTCCATCTTATTGGTTCTTATTCGCCCATCCATATCATGAATGCGATACAGAAACATTTTGTTTTTAGAAGATACAATTAAACGATTTTAAAGTTCTCTAAATAGAACATCATTCAACACAAAAATGGTATAACGACGTGCTATAGAATTTTTATGAGATTGCTTTGTAACTGTGTTATAAAAATTCTTTAAGACCTGTGAAAACGTTTATTCAACAATTCTATAAGTATTTCCTGCAAACCTTACAGAACCGCTTAAAGAACTAAAAGCTTCTATAGAACGGTGCCCATTTTTATGGAATAAGTGTTGTAAGAACGTTTTGAAAATGTTTTTGGAACAAACATTGCTCTATGAAATTTGCTCTGGAAACATTCTTACGATTTTTATAGAAGAGGAAATTGTTAGCTGGGTACTCTTACGAGGTACATATATTTTTTATGTGATCGCAAACAATACTAATTAATGTCTAACATTTTTTCGTTACAACTCAATTGCTTCTGAAATCGTTTCCTTGGCAATTACTGTTTATTTATTTTGTGTGATAAAGTCAAATTTGTTTTAATACCAATACCTATCCAATGTGACAGACTAAAACGACTTTATTAACTCCATAACAACTGTAACAAATATTTTATTCACTTGTTAATTAAATTTTTCACTCAAGTCACTCTAGTATTTTTACATCAGTGCAATTTGGTTAGGAAACTTTTTTTATCAAAATACACCAGTAAAGTACATAATTAAACTTTGGAAATAATGTTTCTAATGATTTCATTTTCAGTAGAAGGAACTTGTAACTTATTTTCTGATATTTGATTAATTCTGTTAGCTATTATCACCTTAGGACAACCAAATGTATCAAATGCTGCTCCTTCGCCTTGACTGCTCTATACAGGGCGATTCAGAACATATCTAAAAAAAATATTTTTTTGGGTGTACAGGAGACCTTTACAAATACAATTTTGTAAAAAGAATCAAAAAGGGCAGTTCAGAAATGATTTAAAAATACACTTTTGCGCGGCACTGGATATTGGTCCACAGTAAAACCTGATAAGGCGGCAAAGCATGCAATCTGCGATCAGACAAAAAATGAAGGGAATTCTGAAGGAAATAAATAAACATTTTATAACGCCGATTTTGTTATAATTATTAATATATTTAAATTGTGGTTTTAATTAATAAAATAGTTTGTCAATTTGGGCCCGTCTTACCCAGTTTATACAAACTAACACAAATGTTTCTGCTTTTTGTCCGTTTTGTCCTCGTATGTTATTGGCAGTAACTATGATAGTTTGCGTGCCTGATTTAATTCTTAATCGAATCATTACTTCCAATCCTTCCTTTTTTATGTTTACAGTTCGGTGTAAAATTCAGTAGACCCAAGACATTTTCTTCTCCAACTTGACATAAATAAATATTACAATAATTTCACTTCTTGGCTTCAGGAAATGAGATTTGAATGAAAATAATGACTCTCTGATAAAGTTCCCCGGT
The DNA here is from genome assembly GCA_037114965.1 of Monochamus alternatus. Taxonomy (NCBI): domain Eukaryota; kingdom Metazoa; phylum Arthropoda; class Insecta; order Coleoptera; family Cerambycidae; genus Monochamus; species Monochamus alternatus. Next base: position 6,721,798 of record CM073426.1, on the reverse strand, counting down.
CATAATTTAAATATATAACCAGAGAGCAATCACATTTTTTATTCATTTCCAATTTATTGTTCCATTTATAGGTTCGTTATCTCAGCGGGTGGACAGCAGACGAGACTGGTTTGGAATGTCGATAGATTCTATATCTCAAACGTGAAACGGGATCTGAAAAAATAAAGTGATGTCATATTACTGTGAAAAATTCAGTAGGCGTCGATTTGATGAGCAGAGAAAATGTCCACAGACTGGCAAAAACTTTGTAAATATTGTAGATAAAAAATGGCAGATCTATAAACTGTCACAAGTTGATAGCGATAAGACAAATATTTATTCATTCTGTTACACAGCATAAAAAAGACAAGTAAAATTTTATGCGAAATTTACACAATTTTTGGTATAGGGAAATCCGCACCGACCATTGCAATTTGGTAAATTTTACAAAAATGTTTGAGTAATGTATTTTAACAAATATTTGATAGAATCAGGGTGTAACTTTTTAAACTAAATGTGTTAAATACTGGTGAATATTATAATCAAAATGTACAGGGTGTTCTTTTTTTCATATTTTGACATTCAGGAATTTATTATAATTTATAACAAAAGTTTTAGTGTTATACTTTTAACATTTATTTGTTTATATAACTTAATCTAGAAGATGGTATGGGAATAATTTGTATTTTTCATTTCTAATTCTTGTAATAAACCTTGTATCATTAGATGAACATATAAATGAACACTCTTTACATTTATAAATGATACTGCAGGAAACAACTACTCCGCGGACTAATGCCCCGACCAGCATTGAATTACTCCTGCAGTATCTGTGTGAACAGCCAAGAACCCTTGTCGGACACACCACCAGACATAGACCGGTTTCGGGCTTGTTAGCCCTCATCAGTATGCCATAGGTGAGATGACCGACAATTAAACTGGCTGTTCCTTCATATGTATGTTCACATATAAACTGAGTGTAGGTGAGATATAAGCAGGTACTTAACGCAGACCTCTCGCCCTGGGCGACGAGCCATTAAATCTATAAATAATACTGCAGGAAACAACTACTGCTGCAATATAGGTCGCTTCCTGTAAGTCGAGCCGCTTAGGCCGAGCAGGAAGTAAGCAGACCACTTATATCTCACTTTTTACATTGTATACCTACAATTTTATGTAGTTTAAATGGTGAAATTTCGAATAGTTCATTATTTTTATTAATAATCAGATATAAAAAAGTGGTTTCATACTTTTCTCAAAAAAACTATTTTTAATTTATACAGTTTAACTATAGAGAAAATTTAGTTACTTGAAAAAAAAAATCGGATATGTATCATTTGATAATGCTAGTGAAAAAATGAATCACTCCAGGAAACAACTACTCCTGAATTACTACTGCTGGAAATCCGTATTTGCAACATATCGTTATCGCCGAATCGCGATAGAGGTTATTGTAGAACGCGAATGGAGTAGTAAATGGTCGCTAGATGTAGCTTTGTTACTTCGCGTTACTCATGGTCTCTACTGTCGAGTTAGACAGACTTAAAACAGTTATTCATCTATTACCTCACCTATGACATCCTGATGGGGATTAATAAGTTCAAAACCGATATGTGTCTGGTGGGCTGCTGACGAGTGACTTTAGCTGTTTGCTATAGGTTTTCCATGTGTAATTCAATGCTGGTCGGAGCATTAGCGCGCAGAGTAATTATTGTTTCCTGGAATTTTGTAATTGAGAAAAACATGAATTTATTAATTATTTACATTATTTGTACAAGCAGCATGCTATTGTTGTTATTTTTAGAACGCTGTAAATTTCATATAAATAAAAACTTGCAGCCATGTCTATTTATGCTTAAATAATTACTGGGCATCTTTTGCAAATCAAGTAGTCTGAAGGAAACAACATAAGATATGAGGTTCAGCTTTTGGTCGCTAAGTGGTTGGATTTTTATTTATTATTTCGATTTTTCCACATTGAAGCTATATTATTTTTCACTGAAAACATGTAAGTAAGGTACAGTAGTCATTTTATGTGTAACATTGTATATTGTAACGATGTCTACTGTGATTCTGTTCAACCGATATCTAGCTTTCAACAGGTAGTCGCGTGTTATTGAGGATCCAATTCATCACTGAAAGTTTACGAGGATTGAGGATTACGACGACTTTAAGAATGTCTATAATTTTTTTTTGTTACATCTAATTTTTAGTACATCATGAAAACTTAAGCTGTTGCATTTTCTGTATTTAACAGCAGTTATAAGCTACTAAGTACATCAAATGTCACATATCCTTAAAATATTTAAATACTTATTCCAAAAAAAATAAGGGGTATGTATTAATAAACACTTTCTGAAATATCTTCATAACCGAGCATAATTTCGACTTTTGATAGGTATATATTTTTTATGTAGAATAAAGTTCACTGTCTATTTCTGATAGTTGCGTGTAAAAATTTTAACGTACAAAAAAGTTATAGAAGAATATTCACAAAGAGTTGTAATAAAATGACGCCCTGTATGGTTTAACCTAAGAGAAACATAATCACTGCATACTTCATGAAGGGAAACTAAGCAACAGAAAATTTTGCTCATATTGGTTGACTAAGTTCTGAGTTAAGGAGAAAACCAGAAATAAAAAATAAATTTTACACCCTGTAACACTTTTCGTGCCATTTTTCGTTTAAATAAGTTTGGTTAAATCGACACCATTTGGGTAATACATTATACCTTTGAAGTATGTAACATTTGTTAGGTGGCACCTTGTATGCAGTATTTAATCTGAAATAGGAAAATTGATGATTACTTCCGGTATTTTCAAAAGTTAAAAATATTTTTTTTGACACCTGCATGTGACAATTACCAATTTTCAAATTTGTATCTTACTTGATTCTCTATATATTTCTAGTCTAAGCTAATCCTACATGACCTTATAGGTAGCCTATCATCGTAGAACAAATTTTATAACAGCGCCTTTGCCACAATTTGCAAATAAGAGGTTATTGTGGTTATAAATGTCACCACACCCTACGTTTTTATTTTTAAACTTATAATAATAATAACAAAAAAAAAACATTGTATTGTATATTACACACGCCATTTGGGTTTTAAGTTATACACACCTTGTATAGAGTGTTTAGTTTGATGTCTATTACCCTAGCAAGCCAACATCAGCGGCCGCCAAGAACAAGTACTGGATATTTTGTTGATATTTTGTTGCGAATTTATACGACGTGTTTTAATTTTGTACCTCGTGCCATTTTCAAGAAAAATGATGGCTGCTAGCGTAATATTATGCTAGCAGGCCGTCGAATTTCTCCGCAAATGAGAACGATAGCAAAATTGTCCATTCAATTCATACAGTCAGTTAAAAATTCGCTGCTGCCTTGCGCTCGTCTAAAAACGAAAAATAAAATGTGGCCGCCAAAAACAAGTGGCGGATATTTTGTTATTATTTCGTTGCTAATAGGTACAACCTGTTTCAATTTTGTACCTTGTGCCATTTTCAAGAAAAATGATGGCTGCTAGCGTAATATTATGCTAGCAGGCCATCGAATTTCTCCGCAAATGAGAACGATAGCAAAACGATTTTTGCACTATATTTTGTTACTCGTTGAGTAGTTTCTGATAGTGTATAGTTTTTTCAAAAATAAAAGAAAAATTGTCCATTCAATTCATACAGTCAGTTAATAACTTATTGCGTCCTTACGCATGTCTGAAAATGAAAAATAAATGCGGTCGCCAAAAACAAGTGGCGGATATTTTGTTACTGTTTTGTTACTAATTTGTACCACCAGTTTCAATTTTGTAGCTTGTATCGTTTTCGAGAAAAATGGTGGTCTCAAGAATAATATTACGCTAGTAGGCCATCGAATTACTCCGCAACTAAGAACAATAATGGGCAAATTTTTATTTATTTTTTTTGAAAAGCTATCAGAATGTACTCGACGAGCAACAAAATATGGTGCAAAAATCACTTTGCTATTGTTCTTACTTGCTGAGTAATTTCATATTCCATCATACGGCCGCTGATGTTGGCTTACCAGGGTTATAGACGCACGTTGATGACTACTTCCGATATATGTGGAAGTAACTGAAAGTTAAAAATATTTTGTTTGAAACATATGCATCTGAAATTTCAAATTTAGATCTTACTTTATTTTCTATACATCTCTTATATAAGGTCGTCTTTGCAAGCCCCTGTCGGTTGTCTATCAACACTTCGGAGGACACATTTTATAACTGGCGCCTTCGCCATAATCTGCAAATATCAGATTATTGTGACGTTACATCTACAACCTATAAAAAAACGAGTACATATCTTATTAATTGCTAATATCTTAAATTTCTTAATTTTAATCACTACTGAAATATTGAACTGATTAAATTAGACTAAAACTGCTTAAGTAGTACCAGTTGAACGAAATATTGGAAACGTCAAGAATTTTCGAGTGCGGAAACATACACAGTATAAAAGTATTTACACATTTTAACACAAAACAACACAATATTGTGTTAATCAAGGTCCACACGGGATTTTGTACATTTTTACTCATTTCTCTGTATGCAGCAGTGTGTTAAATGTTTAACACAATCCACTGCGTTAATATAACAAATGTTATGTGTAAATTTTACACATTTCAGTGTAGATGTGCTTCCTTATAAATATATAATATTTCCAAAATTATTATGTTAAAAGTAATAATAAAATAAAATATATTTTACTCTTTATGATTTTATTAAAAATATATAATTCAGTTCAAATGAACAACAGCCAAGTATTCTAACAAAATTTTTAATAAAATTAGTAGTAGTAGTAGATATTCTAATATCGGGTTATAAATTAATAACGTTCTAGAAAATCATAAATAACGAAATAACAAACATTAAACAAAGATGTATTTAGGCATTACATAAAAAGAGTTTATGAAAATTAACTGGTAGTAATCTTTAGATAAAGAAAATGATAAGTTTGTAGCGATTCCCTAATTTAATATGTATTTATTATTATATATTAGTTTTAAATGAGTGCGCCAATGTGTTCGTGAAGTGAGTGGAGTGCGCAGGACAGAGACGACGAGGCGGAGATGAGAGGAGAGAAGTCAGTCGGGACTTAGCAGCGAGTGAGTGCTTGTTCTTCTCGAAATTGTTCAACGCTTATTTCATTATTCATTATTGTAAAGGTTTTAGTCAGTACTATTCAAATAAAATAGTTTAATAATTGGTACAAGCACTATTAGTTCAATTTCAGTTCAGAACCCACGACGACAATAAATAAACCTTAGAATATATAGAGTATTATTACAAGTTACAAGAAAATCGAAATACAGAGTAATCTGAAACGTCATTTTCTGAAATTTAAGAGTTATAGTCTTAAGTAGTTTTTTATTTATTTATTAGGGTATTTGGGTTTGGTTTATCACAATCATCAGCAATATTTGTTATAGATAGGAAAGTACTAACCATTTTCTATGATCAAACCTCAATTTCAATTTGTGTTCTCCATTTCGACCGAGATCTAATTAAACACAACAACACTACACGACCAACATAGCAACATGTCACTAAGGAACAGCTGATATACTGCAGCTGCGCAATTGTGGTGAGAGAGGGATAAAAAACAGAGGTGTGTTAAGTTTGCTCAAAGTGGTGTTCTTTTAACACATCACTGGTAAATATTGCACAAATTCAGTATATTTTATTATAATACTGGTAATTTTAACACATTTTGTGTAAAATCCATAAAAAGCCATAGAGTGTAAAACTATTAACACAGACATTTAAAATTACACTAAATTAAACCTACAGTGTTACAGTCTATTAAATCTTACATCACTGTAATTTGAAGAATCATTCTGTGGAAATATAAAACAGTACACTGCAATTCTATGTTTTGATTGCTATGCTCAATAAGAACACACTGTAAAAAATTTAAAAACATCATTAAAAACTTCTGGTTCTGTACCAACGTACTACATTTTTAAAGCAACATAGGAATTGCTTCTCGCCAATTTCAAAGCGAGTTTTTCCACAATTTGATATTAATAGATACATTTGGAATCTCTGATAGGGACTTTGTGTCCCCTCCGACTGACTAATATAAAATTGATGGTTCTAAATTTTCAATGGCGTAATAAATATTATAGCAAGTGACGTCGCCTTCAAATTTTCCCTTTGATAGTACCACTAAACGATATTATACGCTTTTGCGGCTGTTGCGACCGGTTTAATTTTATATAAAACCCCTATAGGGGCAGCTATTCACCAGGGTATGGAATATTTTTCCCTTTTGACGGATAATAGTGGCTTTATTGCGTTTTACATACCGTTTGTTGAGTAAACCGTCACCGTGTTGATACACTCGATGTTGTAGGGTTAGTTAAATCTGTAAATCGAATCCTTTCAAGATGCTGCTATACTATGAATTTTAAGATAGGCCTTGTAGAAAGTTTGTCGCGCGTCGTCACGTGTTGAGTTTACAATGGCTTTGTGGTGAAGATTCGTTCGCGTACTTTATTAGGAAGTTAATTAAAAACTTGCTTTTGTTGTCAGCAGGGAACGTGTCGTTTACTTGTGGGGACTGTACGCAACGTGTTTACATGAACTTCCCTGTCGGTTTGGCGCGCACACCAGAGAAATATGTAGCAGATAGTCAACATACACCGGTTTCGAGCTTATTAGCTCTCATCAGTACGCCACAGGTCAATGATGAGTTAATAATAATAATAATAATAATATCTCTACCCCTCATTCTAATCACAGGGATTAGCCCAGAAGTCGGAGACTTGTGCGGGAGAGGGGGCGGCATATTATTATTAAGCAGGCCGCATTTGCGCCCAGGAATGACTTATGTTGGTAGGCCCTAACCACTATTCAGTGCAGGAATGAGGGAAACCTGGAAAACCTCATTAATTAGGGGGGTAGTCAAATATCAACCGGTATCAATCTCTCACATTGACCCAAGCCAACATTATTCCACCCTACCATACCCGCAGAGAGGGTGCCAATCCTCTCCACGAATATAGCTTATATACGGTCTACCGGCAGCTGGGCGCGAACCAACTCCGATCTAGTCACCTCGATTCAAGTACTGACGCCTTGAACCGCGCGACCACTGACCGGTTAACTGACGGCTAACACTGGCTGTTCATGTATCTTAAACCCGTCATATCTGAGCGTGCCAAATATAGCACAGCTACAACTAGCAGGTGTCTATTGACAATTATTTTTTGTATATACGAACAATTATAATTGTTCCTTTGAAACAAATACTTTTTTCGACGATACTATATTAAAAAATTAAATTTTTTTAATTTACGATTTTCAAAAGTTTTTATAATCTAATAAAACTTCATTTAAAAAATATGCATTTTTTAATTAAATGTACTAGGTATTTGATTCAAAATACACATTCATTTCAATAAAAATTTTTTTGTTTTTAATTTAAAAATGTTATTTTTATACAGCTTTGGACAAACTGTTCAGAGAAATGAAAAAAATAGGTATTTAAAAATCTTTTTTTTTTAAATTAAGTTTTCTTTATATGTAATGAAATAACTATTTGCTCCATTTAAACAAATACTCGTCAAAAATGATTTTAGTATCAAATAAACCAATTTATTTTTGACAAAAAAGTGAGCATTACATAAAAAAAGATTTGTTTCCAGAGAATACACTATGTTTAAGTAAATAGAATTGTTCAATGAAAAAAAAATTTTTTCGATGCAGTGCAGTGCAGTTTTTTGCATATGCACTCTTTATATCGTCATCTGTCTTCTTTATTTATTTATTCGAAAACATTTATATGATAGAAAGAGGAACAACTATTTTCATACCTTAGAATTGGAATCTTGCGCGATAAAACAGAAATAAAATGAAGCAAGGGAGAACTGACAGCAAACAAAATGATTAGTCCGCGGGACAGTGCGCTATATTCTTCAGAAGCGCGTTTTTTTGCTGGGTCGATTAATGTGTTTATATTAAGAAAGGCTAAACGACAAGTGACAAAAACACGTTCTGTTTACACCACAATGTCGTGATGTCACGCAACTACATAACATTCCAGGTAAATCTGGATACCGGCAAAACGAGCAAGTAGGGGTTGCGACACGTGAATTTGTTGCCAAGTGAAGGAGTCTCGTGATGTTGCTCATTTCGTTGACACACCTGCATACCTTCTCATGACTTTAACTTAGGTATTTATAAAATTAACTTGTTCCACGAAATACCTCTAAATACGGTTACTATAAATGTAAATAATTCAAATTCTTCTCAAGATAATTAACAAATTTGTCTTATTTACTCTGGCTGATTGAATATAAGCCTAAAAGACAATTGTTACTAAACAGGGTGGGCAAATTTCGATGTTATTATAGGCTAGTTATCTTGTTAACTATAGGAGATAGAAAAAATGACCCCTCCACTCTCAAACTCTTTTTTAAGAGAAAATTAATGTCAATACCAAAATGACTCTTTTATTTTTGAGTAATAAACAAAATTTCAAATTTTCCACTTTTTGATACATGGCTGTAACGTGATCGTAAAGTTAGAAAAAAATAATTAATACGTTCTTCTTAAGACTCTTTTTTGAGCAGAGTCCAGTGGCGTGCTAAATTTTTTTGTAACTTTATGACTTGAGTATTAAAGTGTTCCATCTATATTCGTTCCAAATAATGTATTTTGAATACACATTTCCCCCTTTACAGCATTTTTTTAATAGTAATTTTGAAATTAATATTTGTCATGCCAAAAAAATATTAAATTACCAATTTTTAAGCAGACGTAAAAAAAAACAAATCACAGTTATTGAGACATTTCAAAATAAATAAATAACTCGGAAGCTACAAGAATTTTACAATTATTTTTACGATATTGATTTCATTTTCCATGACGCATATATTCCCAATTTTTTTAGATATATCTGAAAATTATTATTCGTCATGCTAAAAAACATTATACTGACAATTTTAATGTCGATGTTACAAAAACTAAGGTATTTTTGGTCTAATCCTCTTATTTTCATTCATTTTTTTATTCTTCATATTTGTTTTTATTTTGTGTATTCTGTTTTTATATCATTTTGTGTATTCTATTTTTAATTTAAGGTTTTTCTATTCTTGAGTATTAGAGTGTTGTTATTCCATCTATATTCGTTCAAAATGTATTTTTAATGTACATTTCTTTCTTTATAGCATTTTTTTGATCGTAATTTTTCTTTGTACTACAACTCATTCTGTAAGTGGGCTATGCTTCTTGGATATTTTAAGACGAGATAAATAAATAAATTAATTAATTACAAAGCACCAGAACATCGGGACCGCAAGTCTCATTACCGGCGGCACGCAGTCAGAAGACAGCCGGAGGCACGTGGCGCCCGACGCCCGCTGGTGGGGGGCAGCGTCGCGACGCGCGCGCCGCGACGTGCCTCCTCGCGTCGGCCGCGTTCTCGCCGTATCTCATCCGCAGCACGTGTTCGGGCGGGCGTCGTGAGAGAGGTGGCTGCCCTGGCTGTTAAAACCTCTCTGGTGTCGACGGCCACGGGACATTCGCGTAGCATGGCATACTCCGGCTGTTCTATGTGTGTGGATCGCATGCTTGACATGTGGGACCGTTCCGTTTTCACATAGGTTCGTATTCTGTGTTTCTGTGATTGCTAGTTGTGGTGGAATGCGCCGGAAGCGAACGTTTCGCTAATTTTCCACATCGCCGCACTTTCGAATATCGCTCATAAGTTTGTTCTAGATCTACTAAGTACCACCTCGAAAAAGTACTAAATATATAAAACGTGTCAAAAAATTGTGAAGTAATCTTCAGATACATACAAAACTATATTTCTATGAATACAGGCACCCTTTAAGGTCGCTGCAATTGATACAATTTCTTTCTAGTGTCTTTAGGTACTGAAATCTTGAAAAATAGAACAGAAGTGAGCACGAAAATAAAATTTTTGATGTTCTTTTTATTCATTGTTATTATTTAAAAGAGTAAGACTCGCATTTGTTGCTATCTTAACTACTAGATAAATATAAGGTATCAAAAAAATGTGCGAAAGATACAATTTCTAATATCTTTAAGGTACTGAAATTTTGAAAAATATAGCAGATATTCATTGTTATTATTTAAAAGTGTAAGACTCACATTTTTGTTGCTATCTTAACTACTATGAATATAAATATGAGGTGTCAAGAAATAATGCGAGAGAAGGATTAGGAAGAGACAAGTGGAGCATATAGAGAAAAAGAGAGTATTTTTGTAATAATTTCTATTTCTTATAAACATTCTATTTGCTATCCTCACTAGATTTTTATATTTTAAACGTTTTAAAATATACCTTTATTTGAAAATGTCATGAGCAAAAGTACCTATCTATATGGTTGATCCAATAAAGAAAAATTCTGCAAATTAACAATAATGCAGCCAACGATACAGTAAGTATGTTTCCAGTTGAATATAAACAATTTCAATAGAAATTTACATTTTTAAATAGCTTTTAGTTGTAAATTTCTCTCTGAAGATGGGATTGATCCCGAAACGTACGTAGTAATAAATAATGAATTTTATATAATATGTTTTTATTCTGTCATCTACAATCAAATGTCACCAAAAGCTCCCAGGAAATAAACCTTTTCGTTTTATTGATAAGAATATTTGCATATATATATATATATTTAAAACAGTAGGTATCGTCATAAACAAGTGTTCGAAGTTTGTTATACTTAATATTTTTTGATACTACCCTATGTATAATTTTTTACTAATTATTTAATCGATATCAAGATTTTCTGCACGTTTATATCCAGAAAATATCTTGTGAACATTAAGATAAATTTAGTCGTAGTAGTTGATCTTTTTTATATCAACTTAAAACGTAAATAACGATGTTTGTTAAAAATACGCTACTAAAAATACGTTTGTAGAATTTCTATAGATTTATAAATACGTCTGTAGTGAAATATGCCTATTAATATATTACATTCAATAGGATCAACATAACTGCGTTTTTTAAATTAATCTTCTTAGTTTTGTGTTTAGGAATAATCCTTTTCAAGAAAAAACAATTCTTAGGAAGATAAATCCAATATTTTTCGAATTATCTGCCAACTAATTGTTTATGTTATATTTTCCGAAAACATGTCTTAATATTTGAGTATAATTACATTTAATGTACCTACACAAAATTATTTTGTCTAGTTTTATTATGAATTTGTCGCTTTTGACATTATCTTGAAAAAATTGTCAATGTATGTATCAAGTTTACAAAACTTGAACATTTACAAGAAGAAATATTGCATTTAAAAATGGTGGTTTGAACAAACGTCAGTCGTGTCAAGTGTCATAACAAAAATCTATTTAAACCATGACCTTTTTCGAAAGTGATAAATGGCAGAAAATTAGTGTAACGTCCGTTTCTTTCTAGACACTTTTACAGCAGAAACTAAGATATCTATGCTATTCATATCAATAGTGATTTGTTCGTATGGGTGTTATTAATTTTACATATTTGTTTTGTTGTTTTTTTATTTTTTTCCCCACAAAAATTGCTTGTTTATTTGAATCAGTTCTAATGGCACGTAAAGTTTGTTTGTTTGCCTAGTGAATGAATGTTTCAATAGTTGCTGTGTAATTTCAAGTGTACATTTAGGAAAGACAAATAAACAGGAATCGACTAAATTCTGTAAATACTTTCGTCGGCTTGGTAAGTCCTTTTCCAAACTCCGTTTCTGTGTGAAGAAAGAAGATAAACTGTTTTCATCATTTTTACAGAACTGCAAATTTTATTTAAATTTTTTGTATCCTCACAATAGGCTCATTCTATCGAGTTTGAGACACCCTGTATAAAGATTTATAATTAGAAAAACAACGTCAAATGAGTTTTTGTAGCAGGAATTTCATTAATGGGATTTGTCCCGAAAATGAGATAATTATCTGGAAATCCAGTGACGCTGGTTTTATCTTTTTCTCTCGTCATCTTTCGCGCTTTATCCTATCCACTTTGTTATTTTTATTACCCAACATATGCAGCGAACCTGGAGCATGTAAATATTCAGCGAAGAAGGTTTATCGAGTTCCTTTATCCTTATGATACTTTTCTTTGATCATTGAGTTTTATATATTACCCGTTTGTGATTCTAGTACAATAAACAACGCGTTTTCTTTTTCATATTTTGCATTATGCATAAAATTGTCTTATATTTTTGTATAGTACCTACTTGCAATGCATTTGCATGGAAGTGTTCGTTTATTTTGATTATTCCAAGAACGTCAACAGAATAATAGCATATTAAAATTTTACTTCGAAGATATTGCCGATTCAAATTGTTTCTAAGAAAATTCTGAAATTAGGTGATTAACATTATGCTCATTGATGTCCAATATAGGAAGATATGCTAAAGAAATAACATAACTAAACATTTTATATTCATATTACTGTCTTCAGGTAAATAGTGGTAGGAAAAATAATTGCAGAAATATATGTAATAAATATTATTTTATGTATATACAACTATAAGATAAGGCCGTTAATAATAGTAATTATAAAATAATATAAATTAGAAGGATGCAAATGTTTATGACAAACAGTAAGCTTGTCACATTTTAATATATTCTTCTACTATACATATATCATATGCTCTTTAATCAAGAATACTAAGGATTATTTTTTAAATTTATCAATAAAAGTTATTATTATTATGAATCACAACAAACAATGCACAAATATGTATTGACAACGAAAAATTTCACTCAAAAAATGATTCACGGTAAACGCAGGACTTGCGTGAAGGGTTGCCTAATTTAGACTGAATATTATTAAAAATATTCCTGTTTATAATTTCTATGATTTAAAGAGATAAAACAGTTGTATATACAGGGTGAATCTTAAATAAGTACAAATATTTTAACCAGCAGTATAGTTTTGTGTGTAGAACACATAATTAATAGTTTTTTTACAAAAAAATCAGAAATAAAAAAGTGAAATTTTAAATAAATTTCGTAATTTTTCAGTAGAAAACTTGTTGAGGACCGCTGGCCTAGACCGACCCTTCATACTTTTATGAGTCATAGTGCTGCAGACTGAACGTGTGGTTCACAGTGTTGCCAGTATTACACAAATGTCTTTGCTTCAAGGAAGAAAAAATTTCAACTTTTAGCGAATTTTGTCAAGTGTAACATTTTATATTATTTTTTATTATCAAACTGTCATTGACTGTCATGACAGATTATCGGAAGCCCAAGTCAAACTTGTTAACCCCACATAATGCATGAAAATAGCAATAAAATTTGCTAAAAGTTGACATTTTTTCCATTTTAAATAAAAAACGCGTGCATAGTTTTTCGTTATTCTTCATAAAATAACTTAAGGAAATTGTGTTTTGTATCCCTTTCTAACAGTGTGACATTTAACTTGTGAAATGTGGATTACTGATTAAATAGTTAATTTTGTAACAAACAGGTAAGCTTGTGTGCACGTTTATGTATAATTTTTGAACATTGGACATAGTAATATCACGTAATATCTTCCTAAATATTTTACGGTAGTATTGAACTTGCGGAAATTCATTTTTAATCGTTGAAGTATAGTAAGGTTAGTTCAGATGTTAAAATTTATGTTAATATTGCTGCGTATCATACTACATAACCAATTTTACTGTACTTATGCTTAAAACAAGTATTTTTAAAATAGAACTATTACGTTAAAGGAAACGTAATATTTATATTGAGGAGATATGGCAACCTCGCAACAAATCATATGTTTCATTACGTTGTTGGATGAAAAATCAGCCAGCGGTCCTCAAAATGTGGATATTTTTTTAAAAAATTAATATCTCCGTAAATATTAGAAATTTTTAGAAATGGCTTTCACTAGACTGATTTAAATGACGAACTACACCAGCAGTTAAAATATTTGTACTTATTTAAGATTCACCCTGTATAGGTTCGGAGAGTACAAACGTTCCCTCTGGTCTATAATGAGATATAAAGAAATAAATCCTTGTGTTAATACAGTGGGGCAGAGAAATTGACATATCCGTTGTTGTCAGACTTTGGATTCGTCTGTTTAGTTAATTTTATGTAGACTGAAATGAGAAATGTTTATTTACTTAATTAAATGTATTGTTAGAGAAACTACAATTAGTATAAGTAATTCCATGGCAAATCTATGAAACTTGTACTAGCGTAGGGAGCAATGTTATCCGACGAAGTTTTGGACTAAATTTGGCCCGTAATGGTCTTCTCGTCTTGTAACGAATCTTCTATATAATCCTCCGCTACTGCATTGAACTTCCATTTGCCGTGACTCTTAATTGTAGTAAAGAAACTAGTCGAAGATCGTCGGAAGCAATGTCCCTTATAAAGGTGAAAATCAAGCAAATTTAGAAATTCAGCAATATTGGCAGGTATCTTGCCAAATGTGTTGATTCCAACTGTAGTCATGGCACATATATTCTTAATGCATTTTATGAAAATTCTTGAATGATTAATGTTCGCTGAACGAAGGGCTAAGTGCTTTTTGTAATAGTTCAAATATAATGTACCTACCTAGTAATAACGAAAGTTCGTTGCACATCAGGTAACCTCGATTTAAATTTCTCTATTTGAACACAGCAAACGAGAGCTAACTGAATACAACAACGCTACACGACCAACATGGCGTAGAGACGTATGTTGAAACAGCTGATATACTGTACCTGCGTAGTCAGGAGCAGGGATATAGTTCACAGAGGTGTGTACACGAAATAGTGTATTTTTAACACACCACTGGTAAACATTACACAAATTCAGTATGTTTTATTATAATACTAGTAATTTTAACAGCAATTCCACTAATAGAAAAAGTGATGCTTTACACATTTCTTGTGTGAATAAATGATACTATTAAATAATCACTATAGTGGGTGTATACCTAAATGGGAATAATTTTTTCTGCCCCAGTTGCTAATTCGTATGCCGACGAGCAGAATTCTTGATTAATTTCGCACAATGCCTTTTACGTTCGTTTCCCTCGCTCGGATAAATTGAGTTACGTTGCTGCCGTCACGGGTGCCTAATGAAGGAAAGGTAAACAATAAAATTGTAATGAAGGCTTGCACAGCTACTTTGCAAGAGTTTATGCAGTCGTCCTTATATGAAAAGGGTCCGGACGCACTTGGACTAGGCTTCTCGTGTCGTCGGTAATATGGTAGGTGTGCCATCTGCTTCATCTAAATTTTATATTTGGCCACGGTCCCACGTAGCCCCTGAAAATCTAACTCCGGCAAATTGAAAAACACTCCGGATATTATTTTGTGGCTGCAGATGGGACGGAGAAAAGGCGCAGAAAGTCTCCTCGTCGGCAAAGAGTTTTTTTTTACAAGTATTTGAAAATACGCTTCATATCAAAATTAACGCGCTGCTGAAAAACAACTTCAAACTCCTAAAACTTTTTTATTTCAAGTAGAACATTGCCTTTTAACCCATATAAGCTATGTTAGGATTGTGATTACTACGTTTGGAGATATTTGCAAGTTTCTATAATTTTGGCAGTATTTATCATATCTAGGATATTATCAAATTTGTCATGGATAAAACAGTTATTTATGTATCAAGGGAGTTATGAGGATCTTAATTATTGAGGGCAACAGATTATTAACGTCCAATAACTCACGTGATAGATAAAGATTTTTTTTCACGGTCCGGAGTAGAAATCAGTTTCTCTGACATCAAAATTAAAACAGAAGTAGTCGATTATTCCCAAGGGAGTATAATGCTCTCAAGGGAGTTTACATTATGGAGAACGTTTTTCATGCAAAAAAAAGATAACATTGAAATTATTTATTGACATTTAAATTAAATGCTACATTTGTACGATTTTCAAAATTAATATTAGAAGGAATATTACTTTCACTTACATTTACAGTTTTTGTGATTGCGCTAATAGTGGTACCTACTAAAACCTGATTAGCAATTTTGGTCTTATTTTCAATGGAGTTCTCGACATAACCCTCAGCGACTGTCGTTGATTTCCAACCAGTATGACGCTTTATTGTCGTGATATCCACACCAGCATCTGCCAGTAATGTCGCTGAAGATCTTCGTAAGCAGTGACCAGTATAACATGCAGCATCAGGTAATATTAAATACGAAGCTACTACACTCGGAATTTTTCCCATGGTATTCTTGCCAACTGGCTGCGAACTACATTTTCCTGCTTTGTAGTACAAAAAAAGGCGCTTATGCTTGAGGTGGGGAGGACGAAGGGACAGGTATTTTCGAAACAATTCAAGTATATTTCCTACATCGGTAACCAGAAAGGTTCGTGGAATCTCTGTCTTAGTGTTTGGAATTTTTACAACCAAGGAAGAGCCTACATCCTCAATATCATCTACAGTTAAACTGACTAGTTCATCAGTTCGACAAGCTCCAGCAATCCCCAGAATGAATCCAACCTATAAAAAATCAAAATACTTAATAATTGAAATACCTAACAACAAAAGTAATCTTACCTTAATCATTAAGAATTATTTGTCATCTGCACTTGATAGAAAACGGTCGATTTCACCCTTTGTCAATATTTTCGATTTTTTCGCTTGATATCCGTCACCGGTTCCTTTCAAAAATGCGATCAGCTTGGGGAATTTGCTTATATCTATGTTGTCGTAAATTATCAAGCATGACTTAACCATAGAATATTGCGCCCATAATGTGGAAGACTTGTAATTCTTTGCACTTTCACTGAAGTATGCCAACAAAATATTCTCGCTGTATACTTGAACATTTTGCTCGGCGCACCACCGATTGTAGGCTATATCGTATAAAGATTTTAACTTCGTAGGCAGCAAATTGCTTATTGCAATATTTGCAGCCTCCACAATCTCTTCCGACTCACAATTATTCATTGTGCACTAAACAAACTTTAAACTAAACCAAACTAGCACTTTAATTTGACAATTGTTTTTGTTTGTTTATTTTGTAGTTATGACAATAACTCAACGACTACTAAATAAATGCTCAAATCCGAATACAATAATTCTGGTGCCGCACTACTACCAACAAAGTCGGTACCAAAGTATAAAACAGAATATGACAAATTCCTGCAGTGGTTGAAAGTTAACTATATTGAAAACAGAAATATAAGCGAAACTGACTGCTTATTTTCAAGACATGGTATGTATTTATTCTTCCAGGTTCTAGTATAAGTAACATTGACTTATTTTTCTTATAGTCTGAATCATGCAGTCCTAATTCTCTGACCCCGACAATTTATAATAATACAGATGGAAGAAAGTTTCATAAACTGGAAGCGTTTGTCAAACGGAAAAGTAAAGATTTTGAGCCAAAAAAGTCTAAAGCGTTTAGTCGGGATGACATTATCAAATTTTTGAAGGATGCTTCCGATGAAGAACATTTACTACACAAGGTATTAAGGCATTAAACTATAAGAATTACACATTTATTGCTGTATTGTATAAGTGGTTTTGATTATGGGTTATTTCGAACATTCGAAAATTAATCATGTTGAAGATAGGGGCTCGATTATAGTGGTTGACATTCTAAAAAGTAAACAGATATCTGTAAGAAATTTACAATTGTGGAAAAAAACGAGTTATCTGCATTGGGTCTATAGTGAAGAAGTATATGTCTTTGCGTTTTTCGGGTTCAGAAAGATTTTTTCGTATAGCGAAACATTTGGAAGAATGCCACGCAAAATTGTTAGTATTTTGGGCTTGCCAGATCCAGAAGCTTTCTCTCAAGAGCAGTGTCAAGACTATTGTCTGCCAAGAACAGCAATTCCAGAAAAGTAGAGAAAAATTTACGACAATGCGTACTATGAAATTTTATTGACAAACGTGATAAATCATCTAAAATCAGGACGTGCCTTAAAAATGTATATGTTTTAATAAATATGTTGTCTGAAATATCTAATAACATATGTGAATGTGATAATTTAGAGCTATTTGGATTGTTTTTTGGAAATAACATTAATTTTAATACATCAATTTATTAAATTTGATGCAGACATAACGACAAGTGAAGTTAATATATTACAATAATGACGACCTAAGACCTAAGACTTGCCTATCAAAATGCTGCATTTCGTCTTGCTGTGAAGTTGTTTGCTCTAAAAAACGCAACTTCAGAGTAATTGATACTTCAGCATCCGTAATGGGAATTGCCAATGTGTAACTTTCAGATAATATTTACTACAAAGTATCTAACGAGGAGTAGCGTTATTTTAAAGTTGTAACTACCACATATTGTCTATTCAAAGTTCCCACTACCACTTATTAGTAACATTTGCCTTGTTCGTTTTAATGGGGTTTTGTCCATACGTTACTAGTTATAAAAGATATAATATTCACAAAAACAAAAAGTATGGTAAAATTTACTTCATGGTGAATTTAAGAGGTGATACGCTCTTTGTAGTTACTGGGAACGATGATGCTAAATAGTTCTACAAGTAGCTATAACGCCATTTTGAATTAATAAATATTACTTACAAGTATTACGACTTTAAACGAACAGTTAAAGTTTCCAGCATGTCGCGGCAACTTCAAAGCTACTTGAAAGTGCTTGCAATTTTGAAGTAATATTTTAGTGACATGAGTTAGTAACTGCTGCGATCATTTGCCACTTTCAAGTTTTAAAAACTTAAAGGTCGTCCCACTGATAACTGAGACGTCCCCAAAATCAGGAGAGCTACTTAGAAGTCAAATAACCAGAAGTAGTCGAAAATACGGAGCAGCGACTGTAACTTTGTCGTATGAAGTTATTTATACAACAAAGTAGCAAATTTAGTAGTTGTTACGTAACAGTTACTTTTTGAAGGTTATAACCTGTTAGTGTTACTATGGAGCCAATTGGGAAACAACAACTATTACAGTACACGTTTCGTCTGATAACATCAACAGCTGTTAATGTTTTTATGATCGTTACTGCATAAATAACTATTATTCCAAGTATTGTCAAGAAGCTGCCTTATAATTTTTGTACATATGCAACACCCTGTATTTAAAGCAATGTGTAAGTCCGCTCCATGTCATGTCCTTATCAAATATCCGTAATCTACTTATATCCAAATTGCCAGTCATATTAAAGTTGTTTAATAAAATTGCAATCCCATATTGTTTTTAGCACTGAGGAAATCAATCCTTAAAATGCCGAAACATATTAGCTAATGTATCGTTGCTAAATTTACCGGACCACTATCAGGACTCGAGTGCACATCTAATCGTCCTGCCGAGACAGCCAAATCGATTTTGTCACGGCCATCCAAAGACGGGATAAATATTTGATCACCAAATCAATAAGAAAAGTTGATTTATGGGTATTTATCTCACACGACTTTCGATCGTGTACGTAAAAATATTTACAATGGAAAGTCTTTCAATCATTTATGTATTTATTATCAATATTGTATTTACAGGCAAATCCAATTGATACAATCCGTAAGTGTGAAAAATGCAAAACATATAAATTACAAGTGGTGATATAAAAGGAAAAAAAAAATATAAAAATAAAAAACAGAAAGCATGAATAAGAACAAAAATAAACTAAGTGTATAAATATAGACAAGATTCACTAATATACACGGTGAACCTTAAATAAGTACTAATAGTTTAACCAGCAGCACAGTTCACTATGTAGAACACAATTAATAGAATTTAAAAAAAAATCTGTAATAAAAAAGTCAAATTCTAAATAAATTTCGTGATTTTTCAATCGAAAACTTGTTGTGGACCGCTGATCCGACTCCGAACTAATATTTTTAAGAGTCATATTGAATGACAATTTCACAGCGTTGCCAGTGTTACACTAATGTCTTCGAATAGGCTTCAACAATGTTAACTATAATTTTTTGACATGTCAAATAATCATTAAAATATGTTAATTTATGAAAATATTAACTGCCATCTCATCCCCTTTGCCATTCCTATATATCACCAATAAATTGAAAATATAAACCAGATTATCTACTGTCATTCATAGTTCAATCTATAATTTGGTTATAATCCATTTTTACAACACTCCAACTGATTTATCACAATACTTTATCGTTATCATTATCACTGATTATCACTACATAACAAATATGCTTTTAGCATGTCAACTTTTTCACTGTTTGAATAATGCGCCATATTCTATTTAATCACACTCTATTTCGCGAAAAATATTAATTAAATACACAAGACACTTAAGAGAAAAACACTGCCCGTGAAAATAATAAGACGATTTAAATACGTTTTATACGCAACTCGTAAAGCAGATGCGTCATGCAGTGCATATTAGCTCAGTTCGGTTTCAGAAGATGTAAAAGTAACTCATATTAACTTTCAATTTAGGTCAATATTATATGTTTTGCCTCCACCTTGCCACAGCTTATTCATTTGTCCTGAACCATACTAGTGCACCGGTATCAACATCAACGTAACCTCTATCAATCCTAGAGGATGGGACTTGTGCGGGACAATTCGCCTACTGCTCGTCACACCTACCTGTTATCTGTGCCTACGACACCAGTTTATTTTTCCATGCGATTGTCTCTGCTTTTAAATATTTTACTTTGCCTTCTCTTGATATTGAACGCATACATCTAGCTAGTTATTTTGTTATTTCATGTTTTGTGTTTATCTTTAAAATCTGTTTCACCCACTACAAAACTACGAAGTACGAAATGGTTAGTACTGACACGTTGTTTGAGGTTATGTGGCGAAAATCAACTCTAAGATATTGTGTGATAATAACAGTTTTTTGTTATTCTTCATCAAATAATTGAAGGGGATAATTTGTGATAATCTTTCTAACAGTGTACAATAGAATTAACTTGTGAAATATAGATAACCGTTTAAATAGTTGGTTTTTCAGTAAGTAGGTGAGCTTTTATGCACGTTTATGGATATTTTTTGGAATCATTGTGCAAAGTAACTTCCTAAACACTTTAATTTTTAGTATCGAACTTGCGGAAATTCATATTATAATTGTTTATAATAATTTTACTTTACTTATTGTTAAAAACAAGTGTTTTTAAATTACAAACAACCGCAAAAATTGAATTTACGTTAAAAAATTATTTATCTTACTGACGATATGGCAACCTTCGCCTTCAGTAAATCATATGGTTTATTTTATTAGGTTAAGTTAGTGGTCTATTTGGTCAGTGGTCTTCAAATGACTTATAATTAAAAATGAATATTATTTATAGAATTATAAAAATCATAATTAGTACGATGGTAAGTGGCATGTAACACAGTAGTTAGTCTTGTATCATAATATGGAATACGTAAAGAAAGTAAGGATATCAATTCACTACAATCTATTTTCCCATTTAACAATTTGTGAGTGTGATAATTACATGTTTGTCTATATTGTAAGGATTTAAATCCAACTAGATCAAGGCTTTCATTGTAATTATAGTCATTTTTGTTTATGTAAAATATGAACAGTTTATAATTACAAATTTTTTACTGTATTCTCTCAAGAGTATGTACTTTATAGTAGGGACCCCAAATTGTACAGTAATATTCTAATGACGATCTGACTAGGGAATTGTACAATAAAACAATGGGATGTGTGTCAGTAAACTCACTGGTGTGCCTTCTAATAAAACCGCTCATAGAGATACATTTCCTTATTAGTCGAGGCAATGAACTAAAAAAGTTCTAAAACTAGTTGTGGTGGACGGATCGGAATGCGGTTTTCTGCATTCTCTTCCAAAAATTATTTGTAAAAAATGTGGCGACATGGAATCTCTGACAAATCGAAAATTGCATTGCTGCAGCCAAAAATGCATACAAAAAATGCGTTATTTGAGAGGCCTCTTGGAAGATGTCAAAACTTGGTAAATAAGTGTCAGAACTGGCCCAGATCGGGTACTCGGGGGTTTTCGAGATCGCTGATCACAAATATGTTCAAATTGACCCCCTAAACACCTGCAGCTCAGGACCGCCGATGAACGTCATCTCCGTGGGACTCTCCCACAAATCACGCGGGAAAGAAGAAAAACTCGGCGCCCGGTTTTTTTTTGGGTCGTTAAATCCAAATCTGGCATCGGCGAACACCCCACGGGCACCTGGTGCGCCGGAACCTGGACGCGGACGTCATCTCCGAGAATTTTCCTGAGAAGAGTGCCAAAAACCACCCGAAAATCATAATAGGGGCGTTTTGTGGGCGTTGAATCCGAATTTCACGTCGGAAACGACCCCCGAACACCTAGTGCACCAGAACCTGACCCTAAACTTCATTTCCGTGGTTTTTACTGACAATCAAAAAAGGCGAACCGAAAATCGTTATGGGGTTTTTTTGGGTCGCTGAATCCAAATATGATATCGGCGAACACCCCACGGGCACTTGGTGTCCCCGAACCCCGATATGCCCGATATTCAGTTGAAAACGTTATTGCGGCAGAGAGAGAGGCCTTAGATGAAGAAGACGATCTACTTGCCAGTTAATGAGGAAGAAAATAAACAGAGTTGCGATGTGTCACTTGATAAAGAATTTGATATTTAGTCACGTATTTAAAAATTGATGTTATTCATTTATGAGGTAAGGGAAAGTTAAAGTTGGATTGAATTTGATTTGAGTTCAATAAAAAGTTTTTAAACGCCAATTATATAAATATTGACTTTCTATTCCTTTTATTTCTCTCCTCCTCACATAATTTAAGTGGAATTGTCGATTCGGTTGGTTTTGGCACTCTTTTCATGAAAATTTTCGGAGATGATGCGTACGTCCGGGTTCGGGGCCACCAGGTGCCGGTGGGGTGTTCGCCGATGTCATATTTGGATTCAGCGCCCAAAAAACCCCCTATAACGATTTTCGTTTCGCCTTTTTTGATTGTGTCAGGAAAAGCCACGGACGTTTCGAGTCAGGTTCCGGTGCACCAGGGGCTCGGAGGGTCGTTATCGACGTGAAATTCGGATTCAGCACCCCAAAAAAACCCCATAACGATTTTCGGTTCGCTTTTTTTGATTCTGTTAGGAAAAGCCACGGGGATAACGTTTAGGGTCAGCTTCTGGTGCACTAGGTGTTCGGGGGGTCGTTTCAGATGGGAAATTCGGATTCAACGCCCCACAAAACCCCCTATTATGATTTTCGGGTGGTTTTTGGCACTCTTCTCAGGAAAATTCTCGGAGATGACGTCCGCGTCCAGGTTCCGGCGCATCAGGTGCCCGTGGGGGTGTTCGCCGATGCCAGATTTGGATTCAGCGACCCAGAAAAACCCAGGGTGCCGAGTTTTTCTTCTTTCCCGCGTGATTTGTGGGAGAGTCCCACGAAGATGACGTTCATCGGCGTTCCTGAGCTCCTGGTGTTCGGGGGGCCAATTTGAACATCATATTCGTGATCAGCCACCTCGAAAACCTCCAAGTACAAGATCTGGGCCAGTTCTGACACTTATTTACCAAGTTTTGACATCTTCCAAGAGGCCTCTCAAATAATGCATTTTTTGAATGCATCTTTGGCTGCAGCAATGCAATTTCCGATTTGTCAGAAATTCCATGTCGGCACATTATTTACAAATAATTTTTGGAAGAGAAGGCAGAAAACCGCATTCCGATCCGTCCACCACAACTAGCTTTAGAACTTTTGGACTTTTTACTAGTTTATTGCCTCGACTATATTATATCTTGACATGAAGGTCAAAACGCAACATAGAATAACCAAATTTGATCTTGTTTTTCTTACGAGAAAATGTAATAACTATATATTTCGAATAATTCAATTCCATGTTATTCAGTAAGCGCCATAACATCAAGGAATTCAGATCGATCTGTATTTTACAACAATCAGCACTACTATTTACGTTCCATAAATCGTCTGCAAATAATAAAAATTTACAGTTGTTTATGCTGGTTGAAATATCATTTATAAATAACAAGAGTAAAATTGGGCCCAAGTGATTTCCTTGAGGCACTCCTGATGTCACATTAATTTCATTTGATGCCGAACCATTAATTTTAATAATTTGGATTCTTCCATATAAATATGATTTGAACCGCAACAATAAATTACCTATAATACCATAAGACGCTGATTTAGTTAAGAGAAGGTTGTGGTCAATCCGATCGAAAGCTTTCCGGAAATCGGTGTATATTGCATCTACTTGACCACTAAGTTCAATGTATTTTATTACGTAATTCGTGTACAAATCGCTACGTATTTTTGGGATGTCGACAAAAGCCGAAAAGTGGGTGAAATCGTGATATAATATTTATTCGGGATTAGTTTCGTGGGACCCGAGCAAATTGAATAACAGCTTAGTCCTTCGCATCTGCCTTTCTTCATTCTGACGCCGAAATAAATTGCTAATTTGTCCGCGGTGGCGTCCGCTACACGACGAGTTAATCTCATCAGGATCGAAAACAGGATGTGCCTGTGTTCTCTGTCCTAGGTCGCCCTTAAAAAATTGCGTGGGGTACGGCCAGGAGACGTGTTTGTAATTCGAATTGTATAGGGCAGCATATACGCGTTTTCTGATTCATCACGACACCACGTGTGGTGTGTGATGTCTGGTAATAACTAATATGTAATAAAGTGTATATAATCTGTTTAGAAAAGGAAGAGAGTAATAAAAGCTTATTATGTATGCAAATCGTAAAAAAACTTTGTGTGATCGAACGGTACTAAATTGTAGCAGGTAGCTAAAATTTAATCCCCGATAATCCGTCTTTGTTTATGCCGCTTCATTTTCTCGGTCCATTTCTCTTATAAGAAAACAATATAAAAACAGCATTTCAAAACTAGAGGCTACTTTAAGCATCATAACCGGGTTAAGAGGGTTTTTAATTCAAATAAAATTATTCAATATTATTATCAAAATATTTATTTAAATTTAATGAATAGACTTTTATTCCACACAAAAATATATGTATTTTGAAAATTCAAATTATGGTGAGTAAATATAGTGTTGTATAGATGTACAATAAAGAAAATAAAAAATAGGTGCAAAAGACATTTTTGAAAAAATCATCTATAACGGCTTTTGACCTCCCTGTAGATGATTTTGGGGGATTTACAGTCTCTTGTTCATTTTTTGTTTCCTTTAAAAGTCTGTAGATAGTCGATTTTCCAATCCCTCTCATTTTGGAACACTTTTCCACGATGTCGTCAACACTGTTGGTAGGATTTTGGCGTTTCAATGCATTAAATACATTTAATATAATAATCTCCTCATTCTGAGACAGCGCACATCTTTTCACGCGTTTAGCAGGTACGTAATCTGATAAGCTCGACATTTTACCCAAATAATATTATATCCACTGGCACAATAGTCACTAAACACAAGTCGAATTTTACTCTACTGCACTAGCACGTCTTCGTATATTCAGCTCTAAGACTGAATTGATCTGTCACAATACACTGGCTCCTGCCCTATGATGTATCCAGTAAAATATACTAATGTACACCCATTACCTGTTAGCACTAATTACCCGATAATTACCTGAAACGAAATATTACCACGCCTATGGCCGGTTCTTATCTCGGAGTTTTATTACTCTCTTTCATTTCCAAACAGACTATAGACAATTTACAATACGTTTATAACCAGTGCTGCCAAAGTTGCAAATCCAAAAATCGCTACTACCTGAGGCAGACAGTGACATAACATCGTGGACTAAAACACATAACGGCCACACATTAACACTTATTATATCATATCGTACCGCTTTCCGTATGACCTTCATATGTCCATCTTTCGTAAAAAATTTAATGTATTCTTCGATCCAGATTCTTTTTTATATTTATTTTAAATAGTTTCTTTGCCATTTCCTCCTTCTCTATATGTATCCTCTTTTCGATTTCATTTATACGGACTAAGTTTCATCTTGTAAGATATAGCAATCGATTTTTTTTGTCAAAAACTCATTTTAAAAATATAATCTTTCTTCCGCGAGTATCCATCACTTTCCGTTTTATAGTTGTACTTTTTTACCATTTTTTTATTGGCACACATATGCTATTCACGTACAATTTTGTTAATGAAATACATATTTCAACATCACTTACACTCATATTTTGACCTCGCGCTCTAAAATTTTCATACATGTCATCATCCGATATTCCTCACTTGTTAAATTCGGACGATTTTGAACTATATACTCGTCCATGTTGGTGCTGGAAATGAAACAGTTGTATCCGACCATTCGTCGCAGCCAATAAAAAGCTGGAGCGCATGCGTACTTACCGCAGCAGAAGCTGTATAATCGGGTATGCTCTCAGAGATATGCGGCACACGATTTTGTAGGAAAAATATACGGGCTGCATGTATATTTCTTTGTGTTGACTGCTATAAATTGTGAGCAGGTTTATAACATGAGTCACTCTTTACGATTTTGAACGTCGACTATAACAGTGGTGCTTACTCTCTGTCGGTTATAGTCCCGCTCGGAGCTCACATCTATCTATCGATATGGTCGATTGGTATACGTTATAAATTATAGAAACGACCACTTTTATATAATAAATAGTGGAGAAAATAATAATATATAATAATAATAATAATAATTGTATATGCTGGATGTCCTTTAAATAAAGTATACACCTATAATAGAAATACAATATTTATTTTTGTTCATGTTCACTTAAATATTATCCCTTCTTATATTTGTAAGACTTCTTGCCAGCAGTATTTCTTGTCTTGTCTCGTAATACATTGTTTTAAATCTTGTCTTGTCTTGCATTTGAGCTGCTAAGTCTTGTCTGGTCTTACGAGACCAAAACAAGATAAAGAAAAAACAGGACAAGATGCCAACCATAGTTACTTCACACAATACACTGTACTAGCGCTCTAAATCAAGAATATGAAAGAACCATACAGTTTTGCTATAATCAGCTAAACTTTTGTGAATATCTTATGCCAACAATCGTGAGTGGAAGTGATGAGATTATTTTATATAAAGCACCTATATAAGTTTCCATGCCCTGGGAAACAACTGCTGTCTTCAAGGTCGCCAACAGTACTGTACTATTCTCGTGACATTTATTAATAAAAACGTTTTATTATTGAATATAATTTGCAACTCCATTATCATTAATTCATTTATTATACAGTACGATTCAGAAATACTAGGAACAAAATTGAGTATAATCTGCATGAGGTATTATTTGATCTGTATTTTTTTTGTTTTTCCGAATTCTAATTTTTAGGGCCACTTGAAATTGGGTAAAAAATTTTTGTATTTTGCAAATATTTCCGAAACCTCTAAGCCGATTTTAATAAAATTTGGTATGTTCATAAAGAATTCATCTGAACAGTTTTGTCAAGTATCACAGAGAGCATTAGTTATGTATAATGCCACTTTGTTTTTATTTCAAAAATTTTTATTTCCATCTTTTTTCTAATTTCTTTGACAGTGCATTAGAAGCACAGTTTGATTCTACACAAAAAAGTACTCTCTACTTACTCTTAAATACGGGTCAAATAATTTCTGAAAAGTCTTGGATCCCCTGTATATAAAATGATTCGATTAAACCTAATGGTTTTTCTTAATGTGGTAAAAAAGTATATGTACTTAGGGAACAAAAAATACAATAAAAAATAGCAGACAATGAACTTTGTGACGTACTTTCAGTGTTCGGTTGTAGATGCCGAACTAGTACACCCATTTTAATCAGTCCGGGTTCACTCGGTGGAGAAGTTATGTCCAAGGTTCAGGAATATTAAAAGACTCGGTATTCAAAATAAAATATTTATTTCATAAAATAAAATGTCACCCTGTAAACAAATAATACTAATAATAATTCTCCAGCATAAACCTGAAATAATAATATAAAATTACAAAATAACAAATAGGGCGGTAAGGAATATACGGTGCAGACGCAGAGTGTCGGGGAAAGAGCCTGCTAAACACTCAGTGTCAAAGACCACGGGGACGACGTCGAATACCGCGGAGTAACACCTGCTAAATGCTCGGAGTCGACGGAATACGGGCAAGACCTCGAGCGCGGCGGACATTACCTGCTAAACGCTCAGGACACCCAGAGGAACCTGCTAAGCACCCTGGGGTAGAGGAAGGTTGAGTGCCGCGGAAAGAGCCTGCTAAGCACTTCCGGAGGAAGGTTGAGTGCCGCGAAGATAGCCTGTTAAGCACTACCAGTGAAGGCGATTTCGCCGGCTTTTATACAGAACGGTGGGTAGTGTCGTGTGCAAAAATCGCGGTACGCTAAGCAATTTCAAGTACCGCGGGCGCCAGAGGATTAAAGTACAGTGTGAGCAAAATAAAATAGGTTCATTACAACTTTTACTTTATTACCAATGTTTTTACAAATCTGGTTAGCTTGGAAGTGTATTCAGCCAAGTGTTCCTTTGAAATTTTTATATATTACAATACCAGGACGTGAAATTTCTACGTTTACCCGAGCAAGAATAATTCTAATCCTCAGATATCGAACCCAAAATGTCCTAGATCATCTGTTGTACGAATAGTATACAGATATGAAGAATTTGTTACAGTGGAAAACAGACTACGTAGTGGACGTCCGCGAGTATCTAATGAAAGAGAGGATTGGTATTTGGTGTAATATGCCCATAGACACCGCACATATTCAGCTTCAGCTCTCAGGGGCCACTTTCAACGTACGTTTCGCCGTGTTATATCGATACCTTACTATTACGAGTCTCCACTCGATTTCCAAGGCATCGTGCTCTCCATCTTCCATCTTCACAGTGGGCGCGAGAGCATAGGGGTTGGCTTTTACGCCAGTGGCGGTGGGTCTTATTTACAGACGAATCCAGAATTGAACAGGTTACTGATGGTAATCGTCAAAGCGTCTGGATAGAACGAGGTCATCAACAGCGACTTCATTTTCTCCGTGAAGTTGCTCCGTGTGAAGGGGATAATGTTTTGGGGGTGGAATAATGTTCCACCGCCGCACCTCGTTATGTAATCTGATAAGCTCGACATTTTACCCAAACAATATTATATCCACTGGCACAATAGTCACTAAACACAAGTCGAATTTTACTCTACTGCACTAGCACGTCTTCGTATATTCAGCTCTAAGACTGGATTGATCTGTCACAATACACTGGCTCCTGCCCTATGATGTATCCAGTAAAATATACTAATGTACACCCATTACCTGTTAGCATTAGTGTTACCCGATAATTACCTGAACTACTACTACTCACTTTCATTTCCAAACAGACTGTAGACAATTTACAATACGTTCATAACCAGTGCTGCCAAAGTTGCAAAATCTAGAAATCTCTTCTTATATTTGTAAGACTTCTTGCCAGCAGTATTTCTTGTCTTGTCTCGTAAGACATTGTGTCGTGTGAAGGGGGTAATGTTTTGGAGGTGGAATAATGTTCCACCGCCGCACCCCGTTAATTCGCATACCACAGAATATGAAATTTACGCCCATTATCTACCTCCTACGTAATGAGACACTCGAAGCAGGACATAGCAATAGATTAGATTGGCCAGCCAACTCTCTTGATATGAATCCTATTGAAAACATGTGGGATTTCGTTACTAAAACTATTCAGAATCATATTGCTCCACCTCAGACTGCAGATGAATTAGTTGTGGCGACATAAAAGGAATGGAACAATATTCCACAAGAGATCGTTAACCACTTGATTATCTCAATGCACAGACGTGTCAATATGCTATTGGAACAATATACTTTTATAAATGTATTTGGTTTTTCTGACAAAAAGATTTATTTAACAAGAATGAGGGGGGGGGGTCCAAGACTTTTGACGTTGTGTTTATTGAACTGAATTATGTTTAAAACTAGAAGCAGATATTAATTTTGTAATATTTTTTAGTTGGACTCCATTTTGTTCGCTTGAATTAATAACCATGCACGATTTGCGGTGAAATAAAATGAAATGTATATTTTAAAATGTCATAAATTATTCGTTGTGATAAAATTACTGCAAATATTGATTTTGAATCGTATGTTCTTTACCCTATGTGTTACCAGAATGTAAAAAACTAAAAGTCTGTACATGAAATGTTGTTTTAAGTTAACATATAACTTAGAGGTGGATTTTATAGTGAAGAAAATTTAATGGTAGTTCCCTAAGAATGTTTACAATTGAAAAGTTAAAAATAAACTTCTTCCGAAGAAATGTACGGTTCTAGACAGAATGGCTACGACTTCATTCGAACACTTTTTGTTAGTTGGTCATCACTTTGAACTTTATACAGGTCGCAATGCAAGAATTTAATATACATTGTTGTCTTGGTTATCCATTGTAAATATATATAAATCTTTTAAACACTAGATGGATGCACATTGCAACAAAATACTACTACTAGTGCAAACACGATTCGCGATAGGTCATAAACAGCAATTTAATATAATAATAATATAGAATCTGTTCAGAGGCGTTTTTTTAAATACCTATCTTTTAAGGAAGATGCTGCTTATCCTGTTAGGGGAATTAATAATCAGTTGTTGGACAGATTCAATGTTGTTTCTCTTGATTTACGGCGAACTTGGTCAATTATTTCATTTTTGTACAGCTTGATTCACGATAATGTAGATTGCGAGAATCTTTTCAATAAGATAAACTTTTTAGTACCACGTGCTGGTTCAAGAAATAATCAAACTTTTTATTGTGGTAGACGTAGAACTAACATATTGCCGAAAGCACCTATTTATAATGCATGAAGTTTGTTTAATAACATCAGTAACAATTGTTATATCAATTTCTCATCGTTGAATACAATAAAAAGTATTATTTGCAACAGAGGTCAACTGTAAATGTACTTATCATTGTTAGTTATTATTTTATTTGCTTTTTTCTTCTTTTTTGTATAAAACAGCCCGTTTTGATTTCTTGTGGTTTCGTTATGATCTATGATTAATATGTGAAACTGTTTTACTTTTTCCTGCTCATGTATTTCCTGTAATTGGGTTTTCCTGTTGGAAATAAATGGTATTTTTATTATCATAAACGTGTTACGTATTATCTTAATTTATATAGGTATTTTATCCTCGACTTAACATTACTATGTGGTAATAGTACTATGTTGCGATATATTTTCTGTGAACATATTTATATGTTCATTCGTAAACTGACTACGATCCTGTTTAACTTCGCGGTCCACTATCTCTAATTATATAAGTCAGATCGTGTATACTAAAATAGTAATTTCGACTTTATTAGTTGTTCTCATTTGAAAGATCAATTTATCTTCCGAAGCTCTATTTTATTCTGCTCCTTTATCTACAATATGAATTTTTTATTATCATTAATACCATAATCTTTAGTAATAAGTTTTTCGTCTTCTAGTCTGCTCCAATATCTCAAGTCAATTCAAATTGAATTAATTATTTAAAACAATGTCCTTTTGTCATTTAGGAAACTTGTACCAGCTTAAAGTCTTATTATATTATCTGTTCAAAGTTTATTAATTAACTCGGATAAGCGCAGGAACATCCTTCATTATCTTTGCCATCTATAGGATTAACTTTTTTCTCCTCTGGGCCGTAATTTCAGTTTTTTCGTTCTCGTGCCCGTTTTTCCGATATTCCAAATCATTTCTTATGAGAATTGAGTCGTATATAAGTTATAGAGTGATTTTAATTACCTTTGGCGACGGTAGACTTAATTTTAATCAAGAAGTTGTAGCTGCCGCTTCATTTGGTCCAATCTTACCTGCAAAACAGGAAGCAGTGCATCATTACTGAAAAGCAAATTTCGGACGTTGTGGGGGTGGAAACTGGAGTCCCTCAGGGCTCTGTCCTGGGACCTCTGTTTTTCATTATATATATTAATGACTTGTATTTATATCTATTGCCAGATAAAAGCGTGTACTATGCTGATGACTCCTCTCTGATTGTTATGGGTAATAATTCTTGTGCTGTTGTAAAAAATCAAAACCAGTTAATTGAAAGAGCCAATGTATGGTTTTCAAACAACTATCTCAAACTAAATCAGGATAAGATACAGAAATTGATAATATCTGGTAATACCAGTAGATCAGGGAGAGATGATGAAATTGTCTAAAAGCTTCAAAATTTCTTATCCCACTGAGTGTGGGATAAGAACTTATTCCACTCAAAATTCTTATTCCACTCAAAACGAGTTAGACCAGTGCTGAAGCCTTTGAAAATCGTAAAAATTAAAAAAAAATAGTAGGATGAAACACATTGGAAAAGGAAGAGAATATAACAAAAATGAGAGGAAAAATAATTTACGGGCGATCTGAGGTCGAGAAGTGGAAGGGGGTAAGTTTTTAAGGGTAAAAAACGGTTTATCTGGATCTCCGGCAAAACTACAAGTCCTATGGAAAAAAGTTAAATAGCAAAGTTGTAGGTAATAAAAAGATCTACAACTTTTATATTTACACTTTTTTCACATAACCTCAAAATTTATGTGAAAAATTCAAATAACTAAGTTTTTGGTTTCTTATTTTTATCTTTTATAAAAAATATTTTTTTTCATATTTGGTGGAAACTTACCTTTTTATGTCCCAAATACACTGTAATTTTTTTGATTTAAAATATATATTTTTTCACCTTATTTTGACTTAATATCGAAAAAGCACCCTAATTTTCAATCGAAAATTCTCACGTCAAAATATCTGCTTTTTTTAAAAAGTCGGTTGGCTTTTTGTTCGATGGAATCTCTACTATCATTACTATGGTAAATGTTCTCAGAAAAAACAATGAAATGATGCGACAAACTCGAATCCGAAAATTTTTTTTTAATCATTATGTACAATTTTGAGCTATTTATTAAAATTTATACTTTAATTACTCGAAAAACGTAAGATTCCATATTGCACTGATAAACAAAAAAATTGCAAGTCGAAATATACTACTATAACAACTAAATAAGTTATAAAGTTAATTTAATAAAACATCTACAATATTTTTTCGTTTCTTTGCATTTTCTGAGAACGTTTACCAAAATAATGTACATTTTTTTTATACCATCAGAGAGTAGAGATATCAACGAACAAAAAGCCCACCGACTTTTTTAAAAAAGCAGATATTTTGACGTGAGAATTTTCTATTGAAAATTAGGGTGTTTTTTCGATATTAAGTCAGAATAAGGTGAAAAAATAAATATTTGAAATCAAAAAAATTACAGAGTATTTGGGACATAAAAAGGTAAGTTTTCACCAAATATTTTTTGTAGAAGATAAAAATAAAAAACCAAAAACTTTGTTATTTGAATTTTTCACATAAATTTTAAAATTATGTGAAAAAAGTGTAAATATAAAAGTTGTAGATCTTTTTATTACCTACAACTTTGCTATTTAAGTTTTTTCCATAGGACTTGTAGCTTTGCCAGCAATCGAGGTAAACCGTTTTTTACCCTTAAAAACGGCCGTAAATTATTTTTCCTTTCATTTTTATTGTATTTTCTTCCTTTTCCAATGGGTTTCATCCTACTATTATTTTTTTTGGTTTCAAAAATTATCGACTCTGGTCTAAGTAGGATAAGTGACATTTATTCTACAGGTGCAGATAAAACATTTATCGGTATTTTATTATTCAGTATTTAGTTATAAATAAATAATAATAGGAGATACATGTGGACTCGTCTTAACAATCATTTATGTTGATTTTTGGTGGAAATTTACTTAAAATATTTTACGGTATAGCGGAAGTAAGGTGAACAATGTTATCATTACCAACCGTGTACGCTTGCTAACAAGTTAAGTTTTATATTTCATGCGGAACATCTTACGTCGATTTACTCGACAAAGCATATCACTTTGTGTTTGTGTATACTTTATTCCTAAATGTCTTTTGATTCTCCTTCGCTTTTGTTCGGAGGTAGCTTATAATATACCTACGTCTATACAGTGCAGTTGCGTCAAAATTGAGAGCGGCTCAAAATTCCCTTTGTTGCCAACACAACGGGGGATGAGACATAAAATTTATATAGAGATGTTAAGCTGCAGTTTCCTTTTAATACATTTTTTAATATAGCAAAATGCAGAAGAGGACGAGAGCGAGCTTGAGAAGATTGCTACTTGAATTATTTATATGCAGGAGTTCGTTATTATGAGTATCTTGTATATTTACTAAAATTATGTGTATATAAAAACAAATAATTTGACAGTAGACACACGTAACAAACCGTAATGTTGGGACAAGGTGGTATATTGGAAGTGGTTAAAACATATTGTCACGGATTTCCTAATCCGACTTTTACTTCTACCAGAAAAAACAATCTGTTAATTAATTACTTATCTTTATTAACTACTCAGTACACTACAGAACACTAATTACAACTCAACTAAACACTTATTTAATTAATCGCTATCTAAATCACTTTGATCTCTCCAACTAAACACTTCAATTCACACTGTAATACAAGACTTATACAAGAATAACTAACTCGGCCGTTTATTCTGCTTTTATAGACTCAACGAATATTCCAGGTATTTTCTAGTATCTCTAGATTCATTTTCCCGAACGACTCGAATGCTTCTCGTCGATTCCCCATTGCTCCAGTCCCGTCTCGATCCTCGGCTATTTGTTTGTTTAACAGAATCGTGTAGGGGCGATCGGGGCAATCTTAGCATTTCGCGATACCACAGTCGTCGGTTTGTGTCCGAGTGGGGCAAATTCCGTGACACTGCCCCCTCCTTAGGACCGATCGTCCCGATCGGATATACCTCTATACGGGGACAGACGCTCCAGATAGACGACCTTCATCTTACTCCTGGGAGTCCTCTGTTTCCGGTAGACGACATCATTAATTCTTTTAATGACGGTGTTAGGGCCCTCCCAACGGTTCTGTAGTTTAGGCAATTTTCCTTTTTTCCGCGTGGGGTTGTACAGCCACACCAGGTCGCCTTGTTGGAATCCGACTGTATTGGCCCGGACGTCGTATCGAGTCTTCATGCGATCGCTCTCTAGTCGCATTCGAGATCTGACTTGATCGTGTACGGCTGCTAGTCTTCGTTCTAGCTCATGGATATAAGTGTCTGGTTCTGTGGGCTGTTCCGCAGGACGACCAAATACCAAATCTGCTGGAAGGCGAAGCTCTCTTCCAAAGATGATCCTTGCGGGAGTCTTCCCAGTAGTTTCATGGACAGCTGAGCGGTAAGCTAACAGGAAGAGTGGAATGAGCTTGTCCCAGTCTGTCTGGTTTTCGTTCACACACATCCTCAGATTGGTTTCCAGTGTGGCGTTGAAGCGTTTCACCATACCATCTGACTGGGGATGCAGTGGGGTGGTCCTAGTTTTCCGGATTCCCATAAGCTCGCAGACCTTTTTGAACACACCTGATTCGAAATTTCTGCCCTGATCTGAATGTAGTTCCATGGGTACACCAAATCTGCAGAACAGGTTGTTGACTAGCGCTTCTGCTACGGTCGTGGTCTCTTGATTGGGAAGGGGGTATACTTCTGGCCATTTGCTGAAGTAGTCCATGGCTACTAGCAGATATCGGTTCCCAATTTGAGTTTTCGGAAATGGGCCAGCGATATCAATGGAAATCCTCTCGAACGGTGCTCCTACGATGTACTGGCGCATTTTGCCTCTGGAACGGGTCTTCGGTCCCTTACTGGCGCACATATGTCACATTTTCGGCACCAATCTTCTACATCCGTCCTACAGCTCAACCAGTAAAAACGCTCCCTAATCTTCTGTAGAGTCCTATTGATACCGAAATGTTCACCACCAGTACCTCCATGTACTTCCTACAGCACTTGACCCGGGACCTCGGGAGTAGTACTTGTTTCTTGACCTCCGTTCCGTCATTGTTCTCCCATGCTCTTTTTAGGACACCGTCTTCCAACACCAGGGAATTCCATTGAGCCACGACGAGTGCGATAATATGTCACACTTGGGTCTTTGTCTCACTCCCGTATAAAGTTCTAGAATGTTCGAGATTGTCCTTCGCAAATACCACCGTTCACTTCCTTGAGTCACGACGAGTGCGGTGATATGTCACACTTGGGTCTTTATTCCACCCACGCACAGGGTTCCAGTTCTTCAAACTTCCACTTAATTCCCACTTACGCACAGGGTTCTCGAAAGTTCTTCAAACTTCCAGTTAAATCCACTTCCGACACCAAATTGTCACGGATTTCTCAATCCGACTTTTTCTATTGCCAGAAAAACAATCCGTTAATTAATTACTTATCTTTATTAACTACTCAGTACACTACAGAACACTAATTACAACTCAACTAAATACTTATTTAATTAATCGCTATCTAAATCACTTTGATCTCTCCAACTAAACACTTCAATTCACACTGTAATACAAGACTTATACAAGACTAACTAACTCGGCCGTTTATTCTGCTTTTATAGACCCAACGAATATTCCAGGTATTTTCTAGTATCTCTAGATTCATTTTCCCGAACGACTCGAATGCTTCTCGTCGATTCCCCATTGCTCCAGTCCCGTCTCGATCCTCGGCTTATTGTTTGTTTAACAGAATCGTGTAGGGGCGATCGGGGCAATCTTAGCATTTCGCGATACCACAGTCGTCGGTTTGTGTGCGAGTGGGGCAAATTCCGTGACAATATTATTACGTGCTTTTCAATGTTTTCTGTAGAAAAAAACCTACCTTTTTCACTTAACATTAACTTGTGCAGGGAAAACGATCGTTCAACGTCTATTATTAACAACGGATAGTATGAGAAGTTGTTGAGGCATGAACTTTAGATATATTAATATATTTGCTGGAAACTTCTGATATGTATCAGCTAAAAATTTCCAAAATGGTGTATCCTGAATATGTTTCCTCTCAGCTACCCGATTACATGCGAAAGCAGCACATGTGAAATGTATCATTTTTGTATATATTTGTGATAATGGTTTAATTCCCAAATTATAAACGATATTAAGGCAAAGGCTAAATTCTGGCATAAATATAGGACTTCTGGTGATTTATTGGCGTTTAACAGTTTTAAAACTCTAAGGACTAGAATTAAAAGTGAGATTCATAGGTCTCATCTGTTGTTTGTTAAAAGTGCAGAAGCTTCCATAGAGAGCAATCCCAATAAATTTTGGTCATTTATTAATTCTAAGAAGGGCACCACAAATATATCACAATCTATGCATTTCAACGGACAGCGTTTAGAAAATCCTAATGATATCATTAATGCTTTTGCTGATTTTTTCTCCAACTCTTACCTACCTACGTCTTCTAGTAACAATGATTTATTGCATAATACAAACAGCTGCACTAATATTTTTTTACATATTCGTAATTTCACGGAATCTGAAATTATTTCTGCCTTAAAAAGAATTAAGCCAAAGATGACTACCGGTCCAGATGGTATACCTGCATTTCTTATTAGGGACTGTGCCCATGTTTTTTCTCATCCCTTATTGAAGTTATTTACTTTATGTATTACTGAGTGTCGATTACCTGATCTCTGGAAGCGTTCAAAAGTAGGTCCAATTTTTAAAAAAGTCGATAAGTTTAATATCTCCAATTTTCGTCTCATTTCTATTATACGCAATTTCTGTAAGGTGCTAGAGATTTTACTTCATGACTCCATTTACTGCAGCGTTTCTAATTTAATTACACCGTATCAGCATGGTTTTATGAAAGGTCGTTCTACAGTGACCAATTTGATCAGTATCACACAATTTATAGCCGAAACTATGGATAGTGGCTTGCAAACTGATGTCATATATACTGAATTCAGCAAGGCGTTCGATCGGCGGTCGACAACTCGATTTTACTTCAAAGGCTTGGCATGTTTGGTTTATCTGATTCATTATTTTCTTTAAGTCATATTTCCACAATAGAAAACAACACGTAGTCTATAATGATATTGAGTCAGTGGAATATGTAGCTACATCTGGGTTCCCCAAGGTTCCATCCTTGGGCCCCTTTTGTTTAATATATTCATTAACGATCTGGTTGGTGACCTGAATGTAAACTATCTTCTTTACGCCGATGACTTAAAGATATATAGTTCCATACGCGACATTTCCGACTGCATTAATCTTTAAAAAAATCTCGATGCGGTCAAATCGTGGTGCATGAATAATGGATTAATGTTGAACATCGGTAAATGTAATGTCATGTTTTTTTCTAATAGATTGTCTCGCGTTGTATTTGATTACAGTATCGATGGTATATATTCTGTCAAAATCAAAAACGTTTCGTGATCTTGGTGTTGTGTTTGATGATAAACTATCGTTCAATGACCACATAGATGCCGTTGTTTCCGAGGCAAATAGAGCATATGGTTTTATAGTTCGTAATTGTCGCAATTTTACAAATTTAAAAGTCATGAGGTTACTTTATTTCAGTTTTGTTAGGTCAAAACTGGAATATGCGTCACTTGTATGGTCCCCGCACAGCATGGCTCAAATTAATAAGTTAAAATCGATTCAGCGTCGATTCCTAAAATTTTTAAGTTTCAAATCAGACGGTTACTCTCCACACATTGGTTATCCACATGAGAACCTCCTCAGTAGACATTCACTTGCTAGTCTTGAAACCAGACGAAATTATATTTCTAAAATATTTCTTTCCAATATTTTACATAATAAGACCGACTGTCAGCAAATATTGACAAACTTACATTTTTCTGTCCCTAGATTTAACTCGAGAGGAAATTCAACTTTTTATTTGCAGACGCCTCGAACGAATATACTGAAGTATTCTCCACTACACATAATTTGTAACGGCTGTAATGCTAGTTTTGTTGATATTTTTAATTGCAGCGTAAATGAGTTGAGAACATTTTATTTTTCTTGATACACTTGTTGTAGACTGTATAGTTGTTGTTTTGTAGCAGTTTTGTTTTCTTGTTTTTTTTTCTTATATGTATTTCGATTATTGTATTCCTTTTAATGCTTCTTTTTGTACCTGGTCCATAATTGGGTAAATTTGTACCTGTTGACCAGTGGATTTAAAATAAATAAATAAATAAATAACAATTTGTTCTGCTTTTAACGCGGCTGCATCAATTAACATTGCAAGAATTGCTCTGATGCATCTTGATCAGGCCATATATAATGAAAACATTCAATAACAATAGTTATTAACTATATAAGAGAATTAACAAGCCTTTGCCTCAACAGAGAGCTACATGTTTTCAAGAGGATTAAATTATTACATTATTGAATGTAATTCAACGTTTTATCCACGACCACGGTCCAAATCGGCCAACTAGGAGGGTGAACGCCGTGTGAGAGCAGGTGAAAAATTATGTTTTGAAAACCGTCATATTTGACAAATTTATTTTATTCAAGAATATTGATTGACAGTTGAATATTAGATAGTTTTGGAATCGTTTCTATGACATGTGTTTGTTTATTTGTTAACAAGAGTGAAAATATGTGCAAAAGCATCACAAAAAATGTGAGTGAGAATTTCTTCATTCCAGCTGAAATCCAGCAAGCAGCCCAAAAAAAAGTGCAGCTAGAAATGCGAGTCAGTTGTGAATGCTAACGACCTGCGCTAACTCTAATAGTAATATCCTTAAAATTTTAAACTTCATTCAAATGTATCGGTATGCATTCAGTAATAAAGTATATTTGATATAAATAGTACTTATACTTAATTCAAAACTTTTCTTTCTTGAAGTGAAACTAAATTTAAGATTAACTTAAAGAATAACGTTTTGTTAAAATGTGAATAAAATATTATTAAATATAAAATACGTTATTCTTCCTCAAATTATAAAAGCAGTTTTGTGGGACCATCCAGTTCAGTATGTGGCCATGTGGCCGTAAGATATACCTGTTGCATCAGATTTACTCATTCTGTCGGATAAGTCGTAGGTTGCCTCAACAATGCCGTAACTATGACATACTGAAGAGAGGAAAGGTGATGAATGACTTTGGCAGTTTGCTATAACTTTTTCAGGTGTTCACACATATTTATTTTTATAGAATCTGTAGTAGTTTTCTTGATTTGAAGTAATTTGTATTCTTAAATGATACAATCTTCTTATACAAGAATAAGTTAATCTTTCAATTAAGTATTTTGTGTCTAAATACTTTAAATTTTACACAAAACTGTGTATATACGTAATAATAATGCTACTCCTACACTTTCGCCATAAAACAAACAAAACCTATTATTTTAGGTTGTATCAATTTATAAATGAAACGTCAAGTTACTGATGAAAACAAATGATGACTATGTCTGACTACGTCATTTGTGCTGTAGTGTGCTGCCACGCGCGGTGAGTCACTGCAAACAGGCAAAGGATCAGACTAGAATAAGCACGGCAGCTGCGATTTAGCCGACGATGACTTGATGAGAGAGTTAGTTGTTGTCTGGTGATACTAAACTAACGTTGGAATAAGTGTATTAATGTTGATATTAATGTAGCTTACTCTCCGTGCATTTCTGTGGGAAATAAAAGTAAATAAAATTGTAACCTAAATAATTCGTTACTAACGAATTTGATGTCGGTTCCTGAGGGAGCTAATTTGTGTTAAATGAGATGGTTTATTTCATTAAATATTGATATTATTTGTTTGCTTTAGACTCCTGTTGATTTATCCCTAAAAATTTTTTATTTGTTACTTTATATTGCGGCTAATTAGATAAATAGGAATCAGTTTATTTAATATCCCTTTATTATTGGCACTTCGTTATGAATATTTGTACTGACCAGGTTTTGATTATTATAATTTGACATTTTGCATTGCTATTTTCATGTTCTCCAGATATTAAAAAACACTGATCAAAGCTTAGAAGGAATATTCTAAAAGATTTTTTACAGAAAACTGTAAACATCTCAAGATGTTATAATTTAAAATAGTACTAATTATTGTATGCAAACATCGCCAATTATTGTTAATATTGTTGCTGTTATTAGTATTAACAGACAAACAATATCAGAAGTTTAAAAATTTATCGGAGAAAAGTACATTTTTCCACTAGTGGCCTACAGATGGCGACTGAAGACTGCATCAAGAAAGCATGAGTACAGAATCTTTACTTAATGATCAAATTTTGTCAAAAATGAGTTATCGTATGACAAGTGTGATAAGTGCATAATATAATCGTGTGGTAGCATAACACCAAATACGCTTTCCGCGTAGACAAATTATTATGCCGAATCCTTTTGGCGGTAAACCTGCGGCAATGTTTTTACTGTTTTTATGTGTATATATGGTCCTCAAAGAGAGGTCCTCAACAAGTAAGAACACATTATTGAAATCCTGGAAATAAATATCAATAAGGTAGGTACTACCTCCCTGTGCTACCATATGTTTTTCATTAAATCATTAAATACATTTTGAAAATTTTTTTTTGCTTTCAAAGCTGCATAGCTGCAGCAAAGCTGATACACATGATAACGCAATACCCTGTCACAACTTATGACAAATGAAAATTTTTTTCGCTTTGTAAATAAGTTTGGAAATTTTTTCATGGACAATTCCGTTAATTCTCTCTCTCCTCTTAAAATATTTGTACTTAGTTATAGTTAACCCTGTATACAGTGAAATATTATCTGTGATATATCCTTTGATTATAAAACCGTCCCTAAATCCAAGTTTTTTTGTCACATTCACAAAAACTTACCAATACTACAGTCTATTATACAGTCCGGCGTCTTCACGTCGGCTCCTTTGATGTCGAGGTCCCAGATTTCGTTTTTTTAGACGACCAAAAGACGACTGCGCATTTAGCCGGGCACATTCGCGCGCTCAAGGGGCACGGTAATTTGTCAAGAAATAGAATTTCTCCCACTTCGTCGTGTACATATGAATTTCATTGGTGTTCATTGCGCATTTAGCCGCGATTTAGCCACACCCTCTTGAACCTTCACTCGACGAACTGAATAATAAACTGTGCCAATACCTTAACAATTCAAGATATACAAATTTTTCTTCTTAATATGATCTAAAGAATTACCGCTTGAAATAATTTAGCATAATTATTTCTGTCTACATTTTATTTATTGCAAAAATTAATTATTTTCAAGCCAAGCGGCTTATCTTTTAAGTACTTTTCCATTAAAGTTCAACAAAAAAATAATTCGCTATTAGTCTTTACTGAAATGAGACAGCTCTAAGTAAGTACCTAAGATAAATATTTATTTTTATACAGATTTCTTATTAAGAGAGCAACGGGATTAACTCCTACTCTGTCTTACACATGTTCCTATTTATTTCATATCACAGATCCCACGGAATTTTTTACGCACTCAAATTGATCGCGCCCTAACAAAACTGTATAATAAAGTTATTACGGCGTACCTACCCCAACGATATTATTCGCCTGGTGCCTTCACCTCCAAATTAGTAATTTAATATCATCACTTCGCTCCGGACTCCAGATGGAGATCATTATGGAGCTACGTGGAAGGTAATTTTTGTACATACAGATGGAAGAAGCAAAAGCCTTATGCAAATGTTTGCATCCGTTCGGCAAGACCAACAAATTGCAGAGAAAGCTTGATAGGCGTCTCCATTTGGTATGGAAAATTGTACGAAAAAAAAATTGAATGGACTCAGACGTATGCCGAGTTCGGCAGTTTTATCTTCTGTAGGTATTATTTTTTCCCCCTTCGTACGTAAAGGTACACTGAAAATGTAGGAGTTTATCATTAGAATTGACGAGCTGAAGTCGGATGTAAACTTATAGACCTACAGGGTGTTCAGTAAAGAATGGATCATACTTTAAGGTTAGCTTTGTTGGATAAAAATAATCTGAATGAAATCAACTTGTACAATTTTGCCTTCTTCCACAATTTGAGACAACGAACTATGCAGCTGATTGTTGAAAAGCTATTTTTTTTTAAATATTCAACCGGGTCCAAGGCCCAATAATAGGATAAGTTTTACAATTAATAGTATAGTAAACAATACAAAAATTATACATTGAAACATAAGAGCAAACAAACAAAGGCCTATATCTATACATACTTACACATATGAACATACATACATACATACATACATTATAAAAATTCAAATCAATTAACAAACGTATAATACGGCATATATTAAGATATAGGTAGGGACTACAATAAATATTAAATAAATTAAACAACAGGTACAAATTTCTTCTTAATGTCTGCAGTAGAGCCGCAAAAAATATCTATGTGGAATTCTAACCGGGAATGACTGCATACCATATGATATATAAGAGAACTTTTAGAAATATTGGTATTGTAGTTTTTAATAAACAGTATGCGCCAAAAGTATGGAATAAATTCAATAAAAACGAAACAATTATTTTTTGGGAAAAATCCTCGAACAGGTCGATTTTTAATTTAAAAAATACATATTTTAGCGTAAAATGCGATTTTCAAATGTCATTTGTTTTCGAGTAATGACGTCATCGATTTTTTTTTATAGCAACACCATTTTTTTTTCCTTGATTCTGAAAGATCGTTTAATTCTCTATCAGACAGTACTAAAATTTTGCCCTCTTACATAGGAAAGTTTTCGAGTAAATGACGATTGAATGTTACAAA
Source organism: Monochamus alternatus (assembly GCA_037114965.1). Classification (NCBI taxonomy): domain Eukaryota; kingdom Metazoa; phylum Arthropoda; class Insecta; order Coleoptera; family Cerambycidae; genus Monochamus; species Monochamus alternatus. The sequence continues at coordinate 6,678,497 of CM073426.1, read as the reverse complement.
ACGTAAATTTTATCCATAAAAAAGTAACAATTCTGAGGTATGTAACATAAAATACAATTGATTAAATTTTATACTTAAATTAAATGTTCGAATTGCCATCCACCAACTTCTTGACAATGCGCAAGTCTGTGAAGAAATTCTTCTTGCACATTATGAATGATTTCTGGGGTAACTCTGCGTATTTTGTCCCGAATGCGATTTTGAAGTTCTTCTAAATTATATGGTTTATTAATGTACACTTTTGATTTCAAGTATCCCCATAAAAAATAATCAAGAGGTGTAAGATCTGGCGATCTTGCAGGCCATTCTATCGGTCCGCGTCTGACGATCCACCTCCCAGGAAAACAGTTGTCCAAAAAATCTCGTACAGGGCGCGCATAGTGCGGAGGTGCACCGTCTTGCTGAAACCATATGGTATCGTCAGGAATGTCAGGGTCATTATCGTTAGGTAAAATTACTGCAAGGGCTGGAACAAGGTTATTTTCTAGAAACTCTAAATATCTTTGTCCTGTAAGGCTTCCTTCAAAGAAGAAAAGCCCTACTATTCTATCGTCAACTATTCTAGCCCACACATTTAATTTCTGAGGGTGTTGGATATGTGCCTCTGCCATCCAATGAGGATTTTCCCGACTCCAATATCTGCAAGTTTGACGGTTTACTGTACCATTCAGACAAAATGTGGCCTCATCTGAAAAAAGTATTTGCCGGTGTAAATTTCTATTTCCTTGACATAAATCCATTAGAATTTCGCAAAAGTGTAAGCGGCGATCGGGATCATCTTCATTGAGTTCCTGCACAAGTTGAATATTGTAGGGATGATATTTTTCTTTCCTCAAGATACGTAGCACTGTGCTCTGACTAGTGTCATTGTTTAATGCAACAAATCGTGAAGAATTATGAGGATTATCCACCATACTTATCAAAATGTTCTGTTCCTGATTTTCATTAATGTTTGGACGTCCAGGTTTTGGAATATTTGCAACATTGCCAGTTTCTCTAAATTTAGACTCTACCTTACTGACTGTTGATTGGCTGATAGGGCGATCTGGATATTTTTCATTAAATAAATCGCAAACTTCCTGCTGAGTTCTAGTCATATTCCCGCATCCGATAAGAATTAAAATTTCAATTCGTTGAGTAACAGTTAAATGTGCCATAATACTTTAAATTGAATAATAATTTCTATGTCGTTTACAATACTTATTAGAAAGTCGGTGTGACAATGACACTTTGCAAAGATTTTTACCTACGTGATCCATAAAAGAACTATGGAATTCGAAAAACTAAACTTGATAACGTTTTTGCTTTATTTTAATTGATTTACGTTTTCTAACATTCAATCGTCATTTACTCAAAAACTTTCCTATGTAAGAGGGCAAAATTTTAGTACTGTCTGATAGAGAATTAAACGATCTTTCAGAATCAAGGAAAAAAATATGGTGTTGCCATTTAAAGAAAAATCGATGACGTCATTACTCGAAAACAAATGACATTTGAAAATCGCATTTTTCGCTAAAATATGTATTTTTTAAATTAAAAATCGACCTATTCGAGGATTTTTCCCAAAAAATAATTGTTTCGTTTTTATTGAATTTATTCCATACTTTTGGCGCATACTGTAGAATAAACTTGTATTTCTAACATTGAGCCTAGGTACATGAAAATTCAGTGCGGATAAAAGGGATGTGCAGTTTACTTCATTATGAAGAATTCTGTGCAACAAAAGTACAGCAGTTAAACTTCTTCTGCTCTCTCAACTGATCATATTAAGTCGCTCCAAGAAATAACTGTATGGGGTAGATCTTAGTGGATACGCACTATCTAATATTAAAGTGGCAGACTTAAAAAACGCCTTTGCACCTTCTCAATCGCTGTAACATGTATTGAATAATGGATTCCATATTACAGATGCATATTCTAGTTTTGACCTAATCAAAGTTTCAAACAGCAATTTGTGAGTACTGAAGTTTTTAAAATCTTTCATGTTTCTTATAACAAAACCTAGAGTTTTATAAGCACCTGTGACAGTTTTTTGTATGTGAGGTACGATTTTCTTGAAAATGGTCAATTTCTGAGACTAATGGCAAGTATACCTATATACAGGTATTCCTCAAAACAATGTAGGTTTAAGATTTTTTAATAAAAAACGTGATAACGTTAGGACTAGATAAATTACGTCAGAGATATAGCGAATGTGGCGCCCTCTAGGAAATACGTCGAAATAAACAACATATTATAATTTTTTACATCCAGAAACATCCCAAATTTTTAAGTTGATACATTCAATGACAGTGTAATTATTACAAATCATTTTTCACTTTTTAAACTCCAACTTCGATAACCTGTATTTTTTATCATCAACAATATTTTGACGTGAAAAATTTAGTATGTGTCCAATGGGCCATTAATTATAGGCCACCCTGTATTTACATTCTTCAATTATTGTGTCTTGCAATTTTTTGGATACATATTGATTAATGTGGTCTACATGTCTTGCAACACTAAGGCTGTTTCGATTCCGGATTTTTCTGCAATTTTTGTTTCATTGAATTGTTTTGTTATTTTCATTGTTTATCACTAAAAGGTATTTTCGCTTTGACTATTTCCAGCGCTAGTTTGTAAGAAGCACAATTTCTGCATAAGGTTTTATGGACCGACGAATCTAATTTCACAAAAGTTGGAATTGTGAATTACCACAACATTCACGTTTGGAGTGAAGTCAATCCTCGATGTGTCAGACAATCTTCATTTCAGCGACAGTTTAGTGTAAATGTGTGGATAAGTGTTTTAAGTAATAACCTCTGTGGGTCGCATATTTTGCCTCCTCGTTTAAATGGGGATTTATTTAATGAGTTTCTGCAAAACTCTGTCCCCGACGTGCTTGACGATGTCCCCTTAAATTTACGCCAAGGAAACTGGATGCAGTTGGATGGTGCCCCTGTACATTACGGAAGACAAGTACGGCGGTGGCTGGATGAGAATTATCCTCGTCAATGGATTAGACGGCAACCCAACAACCACCCAAATATGTGGATTCCTTGCGAAGGACCAGTGGCTTGGCCTCCGCGCTCTCCAGATCTGAATCCTCTGGATTATTTCGTTTGGGGCCATCTAAAAGCAATTGTGTATGACACGCCAGTACATACCCGTGAGGAATTGATCCAAAGGATAAGACATGCTTGTGATGACATAAAAAACAATCCTGTTCAAATAGCAGCTGCGGTTAATACACTAGTTCGTCGATGCCAAAATTGTATTGAGGCTGGAGGAATGCACTTTGAACAATTATTGTAATTTTTTTAGTAGTTGATAAGTTTGTTGTAAATCTTGTAATAAGTATTAGTAGTGTTGTAAATCTTGTAATAAGTAATAAGACATTTTTTCTTAACACTAAGAACACTTAAATAACAATGACAATGATTTTCACAAACGTCAGTTTTTTTTTGAGAGCCGTCCGTTCCACGAGCAATCGTCTCTCAGCCACCTCGGTTACGTCAGTTTACACAAATCACTGAGTTTTGTTTTCATGGGTTGCTATAACGTTAAATGAAATTTACGCGGCTGGTGCGCTACACTGTCACCAATTTCTTTGAATATCTCGGAAACATGACCAAACGTCGAAAAGAAACAGGAGACGAAAAAGCTTCGAAATTAATCAGGTCAAAGTGGTGTGCAGATGTTTTATTGAAATTATTTTTTTTTTGTAGTTTGGAAATAAAGTAAGAGGGGGGTAGCATACAAAATATACTTCTAAGAGGGGTAGGTAATTCAAACTTAAGAAGCTTATGTAAGATCATAAGGAGTGTTTGTGTTCCGAATTTCACTTAAATGGGATAAGTGGTTCAAAAGTTATGAGGGAAAAACGAGAAAAAAATTCCTACTTCAACGCCCTCTATCTCGGGACAATATTGCATATTTTAGTTAGTGTTAGACTCTTTGAAAAAATGTATTTGTTTTAGTTATTTCGGTCAGAGATACCTATAGCGGATCTGTTTCCACAGAGCCTAGCCTGATAACAACTAGGGCAGCACTTTAATTCTGTTTCTAGCAGCGACCACTTACCGAGGTCATGGCATAACAACCCAGAAAATCACTATGTCTCAAATGATAGCAACGGCCGTGAAAGCCTAACAACCACTATAACTCCATGCTAGTTCGTTATTTTTCTTTTTTGCAAAAACATATTTTACTTAAAAAATCTTAAATTGGCTGGCTGCGTATCGCGCATCAGAACAAAATAACTACAATTATAAATAAATAAATATTGGACCTTAACAATAAACTTCTTGAACCGTATTCAACGTTTTTCTGCCTATGAGTCTCTTTTCATATTATTAACTATTAACTCTGCTCGTACCGCTTGGCTCAACCTTGTTATATTGCACGCCCTTGGTGACTCGAATGTTCGAGAGTGGTCTAGCGAGGTCACCAATGTTCCAGTACGTCAGTGGCGTCACATAACTTATGTATCTATTATTTTATTTCCTCATTTCATCGTTGACGTAAGAATGACTCGCTGTGTATATTTTCGTTTTTAAAGTATATTTCTATATTTTTCTTAGCATGCGGCCCGCTGTCCTCATGTTGGACAGCCCTGGATTACATTGTACATTAGGGAGATCATTAATAAAAAATAAAAATAGGAGTGACTCTAGATTAGAGCTTAAGGAGATACAGAACGGAAAGTTAAACGTAAATATCTGAGCTTGAATTATTTGTTCGTTATATACGAAGAACTTGATTAGCGTTTCAGACTAAATTGAGGTAGCTTTGCTAATAGAATATGATGATCTAAGATCTACCACACCTGATCAAATGCTTTTTGGATAATAGTAAATGTGAATAATTTGTTTAAATTTATTATCTAAAACTACTGATATATATTGTAAAAAAGGCAAAGTTAGATATAGTTGATCTATTCATTGAGAGAAGTAACAACGAATTTACTAGATCATTCAACTTTTTATAAATTTTAAATATAAAAATTAGTTTTTATCAAATTTTTCCTATACTGATTTATTCATATTCATTATTATGTTTTCCAGTTTTAATTGGCTCACAGTAGGAATTCATTTCAGTCCTTCAGTCACAATAACGTTGCAGACATCAATAATCTGCAAGCCACAATTTACTCACTGTATTTGTGCTTACAACTTGGACCATGTTCATGTTTCATCTTGTTTATAGACAGTCTACAAATACAGCAGTGTTTGATCAAACGAGCTGCTCACTAATCAGTTTAAATGCTTAGTATGTCTCAAGCTATTACATTGGATGAAAATTTGCGAAAGTAACAAGCGGTAGTAGTTGTATCCTTAAGTCTGTTTCACACTTGCCCCTTTAAGAGTCCGTCGCGCGCTTGAAGTAAACCGATTTTTTACGCTCGGCCCATAACACTTATTTAGACAACGAATAAACATAGCGGTCCAAATAAAAAAACAATCGAAAGACAAAGTTGTTTCTTAAGGCTGCTGTATAATATTTTTTCAAAATTAGTTTTTAATTATTTAAATTTAATGAGTAAACTGTGTAAGAAATCGTCATATTTACAATTTATTTACTTAAAAATAAAGGCTTAAATCGAAAATTGGTTACACGAGGGAAGTAAGTCTGTCTTTTAGCTTTGCAACGATACCAAAATTATATCGAATTGATAAAAATTACTCAAATTTCTATGCTAAATGCCGAACGTCTACAACTTCAGATACGAATATATTTAAAATGCTGCAACCACGTGTGTTTCACTCAGTGGGATGGGCTTAAAGATTGGTAAATGCGGGCAGTACATAGTCACTTATAATCTATACGTTCTCAGTAGAGACAGTATTGAATTAATCGATCTTATGGAGTTCGATGCTGATTCTTCTGTTGGCGGTGGTGTCTAAACCTTTTTTGTAGAATACATTTTTTCGTTTAGATCAACAGTTCCGGTAATATAAGAACTTCTACTAGAATTCCTTAGGTATGCAATTTTTACATTGCTTATTAAAACAATGTCATTTTCTCATAAGTTCCAAATTTAACAAAATTCTTGGCAAATTAAATACGTATTTTCCATATTAAAATAATAAAGAACATAAAACACTGAAATAAATGTAGTCAATAAATTTACCTGTTCTCAAATTTTTGTTCTTCTAATTTTAAAGAGGGCAATGCCATAAATATATTAAACACAATCATAATATATACAATAAAAATGCTTTTTTCATTATGGAAAATATAGATATTTTTAACTCGTCGAATGAATGCATCAGAAGTATGCAAACGGCGCACGAAGTTAATTTCTTGAAAAGTGTAACACCGTAAACTGTTTTTAAAAAACTTTTTTATAGTTTTGACTACATTTGCTCGATATAACTACATATCAAGAGTAAATAATTTGTAATAATAATAAGTTTGTAATGCACAAATTTACCGGGCCAACTTTGGAACATTTTTTTTCGAAAAGGTGTTAAGTTATTAAAAATTGGTGTGTACTGTGAGAAGTAGGTACTGTAGTTTTTTTATATAAACTGTAAAAAAACTACGAACATAAATGAAATCGTTGATTTACAAGCGCGCTGTAACGAAAAACGTAATAATTATCAAATAATGTCCCAAGCATCGATAATTTGATTTTATTTTTATAAAATGCGGCCGTACTAAAAAAAGTTGTACAAGTCCATTTTGGATACTAAAAATGTCCTTCTACAAGATGGTTATATTTTCTTAAAAACAAAACGGCATAATTGCTAGCCGATTTTACTCCACTAAATCTTAATATTCTAAATACGTCTACCGTAAAGTCATTGTAGTGGGAGAGCGATAATCTCCGCCTCCAGCCGTAAGCCCGTGCACCCGACCCTGGAGCGCTACCCGAGGAGTGTACAGAAAACGGACTCAAGAGATGTTGGGTTTGAAAATTTGTTTCTTTTTACAATATTTAGGCATACAGTCCATCTACGGGTGTTCGCTTGGAGGTGAGGGGGGTGCTTCTGTCCCAGGATTTTAAATATCTATCCATCTAATTTGAAGTAAATTTAGCGTATATAAGTAGAAATACCTAAACCACAGTTGGATCGTTCTCCATCCCCAACCACTGGTTCTGCTCTCTGCCAATCCACTTCCCCTACTCCACCTACTTAACGGCCGATCATCTGCTATTTATTGGGTCTGTTTGATGTTCAGTGCTAGCAAGCTAATACGCGGTATAATATGTTGGTTTGTCACTTCAGGATCCTGAAAGGTAATACATTTATTATAATAGATGTATTAACAGGGATTCAAATTTATGAATTACAGTTACCAGTATCTGTAATTTTTTATTTAATCATAAAGAAATGTACAATGTTAGTTAAATGTTTATGCTTTATAAGTTCAATAAAATGTATACATTTTGAAGTGACGACAATGGAAATATAGTTTAGGCTTTGTCGGAGAACATAAATTTGTCAAACTAACACTTGCAGAGACCCATGTGCATTTCAATTATGAATCATTCACTCACTTTGTTAGGGAAGGGTATGCTAGAATCTAAGATACTTATAAAATTATTACCAAAATTTTATGGTAAGATATTATTACACTAATAATATGTAATATATTAATGTCAAGGTAACGTTTAAGAAATTACCATAACATGCCATTCCAAAATTTGTTAACATAAGAAGGGAATACGTTAGTAGGTGTATGTGAGTGGATATTTTTTGTGTAAATGCCTGTCAGACAGAGAAAATAACATTTCCAACGTCTAAAAGAAATGGAAAGCCTTCTAATGCTTTATATTTAAATGTTTACAGTAGCTATTATTTTTCTTATTCGGCGTTGTATAGATAGGTACCTACATTTTTTTGATGGCATCTTGGCACGAACTGTGCTTCGCGACATTTTATCTTATTTCACGTTTTTCTAAATAGGAAATTAAACTCCTTTCAAGTTCCTGTTGTGTTTAACGTCGATTTATTAGCCCAAACGTGTTTCTACGTCGACTGCAGTTTCTCTTAAATAAATTCAATTTATTTTTAGGTGTCAGTGGGTGGATAAAATACATTCAGAAATCTGAAGAGTGATCACTGTAATCGCAATTTCAGTGTTAATTGAGTTGTTACCAATTGCGGAATTGCGGGCGTCCTATAAGTGTATAAACAGAGTGTACCAGAACATGTTGAAGTTTTTTTTATATACTCGTATTGTTGACTTGATTTATTCGAGCATCGTTATATATTTTCTTCAGAATTATAACTAGCTGTATACACATATTGTCACATGTTACATACAAATATTAAGTGTTTCATATGATCTGAATTTTTTATTCAGTGTATGTTATATACTGTGTCACATATTTGGTAATGAAAATAAATTGGTGAAACTTTCCGGTTAAAAGATAAGACAAAACATTTGGATATATTTAAATTTAACTTGTTGTAACAATGAACAATCATTGACAGTGTTGACAGTTTGAAACAGTTTCATATCTGCAGATACAAGTTTATGAGTTTTGACTTCATCCAATAAACTATTAATAAATAATAGAAAGGGCAAAGGACCTAAATTGGATCCCTGTGGGTCACCCGATGTAGAAACAAATTGTGGCGATGCAATGCTTTCATATTGGAGATATTGTTTCCTTCGCAATAAATAGGACTTCATTAAATTGTAAAGATCCGTAGACAATGACTCTGTTCAAAAGGAGATAATAATAATCAGTTTGATCAAAGGCCTTTTAAAAGTCAAGATATATAACGTCAACCTGCCCCTGATCATCCAGGCCTTTGGCAACATATTCAGTTAAATAAGTAAGTTTCTGGATGAAACCGTGCTGGTCCGGCGAAATCATACAACTAACAGCATTGTAAAAGTAATTTATTCAAGCCATTGTATTGGAATGTCCTCCTTGATGTCAGCCTTCTGTTTGGAAACCTTCTGCCGTACTCGCGTTCTGCCGCACAAATCATTATATCATAATTGTTCTACATCAATAATGTGTATTACTGATTACGTATTAAATTATTATTATTTGTTTAAATTACTATGAAATTGACCAAAGTGGGATTAATTCAAGAGCGATTTTCTCAGAAACCGTTAAAGATAACGATTTGAAACAAGAGTACCTTTTCAACGTAAAACAGTTCAGGAAAACGGAATTTGCTATTCAATTTGTTAAAAAGTCAAAGATGAAAAAGTTACACACGCAAAATACCAAGGGCCCCCCGCCGTACCTAGCCCAATGGACCTTGTGGGAATAAATGGATTAGTCAAATTGCTCATCAAAATTTAGCTATGTATACCATTTTCATATTGCAAAAAAATGATTTCCATTTCTCCCTCTTCAATGGGTCCCTGTGCCCTTAGGAAGCATTTCCGGACCCATATTCATATGAACTTTTTTACTTTGTTTTGATCATAGAATCGGCCTGTTCAGGGTTGTCAACTAATTATGAGACACCCTGTAGAAGCCGTTTTCATAATAATGCTATACATAAGTATATATGTTAAAAGCCACTTAATTATAATTTATAACATACCTAAATTATTTATCTACCACTGTTTGTCTATGATTTGTCACTGTTTGTGAATGTCATAATGACTTACATTATAGCATCAGCACAGATGTGTTTTTTAAAATTTATTAACGCCCTCAGTGCAATAATGATGTAAATTAAAATATATTCAAATTAGATATTTATTAAATGAACAGAATATGTAAGATCATATGAAAATTCATTCATTATATAGGTACCTACATTGACACTAAAATCTTTAGAATTAGATGTTGAGGGAATATTTTCGGCTTCCAAGGGAATATTATCGCTAATAAAAGTTTCGATGTTTCAGCGACAGAATTAGACTTCCAGCTTTCATGATTTTTTTATACTCAAATGATCTCACAATCGGCTGAAAGGAAGGTTGAAGATCGCCGAAACAGTTCCCAGTATACGCATCTAGATTAGGCAGTTTAAGAAATCGTCAATTTTTCAATCGTCAATCGGCACATGGTTAATTGTATTTATACCAATAGGTTGTTCATTTACCAGCTTGATATCGAAGAAAGAAGTGAACATGATCACAGGGGTCATGTCTTAATTGGACGTATTCTCTTATCAGTTCTACTAAATTCAAGCCATCAATGATTTCCATATGACAAAAGAACTCTACACATTTTTGTTTTGGTATTGGGTATCATGATATGGAAGCATAAGTCCATCGTCTTCAATCAAAATACATTCATTCAAAATGTTGATATTTACTTTGTTAATACTTTAGATTTTTTAGGTTTGTACCCTTCTGATTTTCACTTCAGTGATTACAAACTTCACTTTCAATGAAATGCAACATAAAAATCTACGTAGCTTTAGTAGAAAGTAAAATTTGCAGCAAGAGAAAAAAACATGACTCTATCAATTCCTAAAGCCCCAAATAAATTGTTTCCACAAGACAAGCCTCAGGTGCGCCTTATGTTTGATCGTGGCAAATATTGACATCTCTGGTGAAAATATGTGCGACACAGTATCCGCAACTTTCCGCGGTGGCGGCACTGCCATATAGTTCGTAATTTATTGCTAGCTTAAGAAGTCGCGTGTCTGAAGTCGTAAAGAAAGAGAAAATGCAGCTAAGCAACACGTTACTCTCATGCCTATATGACTAAAACTTCAGAAAATAAATTATAGTTTAAAAAAACTAAAAAAACACGCTTTAATAGCAAACCGAACTAAAAAGTAGAAAATAATTTTTAAATATAAAGAGTTTGTATTACAGCAATAGAAAATTCCGACAATCAATTACGACTAATTAATTGGGAATGAGATTAAATTAGAAATTAAATTATTAATAAAATAATTCAATTATAGTAAAAAAGCGTTGCTAAAACTACGACTAACAAAACTCATCAACGTTGTTCTAATTAATGATCTTGTCTCAACACTATATATCCACGGGAAAATGTAAACGTACAATCAAGAGAGCTACAATTTTTCAGTATTTGTTATTTCATTACCAGCTAACACGTATAAATAGTGACTCAAGTCCAAGGTAAATAAAGAAATCGCGTAAGAAATAAAAAACAGTCTAGACCATGTCACTGGGATATTTTCTTAAGCAGAGTAGTGTTTAAATAAAAGAGAAGGTCTGATTTGTGTTTGTAACGACGCTGCACGCGCTGTCGATGTGTTGTTGTTTATTAAAGTAAGCAGTAGTTGATGTGAATATCATTTTTAAAATTAAATTTACGTACTAAAAAATAACAAGACGACGCTAAGTGTCATATTGCCTATGGAATAATCTGTTTAGTCTGAGAAAGATTCGAAGCTTTTGTAATTTCTCGTGATGGCGATATTAGCTAACCACCAAATCTTCCAAATGACCAAACAAAAAATTAAGTATAAACTGTTATTCAGTAATATACCAGTCACTCTTTCTGAAATAGGACAACTAGAATTAATTAAAGATAATAAAACAGTACCGTATCTGTAGGTTGCCATTCATTGACAGCTTTACTGTTGAACGAAAATTATTCATTTACTCAAATATTTTTTTTAAATTCACATATCGCATTTAAATGCTTCTTTCAAGTTAGTAATTTTTCACCGATATAAATCGTATTTGTGAGCTGGAGATAAGATAATTTCTTATTAATATTCTTTCATAAAAAAATGTATACAAAGCTTGGTTTTTGATGGATTATGACAGACACTTGGCTAAAATTGATGAAAAAATATAGTAGGTAGATCTATTTTTGTACTAGGGGTGAGATGGATTAGCGGTCACTTAAGCCAGATCACTTAAATTTACAAAATATTAATTAGTTGCTACACTGAATTGGTGGAGAATAAACAAAAGGTATCCAATATACTCTATTGTTAAACTAAGAGGAGTGATTCAAATTCCCCGCGCGTAAAAACACTAGCTTGTTATTGGTTAATTTGTCGCCAAGTTTACATAGCCTCACATAATTGAATGTTTATTGTCAATGTCAACACTGTCAACTACACTAACCTTTAAAATGTAGTATTAGTCCATCAATAACTTTGCAACTTCGTAGATTTATTTTGAGTTTATTGCTTCCTGTTATTGCAAAAGCAAATAAAATAATTCTTTTCACAACTCAGTAACAAATTGTATTGCTGTGTTTGTTTTTTTTTTCAAATTTACCACCAAAATAATCTAGTTACATTTTGTAGTTACTTTTCCCTGTGTATATATGCATTCATCATACTCCTCTTAGTTTAAAAATAGAGTATAGACTCTGTTATGCTAGGTAGATCAAAAGGATTATCCATCCAAGGAGATTTTGGCACTGACTAAGGGTACGACCTTAACAACGACCTTGACTATTTCCCCACCCTGTGAGTAAAACCGGTTACTATATTTCTAATGCGTAATATACGAATTTCTTAAATAAAAAACGTTTTCAGGTTGTTCGACAATTCACTTAGCTTTTTTCTGTAGTTTAATGTTATTTATAGGCATCTGAAAGATACAAATGAACTTAATATTTCCAAATTGTCTGGCCGGCATTCATCGATAGCATCTCTTAACAGAGAAACCAACTTCACAATGAACATGTTTCCAGGTAGTATGAAACAATGTTCCAATATTGTTCAAATCGTGGCTTTAATATTGGTTGTATATTGATTAGCTATGTTGGTGAGATATAGACGTCAACAATTTGCAATATCGAGCCTTCACTGTTTCACCTCATACAAGCATGATTGGCTTATATATTTTTATGTTATCAGCTTAATATTGTATACAGGGTGTCCGGAATATGAGTGTCTTAATTGTGCCATATGATAAGTTGTGCTAAACAAAACATATTTGACTTAACAATTTTTTTCTCTGACCCGCGGTAACTGAATTATGACAGTAAACAGGTCTTGAAGATGTGACAACGTCGCTTACATACCGTCGTAAGATTGTTACGTATTTATACATAATAATTACAAATAGGTACACCTAAACATAGGTACTTACTTAGAGATCTTTTCACAACACAGAATAATAGTTAAGTAGTTAAAAATGTTTAAAATGCGTTTACCGTACAAACGTCTTGTAGCCAGAGAGTTTTGACTAGATTCGCCATAAATTAACATGCCATGCAGCTGGTTATGGTCACTTCCATTTTTGTTCATGTACACTCACAAACATCAAGGAAAAATTAGACAAAAATGAATCTCATTAAGTGTACGCACCATTATGACTAATATTACTTTTAGGTTATCACCAGCAGCCTGACGCTGCAACATTGTCGAACGTTACAGTTTTATTTTATTTTTAAAGTTTACGGAAATTTCAGTTGTTTACTTCATTAATACTGATCCAAAAATCAAATTATGAACAAATTACGTTACAGGCTTTTTTACTTAACCTTAACTGTACCTTAATTTGTAATTTTGTAACATAGTTTTGCATATTAATGCAGATATCGATATGTTAACAATTTACTTTATTTGATATATAGTGATTTTCCGGATTGATATGCCGTGACCTCGGTGACTGGTCGCTGCCAGAAACAGAGTTAAAATGCACATCCCTAGCATTAGCTGGAATTCTTTGACCTGCCCAGGTAGTTCTCCAGTTAGGCTCTGTGGGGGAAATGTCCGCTATCAGTATCTCTGGGCCCGTCCATATATTAATTCCGGCTTCTTTTTAGGTAATTCTGTTAAATCACTTCTCATTGGTGGGAATTATGCGTGCGGTGCGTGATTTTGGAGTAGAGTATCGACGGTTTAGTACAAATTACTGCCTACTGATAAAAATTCGAGCGGTTTCTGGACATAATAATAAAATTATACCTACAAAGACTTTAAACACTGGCACCGACGTTTTATAACTAATTAGTTTCATTATTCCAGTAACATTTTCAGTTAAGGCAATTTCGTATCATAAGGTTTCTCTAAGACAAGGAAGTTTGTACTTTATAGAGAATAAAGCTTTCCATTATTTCTTGGAACTACTAAAATTACTGATTATACGTTTATTTCAGCTGTTCCAAGTAATAATTATTCATACGGCTCCCTTGTAGCTGGCCTATTTTTAGGTCGTACAAGCGTTTCAGAAACAGAGATTTGTATATCATCGCGCCAGGCCTGTCCACTGGTAACTCGGATGGATTAGCGCTAATTATTTACCTTCAAATTGCTTCTACGTAACGCTCCAGGCCAACTGGATTTCGGCTTAATGTCTGTTTAATATTTTCTAGGTCACTTTGGGAGACTAGAATTAATTTCATGGTATAACACGTACGAAATGGTTAACATATAAACTAATCAGGGATTACGTATGTAGTGTTGAATACTTATATTAAACTTGTATTTATGTTTGACAGCATTACCTTTGTATTAGACAGCTATGAATTTTGAAAGAAACGTTCCCTACAATAATCTAATACTGTGAGAATAAAAAAATATTGAGCTTGTTGAAGATACATAGACTGTGTCACCATTATATACGCTATTTTCATGAGCAGTAGTTCAATGGTACACCGAGATTATTATGATAATAATAATGAAGACGCTGATGGAGATGACAATGGTGATGGTGACAAAATAATCGTGACTATAATAGAGTTGAAGACAATGATATAATAATATCTCTGGCGCTCATTATAATCACGAAGATTAGATCAAGTCGAAAGACCTGTGCGGGAAAGGGGACGGTATATTATTATTAGGCGGACCGCAGTTGTGCTCAGGAATGACTTACGTTCGTAGGCCCTAGACAGTGCAGGTATGAGGGAAACCTGGAGAACCTCATTAGAGTCAAACGCCAACCGGGGTCAGCCTCTCACATTGATCCAAGCCAACGTTCTTCCATCCTATCATACCTACAGGAAGGGTGCCAGTCTTCTCCACAGATATAGCAGATCTTCGGTCTACAGGTCGCAGAATTCAAACCTACAGCGGATGGCATATGCGATTCAAGTACTGACACCTTAAACCGCTCGACCACCAACCGATCCAATGACGAAGATGGTGTTTGATATAAGACGCTTAGGGGTCGTAAACCCAAAGATGTTACTTTTATTAGCTCGATATCTAACTCGGCACAATAAGAAATAATCTTCAAAGCAAATGAATTTAGTCAGGGTATTCACAAGGCAGTGCTAATAATACAGTATATTAACTAAAAGAATAATTTGGCGGCTTCTGTTGTCCGAGAGCAGGACCTACAGGAAGGAACAATGTAAACTCTGATAGGAAATAGATGAGAATAACTTACCGTACTCTGATGTTGTGCAACGAGAACAGGTGTATGTAGTTTCACTCAGCCCTGTTTGCTAGCTGTTGATTTTAGGTAAACTGCTTGGCTGTTAGCCTTTGTAGAATTTTGTAGTGTATGACGTACAACAGACGATTTGCTTAGTGCAACGTCGACGTGAAGTCGTTGGCTGCTTGCGAGTCACTTTTGTTAGAAATGTGCAACACTAACGGGGCATCAGAGGTTTCTTCTCGGTGCAAAGTCGACGTGAAGTAGTTGGATGCTAGAGATTCTTTTCGTCAGAGTAGCCTGGCGACGTATTAAACTGTAGAGAGCGACAAGGGTACAAGGACGGTTCTTTAGGGTACAAAGTCATGGAACGTGACGTAGGTTTTAAGCGGAAATGCATGGCCGGATGATTTACTGGTTCTCAAAGTTTGAGGACGTAATAATGTAGATGATGATGATGACACAAGCTTGAGAAATTTCACTGAATCCATACTAAGTAACCTTCCAATTTAAAACTCTTCTAAAGTAGGTACAAGAGTCGGTTTAGTGTACAAACAATTTTAACCTCATTTTTCTTGTTTACACCGTTTGAAAATTTAAGAAATTTTGACTTTTTTAAATATAATCTGGACATATTTTATAATACATTATTAATGTTTAAAGGACCCCGCAATAATCTTATGGAAATTGGGTTTCTATCAAATTGTCTGAATTTTTGATATGTTGTCATCCTGAACAAAAGTCTCCATGGGCACAAAGTGCCAAAATGAACATTTTGGCAGCTACGGAGCTGCCAAAGCTCCCCTGACCCGTTGCAAAACTATTTATTTTCAATACTATTTACAGATGTCAAAAGCATATTTTAATTATTCTAATATATAGGGTAATGTTTTTGAGGTCACTCCTCATGTCAGATTGGACAAATTGACCGTTGGCAGCTGTCAATACACTGTCAACGAAGAATAGAAAAGTAAATATTCTCTTTTCACATTGAGTGTTTGGGCTTTTGAGGGAGCTGAATTCAATTCTTTTTAGAAAATGGTAGTTGACAAACTCTCAGTAACAAAAGAGAATATTTTCTTCTTTATTCTACTTTGACAGTGAATTGACAGCTGTCAATTGTCAATTTTTCTAATCTGAGATTAAAATTGAATTCAGCTCCCTCAAAAGCCCAAACTCTCAATGTGAAAAGAGGATATTTACTTTTATATTCCTCGTTGACAGTCAATTGACAGCTGTCAACTGTCAATTTTGTCAATCTGGCATGAGAATAGGGCAACTGTCAAATCACTTTAAATATGGAGGCTGTAGGACAAACAACTCGATATATGACAAGCAGAAATTTGTGATTTTGTGTAGAACTGTGTGTTTGGCTCATTATATTTTATACCTATTTCGGAATACCAAGGATAATTCAGACTATCATAATGGTTTTGTTTTGTTGTGTTATGAATTGTTGGAGTAGAGGACAGCGAGAAGATCAAGTTAGATTATTTAGGATTCCTGCTGCATTGAATTATAGACATAGAACTGATTTCAATGAACTCTCTCATATAAAACGATAAAAATGGCTTTGTACAATATAACGGCAAGACCAAACTCAAGAAAAAATTAAATACAGTGTCGTTTGTTCAAAACATTTTGTATCGGGTTAGTTAATAAAAAGTTATATACAACAATTTAAAAGCATATATTTCAGGTAAACCGGCTGCTTTAACAGATAACTTCTTGATTGGATTTTCATTATAAAAAGAAAAAGTGGGTTTATATTTTAGGTAAAACGTTCTAGTTGCTGAATATTTGTAAAATTATTATTATTCTCAGTATTCACTGCACTTCGTTATATCTACAAATTTTTTCTTTCAAATGGGCCGAGGCAAGAAATAGATGACTAATCAAAAATGAACTTGGTGCATTAAATTTTGATTTTCCCTGCTGTTAATGTTTTTTATTGTGCTGTAACAAACTTTAAATTATTATTGCAATGCCGCAATTATTTAAAATATTTAAAAACTAATTGATTATTAAACATTTTGTACTATTTATCTATGTACCCAATTTTTTTAGAATTGTATATATAACTTATTTTTAATATTTTTTATTAAATATATTTCAGATTTTTTCTATCAAATGGACTTTTATTTATTATTTATAATTTTTGTTAAATGTATGTGAATTGAAAACAGTGGCATTATTAAGAATTTCAAGCCCCCGCAGAATTTTTCTTTAACTGAAAATAAATTCTGCCATGTATCTATGCATAAATAATTGTTAAAATCAAATTACGTACTTCTGTAATAGTTTACTAATTAATTATATATAACTGCCAATATTGTTATCAATATATTTTTTTATTAATATTATATATAGTATTCTCCAGGACCCTGAATTGCTAGGGCTGGCGGGGGTGTAATTATGCTACTAGTTGCAGAGAAAAAAGAACTTAGGTACCTGTTTATAAATAATATATTTAAAACTTGTACACTGTATTTAATTTTTTCTTGAGTTGAGTTGCTGTTTTATTGCACTAAGCCACTTTTGCCGCCTTATATGAGAGTTCATTGAGATCAGTTCTGTCTATAATTCAATGCAGCAGGAATCCTAAAAAATCTAACTTGATCTTCTCGCTGTCCTCTACTCCAACAATTCATAACACAACAAAACAAAACCATTATGATAGTCCGAATTATACTTGGTATTCCGAAATAGGTATAAAATATAATGAGAAAAACACACAGTTCTACACACAGACCAATAACTAAAAGTTCTACACAAAAGCACAAATTTCTGCTTGTCATACGTCGAGTTGTTTGCCCTACAGCCGCCATTTTTAAAGTGATTTGACAGTTCGTTGGATTGCCCTACTGAATTCAGCGACCTCAAGAACCCAAACTGTCAATGTCAGCAGAGAATATTTCCTTTTATATTCTTCGTTGACAGTCAATTGACAGCTGTCAACTGTCAATTTTGCCAATCTGGCATGAGAATTGAATTCAGCTACCTCAAAAGCCCAAACTGTCAATGTGAAAAGAGAATATTTACTTTTCTATTCTTCGTTGACAGTGTATTGACAGCTGTCAACGGTCAATTTGTCCAATCTGACATGACGGTTCAATCCAGTGAACTCAAAAACATTACCCTATATATTAGAATAATTAAAATATGCTTTTGACATCTGTACATAGTATTGAAAATGAATAGTTTTGCAACGGGTCAGGGGAGCTCTGGCAGCTCCGTAACTGCCAAAATGTTCATTTTGGCACTTTGTGCCCATGGAGACTTTTGTTCAGGCTGACAAAATCTACAACATATAAAAAATTCAGACAATTTGACAGAAACCCAATTTCCATAAGATTATTGCGGGGTCCTTTCTACTGACTTTGCATTTGAATATTATTTTCTAACCACGTGTACTAGTCGCACGCTCATACAAACTTGGGAGTTGTAGTAAGCACTGTCATTAAATGTCGAATTTTAAGAAAAACGATAGGAATTTTATTATTAGAAAATTCAGCTATTGATTTTCAATCCAATATGTTACCGACGTCCAGGTAACTTACAACATCATTATTAATTTGAAAAAGATTTTATTTTCTAAAAAAAGGTTTAATTATGCCTGTCTACTTGTTATATTATTATTATTTGAAGAAAAACAATTTTCATGCAGATTATTTTCTGTGTATTTGGGTCGTCGCGAAGAACTGTATAATTTGAAATCCAATAATATTTGAGTACTTCACTAGATGTGCATACATCAGACTAATGTGCAACGAACAGTTATTAGCTAGGCTTTGCCTTGCTATGTGAAATTGTACCGTTTTATACATGTAAATAAATTATAATTATTATTACATCATCAATTTGTTATAAAATAATGAAGTACTCTTCTCACTTGTATTATTTGATGGAGGGAAATATTCATTAACACAGAGAACTGTAGACTCAAATGACACAGTTTGTCAGCGAACTTAACGAAGTCGAAAACCAAATAAAACTCACATTGCCTTAATATTGAATCATATTTGTTCGACGGGCGCCACTTGGCAGCTCTTTTACTTATTCAATAGCGAGAGCTTGGAAATTTGCCCGCTGGGCGTTTCAGGAGTACACGCTGGAAATTTGTATGCACGTCCTGAAAGCATCCGTCGTTTCAGCGGAACTGCAGCTAATCCGTGCAGTTACGGATGAGAACGGTTTAATGTAGAGCAAAGTTCGACGGTCCGGATGGGCCGACTTTATTTATTTGCTGTCTTCGGTGTCGACCGGCTAGATTGGCGGTGAAATTTATAGGGAAGCGGACGAATTGAAAACATAATTTATCGATTTGGAATAAACTAGAACCAGAAGGTCTGATTATAGATTTCTCGAAGAAAGTTGACTGGATTTAATAAAATCTTTTAAGTAAACTTTATTGCTTCCTGTCTTATCTTGATCTCGCAAGACAAGACAAGATCAGACCAAGACAAGACTTGACAGCTGAAAGACAAGACAAGAATTTAAAAAAAAACAAGACAAAACTTTTCAGTGGTCACCACGTTAACCCCGATTTTAGTTCATTGGACTTAGGAAGGACGACGTTTATTCCGAATCAATTGATAATATTTAGTTATTTAGGCAATAAACTAGTAAAAATGTGGCGAGATGGAATTTCTGACAAATCGGAAATTGCATTGCTGCAGCCAAAAAGGCATTTAAAAAATGCATTATTTGAGAGGCCTCTTGGAAGATGTCAAAACTTGGTAAATAAGTGTCAGAACTGGCCCAGATCGGGTACTCGGGGGTTTTCGAGATCGCTGATCACGAATATGATGTTCAAATTGACCCCCCAAACACCTAGAGCTCAGGAACGCCGATGAACGTCATCTACGTGGGACTCTCCCACAAATCACGCGGGAAAGAAGGAAAACTAGGCGCTCTGGGTTTTTTGGGGTCGCTGAATCTGAATTTAGCGTCGATAACGACCCTCCAAGGTGCACTGGAACCTGACCCTAAACGTCATCTCCGTGGCTTTTCCTGACACAATCAAAAAAAGAGAACCGAAATCGTTTTGAGGGGTTTTTTGGGGTGCTGAATACAAATTTCACGTCGATAACGACCCCTCGAACCCCTGGTGCACCGGAACCTCACCCTGAACATCTTCTCTGTGGCTTTTTCAGACACAATCGAAAAAGACGGACCGAAAACCGTTATGGGTTTTTTTTTGGGTCGCTGAATCCAAATATGACATCGGCGAATACCCCACCGGCACCTGGTGGCCCCGAACCCGGACGTGCACGTCATCTCCGAGAATTTTCATGAGAAGAGTGCCAAAAAACAAACAATTATGAGATGGTTTTTGGTGAGTTTGTTGGGGTCGTGTCTGTAAAACCCTCCGAGACGACGTTCAGGTCCAGGTCCCGCGGTACACCAGGTGTCTGAATTAAGCGGCCCAAAAACGCGCCTGTAATGATTTTTTGGGTGTCCGTGGGGTGTTCGACCATGTCATTTTTGGATTCAGCGACCCAAAAACTCCCTCATAACTATTTTCGGTTTGTCTGTTTCGATCGTGTATGGAAACCCCTCGGAGAAGATATTCCGGGTGAGGTTCCGGTGCACCAGGGGTTCGGGGGTTCAAGGGTTCGTTATCGACGTCAAATTCGGATTCAGCACCCAAAAAAAAACCCATAACGATTTTCGGTTCGCCTGTTTTCATTGTGTCAGGAAAAGCCACGGAGATGAAGTTTAGGGTCAGGTTCTGGTGCACTAGGTGTTCGGAGGGTCGTTTCCGACGTGAAATTCGGATTCAACGCTCCACAAAACGTCCCTATTATAATTTTCGGGTGGTTTTTGGGACTCTTCTCAGGAAAATTCTCGGAGATGACGTCCGCGTCCAGGTTCCGGCGCACCAGGTGCCCGTGGGGTGTTCGCCGATGCCAGATTTGGATTCAGCGACCCAAAGAAAAACCGGGCGCCGAGTTTCCCTTCTTTCCCGCGTGATTTGTGGGAGAGTCCCACGGAGATGACGTTCATCGGCGGTCTTGAGCTCCAGGTGTTCGGGGAGTCAATTTGAACATCATATTCGTGATCAGCGACCTCGAAAACCCCCGGCTACCCGATCTGGGCCAGTTCTGACACTTATTTACCAAGTTTTGACATCTTCCAAGAGGCCTCTCAAATAATGCATTTTTTGAATGCATTTTTGGATGCAGCAATTCAATTTCCGATTTGTCAGAAATTCCATGTCGCCACATTTTTTACAAATAATTTTTGGAAGAGAATGTAGAAAACCGCATTCCGATCCGTCCACCACAACTAGTTTTAGAACTTTTTTAGTTCATTGCCTCTACTAATTGATGAACTGAAAAAGCATATTACAAATGCGGCTGAAAAAATTAGGTAGTAACCACAGGTTTTTCAAAATATCAGATATTCTTCATTGCTTGTTTATGCATTTCGGAGACAGGTGGACATGTGAAGCAATGGAAATGTTGAATTAGTGAAATAAAATTACAGTCTGTTTAACAACTAATATGTTCCTTAAATCCGTTTTTAATAAACAAATTTACATTGATAAAGAACATTTATTTGTGCAAAAATAAATAGATGTTAGCCCTATGTTCAGATACACTCTATAAAATTCGTTAGAATCCTTTAGAACATTCCAAATTGTACCTTTGTAGAATATTATTAAATGGATAAAAATTAGCAGTAGTTATATTTATTTCTTGTGTATTTGGAACGCATAATTCTGTAAAACAAATTTATTGGGTACGTAGTCTATATTATTATTTCATAGTAGGCAAAAAGTCTAACTGTATTCTTATATTTAAACGTTTGTAATCATCGAGTCGGGTTTAATATCCTCTAGACGTTAATAAAAAATACATAAACATATACACAAGCGAGTCTCAATTAACAATACAGTGTCCGTTAGCCGAGAGCGTTAAAACATCAACCACACACAAATAGAGTCAACTCTACATCTGCATCGTAGGTTGGAGTCTCACCAGAATCCACTCATTGCATTCGACGTAGGGTAAGGTGTATATACATATATATATATATATATATATATATATATATATATATATATATATATATATATATATATATAAGTACAAATATTTTAAGATGGGATAGAGAAAATAAAGAATTAACGGAACCACCCGTCAAAAAAATTTCAAACTTATTTATAAAACGAAAAAATTTGTTTTCGAAATTTTCTATTATCTATTCCGTTCGTTCGATTTTGTTATAATAAATTGGTATTTATCTAGCTGTACCTACAGGAAGTGTGTTTTATCGGTAGTGAGTGGTTATAATGAATAAAAATGTTGCAGTTTTGCCAGTTTGTAACGAAATAATGAAAAACGAATGCAATAATAGTGGAGCTAACTGGATTAACTGTTACCTACCTATTTATCAGGTATTATTACTAATAGGAATATTAATTTTTGTCTCTTCTGCATTTAGAAATGTTGCAAAAAAACGACCGCATGGTAGCAGATATTGTTGACAGATGTAAGTTTTATCTATGAATCTAAGCCATCTCAGTCGAAGCGTATCATAGGCGCCGACTTTCCGTAGGAAAAAAAGGTTTTGCCCCATTTTTTAAATATCGAGCTAAAATTCTGGAATATTTTTTTTATTGCTTTTAAGACCTCCCTGAGCAGGTGGTTAAAATTCTTGTACTTAGTCATAGTTAACTCTGTATATATAAAATTTTTCAAAATTAATTACAATAAAAATAAAATACACCGTAGTTAAGCTTAAACTGCGTATCTCTACAAAAAATAAAGTAACTTTTTATTTGGATCGTGACATTTTTTTTAAATCTTTGTTTAATTCAAGAACGTAGGTTTCGAATATATAATTAGATTTTACATGGCACGTTGATTCATGCAAATTCCTTAACTCTATGACTGTTTTCGTCAATATCTGTGAAACTAAACGATGTACGGATACCGCTTGTAAGTTTGAATAATAAAATAAGATAATTTGACGATTTTTGTGATTTATTTATATGCTTTGTGGATGTATAAGTGACTACTTTATCGAAAATGAGTCGAGCACGCTCCCACAACATACATTTCTCACACCTTGGATTTGATGGTGCTAATCTAATCCTCTCTTAATGCTTGGGGCCATTTTCGAACCTCAAGGGAGGCATAAGGTATCCTAGGTCAAAACCATCAATCGAATTGCAATGAATTATTCAATCAGAAAGCGAGAAGTTCTGCGAAAAAAATAGAATTTGTACGTCGTGGGCGATAATGGAACTCCACGTATAACAGCACTTTATTGAAGATGAAAAAAATCAGAAAGAGCACTAACACTGCCGTGAACTTACAAATTTATTGTCAAACTGAGAGGGTAAGAAAGATAGATACATTAAATTAAATACTTCCTATAGAGAGTCTTAATGGTAAATTTGATCAAACTTCACCAACATGTAACATAAGGGATTTGTACGGTGTGACAATTTTATAAATATTTTATTTTTGTATCCCTGTGTGAAAAGATTACCTATTTGGCAATATTTGGGCGGTGATATTTATGCAATATGCACTATTTATTTAAGTATTCACGAATTTAACCATATCACGCCACTCCAGGGACTTAGTTACTGGATCGGCAGTATACAAGGTGTTTCTCGAGTAGAGGTCAAAAGGTTTTCTGTTATATAAATGTGAAGTCTTAGGACAGCCATTGTCCAGCTACAACATGTCAAAAATTAAAAGAAAAATCAGTTTTTAATTTTTAATTTCTAAATCGCTTAACAAAAATATATCGTCTTGTATAATATTACAAATACACTTTTACACTTTTTTGTATTTCAAACCGATTAACAACAAAATTGATTTATTTGATCAAGTGTCTTGTAAACTAATGTCTTGAGATGCCCCCAAACAAAAAAATCAATAGGGTTCATATCGGGTGATCTGGTTGGTCAAGATTTATTACCGAATCTTTTAGTTAAAAATTAGCGAGCAGTCAAACTAAAATGTGAGGGAACGAGTAAGGTCCAACAAGGAAATATCCAATAATATGCAACTATACATTCAAGAAAACTGATGTTGAAATCGAAATTCCATTATGGCATTAGGGTTTTTTTTCATCAGGCTAAGCGTGTTTGTTATAGCATCTCTAGAAAAAATATCGTCGTTGGTAAACAATATGTCAGTAGTAAAGTAAACATTTTGATAATTTCTTTGCAAAATCCAGTGACAAAATTGTAAACGAATATCCACCTTTAAACTACGTACAAACATAACAACATCCATACTTACAATAGGGTGACTTCTGCGCTGGGGAGAATCTCTTCTAGAGTCCTTTGGCCATGGACTGGCTCAGTTTCAATAGTATTTATACTCGATTTATACGTATTAGAAAAATTATACTATATATTGAAACAATAGAAACAGCCAGTAAGTCTATCGCTTGGTTTTTATAGATAGCAAGAAGGGTAGACATAGTTTGGTTTGATAGCAACCTTGCAACTGAACACTGTTTTGAATTTCACTGTGAAATTGACACATAATCGATTGTAAATATGTTTATATTTTATAAATTTTGGTACAATAAAATAATTTAATATTCGTATGTACGCTAAAAAGTTTTTAATTTAAAATAATTTATAAAAATATGTGTCCTAAAGACAGGTAAAGATACAAAAGAAGAAAAAACCTTTGAAATTTTATTTAAACAAACATTCCATTCATTAAATTAATGTGTGGAACTGTACAAATGTAGCGTAAGAGGTTATTTGTACATATATAAAAACTCGATTTCGTTCTCATGTTGTTGTTCGATGAGGCGTTTTGTTCCAGCTTTTGCGAGACGTCCGTAAATGTACACAAAAGGAAAACAGAGGAAAAGAAATGCCCAGTTTCACATTCTCATTGCTCGAAGACAATATCTCTTCACCCTTAGGTATCCTTCAAAACAACGTCTTTATTGAATTTGTCAAAAGAATAATGTTGGTTGAATTATGGACTGCTTTTATGAACCAAAATATAACTCGGTGAATTAGGGAAAGAAACAAGAAACTTGATGATAACAAAAGCATAAAAATCATTTACTATACAGCATACGAATCGATTCAAATATTATAATTTAATTAAATTTAGCTGTATCTGTGGCTTTTATTATGTATAAAAATATATCTATCTCTGCATTGATAAAAATACAACACACCAAGACGTAATGTTACAACTGTATTTGAAACTTACTACCTATGAATATGAAGTAAAACCGTGTCTTTGCACACATGAAATGTAATTTTACACCGTGTTTATGCAATTTTACATGAAAGATATAAATGTACGGTACTCACATAAAGACTCTTGTAATACGATATGAATTTGGTATTTTTTACATTAATGTATAATGTGAACAGCTTGTAAATGTACAATCATTTTTATCAGGGCACTGATAAAAAATTATTAGCAATATTATACACTGGATTGGTTGTTTATTGCCTAGGCCAGTATGAAAAATAAACACACCAGAATATAGTGTTACAGCTGTAATGGAAAATTACTACTTATGAATATGCATTTTTTCATAGTAAAACCATGTTTTTGTGCATATGAAATGTAATTTTACAACATTATGTATTTTTTAGAAAAAATTATATTATTTTACATGAAAGATATAAATGTATGGATTTGATATTTTTTTACATTATTGTATGATGTGGACAACGTGTAAATTTACAATCATTTTTATCAGTGTAGTTAAATTAACCAAAGAGTAAAAAATCGGCATGGAATTAAAAGTCTCCACTAACTATCTTCTTGCGGTAGCTCAATGACCTTGAAACTTTATATTGCAGTACCTATTTGACATGAAGACATTTTTCAACAAATTTATGTAAACAAATATGTATACAGTTTATTTAGCAGAATAAGATCGTTACATATAGAAATATTTTTAAATATTTCTTGGCAACAATATTTTAGGATGCGCCCTAAATTTCTTTAAGACATACCCACATAAATGTTTAATAAAGTTTCCTTTTAATTATTGTTTAATATGGGCATTCATTGTGCTTTATGTGTTGTCTTGTTTATTTTAATTTAAATTGTTTTTCTATTAATCTCTTGAGATGATCTTAATAACATATGGCGCACTAATAACACTATATCTATTGATATCCGTTCTTAATATTCAGATTTGAAATTTAACTTTATTTTATTTTTGGCTTAGTTCGAATTGGAAAAAAAGCAAATCTTAAAATGTATTAAATGGTCATGCGCAAATAATAATTATTTATGCATGGTTTTTAAGTGAGTTATGACCATTACCGCAAGTTGAATACTATACTCTATCTACGACTATAACAATAAATACTAAGATACAAGTATCGAGAAAGAAAATTGGTTTGAAAATGTCAAAATTATTTTGTTAAAATATCAAATGACATTAGTCCCCTCACTGATAATAATTGACAGTTCCGCCTACTGAGAGGCGTTGGCAATTTAATAATTTTAAAATCTTTTAATTATTCATTCCTTTCCACTTGTTAAAAATTCTTTCCATTTTACACCAATGGAATGTATTTATCGGCTTAAAAATTTCCAAGAATTTACTGCGTACACTATTTACATACCGAAATATCATTGTAGAAGCCCAGCGTGAGTTATAATAACTCACTATAAAAACTCACGCTATTTGTGTATTGATACTATCAATTGCTCAAAAGCAGTTGAATAATTAATATATAAACTAATAGGAGTAGATAAACATTTTTAACAGATAACTCAGGGATGTTTTCAATGACATCAAGATTTTTTTTACTGTATTAGAAAGGGATTTTAAGCTAATATAAATCAAATCTTTTACAATTCCTATCAATGATATCTTCATATTTCAAATAATAAATTTCAAAATGTCACGTTTTGGCACTGCGAATTTTCAATCTACTATTAGAAAAAAAATCAAAAAAATACCACGAACAGTCACAAATACACGTGGGCAATATTTATGGAGTCCTGCTGTGAACCAACAAATCCCATTGAATATAATCAGGTGTTCAGCAAAATTTGGCAAGGAGGTTCAAATAGCTGTACAAATACACTCAGTTCCAAAAAAAGTGACGCACTTGATTTTTGACCTAAGTTTGTTTTCTTTTTACTTCTAAACTAGTCGGCCAATTTTTAATTTTTTTTTATTTGTTAGTAGGTTTGTCTTTGCCTTTCCAAAAAAATTAAAGACGCCGAAATTTTTTCAAAGCCTCCTGGATGGTAGTGGAAAAACTCGAGTCATGTTTTTTTACTAATTTTTGACTCACCCTGTGTGTTAATCAAGTAATGGTATAGTAGGTGCTTACACTCTATATGAAATATGTGTCTTTTGTGAGCATTTTGTTATTTTATTCATTGATTTATCTCTAAAATTGTCCAAATTACAGCTTTTTTGCTCAAGTTTTGCAACTTTCTTAATTTATCGAGAAAATTTTCTAGTAAAATAAACATACGATTTTCACGAAACGCTTTTATTAAACGCAATATTATAACCTGGGGTAACTGATTAATACCGTGTATTGCCTCCCCTAGCCTCAAAGGGTTTCTAATCTACACGGCATACTGGAAATTAGGTTTCTTATCCTGTCCATTATTTGAGGCATTTTATATAATTTTTGTCACTAAAACTTGTTTAATGCTACTTAATTAATGACAAAACGTCAAATGCGTTAAATGACACAACGTCAAATTGCAAGTGGCAGTTGTTTCAAAGGCAATATGATCCTACAAAGAAATATGGGATAAACGTAAATGATAAATTAAGAAAGTTGGTATATACAAAACTTAAGCTGTAATTTGGACAATTTTAGAGATAAATCAATGAATAAAAAAACAATATGCTCGCAAGAGAAGCATCTTTCATATAGAGTGTAATCACCTACTATAACATTACTTGATTAACACACAGGATGAGTCAAAAATGAGTAAAATAACATGACTCGAGTTTTTCCACTACCATCCAGGAGGCTTTGAAAAAAATTCGACGTCTTTAATTTTCTTTGAAAGGCAAAGGAATTACCTACCAACACATAAAAAAAATTAAAAATCGGCCGACTGGTTTATAAGTAAAGAAAACAAAGTTAGGTCAAAAATCAAGAGCGTCACTTTTTTGGAACTGAGTGTAGTAAGTGGTTGATTGACAATAGTAAAAGTCAAAGCTGTCCTGTACGCCATTTTTTATAAACTGATCAAAACGAGGTGAACATAGTACTTTACCACGGCTGTTCTTAAAACCTAATCGACACTGGAAAACGAAAATCGATAATTGGTACGACAATGTTCCTGTTGGAAAAATACTATAGATGGTTGGACTAAATCGTCTGCTGAGGCTATTGGCCTAAATGTAAAGGACATAAAGATAACAAACCATTCGAAGTCAATTGCTGCTGGCGAATTGGCAAAAAATGGCGTGCAGGAACAACTGCTGAAAATTACTGATCAGAAGAGCCCAAATTCTATAAAACCATACTTAAACATCCACCAAAAACATTACAATACTATAATAGAAATTCTATAGTAGAAAAAATAGTCAATCTAATGTTGCTTTAAATTTTAATAACTGTAGATTTACCAGCTGTACTTTTAAAAAATGTTTGTTTTGTTGTGTTGCGACTTATTCGATTTTTTTGTCTGACATTGACAAATGCCTCATAATTTTATGTTTAATTTTTCAAGCAACCTACTTTCCAAGCTACGTGCTTTCGATTGCCATAAAATTATCTCGTACATTGTTAGTGTCCTAGGGATATTATAGCTGAAAATATCTTTGTATGTATACGGGCCTTAGTATGCACTGTGTGTGTTAAATTCACGAAACTTTATGATGAAACATAATAGGTGAATATATGTTTTTTTTCTTATTCTAAATAATTTGTCAGACTATAGATTGGTACATACCGTAGAGAAAACTTGTATAATTGGCATAGTGGTAAGATATGTCTCTTTCTATCTTGTTGAAATTTTTTAGACTGTCTTTAAAAACAGCTACAACTATGAATTCGTTACAAATTGCGTATAAAAAAGATGTCCTTAAAGCATTGCAGGAATATAATTTTTTAAATACACACCAATTTTAATAATAGTACATAAAAATCCTTATTCTCCGTGCCTTTAGCATTAAAGTGACACTCTCTCGTAAATCATATCGAATTTACTGTTTTCAGGAAATCTTTACGTCCCTAAATGAATCCTTATTTCTCCTGGACTTAGCACTTCTCTGAAGGTGACATTTACTATTCAGTTAATTTAACACCCATAAACTACGCTATTAATATTTATTAAAAAAGAATAAGCAATCCTTCATATTTGTTGTTCTCATACAATCTTCCCTACCAGAACAATTTCTTTGTTTTATGACGCTCAGTGTGTTCTAAATTGAGGAAGATACATTTTAATAAAATTAATGCCAAGTATAACCTAACATTGCCCTCTTCTTGCCGAGTTTCATCAAGAAAATTGAAACTTCGTTGTTTATGTGCATAAAAAATTAATCCGGGAACGAAAAAGAACGGTAAAATTCAATTTAGTTTCTATTTCGTTTCGTACGGATATAAAGAGATAAATTGTCTGCCAGAAGTTTATAGTCATTCTTCAGGTTATCCTATGGAAGAAAAATAATTAGCGAAATGTATATAAAATGTTTCAGAATAATTTCTTTTTGGATTATTTTTTGTACTACTAACGCCCACGGGCGTGCTGTATTACATTCACTTATTCACTCCCCTTTAACTAATGGTGTGTTTTCTATTTTTATTGAAGGAAAATATATATTAACTACAAATAATAAATTAAAATTAATTTAATCATGAATTATATGTTTATGTTTACAAAACAATTAATGGAATTACTTATAAATATAGGACAGAATTTGTCCTGTCCATTTCCTACTTATTCCGCAGGATTATTTGTTGCTACTGGCACAAATAAGGGTGGTGGTGTTCTTCTGGAGCGTGATAGAGAATTTAATGCCTTTCAATTTAATATCAAGTCCATTTGTTCCATATTTTCTGACAATAAACATATTGACATATTATCAGGAAAAGTACAAATAAAGCACCAGTGGTTCTATATTCTTGTTATAATATATTCCGCCATATTGCAGTAGTGATGACAATAATTTACTGTATAATGCATTGATATCTGTAAATGAGTTTTATGGTTCCAATTTGCTATTGATGGGGGATTTTAACATTTCAGATGTGTTGCTGATAAATCTACGCCTGTAACCTATCAATTAACACTGAATTTTTTAAACTTCTATGGCCTAACTCAGATCAATAATGTGTTAAATTTTCAGGATAGAATGCTTGATTTAGTTATAATCTAATTAAAATGCTGCTGTAGTTAGAGCTCAGGATATCGTTCTTCCAGAATATCGGTACCATCCATCATTTGTTGATACTCATTTTAAGAAAGAAAAATTTCCATTTAATCAACAGAATTACTTTAATTTAAGAAAAGCAAATTTTCCTGTTTTGTATGATATTATTTTGAGTACTGATTGGTCCTTTCTTAGTGATAGTGGCGATCTAAATTTTGTATTAACTGCTTTTTATGATAAGTTAAATAACATCTTTGAAGATTGCGTGTCAATGAAAAAAAAATATATATAAAAAAATATATCTACCTTGGTTCAATGGTCAAATAATTAGAAAAATTAGGCAAAGAAGTAATACACTCAAAAAGTATAAACCGTCTGGTGACACTTTCTTCTTAGACAATTTTAAACATTTGCAGTCTGAGATTAAGCATGAAGTAAGCAGTTCTTATAAGTTATATGTACGAAACATTGAAAATAATATTCAAAATGATCCAAAAAACTTTTGGTCTTTTATAAATGCTAAAAGGAATATTTCGTCTATACCATCTATGCTCTTGTACAAGGTCAAACTTTTGATGATCCGCTATAGTGAACTGTTTTGCAGAATTTTTTTTTCAGTCATACACACAACCTAGCAGCGGTCTTTTTGTAACCTCGACTGTGCGTCTGCTCTTGCTGCCCCTCTAACAATAATTTATAACTTGTTAAAAACATCGTGTTATCCTGATTCTTGGAAGTTATCTAGAGTTTGTCCAATATTCAAGAAAGGCTGCAAGAATGAACTGTGTAACTATCGGCCAATTACTATAATCTGTAATTTTTTTAAAATATTTGAAATTTTGTTACACAATGTTTTGTATAGTTATCTATCTTGTTTGATATCTAGCGAGCAGCATGGCTTCGTAAAAGGTAAATCCGCTGTTACTATCTTAGTCCAAAAAACGCAATTTATCAGTGAAAGTCGTGACAGGATGAGTCAAATGGATGTTATCTACACTGATTTTACTAAGGCTTTTGACAGACTAGATCTTGATATTTTGTTAACTAAACTAAATGCTCTTGGATTATCTGACTCCCTTTTAAAACTTTTTCAATCATATTTAAGTAACAGATATCAGTATCGTGGTTTTAAATCTCACATGTTTCATCAAATATCTGGCATACCGCAGGGTTCCATACTCGGACCTTTAGTTTTTGTATTATTTATTAATGACATTGTGATATTTACAGAATGCAATTGACAATGTTTGCAATTGGTGTTTATATAATTGTTTACCTTACACACTGAATAATGCAATACTTCTGAGACCAAATTACATTAAAGACCTTGAAGTAACATTCGAGCCAATCTTGTCACATTGACTTTATGACGTCTTGCGCATTTAAGACTAAGGGTAATTTTTTTTTATTAAGTAAGTAATTGTCCTGTGTAAATTAAAATTCATTGGCAGGTTAAAGTCACTTTTGACATTGTCGATATTTAATTTCAAATAATTTTAATGTATTGGTAGGTATAATAATTTTTATAGTTAGATATTTGACTCAACTTACAGGAGGCCACCTGAAGAAGCAATCCTAAAAATGCAGAAAAAGGTCAAATTTCATCTATTATTGTGGTTGAATTTTTGAGTTCCCACAGTTTCAAAAGTGAACTTAGATATTATAGAATGTTTTCATTAAACCAGGTTAGTAAATTTAGCTAGATTCATTTTTATTTTAGATAATTATTGAATATAGCTTTGTTTGTGGAATTGTTCATTAGCATACCTAGATATTTGGATTCAGAGAGCATACATATGACTTCATTGATAGGAACTGTAGGGGATTTGATTTATATTAGCTTAAAATACCTTTCTAATACAGTAAAAAACTGAGTAGGTTTTGGTGCTTATACAAGACACGAGAAAAAATAATTTTAATATTTTGGAAATATTTTGTTAATTAACACCTTTGTATTCATATAATGGTCGTACAAAAAATAGTATAAGTATCTTGAATAGTAAAGAGTTTACCCATCTCCTCCAATATTATCGTCGATCGGTAAAAAACTTAATATTCTTTATAGCTCAGCATCAGCTAACAAAGCTGAAGAACGCCGAAAACAATGCCCGGTATATTCCTTTTGGTTTCGTAATTTCAAGATTTAATAGTTTGCTATTTTGTACTCAACGTGTTTTCCCAATCACCTGCTAAACAAGTGTTCACTAATCACGTGATAGTAACTCGCACGCGTATTAAATAGCAAACGGTGGTTACAGTTGGGAGAGGAATAATTTGGTAAATTATTTATGTTGGTGTAAATTTCAATCAAATAATTAATATGCTAAGATTTATCCTTTAAAGATTTTGTTAATATTCTTACAATACATACATTATTTTACTATTTCTAAAATAGTAGCGTGTAAAGGCTATTTCTTGCTGTGTACAATGGAGACGATTGAATTTCTTTTCTAGTTGTATTGTTGGTTTTGGCGGATCTAGTAAGCTCTAATTATCTTCTGTGAACGTAATGAATTCATTGTTCCGTATTTATTGTTTTTTCGGTTAATGTATTTCTGGGAAAACCAGTGCACAAAGACGCGTTATTCTAATAATAGTAGTGAGACGATCGTAAACAAAAATCATTCACTTAATGTTTATTGCTAATACTTTTTTGGATGGATACTGATTATCAGTCTGTTCAGTTTCAAATGTAGCACCTCCTACCTAACTAAAGCCGGTTAAGTTTTTGAAGAGGATTTTTTATGGAAGGTTTCTACAACATTTTGCACATCATCTGGGGAAAACTGGTTTGAAATTTTAACTATTATAAAAGTTAGGATAATAAATAAATGTTGTTTTGATGTAAGGAAATATCGTAGTGCTTCATTTGTACAACTATAATTTTTTTTTATAACGCTAGAGATACATAAGGAAATTATTATAAAATTTATAGTTTTATTAGCTAAAATGTTTTATAAGCTTATCGCAATTTTTTTTATAAAATAGTTATATACAGGGTGAACCTTAAATAAGTACAAATATTTTAACCAGCAGTATAGTTCACTGTGTAGAACACATAATTAATAGTGTTTTTACATAAACATCAGAAATAAAAAACTGAAATTTTAAATAAATTTTGTAATTTTTCTGTAGAAAACTTGTTGAGGACCGCTGACTTTCATACATTTATGAGTCATAGCACTGCAGATTGAACGTGTGATTCACAGTGTTGCCAGTGTTACACAAATGTCTTTGCTTTTCTTGATATTAAGCGCATACGTCAAGCTGCTATTTTGTTATTTAATATTGCGTGTACATACCTTTATTTTCAAAATTTGTTTCACTGATTAAAGTGTGAAATCACTTTATGGTTCTGGATTCGAAATAAATGGTTAATACTGACTCATTTGGGGTTATGTGGTGAATATTAAATTTAATATGCGGTGTGAAAATCATAGGTTTTCGTTATTCTTCATAAAATAACTTAAGGAATTTGTGTCTTGTGTCTCTTTCTAACAGTGTACAATGACATTTAACTTGTGAAATGTGGATTACTCATTAAATAGTTAATTTTTTAACACACAGGTAAGCTTGTGTGCACGTTTATGTATAATTTTTGAACATTGAACATAGTAGTATCACGTAATATCTTCCTAAATACTTTATGGTAGTATGTATTTAACTTGCGGAAATTAATTTTTAATCGTTTATAGTAAGGTCAGTTAAGCAGTTAAAATTTATGTTAATAATACTGCGTATCATACTACATACCCAAACTTTGCTGTACTTATGCTTCAAACAAGTATTTTTAAAATAGAATTTACTATTACGTTAAAGAAAACTTAATATTTATATTAGAGGAGATATGGCAACCTCGCAACAAATCATATGGTTCATTAGGTTGGTTATGAGAGATCTGTTAGCGTCCTCAAAATGTGGATATTTAAAAAAAAAAAATTATATCTCCGTAAATATTAGAAATTTTTAAAAATGGCTTTCACTAGACTGATCTATATGACGAACTACACCAGCAGTTAAAATATTTGTACTTATTTAACCCTGTATTTGTCGTAGAAGCTATTTTATAATTTAGCTGACAAAACGTTCTAGTGATAAATTTATAAAATATTTCAGTTACTGACAACAAAATGATGGTACTTGCCGATATAATAAAACAAATATGTATGTCGAAAGCAATAATAATACAGTAATAAAATAATAATTGTCGTGGAAGCCGAAAATTATAAAATTGTTTTGCTGGTTGAGGGAGCTCTTTCGGTAATGCGAGTGAATTTATAATTAGTTCAGTTCAGCAGAACTGGACCTAGATTCAATAAACTTTAATAGACTCAAAAAACTTTAATTTTAAAAATAATTTTGTATGCTAAATGTTCTTTAAACAATATATTATATATCTACAATAGAGACCAAGCCATTGACACTACAAATACAAATATAATAATAAAAATGTCATATCTTTCGAAGGATGCAAAAACCTTGGTATTTATTTTTCGAAATATTGTTCTACTAGTGTGAAGAATCGTCGAATTTATAGTTGGAATTACGGTCAACCGACGTATATTTACTAACGAGTTACTAGATTCAATTTAATAGTGAGCTGAAGCGAAAATATCAATTTATTTATGGTCAATCCGCATGAGATTGGTAAATATACGTAACCGATAGTAATGTATTCATCAAACTTTGTTGAGTGTAAATCGAAATGAAAATAAAGCCTTTGTTTATTTGTAATTTGAATTGGATTTTTTTTTAAGTTTTTTTACTGGCTATTTACAGGTTACAGCGTAAAGAGAAAAAATAAATCGATGTTTGTAATTAAAAGTTTGGTATTACGTTCTTATACAAAACGTCACACGTATTTTTGCGGAATATTTGGTTAAAGTAAGGTTTCAAAGATTGCGCACATTATGAGGATTAAGCCTACTCGGACCAGCAAATTTTTGTGCAAGTTCTATATGTGGCAGACGTTTTGACGACCACGTTCTCATATCAGTCGCTTTTACGTAAACAAGTATTTCCGTATTAGAAAACTACGAAACATGTTAACCAGACTGCTTTTCATTGTTTAATGAGGACA
The DNA here is from genome assembly GCA_037114965.1 of Monochamus alternatus. Lineage (NCBI taxonomy): Eukaryota > Metazoa > Arthropoda > Insecta > Coleoptera > Cerambycidae > Monochamus > Monochamus alternatus. The sequence continues at coordinate 6,642,907 of CM073426.1, read as the reverse complement.
TTGCATGAATTTTATATTGATTTGAAATATATTACAGTCGATTCATTTAATTTTATACTTATGAACTTCATCGGTGTAAATTTTAATGAAGTTAAGTGCAGAAATACGGATAGTCAAAGAAAGCAGGTGTTTATTTTTCCATTTTAACATTACTATAATTATTCATGGTGATGTGGTGTTGTTAAGCGTAGCTTATTTCTTTGTTTTCAATATATAGTGCTTTCGAAAAGTAACGAATAAATTCATTATTTTTGAAATTGAGAAGTTATCGAAAAAATCCCCTGGCACGTCGATTTTAAAAACAAAATCGACGTGCCAGGCGTTTCGATAATTTCTCAACTTCAAAAATAATGAATTTATTTGTTACTTTTCGAAAGCACTGTAGATCCGCTCATAAAACAACAATACTGTTGGTTACATCCAGGGAAAAGGGTTTTACTTGAGGTACATATTTTATAAAATTATGCCATCTGAAAACTTGTTTTATTTTGAAAAATAATATATAAAAATAATGAATAATGATATTTAACATTTTTTAAAAATTTGATAATTATTTTTTTGTTGTTATTTACTGCTGATTTAATTTCTCTTTAAAAATTTAAAAAAAATCTAATTTATTATTTTTGTTTATTATGTTTCCAGAATGAAACATGTAATTTAATGTAGTGAAATCAGATAGCAAAATTTTATAAATGCCTCAAATAACATTCAAATCTCGTAAATGGTAGGAGCAAATAGAGAACTTGTTATTTGGTATCGGATTGAAACGCTAAATACAATAAGGTGTAAGTTTGCTTTACCATTGATTTTCTAAACGATTCTCTTCTAAGGGAGTATAAGTACTTATATTGCTAAGCGTATAAATACATAGTAATATGAATTAAATTTTAATAATGAACATTTATTTTTTTATATTTATTACTTATTGATAATATTTATAGTAAAAGTACAATTGTAAAGACTGTATCATTTAAGAATTCTCCACTTCTTGCGATATCAGTAACTCATGACAATATTTCTAGGATCAGCTGCTTTTAAAGATCCATTGTTTGTAGTAGGCTCGTTAAATGAAAATTGTTCGCTATTCTCCGCAGAGCTAGTTTGAAGAATTCTCTTAGCAATTTTGGTCTTACTTTCTACAGAATGTATCATGCTTCAGCAACCGCATCCGATCTTCAACCCCCATAATGCTATCGATAAGCATTGTTGCGGAAGTTCTTCTAAGACAATGCCCTGCATAAGTACTCTTCCCCATTTTGGAAGCTTCAAATACAATGCCATATCATTTGCTACACTACCAATTTTATGGATACCTATAACAGCTTTATACCATTTCCTATTTTGATATTTCAAAAAAAAAACGTTGTTCCTTAAAATCGGGAGAACGCAAATTAAAATACTTTCTGTATTTACTTAAATATTCATTTGACGTTGAAAGTTTTATTCTAATTGCATTTAGTGTTAGCAATTTTAATTAGCAGCAAAGATCCCATATCTTCAATATCATCAATTGTCATCTTCACTATTTCGTCGCAACGACATGCCCCAGATGTACCAAATATCAAAATTACCTGAACAAATCAGAGTTGATTAGCACAATATGAAACAAACAAAATGTAATTTTATTACTTTTATCGCCAAATACTTTTTGTCTGGAGCATTGGACAAAAATGTATGGAACTGTTCCCTTAACAAGACTCTCGATTTCTTTTTGGCTTATAATCTTATTGTTTTTTCAAAAATGCACCAAATTATTTTTATTTTTCGATGTTCACATTATGCTTCAAACTTAACACAGTATATTTTGCAACTTTATTCAATACCAATGTCAATGTAACATAATAACACCTAACAATAATAAATGTATGTATTGCCCCTATTTATTGAAATTGAAAAAGTTGCTATGTAGGATGAATTCCTTCAATATTGCGAACGTCCAAATAATATGCCAAGATTATTCCTTTCCATTTTCTATTTGCTAATGGAATAAAAATCGCACAAACAGGCTGAGTAAACAATGAAGTTCCTTTCAATTTCATTAGGAACTTAATTACCCAAATTAATAGTGCAAATACCTATTTGTACATTTCCTGGATGATTAAATAAAGATAATGGAGAATTAATCTCAATTATTGTTATTTTTGACGGTATTTTTAACTGGACAGAAGATGTAGAATATATAAAAATATAATTAGAGTTATTTTTAAGTAGGTGTAAAATCTGTAACAATAATGTTCTACTTCTGTCTTAACCCATTGTGACATTGTGAATTTTTGTTATATTGATATGCCAAAATACATACATAATTACTTATTCTTAGCATTAGGAAAAGGTTACTATTCATTGTAAATCAGCTTCTTCAGTGTATCTTCTCACGAACACAAATTTTCTGAGGAGTACCTTCTGCAATTTGAATTTATCGTTTTCTTTTTGGAGGACAATGACACTCGCTTCTTCGGTTTTATTATCAGATTTTGTTCTCTTCCATAGCTACTGTACCGATTCTTTGGAGTTAGTCAGGTTTATTTCAACAATGGATTATAGTTGACAACCGTTCAAGTTGTCCATTGTTCCCCCATCATCTTCATCCGGGAGTTTATCCATGTTGTCAATGTAAGACTATTTTACTAGGCTTGCTCTTGCAAGCTTTGCTCAAAGAAGCCATCCACGATACGAGTCAAGTTAACATGGACCTTTACGATATCCATTTGATGCTAAACAATACTCTCCACCCAACATTATGGACCATGCTAACATCGCTGAATTTAGAGCAGAAACCGATGCAGAACTAACGAGAAATAAACAGAACACGAAATTTGAAAGACTACAACAAGAACAACTCCCTAAAAAGAGAACCATGCCAGGACTTAACACGAATAAAATTGTCTACAATATCTCCAAATTGGTCCTTGATGAAGCCTCAAAAAATGTGCTGTCAAAAAGTTTTAATTATGCTGTAACGCCAACACCACACAGTGGAAAACATCATATGCGGAGTAGAAGCGTCTATTGAGAATAGGGACACCAACATCGCAGAAACTATCAGACAGAATATGTCCCAAATACTGAGAAGAGCTAAACCGTCAAAAAAGAATCTTACAAGAGAAGAAACTCAAGCCCTACGTAATCTCCAAAAGAACACCGAGGTACTTATCCTTACATGTCATAATGGACACTCAAGAATATGACAGGAAGATCATGGCTTTACTTACCGACCCTATTTGCACAGACCCTACTACATACCTTGAGAAGACCACAAAAGCTAAAATTAAAGCGTCAAACATCAGACAAGAACAACAGCTGCAACTTATCCCAAGAAAGAAATCATCGAAGTGCCCAAAACTCTATGGATTACCTAAAATCCACAAAGAAGGAGTGCCTTTGAGACCCATTGTAAGTTCTATTGGATCACCATTACAACATCTGGCAAGATTCCTGGCTAAACATTTACCATACGCCGAAGAAGAGAAAGAGAAGAAACGTAAAAGTGGATCCAACATCTGCTAGTAAGTTTTAATCTAGTGTCCCTATTTACAAACATTTCAGTGGAACAAGCACTCGACATGATCCAGAGGAAATACCATGTAAGGGAGGATCTAATGGAATTGACGAAACATTGCCTAAAGAACACTTACTTTGTCTACAAAAACCAAAAGTATAGGCAAATAGAGGGAGTGCCCATGGGATCGCCTTTGACACCAGTCATAGCCAATCTATTCATGGAGGAATTAGAAGAACAAGCAATAGAAACAGCAGAATATAAACCATCTATGTGGCTGAGATATGTCGATGACACCTTTGTCATACGGACACATGACGAGGAGAAATTACGAGAATTCTTAATTCATCTGAACAGCAGACATCCAAAAATCAAGTTCACTATGGAACTGGAAAAGGACCAACAGCTACCTTTCCTCGATGTATGTATAAAGAAAAAAGAAGATGGAGCTCTAAGCTATACGGTATATCGGAAACCAACACACACGAATAGGTACCTACATGCAGAATCTCACCACCACCCATCGCAGTTACAATCAGTGATCAAAACACTAATGACAAGGTCAGAACGACTCTCTGACGACGACCACAAAGAAGAGGAAATTAAAACGTTAAATTAGCCTTACAACAAAATGGTTTGTCCGGTAACAACATCAAGAGGGCTTTAAGACCTAGACGAAACAAAGAAAAGAAGAAAAAAGATAAACCAATAGGCATAGCTCTCCTGCCATATGTCAAGGGAAGTACCGACAAAATAAGCAGGGTTTTAAAAAAATATAAAATAGAAACCGTCTTCAACACGGACAGGAAGATTGGTAATATGCTACCATCCTCTAGACCAAGGAGTATATGAAGTTCCTTGCAGAGACTGTGAGAAGACGTACATTGGACAAACTAACAGAAGAATTCAAACCCGGAAAGAGGAACATCGGAATGCTGTCCAGAAAAATGAGCTCAACATGTAAAAGACACCGACCACGAGATTGATTTCGATAATACCAAGGTACTAGCAAGAATGGAGCAGTACATCGAAATTGAAAAATATCCTCAAAATCTCAATACACGTGACGATACCCAAAGATTACCAACAACTTGGAAACCTGTCCTGGAAACCAAGAAGATCAATAAACCAGTAATACGCAACGCTGAGAGTAGGCCAAGCAGAACGCAAGAACCCACATCACCATTAAACGCAAAATCCGTGACGCGCAGCTATGCGAAGAAAACCACACACCGGAACGAGAGCACAGTATATAACTCACAAACATCTCAAGTGGACAAACATCTTCCAGTAAGCCGAACGTAGTAACGCGAAGCAGAAGTAAGAAGACCTGAAGATGGTAACTGAGATTTTACCGAAACGTTGTCAAACAAATGGTTCTTTTGAAGACCATGCAGATTCATCGCGGAAAGGAACCCGGAGAAATTTTACAACCACATATAACACCCGAGGAAGCCTACGAACTAACATATATACATATACCCTTCTTTTGAAAGAATGCTCAAAAGTTAAATAATCTATTTTCTCAATTTCATACATATTTATTTTTTGTGAAAGCCTTTCGAAATTTGGCACTAGTGAAACATTATTATTTATTATAAATTTTAAAGATACAAACATGTAAAATGTTAAAGTGAATACTAGAGGCATGCAGGTGCTCTTCTCTAACAGCAATGTAAATATTAGTAGTCAGAATGAATAAATTACTAGTAGTAGCAATACTGCTAGCTTCTGCTTCTGCCTGAACTTCTTTTAATTTATTTTATTATGTATCTTTCTGATCTATGATTCTTTTTGCTATTTCGTTTTTCTGTTCAGTAGAATTTTTGATATAACCGGCAACTGTCGCTTTAAAAGTGTCATGTCTGCTCCAGAATCTGCCAACATTGTTGCAGAGTTGCGCCGAAAGAAATGGCCAGTGTATTCATTGGCGTTGGGGAGTTCAAAGAATTCCACTATTTTTTTGGCCAATTGTATTGATTCCAATTGGTAGGGTACAATATGTATTACTTAGAAGTGTCAAGGAAAATCGCTTATGTGTCGTATTGGGTGGAAGAAGTTTTGCCTACTTACGTAATATATCTAAAAAAATTATACCATCTATTAATCTCTCAGTAATCATAAACATTCTTGGAACATGAGTTTTTGTGTTCGAAATTTTGACACTAATAAATGACTGACAATCTGTTAATGGCATCCACTATTAAAAATGTGATTTCTTCCCTTCTACATGCTCCAAATACTCCAACGAATAAAACAATTTTGGCTAACAGGAATTCTTTACCTTCGGCTTGTTTTATAAATCGTACTATTTCTAGCTTCGTAAATATTTCTGGTGATATCAGAAAACTTTCCTATTTAAAATTCAATTAGGTGTACAATTTGGTACTGTATAAATTACTGACCAAACTGTGGAATGGAATAGAATATCGCGTATACCATTAACAAATTTAATTATTTAGGTGTTTGATGGTGATCGTCATTAATGAATAATCATAACAGGCGTAGCGATATATATTAAACATGTTTCCAAATATACACACACAATAACATTTGTTTAATTGTAATTCGAAATTGATACCTATATTTAATTGAAACTAAATTAAATTGAACCACTATTAAAATCCGCAAAGTAATAATTTATACGGAAGCCCAAAATGCTTCTAGCATTGTCGAGCACATAATTTTAGTACGTAGGGCAATTATGAGAGCGCCTTTGTGGAATTAATGCAGTAACACACCAATAATTCATCTACAATAATGACTGCAGCTTGATTAAGCATGCGCTTCTACATTCTAGCGTAACATTTGAGTAATTACTTTGTAGGTAATGGTCCACGATTGTTTACATTTACACGATAAGCGCTTACGTCTACATATCTCTCATCACGTATTTAGAACAAGAAACAAGGTATTTGTAAGGCGATGTTGACCAAATATAATTTTACTGATACTTCTCTGTCCATTGGTGCATTATAAACAATGTGGAAAATACATGATTCTTCTAAATACTTGGACAAGATTGAATATATTATTTTAATCAAAATGTCGATTGTCCTATACTATTTCGCGGAAAAATAAACCTAAAACGGTATTTAAAAATTTTGTCTAGCCACGCCGCCTCAAAACGGTCGCTGCCACAGCGTAGAGTGTGACGTCAGACGCCGTTCGCACGTGTATAATACATAAATACACCAGTGTGCTTCAGTTCATATCTGTATCAAAGTCTATTGAATGAATATAAGTTATACCATTCTCTGCCGGCACTTTGATGTTTTGAGATCAAAGCCGTACCGCCGCGCGTAAATACTGTCGCAAAAATAGCCAATTACGAGGGATTTAAAAAAGTAGTTTCTTTCCAATTGGGAAATATTTATATACGAGGGATATTCCAAAAGTGTGTAAGGCTTCTTATTACATAAATATTTGTAATGTAATAAATATAAATATTATAGGTAAATGTATAAAGTTTTGGTAGTTAATCTTGAAAGTCGTATATGTTGACTTGTAAATTTTAAAATAAAATATATACGTACTCTACTATATAAAAATAATGTAGCCATGAGGAAAATTTGCAATAAAATGTTTATTTGTATATTTAAAGAACAATATACATACAATATTTTTTCCACGGTCGGGAGTAGAAATCAGTTTCTGTAACATCAAAATTAAAACAGAAGTAGTCGATTATTCCCAAGGGAGTATAATGCTCCCAGGGGAGTTTACATTATGGAGAACGTTTTTCATGCAAAAAAAAGATAACATTGAAATTATTTATTGACATTTAAATTAAATGTTACATTTGTACAATTTTCAAAATTAATATTAGAAGGAATATTACTTTCGCTTACATTTACAGTTTTTGTGAATGCGCTAGTAGTGGTACCTACTAAAACCTGATTAGCAATTTTGGTCTTACTTTCAATGGAGTTCTCGACATAACCCTCAGCGACTGTCCTTGATTTCCAACCAGCCTGACGCTTTATTGTCGTGATATCCACACCAGCATCTGCCAGTAGTGTCGCTGAAAATCTTCGTAAGCAGTGACCAGTATAACAGGCAGCATCAGGTAATTTTAAATAAGAAGCTACTACACTCGGAATTTTTCCCATGGTATTCTTGCCAACTGGCTGCGAACTACATTTTCCTGCTTTGTAGTACAAAAAAGGCGCTTATGCTTGACGTGGGGAGGACGAAGGGACAGGTATTTTCGAAACAATTCAAGCATATTTCCCACATCGGTAACCAGAAAGGTTCGTGGAATCTTTGTCTTAGTGTTTGGAATTTTTACAATCAAGGAAGAGCCTACATCCTCAATATCATCTACAGTTAAATTGACTAGTTCATCAGTTCGACAAGGTCCTTCAATCCCCAGAATTAATCCAACCTATAAAAAATCAAAAATACTTAATAATTGAAATACCTAACAACAAAAGTAATCTTACCTTAATCATTAAGAGTTCTTTGTCATCTGCACTTGATTGAAAACGGTCGATTTCACCCTTTGTCAATATTTTCGATTTTTTTGCTTGATATCCGTCAACGGTTCTTTTCAAAAATGCGATCAGCTTGGGGAATTTGCTTATATCTATGTTGTCGTAAATTATCAAGCATGACTTAACCATAGAATATTGCGCCCATAATGTGGAAGACTTGTAATTCTTTGCATTTTCACTGAAGTATGCCAACAAAACATTCTCGCTGTATACTTGAACATTTTTCCCGGCGCACCACTTTTTGAACCGATTGTAGACTATATCGTATAAGGATCTTGACTTCATAGGCAGCAAATTGCTTATTGCAATATTTGCAGCCTCCACAATCTCTTCCGACTCACAATTATTCATTGTGCACTAAACAAACTTTAAACTAAACCAAACTAGCACCTTAATTTGACAATTCTTTTTGTTTGTTTATTTTGTAGTTATGACAATAACTCAACGACTACTAAATAAATGCTCAAATCCGAATACAATAATTCTGGTGCTACTTACTTCATAATGACAAAATATGTGTTTTTAAGTTAATGAGACCCTGGAAAAATTAGTATATACCATTCGGGAGAGATGCTATTTTGTCCTCGGTGCATTGTAGCCCTCGGGCTTCAAATTGCACCTCTGCCAAAATAACGCATTTCTCTCCCTTATAGTATAATGTACTATTTATTAAAACTAAAATATAGCAAATAATATAATCTATATTGTATTACAAGTTACAAATGCTGCGGTATAGTTTGTTTTTACTTGCTCTTTTAATGCAGCTTTTCTTGGACTCCTACACGAAAGTGTTTGTGACGTTTTTTATATTCTCGTTTTGTAATTTAATAAACTATATATTCTTTTCAGTAAAAAATTTACTCAAATGGAAACCCAATGTATAAGTATGTCCATGTCATTTTTTAATACTTAATATTATTTTAGTGTTTGGGTATTTCTATAGGTATACGTATAATTAATTTGAGACAAATTATTTTAATTTATTTAAATATGTTACTGTACATACCATTTTTATTATATACTGTTTGTGCACAGGTATCACTTAGAATCGGTGTACCAGTTTGAACTTCAGCATGTTGAAATTTTGGCGCTAAAATAGTTTTGGTATTATCAGAAAATCTGCTTGAACCAAAAATGCTTGAGTGTCAAATTTACATGACACAATTAAGTACCTACTAACATAATTATAGCATATTTCACTTTTTTAAAATAAATACGAGTACAAAGAACTTACTTGTTGGTTCATATATAAACAATGTTTTATGTTTCATTTGAAAAATGAAAATTCAAATTTTTTATAGCATTGATCAGGACAATCTTTCAAATGAAGATTCTAATTTTTATCGGCGTACCGCGTAAAATTTTATATCGTGACCTATTTCCTTATATTAGTTGATAAAATATAAAATACATATCTTGAACAACGGAAAAAGTTAAAGGAAATGACTCAGTTTCAACAAATCTAAGCTTCTTATACATAGTTACGCAGAACAGAAATCTTGTGTGAATTTTCTTTTTTATTAATCGTCAACCTTAAATTAGTTTTATACAAAACATTTTTGACTTGTGCCACTTGTGTTTTCTGTGTATACATATACAGGATGTCTCAGGTATTACTGGCATCCTTGGAAGGGCTGACCGTACAGTCAAAGTAAATCAGATTTAGCCAAATAAGCTATATCTAAAAGTAAACCATTTCCAAGATACAGGGTGTCAAAGATTTACAAACTTTTATTATATTTTTTATTTGCTTGGAAAACTTGATATGCAATACGTGATAAAACAGCAATAGTTCTAGGCTGTAATGAGATATCTTTAGTCTAATTATTCAATATATTTAAATATTCCTTTTACCATCAGTGGCGTAGATACCCTGTGGCACTCTTCATTTGTTTAAAATAAAAATGATACGCCACTGTCTTAATTATAAGAAACGTAAGATACTTTAAGCTTTGATTATTTTGAACACATGATTATTTTTTAGTTTTCTTGAAAATGCATCATATTTCGATAATTGTTTTTTTAAAAATGTCTCTGCATTTCGTAGTTTGTGCGTACTATTATTCTACAGGGTGTCCCGAAATTAATGTACCAGGGCAAGAGTAGATTTCTGATGAAAAAATAAAGTGATATAACTAAACTTACTTTAGTCAACAGCTGATGGTTAAAATGATACAGAGTGCCAAAATAAAAATTTTATTTTCGATATTTGTAAATAATTTTTTTAAAATCCAACTATTTGGATACATTTTGGAGATCTGAGTTTTTGAGGGTGAACAATTCAACTATTTTCTAATTCTGATGCTACTAGTAGAGGGCGCCACATACATCATGCTTCTTTGAAATTGCATAACTTTTTTGTGGTTTAGTGTATACATCTGACTATTAAAACAGTCGATTCTTCTACATTCTTTATGCGAAAAAGGTATGGCTTGTTAAAGTCGTTAGGAGTAACCGTTTTTGAAATAATCCTATTTGAAGTATTCAATACACCGAAGAAAAAATTTTTTGGTTTCATGTAAAGCGCCTTGTCCACTAAAAACATCGCAAAATTTTACTTGAGAAAGTTACTGAAGTAAACTGATAAATTATGTGCAGCATTTTAAGAGTGGATTTTCAACTTTTAGATATAGGTAGGTATAAGTTCTTTATACTGTCAATCCAGAAGAACTAATCGTTTACTTTGTCTTCTGAGTTGTAAATACGTCTTAGATCCATGTGAGCTCCTCCTCGAATTTAACCTTCGACTGTACCGATGTATGAGCATATCCAACAATTTTTTACGCCTTACACTGCTACTTCATCGATTTCCTGTCGTGCATACAACCCTTTCACTCCCGTCAATACATATTCTCCTACCTTAGGCAATAAGTATATTAAACCGCCTCGCCGAGCGACATCAGAGCGAGCTAAGTCGAGCCAAGAGTGGTTCTAGCGGCGGTCTAGAAGGCGCTGGAATCAATTCCTTAACCCTATTCGAGAGCCTGACCGAGCGGAATTAATTAGAGTCTGAGGAAAGTTATAATTCAATTTGTATGACGACAAATTGGCTCCCAGTTGGTTTTAAACCTCGGCAGGAAAGTAAAACAATCGCCGTTTTCAGTTTGCCATAAAAGGCGTTATCCGGAATTGTCGGGATGGTGGGAGATGTCGACTCGGTGATAATTACGGCTTTAATATTGCTTTCGTTAGCGATTTATGAGGAATTCATTAATAAGGGCTTTGAAATTGGGGCAGTGGAGTGGCGGGGTATTTAAAGCGATTACTTTAGAGGATGTATCGGGTGTTCCGAAATTAATCGGACACAGAGCAAGAGTAGATTCCTTACATCAAAATAATGCGATTACGTCAAACTTACCTTGGTCCATTTGTGGCTAATAAAAATGTTATAGGACGTTAAAGTTCAAATTTTGAATTCGGTTATAACTTCTTTATCAGTAGGTGTACGAAAGTTTTAATAAAAACATATTATTCTCTTATCTATTTTTCATAAAAATGGTATACTTGTTTTATGTCGATAAATTTAACCGTTTTCGATTTATTTCTTGTTTTTTCTAACGGAAGCAATAAAATAAAATAAAAGTTTGTAGTTACTTACGCAAAAAACTATAATTTAATTACATTCAGATGGCTATATTAACATCTCAATATGATGTGTATTACATTAATACACAATCTGATTCGTTTGATAAATGATGATAATATTAAATAGTATAGTAGTTGAAACCAGCATTGCAACCCGCCAAACGATACGTCCTGTCATTTTAGTTCACCCGCTGTTACCAGTTTATCTAACTGCTTTTTATCATTCTCGCGATAAGTTTAGCTGCTCTTTTGAACAAAATATTCTTCGGAAGGACAGTCCGTACTTCATTCTCTGTGTGCTTCCATCCTTACTTATACTAGAAGTGTTCTTACTTAGCGAAAATAAAAGTAAGTAGTAATAAGAATAATTTTTAAATGTATTGAGAAAATTAATAATGCCACATCTAATATATAATATTCTCGTGTCACAGTGTTAGACGCCATACTCGGAAACGGCTTTGACCGATTTTTATGAAATTTTATATGTATATTCGGTAGGTCTGAGAATCGGTCGTAATCTATTTTTCATACCCCTAAGTGATAAGGGTGGTCCACCCTAAACATTTTTTTTTTATTTTTTGGACAAAATTTTATTTTCTTATGATGTGGCATTAAAAAATACATACAACCCTTAATTTTCATCCTTCTATCACAAACCCTTATTTTTTAATAACCATTTTAGTAATTTAATTATTTTTAACCCTGGTCAATAACTGATCGATTATCACTAGATCAATTATCCCCGCCAGACATCTACTGGTGTCACTTCTCACTCAGTAAACAGCACGGTGTAGGGATGAGAACGAAGCCGGTCTCCTGTCTCTCTCACACAATAACCCTTCTCTCACTCCCTACACAGTTTTTGCCCATTATTATTGTGTATGAATCGAGCGTAGTAGTGACGTTTACAATTATCATTTTACCTTCTAAGTGTAATTCTCAGGTAAATTTATTATTAATTTGCTGGGCCATAATTATTTATTTCCTATTTTATCAATAACTAATAAAATTATTAGTTTTAGTTAATTAAGTGATCTACATAACCTCACAATTACGCAACACGTATCACAAGCTCCCGCCAACAACGGCTATTATTTTACTATATGGCTATTTTTTTGTACAGTGAACAATGCCAACAAGACGTAAAGGGGCTAATTTGGGCCGTCAAACAAGTAAAATTGCAAGCACGCGGAATAATTAAAAAAAATTAATGTTTCGTGTTTTGTTATTCTTATAGGTCGTCATCGTTCACAGTGTTCCATTCCTTTTTTAGTCATATACCACATCTCCACACACTTGCAATAAGTTAGTCATTTTTTATTTAACTGCCAAAATATTCAGTAGAAGTAATTCATATGGCAAAACAACGTTTGCCGGGTCACCTAGTACACTCTATACATTTTAAACTTAAAAAGTATAGAGTACCTATTTATTAACAAAAGCTACATACTATTTTAATTTAAATATATTAAACAATTCAGTTTGTTTAAAACAATCTAAAATTACAAAATGTTGATTGAAATCATAGATATGTCATATACGGTATAACCTATCTTTTTGATATAAAAATACTCGATATTTGATGCACTTAAAATAAAATTGAGGCGGGTTAAGAGAAGCCGCGCCATCTATTACAGAGTGTCTAAAGTTATAAACTCATTTTAATTTCTAAAGTGTAATCAAGTGTGTAAATTATTTTCCGTTTTTCATCTTAGGATTTTCAAATATGATTCATTTAAACATTAAACCCTTTCGAGACTTCAATTTTATTAAGGCACCTTTAAAAAACCTCAAATTTCCTCCTAATATCTTTTAAATGACCATTTTGATCTAAAAAAAAGTTTTTGAGCATTAACTGTTTCACAAAGTAAATGTTATTTCTCGTAAACTACCGAATATTTTCCAAACCAAACTATATCAGTAGGAGCTCCAACAAATGCTAAACTTTGAAATAATTTGTTGGTGGAACCATCTAGTTTTCCTCTGCTAGAAGTGGCCATCTTAAGACAAATGTTAGAAGGTTGAAATCTGAATCGAAGGATATAATACACAGATGAATGGATAAATGAAGGCCATACTGCAGAATTTCTGGAACAGGATTCACTTGTTTTTGAATCACCTGTGTATTAATGTGCGACTGTTAAAGTGATAGTGTAGTAGTAGTGTATAGTGCAGTGTACTATAAGTGTTAATAATGTTGTATCTGCGGAGTGTGTACCAGGTCGGTAGTAGGTCATCAAGAGCAATTTTACAGGCACATATTTGATTTTTTTTAATTGATTGCAATCCTGTAAATAATTTTCCTAATCCTAATGAGACCAATGTGCCTTATTGTTTTTCCAATTTGATGGATAGGCAAAAGAGGATCCCCTGAAAGGCCACTACCCTCCCCTTAGATAATCCTATTAGACCTTTATTTGCGTGGTAATATCAAAAGCAAACTGTGTGAATAGACCAGACTCTATCGAATGATTAAAAAATCGTTCCAGAGAAGATATTATTCACAATGTAATTCATGAATTTGAACATCGAATTGGACATTTTAGCTACAATGGTTAATGGAGGCTACTTTGAACATTTACTGTAAAAAAATAAGTAATATGTACTTATATAAAAACCATTATTTAGTTTTCTTTAATTCTTCCATTTCTTAATGGCTATAGAAAAGTAGGTATAAGTTTATATTGCAGAATTCATCATTCATCATGTTTATATTATGAAAATAAATTTTGTTTAAATATTTTATTTCTTATTTTTTTTTGCCTTTTAAATGTTGATAAAATTTTAGTTAAAACCTCTTGTAATTGTTTTATTTTTCGATTTATTGATTGATCAAATTTACATATCTCTACGAACCCAAAGGCAACGTTGTAAAAGATCGTGGATACTAATAGATACGAGATCTTTGATCGACAAAAGTTAATAAAACTGGAAAACATCAGCGTCAACGTAAATCTCGTATAAAAGAACAGTATCTTCTTATTTATTTATTCTTTGATGCAAATAGGATTCTTTCATCTGAGATTTTATAGCTGAAATGGACTGGTAGTAACTGGTTCTATAAACCCATACACTTTTAAAAGTTCTAGTGGAAAGAAAACTTGTGATATATTTATGGATTAATTTTTTGTAGATATAAAGTGGTAATGTCTTCTATACTCGACGATTCAAAACACAATACAAATATTTTAAGAGGTGCTAGAAAATTAAAGGCGCTTTGATACATGAACTACACATAGTATTTTATATTGTTACGATAATTTTCTTTTTTGTTGGGTAATTTTGGAAATGAATGGTTTTTTTGTGAGATGATAATAAATTGCAGAAAGCTACACGAATTTCAGATCTGGGTATTATTATTGATAGCAGGATGATAACTGATCGTCATATTGATTACAATTCTGCAAAAGCTAATAGAATATTCGGTTTCTTATCTAGGAACTGTGTTGATTTTCAAAATCTAGATACTTTCCATGATTAATTTATGGCTAATGTTTATAGTACAGTATGCTATGGCTCAGTAATTTGGTATCCACAACATTTCGTATATATTAATCAGCTTGAAAAAATTCAAAATTAATGTATAAAATATGTAAATCATAAGCTCTATCCTGGTATTGCTGATAGTTCTATAATAAAAAAAATATACTTAATATCTCTCGAGGATAGGTGCCTTTTGAAAAGTGGTGGTTGCAGTTAAGTTGCGGAATGCCGTAGGGAATGTCCTCCTTGATGGCAGCCTTCGGTTTGGAAACCTTCTCCCGTACTCGCGTTCTGCCGCTGCAGCATTACCATCGCAAAACCCATAAATAAATATTATATCAACTAACTCTTGTCCCGTAACTCTTCCATTATTTTCACTTAGAACTATTAAATTGGCAATCGGGTTGACAATACTTTGACATAAGAATATAATTTTGTTTAAATTACTATGAAATTGACCAAAGTGGGATTAATTCAAGAGCGATTTTCTCAGAAACCGTTAAAGATAACGATTTGAAACAAGAGTACCTTTTCAACGTAAAACAGTTCGGGAAAACGGAATTTGCTATCCAATTTGTTAAAAAGTCAAAGATGAAAAAGTTACACACGCAAAATACCAAGGGCCCCCCCGTACCCACCCCAATGGACCTTGTGGAAATAAATGGATTAGTCCATCAAATTGCTCATCAAAATTTAGTTGTGTGTACCAAATTTCATTCATTTATCACAACGCGATTGAGAGATATTGCAAAAAAATGATTTCCATTCCCTTTTCAATGGGTCCCTGTGCCCTTAGGAAGCATTTCCCGACCCATGTTTATATGAACTTTTTTACTTAGTTTTGATCATAGAATCGGCCTGTTCAGGGTTGGCAGCTAATTATGAGACATCCTGTATAAGAGAATATGTATTGGAGTAAATATTGCTGATGTTCCTTATACGATAAACAATAAACAATTGTTTAGTCTGATGTCCCTATAAGAAAGATGTAGGTTTTGAAATGTAATCTGAAAAGACATGCTTTTATAAAGTTTTTATCTTTATCATATCATACCATAATAACTCTGTACTATATCCGAATACACTTGATAATAAAAAAAATAATATTTAAATGCTTCTCCTACCAAAATAAAATTATCTGGGTATAAAATATTAAGAAGTATGGCTGGGTAACAGTTTTATAACTTTTATTTGCTAAAGCAAATTATAAAACAATATTTTTCTTAGAGGACAATTAATTTCCATAGCCATATAACCTATTTATATTTAGTAAGAAACTTTCCGGTTGATTTTGCACCGTTGCTGTTATTAATGTAAATACAGTTTTTAACTTGGTCCTGAACATTCTATACAAAATAATTTCCCCCTCAATACATTCTACCAAGTAAATTATTGAGCAAGCAGTCATTACAACAGGTTCGATCCAGCAAATAAAAACGCGTTATCGATTTTCCTATTTCCGTCCATCTAATTATACCATCAATATCTAAGGAGATATTGAAGAGACGCGTAAAAACGACTGGTATGTAACAGTGTGTAATATTAATACATATTTGGGCTACATAGTTTTCCATTAGCTCGCACTGTTTGGAACGAACTGTTATAAATAAAAGCATTGAATAATAAATATTATTACTCAATGATAAAAGTATTAGTTCCTTATTCTATTGATTTGGAGGGTATTTCCTGTGTAGGATAAAGTACAATTGTGGTAGTTGGGAGTTAATAGGATTATTTTTATTTGTTTTATTATTTTTTTAAAAGAAAACTATTTATCATGTATTTGCTATGTTTAATTTTTGATCGTGTTGTGCTAAACTATAAATTCGAAATATTTGTTTTCAATTTTTAAAATTATATGGGATCAAAGCTATGCTAAAATCAAGATTTATAAATGTTAATTATACTTAATATAAGATAAAGTTATGTTTGTTTAATGAATTGTTTTGTTATATTTAGATAATATGAATTACTTGAATCAATAATAATTGTTATTCTCAAAATATTTTCGTTATTTTATAGTTAGTTTAGTTTAGTATTTTTTTTAATTTTAACATGAGCTTCATTGCATTGTCTCCTTAGCTTTCTTGTGAAGATTTTAATGAACCATATTAATATTTGCAGTAGAAAAGAATAAATTTGAAGGTTTCTTTACACAACCTATATAGTTAGTAACCAAATTTTAAATTACCTATGTTACCCTTTTTTTCTATAGTACAAACTTATATGAAATAGTATAAAAAACTGCTTTTTATACTATTTCATATATTTACGAACAGTCGATTAGACGAATATGCATTTCAACAACTTGTGAATTTTAAAAGTAGTTAGCTTTTGATAATTTGGTTTCATTTAACACAGAAAAACCCTTGTCCGAGTTCGGAGTAGACGAGCATCGAAAAGATGTAGGAGGCAATGCCGTGACGCCTCGCGGAGATTAATTCCAATTTGACATCGTATTTTGAAAGCTACTTATCAGATCTACTTAAAATTTTCTGGGTTGACCATACATCATAAATGCTTCATTAAGATTAGACAAATCGTATAATTTGAGGTTTGACCAAATGACCCTTAAACCTTTGCTACCGCTAATATAATCCAGGGATCTGTTTTGGAGTTTAACTATGCAATATTAAAATGTGTTGAATGTCTCCTGAAATAAATAAATAAATAAATAAAATAGAACAACTACAATGTAATTTGTATTGACATAAGTAGGTACTGCAACTAATTTAAGAACATTCTGTGTATGAATTATTGCGATAAATTAGTCAGTGTGTTTTTGCACTACGTTAAATTTTTTTGAAGGTCCAATCCGAAGGTATTTAGCAAATTATAAAATGATTTAATTAACGATGAATTTTAATTGAATCGTAAAGAAACGGAATCGAATTAAATATCAATTTGTTATTAAAATTCCTGAAGAATTTGCTGTTATTGGAATTTTTATTCATTGCCAATCAGAATTAATAACTTTTCCCTTTTCTCACGAATTCCAAACGTACGGTCAAACTGTTTTTAGACCCATGCAACAAAAAAGGAGGCAATAATTTTCACTGTGACGACTTTTATTAAATCATACGTGTAATCAAAAATTACACGGCAATTTTGTAATATCTCGAATTAAATTGGCCCAATTCGCCTGATATTTTCGTTGTTATAGACGATATTTCTTTTGACACTCTTTAGGACAATATTGCTTATAACTTTTAAATGGGAAGTAATACAGAAAAAAGTCTCTAATAAAAGTTTATTAGAAATAAGAGCGTTTTTAATAGGAAACCAATTTTGCCATGGAAATAATATAAAGCCGGGGACACATTGGTCACACGCCACACCGCGCCACGCCATGTGACGTGGTGTGGTATGTACTCTGTGTGCACACTGTTACCACACCATGCGATGCCACGTTACGTAACATTCTACAATTCCATCAATTTAAGGAATATTTCATATCAGAAGAAGGTCAAACTCAAATTGTGAGTCGAGGATGAATACATTTAAGTACTCTAATCCATTTATGGCCGGTTTCTCCACTAGTAGATATCTATTAAATAAACTTATCGATTCCATAAACTGGAGATATTCCATGAATTCGGTTTCTGAACCATTCGATAATGCTTATCTATTGCATAAGTTATCGAACAGATATCCAAAGAAAAATGGCAAGATATCTGTCCAATAAAAATAAACGCACGCGCGCAGCGATTTAGCTGTTGCTTGTTTACATCTTTATTGTATTTCATCAATTTTGTCTGTCATTTTATGTATTTTACATGAAATTCAGGTGCATAATGTTACCACGCGACAGCACGTTACACCATGTCACATGATGAAAATCTAACAAGTCAGGATTGGCAACACGTCGGATGGCGTCGCATGGCGTGGCGTGGTGTAATGTCAGAGCAATGTGCACGCAATACATAAGAATACACGGTGTCAGATCCTTCTGACGTTGTATCACATGGCGTGGCGTGACATCAGAGCAATGTGCTCCCGGCTTAACAAGAGGAGATTTGTGACACGTCGAATGGCATGGCGTGACGTGACATGGTGTAACATCAAAGCAGTGTGCACGCAATATATAAAAATACATAAGAATGCACGGTGTCAGATCCTTCTGACGTTGTATCACATGGCGTGGCGTGACATCAGAGCAATGTGCTCCCGGCTTAACAAGAGGAGATTTGTGACACGTCGAATGGCATGGCGTGACGTGACATGGTGTAACATCAAAGCAGTGTGCACGCAATATATAAAAATACATAAGAATGCACGGTGTCAGATCTTTCTGACGTTGTATCACATGACGTGGCGTGATATCAGAGCAATGTGCTCCCGGCTTAACAAGAGGAGATTTGTGACACGTCGGATGGCATGGTGTGACGTGGCATGGTGTAACATCAGAGCAGTGTGCACGCAATATATAAAAATACATAAGAATGCACGGTGTCAGAGCCTTCTGACGTTGAATCACATTGCGTGGCATGATATCAGAGCAATGTGCTCCCGGCTTAACAAGAGGGGATTTGTGACACGTCGGATGGCATAGCGTGACGTGGCGTGGTGTAGAGTCAGAGCAGTGTGCACGCAATATATAAAAATACATAAGAATGCACGGTGTCAGATCCTTCTGACGTTGTATCACATGGCGTGGCATGATATCAGAGCAATATGCTCCCGGCTTAACAAGAGGGGATTTGTAACACGTCGGATGGCATGGCGTGACGTGGCATGGTGTAACATCAGAGCAGTGTGCACGCAATATATAAAAATACATAAGAATGCACGGTGTCAGATCCTTCTGACGTATCACATGGCGTGGCATGATATCAGAGCAATGTGCTCCCGGCTTAACAAGAGGGGATTTGTAACACGTCGGATGGCATGGCGTGACGTGGCATGGTGTAACATCAGAGCAGTGTGCACCCAATATATAAAAATACATAAGAATGCACGGTGTCAGAGCCTTCTGACGTTGAATCACATGGCGTGGCATGATATCAGAGCAATGTGCTCCCGGCTTAACAAGAGGGGATTTGTGACACGTCGGATGGCATAGCGTGACGTGGCGTGGTGGAGCGTCAGAGCAGTGTGCACGCAATATATAAAAATACATTAGAATGCACGGTATCAGATCCTTCTGACGTTGTATCACATGGCGTGGCGTGACATCAGAGCAATGTGCCCCCGACTTATTTGATAACGTCATTAGTTGTTTCTGTTAAGTTCCAAAGATAATACTTTCGATTAAAAATGGCGATTACCTCGTCCCATTTGACTCCACGTGTCTCAAATTTTATTTAATTTTTTTATATTCTCACAGTAGGTCCATATTATCGAGTTTGAGAGAGTTTGACATAGTTAAAACTCTACTGTATTTTCAAACATGTGTAGATTATTTTATTTCATTAGTGTGTTGTTCTCAAACTAGGTTTATTAAATTTTATTTTTCATTTCAAATCACGCCTTACTTATTTCGCTGGAAACATGATACGTTGTTTTTCGTATAAACGCGACTGACCGTGTTTCATAATAAAGTTTTCTTTCATTTGTGCACTTTAAATCTGCACTCGCGATCTTTCCACTACTGTTTCGAAGACTCTCGGGCAAATTGAAAACTTTCGACGAGAAATTTAATTCAATTTGTACCCTAGGGAGACCCAGCTAATGCAGGCATAAACTTCTACACCAACACAATATATTTATAATTGCGCAATCGGGTAAACTTTCTTGGTCTTCGGGTCTGCTTGTGCGAGGATTCGATAACGCATTTGGTAATAAATAAATGCATGGAATTGTAAATTCGGGTTGCATCGATAAAGTTACACACTAATTTGTATTTACGGGTAGATTTATCGCAAATGCAAACGCAAAAAATGATAATAATAACAATATTTATTTGTTAAATGGTTTTCTCTTGTGACCTTTAAGTTGATCTGGTAACAGATAAAAATAATATATGAAAAACAATTTTCTACACGCTGCCGTCTCGACCTATATTAAAGTCATCTTCAGCAATATTTTTGTGAAAATAAGTGGATATAAGGTTATTCATAAGAATATAACAAGATTTACAATGTATAAATAAACGAGCTAGTAATAATGGTTAAAAATATAAATGTAATAATTCATTTAAAAAACATTCATTTAAAAAAATGAATATTCTAGTTTATATTTTACTAACAATCGTTACTAGCTGAATGGAACAATATGGTGACATAGTGACATAGGCGCTCAGAACACACGGTACATTTAACGTAAAAATTAATAAAATATTGTGATTATGTTCTGTTCGCAAAAAACTTGGTTTTTGAAATAAAGAAATTATTGTAAAACAATGATATAAAGAAAGGACCTTCTCAGGACTATAACTTATTAAGAAAGCAAAATTGTAAGGTAAGTTGATTTAAATCACATTATTTTTGTCCAAGGAAGCTTAAAGTTCTGAACACCCTGTATCTACAATTAATTCATTTGGAACAAGGAATTTTTTTTTTTTTCGAAAACTGTCATCAAAGTCGACATTTTCGTTATATTTTCAGTTGACAAAGTGAGTCTTTTTTGTCACCTAGCTGCGAAATACTTTTATATTCTAGAGCATCAACGTCTTTTTCTTTGTAGTGTATGTAAACATAAAAGAAATATCAATATAATTTGTCATTTTTTCGAAACTTATTTATGATTTTATGAATTAAACAATATACATTTTAAGATATATTTCAATACAAAACAGTAACTATTATAAACAGGACGATTACAATTTATTTTGCACTATATGTACATTGAAAGCGCCAATATTTCAGTGAGTTAAATTTATGCCACATCCAGTGCTGTCAGTTATCGTAGCTTATAGTTCTGGGTGTTCAATGAGGCTGTTGGTGTAATTGTTTAAGTTTACTGTACACGTTGTATTACTGGCAAGGTTCGTAGGCTCTGCTGCAGATAGTAATTTATTTGCGATTGAAATTTTATTTTGTGTCTAATCTTTTATGATGTCGTTTAATGTTGGTAATATCGGCCCCTACGTCGGCTAACAGAGTAACGGAAGAGCGTCTAAATCAGTGCATTGTATCCAGATGAAGCAAATTGAGAGAAGTTGCTATTTCTCTTGACACATTCCTTATACTGTTGACGCCAACCACTTGGTAAACACATTTTTCCCGGACACACTTCATAAAAAATCTTCGATTTGTAGTAACTGCCGGTCGTAAAGCATAGTATTTGAGGCATATCCTCATTTGGTCTGGACTTGAAATCATAAAACATCTCGGAGTTTTGGAATCGGGGATTCTTATAATAATAATTGATTCTTCGTCTTCTATATCACCGTTCTTTAGTAGCTCATCCGTTCTTAAAGCCCTACAAACATCAATTATTAAAATGACCTGAAAAGTTATTCAAAATTAGTTAAATCGATTGTTTTATATTAATTTGAATTACCTTTGTAAATGACACTGCAGGAAACAACTACCCTCATCAGTATGTCATAGGTGAGATGACCGACAATTGAACTGGCTGTTTCTTCATATGTATGTTCACATATAAACTGAGTGCAGGTGAGATATAAGTGACTTTTATCTCACCGGCACTCAGTTTATACACTTATATCTCACCTGCACTCAGGTTATATGTGAACATACATATGAAGGAACAGCCAGTTCAATTGTCAGTCATCTCACCTATGGCATACTGATGAGGGCTAACAAGCCCGAAACCGGTGGTGTGTCCGGCAAAGGTTCTTGGCTGTTCACACAGATACAGTAGGAGTAATTCAATGCCAGCTGGGGCATTAGTCCGCGGAGTAGTTGTTTCCTGCAGTATCATTTACAGGTTTAATGGCTCGTCGCCCAGGATGAGAGGTCTGTTTTAAGTACCTGTTGCAATGTAGGTCGCTTCCTGTAAGTCGAGCCGTTTAGGCCGAGCAGGAAATAAGCAGACCACTTATATCTCACTTGAATTACCTTTTCAAGCAGAAATCTTCCAATTACACCACCCTTAGAATTCGTTGTAGGCAATATCGTATTGTCTCGATGATTTTTTGGAGATTAATCGTTAAAAAGCACTTTGTGCCGCTTCCAATACTTCCCTAGGTAAATGTAAGTCTTCACTTTTTGAGCTCATTTTGAATTAAACACTCTTAAAACATGAATTACAATATATAATTCTGACACTACTTTTTCAAACAACTAATTTTTAGTTGTAGTGTAGTTTTCGAAAAAAATATAACTATTTTTGTTTTGAGGACAGGAAAAGTAATTAAATTAACTTATGTTTCTACTGTAACATAACAGTGACAAAGTACATATCATAAATATTTAAGCGATAGAAGAATGACTAATTATTAATCTTTGCATTTATCTGCCGAAAAGCTGTCAGCGCGTGACGATTAACCTGTAGGAAATGTTTTCGTTTGCGGTAAAAACCGTGATTCAGTAAGGTTCTAAAAATACAATTTGAGTAGATACCTTGAAAACTTTTCACACAAACAAGTGGTCTCTAACAAGCTAGTAGCTCGTAATTTTCTGGATTCAATTTGTATCTGTATTCGAAAAGAAAGCGTCAGGATGGAAGCATCAGGTTATGATTTGTACCTGAGAGGTTAGTGGCGTATTCCAGAGGAAGGTTGAGGTTGAGGAGAATCAAAATCAAATCAGCTCAAATTGTTATAATGTTTTTCTTTAGTTTTATTGGGTTTTTGCTACACTTAAATAAGCCCTTGCGCCAAACGGATCAGTCAAGGGTTATTTTTGAAACTAAGTTTGTCTAACAAGATAACGCAACAATAAGAAAATTAAACGAGACCGCGATTATTTTGCTGAACTGAGATAAGTGCGTGTCAAACTGTTCAGCAAACATCGATAATTGTTGACTACAGTTGTATCAAGAAGAAGTAAGTAACAATAAAATAAAAATCATTTAACATCTCTATGAAAGCAGATAAACAAATTTTAAACTGTCAAACTTGACATACCTTTAATATTTTTACTACTATTTTGAGAACGAAAACAGTTTTTTCGAAACGTCAAAAATACGGAAGTGCGCGATAGTGATGTGATTTTTGTTATTTTTTACTTATCTGCTCTTTTAAGGATGAGATTTTTTGGTTAGGCAAACTTAGTTTCAAAAATTACTCTTTGGTTACTGATCCGTTTGGCGCAAGGGCTCTCTATTTTTTTCAGAAGTGTGGCAAAAACCCAATAAAACTAAAGAAAAACTAAAATTATACCACAAATAAATAGCTTCAGACAATATCTATAGGTATGTATCCTCAAATAAATAAATAAAAACTATAATTACTTTTGCTCATATTTATTATTTTATAATTTTTATCTTCTTCATTCATTTGTGTATGGGAACCATTGAATACAATGTGTCCCATTTTGTTGGTGCATGTATTGGTGTCTACTATAAAATATAGAATAGCGCCGCCGTATTTCTCGTCGTAGGTCAAAAGTAATATAAAAAATAAAAATCTTGATGTTTTGTTTATCCACTTATACTATTTAAATTTCCTTTAAATAAAATAATTTATTTTTTTAGAATAAAGCGTTTGTAAGACACACCTTATTTTGCTACTCTCACCCCACATTTTTACGATTAATCTCATATACTCATAAACAAAAGTGGACAATCTTATACGCAGAACTATGTAAGTTTATGTTATAGCAATATTTACATCTGCAATAAAATTTAATTAATATATATTTTCAAACATTTCTGTACCCAAAAATTTGTTGGTTAGTCCGCTTTCTATCGTTATATATTCATTTTACCTCGATGTCTCTGAATATTCGCACGTGGCATAAGACAGCATTTCTGTTATTTGCTAAGCTGTATATTATTATTCAGTTCTTAAATATATAAAATTTATTGTGTTTGTAGAAAACACTATCTCAAGAATACGGGGCCCTTAAATGAGGAAGGTTTTAGTCAGTTATATTACTAACTTAATGACGCTTGCAGACCAGGTTTTGAGTTATTTTCAAATAAAGCAAATCTGGCGCTTTCGAAAATCATCTGCCACTTTTTTATTTAAAGGAATTTATAAAATCTGAAAACACTTCACTGTATGTTAGATTATCATTGCGACGTTTCGGTTGCGAGAAACCATCGTCAACTCTTTTTTTATGGGCACGTTTTTTAACCCAAAAACCTGAAGAGCTACAACCGGTTGGCAAGCGCTGTTAACTTAGCAGCAGATCTATCGAAAACGTTCTCCATTTAGCCATTTTCCTATATAGTTTCTAACATACCAATACATGAATTACCTAAATGGAACACACGATATATTGATATAGTCAGCTGACAATTGGCTCTGTAGTGTAGAGTGCACAAAGCAAGTGTGACAGTTATTAATAAGCATGTTTCTAAACGGCGGTGAAATTTATATCGTATACGTGTTATTATTCCAAGGACACTGTTGAAGACCGACAATAGAGATTCAGAACTTATCTAAAAAATTTTTTTAGAGTATACAGGTGACTCTTACAAATAGAATTTTGTAACAAAAATCAAAAAGGGCAGTTCGAAAATGATTTAAAAATACACTTCTGCACGGAACTGGAAACTGGTCCACTGTAAAACCTGATAAGGCGGTAAAGCATGCAATCTACGACCGGATATAAAATGGAAAAAATGAAATAAATAGCATTTTATAACGCCGATTTTATACAGAAAAGTCAATTGCTTTTGCCGCTGTTGTTATTAATTATTCATATATTTATGTCTTTAATTAATAAAATAGTTTGAGATACCTAATATTGCAATAACATTTTGGCCGCTCTTACTCAGTTTCTACAAACTATAGTCAGCGGTCGAAATTGTAGAGAGTGACTAATAGATAATATAAAAACACTATTACTATTAAGCGTATAATATTTTTATAAGAGATTATACATTATTTACCTCAATATTTCTGTACCGCTTTCTATGCACAACGATACTATACTCAAATTTACGGCACCACGATAAAGACTCCGATGCCCGATGTATTCTCTATCTCTGTTTATTGCATTGTGGAAAACAATATTTTGGTGTGTGTAAACCGTGAGCGTTAGTACATGGCTTTGCCGAGGTTAGAACGCCATTAGAATATGCGTACGTTGGGGGATTTGCTGCTATTCGCGGGGTGTTATTTCTATAGTTATATTAAATTATAAAAATAAATTATTGCAAGCGTGAAGTTAATAATTAAAAATGAATCAAAGTGCCAGTTCTAGTAAAAGGCCTGTTAGTAATCGACATAACCTATGTAACGGAAAATTGATAATAATAAAAACGTATACGAAGGAATTCGAGCGCGAAACTCTAATAAAAGTGTTAGTGAAGCTGTTGATATGTGTAGTTCGTTAACACAAGTGTCAGTTTCTAGTGTATATCGTACTATAAAAAAGAGTGTGGAAGTAAATCCAAAGAAAAAAAATAGAAACACGAGGAAGGAAAAGAACAGAAGTTGATGATGACGTAAAATACGCCATTCGCAGAAAAATGTATGGATTTTTCTTCAGAAATGAAAACCGACGATAAAAAAAATTCAAGCTACGATAGCTGAAGATGAAGACATGCCTCAATTATCTAACAAAGTTCTTAGAAGAACAATGTATGACATGAATTTTCGGTTTTTAAAACGAAATCGTAAAAGTATGCTCGTTGAAAAAGATGAAATTGTAGTATGGCGAAGAGAATATTTAGAAAAAGTAAGAGAATTTCGTGCATCGGGCAAAAAGAAATATTACATGGATGAAACATGGGTAAACGAAGGTTATACGGTATTAAAAATTTGGCAGGATGGTAACGTTTAAAGTAAAAGAGATGGATTTTCTACAGGATTACAGGCGCCTTCTGGAAAAGGACATAGGTTAATAATAACACATATTGGAAGCGATTCGGGATTTTTAGAAAATGGTTTGCATGTTTTTGAATCACGTAGGACGGGAGATTGCCATGGAGATGTGAACAGTGAAGTATTTGAAAAATGGTTTGAATCTATTTTATCATATGTAGAACCAGGAGCAGTTGTTGTGATGGATAACGCAAGTTATCATAGCAGAAGAGTCGAAAAATTATAGTTATTTTAATAAATAGTGAACATACGGTGATAGTGAAATTTGTTATGATTCTGACGTAATGCGTACTAATTTAGTGATAATGATAATATTCGTGTAAAATAATTACATATATGAAATGTATAAATAGTCAACATCATGGCGGCATGAGTCGGGTGGAGGTGGGTCATCGATGCCCAAGAGGGCATCGTTTTATAGGATATATTTACAATGTTGGTAAGAATCGTTTCAGTTTGTCTTGAAAAAGTTTCTAAATTAACTTAGGTACACCGATATACACGATAAAAACTTTAAATTTTGAAATATTCTTATTATTTTTATTATCTAATGCCTCGAAATTGATAAGAACCGTTATATCACTGTTTCTCCTCTAAAAGTAATGGATATTATGTAATGCAATTATTTTTGTATATTTTTTATATCTGATCACATTCAAATTTAGTACGCCTAAGAAATGTTACTCCCCGCACGCTTCGCCCGTCGCGCATGTCTACAAGCTAGCGATTAGCCACTCTCTACAAATTTGAACTCGCAAGTTGTTCATACGTTTGTGTAAATCATCAATAGTATGCGATACAATTCATTTTTTAAATATCTCCACAAAAATAATTCAAAATGATTTAGTCAGGATATCTTGGCGGCCATGGTACTGGTCCTCCTCGTCCAATTCCTTGGTATTAATGCTTGGACACGCTGTACATGGTACAGACATAACTGAGCCTACGCCACACTGCTGTAATACGCCGTGGACGCCCTGAATCTCAATCAATTCTACGATTCAAATTTCCCTCGCGTTGCCCTACACTTGCACTCTCTGCACACGGCGGTAAAAGTAGCTGCATTAGCAGCACATGTTTATCGGGAAATCGCGGCTGAAACATTTTCTCATCGCCATAAATTAAAATAATGTCCATCAACTCCAACTTGCTATACATGTAAGCCATTTCTGACGCTTGAAAGACTAATGTAAAATCTCGTATCACAAAAACGTTTAATACCTACAAAAAGTACACAATATTCGGAATCGCGTGACTAGAGGCTACAGTGGCTCAGCGATGAAAAAGTTGACAATACTACAACTTCAATAATTTTTTACTAAGAAACAACAAGGATTTTACAAAAAAAAACTGACGACTGTGTCCATTTTCCATGACGTATCTATTCCCAAAGTCTTTTAGATAAGTTCTTAATCACTCTGTATAATAAGGCATTTTATAAACTGACTTATTTCAGAAACACTGTATATTTCTGTAATTTATTATTTTTATTTCTAAAGAGATACATACGCATTAGGTACATTAATTTCACTAAAATCTTAAGAAATATTATCATTTTTACTCCATAGTTTGATTACAAATACAAGGAGAGTTCGCGCTCAACATTCATAGATTTGCATTCATCCTAAGCACAACAAACCGGTCTAAATGATAATTTGCTTTATAGCGAACAATTCTCCTCATCCTCGTTGGATTCACAAAACTCGTAATTCCTGAAAAGTTGCCAACTTATACTTGTGAAAATTTGTACAGCGTTTACGCAGTATGTGCAG
Organism: Monochamus alternatus; assembly: GCA_037114965.1. Taxonomy (NCBI): domain Eukaryota; kingdom Metazoa; phylum Arthropoda; class Insecta; order Coleoptera; family Cerambycidae; genus Monochamus; species Monochamus alternatus. The sequence goes on along the minus strand of CM073426.1, from coordinate 6,614,227 downwards.
AGGTACATTTTCAGTTTAATATCCGATGTGTGGCTTTAAATTGGCTATTCTTGATGTTACAAGTGCAAGTTGAATCGGGTAAGTCTCCCTTTCGTATATTTTTGTCTTCTGCATGTCCAAGTGGTCTTGAGTTTTGTACTGATGTTTGTTTCTGGGCACTGTTCCAACAGCTGTTTAACCGAATTGCAAAGATATAATCGTATTGTGTTGTGAGTTCATCGGCTGTTTTTTAAGAAAACATTCTCTTTAGTCTTTAAGTACAGGATGTTACAGATATGGTAGGCAAAAAAAATAAAGCAGATACAAGTTGAAAATCAATAGTAAGGGCGGCCGGTATACAGTTTCCGGTAGTGGAACAAATATTTTTGTAATTTATGCAAAATATTTACTGCAGAGTGTAATTTTAAATGGACATCAGTTTTTTCAGAGGCTATAATTTTAGGGATAGGTACGTGTTTTTCAGAATACTAGTCTGAAATAGTAAAGAATTGATTCTCGCTGTAATCAACGTAGAATTTATACAGAGTGTTCAGTAAAGAATAGGCCATACTAGAATAGGCTAGTTTCCATGGGCAAAAATAAAGTGATGTAAATGAAGTTACCTTAGTACAATTTTGCTTCCATAAGAAGTTATAGGTTTGAGGAAATATTCTTTTTCCCGAACAGTCACAAAACTATGACATTTTTTGACTGTCAGGAGTCTCTAAGGTTGACGTTTTCCTTACTGAGAAAAAAATGGTATCTCAACAACAAAAGTAATCACTTTTAATCTTAGGAGCTAAGGTTGGCACTTTTAATTCTTGGATTAAAAGTGTGTTATTTCAAAGCACAAATTAATAATTAAACGGGGGATTTCGGTTGAAGAAAAAATAGCATGTTTTATTCGGATTAAAAGTGTCCATTTTGTCTCGCAATTTTGCATCCTGATATAACAATATACTATTTTTTATTTTATGTTTTTTATGATAATTTTCTTAATTGTTGGGTAATTGTACTTAAAGTTTGGAAAATAAGGTTTTTTTGTGAGATAACAATGAATAATAATAATGTTTATTAAACCTAAATATACAGGATGTTTTACCAGCTCTATGACAAACTTTGGCAAATGGTAACTGGATTAATGTCAAATACTATTTCTTATATGAACATAGGTTCTATGTGTTTTTGTTTAGAAGTTGCAAGCATTTTAAAACATATAATTTCATATTTCAATGAGAGAAGCCTGATACTTAAAAACGATGATTACTATAACAATAATTATTATTTGTGTCATTTTGTTTATTCATTTGACACTTCGCGTTAAAGTGGTAAATAAAAAGTTAATTTATTTACAGCTGAACATTATGCAGATATTGAAGATGCTTCTCAGCGATTAGAATTTTGTCACAGGTTACTTCAACAACATGCACAAAGTGATATATTCATTTCGCTTGTCAAGTGGTCTGATGAAGCGTGCTTTACTAGGGACAGCATAAATAATAATAACAATGAACATAACTGGGCGTTACAAAATCCGCAAATAATTAGATCAAGACGATTTCAGTTTTAACCTTTGGGGTAGCATTTCCAACGATAATTTACTGCCTGTATATGTTTTACATGATCGTTTAAATATAGATCTGTATAGAACGGTCTTCAGTTTGAGATAAATATGTAAAACTATAGGCAATATATATTCCGCACTGCAATGTGCATTAGAAAAAGCTCAAACGATTCCATATAACGATTTTCAGGGTTGTAACTATATGAATTATAACACAAGGCAATTAGTAGACGCTTAACCTAGATGTAATAACCAACGAGTTCTAATACAATGTACAAATGTCGTATTTATCGATCTATGGTCACAATGGAATTATTAGTTGGGGTGTGTGTGTGCTTTCATATAAAGATTAATGTCAGCCAAAATCCTTGACGTAATGCTTATTCCACCGATTTGTTTTTGCTTATGAATAAATGAACTAAATTACCATACATGATGATTCAGAACAAGTTCTTTTTTTTTATCTTTTTTTTAATTTGAATTTTTGGAGGTTCTTGTAATTCGTCCCAAAATTAGTTTTTGCAAATATCTCCTGAAATTTGATAGGAATTAGATGGAAGTAACTTGCAGTACGTTGACGTTCGATGGTATGCGACGAGAACAGGAGTTTGTAGTTTCACTCTGACCTTCCTGCTAGTTGTTGGGTTTGGAGGTTACCTTTTGTAGGAATTTGTAGCGTTCGTTGGAGCCCCAAAGGATCTTACGATTCAACGTCGATGTGAAGTCGTTGGATGCTTGCTAGTCACTTTGTTAGAATTTTGTAGCACTAACGGGGCGTCAGATAAGCTTCTTGTTGCAACATAGACGTGAAGTAGTTGGTGGCTAAAGGTTTACTGATCTTTCATCAGTGTGTTCTGGCGACGTATTGTACCGTAGAAGGCGACAGGAGTACTAAGATGGTTTGTTCATAGCACAAGGTCATGGAACGCGATTTACTGGTTTGATACGTTTAAGAGCGTAACAATAATCTTATTATATATAAGAATAAGTTAATCTTGGAATAAGTCTATTCATTTTGACATCAGTATAGCTTTCTTTCACTGTACATACACCTCGCTGTCCCTTTGCTACGTGCAAGACCGACACGGACTATTGGCACATAAATTAATTCGGGTTTAATCAAGTCACTGAATGTGATTTAATTATCGCTTAACGAAGATCGATAAACTTTATAGCAAAAACTAAGCTTATTTAGTCAGCGTCCGACGTGAAGCGGACGAATCTAGTGTGCGATGGAAATTGTTCGTAACGAAATTAAGGTTCATCTAATATAGGAAATGTGTACAGAATGAATCAAATTCGATAGGAGTTCGAAAGGTACAATAAAGCTGATGTCACTTGAGCTTAATATTATAGCGCGGGGGTTTAGAGGATTCGGGTCACTATGGGTACATAGCTCCAAGTCAAGACCATCATATTTCGATTGTAAATACACGGTTCAAATGCTTTGATACGTCTAGGCTCGGATCTAGTAACGTTGTCAATACGTTCTTGGGGTATATCATTCCAAGCTATCCGACCTTTATGGGCAAGACCTACTAAAGTCGGTTGTAAATCCAGCAGTCTGCGGCCAATCATGTTCCAGACATGTTCAATAGGTGACAGATACGGTGATCTAGGTGGCCAGGGTAAACGGTTGATCTGATGTTGATCAATAATAACTATTGTTTGTCTACACATAAGATCTGACTTTGTCATGTTCGGAAATGGCGTTTTGAATAAATTGTTGATATGGAATGACATATGACTCCACCACTTCCTGAATGAAGCGTTAGGCTGTCATGTTGCCTCTAATGGAATCTAGAGGTAAACTGCTACCATACGCACACCCCATATCACAACGTCTACTGTGTGATGACACTATCTGTCAAATTGTGGATTGCGTCTTTCACCACGTCGCCTTCTCACCCTTGTACGACTATTGTGCATCTCTAGGCAGAAATGGAATTCGAACTAAAGATCACCTGATTCCATTCTAGGTCCCACTGAATAATTTCTCTACACCATTGTAAGCGATCAGCTTGATGTTGACAAGTAAGAGGCAGCACCCAATGTAGACGATAAGACAAGAGACCAAAACTTCGTATTCGGCGATACCGACGATCCCCCCATATTCTTCAAATCATAGATTTGTAGTAGTCCAGCTGCAGTTAAATCGATCTCTGAGAGCTAGAAGTCGCAATCGACGATCTTGACGCTCTGTGGTTCCTCTACGACGCACAGTGGCTCAAAGTGCCACTGTGCCACCGAAATTATTGTACACCCCTTAGGGTTGAGTCGTTTGAGTTGATTTTTTTTTAAATGTTCGTCATAAAATTGCCTATCGATCCCTCTTTCTCAATTTTCGCTTTGGGTCTTCATTTTCGCGGAATTTGACTCCAAAAATGGGTTTGCATGGAAAAAACTAGATTTTTCGTACAAAAATTACCCTACGGAACACGAGATTGAGATTTTGCTAACAAAAATAACAATCACTACTGTCACTGCCGGTCATTTTAGTGTTAGTGTAGAGATGTTGTTTATACTGTTGTATATGATTTTCATTTATGTTGTACGTGTATCTGTTATCTGTTAGAGCAAGTCTATTGGCGTTGCATCGTCTGCGATTATAATTTTTGCCAAATTCAGAAATGTCGCTACAATAGCGGAATTCCGCTACGACTGGCAACACTGTCACAACCTTTTGGGTAACGCTGTATTATGGTCTGTTAGCTTTTCTAAAAATTTTTATCACCGACAAATCTGTTTCGCGCAACCCAACAATCCGCCTCCTCTCAAAGTTACTAAGCTTGGAGGTCTACGTAGTCTAGGCATAATCAGTTGTAAAAAGTGTAGTTTGCAACAAGCTTCACAACACTTGCAAAACAAATGTGAGCAGAAATTTTTAAAACACAATGCTACGTTATCAAAGTATGACCTATGCAAACTCCAAAAAATTTTTCTTTCAGGGAAGTAAACATGCAAAATATTATATAAGTAGAAATATTTACTTTTCTTCATCACGTAGTACAAGTTTAGAATTGGACGCAGTTCAAGAGGGACTAAAAGAAAGACAAGAAAACATTTTATTTTCATTTTAACGACAAAATTTACATTTTCCAATGAGTATTAATTATTAATTTCTTAATAAATCTTAAACCAGATGTAGCTAAACAAGGGCAATTGATTGGATTATATATATAACTATTTTTCGAAAAACTTTACTCGTCTATGGTATATCTTGTATCTTTTTAGTTATTTTTTGAGTTCTATTAATTAAGTCGAAGTAAATACAACATCAATAAGAATAACAGATATAAACAAAATAAATTAAAACAGATATTATACAATACAATAAAATAAATGTAAAAACTGAAAAGTGAAAACAGAAACAAACAGAACAAAATAAAAATAAAAAATATCATCTAAAGAATAAAATACAAATATATTTATATTTGTATTAAAATATTAATGAAGATTAAAATGTCAAACAAATAAAAACTATTAAAAATAATTCTTTATATCATCTGAAGTACATGCAATTTACGTCATAAACATGGCTAATGTGGCGCCCCCTAAAAAATACAACGAAATAGATAACATATTATGAATTCTCGTATCCAAAACCATCCACTTCCAAATATTTAAGTTCATACATTTGAAAGCGTTATAATTATTTCGAAAATTCAATTTTTAAAATCTAACTTTGACACCCTGTATCTTTTTTATTATCAACATTTTACTAAGGCATGTTGGCTCCAATTATAATATTTTGAAGCAAGAATCTAGTATGTCTCTATGAACCATTACTTTCGGACCATCCTGTATATAAGTGAAATTCATTTGAATTATCTCAGTATCTACTTTTAAAGTAAAGTAAAAAGTACAAAGGCTAATAAATAATAAAAAAGTGTGAGATATTCCAGTCGAATATGGGATCCGTAATTTTTCGTATTTCAAGACTATTCTTTTTTTTGTGAAGATTAGACTAAAAGGTTTTCGTGATATTTGGAACTTCTGACTTCGCCCGTCTAATCCAATAAATTTGACATAATCAATACAAGAGCCAAGTGTGAGGTATTGTTACTAACCCAGAAAGAAGACACGTGGGAGAGTAATATAGATAAATATGTTATAACATTCCAATATACCCCTGCCCAGCAATAAAACTTGTGGAAGTCTTTCATCATTTATTCTGATATTGGGTATTCTTTCTGCCACTGATTGACAATAAATCCACAAGGAATAACGATAATTCAGGATATGAGCTACTGAACACAAATACGTGTTTATGAACATTCAGAAATAAATAACGAACAATGCAAACTAATTTTTAACGAATAATATCATACAACCTTCAATAAAAATGTTTTCTTATCAGATTCTACATCTACAAATCAACTAAAGTAATTACAAAATCGTGTGTTGAAAGGTTCATCTAGTGACATAACAAACAATTAACAATGACATCATTGTCCACCAATCATTTTAAATGCAAATTTTATGATATGAAATATGACTTCAAAATTACAATCACTTTCAAGTAGTTTTGATGGTTGCCGCGAGGTTCAGAGAACATTAATTGTTTGTTTAAAGTCGTAGAAGTAAAATTTATTAGTCTAAAACAACGTTGTCGCTACTTGTAGCACTATTTAGAATTATCACGCACATCAACTACAAAGTGCGTATCACATCTTAAATTGACCATGAAGTAAATTTTACCATGCAGTTTTCTGAAGTTGAAAACCTTCAACGTGTTCGTTGAACTGATTAAGCAGCAACAAATAGTTTCGAGATTATATAATTTAAGGTATCATGATTAATATTATAGATATCAGCGATGCAGTTAAATATACTGCACATTGGTCAGATCGGTCAGTGGTCGCGCGGTTTAAAGCGTCAGTACTTGAATCGAGGTGACTAGATCGGTGTTGGTTCAAGCCCAGCTGCCGGTAGACCGTATATAAGCTATATTCGTGGAGAGGTTTGGCGTCCTCCCTGCGGGTATGGTAGGGTGGAAGAATGTTGGCTTGGGTCAATGTGAGAGATTGATACCGGTTGATATTTGACTACCCCCCTAATTAATGAGGTTTTCCAGGTTTCCCTCATTCCTGCACTGAATAGTGGTTAGGGCCTACCAACGTAGCTTAATAATAATATGCCGCCCCCTCTCCCGCACAAGTCTCCGACTTCTGGGCTAATCCCTGTGATTAGAATGAGGGGTAGAGATATTATTATTATTATTATTATTATTATTATTATTATTATTATTATTATTATTATTATTATTATTATTATTATTATTATTATTATTATTATTATTATTATTATTATTATTATTAAATGAAAAGGAGATCTAATGAGAGAAACCAAAAAGTTTGATCTAACTAAAGAAAAGTAAAGAATTTCAAAAACAGCTGCATTGTGAAATTTACTGCAATTCAGTCATATAAAGCCCTACATTTTTCTTGCAGATGCAGTTATTTGTTAGCTTGAAAGACAGCTTGTCATCAAAGAGTATTCCTAAATCTCTAAATTCAATGCATCTATGTATGACAGTGTCATTTATTCGGTAATGAATATAAATGGGTGAGATTTTGCTGTTAAAAGATAAAACAAAACATTTGGATATATTGGGTTCAACTTATTCCTAAGGCAACAGTTATTAATAACGACTAAATCATGTTATAACAATGAACAATCATTGACAGTGTTGATGGTTTGAAACAATTCCATACTATCTGCATATACAAGTTTATGAGTTTTTACTTCATCTAATAAACATTAATAAACAATAGAAAGAGCAAAGGATCTAATTTGGATCCTTGTGGGACACCTGATGTAGGAACAAATTGTGGTGATGCAAAGCCTTCATGTTGAACATATTGATCAATTTATATTATCACAACCATTGATTGGTATATATATATATATATATATATATATATATATATATATATATATATATATTACATTATATTGACGTATTCAAGTACGGTTTGCTACAAAAATCGTTCAGTTGCGGTGGCTTGGTAAAATACAAGCGCGAATTTATTTATTTACCACTTCGGAAGGCTTAAAACTAATTGATGTTCACTTAATATCCTGTTCGTACCGTGTACCTAAGTTATTCCGACCCCAGTGTTGTTCTATTTTACAGACGACACGTCACGTTCATCGAGGGTGACTCGAGGAAGGGCTACACCTAAGAAAAGCCTCGATTAATTCCAGATCATGGAAACAAACAGATGGAAAGCTTAATAATTAAACGGAAAAGTTCTTGGCTCTCTCCGAAGGCCAAAAATAATTGATCGAGGCTGAACTTCTTCCCAGCTACTTCTGAAAGGTACCTTTATATAGAGGTGTGTAGGTTTCGATGTGCTTCCGCCTTAATGTCGCCACAGCCCCCCGCGATATGACGAGAGTACTTTTTGTAAGTAGACCTTGATGTTGAAGTGCATCCTTATTGATGTGCTGCTCTATACTCGAACAAATTGGATGGTTGTGGGTTACCCTTGTCTGCGATGATGTGTTCTATTCTCATATAAAGAATAATGTAATAATTGTTGCATTTGTTAGACTTAAGGATCGGTGATGCATAAATGTAAGGGTTTGTGTTATATGTTGTGCTTGTTTACTCAGTTTGATATATGTTTTGTGGAAAGTGGTGTTATATGTTACCCCCTACTTAAGATGATGTTGCATAGTATAACTTAAACAAAATGGATTACTTTCGTCATTTAGTAAATGTTGACACTATTTTTAAAGTAAACCTGACTACAGTTGCAAAAATTATAATATTTTTGAGGCCTTTGAGATAATTACTTTTTAATTTGGTCTTGCTAAAATTATTTGGTATTTTATTATTCTGTTACTTTGTAATAATCGCCCTATTTTGATATAGATTCAATGAAAAATAACGGTTTAGGGCATCTAATGAGTATCTGTAATCGTAGGGCTTTATTCGTTTTACAAATTAAAAATGCAGCTGCTCAATTTAAGGTTGCGAAATGCAATCAAAGCTAAGCCTGTTTTACAAAAATGCAGTTTGCACAATGGGAAAGTTGCGGGAATTTTAATATTGGTTTGAAATGTAAGGGTAATCTTTCAAATATATTGAAAGGTCAAAACGTGTGTCTGGCGGTAATAATAATTAAAGTATAACAATAAATTGCCATAGAATGTAAACAAAACTTCGTGGAAAAAAACGCGATATCATTTGTGTGACGGTACACGCCATTCAGCGCGGTTTGTTTCCGTTGTTAAACGTATTCCTTTCTTTACAATATAAATCCGCTCGTGACATTACGGTGACAATGCTGTTGGGTAAGTAGATAGATGATTTTACTTTTATTTATAAAATTATCCAATCTGATGTTACATTAGATAGAACGTACAAGCCGCTGTCCTGCTGGAAGCGCTTCATGAAGCACTTTTGTACAGGGCCTATAAATACCCAAATTTTCTTCAAGCAGGACACCAACAGTCAAACATTTCAGTTAAAGTTGTTCTGCTATTAGGTCATTTATGAAATATTATTTTGGTATTTTGCCAGTGGCGGAGCATTTCTTAAATCACAGATAAATAATAAATTAAATCAGTTAACGATATTAAGGTACTTAGGTATTATTTAGCAATATTACTTAAGGATAATGGATGCCACACTGATTAAAAGTTCTTTTAGATGAAATTTTGGGAAAAAGCTACTGCTCTATAACCAGCATAGATTATACCGGAAGAAACTGTAACAAGCATTATGGAATTTGCTTTTTATCTGCAAAATAGAGAATAAAAAGTTTTTGCTTTTACTCTAACGTGAACATAATTCTTTTTTAAATAATCAACCCTGTACATGGGCTGTTTTAAAGGCTCGTCCAAGACAACCTTAAGTACAAACAAAATTGTTATAAAGGGAGGTTTTTTACGTAAAACATAAAATAAAAAAGTTTTTCTTTCTATTCACTCTAACCGCTGTACATACATACTGTAGATAACAAATCAACGATAATAATTACAAGTTTCAGCAGAAATCGATTAATAATCTTACCATTTTTATCGTTATGTAATTGTAGCGCATCAGACAAATGTTTGTAGTATTGTTATCAATATGCCATGTGACAGCTATATTTTTTGATTTTACAACACTCTTAACAGTTCCATAACATCTTGTCTCTAGGCCACTGGTCTCGAAACTGAAAAAAAGCTATAAGTATTGTCGTTTTTACTATCAAAAACAAACAGAAGTACATTCGCGGTTAAAAAATGCGCTGCAAGCCCATAATGTTTTCATTTACCCTATAGTAAAATTTGTCCTGCTTGACGTATGCAAAACCCTAAAATATTACGTTTTTCAAAGTATTCAAGTCTGCCGTTTCTGTCCTGGTGGTAGGACGCTGTACATTATATCATTAAACTAGTTGTTTTAATTCGAAAAATAATAAGTAAAAGTAATGAATGGTATTTAACATTTATTAATTTTTTTAAATTGATTTAATCAATTTTTATTGCAATGTACCACTGATTTCTTTTCTCCATGGCATAATGCAATACTTTTTCCATATGTCCGGTGAGTTGCATTTTCTGTGCCCCTTTTAGGAGTCTATTTTGCAACTTTATTTAATACCAATGTAGCTTATTTTGCCACGAAATTGTCTAGGACAAACGTCATTTCGGTTAATATAATACATTTTTTCTTCTGTACGTATTTATAAAAACCGCCTATATGTAAGGAAATACTGTGGAAACTTCACAGATAAAACTTACAAACGAAAGAAAAGTAAGATGTAACAAAAAGAAAAGTGGAATGGAATTTTGGAATAATTATTCTCTATAATATATGTAAATTTTGAATGGTATCGTTTTTAAAATGCAACAGCGGGACTGTAATTTTGTAACAAATGCTGATGGATTAATATTTATTATACTGCTGGTTTCATATATATTCAATTTAATCGAAAATCTGTTTGATTACTATGACTACTGTGGTTTTTCATTTACCATAACGTTTTAATAAATTGATGTTACCAACCGATAATGCAGCAGAAAGTAGTGTTTCGTATATAATTTCGAAAAATTTAATATAGTTGCGGCAAGAATTCAGACGACTTACGTCATACGAACAAATGAAAAATTCATTATATTTTCATCAGATATTTAAAAAATTGCAAATAAGAATAATAAAACTATATAATACACTAAATGTTTGCACTATACAGGGTGTCCGGAGTATGAGTGCCTTAATTTGTCCATATGATAAGTTGCATGTTATGACTAACATTACTTTTAGGTTGTCACCAGCAGCCAGACACTGCAACGTTGTCGAACGTTACAGTACGTTATAGTTTTAAAGAGTATCTCATAAACTTCAATTGTTTACTTGATTAATACTGATCCAAAATCGAATTATGAACAAATTATGTTACAGGCGCTTCTTACTTAATTGTACCTTAGTTTGGAATTCCGTAACATAGTTTTGCATATTATTGCAGTTGTATGTTTTGTGTCTGTGAGTCAGAATAAAAATTACTATTTTGCACAACTAGATAGGTGGCAACATTGTTTCTCATGTTTCTAAATCTAATCATTTCTATGTTATCTTCCATAATTCATAAAAAAGATGAGGTTATATAATTTCTTGAATTTGTATGATTGTATATTAATTGTGATTCCTTTATATCTCTGCATTCCATTTGTGTAGCTCATGCTTTCTACAAGCTTGCTAAAAAATACCACCTACGAACGAATACAGCTTTTAAGTAAATTACATTGAGTAGTAAGATAAACTTAATTTAGATAACAAATATTTAACATTTGGAACTTCTTCAATACATTGTTTCATTTAATTTATACTCTTCACAATTTGTTTTTAACAAGACGTTCAATTTATGATATTTATACACGTCCACTTTATCCTTAGGTAATATTTAATGTAGATTTTAAAGCTGAAAAATGTGTCCATAATCTTGTGGATTTCAATTTATTGGATAACTCTTCAAAATAAACAAAACATTTTTTAACCACCTGCTAACCTTATTTTCATCGTAAGCTGAGCGTAAAATGTTTACTGTTGATTTAATATTGCTGTTATTTTGCGTTTCTGTTGATTATAATTTTACATACATATTAACGAACAATCTATATTTCTATAAAGTACAGTTATAGTCAGCGGTCGAAATTGCAGAGAGTGTCTAATTGCTAGCTTGTAGACAAGCGCGACGGGCGAAGCGTGCGGGGAGCAACATTTCATAGGCGTACTAAATTTGAATGCGATCAGATATAAAAAATATACAAAAATAATTGCATTACATGACATTCTTTATTTTTAGAATAGAAACAGGGATATAACAGTTTTTATCAATTTCGAGGCGTTAGATAATAAAAATAATAAGAATATTTCAAAATTTAAAGTTTTTATCTTGTATTATCAATTACCTAAGGTCGAAAATAATAGAGAGTGACTAATTCACAACACAGACATGAGTACGGAAGATACGTGTGGTATGATTACCTAAGCGTGCCACTTGAGAAGAGTTAAAGCACCCAAAATTATCAAAAATGAGTTGGAATGCGATTGCCTACCACCCCCCCACTTATACCTACCTGATGCGCACTCCGCGGAGATCACACTTAACCCTTGTCCTCATGGACGCGAAATTCACAGATTTTTGCACGAATTTTGCAACTTTGGCGGAAAAATCTCAACTTTTGACAATTGCAATTAAGTATTATTGCCCCATTGTTATGTGGTGTTAATAAATTTATTTTAAGCTTCTGATAATCTACCATGGCAGTTTCATGATGAAAATGAAAGAAAATCTTATGGTAGTTAACAAAATTTGTTACAAACAAAGATTTTTCCACCATAGATAAATCGTGCAAATATTTGCGAATTCCGCATTCAAAAGAACAAAAGGCTTTAGAATACATACACACTATTTACCATTAGTTACTAGCACTGTCAGTATAACGGTCACACATTAACACTTATTATACAGTATGAACGGTCCATAGCTTCCTTATGAGTCACTTTAGAAAAAATATTCTTAGACAAACGTTGATTCTATTTTTATTGTGCATCTCTGTAAAATATTTTCAACTTTACAGGGTGTTCAGTTTAGCCTGAGCGTTGACCAACTTTAGTTTTTTAAATGGAACACCCTGTATATTATTTAATTTTTAGATTGCTCGTTAAATTTTAGGCTGACTTTGTATACCATACTTAAGGTATAGGTCGCTTCGGTTCCGAGTTATTCAACTTTTTTAGAAAATTTGCATTATTGTCTTTAAAATTAAATATCTTATAAGCTATTGATAATACAAATTCACGGTTTTCATCATTCGATTTATCATAAAATTTTCTATGATTTTAGCTAAGGAAAGAAAATTATTCTTACAAGACCCAGATAGTACGCCACGTTAAACTTCAAAATGTTCAAACTCGTATAACTGATATTTTTCCAATGGAACTATTAGTTTTTCTTCTTATCATTAAACGCAGATTTAAATTCCCTTTCGACTGATATAACATTGTTAGTACTTATCTCTATCAGTTTTTGAGTAATTTTCATTTATTTGAATTTCTCCCAAAATCGGCAAATAAACGTTCATTAAAAAACAAGATAGAGGAACTTTTGTCTAAGAATAGTTTTTCTAAAGTGACTCATAAGGAAGCTATGGATCGTTCATTCTTAAGTGGGACACACTGTATAACATCGTACCGCTTTCCGTATGACCTTCATACGTCCATGTTTCGTCAAAATTTAATATATTTTTCGATCCAGATTCTTATTTTTTAACATTTATTTTAAATAGTTTCTTCGCCAAATCACTATTTCGTCCTTTCTATCAGTATACTCTTTTCGATTTCATTTATACGGACTAAGTTTCATCTTGTAAGATATAGCAATAGAATGTTTCGGCCCCTTTTCTGGTCCGTAGAAATCTGAAGTAATTATTTTTGAGGTCATTTTTATTTCTAATATTATGGTGATGGTATATTTTGAAATTTGTGGAAATTATTTTTTTATGAAAAGAAGACAGTTGAATATGAAAGTAGAAGGCACAGTAAGAATATTTAATAGTGTAAAACAATATCTACAGTCTTCTCTGAGTCCCAGACCTGAAATAATCCGTATGACTTTTCTTTGCAATGAAAATACATGAACACTCGTGGGAGCATGTCCCATAGTAAAATCGCATATGATATAATTGAGTGACACCTATTCTATCTATTCTAACTCATCTATCTATTGTGGTTGAATTTTCGAATTACCGCAGTTTCAAAAGTGAACTTAGATATTTATAAAATGTTTTCATTAAACCAGGTTAGTAAATTTAGTTAGATTAATTTTTATTTTAGATAATTATTTAACAAAGGTTCTTCATTAGCATACCTAGGTGTTTGGTATCAGAGGGCATACATATGACTTCATTGATAGGAATTATAGGAGATTTGATTTATATTAGCTTAAAATATCTTTCTAATACAGTAAAAAATGTTACAAAAGCTAATAATAAAGAATATATTAGTAGATATATTGTGGGTGTAATTCAACGCTGGTCGGGGCTTTAAGTATAGGTATATAGGAACAGGTTATATACAGATTAAATATCAGAGAAATATACTAGTTATTTTAAACTTTTCACATTTTTATGTAACATTTGAAAATAATTAATATGTTGCTACGGAAGCAACTAAGATATCTACACGAATTTTTAGTATAACACTTTTTTATTAAATTGAAGATAAAAATGTGTATGAACATAAAAAATGCGCATTTTCAGCTTGAGATGAATGCCTTAAAATTTCCATCCCTTCTTTATTACTATCATATCAATTTTGTCTGCGCTCATGGCTGCGTTATATAGACATTTTAGAAGAAATATTCATATCTTTTCATATTTTCTGCAATATTCGTAGATTATTTATTTCGAAACAATTTCTTTCTGTAGGTGTGAGAAATATACTTAAATTTTCCCATAGATTTGTTTCTAAAGAGCATCGAATTGTTATCTCTTTGAGCAAATTTTCCGTAAAACATTTTACAATTGTTTGAAATTCAACATCCGTGTATAACTGAATTGAAAGAATTTCTTGGCAATAACAAAAATGCTTGGCCTCCCCTATTTGGGTACAATATTCCCGACCGAATCGATATTTGTTGCAAATTTAAAAGTGGTAGTCCTGTTTGTGATTGCTCGTGCTTTTCGGAAACACAAACAAACCTGCAATTAGCGTTTTACTATCTAATTTGGGTCTGCGATCGATCGGGTCCATCCTTTGAAAACACTGTGTTTCCTCCATTGCGGCTGCTTCGATAGGGGGGAATGGAGCAAAACTGCATTTTATAGTTCTTTCGTAAATAAATGATCATAGATGCTGTTCTTATACAGGGTGACTCAGAACTTAACTAAAAATTTTTTTGAATGCACAGGAGACTTACAAATGCAATTTTGTAAAAAAAATCAAAAAAAGGCAGTTACAAAATGATTGAATAATATAATTCTGCACGGCACTGGAAACCTGTCCACTGCAAAACGTGATAAGGTGACAAAGCATGCAATCGACGATAGGACAAAAAAATCCCAAGAAAAGAAATACACATAACGTCAAAAGTCTTGGACCTCCTCTCATTCTCGTTTAAGAAATCTTTTTGTCAGAAAAACCAAATACATGAAAGTATATTGTTTTCTGATTTTTTTTTTTTGTGAAAATATGTTCGATAAAATGAGTACTTCGAAAATTAATAACCAGCAAATGTGTGCCATTTTTGACAAAATTTATTAAATGAAAAAGAAGTAGCAAAGCAAGTTCTCTACTTGAGTAAAAGTCGGTATGACTTCCAGCACGTTCCAATAGCATATTGACACGTGGAATATTGTTCTATTCCTCTTCTGCCGCCACGACTAACTCATCTGCAATCTGAGGTGGAGGAATATCATTATGAATGGCTCTAGCAACGAAATCTCACATGTTTTCAACATGTAGGATTTCGGATTCATGTCAGGAGAGTTGGCAGACCAATCTAATCTATTGATATGTCCTGCTTCGAGTGTTTCTTGAACCCTGCGCGATGTGGTCAAGCGTAGTCGTCCATAGACACAAAATTTTCACCTTATTCATTACGTAGGGGTTAGATAATGGGCGTAATAACTTGTTCGATGTAAATTTGACTGGTCATATTCTGTGGTATGCGGATTAATGGGGTGCGGCGGTTGAACATTATTCCACCCCAAAACATTACGGTACCCCCTTTATATGAACCAACTTCGCGGGGGAAATGAAGTCGCTGTTGACAACCTGGTTCTCTCCAGACTCTTTGTCGATGTTTGAAAGTAAAGTGGGGATCCGTAATGGTTTTCTAGCACGTAAATTTACGTTGTGGAGTCGTCTTCGAATAGTAGGTATCGATATAACACAGCGAAACATATCTTGAAAGTGGGTTCTGAGAGCTGACGCTGAAGATGTGCGATGTCTACGGGCATATTGCATCAAATGCCGATCCTCCCTTTCTGTAAATACTCGAGGATGTCCACTACTACTATCAAATTCTTTATATCTGTATACTATTCGTACAACAGATTATCTACAAATGCCCAACATGTTCGATATCTGATGATTAGATGTCCTTGATCACGTAAAGCACTCATTCTTGCTCAGGTAAACGCAGAAATTTCACGTCCTGGCATTATAATGTAAAAAAAAGGAACACTTGGCTGATTACACTGCCAAACTGACCAGATTTGTAAAAACATTGGTAATAAAGTAAAGATTCATGGTCTGCAATTTTTTATTGTCTTTTTTGTTGTCTAAGGACATGTATCTTTTACCGACATGATCACTCACTTTATCAAATGCCGCTCGCTAGAGCACATGTTACAGTATCAGTAAAAGCAATCAGGTTCCCACAGGTTGATTTACCATACTGATAAGGAGAAACGGAAAGTTTCACCTTTTCATACACATAAGTATACATAATTGACTCAATTATCTTAAAAATGTTGGACAAAATTGCTATAGGTCTATAGTTACATATGAAATTTTTTTACCTGTCTTGTGTATTGGCACGATTTTAGATACTTTAAGGGAATCCGAAATAATATCTTAAGTGGGTACACTAATATGTGTTTACATCCTTTTATAACATATGAGGGAACACAGTCGTACACTACTGATTTTTTAGGTTTTAGTTTATCTATGGCTTTTTCTATATCCCTTTCTGAAATAACAGTTATATTTATATACTCATTCTTGTGGCCTATTATGTCCTTATCAATGCACCTGTTCGTTTCAATTACATATACAGAATGAAAATATTCCGTAAATATATTAGCAATTGACTGTCCTCCAAGTATTTTCGTGCCTCGAATGTACATTTCAGATGGCGTTCCTGGCGAATTTTTCTTTTGCGATTTTAAAAATGACGATGATGTATTTCATTTTCAATATTTCGAGTGTAGTCCTTGTACGCCCATTTTACTTCCCTTCTAATTTTAGATCTCAGATGTTTATAATCTTGTAAGCAATGACCTAGTTTAGTTTTTTTTATATAAATTTATGTTACGATTTTTTGATTTAATATCCTTAATAATTTAAGAAGTTAACCAAGGGGGATATGACCGACGTTTCAGTTTATGATGAGTTATTTCAAAATTTAAAGTTTTTATTTAGTATTATCAATTACCCAAGGTCAAAAATAATAGAGATTAACTAATTCACACCACAGAGATGAGTACGGAAGGTGAGGGTTGCATGATTACCTAAGCGTGCCATTTGAGAAGAGTTTAAAGCACACAAAATTATCAAAAATAAGTTGACGTCGACTGAACCTAGCACATTAACAGTTTACTTTAAAAGTCCCCCTGTGCCCATCCTCTTCACAAATTAGAATGCCGTCCTTTTGGACGGCGATGGCCTACCACCACCCACTTACACTAGAGATGTGCAAATGCTAAAATTTTACATAGCAGTTAACATATGCTACTGCTACTTCATTTTAGCAGTTAAAAATAGCTGCTATTTTTTTAGCAGTTTAGCATAATGACGCGGCGATAAATTAAATATTTATAATATTAATAAATTATATTTATTTATACACGTAATGTATTATTAGTTTCTCTATGAGTGAGAACCCCGAATTTCACAAATGGCACGTCAGTATTCGTAATTCTCAGTTCTGCATTCTGCAAGCAGTCGTGGTTAAAATCAAATAATTATTATAAATCTGCTTCTTGGCAATCGCAGAGTGCTAGTTTGCATTGCTATGCTTCCTTATCGTGACCGTGTTTTGATTTTTCAAATTTTTAACCCAACCTGCGCAATAACAGTAAATAGCTGCTCTTTTTGGAGTCACTGCTACAGTTGCTACTGCTACAAACCAAATAACAGCTAAAAATAGCAGTCTGCTATTTAGCAACCTATCTCTAACTTACACCTATCTGATGCGCACTCCGTGGATATAAGATTGAAGCAGTGGCGGCTCGTGATGTTTTCAGTAGAGGAGACTTGAAGCGAAAAACCACAAACTATCGTTTTATAATGACATTGGCACATTTCCTCACCCATCCTTGAGGTAGTGCCATAGGCGCGTTACATTTTTTTAAGTGGGTTGTTCGCCAGTAGCCCTATTATCCCACGCAACTAACTTATAAATCTCTTTAAAAAAACATAAAATAAAATCCATTTTTTAAAATCAACAATGAATAGAGGAGCAAAAAGTTCAAGAAATTATTATCTAATATTTACAATGCATATAATAGGTATATGTAATATATATATATTTATTAAAAATAAAAATATCTTTGGCAAATAAATTAAGTATTACTTAAATATTTTTATATATCAATGGCAATCTGCGATTTTGTGATCCAGCAAAATAATCAATAACTTCGTCATAAAATAATTCTGACAAATATCGTTTTTCTATAGAAATAAAAGATATATTTGACAGGCGATCTTGAGCTATCGTATTTCTAGCAAAAGTTTTTATACGCTTAAGTGCTGAAAATGACCGTTCTACAGAAGCTGATGTTACGGGAATTGTTGACACTAAAGATAAAAGTTTATATGTTTGAGGTAGGCAATTTATTAATTTATTATTCCAAATAAAACTAAGCATTTCTTGAAGCTAGTTCATTCCGCAGTAACACTCTATCAAACCTCGGATATTGTTTTATTAAACTGTCCATTAAATCATTCGGGAATAATTTTGAAAATATGTGTATGTATGTATGTGATTTATTGCGGGTGTTTGAAATTAACCATATCGTTCAAGGTCGCGTACTGTTAGAGACATATATGAATTTGGTAGAGCCTTACCGCGCTTAACTGCCAGCAGCTCCGTTGGCATGGGCACGTATTCGGAGAGCGCGAAATTTCAAGCTCATTCAAAATTCACGTATTTATTTGCTCACTCGAGATCTCAATTAGTAATTAGTTGCATGTGAAAATAGATTTATAACAAAATAAATATAAAAATATGATATAGGTAGGTACTTATGTAATGTAAAATAAAAATAAATAAAAGACATTTTCTTAGCAATGCTACAAACACCGCAGAGGAGGCTTTGCCTCCCCTGCCTCCTCTAACAAGCCGCCACTGGATTGAAGTCTTGTCCTCATGGACGCGAAATTCACGGATTTTTTGCAAGAATTTTACAACTTCTGTTTTAATTATTTAGGCGGGAAAATCTCAACTTTTCACAAATTTTGTAGAAAGTAAACAGTACAGATATTTTTGCTACTTTCATTATTAATAAATTATTTACATTCATAATTAAGTCAGGGGGGAGATATATCCAAATTTTGCCCGCCCGAAAGATATACCCGCCCCTGGAAATGGAACAGATGGATCCGTCAATTCGTCACAACTAATAAAAGGATAACTTCTTTGATCTGGCGCATGCGTATTTGCTGCAGCAGAAGCTGTGTAATCGGGTATGCTCTCAGAGATATGCGGCATACGATTTTATAGGAAAAATTTACGAGCTGCATGTATGTTTCTTTGTGTCGACTGTTATAAATTGTCTCTCTAGATTTTTGGCGGTTGCGTATAGTTGACTAGCGTCAATTTACTAACCCCGTGCAACAGCGTCTTAAAAAACTTGCAGTGCAGGTAAAAAGAAGAGTCATTAACATTTCCTTTAAAAATCACTTTATTAATAATTGTATAATGTTTTGTCGTCAAGAAACATAGCATTTTTTCATTACTTTCTCTTTTTTCCCTCACCTTCAGTCTAACTAATTCAGTTGCTTCTTTAGCACATCGTCAACGTTCATTGAAAAAATTGTACTACCTCAATTAATGTTACTGCAACCTATTACCGGCTAAGCGCCTTGACAAACTTCGCGTCCGTTATTCGAGGACGTTATTGCCGTCGGGACGTTACAGAGATTCATCTAGACCCACCTGGATTAATGAGGTCCCCGACGTCTCTGGTTTACATCTTAGACAGCTGGCTGTTCGTCTAAGGAGCATTTGTAACGATACAATAGGGATCTCAAACGGTCGGATCGCTAACAAACTAGGTTTCAGGTTTAACGAATTGTTTATGAATTGCGCCACTTATGTCGAAGAGTATCAGTTACGTCATTTAATAATAATAATAATAATAATAATAATAATAATAATATATGACTTTATTCACCACCTACAAAAATATAAATTTAATATCATTAAGAAGTGGTAAAAGGAGAAGGGTTATCCACTGCAAGAGTAGAAACTCGCTCTTCTTCCATTTGTGCGAGTTACGCTTCGAAATCTACTTAATCCACGCATCCTTCTAGATATTCTATTAGGTTGGTTCACTCTCCATTTTATTCCAAAAGTTGCCCCTTCTACTGACACACTTCTTCTTGTTTACCAACCTGACATCGATGTCTCTTAAAATAACGCAATTACAGATGAATCTAACGTTTACGCGTGATCATCCTGTATATTAACTATTTCCCACTTTATCCTATCAATGAATATGGCAAATCTATTATCTCTTTTTCCAACCGAGTCCCATAAATTTACAAAATCAGTCAAAGCAAGCTCTAAATCAATAATTTTAAATTCGCCGTTTTATTTAAATTTCACTGCAACAAAAAAAAGGTTGCAATGAACGATGATTTATTTAAAGGTGGTTTTAAATTCTACGCTATGTGTCAGTTTACAGACAAGAGGAAATCAGTTTAAAATTCGTGTTTATCTAACTGCTTTTGTTTTACGTTTCTTCTGGAAAAATGTGGAATTTGAAAGCGAGGCATAAAAATCAATTTTTGTAATAAATGAAAATGTAGTTAATGTCAAATATATTTGAAACATAACATTCTAGCAACCATTAGCGTGCTCATATGTCGTCAATTAATATTTTAGTGATTGTGTCTCGATGACAAGCCCCAGATAATATCAAATATTAAATCAACCTAAAAATAGTCGTACGAAAATTTTTTGACAGTTTTAACAGTAATTTTTGTAATTTTGATTTTGAAGTAACATCATTTGCTGTCGAAACAAGTGTCAAAACGTTCTACTTTATGTATGTAAATGAATTAAACAAAATATAACAGAAAAATAATAAAGTAACTTTTATGTAAGTCAGTAATTTTATAAATAACATTTTATTAATTATTATTATTTAATTATAAATATTCACAACGCAGTTGGTACAGTTAGTGAAACTAATTCCAGAAGAAATCTCATTGGTTGAACTTAAAGTAAAATTACGTGATATGTTATTGGTATTACTCGGTTCTTCAATAATATCATTGGAAATTGTTTTTTTATTTTCTATAGAATTTTCGATATATCTTTCTGCAACAAAACCTGACTTCCAGCTGCCATGTTGTTATATTTTTAAAATATTTTCCCCAGAATCTGCAAGTAAAGTGGCGGAAGACCTTCTGAAACAGTGCCCCGTGAATAATGCATAATTCAGCAAACCAATCATTTGAGCAATCATCTTTGGTAACTGACCAATGGTATTAATTCCTACTGGTTGTACACCACATTTACCATTTCTGTATCTAACAAAGAATCTATCGTGTTTAATATTTTCCGTGCGTAGGTTTTTATACTTCTTGATAATGTCAATGAAGTTTAGTCCTTCCATATCTCCTGGGGTGATTACAAATTCACGATTTACTCCAATTGTTGTATTTGGAATATTTACTCGAAAATACGTCTCCTCATCTATAACATCTTCTATATCTTTTTTAAAAACAGCTCAGTTCTCAACATGGAGTACTGTGCCCATAGCATATAAGCCTTCAAATTCTTCTTACCTTCAAAATATACCAATAGTACTTTCTCATTGACGAGTTTTACTTTCTTCTGGTCACGCCATTTCTCAAATTTTTCATAAGCCAAGTCATATACCGCTTTGGTTTTTTTAGGAATCAGTGAACATACGGCATTTCTTGCCGCTTCTTCGATATCGCTCGGTATCGTCAGAATCTGAATGTAAATCACACATTTTTTCTAATAAATGGTAATAATAACGATCAGCGTCACAGAATAGATCAGCGTCTATTAAATGTCAAGCCAAATGACAAGAAAATTTAAACTGACACTGATCTACTAGTAAGTCGAATAATATTGTTCTGGGATAAAAAATAACCCTGAAAGTCTTATGCATATGCGTAAATTTTACCATATTGTTGCTGTAGAATTAGGGTGGAAAGGAGGCGAGGCAGTTGCATGTCGAACGAGGCGAACATATTAACTCACCATCGGGCCTATGATCGAACACATCCAGTTAGCATTAACAGGCCTGTTAACGGTAACTGGTAGGTTAACCAGAAATTCGTATGATTGGCACACCTGTCAAGTTTATTTTTCCCAGTTACTTAACTTGAGAATGATCACATGACCCAGTTATGAAACTGCCTGAAATAACCTGCCGTTAAATGTAACTGGAGCTTTTTATTGGTCAGAAATTTTAATTTTATTTCTGGCAATTGACGTATGACATTTGCCATATTAATATAATGTATAATTATTATTATTTTTTGTCTATAGCACAATTCAGTATCAATTTATTGCCATATCATAGTTTTACATAATTAGTAATATACGGTATTAATAGTTTGACAGTAAACACAACCTAAAAAAAAACTAAAGTTTGTAAGTGGGTTTACAATTTTATACAATTAAGATTGTTATTCTGAGTATGATAGTGATAGCTAAATGAATATTAACAAACAAAAAGAAATATGTATTATTACCTAATATTATTAATAATTAATTTATGAATAGGAGAAAGCCACAATGACAAAAGTAAGGTACCTAGTTTTTAATTATTGGTAATAATTTAGATTCTATAAAGAGTAGGTATAAATAATACATTTTATCTTTTTTAAATATTATTTTTATTAGATAGTTATGTGTTTTTGACAATAATTTCTAATGGATTACTGTTAACACTGATATGCTGCATCCTATACTATCCTATAATTATAATATATTGCAACATGGACTCCACGAAGGCGTAGCACAGTAGCACAAATCGCATGCCTAAAGGTACACTTTTGATTATCCACGTAAACTGTGTATAAATATTGAATATGTGCATCCAGGTTTTACTAGTTTTTGATCCTGATGAAGTTTTCTGCTCTTCCTTTTTGCATTCTACTTCCACTCTGTATCAATAAGTTAATATGAAATATTTCACTTACCTACCACCACTGTTGGGGATTTGTTTGCGGTCCATACACTAAAGAATTTATATGTACTTCAAAGTACCTATTTATATTAACATGCGTTGGGTTTACTTTGCTTCCCAACAATATTTTCTTACTGTTAATGAAATTTAGCATTTCTTCATATTGGCATTGGTTCATGTGCCCTAAACTTCTTGCCACTTGTACCCACTGTTAAGTACCTATGATTTAAATTTTGACATATGAGTGATGACAGATGACGTACATTAAAGAATTAACTGCCATGACAGGGTTATCTGGCCATAATAACAGGCACATATAACTGGTTGTTCGATCATAGCGATCTTTCCATTTCGGTTAAGAGCTCAGTTATTAACTAATTGGTACGACAATGTTCCTGTTGGAAAATCTGCTGAGGTAATTGATAAATGTAAAGGGTAAAACGATAACAAACCATTCGTACAGGTCAACTACTGTTAGTGAATTGGCAAAAAATGTTATGAAAGAACAACAATTGTTGGTCATAATCCAAATTCTGTAAAACCATACTTAAACATCACAAGAGCAAGAACATCACAATAACAGCATAAATACTATGCGTGGTAATAAATCTTCCATAGTCGAAAAAATAGCTAATCTAATGTTTTGTTAAATGTTAATAGCTGTATCTTTACCAGCTGTACTTTTAATAAATAAATAGTTATTTTGTTGTGTTGCAACAAATATCAGTTTCATCACTACTATTTATTTAAACTTTAATATTTTTTGTCGTCATAAACAGAAATCATTTGTAAATCTGACAACTACTGTGTTTATTTTAAAAGAATGACAGTAGTTGCCATTCTCTCGTGTCATGGCTAATTAGTTTTTCAACACGGAAACACAAAACGCTCAGCAAGCGGCAAAGAAACACTGGCTCAGCGGCAATTGTCAACTTCCTATTCCAAAATAACAGTTTCAAATATCTACTTTTAACTCAATCGTCGAAAAAATTATTAATGGAAAACGATAAAAGAATACAGAATAAGTAGACCGTTTGAAGTTCATATTTTGATGTTGATGCAGGAAGATTAACATCTTGTCTGAAGCTATTTATTTGTGGCATAATTTTAGTTTTCTTAAGTTTTATTGGGTTTTTTTGCCACACTTCTGAAAAATAATAAAAATTAGTTAAATAAGCCCTTGCGCCAAACGGAACAGTCAAGGGTTATTTTTGAAACTAAGTTTGCCTAACCAAAAAATCTCACACTGAAAGTGTGGCAAAAAAACCCAATAAAACTTAAGAAGATTAACATCTGTTGTTAACTATTTTTAGACTGCGATTTATCACATAATTTATCAATTTATATAAATAAGAATATTTTTGTGTTTACACCACATGATTATTGTTATTCCAGAAGGTTATCTTAATATATAAAATTCTCGTGTCACAGTTTTAGACGCCATACTCCTCGGAAACGGCTAGACTGATTTTTATGAAATTTTATATGTATATTCGGTAGGTTTGAGAATCGGTCGTAATCTGTTTTTTGTATCCCTGAGTGATAAGGGTGGTCCACCCCAAACAATTTTTTTTTATTTTTTGGACAAAATTTTTTATTTTTATTTTTTTATGATGTGGCATTAAAAAATACATACAACCCTTAATTTTCATCCTTCTATCACAAACCCCTATTTTTTAATAACCATTTTAGTAATTTAATCATTTTTAACCCTGGTCGATAACTGATCGATTATCACTAGATCAGTTATCCCCGCCAAGCATCTATCGGTGTCACTTCTCACCCAGTAAACAGTACGGAGTAGGGATGAGAACGAAGCCGGTCTCATGTCTTTCTCACACAATAAGCCTTCTCTCACTCCATACATAGTTTTCGACCATTATTATTGTGTATGACAGCGTAGTAGTGACGTTTACAATCATCATTGTACCTTCTAAGTGTAATTCTCAAGTAAATTTATTATTAATTTGCTGGGCCATAATTATTTATTTCCTATTTTATCAATAATTAATAAAATTATTAATTGTAAGAGTAGTTCTCATTATTAGTTAAGTGATCTACTTAACCTCAAAAGTACGCAACACGTGTCACGAGCTCCTGCCAACAACGGCTATTATTTTACTATATGGCTATTTTTTCGTACAGTGAACAATGCCAACAAGACGTAAAGGGGCTAATTTGGGCCGTCAAACAAGTAAAATTGCAGGAACGCGAAATATATCAAAAAATGAATGTTTCGTGTTTTGTTATTCTTATAGGCCGTCATTCACAGTGCTCCATTCCTCTTTTAGTCATATACCACATCTCCACACACTTACATTAAGTTAGTTATTTTTTATTTAACTGCCAAAATATTCACTAGAAATAATTCATATGGCAAAACAACGTTTGCCGGGTCACCTAGTGATTATATATAAAATACTAACCAAATAACAGTTGAATTTCGAAATAGATCTGTTGCTAAATTAACAAGATTTTTGAACATTCGAATGCATCTTCATAGAGACGCCTTCCTTCATTTGAATCTCAGTAAAGTGTAAAGTGCCCTAATTTTTAGAATGTTTATGAAGAAACTTTTCCTAAGAACTGAAAGAACATTGCTTAAGTAAGTTTTTAATAATATCTGAATAAACCTATACACAAAGGTTTAAATAAAATCCACGTTTAAATTTGACTCTTCGCTTTTACAAAGTAGAAAAACCATGTTTATGAAGCTTTAGGTGAGTAACAAAGTCAATTTGGATTTTATTGGTTAAATAATCCATTCATTCCCAATAAAAAAAAAGTATAGAAATATTTGTTATAAAATTAAAAAATATTAAAAAATTAATTATCACAAATATTGTAACACTTGGTAAATAGGTATGTTTGTTTCAATCGACTTAATATCACGTATTCTATCGCCTACTAAAATTATTTTAACGACTTTCAAGACACCCTGTCTACTCTTCACTACCGTGTTAAATTGCAAATCGCGTGTCGCCTGTAGTTTGTCTCGGTAGGTATACCTCGCTTTGTTCTTATCCTGGATTCGATACGCTCCGCTATTTTCTTGAAAGGACAAATTGTTATCCTAGGAGAAAGGGACTTCAACACGTAATGCCTTGTACGACGCCGTAAACAACTTTCCACAGAGTTTACTTTTACTTCGTAAGGGATAGTGTACTTCTAGTTTAGCTGTTTTGTTTTACTTTACGTGATCCTAAGAAAGTTGACTGTTTTAATTGGAAAAGTATTTAGACCAAACAAAGATGGAAGATGATTATTTCAACGTCTTAGAAAGCTACTCCAGGATTAAAAAGTTTTCGAAAAGTGCAGTCATATTAGTAGATAATGTTCAATAAGTTTCGTTTCTCTAGCTTAATATACAGGGAGAAAAAATTTAAAATCAAATTATTGCCCTTTTCTGAAGGGGCATTTGGCAAAAAGTGTCCAATGATCCGACAAGAAACTGGTGTATTTTCTACGAATAGAAAATTATTAAGTCTGTGAATTGAGTTTTCTTGTGTTACCTTTCGCATGATTTCTTTCAAAACTTTGTCAAACTATAAAAAGCGGTTTTCAAATTGAGTGATTCTGTGTTAACCCTCTGATATAGAAGCAGCCGCAAATGGAGCAACATCAAGTCTAGTTCAACAAAATTCTAGGCGCGGTATGAGTTGTATGAGTACCAAAAGTTTGTAAATTGGTATAAAGCTAGCAAGGTAAATGAGGTGTCTGAGAAAATCCTTTTGGCTAATTTTTCCGGAAAGCAATGCTCCCAACAACCATTTACATTATGAACTCACTATTCAAGAGAACTATGATTTCAGTTAAGAAAAATCAAGATATAAGCAGATTTTCTTAACTAATTGCATGGCCAAAGTCCAGGATTTTTACAAAGGAAGAATAATATAAGTACTGGAGATGATGAAACATATTTTATTTCATACTGTACTGTAATGAGTCCGGAAAATGTTTACTTCCCGGCTTACTGCTTTCAAAAAACACAATATCACAAGATTTTATCTTTAAAACTACAAGCCTATAAAAACTAATTATAATTAACAGTAACTGTGCAATGTGAATTTCGTTGCAGGCTTCAGGAATACCTTTAGGGACAGAATCTTCACTAGACATGGTAGTGGTGGTGGATATAATAATAATAATAATAATAATAATATTTATTGATTCTTTATGCCAATAGTTACAGTTGGATAGAATAAGTCAATTACACAGAGATAAAATATTATATGTATAACCATAATCAATAGATATATACATACACACATGTATAACATACCTACAAACCATACTTTTTAGTACATGTCATATGAAAAATATATAGAAGAGATAGGCATACGACAGGCTACATAACAACATATAATAAAAATATAGATCAAAATTACAATTTAAAAGATATATCATAACGTTAAGGCAAACAAACATCATACAGAGTCACGATATTCATCTAGAGAATAAAAACTATTCTCATATAAAAACTCTTTTAACTTTTTTTTAAATGCATATTTTGAATTATTTTCCTTGATGTCCATGGGCAATATATTGTACAAATGACTACCAGCAAAAATGGGTGATTTTTTATATAACGTAAGGTTGTGTTTTTCGATACATAAATTATGACGATTACGAGTTAAGTATGTATGATTATCAGAGTGGATTTTTAGTTTGTTTCTTATGCCATGTATGTAACAGAGTAATTTATATAAGTAAATGCATACCAAAGGTAATATTTTGTTCTTCCTAAACGTCTCACGGCAAGAATCTAATGGTTTCATGTCAAATATTGTTCGTATTATGCGTTTTTGAAGTACGAACACCCTTTGTACGTCTGAACATTGACCCCATACGATGATGTTGTAGGAGGCTTTAGAGTAAAACAGGGCATAATAAATATTAATCAGAGAGCTTTGGTCTAGATTATTTTTTAAAACACTCACGGCAAAACAGGATTGTCTTAATTTACAACACAGTTTTTCAATGTGCTTTATCCAATTAATATTTTCATCTAAGGTGACTCCCAAGAAGTTAGTTTCTGAATAAATGTTTAAATGATGCCCATTGATGGAAATTTTGTTATTGTTATTACATATTTGTTTAGATTTAGTTTTAAAATACATACATACTGTCTTATCGTAGTTTATGATGAGTCTATTTTTGTAACACCAATCGTGAAATTCTTGTAATACGAAATTGACCCTGTATAATAGATCTTCCAGAGTACTTGCTGATAAAATAATAGATGTGTCATCAGCATACATAAAGATTTTTCCATAAGTTATGTAGTTTGGTAGTTCATTCACATAGAGAAGAAAAATAAGAGGACCCAGCACACTGCCCTGTGGTGTCCCGAGAGAGACAATGTGTTCGTCTGACATGGATTCACCAATTTTTACGAGCATGCGCCTGTCTGTCAGATATGAAATGATCCATTTATTTATATTTCCACGTATGCCGAGTTTTTCTAGTTTTTCAGCTATGAATAAAATATCTAATGTGTCAAATGCGCTGGAGAGATCGAAAAATACCCCCATAACATAATCATTTGAATCTATGCTATTATTGACAAATTGCACCAGTTCAGTTGCTGCAGTTTCTGTAGAATATTTACTTCGGAATCCATGTTGACTGCTAGTGATTAGATTGAGTTTATCTAAAAAGTTTACAATTCGATTTGCAATAAGTTTTTCAATTACTTTGGAAAACACACTGAGCAACGATATAGGTCTATAATTTTTTATGTTGTCGGATTCCCCTTTCTTGAAAACCGGTATAATTAACGCCGTTTTTAATTGTTTTGGAAATTCTCCTAATTCTATGGATTTGTTAATTATTAATGCAAAGCACAATGCAAATTCGTCAATACATTCCTTTATTAGACTTATTGGTACTTCGTCAAATCCAGTTGATCTCTTGTTTGACAGTCCCTGTATAATATTTTTTACTTCATCATAAGTTACCGGATTAAAAAACATAGATTTTCCATTTATTGCTGCACTAGTACACTTATTTGATAGAGAGGGAAAATGTTTGTCTAATTTGTGTTTAACATCTGTTGAAAAATGATTTACGAATATATCTGCCAGCTCTTTGGTATCACTAATTTTACTATCATTATGATTCAAAACAATATTATATTTGGTTTTTTTCCTATCGAGAGTTTTATTGACTATATCCCATAATGTTTTTGTTTTGTTCTGAGACTGATCGATTATATCTTTGTTAAACAATTGTTTTTCTTTAATTATGTTTTTTTTGTACAGTTTTTTGTTAATTTTGTATTGATTATTCAGGTTCTCGTCAAAAATTATTTTTCTAAGTGAGTTCATTTGTTTCAGTAGTTGTGACTGACGTTGCAATGCAGCAGAAAATTTAAATTTATTTTTTTGTGTTTTGTGATAAGACGTTTTGTTAATTTTTCGTTTTGGGAAAGCTGCTTCAAAACTATATTGAAATTCAGCCCAGAACAGGTCAAAAAATACATCTATATCAGTTATATTAGGGTTATCTAACAATACTGAAAGTGTACCGGTAAAAATATATTTAAAGTGTGCTATTGAAGATTTATTTATGCTTCTCGAGAGGGTATCTTTCGTCTCCCCCAGGTACATGTCGGCATCATCGTCATTTTCATCGAGACAGGTAAGTAGTTGTGCTGTGTGATCTGATATTTCTGGATCAATTATTTCGTAACTTATATTTTGTATGTTTGTGATTAAATAATCAACTGCGGTTTGAGACATCCAGCGTGAGTTATTATCAATTCGCGTTGGAACATTAATAATAGATTCTAAACCAAAGCTCTCCAACACGTCATGTAATATAGAATTTTCTGTACTTAATTTTAATTTATCGATATTTAAATCACCGCATATGCAGATCGATTTATACTTTTTTGTTGCAAATTCTAGTAGTATAGTTAATTGTCTAATGAATACATGAAAGCATCCCTCCACTGGTGATCTGTATAAAACTATTATACATGTTGTTTTGTTGTAACTTATTGCTGAGCATTCAAATGACATTTCTACTGAAAGATTATTAAGAATTTGAATAGGTTTACATTTTATACTACAGTCATTATTATAGTTCTTAGCAAAAATAGCTGTACCCCCATGTATGCGAGCTTGTCTACAATAACTTGATATCATTTTGTAACCATGTAAATTTATTAAGGATAGGTTGTCTGGATCAGTTAACCAGTGCTCACTAATGCATATAAAGAGAGGATTTATTTCATTTAGAAAGTTTTCTAAAATATTTAATTTATTTGTTAAGCACTGTACATTGATGTGTAATAGTTGCCACTTTGTTAGTTCACTGCGCTCGTACCTGCCGTTGCCGGGATGGTCGCTGTCGAGGCTTGCTGGTGAAAATTTTGTTGCCTAGGGAAGGTAAATCGTCTCACTGCGGCTCCTTCAGGCCAGATATTTGGCATATACACTTCACGGTGGTGTTGAATAGGAAAATCTACTTTAAATGAAGTTGTTGTTTCGCTTTGTCTTAAAAGTTCACATCCAAATGCTATCTGTGGAGCCGTCAATTTTAGACAAGCTAATATATCATTTGGAGTTGTGCCCGCATCACAACGATAAACATGCAGATAGCCTTTTTTTGGTACTGTTTTAATATTATTAGAACTGTTTGATCCAATTATAGGTTTGTTATGACTTCGTTGTTTATATCCAGGTCCGTTTAATTTATTTGTATACATACTTTTTTCTGCTTTTTTTATTCCTTCACTCACTTGAGCAGCTGTGATTTTTTGTGGCTGGGGAATTCCATATATAGTTTGTTGCTTGGTCTGAAGAACCTGTATAAAGTTTTCTCCATTTTGAATTATCCTTGCTGCTTTTGTTTTGTTTTCTAAGGAATCTTCAATGTATTGTTCCGCAACAGATGAGCTTTTCCATGCACCATGACGCTTCAGTGTTGATAAATCAGCTCCCGCATTCGTCAAAAAAGTGGTAGATGTTCTGCGGAAACAATGCCCCGTATATTTTTCTGGGTGTTCCAATATCCCGCAATATTTTTTGGTGCCCCCAATGGTATGTATGCCCGCTCTTTGGGAAACACATGTTCCTCTTCTATAACCCAAAAAAAGAAAATCTTCCTTCATATTTTTAGGTCGGTGCTTAACGTATTCTCTGAATATTTCCAGAAAGTTTATTCCTTCATTGTCGTCACTCAATACAGTGAATACCCGTTTTGTATTCGTCTTAGAAATGGGAATGGTTATAATTAGTTTGGTGCCACAATCTTCAATGT
Organism: Monochamus alternatus; assembly: GCA_037114965.1. Taxonomy (NCBI): domain Eukaryota; kingdom Metazoa; phylum Arthropoda; class Insecta; order Coleoptera; family Cerambycidae; genus Monochamus; species Monochamus alternatus. The sequence continues at coordinate 6,582,792 of CM073426.1, read as the reverse complement.
CTTTTAGGGTCATATGGTATAACTCTTCTCGCCGACAACCACCAGCAATGCCTATCATTGCGATTACCTGTAACAATAGAGAAAATGGTTTAAAACTGATTGTCAAATTGATGAAATTTCGACTAACGGAACCAAGAAATGTATTTTTTGTAATTAATTGACATTGAGTACCTATATCATTCAAGATGCACATTGTTTAATTCAAAACTAATGAAAAGGTTAAACTTGTTTACCTTCATCAAAAGATACTCTTCTGATGGGGCTTCGTTCATGAATCTATTAACTTCTTCTCTTGTTAGAACTTTTGATTTGTTTGCCTGATGACCAACTGCTTGCCTTTTTAAGAAAGCCACCAGTTTTGGATATTTTGAAATATTACCTCCTTCTTTTACCATCAGCATAGACTTGAGCATCGAATATTTTGCCCACATTGTAGCAGGATTCATCTTTTTGGAGATATTCAAGAAGTACGTCAAAAGGATATTCTCATTCAGGCCGTTTTCCACCTTATAGGTTTTTCTCCACACGTTGAAGAGCTGGTATTCCTTCTCATAACGAGCAGAAGACTTCGTAGGCACCAATTTACTGGTTGCATCAGCACATTTTAGCTCGATTTCTTCTATTTTTTACGAAAATTATCACAAAATACGCACGGGATGACAGTCAAATTTATTATTTTTGTTTTTACATCACTAAGCTAAATCAAAAGCTATGCGATAAAACAAGAATCGAAACCACGTTAACACCTACATACAGGCAGGTTATGTAAAATAAAACATTAAAATTTAATTTTTAATACAACACAGTATGAAATAAAACGTTGTACGATACACGGCCGTTAAATGTCATTAAAGTACTCGTTTAGAAATTGCTGACGCGACTCCTTCGTCGCCTCGTCTGTAAACATCTAGACTTGTACTTTAATATATCATTTCCCGGCCTTGTAACGTAAATAACTATACTTATGAAGGTTGCTATGATAATCAGAATTTTTGGGGCCCGTCGTCGCGAAGAATTAACTATGCTAATGTTGGATCATATTCAATACAATGACCTATACATAAAAATAATTGTGATTTCATGCATGAAAAAAATATGTCTGTGAATAATAGAAGGAAATGTGGGAAGTATCAAATGTTTAAATATGTTTCGAAAATATGCTGTACTTCGTCCTAATGATGCAACGCGGTTTTTTGTACCTCCCAGCCTGTCGGAGTTAATACTTTTGGGGCCATTCTAAAAATGCAATAAAACTTGGATTGTAGAATCCCTAAGCATCAATACGTTGAAATGAGATTGATAGATAGAATAAGTATTATCTTCTTACTCATTATTAGTGATATTAATTTTAAACGTACAGTTAGACGCGTTATGCAAGTTAATTGCGGAAGTCACCATAGGGGTTGAAGTGAATGGCTTTTTGGAAGAAGACTGTTCTTGTTTTCTGCAGAAATAGACTTCAAATCGTGGCTGTTGATTACTGATCGTACATCTGGGGAAGACCATCATGGCTGTAAATTGCAGTTTGGTGGAATGTTCCAATAACGAATTCTTTTGGACATTTCTTTTAGATTTGTAGCCTTCTAAGTAGCAATCAGCAGCAGAAGTTGATTTCCATCCTCCTAAACGTACAATATTTGTGATACCTTCTCCACAATAGGCTAGAAAACCGAAAAAAAACGCCTGAAACTGTATCTCGTGTATAATTTTGAAGTTGCTGCGATTTCGTAGGGCATTTTTCCTATTAAATTTATGCCTACAGGTTGGACAGTACATTTTCCATGTTTGTACTGTATAAATAATCGGCAATGTGGTTTCTTTTGGATGTAAGCTTGTATGTTTTCTGTATACATTAAAAAATATAAACATTATTTGTTTCTTTACATACCACAAAGGATCTGGCGGAATCATTTTTGGAGTCCTTTCTATTGACAACTATCAGGTTTCCTTTTCATTATTTCTTCTTGCCTGCAGGCACCAGTTAATCCAAAAATCGTTACCAACTTAATCATCAGGTAAGTTTCAGCAAGTGTCTCACTCATAAATTTTTTTACGTCTTCTTGACTAAACATTTTTGCCTTTTTCGAACGAAATCCAACATAACGTCTTTTTATAAAGGCAGTTATGTTATGAAATTTACCAATATCCAAACATTATCATTGAATATCTGTAACCATAACGTGTTTGCTTTCCAGGATTTGGACATTTCCAAAAATATGCTAAACATATTCTTATGTTGATGTTACCTTTTTCATATTACACCAATAAATAAAATGGGAGTATTGCTTCTGATATCTTTCTTTTTACTACACAGATAACAAATTCAAACTTTTCTTTAGCTGCTACTAAAATTTCTTCAGAAAGTCCTTCATCTGATGAATTCATTGTCGATTTCATAAAATTGAAAACATGGATCGAAATTTACTGTAGATTGATATGTCAAGCAACGTCTGTCACAAAAACCAGCTGTACCAAAGTTGTTTTGAATTGCTACATCAACAATTATTAATGTATATGAGAGTTTTAATGATAAAATAGTTCCAATTGTTTTATATTGCAAATTAGTGGATAATATCGAACAAATTTTCTAACTTTATTAAGAAACGTTAAATACGAACGCTTGTAGAAAAAAGAATATCCAATACCATTTATAATTTATATACTGATTAGGCTATTGAAAATTACCTTAGAAAATACTAAATCCTAAGTACGAATAAAAGGTGAATGAAAGATTTTACTATTGACACAGGACAGACAAGGAGACCCACCCTCAACACTTCTTTTTAATTTAGTACTGGAAAAGGTCATAAGAGATAGTTGAACAGAGAACACATATTGTTTAAAAGTCACCAAATAGTAAGTTGTGCAGATGAGCAAAACAAAAAACAACATACCAATTTCAAATTGAAAAACCAGCATGGAGAGGTGGAGTATGAAGAAGTTCAAGATTATGTGTATTTGGGGGCGCTAATAACAGCTAACTGTGATGAGGAGCAAGAAATAAATAGGAGAATAATAAAAGCAAATAGAAGTTCAGCAGCAGTCAACCACTTAATGAAATCAAAAGATTTGTCCAGAGGAGTAAAATTTAGAATGTATAAAACAATTTTGAGACCGACAACGCTGTATGGTAGTGAAACCTGGGTTCTCAATAAGAAGTCAAGAGAAAACCTTTTAGGGTGGGAAAGGAAGATCTTAAGAATTCTAGGGGGTAAGAAAACGAAGGAAGGCGATGTAAGGAGAAATAATGAGGAAATATATGCAATGTACCAGGCACCAACAATAGACGAAGTTATAAAAGCCAGAAGAGTGCAGTGGTAACGTATGGAATATGAAAGGACAGTTAAGAAAATTGTAGGAAGTAAACCTAATTACAAGAAAAAAAGAGGGAGGCCGAGGAAGCGATGGAGAGAGGCAGTGGCAATAGATCTAAGAGAGAAAAATGTAACGGATTGGAAAGGAAAGGCGAAGAACAGAATGAAGTGGAAATAATCAAGGCGGCATAGGCGAAAACGGATTGATTGTTTGAAATATGACAATTAAGAATTTGTCAACGTTTGTCAAATTTAAAAAATCCATTATCTGCAAAGGATGTTGTTGATCTGCGAATTGCACTTCAGGAAGAATTTAATGCAATTCCACAAGGATCTGTTACAAACCTTATTGATTCGATGCCACATCGATTGAATAAATCCATTTTGAAGCGAAGAGGCCACACTAGACAATAGTTCTTCAAAATTTATTTATCTTTTTTTTTAATTTCAATTGTTTTCACATTAAATCTACGTTTTTTGTTTATTAGACTTGTTTTCTGTTTTTTCCGAGACGTTAGTTTTAAAACAATGTATCTCCAATAAAACAGATATAATGTCGTGATTAAAAAAACAAAATGTTCACAAAAGATTAGGCTACAGTGTAACTCCAGTTAGCAACAGCGACTGTAGCTGATGCACCCCACAGGGGGAAAAAGACTTTTTGTTGCACCTCATATGAGAAATCAATGTACAATTTAAAAAAAAGATCAAAATCAAATGAGCGGTTCGCGCGGAAACCTACTTTAAAATTGGGGCTAGTTTTTAGTGGCCGTTTTTTTTTTTGCCGGTGAGTGTATATTATATCACTGCTTTGTTTGCTACAGTTGTTGATGTTATCGTTTTTTATTTTTAAGAACCTGATACTTAACGTATTTGTCAATATACTTTACTGTTTGTAACTGAATACAACACCATTTTCCCTTTTTGTTTGTTTATACTCCCAGAAAGTTTATCCAGCGCTGTTCCTTTGGCAAAAAACTGTTTTGTGAAAGAAATTCCCTTCAAGTGTATCTGCGCCTTTCATCTAATGTATATAAAATACGCATTTCGATATAACCGCCTCAAGAAAATTTCCCTCTTATTTCAGTTAATTAATTTGCTGTCAATTTAGCGACTCGCCACAGAACGGCAGGCCGCGGCTTGTAGAGTTTGTTAACAGGAAAGATAAAATCTTTCTGACGGTTTCATTAAATTAGCGGCCGGGAGTTTTAGAAGTTACCCCTTTCGCGAGGCATGTAGTAGCTTGAAAAGCTGTAAGAGAAAGTGAAATTGCAAAAAAAACCTCCAAAATTACAAGCTATTAATAATCATGGAGGATTAAACAAGATTTGCTGATAGTCAATACTTAAGTACAAGAGTTATGTAACAGGCGTAACAGTTGCCGGTTTGCAATTTAAGCAATCAGAAGAATCGAATACTTGAGAGGCATTGAATGAAGATAAATAAATTTAGATTTTAGTTTCAACGCCAACCTATATAAAAACAAGAAGTTACTATCTCCTTCAGTACCTCGGTTCTCTATAGGTTGAAAAAGGAGCAAATAAATAAAGATATTAACAAAATAAAATTCACACATTTATTTCTCACTATAAACCTGGTGGTAAAGATGACAGTAATCGATGAAATCTGACTGCAGATCTAGTAGTAGTAGTAGCAGTTTGCTAGTTCCCTTCCGTTTGTATTAGAATTTTTTCAACAAAAAATTAAAGCATTGTGATTGGCTATTTAATCTTAGATTATTAAGAGAATTTTGAAATATAAGTTTAAACACATATAAAGTATATCAGTGCTACTACCTTGCAACAGCGTTGACTCTGGAAACCAAGTGTTTCATTTGTCAAATTTCATGTAACCTCATTATATTTGTTTATGATCAATTGGCAAAACTTTACAATTAATGGTAAAAAGCAAATAAAATTACACAGGATATTCAAATAATCATGGTGTTTGTTTCATATACATATTTATACAGTAGTCATCACAAAGTAAACACAAGTAAGTTGAAAGAACAATAAAAATCATGCTACAAATAAATTATACAATGTGAACCAACCAATATACAGGGGTACGAGTGAAATTCAGATTTACAAATATTTATTAACAAGGGTGGATCAAAATTTCACAAGTTGTAGAAGTCTCTTGTTAAAGATTGGAAAAATGTTGGAATATTCTTAAGTGCAAATTAAGAATGTTACAATTTTTATCTACACTTGTCACATTATGACTACGATTTGACACTGTTTAGAATGTCATGACATTACTAACTTGAATGTACTTTCTTATAGTTATTAATGATACCAGTTATCAGAAACGTTTTATTTTTTGATTTTTTTTATTTTTATATTACCAATAAAATATCCAACGGGCTAAAATGCCCAATTACAGGATAAGTGCAAAGCATAAAATTACAAACAAATATAAATAAAGCTACGATGTCAAAAAACTAAAAACAACAGGAAAAAATACACTGTATGAGGAATAAACAGACAACACACTACTAAAAGCAATTAGATGAACAAAACAATAGAAAGCAAACAGAGTAAAAATATAAATCAGGTCTTACAAAAGAAGTGTTTTAATATCATGCACGCTACAAGAACATATGTTAAGGATGTGGTCCACGCTGAGATAATTACTAAACATCCTATATATAAGTGACTTTTGCAATAAATTTGTACGCGTCTGTGGTAAAAGAAACAGTCTATTGTGTCGGTTATTGTAACTCGGGGCTTTAAAAGTAAGCTCTGATAAAATAGCCTCGCATTTTATATCATGATGAAGTACTTTGTAAAGAAAAGATACAGAATGCATCTTACGTCTTGATTCTAGGATCTTCATGCCAAAGCGTTCATAAAAATCGCTTTGACATGTGCCTCTAGCAGGAGAGACTCCATCTAACAAAAACACAGCCGACTTAAAAAATCGCCGCTGAACCCGTTCTATTAAAGTAATATAAGTCATATAGGCAGGGCTCCATATCACTGACCCATATTCGAGTTTAGATCTCACAAACGCGTTGAATAACAAGCGCAATGTTGAAGGGTTGGTAAAATCCTGAGAACTTCGAAGAATAAAACCGAGGTTCTTGTACGCCTTTGTCAAACATGCATCCATATGCTTCGAGAAATTCAGCTCTGGATAAAAAATAATGCCAAGGTCTGCAATTTCTGACGGCCGTTCTAGAACATCACAACCAATGGTATAATCAAATATCGTAGGATTTTTTTTTCGATAAAACGACATAACTCTACATTTAGATGAATTCAAAGGTAATTTGTTATTATTACACCAGTCGTTTAACATTTCCAGGTTATTTTGTAAGTTAACACAGTCAGCCAAAGTAGCAATTTTACAAAACAGTTTAAGATCATCTGCATACAGTAAGTAGCGAACGTTCATGTTATTAACAATATTATTGATAAAGAGTATAAATAAAAGAGGACCTAATACCGACCCTTGTGGAACACCTGAAGTCTGACAGAACAAATCGGATTTGAACCCACGGTACTGAACAAACTGAAAACGACTTGACAGGTAAGACCGTAACAAATTTAACAAACTATCACAAAGACCACATGCATTAAGAGTATTTATTAACAATTCATGATCAAGTCTATCGAATGCTTTAGAAAAGTCAGTGTAGACAACATCTACCTGACTTCTCTCATCAATAACTTGATATATATACTGGGTCTTACAAACAAGGTTGGATATGGTTGAACGACCCTTTATAAAACCATGCTGTTCGGGAATAATCATATTAGATACATGATGCAATAAATGGTTGTGAAGTATTATCTCAAAGACCTTACAAAAGTTGTTTGAAATGGTTATAGGACGATAGTTAGCAAAATCATGTTTAGAACCTTTTTTAAGTACGGGAGTTATTCTAGAGGATTTCCAGATTTCAGGGAACGTTTCATTTTTCAAAATTAGATTGTACAAGGTAACCAAAGGTTTACAGAAAATAATAGCGCAATCTCTCAACAAAAAAGCTGGAAATAAATCGGGACCCATACACACATTGTTTTTAAGTTTCTTGATAGCACCTAACACTTCAGACTCAGAAACTATCACTGCACTAAGAAGGTTAGCAGTAGTAAAATTGGCAGTAGGTTTAAAATTACTAGAAGGTGTAAAGTTTCCAGAAAAAAAATTGGCAAAAGTATTAACTATTGCTTGTGGATCATCTATATTTTGTCGTTATTAAACATAGTAGATGGAATGGAAGTGGTACCTTTTTTAGAATTTATGAACGACCAAAACTTATTAGGGTTAGTTTTCAGCATTCTTTCAGTGTTATTAACATAATTTCGATATGCTTCTCGAACGTTAGTCTTAAGAGATCCCTAATGGTTTTGAATGCATTATAATCCGCAGGTATATTCGTCTTTCTGTATTGTTTATAGGCCTTCTGCTTCAATTTCCATTCCTGAATGGTATCTCTAGAAAACCATTTAGGAAATTGCCTACTAAATTGTATACTGATTTTTTTTTGGAACGTGCTTAATTAAAATATTATTCAAAGTTTCATAAAAATCATCGACTGCCTGATTTACATCCGAGACAGAAGAAAGATATTCCCAATCAGTTGTAGATATTTCTTGATACAATAAATCAAAGTTAGCTTTCCTAAAATCAAGAATCGGTAACGTATTTTCCACACTATTCAAAGGAGAACAATCAGCTGCTTTCATAAATGCAAATATATATCAATTAGAAGAGCAGGATGGTGACTGTCTTCAGGGAGTAGAATGTCAGGAGCATGTATTACACTGCAGGTTTCATTGCTTAAGACTAAGTCGAGAATTCCTTATAAATTGAAACTCGAAATTATTAGGTAATCTTATTTGACGATGTCATGGTAACCACAGTTATCGATTGTTAATGACACCGTCGTAGATTAAATTTATTAACGCACTCACTGCGATATTGACATTGTAAATTAAATTAGACACAAATTAGATATCTATTAAATAAGTGTCCAGTATACGCATTTGGATTAGGCAGTAAAAGAATTCATGCAATCAGTTTTGGCCCATTGCAATTGGTAATATTCCGTGGTATTTTTATTTAAGTTGTTGATAGGCAATAAATTATGATACCAAATCGTACGTATATTTTTACAAACCTTTCAGTAAAATGACGTGAAGATGCTAAATCAATTTTCCGTCCATGTGTTGCTACCTTAAAACGCTCTAGATTAATATACTTTTATGTAGCGAGAGATTTATAACCTCCTTCTTTAATTCACTTCTTCCTCGATCATAAAGTTAGATCATATTTCATTCCACCACAGTAGCTACGAAGGAATTAAACCTTGCCCTTCATATTTCCATTATCAACGCAATTTTTGCATAATTTTAATAAAGAATACTTACATTTTACCTTTTCCCACCCAGTCCAAGCGGCAGCCGTACTAAACCCTACGTGATAAAATGTGGTTAAATATATGATAACATTCCTGAAAACGTGTGCTAGCAAGCAGGATATTGTAATCGTCATTTGAAGTAAACAGTGTCTGACATTGCTTAATAAAAAACTTTGAAGGGGTGCAATGCTTCCGGAGACGCGATTCCTAATAGAAGAAGAGTTGTTTCAGTTCCGATAGTGAACTTGGTAGTCTGATGACTGGTTGAATATTTCTGATAGTTTGAAACCAATCCAGATTCCTTGCTTGAATACACCTAATAATAATAATACTGTTTATTAAAGTTCAGCAGATAATTGTACATACATAGGATATACAAAAATTAATAAATGTAACAAACAAAAGGTTGAGATATATACATTAAAAATAAATTAGTAGTACAAAATAAACAAAAACGGGAATACAAAAATATATATATTTATCACAACATACGTATTTCATTATACTGTCTACACATAGAAACTAAAGGCGAGTTAAAATATACACGGTGTCCGAAAATAAATAAAACATAGAGCAAGAGTACATCCCTGACGACAAAATAATGCGATGTTGCCAAATTTACCTTAGTCAAATGTTGATGGTTTAACAGATACAATTAATTGCATTAATCTCTAATCAATTAATTACATCCAGTAACACTGGAATATATTGACTGTGTAATTATTATGAATAATCTATAATAAATTACATTACACACAAATGTTACACCAGCAACGATATTAACAATAGCATTCTGTTTAATGCTCCCATTTGCGTTGTGAAGCTTGTTGCAAACGACATTTTTTTACAGCTAGAGTACGTAGATTTGGACAGATTTTCCGGCTTAGTGACTTTGAGAGAGGCCGGATTATTGGGTTGAGTAAAGGGGCGAGATAAATTTCTAGAAGGACTAACAGATGCTTACGATCTTACGGTAGATAGTCGATTTCGACTTTTAGTTCTCAGCTCTCAATCAGTGGTTTACACATCACCACTAGTTTTCATTAGAGGTAACGTGACAGTCCAACGCTACATCCAGGAAGTGATGGTGCCATATGTCAATCCATAATTTCTTCACGCTCTGTAGTTGCTCTACGACGGTCGGCGCCTCTCGCTCTGTGTTCATGGCCTTACCGAGTCCACGCTTAGTAACACCGTACTTTGGTACATAAGGATCTGTTAGTCCTTCTACAGGGTGTTAAAAAAGAGTGTAAATATTTCAGGAGGTAATATTATGAACCAAAATAAGCAGAAAAGTCTTAATAAACATGGGTCCGCAAAGTAACGGTTGCGGAGACATGGACCACTATTCGTTTTTCAAACATTTTATTTTATTAGGAATAAACCGACAAAGAAAGCTTATAACAAATAAAAAACAAAGTTACAGAAGATGTTCAAAGTGCCCTTCGTCCATTTCCAAGCAGGCACGACATCGTCTAAACGATATTCGAACTCTTTCGAAAACACCCTCCTTGATTTAGATTTCTTGACAGTTTTGATTAATCCGTAGCTGCAGCTCTTCCAGGCTATTTACAGGAGTACCATACACTAATGTCTTCAAATATCCCCAAACAAATAAGTCTAGAGGGTTCAGATCAGGCGATCTTGGAGGCCATAAAACAGGTCCGGCCCTTCCTACCCATCTATGTGGAAAAGTTTGGTGTAAATGCTCTCTAATGGCCATGGAAAAATGAGCTGGAGCACCATAATGCTGTAACCACATTTCTTGCCTCTGATTCAAAGGAATGTCTTCCAAAAACTCATACAGTGTGTTCTGCAGAAAGTTGAGGTAAGCAGTGTCTGTTAATCGGTTTGGTATTGTGAAAATTAAACACTCCATTTCTTGTGAACCCGGCCTCATCAGTAAAAACATTGTTTGCAAGAAAACGAGGGTCTTCAGCATCATGACGTAGAAACCAACGACAAAAAACCAAACGTGCTTGATGATCATTTATTGGATTTAAGGCCTGTACTCGTTGCACATGGCATGGATAAATCAGTTGCTCGTGAAGGATTCTCTCCAAACAAGAGGACCACTAATTCCTACCTCGGCTGAAATTTTCCGCACACTCGTACCTGGATTCTGCTCTACCAGTGCTAGAATTTCTTCTTCTGCTCTAGGAGTGGATACCGACCTTGGTCTTCCGGATAAATGCCACTGTTTGCTCAAGGAACCGGTATTACGCAATTTTTGGTGGATTCTTCCAAACATGCGTTGTGAAGGAATCTGGCGATTTGGATAAGCGTCAACATAAAGACGTCGCGCTTCGGTGGCGTTCCCATTAGCACGACCATACATGAAATGGCATGTCTGTTAATTCTGCGTTAGAGTAACCAGCCATAGCGAAAGCAAACTTGTGCACTGAGAACAACTGTCAAATACGTACCTACTGTTTATTTCACTAAACATCAACCAACTATTATAAGAAAATACACAACGTTTTCGCAAAATAAAAAAAGGGGCTAAAAAACATAAAACATTCCATATCTCCGCAACCGTTACTTTGCGGACCCATGTTTATTGAGACTTTTCTGCTTATTTTGGTTCATACTATTATCTCCTTAAATATTTTACACTCTTTTTTTAACACCCTGCAGAAGTTTCTTTCACCGATAAACCTGCTTTGCGCAACCTAACAATCCGTTTCTTTCCAAAGTCACTAAGTTGGTAAATCTGTCCAAATTATTGACGTACTCTAAGGCATAATAAGCTGTAAAAATGTCGTTTGCAAGTTTTACAACACAAAAGTGAGCAGAAATTTTTAAAACAGAATACTACGTTATCAAAGTACAACCATTGCAAACTCCATAAAAACAACAGATAAACCTGAAAATTTAATCATTTTTTACTTTCACGGAGAGAAGTAAGTGTTTACTTTTCTTTATCATAGTAGTACTTATATTTCATAATAAAATTAGTCACTCCATTTTTTCAAACTGAAAATTAGCAATAATAAATACAAGTAAATAAAATATTACAACGGCATTGGACAAGGCACGTAAAATAGAAATTAATTTGAATCTTGAACCTACCTACTTAATTTATTCGTCCAACAAAGCAGTGCAATTTCAAATAATCCTGTATTTGTATTTTATGATTTACTTATAAATAATGATTAAGAAAAGAATTTCCAAAAAATACTAATTCTGTAGTTCTGTATCTGGAACAGTCCCAGCATGCTTGCCTCACTACTTCAAAAAGTCACGAGTCGCCACTGACGTCGAATTAGTAAGCATTTCGCGAATGTACAGTGCGATATTCCCCATATTAACCAGTTGTAATTATCTACGTGCGATCAATGACAAAATCGATTTTCGCCACAGGATTGTGCATTAGTGTGTCGAGAGATAGTGGGGAATATCAATTTTGCATTATGTTATGACAGGCACTTCAAACGGCAGTTCAACCAGTCACAGTGAATTTCAATTTTGCCATCATCGCCGAGGTGCTCTTTGTTGACGCTGGCGAGGGCTTGTGAATATCGATCCGTGTGGAATGTTTAAAATCAGACACAAAAGGTACATTCATATTTTTTTATTTCGTTAGACGTGGACTGGTGCGATCGACTAACTCAGGCTGTGGCACTAATTCCGCTTGCAATGGTAAAAGTTAAATTTGCTAACATTACTCTATTGTATCGACAATAATTCTAATTTACAAACTTAGTAGTTCTAGTTCGTAGACTAGACAGGAAGTGAAAGCGAAATTTGGTTCATGTAAATGTCGTATTTCGCCAATGTACTAGTTTGCAATTTATGCAAGAAATGAAGTTTATTCTGGAATGATGCGGTGAGGTACTTGTTTTAAAAACGAATTTTAGCAACTTATGTTTGTCAGAGACTTTAAACTTTTTAAACTAGGTGTGTGATAAGTAAATGGGCTTATCTGAATGATTTTAATACGATCTGAAAATTTTTTTTTATGAATAACTTGTTGGCTTGGTTCGAAAAAAATTGTCTTTTCTTAAACAGTTCTTTAATTTCCTCTAATTCGTGTAATATAAAGTTTTTGCATGTCACAATTGACGAAAATTTTATTTTGTGTAATCGATCAACCATTTACTTTGTTTGATGAAAATTAACCATCCGTGAAATGTCGTAAAATTTCAGTCAATCAAAGGAATATTCATTTCAATACAGCCTTTGCCGGCAATACAGCCAATGACTAAGCTTTCCATGAAATGACGAATTACATCCAATGACTACGACATCATATGTATGTATATCATTGTAAAGTAAATGAATTTGAATATTTTTGGACCCAAAACAAATAAGATTGTCTTATCGTACTAGCCACCAGTGTTGCCCATTTGTTTCACATGCTTTGATTTTAGTTCCTTGTTCTGTTTTTACAAAAACTAATTCTTAATGTTTGAGTTTTTCGATATAAAAGTGGACCTAAATTCGGTTCTGTTGTCGCACGGCCATGCACCCCTAACGGAATGTGTGTTATTATTTCGTAAATTTCAACCCTCGTCACAACATATTTTCTATTTATGGGCCCCTTCTCACGTAAAGGTTATCTAAATTGATCCAGAATATTTTCATTACAAAGCATAGCAGGTGTCAGAGCGATATGTTTCTAAAATTTATTTATGAAAAATGTAAATGCCCTTATTTCGGTGCTTATCTGAATTCTGCCCCATTTTTTTTGTTTGCATGGAAAAATGCAGTTAAATCTTGACAAATCAGGACGCTGGTTGTAAAATTTAACCGATAAGGAACGTAATTTTGTTCGAATGGTTATTTCATTGCTATAAAATTCGATATAATAATTACCTGGAACCTGTAAAAATGTATACCTAACACAAAAAGTCATTTATTGTAATGTAATAACTAGAGTTAATGCCAGCGCGGAGTAGAACAAGGTAGACCTCCCGAGTCGTTGGCCTTCACAGCTGACTTGCATTTAGAACTGCGTTTTTAGTTTTAGCTGTTTACGGAACGCTGTAATAGTCGTTTCTTATTTGCATCTGCTGTAAGTTGTATTCGCCGTGTGTATTTAAATTATTATTTATAAATAGCAACATAATTTACATTAACAACTGTTAATTGAGGGTAGAAGTGAAGGAACATGTCAAAAGAGAGCAGAAATAGTCAGGAATTATTTAAAATGTGTTTTGACAGTGAACCCGAAGGTTATAGGGAAATTAACTGTTTTGTACTGTGTGTCAACAGATAAATTCTTCTGTCAAAACTAACGTGACAAGATATTTAAAGAGCCATGCTTTGTCCAGCGCTAAAGACTGTATTTTTATATTAACCTACAGACCACATACGCATTCGTATGACACCTCAAATATAAATTTAATGGATTTAAATCCGGTCTTTTTTGAAGTTACAGAAAGTGACTATCAATTCAAACTTGTATCAATTCAAAGTAAGTGTGGTTTTTTCGAAGAGTAGGTACGTACGTCATACGACATAATCAGGCATTTTCTTCCTTTGCTATTCATCGAGGAAGGATTTTCCTCTATGGTGTGTCCATATAACAGTCGCTGTGATCATACTCGAGTGCTATGTGAAACTGCCGCTTACATTCTCTTGTGGTTAAAAGGCTATACGAATATTCAATTAAAGGCATACTGTTTTCATCATCAGTATGTATATTACAGATGATTTAAGATGTCCTTATCATGGAGATGTTTACATGCTACCCTTCAGTGCCTTGCCAAGCATATATCCTGTTGATTAAATATATCGATTTCAGCCCCACGTCTTTTTATTAAATCGTGTACGTGGCATATTTTGTCCCTACGTTACATATTTCAGAAGTGTGTTGTGGAAAGAATGACAAATTTCGAATTTCTTGTTTTATTTAATTGAAACAATAATGCTCTTCTCGTACAAACCGATAATATTTATAGATAATATAATTATTGGTTTAATTAAAAATACTTTGTGTGCCTAAAATAGCTAATTTTTATGATGAGCATAACATATAGTAACGAATCATTTATTTATATTTCATGGACTAAATGATGGTGATCTACTTTTAAAGAAATCGTTGCTTATCAAGTAGTTTAAAAAAATTCAAAATGAGTGCAGTGGCGCATCTTGTCTTGCTTTTCTTGATCTTATCGCGGTCCTTCAAGGGCAATACAAGACTTAACGTTTGAATTGCAAGACGAGACACGATTTAAAAAGAAATAAAAAGTCATACGAGTCAAGACAAAAATCTTGCTACGGCAAGAAGTCTTGAGGTAATATTTAAGGGACTAATTTAAATAAAAATTATTTGAAAAAATAAATATTGCATTTCTATCGCAGGTAAGTATACAGGGTGATTAAGAACATCCAAACAATTTTTTGTATGTATACAGGGGACTCTTACAAATACAATTTTGTAAAAAAAAAAATAAAAATGACAATCCGAAAATTATTTAAAATTACTTATGCACAGCAGTGGAAATTGGTCTACACCTTGTGCAAGGCAACGCGTGCATAAAAATGAACGATGATAAATAATTGAAAAAAATGTCCAAGGAATGAAATAAAATTTCACTTTCTAATATCTCCACAAACAGAACTCCAAAGGTTTTAGATCAGGAATCTCCTCGTTCAATCCATTGTCCATTCCAGGGTGCTGTATTCTTGAAATAGTGCTTTTTACAAATACAAGTAATTTTAGACATTTAAGAACTGAATAATATGGAGTTTAGCAAGTAACAGCACTGTTATCTCATGTCACCTGCGAATATTCAAACGTACCGAAGTAAAACGAATATATAGCGGCTGAAAGCGGTCTAACCAACAAATTTTTAGGAACAGAAATCTTCAACTATAGATGTAAATATTGTTATAACATAAACTTACATGGTTCTGCATACATGATTGTGGATAAACAACAACTGATATTACTTTTGTTCCATGCGTTTTATTTTACGAGATTTCTGTACCTAAAAAATACTATAAATTTGGTCATTTTACGTCAAGAAATACGGCGACCTTAAGTAATAGTATATTACACTATTAGATTGGTTAGCCACTTAACAACCGTATAGTGTATGACGTTTTTCGCACAATCGCATTTATCAAATAAAATAATACAAAAAATTATTTTGATTGTGAAATGGCGTGGCCTATCTAGCGTGTTTTAAATTTATTTCGTTGGAAACCAAAAAAACAATTTAAAGTTTGAACAATTTTGTATTTTGTTGTCAAAACTGTGCTTATAATGGCTGATAAAGACGATTCAGAGGTAGATTCGGACATTGAAGAATTATATCAAATAGGTTGTGGGTCATTAATTTCCACAAAATCAAAGATGAGGTATGAGAAAGTCTATGATGCCTTCAGGAAATGGTTGAATGAGAAGAAAGCGAAGATATCTGAAAAAACTTTGCTGGCTTATTTTGTTCAGAGAAATTTAAGATTGAAGTCTGAGGGAAGCTTATGGGCATAGAGTACTCTATGCTTAAAAGTACGATTAACTTAAATAATAGTGTCGATATATAGCAATTTAAGAAGTTAGTAGCATTTCTAAAGAAGAAAAGGTATTTATCAGAGAAGAGATGAACAAATTCCTGCTGGAAGCCGCCGATGAAACCTATATTATGATGAAACCAGTGATGATAATGGGAGTCGCTGGGGCTCTTAGGCGTGATGAACTTATAAAGATGACAGTTGATGACATTACGGATGAAGGTTTAGTTGTCATTATTAAAGTGCCTGATACCAAAACACATAATAGTCGAATTTTCACAATCACTGACAAAACCAATTAAAAAGCCCCTTTTGATGATTTTGCAAAAATATACAGGCTCAGTTCGTCAGGGAAAATGTGTTAATGAACTTATGGGTATAAATACATTTTAACAAATACCACAAAAAATTGCCGAATATTTAAAACTGCAAGATCCAAAATCTCAACTGGACATGCATTTAGAAGGACGTCGGCGACTTTGTTAGCAAATACTGGAGTTGATGTTATGGCACTCAAACGTCATGGGGGCTGGAGGTTTTAGTGATAACATTAATGTATTATTTGACTAACAGAAAATGTAATTTTAGGTCCTCTGGTGTCGCGGAAGGATATGCTGCAGAGTCTTTAACAAAGAAAATAGAGTTTGCTGATAAGATTTTACATATCAACAGCGGCAGTGGCAATGAATTTGACTCCATTTCAGTGTTTGAAGACAGAACTACTGAAGTTTATTCTAATCCTAACATATCTATCTCAATAATACAGAAAATTCAACTACTGTAAAATCAATAGATAAAAACGAGGGAAAAACTATTACGTTAAAGAATTGTACAAATTGTACCTTTAACTTTTACAATAAAAAAACCCAGCATTTGTTTTTACTTACCGCATTAATGCTGTTATGAACTTAAGGAACACTATTATTTTTTTGATTTCTATGGAAACAAGCCTCAGTGTTGTATATTCAACTTACAGAATGTGTCAACAATGACAGTAAGTGCATATTTCAGAACGATTGTGCGAAAAAGTATTATTGGAAATGATACTGATCAATCGCGTGCGGAATTTCAAAATTCCAAAATTATACATCCCATTCCGTGTAAAAATAGCTTCATTTGTAACAAACACGTCAGATGTAAATCTGTGAATTTGAGCATTTGGTTGCAAGAACCATTCACAGAATCTAATTGGTAAGGGATAATTCCTTGGTGATAATGCTTGGACACATGTTTCTGGTTCTTATCTGTTTTGAACTTGTAAGTTATTGGCATAATTGAGCCTCCTATATGATACGCAACACTATCGATTGGGACATTACTTGCATTTGTTGAGTGATTTGCTTGGTACTTATTTGGAAACCACTGGGGACGCCCTTCATTTCGTCCACGATTCGGTTGTAAATTTCCCGTGTCACGTCCGCGTTGCACTATCGCGATAAAAGTAGCTGCATTTGGCGCATGGCTACCGAGAAGTCGTTCTGCGTACAGACGAGAAGCTGCTAAACCATTTTTGCCTTACTTCTTGAGTTTCACAGAATTGCGAATCAAGAAATTTCGCAAAACAAAACAAGGCATGATCTAGCAAGATTGAACAAGAACGGAGCTCTTCTTTTTCAAATTCTGTAAGATCTGTTGTCTCAGCATACGCTAGTGTGGTATCACATTAACTTGCATGATATGTCACAAAACACATAAAAATAAATAAATAAATGAGACTTTCGATATTAAACAATTTAAAACAAAAACTGCAGAAATCGCAGGAAAATCCGTGAGTTTCGCTCCCATGAGAACTAGCCATTATTGGATATATACAAAAATAAAATACTCGACTAGTCTCTACATGATTTGTTTATAGTACGAAGTTCAACCTTCCCTCATTGAGCCTATGTTTGTTATTCTTAAATATTAATGATGTAGGCAGAAGAGTAATATATATAAGAAGTGTATCTCTTTGTATTAACCACTCACTATTCACCATTCAACTACAGTTAACTACAGTCGCATAGTAGATCCAGAATAATATTATAACATATAATATTTATAAAGTGTTGACACTGATATTAAAGTTATTTTAATATTTAAATCTGCGTTATTCTTCCACATAAATCTAACAGGTTATGGGCCCAGGTCACTTTACGGGCTAGTGTATACAGTGTGATAATTTGTGTGTGGCAATGGAATTTAAAAATCGTAGAAATATTCCACAATTTAATGATGAACGTTGCAGCATTTGGAAATTTCGTGTGTGCGGAGACAAAGCGATAAAAGTGCTCGATGAATAGAAATCGAAAGTGCTTGATGAACAGTTGCAGCAACTAGAGTGCATGAATAAAAGTATGATTGTGAAATATCTGAGTGATACTATGAAAAACAAACTATGCCGTTATTTGCAACCATTGAGGACGCTGAAAAAAAAAAAAAAAAGCTAAGAAAAATGTGTACTGCTATAAGAAGATGCTCCTAAAACAACAAAACTTCAGTTGAGTGGTCAAAACTGGTGTTTCCATCACAGCGATATTAAGATGTACCATAAACATCACCACCAGCTGAGGGGTTGTAGGATTTTTTTTGTCAACGTCCTGTATGCTGAGAAGGTATCTTACAATTTATTATTTATATGTCACATCCATGAAGCAGGTATGACAATCCCTTTCAATGAATCAACTGGGGTAAGCATTAAAACAAAAAGGCACCGAACTAATTTTAACGGGTAAGTCTGTTAACAATATTAATTAAAATTATATTTGAAACAGTAAAACCTTGTGTCAGACAAATAAATTCAACTACAAATTTATCGTTCAATAAAAAATATGAACTTAGGTCAAGAAGGAAAACAAAAAAAAAAAAAAATCTTAGACATTAAGAAATTATAAGTAGCTAAAGGAAATAGCGATTATAATAATATTTATGACATTAATTCAATTTGTGAAGCATGTATTTATGGTAAACAAATAAAACTTCCTTTTTCAAAAGCGAGGCATAAAAATCATGATTAGTAAAGAAATAAAATTTACTAATTTTGCATTTGTTAGGATATGATGTTGCATATTAACAATAAACTTGTAAGTAAGTATTCTGTATGATACATTTTTTAAAAAGCTCAGTTAACGCTTGTTCCAAAATATACAGGGTGTTTTATTAAATAATAATAATATTCGATGACGTCATATCATGTACATGGTTCACCATGTATACATAAATGTGATAACAAGGAATGCAAACCTAAAACTAAAAATAAACGAGGATTTTTCCCGAAATTTTGTAGATAATGAATCAAGAATTTTATTCCACAAGTGGTATTCACACTGTATAAACAGACCTTTGTTTATAATACAATCCGTGGGCCAATAACTCCAGCCATTATTGATAATTTTTGACTTTCTAATTTTTGTTGACGAATATGTTTATTATGCAATCACCTATTTATTAACATATAAATCTGAAGAACATATTCTTTTAGGATAAGTGAGCACATTTACTATGATAATGGGGATAATACCTGTATATCAAATGAGTTTTAGGATTTTTGTGCACTAAAAAGTATAACATACAATTTAACCGCCACAAAATTCAGTACCTGAAAATATGAATAGAACAATTTCAGAAATTGCTCGTACTTTGATAGTTACAGCAGATTTACCAAAAGTTATTTTAACTGAAATTTATATGATAAATGGTTCAACCACTAAAACTTTACAAATTAACAAAACTCCAGACGAGAAGTGGTACAATAAAAAAAAAAAACTGTAATAAAATATTTAAAAACTATTTTGGTTACTCGATGTACGCCCATAATAAATCACGTAACAATAAATGTGTTTTAAAATCATGTAAAGATATTCTTAGTGGTTATGAAGCCAACTATTATAAGGTATGGGTTAATAAAACCGAGAAATGTTTCAAAGCTCGGGATGTAATAGTTGATGAGAAAAATGATAAAATTTCTCGACCGTCCTAAATTATAGTAAAGAGGTCAATCCGTCTTACTGTCTACAAATAAATTAGTAAGTCTACAACTAATAAATAAATCTTGCCCGACCAAGGCAGATATGGTTGAGACAATGGAAACCTCTGTGACACCAGAAATAAATAAAACTGACTTATCAAAGCAGTTAAATTGGTAAAACTGACTTACCAAAAAGCAGTTAAGGTGGCACCACGACTAAATCTAAATCTGTCTTAACCAAAGCAGATATCTACTAAATCTGTCTTAATCAAAGTAGATACTAAATCTAAATCTGTCTTAACCAAAGCAGATATCTACTAAATCTGTCTTAACCAAAGCAGATATCTACTAAATCTGTCTTAATCAAAGCAGATACTAAATTTAAATATGTCTTAACCATAGCAGATATCTACTAAATCTGACTTAACCAAAGCAGATACTAAATCTAAATCTGTCTAAACCAAAGCAGATATCTACTAAATGTGACTTAACCAAAGCAGATACTAAATCTAAATCTGTCTTAACCAAAGCAGATACCTATTAAATCTATCTTAACCAAAGCAGATAATTACCTACTAAATCTATCTAATCAAAGCAGATACTAAATCTAAATCTGTCTTAACCAAAGCAGATGTCTACTAAATCTGACTTAACCAAAGCAGATACCTATTAAATCTGACTTAACCAAAGCAGATACTAAATCTAAATCTGTCTTAACCAAAGCAGATAATTACCTACTAAATCTATCTAATCAAAGCAGATACTAAATCTAAATCTGTCTTAACTAAAGCAGATACCTACTAAATCTGTCTTAAACTAAAACTAAATTTGTTTTAATTAAAACATATACCTACTAAATTTATCTTAATCAAAACAAATAATAAGTTTGTCTTAACCAAAGCAAATAATTAGTTGGGTGCAAAATTAATAACTTCTTAATCATTAATGCAAATAAACAGGAAAACTAAAAAGGCAGATGGCTTAAAAATGTCCTAGACCTTCCTTGTAAAGATGATCTTGATGATATATTTTGAAAAGTTAAATATGCAATTAATGTATGCCAATTCAATAAAAACAAATACATAAAAACTATAATGAAATTTAAATAGTCAAGATATTCTTATATGAGGGCAAATAGATACTAAAAGACGAACTTAATTTACTTAATAAAACTGGTCTCTAGTACCAAAGCCCCAAAATAAAAATATACCTTGTATATTAGGTGTTTAGAATACATCATGATGTATTTGGTAATCCAAATAAATATAAAGCTCAGCTCGTAGCTTTATTCAGCAATATTTAACCGATTATAATAGACAATTTATTAATCCATCTGAATATCAAAACTGTTTTTCTTAATGTTTTTAAAAGAAGAAATTTATATGCGAGTGCCTGATGGAATAAAAGCTGATTCCTAATCAGTTTGTAAACTAAATAAATCATTATATGGTTTAAAACATTCTACACTTTGCTGGGTTGAATGCTTTCACTTGGTGTTGAAAGGGCATAATTTTGAAAGTTCTCCAGCGAACTGTTGTTTATTTATACTTTTTAGATAAGGGACATATTAAGGAAAATATTTATGTTATTTTATATGTAGACAATCTTCTAATAATCGTACAATAATAAATACTATGAGAAATTTTAAAAATTATTTAATGAATCAAAATTGAAAGAAATAAATAAAAAGTTATCTTAGATCAAAGTTCCTATGTAAAAACTATTTTAAATAAATATGGCATGAGTGATTGTAAAACTGTTAGTACACCTTTATCAAACAAACTAAATTATACCGAATTAAATTCGAAAAAAAACCTGTAATTGGTTGTGTAGAAATTGAATTGGTTACTTAATGTATGTAATTCTATGAAGACAATGAGATGTATTGTACATCAATAAATTTACTAAGAAGGTATCAAAATAAAAAATTATAAAGAGCTGTGGCAATGCCTGAAACGAATTTTAAGATACATTAAAAGCTCAATTAATTAAGTGTACAAACGCAGTACTTATAATCATATTTTAATTATTTTTGTAGACTCTGACTGCAGAAAATTAAATCGATTAAAAAAAAAAAAAAAAACACAGCGGGTTACATTTTTAAGTTATTTGAAAACAATACAATATATTGTAATACAATACGACAAAATTCTAGCTTCATCTACAGAGGCTACGTACACGGCCCTTTTTCTAAGGGGTTCGAGAACTGTTGTGGCTTAAACCACTTTTAAGTGATGTGAATATAAATCTGTCAGAGCCTATAACCATTTATGATATTGTATTGTATATCTATTGCTAAAAATCAAATAAGTCATAAATATTTAAAACATGATATAAAATATCATCTCTAAGAGAACAAATTGAACAAAAGAAAATAAAATTTGTTTATATTCCTACAGGTGAGCTATTGGCACATGCTTTTACAAAACAACTTCCACCTCCAACATTCCTTGAATTTCGACGCCAAATGGGCTTGGAGGATACTTTGGAGTCTCTGGCTTGATTGGGTTTTTGAGGGGTTTTTTTCCCAATCCATGCAGCAAATGTTGGGCCAGCTTTTAACACATCTCTTCCCCAGATCCACGTGCTTGTATCTACGTGTGATGATAATAAGTGCAACAGTGTCTGACTATTTTTTTTTGAGTGGGCGTATTGGATATATACAAAAATAAAATACTCGACTAGTCTCTACATGATTTGTTTATAGTACGAAGTTCAACCTTCCCTCATTGAGCCTATGTTTGTTATTCTTAAATATTAATGATGTAGGCAGAAGAGTAATATATATAAGAAGTGTATCTCTTTGTATTAACCACTCACTATTCACCATTCAACTACAGTTAACTACAGTCGCATAGTAGATCCAGAATAATATTATAACATATAATATTTATAAAGTGTTGACACTGATATTAAAGTTATTTTAATATTTAAATCTGCGTTATTCTTCCACATAAATCTAACAGCCATAACATTTCATTCTAAATCCAGTTCTGAGGGTATTATTTCAACGAAGGTGTAGAGTAGCGTAAACCGGATAAAATTTTATCACATCCGCATGAATTCCAGGGAAATACTTCCCCTTCATAGAAATGTTTTATGAGAGTGACATCAACATAAAACGGATTTAAGTTAATTACAACTGCAATTAAATATGCGATGCGCCTACAGTTGGAAGTATACGTAAATTTACACAAGCAAACACATTGTGTGAAAAGTCGAGATTAAATAAGTTAGTATTTAATTATGTACCATTACAGCAAATAATGAGGAGGTTTGTTTGCTAGTGTTCTCTATAAATTCTAAAGGTTTATTTTCGCAAATTATTATCACTAGCGGGTGATGTAGATAAATTTTATGACGACGCTGCGCTATTACTTGTGTGTAAAGCAAAATTTATGTATAAATACAATTTTTCCTTAAAATTATTATTTTTTATTATAAATCTAAACAGATACATGCCCAATTACGGGATACAGTTGAAAATATAAATATACAGGACGCCCGGAATATGAGTGCCGTAATTTTAAGGGAAATTTGACCAAAAGAAATAAAAAACTTACGAAAACAATGTCTGAAACGAATAATTTGTCTACAAATACATTTCGAAAATAAAAATACAACTGAAAAAATGTTCAAAACTATGTTATAAGGTAGAATTAAGGTTAATTAAATGCGCCTGTAACGTAATTTGTTCATAATTTGATTTTTGGATCAGTATTAATGAAGTAAACACCTGAAGTTCCCGAGAAGCTCGTTAAAATTGTAACGTAGTGTAACGTTCGACAACGTTGCAGTGTCAGGCTGCTGCTGATAACCTAAGTAATATATAATTATCAAATAAATTTTAAAAATAAAAAAAGAATTTGATACACCCTGTATATCGAAGAGGAGCGACATTTTATTAAAGCATGTCTGGTGGAATCCTAATATTTTGACGTCGAGAATCTAACCTTGCTTTTTGGCGCATTCTTTACGGAACACCCTGTATAACTGCTGCGAGCGGACTTGCGTGGAATCCGCAAATTGATTTTACTAAGTAAGTCCTGACAATCTAATATTCAGTAGGTACTTTATATAAAAATTTAACCCGACACCCAGATCTTCTAATAGCAGTTCGTGTAAATCTAATCTTGACAGCAATAAACTAGAAGTCCACTGGAGGATATTATATACATGATGCAATATGTATGATGTCCACTTCAAGAACCGCCTTTGTAGTTTCTCTAATGCAGCAATGTGAGTGCCATAAATCGGGCTCCAGACTACAGATGGTTATTCTAATTTAGAACATATAAAGGATATATAGAGCAATTGAAGTTGAAAGAGTAGTAAACCCGTATGAGTTCCTTATTATAAAACGCGATGGTTTCTCACTGAAATGTAATTTTATATTATGATGACTGGAATGCGCTAAAAGCTGCGCGAATGGATTATTCATGATCAGCGCCATATTTTGTTTTGTGCCTCTAGCAATGGCGGAGCAGTAGGGGCTTAGCTGATTGTGAATTGAAATGATATTGAATTCTGGATATGAAGAATTATTTCGTGCTATATGCTGGTTAATTTTACAGTCCCTTATAAAACATGACATGTTCCAACAATAACACCTACAAAAATACACAAAGAATAACACTAAAGAGATACAAGATAAAAGAAGAAACCACACTGTACGCCAATGACGTGTTTACAAACAAAATAATAGGAAATTAAGAACACAATTCATATCGTACGTGCAGATGCTTGTCTCTCTCGCACCCACATACATAACCAACGAAGTATGTCTTTGCTGAGTTTCATGTGCCTTCTTTTATCTGCTTCTAGATTTGGTACCTTGATTTGGATGCGCAATTGGACTAAACGCATTCTATATCCTATATTTCAGTGTGGTTTCTACATGTTTTATAAACGATACTTTAAGATCGACATACATAACTAGGCCAGCAAAAAAGAGAGTCACCTAACTTATGTGCAAAGGTGAAAGGATTTGTTTTGCTAGTAAATATCATAACGTTACATTTCGATGCATTTAAAGGTAAATTATTACAATACCATCAGCTGCCGATAGCTTCTAACGCACTTTGTAACTCTTGACAGTCAGTGACGGTATTTATTTCACATAGTAACTTAAGATGCCGCAATCAGTATATTCATAGACCTCTTTTTTGTTGAGATACGGGTGAAATTAAAGAAACTACTTTTAAGGGATTCTTTGTGTCTCAGAGAATAGCTGAGATATCAGGATGGTGAAAATTGTCTCTAATAGACTTTTTACGTAGAATACAGTGGCATAGAATTTTTTAAATGGTGCCTAGATCTGTTCGGATTCGCGCCCCGCTGCCGGTAGACCCTATATAAGCTATATTCGTGGATAGGATTGGCACCCTCTCTGTGAGTATGGTTGGGTGGAAGAATGTTAGCTTGGGTCAATGTGAGAGATTGATACCGGTTGATATTTGACTACCCCCCTAATTAATGAGGTTTTCCAGGTTTTCCTCATTCCTGCACTGAATAGTGGTTAGGGCCTACCAACGTAGCTAAGTCGTTCCTCGGCGCAAATGCGGCCTGCTTAATAATAATATGCCGCCCCCTTACCCGCACAAGCCTCCGACTTCTGGGCTAATCTCTGTGATTAGAATGAAGGGTAGAGATATTATTATTATTATAGTACAGTTTACAAAAAAATCAGGAATAAGTCAAATTTTAAAAAAATTTCGTGATATTTCAATAGAAAACTTGTTAAGGACTGGTGACAGTGAACGCTTTTATGAGTATTTTACGATTGCGTTTTATTGCGGAGTGAACTATTTTGAATTTCTATATTTTTTTTACAGGAAAACTATTAGTTGAAAATACAATATTTATGTGACAATTGACTTTTGAAAATGTAATGAATAAGAGAAGAATAAAAAAATGTGCAACTTCCCACGTTGTTTGAGTTTATGTGACGGAACGACATAGAAAACATAATTGTGGCAGAAACTTAACATTGAAGTGTTGTGAGAAAATCGCAGTTTTTTATTTTTCATAAAATTTTTCTAATAGTGTCCACACTTATGAAATGTGCATAACTGTTTATATACTTGGTTCTTCAGCAAGTAGGTAAACTTTTGTGCATATATATATAATTCTTGGAATCATTGAACAAAATACTTTAATTGGTAATATCGAACTTGCGTAAATTCAATTTGTAGTCGTTTATGGTAAGGTCAGTTAAGAAATTCAAATTTGGGTTAATATTATTGCGTAGCATACTATCTACACAATTATTGATCGCTTAGAACAAGTATTTTTAAATTAGATCTCAATTTTAAAGTTTTAATTTACGTTAAAGTAAAAAAAATATATATATTTATTTTAGAGGCGATATATATACAAAATAAACATTTTTGCTATCAGAGGCAACAGCATAACTTATTAAAGTAGGTAACTGACTTTAGGCTAAAATAATTTACTTGTGACTAGAATATTGTAGAAACTGTGCCAAGTAAAAATTAATAATAATAATAATAATAATAATCTTTATTCCTTCTAAAAAATATTACAATTTTTGTAGGAAGAGGTTCTGCACTATGTTCGGTGACAAAAGAAAGAACCGAACGACTTACGTACATAGAAATTCAAATAAATAAAATAAAAAAAAGCAATACTTAATATACAAATATTGTGCTAACTATAAAAAATAAGAGTAAATTAAGAACAAACCCACAAACAAAAAAGCCATAACACTATATTACTGGCATATCATTCACTGAGCACAAAAGAGCCAAGTCGCAGAAAACCCATTATGAAACCAGCCAACAACTTGGCTTTACTTAGTGTTAAACCATCGAGTATAGCAATAAAAGAATTAAGTGTTATATTTCTCAGTTCTGGGGGTTTTAAACCGACATAAACAGGACACTCCATAAAAATATGCTCAATGGTTTCTAATTTGTGCTGGTTGCACAATGTACACAATTCAGAAGGATTGATAGAGTATGAAATGCCATTAAAACTAAAATTCATACAAAATTTGTTGCAGAGGCGGAGTTGTGAGATAAGTCTAATAATGTAAATAGGCAATTGAAGTTTCAGATAAGATGTGGTGTCTCTTGTTATATTAAAGTTTTTATACAGAATAGGTGTTGTAGACATCATAACTAAAGCTATGTCTCTCTGATAAAGCATTTCTTTATATTTTTGTAACATGGTAGGCATATGTTTCTTTAGACGATAGTAAGTCAAGTTGTCCAGGACATCCACACAATCTATACTGTGAAGCATTTGTCTGACTTGAAGGAGCCAATTATAACGAGTGTCATCATTTAGTAGTTGCAGTTGCCTGTGAAAACACGCACGAGCATAACGATTGGTTTCCATTGCCAAAAGTTAAGTAACCAATTTAAAGCCGTTTTAAAAACCAGTAACGACAGACTGCTAATTCCTATTTCAAGTCTAACAATATAACCAGGCGTGTTTAGAGGCAACAATAAAAGTCTTTTAAAAAAACTGACTTGCACCTTTTCTAACAAGTCTGTGTAACGCAGTCCCCAGACCTGCAAAGAATTGGTTAAGGAGTTGACAATGATCGAGTCATACAGAACCAAACGTGAATCCCAAGAGTTTATTTTGGATTTGGCCATTAGAGAAATGACAGACCCAACAGCTTGCCTAGCTTTTGCGACCACTGACTCGGTCATTATTCGAAAGAGACTAGAGGAGGAAAAAATTACTCCTAGATAAGTAAAACAATTAACAGTTTCAACAGGCTGATTATTAAGTAGGAAAGGAAAAATATTACTGCGACCGCCACGAGAGAAACACATGAGAAACCAAGTAAAAATTATATAGCAGTAACTACATATTTTGCTAGCGCGTACTATGTACTTATATCTAATATACGCACAGGTTATATAGTCATTTGTGCCCTACATTACAACATAAAGGATGCGCATGTCTGTTTTCGTATACTGTAACGGATTATTAGTAAGAAGGATTGCTGATTCTGTTAAAATTGTCAAATGTATCTTATTTTAGTAGTAGTAGATTTCTTTAATAAATTTGTTTTTTTTTGTGACAGAAACGTAACCTATCTAAAGCTTATTTAATGCAGATATTTTGCTGGGAATACTCAATTTCTACTGATGGCAAAAAAATATTTTTCTCAATGTACTTTGTTCTCATTCAAAAATCGGAAAGTAAGAACGATTAGAATTATCACAGGGGTGAAAGTATATTTAAAGAGCTCAGAAAGGCACTCTCATTTAGCTAAAACAGTGCGCAACCGAAAAAAGAATAAATTAGCACACCAGAATGTAATTTAGAAGTAGCGACATCAGATAATACGTTTGACCTTTCGCTTCAGACCGAAAATGGCGTAATTACGATTCTACTTGTTACAAATCCGGTCATTTGGATGTTAAAAAAGCCCCTCATCCGTGTGAACTTTTCCAGTACCCGAGGGTACCGAAAAAATTAAAAGTATTGCGGTTTTTGTTCGAGCAATTAGGTAGATCCCTTATAGAGAGATGAAAATGGGCTGGTATTTATGTCATTGCACAGTGATAATACTTAAAATTGTTGAATTAGTTAATTGTTCTTTTTTTTTCTAAATAAGAAATTATCGTTTTTTACTGTTTTAGAAAGGTATTTTAAGCTAATATATATCCTACAATTCCTATCAAAAACTAAAACAGTAAAACATGTTACAAAGGCTAATAATAAAGAATATATGGGTAGATATTGTGGGTGTAATTCAACGCTGGTTGGGGCTTTAGTCCACAGAGTACCTAGTTAGTTTCGGACCTTTATTATTTCCCCTTTTTATTAACGACATTTGTCAAGTAGTAGATTGCCATAAATTATTGTTTGCTGATGATATGAAACTTTTTCCTTCAATTTGTTCCATAGATGATTGTTTAATGTTACAGGATTATTTAAATAATTTGCATAGTTGGTGTTTTAAGAACAAATTATGTCTTAATGTATCGAAATGTAAAATTGCTTCCTATACCAGAAAAAACTTACCATTTGTTTTCGATTATGCTATTGATGACAATGTACTCGTCCGTTATGAAACTGGTAAGGATCTTGGTATATTATTTGATTGCGCTTTATCCTTTTGAGACCACATATTTAACAAAGTAAAAGAGGCAGCAAGATCATATGGCTTCATCGTGAGGAACTGTAGAAACTTTGACAATATTGAAACATTGAAAACATTGTTCCTTCGTCAGATCTAGACTGGAGTACGGTTCTGTAATATGGAATCCATATTATAAATGGTACAAAATCGCTATTGAAAAAATTCAGAGAAGTTTTTAAAATTTTTGTATTTCAAGGTAACTGGAGTTTATCCAAAATTTAATACAGATTACAACACATTATTAGAGAAATTTAATGTTTCCAGTTTGGATTTGAGAAGAAAGTCTTCTTCACTATCTTTTTTATATAAAATATTGCATAATGACATTGACTGCCCTGCTTTTTTATCGCAAATTCAATTTAATGTACCTAGATCCAACTTGAGAGTTGTACAAACTTTTTCTCTTAATAAGCCGAGTACTAATATTTGCTTAAAATCCCCTATATATTCAATGCGTTTTAACTTAAATAAATTGTGTTGTGTTTGTGATATATATGTTAATAATTTGAAGCATATAGTGAGTACTGCTACGCAATTGCTGACTGAGGATCATATAGTCGGTTAATTTGTTATTTATTATCTTCTATTGTTTTATTTTTCGTTATATAACTGTAACTGGCTACTCATATTTTCTGTTACAATATACACTACTGTTATTATGTATTTAAGAAATTTAGTGTCATTGCTCTGTAAATGGGTAACTGTTGAGCAATAAAGCTATTATTATT
The DNA here is from genome assembly GCA_037114965.1 of Monochamus alternatus. Taxonomy (NCBI): domain Eukaryota; kingdom Metazoa; phylum Arthropoda; class Insecta; order Coleoptera; family Cerambycidae; genus Monochamus; species Monochamus alternatus. Next base: position 6,552,842 of record CM073426.1, on the reverse strand, counting down.
ATTATTATCATTATCATTATCATTATCATTATCATTATCATTTTCATTGTCATTGTCATTGTCATTGTCATTGTCATTGTCATTGTCATTGTCATTGTCATTGTCATTGTCATTGTCATTGTCATTATCATTGTCATTGTCATTGTCATTGTCATTATCATTATCATTATCATTATCATTATCATTATCATTATCATTATCATTATCATTATCATTATTACAATATTGTTAATACCTGAAAATATATAAAAAAAGAAATTATCGGTTAGATAAGCTAAATGCAGACATACAGGGTGTCTTGCAAGTCAAATATAAACGCGAATTTTATTTAAACCTTTGTGTGTCGGTTTATTCAGATATTAGTAAAAACTTACCTAAGTAATACTCTTTCAGGAAAAGTTTTTTGATAAACATTCTAAAAATTAGGACAGTTAATCTTCGCACGCTCATGGTAGTGCATCAGATGGAACAGGTGGATCCGTTAATTCATCATAACCAATCAATTCAATACAATTTTATATAGGATGTCCGGAAATTCCACACAGAAAATTCAGGGGGTCGTGTATTCGAAAAAGTAACGTGTCAAGTTCATGTAACATTTTCCCGAAAAGTCAATTTAACGGAGCTACATAACTTCAATTATTTGTTTAAATTTGTTTTTTGGCTATAATTTTTTTAATACTGTAACGATTGTTTTCAAATTTAGCACACTTGTTACTTTTATAGAGACGCAGTGTCAATATTGCTTTCTTTATTTCTCTTTACTTTTCTTTAATACGTTCAAAATTAGAATACTGTTCCTCAGTTTGGCATCCTATGTATGGCAATCAAAAGTACATGAATGAAAACGTTCAAATAAAATGTCTAAAACACGTTTATTTTAAGGCTCATGGCTTTTATCCACCTATAGGTCATCCCTATGACCTATTTTTAGTCGAGTGCAGAGGCGACAGTCTAGACACTCGTAAACTCTGTACCTCTTTGACCTTATTGCATAAAATTGCAAATAATTTGTTAGAATGTCTTGAAATCCTGATCAGACTGGAATTTAATGTGCCTCGCGTAAATTCACGACATCGTAACACATTTAGACTTCCGTTACCGTAAACAAATATTTTATTGTCATCTCAACTGTATCAAACGTGCAAGATTTATATATCCTTGCAGGATTCGATTGATCTGTTTGATACCTCGGCTCTTAAGATTAAGACTATTATATTGCGACCTTAGTACATGCTTGTTGCTGTGTTTCCTTTAGCATAATTTGAACTGTTTGTTTTTTTTAATTTGTTATTTGCTTTTTAATCTGTTTTTGTTCTTCTGTTTGTATTACTTATATGTTTGTATGTTTTTCTTCTTTTTTTATACATAATTATTTGTTTTTTATCTTTATGTAACCAGCCTGCCCTGCAATTGGTTTTTACTGTTGGGCAGTTGTATACTAAACAAATAAATAATTAAATAAATAAATATTTCTAAAATCGAAACGCCCTAAAGAAAAGAAAGAGCACGTGCTAGATTAAGACATGATCATAACTTTATTGTTTTTGATTTTTTACTAAATTGACATTTAATTTTTTTGAACATTCTGATGAATATCATTTTTTTGTACGATTAAGCAAAGTATATTTTGAAAACAATTGAATGATAGCTGCCATATTGCTTTGACGGTCATTTCAAACCTTATATGCTTCTTCCATACAAGATAAAAGCAGAAAGGCAACGTTTGACGAGAAAATAGACATTTAACTAATTTATTATAACTTTGATAAAACAATTTTCAGACTAGTTGCCACGTCGTCGGCTTACCTTTCCTACGTTTCCAGAGACATACGATAAGGTTAAAGTAAAATTTCAGTTACTTCTAAGAAAGATAACCATATGTCAAACGTCAATTTCTTCACCTATCACGTACTTTCTGTTCTTTAGGGCACTGAACTTTTAGAAATATTTTACCTGAAACTGCGTCTCTATAGAGACTAGAAATATGTACGGACAGTACGCATTTGTCTTTGTGGCGACTGTCATAAAATGTGAGTGGGTGATAACTAGAGCGCGGAAAAGTATTCCTGCTAACAGGACCGTATTCAGGGGGAAAAGAAATTGTGAATTCAATATAGTTGAAAAGACTTTATTTTATATAATTAACATTAATTCTACAAAATAAAAAACAACTAAAAACAATAGGAATATCTATTATAAAAATAAGAAATCATAGAGGAACATCTGTACTAGAACTTTTGTATCTGAAATTAATTATAACATGTTTTTCTAAATTGGACATTGTAAAACTCTGTCTTCTGTCACTTAATAAATGTTTATATAAAGAGAAACTCCTCTCTACGTCTGTGGATGTTACAGGACAATATTGGAATAAAGGTGCTACGTCCTTGTATACGTAATATCGCCACTATCCAAAATTTGAACTATATCTTTTAGTTTTGATAAATCGGGATTTTTTTGTAGGACAGTTCTAAATTTTTGTTCAATTCGAAATTCTTGTGTATGTTGTGTATGTTCTATTGAGGATTCTACATTTTCCAATATTTGTAGAGATCTACTGAAGGGCAAATTAGCGGTTTCAAGGTTGTTTATGGCGCCGTGCAAAACTGTAAAATTTTGTTTTAAAGACAGAAGATTTTCTTTGAGAGTAGGATTTTTTAGAACATCTTGGGCACTTCTAATATGAATTGAGTCATCGGGATCAAATTCTTGAATTACTTCTGAAAGTATATCTATATATGATGTATAATAAAATGGCGCTTCTAGCCTAGTGTTCCATCTGGTTATAACAGGTTCTGGAGGTAATGGTACTTGTGGATATTTTTTATGTAAAGACAATACTCTTGTTGGAGCTTTAAGAAACACAGAAGATATCAATTGGTTTACTTCGGGAAAGAGCTTTCGTACTTCTTCTGCGACTCTATTAAGTCCATGGGCTACGCAAGTAATGTGATATAAATTGGGATACACTTCTTTTAGACACTGGCCTGCTTTTACCATGTATGATGCCGCATCTGTTAGAAATACTAGAAATTTATTCTTGTTACTTTCATACTGTTCCCTTCAAAGAAATTTAAGAGAATTGTTCACAACATTCACAATATGGGCGTGATCTGTCCATTCAAGTTCTTTTGTGAACAATAAATAAGCCTGCGTACTTTCTCCATTTAAAATTCCCACAACAAAATTCACTATCACAAACATCCGTTGTTTCATCCACCGTAACCCATATATAATTGTTGTCAACCCCTTCCAGTATCTCCTTTACTCCATTTTCATATACCATATCAAGGTAATTTTTTCTTAAGGTTGATTCTGATGGAATTTCTTGATGAGTCCATTCTACTAAAAACCGCCGAAGATTATAATCTTCTAATTTCCTTAATGGTATGTTGCTTGATACAAATGCCTTAGTCAATTCATACTTCCACTTATCTAAACTTGATGTTCCACTTCGAGCTACAGCATGAAGTTTGGTTTGAATATGTTTCTTAATACCATTTTTGCAGTTAGGGCGAAATTCTCTTTTACAGAACACGCACTTTACAAATTCGCCACGAATTATAATAAAACTGTTAGGTTCACTTTCAATCCACGATTGCAATAAACTTCGAGTGCTCCTCTCTTTGGGCATTTTGGCATCGGTACGTAGGTACTTCTCCGCATTTCAAACTATAAAACTGGGTTTCAGCTCAATCGGCAATTTACTTATATATTATTCCAAACCGAATCCTTTAGAAACCTCGGGAAAATTCTCAATAATTCTAGATAAATGGAGATTTTGGTTTAATCGATATTTAATTCACCGATTGTGTTAACAACAGTGCATCTTTGTTTAAGTCATAAAAAATGACGACAAATCGGTGGATCCACCGACGGTATTCGTCATCGGTAACGCCTACTGTGTGAGACGGAAGGGGGGCATGGCACTGGGCTGGTTCGCGGCGCGTGCCGTTATCCCCACCCCCACAGCCGTTTGTACCTCCGTGAGCAGTGGAGACTAAAGAGTGGAGGGTACCTACAATAAATTAATTACGCAGCCAGTATCAGGCTGGCCGGGCGCTGCCGGCTGCCGCAATGATGCACTATGCAGCGAGTCTAGCATTACGCACTAGCCAGTCGACCTTCAACCCTCGTTTGATGCGTGTAAACTGTAATAACTTTAAGTTGATTTTGACCCTCGTTGTGACTAATAAATAGTGACTGTAAAACGCGATTGTGATTTTAAATTATCTGTCTGCGTCTAACAAACCCGTTTAAAAAATAAGTAACAGTACTAATCTCAATTTACTTTATTGCGCGTGAATAAACATTACTAAATTCAAAAGTTCATTAGTATACTCATAGTAACATATTGTAACAAAAATGTACTGAAAATATATTACAACAGTCAAATCTGTCTGGTCACCCCTACGTGCGGTCCTGTTAGCAGGAATACTTTCCGCGCTCTAGTGATAACATGAATCATTCTCTATTATTTTGAATTTCGACCCTAGGATAGAAAATTAAATGATTTCAAAAAGACAATAAAAAATAATATTAAAATATTTGATTCGTTTCCTTAATAAAATACTGTAACTGAAATAACGATTAGTCGCTATTAAAATAATAGCTTTTAGAAGACGATCACGTTAAAAAAGAATTTCTGTATTCAATGATGTTTGCAATTATGTTACAGATTCATTCGGCGGTATCTACCTTTGAATATTGTGCGTGACAGACGTCGGCATAATTATCTTCGCAGACTTGGGGTAACCCTTTTGTGAAATTTCTGAACCGCTACACGCAACATTGGCTTGTTTACCGAAACCTCGTTTGTGTTGAGCGTTTAATCCTTCATCACTTTCCCAGATTTTAGCAGGATAAATTGTGGAAAACATCTCCTAGCATTTATCTACATTGATATAGGTTCACTACATTTTAAATCTATAAGATGCAGGCATTGTTATGCATCATTAAATTGCAAACCACGTGCACGGAATAAAGAATACGCGTAATTTATGAAATAATACAGAGTGTAAAGTTGAACCTGAATGACTCTAAAAAAAATTATATCTCATTTTGATGTTGTTTTAATTAGTTTGGCGCGGAGGAGAAGCAACTTATTTCGTATCTGAAATGGAAAATAATGGAAAAGAAACTGGACGTATCGAGTATAATCCTCTATTTTCGAAAACCAGACAATAAATTATGTGATAGCAAATAGATTACGCTTAATATTTCAGAGGAAGATATTTGACCAGTACGCTTATTTAAAAAGTTGATGGAAAAACGAGGCACTTCTATAACATTGAACAGAGTATTTCTTACACCAAATCCCTTTTGCAAGAAGAAAAATTCTAAAGGTTGGTATAAAAATGTGCTGATTGGAATTAATCAAATTTTCAAATGGACTAAATGCTCAGCACAACGCATTGGTATAGATGTCAAACGTGTCAAAATTACAAAACACTCAAATAGGGCGGCAGCAGAGAATTAAGTAAAAACGGAATTCAATAACAAGCTCTAATAAAAATAACAGGACACAGCAATTCATCATCAAAAAACCATACTTGCAAAACCATACACATAACTACATTATAATTAGAAGAAATAATTTACAAATTTGTAAGAAAAAACTTCATATCTAATATGCTTTTTAAAATGCCTATAGTAATATTAAATATATCCACATAAGAAAAATTCGTATTAATTGGAGAATTCTGAACCAGATTGAGTTTTACAAAAATTTATTGAAAAAGGGGGACGTGCTCTAAAATTACAGGGAGGCACATACAAATTAATATTAGATAAAAGTAAGGGCGAGTCTACACAGCTATGGAGTACTTTATATAGGTACATCAGGTCACTCAATTCTTATCGATTCTGTAATACCTTTTTGATGATTGCCATGGGATTAATAAGAAAAACTTAATTTACTTTGCACATTTGTGAAATACAGTGTTTTTAATGCTTCAGGTGATTTAAAAGATCTGCTATTTCTTATAATAAAACCTAACATTCTATTGCCTTTTGCAATGACATAATCAATGTGTGTGTGTTAAATAACGTTTTACTATCAAACATTATAATGTTTGATAATAAAATGTGCTAAATCTTTGGTTACGGAAACTTGTTTCAGATTAATTTGATTAAAATTATAGTCATATGAGTTTTTATTAATGTTCCTAGTAAAAGTAATAAACAAACATTTTTCTATACAGTTTATTCGCATTACAATATGCAAAAAATCTATCAAGATCAGTTTGGACATGTAAACAATCAGCTAAATTATTTATTTCAGAAAATATATTTGTGTCGTCATCGTACATTAAAAACTTACTATGATGAAAACATAAATGTACATCATTAAGGTAGATAATAAAAAGCAGTGGCCCCAAGTATGAACCTTGTGGCACTCCAGAAGTAGTTACATAAAGAGCTGAATGAAATCAATTTAACGATACAATTTGTGACTTGTTGCACAGATAGGACGAAAACCAACGAAGTAGACTGCACACCAATTTTCATTAATTTGGCAATGGCAATATATTATGATTTAACTTATCAAAAGCTTTACTGAAATCAGTGTACACGGAGTCCACCTGTATCTGACAATCCAGTGCAGACAAAATGTGTTCCGAGTAATTTATTAAATTAGACTCTATGTATATATTAGGTAAAAATCCATGTTATTACTCAATGACACTACGCTTTACTTTACAAAGGACACTATTTTTTCAAAGAGCTTGCTGAATATATTTATTTTACTAATAGGCCTATAGTTAGTAACAACACTTTTCTTGCCATTTTTGAAAACAGAAATTATATAAGCCTGCTTCCATAAACTAGGGAAAATACATTCCTCAAATGAATTATTAAAAATAATAGTCAATGAGACATACAAACTGTTAGCACATTGTTTAACAGAAAACGACGGTATGCCATCAGGACCAGCATCCTTATTTTCATCCACATGACTCAAAATTTCTAAAACCTGTTCAGCAGTAGCATATACAGGGTGAGTCAGTCATAATGTCTTTAATTTTAAGAGGAGATAGGGAATAATGAGTATAATGCGAATACGCGATTAAAAAAAATCTAAATGCATATTTACGCCGAAAAAAAAATATTTTCAAACCATTATTTAAACTCCCTTTTCAGACTGTCACTGACCGCTCACAACCTTGGCCGTTTACAGCTCACACTCGATGTCGACCTGATGCAATGTTGTCAAGTTGAAATATTTTTCTAGTACCTACCTACCTAGGTTTTAGACATCACATATAAACGGTTGTACTGACTATTTTAGAATATAATTTTTTCTTGCTCAGTTCAACTTCATCCAATAATAATTTAAAATGTTAATATCAAATGAAATCAAATAATTTTATTAAAAATTGCAAGTAACGGGGTCCACTCAGGTTTTCCGGTTAAAAATACGGCCCAATCAAATGATACCCGTACACTCCTGCCCATACGTTGACAACAAATCGCTTCTGAAAGCTAGACCGACAAGTAGCGTGTGGAATAATAAACTATTTACGTACATTACATAAAAAACCTATACCCATTGGGTAAATTATTAAGAGAAGCTGAAAAGTGTTTCGTGTTTAAATACTAAATAATAAAAAACCATCGTGTTGCCGACAGAAAACTGTCCAAGACCGAAATGGCACGCCGCTAATCTAAGTTATCGAGAGTGAATCTTGACCTACCGTATTATTAGGTCAATAACCTAGTTACCTAGTTTTTGTACTGTTATTTAACGACAAGGAGTACTATTTTTTTTAATCTAAATACATGAACGAATTTTCCTTAAATATTGATTTATTTGTTAATAAAAACAAATGCAGATAATAAATAAATGTTAGGTTATTACAGTTTAATAATTTTGATATTACGTTTTCACTAAGTTTTACAAATAACTATAAATTTTAAACATTCTCCGTATAACGCTACCATTTCCGCATATTCGGAATTTGTAAAATTATGCATTGTGAATTTACGACGAATACGCGAGACCGAAATAAACAAACTGCTGCATACTGCTTATATTCTCTCCATCCCCCCCTCCAAATGTGTAGCGTGATCGACAAATTTGGGGGGAAAGAAATGCGGGAAATGCAGAGTACTAAATGGGGGTAAATTTGAATAACACGCTGATGACGATGAGACGATATTATGTATGTAAACATGATGTGGCAACGATGTTTAATCCGGCATTCAATTGTTGTATGGGTGCGTCATCAGAAAGTTCATAGCGCACCAGGAGCGTCGTGTTACTGATTTTTATAGGGGAAATTGTTTATTTTTTTAAAGGTCGAGTAAAAATGTTTTTTTCCATTATCTACTTTTTTTCTAAGATATATTTAATAGTAATAAATGTGAAGTAAAGGGGACATTTATTTAATTTTCTTTTTTGGAACATGGTTATCAATAATATCAATAATTTTATTATAAAAAATACCGGGTAAATTTGTGTTGTTTAAATTCTAAACTGTTTATTTTAGCAATTTGAATCGAAAAACTTTTTCTTTAATTACTAGGCAACAGTTTCTTATTAAATTACCCAAATTTACCCGGTAAAATACAAAGCTCTTGTGCAATTACAAGTGAAAAATGGAAAAGACTTCATTTTGGCTCATATTTTCTTAACTATTGAGCCCTACATTCAATCAAGTTTGTTTGAAAACAGAACAACACAACTGAAATTACCGCAATTAAAGCTGCTATTGAACGCCTTCAATGACATGACATCCTACCACCATTGTCCCGTGAAATCAAATTCATCGCAGGTTTGACATTTATCGGCTTGTTCTGGCGAGGAACACTGTTTAATATTCCATCGTAAGTTCGGTGTTCGAGCCTCATTTACATCCTCCCTAAAGGGCCTGTTGAGGTGCGAATTCGATTTGTCAAACCAGTTTTGGGGTTTCTTCATCGAGAGGAGGAGGACATCGCGATTGTGCGGGCGGTAAAGAGGAGGACGCCGCGTTCTCAAGATTCGAATCTGATAAATTAAAGATTCAGAAGGCAAAGTTTGCGACGCGGACCGGAAGTCATCGCCTCCTTTCAAACTAAGAATAATTTCTTTTCTGCCTTGAAATAAATCAGTGAGATGAAAACCAGCAAATAAATACAGGATGGCCTAGCGAAAACGTAACAGAGCCCATAGCGGCTAGGATTTTTTTTTCATTTGGAAAAACGCAAAAACCCGTCGATTTTGTTTACGAGGGGGACATCTTTTTGCATGAATTAGATGGTTCTAGTTGTAGGGAATGTTTACCCCGCTCAGGGGTAAACATCCCCTACAAATTTTTAAATAGAAAGGGTGGTCAAGTTGCATATCGCTGAAAAGCTCGTTTGATTCTCTACACAGTCATGAGTTCCTTTTGAATATCAATCTATATTTTTAACAAGATACAGGGTGCAGAACTTAACACATACAAAATTTCCTATCATCTCTACAAATTATTTTCTAATTAAAATTCGCTATTGAGTTCGGTATTAATTTCAAAGTCATTAAGTTAAAGAAGCGTCTAAACATATCCAAATTGCTGGAAATAACTTCCATTCAATAATAAACAATTTTACGTGAACTATTCTCATTACTTACTCGAATGATTTTTTGCACATCTCCTGCATTTCTTTCACAAATTCCACTAAAAACGGTATAGCTAAGAGACCATTTTTCAGTCAGCGATTTTGTCGTAAAGTGGTGTTAGTGGTTTTAGTGGCTGTTTTGCATTAAATTTAAAATAATTAAAAATGGTTTATTCGACGCAAGAGCGGGTGGAAATAATTGAATTATTTTATAAAAATAACGAATGTGCTTTGAGAGCAGTTCAATTGTTTACTCAACGACATGCCAATAAACCCGTCCATAGGCTAAGTACAGGGCAATTGGCTTCTGTAAGCGGTGTAAATCGGGGTAGTGTACAACGAATTTTAAAACATTACAAGTTCCATCCTTACAAAATTCACCTTCTTCATGAACTTCACGAAGATGACTTTGACCGCCGTACAATTTTGCGAGGTCATGCCTGAACGGGCGATGCGTAATCCAAATTTTCTTTTCAAAATTTGTTTTTCCGATGAGTCCTAAATGGCACCGTCAACTGCCATAATTGCCGTTACTGGGCATACTCCAATCCAAGGATATTTCACGAACAGCATACTCAACATCCAGAAAAATTAAATGTTTGGGCTGGTATCTTTGGTGATTCCCTTATTGGTCATCTTTTTATAAATGCTAATTTGACTGGTGATATGTATCTGGAATTGCTGCAAGAAGCCATTGATTCAATCTTAACGGTAATGGGGAAGTTGCATGAATTTTATGTTGATCTGAAATGTATTGTAGAATAATCTTTCAAACATATTGAAAGGTCAGAACATGTGTCTGACGGCAATAATCACATAATAATTAAAATATTAATATTAATAAATTGCCATAGAATCTCAACAAAAACCACGTGATCGAAAACACAGTGTCATTGGTGTGACGTCAAATGCTAGTACGCCATCTTGCTTATGTTACGGCGATCGTGACGTAAATAGGCATTTGTTTCGGTTTTCGTGACATTTCTTTTGAGTCATATGTACTGTAAATACTGCGTAAGGTATGTGCTGTTATAAACAAGGCTCCCTGTTTGTGTGCTGTGCATATTATATATATTTACATATACCTACAGTTAAATTTAAGATTTTCAAAGATTTCTGTACCTAAAAATTTGTTGGATAGACCGCTTTTTTTCATTATTTATTCATACTTATTTCCAATTACTTAACCTTACATTAAAATGGTCTTCACAAACATGCAACGTAGAAATGCTGGAGAGCTTTACGTTTTTTGATTTTCTTGTTTCGTCGCGATTCATTGCCATCTACCACATTTTTCTTGTCTTTTCAATTTTTGGCACGGAGAAAATTTTTTTATTAGGCACTGTATGGGAAGTATTTGTACATAATGGCACAATGCAATATTTCATCCATTTCTCTCTGTTTAACACAATAACACTTAATAAATGTCACAAACAACAAACTAACTTTATGAACTCTTCTGTTTACAACACAAATTACTGAACTATTAATTTAAATGTATGTACTCGTACCTCGTATTGCGACTGCGCTGTTCAAAAGCACACAACAATATTTTGTGGTCCAAAGCACAGATTATACAGAACCCGCGCAACTGGCGGTTGACGTCACAGGTTTTCAATATGGCGGCCACCGTTTTGTAGGGGCGTGGCCAGACTAAAACTTTAAATACCGTTTTTCTACAAAACTGTTAAAAGTGGGCTTTTTAATTGTCATTTTTGATGTTAAAAATGTCATTTTTTGACAAGCGTGTTAAAAGTAAGTTACTTTTAACACTAGTGTTAAAACTAAATCAAAGTTTATTTAAATTTTGTTTTGTAAATTAATAAAACGTTTTAACAAACACATGAACAACTTTTTATTTTAAATAAGTACAAACCAACTAGTTATTACTATTAACATTTATAGTAAAATTAGAACAATTTGAAATCGTAATTCCCTGCGGAGTCATCATACTTAAGTTGGTTTTACGGTCAACATGTAGTAGTTGCAGCAATAGGAAGTATTTGGCACGCAATTTCCTTCTTCTGTTCCAGTGAATTTTCAATGTAGCCTTCAGCTACCGTCGAAGATTTCCATCCTCCATGTCTCTTGATGGTAGTAAGATTTGCACTAGAATCTGCCGATGAACGACGAAAACAGTGTCCGGTGTAGAGTTGAGGATTTGGTAGATTCAAGAACTCTGCAATGTCGGCAGGCAATTTACCAAACATGTTAATTCCGACTGGATTCTTCACACATTTATTCTTCATATATTTAAGAAAAAGTCGTCTATGGTCAGCGTTGGGTGCCATATACTTTCAAAAACAGTTTAAATAGAATTCACCAACAACACTGAAAGTCCGAGGCACTTTCGTTTTAGTATCTGGTATGGTCACAACAGCCGAAGTGCCCAAATATTCGATATTGTCGATGGTCATCTGACACAATTCCTCCCGGTGACACGCCCCGAAGACATCCACTATTGCTGCGACTTTCATCATCAGATAGATACTTTTCGTCTTCTGCTTCTGTGAGAGATTTGTCGATATGCGTCTTCGTCAAAACTTTTGACTTTTTTGCTTGATATCCTTCACCCTTCCGTTTCAAAAAATCAATAAGTTTATAATGTTTGCTTATATCTTGATCTTGCTTTATTTTTAACATAGTTTTGATCATGGAATAATTTGACCACAGCGTTGACGATTTCCATATATTGGCTTTTTCCTCAAAATATGCCAGTAAAACACTTTCGTTACATTTCCCAGGGACCTTTTTAATATTGCACCATTCCGAAAAGCGTCTATTATAAGCGATTTCGTACTGTTCCTTTGATTTCGCCGGCAATAATTCCATGTTGCTCGACTGGCGGCTTCTTCGATTTCAGCAGGGATGGATTCGTTACGCTCATTATCGAGATTATTCATTATACTTATAATATTACTAGAAAATGCTGTCAATATGTTTGCGTTTTTTCCGTAACTAACAACAGCACTGGTTGCTACGAAAATTTTGGTTCATAAACATTGCGATCTGTGTGATATTTTTTGATTTCTTATTTTTATTGAGTTTAAAGTTCTTCGGATTGTTTTGTAGAAAAAATAGTGTATTGATATACGTGTTAAAAGTGATTTTATTTTGTTCGTAAAGTTAAAAAACTCGCTACGCCCGTTTTTTAATCATCTTCACTCACAAAATAAAATCTTACTTTAACACGTATATTGTAAATAGCTATTTTGTGTTTATTTTTCCAAGAAATTGTCTGGGACAAACGCCGTTTCGATTAAAATAATACATTCTTTCATCTCCACGTATTTGAAAAAATCATGCAATTTTCCCATTGTGGAAAACAATAATGATTACCTCGAAGATGAACTGATGTTTCAGCATCGCCACTAAAAATTATCGCATTACCTGCACAGTATTTACACTATCACCCACAAAAACACTAAAATACAAGAAACAAACGCCAGATACATGTTCTGATCTTTCAATATATTTGAAAGATAACCTTGTAATACATTTTAAACCAATAGAAAATTCATGCAGTTTTCCCATTCCTGCATAATAATGTGTAGGACGTTTATGAACCGATTTTTAACGAACACGTCCTTACACACTATTAACCAATGTCTAACAAATACATCATAGAGTTTTTAGTCAATGTTTCTCTCTTACTTATTTTTTTACTATACAAGGAAACTATTCAGTAAACAGCGTATCATTCCCTCTCTCTATTAAAACGGAGCAAAGCTTAATATAAAAAAAAGAAAGATTTTAATTAAAAACCCTATAGTACAAAGAACTAGATGTCCTCACATTTTAATATTTCATCATTAAGTTACAAAGCTTTCAACTAAGTATGGTATTATGTCATTATGGAGGATCATTCTACATGCCTAGTTCATTTATTACGACCCCTGATTTCCTTCTGTAAAATTCTGTATAGCGTCATTTTTTTAATGATCTCATTAGAGAATTTTTTCCTAAAAAGGGAAAATGAATTAATGTACAAGTCGCCGAGCGGCATCTATACGAGCTTATTACTACATCGCAATCGATTATTTGAAAATTATAGGAAGAAGGGCTAAGCGCTCTGAGAAAATTTTAAATAGTCTCTGAAAGGAACCTACAAAGTGGGTATAAAATTTCTTGAAAAGTAAAGGTCGATTTATAAGCTCTTCTTTTATAAGGTGCTTGAGTCTTGCGTATATGAACACAGCATTATGTTATTTAACAAATAATCATTTTAATTATTCAATACGACTCTCATATAAATTTCAAGGCTGTCGGATCACTTCTGGCGATGAAATATGGGCGTTCAGTAAAGAATGGGTTATACTTTAAGTCTAGATTTCTTGGATAAAAATAATGTGATTTAAATCAACGTAGCTTTCTTTTTACGATAATTTTCTTATTAGTTGGATAATTGTATTGAAATTTTTATAAAATAAGGTTTTTAATATACAGCGTATTTGGGGGGGGGGGAGGCAATATTCGAAAGGAGTGTTTTAGGGGGCAAAAGTGAACAAAACAGCTTATTAAAGGTCGAATATCAACTTACTGAAATAAAGAGATGAAAATATTTTTATTGCTATTTTTGCGTAAGCTGTTATTATTTGATATTTTGAGTAGATCATGCATTGTAAACTAGTGATTACTAATTTTTACATTTATTTTGACGTTTGTGATTTAAACACTTTATAACTGTGGCATTTATTTTTATACGTAGGTTCATTTAGTCGGTATAGTACACACATAATTTCGTAATGCCTGCCACATTTAGTCATCGAGAATATGCTGATATTATTTTTATTTATAGGTATTGCAACGGTAGCGCTAATCGTGCAATTGCTGAATATCGACGTTGCTTTTCGAATAGAACAGTGCCAGAAATGTATTTCAGACAGTCTTCAACAATGCATGTGAAACTGATCTGTTTCTCTCAGTGTAAGAATTACATCTGAAAGACAGGCTGGTGCTGGTCTAGCAGTGGAAAAAGAAATTCTAAATATGATAAAACGTAGCCCGGATGTAAATACAAGGTGCATTGCAACCATGAGCGCCGGCAGAAAAAAAATCAGGGGGGCAACAAAAATAACGCATAGGTAGTTTTTTCTAAAATTTTAAAGAAAAATGAAAATAAAAGAAGAAACTTTGGTAAAATCTTTGCTATAGCAGATGATTTAAGCCTTGTCCTCATGGCGCGAAATTTACGAAAATTCTCGCGAAGTTCGCAAATTTTGACACTTTTCGTGCGAATTTTCGCGAATTTCGCGTCCATGACGACAAGGCTTTAAACTCATAAATAAAATAAAATTGAATATTACACCTGCAAACGTGACCAAATCATAAAAACTCACAAAAAACTAATCCTACATTCTAAAAAAAACATAGACACAAAGTAATAAGAAATAACTGTAAAATTCTTAACCTGATAACCGTTATTTTTAACTGGAATATTAGCTTGCAGCCAGAATATTAGCAACTTATCAGATCTTTAATCAATGTTGTAATTTATAATACCTACAGAATCCTTTTCTCTACTGATGCGTTACAATAATTAACTTAAACATATTGTTATTGCTATCTCAGTAACCATTGATATTCGACCATGTGTTTATTACTATTTTTTTGTTCACTTTTGCATGTCTTAAAATGAACAATTTTAGAGAAAACTGCGTTTAATATATTTGTTAAATATGGAAATCAATACATAATTGTTAAGAAATTATGAATACAAAAAGTTATTACAGTTAATAGGCAATATCTAATAATCTCTCTGGCGGATATATTTCAAAAATAAATTTAAAATAGAGAATTTTGTTTGTTTGAATAAGATTGCTTATAAATCTTTGTTTTCCAAAATTTGAGAACAACTACTACAATGGACCAACTAAGAAAATTATTGTAAAAAAATTAAAAAAAAAACATTTTCTGAGGTCTATAACTTTTGAAGCAAGCAAAATTGTACTAAGGTATATTGATTTAATTCATATTATTTTTGTCTAAGGAAGCTAGTCTTAAAGTATAGCCCATGCTTTACTGAGCACCCTGTATAAGATATCGTCGAATTATTGAAACGACTTTGATGATTTCAAATTCGAAAAATTAAGTAAACCTTGGAAAATCAAAAAATCTTAATTTTTCACTAAGAAAATGCCTATTTTCTTCTTAACAAAATCTGGTTAGATACATCTACAATACAATAAGTTTTTAATAAATAAAATTTTTGAATAAGTTTTAGGCTTTGTTAAATAAATAATAAATTATATTAATTATCTTGAGAAGTAATTGTAGTAATTTAGTGCAGTAGCGCAGTACAAGGTTCTTTATTTTTCATTTTTAGGAAATTATGGAATGAAAATTATAATTCTAAATAAAACTTCAGCAGCAGGTTCTTGTAAATGATGGAATTTCAAACAACCAGCCAACAATGCTAGTAAACGGTTAAAAAAGCTGTAATATGGCATTATTTACCTTTATTTTTATATTGCCATTGTGAAAAATTTGATATTTTTTATTATTCTATTAGTTAGTTATAAAAAAAAAATTCAGATGATAAATAATCCTTGTTTTTTTCTGTTTGTTTATTACAATTTTTTGTAATTATTGTTAATAGTAGTGCACTATTGTAATTCATAAATTTTCTTTCTTACTCTGTAAATGGGATTACATGTTAAAATAAAATAAAATATTATTCCCTCTACATTTTGTTAGTATGGAACGGCAAAGAAATAAATGGTGTTAGTATAATTATATATTTAAATAAAATTGCAATATATTACCATATGATATTTATGCTGGAGGTCATTAATTAATTTATGCGAAATATTAAATTTTCAAATTACTGTGTATATAAAAATTTGTCAACTCTATCTTCGTATTAAACCATCTAGTCGTCAAGATGAATGAGGGGAATGACGTTCTCTGATTGCTTCAGGGTGGAAACAATTACATTGTAATACGTTACATCTTTGTATATCATGCTATAATTAGTATTCTAGTTTGAGTGACTGTCAGTTGACTGTCGTACTGTATATTTAATGTATTTACTTGCTGTACATCTAATATATAAAATTCTCATGTCACAGTTTTAGACGCCATACTTCTCGGAAACGGCTTGACCGATTTTTATGAAATTTTATATTTATATTCGGTAGATCTGAGAATCGGTCGTAATCTATTTTTCATACCCCTAAGTGATAAGGGTGGTCCACCCTAAACAATTTTTTTTTATTTTTTGGACAAAATTTTTTATTTTTATTTTTTTATGATGTGGCATTAAAAAATACATACAACCTTTAATTTTCATCCTTCTATTCACAAACCCCTATTTTTCAATAACCATATTAGTAATTTAATCATTTTTAACCCTGGTCGATAACTAGATCAGTTATCCCCCCCCCGCCAGGCATTTACTGGTGTCACTTCTCACTCAGTAAACATCCCGGAGTAGGGATGAGAACGAAGCCGGTCTCCTGTCTCTCTCACACAATAAGCCTTCTCTCACTCCCTACACAGTTTTCGGTCATTATTATTGTGTATGAATCGAGCGTAGTAGTGACGTTTACAATTATTATTTTACCTTCTAAGTGTAATTCTCAAGTAAATTTATTATTAATTTGCTGGGCCATAATTATTTATTTCCTCTTTTATCAATAATTAATAAAATTATTAATTTTAAGTGTAGTTCACATTATTAGTTAATTAAGTGATCTACATAACCTCCAAAGTACGCAACACGTGTCACGAGCTCCCGACAACAACGGCTATTTTTTTACTATATGGCTATTTTTTTGTACAGTGAACAATGCCAACAAGACGTAAAGGGGCTAATTTGGGCCATCAATTAAGTAAAATTGCAGGCACGCGAAATAATTCAAAAAATGAATGTTTCGTGTTTTGTTATTCTTATAGGCCGTCATCGTTCACAGTGCTCCATTCCTCTTTTAGTCATATACCACATCTCCAAACACTTACAATAAGTTAGTTATTTTTTATTTAACTGCCAAAGTATTCACTAGAAATAATTCATATGGCAAAACAACGTTTGCCGGGCCACCTAGTTTTTCAATATAAATCTATTTAGTTGTGCTGTGCAATACTGTGTTTACGATCATTATACCAAATTATAAGGCGACCAATGTTGGTTACGTAAATTACTCCAACGAATCCTCCAAGAACATCACGATCTCCCTTTAGTAATAAATCTATGGTGCTGAATTTTGGAAAACTGATTTCTGTCGAACTTATGATTGTTTGCCTTCCTATATATTCTGTTTCATACTTTATCGTCATATAAATCTAGCTTTACACTACTGATGTAAGACCCGACATATTTCCTCATTTGTCTTAGACCTAAGACTGTAATAAAAGTCCTGTTCAGGTTCTCTAATTTTTTCCGCCTTTATTTCAAGAACCGTACGATTGTAAATCCTTCCACCCAATCCCGGTCTTACGGAAAAATAACGTGCTGAATTCCCTTAAATGACGATTAATAGCCCATTTCCTTCTTTCCTTTCATTTTGCACTTCAAATCGTGAAGGAAGGAAAAAGTAGTTTACTGTTTAGTGTTGAGTATCATTTTGTATAAATAATGACGGATCTCATGCTCTTTCTAACAGTTCTAAGCCAATAGTTATAATATTCCTACAATCTGTTGCCATAACATGTATATGTCGTAGTCATTGAGCGTAATGCGTCATTTCGCATAAAACCTAGACATTGGTCGTATTGCCAGCAAAGGCTGTTATCAAATGAATATTTCGTCGCTTGAATTTTACGTCATTTCAGGGATTGTTTAGTTATCATCAAACAAGCGATTACACAGCCTTTGACGGATGTTTATCTAGTCATTTTGACAAGAATTAAACAGGAACAGGCAGCCTATGAAATTACGTAACATTTCAGTCAAGCAAAGAAATATTAATTTAATTACAGTCTTTGCCGGCAATACGATAAATGTCTAGGCTTTATGCGAAATGGCGCATTACGACATGTACAATCGTTTGCAATAATAATGACACTTTCTTAAAACAGTTTTTGATCTTTTGGAAGTTCTGAGTAGAAATTTCATTAAGTCTCTATCGGTGAGTGGAACAACTAATAACTAATATTAAAAATGTGAAGTAGATTTCATTACAAATACAACAGATTTTCTAAAGAAATCGCAAAATTCATTTTAAAGAGTGTCATTATTATTGCGAACGATAGTACATGTTATAAAAACAGATTGTTTACAAGGTGCCTGGAACATAAGTTCCGATACTGAAAGGGCTTGTATATATATCTAAAAGCAATAAAATAAACTCTTATGAAAATAATGTCTAAAACGAGTAGCTAGGCTAGGTATCAATGTACGATAAGTATATTTAGGGTGACTTATGATTATTATGTACGATAAGTATATTTATCTGATGGCATGTCATAATGACAACGTTATGTCACTCAATTTTGGTGACATAAGGAAGCTCATTATGGTATTTAGTCCCATGTGATGGAGAGATCAAAACAGTTTATTCAAAATGCATAACTATATACAAATGCAATATTAATTCCAATGGATTCCACAGGGTGGCTTTAAATAAAGTAGCAAAAATGAGACCAAATATTCCTTAGGTGAAAATAAACCGATTTAACCTAATATACCTATATTCCAAGTCGCTTAATAAAAAAGATACAGGGTCTCAAAGTTAAATTTTTATTTTCGATATTTGTAGATAACTTCTTAAAAAATAAAAATATTTACTTAAAATTTGTAAACCAGGGGTGATCAATTATTTCTATAGTCAGATGGATACACTAAGCTGCAAAAAAGTTCTGCCATTTAAAAGAAACATGATGTGCCATAGGTGGCGCCCTCTACTAGTGACGTCAAAATTAGAAATAAATTTGAATTTCTCACCCGCAAAAACCCCTGGTTTACAAATCTTAAGTAAATATTTGGATTTTTTAAGTTATCTACAAATATCGAGAGTAAAATTTTATCTCATTTTTGCTACTTTATTTAAAATCACCCTGTAGAGTTTTTACATCAGTAGTTGATGCTTTTTGGTAAACTTGTAATCCTCTTTGGTTGGCACCAAAAATTGCTTCTGATATTTTTTTCTTTTGCTCTTTCGAATTTTCCATGTAACCTTCAGCAACAGTATTGCTTTTCCATCCGCCATGGCGTTTCACGGTACACACATCAGCTCCAGAATCGGCCAAAAATGAAGCAGACGATCGCCGAAAACAATGTCCGGTATATTCTTCAGGGTCAGGTAAATTTAAAAAAATGGCAATAACTTTTGGCATTTTACCAAAGATGTGAATTCCAACGGGTTTTTTCATACATTTTTTATTTTTATAAGTGACAAAAAAATGGTTTGTGTTGCAAGGTCGTATTTTCACATATTGTCTGACAAGTTCTACCATATTCAATCCTGGGATATTCCACGATGTTACAAAAAATTCTCGCATTACTTTTGTTTTTGTATTCGGTAAAGCAATTCTAAAAACGGATCCTTCATCTATCACATTTTCAACAAGCATATTTGTCCAACATGCCCGATAGCAACATGTAAACCAGGCAGTAATGATACACGATTCGTATTAGAGGACAAGAAATCCTGCGAAATTAATTATCGTGTTTTGGAAAACAAGAGAAGAGTTTCTTTAAGTCTTATTATTACTCGGTCTTGCAAGATCATATCTTATATTGTCTACGGTTCCGCAGTTTTCCATAATAAATAATAAGTGTGGTATCCATAGGCCCTCCTTGTCCAACCCCTTGAACTTCATAAGATACGAATATTTTGTCGAAAAGAGGGGAGCACCATCGTGCAAGAATCGCGTTCGCGAGAATAGCCAAGGGCACATCTTTGAAAAGTCTAGGCAGATTATTCGAAGGAACTCGAGATACTGAACCCCATCCATTCGATTTGATAATATGAATGGTCCAATCAAGCGATCATCGACAATATCTGTCCAAACATTAAAGAAATCCCGTTGCATCGAGTGCAGATTTTCAAAATCCCAAACATGAGCATTATGAATGTTATACATCCCGTATAAAAATAACTTTATGTATGACATCATCTGTAACCAACACGAGCTGTAAATCTGAGATTTTGAGCATTTTGTTACTGCAACCATTCACAAAATCTAATTTGAAAAAGGATAATCTCTTGGATAATGCTTGGACTCGTGCATGGTACGGATATAATTGAACCTCGTATATGATACTCCACACTGTTAATTGGGACATTCCTTGTATTTGTTGAACGATTTGTGTGGTACTTATTAGCGGATTATCTTCAACAATCTCTAAAAAGTGTTCCTCAACTGCTGCAATACGTCGCAGACGCCCTGGACCTCCATCTCCTTCACGATTTGGTTGCAAATTTCCCGTGTCCACCGGAAAATCGTACTGCGTACAGACGAGAAGCTGTTAATGCATTATATCTTACTTCACCATAAATTAAAAAGATATCCATCAACTCTGAGTTGCTATACACGTAAGATATTTTTTACACTTGAAGAACTAATGTAAACACTATCGCAAAAACGTTAATACTAAAATCGGATTTCAATATTCCTTCAATATTTTATTTCTTGGAAGCTATAAGGATTTTAAAACAATTTGTTTACGATATTGACTCCGTTCTTCGTGACGCATAGTTTACTAATTTTTATTTTTGATAAGTTGTGAATATACCCTATATTTTTTCAGCACATATTCAATTAAAATAAATATTAATAACACCAGACCAGCACTGATTTATGGAGAAACGATCTATCATTTCGAATTTGTATAGCGTAACTCAGTATATTGTCAATGAACTTGATAATCAAAGGCAGGTGGATGTCATATATACTGATTTTACAAAAGCATTTGATCGCATTGATTATGAACTTCTTCAGCATAAATTAAAGGTACTTGGATTTTGCACTTATTATTATATTAATATTGTTATTATAAGTATTGCTTATATTAGCAAGACTTCTTGCCTTAGCAATAGGACTTGTCTCGATTCTTTTTTTAAATGTTGCCTTGTCTTGCAATTGGAGTTACCAAGTCTTGTCTTCGTCTCGTCTTGCGAGACCAAAACAAGATCAAGAAAAAGCAAGACAAGTTGCCAACACTAAGGGCTGATATTATAATGTCCGGTCAATCTGCAGTTTGAGTGGCAGTCTAGAATAAAAAATAGGAAGATCTGCATAATCCAGATTTCCTGATTCACTACCTGGCACTAGCAGATTAAAAAACTATACAAATTTTTAGACAAGAGCCGATTCCCAATCCCATCAAAGCGAAAGGTCAGTGGACAACAACGCAGGGGAGAAAATACCTCGCACGCGACACTCTCCCGACGTCGACGGTTCCAAAGGCGCATTCTAGAGCGTCGGTATATCGCACCGGGTCGATTGCCTCATCTATCCAATTTCCTCTGGATATTGTGCACGCTTTCAATCACTCCGGCAGGACGTCCGGGCACCGAATTGAAATATCGTCTTACCGGAACGGCGGCCGAGCGTCCAGACTGCCCAGAGAAGTTTTTTCGTCCGCATTACAATTTGCCTTTTGATTTCGCTTGGATCAGGAGTGGGATATTTATGAGCAGGCCGTGGAGATTCGCAGTGAATAGAAAGCGAGTAGTTTCGGGATGAGTTATGCCGCTGGGGTTCGTGTTGATTTAGGTCATTTTTCCACGGTTGTTACAATATCTCGATTTTGACACAAAAAAAGTTTATATAAATATGGATCTGGAAATGCCTCGTTTTCGAGATACAGGTTGTTTAAAATGTCCTGTCTTAAATACTGCTAGTTTTCATTTTTCGAAAACCCATCGAGCTATTGAGTCGAGATTTAGTACGCAATAATATATAGTGCAGATCTCAGATGAGATTTGGTACACAACAGCGTATAGTCCACTGAATAAATATGTCTTCAAGATACATATCACCTATTTTTCTATCCACTAGAATAAATATTTCCTTGTTGTCTTTTAAATTTGTTTATACAGTGTGCATCTTTAAGTGAGGGTCATTTTTAGGGGCAATGTACAATATGTGTTCCCTGGAATATTAAACTTATTTTTTTGATCAAATAAATACTTAATCAAATTAATAATTCATATTTAAACTATCTACGCCGTCACTGGGCATTACTCGAATTCAAATAACCAGTGTTGCCTGTTATTACATTTTTAAACTAGCCTTATGAAATTAACCGAGTCGAAGAGAACGTACCTGCCATGCGAAGTAATTTTATAAAAGCAATTTGATTTCGTTTAACTTGACATTGAACTAATTTAGGTGAATACCTGTGATAATATGCTTACAGGATAGGTAGACGGGCAAGGAATAAACAGCCAACGTTAACTTGACGAAACTAGAATGGCCGAATATGATGCCGCTATACTGTATTACATTTGTTTTAGTTTTCAGTATCGGTTTGCGCGAAGGTGTTTGTAATGTGGTAGGTAGGTCTAGCATTAGTTTTACTGGAATTAAAATATATACCTTTAATATATCTCGTTAAATGTCTTGTATAAGAGGTATAATTAGAGAATAGCATATTATGTATGTTATATGCATATTTTTAAATATTTGCACATATTCTTTTAAAATAGCATAGTGTGTGAATATTTACATATTCTTGACATTCAATCATTTTTGTACTTTCATTCAATCAACACTTTTCACCAACACCTTTCTTAAAATACTTTAAATTTAAGATTTACGTAAAGAATAATATTTTGTTAAAATATGAATAAAATAACAGGTTATCAAAATTAATAATATTGTAATAAATGTCACACTGCAAAATTTAAGATGGGGCTATATTGCTATAGAAATAATATTTATAGATGATATTACATGGTGATCATTATCAACCGTGTAGGGACACAACTGTAGCATTATTTACTACAAATTGTATTAAAGTTGTGTATGTCGATTGTAGGTGGACCGCCAAAAGATGTAAATCCATGAAGCATCACGTCTACTCGCGTTCCCTTCTGTCGAATAAGTCGTTGGTTACCTCGCCTCCTACGGTATACTGAGGAGAACTAACAAACTCAACAACTTCAAAGAATGAAAACATAACTTTATCTCATATTACTTTAATAGTTTTCTTGAATTCAAGTAATTTGTATTCTTAAATAAATAATATATTGTTACGGAAGCTCACCTGATTCTCAAGACCGCGAAAACTTCTAGAACCCTAAAATCCTATATAAGCGGATCAGTTCCGCTGACAGTCAGTTTATATTGAGTAGTCGAAGGCGATTGACAAACGTCAAAGTAAAGTATTGACAGTTGTAAAATTAGTTTGAAAGATATTTCATGAATAATCAAGAGTGACAATAAAGTTTGTTTGTCTACGTGACCTATTTCTACGCTAACCCAACATAGAGGTTGCAATATAATCTTATTATACCAGAATCAGTTAATAAATTTATTAATCTTGATACTAATATAGCTTTCTTTTCGTGTAATTTATTCGAATATTGCTCACAACAGATTCTGTTCTAATATCTTCATTTGTTCAGAAGATATTTAAAGACGACATTATTTGTTTATACAGCAAAATGTAATATTTATTTTCTCGTGGTAAACATTCCGCACACCCATATAAAAACACTTCAAGCTCAGTATTGCAAAAGTTAATATTAGAGAATTTAATATTTCCTTAGTAACTAACGTCCTAACTTTTATAGCACTTTTATATTGTTATATCGGATCTTAAACCCTTGCCTAGCTGGCACATTTTCATCGGCAGAACGCGCCATGGAAAATTTATTCACAAAGTGACACTTAAAAGAAGCATTCGCTAATCCATAAAATATCCGTCCGGCTCATAAACCGCGCGTGGCCGCATAAACCGAATCGATGAGCGATAAACATCCTCCAAAAAGCGGCGATTAAATTTATTCTGATGACGACAGGACTATCTGGCTAACCAACGCTTGCGTCAGGACCCGACGATTGCGAGTATGGATGCCGAACGAAAATTTTCCACAAAAGAACGAAGGAATTACCAAATCAATATAATTTAAGTGTTCTGAAGGAGGTATAATCCAATTCGAAGCGTTCACATACGGAAGTTTCTATTCGAGCTTTCGAAGCCTTTATTGCTTCTTCATCAGGAAACTACAAAAAGGTACAATAATTATCAAAATGTAAAAGGAAAAGTTAAAGAGACTTACGAATGGAACCAACCATCAAAACAGAAATATTCAAAAAAATATTTGCACAATATCAAAACTTCTTACATCACTTGTAATATTCAAAGAAACTATTAAAAAACTGGCCAATAAGCCAGGATGAACACAGATTATTCAAACATACTCAAAAATTATGGAAAAAAACTTCTCTGAGCCCAACAGGTGATCAAGGAAGTTAGGTTAGAACAAACAAAAATCTTAAGTCAATGAAAAGAGTTGAATCAGCTACAGGCTGACCAACCCCAGAACAGAATTAAGTGGTAAGGCTATTGGGTTTTGCACGGTCTCCATATTAGTGTCTCTCCTCTTTAGTGTCTTGTAAAGAAAAAAGTAATCAGTTTTTGTTAGGTAACTACAAAATCATCGCCAGCACTGTGTGGTTGGTAGCACTAAATAATTCTTAGATCACTTGTTTTATAAGCTTTGCTATAGATAAGTAAATGAAGGGTGTCACTTTTCACGACAAATTGTAGACTGTCCAGAGCTACGAGTTAGTCCGAATCCAGAGGGCATTGCAATCGACGCCCTCAGAACTATAAGTTAAGCGTTCATTATTATCATTATTGTTATTGTTACTGTTAAGTTAATCAACATTCTTGAAATTTGTGGTATTAGGGGTGTTACCTTGAATTGGTTGACTTCATTTTTAAGAAATCGGCAGCAATATGTTTCTCTTTCTGTTACACGAAATAATCAACTAATAAACTGTCAATCCGCTTCTTTAAATGTTAATTTAGGGGTGCCACAGGGTCCCATTTTGGGTCCGATTTTGTTTATCTTATATATAAATCAAATTAATTCTGTTTTATCAGGTTGTCATTTCACTGCTTATGCCGATGATATATCTCTAATTATATCTGATAAATGTATTAACAACTTACAAAATAAGTGTTCTGATATTTTGAATAATATTGCCCACTATTTTAATTATTATAATTTATTTTTTAACAGTGAAAAAACTGAAATTTTACGCATTCACCCGTATCAACAGGATATTGAAGATATAAATTTAAACATTTATAATACGCCTTTAAGTAATTCACATGGTAGTATACGATTTTTAGGACTTTGTTTGGACGAAAACTTGAATTGGAAGCCCCATTGTGAAAAATTAATTTCAAAACTAAACAGTTTAAGCTTTCTTTTTTTAAACTTACGATCTGTACTCACCATAAACCAATTGAAAAATGTTTATTATGCAAAAGTGGAGTCGATGTTAAGATATGGTGTGTGTTTTTGGGCTAACTCGACTAATAGTCCTAAAGTATTCATAGCACAAAAACGAATTATTCGGTGTATAGCTAATACATCCTTAAAAGATTCATGTAGAAATTTGTTTAAAAAATTCCGTATATTAACATTGACCTCCTTGTATATTTTTGAAATAGCTACTTATGTATTTAAGAATTCTAGCATATTTAATTTAAATGAGAATATTCACTTTTATAATACACGTCAAAAACATCATTTTCACATGCCGTTTGCTAGAATAAATTTAATAAAAAACTCTCCTAAATACCTCGGATTAAAAATATATAACAGGCTTCCTGAATATATAAAGTCTTGCGATAATATAAAAAAATTCAAGATTTGTTTAAAACAGTATTTGCTGTATAAGTCTTTTTACTCTTTATCTGACTATATGTAATATTTGTAATACATATACCTATTTTTATTTTTATATATTGTTCGTAAATGTTATTTTTACTTGTAAATTGTATGTACCTACTATAGTGTTGTTTTCTATATTTCTATGTGTAATTTTGACTATTCCTATACAATAACTGTAATATTGTCTTAGAGGAAAATAAATATTATTATTATTATTATTATTATTATTATTATTATTATTATTATTATTATTATTATTATTATTATATAGTTGTTATTATTGTTATTGTTATTATTGGTATCGTCATCGTCATCGTCGTCGTCATTGTCATCATGGTCTTCATCATTATCATCATCATTATTATTATTAATTATATTTGCTACATTTACTATTTTATTAATATAGCATAAGTAACAAATTACCTCTTTCTCTGCAAA
Organism: Monochamus alternatus; assembly: GCA_037114965.1. NCBI lineage: Eukaryota > Metazoa > Arthropoda > Insecta > Coleoptera > Cerambycidae > Monochamus > Monochamus alternatus. The sequence goes on along the minus strand of CM073426.1, from coordinate 6,526,014 downwards.
CGATAATAGTTGAAGACAATATCAACAACGGACCCTCTTATTTCTATAAATCTAATCTACAGGGTGATTCAGTCATACTGTCAATTCAAGAGAAGATAAGAAAAAATGAGTATGCATATTTACGCCGAGAAAAAAATCAAATCATTATTTAAACCCCCTTTTCAGACTGTCACTGACTCAGCTTCCAGTTCAACTCGATGTCGGTTTGAAGCGACGTTGCCAAATTAAAATATTTTTCTAGTACCTACCTACTCAGTGTAATGTTAAAATTACGTATTTTGCTATAAATATTTTTTATTAACATATTAAGTTTCGGTTTAAAAAATATTTAATATTGAAGTTATAAAACTCCAACGGATCAAACAATAAACCATTTACATTTCACTACATAAATAGTGAGATAAAAAAAACATACTCATAAGGTAAATTATTAAGACAAGCTGAAAAATTGTTCGTATTTAAATACTGATAGTAATACAAAAAACCCTCGTGTTGTCAACAAAAAGCAGTCCAAGACATATCCAGTGATAAACAAACCGGCAATCCGAATCTTGACTTACCGTATTTAGCTCAACAACCTTATTTTCAATGCCTACTCAATGACAAGCGCTGCAGAACCGTCAAATAATAACAGAAAGAAACAATTAAATTCGCATTTATATAAACATAGGTCGGTCAGTGGTCGCGCGGTTTAAGGCGTCAGTATTTGAATCGAGGTGACTAGATGGGTGTGGGTTCGCGCCCGGCTGCCGGTAGACCGTATATAAGCTATATTCTTAGAGAGGATTGACACCGTCTCTGTGGGTATGGTAGGGTGGAAGAATGTTAGCTTGGGTCAATGTGAGAGATTGATACCGGTTGATATTTGACTACCCCTCTAATTAATGAGATTTTCCAGGTTTCCCTCATTCCTGCACTGAATAGTGGTTAGGGCCTACCAACGTAAGTCGTTCCTGGGCGCAAATGCGACTTGCTTAATAATAATATTCCGCCCCTCTCCCGCATAAGTCTCCGACTTCTGTGCTAAGGGTAGAGATATTAATATCATCATCATCATCATCATCATCATCATAATCATCAATTATTATTATTAAATTATTATTAATAATTAATTATTATTAAATTTTATTTTTTTGTTAAAAACGTTTAGTTTTAAAGCAAAAACCTCTCCTAAGGGGTAGAAATTTTCGAAAAATTGTTGCACATGCATTAAAAGAAAAATTGTGTAAAATTTAACTATTATACATTTTTTGGTTTTCAAATTACAGTTGCTACTCCATATTTTGTTAGATACTTTGAAGGGTATCTCCTAAGTGGTAAACAGCTTACTAAGGTGATTTTTATGCAAACATGTTTTTCTTAGCTGTAGATTGACCGGTACCATTTATGCTATTTCTTTTGAGAACACCCTGTATGTGCTTTTATTTTGTTCAAAGGAATGGGATACAATGCCTTCAGCGTACTTTCTATAATCATGGCATCGAAATTTTGGGTAAATAACATTCAGTAAGTCTCAGGTAACACAGTTTTAATTCGTTCAATCTAATTCAGTAATTGAAGCAACTTCTACCTAAATTTGTTCGACTTTCCTTAGTACTATTAAATATTTCATTTATTACCTGCAACTTTCATTCGTTTGTATATCGATTGAGACTTAATGAACGAGTTCTAAATTATGTACATTTTAATGATAAAAGGAGCAATTCGTTACCGTACAGCAAATTCATTCCAGGAACAATTAAAATTGACATTCACGTTTGTCAGCGTTCGACATGCTTCTTTAAAAACAAAATACTGGTAGGTGAAGTGAATTTAAATATCCGCCTCTTTGTAAAATTAACGAATACTGTTTTGACAACTTCTTTGTATTCATTTAAGGTTTATTTACAACTTAGCGTTTCAAGAAAGTGATTAGCTCAGAGCTTTATTAACTTTCTAAATTGTGTGCGTGATTTCGATTCAGTTTTCTTTGTTCATTTTTTTAATGGTAAGGAAAGCGTAGAATTAGGAAGGATTATGCGTTTTAATACAGATGCAATCTTAAAGTTGTACGTATATTTAAGCTCACTGAATGGATGAAAGCATAACAGAAAACTAACTATACAAAGTGACCCTTAAATAAGTACAAATGTTTGAATCAGCAGTACAGTTCATTGTGTAAAACACATAATTAGCAGTTTTTTTTTTAAATCAAGAAAAAAGAAGATAAATTTTAAATAAATTTCGTGATTTTTCAATAGAAATTTTGTTGAGAACCGCTGACCCACTCTAATATTAGATCTTTTATGAGTCATAGTCTTGTGTAAATATGTTTATAAAAATGTGATTTTCAAATACTGAAATGGCCAATATGGTTTACATTTGTGGCCTCGCAGATGGAAATGGTACTGAAGCTAGGCCAATTTATATGGAAAGACTTCCAAATCATCCAATTTCAAATTCAAGAATATTCAGAAATGTTTTTCAACGTCTTTCGGACTTAGGCTTATTTCAGAAAAGCCAATTCCTGGAAGACCTTCGAGTGATGGAACACCTGAGTTGGAAGGAGCTATTCTACACGAAATTGAAATAGACTTAAATACACTAGTATTTAGGTCTCCTTCAATTTCCGCTGGCATATTGTTTACAGACGGATCTAATTTTTACAGAGATGCTGTAATAAACTTTCACAATAAACATGTTTTGTCCATAATGGAATCTCGATTTCAACATCAGTTTTCTTTCATAGAAAAAGAAGTCATTCATTTAGTATTGAGATACGAAAAATAAAGACTTCCCCATCTATATAAATTAAATTATTGCACAATAAACATTCCAGTGATTTCAAACGATCGAGCTGTCTTCCGGCACGTTGGAAATATACACTTGTCAATATTAAGTTAATTATTTTACATAATTTATATATTAGTTACTTCGCCTATAGTATGTTTGGAAATTAAAGAGAGTAATAAAACCCCGAGATAAGAATCGGCCATGGGCGTGCTAACGCCAAACAAAATTTTAAGTGAACTTTCATAGGACAACGATTTACCAAAAATCAGTAGAAGCAAATTATGGGCCGTCTTACGAGAGTTGAATTTGTGCTGGGAAAAGCAGAACAGGAAGTCAGTTGTTATCGATAAAGATGAAATTATTTGTTGGCGAAGATCCTACTTAAGATCAATTAGAAAATTCCGTGACGAAGAGAGGAATATTTATTATCTAGACGAAACTTGGGTCAACGAGGGATATACTGTAACAAAAGTATGGCAAGATAAAAATGGAAAAAGTTTTCGACAAGCATTTTTGGATGGACTTTCAACAGGGTTCAAGGCACCTTCAGCGCGAAGATTAATAGTGACACATATAGGTAGTGCCAGTGGTTTTGTAGATGGCGGTTTACTTTTATTTTAATTTAAAAATACAGGTGACTATCACGAAGACATGAACGCAGATGTTTTCGAAGAGTATTTTACACAGATGTTGGATTTTATTCCTCCGGGGTCTGTAATTGTCATGGATAATGCCAGCTACCATTCACGGCAAACCGAGCGGACGCCTACGATTGCTTGGAGAAAAGCCGATATAATTAAATGGTTATCCGGAAATGGAAAAAACATTTCTTTTGAAACAAATATGGTGAAAAAGGAACTTTTGACACTTGTCAATCTTAATTAAGATCAGAAAAAATATGTTATCGATGAAATGGCAACAAAGCGCCAAATAACGGTACTACGTTGACGTTCCTGTGGAACCTATCGTTATCAATCCAGGAGACGAAGAAATTCATCAGAATATTCAGAGAATGAATTTTAATATACTACTTTTTTATTTTCTTTATTGTACATTTATACAACACTACATTTACTCACCATAATTTGAATTTTCAAAATACATATATTTTTGTGTGGAATGAGAGTCTATTCTTTAAATTTAAATAAATATTTTGATAATAATATTGAATAATTTTATTTGAATTACTAAAAACCCTCTTAACCCGGTTATGATGCTTAAAGTTGCCTCATGTTTTGAAATACTGTTTTTATATTGTTTACTTATAAGAGAAATGGACCGAGAAATTGAAGCGGCATAGACAAAGACGGATTATCGGGGATTAAATTTTAGCTACCTGCTACAATTTAGTACGGTTCGATCACACAAAGTTTTTTTAAAAGTACACCTCATCTATACCGATAATACATAATATAAAAATATTTAATATAAGCACCAGTACTATATTTATTTACGATTTGCATACATAATAAACTTTTATTACTCTCTTTCATTTCTAAACAGACTATAGTACAAAAATGTAAATTTTACCCATTGTGCAACATCATTATTCGTAGAGATATAGAAAAATAAATAAAAAGTTTTATTCGAAGTAAATTCCTCCTTAATAAAGTCGCACTCGATTAATCGTTCATTCTAAAAGACTTTCTCCGGAAGTACTTTTGAGTTTCTAATTTTAAGTACACTTCTGGGTCCGATAAACCACCGTCTCGCTCCATCACAATCAGTCTTCCCAAGGAAACACTTATTAGAGCGACAAGGGCGGGTGACTGCCTGCCTTGCTGTTTGCTCAGGTCTAGGTGACATAATTCGGTTTTCCCTCGCCGGTTTCCCTTAAACAAATCCGGTCGGTTTCCGCTGTCGAATTAGAGTAATGAAGGTTGGGAAGCCGGCCAGGAAGAATGAAACAACTTGGCTACCCGGAAGGAGCGCCCAAAAGGGAAGAGAGTATGTTTAATTTTTGAATTCGGACAATGCCGGAAAAGTAGGTAGCGGTAGGTAAGGTAAATGTTTGAGTTGCTGGTTTTGTCAGAAGTTTGACAACGAGGTTTCTTACTGTAATAAAAAGTATGTTAAGGGGTGAAAGTGGATTCTTGCGGCTTGCGCATGCCAATTACTGATTGAGGCACATTCAAAAGCAGCACTCATTTATTTTTTATTCGTTCGGAAATACACTGACAGACAATTCAATTTTTAGTGGAAAAAGTGGTTTTGTTTACTGGTTGCCACGCAAAAACGTGTCGGTAAGTAATTACTTACTGTTCTGGTTTTGACAGGACTGTACGGTAAAGTAAATTATATATTATTTGTTGTGAAGAAAAAAATATGAAACACCTAATATCATTGCGACCTACAAATGTTTAGAAGTCGGATTTAAGTTCTTACTAATAAAAATTAATATTAACGTACCTTATGAATCCGAAATGTTTTGTCTGGTGCTTCCATTAAAAATATGCGAACAAGAATTTTTATTTTATATTATTTGCATAATTCCCTTTAAACCACTTTTTGAAACTATTATATGTTCGTAACGTTTTTTAGATTTTTCAGGAATACTGTGGAACATATATTTTGTTAGTTAACACCCACTTCATATAATGGTCGTCCAAAAAATAGTATAAGCATCTCGAATAGTAAAGAGTTTACCAATCTTCTCCAATATTGGCATCAAACATTGTCGGTGATCGGTAAACTCTCCTTACTGTACTTGATACTTAATACAGTGCTTTCGAAAGTAACGAATAAATTAATTATTTTTGAAATTGAGAAGTTTTCGAAATAATCCCCTGGCACGTCGATTTTGTTATTAAACAAGGTACTTTTTGACATACGACCTACATTTGTGACGTCATCGTTGTTCGAAATATGACGTCATCGACAATTTTTTTAAATATCAACCCCCAATTCTGACCATGCCATTTGAAAGAGCGTGTCATTCTACATACATACATCATAAAAAATTATGGTATTACATAACAAAAATTTCAAGAAAATAAGGTTTGAAGATTTTAAAATTTAATTTTCACAATACTGAAAATGATAATGATTATGTAAAAAATCGACTAAATTAAATATTCAAATTGTGCACTGTTGGCTGCCTGACAGTAGCCAAGTTGATTAATATATTCTTTTTGGACATTATCAATAACTTGAGGAGGTATACGATATATCTCGTGACGAATTCTTGCTTTTAAATCTTCTAAATTAACCGGTCTAGTAACGTATACTTTGCTTTTTAAGTATATCCACAATAAATCACCTAGGGGTATCAAATCAAGCGATTTGGCTGGCCACTAAATCGGCCCCCTTCCCCCTATCCAACGATTCGGGAACATCTCATCTAAATAAGCACGGACAGGTGTTGCATAATGGGGAGGTGCACAGTATTGTGAAAATTAAATTTTAAAATCTTCAAACATTATTTTATTGAAATTTTTGTTATGAAACACCAAAATTTTTCATTATTTATGTGTAGAATACGCCCTTTCAAATGGCATGGTCAAAATTGGGGGTTGCTATTTAAAAAAATTGTCGATGACGTCATATCTCGAACAACGATGACGTCAAAAATATGGGTCATATGTCAAGAAGTGCCTTTTTTAAAACCAAATCTATGTGCCAGAGGCTTTTTTCGAAAACTTCTCAATTTCAAAAATAATAAATTTGTTCGTTACTTTTCGAATGCACTGTATACTATTAAGCAGCAAAAGCGGTAAAGGTTGTTTCCTGGTCGAGAGCAAAAGTTACTGAGGCCTACCAATTTTGCCTTAGACCGGCAGGTAGTCCTTAGCGCTTGTGATGCTTTTTTGCACGATCCATGCAATAACCAAATTATATGGTTTAAAAAAATTTAAATTTATTTATTGTCAAAGTGACAATCCTGTAACAACTATCACTTAATAAAAAATCTCAAAATCCCACTATCAAAATTGAAAACGTGGCAGATATGATGTTCGGCTGTTATACCAGAGAAGTCGAGAGAACGGTATCAAAATGCTTACATATTTCTCATATTTGATAACTTACTGCCTTCCAATCAGTAAGTGACTGTTCTTACCGATCTGACATTTGTAAACACAACTTACTATTGTTTTTAATTCAACCAGTAAATACTTTAAATTGACGGATCATGCAAAAAGTAAAGTAAGGTTTCACTTTTGACGAGAAATTTGGCAGACACCAGAAACCCCCATTATTAGTGCAATCTAAAATAATTCAAAGTCCACTATATACCTAACAACACGTAAAAGGTAAAAAGATATTCCTTAATCATTAAATATTTTTATCGGTAGCCTTAGTCAGAAATTCTTCAATATGTGCTCTTTTCAATACTGCACCTTTTTTTGCTTTGCTCGATTCACTCTTCAAATAAGCAGTAAGCTTGTTATACATATTTTTAAATATCTATATTTTTGTTGACCTTTATAGTAGCCTTCAACATCAAATACTTCGAACACATATGAAATTGCATATTTATTCAAATTTAAAAGATACAATGACTTATTTCCGTTTGTAAAATTCGTCGAACACTTTTTCGTTTCCTGGATTTCGCCAGCAATAAATGGAAAATTGCTTCTAGGGCTTCTTCGGAAATAGCCACAGGAACACAATTACTTTCTTGCATTTTTTCAGATAGAACTGTTTATTAAATAATTAATAATGAACAACGTACCATAGCAACCAGTAGGTATAACAAAATCTACCACGTTTCATTGAATACTAAGAAATATTAAGTCGTGCGAATATTTTTTTATTAAGTTCCACAAATATGATTGTGATATGATTATGGATTGTCTGAATAAAATGCTACTTAAAACACTTATACAATAAATAACTACAATTGTTGGAAATCAATTAATTATTAAATTGTGGAGTCAGGAAAGTAGCAAATGTGTGTCTTACAAACGTTTTTTTTATATAAATTATATTATTTGAATAAAATTTAAATAGTAACAATGAATAAATAAATCAAGAATTTTATTTTTTTACCTACTTTTATTCCACATATTTCAGTTTTAGAGATTTGTGTATATAAAAACAACAGAAAGCCACGGGGACTTTAAACAGAACATATTACGTTTGCAAGCTATGTAAGCAATTTCCCGATTAAGCCTACGTGTGCGGAGTCCCTTAGATTAACGGGCAATTCCGTCACGGACATATCAGAACCAGCACAGGAAATCTAGAGAGAGTAACACGCGCTATTGATTGGAGGGGTACGTGCCTTCGTCCTCCGCGTCGCTGCCTATAAGAAGTCCTCGGGGAGCGTGCCAGCAACTCCTCATAATAGAGTTCCTGATGCGGAAGGGTGATACGGCGACTTGGCTGGAGAAGGGGTAGGGGGTAGAAATGTCAAGGTGCAAACCGTCCCGCGTCCGATGCCGTGTTTGACCGGACAAATGCATCTGGCTGGCCGTGGTCGTCGAGGGAATTGTCAGGAAGAAGAACGACAGAGACGCCGTCGAGACAAATTGCAGCTTCTCGACCTGACGGCCGGTTGTTTACAGGCATTAGACCGGAGGAATTTGTAGTTTATTGTCAAACGCAAGCACTGGAAATGCAACGTTTCACTTATTATTCTCGACAGCCAATAAATACAGCGATACGAACATAATGGTCGTTATATGTCGATCCTTAAAACACGAACTGGTCTAACACTTTGATAGATTTATAGAGGAGCATAAAATTCAAAGTGATGTCGGTCGTTTCGACTGTAATTGCATTTAGTAGACAATTAAACTTATCATTGTCATCAGTTTCTTGTTGAAGTACAATCATTTGCAATAATAATGACACTCGTTAAAATACATTCTGCGATTTCTTTTGAACTGCTGATATATTTATAATGAAATCTACTTTCAAGGTTTAATATCAATTCTTGGTTGTTTCACTCACCAATAGAGATTTAATGAAAAACACTGTTTTCAGGGAGTGTCATTATTATTGCAAAAGCATCTACATATATTATTTAATGCATAATAATAGTTATTTACAATACAGGTGTTATACAGATTCATATTACAACACGAGATGTTAAAGTTATCAAACGAGGCGTCAGTCAGGTTTGATAAAGCATCGAGTGTAACAATATGAATTTACAACAAGAATATTGTACAAAATTTTATCTACTTTCATTTAATAACACGAAGAAGCTGGTATATTTTCTATAAACAGAAAATAGTACCTGCTATTAAGTTTATGGTTTACCTTCCGCATGGTTACTGTCAAAACCTTGTTTCCTCTCTGATATAGAAGCAGCGGCTAATGGAGCGGTCTCAAGTCTAGCTCCGATAAAGTGCCGGACACACCACCAGACATAGACCGGTTTCGGATTTGTTAGCTTTCATCAATGTGCCATACGTGAGATGACCGACAATTGAACTGGCTGTTCCTTCGTATGTTCCACAGTTTCTTATCCAATGCATACAGGAGTTTCGGATTTATTTTACGAAACTCTAAAGATATCAGGAATCAGTCTACTTTGCAATTATTGTATACAACTTTTGTGAGATCCAAACTTGAATACGGTTCAGTTATATGGAATCCAATTTATATTACATATACATCATTATTGGAAAGAGTCCAACGAAGATTTTTTAAATCTGCCACATATATCTTAGATGGAGTTTATCCTACTCAAGGTACTCCACAGGAATTATTTTGTGCCCGTTTTAATCTACAAAGTCTTGCCAGTAGACGTACCATGCATGGTATTATTTTATTATATAAAATAATCCCCATTTTAAAATTAAATGTAAATGCATTACCAAAGATTTATTATTTAGAGTTCTCAGATTGAACTCTAGGAATTGTGATTTGTTTATGTTACCCTTTGCCCGTACAAATATGTTGTTAAAGTCGCCTTTGTATCAAATGCTGAACAATAGCAATAATATGGAGGGTTTTGAAATTAACTTTTGTGGTGTACGTGATATAAAAAAGTATTTTCAATAGGTGCGTGTTTATATTCTTGTTTCTTTTTATTTATTTTTATCTTGTTTAGTAATTTTTATTTGTTTTTTAATTCTTATGTTATTTTTATATTATCTAACAATTTAACTTTCAGGTATATTACTCTTTATTTTTACTATATTTTAAACTGTTTTTATTTGTCTAGACTTTTATACTTCTTCTATTTTATTTTATACAATCGATTTTTAATATGTAGGTATCTTTTTAAGTATTTTTTTTCTCTTACTGCATTTTTTCTAGTTTAACTACTTATCCTTTAAGTGGGTTATACCCGTTGGATATTTTAAGAGTAAATAAATAAATAAATAAATATGTATGTTCACATATAAACTGAGAGATATCTCATTATATCTCACCTTAACTGATTTTAACCAAAACTGAATAAATACCTTACATTTAGAAATACTTATTAACTTTAACATAAATTTGTCTAATAATTGTTAAAATTTAACTTCTATTATTGCCTACTACGTTAAAATATTATACAAGGAAATGTGCAGTTGCTGATTGTTGAAAAAAATCGTCAATATTTAATACTAGTGACAAATATACTTTTTTCCTCAAAAACAATGTAGGTTTAAGAGTTTTAAATAAAAAACACGATAACGTTAGGGGAAAAAAGTTATGCTCACATTTACGTCACAAATATGGCGCTTATGGCGACCTCTAAGAAATACGTCGAAATAAACAACAAATTATGATTTCAGTTCAGTTTTCAAGTTGATACATTCAAAGACTATGTTGTGTATGTTGCATACAGTATGCGCCAAAAATATGGAATAAATTCAATAAAAACGAAACAATTATTTTTTGGGAAAAATCCTCGAACAGGTCGATTTTTAATTAAAAAAATACATATTTTAGCGTAAAATGCGATTTTCAAATGTCATTTGTTTTCGAGTAATGACGTCATCGATTTTTTTTTTAATGGCAACACCATATTTTTTTCCTTGATTCTGAAAGATCGTTTAATTCTCTATCAGACAGTACTAAAATTTTGCCCTCTTACATAGGAAAGTTTTCGAGTAAATGACGATTGAATGTTAGAAAACGTAAATTTTATCCATAAAAAAGTAACAATTCTGAGGTATGTAAAATAAAATACAATTGATTAAATTTTATACTTAAATTAAATATTCGAATTGCCATCCACCAACTTCTTGACAATGCGCAAGTCTGTGAAAAAATTCTTCTTGCACATTATGAATGATTTCTGGTAACTGCGTATTTGGTCCCGAATGCGATTTTGAAGTTCTTCTAAATTACGTAGTTTATTAATGTACACTTTTGACTTCAAGTATCCCCATAAAAAATAGTCAAGAGGTGTAAGATCTGGTGATCTTGCAGGCCTTTCTATCGGTCCGCGTCTGCCGATCCACCTCCCAGGAAAACAGTTGTCCAGAAAATCTCGTACAGGGCGCGCATAGTGCGGAGCTGCACCGTCTTGCTGAAACCATATGGTATCGTCAGGAATGTCAGGGTCATTATCGTTAGGAAAAATTACTGCAAGGGCTGGAACAAGGTCATTTTTTAGAAACTCTAAATATCTTTGTCCTGTAAGGGTTCCTTCAAAGAAGAAAGGCGCTACTATTCTGTCGTCAACTATTCCAGCCCACACATTTAATTTCTGAGGGTGTTGACTATGTGCCTCTGTCATCCAATGAGGATTTTCCTGACTCCAATATCTGCAAGTTTGACGGTTTACTGTACCATTCAGACAAAATGTGGCCTCATCTGAAAAAAGTATTTGCCTGTGTAAATTTCTATTTTCTTGACATAAATCCATTAGAATTTCGCAAAAGTGTAAGCGGCGATCGGGATCATCGTCATTGAGTTCCTGCACAAGTTGAATTTTGTAGGGATGATATTTTTCCTTCCTCAAGATACGTAGCACTGTGCTCTGACTAGTGTCATTGTTTAATGCAACCAATCGTGAAGAATTATGAGGATTATCCACCATACTTATCAAAATGTTCTGTTTCTGATTTTCATTAATGCTTGGACGTCCAGGTTTTGGAATATTTACAACATTGCTAGTTTCTCTAAATTTAGACTCTACCTTACTGACTGTTGATTGGCTGATAGGGCGATCTGGATATTTTTCATTAAATAAATCGCAAACTTCCTGCTGAGTTCTAGTTATATTCCCGTATCCGATAAGAATTAAAATTTCAATTCTTTGAGTAACAGTTAAATGTGCCATAATACTTTAAATTGAATAATAGTTTCTATGTCGCTTACAATACTTATTAGAAAGTCGGTGTGACAATAACACTTTGCAAAGATTTTCATCTACGTGATCCATAAAATAACTATGGAATTCGAAAAACTAAACTTGATAACGTTTTTACTTTATTTTAATTGATTTACGTTTTCTAACATTCAATCGTCATTTACTCGAAAACTTTCATATGTAAGAGGGCAAAATTTTAGTACTGTCTGATAGAGAATTAAACGATCTTTCAGAATCAAGGAAAAAAATATGGTGTTGCCATTTTAAAAAAAAATCGATGACGTCATTACTCGAAAACAAATGACATTTGAAAATCGCATTTTACGCTAAAATATGTTTTTTTTAAATTAAAAATCGACCTATTCGAGCATTTTTCCCAAAAAATAATTGTTTCGTTTTTATTGAATTTATTCCATACGTTTGGCGCATACTGTATGTGTTCCTGTATCTTTTTTATTATTAACATTTTAAGGCAAGCAAGTTGGCTTAAATCGTAATACTTTGAAGTGAAAAATCTAGAATGCCTTCATGGGCCATTACTTACGGACCAAACAGGATAAAAGAAAACTAATTTGTATCAAGCATCCGTTGTTCCAACAGCAAACTTGTCCCAACTATTCCACACCGAAGATCTATCGAAAAAGACGATGTGAGGAAACACCAAGGTGCAACGTAACACGTCTGGGTGCCATATTTCCCGGACAAGTGCACAAGGCGATGTAATATTTCCTACGAGTCGCGAGAAATGAAAAACAACGTTTAAACGAAGCGGAAAACGATAGGGCAAACAACAGCTGTTCCGCGAGTTTGTCTGGGAGGTATTTCACAACTTTTTTATTTGAAGTGTTATTGGGCGGAACAGTTATCCGCAACGGAAGGAATCAGGTGAAATAGGTACATGTCAAGAGCAGGAAGGACGGAAAGAATGCAAATTAAAGACCCGGAAATACGAGGGTGAATTTGTGAATTGTTTAGAAAGAATTGAGGGTGCGGCATTGTTAGATATCCAGAACTACGTGTTATACAGAAGTTCGAAATTCCTCGTGATTTATTTTTCTTAACTATTTTTAATATCAAATATATCAAAATTTGTACCGGAATATACAGGGTGTCTACTTTTATTTATGTACAAATCCGTAAAATCTAGATTCAATATAATTATTATTTTTTAATTTTAAATGACATCGAAAACCGCTTCCTCTGACCATACTACGGCATTTAAGATGGCGATCCAAGACCTGCAATGATTTTTTTTATACTCCGAAATTAAAAAAAAAACGTTTAGCAATTTTTTTTTATTTAAAATCTGATAAGGCGGTGTTAATCAGAACCTCTCAAAACCCCTACGTGTGAAATTTTAATAAAAGCTATACCGAGTGTTTTCTTCTACACGTTGTTAAATTTTCATTTTTATAAAATTCGTAAAAATTTTATTTTTCAAAATAACGCAACAAATATTTTTTTGATTTAAATGTCATCGAAAACTTTATTTTTAATCTTATCACGGCGTTTAAGATGACGATCCAAGGGCTGCTATTATTTTGATACCTCAGGAATTAAAACAATGTTGAAGTCTGATAAGGTAGTGTTACCCAGGGTCTCTCAATACCCTTTTGTGTGAAATTTGAATAAAAGCTATACAGAGTGTTTTGCTCTACATGTTCTCAAAGTATTATGTGTGTACAAATTCATAAAACTTTATTCTTCAAGATAATCCAACATTTTTTTTGTCTTAAATGGCATCGAAAACCACTTGTTCTGTTCCTACTATGGCGATCCAAGGCCTGTTATCATTTCTTATATCCCCGAAATTTAAAGGATTTAGAGGATTAAAGTGTTGAGCATGTCGAAAGGTTCTCAATGTTAAATGACATTGAGAACCTTTTATTGCGTTTTAACGTATTTGTTGCGTTTTTTTGGAAAATAAAGTTTTTATTTTTAGAAAAATAAAACTTTAAGAACGTGTAGAAGAAAACACTCTCTATAGCTTTTGTTCAAATTTCAGGAGATGGAAGAGGAGGAGGAGAAGGAGGATTAGAGAGTTGTTACCGCCAAGCTGAGGGTCGTAGATCTTAGAGAACGGTCAAGTTAACTCAGCGGATTTGTCACCTTTCTAGTAAAAATTTTAACGTGAAAACTATGTTACCATGAGTTCAGTAATATTTACTAACACAATTAATTAATTGTCATTAGATGGTATCAAAACAATTTTACTAATTTTTGTCAGTAGATGTTTGTAATCAGTAGATATGATTTAAATTAATTAACGGACATGCATTTTGCTTGTTTAAAAACAACCTGTACCGTTAACTAACCTATTGCCATTTTAAAAGGGATATTAAATCTATAAACGTTTTACGGTTGTTAATGACACAAAAGTCCTGTCGATAACAGACAGTGAATAGAACTATTGTCTCTTTTTGAGTTATTAATTAACAGGTCGATGGAATATGCGTGGGAATAAAATTCGTGTAATGATTCTGTTTTGCTTAAAGCGTAAACACACGAAATTAAATTTTTCATTTTGATGCTAGGTAGGTACTCAGCAGAGTGAACAGCAGTTTCCATAATTTTCGAATTAATCAGAATAAATTAGTAGTGTTTTCGGTTGAAAGAAAGTAATCATCGTTCGAGGGAAATTTCATGAGAAATGCATAGTTAAAAAAGGTAAAATCATACTAATGATAGACTTATTCCTTAACTGATGTTTATTCTAGATTTCTACTCATTCTTAAATATCAGGTGAGTCACTACAAACTTTAGGAGGTGACTCTTGACATTATTTGTTTGTTTGTTTATTAATTCCAAAAGATCAAGTAATGTACATTATGCATTCTTAATATAGGACATGTCATCACATTAACAAAAACATTTAACATCATCAATGACTAAAATATTCATGAACCGAGTAAAAGGCTCTAGGTATAAGAAACTTTTTTAACTCTGACTTGAATTTATTTTGTGATTTTATACTTTTAAGACTGTTCGACAATTTATTGTATATACGTATTGACGACACAATGAAAACCGTTAAAACAAGAAGCCGTCCTACATTGCGGTAAACGCAGATTTTCTTTGTGTCTGGTATTGTAATTATGGATATCTTCATGTTTTATAAATTCTTTTAAGTTATTCATTACATAGAATGCACTGAAGTAAATATACATAGACGGGAGTGTTAGTAGCTTGTATTTAGTAAAAAGATTTCTACATGTAGCTCTTCTCGGAACTTGGGCGATTAAACGTATGATATTTTTTTGGGCTAGAAAAGCCATGTTAACAGTCGATGCCATATGACAACAAGGAATACACGTGCCCGTAATATAACGAGAGAATAGTGGAATCAGAAACTAACGACCTAAGTTGTCTGAATAAAAAATTGAGGGAATTTAAATTTTTACAAACATGAGATACGTGTAAACTCCACGATAACTTAGAGTCCACATGCAGCCCATTTACTTTCATTCACAACCAGCATTGATTTCCCAGAATCAAACTTAATCAGTGGACTAGACTCTGAAACAGTATTTTTTGTAAGAAATTTCACAAGATGTGATTTGTCACATTTTAAATTTAACTTATTTTTTACAGTCCATTCTGTCATATTATGTAAAAGGTTTTGAAAGTGAATGTTAGAGTAACTGTCATTATTAATTCTAAATATAAAATTAGAATCATCGGCGTATAATACCGGTAACACATCTTTGTTAGCAATACTAGGCAGATTATTAATCATAATAATAAATAATATCGGGCTCAACAAACTGAGTGCCATCACTAAGATACACAGATTGAAGTCTACCGTGTAAATATGTCCTTAACCAATTCAAGGCAATGCCTCTAATTCCAACCATATCCAATTTATTAAACAAAATATTGTGATAAAATGCAGCACTAAAGTCAAAAAAGCACCATAAGTATAATACCTATTATTGAGACACTATTGAAGATACTTTATACTTTGAGATAGAGCAGACTGTGTACTTCTGATTTTAACAAATCCGTGTTGATATGGTGTTATGACATTGTTTTTATCGAAAAATTCGCTAAGTTGATTATAAAAAAATTTTTCAAAAATTTTTGCTAATTGATTTTGCAAAGCAATAGATCTATAATTGCTCACTGAGGAAATATCTCCCTTTTTATAGACGAGTATTACTTTAGATTTTTTTAAGATATCGGGAACAATTCCATTAATCAATGACATATTTACAACATGGAGTAAAGGCTCTTCAATTAAATCAAGACCTGCTTTAATAATAAATCCCGGAATATCATCGGTACCCTTAGAACGATCAGCTTTCATAGACGATACAACCTCGCGCAACTCAGTCAAAGTAATTTCCCTAATAAAGATTCACCAGTAACATTCACATCATTATATCCTTTAGCAATGAAATAATTATTAAAAATAGATGCTACATTTATGGGATTGGTAATTAAATCTCCTTCATTATTTTTTAGCTCAATAGAATTTTCTTTTGATTTATTGTTATTTTTATAACTATTTATAATACCCCACGCTGTCCGAGCTGCATTAGGTGCATTTTGGATATTCTTATCATAAAACGACTGAAGGAATTTTTTATAAGTCTTTTTTTCATCTGTATAAAATTTATGGAATTCTTGGGAATTCAATTTATTATTTATGTGATAAAGATACTTCATGTACATGGAAGTGATACCCGTTTCATCATCTACCCAAGTGTGGCTTTATAAAAAGCATTAAAACACTTATTAAAATTGCTATTCTGGAATACTTCAGACCATGACTCATATTTCGGCAAATTTTTAAAATTATATAAGTTTTCTGGATTGAAATCTCTAAATGTACTTATATTCTTTTTTGCATCGAAAGTTTTGGAATGAGATAAATATTGCTGTCTGATAGGAATGGTCAGAAGCATGAGTTGGTACAACCTCAAACTCTGATATGTCAACATTAGATATAATATTATCAATTAAAGTTGCTGATGCAGAAGTTACTCTAGTAGAAGTATTAGTAATAACAGGTTTCAAATTAAATGTAGACAATAAATTTAAAAACATTCTTACAATAGTGTCATCGTTATTTAACAAATTAATATTAAAATCACCAACCAAGAGGAGATGGTCATGGTAAGAAAGTTATCAACCGCATCCAAGGAATACTCTGGTGCACGATACACACCTACAACAGCATTTTTTTTACCATCTGACCATCTGATATTTTAAGACAAAAAGTTATTATAAACAATAATCCTTGGTGGACAGTTTCTGAAATCTTTGGAGTTTTATTATCGAAAAAGTGTAGTAAGTATGATCTATCCTAGAGAACAGATAGAACATTTCATTTGTAATACACTGTAATAAATAATTACTGTTTTAGGATTTTTGCTATATTTTGTTCCTTTCTAGAGTAGCTACTCTCTACCTCATATAAATAGTTCTCACTCTCTCTCTACTCGTTTAGTAGTATTTAATTATTTATCCACAATCACCTATAATCGGACTTTTACCCACACATATGAACCGTCTAAAGCGATACTTTACTCACTAATGAATGAATGAATGAATAATGAAAAAATGAGTAAACCTATAATAAATCAAATTTAATTTATTTACTTATTAATATTAACATTTACATTTATAGTAATAGACATTTCGTTTTTTGTTTTATCTCATTTAACTTTCTTTCTGTTAATAATAAACCTTGTAGCATTGTTGCCATCATTTTCGGAACGCATAACATCTGCCGAAGTTTATCTCTTCTTGTAAGGAAGATATATTATATCCTATATATTCCTTGGATTTTCCTTGCAATATTATGTTTGTTAGATATAACTCCTCCAGTGGGCACGAGAGCATAGGGGTTGGCTTTTCCGCCAATGGCGGTGGGTCTTATTTACAAACGAAACCAGAATTGTGCTGGTTACGATGACAATCGACAAAGAGTCTGGAGAGAACCAGGTCGTCAACAGCAACTTCATTTTCCCCGTGAAGTTGCTCCGTATGAAGGGTATACCGTAATGTTTTGGGGTGCAATAATGTTCAACCTCTGCACACAATTCGCATACCACAGAATATGACCAGTCAAATTTACATCTAACAAGTTATTACACCAATTATCTACCCCCTACGTAATGAATTAGGTGAAAATTTTGTGTTTATGGACGCCAACGCTCTACCACATCGCGCAAGTAGGGTTCAAGAGACACTCGAAGCAGGACATTTCAATAGATTAGATTGGCCCGTCAACTCTCCTGACATGAATCTTATTAAAAACATGTGAGATTTCGTTGCTAGAGCCATTCATAATCATATTCTTCCACCTCAGACTGCAGATGAGTTAGTCGTGGCGGCAGAAGTGGAATGGAACAATATTCCGCAAGAGATCGTTAACCGCTTGATTATCTCAATGCACAGACGTGTCAATATGCTATTGGAACGTGGTGGAGGTCATACCGACCATTATTCAAGTAGAGACTGTTACTTCTTTTTGATTTAATAAATTTTGTCAAAAATGTTACACATTTGCTGGTTTTCGAACATATTCTGTTCACAAAAAAAAAAGATTCAGAAAACAATATACTTTTATAAATGTATTTGGTTTTTCTGACAAAAAGATTTCTTTAACAATGAGAGGGAGTCCAAGACTTTTGACGTTGTGTGTATCTACTCTTCGATCAGCATAAGAAAACACATAAAATCTCAAAAAAATATACCCCGCATAATAGACCGTACAACACCCGATCCGTTTTTTGCTGCCAAATATGTTTGTTCTGGAAACGCCGAAGGGATCATACCTTCAACTTTTCAACAATCCGCGGCACGCCCTCCCCATTTATATTTCATGAGCCTCGACAGCATATTTTTCGGATTTCCAACCGCTCTGATAAATTGTACGGGTTTTATCGCATATCCGAGTCGTTAAACTTACTATGAAGCGTGTTTATTCAGGACTTCACGCCTTTCATTCCCACATTTTTCAATTTTACGTAGGAATTGCGACTTATATTTCATACTGTGAAGATTAAGGACTCTATTTGAGACTGTTTACAGACTAAGTAGAATTGTAACGTTAGGGAACAAGTACAGTTGATAACTTAATGTTTCGCTAAGGACATTAGCACGAACAATAAACCGGTATTTTGCCAACTTCTAGGAACTTGCGATTATTTTCAACACTAAAGCTTCACATGGGATGCGGTAACGGTGCATTCAAGCTCCAAGGGAGCAATTCGAAGGAACTATTGATCTTTTAGAACGTTGAATAGATACAAATTCTCTGGTGCAATTTGAAATGTATCTTTATTTATTTATATTCATGTACCTATTGTCTTATCTATCAACTAAAATGTATTTGTTTTCTCTATTGTAATCTGACATGTATCTTTACTTTTTTATACAGGGTTAACTATGATTAAGTACAAATATTTTAAGAGAGGATAGAGAAAATTAAGAATTAACGATATCACCCTTCAAAAAATTCCTAACTTATTTGTAAAGCGAAAACAAATTTTTTTCGATATTATATTAAATCCTCTTGTTTTTACGTTGTAGTTTTGTGTTCTTCTTCAGTTGTTAGTGCCTTATTTTAATTTTAAACGTTTTACAGTTATTAAATAAAAGAATATGATATGTGTCGGGTACAGATATTTTCCCACAATATAGTTCGCCAGTTTGTTGTTCTATAGTCTGTTTGGAAATGAAAGAGAGTAATAAAACCCCGAGATAAGAACCGACCATGGGAGTGGTAATATTTCGTTTCAGGTAATTATCGGGTAACACTAATGCTAACAGGTAATGGGTGTACATTAGTATATTTTACTGGATATATCATAGGGCAGGAGCCTATTGTGACAGATCAATCCAGTCTTAGAGCTGAATATAAGAAGACGTGCTAGTGCAATAGAGTAAAATTCGACTTGTGTTTAGTGACTATTGTGCCAGTGAATGCAATATTGTTTGGGTAAAATGTCAAACTTATCAGATTACGTACCTGCTAAACGCGTGAAAAGATGTGCGCTGTCTCAGAATGAGAAGATTATTATTGAAGATTATTATTGAAACACTAAAATCTTACCAACAGTGTTAACGACATCGTGGAAAAGTGTTCCAAAATGACAGGGATTGGAAAATCGACTATCTACAGACTTTTAAAGGAAACAAAAAATGAACAAGATACTGTAAATCCCCTAAAATCATCTACAGGGAGGTCAAAAGTCGTTATAGATGATTTCTTAAATAATGTCAATCGCGGAAAAGTACACTCATTTTATTTTAAAAAAGAAATACCAACGCTTAACAAAATTTTAAGTGAACTTTCAGAGGACAAGGATTTGCCAAAAATCAGTAGAAGCAAATTATGGGCCGTCTTACGAGAGTTGAATTTTTGTCTTAACCCGGTTATGATGCTTAAAGTAGCCTCATGTTTTGAAAAGCTGTTTTTATATTGTTTACTTATAAGAGAAATGGACCGACAAATTGAAGCGGCATAGACAAAGACGGATTGTCGGGGATTAAATTTTAGCTACCTGCTACAATTTAGTACGGTTCGATCACACAAAGTTTTTTTAAAAGATTTCCTCATCTATACAGATAATACATAATATAAAAATATTGAATATAAACACCAGTACTACATTTATTTTCGATTTGCATACATAATAAGCTTTTATTACTCTCTTTCATTTCTAAACAGACTATAAGTGATGGGACAAGATTGCCGCGGGAGCATTAAAAGTTTTCTATTATCTATTAGTACCTACCTATTCCTTTAGTTCGATATTCTTATAATAAACAGGCATTTCATCTAACTGAACCTACGGGAAGTGTGTTTTATCGGTAGTAAGTGGTTGTAATATGTGAAAATGTAGTTTTGCCAGTTTGTAACGAAATAATGGAAAACGAATGCAGAATACTGGAGCTAACTGGATTAACTGTTATTTATCTATCAGGTATTATAACTAATGAGAATGTTAATTTTTGTCGTTTCTGCATTTAAAAACGCTAAAAAAAGACGAACGCATGGTAGTTGATGTTGTTGACAGATGTAAGCTTTATCTATGGATCTAAGCCATCTCAGTCGATGCTTATCATAGGCGCCGACTTTCCGTAGAAAAAGAGGATTTTTCCAATTTTTTTAAATATCGAGAAAAAATTCTGGAATAATTTTTTTATTGTTCTTTAGGCCTCCCAGAGCACGTGGTTAAAATGTTTGTACTTTGTCATAGTTAACCCTATATTCATGTATTTTCTATCAACTAAATAGTTATTTGTGCAACTAGTGTAAAAAGTACGTATTTGTTGCATGATGCATGATGTTGCAATCATGTTGAGTGCAATAAATATGCTTTTTGCACACACCATCTTTTCTAAGATCGAATTAAATTTGTTTTTATTTCAAATTTTATTGACGAATATTTGACAATACAAGAAATATTACTAATTCTTAGAATAGTTCTAAGAATAACATGAACAATCTAAACAAATGTTATTTTTTAAAACTAGTTATTTACTTCTTTTGAGTTAATTTCAATTTTAATATCACAGTTAGAGCAGTTTTGAATGGTAACTGATGGACGGACTTGAATTTCAGTATTTTTTATTTTGTTTTCGTTCTTACTTGCGGAGGTCTCTGGTTTTGCACTTACACCTCTTTTTCGGATTGTTACGAAGCTTCCGGTACTGGTACTTGGTTCACCTTCCAGAATTTGAACCGCTATTTCAGTTTTATTAGAAATTGACTCCTCAATGTAGCCCTCAGCTACAAATGAAGATTTCCTTCTTCCATGGTGTTTTAATATTAACATGTCTGCCCTCGATTCCACAAGCAATGTTGCAGAAGATCTGCGAAAACAGTGTATTGTATTGTATTTTTAATATTTAAATATTTGGCAATATTAGAATTTTACTAGTATTTACACCAACAGGTTGAACAGAACATTTTCCGTTGTAATATCTTCTATAAAAAATCTAGTGTAACTGATACACTGAGGATAACGGGATGCATATTTGTGATAAATTACAACAAAATTAAAACATCTAATTTTACCGCTTATTACAAATAATCAAGGTTTGTTTATCTTGCTATCGGTAATTTTCACAGTTATGATAGAAATAATGTCATTATTATCGTTCAATGTCAATGTGTGTAACTCGTCCCTGCGGCATGCTCCTGCAATGCCAAATATTGCACCTATCTATAACAGAACATGATCATTAAATATTTGTCATCTGGAGCTTCAATTAAAAACTCCTGCCTGGTAAAAATTTTTGATTTCTTGTGATGGTATCCTACCTAGTTTTTCAAAAATGTTGTTAATTTGGTAAAATGTCCCACATACTTGGGCACGCCTTATACAATTTTGCCGTACTATAACAAATGTTCCTCCGGGTCCTCGTTCATTTAACACCTAGAGAGCATATCCCCACTCCAACCCTATTCGCCAGACAGATGAGTTGACATGAAAAACTTGTTTTCTTTTTTTGTATATCAGATACCGTTGACGTACAGTTGCCTACGTACTCCTTGACAATCTTAAAACTTTAAAAATTCTTTACGTGAAATCTATTAGACTGTTATAATAACTTTTTTGGTGATATCGACTTCTTATTTAAGGGTGCACGTATTGTAGAGTACTTAGCGTTTTATTTATGTTTTTCTATAAGACGAGCATTCTATTCCATTCTGTTCTGTACAGTTGTCTTAAAAATAAACGACTGCTGAAAGGCAGGTGCTCCCCAGATTGTATCCCGCTCCATCTATCCAACTCCATCTCATCTTGGTAACTTACCAATTGCAGCCTAACGAAGCGGCATTCTGGCTCGTAGCTATAGGCATGCTTCACTTCCTTTAGTCATTTTCTGGACGATTTGAGGAAATCGTCGAAATTAAGGTTCAAAAGATTATACCTCACTGCTTTTAATGTTATCTTTAAATATCTAACAATTGTTATTAAATATAATGTGTTGATATTTTATATATAATAATTATTATTTAGTAAAATTAAGAAAATTAATTTTAAAATAATATACTATTCTAAAGTTTTTTAATTTTCTAGTTTTATAGTTCTTTTTAGTACTACAGTTTGTAGTTCCATAATTCTATAGTTGAATGAATAAGAATATAATAATTAAATATTTTGTAAAATTCCAAAATTTAATGTGGATGAGATCTAGTTTATAGTACAGTTCTATAGTTCCATAATTCTATAGTTTATAATTAAAGTAAAATTCCGAAATTTAATTTGAAAAGGATCTAGATACTATTCTATAGCTCTTCAGTTTTTAAATTTTCTAGTTTACAGTACAGTTCTCTAGTTCAATAATTATACAGAATGCGCCAAAAGTAGAGAATAAATTCAATAAAATCGAAACAATTATTTTTTGGGAAAAATCCTCGAACAGGTCGATTTTTAATTTAAAAAATACACATTTTAGCGTAAAATGCGATTTTCAAATGTCATTTGTTTTGGAGTAATGACGTCATCGATTTTTTTTAAAGGGCAACACCATATTTTTTTCCTTGCTTCTGAAATATCGTTTAATTCTCTATCAGACAGTACTAAAATTTTGCCCTCTTACATAGGAAAGTTTTCGAGTAAATGACGATTGAATGTTAGAAAACGTAAATCAATTAAAATAAAGCAAAAACGTTATCAAGTTTAGTTTTTCGAATTCCATAGTTCTTTTATGGATCACGTAGATGAAAATCTTTGCAAAGTGTCATTGTCACACCGACTTTCTAATAAGTATTGTAAGCGACATAGAAATTATTATTCAATTTAAAGTATTATGGCACATTTAACTGTTACTCAAAGAATTGAAATTTTAATTCTTATCGGATGCGAGAATATGACTAGAACTCAGCAGGAAGTTTGCGATTTATTTAATGAAAAATGTCCAGATCTCCCTATCAGCCAATCAACAGTCAGTAAGGTAGAGTCTAAATTTAGAGAAACTGGCAATGCTGTAAATATTCCAAAACCTGGACGTCCAAGCATTAATGATAATCAGAAACAGAACATTTTGATAAGTATGGTGGATAATCCTCATAATTCTTCACGATTGGTTGCATTAAACAATGACACTAGTCAGAGCACAGTGCTACGTATCTTGAGGAAGGAAAAATATCATCCCTACAAAATTCAACTTGTGCAGGAACTCAATGAAGATGATCCCGATCGCAGCTTACACTTTTGCGAAATTCTAATGGATTTATGTCAAGGAAATAGAAATTTACACCGGCAAATACTTTTTTCAGATGAGGCCACATTTTGTCTGAATGGTACAGTAAACCGTCAAACTTGCAGATATTGGAGTCGGGAAAATCCTCATTGGATGGCAGAGGCACATACCCAACAACCTAAGAAATTAAATGTGTGGGCTGGAATAGTTGACGACAGAATAGTAGGGACTTTCTTCTTTGAAGGAACCCTTACAGGACAAAGATATTTAGAGTTTCGGGAAAATGACCTTGTTCCAGCCCTTGCAGTAATTTTTCCTAACGATAATGACCCTGACATTCCTGACGATACCATATGGTTTCAGCAAGACGGTGTAGCTCCGCACTATGCGCGCCCTGTACGAGATTTTTTGGACAACTATTTTCCTGGGAGGTGGATCGGCAGACGCGGACCGATAGAATGGCCTGCAAGATCGCCAGATCTTACACCTCTTGACTATTTTTTATGGGGATACTTGAAGTCAAAAGTGTACATTAATAAACCACGTAATTTAGAAGAACTTCAAAATCGCATTCGGGACGAAATACGCAGAGTTACCCCAGAAATCATTCATAATGTGCAAGAAGAATTTCTTCACAGACTTGCGCATTGTCAAGAAGTTGGTGGATGGCAATTCGAACATTTAATTTAAGTATAAAATTTAATCAATTGTATTTTATTTTACATACCTCAGAATTGTTACTGTTTTATGGATAAAATTTACGTTTTCTAACATTCAATCGTCATTTATTCGAAAACTTTCCTATGTAAGAGGGCAAAATTTTAGTACTGTCTGAAAGAGTATTAAACGATCTTTCAGAATCAAGGAAATAAATATGGTGTTGCCATTTAAAAAAATTGATGACGTCATTACTCGAAAACAAATGATATTTGAAAATCGCATTTTACGCTAAAATATGTATTTTTGAAATTAAAAATCGACCTGTTCGAGGATTTTTCCTAAAAAATAATTGTTTCGTTTTTATTGAATTTATTCCATACTTTTGGCGCATACTGTATAGTTACGTAGTTCAATAGTCATCTTTAAAATCGATTACAATAATTATATATTTTGTGAAATTCGAAAATTTAATTTGAAAAGGTTCTATACACTGTTCTATAGTTCTTTAGTTTATATCTCTTTAATACTACTTTTATAAAATGGGTTATTTACAATACTTATTATCATGTGAAATTCAGAAATGGCGTGTGAAAAAGAAAAGGAACTGTTCTATATTTCTAATTATAATTCTTCTATATTGTTCTAAGTGTCTAGTTCTATAGCTTTCTAGGTTCGCAGTTTTATTATTCTAAAATTTCTCCTATAAGTCCATAGCTGCCCATTTGATTATATGATTGATATGATTATATGATGTAGTTTTTTATGGTCCTATATGTTCTAAAGTTCTATTTAGAAATATGTTATTTATAGGTACTACTTTTGTTGAAATTCAATGTGAAATTCAAAATTAAGTTTGAAGTCTACTGTTCCATAGTTTTCTGATTTCATATTGCCCCATTTATATAGTTTTCCAATTTTATAATATAATCCTATCGTCTTTTTTCATCCATAGTTCTATAGCGCTCTGATTATATAGAATTCTTATAGTTCTAGAATTCAATAGTTATAGAATTCCATAGATCTCCTCAGAAATTATTATGTGAAAATATACAATGAAAATGAGTCTTATTTATTTATAGTTCAGTGGTTGTAGATATTTATAACTTTTTTATAGTTCCAGCTCATCAATGCTATAAGTTGTAATAAGTATAAGTATAAGTATAGGTGCACAGCTTTCTATATAAATATATTGCTTTCCGGATCTATGTTCAAATAAAATTCAGAAATGGAGTTTGAAAAGAATCTATTATAGTTCTACATGGGGTCATCGTTTCATATGCAGGGTGTCAAAGATTCCGAATTTTTTTTTATTTTTTATTAACTTATAAACCTTTCGTAATAAAACAGCAATAGTTCTAGATTGCAATGAGATGTCTTTAGTATAATTATTTAGTATTTTATAATATTGTAAATAATTCTTTTAAAAATCCAAATATTTGAATACATTTTGTAGATTCAAATTTGTTTATAACTTTGACGCTACTAGTAGAGGGCGCCACATATGGCACATTATGCTTCTTTGAAATGGCATAACTTTTTTGCGGCTTAGTACATACATCTGACTATTAAAACAAACGATTATTCTACCTTCTTTATGTGAAAAAGGTATACTTTGTTAAAGACGTTAGGAAAACGGTTATTCCTATTTTAATATTTAATGCACCGAGAGACATTTTTTTTGGTTTCAAGTAAAGCACCTTTTCCACTGAAAATACAGTAAAATATTACTTGAAGAAGAGAAGATTTTCAAGTTTTCTTCAGCTTTTGATACAAGTATGCACAAACACGAAATGCAGATATTTTAAATGAACAATTACTTGATAGAATGCATTTTAAAGAAAATTGCTAAGAATAATTATTTGTACAAAACAAAGTTTAAAGTATCTTACATTTTTTTATAATTAATATAGTGGCGTACCATTTTAATTGTAAGTAAAAGAAGTGTGACACAGAGTTTCTACGCCACTGGCGATATTGGGAATATTTAAACATGCTGAATCATTAGACCTATGGTATCCCATTATAACCTAGAATTATAGTTGTTTTATAACCAAGAGTTTCTAAGTAAATAGAAAATATAATAAAAAATTCTGAATCTTGGATATCATGTATCTCGAAAACGATGAACTTTTACATATATAGGTATATTTGGGTAAATCTCATTTATTTTGACTGTACAATCACCCTTTGAGACAACCTGTATAGTTTAGAGTTCTATAATTCTAGTGGATTTTTTGTCGGTGAAACAAATTAATAAACATCTGCAGTAAGATCAACATAAAAATCTACACATGCGATACCTACCGTCTTGGAACATTCATCAAGAACATTATACTAAGCAACAGGTACGTATATCCAGACCTGTAACCTTGCTAATTGGATTGCTTGCTTGCTTTTGGGACCTCCTCACATCGCTTTGGAATCAATTCTGCTTTGCTTGCATGCCGTCTCTAATTTGTTTACTCACTCGAGAAGGGTGAACAAACGCACATTCGAACGAGTATATGGTAAATTTATCGATTAGTCACGAATATGCCGCAAAATGAAGTTATATGTTGTAGGATCGTGCGCCTTGTGTTACAACGGCTTTTGTTAAAAATATATTTAGGTTTTTTGCAGTGACAAAGGGTGATATGATGATACAGCTCCTATCACGAGACCCTTATGGAAATTCAGGGATCCTCTTTATGGATATAGTATCAAGCGGATATCTGCTACAATATATTTTTTGTAGGATCATTTTTTTCTTAGAAACGCGAGTATACAGGGAGATTAAAAAATACTTGGAAAAAGTTAAGTACAGAATTTACGTAATAAATTATTTGACCCGTATTTTTTATTGTTCCGATTTCACATTTTTGGGGGGGCTTGTAATTGGGCTTAAAATTTTGTTTTTGTAAATATCCTCAGAACCCCTAAGTCAATTTTAATGGAAGTCGGTGTGGGGTTGTAAATATTCTGTCTAAACATTATCAAGAAAGTAGTTTTGTCAAGTACCATAGAAAGCGTTGCCACTCAGTTTTTTTTCAAAAACTTTTGTTTTCATTTCATCAATGACAAAGAATTTAGAAAAAATTCTTTGTCATTGCTTTCGAAGCAGCGTTTCATACTACACAAAAAAGTATTCTTTACTTCTTTCATTTTAACTTTAATTTTCCAAAAAAAGTTGCTAAAGCTGGAGTGCCACCATTGGCAAATGCAACTGAAAAATCCGTAAACAAGATGAAAAGCCTATAATATAAAGATATCACAAGACAAATATTTTTCTAAATACTTTCTTCATTTTTCTTCATTTAAGGCTTGGTATTCTACAAAAAAATCTCAGGTTCAAGGAACTATCTTTAGGAAATAAACGGATAATTGGACATTTTTAAAATAACGTTAAAAAAAATAAAGTGACAGCATAATCACAAATCTGTCACTTTTTCTAGAAAATTCAATTTCGAATGAAAAAAAGTAAGAGAGTATTTTTTGTGTAGAATCAAACGTTGCTTTTAATGCACTGGCAAAGAATTTAGAAAAAAAAATGAACATAAATGTTTTAGAAAAAAACGACGCATAACTAGCACCCTCTGTGATTCTTGATAAAACTGCCTTAGTAATATTGAGATAGACAATTTACAACTCCATACCAACGTCCATTAAAATCGGTTTAGGGGTTCTGGAGATATTTGCAAAAACAAAATTTTAAGCCCAATTTCAAGGGGTTCCAAGACAAACAAAAAAATACGAGTAAATTGCCTAGTATTTCTCAATCACCCTTAAAATCAAACAATTATTTAATCGAATAAGTGTTCCAAATTGTTTAGTTAACTTTTACACCAGATCTATACGAAAATTAAGTAAATAACTGCTTTATAAAGCTTTTTGCAGACCTGTATAAGCAGAACTTTTTAATATTTTACTTTTTTTAATTTTTGTAACATTTTTCCCAGTCTAACGAATGTGTGTTGACATATACAGGCTGCTGCAATATTCCAACAAAATTGAATAAGTGCGAAATTGTATTTTTAAGAATCCGGGTCACACAATTCTTGTTATTATTTTTATATATTAAAAAGACATAAAAATGTGATAATACTAACAAAAGATAAAAAGAGAAGTCTCAGTACTGAAGGGACGTGTATTTCTATTTTTAGAAAACGATTTTTGTAGATGAAATAAACGTTGAATGCGTTAAATTTGATAAATAAAAAAGGCGTATGACAAATAAATGAAAATAACTAAAAAATAACAATATAACTTAATTATTTTCGGTAAATTTTCAGTTGATAAAGTGAGTCTTTTTTGTCACCTAGATACGAAATACTTATAGTAAACAGAATAAATCTTGTTTTTACATCTTTTCTACGGAAAAAGGTACTTTTGTTAAACATCGTCAAAGCTAGTTTTCAAGAAAATACGTTCGATGTGAAGCGCGCGTTTTGTGGATTTTAATACAACTACTTGTTTTTTTATTTTGTATTATATTTCTTTTTAATTTTATTCAGTTAAATTGAATTTTAGTTAAACTACTAATTTATTATGAACCTAAAAATTAATAATTCTTTTAAGTAATAAACTAAGGTATTATTTCATATATTTCATATTATTTCATATAAAAAATGTTTTCTTATGTAGTATCACCCCCTGTACTATTTAGGGGTTATTCCTGGACACCCTGTATAATCATAAAAGCTAATATTTTAATTAAAAAAAAATAAAAAACTTATTTTGTATCTACAGGGCGTTCAAATTCTACATTTTTTTTTTACAAATTTACCGTATACTCTTCGAGAAGTGATCAACTCGTACTGCAACTTAAAAACACGTACTGTGGTCCCCAGAATGTCTATGTACTTCTTCCGGCTGCACAACCTGCGCAGAGCCGCGGAGGAGGACAAGAAGAAGAAGCAGCTGTTGCGCCGCCGTCGCGGAGGCCGCCACCGATACGCCGACGCCGCACTCACGTTGGCACCCAGCAGGCTGTTCGAACGGCCGCCCCTCACCCCCTCCGACAGTCTCGACGAGGTGGCACTGCAGATCCCCAGGTGCTCACGATATACATATGTAAATATATATATGTCTATATTTTCACAGTGTTCTGTGTACTCTTTTGGTTCGAATGCCTGTCTGTGTGCATGAACTTGTGTACTTGGTTGCGAAACTGGATTTGGAAACATATGTAAAACACTGTATAGTTTTTTCATTTCAACTACAGAGCGGTCCGCTAAAGACTAGAATACACGTTTATAACTATGTTAATTATTTGATTTAGGATCTATAAATTAGGTGTAATAAGTTGAATGACCTGAATGTCAAATACTCATCTTTAGACGGGATCGAACATGATTTTTTTGGAAAAGGCTATAAATACTAAGTATTTAGTAGATAAATTGATAGAACATTATTTTTAAATTGGTTTTAATATAGCTCTAACAGCATTCATGTATTCATTGCCCTTTAAACAACTACATAAACATTTATTTTTTATGGGTAAATTAATACACCACCACCACCACCATCACCACCAGCTATGGCAATATTAAGCAAAAGCTACCGTAAATAACCTACACTGACGCCATTGTACTGTTGAGTGAGAAATATTATATTTAAGTATATACAGGGTGTTTATTAATTAAATGCCGATCCTTCATGTATACGGTCATTTTAAGAAGAAAATTTAATATCAACATATGTCCTAAACTTCTTAATTTTTGAGCTACATGGTGTTACAGTTTTAAACAAAAAATTTACTTTTTTATTATAATTTTCTTATAACTCCAGATATTTTTATTAAATTTTGTACACACCTATTAATCATTAAGGAGCATTGTTTGATGTAAAAAATGTTTTAAAATCTTTGCCAATGACGTCCGTACGAGGTCTGAACTAAACATTTTTGACGAAACAAATGATACGCCACTGTCTTTTCTAAAAACTAAAATTATTTTTAAAATCTAGACTTACTCTCGTACGACGCACCATTTTCACGTAAAAAACTTAGAACCAAAAAAAGTTTTTCCCCAAGTTCATTGAAACTGCTTTTGATATTTTATTGCCATTTTGTAGACCCCCACCATGCGTGGAAATACTTTTTGTGGGGCAAAAATTAATCGACATTCAATTAATAAACACCCTGTATAATTATCCTTAATGGCATGCAACTTTGAACAGCACGGAAAGTTGTTATTTTATTTGCGTTGATCCTCAATTGTGGCCCACGGCGCTGGTTCATGAGAAAAATATTTTCGCCTAAATCATTATTGAAGGTAGTTTGATTATAGCCTTTCCAACTTCCAAATGTACAAAAGAAGGGTTAAATTTTAGTGAAGGTTAAGTTGACAAACTAATCACATCATGATTCGTCAAATTCAACACGCCAACATTAGCAGCAAAACAATTAACATCAGAAGTTAGAATTATATCAATAAGTGTAGCTGAAGTATTCGTTACATGAATAGTATGAGTTACAATTTGACGAACATCTATTAATTCAATCATATCATTAAAGTGTATATTATCTATATTAACATCACCAAGACAATAAATGTCTTCAGCAGTTTGCATATGCATATTGATGTAGATTCTTCAAGAGCACCAATAACAAATTTATTTTTCATTTTTGGATCATTTCCATATCACTTAAACATACAATTTTTATTATATTACCTATTTTTGCCATAACTACATGTCCAAACCTTTTTGTGGCCATATTTAGTAATAGCTTCCTTCAGAGTGATGATGATATCCCCCTGAAAAAAGCAAAGCAATAGAAAAAACTATTGCTATGTTATTTCACATATGATTTTTAAGTCACTTACACACTTGCAACAAAACCTCAATGCGTAACTGCATCTCGAACAGGTTCAAAATTGGTTGTGATACGCGCAACATGTCGGAAAATTTCTCTCCGAATAGAACTTAGTTACGTCGCGAACATTTTGATGTTTCCATGTTGTCTGCAGTCCGTTAACAGTGTTAGGAAAATGCTTCCAAATGCCCACTCTGCGTAGTCTTACAGCGTATGATGCTCTGATGTGAAACAGAAAGACTAATAAGTGTTACAATCGCTACGAACCTCGATGCGAACACTCATATTCGCCGTGATGTAACGCGACG
Source organism: Monochamus alternatus (assembly GCA_037114965.1). Classification (NCBI taxonomy): domain Eukaryota; kingdom Metazoa; phylum Arthropoda; class Insecta; order Coleoptera; family Cerambycidae; genus Monochamus; species Monochamus alternatus. The sequence goes on along the minus strand of CM073426.1, from coordinate 6,494,105 downwards.
AGGTAACAGGGTCCCGTTCACACTGTCGTGTTGAAGTTACACGACTTGGGTCTGTTGGGTGTGTATGCAGATTATGAAATGAATTTAGGCAACTGATATTAGAATTAAAAAAGCTTCGACCAAAGAGTGACTTTAGGTTATAATTTAAAAATTATGATTGTACTTTTCAAAACTGAGATTAGCGTTTCTTTTTCAGTTAGATCTGCCGGTTTAAAGTTGTATTCTTTAAATGTCAAACAGGAAAACGATAGATTCTTTTTGGAAGAATCAATATTGAAATTGTTCAAATCAAATTATTATTAAAACATTTATTTTAAAACATATATATATATATATATATATATATATATATATATATATATATATATATATATATATTGGAACACAGAGAAAACGAAAATTCCTGCTTTAGTCTAAGTTAACTTTCAAGGTGACAAGTAGACCAACAAATTTGGCACTTCGGGAACGCCCGGAGTAGTTCGGCAGGTGGTTGGAAGTTTTAAATTTATTTAAATGCAAATTATATATTTTTGTGAACATACACAGAATAAATCAAACCTGACATTTTAAATTAATTTGACTCGGCCAAGGTATTTAGTCGAGGCAATCAACTAGTAAAAAGTCCAAAAGTTCTAAAACTAGTTGCGGTGGACGGATCGGAATGCGGTTTTCTGCAGTCTCTCCCAAAAATTGTTTGTAAAAAATGTGGCGACATGGAATTTCTGACAAATCGGAAATTGCATTGCTGCAGAGAAAAATGCATTAAAAAAATGCAATATTTGAGAGGCCTCTTGGAAGATGTCAAAACTTGGTAAATAAGTGTCAGAATTGGCCCAGATCGGGTACTCGGGGGTTTTTGAGGTCGCTGATGAATATGATGTTCAAATTGACCCCCCGAACACCTGGAGCTCAGGACCGCCGATGAACATCATCTCCGTGGGACTCTCCCACAAATCACGCGGGAAAGAAGAGAAACTTGGCGCCCGGGGTCTGGCCTGGCATCGGCGAACACCCCACGGGCACCTGGTGCGCCGCAACCTGGACGCGGACGTTACCTCCGAGAATTTTCCTGAGAAGAGTGCCAAAAACCACCCGAAAATCATAATAGGGGCGTTTTGTGGGGCATTGAATCCGAATTTCACGTCGGAAACGACCCCCCGAACACCTAGTGCACCAGAACGTGACCCTAAACGTCATCTCCGTGGCTTTTCCTGACACAATCAAAAAAGGCGAACCGAAAATCGTCATATTCGTGATCAGCGACCTCGAAAACCCTCGAGTACCCGATCTGGGCCAGTTCTGACACTTATTTGACATCTTCCAAGAGACCTCTCAAATAATGCATTTTTTAATGCATTTTTGACTGCAGCAATTCAATTTCCGATTTGTCAGAAATTCCATGTCGCCACATTTTTTTCAAATAATTTTTGGAAGAGAATGCAGAAAACCGCATTCCGATCCGTCCACCATAACTAGTTTTAGAACTCTTTTAGTTCATTGCCTCGACTAATTATTGTTGTTGACATGTTGATTTGTCTGTCACAGTAGATGTCAATTACTAGTTGGAAGCGTATGTACGTTGATTTTAATAAGTGTATACTGAAATGGCGCGATTTGATAAAGAAAATTAACAAGTTATTAACATTATTATTAGTAGAGCTGTGAAATTTTTAGTAAAATTTCCTATATGTATGTACCCTATTGTTCGAATTAAATTAATACTAAAACAATTACAAAACTGTTCTAGTCCACTGTTCTCGTCATATTGTACGAAACAAAGCAAAATACTTGCGACCTTGAACTTTATTGTAATCCAGTTTTTATTTACTTTCGAATAATTTAACAACAGACTGGGATATCAGTGGAGCGATGTAATTTTTTATACCCCCTTAATTCAATAATTATTTTCAACTGTAATTGCGTCAGCAAAAGAGCCTGTATTTAAATTTTGGCGACTGGGAGTTGAGTGATAAGCTTTTAAATATAAAATAATTATCGGGACGGTCGACGGCCGCGTTAATTGAATTAATCTATAAACTGCCGTAGCTTTGGGTTCAGTATAACTTTATACAGCACTAATAAAGTCGATAAACAAACTCCTACGTTTACATTGTCCGCTTAAATACAGGGTGAACCTCAGTGGCGGCTCGTGGACTTAATAATAGGTGAAGCGGAAGGATAAGTAATGTTTCGAGGCGAAGTTGTCATTTTATAGTAAAAAAGTACTTATCCACGAGGTGTGGCAATTAAGTTCCGGGAATTTAGTTATAACTCGGAAACTGGCAACACTACATCGTTCGTCAACGTTTTTCTAGAGAGGGGGGCCTTCCTTTTAGTTCCAGTCCAAGGTTGAAGTCAATAGCACGAGCTACAATCTCGTGATTGTGTCGCAACAGTTGTCATTAAATTGCCACGACAGTAAGTACTCGAAAAGAAACATAAAAAAATATCCGGATAAATCCGAGCTCAAGGTTAACCAAGTTTTTGAGTGCCTCGTCCAATCTCGTTATTGCCAACTTTCATTTACAAATTCACGAGCAGTCAAACTAAAATGTGGATGAGCCCAGTCGTGCCTAAAACGCATTCTTTGTCTTAGTGCATAGGGAACATCGTCAAGTAGTTCAGGCAAAACGTTTTAAAGAAAATGTCTGTAGAAGGCACCGGTTAAAGTTCTTGGTAAAAAGTAAGGCCAAACGAGAAAATGTTCAATAATACCCATACATACATTCGAAGAAATGAAATCGGAGTTCCTTTATGGCATTAGGGTTTTCATCAGACCAAACGTGTTTATTTTGAAAGTGCATTATAGCATATTTGCAAAAATAACTTCGTCGGTAAACAATATGCCAGCGGTAAAATCAATATTTTATTATTTTTTTACAAAATCCAGTGGCAAAATTGTAAGCAGGATAGTTTTGCGGCAGTAAGACTTGAACGCTTTATATGTGATATGGGTGTAACTATTGATGATTCAGAACGGCCTAAACTAATTTATGATTCACATTAAGAATTGTAGCGATCTTCCTATTAAAAGTATTTGGGTCTTCTTTTTGTGTAAAATAGCTTCTTCCAACTCAGTTCCAATTCCAATTTAATATTTTTTAAAAATAAGCTTAATTTGACAATATACAATATTAAATAAGACAGCTTCTTATTATAATTGTTTCACATGACCTCCCTAAGACATATTTTATTTTTATTTATTTTTTATTTTTAGAATTACAGCATCCAACACTTTGCACTAATTACAGGATGAGGTGAACGATGAAAAAGTACTAAATTACTGCAAGACAAGAGTGAACTAACATAAGAACACTTTTTTAATACAAGCAATAGTTATGTTTAATATATAGCAAGCTGGCTACTGGCAAAAATATGCTTGAATGACACTGTCTACAAACGCTTAAGCTTTTAAAACCATCTGAAGTAACGAATCATGAAGTGTACCAATATCAGGGTATGTCATCTATTTTAAAAAACAACAGTTAAAGAAAACGCCTTTGTACAGTTTCCATTTTAATAGACTGGGTCTGATAATGAGGATTCCAATCTACTGAAGCATACTCTAGCTTTGACCTCACATAAGCGTAATACAATATTTTTAAAGTTTCAATATTATAAAAATTCTTAATGGAACGCGCTATAAATCCATACATACGATTGGATTTCGAAACGATCTTTTCAATATGAGCATTGAACGACAGACATTTATCAAATGTTACCCTTAAATCAGATATGGTTTCTGGTCATTCAATAATAATATTGTTTAACTTGTAATGATAATAAATTGGCTTTTTTTTGAGGGAATAAGACATTACGTTACACTTTGAGACATTAAGTTTGAGATGATTTTTTAAAGTGCACCAATCTTCGGCTCGTTTCAAATTATCATATAACCGGACACAGTCGTCCTCAGAATGAATCTCATAGTAAATGTTTAAATCATCTCTATATAGAAGGTATTAAACATCTATTACATTAACTATGTCATTTATGAAAATATAGCAGAGGTCCCAGGTTGCTTCCCTGAGGCACTCCAGATGTAGCTATGTATTCAGTAGATTTAAATCCATTGAACATGACTACTGTTTTCTGTCCTTCAGGTAAGAAATGAACAGGTTAATTAAATTTAATGACAAACCACACGATAATAATTTCCGTAACTTTATACCATGATCAAGTCTGTCAAATGCCTTTGACATATCAGTGTAGACGACATTAACATGGGTTTGCTTGTCTCAGAAATAAATTGTGTGGCATTTACTAAATTAGTGGTGGTACCATGCCCCTTAATAAACTCATGTTGATGTATAGTTGCTGACATGACGGTAAAGACGATTATGCAAAAGAATTGCAAATATTAGAAATAATGGAAATAGGCCTGAAATTCGTAATATTAGATTTATCACCCTTTTTGTAGATAGATATATATTAATTAACACACTCAAGGGACGAGCAGGAACATATGCACAGTCGCTTAGTATGAATGAAAAGATATTGTCAGGGCCTGTCGTTAATTTGGGTTTCATTTGCTTTAATGCATCCGGTACTTCAGTCTCACTGAAACTATTTATATTTAAGACTGCTGAATCGTTTGTCACCACAGACCATCTAGACTGTACCCATGCTATTCAATACAACTATACCAATGAAGCCTCGACAGGGGAGCGGTGGAGTGTGTGCGGAAGTTTGGCTCCGCCTCTTTTGACAGAGTCTGATTCAGTAAAATGTATATTATTATAATATTTGATGAAATTTTAAGAAAGTTAATAATTTTTATTGAAAAGTAATGTGAAATAGGAAGGAATATATTTTTAATAAACTAACATAAAATATTTAATTATTTTGAGAAGTTTTGTGAAATATTTTTAAATCAGAGTTTAAAATAAAATTTTAGTTATATTAAAATCTTTATCGCCCTTTAAATAATGTTACTTTATTTAATGCTTGTTGCTTTGTGCCTTTTAAGGAATTGATTATTTTTGTTTTATGATTTATTCTTACAGCTACATATTTTTCAGAAATTGCTCTAATAAGTTCTAATCACTGTGTAATTATGGGGAAGTGCATTATTGACAATTGTAATAGCCGATCAGATCGGAATAGTGATGAAATTTCATTTTTTAGGTAAGTAATAATCAGAAATAATGGAGCACGTTTTATGGCATTAAAAGGCTCTGCGCAGAAGTTGTACTGACATTTCCAGTATCAGCCCTGTTTTTAAGTGCTCATATGATTAACAATTATTGTTAGCGAGGGAACAAGTATTTGGTTTATTAAATAATACCATGTGCAACATTTTGGTGATGCGTGTACTGGCATATTGGAAACTACAAGCGATACGAAAATGGGCAGTTGGGGGAAAAAAACTTAATGACGCTTGCAACTAGATCTAGGTTTTTGAGTTATTTTGAAAAAAGTTAATATGGTGTTATTCGTAACTTTTTTATTTAGAGGACTTTTTAAAATCTGAAAACACTTTTCCGCAACAAATTTTTTCGAACAATTTGACTGTATATTCTGAAAATTCAAATTCAAAATGGCGGCAATACCAAAAATTGAAGTTGATGATGGTTTCGCGCAACCGTAACTGATTGAAATTCTAATATTTTAATTTTTTTAATTAGATTCTTAACTTATTATTATTTAGCAAATATAAGTTACTTATAAATAAAAAATTAAATAGCAATAGCAAATATAAATTATAATTAAATTAAATAAAAAAGTTACAGACGAATAACGCCATATTAACTTTTTTCAAAATAACTCAAAACCTAGATCTAGTTGCAAGCGTAATTAAGTTAGCAACAGAATTTTCCCCCAACTGCCGATTTTCGTATCTGTTATAGTTTCCAAGATGCCAATATATCCATGGTATTATTTAATAAACCATTAAATACTTGTTACCTCGCTAGAATAATTGTTAAACATATGGGCACTAAAAAACACAGAGCCGATACTGGAAATGTCAGCACAACGCCTACGCAGATCCGCTTAATGCCATAAAACGTGTTCCATTATTTCTAATTATTATTACTTACCTGAGAAATGAAATTTCATCACTATTCCGAGCTGATAGGCTATTACAATTGTCAACAATGCACTTTTCCATAATTATACAAAGAAAACTCGTATATTTCACAAAATAATCACAATGTTACCACAACGAAAGTCCTACATTGACTGAGAGCATGAGGCCAGCTGGGCCGAGGTTAGGCCGACGGAAGGCTTCACTGGCTTTGCCCTATAGTTCAGTCTAGGTGGTCTGTGTTTGTCACTATATCGTTAATATTGAAACTACTTGGTGGTAAATAGGATTTGACAAAGAAATCTGCAAATGCATCCATAATTTCTTGCGGCTTATTCATCTGAATATTGCTAAACAAATTAGATACTGACATTTTTTTGTTTATAAAAGTTCAAAATTAATTTTTAACAGACTGTACAATGACTATTCTAAGACCCCACATTATATAACAAAAAAAACTCTTATTTTTGGCCACAGAATAAAGATTAGGTATTAGGGGTTAACGATTTTTGACTACGTAGGAAACATCCTGTATATAAGACAAATAAATGGAAATACAAGAACATTGGAATTAAGGGGACATTCGCCCATTCGAGTCCTGTTAAAAGGATTACATCACAAATTTCCGGTAATCCTAGTCTGGGTCTGAATCAGGAATTAGCTGCATCTGCCGTGTAAAATAAATAGATCCATTTCCATTAAGTGGACTGCTCTCCTGGATGGTTAGTTAACATTATTGCGACAGATGGTAATAAAGCCACACTCAAACGACTTCATTTGGGTAAACGGGTGAAGCAAAAATATAAAATATGTGGTTCATAATGCCAAGTGGGCTTTCCCACGCATTTTCACGGTTTGAAAACAGAATTACAGCCGAAAGGTACGGGGTTATCGGGCCATATCTCCCCCAACACGAAAAGCCCTGGGCACAGCTTTTTGCGGAAGGTTCTTCCCTTCAGACAGAAAGAATTATGAAAAAGGAGATTCCTGATAAGAGCTGACCCAGTTTTGTTGTTACAATAAGTAAAGAAAGAAACATTTGATAATCATTCTACTCATAAATATTCAGCTCAGGAATTAAATATTTCTATGGAAAATGGGGTATATTAATATTATGGGGCTTATCAGTGTCCTGGGTTGGTTGTGTTGAAAGTTAATTAAAGTTAACTTAATGCACAAATGTAGGTGTAGCTTTTGAATTACCGAGTAAGCAAACACATAATTATATTGTAACATCTATGCTAACTTGAAATACGTCACGCAGAAAAAGAAACTTTTTTGTCACTACTTGATTACACAACAAATTATACTTCAAGCAAAGTCACAACTGTCAAATCGGCTTCTCAAGATAAACTGACATAGAGTCAACAGTATCTATATATTGTGTTAATACAACACTTTTAGTCATCATTCCCAAAATTGCAGAGACATAATTGTAGAATTATTTACTACAAATTGTGTTAAAGTAGTTTTTGTGAGACCGCCAAGTCAAGCATAAAGTAAGCCAGTAGCCGCTATAAGGCGTGGCGGGAATTTGTCAAAGAATAAACAAGCAAATTAAATTTCGCCAAAATTTAATTATCGACCTTCACAATAGTCTCCCTCTAACTCTAGACAATGATTCCAACGTTGCTCCCACGATTAGAAGCACTCCTTGGTAATCATCCGCAGTTAACCCGTTCAGCACCACGGTTACAGTTTCTTTGACCTCCTGTACGCCGCTATGATGAGTTTCCTTGAGGTACGACTTCATCTTGGGGAATAAAAAAATTCATAGGGGGCAATATCGGGGCTATAGGGTGGGTGCGGTAACGTTAGAATGCCTTTTTTGCCAAATACTCTTGCACAATGAACGAGGAATGGGCTGGCGCGTTGTCGTGGTGCAAGATCCAGCCGTTCTCGGTGAGTTCGGGTCGCTCTAGAAAAACATTGACGAACGATGCAGTGTTGCCAGTTTCCGAGTTATAACTATATTCCCGGAACTTAATTGCCATCCCTCGTATGTAGACATCTCACGCATTCTTGACCTTCCGTCGGATATGACAAAGATCGAGCAGCCAGCCAGGGCAGAGATGGGACTGTTAGTTCATTTTGGTGAATTAATTCTTTCAGTCTTACTCACCTGTACCATTGTTGTATACAGGTCTACAATTGTATAAGCGTTTACTTTTTTTTCAGAGATCAAACCAAGTTTTTGTCATAACAACCAATACTCAGACTTGTAACTTCAGTGTTCCTCAGAATGTTATCCTTGTCAAATACAGTATTTCTGTTGTTACGAAATACAACAGTTTAGCGTATTTATTTGCAGTTGCAATCATAAAATTTGAGAACTGATTTATTGATGACAGCTTCTAAAATAGTAACATGTATTTAGTAACTTTATATGTCCAAGTAAGCCAGTGCCACAACACGCATTTAACTTTAATATCCACCAACATTAACAGTTACATAGTTTGGAGTTAAAAGGTATCAAACATATTTATTTAACGTAGAAAGCACACAACTAAACCAAATATCAAGCTAGTAAGGCAAAGCTTAAACAAATAACATATGTACTTTGGTTAAAGCATATTTTATATACCGTAGCTACTAAATAAAATAGACAAGAACAAGTATTACAGACTGTTTAAACTACATAAACATGTAGTGCTTTAAAATTTTCGATTCGAAAGGCTCACAAGCAATGCATAGGTCACTATGAATATAGAACCTACACCTCCGATTATTGCCTGTAAAATATTCTTTACTTTAAAGAAGAGTGTGGTTTGTGATTTTATATAGCACATATAGATTCACCTACTACAAATTAGACATTACAAATGGACAGTATGATTTAAACCTCGCCAATACACTGATAAAAATTTATCTGTGATTTCACATGACTTTACGTTAGCAATAATTTGTGACCAACTGTAAAATTACATAATTTGCAAATGTATACTGTAATATTACAGAAATTAACATGGATAAAATTCCATATCATGCTATGTGACTTTACAACTATTGTACTAAATTCAATCGTAATTGAATTAGGCAGAGTTGCCATTGTAATATACAGGGTGGCCAGATGAAATCGAAACAGAGCCATTTTCAGGAACTGCATCAAGATTGTAGACAAATGCTCAGATTCCTCGATTTTGGATTAAAGGAGAACATTCTTTGCTGGTATTTTTGACTCCGCCACTTTCACCCCCAAGTACAAGCAAGGGTAAGCATCACCCCAAAATATTGAAATGGCATTGGAGGTTGAATAATATTTATTTTGAAAGATCTTACTATTCTGTTTACATAGACTTAAAATTTTATAATTCCGCCCAATACTTAATAAGAATTTTGATTTTAAAGTTAAAACTTATGTCCAAACAATTAAAAACGGTAAAAATGTCACTCATTCGAGTTAAGTATGCCAATGGTACAAATTTAGTATTTCTTGCGTTATATTGGTTCTTGGCGATTTGTTATTACTTTCGGAAAAAAAAAAACAATTGAAAAAAACAGAAATAAATACTGTACACACACAACGAACGTAAAATTAGTGGATTCCAAATTTATTTTCTAGTATTACTTGGAAGCATTGGTTGGTAATTTATTTAATTGTGTTTCTGAAAATTAAACACAATCGTTTATTCCATTGCGGAAAGAGTAGATATCATTTCGCTTTACTTTATGAACAATACATGTGTGAATAGAACAGTTCAGCTATTTCATGAACATCAACATCGATATGTCAGGAGGGAGGAAGTACGTTCTAGAGTTAATAAAAAAAGTTCAAGAGGCAGGGAACGTAGTCAATAAAAACGAGAAATTGAAAAACCTATAGTTAATAGAGCTAGTGAAGCTGCAGTTCATCTTGATCCTACATTAAGTACGAGGTAGCTGGCATCTGTGTCTGGGATCAATCGAACTAGCATACAAACCATTTTGAAGAAGAATAAATTCCATCCATACAAAATACATTCAGTTCAGGAACTTCATGAGGATGAGTATGGTCGTCGTTTGCATTTTTGCGAAATAATGAGTGAGCGAGCAGGGAACGCTCTACACTCACCACGATCCCTTTTTAACATCTGTTTTTCTGATGAACACAGTTTTTTCTTGAACGGGACGGTAAATCGTCACAATTGCTGCTATTGGTCAGATTCAAACCCAATAGTTTTTCATGAGGTGCATACACAGTAACCGGAAAAAATAAATGTATGGGCTGGAACTTTCGGTGACCGGCAGGTGGGTCCTTTTCTTCTACTTGGTAATTCGACTGGCCAAATGTATTTGCAATTACTGGAAGACCCTATTGACCTTTCGTTGACTGATATTATTGAAAATGTTCCAGAGTATGATGAAGATCATTTGATTTTTCAACAGGACGGTGCTCCTCCGCATTATGCGTTAATTGACCGTCAGTATTTGGACCAACGTTTTCCACTGAATTGGATCGAAAGAAGAGGCAGCATTGAGTGGCCTCCACGATCACCGGATTCATCGCCCCTTGTTTTTTTTGTGGGGATACCTAAAAAGTAAAATCTATAGAACACAGCCAGCGTCGCTGCAAGATTTGCGTCAAAGAATCGTCGACAAATGCCGTCGAATCACTTCGGAAATGCTTCAGAATGTGCTGACGTTTCGAACAAAATCGTTATTCTTGTATGGAAGCGGGCGATCATTAGTTAGAACATTTAAACAACTAAGTAGTAAGCAAGCAACTAAACAGTTTAAACTACATAAATACAAATAATTACACCATAAAACACAACATTGCTGGCAATTAAAAGCTTTATAATTTTAGTGGCAATCTTACAATTAAATAGCATATTCACGACTGCACAGATCTTGAGTGTGTTTTATGCTATTATTTATCCACACTCAATATATATTATAATTTGGGGTAGTGCGACTTTATCAAATCGATTCTTTCTTCTGCAGAAGCGAATACTAAGGCTTATCCTTGGTCTTAACACTAGGGAAACGTGTTCAGTGTATTTTAAAAGGTACAATATTTTGACCCTCTATATATATTTATAAATGTTTACAATACAAAAAGAAAATCGATAATTTCTCCAAAAATTCAGATAGTCACTGCTATGCAACGAGAAATGGCAATTTATTACAGATTCCTTACCATCGTACTACTTTTTTCGAAAATTCACGATCTTACGCTGGTCGAAAGATGAATCACACGTCATAACTTTCAAAAAGAAATTGAAAGTCCACTTAATTAATTTATGCTGTTACAGGGTAGAGTATTTTTTCTATTAACTTTTATAATTGTCCTGTATTTTTTAAATATTTTAAAAGTGTTCGCGTGTGTGTCATGTTTGATACATGTTATATACACAAATTATTGTGACGTTCCCAGTATCATGTTATTATATGATCGTATTGGAATAATAATAATTATTATTATTATCATATATGACATTACACAGTTCTTTAGGTGTATCGTCTTTTTGTTTTGTTTGTGTCAGTATTTTCACTACTAACCGCTAAATCCAAAAGATCATTTTTTAAAGTGTTTCTTATCTGTTAATTACCATGCCTGCTGCTCCATATGAATTCAACAATGAATTTTTTGGGTTAACCTGCCATTAAATTTTTCTTACATAACTAGGCTCAGCATTTTTCAATTTATCATTAATTATATATGACATACCCCGCAGTCTAGACGGACATATTCCAGCATTAATTCGACCATGGTGCGATATAATTATAATCTAGGGTACTCCGTCTCCGTGATATAAAATTAATGAGAAATTCATTCGACCAGACGGTTTGCGTGCAGCAGCTTTGAAAATGAAACTAACGTAATTATTTCGGCCCTTTATGGGACATAAAACGGATTAGGGTGGCGTTAAAAATGGATAAAGTGTCGATGAAAATATGGACCGGGGGAAGAATAGAATACGTAAGCGCGGATTTTATTTTTTTAAAGAGGAATTTAAAGTTACGGCTTCGGAAGGAATTTGTTTGTCTTGGGTTTAATTTGCTACAACTAGATTACTTTGTTTTAAAACTTTTTTTGTAGCTACGCATAAAAATCAGTTTTGCGTCATATCTTTACATACAGGGTATGTATTGGGTATGTGCTTGGAATAAAATAAAAAAATAAAATAACAGTCAGCTGATATGTAAAGCGATTTTTTTCCGTGATAGTTGATATTACAGCGAGTATAAGAGAGAAAGTAACATGATATTCTCAAAGAAAAAACAAGAAACTTCTATTGAAGCTGCACCAATGAGCAGTGCCCTCGCTCTTCTGTGATTGCTTATAAATTGAATAATTGTTAATCATTTGATTAAATTACTATTTTTTATTTATTCAAACTACATATTTGTTTTATCCGATAGCAATGGGGAAGTGATATTAATATTAATAATAATTGACATTTTATTTAGCATTGCTAGAAAAATACAAATAAATATCATACAAACATTTTTACAATTAATCAGCTTGAATCTTATAAAAACGTACAAGATTTTTAATAAATAACTTTATATTTACACTCTTTTTTATCTCTACAGGAAGAGCATTGAAAAGACGTAATCCTTCATTGAACAAATATTTTGCAGTTTTCTGATCAATATTGTAATTGTTTCCTGATCTGATGGGATAGGTGTGTAAATTGGACCGTTTTATCAAAAATCATTAAAGTAACTTGGTGTTGCACCATTTTCTATTTGAAATATAAGTACTAAATTTGCCTTTTCAATATTCTGCCAAACATTTACCACCCCAATTTTGATAACATATCTTTTATATGCGTTCTTTATCACAACATCACAACTTAATATTATTCGCATACATTTATTTTTTAGTAACTGCAATTTATTTATCTCACTCTTGTTAGCTGAGAGTAGCAGAGATGCACAGTAAGTAAAATGTGGTAATATAATTGTATTGAAAATGATGTTTTAGTCCAACGAGAAAAGTTTGCCGAAATTCTATAAAAATACCCTACTTCTTTCCCTATTTTTTTGTTCATTTAACTTACATGACAATTAAATATATAACAGTGGGTCTAATATAACTCCAAGATATTTAATTTGATCTTCCATATCTGTTTGACTGCCATTAATGGTAAGACGAATATTTGCTTCATAAAATTTTTTACAGTAATGTTTTGAATCTAACACCATATATTTAGTTTTCTTTGCATTTAACTTTAGTCTGTTTAGGCATAACCAGTTATATAAGATATTTAATTGAGTTCATTAAGTCCGTTACATCTTTAAAATTTGAACCAGAAACAGAAATAAGTGTATCATCTGCGAAAAGGTTAACAAATGAGTTTTTCAAGTATCGATCCAAATCATTTACATAAACTAAGAATAACTGTGGTCCCAACACACTACCTTGAGGTACTCCATACACGGAAGTTGCATGGATGTTATATTGGTTTAACATATATTTCAGGGTAATCTTTGAAACATATTGAAAGGTCAGAACATGTGTTTGGCGACAATAATCACATTAAAATATTAACAATAATAAATTACCATAGAATGGTAACCATTCCATTACCATTTGTTTACAATATAGATGGTGGAATAGAAATGCTATCCGTACCATGTACAGCGTGTTCAAGCATTATTACCTAGACATTAGACGAGGACGACCGGTACCATGGTCGCCATGATCTCCTGACTTTAAATCATTTGGATTTATTTTTGCGGGGAAGTGGACACTATTGATGATTTACGTAAACGTATCATAGCTGCTGTCAATAACTTACAAGTTCAAAATAGACAAGAAGCAGAAGCATTTGTGTTAGTTTGTAGAAAATGGGTAAAGTAACGTTCAGATAATCGTTAGTGCAATGGCACTGCAATTGTACTGTTGTATTGTAATTGTATGGTGTTAAATATTATTTACTCTGTTTACATAAAATTACTGTAGACAAGAAGTTGGGGAATTTTTCCGCTGTAAGTTGGCGACATGCAAAAACTCAAAATTCTTGACCTTCAGATGAAGAGATTATGTTTATATTTTTGTCAACCACGTCCCTATCTACGGAAATTGTTGGTTTTTATCATTTGACGAATAGTAATTAAAAGCCTACAATCTGCAGGAATAGATGGTCTATTTGAATGTTTGGTTAAATTAGGCCCCACTAATTTCAGCAAGCCATCAAACATCGCCACTGTCTTTCGGGTGTAATTAAAAAATAATCGGCATCCTCGGCTTTCTGCGGTTAATAGGTCGCACCCACCATCTCCGAGTTCTTCTTTTAATTTTTTTTTGCATGTATAGTTTTTATACATATTGACGTCGCTGCGAATAAGAGCAGCAAAAGTAACTGTTTCTTAACTAAACAGTCCCCTTCATCCATTTTTTAAAAACAAATCAATTCTAAACTAAATATCTAAATTAGAATCTAATTTAAAAACTTAACCTGCAAAAATGTTGACTTTCTGTTTACTGTCAAAAAATCTGTTTTCTGATTGGTCCCTGTATGATTGTTGGAAAAGGAATGGTAAAAGCTAAAATGCTTTTAGCTTCTGCCATACCAGCTCTAGTACAAGGGCGTAACTGTTAAGTTTATCTGAACGTTACAAAAGTCACCCGTATTTCTCGCCGTTTTACTTCACTATCTTTGAATATTTGCAGGTGGGAGTTAACATTCCTATTATTTGCTAAACCCTAGATTATTCAGTTATTAAATGTCTAAAATTATTTGTATTTGTAGAAAGCACTATACGTCTTATCAGGTTTTACAGTGGACCAGTTGCCAGTGCCTTGCGGAAATGTATTTCTAAATCATTTTTAAACTGCTCTTTTTGATTTTATTTTTACAAAATTGTATTTGTAAGTTCCCTGTATATTGAAAAAATTTGTTTTAGATAATTTCTCCCCCGGTATTTTGTTAAATTAAGAAGTGTCCTATATTAAATGAATAAAATTAAGTATTAATTAAATTACATGTAAATTAACTATATATTTGACAAAATAGATCTAACTGAATGAACAATTATTTTCTATTCGTGTAACGTATGTATTTCTTGTTTTAATAAATACCTAATACTTCCATCATATTCAATTATTGAGATATATCAGACCTGTATTAGATACGTACATATTCCTTTAATTTAAATAATTTAAACATATATTCATAATTTTCTGTAACAGATGTATGTTAATTTCGGGAATTGTTGATTAGATGATGGTAAGCCTTCGACCGTTCACAGGAAAGCGTCGCGACTGACGGGAACAACCTTTTCACGACGCGGCGCCGGTCTACATTTGCAAAACATAAAATAGGGACTCCTTTGAAAATAGAGGCTTGTGTTCCTCTAGCATTTAACACCGTTGACATTTATTATTCACTAGCGTACTCGAGTAGTGCTTTACCTGTGTAAGGTCAATTATATGCAGAACTTTAAGAGTTCAGGCGTCGAGTTAGAAATGGAATCCGGGAATGAAATAGGGCGAGTCAGGAGCTTTTATCAAGTTCTACAAACATTATCGCTGTGTTGTGCGGACAGGGAAGTAGAGATGGGTAGTTCGCGAACCAACTAGTACAAACGAACTATTCACTTCACTGAATGAATTTTTTTTATAATTAGTGAATTTATTATCTAAATTGCCTTGCCGCTTTTGTTTGTTTTATTTTTCAATACAAAATACCTGGGAAGAATACTGCTGAATACACGGCTGTGCATCAAACTGCAAAAATATACAGGGTGTTTCAAAACAAAGGCGAAAATTTTCAGAGGGTGATTCCTTGTTGAAAATAAAAGGTAGTTTGTTATATAAACGTTGGGTCACAAGTCAACCATTAGGGAGATATCGCGTTGCAAAGATGGCGGAAAATTGAACAATAAACAATTATATTTGCAAAAATCTTGTGCCGATGGTTTGCCTTAAAAAGACAGAAATCCCGGAAAAAATTTCGGGTCTCTAGTGATTCCGGGAGCAGAGTTATTAATTTGTTAATTAGCCAGGTTGCAAAAATAGAAAAATAAACAATTTCGTGCAACAACCTTGTGCCGATGGTTCTCCCCATGACCCCAGAGTTATTGCAAAAAAATCTGGTTCTCTAACGATTCCGGGAGTAGAGTTATTAATTTGTTAATTAGCGAGGTTGCAACAACCAAACAATAAACAATTATATTTGCAAAAATCTTGTGCCGATGGTTTGCCTTAATAAGCCAGAAATCCTGGAAAAAATTCTGGTTCTCTAGTGATTTCGGGGGTGGAGTTTTTAATAAAAAATTAAAAATTTACGAGCGTACAGAGGTTAGATGTACCTTTTGTTATAAAAAATTCCCTGAACATTTTGCAGCAAAAAGTTACAAGTGAAATGCTAATTTGATGCGGCTAATTCATATTAAAAATAAAGAAATCTTGAGTAAAAATGAATTTACGTACTATAGTAGTTGAAAGTAAAAAAAACCTAATCATGTTCATAATATAAGTTTCTTTATGTTGTTACATGTCGAATAGCGACATTTAAATTCTGTATCTTCTTTATTTTTTCAGTTACTTAATATTTTCCTATATAGTTACCAAAATACCTGCGCCTTACAAAATTAGTTACCTATGAAATTGTACTTTTTAAGTGCATGTATAAAAATGAATTTCATTTGTTATATTCTTTGCCAGTTACAGTACATAAATAATTGTTAAAATGCATCACAGCGTGTTTTTGAAAAATATAAATGATAAATAAAGATATAAATTCACAAAATCGAATTCTTACTGAATTTAAAAACCTTCAGTTTTATTTGGCCCGGCGCTTCGACCGCCATCTCTCGGAAGGTAGTCGCAGTTCATGAGCAGGCTTCAGGCAATCGATTGGCCAAGTTCAGGATTTCAGGCCGCGTTCATTTTCCTACTTGGCGTAAGGGTGGTTGCCTGAACAAGGGGTATCGACGCTACCTACAGCCGATATGTTTTTTTTCACTTACCTAAGTGTCTGAGATGTTGAAATTTTAATTTTTAAACGATTTTTAACGACACTCTTCTTTACATCTATGAGAAAAGCACAACATTTATTTATGCTATTCGTTTATATGATAATAAACAATAACATATGTATTGACAAAAATGTTTAAAGATATAGAAACGAAATGCGTTTTGATGTGATTTTTATCATTTTTATGGGTTTTCTGTAAAATTTGCTGTGCGACCCCCCATTTTGACTTCAGATTCGTGTTCAGCGGGAAAAAATACATGGAAAAAATATAATGGGACCCTCAGCACACACCACCTTTTTCTTTTGTGGACCTGTGTTATTATTTCTCTTCAAAAACTAAACACGTAGGGTGCAAATGTCTCTTGTAGCAACATAACAGGGTGTCTTTAAAAGGTATGTTCAAAACAGTAGCAAAAATTACCTGAGGCTAAAATATGAGGATCCAGCCCAATTTATCTTAGCCCAAAAGTTGATAGTTTCTGGAATACAGAGTATCAGTTATTATTTTTTTGCAAATATTTATCTATTTATAATTCGCACGAAATGTGATACTAAGGGTGTTTTAGGATGAGAAATCAAGATCTGGTCACAGATTTGGTGTAAATTGCAGATAGGGCTCCAAAAGCAGCGGCCTATCAGTTCTTTTGTGCCTTGGTATATTAAATTTCTAGTTTTTCTAGTCTTTTGTTTCTTACCATTTTTTTCCAAAAGGTGCTGTTTACAGACGAAGCCACATTTACTCGTAGGGGCGTTTTCAACTTAGAAATACACTTGTTTGGGATAATGAACACCCGCATGTATTAAGATAACGTCATTTCCAACATGAATTTAAGATACAATTGGTGTAGTATTGTTGGAAATCATGTGTTGGGCCCTGTTGAATTGCCATATAATCTGAATAGCCGTTCTTACTTACAATTCTTAGAACAGGATTTTGAGGAACTTATTGATGATTTACCATTAAATGTGAGACACAATATGTTTTAACGCACATTTTCCCCAACGGTGGTAGTACGTTTTCACGGCCCGCACGAAACCCAGATTTAAACCCCATGGATTTCACTATTTGGGGTATTTTGAAATCAAAAGTTTACAGTGACCCTACTATACGGGATGAGCTGAGGCAAGCAATTTTAAATGCTAGGAATTTATTAAGAAATGAAGAAACAATATTTAATATTAGACAATCATTTATCAAACGAATAAGATTGTGTATTAAAGTAAACGGGGGTCATATTGAGAATTTAATGCAGCCACCTGAATGTAATTAAATTATTATTAAAAATAATCGTTAGTTTTCTATAAACTTTTATTTTATTTTATTGCATTCAATAGAAAAACAAGAAATAAATCGAAAACGGTTAAATTTATCGACATAAAACAAGTATACCTTATTTGTGAAACATAGATAGAAGAACAATATTTTTCTATTAAATCTTTCGTACACACACTGATAAAAAAGTTAAAACCAGTTTTTATCAACCAACCAAAATCTCCTAATCAAAATTTTCAAAAGAATCCTTTGAAAACTTTCTAAGAATTTTAAGAATTTCGAATTAAAAATTTGAACTTTAATGCCCTGTAACTTTTTTATTAACCACAAATGGACCAAGGTAAGTTTAGCTTAGTCGCATTATTTTGATGTAAGGAATCTGCTCTTGCTCTGTGTCTCATTAATTTCGGAACACCCTGTATTATTAAGATAAATATTTACAACAAATGTTTTAAAAAAATTAAAATTGAAAACACCCTGTATTTCGGAAACTATTAACTTTTGTACTAAGGTATATTGGGCTATATTTTCATACTTTAGCCCCAGAAAATTGAGCTTGTGTTTTGTACAGACCTTTTAGACACATCCTGTATATTATAAAAAAATCTCAGTAAAGTACTACGTAACTGATAAATAAAACATTGAAATAACAGTCTCAATATAGGCAATGTCGAAGTGTTCATATTGAAAACGTTCCTTCGTTATTTTTTGTTAAATTATTATTATACAGGGTGATTCGGAACTTATCTAAAAAAATCCTTGTAGTTTCCGAATAAAAAATTATTGAAGCTGTAGTATTTTCAACCTTTTCATCGCTGGAATAATTTAGTCTTTAGCCAGGCGATTCCGAGTATTGAAATCCGATTGCTTATACATAGTAGGCATTAACGATTTTATGATGCCAGTATTTACATTAATTTTTGTGTCAAAAACGGCTTACATCAATAGCAACTCTGAGTTGATGGATATCGTTTTAATTTATAAGCGAAAATGCTTTAGCAGAACGATTTCCCGACAAGCCAATGTGACAAATGCACCTACTTTTACCGCGGTGTGCAGTGAGTGCACGTACAGTACAACGCGAGCGTGAAATAGAAAATTTGAAACAGAATCGTGGAGGTTCAAGACGGCCACGGCGTATTGCAGCAGTGTGGCGTATCATGCACGCGGCACATACCAATTTTTAACAACATACATACTAATTTTTAACAATAAATAAACATATTAAATACAAAGAATCCGCAAGTCTCGTGAAAAATTAGTGCGGCTCGTAAGTTCAGATTTTACAGCCCTGTAAACGGGAAAATATTCAATTGTTTTTAACTGCGCGATAAGAAAACACTAACTAGGCATCCTTTCACATTTGTCTGCCGCTATCAAAGTGGACAAAGTTTTATCGTTACTGGTTTAGAGCTCAAGATAAAATTTTACAGCACTTTTATGTGGGACGCAATTGATTTTTGTCATGTTTAAGAAGTGAAATATAAGTTGCACTTTCTTTGCCCTGCAAAGTAGTTTCAATAATGTTAATGTTAATGTAATTAAGGGTCCAGTATTCTTGAAATACAGTCTTCTTAAAAATTAGATATTAGTTGCGCCTATGATCTACCACGCTCTATACAGGGTTTCCGAAAAGTAATGAGACCCAGCTTAAACATAGCTTCATGTGATCAAATACAACCGATTTAGAAAAACTTAGCTCAGTCCAAAAGTGCCTCGTTTAGAAGACCTATATAAACTACCCTTAAATAGCTTTAAATGGATAATCATTAATTATAGTTATAAAATTCGTGTAAAATGAAAAAATGCTTAAAAATGATTTAAACAGACAGTATGTCAATATAAAAAGTGATAAATGAACCTTAAAAGTGATTTAAGCATTTTTTTCATTCGAATTTTACAACAATAAATAATGATTATCTATTTTAAGCTATTTAAAGGCAGTTTATATAGATTTAGGGGTGCAATTAATATTTCCCCACTTACTTAATGTACGCTAGTATCAGTTTTTGCATTTTTTGACAGTAATCTATAATTTTTTTCTAGCAATAGGCGTTCCCTTGAACATTTAAGCATTATCTATTTTTGACGTCGAAGTAAGGTCACCATTAGCTTTTGAATGTCGTTTTTTTAATTTTTAGGGATGGAATGGACATTTTTACAGTTATTTATCACTTTTTATATTGACATACTGTCTGTTCAAAACATTTTTTTTATTTTACAAGAATTTTATAACAATAATTAATGATTATCCATTTAAAGCTATTTAAGGGTAGTTTATATAGGTTTAGGGGTAGTAGCGACATTTCCCCAGCTATCTGACGTATTTCTGGGTCATTTCTAATGTTAATTAACAATATTCAATTGATTTTTTTATGATTTATGCGTTCCCCCGGATAAGCCAAAAATCGGCTATTTTTAACATTGTCCTTTCAATATGATTGGACGTTTCGTTTGTTAATTATGCCCATAACAAGAAAACAATTTGCTCTGTAACTTCTAGTTTGTCTAAATCGGTTGTATTTGATCACAGGAAGCTATGTTTAAGCTGGGTCTCATAACTTTCCGGGCATCCTATATAAGATAAATTCTATTGAAAAACAAAAAAAAATTATAAAAAGCAAAAAGAAAATGAAAAACTACAACTAATATTGAAATATACGGATGCAATCATTAATATTACAATGAAATATATCACACTGATCTGCTATTTGGTGCTAATTATTAACCATTAAATAAATAGGAGATTTTATAAGTAATTTGATGTTCTAGCATTCCGACAATAGAACAGTGAATTCTCACGAGAACCAGGTCTTGGAATACGTATATTAAATAAATTAAGTAAAGCCTGTGAATTAACCATACCACAAAATAGCTAAAAAAGTTAAACTAGTAACCATCCTTCTAGTATCTAACGACTGCATATCAAATCCTTGTAAAAATATTTGCTTACGTGTATAGCAACTCCGAGTTGATGGACATCGTTTTAATATATAGCGATGTGAAAATGATTTAGCAGAACGATTTCCCGGTAAACATGTTCCAAATGCAGCTATTTTTACCGCGGTGTGCAGTGAGTGCGTATAGTGTAACGCGAGAGAAATTTGAAACCGAATCGTGGAAGAGATGGAGGTCGAGGACGTTCACGGTTTATTGCAGCAGTGTGGCGTATCATACACGAGACTCTATACGTGCCATGTATAGCGTATCCAAGCATTAATACCAAGGGATTGGACGAGGAGTCCGCCACGATCTCCTGACTTCAAATCATTTGAACTTCTTTTTGTGTGGATATTGTTGCTGCCAATAATTTACGAGTTCAAATGGACAAAAAACATTTCTGTTAGCCTGCAGAAATTGGGTAATACTGGTTCAAAATTTCATTACACACATCGGGTATGTCACTATGTATAAAATAGGTCATATAAAATGTTATTTATTTCTTTCCTTGGAAATTTCTTTCAATTTTTTGTCCAGTCGCTGATTGCATACTTTGCCACCTTCAGGTTTTACAGTGGAACAGTTTCCAGTGCCGTGCACAAGTGTATTTTTAAATCATTTTCGAACTTCCTTTTTTGATTTTTTTTAGAATATTGCATTTGTTATACTCTGAATCTCCTGTATACATCATTAAATGTCCGTTTATATCGAAAATTGATAGGGGGAAGGGGAGAATCAAACTGTGAATGCAAAATGTCAAATTTGGCAGCATTGCTAAAATTTGAAATTCAATATTTAACTTCTTACTTGGAAGCCCTGTATATCCGCCAGGAATCCAGATAGGAGGAAAATGTGTATGAAGTACTGACATTATTTTGATTCCCCCTGTATATCATTTTAACCAATAGTTTCTGGACACCCTGTATATCTAGAGGAACTGACATTGTTAAGTTTAAATGTGTAGAAAAAATGATATACAGGGTGTTAATTAAGTATGTGCACAAACTAGGGGTTATGATTGGTTTTAAGACAAAAAGGTCATATAAACATGGGTCCGCAATGGCTTTGTTTCACAGATACAGGGTGTTCAAGTTTGAAAAAAAAATCAAATTTTTTTATATATTTCCTGAGTAGTAAAAGCTACTTAGTTGAAACTTGGCACACGCTATATTTTGCGGGTATTAAATAATTATCTTTTTTTAAAAAAAGTTTACTTCGCTACGTGTTACGGTTTTCAAGAAATTGAATTTTACATATGCTCGTGTTTCGTGTGTAAGCTAAGTTTACTTGCGGTGCAGTATACGTTTTCTGAATAGGACAATGCATTCATTCGGAAAGTCAGAAATATCTATATTTTCCATAATTTTTATGACGAATAAAATTAAATTTTAGTTTTTTATGCTCGTATTTTTTTAATAGATCATCGAAAATACATAAGAGATATTAACATAAATGTATATTTATTTATGTCCAAAATGTAAAATATAACTATGTATGGATTATTGAAGAGAAATATGAGAAATTAAAGTGTAAATAGGCCAATTAGATTGGATCAAATATTGAAAACATATCCACTAATTGCGATGCTTATTTTTTTGTTTGTTCCTTTAATACTAAAATATAAATAATTTCACTTGACATAGGGCTCAACTTAAATCAGAAAATATGGAATAAAAAAATAATTTCATTTATAGAATAAAATGCTTTTGACACATTTTTTCTTTCTATGTATATTTCTACTAAGTTTGGGTTTGCAACAAATAGTATATTATTATTTACTGAAGTGCTGAGAAGCAAACCATCGATGCCATGTAAAAAAATACTATGCGACAAAAATAAAATAAGATAAACAAAACCATATTTCAATAACATTTTTGTATATTCCATAAATCTCAACTACCCATTTGCATTCCCCATTTTTTTAATATTTATTAAAAATATTAATTATATTTTAATGAATACGTCTATTTAGCAATGTCTTAGCTGGTGTCTATTATTCAGTAGGCAGACACAGAATATTATATTAAAAATAATCTATATTTCTGTATTTGAAAAACATTATATTTTTAGTTTCAAGTAACAAATTCGTAATTATAATAAAGCTATTAAACTACAATACGTAATCATTTCTCTTAAGTCTTTTATAAAATCGGTCCTTTTATTTTAGTTTTTCGGTTTTCGTTCGGTAACTATATATATATATAGTAAAATATGTTATTCTATTTTTTTATATACTACAAATATTATTTTACATCGAGTGAAAAATTTTAAATAAAAAAAAATTTACATTACTCAACATTTTAAAAAACAGCATTGATGTAAAATAATATTTGTAGTCTATTAAAAAAAAGCCGCCTATTTTTATCATTTTCCGTTGAGCAGTTATTGAGCGAAAACGTGGCGAAAACTATATTCCGTATGATAGAGCATTTACCGTTAGCCTGAATCACTTCTCTCAGTGTTGGACATTTAGAATCTAATATGATTGTCTCTTTTATCAATGCCACCGCAAGGGGGCAGCATTTTATTGCTAAGAAATATTTTTTTAGTTTTCGCTCAGTAGCTCCTTAGGGGATAAAGATAAAAATATGCGGTTTTTTTTAATAGACTACAAATATTAATTTACATCGACGCTGTGTTTTGAAATTTCGGAAAAGAGCAAAATTCATTTAAAAAAAATAATTTTACAGTTTTTCAAAATTTCAAAACACAGCGTCGATGTAAAATAATATTTGTAGTCTATTAAAAAAAACCGCATATTTTTATCTTTATCCCTTGAGGAGTTATTGAGCGAAAACTTTATATCGTCTTATAGAGCGCTCACCGTAAGCCTTAAAGTTTGTGCACATACTTAATTAACACCCTGTATTGTTGGGATAAAACATTTTAATTTTAATTCTTCTCTATTTATTCAAATAATCTGTCCCATTTTTTCAAATTAAAATATCGAATGTCATCTCTAAAAGAAACGCATCTATATCGATTTATCCTAATCATGACCTACTAAATCCGGCGTCACTAACCTATGCTTCTCCTCGTAGTCCAGCGCCTGCCTAGTTCATTAGGTGCAAATTCGAGCGTGCACATTATCGGGCGAAATTCGACAAAACCGCTCACAGGGTGTATTTGTCTTTTTAGCTGGATGTTGACACAAACAAGAGCTACGCCCCGCAATCAACCCAAGGCCGCCTCGTCTTTCAAAAGCTGCTTGTTTGAACGGATAACTGCCCTTCCCCCTTATTTATCGCCCTCGACTGTTTGCTCTTGAACTTGAACCAGGCAGCGTGCCGATAGATCTAATTAATCGCGGTGTGCCGTGGAAATAGAACGAAAATAGGCTCATATCTAAAATTAAGCGGAAAACAGGGAAATTTACGTATGGTCAGGGCCGGAGCCATCTGATTTAAGACCCCCTCCCCCTGGAAAAAATGTAAACATATTTGGAATATAAAAAATCATATTACCTCGCCTTCGAAAAAAGATAATCACTGAAAGTATTGTTATACAGAGTGATTGGGGGAACTCCGAATATTCGAGAGGGGGCAAAAGTGAATAAAAAAGTCTAATAAACATATGGTCGAATATCAACGGTTACTGAGATAGCAATGAATATATTTTTATTGCTATTTTTGCGAAAACTGTTAGAATTTGTTATTTTATTTTGAGTAGGTCATGCGTTCTAAAACAAACTCACATTAGTCATTACTAATTGTCATATTTATTTTGACGTTTGTGATTTAATCGTTTATTTTATAACTGTCACATTTATTTTTACATGTGCGACGCACATTTAGTTATTGAGAATATGCTGATATTATTTTTGCTTATATTATTTTTGTTTACGGGTATTGCAGTGGTAGCTGAAATCGTGCAGTTGCTGAATATCGACGTCGCTTTCCGAACAGAAGAGTGACAGATAGAAATGTATTCCAGACAGTCTTCAACAATGCACGTACAACTGAAATGTTTTCTAGTGTGAGAATTACATCTGAGAGGCAAGCTGGTCCTGTCAAGCAGTGGAAGACAAAATTCTAAAGATGGTAGAATGTAGGTCGACTGTAAGTACAAGGTGCATTGCCGTCTCTAAATCAATCAAACTACAGCATGGGAAGTCATTCACAAAAATGACCTTTCCATATTTAGCGCGTTCAGAATCTTTAGGACGGTGATAACGATTTGCGATTGCATTTTTGCAATTAGATAAACGCACACCATACACTTTCTAAATACATTTTGTCACTGATGAGACATCATCGGATATTAGGCAAAACATGTACTTTCAGCATGATGGTGCTCCTGCCCATTTTAGTCGTATTGTGATCAATCATCTTAACAATCGTTTTCCACAATGCTGGATTGGTTGAGATGGTTTCCAAAATTGGCCACTTAAGTCCCCAGATTTGAATCCCCTTAATTACTGCATTTAGGAATGGTTTAAATCATTAGTATATGCAACAAAAGTGAACACAAGACAGGCGCTATTCAATCGGATTTCAATTGTGCAGCACTCATAAGAGAAATTCACCGTGCACTTCAATGAGCTATCCATGCAATCCACAAACGAGCTGATGCATGTATCGATGCGGACGGTTGTATATTTGAAAATTGAATGAATTAATTTTGGTTTGTTAGATCTTCAATCAATGTTAGAACTTATAATAACTACAGAATAACACTTTTCTCTACTGATGCATTACAATAATTAATTCGGGTAAAAATATTTTCATTGCTATCTCAGTAACTGTTGATATTCGACCATATGTTTATTAGGCTTTTTTGTTCACTTTTGCCCCCTGAACATTCCTTTAGAATATTGAGGGTTGCCACCTTGTGTAAAAAATGTTCACTATGTAAATAAATAGAGAAAAACTTAACCATTGTAATAGTTCACTCAAGTAAATACTAAATTTCATACATGGAAAAAAATCTAATATGTATTTAAGTATGATAATAAAAATTTTAAACTTCATTCAAATGTATATGTGTTAATTCAGCAATGAAGTACATTTGATATAAATATTTACATATTCTTGACATCCAAACATTCTTATACTTCCACACTTTTCTTTCTTAAAATGACACTAAATTTAAGGTTTATTTAAAGAATGATATTTTGTTCCAATATGAATAAAATATTATTAATTACAGAATAGATTAAGGTTTATAGATTTGCACTAATTAAAATTATTAATACTTTGTATTAAACGTCATACTGTAAAATTTCAAAAATAATAATATTTGTAGATATTAATATAACACTTATGATATAGAGACACAATTGTAGTATTATTTACAACAAAGTTTGTATGCAGTGAGACCAACAGGTTCAGCATGTGGCCAACAGATATAGTTCCTTGTTATATCACCTCTACTCAGGTTACCTTTTATCGGATAAGCCGTCGGTTGCCTCGCCTCTTATGGCATACTGACGAGAGCTAACTAACACAAAAGCGGTATATGGCTGGTTGACAGTTTGCTATAAGTCTTTCTGTTCTTATATAAATAATTAAATACTACTGAGTAAGTCGTACTTAATTAATTATATAAGCTGGGTACAGTACTAACTATTCTAGAAAGGAATGCAATATAGCATGAATACTGAAGTAACAATTATGTACTTCAGCTTTATTTTTTCTTAATGCAATGTTATTGTTTACTTTGTTCAAGAAAAGTTCAAGTCAAGAAAACATAACTTTATTTTGACAATAACAATTGTTGACTCAAGTAATTCATATTATTTAAATAAAACAAAACAATTCTTTAAACAAACATAACTTTATCTATTAAGTATAGTTTTCTTGATTTCAAGAATATACAGGGCGTTACAGAGTGATGTTAAGAGGATCTAGGGACAGATTATATGTTTAAAAAATAAAAAAAAGGTTTATATAGACATGGATCCGGAAATGCATCGTCTTCGAGATAGGTTGTTTAAATTTTTTTGTTTTAAATACTATAGTCTTCATTTTTCGAAAACTGATCGAGATATTGAGATGGGGTTTGATACACAACATTCTATAGTGAAGGGTTACTTTTACGGGTATAAATGCTTTTATGCCACTGATTTTTGGATAAAATAGTATCGAAAGTGTTTTTTGGACTTTTTCCTTTTAACGCACCCGTGTTCGAAATAAAATAGCTATTTATGATATACGTGTTAAAATTAAGATATAAAATCACTTTTAACACGTATATCATACACTATTTTTTTCTACAAAACAGTCGGAAAACTTTAAACTCAATAAAAATAAGAAATCAAAAAATACCATACAGATCGCAATGTTTATGAACCAAAATTTTCGTAGCAACTAGTGCTGTTGTTAGTTACGGAAAAAACGCAAAAAATATTGACAGCAATTATTCCATGATCAAAACTATGTTAAAAATAAAGCAAGATCAAGATATAAGCAAACATTATAAACTTATTGCTTTTTTAAAACGGAAGGGTGAAGGATATCAAGCAAAAAGTCAAAAGTTTTGACGAAGACGCATATCGACAAATTTCTCACAGAAGCAGAAGACGAAAAGTATCTGTTGATGAAAGTCGCAGCAATAGTGGGTGTCTTCGGGGCTTGTCGCCGGGAGGAATTGTGTCAGATGACCATCGACAATATCGAATATTTGGGCACTTCGGTTGTTGTGACCATACCAGATACTAAAACAAAAGTGCCTCGGACTTTCAGTGTTGTTGGTGAATTCTATTTAAACTTTTTTAGAAAGTATATGGCACTCCGGCCACCCAACGCTGACCCTAGACTACTTTTTCTTAAATATATGAAGAATAAATGTGTGAAGAATCCAGTCGGAATTAACATGTTTGGTAAAATGCCTGCCGACATTGCAGAGTTCTTGAATCTACCAAATTCGCAACTCTACACCGGACACTGTTTTCGTCGTTCATCGGCGACATTGTTAGCAGATTCTGGTGCAAATCTTACTACCATCAAAAGATATGGAGGATGGAAATCTTCGACGGTAGCTGAAGGCTACATTGAAAATTCACTGGAACAGAAGAAGGAAATTGCGTGCCAAATACTTCCTACTGCTGCAACTACTAGCAAGACCACCAGTACTACCAGTAGTATTTCTACAGAAAATAAATGTGTCACACATGTTGACAGTAAAACCAACTTTAGTATGATGACTCCGCAGGGAATTACAATTTCAAATTGTTCTAATTTTACTATAAATGTTAATAGTAATAACTAGTTAAAATGTTGGTTTGTACTTATTTAAAATAAAAAGTTGTTCATGTGTTTGTTAAAATTAATTTTTAAAACAAAATTTAAATAAACTTTGATTTACTTTTAACACGCGTGTCAAAAAATTACATTTTTAACATCAAAAATGACGATTAAAAAGCCCATTTTTAACAGTTTTGTAGAAAAATTAATTTATTAATCATTACAATAGACTACTAATTTGGAATACTAACTAAAAAACAGTAATATAGGAGGCATGTGTGAGTTTGTCATAAATTCCATGTCAGACTTAAACAAAAAAAGATAATACAAAATGTCGAGTTACTTGTTTTTTTATAAAATAAGTAAATATGTATTTTATGTATGGAAAAGCAAACAGAAATTCGAATGAAGCAAAGACGTACACCAACTCAAATACTTGCACATTATAGATTTCTTTAAGCAGCATATTTTTGCTGTAGAAACTAAACAGTCCATTTTTATATGTATAAATATGAGTCATCTGCAGCAAGTATTAAATTGGTGTTAATATTTGATTTAGTTTAGATATTTAAAAGAAACTCACTGACAATAGATCATCTTCAAGTTACTATACCTTTACATGTCCATTAAAACTTAGAACACCTAGAACTTTAAGGAATATTTAAATAAAACTAAGACGATTTGGACCGATTTACCTACATACAAAAGTTAAATTCTACGACCCGTTGAATGTCATATCGAAGGGATTTTTCATATATTTTCTCTATATACCTAACTAAAGTACGAGCAGTTAACAGGTTAGAGATGTGTGAAATCCATGAAGAAAAAAGTTTTTGATCCTAAAGACCTACGAATATATTTGATGTCTGATTATTACGAATTCATTATCTTTACCTCTTTGATGTGGGTTGACTGTCAAGGTTTCGAAGCTAACACTTTCATTTATTAGAAAGCAATTAATCAATTAATTAAACAACGTTAATTATAAAATGGATGTCGTGCTAATCATACGCATGACAGTTTTTAAAAATATTTTTACGTGTTATAGAATGCTATAGATGGTGTACAGACACATCGTAACAAACTTTTTGTACCGATTAATATCGACAAAAGTTGTAGGATCCTATGAAATCTAGTTTGTTGATTACTCAAAAACCGTTGACAATGGGGAAGTTGCATGAATTTTATATTGGTTAGAAATGTATTATAGGGTAATCTTTCAAACATATTAAAAGGTCAGAACATGTGTCTGGTGGCAATAATCACATAATAACTAAAATACACTCACCGGCAAAAAAAAATCGACCACTAGAAACTAGTTCCAAAAGACGAAGTTTTTTCCCCAAAATTTTATAACACCCTGTGAGGTGCAGCAGCTACAGTCACTGTTGCTAACTGGAGTCGCACTGTAGCCTCATTTTTTGTGAACATTTGGTTTTTTTAATCAGGACATTGTCTCTATTTTTGTTGTGGATACACTGTTTTAAAACGAACGCCTCGGAAAAAGGCTTCGCAGACAGACATTTCTACGTGTAAATATTCAAGGCGGCATAGGCGGAAAGGGATTGATTGTTTGAAATATGACAATTAAGAGTTTGTCAACGATTGTCAAATTAAAAGAATGCCATTATCTGTGACGGATGTTGTTGATCATCGAATTGCGCTTCAGGAAGAAGAATTTGATGCAAGGATTTGTTACAAACCTTATTGATTCAATGCTACTTCGATTGAATGAAGGCATTTTGAAGCGAGGAGGCCACACCTAGATATTAGTTCCTTAAAATTCGTTTATCTTTTTTTTTTTTAATTCAATTATTTTCACACTAAATCTATGTTTTGATGTTTATTTGATTTGTTTTCTGAGTTTTTTCGATGCGTCCGTTTTAAATTTATACATTAAAAAAACAAAATGTTCACAAAAGATGAGGATACAGTGTGACTCCAGTTAGCAACAGTGACTGTAGCTACTGCACCCCACGGGGTGTAACAAATTTCGGGAAAAAAACCTCGTCTTTTTTTTGCGCCTCGTATATACACATATTAAATTCCGAATACAAATTTTCGAAATAGCATCCATTCCTGAGAAATCTATGTCCAATTTAAAAAAAGATCATCAAAATCAAATGAGCGGTTCGCGAGGAAGCCAACTTTAAAATTGGGGTTTGTGGGTCGTAGATACATAGTGCTAATACCGTGTAGGTAATGCCATAATTATTAGTGGTAATGTGGTGAACTTACGGTATTATTAAAAGTAATTCATTCCTTTGTTTGCAATACAGATCCGCTCGTGACAATTACGGCGACAATGCTGTTGGGTACCAGATATATGGTTTTACTTGAGGTATTTATAAAATGCCATCCGATTTCACATTAAACTACTTGTTTTAATTTGAAAAATAATAAGTAAAAGTAATGAATAATGATATTAAACATTTTTTTTTATTAATTTAATACATTTTTATTGCTATTTAGTACTACTAATTTCTTCTTAAATATTTAAAAAAAATCCTTATACATTACTTTTGTTTATTAGGTTTTCAAAATAAAACAGATAATTTAATGTAGTGAAGTTAGTTAGCAAAATGTTATAAATGTCTCAAATAACATTCACGTAAATTGTAGGAGCAAATACAAAACATGTTATTGGAATCGGAATAAAGCGCTGAATACAATAAAGGAGAAAAATGTTAAGTTTGCTTTACCATTGATTGGATTAATTCTAGTAGCATAATAGAAAAGTTTTATTGATTCTTTACAACTTTTTTTTAATTTTATCAATGAATTTAAACCTACCTGTATTTCCGATTTAAATTAAGTATATTAAAATAGTCTTCACAAACAAACAATGTTGCAATGCTTCCTCTCGTCGCGCTTCATCGCCCTACACCTCATTTTTCTTTTCATTTTTTGGCATGGTGTAATATTTTTTATTAGGCGCTGTATGCTATATTCGTACGTAATGGTATAATGCAATACTTATTTTATTTGCCCGGTAAGATGCACGAGTCTATTTTGCTACTTTATTCAATATCAATGTCTATTTAACACAATAATATCTAATAATAAATGAGAAATTAACTATGTATTGTGTTTTTCAAAAGCATGAAAATCGTATACAGATATGAAAAAAGCAGACTGCTGTATTTAGGTATACACATCCGAACGGCGTCTGACGTCACAGGTGTACGCTGTGGAGACCGTTTTATAGGAGCGTGGTCAGACTAAATTTTTAAATACCGTTTTTAGGATTATTTTTTCACGAAAGTGTCTAGACAAATGCCATTTCGATTATAATAATACATTCTTTCTTCTGACCGCATCTGGCATGCAATTTTCCCAAGATATTTATCGGGACATTATTATCGTGTCTTATGAATAGTATCGCTGTGGTATAAAATCCGTCTTTGATATTTTAAGACAACATAAAACATAAAAAGATCTAAAATTTAAATGAGACCTTTAATCCAGAAATGCGACATTCAAGACGTATCATTATTAAATTATTAAAAATATTATATTAAAAAATATATATACAACTTTTATTTTTACACTTTTTCGTATCTCTGACAATAATAAAAAGTGATCACCATGTACAGCGTAAAGTTTAGTAATTTACATACTGTAGCAGATTTTTTTTTATCTTTAATAGTGAATTTTCTAATATGGAATATATTACTAATATACAGGGTCTAAACTCTAAATGGGGGTCTGGTTTGGAGGAAGGATACATGATCTTTACAAACACATATAAGTTTGCTTATTATTGTTACCTTTTTTCGGAATTTTCATAGTACTCCACTGGTTAGATTAGCGCGACTTCAGCATTGTTGTCATATTTCATTATCGAAGTGAAATATGGGGAAAGATTAGGAACTTTACTATTAAAAAGAAAATGTTTGAGCTACACGTGAAGTTCTACCTTGAGAGGGTATTTGCCAGAAGCGTCAGAGTCCCATATAAACAAAAAATGTTTTACGTAAAACAGCAGCAAGTTACTTCACAGACAATTCAGTAAAAACTATAATAAATATATAACATGCTTTTTTACTTACGCGCCTAGCGCACTTTTCTATTCTTACTTTCTTAATTTGTCCTCGTTCAACATCAATGTACTGTCGTTCAAAACTTCCATGACCTTTTAAATATTGATCAATCTTACAAACATTTTCTTATTCGGTACGTGTTGATCGGGATAATCCATCTGATATCGTCTTCTTGCAGTCGTCTGAGGCTTTAACTATATTACCTCTTTCTTGATTCGTATACGAATATATGTTTTTTTTTTTCATAATATCACACACTTGGCGATGAAAATATACCTTTATAAGGATAAGGTTATATATGGTCTGAAGCTATTTATTTGTAGCATACTTTTAGTTTTTCTTTAGTTTTATTGGGTTTATGCCACACTTCTGAAAAAAAAAAGATTAATTAAAGAAGCCCTTGCGCCAAACGGATCAGTCAAGGGTTATTTTTGAAACTAACTTTGCCTAACCAAAAAATCTTACACTGAAAAAAGCAGATAAGTAAGTAAAAAATAACAAAAATCGCATCACTATCGCACAAAAACAAACAAATTTTAAACTGTCAAACTTGACATACGTTTAATATTTTTACTACTATTTTGAGAACGAAAACAGAGAGTTCTTCGAAACGTCAAAAATACGGATGTGCGCGATAATGATGTGATTTTTATTATTTTTTACTTATCTGATTCTTTCAGTGTGAGACTTTTTGGTTAGGCCAACTTAGTTTCAAAAATAACCCTTGACTGATCTGTTTGGTGCAAGGGCTTATTTAATTAATCTTTATTGTTTCCACAAGTGTGACAAACACCCAATAAAACTAAAGAATAAGGTTATATACTTACTCAGCACAAGACACTTCATAAAATACCACTTTAAATTATTACGAAATTAAACTTGGCAAAACACTTTGCTACAATAAACAAATTTTAATTCGATTTCAGTCAAATCTCAACTGGCAACACCGTAGACATGATTCGGTAGTGAAACCTGGACATTGTTCATAGGCTGCGTGGATAGGAATTTCAATGCAGTTTAAAAAATTAATAATTACAACTCGACTATTTATTGGATTTAACAAAAAAACCTAATTTTGGATTGACATTCTAGGAAACACGTACTACTACCCCTCAAAAGAGGACCCCCACTTAAAATTCCACCCTGTATAAAGAGCAGAAAGCTTTGCGAAAATTATAGCAGTTTTATGGGGTCGCGCAAATCTAGGACAAACTTGTACAAAAGCATATTGCTTTAACTGCTCGAAATAGTCACCAACGCTTTGCCAAATGGCGACAACCTTTAGTCTTGCCCACAGAACTTTATGAGGTCATTAAAATGTCAACAAAAGTTCTGAAGGAGTTACAGCGCTGAAACTCCTCGTTACTGGGTGCATATTATCTGCCGTTGAACACGTACCTGTGCATTTTTACATTTTTGTTCGTTTTTCGCGGAATACGGAACGACGGGCTAGATTTCCGTCTGGAATGAATGTAATAAAGAAGTTTGCGAGGAACTCGCGAAGTTTGTGGACGTGACGCGGCATTTATATAGACGACGTAGTTGGTCGGATGACATATTCTGGGATTTGAGATGTTAGTAGTAGATTCGTTGATATGTAAAGTCATTTATTTCATACTAATACATTATAAACAAATAAACCCTTAGTTACCGTAACTATAAACATGTTCATAACTCCCTTGGAAGTTATACTTAGTAGTTATAAATCCTTAACTCCCTCCCATTTTTGTAAATACATTATTATTTACAGAAATCAACAATTGAAGAGTGGAAATTAGAAAGAGCCTAAGTGCCATATTTTCCGAAATCAAGTTTCTCACATAGAAACGTTCTATGTACCATGCTTTATGCTATGAAAAGTTCTAAGTACCAAGAATAAAGTTTAACCTTATAGGAACCTCTCGTGTATGTCGATAGTTGCATGTGAGCAAGCATTTTCCTTAGAAAAGTTCAATAGTTTATATCAGTAATGTCGAGACATGTGCACGTGTACGTTGTGTCTCACAATTTCTGGATTTATAGTATATTATAATGGAAGGAAACTAAAAAAAGGAGAAGCAAAGGTGGTGGTTCAGTCTAAGCAGAAAGCAAGGAATCAGAATATAAAAAAATCTCTTCGAAGCATGATTCCTTATCTTAAAAATCCAGAACATCAACGTTTCTATAAATAGCTACTTCAGATTGAAGACAATGATTTAGTATAACAAAAGAAGAACGAAAAGGTGTTTTATGTATGTTTCTTTATTAAACATCAGTCCTAATGTCACACTTTTAAGCATGCATAATATGTTGTAGTACAATACTTAGTTTGCCAAGTACTGTTAATAAACCTTCATTGTTCATTGTTTTAGTTTGTTATGTTTATGAAAGTTATCTGAGTTTTATTTAGTTTTTCTTGATTATCTCAAAACTTTGTTTTTGGCACTTAGGCTCTTTCTAATCTCCACTCTTCAATTGTCGAATTTTCCACTGAAATTATTTCTCGAATTGCAAGAATTTTCCGTTGAACTGTTGTCACTGCCTATGACTGTAGTCAAACACGATTTTGATGTTCCACTTCTATTATGTGACATGGCAGCCAACATTCTTGCAGTTTTATTTTTCAATTCCATGCTGTCAGCCAAATACCCTTCCGCTACTTCGCCATCCATCATGTCCCTTCAATGTCGTCATATTTGCTCCTACATTGACCAAGTCGCGGAAGTTCTCCGTAGGCAATGTTCCGTGAAAGCTTCTGGATCTGGCAAACCCAAGAAAACTAGTAATTTTGCGTGACATTTTTCCAAATGTTTTTTCCCCAACGGACTGAACTGTGCAACGCTTTCCGCGATACGTAAGAAAAAATCTTTCTGAACCCGAAGGATGTAAAGACATATACTTCCTCACTAGACCCAATGCAGAGAACTATCTGGAATGTCAATCACCATAACCGAGCCCCTATCTTCGATATGATTAATCTTCATATTCAAAGGTTCTTGACCTCTGCAGCTTCCGAAATAATCCATAATCAGAACCACCTGTACCATTGTACATACACATAATAAATGTATATTTCTTATAGTTTAATGCATTACCTTATATAGTAAATGATCTTCATCGGAAGCATCCTTCAAAAATTTGACAATGTCATCCCAACTAAACATTTTTTTGGCTCATAGCCTTTATTTTTTCGTTAGAGAAACGCATCCAGTTCATAAAATTTTCTCTCTATATTATTATAAATTGTCATGATTGACCACTCAGTCCACAGGGAATTAGGGCCGTGCGATTCAGACTGTAAGAAAAATAAATCAATATCA
Source organism: Monochamus alternatus (assembly GCA_037114965.1). NCBI lineage: Eukaryota > Metazoa > Arthropoda > Insecta > Coleoptera > Cerambycidae > Monochamus > Monochamus alternatus. The sequence goes on along the minus strand of CM073426.1, from coordinate 6,458,425 downwards.
CTTGTACTAGAACGTGGAAGAATAAGTAAATACCATATCTTGAAAGTAAGCCTGAGTTTTACTTATATTTTTGTTTTCAATACAGTTAACTTTCAGCCGCTGCAGGAATTTGTCATATTCTTTTTTATACTTTGGTTTCGACTTTGGAGTAGTGCGACACGATCTTTTTCAGAATTTTATAACAAATTGCCAGAAATTTAACTTCTCTCAAGGTTTTCATTATTCATTTTCACAAATTAATAAAGTTGATAAAGTTTTATTTACCAATTTGTCAGGTGATTATCCATGGTAATCATGCCTACCTAATTATTAAAAAACATTCGCTTAAATTTGAAAACCAACAAAATTTGGTTTTCATATTTCATTAGTATGAAATAAAAATCTGTATCTATCACATTAGTTATTGGATGTTAATAATATCGGGTAAATTGCATTCTGTTGCCTTCGATAATTAATATCCTCATAACTCCCTTGATACATCAATAACTATAAGTCATTTTCATTTTCAAGTTATTATCTTATTAATATGCAAGCTAATATTAAAAGTAATCCTAAAAGGTTTTGGTCGTTGTTGTTTTTCTTTTTCGATGATCAAGAATTTGACGATCATTCAAATTGTTGAAGCCTTCTCTAAATTTTTTGATAGTGTTTTTTTGTGATGAGAATGTTCAAAATCTAAATATATCATTATAATATTTGATATTATTTCAGCAATTTATAAACTAAAAAACAAAATGTGTTGTGATGATTAGATTCCTTGTTTTCTAGTAAAAGATTGTTCAGTGGTTCTGTGCACTTCGTTACTTACTTTGTTCAATATTGCATTATCAACAGGCGAGCTTTCTGATAGTTGGAAACTGACAAGAGTGTGACCAATTTTAAAGAGTGGTGGTAACCCTGCAAATGTGTTGTTATCGCCCTATTGTTATATTGTCTAACAAAAGTCTTTGAGATGTGTATGTACAACCAAATAGTTGATAATATTAATTCGTACATATCACCAAACCAGCATGATTTTTTCCCTAATTGTTCAACATTATCTAACTTGGCTGAATTTACTAGTATACGGTGGACCACTTTGATGTCAAAGAATAAGTTGATGTCGTTTACACAGACTTCTCAAAGTCTTTTGACAAGATGAATCATAGCATATTGCTTCGCAAATTGGAACGTTATGGTTTCAGTAACAGAAATGTGTACGTTTCTTATAACGATTTCAAGGCGAACTCCTTCATTGCGACATCAGTAGTGCCCCACGGCTCCAATTTGGGACCACTCCTTTTTAATCTGTTTGTAAATGATTTATTCTTAATTATATTTATCATCTTTGTTTGCCGACGACTTGAAATTGCTACTTGGTGTACTGACAATTATTTACCTATTAATATAAACAAATGAAAAACATGTCCGAATACTCTCAAAAATCAGCCACTAATATTTTATTATAATATAGATATATCACCTTTAATGCGTTACAAGGAAATTAAAGATCTTGGTGTAGTGTTGGACAGCTGAATATCTTATTCTATTCATATTAATTTAAATATTAAATCTGCGTACAGTACCCTAGGCTTTGTTATAAGGAGTACAAAATCTTTCACTGATGCAAGTGCGTTGAAGTCTTTATTATTCGTTCGTACGTTCAAAATTAGAATCTGTAATCTCATTTGATACTCCTACTATCAAATCTACAGTAATCATTTGAACATAACAGTGATGCTTTTTCAAACTTCTGTCTTTTCGCATCGACAATTAGTATCCTAGCAGGAGATATGATCATCAATTACTTTTACATGGATTTACTATGCAGTCGTTATATACTAGGATGGTTACTAGTTTAAATTTTTTATTTAAGCTATTTCGTGTTATGGTTGATTCTTAGGCTTTACTCAACTCATATTTAACTTTTAAGAAGCATTTATTTCAAGAATACGGGGCTCTTAATTACTTTATAACATTATTGAAACTACTTTGCAGGGCAAAGAAAGTATAACTTATATTTCACTTCTTAAACATGACAAAAATCAATTGCGTGCCACATAAAAGTGTTGTAAAATTTCATCTTGAGCTGTAAAGCAGTAACGATAAAATTTTGTCCACTTTGATAGCGGCAGGCAAATGTGAAAGGATGCCTAGCTAGTGTCTTCTTATCGCGCAGTTAAAAACAATTGAATGTTTTCGCGTTTACGAGACGGCGTAAAATCTGAACTTACGAGCTGCACTAATTTTTCACGAGACTTCCGGATTCTTTGTATTTAATATGTTTACTTATTGTTAAAAATTGGTATATGCCTCGTGTATGATACGCCACAATGCTGCAATACGCCGTGAACGTCTTGAACCACGATTCGGTTTCAAATTTTCTATCTCACGCTCGCGTTGCACTACACTTGCACTCACTACACATCGCGGTAAAAGTAGCTGCATTTGGCACATGTTGTACAATTTCAATAATTTTTTACACGGAAACTATAAGAATTAAAAAATTTTTTTTTTTTACAATGTTGACTCCATTTTTCATGACGCTGTGTAGATATAAGAAAAGGACACATAGAAAAGTTGACAAATATAAGTTTTTCTACCGTCGGGAGTACAAATCAGTTTCTATGACATCAAAATTAAAACAGAAGTAGTCGATTATTCCCAAGGGAGTATAATGCTCCCAAGGGAGTTTACATTATGGAGACCGTTTTTCATGCAAAAAAAAAAAGAGAACATTGAAATTATTTATTGACATTTAAATTAAATGTTACATTTGTACAATTTTCAAAATTAATATTAGAAGGAATATTACTTTCGCTTACATTTACAGTTTTTGTGATTGCGCTAGTAGTGGTACCTACTAAAACCTGATTAGCAATTTTGGTCTTATTTTCAATGGAGTTCTCAACATAACCTCAGCGACTGTCGTTGATTTCCAACCAGCATGATGCTTTATTGTCGTGATATCCACACCAGCATCTGCCAGTAATGTCGCTGAAGATCTTCGTAAGCAGTGACCAGTATAACATGCAGCATCAGGTAATTTTAAATACGAAGCAAATACACTCGAAATTTTTCCCATGGTATTTTTGCCAACTGGCTGCAAACTACATTTTCCTGCTTTGTAGTACAAAAAAAGGCGCTTATGCTAAACGTGGGGAGGACGAAGGGACAGTTATTTTCGAAACAATTCAAGCATATTTCCCACATCGGTAACGAGAAAGGTTAGTGGAATATTTGTCTTAGTATTTGGAATTTTTACAATCAAGGAAGAGCCAACATCCTCAATATCATCTACAGTTAAATTGAATAGTTCATCAGTTCGACAAGCTCCGGCAATCCCCAGAATTAATCCAACCTATAAAAAATCAAAATACTTAATAATTGAAATACCTAACAACAAAAGTAATCTTACCTTAATCATTAAGAATTCTTTGTCATCTGCACTTGATAGAAAACGGTCGATTTCACCCTTTGTCAATATTATTATTATATTTTCGCTTGATATCCGTCACCGGTTCTTTTCAAAAATGCGATCAGCTTGGGGAATTTGCTTATATCTATGTTGTCGTAAATTATCAAGCATGACTTAACCATAGAATATTGCGCTCATAATGTGGAAGACTTGTAATTCTTTGCATTTTCACTGAAGTATGCCAACAAAACATTCTCGCTGTATACTTGAACATTTTTCTCGGCGCACCACATTTTGAACCGATTGTAGGCTATATCGTATAAGGATTTTGACTTCGTAGGCAGCAAATTGCTTATTGCAATATTTGCTGCCTCCACAATCTCTTCCGACTCACAATTATTCATTGTGCACTAAACAAACTTTAAACTAAACCAAACTAGCACCTTAATTTGACAATTCTTTTTGTTTGTTTATTTTGTAATTATGACAATAACTCAACGACTACTAAATAAATGCTAAAATCCGAATACAATAATTCTGGTGCTACTTACTTCATAATGACAAAATATCTGTTTTTAAGTTAATGAGACTGTGGAAAAAATAGTATATACCATTTGGGAGAGATGCTATTTTGTCCTCGGTGCATTGTAGCCCTCGGGCTTCAAATTGCACCTCTGCCAAAGTAACGCATTTCTCTCCCTTTAAGTATAATAATGTATTATTATTTGGAAAAACCGGCTATTATTGATTTTATACTTACTATTCCAGCAAACAACAGGAAGATTTCCCTCATAACAACTTATAATCATTTCACTGCTCCGTTTTGTAATCGTTATCTTGTAATGTTCACTTTTTGAGTCATTGTTGTGGTGTAATCACAACCTAGCTTGATTTATTACCCTGTGTTTGCCTAGATACAGTACTTATCGATAAATTTCATCAGATGTTTTAATAAGACATCGTTCAAGTTGTTTGATTTATTATCTATTTTTAAAAGCTTGCAAGATATATGTTTTTAATATCAGCGTGATAATTGATATTGCCCTTGCAGGATATTGAGGCTAATAGTTTGGAAAATTTTAATAACCGTGGGATGTGTTTAGAATTAATGAAATTGCGGAATAATAAAAGTTTGTTTTCAGTTTGTAAAGGCTGATAATTTAAATATGCGGAAGTACTTCTTTCGACGAATGTTCAAAATTAATGAAAATTTAAATTGTAAAAAAAGCTTTAGACAATTTTGTAAATAATGCTGTTTCATTCAGAGATATTGCATTAACTTAAAATTGATATTTTACATAAAAAATTAGGAGGAAAACTTTTTATAAATATAGGTCGACAAATGGACCCTAAGGGTGCTAGAATTTATTAAAGGATCTAAGGCTCTAAAGATAGATGATTTTTGTTCAATTTTTATGCTGAATTCGAATTATTTCGGAAAATATCTTGTCGTTTTCCCTATTGTTTTTAATATTTCTCCAACCGGCGCATCCGCCATTATATTGAAAATCCAATTTTCGCATCGTAGATAAAAAGCGAAATACAAACCGTGGATATTTTTATTGAAATATTACACCTCAACCTTGGAGGTTCGTAGTACTCGAAATAAGTGTATAGGGTGGACGTTAGAAATTGGGTAAGACGGTCCAAATATGTTTACACGTCTGTAGACAAAATTTTGAACAGTTGTTGTAATATCAGGTATGTCAAATTGTTTTATTAATTAAAATCATAAATTAATTTTCCTTGAATAATTCTTTCAATTTTTTATCCATTCATCATTTATTACATTTTGCGCCTTGTCGGTCACCGGCTGCATGCTTTGCCTTACTGATGATAAGGTTTTACATTGGACCAGTTTCCTGTGCCGTGCAGTAATGTATTTTTAAATCATTTTCGACTGCACTTTTAAATTTGTTTTACAAAATTGAATTTCTAAGAGTTCCCTGATTCCCGTATTTTTTTTTATTGGTTAAGTTCTGAATAACCTAGTTACCTTAAGTTATCTACACTGTAAAAAAAATAATTACACATTTTAACACAAAAGAACACAATACTGAGTTAATCGAGGTTCACACGGAATTCTGTATATTTTTACACATTTCTCTGTATGTAGCAGTGTGTTAAAGGTTTAACACAATCCACTGTGTTAATATAACAAATGTTATGTGTAACTTATACACATTTCTGTGTTATTTGTATTATTGAAGGTGTAGGTTTTACACATTAACATGTTAATTTTATTGTATAATAGGTATTGATATGGAAGACTTACCTATCTTTTTAATTTGTTAATTATGTTCCTGTTTACTTTCGAAATATATATATATATATATAAGCTATTTACAGGCATTTTAGGCGCAAAGAAATAATTTTTTATAAATATAATTTTTGAAATACTTTTATTTTGACATTTTCTAGAGGTTATGCCTATCGTCGAGAATGCATTGAATATAGCCTGGAATGTTCTATTAAACGGCAGAATATATGTATTAAAAATTATAATTTCAAAAGCAAACAGGAACATAATTAACAAGGTAGGTGAGCTTCCGTATTAATATAAAGAATTGTCTGAATTATGGTGTAATTATAGAATAAAAGATATTTTACTTTTTATGATTTTATAAAAAAAAATAATATTCTGTTCAAATGAACAACAACCAAGTCTGCGACAAAATATATATGTATTAAACTTAACAGTATACAGTACTGTACAGTATATGTATATACAGTATATGTACTTAACAGTACATATTCTAATAAGGGACTAATAATGCTCTAGTAAATCATAAACAATGAAACAACAAACAAAGATGTATTTAGGAATTACATAATAGGAGTTTACGAAAATTAACTGGTAGTGATCTGAACATATAATTTTCTTTCTCTAAAGGTACACTACTGGTAAATATTACACAAATTCAGTATATTTTATTATAATACTAGTAATTTTAACGCATTTTGTCTAAAACGTATAAAAAAGCCATAGTGTAAATTACTCACTGGAAAATCTCGCTTGCACAGCAACTTTTTTACAGTGATATACAAAAAATTGTTTGTTTCATTTTTATCAATACAAAGTTTGTATAGAAAAAATGTACTTAATTTCTTGTATATTCCATAAAATAAGTGCCACTCAAAGAGAAAGTTTTTATTTCAGTTTGCAAATAGGTATTGTAAGAATTATAATTCATTTTTCTCGTAACTTAACATTATGTGGCACCTATTTTTTTCCTTCGTTGTCTACATTTGTAAAGCCCTTCATGTTTTATTACGACAGTAGTCCAGTTCCATTTTGATTGGAAATATCTTGAAATATATCTTGTCGTTCCTTTTCCCATTGTTTTTAATATTTCTCGAACTGGCGCATCCGCCATTATATTGAAAATCCAACCTTCGCATCGTAGAGAACCGGCGCGTCCGCCATTGTATTAAAAATCTAGCCTTCATCGTAGTTGAAAGGCGAAATAAAAACCGTGGAAATTTTTATTGAAAAATTACACGTCAACCTTGGCGTAGTACTCGAAAAAGGTGCGTATTGCGAGGAGGGACGTTCGCCGTCGCCGCACCGCGGGCGCGTCGGAAATTGGGGCGCCGCGACGCGGCCGCCGTCAGTGGCGTGAAGCGCCGTGTGCTGTGAGTATGAGGCGCTCCCGGTGCTGCGGTGCGTAGTGTTGCGGCCGCCGACCATGGCCTCCTCCTCCAGGTACTCTTCGTACAACTGCCTCACCAGTTGGGACAGCTACGACAGGATTCCCAGGTAACCCCAGGTTAGGCCACCATCGACCTTTAACTCACCACCTAGAGTAGAAAGAAATTCGACAGACGCGCTGGACTTCTTCGGGAATCTCCTAAATTGCAAATTCGAAAGTATAGTTCAAACTAAAGTGCTACTACGGCCAATGCTACTTACAAATACAAAAATTATACCCTAGAAGTTTTACTCAATCATCTATTTTATTTACTGTAGCTAATTATTGCTACATTTAAGAAATAACAACAGATACAGAAGTTGTAGATAATTATCTCAATTTTTTAAAGACAGTTCAAAAATACAATTCAACATTGTTAAAAAAAATATAGAAACTTATTGTTTAAAATCGCCTTACATATTTTTCGATATGAGAAAGCTACTAACTTGTCTTTGTAAGTGATAAAATAAGTTAGTGTTGAAATGTGGCCTTTATAGGATTCAGCTCTGCTAATTTGTAAAAATTGGTAATTGTAATTACAAATTCAGAAGTTGTAGATAATTTTCTCATTTTTTAAATGACAGTTCAAAAATGCATTTCAACATTGTTAGAAAAATATAAACTTCATTCGACAGGAGTTTCAGATAACCCCAGGTTAGGCCACCATCGACCTTTAATCCGAAAGTCTAGTTCAAACTAATGCAGTGCTACTATCATAGCCATTTATAATAGAAACCAAAATAAAATACAAAGTGCGTAGAAAGTTATGGTTATTTTTTTATTCAATTGAAACTAAACTTTTTGTTTCTAAATTCGATATTCTTTTCGTGTGTCAAAAGCCGGCCTTGATTAAATTTTACCCTAGGAGTTTTACTTCAGTCACTTATTATATAAGAGTGTTCCTTAATAAGTGTGCAATATTTTAGCAGTAGATTCTACAATACAAAATAAGATTTTGTTTTATAAATAAGGGTTGAAAATTATTCCTAAGGGGGCTGTGTTCTCCTGAGAGGGACCTCAAGAGACCATGTTTTTCAAAATATTCCCAAAACGAATTATCGCATAATTATGAATTTTGGTATGTAGGACACTGGTTAAATGTTCTAACCAATTATATAAAAGCTGTTTAAAAAGGAACATCTCATGCAGGGGGGTTCACGGGAAAACTTCGCCCCCAATTTTTTGCACGTCAATATTTTCAAATTTAAACATCAAAGTATGACATATACTTTTTATTAAAAAAATTTGCTCTTGATTTACTTTGATAAAATGCTTCGTTTAAAAAAAAATTGATTTTAAGGTTTCGTTGTATAATCTAAGAAATGGAAAAAATATCATGAATAGGAAGACAGGCCATGAAAGCATATCCTATACCTATCTTCAACTGTTTCTGAGAAATAGTTTTACAAATATGTCAAATTATCATAAAAATTGCTCTATCATTAAATTTTTTGTAGTGAAACGGTAACATTTATCATTTAATATTAACATGTGTAGGGAAAATGACCGGCCATGTCCACTGTTGACAACGGACGGTATGAGAAATTGTTGACGTATGATATATAATATATTTGCTAGTAACTCCTGATATCTGGTACATATATAAACATTTACATATTTTCTCAAAAAGTGTATGCTGGATTTTTTTCAACACGTGTTGCATTTTTTTCTTTTACCGTACTACTGACTGGGCGAATATTGTTGGCATAGTATATTTGTACATCATCCTTTATGTCAAATATAGTTTATATGAGTTCATATTTATAATTATTTTTGATGGTAAGTAATTTTACAGCAAATTTGACAGTAAAAATTAATAAAGCTTAAAAATAGCAATTTTTAAGAGTCTTTATTTAAATAGGCGGAAACAAGCGCTTGTAAAAATCAAACTCGTGTAAATTTTGTTGTTTGCGACCCTAGAGTAGAGTTTTCCAAAGTTACACCAAAATCTAAAATGGGTCGGCAACAACTTTTTTTATTTTCAGACTATTTTGTATAGAATGACTCATAATAGTGTTTACTAAAAAGAAACTCCCTTATTTTCAGCCACCTGATTAAAGTGCTTGAGTAGCACATGTGAAATGTATTATTTTTGTATAGTTTTTAGATGAAATATGTTCTTCTTTTAACATGTACGCGACTGCATTACTTAACATTACAAAAATTTTATCTGAAGCATCTTGATCTGGCCATATTATAATAAAAACAATCAAAAGGTATCGATGTGATACCGACTATGACAGTGCTCCGTAAATAACTAAAACTAAAAGCGCAGTTCAAAATGTGAGTTATCTCTGAAGGCCAACGACCTGCACTAACTTTATTTGTAACGCATATGATTGTATAGACAAGTCGACCATTACCAGATCGAAACTATTTCTATACAAGTGCATAATATTGGTAATTTTTATACAGAATCCCACGATTTGCTGCTAAAATTATAAAGTGAAATAAAACTATTACGCTTTAGGTAATATTTTAATCAATATTGTAAATTTACTTAATATTTGTAAAATTACATAAAATAATTATAAAATTACCATAACTAATGGTAGATATTATGTAAATATAAATAATTTCTTTGACATTTTACAGACATTTTTTAGAGTGTAATACGGTTTATGCCAATGACATTTCAATGGAACGTTTAAAATATGATATGTGTGTTTACCGAGATTTATTCGTAAATTACATATTACCGAAATAAAGTTTAGACATTATCTAGGACTCCATACAAAACACTATATATCTGTGCTTTTAAAGGCAATATAAATATTATATTATTTATTACTCACGCCAGCTACTGATAAATATTTTACGTCCGGATAAGATCTGAATTCTAACTAGGTCACCTGGAAGTCAAACTAGGGGCAGAACGGAATTTATATTTACGAACTCCATACGCATTTTTATTTACGTTATGTTCACAGTCATATGCGATTAGATTGTGTTGACATCAGGGACGGGGTCTCTAGAAAAATAAAAGTTCATTTTAGATGCAGAATAATTTTACTTACAGGATGGTTCATTAGTGTGGCATAGTACAGTAGCTCTGTTTGGTACATAAGGATTAACCGTTAATGAATGATTTACTACTAATCAGCTATCCTTAAATATCACTGAGGGCCGGTTGTATAAAAAGTACCTGAACTGCCGTTCAATAGAACTTAGTTCAAATTCTGAACCTGGTTTATTTACATGTGTGTTATATAAACGAAACTAATGTGTAGTTCAGCTGAACTATGCATTATCGAGGTTGGTAGAAGTGCGGCTGCTGAATTTTGATTTTTAACTGTGACATTTGACAATTTAACCTAAGTTGGCGTGAAATTTGTCCAATTTTGTAATGTTATGTTCTACCTTTTGAGTTTTATTTTACTGTAGGATATATGTTACTTAAATAATTAATTATATAGTGTTTTATCCATGTTTCATCTAACTTACTTACAGTGATAGTAGTAGTGGGTATTTCTCTCCCATCTGTTTTAATTCATTGCTATTGCAGAACAAATAAAGACAAAGTAGTGATACGTGTGGAGTTTTTTAATAATATTTTTCTTTAATACCTTATAATTAACTGTTATAATAAATACTCAGTGTCACTCAGAGTCAACTACAAATTCTTGAATTTTTTAGGATGCTTCCATAAATAAACTACAGACATAGTTAATAACTCTTTATAACAAACGACATCGCTGCAAATTCCCTTCACTTTACAAAATGAGTTGATCGTTCTCTCAATTGACACTTTTAGAATGTAAGACAGCATTTACTAAAACCCTTCATCATCTGTTATGGGTCAGTCTAGTCCATCGTAACAAAACACAGAAATACTCAAAAATGTATAATTCAATATTCAAGTTTATAATCACTTGTCAAGTGTCAAACCGTTGAACTGCAGTTCACTTGGTTAAACCGCCGAGATCGGTCAGTCAGTTTAAACTACGATTTGATCGACGTTTAACGTTTATACAAACTGATTTTGCCTTTGATTTACAGTTTAACATTAAACTTGAGTTCAAAATCTTTATGCAACCGGCCCTAAGACCGAGACCATGATAGTTACATTAGGGGAGATTGAGTATGAACCTAATTTTGAAGCTGTTAAATTCTTGGGAGTTTATTTAGACTATAAATGACTGTGGGATCTACATACTTATTATATATGCAAAAAAATATCAAAGAACATGTACTTACTTTATAGCCTTCCAAGTGAAGTTTCAGTGAATATTCTAGTGAGAGCATATTACAGTTATATACACTCTCACATATCGTATGCTCTTATTGTGTGGGGTCATGCTACTTCCACTATGAATGTGTCCGCACAGCAAAGGAAGGCAATTAGTATTATTTCCTTCCGGTCTTAGTTATAGAGGCGACTGCACTTACCATAAAGGACAGATGGCTTGCTAAGTCAGGTGAGATGACGTAGTTATATATTTAAAACAAAACAATTATTTTTCTATTATTTTATAATGCTTTTATGGCTATATTAACATTACTTTTTGTTTTACGAATTACTTTACCGCACTTCTGATAAACATTTACAAATCTAGTTGGTACAATCTTCATGTATCCATTTCGAACAACGCATCTGATCCAATGTTCATCTTCTTTATTTATGTTCTTCCACTACTCTCCACATCCAACACTTGTTTCACTATCGTCACTGTATGCTATTATATCAGACGAGTCATTATATACTATACCTTCTTCGTCAAAAGACACTTTGTGTAATAACACTAACATTTATAAATAAATAGATAAGAATATACGAGAAATTGATTTCCGTCGAAAGAAAATTTCTATGGCTACTAGTTTCGCTTATGCAACATTCAATTGTTATTTCATGGGCGCCATATTGGATCTACACTGGATTGGATCACAGTAGTAGATGTAGAATAAAATTACGAATACTTCAATATGTAACACTACTATTTTATTTGAAGAATAACCCATAAAATCTAAAAAATACAATAATTTAAACAAGAATCGCTATTTTTAGTTTTTTATTTATAATATTTCAGCAACGGCAGGAGATATTTTGGATCTGTTTCTTTTACCTTAATGGCAATCAAAAGGTGCAATTCTTTTCTAATTTAAGCTACAGTTTATAGTGGCAGCCAAAAATTTATTCGTACTAATTTACTTCACATACAGTTTTTTATACAGGGCGAATCTCCAATAATCGGAAGACGTGTTTAGGGGGCAAAAGTGAACAAAAAGCGTAATAAACATATGGTCGAATATCAACGGTTACTGAGATAGCAATAAAAATATTCTTATTACTAATTTTACGAAAGCTGTTATTATTTGATATTTTATTTTGAGTAGGTCATGCATTCTAAACCAAACTCACATTAGTGATGACTAATTATCACATTTATTTTGACGTTTGTGATTTAATCTCTTATTTTATAACTGTGGCATTTTTTTACATGTGCGTTCGATTATTGCACACACACAATTTCGTAATGCCTGCCACATTCAGTCATCGAGAATATGCTGATATTATTTTTAATTATGGTTATTGCAAAGGTAGCGCTAATCGTGCAAATGCTGAATATCGACATCGCTTCTCGAATAGAAATGTATTCCAGACAGTCTTCAACAATGCACGTGAAACAGGACTGTTTCCCAGGTCTGGTTTAGCAATGGAACGTCTCCAAATTAATCAAACTACGGCATGGGAAGTCATTCACAAAAATGGTTTAAAACCTTTCCATATTCTGCGCGTCCAGAATATTCAAGATGGTGATAATGAGTTGCGGTTGCATTTTTGCAATCAGATAAAATGCAAACCATACACTTTACAAATACATTTTGTTCACTGATGAGGCTCAATTTACTCAAGATAGAGTAAGTAACTGTCACAATGAACATGGATAGATGAAAATCCATACGGCACGGTGGAAAGTAACTTTCAGCACAGATTCAGCATTACGTGTGGTGGATCGATTACTTGGCCCAGTTGTGCTATATGGTCATCGTACTAGAACTGGATATGTAGAATTTTTAGAAAATAATTTGACAGATCGATGTTTCATTGGATATTAGGCAAAACATGTGCTTTCAGCAAGACGAGGCCCCTGCCATTTTAGTCGTGTTGTGATCAATAATCTTAACAATCGCTTTCCAACACCGCTGGATTGGCCGGGGTGGTTCCTTGATTACTGCCTTTGGGATGGTTTAAATCATTAGTATGTGCAACAAAAGTGAACACAAGAGAGGCGTTATTCGATCGGATTGTCAATTGCGCAGCACTCATAAGAGAAAATCACCGCACTTGAACGAGCTAGGCGGACGGTGGTATATTTGAAAATTTAATTAATTAACTTCGGTTTACTAGATCTTTAATCAATGTTATAATTTAAAATACCTACAGAATAAACACTTTTCTCTACTGATGCACTATAATAATTAACTCGGGTAATTTTTCATTGCTATCTCAGTTACCGTTGATATTCGACCATATGTTTATTAGGTTTTTTTGTTCACATTTACCCCCTGAACACCCTTTTTCAATATTGGAGATTTCCCCCAATCACCCTGTATGTGCGACATTGTCAAAATATTTATTTAATTTTTTTTTTTTCATTTTATATGACAAAAATTATTTTAAGTTTTAGCAGTTCCTTTATATTAAAAATACAACACCCTGTAGTTAAGGCTTTTTTATACTTTAATTCTCTTTAACTTGGGCACGTATTCCTATAATTATTTTCGTTAATTCAATTTTTTTAACTACTAAAAAAATAATTGATTACTTATAAAATAAATTACTTTAACAAACATTTTTATAAAACTTTGTAGTGGGGGTAACAAAAATACTGGTGAGCCTGGCTTGCAAATTCTGATGGTCAGGTTTGTAAAGAGCTTCTCTGGTTTGCGTCCAAGGTTGCTGTGAAGCAAATGCTATCTCTATCTGTGTTCAAGAGAATATTCCTAGAATGTGTCAGGACTAAACTGACCCGAGTTCTGGGTCACAGCGGTGTGACAGGCAACGAAAGAGATGTTGGCCAAGCAGTCAGTTAGTCAATTTGTGGGATCTGGACCAGTTGAAGTTACTACAATGCTGTCTTGCAAGTTTCATTGATGGCTGGAAAAGCGATCAAAGGAAGATTGGACGGGTGGGTACTTATAGAGGGCACATGACCGGAATTTTATTTTGCTTAACAGAAGCAACACTAGGCAATGGGTCTCCTAATGGGTCACGGACATCTCAACAATCACCTACATAGATTGGTTTAAGCAAAGTCGTAAGGTCCTGGCTTTACCACAACGTAGATGAGGATTTCCATCCTTTGCAACTGTGTCTGTTTAATGGTAAAGAAGCACAAGTATCTTGGGGCGTCTTCTACTCAAGATATTAAAGATTCCAACAGCGCTGGTGCTGACCCGCGCATCACGAAATTGTTCTGAACTATACAGTAAAATAGTGTTTAAAGATTATATTTCAAAATTGTATGCTTTATAGTATGTGAAATAATAATACAAATTGTGTTATGAGCTATAATCACAACAAATTGTAGAACACAGGTCTATAGTTTACTATTCTTTTTTCTTCAGAGTAGTTATAGTACCTTTCAGCTTGAAGAACTGTTGCAAAAAAACTGTTTAGAACTGATTTAATTCGATTACGAGCCTATGTATAGCTAATCTTTACTCGGAAATCAAGAACGACTAAAACCTTTCCACCTACGGACTGAGATATTTTCCATTTATGTAGATTTTTTAACTTACCCCTGCCGTCGTTGAAAGTCTACATTAAAAAGTACTTAATTTGTATTCTGGATTTCTATCAGCGAGTTGATTTAAATGTACTGCTTTATGAGACGGCAATGTACACGAAAGAATTATATAGAAGTTTATTTTCCACACGTTTACTGTTTGTGAACTTGTATATGTAAGAAAACAGCGTAAAAGTATTCGAACTATTTAAGAAAAACTTAATAGAACGGGAATCTGTCTGCTAATGTAAATATATGAATATATTCACAGAAAGCAATACATAGGAACGCTAAATGTGAAAGTTAATTAAATGAAACTGCAGAAGTAAGGTCATAGACAAATATTTTCTAATGTCGAAAGAAGGGCTCGAGAAACAGGAAAGTTTTTCAATAATATCCGAGAATGTTCTAGTGTAACAAAGGTACAAAATTAAGAAAATATTTTGCATGCAGTTGAAGATGAACCGCAGATAAGTACTAAATGTTTATCTGGAGAAACTGGATTATCAAGAACTTCTGTACACCGAAATTAAACGTAATCTACTACATCCATATCCCCCATGGGTTGAGTTGGTTGGGTCATATAGGTAATGTCCCACTACAAACCTGCAATCACTATATTCGCAAGATTTGGCAACGCGGTCAGTGACCTAGATCTCCTACGGCAACCCTACATTAGGATTTACCTGCACCTGTTTATTATTTACATGTTTATGATGAGATTGCTTTTTATTTACTTTTTATTGTTACAATTTATTAAAATTATTTATTTTTTCCATTAAAAAAATCTAGTTTGAAATACTTTGTCAAATTTCTGGCTACGCCACTGTCCATATCACATTCAAAAAGTGCAAGAGCTATTGCCTCAAGATTAGGATCAACGAGTGACCCTCAATTCCTTCAGTTTTATATTTATTACTATCAAATTTTAAAGACAAAGCCTACTACTGACTTTTTGATTTTTTCTAATAAACGCTACTAAATTCTTGTTTTAATTAATGCATTTTAAAATTTTTTAAATGTATCAAGAAAGAAGAAAGTGTGTTATTTTAAATTGCGCGCGGGATATTATCATTCTTTGCAAAGTCGATCAATGAAAAAAAGTTTGGTGTAATTTTATGGGTGACTCACCCTCAATCACCTTTTAGTGTTAAAATTTACTTGAACTTATAGTCAAAGACCAATAATAAACTTAAATTACGTACTAAATTTGGTTATTCCAAGTTAAAGTAATTCAGAGATATTATTTCTTTTTTCGAATATTTGACCCCACTTTGAAGGCAATGTTTGATCAAATTACAATATTTTGAAACCCCTACATGCATCTAGTCTGTATCGGTATCTATATCTTATGAGGAGCACCGTGTATTTATTGGTTCTTAGTCCAAGAAATGCCGCGCTTCATTACTTTTTGCCAAAAGTTTCGCGTATTGGAATTCCGCTGACTAATTTATTTAGAGGCGTCAGCAAATTATAATTTAATATAAATATTATTATATATTGCACATAACACTAAAATTACAAAATCCTTCAGAAAATGCAATAAAAAAAATGCTGAATGACCCCATTACTTACATTACATTAAATTATTTCATCTTGTTCAGTCATATCTTTACCGGCGTAAATTGTCTCGTATAATGGTTTTAATTCTAGAACATTTATAGCAACATCTAGGGTACCGCAAGGATCCAACTTAGGCGCCTATTTTATTCATTTTATATGTCGATAATAATAGTAATCTTTATTATCTTTTATGACAATACATAAAATGTTGTATAAAACAAACAAAGCACGTATAATAAATTTAAATATAAACAATATAATATTACATAATAAAAATTATAGTCATACAAAATATTCATCAAGCCTATGAAAACATTTGTCAATGAGATATTCTTTCAGTTTTTTCTTGAAGGCAACTAGAGTTAAGATTTGTTATATTTATAGGCATTACGTTAAAGAGTTTAAGCCCTAAGATCTTACGTGAATTGGATGCAATAGTAAGTCTGTTGAAAGGTGTATAAAATTTATTTTTCTGCGTCGTATTCAGAGCGTGAAAATCCTTATATAAGATAAAAATCATTTTTATTGCAGGGTATGAATAAACAAAGTTCAAAAATGAACAGAGATGGTAATGTTAAAATTGTATATGTCTTAAAAATATTCTTACAACTTGTAGTATTTGGTACGCCAGCTATTGTCCTGATGATCTTTTTCGTACCTAGGCCAGAGTCTCGAGATGACTGTCCGAATTTTCTATTACTTCCAGAAAAACAAACCGTTAATTAACTACTTCTTTATTAACTATACTCAGTACACTACTGAACACTAATTAGAACTCAACTAAACACTTATTTAATTAATCGCTATCTAAATCACTTTGATATCTCCAACTAAACACTTCAATTCAACACTGTAATACAAGACTTATACAAGACTAACTTAATCGGCCGTTTATTTTTCTTTTATAGACCCAACGAATATTCCAGGTATATTCTAGCATCTCTAGATCTATTTTCTAGCATCTCTCGAACGACTCGAACCCTTCTCGTCGTTTCTCAAATTTTCTAGTCCCGTCTCGATCCACGGTATTTTGTTTGTTTAACAGAATCGTGTAGGGGCGATCGGGGCAATCTTAGTAATTCGCGGTACCACAGTCGTCGATTTGGGTGTGAGTGGGGCAAATTCCGTGACAGTATGTTCCATTGTCCTAGTGCAAGGACTAATATCCTCATGAAGTCTCCAGTATATATTATGTCAAATAACTTTAACCATATATCTAATTTGTATGACTTAAATACATGTACTCTTAAAGACTTGATATCTATTGGAAACTTTTGTTGACATTTGGTTTGGTAACTAGAGAATTATAGATTGATACTTTTTAATTACTAGTTATAATTATTATATATAAAGATACAATAGAATTACCACTCTTTTTGTGGTAATTCTATTGTGTGGTCCTGTAAATGGAATTTATTCTGTTGGGCAATCAATGCTATTATTACACTGCAAAAAAATAATTACACATTTTAACACAAAAGAACACAATACTGTGTTAATTGAGGTCCACACGGAATTGTGTATATTTATACACATTTCTCTGTATGTAGCAGTGTGTTAAAGGTTTAACACAATCCACTGTGTTAATATAACAAATGTCATGTGTAACTTTTACACATTTCTGTGTTATTTGTATCATTGAAGGTGTAGGCTTTATACATTAACATGTTAATTTTATTGTATAATAGGTATTGATATGGAAGACTCACCTATCTTTTTAATTTGTTAATTATGTTCCTGTTTGTTTTCGAAATAATTTTTAATAAATATAATTTTTGAAATACTTTTATTTTGACGTTTTCTAGAGGCTTTACCTATCGTCGAGAATGTATTGAATATGAACAACAACCAAGTCTGCTAACAAAATATGTATGTATTAAAATTAGCAGTATAATAGTACATATTCTAATAAAGGACTAATAATGTTCTAGTAAATCATAAACAATGAAACAACAAACAAAGCTGTATTTAGGCACTACATAATGGTTACGGTTACGAAAATTTACTGGTGGTGATCTAAATACATAATTTTCATTCTTTAAAGTTACAAAAAAGTTACAAACGTCAGAGTAAACTCCTAAAATGTTTAATAGTTATATTCTACTTAGTTTTAGCTTTATTACAATTATCAGTAATATTTGTTATAGTTATGTAAGTACTTACCATTTCCCTTGATTAAACCTCATTTTAAATTTAAATATTCTCCATTTGAACACAGTGAACGAGAGGTAACTGTATACCGCTACATGACCAATATGGCGTAGTAACGTGTGTTGGATCAGCTGATATACTGCAGCTGCGCAGTTGTGCTCCACCAGTCAGGAGTAGGGATATAGAATACAATTAAGTTGTGTGCGTGTTAAGTTTACACAAAATGGTGTACTTTTAACTCGCAACTGGTCAATATTACACAAATTCAGTATATTTGATTATTATACTAGTAATTTTAACACATTTTGTCTAAAACGTGCCATAGTGTGTAAAACTATTAAGACGGAATTTTTACACATCCGAAATAACACACTGGAAAATCTCGCTTACACAGCAACTTTTTTTACAGTGTATGTATCATTATTACATGCGGAAATACCTACCATAAATTAAAATACAGAATTGAATGTATAACACTAGTACAAAATTGGTTCTGGTGCATTTTCGAACATATGCAGTTTGTTTATGAAAATCTAACAATTGTTCCTTAATATATACGTACATAATATTTTGAAGTAGCAAATCAAACAGCATTTTTAATAACTATTGCTCGGTTGTCCTAAAATACGCTGGAATAGCGCCAGCACCAATTACTTTCTGCACGTTCCATCTACTACACTCTTACGAAGTAACTGCCAATTATGCGACACTACCTCATTGTTTTTCACACACGCTATTGCCTCAGGGCAAAGGTACCCACACCTAAATGAAATTGTATTATGAGAAAACTCTGGTAATGCTATTACAACGGTATGGGTCTACCCTAAAAACTGCGGTCGATATTGGGCGTGAACCGGGCGATTCAAATTAAATTGGGGTCGAAAAAATTAATTCGGATTCGTCTTCACCGGTACAAGTCAGTAAATATTAAATTCCGCCAATTTATCATTTTTTATGTCGCCAATTTTTCGCGGTTGTTTGCACAGCGAGTTTGGATTAAAAATGTCGACGCGGGAAGGATAACCGATCGACGTAATTTCTAATTTTTATGTTGAGTGTATAGAGGCTCTAAATTTTAATCGAGTTGATAGTATTTATTAAATTATGAAGAATGCCAACAAGAGTACTAAAAAGAAAAAATACAGGCGCTTTATAAGTGGTTGTGGATTGAAAATTGAAAAAATAAATTTTAAAATTTTTAGTTGTTGGATTTTATTTCAATAAAAAATGAAGTCAAAACTAAGGAAGTGTTTCGTTTCGGATGTCTTCCAAGTCGTTACAATAATTTTAGGAGGTGATAGAATACGTGATTTTGAGTCGACTGAAACAAACATACCTATATACCAAGTGTTACAATATTTGTGATAACTAATTTTTTAATATGTTTTAATTTAACCGTACTTTTCTACAATTATTATCGAAGTGTAGAAAAAAAAACAACTTTTTTTATTAGGAATTAATGGATTATTTAAATGATTTAACCAATAAAATCCAAAGTGGCTTCGTCACTTAATTAGAACTTCATCAACATGGTTGTTCTACTTCGTAAAAGCGAAGAGTCAAATTTAAATGTGGATTTTATTTAAACCTTTTGTGTGTAGGTTTATTCAGATATTATTAAAAAATTACCTAAGCAATGCTGTTTCAGTTCTTAGGAAAAGTTTCTTAATAAACATTCTAAAAATTAGGGAAATTAATCTTAAGACGTTTAAGTATGCAGGGAGCGCATTCGCCAAAACATAGGACAGCAGTTTAGTACGTAAAAAAAAGTTAATGATAAAAAAAACTTTTTAAAAACAAGCTTTTATTTAAGTGCCCTAAAAAGAAGAAAATAAACTTTAAATTAAATCAAACCAATCAATTTAGCAATACACAATTTATTAAATGATATGAAAGCTTGTCGCGAGATTTACCTGTATACTAACTAGTTTTGCTTGACATACTTATTACAAGTAATTCTATGAAAGAAAATGTTTCCTATAAAATATGCAAATCTTGCGACAAGCTTTTATATCATTTAATAAATTGTGTAATACATGTTATAAATTGACTGGTTTGATTTAATTTAAAGTTTATTTTCTTCTTTTTAGGGCACTTAAATAAAAAGTTACTTTTTTATCATTAATTTATTTTTTAGTTACGATTGGGAATGTTTCTAAGTTTGTGCATTTCATTTAATGCGTCGTTGTCCTCCATATTTTGGATTTAATGTGACGTTGTATTAGTTTTCGTGTTCTCCTCAGCAAGCCCTTTCATTTGATACCCATACTGTAGTAGTGCAGAAAAAATAACTAGTCCGCCATCTTGGATGATCCACCAATTTTCTTATCACTCCAGAGATTTTTATGAAATTTTGGACACACCTATTAATCATTAAGGAGCATTGTTTGATGTAAAAAATGTTTTAAAATCTTTTCCAATGACGTCCGTATGAGGTTTGAACTAAATATTTTTGAAGAAAAAAATGGTATGTCACTGCTTTTTCTTAAAACTAAAGTTATAGCCATAAAACCAAAAAAATGTTTTCCCCAAGTTCGAGACTGTTTTTGATATTTTGTTGCCATTTTGTAGACACCCACCATGCGTGGAAACACTTTTTGTGGGGCAAAGATTAATTTTCTACTTTCACAAATGACGTTTACGTAGGCATGATATTGAACATTTGAAAACGGTAAGCTCATTAAATGCCCCCTTAAAGCAAATGAAATGAAAATTAGTAGGCTGGGTAAAGTGTCATAATTGTTGACGCTTATTTTCGCAATAAAGTTGACATTGATTTTTCATTATTAAACAATTATTATTAAAGTAGGAGGTAAAATTTTATAAAAAATGGTAAATTTTACAATCAGTGAATTAGCTGACATGCATTTTACTTATGGGGCTGCCGACGGAAATGCATACAAAGCCAGGAGGATATACCAAGAGCGGTATCCAAATCGCGCAAATTTAAAAGTAGACCACAGTGCTAAAGGAGTCCCTGTAACAGTAAGAACACCGGAACTTGAAGAAGGAATTTTACATGAAATTGAGGAGAACCCTGAAACTAGCACGAGGAAAATCGCGGCAACATTTAATGTTTCACACGTACTTGTTTGGAAAATTCTTATCGAAAATTTGTTATATCCATATCACATTAAAAAAGTCCAGGCATTACTCCCTAGAGATTTCCCGTTGCGCATTAATTTCTGTGAGTGGTTTCTTCAAAAGCTGCTGGAAAATCCGTTATTTGACAAGTACATTCTTTTTACCGATGACGCTAGTTTCTCAATACGAAATTTCCATAATAACCCTTTTGCAATTGTTGAATCATATCATCAAGAACAGCTTTCATTAAATGTTTGGGCTGGTATTATTATTGACGATTATTTGATAGGCCCATTTTTTCTTCCAAGAAGATTAGATGGACAATCGTATTTACACTTCTTTGAAGAAGATCTGCCGCCAATGCCGCCTTCCTCTTTTATTAAGAAATTAGATGTGGCTAATGCACGATGGTGCGCCTCCACATTTTAGCTTACGGGTGCGAGAATTTTTAAATCACAACTATCGCGATCGGTGGATAGGCCGCGGAGGAACGCAGTCATGGCCGCCCAGATCTCCCGACCTTAATAGTTTAGACTACTTTTTCTGGGGTCATCTGAAAAGCTTGTGTACGCAGTGCCGATTCAAGCCGAAGAAGAGTTACGAAATCGTATAATAGTATGCTGCCAAACCATAAGAGACACCCCAGGAATTTTTGAAAATGTACGTCAGTCTATGCGAAGAAGAGTAGATGCTTGCATACGTGTGGGTGGAGGACACTTTCAACAACTACTGTAAATACATAATTTGTGTTTTTTATTTTGTTTGTATTTTCTTGTCTCGTAGTTTCGTTTTAGGTTTAAGATTTTGAATTTATCGTTTCACTAAATAAATCACGATTTTTAAAATAAAATTTAAAAAAAATCAGAGGCGTACCGGTTTTTTCTATCCAAACATTTAATATTATGCCTACGTGGAGGTCACTAGTTAAAGTAGAAAATTAATTTTTTTCCTAAAAAAAGTGTTTCCACGCATGGTGGGTGTCTATACAATGGCAACAAATGGTGCATCTTACGAGAGTAAGTCTAGGGACCAAATTTGCTATAAAATAAATGGAGATTTTACAAATAATTTTAGTTTTTAGGAAAAGCAGTAGTGTACCATTTTTTTCTTCAAAAATGTTTAGTTCAAACCTCATATGGACGTCATTGGCAAAGATTTTAAAATTTTTTTTACATTAAACAATGTTCTTTATGATTAATAGGTGTGTACAAAATTTCATAAAAATATCTGGAGTGATAAGAAAATTATAATAAAAAAGTAAATTTTTTCTTAAAACTGTAACACCCTGTAGCTCAAAAATTAAGAGGTTTAGGACATATGTTGATATTAAGGTTTCTTCTTAAAATGACCGAAGGATTCGCACGCTCAAATGTCGGTATTAATTAATAAACACCCTGTATAGACTTTGTTTTTGTACTCTATTGTACTGTATTGACTATTGCTATACATTTTTTTTATAATGTCAAATGACCAAAATAAAATTATTATTATTATATACAAGAATGACATCAAAATTTAAAGTGCATGTCATCATCATGTCATAATAGTTAAATTATTAGTTTACGTATCTATTTTTATACCTTTCGAATATTGAATTAAAATAATTTGTGCTCTTATGCTATGCTTTCCAACTGTATAAAAGTTTCATATTCATTTAATTTCAAATAATTAAACCAACTTATTTTTAGCCATACTCCATTTTATTTTTACGCTTGATCGATTAAAACAATAAATAACTAAATAACCTGCAAGGCAAAATTTCGCATCGTCCTTTGTAATTTTTTTCCTACGTGTATTATTCACGTCACTGCATAACTAGATGTAGGTGAGATTACAGCGAAGGAACTGTAACGCCTTACGTCCTTTTCCTAAATAATTCATATTCACCGGTACGTTTTCTATCAGCGTCTGTAATTGCATTGGAAACTTGAGGAAACTTTAAATTATATTGCTGAAGTAAAAGTTTCTGTTTACTCGTAACGACATTCTCTTTCCGATAATGTGCAGCTGTTTTTATGCACCTTTTAAAAGGACTTTTAACTTTAAAATAACGAGTTTTTAGTTCTTATTCAATAGTATTTTATACAAAAGGAATAAGAACAGTTTTGTCGTTCATTTTCTCCTGAAGTTATACGTGTACTCACCGATTATAGGAAACTATTAGATCTATTTTTAATGTATTTCCTATAATGACTGAATGACCTGAATGATATTATTTATTAAACTTATATTACTACAGTACTCAATACGCAGTATGAATAAATAATCAACAAAAAGAATTTGAGAATAAGTTACATCTGCAGGTTATGTTAGATTTTCATCTAACAGTCTACTAAGTCTGTCTTTACCAACTTCTGGGTGCCGTCGTATTCTTTATGACGTCTCTTCATTTCGTATTTTTTTAAATTTTTACTAAGGTAAGGAAATATACTGAAATGGAAAAACGTTTCCAAAAGGCTAACTGAACTTAAATCCTTGTTATGTCTTCAATAAACGCATTTACATTGACGAAAAACATTTATTTATGTAAGAATATGGCACATTTCGGAGACACTCTGTATAAAATAAGTTGGAACACTTTAGAATGAACTAGAACATACTAATTATTTCTTTGTAATTGGAAATTTAAAAATGTTATTAAGTGAAGCTTATTTTGCTGCGACCATCTCTAATGTTGTATGCCCAAATGTCGAATTTATATGAAAAAATGAAGAGCTTTACGAAAAGTTATCAGGAGTAATAAAATATTCTAAACAAAATTCTTACGTTATTACACATTATCCATAGGCGTACCTCAGCAAAAAGTGGGAGATAAAATAACCAATTCCCCCATTTCTTCGTTTGTTTTATATCCGTCGTTTATAATAATATTCTTGAGCATTTGGTTAATAAACAAGTATCTCTATAAAATTTCAAAATATTAACTGAAAATCTGAAGAAATTATAGCGAAAAAAACAATTTTAGAAGTTCTACTTTAACACCATGTACTTGTCATCAGTCTTAGAAATTGGCCATTTTCAAAATAATTCTTTTCAACAATCAACTGCTAATTTTAACAATTATTAGACAAAATTTATGTTAATAAGTACTTTTCAATGTAAGGTCCAGTTTTGGTTAAAATCAATTACTTAAAAAAATCGAAAAAATCTGAGGCTTTCATTTTTCATATACAGATAAGAGAGATGTGACTGTTTTTTGTTGGCAATTAAATTTCAATGGACGTGCTGGGCAACGAGAATATTTGGGAGGATTTAGAAATAGATTACAACTTAAATCAACAATTTAAAGAATCTGTTTAGCAATTTAGAGTAAAAAAGACAAAAAAACTATAATCTATTTTTAAACTAAGAGGAGTAAATGAAGAAGTCATATATACACAGGGAAAAGTAACTAGAAAATATAACTAGATCATTTTGGCGGTAAATTTGAAACAAAAAATAGAGAATATACACAAAAAGCAATACGACTCGTTGCTGAGTTATGAAAAGAAATATTTCATTTGCTTTAGGATTAACAAGGAGAGAGAATAAACACAAAATAATCAACGAAGTGGGAATGTTAATCTTAGCCAAATATAACTGACATTTTAAATGTTAGGAGCTGACAGTATTGACATTGACAGTAAACATGAATTTATGTAAAGCTGTATAAACTTGGCGACAAATTAACCAATAACAAGGTAGTGTTTAGGCGCGAGAAATTTAAATCACTCCTCTTAGTTTAAAAATAAAGTATAATTCAGGACGATTTGGAGCTGCAAGAATCAGTATGATTTCCATTTTAAAAACGTTGCATGTTGAAAATTACTATACGTAGCATTTTACACCAGTGGAGATTTTATTGCTTGTCGATATATCCAATTTGCAAGGGAATTTTGGCGTCTACTTCGTTAAAATATTGTACAATGAACTATGCAGCTGATTATTGAAAAGCTATTTTCTCGAAAATGGCTAATTTTCGAGACTAATACCAAGTGCACTTTTTTAATAAAAAAAACGTTTATGTGGCGTCCTCTAGAAATTACGTCGAAATAGACAACAGATTATGATTTCTCATATCCAAAAAACATCTATTCCCAAATTTTTAAGTTATACATTCAAAGACAGTGTAATTATTACACAAAATCACTTTTTAAATTTCGTTTTTGACACCCTGTATCTTTTTTATTATCAAATTTTATTAAGGCAAGTTAGCTCAAATCGTAATATTTTATGTAAAATCTAGTATATCCACATGGGCCATTACTTATGGACCACCCTGTATAGGTAAGTACGGTTAAATCACGGTATAGGGAGACCAGTAAAAACACTCGGGCCGAAATAATAAGTCGCGCATAGCAGCTCGCGCATCCATTTCAAGCTGCAGAGACCTCAGTTTACATCCAATTCTGGGAGTGCGAACATCGGTTATATAGAGCCGTATTAAAGCAATATTTTGAGTCTGATCGAGGTACGAGTCGCTGCGCAGCAGTTAGATGTTTAAATATATCATCTGTAAGTAGTAATTTAAGTTTCTTTAAATTTGCTAAAGACATAAATAAGTAATAAGTAATCTATAATATACTGTACAAACCATAAATGATATTTTACTGCTATTGCCTTACCTATCAACTTATTTCTTAAGTATAACATTGGAATAAAAATACTTCTCATGAAAGTGAAGTTTAAAATATACATATTTATATTATTCACAAATACAAATTTTTATTTTAGAGCAAAGTTCTGTGCAGAGGCTTCTAATATAGAAGATTTATTAGAAAAGCTGCTCAGGATTAGTAATAGTTCATACAAACTATGTCAAATACATTTTTAAAATAATATGTTTTCTAACGATTCGCGCAATAGATTACGCAAAGAGGCCGTTCCAACGTTTCCTGCACAAGACGGCTCATCTTCAAATTATGTAGATGATCATATTTCTTGTAGTCACTATAATGAGAGTAAGTCTCAAAACAAAATAATAAAAAATATTTTTTTCCAAATTTACATTTTACTGCACTTTTAACTCCAATTTAACAATTTTCAAAGTTAAGTAAACATAATTTCTCTGTTCTGGAAAATACTTGTCTTCTGGTTTACGTAGATTTAAGACGAAAAAAAATCATAATAAATTATTTGTCCACTAAACTTCAAACGTCAAATTTTAAATTTAAAAAAATCCTAAAAGAATGTAATTATCACTAATAACAAAAAAAGTAAGTAAATAAATAAAAATGTTTTGTAGTGCAATAATATATATTTTAAACTCTTTTTTTAAAGAGTCCAAAGAAGTAAATCAAATTTTCACACTGTATGTTAGTAGCAGTAAATTATGTATAGTACATGTTGAATTACCCATTTATAACTGTATAATGAATTATTACATAATGTGGATAGATATAACGTAAACTTTCATGTGGAATAACTACGCTTTCACGCGCAAATAAAAATTTCTTATTCCGGTCCTGATCACCGATTCTGTCAATTCTATCGGATGTGCTATCGCACTCACATTTTGAGGTCACCGCAGAAACTGAAAGCAGTTCAAAGTGCCGACAATGGAGTGAAACTGCTGGTCTACCTGTGCTGTGGTTAAATTGTCAAAAATACGCAGTTAACGGGATGACCTGCTTTTTTTGATACACCTTGTATATTTCAACTTACATAAACTTTTGTTTAAATATTGCACACTGTATTTACAAAACGTAGTTAGGAATACCCTGTATACTACTATTTCAAAAAGGTAAATTCAGATCGTTCGGTGTCGAATTCATTCCTTTTACCCCTTGTCGATTCGACACTTGGATCTCTAGGGGCGAACTTAGACGACGTTGACTTTTAAAAAGCGTAACTCCTGAAGGGTCAGCTCTTTTGTATTCTGAGGATGTCGACCGTTGCGTGAAAAGTTGCGAATCGAATTAACAAATTAGTGAAACGTTTTTGCAAACAGGACAGGACGTAATCTGATTTCTGTGTCGACTCGGAATTTGTTTCATGAAATTGCGCAATCGTTGCTATCGCAGTTACTGCAATCAACGAGTATTTGAAACGAAAAAAATAAATGGGTTTTTTTTTTTCAAGGTAATTTTTCAGAGCATCTTATAATGTATTTTAAAAATATAGGGCGTCTCAAACTCGCTATATAGCATAGGTCTACTGTGAAGATACAAAATATTAAAAAAAAATTGGGACATGTGGTGTCAAATACGATGAGATAAACTCCATTTTCAATAGAAAGCATTATCTTTGGGATTTGACAGGAAATATTAATGACGTCATCAGTTATATTTTTTCCAGAAACATACGCAAATTTATTTGCTGTTAAAAAGCTCTCTTTTTTCTAATAAACTTTTATTAATTTTTTTCCTGTATTACTTCCTGTTTAAAAGTTATAAGCAATATCGTCCTAAAGAGTCTCAAAAGAAATACCACCTAAAGATCGCATTATAACTCTGTTTGGAAATGAAAGAGAGTAATAAAACCCCGAGATAAGAACCAGCCATGGGCGTTTCAGATAATTATCGGGTAACACTAATGCTAACAGGTAATGGGTGTACATTAGTATATTTTACTGGATAGATCATAGGGAAGGAGCCAGTGTATTGCGACAGATCAATCCAGTCTTAGAGCTGAATATACGAAGACGTGCTAGTGCAGTCGAGTAAAATTCGACTTGTGTTTAGTGACTATTGTGCCAGTGGATATAATATTGTTTGGGTAAAATGTCGAGCTTATCAGATTACGTAACTGCTAAACACGTCAAAAGATATGTGCTGTCTCAGAATGAGAAGATTATTATATTAAATATATTTAATGCATTGAAACACCAAAATCCTACCAACAGTGTTGACGCCATCGTGGAAAAGTGTTTCAAAATGACAGGGATTGGAAAATCAACTATCTACATACTTTTAAAGGAAACAATAAATGAACAAGATACTGTAAATCCCCCAAAATTATCTACATGGAGGTCAAAAGTCGTTATAGATGATTTCCTCAAAAATG
Source organism: Monochamus alternatus (assembly GCA_037114965.1). Taxonomy (NCBI): domain Eukaryota; kingdom Metazoa; phylum Arthropoda; class Insecta; order Coleoptera; family Cerambycidae; genus Monochamus; species Monochamus alternatus. Next base: position 6,429,824 of record CM073426.1, on the reverse strand, counting down.
TCATTCGCAGAAAAGTACACTCATTTTATTTTAAAAAAGAAATACCAACGCTAAACAAAATTTTAAGTGAACTCAGAGGATAACGATTTGCCAAATTATGGGCCGTCTTACGTGAGTTGAATTTTTGCTGGGAAAATCAGAACAGGAAGTCAGTTCTTATCGATAAAGATGGCATTATTTGTTGGCGAAGATCCTACTTAAGATCAATTAGAAAATTCCGTGACGAAGGGAGGAATATTTATTATCTAGGCCAAACTTGGGTCAACGAGGGATATACTGTAACAAAAGTATGGCAAGATAAAAATGTAAAAAGTTTTCGACAAGTATTTTTAGATGGACTTTCAACAGGGTTCAAGGCATCTTCAGGTAAAGGGCGAAGATTAATAGTGACACATATAGATAGTACCAGTGGTTTTGTAGATGGCTGTTTACTTTTATTTTAATCTAAAAATACAGGTGACTATCACGAAGACATGAACGCAGATGTTTTCGAAGAGTATTTTACATAGATGTTAGATCTTATTCCTCCGGGGTCTGTAATTGTCATGGATAATGCCAGTTATCATTCACGGCAGACCGAGCGGACGCCTACGACTGCTTGGAGGAAAACCGATATAATTCAATGGTTATCCGGAAAAAACATTTCTTTTGAAACAAATATGGTGAAAAAGGAACTTTTGACACTTGTCAATCTTAATAAAGATCAGAAAAAATATGTTATCGATGAAATGGCAATAAATCGCCGAATAACGGTACTATGGTTACCACCTTATCACTGTGAATTTAACCCAATCGAATTAGTCTGGGCGCAGGTAAAAGGAGATGTAGCGCGAAATAATACGACGTTTAAATTAAGTGACGTACCTAATACCTACTTTTTTAATTTCTTTATTGTACATTTATACAACACTACATTTACTCACCATAATTTAAATTTTCAAAATACATATATTTTCATGTGGAATAAAAGTCTATTCATTAAATTTAAATAAATATTTTGATAATAATATTGAATGATTTTATTTGAATTACTAAAAACCCTCTTAACCCGATTATGATGCTTAAAGTTGCCTCATGTTTTGAAATGCTGTTTTTATATTATTTACTTATAAGAGAAATGGACCGAGAAATGGAACCGGCATAGACAAAGACGGATTTTCGGGGATTAAATTTTAGCTACCTGCTACAATTTAGTACGGTTCGATCACACAAAGTTTTTTTAAAAGTACACCTCATCTATACCGATAATACATAATATGAAAATATTGAATATAAGCACCAGTACTACATTTATTTACGATTTGCATACATAATAAGCTTTTATTACTCTCTTTCATTTATAAACAGACTATAGCAAAGATCAAGTAGTCGTGGGAAAATAATTGAGTGTTCGTTGTTTAAAGTGCATAAAAAAGTTTCTGCAAAATATTCTCCCTAATTTAATCAAACTTTTACCGTTGCAACTTTAACTAGTGTTCCGGTTTATGCATGATGGAGCACTGCCTCATTTTAGTGCTACTGTTAAAGACTTTCTGAATTTCAAGTTTCCAAGAGCGAAGAGTAAATTTATGTTTCAGAGAAAATGGTGCTTAAGTAGATAAATTTGTTTAATTTTATTTTTATTTTAACAACAAACAGTAGCAGAAATATACGAAGCCGCGGAAGAGCCACGTCTACATTTTTTTTTTAGATTCAGACTTTAAGCTTTGAATTCAGACTTTAATATCTGAATGGTGTGAACTGCTTTCTGCTTGTGGTTGTATTCAGGCCCAGTTTTGAGTAGCCAATGACTACTAGATGTGTACACGTGCTATGTCTTGCGTACTCATATTCTGTTAACTATTATAACAGGTTGTAAACAGTTAAGGTTGCGAGTTATTGGCCTCATTTCTGATATACTGATAAGAATTAACCAGTTCGAAACTAGTACATGACTAGTGGCACCGCTGAACTGCACTTGTTTGTTATAGGCATTTCAGCTGTAATTCAAAGGCGCAACATTATTTAGACACCCAGTACTTAAATAGTACTTTTCATGACAAAGGTACAATCAAATTTAATCAGGAAATTGGTGTTAGCACATCACGGCAATCTAGATCCAGAAATAAAAATAGGTCTAAGGAAATTAAGTGGTCTAAATCATTTCCCAAACAAGTACAGTCATACGTTAAATCGTCTTAAGAATCAAAAACAGTAAAATTATACAGGGTGTTGTAAAATTTCATAGTTGATGACAAATATCGTAAAGTTTCACTTTCCCCTGTATATTATGTCCTCTAAATCTCAATGCTCTATCTAGAAAGCTCTGAGTGCTACGACAAAAAAAAATATTTGGAAAAAAGCTATAAATGAAAAATTATTTCAATATCCGTAAAAAAATAGTATACTTCTGGGGAAAAAATGTGTCAAACGTTACAACGCCTAGCGTCGTTTGGTTTCAAGTTTTAGTCAGCCCCCAAACAAACTTTGTTTGGCCACGCTCATTTTGTTTCAGTCATTTAAAAGAAAAACTCATTTTTTCAGTTAAATCGACCTTGTACACATATACAATTTCTAATATAGTTACGGTAAGAATTCACACGACTTACGTCACGAGTGACCCCAAATAATTGTTTTTATTTTCAACAAAATTTTGTATAGCTTGTCGCAGTAAAGACAGTAATAAACATATGGAATATTAACGGTTACTGAGATAGCAATGAAAATATTTTTATTGCTATTTTTCCGAAAGCTGTTCTGCTGCCGCATTTATTTTTACATGTGCGTTCGATTAATTGATATTGTACACACATAATTTCGTAATGCCTGCTACATTTAGTCATCGAGAATATGCTGATATTATTTTTATTTATGACTATTGCAACGGTAGCGCTAATCGTGAGTTGCTAAATATCGACATTGCTTTCCGAAAAGAAGAGTGTCAGATAGAAATGTATTCCAGACAGTCTTCAACAATGCACGTAAAACTGGAGTGTGAGAATTACATCTGAGAGGCAAGCTAGTTCTGGTCTAGCAGTGGATGAAGAAGAAATCCTAAATATGGTGGAACAAGACTCATTGCAACCCGTCTCCAAATTAATCAAACTACGGCATGGGAAGTCATTCACAAAAATGGTTTAAAACCTTTCCGTATTCAGCGCGCCCAGAATTTAATCAGGACGGTGATAATGATTTGCGATTACAGGATAAACGCACACCATATACTTTACAAATATATTTTGTTCACTGATGAGGCTCAATTCACTCGTGATGGAGTAAATAACTGTCACAATGTCATTGGTCATATGAAAATCCGCACGTCACGGTGGTATGATTAATAATCAATTACTTGGCCCAGTTGTGCTAGATGGTCGTCTTACTGGAGCTGTCCATTTTAGTCATGTTGTGATCAATCATCTTAACAATCGCTTTCTACAACGCTAGATTGGCGATGGTAGTTTCCAAAATTGGCCACTAAGGTCACCAGACTTGAATCTCCTTGATTACTGTCTTTGAGGATGGTTTAAATCATTAGTATATGTAACAAAAGTGAACACAAGAGATGCGTTATTCGATTGGATTGTCAATTGTGCACCACTCATAAGAGAAAATCTCCATGCACTTCTGAATTGTTGCCGCAACTATAGTCGTAAAACATTTTAGCCTTGCATTCTACCCAAAAGATGCTCCAGGTGAAACAACCTCAATGTGGGATAACCCTGGCTTACGGTCGAAAAATTTAACAGGAGGAGCGTCGTAAATCCAATACAAATCCGTACATTCTCCTGAGAGCGACCAATGCGTTCCCACAAATTTACGAGGGTCGCTAGCAGAGCGAGTACCATAAATCGCAGTAGTTTATATTGGCACCGGATAATTCCTATATCCAAAGCAGCGGATATGGAAGATTTGCAGTGTTGCTCAGACTTGAACAACGAAGCGAAGCACAGAACAAGCAATTTATTTATTTTTACTTATACAAGGTGTAACAGTAGTAAGTATTCAAAACTTGTGAAACAACAAAACAAGTCGAAAAATTACGAAAACCTTAGTACAACTTTTGTCAGTGGCGGCTCCTAAGGGAGATACGCTCACTTAAAGGGATAACCTCAGAAACAGTTTTTAATGCGTAATATCAAAACGATTCATCATTAAGTCACGAAATTTTGGTGAGATATTAACCTTGACGTGCTTAATAAGTCTCATAAAATACATTTCAAAATTTTCTACAGGGGTGTGAGAAAATGCAAGGCTCTGGTACAAATTTAATTATATCTTTTTTGTAGTTAATTTATTCTAGTTTCTGACTCCACAATATTAAAATATTAAGTATTTAACATAAAAAATGTATTCTTGTTAAATTTCAATAAGATGTACCGTTTTTCAGTAAAATCGATATCAATCATTCCCATCGTGATCCACATTTAGCATCCAATACATAGCCAAAAAAATTAATTGCAATGTGCCATGGATAAAACAAAAAGTCTGACAGTTAACAGAAATGTCAAGTATTTTTATTTTGAAAATTGTGTTATTTGAGTACACAGTGTGGTTTTATAGTGAATAAAAATAGATAAAAATTATTTAAAAATGCAACAGTATACTGAAATTCTGAGTTATGTAGATATGCTTTTGACATTAAGTAGAGTGTCATGGGTGTGTTATAAAATATTTCTTTGCACCGAAAGGCGTTGTTTTTCTGTTATTATGGTTATGGTATTTTTATTTGTACCTACTATTGTTTTTAATTGTTACAGTTAAGAGTGTTAAAAATACTTGACATTTTTGTTAACTGTCAAATTAGTTGTTTTCTTCATGGAACTCTGCAATTAATTTATTTGACTATGGATGTTGAATGTGGGGCACGTTAAGAATGATTGAAATCGATTTTACTGAAAAACGGTACATCCTATTGAAATTTAATAAGAGTACCTTTTTTATGTTAAATACCTCAAATTTCAATATTTTCGAGTTAGAAACTAGAAAAAATAAACTACTAAAAAGATATGATTAAATTTGTCCCTGAGTCTTTCATTTTCTTAGGCCCCTGTAGAAAATTTTGAAATGTATTTTATGAGACTTATTAAACACGTCAAGGTTAATATCTCACCAAAATTTTGAGACTTAATGTTGAACCGTTTTGATGTTACGCATTAAAAACTGTTTCTGAGGTTACCCCTTTAAGTGAGTGTATCTCCCTTAGCAGCCACCACTGACAAAAGTTGTACTAAGGTTTTCGTAATTTTTCGTCTTGTTTCATAAGCTCACAAGTTTTGAATACTTACTACTGGTACGCCTTGTATGTACGTTTAGTTATTTCTTTCTGCTTCGTTGCTAACTAACCAGAGAAGGCTGTATACCACGTACAGGATGATCACGCGTAAACGTGACTGCATTCGACTGTAACTTTAGGAGATATTAGAAAATTGAAATGTGCATGTAAAAAAATATCTCTGAAATTCAATATTTGGGCATAATATTAAATCATAATTTAAAATGGAATAGTCATGCAGGTTATCTTAATACGAAACTTAATAAACTTTTACCATATCACACAGTAAAATTAACTTGTAAATCACTAGCTGAATCTTTATTGACATATGGAATAATTGTGTGGAGAGGATCTTACAAGAGGCAAGTAAAAAATGGCAAAAATGAATACTCAAAATTATACTTAATCAAAAGAAAATATATCCTACAGATCTGCTATTTTTTGATTCAGGTGTAGTTAGTTTAAAGGAATTATATATTATTAATGTGGCAAAATTTATATATAATAATGAAACTGTTAAAAACATAAATCGTTTACATGGAACTAGGCAAAGGACTCATCTAAACCTTACTGTATCACATCCATTTTTAACCTTATACCTATAAGACACATATATTTTACTGACCCAAAAATATAAACAACTAGTATAACAAGAAGTATAAACACCTATAATTTGTTCTCAAAAAAAATCATCAATTTTTATTAAAGAAAATTTCAGTTTTTCTGTGTAAACTATTACATTGTTATAGTAAATCGCTCGGTTTATCGTATTATTTGATGTGTTTAAATTTTTGTTTTATTAAATTAGTTTTATTGTGTTCAAGTTCGCACGGGTAACCCTTGTAAACAATAGTACATTATGTAAAACTGTTCTTGCACACCACGATTTCATTCGGAATCAGGTGCATAGTAAAATAAATTAACACCATATATGTAATACATATTGTAAAGATTGGGGTTCAATAAATTATATTGTATTGTTTGCATTCATTAACTAATTTTTCACAAGGATTTAAATTTTTTATCAAAAAAAAAAAAAAAAACAGGTAAGAATCGCACTACTGATATATTAACATCAACTTGGTTTTTTCTTATAAAACACTGTATTTTAATATATTTTTGGATTCCCCATTTTTTCCTAATTGCATTGATATAAACATATATTGGGTTATATTTTGCTGCGCAATTTAAAGAATATAGTTCATAAAAATTGTTATTTAAACAATTATGTATCATTTTTGGGTGTTGATTGTAATCTAAGTCTAAAATTGTGGTTGGTCTATTTTTATAAACACTTTTATTTTAATAGCCCCACAAAGATGTATCAGGTGGTGTATAGTTCACTGTGCAGAACACAGAATAGTTTTTTTTTACAATAAAATTAGGAATAAAAATTTTATATAAAATTCGAAATTTTTCAATAGAAAACTTGTTGAGGACCGTTGATCTTCATGGTGGATGCGAATTCCACCGCATTGTTAGTGTTACACTAATGTCTTCGAATAGCCTCCAACAAAGTTAACTAGAATTTTTAGACATGTCAAGGAATGATTGAAATATGTTATTTATGAAAATGTTAATAAATAAATTGAAAATACAAACCATTATGACATACTATTATAAATACCTCAAGTAAAACCATCTATTTGGTGCTTACCCAGCAGTACTGTCGCCGTAATTGTCACGAGCGGATCTACATTGTAAACAAAGGAATACGTTACGTTTAACAATACCGTAAGTTGACTGCATCACCATTAATAATTATATCATTACTTACACATTATTTACTATGTGCATTTTTTAGAGGGCGCAACTTTATTGTTTAGATGTGAGGGGGCGGGATCAAAAAAGCTTAACTTGAAGTTTGTGGGGTCACAACCCTCGAGGTTTGGCCGCCATCTTGGAAATGGGAGTTAAAGTGTTTTTAGCTTTTATCAGGTAAACTATTGGTTATACAAAATTTTTTTAAAAACATTTTTTATTGCAAATTAAATCCTCTACAATTTTAGTCCAGTAACTTTTTGTTGTAAAATCAAAAATAACAAAGATATTATAGAAAAACAATCAACGTTTTTGAACAAATTTTATTTTGGACGCCATAATTTATTTATTTTTTTATTTAAAAAAAATAACATCTGAGCATTTTTAGAGTGATTTTCAACGAAGAATTTGTATTATATACTTTTTTTATTAAATTCATTAGTTTGGGTTTTACAGCGCTGTGAAGTGAACACTAATTTTAACTATAGTCCATTGAAAAGTTACATTTGGGGCTGCATCTTTATTGTTTAGATGTGAGGGGGGATCAAAAAAAGCTTAACTTGAAGTTTGTGGGGTCGCAACCCTCCAACTTCGGCCGCCATCTTGGAAAAAGGAAGTTAATTGTTTTTAGCATTTAGCAGGTAAACTATTGGTCATATAAAAAATTTTTAAAAACATTTTTTATTGCAAATTGAATCCTCTACAATTTTAACAAAACTAACATAGATATTAAAGAAAAACAATCAAAATTTATTTATTTTTTTATTTAAAAAAAAATGACATCAGAGCATACCAATATTGAAATGTCTATAATAAAAAATATTATTATAAAAATAATTAAAAACTATGCCATATCATTGATATAAATTTATACTTATCAGTAGGGAAAATTAGTGTTCACTTCACAGCGCTGTAAAACCCAAACTAATGAATATAATAAAAAAAGTATATAATAAAAATTCTTCATTGAAAACCACTCTACAAAAATGCTCTGATATCATTTTTTTATAAATAAAAAAATAAACAAATTATGGCGTCCAAAAGAAAATTTGTTCAAAAATTTTGATTGTTTTTCTTTAATATCTTTGTTATTTTTGATTTTATAACAAAAAGTTACTAAAATTGTAGGGGATTCAATTTTCAATAAAAAATGTTTTTTAAAAAATTTTGTATAACCAATAGTTTACCTGATAAATGCTAAAAACAATTTAATCCCCTTTTTCCGATGGCGGCCAAAGTTGGAGGGTTGCGACCCCACTTTGACCCCCCTCCCTCACATCTAAACAATAAAATTGCGTCCTCAAAAAAATGCAACCCCAAATGTAACTTTTCAATGGCTATAGGGAAAATTAGTGTTCACTTCACAGCGCCCAAACTAATAAATATAATAAAAAAAATATATAATAAAAATTCTTCGTTGAAAACCACTCAACAAAAATGCCCTGATGTAATTTTTTTCTAAATAAAAAAATAAATAAATTATGGCGTCCAAAAGAAAATTTGTCCAAAAATTTTGATGGTTTTTCTTTAATATCTTTTTTATTTTGGTTTTACAACAAAAAGTTACTGGACTAAAATTGTAGGGATACAATTTGCAATGAAAAATGTTTTTACAAAATTTTTGTATAACCAATAGTTTACATGATAAATGCTAAAAACAATTTAACCCCCTTTTCCAAGATGGCGGCCATACCTCGAGGGTTGTGACCCCACAAACTTCAAGTTAAGCTTTTTTTGACCCCCCCCTCACATCTAAACAATAAAATTGCGTCCTCTAAAAAATGCAATCCCAAATGTAACTTTTCAATGGACTAATCACCAACAACGGCGTGTAACGTCAGACCAATGATATCGCGTGGTTTTGCTTACATTCTGTGCCAATTTATTAATGTTAATATTTTAATTGTTATGTGATTAATGCCATCACACACGTTCTCACTTTGCAATTTGTTTGAACGGTTACCTTGTAATAAATTTCAAACCAATATAAAATTCATGTAACTCTACCTTCACGAATTGCCGACTGTCAGAACTGCAAGTCAGAATTGTAGGTGCAAGGGTTTACTGCAATCCATTGCAAAAAGAACTGCGACCTGTAAAGCGATTTTAATAAGCTGGGGTGGTTTATTGGAACTTGCGTTTCAGGGAAACCAGGTATTTTGTGTAGAATTATAGAAAAATATATATAAATAAAATATATTTTATGCATGATTATCTTTGTGGTCTACAGTACAGTAATTATTAATAAGCCATTTGCGTATTAACTTCACTCTTGGTCGTTTATTTAAAAGTGTGTGTAATAAAAATATTTCTGTTTGTGAGGTCCCTACTTGCCTTGCTATATTAATTAGTGATGTAATGCCTCGACTGTGTGGCGCATTCCGTCTCTCAGGGGCGTAATTACGACGCGATAATTATTAATTCCATTTCAGGCCGCTCTATCACGTTGTGTCGAAACAATTCGCAGGTAAAATATTAAAAAAGCTTCTCCACGTTGGAAAATGTGTTTTGGCCGTCGGTTTTTGTTTACAAATTGTCAATAGGCGTACGCGGTTACGCAGGTGTATTTAAACGACCCCGTCGTGTTTCATTCAGCGTTAATATTGATCTTTTGCATAAATAATACAATAGGTACGATCTAACGTATCTCGTCAAGTTTCCATGACCCCTTGTATCGATTGTGTTGGGTAAATACTAATACTGAACGCAATGTTTTGATATACAGTATGCGCCAAAAGTATGGAATAAATTCAATAAAAACGAAATAATTATTTTTTGGGAAAAATCCTCGAACAGGTCGATTTTTAATTTAAAAAATACATATCTTAGTGTAAAATGCGATTTTCAAATGTCATTTGTTTTCGAGTAATGACGTCATCGATTTTTTTTTTAAATGGCAACACCATATTTTTTTCCTTGATTCTGAAAGATCGTTTAAGTCTCTATCAGACAGTACTAAAATTTTGCCCTCTTACATAGGAAAGTTTTCGAGTAAATGACGATTGAATGTTACAAAACGTAAATTTTATCCATAAAAAAGTAACAATTCTGAGGTATGTAAAATAAAATACAATTGATTAAATTTTATACTTAAATTAAACGTCCGAATTGCCATCCACCAACTTCTTGACAATGCGCAAGTCTGTGAAGAAATTCTTCTTGCACATTATGAATGATTTCTGGGGTAACTCTGCGTATTTCGTCCCGAATGCGATTTTGAAGTTCTTCTAAATTACGCGGTTTATTAATGTACACTTTTGACTTCAAGTATCCCCATAAAAAATAGTCAAGAGGTGTAAGATCTGGCGATCTTGCAGGCCATTCTATCTTGTTGAAACCATATGGTATCGTCAGGAATGTCAGGGTCATTATCGTTAGGAAAAATTACTGCAAGGGCTGGAACAAGGTCATTTTCTAGAAACTTTAAATATCTTTGTCCTGTATGGGTTCCTTCAAAGAAGAAAGGCCCTACTATTCTGTCGTCAACTATTCCAGCCCACACATTTAATTTCTGAGGGTGTTGGGTATGTGCCTCTACCATCCAGTGAGGATTTTCCCGACTCCAATATCTGCAAGTTTGACGGTCTACTGTACCATTCAGACAAAATGTGACCTCATCTGAAAAAAGTATTTGCCGGTGTAAATTTCTATTTCCTTGACATAAATCCATTAGAATTTCGCAAAAGTGTAAGCGGCGATAGGGATCATCTTCATAGAGTTCCTGCACAAGTTGAATTTTATAGGGATGATATTTTTCCTTCCTCAAGATACGTAGCACTGTGCTCTGACTAGTGTCATTGTTTAATGCAACCAATCGTGAAGAATTATGAGGATTATCCACCATACTTATCAAAATATTCTGTTTCTGATTTTCATTAATGCTTGGACGTCCAGGTTTGGGAATATTTACAACATTGCCAGTTTCTCTAAATTTAGACTCTACCTTACTGACTGTTGATTCGCTGATAGGGCGATCTGGATATTTTTCATTAAATAAATCGCAAACTTCCTGCTGAGTTCTAGTCATATTCCCGCATCCGATAAGAATTAAAATGTCAATTCTTTGAGTAACAGTTAAATGTGCCATAATACTTTAAATTGAATAATAATTTCTATGTCGCTTACAATACTTATTAGAAAGCCGGTGTGACAATGACACTTTGCAAAGATTTTCACCTACGTGATCCATAAAAGAACTATGGAATTCGAAAAACTAAACTTGATAACGTTTTTGCTTTATTTTAATTGATTTACGTTTTACATTCAATCGTCATTTACTCGAAAACTTTCCTATGTAAGAGGGCAAAATTTTAGTACTGTCTGATAGAGAATTAAACGATCTTTCAGAATCAAGGAAAAAAATATGGTGTTGCCATTTAAAAAAAAATCGATGACGTCATTACTCGAAAACAAATGCCATTTGAAAATCGCATTTTACGCTAAAATATGTATTTTTTAAATTTTTTACCTGTTCGAAGATTTTTCCCAAAAAATAATTGTTTTGTTTTTATTGAATTTATTCCATAGTTTTGGCGCATACTGTATTTATTGCTTTGACGCTTCTTTCGTATTTCCAACTACCACAATAAGAATAAGGGGTAGTAACAGTGCGGCTCGTCAGGTGATGCAAGTGACGCACCGCTGCACCTATAACAATCGGTTGTTCGTACCACTTAAAATTACTTTTCATCTAATATAAATTTAGTTATTTGTGTTTTTAGATTAAAATATGCGGTTTATATTTATTGTATAATTTATCAAAATCAGTAATAAAGATTTTAAAATGTAGGGGACTGAACGCTTTCTCAAAGAAACAGTGCTATCGCTAAGCGAAACTACCAATTTCATAAAAAGATGGCCAGAAGTATGGAATAAAATTCATATCTTTTGAATGAGCGAATTTTTTTAAAAACGCCGAAATACGTTAACTGATCTAGATTTTTTCCCATCTTTCGGTTATATAATAATTCATTTTTCTTTCAAATGGAAACATAAGGCATGAGGGGCTCGTTGGAAAGCTTATAGAAAACCGAATCCAGCCATAACAAATAAACAAGTTTTATGTTTTCAATAGCAAGGTTTTTAGGGTTGTATGAAACACCTACTTAACAAGTGAAATAAAATTTAATTATCTTCAGTGTAATCCTACATGAATAAAATAAAGAATTTGAAACTGTACCTATCACTGCTAACGCAAAAAAATATATCATTTTTATGTTGCGTTTTTTTGGTACCACTTACTTGCCAGGCTTTCTGGTTTATTTTTCGCTTTAGTTCGAAATTGGAGTTCGAAACTTTGCTATTGTATCAAAATTAAGTTATTTACTGAATCGCATTTTATTTAAATGGACTGGTTAACAGGCACAGCTATCGCTTCTGGTCCCAGGAAAATCCACACGGGACATGCGAATCGCATATGCAGCACCCACAGAGAGTTAATGTCCTAACATTTGACCTGATACCTGCTCTAGCTGTGATTTTTCCTCATGAAATTGATCCAGATATACCGAATGATAGAATTTGGTTCCAACAAGATGGCGCTCCCCCACATTTTGGTATTGACGTTCGAAGATATTTAGATGAAATGCTTCCAAATCGTTGGACTGGTAGACGGGGTACAGTTGAATGGCCGGCAAGATCCCTCGACTTAAGACCCCTGGATTACTTTCTTTGGGGATAATTGAAAAAAAGAAAAACCGGATAATATTGAGAATTTAAAGAACAAGATTAGGGCGGAGATGCATAATTTATCAGTTGAAGTCATTTGGAATGCTGCGGCTAGCTTTTACTATCGTCTTGGAGAATGCCAAATAGTGAATAGAGGACATTTTCAGCATTTGCAGCAATGAGTTTATTTTTGTAAATTATCTAGTTGTTTCAATTTCTAAATGAAAAAAAAAACTTATTATTGAAAACATAAAACTTGTTTATTTGGTATGGCTGGATTCGGTTTTCTATAAGCTTTTCAACGAACCACCTTATGCCTTATGTTTCCATTTGAAAAAAAAAAGTTGGAGTAGCTGGGGGTTAGGAGGTTGAAGAAAAATTAATTATTATATAACCGAAAGAAGGGAAAAAATCAAGATCAGTTAACGTGTTTGAGTCCTTTGCTCGCATTTCTTATAATAAGTGTGTGGAGTGTAGTAATAACTCAATACTTCTAACAATTTTTCTCATATATTTCGCATAAAACTCTTTTCAAATTCTTGTATAGCAATCTAACCAAGTAGGAATACAATAATAAAAATGTTAATTAAATTTTGCAGTTCTTTACTTGAATTTCTTATAATAAAAAGTGTTCCAACAGTTCTTCTCATATATCCCCCGTAAAATTGTTTTCAAATTAAAAGTATCAAAAAGTGTAAAGCAATCTAACCAAATGCCAATACACTAATAAACAATTCTAATTAACTTCACATTAAGAGGAGTAACTGAAAATAGTTCAATCTTTTGCTTGCTTTTCTTATAATTAATAATGTTTCAAAATTCAGAGTATCCAAAAGTGTAAATTACTTAAATCTAGATACGGGTACATTAATGAATGAATTTTAACTACCCTCACATGAAGGAGTAGTACTAATAACTCATATTTTCAACAGTTCTTCTCATATATTTCACATAAAACCGTGTAAATTAAAAGTTCCTAAAAGTGTACAGCAATCTAATCCGATACGAATACAATAATAACAATTTTAATTAATGGCGCATTAAGAAGAACTAACAAAAAATATTGCATAATAAGTTGCATACTTGCATTTTTCATAAAAAAAAGTTGTAACATTCAGTGTAAACAAAACGTGTATTTTAACTATCTCAAAGTATCCCAAAAGTGTACAGCACTCTAACTAAATACTGACACAATTTTAATCATCTTCACATTAAAGGAAAGCAACTAAATATTTCACTACTTTGCTTCAATTTCTTATAAATAAGTGTTCCAAAATTCAAAATATATAAACGTGTACAGCACTTTAGACACAAATAGAAATACACTAATAACTAGTTTTAACTATAGTGTTTTAAAATTCAAAATATTTAAAGGAATAACAGCACTTTAAAACCAAATAAAAGTGCACTAATAAATAGTTGTAAGTATATTCACATTGAAGGGTATTAGTAAATATTTCCCATAGTTTTTCGTTTACATTTCTTATAAAAACTGTTTTCAAATTGAAAGTAAAAGTGCGCACTAAATATGAATATACTAATAATTAACGTCTAACCATCTTTACATCAAACTAAAGTGGTTGGTGCATTCACATTACGTGTAAAAAGTGTTTTTTTAAGTATCCAAAAGTGTACTGTATACTAACAGGATATACGTAAAAGTGCAAAAAGTGTAAATTTATTTTATGCATGTTTATTTACTTCATTGGCAATACGAGTATAATATTTACTATACAGGGTGTTAAAAAAGAGTGTAAAATATTTCAGGAGGTAATAGTATGAACCAAAATAAGCAGAAAAGTCTTAATAAACATGGGTCCGCAAAGTTGCGGATATATGGACCACTATTCGTTTTTCAAACATTTTATTTTATTAGGAATAAACCGACAAAGGAAGCTTTTAACAAACAAAAAACAAAGTTACAGAAGATGTTCAAATTTCCCTCCGTCCATTTCCAAGCAGGTACGACATCTTCGTCTCAACGATATTCGAACTCTTTCGAAAACACCCTCCTTGGTTTGGATTTCTTGACAGTTTTGATTAATTCGTAGCTGCAGCTGTTCCAGGCTATTTACAGGAGTATCATACACTAATGTCTTCACATATCCCCAAACAAAGAAATCTAGAGGCCATAAAATAGGTCCGGCCCTTCCTACCCATCTATGTGGAAAAATTTGGTGTAAATGCTCTCTAACGACCATGGAAAAATGAACTGGAGCACCATCATGCTTGTTGCCTCTGATTTAAAGGAATTTCTTCCAAAAACTCATACAGTGTGTTCTGCAGAAAGTTGAGGTAAGCAGCGCCTGTTAATCGGTTTGGTAAAACAACAGGACCTAGAAACCTGTCACCTACAATACCCATCCAAATGTTTAATGAAAAACGTGCCTGATGTCCAGATTCTATTAGAGCATGAGGATTTTCGTCGGCCCAAATATGCATATTGTGAAAATTAAACACTCCATTTCTTGTGAACCCGGCCTCATCAGTAAAAAGAACGTCTGCAAGAAAACGAGGGTCTTCAGCATCATGACGTAGAAACCATCGGCAAAAAACCAAACGTGCTTGATGATCATTTATTGGATTTAAGGCCTGTACTCGTTGCACATGGTATGGATAAAGCAGTTGCTCGTGACGGATTCTCCAAACAAAAGGACCACTAATTCCTACCTCGGCTGATATTCACCGCACACTCGTACCTGGATTCTGCTCTACCAGTGCTAGAATTTCTTCTTCTGTTCTAGAAGTGGTCTTCCGGATAAATGGCACTGTTTGCTCAAGGAACAGGTATCACTCAATCTTTGGTGAATTGTTCCAAATATGCGTTGTGAAGGAATCTGGCGATTTGGATAAGCGTCAACATAAAGACGTCGCGCTTCGGTGGCGTTCGCCATGGCGAAAGAAAACTTGTGCACTGAGAACAACTGTCAAATACGTACATTATTTCACTAAACATCAACCAACTACGTTTTGCAAAATAAAAAAATTTATTAAGTTTATTGAGCCTTTTCTGCTTATTTTGGTTCATACTATTACTTCCTTAAATATTTTACACTCTTTTTTTAACACCCTGTAGAGTGCAATATATTGAAAAATAGGCAACATACTAACAGATCTTATTATAAAAATGCTTACAAAATTTTGTAAAAGTGTATAGTGTACATATGAAGCTACGAAAGAGCACCTATATCAAGTGGTTGGCGTTTAAATTTTGTTTTAGGTAACTGTGTTGTTTTGTTGCCATTTCACGGCTTTCGTGATCTATCTTATTAAGTCTGGGTGACCTCCAGTCTGCAAATAGGCGGGCCCTTACGGGCTTAACAGTCTTGTAAGCGTGTGGCCCAGATTATATCGCGGTCGGCGCCGGTACAATTGAGGTCCCGAATTACACATGTCGCTACTCGCCTCGCTAACCCCATCCCAAGATAGACGGGACAGCAGGACGGCGTCGACAGGATAAAGGCCTCCACTCGGCGAATGGAATCCGATATCGGGAATCCTGACCCGAGGGTGCTTTTATCGTGGCTTCATTATAACGCGAGAAGTCTATTACGACCTTGGACGCGTTTTGATTACCACGATATTCAAAATTGTAATATACCACCCTCATCACCACATACTTCTTCGGATTTTGCTTAGTCGGGGTAATTTTGATACCTAAATTTAAAAAAGAGTTGAATGTCCCTGAAGACTGACGTACAGGGTGTCCCAAACGCCCAAAATAAAATATAATTTGGGACACGTAGTGTTAAATTGTTCGAAATAATGTAATAGTCTAGCTGTATCAATATTGTTTCTTATCCTTCGGTTAATTATTTGATTCTTCCAAACAGAAAATGCATCTTCATTTCGTGGCAAGGTCGCCTCCAATCTGGAAAAGGTTCTATGATCAGGAATGAGGCGCTATGGATACCTTTCTCGATATAACTCTACAGCTCTTCTTACATTTTTTGTGACTCTCCGTAAATTAGCAACATTACATTAGCAACTTTTTTGAATGCGAAACCTTATAACTTTTAAACGGGAAATAATACAGAAAAAATTCTCTAATAGAAGTTTATTAGAAAAATTACAGCTTTTTATTTAGGTATGTTTGGGTATGTTTTTGGAAAAAATATTGTCGTTTCCACGTATTCCAAATTTTATTTAATTGTTTTGTATTTTCACAATAGACCCATATTATCGAGTTTGAGACACCCTGTACAATCTATTGCAATAATAATGGCAGTCTTTAAAATTAATTTGGCGTCTTGTTTTCAACTGTTGCCGTATTCATCTACTTTCAACTTTTAATATTAGTTGTTGCCACCCACCAACAGTAATCTAATGAAATTTTTACTCAGAACTTCCAGCAGTTCAAGAACTGTTTTGAGGGAGTGCCATTATTATTACAATAATTTGTACGTACTCTTAAGCATGCATGCGTGCAGCTTGTTTGAAAATGTTGCAAATAGTAATATATGATAAAAATTTCATTAGTACTAATATGGGTAATATCAATTTTTTTTATATTAAAAAATAAACATAGATGGTTCATACTTTTTGAAAGCTTTGTGATTAGCTGTGAACAGCTTTCTACACCACTCTTAATTACTTATTGAGAGTTACTATTCTTTAAGGGTAGCCCTATTTTCCGCATGAATACAAAAATCAACATTTAAACAAACATTAAAATAAATCTCCATAAAATCAACAGAGAATACAATATAAAAAAAATTGTAAATGAAAACCTAATATAACATGAATATGAAAAAATAATAAATAAAACGGCTTTAAAAATGTAATATATGTATTAAATGAAAATATACTGTAATACTCAGAGTATATACCTCCCAACTAGCACCAATGTAACACTAACTGAGACAGGGATCTTCAAAGAGTGACTATAACGTAACTGTCATCAAATTTGCTACTTACAGTCACTGCTTCGTATCTTCAACTATTCCTAGTTACTTTATAGTTATGTGACTTCTAAGTAACTCTGGTTTAAGTTTTTAGAAAATGAAACTGGCAAAAAATCTTAGTAGCGACAACTCAACTAGCATAATTAGTCATTGGAACGTTACTACGACTATTGTAGGTACTTTAAAGTGTTTTGCCACTAGCCATGGACACGTAATATAAACGTACCTATTTATGTGTCTGCAACTAAAATGGGGAATAAATTTTTGGTGCCCGCTACGTTTTGGCGACGTTTTCGGAACCACAGTTTTTAAGAGACTTCAACACTCTCCCATCACTCTTCCATATTAGTATTTTGCTTCCTTTATCTGGCAATATTGTTATATTTCATTTCTTTCTACATATTCCATCTCTATTTTGTTATCCCTGAATCAAGTAGGTATCAGGCAGATATTTATAAATGCAGTACGTATTACTTACGCAAGTGAAACATAGGTGCTTCGAAATAAATATTATTGCGCGATGATCTGAACCCCAAAACTAAAATTAATGAAATTGTATTGACAAACTTAGTAATAAAACGTTCTAATCTAGCACGCGCTTTTAAAATGTATATATTTTAATATCATAGTTATATAAAATATCTGATATCATTTCGTGTGATACTCTAGATAGTGAAAGCTTTCAAATTATATTTACTACAAAGTATCCAGTGAGGCTATATCTTTACTTTGAAGCAGCAGTAATAATATGGCTGCTGTTCATGCTGAACGCTGTACGTCCGAAGTTTATATTGAATACACTCCTTGAATTTTATCTTCTAGTAGTACTTAGTTGAGAATACTTATACCTACAATATTATTTTTATTACATTTCATTATTTCTTTGTGGCTCTGCTTGTTACTTCTGTTGCATGATTTATCCTTTGGATTTTTTGTGGTGTTTTGATGTCCATACTTCGTGAATAGCTAATGCTTCTACAGGTAGCGGTAATGCTGTTTGGACTAATAAATATTACTTACAAGTTCCACGACTTTAATCAAACAATTAGGGTTTCCTGATCGTAATACTTTGTAGTAAATATGACTTGAAAGTTGCATATTGTTAGTTCCCGTTACGGATGTAAGTGCAGGTATCAGTTACTTTCAAGTCGCGTTTATTAAAGCAAATGAAGCTAAAATATTAACCTTAACTTCCCAAATAAAGTATTTGTAAACAGATGCATAAAAATTAATGTCATTTCCAACGAGCAATAAAAAATAGCTTTCACCATCTACAATACCACACTCACACATAATGTTATTAGGTATTAGATAAGATTTTTATTAGAACATGCATTTTAAAGGTATGTGCTCGAACTAGTTTGGTCACTATATTTGTCAATAAAATTTGTTCGTTTTAATGAATGTTCGTTTTTTTTGTGACGAATCGTGGTCATCCACTGTTTCAAGACGTATTCAATTGTGACTTATGTATTGCACCAAGAAAATGTATAGTTTCAAAACGTAACGTCATCAAATATTACCCTTACACTTTTTGATTATTGTTTATACTATTGCTTACACAAGATTTGGATTAAAATAGAACGATTATTAGTGGCAGAAATTATTAACAATATATTTCCGCATGTTTTTGTACATATATTTTGAAAATGTGTGAAATTTGCAACAAAAACAGAAATTGATTTTAGCAACTACAAACCAAAAACAAATACCTAACATGTTTATATTAGTGACAGGTTTAAGAAATTTAGATAAAAAAGTAATTGGATTATGTAATTCGGGATATCTAAGAATACATTTAAATTTGCAGAGGTGCATACAATAATCCACAACCAAGTGCTTTTTAAATAAACAAGAATAAGAAGTATCAACATATCAACCATTTTAAATATTAATCTAAAAATTTAAATCACACCGATTTTCATTTAGAGTTCAACCGGACTCAGTGGACGTTTTAAACACGGTTTAAACAGCGACGTGTGTGACGTCACTGTTTCAACGCAAAAATATAATGTTTTGAACCGGATTGAACACATTTCGTCGCAAAAAACGGCTTTAATTTTGGGATTCAGACCACTGCACAATAATATTTACTTCGAAGGATCTACATGTTTCACTTACGTAATACGTAGTGCATTTGTAAATATCTGCCAAATACCTACTTCATTCAGGAAATGGAGATGAAATATGTAGAAAGAAATGAAATAACAATATTGACAAAGCAGGCATCTAATATCAAAGAGTGGTGGGAAAGTGCTGAAGTTTTTAAAAGTTGCGGTTTCCAAGCCGCAACGTCATATCTACGTAACCACAACGTCGCTAAAACGTGGCCGTACAAGTTCCGGAAACGTCAGCGGAACGTAGGAGCCACTAAAAACTTATTTCTCATTTACTTCGTAATCACGTAATGGAAACGTTTCTATTACGTGCCCATGGTTAGTGGTAAAACACTTTAAAGTATCTACAATAGTCGTAGCTACGTTCCAGCGACTAAATGTGCTAATTTGGTACGGTAATCTCCGTTTCTTTTTACTAAAAGATTAGTTCCTTGTTTTCCAGATATCCGCTATTACGCTACGTTACTGAATGAAGCAGAAATAATTATATATTCAATATTTTGTATGAAATTCGATAGTGTAATAGTTTTTGAGTAATCTTTAAAAGTTTTTATGTCAATTTCACTGATTCTAGAGGAATTCATCAAAAACAGCAATCGATTTAGGAAAAATCGATACTTTTTCATTTAACTCAAAAAATCAGACCCTGAAAGTATTGCTTATTATATCATGTAGGTATACAAAGCTTATTATTATTTTCCATCTTTGTCATGTTATTTCCATCGACTAAATTGATTAACATGTTCAGTGAACTTGTACAGCATTTCCTACGAATCGGAATGAGAGATCTAAACACGAAAAACAACAAGTCGTCCCTTATCGACTTCCCTATGGAAATTGAGGTGTGGGGAAGGTCGACGGCCTTGCCTCTAAATTGATGGAAATCTATCCTGTTTTATTTTTTGTTTTGGCACTTCATCTGTAAGGGTGGGTGACCTTTGTACGTCGCTTTCACTACCTAATTAATTTGTTTTGGAGCGGGAAATGGGAATGTCTGAATATAAAGGCATCGTACTGATGCAACGATCTAAAAGATGGGTAAATTACGCGAATAGGACATTCTTTTATATACTATCGGGCGTTAAAGTATAGTTTAAGGATCTATTATTGTCCTGGCGTGTGGACGTATGAAAAAAAAAACCTTACCCAAATTTAAATTTTTATGTTTATTTAACATTTTTTAAATACAAACAAAAAAAAATAATATTTAATTTTATGTAAAATTGCAAATACAATTTGAACAATTATTAAAGTTTATAGCAGGAGCTTCAGAGTTTTAAATGAAATTGGCAACACTTTTCGAAAGTTGATTATTAGGGATACTCAAATATGCAAGTTGAAATATTAAAAATATGCGCACAAATACACAGAATTTAGTCGAAGTATACACAAAATATTGAAAATATACAAATAAAAAAAATATTTGAAAAAATTCAACATTATTGTTTCACTTAAAATAAAACAATAAAAGCAACAAGAAACAAATAATACTTATTTATTCTATGTGTTTTAAGTAGCATTTTATCCACTCAAGAATGTTTAAAGATGAGAAAGTAGTTCGAGCGTTTAATATTCTTAAATGGATAAAAGGCAATTGAAGCATGAATGCAATACAACGTTTTATCCATAATCACATCACAATCATATTTGTGGAGTCAGAATTTTTGAAATTTAATAAAAAAAGTATTTGCACGACTTGATATTTCTTAGTACTCAGTGAAACACAAGCACATATTGCAAGGAAAACCAAGGAAATTATCCTCTTCCTTGCAAAAAGAGACATCTGTAATTTATGCAAATTCTTCACAAACTTGGGTAGATTACGAAAATGATGGCAACAATCCTGTTATTAAGGAAGTTAAATGTGATAAAACAAAAAACGAAATGTGCATTACTATAAATGTAAATGTTAATGTTAATAAGTAAATAGATTACATTTGATTTATTATAGGTTTATTATTTTTTCATATTCTACTAGTGAAATAAAGTTAGAAACTTTATTCGACTAGTGTATGAAGTGTCACTTTAGACGGTTCATATGTGTGAATGTGGGAATAAAAATCCCATTATAAGGTGATTGTGGATAAAATACTTTTAAAATATATTTAAATTCGATTATCTGTGAAAGGCTCGAAATATGCAAAAAATATTGAAAATATGCAAATAAAAAATATTTGAAAAAATTAAAATGTATTGTTTCACTTAATATTAAATAATAAAAACAACAGCAAATAAATAAAATACTTTAAAAATATATTTAAATTCGATTATCTCAATAATGGTTGCTTTGAGCGATACGTACTAGATACACTTTTTTTGGACAAAAGATGCCAAGGAACAAGACTTCTTAACTAGGAATTGATTACACCGAGACACAAAAAAGGTATGAAGATTTAAGTAAATTTATTTTAAAATTTGTATTAGTACTCTATTTCAGGTTATAAACAGATTTGTTTTATTAAAATGTTGTATAAAATAATAAATAATGGTATTTCTCTCTTGAGTATGTTCATGCCTTTTTAATTTATGAGTACTGATCTAAGACATTTCTGTGATAATCTCATTTTTTCGAAAAGCAAAACTTTTTATAAAGAGTGACACTTTTCGATAGAGTCAAAAACAAAAAACGTTCTCCTCCTGTCAACTCCATCCGTGGACACACTGTATATTTTATAGGGAGACACGGCACTCGACACTAGATAACTAACTAAACTTTTCTTGAAAGAATAACTGATTTTTTCAGGCTATGCGTACTGACAACAAATATTTGAGAACCCTTCTATATTTGGAACAGGTATATGTACGTAATCTACTTTATATTCAAATAGGCAACAAAGACGTTACAGGGAACAAAGACTCTCCCATATTCCTAAATTTGAATTTCGTAACCACTTCGCTATACGCTACTCTAACTTGACCAAGGTAACTTGTATTCTATAAGTCTGGCGATACGTCTTCTGATGTGTCTTGTTTTCTTATCCTGCATAATATTCCTGAAAATTCGGTTTTTCCTTCGGGATATTACGTAGTAAAACTAAAGTAACATTTGGAATTTATGGCTAAAGGAAGTCGAAATAAATCATTTTATATGCTATAGAGACGGTTTGTTATCAAATGAAGAGGCGACATATCATTCACTAGTTTTGTCGTAAACGGTTTTTAATAATAATAATTTGGTAGTTTTGTATTAAATTTTTGTGTTAGTTTTAGTTATTTAAGGAATGCTGTAGTAGTCGGTGTCGCGTCGATACGTTTCTTTATTACGCCTGCTGTAAGTTGTATTCGCTATATGTATTTAAATACCTATTTATAAACAGTAACATAATTTACATTAACATCCATTAGTTGAGGGAAGCAGTGAAGTAACATGTCAAAGGATAGAAGAAATAGACGGAAATTATTTCAAATGTGGTTGGTGCGTTAAAAAGTGACACTGCTAGTGACAGCCACCTACTGGCTTCTAAGGTGTTGGACAAAACCAATCACGAAATTATTATAAATTTTGTTATTAACTAAGATTCTTTAGATAAAGTTCTTGTAACGCTATGATGCAGTCGTCAAAAGCAGGATAGGTTTTATCTAAAAAATATACAGAAATGATACATTGCACATGTATTGCTCACGCACTCAATCGGGTAGCTGATAAAACAAGGGAAAGTTTCCCTTTAGTCTCTTCAATATGTCAACTGTCAAAAAGGTTACCTATTCTATTAGAAGATGTACCACTCCGATTAAGAAATGAAATGCGGCTGCTTCAAGATGGCGCGCCACCGCATTTTAGTTTAGCGGCCAACTTTTCCTGAAAGGTGGATAGGACGCGGCGGTTTTGTACAGTGGGCCCCTAGATCCCCTGACTTAAACCCAATCGATTTCTTTTTTTGGGGTTTGTATACAGGACACCTGTGAATAGTGTCGATGAACTGCGAGAAAGAATTGTTACTAATTGTGAGGTACCTAATTAAGCAAAACGAAGGAATATTCCATAGGGTTCGGAATTTTTTAAGAAGAATTGATTTATGCATTGAAGAGGAAGGACGTCACTTTGAACCTTTGATTAGAACGTTTAATTTGTATTTGTATTGTTCTAGTAACTTACGTATTTTAACCTTATGATTTTGTTAGTAAACCATTCTTTATTTGTTGAGGACGTTATTTTTTTATTATTTATCATTAACCACCATCAGCGTAACAAAAAATTTTCATAAAAATTACTATCTGTCAAAACTAATTCTCCACAAACTTGTTTCCAAGGCAACTAAGCGCTTGTTTCCAAAGCATGCTATGTTTAATGTAGAAAATAAAATAAAATGATTTCGTATTCATCACATGCAAGCAATGTTATTTTAGCGTTTTTCTCGAAAACGGTTAGATTTATCGAAACACATAAAGTATACCTTTTTTATGTCAAAAGGTTAGGAGAACAAAAATATTCAGTCAAATTTCGCATAAAGTGTAGCACAAAAAAGTTGGAACCATTCAAACCAAAATAAAGGCTCGCATGTGGCGCCCTCTACAAAATGCAAAAAAAACGGTGGGTAAATTTATAATCATCATCCCGAAAAAAACCCATATACGAAATATTATGAGTGTGGCAAAAGGTATTGCAAAAAAACTGCAAATAAAATTTAACATTAACACCCTGTAACTCCGTTAATAATCAATTTTGGAAAAAATGTTATAGAAAGAGGTAGCATTTATTTTCGATCTAGAATTACGAGCCCCTTCCCATTTCAGTTGGCCCACCTACTGAAATATTAGTTTTTTGGCTAGCACCAAAACATAACAAATACTACAGGTTGTTTTCAGGCCCCAAAGTAATTAGCAGAGTATATTAAATAATGTCCAGTAAAAAATACCAAAGTCCTTGCTCTCTATTTAAATTTGCAAGGAAAAGCAAAAATTTTGTAAATACAGCAAATCAACCTATGTTTGTTCTGGTACAAAGGATGCCTATAATTCAAAGGTTGCTGTGGAAAACTGACACCGTGACAGTTGCTAATATTCATATAGCTGTCAGTACGCATTTAGTATAGCTTCAAGTAATTAAGTAGTTGTGTTTTTTTAAAATGGGTAGAGGAAAGGTTATTGATGAGAAAATTCGTTCACTTATTATTAAATTTTTCAATTCCGGCAAATCAAATTCGGAAATTGCAAATTTATTAGAGTTATCGCGGTATAGTGTAAGAAACATAGTTAGACTGTATAAAAATACCGGCTCAGTTGCTGCAAGGCCCCAATATATTAAAAAAAGCAAAATTACAAATGTGGATAGACGTTCGTTGAAGAGGATTATCCAGAAAAATAGGCGAGCTAATTATTTAGAGCTAAGTGCTCTATGGAGTGACGCTGTTGGGAGACACAACGCACAGGGAGGCTCATAAAATGGGTTTTGGCACTTATAAGGTAAATTTTTTAATAAGCAAAATTGCGGTAGGAAAATAAGAAATGACAATATTTTGCTTTAGGCCAAAGAAAAGCCGCTTTTAACACTGCAGCAGAAGAAAAATAGAGTAAGGTGGGCAAGACAACATAAGGATTGGACAACTCAGCAATGGCGTGCAATACAATGGAGTGATGAGGCCAGATTTGAAGTGTGTGTTGGAGACAGTCGCAGTCGAGTTATTCGAAAAAAAAATGAGGCGTTTCATCCGGACTGTCTCAAACGAAATGTGAAATTTCCTGCATCAGTCATGATCTGGGGTAGCATGTCAGCTAAAGGAGTGGGAAAACTTCATTTTATTGACGGCATTGTGAATACAGACAAATATTTAGCCATTTTGGAAGAATCGCTCTTACCGATCATGGAAGCATGCTTGACATCCCGCCAAGAATTTGTGTTTCAGCAAGATGGTGCAGCATGTCACACCTCAAAGAAAGCATTAAAGTGGATAAAGGATAATGGTATTGCACTTTTAGAATGGGTTTCTAGCAGTCCGGATCTATCACCAATAGAAACTTTGTGGCATGAGATAAAAAAGGTGCTACGAAAACATCCTGCTAGAAATATCCCTGAGCTGAAGCAAAGACTTCAGGAAATATGGGATTCTTTTACACCGGAATTATGTCAAGGCTTGGTTAATACTATGCCCCAACGAATTGCGGCTGTAATAAAAAATAAAGGCGATGTTACCCAGTGGTAAATTTTAAAATTGTTTTGTTAGTTTTACGCTACTTGTTCTTATTTTCTCTATTTGTCTTTATTTTCTGTTAGATATTGGTTTTCGTTGCTTCATATTTATTTATTATGTTTAAAATACTGTTTAAGAGATAAATAAATTTACAGGTTAATGTTGTACTTTTATTTTTGCTTCATAAAAACAAAATTTCTGCCAAATCCTATGGTGGGCCAACTGAAATGGGAAGGGGCTCGTATCCCATTAATTTTTTGCTCATCATTTTCGGACACCCTGTATAGTTCATGGAGATTTACCCATAACGTAACGAATGGCTTTTTTTTTGAAGTTTAAAAACCCTCTCAAAATGACTTGAAAAGCCCCTAAACATAATACCATAAGATGCCTTTGTAACAAATTTTGCATGATAATAAGCTAACACTGTTGATCTACTTGTAATTTTTGACAACCTATATAATGCATAACAACTACAGGATAATTTTTTTATCAATGAGTTTATATGAGTCTCCTAATTTAATGCATTATCTATGTATATACCTAAAAATTTAGTACTACTAACTTGCTCCATAGACTTACCATTCAATTTTACCAAATAACTGTGGTGTAATTTATACAGTATGCGCCAAAAGTATGGAACAAATTCAATAAAAACGAAACAATTATTTTTTGGGAAAAATCCTCGAACAGGTCGATTTTTAATTTAAAAAATACATATTTTAGCGTAAAATGCAATTTTAAAATGTCATTTGTTTTCGAGTAATGACGTTATCGATTTTTTTTTAAATGGCAACACCATATTTTTTAAATGTGCCATAATACTTTAAATTGAATAATAATTTCAATGTCGCTTACAATACTTATTAGAAAGTCGATGTGACAATGATACTTTGCAAAGATTTTCACCTACGTGATCCATAAAAAAACTATGGAATTCAAAAAACTAAACTTGATAACGTTTTTGCTTTATTTTAATTGATTTACATTTTCTAACATTCAATCGTCATTTACTCGAAAACTTTCCTATGTAAGAGGGCAAAATTTTAGTACTGTCTGATAGAGAATTAAACGATCTTTCAGAATCAAGGAAAAAAATATGGTGTTGCCATTTAAAAAAAAATCGATGACGTCATTACTCAAAAACAAATGGCATTTGAAAATCGCATTTTACCCTAAAATATGTATTTTTTAAATTAAAAATCGACCTGATCGAGGATTTTTCCCAAATAATAATTGTTTTGTTTTTATTGAATTTATTCCATACTTTTGGCGCATACTGTATAATGCATAACAACTACAGGATAATTTTTTTATCAATGAATTTATATGAGTCTCCCAATTTAATGCATTATCTATGTATATACCTAAAAATTTAGTATTTTAGTAATTTAGCTCCATTGACTTACCATTCAATTTTGCCAAATAACTGTGGTGTAATTTATATAGGTATTTTATCCTCGACTTAACCATACTATTTGGTAATAGTACTATGTTGCGACATATTTTCTTTATCTCTGTATAATCTAGAATGAACGGGGAAAAGTTGTCGTCATTATTTAAACACGGTAACGTATTATTTGATAACCTTTTAGGTGACGTAATATTTGCTGCTACCGAGAATGATGTGAAACGTCACATACACTTATAAGAACGTTTCAGACACTTCTACGAATCCCTCCTCCGCACACTGGATTTCATATATCATCCTTATGAAAAGGAATCTCCAGAAGGAACATGGGATCGAGAAATTGGCGATTGAATCCGCTCGAGTCTCCTTGAAGAGGTGTTCCCTAAAATTGTCAGTCGTGGGCAGTGGACCTTCTCTATTGAATAGGGGCTTTATCGAGGAGAGAAATTGATTCCTCGCGTTTCTAGGACGCGTGCACGTGATGACATAATCGGGCGAAGGTTATCTAATTCGTGCCATTGTCTCGACTTACGCGAAATTCGATGGTCAGTGATATGATCGATACCTACTTGGAAGTGATACAATATAGGGAACTTCTCGAAATCCGTTTTATTATCATCGCAATCGAAATTTTCGACAAAAAGTTCATATAAACATGGCTCCGCAGCGCCTTTGTTTTACAGATACAGGGTGTTAAAGTTTGAAAAAAAATATCAAATTTTTGAATCTATTTTCTGAGTACTAAGAGCTACTTTGTTGAAACTTGGCACATCCTAATAGGTATTGGTCAGAACTCGCAAAATTATTGCGAGGTCATGAAAATAAATGAAAAACATGACAGTTAGCAATTATTGCTGTCAATTTATTTAAAAGATTTGTAGTTTTTATAAAGTGTTGGCGATTATTTTCCATTTAAAATGATTCAATTTACTAATAGTGAAATGCCAGACATGCCTCTCTGTTATGGAATGGCTAACGGCACAGCATAGTAGACCAGCAGTTTCACTCCGTTGTCGGCACTTCAGTTTTCTGCGGTGACCTCGAAATGTGAGTGCGATAGCGCATCCGATAGAATTTACAGAATCGGTGATTAGGACCGGAATAAGAATTGTTTATTTGCGCGTGAAAGCGTAGTTATTCCGCATGAAAGTCTACGTTATATCTATCCACATTATGTAATAATTCATTATACAGTTATAAATGGGTAATCCAACATGTATTATATACTATCATTTACTCCTACTAACATACAGTGTGAAAATTCGATTTACTTCTTTGGACTCTTTAAAAAAAAAATAGTTTAAAATATATATTATTGCACTACAAAACATTTTTATTTATTTACTTACTTTTTTGTTATTAGTGATAATTACATTTGTTTGGGATTTTTTTTTATTTAAAATTTGACGTTTGAAGTTTAGTGGGCAAATAATTTATTATGATTTTTTTTGGTCTGAAATGATCTACGTAAACCAGAAGACAAGTATTTTTCAGAACAAAAATTATGTTTACTTAACTTTGAAAATTGTTAAATTGGAGATAAAAGTGCAGTAAAATGTAAATTTAGAAAAAAATTATTTTTTATTATTTTGTTTTGAGACTTACTCTCATTATAGGGACTACAAGAAATATGATCATCTACATAATTTGAAGATGAACCGTCTTGTGCAGGAAACGTTGGAACGGCCTCTTTGCGTAATCTATTGCGCGAATCGTTAGAAAACATATAATTTTAAAAATGTATTTGACATAGTTTGTATGAACTATTACTAATCCTGAGCAGCTTTTCCAATAAATCTTCTATATTAGAAGCCTCTGCACAGAACTTTGCTCTAAAATAAAAATTTGTATTTGTGAAAAATATAAATATATATATTTTAAACTTCACTTTCATGAGAAGTATTTATATTCCAATGTTATACTTAAGAAATAAGTTAATAGGTAAGGCAATAGCAGTAAAATATTATTTATGGTTTGTACAGTATATTGTAGATTACTTATTACTTATTTATGTCTTTAGGAAATTTAAAGAAACTTAAATTACTATTTATAGATGATATATTTAAACATATAACTGCTGCGCAGCGACTCGTTACTCGATTTAGACTCAAAATATTGCTTTAATACGGCTCTGTATAACCGATGTTCGCACTCCCAGAGTTGGATGTAAACCAATGTCAACTGAGATCTCTGCAGTTTGAAATGGATACACGAGCTGCTATACGCGACTTATTATTTCGGCCCGAGTGTTTTTACTGGTCTCCCTATACTGTAGTAATGGTCAAGCTGCAAGGCAGCCATGACAGATTTCCACAACGTGCAATGCTTAACGTAAGAAATTTTATAAATCTCCACTCACGACTTTCTGAAACAGGCAATTTTAAAAGGTCTATGGTAGTCATAGGAAGACCTGTAATTGTAAGTTCAAATTGAGAAAGCTGTCCTGAATGAAATTGAGAGAAACCCTGCTACTAGAGTAGCCTTTTGCTTGTTTTTCTCGAAATTCAATTATGAATTTTCATAATAATCACGTATAGGCCGAAGATAATCCACACGCCGTGATAGAAAATAATTTCCAAGAACAGTTTTCTGTCAATACTTGGGTTAGAATTGTGGTGACAACTTCATTGAGCCTTATTTTCTTCCACCTAGACTTAATGCAGAACAATATCAATGGTTTTTAGAGAACACTCTCCCTGAACTTTTACAGGAAGTTTCACTTAGGGAAAGATAGCATATGTGGTACATGCACGACGGCGCTCCAGCAGACTTTAGTCTAGTTGCACGTCAATTTTTGAACGATAATTACCCTAATCGTTGGATCGGGAAAGCAGGTCCACAACCGTGGCCTCCTCGGTCGCCAGATTTAAATGCTTTGGATTACTTTTTAAGGGGACACCTTAAATAGTTGGTATACAAAACTGCTGTTTAAAATGAAGAAGATCTACGAAATAAAATAGTGGATTCATGTGTGATAATCCAAAATACACCAGGTATTTTCGAAAGAGTCCGTAATTCAATGATAAGGCGAATAGACGGTTGTATTGAGGCTGAAGGAGGTCATTTCCAGCACTTAATCTAGCAAAATGTTACTGTTTAGTTTCTGGCAATTGTTATTACTAATTTTAAATTACGTTTTAGTTTTTACTTGTTGAAATTGCAATCATTATTATTAATTACAAAAATAAATGCTTTTCATTTAAGTAATTTTTTTTCAAAGTATTGGGCGGAATTATTTGGAGGTGAAAGTGGCGGAGTCAAAAATACCAGCAAAGAATGTCCCTCTTCTAAAATCGACGGGTCTGAGCGTTTTTCTACAATCTTGGCCGCCCTGTATAAATATGTTTGGTTAAGTTGCAATATTTTGGAGACTCCCTCCCATGCACCTGCTCTATATCGGTTCTTATGAGGATCACATTATATGTATGATAAACGTTCAAATTTATCATTTTTTTTTATTTACTTTAAATTTCAAAATGGCGAACGATAAGTGGAAACTCAATAATTTGTTCCTTGAACTTGTGAAGTTCAAACCTCATGGGTTTGCCCTCCTTACGTGCCTGATAAATCTAATAATTTATTTACACATACATAACTTAGTCCGCAGAGTAGTTAGTTTCACACAATATTGTTAATACCTAAAAATATGTAAAGAATACATACATAACGTTGTAAACTAAATAGGTACTAAGTTTAAAATACCTTTTTGCTATGAAAACGTGCAAAGGTAGTGCTCCAAAACCCTCCCGCTCCATCCACAACTGGTTCTGACTAATTTCGTAAATAATTTCATTGTGACTGAATCCACATTGTTTTTGCTAAATACAACACCGGCTTGTATAATTCATTACATCGTTTAAGTGCTATCGACCCATTTTACACAAATATCTAGTAGTCGTCAATTGTCTCTTTTGTGCATTTCCATCTAGATATGAAGCGTAACATCTGATGATGTATTATTTAATGGCGTCACAACTAAAAGTTGAGTTAGAGATGACGTACTAAGTATAAGAGAAACTAAAATGAGCATACTTAGAACAATAGAGCATATAGTAGTACAGTGCAGTTATGACAAAAGACTTGTCAACACACTATTGTCTGTTCTTCAAACAACGTAGCGAAATCTAAAAACTTTTTACACAAACAACTGTGTATTTCCTTTCTCTTTGTTATGTAAACAATTAGTAGATATCTACTAGAAATAAAATATTTATGTTAGGAAAGAAATGTCCGCTCTCGTGATACATTATATTGGATTTCATTTATTTGTTTGGGCTGTGTAAAAAACAGATTTTCGATCATCAAGTCGAATAACAAGGAAGAAATTAAAGACAAGATTGGGAATTGAATAAATAAGAAAGTAAAGTATGTAACAACAGAAAAAATTTAATAAGGATAGCTGTGTTGTGTTTTAAGGGTAATAGTTATAATAACGAAATTTTTTTAGTCATTATTATTGATTCCAAAATTTAATAAAAACCCATGTTGTATCCAGATCAATGAAGGCAGCACCAGAATGATTTTATCAATGTCTTCCTCATTGTATTTAATACATACTTTGCTACGAGTATGAGCAAAAATAAGTCTTATCTGGATTGACGAAAACTTTGTATTCAAGGTTGCTCCTACCTATCTCAATGCAGTGTCACTGTATCCTGCCACAAGAGTACAACATGTTAATAAGGAGTTATTTTTTCTATTTCCTTCAACAACGTTGTCAGTTTGCTGCAAAAGTTCATTTCTTCTATTCACATTACTAGCATACACTAATGTGTCATATATCAACACAAACAGAAACTCAGCGGTTTTAAATCTAGACTTACCAGTACATTTATTTGGGTAGAAAGGGATAAGAATTATACAGGGTGTCCGGAAATTATGCGTGAAGACTTCAGGACGTGATACCTCACAAGAAATTAGGGTCACGAACTCCTATAACAATTTTTCGACAACTCAATATTAACGAAGATACAGGGTGTCAAACAAAATTTTTTCTTTAGTTTTTCTTAGATAACTATTTTATTTGTGATTTGATTTTTTGTGATTTGAAGTCGTTTTTCTCAGAAACGGTTCATTTTATTGTATCGCAACAAGAGATACTTTTTCAAATAATTTTTGATATTCTTTAACATGGTGCTGTTCAAATTTATAAAGCAGTGAAAACAAAAAATTGTGGGCCATGGATCGAAGATTAAGGTCAGGTTAGGCCCTTTCGCACTAGAATATTTGCATCATATTTGGAACATACATCTACAAGGGCACTAGTAATACATAGGAAAGACTTGGAAAAAAATCAAATCACAAATAAAAAAGTTATCTAAGAAAAACTAAAACAAAAATTCTTTTGACACCCTGTACCTCCGTTAATATTGAGTTTTCGAAAAATTATTATAGGACTTTGTACCCTAATTTTTTCTGGGGAATCACCTCCTGAAGTCTTGACGCATAATTTCCGGACACCCTGTATAATTATAATTTTAAACGGAAATATTTTCGCAAAACACGCAGTTGTATGCTTCAATAAAACAATCTACATTGTTGACTTTGGAATCAGTACAAGCAGCAAATTAATTAGACTACCACGAAATATTCCCTTATATTGTAAAAAAAAATTAATAAAATCGGTGATTATTTTATTTTCCAATGCAACACTGACAACGTTATAAGCTGTTCTCACGTGCAGTATGCCTTAGTATTTGAGAAATATGACAAATTGTGCAATGAAAATAAAATTAAGGACATAACTGGTTATTATTCCATGTTAAAACAGAACTATCAAGAAAAAATGTAGACATACAAAAAATATGCTGATTTATTTGCCATGCTTAAAAGAAAATCGGAGGGCTATAAGCCGAAAAAATCTAAAATTTTAACCAAGAAACATAAAATATAATAACATTTTTACAAACAGCCGACAATGAAATATATTTGGATTTAAAGATGATTTTCAATATTCTTTTTACTTTTTCAATAAAATATTTGTTTCTTAAGGTCTTACTGACTTTTGGAATGGTGGGTACCTGTAGAAGAGCGAAATTGAAGAACATGTTAAAAGAAGATGTTATAAATGAAGAAAGTTGCTTCGAAGTCTGAGTTAGGAATACACAAACAAACATTGGTAGACATTTTTTTATAACCCAGCAGATATAGCAGGTGTCGATTTAATCACCATTATTAAACAATATACTGAAAGAATAATTGTTCTTTCGTTACATATTGAAATAATAAGTCTGTTAATACACTGATTGGATTGACTTTTAACGATAAAAAGGCAGAGTAATGTAGTTGCAGAAGGGTACATTGAAACCTCAGAAGAAAATAAAAATAAAACTGCAATTAAAATATTGGGTGAGACTACTTCATCAGAATCACAAAACAAATTGGATATTTTTACTACTGTTAATATAAAGGCAACCTCTTCCCAATCTGGAGTTAACCTCATAAACTTTCAAAACTGTGTAATTAATATTCATAATAAGTAGTTTTGATTATTTAACAGTTGTACATGTGTAATGAGAATAAATAATGTTGATTAATTAGTAACTTTTTTATATATAAAAGTTGGGCGGAAGATAAAATAAGATTATACGTGCCATATCTGTATTTTATAGCACTCGGCTGTTTCGGTTCGTTCTGTAAAAACCAGACGCGTCCTATAAAATACCTCATATGGTACTTATAATACAAATAGACCATGTTGCTTAACCATAGTTCTTTATTTTTACGTTCTGTGTAATCTCTTGAAACGAACTAATTTATTTTAGAAATAAACACCCTGTACAGAAATGCAGTTTTTTACGAAGAAAATAGGTATGTTTATCAAACCAGTGTTTCTTCAGGCCATCCTGTATATAAATTTGTACATAATTGGAACAAATATATGTCAAGTATCGATTTTCAGGCCAAAGCGGTCAGGCTTTTGTTGAAGATTCTATTAAGTCCATAGGGGAAAGTCGAGTTGGGTTTTAGAATTAAATTTTGATAAGATGTCACAATCAGAATCTGGTATTCATCCAATATTACGCCTCATATGTGAACAGAAAATTTGCTGATACGGTTAAGGAAATTTTAGATACATTTTTCTTTCTTAAACCTCCCCACGCCTGTATCTCTATTTTTTAAAATACCTATCAAAGTCATGCTGTGGGTCTGTTTGATGCCTTCTAAGCCAATTTAAACAAAGATGTCATTTCTACAAAATGGCCGCCTTTGAAAATTTATTTTTCTGTGTGGATTTTTTCTTTAATAAATTAAGCTATCGAATAGACCATAGAAAAGCTTAATTTGGTATACAGGACGACAGTTTTCTACTTTTGTTAAAAATGGTGAAACCATCTTTGGCTTTCAATCTACAATGTCATTAAAACAAAACATTATCGGGGCACATTTGTGACTTATGAGTCTTCTATTTAAAGTCAAAAATACATTTTTATATGGAATTCCAGGAAACATCTACTCTGTGGGCCCTGATCAGCATTGAATTACACCTGAGAAACTTATAACAAACAGCCAGAAGTAATTCGTCAGAGATGCCACCAGACATATAGCGGTTTCGAACTTGTTAGCTATCATCAGCATGACAAGTGAGGCAATCGACGACTAACCCTGGCTGTTCGTGTATTTGTAAACAAGCGTGGACAAGTCGTCATATTAAAAAATAACACCGAAATTAACAAAGTTTGCATTTATTTTATTAAGTAGTGACAGTTCTGTATCCAATTATTCTTTACGAATTTTGACCATTGTTGGTTGAATATTCTTAACGACGAGATAAATGACGACAGAATAAATATTATACGATATATTATATACCTAAACAAAATCATTAAAATGTCATATTTGACTGTGACAAGTTTTGATAATGGAAATAAAGCAATTTTCAAAACGTTAATGTGTTTAGTGTTGATAAAACTTTCTCACTCACATTCTCAGTGAAATATTTTGTCTTTTAGGCAAAACAAAGTTTACAAAATCAACCACTTGACTGATCTAACAAGAAATGCTGCAAAAAAATAATTACCAAAAATATCTTCATAAAATTAGTAGAATATATTTTTATTTACTACCATATTATATGTAATGTTGAAATTTCAAACTTACAGTAAGTTTGAAAAAAACATATTTCTAACTTTGACATATATTCAGATGGAAAGTGACATTTACCAGTTTGTCTGAAAAGTGATTACTTTCCACCCAGACAAATGTCACTTTCAACCAAAGTAAGTAGAATAGCTATGCCGATCCTGCTCCACAATTCAAGATGGCGACTGGAGCAGGATCGGCATAGCTTTCAGCCGTCTACGTCACAATGTTTGGGAGGGGTTACAAGTGTGTAGATAGATGACGCTAAGCTATTTTAATAATAATCGTATTATACTCGTGCTGAGCGAAAGTGTTTAACACTTGAAGTTTATTGTTTAATCGATTTTCTTCTGATACAATGAGTGGCCAAAAGCGGGTTGTATTTAACTTAGACA
This sequence comes from Monochamus alternatus, assembly GCA_037114965.1. Classification (NCBI taxonomy): domain Eukaryota; kingdom Metazoa; phylum Arthropoda; class Insecta; order Coleoptera; family Cerambycidae; genus Monochamus; species Monochamus alternatus. Next base: position 6,394,108 of record CM073426.1, on the reverse strand, counting down.
ATAATAAAACCATTATACTTATGGATCCTGATGGTTGGTTTAAAAAAGCAAGAAAATCAGATTGGATGCAGATGGCTAGAGATAGAGCTCGCTTTCAAAGAAGAATCAATGATGTCTCATTTATTATAAGTAGTGTTTTAGATAATAATCATCGATCACGTATTTACTATGAAAGGTTTTGTTGCATGTCTATTACTATAAAATAAAGTTTTATTTTCATCACTCTGTAGAAATATTATTTTGTGGATACCTAACCTGTTTAGTGTAAGGGCTGTTATAAAAGTATGTGACGCTCAGTTATTTTAATTATTATCAAATTAGAATCTGCTGAGCGGAAGTGTTATTAATTGCAATATGCCTGTTCCAGTAAAGTATAAGTGCATCAAATGTGGTGGAGATTGCGACCTGCCAAACAGAAAATGTTTTACATGTGAAACTAAGGATTATTTTGAGGGTGCTGATGGATCAAAACATGTTCCTAGTTCTTACTTTGATAAAAGTGATTCCAAGTAACTGTTGCTAGTTGTTAATTAAAGAATTACTGCATCTTACTTAATTTTATTACTTTTTATTATTTAAAAATTAAACACAGTGAAGTTTTAAAATATTTTATTTATTAAAACAATTGAATACAATTCAATTTAGCCTCTTTCTCTTCCACATCTGCAGTTGGTGTGGTTTCTCTTCTTGTTAACAGTGCTCTGTTGTCTATCAGCGATATTTTCCCGCTCTCCATCAAAATAATGATACAGTTATTTATTTGATGAGGGATATATACAGCTAACAGATACAACTTATTAGCCTCTCTATTATAAAAAGTAGGAGAGTAAATTATAATTCAAAATGTAAGATGGAGGGGGTACTAGAGAAATATGGGTGGGTGGGTAAAGTATATATATGCATATATGAGACTTATTTGAACAGTCAGTCTACTATATTCATTTATATTCAACATGGATCTGAAAAAGTTGAACAAGGCAACTTCATATAAAGAAATTAAGAACGTAAAAGATTTAGAAGTAAATCAAAAGTTTAAAATAGTGAAGCTGAGGTTTAGTAAAACCAAATATGGTGACAGTGTTGTGGCTGAAACTGAAAATTTTTCCTGCTATTTACCAAGAAGATTTTACATGCATTTTGAGAAGGAAGGTATTGAAAACTTTAACGATTCTTTAAGAAGTCGACCTGTATATCTGGTTAGTAAAGGAAAAATTGGTTTAACAACGGACATCACATTTATCCAAGACGATGCATGAAGAATTCATAAAAGGATTATTAATATCTTATATTCATATGTATTTGTCTACGGGTCTTATACTCCAAACAAATGTGTTATTATACCTAGTTATAAAATAAAAATAATTTAGAAATAAATAAAAAGTTTAAAATAGTGAAGCTGAGGTTTAGTAAAACCAAATATGGTGACAGTGTTGTGGCTGAAACTGAAAATTTTTCCTGCTATTTACCAAGAAGATTTTACATGCATTTTGAGAAGGAAAGTATTGAAAACTTTAACGATTCTTTAAGAAGTCGACCTGTATATCTGGTTAGTAAAGGAAAAATTGGTTTAACAACGGACATCACATTTATCCAAGACGATGCATGAAGAATTCATAAAAGGATTATTAATATGTTACATTGATATGTATTTGTCTACAACTCTTATATTCCATACCAATGTATTATACCTAGTTATAAAATAAAAATATTTGTATCGAATTAGCAATTATTCTACCTCGTACATATACTATAAATAAATCCTTGTATACTATATCTTCTGCTCCAGTGTATTACCGAAGCATGAAAAATTCATAAAACGAATATTAATATTTTATGTTGATATACATTTGAAGTAAACCTTTGTCTACAAGTCTTACATTTCAGGTGAATGTTTTATTGTACCTAGTTAGAAAATAAAAATATTTATATTGAATTAGCAAATTTATTATTCTACCCCGTACATATATTATAAAATACATGATACAGTGAATGTTTTGTCATAGTTTTTCTCCTGAAACTTGATCGAACCTTGTATATAGGTAGAATCTAACATTTTACACATATATTGTTATTATTATTTTATATAGAAAATGTAACACATTACTGAGAACGAGTTTCTATTGGACCGTTTTTGTTGCAAGCATGACCATAGGCTTAAAAAAGACAATTGCGTTTAGCATTGGTTACTTAAAAAATCTATAAAACAGTGCAACAATAACCACCCTAACATTTTGACATCTCATTTAGTTTAAAAACTTTTACTAAGTAACATATATTTTAAAATTTTTTAATATTTGAATTATAAACTATAATCCATTGCATTAATAATATTTTATATGATTCTGAAAAGCTGCTATGTAGCACATATTTTACTTCACGAGAAAATATATTTATAATTAAAAAACTAAATAAATTTATTAGATATTCAGGTTTGAATTGGTAAAGAAAACAAATGAATAGATAATAATACTATATATTTTTTAAAAACTATACTATAATACATAATTAAAAAAAACAAAATATAATATAAATATATACAAAACAACAAAATATATACAAAAAAGAAGATTATTTAATGAAATTAATAATTAATTATTAATTTCATTAAACTTTGCAGCGATGGCCTCATATTTTTTTCGAGTCTCGTTAGCAGAACGCTCCCTCTTATCGATGGAGCGTTCTTGCTCATCAAGCTGCCGAATCTGTTCCCTAAGGGTCTCTCTGTGTACCCTCAGTGATTTTCTTTCCCCTTTTAGCCGCGATATGAGGTCATCGCTGTTTTTAATCTTCTTTTTTATAGCAGTCATTCTTCCATCCATCCGCTGACGGAATTCTGCCCTCCGCTGCATTTCTTCGTTAATTGCTCCTATCCAATCTTCGGAATCCGAAGAGGAGGAGCAGGTCGAGGGCGTAGGTGACAGCGAGCGAATGGAAGATGAGGGCCGTCTAATATTTTTTCGAGCCAAACCCAAATTTTTGCCTCTGCAACAAAAAATAACAGATAATAATTCATACATTTTTCGATGATGTCTTTAGACTTTTTTAAAATTATTTTTTGAATATTTACCTAGAAGGAAGTGCAGGACTTTCCCGCGGAGGATTTTGGAATACGTCCGCGTCATCCTCTTGTTGAAAACACTTTCTTTTGGCAGCAGCCACCTTCGCTGAAATTGGGCTTGGCTTGGTCGAAGCTTCCAAGGAGGTAATCGCCTTTACTGCCATATTGAGTTCCTCTGATATTCTGTAAAAAACGAGAAAATAGTTTAACAAAACGTAGAAAAACATTAGAAAAAAACTTACGCCTCATGTATGGCTTCATCCAAATCAGGATTCTGCATTTGTTGCTGGTAGGTCTCCTGCAGCTCGAGACGGGCCTCTTCAGATAAAAACAAAGTCATTTTTAGAACTGAATAAGAATTATTTGTGAATCGAAGTTAATACTGTTACCTACTAATAGGTTTGTATAAGAATGAATATATTCAACGAATGCAGTATGCTTATATATCAAATTGTTGCAACTTACACAGTAATATGAACATCCGGTGAATTCCGTTGAACTGTACAGGTCACTAACTTTCTGTTGTCAGATAAAATTCAGTTTCATACTTATTCTTTGAAAATTGTAATCCGACACCATTTCCTGCTGAGTTAACAAAATATGTAATTTGACACCACGTTTTGAAATTTGACACCGCGTTTTGTAATTTGACACCTTATTTTGAAATTTGACACCGCGTTTTGAAATTTGACACCGCGTTTTGTAATTTGATACCGCGTTTTGAAATTTGACACCTTTGTTTTGAAATTTGACACCGCGTTTTGAAATTTGACACCGCGTTTTGAAATTTGACACCTTTGTTTTGAAATTTGACACCTTTGTTTTGAAATTTGACACCGCGTTTTGTAATTTGATATCGCGTTTTGTAATTTGATACCGCGTTTTGAAAATTGACACCTTTGTTTTGAAATTTGACACCGCGTTTTGTAATTTGATACCGCGTTTTGAAATTTGACACCTTTGTTTTGAAATTTGACGCCGCGTTTTGTAATTTGATATCGCGTTTTGAAATTTGACACCTTTGTTTTGAAATTTGACACCGCGTTTTGTAATTTGATACCGCGTTTTGAAATTTGACACCTTATTTTGAAATTTAACACCTTTGTTTTGAAATTTGACACGTTTGTTTTGAAATTTGACACCTTATTTTGAAATTTGACACCTTATTTTGAAATTTGACGCCTGTGTTTTGAAATTCGACACCGCGTTTTGAAATTTGACACCTTATTTTGAAATTTAACACCTTTGTTTTGAAATTTGACACGTTTGTTTTGAAATTTGACACCTTATTTTGAAATTTGACGCCGCGTTTTGTAATTTGATATCGCGTTTTGAAATTTGACACCTTTGTTTTGAAATTTGACACCGCGTTTTGTAATTTGATACCGCGTTTTGAAATTTGACACCTTATTTTGAAATTTAACACCTTTGTTTTGAAATTTGACACGTTTGTTTTGAAATTTGACACCTTATTTTGAAATTTGACACCTTATTTTGAAATTTGACGCCTGTGTTTTGAAATTCGACACCGCGTTTTGAAATTTGACACCTTATTTTGAAATTTAACACCTTTGTTTTGAAATTTGACACCTTATTTTGAAATTTGACGCCTGTGTTTTGAAATTCGACACCGCGTTTTGAAATTTGACACCGTGTTATGTAATTTGATATCTATTTAAACAACACCAACAGCATACATATAAAATTATGAATTTTAGTTTCTTTTTTTTTTTTTTTTTTTTTTTTTTTTTTAAGTCGCTTATTTTTTTTTATTGCATTTTTGGAAAATACTTTTGTTCTACAAATTAAAAAGTAACATTGCAACCCCTCATCCTTATGTAAAATTTTGCGCTACCCCCACCCCCGATTTTCATACTAGTTGTGAAACCAAAATTATATCATCGTTCGATAGCTTTCTCTTTCCTCTTCATAATAAAAAAAAAACCAACTTTCTATCTCTTACAGTAATCAAGTTATAACGAAAAAACTGTTTAAGGGTATTTTGTTTTTTCACCCCTAGCCCTTAAACGTGACGCTTGACGACGAAGTTTGTATAAACTTTTTTTCTCTACTCAACCTCTAATATGACTTGCTAAAATTTAAGAAAAATTCTACGATTGGTTTCATTTTCAGATTTCAGAAATTTCTTTGAAAATGTCCAAAATTTTGGATGTGCATAGGATCTCTGTTATAGGTTTATTTTTGGGAAAATCTGATACAGGGTCAATTAGGGAATGTCAAATCATGTAAGATTTTTGTATATTAAGCAAAAAAATACGTGACCTTGACATACTACCTATTACGATTTCCAGAAAATAGTATTGGCCAAATTCATCTAATCTATTTCACTTCATACTATCTGCTATATACTTTCGTTTCATGTTAAAAAAAAAATCAAAAAAATTTTCAAAACTCAAAATTTTTTCAAAAATCATGTTTTTTTTCCAGACAGGTTTTTTCTGATGACAAATTTTGAAAGAGCACCCTCGAAAACATAAAGATATACAGTTTCATATTTTCACCTATTCCATGCAAATAACTTTGAAATTTTAAATTTTTTTAGATTCGTACTTTAAGTTAGGCAAACAATTTTTTTCATATCTTCTATGTATTTAAGATGACTTAAAATCTTATAAAGTTATGTAAAGTGTTCCACCAAGACGTATTCAATAATGCTTAATGTTTCACAGACTCGTTATTCCTCCCACCACAATCATTATAAGCGCTGACTTGATCATTTAGAAAGTATATAAAGCAGTATCCTAGAGTTTTCAACCATATTACAGATATTAGTATCTGAACTAAATAGAACATTATATTTAAAGATCTTTCGAAAAAGATGACTTCCGACTGCGTGGTAGACATTCAGTGTTTCAAAATTAGTAACAAGAAGGATGACATCAGATGGGCTGTGAAGGAATTGGGGGTTTATAATGGTAAAATCTCCTACCATTATATATTTAAACCCCCTTTCCCCTTTAATCAGCTGTCACGGGAGCTACAAAAAGAGGCGTATTGGGTAGTCAACTTCCATCATGGTATTCCATGGAATAATGGCGACGAATCCCTCGAGGATCTTCCAGAAATCCTTAAGGCAGCAACCCAGACAGCTGGAATAATATATGTGAAGGGAAATCAGAAGGCTGAATTCCTCAGGAAATATGTAGACAAACCGGTGGTTGAGCTTCTGGAACGTCCAAAATTGAAGCCCATGGTTCCGGAATGTTGGCACCACAAACTGCAGCATTGCGCATGTGCGTTGGCAAATGTTTACAGTTTATATAATTTTTATTTAGAATTTACAAAATAAAGAAATAAATTATATATTTTTTTGTTTTATTGTTTTCCCTGTAATATAGTTGCTGCAGTATATTTTTTAAGAACATATCTTGTTCAAACTCTGAATCAAAATATACAAATAATTTATAAATTTTATATAAGTTTTATTAGGTTACCTGTAATAGAGCTATTGTGGTGTTATAGTTAAGAACATGTCTTGTTCAAAATAAATGTGAAGGAATAAGTTATATATTTATTAAGCGGTTGAGGTGTTACGTTTAACAATAGCAAATGCAAAAATGCAGATCTGCGCAAGCTCCAGCAGGATTGCGCATATAAATGAGTCGTACTCTTTAAGAAATCGCACAGTTTATATTTACACTTCTCATACTAATCTGGTATACTTGCTGCTGCTGCTGTTGTTGTTATTTTCCTTGATTCAGTGCTACCGTACAGTGACATGAATCCTGAAACCGTAACCTCTATTAGTTCTACAATTGTGAAAACTACTGAAGAAGCCGTAAAATTGGTAAAAACTAAAGAAGAGATAATAAGGCAAATAAAGTTAGTAAAAGGTAATGTGAAATTGTTGGAGACGGCGATTAAAAATAGAATTAACCGACAAGAGGATACTGAAAATCCTTTTAAGTTAGAAGGAAACTTAGCATTATTGAAATATTATTTAGCTAAATTGCAGCACTTACGATATACTTCTAGTAAAGTTGGAGCAGGCTTGGAGAACAATACTGCTGAAAAAAAACGTAGTCGAAATTTAGTTTGGCATTCGATTGATTCTTGCTTCGACGGACGAGTGTGTACAGGATTAATTGCAAATTTAAGTATCAAAGATCCATTATACTTCTTAAATAAGGCATTTAATAATTTTCAAAGAAAAATTAGATTATATCGTCAAAAATCAATGCTTAAAGTTAATGTTGTATTAGTATGTAATTTTATTAAACCTCAAAGTGGTGATATCGATATGAAAACGTTTTCTACAAAAAATCATATAATCGATATAAATACTAATTTAAAAACTTGGTACAGGGATAACGTAATCCATACTTTAACAAATAAATTAGAAGAATTTAGTGAAAAAGATTCGGGGTGGGCTCTTTCAGAGGTTTTGCACTTAAAAGTCAATATTAACAAATTTTCACCTTTAAAAGGGGGAACATCAACTTATGTGAGTTTACCAGGTTTTATATCACGAAAAAAAGCTGTAATAAATGTAGAAAATAACGATTCATTTTGTTTTCTGTGGGCTGTAATCTCCGCTCTATATCCAGCTAAAAATAAACATCCTGAAAGAATAACAAGTTATCCTCATTTTAAAGATGTTCTAAAATATGATTCCATCGAGTTTCCAATAAAACTTAATGATATAAAGAAGTTTGAAAAATTGAATAACTTGTCTATTAATTTGTATTGTATAGAAAATAAAAACGTTTTGCCGCTTTCTTTAAGCAATTATAGAAATAGTAACAGAGAACCCATTAATTTATTAGCGCTATCGACTGAAAATAATAATTTTACAGGATTCTCAAACGTTAAGACATTTTTCCACTTCGCATGGATAAAGAGAATGTCAGCACTACTTTCAAAACAACTATCTTCTCATGGACATAAAACTTTCATATGCTATAGGTGCTTAAATCATTTTAGTTCTGATGATTTACTTAAAGGACATTTAGTTTACTGCAATAACATGAATAAGTGTGCCCTCAAATTACCAATGGAGTCGGATAAAATTTTAAATTTCAAGCATTTCAGTTACAAAGAAAGAGTACCTTTTGTGATATATGCCGATCTTGAAAGCATTCTTGAACCGTGTGAAACCTTAGGAGTGGAAAAGTGCAATTCAGTTAATTATCAAAAGCATACACCATTCAGTGTAGCATATTATTTGAAATGTTCATATGATAATAATTTATCAAGACTTAAACTATATCGAGGTGATGACTGTATAAAATGGTTTATTTCAGAACTACAAGATATTGCATTGAATATTGATAGTATCCTTAAAAATTCAAAAGAAATGGAAACTTTATCATTCGAACAAGAAATAAATTATGCTACCTCAACACACTGTCACATATGTACCAAACCATTTAAATCGAGTGATATCAAAGTTCGTGATCATTGTCACCTCAGCTCTAAATACAGAGGTGCTGCTCATCAAGATTGTAATCTAAATTATCAAAACTCATTTAATATACCTGTTGTTTTTCATAATTTAAGCGGTTATGATGCAAATTTTATAATGAAACAATTGGCTACCGGTTTTGCAGGTCCAGTTCGGTTGCTACCAGTTAATAAAGAAAAATATATTTCATTTACTAAAACGGTTGAAGGTACTGCTGTACACTTGCGATTTATCGACTCATTCCGCTTTATGTCTAGTAGTCTTGATAAATTATCTTCCTATTTAGAAAATGAAAAGAAAACCATTGTTAAGGCTTATTGTAACACTGATCAAGAATTTAATTTATTAATAAGAAAGGGTATTTTTCCTTACGATTATATTGATTCGTGGGAAAAACTCACTGAGTCATGTTTACCACCAAAAGCGAATTTCTATAGTCAATTGCATGATGAATGTATTAAAGATGAAGATTATCAGCATGCCCTTAATGTTTGGAAAACATTTCACATAAAAACGTTAGGTGATTATTCTGATTTATACTTGAAAAGTGATGTTCTCCTTCTTGCTGATATATTCGAAAATTTTCGACGAACTTGTTTATTAACATATGAATTGGATCCATTACATTTTTATACTGCTCCAGGTTTAGCGTTCGATGCTATGCTTAAAACGACTGGAGTACACTTAGAACTTTTAACGGATATCGACAAACTTATGTTTATTGAGAGAGGTATTCGTGGTGGAGTGTCTCAATGTTCCAATAGATATGCAAAGGCAAATAATAAATATATGGGAGATCTCTATGATTCAAGTCAAGAATCTGTATATCTAATGTATTTTGATATAAACAATTTATATGGGGCTGCAATGTCTGAATATTTACCATATGGAGAATTTGAATTTCTGAAAGAGAATGAAATTGAAAATTTAGATATAATAAATATTCCAGATAATGCAGAAGTTGGCTATATTTTCGATTGTGACTTAGAATATCCCACTTATCTACATCAAATTCATAGTGATCTACCTTTAGCTCCACAACACATGACACCACCAGTACCTTCAAGATCAAAATTAAAGAAATTATTACTAACATTATATCCAAAAAGTAATTATGTTGTTCATTATAGAAATTTAAAGCTGTATTTGAAGCATGGATTACGTTTAAAGAAAATTAACAGAGTTCTCAGATTCAAACAAGCTGTGTGGTTGAAAAAGTATATTGATTTAAACACCACGTTGCGTCAGCAAGCTAAAAATGATTTTGATAAGAATTTTTATAAATTAATGATAAATGCTGTGTACGGCAAATTAATGGAAAACGTACGGAAATATAGAGATGTCCGTATGACCACTAAATGGGACGGCCGTTATGGCGCTCAAAATTATATTGCAAAACCTAATTTCCACAGTTGTAGCATTTTTGATGATGATATGATTATTGTAGAAATGAATAAATTAGAAATTTTATTTAATAAACCTATATACGCAGGATTCTGTGTTCTAGATATATCTAAAACTTTTCTATATGAATTTCACTATGATTATATCTTGCAAAAATTTAAAAATAAAGCAAAACTTCTGTACACAGATACCGATAGCCTAATTTATCAATTGAATGTGCCTGATATTTATGAGTATATTAAAGAAGACAGTCAGAGGTTTGATACATCTGATTATGATCCTCATAATTCATATGGAATAGAACGGAAAAACAAGAAAGTGCCAGGTTTGATGAAAGATGAAAATAATGGAAAAATCATGCTAGAATTTGTAGGCCTTCGAGCAAAAATGTATGCTTATAAAGTTCATAACAACAAGATAGTTAAAAAGTCAAAGGGTTCTACATCAGCAAGTGTTAAGAAAATTACATTTGAAGATTACAAAAGAACTCTGTTCGATCATGAAATTATTTACAAGCCACAGCATCTAATTAGATCTAAAAAGCATTGTGTTTATACAATTCGACAACATAAGATGATTCTTAACCCTTACGATGATAAAAGAATTTTAAATTCTAAGAGCACAGATACGAAGCCCTGGGGTTACGAAAGAATTTCAGTTGACAACGATAACATTCCAAACAAAAGAATTTGTATTCGATAAAATTATGTGTGGCAATGTCTACTATAAACTGGATAGTGTGTTCGTGAGTCAGCAAATTACTGGTATATAAGTTGTAAGCTAACAGATCAAAATCAGTTTGTTTTTCATCTCTCCAACAAATAACATGACTATGAAGAATCTGTGTAGTGAGATGCATATTGCTTTGCATTATGCAACCGTTGAAGTTTACAATAAATTTATCGAACGTTGCATTATCGAGTGCTGTTACAGTGAAGAAAGATACAACTTATTAAAGAGTATCTTGGAAGAAGTGGTAATTCCAGAGGAAGCCTTTAAGTGGTTATCGGAATATGATATAGAACCTCCTTTACAATTCATTGAATTGTTGATGGACAAGAAAATGGAACTTGATGAGTTTATTCACAGCGTGTTGGCGGTGTGTCACAAAGAAGGATATGAATACGTATCCGTTAAACGATTGAATGATATTATACAAATATTACATCCCTCAATTAAAATATCATTCAAAATATACTTATTTCAATTGTTACTAGATGACAAATATTATCCATATCTTGACAATACCACTTTTCCACTAAGAAATATATTAAGTAATTATAAAACCATTGACAAAACGATTGATGAAGCCATGTGTAAAGCGGCATACTATGCCAGAAGCCGTACACTTCGCAAATTGTGCACGCTACAAGAGTCTAAAAAGTTGCACTGGAAGTTTCAGCCATCTACAAATTTTCATCATGGTAATATTCTTAAATGGATTGAGGATAATATACAAAAAGCTGAACAAGATTTAGATGCTTGTTTAGGATGGAGCTGTGGTCCCGATTCCGCCCCATGGCCTTCTACACATTTGTATGATTATAATAGAACTCTTTGTATATTAAATGAAATTAAGGAATAAAATGATTTAAAGCACTTTAAGACTTATTTTTATTTATTAAGTAATATACAATAATAACAAACAATAACAATGATTAATTATATGTTTTATAAAATCCTTACAGTACTAGTTAGAGGACTATATTTAACTAATCTATCATGAAGTATAAGAGCGTAACAACTTGTATTTGAAGGAATATTTTTATTAGTTTCGAATTCTAGTCGAATATCAACTGAACCAGATTTAAGACTTTCATTCTGATGAGAACAATCTATAACAATTAAAGGTGCATATTTCTTGAACTCTGCACGTGTATAAATAGGTTCATTTTCCTTTCCATAATACGATCGTTGAAACTTTGCATACATGTCATACAAGGTTGCTATCTGATTGTTGTCAAAATTTATATTCAAATTGTCATAAGGAAACATCTCAGAATTAAGATACAGTTTCATGTTAATTAAATTACAATGATCAAAGTGACTGAAATTTTTTTTCAATTTATTTTTACGGTCAGTATGGAAACCTACAATTACAAATCTAGGTTTCTCAAGTTGCGTCGCCGTCTTGATATTCCAGGTGTGACGTTGAGTTTCTTGTAGGAGAGGATACTCATGCAGTTCCCAACCCCTAAAGGGAACTTCCAATTCCTTGTTCCTAGCTACATAGTCAACTAATTTCAATCTTTCCACATCTGACACTGATATATGAGGCATTTTCCACAATACTTTATTTAATACAACTTTAACTGACTCGTTCTCTGCAGAATTTATTATAGCATTGGTATCCGAATTTGAGCGAATTAACACCAACTCCTGCCTCAAATTTAAAATAATTCTCTTAAAGTCTTCGCAAAATCCGAAAATGGTGGATAAATCGATTGAAACATTAAAATTTCCATGATCGTCAACTATAAGTGACCGTTCGTTGTTATTAAAAAGCCATCCACTATTTTGTAGATATTGAGTATCACTTGTGTTGAATGACACGTATCCTTTTAGAATGGAGGTTAGACCTGGATGACGGATGCGATCTATTACATATCCACCCATTTCATATCTGATTTCATCGAATAACAGCATTACACCGTTATTCGCAAATGTAGCAGTTTTGGAGGGTGTATTATCAGTTTTCAGTAATTTACCTTCAATATACAATGAACTTTCACTGGGTAATGTGTAGACATCCTGCTGTTGTATTGGAATGCGAATTTCATCATTATTATTCAAAGACGTAGATGCGTACGGTTGATGAGTATGTTTCTCAGAGTTAATAATAGTGTTGTCAAAATAAGCCCTCTCGTTGACATTTAATATATCCATTTTTATTATAACTTCTTAAAAATTACCTTAAAACCAAGAGATTCGAGAAACTTTCGATTTCTTACTGTTATTGGTTTGATGGTTCGTGTAGAACTGATGGAAGGTTTTAAATATATACCTCCTATATAGTTTCGACTACTAGAACCGCCACGTTTGTTGTACCTTATTACCATTGCACTTATTGATCACGCTTCCTTCAAATGTAGTCTTAATGACACCACCTCTCTTCCGAAATTGATGAGTTCACCATCTTGACTGACTATATTAACAACAATCTGATCGATAAATCGAGTGTTGATGGGTAAATAGACAACGTTACTTGGAGTCTCAACAATTTTGAAACCAGCTGGTACTGTAGGGAAAAATTCGTGAATAACGTGAGCTTGCCTGTCATTAATATAGGATCCACTCACAATATTGCATTCTATGCAAATGGTATTTACACTAAAAATATCGACTGGAAAATCTGATACATGGTAACCAAATGCAGCCAATTTTCTTGGTTTAAAACCAAGCAAGTGTCCTATTGAATCTTGTTTAGTAAAATCAATGTCCTCACTGCATTTGATTCTACACTTCAGAGTGTTATTGTTAGCTTTAATAGAAATGAGCTTTTGATGCTCCTTAACAATTCCCTCTCTTATGCTGTCATCATTATCATGCCATCTGAAGTCACCTAAGGCTCGTTGTAGATATTTATTTATTGCATCAATATCATAGTTACCCTCTGGAATTTCAATGTATTTACCCTTGGAACCATAATAAAATTTGTTGTTCTTATTTTTCTCGATATTTGGAATTGAATTGTAAGCCTCAAAGCTTATTAACCCTAAGACGTAGTCTTTACTATCATCTAATATAATTGGAGGAGTATACCTAGAAGTAAGAGTTGAGCTTCTTCCAGACAGTAAAAAAGAATTCGACATCTTCGGTGTCGTGAAATATACTATTCAAATACAGCACTGCATTTTTAATTATACAAAAATTTCAGACATAGATGACCACAGTTGAATGTATTAAATGTTTGTAACTGTTCATGATTATACAATATTTTACACGGTCCATTTGTATTTAGGTAATGTACCAATTCTCGTGGAGGCCTTAAGTTGCCATAGCTATCAAAATATACTGCTTTTTCTCCAGTTTTCTTATATGCAGTCCAGTGCGTCCCAGAGCCTCTTTCATTGTCTAGATTAATAATACCACATTCTTTATAATGCACCCGACGTGGTAAACTATCTCTCATAAATATGCCTCGAAAATGTTGAATATTTAATTTCTTAGTCAATCTTATTAAATCCAAATTAGTAAGAGCTCGTTTCGGTAATTTTATCGGTAACGCTTGGAAGGTTTTTTGCGTCCTAAAAAAAGACCAAAGCCTTGCTTGTAAGGTCTCATGTATAGTCCTTTACCCATAGCTATTTCTTCCATTGCAGCATTGTGACGTTTACTTTCTTCAAGCTTTTTCTTTGCAGCTTTGGCATCATTAACAGCCTTTGCAATTCCTGCTGCTCCACCACCTAAAGCACCAAGCGCACTTAAGCCTGCAAATAATGGAATTAGTGGTAGAAATCCTCCTGTCTTAGGTATTGGTATTACTCGGGCAGCTTTAATATATTTCTTCTTCTTAACTTTATTAACAGCTTTTAATGCAACTTTAATAGCATCTTTCATATTCTGCACATTTTTACCTTTTAGCGCTACTCGTGCTTGCTTTGTTACATCTTTAAATGCTAACGATCCACCAACCTTTTTAGATTTCGCTTTAGGTTTACCAGTTTTACTTTTATTTTTTTTAGTTTTTCCGTTAATGCATCCCATTCCTAATTTAACTTTAGCTTTCATTGCTGCTGCCACAGCCAAGGCTGCTGCCTTTTCTCCTATAGATGCGTTTGGTGATTTAAATCTCTCCACAGCCTTCTCACCCAAAATTTTATCAGCCGTATGTCGTTGCTCTAAGTTTTTCTGTCTGCTATAAGCCACGTCGTGTTGTTTACAAGCTTCGTCTAAACCATTAATACCCACATCACCTCTTGCTAATCTCTTCGCAAGTTTTGTACCAGGACCACAAAATTTATATCCTGGAATATGGAGCTCTACTGGTAAATTATTTATAGCAGAGTTCAATATACCTCTGCCAGATTTTCTTGTTGTTCTAAGCATTTGGCATCACGAACTACTCACGAATGATGATAATACCAGTATCACATCTAATATATATATACACACACAATCATAGACTGAGCTTTATTTATAGTATTGCTTCCGTCATGCGCATTATAAAACAGCCAATTGATTTACCTATTAACAACAATGATATCGCAGAAATAAAAATCTCGAAGAGACATGGAGAATTGTTACCATCTACAATCCGCTGCTTGGTTGTCGGTCCATCAAACTGTGGTAAAACTAATGTTATGATTAGTTTGATTGAGCATCCCAATGGATTAAAGTTTGAAAATATTTATATTTTTTCTAAGTCTCTCTATCAATCAAAATATCAGTATTTAGAAGAACTTCTAAAACCAATAAAAGGAATTGGATACTACGCCTTCAATAACTGCAACAACATTCTACCGCCTGAAGATGTAAAACAAAACTCAATATTTATTTTTGATGATGTAGCCTGTGATAAACAAAATGTTATGAGAGATTACTTCAGTATGGGGCGTCATAAAGACGTAGATTGCTTTTACCTTTGTCAAACTTATACACGTATTCCAAAACATCTAATACGTGATAACGCAAATATGCTGGTAGTCTTCAAACAAGATGATTTGAATTTGAAGCATATATATGAAGATCACATAAATAGCGATATGAGTTTTAATAAGTTCAAGGAAATTTGCTCACTGTGCTGGAAAGACAAATATAGTTTTATGGTGATTAATAAAGACAGTGACATTAATAATGGTAGATATAGAAAGACATTTGATCATTACATACATATATAAAGAGAAATAAGCTCTGCTAACTTTATTCATCATTATTAGTATTCATACTGAACTGCTCTTAACACTACGCTGTTTTAACTGTTAAGTATCTGTTTTTAACTGCCAGATACCTACTTTTTACTGCCTGGGACCTGATTTTTACTGCCAGCTACCTGTTTTTTGCTGCCAGCTATCTGTTTTTTACTGCCAGCTACCTACTTTTTACTGCCAGCTACCTGTTTTTTACTGCCAGCTACCTACTTTTTACTGCCAGCTACCTGATTTTTACTGCCAGCTGCCTGTTTTTTACTGCTTATTGAGGATCTATACAAGTACTACAATTAGGAGGAAGATTTGATGCTTTCAAAATGAATAGAAAGGAAGTTGAAGTAAAAAAATTGTTAATACAAAGGAGGAACATAGTAAAGCAAAAGCTGAATGCTCTGAAAGAAGGAAATATAATTCAAGAACAATCGTTTCTCCCTATCACGAAGCGTTTACAAACAATTGCCGAGAAACTTGATGGAGAGCCTAATATAAAAAGTGAAAAGCTTATAAAAAAGGAAGTGAAATCAAGGTTTAGCTCACCAAAGAAAAGCATAGCGAAACATAATAGATCGACGGCTTCTGATGCACCAAGTTTCCTAGATACATCAGTTGTCGCAGAAGGAACTTCAAATGATAATGACATTGCTGATAGAGATAATGAGGGAAACAATGAGGAACTAGATGATAGTGTAAGAGATGCAAAAGAATATATTCAAGACTTTGGTAATTCGCCCGATATGATGTACTATTTAAATCACCTTGATCCCTTACCTAGAGAATATGTTCATAAAATGATTGGTGATGTTCATAATGAGTTTGACTTTAGGTATGGCGTTAGATATGATCCCGAGCATAATGAACTAAAAATTGGTAATGCATCTCTACAATTCGATGGTAATAATTTAATTATAGGAGGGTTAAATTATACTGGGACTCCTGGACTCTACGAATTAATTTTTAAGAAACATCCAAAAAGTTTCACAGAAGGTGATAAAAAAACCTACTTAGACATTGTTAAACGAACGAATGCTCATAAAAGAAACTACTCTGAAAATGAGCAAATTCAGGGTAATGCATCTTACAAATATAAAAAAATCATCTCCGCATTGAGTATACAACCACTAACATCACGAAGACCTCGCATCATAGCACCCTCAACTCGAAAGAGGTTAGGCCTTGGTATGTTAATGGAAGCCTCGAATAATCCAATCGACTACGTATACTGGGATGATCCTAATGAGCTTGTTGATAGATTAAGGCTTTTAGTTGCCTCCCAAACCGCTGGCCATACAGGTCATTCTAACGAGATCGTCTCTATTATCGAAGAATTGCGTGAATCTAAAATTATTGAGTAGTAAGCAAAAACTTACAGCTAACTTAAAAAATGACAGTCGATAAATTTGGTAGACACATAAGTCAACCAAAGCATTCATCTGCGGATCATGATGATTTTGAAGTAACGTTAACAAGCATCTCAGGAAACATAGTGAAGGAATTATATTATAATATTGTTTTAACATTTGAGTCTACAACCTTTCATGAAAACAGTAAGAACTATTTAATATCTGATATAAAAACATGTCAAGTTTTCTTCTACGAAGCAGCTACGATTGAACATGCTACTGGTTACCCTACTGATATCATAACAATTATAAATGAAAAGGAATTTACTTTGGCAGAACTAGTCAACGTTATGCTACGTCGCAACGATAATATTTCATTTCGAGAAAAAGATCCGGAAACAGAAAACAAAAATTTATTTGTAGAAATTGTTATACGAGTTCCTGTGGGGTTAAATATATAGAAATTTGTTTTACATACTGTAATTTTAATTGGAATCCAATATGAAATATCTCAACAACTTTAACAAATATGCAACAAATGTAAAAGAAGATATTGTCAATGAATTACACAAGTCTGCCAGAATCAATTTTAAAAGACGTAGAACCGTAATAAAAGGTCTGAATGATTTAATACAAGCTGATTTAATTGACTTGATACCATATTCCAAGGAAAATAATGGATATAAGTATGTACTAATCGTTATTAATTGCTTCTCTAAATTTATATGGACAGAACCACTAGCGAGCAAATCAGCCCAGGATGTTACAATTGCAATGAATAGGATTTTACAACGTTTTAAAAAAATTCCGAAACATCTACAAACCGACATGGGAAAGGAATTCTATAATGAGAATTTCAAGAAACTGATGAAAAAATATAGCATTAACCATTACAGCGTTTATAGTACAAAAAAGGCTTCGATTGTGGAACGCTCCATTAGAACTATAAAGAATATGCTTTGGCGTGCTTTCAGCTTAGGAGGAGAATATAGGTGGAATCATATTTTAGATAAAATTGTTGACAAATACAACAATACAGTCCATTCTACAACTAGGATGAAACCAATTAAAGTTACATCAAGGAATGAAAGATCATTATTAAAATCAACATATACACATTTAAAAATTGCTAATAAAATAACAAAATTTAAAGTAGGCGACCATGTGAGAATTAGCAAATATAGAGAAGCTTTTAAGAAAGGATACACTCCAAACTGGTCTAGCGAGATTTTTATCATTAGGAAAATAAGATTAACCAACCCTACAACATATTTATTGAATGATGAGAGTGGTAAAGAAATAACAGGAGGCTTCTATGAATTGGAATTACAAAGAGTAAAACATCCTGACGCTCACTTAGTTGAAAAGGTATTACGAAAAAAAGGAAATAAAGTTTTTGTCAAATGGTTAGGTTACGATGACAAACATAATTCTTGGATTGATAAAAATAATGTATTGTAGCATGTTATATTGTATAAGAATTATAATAAATGATATACATTCTATATTCGATTTTTAATTTTAATAATTAACCCTATTAGTTACATAATAATGATAAGCAGGTCATCAACCCAGCTGACGTAGTCGACAGAAACCGACTATATACTTCCGCTCAGCACAAACGGTCCTCAACCTCTACCGCGCAGGTGCCAGCCGCTGTGACGTAGACGGCTGAAAGCTATGCCGATCCTGCTCCAGTCGCCATCTTGAATTGTGGAGCAGGATCGGCATAGCTATTCTACTAAAGTAACAGTCAACATTCACTGAATAACCAAAATGGTTGTTTCAAAAAATATCTTATTGTACATTAAAACATACCCAACAAATTTTTTTCACATTAGTTACTACAAATTGTTTTACTACGCAACATTGAGTAAGTAGACCAAAGAATAATAGCTTCAGATACAGTTTCCTGAACACCTTTCTGCGAGCACCAACCCTTGAAAACATCATAAACTTTTTAAATATTTTGGAGTGATGCTTACCCTTGCTTGGGATTGACAGTGGCGAATTCAAAAATACCAGCAAAGAATGTCCCCCTTTAATCTAAAATCGACGGGTCTTCGCGTTTTTCTACAATCTTGACGCAGTTTATGAAAATGGCTCTGTTTCGTTTCCATCTGGCCACCCTGTATTTAAAAAAAATTACACCCACTCGGAGCAGTTATGAGTTTTATCACAAATTTTCATAATTGATGTTATTGGCTATCAATTTAACCTCCTTTTCTATTTTGACTTTTTATAAAAAGAGCACCTTTCATCTAAAAAATCAAATGTTTGACCTTTAAAGTAATTTGGATGCTTCAAAGCTAAAAAAGTTACCTTCATTTACATCACTCTCGGCAATGTAGCGGAAAATAATATTTCCGTTTAATTCCTTATTAAGTTTTCGTAATTAAGGAGCTTGGAAATCTGATTTAGCTAATTCATCTTAAGAATTTTTTTCGTAAATTCAAATAAATTAACTAATTAGATGCCGTTGTAGATTTAGCGGATTCCTAAATTTTCGGTAATGACGAATAAACACCGTCGAATTCATTTCATGCTCGAAGGAAAGATTACGCAACGTTTTCGTTTTTTAAGAGACGTCTCCTTTACACTTCAGGAGCCACTGTTGGAGACAAGCGTATCCAATAAAATGATTTTTAGATTAAGTGGAGACGGCGTCGACAGATATACGCATTTTTTCAACTACCTGAAACATCCGAACGAAGCTGGAAATATCACGAATATGATATTACATTAAAAAGTTAGGGACAAGTCGGAGAATTCCTTTTAGCAGAAGTCAGTAAGTTTGGAGTGGAAATTGGCGTATTATTTCATGTTTTTTATATCTCCACTACGATTGGTTATGCTGTTCACTAAAGAAGAAAATTACTGTGTTACGAAGTCATACTTAGGATGTTTGTCGAAGTACCCTTCAAAATGTCAATGAACTTCTGTTGTTCCTTTTGTCCGCGTTTTTTCGTTTTTAACTTTGGGAAATGCATGACATAATAATAGGGATTTTTTTTTACAACATTTTTCTACGATATTCTGTTTTTCTTATACAGGGCGTATCTCTATCTATCTTTATTATCTCCTAAGCAAATAATATTTTTCGTTCAAACTTGGTATGCAGTAATCATAATAAAAAGTAAATATTTTGATGTGAATAACTTTTTTCAACTAAAGCCAGTGGTGTAGGTATGGGGTCTTCTGGAAGAAGTGCTCTTGAGTACATTCAGTGAAAAGATTTGTTTTTCAGATAATTTGACATTTTGTAATCAGGTTTAGCCAGCCATGTTCCAAAATTGTATTATTAAATAATACAATATTATTTATATTATAAACATAAACTATTTATTTATTTATGATGTAACACAAATTGTAGAAATTGTTTAATGGATCTTGTATATAATGCAACAAATTACGTAAAAAGTATTTATTTATGTGCAATAATACAATGGGGAAGTTGCATGAATTTTATATTGGTTTGAAATGTATTACAGAGAGATCTTTCAAACATATTGAAAGGTCAGAGCATGTGTTTGGCAGCAATAATCACATAACAATTAAAATACTAACAATAATAAATTGCCAAGGAATGGCCGCAAACGCGATATCATTGGTGTGATATCATAAGACGTTCAACGCGGTTTATGTTTCCGTAGATTTAGGTGACATGTGTTGATGAGGCGTTTGTTTTTTTGTGTTTTTGTAGCATTTTTGAGTCATAGTGTAAATACACAAAATGAAATTAAAATTAATCGTAATATGTAATGCTGTGTTAACTCCACGATGACGGATGCGGGTTCAGTGTAAGCATATTCCGGCGATTATTATTAATTTGCCACGAATGAATTAATTTAATTTTGTATTTATGAAGTTCATTGGTGCTAATCCCAACTTCGTTAGTGTAGCAAATACAGGAAGTCAAAGCAAGCAGGTGTCTACTATTTTTCGTTTTTAACATTACCATAATTATTAGTGGTGATGTGGAGAACTTACGGTATTATTAAACGTAATTTGTTTTACGAAATCACGGCGACAATGCTGTGGATTACGTCCAAATAGAGGTTTTTATAAAATTATGCCACCTAATTTTACATTAAACTACTTATCAATTTGAAAACTAATAAATAAAAGTAGCGAATAGTACTTAACATTTATTATCCTTTAAAATTAATTTATACATTTTTTATTGCTATTTACTACTGATTTCATTTCTCCTTAAACATATATAAAAATCCTTATTTATTACTTTTGATTATTATGTTTTCAGAATAAAACAGGTAATTTAATGTAGTGAAGTCAGATAGCAAAATTTTATAAATGCCTCGAATAATATTCTACATCACGTAAATGGTAGGAGCAAATACAGAATGTTATTTGGAATCGGAATGAGACAATATACGAAAAAATATGTATATAAGTTTTCTTTACCACTCTAAACGCCCTGTATATATTCTGGTAGCTTAATAGAATACGATTGATTCTTTACTAGGTACCTTACATTTTAATATCTTCGATAAACTTAAAGCTACCTGCTTATGTGTTTCCAATTAAAGTTACATTAAAATAGGCTTCAATGCTGGAGAGCTTAACGTTTTCCTTTCGTCGCGCTTCATCGCGCTACACCGATTTTGTTTTTTTTTTAATTTTTCGGCGCGGTGAAATATTTGTTATTAGATGCTGTATGCTGTATTCGTATATAATACAATACTTCTTCCACTTGCCCGGTGAATGCACTCTCTGTGCCCATTTTACGAGGCTATTCCGCAACTTTATTCAATACCAATGTCTATTTAACATAATAATATCACAAATGACAAATTAACTCTTCTAAACGGAAACTTCTAATGGAAATCGTATACAGAGATAAACTGAAACACACTGCTGTATTAAGTATACACGTGCGAATGTCGCCTGACGTCACAGGTCTTCGCTGTGGCGTCCACCGTTTTTTCGGGGGCGTGGCCAAACAGAAAATTGAAATGCCGCTTTTAGGCTTAATTTTTCACGAAATTGTTTAGGACAAAAGCCATTTCGATTAAAATAATACATTCTTTTTTCTGCACGTATTTCTAAAAATCATGCAATTTCCATATTTTGTTCATATTTCATTTCATTTGAAAGAAACGATCACATAATATAGGATGTTTCAGAACAAAAAAAAATTCTTTGAATGAACAGGGACTCTTACAAATACAATTTTGTAAAAATAAAATAAAAAAGAACAGTTCAAAAATGATTTAAAAATACACTTCCGCACGGCACTGGAAACTGATCCACTGTAAAACCCGATAAGGCGTATAATCGACGATCGAACAAATAATTGAAAGAAATTCGCAAGAAACGAAATAAATAACTTTTTACAACACCTATTTTAATGCATTAAATTCAACTGCTGTCGCCGCTATTGTTATTAAATATTAATGAAATTAATTTTTGGTTTTAATTAGTAAAAGAGTTTGACATAGCTGATGATTCAGCAACATTTTGGACCCGTCCTAACCAGTTTCTACAAACTAACACAAATGTTTCCACTTCTTGGCAGTAGCTATGATACGTTTGGGTAAATCATCAATAGCTCCCACTTCGGTCTAATATACTTAATTTTTTAAATATCCCCACAAAAATAAGTCCAAATGATTTAAAGTCGGGAGATCGTGGCAGTCATGGTACCGGTCCTCCTCGTTCAATCCCCTGGTATTAATGATTGGACACGCTGTACATGGTACGGATATAATTGAGCGTCCTGTATGATACGCCACACTGCTGCAATACGCCGTGGGCGCCCTGGCCCTCCATCTCTTCCACGATTCGATTGTAAATTTCCTGCGTCACGCCTGCGTTTGCACTACACTTCCACTCACTCACACCGTTCTAAAAAAGTAGCTGCACTTGGTACATCTTTACCGGAAAATCGTTCTACTAAAGCATTCTTATTTCACCATAAATTAAAACGATACCCATCAACTGCGAAGTACTATACGTAAGCCATTTTTGATATTTGAAAGACTATACTTGCATCGCAAAAAAGTTAATAAGATAAGTAATCGGATATTTGAAATCGCCTGGCTAAAGAATACAGATGTAAAGGTTGAAACTACTAGAACAACAATATCTTTTTTCTAGGAAACTAGCAACTGAAGGATTTTTGCGAACATTTTTTTACGATATTGACTCCGTTTCCCATGACGCATATTCTCAAATTTGTTTAGAAAAGTTCTGATTCAGTCTGTATGAAATTGCAAAATGCACACTAATACTACAACAAAATATGTAATAATTATTCACACACATTGTAATATTGAATCAATTTGGAGTGCTGTTATGCACAATTGGAGTAAAATTTTATATAAATTTTTCTCTGAGTAACTGAACAAAAGAAAAACCCACAAATATTAGATTTCCGTTACAATCGTATCAATATAGCTCATCATCTTATTCAATCGACATCATGTACAATAGCTAAAAATAAAAAAAAAATGTATATAACCGAAACAATAATAATTGTTACACTGATAGCACACGCATTTCGTGACGCAGCCCCAGTAGGCTTTGGGTCGTACTTGCTGTCTTCAGTCAATACCGATTCGTTCTCGGAATACAATTTGGGGTTTCAGGTGAACCTACGTGGCCGCGCCAGATCGAAAATTTCGCTTAATTTGCGCTCATAATTGCTAAATGCCGTGAAACGGCAAAGCAAGGGAGAGCCCGTGATGTCAGACAAGCGCGTTTCGGAGTTAGTTTCATTAACTGTGAAACATAATTGTGGAAAATTGAATGACGCAGAATGGGAAGCGATTCCAGTAGGCATCGGTGAGTGGAAAACGTTAGGCAAACGGGGACGAAAAATACACCAGTGATGTTTAGTAATTTTATCCATGAAAAAATAGATAAATATACATTTGAGCCAGACGTAGGTGGAAATTAGGGGTTGCTTTTTACACGTCAACTAGAAATCTCACATTGGAATAGTGGTTAAATATTAAAGAAAATAAATTACTTCGAATCGATCCTGGTGGACTTTAATTCATTTACAAGGAAGCCCAGTGGCGCCGCCAAGAGGTAGTCCAAGGCCTATCTGAAACTAATTTGTTTCACCCTTTAGTCCACCCTGCCTGTTTGACATTGATAAATAAAGTTTACAATATGTTAACCCATCAACACAACATTATAATATTAACATAAATATATGATATAGGATACTTATCTTTTACCGTTTTCGAGATATTCCATGGAAAGATCATATATAGGCCGATTCACAACTTATCTAAACAAATTTGGAAATATAAAATTGTGTGAAACCCAAAAAAAAATTGTAGTATTTTCAACCTTTACATCGCTGTGCTACTGTAATCTCTAGACAGATGGTTCCGAATACTGAAATCCGATTACTTATAGTATTAACGTTTTTGTGATGCGATTGTGTACATTAGTTTTTCAAGTGCCAAAACTGGCTTGATGAATATCGTTTTAATTTATGGTTCAGTGAAAATGCTTTAGCAGAACGATTTCCTGGTAAACATGTGCTTAATGCATCAGTGATGTTTAGTGATTTTATCTATGAAAAAAATATATATACTTTTGAGCCAGACGTGGGTGGAAATCAGGGGTTGTTTTTTTCCACGTTAACTAGAAATCTCACATTGGAATAGAGGTTAAATATAAAAAAAATAAATTACTTCGGTTCGATCCTGGTGGACTTCAATTCGTTTATATCGAAGTCCAGTGGTGTCGCTAGGAGGTGGCTCAAGGCCCACCTGAAACTAGTTTGTTCCACTCTTTAGCCCACTCTGCCTGTTTGACGTTGAGAAATAAATTTTAAAATACATTAACCAACACATTATAATATAGATATCTATAATATGAGGTGTGATCCAAAAGTGACTAGATTTTGTAATATCTCGGGTTGTGTTAGACCCATTCGCTTGATATTTTGTTGTTGTGTTGGTGAACATGTCTGAAAGATATCTATACGTTATTAACGATATTGGATATTTAGTCTGTTGTTACCTGTCACAAGGATTACATGTGTTTTGGTACCATTGACGATTATTTATTTCTTAAAAAAATTCAGGAAATTTGCATTAAATTTTACAATAAGAACGGAATATAGTGTTGTGACACGTTGTGCATCTATTATAGAACGTTTTAGCATTGTTTTTGACTTCATTTAGCGACTACATTCGTCGCAGTTCGGAAAAAAATGGTTTATGGGAGACGACCGTGCTCTTTCACTATTAATTATTGTCTCTGTTAGGAAAATTTGTGAAATTCACTCAATTATATTGCATTTTTATTTAGGTAAATAGTAACTACACTTGCAACACAAAAATAAATACACACAAAACGCGCCCTCTTACGCGAACATGGTAACTGCTTGTTGAGATGCAGTTCGACGGCTAGTTTTTGCAGCACAGGCAAATGGATCCGAACGGCGCATTCGGCCGTGAACGTATTAAACGGGAATTTGAACAGCCAACTTTTCAGTTGTGCCGATTATAGCTGATTCGATGTCGGCTTGTGATTACTGGGGTTGAGCATTTATTATGTCTGTTACACAGGGTGTTTATAAACGTGCGAATTTAAATTGTTTGTTTCTATTATCTGGTGATTCTGCAGCGCTTGTCATTGAGTAGGTATTGAAAACAAAGGTTATTGTCCCACAAGTTTCGGATTGGCGAACCGTTTATCACTAAATATGTCTTGGATTGTTTTTTGTTGATAGCTCTAGGGTTTTCGTATTACTAACAGTATTTAAATACCAAATACTTCAGCTTCTGTTAATAATTTGCCTAGTGAGTATTGTTTTTTAACTCACTATTTATGTAATGAAATTAAATGGTTTATTATTTGATCCGTTGGAGTTTTGTAACTTCAATAACTGAAACTTTATATGTTAATTACATACCTTTAAAAAATAATTTATTACATTCATTACGTATTTTAACATTACAATAGGTAAGTAGGTAGGTACTTGGAAAATATTTAAATTTGGCAACGCTGACAGCGAGTAAAAAATGATTTGAAAATATTTTTATTAAGCGTAAATAAGCATTTAGTTTTTCTTTTAGTCTCGTAATTGTATTATACTCATTTTTCCCGATTTCTTCTTAAAATTAATGACACTGTGATTAAGTCATCTCATTAAAATTTTGGCTTTGTATTCAAAATAGATTGATATACAGAATGTCCGAAACGTAATGGGACCCAGCTTAACCATAGCTTCCTGTGATCAAATATAATCGATTTAGACAAACTTAGCTTAGTTCAAAAATGCCTCGTTTAGAAGTAACAGGGCTTCAAAGAAAAAAAATTGTTTTATTGTTATGTGCATGTCGAAATTTGGTACAGTTATGTATTGGATAAGTACAAGCATTGCGAAGGAGTAAGTAGTGCCGCATATCGTAGAGGGCGCTCTTAGCAGTTTTTTTGTAGTTCATTTTTATCGTACATTTTTTGATGGTCCTATTCTGATACGCTTGACTGAAAATTATGATGGAGAAATTAATTTTTCGTACAAAAGCTATACCTGTCCAATGTTGATATAATGCACCGTTTTCGGTAAAAACATCCGGACACCCTGTATACTTCAATAACCATTATCTAATTGTGACATTAATATTCCAAAATGAAAGCGAAACCTAATTTTATATACCATCCTGATCAAATAAGTCATATTCGCTACTTTCAAATTATTTCCAGGAATATTTTGGTGTTAAATTTAACAGAGGGGTAATAATTTAATTTTGGATTTGTGTGAGTTGTACAATTTATCTTTCCTTTGCTGTTATCGCTGACAGCTGACATGATACCCTCACACCTCACGGAATAGTTGACGAATGTTCAGACGTCTATGTTTCGCAAGTTTACCCTCCCACAATGACTTATTATAAGTATACAGCGTGGATAATTTCCGAGGATTTATTTAAAATAAAATAAATAGTATATTACACAGGGTGACTCAGACATGCGAAAAAACGGGAATGTTCAACATATAGGGTGGTCCACTTTTTTCAAACTTTAAAAATAAATACGTCATAAAATTATAACATAACAAATATTTTATTCGTTACGAAAAACAAACAAGGATAATTTCTTGTACCAAATTAAACGGAGAATCCAAAAATAAGTGTTTTTTAAATTTAAAGTCAGTGGCGTACTAATATTTCATTACTAAAGCAATAGGAACCCCTTAAGTAAAAACAATTAAAAATTCTCAAAATGATCACACGTACAGTGCTAAGTCATTTATAAAAATATTACGAGTGAAATTTCATCACTTACAGAAAAATTCGAAAAACAATTTTTTTTTTTTTTTGGGAAACCAACTTGCTGTATCTCAAGAAGTAAACATTTGTCGAGTATAGTTTATTTAGCATATTTTATGACGTATTGGATTTTGAAGTATGTTGAAAAAAAGTGGACCACCCTGTGTATGTGCAAATATAGTAATGCAAAAAATAATATACGCCTTCAGAAAACTATTTAAGAAATATAATTGCACGCCTTTAGAATCTGCTCTACTGTAATGGAGTGACAACGCAAACTGGCCTTCGAAGTTCTGTGACAAAACCGACACCGGCGCAAAAAGATTTGCAGCGTCTTTAAAATAAATTTACAAATAGATAAATTAAAAAAAAATCCCACCTGGAATTAATGTATCTAGAGTTTAAAGTTTAGCAAAGAACTCTTTGCAGTTTTGCAAACACGCGACACAATAAAATTAAATATTTCCGGTTAAACGAGTAAGAATGTGATGAGTAAAGCTTTCATTGACAGCTTATTGATTTAAAACCTATTCCTAGAACTTTTTGTGTAATGTGTAAACTTGTTTCCTCGAAGTACTTACACTGTACTATAGTATACTTATATTTTCTTACTATTCAACAAGTACGCATAGAAGGATTGTCTTTTATGGTGTGCATGATAAATCCTTCGGTTAGTAGAATACGAACTAGTTTCATGTCATGTAAACACTCTTGGGCCCGTCTTACCCCATTTCTATGAACGTTTCATCGACAATCCTTGCCCAAACATTTATGGAAAAGGGTTGTTGGAAATTCGGGTACGAATTTTAGAAATCCGAAACATGAGTGTTATTAATGTTATACATCCCATTCCGAGTAAAGATAGCTTCATCTGTAACTAACACGTCAACAATATCTACAATATGTTCCTCACCTACTGCAATACGCCGTGGACGTTCTGGACCTCCATCTTTTCCACGATTCAGTTGCAAATATACCGTTTCACGCTCTTGTTGCACTATCACGGTAAAAGTAGCTGCTTGTGGCACATATCTACCGGAAAATCATTCGGCATACAGACGAGAAGCTGCTAAAGCATTTTGTCTTGCTTCAAAATAAATTAAAACGATATCCGTCAATTCCAAGTTGCCATACGCGTACGCTATTTTTAAAAAACTAATATAAATACTATCGCAAAAACGTTAATACCAAAATCGAATTTCAGTATTCGGAATCGACTGGGGTTACGTGGAGAGAGAGAGAGAGAGAGGTACTACAATTGCCCAGCGATGTAAAGGTGGAAAATACTTAATTGGATAATTTCATCATTCTGTATAATATCGCTCTCTTTGTTGAAGTAAATCGCAATAAAAACTGAATAAAGAATCATCTTTTAGAACTACCAACCCCGTTTTCTTATCGACATATCCGCTCCCTTTAATTTGGCGCTACGTAGGTTACAAGAATTCTGCGAAACACCCTTCGATACAGACGAAACAGGACACACTCCTGGCTCGACTTGAACGGAAATCCTCGAAGTAACCTGATTAGGGCCACCCTCGGCTACGGGAATGTGACTTCCTGCAGCACTGCGTCAAGATCCGACTAATCACTGCCCTCCGGGGCGATCCGGATTCCTCCGGATAACAAACTTTGGCGTTAATTGCTTATTTTATACATTCAATTAGGCGCCTATCTGCCTACGTCCTTCGTCCTCCGCTGACGGGACGCCTTTGCGGGTTTATTAGGAGAGGCAGTTTGGGAAAAAATCGACCGGAAGGACATTTAGGTTAATGCATCTCATACCATCTGGGTATTTTTAAGGATACCTAGCCGAGAGACAGAAACAAATAACAATAGAAAACTGTTAATCAATAATGTTTTACACTGAAAGAAAGCTATACTAATATCAAGATTAATACACTTATTCCAACGCTAGCTTAGTTTTACTATTCCCAAAGTATAGTAATACTTTATGGAAAGATTCTTGTATAATAAGATTATCCAGGGTGTCAGTTTTTGTAGAAAAACTTTAACAGAGGATATAACACGTGTTTTCAAGAAGAAAAGGTCCTTAAACATATGTCATAGAAGGGTTTCCGAGATACAGGGTGTTGAATATAATTTCTTAGTCTTGCATTTTCATTATAACTTATAAAGAAATGCTTAGATTTTTTTCATATTTGGGGGATAATGCCTATTAATTAAGGGGCATAAAACAAGCGATAAGAATGTTTAAAAACTTGCACAGTGGCGGACTTCAGTTTTTTTCAAGATCTGCATACTAGACCTCTCCATCAGGCCGATAATCTAATCTTAAAATACAATAAATTTCCTACATTGTGGAAATCCTCAATAATTAGTCTAATACACAAATCAGGTGATAAATCAAGTGTTGAAAATTATAGACCTATAGCAGTCCTTCCAGCCCCTGCTAAAGTATTCGCACAAATATTGTATTCTTTATTATGAAATCATTTTAGTAATATTGTTAGTTTAAGGCAGCATGGGTTTGTTCCAAAACGCTCGATTTCTACCAACTTATTAAATTTTACCCATTACATTGTGGAGGCTTTTGAGCAGGGAATGCAAGTGGATGCGATATACACGGACTTTCGCAAGGCATTTGATAAGGTTGACCATGACGTGTTAAGGGATCTGTGATCGCGTTGATAATATCATATCTTCAAGACCGAAAGTTTATTGAGAAATTTTATGGTTTTTTTTTCTGATGAATGTAGACCTAATTCGGATGTACCCCAAGGGTCTAATTTGGGGCCACTCCTATTTTTTATTTTTTATAAATGATATAACTGACGTATTACAAAATTCGAGTTGCTTGATGTTTGCAGGCGACCTAAAGTTTTACAAACGTATCGAATGCCCTAATGACTCTATTTTACTCCAACATGATATTGATGCGGCTTTTAAATGGAGTCGTACTAATAAACTTGTTTTCAATGTTCAAAAATGCTATAATATAACCTTTACTCGTAATAAGCAAACAATATCTTATTGGTATAAAATGAATAACGTCCAGTTAAGCAAACAAAATTTTGTCAAAGATTTAGATGTAACTATTGATTCCAAACTATCGTATAAAATGCACATTAAGAATATAACCGCCTCAGCCTATAAAGCCTTAGGTTTCGTGATACGAGAATCAAAAAATTTTCGGAATTATCTCTCTTTATAACAGTTTAGTTAGGCCCAAACTTGAATATGCTTCGCTGTTATGGCATTCGCAACCTGGAATATATTCAGAGAAGGTAGAAAAGGTTCAGAAGATTCATCTATTTTAAAAAATATAACAGACCTCCAGATTATTTTGTTACTATTCGTAAGACAACCCAGTTTGCACCCCTTCTGATACTGTTTCGTCTAGTTAACCAGGTTTCCTCTAAGAATAATGTGGATCTCTTTGGATCTTTTGGTGTTTTTTTAAAACCCATAAAAAAATATATATTCTGTCGATAATATATAATTACTTCTCTGTTTGTGTTATCTGCTGTATTTATGTTTAAATTCTGCTAGTTTTTAAGTACTTATACTGTACCTGTGCTATGATATGTTACTATATGTATTGTATTTTGCTATTACGTACTTTCCATGTAATTAGGCAATGATGCCTGTTTGGAAGCCATAAATAAATAAACAAATAAATAAATAAATTATGCTAATCAATTGCAGCAGACTCAAAACTAGCTTCGCTACAAATTTGATTTATACGGGAAAGTGAGAAATGGCTGTGAATTATGTGTGTTCCGACGCTTGATTCCGCGCTTCGGAATTTTTCATCCACCGCAGGATGTATCTTTGAAGATAAGCTGTGAGAAATTCGGGGCGATTTATCATTATGATTGGGGCTTTTAAAGTTTTAGAGCGGCGAGAGAGACGAAAGCCTTCTCTTAACGTAGAGTACGTTTGACAAAGTGTTGCCAGCGAAATACGAATAAAAAATTAAATTTTCCTTGTATAGGTATTTTGTCGGTAGGTTGTATATTACATATTACTTGGGACGAATGGAAAGTAAATATGGTTTGGTGGTTGCATCCATATAAATGGTACTCTAAATACTTGGAAAGATGTATTTTTCTTGTGTACTTATTGATAACACCTCGCAGAAAAATAATAAAAATAGAGGAAACAAACAAAGATTATTAATTCTATTTAAAAAAATGCCATGAGGATACAAACAAATTCAATGAAATTTGGGACACGTAGTATCAGGTAAACTCCATTTTCAGTAGAACGTATTACTTTTGGGATTTGACAGAAACGACTCATTTATATTTTTTCCAGAAACATACTCAATTTTTTTCCTGTTAAAAAACTCAAGAGTCTCAAAAGAAATACCAACTAAAAATCACATTAGCAGTGGAAGGATCAAGTAGCCGTTGCAAAATAATTGAATGCTCGTTGTTTAAAGTGTATAAATGCCACAAAATACTTATTATTACTCAATATGAACGTCAAACGTTTTGTGCTTACAAAATGTATTTTCCAACGACTACTTGATCCTTCCACCGCTATAGTTTGTTTGGAAATGAAAGAGAGTAATAAAACCCCGAGATAAGAACCGGCCATGGGCGTGGTAATATTCCGTTCAGGTAATTATTGGGTAACACTAATGCTAACAGGTAATGGTATATTTTACTGGATACATCTTAGGGCAGGAGCCAGTGTATTGTGACAGATCAATCCAGTCTTAGAGCTGAATATACGAAGACGTGCTAGTGCAGTAAAGTAAAATTCGACTTGTGTTGAGTGACTATTGTGCCAGTGGATATAATGTTGTTTGGGTAAAATTTCGATCTTATCAGATTACGTACCTGCTAAACGCGTGAAAAGATGTGCGCTGTCTCAGAATATGAAGATTATTATATTAAATGTATTTAATGCATTGAAACACCAAACTCCTATCAACAGTGTTGACAACATCGTGGAAAGGTGTTCCAAAATGACAGGTATTTGGAAAATCGACTATCTACAGATTTTTAAAAGAAACAAGAAATGAACAAGACACTGTGAATCCCCCAAAATCATCTACAGGGATATCAAAAGTCGTTATAGATGATTTCTTCAAAAATGTCATTCGCAGAAAAGTACACTCATTTTATTTTAAAAAAGAAATACCAACGCTAAACAAAATTTTAAGTAAACTTTCAGAGGACAATGATTTGCCAAAAATCAGTAGAAGCAAATTATGGGTCGTCTTACGAGAGTTGAATTTTTGCTGGGAAAAGCAGAATAGGAAATCAGTTCTTATCGATAAAGATAAAATTATTTGTTGGCGAAGATCCTACTTAAGATCAATTAGAAAATTCCGTGACGAAGGGAGGGATATTTATTATCTAGACGAAACTTGGGTCAACGAGGGATATACTGTAACAAAAGTATGGCAAGATAAAAATGTAAAAACTTTTTGACAAGCATTTTTGGATGGACTTGCAACAGGGTTCATGGCACCTTCAGGTAAAGGGCGAAGAATAATAACTACATATAAGTAGTGCCAGTGGTTTTGTAGATGGCTGTTTACCTTTATTTTAATCTAAAAATACAGGTGACTATCACGAAGACATGAACGCAGATGTTTTCGAAGAGTATTTTACACAGATGTTGGATCTTTTTCCTCCGGGGTCTATAATTGTTATGGATAATGCCAGTTACCATTCATGGAAGACCGAGCGGACGCCTACGACTGCTTGGAGGAAAGCCGATATAATTCAATGGTTATTCGGAAAAAACATTTCTTATGAAACAAATATGGTGAAAAAGGAACTTTTAACACTTGTCAATCTTAATAAAGATCAGAAAAAATATGTTATCGATGAAATGGCAACAAATCGCCAAATAACGCTACTACGGTTACCACCTTATCACTGTCAACTTAACCCATTCGAATTAGTCTGGGCGCAGGTAAAAGGAGATGTAGCGCGAAATAAAACGGCGTTTAAATTAAGTGACGTGAAAAAAATTGTTGTTAAAAAATTCCTTGGAACGAGTAACTGCAGATAACTGGCAAAGATGTATACATCATGTACAAAAAGAAGAGGAGAAAATGTGGGAACTCGATAATTTAATTGACATTACTGTGGAACCTATCGTTATCAATCTAGGAGAAGAAGATAATTCATCAGAATATTCAGAGGATGAATTTTAATATACCTACTTTTTATTTTCTTTATTGTACATTTATACAGCACTACATTTACCCACCATAATTTGAATTTTCAAAATACATATATTTTTGTGTGGAATAAAAGTCTATTCATTAAATTTAAATAAATATTTTGATAATAATATTGAATAATTTTATTTGAATTACTAAAAACCCTCTTAACCCGGTTATGATGCTTAAAGTTGCCTCATGTTTTGAAATGCTGTTTTTATATTGTTTACTTATAAGAGAAATGGACCGAGAAATTGAAGCGGCATAGACAAAGACGGATTGTAGGAGATTAAATTTTAGCTACCTGCTACAATTTAGTACGGTTCGATCACACAAAGTTTTTTTAAAAGTACACCTCATCTATACCGATAATACATAATATAAAAATATTGAATATAAGCACCAGTACTACATTTATTTACGATTTGCATACATAATAAGCTTTTATTACTATTTTTCATTTCTAAACAGACTATGATGTGATTTTTAAGTAGGTTTTTAGTTCGAGACTCTTTAGGTGATATTGCTTATAAGTTTTAAACGGGACGTAATACAGAAAAGTTTCTCTAATAAAAGTTTATTAGAAAAAAGAGTGATTTTTAACAGGAAAAAATTGGGTATGTTTCTGGAAAATGGAGCTCACCTCATCCCATTTGACACAATGTGTCCCAAATTTTATTGTTTTTTTTTTTTGTATTCTCACGTATGCCCATGCTATCGAGTTTGAGACACCCTGTACCTATAGAGTTAAAGTATATGTGGGTATACTGAAATTTTAATAAATGCGAATGTAATTTTTATATGTCTTTTTCCATATTTTGTGTTTCTAGAGAATCCGAATAAGCTTTATTACATTGTGTGTTCTCCAATCCTACTAATATAAAATATGAAAGCCTCGCTCGGATCCCACAATTCCATTTTTACCATTTTTATAAGTAACAACAACGGTAATGACGTTTCCGCCCGCCTTTTATCTTTATGGCCCTGAAGTGTCTCGACGCGCCAATATCATATTGGCCCTTCTCCCCAAGTTATATCGTAAAAGTTGCCTGTAACATCCCCAAACTTTCCTCGAAGTTGAGCCGGTGTCTTATTCCATTACTTTCTGTTGCAGGGTGCGAGTCGAATACTACGTCAATGAAAATACCTTTAAGGAACGACTGCAACTGTATTTTATTAAGAATCAAAGGTCTAGTAAGTATATTTACCATTTCTTTACTAATATTAGTCCAGATTTGCATGCTGCCAACTAAAATTTATTTAAGGCTGTTTACATGTTCACTTTTGGATCAAGATAAATCGAATAAGCTTATCTTGGAACAAATCTATTTAGCTTGGGTGATAGAGTCAAGTGTTAAATAGCCAAAAAACATTAGTTGGTCTAAAAAATGTTTTGAAAACTATAATAATAATAATAATAATAATAATAATAATAATATTTATTTCTGACGACAGTTAACAACCGTATAGAAAATGTCCAAACAAAATATACAAGTAGATAAATAGTAAGCACCTATAATAGTGGTACTCAGTCAAGTTCAGTCAATAAACTGAAGTAACCAGTATATAAACAAAATACAAATATGCACATAAATTCACTAAATAACAATTAATTGATAAAAAACTCGTTTACACTATAAAAACATTGATCTAATAAATATTCCTTTAATCTATGTTTAAAAGATTTAACTGTTAAAACATTTTTAACATGTTCCGGAAGACGATTATAAACCTTCAAGTCAAAAACTGAAGGGGACGCAGCCAATACCCTACAACGAGGAAAATAGAATTTGTCATTATTTCTGGTGTTTATGTTATGTATATGATTGTGTCTTAAAAAGCTGTCCCTATTATTAAAAATGTATACTCACTTCAAATAAAAACAAAGATGCGAAAGTCAAAATTTTAAATTGTTTAGATTCTTACAACTAACAGTGTTTGATACACCTTTTATTCCTCGTAATATGCGCTTTTGCGCAATAAAAACATTGTGGGTGTTACTAGACAGACCCCAAAAGATTAATCCATATCTTAGGCAGCTCTCAACATGAGCATAGTATATCATAACTAGTTGTGTCTCCGCTAAAACTACTCGGAGATTTCTCATCATGTAATTAAGTGAATTTAATCTTGAAACAACCCAGTCGCAATGTGATTTCCAAGAAACATGTTCATCTATACGTAAACCCAAGAAATTGATAGCACCGTTAGGTAATGATAAAGCATGATTATTTATATGTATATTCAAATTAGAACAACTTTTTTGTGGACTATGGAATCTCAAATAAAAAGTTTTTTCAACATTAAGTAACAATGAGTTTTGATTAAACCAATCTATCAACTTCTTGAGTACTTCGTTACATGTATTTTCGAGTATGGCGTCGGATTTATTAGATATAATTAAAGATGTATCATCGGCATATAATGTAAAATGAAACCTCGGGTGAAATTTGCTCCACAGCATTTATATAAACTAAAAAAAGAATAGGGCCCAAAATAGAACCTTGGGGTACACCCATATTTACTTGAGCAATGGCAGAATTTGAAATAATTTTTTCATTCCCAATGATGCTTGAAATCGTTGTGAAATCGTTATTAAATGTGTAAAAAACGGTAAATGTCAACGTTTATTACGCTTCAAAATGTCCGCGCATAACAACGTTTATAATTTGTTGTATTTGTTATAAAATTATCAGCCCAAGTATGTATCCCATTTTATTCAAAATAAAATTTACGTTATTTCAAGGTTAAATGTTATAGAGGGTGTCCGGAAATTATGCGTCAAGACTTCAGGAAGTCCTATAACAATTTTTCGAAAACGCAATATTAACGGAGATACAGGGTGTTTGTAAATAACTTCTTAAGAAATCCAAATATTTACATAAAATTTGTAAATCGAGGATTTTTGCGGACGAGATATTCAAATATGTTTCTAATTTTGACGTTACTAGTAGAGGGCGCCACTTATGGCACATCATGTTTCTTTTAAATGACAGAACTTTTTTGCTGCTTAGTGTATCCATCTGACTATTAAAACAATCGATTCTTTTACCTGATATATCTGAAAAAGGTATACTTATTGAAGACGTTAGGAGTAACAATTTTCGAAATAATCTTATTTGAAATATTCAGTGCACCGATTGAAAACTGTTATCGTTTCTGTTAAAGTGCCTTTTCTACTAAAAATACAGCAAAATGTTACTTAAAAAAGTTGTTCAGAACGGTAAATTATGGAGATGCACAAAATTATTTTAAAAAAATCGGCCTGCTTTGTTGTTTGTTGAAAACTGGTTTCATCAAACCTCGGCGATTTTCCTAAAATTTTGCACGTCTCCATAATTTACGACTTTGAACAACTTTTTCAAGTAACATTTTGCTGTATTTTTAGCAGAAAAGGCACTTTACCTGAAACACAGTCGCAAACAGTTTTTACTCGGTGCACTGAGCATTTCAAATAGGATTATTTGAAAAATGATTACGCCTACCGACTTCAGCAAGGAAGGTATACCTTTCAAATAAAACAGGTAGGAGAATCGATTGTTTCGATAGTCAGATGGATACATTAAGATGCAAAAAAGTTCTGCAATTTAAAAGAAACATGGTGTGGCACAAGTGGCGCCCTCTACTAGTGACGTCTAAATTAGAAATATATTTGAATTTCTCGTCCGCAAAAATCCCGGAGTTTCAAATTTTATGTAAATATTTGGATATCTTAAGAAGTTATGTACAAATATCGAAAATAAAATTATAACTTTAACACCCTGTATCTCCGTTAATATTGAGTTTTCGAAAAATTGTTACAGGACTTCGTGTCCCTAATTTCTTTGTGAGGATCTCCTGAAGTCTTGACGCATTATTTCCGGACACCCTGTATTTCATAACCTTACATACACAAATGACGGCGATGTTATTTAAAGACAACGAATTAGATATCGCTTTAGTTAACATATTTTATATGTGTTATTTGAATTGTGAAAATGCGTCCATACTT
This sequence comes from Monochamus alternatus, assembly GCA_037114965.1. Taxonomy (NCBI): domain Eukaryota; kingdom Metazoa; phylum Arthropoda; class Insecta; order Coleoptera; family Cerambycidae; genus Monochamus; species Monochamus alternatus. The sequence goes on along the minus strand of CM073426.1, from coordinate 6,356,607 downwards.
CTCAAAATCGTCGCGAATTTTCTAGAGATACAAGTTTCTGGCAATCGTGTTTGACGATACGTTAACGTTTAAAAATCATTGTGATATGCTTGTCAATGTGTGGAATTCCAAGTGCTTCCAAATTAGAATTTTAAACAGTGTTTTAGATATTTCTGGCCTATTATTAAATTACTAAATTAGCCTACGGAATTGTCCTAGGGAAAATCTTCCAAAGCTCAAAAACCGATTCGATTGTGCATAACAATAATAGTGAGGTGTTTTTACTGTTATAGTAGTTAGTTTCACACAATATGGTTAATACCTGAAAATGAATAATAGTGGAGCTACCAAATGGTCCAAATTTAATTTTTTTCGCTCCTACGTTTTAGCAATATCGGCTTTCAAACCCAGGGGTCTGGACTTTTTACTCCGATAGTAGTGTATCCATTTGACTATCGAAACAATCGATTTTCCTACCTGTTTTATTTAAAAAAGGTATACCTTGCTGAAGTCGGTAGGAGTAGCCATTTTTGAAATAATCCTATTCGAGATGCTCAGTGCACCGAATTTGTGATTGGTTGTGTCCAGCGCCTTAGAAGCCACTTAAAAGTGGCTGTCACTAGCAGTGTCACTTTTAAATGCATCAATTAAAAAATTGACTGTACGCCCACAAACATCAGTAGGTTGTCTGTAATGAAATAAACGAAATTGTCCGCAATGTATTCGCATATTGATGTCAGTACATTGCTCTAAACCCTATAGACATCTTAATTGTAATGTATTTGCGGAGGAATTTTTCGATACATATATTTTTTTAAAAACGAAGGATTCTCTAGTTTGTTTGATGGAATATTGCTTGTCTTCAGTTCCGGACGAGGTATGATTCTTCAAACGTCTTGTCACTTAGTTTGGTCAGAAGAATTTATAATGCGTTCACACACAGTACGAAACAGGTCATTTCCTTTAACATGGCTAATACAACTTACAGCAGACGCAAAAAGAACATATAGACGCGATACCGACTATTACAGCGTTCCGTAAATAACTGAAAATAAATGCGAAGTTCGAACTGCGCGCTGGCACTAACTCTATTAATAAGATTTCATATCTCTCTGAATATTCTTTACAGACTATTCTGACGTGATAATTTTTCATTATCTTTATTTCTAAATTCTCACCGAGAATCACGCCTTTATCCCAGTTATTAAAAGTTACGCGTACTGGTCCCTATAAAATAATTAACGCAACTGTAAGAATCGATATTAAATTTTGGCGAGATGTTTTAATTAAACCGAGGTCCACAACAGATCTAATCTGTATTGAAAATTAAGCAGGGGCGGCTGCAAGTTTGATTAAAGTTTAGATTCGGGTTTAATTAAACTTGATTAAAGTTTTTACCGTGTTTAATTTAAAGTAATGCACCTGTAGAGGGAACCGCATTCTTTTATTCCAACAAGGAGTGTTTTTCACACATTTTTCATCTAGTAGGATGCGGATGAGATGGAATGTTTAAGCTACGAGTAAATAACTTGCATTCAGTAACACAAATTTAGTTTCATGTTTAGTGTTAGAATTAAAGCTTCATTCACATAAGATTAGTGCGGTTGCATTGGTACGGCAGAAAAGTTATTAAAAAGGGCGCCGTATTCTTGAAATAGTGTTTTCTACAAAATATAAATAATTTTAGACATTTAATAACTGAATAATCTAGGGTTTAGCAAATAATAGGAATATTAACTCATCCCACTTGCAAATATTCAAAGATACTGAAGTAAATACGGGTGACTTTTGTAACGTTCAGATAAACTTAACAGTAACGCCTTTGTACTGCAGTTGTATGGCAGAAGCTAAAAGCATATTAGCTTTTACCAATCCTTTTCCAACAATCATACAAGGACCAATCAGAAAACTGCTTTTTTGACAGTAAACAGAAGATTCACATTTTTGCAGGTTAAGTTTTAAAATTAGATTCTAATTTAGATATTTAGTTTAGAATTGATTTGTTTCTAAAAAAAATGGATGAAGAGAAACTGGTTTAGAAACAGTTACTTTTGCTGCTCTTATTCGCAGGGACGTCAATATGTATAAAAACTATACATGCAAAAAAAAATTAAAAGAAGAACTCGGAGATGGTGGATGCGACCTATTAACCGCAGATAGCACATGCAAAGTGATTTCTATAATTTATATAAAGAAATGCGAAATGAGAATGCCGATTATTTTTTCATTTCACCCGACGAACAGTGGCAGTGTTTGATGACTTGCTGAAATTAGTGGGGCCTCATTTAACCTACAGTATATTAGTATACTGTGATTTAACCAAACATTCAAATATACCATCTATTCCTGCAGATTGTAGGCTTATATTTTATCTAGGGTAGGCTTTTAATTACTATTCGGCAAATGATAAAAACCAACAATTTCCGTAGATAGGGACGTAGTTGACAAAACATAAACATAACCTCTCTGAAGGTCAAGAATCTTGAGTTTTTGCATGTCGCCAACTTACAGTGGAAAAATTCCCCAACTTCTTAAGTCTACAGTAATTTGATGTAAACAGAGTAAATAATATTTAACACCATACAATTACAATACAACAGTACAACTTCAGTGCAGTGTAGTGCAACTAACGTTTATCTGAACGTTACTTTACCAGAGGCTATGGCTAAATTCTCAGTGAACTCAGTGAACTCCAATGAAATTCATTTGTACACGACGAAGTGGGAAAAAACTGTCTCTTGACATATCACCGTATACTTTATCAACCGTAGACAGAACCGTATTCGCTCAATTTCACTAATAATAATTTAAAATAAAGGTATATGATAATGAATGGAACTGTGACTGTTAAAAAAAACAAATGCTAAATACATATTTTGCCATGGAACTGAAACTGCCAGCAAAGTAAACAAGTAATAATTAAAGTTGCTTCGTTAACTGCCCTTTGTCTTCCTTACGGTGTACAAGAACGAACTGCGTAGTTGTAAAGTTTGTTGTATACGATTCACAAAATTAAACGACTTCTTAGAAACGTTATTGCGTAGTGCTAATACTTCGAAATGTCTCCTCTATCCCACTACTCACTGTATAGTATACTGAAAGGTACCTAGCCAGACAGGGATTTCCAAAAATTACATACTACTAATCTAAAATCTACTAATAATTGAAATAAGGCAATTTTAGGTTCGCCAATTAATGTTGACCGTTTCTTTCGCCACTACTACTCTATCCCCATATCATAGCAGGTGTTCACCTAAACTAGGTCAGTGGCGGAGGTCATTGACACAGACTTTAAAATAACATGTCGTAAAGTCATAGAAAAGCAAATTTTTGTACAAAATTATTTTCCATTGTAGTTACTCCCTTTACCACTCCGCTAGTGTGGTGCAGTTGAGTTTAAAAAGTATCAATAGTAATAGTAACATTGATATATTTATTTTACCATTTCGGAAGTATAGTGAGAACCCTTAATTAACCGAATTTTTAATGAAATTGGAGATTTGTTATTTTTTTCTCGAAAATAGTTGAGTGATCCATATCATATTAGGTTTTTTGTTCATTTTGATGTATAATACTGAGTGGTCCACTTTCAAATGCGGAAACTTTAGAGGCAGACAGAGAACTACAAAATAATATCAGTTTGTATTATAAACTATATTCGAAAAATGCTTTGTTACAAAGATACAGGATGTCAAAATTTTTATCAAAAGTTCCAAATTTTTTAATATTTTTAAAACTGATTTAGATATTTAAATGAAATTTGGAACCTTTGAATAGGTAATACATACATAGGTAAACATATTTTTACGTAAAAAATATTATTTTTCTTCCACCAGTGGCGTGCGTACGGACAGATCGGGAAAACTTTGGGTCAAACGAAAAAAGTAAGGAGTCTTTTTCTGTTATAAACTGAACAAGGATTCTAGAAATAGTTTTTGTTTCTAAAGAACCATTAGTGTAACATTTTTTTTTATTAAAATTTCCCAAAGATCTGTCCGTATGCACGCTACTGGTGGAAGAAAAATAATATTTTTTACGTAAAAATATGTATCTAGATTACGTTCAAAGGTTCCAAATTTCATTTAAATATCTAAAGTAGTTTTAAAAATATTAATAAATTTGGAACTTTTGATAAAAATTTCAACACTCTGTATCTTTGTAACGAAGCATTTTTCGAATATAGTTTATAATACAAACTGATATTATTTTGTGGTTCTCTGTCTGCCTCTAAAGTTTCCGCTTTCGATAGTGAACCACCCTGTATAATACTATCGCCTGTTTAATTTATAGCAGTCGAGCCTCCAACGCCCTGTATGGAGCCTTTGAGACGGGGATACAGAATCAGTAAGATATATAAGCCTGAATTTTTTTTTGTGTTCTTAGTAGTTATTGTTCCTAAAGGGCGCTAATTTCGCCGTATTATTTAGGTACATCAAAACATATAAAAAGTCCTAAAAATCTATTCTACATAAATAATGCACTCTTGTTTAGGTCGCCTAACGTTATCGGTTTCTGAGTTATTTGAATTTAAAAATTCCAATGTATTTTTGTGGCGATTTTCTTACAGGCGCTGATATTGCTATTTCTTTTCTAAGTAGGCTTGTGTAAAATTTTCATAAATATTAGTATATTTTGCGTGCGTGTGATTTATTATTCATGCAAAAATATTAGCTAGCGATCAAAAAATGCCATGTCATAATAAAATTTATACCTTCTTAAACCAGCAACATATTCGTATAAGGCATAATGAGCTCCAACATAATATTATCACAGAATATATAGCTAACTATATTTTCTGTGATATTATGATGTCTAATATCACCAGGTTAGTGGTGACCCATTCTTTCTGATCGAAATATTATATACCCTTTCAACTTTTTTTTTTTTTTGAAAAGATATCACAACATACGCTGTTTTACATGCATCCTTCCTGCACCGCTGACAAACTGAGAGGCTGGATCTGGCAAGAGTGGCAAAGTTGCTGTTAAATTTCGACTGTAGATTCAGTATCTGAGATACAGTATCCTCGTCTGAAAGGACTCTAAATAAATTTCATTGGTGACTGCAGTTTCGGTATCTATTGTTATACCATATAAGACTACTGTCAGTGAGTTGTGAATGGTGCCATCTGGTGTAGACGACGCAAAACCAATAGCAAAAGTGACTCCCAGTAAAATGAGATTATTTCTATCAATTTCCATTTATTCCACTGAGAATCAAAGGCAATTGGCCCGGAAATTTACAAGTCACCAGTGTTTTCGATACAATTCATGCTGAAACAATCGGAAAATGAATTTATTTCCATGTGAAGTTAAACCTTTAGTTTTGACTGCTGGGATTATCGGAACGGCACATTCAATCGTTCAATTCAAATTCAATTAATTAAAGGATTTTCATACTTTTAGGGAGGTACTTAAAAATTCATAAATTGTACAGAACATGGACGTGTTATATGCACAGGGTGATTCAGCCTTTTTACAGGAATCAGTAATGAAAAATAGATCCTATAGGGAATTCCACATAAGAACTGTCATAGAGCAGGTGCATGCCTAAAATACAAAGGCGGAGTTACAGGTTTTCAAAGTGGGACCAAATATTTCTTAAAATCTCTGAATTACTTTAACTCGGAATAACTAAATTTGGTACATGATTTAGGTTTATTATTGGTCTTCTTTGACTGTGAGTTCAAATAAATTTAAACACTACAAGGTGTTCATTGAGGGTGAGCCACTCTTAAAATTATACCAAACTTTTCTTTCACTGATCGAATTTAAAAAGAATAATAATATCTCACGCAGAATTTAAAACACTATTTTACTATTGTTAAATTTTAAAGAACTTTAAGGGATTCAAGAAAAATGTATTAAGTAATAACACTCTTTATTTTCCTTAAAGACAAAAAGATATTATATAGGATTAGTCAAATACCAGATACCTTAACCTACTACAAACTATAAACAATAGTTATTCTACACACCTTACATTAAAAAGAAAATATCGGTATAATACATTTTTAAAGGTTGTTAGGCTTTTTACCACCTTTATATCTAAAGGTAATTTATTAAAAGCTTTTAAACCTAAGTAAAATGGGGAATTTACAGATATTTTATATTTTAAAAAGGAATGTAAAAATTTTGTCGAGTGTTTCTGTTATGCACACTGTCGTTCATTATAAAATTAGATTTGTTATTAAAAACATACAGGGTGTTAAAAAAGAGTGTAAAATATTTAAGGTGGTAATAGTATGAACCAAAATAAGCAGAAAAGTCTCAATAAACATGGGTCCGCAAAGTAACGGCTGCGGAGATATGGAATGTTTTATGTTTTTAGCCCCTTTTTTATTTTACAAAAACGTTGTGTATTTTCTTATATAGTTGGTTGATGTTTAGTGAAATAAACAGTACGTATTTGACAGTTGTTCTCAGGGCGCAAGTTTTCTTTCGCTATAGCTGGTTACTCTAACGCTCAATTAACAGACATGCACTTCATATGTTGACGCTTATCCAAATCGCCAGATTCCTTCACAACGCATGTTTGGAAGAATTCACCAAAGATTGCGTGATAACGGTTCCTTGAGCAAACAGTGCCATTTATCCGGAAGGCCAAGGTCGGTATCCACTCGTAGAGCAAAAGAAGAAATTCTAGCACTGGTAGAGTAGAATCCAGGTACGAATGTGCGGAGAATATCAGCCGAGGTAGGAATTAGTGGTTTCAAGAATCCTTCACGAGCAACTGCTTTATCCATACCATGTGCAGCGAGTACAAACCTTAATTCCAATAAATGATCATCAAGGACGTTTGGTTTTTTGTCGCTGGTTCCTATGTCATGATGCTGAAGACCCTCGTTTTCTTGCAAACATTCTTTTTACTGATGAAGCCGAGTTCACAAGAAATGGAGTGTTTAATTTTCACAATAGGCATATTTGGGCCGACGAAAATCCTCATGCTCTAATAAAATCTGGACATCAGGCACGTTTTTCATTAAACATTTGGATGGGTATTGCAGGTTTCTAGGTCCTGTTGTTTTACCAAACCGATTAACAGGCGCTCCTTTCCTCAACTTTCTGCAGAACACACTGTATGAGTTTTTAGAAGACATTCCTTTGAATCAGACGCAACAAATGTGGTTCCAGCATGATGGTGCTTCAGCTCATTTTTCCATGGCCGTTAGAGAGCATTTACACCAAGCTTTTCCACATAGATGGGTAGGAAGGACCTGCTTTATGGTCTCCAAGATCGCCTGAGCTGAACCCTCTAGATTTAGTTGTTTGGGGATATTTGAAGACATTAGTGTATGATACTCCTGTAAATAGCTTAGAAGAGCTGCAGCTACGGATTAATCAAAACTGTCAAGAAATCCAAACCAAGGAGGGTGTTTTCGAAAGAGTTCGAATATCGTTGAGACGAAGATGTCGTGCCTGCTGGGAAATGGACGGAGGGCACTTTGAACATCTTCTGTAACTTTGTTTTTTGTTTGTTAAAAGCTTCCTTTGTCCGTTTATTCCTAATAAAATAAAATGTTTGAAAAACGAATAGTGGTCCATATCTCCGCAACCGTTACTTTGCGGACCCATGTTTATTAAGACTTTTCTGCTTATTTTGGTTCATACTATTACCTCCTGAAATATTTTACACTCTTTTTTTAACACCCTGTATATAGTTAAAAAATAAACAAAGATACAATGGTTAAAAATTTTAAAAATATTTCGACATGACATATGGCTGGAAATTCCCTTTATATACCTTAAAATTCTTTTTTGGACAATAAATAAACACATCTGGCGATAAGGTGGAATTTCCCCAGAGGACAATCCCGTATCTCAATTTTGAACTAACTTGAGCATGATATGCTGTTATCAGTTGTGATAAAGTTAACACATTTTTTAAACTTTTTATCAAATAACAAATGGAATTTAATATCGATATCAGCTGATAGCAATGAGTTTTCCAGTTCAAACATTCATCGATCATCAATCCCAAAAATTTTATATCCGTCTCTCAATTCAAAGTACCATTTACATCCACATTAACTCTGTTACAATTCTTCTGCCAATTATGAAATCTAATTACTTTAGTCTTTTTCGTGTTAAGATAAAGGTCATTAGATTCGTACCACGTACCCACCTCTTTGAATAAGGCATTGGTATTCAGTCTTAAGGACTCGTCTGAGTTATCAGATACCAATAATGATGTGTCATCCGCATACATGACGGACGAGGCGTTAGACACAACTATCAAACTCATTTGTATAAAGCAAAAAGAGGTTTGGACCCAGTATAGAACCCTGAGGAATACCCATATTAATATCCAAACGTTCAGAATTAATTTTCGACAAAACATTGCCGCTCGAGTAAATAAGACAGACATATTGTTTACGGTCAGTCAAAAAAGATGCTACCCAATCATTGGCAAGTCCATGTATGCCGTAGTTATGGAGTTTTAATAGCAGTTTGTCGTCAAAAGCCTTACGAACGTCGCAAAATATACCAATGGGCGACTCGCCCGCTTCAATATATTGAATCACTCTGTAATAAAAATCCAGCAGGGCAGTACTTGTCGATTTATTAGCATGAAAACCATGCTGACGATCTGAAAAAATTTTATGTTTTACAATAAATTTTAATTAAAACAAGATTTTAGTAGTGTTTATTAGAATAAAAAAAGTCAGTAGTTCTGTCTTTAAAATTTGACAATTACTAATAAAACTATTTTATTTCTGCTACTGTTTGTTGTTGAAAATGGATTTAAAATTTGACTTTAAAACTTCATTATTTGCAATCTTAAAAATGCAGAAATAGGTCAGATCTCATCTATTGTGGTTGAATTACCGAGTTCCCACTGTGAAAGGTGAAGTTAGATATTTATAGAGTGTTTTCATTAAACCAGGTTAGTAAATTTATATAGATTAATTTCTTTAGATAATTATTGAATAGAGCTTTGTCTGTGGAATTGTTCATTAGCATACCTAGATGTTTGGTATCAGAGAGCATGCATATGACTTCATTGATAGGAATTGTAGAAGATTTGATTTATATTAGCTTAAAATACCTTAAAAATACAGTAAAAAAGAAATCATTATTTGCGTCCAATACGTTCAGCTTTAGTGAAAAAGAGTATTAACATGGGTGATTCTGATTCCAAGAGTGTCCCTTCGGATATCGAAGACATTAAGCAAAGTCTTATGAATCAATGAAGAAAAATACGGATATATTTAATTGTGTTTCTAAAAATAAAATCAGAAGAGATCTAAGATCTCAAAAGAAAACATAATTAAATTTTTGCTGGAAGCTGACGATAGAACTTGTTTTTTGATAAATGTTGCATTGATAGTGGAGCTTGCAGGTGTCTGCAGGTGTACTGAATTGACAAATCTGCACCTATAAAATTTTAAAGACTAAAACAAATATATGGTGGATATGGTTCGAAGATATATAGCGGTGAGGCCAAGCAACACAGATCATATTCGATATTTTGTGGGGTATAGAAGCGGAAAATGCATTAAGCAGCCAGTTGGCATTAATACTTTTGGGAAAATGTCATGTAATGCCATACCATTATTCCTAGGTCTTCCTAATCCCCAACAATATATTGGACATTGTTTTTGCGTCGTCTGCGTCATTTGCGTCGTTGCTTGCAGATTCAGGAGTCACTTTATTAACTGTTGAGGCATGGTGGTTGGCGCTCGAACAAGCCTTAAGATTAAAGGCTGGTTAATTTCCCGACTGTAATTTAATGACGGCCAGAAACCGGTCGATTAGGAGAGTGAAAGCCATGTGAGTGCAGGTGAAAAATTATGGTTTTGTAAAACCTCATATTTGAAAAATTTATTTTAATGAGATGGCAATTGCTGAAAAAATCCAGGTCCTGCCTGGTGAAGTTGTGAGCTCCTCCAGTCCTTCCAAAACTCCTTATAGAATGAATTTAAATAATTCCGATCAAAATAATAAAATCATTCTTGAAATAAATGTTAATAATAATAAAATGCTATAAAATCGAAGCGTGGTATCATGAATTCTAATACATTAGTGCGTCAAAAGGCCTTTAATCCATGGAGGACAGACGTATTAAACCTTCGTGGTCGTAGATAAAATAAATTAAACGTATTTTTTCATTGTCAAAGTTTGTAAACAGGATAATTTAATCCTTTTTAAGTTATCGGTTACTTTTTAATTACTACTTTAACAATTTTACCAGTATGAATTAACGAGCTTAAAATCACTGTGAGGAATCATTGCTTTTTTACGGAATTATCGATTACGTTTATTTTTGTCCTCGTAGTAACCCCATATGACCGCTTTTTTAACGTACCCTTGCAAAAAGGTTAATTCAGGACCAGAGTGGTCCCTTTCTGGCTGTCAGATCCAAACTATTGTGACGCACACATGAGGGCTGACCACTTACTTAATCGCCTGTCGGGTTGATTCTAATGGGGGTTTAATGAAACACGGGTTGAACAAGAATTTCGGACAGGGGCATGACAATGGATTTGTTGCTTGTTGCTTATATGAATCACTTGCATTGTTCCAATTAATTATTTCTTCGTTTTATCAGATCAGAAAAATTTCCTCTAGGTCTAAATTTTGTACGAGAGTGTCGCCTTATTACAATTTTGCATACCTATTTCTTATTATGTCTTATTAGGAGTAAAGTCTCAGCCAGCGTTGAATATCACCCACAATATTTGCTCATATATTCTTTATTTATTATTAGTTTCTGTAGATTTTTTACTATACTGTTATGGTGGTTAAGCTAGATCATATAAATCTGCTTACAATTCCTATTAATGAAGTCATATGGAGATCCAGAAACTAGTAGTCAAAAATAAGAGGACATACAAGGGGAGTCAAAATAATGTCGCTACCTCATATAAATTTCTTATAGTTCACAGAAACCTAGCACAAGTAACATGTCCACTTGTTCGCTGAATGTAAATTTTCCAGCCATTTTAGCAACAAACAGTAGTAGAAATAAAATAGTTAAATTTAAAAGACAAAGCCTACTACTGACTTTTTGATTTCTTCCAATAAACATTATTAATCATTTTTTCTTGAAAACATTACAATTGTTTAAAATCTAATAAGATTAACAAGAGGAAAAAGTTTAAATTGAATTCTGCACGAAATATTAAAATTATTTTTGTTCGAAATTTTTGGCCTCATTTTGAAGGCTTGGAACTCCGCCTGTGTGCAATTTTTACGAGGCCCTTTCATGCATCTGCTCTATGGTGGTTCTTATCAGAAACACCCTGTATATTCAAAGGTAAATCTGAGTTCTGAAAATCATGATCATCATTCAGGTACATCGTTTTTTCGTTAGTAGATTTTGCTAGATTGTTAGTTGTGTAATTAAATTCTGTTAATACTAATAATAGCAACAATATTGACTGTAATCGACTATGTTTGCGTAAACTAATTAGTAATATTTTAAACTATGACATCCTAAGATGTTTACAGTGTTCTGTAAAAATGACCCTTAGATTATAACTAACTTCGCATGTTCTGCATGGTTTGGAGCATGGAGAGTATGCAACTAGCAATGCAGTATTCATAACCTAGAATTTATATGTTACTTTAAATCAGCTAAGTGACTAATTTTAAACGTGTTATAGTAATTAAATAAAGTATTTTATGTCGGATATGTTAGTGGAAAATTATGATGAATCTGCAAGGAGTGAAAATGCAGTTTTGGTAGTTTGCAACGAAAGAACAAAATACTGCAGCTAACCGGATTATCAAAGAACAGTCATTTGACTACTTTGGAATTTGTAAGAAAACTTACATGATTTAACGCTTAAATACCTTTACAATACAGTAAAAAATTATTTTAAATGTTGTTTATTTTGTACCAAAGTTATTCGAGCAATGATCTTTAACTGAAATTTGGTCTCTTCTTGTTGCAGGTCTTAGGATACGAATAGCTAATTTATTTTTTAAACTGCTCACATGCATCCTGTATATAATTCGAGTCATAACGGATGTGGACCCCATGAACGCAAAATGGTAAGCAAAAAATATTTTTACATTCCTTTATGCTGATAATCCAATAACATATATTATCATAAAAATATTCTTCATTTATCACATTGCACTATACACTTCAGTACATTGATGGTTAAAAATACTGCTTTTACTTAACAATATTGCAATAGGGATGTTGTTTATATTAAGATTTATTATAAACATTAATAATATACTTTTTACAATTTAAAATTTGTATACTAGAAGTAGATGTGATGGAGCTGTTTAAATTCGAATTTCCCGTCGTTAAATTCGCAGAGAGCAAAGAAGATCATGGAGTTACCTTGATATTATCTGCTATTTGTTTCTTATTCTCTAAAGAATTCGCAACATAGCCTTCTGCTGTAGAAGAAGATTTCCAGCCCTCATGGCGTTTTAACATCTGCATATCTACACTGTCATCAACCAGAATATTAGGTGAGGACCTTCTAAAACAATGTTCAGTGTATTCTTCAGGATCCTTCAATCCAAGCTTTGTTGCAGTCATTTTTAGAATGATTCCAAAAGTAACTTTGACGGGTTGTGAGGTACATTTTCCTTGTCTGTAGAATACAAAAACCGCCTGTGAATTGCATTTGGAGGACGAAGTTTGGCATATTCTCGAAAAATATTTAAACAGTTGATACCACATTTCCTTCTGTTATAACAGATTATCGAATAATTTTTGTTCTAGTGCATGGAATCACAATTTTTATATAATCATTGTATTGAATATGATCCAACATTAGCATAGTTAATTTTTCAAGACGACAGACTCCAAAAATGCCGATTGTCATAGCAATTTTCATGAGTAAACATGGTTTATCGTCTGCAGTAATTAGAAACATACAGTGCTTTCGAAAAGTATTGAATAAATTCATTATTTTTGAAATTGAGAAATTTTCAAAAAAATCCCCTGGCACGTCGATTTTGTTTTTAAAAAAGGCACGTTTTGACATACGACCCATATTTGTGACGTCATCGTTGTTCAAGATATGACGTCATCGATAATTTTTTTAAATAGCAACCCCCAATTTTGACCATGTCATTTGAAAGAGAGTGTCATTCTGCATACATACATCATGAAAAATTGTGGTGTTACATAACAAAAATTTCAAGAAAATAATGTTTGAAGAATTTAAAATTTAATTTGCACAATACTGTGCACCTCCCCATTATGCAACACCTGTCTGTGCTTATTTAGATGAGGTGTTCCCGAACCGTTGGATAAGGAGAAGAGGGCCGATTGAGTGGCCAGCCAGATCGCCTGATTTGACACCCCTAGATGATTTCTTGTGGGGATACTTAAAAAGCAAAGTATACGTTACTAGACCGGTTAATTTACAAGATTTAAAAGCAAGAATTCGTCACTAGATACATCGTATACCTCCTGAAGTTATTGATAATGTCCAAAAAGAATTTATTAATCGTCTTGGCTACTGTCAGACAGCCAACGGTGCACAATTGGAACATTTAATTTAGTCGATTTTTTACATAATCATTATCATTTTCAGTATTGTGAAAATTAAATTTTAAAATCTTCAATCATTATTTTCTTGAAATTTCTACTTTTCGAAAGCACTGTATACTTCTTCCTTTGTAAAAGTTCTGAACTCTTTGGTCTTGTAAGCCTGAATTTCTTTTCAAACATGCGAAAATCTTCTTATATCTTGATTTTTCTTAACTAAAATAATAGCTCTCAATATTGAGTACTGAATCCATAGTGTAGATGGTTTCTGAGAGGCATTAGGATTTTCTCCGACACCTCCTTTACTTTGTTACGTTTGTACCAATCTTCAAACTTTTGGTACTCCAACCCATATCGCGTCTTGGATTTTGTCTATATGACTATACTTGAGATCACTCCGTTTGCTACTGCTTCTATATCAGAGGGTAAACTTCCATCAGAGTCATTTTGAAAAGCGGTTTTTATATTGATGATATTCATTGACAAAGTTTTGATGCGAATGGAAGAGAATACATCAGCTTCTTTCGCGTCATTTGATACTTGTTACTAAATATATATTTTTTCATGTTATTAAATGAAAGTAGATATCATTTTGTCCAATATTCTTGTTGTAAATTCATGTTACTATACTCGATGTGATATGAATCTTGACAACACTAACAATGTAAATAGCTATTACTTTAATAAAAATCCAGACATATCCACTAAATTTGTCTACAATGGAAGAAAATTGTAGTTTCAAATACTAGAACAGACATTTGTTAGATATTGCAACCAGGATTCACATTTATAGTGTTAAATCATTTATACAGTCTTTGTTGACCTTTTCCTTGGCAAAAAAGCTTATGAAACAAGGCTTCAGTATATATGTAACATTAATCTTATTTTAAAGGTTAAAAGTTGTTAGAACGAAAACAAGTTGCTCATTTCCACTTTCGAAGAAATATATGGTTAGACGTAATTTAAGGAGACATTTTGAACTTATAAACCTAGACAACTTATAGAGTTACAAAGTTGTGCATAACTTTTTGCTACGCCAATTCCAAACTAGTTCAAACTTGCAAATAAACCGTAAAGTAGTAATGTTTAGGGGCTATTCACTTTGGAACTGCAGGGAATATCAAAAATAATGCTTATGCCTCGTGTAGACGAGAAGAAAGTTTTTCAAGATAGCAAGCTAGTGCTAGTAAACTAGCCGGCTTTGCTAGTAAGCTAGCAAGTCTAGTAAATAGAACTAGCTTGGTTTTTAATATAGCAAGCTAGCGAAGAAGCGAGTAACTTATCGTCTATGCCAGGGTAGTTTCAATAGGATGGGATTCTATTACTTGTGCTAGTAGCGTGTTTCACCATGAAATTTACTATGCTGAATGACGGTAAAAAGCGGAACTAATACATCATCGGCTAGTACATGGTGAAGACATTCCGGTTTGTATTTTCTGCATATAGGTATATATTCTTCAGAAATGTCTAAATTAAATAATGAAATTAATTTAAAATTCAACTATATCGTTACAATGTCTTTGTGATGTAACTATTCCATGTTCTAGGGACAAACAGACGCTGATTCATCACCATAATTACAAAAAAAATACGTTGTTCTAGCAACTTTTCTAATAATTCATTAAATGCAATTTTACACAATTCGCCCAAGTATATGTTTCAGTATAATAATTGTGCTTCTTTTGCATAAGTTGTTAATTTTTCTCCACGTTAGATACTGACGCTCTAAGCATTATGCCAAGTATAGACCGGGCATTAGTGCTGACTTGTAAATGCAAGTTTATATGCAGTGAAGACTAATTTGATATATAAAACGCCATGGAATAGATTTGTTTGTTAGAAATTGTTGATCCAGAAGGTAATTTTGTGAATTCATTTTCATAAATCACAAATGATTCTGTGTTCTTAAAACAAGCAATACGAATTGTGCCTGAGAATGAATTCTGAAAACTTTTCTTTCACGTTTTATTGTGTAGAATTGTTTGCATTCAATTAAAACGATGTTTGCTACTTTTATGTAAAGTTATGTATATTTGTATATGTATTTAATAAATAATTGTTTTTGTGCAAACTTATTAAAATAAATATATATACATGGTGTATTTAAATAACACCGAAAAAATGTAAGGGGCGTCTCTCTTATGAAAATTAGGGGGTCTTTGGTATAAAAATTTTTGAAAAAGTCCTTCCATGAAGAGTTGCCTCCAAAAATGAAAAAAAAAATTGTCTCTCATTTTCCATGTACATCAAGCTAAAGAAACCTCTATGACATTTTTCTTATATTTTTTTTTCGATAAACTGTTTTTCTTTTGAAACATATATAAAAAAATGATTAACTAACTTTTTGATCTTTACAAGTTTAAGGATTTATAAGAAAGAAAAATAAATGTATTGCAATGCATTTTTAAAAAACGGGCTGTTTAACACGAGTGTATTTTGCCGAAAGATCTAGTGGCCTGTTATTCGCAATGGAATCCACAAAAACAACTCATTTCATAAAACTTGTGAAAGTAAGAAAGAGTAATAATATATGAGATTGACATTTGTTTCTGTGGGTTATATTGGACAGGCCAGTAGATTTTCAGCAAAATATACTCGCATTAAACACCTCCTATTTTTAAAAATGAATTGCAATACATTTATTTTTTTCTCAAGAGATTAAAAAATTTGTAAATGAATGGGGCTTTATGGACATATTATTTAAAAGAAAAAAATTGTATCGAAAAATAAATTATAAGAAAAAATATCATAGAGATTGATTATTTCAACCCCTTACAAACATTTTTCAGGGTTGAAAAAATTTCGGAAAGTGTAGTTTTATTGACAGGTAATTTCATCAAATTTGGTTTCTTTCGCTTAGTATACATGGAAGATAAAAAAGAAAGACAGTTTTTTTGTTTTTGGAATTTTTAGAGTAACTTTTCAGGGAAAGGTTTAAAAAATGTATACTAGAACACAACAACAAGAATATGATTAATATGTAGAAAATGGTCTAACCAATAAACTTTAGGTACAGAGATCTTTTTTTTACTGTAGATGTAAATATTAAAATTTGTTATTTTATTTGAAAAGAATTTAAATAGCAAAAGTGGAAAAACAATAAAGTATTTTATTTTTGATATTACTTTTGATCTACGTGTTTTATTTTACGATATTTCTATGCCTAAAAACACCACACATTAGATCATTTTACGGTGAGAAATACGGCGTCTTTAAACAACTCACAATTACCATCATACTACCTTTTAAAAAGGTAAACTGCTTTTACTAACACTTCTGTATCAAATTTTGCACACCCCGCATCTTGCCCTCGATTTCTATAAAAAATTCAAAAAATCCATGTTACTAATATTACATTTCCCCCAAGATAAACTGTATCTCATGCCACATGCGAATATTCAAAGGTACCGAAGTAAAATGAATAATATGACAGAAATCGGTTTAACTAACACAGTTTTAGGTACTAAGCTAATTCAAATGTAGATATATTGTTATAACATAAATTTACATAGTTCTGCATGTAAGATTGTTCACGTCTGTTTATACGCATGTGAAAATAATTATTGTTAAAATGTGGGGTTAGATTAGCAAAATAATGTATGTTATACAAATGCATATTAAAAGTTATTATATTATTTGACGAGAATTTAAATAGTAAAAGTGGCTAAACAAAACATCAATAAATATTTTTGTTCTACGTGTTTCATTCTATACCTAAACACACCACAAATTTGATCATTTTACGGCGAGAAATACGGCTACCTTAAACAACTCACGTCTACAATTACCCTCATCCTACCTTTTAAAAAGGCAATCTGCTTTTACTAACACTTCTGTATCTAATTTCACACACCCCCCATCTCTTTCTCGACCCCTGTAAAAAATCCACTTAAGCCATTTTTGTTACTAATGTTACATCACCCCCAAGACCCACCGACGCGGCTAGAAGCCTTAATTATGCATTGAGGTGCATTAAATTTCGTCGGAATAGGTAGATAGTGACGTAAGCCAGGCCCGTAGACCATTAAAAATCCCTAGAGGTTTCGTTAACGTCGGACCCGCTGAACCTTCGATAAGCTATGAAGTCTGCTCGAGCGAAACTGATCACCTATCAAACATTGAAATATAATAACCGCTTCCAGAAAACTGTATTTAGGAGGATCTAATATAGTTTTACATCGTTAGTGTCTCAGTACTTGGAACGATAAACATACATATAGCCAAATTGCACTAGTAATACACAAGATTTTACGATATTTCTGTACCGGTAAAAATAAAACACGTAGAGCAAAAGTAATATCAAAAATAAAATTATTGATGTTTTGTTTATCCACTTAGTACCTATTTAAATTCTTCTCAAATAAAATAACAACTTTTAAAAAGCGTTTGTAAAAATAAATTGTAAAAACAGAAAATATATACGTAAATGGAGTGGTGTTAATGAAAGAATTCTAAAAATTGAAGTAGAAATAGACGAAAGAATAAAAACTGCGATAAGAGTCACATACGAACCAAACGAAGATGATACAGCCGCAAATAAGGAGGAGTTCTGGAATAAATTAACTGAAGTGGCAGACGATAATAGAGACAGATTAATAATACTAGGTAACTTTAACAGTATGGTGGTAAAAAAGGACGAGGAAACAGGGCAAATTATTGGAAAACATTGAGAAAGTATAAGAAATAGTAATGGTAGAAAATTGATTGATTTTTGTTTTATGATTAATCTAGTAATAACTAACACGTCCTTTGAACATAAGGATATACATAAATATACAAGGGAAGTGAAAAGTAGAGACGAAAGATGAATTATGGACTATGTAATAATCAATAAGTCACGTAGACAGGAAATTAAAGATACCAGAGTGTGTAGAGGGCCGGAAATTTATTCAGATCATTTTCTAGTAATATCAAAACTAAAATTAAAAGCGGAAGTAAATACATAAGATGGAAATAAGAATAAAGATTAAAAAAGTAAGGGTGGAAGGGAAACAATAAGAAATTATAAATTATAGTCACGTCAAATTAGCATGAGAAAAGTGAAAATGGACAACTTTTTGGGAGAAGTCCCCTGAGATGCGGTTTTCTGCAAAATGTTCAGGGAATTGTTTATAACGAAAGGTACATCTAACCTCTGTACGCTCGCAAATTTTTAATTGTTTGTTTAACAAGTGACCCATTTTTGTTGAACATATGGCAAATGTCACACATTGAACATTTTGCAGAAAACCGTATCTCAATCAGACCTCTCCGCAAAAAGTTGCAAGTGAAATGCTAATTTGACGCGACTATTAAGAAGAAGCCTAGAAATAGGCAAACTGTATAAAGATAAGTTAGAGATAGAGATGAATAGAATTAAAGAAAACATTAATAACACAACAACTATAGATAGTGGAGTGAAGAAATAAAAACAGAGGTTAAGTTGAAAAAACAAAAATGGAATTTATATTTAGCTAAGGGAACGGAAGAAAACTACAGCAAGTATAAAGAACAAAGATTAAAAGTTAAAGAAATGGTAAAAATGGCAAAGCAACAAACTTGGTAAGATTTTGGGCAAAAAATAGAAGATCATCAAGGGAATCAAAAATTGTTTTATAATACAGTAAAAAGCTTAGAAAAGGGAAACAGCAGCAAAGTAATGGATACATAAAAAATAAAGAAGGAAAGTTAAGATGAAGATTAAGCAATATGAATAGATGGAAAGAATATTTCCAAGACATATTAAACACAGACCAATCAAACGCAAATTATAAAACAGAAACCGAAACAATGAACAGGGATAGTGTAGAAGGTGAAGAAGGAATAAATTAAACAGGACATAACAATAGCAGAAGTACAAGAGGCAGTAAAGACGTTAAAAGCAACTGGTCATGATGGAATAACAACGGAGATGATTATAAATATGGGAAGACTAGGTTTGGAAATACTAACAATTCTGTATAATAAAATCTGGAAAGAAGCGAGTATACCAAATGACTGGGAGTAAGGGTATTATTACCCATATTTAAAAAAGGACACAAATGGAAGAGACCCAGAGCGGTTTTAGAAAAGGGAGGGGAAGTCAAGACCGCATATTCACAATTAAACAACTAATTGAGAAGAAAGGAAGTACACACTATGGATGCAATGGACGCAATTGATATTGAAATATTTATTGGTACCATCAGAGCAAATCCTGTTATATGGGATTCACTGACTATTGTGTGGCATGAAACTGACGACAACTGATAGAATGCGCGTGCATAAAATGGAGCAGAAATATGCCGCGTTTTTCTCAATTTCGCGTTGAGTGGAGAAAAACGCGTGCATATAAGGGGTCTAATTTTGCGTGTAACGCTTGACCTTTGAACCTTTTAAAATTCCAGCACGTGTGTCACATCTCTAGACAATACTAAATTGACAGAAAGACGCGTGCAACTTGTTGGTATATCGTGCAATGTCTACTTTTGCATGTTTAATCACTTAACGAACAGGATCTTCCTGTTTATTATACAAATTAGTTCATGATATGAGTAAGCAATGAAAAGGGGACGAAAATAGACATACCTGTAGAATCGATTTGTTTTTGTCTATATTGTTTTTTTGAATGGAGACAATCCAGTAACAACACCGCATTCCACTAAGGCTAATTGCTTTTCGATCGATGGTGACATACCATGACTAATTTAGTTGTCAAACAGTTGACCTGATTAGACCCTTTGAGGATATAATATAATATAGTCAGATATTGAAAATCGTTCAGTTAATTACACACGTCGCTTATTATACAGGGTGTTAATTTAACCAAATTCAGTGTGCATATTTTTTTTAGTATGACAGTACGTATTAAACAGAAAATTACCAACTTTACAGTGACGAAAGTGCGGGTATCATTGATCATTATTTCCCACAAAAAATATATCACCCTGTATAATATTAAAAATGAAATATGTCGTCAGATGCGCCACTCTATTATCTTCACTTTTTGTTTATTTACAGTTTTTTGTATTCCAAACCGATTGATAACAAAACTGATTTATTTGATCAAGCGCATTTTTTCACAGTAACAAATAATTAACAATGGAATTACTTTACTATTTTTTATTATAACAAATGTTCGAAATGCCCACCTTCAGCCGAAATACTTGCTTCAGATCTTCTTGAAATTGCAGCTCGAACACGAAATTCCAGATTATAATTTGTTGACGTACGTGCTCCTCAGATTCAATGTAACCTTTGTACATTAATGTTTTGCTATGTCCCCAAACAAAAAAATCAATAGAGTTTATATCAGTGCCCACGGTTGACCTGGTTCTTGAGTACCTCATGACGTTATTACAGAATCTTTCATTTAAAAGTTCACGAGCAGTGAAGCTAAAATGTGGGGGAGTCCCATCGTGCATAAACCACATTCTTTGTCTTAGCGCATGTGGAACATCGTCAAGTAGTTATAGGAGGCACCGGTTAAAGTTCTTGGTAAACAGTAAGGCTAAACAAAACAATTTCCAATTACAAATGAAATAATTTTTGAATCCTTATACATTATATTCAGAAAATAGACCAGCATTGAATTACACCTGGAAAACCTGTAGCAAACAGCTAGAGTCACTCGTCAGTAGCCCACCAGACATATACCGGTTGTGAGCTTATGTTAATAAGCTCACAACCGGTATATGTCTGGTGGGCTACTCTCATCAATAGGTGAGGTATCTGATGAATAATCCTAGCTGTCTTAGTCTTTCTAGTCTTCTAAACCGCGTACTCATTGTCCCTTCTGCCGGGTAGGCAGACTAAAACAGCTAAGATTATTCATCAAATACTTCACCTATAACATACTGATGAGAGGTAATACTGATGGGCCACGACCTGGAAAACCTATAGCCAACAACTACTAGGGTCACTCGTCAGTGGCCCATCAATATAAACATATAAATATACAAAATAATCGCGGTCTCGTTTAATTATCTTATTGTTGCGTTATCTTGTTAGACAAACTTAGTTTCAAAAATAACCCTTGACTGATCCGTTTGGCGCAAGGGCTTATTTAAGTGTAGCAAAAACCCAATAAAACTAAAGAAAAACATAACTATAGCATTTTTTCTTTAGTTTTATTGGGTTTTTGCTACACTTAAATAAGCCCTTGCGCCAAACGGATCAGTCAAGGGTTATTTTTGAAACTAAGTTTGTCTAACAAGATAACGCAACAATAAAATAATTAAACGAGACCGCGATTATTTTGTATATTTATATGTTTATATTGATGGGCCACTGACGAGTGACCCTAGTAGCTGTTTGCTATAGGTTTTCCAGGTGTAATTTAATGCTGGTCGAAGTAATAGCCCGCAGAGTAGTTACCTCCTGGAATTCCATGTTTGAAACACATAATAAAGTTTAAAATAGTTATTCTGGACACCCTGTATAATAAAACTGCTCTTCTTATCGACAATAAGATGCTATTACGGTAAATGCATTGTATTTCTTGCTTTAACAAAGATACTGCTTATTCCTTTCGAAGTACAGTTTTAATAAATTCGTTTATTTAGTTACATCATCATTCCTTACAATCTCTTTACCATAGCAAAACGAAGTCATTCTCTTCGGTTGTAAGACTGGAACGCTCTCGGCTATTTTAAGAGCAAATATTTAGTAAGAGTACAGTAAATTATGCCCATTTGCATAATCGTTGCTTGTGTTGCTTCGAGCTCGCCTTAGAACTGGAGGCGAGGATGGAGTTGTAAAGGTATTAAGATAATATAATATGCAGGAGTTTTGATAAACAAATGAACGCGATCCTTGCAGGAGTTGAAGTAGTGATATTAAAGTGTCGTTCGAGGAGGGATTTGGATCTTATATCGGAAATTTCCAGAGCGAACAGGATCAGTATTAACTAGAAACTAGATAAAAGCTTGCTAAAGTTCAAGATAGATGTTTTCTTAATAGGAAAATATAATGAACATCTAAAGTATTACCATGTAGGAGATCATCAATAATTTTCCCATTTATTCCATCTATGTACATCTTAAAATGTTTGAGATAAGTTGGAAAAATATATTTTTCCACGGTCGGGAGTAGAAATCGGTTTCTATGACATCAAAATTAAAACAGAAGTAGTCGATTATTCCCAAGGGAGTTTACATTATGGGGAACGTTTGTCATGTAAAAAAAAGATAACATTGAAATTATTTATTGACATTTAAATTAAATGTTACATTTGTGCAATTTTTAAAATTAATATTAGAAGGAATATTACTTTCGCTTACATTTACAGTTTTTGTGATTGCGCTAGTAGCGGTACCTACTAAAACCTGATTAGCAATTTTGGTCTTATTTTCAATGGAGTTCTCGACATAACCCTCAGCGACTGTCGTTGATTTCCAACCAGCATGACGCTTTATTGTCGTGATATCCACACCAGCATCTGTCAGTAATGTCGCTGAAGATCTTCGTAAGCAGTGACCAGTATAACATGCAGCATCAGGTAATTTTAAATACGAAGCTACTACACTCTGAATTTTTCCCATGGTATTCTTGCCAACTGGCTGCGAACTACATTTTCCTGCTTTGTAGTACAAAAAAAGGCGCTTCTGGTTGACGTGTGGAGGACGAAGGGACAGATATTTTCGAAACAATCAAGCATATTTCCCACATCGGTAACCAGAAAGGTTCGTGGAATCTTTGTCTTAGTGTTTGGAATTTTTACAATCAAGGAAGAGCCTACATCCTCAATATCATCTACAGTTAAATTGACTAGTTCATCAGTTCGACAAGCTTCGGCAATCCCCAGAATTAATCCAACCTATAAAAAATCAAAATACTTAATAATTGAAATACCTAACAACAAAAGTAATCTTACCTTAATCATTAAGAATTCTTTGTCATCTGCACTTGATAGAAAACGGTCGAGTTCACCCTTTGTCAATATTTTCGATTTTTTCGCTTGATATCCGTCACCGGTTCTTTTCAAAAATACGATCAGCTTGGGAATTTGCTTATATCTATGTTGTCGTAAATTATCAAGCATGATTTAACCATAGAATATTGCGCCCATAATGTGGAAGACTTGTAATTCTTTGCATTTTCACTGAAGTATGCCAATAAAACATTCTCGCTGTATACTTGAACATTTTTCTCGGCGCACCACTTTTTGAACCGATTGTAGGCTATATCGTATAAAGATCTTGACATCGTAGGCAGCAAATTGCTTATTGCAATATTTGCAGCCTCCACAATCTCATCCGACTTACAATTATTCATTGTGCACTAAACAAACTTTAAACTAAACCAAACTAGCACCTTAATTTGACAATTCTTTTTGTTTGTTTATTTTGTAGTTATGACAATAACTCAACGACTACTAAATAAATGCTCAAATCCGAATACAATAATTCTGGTGCTACTTACTTCATAATGACAAAATATGTGTTTTTAAGTTAATGGGACCGTGGAAAAAATAGTATATACCATTCGGGAGAGATGCTATTTTGTCCTCGGTGCATTGTAGCCCTCGGGCTTCAAATTGCACCTCTGCCAAAATAACGCATTTCTCTCCCTTATAGTATAATGTACTATTTTGTAAAAGTGTTTCGAAATTGACAAAAAGAAATACCACTTGCATACGGATCATTCCATTTGAAATCGTCTAATTGGCAAACCGACCCATTTTAGATTTTGGTGTAACTTTGAAAATCTTTTCTCTAGGGTCCCAAACAACAAAATTTACACGAGTTTGATTATTACAAGCGCTTGTTTCCGCCTATTTAAATAAAGATTCTTAAAAATTGCTATTTTTAAGCTTTATTAATTTTTGCTGTCAAATTTTTCTGTTTGAAGATATTTGGATGATCAAGACGGAATTAAGAGTGGGAAAGATAGTATTTCAGTGTAAATGAAGATAATTGGCTCGGACGATCACTTTGAATAATAGCGGCGTGCTGAAAATTAGTGTTTTATAGTCATTTTTCGTGAATTTCAATCGACTCTAGCGTCTTAACTGTTGAGAGTTAAAAATTCATGCTCCGCGGTAATTAAGTATACATATCATAGACAAAATTCAGCCACAAGTTGATCTGAGTAACCCACTCTTTATAGAAGAAACCTTTACTTGAAGTTTTGAAATTTTTTAAAAATCTCAATATTCAGGCTATGAAACGAGCGTGTTGACTGCGAGATAAAAATCTGAAACTCACAGAATCTACTGTTCTTACCTTCAACTTTAAATGACTACATCACTTGTTTTGTTATTTTCATGTTTAGTGCATGTACGAGCCGTTTTTTTACAGCAAAAATCAACTAAATTTTTTTTTTCTAAATAACTAGTAGTTTTTATCTTATTTTTTTTTTCTATAAAAAATCCGTCTTATCTATAGAATTTTTATATATTTTTATGAATGCGTATAGAGGTAAGCTTATTTCCGTTATTTGACTGTATTGCATTTAAAAGTAAGTACGAATATGCGTAAATTAAAAAGGAAATTAGCAATATTATTAATTATTCATTATGTTATTAACAATATAAGTATATTCGAGAAGTAAATTCTATTTCATAAGTATTAATAAAATTACTAATGATTTAATTTCTGTCATTTTCCAATTTATATATTTTCTTGTAATTTGATGCCGTCGATTTGAAAAGTTGAATAAAAAATAATTTTCTCTTTGAAAAATTGTTTACAGTTACTGTCATTTTCGATGATAATTACTTCCAGAAACAATTATACACCCTAAACATCAATAACTTTATTAAAACTTGAAATATTTTTCATATTTATAATTATTTTTGATGGTAAGTAATTTTAATTCATTAGTAAAAACGTCCCGATTTTTGCTGTAAAAAAAACGGCTCGTACATGCACTTAACATGAAAATAACAAAACAAGTGATATAGTCATTTAAAGTTGAAGGTAAGAACAGTAGATTCTGTATCAGATTTTTATCTCGCAGTCAACACGCTCGTTTCATAGCCTGAATATTGGAATTTTTAAAAATTTCAAAACTTCAAGCAAAGTTTTCTTCTATAAAGAGTGGGCTACTCAGGTCAACTTGTGGCTGAATTTTGTCTATGATATGTCTCTGAATTCCGTCTTGATCATTCAAATATCTTCAAACAGAAACATTTGACAGCAAAAATTAATAAAGCTTAAAAATAGCAATTTTTAAGAGTCGTTATTTTTGCCAAATAGGCGGAAACAAGCGCTTGTAATAATCAAAATCGTGTAAATTTTATTGTTTGGGACCCTGGAGAAGAGATTTTCAAAGTTACACCAAATTCTAAAATGGGTAGGCAACATTTTTTTTTATTTTCAGACTATTTAATATGGAATGACTCATTTCAAAAACTCAGTACACCAGAAGCATTGGGATGCAGGTGTTATTCCAATATTGAAATTATACGAAGTGAAGAAAAAGATATATGTTCACCTAATGTTCAATTGTCCGATTTGAAAGATTGTGTTATTAATATTTACAATAAATAAAGTAGTTGTTTCCTGTAGTATCATTTATAGATTTAAAGGCGCGTCGCCCAGGACGAGAGGTCTCCGGTTAAGTACCTACTGCAATGTAGGTCGTTTTCTGCAAGTCGAGCCGATTAGGCCGAGCAAGAAGTAGCAGACCACTTATATCTCACCAATACTAACATAACTTTATACATACTGTTGTTTATAATAGGTATTGAGGCTGTGCTATTAGAAAATTTTAAGACTGTTCAAAATACCGTTATGCTTGTAATTTGAGTTCTTCGATTGTTAAATATACCAAACATTTTTAGAGAGAAATATTTTTTTTACTATTTATTATTAAATTTCGTGATATTATACTCGAGCTCATTGTGCAATCTAAAATAGCATTGAATTTTCTGATAATAGGTATACTTCCTCCTCATTTTGATATTTTCATTTAAATTTCCATAGAATAAACTGTTTACAGTTAATTAAAATACATATTTCCACTGGCGTAATACGCTTTTAGCGGCTTAAAATGTTTCATTATTCTATTTAGTTCCCAACTATTAAATTATGAATGCTTATAAAAGTTATCGATTGGTCAGATGAGTAAGCTCTTTTCTATTATTTATAATTGCTTTATATTGAACACAATATATTATCAGAAATTATTACACAGTTTTCTGTCAATAAAAAGTTTTATCTGTCAGTCTGCGATTGTATTATAGTTTCTCTCAAAAATTCCAGTAGTGCTAAATCAATAGATCTAGGTGGCCACTATATGCCTTACTGCTTCATCTAGCAATAAAAATATAAATAAATAGTAAATTCATTTAAAAATGTTCAACGAAATAAAAACGTTATTAAATTAAGTAATAATAATAATTTCATTTAGAAATATCTTAATAATACATACAGGGTGTCTCGCTTAAAAGTGGAACAAGCCTGTAACATGTCTACCGTGCGACCGATTTCAAATAACTTTTTTTTGTTGGATACACCTTCAAAAAGTCTATCTTCGACATACTTGGTGTTCTCTAAAATTCGAAACCGTGGCCGACTACGATACAATTTATGTGGCCTAAAAACGGAAAATCATATTAGGGATTTTTTTATTCGAAAAATTCTTACGAATTCTTGATCAGCATCCCAGAAAACCTTACCAACCAAATTTTCGTTGTCATAGTATACAGGGTGCTCAGGATAGCTAGGGTGTCTCGCTTAAAAGTGGAACAAGCCTGCAACATGCCTATCGTTCGACCGATTTCAATAAACTTTTTCTGTTGGATATATCTTCAAAATATCTCTCTTGGACATACCTGGTGTTCTCTAAAATTCGAAACCGTGGCCGACTACGACACAATTTATGTGATTTAAATTCGGAAAATCATATTAGGAATTATTTGATTCGAATAATTCTTACGAATTCTTGATCAGCACCCCAGAAAACCCTACCAACCAAATTTTCGTTGCCACATTATACAGGGTGCTCAGGATAACTTGGGTGTCTCGCTTAAAAGTGGAACAAGCCTGTAACATGTCTACCGTGCGACCGATTTCAATAAACTTTTTTTTTTGGATACACCTTCAAAAAGTCTATCTTCGACATACTTGGTGTTCTATAAATTTCGAAACCGTGGCCGTCTACGATACAATTTATGTGGCCTAAAAATGGAAAATCATATTAGGGATTTTTTTATTCGAAAAATTCTTACGAATTCTTGATCAGCACCCCAGAAAACCTTACTAACCAAATTTTCGTTGCCATAGTATACAGGGTGTGTTGAAGATAGACTTTTTGAAGGTGTATCCAACAAAAAAAAGTTTATTGAAATTGGTCGAACGGTAGGCATGTTACAAGCTTGTTCCACTTTTAAGCGAGACACCCAAGTTATCCTGAGCACACTGTATAATGTGGCTATGAAAATTTGGTTGGTAGGGTTTGATGGAGTCCTGATCAAGAATTCGTGGGAATTTTTTGAATAAAAAAATCCCTAACATGATTTTCCGATTTTAAGCCACATAAATTTTATCGTAGTCGCCCACGGTTTCGAATTTTAGAGAACACTAGGTATGTCGAAGATAGACTTTTTGAAGGTGTATCCAACAAAAAAAAGTTTATTGAAATCGGTCGAACGGTAGGCATGTTACAGGCTTGTTCCACTTTTAAGCGAGACACCCTGTACATATATGTAAGAATAATATAACAGTACAAATGTACCCTCTATACAGGATGTCCTCGGTTTTTCATTCTTAACTTTGGGAAAAGATAGAACATGAAAAGATAATAGTTGTCTTTCCTATAACATTTTTTTTTATAACAGTCCTGATACGGGCGTTCAACTTTAAAAAAAATATATTTTATTCTATTTTTTATATTCTAAACAAGTACATATTCTTCCTTCAAATTTGGTATGCAGTAATCATATAATACGTTAATATTTTGACGTAAATAACTTTTTTGAACTAAAGCCAGTGGTGTCCCAAGTAGCATAATCCCAAGGTATAAAATTAGAACGATTGAAAGTTAAATATGGATGTTACAGTCCGAAATATAAACAAACGCCGCTGAAAAATATTAAAAAACAGTTCAATTAATTTAGTAAATTTCACAAACCAAAAAATTATGTATGTATGTCTCAACAATTTTTTAACAATTTTTTTTACCTGAAATCAATAATAACGCTAAGACCTACGACAATGAGTAATAATATTTTTAAATTTCTATTACAAAATGGCGACCTTAGACATGCATCTGTAAACACGTTTGCTTTTGAAAATAGAACTTTGCGGTGATATAAACCTAAATGTATAATTAAAGTGGTAGAAACTAGAAATATCTAACTCTTTAGTTACATTCATCCAACATTATTATACCTAGTGTATAATGTACAATGAGTTTTAAAACAGTGTATACCGGGTGTTCCCTCTAAGATTTTCAGTGCGAATATCTCATAGCCAGTGCGACGAAATTTGGTATACAGACACTAGATGGCGCGTCGAATATGATGATAATATCAATTCTTATACAGGGTGTTCCATTTTCCAAGAAATCGATTTAATTTTTTTTTTTGCTTGTCAGCCCTGCTAAAACTTATGTTTAAATTGAAATATACTTAATTATGAACATATTCTGATAAATAAACATTCAAAAATTTCAAAATTTAACATAAAAAATCGCCTCCAAATAGTACCCAAATTTCATTGTTTTGTCATGTAAAATGTGTATAGCCTTGAGCCAGACTTACACAGAAGAAACTAACATCGGTGAACGTCAAAACTATGAATTGTCATTGAATTGTCAAATATTAATGGCATAAAGTATTTTATTTTACATAAATAACGCTAAATAATAGATTTAATGCAATTTACGTATGCACAATGGTGTTTTTTCCAAAAGCTAATAATAAGGAATATATGGGTAGATATTGTGGGTGTAACGCAGGTTGGGGCTTTTGTCCACTGAGTAGTTAGTTTCACACAATATTATTAATACCTAAAAATATATAAAAACTTTCACAATGATGAGACTTGTCGATAAAAATTTAGACTTGAATTGAGGCTTTTGGAGCATTGGGGTCGCCGTGCCGGCGCAGTCTACAGGAGGGCGCCCATTGAATCCGCGCAGCCCGTCGCAGCACGGCACAGCGCGGCGACAGTTTTGCAGCCACCGCCCATTGCTTCGGCATGACCCAGACCGGCACTTTTTGCCCTATCGAGAATACGAAGCGGTGCCGAGCTGAGCGTGCGGCGCCGAGCTGAACGGCTCCGATTCAGTGGGCGCTACTCCATTTGATTTCAAGCATATCAAAATTTGCCGGCCGCGCTGGGAGTGCTGTGCCGGGCTGTGCCGATTCAGTGGGCGTCCTGCTTACCGCTACAGCTAGAGTTACAGCGTCAATATTGTGTAAAATATCTGTGGATATTTTTAAATTGTTTCATATAATGTAATAAAATTTCAGTAAATTGTTTTTTTATGTTATTACAGTGTACAATAATAATTAGGTACACGTATTTTTTATGACAAAATAATTTACAAAATTGTGTAAGTACCTAAAGAATATCCCTGTTTTCCAACTGCTGTAATAATTATTGATTATTTATTTAGCAACAAATAAATTCAAACAATTGATATTCTTTAGGTACTTACACAATTTTGTAAATTATTTTGTCATCAAAAATACGTGTACCTAATTATTATTGTACACTGTAATAACATAGAAAACAATTTACTGAAGTTTTATTACATTATATGGAACAATTTAAAAATATCCACAGATATTTTACACAATATTCACGCTGTGTCCTAATAATTTTTTTGCCAATGTGCTCCCGAAATTATAAATAATTTATCAGTTGATGTCAACATTCAAAGTGACTTAATTCACATAATTGAAATGAGTAGAAATTCTTTCTATCTGCTAGCCATCACAGAAGATGACATAAGGATTGCTATTATGTCTCTAAAAAGATCTCAGTGTCTATCTTCTATAAATAGTTAATACTAAAAGAAGTCTCCTCGGTGCTACTTAAAGATGATATTAATTTACCTGATAACTATAGACTAAATTCCATTATACCCATCGTGGGTAAGATATTTGAGATTGTACTTAAAAAAAATGTACAGGACTACTTCGAAAATAATCAACTTTTAAATTTGGTTCAGTATGGGTTTCCAAAAAATAGCTCGGCAGTTTCCGCGGTAGCCAAAGTAGTAAGTGACATCGTTCAAGGTCTGGAAAGTGAAGAACATGTTGGTATTGCGTTGTGCGACTTCTCAAAGGCGTTGGAAAAAATGTTTCGATATTTAATACGTGGTAAATTGCTTCAGTTGATCCAATCTTACCTGCAAAACAGGAAGCAGTACATCATTACTGAAAATATGTATATATATATATATGGTTGTAAAATTTCTCCGGGTTCCTTTCCGCGATGAATCTGCATGGTCTTCAAAAGAACCATTTGTTTGACAACGTTTCGGTAAAATCTCATTTACCATCTTCAGGTCTTCTTACTTCTGCTTCGCGTTACTACGTTCGGCTTACGTATATAAATCATCTCACCTCTCACCTCTCTGATTGTTACTCTTGTGCTGTTGTAAAAAATCAAAACCAGTTAATTGAAAGAACCAATGTATGGTTTTCAAACAACTATCTCAAACTAAATCAGAATAAGACACAGAAATTGATAATATCTAGTAGTATTAGTATATCAGGGAGAGATGATGCGGTGCTTCTTGGTGTAACGATAAACTATGGCTTAAACTGGTCTTCTCATATTGAAAAACTGAAAAAAGAAACTTTCTCCTACCATATACCTTATTCGGAACTTGAAAGAATATACAAACTGTAGTACATTGTTGACAGACTATTTTTCTTTGTTGCATTATCATTTGAGTTACGGTCTTTTGTTGTGGTGTGAGGATTGTAAGCATGTGGATATATTTCTCATGCAGAAAAAATTGTTAGAATTATGACTAATGTGGGTTATCTAGAACACTGCAAACCACTTTTTATTAATTATAAAATCATTACATTACAATGTTTTTTTATATTACTACAACTATGTGAAATTCATAATAATAAAGATAGCTATAAATAAACTCCGATTTTCACAGTTATAACACAAGAGTTGGTAACTTAATAAGACGCCCCAAATACCGTCTGAGCAAATCAGTTAAAAATTCATTGAATACTGCCTTTTATAGCGTCTTACCACAGGAAATAAGGACAATCAAGTTCAATGAAATTCAAAGTAAAGGTAAAAAACTATTTAATTTCACTTTTTATTCAACACGAGAATACATGGATGCCCTTGAATATGGTGATAGATTTCTTAAGACACGTGATAACTTTATTATTGTGTTAAATTGTTTTTCGTGTACTTTGTTTGTTCGCAATATTTATTATTTTGTTGTATACTGTGTTATGAAGTATGAACTTAATTGTTGTTAGTTTTTGCTATTGTGTATATATGTTTTTACAAATATTTGCATATATCGTGGTCAATAAAACTAACTAAACTATGTAACTGATATGATTTGGTTGCCGTTTAGTATCCATTTTAAAGTTTAGGCAACTTTATTTCTTTGGGACTTTTCAAGAGAAAAAGGGTATGCAGCTCCGGTGTATACCTAATAGAAAAAAAATATTACCTACGTCGTATTCGAAAATTTTGTGGCGAAATTAATAATGGCATGCTAATTCGGACAAAATGCTCCTAAGAAATCTATGCTATCGTTGCATAGAGGAAAAGGTTATAAACAAAGCTACTATGTGAATTTCCTCTAGAGTACTTTTTTTTAAAAAAGAAAATACAATTTTAATAATTGTACTGAAATAATACTTTTCTTCACTGCCGTAGAAGTTTAGGGGGTTCAAGCGTGAATACCCCATACCTACGGCACTGGCTTTAATTGAAAAAAGTTATTCACGTTATAATATTAATCTTTTATTATGATTCCTGCGTATCAAGTTTACACTAAATATTTATTTATTTAGTAAATAAAAAATGTAATATACTTAATACTTTTTTTAAAAGTTGTATAATATAAATATTTTATCAATATGTCCGCAATTTGTTCCAGTTATGGGTGTCCTATAGGCAACAAGACGGAGTTCATGGCCTCCGCCAATCTCACCGAAGAGAAGTTCCAGGAAAACCCCATAATCAACTGGGATGCCATTCTGTGGGTGAACCGCCCCCTTGAACTTTGGGTGGTTCAGGTCGTGCTGGCGATGATCAGTCTCACGGAGGCGCTGCTGTTGGCCTATCTCGGATACAAGGTGAGATACTATGTCATAAACATCAAAAAAGTCGATCAGTAGTAGTATATATAATTTTTAAACTTGTATGTAATGTTCTATAAGGTGTTTTCAAGAGAACACAAATGGTATCGGTAAATCTACAGCTAAAAAGAACACTTTTGCATAAAAATGACCTTAGCCCTTAGGAGATACAGCCCTTCAGAGTTTCCAAAAAAATATGGCTGTAATTTGAAAACCAAAGTCATAATAGTCAAATTTTACATACATTTTCTACTAATTCATGTGCCATTTCTCAACAATTTTTATAAAATGTCTACCCTTTGGAAGGGGTTAAAATAAGTTATTTTTTGCTACAATTTATTTGTTTCACAAAAATTAAGTGTTCAAAAACACGTATCAGATAACCAGATTTATTTTAAAACATTTCCTTTCCTACTTTTTTTACTTTAAACTAACTTATTAATTAATTATGTAGAATTGAACATTCTTTTAGATTTTTAAGCTCAACAGATAAAAAAATATATGTTTTGATTTACCTAAATAATAGACTGAAACTAGCGCTCTCTACCGCCAAAATAATCGTCAAATTCGTAATTCTCACACTACCAATTTTCAGAGCCAGTCACTGCATTAACTATCAGGAACTTTAATATTATCCATGATAATCGTCTTTGTTGTTGGTAGGCTGATAGCCAATTTAGGTGTCATAACATTATTGTTAGACTCTCAAACAGTTTTTTTTTTTGGCTTTTTTAGTAGTGATATACATTTTTATTAAATTGGCACATAAATATCTACAATAGTACCTACCAACTTGAAGACATGGCTGATGAAGACCATTGACAGCAAATAAAAAAATAGATTCGCTCGGATCTGTGTTCCAAATAAATGGATACTCTATGAAAGACATCAATAGGAGGAAGGAGGAAGTCACTACAACCACCACATTGCCATACATCCCCAATGTGAAAAGGCATGCGGACTACTTTCACAGCAACGTATAAAATGAGTCCAAACGCAGGAATGTCCAAACGAACTGTGGAAACCAAGAAAAAGAACACGAAAGACACATACAGTTATAACTGCTTGGAAAGAAGGACACAAAATTGCACTAGAGGGCACTAAGGTTCTGGTTCGTACCAGTGGGTATTACAATCTAGCACGAATGGAAGCTTTGGAGATTCTTCAATACTCGAACAACATGAACAGAGACGAAGGATTGAAGATTAATCATACTTGGATGCCTTTGCTAAAGAACAAATAAGCGAACAGGAGCGTATCCGAACCAGCACACCTGAACTAGTCAATCTAAACACTGAACTAACCTACCTTGATGCATCAATTAGTGTAAAAGCTCGACTTAGACACCGTGGTAACCATTCAGCCGCCGTTCAAGATACGAGAAGCACTGAAGATGCTATCTATTAAGTATGGCGAAACGTCTGCAGTTAAGCATCGGCCAGGGCATAACAGCCCAGAAAGTGTACATCATGAGGGAAACCTGGAAAACCGCATTAATTAGGGGGGTATTCAAATATCAACCGGTATCAATCTCTCACATTGACCCAAGCTAACATTCTTCCACCCTACCATACCCGCAGAGAGGGTGCCAATCCTCTCCACGAACATAGCTTATATACGGTCTACCGGCAGCTGGGCGCGAACCCACACCGATCTAGTCACCTCGATTCAAGTACTGACGCCTTAAACCGCGCGACCACTGACCAAACAACAAACAAATCTTTTGATAAATATAAAAAAATAGGAATTTTACGGTCAACAGAATCTCTGATGCCTTGACTAAAGACATAATATCATTACAAATTAATAAGAACTTCTAGACCTTGAGGAACACATTTTCATTCATTTCAGCTGCTTCTACTACTTGCAATGCCTAATTAACTACATTTAATCGTCTATTTTGAACCCATTTCACTGCAATTTCATAAATTCAAATAAAGCACCGTGTAAGCACCGTACAGACGTATATACATTAATTTGTGCAATTCCGGTTAACTCTACCGGTTAGATACATATAAATTTAAAGCAACTACTCTGCTGCAGCTTTGTCGACCCAATTAATTTAATTTAGCGCACCCAGAACTTCACGAGAGCATATTAATAAAATGATGACTTACATCGCAAGATTCTCCCAGATTTGTTGGGTAAAATTTATATAGAAGGCTTTACCTTTGAAAATTACGGCTCTTAGGTAATTTCGTAATAGCATGAACACCTTATCTGTTTAGGCGTTGTTGTGAAATTTTGCTACTACAAATAATGTTTAAGAAAATATTCCTATGAGTACACAAGTACCACAAAAAAGTGGTGTGTCCAACCGACAAAATCTATAGTGTTTTAGTCGAATTCGGGGTCCGATTAACCCCATCAGTTAATATTCAAGGTCATTCCTAGGTCAAATCGAAAGATAGATATGCAAATGGACAAAACCATCCTACCTTTATGTTTCTGATGTCACTGGATACGAATACGGGGTCTATTTAATCATATCAGGTTATTTCAAGGTTATTTTAAGATCAAATCGAAATATAGGTAAGCAAATGCAGAAAACCATCGTATTTAAGTTTTTGAGGTTGTTGAAACCAAATCCGTAGTTCAATTCACCCTATCTAGTCAGCTTGTCCTAGGAATCTCAAAACTCCAAGACCCAATAACGCCCATAATCTCATAACTCTATAACCGATGCACAGAAGAGCTAAAACCCATATAACTGAAATCGCCACTATTTTATGGAAAGTAGTTAATATAGTGTAATGCAATTCCTGTAGTTTCCACAATTTCTGCTACTTTTTTACTGTAATATAGATTTTTGTAGTTCCCCAGAAAGTTCTTGCTAACCTATTTGAAATTTAGCCATGTTGGTAAAATTGTCCTCTCATGATTTTAAAAATCTGAGGTTCTTCGAAAATTCCTTCTCTCAGCTTTGCATCCGAAATAATAATAAAGCTAGAAGGAGCAACTAACGCTTCCCTGATGATGTTTTTAGTACCTGATTGAAGTGACGCTTTTACGGCT
The DNA here is from genome assembly GCA_037114965.1 of Monochamus alternatus. NCBI lineage: Eukaryota > Metazoa > Arthropoda > Insecta > Coleoptera > Cerambycidae > Monochamus > Monochamus alternatus. The sequence continues at coordinate 6,320,942 of CM073426.1, read as the reverse complement.
ATTCTTTTCCAACGCAGTTTTTCTTCTATCTATTGTTCGATTCACATAAAGAATTATTTTTTTATAGAACCTAATTGCTGCCCCAATAAAACAGTCAGCATTTTCAAATTCCTACAATTGGGATTGAAGATAACCTGATTTGGATCCTGCGGGCTCAAAAACCTAAATTTAAGATAGTTTTTTCCATTCACATGCCTGTCTTTCGATTGGACTATGGAATGACCTTTAGGCTGACCTGGTGGGGTTAAATCCCCAGATTCGGATCCAGCGACCCTAAAAACATATATGTACGGTGGTTTGATTCACATACATATCTATGTTTCAGTTTGAGCTTGGATTGACCTTCAATATTACGTGATAGGGTAAAACGGACCCCAATAAAAGTACATAGGGTTTCTTGTAAAGTATTCAGCATTCACCTGTACAAAGTATTTTGTTTCCTCCTGTGTAAAATTAATTAGTTTCCTTAAGACACGTTGCGGTCTTTCTTGTCCACGGCTTTCATGCGCTGGAATATTTTGACACAAATGGCACATAATATTAAAATCATATTCGCACTATTAGAAACAGCGAATTGTAGTAAGTACTAAAATTAACATAAAAAGTTTTTCAACGTTTTCATTCAACAGTACAGTTTTTAGACACTGTAAAAACGACCTTATGGTTTCAAAATGATACCAATCGCCGTACCTACCTTTATTATTTATTTTTTATTCATTTTAATTAATTCATTGCCCATATGAATCACAACTAAATCCAATTTTAAAAAATTCCACGCTAGTGCATTTGCTGTATGCAACAAAAACATTTGGCACGCTGTTACAAAGGACACAACGGTTGAATTGTGGTGAAATAAATCATTAAATGTACATTTTAAACGAACGGGGACGTAGTCGGCTGTGCATCGATGATAATTTTAACATTAATTAATCACGAGTCAATTATTGAACGAAATTTGATTTTGGGCGGTTTCAGTGGTCGAGAAAAAGGTTTATTAATGAAAAGGTCAATCAACAGAACGGTCACAGTAGCTGAAGTAATGTTGAAGAGTATGAATGTGTGCAGTTCGGAGTTATACAATAATCGCTCTATATCGATTATAGCTAGCTCTTAAAACAGCTTGTATTTTTGTATATCGTCGCCTCAGAGCAACAGTAGAACATGTAAAAAATATCGATTCTGAGGAAACTTAGATTAAAGATTTAACTGATATTCAGTTTCTAATAATTTCGTCATTTTTTGATAAACTTGCACAAATTTTTGGTTACTTTCATAGATTTTCAAGCTTTATAAGAATATGCTTATTAATAAAAAATATAAGAAAAATAACAAGAAAAATGTTGCTTTATCCTACTGTTGCTCCAAAGAATATTTAATTTCCATACAGTATCCTCCTGTTTTTGTTAGATATCTTAGTGCATCCCTAAACACTGTGTATTTAATATTCAGTCATTACTGCCAAAGTAAAATACATTTGTTTTTAGACTATTTGATTACATTTATATAAGCAAAATAAAAAAATATTTTTCTTACCTATTTAAATAATGAAATTATTTGTAATTTTTTGTAGCCAACAATATACTTGAATAATTATATATAGAGAAATATAAATTTTAATAGTTATTTATGCAACAAGTACAAACAGTAAGTGTTTATTTCGTGCGACGTGAAATTGTCCAACGAGGCCGTCAGGCCGAGTAGGACAACACGTCGAGTGCAATAAGCTTTTTTTGTATGAGTTGCATACAATATTTTTTCTACGTTCATGCAAAAACCAAAAAATGCTTTATTTAGATGACACTAAGTGTAGGAAAATGTGACGCCGATTTGACCGTTTATGTTTGTCACGATGTCAAAAAGCTGTAGTAGAATGGCAGATGAATGCAATAAACAGTTTATTGCACTAGTGCAATAAAAAATCACTTTTTCCACTAAATATAGTTCAATAAAGTTTTGTTTTTTGCATGAACGGAGAAAAAAATATTTTAATATTTTCTTTTAACGTGGCAATACCGCAATGTAATATTGACTGACTACAATCTAAAATTTTCACAGATGTTATTATCATATCATTAAAAATACCTAAATGTTAAATTTTAATATTGTACATTAAGCATAATTTAGAAATCAACTAATTTAATTTCTGAGTCAACAAAATAGTAATTATTGATGTAAAACTTTTGTGGGTGAAACCGCCGCTAAAACGAAACCCCTACATTAAATACGATAATAATATTTTACTTATCTTTTTCTTTGTCTTGCGCTTTCTCTCTATTTTTATTGGATTTTTTTGCCAAATAGACTAAAAATTGACTTCTGCTAGATACGTTACATTTTCGCTCAATTAGAACTTTCGGTTTATTCATTTTCAGACAAAAATTAATCAGCAACAGCAGTAATTATAGGTTAGGTGACTGACAAGAATACTCAAGTTATCTTTTGCGTCTGCGCAATAATTTTAACGAAACACTAAGATATGTATATTGTAACTTACTGATGCATTATTTGCGATCGATATTAGCAGAAGGAAAATAGCGGAATACCAGGATATGTGTGTTATCCTAGTGTTACATTTTATAAGGTTGGTTTAGAGTATTTAGGCTACACAAAGATAAGTGATTTTTTTAGCAATACACTTTATTTTTTGGTATATCTTAGTGTTTCATTGAACAGAGGCGTTATTTCCAAATTATTTAATACAGATATCTCTAAACTGCTTTTTTTTTAGATATCCTACTGTTGCTGTGAGGCGACGATAAGACATGAACGATATACTAAAGATACTTTCAGTGTTGAACTTGTTGGCGGAATTTCTTATACATATAGTTATAGATATAGTTTTGTTTATGTTACCTTTGGTTTAATTTGTCTAATGTATTAAGTAATTTGTAATTTAACTAATAATTACTTCATTGCAGTAAGTCACTTTATTCTTATCTCTTAAATGGGTACGTACTTCTTTCATAACAAAAAGTCAAAGTTGCGACTACAGAGAACGTTATTTCGAACAACGAACATAGCTAATAGTCTAAGATCCCACTATAAAACGACCTTCACCGAGCAGGTCAATGGATGAAAAGTATTTTATATTCAATTAAATACGTCAATAAATATATTGCAAATGGGTTGTCTAAAAAAATTCAGTCCAGAATATGATTAATTAACAATTAAAAATTATTTTGTTTTAAACATTTCACTGGTTTGGTTAATAGACAAATTCTATACCAATCGAAAGTATGAAACCCATAGAATATGGAAACGTTAGGTTGACTATTTTTTTCCCGTCACAACTCTTATACTAGTAACTTGCACCGGTGTGGTTAATAGATTAAAGTTAAATTAAAATAAAGATTATTTCATTACCAACACGGTGGTATAGGGTTGTCTGCGAAAAATCAGTCCTAAATTCCGGTTGTCGAGTTTTAAAAAGTGAAATATTTCCCAGCGAACCATTCCGTCCGATAGAAGAGTACACAGCATTGCAGCTGTGTGTAGTTCGTTCATACCGAAAATGAAGACGATCCGTTAATCCGTTTTTCCAAAAAATTGAATAAAGTCCGAGGGCGGCGGTGTTATTATTAATCTGCCCCTAGGAACCCAACAACAGTCAAAGTTACGATCACAGAAAATGTTATGATTATGTTCGTTGTATACATCATAAATGGTTAATATTACGATTGCATAGAACGTCATATTAGCTATGTTCGCTGTGTAGTTAAAAACAGCCGCATATAGCATTATTTTGAACTTTATGAACCGTCAATATGCTATATTCACCGTCAAATTAAACACAGAACATTATCCTAAGATCACATAGAACAAAATGATGCTTTGTTTACTACGATATACACATTAAGAGTAGTTAATATTACATTATGTTAGCCATGTTCGCTGCAATGCTATGATCATTGGCTACGTTATTAACAGTCTATATTACTATATACAGTTAAAAGCTGCCAATGTTACAACATAGAGAAACAGATTGTTCTAAGACTTAGACATAACCAAATGTTAGTTAAAATAGTGAAGTTCACAACACCGTTACTACATTAATTGTTTTTGCTATACTGCCTGCATTAATTCAAAAGTAGCCACCATTGTTTTAAAATGGACATGGCGGTATGTATTTTTGGACGTGTAGCGAACGTAGCAAACATAGATGTGCTGTCTTAGCTATATTCACTATGCTAGCATACACTTTAAAAACAACTAATATTTTAACCACATAAAGCAATATCTATTTATAGTGATGAATTTTAGTTACTAATTATATAAGGGAATTAACAAGCCTTTAATCCACGAGAAAAAATGGACACTCGAGGCGCAACCGGGATTTACATTTTTTCAAGAAGATTAAAGGTTAATTTCCCGAATGTAATTCAACGTTCAATTAGAAGAGTGAAAGCCGTTTAAGAACAGGTGAACAATTATGGTTTTGCAAACCACCATATTTGACATATTCATTTTAATCTAGAATACTGATTGTCAGCTGCATACTATATAGAAAGTCTTGGAATCGTTTCTATGGCTATAAAATGGAAGCGTGGTATTATGAATTCTAATCCACTAGTGTGAGTAGAATAGCTATGTCGATCCTGCTCCACAATTCAAGATGGCGACTAGAGCAGGATCGGCATAGCTTTCAGCCGTATACGTCATAGCGGCTGGCACCTGCGCGGTAGAGGTTGAGGACCGTTTGTGCTGAGCGGAGTTTATAGTCGGTTTCTGTCGACTACGTCAGCTGGGTTGATGACCTGCTTATCATTATTATGTAACTAATAGGGTTAATTATTAAAATAAAAAATCGAATATAGAATGTATATCATTTATTATAATTCTTATACAATATAACATGCTACAATACATTATTTTTATCAATTCAAGAATTATGTTTGTCATCGTAACCTAACCATTTGACAAAAACTTATTTCCTTTTTTTCGTAACACCTTTTCAACTAAGTGAGCATCACGATGTTTTACTCTTTGTAATTCCAATTCATAGAAGGCTCTTGTTATTTCTTTACCACTCTCATCTTTCCATAAATATGTTGTAGGGTTGGTTAATCTTATTTTCCTAATGATAAAAATCTCGCTAGACCAGTTTGGAGTGTATCCTTTCTTAAAAGCTTCTCTATATTTGCTAATTCTCACATGGTCGCCTACTTTAAATTTTGTTATTTTATTAGCAATTTTTAAATGAGTATATGAGTAAAAGGACTGCAGTAGTAAACTATATTTGTGATTGTATCCGTTTAATAACATGTTCATTTTATAGTCTCACTATGACGGGTTTTGTTATTTCGTGGTCAACTTCACAAAGTTTTAACTCATATTCATATATAATTATTCATTTAATTAATCATATCATAAAAGGAGATATTGATAACGCTAATGCTATTTATATTAATGTAATTGGCAATATCAAGTCTGATGTCAAATTCTCATAAAGCTGGAAATTCACTGCCTTCAATATTAACAAATTATGATGAAACACTTCATTTCAAGAGATGGTGGATGGTTTTTCACATACATTTAGTATGTTCTTCAATATACCATCTGATACTGTCATTCATTATCCCACTGTTATAGACACGTTGCATGTGCCTCGGTTTTCTCATTTGAAGGTACTCTCTGCACTTAAGCAATTGAAACCAGCCACACGCGTGGCCCAGATAGTATTCCGGCTTTTGTTATTATATACTATGCATTTGCTTTGGTTACTCCGCTTTCTATTATTTTCAATTTATCATTAAAGACCGGCGTTTTTCCTGATAAATGGAAAAAGTTTCGTATTTCTCTAGTTTTCAAAAAAGGTGTCAAATCTGCTATTAACAATTATATACCTATTACAATTATTTGTAGTTTCTCGAAAGTCTTCGAAATTGCTTTTCATAATTTTCTTTATCCACATGTAAAGGGAGTCATTAACCCTTATCAGAATGGGTTTATGAAAAATAGATCCACTGTGTCTAATTTGATATGTGTCACTCAATACATCTTTCAACATTTGGATACAAATACCCAAGTTGACGTTTTATATACTGATTTTTCGAAGGCTTTCGATAAACTAGATCATAATATATTAATTCAAAAGCTCCAATTCTTTGGATTATCGGATATGTTCAGTGTGGTGGTTACATGTCTGAGTCAGTGCTAGTTACATCGGCTGTTCCTCAGGGGTCCATTTTAGGACCTTTGTTATTTGTTGTTTATATTAACGATTTAGTTCAAAATCTTAATTGCAATGTATGTATGTATACAAATGATTTAACAATTTATAGTAATGTTCGTACCGTTGAAGATTGTGTTCAGTTACATTCTCTGTATATTCCGTATTCGTGATTGGTGTATCATTAACAATCTTTCTCTAAATGTTAGAAAGTGCACTGTGACGTCTTTCTCTAGGAAACGCTATCCCATACTATATGACCTAAACCGTCCTGAAACTGTAAAAGATCTAGGTGTATATTTTGATAATAAATTAAGATTCAATATTCATATTGAGAACATCGTTCAGTCTGATTCTCTAGGATTTCTAATTAGAATGTCCTATAGCTTTTCGGATATACAACCATATATGACACTTTTCAATGCTCTTGTTAGATCTAAACTCGAGTAGTATTGTGTAGGATCCTGATTATAAGGCGTTTCAATCTGAAATTCATAGGCGATTTTTAAAGTTACTTTCACATAGCTAGGATGGAATTTATCCTCACATAGGTATTCCTCACGACATTTTACTTGATAGATTTAAAGTGTGTAGTCTGGAACAACGTAGAAATATGCATACGGGCATGTTTCTTTATAAAATTATACATAATATGTGATTGCCCAGAGTTTCTGTCATTAATTAATTTTAAAATACCCAATTAGGTAACACGTAGTAGTCGTTTGTATTACTTGCCGAGGGCCAGAATGAATTTATTAAAATTTTCTCCTTTATTTAAAATGTGTTTAACTTGAGACTTGAGACGAGCTGTTAAATAGGGCAATGCAACGAACTGTCAAATCACTTTAAAAATGGCGGCTGTAGGACAAACAACTCGACATATGACAAGCAGAAATTTGTGCTTTTGTGTAGAACTATGTGTTTTGCTCATTATATTTTATACCTATTTCGGAATACCAAGGATAATTCAGACTATCGTAATGGTTTTGTTTTGTTGTGTTATGAATTGTTGGAGTAGAGGACAGCGAGAAGATCAAGTTAGATTTTTTAGGATTCCTGCTGCATTGAATTATAGACATAGAACTGATTTCAATGAACTCTCTCATATAAAACGGCAAAAGTGGATTTGTGCAATATAACGGCAAGACCTAACTCAAGAAAAAATTAAATACAGTGTCGTTTGTTCAAAATATTTTGTATCGGGTTAGTTAATAAAAAGTTATATACAACAATTTAAAAGCATATATTTCAGGTAAACCGGCTGCTTTAACAGATATCTTGATTGGATTCCGACATTGCATTTGGGTTATCAAATTACCACTGCAACGTTGTCAGAGACCAAGATGGGTAGATATAAACGAAAATGTAGTGTTGTGCTAATGTTTTCTGAAGTTTTAAATATCTGCAATATTTATATGTAAAAGTAATATATATCTTCCTATGCAGGCCCCTATTTTCCATTGGGCACTGGGCAGGGCCCTGCGATTAGTGGGGCCCCCTAGTTCCTGCCAGATCAGCAACTCTTTCATATCTCATATTAGAAAGTGTAGCCTATTTCTCATATATTTTCATTATAATAAGAAAAAGTGGGTTTATATTTTAGGTAAAACGTTCTAGTTGCTGAATATTCGTAAAATTATTATTATTCTCAGTATTCACTGCACTTCGGTATATCTACAAATTTTTTCTTTCAAATGGGCCGAGACAAGAAATAGTTGACTAATCAAAAATGAACTTGGTGCATTAAATTTTGATTTTCCCTGCTGCTAATGTTTTTTATTGTGCTGTAACAAACTTTAAATTGTTATTGCAATGCCGCAATTATTTAAAATATCAAAAAACCAATTGATTATTAAACATTTTGTACTATTTATCTATGTACCAAATTTTTTTAGAATTGTATATATAACTTATTTTTAATATTTTTTATTAAATATATTTTAGATTTTTTCTATCAAATGGACTTTTATTTATTATTTATAATTTTTGTTAAATATATGTGAATTGGAAACAGTGGCATTATTAAGAATTTCAAGCCCCCGCAGAATTTTTCTTTAACTGAAAATAAATTCTGCCATGTATCTATGCATAAATAATTGTTAAAATCAAATTACGTACCTCTGTAATAGTTTACTAATTAATTATATATAACCGCCAATATTGTTATCAATATATTTTTTTATTAATATTATATATAGTATTCTCCAGGACCCTGAATTGCTAGGGCTGGCGGAAGGGTAATTATGCTACTAGTTGGAGAGAAAAAAGAACTTAGGTACCTATTTATAAATAATATGTTTAAAACTTGTACTTGTACTGTGTTTAATTTTTTCTTGAGTTAGGTCTTGCTGTTTTATTGCACTAAGCCACTTTTGCCGTCTTATATGAGAGTTTATTGAGATCAGTTCTGTCTATAATTCAATGCAGCAGGAATCCTAAAAAATCTAACTTGATCTTCTCGCTGTTCTCTACTCCAACAATTCATAACACAACAAAACAAAACCATTATGATAGTCTGAATTATACTTGGTATTCCGAAATAGGTATAAAATATAATGAGCAAAACACAGTTCTACACACAGACCAATAACTAAAAGTTCTACACAAAAGCATAAATTTCTGCTTGTCATATATCGAGTTGTTTGTCCTACAGCCGCCATTTTTAAAGTGATTTGACAGTTCGTTGGATTGCCCATATTGTAACCTCGAAATTGCTTTAGCGTGGGAACATGTCACGTAGACAAACAATTTTTTTATCACTCTTGATTATACAAGAAATATCCTTCGAACAAATTTCACAACTGTCAATGTTTTACTTTGACGTTTGTCGATCGCCTTCGACTGCTCAATATAAACTGACTGTGACGGCGGAATTGATCCGCTTATATAGATTTTTAGAGTTCTAGAAGTTTTTGCGATCTCTAGAACGTGTTTAGAAACAAATAGACTATAGCCTGGAATATTCCGGAAAACGTCAAAATAAAGGTAATACAAAAATTATAAATTATAATGAAACAGAAGAATATTTATCAAGTTTAAACTATCTATTTTCGTTTTTTTTTTGTGTTTGATTTGTTTATTACTGTAATAGTTGTAGTTTAGTAACTAATTCTTCACTTTTTTTGTATTGGTTACTTTTCTATTACGAGGTGTGGCAATTAAGTTCCGGGAATTTAGTTATAACTCGGAAACTGGCAACACTGCATCGTTCATCAACGTTTTTCTAGAGAGAGGGAACCTTCCTTTTAGTTTCAGTCCAAGGTTGAAGTCGATAGCACATTTGGTTTGTGTTTTATGTGTATTTTTTGGAAGCAACTTTTTTAGTGGTGTCGTGAAAATGAGTGACTCAAATTACAAGCAACGTGTTGTGATTCAATTTTTAGTGAAATCTAGCGAAAAACCCTCAGAAATCCTTCGAAAATTGGTGTATGGAGACGAGTGTATGTCGAAAACACGCGTGTTTGAATGGACAAAACGGTTCAAGGAGAGGCGTTACCTCTCCTACTGACGCGAATGTTGACCGTTTGCGTGCACTGATCACGTCTGTCCGGCGCCTAAGCATTCGTGCGTTGTCTGACGAGTTAAACGCCAATAAAGAAGCTGTTTGCAAGATGTTACACGAAAATTTGAATATACGAAAGATTTGCGCAAAGATGATGCATGTGAATAGAAAGACATGCGGAAATCGATCTGCGAGGATTTGAGGATTTGTTGTCCCGTATTCTGAGCTACAGTAGAGACTGAATAAGTCGGGTAGTCACTGAAAATGAGAGCTGGATATTTGGGTAAGACCTTGAGACCCGTAAACAAAGTCAGCAGTGGGTGGAAAAGGGTGGCCAATGAAAGCGAGGATGTCCAAATCACGACTAAAGGCAGTGTTGATCGTTTTTTTCGATCCACGGCATCATTCATCGTGAATATGTTCCTGCCGGCCAGACAGTGACAGGACAGTTCTATGTTGGCGTCCTGGAACGGCTGCTAGCCCGTGTTTTCCGTGTGCGTCCCGAACTCGCCGAGAACGGCTGGATCTTATACCACGACAACGCGCCAGCCCATTCCTCGTTCATTGTGCAAGAGTTTTTGGCAAAAAAGGCATTCGTTACCGCACCCACCCTATAGCCCCGATATTGTGTCCTGCGATTTTTTTTTATTCGCCAAGATGAAGTCGCACCTCAAGGGAACTCTTCATGGCGGCGTACAGGAGGTCAAAGAAGCTGTAACCGCAATGCTGAACGGGTTAACTGCGGAGGATTACCAAGGGTGCTTCTAATCGTGGGAGCAACGTTGGAATCGTTATGTAGAGTTAGAGGGAGACTATTGTGAAGGTCAATAATAAAATTTTGGCGAAATTTAATTTGCCTGTTTTTGACAAATTCCCGGAACTTAATTGCCACACCTCGTATTTGTTGTTTTACTCACCCTATAATTGTAATTACTGTTGGATGATATATTAAATAAAATGAAATAAAACAAATTCAGTTTAAAACCATACGTAAAAGCACACTGCTTTCATTATTCTCTCTACATAGTTCAGCAAGGATTATGCAGATTTTTGGTTCAGTGAACCGCAATAATCGGTGGACTGTAAAAAAATTTGTACTCACTAACGCTTATAACATAAATTTAAATAATAAGCGGTAAATTGGTAAAAAATGATACCCGCTAATTTCCAGATTTGTACTTTACAATTACCCTCTACGTCATTCCACCCCTTTCGTTGCTTTCCATAAAAACCTCTAATCGTATTCGACCCGCTTAAACCTAATAAAAAAGATGGAAACGAAGGGAGTCCGTATTTTTAATTGCATTCGCGATTTAAATCAAGACAAATTAATAAAGCCCTCATCCGTATGGTTGCCAGACTGAAGGGTGACATAATTAGTGGGGTGCTGAGTTGGATAATTCAGTAACTCTTTGGTGCTGTGGGTTTGAATGGAAACTGCGCCGAGAAGAGGACTTAAAATTCAAAGCGGAAAAGGATAAATTGGTCGAAATGAAAACGTACTCTCATTACCAGCCGCAGGGAATTTTAATGACGTAGGTGAGGGATCTTTTAATTATATATTGGGCGATATGCTGTAACAGGGCGAACACCAACACAGTGGGGGAATTGTGATTTCGAGAGGAACATGTTTACAAATCTACAGTGATTTTTTATCATGGCAAATGCGTTTGTTACGAAAACGGCTTAGTTTGGACCAACTGATACAGGAAGCTGGGATAGATAACGATGTTACAATTAAATGGCGCTGAGCGTTCTAATTTTTTTCTCGGAAGCGTACTATTATTATTTTAGGTAGTCATGATTTCTTCCATATCTGAGGCGTGTCGATGAGATGAATTACATCAAATAAAAATTGGAAATATTGAATATATGGAAAATAGATTGATGATCACTTTGCCAACTACAAAAAACAAAGACAAGGAATACTTAATTTTAGGGGCTTGCATATTTGTCTAAAAGTAATAAAAATACAACTGCAATAATATGCAAAACTATGTTACGAAATTACAAAGTAAGGTACAAGTTTGTTGTAAAGAGAATTGTAAGAGCTTTCAAAATATTACTCAACCCTCAATGCCATTTAAATATTTTGGGGTGATGCTTACCTTTGCTTGGGGGGTAAAAGTGGTGCAGTCAAAAATGCCAGCCAAAAATGTCCCCCTTTAATCAAAAATCGATGGGTCTGAGCGTTTTTCTACAATCTTGACGCAGTTCCTGAAAATGACTCCGTTTCGTTTTCATTTGGTCGCCCTGTATTTTGCAGTTTACAGGCAATCACCCTTATCTATTTTACATATAAAAAGTTTTCCCAGTCTATCAAAGGAAGATCGGTTTCCCTTTGCCTTATTGAAACATTTTAATGTTAGAGATGCTAGAAGTTTTATTTTTGTAGATTTTATTTCTTCTCCGTTTGAAAATTATTCCGATAAACTTGTTCTGATAAAAAAAATGACGAAAAAACCTCTATAGTTCTAAAAGACCAGATGCATTCTCAATGAAATTTTCACATGAAAAACAATACAAAAAAGTTCACGCCTACATTGATCTAAAAATGCGGTAGCTGCGCTGCCAATATAGATCAATTCATGAGTGAAACGAACCGTCAAGTGCGAAATTTCCACCGTTTAGACTAACTCGTCCTTTTTGTTCTTCTCGAGACTCGCGACGGGGTCCCAAAGCCGAGCCACCCGGAAATGATGGGAAGTGAAAGAACCCCATCTACGATTGGTATCAATCGAGAGATCTTTAATCAATGATAATGAATTTGGAAATTCATTTCGTCCGTGATGACAAGTGTCAATACTGTTGGGAGTTATCGGGGCGTAATAGTTTCGTATTGGTATTTGTTTCTTTATTGCTAGAATGGAGCGAAAATTATGAAATTATATTTTATGGTTCGTTGGAATGACTGTTATTAATAGTGCATTGTCTCTTCACGAATTTTTCACATGATATCTATATCTATCTCTTATATTATTTCAAGTATACAGGGTGGTCCGTAACTAGCGGCCCATAGAGACACTAGATTTTTCACTTCAAAATATTACGATTTAAGCCAACTTGGCTTAATAAAATGTTGATAAAAAAGATACAGGATGTTTATAATAACTCTGTGTTTGACTGTATCAACTTAAAAGTTTTAGAATAGATGTTTTTGGATATGAGAAATCGTAATTTGTTGTTTATTTCGACGTATTTCTTAGAGGTCGCCATAAGCGTATACAGGGTGAATCTTAAATAAGTACAAATATTTTAACTGCTGGTGTAGTTCGTCATTTAAATCAGTCTAGTGAAAGCCATTTTTAAAAATTTCTAATATTTACGGAGATATTAATTTTTTTTAAAAATACCCACATTTTGAGGACCGCTGGCTGATTTTTCATCCAACAACGTAATGAAACATATGATTTGTTGCGAGGTTGCCATATCTCCTCCAATATAAATATTACGTTTCCTTTAACGTAATAGTTCTATTTTAAAAATACTTGTTTTAAGCATAAGTACAGTAAAATTGGGTATGTAGTATGATAGGCAGCAATATTAACATAAATTTTAACATCTGAGCTAACCTTACTATACTTCAACGATTAAAAATGAATTTCCGCAAGTTCAATACTACCGTAAAATATTTAGGAAGATATTACGTGATATTACTATGTCCAATGTTCAAAAATTATACATAAACGTGCACACAAGCTTACCTGTTAAAAAATTAACTATTTAAGTAAGTAATCCACATTTCACAAGTTAAATGTCATTGTACACTGTTAGAAAGGGACACAAAACACAATTTACTTAAGTTATTTTATGAAGAATAACGAAAAACTATGCACGCGTTTTTTATTTAAAATGGAAAAAATGTCAACTTTTAGCAAATTTTATTGCTATTTTCATGCATTATGTGGGGTTAACAAGTTTGACTTGGGCTTCCGATAATCTGTCATGACAGTCAATGACAGTTTGATAATAAAAAATAATATAAAATGTTACACTTGACAAAATTCGCTAAAAGTTGAGATTTTTTCTTCCTTAAAGCAAAGACATTTGTGTAATACTGGCAACACTGTGAACCACACGTTCAGTCTGCAGCACTATGACTCATAAAAGTATGAAGGGTCGGTCTAGGCCAGCGGTCCTCAACAAGTTTTCTACTGAAAAATTACGAAATTTATTTAAAATTTCACTTTTTTATTTCTGATTTTTTTGTAAAAAAACTATAAATTATGTGTTCTACACACAAAACTATACTGCTGGTTAAAATATTTGTACTTATTTAAGATTCACCCTGTATATGTGACGTAAATGTGACCATCACTTTTTTGCACCTAACGTTATCACGTTTTTTATAAAAAAAAAAACTTAAACCTACATTATTTATTGAGGAAAAAAGGTATACTTGTTATTAGTCTAAGAAATTAACCATTTTCAATAATCAGCTGCATAGTTCTTTGTACAATATTTTAACTTAGTATGCACCAATAATAAGTTAAATTTTAACAATTATTAGACAAGATTTACGTTAAAGCTAATAAGTATTTCTAAATGTAAGGTATTTATATGGTTTTGATTAAAATCAGTTACTTTATAAAATCGAAAAATTTTCCGACACAATAATTTTCATATTCAGATATGAGAGATGTGGCTGTTATTTGTTGAAAATTAAATTTCAATGGATGCGCTGGACAAAGAGAATATTTAGGAGGATTTCAAAATAGATTACAACCTGGAAATCAACAATTTAAGAAACATCTAAGAATTTACAAATTTACAAAAAAAGACGAAAAATTCAGGACGACTATCTGGAGCTGCAAGAATCAGGACGACTTCCATTTTAAAAAATACTATCCATTCCATTTTACACCAATTCAAATTGTATTGCTTGTCGGTCTACCTCAACATATCCAATTTGCAAGGGAATTTGGGCGGCTACTACGTTTATATATTGTACAAGGAACTACGCAGCTGATTGTTGAAAAGCTATTTTCTCGAAAATGGCCAATTCTGAGACTAATGATCAGTATGCCTTTTTCCCTTAAAACAATGTTTAGGATTAAAAAAAAAACGTGTTAGGGTAAAAAAAGTTACTCTCACATTTACGTCACAAATAGGGCGAATGTGACGTTCTCTAAAATATACATCGTAAACAGAGTATGATTTCTTATATCTAAAAACATCAGTTCCCAAATTTTTAAGCTGACACATTCAAAAACAGTGTAATTACTACAAAAAAATCACTTTTGAAATTCCAACTTTGACATCCTGTATTTTTGTATCCCAATATTTCGAAGTAACAAATCTAGTATGTCTCCATGAGACAAAGAAAAGAAAATTTCTAAAGTCACAAGTCTGTTGTTTGCTTGATTTTACATTAGTTCATTCTAACTCCGTTATTTACATTAAGATTAATTAAAGAAAATAGGACAGATATGAAGGATAGAGGATCAAAATAGTCACAAATTGAAAATTTTAAAACCAACGATTAGATAAATAAAAGTGTTTCATGTTTCGTATTTGTTAGTAATTTCTGCAATTTGATTTATGAATGGTTTCGAAACTATTGGATATGGAAGGTCTACTATCACCTTTTCTCCAACATGTACAAAAGTCGGTTTTTTCTCCTAAAGTTTCTTTTTCATCGCCGCAAGTCTCTTTGCCTACCAGTCTCAAATAGCACCTGACGTTTTTTATTTTTTACTTAATGACATTTTCACACTACACCCTTCTGTTACTCAATTCAAAACAGCAAAACAAACACAACACAATGCAAATCCATAAACACAATACTGTAGTACACAGAGTATTTCACAGAACTTGACTTAATGTCAGTGATGTCTTTCTTAACAGCAAAAACCTCAATGGAAAAGCAATCAAAATGGGGATGCTTTGATATAACTGCTCGTAAATTGAGTAGATATTGTAGTTTACCAAGGCCTATTGTTCAAAATAATGTCAGATATCACGAACCGAACGCCTACTATACATTAAATAGTTCTAATACAACATTTTACTAATATCTACTACATCGAACAAAGAACGTAATATTTGACTATTTATAAATCAAATAAAAAATGTATAGGAAACGGAAAACTTTAAAATTTAAGTAAAAGAGAAAATTCTTCAGATTTAAGTGATTTCAAAAAATCTGGTAACGCTGATATTGCAGTCTTCACTACATTCCACTCCACAGGTGCATCTATATCGTAGTGCGGTATAAAATATTTTAAATATTTAAACCTCATAATCGACCTAAAGTGACCTAAATTATTTTACTTCAGACTGTGAGGAATCTAGTTTTTTAATATTCTACATTAAAGACGCCACACCTTGTACATTATACAAATATACCTACCTACTTTTTCAAATAAATGTGACGTATATATACCATTCATTTTCATAATAAAGTAGGTGCTATGCACACTGTTACTTTTCTTTACACTACATCGAGCACTTCATTTATAATTCAACGGATTTGCATGTACAAAAACGTCATGTTTATTTTTCCTGTTACTTCTTGAATGGCATGGTATGTCTATTTTTATTACAGCAATAAATCCACATTTTTTTTAGAAGAGGTCTAACGCTCACTTCAGAGCAGGGTGAAATGACACTGCTATTAATCTTCATCAGTTCAATCTGTTGGGCCCTAAATATGTCTTCTAGATTCTTGAACTCATACTTGAAAGGCCAGTACTTTATCATCATATAAAGTCTGTTCCTCGTCATGAGTGCGAAATTAGGGGATTTTCAATTCAATTTCGTAGTTTTTGATGGAATTAATTAATGGCGGTGCAGTCTCATCTATTGGAAAATCTCGCAAAATAATTAAAATATATTTGATCGCCAACCGTCACCAGAGCCTTGCATTGCCACAGCGATTTCCGGAAGTAAACAAACACTTTATTTTACTGTAAAAGTCAAGCATTTTTCCTATACCTTAAATAAGTACAAATATTTTAATCAGTAGCACAGTTACAAAAAAAATCAGAAATAAAAGTCCAATTTTAAATAAATTTCGTAATTTTTCAATAGAAAACTTGTTGAGGACCGCTGATCCGACTGCACAATGAGAATTCCACAGCGTTGCCAGTGTTGCACTAATGTCTTCGAATAGGCTTCAACAACGTTAACTAGAATTTTTAGACATGTCAAAGAATGATTGAAATATGTTAATTTATGAAAATATTAACTGCCATTCCTATACCTCACCAATAAATTGAAAATATAAACCAGATTCTCTACTCACAATTATAGTTATCCAGAATTAATTATTCATTATTCATTTTTACTACACTCCAACTGATTTATCATAATACGTTATCGGTGTCACTATCACTGATTATCACTACTTAACAAATACCTCAAAGCATATTTCTCATGTCAACCTTTTCACTGTTTGAATAATGTGCCATATTGTATTTAATCACACTGTATTCCACAAAAAATATTAATTAAATATAGAAGTAGGTAGTAGTAGTTAGTAGTAGTTTTATGCACATTTATTGATAATTTTTGGAATCATTGAGCAAAGTAAGTTCCTAAACACTTTAATTGATAGTATCGAACGATATATGGTTTATTTTATTAGGTTACGTCTGTGGTCCTCAAAATGTGGGTATTTAAAAAATATATATCTCCGTAAATATTTGAAATTTTTAAAAATGACTTTCACTAGACTTATTTAAGGTTCACCCTGTATAACATTTGCTGATTTTATTTGTGCAATGTTGAAAGTAATATGAAAGTAATATTTACATCTGAAGCTGAGGGTAATAGAAACAAAAGTGTAAAATTTTCATTTGTATGCAACCTGCAATTTCTCTAACTGTCTCTTTGTGTTGTGAAAACAAGACAATAATTAGCTGAATATAAGAAAAATATTTTAGTTTTCTTTTGGTGATGAAGATGAGTCATTCTCCATTTACTCACTTACTATGACACGAATTTCTAGTTCATTTTTTATCTAAACACATGATTGTTACGAGCTCATGTGACATGAAAAATATGACCCTGATTTTGACGAAATTGTATATATATAAAGCTGTTTACAGGCCTTTTAGGCCCAGAGCTGTGTTATTCTCCTCCATTCCATTCTGTCCTTCTCCTTTCTTTTCCAGTCCGTTACATTTTTCTCTCTTAGATCTATTGCCACTGCCTCTCTCCATCGCTTCCTCGGTCTACCTCTTTTTTTCTTGTAGTTAGGTTTACTCCCTACTATTTTCTTAACTGCCCTTTCATCTTCCATACGTTCTAGATGCCCTAGCCATTTCACTCTTCTGGCTTTTACAATTTCGTCTATTGTTGGTGCCTTTTACATTGCATATATTTCCTCATTATTTCTCCTTACATAGCCTTCCTCCGTCTTCTTACCCCCTAGAATTCTCCTTAAGATTTTTCTTTCCCACCTTAAAAGGTTTTCTCTTGACTTCTTATTGAGAACCCAGGTTTTACTACCATACAGCGCTGTCGGTCTCAAAATTGTTTTATACATTCTAAATTTTACTCCTGTGGACAATTTTTTTGATTTCAATAAGTGGTTGACTGCTGCCGAACTTCTGTTTGCTTTTAATATTCTCCTATTTATTTCTTGTTCCGCATCACAGTTAGCTGTTATTAGCGCCCCCAAATATACATATTCT
The DNA here is from genome assembly GCA_037114965.1 of Monochamus alternatus. Taxonomy (NCBI): domain Eukaryota; kingdom Metazoa; phylum Arthropoda; class Insecta; order Coleoptera; family Cerambycidae; genus Monochamus; species Monochamus alternatus. Next base: position 6,302,632 of record CM073426.1, on the reverse strand, counting down.
TGAACTTCCTCAAACTCCATCTCTCCATGCTCTGTTCTCAATTTAAAATTGGTATCCTTTTTTTTGTTCTCCTATTCTCAAAAGCTTACTTTTCTCTTGATTTATCTGCAATCCCACTGTATGTGCTTCCTTCACAAGTTTTCTCGTTACTTCTTCTAATTCCGTACTATCTCTAGCAATAATAGCCACGTCATCTGCATAGCTTACAATTTGATGACTTTTAAACAATATGTGTCCTTCTCTGTTCAACTGACTATCTCTTATGACCTTTTCTAGTACTAAATTAAAAAGAAGCGTTGAGAGTGGGTCTATTTGTCTCAGTCCTGTATCAATAGTAAACCCTTCTGAACATTCACCTTTTATCCGTACTTTGGATTTGGTATTTTCTAAGGTCATTTTCAATAGCCTAATCAGTTTGGTTGGTATCCCAAATTGTTTCAAAATTTTACTTAGTTTATTCCTTTTGATCGAATCATATGCTTTCTTGAAGTCCACAAATAGAACCATTGCTTTGATCCCATACTCATAGCATGTAGTCAGAATTTCCTTCACCATGAAGATTTGGTCCGTTGTTGACCTTCCTTTTCTAAAACCTGCTTGATACTCCCCTATTTGTAGTTCTGCTATAAGTTCTATTCTCTGTTTTATTAAGGTTGCCATAATTTTATACCCTACATCTAACAATGATATACCCCTATAGTTTCTGCAGTCTGTTGCATCTCCCTTTTTTAAGATAGGTATAATCAAAGCATCTCTCCAATCTTCAGGCATACATTCTCTTCCCCAGATCATTCGTATCATTTCGTATATTCTTTGTCTTAAATCCTCTCCTGCGTACTTAATGTTATCTGCTGTTATTCTGTTTTTTCCTGGACTTTTGTTATTCTTTAAAGCCTCTATAATTGTATCTATTTCCGTTTTCGTAGGTTCTTCTATATCCACTTCCTCTTCCTTTCCCGTTATCAACTCCTCATGCTCCTCTCCTTCCCTTACACTCGCTTCATTCAACATATCTGCAAAATATTGCCTCCATCTTTCTCTCACTTCTGTTTCCTCTGCAATTAGATTTCGACTTTGACGAAATCGTACTTACAGTATTGTTGTGCTTATGTTATGTGTCGTTAAATAAAAACGCTGAGATCATTCTTCGGATATTTATAGGCACGCTTCTCTCTGTTTTGTACACATAAACTCGATCCCATTATATCCGCAATAAAAACAACTCCTTTTCGAACGACCGCTCACTGCGACGACTCGTAAAAAATTGGGTTAGTGTTATGGTTAATAGACGGATGTATCGATTTCTTTAATTTTTACGTAACTGAATACTGGCTACCGCACTGGCATATCCAGGGAAATGACACAAAACATCGCATGCTAGCCGTAAGGATCGATAAAATACTTGTTGAAGGCACATGAATAAGCAAATGGGATTTAAGAATGGTCGCGTTAATACAGATAATAATATATATTTTTTTTTTTGGAAAACTCTTAGCAAAAGTCAACGTTTTAGTTAAATATCAACTGATAAAGTGTCTTTTTTGTTACCTAGCTACGAAATATATTTATATTTTAGAACTGCAAGTCTATTTCGTTGTAGAACATAGAACAAATGTCAAAATAATTTGTCATTTTTTCGAAACTTATTTATGATTTTATTAATTAAACAATACCACTTCAATACAAACCAGTAACTATTATAGACATAACGATTACAATTTATTTTTCATTACATACAAATTGAGTGCCCATATAGCAGCGAGTTTAATTTATTTTTTCTACAAAACTGTTAAAAGTGGGCTTTTTAATTGTCATTTTTGATGTTAAAAATGTCATTTTTTGACACGCGTGTTAAAAGTAAGTTACTTTTAACTCTAGTGTTAAAAGTAAATCAAAGTTTATTTAAATTTTGTTTTGAAAATTAATAAAACGTTTTAACAAACATGAACAACTTTTTATTTTAAATAAGTACAAACCAACATTTTAACTAGTTATTACCATTAACATTATATTTTGTAATTCCCTGCGGGGTCATCATACTTAAGTTGGTTTTACTGCCAACATGTGTGACACATCTATTTTCTGTAGAAATACTACTGGTAGTACTGGTGGTCTTGCTAGTAGTTGCAGCAGTAGGAAGTATTTGGCACACAATTTTCTTCTTCTGTTCCAGTGAATTTTCAATGAAACCTTCAGCTAGCGTCGAAGCTTTCCATCCTCCATGTCTCTTGATGGTAGTAAGATTTGCACCAGAATCTGCTAACAATGTCGCCAATGAACGACGAAAACAGTGTCCGGTGTAGAGTTGAGGATTTGGTAGATTCAAGAACTCTGCAATGTCGGCAGGCATTTTACCAAACATGTTAATTCCGACTGGATTCTTCACACATTTATTTTTCATATATTTAAGAAAAAGTCGTCTATGGTCAGCGTTGGGTGGCCGGAGTGCCATATACTTTCTAAAAAAGAAATAGAATTCACCAACAACACTGAAAGTCCGAGGCACTTTCGTTTTAGTATCTGGTATGGTCACAACAACCGAAGTTTCCAAATATTCGATATTGTCGATGGTCATCATTCATCATCAGATACTTTTCGTCTTCCGCTTCTGTGAGAAATTTGTCGATATGCGTTGTCGTCAAAACTTTTGACTTTTTTGCTTGATATCCTTCACCCTTCCGTTTTAAAAAAGCAATAAGTTTATAATGTTTGCTTATATCTTGATCTTGCTTTATTTTTAACATATTATTGATCATGGAATAATTTGACCACAGCGTTGACGATTTCCATATCTTGGCTTTTTCCTCAAAATATGCCAGTAAAACACTTTCGTTACATTTCCCAGGGACCTTTTTAATGTTGCACCATTCCGAAAAGCGTCTATAAGCGATTTCGTACTGTTCCTTTGATTTCGCCGGCAATAATTCTACTGTTGCTCGACTGGCGGCTTCTTCGATTTCAGTAGGGATGGATTCGTTACGCTCATTATCAAGATTATTCATTATACTTATAATATTACTAGAAAATGCTGTCAATATTTTTGCATTTTTTCCGTAACTAACAACAGCACTGGTTGCTACGAAAATTTTGATTCATAAACATTGCGATCTGTGTGGTATTTTTTGATTTCTTATTTTTATTGAGTTTAAAGTTCTTCCGATTGTTTTGTAGAAAAAATAGTGTATGATATATGTGTTAAAAATTATTTTATTTTGTTCGTGAAGTTATAAAGTAAATAAAATCTTACTTTTTACACGTATATCATAAATGGCCATTGTTTAGCATTCAATGTATTTTTTAACTTTGAATTTTCGTCGAACCACACGACTCTTTAAATTCGATGTAGGCAATCTCATACTGTCTCCGCGTTTTTTTGAGGATTGATTGTAAAACAGAACTTTGTGCGGCTTCCAATATACTTCCCCTGGCAAATATTCGTCTTCACTTTTCAAACCCATTTTAAACACTCTTAGAATATGAACTACAGTATATAATTCTGACACTATTTTTTCAAACAACTAATTTTTATTGTTTATTAGGTTGCTATGATTATGATAGTCACCGCGCCTAAACCGTCTTGATTCAAACAAACATGGTTCAAGCGATTTCAAATATAAATTAAATTGTTGTACATAACACAATTGTCTTATTTATGGAAATTTTTGAAAAAATCTTGAAATGTAAGTGATTTTAATAAACCTGTGGACCTTTATTACGGACATTCTGTTTATGAACGCTGTTTCAGGGAGGTACAAATTTTTTAGAAGGTAGAAGTTTCTTCCTTAATCATTAGTTTGCTGTTATACAGTTTTTAATATTAGTATCGAAAACATTTAAAAAATTAGGAAATTCATGGTATCATAGCAACTGCTGCATAACAACAACCTTATAGGGAACTTGTATTTAAAATAGCTATTTTAATTTAGCTTTTAGAAGGTTGTTTTACAATATGCTCTTAAAGCATGGATACATGTCTCCAAGCCTGTATTATTATTTCTACACCCTGTATAATCAATTTCGCAGCGACTTACTATTCTATGATTTGAACGAATAAAAGGAGATTTGATTTTATTATTGGAATCGACGAATTTATGGCTTTTATTTCTCATTCTTTTGAGAACGTAAGGGTTTTATTTTATGCATGCCAGAAGTTCGCTCGCGTATGTTACTCAATTTTATAGATTTTAGCCGCTGGATATTAACTGGGTGCTTCTGTGTTATAGTACCATTACAATTTAAAGACCACGATATCTGCAAATACTGCATTCATGCTCCGAAGAGCGTTTTATATCTTTTGTGTTATATATACTTGAGAGAGTGTAATTCTGGATAAATATGGTGATGTTTTTGTTTAGTTCATGCAGTGTCTTTTGTATATAATTACTTTCCAGTCCTTTTCATTTTGTTTAATTATATTTGCATTGTTTTAATAGTGGGATTAGAAACAATAAAAAATATAATTGTTTTTTTAAATTTAACATTAAAATAAAATAATTTCATAAAATCGTAATTTGCTAATTAGAAGAAATTGCAACTGATTATTTATTTGTTTAATATACTAATTCCATAACTAAATCTTAACACAATTGAATCATAAAACACTTGTACAATTGGAGGAACGAGGAAATGCATCGATATTGCGAAACCAATATCCCAGCGCGATATAAGAAACCGACAACTTCCTTGTACAGCAGGTGTTAGTTAAATGCAAATTCAGGAAACATTTCCTGCTGTTGGGTTTTTGCCTGCGAGCCTTTAAATCCCTTAATGCCGCGTATTGTGCTCTGGGAGCTTTTTCGGAGGCTATTTGTGTTTTGATGTAGTCTCTGAGATAAAAAAAATTTGTTTGGAAGGTACCTGAGGAGATGCTAAGTTCACAGGAAACTTTGTTTATTAAGAAGGATCTTTCAATAATCTTCTTTGCCTCATTAAATGTACTAAACTAAGTGAAGTCTTCTTAAATGTAGTTGAAAGAGAGTTTTAATTTATTGTATATAAGAAATATTTGAATGCATACAGAGTGGTCCTTTTAAATGACTGACCATTAGTATCTATACTCTATTTTTAAACTAAGAGGAGTAAATGAAGGAGTCATAAATCTAGAGAGTGACTTCATAAACCCGCCCACGATTTATAGCAGTCGACACAAATAAACATACATGCAGCTCGTATATTTTTCCCATAAAATCGTGTGCCGCAAATCTCTGAGAGCGTACCCGATTACACAACTTTTGCTGCAGCAAATACGCACGCCCAGATCGCAACGGTAGATTTCTATTGGTTGTGACGAATTGATGGATCCACCTGTTCCATCTCCAGCGCTATCATGAGCGAGTATATCTTTCGGCCGGGCAAAATTTCGGGATATCTTTCCGCTAATTTAATTATGAATTTAGTAGTAGTAGTAGTAAGTGTGGGCGGCCTCAGCCTGGCAAGTAGGCCACACATGGACCCTTTTTGCCTACCCTGACATCCCATCACCCCTCCACTATTCTCCCTCGGCCTTCCTTGAACCTACCCGACGCCCTAATGAACGCCAGGATCCTGGTCCATGGTAGGCCCCTCATCTCTTCCCTTTGCAGCTCCTCGGTGCCAAAGATCCTATATCTTAGTCTTCCAAGAGCCGCACAATATCCTAGGAAATGGAAAGGGGTATCCTCCCCCTCTCCGCATTCCGGACATAAGGGACTTTCCTCTATGCCTATCAAATTCAAATGCCTCCTGAGTCTGCAGTGGCCTGTCAGGACCCCCACCATTTGGTTCAGGGATCCTCGACTAAGGCTCAACAGCCACTTCGTCCTAGATTTATTAGGCTCATTGAAGAAGTCGTGGGTCTGTCTACATCCCCCGTTCCTTCTCCAATTCCCTCCTAGTGTTTGATAGGCCCATTTATTAAGGGCACTATTCATACTACCTCGCGTAACTCCCAAAAAGGGTTCGGGTCCCTGGCAAGGTGCCCCAGATCCGAGACGAGCTAGCAAGTCAGCCGTCTCATTACCGGGGATTCCCTTACGGCCAGGAACCCAGACCAACTTCACCTTCCGTTGTCTGGCCAGGGACTCCAGGGCATCGCCACACTCTTGAACAAGACTAGATTTCGTCACCGGAGAGCTAAGTGCCCTGAGTGCAGCCTGACTATCAGAGCAGATGAAGATTTTCTCCTCCACACAATTCCTTACTTCTTCCTTGTCTGCTACCATCAAAATAGCAAAAACCTCCGCCTGGAAAACTGTGGGGTGTGTGCCCAGCGAAAAGCTCTGCCGGATGTCCAGGTTTTCCAGATATATTCCTGCCCCAGAAAACTCATCCCCTTATTATGAATTATGAATTTAATTAATTTATTAGTAATTTTGTGTTCGTAAACGACCTACAAGTGAGGAATATCAGTTGATGAAGGAATTAGGGTGCTAGATCAAAATATGAGTGTAAGTGATGTGGTTGAAATATAGTTCATTAACAAGAATGTCCGTGAGGAGAGTATATGTATAGTGCAATAAAAAGTGGCAAAGAAGTATCAACTGCTAAATGGAAAAAGCTTTCGACAATAAAAAAAATTGGGTTGCTATATCTTACAAGATGAAACTTTGCCTGGAATATAACATAGAGAAGGGTGCTTTTGCCAATTATGCGCGACATATTATGGTATGCGTATTTTCGTATAAAAAAGCGTATACCGATCGAAAAAGGCACAATAGTGATATAGCAAAGAATTTATTTAAAATAAATAATATTAAAAGGTCACAATCTGAATCGAAAAGTATATTAAATTTTGACGAAACATGAAGGTCATACGCAAGGCGATACGATATGACATAATAAGTGTTAAGGTGTGACCGTTATAGTGACATTACTAGTGCACCAATAGTGAATAGTGTGTATATAGTGTATATATACAATGTGTTCCACTTTTCATGGAGCTACCCTGGTATCTCGCTCACCTGATATCCGAATACTTTGAAAGTTAACACGTCAAAAATGTATGTCTATGTACAAATTAGAATTTTTGCCTTATTAAAAAAATATATTATTTTGTTGTAGAATTATTTCATACCAGTACAATACATTATTCTGAACAAAAAATAAAGAATACATTTTTTTCATTAGAGAGCCCGTTTTACAGATAAAAATTATTTTAAGTTGAAGGGGGTTTCTAAAGGTGCTGATTAAGAATATCTTACTAGTTCTTTAAAAAAAAAATCGCAAATACTTTTTTTTTAAATTGGCCCCCTTTTTTCATCTTAGAATCGGACGCCTCTGACTATAATCAAATATGTCTACGACTCACTTTATAGGTACATATTCACCACCAAAGTTTCAAACTATTCGGATATCAGGTGAGCGAGATACCAGGGTGGCTCCATGAAAAGTGGGACACATTGTATATAGTGCAACGTATTCTAATGGTGAAAAACTTTTTCATCATGAAACTGTCGTGGTAAATTGTTAGAAGCTCAAAACAATCTTATTAACACCATATAATAATGAAAGTAGTAATAATATTTGTCCAGTTTTCCTGTTTTGCAAAATTTATCAAAAGTTGAGATATTCCCGCCATAAATAACTAAAACAAAAGTTGCGATATTACTTTTATATTCCAATTTAGATGGGAAAACATTATACGCCTACCAAGTGCCCAAAATTTTAAGAGAGAAGGTTCTTTATAAGTATAATGACATTTCTGTATGAATTTAAATAGAAAGTTATTATTTGTTATTGTTGTTTATTTAAAACCTAGTAAAATTACAGTCCTGTTTTACTTTATTTAGAGTTTTATAATTTATCTTATCATACTATTGTTATAGTAATATTTTCAATTAGGATAAGTAAAAAAAAGTACTGGTTAACTATTTTTTCATGAAATTAACTTAATTTAAAAAAATAATAATTTAGGTAGTAAAAAATGTCCGAATATACATGTTTATCAATGAATTCATTTTTTTCTCTCTTTTCGGTGGTATTAAAATTAAATATAAGAAAATCAAAAATTGAGTATGAACATTTTGGTATATAGTAGGCGTAGATGTCTTGCAAAACAAGACAATAGATTCTTTAAAGTCTTGCTCGATTTTGCAAGATTATGTCTTGCTTTGTCTTCCGAGTCTCTCAACATTCTTGCTTAGAAATGAGAAACATGGAATATGGTTACCAATTTTCGCAACATTTACTTTCACTACCAAATCTAAGCATTTTTGTACTTATCTCGTATACTTTCCGAGATCCTAATGGTCACCCTCGAATTGGGACAGCTTGTACAGGGTGCCGTAAAAGTGACCACCCTGTATATGAAAGTTGTTCCAATGCTATACGCCTGATTAATTCAACAATCTTCAAATATGATTGTGATCTTGTACAAATATTGGGTTGGGTAAATTATTTGCAACCCAAATTACAATACCTCTTAACGAATATTTTAACATCAAGTTTTCTTGATCAAAACGAGAACACCCTGTACATCAGACCCACTTTGATAAAGGCAGTATAACGATCCACCTTTGACGTCCTCGTTTACTGGAGCTACCAACAAACCGAACGCGATAATGAAACTCCTGTTATGAATTATTAAAATTTCTTGTAGACCGTAAAACTGAAGGGCCGTAAATTTTTTTGGTCGACATGAATCATAATTGCAATATTTGGGACGTATCCCCAAGCGTCAACCGAGATTTATTGAGGTAGCAAATTTTCCTTTTGCGCAAATATTTTTTTCCAGTATTCCTCTCACGAGATATATTTGTCTGTTTGTCCAAAACAGTAATAAAAAATTTATCATAATATAGCTCTAATATACCGTCGGGATCAGACATTTTTTTTCAGGAGTTGTAGAGACTACACTTTTAGTTTACGAATAACAAATTATTGTAAGTAGAGAACCAGGGATTCGCGGCTGTTAACAGAATCGGCTTAGCTTTATAGTGTTAATATGAGATGAGAAAATATGTTGCAATATGATAATATTAATACTAATAGTAAAGTTGAACTATAAAGTAAACAAAACACATAGATTTCCGGCAAGATGCCAGCATCGTATCAGCTGTACTTACACGGAAACAAATCTCCAGTATTATCAAGATTAATACACTTATTCCAACGATTGCTTAATTTAACTATTCCTATACAGATAGGAAAAATATTTAACCGATCATAGGAAATGCTAAGAATAATCCCTTCCACTGCTCGCCGTCCAAGCTTGACGCGTCCTCACCTGTTTTGGCGGACTAAACCAGTATTCGTATAGCACACTATTCGTTTGGCGTTCGACCGTGGGCGTAGGAGAGTAGGGGAGTACTGACTAAGCCCGCCCTGCCGTGCGTCATCTTCCCACCAATACCCCATGCATTTGAAATGTATGTAATAGAATCTCCCCATGATCGGTTAAATATTTTTTCTATCTGTATATATATATATATAGTAATACTTTATTGAAATATTAGCTTATTCTTGTATAAGATTATAATAGGGTTAACTATGACTAAGTACAAAAATTTTAATCACGTGCTCAGGAATGCCTAAAAATCAACAAAAAAATTATTCTGGAATTTTAGCTCGATATTTAAAAAATGAGGCAAAACACCTATTGCGGAAAGTTGGCGCCTATGATAAGCATCATCGACTGAGATGGCTTAGATCCATAGATAAAGCTTGCATCTGTCAACAATGTCAACAATTTTTGCAGCGTTTCGAAATGCAGAAACGACAAAAATTTACATTTTTATAAGTAATGATACCTGATAGATAGGTAACAGTTAATCCAGTTAGCTGCAGTATTTTGCATTCGTTTTTTATTATTTCGTTGCAAAAACACACTTTACGTAGGTACAGTTAGATAAAATGTTTATTTATTATAAGAAAATCTAACGAAAGGAATAGGTACCTACTAATAAATAACAGAAAACTTTTAATGTACATATAAAAACAAACCGGCGAACTATATTGTGGGAAAATACCTGACACAAATTCCTTTATTTAATTATTATAAAACGTTTAAAATTAAAAAGAGGCACTAAAAACTGAAGAACACAGAACTACAACAAAAACACAGGAATTAAATTATGACATGACAGCAAATTTTACGTTGTGTTGGTTGCCTACTCTGACTCTCTTTCTCTGAAATACGTTTGGAATTTTGTTGAAGGATGATTCCGTCAATTCTTAATTTTCTTCATCCCCTCTTGAAATATTTGTACTTAGCCATAGTTAACCCTGTATATTCTTCATTTTACAATAAAATTACTTGAAATCAAGAGAACTACTATACTTAATAAGGGATAAAGTTATGCTTGTTTAAAGAATTGTTTTATTTAGATAATATGAATTACTTGAGCAACAATCGTTATTCTCAGTTTTCTTTATCTGAATTTTTAAGTGACTTGAAGGAATTACTGCAAATAATTTTGAATAAAGCAAATACTAACATTAAGAAAAAATAATACTGAAGTACATAATTAGTATTTCAGTATTCTATATTCTATTCCTTTCTAGACTAGTTACTACTGTACCCGCCTTATATAAATAATTAAATACTACTCACTCATTATTTAATTATTTATATAAAGAAAGATATGCTTATAAGAAAACTGTCAAAGTCATTCATTAGATGCACACCAGACATGTACCGCTTTTGAGCTTATTAGCTTTTCTGAGTATGCCAAAGGAGGCAAGGCAATCGACGACTTATCCGTCAGAAGGAAACCTGAGTAGGTGTAATGCACCTGGCGGTCCACCTACACGCACAACTTGAACACAATTTGTAGTAAATCATACTCCAATTATTGTGAATGTATTTGGGTAATAATCACCACAAGTGATGTATTAATACCGTCTATAAATATTATTATTTTGCACTATAGCCGCATTTTAAATTTTACAGTATGACATTTGTTATAAAATATTAATAATTTTAATTCGTGCCAATCCATAAACCTGTTATTCTAGATTTTTGATATATTAATATTTCATTTATTCATCCATATTTTAACAAAATGTTTTAATATTAAATTTAAAGTAATTACCTCCTCCCCTTGGTTACGCCAATGATGAAAGAGCAACTTTGTTTTGAATCTCCCTGTGATTAGCTGTAATAAAGAAATATTATTATTTAAATAATCGGAGGAAAAATTTTCGCATTTAAATGTACCGGGTGTCCAGCGTAACGCTCTCGCTCGATTTGTGGCTTTAATGTCAAAAAATGTCAAATTCAAAAATTGTGTCATTTTTATAGATGATTCGACATGTCTTAGAAAAAAAAACAACTTTCGTACTAAAGTAAATTGGGCTAGATCCTCATATTTAGCCTCAGGAACTTGAACTAGTGTTTTTTACATAATTTTTAAAGATACTCTGTATTATACATAACTATAAAATTATTTAGTCATTTTTTATTTGACAGATTGTAGAATTGATGCTATGTATTTAATGTTTACTAAAAGACTATATCATTTCGTTGCTAAACATTACATTTTCATTTAGTACCAGCTGAAAGCAATTGTTCAGCGAAAAAAAGAAGCTCTTATAGTAGGATATTACGAAACCTATGATGCCGCAGTTAAAGTAATAGCCGTCATTGTTGTTGCAGGGTAACATTTGGCAGCAGCTGCTCTCCTTCCACTTCATCTTAGAAATAGTCAACACGATTCCATTTACCTTAACAGTAAGTACTTCTTCTATTGAAATAACGCATTGTTTCGCAGGTGCTACTGATGTGTCTCGGAGCTGCACTAAAGGGTGAAACCTGGTGAAACAAATCCGTCAAGGACGCAGGAATATGTAAACTCAAATATTAAAATCCGCGCTGTCATATAACAAAAGTCGCTGTTATTTTGTTTCCCTAGTAAACCTTGAAACAATAACACCATCCACGCCTACCAGATATTACAAAAAACAATTTCCACAGCCGACTTAATAAAAATATTGGCGGAACCGAAAAAGTTCCGCGTTACGCGCGGCTAGTATTAATAATGCCAGGATGTAATTTAATTTTTGACTCTCCGTTGCAGCTCTTCTACCCTCCGCTGAGGAACCTGTTCATTCCAGTATTCTTAAATTGTTGGCTGGCGAAGCAGGCGCTGGAAAACATGTTTGTAAGTATTACCAAATCTCCTATTTCTCCCCCTCTCTCTCTCCCCAAATATTTATCGACTTGCAGCGATATGCTTTGGGGTTTGGAGCCGTTTTTAACGCTTTGGCGACTGCATTATATCCTGATTTTTATATTAAATATACAATTTCGGTGCTATTTTTAAGGGCGAATTAATAATTATTTATAGTACAAGTGGGATATTGGCATTATTATACATGAATGAGATATTTCACGAATGTAATAAAAAATTCCGTTAACCTACGTGTACTATACATATAAAATATCATCTAGAACTGCAAAAAAAATGTTATCTACAACTGCCTTAAATTGAGAAAAATCCAAAATCAGATCCAGTTTGGCAGCAAAGGCATTGTTATGGTAACCTGTCAAACTTTCTGTCAAACTTGAGTTTTCGTTTTTACATTTTCTTGCGAAAGCAGTGGTGTTGATTGAAATAACGATTCAGAAACAGAAAACTTGCCTCTTGAAATTGAAAAAGCTTTACTTTTGTAGATAAATCGATAACCAAGTACGAACAATTTTATAAATGATTCACTGATTGGTGTGCATCTAAGAATATAAAATATAACGCAAAAGAAAAGGTGTTATTAGCATTTTTTGAAGAATTATCCAAGAAGTACAAATCTTTTAGTCTTTGGCGTTCTATTCTATGCTGCGATCTACAATTAGTATACGGCAAAATACTGACATCAGTAAATTAAACAATTTAGGGCTGGTACTTTCATTCGGAAATTAATCAGACGATTCAGTGTTGTTAAACTAATCAAATAATTTAATCATGACCTTAACCTTTGTTGGCAGCAATGAATATTTAAAAAATAGGTCTAATGTACCATATACCACAGAAATAAGAGAGAAATAGTTCTCTGGATTGTTGATTTGAGGTTACGAAACCTTGTTTTCTTTTTAGTTTATACGTGTTCGGTGTTCAAACGCAAAATAAACGAGAGTTTTTTGGAAAAGTATAATTTGTTAGATGTTGGATGTGCAATAGTTGTGGTGACAGCGTACAGGACGAGCTTTTCTGCATTATTTGAAGATAAAGAAAACAATAGAATATCATTTGTAATTCTTTTTATTATTCCTGCTGTAGTCTTGTGGACACCGATAAAATCCTCAATTGTAATATAAACTTCCAGTGCTGTAAAATCTCAACGTTAATAAAAGTTGACTTCTAATGGAGACTTCATGATATCTACAATAAGTATGATATGCTTCAGGTTCAACTATTTATAAGCGAGTTTGAAAAACTTGTTGTGTATTATCATTATGTAAATGTGGTTCTAATTCACGTAACAAGTTATTCACAGTGTCTTTTTTAAACGAAGCCTACGGAAAAACTCTTTATCATCCAAATCAACAAAATAATCTTTTCTTTCTTGAACTGTATATATCCTCATATTCATTACAAAATCTATGATATCTTCATCATTATCATCGAAAATTTCATTTAACTCTTCGAGATCCATTTCACAATTTCAATTAAAAATAAAAGTAAAATGACAGAGAAACCAAAATGTGAGGTTACGAAACCTTGATTTGTGCATTAATCGAGGATCTACAGGTCCGTTAACTCTAGCAGCACCACGCCCACATTTTAATCATGATTAATCATAATTAATGGCGAAAGTCCTCAAAAGATCTCTGTTAAATTTGATCAACTGTTAAAGTACGTTAATCATGGTTAAATGAGACTGAATGTACCAGCCTTAATTGTTTTTCTGAAAAAGCAATCAGTGGGTTACAAACCAAAAAAGTGAAGAATATTGACGAAAGAGGATGTTTCAAAATTTTTACAAGATGTCGATGACACAAAATTCTTGCTAACAAAGGTAAGAACAAAAAAAAGTTTGCTATTTGAAATTCATATATGCTTGGAGGTTCATACAGCGTGGTCAAGTTAACTAATTTGCCGTTAGAAAACGTAAACAATTATGTGAATACGGGAAGAATAAAAAATGTGAATATGGTCCAAATAATACGAAAAAACCTCGCCCTGCGCCCTAGTCAAGCCGATCGTGAAAGATTTTTTGTTGGTTACAGAGGTGGTAAATGCATGAAACTTCGTGTTTGTATAAATACTTTTTAACTCTCAATTTATCGCAACCTCAACAATATACAGGGCACTGTTTTCGACGATCATCTACTTCACTTCTAGCCAACAAAGAAACAGACCTTCTAACTATAAAATGGCATGGTGGTTGGAAGTCCAACACCGTGTGTGATTGATAGGTCTCTTGAAAACAAGAAAAAAAGCGCCACAAAAGTTCTTGAAGAAGAGACTGCCGTCATTGAAGCTACTTCAAATGCTTACAAAGAAAATGTAAGCATTGTTAATACAAATACAGACCAGCTGCATTCATCTGACATTAATCTTACAAATTTCCAAAGTTGTGTTGTTTATATTTATAATACATATAAGTAATTGTCAAATCGATGAACCTGTTGGTTCTTAATGGAAATAACCATTAATCAGTGATCTCTTTTTTTAATATTTCACTCCTGGGGTAATATGTCACATTACTAGTGGTGTAGTGACCTTCATTATTCAACTAAAACAGTATTTATGATATACGTGTTAAAAGTAAGATTTTATTTTATGAGTGAAGATGATTAAAAGACGAGCGTAGCGAGTTTTTTAACTTCACGAACAAAATAAAATCACTTTTAACACGTATATCATACACTATTTTTTCTACAAAACAATCGGAAGAACTTTAAACTCAATAAAAATAAGAAATCAAAAAATACCACACAGATCGCAATGTTTATCAACCAAAATTTTCGTAGCAACCAGTGCTGTTGTTAGTTACGGAAAACACGCAAAAATATTGACAGCATTTTCTAGTAATATTATAAGTATAATGAATAATCTCGATAATGAGCGTAACGAATCCATCCCTGCTGAAATCGAAGAAGCCGCCAGTCGAGCAACATTGGAATTATTGCCGGCGAAATCAAAGGAACAGTACGAAATCGCTTATAGACGCTTTTCGGAATGGTGCAACATTAAAAGGTCCCTGGGAAATGTAACGAAAGTGTTTTACTGGCATATTTTGAGGAAAAAGCCAAGATATGGAAATCGTCAACGCTGTGGTCAAATTATTCCATGATCAAAACTGTTAAAAATAAAGCAAGATCAAGATATAAGCAAACATTATAAACTTATTGCTTTTTTAAAACGGAAGCGCATATCGACAAATTTCTCACAGAAGCAGAAGACGAAAAGTATGTGATGATGAAAGTTTTCGGGGCGTGTCGCCTGGAGGAATTGTGTCAGATGACCATCGACAATATCGAATATTTGGGCACTTCGGTTGTTGTGACCATACCAGATACTAAAACGAAAGTGCCTCGGACTTTCAGTGTTGTTGGTGAATTCTATTTAAACTTTTTCTTAAATATATGAAGAATAAATGTGTGAAGAATCCAGTCGGAATTAACATGTTTGGTAAAATGCCTGCCGACATTGCAGAGTTCTTGAATCTACCAAATCCTCAACTCTACACCGGACACTGTTTTCGTCATTCATCGGCGACATTGTTAGCAGATTCTGGTGCAAATCTTACTACCATCAAGAGACATGGAGGATGGAAATCTTCGACGGTAGCTGAAGGCTACATTGAAAATTCACTGGAACAGAAGAAGGAAATTGCGTGCCAAATACTTCCTACTGCTGCAACTACTAGCAAGACCACCAGTACTACCAGTAGTATTTCTACAGAAAATAGATGTGTCACACATGTTGACAGTAAAACCAACTTAAGTATGATGACTCCGCAGGGAAAAATTGTTCCATTTTTACTATAAATGTTAATAATAATAACTAGTTAAAATGTTGGTTTGTACTTATTTAAAATAAAAAGTTGTTCATGTGTTTGTTAAAACGTTTTATTAATTTTCAAAACAAAATTTAAATAAACTTGATTTGTTAAAAGTAACTTACTTTTAACATGCGTGTCAAAAAATGACATTTTTAACATCAAAAATGACAATTAAAAAGCCCACTTTTAACAGTTTTGTAGAAAATATAATTTTTAGGCAGACGCATTTAGTAACAGCAAATTCAAATACTAACTAAAACTTAATAAAGGAGCAATTCCTTTATAGGAGAAATGAAATTTGATTGTGCGAACTTCAAATATTCACGGTAAAGCACGACCCGCATATTTTCAATTCCACTCCAGCTTTACAAGAGGTTTACAAGACTATCTCTGTTAAATGTGGGTGTAACACGATCGAGCTTCGCGGAGACAAGCACCGGATCCGTATTTTATAGAAAAATGTTCTCAAAATCCCCCTTAAATCGGACCAAATCCTGTCACGTAACCTGAGATGGATCAACCGGCCGGCGCTTTCTCGTTAAAGGTGGGCGCAGATGTTTAAATTCCTGGAATTTAGAGTTACTTTGCAGTTCCACGAACTAAACTCGCTAATGGTTTTTAATAGTTCCAAGAGCGAGTTACCTACGCTCTTTTGCTTCGGAACCTGCTCGGTTCGGTTGGATTATAAATCAGTGAAGTTTTCAGTCGATATACTGCCATTATGATAAGTTGTTAGTTATAATAAAAAGCTTTCTGAAAACAATCTCTATAGAAAGTTTGTATTTGGAGCTTAATAGACCGGAAAATAACTGGAGGTGGTTTAAAAATTTTAAAGTCAAGTTAATTATAGGCAGCATAGGGAGGGAGTTGGGTTAGTTTAATACTGTCATTATGATAAGTTGTTAGTTATAATAAAAAGCTTTCTGAAAACAAACTCTATGGAAAGTTTGTATTTGGAGCTTAATAGATCGGGAAATAACTGGAGGTGGTTTAAAAATGTTAAAGTCAAGTTAATTATAGGCAACATAGGGAGGGAGTTGGGTTAGTTTAATACTGCCATTATGATAAGTTTTTAGTTATAATAAAAAGCTTTCTGAAAACAAACTCTATGGAAAGTTTGTATTTGGAGCTTAATAGATCGGAAAATAACTGGAGGCGGTTTAAAAATGTTAGTTAATTATAGGCAACATAAGGAGGGAGTTGGGTTAGTTTAATACTGCCATTATGAAAAGTTGATAGTTATAATAAAAAGCTTTCTGAAAACAAACTCTATGGAAAGTTTGTATTTGGAGCTTAATAGATCGGAAAATAACTGGAGGCGGTTTAAAAATGTTAATTAATTATAGGCAACATAGGGAGGGAGTTGGGTTAGTTTAATACTGCCATTATGATAAGTTGATAGTTATAATAAAAAGCTTTCTGAAAACAAACTCTATGGAAAGTTTGCATTTGGAGCTTAATAGATCGGAAAATAACTGGAGGCGGTTTAAAAATGTTAGTTAATTATAGGCAACATAGGGAGGGAGTTGGGTTAGTTTAATACTGCCATTATGATAAGTTGATAGTTATAATAAAAAGCTTTCTGAAAACAAACTCTATGGAAAGTTTGTATTTGGAGCTTAATAGATCGGAAAATAACTGGAGGCGGTTTAAAAATGTTAATTAATTATAGGCAACATAGGGAGGGAGTTGGGTTAGTTTAATACTGCCATTATGATAAGTTGATAGTTATAATAAAAAGCTTTCTGAAAACAAACTCTATGGAAAGTTTGCATTTGGAGCTTAATAGATCGGAAAATAACTGGAGGCGGTTTAAAAATGTTAATTAATTATAGGCAACATAGGGAGGGAGTTGGGTTAGTTTAATACTGCCATTATGATAAGTTGATAGTTATAATAAAAAGCTTTCTGAAAACAAACTCTATGGAAAGTTTGCATTTGGAGCTTAATAGATCGGAAAATAACTGGAGGCGGTTTAAAAATGTTAATTAATTATAGGCAACATAGGGAGGGAGTTGGGTTAGTTTAATACTGCCATTATGATAAGTTGATAGTTATAATAAAAAGCTTTCTGAAAACAAACTCTATGGAAAGTTTGCATTTGGAGCTTAATAGATCGGAAAATAACTGGAGGCGGTTTAAAAATGTTAGTTAATTATAGGCAACATAGGGAGGGAGTTGGGTTAGTTTAATACTGCCATTATGATAAGTTGATAGTTACAATAAAAAGCTTTCTGAAAACAAACTCTATGGAAAGTTTGTATTTGGAGCTTAATAAATCGGAAAATAACTGGAGGTGGTTAAAAATGTTAAAGTCAAGTTAATTATAGGCAACATAGGGAGGGCGTTGGGTTGGTTTAATAATGCCATTATGATAAGTTGTTAGTTATAATAAAAAGCTTTCTGAAAACAAACTCTATGGAAAGTTTGTATTTGGAGCTTAATAGATCGGGAAATAACTGGAGGCGGTTTAAAAATGTTAGTTAATTATAGGCAACATAGGGAGGAAGTTGGGTTAGTTTAATACTGCCATTATGATAGGTTGATAGTTATAATAAAAAGCTTTCTGAAAACAAACTCTATGGAAAGTTTGTATTTGGAGCTTAATAAATCGGAAAATAACTGGAGGTGGTTTAAAAATTTTAAAGTCAAGTTAATTATAGGCAACATAGGAAGGGCGTTGGGTTGGTTTAATACTGCCATTACGATAAGTTGTTAGTTATAATAAAAAGCTTTCTGAAAACAAACTCTATGGAAAGTTTGTATTTGGAGCTTAATAGATCGGAAAATAACTGGAGGCGGTTTATAAATGTTAGTTAATTATAGGCAACATAGGGAGGGAATTGAGTTAGTTTAATACTGCCATTATGATAAGTTGATAGTTATAATAAAAAGCTTTCTGAAAACAAACTCTATGGAAAGTTCGTATTTGGAGCTTAATAGATCGGAAAATAACTGGAGGCGGTTTAAAAATGTTAGTTAATTATAGGCAACATAGGGAGGGAGTTGAGTTAGTTTAATACTGCCATTATGATAAGTTGATAGTTATAATAAAAAGCTTTCTGAAAACAAACTCTATGGAAAGTTTGTATTTGGAGCTTAATAGATCGGAAAATAACTGGAGGTGGTTTAAAAATGTTAAAGTCAAGTTAATTATAGGCAACATAGGGAGGGAGTTGGGTTAGTTTAATATCCCAGTGACGTTCCTGGAAATGTCAGTAGCTTTATATCATATTTGTTTTTTTAAGTACGTAGTGTGAAAATGAGAGCTCCAAAGGATCAGGTCATTGATCTATAGTGATAGGTTAATGACCTGTAATATTTTAGACTCATCTTACTATTCACCGCAGTGCTACAAGTTCTTTTTTAAATAAAACTTTATAAAATATCAAGAGCAGTATAATGGAACCAAATATGAGTACACAGAGTGTTACAAAATGATGTTAAGAAAATCTAAAAGTTTATATAAGCATGGGTCCGGAAATGTCTCGTTTTTGAGATTATTCAAGCAAAAATGTACACAATGTAACTTTGAACTTCACACACGTCATAAGCTCATATCATCAATCTATTTCCTCAAATTTCATTGTAACAAGCATAGGAACAACCTTAAAGTTGTTTAAATAAAACAGTTTAGAGATCATATTAGCAAATACAATCGAATACTATGTCGAAACTATTTTGAATATCTATTTGAAGATTTTACGAAACATTTTGTTGATACATGTTGCGGAATAGGTGTTTCAGGCACTTAATATATTGCCAAACTCGGCATAGCTATTTTAATCTTAATTAAATTAGTAAAAAAGGTACACTATTATATGAATGTGATGTGACATTAAATGAATGTGACTCCTGAATTCCATTTTGCCAAAGAAATCATTGTGTATTTCCATTTTCCGACATTCGTGGCTGGTTTGTCGTATTCTGTTTATTCATTTGCCCTGACATGCATATTATTCGATGTCGCAGCTAGAATACGAGACAATAAATAAACAGAGACCAAATACCGTAGCGAGTACAGTTCAAAGGACATTCAAAATAAAATGTTCCGTAAAGCGGCGGGATGGAAACGGAACGTGCAACATAGATATATCTTAAAGAAGGCTTTGAGGTGATGGGCAATACTAACATTTTAGCTTGGAACTGAATGATAAAATGTCGCTTTTACTTGCTTGTCTACTTATTTCTATGAGTCGGAAAAGTTAACTGAAATATAGAATCATTTGTGGAATTTATTTTAAAGTTTTATAGCTACATTATTAATTAAATATAAAGTTCCTGTAACCAACAACTACTTAAAATTCATTAGAAATTGGTTCTTTGACTCATTTTCCGACTTCATGAATAGTAGTGTACACACGAATCTATCTTATGATTCGACTATGCCAATTTGCATCCTTTAACATGGCAGCTTGCGCAAAATTCGCTGAATTTAAATTAATTATTAAATCCTAGGCGGGCCTCACCTATTAATATTGTAATTTGACTAAAGTTTGATTAGTTTGCAACTTTTGGTGTGGGAGTACGCGAGCGTATCGATGTACTACGAAAGAAAAATTGACAATTTATTCGGAATTAGTTACTAATTTAAGATGTGTCGATGTATTGTTAGTCCAAGGTCCGGCTGCGTCATTACTAAGTCCATCTGTATTTTTGAAATGTTTTATTTAATCATGTTCCAAATCATGTTTATGAAATTAACCACATAAGATGGGACAAATAGGTAGCTAGTTTATATTCTATCCAAAGAACTAGCAATTTTGTGTTACCAGAATGACTGTCTTCATTTTAACGAGATTAAATTTGATAGATTATAAACTAACCAATAAAAATAAAATGTTAATGTCTTTAACATTTGTAAATTTGCTAAACGAGTGGGTTAGTTTATCGTATCCACTAATATTGTAAAATATGCGTTTTCGATCAAAACAACCAACGGTTTAGTTAGTTTGTATGCTAGCCAGTTAGTTTACAAACTAACCAAGTTTACACTTTAGCCGTAACATATACAGGGTTAACTAATGACTAAGTACAACAATTTTAACCACATGCTCAGGGAGGCCTACAAAGAATTAAAAACTATATTCCAGAATTTTAGCCCGATATTTAAAAAATGATGCAAAACCCTCTTTTCCTTCGGAAAATAATTGTACATTTGGCAGCACACGTCCACAAAAAAAGTGGTATATATTAAAATATTAAGTATTTACTAATTCACAACATTTCTCATTGTTTCAGTTTTAGAGAGTATCATAGAATAGAATAAATTACGAGAAAGTGATTTTTTCGATATTTTTAGGTTTTCTCAATTATTTGCTGTGTAACCCCCAATTTTAACTTCAGATTTGTGTTCAGCGGGAAAAATACAAAAGAAAAATATAATCTAACTCTCAGCACACACGACTTTTTTTTTGTGGACCTGTGTAAACTTTTGATGTGATTTTTATCATTTTTATGGGTTTTCTCTAAAATTCGCTGTGCGACCCCCCAATTTCGAATTCAGATTTGTGTTCAACGGGAAAAAATACATGGAAAAATATAATGGAACCCTCAGCATATACCACTTTTTTTGTGGACCTGTGTAATCAATCATCGTCCGAGATGGGTAGATATGTCAACTACTATGCGGTCGTTTTTTACAGCGCTGTCAAATGTAGAAACAAGGAAAATAAACATTTTTATGAATAATATATAATACCTAAATACCTAATAGATAACAGTAACAGTTAATCTAGTTACTATTTCGCATTCATTCTGCGTTCCTTCGTTGCATTCTGTCAAAAATATATTTTCACTCATTGCAGATTTACCATAATTATCCACTAACACTCGACATTAGTTATTTTATTTAATGAGGTATAAAACTGCTAAAACTAAAAATTAGTCAGTAACTGTTCTAAAACAATCTAGAATATTGCGCTGATTTGCTAGTTGCATATTCTGCAAACATCGTCGATTATTGTTAATTTTGTTGCTATTATTAGTATTAACAAAATTTAATTTTCCAACAACACAAGAAATTTAAAAATTTATTGGCGTGAAGTAGTGGCCTACAAATGGCGACTACATCAGATGCTATCAAAGAATATCGCATATGTATTCAAATATCTAGATTACGGATAAGGTGCTGATTTATGGAAAGTGTGACAAGTACATACTATAGTGTGGCAACGTAATACCAAAGACATTTTCCGAGTTGACAAAATATTATGCTGAATCTTCTTTGAACAATTATTGTAATGCCTTGCCAGTAAACATGTGTCATGTATTTATGTACATTTGTGTGTATTTTTTTTGTTATCCTTTGTGTTTTTTCCTGACGGATGTAATCCACCTGGCTGTGAACGTCAGACCAAGTAAGTACCTCGCTTTAAACAAAAAGAACGATCGAAGGAAGGAGAGGTCCCCAGCAACAAAAATATTTGCAATGACAAGTTTTAATTTAAATATCAATTCTGGAAATAAGTATCAGTAAAGTATACGCTGCCTCCCTATGTTATCATATTGTGTTTGTCAGTAAATCATTAAATAATAGGGTTAATCTACATTTTGCAAATAATTTTTCTTCCAAAGAGGCTTAAATTGATACACGTGTCAACGCGGTGACCTTTGACACCTTTGACTTTAGCTTGACATAGCGGCCGGCAGAAGGTCAGTCATGACGATAAATAAGGGTTTATTATAATATTGAAAAAAAATTTTTTTCGTTTTATAAATAAGTTTTAAAATTATTATTATATCCTATATGTGATTTTCAGTTACAAAGTCTATATATAGCACGCGATCCCAATTTGTTCCATCAAATTAAGACAAAGCTTGGTGTGAAATTTTCTTACTAAATATCACAAGATATATTTACAGATTTATCGTTTATGATTATTCTATTTTAAAAATATACATGACCTCGAAAATATTTCCAGAAATAATTTAAGTACTAGGAATAGTGATAAGCATAGGCTCTACAAAAAAAAAACATGCAAGCTACTTGAAAATTGTTTTTGTGCATTGAGTGCAAAAGATAGGGAGGTAATGTATGCAAGTCTTAAATTACATTTAAAACATCTATTGGAGACAGTCATGGTTTTTCAGATGTGATTCAATGCTGGTCGGAGTACTAACCCGCAGAATAGTTGTTTCCTGAAATATCGCTCCTGCAAATATCAAAATCGATATACAGGGTGTTCCTAAATAAGTGTCGCAACGGAAAACTGTAAATTTCTCTTGAAAAAAGAAACATTTTTTTCCTCTTCCATTGTTCTTTCCGGGCTTTCATTTCCGAGATACACGGTGTCACTTTATTTTTTTTTTAGTTTTTTTTGTTCAATATCTTAGGAACTGTTTGAACTACAGGACTGAACTTTTGTAAACACATTACTACTATTAATAGCTACTTTTTCGCACCCTTCTCAAATTCATTGGACGTGCCAGTGGTGGAGATTTTAAGGTATCGGAAGGGCTTTTCCCCCATAACTTTTACGCCATTGGAAAAATTGACATTTGACAGCAAATTCTGAAGCGCCAATGAATTTTACATAAAAATAGTTCTCTTAGTTTATTGCTCTAAAGTCAACCGTTTTCAATAAAAATGATTTTCTATGAACAATACCAAACATTTTGCTAACGTTTCGAAAATCTTTTGTAATTCAAAAAATAGGTAATTAACAATTTTAACAAGATTTAACAACAGATTTCTGTTGTAAAGAGAATTGTAAGACCCTCAAAATAAATATTACTCAACCTCCAATGGCATTTAAATATTTCACCCCCTTGCTTGGGGGTGAAAGTGGCGAAGTCAAAA
Source organism: Monochamus alternatus (assembly GCA_037114965.1). Classification (NCBI taxonomy): domain Eukaryota; kingdom Metazoa; phylum Arthropoda; class Insecta; order Coleoptera; family Cerambycidae; genus Monochamus; species Monochamus alternatus. The sequence goes on along the minus strand of CM073426.1, from coordinate 6,278,910 downwards.
ATACCAGCAAAGAATATCCCCCTTTAATGTAAAATCGAAGGGTCTGAGCGTTTTTCTACAATCTTGACGCAGTTCCTAAAAATGGCTCTGTTTCGTTTTCATTTGGCCGCCCTGTATATATTTTCTTGAATACTACAAGAGCAAGAACTTTCGTTAATGTTGCACATTGCCTTTGTTCTTTCTCTCTGTTATTAAGAGGATGCATTCAGAGAACATAGACGGACGAGTCTGGGAATCGAGATATTCCAGACATAATCCATCCATTACCGGGGAATAGGTTACGACGGCGACGGTCTAGGATAAAAACATATTTCAGCGTTTCGTTCGACGAGACCAATGCATATGCATATGCTGGGACTATCTCATACAACTGACGGTATTGATTGTAACGTGGCGTCACATTCTTTGTTCTAGGACAGAATTTAAATAATTCCCCGTTCAAAAGTCATTAAAGGGGTCAATAAAAATGATGACCGCTTAAAAGCACAATTTTACCATAAATTCTCAAATATATATTCCTTATTATACGTTTTACAAAATTCATAACACGAGCAATTTAAAAGCAGTAAAATCTTTTAACGAGTAAAGTGGCATGCAAAAAAAAACAATTTCCTACAAAACATCAAAGTATTATGTTGATGGCTTTCAAATGATTTAATGTTTCTGTATTTTATAAGGAACTCAATAATGGTGTAATGAAAACAGTTGTGCCTTTTAAACAATACAAAAAAATATGTTTTTCTTTGAATTTAATACGTTTCTAGAGCAGATTTTGTTTTAAGTGCGTGAAAGATGCACAAAAACGACCGCATGTAGTAGATATTGTTGGCAGATATAAGTTTTATCTATCATAGGCGCGAAAAGAAGGTTTTTTAAATATCGAGCTAAAATTTTGGAATAATTTTTGTATTGTTTTTAGGCCTTCCTGAGCACGTGGTTAAAATTTTTGTACTTAGTCATAGCTAACCCTGTATAAGCAGGATGATATCGTTTTATTGGTTTTCAACTACACGGTAAATGGTGGATTCACGGCTGATGCCTTATTTGATCTACAGGGTGATTCAGTCATAATGTCATTAATTTTAACCACGAATTCGGAAGATAAAAAATCGAAAAAAAAATGTTGACTAGACCTTCGAAAAGATAAAAAAAATCACCCCATAACAATCAGTAATACGACGTTTCTGGTACGCTACAAATTTTCTGATGACGCGTACGAGTATTGAAGCTATATAGAAGTCCAGCAGCGTTGCCACTCAGAATCAGATACATATTATAACAGCATGTTCTGTATTGAAGTAATAGATTTTTTTTCTAATGACGAACTTCTTGTTTGCAATTCAAAATGTATACATTTTATATATTCTTTGAGATACCTTTAAAAAATGTTGCATTTTTACGGTATTCATTAGGCCTTTTGTCAATATCTGACTTAAAATTTTATACAGTAGGTTAGGTACCAAATAACAGACTAATACGGAAAACACAGACGCACATGTCTATTAAAATATCTTTCATACATTTTTCCATGCCGATTTTTCACTACTTCACTTTACCCAACTTGAATTGCATTTTTATTTTAGCAAATTTAACTAATAGTTATAAACTACACTGACGACTTAAACACATGAAACTCACCAACCTTTACCAAGCGAAATCTTGTAATTGTTAACTGATGGATGTGGAATGTGGATGAAGAAGACAAAGAGACACAAGAAGACACAAGGCCGTGTGCGTCTGTTCCAGATGCAGTCATATTGATTACAGTGGGTGCTTATAAAAATGCAAATTTAATTATTGTTTGTTTCTGTTATTATTTAGCATTGAGCAGACAATAAAAACAAGGTTATTGACCTAAATATGGTAGGTCAAGACTCAGATGACCGGATTATTTATCATTGAATAGGTATGTTTCGGACTGTTTTTTGTTGACAGCACAAAGTTTTTTTTATTACTGAATGTGAAATGTGAATAGCTTATTTTGATCTGTTGGAGTTTTGTAATTTCAATATTAAATATTTTTATGTTGAATCTTATTATTATTGTTATTATGTTAATTGCATATTTAAAAAAATAATAATTTATCGCTTTAATAACATATTACAATAAGTAGGTACTATAGGAAAATATTTAAATTTGACAACGTCACGGCCGACACCGGGTTGAACTGTCGCCAGCGATCAGTGAAATAATAGCTTGAAAATATATTTTTTTATTTATACTTATTTTTCTCTATATTCTCTTAAAATTACATGACATTATGACTGAATCATCCTGTATAGTGATTTAACTGGTCATTGTTGGTAACAGAATTAAAGTACTCCTAGTCTTAGCTGGGATTCTTTGACCCGCCCTTGTTGTTCTTGGGCTAGGCTCCTTACGCTAGGAACTTTATTTCTATCTGTCGGCTAATACGTTCGTTCACCAGTTGATAAACCTACATAAAATTACTTTCTTTTCGAATAAGCGTCGAAAATTTTGATGGAAACATCCCAAATTGCTGTGATTAACTTACCAAACCAGAGGTAAATCGAATCTGCTCCCTGGGGTGCAGCACGTGGGGAAACTTTTGATACCGCAGCAATGCAAAGGAAATATCGGCTTTCCACCCTCTCTTTAGAAAGCCGGCAATCTCTACGCGCCAACTACGAGAATTAGACGTGTTCCACTGTTTTAAATAATAAAGTTTACAAATGGGGAAAGCGTTAGTTGCGGTAGTTAAATACCGATGAAACCGTACGGACGTTTGTGAAATGTGGCGAGTTGTTTCAAGAGAAATTCGAAGGTTCGTTAAAATTAGTACAAATTTTCGTGGAAGTTTAATTAACTTTTTGGAAAAGTTGAAGATATTTTTATGATTGTTTTGGTACTTAACATATATTTTTGTAAGCATAATATTGTTTTGAGATGTAGGGGTGAATTATACAGCGTATAAAGTACCTCGCACATTTTATATGGAAAACGGCCTTCCGGTGAAATTCGCTGAAAATTTAGGAAATTGTTCGTTTTGTACCCCTGAACAAAAGTCTCAATGGGGTCGAAGCTCGAAATGCCCATCTTTAGGCTCTACGGCTATTTTTATTGGCCAAATTTTGTTTTTTAAATATCATGTATAATGCTGGGAAAGTGTTCGTTTTGTACCCCTGATCAAAAGTCTCAATGAGACTTATACACATATAACTAGACATGGATATATTCCTACATAAAAAAAAGAATTTTGGCCACTAAAAATAGCCGTAGAGCTTAAAGATGGGCATTTTGAGTTTCGACCTCATTGAGACTTTTGATCAAGGGTATAAAATGAACAATTTCCATCATGATATTTAGAAAAAAATTAATTTTGACCGTTTTTGGCCACTAAAAATAGCCGTAGAGCTATGGGCATTTCGAGCTTCGACCCCATTGAGACTTTTGTTCAGGGGTACAAAACGAACAATTTCCCAAATTTTCAGCGAATTTCGCCGGAAGACCGTTTTCCATATAAAATGTGCGGGCTCCTTTAAATGGGTGTTGGTTTATAAGAATAATAATACGTGTTTTACAGAATATTAGTCGGTAATTATTTTGTAATAATTAAATAAATAATCGAATTATAATTCGTTTTTTAAATTGCGCTTAAACCGTAAGTAACACTTATTACCAACTGTGTGAAACTAATGGAGCAGCTGTTTTTGTCTTGTCACTGTCCTGTCGTCTGTACTCTGTGGTCCTGTCTAATATAAATGATATACATATCGTTTTATTTCTAAGTTAGATTAAGTATTTTACAGATACAATATATTTCGGGTTGCCTATATTCATCAATCCTTTGCTTATGATTATTCATCTTGGGGGTAGGCCACCCACGATTATTATTTGTTTTTTTGACTCATAGATGATTCTATCAACTGAAATAAAGATTTAAAACAACAATTAGAAAACTGTTCCATAATTATCATCATATTGTTAATCTATCATTCGAAATACTTAAACTTTTTTAGTTGTCTTAACAATTATTAAATGTCATAGTGTGCGCCAATATTCTTGACAAGATAAATAACGTCGGATGTGCGAAGCTAAGAGGAACTATCTATCTCCAACTACATTATTGCGCTATAGGATTGGACAGCCGGATGTCTTGTACAGGTGGGCCCCTGGGCCCCTTTTTTCTCTACTCAGGTTCGACTAATCTAGTACAATTATTGGTTTATTTCAAGAAAAATGTTCTTGCGGCAACAATAAAAAAGTTGACATCAAGGAAACTGTTGCTTCAAGAGTTTGTCATATTCATTAAAAATTCAATTAAATCTTTTCCGATAGTCATTAATTAACTAATTAGGTACAATTATATTAGTAGTAGTAGTAAGTGTGGGCGGCCTCAGCCTGGCAAGTAGGCCACACATGGGCCCTTTTTGCCTACCCTGACATCCCATCACCCCTCCACTATTCTCCCTCGGCCTTCCTTGAACCCGACGCCCTAATGAACGCCAGGATCCTGGTCCATGGTAGGCCCCTCATCTCTTCCCTTTGCAGCTCCTCGGTGCCAAATATCCTATATCTTAGTCTTCCAAGAGCCGCACAATATCCTAGGAAATGGATAGGGGTATCCTCCCCCTCTCCGCATTCCGGACATAAGGGACTTTTCTCTATGCCTATCAAATTCAAATGCCTCCTGAGTCTGCAGTGGCCTGTCAGGACCCCCACCATTTGGTTCAGGGATCCTCGACTAAGGCTCAACAGCCACTTCGTCCTAGATTTATTAGGCTCATTGAAGAAGTCGTGGGCCTGTCTACATCCCCCGTTCCTTCTCCAATTCCCTCCTAGTGTTTGATAGGCCCATTTATTAAGGGCACTATTCATACTACCTCGCGTAATTCTCAAAAAGGGTTCGGGTCCCTGGCAAGGTGCCCCAGATCCGAGACGAGCTAGCAAGTCAGCCGTCTCATTACCGGGGATTCCCTTATGGCCAGGAACCCAGACCAACTCCACCTCCCGTTGTCTGGCCAGGGACTCCAGGGCATCGCCACACTCTTGAACAAGACTAGATCTCGTCACCGGAGAGCTAAGTGCCCTGAGTGCAGCCTGACTATCAGAGCAGATGAAGATTTTCTCCTCCACACAATTCCTTACTTCTTCCTTGCCTGCTACCATCAAAATAGCAAAAACCTCCGCCTGGAAAACCGTGGGGTGTGTGCCCAGCGAAAAGCTCTGCCGGATGTCCAGGTTTTCCAGATATATTCCTGCCCCAGAAAACTCATCCCCTACCCGAGATCCATCTGTATAGCGTATCAGAGATCCCAGGGGAAACATGTTTTCTGCCCTCTCCCACTACAATTATATTAAATGCAATACCTACAATTAACTACATTAATTATAATTATAGCTGACTAAACATTACTTAAGAATAGGTATGATGTTTTAGTTTTAGTTTTAGTATCAATTATCTCTAGCATTGACTTAATTTAGGTGATATGATATGCGAGCAGGGTGGTAGAAGAGCAAGAAACAAATGGCCAACGTTGATTTCGCGAAACGAAAATTGCCGAATATGTCGCCCATTTAATTCATTACATTTATTTTAGTTTTCAGTTTATAAACGTCCTATTTATTAATTTCCACTGGAATCAACTTAGAATTTGTAAATTGCAGTGCTATTTTATTATTTTATAATATATTTTTAACAGATCTTCATAGGAACATTACATGTGATATAGGCAATTCTGTCATATCCTATTTTGTTTCTAAATAGGCATTTGTTCCTCCTTCTTAAAATCTTTCTTATCCTTAAAATTATTGTCAATATAAGCGAATCACCCTGTATATTTTAGGAAACTCCACAGATCCGTGCCACTCTCTGTAAAATTGCCTGAACGTTCGTGAACATAAAATATAAACCACATAAAACATATAGAGAGCTCCGACATTTGTAAAAATTCGCCACATATCGGGCGTGACATTTAACAGGAGTAATGTATATCATAAATAAATCCCCATGCTGCCTCCACGCCGACATTTTGATGGCTTCTATACCAAACAAATCCGACACACGTTTATTACCTTGTAAATTGCATTTGCGAATGTTCGATTTCTTTTTTTTATGTGTAAATAATAAATTTTAAAATGTATAACATTAACAGATGCATTCCAAAAAGTGACATAATCTGTTCATTTAACATTACTTTTGTTATACAGTTTGCTCCAAAAGTATGGAATAAATTCAATAAAAATGAAACAATTATTTTTTGGAAAAAATCCTCGAACAGGTCGATTTTTAATTTAAAAAATACATATTTTAGCGTAAAATGCGATTTTCAAATATTATTTGTTTTCGAGTAATGACGTCATCGATTTTTTTTTAAATGGCAACACCATATTTTTTTCCTTGATTCTGAAATATCGTTTAATTCTCTATCAGACAGTACTAAAATTTTGCCCTCTTACATAGGAAAGTTTTCGAGTAAATGACGATTGAATGTTTGAAAACGTAAATTTTATCCATAAAAGAGTAACAATTCTGAGGTATGTAAAATAAAATACAATTGATTAAATTTTATACTTAAATTAAATGTTCGAATTGCCATCCACCAACTTCTTGACAATGCGCAAGTCTGTGAAGAAATTCTTCTTGCACATTATGAATGATTTCTGGGGTAACTCGTAATTTTGAAGTTCTTCTAAATTACGAGGTTTATTAATGTACACTTTTGACTTCAAATATCCCCATAAAAAATAGTCAAGAGGTGTAAGATCTGGCGATCTTGCAGGCCATTCTATCGGTCCGCGTCTGCCGATCCACCTCCCAGAAAAACAGTTGTCCAAAAATTCCCGTACGAGGCGCGCATAGTGCGGAGGTGCACCGTCTTGCTGAAACCATATGGTATCGTCAGGAATGTCAGGGTCATTATCGTTAGGAAAAATTACTGCAAGGGCTGGAACAAGGTCATTTTCTAGAAACTCTAAATATCTTTGTCCTGTAAGGGTTCCTTCAAAGAAGAAAGGCCCTACTATTCTGTCGTCAACTATTCCAACCCACACATTTAATTTCTGAGGGTGTTGGGTATGTGCCTCTGCCATCCAATGAGGATTTTCCCGACTCCAATATCTGCAAGTTTGACGGTTTACTGTACCATTCAGACAAAATATGGCCTCATCTGAAAAAAGTATTTGCCGGTGTAAATTTCTATTTCCTTGACATAAAGCCATTAGAATTTCGTAAAAGTGTAAGCGGCGATCGGGATCATCTTCATTGAGTTCCTGCACAAGTTGAATTTTGTAGGGATGATATTTTTCCTTCCTCAAGATACGTAGCACTGTGCTCTGACTAGTGTCATTGTTTAATGAAGAATTGTGTGAAGAATTATGAGGATTATCCACCATACTTATCAAAATGTTCTGTTTCTGATTTTCATTAATGCTTGGACGTCCAGGTTTTGGAATATTTACAACATTGTCAGTTTCTTTAAATTTAGACTCTACCTTACTGACTGTTGATTGGCTGATAGGGCGATCTGGATATTTTTCATTAAATAAATCGCAAACTTCCTGCTGAGTTCTAGTCATATTCCCGCATCCGATAAGAATTAAAATTTCAATTCTTTGAGTAACAGTTAAATGTGCTATAACACTTTAAATTGAATAATAATTTCTATGTCGCTTACAATACTTATTAGAAAGTCGGTGTGACAATGACACTTTGCAAAGATTTTCACCTACGTGATCCATAAAAGAACTATGGAATTCGGAAAACTAAACTTGATAACGTTTTTGCTTTATTTTAATTGATTTACGTTTTCTAACATTCAATCGTCATTTACTCGAAAACTTTCCTATGTAAGAGGGCAAAATTTTAGTACTGTCTGATAGAGAATTAAACGATCTTTCAGAATCAAGGAAAAAAATATGGTGTTGTCATTTAAAAAAAAAATCGATAACGTCATTACTCGAAAACAAGTGAACTTTGAAAATCGCATAAAATAATTGTTTCGTTTTTATTGAATTTATTCCATACTTTTGGCGTATGCTGTATGTAATTTTGTTATACAGTTAAAAGAAAACCATAAAAATGCAGTGAAATGGCTTTAGATTAATAAAAACACTCGTATTAGAACAGTTCTAAGTGTAATTTTCGAAACAATTCTCCTTTATTTCTTATCTAGTCTGGCATTTGAATTACTTATCGCATTACAGGCCAGTCACTAAAGACAAAAAACGTATGAATTATCCAAAAGTTCCAAATTTTTATTACAAAGTTGGGCAAACTAATACTAAATTTCATTTTGCAACCCATTTACAGATCCGACACAAAAAAAATTAAAAAACTACGAACCACTATAACTTTTAAAAAACTTGCAGAAGTGGTGTCAAATTGAAAACATGTCGCGTGCTTTATTATAAATGATATCCCAAGGCTGTAACCTCTTTTTCCAACTGAGACCATACTAATACCCTCATATACCGAATTTCGACAAAACTGAATTATTTTCCAGCAATTGAAAAATAAATTTTAGTTAGAATTGTTATTTTGGCATCCCGCATCTTTTTAAATGTTTTACTAAGGTGATTGAGATTCGAGAATTTACCGCGAATATGTTGAATAATGATACCATGGAAAGGAGTAAGTTTTTACCAAGAGTGTGTCTAGTACAATTGTTTATCGTGGTAAAAAGATAACAGTGAAAAAAGTGTCGCACGTGGCTGGAAAACAATTGAAATTTATAACTACGTAAGTTTTGTGATTTTCGTGGTTGTCTCGAGTCGAAACTGTACAGAGAAAAAGTTGTTGAAACGGGAAGAGACCAAAATTTAATTAGTTAATATTTCTAGTGTAGAAGATGACCACCTGCATACATTTATTTAAATTTGTATTATTAACAAAATGCGATATAACTTAAACAAAGTTCTACTACAATATAACAGCTAGATATTACAATAATACACATAAAATAAATTAACGGTCAAGAGACTAAGAACGGTTTTCTTTCGAATGAACCATATGTTTTTCATGATTATATTTCTAGGTGATTTATTAAATGAAAATCATTTGATTTGTGAGTGCTAATTTTAATTTTAGGAGTGTTTAGCCCCACCCAGCGCCTATTTGAGAATGTATGGAGAATATTCGTTAGCAAAGCAAATTTTATCGTTTTTTCTTTTTCACTATGGGCACATTTATCAGTCGACTCCAGAAATACACCTACTTTCATATTGGGCGTTGGTAATTAACCAATCACAAAAAACTGCGGTGAAAAATGGAGAACGAACACATTTAACGCTCCCAATCCTCGACCTCCAGTCGGACATTATTACCTTTTATTAGGTCCAATGTTTATTCTATGTCAATCGAATCCGTTGGTTCCGATCCTCTGAAGCTTTTGTACAAAATTGATGGTTACAGCCGAACAATGTTTACCAGTAATTCAAAAAGTACTATATCTACATATTATATACATTTTCTGATACAAAAAAAAATATATAAAACACTTTTTTATCGCAACTGTTTTTACAGGAATGCAAGTTTTGATACAGAATACAAAAGTATTTTTTTCATACGAACAGCCGATATTGTTGTTAGATGCTATAATTTTAAATAATTTGGAAAGTTTTTATAATATCAACTTAAAAATTGGCAAGTTTTTTGATATAAGAAAGAAGAATGGGACCTTAATCTTGGTCATACTCCTACAGGGAATATGACTTCTCATACTTATTGAATTTGTTTTAGTTAATTAATAATTTCTTTAGCAAAAAATATGAAAATGTGGCTATTACAACCAGGAGTCTAAAAAATGTTTTTTTTTTCAGAATGACCTGCACAGAGCGATGCAAAAGTCGCAGTCGGCCTTGTCTCAGCAACTCACCATCCTCTCGGCTACCCTGCTGTGCCTCGTCTTCACAAGGTAGTTTATTTCTTCATTATTAAAAAATAAAAAAATAAAATTGTTTCACCATCCAACAGTACTAAAACTATTTATAGGATGTGAAAAAACAAACATAATTACATATACATTCAAAAACAAATAAACAAAAAATAAACTACAGTAGAAGTACAGCGCTTTCGAAAAGTAACGAATAAATTAATTATTTTTGAAATTCAGAAGTTTTGGAAAAAATCCCCTGGCACGTCGATGTTGTTTTTAAAAAAGGCACTTTTTGACATAGACCCATATTTGTGACGTCATCGTTGTTCGAGATATGACGTCATCGACAATTTTTTTAAATAGCAACCCCCAATTTTCACCATGCCATTTGAAAGAGCGTGTCATTCTACATACATACATCATGAAAAATGATGGTGTTACATAACAAAAATTTCAAGAAAATAATGAAGATTTTAAAATTTAATTTTTACTAGAGGATTTTTTCAAAAACAGCTTAATATATCAACTTTGTTTTGCAAGTTGTTACAGTTACATGCAAAGGCGAACATTTTGATACGTCAGAGCGCAGGGTACGAAGAATAAAGCAAACTGTCATGTCGGGTTGCCGTTGAGGGAACGCGAAATCTGAGTTGCTCAAGTAATTGAGGAGAATCTACTTCATTATTTATAAGTTTATTCATAAAAATCAGTGATTGAATTTTCCTGCGATTTTCGAGGCTCACCACAGAAAATCTACTTAAGAGCTCATTTTGGGGGTTCCAATTAAAGGATGACTACCATCCAGTTTATAAGAAAAAAATTGTAGAAAACGCCGCTGAACATTTTCCAAACTTTCCACATTCTTATTGTACCCAGGTTGCCATACCAGTATGGACCTGACAAAGGCATTGAAGAGCAGCATTTGTGTATCAGTGCAACCTTTTGAGTTACGGATCACAAATCCCAAATTCCTAATAGACGTTCTTATAACTTCATTTACATTCAAGTAAAAGTTAATATAGTGTCAAACGTAACCCCTAGGTCTTTAATGGAATCTGGTCGATTTAAAACTGTGCCACCGATACTGTATAAACAAATGGAAACACTTTTTTCGTAAATGTCATAACGTTACATTTTACTACATTTAATGATAATAATAATAAAGTGTCTTTATTAACAGAACATAGTAACAAATACATATTTATGAAAGACGGCGAGATTCAACAATGTTGCTCTTCCACCTAACCGTCTCAAAGTTAAATCAATTAAGAAATTAACTTGATGCTAGCAATAAAAATATAATAGGAAATTGAATAAAGTAATAAATTCAATTATTTGCACATATACTAGCCTTGACCTGTCTCCTGAAAGTTAAACTGTTAGTTGACAATTTAGAGGCATGAGGTATATTATTATAAATAACTACAGCATTATAAGTGAAGGATCTACGATATAGAGAGGAAACATGTCTACGTACAACATAAAGATCTTTATGACGCGTTGCACAGCTATGGATATCACTGCCCTTAATAAATTTATCGAATAAATAACTGGGTGTTTTAGTATTAATAACTTTATATACTAAACATGCCATATGCAGTTGAAAACGTTGGTTTAAATTAAGCCACTTGGATTGTTTGAATTTAGAGCTAACATGATCATATTTACGTAAATTAAAGAAAAACCTAACACATGCATTTTGCACTCTTTGTAAACTCTCCTTGTCTTTATTTAAAATGGCAGGCCAATATACGGTATCACAATAAGCAATGTTACATAAGATTAAAGAATCACATAGCTTTAATTTAACCTCTGAAGTTAAATAATCTTTATGTAAATAAAGTGAACGCAGCTTAATGTAAGATTTTTGGATAAGCAAATGCACATGTTTAGTGAACCTGAGCTCATCATCAAAATAAACTCTTAGATTTTTACAGCTGTCAGTAGGTTGCACAATTTCTCCATCAACAATAATTTCAAATCGTGGATTTGATTTAACCAAATTTTTATGCCTACCCACTACAAGTAATTCAGTTTTTGCACCATTTAATATCAACCCATGAGCCCTAGATACTAAAACAATTTTTTTTAAATCATCATTAATTTTATGAACAGAAGGGTTCAATTCATTCAGTGGAAAATGAAAATACAACTGACAATCATCAGCATATTGGTGGATGCGGACATGCTTAACTGCATTAGATAAATCTGAAGTATAAAGCGAAAAAAGCAATGGACCTAATATGCTACCTTGCGGCACTCCCATGGCGGTGTTTATCAAAGATGAAGATGTTCCATTAATGACAACTTTTTGACACCTATCGGACAAGTAACTCCTAAAGAAATTAACAGCATCAGTATCCAGGCCAAGATATTTGAGTTTAGTACATAGAGTAGCATGATGAATTGTATCGAAGGCTTTGCTGTAATCAAGTAAAATAAGACATGCCGTTTCACCGTTATCACAAGCTCTATACAATTCATCGCTTACATGTAATAAGGCAGTACAAGTACTATAATTTGATCGAAATCCGGACTGAGTTGGAGACATAATAGTATTTTTTTCTGAAAAGATAATAAGCTGTTCATGAACAATTTTTTCTAAAATTTTTGAAAAGGTGGAAAGTAAGCTAATAGGACGGAAGTGAGAAATATCAGTCGGATTAGCGTTTTTAGGAATAGGGACAACTATTGCCTCTTTCCAACATGTTGGAAATGTTGCTTTAGTCAAAAATTCATTGATAATAAATGTGATGTGGTCAAGCACATGAGGTATGATCAAACCCAACATCTTACAGTTAATACCATCTGCACCTGTAGCATTAGATTTTATAGTGTGAAAAACCTCCATTACTTTTTCTGAACGAACGGCTTCAAATTTAAATAATTCGTCAACGCCTGGCAAAGTTTTACCACTATATGAATTAGTAATGAACTCATGGTCTACATTTACTGATGGTAACGTGTTAATAAAAAAATCGTTAAAATCATGAGCAGTAGCAATCAAATGTGAACTTTTAGAAGCATTATTTTGTACATTAAGAAACTTTAAAGTCCTCCAAAAACTTTTCTGATCAGTTAAAAATTTATGTTGCAGGTACCCTCTTTTTTCAGACTTGATGGCAGTATTAACAAAATTTCTCAATTCCTTATACTCCTGCCAGTGCGATCAGTTTTTAATTTTTTATATTTAAGATAAGCCTTATCCCTTAAACTTATCATTAGTTTAAGGTTAGGCGTGAGCCAGGGAGCAGGAGGTTTAGAAATTCTAACAGTTTTACAAGGAGCATGAATATCAAATAAAAACTTAATTTTGTCATTAAAGTAGATAACCATTTCATCAACATTATTCAAATAATAAATATAATTAAAATCAATTAAATGTAAGTCGTGGACAAATGCAAAATAATCAAAATTAGAAAAATCTCTAAAAGTTTTACATAGTTGAGGTTGACGCGATATTTTTAAATTTAAATTACAACTAATAAGACGATGATCGGAAATACCTTGCATATTTATTACGTCAACACTAAAAAGGTAAAGGTAATTAAGCTTACTGGTAATTCGGCCATATTTGGCCCTTTTTACCTACTAACTTATACTACCATCCACCCTTACAATCACAAACATCCATGGGTAGGACAGAAAAATTCCTGCCCCGTGTTGGATTCGAACCAACTTCCGGCCGCTCATGCTTCCCTGGCAGCGACTGTTCGTCATCGCCTTGGCCGCTCGGCTACCGTCAGCCCTACGTCAACACTAACTGGCAAATCAGAATTAGAAGATACAATGATATCAATTAGTGTTTTACTTGTTGCCGTAACTCTGGTCGGGGAAGTAATAAGTTGACGTAAACCATATTTGTTGAAAAAATTAAATAAAATTTTGTAATCATAATTAAGTTTGTCTAAAAAATCTACATTAAAATCCCCTCCAAAAAGTAGCACATCAAAATCAGGTAGCAATGTAACTAAAGTATTTTCCAGCTGTACAAGACCGTCTGAAAGGTTATAACGGGACGGGATTTAAGGGAAGGTTATTTAAATTGCACCAACCGTTTACTCCATTCAAACAGTGCTGAAGCTTTAAACAATCAAAAATAGTATATATGGCACAGAAAATTTTCACATCATCCGCATACAGTAAATAAAACACATCTGTTTCCTCAATTATATCATTGACGAAAAATATGAAAAGAAGTGGTCCAAGGGTCAACCTCTGGGGCACTCCTTAGATATAAAGCCATAGCATTCAACATAGTGTTTCTCCCCTTTTAAATAGACTCAAGAGAGACGGAGATAACTCTACATGTTTAAGTTTCTTAAGTAAAATGCCATGATCCAATCTGCTGAAAACCCTGGAAAAATCTGTATAATTACATCTACTTAAACATTGTTGCCCATGTTTTCAGCAATAAATTGAGTTACGCAGAGCAAGGTTACTTGCTGTTGACCTATTTACCATAAAATCATGTTGGTAAATGAAAATCGGTCCTTGAATATGAATATATATTATAAAAAGCAATCTCCAAAATGTTAGCAAAGTTATTTATAATAGTAATAAGTCTGTAATCCTCAATATTGCTTTTGTCACCTTTCTTAAATATGGAACAAAATCCTGAATACTTCCAAATATTGTAAGTATTCACAAATTCCAATATATAGAGTAAAAAATAATAAGTAACATATATAAAATGGGCGCAATTTAAAAATCCTCAAATTTAACAACAGATTTGGGAATCTCGAATATAAGAGTTTCAGCATTCATCAGAGCACATCTAAATTTCCAAAATTGTTACAATTGTAGTAGAAAATCGATGACCTTAAAGAAATTAATATTTTTCATATGATTCAAACTATACAAAAATAGAAACATAAAGAATCTACAATAGCTAAAGTCAATTTCAAACCTGAAATACGATGTCTTCTACGTCTCAAATCTCCAACCGTCTTATAGTTATGTAATTTGAATTCAGGTATACCTCAAACGCACGAACACTCAGTTTTATTTGACTTAGATGTTATTAAGACCGTGACAAGGAGGAATTGGTTTCGAGTTTTCTCCTGAATTGTGTAACTTTCGCCAACTTGATTAATTATAGTCTAAGTAATCCACGTTGTTCGGAAAGTCCTGCCACAACTGATATTAACAATTATTAGGATCCCGAACTCGTAGTTCTATTGTACAGTGCGAAAGTAGTTTCACTACCACTGTTACAAGAGGTTGCAAAAGTTGAAATACTCGTACGCATGTTTCATCCAGATTAAAAAAGACTTCTTTAGTGTCTCCAGTTTTTAAGAGTGGTGATGCCAAGAATATAGGGAATTACCGTCCTTCCCTTCGTCACGGAATTTTCTAATTGATCTTAAGTAGAATCTTCGCTAACAAATAATTTCATCTTTATCGATAAGAACTGACTTCATGTTCTGCTTTTCCCAGCAAAAATTCAACTCTCGTAAGACGGCCCATAATTTTTGGCAAATCGTTGTCCTCTGAAAGTTCACTTAAAATTTTGTTTAGCGTTGGTATTTATTTTTTAAAATAAAATGAGTGTACTTTTCTGCGAATGCCATTTTTGAAGAAATCAGCTATAACGACTTTTGACTTCCCTGTAGATGATTTTGGGGGATTTTTTTTCCTTTAAAAGTCTGTAGATAGTCGATTTTCCAATCTCTGTCATTTTGGAACACTTTTCCACGATGGCGTCAATACTGTTGGTAGGATTTTGGTGTTTCAATGCATTAAATACATTTAATATAATAATCTTCTCATTCTAAGACAGCGCAGATCTTTTCACGCGTTTAGCAGGTATGTAATCTGATAAGCTCGACATTGTACCCAAACAATATTATATCCACTGACACAATAGTCACTAAACACAAGTCGAATTTTACTCTACTGCACTAGCACGTCTTCGTATATTCATCTCTAAGACTGGATTGATCTGTCACAATACACTGGCTCCTGCCCTATGATGTATCCAATAAAATATACTAATGTACACCCATTACCTGTTAGCATTAGTGTTACCCGATAATTACCTGAAACGAAATATTACCACGCCCATAGGTGGTTCTTATCTCTTCATTTCCAAACAGACTATAACAAGAATTTTGTGTCATCGGCATCTTGTAAAAATTTTGAAACATCCTTTTTCGTTAATATTCTTGACTTTTTTGGTTTGTATCCCACTGATTGCTTTTTCAGAAAGGCAATTAAATTCTTGAATTTACTGATGTAAACATTTTGTCGCATACAGATTGTAGACTAGATGATTTGTACTTCTTGGATGATTCTTCAAAAAATGCTAATAATGCCGTTTCATTTCTTTCATATTTTATATTTTTAGATGCACACCAATCACTGAGTAGTTTATAAAATTGTTCGTACTTGGTTCCCGATTTATCTGGCAAAAGTGAAGCTACTGCAGTTTTTTCAATTTTAAGAGGCAACTTTTCTGTTTCATGAGTCACTCATTATTTCAATTCACACTACTATTTTCACAAGAAAATATAAAAACGAAACTCAATTTTGTTTATTACGAGTTTGACAGGTTCCCATAACAATGTTTTTGCTTCTTGATTTTGAATCAAAACTTACAAACTGGATCTGATTTAGGATTTTTCTCAATTTAAGAGAGGTAAAAATGTTTGCAGTTCTAGATAAAACTTTATATAGTAGACGTGGGATAACGTTGTTTTTTATTACATTCGTGGAATTACACGACTCGGACTACGTACTCATCGTGCTAATGTCTCACTCATGTATAATAATGCTTATATCCCACTTGTACTATAAATTATTACGCGCTACTGCTTCTAACCAATTACACCATCTAGTTATAATTGATTCGGGAAGCAGGGGTATGCTTGGTGAAGCTTCCCTTAGAACTTTCTTTCTTGTAGACGCCTTAGTGAAAACGTAACAATTAAAAACTACTGAACGCCCCCAAGCATTAGTAGGTTCGTCTATAATGAAATAAACGAAATTGTTTGCAATGTCTTTACGAATTAATGTTAGTACATTGTTGTAAACCCTATGGACATATCGTACTTTCGAGGGATTTTTCGGTCCATATATTTTGCTAAAAACGTACATAACTTGAGGTTATCTACTTTTTTTAACGGAATATTTCTTCTAAGAAAGTTCATACAAAAATACAGCGCGAGACAAGGCTTGACTCTTCAAATGTCACTTATCAGAAGAATTTTTAATACGTTCACACACAGTACAAAATAGGTCATTTCCTTTAATACGTATGTTACTATAACATTCGGGATAACTGTCAAGCTACATTTAAAATAATTCCCGTTTTCTCTTCTTTGGGATGTTACTTCACTTCATTCACTTCTCCCCTCAGCTAATAGTTATTAATATAAATTATGTTACTATTCATAAATAGCTATTTAAATACACACGGCGAATACAATTTACAGCAGACGTAAAAAAGAAACGTATCGACGCGACACCGACTATTACAGCGTTCCGTAAATAACTACAACTAAAAGCGCAGTTCGAAATGCGAGTCAGCTGAAATGGCCCACGATCTGCGCGTTTGGCCCTGTTAGACTCTGCACTAACTCCATCACATGTTAAATTGCAAAGGGTATAATGTCCAGAAGTCCTATCATAAGCTAGGAAATGCATCACGTGATCATAATCTGATAGATGTAATTCACATAATGCTAGTTACGAAAAAAACAATCTCCCAATTCTTTATTTGGAGAACGGAGAATATTCAAATAGTAGCAAAATAGTTTTTTATTTCAAATTATGACAATATCTTTGAAGATATAGCAATTTTCTTGATTAATCTCTGCAATACACTATTTTATACAGAAGTTCTCTTTTCCACGCGTATTTTGTTACATTTTGATTTTTCCTTTCTCCTGTAAAGCTTCTGATATTGCAACTTTTCAAACTATACTCCTCTAGTGAACAATGCGTACATTTACAATCATTTCAACAGTGAAGCACATCTTCATAAAATATAAACATGTAAACAAATTAATACTTAATGTATTTCAGGCTCTTTCACAATTTATTATATTTTTGAATAATTTGTATCAATGCTTTCTAGAGCAATAAATTCATTTTGCTATATGCGAGCAAACTAATTCTTCATTTTAAAACGTTCCGAAAAAGAGAATTCATCAGTTTAATCAAAATCTAATATCGCCTTTAAACATCCCATTCGCCCGTATTTACATCTCCTACACAAAAAACGAAACACGCCAAGAGAGAAACGAATACCCAATTTACATTAACTGCATAAAGATATTACGTTGCCGTTTTTGACGGCAAACATGAAAACCGGATTGGATTCTGAATTCCGAACAGATCCCGGAGCATTTTTATTACTCCAAACCCGCGACCTTTTAAATCATACCTCGTTTAAGGCCTCCGGATGTGAGTTTATGAGTTTTTCATCATTTCTGTCAATATTTATGGACACCGTACGGACATACACGTATTTCTCGTCAAAAAGGAATATGCCAAGGAAGAGATACACGTGTAGAAAAATGTACAAAGTGATACAGAGTTATTCAAAATTTATCTATTTAAAAAAATTTTGGAATAGATGCGCCATGAAAAATGGAGTCAATATCGCAATAGTTATTTGCGTTACAAGGCCGGGAAATTGTATATTAAAGTACCAGTCTAGATGTTTACGGACGAGGCGACAAAGGAGCCGTGTCAGGAATTTCTAGACGAGTACTTTAATGACGTTTCACGGCCGTGTATCGTACAACGTTTTATTTCTTACGGTGTTGTTTTAAAAATTAAATTTTAATGTTTTATTTTACATAACCTGCCTCTATGTAGGTGTCAGCGCGGTTTCGATTCTTGTTTTATCGCATAGTTTTGATTTAGCTTAGTTAGGTAAAAACAAAAATAACAAATTTGACAGTTTGTCATCCCGTGCGTATTTTGTGATAAGTTCGTAAAAAATGGAAGAAATCGATCTAAAATGTGCTGAAGCAGTAAATTGGTGCCTACGAAGTCTTCTGCTCGTTATGAGAAGGAATACCAGCTCTTCAACGTGTGGAGAAAAACCTATAAGGTGGAAAACGGCCTGAATGAGAATATCCTTTTGGTGTACTTCTTGGATATCTCCAAAAAGATGAATCCTGCGACAATGTGGGCAAAATATTCGATGCTCAAGTCTATGCTGATGGTAAAAGAAAGAGGTGATATTTAAAAATATCCAAAACTGGTGGCTTTCTTAAAAAGGCAAGCGGTTGGTTATTAGGTAAACAAATCAAAAGTTCTAACAAGAGAAGAAGTTAATAGATTCATGAAGGAAGCCCCATCAGAAGAGTATCTTTTGATGAAGGTAAATAAGTTTAACCTTTTCATTAATTTTGAATTAAACAAAGTGCATCTTGAATGATATAGGTACTCAATGCCAATTAATTACAAAAAATACATTTCTTGGTTTCGTTAGTCGAAATTTCATCAATTTGACAATCAGTTTTAAACCATTTTCTCATTGTTACAGGTAATCGCAATGATAGGCATTGCTGGCTCTGTACTCGGCCCGGTGTTGTTCCTAATATATGGTAACGATCCTGAAAGCTGTCTCACAGAATATGTATCTTCAGCACTGTATTCTGACGACTCTTCTGTAGGTGTTTCCCATAGAATTAAAATTATATTTGAGAACAACTGTAATGCTATTTTCTTTAATTTACGTGATTGGTTAAATTCCTATGATTTATATTTAAATAAATCCAAAACTAGCTACATATGATTCCATACAGCACAGAATCATAATGACTTAGATATTAATATTTCAGTTAGTGATGATATCCTGGAAAGGGCGATTAATCTTAAGATGTTGTTTAACAATTGATAAAACTCTCAGCTGGAAAAGTCATTGTGTTGGATCATGTTCCAAACTGGCATCTTTTTGGTACCTTCTTCGAAATTTGAAACAGGTGTTTAATATGAATCAACTCATTTCTGTTTATTATGCTCAGGTTTATAGCAGAATTAAGTACGGTATATGTTTTTGGGGTTTGGCTACAATGGCATCCGACGTGTTTATTTGTCAAAAACGTATTATAAGATGTTTGATGGGTGTATCAACGCTAACATTTTGTCGTATCTTATTCGAAAAGTTAAATTTGCTGACATTTACATGCATATATTTGATGGAATTCTGCACTTATGTTTACGATAATCAAAATTTATTTGCTAGGAATATCGATCATCACAATTATTTTACTAGAAACAGAAATAACTTTGTAAAAATCTGCCTTCCGTTAAAGGTCTAGACATTTTCAACCGATTGCCCATGGAGATTAAAAAAACATCTTAAAAAGTATCTAATCGATAAGTGCTTCTATGACATTAATGAGTTTTACTCATGTACTAATTAATTTGTTTGTTATTAATAATTAATACAATAGTGGCAGAAGCAGTTGAATTTCCTGCATTAAAATAGGTCTTGTAAAATGTTATGTTTTTCTTTCCTTGGGAATTTCTTTCAATTTTTGTCCGATCGCCGATTATATGCCTTATCAGGTTTTACACTGGACCAGTTTCCAGGGCCGTGCGGAAATATATTTTTAAATCAATTTTGAATTACTCTATTTGATTCTATTTTTACAAAATTGTATTTGTAAGTCCCCTGTACATTAGAAAAGATAAGTGCAGACTGACCAGATAAAAAAACATCGAAGACTGTCACGTACTATTTTTTTCTAGCTAAATTGAGTGGGGTAAAAAGTTATTTATCTACAATCCTTAATTAAAGTAGGGTTTTTTGCTTGACAGCGACAATGAAAAGTTGAGTTTAATTATCACATGATTGTAACTTTATTACATTAATCTTAGCAAACGCTCGTGTAGCAACCAAGTAACCAATTAAACAGCGTCCTTATTAAGTAGTAAATTTAACAATTGTCAAATTTTGTACAATTTGCGTAGTTTAGTTGAGACAATTTTAGTTGAAAAAATGATGGAAAATAGTGAGAGTGATATCTCGAATACACCTCCGGAGATTAGAAATGCTGCAGAAATTGCAACTTTAGGTTTGTTGCCAGAAAAATCAAAGAAGTTATGCGAGAAGCAATATAGCCTATGGTGGACAAAAGTCACTTTCAATATCAACCTCTTTAAAAAGGCAATAGGCTTAGTGTTACAACCAACTCGTGTTAGTTTCGTACCCGGTCTCCTCTACTTACTTTAGCGGAAAATATTGAAAACTATGTAACATTTTCCATATCAGCCTTTTTCAAGAGACACGAATCTATTTTTTTTTTTAATTGTAACTAGTATTGGCATCTTGTGCCAGACTTTTTAAAAAAATATGTTCATGTAGTTTTTTCTTATATTCCTCAATAATAGAATTTCTAGACCCCTGTATACTGCTGAAACTTTTTTTAATTACCATTTGCCTATATTTTGTCCAATACACACATGATTTTTTCAAATACGTGCAAAATGGATTATTTTAATCGAAGTTGCGTTTGTCAATTTCGTAAAAAAATAAGCCTAAGAACGGTATTTAAAAATTTAATTTGGTCACGTCCCCACAAAACGGTCTCCGCCACAGCGTAGACCTGTGATGTCTGACGCTGTTCGCACGTGTTTACCTACATACAGCAGTGTGCTTTAGTTCATAATCTGTATGCGATTTTTATGCTTTCAGACAACGCAGGACATACGATTAGAAGAATTAATTTGTCATTTGTGATTTAATTAAATGTTATTGTGTTAAATAGACATTGGTATTAATAAAGTTGCAAAACAGACTCGAAAAATGGGCACGGAAAGAAATACGAATACCGCATACGGCGCCTAATAAAAAATATTTCACCGTGCTAAAAAATTAAAAGAAAACTGTAGTGTAGGGCGATGAAACGCGCCAAAAGGAAGCATTGCAACATTGTTTGCTTCATTCCGATTACAAATAACATATTCTGTATTTACTCCTGTCATTTACCTGATTTAGAATGTTATAAGAGGCATTTATAAAATGTTGCTATCTGACTTCACTGTATTAAATTACCCGTTATTCTGAAAACATAATAAACAAAAGTAATAAATAAAGATTTTTTAAAAATGTTTTAGGAGAAATAAAATCAGAAGTAAATAGCAATAAAAATGTATTAAATTAATTTTTTTTTAAATAATAAATGTTGAATATCATTATTCATTACTTTTACTTATTATTTTTAAAATTAAAAGAAGTAATTTAATGTGAAATCAGATGACATAATTTTATAAGTGCTCAAGTAAAACCAGCAGATCTATATTGTAAACAAACACACACATCACCATTGATAATTATCGCATTACCTACACAGTATTTAAACTATCTGTAAATGTATCTATGACCCACAAAAACGCAAAAATTACAAGAAACAAACGCCTATTTATATCATTAAAACTGTAACCTACTGGATTCATAGAAACAATCTGCGCTGAACGTCACACCTGTGATATCGCGTTTTCGGCCACGTGGTTTTGTTTACATTCTATGGCAATTTATTAATGTGATTATGTGATTATTGCCGCCAGACACATGTTGCGACCTTTCAATATGTTTGAAAGATTACCCTGTAATAATACATATCAAACCAATATACATTTTTTTACTGTTTTAGAAAGGTATTTTAAGCTAATATAAATCAAATCTCCTACAATTCCTATCAATGAAGTCATATGTATGTTCTCTGATACCAAACATCTAGGTATGCTAATGAACAATTCCACAGACAAAGCTCTATTCAATAATTGTCCACTGAGTAATTAGTTTCACACAATATTGTTAATACCTAAAAATATATAAAAAATTTTACATAAAAGGTGAACATTTTTCAAGTAGGTATTGTCATATTTAATTCATTGACAGTATGTCACTTTTTGTCATTGTCGATATTTAACTTCAAATAATTTTAATTTTTATAACAATTTTTATAGTTAGATATTTGATTCAACTTAAAGGAGACCACCTGAAGAAGCAATCCTAAAAATGCAGAAATAGGTCAGATCTCATCTAGTGTGGTTGAATTTGTCGTGTTCCCACTGCCAAAAAGTGAAGTTAGATATTTATCGAGTGTTTCATTAGGTTAGTAAATTATTTTCTTTAGATAATTATTGAATAGAGCTTTGTCTGTGGAATTGTTCATTAGCATACCTAGATGTTTGGTATCAGAGAACATACATATGACTTCATTGATAGGAATTGTAGGAGATTTGATTTATATTAGCTTAAAATACCTTTCTAAAACAGTAAAAAATGTTACAAAAGTTAATAATAAGGAATATATGGGTAGATATTGTGGGTGTAATTCAACGCAGGTTGGGGCTTTTGTCCACTGAGTAGTTAGTTTCACACAATATTATTAATACCTAACAATATACAATATAAAATTTTTGCGACATTTTCTAAAAAATTAGAATCGTGTCTCTCGAAAAAAGCAGATAGAGAAAATGTAATACAGTTTTCAACGTTTTCCGCTAAAGTAAGTAATTGCCATCAAAATTTGATATAAAAAAAAAATACCCTCACAAAACCAATATCTAATTATTCGTTTCATGCGGGCCACTCTCTCTAGTCAACGAAGTCAACTGTTCCATTCACGTGCTCCTGCCCTAAATATATTAAAATTATTAAATTTTCCCAAACCGGATCTCCCTTACTCGAGACGGCAATTAAAGTGTCGACTCAGAGACGCGAAGTTAGCTTTGACAGAGACTCTATAAAGCGCCTTGGCTTATTACTCTACATAAAGATAGAGCGGAACGACCCGATCGCATCGAGAGCCCATTCGTCGAGCAGATTACAAACGACGGATTGTCGCTTTATTTAGAAACCGATATTTCATTACCGAACCGTAATAGAGTTAGTGCATGTTCCAATATTGGATTTGGGTCAGGTATATCCTAGACAAAGTTCGTAAAATCTTTACAGTCAGTTTAATGACACTTTCCAAACATCTAACAAAGACATAATTCTATTTTTAGTGGGTTCCTTGCAAAATTGAGCTGTTTCTTGGAACTCTATATAGGGTGTTACTGAAATAAGTGCAATTCAGTCATTTACCACTCCTGATAACCCAAACGTCTCCCTTCAGCCGTGCTTTAGCCTGAATCTCAGAACTGCCTACCACTAACCCTAGTCCAGGGGTCACCAAATGGCGGACCGCGGTCCGGATCTGGACAGCCGACCTATTTTGTGCGCACCCAGAAGAATCTAAGAATCAATCAATACAAAAATTTGTGGTAATTTAATTTAGTAACTGCTCACTTTGTGAATTGTTTTTTTGCGTTTTTGTTCGTTACCTGGATAAAATCAAAGAAATTTTTATTGAAGATCTGATGTTGAAGTACCCGAGGAGAAGACATGTTCAAGGTGATAATGGATTATTTCGAAATTAAACTTGAAAAACTAATATCAGTATCCACCGACGGTGCGCCAGCAATCGTTGGAAGCAATAAAGCAATTGAAATCATTTCTGGATGAAGTTAATGCTCAATATGATGATTTATTGATGCACAACAATGTAAGGTGATTAAGCAAAGGCTGCGTCTTACAAAGATTCTTTGCCATTTTAGAAGATTTGAAGACATTTCTTTCCAAAACTGATCAGGCTTCACCAAACGTCTTCGGACATTTTTAAACATATTAATGACCTGAAACTTAAGCTTCAAGGGAGAGGAAAGCTTGTATAAAAACTTCTGTCAGAAGTGAGAAGCTTTTCACGAAAACTCGATCTTTTGAAAAACGATATTGATAATGAACGCATGCACTTTCCTAATTTAAAGATAGTTAACAGTGGCAACGAAATTAAGGTCGGCCAATAATGATCTTAAATCGGAATTCGAAAACAGATTCGAATTGATAACGTTGTGGAATTTCTCAGTAAGATTTACTCTCTACAGTCCGATGATGAATGGAGCAATGCAAATGTTTTCGGGAGGAATAAAGCTGCACTATAGATGGAAATGACTGACTTCAAGAAAATACTGTTTTAAAACACATAAATTCGGAAGTTCTTTGTCAAGAATTTTAGATACAATTTGTATGTGGTAATAAATACCCAAACTAAAAAAATGGCTTTGAAAGATTGTACAATGTTTGGATCAACATATAATTGTGCAGCGTTTTCTAAGATGAACATTAAAATTACATTTCGATCTCGTCTTCCCGATGACCATCTCCAGGATTTAATGACAATAGCTTCACCAACTTAACTCCAGACTTCAGATACATTGTTTAGAGTAAAAAGTGTCAATTTTCGCATTAATATTAGGTACTTACTTTGTTATTTTTTAATTAGATGTGCATATCCTTAATAAAAAAAATATTCACATTTCTTTTCGTTTTATTTTTTAATTGATATTACGGATCACAAAAGATGTATATATTTTTTAAACCGTCCCAGAATGAAACTAATTGGTTGATCCCTGTTCTAGTCCATGTCACTGAAGAGTAAATATTATTAGCCTCAAACAAACTTAAACCTAAAATGACGGCTGGTCCCGACCTGATTCTAGCTTTCTTATTCCGAGACTGCTCGGCTGTGTTCCGTAGGCCTTTGTATTATTTGTTCAATTTGATTCTAAAAACTTCGTATTTTCCTATTGTTTGGAAGAAATCAAGAATTTGCCCTGTTTTTAAAAAAGAGGATAAAAATAACGACTCAAACTTTCAAATGTTTGCAATCAATATTGCACAAGTACATTACTCGTCATTTCTGAAGCACAACATGGTTTTATCGCTCCACAATATCAAATCTCGTTTGTAAGACACAATACATCTCTGAGGCCCTTGATGTGAGAAGTCAGGTAGATGTCATCTACACCGACTTCTTTAAAGCTTTTGATAGAATTAACCATAAGATTCTCCTCAAAAAACTTGAATCCTACGGTTTATCTCACTCGCTTCTCCATCTGTTTATATCTTACTTTTTCAACAGGCTGCAACATATCCAAATTCATGGGTTTAAATCAGACGAATTCATCAAGTGTCTGAGGTACTGCAGGGTTCAATACTGGGTCCTATCTTTTTCATCATATTTATCAACGACATTACTGATGTCATTGATGTAAACAAGCTGCTGTACGTCGACGACGAAATTTTCATAAATATTATTATTATTCACTCATTATTATTCCTCATCCTGTAACTGGGTTTATACCCATTGGGTGTTGTAATTGATATAAATAAATAAATTTATTTTCGAAGCTTCATTGTATATTATACAGGGTGTTTTGAAAAACATTAGCATAAATTCAGAATCTGATTTTGAAAAAATATTACAATTTGTTCCTATGAACCATAAGCGTATCTTTTCCATTTTCAAGATACAAGGCGTTGAATATAATTTTTTAGAATCTAGTTTCGCTCCTATCTTCCACAAAATTTGACCGAACGAACTGAAATTTTGCGGGGTCTATGGGGATGCTAAATGCTCTGGAGTTATTAAATTTTGGCTATATCGTGCAGGGCGTTCACTGTTCACTTGAATCTACTAGCTAGCTACTTGACTTTGGCGCACTATGCCTGATTTTGCTCGAAAACGGACAAATTTTAGCACTTCTTACAAGAGCACCTTTCTTGTTTAGAATAAAATTTGCTATAACAGAAAGTGACGAAAGGTAAAAGTGAGAAGCGTTCTGAAGGAACTCCAAATAAAGTTGTCCATTCAATCGTTCCGGTAATACGAATGGTCCAGATATTAATTAATTGGAACTGATATTGATGATGCGAACAATAGTGGCATGAGGATTTTAATTTTTTTCAGCCCATACATTTGTGTTGTGTAAATTGGTGATACCATTTTCGGTAAACCTTTCTTCATCCGTGAAAATAATAGTGCTAATGAAGTATACATTATTTCGTTGCTGATCCAATAGCCAGTTTGCAAACTGCATTCTACAGTTCATCCATTTTTTGCAAATGGTATGGATATAACAGTTGTTCTTGAAGAACTTTATGTACTATTGTTTTCGATGTATTAAACTGTGCTGATAATTTTCGAGCGCTCGTTGATGGAGTGTTTTCTACAGCAATAAAAATATTTTCCACCACTAGCGGCTTACGTACGTTTCTTCTCAGTTCAGCATCAGTACTATTGTTTCCAAATTTTCGTACAAATATGAAGAAATTCAATAATATGTATTAACTTATTAACCGGCCACCATTCTCTCTTAGACGTTGATCAATTCGTTAAAATGTCTTCTGGTTTGACAGAGCAAATCTGTTGTGATATAACCTTCAGGTTTGTAAAGCATTGCAAGACACAAGACAGATGCATATCTGCACACTGAATAAACGAGTATTCCACGTGTATTTCGAATTAATTCACAATTAAATTCACCACGAAATCCAAAAATCGGTTAATTAATAACAGAGTAAAGGATCAATGTGTCAGCGATGTGAAAGATGACATGTTCTAAAATGTAGAATATTTCATATATTTCGTATCATAGTAAGTTTTCTTAATGCTGATAAATTACTAAAGCGTACATTTTTTGCGAACATGGGTCGAACTTTTTCTTGTACATGGTTCATTTTATCAGAGTTTACTGAATAAATAAGCCGTACCGCCGCACGTAAATACTGTCGCAAAAAATGTTCAAGTACGAGGGACTTAAAAAGTAGTTTCTTTCCAATTGGGAAATATTTATATATGAGGGATATTCCAAAAGTGTGATGTAAGGCTGCTTATTGTATAAATAAAATATTTGTAATGTAATAAATATAAATATTATAAAACGATTTTAGGTAAATGTATACAGTTAGTTAATCTTGAAAGTCGTATATACTTTCTTGTAAATTTTAAAATAAAATATATAGTAGATTATATAAAAAATAATGTAGCCATGAGGAAAATAAATAATAAAATGTTTATTTAAATATTTAAAAACATTATTTTAAAATTAAAATAGGAAATAATATAATCTACATTGTTTACAAGTTAAAAATGCTGCGGTATATGTCTTTTTTTAATTGCTCTTTTAATGCAACTTTTCTTGGACTCCTACACGAAAGTGTTTGTGACGATTTTTATATTCTTGATTTGTAATTTAATAAACTATATATTCTTTTCAGCAAAAAAAATACTCAAATGAAAACCCAATGTGCAAGTATGTCCAGGTCATTTTTTAGTACTTAATATTATTTTAGTGATTTGGGTATTTCTTTACCTATATTAAATAATGTGAGACAAATTATTTTCATTTATTTAAAGATGTTACTGTACAAACCATTTTTATTATATACTGTTTGTGAACAGGTCTCACTTAGAATCGCTGTACCAGTTTGAAGTTCAGAATTTTGAAATTTTGGCGCCAAAATAGTTTTAGTATTATCAGAAATGCTTGAGTGTAAAATTTATATGACACATTTACGTACCTATACTTACATAATTATTGCATATTACACTTTTTTTAATAAATTCCAGTACAAATAACTTACTTGTTGGTTTATACAAAAACAATGTTTGACGTTTCATTTGAAAAATGTTTGTCTCAAATTCTAATTTTTTTATAGCATTGATCAAGGCAATCTTTCAAATAAAGATTCTAATTTTTATCGGCGTACCGCGTAAAATGTTATATCGTAACCTATTTCTTTATATTAGTTGAAGAAATATATAATACATACCTTGAACAATGAAAAAAGGAAAAACCACGTCTTGAGGGACAATTATTCACAGTACAATATATCACGGGCATTTTTAGAAGAAAAATAAAATAAACACTAAAAGATTTTCAAGGTTTTTTTGTCTCACACTATATCGATCGCACTCAACAGGTTACAGTTTTAGCGTCGGCCACCGTGTAGGATCCTGAACGGTCCTCAAGACGGGTGAGGAGAGCGGAATTGGTATGGCGGGCGTGTTCGAGAGTGAAACAACTTATATATTTATTCTGTAAACTTTGATTTTATCGACAATAAATTTTTAAATCTAATGTTGAAGCTACCCAGATTTATAATTTTGAAGTCTTATAATAATATTAAGTTGTAAATCTTAGCCTTGGTAAACTAAAAAGAGCTAAATATGTTTCAAGGACACTATTTTAAGAGGTCCATACTAGTGCCCATCACATTAATTTTTTATTATATTTTATTAAGTACTTTAAAAGTTATTCAAGAAAAACCGATTTCCAGCGGCGTCCTTCTGGCACCTATATCTCCGTAGGGAGGGACTGTAGGTCAAAATTTTGTAGGAACTTGTCATCTTATTTTTTCATGTTCTATCTGCACCCGAGAGATTTTCCACATTTTCTCAGTCGTTTTTTTTTTTCATAATATCGGTTTCTATTTATGAAATAAGCTTCATACATGAGGAAAAAATTATATTTTACAAAATACAAGAAGTCTTTGTTATCCATTTTCATTTCCCTGCATGTGACCCATTTCCTCTTTTATCCATTTGGCATTATGTACACATCAAGCCAAAATACCAGTTTTACGATTCGAATTACCCACCTGCGGCGGCATATCGATTGTTCGTGTGTTTTGGAACTTGCATGCACGTCCATAATTATCCGGGAAATATGACGGCGTCATCCTTTTAGGGAAATTAATGAACACGTCGAGCCAAACTGTTGCTCGCAAACTCAATAACGATAATCCGGGCCGACTGTACGCAGAAAATCCCGCTGCCCTCTCGAATTAAGAGGTCGGTCACCCAGATAAGGTCGGGTAAAGTCTCATTTTGGCAAATTAGGGGATCGTTTCTCGGGATTTTATTAAATTATTTCGTTAATTTTGGCGAGGGGGGTTCACTGTGCTATCGATTTTCAGAGGAAAGTGTTCAAAGCAAAAGGTAAGGAATGTAAAGACGCGGCTTCCTTTGAT
Source organism: Monochamus alternatus (assembly GCA_037114965.1). Classification (NCBI taxonomy): domain Eukaryota; kingdom Metazoa; phylum Arthropoda; class Insecta; order Coleoptera; family Cerambycidae; genus Monochamus; species Monochamus alternatus. The sequence goes on along the minus strand of CM073426.1, from coordinate 6,249,246 downwards.
CTTTTAACAAGTACTTCTTTATTGCGACGTTGCCGGGTTTACAGGTTTTCCCTACATCTAAATATCGAGATGATGTTCTGTCCAGCAAACTTCAAGCAATTCTGAAACTAGAGATTAGCAGTAGTGTCCATAGACCATCTCCTTATGGACTATGGATACAGTATACTATAACAGTGGTGTCCTATATGTTCTCCCCAAAATTTATGTGAACTTCATAACGAAACTCACATAATTTCGACAACATTCGGGATGGGGACCGCTTTCTGGGGGCCGAAGGCAAACTATGAACACTGTGCCCTAATGTTCCATCTGGCTTTCTCTTGACAAGCACATCTAGAAACGATAAAGTGCCATTTCCTTCCAATCCCATACTGAACTTGATATCCTGGTGTACTCCATTGATATGTTCTAAAAGTGTTTCTAAGTTGCTGAGTCCATAAGGCTATATGACGAATGTATCATCTACATATTCAAACCAACATTTTAGCTTCAGAATTGCTGATTCCAAGGTCTGTTCTTCAAAGGCTTCCATATAGATATTTGCCAAGGCTGGAGACAGCGGCGAACCCATAGCTGCTGCTTTCGTTCGTTCGGAGAACCGATCCTCGAAAGAAAAACTGGTCCATTTGGTGCATACTCTTGCTAAATCTCATCTCTGTCTTCTGCGCTAAGACTCCGATGAATTTCTCCTAAAACTTCTTTGATAGGCACTTTCATGAACAACTAGGATATCACCTGGTTCTAGTTGTACTTCCTCGATCTTTCTGACAAAATCTTCTGCTCCACCAGTTCTGTGATTTTTTGTGATACATACCGAACAAGTGGATGGGTAGCTGATCCAACAGCACTCACAATAGGTCGGAGAGGTAGGTTTAGTTGCGGATGTTCAGTAGGCAGTAGAGTTGTGGAGTTCTCACTCAAAATCAGGTCCCTGTGTAATTCTATTTCCACCTTCTCTTTTAATGAAATGTACCTTTTAAAAACTTTAATTAATTGTTTACTTCTAAGCAACGTGATTTCTTTAAACGTGGAAACGTGAAAACGTGGAAATGTGAAAACGTTTCAAAGATTGGTGGGAGGCAACGTCAGTGGCTTACCGTTGGAAAATAACACGTTTGCAAACTGAGGCATAATTAGGATAAAATACTTGAGTACTTAGAACGATGCACGATTTCATGAACCAAATAATTTAACCTATCGACTCAACACTAATAAAACTAGGGGCTTAAGCTGTAGTGTCTACCACCAACAAAAATCCCACTTCTGATTTTATAGCGCTTTGATTACTCAACAGGACATCACAGCATTGTATATCCGTTCCTATTTCTAAAAGCTAGCCCGTGTTCTATCGTTAATTAACTGCGCTGAGTTAGTTTTATGTCGATATTGTTGACTCGAATAAAGTTCAAATATAAATCAATGTGAATTTTCCATGAACCTTTTAATTAAAAAAATCTTATTAAGAGAAACTGCATTCTGGCCTTTCTAGCTATTGAAAAATAATGAAAGCTAAAAAAAACTGAGCTGATTTGGCTTGCAGGCTTCCGTGACAGTTGTTAATAGACAGGATGAATTCCACGTCGTAAATTTAGGTTTCGAGACGCATATCGCAGCACTCTTCCTCAGAAGTAACTCTGGCTGGAATTTATATTTGATGTGTGACTTAAAACAACCCTGCTATCTGATTGGTTAGGAGGAGGTGAAAATGGGAGGGGGCAAAAAGTATCGTCTTGCCTACTCTGATCTATGATGTTATAGTTATAAGACAAGACAAGATTTTACAATTCGAATTGCAAAAGACACGATTTAAAAAAAACGACAAGAAATATTGCTGAATATAGAGATAATATTTAAGTGAATATCACCTAAAAAAATAAATATTGCATTATTTTAATTAATGTTCTCTATCCGAATTGATCAACCATCGTTTTATGACTTTTTTACTTATGTAATTGCAATTTATTTGATTTTTACTCATATAAAGGCTCAGTTTGACATAGAAAAACTACATTAACTACAGAACCCTGAAGAAGGCTGTATATTAGCTGTAACGTTGGTATTTTGTATTAAAGATTGGTTTCTCTTTACATTATTTTTTTACCTATACCAAACTAGCTAAACATCTATAATTCATAGATCGCAAATACATACATCTAACAAATATAGCATTTTTAATGTAGGTATATACTTTATTTAAATTACATCCAGCACACAAAACTATTTTTAAAATCAAAGTTTATTGAGTGTAGGTCCAGTTTTCCTCAGCTCATTATAAACTCACTATTTCGTCCATTACTCATTTACTCATCATGTAAAACTGACCGTTACTGTACTTTATAATGTCCACCAATTGACCATATCGATAGTTAGGTCTGAGCTGCGAGCGGGACTGCAGCCGACCGAGAGTGACCAAAACTGTTATCAAATTCGAAATTAAGTTTAATTTCTCTCTTGTATGCAACCATCTCGCAACAATCATGCATCGTGCGTACATTTAAAAGATGTGCATATTATAGAAGATGTGCACATTTAGAAGATATAATAATAATAATAATAATAATAATAATAATAATAATAATAATAATAATAATAATAATAATAATAATAATAATAATAATAATAATAATAATAATAATAATAATAATAATAATAATAATAATAATAATAATAATAATAATAGTAATAATAATAATAATAATAGTCTTTATTGTTCTACAACAAAAATACATATTACACAACAAGTTTTCATTTGATAGAACAAAAGGCGAAGTCTAGTCTGCACAACCAAGATTGCGCACACTACTCAACATAACCTATCAACTAACAGAAAATGATAATTGGTAATGACATTTACCACATAACTATAATAAAAAAAATATTAGCATACTTATTCTATTAATGACATTGGCGCTCAAATAAAAGTCTTTTCCTCCTCCTTGTAAAACTGTTAGAATTTCTAAACCTCCTGCTCCCTGGCTCACGCCTAACCTTAAACTAATGATGCGTTTAAGGGATAAGGCTTATCTTAAATATAAAAAATTAAAAACTGATCGCAACTGGCAGGAGTATAAGGAATTGAGAAATTTTGTTAATACTGCCATCAAGTCTGAAAAAAGAGGGTACCTGCAACATAAATTTTTAACTGATCAGAAAAGTTTTTGGAAGACTTTAAAGTTTCTTAATGTACAAAATAGTGCTTCTAAAAGTTCACATTTTATTGCTACTGCTCATGATTTTAACGATTTTTTTATTAACAAGTTACCATCAGTAAATGTAGATAATGAATTCATTACTAATTCATATAGTGGTAAAACTTTGCCAGGCGTTGATGAATTATTTAAATTTAAAGCCGTTCGTTCAGAAAAAGTAATGGAGGTTTTTCACACTATAAAATCTAATGCTACAGGTGCAGATGGTATTAACTGTAAGATGTTGGGTTTGATCATACCTCATGTGCTTGACCACATCACATTTATTATCAATGAATGTTTGACTAAAGCAACATTTCCAACATGTTGGAAAGAGGCAATAGTTGTCCCTATTCCTAAAAACGCTAATCCGACTGATATTTCTCACTTCCGTCCTATTAGCTTACTTTCCATCTTTTCAAAAATTTTAGAAAAAATTGTTCATGAACAGCTTACTATCTTTTCAGAAAAAAATACTATTATGTCTCCAACTCAGTCCGGATTTCGATCAAATTATAGTACTTGTACTGCCTTATTACATGTAAGCGATGAATTGTATAGAGCTTGTGATAACGGTGAAACGGCATGTCTTATTTTACTTGATTACAGCAAAGCCTTCGATACAATTCATCATGCTACTCTATGTACTAAACTCAAATATCTTGGCCTGGATACTGATGCTGTTAATTTCTTTAGGAGTTACTTGTCCGATAGGTGTCAAAAAGTTGTCATTAATGGAACATCTTCATCTTTGATAAACACCGCCATGGGAGTGCCGCAAGGTAGCATATTAGGTCCATTGCGCTTTATACTTCAGATTTATCTAATGCAGTTAATCATGTCCGCATCCACCAATATGCTGATGATTGTCAGTTGTATTTTCATTTTCCACTGAATGAATTGAACCCTTCTGTTCATAAAATTAATGATGATTTAAAAAAAATTGTTTTAGTATCTAGGGCTCATGGGTTGATATTAAATGGTGCAAAAACTGAATTACTTGTAGTGGGTAGGCATAAAAATTTGGTTAAATCAAATCCACTTCAGAGGTTAAATTAAAGCTATGTGATTCTTTAATCTTATGTAACATTGCTTATTGTGATACCGTATATTGGCCTGCCATTTTAAATAAAGACAAGGAGAGTTTACAAAGAGTGCAAAATGCATGTGTTAGGTTTTCCTTTAATTTACGTAAATATGATCATGTTAGCTCTAAATTCAAACAATCCAAGTGGCTTAATTTAAACCAACGTTTTCAACTGCATATGGCATGTTTAGTACATAAAGTTATTAATACTAAAACACCCAGTTATTTATTCGATAAATTTATTAAGGGCAGTGATATCCATAGCTGTGCAACGCGTCATAAAGATCTTTATGTTGTACCTAGACATGTTTCCTCTCTATATCGTAGATCCTTCACTTATAATGCTGTAGTTATTTATAATAATATACCTCATGCCTCTAAATTGTCAACTGAATTTATTACTTTATTCAATTTCCTATTATATTTTTATTGCTAGCATCAAGTTAATTTCTTAGTTGATTTAACTTTCAGGCGGTTAGGTGGAAGAGCAACATTGTTGAATCTCGCCGTCCTTCATAAATATGTATTTGTTACTATGTTCTGTTAATAAAGACACTTTATTATTATTATTATTATATTTACTTTTAAATGAGTATATACTTCTCTCCTTTATATCTTGACCTAAATTATTGTAAACATTGCAGATTTGGTAACTAAATGACCTCTTAAATATTTCAGTATTATGTTGTGGGGGAGTTAGAAGACCCTTATAGCTTACATTAATTGTATGTACGTCCGTTCTAAATTTGATCTTTCTGTGTAAATAAGATGGTGATTTATTTAAAATAATTGTATGATATAAACAAGCTGCATAGTGTAATTGTCTGTTTCCATAATAAGCGAATTTACTTCTTGAAGTTTATACAATATTCTTTGATTTTTCCGAATTCCATAAATAAATCTAAGACAAGAGTTTTGAAACTTTTGAATTTTACGTTTATATAATGCATTAATGCAAGGTCCGTACAAAACATCAGCATAATTTAATAGTGATAAAATTAAACTTTCACAAATCATTTCACTTTAGTTTCGGTAGGCATACAATGTCTATTAGTAAATATTCCTCTTAATACGGAGTATCCTTTTTGTAGAGTTTTATCTACATATTTAAATCTAAGGTCACTATCAATGATTACACCAAGACTCTTGACTTTATCTAATTTTGGCAAAATAGATCCTTGTATATTAATATCTATTTGATTCTGTACAACTAATCGACGCTTCTTGGGGCCAAATATGATGACGCTAACGTCATCACTTTGAAGTATTGATTAAAAGGCAATGGTCTTCAGCTTCATTTATAAAATTATTTATATCATTATTAATACGTGCAGAAGCTATATCTACCTCACTAGGAGAAAATGAATAATATATTTGCGTATCATCCGCATAAAGATGTATACTACTGTATTCTAACGAGTTTATTAAATTACTTGTAAAAATGGTAAAAAGAAGAGGACCTAGAATTGCGCATTTTAGAATTAAAAAAACCATTAGAATTTTTCTTAGAGCAAAGCCATGCATAGTAGATCTATTCCCGCTAAATTTAGTACTAGAAATTTATGTAACACACCTTTTCTTCTATTGCAGCGTATGCGGTATCCAGCACTGTCAGCGTGCGGGCCACCGTCACCTCAACCTCTTCCAGGCCACCTACTACGTCGTCGTCACCTTCTCCACAGTGGGCTACGGGGATCTGGTGCCTGACATTTGGCCCTCACAGCTGTGGATGGTTATCATGATATGTGTCGCCCTCATAGTCCTTCCCACACAGGCAAGTCCGTCCTGAAAATATAAATAATAAATTTAACGCCTACAGAGCCTGAATCGGGAAAATAGTACATTATACTATAAGGGAGAGAAATTCGTTATTTTCGCAGAGGTGCAATTTGAAGCCCGAGGGCTACAATGCACCGAGGACAAAATAGCATCTCTCCCCAATGGTATATACTATTTTTTCCACGGTCTCATTAACTTAAAAACACATATTTTGTCGTTATGAAATAAGTAGCACCAGAATTATTGTATTCGGATTTGAGCATTTATTTAGTAGTCGCTGAGTTATTGTCATAATTACAAAATAAACAAACAAAAAGAATTGTGAAAGTAAGGTGCTAGTTTGGTTTAGTTTAAAGTTTGTTTAGTGCACAATGAATAATTGTGAGTCGGAAGAGATTGTGGAGGCTGCAAATATTGCAATAAGCAATTTGCTGCCTACGAAGTCAAGATCTTTATACGATATAGCCTACAATCGGTCCAAAAAGTGGTGCGCCGAGAAAAATGTTCAAGTATACAGCGAAAATGTTTTCTTGGCATACTTCAGTGAAAATGCAAAGAATTACAAGTCTTCCACATTATGGGCGCAATATTCTATGGTTAAGTCATGCTTGATAATTTACGACAACATAGATACAAGCAAATTCCCCAAGCTGATCGCATTTTTGAAAAGAACCGGTGACGGATATCAAGCGAAAAAATAAAAAATATTGACAAAGGGTGAAATCGACCGTTTTCTATCAAGTGCAGAATTTTTAATGGTTAAGGTAAGATTTCAATTATTAAGTATTTTGATTTTTTATAGGTTGGATTAATTCTGGGGATTGCCAGAGCTTGTCGAACTGATGAACTAGTCAATTTAACTGTAGATGATATTGAGGCCTACAGGCTCTTCCTTGATTGTAAAAATTCCAAACACTAAGACAAAGATTCCACGAACCTTTCTGGTTACCGATATGGGAAATATGGTTGAATTGTTTCGAAAATACCTGTCCCTTCGTCCTCCCCACGTCAAGCATAAGCGCCTTTTTTGTACTACAAAGCAGGAAAATGTAGTTCGCAGCCAGTTGGCAAGAATACCATGGGAAAAATTCCGAGTGAAGCAGCTTCGTATTTAAAATTACCTGATGCTGCATGTTATACTGGTCACTGCTTACGAAGATCTTCAGCGACATTACTGGCAGATGCTGGTGTGGATATCACGACAATAAAGCGTCATACTGGTTGGAAATCAACGACAGTCGCTGAAGATTATGTCGAGAACTCCATTGAAAATAAGACCAAAATTGCTAATCAGGTTTTAGTAGGTACCACTACTAGCGCAATCACAAAATCTGTAAATGTAAGCGAAAGTAATATTCCTTCTAATATTAATTATGAAAATTGTACAAATGTAACATTTAATTTAAATATCAATAAATGATTTCAATGTTATCTTTTTTTTGCATGAAAAACGTTCTCCATAATGTAAACTCCCTTGGGAGCATTATACTCCCTTGGGAATAATCGACTACTTCTGTTTTAATTTTGATGTCATAGAAACTGACACTACTCTACAACTCTACAACTTGAAATAAAAAAATACGGGATGGCCTATTTCGAAGGTTCGATACGATAAAATTTTATGATATTCAAAAATAGATAGGCAGATAGCAAATGCGTTAATGTCATACATTAACGGTTGCGGAGATATGAATTTTTTGTTGTTTGTTGTTTTGTTATAATAGTTGGTTGATGTTAAGTGAAAAAACAGTATGTATTTGACAGTTGTTCTCAGTGCACAAGTTTTCTTTCGCTATGGCTGGTTACTTTAACGCAGAATTAACAGACATGCATTTCATGTATGGTCGTGCTAATGGAAAGGTCACCGAAGCGCGACGTCTTTATGTTGACGCTTATTCAAATCGCCAGATTCCTTCGCAACGCATTTTGGAAGAATTCACCAAAGATTGCGTGATACTGGTCCCTTGAGCAAACAGTGCCATTTATCCGGAAGACCAAGGTTGGTATCCACTCCTAGAGCAGAAGAAGAAATTTTAGCACGGGTAGAGCAGAATCCAGGTACGAGTGTGTGGAGAATATCAGACGAGGTAGGAATTAGTGATCCTCTTGTTTGGAGAATCCCTCACGAGCAACTGCTTTATCCATACCATGTGCAACAAGTACAGGCCTTAAATCCAATAAATGATCATCAAGCACGATTGATTTTTTGCCGCTGGTTTCTACGTCATGATGCTGAAGACCCTCGTTTTCTTGCAAACATTCTTTTTACTGATGAGGCCGGGTTCACAAGAAATGGAGTGTTTACTTTTCACAATACGCATATTTGGGCCGACGAAAATCCTCATGCTTTAATAGAATATGGACATCAGGCACGTTTTTCATTAAACATTTGGATGGGTATTGTAGGTAACAGGTTTCTAGGTCCTGTTGTTTTACCAAACCGATTAACAGGCGCTGCTTACCTCAACTTTCTGCAGAACACACTGTATGAGTTTCAGAGGCAACAAATGTGGTTGCAGCATGATGGTGCTCCAGCTCATTTTTCCATGGCCGTTAGAGAGGATTTACACCAAACTTTTCCACACCATATGGGTAGGAAAAGCCGGACCTGTTTTATGGCCTCCAAGATCGCTTGATCTGAGCCCTCTAAATTTCTTTGTTTGGGGATATTTGAAGACATTAGTATATGGTACTCCTGTAAATAGCCTGGAAAAGCTGCAGCATTAATCAAGTGTCAAGAAATCCAAACTTAGGAGGGTGTTTTCGAAAGAGTTCGAATATCGTAGAGACGAAAATGTCGTGCCTGTTTGGAAATGGACGGAGGGCACTTTGAACATCTTCTGTAACTTTGTTTTTTTTGTTAAAAGCTTCCTTTGTCGGTGTATTCCTAATAAAATAAAATGTTTAAATAACGAATAGTGGTCCATATCTCCGCAACCGTTACTTTGCGGACCCATGTTTATTAAGACGTTTTTGCTTCTTTTGGTTCGTACTATTACCTCCTGAAATATTTTTCACTTTTTTTAACACCCTATATAAATAAATAATCTCGCAACTGGTACTTTACGTTAGTAGCAAATTTTTTACCTACCGACTTATTAAAAAATTATGTCAAATTTGACACAAATTATGAATTTGAAATTGATTTTTTTTTTTCAGCCTTGAAAACCTTATACATATCTCGAAAACGCCACCTCACTGTTATTTTACAAAATTACCTTAATTTTAACCATGTAATACGCCCCTGGATTTCCTGGACGCAATTAGAAAGCACCCTGTAGGTACTTCCGCAAGTGGCTGATAATTAAAAATATTTCCACCCGTATCTGAAATACCCTTTAGTCTACGATTGTCGTGAATAGCTCCGTATAAACAAAATTTTCACCCCGACAGGCAGCTTTAAATCAAAAATATGTTTTAAATCTGACAGATATATGAATAATACGCGAACAAAGGATAAAAAATATAATAAAATTTAATACATTTTTGATTGATATGTATATTTTCAAAGGATAATATCCCTGTCAGGATAAAATCAATGATATAAGACAAATTTTGTTCCAACGTAATTATCTTTCTGCTTGAGCCTCGGATAATGATCAAATCTCATTTTAAAGCGAAGCAATACGTCTTTTTATTTGACATATATTTTTTCAGTTTGAGCAATTGGCTTTCACGTGGATGGAACGCCAAAAATTAGGGGGGTCTTATTCCTCTCACAGGGCACAGTCGGAAAAGCACGTTGTTGTTTGCAGTACAACGTTGCACGCTGATACCATCATGGACTTCCTCAACGAATTCTACGCCCATCCCTTGCTCCAGGTAAGGCAATAAAACAAGCTTTTCACACTAAAACTGTTAGTGCTACTTACAAACTCGAAATATTCATGCACTGTAATAGAAAAATTGCATAATTTTTCCAAATACGTTTATATATTTTAATCGAAATGGCGAAATGTAAGTTTAATTGGAAACACAGGTAGATTTAAGTTCATCGAAACAATTAAAATGTAAAGTTGTAAAAAATCCATTAAACTTTTCTATTACGTTCTATTAAGTTGCCAGAATATGTACAAGGCACAAGTTTTTTAAAAAATGTTTAAGAAGAAATAAAATCAGTAGTAGATAGCAATAAAAATAATAATAAATGTTAAATATCATTATTCATTACTTTTACTTATTATTTTTCAAATTAAAACTAGTAATGAAAATGTGGAATCAGATGGCATAATTTTATAAATACCTCAAGTAAACCATCTATCTGGTACTTATCTAATAGCGTTGTCGCCGTAATTGTCAAGAACGGATCTTATTGTAAATAGTTATTCAGGTATTCAAGTATCCTACAGAAATTTGGGATTCGTTATTAGAAACTTCAAGGGCTTCACCGATAATAATATGTTTTTGCTTTTTAACGCCTTCGTAAGATGTAAGTTAGAATATGCTTCGTTGATCTGGAACCCTGGATATTATACATATAAAAATTGATTAGAAAACATTCATAGGCGTTTTTTAAAATATGTATCTTCCTCAGAATATATTAATTTCTAGATTTTCTGCAGAAATGTATGTAGGCAAAAACAAGCTATATTTACTTTCAATATTTTGAAAAACTGTATAGACTATCCTCAAATATTAGAAAAGCTAACGTTTACCTTGCCACCTACTTCCTCTAGATATATGAAGACGTTCTATTTGCCTATTTCAAGAACTAATATAAAGTTTTCTTCGTTGCATTTTAGCTGAGATACCTGTAATGATATGCAAAGCAAGGTTTATATATTTTGTACTTCAAATAAAATAAATAAATATTAGAATTGTTTAGAATATAGAATTTAACATTCAATTTTAGATTGTATTGCTATTTCATTGTTGATTTTATATTCTTCATGTTTTTTTGTAATTTGTGCGTTGTTTATATAATGTTATAGTTCTCATTCTGTAATTGGTCATTGACTGTTGGATAAAAAACAGAGCAATAAATTTACGTTTTTATCAATAACGTAAGTTCACCGCATCACTACTAATAATTATTGTATTACCTAGATAGTATTTACACTATGTATCTATGACACAAAATCGCAAAAATACAAGAAACATACGCATGTTTACATCACTAACACCGTAACCTGCACCTGTATCCACGGAAACAAACCCACAGACCACCTAGAATGAACTATAGGGCAAAGCCAGTGAAGCCTTCCGTCAGCCTAACCTCGGTCCAGTTGGCCTCATGCTCTCAGTCAATGTTAGACTTTCGTTGTGGTAACATTGTGCTTATTTTTTAAAATATACGAGTTTTCTTTGTATAATTATGGAGAAGTGCACATTTTATGGCATTAAACGGCTCTGCGCAGGCGTTGTGCTGACATTTCCAGTATCGGCTCTATGTTTTTTAGTGCCCATATGTTTAACAATTATTCTTAGCGAGGTAACAAGTATTTAATGGTTTATTAAATAATACCATGTGGAACATTTTGGTGATTACAATTGTCAACAATGCACTTCCCAATAATTACACAGTGATTAGAACTTATTAGAGCAATTTCTGAAAAATATGTAGTTGTAAGAATAAATCAGAAAACAAAAATAATCAATTCCTTAAAAGGCACAAAGCAACAAGCATTAAATAAAGTAACACTATTTAAAGGGCCATAAAGATTTTAATATAACTAGAATTTTATTTTAAACTCTGATTTAAAAATATTTCACAAAACTTCTCAAAATAATTAAATATTTTATGTTAGTTTATTAAAAATATATTCCTTCCTATTTCACATTACTTTTAAATAAAAATTATTAACTTTCTTTAAAATTTCATCAAATATTATAATAATATACATTTTACTGAATCAGACCTTGTCAAAAGAGGCGAAGCCAAACTTCCGCACACACTCCACCGCTTCCCTGTCGAGGCTTCATTGGTATAGTTGTGTTGAATAGCATGGGTACAATCTAGATGGTCTGTGAACAAACCGCGCTGAACGGCGTGTATCGTCACACCAATGATATCGCGTTTTCGGCCACGTAGTTTTGTTTACATTCTATGGTTTTGTTTACATTTATTAATGTTAATATTTGTTTACATTATGTGGCAATTTATTATGCTATTATTGCCGCCAGTCACATGTTCTGACTTCTCAATATGTTTGGAAGACTACTCTGTAATACATTTCACACCAATATAACCCCCGCCATCAGCTAGGGATAATTTTCAGAACATTTCATAGTATGAGTGAAAATCCGTTACGCATTGCGCGTATACGGGGATTAGGTTCCATATAGTTAAACATATTTGATCCAATTTATTGTTATGAAAAAAAGAGACAAAGAATCGCAACGGAATATTTAGACGGCATATCTATATTAAATTTCTTCATGTCCAGAATAATCCCTCGCTGGCAGAAATTGAGTTAGAATATGCTTTTAACTTTCCAACTACTTTAAACTTCTTAGCTATACTCCACATCATAATGTACCTCATATTACCTTATAACAACCGTACAGAATTTCTAAAGCGACGTAGACGAATGTAGCCGCTGTCGTAGATTTGACGCAGGCCGGATTTTCATATATGCAAAGATCCCTCTGCGGAATTTTTAGTTCTCGGAACAAAACAATAACTTTTAGAACTTCTAAAATTGAATCTGAGGCGGGATGGGATGTTTTATTTGTATTTTAGTAATACGATGGATTTTCTTTGCTTCAAAGGCTAACTTCCAATATTTTACCCAGCTAAATTTTATTTTCACTAAGCCATCACAAGTTGATTTTTTTGTCAGAAGAGTGTGTAGGGTTCCCTGCTACGACGGTACACGTCTCAGCAGTGGCGGCTCGTTGGAATGGGTAAAAATACCAGAAAATGAAAATAAAACATTTCTGATACGCCGATCCTAATAAAATTGGCTTTAAGCTTTCGATTTTCGATTCGTCAAAAAAATCGATTCGTATCGATTAATCAATTAGTATATTATTTGAATCGCGTATAATATATTCGAATCGAGTAATCCTGTTGTGGTATAAAATTGTTATGAAAATATATCTTGTAGTATCTGAAAATGATTTAATATTGAATAAATCGTAACACCACAGAGAAAAATACCAGTAAAGTAAATTGAGCAATTTAAAACTGCACATAAATGTTCAGATTCGATTCGAATTGACATTCGTACGTGTTGCTATGACAACGAGGACGCGTATAGGTGACTAAAATTAGCGCGGATATCGCAAAGGTATAGAAGCCTGCTACGTTAGTTTATACAATTAGAATATTTTTATGGTGTCAGCCGTGCTGCTATATCCGTGTCGGTGTTCAATTCTTCGCATATTTATTTTTATATTCGTCGAAATTATGACATTTTATGATTCTGTTTGTGTTTTATTAGAAATACCCCTTTAAAGAGTTATAACTTATCACCTATAATACACCAAGAGTCTTGATAATACCGAGGTAATTTTGTCATTGAAATTTCTGAAAGAGTGTTGCTTGCAAATTACCTTAAAGCATCATGCTTAAAGGAATCTCTATGACAAAATTTTGAGTAGATAAGATAATTTTTTACATATATATTTTAAATTTTGAATCAATCCATGTTATATAAATTTATTATTAAAACTACAATTATTACAAGTACAATTAGTGAATTGAGTCACTGGACACATTTTTTTAATTCAAAATAAATTAACTGTCGATCTGACATTAGTTGATTTACAACTCAGCTTTAATTAATAATAAAAATTTATTATTAACTGAAGGTTTTGAGAATATCAAGAAACGGTTATATAATTCATAGATTTAAAGAAATACTTACACTCCATCTAAAAATTATAGACAGTTGAATGACCTGCAAATATAACGTATGTATCCTAAAACACATTCGTACGTGTTACTTTTCAGAAAAGATTACAAATGATCAGTAAATATACGTAAACATAGGTATGAATAGAGATATTTTATTTTAATAATAATAATAATAATAATAATAATAATAATGATAATAATAATAATAATAATAATAATAATAATAATAATAATAATAATAATAATAATAATATATGTTTAGATTTTTTCTGTAATGTAAATAAACAGCATGTTTATGCTTTTACAAAATTTTTGTTGTTTCCATAAGTTGGATTTTAGTTCGTTTTCTTCAAACGGGATCCCATTTTCTCGTAATCATTCTTGGATTTTTACTTTCCTCCATGATTGTCGTGGCATTTTTTCACCTTTCAATCTTCAAGAATGCTATTTTCAAAAACTTTTGCCTCGCGTTTTCTTTATAGATTGACTTTTTGCGTTCTACTTAATTCATAATTTTTATGGCAAAATTTTACAATTCGAATTTTTTTGTTTCAGGACTACTACGTGGTGTTATTGTCCCCGATGGAGCTAGACACGACGATGCGAATGATCCTGCAGGTACCCATATGGGCGCAACGTGTCATCTATATCCAAGGGTCCTGCCTGAAAGATGCTGATCTGGCCAGGGCCAGGATGAACGAGGCGGAGGCCTGTTTTATATTGGCTGCGAGGAATTATGCGGATAAAACCGCTGCAGTAAGTGAAGTTATTATTACTATTTACGTCTGCCAATTAGATAGAGATACTGGCAACGTTTTGTATTTCTTGAGGCATCTTCATAACAATCAAACTATTTTTTAAAGTAGAGTTTTGTAAATATCTATTATTTTTGAGTATCTAATCGATATAATGGAATAAAGAATGGCATATGAAACTGCCGTAGACAGGACCGTATTTACGTTCCGCTCAATTTCGCCAATAATAATTTAAAATAAAATTAAGTATATAATAATGAATGTAAACGTGACAATTTGAAAAAAAAACAAATGCTAAATACATATTTCGATTAAAAAACAAAATAAAAAAATTAGAAAACAATTACACAAAAATATGTTTTTAATGTATTTATAGTCTAGCGATATACATGGTGTCAGGAAAAGACGTATACAACGGAAGACCACAGACTCCTGTGTTCAAAATAAGCCGATTTAGCTCAATTTACTTATTTCCAAAATTGCTTCGTTTAGCCACTAGAGAGCGCCAAGAGCGAAAAATTATTGTTTATATAAATATCTCGAAAACGATTTGATCGATTTTAACCATTTTTGGACTACGCAGTTATAAGTCTAACTTACACTTTTTGCCATTATTTAAAATCTTTTGCAGTCATTAGAAATATAAGAAAAATCATGTATCATTCAAATATAAGCACATCTCGGTTTTTTCTATTAGTAGCTGACTTTATTTAGAAACTTTTTTTTATTTTAAGAATTTTGAATAGATGAGTAGTTTAGACAGAAAAAATATTTTTCGTATGTCAACAGTATCAGCATTCATTCTGCAACAAATAACGAAAATTCCAAAACTCTCATTTATATTTTATTTAACAAATACAAGATAATAAGATATTAATATAACAAATAAAAAATGGTTATGATCTCTTTGCAATAAATGCTCAAAGTGACCACCGTTTTCTCGTACGCAACAAGTAATCTGTTTTACATAGTTGTAGTGCAGCCTCTCCATGATTCCTGGATTGCCTCGTAAAAGTTAACTTCGTCTTGGATTCGACTAAACAATTTCTCTTCATTATTAACTGCATAGGCATATACTTTGATTTTTACTGTACCCCACAAAAAATAATCGCAAGGGGTTAAATCTGGTGCTCGAGGTGGCCATTTTATAGGAGCATCGTTTCCTCTTCCGATCCGCCTATTAGGATACAGATTATGTAAATACTGACGAACGGGTATTTTTAAAATGGGGGGGTGCACCATCGTGCATAAACCACATGTTACGATGAAGTCGTAACGGTAAATCGTCCAATAAATTAGGTAATACTTACTGTAAAAAATTTAAATAGTTGACCCCATTTAATCGATGTGGAGGCACAACCGGGCCAATAATAAAGTTGTTGATAGTTCCCGCCTACACGTTTACTCTGAATTCATATTGAAAATGTCTTATTTCAGTACAGTGTGCATTTTCATCAGCAAGTGTTTGTTATGGTTATTAATACTTCCTGACCTAGTGAAACATGCTTCATCTGTAAATAAATTGTTTTTGCTGAATGGGTAGTAATTCATGTACCGATTGAATGTGGTACGGATGTAGTAACTGCTTCTTCAAAACATCATGAACTATGTTTTTTCGTATCCCTATTTTATGTCCAATGCGTATTGCAATAATTTTTAGGATCTCTTCTATCATATCTAGGATTTGTTCCTCCACCTCTATCATTTTCGTTGACGCCTTTGAACCGCATTTAATTGAGGTCGCTTTTCGATGTTGGCAAAAGTTTCATGATTTGGCACTCGTCGATGAGGGAATCTGTCCATGTAGACCCTAACACTTTTGCGGCCGTTACCTTGGCACAATCCATAAACCAAAATCTGCATCTACTTGTTCGGATACGTATCCGAACGTACCTAGTGAAACATGCTTCATCTGTAAATAAATTGTTTTTGCTGAATGGGTAGTAATTCATGTATCGATTGAATGTGGTACGGATGTAGTAACTGCTTCTTCAAAACATCATGAACTATGTTTTTTCGTATCCCTATTTTATGTCCAATGCGTATTGCAATAATTTTTAGGTTCTCTTCTATCATATCTAGGATTTGTTCCTCCACCTCTATCATTTTCGTTGACGCCTTTGAACCGCATTTAATTGAGGTCGCTTTTCGATGTTGGCAAAAGTTTCATGATTTGGCACTCGTCGATGAGGGAATCTGTCCATGTAGACCCTAACACTTTTGCGGCCGTTACCTTGGCACAATCCATAAACCAAAATCTGCATCTACTTGTTCGGATACGTATCCATGATGAAATAATGAAAAATGAAGAACATAAACAAACATAACAATAACGACAACAAATAAAGTAAGATCTAAAGTAACTAAGTAATTGAGCAACCGAGAGATTAATTTCAGTAGCTGTTTAGATTTGACACACAACTGATGTAAATATCAGAGCCAACTTCTGCTACTTCGTTATTTGTTGCAGAACGAATGCTGATATTGTTGACGTACGAACAATATTTTTTCTGCCTAAACTACTCATCTATTTAAAATTTTGAAAGTATTAAAAAAGTTTCTAAATAAAATCAGCTTCTAATAAATACAAACTGAGAGTAATTGTACAGGGGGTTAAAAAAATATGTGCTTATATTTGCATGATACATGATTTTTCTTATATTTCTAATGACTGCAAAAATTTTTAAATAATGTCAAAAAGTGCCGGATAGACTTATAACTGAGTAGCCCAAAAATGATTAAAATCGATCAAGTCGTTTTCGATATATTCGGAATAAACAAAAATTTTTCGCGAACTTTGGCGCTCTCTAGCGGCTAAACGAAGCAATTTTGGAAACAAGTAAATGAGCTAAATCGGCTTATTTTGAACCCAGGAGTCTGTAGTCTTCCGTTGTACACGTCTTTTTCGGACACCCTGTATAGTTACAATATAGGTATAACAAAAATAATATATTTCTCATATATTTCATATAGTACATAACAACGACATGATAAAAAACACAGCAAAAAAAAACATTATTAAATACATTATAATAATAAAAACGCACTAGTACTAACATTCGTCAGAATCACTCCTCATGGACGCGAAATTCGCGAAAATTCGCTCGAATTATTTAATGGTGAGGAGTGTCTCAATTTTTAGCGAATTTTGTCAACTGCAATATTCTCTACAATTTTCATCATAAAACTGTGATTAACTATCATGGTAGATTGTCAGAAACTCAGGCTAAACTTACTAATCCCACATAATGATGAAATAACGATAATATTCCTGTTTTGTGAAATTCACGAAAAGTTGACACTTTCCCGCCATTAATAATTTAATTGAAAAATCTGCGAAATTCGCTAGAATTTTCGGAAACTTCGCGTCCATAAGAAAAAGGCTTTAGTTTCGACGTCTTTTGAATTTTTTCCCCTTATATCAACGATCATTAGTTAGAAGATAGTCGTATAAAAGTTATAGTGTATTCAAAAATCAAAATACATTATTGTTACAAGCTCAAATTTGATTAGCACGATCAAATCGGAGCTACGATATAGGTTTATTGAATACATTTTACGTGTTTCTGTCAGGACGAACATACTATCCTGCGATCGTGGGCCGTAAAGGACTTCGCGCCCGGCGTTGCCCAGTACGTGCAGATTTTCCGGCCGGAGAACAAGCTGCACGTCAAATTCGCCGAGTTCGTGGTGTGTGAGGATGAATTCAAATACGCCCTGCTAGCCAACAACTGCACCTGTCCCGGCGCCTCCACCTTGGTCACGCTCCTCCTTCATACCTCCAGGGGACAGTGAGTATATTACATAGTGTATAGTCGACATAATATACAGCAATCAGTTTATCAAAAATTGTTTTGAAGGAGTGTCATTATTATTGCAATAACTTGTACGTCTGTATCTTGATGAAGTCGGGGAAGTATAAATATGCAACCAGCAGTACAATTGCAATCCTATAGTTAGAATAAATTGGTAAACTTTGCCTACCGCACGTAGTTTCGCGTCCAGACCTTGCTTTAGGATATCTGCGTTCTACAATAGCATTGAAATTGTTATTGTCGAAGAAATGGCTTTCTAATTTTGTATGTGTGTATTTGAGGTTATGATTTGTATATTCGGGCATTGACATTTCCTATAATACCTACCTGAAATAGCTGTCAATTTCGTTGTTTTACAATTTTCATTGCGTTTCTGAATTGTACTGCTTATTTTACTAGTTCCCTGTGAATAATTTCCGAGACTTTCCATTAAAAAAAAATAATTGTGCAATAACTACTTTATGTATTTAGTTTAATTTTAAAGATATTAAAATTAAACAGATTATTTTTGAAACACAACTAGTCAAACACCTAAGATATCCAAAGATGAGAAAGAGGGAATCCTAATTACATACAGGGTGGTCACAAGTTTATGTCAACTTTAGCGAAATTCAAACAAATAAAACTTTGTGGATACAAGTGACGCAGCTCGAACAACTGACAACCAATTTGATATTGTCTAATTATTGATTCACAGACTACTTGACGATATAATTATTTCAGTTTTTGAACAGTTTTATAATAAAATTCGGATATCTTGGAGACATTCGGTCCAAAATTTGATTAATTTTTAAACTAATGAAACATATACTATATGTTCTGTTGGAAAAGTCGATTTTGGTGAATTATTAAATTGGTAAATTAGCTCCTAATTTTTGACTGCCTTGTATGTTTTTCATATATCATACGAACAATTTCGAATGTAGCAATTCCTAGATTGTTACTGTTAAAATAAAATAAATATTTAAATTAAAATTGTTCTACTGTTCAAGATAAAACATTTTTAATATGGCACCGCACATTTTTTTCTTAAAACTTTAAATATTCCAAAACACCTGAATTTAGGGATAAACGATTTAAAATTTAATGTAAAATCTAAAAATGGAATAATATACAGAATGTCCCATTTAAAATAAGCAAGTTTATTCTATTCCCGGCAAGTGATAGAAACGTGAAAATATACAGGCTGTTGCAAATTAGTAGATTAAGCAGTTAACCACATATGTTTGGACCAAAATAATGGGATTTTCCTTATGCCACTTTTCATTTTGGATTTCGATTTTCAAAATAGAGGGTGTCAAAATTTTTGAGATATGGACCACTATTCGTTTTTCAAACATTTTATTTTATTAGGAATAAACCGACAAAGGAAGCTTTTAACAAACAAAAAACAAAGTTACAGAAGATGTTCAAAGTGCCCTCCGTCCATTTCCAAGGTACGGCACGACATCTTCATCTCAACGATATTGGAACTCTTTCGAAAACACCCTCCTTGGTTTGGATTTCTTGACACTTTTGACTAATCCGTAGCTGCAGCTCTTCCAGGCTATTTACAGGAGTACCATACACTAATGTCTTCAAATATCAGAGGGTTCAGATCAGGCGATCTTGGAGGCCATAAAACAGGTCCGGCCCTTCCTACCCGTCTATGTGGAAAAGTTTGGTGTAAATGCTTTCTAACGGCCATGGAAAAATGAGCTGGAGCACCATCATGCTGGAACCACATTTGTTGCCTCTAATTCAAAGGAATGTCTTCCAAAAACTCTTACAGTGTGTTCTGCAGAAAGTTGAGGTAAGCAGCGCCAGTTAATCGGTTTGGTAAAACAACAGGGCCTAGAAACCTGTCACCTACAATACCCATCCAAATGTTTAATGAAAAACGTGCCTGATGTCCAGATTCTATTAGAGCATGGGGATTTTCGTCGGCCCAAATATGCGTATTGTGAAAATTAAACACTCCATTTCTTGTGAACCCGGCCGCATCAGTAAAAAGAATGTTTGCAAGAAAACGAGAGTCTTCAGCATCATGCCATAGAAACCAGCGGCAAAAAACCAAACGTGCTTGATGATCATTTATTGGATTTAAGGCCTGTACTCGTTGTACATGGTATGGATAAAGCAGTTGCTCGTGAAGGATTCTCCAAACAAGAGGACCACTAATTCTTACCTCGGCTGATATTCTCCGCACACTTGTACCTGGATTCTGCTTTACCAGTGCTAGAATTTCTTCTTCTGCTCTAGGAGTGGATACCGACCTTGGTCTTCCGGATAAATGGCACTGTTTTTTCAAGGAACCGGTTTCACGCAATCTTTGGTGAATTCTTCCAAACATGCGTTGGGAAGAAATCTGGCGATTTGGATAAGCGTCAATATAACGACGCCGCGCTTTGGTGGCGTTCCCATTAGCACTACCATTCATGAAATGTCTGTTAATTCTGCGTTAAAGTAACCAGCCATAGCGAAAGAAACTGAGAACAACTGTCAAATATATACTGTTTATTTCACTAAACATCAACCTACTATTATAAGAAAATACACAACGTTTTTGCAAAATAGAAAAAGCAGCTAAAAACATAAAACATTCCATGTCTCCGCAACCGTTACTTTGTGGACCCATGTTTATTGAGACTTTTCTGCTTATTTTGGTTCGTACTATTACCTCCTTAAATATTTTACACTCTTTTTTTAACACCCTGTATATTCATTTTACTTCGGTATCTTTGAATATTCGCAGGTGGCACTTGCTATTTGCTGAACTCTATATTATTCAATTCTTAAATGTCTAAAATTAATTGTACTTGCAGAAAACACTATTTCAAGAATAATCTTATTTAGTAATTTGAAATAAACAAACGGCACAACTAATAGCAAACAATAAAAAAACAAAACAAAACTTTAACTCGTTTATTTCTAAACGATATTTACTTTGCGCCTCACCTAGCACATGAAAAAAAAAAAACCTTTTCTCCGTTCATGCTTTAATATTTTAGACCAAAAGATACAAATATCTGCCAAGTCTGAAACAAATTTCTCTAAAATCACAGGAGCCATCAATAAAAATTAGTTTTTAAAATTTGTATATTGACAACCTGTATTTTGAACATGGAGGTCCAAAATGAAAAGTGGCATATAAGAAAGGTTCCATTATTTTGGTCCAAAGAATGTGTGGCTAATGGTTTGACCTACTAATTTATAATACCTTGTACAATTACCTAAACTGTACCTACGTTATTTTTCTTTCCTCATTTGTAATTCAACACTCATCTGACCTAGTTCCTTCTCAACTAGATAAATACAAAATTTATGTTGAGAGAACGCTATCAGACGCCTTTGAACTACCATTCCTATTCGAGAGAAAAGCTCGAAAATATAAATGCCATTTTTTCGAACATATCGGATATAATTTCCTACGTGCAGGACGTTGTATAGTATCCTTACAAATTACGTGGTTAAAAAGTCACAATTTACGAACGCATCGAGTTAAGCTCCAATCTCGCGTTAAGAGCGTGCCGGTGTACGGACACCTTTATTGCTATTCGACACCACAAGCCTTCAAAGAAAGCTTTTTTCGTGCTTTGTACGTGGTCGATTGCCTACGAACACTAGTCCTGCTTGACGTTCTAATTGCGTTGCCATTTTCAGGGAGGGCCAGCAGTCTCAGGAGGAGTGGCACCGCTTGTACGGCAGGTGCTCCGGCAACGAGATCTACCACATCGTGCTCGGCGATAGCCGCTTCTTCGGGGAATATGAGGGCAAGAGCTTCACCTATGCCAGCTTCCACTCGCACAGGAAGTAAGTATTTAGTAATTTTGATCTAATAAATAATAATGCACCTCCTCCCCCGCCACACAAAAAAAAATCGGAATGGCAATGGGCTCGTCGACTTGGCGGCGACCTTAATATTTAAATATACTTTATTTATATTTTTATATATTTTTAGGTATTAACAATATTGTGTGAAACTAACTACTCTGCAGACTAAGGCCCCGACCAGCGTTGAATTACACCCGCAATATCTACCCATATATTCTTTATTATTAGCTTTTGTTACATTTTTTATTGAAATGAGTGATAGAACGAATGACTTGGAAGAAGCTAAAATTGCAAATCTTGTATCACATACAAAGGGTTCAAGCTTTACTGCAGCAAGACTGTTCTGATCGCCTACAAATTTGCCACTGAATTTTGCAAAAAATTTAATAAAATATTGACTTTACGGCTGGCATATTATTTTCCGACGAAGGCAATTTTTTCCTGAGATGTTATCATGAATTTTCACAATAAACACGTTTGGTCTGATGAAAATACTAATGCCATAAGGGATCTCGATTTTAACATAAGTTTTCTTTGAATGTATGGGTGAGTATTATTGGAATTTTCTTGAAACTACTTGACGATGTTCCCTATGCACTAAGACAAGTCAAAACAAGTCTATTCGTCGGTCTTTTAAATGCGCAAATTTATTTATAATGTCTTCATAAAATTGGGAATCGGCGCTAAGATTTTGCAACAGTTCTTTTTCTATAGCCATCATCGATAAGTTGTCTAAGCGCTCTTGTGTCATCGTATTTCTTAAGTCTTCAACTTACGACTATTCAAAATTTGTCGTTTCTGTACTTCATTACGTATTTGAAAAGGCGTTTCAAATAGAGATTAAACAATATCGTGAGGGGGATTCATTATTATCAGTAACTATCGACGAGCCTATGATAATATATATTTAAATTAGGTTCCTATTCTATGTTAAATTTAGTATTACCTTGTAAGGAAGTTGTTTTTTATTTCTTTAAATTTATCCTACCTGCCCTGTCCCTAAAACTTTACCCACCGCGCTTACCACCTAATCTTCAGAATATTTAAAAAGTCACATTCAACTGATCAACCACTAACACTAGCCACTGGAAATTCAAAATACATAAATAAAAGTACTAACACTTGAACAATCGATTAATCGCGTCACACACGTAAATAATCTACAGTTCACAAGTTACCTACGGTCACTAGCCACTATTACATCGTCCATTTGTCGTTGAACTAAAAACTTGAGGCACCAGAAATCGGACCTCAGTCTCGAGCGGACATGGACCGAAAAACATCGATTTTAACCGTCTCGCGTGGTGGGGGAAACCATAACGTATAAAAATGTGCAACGCAATTTGAGGCTCGGAAAATTTGGCCTCACTGTGGTGGGATTGGTGGGTGAAATGTAAACCAGAGGTACGTTATAACATACGAGGGCTAAGATTGAAGCAATTATTTTATTTCGTTGCAATGGTTTTTGAAAAATGTAGTAGGCAATCGGATTGTAAATTATGGGGTATTAAAATATATAGTGAAATCCAAATTTTACAGTGAGGCATGGCCTCAGTTGCTTCATACGACGAGCCGCCACTGTTTATTTCGTTATATTGATTTTTGATAAATATAATAGGTAATTGAAAATTATGTGGTATTAAAATATACAGTGTGATGGCCAAATTTTACAGTGAGGCCCGGCCTCAGTTACTTCATACGACGAGCCGCCTCTGGCTGACTTATTGAAACTGAGGATGTATTACGTATAAAATAGAACATGACCAGTGAGTGATTTACTCGCCGCTATGCGCTGCTTAACACGGCCCGAGTTGCAAACTGAAAATAGTAAAATCTAATTTATACCCCGGGACTTTAATTTCCAGGTTGTTGCCGGAGCAAAAATAAAGGATGGAGCTGTCAGTAGCGAACCCTTAAGTTGAAAAGTTAGGGAATTGGGCCGGTGTACGCCGCATCGCCGAAGTAAATAACACGCCCGTTTTGCCATACTACCGTTTGGAGTCTAGTGTGACAGTGTATATTGTTTTTTTGTTCAATTACAGCCACATCTCTTATACTAGACTAATTATTGGTATCTTTCCGTTAAGTAAACAGGGTGATTTACAACTTATTTGAGAATAGATGATGCGTCATGAAAAATGGAGTCAATATAGTAGACAAATGTTGGTAAAATCTTTAGTTGCCGGAAAAAAAAGTTACTGAAGTAGTAATATTTTCAATCTTGCTGGATTATTGTAGTCTCTAGTGTCATCGGAATGCAGCGATTCCAGATACTGAAATCCGATTGTAGTATTAACGTTTTACGATAGTGTTTACATTAGTTTTTCAAGTGTAAAAAAACAGCTTACGTGTATAGCAACTTGGAGTTGTTTAATTTATGATGAAGTAAAACAAAATGCTTTACAAGCTTCTCGTCTGTACGTGAACGATTTTCCGATTGACATTGCCAAATGCAGCTACTTTTACCGCGGTAGTGCAACGCGACCGTGAAATGGAAAATTTGTAATCGAATCGTGGAAGAGATGGAAGTCCAGGACGTCCAAGACGTATTACAGCAGCTGAGGAACACATTTTAGAGATCGTTGAAGAGAATCTCCGAATAAGAACCAGGCAAATCACTCAACAAATACAAGGAGTGTCCCAATCAACAGTGTGGTGTATAATACACGAGGCTCAGTTTTATCCGTACCATTTACAGAGTGTCCAAGCATTAAATGTCAAGGGATTATCCCTTATGAGATTTACAGCTGACGTGTTAGTTACAGATGAAGCTACTGTTATACGGAATGGTATGTATAATACTCATGTTTAAAATTTTGAAAATCTGGACACGATTCAATGGGATCATTTCCAATAACGCTTTTCCTTAAATGTTTGGGCAGGGATTGTCGATGATCGCTTGATTGGACCATTTGACCAAATCTAATGTTAGCGACCGGCATGGCGGCAAAGTGTATTAAAAAATGAAAGGTCAAAAAATTTAAAGAATTTCTCAAGGAAACAAATAAATAAAATTTTATAACACTTACATCCGCAAATCCAACTGCTTTTGTTATTATTAATTAAATAATTTGACATACCTGATATTACAATAACTGTTCAAATTTTTTTACACCGATATGTACCTACACATTTGGGCTCATATTACCCAGTTTCTATGAACTAACACAAATGTTTCTCTTTCTTGTCTGTTTGGTACTCGTAAGTTATTGGCAGCAGCTATGATAAGTTGGCGTGAATCATCACTAGTGTCCACTTCGGTGCGGTACACTTTAAACTTTAAATATACCCACAAAAAGAAGTCTCACAGATCTATCGTACCCCTTGAACTTAAGGTACTTCCGAACATTTTGTTGAAACTATCGGATAGCACCATTGTGCCGGAACCACATTCGGAGTCGCACAGCTAAGGCCACTTTTTCCAGAAATCCAGGCAAATCATTTCGAAGAAACTCGAGACTTAAGATACTGGACCCATCCATTCACTCATATAAGGGAAAACGTTGTTGGAAATGATCCCATTGAATCGAGTACGGATTTTCAAAATCCCAAATATGGGTATTATGAATGTTCTACACCTCTGTGTCAAATTAGTTTCATACGTAACTAACACCTCAGCTGTAAATCTTGGAATTGAAACATTTTGTTGCAACAACAAAACCTAATTCGTAAGGTATAATCCCCTGGTATTAAAACTTGAACACGTTATAGATACATGGCACGGATGTAATTGAGCCTCGTGTATGATATGCCACACTGTTGATCGGGACATTCATTGGGATTGATAAGTGATTTGACTGGTACTTATTCAGGGATTCTCTTCAATAATTTCCAAAATAATGTTCCTGAGCTACTGCAATACGCGATAGACGGCTTGGACCTCCGTCTCTTCCACAATTCGGTTGCAGATTACCATGTCACATCCGCGTTGCACTACGGCGGTAAATAGATGCATTTGACACATGTCTACAGAGAAAGCTTGTTGCGAGTTGCTATACACGTAATCCATTCTTGACATTTGAAAATCTGCTGTAAACACTATCGTAAAAACGTTAATACTAAAATCGGATTACTACAACTACAATTCTTTTCTAGGAAACTATAAGGATTTTACAGATTTGTTTAACGATATTGACTCCATTTTCATGCCCTATCTATTCCCAATTTTTTAAATAAGTTGTGAATCACCTTATATAGCCTTATACGTATGCATTTGTAAAATAAAAATATTCAATATGCATTTTTGAAGTCGTCGTACAGTGGTTGCCACTTTTCTTTCAATAGTAATAATGCCTGTCAAAATATTATTGTATACTGTTTAACAACACAACAAAACTCAAACACAAAAGTAAACACAAACACAACAAAAGTAAAAAAACGATTTAAACAGAACTAGACTAACTAACAAAACTTTTTTCGTCAGATTCACTATGTCTTTTTCCGTGTTTGATTAAAAGTAGAATAAATTTATATTATAAATATCATAAGAGAAGTTATCATCAGGTAAATAAATTGTGTTGTAGAGTTTTTATTATTTGGTTATTTACCATCTAACTGTATTTTTATAGACCTGAGGATGGTTTTATTAACAAAGGACACCGAAACGTTGTCCGAAATGCGATAAACTTATTGCAAAGATGTTTTAATTTAGCTTTTTATGACTGATGATCCCATTTAACCTACAATTTTATATAAACCATTTTCTAATAAATTTATAAAGATTAATATCTGCTTTTTTTATAGGTACGGCGTTGCGTTAGTAGGTGTCCGACCCGCCGAACTGCCCGAATTCTACGAGGACACCATCCTGCTGAACCCCGGCCCCAGGCACATCATGAAGAAGAGCGACACCTGTTACTACATGAGCATCACCAAAGAGGAGAACTCGGCGTTCAGCGTGGCCAATCAGCAGCCCAACAACAACAACTCCACCTCGACGGACCCCGTCATCGTTACAGCCAAGGAGGAGGAATCGAAGACGCCCGCCCCCGCCACACACAAAGACGGTACCGGCCCCCCTCAACTCATTCTGCAAGTCCCCACCTGTGTCAGTGAGTGTTGTCGCGCATGATCATCGCTATCTATGTTTTTCCGTTTAATTTCTCATTTCTTGTTTCGGTTCAGTATTGTGTGGTACGCCACTGGACGCTAAAGGGGGAAGGCAGAGGATCTAGTGCATAGAGCCAGAAAGGCGGTACAATATTTGTTGAAATTGTATCGGTTGGTACAAAAATCTTAATGCTGATTCCAAACATGTTTATAGTCTGTTTAGAAATGAAAGAGAGTAACAAAAGCTTTTTAAGTATAAAATCGTAAATAAATGTAGTGCTGGTGCTTATATTCAATATTTTTATATTATGTATTATCGGTATAGATGAGGTGTACTTTTAAAAGAACTTGTAACAGGTAGCTAAAATTTGTCTATGCCGCTTTAATTTCTCGGTCCATTTCTCTTATAAGTAAACAATATAAAAACAGCATTTCAAATAAAATTATTCAATATTATTCTCAAAATATATATTTAAATTTAATGAATAGACTTTTATTCCATACAAAAATATATGTATTTTGATCATTCAAATTATGGTGAGTAAATGTAGTGTTGTATAAATGTACAATAAAAAAAATAAAAAGTAGGTATATTAAAATTCAACCTCTGAATATTCTGATGATTTATCTTCGTCTCCTAGATTGATAACGAGAGGTTCCACAGCAAAGTCAATTAAATTATCGAGTGCCCACATTTTCTCCTCTTCTTTTTGTACATGATGTATACATCTTTGCCAATTATCTGCAGTTACTCGTTCCAAGGAATTTTTTAACAAAATTTTCACGTCACTTGATTTAAACGTCGTATTATTTCGCGCTACATCTCCTTTTACATGCGCCCAGACTAATTCGATTAGGTTAAGTTCACAGTGATAAGGTGGTAACCGTAGTACCGTTATTTGACGATTTGTTGCCATTTCATCGATAACATATTTTTCCCGATCTTTATTAAGATTGACAAGTTCCTTTTTCACCATATTTGTTCCAAAAGAAATGTTTTTCCGGATAACCATTGAATTCTATCGGCTTTCCTCCAAGCAGTCGTAGGCGTCCGCTCGGTCTTCCGTGAATGGTAACTGGCATTATCCATGACAATTACAGGCCCCGGAGGAATAAGATCCAACATCTCTGTAAAATAGTCTTCGAAAAGATCTGCGTTCATGTCTTCGTGATAGTGAGCTGTATTTTTAGATTCAAATAAAAGTAAACCACCATATACAAAACTACTGGCATTACCTATATGTGTCACTATTAATCTTCGCCCTTTACCTGAAGGTGCCTTGAACCCTGTTGAAAGTCCATCCAAAAATGCTTGTCGAAAACTTTTTACATTTTTATCTTGCCATACTTTTGTTACAGTATATCCCTCGTTGACCCGTTTTGTCTAGATAATAAATATTCCTCCCTTCGTCAGGGAATTTTCTAATTGATCTTAAGTAGCATCTTCGCCAACAAATAATTTCATCTTTATCGATAAGAACTGACTTCATGTTCTGCTTTTCCCAGCAAAAATTCAACTCTCGTAAGACGGCCCATAATTTGCTTCTATTTTTGGCAAATCGTTGCCCTCTGAAAGTTCACTTAAAATTTTGTTTAGCGTTGGTATTTCTTTTTTAAAATAAAATGAGTGTACTTGCGAATGACATTTTTGAAGAAATCATCTATAACGACTTTTGACCTCCCTGTAGATGATTTTGGGGGATTTACAGTATCTTGTTCATTTTTTGTTTCCTTTAAAAGTCTGTAGATAGTCAATTTTCCAATCCCTGTCATTTTGGAACACTTTTCCACGATGTCGTCTACACTGTTGGTAGCGCACATCTTTTCACGCAGGTACGTAATCTGATAAGCTCGACATTTTACCCAAACAATATTATATCCACTGGCACAATAGTCACTAAACACAAGTCGAATTTCACTCTACTGCACTAGCACGTCTTCGTATATTCAGCTCTAAGACTGGATTGATCTGTCACAATACACTGGCGCCTGCCCTATGAAGTATCCAGTAAAATATACTAATGTACACCCATTACCTGTTAGCATTAGTGTTACCCGATAATTACCTGACACAAAATATTACCACGCCCATGGCCGGTTCTTATCTCGGGGTTTTATTACTCTCTTTCATTTCCAAACAGACAATAAATTAAAATTAATATAAATTTATTTTCCGGTATACAGTGTGACCCGCTTTTCAGGTTCCTCTACCTCCTCTAGAAATGTGGGAAGGATGTGCAATTTCCACAAGCCAATTTTTTTACAATTGGTAGGTTATATTCTACTAATTTATTGATGTGAGAAAAGCCTAGACTACTACAATTTTTTAAAGGGATTGTTTTTCCAGAAAGTGGTATTAGGCATTTTTTTATGAAAATGATATTACCAGGCCCATTCAGCACCCATCAAAATACACATATAACAAATTTGATCGAAAAATATCTAGGTATTGTTTTTTATGAAGCGCCGATCTTCGAAAATTAAAGTGAAATAGTTGAACACAGGCGGAATTACAGGCTTTCAAAGTGGAGGCAAATATTAAAAAAATAATAATATCCCTGAATTACTTTAATTTCCAAATTTGGTACATGTCTTTGGTTTATTATAGGTCTTATTTGACTATGAGTTCAAATAAATTGAAACACTATTATTCATTAATTGAGAGTGAGTCACTCCTAAAATTACACCAAACTTTTTCCCATTGATCTAATTTAAAAAATAATATCCCACGCAAAATTCTATTTAAAAAACTTTTCTACTCTTAAATTTTAAAAAACTTTCTAGGTTTTCAAGAAAAATGCATTAATCAAAACAAGATTTTAATAGGGTTTATTAGAATAAATGAAAGAGTCAGAGTAGGCTTTGTACTTAAAAGGACCCCGTAGGATTTCAATGTAAAAGTGGTTTAGTTGGAATTGTCCCATTTTTTGCAGAGAGATAGATCTTTATATTCTGAAAAAAAGTCCTAATGGGCGCAACAAAATTCTATGACGGGATTTCGAATTATTGGCCATTAAAGCGAAAAATGGTTCAGATTGAAGTTGTGAGTGATGGATAGCCTTCAATGACGAACCAGTAGAAGGAGAGAAGTCGCAACGGTAAATCTCCGATTAAATCAAGGGTAGCATTTTGTAGGAAATCCAAATAACTTTCGCCATTTAATTCATTTGACAAAACAACCGATCCAAATAGCGCTCAATAATATTAACCCAAACATTTATCTTAAATTCCCGTTAAAAATATCTAAGAGTTATTGCATAGGAGTTTTCATCGGAATATTCATGAAAGTTGTAAACATTTGTAACTTATCTACGAGCGAAACAAGCCAACTAATATTCTGATGCAAGATAAACTCAAAAGATCACTCGTCGATCCAAATCTTGAGGCAATAGCTCTTGCATTTTTTGAGTGCGATATGGATGTAGTAGACTACGTTTAAAAATTCGGTGTACAGAAGTTCTTCGTAATGCACTTTCCCGAGAACGTTTAGTACTTATTTGCGGTTCATCTTCACCACTATTGAAATCTTTTAATTAATACAAGTTTCTTAAAATTTAATAAAAGTAAATAAGTGTTTTAAATTAAATTTTGCATTTTTTTAAATTCGATCAGTGGAACTCGTAGACAAAGAAGAGCAATAATAAACCTAAATCATGTACCAAATTTGGTTATTCCAAGTAAAAGTACTTCAGAGATATTAATGTAACTCCGCCCGTGTTCAAGTTTATATACAAGGTGTCCGGAAATTATGCGTCAAGACTTCAGAAGGTGATTCCTCACAAGAAATTAGAGTCACGAAGTCCTATAACAAATTTTTCGAAAACTCAATATTAACGGAGATACAGGGTGTTATTTTGTGTAGAATTTTATTTTCGATATTTGTAAATAACTTCTTAAGAAATCCAAATATTTACATAAAATTTGTAAATCGGGGGTTTTTGCGGACGAGAATTGTTTCTAATTTTGACGTCACTAGTAGAGGGCGCCACTTGTGCCACATCATGTTTCTTTTAAATGACAGAATTTTTTTGAATCTTAATGTATCCATCTGACTATCGAAACAATTGATTCTCCTACCTGTTTTATTGGTATACCTTGCTGAAGTCGGTAGGCGTAACCATTTTTGAAATAATTCTATTTGAAATGCTCAGTGCACCGAGTAAGAACTGTTTTGGTTTCAGGTAAAGTGCCTTTTCTGCTGAAAATACAGCAAAATATTACTTTAAAAAGTTGTTCAAAATCGTAATTTATGGAGACGTGCAAAATTTCAAGATGATCGGCGAGGTTTGATGAAACCATTTTTTCAACAAAGGACAAAGATTTTATCAAAGCAGGCCGATTTTTAAAAAAATTTGCACATCTCCATAATTTACCGTTCTGAACAACTTTTTCAAGTAACATTTTGCTGTATTTTCAGTAGAAAATGCACTTTAACTGAAACCAAAACAGTTTTTACTCGGTGCACTGAATATTTCAAATAAGATTATTTCGAAAACTTAACAGTTTTCCCTCCTAACGACTTCAATAAGGTATACCTTTTTCAGATATAACAGGTAGTAGAATCGATTGTTTCAATAGTCAGATGGATACAATAAGCAGCAAAAAAGTTCTGTCATTTGAAAGAAACATGATGGGCCATAAGTGGCGCCCTCTATTAGTGACGTCAAAATTAGAAACATATTTGAACTTCTCGTCCGCAAAAACCCCCGATTTACAAATTTTATGTAAATATTTGCATTTCTTAAGAAGTTATTTGCAAATATCAAAAATAAAATTTTAATTTTAACACCCTGTATCTCCGTTAATATTGAGTTTTCGAAAAATTGTTACCGAACTAATTTCTTGTGAGGAATTACCTCCTGAAGTCTTGATGCATAATTTCCGGACACCCTGTATAGGTGTGTTTGGTTTAATTGAAAAATTTTGGGACCCCTTACATGCAATTGCTCTGTGTCTCAGTTCTTCAGTTCTTATGCAGAACACCCTGTATATCTTGACTATTATAATTGATAAAAAATAACTGTCCTCCATTTAATTTTAAATCCTGCATATTATCCTAGTCATTTATAAATATTAAGAAAATTAATTGCAGTTATGTAACTGATATTTAAAGCATCTATTTTTTTTTTAATCTATTATTCTTCTCTTTAGCGTCCTGTGGATACGCTTCAAATCGAGAAATGCTGCAGTGTTCAATATTAACGAATTCAAATGGTTTCTTTGCCAAAATGCATCCAATATTAATTGTTTGTGTCTTATAAATTCTGTACCATTTTATTTATAAGCAGTCTAGAACCGCTAGATTTTGTTGGGACATGTCATTTCATACCATTTCCATGAAACAGTTAGAACCGCTAATTTAAAACTGGAAAACTAACACATCGGTAAGAGAATTTGGCAGCAACATTCCACACGAACCACGTCACACGCATACGATAGAAATACCGAAAATACGGGGCACAGGGGATGTATTATTCCCAACTGCCGGAAAAAAAAACAACATCGACAGTACACGCTACAGCACGCACATTAAGCAAACAACAAAGTTTACATACATTGTTTGGGTCGCAGGTAAAAACAAAAAAAAATAAACAAGAAAAAAAACATTATAGGCCATGTAATTCACTTACGGGTGATCCAAATAATTCTCAACGTCACTAAAAAAATAGAAACCACGCTTTAATTACTTTTTTGGGGAATTTAATTCAACACAAAAACAAACGAAATACAAAAGGAAGCTATACTTTCTAAATAAAATGTTTATATTAATTCAACTATTATTTAATGCACATTTTTCTATTTTAATATACAGTGTGATTGGCGGGGAACGCCCAATATTCAAAAAGGTTGTTCAGCGGGCAAAAGTGAACAAAAATGCCTGATATACATACGGTTGAATATCAACGGTTACTGAGATAGCAATGAAAATATTTTTATTGCTATTTTTGCGATAGCTGTTATTATTTGATATTTTATTTTGAGTAGGTCATGCATTCTAAACTAAACTCACATTATAGTGCATTCCACTAAGCGACCGCAACGCCCAGAACGACCATCGCAATTTTACTCGTTTCACTAGGTTAAAACTGCTCTTGTGCGCATTGTTCACGGATGTGATTTGAATCCTAGTGGAACAGAGTTGGGATCCATGTTTGTTTATATTTTTCAGCATAAAGTATAAACTAGGTAGAAAAGGTAATTATATATAATTTTTATATATTCTAGGTAAAAAAAGTTAAACTGGTGTTACTCATAGATTTTACTAATGTAATACATACATTAATTACATATACATATTTCAGTAAAATATATTAATTATTTAGGTCTTAAAACGAATATTGAACTGCAACTTCAGTCCCAATAACCTCCGTGTCGTGTCTTATTTCCTCTTCGAATGCCCTTCCAACAGATTCACCAGAACAAGAATTTGACTCTTGTAAAGCAGCATTCATTAATTCTGTTGCGAAGGCAATATCTGTAAGAAAAATAAATACTGATAAAAAAATTAAATATAAAAGCATAACTGAATTACATACCATCTCTTGCACGTATTGCCTGAGCAACTGGGACCTCGATCTCAATAACAGTGCCTGTTTCACAGTTATATAAACTTAGACTTGACATTTAAATAGTTTATTTGACTTTTTCCGCAATTTATGACAAATTATGTGTTGACCCACCTCAAGACCGTGGGCGTTGTGAGCTCGACGCGGTCGTTTGCTATGACGTCAACTCTTAACGTCTCATGACGTTGCAAGCCCAATTGTAACGCTTGTGGTCGCTTTGTGGAACGACTCATTGGTCGTTCTGGGCGTTGCGATCGCTTAGTGGAATGCACCCTTAGTGATTACTAATTGTCACATTTATTTTGACGTTAAACGCTTATTTTATAACTGTCTCATTTATTTTTACATGTGCGTTCGTTTAGTTGGTATTATACACATAATTTCGTAATGCCTGCCACATTTAGTCATCGAAAATATGCTGATACTTTTATTTATGGATATTGCGACGGTAGCGCTAATCGTGCAGATGTTGAATATCGACGTTACTTCCCGAACAGAAGAGTGAATTAGAGATGGGCAGTTCCCGAGTGAACTGGTTTAAAAGAACGGGTTTCGACACTGAACTGCGAGAATCAGTTCTCGAGAAGTTGACAAATCAGTTCTTTGCGGACTGATTTGTATCGATTGATGTAGAGTGCGAGAGATATTTTCAAGTTTAGTCAGAAGGAACTGTTCAGTGAATAGTGAACGAGTGTTCACAGCTTATGTGAGCTTCAAAATCATACGGGCGATCTGAATTCTGAATAACTGATTGGCGATCCGATTGCGGAGCGTTAATATCATTCTTAGTTAAATATAATATCCAAGAACTGCATACCAGCACATATAGGCGTTCATATCAAATTGTTACATTAATGAAAACGATATAGGTATGTGCCATTAATTATAATTTTATGATGTATAAGAATTAAGAACTGAATTTTATTAACAAGTAAAATACAACTTTACAAAAATATAAATTAAATTCTGTAATAAAAAATAAATAAAAATCAGTATCTAAATGATTCGAGATATTTTGGAGAAAAGAGGCTTCAAATATTTTGATTAAGAATTCTTATTCTAAAGTCTAAACGCTAATAAACGTGTCGCAATCATAAAACGCGGAAGAAACCGACCGTCTTCGATTGACGGAGATGCGGGATTCGGAGAGAAGCGTATATCTGTGCAGTGTTTGACGAAAAACCAGTTCTTAAAGAGCTGGTTTTAAGAATCAGTTGTTTTTAGTGATTCAGTTCTCGAGAACTGAATAATTAAAATGAATTGCTAAGCCCATCTCTAGAGTGAATGTATACCAGACAGTCTCCTACAATGCACTTGAAACTGTAATGTTTTCCGGTGTGAGAACTACATCTGAGAGACAAGCTGGTTCTGGCCTAGCAGTGGAATAAGAAATTCTAAATATGGGAAAACATAGCCCTGGTTTAAGTACAAGGCGCATTGCAACCCGTCTCCAAATTCATCAAACTGCGGCATGGAAAGTCATTCACAAAAATAGTTTAAAACCTTTCCATATTCAACACATCCAGAATCTTCAGGACAGTGATAATGATTTGCGGTTGCAATTTTGCAATTGGATAAACGCAAACCGTAGATTTAATAAATACATTTTGTTCACTGAGGAGGCTCAATTCATTCGTGATGGAGTAAATAACTGTCACAATGATGACAGAATAAACATTTACACTTAACACTTTTTAAAAATATTTTCATTGCTATCTCAGTGGATATTTGACCATATGTTTATTAGGTTTTCGAGGAGTAATCCGTATGCCAATTACATGGTTCTGTCTCTCTTAATTACCGTTACCAGATCATAAAATGTTGGTCAGTTACTAAACTTGTTGTGATTAACAATATTACTCTTTTTTAATAGCTTATTATTAATTATTGTTATTATTAACTTAAACCAGTATGTACATTTAAGGTTAGGTAGACGTTAGAAATCGATCATATTATTCCATAAATAAACTGAACCGAAATTCGTAGTTTACACTGTTTTAAAGAATATATGAAGGTTGCCTCACGAAAAACTGCGTCGATTGTTAACTGAGATTTGAAAACTTGGCTAAAATATCTAGAACTATCCAGTAATTCCGATTATACCCGAAGTCGACACCAACTTCTGATTTTTGGTATTCGTAAAGCGACCCTAAAATATTCCAAATTTTTTTATTTAAAATGAAAATTGTGTCGACTTCCAGTATAAAGGGAGGTACTGAAGAGTTCTAAATATTATTTTAGTTGTGTTCACATCAGGGACTCTGCAATGTTGCCAAATTTTCAAATTTTTAGATCAGAAGAATCTTCCCAGATAAATATCGGCGAAGTTTTTAACAGGACCGTAGTCAGCTAACGAATGAACATATTAATGTATTCACAGAAAATGTGTCGCAACAAAGTACTATTACCGAATAGTAAGGTTACGTGGAATAAAAAAAGAAGAGAAGACGCAACACTTACCCGACAAGCCTTAGCGTTGAGACAAGGTTTTCGTGGCATATTGGAAAGGCAGACAGAGAACCACAAAATAATATCAGTTTGTATTATAAACTATACTCGAAAAATGCTTCGTTACAAAGATACAGGTTGTCAAAATTTATTAATATTCTTAAAAGTACTTTAGATATTTAAATGAAATTTGGAACCTTTGAATAGGTAATCTAGATACATATTTTTACGTAAAAAATATTATTTATCTTCCACCAGAGACGTGCCTACAGACAGATCTTCGGGAAATTCTAATGAAAAAAATGATACGCCAATATTTTTTAGAAACAAAAACTATTTCTAAAATCCTTGTTCAATTTACAACAGAAAAAGGCTCTTTACTTTTTTCGCTTGACACACCGTTTGCCACTAAAAAATTAAATTACCTAATGATTTCTGAAAAACAACTAAGTAAACAAAAACGAAAATGAGAACAATGGGAACAATGTTAACAATAACTTGAAATTAAATTATCTGACACAATTCAGTTAACTGTCATTATAAAATGCAAAAACACAATAGCAGTCTTTTTTGTTTCATGGCCTACTAACGACAGATTAAAATTTGTTTGAATTCCAGTTGCTTAAAGAATTTTAATTTTTCTCTGGCGGTTTCAACGGTGTGTCAAATGAAAAAAAGTAAGGCTGTTGAACAAGGATTCTAGAAATAGTTGGCGTACCATTTCTTTCATTAAAATGTCCCGAAGATCTGTCCGTACGCACGCCACTGGTGGAAAAATAATAATTTTTACGTAAAAATATGTATCTATCAAAGGTTTTCATAAAAATTTTCACACCCTGTATCTTTGTAACGAAGCATTTTTCGAATATAGTTTATAATACAAATTGATATTATTTTGTGGTTGTCTGTCTGCCTCTAAAGTTTCTGTTTTCGAAAGTGGACCACCCTGTATATATTTTTGTACATCATCCATTATGTCAAATTGTTCATTTAGGGACAGTACATGTGATTCCAATTTCCTTGTTGCATTAACTAAGAAACGACAGTATCTATTAATGACTCTTCAAATGCCTTGTCACATTAGTTTTGGCAGAAGAATTTAAAATGCGTTCACACATAGTATAAAACAGGTCATTTCCTTTAATATGTATATCCTTATAGATAACCCTCGGGATCACTGTCAAACCACATTTGAAATAATTCTCGTCTATTTCTTCTCTCCTTTGGCATGTTACTTCCCTTCATTCATTTCTCCCGTCAATTAATAGTTACTAATGTAAATTATGTTACTGTGTATAAATAGTTATTCAAATACACACGGCGCAATACTTTCAGCAGACGTAAAAAGGAAACGTATCGACACGACATCGACTATTACACCGTTCCGTAAATAACTAAAACTAAAAGCTCAGGTCCAAATGCGAGTCAGCTGTGACAAACAATCAATCTAAGCATATATTAACCAGTTAGTCAACCAGATGCACAACAATGTGTGTCACGATTCATTATTAAAGTCCATGCGGTAATATTTTACGTAATTCTAGACTGGTATACTTTAACTTTTTCTTTTAAGCGATATTTAAAGCGTGGGAGAGTTATTTGGATCGTCCTGTATAGCAGGAACTGCTTTGTTATCGATGTTGTCGTTTAGGCCACACGTTGCGGTGGCCTCCATCACCGGCTGCTGTAAACATTAAATAGACGCTTTCCGTGTACCGCACTACATGCTAGTTGGAATTTTTATGGAGGGTGTCCGAACCGCCTGAGACCGCGGTATGTGTGCACGAAATAGTCGGGCAGACAGGGGGTGAAATTTAAACATTTCGAATTCCAGTGACGAGTCAGGAATTGTTTATGTAAGTAGCATCGTAGCATTGTGTGTTTCATACGGAGGATTGAAGAAATTTGCAAACTTTAATGATCTGCATATTTAAAATACTTGGTGTTTTTTTTTAAAGAAGTGCGAACTGCCAAAGGGGTAACAGAGGAGGTGAAAACAAACAATTTATAAGGCAAAGCTAGATGCAACTCAACTCGACCGTCTTCTGTCTTTGCCTGCTCGTATTTCATCGCCTGATATTATTTGAACGTAAACGGCTCCTTTAGCAGGCACTTAAAATGCACTTTCTTAGTTCCAAATTTACAAAGCTGTTATCAATTATGTTCGGAAACAAAGTGTATATAAATTAATAAAATAATTCGCCGCTTCTAGGATGCCCATTTATTTTGTTCCCTTTGCGTTTTGAACCCTAGTTTACACGTGTCATAAAATATGATTTAGGACATCTTAGATTTTTTTCTAAGAAAACTAGTTTCAAGATACCTAAAGACGCGTAATATGTAGTGTAGCATTTACTACATACAATAAATCAAAAATAAAAAAATATAATTTTCTGACACCTCTAAGTGCACGTTTATGTTGGAGCGGCACGCCAGACCACGACAAAAGCCACACGCCGGGCTGCACACCAAACTCCAAGACAACAGGTAGGAGGAGTGCGTCAGTGTTTATGTTGGAGCGAAGCGCCAGGGACTCTTCTAGTTTAGTAAATTTCAATGATCCAACAGTATGACCACACTGTCGCTTGTTACCTCATCAGTATGCCATAGGTGAGACGACCGACAATTGAACTGGCTGTTCGTTTATATGTATGTTCATATATAAACGAAGTACAGGTGAGATATAAGTGGTCTGCTGCCTCCTGCTCGGCCTAAGCGGCTCGACTTGCAGGAATCTGGTCACAGAGGATCTGTTCACACAAATACTGCAGGTGTAATTCAACGCCGGTCGGGGCATTAGTCCGCGGAGTAGTTGTTTCCTGCAGTATCATTTATAGATCTAATAACGCGTCGCCCAGGGCCTTTAAGTATCTGCTGTAATGTAGGTCGCTTCCTTCAAGTCAAACCGCTCAGGCCGTGCAGGAAGTAGTAGACCACTTATGTATCACAAGACGAACTAGTTAGCTTTTGCTAATCTGTCTTAAATTGACTCAGAAAGGCCCTTACTCGAATTCGATGTGGACGGACACTTAGAAGTGTAGGAGGCAATGACGTCACGTGATCGTTTAATTCCAATTTGACCTCGTATATTTTGCAAACTACTTATTAGAACGACTTCAAATTTTCTGGGTTGACATTATAAACGCTTCATAAAAGTAGTAACAAATAGTATAATTTGATCGTATGACCCTATTATTCCGCAACTTAAGTCGACTCTGTTGAAAGCTAACAGATAACACTGATAACAGTCAACGCCATCGACTCAAATGAATTTTTATACTTCTGCTAGATCAAATAAAAGTAAATAAAAAGTCTTTCTCTGGAAATTTGAACCAATTCGGCAAAGAAAGCTCGTGAAATCTTTGTAATTGCCTTTCCTTTATTACTTCACTAAACCCTTTTCGACCGCATTAATGGCGTTTTTTATTCCTTACTTGGGAGTTAAATTTTATATATTATAAATTCAAAAACACGAAATCTGTTCCCTGTTATAATTACTGTTTTCTTTACAAATTGTCGAATTAATCTGTGTAAGCCGAAAAAAGGATAATAAATTTTGTTGTACCTCCTCAACTCACGATCCTTCACAGAGGCATAAACATGTAATTCATATTTATTTTTTCCATTATTTCTCCCCGCTGTTTCAAGTCGTGAAATATCGATAATGAAACATTATGTCGCAAAA
This sequence comes from Monochamus alternatus, assembly GCA_037114965.1. Taxonomy (NCBI): domain Eukaryota; kingdom Metazoa; phylum Arthropoda; class Insecta; order Coleoptera; family Cerambycidae; genus Monochamus; species Monochamus alternatus. Next base: position 6,209,260 of record CM073426.1, on the reverse strand, counting down.
ATTCACCCACCCAATTTTACATGAAGAATTCTGATGTATTTTAATATCTATAACAACATCTAACTTATTGTGGATGAATTTAATAACTTTTTTAGTAGTGTATTTTCGAAACCTGATGTAAACTACTGAAATTGACATTAACTTACCTCTCATTCACATTAGTCATTTAACAATAGAAGAGCACTGCACTGCTACTACTGCTAGGAAAGTAAAATATAAAATGATGTCTTTAAGAAAACGTGTGTTCCCCGATTCCTGGAAAACAGCCAGTGTTTGTTCTATACTTAAAGCTAGTCCAGTAAGGCCCATTACTATTTTATCTAATTTGGCCAAAATTTCTAAGATGTTCCTTATTAGAAATATTATGTCACTTGGCCAACATGGATTTATGGAAAAACGCACTAATACTAATACTCAGTCTGTTTCTGAGAAAGTGGACAAGTTAGGGCAAGTGGGTGTGGTTTATATGGATTTCTCCAAGGCAATCGGTTATGGATTTTCCCACCATCTGGTTGATTTCAAAGGACCATCCACTTTAACTCCTGAGAATTAAGGTCTGCGTCCCACATCGAGCACATAGCGTCTGCTTCTATTAAAGCACTTGGATTTATAATTAAGCAAGGTCGGGAGTTCCATGACATTCAGGTTTTAAAAATTTTGTTTTTTGCATATGTAAGGTCCAAACTCGAATACTGTTCGCTTGTTTCGAGCCCTTTTTATGAGTGTCATATTAGATCGTTTGAGGCAGTACAGAGAAAATTTCTTAAATATCTTGTTTATCGCGTTGATGGTAGTTATCCTAACGTGTTGTGACCATAACTACTTATTAAGTAGGTTCGTTAGATTTTAGAACACGCTACTATTATATTCTTAACCAACTTAAATTCCTCGTTTCTAAAACGTCAAACCGTTCTTTGTCTACTTTTCATACCCCTATAGTTAGAACTGATCTTTTAGTGAAGTCACCTCTTGTCAGAATATCTAATAATTATAATTCTATTTGTGACATTTTCAACTGCTCTAAACTAAATAGCTATTTATGCCATCAGTTACGAAATGCCTAATTTTGTGTAACGCGTGAGATTTTTGCGGAACGAACGAAGTGAGTTTCGCAAAAACATTTCGTAACGTATTGCATACAAGATTTTTTCTAATTTTGAAGAAAGTAATAAAAAAATAAAATTTAATATAATAGACAAAAATTTGGAAAACATAAATTTAGTTTGTTGCTGAAACTTCATGTTAGTTGTCAGTGTGACATTTTGTAAAAAAGTCTAGACGGAAGGTTTTTAGCGAGATCGATATATTTTTAGTTTTATTTTTAAAAAATGAGTGATTCAAGTTCTGAAGAGCTACCAAGCGATATTGAAGAGACAGCAGATAATGCTCTATTATCAGTAATTCCCAAAAAGTCAAAGGCAGTTTATGATTTGGCATACGAAAAACTTGTTACGTGGTGTGATGAGAAGAAAATTAAACATGTTAATGAGAAAGTTTTACTTGCATATTTTGAGGGTAAGAAAGATCTAAAAGTTTCCACATTATGGACACTTTACTCAATGTTAAGGTCTGAACTAAATCTGAAAAGGAATATTGATATTAAAAAATATACAAATTTGGTAGCATATATTAAAAGGCAAGCGGACGGGTACAGTGCTAAAAAGTCAAAAGTTTTTATTAAAGAAGATTTTGCCAAATTTTTAGTGGAAGCTGATGACAAAGAATACTTAATGGCTAAGGTTGCAATGATAATTGGAATGGCAAGAGCATGCAGAAAAGCAGAATTAACATTCCTTCCAGTTGAAAATGTTATAGACGAAGGAAGCCATTTTCGTGTTGATATCCCACCTTCAAAAACAAAAGTTATACGGCAGTTTGCAATTACCACTGGAGACATTGAAAATACGAATCTTGTTGAAATATTAAGAAAATATATTAAGTTGCGTCCCCAGGTTCTTAAACACAACAGATTTTTTGTAAAATATGCGAATGGAAAATGTAAAAGAAATCCTGTGGGAATTAACACTTTTAGCAGTCTGCCAAAAGTTATTGCACAATTTCTTGGTCTTTCAAATCCTGTTCTATATACTGGCCACTGCTTCGGAAGAAGCTCTGCCACTTTCCTAGCAGACAGTGGCGCTGATATTTTAAAATTAAAGAGGCACGGAGGTTGGAAATCTAGCTCTGTTGCGGAGGGATATGTTGAAAATTTCATGAATAATAAAAAACTTATAGCGCAAGAAATATTTGGTGAAACATCTAATGCAATGTGCTCCGCTTCCCAAATAACACCAAGTTCGAGCAATGAAAAAAATATGTCGTCGGGAATTAATTTGAATAATTGCAATAATTGTGTTATCAATATTTATAATAATTAATTAATTTATAATTTATGTTTTTAACTTGTATTATAACAGTTTAATAAATAGAATAACTCTTTTTGTCACTAATTTTAAAATACATTTTTCGTCACCAATTGCATAAAATTTTACTTTATGCAACTAGTTACAAAAAGTAAGACGTTTCATAATGTCAATCAGTTTTAAAAAGTGTCACTTTATATGTCAAAATTAGAAAAAGTAGGTTTACGTAATTATTATCTGTAATGATAGCTAGTGGAATAATATTTATATATATATTTTTTTTCATTGCATAATATTATGGCGTATCTGTTAGGCATCAGTTTGTTTAATATAGTATCATGTTTCTTCATTGTTTTACTTGTTTATGATTGTCTTGTAGTTGGTAATTTACTGTTGGACAAATAAAGTTATATTATTATTATTATTATAGAGCACATTTCTGCTTCTCCTAAGCAATACACAACGCTTTTCGTGCCACATTTAGTAGCGCAATTTTTTAACCTTATGAAAAATTACTCTATTGTCGGTATTCAACCTAGAAACAAAGGCAGAACATTTTCAAATAAATTAGCCTTTTCCACCCGTCGTGCCGGTCGTTTTCTGGTTTAAAGGATAAACATACTCTTTGTCAGAAATTAAAATTGAACAAAAATGCTTATTATTTCAGACCTAGAACAGCAAACCATTTCACGGAAGAACTCATTTTCAATATTTTTCTTTCATTCTGCATTTGCGGACATCTAATTAGCTGCCGTGACAAATTTCGTGAGAAATTCTTTATGTTCCCATCTGCTGGTTCAACGTAGTAAATATACAGTGCGTCCCTAAAGTCGTAAAAGACATTATTGAAAAGTCTCGAAACAGGTCGATTTTTGATTTTAATTTACTTTTCTTCAAATAATAATTTAATATACAGGGTGATGTAATTCAAGTAATGACGTCATTGCATATTTTTTAAATGGAACACCCCATTTTTTCCAATTTCCGGATTACCGTAGTTGAGCTGTTTTCAAAAATGTATCACAAGTTGCTCCTAATTGTTACAGGGTGGACAACAATACCCAAATTATGAATTATATTGTAATGTTTACAATACTATTAACTGAATTATATATAGCATATAATTTGTCCTGTTCATTTTCTACTTGTTCTGCTAGACTACTTTTTGCCACTTCAGTAACACTAGTATTTTGGGAAAATTCAGGGCTCCTACTAGTTGAGGACATATTAGTGCCAATATTTTTTGTGCTTTTTCCACTTTCTTGGGCACTAAATGTTGAATATAGCCTTCAGCAACAGTGGTTGATTTTCACCATGGCGCTTAAACTAATTACACCTGCTCCAGCGTCGGCTAATAAAGTAGCCGAAGAACACCAGAAAGCAATGCCCGGTATATTCCTTTGGATTTGGTAATTTAATATTACTATTCTGTATGGAATCTGAACCAACGTATTTTTGTCAATCACTTGCTTGGAGCATTCATTAATGTTATAATATACAAAAAATATTCAGTATTCGATTGACGAAGAGACGCATATCATCTGTGCATATTCAAATACCTTGGTGACTTGTTTTCATTATTAATTATACTAAAAAAGCGCCAAGATACTGTGAATTTGGCCAAACGGTTTTCTATTGGAATTTTGCATTCTCTGTACACTCCTCGGGTAGCGCTCCGGGATCGGGATGACTTTACGGTGGACGTATTTAGAATATTTAGATTTAGTGGAGTTAAATCAGCTAGCAATTATGCCGTTTTGTTTTTAAGAAAATATAACCATCTTGTAGAAGAACATTTTTAGTATCCAAAGTGGACTTGTATAACTTTTTTTTGTAGGGCCGCTGCTTGGGACATTATTTGACAATTATTACGTTTTTCGTTACAGCGCACTTGTAAATCAACGATTTCACTTATGTTCGTAGTTTTTTTACAGCTTATATAAAAAAACTACAGTACTTCTCACGGTACACACCAACTTTTAATAACTTATCGCCTTATCGAAAAAAAATATTCCAAAGTCGACTCGGCAAATTTGTGCATTACAAACTTATATTAATTATTTACTATTGATATGTAGTTATATCGAGCAAATGTAGTCAAAACCATATAAAAGTTTTTTAAAAACAGTTTACGGTGTTACACTTTTCAAGAAATTAACTTTGTGTGTCGTTATGATGCAGAAAATGTTTTCAGAAATAGGATAGCGCATTCATTCGACGAGTTAAAAATATCTATATTTTCCATAATGAGAAAAACATTTTTATTGTACATATTATGATTGTGTTTAATATATTTATCACATTGCCTTTAAAATTAGAAGAACAAAGATTTGAAAACAGGTAACTTTTTATATAAAATAAATATAATGACTACATTTATTTCAGTGTTTTATGTTCTTTATTATTTTAATATGGAAAACACGTATTTAATTTGCGAAGAATTTTGTTCAATTTGGAACTTACGAAAAATACCATTGTTTTAAAAAGAAATGTAAAAATTGCATACCTAAGGAATTCTAGTAGAACTTCTTATATTACCGGAACTGTTGGTCTAAACGAAAAAATGTATTCCACAAGAAAGGTTTAGACACCACCGCTAACAAAAGAATCAGCATCGAACTCCATAAGATCGATTAATTCAATACTGTATCAACTGAGAACGTATAGATTATAAGTGACTATGTATTTCTTTGAACTCCGGTCTTGCCCTCATTTACCAATCTTTAAGCCCATCCCACTGAGTGAAACACACGTGGTTGCAGCATTTAAAATATATTCGTATCTGAAGTTGTAGACGTTCGGCATTTAGCTTAGAATTTTGAGTCATTTTTATCAATTCTATATAATTTTGGTATCGTTGCAAAGCTAAAAGACATACTTACTTCCCTCGTGTAACCAATTTTCGATTTAACCTTTATTTTTAAGTAAATAAATTGTAAATATGACGATTTCTTGCACAGTATACTCATTAAATGTAAATAATTAAAAACTAATTATGAAGAAATATTACACAGCAGCCTTAGGAAACAACTTTGTCTTTCGATTGCTTTTTATTTGGACCGCTATGTTTATTCGTTGTCTAAATAAGTGCTATGGGCCGAGCGTAAAAAATCGGTTTATTTCAAGCGCGCGACGGACTTTTAACGGTCAAAAATCAAGAAAGCTCGACACTTTAACAGGTATAAATTTTAATTCAGTGCTTCTCGTATCGAAACGTTCGATATTTTTTCAATGTATCAATAACATCGATACAAAATATCGAAAATAGTAAATAATTATATCGATATTCTGAATAGTTTTAATCTGAAGCGTAGTCGAACGGATTCGGGCACCCTCTATAAAACGTTGTTTCTATGTGGACGAAATCCACTGGAATGATAATGTCAAAGGGAGTATGTTTTCGTTCCACAGCCACGTTTCCTGATCACACGGGCAGCAGCGACTCCAGACAGTGTTTGAAGGAGGCCTCCCCTGGGTCCATCACATTCGACGTTTCTATTACAGGTAAAACGAACGTTTTGCTACACGAAAATATTTCTAGCTCCACTCGGTTGACTTGTACACGTCGACGACGGAAAGAAAAATAGAACAGCATGTAAATATTTCAGCGAAATGGAGTACATCTGTCAAATAGATGTACTCAAACAATAGTATATGAAACCATAAAACGACCTTCACCGAGCTGGTTAATGGATGAAAAGTATTTTATATCCAATTAAATATGTCAATAAATATATTGAAAATGGGTTGTCTAAAAAATTTCAGTCCAGAATATGATTAATTAATAATATATTTTTTTTTTTAACATTTCACTGGTTTGGTTAATAGATAAATTCCATCCAATCGAAAGTATGAAGCCCACAGAATATGTAAACGTTAGGTTGACTATTTTTTTCCCGTCACAACTCTTGGGTAGGCAGGTATAAACAGGTAAATCGATACCAGTAACTTGCACCGGTGTGGTTAATAAATTAAAGTTAACTTAAAATAAAGATTATTTTATTACCAACACGTTGGTATAGGGTTGTCTGCAAAAAATCAGTCCTGAATTCCGGTTGTCGAGTTTTAAAAAGTGAAATATTCCCCAGCGAACCATTCCATGCAATAGAAGAGTACACAGTAGAGATGGGTAGTTCGCGAACGAACTAGTACAAACGAACTATTCACTTTACTGAATGAAATGAATCATTCCTTCTTGTCGGACTGAATCATTCTCTGTGAACTAAAAGCAACGTTGATTCTAAAAAATTTAACAATGTAATTCAGGCGAGTCAAATTCAGTCCTTCTATACTTATTCAGTAGTTCACTGAATTAAATGAAAAATTGCAGCTGACGATTAGACATAGACGGTATCGGAGATGTGACTCAATGACCGGTTTCAGTCGGATCACCTATATAGAATAGCTAGTTCGGTGTCTTGCGACAGAATATTTTCTTAAGCAGAGTAACAGAAAAACGAGCTCCATTAAAATTAGACAAAATTTATAAAATTTTGTTTTTAAACGCGAATTTTTTAATGTTTAGAATTTATTTATAAAATTAGTTTTTTTTTATTTTAAATATTACTTCTTTTGTTAATTTAACACAATATTTTCACACCTAAAATTATATTTTATTACCTATATTTAAATGCTTACCTATAAATGTTTTAATCTAAAATCTAGATTTGTCTGTAATCTCGAAAGCATTGTATGTTATACCTATGCCTCTAAATTACGATCCCACGCGAGTCATGAAACAGTGCCGTTGTAAGCAAATTCCTATATTGAACGTCGATACTGAACGATCGGTGGTCGAATTACAAAAATACAATTCTTGACCGTACTGAATCAAATGAATTACTCAAGTGAATGATTCTCTTAGGTGAATGAGACTGATAGAATGAATTCACCAAAATGAACTAAAAGTCCCATCTCTAGTACACAGCATTGCAGCTGTGTGTAGTTCAGTTATGTAAACAGTTAGGAGGGCAACGTGTACGGTTCGGAGTAGAGGGTTATAGTACCTTTATTCGGGAGACCTCCGATCCCGTCCCACAACCGGAATGCCGCCCCCGGAGTCGCCCCCAAACCGATCGAATCGAAATTTTAAAGACACACTCTTTGACACGCGGAATCGAAAAAATTAGTCACGTTAGGGGTTCCTAGGGGCAGATTAATAATAATACCGCCGCCCCCGGATTTTACTCGATTTTTTGGAGAAACGGATAAACGGATCGGCCTCATTTTCGGTATGGACGAACTACACACAGCTGCAATGCTGTGTACTCTTCTATCGCATGGAATCGTTCGCTGGGAAATATTTCACTTTTTAAAACTCGACAACCGGAATTCAGGACTGATTTTTCGCAGACAACCCTATACCACCGTGTTCGTATTGAAATAATCTTTATTTTAATTTAACTTTAATTTATTAACCACACCGGTGCAAGTTACTAGTATCGATTTACCTGTTTATACCTGCCTGCCTAAGAATTGTGACGGAAAAAAAATAGTCAACCTAACGTTTGCATATTCTATGAGCTTCATACTTTCGATTGGTATGGAATTTGTCTATTAACCAAATCAGTGTAATGTTTAAACAAAAAATTAATTGTTAATTAATCATATTCTGGACTGAAATTTTTTAGATAACTCATTTGCAATACATATTATTGACATATTTAATTGAATATAATATACTTTTCATCCATTAACCAGCTCGGTGAAGGTTGTTTTATAGTGGGATCTTACACTATAATGAAAATGACTCACACGTGTATATACAGGATGTTAATGAAAGTTTATGCGTTTGTTAAGAGCATTTTCTAGTGTTATACAAGAGTTTCTAAAACATAAGTCTGGAAAGGAAGCAGTTTTAGAGCTACGATGGATTGAATGACGAAATTGCATGATTTTTCCAAATGAAAATGATATAAAGAATATTATTTTAATCGAAATGGCGTTTATCCTAAACAATTTCGTGCAAAAATAAGCCTAAAAACGGTATTTCAAATATTAGTCTGGCCACGCCGCCTCAAAACGGTCGCTGCCACAGCGTAGACTGAGACGTCAGACGCCGTTCGCACGTGTATTAAGTAAACACAGCAGTGTGCTTTAGTTCATATCTGTACACGATTTCCACACTTTCGGACAACGCATTGCATAGGTCTTGAAGAGTTAATTTGTCATTTGTGATATTATTAGATGTTATTGTGTTAAATACACATTAGTGATGAATACAGTTGTAAAATAGACTCGTAAAATAATCACAGAAAGTGTACCTCACTGGACAAGTGAAAGAAGTATTGCATTATGCTATTATGTACGAATACATACTGTATTCGCGCCTAATAAAATATATTTTACCGTGCCAAAAAAATGAAAAAAAAAAATGTGGTGTAGGGTGATCAAGCGCGACGAAAGGAAGCATTGCATTGCAACATTGTTTGTTTGTGGGGACCATTTTATTGTAAGTTGGAAATACATGTATGTTTAACATCATCGATAAAAACAATATGTAAAGTTGTAAAGAATCAATTTTTTTTTAAACTCGCAGAATGTAATATAGGGCGTTTAGAAAATCTATGGTAAAGCAAATTTACGTTGTTTCTCATTTATTCAGCGCTTCATTCCGATTTAAAATAACATGTTCTGTATTTGCTCCTACCATTTACGTGGTGTAAATAGTTATTTATGCAATAAGTACAAAAAGTAATGTGTTTCACGTCTCATGCAATAAGCACTTTTTGTACGAGTTGCATACAATATTTTTTCTACGTGCATGCAAAACCCAAAAAATGTTTTATTTAGATGACATAAGTCTAGGAAAATATGACGTCGATTTGAATATTTATTTACTGTATTAGAAAGGTATTTTAAGCTAATGTAAATCAAATCTCCTACAATTCCTATCAATGAAGTCATATGTATGTTCTCTGATACCAAACATCTAGGTATGCTAATGAACAGTTCCACAGACAAAACTCTATTCAATAATTATCTAAAGAAATTAATCTATCTAAATTTACTAACCTGCTTTAACGAAAATACTTTATAAATATTTAACTTCACTTTTGGCAGTGGGAACTCGAAAATTTAACCACAGTAGATGAGATCTGACCTATTTCTGCATTTTTAGGATTGCTTCTTCAGGTGGCCTCCTTTAAGTTGATTTAAATGTCTAACTATAAAAATTATTATATAAATTAAAATTATTTGAAATTAAATATCGACAATGACAAAAGTGACATTAGTCTGTCAATGAATTAAATATGACAATACCTACTTGAATAATGTTTACCCTTTATGTAAAAGTTTTTATATACTTTTAGGTATTAATAATATTGTCTGAAACTACTACTCTGTGGACAAAAGCCCCAAGCTTAAAATACCTTTCTAATACAGTAAAAAATGTTACAAAAGCTAATAATAAGGAATATATGGGTAGATATTGTGGGTGTAATTCAACGCTGGTTGGGGCTTTTGTCCACAGAGAACACAAATAATAACTTTCTTATATTAAATATATTACTCTTACTTATTATTTTTCAAATTAAAACCAGTAGTTAATGTGAAATCAGATGGCATAATTTTATAAATATCTCAAGTAAAACCATCTGGTATTTACCCAACAGCATTGTCGCCGTATTTGTCACGGACGGATCTATATTGTAAACAAAGGAATAAGTTACGTTTAACAATACCGTAAGGTCACCACATCACTACTAATAATTATAGCATTACCTACATAATATTTACACAAAAATTCAATAAATAGACGCCGGTTTATATCACCAACACCGTAGCTTGTACCTGAATCCACGGAAAGAAACCTCGCTGAACGGCGTGTGACGTCATACCAATGATAATTATTAAGTGATTATTGCCGCCAGACACATATTGTGATCTTTCAATATGTTTGAAAGATACATTTCAAACGATATAAAATTCATGCAACTTCGCCATTTAAACAGAGATTTACAATTTTGAGCATTATTAAGAGGAGCACGTATTATTACCTCTAAAAACTGACCTCTACTGAAAGTTACACCCTATACATTTACAGAGCGTCAAACAATAGTAGTTGCAATATTTACCATTTATTTCGTTACGTAAAAACTAATATGGATCCATTCTGCCCGCTTCTCCTACAGGCAACCACCTAGACATACCCCGCAGCGACAACCCCAACTTGCTCAGTCCCGAGACGGGGGGCGGCATCGCCGCGCAGCGCAGGAATTCCCGCAGGCCCAGCATCTTGCCCGTGCCCGACATGTTCACCAGCAGCACCCTCAACATCTCGCAAGATGCCGCCGACGAAGCGGACGAGAGCGAGGACGAGCTGGAGGACGACGTCCCCTGGAGGTCGCCTAGTGAGAAAATCGCGTAAGTGCCTTAGTGGGTATGATGAGTGTGCTCCTTGGTGCAAGCGAACGATTGGATGGTGGGAGCGGTCCATTATTTCGGAAAAAATTTAGGGGTATCGGGAAGGGTTAAAGTTGGTGATGTAGCTGACCTGTGGGCTCATAAAGTTATAAATCATCAAAGAAAATATTTCTTTGTACATATTCTTAAATGAATTTTAAAAAATATGTCTTAAAGTCTTAACTTTTTTTTCACTTATGCGACAGTCAGGCAATTCTAGTGTATAATACTTTTTGTACTATCCAAAAATTCATATGTACAAATTAAATCGTAAACAATTATAGGCTGTCCTAAAACCATAAACATCAATATGTTTATAGGGTAAATTTTGCTTATAAATGTAATAAGTTTCTACAGTTGTTTTGCAAATAAGAAATTTTTTCAAATAGTACCGCCACAAAACAGCAAAATAACTTTATAAGGTGCGCTTGCACTGCACAAAACAGTTCACTAAATACCACTTTCAATTTTATTATAAAACTAAACTCGTATACAGGGTGTCCTGAACGTAACCCGCCATACGTTAATCATGAATTCTACATCGACAAATAGCCCTTGTTTGCAAGATTAATTGAAAACAAAAACACAAACTTTAATTTCTTCTAAACCGTTTGAGATATAATGAAATTTTAGAGGTCTCGATAGCTAGGGAAGGTACAACACAAAATGATTTTTTAGTATTACCAGTGGCGCAAGTAATAGAACGTCAGTGAATATTTTTGAAGAATAAAATAGTACACCGCTGGTTTCTCTTAAAATATTATTTTTTTTAAATTCCCTGTTTAATTCTGAAGAAAATAGCACACACGGCATCATACTAACAATAAGGTTAGGTATTCGTATTATTAATACTATCAATAAGGTGTTTCAATACAGAAAGTATTGTATAGTATTGTTAATAAAGCAAACTAGAAATTTGTTCTATAAACTATTTTATTTAAAAATAAAAATATTTGCAGGTGATGGTAGTTATAAAAGGAGCAAAAAATCGAAAAAAAATCGTTAAAATAAATATTCTTTAATTAATAAGTATCAAGAAAATAAGTATGTCTACAAAAATTGCTCTAAATTGTGTCCATTGCTCCTGATGCATTAAACAGGGAATTAAATATATATATATATATATATATATATATTAAGAAAAATCAGCGGCGTACAATTGTTCAAAAATATTCAGTGACGTTCCCTTACGCGCGCCACTGTGCTTTTGTGTTGCAAAGTATGCGCCTTCCGTAGCTATCGACACCTTTAAAATTTAATTTTTGAAGAAATTAAAGTGTTTTTTTTATTAAACTTTAACACCCTGTATTCTTTACGAAATCTTTTTTGGACTGCAGTTTATATAGCAAACTAGAGTTATTTTTCAATGCAGAATTCATGATAAACATATGGCAGTTTAATTTTGGGTCACCCTGTATAAATATTGTACGCAAAAAATATACGTAAACCGATGAAGAAAAAAATAAGATAAATATAATAAAATGGAGCATATTCGGCTTCTCGTTTCGCCGTATTAACGCTGCTCGTTTGTTTTTTGCCCGTCTGTTATCTTGGTGACATCATAGCAGCTGAGGCAGAACCTTTAACATAACGTGTTGTAGTCATGGAAAAGTAAATTTCTTTTATAAAATTAAAATTAAATTAAATTAAATATCTCTTGGGGTATGTTGTAACATCACCTTTACATTTTATATAAAGCTTAACATTTGTTTGTCTATGGTTTCATGTACTGCTGACTTTTTTAAACTCAGTCACGATAGCTAAACAAATTAAATTCCCCAGGGTAACACAGACAGTATCACGAACCTCAGGGGTTAGATTTCTTAAATAAAAAATTACTCAAGCCAGTCCTCTGAGGTCTGAAACTAAATAAAGATGGGGACTTTTAAAACCAATATAATAAATTAGAAATGGGGTTACAGAGCTATCAACGTATGAATAAAATATACTTGGCACAAATAGTTTGTCCGGCGAGACACTAAAATTGAAAATACAGGGTAAAGGATTTGTCTGTCAAAGTTGAATAGAATGCAATACAGGGTGTATTCAAATGAAGGCGCACAGATGCCACCACATAATTCTGGGGCTAAAATATAATGATTTGTGCCAAACATATCTTGGTCCAAAGCTTATTTGTTTTAAAAGTATAGAATGTTGAAATTTAAAAAACTGTTATTTATACAGGGTGTTTGGAAAAGTTGGTCCACAACTTAAGGAGGTAAAAGTAGAGCAAAAAAAGTTCTTATAAACTCTGGAGTAACGTTACTGATATATGGCCTTCAAAATGGGTCTTATCATTTGGATATTTTTTAAAATAACCTGATCAAGATAATAGAATGCATATTGTAGATAATAATCATATCATAAGGGTCCTAACTATCACAAATCTATCATTAAAATTGGTTATAAACAAGGGTAATTTTCTAACCACCATTAACAGAAATTTCTCGATTTTTTTTATTCCTTTAAATTATAAAGCAAATATTATTTTTTAATGAATTAGACTTTTTTGAAGAAAAATGTCTTTAATTTTTCTCAAGTTCTGAGTAGTTTAATCATAAATAATTATTTTTTAAATAATGTATGGATCAAACCAGTAACATTTTTTTAACATTTTCACATAGTAGGCATCTGTCATGATGACAGTTTCATTATAATGATTGTCACTTTCTGTAATGGAAATAGTCTGCAGGCTGAATGGAACCTATGGACGTGTACTTGTAAAGATACTACTTAACATAAGAAAGCAAAAGAGTAAAAAAATAAATTTTAAGTTTAAATTTTAGGTTTCTTTTTGAATTCATATGGCATTGACAGCTTCACCAATACGTTGCCACAACTCTTCAATGGTGGCTATATGCGTAGCATATACCATTATTTTTACGTCGCCCCATAAATAAAAACTATCCACATTTAAATCTGGCGAACGAGGTGGCCATGGTATGGACGCGTCATTTCCACGACCATGTGGAAGAGCTCCATCTTCTAAAAAATCATGTTTGCTCGTAGTGCTAGAGGAATATCGTCTAGCAGGTCTGCAAGATCATTTTCCAAAAAGCTTAGACATTCAGTGTCTCCCAATCGATTCGGTAGAAATAATGATCTCATAAGGTAATTGCAAACAATGCCGACCCAAACATTCACTGAAAATTCCCGTTAATAAAGAGTTTCAAAAGTGACATGAATATTCATCACAGCATGAAGATTGTGCAAATTAATAACGCCATCCCATGTAAAACAAGCCTCATCGATAAATAAAATATTTGAAACGAATGTGTAATTATCTTGTTAGCGACAGAGAATTTTGCGACAAAAACAAAAGCGGACGGCATGATCTTTTTGAGGGATATCATAAGCCCTTTAAGAATGGTAATGGTATAATCCATTTTCCTTAAGCAACTGCCACACATAAGTATTGATTGTTCTAAAGCGAGCAGATGCTCTTCTTATATCCGTAGTAGAATTAAAAACATATAAACGTAAGAATTTTAATGATAGCACGCGAAAGTGATCATTACAATGAAACTGTCACCATGACAGATGCCTACTATGTGAAAATGTCTGCATTATTAAAAACAATTATTTCTGAATAAACAAAGCAGAATTCGAAAAAAAAAGTTTAAAAAGTATAATTCATTAAAAAATAATAGTATTTAGTTGACAAATCAAAGGAATAAAAAAATTTCGAAAAATTTATATTAAGGGTAGTTAGAAAACTACCCTTATTTATAACCGATTTTTATGAACGTTATGATAGCTAAAGACCCTTATTGTATGACTATTTCCTAAAATTTTCAGTCCATTAACTTAATCAAATATAAAGTTATTTTTAAAAATATCCAAATGGTAAAACCCATATCTCAGTAATGTTGCCTCAGAGGACCAATGTCTATAGGAACTTTTTTACTTTTTTTGTCTATACTTTTACCTCCTTAAGTTTAGTAATAAATTTTGTAAACTCCTTGTGTATCTTAAATCAATTAATGGATTTATTTCAAATCTGGCACAGTAACCTAGATCATGGAGCTCTAGTATAGCGCAGAATTTTAGTTTAATACCAAGATCTAGTGTACTCTGTCTCATTCGAAACAGATTAATTTATTTCAGAAATAGGGGTAAACAATATGTATGTTTACTCCAATAGATATATTTTAGCCACAGAATCTGGTACATACCATTTGTGCCCTTTAATTAAAAGACTGTAACAGAATTATATTTAATGCATTTTAATCGACGCTAGTAAACCTTAAGACAATATACATGCATTATGTTTAGAGTCGTGAAGAAAAATTTTACATAAGCCCGTGCTATATACAGGTGTTTCAGAAGATATACATATTTCAGTATGTTACGTTCAATTTTAAACAAAAAATTTCCTATGAAGTCAGGTCTTCCTTTAGGAGATACAGGATGTCAAATTAAAAAAAATGAGTTGCATTTTCTTTAATCTCGACTATTTTGAGTTAAATTTATGAAAATTTGTATGTGGAGGTTTCTTAGGAAATTCAAATTTTGTGGACGATTGGCTGTCCCGCTCAGAGGGCGTCACAAGCGACCATTAGAATCCTTTTAAACCACTCCAGATTTTTGTGACACGGTGTATGCCATTTGGGAATAGAAAAATATTTTCTCCTACCTTTTCTGCTTAAGAAATGTAACCTTATTGAATTCTCTAGGAGTAGCCGTTTCTAAAGATGCTGATGCATGCAAATTATGTATTAGAGTGATAATTATGTATTATCTTCGTCAGTAAAAGGCATCATTGGAACTAGTTGACGATTAGCGTTGATCTAATTCACAAAATTCCAATCTTCTGGTATGATGTTTTCTATTGCGAAATGACATACACCGTGGCACAAAAAAGGTGAAACGATTTAAAAGGATCCTAATGGTCGCTTGTGGCGCCCTCTGGGAGATACAGCCACTCGTCCATAAAATTTGAATTTTCTGTCCCAAGAAACCTCCGCATATAAAACTTTATGAATTTAACTCAAAGTTGTCGTTACTTAAAGAAAATATAATAAATTTTTTAAAATTTGACGTCCTGTATATACTAAATGAAGCGTTTCCAGATCTATGTTCATAGTAAATTGTTTGTTTAAAATTAAACGTAGAATAACATACTGAAGTATGTACATCTTCTCCTGAGACACCCTGTATATACAAAAAAAATGTATATTAAAAAAACGATCCCTTCTCATCCCGTGTAACACAATTTGCCGCTTTTCCGAAATGATGGACAGCGCCCGCTAGACCCCAGCATAAAAAAGTGTGAGACCATGTCGCATGCCTAGCTATAGTCCACCAGAGATGCAAAATATCTGATGATGAGACTGATAGCTCCCCGACATTAGCTTAGTGCAACTGTGACAGCCACCTATCTCTCTCTGTCTATCTCCCCTGTCTCTGTGCGTGCTTTCTCTGTATGTCACTGTAAACGCCCCCCTTACCCCCGTGTGCGCACGGTCATGACTTGCACAATGACAGCCTTCTTGATATCACTCTGTCCGTACCTTGCACTCCCTAGGTCCAGTCTTACAGACGACTCGACTGGAGATTCGAGCCAACTCGCATGGCATGACGTATGCATTAGGTAAGTCGAAACTTTCTTCAGATTCTAGTAGACTCACGTACTCATTCATAGTCGGTTCGTGTCAAAAGTAGAGGCTCGTATAGTTGTACGTATCTGTAGGGATCTTGAAGTTTTGGTTACATTCAATGCATTAACAAGCTTAGAATAGTTAGCAACCGTCCGCATTGAACAATCCGGAGCAATTTACTGATGTTCTTACAAATATTCTAATCAGCCTTTATGCAGTAACATTTTTTTCATTTCTAATATTTATTTGTTAAATAGCAATATGTGTACCTAAAATAACAGGTGATTTGTTTATGTTAAGATAATGTGATCTAGCCAAACTTACCTTAGTTCAAAAGTTAAGTATTCTTTATTTGTTAATAAAAACCAAATTTATTGTTTTTAAAACAGGGTGTCCGGAAAAATGTGGGAAATCTTTCGGATGCACATAGAACATGAAAAAATCAGATGACAACTTCCTATAAAATGCTATGTGTGAGAAAGACGCCGCTGGAAATCGGGTTTTCTTGAACAACTTTTAAAGTACTTAATATAATATAATAAAAAATGAATGTGATAGACACTAGCAAGAACCTCTTAAAATAGTGTCCTTCAGCTGTTCTAGTTTACCAAGGGCGAACTAAGCTTTGATGCTGACAATTTGATGCTTAAATATTGAACACCCTGTATGATAAAGACTTTAAAATAATAAATCAAGGTAGCTTCAACCTTAGTTTAAAAAAAAGATACTCTTATCTATTGTCGATAAAAAGAACAATTTACAAGACAAAGAATAATAAACGAATTTATGTTCTATTTTTAATAAAAAGGGGCATGATTTTTTTTCGACAACAAAATGCAATACGAAAGTCATTGAAACAGGAGTGCTCAATTCATCGTGGCCGCGAGTGTATCAGACTTTACGGAGACCATGTTGATCCCTCTTAAGAAGTGCCTCTTGGAACACAACTGCGTTTTTAAAATTTTATATTTTTTCGGATTAAACATCAAATGAAACTTTCCTGTTGTTGGAATGACTTTCGTATTGGATTTTGTTGTCGAGAAAAACAAAATAGCAATCATGGCCCTTTTTATTTAAAACATGAATTAACTAACTCCATACGTTTGGTGTCATCACCAAATCCAACAGGAAATAGATGCGACTGACGGTGGTGGATTTGAATAAACACGCTGTTGTGTCGAAACAATATTATTATGTATGTGGCCCTGACGTAAGAAGGCTGTTTTGCTTTAACACTCAATATATACAATGGTTTTGTAATCTTAAAATTTGTAGGGTATCTGGAGCGCGATTAGATGATTTGTAATGTCAAAATAATGTGATCTAGCCAAACCTACCTTAGTTCAGAAGTTGATAGTAACCAAGTTATAGGGTTGTCAAATTAAACATTGTATTTTTACCTTCTAAGTAATTGATGTATTTAAACGAAATTTGGTATCCAAGGGTGTTTTGATATGAGAAATTCAAAGGACCCCGCAGGGTCCTTATGGAAATTGGGTCTCGGTCAAATTTGATGAAACTCTAGACTCTGTTAGTTCTTGACGAGTAGAACAAAAGTTCTCATGGCCACTGAGTCCAAAAGTCTCATGGTTTTGAGATATAGCTCTCTGAGTGAGAAACTAGTAATACTGCAAAATGCACCCAAAGTCGAACTTCAGAGAGCTATATCTCAAAACCATGAGACTTTTGGACTCAGTGGCCATGAGAACTTTTGTTCTACTCGTCGAGAACTAACAGAGTCCAGGGTTTCATCAAATTTGACCGAGACCCAATTTCCATAAGGACACTGCGGGGTCCTTTCTTTTTAATTTTGATATACTTTGTAGAGGACGTCAATAGCGTAGCCTTTTTGAACATTTGAGTGTGTAGCAAATTTTTGCTACATACTTATATCTTTTTTTCTGATAGCAACATATCTTTTTACGTCGCTTTTACATCAAAAAGTGGCACCTTCTTAATGTTGCATTTAAAAAAATTAATGTACCTATGACAAGAACGTTTATTTTAACATCAAAAGCAAAATTGTAAACATAGACATAACTGAACAGTATATTATGACCATGAATTACTTTATAAAATTTTCAAATTTCGATATATTTCCATACATTTTATAATCCCTCTGTAACATGGTTATTATCAACTTTTAAAGTGAGGTAAGTTTGACTAGATCACGTTATTTTGACGTTACAAGTCACCTGTTACTTCGTGAACAATTCGTTGTGGGACACTCTGTATATACTGTAACCAAAATTTCAGAATCATCGTAGTCCTCGGAATTGACACAAAGTAAACGTTTAGAATTTGATGAATAAATTCCTATAAGTCTTTTAGACCCTGTCATGGTTATTTAACGGCATTTTGCATGAGATGGATTTCCCTTGTAAATAATTAATGCAATGTTAAATTCATATACAGAGTGTCCAGCAACTACGGGGAAAAATAAAGTCTTATATAGAGCAGGTCAAACGAGTGCTGGTACTTCATATAAACTTTTTACCTAGATGCCATTGTTGAGAAGTTATTGTCACTCAAAGTAAGAAGTTGAAAAATGAATATTGCCCATAATTTCTAAAGGGTTAGTTTGATTAACTTAAAATTTGGGGGATCAAAGTAAGTCATTCAAATGTATCTTTGTACATTTAAAATTGAATCAAATATTCTTTATTAGACAAGGACGGTCGTAATTATGTTCTAAAATTTACGCAACTTTGACAGAGCTGTCAAATTTGACATTTTGCCCTCGCAGGCAGATATCCCTTAAAAAAGGTATACGTACTTATTTGAGTGACAATAAGTCCTCAACAATGGCACCTAGGTAAAAAGTTTATATGAAGTACTAGCACTCGTTCGACCTGCTCTATATAACCCTTTATTTTCACCCTGTAGTTTCCGGACACCCTGTATACCATCAGATATAGAAAATATAAAAATTGCAATAACAGCATGATACTGAAATATGTAGGCATTCGTTTAATATAACTGACCGAATTAATTCAAATTTAAAATTAAATAAGTACGTAATGAATGTGTAGACTAACTGTAGATTCTATATAAGTATATTAAAATATACCGTGTAGGCCATATTCTCTTAGTACGAATGTCAATAAAAAAAGATACAGTATGTGAGAGCGAAAATTTTCAAATTGATATTTCTCAATATTTCAAAAAGTTTTAGAGATTCGTTGAAATTCGATATAGCAAAGTCCTCTTGAAGGGTATATCATATCGTAAGCTCACTTTCAACATACCATATACAGGGCGCTGTTTACAATATGTTTTGCCGATATCATCGGATTAAACTTTTTTGTAGGTATGTTTATTACATTTATTTATAACACAGAAGAATCTCCAATCATTTTTAAGCAAAAAAGTATACTTGTTTCGTTTCGATAAACCGCCCCTTTCTCGAGATAGTCGAACTTCAATCTTTTAATACATGTTGACTTTATGATAATAGTCAACAATATTCATTAAAACCAACTAAGGGCCGGTATTATAATGTCCGGTTGACTGAGTTTCAACCTCCCGTCAAACTGCAGTTTGAGTATTATAAACGTCAACTGAAGGTTGAAGTGACGGTTTAGCAACGTTTCACTCAACCGATGGTTATAGATCAGGTCGAATTTCAACTGTCGGTTGAAATTATTTTGAAACTGCAAATATCTACATAAATAAAAGTGTGTGTAAACTCGTATAAACAAAAACAGAGCAACTATATTAAATATATTTGCTTTAAATTTATCTTTACTGGTTAATAGCCATTTAAAATTGATATTCTTGATGCATTTTAATCTATAATGCTATAATTTTTTTTAAATAATGTACTTTTTATTTTTTAAACCTACAGAAACTGAGTTTCATCTGTAGAAGTTACAATTAAATTATATCAAAGAAATATGAATGAAAATTTTTTAAATTTTCATTTCATCAAAGACTTGGGGGGCGTAACCTCCCCAGAAATCTTATTAGCCCTCCCAAAAATATTCATAAACATGTCACACACATTTCAGAACCGAAATTAAAATACAGGGTGATTCAGGTTTAATCTTGATAACTTCAGAAATCGATAGAACAGTTTAAAATAATGTTCATTTGTGATATAAACTTATTTCCTAGAACGTATCGTTTCCGAGATAGAGGGCGTTGAAGTAGGAATTTTTTTCTCGTTTATTCCTCATAACTTTTGAACCACTTATCCGATTTAAGTGAAATTCGGAACACAAACACTCTTTATGATCTTACATAAGCTTCTTAAGTTTGAACTACCTACCCCTCTTAGAAGTGTATTTTGTACGCTACCCCACTCTTACTTTGATTCAAAACTACAAAAAAAAAATTATTTCAATAAAACATTTACACACCACTTTAACCTGATTAATTTCGAAACTTTTTCGTCTCCTGTTTTTTCGACGTTTGGTCTTGTTTCTGAGATATTCAAAGAAATTGGCGACAGTGTAGCGCACCAGCCGCGTAAATTTCATTTAACATTATAGCAACCCATGAAAACAAAACTCAGTGATTTGTATAAACTGACGTTTTGGGCGCCGCGATAGCCGAGGTGGCTGGCAGACGACTGCTCGTGGAGCCAGTCTGAATCGGCTATGTCGGTGTGTGATAGATGCACAATAAGTCAATAGGCTGCGGTGCTTCCTTGGACACTGTCGGAAGGCTCTCAAAAAAAAACTGACGTTTGTGAAAATCATTGTCAAAAGTATTATTTAAAGAGAGTTCTTAGTGTTAAGAAAAAATTCCAATAACCTCAAACATAAATTTAGTAACAACTACTTATTACAAGATTTACAGCAAACTTATCAACTACAAAAAAAATTACAATAATTGTTCAACGTGCTTTCCTCCAGCCTCAATACATTTTTGACATCGACGAACTAGCGTATTAACCGCAGCTGCTATTTGAACAGGATTGTTTTTTATGTCATCACAAGCATGTCTTATCCTTTGGATCAATTCCTCACGGGTATGTACTGGCGTATCATACACAATTACTTTTAGATGGCCCCAAACGAAATAATCCAGAGGATTCAGATCTGGCGAGCGCGGAGGCCAAGCCACTGGCCCTTCGCAAGGAATCCACATATTTGGGTGGTTATTGGGTTGCAGTCCAATCTAGCGACGAGGATAATTCTCATCCAACCACTGTCGTACTTGCCTTGCGTAATGTGCAAAAGCACCATAAATTTAAGAGCCATCGACATCGCCAAGCACGTCGGGGAGAGAGTTTTGCAGAAACTCATGAAATAAATCCCCATTTAAACGAGGAGGCAAAATACGCGGCCCACAGAGGTTATTACTTAAAACACCTATCCACACATTTACACTAAATTGTTGCTGAAATGAAGATTGTCTGACACATCAAGGATTGACTTCACTCCAAACATGAATGTTGTGGTAATTCAAAATTTCAGCTTTTGTGAAATTAGATTCGTCGGTCCATAAAACCTTATGCAGAAATTGTGGATTAATTTCTGTTGAATCTAAAACCCATCTACAAAAATTTAAACGTTTTTCCAACGTTTGGCAACAAACTTTGAACTGGTTGAAGATGGAAAAGCCTTCGATGATCTTGTTTGAGTGCTCTCAGTACTTTTGATTGAGATAAATGGAGTTGCTCGGCGTGTGCTTAAATTTCTATCGATATCAAAAAGATTAAGAATTCGCTGATTATTTCTTGGCGGTACATTACGATTATGATCACTGTAGCGGCGCAAACCATATTCCGAAAATCGACGATGTACATCTACAAAAACTTGTGCATTTGGAATTCTTCTATTAGAGAAGCGTGTTCGGTACTCTCGAACTGACGCGTTGGAATTTCCGTCACAGAAACCATAAACATAATGCATATCGGCATATTCAGTATTTGTAAACGTTCTTGGCATTTTTTCTTAGCACTAAAAATGCTCTTTAAATAATACTTTTGACAATGATTTTTACAAACGTCAGTTTACACAAATCACTGAGTTTTGTTTTCATGAGTTGCTATAACGTTAAATGAAATTTACAGGAGACGAAAAAGTTTCGAAATTAATGAGGTTAAAGTGGTGTGTAAATGTTTTATTGAAATTATTTTTTTTTGTAGTTTTGAAATAAAGTAAGAGGGGGATAGCATACAAAGTACACTTCTAAGAGGGGTAGGTAGTTCAAACTTAAGAAACTTATGTAAGATCATAAGGAGTGTTTGTGTTCCGAATTTCACTTAAATCGGTGGTTCAAAAGTTATGAGTGAAAAACGAGAAAAAAATTCCTACTTCAACGCCCTCTATCTCGGAAACGATGCGTTTTAGGAAATAAGTTTATATCACAAATGAACATTATTTTAACCTGTTCTATCGATTCCTGAAGTTATCAAGATTAAACCTGAATCACCCTGTATAATCCATTCGGAGCTTTAACCCCCCAGATTTGATGACCTAACTTCGCTCATGGTACTTACATACTATCCATCTAGGTGGAAAATGTTAGTTCAAGAAGATTCTAACCAGCAGGGGGAAGTGAGCAGGTGCACCATCGTGAATATACCACTTGTCTTGCCTAACAAGTTATCTTGCAGAAATATCAAATATCCAACTATAAAATCAGCAACAATACCACACCAAATATTTATGGAAAATCTAAGCTGGAAATGTGTTTGTTTCCCTAAATGAGGATTTTCTTGTGTGTGGATATTTCTCCAGTTGAATACTCCACGTCTAGTAAAGCTTATTCTTGCAGGTAGGTCTTCAGGCAACTAATTCTGGATAGGAGTAAAATGATACGGATAAAGTCTTTCCTCGTGGAAATCTTTTAGAATTCCTGTTTTATTCACCCCTGTTGTTGCACGTAAGCGCCTTATGCTTGTCTCAGGATTATCAACTACACTCACCAAGATTTCTTCTTCCTGTTGTACAGTCACCATTTTTGGACGACCAATTCTTCGCTTAGGACGAAATTCACCCGATGCACCCAATCGGATAAAAAGTCTGTGATAAATGTTACGATCTGGGTACAGTTGTAAATATTTTCTAGTTGCGGCACGGCTATTGTAATTTACTTGAGCATAAACACAAATCATGTTTCGTATTTTAGAATTCATAAATGTATTGTGTCGGCATTTTTTGTATTGATTTTTTAACATAAAAGCAACTGCAACATAGTTTTTTGACAATGTCTCAGGTTTGCTGCCATGTAAAGGCACAATATTTCATTTGTTTGCAATAGCAATATTTTTTTAAGACAAAGCCTACTTAAGACAATTTTAATAAATATTATTGTCTGTTATCATAAAATTAACGTGCATTGAAAGATTGAAGTTCGAATATTTCGAAAATGGGATGAAACAAGTATACTTTTTTTGCTTAAAAATTATTGGGGATTCATGTGTGTTATAAATATATGCAATAAATATACCTATAAAAACGTTTAATCTAATTATATCGGCAAATCACACTGTAAACGGCGTCTTGTATGTGGTATATTGAAAATGAGCTTATGATATTTTATGCCCCTCAAAAAAACCTCCCCATACTGAATTCCAAAGAAAAGTCTCTAAAACCATTGGAAATATTGAGAAAAATCAATTGTAAAATTTTCGTTCCTACACCCTGTATTTTTTAACAAAGACTATATGGCTCACACCACATGGCTTATTTTTAAAATCTAGAATGTTCAGTTAGTTATGGCGCATTCCTTACAAACCACCCTGTATTGTGTCGTTGAAAAGGCAATTGATTTATTAACTTCACTCCGTACAGTGAAACCACATAACTTTAGTGTAATTTCCTTTACAGACCCGAAACATAATTTTTCGATCATCATTAAATATTTTTATTGGCCTCCTAACATTTTATGAAACCTTATCCGAAGACATTAAATAGCACTCAAATAAATTAAATTTTCCGCCCAAAGGGAAGAATTATGTATAAAATTGGTAATAAGTCTCATAATATTCATTTCAAGATAAAATATGTAATAAGTAAAAAAATAATCATTAAGAACTGAAACGAAAATAAATATTATGCACACAAGATAAAAATTGAGACTAACATAAATATAAACAAATCTTCTGTCATAACATATTGCGTTGCATGTTATTCCATTACCTAATTCGAAGCCTATTGTACTTTGAGAGGTTAAACCTATGTATCCCTCTGTTGTAATACACACCGTTATACTCATATAGATCTTAAGGCGCCCACACACACAAGGATAAAGTGGCCATAGTGAAAAAATACTTTAAATCTTGCCTATAAAGTTACTAAATTAAAATTATTGCCAAACAACTGTAAAAATTTACTTACATAGAAAATTATATCCAGAAAAATATTTTCATATTTTATTTTTAGAGATGAGCAATTCTTTTAATGTTAACTAGCCTCTTTCATAATTATACTTTCTTCAAAATTCAACTTTAACAAATACAGTGAGCGACAAAAGTATATAAATTTATTTATAAAAATAGTTGCTCGTTTTTTGAAAAATCGGACCCGTACATTTTTGTATTTTTTAAACCAGATTTCCCGTATATAGGATGAAGCAAAAAAATACCTATATCATGATCAACGTTATTATATGGAAACTCTTTTCTGCATTTGTAATCAATTTGCCATGAAAGTCTAAGTATTTTGTATGTAACATTCCCTTTACCTATCCTTAACCGTTTTCAAAAAAATGGCGTCTGAAAATCGAATTTGACAATTTTCGCTTCAAATCAGAAGATGCCACATCACCATAAGAAATGTGTTCTGATCTATAAAGTGCAATAATTTAATGGGGAAATTCATTTTCTTTTCTAAATACGTGCAAAAGAAAGAATGTATTATTTCAATTCAATTGGTTTTTGTCTAGACAATTTCGTGGAAAAATAAACCTAAAAACGGCATTTAATAGTTTAGCTTGGCCACGCCCTCACAAAACGGTCATTAATTTTTCAAATATCAAAAATGGCTTACGGATAAGCAACACGTTTCGATGGATATCATGCACTGAGTGTAGTGCAACGCGAGGAAAATTTGCAACGGAATCGTGGAAGAGATGGAGGTCCAGGGCGTTTACGGCGTATTGCAGCAGTGCGACATATCATACACGAGGCTCAATTATATCTGTACCATATATAGTGTGCCTAAGCAGTAATACCAAGGGGTTGGACGAGGAGGACCGGTACCATGGCCGCCACGATCTGCCTTTAAATCATTTGAACTTATTTTTGTGTATATTCCATCGAAGTGGACTGTATTGATGATTTACCCAAACGTATCATAGCTGCTGCCAATAACTTACAAGTTCAAAACGGACAAGAAGCAGAAACATTTTTTTTGCCAAAAATTTGGTTGTATCAGATATGTCAAACTATTTTACTAATTATAATATAATAATAATATCTCTACCCCTCATTCTAATCACAGGGATTATCCCAGAAGTCGGAGACTTGTGCGGGAGAGGGGGCGGCATATTATTATTAAGCAGGCCGCATTTGCGCCCAGGAACGACTTACGTTGGTAGGCCCTAACCGCTATTCAGTGCAGGAATGAGGGAAACCTGGAAAACCTCTTTAATTAGGGGGGTAATCAAATATCAACCGGTATCAATCTCTCACATTGACCCAAGGCAACATTCTTCCACCCTACCATACCCGCAGAGAGGGCGCCAAACCTCTCCACGAATATAGCTTATATACGGTCTACCGGCAGCTGGGCTCGAACCAACACTGATCTAGTCACCTCGATTCAAGTACTGACGCCTTAAACCGCGCGACCACTGACCGACCCGAATTAAAAGCGCAAATTAATTCTATTAATAATTAATAACAATAGCGGCAAAAGCAGTTGAATTTGCTGTATAAAAATAGGTGTTGTAAAATGAAATATATTTCTTTCCTGGGGAATTTCTTTAATTTTTTCCCGGTCGCCGATTAATTATATGGTTTATCAGGTTTTACACTGTATCAGTTTCCAGTGCCGTGCTGAAGTATATTTTTAAATTATTTTTAAACTCCTCTTTTTGATTTTATTTTTACCAAATTGTATTTATAAGAGTCCCCTGTACATTTAAATACAATTTTTTTAGTTGAGTTTTCAATCACCCTGTATAAGTTAGTAAAAAATAAGTTACGATTAACAATCACCATTAGTAATTATCGCATTACCTACACAGTATTTACACTATGTATCTATGATCCACAGAAACTTAAAAATACGAATAAACCGCGCTGAACGTCTTATGACGTCACACCAATGTTATCGCGTTTCGGCCACGTGATTTTGTTTACATTCTGTGGCAATTTATTAATGTTATATTTTAATTATTATTATTACCACCAGACGCATGTTTTGACCTTTCAATATGTTTAAAGGATTACCCTGTAATACATTTCAAACAAATATAAAATTCATGCAACTTCTCCATTTATGGTAAAAATGAAAGGAGGTGTGTTACATATAAAATAGAATTTCATGGCAAATTAAATAAGAATACAAAAAAAGGATTTCCTTTTTAAAAAGTTAACATGACATAATTTTTTTTGCTTTACCCTTTATACATGAAAAGTGGTTTAAAAAATGCGAAATTAAAAATAAAAATTGAGGGGTCAGAGGTATTTTCCAAAAAACAAACATCTGGTTTTTAAATAAATTTGTTCCATACTTTTGCCACTCTCTGTATAAAACCAACGCTTTTATCTTAAACCATAAAGAGAGCGTCTGTCACTTTCTCTTCGCTTGTGTGGGCGCCTTTAGGCTCCCAATCGAAATTCCGGCCCTCGATTTGCCTAATTAACATCGGAAGAGCGTTTATTTAACGATTCAGCTTTGCTTTATGCCTGACGCAATCCGAAATCTATCTATCTCTTGATTTATTATACCGCTCAAAATGCTAATCCCACAATTAATTCAGCTCGGCGAACCGGTCGATTAGATTGAGGTTATGGTTAATAGCATGCACCGATTCACTTTTATCACGGAGAAAAGCTACAGGGTGTACCTGGTAATAGATTGTCCCATTCGCCCGCCATACCTCAGTCCGATTGACCTCGCCTAACGCACGAACCGTGTTAAA
Organism: Monochamus alternatus; assembly: GCA_037114965.1. Classification (NCBI taxonomy): domain Eukaryota; kingdom Metazoa; phylum Arthropoda; class Insecta; order Coleoptera; family Cerambycidae; genus Monochamus; species Monochamus alternatus. The sequence continues at coordinate 6,181,845 of CM073426.1, read as the reverse complement.
CATTTTGTCTGTGCAGCATCGTAAAGGGTTTTCCGCCTGTGTCGCCCTATATCGGCGTCAGCCCCACCCTATGCTACCTCCTGAAGGAGAAGAAGCCCCTGTGTTGCCTTCAGCTGGCGCAAGTGTGCGAGCACTGCAGCTACCGCAACGCCAGAGACTATCAGTGGCAGAACAAGACCATCATTTTGGCAGCGGATTACGCCTCGAACGGCATCTACAACTTCATTATTCCGCTGAGGGCACACTTCAAGTCCAAAACGTCGTTGAACCCAATCATTTTGCTGTTGGAGAGGCGGCCTGATATAGCGTTCCTGGATGCGATTTCGTACTTCCCTCTGGTGTATTGGATGCTAGGATCCATTGATTGGTAAGCGTCTTTATGGTAATCAAACTAATACTAGTGGACACTGTACTACAGTGTCTTCATAAATGATTACAAGCCACGCGACCAGGACTGTGATTCTCGAAGAACAACTCGTATGCAAATAGATTTCTTGTCTCTCTCAATTGCCGTAGTGAGGAAAAGGACATTCGCATATGAATTGCTCTGCGATTGATTTGAGAATCTCGACCCTGATCACGTGGCTTGTAATCATTTATGAAAGCACTGTATTTGATCGATCATATATTCAATTCGTACTTATACCAGGTGGTGATAAAATTCCGCGTAATATTCATAATTTTGACATTTTTTTCTTAAAAATTGTTAAATATGTCAACCTATTTTTTAAATAAATTATGGTTTAAAAAAACGAAAAAAAACACGCTTTAATAGCAAACCGAACTAAAAAGTAGAAAATAATTTTGAAGTATCAAGAGTTTGTACTACAGCAATAGAAAATTCAGACAATCAATTACGACTAATTAATTGGGAATAAGATTAAATTAGAAATTAAATTATTAATATTAAATGTTACAATTATTTCAGTAGTGTAGCTATTTATAAAATTCAAGTCATTATGAAAATATAGTAAATTGCACCCCACGCTACTTAAAGAATTAATTTATTTTTGTTGCAATAAGATGGCAAATAAATAGAAACTCATAGCACTTGTTAATAAATACAGACTGTGAGAAAAGGACCACACTCTTTTACTACTTGATACGAATTCGATAAGAATTCACAATTAGCCTTCTTCAATAGAATTAGATTTATGTATAAAATATATAATTTACTTATATTATCATCTGCTAAATCGCAGTAGCCATGGTGTTACGAATGCGACACGATTTGGCAGACGATGCTTATAAGTTAGTTAAACAGTGAAACAGTCAAATCGCTGAACGCAAAGAAAAATGTTAGGTTATGTGCCGAAGTACCTAATACCAACCCATCTGGACGGCTATTCTTGAAATCTGGGAATAGGTTTTCTCCTGAGAAAGGGACGGAGTTCTCCGCAATTGAAAACTATGCTATTCTTGATAATCACGGAGTACTCACTGCGCCAAAAGTATGGAATAAATTCAATAAAAACGAAACAATTATTTTTTGGGAAAAATCCTCGAACAGGTCGATTTTTAATTTAAAAAATACATATTTTAGCGTAAAATGCGATTTTCAAATGTCATTTGTTTTCGAGTCATGATGTCATCGATTTTTTGTTAAATGGCAACATCATATTTTTTTCCTTGATTCTGAAAGATCAGACAGTACTAAAATTTTGCCCTCTTACATAGGAAAGTTTTCGAGTAAATGACGATTGAATGTTAAAAAACGTAAATTTTATCCATAAAAAAGTAACAATTCTGAGGTATGTAAAATAAAATACAATTGATTGAATTTTATACTTAAATTAAATGTTCGAATTGCCATCCACCAACTTTTTGACAATGCGCAAGTCTGTGAAGAAATTTTTCTTGCACATTATGAATGATTTCTGGGGTAACTCTGCGTATTTCGTCCCGAATGCGATTTTTAAGTTCTTCTAAATTGCATGGTTTATTAATGTACAGTTTTGACTTCAAGTAAAATAGTCAAGAGGTGTAAGATCTGGCGATCTTGCAGGCCATTCTATCAAAATTCTTCATTCTTCAAAAAATCTCGTACAGGGCGCGCATAGTGCGGAGGTGCACCGTCTTGCTGAAACCATATGGTATCGTAAGAAGTGTCAGGGTCATTATCGTTAGGAAAAATTACTGCAAGGGCTGGAACAAGGTCATTTTCTAGAAACTCTAAATATCTTTGTCCTTCCTTGACATAAATCCATTATAATTTCGCAAAAGTGTAAGCGGCGATCGGGATCATCTTCATTGAGTTCCTGCACAAGTTGAATTTTGTAGGGATGATATTTTTCCTTCCTCAAGATACGTAGCACTGTGCTCTGACTAGTGTCATTGTTTAATGCAACCAATCGTGAAGAATTATGAGGATTATCCACCATACTTGTCAAAATGTTTTGTTTCTGATTTTCATTAATGCTTGGACGTCCAGGTTTTGGAATATTTACAACATTGCCAGTTTCTCTTAATTTAGACTCTACCTTACTGACTGTTGATTGGCTGATAGGGCGATCTGGATATTTTTCATTAAATAAATCGCAAACTTCCTGCTGAGTTCTAGTCATATTCCCGCATCCGATAAGAATTAAAATTTCAATTCTTTGAGTAACAGTTAAATGTGCCATAATACTTTAAATTGAATAATAATTTCTATGTCGCTTACAATACTTATTAGAAAGTCGCTGTGACAATGACACTTTGCAAAGATTTTCACCTACGTGATCCATAAAAGAACTATGGAATTCGAAAAACTAAACTTGATAACGTTTTTGCTTTATTTTAATTGATTTACGTTTTCTAACATTCAATCGTCATTTACTCGAAAACTTTCCTATGTAAGAGCGCAAAATTTTAGTACTGTCTGATAGAGAATTAAACGATCATTCAGAATCAAGGAAAAAAATATGGTGTTGCCATTTAAAAAAAAATCGATGACGTCATTACTCGAAAACAAATGACATTTGAAAATCGCATTTTACGCTCAAATATACGATTTTTAAATTAAAAATCGACCTGTTCGAGGATTTTTCCCAAAAAATAATTGTTTCGTTTTTTTTTGAATTTATTCCATACTTTTGGCGCATACTGTATATTTATATCTATGCTGTTTATTTATCTGTAGGAATACATCTCATTACAAAGATATATATTGTCGCTTGTCGTCCGTAACCGGCTTTACGTTTATTTAGATTTAATCCTAATGACAGAAGCGTTATACACACACTGATGAATCAAAATATTTGCGATGACATAGGTTGCATTAATAGATACTATGATTTCTTAGTTAGTGCAATAAGTGCATTGGAATCACATGGACGATCCCTAAATTAACAATTTGACGTAATAACCTTGCAACCCAAACATAAAACCTGGAAAAAAATACGTCAAGCAATGCCTTTTCTAAAAAATAATTTTTTATAATTTTTACAAAAATATGAATATCGTACGGATCTTTATCAACATCTGGTATAATTTATTCCAATGTGCTAATGGGTTGTGATTTCAGCCTGGATGACCTACTTCGAGCTGGCATAACACTGGCAGAGAACGTAGTGGTGGTCAACAAGGAACTATCGAATTCTGCCGAAGAGGATTCGTTGTCTGACTGCAATACTATTGTCGCCGTGCAAACAATGTTCAAGTAAGTGACATAGCTTTATAATATCTACAGGGTGATTCAAAAGTAAGCTGCATCCTTTCAGGAGCATAATCCTTGCATAAAACTAAGACAAAAAGTTCCTATTAACATGGGTCCGAAAATGCTTCCTAAGGGAGCTACGACCCTTTGAATATGACACCTTATAGACGATTTTTTCTCTATAACTTTAAAATCCTTTACAATTAAATTTTGAAAATTGGTGTACTGTATAAACTTTTGATGCTAAATAAGATACTAAATTCGAAATTTTAAAATTTTATTCAGTGGCGTCACATACGAGGGTGGTAAGGGTTAAAAGATCCCTATTTCTTTTACTCTTTAGGTCATTGCGATTTTATTCATAAATTATAAAATTTTAGAGTTTTTTACATAAAAAAGGTGCTCTCAGTTCAATTCGATAGAGCGTACCGTTTACGAGAAAATGGACGTTGAAAATTTTCTGGTATTCGTTTATTCATATTAAAATTACTACGCATTCAAAATGAAGTTCAGTGCCTAATTTAAAATCGTATATCCCTCCCAAAGAAACTGCTTTTTTATTATTATGGACCAAAGAAAGAATTAAATACTGTAGACAATTTTTTTGGCGATTATTTTTTTTTTAAATGACTGATAGTCATTGTAAAATAAGATTTACCTTGTCAAAGTCAAATTAAAGTATTTTGTGTGTCTAAGTTTATAAAGCAAAAATGGTTTTTAATTATCAAGAACAAGCTGATATTCACATTATGTTTGGAAGGGCTTTTGGTAATTGTATGGAAGCAAGACGGTTGTATGAAGAGGCATTTCCTAATCGACGAGTTCCATGTCGTACGGTTTTCGCAAGAGTAGATCGTACTTTAAGGGAAACAGGTAAATTCTAAAAATTTAGTAAAAAGTTGTCGCATAATACCTACTTACATTCTACTTTAGGAACTTTTCAAAGACAGGAAGTTGTTGGGCGACCAAGGGTTGCCAGAACCCTAGCATTAGAAGAACGAGTGCTAGATCGTATTGAAGACGATCCATCTTTAAGTACCCGCATTATCGCAAATCAAGAAAGGTCCTCTCAGTCAACTGTATGGAGAATTTTGCACGAAATGTTACTTTACCCTTATCATGTTCAACGGAATCAGGCATTGGAAGTGCGAGATTTTCCTCTACGTGTACAATTTTGTAATTGGCTCGAAGAACAACGCGTTGCTGTTGAAAATTTCGAGAAGAGGCCGGCTTTACAAGAAATGGAATTTTCAATTTCCACAACAACCACGTATGGGCGGATGAGAATCCCCATGCTACGGTACAGAGAGCACATCAGCAGCAGTTTAGTTTAAATGTGTGGGCGGGAATTATCGATGGGCATTTAATAGGACCCGTATTTTTACCGCAACGACTAAATGGACAAATTTACACAAATTTTTTACAAAATGAATTACCACAAATGTTAGATAATCTGCCACTTCTATTGCGAGCACAAATGTGGTTTATGCACGACGGTGCTCCCCCACATTTTAGCATTATCGCTAAGGACCATTTGCCTACCGAAATTGTTGGATAGGTCGTGGGGGTCCAGTGTCATGGTCACCACGGTCTCCTGTCCTAAACCCCCTTGATTTTTATTTATGGTGACACATGAAGCAGCTAGCTTATTTCCGCCCAATACCTAATATTGATGTTCTCAGACAAAGGATAGAGGAAGGATTTCAGACAATAAAAAACAACCCAAGAATCCTACCACGTGTGCATCGTAATCTAATAAAAAGATTAGCAGCTTGTCGTGAAGCTAATGATAATAATTTTGAACACTTTCTCTAAATTGTTAAATAAAATGTTAGTAAAAAAATGTGTTCTTTTTTCTATGGTAATGCAAATTAATTTTCATCAATAAACATAAGCAAATCAGAAAATTTTCAACGTTCATTTTCTCGTAAACGGTACGCTCTATCGAATTGAACTAAGAGCACCTTTTTTACGTAAAAAAACTCTAAAATTTTATAATTTATGAATAAAATCGCAATAACCTAAAGAGTAAAAGAAATAGGGATCTTTTAACCCTTACCACCCTCGTATGTGACGCCACTGAATAAAATTTTACAATTTCGAATTTAGTATCTTATTTAGCATCAAAAGTTGATACAGTACACCAATTTTCAAAATTTAATTGTAAAGGATTTTAAAGTTATAGAGAAAAAATCGTCTATAAGGTGTCATATTCAAAGGGTCGTAGCTCCCTTGGGAAGCATTTTCGGACCCATGTTAATAGGAACTTTTTGTCTTAGTTTTATGCAAGGATTATGCTCCTGAAAGGATGCAGCTTACTTTTGAATCACCCTGTATATATCTATATTTAAACTAATCATAACAAGGGCTGAATTATTGTAAGGCAAGCCATTGGCATAAAGAAGAAAGGCTAAATTTAATTATGTACAAACTTACTCATATTATTTATCATCATTAGTGGCAATTGTGTATTTCATCTCTTCTCTTCTTCTCAGCAGCTCGAATTCTTAGACTATCTGATAATGTCTGTAAACTCCTATTTAAATCGTCCAAAATTTTAAACAGTTATCTTAAAGCTAAATAACTGTTCCATTCTGAAGTTGATCAATTGTATTCAACATTACTTCATAATACGAATAGCAACCAAATCACTTCTAACTTGGTCGCTACGTATTTCCATGTTGCCAATATCAGCAATTTGTAAAATGCTTAAATACGTTTTCCTAGTTTCACAAAAACCATTTTACTTGTTATTTAATTTGACATATCTGGATAGCTATTTTTAATTTTTTCTGCTACAAGAATGACTGCCATGAAATAAACGTATATGGGTCATTTCATTTGAAATCGTCTAATTGGCAAAGCTGACCCATTTTAGATTTTTGTGTAACTTTGAAAATCTCTTCTCTAGGTCCCAATCAACAAAATTTGCACGAGTTTGATTTTTACAAGCGCTTGTTTCCGCCTATTTAAATAAAGATTCTTAAAAATTGCTATTTTTAAGCTTTATTAATTTTTGCTGTTAAATTTTTCTGTTTAAAGATATTTGAATGATCAAGACGGAATTCAGAGTGGGAAATATAGTAGTTTCAGTGTAAATGAAGATAATTGGCTCGGACGATCCCTTTGAATAATAGCAGCGTGCTGAAAATGAGTGTTTTTTAGTCATTTTTCGCGAATTTCAATCGACTCTAGCGTCTTAACTGTTGAGAGTTAAAAATGCATGTTCCGCGGGAATTAAGTATACATATCATAAACAAAATTCAGCCGCAAGTTGACCTGAGTAGCACACTCTTTATAGAAGAAAACTTTGCTTGAAGTTTTGAAATTTTTAAAAATCCCAATATTTAGGCTATGAAACGAACGTGTTGACTGCGAGATAAAAATCTGATACTCACAGAATCTACTGTTCTTACCTTCAACTTTAAAAGACTACATACATCACTTGTTTTGTTATTTTCATGTATAGTGCATGTACATAATTTTCTCGTTGAAAAATTGTTTACAATTACTATTTTCGATGATAATTACTTCCTGAAACAATTTTACACCCTAAATATCCATAACTTTATTAAAACTTGAAATATTTTTCATATTTATAATTATTTTTGATGGTAAGTAATTTTAATTCGTTAGTTAAAACGTCCAGATTTTTGCTGTAAAAAAACGGCTCGTACATGCACTAAACATGAAAATAACAAAGCAAGTGATATAGTCATTTAAAGTTAAAGGTAAGAACAGTAGATTCTGTGAGTATCAGATTTTTATCTCGCAGTCAACACGCTCGTTTCATAGCCTGAATATTGGGATTTTTAAACATTTCAAAACTGCAGACAAAGTTTTCTTCTATAAAGAGTGTGCTACTCAGGTCAACTTGTGACTGAATTTTGTCTATTATATGTATACTTAATTCCCGCGGAGCATGAATTTTTAACTCTCAACAGTTAAGACGCTAGTCGATTGAAATTCACGAAAAATGACTAAAAAACACTCATTTTCAGCACGCTGCTATTATTCAAAGGGATCGTCCGAGCCAATTATCTTCATTTACACTGAAACTACTATCTTTTCCACTCTGAATTCCGTCTTGGTCATTCAAATATCTTCAAACAGAAAAATATTACAGCAAAAATTAATAAAGCTTAAAAATAGCAATTTTTAAGAGTCTTTATTTAAATAGACGGAAACAAGCGCTTGTAAAAATCAAACTCGTGTAAATTTTGTTGTTTGGGACCCTAGAGTAGAGTTTTTCAAAGTTACACCAAAATCTAAAATGGGTCGGCAACAATTTTTATTATTTTCAGACGATTTCAAATGGAATGACCCGTATGTAACAAATGACAGCAACAGTTTTTCAGTTTTTGCTTGTGCATTTGCCACAAGCAATCTGTTACTAATATTAATAGTACAGCCCCCACAAAAAAGAAACATCCACAAATTAACCATCATGTTTATGTTCCATCTTGTTTGGTAACGGTTCCAAGATTGTAATGGTCACTTCAGCGAAGAACGAGGTGAACATTACCACCAAGTCATAAAGATAATGGAAACCCGTTAACAAGGAAGATAGGACATAAATATGATGGGTGATTTTTCTTGGATGCTAAAAAAGATATACCAGAAGGAGAAAGAAAACGTGAAAAAAAATCATCTTGGCAGTTCATTCAAAGAAAATATAATGGAAACCCGTTAGCAAGGAAGATAGGACATAAATATGATGGGTGATTTTTCTTGGATGCTAAAAAAGATATACCAGAAGAAGAAAGAAAACGTGAAAAAAAAATCATCTTAGCAGTTCATTCAAAGAAAATGTTGTAAATTTATACGCATTTAATAGTGCTGAAAAGCCTAAATTATTAGTTTTTTGAGGTTATAGCAAAACCCTAATGTGATGGGGTTAAAAGGACCCGACATACGCATTCAGCGTAAAGAAAACAAGGTCTAACCTCCAAATCTGACATTTTTTTGTGTAGGGCTGTAATTATTGTGTATATATAAGTATTTATGAGAAGATCCCGACCTATATTGGTCTATTACTGCAGCGTCATTATTTTCTATTCTTTTAGTAGCTGGAGAATGCGGTTTTGATAATTTATCTGAATGCAATAGGATAGTTTCAAATAAAATAATGTAGGACGATAGAAATTGATGACGTTTATAATGGAAATAAAGTGTAATGTGGTTTTTGTTTTGATTTTGTCTGGATTTCAGCGGATAAATTTATATAAATGGTCTGATCTCGACATTCTTCTAAAGATATTTCACAAAATGCTTACAAAGTATTTACGGAACCACCATCTTTCACTTGACATACTTTAGTGAGAAAAAAGCTACTTTCTATATTAAAACATTTTACAGTCAATAAAAAATATTAATTCTCGAACTGCTGCAATATATTAAATTACTGTCTGATGTTAATTCGATTTCAATATATTACTGGCGGTTTTTCTTTTAAATTTCTTCACCTAACTTGATTTTCGGATATTTTTCTTGTTTCCAAGGGTTGTTCCACATTCTTCTCCTATAGTCCTGGTTCCAACCCCCATGCATCTTTATAGTTAGAAAATGTAAAATTTTCTTACTTACTCACCTGCAATATACACACACATAAGGAGATCTTTTATTTCTCACAATCGATACGTAAAAATCTTTTTTCCTTTATTTTCAGGTTTTTTCCGAGCATAAAGAGCATCACGGAACTCTCCCAGTCCTCGAATATGCGTTTCATGCAGTTTCGTGCTCACGACAAGTACGCCCTACACCTCTCCAAAATGGAAAAGGTAAGCGCCGGTTTTCCTTACCGAATTTTTTTTGAGACTTCTCATTTTTGTGGCGGTCTCGACTAAGCTTATTTACAAGTTAAAGTTACTTTGTTTGCTGCGGAGTGATCGCTTGTGTTTTTACTCACGGTATGGTTGGAGTTGGTGCCGCTAAGCATTATATATTGTAGGCAATTTTAATAGTGTTTGTGCATTATTTTAAACAGTAAAGCCGTATGTTAAGTGCTGGTAATTATATTGGAAGATCAGCGTATGAATTTGACAACAGCCGACTGAGTAAACCACGAATCCGTATACAGAGGGGACAGTTGTACTGAAACAAATTCTGTAACTTAACAAATAAAACTTTGTCGCAAAATTCCTGAAACACGTCAATTTTTATTTTCTATGGAGTATATTACAAACAGGTTTGTTAATTTTTTAACTACGTGGGAGGTTACAGTAACTCCCAACTTTATTTTTCAAATGGAAGGGTAAGATTGATTAATTTTTTATTTTAAAGCCTTTTGCTAATGAATTATGGCTTGTACCGGTGGTGGGTAAATTGCTTTGGAATGGGTGATGTTTTCTGATGAAGCTACGTTCACATTACATGGTCACTCTACCGTTGTTGAATTGACGAAAATCCCCATTGGATGCCATACTGAAATACCTCAAAAGACAAATATCTGGGCTGGAATTATTGGGGATCGCATAGTAAGTCCTGAATTTTTCAATAAAAATGTAATCGGTTCCCTTATTTTATTTTTTTCGACACTTACTTATAAAAAGTAACAAAAAATACGTAATTGTATTTGCAACTGAAAACGCTTTAAAATAAAAAAAATAATCAACTTACTCTTTTATTTAAAAAAAAAGTTGGAGGTGGCTGCAACGTCTCACATGATTAAAAAAATAAACAAACCTGTTTGTAATATGCCCCATTGAAAATAAAAATTAACGTGTCTCATTTTGCGTTTTGTTGAAATGTTGCGACAAACCTTTATTTATTCCAGTTGTACTTTCCATTCTGTATACTTGGAACCAAGTATAGACAGGGGGTTCTAAAATTAATGGGGCGCAAAGTATCTACTCCAGCTTGATGACAAAATAATGTGATGTGGCAAACTTACCTTAATTCTAAAGTTGCTCAAAAAGGTGCCGGTTGTCAAAGTTTTGAATTCAACATATTTAAAATTTTTAGAAGGTTCGTCATAAATTACTTATTTGAAAATTTGAACTTGAGAATTTTGTGGGATGAAAAAATGGAATCCGTACTTTGCTCAGAATACTAGAGTACTACAAAGTGTACTATTGGAGAATAAAAAATGGTCGCAACTTTTCTGAAAGTTTGAAATATTATTCTCTCAGTCTTTACACACAAATAACGTGTACTTAGTAGTTGTATGCCGCGAAATTTAATGTTTTCGATTTATTTGCTATTTTAATAAAAGTTTATGTTCCTTTTGATTATTTTGTAACAAAACGTACTTCAAATATAAAAATTACCTACCCAACTTATGTGAAAAATCATTATTTATATTATCAATATTCTAGTAAATTTATAATATCGTCTGAAACATGCTTCACCATATTTTATTTTGTAATGAACAAATGAGAGATAAGATATGCATTTTTGAAAAAGAAAATGTTGTTTCAATATAACCAAATCAATAAATAAATTAAAAATGGTTACATTTTGTTGCGTAAAATACAAGCATAGGTACTTTATTACAATGAGAAAAAGCTCTGACCAATTTTTATACTCCATTCAAAATATTTATGGAACGTCCTTAAATGTAAAACGTAATTTAAGACTACTAATTTTTAGGACAAGAATTTTCAAGTGAAAAAACCCAAAATTTACCCATTTATTTTTCCGATTATTTCGGCTGTTATAACACTGAACATATTAATAAATAGTTGTGATGTCACAAGCATTAATTTGCAAAACGTCAACGTCACAAACCGAATTTGATATTCCGTATATAGTTTAACTTGACAGAAATATTAGTTTTTTTCCCTTAGCTAGAATTATTTATGTTTGTTAAAATGTAGTATTATACTACCGCCTCATTCTAAACTCTTAATATACAAAATGAACCTTAAATAAGTACAAATATTTTAACCAGCAGTACAGTTCACTGTGTAGAACACATAATTAATACAAAAAAAAAAATCAGGAATAAAAAAGTCGGATTTAATTAAATTTCGTGATTTTTTCAATAGAAAACTTGTTGAGGACCGCTGACACGCTCTAATATTAAGGCTTTTATGAGTCATAACATTGTGTCGATTAGATGTCTATTGCACAACGTTCCCAGTGTTATAGCATGTCAAATAATGAAATGTGTTTAAAAAAATGTTTCTGGCCACCTCATTCCCTTATGACTCCGACACCTCATCAAAGGTATATCTGTGTATGTACATGAATTGAATATTTAACAGATTCTCTACTCATAGTTATCTACAATTTGATCATTTTCCATGTTTACTATACTCCAAATGATTCACCATAACACTATCATTACTATATCTGATACTTTAGCCATTGCCTTACCCCAAATCATACATATTTTATTTCCACTTGTACTTTGCCATGCAGTTCCTGCACCGGTATGCCTATGGTACATGGTACATTGTGCCTACTGCCCACCGCCCGACCCGAAACACCTGTGCCTACGACACCTCCCACCTTTTGGGTTTGGAAGATTTAATTTACGTTAAATAAAAATATATATTTATTTTAGAGACGATATGGCAACTTCACCTTCATATGGTTTATTAGGTTTGTTAGCGCTCTATCTGGTCAGCGGTCCTCAAAATGTGGGTATTTTTTTTTTAATTCATATCTCCGTAAATATTTATAAATTTTAAAAAATTACTGCCACTAGGCTCATCTATATGAAGAACTACACTGCAGTCAAAATATTTGTACTTATTTAAGGTTCACCCAGTACACCCTAAAGATATAATGTTACTTACACATTAAATTAAATCTGTCAGTAAAAATTATTTGTAACAAAATACGTTAACGGGTCAAAATAAGTTACGTATTTATTCAGTTTTACTTATAATTTTGTAGTTGGTTGGCTGTAATGATATAAGATTTTAAAATTCTTTTAGAAAAATGCTCGCAATTTGAATTCCGCAACTACTAAAACAAATATTAATGAGTATTAAACATGTTTAAGGAAAAAATATTATATTTAAATTTCATGAGGTTGTGTAAGACCTGTTGAAGTTTAATAAATAGCAAACATCTCCAAAACTCATTAAAACGTGGCCAATTTAATGGTTAAAAATTGATAAATATAAAAAACAAACAATTGTAAATACTGGTAGTTATTACCTATTATCTTGAAACAAATGACACTTTTATTTTAATTATTTGTTTTATTAGCTTTATTTAATATTTATTTCTTTCTAGTTGCTCGTTTTTTGTCTTTGAGTAATTATAAATAAAACAGATTTATACTCATGGCAACCATTAATATAAATTAACTAATAATAAATTATAAATATATTGTACATAATCGTATTTATTACCTATTTTCTTGAAACAAATGATACTTTTATTTTTTGTTTTATTAATTTTATGTTATATTTATTTCTTTCTACTTGTTCGTTTTTTGTCATTGAACATTTTTTATTTTTTTAATTAATTTTTACCTCATCTCAAATATCTTATGTATTATAATTAAACAATATTATTAGTAGTTACAATTTTATACGCAAAATATATTGATTTAATTTTATTTTAAACATGGACAGATCTCCTGGAACATCCAACATGTAATTGATACTTGAGTACTTCTAGAAAACGTAGTGTAGTAGAATAGAAATAGCAATATAAATAATTACATGATTTAGTACCGAAATTTGAAAAATTTTGTAAAAACGGGACTTTCGGTTTCACACGACGTGTTTAGAGCATGAGATGTTTCCCAAGAGTTTAGTTTTCTGCATTGTGCATCATACTAACTTTATCTAGTAAGTAGAGACAACAATTGAATTTCTTCTATTTTTTAAACTCACTGCATGGCTTGGGTCACGTGTGACTGACTTCCTGTGACGACATGACATTTTCTTTTTTCCAAATTGCAGTTGGGAGTGACCTTAAGCGCTGCCAATGCAAGTTATTCCCAAGGCTCCAGCCAAATATTGGTAAGCAATCCTTTAACTATAAACTCTAGAATTGTGGGCTTCAAAGACAGTAATTTGAAGGGAATAACACCTGAGAATCATCAACGCTTCCATAATTTTACCACCATCATCAAGACGGTCTGCAGATTCTTCATACCCTGAATAAATTGTGATGGCAATGAAATTCTGGAAACCAGCATAATTGAAAGATGGTTTTCCTTGGAAATTATTGACTGCTGAGTCCACCGTTCTAGCTAGCTAAACTATTCAACTATGTTTGGAATCAGTTACTTTTTTTCAGATCAAATAAAAAATAGAAGATATTCAGGAAAATCAACTTAAAATTCGTTAAATCAAACTTCTCACCAAAATTCACTTATTTTCTCATAAAACATATTTATTTGGTGTATTTCAATGACATCTGTTATCGACATTTCATATACATTTGTCAGAAGAATTTCAAATCTCTCTGTCAAAATGGCGCTTTTGGCCAAGTCGAATGCTACTTGAATGTAATTAACACTTTAGCATTAACAGAAACTGCCAATATGTAACTTTCAAGTAATATTTACTACAGAGAGTCTAGCGAGGCTGTAGCGTTATTGTAAAGTAGCAGTAAAGTTCCATTGCAACTTCTTAGTAAGATTGTTGTCAGTTACCAAATTTAATAAATTTATCTCAACTGGTTTCGGAGATATTTATAAAAAAACATCAGAGTCTCTTTAAATGATTTTAACTTCCTTGAGAAGAATTTTTATAGAAAAAGCAATTTTTTTCAACATAGAGAGCACTCTGGAGAAATATTGCTTCTTAATTTCGGGACACCTTGTATAATACAAACTGGTTTACGTTTACCTTTAAACTACGTAAAGTCATTTCAGGGAAACAGAAGTGATAAACAATTCGATAAGGTACTTACACTATATTGTCTGTACTTAATATACAGTATGCTCCAAAAGTATGGAATAAATTCAATAAAAACAAAACAATTATTTTTTGGGAAAAATCCTCGAACAGGTCGATTTTTAATTTAAAAAATACATATTTTAGCGTAAAATGCGGTTTTCAAATGTCATTTGTTTTCGAGTAATGACGTCACCTATTTTTTTTAAATGGCAACACCATATTTTTTTCCTTGATTCTGAAAGATCGTTTAATTCTCTATCAGACAGTTCAAAAATTTTTCCCTCTTACATAGGAAAGTTTTCGAGTAAATGACTATTGAATGTTAGAAAACGTAAATTTTATCCATAAAAAAGTAACAATTCTGAGGTATGTAAAATAAAATACAATTGATTAAATTTTATACTTAAATTAAATGTTCGAATTGCCATCCACCAACTTCTTGACAATACGCAAGTCTATGAAGAAATTCTTCTTGCACATTATGAATGATTTCTGGGGTAACTCTGCGTATTTCGTCCCGAATGCGATTTTGAAGTTCTTCTAAATTACGTAGTTTATTAATGTAAACTTTGGACTTCAAGTATCCCCATAAAAAATAGTCAAGAAGTGTAAGATCTGGCGATCTTGCAGGCCATTCTATCGGTCCGCGTCTGCCGATTTGACGGTTTAATGTACCATTCAGACAAAATGTGGCCTCATCTGAAAAAAGTATTTGCCGGTGTAAATTTCTATTTCCTTGACATAAATCTATTAGAATTTCGCAAAAGTGTAAGCGGCGATCGGAATCATCTTCATTGAGTTCAAGTTGAATTTTGTAGGGATGATATTTTTCCTTCCTCAAGATACGTAGCACTGTGCTCTGACTAGTGTCATTGTTTAATGCTACCAATCGTGAAGAATTATGAGGATTATCCACCATACTTATCAAAATGTTCTGTTTCTGATTTTTATTAATGCGTGGACGTCCAGGTTTTGGAATATTTACAACATTGCCAGTTTCTCTAAATTTAGACTCTACCTTACTGACTGTTGATTGGCTGATAGAGCGATCTGGATATTTTTCATTAAATAAATCGCAAACTTCCTGCTGAGTTCTAGTCATATTCCCGCATCCGATAAGAATTAAAATTTCAATTCTTTGAGTAACAGTTAAATGTGCCATAATACTTTAAATTGAATAATAATTTCTATGTCGCTTACAATACTTATTAGAAAGTCGGTGTGACAATGACACTTTGCAAAGATTTTCACCTACGTGATCCATAAAAGAACTATGGAATTCGAAAAACTAAACTTGATAACGTTTTTGCTTTATTTTAATTGATTTACGTTTTCTATCGATCTTTCAAAATTAAGGAAAAAATATGGTGTTGCCATTTAAAAAAAAATCGAAGACGTCATTACTCAAAAATAAATGACATTTGAAAATCGCATTTTACGCTAAAATATGTATTTTTTAAATTAAAAATCGACCTGTTCGAGGATTTTTCCCAAAAAAAAATTGTTTCGTTTTTATTGAATTTATTCCATATTTTTTGCGCATACTGTATATCATCGAATTAACTGTTCAGCAATAAACATTTTATTTCACGTACACTGAAATTTATAGCTAAACCATAAACATGCTATTTAACCGAACAGCGGGCATTGGGGTTTCACATACATTTGACTTATTAACGAAAAGAGCTATGTTAAGAACGTCATTAAAATTTTCTTACATAAAATAATGCTGTCGAATAGTGTTCCATCTAGTTTACGCATCTTCTAGGTCTAAAGATAATATTCTAATAAGTTGGCTTACTTCGCATTTGGCACCAAAAATTTCTATCGCCGACGTACTTATACTTGTCGAACCCAATATTGATTCCCGGCTTAGCTGGGGATTCGTATTTAATGTTTGAACTATTATACTAGATGCGTCTGATAAAAAAGTGAAGTGAATTTGATTCTAACATTTTATTGTTTTATTGATGGTTGTGGATTTTATTGTTTTATTGATGGTTGTCAAAATAATGTGCAGAATAATGGCTAACGTTGTGTTTTGCCATAATACCAGAACTGCTAAGGAAAGTGAATTTCTTATAGAAAGAAGATAACGGTACGAATTTCTGATCATTTATTAACAGTGGAAATAAAAGCACAGAGTGAGCCTTAAATAAGTACAATTAATTTAACTGCAAGTGTAGTTCGTTATATAAACTTCTTAACTGACCTTACCATAAATGATGAAAAAATTAATTTCCGCAAGTTCGATATTACCAATTAAAGTATTTAGGAAGTTACTTCCAATGATTCCAAAAATTATATATAAACGTGTATAAAACCATACCAAATAGGTGATGCAAATGCTGAAAAAACAAGTATTTAAAGAGTTATTAGTTAGTTAATTTTTAATTTCACGTAGGTACATACTTTATTGGTGAGGTATAGCAATGGCAAAGTGGGGGAGGCGGCCGTTAACACTTTTATAAATAAATATATTTCATTCTTTGATATGTTCTCTAAAAATCCTAGTTATTAACTTTCTTGAAATCTATTTTATAAAAAATTTTAGATTTCAAGACATTAGTGTAACACTGGCAACGCTGTGGAATACATTCGACAATACCATGACTCATAAAAACCTTAATATTGGAGTCTGATCAGCGGTCCTCAACAAGTTTTCTATTTAAAAATCACGAAATTTATTTAAAATTTGACTTTTTATTCCTAATTCTTTTTAAACTATTAATTATGTGCTCTAGGCATCGATCTGCCGTTAAAATATATGTACTTATTTATGGTTCACCCTACATAATGAAAAGAATAATAATAATTTTCAAACTCAATTTACTCGAAAACTGTTGCTGATATCGATTTAAACGCTTCTTTAGCGTAAAGACATTTAAAAATTATGAATTTGTCAAACAAACTCTAAAAACGGTAACGAAAAAGTATTTGGGTTTAACACCCTTTTTACCAGCTCTAAAATAGGGATCCAAACTTCTACTGTATATAAAACTCATTAAAATAAACCAAAAAGTTTATATTAATATGTGGCTTAAAATGCACCCGTAGGAAGTTATAAAGCCTTAAAGTGGTACATATCAAACTGTTTTCCCCGTTACTGATAAAATTTGCGGATCATACATAACTTTTTCGTCGAATAATATGAGCTAGTCCATTTTTCGTTATCCAAATTATAGACGTCCCGATTAAACACCCTGTGTTTCAGCGTCTGTCGACATGATTAACAATTGACTACAAAAAGCCAATACATCCAACCACATATAACAAATGAGCTGACTTATTAGAATATTTCTAGACGATGGTCTACGCTTACGGCAATATTTGCTGCGTTCCTCAATCACTCAACTAAAATTTACATTTTAACATGCAAATATTACATAAAATAAAGTATATTATGCATTATACAACATATGCATGTTGTATAATGCATAAAATTGATCTTAATGTTTATTATTTTAATAATTTTAAGTGGATAACCGAGGTCTATTTCGGTGTTCCAGAGAGAAAAAGAGCGCGGTTCCCACATTTCCTACATGTTCCGGCTACCCTTTGCAGCAGGCAGCGTGTTTAGCGCCAGCATGTTGGACACCCTGCTCTACCAGGCCTTCGTGAAAGACTACGTCATCACGTTCGTTAGGCTGCTGCTGGGCATCGACCAGGCGCCTGGGTCAGGTTTTCTCACGTCGGTAAGTAAAAAGTTTCTATTTTCCAAAGAGCCATTGTGGTTGTAGTATTAGTTGGATGAGCAATCAAATGCAAATGATATCTCATATCTCATCGAGATGCCAGACTAGTTGCACTCCCACTGTATTGAAATGATATTTTGTTCAATAAAGGACATCTCATAAGGCAAATTTTGGTTGCACAACTGCTGTCGTTATGCTATTAGTTGGGCGACAAACTAATGCAAGTGTTTTAGGACCGTATTCCACCTAGACGCCAGTGGAAGGGAAATGTGTTATGCTACCAAATGAAATGTATTGATTCCGACACAGATTACCTAATATGGCACCTCTTGGTTGCACAACCACTGTAGTTGCGCTATCAGATACCCAACCAGTCAATTTAATTGACATTATTTAATGAGTAATTATATAGGATGATTTTTACGCGTATAATTACCTACTTTATATTTAGAGATGTTTAATATAAGTTTAATAGTATAGGATCCCACTATAAAACGACCTTCACCCAGCTGGTTAATGGATGAAAAGTATTTTATATCCAATTAAATATGTCAATAAATATATTGCAAATGGGTTGTCTAAAAAATTTCAGTCCAGAATATGATTAATTAACAATTAAAAATTATTTTTTTTTAAACATTTCATTGGTTTGGTTAATAGACAAATTCCATACAAATCGAAAGTATGAAGCCCATAGAATATGCAAACGTTAGATTGACTATTTTTTTTCTGTCACAACTTTTGGGTACGCAGGTATAAACAGGTAAATCGATACTAGTAACTTGCACCGGTATGGTTAATAAATTAAAGTTAAATTAAAATAAAGATTATTTCATTACCAACACGGTGGTATAGGGTTGTCTGCCAAAAATCAGTCCTGAATTCCGGTTGTCGAGTTTTAAAAAGTGAAATATTCCCCAGCGAACCATTCCATGCAATAGAAGAGTACACAGCATTGCAGCTGTGTGTAGTTTGTCCATACCGAAAATGAAGATGATCCGTTTATCCGTTTCTCCAAAATATCGAATAAAGTCCGGGGGCGGCGGTATTATTATTAATCTGCCCTTAGGAACCCCTAACGCCCGTCAATGACAATAAAACAACATTTTCGACCCTACTAATGATATGTCGAGATCGAAAACCCGTAAAAAATAAAATTTTCTAATAATCCATTTGCCGCCCCGAATTACGTTTAATTTTTTTTAAGGAAACGATACATATAATCAAAAAATTTTATTAGACTTTTCGATAGGTAAGGTGCAGGAGAAGCCACAAAAAAATTTCAATGGTTTTAGACAAATTTTGTGTTTTCAAGGGCCGCCCCCGGAGGGGCGGCAGGAACGTCATAATATCATTTCAAGTCACGACCAGGAAATAATAGTCTATACCGAAAATGAAGACAAACCGTTGTTTGTACAAAAAATTCTATAGAAGCATTTTTTCATATTTTCATAAAAAACATTCGAATATGTATTCGAAATGAAACAGAAAAGGTCGATTTCTCGAACTCGTGACTTCGAGACTCCACCCCTCAGTTATGAATTTGGGAAACTTCCGATCCCGTCCCACAGCCGCCGTTTACCTAGCCTCATATTCGTTGTTAGGAGTAAAAATAAATTTCCGCATATCTCACGGCCACAAATCCAATCCGATCGACCTCAAATTTTATTTACGTATACTTCGCGATAAGGCGGGGTCGCATCCGGTAATGTACCGAAAAAATTTAAAAAAACGGGATGCCGCCCCCGGAGCCGTCCCTCAACCGATCGAATCGAAATTTTAAAGACGCGTACTCTTTGAGACGCGGAATCGAAAAAATTAGTCCGTCTTCGCCTTAGGGGTTCCTAGGGGCAGATTAATAATAATACCGCCGCCCCCGGACTTTATTCGATTTTTTGGAGAAACGGATAAACGGATAAACGGATCGTCTTCATTTTCGGTATGGACGAACTACACACAGCTGCAATGCTGTGTACTCTTCTATCGCATGGAATGGTTCGCTGGGGAATATTTCACTTTTTAAAACTGGACAACCGAAATTCAGGACTGATTTTTCGCAGACAACCCTATACCACCGCGTTGGTAATGAAATAATCTTTATTTTAATTTAACTTTAATTTATTAACCACACCGATGCAAGTTACTAGTATCGATTTACCTGTTTATACCTGCCTACCCAAGAGTTGTGACGGGAAAAAAATAGTCAATCTAACATTTGCATATTCTATGGGCTTCATACTTTCGATTGGTATGGAATTTGTCTATTAACCAAACCAGTGAAATGTTTAAAAAAATAATAATTTTTAATTGTTAATTAATCATATTCTGGACTGAATTTTTTTAGACAACCCATTTGCAATATATTTATGGACATAAAATAGTTTTCATCCATTAACCAGCTCGGTGAAGGACGTTTTATAGTGGGATCTTAGACTATAAATGTATGACACCATTCATTCATTCTACGTTCATTTCCAGATGCGCATCACCAAAGACGATATGTGGATCCGTACCTACGGTCGCCTCTACCAGAAGCTGTGCTCCACCACATGCGAGATCCCCATCGGCATCTACCGCACGCAGGACACCTCGCTGTCGGACTCGTCTCACGTGAGTATGAGCGCCCCCTCCTCGGCTTGGTCGTCGTGCGTGCGTGTGCCCTCGGTGAGTACTCAACCCATCATAAAACCGACACTGCCTAAGGATGTTCTTCGTTTTTCCCTCCAGGCACCTTCTATGGGCACCTACGAGGCTGTCGTATTTTTTTCTCTATATTTATCACAGTTCTGGCACTTTTTTATACTAGAGATTGTTAGAGGCGAGCGAAGCTGCTACTTTATACTTAGGTGTTAGGAGGTCCACATGTTACTGTTTTTCCACGCTATATACTTCTGAATGTTTCCGAGAGTTTCAGTCAGACAGGCTATAAGTACATTAACTTAATATAGGTATTAAATTGCGATATATTCAGATTTCTCTTCATTTGTTTATTTAACTATTATTTAGCTCCTTTCTATCACAAGAATTGCATAGGATATTTGAAATATGAACCGAATTTAAATATTTTGTCCATGACTGTACAAGATGTTTCTTAAATAAAGGTCAAAAATTCAGGGGCGTATTATGTGACCGAAAATAAGATTTTTTGTCCTATAAATGGGGAGTCTTAGGACAGCCATTGTCCAGCTGCAGCGTGTCAAAATTAATAAAAAACAAAATTAATTTTTAATTTTTAAACCGCTTGGGATAATTTAACCAAATTTGGTGCGAATTTTTAGTATGACAGTAGTGGAGGTATCGATCATTATTTAGAAACAAAAATTTATCATCCTATATAATATTACAAATAAGATAAGTCATATGCGCCATTGTATTATCTCACGTTTTGTTTCTTTACATTTTTTTGTATTCCAAACCGATTAACGACAAAAGTGATTTATTCGCTCGAGTGCATTTTTACTATACTCATTACAATACTTAAAATAATTACTTAACAATGGAATTACTTTATTATGATTTATTATAATAAATGTGGAAAATGGCCACCTTCAGCCAAAATACATGCTTCAGATCTTCTTGAAATTGCAGCTCGAACAAGCGCAAAAATTCCAGAAGTAGCCCTTATCACATCACAACCAGCTATAATTTGTTGACGTAAGTACTCCTCAGATTTAATGTGAAACTTGTAAACTAATAATGTATTCAGATGTCCCCAAACAAAAAAATCAATACAGATCGAGAAAGAAAACTGATGATGAAATCGAGTTTTCATTATGGCATTAGGGATTTCAACAGATCAAAGTTGTTTATTGTGGAACTTCATTATAGCGTCTCGGGAAAAATTAGCTTCGTCGGTAAACAATATGCCAGCGGAAATTTTGTTCAATTTTTTGCAAAATCCAGTGGTAAAGTTGTAGGCGAACAGGATAGGGTTACGATAATAAGGCTTGACCTTTTGTATGTGATACAGATATAACTGTTGATCCTTCAGAACGGACCAAACTTCTTTATGATTTACATTAAGATTTGGAGCGATCTTTCTAGTAGGTCCTAGTATTTTCGTTTTTTTAATTTCGTATAGAATAGCTTCTTCCAACTAAAGCGTTCTATGACTCAATAATCTTCCAGGAATTGGACCTTTCTAAAATGAGTCTGACTCCGAAAGATGTTGAAAAATATTTCTGAACATTGGATGGGATGATTTAGAAATCTTTCCATATAAATTCGCCTAGCCTCAATATTTTCCGCAGTATTTTCATCTGCAAGGCCATAAATGTAAACTATAATGGCCATTTCAACATTTGAATATGCATAAGCCATTTTTAAAACTTAATCTTTTTTAAAATATATAAGCATAACAATACATAAGTAAATAAGATAACGGTGTCTTACTGGAATTACTGTTTTGCATGGCCTCCCTAAGAATGTTTAAGTAATTTAAAAGTAACCATGTAAAAATGCACTTGGTGAAGTAAATCAATTTTGCTGTTGATCGGTTTAGCATATAAAACAGTGTAAAGAAACAAAAAGTGAAGATAATGCAATGGCGCATATGATGACCTATTTTATTTGTAATATTATGTAGGGTGATATTTTGTTTTGGCAAATGATGTTTGATTATGCCCACACCTCCGTCACCAATATACACTATATTATTCTTCAGTTCCTTCCAGTATACAGTATGCGCCAAAAGTATGAAATACATTCAATAAAAACGAAACAATTCTTTTTTGGGAAAAATCCTCGAACAGGTCGATTTTTAATTTAAAAAATACATATTTTAGCGTAAAATGCGATTTTCAAATGTCATTTGTTTTCGAGTAATGACGTCATCGATTTTTTTTTAAATGACAACACCATATTTTTCTCCTTGATTCTGAAAAATCGTTTAATTCTCTATCAGACAGTACTAGAATTTTGCCTTCTTACATAGGAAAGTTTTCGAGTAAATGACGATTGAATGTTAGAAAACGTAAATCAATTAAAATAAAGCAAAAACGTTATCAAGTTTAGTTTTTCGAATTACATAGTTATTTTATGGATCACGTAGGTGAAAATCTTTGCAAAGTGTCATTGTCACACCGACTTTCTAATAAGTATTGTAAGCGACATAGAAATTATTATTCAATTTAAAGTATTATGGCACATTTAACTGTTACTCAAAGAATTGAAATTTTAATTCTTATCGGATGCGGGAATATGACTAGAACTCAGCAGGAAGTTTGCGATTTATTTAATGAAAAATATCCAGATCGCCCTATCAGCCAATCAACAGTCAGTAAGGTAGAGTCTAAATTTAGAGAAACTGGCAATGTTGCAAATATTCCAAAACCTGGACGTCCAAACATTAATGAAAATCAGAAACAGAACATTTTGATAAGTATGGTGGATAATCCTCATAATTCTTCACGATTGGTTGCATTAAACAATGACACTAGTCGGAGCACAGTGCTACGTATCTTGAGGAAAGAAAAATATCATCCCTACAAAATTCAACTTGTGCAGGAACTCAATGAAGATGATCCCGATCGCCGCTTACACTTTTGCGAAATTCTAATGGATTTATGTCAAGGAAATAGAAATTTACACCGACAAATACTTTTTTCAGATGAGGCCACATTTTGTCTGAATGGTACAGTAAACCGTCAAACTTGCAGATATTGGAGTCGGGAAAATCCTCATTGGATGGCAGAGGCACATACCCAACACCCTCAGAAATTAAATGTGTGGGCTGGAATAGTTGACGACAGAATAGTAGGGCCTTTCTTCTTTGAAGGAACCCTTACAGGACAAAGATATTTAGAGTTTCTAGAAAATGACCTTGTTCCAGCCTTTGCAATAATTTTTCCTAACGATAATGACCCTGACATTCCTGACGATACCATATGGTTTCAGCAAGACGGTGCACCTCCGCACTATGCGCGCCCTGTACGAGATTTTTTGGACAACTGTTTTTCTGGGAGGTGGATCGGCAGACGCGGACCGATAGAATGGCCAACAAGATCGCCAGATCTTACACCTCTTGACTATTTTTTATGGGGATACTTGAAGTCAAAAGTGTACATTAATAAACCACGTAATTTAGAAGAACTTCAAAATCGCATTCGAGACGAAATACGCAGAGTTACCCCAGAAATCATTCATAATGTGCAAGAAGGATTTCCTCACAGACTTGCGCATTGTCAAGAAGTTGGTGGATGGCAATTTGAACATTTAATTTAAGTATAAAATTTAATCAATTGTATTTTATTTTACATACCTCAGAATTGTTACTTTTTTATGGATAAAATTTACGTTTTCTAACATTCAATCGTCATTTACTCGAAAACTTTCCTATGTAAGAGGACAAAATTTTAGTACTGTCTGGTAGAGAATTAAACGATCTTTCAGAATCAAGGAAAAAAATATGGTGTTGCCATTTAAAAAAAATCGATTACGTCATTACTCGAAAACAAATGACATTTGAAAATCGCATTTTACGCTAAAATATGTATTTTTTAAATTAAAAATCGACCTGTTCGAGGATTTTTCCCAAAAAATAATTGTTTCGTTTTTATTGAATTTATTCCATACTTTTGGCGCATACTGTATATGAACCATGGGAGTGATTAATCATTATTCACTTGTCATTAATGTTTATTCACACTTCTGTCACCAAATCTAAATTCTTTAGTATAACAGTATCGAAAATGGACTAAAAAAAATACAAATTACCTTTTATCTAAATTAAAATATTTATTTATTTCATTTTCGTGTTAATACGCCATTGTTTACAAACGTCAACAATAATATTGAATGCTATTGCCTTGAAATATGACGTAAAGTAGCAGTCACTGATATGCCACAGCTCTAACAATCTCTAACAATCGTTTTATATACAACTTTTAAAAACTAAAAACAACTTTTAAAAAATATCCTTGCCGTTATTTATCACTATAAGTGGAATGCAATGTTTGTTTTAACAAAAATGATATATTTTCTTAAATACACTGACTTCTAAATGTACGATCGGATATTACATAACGTGTTCCTTATGCAATAAATAGCCAATAGTATGGCAGAATGCTATGCTAAACGTTTTGCAACATCCGTTATTTGTATTAAAAATTGTAGCGCCTGATTTGAACAGACACGGGCATAAATTTCGAAGACAGCTAGAAACAAATTTAGTTCAAATATTTTTGCCACTTTGGGAGACAATCAAATTGTTTTTTACTTTTAAAATTTTTTTTGTCTTTTTGATGTGATCAGAGTTGCTATTTTTTGTAGCCAACATAAATTGCATAGTCCTCTGTCTAGCGATAGGTACGTAACCTGTATATTTTTTTAATGTGAACCATCTATTGCAAACATTTATTGAAACTAAGTTAAGACATTTGTCCATTTTATGAAAATTTTGAGAGACCTTTGACTAAAGATTAGATATAAATAGTAATAGTAGTAATATACAGGGTGAACTATGTCTAAGTACAAATATTTTAAAAGGGTATAATGAAAAATAAGAAATCAGTCTTCAAAAAATTTCCAAACTTATTTATAAAACGAAACATTTTTTTTCGTGAATTTATTTTCCCTCCTTTTTAGAGCCTTTTATTCGATTTTAAACGTATGTTTTGTTTCTTAGAACAAATGAGCATTTTATTTAACTGTACGCGAAGTATGTTTTATTGATAGTGGGTACTAGTTATAATGAGTGAAAATGTAGTTTTGGCTGTTAGAAATAAAATAACGAAAGCAAAATACTGCAGTCTACTATTACCTATTGTAGCAAAGCGACAAATTTGGGCGGCTACAATCTCAGGGAGAGGTTCGCTTTGTATTAATAAAAGCCAATAGTCGTATCAGACAGTGAAATTTAATTTCCCAAAAAATGTGTTTTCA
Organism: Monochamus alternatus; assembly: GCA_037114965.1. NCBI lineage: Eukaryota > Metazoa > Arthropoda > Insecta > Coleoptera > Cerambycidae > Monochamus > Monochamus alternatus. The sequence continues at coordinate 6,155,821 of CM073426.1, read as the reverse complement.
AAGTGACTCCTAAATATTAAAATAAAAACATATATAAAAGACACATACTGTGCAACAAAATAGAACTTACCTAAATATTAAAACCAGATTTGATATTACATATAAACTTATGTAGATAATATATTTGTATCCTAAGGATTTCAACAATGACGTATATAAGAAAGACAAAATGTTAATCATTTCATTTTTTGCCACTCAGGAATTCAGTGGAGATAAGAACATACTATTAGGTTTAATACTGAAATGTGGGTGGCCTACCATTAGACACCAAAGCGTTAAATATTAACTAGGAGGCTTATTAAACTAATAAGCATCTATTTCTAAAAAAATATGCTACACTATCAGGCATCAGGTATTATTAATAAAAATGTTAATTTTCGGCGTTTCTACATTTAGAATCGCTGGAAAAATAATCGCTTGAAAGTTGTCAGATCTAAACCACCTTGGACGATGTTTATCACAGGCGCCGATTTTCCGGAGGAAATAGGGGTCTTGCGCCTTTTTTAAATAACGAGCTAGAATTCTGAAATAATTTTTTATTATCTCTTAAACTTCCTTGAGCACATGGTTAAAATGTTTGTACTTAGTGGCAGTGTATATAATTATTACTATTATTTTTAATATTTAAATTAGCTTCAAAAATTTGCTATTTGTGCGTCTGAAAGACGACGTTTCGAAACATATTACTTCTTCACTCTTCAGTCCGCCGATAGCACACGCACCGTCGATCATGGCCTAGCATGAGCTGCAGTTGCACGGTATATAATAAATTTCTATTATTGTTATGCCTAAATCTTCAGAATTATAGATGTTATGCATCATCATCGCCATAGTTTTTCAATGTCTACCTCTACGAGTTCACAATAACATATATAGAAAAAGCTTAGTTAAAGCATCATTTCAAAGGTCAAGGAACTGCTGTCATGTACCGGGTGATCAAAAATAAGTAATTAAGCAATTAAGTATAACAAGCTATATGTTCAAATATAAGGTTATTTTAATTTTAATCTTAAATATAATTTTCATCCAAAATATTTATTATTGAGTTTCTGTTGTCTCGCCATGTATGTATACAAGGACAAAGTTATTTTCTCTGTATGAATTTTATGCTTTCCTTTGTGTAAATACGTTATTCTCTGACTGCACTAGCTTATAAATCTTTCTATTATACTTTCTGCTTCAATGTTACTAAATTTTCTTATAACAAATGTTAGTTGTATTACATAAAGTAATAATATATCGACAAATAAACATGACATATGCATATAAATTTTTATCACAGTAATATATACAGTGTGGGAAAAACAAAATAGGCACTATAACTTCCAAAGCATGTGTTGTTATCATGATCTTTTGCTCAAATAACTACTTCGCAATCAGTGGTGTCCCATAAGGATCCAAGTTGGAACTCTTGCTATTTTTAATTTGTATTAATAATGTATTTAATACGTTGTAGACTAGATGGCCGTCCCAACTACAATACCTACTACCAATAATTCAAAATACAATTTTAGATAAAAATTGATATGTTTTTACTCTTACAAAAAAATGTGTTTTTGGAATGTATAGTGTTTTGTTTTCATTGGCTCACTCTATATTCTATTTCTTTACAATAATGTTTATTGTCTAGATATACTTAATAATAATAAAAAATAAACGGTGCACGATGTTATTATTTTTCTTAATGGAATTGGACAAATCATAATATTAACGACAACAAATATTAATTTAAATAGTGCCATAACAATTTTACATTTGGTCTGACCGTTAAATAGGTTAAAAATCAATTCATATTTATTTACACATGACTGAATTTAACAGTTAATATGCCAACACTGAATTGACATGATGCTGATTCTTTTTTTATTATTAATGAGTTGGTATGCATCGTTACTGCCATTAAATCAGTTGGCATAACCACAGAAAAATTGTAACTGTGCAAAAGTGCCAGTCATTGTCTAGAAAGAACAATAATATGAGTAGATACTTCTGATACCTAAAAATGTATCATTTCCTAATGGATTGACTGAAATATGTTATATCCTGATGGACTTTTAGAGAAAAATTTCAACTGACCTTTAAAGAAAGTACAATTCAGAAATCTAACATATTTCTAAACATCCCTGTCTTTCTCAAACTACAAATCCGTCTCAGATTCTAATGTACCAATATCATATCGTCACTGTTCTATTATGTTCCATGATAAATGTAAGTGATTGAGATATATAAAATATTTATAGCAAACGAATATTTCTTATAATATGATTTAGAACTTGTGGCATCAAAATGGCATGCTTTCTAATATTTGTTACCGTATAGCTGCCATATATACCAGATTTCAATCCACTGGATTATACTGAAGCGGCAAACCTTATCAATATAAGCTGTTTAATCTCCCTTCAAAGATATTGGTATATTAATATCACATTAAAATTTGAGACACTTTGTACCACACCTATTTTATTATTGATACCTCACGGATATCGATCACCCTTTAACCTGTGTTTACGATAATGGAGCCAAGTTATGTGTGTTACTAATCCCCCGGTCTATTTAGAATTTCCAACGTCTCTAATTGGGGTATTATGATGGGAACAGTGCCAAAACCCCGTTACGTTGTTTGACGTGAATTTTTAAACAACCTCAACCCTACTCATTAAATAACGATAATTAACTTTCTGTAATATCTTCATAACCGAGCATAATTCCATAAACTTTACTATATACCTAGAACTTATCCAGTCTTATTTGAGTCATCGCAAACAGTAAGTTTATTGCAATGGTTTTTCGTTCCAATAACTACGTTGCAACCAGTGGTGTTTCTCAAGGTTCCAACTTGGGACCTTTGTTGTTTTCAATTTTTATTAATGATTTACGTGACACACTGAAGCTGAGTATAAATCAACACCATGAAACCCTTGAAACATGTAACATTCATTATGTGACAACCTGTATACATGGTCCCATCATAATACGTCAACCTTACCTAACTGACTGCATTCTAACCTAATGAGCAAAAGTAGTTGCACGTACTTAGTTTGTGGGGCTTCCTTTTCCGCTAGCTTGACGAGGACTTGGGACCGGATAGAGTAGGGGTCACTTATCGTCCAAAGGAGGGGACCAACTGCCTGGGATGCTCGAACAGGCGCAGCTCTATGGTGAGTGTTCTACTCCTGGGGACCGATACTTCCTAGGTTACCTGCGGTACAAAATATACAATTTAACTTGTTGCATAGGAATATAAATGAATTAAACCTTTTATCACGCCATGAAGATCAAAATAACCTTGTAGTTAAAAAAATATAAGAATATAATCACTTTAATGGTAACCTAGGTTGTGAGGGTTCTACCTCGTACCAGTGGCGAAGCGTACGGATAGGCAAAGTAGAAGGTAGTCATTGTCTACCTAAAATATTGTATTGTATTGTATTTTCCAATGGTATTAGCAGCCAAAAGAAAGCATTGGGTCGAATTAACTACCTGACCGGCTGATGAAAGATAATTCGAATAATTTAAGTATTGGATCTTCTATATCTGTCAGCTATTATTATATTCAAACAAATAAACAGTTATTGAGTTGCCTACGCGGTGGTGGTTTGCTGTGCAGTCGCCTGCTACTGGCTAGGGCAAAGAAATATTCGAAAATGTTTACCCAGCTATTACATATCGTCACGCCGGTGATCTTCAATATACAAGGTATTTGGAAAAGTTTCAACTAAGTAAAAATTTAAGGCGAAAAAAGTAAAAAAAATCCTATAAAGATTAATACTCCGAAAAAACGTTACTCAGATATGACCCTCCAAAGGAGTTTTACCATTTGAATATTTTTTAAAATAGCTTTCTTCTTTCGTAGCGTAGGTAATAATGATACCATAAGGGTCTTCAACTATTACAAGTTTAATCAAATTCGGTTATAAATAAGGGTAGTTTTCTAATTACTTTTAACAGAAATTTTTCGAGATATCGGCAACATTTCCCTTATTGAAGGCTACCTTCCGCAAGATTGTTTAGGGAAATTCATGCAATGTCTATCCATGAAAAAATGTCACGCTTCGCCACTGCCTAGTACATGCATCCAAAACTCTTGCGAAGTATTTTACCTAACATAGAGCAGAGCTATGTCGCTTGGCTGACTTCCTATAGGGAAAATCTAGTTCTAGTTGCATTTATAAAATTAGTTGCGTAATAAATCGAAACCTGCTCTACGTTCGAGTGCATGGTGTCTATTCTGCTATTCAGGTGGTGTAAGTGAAACAATTAACAATCACTCGAAACAAGAGAAAAATCACTCTAACAGATATTCCTATTTGATGTTATGATATTGTGTCAGGCTTTGGTATTCTTTTCATATTCATATAAAAAGATTTATTTCTTTTGCGATTTACAGTAATTTTCTAAAATGTTCAAGTGACATTTTCCAATATTTCATATTCGATTGGAAATGCTATACCAGTAGGAATGAAATCGTGAAAATAATATTACTAGGATCGGACTGTTGTGAGGCATCCATTTTTCTGTGTTTAGGCTAAGTTTATACATAATTATTTGATTTGTAATGATATGCAGCCATGAATAACACAGAAAGTGTATTGTTTTGTACCGGTCGGATCCCACCGTGCCGACGCCAATAGCTTGCATTGAAACGATACAGGTCTAGGTATTACCGATATTTGGTGAAACAGTAAACAAATAAATTAACCATATACATGTTAAAGGTAAGGATCACCACAAAAACAGTTATTATTTAAACACATTTATCGTCTTCATGATTACACTATGTACGATGTCAAAGGTACGAAATTATTTCTTTATTGAACTTTTGCCTTTTAGTATTCGATCAACATGGGCGACGAGGCCAAGGATAACCATGACCAGCAGATTGAAAGAGCCGAAATCGCCAACCTGGTGAGGTCCAGGATGGAAAGTCTCAACCTACCGACCATCGACTACAACGACGTCAGTGAGAAGCGCAATAGTCTGTCCTACGTCATCATCAACCCCAGTTGCGACCTCAAGTTGGAAGAGGGCGACATCATGTGAGAAAACGTCTGTGGAAGAAGGTCATTTCAATTTATTTCATTTGTTTTCAGCTACCTCGTTCGGCCAAGTCCATTCTCAGCGCAAAAGACTTTCGAACGTCATAACAGTCGCCGCAAGTCCAACATCAGCTTTTGTTCCCAGACGCTCATCCAACAGATGGCGTCCAGTTCCCAAGCGGCAAGTCGCAGGGGTTCAGGTCTGGGCCTGTCTGGGTACCAGTCCCCTCGGCCTCCGCCTTTAGCCACCACCAAGTCCAATTCTCTCTCCTTGCCCGATAGTCCGACAGTAGCGGGCTACCAGCGGGGTCGATCCAACTCCTTGCGCGTCATAGACGACATCCTCTTGCGCAGATCGAACTCGTTGAGGCAGGGACTCACCAACATCGGCAGCAGCAGGAGGAAGAGCAGTTTAGAGGATATAGGACTGTCCCACTTCTCCACGAACTACAATAACCCCATAAAGATCGCGCTGAACGGCAGCATAGGCTTGGAGGTGACTCCCCCCGAGGAGAATAGCCCTCCAGTGATATCCAGCAACACCGCGCCCGTTGTGAATCCTTCTATGCATCTTACGGGCAGCACTTTGAGCCTGGCGCAGAGTGGATTCCCTAGTTCTAGCGGTTCCTTGCCCCAACCGCTCAACCTGGGACTCAACGTGCCGTATGGAGAGAGCGGGGCGGCTTCGCAGCAGACGGCTCTGCCGCCCACGGGTGCGCCTACGGATCCTCAACAACTCCAGGGGACGATCGTATGATACAACCTAATGTGGGGGAGGAGAACGGGCAGCTTGAGGAACAAGTGGCTCTGAATATCCTCGCTTCCACAGTAGTCGCTCTGCCGTAGCAAGTAGTTTCATCGAATACTCTTCGTTGGCGATGTGGGGAGCTTTTTACCGATTTTGCTGTATATTGGTACCTTATAAATGATATTATTCACTTAAGGAATATTTCTAACTGATGAACGTAGTTAAAACACTGAATTTTTCTCTAATCGACCCGCGTACGAAATTTTGAAAACAATGAAAATATAATAATTTTTTTTTTGAAATTTTTTTAGTATGTTTAAGGTTGAGAAAGGTGAAAACTAAATTTATGTGACATCCTAACCATTAACTGGCAACTTTCTGAATTCATTTGACCTATCAATGATATTCACCGTGTTCCCTTTTATCACTTTATCACTTATAACTGCACAAGAGGTTTGTAGGTAGAGCGTTTTTAGGTTGACAGTTTTTCGAGTTCAATTGTGAAAGGAAACAGTTTAGAATTTAAAAAACACAAATTTCCGGTATCAATACAAACATCCCCGGTATTTCTGCAGGACAATTTAATGAATAATAAATTTACAGACCTATCAATGAAACTTTATTTATGAAATAAATACATTCTTATTTGAGCGTATCATTATTAAACACGCAGTTATTGAAATTCATACGAAGAATACTAATATCGCTATGGGTGCCACAGCCAATCGTTTCTGTAGTAGATGAAGTTTGTTCTTTTTCCAAAAGAATCGCTTGAATAATGACATCTATACCAATGTGTTGTGCCGTGTATTTAGTTTATTTGGAAATTCTAATCGACACATTTTTATACCAACCCTTAGAATTTTTCCCCTTCCAATAGAGATTTGATGTAAGAAATACTCTGTTCAATGTTATTAGAAGTGTCTCGTTATTCCAACAACTTTTTAAATAAGCGTACTGGGCAAATATCTTCCTCTAAAATATTAGGCGTAATTCATTTGCTGTCACATAATTTATTGTCACCGCCTTGTATCCTTTTCGAAAATACAGGATTATACTGGATGCGTTCAGTTTCTTTTCCATTATTTTCAATTTCAGATACGAATTAAGTGGTTTTGCAATAAGTTGCTTATCCTTCGCGCCAAGCTTATTCAAACGCAAAATGTGATATAATTAATTCTTTTGCAGTCCTTACGGTTCATTTTCGTCATATAATCTGACCATTGCAATATTTCACGTTTATTAAGAGCTGATGCACTGGATATCCTCTTTTCGGGTAGTGCTTGTAGGATTTTATATTGAAAAGGTTACAATACAATGTTGAATTCTTTATAATATTTACTTCGTAGCATTTTAGCAGTGGTGTTCTAAATTGTTTTAACTACCGCTTCTTTGTAGTCTTTTCCATCACATTTTACATATTAAAAGCCCAATCTTGCAATATTACATTCAATTTCTCGATGGAAGTATCTAGCTCAAATGTATATCCATCTGCATCACAAAAAGTGCTTTATGCTTTTGAACTCCCTAAACTTTTACATCAATGATATTTAACTGGTTTATGTACAAGATATTTTGACTCTTCTAATTTTAAAAATTACAAACAATAAGTTACTAAAAGAATATAAGCAACAGTTTGTACATAGTTTAATTTAAATGATACTCAAATTGATATGATTGGCTAAATTATTATTTATTTCAGATAACTTTTCGAATAAGATCACAATTCCATATACATTTTCCTTCAAGAAGTTTGTAGAATTAATCCAGTGGACTGAGATCGGGTGAACGATCAGGACAAGGAACTGAACGACCTTGGCCAATACACCTGTAGTTCATATCTAATAAACTTCTCTCGAACTTGACATTCGTAATGTGCAGGGCAGCCATCCAAGGGAACATACTGTATTTAAACTTGGCGGGAACAGTATGCGACTTGCTAAAAATTGCTAAATGCAAGGTTGTCAAATTTAATAGTTGTGACGTTCCAGAATTTTTCTTTGACGGCAATTTAAATCTTATTTTTTTATAACTTTAAGAAATTGTACACGGGTCGATTGCCTAATAAAAGTAAGGAAATAAAAATAAAATGAAAAATCTAAAAAACAATTAAGTAAAGAAAAAACATTTTTTAAATTTCTTCGTTATGATCATTTCTATTTTCAGAAAGACAGCTACGGAGGCATTTTAGTATAAAATTTAATTATAACTGAATATATATTAATTTTTCAATTTTTTTTTTTTTTCATTCCCCTAGCTGATATTTTGTAGTACCCATTTCGTCATCAATATGCAGCAGTCATTAAAAAGTCCCACATCGACTTATCGATGGTATTCGGTTTCGTATAGCGCAGAGTTAGTCTCTTACCATTTTTGGCCTTATGAACTTTCTATCAGAACCTTAGACTGATAAATTTAATATCTTTTGCCGGCCGCGTACCGACCGGTCTAGCCAAATTTTCCGTAATCTGTAGTCGGCTCCCTTTTTACCATGTGACCTGTACTAGAACTTTGAGAACACATTCATAAGTATTGATTTTCGGGAAAGAAAAACAAAATTATTCAAAACATACCGATTTACTCAGTTTTTGACAGGTAAACCTTTTTTTAATAAAAATTTGAGTTAGATTATGGATGATAGATGGTGTAGTATGTTAAGGTGATGATGGCGCATTATATGCTGCTACTGTTACTGTATTTTGTATTTTATCCGCAGTCACCTTATAATCGGACTTTTATCCACACATGCGAGAAGTCTAAAGTGATACTTTATCCACTATTGGAATAAAGTAACTTTATTTCACTAGTAGAATAAAGTAACTTTATTTCACTAGTAGAATAATGAAAAAAGTAATAAATCTATAATAAATCAAATATTAACATTTACATGTAGAGTAATATATATTTCTTTTTGTTGTATCACATTTAACTTCCTTTGCGTTAATAACAACCCTTGTAGCATTGCTGTCATCATTTTTGGAACGCATAACATCTACCGAAGTTTGTGAAGAATTTGTACAAGTTACGGATGTCTGTACTTGTAAGGACCAGCTATATTTTCCTAGGATTTTACTTGCAATATCAAGTTGTTAGATATGGACTATCGCCTCATACGCCTCATACGTGCGCTTCATACAATGGCCAGTATATACTTCCGGATTTGCAATATTCAGGAATGAAGCAACTATTGAGGGTACCTTTGCGGGTCAAGTTTCGTTTAAGGTAAATCAGTTATGAAAAAAAAACAAATAACAAATAGCATTCAGAGGCTCTGAACACAGAAACATTAAAACTTTCCCGCGGAAATGCGTCATTTCCATTATAAAGGAAATTTTGTGGACTTTAGAAAAAGGGAAATCAGTTACATAAAAAATATTTTTTGCTGTGAATTATAGACATTTTTTTAACACAGAAACGCCAAAATTTTCCCGCGGAAATGCGTCATTTTCATTACCTAAATGGAAAAAATATACAAAAGCGGAAAAATATGACCAATTTTTATTTTTGAATTCTAAACGTATTTCTGAACACAAAAATTCGAATTTGGTAAATGAATATATAACATAGGAAGTGTAGTTGAAGGTCACTGGTTATTCGGAATGATTGCCGATAACTCAGAAGACTTAAGAATGGTAATTTGTCCCGAAAATAAAAGGGATGCAGGCACGTTAATTCTCCTTTTGGAACAACATGTTGAGAAAGGGTCTATTATCCATTCGGATATGTGGAAAGCGTATGAGAGATTCACTAAATATGGCATTAGACTGTTAACCATAGTGTTATATTCGTTGCTGAAGACGGTACTCATACCCAACGGATCGAGTCGTCGTAGTCGACTGCAAAAAAATCAAAAAGGTCAACGTATTCCACCGGACGAATTTACAGACCGACTCTGTGAGTACTTGTGGAGACGCCATTGTAAGAAAAACAGTCTAGATCCGATGGATGAACTCATTAATTATATAAAATTAGAATATGGAGATTTTTCAAATAAATAGTTTCAACATAAAAATCATTATCCGCCGTAATATTGCCACAAAAGATACCTTAATTTTTAAATACATACAGAATTCTTACAAAGTCACATGATTTTTATTTAACATTTATATATATATTACAAACATCTATGTAGATATAATTAATATATGCGAGCGCTCAATTTTAAAAAAATGCTACAAATCCACTTACTTTTTATAACTTAAATAACATTCGTTTATTCACAAAACTCAAAAAACATGAATACTAATACTAATTAACCGTCGATTATTCACAAAACCCTAAAAAACATGAATATGTAAATGATTTTCCTCAATATTTTCCTTAAAAAAAAAATTCCGCAAATAAAATTATATATCACTAGCGCAAATTAGTAGTCAAATCAAATTATCTAATTATCATTTCTATAACAAATTTCCCTTATTCTAAAATCGAAGGAAAATGGAAATTTTCCGTAAATTTTTACATCAAATCAAAGCCGCAATTTTATTAATTTTGTATTTCTAGAGCAGCATGTAATATAAAGACATTTAAAAAGGAAATTTTTGAGGCAATTTTCAGTTAAAATATAATATAAGAAAAATTCGAGTTTTCCGGAAAACGAAACATTTCCGCGGAAAAAGAAAATTGGTTATATACTTGAAATATTGTGTAGAACCTTTCTATAGAACAATTTCTTTTGTAACTGATTTCCCTTGAACGAAAGTTGGGCCCAGATAAATATATTTTCTGCACATTTCAACAGCATTCACGCACGTCTTCTTCTACAGTTGTAAATTTTCTTGAAATGCTCGTCTTAGTGTCAGTTATTCAAAGAAGTAGATACCTGTCAACGTCCTATACATCAGTAATTTTCAAAATTCACTATATCTAACAACATGCAAAAAGTAAAGAGATATTGCCTTAATCATTAAATATTCTTTATCAGAAGCCCCAGTCAAAAATTCTTTCCAGTACTGCAGCTTCTTTTTTTTTGTATCCTCTCGATTCAGTCTTCAAGTAAGCAGTAAGCTTGTTATATTTTCCAATATCTATATTTTTGTAGACCTTTCAACCCTTCCACATCCAATACTTCGACCACAAAGATGAAATTGCATATTTTTCATCAAATTTAAGAAACACGGTAACATTTTCGGCGAAAACATTTTCAAAATGTTCCCTGGACTTTGCTGCCAATAAATGCAAAATTGCTTCTTGAGCTTCTTCGAAAACAACCACAGGAACACACTTATTTTCTTGCATTTTTACCAAATTCAGATAGAACTGTTTATTAAGTAATTGATTATAAACAACGAACCATAGCAACCAATAGGTATAACAAAACCTATCACATTTCATTGGGTACTAAGAAATATCAAGTGCGCATATTTTTTTTATTAAATTGTAATAATTCTGACTCCTCAAATATGATTGTGATGTGATTATGGATAAAACGTTGTATTGCATTCGTATTTTAATTGTCTTTTATCCACCAAAGAATATTAAATGCTCGAACTACCTTCTAGCGTTTAAACATTCTTGCGTGGATAAAATGCTACTTAAAACACTTAAGCAAGAAATAACTATTATTTGAAACAAAATGTATGCATGTGTTTTCAAACATCCCCAAAATTCATACCGCTTAGCTCAATAGTGGAACCCATCCGTAGTTTGGTTTGTAAATAATGGTATCAACCGTTTCTTCCACGACCCTTAGGGTAGCTTATCAGTAAAATTCGTTCAGGTATGTTGAATGCGGGATCAAATATTGTAGTTAGTTTTACTGTGGTTCTCTCGATCTCTAACTTGTTGTAAATAAAATCTGAAATAAAACATGTATGGGGTACAGTGTGCTGGTATATTTTAAACGACCACGGCACGCATAATACTTATGGTGGCAATCTCAATTCACATAATAATATATCTACCCCTCCTTCTAATCGGAAAATTAGGCCAAAAGTCGAGAATCGTGTTAGAGGGAAGCGGCTTATTATTCAGCATGCAAATAACGTGAAGAAAGGTTACTCAAAGTTATTTGACAAAACGTTGTTATTTTAAAAATCTACTATTTCAATGTCATGTTGCTGAATAATTTTTTCACCCTTATCTTGGACCTATTGTAATTTGCTTTGGAAAAGCATGTACCGTGACGAAGCAATCCATTGGCATGGGTAAGGCGTGGCTGCCATTCATGATAGATCTGTGCTATTCACAGCTGCATACATTTCCAATTGTAGACCTCTGGAGTTCAACATGAGGCTATTAGAATTAGCCAGTTTTGTCGGTGTGGGTGCTAAACAAGTATGGAATAATATTTATAACCTTTTAAAATCAATGTCTTGTTGCTGAATAATTTGTTGATTATCCTGGTTCTTGCTTTAATTCGCTTTGGAAAAGCATGTTGGTAAATAGAATCGGATCGTTGCGAGGCATTGGTATGGGCAAGGCGTGGCTGCTACTCATGATAGATCTGTGCTGTTCACAACTGCATACATTTGTAATTGTAGACCCTGGAGTAATGGAAGTAGCCAGTTTTGTTGGTGCGGGTGCTCAATAAGTATGGAATAATGTTTATAACTTGTTAAAATCATTATGTATAAAAAAAATTGTTCAAACAACAATATTTAGTTAACTTTGCAAATTTTGGTAACCTTGTGTTTGTTTCGGAACCAGTAATTTCGTTACCATGGCAACCAATCGTGTTTTATTTTAATGGCACCACACTGTTTTGTATTCTTATTTGGGCACAACTCTTTTGTTGTGTTTTGTTTGTTGTTTTGTGTAAAGTGTGTATAGAGTTAGTTACAAAATTTTTGAAAAACCTACAGTGCAAAAATCCAATTGGATTTTTTATCATAATAAAAAAAACACCTGTAGTCACATTCCCCATTTTGTAAGTGCCAGTTGTGAAGGTTCCTGAATTTTCAGACGCTCAAATACTTTTTCCTGACACTCAACTTGTCGCTTACAGATCCATGAATTCCATACTATCAAACTATTATAAATACAATATTATAGCATTGCACGCCAAACATTATCAAATCTGAAATCTGAAAATCGAAACACATTATGGCAAGGATGTCATCGTGTACGCTAATTCTCAAGCCAAAAGGCGCCTAAAATTGTTACTTCTTTGTATGTGTGTTTGTAATGCATCACTGCACTTTCGGTTTGTCTCGCATGCAACTGTGAATAGCACAGAACTCATTGTTTGCTTTGTATAGCCGCATCCACGCCAATGACATACCTCGTAATGGTCCAGCTTTAAAGAACAGTCCCGCCTTGGCAATTTGACATATACCAGCCACACTGTACGCAGGCGCATCTTTCCTGTGCCGTATTTTTTCACCTTTGGCAGCACACTGTTTTGTACGATACTAATAAGTAAACTCAAAAGCGGATGAGAAACGCACGCATTCCAGTTGCACCAAAAATCTTAGTTTTTACGAGGACCGGAGTCCTTTTTGAGTTATTTTCAAGACGTGCCGGGATCTGAACGCTGACGTCATTGCTACTGGAGCTTTAAGAGAATTTCTTCTTCACCGAATAATAAAAAACTCGACGAAAACTTAGATTTGCTTTAGTAGATTAGTGTAAACCGTCCAGTTGCTAGTTTGTGTACATATCGAAGTCACTCATACTCGATGTGTGATGTTTAGGCTAACGCTACGAGCTGTAAACTCTTAGATAAAGACTGCGGTGTGGTCCAATATTTCGCGAGTAGGGACACTTATTAAACATATCTAAAATAAGTGGAGCATATATTTTTCTAGGGTGAAGTCGAGAAGGATTTCGAATACACTTTAAGACCAAGATGCTTTGGTACTATTGCTTTATTTGAGGATATTATAGAGAAACAAAATAACGTACATATATATCCGAGATACTTTTTATAATATTCTATTGGTATGTTGTACATACATTGTTTCATAGTTTCAGAGTTTTGCTTATTATATATAGATATGAGATGTTATTTACAAGATACTGTTAGATCATTATCCTCTAGGTTAATAACGTATTTAAAGTTGTAACGACTTAGACTTTTTCAGTAATATACTGTACATTTGCACGAACCAGTCATCATTTATCTTTACAGAGTGGAGGATCTTCATAAATACGCTTACATTTATTGTAAAGTTATGTCAATAGCACATTATATACAGTGTATTTTCAACAGGGGTTGTTTTATTACTTACCTTCTCCTTTCTCCTACCTATAGTTCATTTAAAAATACTGAGGGTCTCAGTCTCATTAATTAAGAAACGGCAGAAGCGTGTGTAATATTTCTTGGAAAATGGGGAAGTAGCATGAATTTTATATTGGGCTGAAATGTATTACAAGATAATCTTTCAAATATATTGAAAGGTCAGAACATGTGTCTGGCAGCAATAACCATATAATAATTAAAATATTAACATTAATAAATTGGCATAGAATGCAAACAAAATCACGTGACCTAAAGGCGATATCATTGTTGTTACACGCTGTTCAGCGCGGTTTGTTCCTGTGGATACAGGTGCAGGTTACGATGTTGGTGATGAAAACAGGCGTTTGTTTGGTCCTTGTATTTTATTTATTTTATTTTATTTACACTATTCAACAGGTCAAAGACCCAGTTAGAGAATAGGAAAACACACAAAAAAATAGCAAACATGAAGTAAATTACACAATAGGTTACTTAAACATAACACATGTAAACAAATATGAAAAAATAATTAATCTAAATATCTATATAAAGACAATAACAATGGTTGTGTGAAGTTATCCACACTTTTTGCTAATCCTATCGGAAAGGACGTATAAACGCAGTCAGTGACCGGCTTCTTATTACTTGATATATGAAGATACTAACTACACTAAATAAGTCATTTTATATTTAATATCAGACACACACAAAGGGTGTATGAAACTACAACCTCAAAAAAACTAAAATTCTCCGAGTTGACACGTCTTATGTGACTTTGCTGCTCTTTTTCACACTCTTTCCATGTAGATGCACTAACAAAACTTGGTGGGTGAATAGTTATATATAAGGCCTTCAAAATAGCATATACGCCGTTTCTTGTCTGCCCGTCTGCCTACCCCAAAAAAATTAAAATTCACCGAGTTGACACGTATTATGTGAATTGGCTGCTCTTTTTCACACCCTTCCCATATAGATGCACTAACAAAACTTGGTGGATGAATAGTTATATATAAAGCCTTCAAAATAGCACTTACGCCGTTTCTTGCCTGACCGTCTGACTACCCCAAAAAAAATTAAAATTCACCGAGTTGATACGTATTATGTGTATTAGCTGCTCTTTTTCACACCCTTCCCATGTAGATGCACTAACAAAACTTGGTGGATGAATAGTTATATATAAGGCCTTCAAAATAGCACTTACGCCGTTTCTTGCCTGACCGTCTGACTACCCCAAAAAAATTAAAATTCACCGAGTTGACACGTATTATGTGAACTTGCTGCTCTTTTTCACACCCTTCCCATGTAGATGCACTAACAAAACTTGGTGGGTGAATGGTTATATACAGTATATTTGCTAAGCTTCATCGAAGGCTATGTGAATCCGGAAAAATCAAAAAAAGAAGTTTTGATGCAGCCCGACACCGGGAAGTTAAAACAGCCGAAGTAGAAGCTGCAACCCTAAATATTATTGCAGCGCATCCTGAAATCAGTACAAGGAAAAAACCACACCCAAAATGTTAAAATAGTACAAGCCATTTGCTATCTGTCAAAGCAACAATGGAAACATCCGGAAATTGACAGCAGCCAACTAGAGTTTTTCCTAATAATGGGTGTAGTAAAACTGCCTCTTCCCGACGTGCAATATTTTACATTTTATTTTTTAACGTCGAAACAGTAAATTTGATCAAAAAAATATAAGAGAGAAAAAAGTTTCTAAATGAATAAGCTTAACCTAATTTATTTTTTTCTACGTCGTTAAGGAAGTTTTTTGAAAGTATAGTTAAAAAAACTGAAAGGGGTAGTTTATTTCAACCCTTTCCAATTATTTTCAAAAAGTGAAAAAATATGCCACAAGTGTCTTTTGATGATGGTAATACTTCCATAAAATTTTTCCATTTCCACGCTTTTCGTTTCGGAGAAAAATTATAAAAACACTCTTTTTTCCGCCATCTTTGCAACACCATATCTCCCTAATGGTTGACTTGTGACCCAACGTTTATATAACATTTTATTTTTAACAAGGAATCACCCCCTGAAATTTTTCGCCTTTGTTTTGAAACACCCTGTATACATAGGTAATTATAAACTATTAAATATTATTTTACCAAAATTAATAATAATTAATGGTTAGTTTATTGATATGTTTTTTCTTTCAACTAAATCATATCCTTTAATTAAAGCTATTAGTATTTTTTACATATCAAATCAGTATACATAGGTACTCAACTAGTGTTTGCTAAAAATTGTATTGTACAAGTTTGTAACTTGGTGTCGTATAATTGTAACAAATACCACTGAACTCTTTAGGGAGGCTTCTCTCACTTAAATTTTTTATTTCTGGCTTAATCCTAAGAAGTATGTTTGTAATTCAAGTTATGTATCATAAGATTTGCAACCAAATTATTATGTGAAAATAACCATAATAATGTTGTGTGTTGGCGAAAAATAGCTCAACGTTCATTCATTAATTATTAATGACATCTATTTTAAATCAAGTGAACTAAATATCTAAATTTATTAAATTTGGTTTAATGTCCACTTTGGACAACCCTTGAGACAAATATCTTCAAAATAGTACATATGCTGCCATCTCTTGTCAACTCATTAAATCCTAGGTTGACTAACTATACTTTTATTTTTATAAACACTGGCTATAGTATTATTTACAGTTATCTACATGCCAAACGGATGCTTGACAGCAGCTCGACGCGATAGATGGCGCGGCCTAGAGTAAATTTGACAAAATGGACGTGAATTTTCGCTTATTTTCATTCGAAATTAAGCGAAAATAAGTCCGAGGACGGTCTGGCGTAGGGTCTGGCGTATACCCAGGGATCGTTAATTTCAGTGTACGTGTTTGGGGGAAGCCCTGTGCGCATTCGGGGGCGCCGTACACGCCGGCGTGGTGCGTTTCCTTCGCTAGTGCCCCCTTGGACGCAGAAATATTAATATCTCCAGAATCGCGGGGGCCACAGAAGAACGAAGCTCAGTTTTGGATTCGCCGTCGTCGGTATAATCTAGGTGAATTATTTCAGAATATTCCGAGCACTTTGACTTTTTCCTCCGAAAAAATCGATGGACTAGCCTTTGAAATTTTCGATTTACGATTTAAGGGCGGCTCTGTACGTATTCGGAGGCGCCGAACACGCTGGCGTAGTGGTTTTTTTGTGAGCGGCTCCGTTGCCGAGAAAAAATTTATAACTCGGAAACCGCGAGGGCTAGATAGAAACGGAGTTCAGTTTTGGATTCGCTATGCGCGATATAGTCTAGGGGTAATATTTCGGAATGTTCAGAGCCCCTGTGCTGAAACGACTGGGGGAAAATTCTAAAACTTCTATCGTAACTCTGGTCGCGGATACGGAAAAAGACGGGTTAAATTAGCATAGGTTAAGCAAAGTTCTGATCGATGTTCTAGAATTTAACAGACACTGATACCTATGTCTGTAAAAATACCTAATCAGATCGGATGCGATCACCTGTTCGGATCGGATTAGTTCACTTCTGGTCAGATCAGATCACTTCACATCAAATTGGATTAGATCACTTCGGATCCGATCAGGTCACGTTGAATCGTATCAGATTACTTCGGATCGGTTCAGATTACTTCGCATCCGATGAGATCACATAGAATCGGATCAGATCACCTTGGATCGGATCACTTTGAATCGGATCAGATAAGATCATTTCGGATAGGACCAGATCGCTGCTGATAGGATCAGATCACACTGTCCCTGTTAATCTCATTAGAAGAATATCGAAATTAATACCTCACAAACCGCTAGGGCTAGGGAGGAACAGAGTTCAGTATTGGATATTGTCTAAGGGAATTATTTCGGAATATTCTAAGCTCTTCAAATTTTTTTTTCGGAAAAATCGATAACTATAGTACATAGCCTTTGAAAATTTCATATCTCCAAACAATAAATTTGCGATTTAAGGGCAGCTCTGTAGTCGTACGCGTTCCTTAATTTTTTGCGAGAGCATCATCATTTTGTAAAATGTCAAAAGAGAAATAAAATGTATATGATTATCAACTAAAATATCATAATTATTATTTTAAATCAAAAACAGTACTTGTTAAATTTGACACTTCAACTGGAGTTGAAAATGTGAAGGTGACGGTGGGGTTTTCCAAATGAAACAAAGGCAAACAATTAACTAATAATAATAATTTACTCGGGACAAAATTACATTGTAAATTAATTATATAATAAAGCCTTAGATAAACATAAACTAATAATTTTCCTGTCATTTCGACATATTCTACACATAATTAAAAAAATTCGAAAAACAAGCCGCTACCTAGAGATAGATACACGACACATTTATTGGCTTTTCCTTAACAACATAATTGATATGCAATCAACTTGACTAAACGCAATAATTATAATCTAATTACAGCTTACATTAATTCTTGCATAAACTAATGGAGTGTACAATAATAACGAATAATTAAAATAACATAATACAAATAAATTGGCTAGCTTAGAAGTTGGCGAAAAGGGTAACAAACGATTTTGGCATTCATTATACAGTCACTGACGATTACAATAAATAAAGATTACAACCTGTTTGTTTAAAATAGCAGTGCATAATCGTTCGTTACCATCATAACAGCAATAGCATGTTAAATATGCAATCATTCAAGGAAACTTAACGAAAATAAAAAGTAATTATATGTACATACGCTGATATTTATTAAAATTCTTGTAATTCTCATAATGGGGTGATCAACACAATAAAAAATAAGGTATTCTTAGAAGAAAAATACTAAGCACATGAATTTATCTACCACTTAATATAATTTGAAAAATTCGTAAACTGAAAGCTACCCTATCGTTGCAGTTTGAACTGTTTTCCAAAACACTGCAACAATTAACTAAAGAAGTTTAAAGTCGGAAAATAGTATTAGTCAGAATTTTAACGATGCCGAAACAGTAAATACCAAAGCAAACTCGCTTGTGAATAGTTGAAGAGAATCGATTGGTTCCAGAATATCAAAATTTTGTCGATTCTATTCTGATCTACTTTATCATGCCTTATTTATCTAAAAATTATTAAAGATTTTTCGCATATTAATCATTTGACAATAATTATTAAAGGAACACTTAGAATGCAATATAAACTCTACATAGGGGTCGTAGATATATTTGGGAATCTAACATAAAATGAGCAATTTGTTAAAATAAGGGTCAACATTTTGAGGTCTAATTAATACTTGATTAACTAATAAGAGATTAGGTTGTTCATATACTGGTTCACTTCGTACATGGTTATTCACAGTCAATAAATTAATCACTTCTTAACCCATACCCAAAGTACTAGCCCTTAGGCATCTGCCCTAAACCCTTTTGTCTCAAAGCCAAATGTAAATGTACATTAGAAGTAGGACCGAATGAAGGAGAAACAAATGGTAAACATCATAAAAAAGAAAACAGAAATAAATATGAACGAAAATGCACAAAAAGTTTAAAGAAGAATTTTAAAAGGTGAGGAGTACAACTAGGTTTCAGAGGAGGAGAATCGACGTTATATTTTGCCGAATCACAAGGAATTACTTGAAAAAATTGAAATTTCGTAATACTGGATAGAAATGGTTACTCTTGTATTTGACTAGAACCCATATTGAGAGCACTAAAGTTAATCTTGCAATTATTAGAAAAAAGGCATATGACATACAAAATATTTCTTTCAAGTTTAGTTACATTGTATACTTATGAATTTTTCCCCATTTAATGAACGAATTTTGGAATTTTATTAGAATCTTACTTTCCTCATTTAACATTTTTCTTCTCGTTTGCTCACACACACACACACACACGCGCATGCCCATACATCCACAAATATTTCCATCTCATTTTATTTATTTTTTATTGTATAGAAACATGTAATTATCTTCTAACATTAATAAATCTGTCCCAACAAGGGTGAGGCATTGGTTTTAAACTGTTACAAATATTTGACCAGTTAAGTTGTGTCGAGAAGTAATTGGACGAACTTTTCCATCAGTTTCAAACTAATACCAGATTTGTGGGGACAGACCCAATAAATTTAAATGTTTTGGAGCGTCGACACTAAGCCAACTCAGTTAAAGAATGAGTCACTTTTTAGTAAAACCGCAATTGACAGTTTAGATCCGATTTTTTAATAAATACTCATCGATGTTAATTTACTGGTGCAATGAGAAACAAAATTAGGGGAAAAAAAGTAAATTGAACAAATCTCTATGTGCTGACAAAAAGTTATGGCACAAAAAAGAAGAGCTAATTATTCCGACTGAAAAAAAATGTGTACAACAAATCTACACCTAATAATACTCCAAAAAAAAAAAAAAAGTAAAAAAAAGGTAAATTAAAGAGCACAATTTTCCAAAAACTTTTAACATCGTTATATTTGCTTCCACAAAAAACACTGTTTGACAGTTTTATAATTCACTATGAAATTTTCCAACACTGAAACTCAGTTATTCGGAGAAGAACTAAAGGGTAAGAAAAAGTACCTCTCGATTAATTCCGACAAAGAAAATGTTAACCGCACACAGTAAATCCTACACTATTTAGATGTATTTCATTCACAATTATTGTGTACACTTTGCAGATATAATTGATTTCAATTGCGACAATACTGAAGTAGACCCGCAAAATAGAGCCACTGCAACATGTCGAGCGGTCAAACTTTAAATTACAACTAGTTAGATACGATTCAAGTGAAGATGAAAATGTCCACAACAAGTTACTTTGTCCTGTTGCACATATAACGTAATACCCTAAATTAATTATTAAAGCTTATTTAATATGCAGGTTACCTGCAATTATTACTGGAATGGGGGGTGAAGATAAGAGTGAACGGGCAAAAGTGTGCATACAACCGGTTTGTCTACACACTACTCTGGGGCTAATACATAAATACAGTATATATATATATATATATATATATATATATATATATATATATACAGGGTGTCCGGAAATTATGCATTAATATTTGGCTGGGCAACACTACTCGAAAAATGTATGTCACAAAACCATGCAGCATTTTTTGGAAAACTCAAAATTAATGGGATTACAAGGTGTGGTAAAAATTTATTTTTTAAGAATTTCGTCTAATAACAGCGAGTCTACTGTTTTTTTCTAATTTTATACACGTATCACTAGTGTTTCTTTGTATTCACGTTCTTATTTTCAAGGCGTGCTGTTAATTTTGAAAATGAATTCGAGTGAGCGGCCGTTCATTCAACACACGTGAATGTTTAAGCCGTTTTTCTCGAAAACGGCTAATTTTAACGACAAGAACACCTTTTTAAAGATTTTTTGACAATCTTTAAATTACGTTCTATCTAAATTTATAAAAATATTCAAACAAACATGTAAGTCATTATTTGAAAGTCAAAACCGGTTGAGGCCCTTCAGAGTTAGAGGATATGGAATTTTTAACGCCCTGTACTTTGAGTTTTCGAGGAAATGTTAGAATGCTTCGTGGTATTAATTTTTGATGTACAATCACCCCTGGGAATATTGACGCGTCATTGCCGGACATCCCGATAGAAAGGAAATGATAGAAAGATTAGTAATCGGGGCTTTGGTATGGAATTAAGTGCTGAAATGGAGGCTTCATAGAACTTCAACTTTTTCGCCTTAAAACTAAAAGACTCCAATTCCTACCCAACAGACCTTTCCAGACATTTTATAAATAAAATGCTCTTGAAGCTGTCACGATTTTTTCAATGCTAGCGCTAGTTGCTCGTGTTCGGTAGGAACTCACTTTATCACACATATAAAAACATAGTAAAAAGAGAAAATTAACATTCACAGATAAAATTTTATCTCTATCTACTGTACGTTTGACAGATAAAGGGAGAAATATAAAATTTTACCTATTCATTTTAGAAAACTATTATATATATATATTCACCTTGCAACATCATCATTTCTTACGCGATAGATTAATTGCATTGATAGTACACATCTAGCATAAATCTGCTGCCTTGGCTTGCAGTGACTTTCTTCGAGAGAGAAATTAAATTTTATAATTTTCATATCCTAAAACTCTATCCATCAATTAATGTAGTAAAAAATATAGCTTCTTTTCAAGTATAAAGGCTTGCCTTAAATAAAAATATTCCTGGGGGTATGTCCATTACAAAATAAAAAATTTGTACCATACTTTCAGATTATATAAAATATATAATATATATAAATAATTGGCGATAATTATTAACCCACCATATGTATCGCGGCACATCCGTACAAATTTGGTCACAGTAAATTAATCCTACACAGGTGTTTACACCCCTTGTACTTCTGTTTTGGCCTCGGCGGTGCTTCTTAAGCAAAGTACATGACTTTTTTAGTGTCCGCGTGTACAGTTATCGCTCGGGCCATTGCTCCCGGAGTTCGATCTTCCGACGATCCGGACTGATGGGATCCTTCTCCGCTATAAAAAAAAATTTATAAACATCAAAATCCAAGGCTGTGCTGAGATTGTCGCAGACCTTATTACATAAAGATTTTCTGTTTTTGATATACAGGATCGGAAAGTTTATAAATCTTCCCGCTACTTTTGTATTAGAGCAACAAAGTCAATAGACATTCTGAATAAATGAGTGTGGTGTTGCTAAGTGGAATAAAAGTAGCGCATTTTAAAAATATTTTCATTAACACAAGGAGATTCAGAAAAAAGTGGTCACCCAAAGTCGACACCATACAAGATGATTCGGTCATTAATTTTAACCACGAATTCCAGATTCTATTAGTGAGTGGAACAATTAAGACATTATACAAAAAGTCAATATGTCTACAAATACGTCTGAGTTTAAAATAGGTCACCAAATTCGTTTCAGTCATTATTATGGCAATACTAGTAAAAAAAATAAATTTGGCAACGTTGTACCCAGGCACAGGAGTTAGTTTCGGAGCAGTATGAATTGGTCAGTGAAAGTCTGGAAAGTTTTAATAATGATTTGAAAATAAATTTTTTTCACCGTAAATATGCATTAAAAAATGTTTTCATTCCCGTCATCATATGTTACACATTTTTCTTTATCTTTTCTAAAACTTAATAACATTATAACTGAATCACCCTGTATATTCAAATTCTTCCAGTACGTGGAAGTCATTCATTATTCTACCTTCAACCTTTTCGCATTTTTTCAAAATATGTCATAGATACATCGTCCCACAAAAATTAATGTATCTTTTTTTTTTGGTTGCTATATTTTAACCACGGTTACAATTTATCATTCTCTATAAATCAACCGGCCTGAAAAATGATTACGATATACCGTTACCCTAAAAATGGTAACGGTGCCAACTCAATTAATCGCATATAAACTTTGGATACTAGCAACAACGAATTTGAGGTTATGTTTGTATATTTTCGTGCGATACAGTGGCAAAAACAATAAAGTTTATCTCTCACCTTGTCTTCTTCGTTTATTTCTGATTTATGGAAAAGGAAGTTTTTTATACTAGTTTTGTGTAAAATTTTTTCTTAGATTAACTCAAATAACTTTTTCAGAATTACAAACCTAGACTATTGCAAATATTGGGAGAAAGGATGGAGCCGCTAGTTTATACTTTGTTAGCCACTATACGAACATGTAGTTGTTGACGTAAACACAGGAAAAGTATTTGGATATATACAGTATGCGCCAAAAGTATGGAATAAATTCAATAAAAACGAAACAATTATTTTTTGAGAAAAATCCTCGAACAGGTCGATTTTTAATTTAAAAAATACATATTTTAGCGTAAAATGCGATTTTCAAATGTCATTTGGTTTCGAGTAATGACGTTATCGATTTTTTTTTTAATGGCAACACCATATTTTTCCTTGATTCTGAAAGATCGTTTAATTCTCTATCAGACAGTACTAAAATTTTGCCCTCTGACATAGGAATGTTTTCGAGTAAATGACGATTGAATGTTAGAAAACGTAAATCAATTAAAATAAAGCAAAAACATTATCAAGTTTAGTTTTTCGAATTCCATAGTTCTTTTATGGATCATGTAGGTGAAAATCTTTGCAAAGTGTCATTGTCACACCGACTTTTTAATAAGTATTTTAAGCGACATAGAAATTATTATTCAATTTAAAGTATTATGGCACATTTAACTGTTACTCAAAGAATTGAAATTTTAATTCTTATCGGATGCGGGAATATGACTAGAACTCAGCAGGAAGTTTGCGATTTATTTAATGAAAAATATCCAGTTCGCCCTATCAGCCAATCAACAGTCAGTAAGGTAGAGTCTAAATTTAGAGAAACTGGCAATGTTGTAAATATTCCAAAACCTGGACGTCCAAGCATTAATGATAATCAGAAACAGAACATTTTGATAAGTATGGTGGATAATCCTCATAATTCTTCACGATTGGTTGCATTAAACAATGACACTAGTCAGAGCACAGTGCTACGTATCTTGAGGAAGGAAAAATATCATCCCTACAAAATTCAACATGTGCAGGAACTCAATAAAGATGATCCCGATCGCCGCTTACACTTTTGAGAAATTCTAATGGATTTATGTCACGGAAATAAAAATTTACGCCAGCAAATACTTTTTTCAGATGAGGCCACATTTTGTCTGAATGGTACAGTAAACCGTCAAACTTGCAGATATTGGAGTCGGAAAAATCCTCATTGGATGGCAGAGGCACATACCCAACACCCTCAGAAATTAAATGTGTGGGCTGAAATAGTTGACGACAGAATAGTAGGGTCTTTCTTCTTTGAAGCAACCCTTACAGGACAAAGATATTTAGAATTTCTAGAAAATGACCTTGTTCCAGCCCTTGCAGTAATTTTTCCTAACGATAATGACCCTGACATTCCTGACGATACCATATGGTTTCAGCAAGACGGTGCACCTCCGCACTATGCGCGCCCTGTACGAGATTTTTTGTACAACTGTTTTCCTGGGAGGTGGATCGGCAGACGCGGACCGATAGAATGGCCTGCAAGATCGCCAGATCTTACACCTCTTGACTATTTTTTATGGGGATACTTGAAGTCAAAAGTGTACATTAATAAACCACGTAATTTAGAAGAACTTCAAAATCGCATTCGGGACGAAATACGCAGAGTTACCCCAGAAATCATTCATAATGTGCAAGAAGAATTTCTTCACAGACTTGCGCATTGTCAATAAGTTGCTGGATGGCAATTCGAACATTTAATTTAAGTATAAAATTTAATCAATTGTATTTTATTTTACATACCTCAGAATTGTTACTTTTTTATGGATAAAATTTACGTTTTCTAACATTCAATCGTCATTTATTCGAAAACTTTCCTATGTAAGAGGGCAAAATTTTAGTACTGTCTGATAGAGAATTAAACGATCTTTCAGAATCAAGGAAAAAAATGTGGTGTTGCCATTTAAAAAAAAAATCGATTACGTCATTACTCGAAAACAAATGACTTTTGAAAATCGCATTTTACGCTAAAATATGTATTTTTTAAATTAAAAATCGACCTGTTCGAGGATTTTTCCCAAAAAATAATTGTTTCGTTTTTATTGAATTTATTCCATACTTTTGGCGCATACTGTATACCACCTCTAATGAGAATGAATAAGGCATTGGGAGTTTAGAACTGAATGTAATGAAGTTACAAGTCTAATTATTCATCCATTTTCTGATAATAAGATGTAATAACCACATAAATATCTTAATTTTAGGATAGTTATAAACTTATCGGATATTCCCAACTCCTTCTGCTTTAAGTAATCCTGATGATAACTCAGGCTAGGAAATTTGTAAACTTGGCTATATTTAAATTCAAATTTACACATGAGACTGTGCAGGTTTGTAAAGGAAGACTCTTACCTATCGTGTTCCTTCTCCACCAAATGATACCTGGCCCTAAAGGCCACCAGGTGAGCGTAATAAGCAGGTGCTGGAATGGAAACTGATCGCGTACAACGCACGTAGGTGTGACACAACTGGTACGTTAAACATTGGAGTTCGTCAGAATCTAAATGCGAGTCGTCCCACAAGACGTGATAATGCGATGGCCTTGAAGTACCCTGAAAAATAGTTTTTTTTTTTATGGAACAAATATGACAAAACAAATACAGATAAAAAACAAATTGTAACAATTAGAATATAAAGCAAGAAATCTAAAGGGGTGTAAGAAATTATCTTTATTTTTTTTTACATTTTAACACCCTCCTTTTTAGAAATGTGTCGTTCGCAAACGACCCGTTCGATTGAACCGGCTCCTACTGGAGAACGAAATGAACCGGCTCGCGGAATACAAATTAATTGGTTCCCGGCTCTTGGCAATTCCGGCTCACTTACGATCCACAGTTGTTATGAGCACTTTTGCTTCTTGAATCGATTCAGTTGTATCGTTTGGTAATATTATTAAAGCATTTGTTGCCGACAGGTATATTATTTTTTTTATGTATGATATTTGCTAACATCCTTAAACGTGTATTTAGGAAGAAATAATCGGAAAACGGGACAATATAGTTAATGGTTTAAATTTTCTGACTAAGCCAACGTTGCGATTTATTTTAAATCTTCCTCAGGGCTACAATAGGAAACAAGAGATAAGATTTATAAAACAATATTGACAATTTAAAATTTAAAACAAAACAAACAAACAAAAATAGTTATACATACAGGGTGAATCTTAAATAAGTACAAATATTTTAACTGCTGGTGTAGTTCGTCATTTAAATCAGTCTAGTGAAAGCCATTTTTAAAAATTTCTAATATTTACGGAGATATTAATTTTTTAAAAAATACCCACATTTTGAGGACCGCTGGTTGATTTTTCATCCAACAACGTAATGAAACATATGATTTGTTGCGAGGTTGCCATATCTCCTCCAATATAAATATTACGTTTCCTTTAACGTAATAGTTCTATTTTAAAAATACTTGTTTTAAGCATAAGTACAGTAAAATTGGGTATGTAGTATGATACGCAGCAATATTAACATAAATTTTAACATCTGAATTAACCTTACTATACTTCAACGATTAAAAATGAATTTCCGCAAGTTCAATACTATCGTAAAATATTTAGGAAGACATTACGTGATATTGCTATGTCCAATGTTCAAAAATTATACATAAACGTGCACACAAGCTTACCTGTTTGTTAAAAAATTAACTATTTAATCAGTAATCCACATTTCACAAGTTAAATGTCATTGTACACTGTTAGAAAGGGACACAAAACACAATTTCCTTAAGTTATTTTATGAAGAATAACGAAAAACTATGCACGCGTTTTTTATTTAAAATGGAAAAAATGTCAACTTTTAGCAAATTTTATTGCTATTTTCATGCATTATGTGGGGTTAACAAGTTTGACTTGGGCTTCCGATAATCTGTCATGACAGTCAATGACAGTTTGATAATAAAAAATAATATAAAATGTTACACTTGACAAAATTCGCTAAAAGTTGAGATTTTTTTCTTCCTTGAAGCAAAGACATTTGTGTAATACTGGCAATACTGTGAACCACACGTTCAGTCTGCAGCACTATGACTCATAAAAGTATGAAGGGTCGGTCTACGCCAGCGGTCCTCAACAAGTTTTCTACTGAAAAATTACGAAATTTATTTAAAATTTCACTTTTTTATTTCTGATTTTTTTGTAAAAAAACTATTAATTATGTGTTCTACACACAAAACTATACTGCTGGTTAAAATATTTGTACTTATTTAAGATTCACCCTGTATATGAACAATTTGACAAAAAAGGCTAATTAGCGAGATGCTGTGTATACAATCTCCAAACAATACCATTAACAAGAAGTCTGATACTAAACATTTAAGCGTAATCTGTAATGGCATCATTAAGAAATTCATGAAATGAGAATATCTATAATATGAACATTCAGTACATCATTGTATATTTGATTTAGAAGACTATTCAAAACATTACAGTTTACCACTATACATATTTTATATCGTTGAGTAAAAGCATTTCGTATTGACTTATTCATTGTATTGAATAATAATTTTATCTTTTTGACTGGTTTTGTCTCACTAGGTAAGGTTGCTACTAATTTTTTAAATTAATGTTTAATCTAATGTTTTTGTTAATAGCATTCTAATATGTTTTTTTCAAATTGTTCAAATGTATGTATAACTACTTTTTTGTTTTGTTTTAAATTATCAATACTGTTTTATAATTCTTATCTCTTGTTTTCTATTGTAGCCCTGAGGAAGATTTAAAATAAATCGAAACGTTGGCTTAGTCAGAAAATCTAGACCATTAACTATTTTGTCCTGTTTTCCGATTATTCCTTCCTAATTTTTTTTTTATGTACATAAAAAAAGTTATGAGAGAGGTAGGTACTAAACAAAAATATAAATTTTTTGATGAAAATAAAAATTACATTCAAAAGTAAATTTAAATTGTGACAATTTGTTACATTTTAGTAGAATGTAAATTACTTTACAGAGAGAGAGAGAGAATAATATTTATTGGAGATAATCCAAAAGGCCAGCGACCGAAGTCTTTCAGCCTATTTTACAATTCATTGTTGTATTACATAAAATTATTTTAAAAATAAAATACATATTTAGATGCAAAAAAAAAAAAAAAAAAAAAATGTACATTATCTTATATTTTGTCTATTGTTCTTCAGATAGTACTTCTAGCAGTGTTCTTTCAGGATGTGTTCTTCTTCTAGTAACATCTTCTGGTATTTGGATTGTAAACGGTTGAATCGTAGAATGAAATTCTTCTGATTGCGCATACTTTTTTGAAAGTTTTCTGAAGCGAATGAGTATGGGTTCAATACCAGTCCGTTCATACAGCAAATTATTGCGTATATTGTGAAGGGAGTTGTGTGGATGTCTAATTTTTGTTATTCTCCGTATACTACTTCTCTCTGCTACCTCAATATTATTTAGTGCCGGTTTTCTACATGTACTGAATAGAATGGAGCCATATTCAATGATTGGTCGACATATCATTTTGTATATTTTTGTTGCGGTGGTCATACTAATACCTTCATTTTTATAGGTGAGGGATCTAAAATGTTTCGCTCTACTTATCATTTTCCTTTTCATGTCCTTGGTGTGGCTATTAAAGTTTAATTTATTATCTAATTTAATTCCGAGATATTTAACTGTTGCCGATGGTGATAATATATTGTTAATTATTTGTATTGTAGGAGTGGCTTCTGAAATTCTGTTATTAAATATAATCAATTGAGATTTGTCGGGGTTTATTTTTAGTCTCCAATTATTGCACCATCGGATGGTATTGTTTGTTGAGTGTTGTAATGCTTCCATTGTTTGCCGCAACGTTTTCCCATGGGCTACCCAAGCTATATCATCCGCAAACTGAAGAAGGTAAGATTTGTTATGGTTTGCTGGTCTCTCATTAGGTAATATATCATAACAGAAGATATTAAATAGGAAGGGTGAGTGGCGAGCCTTGTGGAACTCCTTGTTCATTTGTGAATGTGTCGGAAACAGATGTGTTTATTTTGATCCTTGTTTTTCTTCCCTCTAAGAACTCTTTGAGTAGCCATAGCATATAGATGGGGCAATTTGCGTGGTGTAATTTATATAGAAGCCCTCTGTGCCAGACTGAGTCGAACGCTTTTGTTAAATCAATAAAAATTGCTGCCGATTTTGAGCCGATTATACTACTGGCTTGTACATTTGATGTTATTATTACTAGAGGGTGGATTGTAGATGATTTTTGTCTAAAGCCAAATTGGTTCTGGGGTATATGTTGGTCTATTTCGTTGGATAACCTCTTTTTTAAAATTTTTTCCAGATTTTTACCTATTACTGGTAGCAAGGTTATTGGTCTATAGTTTTGGGGATGCGAATGGTCTTGATTTGGCTTTGGGATTGTGATTATGATGCCAGTTTTCCATTCTGTTGGGAAGTGATGATTTTTTAAACAGTAATTATATATATTGATAATAAGGTGTATACTGTGTTTCAGTTTTCTTAGAGTATTCCTGCTGATAAAATCGTGGCCGGGAGCTGTGTTTTTGCCTGAACTTAGTGTGTTATAATATTCCTCTTCTGTGATATTGGTATTATTGTCGTCGTCGTCGTTTATGAGCGGGTCTGTATTAAAGAAATTATCATACCATTCATTAATTAAATTCAAATTGGTATTATCAAAATTATCGTTTATGGTAAATTTATAGGTTTCCTCAAAATAGTCCTTAAATGTACTAGATTTTTCTTGGTCAGTGTAATATATGTTGTTGTTGTATACCATTTCGGGGGTACTAGATATGTTCGACTTGTATTTAGACAATTTTTTAATTTCACTCCAATATGTTCTTCCTCTAGCCTCATTTATATTTTTGCATGCGTTTAACCATTTGTCCTGTTTATACTGTTGGATTAATGTATGTATATCTTTCGTAAGTTCATTATATTTTGTTTTTATTTCATGGTCTTCATTTCGTTTAATTTGACGATATAATATTCTTTTTTGTTTTATTAGGTTTAAGATGAATGGAGGTAGTTTATAGTTAAAAAAATGTTTCCTTTGTGTTGGTGAATTTTCTAGGATTAGTTTGGTTAGTTCTTCGTTGAACTGAGTGATGTATAAAGGCGTAATAGCCTCATGTCTGTTTTCTATAAATTCAAGCATTTTTTCATTGACAACATCAATATTACATTTACTTATGTTTGGTATCGTCTCAATTGGATGCGGGGTGGGATTATTCTGAAGATAGAGTTTAAATTGGATGGCTAAGTGGTCACTGCCAAGGTCCGAGATTAGTTCTACATCGGTTATATTGTTTCTGATATTTTCCGTGCACATAAATACATCTGGTGTCGAGTTGGGATTATTTGGCATAATAAAGGTAGGACGTGTGTGGATCTGCATAAAGTTTGAATTGTTTAAAAAATGCCGAAGCTGATTTTTTTTCCTTGCTGTATTTGGGTTAAAGTCACCAATAATAATGGAATATTCATAAAGACAGGCCTTGGTGAAAATGGTTTCTTCTATTGTTGAGTTGTTGTCGATATAAACTAAGAATATGTGAAGCTTAGAGTTGTGGTATGGAAACGTAAAGTGTAAGCAATTATTTTTCAGGTTGTTAATTCTTGGAGGGTTTTCTTTTCCCATTTGAAGATTCTTTTTGGCCTGTGTTAAGCACCCCCCTCTAATATTGACATTAGCTATGTTACCTTTCAACTGTATTATATTCCAATCTCTATAGGCTCTTATATATTCCTTGTTTTTTGTTTCGACACACATAAGACAGTCTATATTGGTATTTTGGAGATAATGGTTGATTAGATGGTTTTTTGGAGAATAACTATTTATGTTGGCATATAACATTTTAATATTAGTACCCATTGCTATGAATTACTAAGCCTTCAGTTGGTTCTGTTGGTGACGTGGTATTCGGTTTGTCTAGGTCAAACATTAATATGAACATGTGGTTACCGCTGAATACGACTGTTGTATCTATGTTGTATAGATTAATAAATCGTTTTTTTAATTGAACTATCAGCTCTTGTCTGTTGGTGTATTTGGGTTTATTGAACTTATTGGTATACGTTTCGATAATATGATCATGAAGTGTCATAGGTGTGTGTATCTTGTTGTTTTTTGTTATTTTTTTATCGATTTCGCAAGATTTTTTGTTTAAAGATTTTATTCGTGTATTTGGAATACCCTCAATAGGTTTTACAGGTCGTTTTGGACATTTTACCGACCATGCTTGGTGCTCCTCTGAATTACATGCCGTACATTTTTCAGGCAAAGGTGATGTGCAATTACTGGTACTATGTTTTCCTTTACATTTTCTACATGTTAATGGTAAATTGCAAAGTTCTGTTGTGTGTGTGTAAAGTGAGCATTTTGCACATGGAGAGGGTAAAGGTTCTGGCGGTGTACTTGGGTGAACCGGATAATGTTTATTTTTGTAAAATACTCCTTCGTTAAGTAGTTTTTGAAACGATGGAAAGTCTCCGGTTATAATTCTTATCAGTTGGGTTAATTTTCCTGTGGCTCTAGAAGTTATTCGTTTGCAGTACCTTAGTTTTATGCTGTTTGCTTCTAAAAATTCTCTCATTTCTAAGTCTTCGATGTCCTGCTCAACTGAAGCAATTACGCAAGCAAACGTGGCATTTATGGTTTTATTGGCTGTTTGTCGATTTGGGTTAGTTTCTTGGAAATCTTGTAATACTTCGCTCTGCTTAAGCGTTGTAAGATAATTTGAAGCCACATTTTTTTCTAAATTAGTTTTAAGTAGGAATCCTTTGCTTGTTTTTATTATGACATCTCGAGATTGGGGGTTCTTTGAATTCCAGAAATCCGCAATTTGTGTCCTGGTGAATTCTCTATTGGTCATTAGGTAATACATGTTTTTGTACTGTTGGTTAAGGATGTTTTGCATTTGCAGTGAATAATTGTTTGTTGATGTGTTTTTGTTAATGTTTTGTGATGTGTTTTTCTGAATAGTTGAAGAACTTGTAGTAGCTTTTTGTGTAGTGTTTATCTGTTGTGTTTTTTTGGCAGGTCCTAAAATGATATTATTAACTTCTTCTTGAGAATAATCTTTTGTTCTTTTCCTTTTGGCTTTCCTGTTCTCTCTTGCTTCGGTCCAGTTTTCATCATCCTCCACTAATTCCATATCACTATTGCCGTCACTATCTGAAGACATCTTAAAACTATTCACCGAAATAATAAAACTCAGATCAATTAACAGCTGATGTTCACTCTACGACTGTCTTAGGCTGAATGTTACTTTACATTTGTCTCGTTATTTGATTAGGATACTGTGGTCTCGTTCTTCGTTAATTTCGTTCGCCAATCACAACATCAATCGGCTCAATTGAGCCGGTTCAGTGAACCGGATCTTTTTATTGACCGAGAGCCGGTTCCTTGAAAAGAGCCGAAGTGAAAATTTTAACTTATTTATTTTAAAATCAAAGACTCATTCCTAAGAGTTCATATACAGTGTGGTCCATTAAGGTCGCCGCATTTCTCGCCTTAAAATGATCAAATTTGTGGTTTTTTAGGTACTGAAATATCGAAAAATAAAACACGTAGAGCAAAAATAATATTAAAAATAAAATGACTGATATTTTTTGTATCCACTTTTACTATTTAAACTCTCCTCAAATAATATAATAACTTTTAAAATACTATTACGGAAGCTCACCTACATTTTTAGTTTGTTAATTATGTTCCTGTTCGTGTTAGAATTTATAATTTTTGTAATAACTTTATTTTGACGTTTTCCAGAAATTTCCCAATTTTTTAAAAGGATGTTCTAATCCTTAATGGGCCACCCTATATTTAATTAACAACCTGTGTGTTTGGTAAAAATGCAACCCACATCACCGACCGGCGAAGCGGTAAATTTAAATTGTGTTTAGAGAACAACACATAAAAATTTCATTAATTCCCTGACATTTATTTCCCTGCGTCATAAAAATCACGTTAAATCATATAATAAAATGTTTAATATCAGTAAGGGGTATTAAATTTATGAATAAATAAAAAGTACCTGTATCCCCTGGTGGCTGCAAAGATAAAAATCGAATTCCGTGGGATGTGTAATTCCAACGTCCACTGTTGTACCGGCTGGAATATTACCGCTCTTGCCGCTCTGTTCCTTCTTATCCGAGCAGAACAACCTGGTGTGGTGTCTCTTTTGCACAACTATGAACGTTATGCCCGGCTTGTAATCCGCCTCCAGCTTGATGCAAGCCTCGCGTATAGCCGTCAGCTCGTGCTGCAGCAACTGCAGAAATTGTCCTTCGGAGACTCCGTCCCGGTACAAAATGATACGGTGCGGTTTGTAACCACCGGTGGATTTATAAAACATAATCAAAAGCTCCCTGACCATCGAGCTAAGCTCTTGGATGATCTCTTGGCGGTGCTGTTGCACACGAACTGTGGCCGCATAACGAGACGGGTGGGCATCCATGGAACCTACCACGGCCGCTATGGAAGGTTTCTTGTTATCTCCCGCTGGTGGGTGTGTTACGTCAGCACCCAGGAATATCACCGGTTCATTAAATATCTAGAAGTAATAAAATATTAAATTTAGAATTTCATCAAAGTAAAATCTATAATTCAACCCAGAAAAAGTTGCAACTTTTTAAAGACGACATTTTAATTTCAAATGTTTACTTCACTAGGACTAACTTTTGTCTTTAACCATTTAAGAAATTGTGTTACTGTTGCTATCGATAAAAATACAGGGTGTCCAGAATATGACACAACAAAAAAATGTCTACCAAGAATGGTTTTCCTACAAATACATTAAGGCCCAGTTTTTCAATTGATGGTTAACTTGTGATTAATAGTAAACCGATAGTTACATTGAAAATTCAGTTTTTCAATTATTGGTTACCAAAAATTTAGTAGGTAACTTTTGGTTAAGATAACCTGTCCATGAAGTAGGGGTTAACTAAGGATGTGACAGTTAATTCAGAAGTTTAACCTAGAAAATAGTTAAAGTCTTTAATTTGTTACTATTTATTATGGACTACGATATTAATGCATACAGCAGCAACGAAGAAGATATTAGAAAACCTAAAATAATACGAGTTAGACCAAACAACTTCGAAGAATATGACGGTAAAGATTTTTTTAATATATTTAGATTATCACCGTGGACAGTTGTTGCAACCTGCAATATTTTAAGAACACACTTGACAGTTGTCATAAACAAATTTGAAAAAGTTAGGTTACCAATTTCTGGGTTTTTGTTGCCAACGTAGTGCATTTTATATAAAAATCGTAGCAAAATACATAAAATGTGCCAGCAATTTCGCCAACATAAATAAATAAATTGCAAACCTCCATATAGTTAACTCAAGTAACAAAAAGTAATGAAAAACGCATTTGGAAATTAACCATTAGTCAACTTGTAGGTGCATGTTACTTATCATACAAGTTAACCATCAATTAAAAAACCAGCCGTTATAGTTATTTATGCAACAAGTTTAAAAAGTGTTTATTGCATGCGACGTTAAATTGTTCAACGAGGCCGTCAGGCCGAGTAGGACAACACGTCGAATGCAATAAGCACCTTTTGTACGAGTTGCATACAATATTTTTTCCACGTTCATGCAAAAAACCAAAAAATTATATTTAAATGACACTAAGTCTAGGAAAATGTGACGTCGATTTGAACGTTTATGTTTGTCATGATGGCAAAACGCTGTAGTAGAATGACAGATGAATGCAATAAATATTTTATTGCACTAATGCAATAAAGAACCACTTTTTCCACTAAATATAGTTCAATAAAGTTTTGTTTTTTTGCATGAACGTAGAAAAAAAATAAGAACACATCTACTTAGGTACAATTAAAACTAAACAAAAATCCTTTTAAAGTAATTTGTTTTTTTGTTAATCAGTGTTATAATGTAAACAATAGATCTCTTAAAAATCCTTCAAACTGTAACGTACTGTACCGTGCCACAACATTTCAATCCAGCAACCTATCTCTGTTAACCTCAAACTAGTTGTGCATTGTACTTGTACATGCTTACTTCGTATTGTGATTTTTGTATTTCGTTTTTTTGTACCTAGTGTTTGCTTGATGTTTGTAAGCGCACATAAACAAATTGAATTTTTTAGTAACCATAAGCTGCATGGAGTGTTAATTTAAGGCAAAACTGAACAGAACTCTGGCTACAAGATGTAGTACTATTCTAGATGTCGATGGAGTACTATGATTTTTTTAAAGTAATTTTTGTAAATATCATATATTTTTTTAAAGTACTGAATGTCCATTATGATTATTTATATTGTTATATTTTATGCACATATTAATTTTAACCTGATTTTGATCCGAAGAAATCAAGTCGCCTAAGAGCATAATCATCATAGTATCTCCCGTGATGCATACGATATTTTATATTTCACTTCATACAATAAAAGGTCATAGCAATGACGTTCGATTTGTGGTTATGACTGATGCTAGATATATTCAAACATACTGTAGCTTTTAATATCATGCATTAATTTATACATCTATGTTTCTCTCAGATTCTCTGATTTAAAGCTTCGTTATACAAGTAAGAAAATATTTTGTGCCCTATTCAAAAAACCGTTGCAAACGCATAACGTAAATAAACTTGACGCAGAATTTGGACAATTTAGACGCATGCGCAGACGCAAATCCCGCGGACACAAAAAAATAAATGGAGATGTACTTTCATGCCGTGATATTTGCAGACGCTTTTTCAAGAGACTAGTATTAATTAAATAAATGTTTTATTGAAACAATGGACAATGTTACCTTTGGTCTAATCGATGGCACTAGAATGCTGTTGATTCCTCCTAGCTTAACATTAATTTTCAGGCATAAATTGGACAGTGTTTGTGGCGAAGTCTTATTAACGTTTTTGGCTTGAACACATTGGGTGGCCATTCCTAATACAGTGTCGCCAACCCTCTTCACTTCGGCTAAAAATGGTATTTTTTCAAATTTGACAGTGTACATTTTATTTCACCACTCACCATAGACCGGTGTTTTTCCCGGTAGAACCACAACGACGAGCTGCAACGATTGAAAAGTTGATTTTAAATAACGGAACATCGGCTCGACTTGGTCGGGGCCAGTTGCATATTTACAAAAGCACGGCTGACCAATAATCGGCATGCCTGCGTCATTTGAGATCTTCTGGAGCTGTTGAGTAAAGTTTCTGGAAGTAGACCAATTTATTTTATGCATCTTCATACAGGATTAATCTTAGATAGGGTTTTTTTTTTATTTTAACACTGCATAAGTCTCAAAAAACTAAGGAACATTTTTTCAAAACCTCAAAAACAACCAAAATATATGCGTATGAAGGCTTAATAATTATTATTCAACCCGGGTGTGGCTTTAAAATGAGTTCGATCAGATAAATTACTGCTCGCCTTATACATGACTCTGTACATGCTCCTAGACGAGATTTTTTTCCTGTAATCATTACTGCTGCGTTTTCTACAAGTTCACACAATTCTTCTACTGTATTAATTTCAGTCGTAAACATCAAACTGTTCATGTAACCCTACAGATAAAAATCACATGGGTTTAAGTCTGGTAATCATGCAGGCCATCTTATTGATCTACCCATCTGTTGGAAAATCGGTTATTCAAAAAGTCATGCATTTCGTGTCTAAAATGAGGTTGAGCACCATCATGTAAGAACCAAATGATTGTTTAACATTTAAGATCATAACGATCAATTTGTAATTAAAGTAATTATGTGCCATAATCATAAAAAATCATACACACAAATTTCGATCGGAGATTTTGAAAAAATTGTACTTTTTTGAGGCCTATGTCGTGGAGAGCTCCTACTTAAGATTCGCCCTGTATATGGAACCACTTTAAAAACTAACAAACTAATAAGAACGGACTGAACGTGATTCTGTTTTATATTCTATTAAACTGTGAAATGAAATGCTACAATGGACTTTATTTCTAGTAAAGGGAAATTTTCGAAAAATAATCACCGGCTTCAGATATAAATGTCGAACAATGGAAGACTTACCTAAGAGCGTCTTCTCGCACGGTACGCTGCGGAGCGAAGCAGGCGATAGCCCAGACTCTGATCTCTACTCCAGTGAAGAATTGTTTTCCACGCATGTCCCAAACCCCCTGGTTGGGCATTGCTTGCTGCTTACTCTACAACAATTGGACAAACTGGTACCACTAATAAAACTATCTATTGCATAACCGAAACGCAGATATTTTTGAACAGTTCGTTGCTACACACATTTTTATCAAGTTTTATTTTTATTATCTCTGTTGATGGATACACTGCAAGTGGTCCTAAATAGGATACAAACGATTACGACAACACTAAGTTTCCATATAAACGCAACAAATAACGTTCATTCAAAACATGTTTCATGCAAAAATTCAGAATTAAAAAAAATAACATCAAAATCTAAGTCGACGGAACGATTTAAGTACTACTTTTTGATGGTATCATCCACATAATTGTTCTGTTTCATATTTTGAAGCGTCAACTTTCTGTTGGCGAAATAGGTAAAAACGTGCATTTTTTTATGAAATTAAATATATCAAGGGTTAGTTTTAATTAAACAAAAGTAAAATGTTTCTCATGGCAGGTACTTATGTTTGAACAGCTGTATAAATTATTTATCAGATTAAGCTAAATGTGCAATTCTACAGGGTTAACTATGACTAAGTACAAAAATTTTAGCCACGTGCTCAGGGAAGCCTAAAAGACAATAACAAATTTATTTCGGAATTCTAGCTCGATGTTAAAAAAATGAGGCAAAACCCTCTTTTCCTACGGAAAGTCGGCCAAGATGGCTACATATGTCAACTAGGCATATGTTCTGTGCAACTAGGTACCATACGGTCGTTTCTCACAATGTTCCAACGTTGCCGAATGTAGAAACAACGAAAGTAAACAGTTTTATTAATAATAATACCTAAGTACCTGATAGATAACAGTTAATCCGGTTAGCTACAGTATTTTGCATTCGTTTTTCGTTCCTTCCTTCCAAACTGCCAAAACTTCATTTTCACTCATTACATGTCCGTCAGAATTACTCGCCACAAAATACACACTTCGCGTAGATGCAGTTAATAAAATTGCGCATTTATTTTAAGAAAATTGATTGAAAGAAATACTAACAGAAAACTTCGAATACACCCGTGCCAGTTTTTAATTTATAAAATTTTGTCTGATAACGGTCACTCCACTGCATTGTTCTCAACTCTAGAAAATATCTTCACGCACGTTTAAAGAAAACTGTGGAAAACTACACATTCCCAATATATCGCAACCATCCATTATTTAATGAATAAAACGTTTAAAACTGAAACTGTCACTAAAAACGAAAAACTAAAATTACAATGTCAACGCCATCGTTCAGTCTTCGGTCCGCCTACACCGAAAACTAAATATTCTTCAGATAAATATTCTTATGGCAATCAATATAATCAATATTATCTTCTTTTATGTACGATCGTGGGTTTCTTCATTTTAGTATTGTTTTGACACTTCCTCCGTGACATGGGGTTACACGCACATAGCACTTGTCAGTCGATATAAACCTATACTGTGTTGTCGGTTGCATTGTTTCTAATACTCTACAAATGTCAAACAGCAGTAGTGGTCAGAAAAGTAATATTACAAAGCACTGTAAACGCCTCCGGAAATTTAAAATAATAATACTACAATATTATTATATGCAAACATGGTCGATTATTGTGTGGACAATTATTTTGTTAATAAAAATATCTTAGTTTAAACTGTAGTAAAGTAGGCATAAATATATGTTTTGTAAAATGTAGATCAGAAAGAATGTAAGAAGAAGAAGAGGTGTGTCAGAGTTGAGTTGTTGTAAAGATAGAAAGTCCGAAATAAAGAAAGTAGTAAAACGTTATTGGGTATTTATTTAATTAACAAAGAAAATATTACCCTAACAATTGTTAATATCGTTACTATTATTAGTTTCCGGTTTGCTTTTCGCACATTCAAATTCGTGTAATCGTGGAAATTACGGATATGGTACTAATTTATGGGAAGTGCGACGAAAGTGCATATCGTGCAGCAGCAGAATATCAAATACGTTTTCCAAATAGACAGAATATGTCAAATCCTCGTACATTTGTACGAATTGTACAACATCCACGAATATTGTTTTACACGTGCTGGAGTTTTAAATACGTATGTACCTACCTAACTTGAAAATAAAAAAGAACCAATTCCTTGAAACTTCTTTTTTACTTAGTGACATAAAAATAAAGCATTTTTAAACTACAATAGATATACTTACAGAAAAAGAAGTACAGAAGTATTTTTTTATTTATGAAATGGTCGAGGGAAACCAAGAGGTCCCCAGCAAGTACAACAATTTTTACAACGACAAGTTATAATGTAAACAAGTTAGAAAACAGAAAATAATTTAACTTTCTTGAAATCTCCAAATATCAGTTCTGGAAGTATCAGTAAGGTAGGTTTTACTCTCAGTGCTACCATATCGTGTTTCTCATTACATAATCTAATATTTTGTAAACAAAAATTTTTCTTTAAAAACGCCGTAAATCGTTACACGTGGCAACGCAGTGCTCTGTCACTACCATTGACAACTTTGACTTTGACAGAATATACCTAACCTCGCAGCTGACAGGCGGCATAATCGCCGAGAAATTAGGGGTTAATAAGGTTTTGAAAAAAATTTTTTTTCGCTTTATGAATAAGTGGAATTTTTTTGAAGGGTGATTCCGTTAATTCTGAATTTTCCCTATCCCCTCTTAAAATATTTGTACTAAGTCATAGTTAACCCTGTGTATTATACACCTACATTTGTTAGAAAAAAAATAATGGAAAATTAGTAATTCTGAAAATATGAAACTAAAAAGCGATAGAAATTTTACCTTTTCAATCTAAACAACATTATATCTTTGATAAGGACAAGTCAAAGAAAATTTATTCTATAAATAATGTATGCGGACAGTGTACACAATATGTATGAAATAATATTTATAACTTTTTAAACACACACACACACACACTGTATAAAAGAAACTATTTTTAACTCCAACAGTTATTGCTGTTTATCTGTTGGACATTTTGACTTTATATGCAAAAGTGTCAAAATTTTTACTGAAGTGTTGATTTTTTCAAAAATGCTGTAACTTTACTCATTGGAATAGAGTCCAAATAAGGACAGAAAATAGTGGGACGTCATTAAAAATAAACTTTGTCCCGAACATTTTTTTCTATACACGGTATTTTTAGACAGTTATAAACAATATTCCATATATATTGGGCACCCCCGCATAACTATACATTTCTCACAGGTTATTCTGTTCTGGTGAGATACATTTAATATTTGCTTTTTTAAAACCGTGATATTCTAAATGTTCTCTAACCTAAAAGACCATAAAAAAATAACTAAAATGTAATATGTAATCTTTATCTTTATAATATCAAATCACTTACGAGATGCCCTGATTACGACATCCACTACACGACTTGGCAAAAAAAAAGAAATACAATGGGCCCACGTAGGAAATTTGAAAAAGAATCGATTTAGACAGCCGAACTGCATGCATAAGAGCTAATCAACGCTGCTAATATGTAAAGATGAAAAGTACTAGTACATTAAACTGTTTTTTAATTAAAACATGTTTTATAACAAAATATGTCAAGGAAAGGGAATAAGTTATGCGTTTATTAAGTTTCCCTTACAATGTCGCAGTTTTTGATACTAAATACTTTGGATGCAGTTACTAATTACTTTACATTTACTGTTGCCGATATCAGTGGTTGTGACATTACACAATGGGGAATACCACTAAATTTGGTATTTTGCACTTTTATAGAGTACTCTAAAAAACATTGGATACATGTCATAGGACTAATAGGACTGTAATAGGACTAATATGCAGTTTTAAGAGAGATATTAATTATTTAAAACAACATGACGTCACGCGTACATTTTTACCAGCTGGC
Source organism: Monochamus alternatus (assembly GCA_037114965.1). NCBI lineage: Eukaryota > Metazoa > Arthropoda > Insecta > Coleoptera > Cerambycidae > Monochamus > Monochamus alternatus. The sequence continues at coordinate 6,114,456 of CM073426.1, read as the reverse complement.
AACAATGCATGACAATCAGAGAAATAGAGGAGGGGAGAATGAGCGTCAAGATGTGCGAACTTAGTAATACAGGAGGCTGTCATTTTGAATTCATCTATGCAAAAGGGATTGAAAATATTATTTTATGATGTTTTAAAATTTGTATTTATTTAAAATGAAATATGAACAAATATGTACTTTTGAAATTTTCAGTTAGTTCGAAATACGAAACGTTAAGTCTCACGTCCGACCATTATCTGTAAATATCTTGACTTAAAAGTGTGACGTACAAGATTTCAAAACGGCAGCGCCCGTAGCGTCCTATTGAAATGTGGATGCGCACTCGTCGAAGCTCGTTCTTCTCTCCTCTATTTCTCTGGACGGAAGTGACAAATGTTTACAGGCACTATATCTGTCTCTATTTATACAGTACTGCATTTCATTTATTTTATTCTAATAGCGAATTCGGGTGATTGCACTAGTGCGCAACTGTCACGGTGCCGCATATTCGACAGATATTGCACGCCATTAGTGCATTAATGTTTGTATTCGGATAAAAGAGATCTGTACGCGGGTTCATAAGTTTTGTATTCGAGTGACTAGTTTTCCATGCTCGGAGTTCGCACTTTCTGCACCGTGATTACCGACAGTTCTACTGTTGACATTCTTTGGAATTTAAAATTTGTCCGTTAAATTCAAAATGGCCCATGGCATTTTTCTAAATTTATTATTGGAATCCGGTAGTAGTAGTGACGAAGATGACGAAAAGACTTATTGCTAGAATGTGAAATATCAAATTCATTATTTTGCAAATAAAAAAAGGCTAAACTGAATAATTTATATCGTGTCACACAAGATCATTGTCCCGTCCTCATTTTCTACAGGCTCCCCGTTTTCGTCTGTTACAAACTCCTTAAAGATAATATTTTCAAACATTTCTATAGTTTTATTGCTTATCATAAAAATCTTATTATTTTTGCAGTGCAATATAATAGTTGTAGGTTAAAATCACATAAATGCAGAAAACAAAAAACCTTCAACCTGCTTTACCCGAACACGATTTGGAGCAGAACTCGGAAAGATCAAATCGTGCCAGTGCAGTCACGTGTTCGGGGCCATGCGCTCGGAGCTAGAACTAACCTCGCTCGGAGCAAGTGTGAATTCCATACGAGCTGGCACGGAGCAAGTGCATCTCTCCCGAATTCGCTATAAGACAAGTTGCATGCTATTGCTCTGTTGCCGCATGTTAAAAATGTACATCTGACGTCACGTGTACATTAATTTGCCAATAAATTTTTTAAATTTAATTTAAAAAACAACGAATACGGTCTTCATATATTTCCAAAACAATGTAATTTACTCAGTTTCCAAAAACTTTTCCAACATAGTGGCATTCCCCATTATAAAACTATTTTAGAAAAAGCGATTGAAATCCTGCGACTACTAAAAAAGAATTGTTTAACAAATAATTTTAAGAAAAAAATATTTTTATTTCGTGAGATTGTGTACTTGGTGGGCCCATTACATGACTGCAATTGAAGGCATTCAAAAAATTAACTGTAACAGTCTCGTGATTCTTTCGTCCTGTTTTCTAGTTCAACCGAGTTTTTGACAATGGAGCATTATTCAAAATGATTGGCTTCATTAACATTTTCGTGTTGGCGCGAAGGTTTAGAAACGTTAGTGGTGGTGTATATACTCTCACCTAGTTTTGTTTAACCGATACACAAAATTAATAATCAATATAGTATTAACCGACACCCCGGAAATATGATACCATCCCCATAGCGGAAAACAACAACAATCTCCGACATTTAACTACAAACTAAAAAAGTAATATACAACTGGAAACTAACGTGCCAGCCCACCTGTCCGCTGAGAGAGGCCACTCTACCACCATACTGCAGCTTGGGGGGAGGCAGGACCCTACCCCGGACCTCCATCATATTGTTGCTGATCGTCAGGCCAAATTCCTGGACGTACTCGTCGTTGTTGAAGTCTGCCCGCCTAACCAAGTTATTAATTTCTCGTTCTCTGTCTGGGGCCGACCTGGAATGTTTATATTGACATTGGTATACGCACTGCCTTTCCTCACGTTTAACATCGGAATATGCACCTTGAGGAGCAAATCGATCGCATTAGTCACTTTCACAATATTTAATGTGAAAATGTGCAACAACTGATGATGTCAATTACTCAATTTAAAATTAATTTTGTTCCGTTCCGTATAGGTCGATACCGAACTGTTCTACTTGAAACAAAGTATCTAGTCAAGATATTTGTACAAGGTAAGTCATTAAAAAAATATGTATTTTGATGATTTCTGTAGCTAAAAATTTGACGGGAGAAAGCAGTTGATTAGACCGTCATTTATTCATTTTACTTCGGTACCTTTCAATATTCACAGGTGGCATGAGATAATATTCCTGTCATTTCCTAAGCCCTAGATTATTCAGTTATTAAAATGTTTAAAATTAGTTATATCTGTAGAAAATACTATTTCAAAAATACAACGCAAATTTATTCCAAATGATTTAAAAATATTTTCGAATAAACGGATTGCTTCAAGAATTTGTAACAAACTAAACTCGCAAGTTAAATGTGACACAGGCCTGTAACACTTTGATAATAATATGTTTCAAGAAAAAATATGTAAATCTTTATTTGAGAAAAAAAAAAAAAAATTGTGTGATTCATTTCAAATGGAAACAGGTCTATAAAAATGGTATTTATTATCCGATTTAGTTTGTTTTTTTTTTAAAGATTTTGGTATAGAATATTAAAATCTTTTCAATTTTCAAGGCCTACTTTGATATTTCCTTCAAATCTATGCTTCATTTTATTAAATGCATTTATAATTTTGTAAAAAAAAATTTAGCTATGAAAAATTACTTAAAACTGAAATTAATTTTTCACTTGTAATTAATCACATTAAATGTAAACATTTATAATGGTTAATAATGTCACAGAATTTGCCCCGCTCACACCCAATTCGACGACTGTGGTATCATAAAATGCTAGATTGCCCCGATCACCCCTACGCGATGCTGGTAAAGAAACAAAATAATGCCGTGTATTGAGGCGCGACTGGAATATTGAGAATCGACGAGAATCGTTTGAGAAATGGATCTGGAGTTGCTAGAAAATACCTGGAATATTCGTTTGGTCTATAAAAGAATAAATGGCAGAGTCAGTCAGTCTCGAATTAGAGAGTTGTTATTTGGATATTTCGGAGAGATCAATTAGAATTCAGATAGATAGTGATTAATTAAATAGTGTTTACTTGAGTTGTAATTAGTATTCGGTAGCGCACAGTGTTAATAAATATCAGTAAAAATTAACTGTTTGTTTTTCTAGTAAAAGAAAAAGTCGGGTTAGGAAACCCATGACAATAATAATTAGATATTTAAATAAAAAATCACAAATAACTACTATAATTTGGTATTTAATCTTTTAAGGGCATGCTGAATCCAGCGCCGTAGTTAGATTTGAAAAGAAAAATCGCTAAACAGTTTTTGTAAAATTTGGCAGTGAAAAGAAATTCGAAGTGGGCCCTAAAAACAAAACACACATTTTAATACTCTCCACCAGAATAATTTTTACTGCTCCATCTTAAAAAAAAAACCTGAACTAACCTGGATAATAGATAACATCTTTACAGACCTATTTCCATTTGAAAGGAGTCACACTGTATATCGCTAATAACAATTAGCTGTTTTTTTTTTATGTTAAAAGCACATCACAGTCGGCTGTGTATCGCATTAATAAAGAAACAGTACCACACGTTGACAAAGTTGTTGTTAGTCTACATTCTGAAGAATTTCTTTTAAATCGGCTTGGCTTGTGTTGTAATTTTTACAGTGTCATGCGGCTTTTACTTGTAAGCGCTGCACCAAAGTAAAAACGTTTAAAATCCAAACCGAAAACTATATAAAATACGCACCTCGCCGTTGCCTTGATCATAGTCGAAGTCTGCATATCGGTCAGTTTCTTGATGCACCTCTGCCCCGCTACGATATTACAAACTTCCAATGGTAAGTAAGTGTGCTTGTGTTCTTGTCCAACCTGAAGACATGGCAAGTGTGGGTACCTTAATTTCATCTTGTACTTGTCCAAAAAATATTTTGCTACCGTACATTCAACAGTCTGCCCGTTCTCCAGCTGCAATGGAAACCTAAAAACGAAACGAAACCGCTGGAACACCTACACGGATTCACACGATGGTCAAACTTACGACTGCATTTGAGCAGGCCTCCTGGTGACGTTACACACCCTGTATTTCCGCCGCATGGCTCCGCAGTGAGTGATTTCGATTTTAAGTCCTTTGATTTCTTTCGTAAACTTTACTCGTTGGCTGTCCGTTAGCGGTTTCCGTTGCTCGTTGATGTCCCTAATGTCGAGTACTTCGCACATGAACTCTATCACAGGCTGAGCCTTGTAAAATGCCGTTGCAGAAACTGAAATAAAAAATTATGCATGTTCCAAACAAAGTAATATTGTACTATAGTTGACGGCCAAAAATCTAGAGAATGACTCTTGTAGACCAGCGCGAAGAGCAAAGCATGCGAGGGGCAACATTTCATAGGCGTACTAAATTTGAATACCATCAGATATAAAAAATATATACAAATGACAAAAATAATTGCATTACGTAACATCCATTATTTTTAGTAGAAACAGTGATATAACAGTTTTTGCCAATTTCGCAACGTTAGATAACAACAACATGATTAAAATTATTTCAAAATTTAAAGTTTTTATCTTGTACTATCAATTACGCAAGGTCGAAAATAATAGAGTGACTAATTCACAACACAGAGATGAGTACGGAAGATACGGGTGGTATGATTACCTAAGCGTGCCACTTGAGAAGAGTTAAAGCACGTAAAATTATCAAAATTAAGTTGACATCAACCGAACCTAGCACATTAACAATTTACTTTAAATGTGCCACCTGTGCCATCCTTTCTACAAATTAGAATGCCGTCCTTTTGGACGGTAATTGCCTACCACCCACTTACACCTAGCTGATGCGCACTCCGCAGATATCACACTTAAGCCTTGTCCTCATGGATGCAAAATTCACGGATTTTTGCAATTTCTGTTTTAATTATTTATGGTGGGAAAATCTCAACTTTTGACAAAATTTATGAAACTGTAAAACACTACAAATATTACTGCTCCTTTCATTATTATGTGATGTTAATGAATTGTTTTTAGCTTCTGACAATCTACCATGGCAGTTTCATGATGAAAATGATAGATAATGTTATAGTTGACAAAATTTGTTACAAATAGAGATTTTGCCACCATTAAATAAATCGTGCAAATATTTGCGAATTCCGCATTCAAATGGACAAAAGGCTTTAGAATACAAACACACTATCCACTATTAGTTACTAGCACTGTCACTGTCACAATTAACACTTATTCTATCATATCGTATTGCTTTCCGTATGACCTTCATACGTCCATGATTTGTCAAAATTTCTGCAAACTCATTTTAAAAATATCATATTCCTTCCGCGAGTTTCCATCATTTTCCGTTTCAGTTGCACGTCTTTAACACTTTTTGATTTGCACACATATGCTATTCACGTACAATTTTGTTAATGAAATACATATTTCAACATCACTTACACTCATATTTTGACCTCGTGCTCTAAACTCTTCATACATGTCATCATCCGATATTCCTCACTTGTTAAATTAGGACAATTTTGAGAATACACTGTAGACCTTGGATTATTCTCCATTCTTAAGAATACAAAATCACTAATATTGCATTCATAATTAAATTAGCAAAAAGATATACCTGAAATTTTGGCCGCCCAAACGATATACCCGCCTTCGAAGCACTAGAAATGGAACAGGTAGATCCGTCAATTCGTCGCAGCCAATCAAAAGCTGCAGCGCATGTTACTTACTGCAGCAGAAGCTGTGTAATCGGGTATACTCTCAGAGATATGGGGCACATGATTTTATAAGAAAAATACATGGGCTGCATGTATATTTCTTTGTGTCAACTGCTATAAATTGTGAGCAGGTGTATAATACGAGTCGCTCTCTAGATTTTTGATCGTCAAGTATAGACCGGTTTACACTTACCATCAATATTGAGCATCATTTTCCACTGACTCGGTCTAACCGACTGATGGAAACCGAACCAGACTTCCCTACCACCGCCTAAAAAAAATATATTTGTAAAAGTTGTACCTTGATTACTGAATATTAGCGAAAATTGATATTTTCCATTTCTGAGTTCTAGAGAAATACTAGTAATGAAATAAGGTAAGTGTGTGTAGTAATAACCTAAAGGATGGTAGTATCCCTCCGGACTGCTAAAAAAACTCCTGCCCACAGGTGTGTAACTCATAGATGGCAAATGTCTCATGACTACGTCCAAAGCCAATATGGCTTCATAGGGAATCTGCCTTGTCCTGCCTTCTAGAGCTTCTTCGAGACCGTATAGAGAGACCTGCGCCACCCATTTTATGCTGACACGGAACAACCTGTCTTTGCCCTCACCCGGCAAGGTAACCTCCAGTTCCTCCCGTGAATTACCAATGGGTAGCGGATCCCTCGTGTAAAGATTATTTCTTCCATCAAAAACTGGTTTTAAGTTACCAAAAATCTTACCATATGCCTTTACCATTGTTTCGATAATCTCTCTGTTTACCTGTAATACACAATGCATAAATAATAAGCTGTCTTATAGTAATCACGTTAGTTAGCGATACTGTCCAACGTAGAAAGTACTTACTTTTCTAGGACATTTATCAGGTTGGATATTGACGTCATAGTGATGTACAAAACCCCTGGGCATGGAGATTTGGAAATGGTTGGCCTTGAGTCCAATGGGCCGCCCCTCCCTGCCCAGATTCGGCCTGCGTGGACATTGGAAGACCGGGGGCTCTACAGGGGGCGATACAGTGGCAACTGTACCTGCTGCACCGGGTAATGCAACGGCTGTACTTGTTGCCCCCAAGGGGGTTGCAGATGCACCCGCTGTAAAAAACATATTCCATTAAATTTCCTGTTACCATTAAAAAACAAATACCTTTTATTTCATATTTTTATTTAGTAGTTTAAAATTTTTGAAAAATTTACCTCAAATTTTTTGAAAATGTGAAAACAGAGTTAACATTTTGTGTTTTTTTTCAATGCAAAAGTATTTATAGAAAACAAATTTTTGCCTTGTAATTACGAGTTTAATGGAACACCACCAATTACTGAAATCGAAAAAGGCGTTTTAGGTTAGTTCACCTAGCAAATTGAGTTTGTTCCAAAAAAATAAAATTAGGCACAACAAAGTAAACTATAAAAGTTGTCCAAAATAGCCGTTGTTTTCTTGCACCCATACAAAATTTACTTTACAAAAAATTAAAGTGGAGTTGTTACATGGTTTATTACCAATTTTAGGGTTTTCCTCAACACTACCCAAAATTTATTCTTCCATCTATGCAATTCTTCTCCTAGATCTTCATTAGTTTCGTTTGCACTTTGCAGGCTTCGGTGGCAATTGCCAATAGTTGAAAAACTTTGTGAAAACTACCACTTTCATGTAGGCGTGTTACAATATTTGCAAAGGTTTGATGGTTGGATACTCGGCGATTGAGTATATCTTTCTTGTAGACCATGACACTTTTGTGACCATTGCCTTGACATAACTTATAAATCAAAGCATACCTCATTATCGTATGTGTATCTATTCATATTAAAAAATGAAGTAACGTGATAAATTTCATATTATTAAATACTCATTGATAGAGTTCAGTGATTTTAAAAAATTAAAGTGAAATCAGACAAATATAAAATCAGTACCTTTGTAACAATTCACTACGTTTTCTCATCTTCTGCTAAATCGCTGCAACCTTGTTTTATCTAGTCTGTTCCAATGCTCCGTTGCAGCAACTAAATTGTCAATTGTTTGTATCAGTAATTTAACGTTTCTTAGATATTATGACAAACTTCAAATATATGTTTGCGTTCTTTTAAATTTATAAACTGATGTAACTTAAAATAATGAGATTTTGTGGTTTTCATGGTGAAAATGAAATAGCAGTCCATTAAGATGTTTCATTCAAAATGTAAAAAAAAAAATTGAAAGAAGCACACTTGTGTGGAGCATAGGAATGGTATTAGTGTCGCATAGTTTAAGGTTTTAAAATAGATAATAAATACATTATATTTTTGTAAACTAAATTAGATGAAGTACTATTTAAAGGTAAGCAGTTACAGTGTCAATATCAATGTCAAATTCTGACGTTTATTGCCTGATATGTATGTTTCCAATTTCCAAATACTAACATTGGAGTCGCCACTCTACAGTATATTACAGAATTCTAGATAAAAGTTCAGTTGATTGGACAGGCAACGCAACTTAGCAGACGATGGTTACTACAATTATATAACAAAAAAAAATAGCAAATAGTATCCAAAAAATATTTGTCATATTGTTCAAACAAAAAAATAATATAGGTTGATATTTTCACTTATAATATTTATAGTGCTAAAATTGTTTCCAAAATTTTTTTCGATATTTTCAAAAGTAGGTTTATATAATTTTCTATAAATATTCATGAATAACGAAAAATTTCCTGTTAATCATTTAAGCTCGAGGGCTATTTGGTAAGAAAATTTCACACCAAACTATCTATTAATTTGAACGTAGAAATGGTGATCACATGGGACAATTATGTACCTATACAAAATATGAAACAAACACTAAGTACAGACAATAAAAACTCAAAAATAATAAAAATATATTAAAGTACTGTCAAACAAAATATATATACTCGGGTCAAGAATTCAGACGTCTTACGTCACGACTGACGTTACACATTTGTTTTTATTGTCAACGTAATTTTCGATATTTGGTCGCGTTAAAAACAATCATTTTTTGCAATTTAATGCAAAATATAATGCAAACTTTTAGTGTAGTATATAGTTTTATTACTATCAGTTGCAGTTTCATAAATATTTTGATGGAAATATAATGAATTATTCATTTGTTCGTATGACGTAAGTCGTCTGAATTCTTGTCGCGAGTATATATAAATGTAAAAAATGTCCAGTGTAATTACATGCAGCGTACATGAAGGATGAAAATTTTGAGAAATATTTTGAATTACCATGGTAACGGTACAAAATACAAGATTTCAATTGGTTAAAAAACGTCTATGTGAAATTTTCACCATACACAAATTCCCTACAGTAGTTTGTAGGTTTTAAAAATCACTATATAACAGCAAAGTGAATTGAAAGCAAAAGTCCACTCCTCAAAAATTATCAAAACTGATTTACCCGTATTAGTAACTGTAAAAATTCAAAAATAGAATGAACTATGGACTAGATGAATTAGCATAAACCAGCCTACTCAATTCTAGGATCTATCTGTTGTCTTCCGCTGTACACGTACTTACCCTATGCCCTGTACCGGGTGATTCGTTATATTTTGACCCCCCTGTTAACTTATTCGTTTTTAGAGTTAAAAATAAATGTGAAGTACAACAGTTGCACAATTTTCTATGAAGTTCTGAAAATAAAAAAAAAATAGAACAACCTGTATATTTTTTAGATATTTGAACAGAACGTTACCTACCAAGTACAGTCATATAGGGTTTATTGGGTTCATCTTTTAACTATAAGACAGACTATTAAAAAACGAATTGAGGTTTTTTTTTATTAGGAAAATAATGCTGTATCTTGCAATCGTTGGACCTCATTTAGTTATATAATATGACTACAGGTATTTTCAACCTGTCACAGCTTAACACTTAACATTATCTATGAGTAATTAGCGAGATTTGGTTAAAATTGTTAGAGATGGACACAACAAACAATATATGACTATGCTCAGCATGTAACGTTCTATTCAAATATGTAAGAATATACAGGGAGTTCCATTTAATTTAACAAAGTTAACAGCATCCGTGGCCATTATATCTGGACTTTGTCTTTCTACTATCATTTTCAAAAACTTCATAGAAAATTGTGCGACTTTTGTATTTCACATTATTTTATAACTAAAAACAAAAAGTTAACAGTGGAGGGGGGTTAAAATATTGTAAATCACCCTATACAACAAAGCTAATAGCATAGCAATAGTTAAGTATTTTTTTATTCACAATAATTTATTATTTATTTATTTAATTTCTTTCTATTTAAATATTATTACTACAACTAAAATTTTATTACAAAATAATATTACCTATCAGATCGCAAGAATCACCAATTAGGAATAATCCTCCTCCCATTTTTCTTATATTTTCCACATGTGATAATTAAATATAGGTAGATATGTAATATATAACAAACTCGATACAAAATATGAAACGAACTCTACAGACAATAATTAAAAACAAGTGAATGATATATACCCTTGGTTAAATATATTTGAAGAATTGCAAAAACATCACATTTTTTGATAAAAGAAATCACTTATCTGATTTGAATTTTTTATAAAATGTACACTTCCTGTGTCTAATATGGAAAGTAAACAGTTAAAACTGTATTTAAAATTCTAGTCACATTATGAAAATAACATAAGCAATTAATTGGCATGTTTTCTTGAAATTGACTAGTTTGAAACTGTCAGAAATGCTTGACCAACTGGTCCAATATTTGACCGTTCAAAACCAGTCCGTTGCTTGAACAGAGTTAATATTTCAATACCATCTGATAGCTATCAAGAGGAACGTAACCATAAAATTGAGTGGCTCGACAAATTTGAAAGAACCAAGATTTGCATGTTTTTGTACAGGGTAGGTACCTGGTAGGTACAGCTAGACAAAATGAAATGATAGAGTCCTTGTTGGATTTTGAGGGAAAAAATTTAGTTTTAGTTGTGTCCTAAATAGCCCAGTTTTTGATACAGATGATAAAGCTTTTCAAAAATATTACAAACTGTCAAAAAATCTATTGGGATAGATTAATGAAAGTTAGATTGATTACTGATTACTACTGTTACGTTAAAAACTTTGATTTATAATTTATTATCTTTTTTATAAATATATCCACGAAAGGCGAAAATGTCGGAGACAAGTAATTTCGTCAAAATTTCAGTCACCAAGTACCTATTTTGGAAACTCATTCCCGTTTGAGAAGTATGTGTATTTTATTTTAGCCCAGAACCTAGAAAGAAATCAAAATATACTTGCCACACAATTGAACGGAATAAATAATAATTATTAAATTTTTTGTTGGAAATGCAATTTTAAATTAAATAGAATGTAATAAAAATATGTACTTAATTAATAGTATAGAAACGTGTCATTTGTTAGCCTTCAGAAAATTGCAAATGACTATTTTGGGCTTGTAATAATTTTTCGATTTATTGAACCGTACAACACAAAGGGTATTTTAAAGTAAGCGGTTGACATTTTTCAAAATTTTAACTCCCTGCATATCAGAAACTAAACCGTTTAGGGCATAACTTCATAAAAACATTTACCAAAACTGAACAACGATTCCGCCATTTCAATTTATCCAACCATTTGCTGAACACCCTGTATATGTATGTAACTTTTTTAAGTATTAATATTTATATACGAACTAAACAAAAATAGGGTGGAGTGGGGTTAGTGGCTATGGCTATTTTCTTTGTAAGGTTACCTATTTAACTAATAGATATTGTATAAAATGAACAGGTAATCCTTTGAATGGTATTTTTTTTAATTGTCAAAAAAGAAACGTTGTTTAGGTGGGATAAGTAAGTGTAACAAATGCTTCTACACTTGCCAATAATTGCATTTTTGGGGAAGAAGCCCAATTCTACTTCTACTTTTATGTGGCCTCAGAGGGTTCAATATAATTTTCAACATATAATGTTGAATAAGTTTAAATACATTTTCATTAAAGTGTTCATTCATAAAAAACTCTAACTTTGGCACTGAAAGTAGTAGAAACACGATTTTTTTTTTTTTTTTGCTTTAAAGGTTTTTATTAAGACACTTGCCCCAGCCATGTCCGAATACATTTCATAAGTATATCGCTCCTTGAAGTTACACTTACCCCTTAACTATTGGGGTAACTGTAACAACACGATATTAGTACATATTTTGATTAACAAAAAAAAAATACAACTGAAAATTGTTTAAATCTAATTTAATTTCTGGTTTAGTAAAGCTTAAGGTATCTGCAAAGTAACTAAACATTTATGCCGATACACTTACCCGATTTCACCCTAAATTAAAAAGCGTCAATTGTAGTAATTAAAATGCATGGCTTTGTAAGTAATAAATTAAACAATTTTTGTAATAAATGTAGTAAAGCTAGCAGTATGTTTTATTTTTCTTTAATTGGAAGACATATGTATACCTATCTCGGCAAATTCACTTTTCTGAATATTAATTAAAAATAAATTATTAATAACAAAATTTGTTAATTCAATTATCCTTATCAAATCATGTACGTAACGTAACGTAGTTTCATTAATTAATATACTGCTCGCACTGATTATATATCTCTACATCCAAAAATACTTCGGCTGTCAATTTTCAGGTCGAGATCTGGAAAATTGGCTTTCGTAGAAAATCAAAATAAATATTTCGGAAAGCTGCGGCCTCGTCAAACTGGGCTAGGCGACGCGGCGGCGACTAATTTGGTGGCAATACGGTTTGATGTGATATACAGGAGGTCTCAATTCGGTGCTTAATCAAATAACGTTAAAAAATAAAGAAATTCGGAATATTTCCGGAGAAATTCGCAAAAATATGAAATTTTGATAATGTAAGTACGAAGCTTCGGGTATTCGGGTCCATCAACCTCTTCGTTTTTTTTTAAATATGCACCTGAACATTTTATTTCAGATTAATACCTAAAAAGATATGTAATGTTCAATAGAACGTTATGACGTAAAATTGCAAAATTAAATAATAAATAAAAGGTGCTTGAGATGAAATAAAACGTATACCGCTGCCTTAAAATTATAAGGCACTGTGTTATAATGTTGACTGTACTCGTATGTGAGTTGTTAATGTTCCGATGTTCTTTCGATCGATTAGAAAAAACCTACGGTTAGAACCGTAAGCTTACACAGAGTAATAAATTTATGGTTAAAAATTATTTTTTATACTCGCGGCAAGAATTCAGACGACTTATGTCACACGAACAAATGAATAATCAAAATATTTAAGAAACTGCAACTGAGAGTAATGAAACTATACTACTACACTAAAAGTTTAGTTTATATATTGCACTAAATTGCAAAGAGTGATTACTTTTAACGCGAACAAATATCGAAGATAACGTTGACAATAAAAACAGTTTCGTAACGTCAGCCATGTCGTAAAACGTCTGAATTCTCGCGACAAGAATTCAGACGACTTACGTCATACGAACAAATGAATAATTCAGTACATTTTCATCAAAATATTTAAGAAACTGCTACTGATAATAATAAAACTATATACTACACTAAGAGTTAGCATTATGTATTGCACTAAATTGCAAAAAATGATTGTTTTTAACGCGACCAAATATCGAAAATTACGTTGACAATAAAAACAAATGTGTAACGTCAGCCGTGACGTAAGACGTCTGAATTCTTGACTCGAGTATATATATATGTAGTGGCATATTACATATAGAAACATTGTGTTATATTTTTTACGCCGAAACATGTGCACATAGAATTTTCTCAGGATTGAGTAAAGCAAAAGTATATGTATATATACCTGCGGCACAGAAAATAAATATAGTTTATGTCTATGCACTAGCTGAGAATCAGAATTCAAACAAGCGTACGACTATAAAAAAGGGGCAGTCGTGCTATAGATCGGCTAATGTGTAAGTATGTATGTGTAAAACCCTTGCGACACTATCACATTTTTTTGCAAAACTACAATATTTTCATTATAAAATTTCTATTCGCATTTTTGAGAAAAAATTAGAGCATGTCCTAAATTAATATTGCGAAGAAATATTTTACTAACAATTCTTTATATCACATTTTTCCTAAAAAAAATAGCATGTTCTTGGCTCGACTCCTCGTATGCAGGGTGACAACGGAAAGTGGGAACACGTTGTAACTTTTTTATGACTGCTGATAAAAATTTGAAATTGGATGGGTTTATACTAGATGGGGCCATGAATTCTTTGAGGTCATTTCGGATTTCATGACATTTCCGGTTTGACCGGAAGTTACCGTAAATTTATATTTTTAAATGGGACACCCTGTGTTTTTTAACATTTTTGGAATCATTGTAACATTTTACGTATGGTAGGACCAATTTTCTGGATGCAAGTATTTTTTTTTTAATTTTTAAAAATAAAACTAGACGGCCGCGACTGGCAGAAATTGTTTTCTTTTTTGTTTGTAATTATGGGAAAAATTCTAAATTTGAATATTTTTGTACATTTTTTTATTTATTACCTACCACTAAAAATTTCGATTAATTGTATTTCCTTAAAAACTGATTTTTTTTCAAATGTAAAGAGGGTGGGCCCTATTGATTTTTTAATAAGGGTTTTTTTTCTTAATTTTGTGGTACAACAATTTTTAAAATCCGTCAAAAAAGAAAACAATTTCTACCAGTCGCGACCTTCTAGATTTATTTTTAAAAATTAAAAAAAATTACTTACATCCAGAAAATGTGTCAGAAAATTGGTCCTAACCACAGGTCCTACCTAAAATAATCCGCTGATTCCAAAAATGTCAAAAAATACAGGGAGTCCCATTTAAAAAAATAAATTTACGGTAACTTCCGGTCAAACCGGAAATGTCATGAAATCCGAAATGACCTCAAAGAATTCATGGCTCCATCTAGTATAAACTCACCCAATTTCAAATTTTTATCAGCAGTCATAAAAAAGTTACAGCGTGTTCCCACTTTCCGTTGTCACCCGGTATACCTATACGCACTTTTAAGTTTATTATCTTTTCTACTATTACGGTTGCTACTACTATACTACTGTGAAGATTATGATTTGAGACTCCTTGCACACATGAATCCGCCGCGGCGTGTTATGCCGTTGGCCCAAAACAGTTTGGTGAGACCCCGGTATGAACAAAATGTTTTAATTTTTTGGTTTGGAGATGCCGATCAAAGTACAAAAACGTTTAATAAACCCGTTCCTACTAACGATAAGACTTATCTTTAGCAATGTTACAAAAAAAAAAAAATAAAATACATGTTAGTTTTCCACAACATCTAACATTAATATAAAAGCAAAAATATAAATTTAAGAAAACATAAAGAATTGCAAATTGAAAATCCTTTGTTGTATGCATTTAGAAGTGTGTTAGATGTCCCGAAAAATGATGTCACACGCCACACACGATACTAGTAGTAGTAGTAAAATATTTAACACAACAGCAAACGAAAAATTTACCTGCAAGCGGATCTGTAAACGTGGTTTGTGAGGTTGGACTGGCAGTCTGGCGAGGTGGGCTGGTCTGCCAGGATTCTGAGGGAAAAGAAACTCCTCTTATTGCATATTTTTTAATTGTACACGTAAAAAATTGCGCGTATGTAAAAGCGGCGACTATTGCTGTCTAAATTATTAAATTTGATGGAAATAAATTTCTTCTTGTGAAATGCTTATTAATTTTGGATTCGTATTAATATTTATTATATCATATTAAAAAATAAATAGATTCCAACAACTAGAATAAGGTTGACTTTGTTAAATTCACAATAATTATGGTTTTTAAGCAGAAATATCTAAATATTACAGTAAAATTAGCTACAAATTAAAAAAAAACAAGTATTTGACAAATTATTTATTTATTTTTACAAAGTATTTAATTAAACAAAAAACATAAGTTGTACCGACACACGACGCAAAGTTTTCAAGAAAGCAGAGGTGTTTTATTGCAAATTTTAATCGTAAGTGTTTCAGAAAAGATCACATGTACAGGTTGATCATACGAAGATATAAAAGCATACCAGTGCGTTTTACGCAGGCAACTAAAAGTAAGATTTCGTTGGGTTAAGGTGAGATTTCCTCGAGACGTCTAGCGTTCGCAACCCGCCGTCTGGTGGTTTTTGTGTGGTATAAGTGCATCGCAATGAAATTCTACCTTAACGCTGTCAAATGTCCTAGCTAGGCCTGGGCAAAAAAAAAGATATATGATTCATTCGCCGAAAAAATCGAATCGAATCGGATCGAGATATTGCATGGAACCGAAACGTCAAATCGAATCGCATCGGTATATCGATTAAAATCCATTTATCGAAAAAATCGAATTGGAATATCAATCAACATTTATGTGTGGTTTTACATTGCTCCCAAAATTTAAACCAATCGCATTAACCGTTTTTAAGTTTAGTAATTTGTTTCTAATTGCTTGTATAGTAACCTACCAAATACATTATTTATTTATTCGCCTAAATTATTGGTAACAAACTTATTGATGTTTTAGTGTTTTGTTACAATTAAATAATTTTTTCATTTTATTCGATACAAAAATACAAATCGAATCGAATCGATATACAATTTTTTTCAAATAATTGATTCAAATAAATTTGACTCGACAATTAAATGTACAGATTTAATTTAGTTTGATTTGAAATGATCAACCATTCGATATATCGACATAATTAATCGATTCTTTTGGTGAATCGAAAATCGATTCGTTATTTCGTGAATCGCACAGGCCTAGTCCTAGTCAAACGCGGTTTACGGTCTGCGATTGAAGGCCGATGTAAAGGTAAAAACGATAAATGCGGTGGGTCGCAACGACAGATCTCATTTTAATGTGCAATGTCTTCGACGAGCGAATGAGAATACCCTTCGGCAATAGACCAGAACGATTTTAGCTAGGCACTTTTGATTATATGTAATGGAGACAACAGGTCCTTGCGATAGCGACCCATGCAGGCCGCTTTCCGCTAGCGTTTTTGGACAGTTATACTTGGTTACGCAAACCAAGCTCAAAATATGTTCGCTCGTTCGCTTGCGCTTTATCCAAGCAGATACTCTGCGCTTGCGCAGAAATTGGGACAGATTATGAAGTTTGAGTTGAGACAGTAAGTTTACAAAAAAACTCATAAACTGGATTTGAATAGTAGTTCTTAAACGTCAAAAACTAGTCATCTAGTGACGTCCGCTAGTACAGAAAATACTTGAAATGATAGCTAGTGGCTAATTACTATCATGATTACCGATTTAAATTGGCCACCTTCAAAAATAAAATAAATTACCCAATTTTTTAATTCGGCCGTGCATCCATCCCTACCAGATAGGTAAGTAAAGATTAAAACACATTTAACGAAAAAAAAAATTATTAAAATATTAAAAGAACCAACCGCTTTTAATAAATAAGAACGCAACTTCGCAAAAGAATATTTAACAACACATATCAATTTTTCAATTGCCTTCGTTAGTACCGGTTTCTTTTTTTTTTTTGGAAACTTTTTCGGGTGACCACTCTGTACAAGGTGTTCTAAATTTGATTTTCTGATCACAAATGGGACTAAATGTCAAACAATGTTCTCTGACTTCTCTGTTTAGCTCAAGTTCTCATAAAGATGTACATAATTTTCTCCAATATATACATTCCTTATTATATTCATTTTGAACTTTCATAATTTTGTTTTGTATTTTAATAATTCATTTTTCAAAATTTTATGTCACGTAACTCTTATTTTCTATTATAATATACACTACTTGATACCTATATTTGTGGAAAAACGCTATAACCTCTGTTTCCAACCAAATACTAATGTCCCTTTTTCAATGAAATACTTCATTTGACCCATAAATGAGGCTACGAGCGTCAAAATGGCCTAACCCACAATTAATTCATCAATTTCTTCAAGGTCGCACTTTGGTTTTTTATATTATGTTCAGGGCTTTGTCAAGTTTCTTAACAATTTTGCTGTCAGATGTCACCCGTACCAACCTAAAAGTTAATTCCCTTTTGTATACGAAACAAAACTGTTAAAAATGAAAAGTAATTTTAATAATTATATTTTAGGGCAAAAAAAAGTGAGAAATAGTTAAAAAAAACCTTCCAATACATTTATTATTGCTGCTAAATATTTACATTTATTTTAGGTTGGTATTCCTGAATTGAAGTAAAAATTGACGCAAAATTAGAACAATGTTTAAGTCGTCAATAACTTGACGAAGTTCATCATCAATTTATTTGACGTCCATGTTTTAGTATTACATTTGTCAATTGACTTGACGAAGTCAGTTGATTAATTAATTGACAAAGAAATTGTTAATGTAAAGCGGGCTTAATTAATACATCATTTGATAAATCGCGTCGCCTTGATAAAGCACGGCTGCTGCGATTTAGCAGACCATCGTCCAAGCCTAGCTTCCTTTTACTCAATGCTTTGGCTTCCAAACTCTAGACTCTAGATGATTTGGTTGGCCTAATACTCTTTTTCTTTACAAAAACAAAACTCACATGAACTATTAGTCTATTAATATTAAACGAATACAAGTTTAGGCCATTTTGCTACTCAAATACAAGTGCCACGAGGATCATATTTTAAAAAACGCTTTCTTAAAATGTACCTATTTCTTATGACACAAAAGAACTACTGATTACATACTTTCTGATGCCATACTAATGCGGTCTATTGTTTTTGTGGACATCCGATAATCACATTGTATTTAAAAATGTAGTTTCTAGATATAAAGTAGAGCAATTTCTAGATTTTATGAAATATTAGAAACAATATTATTTTTATAACTAATTACGTATCTACATAAATCCGTGCTAAAAGAATACCTACCTATTAATTTTTTTTTTAAACTGCGGGGGTGTAATTACTAGATACACTGTAAGTACTTATCAAATATATAAATAATACATAGGTACTGCCTTTTCTTTTAATACTAATTATACATTTTATGGATTGTATGCAATCATATAATTTCCAAGGAATTACACATTAAAATTAATAGAAACAGTTAAGTAGCCTATATATAGGTTCATTTAGGTATATTGTACACACTACACAGGTTAATAGGCATTAGCTGCATTGCATCAGAAGCTCTTCTAAATCGAATCCGAGACCGAATCAATAAGGCCAGTCTGGCCCCCAGCAGACTTCCAGGTCAACGAACTATTCACTAAACTATGCACGGGGTATTTAAAAAAAAAACGTCAATATTCACTCAAAAATTAAATACTTATACCTATCTACCTTCAGAATCAAAACTTCGATCGTTCTACAGAAACATACTTAATAATTGAGGATAACGTCAAAAATAACATTATTATTATTTAACACTTTGACTTTTGACGAAATATTAAAAGTGAATATTACAGTATCTAGGTGGTTTTTAACAGCAACTTCAACTTTAGGTTTTAAATATTTTCCAAATGATCAACAAAGTAACAAATAATTAATTTATAGCATACCTAGATGCTTAAGTACCTATCTACTTTAAGTACGAGTAGTATACTATAATGGGAAGTCTAGGCTAGGTTTTAATTAGGTAAGCTTTACATGTTGTTTTACTACCTACTGCAAAAGGTAATGAGTAACCGAAATAATAAATAAAAGTAGGTAATAACAAATTTGTTTTATAATTTAAATAATACTACTTAGGTACCTAAGCACACAATCTATAAAATTCACTGACCTTATTCTCAACCATTAAATTAATTAGTTACCTACTTTAGGTTAAGTTTATTGTGCGAAGTTTAAAACCAATTTTATAACGATTCTACGTATACCTTGCTAGTGAAAATAGGCTACACCCTCGGTGAGTAAGGAAAAATCATAATTCCTGGGAAATTGTCTATGGAAACAGTGGAAAAACCTCAAAACAAAGACTGGCATCCTAAGGGGCCTCGTTTTGTTTCAAAAACAAAACAGAAATGCATCGCCCAAAAGCACTAATCACTTCAACAAATTGCATATTTCACAATATACTTACGGCCTCCAGATCCGGGATACATATTTTTGTTTTAAAATTAGTCACACAAGCACACACAGCACACCACTATTGTATTGAAATAAATTGTCTATCTAGTTACAAAAGACGTCAGCCATTTGCAATAGTGACGTCACAGGGCTTCTGAATAGTGAATATACCGTACCTGATGTGACAGACGGCTTACGTACGGTTAAAGAAACGACGAGACGTACTGTCCCGTTCTCTCTCATTCGCACAACGAATGTGGGGTGAGTTTATAAAGAAAACGAATTAGGGATGGATTTCTAGCAATAGGCTACATAGGCGTCTGGCGATTTGAGGCCTATTATTAGATATTTGAGATTAAGGAATGTTTTGCAAGGCTTACAAATTGCCAGTAAATCAAATTTATTTTACATTGATAGTTACAATGTTCTTGTAGGTTATGTGCAAATATAGAATAAAAAAATCTAGCCGTACTATAAAGATTAGGCATACAACATACAGAACAAAACCAATGCGTTGATTTAAAATCGCCAACGTAGAAATAGTTAACCTAGAATTAAGATTTAATTTGATGTAAGTACTTATGTATAATCTATTACAATAATAATGGCAATGACACTATTTAAAATTAAATTCGGTGACTTGTTTTGAAGTGCTGACATATTCGTAATGAATACCTTCAACTTTACAACATTAATTCTTAGTTGTTCCACTCACCAATAGAGGTCTAATTTCCAATTCCTACTTCAAAAACTGTTTTGAGTGCCATATTATTATTGCGCGATATATATACAGGCTGTATCACATAAGAGGGCCACTCCCATGTATCTCGCTTAATATGCGAGACACGTCAAAAATCTTTAATTGTTTTTTGATGCATTTTTGGAGGCCTTTATGCTCGTAAAAACAAATTTGAGATCCATGGCCAACTTTATGAGTAATAACAAAAAAACCTTTAAAGTGCCCAAACTTGAAGGCTGTCTAACTTTTTTATTTTAAGAGATAGAGAAAACTTGTTGGTAATAAATTTTTATTGCAAAATTGATACCTTTTACCTAATATAAACAGATTTTTGAAATATCGTATGTGGCTCGCTGCGCCCTCTAGGCGGATAAATTTTTTTTTATTGAAGCAGGCTATGGCCACAAAAAATTGCCTGTTTTTTCGTCTTTCATGCAATATACTACATGTTGCCCTTATCTTTCGTATTTATTACATTTTTTCAATTTTAGTTAAAAAAAAATGTACCTTTCGTGTTGCTCAAGATAATGTAAAATCTGTTTTAGAGACGCCAATTGCAAAAAAATAATATACAGAATGTACTTTTTTATGCAAAATACAGATTTTCTTATAATATTATTTTATTACATTGTCTGTGTCAAAATAATTTTAAAGATCCAATTGCTCCTAATGTGAAAACCAATAAAATAATATTATAAGAAAATCTGTATTTTGCATAAAAAAGTACATTCTGTTTATTATTTTGTTGCAGTTGGCGCTAAGTGCTGCGGCACGTACTTTAGGAGATTTATTTCGGATGTGAGTTTTGAGTTGATCTAAATTTATATATTTTAAATTTTTTCCCAGGGGGGAGCTCAAAGCAGTTCTGGCAAATTTCACGGGAATTTCGCAGTTTTTGATTTAAATTAATAATGGCGGGAGTCTCAACTTTTAGCGAATTTCGCAATATTATCGCGATATTTTTATCATGATGTGGAGATAAGTTTGATTTGAGCTTCTGAAAATCTACCATGACAGTCAATCTTCAATTATTATATCCCTCAATAAACTACCCGCATTCGCATTACTTATATTGAGAACAAAATCGTTTCCAAATTTTCTTAACACACAATAATTGATATTTATGCATGTACAAATTTTGACTTCTTCAATTTTAACCGATGAAACCCCTTCATATAGTAACACTTTTGAACTCGGTTTTTCGGAAACGTATAAATATTATCCACTAATATTTTCCCAAGAGGGACCCACTCCCCTCCCCAATTGTTCGCTTTTCGTAATTATCAGTAAATTAATATAAAGCTACTAACCATTTGGGTTTTGCTGCATATTCTGATGCGGAGGATGAGACGCCAGATGTGTCGTTTGAGATCTATGTCCGATTAGACTGAGCGTTGCAATATCTGGAAGCAGCACTGAAGAAATTCCCGTCTGCATCGTCAGCTCAGTCTCGGCAGACATGATTTATGACTCTGAAAAAAAAAACTATCATAATTTACTATTCTGAATAACTTTTTTAAGTCATCGTTGTCGGTCAGTGGTCGCGCGGCTTAAGGCGTCAGTACTTGAATCGATGTGGCTAGACCGGTGTGGGTTCGAGTCCCGCAACCGGTAGACCGTATATCAGTTATATTCGTGAAGAGTATTGGCAGCCTCTCTGCGCGTATAGAAGGATGGAAGAATGTTAGCTTGGGTCAAATGTGAGAGATTGATAGCGGTCGATATTTGACTACCCCCTAAGTAATGAGGTTTTCCAGGTCTCCCTCATTCCTGCACTGAAAAGTGGTTATAGGGTCTACCAACGTAAGTCGTTCCTCGGCACAAATGCGGCCTGTTTTGCAATATGCCGCCCCCTCTCCCGCACAAGTCCTCGACTTCTGGGGTAATCCTCGTGATTAGAATGAGGGGTTGAGATATTATTATTAAGTAACATTTTGCTGTATTTTCAGGGGAAAAGGCTCTTTACGCGAAACCAAATTAGTTTCTACTCGGTGCATATTGAACATGGGCGTATCTATGCTTTTTTTCTGTAGAGGGTAAAGTTGTAAAGACTTATAACATCAACAGACTAAAGAACTAAACATAAATAAAGACTTTTGTTAAATAAAAGAAGTTAATATCCAATATCAATAATAAAATATGAATTAAAAATGTATACATTGCAGCAGTATTATAAAAATAAAAGATAATGGAAATTAAATTAATTTTTCTATTTTTTTTTTACTTGCATATCAATAATTGAAATGTCTAACTTAATATGTCTATGTATATGTAGAAGAGCAAGGATTTTTTTATGAACAGAATAGGGAAAGAGCAAGTTTTCGCCGGGGACGAAAGCATATTTAAAAATATGGTATTTTTCTAGATCAGAGGTATTTTCAGCATTCATATATGCAGCAACATCGAGCAAAATTACAGAATTTAGGCTTGAAAGTCACATTAGTAAACGCTAAATATTACTTATAGAAATATTACTTATTACACAATTGAATATTGTTTGCATGCGATTATCAAGTAATTCAAATACTTCAGCTCTGTTTTATTACATGGAAAATTATAAAGTAATGTATTTCATTTCAGTAAGCTTCTTGGGGGGGGGGGCAATTTCCCCCATTACCCTTCCCCATGGATACGCCCCTGGCATTGAATATTTCAAATAAGATTATTTCAAAAACGGTTACTCCTAACGACATTGACAAGGTATACATTTTTCAAATAAGAGGAGAATCGACCATTTCAATAGTCAGTCAAGTTGTCATTTAAAAGAAGCATGATGTGTCACAAGTGGCGCCCTCTAGTAATGACGTCAAAATTTGAAACAAATTTGAATTTCGCTCTTCTCGCTCTTCAAAATGTATGCAAATAATATTTGAATTTTTTTTAAAGTTATTTACAAATATCGAAAATAAAATTTTAACCTCTGTATCTTTTTAACCATCAACTTCGGGCTAAGATAAGTTTGGCAACATCGTATTATTTTGTTGTCAGGAATCTACTGTTGCTCTATGTTGCATTTATTTCCGGACACCCTGTATGTACATTATATGTAACCAGCTGTTTCTAAAATATGGAAAAACGGAAGCAGCTTAATAACGCGGCCTACAGAAAAAAGGCTATACAAAAAGTTTACAGTTAAAAAGTTGTTTGTTTTATTGTTTTCTTTTTTTTATTATTGTTTGTTTGCAGTTATTTTAATAACCGGCCATTAATTTTTTAAGTTTTAAAGCGCTAGATGCAACCGTACAAACGTACAGCCAACGTGCCGCTAAGCGCGCAAAAACTATAACCGTATGACTTCCTTCACTTCCATCTTTGTCTGTATCTCTCATCGCCTGATTCTATTTGAACGTAAGCGGTTACTCAGCTCTTTCTTAGTTCCAAATTTACAAAGTTATCAATTATTTTCAGAAACAGAGGGTATATAAGTTAATAAAATAATTCGCCACTTCTAAAAGATGCTCATTTATTTTGTTATATTTACGTTTTAAACCCTACACAGTTTATTTCGTATCAAAAAATATGATTTAGAGCATCCTAGAAACTACAGTTAGGTACAGTTTGGTTTGCTGAGTGTTTGTTGGCGTTTGGAAAAGTGGATATTAAAACGGTAAAATGCAGCCTTACGTAAAATCGTAGAAGACATTCAAACAGGAGGCTGCCGTCAAAAAAGTTTTCATTCGAACCCACCTAAAATTTTAGAATTTTGGACGTCGAGAATTCGATAAGCATATGTGAAGAGAGCTAATCAGAATTTTAATAATGCTGTCACACATTCTATTGTGTTTCAAAAATATTGAAAAGAAAAAAGTTTTCAAGAATTTAATTTGATCACTATTTTGTGTTGATTGACGGCAAAAGTTATTGATATTGATTAAGAAAATTAAAACCATAGGCGTACGTTGAAAAATATTTGAAGGAGGGAAAGAGGCCAGACTCCCGCTTCGATTAGGGTTCTAAATAAAAAAAATCAGACTCAAATGTTGCATAAAGTATAAATTATTTACGCCCATTTTCAAAATGTTGCCCTTACAGTTATTAAGGTCATTAAAGTAGCATTTCCCAACCCATATGGTTATACGAACAAGTTTTCTTATTTTAAAAAGTTCCAACTGAGGCTGAGGCCACGAATTGAAGGAATCGCTGGCTGAGCGATCGATGCCGAGCTGCTGGGCAAGGAAAAGTGTATCGGCAGGAGGCAAACTTTAAGGCGCGAATTCGAGAGTGGGCCACTTGTAGAACATTGTCATTGGATATTTATACTCCACCGGTAGATAGACTCAAATGGTTGGTTGCTATAAGAAATAATTCTTACCAAGAACGCTATACTAGAATTTGCAAATAAGCAAATAAAGTAAAAATAAACAGAAAAGTAATTTTGTGATTTAAATGTATACCTATGGATAGATACATTAGGCATGCTGACTTCAATAATCGATTCCATCTGTAGAATTATACCGACTACAAACGCATTACTGCCAATTTCAAAGGTGATTTTGAATTGATGCTGAACCTTTTCTTTTAATCAAAGGTTTATTCCTTACAGTAATGATGGTAAAATGGACATTTTATATGTCATTTCTTTTAGGTATTAAAAGCGAAAAGAAACCAACGACAATTTAGGCATCAAGTCATCCGGTTATCAAAAATTAAGAAAATTACTCACCTATAATTCAAATTGTTTGGTTATATTATCCTGTTCCTAATAGGAAAAGATACGAGTAGAAACACACTACGTATATACCTACATTTGATTATCTAAAATAGTTATAATTTTGCCATAATAGCTATATTATATGCTAGATGTACGCATTAAATATAAATAGAATAGATAGATCAAATAGGTATACTACCTATATATGCTAAGATTTATAATTATTACTTGAACAGTAGATATATAATTGCCTGTAATATTCGTTATCAGCTGTATAAAGGATATGTAAATGCGGAACGAGAACCGCAAACAAATACTAACTATGAAAAGAAATATGTAATTTTAAGTAAATACAATCGACGCATCTAAAACAGATAAAAATATACAAAATGGAAATACCTATAAACTGTCTGCCAAGTGAAGTAAAGTACCTTACCTAATAACCTAATAACAAATGCGGATTCTCTGTTACGCACATTATCATATTTTCTAGATAGGTAATCGCAATCACCCTAGTTCGCAACGCGCGGGTAACTACTATTAAGGCTAGGAATATCGAAAATGTCATTTCCTGTGTAAAGTGAAATACATTTGTTATAACTACATGATTTCAAGCAGAAAAAAGGAACATTTTGAAGCATCGTCCTGCCCTAGGTTAACAAATCTTGAAAATAACAATTCAAGGCTAAGCCGGGAATCATATATACAAATTAAAATAGTACGTACTTACCTCGTTTAAAAGTGGTTGTCTTGATTTGATATATGCAACAACATATTGAATGTAGTTCTAAAAGGAACACAACTTTGCAAATGTCACTAATCATATCACAAAATTGGTTCTAGTTAACGAATATATCTTTGTTGCGATTACACTTGTTTTGGATACCTAGATGTCTGGATTTTTGCACATATACGAAATGCGCATGCGCCTGTTCTATCAGTGTTTTATGTCGTGTAACAAGATTTAATTAATTATCGAGGTGCATGCACTATACCTTTATTATTGTTTTCCTGAGTACCTACCTCCCTGGATAACAGTACCTAATATACTAATTTTTTGTTGGCACATTTCACAATTTACCAAACCTGAAAAAAAAAATTAAAATACCTAGGTACACCTACTTCGGGATGTCGGTATATCTACTGATTACAAACACACAATTAGGAGCTACCAAAAATTGAAAATTATTATTATCAGAGATGTCTAATAGTTATACATAATCAATAAATAAAGTGAGGTGTATTATTTCTTTATTAGGTACCTATAATAGGTATAATGAATGAGTAGGTGTACATATACTGCGTAAACTAAGTAGGTACCTACATTATTAATACTATATTATTACTATTACGTAGGTATTTTAATTTTGTAAATAGAGTATTGCAATTTGCCGGTAGGTAGATAATTATGATATTTGAAACAATTATTACGATCCCGCCAAAAACTTACGCAACGGCAAACTTATCGCATCGTTTCTTATGGCACGTGGTGTGCCGCAAACAACATAAAAACCCCTACATCAACAATTAAGATCGAGATGTTGGATGTTACTCGTTAGCTGTTGCCTCCTAAATATTTGAAACAGTAATAATTGTTACTCGTTTGACAGTAATTCCCAGGACATAAGTAGCGCGTTTCTTTTTTTTAATAGCTACCTTTCCGCACGTCTCCAATGCGCGTACGCAACTCCAAAATGCGGGGTTCTGGTCTACGTATTTAGTTTATTGATTTCACACGTTCGACCTTGAAATTTTGTTTGAAGACGAGCCTCCTCGCACACAGAAAGTGGTCAAAAGTTGCCCTTGCGCAACAACCTTGAATATTGGCGACCGAGACCCTGGACATGAAAATCGATCGTTCACGAAACCACTTTCGGTTTTCCTAAATATACCTATATCTTTTGAAATGGTGGAAACTAAACTGAGTAATGTATGGGTAATCCATAGATTAAAAAAGTAATATAGATATAAAAGACATTTGAATTAAACCACTAAGCTAAAAGTGAGTTTTTAATTATGGAACTCCAGACCTACCGAAACTTAGGTAACTGGTCGCTGTCAGTAACAGAATTGATGTGCACATTTCCTATGAATTTTAGACCTGCTCGTGTTGTTCTCGGGCTAGGCTCTGGGGGGATATACTGATTTCAGTTCCTATTTAAACACTCAAAATCTTAGGTATGCTATAGGGTGATTCAGAACTTATCGAAAAAAAAATCTGAGTATAGGGGCAGTTCGAAAATGATTTAAAAATACACTGTACGACGCTGAAAACTGGTCCACTGTAAAACCTAAAGTGGCAATCTGCAACCGAACCAAAAATGGAAAGAAATGCTCAAAGAAAGAAATAAATAACATTTTATAACGCCGATTTTATACAGCAAATTGTACTGTTTTTGCCGCTATTGTTATTAATTATTAATAGATTTAATTTGTCGTTTTAATTAATAAAATACGTTGACATACCTGTGTTACAACATTTTGGGCCGTCTTACCCAGTTTCTACAAACTAACCCAAATGTTTCTACTTTTTGTCTGCTTTGAACTCGTAAGTTATCACGAACACTTTGATGCAATACACTTCATATTTTAAATATCCGCACAAAAAGAAGTCCAAATGATTTAAAGTCAGGAGATTTTGGCGGCCATGGTATCGGTCCTCCTCGTCCAATCCCTTGGTGTTAATGCTTGGACATGCTGTACATGGTTTGGATATAATTGAGCCTCGTATATGATACGTCACACCCCTGGAAGTCCTGGATCTACATCTTTTCCACGATTCGGTTTCAAATTTCCCTCGCGTTGCACTCACACCACGATAAAAGTAGTTGCATTTGGCACATGTTTACCGGGAAATCGTTCTGCTAAAGCATTTTCACAGTGTAATAAATTAAAACGATATCCATCAACTCCGAGTTGCTACTAGACACGTAAGCATTTTTGACACTTGAAAAACTAATGTAAACACTACAGTAGGCCAGCAATGTAAACGTTGAAAATACTACAACTTCAATAATGTTTTACTCTCAAACAATAACGATTTTATAAAAAGCTTTTACTATATCAACTCCATTTTTCATGACGCATCTATTCTCAAATTCTTTTAGATAAGTTCTGAATCGCCCTGTATAACTACTAATCTCTCTGGATAGGAGTGGCAAACAAATTTTGTATCTTACAACCTAAACGATAGTTTTAAATATGCCTTTATAATGGAGAGAAAATGTGTTTATTACCTTGTAACTTAACTTCATATTTCATAAATTGATACACCACTATTAAAAATAGCAACAGACTTTATTAGTATCCACTGGTGCTTGGCTATTGTAATTACACCTTACTTAATTGTTACTTTATATGATAATCATTTACTCGCCAAGTCTACCTAAATATTTATTTCTGGAACTCTATCTAAGTTTGTAGACTAAATGTATATTATTTCAGGCCTCAAATGTAGTGGGTGCAATTTTAACAAATTAACTACTTTTATGAAATTGCAAAAACTTAATACCTTTCATGGTTTTACAAACAGAAACATATTGTGGGTATTTCAAGAAAGGAACCTGTAGTCAGAGATAAAATTTATTTATACTCCTTAGTTATATATTTCGTAACATTTAATTAAATTAGGAACCTATTTGCATTATATTTCTTAAAATAATTGTTCTTAAAAGTTTTCATCTGGCATCAAACACTACCACTGTAAATTTGTTAAGAAAAATAAAAATCTAAAAATAGGAGACAACTTAAAACTAAATGATTAACTAAAATTAATAGTTATTTCCTGAAATATCAATTAAGGCAAGGGTATTCACGTCTTCTCAAAAGCCGCTGTAATATTTTACTACACAGAATCATTAGATCTGTTCAAGCAAAAAATCCAGACTGGTTTGAAATTGTCAAAAACGTTAATCTAATTACTTCTTGCATGATCTTTACTGAAAACAAATTAATAACTTTAGTGGTCGAATATTTCTGACAGGTTGAAATCAGTTCAAAGTCCTTGCTTGAACAGACAATATTTGGAGTATATAAATCTCTTAAAATCGCTATTTTTGCAAATTTACTGTTTTACCTTTGAATAGTAGAAATTTTATATCCGTCACCATGTTCGTCAATCTGGTATGTTACTAACATAAATATCTAATATTTTAGTGTTATCAACACATCTGTTGAGGCAAACCAGATCGGTTGGTTAGTGACAATGTTTCCACCGACTTTAACTGTCGTGGATCATTAAGCATAGATAAATTGAATGAATTGATTTGTAGCAGATTAAATCTTTCAAAAAAATCCCTTTTGTTTGTGCACAATTAACAATTTCAGATTCTTGCACAGTACTCTCAAACATATGTGTAAATGCATATGAAACTACATTACAGTAAACCATTTCCTTAAAATGTTTATAATATTTTTCTCATGTACTTAAATATCAAGAAAAAGGATACATCTCTTTGTTCGTTTCTTGTACATGATACGATATCCACATTCTCTGCAACGTATAGGATCTCTTGGTCGAATTTCATTCTCATTGTGACATTCTAGAATTTTGAAAATAAATATTGGTAGGAGTCTTTTTACAGCTTCTACAGGTATTGAATCTAACTTAATAAAAATGGTTTTATACTTACCACCACAAATATAAACCATTGGAGTTTTCAAAGTGCTTGAATCTTTATTAGAGCCTTCAGACATTTTAGTTAAATTAATTTTGTTTTACGATGACGAATGACACCCTAAAATGTTTTCTCGTTTCAGGATATGTTAGTAAAAGATAAAACCTAACCTTAATAACTTTTAAAGCATAAAGTTCCAAACACCGCCATGTGAAAATGATAATGCTTGAGGGGAAAGGGGAAGATATCTAAGGGCGAAGTGACTCAATTAATAGGTAGAACACGGTACGGAACAGCTCCGAACTTCTCTAAGCTGCCCAAGCCATTGAAAAGAATGCAGTATGCAGTAATTATTCATTGTCATTGTCAAATTGTCAACATAACCTCAAAAAAACAATAACATTATTTGTATTTTTGATCTACATACAGTCATTATCTATCTATGAATATTAATAATCATACACACTTTGACTTTTCTGCTTATCAGACCTTGGGAAATTGCAGATTATCGGAATGGCATAATGTATTTTGTTACCTAACCTAATTTTGATTTTATCCACATTTTATCAGTTACATCTTATATAGGACAAAAGACAAAACCAGTGGTATTATTTCTTTTGTAGATTGCCATTTATAGAGAGTAGCATTTATAAACGTAAACAAATACATTTAAAAATGATCAAGGTAAATAATATTTTTCTAATCGGATATACAGGACGATTCCACTTGAAATACTGAAAATGTAGAAACTGATTCCTTATTGAAGACTGAGTGCAGTTTATTCTATAGCGTTTTGCTTTAGTAGGCTTTTTTATTGAGAACAGGATGTTAAAGTTTAGAAAAAAAATTATTCTTCCTGTTGTCTCATGAACATTTAACAGAATTGCAATAACATTGGGATCCGAAGAGGTGTACATGAATAAAGTTATTTCAACTGATGTAATCGTAATTGTATTATATCGGCCAGTGGCATGGAACTGGGTACCTAGTCTAGCCACTATTTTTGTAAATATACACTATTATTCCATGATAACAGTAATAAATTTAAATACTAATATGCAAAATCTATAAAATTGGTTTTCTTGTAATTTTAGATATGCTTCATTTACAAGATACGTACGTATTAAAATTCTTTTATAATTGTGACAATCTCGTACATGTAAAATTAAGTGTCAAAAGGCATAAAAACCTGCAACTTACAATCTACTCTAAATTTATATAGTACTGTCACGGTTTATATCAATTTGACAGATTGCAAAAATTGTAGTCATTGTACATTGATGACATCGATGATTGGTGACATTGTAATCATTTATTAGATATGACATTATTTTAATGGGAAAGTTTTGTGATTTTCATTAGAAATTCATTTGGTATCGACTTTTAATTCAGTATTCTATTTTGGATTCGACATACTCAATATATAATAAAAATGTTTCAAATTCCTGAGATATAACGGGATATTTATTGTTTTTAAATAATATATCAAAACTAAAGTCTTCTACAGCAAAATGTCTATGAAAAAATATAACATTACAATGCTAAACTTTTGCTTTTAGGGTGCAGTGAGTTTAGTAACGGGCGGAGCTTCTGGTTTAGGAAGAGCCGCAGTAGATAGATTAGTTCAACAAGGCGTTAAAGTAGTTCTATGTGATTTACCTACTTCCAAGGGAAGTGAAGTATCTAAAATATTTGGAGAAGACAAAGTGGTGTTTGCACCAGTGAACGTAAATTATTATTATATATTGTTATTTTTTTTATTATAATTAATCAGTTTTGCAGGTAACATCTGAGGAAGATATAAAAAATGCGTTATCATTAACCAAGAATAAATTCGGGAAGCTTAATTATGTTATTAATTGCGCAGGAATTGGGGTAGCATATAAAACTTATAATTTTAATAAGAACTATCCGCATCAGTTAGAAGATTTTATAAAAGTTTTGATGGTACCTATGTGACAAACAACTGTACAGGATGACTTAAAAATATCTCTAATTTCAGGTCAATACAGTGGGAACTTTTAATGTAATACGTCTATCGGTAGGATTAATTGGAGAAAACGAACCAAACGTTAATAAAGAAAGGGGAGTTGTTATAAACACAGCTAGTGTGGCGGCTTTCGAAGGCCAAATGGGACAAGCTGCTTATTCTGCTAGTAAAGCTGCTATTGTAGGAATGACATTACCAATTGCAAGAGATTTAGCTAGCCAAGGAATTAGAATAGTTACTATTGCGCCAGGCAATTATCACATTGTTCAATGGTTGATTAATTTTTTTAATATATATTTTGTATTTTAGGATTGTTTAGGACTCCTCTTCTTTCGGCTTTACCAGAAAAGGTAGTAGCATTTTTAGAAAAATCTGTACCATTTCCTTCAAGATTAGGCGATCCTGCGGAATATGCTCAATTAGTACAGAGCATTATTGAGAATCCTATGTTAAATGGTGAAACGATTAGGTTAGATGGAGCCTTAAGAATGCAACCATAAATTTTTCTCTTTTTCTATATAACTTACATTTTTATAAATTTTATTAGTATATATCAATAAATTTCCATCTTAGAGGAAGAGAGTTTGACATTATTTATATTATAGGCCTGAGAAAATACTTTATTTCATTTTTTAATTCAAATTTTGGAAAAGGTTTTTTTCTGAGATAAACAGGAATGCCCTATATAAACCACTGAAATGTACGATATGGAATGCGTAAAGTCCATTGCGCATCCAAATAAAGGTACCAAACCTAGGACTCCTAGGAGCAGACAAAAGGAGGCACATGAAACTCAGCAACGACATACTTCATTGGTTACGCATGTGGGTGCGAGAGACACAACCATCTGCACGTACGATATGAATTGTGTTCTTAATTTCCCATTATTTTGTTTGTAAACACGTTATTGGCGTACAGTGTGGTTTCTTCTTTTATCTTGTATCTCGTTAGTGTTATTCTTTGTGTATTTTTGTGGGTGTTATTGTTGGAACATGTCATGTTTTATAAGGGACTGTAAAATTAACCAGCATATAGCACGAAATAATTCTTCATATCCAGAATTCAATTTCAGAATCAGCTAACCCCCTACTGCTCCGCCATTGCTAGAGGCACAAAACAAAATATGGCGCTGATCATGAATAATCCATTCGCGCAGCTTTTACCGCATTCCAGTCATCATAATATAAAATTACATTTCAGTGATATAAACTGTGATTGTACTAAGGTGATTTAAAGGTCAAGGAAGCTAGCCTTGACCTTGATTCGACTATCGTACGTTTGCTACCTAGATAAAATATACTTAGATTTGCTAAATAGCAACAGCAGCGCTAAGAAGACGTTTAGCAAATGATGATTCGACCACCGTCTGCTAAATCGCGTCGAAAAAACACGGCTGCTGCGACTTAGCTGACGATAATTTGACCATCGTCTGCTAAACGCTTCGATGAAGCACAACTGCTGCGATTTAGCTGACGATGATTCGACAAACAAGTATTGTATTAGACTACCGACGTGTTTTAAAATAATGATGTATACAAATAAGTCACGATCCATCACAGAATATTAATTATTAATATTCTATTAAAGGTAAGGATGGGCAAAAATAACCGGTTAAATGAATAACCGATTATTGTGTGTCGGTTAACCGGTAATTTTATTGGTTCGGTTTAACCTTATAACCGATTGTTTAAATCAATAACCGCGTGCCGGTTATTTTATAATAATGAGCTGCACCGCTCACCGTTTCTTCTGTTCTGTGCAGTGAACTCTACTCTAAACTAAATGCAGAGTAAGTCGAATTGCTCCATAGAAACATACTGCGCTAATCTAATAATAAATTTTATCTGTAAAATTAATGTTTTATTTCTTTTCAATATGAAAAACTATACATTTGACGAAATATTACAATTTTCAAAAATACATAACCAGATACATGACTACATAATTTTATATTAAAGAAATATACAGATATAGGACTTTAGGTGCATTTTTATATTTTAATTTTTATTTAGTTATTTGTTACTGAGTATTAACAAAACATGTTTGCAACAATTGCTGCCAATAAAAATTAAATAACAGGTTATTAGAGAGAGGTTAACTGAATCAGGTTTAACCGATTACGAAAAATAATAAGTTATCCAATAACCGGTTATTTTTCAATAACCGCCCATCCCTAATTAAAGGTTCTGTGATTTTATCTGTGGTTCTGTGATATTCATGTTCAATGCATATTCATAATAAACCTTATTTTGTTGTAAAAGGATAACATATTTTGTGATAATAATAATACATAGAAACCCGTTATATTACAGAAATTTTAATTTAATATGGCTTTAGTTTCATATGATTACGACAGTGATAGTGAAAATGAAATAACAGAAGAAAAAATAGATTCAACTGAAATGGTTAAAACTAATGTCAGTGTTGTAGCATCTGAGCCTCAGAATTCTGCAACGGAAAGGGTTGCCGAAGACGTAAAGAACACTCTCTTTGAAAATTTGCCATATAAGAAAAATGTCATTAAAGACATAGTCGAAGAACAAATAGAGGATTTTATTCCAAAATCAAAATTAATTTGTAATAAACAAAAAGTAAAAATAACTATACCATGTCTATCTGATTTCAATGATATTGAAGATGATGAACCTTATACTAAAAAGCAAAAGCAGTCTGTTAAAGGTAGTGGTTTAATATCGCTTCTTCCTCCAGTAAAAGGATCAGTTACTACAGCAAAAAGTTTCGTACCTATGGTTGTAAATAAAAAAATGAAACCTACTTCTAAAAGTAATACTCTTGTTCCGGATACAGTAAGAAAAGCCAATATATTGCAGCAAAAGGTACAACACGAGCGTAATGCAGAAAGTGATGATGATATAGAAATACCTGAAACATTTGACGATGAAATGTGGAATAAAATTTGTGGTCGACCAAAAGCTAAACCAGTTGTACATGAGCCTGACCCGCAACATGAAGAAACAATAATTAATATAGCTCCTGAACCAGAAAAACCCTATGATGGCTTAGATAACCAAGCCTTTAAAGAATTGGTCGGCAGAAACAAAAGGCCAGTTGGAAATATTAAACTTATTGACATAAATGAAGAGGAAATACTACCCGAGAAGGATATTTGGATGACAAAGTCATTGACAGATCCCGAAATGGCACCCAAACCAAAGGTAGAAGATCCTGTGGATCCGACAAGAAGAAAAAAACATCATATAACTTACTTAGCCCAACAAGCAAAAGCTAATGAACAGGAGT
Organism: Monochamus alternatus; assembly: GCA_037114965.1. Taxonomy (NCBI): domain Eukaryota; kingdom Metazoa; phylum Arthropoda; class Insecta; order Coleoptera; family Cerambycidae; genus Monochamus; species Monochamus alternatus. The sequence continues at coordinate 6,079,382 of CM073426.1, read as the reverse complement.
TGCAAAATGCTTGGGCAGCTAGTAAAAATAATAGAATGGCTTCTAGAGTAAAGTATGGATTTTAATATGAAATAATATTGTACAGTCTCTTTATAAATCTCTTATCCTATTTTTGTGCATAATAATCTAAACAATAAGTTAACACTGATATGAAAGGACACAATAAAAAATTAAATAGACATTTCACTTGATTTTTCTTTTATTTCATTTGTTCATTATTAATAAAATGCACGAGACAAAATAGTGAAATATTTATGTTTTTGAAGAATCTGTAACTATCATACCTCATAAAAAACTGCAAGTAAAAATGTGAAATTACTTTTTATATTTTCCTCAGTGTTATGAATACTAAATATTAAATATGATTTGTAAAAGTTAAAAATATGCATTTTCCTGATTATGGATGTTGTATCAATTAATCTAATATAATTTGGAAAATCTACCTACCTAATAAAACATTTTAGTGTTTACATTAGCTGCCCGATATACTCGGATCTTCTTAATTTTCTTTTCAAAGTGGGCCACTGGACCAAAAAATTATCTGCAAAATACTTTAAAATTTTTCCAGTAAGTGAAAATGTTTTTGTACGGCAAAAACTTTCAACAAAAACTATTCTCGTATCGGCAACAAAAATAATTTTCAGAAGAAATGCTAAACCACAAATGGGAATACAAGTTCCAGGACCATTACACAATATTAAATTTGGCATTGTTTGCAGTATCAGAGGAATGCTATATAAAATAGAGTACAAAGTTGTAAAAATGGAAGTAATATATGACTGTTTTACAACTCGACTTCTCGGAATTTGATAAATTCTATAATCCAGCTTATTTTCTATAGTATTTCTCTTGGATATTTCTAAATTTTCTACTTTTTTTGCACTAGTTACATCGTTACTAGCCATAACGTAATAACGGGGTGAATATTTAACAAAATCCAATGTTTCAACTAACTTTAACATTTCAGTGGTATGTCCTCCAGAACCTATACAAATAATTGTTTTACAACTCGTTTGTCTCTTCTTAGTTGCATATTTGCTATGCCCAGTTGTTATTTTGTGTATTAAGAATAATATTCTAGCTATGACTAATATTACAAATAAAATGCCCAGCTCAAATTTAAGTTGATCTGAAATATATATATATATTATTAGTATAAGGTACCTGTTTAAATATCATGTTTACTTACTATCCATTTGTTTTGCTTCAATATTTTTTTAGGTTAATTTCCATAAAACTACTGTAATATTCTACCTAGTAAAATTATCTGTGGTAATCAGGAATCAGGTAATTTCGCTTAGAAATATAAAATACCTAATTTCGAATCAACCTTACTAGGTGTTCTGTGGTACCAACCATAGATCAAAGATAAATCATATAGAGAGTCACATTCCATTATATTCTGAATACATGTTAACAAATCATAGAAAATAATATTTTGCTCATGCTTAAATACGTCATTTTTATCTTATCCTGCTTCCACTATTATTGTTCCCAAGAACAATAAACTGGACAGGATTGCTATATTCAAATCTTTCCGTACGATACAGTTTTATTGTGACGTATTTTGTTTCCTCAACCGGTTTGAATAGTAATAAGATGTAATTTAACACATATTTAAATTTTTTGCACTAAACTTAATAGGAGATTCTGACATGAAAATTTAGTACAAATATGTGACCGCGACCGCTTCGCTTTCAAGATATACGAGCTGCTAAAATCAAAAGGATCGTTTATTTGACTACTACTACAAAGGAACAATTAAACAAACTTTATTTAAATTTAGTATTAATATATATAGTCTACGTTTTTAATGTTTAGGTATAAACGTTTTATGAGCTCCATAGACATATCTGTTCACTTGCTGTATGTCATCTTCTGAAATACGGTCAAGCATTTCTATGGTTTATATTTGTACATAGATAAGTATATTTTCAATATCACAGAAAGTCAGTGAACATGTAATTTTATAATGTTTGTATGAAGTTATCATTTTCATATAAAAATTAATATAAATACATCCTTTAATTTCCGCCTTTCAAATAAAGAAGACATTTTAGATAGAAATATCTGTATAGTATTCATATATTAAAAAAAAATACTTTGTAATTATATATAATCGACCTTTCTAGTTCAAACGGAACACAACTAGTTGAACTTGATTAAATCGTTAGCTTATATTCTAAATTTCTGAATTTAATGAATTAGTTCTGAATTTATGAAGATGTTTTTCAATGTGCTGTGTGCTACACTGTGTGGTTATTGGTGGTAATAACACACTTGGCTGGCATTCACATCACAGTTGTTTATCTGTTAGTGCACTTTTTCGCTTCCGAAGCGCCCTTCTTGATATTCTAGACAAAGTTTCATTCTGCGAGATAGCAAGCCATTTTTTTATTGTCGTAGTTGTGTTATTACCACTCTTTATTATTGCAAGATATACCTACACTATTCACGGATACTCTTTGTTACTGAACCGCACCACTTACACTAATATTTTGGTCTCGCCTTCATACAAATTTGTTCACTCGATATTCCTCACTTAGATTAGGGTATTTAAGATAATGAAAAAACGCCATAGAGATTGAATAATTTTCCATTCGAAAGACCACAAATTCATTAATAATTTAATTTACAATCACAATTAAATAAGCGGAAAGATATACTTAAACTTTAAACACGTGCACACCCAAGGTAGCTGTGCAGTGGCGTCATTAGCAATAGAAATTGAGCATTACACATAATTTTATACAAAGAATTTACTACCGCTCGTATATTTCTGTGTTGACTGTTTTAAATGGTCAGCAGGTTTATGACATGAGTCAGTCTCTACAATTTTGGCGGTTGGGTATTAAATTACTTTTAAATATAATATCATGTATTTATTAATCTGTAATCTTTATGTTTGTTTTCATCCTATTTGTTAAATATTCAGGATAGTACAAATTCAATACTATTTTGGCTTCCCTAATTATGTGTTCTATGTTTTCAAGAAGATTTCTGAAAAAAAAAAGACAATATTGTATAAATTAAGAGAAATGTCAAACTTAGGTAGTACATAAATATTCAATATAAATGAATATAAATGCATTACGATCTCAATTTGTCCACTTGATGAGAACAAAAAGAAAAAACTGTAATTTTGTAGTAAATTTCTAAACAAACGTACCATTCTTTTTTATACAGGTCGCATTTAAATATAATATGCTTACTTTAAATTATTAGAGTAACTGAGATGATTACGTTGAAGGCAATGAAGAATGGCTAAAGCTCCTTCAAACAATTTAAGGCCAACCCCTCGAGAACTTTCTCCGTTTCGACCTTTTTCGTATTCCAACCATAAATGGAAATACTTAAACAGATTTCCAACATCCTCTGAAAATTCAATATTAATTTAATGATTCTATTCAAATAAATACACACATACCATGTTTCAAAAAAAATCTGTATAGGCGGAAATAAACTTGTTCAAAATCTTTGTGATATTTATATAGACATTTTTGTCTGGTTTCTAAACTTTTCAATAGGCCTGCCGGTACATCGGGATCTACTAAGGCCAGAAAGAAATGATTTAAATTTCAATTATATAAAGAGAAATAATATGTGTAGATACCTTCTAAAAAGTCTTGAGCATTGTTATTACATAATCTAAGGGGCTCCAAGCTATGCTCCTGTCCACAATTCAGACAACAACCAATAACATCTCCTATCGAGTCTGGTACCTGTCCTTTGCACTTGCAGCATAAGTAACTATCTAACATGTCCTGAAAGGATTTTATTTTTTTTCTAGTTGATTTAGAGGGATATTTTGTGTGTTAAGACAGAGTTTTGTTTACTCATTACTCACCACCTCCGATAACGGATTTTGACAAATAATGCATTTACACTTAAAACCATACAATTCCTGACAAGCAAGCTGTCGCTGTTCTTTCCTCATACTCCGGTAATCTATACCATAACAATTTAATATTTCTCCGTTTTCCGAAATGTCTTCCAGAGCCTTTACAATAATTGTGTCGCGGATGAAACTAAATACAAAAATTTAAATTTAAAATGGTTGAAAGTTGTGCTTTCTAAGAATATTTCATGTGCTGTTTGCTACGTTACACAAAGAAATACTACTTAAATAACTTTTATGCATGGCATCATCTTCAGCCACATATAGATCGCTCTGTATATTTGAGATGTTAGGAAGTTAATTGAAAGCATCCATCTAAAAATTATGGAAAGTCGAATGATCTAGTAAATCCGTAAACAGAGTTATCACATCTAGCTCTAAAAGTTTTCGATATCTAAGCAATGCATACAAAATTAAAGTTTCATGTTTAATTTTTTTTTTTTTAAATTTGTTGTTTTATTGAATCTGACACAATAAAATATTGATATTTTTACCATAATACCGTTTTTGAAAAAATAATTCAATAGGTATTTAGATCGTTCAATCAATCAAATCACTGTTAAGTAAAACTACCAAGAAATTTCAAGATTATAAATTATTTAAAACAGTTAAATTAAATGTTCAAAATATCATCCATTGGTTTCCTGACAACACACAAGCCTATGTACAAAATCATCTTGAGCATTATTTAATACATTCCCGTCAATAATTCTCATCCCTTGCCTTATTTGGTTTTTTCAAGTCTTCGATATTTTGAGCCCCGTTTGCTTTAACCTCGGATTTCAAATAACCTCATAAAAAGTCATCCATGAGTGTAAGATCAGGTGATCTTGGATACCACTCTATTCGTCCGCGTCTTCTAATTTAACGGTCATTAAGAGATAAATTTAAATAAATCTCAAATTTGCTGAGCGAAATGAGGTGACGATTGTCAAATGTGGATGTCTATTTTCAGATGTTACTTTTGCTAAAACGGTTAAAGATAAGGTATATTACATAAAAAATACTTGGAATTTCATGGCAAGTTGAATAAAAATACACCTTTCATCCTGTATACATGAAAACTGGTTTAAAAAATGGGCAACTGAAAATAAAAATTGATGGGTCCAAGCGACTTTCCAAAAAACAAACACCTGATTTTTAAATAAATTTTTTTCATACTTTTACCGCTCACTGTATGAAATAAGTGTTTTGTCGGTTGTTAAATGTCAAGGAATGAATGAAAGATAAAAGAATTTCTTTAAATCAAAAGGTTTCCATCAATTTATTCACAATCTGTTTATTATTTATAACCTTTCCCAAAAAATATCTCGGATGCCTCTGCCTAAGGATGAATCTCTGATTTTCAGAGGTCATTTAACTATCTATAATTTATAGATGAACTGTAGGTTGAAATATCTCTAGTAAGCAATCATTTTAGTGACTTGTGTAAGATAAATTTTTAAATGAATTTAATTTCCTTAAATGATAAATGCCATCTTACAAATTGGTTATATTCGGCCTACAAGAGTGGTTCATAATGCTGACTGATGGAAAGATGCCACAGGCCACAGATATAAGATCATTCGGAAAAATCTCATCTGTTGATGGGTATGCCCAATGTTCAATAATACTTGAATTACACGTAAATTGTGCAATATGTTTTGCAATGAAGCCACCAACGTGATTAACTAAACCATCCATATTATCTGCTGGATGATGTTCCTGCTTCAGAAACCATGTAAAAAATTCAGTGTGTTTTTTCAAATATGTCACTACAATGGCAGCCATCTGAAACATTATTTTCAAAAAATAGTATTTAACAAATAAAAAAGTTTTATAGCAACAATTTCCATAACTTGAAAGTGGATTGTTTAGTTTAAGTTCACGTACTTTGAAAAACAAATTTTTGTTAATACTGTTACATTTTAAAATATAGAGCTGACCGGTTTTTCTACCAAACCCTTCAATTTTTATGTTCGACCTGGATACAGAACGTTTCACAACTTATACGACAATTTTTAACCAATATATGGACTTTTAAATATGAAGCCGATTTGTTAATTATTGTGGTAATAAAAATCCAACAGAAGCGATGGAAAAATCTGATAAAGTTACAATAACTGATCTCTCTCGTGAAACCGAAACAACATAAAAAAGGTGTTACAAAAACCATCATCTGCTAATTCTTGTCGCCTTTGTATACTTGTCTGTCGAATCACCTGAATTCTAATCCAGAATTCTGTAATGTGCTATAGTGTGCTGCCGCACGCGGTGAGTCACTGCTAACGGGCAATGGAACAGACAAGATAAGGCACGGTTGGTGGGATTTAGCCGACGATGCACAAACTAACAAAACCATACACAATCAGAAACCTATCGAAATAATTAACAAGGTAGGGGGCAATATTAGCGTATGATAGATACTTACTGTAATGTATGCAACTAAATTTTTACTTTTCTTGGTTAAATTTGTACAAAGTTTGTTGAAATATGGGTAGTTGTTATTTCGGTTGCCGAAATTCTTCAAGTCTGCCATGTGATCAGATGAAGAGATACTAAGGCCATTCTCCCCTGCCCCTTTCAGTATTGCCCTCAGTGCGGGAAAAGCTATTCCCAAATCATACCAAATGTTGGCTTGCATTCCTGCACATTCCCATCTGTGACAATTATCCCATGAAGATGTTCTACATGTTTCGTCACAATAAACAGATAATGTACAAGACTTACAACTGGAAAAAAAACATGTTTGAAAAATAACTACACAATACACGTACAGACAAGCATACACTTACGGAATGCTACTAATCACATCCTTCAAACAATTGTAACATTTGCAGGGGTGGAAATCTTTGTTCTCTTTAAAGATGGGGGCAAATACAAATGCTTTTTCAATAAAAAGAATGTCACCTCTATCAACCTTTTTCTTTGCTATCACATGCCTTCCCCTCACTTTATCATAACTGAAAACGTCACATTTCATAAAATAATATTCAAACTATTTTCGACCTTACCTCATTTTTATTTTGGAAGATGCATACGCAAAATTGATATTTTCTCCTTCATCAAATTCTGGCAGTTTCGTCACATTATTAAAATTATCATTTCTTTGTTTCACTTGTTTCATTTTCATTTTCTGAAGTTTTTCAAAGTGTATTTCTAAAATTGTGAAAATAATTTAGCATATAAAGTGATGAAACATATTACAACAGTTGTAGAAGTTCTTCAGCATTATAGATAGGTACTACTTCTTTTTTGTAAGGTCTAACATGTGTAAGATGTATACTCATCTTCAAATTTTAAAGAAATAATGCAGAATATACATTTACTATAAACTAATTATAAAAGTTTAGTTAGAACAAATGTTCTTACAAAATCTCCTATATACACTATGTCAACTCTTATTTTGATTAAATTTCTTGCTTATGTGACCTAAATTTCGATATTCTGAAACAATAATTATCAGTTGGTTCCCAATTTAACTGGTCTTATTTATACTATGCTGTAGCTTTCAGTCTGATTTAATTTAGTAAATATAAAATATTATTAGTAATTAAAATTAAGTACACTGTTAATTCATTACTTTCTTATATGTTATGTTCTGGAATTGGAATATTTATTCTGTTGAGCAATAAACTGAATATTATTATTATTATTATTGTTACATACATACTCTTGTCGCTAACATCGCTAGATGACAAAAAATTGGAAATCTCTATCAGCCATTTTTCAAAATTTTGTTCTTGCCCAGTTTCTAAGTAACACAAAGCTTTTCTAAAGTATACTTTTGGCCTTAGATTTATTGGATAGTCCATGCTAAGGCAAAGATTGATATCCTTTAAACAATCCTGAAAAGATTTTAAATTATAAGGCATACATTATTACATTTGCAGCAAAAAAAATATTTTTGGTTTACAATTGTGTACTAAACTTATTTCAAACCACATATTTTCTACTCATCGATTATGAGCTAATGGTAGCCGAAGAAGACAATTTGGGTAATTTAAAAAATGTTCTATACATTCCCACCATGTTTTGTTCCCCAACAGATTAGTACAATTACAGTATATGTATGTGACGAACTTGATTTTAAACTGTGAAACTTGTTGGAAAAAAAATTATATAGTCACACACCTTAATATCGTTAAGAGAACTGTTGAACTGGAATTCAAAATTACCTACAATGTTAGAGAAATCTAAGAGGTCTTGAGGAATACGAATTCTAAAAATCTCACTTAGAACATAATTTGATTTACTGGGGGAGACTATATATCTGTATAATAATGAGGGGGATCATTTTTAGTTGCCAATAAATAAGTATGAGGTATTCTAATTTTATTATTAAATTTCAATGATTAAACTGTTTTTTTTTACCTCAAATTCTTTTAGTTGAAAAGAAACAGCAGATCTATTAGCCAAAGCAATACTATATTCCCTGCCGCTAGGAATGGCATAACATAAACTTTTTGTATAGTATTCTAAACTCTTCTCACAATTGTTCGACTTGTAATAACTGTTTCCTTCCATCCTATATAATCTGGATATGGAGTCATTCTTTTCCACTTTATTGTTAAAATGCGATTCCAACCAAGAATCTATTGGAGATCTAAATATATATTATGGTTACCTATTCTATAACCAAAGTGATCATTAAATTACTCACAAGTCTAATGTGTAAAATTTTGAAAATATTTGTGTGAACGTTCCGTCATAATCCTTAAACATATTTTTATAAAATGCCAGTAATGTATCCATTTATTTTTGCTACAAAAAAAAACAAAATGTAATTAAGGCCTATAATCAAATTCTGACAGTGTTTAGACGATTGTTAATTTTAGGTTAGGACCACAAATCGGATTAGACCACAGAATATATAATATAGGTTAAACCATAGAGGCATGGAATCAGTTCACAGATATGATTAATCTGCGTATCACGATCACGGGCTTTTTCTAAACTATTCCAGAACGTTGCTGATATTTTGAGTACGCAACAGGCATGCGATCCATAGATAAAAGAAATTATGCGATCAGTTATTTTTCGGACAATGATCTGTGATCATGAGCAGTATCATGTTATGTTGATTAACATTAAGATAAACACATATGACTAAATTAGTTACTCATATGGATAAACATGTTGAGTTCATAAAAATTATTTTATTGGCTGTATCTAACGGCATCAAGCATTCCAAACGAAGTGCTTCCAGTCCTTTGTCTGCTAAACGCGTTGCCTTGTAAAAGCACGGCCGCTGCGATTTAGCAGACAATGATAAAACAAGCGCCGGCAGAATGCGGTCGCTTTCGCTTGGTAACGTTAGGCGCAGCCATTATTTTCGCAAGTAAAATTGGAATACGCCTCTTTTCTTTCGCCATTAATTCGCAGGAATTTTCGTAAAATTCGCGAAAAGTTGACACTTTCCCGCCATTAATAATTTAAATGGAAATTTTCGAAAATCACTAGAATATTTGCGAATTTCGAGTCCATCAAAACAAGGCTTCATGCAGGGCATTAAAATCTTTTGTAAAATAGAAGTAACATTATTCTTTGATATGAATAAGAGACTGATATATATGCCAATTAACAAGATCAAAATATTTATCCAAAATAACTTTCGCATTTTTGGATTTACATTTCCCATTTTGGAAATAAAATAAGAGTTCGAATTTTGCACAACTTTTTATTATTAATATACAAACTTTAATAAAATAAAAATAAACTGCAAAATAAACTTTTTTATATAATATAAAAATAATTTGAACTTTGGCACACGACGAATGCTAAATTTATTTATAAAAAATGTGCTATCAGATCACCCTCATGGCTTTAAATATCTCATGCACTTTTATTAATGAATTTTTGTGAAACAAAATCCTTTGCTCTGGTAGATAAAATTCAAGATCTTCCTTCATTTTCATTACCTCTGCCACAAAAATTTTCATGACATCACTAAAAAAAAAAAAAAACAAATGTGATTAGTTCTACTATCATAATTAATGAATTTATAGCCATTATCGATTTCAAAATAAACTTAAATTGATCAACAAACATTTTTTAAATTAAATATACACTTTCACTAGTAATACTTTTAAAAAATTTTCGTGTGTAAAGCATAAACATGTAAACACTAATAAAATTTATTTTTTTAGCCATTGGTGTATTCAGTATAAAATTCCTCAGAAAGCTAGAAAACATATAATATTGTTTTCAAAAAAATATTTGAATATGTTTAAAGAAGTAAAACTGACAAAATCTACAATTTCCGGTACAGGGATTTTGGAAACGGTAATATATATATACAGCAGGCTGGATAAATCAAAGCACCTCACGCGTTGAAAGTCCTGTGTGTTCGAAGAGCTATGTCATCGAAAGCCTATGAGCTCGAATACCTGCCTGTTTGAATAGAGATGTGCACGCTCCCGGCTGACTGGCAGAGAGAGAATACGACGATGCAATTCGCCTTATTCGTTATCGCAGTAAGAAGATAACGCAACGGTGTTCACAGTGATGTATCACTTTCCACAGAATTTTAAAAACATTAATTAATTACCATAATGCAGCCTTTTGTTAAGACGTTTAATTATTATATGATGGGTGTGAAAGTAGCCATGGAAATTAATCCATGGTTTTCAAATTAAATTTATATGCTTAATCGTTGATTCCAATACATCTATCACATACATAATGTTAAAAATCTCACTTGTCTCCAATATTATGAATCGAATAAAACGTAAACTTTACATAAATAAAAAAAATAAATAAAAATATATTTACCATAAAATACGTATGATCTTGTTAAAAAAATATTGTTTGTGTAGAATTAGTATGCGCCTAACAACGATAATCATTATTACACAGATAAATACCACCAGAGTATCATTTTGCAGACCCCCGTTATTAAAAATACTGACATCTATATAAATAAGTAGCGAATAACTATTGTAATACAATAGCAATATTATAATCTTGTCCCTACGACTGCTGAAATAACTTCTGTATAAATGGGTATATCAATTGTTCAATTGTATTATATCTATATGTATTTTGCAGTTGAAACATACAAAAAAACAGTACTTTTACAGCATGCATACGAAGTAAATATATAGATGGTATTTACCACATGAAATAAAATCACAAGTAAGTACATATAATAATAATTAAACATCTTAACAAAAGGTTGCATTATGGTAATTAATTAATAATGTTTCTAAAATTCTGTGGAAAATGATACATCACTGTGTACACTGTTGCGTTATCTTCTTACCGCGAGAACGAATCATCCAGGCGAATTGCATCATGGTCTTCTTTCTCTGTCAGTCAGCCGGGAGCGCGCACATCTCTATTCAAACAGACAGGTATTCGGGCTCATAGGCTTTCGGTCATGTAGTGCTTCGAACACACAGGACTTCGAACGCGTGAGATGCACCCGGATAAATTAAAATGAAGTTGTCCATTTTTTCATGCCTTTCAATTTTCTGAAACAATATAGATACTACTTTGTGTAGTTTCTGAAATAACGGATGACAAAAATGTTTTGACTTTTCGTTTGCGAAAAATAGATACAAAAAAATCAGTTTATGTGACCGAATTTAAGAAAGAAACTTATCATGATAGGTGTTTATAAAGCTCACAGATACCCCACTTACCACCCAAGATATCCATTCAAAGTTACACCCTGTATATTTACAAAGAAATAATAAACATGTCCGAATAAAATCAAATTTGATTCAATTACATATTTAGTGAATACAGTTAATACTAATATGCGCAATTATTTGGGCCAATGTTTCTTATCAATGTGATAAACAACATATTAGGACTTGCATTTAAATAAACATCACATTCTGATTTAGTTCCTTCCGTTTGCATAATAAAATTAAAGTGATATGCAAATTTTTGTTAATATATATTATATGTCATTATATATATAGTCCCTAAAAGACAACGGTTTTATAAGGTAAGCTTGAAAATGAATACACTGTTAATACTGTTCTTAACTTACTTTATGTTGTACTGTGTGGACAGTGTCAAAATAATTTGGGATAATTCAGTTGATTATAATTTTAATAATTTTGATATATCATCTCGAGCAGACGAAGTTCGTATGCCTAATAGATTTTTTATATTTCCAGGTAAGGCTAAATGTAATACAAAAAAAAAAAGTTATAGATTTTTATTAACTGTAATTTTTTTTAAATGTCAGATAATTTTGAACTGACTGAGACTAAGAATAGGGAATGTGAAAAATATTTTCTTTAAAATACTGAAATACTCATGTAGCAATTTTCAAATCTATGTACTCATTGCGAATCACCCTGCATGTTAAATTATTTTGATTATATTGATAGGAATTGTAGGAAAATTGATTTGAATATTCAAATATACAGGGTGTCTACATTTATTTGTGTACAAATCCGTAAAATCTTCATTCTTTAAGATAATTATTAATAATCATTATTTTTTTTAATGAAAAAAAAAAAAACTGTTTTCTCTGACCCTACTACGGCATTTAAGATGGCGATCCAAGACCTGCTATGACTATTTTTATACCTCAGAATTCAATAAAAACGTTTAGCGATACTCAGGCCATCTCAGAATCTTTTATTCAAATTTCACACATAGGAGTATTGAAGGACCCTGAGTAACACCACGTTATCAGACTTGAATTCGTTATTGAATTCGGGGCATATAAAAATAATCATAGCAAGCCTTGGATCGCCATCTTAAACGCCGTGATAGGATTAGAAGTAACAGTTTTCAATGACATTTAAATCATAAAATGATTATTATTATTATTTTGAGAAATAAAATTTTTACGAATTTATACAAAAATAAAACTAAGAACGTTTAGAAGAAAACACTCGGTATAGTTTTTTTGATTATCTTGAAGAATAAAGTTTTTACGGTACACAAATAAAAGTAGACACCCTGTTTAAAGAATTATCTTAACTTTATGGACAAATTGTAGGAACGAAATGGTGCGGTGCTGGTAACATTGCAGAGAGCGACAGTGATTTTGGAATTCACAGAGACACCGACAAATGCTGCAAGAACCACGATTATTGTCCAGACATCATTGAAGGTTTCCAAACGAGATATAATTTAACAAATCCGTCATTTTACACAAGGTAAGATAACTTGCTTACTGTACAACTGTCTATGACTTTCTGTTTCAGGTTGAATTGCAAGTGTGATCGGGAATTTTATCAATGTTTAAAGACAGTTAATTCAGCAGCATCTATGCAAGTTGGTAATTTATATTTTACAGCTCTAGGAACTCAATGCTATAAAAACGAATATCCTGCGACTGGATGTGAGAAGTATAGCTATTTCCCGTAAGTTTTTAATTTTTAACAGATACAGTATGCGCCAAAAGTATGGAATAAATTCAATAAAAACGAAACAATTTTTTGGGAAAAATCATCAAACAGGTCGATTTTTAATTTAAAAAATACATATTTTAGCGTAAAATGCGATTTTTAAATGTCATTTGTTTTCGAGTAATGACGTCATCGATTTTTTTTTAAATGGCAACACCATATTTTTTTCCTTGATTCCGAAAGATCGTTTAATTCTCTATCAGACAGTACTAAAATTTTGCCCTCTTACATAGGAAAGTTTTCGAGTAAATGATGATTGAATGTTAGAAAACGTAAATCAATTAAAATAAAGCAAAAACGTTATCAAGTTTAGTTTTTCGAATTCCATAGTTCTTTTATGGATCAAGTAGGTGAAAATCTTTGCAAAGTGTTATTGTCACACCGACTTTCTAATAAGTATTGTAAGCGACATAGAAATTATTATTCAATTTAAAGTATTATGGCACATTTAACTGTTACTCAAAGAATTGAAATTTTAATTCTTATCGGATGCGGGAATATGACTAGAACTCAGCAGGAAGTTTGCGATTTATTTAATGAAAAATATCCAGATCGCCCTATCAGCCAATCAACAGTCAGTAAGGTAGAGTCTAAATTTAGAGAAACTGGCAATGTTGTAAATATTCCAAAACCTGGACGTTCAAGCATTAATGAAAATCAGAAACAGAACATTTTGATAAGTATGGTGGATAATCCTCATAATTCTTCACGATTGGTTGCATTAAACAATGACACTAGTCAGAGCACAGTGCTACGTATCTTGAGGAAGGAAAAATATCATCCCTACAAAATTCAACTTGTACAGGAACTCAATGAAGATGATCCCGATCGCCGCTTACACTTTTGCGAAATTCTAATGGATTTATGTCAAGGAAATAGGAATTTACACCGGCAAATACTTTTTTCAGATGAGGCCACATTTTGTCTGAATGGTACAGTAAACCGTCAAACTTGCAGATATTGTAGTCGGGAAAATCCTCATTGGATGGCAGAGGCACATACCCAACACCCTCAGAAATTAAATATGTGGGCTGGAATAGTTGACGACAGAATAGTAGGGCCTTTCTTCTTTGAAGGAACCCTTACAGGACAAAGATATTTAGAGTTTCTAGAAAATGACCTTGTTCCAGCCCTTGCAGTAATTTTTCCTAACGATAATGACCCTGACATTCCTGACGATACCATATGATTTCAGCAAGACGGTGCACCTCCGCAATCCGCGCCCTGTACGAAATTTTTTGGACAACTGTTTTCCTGGGAGGTGGATCGTCAAACGCGGACCGATAGAATGGCCTGCAAGATCGCCAGATCTTACACCTCTTGACTGTTTATTATGGGGATACTTGAAGTCAAAAGTGTACATTAATAAACCGCGTAATTTAGAAGAACTTCAAAATCGCATTCGGGACGAAATACGCAGAGTTACCCCAGAAATCATTCATAATGTGCAAGAAGAATTTCTTCACAGACTTGCGCATTGTCAAGAAGTTGGTGGATGGCAATTCGAACTTTAATTTAAGTATAAAATTTAATCAATTGTATTTTATTTTACATACCTCTAAATTGTTACTTTTTTATGGATAAAATTTACGTTTTCTAACATTCAATCGTCATTTACTCGAAAACTTTCCTATGTAAGAGGGCAAAATTTTAGTACTGTTTGACAGAGAATTAAACCATCTTTCAGAATCAAAGAAAAAAATATAGTGTTGCTTTTTAAAAAAAAATCGATGACATCATTACTCGAAAACAAATGACATTTGAAAATCGCATTTTACGCTAAAATATGTATTTTTTAAATTAAAAATCGACCTGTTCGAGGATTTTTCCCGAAAAATAATTGTTTCGTTTTTATTGAATTTATTCCATACTTTTGGCGCATACTGTATAATAAATGGTGTAACACTCATGACGATTTCAAAATGCCAACAATAATTCAGGAGAACAATAAGCCTACAATATAACTTCTTGCGATTTAGTTTTTGAGACATAATAATTAGCCATGAAAATATATTTTTTTCTTTTATTAAGCTTATATTTTTTAAAAAGCAGTGGTACTTACAGTAAATTCATGGCAAATTGTGACATAAATCTAAGTAAAGTAATAGAAGCTTTTGGTAGTTATTATACAGAGTGTAACAAAAAAGCACATCATCTCATTAACAGCGTACTTTTGGCGACATAGTGTGACGATTGAACCCTACTTACTTATATACAAAATTGGCTACCTACAGGGTTTTAAAATGTGGTTAGCCACGACAAATGTCTATTAAATTTCAAATTGATAAGTGAAAAATTGACATATGCCGAAAAAAATTTTAAAAGTTCAACTTTAACATCCCATATCCCATAAGGGAGACTTTTTGTACACGGGATTGAAAATGTGCAGTTAATAGGATGACCTGCTTTTTTATTATACGTTGCACATGTTGGCAAATGTAGTTAACTTACGATTAAAAGAAATATATTAATTTTTAGGAGAAAGAAATGCCTGAACTACATATTCGACAAAACACAAGAAAAAGAATATCAATGGTTTGATCTACCGAACTTTTAAGATAAGTCATCTTTTGAAATAAAGTCAAAGTTTATTGTTACGCATTTACTTACAACTCATTCTCCGATACATCCTTTAGTTTTGTAAAACTCCTCATATCCAACACCCCAGACACAAACGCCACTTTAGCCATCAGTATCGGCAAATATAATCTAGATAAGTAGTGTTCAAGAATGCTGAACGACAAGAGTCCATATTTAATAGCTTCCAAAGGTTTTTCTAGATGGAACTGAATATAAGTTTCCTTTATTTTACTTTGAAGCTGGTCTTACCTTCTCCGAGGACATACTTTTCATACAGGAGTTTGTAGATATCCAGCAACTTCCATGAATTCGAAGGGAATATTTTACTGTAACATTCTGCTAGTCTAATAACGTGGTCGGTAGCAAATGTTGCTTTATCTACAATATTTAAAAAATCAATAAAATGTATCCTACTTGTCTCTGCCTCAGGCTGAGAACGTGTTCAGAACTTAATACTGTAAGTATTTTGAAAAAATCGGAAAAACCACATATTTATGCTTGTAACTATAGAAATAAAAGTTTTATACAAGGTGTTTTGTAAGTCGATCCAGACAGAAGGTTATGGTACAAGTAATTTTTGACATATCTCTTTAATATACCATATTCCGAAAACGCTAGGTTTCCAACATTTTCTATGAGCAACATTGGAATCATTGTGTAGAGTTGGAGGGAGACTATTGTGAAGGTCGATAATAAAATTTTGGCGAAATTTAATTTGCTTGTTTTTTCTTTGACAAATTCAACTTAATTGCCACACCTCATATAACCTCTTGCAAGGAATGCATCGACGTACCCAACACTCTGTATATTAAATTGTGTAATATGTTATTTTTAATGTTTTTAAATTAGACCATAGTAAAAAGTACCGGTGAATCAAGAGATAAAAAGAACACGTTTTGCATAAAGAGTTTCCAACTTTGCACTTTACTTACATAAATTCTGGCAGATGGTGGCGACTTTCAAGTTATTCAATATCGTATCAAAGTTAAAATACCTCTGACACCTGACGCAGTACCCCATTACTTTGCAATTTTCTAGGTCAATTTTCTTGGCTTTACCAATATTGCACACTTGACATCTGTATGGGGTGTCTATCTAACAAAAAAATATGAGTTTTACCAGAAGAACAGAAAACAAAATTACTTTTTCATCATACCCAAGTGCGTTCGTATTCGCAGAAGTAACATTTACATGTGAAATGAAATATTTCTTCCGTGATCATTTGTCTCTCAGAGAATGTTAACATTGCATCGACTTCTTTGTAACATATCGTAATCTCCTCACCTGGTCTAATCGGCTTAATACTCTTCACAACGACCGAGTCATAATATATTCTAGAAATAATTTTAACCGAATTATATTTGAGTTCATAGCACAAGATTCAATTTATAATTCATTTCTAACACCGACCATCGTCTGCTAAATTGCGTCAACTTTAAGACTAAAATTATGCCACTGATACTATTCTTGCTTCACACAAATTACTTCTGTCTAAGTATTTTACATTTATGTATTATATGTATTAATAATGGGGTATTCTTTAATTTTTACTATTGAAACACAATATAATATTATTTTAAGATGTATCAATTAATAAATTAAAATTGATAAGAACAGAAACATATCCGTCAACATATATTTTACGTTTATCATAATTGTTAAGAAAAGTCAAATTACTGATAGAAACAATTGACAACTATGTCATATGTACTGTGCTGCCACATGTCACTGGAAACGAGCAATGGAACAGACTAGACAAAGCACGGCCGCTACGATTTAGTAAACGAAGCACTGACTGATAAAGTTTAGTTTAAGCAATTATATGCGCTGTAACAGAAACGATCGTTAGTAATAAAATTGTTCTAAACTCTTCTATTCCATAATCTTCGAAATGCCCTAACTATGATAGTCTGTCTGCTAGATGATAAGTACTTATTATTTTTAACCACTTACAGAACAACCGCGTTTGGAGAACAAGCATGGTTGAGAAGTGCAACTGTCGGACATATGGCTTTTCCTTCACCACTCGCAATATTTATTCCAAATCCAGCTGATAAGTTGGGATATTTAAGGATGATATTGTTGGCTTGGGCTTGACAATAGTGTTTAACCAAAAGACCTCCTATATATAAATACAAATCATGGAGGTTTATTCTTTTTTCTTTAAATTGATCGAAAAATCTTGTTTTCATTATCAGGTATATCACGTTCCTTGCAGAATTCTGAAAAAGTGAATTATGTATGCAAACCAGTAAAAAATAAATATGTTTTTTTTTACTTATATGAGCTACCATAGGAAAAGCAAAATAGCTTGTAAATAATGTAAGTAAAAAGGGGCAAAATTACATTTAAAAATACTTACATAAAGTATTTCGTTAATCTTAGCAATACTAAGTTGTTGAAAATTTGTCTCCAACATGTATAAAAACGGATAGTTGTTATCGACATTACCGTAACACTGACCAAGAATGGGATCACTTTTAAAATTCTTACTGGTGCCATATAACATCATTCTCAACGATAAATAACTATAGTCTGTGTCGTCCATTGACCAAAAATGTCTTTGCAGACCGTAACACTCGTAACGGTGATAATTACTGTAAGCGTGCATCATGCAGGCTCTCGAACAGAAAATACATATATTACAGCCATCACATCTACAAAAAGTTAGTAGTAAAATGTTAATATTGAATAAAAATTTATTTAAAATAATGCATACAAAATGCTAATTATTGCATTAATTTTTCACTGAAAATATATATTTTTTTTAAATAGAAGTGTAACATTTTACGCAAGTCTATATTGTTCAATAATATACATATAATATGCGGATTAGGTATAAAGAATTTTAAAAATGTTACAATTAATTGCAGGTAACATTTAAAATCAAAACAAAAAACTATACAGAATACATAGGTAAGAAATTTAATAAAATACTGAACTATTGACTGAAAAAAATTGTACATCCCATTTCAAAATTTCCCACCGCAAAAATTCTGCCTATACCAAAGTAATTTTAAATTAAAAATAAAATTTAGTAAATTATCAACTCACGTAAAGAACATCTTACAAGCTACACCACAATTATGACATCTATATAGGGATGATTCTCTATCTCCAACGCAGGTACAAAGAGGCTTAACTTGTAAAACTGTAGGCGGCTCAAATATTAGAATTCTATTTTTAGGTATAACAGTATTTGCCATTAAGCCTCTTCCTTTACCGGGGAAATCACTACAAAAAAAATATGTAATGTAATGATGAAATTGAAATACTTTTTCAAAGTAAAACCTACATTAGTTCTATGAATTTCGAGGCATAAAGTAACTTCTCATTTTGCTCATCTATAGGAATAGAGTCACTGTATAAATTTAGCGATTCCCTATAAAAATCTTTATTTACATCATTAAATAAGTCACAATAGTCTCCCATATTTTCTACATCTCTGACTAAGCTCAACATAACACCATTATCCCTAAAAATTAATATCAGTATCTACATAGGTAGAACGCGCATTTACTTTTCACATTTTAACATATTTACTTGATAGCTGCGAAGTATTTCACGAACGCATCACATTCGTTAACAAATTTTTCTTGAAAGAAATATTTTCCGGTTTTCATCTCGTTTGGCTTTACTCCCACTAAAAATTAAATTTAATTACATTTTCAAGTTGAGAAATTAAGAATCTCACCTTCCGATTTACGCCCGTGTCTGAAACAAAAAAAAGAAGTACGTAATAAATTTGTCTGAAAATTTAAAATACACTGCCATTACATACTCGAACATTTTACCGCCTTTTTCATCTATCATTTCCATATTATTGTTCTTCATTTAAATTTCATTTTAAGGGACGAAATTACTGAATTTAATTGTAGAAACAATGTTTAATTTTCAATCAAAACTGAAATTTTTCAATATTTCAAACTCAAGTGCGACGCGAGAACGACGAGCAGCAAACAACCTGTTGAACACAAAATTAACCTCAAACTTTACCAAGAAATGGTGTCTCAAATCGTGGGAAAACGAAAGTCAAAACAAGGAAACGATCTCGCGTATAGGCCGATTGCATTTTATAATAACCACGATCACAAATCTCACGATTCTTCACACCCCGAGGCATCTCCACTGCGACCTTTAACATTGTCGTGCTTATTTTAAATTAGTGAAAGTGCTATTAATTTATTACAGTGTGAAGGAATATTGCACAATAGTTATTTCTATAATAACTATGATTTGACTGCCTATTTAGACATTAAAAAAAAAATTATGTAATATGTAAAGTGGGATTTCTAATATACAGGGTGTCGCGGGTGTCCCAATAAAATTAGCCTGCCATAAATTAACTGGATTCTACGATCAAAAATAAAAAAAAAGTTATAAACATAGTTCCGTAAACGCTCCCTAACGGAGCTATTGCTCTTTAAAGGGTTTAAAGGGGAAGCCCAAAATTTGATTTTCTCCACATATTTTCAAAACGGATCGAGATAAAGTCATAATCTAATTATTAAACATCGAGAATCGTAATTAGATTGCGAATATAATGTTCTGAAAACAATACCATAATTAGTCATAGACGTACCAAACTGGGGGGATTATTGGATAAATATTGCTCTAATTTTTTCATGTCTCAATGTTTTTGCCATCAGGTCAAAAAATTAAAAATGTTGAACAATTTTAAAAAAGGTACTCTTGTTTTACTTCGATAATTTATTCGGTTTACGAGTAATATTAATTTAAAAATTGTGTGATAATACCACAAAAATATTGGATATCCAATATTTGCGCTTGCATATCATATATGATATGCAAGCGGTCAAATTGTGTCTAGTAGGCTTTGAAAAGTTATTTGTCAGCATATTTGACACATATATTACATATGTTTTTATATTTTTTTAAGTATTAATGGCCTATATTAAAATTAAAAAATTTACAAATAATTACATTACTGATATGCATTTTAAAAATATTTTAAATGTTAAAAAGCTTGAATAACACCTTTAATATGTGTTAAATAAGTCAACAATATTTTCTCAGAGCCTACTGGGGATATTTTGCCTATTTACAGTTTCCATCTTAAACTTTTGTGGTATGTCACAAAATTTTTAAATGAAGATTACTAAAAAAAATAGAGCAGTTTATCGGACTGAAATAGGAGTACCTTTTTCATATAAAATATACCAAAATTTTAAATTTTTTGTTAGAGCTCCACTGACCTCCCAGTTTGATACGCCTATGATCAATTATGAGGAATTATTTTCAGATCATTAGATTCGCACTTTATTATCGTCCCTTTTGGAGATATTTGAGAAAAATCAAATTTAAGAGGCCACATCTCTGTTAGGGGGCATCAACGGATTTATGGTTATATAACTCTTTTCTTATTTTTGATCGTAGAATCCACAGTTAATTTTTGGCAGGCTAATTTTGGGACACCCTGTATTTGATGATGGAAAATAGTAGATCTTCCGAGCATAGAGGAATATTTAATTAGTTATGACCTCGATTTTAGTGAACAAAACAAAGATAGGATCAGGTTTTGTAGCGTAACGTATTTGTTATTGGAATATTACATGGCAAGCAGCTCTGTTTTTTTATCACAATATTCTGGTTTTGCTACAAACTTTTATTAAGACTTAGGGCCTCATTTAGGATTTTGGGCGCCTTAGGCTATACACATATACAGTCTTTTTTTTCTTGTCTAATCCTCAAAGCTGCAGCTTAGCAACCTGTTAAGTAAATTAGGCTTTGGCATCTCTTACTTTTTTGTATTGGAGGAAAAAATAAATTTTACACAAATTTTGGTTATTAAATTTTATTAATTCCTTTAAAGCTAATTTACAATAAAATCTTAGTAATAAGCCCTGCTGCGATCGTTACACCCCCTACCCTTAGCATTACCCGGCCCAGCTCTTTGCAGTCACTGTACAATTCCAACGCTATCGGCTTCGACACCTGAATTTCGACAATGGCGCTCGTATTATTGCCCAAGAACCTAGGGTGCTTCTTTAGAACTTCGCCGGTGCTCTTATTTAACTGGGATATCAATTTGCTCACGACGGCTGGTTCCACTAAAGACTGATGGTGTAGAACAACAGAAAATCCTTTGGTAATGGGTATGGTTACATTGAAAACCACAATCCTTGCCTGAAACTTTGAGGCGACCGGCACGGGATTTTGCGGATCGCACAGGATGTTACCAATGGATACGTTTTGCATTTCGACGCCAGACAGCGTGACCGTAGCTTGATCGCCTGCGAATACCACTGTTTTTGGTACTTCATCGATGCTGAGAGATTTTACGGCAGCACCTTCCCTATTGGGACACACCAAGATTTTGTCACCTATGCTTAAAGTGCCAGTTTCTACACGACCGGAAACACAAAATGCCGATCCTGTACCCTGAAATTAAAAGTATATATTATATTGCAAAATATCAAATTTTGATTTCATGTTAGATAAAAAGAATATTTGGAAACTAA
This sequence comes from Monochamus alternatus, assembly GCA_037114965.1. Classification (NCBI taxonomy): domain Eukaryota; kingdom Metazoa; phylum Arthropoda; class Insecta; order Coleoptera; family Cerambycidae; genus Monochamus; species Monochamus alternatus. Next base: position 6,057,063 of record CM073426.1, on the reverse strand, counting down.
TTTCCAAGAAAAATATATAAAGGGTATTACAGAATGTAGTTACGAAAATCTAGGCTATGTTTAAAAATAGGAAAAAAAAAATTATATAAGCATCAGTTCGGAAATGCCTCGTTTTCAAGATATAATTATTTAAAAATTTTCTGTCTTAAATATTATAGCCCTTCATTTCTCGAAAACCAATCGATATGCGATGAGATTTGGTACACAATAGTCTTTAATTACGTCCACAACTGTGACAATAAACAAATATTCAAACCTAACTCACCTTAAATATATCATTGACAGATAGCCTAAAAGGCTTTGAAATGGGACGCTCCGGAGACCTGAAATTATCTGTTAACGAAAAAATATAGTCATAACCAATCCTTAATAAAACATCATACAGAGCTTACCTATTACATCCAGTAAACAGGGCCCATCGTACCAAATCAATAAGCTATTTTCTGTGGGTTTATTGACTAAGTTTTGTCCCGTGAGTCCGCTGCATGGTACAAACGTTACATCGGATTCTTTAAATCCGGCCTGTTTGAGGAACCCTTTCAATTTGGTAACGATCTCATTGAATCTCTCCTGGGACCAGGCCACAGTATCAAGCTTGTTGATGGCGACAGCCAGTTGTGTAACTCCCAGAGACCTCACCAAGAGAGCATGTTCTCTTGTTTGTCCTCCGTAATCGAAACCGGTTTCAAATTCCCCTCTTGTCGCATCAACTACCATCAAAGCAACGTCTGCTTGTCCCGCTCCTGATATCATATTCGGGATAAAGTCCTTGTGTCCAGGGGCGTCGAGTAACGTTACCTGAAAATACCAAAGGTATAAACACCTAAGTAAAAGCAAATGTGCGCTAGATGTAGATTATGCAGCGAAAGTGTAATTTGAGTTGTTTTTGAGGGATAACCGTAACTTACATGTTTGGTCTTTGTGTCGAACTGAAATCTACCAACGTCCATGGTAATACCTCTGTTTCGTTCTTCGCCAGTTTCATCGAGAACCCAGGCGTACATGAAGCTCTGTTTGCCCAACTTACGGCTTTCTTGTTCGTATTTGTGCATGATTCTTTGGTTCACCTTTAAAATTAATTTATTTATTATTTATTTCAATGGGAAATCTCTCATTAACGTACAGATTATAAAAAGAAACAAAAAGTTACATAATATCAAAAACATACCATATAAAAGAACAATATACAATAAATGTATGCATAGAGCATGATCCAGACAATCGAAGGCCTTTACACGTCATTGAATGAATTCATAACTTGCTCTTTGAAATTAGTAAAAAACAAACCAAAGAAATCCATCTGAAGACCATTATCGCCTCTTACCATTCTTTTTAACGGAGAACAAAATCCATAATTTCGACTGTGATATTTAGTATAGAACATATTAAACTGGGTATCAACAGTTTTCACTTTAACACCTATACTCTCAAGACGAACAGGCATTAATTAATTTAAAAAAAAAGTACATGTGTGCCTGGGCCCATCTGTTTTCAAGAGAAGTTAACCTCAAACGAGTGCTAACTCAGAGTAATCATACTCATAATCATCGGCCTTAATGCCCATTTTATAAACACAAAATCCCAAAAATTTATGCTGGATTGACTCAAGCATGTCGATATAAACATGATAACGTGGATTCAACACAAGTAAGATTTGTTGAATTAATGTAATAGGTAAAATTTCTAATCTCATGACATCTATGAAAGTTGATATGAAAACAGTTACTAATATTCAATCATCAGTATTCAAACACCAATCGATAACATTGTTAAGATCACTTTGAAGTTTAACACATCATTTAGATCAGTAATGACTATTAAAAATCTTAAGATAATATGCAAATAATATAAACTGAGAAAATATCTTGGACACAATATCATTAATGAATATATTAAAGAACAGCGGACCACAATGGCTACCCTGAGGGACACCAGAATAAACATCAATAGTACTTGATATAAAATTCCCAATTTTAACCCACTGGGTTATTAGACCTATTGCATAATGCAGCATCCAATACTTTTTCGATTTAAAATTAAATTGTCAAGTAGTCAAGAAAATTGTTCCACAAGCGTATTTTATTACTACTTCATTACAGCGTAAATCACAAAAACTAACTCTAGTCACAAAAGCATAAGTCTACCCTACGTTGGAACATATCTCAAGAACGATGGTTAATGCAGACTTTACGAAGTTTACTGGAATTACACCCTTTTAAGCGAACGGTACACGCCTTTAATCAATCTACAAATGAATATTTTAAAAATAAAATTATTATCCTAGACCAACCTGTCCTAAATCGCACAGAAGACGTCCCATAAGCGTACTTTTACCAGCATCAACATGACCAATAACGACCATATAAAGATGCTCCTTCCCCTCGCCTCTCTCCTTTTTGTATAACTGCTGAGGATCATATTTGTTCTCCCTCACCTTTCCAGCTTTTAATTCATCAATTCCATCGGCCGTGGAGGCAGCCACTGGCGTTGCCCTTCCAGAAGAAGGAGACTGAGATCTAGGTGTTACGCTGAACTTGAGATCCTTTTGAGGCAAGTCGAAACCCTTTGTGACATTGGTTGCAGTCTTTGGAGTTGATGCAACCACTTTTACACTTTCTACGTTGGCAGTTAGGTGGTTGTCGGTTGGACAAGTACATTTATAAATACATATTTACATATAAAGGAGTATTTTATATCTTTCAGCTTTTAAAAAAATTTTGTACCATTTATTACCGAGTCAGGAATTTGTACTTTTAATTTTACTAGAAATATAATACGTTTACAATTCACAAATATTAGTTTCAACTTAAAATTTTTCACTTAAAAGTAAGATTTAAAAAATATGCAAATAACTAGATAAAACTAATGACACACATTTGCACACACATACAATAGTATCCCAAATGTAAAAAAATAAGCACAAGAATAGTTTTACAGTATTGATGAAACAATTACCATATCGCTTTATTAAAATTACTGTGTGATTAATTTAATCATTGACAATTGACACGTACAATCACAAGTAAATCTATAATATGTAAAGTATTTTATTGCTTGGATAAAAATCACAGTGATGTCATTTAAATATAAGTGGAAATAAAGTTTTAACTACAATTTGCAAAGTAAAACTGTAACATTAAATATGAAAGTAATTTTTAATATTAGATTGTAAAAATTTATTTATTTTTTTTCAAAAACAGTTAAAATATTTCTTAAATCAGTATCAAGCTATATATTTACGTTTTTCCAAAATTAGTAAAAATATGAAAAAGAAATTCCGACAAATAAATCTTATTCAAATTTAGACGCTGTTAAAGAGTAGTTGATTAACTTCTTAGTAATAAAAAATAGGACTCATCTAATTTGCTTGTGCTATTTTACTTATACCTATTAATATTCTTCAAAATTTAAAAAAATACATTTTCTTTCTCTATTTCATAAAAAAGTAATTTGTTTTTAACATTTGGGATTCTGTTCTGCTCTATCTTCTCAAATGAGAACTAATAATGTCATCAGGAGATGGAACGTTAAATTCGAATCTCTTAATTTTAGTTAAATAAACATGATTGTACAACCTTTTTATATAAGGTTTTGGTCTTTTATAATTTAAACATAATGCTTTCCCAAAGCTACTGGCACACTTTTGATATCTTACAGAGACCTTTAAAATATTACTTATGTCGAAGCTGCACGGTAATAGTTTTCTATTTTTGGGCAACATTTTTTGGTCATCACAATCCACGAAGGGAATTTCAAATTTTTCAGAATTCTGATCACTGTTAGAGGCAGAAGAAATGCTGCTTGTTGATTTCAATGCTATCGATAGGTCAATATGCCAGCCATTTGTCACTGGTGACTTATGGTCAATAGAACTCATGGAGTTCGTATCGGATAATTTTAATTTGGCCAGTTTGCTTACATTTTTGTTTAAAACATTTTCACTTTCATTGTGACTTTGTCCATTTTCATAGGTATCTTTTTCACACTTAACAGGCTTCTTTTTTAAATGGTTTGATACTAAATCTGACAAACTGTTGAATTCATCGCTACTATTATTCGTTGAATCCACCGTATCCAAATATCGTTCGTTAGAATTTAATTTACAGTCTGAGGAAGTCAATTTTGGTATGACAAAATTTTTTGATTTATTACTCAAATTTTTATTAAATATTTTAGGTATAGTGAATTCTTTTGCTGAGAATTTTGCATTGGGTTTGAATGGGTTTGACATATTACATTCATTTGCAGACATATTCTGATTTTTATTTTTTGAAATATTGAATTTCGGAACTGTAAATTTGTTAGGTTGCGTTCTGACACCTTACCTTACAAAGTGCATAAAACGATGAACAGGAACATGAAAAAAGAAAAAAATATATAGATAGTTATATCATTGATAAAATACTGTGTATTGAATGCATTTCAGTTAAGCAAATCTCATATTTTATATAAACATGACAAATGTAAAATAGTTTATTTTTTATACAGAAATGCACTCAATATACTTGACATTAACAAAAAAAAAACTGTCACAAAATGTAGGAATTTTCTTTCTATTGACATTTGTTTGTCCACAAAAGAACCTTTTAAAAATTAGACCAGAAATATATTCATTCACTTAAAAAAGTTAAATTAGTCATCTAAAGAAGCTACATGAAATGTGAAAGCCATTTGTTTCTAGACATCCTGTACTTCCAAAACTTTTATGACAATTTTTTTAAACATTTTAACTCAATTTGTAATTCACCTTTTTCCTTTCTCTCTGTTGCTTCCGACTGTTTATACCTTGGATCTTCTAAAATAGCATTCACAACTTTTTCAATGTCAAATTTATGAATAAGTATAAAATCTATCAAGTTATTTCTCGGTATATTTATACTTCCTAGAATGTTTTGTATTTCGTCGATACAAGAATCAAGTCTTGAGTCGGTCATTTCTGCTTCGGCTTCATCTTCTTCTTTAATACCGTCTTCTGTGCTTTTTGATGAATTTTCTCTATTATACAAGAACTGTCTATTACTAGGTGATATATAGTAATCATCATCTATAGAATGTCCATACACATCATCGTATCCTTCATATTCTGATAAACATGGAATGGAAGTTTCAAGTGATTTTGATTTTTTATTCTCTAAATATCTTACCGTCAGAATAATCCATATTCCTAATATCTCTATGTCGCGACATTTTTTAATATAGTATATTCAACTTTCAGTTAGAATGAGTAAAGTACATATGGAATTTTATAGACAAATTCTCATGTGGAATTTTGTAAAAAATTTTAAACCGTTTAAACAGTCAAAGAAAAATTAATCACCTTTATTATTCTTATTCAACATTTGTTTTTTTCATTAAAACATAAATCTATAAAAAAATCTTAATCTACCCGATCTACCCAACTTGTCATAGCTGTCAAAAAGTGTCAATGACATAAGGACAAGGACATGTTGATGGACGATGGATACCGAACAGGGAGAGAAATATCATGATCCACGCGTAATTTGGGCTATGGCCAATGGCTGTAGTATTGTAAAGTTAAAGTTAGCCTACCTTCTAATGGTATATATATCACAGTTTATTAAATTCGTCGAGTGAAGGTTCCAGAAGGTGGCTAAATCCCGGCTAAATGCGCAATGAATACCAATGAAATTCATATGTACACGACGAAGTGGGAGAAATTTTATTTCTTGACAAATCACCGTGCCCCTTGAGCGCGCGAATGTGCGCGGCTAAATGCGCAGTCGTCTTTTGGTCGTCTAAAAAAACGAAATCTGGGACCTCGACATCAAAGGAGCCAACGTAAAGACGCCGGACTGTATAATAGACTGTGTATATATCAACTATCTCGCGTCAAGAATTCAGGCGTCTTACGTCATGGTTGACATTAGGCAATTGTCTTTATTTCAACATAATTTTCTATATTTGGTCGCATTAAACACACATTTTTTTGCAATTTAATGCAATATATAATGCAAACATTTAGTGTAGTGTATAGTTTTATGACCCTCAGTTGCAATTTCTTAAATATTTTAATAAAAATATAATGAATTATTCATTTGTTCGTACGACGTAAGTCGTCTGAATTCTTGGCGCGAGTATAGCTAGGTTTGTGGGGAAAACGGATCACGATCTGTAAAACCCGATCTAATTTTATCTTTATCGAAAAAACAACATTTGATTAAAACTGACTTGTTCGATCCAATCATCTCATCTGTGTCAAAAAAACGCAGCTCATATCTAACCATTATCTAACCATATATGTAATACTTATTCATGTTTTGTGCCTTATTCTATATACAATCGTTTGCAATAATAATGACACTAATTAAAATGAATATTACGATTCCTGTTGAACTGCTGATATATTCGTAATGAAATCTACATTAAATTTTTAACATTAGTTATTAGTTGTTTCACTCACTTAGATGAAATGAAATTTCTACTCAGAACTTCCAGAAGTTGAAAAACTATTTTAAGAGAGTGTCATTATTATTGCAAACGATTGTACACACATACTTGTTTCATAGACCTTATTTATAAGGTCTATGACTTGTTTATTTATGTTTTATGCTATTTTATAGGTTAGCTGCAAAATATATGTTTTTGTATGTTCATGGACAAAACTAAAACTTATATATTTTGTGACTAAAACTATTAAAACATAAACCGTCTTTACAAAGAATGTATTGTTATTTATGAACTTCTTTTCAAGAAGACATTCTTTATTTGGACTAATTTCTCTGCATTAAACGAAGCATAAAATGGATAATATATCTCAACAGTCCGATGAGATTGAAGTACTTAAATCTATCTTTGAGGATCAATGGGAAATCAATATAGAAACTGGGTCATATAGTATTCAAATCGATGATGTAAAATTGTTTATAACCTTAGGTCCTGAATATCCGTCACATGCACCTCCTGAATATGAGTTATTGGCACCTACCCTAACTAGTTCTCAGAAAGACATAATTAAAAATGCATTTCAACATATTTATGAGTAAGTGTCTAATCAGATCAATTTATTTAAGTCAAACAGTGTTTAAAACTAATAATTATATTTGACCAATTAATTCTTGTCTTTATGTTTATTGAAAATAGAGAAAGTGGCTAAATATTTCTGATCATTTGAAAATGGTCAAGACATTTCTATCCATGTTTAACATTCTTTAAGATGCTAGAAACTAGAAAGTCAATTTTTCACATCACTTTTTACGATGTTTCAAAAATTGTTATGGATGAATATTTTACTATTTCAATTAATTAGTCCTATATAATGTTATATTTTGATTTATAAGCTGTATATTTTAGTGAAGGATGTGGCAATCCGATTATTTTTCAGTGGATAGAAAAGTTAAGGGAAATAATTTCCAAGCCTACACCACCTGAAAATTCTTTGCATGATATTTGTTCCGATACCTTGACGATATCTAGTGCAGATAAAACTGAAGAGGGTCTTAAGCAGGAACTTCACAATTTGAATGTTACGCATGGCACGACGATAGTGGACAGGAAAAGCGTATTTCAGGGACACGCTTGTGTAGTAAAAGATGAGAAGAATGTGAAGTGAGACAATAAATATTCAGATTGTTATCTTTCCAAACTGAATTAAGTTTATTTTTAGAGAATTCATGAATTATTTATTAGAAAACAAGAAAATCGCTCAAGCTACTCATAACATATCGGCCTACAGAATCTCGTTGCAAAACTCTGTGATTGTACAGGTAATTTAGGGTCAAAAGTGCAATCAACATTTATCACACAATATTTAATTTTGTTTAGGACTGCAACGATGATGGAGAAACACACGCAGCTGGTAGAATACTCCATCTACTTCAGATTTTAAAGCTTACGAATGTCATGGTCGTAGTGTCAAGATGGTGAGAAATTAAATAACATTTCAATGTAGAATTTGGCACATAAATATTTTTCTTTAGGTATGGAGGCACACACTTAGGTCCTGATCGATTTAAACATATAAATAATGCTGCGAGGCAAGTGCTGTTACAAGGTGGATTTATAAAGTCTTAAATTTATCGAATTTGTTTGTCCTTTGTTTTGGTAAACATTAAAATGAAATGTAAAATGCTTTTGGTGCTTATCTATTAATATAAACCTTTATTGTGTATATAAAAACTATTATATCTCACTAACGTCGAAACTAAATCTAAAATTATTATCTGATGGTGTAAAAGAAAAGTCTTTCCTATTCTGATGGGAATCCTTACTCCACTCAATATTTGCATTTTGTGTATCATTCTGTAACTTGCCACTATTACAAGGAGCAGACGTAGACTTTGTGCCTGAAGATGCAAGGTTAGACTTTTTCACAAATATTGATTTTTTGCTTGGCATGGTTTGTTTAACTTTCATATTCACTGCACCTGTAAAAAAGAAAACCTCGGTAGTGATTTTCTTATACCTACATATTTACTTAAAACGTACTTCTAGAATATTTCTTGTCGTCAGCTGCCATCTTAGCCCTATAATCTCCGAATGACAATCTCATTACTTGCCGTTTCTTAACTAACGGTGCAGTATTGCTCATTAGAGTATTTAATGTTCTGGTATGATCTTGTTCTAAAAATATAATAGTAACAAGTAGAAAATATATATTTTTACTCTTTACCTTGCTTATTGTTTAATTTCCCTGATTTAAGTGCAATCTGAATTTGCTGTATGCACCAACAGAGTTCTGCTTCAAACTGGTGTTCTAACTTGGGCGTAAGGGATGTACTAGTACTACTAGTGTCGGTTGTAGTCGCTTCTTTCGTTTTTGAGGAGTCATTTGAACATTTTTTTACATTTATGTGACCATTTTTGCCCTTTGAAGGCATTGCTAAATTTATCAAGTTGGATATGTTTTATTAAATATTTTACAAACCACAAACATAAACCCTAAAATTTAATGTTGTGATTTAAAGGTTAACTTTTCCACAGATTACTGAAACTTTTCTTATAGTGTTTTCTATTATGTTGCTCTCAGAGTGCTCTGAGTGCAATCTGTGACGTTATAAGTTCTGTTACGGATCACTCCGAATCCGAGCAGGAGCAATCCTTTTCAGAGCAAAATGAAACACACATTGGAAAAGTAGAGGGAAGATAACCTCGAAATTTCCTTCGGCTAGAGATAGAGAAGATTTCGTTTTCCGATTTTCGAGAAGAATCGGAAGAACTAAGAAATTCAGTGACTTCAATGAACCGACGTTTTCTATTCATATCAAATTAAAAGTAAAAAAGTAACACAAAACGAAAAAAACAAATCGCCTGTGATGTTTACTCAACTTAGACCTTCAAATTAAATATGGCCGCTTTGTTTACCTTTCCCTTGCTCCGACAAATTTTTCAGATCAATAGAGAGCGCCCTGGGAGCGTTCCGTCACAGATTACGAGCAAAAATGGAACGCGCACTCTGAGAGCGAGCGCCAAAAGGAACACGCGAATCTGAAACAGAGCACTCTGAGGTTGTTCTGCAAGCAATAATAGAAAACACTATTAGTTTTCTTTTCATCTGCCAGTGTTGCCAGACAAATTTCAAGAAAAGTGCCACCACAGCTTAAATGCCACAGTCACCATGGATAAAATATATATTTTATCAACTAGGCTTCTTTTTGCAACTGAAATAGTATCTTGGTATGTGTGTGTACTGTGTAAAATGGTGTAATATCCATTGCATAGAACACAAACCTGTGGCATAGAAGAAGATACCTTCTTCTATGGCTTGTTTGTGTTTGAAAAATAGTGTGAAATAAGTTGCCCTTGGTTGTTTTGGTTGCTTAGTAGTAAATGGTAAATAGTATATAACATTTTCTAATTACAAATAATGGAAGGTGTACACGAATCAGAATTATTGCAAAGCAGTAGTGAATATAATTTAGGAACCCCAAGTCACTTAGGAGATAGTGCAGATGTTATTAGACGTAGAAGGTATAATTGAGGTTATATCACTAAAATTTATCAATATAGCTACTACATTTTTATAGCTCAAATAGGTCTATAAAGCGAAGGAAATTCGATGACGAATTAGTAGAATATAGCCTAGGAATGCCGGGCGTGTCAAACATAAAAGTAAATGTTTTAAATTAGATGTAGAGAAAAGTATATTATGACAGTTCTTTTTAGAGTGGCAGGTCTCGGACACATTCGTCTCATTCAGATTTTTCAGTAGCTTCTCCCTCCACCCCCCCAGTGGTAAATCAACCTACAGCAGTTCATTCACATTCTGATCCTAAAAGGAAACATATAGCTAAAAGTATACCTGGCAGTTCGAAGCGCAGCAAAAAAGGAAGGCAGACAAGTCAATTTGTAACAAAAGATTTAGGTCGGTGGAAACCAATAGATGATCTCGCTTTGATTATTGGTGTCCAGCAAACTAATGACTTGCGTACTGTTCATTTGGGAACTAAATTTTCCTGTAAATTCACGGTTCAGGAGTTACAGCAGAGATGGTATGCTCTTTTGTACGATCAAGCTGTATCCAGGGTAGCAGTGTCTGCAATGAGGAATCTGCATCCAGACATTATAGCTGCAGTTCAAGACAGGGCATTATGGAGCCAACAGGAGGAAAAGATTCTAAGTACTATAAAATCGGTAAGTAATTATTGTTTATTGGTTTGATTGTTACGTATTGTCTTCTATTGTGTATGTATATAGAAAGTAGTAGTAGTATATTGATTTGATATTGACATTGATTGATTTCAGTTTTTGGCACGGTGAAATATTTCTTATTAGACGCTGTATGCATTTATTAAAAATAACTATTTATACTAAGCGTTATAGAGAAAACAAATATTTTTTAATTTTGTGCGATCTTACGTTCATTAGTTAACTGTTGCATATATTTTCAGAATGCAAACCCTTCTCCCACAGTAGAGACTTTTGCCGACATTCTCTCACAACATGCCGATATTTTCTATACCGGACGCACAGCAGCTTCACTGTTTCGGCATTGGCAAACTTTACGTATGTACCATTTACTACCCGACCAAGTCCTAGGCCCTCTACCCACATCTGGACGAGCCATTATGACATTTAATGATGCTGAAGAGCTCATACAGGACTCGGAATTAACCGAACCTCCAGATGAATCCCTCGATAGGGAGCTGAAGCTGCAGCAGAGGAGAAACGCGAAGGAGATAAGACAGCTGGAGAATGAAGTGGGCAGGTGGAACGTTCTTGTGGACAGCGTGACAGGCATCTGTCCCGGCGAATTGGACAGTCAAACCCTTGCAGTGTTGAGGGGAAGGATGGTCAGATATCTAATGAGGAGCCGAGAAATCAGCATCGGAAGGTCTGGCAAGGGGCATATGGTCGATATCGATTTGTCCTTAGAAGGTCCCGCCCATAAGATATCGAGACGGCAGGCCACGTTAAGGTACTTATTGATGTCTTGGTACATTTTATTAAACAATTATTTCACGTTACTTAAAAAATATATCTTAAAAACGTATTCATAGGTTGAGGAATACTGGAGAATTTTATTTATCCTCGGAAGGTAAACGACCGATATTTGTGGATGGTCGTCCTATCACCGCTGGCAATAAGGTACGTTTATACGACAACGCCGTAGTGGAGATCTCATGTTTAAGATTCATCTTTTCCGTCAACCATGACCTCATTAGAGCGATCCACAACGAATCGGTGAGATACAACCTGCCCCCTTAAGTTGGTTCTTCCGTCCCGTCTGAAAATTAAATATTTTTATAAACTGTTCTTTAATTGAATGTTCCCTCATGACTCATATTTACATGTAGAGTAATAAAATATTTTGAAACTTCTTTTTGCTTTAGTCGAATAACGAACGAATTTTTTTAATCTGTGCACTTTTATAAGTGAATAGTTGATATGAATTTTTTAGTCCTAAAAAATAACCCAGTAAATCATAAGCAGCATTTTTTAAATATGGAATAATTTTTTTATTGTCTTTTAGGTCTTCCTGAGCACGTGGTTAAAATTTTTGTACTTAGCCATAGTTAACCCTGTATATGTGCGTTTTTTCTTAGTCACAGGCATACCATAGTGTATAACTTTATGTAAAGCAAGTGTTAATTAATGAATCACCGATAACGGAACTTTATTAATACAAAACATTTCCATTCATTTATCTACTATGCAGGGTGGTCCGTAACTGTAAAATATATAGTGGCACAAAAAAGCTTAGAAAAGGCAAGCAAAAAGCCAGGTGGATTAGAAATGAGTTGTGCCTTTTCATGGTCGTTAAAATACACCAAGATATGTGCTGCCATTGCTTAAATATTGTTAAAAGAGCGATGTTAGAAAATGCTATCTAGCATCATTATTTATCAACAGAAAGAGCTGAAATTTGGTCCAGAGGGATAAGAATATTATGAGAAATTGATTTTCGTCGAAAAAATTTTTGTACAACTGGCACAATAGTGGATTTTTACAGAAACAGATGTAGGATTTAGAATAAAATTACGAACACATCAATACCATTTTATTTGAAGAATGATAAAAAATCTAGTCTTAAAACAAAATTCAAACTTAACAAAATACACAAATATTTTACAAATCCTACATTAATACTCTCCAGAGACGCCCATTTTTCTGCACACAAATCTCAGTTCTTAATTTAACATTGTGCACAACGTTTTAAATACTTGGTGAAATACACTTAAAAGCAACTGAAATTTTGTGATGCAGGTCTTCACCATTGCAGTATTATAAGGCCCCGCTGAACCATTTCTAAATTACTAATACTTGCAATTTAAGATTATCAGTGAATTTTGAATTTGCTTCCTTAAAATTTTTAAATACTTTCGCAAAATAAGGTTTCCAACAATAAAAACAAAATTAGCAAATATCGAATCAGGCAAAATGATTGTTGATTTTTGTTTCACGTCGAGGATAACTATATTATTTTTTTATATTTAAATTATTGTATTTTGTTAATTTTATGGATTATTCTTCAAATAGAATAGTAATGTTACATATTGACATGTTCATGACTTTATTCTACATCTGTTACTGTTTAGATTCAATATGGGACTCGTAAAAATCGATTTCTTGTATATTTTTATCTTTCAGTACTAAAATTTCAACTCTATTGTGAAAGTTATATGGATAGATGGCATTTTCTAAAATCGCTTATTTCAGTTTTTTTACAATATCTCAGCAACGGCAGAAGAAATCTTGGTTCTGTTTGGTTTATATATTAATGGCCATCAAAGGCATAACTTTTTTCAAATTTGAGCCATCTGAAAAAAAAATTACATAATTTCATTAAAATTCCAAGAAATAATTTGATAGTTTATTAAAAGCTGAACATTTAATAAAATTGCATATATTTCACATAAGTACTTGACAAATATATGTATCGATACATTTCAACTATAATATTGCACTTTTGTCCTTTGTGTCAGCCTCGACAAGCAATAATAAACAAATTTAAAACGGTGAGCTAAGAATTTTATTACGTTCATTGTTTTTCTTTTTGATCAATATTTTCGGCACTGCTCTGACCAAACTGTTGAAGATTATCGACTTCCATTTGATTGGGATCGATAGGATACTGCTGATTTGGATCGTCTGCATACTGTTGATCGCCCTCTTCCACGTATTGCTCATATTGTTGGTTGGGATCGTACTCTGGGTGCACGTTGTACTGTTGGTTCGGATCGTACTGTTGATTAGTAGGATCGTACTGATTCGCGTCGTACTGTTGACTGGGATCATATTGTTGGCCGGGATTGTAATCTTGGTTTGGGTCATAAACTTGATTAGCATCGAACTGTGTGTTGGGATTGTAATCTTGTGTGTATTGCTGTTCTAGTTGATCAGCATATTGCTGAGTATTTTCTGCAAACTTCTGATTAAGATCAGCCTGTCCGATTGGTTCGTTTTGTTGCGTGTCTGGAAGGTCATATTGTTTTTTACCTTGATTAATGTCAAACTGTGAGTTGGGATCGAAATCCTGTTGTTTGTATTGTTGTTCCATTTGATCAGAATATTGTTGATTGTCTTCTGTGAACTTCTGAGTGGGATCGATCTGTCTGATTGGTTCGTTCTGTTGTTTTTCTTTAGAGTCGAATTGTTTTTTTGGTTCATTCTGATTCTTCTCTTTTGATTCAGGCGGATACTCGTCTTTTGCTTCTTGCTTTGCAATGTTAGCCAGTCGTTCTTTAGATGCGGAAGACGGTAGCTTAGGTTTGGTTTTGGTGCCTTGTTGAGATTGTTGATGTGGTGGCAACGCGGAGTTTTGAAATTTGTCCCTGCTGCTTTGCCGTGAAGATATCTTTGGCTTGTACGATCCAGTGCTACTTTTACGACTTGAAATTTCAGGTTGTACTTGAGCTCTAGTGGTTTGAGGTGATCTGGTTCTTTGACTGCTATTTGGTGTGTAATGTTCCTCGTCTGGAAAAATAAAAATTTTGCGACATTAAAGAAAATCTGAAAATTATTTTGAATTACTTGTACCTTTGGCTTTAGACGCAGACATCTGTGACTGAATAAACCTATTGTTTAAAAATTCTAGGCTAGTTTGTAGTTCCCGTATTTCCTCCCTACAAAGAACACACACAATTAAAATAATCTAGTACCCTCCTTGCTAATGATATGTTTATTTTTAATATTTCTATTACTTTAAAATGTCCAAATTCTTTTCAGATTAATCATATTGTTTCACTACTAATCATAATAAAGTTGTATCCGTTTGAAAACAAAAGAATGCAAACTTGTACCACATAGTGATAACTATAACTGCAAATTTAAGTAATTTCTACAATATATAGGCTGCCTTATGATGGATGACGGCCCATTAGAATATTTCAGAGACTAGTTGGATTTGAATTTTGGCTCTAGACTTTTGGGGAGTGTTATCTTTAAATAAAATAGTTCCTTCTTGTAGCACTTCTGGTTATACTGGAAGTCACCATTAACTTGCTTATTTTAAATCGAAAACTCTATATATCCTTGCATATTTGAAACGGGCATGAAATTGTTTGGTGTGCCATGAATTTTTAAGATGTACCTTTTATATTTAATAAAACTTTCCTATTTGAAATAGAACACTGTATTTCTTTGTTTGTGTTGTGCAAATCTATTTTTCTCTTGTATAGACTGTAAAATTTATTATTTCTTAGGGTTTTCTATTGTTTGTCGTTAAAGTTGTATGACATTAGTTATGTAATGACTTAGTCAACATATACTTAACATTTATTTTATTTTAATTACATTTTTTGTCCAACTATCAAAAAAGACGATTTTTATAAATTGCTATAGATACACAAAATTTGTCATTTTTTAACGCCGTTAACAAAAGCACACTATGATGAAAAAATGGAAACAAAAACATGCAATCGTTAAAAAAAGTTTTTCTTTACGATCATGTCACTTTTGATATTGATACTAACTTCAGATAAAAACTTATTGAAAAATAAAAAACCTACAGTGGCAAATACTTTGGACAACTGGACAAAAAATATTGTTTATTTTTCATTTGTGAAATCAGTATTTTATGGCGTTTTCGAATGATTTTATGTCTCGACCAAAAATTCGCATTTTCGCGTGGCTTTAAAACACACTGATTTTACACATTTAATATAAAAAAACACAATTTTTTAATTTTTTTATTACTATTAAGCTTTTATCGTGATTTTTAGAAAAAATTAAAAATTAATTAATTAAACCTGCAGCAGGGAAAAAATAATTCAATTTTACACAACTTGAAACAAAAATATACAGTGTTCTTTTTGAAATAAGAAAATATTTGCTTACTGAAATAGGTAAATGTAACTGGGAAAAATTAGTTTAGAACTGAACTAGAAAAGATGCAACACTTTAAGACTCCATGGTATATAATGCTACATATTTTCAACTCCAAATTATTTCGGTTATACCGCAAGCTTATGGCAGCTATAACTGGAAATACCCACAAAAACCGTAGACTCCAAATTTAAAACTCAAATCAAAGTACTCTCTGAAATATTTTCATGGGCCATCACTATGGGCAAGACACCCTGTATATTAATGTAATAAACATAATATTTAAAATATTCATGTATGTTTGCTTATTCAGTTTCATTAAAGTACTTAAATTACTTTCTATTACTATTATTATTATTGTTTGTTTGTTTTTTTCTAATAACTGACCTTTCGAGGTTTGGGGACCACTTTAACACTGATATCAACTTTAATGGGCTCCTTGCGTTTGGTTGGTCGGACTGACTGCGAATCGCACTCGTTTTTGGGATTTGCCTGGTCCGTCCCTACCAAACACAAGTCATATATTAGATGTTAAAGTTAACTGTGGTTGTATTATAATAACTAGTTCAGGAGACACACTTTGAGTTTTTAATTTAAAATTGACAAATCACTTTATCTCAATATTTTACGTTGACTAAATCTTGTTAAATCTTATCTTATTACAATTGGACTTTATTTATTGAAATGTATTCTGTTCAAAATCCTCGTGTTAACATGCACAAATATCTAAACTGACTATAAAAGTTAACAGCGTATTCACTTCCAGGTCTCCTAAATCTAGTATTTAATTAATTTGATCTCTAAAAGCGAACACTTCTTACTTGTGCTTGACGCTCGCATCTTCTAATTTCTGAGTTAAGACGTGGCAGTCTGTCGATAGTCTGTCCATGAGTTGATTTTGGGAGTAGATCATGCTCTCTAGCTCGGCTACCGTGGCCGCTGCAACACATGAAGAATTATTTCTCGACTCCTTCCAAAATCAACTCATGGTAAAAAGCCACATTCTAGCACGCAACCACTGACATGTAAGTAAGTGCTTAACTTTTGTTTGTAATACTCTTACTTATATTTGTGTGTTTTTTTTTTCAAGACAACTTGTATTTATGTAGGAAAAACATCATTGAATACACATAGTTATTTTTAGTTTCCCGTTTTACCATGTTATCGTAATAGATCTATGAATAATCAAAATGTGTGCAAAAATAATAGAAAATTTGATGGCAATACAAATAAATATAGTGATCAGTAATATCGGTGTATGTGGTACCCTTACCGTGTTTATTCTCCATATCTTGTATCATGGAACTTAATTCTTTTTCCCGATCCTCTTTTTTCGGTGTAGGTGGAGGCAACGCAACTATCTCGCCTCCTCTAGGAGTCTTACTTCGTTCCTCTGCCAGAGCTGTATTCAAATTAATCTGTAAAGTAAAATTGCGTATATTTATAGAAAGTCTTGGAAACAAAAGAGATTGGAAAAATGTATGTTTTATTTGTTCCTAATGTGTATATGTACTCACTTCTTTTTCTAACGAGGCTACGTGTTCTGTAAGTCTAATATTTTCCCTGCGACTGTGGATCAAGTCGGCGTCGGCTCTGTCGAGTCTTTGCCTGAGAGATTGGATTTCTACCTGTAGACGGGCTATCTCTTGCTTCAGTTGTCTCTCGCTTCTCTCGTTGGCCATTTGGAGGGTGGCTATTTGCTGTTCCAATGCACTTTTTTCTGCACCGCTGACGCCGATGTCGGTCTGCAGGGTAACTATAACAAGTGATGTTTTCATGTTACAATTTTCCAAATTTCCTGGGTCCACGCCTCTTTTAAAGGCCCGTGCCCAGGCCCACTCAAATAAACTTTTGCACTCACAAATTTTTTTAACATAAATAATAATTATCAACGTATTTTATTAGATCAAAAAAATTGCCATTGACCAAATTATATTATTATTTTATAAATTATATAAAATTCATACAAAATATATTTCCTACATAATGCTATGTAAGCATTACATGTCTAGGTGTTTGTTCAGTCTTTTTATTTCATGTTTTATTATGATAATTTTAAATGGCTGTAACAACCAAATACTGCGTCTAAATGAAGTAAATGGACATTGCCTTAAGTGGACTAAAGTATTAGTTATATGTTTCATTTATTTATTTGTTAAAAACATGAATGTGTTATTGAATATAAGTACACGTTTTTTATTTTGTATTGCTGTATGAAGCTATTCAGTCAAATAAATCCAAAATTGTAGTAAATAAATTAAGTTTAAATATTTGTTTAATACGGAGTTTGCTGTCGATATGGATTTTAAATATCTTATGTGGATCACCAGAAAAAACCCTGTTTTTTTTATCTTGAAAAACATTGAAATAGGTATCGTATTCGTATTTGTGTTCAGCGAATGCTCTGATTACTTACTTATTTTGTTTTGCATGTCTTTCTTCAACTCATCGATCAAAGCTTGCTTTTGGGTAACTTCCCTTCGTAAATCTGCATTTTCCCTTCGTTGTTTATCCAGCTCTAACTGCATCTTATTGGTAGTTTCCCATTGAACTCCTAGTTCTGCTGTTAACTGTTCTATTTGTTGGGTGTATCTTCTCTCAACGGCCGTTCGTTCGTCTGCCACTCTTCGTCCCTGGAAGAAGTTGAAATTATAGCGAGGATAGGTGTGTATACTCACTGCATCATAAAGGCTTCCAACCAAATTGCAATATCATAAAATACCCACCTGTTCAGCTATTGCATCTCTTAATTTTAAATGTTGCCGTTCTAACTCGTCCTTCAATCGTCTGATTTCTGATTCTGCCGCATTCTTTTCGTATTGAGCCTGTTCGGCAACATCCAAACTTCGTTTCACCTTGTCACACGTGTCATTCTCCTTGTCACGTGAAACAGCCAAGGCATTTTGCAGTTTGTTTATGTTGTCTTGCAGGGTTTCCTTTTCTCTACAACAATTTTTCAATTTCTTCAGTCATTGAAAAAACACCTGTTATTTCTGTACTAATTTAATTAGATATGTATAGAGTTCTACCTTTGAAGAAGATCTATTTGCTTTTTATACGAATCATATCCAACACTCTCCAATATAGTACCATCATTAATTTTCCTTTTATAGCTGTCGTTTTCATCTAAAGCCTTCTTGAGGTCTATACGAGCCTGGGTAAGCTGAGCTTCTAATTCTGATATTCTGGATTCGAAGACTATGGAAGGGCCTTCAATGATTCTGGATTTCTTTGTCTTTTTCGGGGACTTTAATAACTGCAAAATAGTATTAAAGCTGAAGCTAAGTAGTATAATACAGGGTATCTCTATCAAAAGTAGCCACTTCCAATAACTTTGATAATAATAATTTTCTGAAAAATTGTTGGCATGGCATGGTATAGGACGCATTTTAAGAGAAAATGTACCTTATTCCTCTGTCCTAAGCAAGAGTGAAATAATATATATTTTAAAACTTTCTTCAATAGTCTACACTGCAAAATTTTATAAATTTAAATTTGGTGGATGTAAAGATGATGTGACTTGATGACTGATGAAATTACTTTTCAGAAAATATTATTATTTTCAAAGTTAGCTGCTTTTGGAAACTCCATTATATACTTTTAGATTGTATTTGCTTGGCATTATAAATTACCTAAAATATGTATAAAGGTTCGGAAAGTACAAACATTTTCTTTTACATACGGTAAGAAAGAAAAAAACTTTTGTGTTAAGACAGACGGAGAAAAAAAATGTTAATTTTATATTATTCTCTTTGCTTTATCTCCATTATCCACATAAACAAAAATGAGTCGAAATAAGATAGATGTAGCTGTGAAATACAAGCGAGAGTTTACATGCCCACCGTCCAATGATATAATAATAAGTCGGCCCATTCTCTCTTCTATCGATGCCTTCTTCCCCATTCAATATCAATGACCGGCTTGTGTGTTGGAACATTTGATTTTTATGGAGGAAAGATTTGTAATCCACCTACTACCGATGGGCAGTATTCTTTAGATTGTGAAGACTTAGCCTATATAGCCATCACTGTCTATCGCACTGATGTCTAATGACTTTGTTCTGCTTACTGGAAAGCAATGGAAAGACCTAAATTTTCCGAACCTTTATGTGAAATAATATGAAGCCTATTCGAAGGTATACATTTGTTACCTGACCACTTACGTTTCTGCCTTCAATTTCAGTTTCGGTTTCAGTTTCAGTTTCCAAATGGTCAAAAACTGATTTTATCAGTTTGGATTTTTGTTTTTCGTGTAAATTCTCATTTTCACTGATAACGTCTTTTACTTTGCTCAAAAGCGAAGACAGTTCCTCCTGTAAAGACAAAAAAACGTAGCAAAAATTCATGGTTGCATAAAAATTATCAAATACCCACTCTACAAAATCTAGATTCCTTTTCCAGTTGTTCGATGTATTCCTCTTGCCTTTCTATAAATGACATCAATTCCGGTGGAGCGGAATTGTTTTCTGGCTTTGGAAGCTCTCTAAAAATAATGCAAACGTCAATGGTTAACTGTATAATTTTTGAATATTTTTGTAAATGCTATTAAAAGTGGACAATTTGTTCTAGTTCCGACGTACATATACATAATGTGTGGCACAATACGCCTACTCTTATATTATTTTGAATAAATATATTTTTTATTATCTATGGATGTGCTATATCTAATTTGATTGGTTATTTTATAATACAGATTTTATTTTAAAAATGACTTCTTCATCGGTTTACATTTATGAAATTTGGGATAACTAACGCTACATATTAGTTCTTCGGAGTTTTACTCACGGTTTTTCTGTTTCTGTCGGCATCACATTGTATGTGCTCCTTAAGGGAGGGTAATAATGATACTTTCTGGGCGTTATGGGGGTATAATGGTAGTAGTTTCTTCCTGCCCTCGAATTTCGGCTTCCGGCACTGATCAGGGACTGATTGTCCGTCTCCTCACCAGCGCTATCCAACTCTCTCAGAGGTCTCTTTATGGGAGCGTAACTCTCCGCTAGGAGGATTCTCAGGCGACCCACCGCTTCTCGGTAAGCTGTATCGGCGTAGTCCGGTCTTTTTCTCCAGTCCATTTTCGGCAAGGCTGACTTTCTGAAAATGTTTCACTCGTTATAGATCTTTCCACAAGTTTGAATTATAAACAGAAATTATACAACTAGGTAATTAATATATGAGGCTATTGCATCGCCTATGAAATGAAAACCTAATTGGTCTGTACAGAGTGTCCCACCGGGAAAATCGTCAATTAAGAAGCACATTTTGTCGCCAGTGTATGCAAATGATGAATTATTGCTTCTTCTCCAACATATCAGTTAGCACAGCAATAGAACAAGCATCTTGAATTTATTGAACAAAGTATGTGATTGCGAAATCATGGTTTGCGCCCCGCTGTGGTAAAATGGATGGAAAATGTATCCAGTAATAATAAAACATTTTTTGTAACTTGCAACATGCAACAAGAATTAGGGGGGCCTTGGCATCCCCCTGCCCCACCCTAGCTACGCCCATGGTTACGGTTAATATATAGTCGCGGCAGGAATTCAGACGATTTACGTCATACGAAATAACTGTAATTGAGAGTAAAAAAACTATATACTACACTAAATGATTGCATTATGCAGGGTGTTCCAGAATGATGGTCAAATATTTTACCAGTGTATTCCACAAGCCATTTCAGGGAGGATCTTCATATGAAAATTTTCAATTTGGGTTCGTCCTGTTGAGATATTCGAGTCTCAAAATGGCGGAAAAAAATAGTTTTGCCTACTGCGGTTATCAGTAACCGGTGACGAAAAGATATTTAGAGTAAGGAAAACTATTTTTATTTTTTTCCGCGCAAAAAGTCGGTCATTGCAGGAAAAAGTTCTGAATGTAATAAATCTAGGGGTGGCTTATTCCCGCCCTCCAGAAACGTGAGCCAAGGAATAGACACCACCATAAAATAGCTTTTTTACTAGCTGATAATGTGTACCAAAATTGAAATTTCTAAGTGTAACCGTTTTTAAAGAAAAATAAAAAAACTCTTCTTTTCCGCCATTTTGAGACTTGAATATCTCAACAGGGAGGACCCAAATTGAAAAATTTTATATGAAGATCCCCCCCCTAAAATGGCTTGTGGAATACACTGGTAAAATATTTGACCATCATTATGGAGCACCCTGTATATTGCACTAAATTACAAAAAATGATTAAACTCGACCAAATATCGCAAATTATGTTGATAATATAAACAATTGCGTAACGTCGGGCGCAACGTAAGACGTCTGAATTCTTGGTAAAGTCTGGTGGGACCGGCGAAGATTTGATCTGTCCACCGTTAGGGGGCCAAATGTCTCTCCTGTAAGACCAGTGAAAGCATAATTATGCTAAAATTACTAACACAAAGGGTTAGGTATGTCCGAGGGTATGTCATACCCTTTCTGAGTGAATTTTAGAATGATTATTGTATATAGGGATGTGTATAGATTTGCGAGCTTATTAGTAGCTTATTTCACAAGTCTGTACGTGGTTTATTAATTACAATGAGCCGCTTATTTTAGTAAACACACGGGCGTAGTCAGGATTTAGTTTTGGGGGGGGGGGTTTGGTTTGAAATAAATAAGACAACAAAAATATACTTACATGAAATTTAATATCTATATATTCATCGCGCGTCTGCCTCTCGTCAAATGATGGCGCAAGGCGCTACTATATATATCCAAATGTAATAATTAAACTCTCTTTCACTCCTCGTATTTTTCGCTATAATATTAGGTAATATTTTGCTTATTTCGGGGGGGGGTTTGGACCCCCAAAACCCCACCCCTTGGCTACGCCCGTGAGTAAACATATATTTATTTAAAAATTTACCTGAAACATTTTTCTTTAAATATGTATCTGTATCTTAATTTCATTAGTACAAATTAATAAAAAATTGATTCATCATCTGTAGATCAATTGAAGGCTAAAATATTTCCTTACACTAAAAGAAAAATTTTATTTTATTATCCTAACTTAATACCCTAAATTTGATATTTGTTTGTCTCAGTTGATGTCTAAATATAACCATTGAATGTTAGCAACCGTTCAACCAACTATAAATTACTACGGTTTCAAAACTAGATCCAGTTTAATTTATAATTATTATTATTTATTTATTGTGGATATATTCAACAATATTTATTATTATATAGGTATGTTGTTTCGTAATACAAAAGTTTGTAGCGTGGGTATGTCCTATTTGTATATTAAAAAACTTACCTATAAATTTACCAGATTTTTATGCACCTGAAACGAGAGCTGTTTTATACAGGTGCTCCGACGCACTAAGAAATATTTTAATCGACCGCTGTCCATTGTTTGTATTCTTTTTAGGCTTAATCGGCTTCGCACCACACACTCCTGCAGAATCAATAAGATTCTTGTCCATGCGGCTAATTTTTTTATACATACCTAATTATAGATAGGTATTTAGGCTAATAATGAACCCGATTGGCTTAGACAGTAAAAGTCGGCAATTTTTTAAGTTCTGTTAGCTTTTCCACGTCAGATACGAACCATAAATAAGTACAGGTTGCTAGGACAACGGATTTATAGGTAGGTATAGTCAGTCAGTAAAACTTACACAATGGTATATGTAGTACCTGCGCTCCTGAAAACAACGGAATGTAGGAAATGATCAAACTGAGGGTAGATACAAGTAAGCTTTGGTCAGTAGAGTGACACCCCTTTTAAATTTTTCTGATTTTTTTCTTAGATCCCACGTCCTATACGGTTTTGGACATTTATTTACAGATATCTTACAAAAACTATAGCATCATACACTGTATTACCAGCAAAAACAAAGGAGAATTTCTTCAAGTTCTTTTCTACACTTTCATTATCTCTAATAAACACTTTGACTGGCATATTTTGAAATTCTTTTAAATGCTATATAAGATTACTTGTTTTCCTTTGTCAACATTTTCATTATCTGTAATAAACAATCTGACTGGCATATTTTGAAATTCTTCTAAATGCTATAAGATTACTTGTTTTCCTTTGTTAAAAAAATCATATTTAGCGTTATAAAGGAAAAACAAAGACACTTACGGGCATACTGATTGTTGTACTAAAATATATATTTGCAATTTAATATTCTTAAAGTTCCCAAAAAACACATTCAAACCTTTTATTATGTATGATTCATACGATCGGAACAAATATTTATCGAAAATAGTGATCTTCAGATTTTAATTTCCATTTTGTACTAAAATTTTGAGATTGAATTCGAAAAAGACTCATTTTAGGGAATCAAATGAGTCCGTAAAATAATAATTATTTTTTGGGAGCGTATAGAAAAAATAAATAAACTTGTACCTTGAACTTATACTAGGCTACCACAAAAGTTTATGCATACTAAATTTTTGTGAAAGAAAAAATATTTTTGCTGCAATAAAATTATTACTTGATCGAATTTAGTTTATTATACTTGAATTATAGTTAGCTCGTCTCCAGACACTTATTTAACAAAAGTTGTTTGTAACATGTAGGCACTATCTATTGTAATAATAATAGCACTCTTTAAAACAAATTTGGCGATTTATTTTGAAATGTCGACGTATTAATAATGAAATCTACTTTCAAATTTTAGGATTAGGTCTTAGTTGTTCCACTTACCTAGAGAGATTCAACAAAAAGTCCATCAAAAATTTAATTCACCACTAAATTATTTTGAGGGTGTGCCATTACTATTGCAATAGATTGTACTTACCTAAAAAGTTTTTTCGTACTGATCTGCTTATCCAGACTCGGCTTTGCCTCAACGATTCGTCCGAAAAAATTGTATTTTAGGTACTCAGGTAACAAAAATAACTATATCTATATTTATCTCAAGCAAATTTTATGTCGTATTTTTTTGTTGGCAAATATTTTGAGAAAATAGTATTTATTTTGAAATATCGCTTTATAAAGAAAAATGGTTTCAGTTTTAATTAATTGATTTAAAATATTTACAAATTATAGGTTTTTCTTGTAGGTAATTATACAGGCTGAACCTTAAATAAGTACAAATATTTTAACCAGCAGTATAGTTCACTGTGTAGAACACATAATTAATAGTTTTTTTACAAAAAAAATCAGAAATAAAAAAGTGAAATTTTAAATAAATTTTGTAATTTTTGTGTAGGAGACTTGTTGAGGACCGCTGACTTTCATACATTTATGAGTCATAGCACTGCAGATTGAACGTGTGGTTCACAGTGTTGCCAGTGTTACACAAATGTCTTTGCTTTTCTTGATATTAAACGCATACGTTTAAAAATTTGTTTCACTGATTAAAGTGCGAAGTCACTTTATGGTTCTGGATTCGAAATGGTTAATACTGACTCATTTGGGGTTATGTGGCGAAAATTAAATTTAATATGCTGTGTGAAAATCATAGTTTTTCATTATTCTTCATAAAATAACAAGGAGATTGTGTCTTGTGTCTCTTTCTAACAGTATACAATGACATTTAACTTGTGAAATGTGGATTACTGATTAAATAGTTAATTTTTTAACAAACAGGTAAGCTTGTGTGCACGTTTATGTATAATTTTTGAACATTGAACATAGTAATTCACGTGATATCTTCCTAAATACTTTATGGTAGTATGTATTTAACTTGCGGAAATTCATTTTTAATCGTTTATAGTAAGGTCAGTTAAGTACTGAGTACATAAGCATAAGTACATACTGTACTTATGCTTCAAACAACTTTACTATTACGTTAAAAGAAACTTAATATTTATGTTGGAGGAGATATGGCAACCTCGCAACAAATCATGTGGTTCATTAGGTTGGTTATGAAGCGGTCCTCAAAATTTGGGTATTTTTTAAAATAAAAATATCTCCGTAAATATTAGAAATTTTTAAAAATGACTTTCACTAGACTAATCTATATGACGAAATACACCAGCAGTTAAAATATTTATACTTATGTAAGGTTCACCCTGTATTTTACTTACATGAAAGAAATATTTTTTTTATAGTAAATAAAATGACATTTTGTTTAAATCTTTATTTAGTATCATTAATAACATAAAATGTTAATACTAATTTTAGATAAAAAAACATAAGCTTATGCTTATGTTGGGTCACCAAATCTCAGTTTAATCGATCAAAATACCAAATTATATCAAAAGGAAGGCAAGGAAATGCTTAATTCCACAGTATTAAATTTCTAGATCTAAATTGTTTCAGTTTTACTTCACTTAAACAAGGTACTTTTAAATTAGGTAATGAATATTCTAAAACTGCAACTATACATGGAATAAAATAAATAAGCGGACGTACTCTGAAAATCAGGACGTTTGGTAACCCTAGACTTACTTCAACTTTCTTTTCTTGTCCGAGGCGTAAGCCGAAAACGGCCTGGAAGAATAGAGGGACCTGAGCGCCCCTAGACGGGGGCGAACCAGGAATCCCGTAGCGGGACGCTGCTTCTTCCCACCACTGCTCCCGCCGCCTCCGTACATCCTGCACTGTCTGCACCACCACTAGTGGAGGCAGCCGGGCTTCCCAGGTGCTTTTATAAGCTTCCCCGATCAATCACTGTTTGGTGGATGCAGGTAAATGGTTCAGCATGGCAACCGTCGAAAACTTTTCTTTACATATTTTCGGTTTGTTTTATAACACAAATCTGCATTTGAGAGCCAAACTATATGTTAAATCAAAAATAATAATAATAATAATTATAGTCGATAGTAATTCAAGTTTAAAATTTCAGAAATTCTGCTACTATAAAATACATCCTTTTGAAACTTTGTATAAGTTACACTACGTGATTTTAAAGACGCTGTAGCAGGATGAATACAGTGTGAGTGAATTTGCATTACGCACTCATTAATTTATTAAATATAAATATATTTTAAGTTTAAAAAAACTACTTCGACTAATAGTCGAGGTCCAAAATAATAATTTAAGTACCGCATTCCTTTGAGAGCATACTCGATTACACAGCATCTGCTACAGCAAATACGCATGCGCCAGATCGGATTGCACGATTTCTATTGATGTTCGTGCTGTGACAGACCCAACCATGGCATATGGTGCCATATAAAATAATAGTGCGAACTGCGAAATATTGCGGTCTACATTAAAAATGGAAAATAATTCAAGCTCTGTATATATATATATATATATATATATATATATATATATAGACAGAATCAAAATATTGCCTTTAATATCTAAAAGGGTGCGTGACATGACATGAATTTTCGTTTTACAAAACGAAATAGAAAGGGTATGCTGGTAGAGAAAGACGAAATAGTGATATGGCAAAGAAACCATTATGTATTATAGAAACATTGACAAAACATGGATACATGAAGGCCATACGATGACAAAAGTGTGACACTGTTTTGCCACATATGGAACCTTGTGCTGTCGTGGTTGTATAGATAATGCACTCTAAATAGCTTTGTTCGTGCAATGCGCGCATATCTGACAGTTGTAAACTCTTTACAACTGTTCAACGAACAGACCTAGCCATAGCTGACGATAAATGTTAACGTGTCACCGTTATAGTGACAGTGCTAGTAATCACTAGTGTATACTATGTATGTAAATAGTGCAGTGTATTATGTGTTTAAAGGTGTGATATCTGCGCAGTGCGCATCAGATAGGTATACCAGTAAGGTCTGTTAGAGTAAACTATTAAAGTGCTAGATTCACTCAACGGCAACATATTTTCGGTAATACTGTGTTCTTTGAACCCTTCTCAAGTGGCACACGATAACATGGAATGTTATCCCCTACACCCTCACCTCCTGTGCTCATCTAAGTACTATGAATCACTTTCTATTATTCTGGATCTCGACTATAAGTTTTTTTGTGTACATTTCAACTCTAAACAGAAGATCTCTTCCATTAAAAAACCAAACTACAATTTATTTATAATTGCAATGCAGAAATTTTATTTCTAGATTTTTTTTTACAACATTTTGACAAACTATGGAATTGTAGGAAAACTAACGACACCAATGTTTTCAGCGGGTTTAGATCAGATTGTGTTTTGATGTTATTATCTATACGTAGGATAGTTTCGCGCTGTAAGAACTGTATTATGCAACTTCGACAAATATTCGGCTCATAGAATTGATTTTGATTAATAATTGGGGATACAAGATTTTGACACATTGATAAATACGTTTCTGAATTACGAATATTCTGTTGTACATCAACTAACTGCTTATATTTTCTACGATTTATAATGGACATAGAACAAAATCAACTGTAGGGGGGGGGGGCTGGAAAGAATCTCCTAGATTTCAAGATTATTTCGATACTCGGTGCTTGGCCGTGCTTTGCGTGTGACTGAAATTTTCAGGCGCACGAAGACACCGGCCGCAACGCGATCTTCTCTAAAATTATTCCTTACAAATTGTTTGCATACAATCTATTCAAATACTGATGATGGAAAACGCAGGTATCCTGCACACGAAACCTGATATCCTTTAAAATATATTGGTGTACAAGTTGTTTATTGGAAAATAAAACGAGGGAAAGAGGGTTTAATTAATTTTTACTTTATTGGACTTGATTCTTTGCATATATATAACTAAGATATGCCTGGCGATCGTATAAGTCACAAAAATAATTAATATGTGGAGTATTACCAGAAAGCTGATGACGTCCAAGAGTAAAAACTGATAAGTTGGTAAATCTACGTTGGGGTGCCAAAAATGTTTCACTCCTCTATGTCTGATGACGTATTCCGTCCACCATATTGCCTTTTCTAACCCAGTCATTGGTTGGTCCCGAATGAGATCTGCCACTTTCCTCACATTATTTTTGTAACTGAAAATATACACTAAATAAGCAGTATTCTAATAATATTGAATTATTTCATTTCTTTACATGTTCTCTAATAATCTGTATGTTCAAAGGTGAAATCAATTTTTCTGTCCATATTTTTCTGTAACGCATCGGTGATTTTGCTATGAATGCCAGGGTTGCCACCCGTCCCGTATTTCAAGGGACAGTTCCGTATTTCAGTCACATGTCCCGCATCCCGCCGTTAGTTCATACGGGACGCTAAAAGTATCGTATTTTGGTATTCAGAAAAATAAAATGTCAATCCACACCCAAGCAATCATTTGCATAAATTATTTTTGGCCAAAAATATAATGACAATAACATTTAAGTGTCGGACAACAGCACTGACAGATTTAGTGTCAGTGCTTAGATAGATTTGGCGCCAAGAAGAAAAATGTCAAGTTTACTTAAATCTAAAGTTTATATTCTTGCCAAATGGTGATGGCTGACTCCTCATTTATGTGTCATTCTATCTGACAGTTGAGTTTTCCAGTGTCTTGTGCGGTGCTTTACAATAATTTGGCAATTATTTTACATTATTTACTTCATGTTTTAAGCGCGCACTAGATAATTATTAAGGTAAGTGCCTAAAGAGCTTAGCATAGTTTAAATTTTTTTAAAATTATTTATTTATAATCATTTAAAAATTAAAGTATATGGATAAATATTAATGGAGACCTCGGAAAAGGACCATCTACGCCACCAAAAAAAGCAAAGCGCCTCTGCAGTTATCGACCAACGTGGCAGACTGAGTATATTTGGCTAATAAAGAGTTCAAACGATTTTTGTGCAAGATATCTACTATGCAAAAAGGATTTTTCAATTAGTCACGGTGGCCTTAGTGATGTCAAACTGCACTCTAATACAAAAGAGCATAGAAGACGCGAAAATTTTTTGCAAACAGAGAAAATAATCAAGAAACTAACGATGTTACTGCAGCAGAGCTTGGGCAAATCTACCACTGCGTTAAGCATAGTCAATCTTACAATTCGTTGTGGGCTCAAACTTTTACCAAAAATTATAAGATTCTGAACTACTAAAAAAAATATTGTCACTGAATTTGCCCCGCTCGCACCCAATTCGATGACTGGTATCGCAAAACGCCCCTATCGCCCCTACGCGATTAACTTATTTTAAGCAATTTGACCTTGAAAATTTCAAAATTGTCGCCTGGGGCGCTAACCTCCCCCCTCTCTTCAACTGATATAATAAAAAAATAATGTGTCCCGTATCTTAAAATTCAAAAGGTGGCAACCCTGATGAATGCACAAATATACTAAAAAATTAAGTAGGTACATAACCTAACTCAAAAAATAAATTTATTTATCATATTTTTAATTTGCAACCCCTGAGTTCTATATTTTAAATTTAATATTTAATACGTACCTGGAATTTTGCGTAATTTCCAAAATCGCTTCCATAAGAATTTCCTTCGTGAGAGTATTCTTGTTGACGGACAGGCCTAAACCTCTACTAATAATTTTCTGGGAGTTCATTTTCTGGTCACTCACAAAGGGGATAGTTACCATCGGAACGTGATTGAAAATTGCCTCCTCCATTGACTGACAGCCACATTGAGTTATGAACAGTATCACATTTTTATGACCTGAAAATGAATTCCAAACAAAGAACTGAGATAAATGTTAAAGCCGATGGCACAACTACCCTATCATCATTTAAAATATTTAACACAAATTGGTAGAAACTAGGATATTGTTTCTTGAGTACTTACGTAGTATATCCTGTTGGGGTAACCAAGTAACAATTTTTACATTACTCGATTCTTCCGATACGTCCCTTTCAAATTTCCACAGGACTTTGTAGGGTAATTCCTTAAAGGCATCCACAAAAACTTGTATCAATCCATTCGATAGGTGATGGCTTCTTACATTCGTTCCTAGGCTAAAATATATAACGCCGTTCTTGGCTCCATCCAAGAAATTCTTCAGGTCCTGGAAGCACATAAACCTTTAATTTTTTTCTAGATGCAACAACTTGTACGCCAATATTTACCTGGGGCAGTGGCTTCGGCTGCTGCAGGTGCATTCCTCCACCGATTCGAACGAAACCAGGTCCTAAGGGCCTCACGTTGAAGACAGGATGGGTATTGATGAACACCATACTGACGTTTCTAGTAATCTTATCCAGAGAAGGCAGATCGTCTCCAAAGTACTTCTTCGCCATGAGCTCCTCGACACGACTCCCGTATGTATACTTCTTGTGGACGATTCCCCATATCACATATACGGTGCTCAACAGTCTTTCAATAAACTTTAAGTTTCTTTCGAAGGGTAACAATATCTCTGGGTAAAGAACCGGATGTATGGGGCTTCCCATGGTCTTGTGATAGTAGTTGGCAATTTCCGTAGAAGCCAAGGTTATGTACGGACATCTGAACCTTTCCGAGAATGCGAACATCACCGGATGAGGATACTCCACCATCAACAAATCGAAGTGCTCGTCCTTGTCTTTCAGCAACGCTTGCACCTCCGGTTGAGAAAGTTCCCTGTCCACTATTTCGGTCATCATGGCGTGGTACGATGCGAGAATTTTAGGGAGGTTATACTCGTTGTCTTGCACCACCTTGGTGATGTTATGTTTGTTGTGTCGCAAATCGTAAGCGAAGTGCCAGTCTATTTGTTTGATGTTTTTTGGAGCATCGGGCATGGGATCTGTCGTCATGAGAGTTATTTCGTGACCTCTTCGACTCAGTTCTTTCCATACAGGCCTGAAGAACACTTGGTGGCTGAACGATGGCACTGGTATCACTGCTAGGATTCTGGCACAAGTGATTTCTCTTATAAACAGGATCAAAAATAAATATATCGACCCTTTTAGCATTTTTAAATGTTCGACGTGACTGTGTTTAGTGTGTACTAGTTATTGGTGTTTTAACATTGACTTCTTATCGTATATTGACTTGGGATGCGTGGACGTATTAAGAATTTATTGGAATTTCTTTCAACAACGAAGATAAAGGTTATTGTCGTGTTCGATATGCAAGTTATTTAATTATATTAAAACTATGCTGCGTTGAATTGATTAGGAATAAAGACAAATAAGTAAATGTACAAAACAACGGAGCAATAAATAATATCGATATATTTTTCGGATATGAGGCCTTTATTAAATTAAAATTACATATATAAAAATACATATACTCATAACAAACTCAAATCACAGTCTAAAGATGCCTCTTTACATAAACAACTTATACTAGAGCATAAAGTATCTACGTATTTATTTTGATTACAGTAAATTTAAGTTTACAACAAATAGAGTATTAATTCGACACATGCCTTTAACTTTAATTTGCATTATTCCAATATAAATGGAATATTTTTTCCTTCTGTCTATTTATAATTTGAACCTAACTTGTTTTCGTTTTCTTCCTCTTGGTTAATGTATTGTATAACTTACAGACCAACCATTTTAACAGTTGTACTATTTTAATAAAAACATATATCGCAACTGCTACTATCACAAGGAAGAAAGAGATTACATCTAAAAGCAAAAACTGATACCAGGGCGTGTCTACGGAAGGATCCCTGAAGTACTCCGTTTGACCGTGTCTCAGTACGTATTCGGTCCACCAAACGGCCTTTTCCAAACCGGTCATTGGTTGATCCATGACGAGGTCAGCTAATTTTTTTGTTGTATCTCTGTATCTGTAACGGTAAATTATATAGAATAGGATAAAATTACAGAAAGTCTGAACTGGAAAATGGTTCCATATGCACTCAAAGTAAATAAACAAAAGAATAAGTGGTTCATAATCAAGGACAAGGTCTAGTTAAAAATTTGGACCTTAAAATTGGTGTGTTCATACTTGTATAACATTGTAGCTGCCTCTTTTGACATAGTGCCTCAAATATTAGAGAAGGAAATTTTATATTGGCTTGAAATGTATTACAGAGTGACCTTGAAAGGTCAGAACATGTGTCTGGCGGCAATAATCACGTAATAATTAAAATATTAGCATTCATAACATTGCCATAGAATGTAAACAAAAACACGAGGCCGAAAACGCGATATCTTTGGTGTGACGTTACACGCCGTTCAGCGCGGTTTGTTTCTGTGGATGCAAGTGCAGGTTATGGTGTTGGTGATGTAAACAGGCGTTTGTATCTTGTATGATTGGTTTTTATGTTAACCATTTTTTAAAAATACTCATTTATTCCTTTTGTTTATTATGTAGTTGAGTCAGATAGCAACATTTTATAAATGCCTCAAATAACATTCTACATCACGTAAGTGGTAGGAGGATATACAGAACATGTTATTTGAAATCGGAATGAAGCACTGAATACAATAAATGAGAAAAAAAAATAAGTTTGTTTTACCATTGATTTTCTAAACGCCCTGTATACATTCTGGTAGTTTAATAGAAACATTTGATTGATTATTTACAATAATACATTGTAATTTGTTCGATGATCTTAAATTTTATTGTATTTCCAATTAGACTTACATTAAAATGGTTTTTACAAACAATATTGCAGTGCTTCCTTTCGTCGCGTTTCATCGTCCTACACCAAATTTTTCTTTCCATTTTTTTGGCACGGAAATATTTTTTATTTAGCGCTGAATGTTGTATTCGTACATAATGGCATAATGTAATACTTCTTCCATTTGCCTGGTGAGATGCACTTTCTGTGCACATTTCACGAGTCTGTTTTGCAACTTTATTCAATACAAATGTCTATTTAACACAATAACACATAATAATATCACAAATGCCAAATTAATTGTTCTAAACGTATGTACTGCGTTGTCCGAAAATGGAAATCTTATAGAGATATAAACTAAAGCACAGGTATATACCCCTCCTTGTCATTGAACAAAAATTCTTTTCTCTTGTTTGGTCTCAAAATGAAATTTCCAAAAATGTGGCGGTAACCGATATCGGTTGCTTTTTTTTACTAATTTTCGTTTTCAGGTTAGGTTTATGTTTATTCTCGAACTTTTCAGAAAAAATGTTTTTATTTTTACTCTTTAAAGACATAGCATATGAGACGCTACTGCCTTTCCTTAGGTTTCATATTTTTTCTAATTATGCTATTAAAAATAAAAAATTTTTACTCTTTACTCTGTTTGGTATCTCGCTTCTTTTTCTAGCAAAAAATTAATAATCATTTCCATGCACATTTCTGATGGATGAAGGAAACAAAAATAGAACAAAGTACGCCACTGTAATTGATAAAATAAATTAAATTAAGTCAGAAGATGTCTATGGTTTTTATAAACAAATATACGAAATTTCAAAAAAATCGGAATTAGAGTTCTTCAGATATTAATAAAATCCCAATTTTTTTTTAATTTAACACCTTGTATCTCTGAAATGAAGCAATTCAGGACATAGGTTTATAGGACCTTATTTTCTTATTTTTGTTCAAGGAAACACCTGACTTTTTCGCCATATAACGGGACACCCTGTATAAGATTTGATGGAATAAAATCAAAAAATATAGTTTTGTGTGTTGTGTCCGTTTATTTTTTTGTTTGCTTAAGAACTGAAGTTTTTGTTCCTGTCCCACTTCAAGCTTTGCGAAATATGGTCACTTCTATATGTTACAATGATTGTATGAGATGAAGCAAACGCTTATACTTTGTATACTTACTGTGGATTGTTGAGGACCTCTAAAATAGCACCATGAAATGTTTTAACATTTAATTTCTTGTGATCCAGCGTTAATCCAAATCCTTTGGCAGCCATTTTACGTGAATTGCTATGTTGATCTCCATAAAACGGCAGAGCGATCATGGGTACATAATTAAAAATGGCTTCTTCCATAGACTGGAGACCCCCTTGAGTAATGAAAAGCTTTACGTTCTTATGCCCTAAAAAACAACGGTACCTAAGTAATATTAGTTGAATTTTGGGGAAATTTAGTAATTGTGTATTTAGCATAGATTTTTAGATGCAAGCATAAATGTTAAGCAAATAATATGTTGCTTACTAAGGACGTCTTGTTGAGGAATCCATTTCATCATTTTCACGTTATTTGATTTTCCGACAATTTCTTCATCGAATTTCCATAATATTTTATACGGCAACTGGGAGAATGTTTCCAAAATGACTTTCTTGGTGATATCAGGCATTTGTTTACTGTTAATACTAGATCCCAAACTGAAATAGATAACTCCATTTTTAGCATTGTCCAAGTAGTCCTGGAGATCCTGTATAAAACATATTAAGTATTATACAGGGTGTCCGGAAATGATGAGCAAAAAGTTCAGGGGATAATTCTAGACAGAAAATAAATACTACCTCTTTTTATAACAGTTTTTCCAAAACTGATTATTAACGGAGTTTTAGGGTGAGTTAAAATTTTATGTAAATATTTGGATTTCTTAAGAAGTTATTTACAAATATCGAAAATAAAATTTTTACTTTAACACCCTGTAATCAGTTTTGGAAAAATTTTTATAGAAATTATTTATTTTCAGTCTAGAATTATCCCCTGCACTTTTTGCTCATCATTTCCGGACACCCTGTATACCTACATGATTATTTCTCCATATATCAAGATAATTTTTTGACGGTAGAGATATCCCAGTTACCTAATAATTTGATTTCCGGGATTTCCGAGATTTTAAATACCGCAAAACGTTATCGTTTAAACATAGTTATCATCATGCATGTTCTTGGAACAGCGTCATTTCTGTGGTAGATATAAAACTGTGCTTTAATGTTATCTGATACTAAACTAGACAAACACTTTTGTTTAATTTTCATTCTCTCAGAAGAGAATCGTATGTCTAAACGTGCAGTTACAATTTGCGCCTTAATAGGTATGTTAACAAAATAATGAATAATAAATCTATTTACCAAATTCCCAAGCATTGGCATCTAAGCATCCAAATATCGAACTAAATGGGACAAGATTGAAAATTTGATTGTGAAGTAAAATTCTATCTCACCAGCTAACTATGAAACAAACTACTAGTAAGTTGAATTCTACTACTCATTTTTACCATCCATGGTAATCTTGAGCCGTCGTGACCGCCAACTTGTGGCTTTTTTGTTATCTATTTTATATTTAAGAAAATATAAGTGCCGATACTGAGAGTGCTTGTAGAAAAACTACGTTAACGTAAAAATTGTTCAGAATATTTTGGAATTAAAGTTAGATATCTAAAACGTCATACTTACCATAGGTAATGGTTGCGGCTGTAGCAAGTGCACACCTCCTCCTATGTTAATAGTTTTAGGTCCCAGAGGTCTTACGGCATTAAATAATGGATTGGCATTTATTAACAATAGGCTAATCTCCTTGGCCATGTCGTCCAAAGTGGTTTCCACCCCTAAATGCTTCCTAATAATCTCTTGTTGCGCGGGGACTAATACGAAATCTGCCACAAATTTAAAAGCTAACCAAAAAAAAGTGTCCACTACTCTCTCTTTGAAGGTCAGGGCTGGGTAAAACGGCATATCTCTATCTGGGTACATGATGGGGTGTGTGGGGTTACCTACGCTGAGGTGACCATTAATAGAGGAGTCCATAGATACCAGCCCGATCATCGAAGCGTTGAGCTTTCGGCCAAGGCCGAGGCCAAACGTTGTGAGGAACTCCGTGAAGAATAGATCGACTTTCTTTTCGCTTTTCAGCAAATCTTGGACTTCCGGATGCGTCAGTTGGTATTCTACTGCTTCGGAAAGGGATTTAATAGCCGATGTGAGCACTGTAACGATGGATTGACCTTTTCCCAACTTGTCGAACAACTTCCCTTTATTCATGAGTCTATAAGTTTCATTTAATTGTATGTGGGTGATGTTCTCGTTGTCTTCTACTATAACGTGGGACTGGATGAGAGTGATTTTGTGTCCCCTTTTCGCCAGTTCTAACCACAGCGGTTTAAAGGTCGTCTGGTGGCTGTAAAACGGAAGCGATATGAATGCCACTATGTTTGCGGAGTGACATGTTTCAAATAGTAAAAAACTTAGACCGCACAGGATTAACACCCACTTCATTTTTGCGAGACTGCGAAATTGCTATTGAACTCTTAGGTGTACCGTTTATATTTATTTATATTTTATTCTTATCTTGGTTTTCGTATTTGTCACAGTTTTATCTAGGATGGCGCAGCCGTTTATTTGATTTGTCTGGAGTAATTATTACGGTGTGCATGAACCCATATCTCCCTGAATTTATTTTTCAAATTTTGTCAATATTGCATCCGAAGCGCAAACTATTTTATATCCACTTTATATTATATATACTTAATATATCTATGTGATATTTCCAGGTACTTGTTTTAATCAACTACTTATTAGTTTTAAGAATTATATAATATTATTACACTTTCTCATCGACAACAATGTATATAGGCGTAAATAGAGTTATGCGACTTATGACCTCTGATTCTTGAATAAACAATGGTTTAACACCGAGTATATGTAATGGATAATTTAAACGAGCGATATTTTTGTTATAAAATTTACATTATTAATACGATTATTATTATTACTTATAATATTCGAAATTTCATTAACCCAAGTTTTGAACACGTTACACGTCACATGTTTAATAAATTATATAAAAAATCACTCTAAAAGTGTTGCTTAATTGAAAAATTCGAAACAATAAAATAACACTTCTACAATAGATTACAAGGTCGCACCAACTGTTTCTTACGTAACGGTGTACGGTATTTTTATCACTCCGCTGAAATCCAGACGACATATTGTAGACGGTAGCTATAACGGTAGGTAGATAATCATAAAATTTATAAGTGTTTGGATACACACTAAAATGATTGAAATCCATTTTTATTGAACCTTTATTTTGGAATTAGATTTGACAAATAATCTGAAAATATATCTTATGATTCTGTAACACACAAACGCGAACAAAAGTATAATTGAGAGTAAGAATCCTATGACGTCTAACATGAAATATTTCCAGGACGGCATATCAACCACTGGATTTCTTAGATGACGACTTCCTTTATGCCTGATGAAGTACTCGGTCCACCAAATTGCTTTTTCCAAGCTCGGCATTTCTTCATCTCTGTAGATCGCACCCAGTTCCTGAGCTCTTTCACGATACCTGCAAGAAGCTCCTAAAATTAGTCTCTCCCACACCATAGCTATGGTTTAGGTAAAAATGTTTGAGTATGAATTCTACTGAAATTAGACAACTAGCTATACAGGGTGGTTGGGGGACCCCCAATATTCGAAATGGGTGTTCAGGGGAAAAAAGTGAACAAAAAAGCCTAATACACGTAACATATGATGGAATATTAACGGTTACTGAGATAGCAATGAAAATATTTGTACCCGAGTTAATTATTGTAATGCATCAGTAGAGAAAAGTGTTTATTATGTAGGTATTATGAATTATAACATTGATTAAGATCTAATAAACCGAAATTATTGAATTAAATTTTCAAATATACCATACGCCTCGATGCATGCATCATTTGTGTTTTGCATGGATAGCTTGTTGAAATGCACGGTGATTTTCTCTTGTGAGTGCAGCACAATTGACAATCCGATCGAATAGCGCCTCTCATGTGTTCACTTTTGTTGCATATACTAATGATTTAAACCATGCCCAAAGGCAGTAATCAAGGGGAATCAAATCTGGTGACCTTGGTGGTCAATTTTGCAAACTACCTCGGCCAATCCAACGTTGTGAAAAGCGATTGTTAAGATGATTGATCACAACACAACTAAAATGGGCAGAGGCACCATTATTCTGAAAGCACATGTAGATCTGTCAAATTATTTTCTAAAAATTCTACATATCTTGCTCCAGTAAGACAACGATCTAGCACAACTGGGCCAAGTAATTGATTATTGATCATTGATCATTGTTGCCCCCTTTCGAATATTGGAGATTTACCTCCACCACCCTTCCCGCCCCCCAATCACCCTGCATATATGTATACTTATAACTATTCTATTTTAATGGTTACTGACTTACTTTGGATTATTCATTACTTCCAGTACAACTTGTTTGAGAGATTCTCTGGTGACATTGTTTTTGTTCAGTTTGAGGCCATAACCTTTCTTAACCATCCTGTTGACATTCGCAATTTGATCACCTATAAAAGGAATGCCTACCATTGGCACATCGTTGTACAGCCCTTCTTGAAGAGACTGCAGTCCTCCTTGAGTCACGAACAGCTTCACATTTGGATGGCCTAGAAATAATAAACATTTAATCGAAATTGAGTGAAGTGCATGTGGAAAATAGTAATTTTTTTAAGGAACCTTTGCAAATTTGAAGAGAGGGGTATGTATTATTATGAAACTAGCACATTACAATTAGAAAAGATAAACCAAACATTCAATACAAAACGCTTACGTAATATGTCTTGTTGGGGTAACCATTTATGTATCGCTACGTTTCCTGGGGTATTTTCTAATTTCAAATCAGCTTTCAGGAGGACTTTGTAAGGTACTTCACCCAGTGATTCTAATATTGCCGTCATCATGTTGCTCAACATTCGTGAGTTTACGTTAGTTCCTAGACTGAAGTATATTGCGCCTTCTTTCGCATTGTCTAGGTAACTTTGAATCTCCTGGAATATATATTTGACTGTTTTATCTAAATATAGGGACTTTCAGGAGGGACTAATGGAGAAATTGTATTATTTTAATCGAAATGGCGTTTGTCCTAGATAATTTCGTGGAAAAATAAGCCTAAAATCGGTATTTAAAAATTTGGTCTGGCCACGCCCCCATAAAACGGTCGTCGCTATAGCGTACATCTGTGTCAAACGCCGTTCACACGAGTATTCCTAAATACAGCAGTGTGCTTTGGTTCATATCTGTACACGTTTTCCATTGTATCGGACAATGCAGTGCATAGAAGTTTAGAAGAGTTAATTTGTCATATCTGATATTAGGTTATTGTGTTAAATAGACATTGGTAGACGTTTTATTTTTACGATCGTTTCGGGTTACCCCATCTTCAGAAAATACACTATAAACTAATTATTAAAATTAGTCTTAAAAGTTAGAACTAAAAAAAAAACAAACAAGTAAATATACAGAAGACATTTTACAACATTTTAAAAACTTACAATCATCAGTCAAAAATGCTTATTAAAAATTCTATATAAATATTATGCGACGCATAACATCAACCAGATTTTCAATCATCATAATAATTGTTAAAAACTGCATGTTAGTCGAGCTGGAGGTAAATGATATATAAACATTTTTCAGCACTAGAACGAATCTACTTAGTAAAGCAGAGGAATATTCATAAGAAATAGTATAAAGTATTTTTTTTTCGATTTTTTATAAAAATTATTTTTATATTAACAGTTTAGTAGACACAAAATATAAATCTATAGGAAAGCGTAATAATTTGTATTATTTTATTAAATCAAAATAAATACGTGTTAAACCATCAATGTCACTATTATTATTTATTGAATTTTCATTTGAATTATTTGTAGGATACATCTTTTCTGATAATTATTTTCATTATTAAGAATTTTGATATTATTAAAATCGAAGTTGTGATTATTATTTTCTATATTTAGCATGTTTTGATAAAGCAGTACTATTTATATTTTCAGTTCTAATGTTATATTTATGATTCTTTTGTGTAATTACTGCTTTGTTTGGCCAATATATGTACCATTACAATGGTTACAATTTATTTTATAAACAATATTTGATTTATTTTTATCTGGAGTTACTGGTTTTAAATTTGTAAAAAAATGTTTGTTGTAATATGCGGTTTATGTGCTAGATTTATATCATATTATTTAAAGTTTTTCAAATATTTTCAGAAAGATTCGAAATATATGGTAAAAAAATATATTTATTATTTTTTTAATTATTATTATTATCTATGTGATTATGGTTTTACATACCATGTACTCTCTCTCTAATAATTGGGTTATAGAACTTTTTTGGATAATTATTAATTTCTAAAACGTTATTAATTTTTTAAATATTTTTTGGTCTATTCCTTGGATGTGATAATATAATTGCACCATCTGTTAAAATAACACTTTTTTACAAATAATTGGTGAAAACGAATTAAAATTTAAATACCTTTTTGACCAAATTTCTTTTGTAAACCAGTTTGTTTCAATTATACCATCATTATTATAAGAAATTGTTAAATCAAGAAAATTAATGCTATTATTTTTTTCTATTTCGGTTGTGAATTGTAATCTAGGATGAAACTTATTAAATTCATTAATTATATATTCAAGTTTATTTTTTGGATCACAAACAATGCTGTTGTCAACATACCTTTTGTAAAAAATTGGTGTTTGTTTTTTTAGGTTCTAACTTTTAATAATTTGTTTATAGTGTATTTTTTGAAGGTGGGGTAACGCAAAACGGTCGTAAAAATAAAAATATATATTGGAGGAAAATTACTCAGTAATAATTAATTATATGGTCAAAAAATTTGTTGTATATTTTAAGTTACCTTCAACAATACCGTAAGTTCACCACATCACTACTATTAATTATGGCATTACCTACATAGTATTAACACTATGTATTTATGACAATGTTACAGCACAGTCTGCAAATTGACTTTGGAAAGAGTAGGATGTTAGTAATAACAACTACTGCAACTCTAGAACTAACAATAAAGTAGAGAAACGATTGTAAAATATCACAATTAGTTAAATTTAAAGATGCCTACCTTAGGTAAAGGTTCAGGTTTCTTAAAATGGATTCCGCCTCCTATGGCTACAGTGTTAGGATTCAGGGGCCTAATATTGTGAAAAATGGGATGGGTGTTTAGGAAGAGCATCTCCATGTTGTCGAACAAAGTTAGGAGATCCGGTATATCATCACCGAATACAGTCTTCAGTTTCTTGTGGACTTCTGGATAAGCTACGTTGTAGAGAAAGTGAGTATATCCAAAATAGTAAAGGAAACTCGATATCCGTTCTTTAAAGGTCATGTCTTCCGAATCTTCCACGGGCAGATTGACATCAGGATTTAGCATGGGGTGAACCGGATTGCCCATGGTCAAATGGTACTGCATTCCCGAGTCCAACGATGTGATCCCGATCATGGAACAGTTGAACCTCCAACTGAACGCCGCCATTCCCGGCAATTGCGCTTCTAAGATCAGCAGATCGAACGTCACGTCTTTGTTGTGTATGAGATTCTGGACCTGGGGATGTTCAAA
Organism: Monochamus alternatus; assembly: GCA_037114965.1. Classification (NCBI taxonomy): domain Eukaryota; kingdom Metazoa; phylum Arthropoda; class Insecta; order Coleoptera; family Cerambycidae; genus Monochamus; species Monochamus alternatus. Next base: position 6,015,395 of record CM073426.1, on the reverse strand, counting down.
CTGAAAGTCGCCAGCTTCGGTTAGCATCGCCTTCATCAGTTGCGCTATCTCCGAGAAACTTTTGTTGTCGTCGCTTGCGAACTCTGCAAAATTGTACTTACTGTATATCTCGTAAGTGAAGCTCAGATCGATCTCGGTTAAATTAACCAGCGAGGGATCGTTCATTGGGTTGGTCGTCATCACCGTCACTTGGTGTCCTCGCAAAGATAACTGTCGCCAGAATGGTTGGAAGGGGATCTGGTGGCTGTAGCTCGCCACAGGTATTATTCCCAGAATCCTAGCACAATCTGTCTGTAGGATGGGAACCACTGTCAACATAAGCAATAAAACTCCCATGGCGACAGTTTCTACTGATCTGCGAATGCTTTAGGATTGAACTTTGCCGAGATTGGAATCTTATCGCTAGAAGCGAATGATTTCAACAGCTATTCTTTCTATCTATTAGTAGCTTCACGTAATCAACAGATAACAGATAACTGGTTTTATTTTCGAGTACGTAATTTTAATTTCCAATTAGTGCACGGAAAGAACGATAACTGTCAAGATTAATACATACAGTATGCGTCAAAAGCATGGAATAAATTCAATAAAAACGAAACAATTATTTTTTGGGAAAAATCCTCGAACAGGTCGATTTTTAATTTAAAAAATACATATTTTAGCGTAAAATGTGATTTTCAAATGTCATTTGTTTTCGAGTAATGACGTCATCGATTTTTTTTTAAATGGCAACACCATATTTTTTTCCTTGATTCTGAAATATCGTTTAATTCTCTATCAGACAGTACTAAAATGTTGCCCTCTTACATAGGAAAGTTTTCGAGTAAATGACGATTGAATGTTAGAAAACGTAAATTTTATCCATAAAAAAGTAACAATTCTGAGGTATGTAAAATAAAATACAATTGATTAAATTTTATACTTAAATTAAATGTTCTAATTGCCATCCACCAACTTCTTGACAATGCGCAAGTCTGTGAAGAAATTCTTCTTGCACATAATGAATGATTTCTGGGATAACTCTGCGTATTTTGTCCCGAATGCGATTTTGAAGTTATTCTAAATTACGTGGTTTATTAATGTACACTTTTGACTTCAAGTATTCCCATAAAAAATAGTCAAGAGGTGTAAGATCTGGCGATCTTGCAGGCCTTTCTATCGGTCCGCGTCTGCCGATCCACCTCCCAGGAAAACAGTTGTCCAAAAAATCTCGTACAGGGCGCGCATAGTGCGGAGGTGCACCGTCTTGCTGAAACCATATGGTATCGTCAGGAATGTCAGGGTCATTATCGTTAGGAAAAATTACTGCAAGGGCTGGAACAAGGTCATTTTCTAGAAATTCTAAATATCTTTGTCCTGTAAGGGTTCCTTCAAAGAAGAAAGGCCCTACTATTCTGTCGTCAACTATTCCAGCCCACACATTTAATTTCTGAGGGTGCCTCTGCCATCCAATGAGGATTTTTCCGACTCCAATATCTGCAAGTTTGACGGTTTACTGTACTATTCAGACAAAATGTGGCCTCATCTGAAAAAAGTATTTGCCGGTGTAAATTTCTATTTCCTTGACATAAATCCATTAGAATTTCGCAAAAGTGTAAGCGGCGATCGGGATCATCTTCATTGAGTTCCTGCACAAGTTGAATTTTGTAGGGATGATATTTTTCCTTCTTCAAGATACGTAGCACTGTAGCACTGTGCTCTGACTAGTGTCATTGTTTAATGCAACCAATCGTGAAGAATTATGAGGATTATCCACCATACTTATCAAAATGTTCTGTTTCTGATTTTCATTAATGCTTGGAGGTCCAGGTTTTGGAATATTTACAACATTGCCAGTTTCTCAAAATTTAGACTCTACCTTACTGCCTGTTGATTGGCTGATAGGGCGATCTGGATATTTTTCATTAAATAAATCGCAAACTTCCTGCTGAGTTCTAGTCATATTCCCGCATCCGATAAGAATTAAAATTTAAATTCTTTGAGTAACAGTTAAATGTGCCATAATACTTTAAATTGAATAATAATTTCTATGTCGCTTACAATACTTATTAGAAAGTCGGTGTGACAATGACACTTTGCAAAGATTTTCACCTACGTGATCCAAAAAACTATGAAATTCGAAAAACTAAACTTGATAACGTTTTTGCTTTATTTTAATTGATTTACGTTTTCTAACATTCAATCGTCATTTACTCGAAAACTTTTCGATGTAAGAGGGCAAAATTTTAGTACTGTCTGATAGAGAATTAAACGATATTTCAGAATCAAGGAAAAAAATATGGTGTTGCCATTTAAAAAACAATCGATGACGTCATTACTCGAAAACAAATGACATTTGAAAATCTCATTTTACGCTAAAATATGTATTTTTTAAATTAAAAATCGACCTGTTCGAGGATTTTTCCCAAAAAATAATTGTTTCGTTTTTATTGAATTTATTCCATACTTTTGGCGCATACTGTATATTCCAACTCTGGTTTAGGTAATACTTTATTGCAAGATTACAATGTGTCGAAAAAAATGGAATTTCATTAAGAGTTACGTTCCTTTAACCCAAAAAAATGTTATACTCAAATATTTGGTACTGCAATGGGATCGCCTATTTCAGCTACAATCGCTAATTTAGTTTTGGAGGAATTAGAAAATAATGTTTTACAAAATTTAGATTTTTCATCAATTTTTTACAAAAGATATGTTGACGACTGCATTGTTTGTGTTCCAAAAAATAAAATTTAATATACCTATAAATAATGAATTCAATAAGTTTCATCCTAGTTTACAATTCACAACCGAAATAGAAAAAAAAATAGCATTAATCTTCTTGATTTAACGATTTCTTATAATAATGATGGTATAATTGAAACAAACTGGTTTACAAAAGAAATTTGGTCAAAAAGGTATTTAAATTTTAGGTAATTTTCACCAGTTATTTACAAAAAAAGTGTTATTAATAGTTTAACAAATCGTGCAATTAAATTATCACATCCAAGGAATAGACCAAAGAATATTTAAAAAATTAAAAACGTTTTAGAAATTAATAATTATTCAAAAAAGTTCTACAACCGAATTATTAGAGAAAGTATATGGTATTTATAACCATAATCACATAGATAATAATAATAATTAAAAAAATAATAAATATATTTCTTTACCATATATTCCGAATCTTTCTGAGAATATTTGAAAAACTTTAAATAAACATGATATAAATGTAGCACATAAACCGTATATTACAACAAAATTTTTTTTACAAATTTAAAACCAGTAATTCCAAATAACATTAGAACAAATATTGTTTATAAAATAAATTGTAACGATTGCAATGGTACATATATTGGCCAAACAAAGCAGTATTTACATAAAAGAATTTACAATCATAAATATAACATTAGAACTGAAAATATAAATAGTACTGCTTTATCAAAACATGTTATAGAAAATAATAATCATAACTTCGATTTTAATAATATCAAAATTCTTAATAATTATCAGAAAAGATGTATCCTAGAAATGATTCAAATAAAAAGAAATGAAAATTCAATTAATAATAATAGTGACTTTGATGGTTTATCACGTATTTATTTTGATTTAATAAAATAATAAATAGTTATTTAAAATATTGCAAATTTTTACGCTTTCCTATAGATTTATATTTTGTGTCTACTAAACTGTTAATTTAAAAATAATTTTTATAAAAAATGGAAAAAAACACCTCATACTATTTCTTATGAACATGCCTCTGCTTTATTAGGACTGACATGTAGTTTTTAACAATTATGATGATTGAAAATCTGGTTGTTATGCGTCGCATAATATTTATATAGAATTTTTGACTGGTCATTTTCTAACTTTTAAGACTAATTTTCATAATTAGTTTATAATGTATTTTCTGAAGAAAGGGTAACCCGAAACGATCGTAAAAATAAAAATATATATTGAAGGCAAATATATTTTGTTGACCATTGTCCCAGTAAATCTGCTCAGTAGTAAGATTAACTTATTCTTGTATAATAAGATTTTGTGCGATCTATTTCAAATGAAAACAGGTCTGTAAAAATGATATTTATTATCCGATTTAGTTCGGTTTTTTTTTTGAAAAGAAGGAGCAGAAAAAACTATTCTGGTGCAGAATATTAAAATTTGTTTCCTATGTTCAAGGCCTACTTGGAGTTTTTTTCACTGCCAAATTTTACAAAAATTATTTAGCAATTTTTTTTTCTTCAAATCTAACTACGGTACTGGATTCAGCATTCCCTAAAACAGTTGCTAACCAAATTTTGTAAATTATTTTTTTTTTCGTATTAATGATTATTTATTTAAATAGGTACCTAATTATTATTAACCGTTAATTAGAAATTTTTACGTTTAATGTGACACGCGAAAAATTAATTTATCATTTTTTTAATTAATTTTTCCGTCAACATTTATTTACAAAATTATTATGAATGTATTTAATAATATAAAGCCTTAATTATTAAAACTATTAACATTTTTATATATAAATATCTAGCCATAATCTGTTCTATAATTAAATAATAATATTTTATTTTTTTTTTAACAAAGTTATTTACATATTACATTTAGTGTAATTTCAAGAAAAAAAGTGTCGAATTTAATATAAGAATGCTTGAATGTCAAGAATGCAAAATAAGTAAGATTGTACATACTAATGAGGCAAAAATAAACTCATAAATTACTTTTAAATGATATATGATAATAACTAAACTTCACTTGATACAGTGTGTCCCGTTTTTCATGTAAGATACCTCTAGAAATGTAAGAAGGCTGTGGAATTTCGTTGAGCTAATTTTTTTACAATTAATACTCTGAAAAGAGGTTATATTCTACTAACCATTTTATTGATTTGACGAAAGCCTGGCCTACTGCGATTTTATAAAAGGGGCTATTAAGTACGGTTTTCTGATATTTACTATCAAATTTTCTCTTAAAAAAATATTTGTGATTTATTTTAGCCAGGTATAAAGTAAATATGAATCCTTAGTTAATTTACATTCATTATCATTCTTTCTTTGTTTTCTGACTATTATTCTTCGAAAAGACTAGTCTAAATAAGAAATTTACGGTCTTTATGGTAACATATAAATATAATACGATAATAGTCAACAGAAATCCTAATACGTCCAATAAGTAAACTTTATAAAAAGGTAAATCCACAATAGGGTTTCTCAAATGCTTGGCTCCTCGGGTCCTTATTGCGTATTCTGTCCACCACACGGCTTTCTCCAAACCCGTTATTTCTACATCTTTGGCAAGTTCAGCGGTTTCTTTCACTCTTTCTTGATAACTAAAAATTATTGTAAGATGAAATAATTTGTCAAACATATATTTGACGAAAGAGAGACAAATCGCTATGAAGTTAATGTAGGAAACAATATTTTCCAGTAAATAACGAAAGACAATATAAACTATTAAAGCTTACATCGGTTCAGTTATAACTTCGTTGATAGCGTTATGGAAGGCTTCTTTGGTAAAATTTTTCGGGTTCACCACCAAACCTAGTCCATTTTCTTCCATTACCTTACAATTTCTAGGCTGGTCTCCAAAAAAGGGCATTCCAACCATGGCCACATGGCTAAATATGGACTCCTCGATGGATTGAAGGCCACATTGTGTTATAAATAAAATAACATTGGGGTGCTCTAAAATAAAAATAAGCTCAACTATTTTAAAATATAGATTGACAGTGTTGTGAGAATTCGTTTATCCTTAAACACCTCCCTACAACTCACATTAACTTTTAAGTTGAAAAGTAATCTTATAATTTTCTTTTGGCATATAAATACCTTTTCACATTCACTACCTCTACCCCAAGCAAGAATGTTAAACGCTATGTGACTGTACACCATGGAATAATAAACATTAATTAAGCCCGCTTGATCAAGGGTATGCTTTAGCTGTAATAGTGCAAAGAATGCTTTATTTAACTGACTACACACATGGTCAACATGCTTACACCAGGAGAGCTTAGGATCAAGGATGGTGCCAAGAAGTTTCACTGAATCTGACATCATACCTTCATAAGACATAAAGTTTGTGGGTAGAGGTCTTTGAAGGTGAAAATTAATGTAAATAGTCTTTTTGTTGTTTAGAATCAGTTTATTCCTCTGGCACCATATACTCACTGATTCCACCACGCTACATATCATTTTTCTGAGCTCATCTGGTGTATTCGCTGACACAGTAATCGTTGTGTCATCACCAAATATTGTTACACGACCCTGCTCAATGTATGTTGGCAGATCATTGATATAGAGCATAAACAGTAATGGGCCCAGTACAGAGCCCTGAGGTACCCCAAGAGCAACACTATGTAAATTAGATTTTTTTTCATTTACACTAACTACTAGAGACCTATTTTCCATGTATGAAGTCAGCCAAGCAAGAATGCTACCTCTTATACCCAGGGTATATAATTTTTGACTTAAAATCTCTTTATCGACAGTGTCAAATGCTCTAGAGAGATCAAACAGAAGTGAAACTACATACTTACCAGCATCCAGACATTGATATACATATTCAAGTAGGTGACAGGATGCGGTCTCAACCGATTTATTAGATCTAAAACCATGCTGAGATGTAGTTAATAGATTATTTATTTCAACAAAAGAAGTTATTCTGTTATACACTAGTTTTTCAGGTATTTTAGACAGAACACTCAGCAAAGAAATTTGACAGTAGTTTTCTAATTCGCATGGATCACCTTTTTTTAATAGAGGTATAACGGTTGCTAATTTAAGACAATCAGGAAATGTACCAGTTTTAATTGATTTATTTATCAAATAAACAAAAGGCTCTAAGATATTGCTCTCTATATTTTTTAGCTGTTAAACCATCATAACCGCTTGAATTTTTATTTTTAAGTCGTGAAACAATGTCATGCACCTCTTCGACCGCAACATCCTCAAAGACCATTGAATTTACAAAGTTATCGTTAAGTGTACAAGGTAATGAAAAATTTGCCCCAAAATGCTCTTTAACTTTATTTTGTGCTACAGTAGAAAAATAACATCCAAATTCACTGGCAACTTTATTACAATCACTTATGGTGCTACCATTAATCTTGAGCATGATTAGATCTCTGTTGGTTTTTTTCCTATCTAATATTTTATTAACTATACTCCACGTTTCTTTGTTTTTGTTTGGTGAATTATTTATTTTATTGTTATAATAGGTACGTTTAGTTATATTGATATTTTTCCTGTAATCTTTTTTTTCATTATCGTATTTTACCTTAATCTCACGTGAGTTTAAATTTACTGACAGCCAAAACAAATTTTTTAAATATAAATTTTGTTGTTTCAGTTCATGAGTGAACCATTCTTTGTTGTTACTTAGATTAGTATTTGGTAAAACGATTTTTTTTCTTCGAGGACAGCTAACTTCATAACACCATGAAATGCTGTCAAAAAAGTATTGAAATGCCTCAGCAAAGTTTAAGAAATATACTCTTGACCAGTCCGTGCGTTTTAAGTATTAATAGTGTTATCGTTTATAACACGCCGCGTATAGCACATAGTGACTTCAGTAGAACTTGGTTGCTGCTCTGCAAGATTCACAGTAAGGAAATTGGCTAGGTGATCCCCTAAATTTGGTTGTACAACTTCAGAATTATATATGTCTGGATCCAGGTTAGTAATCATGTAATCAATGCAACTACTGCTAGTGTGGCCATTTACATCTGTATACCGGGTGAATCTTAAATAAGTACAAATATTTTAACCAGCAGTATAGTTTTGTGTGTAGAACACATAATTAATAGTTTTTTTACAAAAAAATCAGAAATAAAAAAGTGAAATTTTAAATAAATTTCGTAATTTTTCAGCAGAAAACTTGTTGAGGACCGCTGGTCTAGACAGACCCTTCATACTTTTATGAGTCATAGTGCTGCAGACTGAACGTGTGATTCACAGTGTTGCCAGTATTACACAAATGTCTTTGCTTCAAGGAAGAAAAAATCTCAACTTTTAACGAATTTTGTCAAGTGTAACATTTTATATTATTTTTTATTATCAAACTGTCATTGACTGTCATGACAGATTATCGGAATCCCAAGTCAAACTTGTTAACCCCACATAATGCATGAAAATAGCAATAAAATTTGCTAAAAGTTGACATTTTTTCCATTTTAAATAAAAAACGCGTGCATAGTTTTTCGTTATTCTTCATAAAATAACTTAAGGAAGTTGTGTTTTGTGTCCCTTTCTAACAGTGTACAATGACATTTAACTTGTGAAATGTGGATTACTGATTAAATAGTTAATTTTTTAACAAACAGGTAAGCTTATGTATAATTTTTGAACATTGGACATAGTAATATCACGTAATATCTTCCTAAATATTTTACGGTAGTATTGAACTTGCGGAAATTTATTTTTAATCGTTGAAGTATAGTAAGGTTAGTTCAGATGTTAAAATTTATGTTAATATTGCTGCGTATCATACTACATACCCAATTTTACTGTACTTATGCTTAAAACAAGTATTTTTAAAATAGAACTATTACGTTAAAGGAAACGTAATATTTATATTGGAGGAGATATGGCAACCTCGCAACAAATCATATGTTTCATTACGTTGTTGGATGAAAAATCAGCCAGTGGTCCTCAAAATGTGGGTATTTTTAAAAAAAATTAATATCTCCGTAAATATTAGAAATTTTTAAAAATGGCTTTCACTAGACTGATTTAAATGACGAACTACACCAGCAGTTAAAATATTTGTACTTATTTAAGATTCACCCTGTATATATGAGTGGGCTCATTTGATGTAACAGTTAAATAAAACGAGTTTATAATATCATTTAGAATATTGGTGTAGTAACACTTAGTATTATAGTCAATATTGAAATATTATACTTACGAAGTAGGTCTTGCTGTGGAACCCACTTCATTATTTTTACGTTGTCTGGTTTTTCTGGTAAATTATCCTCTTCCAACTTCCAAATAACCATGTAAGGAAGGCCGGCGAAGGTATTTAAAATGGTAGCTTTCAACTCGTCACTAATCAGATATCCTTTCACGGTGGTTCCTAAACTGAAGTAAATTACTCCATTTTTCGCCGAATCCGTGAATTGTTGAAGATCCTTTAATGCAGAATATTTCAGGACCTCAATTCAGTAACTAAAGTCGAGATATACGTACTTGTGGCAAAGGCTGCGGTTTCTGTAAATGAGTTCCCCCTCCGATTTGGATAGTGTTTGGTCCAGCCGGTCTCAGTTGATGAAATAGAGGGTTGGCGTTAATAAATATCATGTTTACATCGCTCTCTATCTCACCAAGAGGCCTAACGTTGTCTCCGAAATGTTTCCTGACGGTCTCATCTTCGTTCGCGTACAAGTTGTAGGAATAAATGGTCTCCAGCATGCCCCCAACCACGACGCTGATGAGTCTTTGGAGGAAAGTCAGATTTTTCCTGAAGGAGAATATATAATCCGGATATACGACAGGGTGCATGAAGTTTCCTATAGCCCTGTGAACTCTTGGTATAGCATCTAAGGAAAAGAGACCGATAAACGGTGCCTTATACCTACAAATTACAGATGCGTATTACCAAACTGTTATATTTGTTAGATTTGAGGGCGTTGATCGCAATGCTCTCTGGATGATCTACAATCGTCAGAATTTCAGGCCAGAAGTGAATAGATATTCTTCACAAAAATTTTGCTATAAATAAATTTAAATTTGCAGGATGTCCTAAAAAATAAACAAATATAAAATAGTTGAATATTTTAATAAAAACAAATAGGAATAAATTTAATATGTAACCTTCGAATTTTATTTTTAAATTGTAAATATTGGATATCAAAACTGAAACAATTTAACTGTCACATATTGCAGCATTAATTATACAGTTTTAATTATATCCTTTGTAAAATTAAAAATAAGGCCGCAACTGCTATGTTTGTTTATTTTTTGGGACATTCTGCAAATCTAAATTTATTTATGATAATGCGGCTATCATTTTTTTTATTAAAAAAGTTTTTGGCATTCTTGCACGAACGTCACTGGTGCAAGTAGAAATATTGGGATCACCCCAAAAAATGCACTTTTATTCCTCCAAAGCGCGTTTTTTCACAAAATAACTTCTGCAACCACCCACTAAAATATTTCGCACAAACACCCTGTATACTCTCTTTACAGAAGCCTTTACCTGTCAACAAATCCCAAGTGTGTCGGAAACATCATCTCAACCATGATAAGATCGAAGTGCTCGCTCTGGTTGCTTATGAGCTCCTTCACGGCTGGCTGGCTCAGCTGCCAATCTGCGGTCTTACTCAAAGCCATTATATACATGTCGACGAGTTCTTTGGAACTCCTTCCTTTGCTGTTGCTGAGTAACTCGGAAGCGCCGTATTGCTCCATCACTTCGTAAGACCCCTTGAGATCGATCTCTTGGACGTTCTTCAGCTCCGGCTCCTGCATGGGGTCTGTTGTAAGAAGGACAATTTCGTGTCCTCGTTTCGCCAGCTCCCTCCATAGCGGTCGAAAGGTTACCTGATGGCTGTAAGACGGAGTGAAAATTGTGGCTAATATCCTCGCACTTTCGGAATGAGGTACCAAGATCGCTAAGACTGTTATGGGGAGGAGTAATATTTTCATTTCTACGGCACACTTTTGTGTAGCACTTGTTCTTTGTACGTAAGTTGTTTGTCACTTTTGATAAACTGTAGTGCAGATTTCCATTAAATATAATTTTAAACGCGGTATCTCACAGTTTATCTGTTTAACGTTTTTAAGTAGGTATTTATTAATTTAGACCTATTCATCATTCAGTTACCTATCAGTAATATTATTGGGACACAAACACAAGGCAAGGTAGGTGTACAATGAAAAATATAATAGGTATCATTTATATTTAAATCTTTTATCACAGTTTATCACATAAGAAAATCAAATAGAACATTTATCTGTAAAACTTAACAAAATTTGTTATAGTAGTAGATACTTAAATGTTAAAAGTCTAAAAATATTGTATTTTTCAAAGTTTAATCTTGTTGCAAGTATGGAATAATTTTTTGGGGTAGAACTTCAAGTATAAAAAAAATTGTATGTTATAAAATAGAATTATTAGAATCATATATAAAATGATATGTAATGAATCACGTAAGAGCAAATTTAAGCAAAATAATATGTTGACAATATACGGATTATATATTTATGAATGTTTGCTATATATTTTAAAAATAAAAATAGTTTTACAACGAGCAGCTCTGATCACATGTATGATACAAGAACTGCTAATATTACTTACCCAAAGCGTAAAATCATTAACAGAAAAAAGTCCTTTTTATATGTGTATAAAATTTTTCAATAAATTGCCTTATCATGCTAAAACGTTATCAAGTATTAAAATTTTTAAGAAATTCATTAAAGCAATGTTAATTAATTTGGAATCATATAATATAGACGATTATTTGAGCAATGAGCAAATTTGTAAGTATGTGACGTACTTTCGAGATTCGGTCGCAGATGCCGAACTAGTACAACCACTTTAATCAGTCCGGGTTCACTCGGTGGAGAAGTTATGTCCAAGGTTCAGGAATATTACAAGACTCGGTAATGAAAATAAAATATTTATTTCATAAAATAAAATGTCACCCTGTAAACAAATAATACTAATAATAATTCCCCAACAAAATAAAATAGGTCCTGAAATAATAATACAAAATAGTAAATTAACAAAGAGGGCGGTAAGGAATGTACGGTGCAGACGCTGAGTGTCGCGGAAAGAGCCTGCTAAACACCCAGTGTCGAAGACCACGGAGACAACGTCGAGTACCGCGGAATAACACCTGCTAAATACTCGGAGTCAACGGAATACGGGTTAGACCTCGAGCGCCGCGGAGAGGGCCTGCTAAACGCTCGGAGTCGAGGGAATACGGGATACGAGCAAGACCTGGAGCGCCGCGGAGATTACCTGCTAAACGCTCAGGATACCCAGAGGAAGGTAGAGTGCCGCGGAAGTTACCTGCTAAATACCCTGAGGTAGAGGAGGGTTGAGTGCCGCGGAAAGAGCCTGCTAAGCACCATAGATTATATTGCTAAGCACTGCCGGTAAAGGCAATTTCGCCGGCTTTTATACAGAACGGCGGGTAGTGTCGTGTGCAAAAATCGCGATACGCTAAGCAATTTCAGGTACCGCGTGCGCCAAACAATTAAAGTACAGTGTGAGCAAAATAAAATAAAATAGGTTCGTTACAAGTAATAAGTAGGTACATATATTTTTTATATTTTTGTATATACAGGGTGTTTCCTAACTCGACAGCCAAAATGAAATGTCATATGTAAAATCGAATTTTAAACATAAAACAAAGAGTAATTTTTTTTCAAATTGGGCTTCGTTTAGGAGATATTTAAAAAAATGCAAAACAAGGCAGCTATGAAAATAAAAGTTTGTTTATTATTTGGCAGCTTGTCTTCAAGTAATTATTTTTGTATAACGACTTGACTGAGTGACTTTTATGACTTTTATGTTAGTGTTTCTTTTAAAATGCAGTTTAGTAACGAAGAACTTGCTGACATTATTTACGTTTATGGGTACTGTGATGGTAACACTAGAGCAGCGTGTCGGGAATATAGTATAAGCACAGAAAATATAGCTAGCTATATATAGCACAGAAAATATAGCTAGCTATATATTCTGTGGTATAAGGTATCCAAATAGACGGCAACCTTACCGTACAGTTTTTTCGAATGCTTTTCGAAGGCTTAGTGAGTTTGGAATTAATGAACGGCGTAGTGGAGGTCCACATCAACAGCACACTGCTGTACAAGAAATTGCCATTATTGATGCAGTACTTGATGATCCAACGACCAGTACTAGAAGCATTTCCACACAGTTATAATTGCCGCACAAGTTTGTTTGGAACACTCTTAATCGAGAAATGTTATATCCATATCACTATCAAAAAGTCCATCACTTGCATCCAGGCGACGCATTTTGTCATTGGCTACTTGAACAGAATGAACAAAATCTTAACTTTATTAGAGAAACACTTTGGACAGATCAATCAATGTTTACGAGGAATGGAAGTAACAATACTCATAACGAGCATACGTGGTCTTTACAAAATCCACACGCGGTTAGAATTAGAGGTTTCCAACAAAGATTTTCTATAAACACCTGGTGTGGTATTTTCAATGGACAATTACTACCTATTCAAATTTTGCCTAATCGGTTAACTGGTGACGCATACATGGCACTTTTAGAAAATGAGAGATTTATTAGATGATATTCCTATTGGTCTGCAAAACAGAATGTGGTATCAGCATGACGGGGCACCGCCACATGCTGGAAGAAATGTGGTGGAGTGGCTCAATAATAATTTCAATGGGAGATGGATCGGAAGGGGCGGTCCCGTTCATTGGGCTGCAAGGTCACCGGACCTTAATCTCCTTGACTTTTACCTATGGAGTCACCTAAAACAATTAGTTTATGCGGAACCTATCACCACTATTGAACAATTACAAGGTGGAATTTTAAATGCAGTGTATAATACACAATATACTGTAAATTTTGAAGCAGTTTATAATTCACTTGTTTTGCGTTGCCAGGCATGTGACAATGTAAATGGTGCCATTTTTGAACATCTATTGTAGTTCTTAACTTTGTAATAATGTTTGTTGTTTGTTTTATTATTTACTTTAATAAAATATTTTTATAACTCGTAGTCAAAAATAATCACATTTAAATAAAGGATTGTGAAAAATTAAGACTTTTCTTTTACAAATTCTAACAATGAATCCACATTTATTGTAATTACTCAATTATTTTTATAACTGAATATCTCCTAAACGAAGCCCGATATGAAAAAAAGTTACTCTTTATTTTATGTTTAAAATTCGATTTTACATATGACATTTCATTTTGGCTGTCCAGTTAGGAAACACCCTGTATACATAGCATGTGACGTCATTTCATTTTTATGTTTCTTGCAATTTTTGTACATGCTTGCTGAATTTGCGAATACATATCCTTGATTGATCCTACATTATTATTATTATTGTATTCCTCTCTAGAGATGTGCCTATACAGGGTGTCTTTAAAAGGTCTGTACAACGCTCCACTAGATACAGTACGGCTCAGAATAATTCGATATACAGAGTGTCCCGAAATTAATGGGACATAGAGCAAGAGTAGATTCCTTACATCAAAATAATGTGATTAAGCCAAACTTACTTTGGTCCATTTATGGCTAATAAAAAAGTTACAGGGCGTTAAAGTTCGAATTTTAAATTTGAAATTCTTAAAATTCTTTGAAAGTTTTCAAAGGATCCTTTTGAAAATTTGGATTAGGGGGTACGAATCCGTACTTAATTTTGCTGTAGACGCTAGAGGGCGCTACGAAATGTACTCTTGGCTGATAAAAACTGATTATAACTTTTTTATCAGTGTGTATACGAAGAAAATTAATAGAAACAAATTGTTCTATCTATTTTTAACAAATAAGGTATACTTGTTTTATGTCGATAAATTTAACCGTTTTCGATTTATTTCTTGTTTTTGTATTGGATGCATTAAAATAAAATACATGTAGCCAGTAATTATTTTAAATCTGGATCTGGAAAGAAGTCCTAAGTAGAAGAGGGTACATATCATGATTCTGCAAAGCGATATCAAACATTTTGATTTATGCTGTTAAGCAAAAATCCATATTTAACACATCAGACAACTAGAGTATACTTAGATAACTATTATAACAAAACTAAAGGTATTTTATTATCAAAGTAGTTTGAGAGATCAACTGAAACATAACGCGAGCAGTCGTTTCCTGGTAACCTCGCGTGGAGGATCTCAAAAGATAAATTATTACATGTACAGTAACGGTTCATAATGTACGTTATTTCGTTAATTTTTTTAATCGTATTTTCCTCACCGCAAGTTAACGAGTGCGCCCGAATTTTAGGGGTAATCATGACGCCTTCCTTCAGCCACCAAGTAGTATTTCGGCCAATATGGAATGAACTGGCCAGAAGAGGACACGACCTAGTGGTTATAACCACTGATCCTCAGAACAATCCAGACCTGAACATCAGGGAAATCGACGTACATTTCGCTTACGACATATGGGTTGGCAGGAATACAGTTAAGATCATTAATGAGAATAAGTACAACATATTCGCTCTATCTAGAGCTATCATCGAAATAACTACCGATATATGTAATCAAGAACTGTTGCATCCAGAAGTACAGGGATTACTGCGAAACGAGAGCGAACATTTTGACTTGGTTATGGTGGAGTATCTGTTTCCTATGATGTTCGGACTTGCCGAAAGATTTCAAGCTCCTTATATTGGATTGCTGTCTATGAGTATTCCAAATATTTATCATGCTCTTTTGGGGAACCCTACCCATCCGATAGCGTATCCGGATATGCTTACGGGTTTGGTTGGAAAATTAAATTTCTGGGAGAGACTGGGAAGTGTGGCGTTACATTTAATAATGAAATTGGGGGACTTTATTCAGGAAATTCCCAAAGATCCTGCTGTTATAAAAATGATGGAAGAACATTTTGGGCAGCATTTGCCTCCTTTGGATGCCATTATGAGAAATGTCAGCTTGATACTCATTAACGAAAATCCTGCCTTCACCGTCAGGCCTTTAGGACCTGGATTTGTACTATTTGGAGGCGGAACGCATTTGATGCCGTTGAAACCACTACCTCAGGTTACTACTTTGTAAATAAGTGTAATTTATTTCCCCACAAAAAAAACAACTATAGTGTTTGGGCGATATTTATACGAATCTACATTTATATCTATTTTTAGGATCTAAAAGAGTATCTGGATAGCGCTAGGGATGGCTTTATTTATTTCAGCCTGGGAACGAACGTGAAAAGTGACGTTTTTCTGCCAGAGAAGAGGAAAATTGTTTTGGACGCTTTCAGGGAGCTTCCCTACAAGGTGTTGTGGAAGTTCGATGTAACGGATATTCCAGACGTGCCTGATAACGTGAAAATTGCCACATGGTTGCCTCAACAGGATATTTTAAGTAAGATTTCAATTTTTATACATACTCAATTTCTAGTTTTTAATATCTACTCTATTTTCCATTATTACTAAAATTTCTGCATGTATCTATACAGGCTGTCTTTGAAGGGTCTGTACAACGCGTCACCTTATATAAGGCAAGTTCGGCAAATACATATGGATGCACTAAATGTGTTTTTTCCTTTTTCAATCTCATGAGATAACAGGAGAGAAAGATAGATCTAGAGCATTTAGATCTATTTGCCGAGTACGTAATTCATAATTTGTCTAGTCTGTCCCATTTTTAAACTGATAATAGGTGCAAGGTGCATACCTAGATTATCATGTTAGATAATCCTTATCTTAATCAGTTGATGCGACTGACATTACAACCAAAAATTCCTTATTATATCGATAAGGAATGACACTGCTGAAAATAATTCGTTTAATTCTTCCATGTGTCATCAGTTCTTTGTATTTTTGATATTTAGAGAATAGTTAAAATATATCCCTGTCTGCTTTAGTAATGTATTATGTTAACTGAAAATAAAAATATACAGGGTGTAATAATAATAATAGTAATAATTTTATTTTGCCTATTTGACATTATAAAATAAATGTATAGCAATAGTCAATAGAGTACAAAAACAAAAGTCAATATAAAAAATACATACATGAAAATAAAACAAAACAAACACTAGATAAAAAACAGTTATGTAAAAAAGAAGTATATAAAATACTATACGTAAGAGAAAAATTCTTGGAGAGTATAGAAACACTTACGTATCAAAAACTTTTTAAGAATAGTTTTTAAGACTTTATATCATTAGGTCATTAGGGAGTGCATAGAAAATTTTCAAGCCAATGTGGTCAGGTGACTTGGAAGCAATTGATAATTTTACAGATGGTAAACGAAACTGATGTTTAGTTCTAGTATTTATAGAATGAATATCTCGATTAAATATGAATTTATTTTTATTTTTATAAATATACAGGGTGAGTCAGTCATAATGTCATCATGGTCAGTCAGTCATAATTAATTTTAAGAGGAGATAGGGAATAATGAGTATAATACGAATACGCGATTTAAAAAAATCTAAATGCACATTTACCCAGAAAAAATATATTCAAATAATTATTTAAACCCTCTTTTCAGACTGTCACTGGCGGCTCGCAGCCTTGGTCGTTTACAGCACACAGTTCGACTCGATGTCGACGTGATGCGACGCTGCCCAATTAAAATATTTTGCTAGTACCTACCTAGGTATTAGACATCATAAATAAACGGTTGTACTGACTATTTGAGAATCTCATATTTTTTCTTGCTCAGTTCAGCCAATAATAATTTAAAATGTTAATATCCAATGAAATCAAATAATATTAATCCAATAATTCTATTAAAAATTGCAAATAACGCGGTCCATTTAGGTTTTCCGGTAGAAAATATGGTCCAATCAGACGATCCCCGTATACTTCTGCCCATACGTTGACAATAAATCGCCTCTGAAAGATAAACCGACGAGAAGCGTGTGGATTTTAGTCCGACCAAATGTGGTTGTTATGACTGCAAAGAAGTTAGCTTGGTTACAGTTTAAAAAATATATAACATTGAAATTACAAAGCTCCAACGTATCTAATAATAAACCGAGTAATAAACCATACTTTTTCTAAGCAAAAAAGTTGTGGGAAAAGATTTTTCAAGTCATAAGAAGTGAAATACACCGCAGTTTAAATGCGTCCTAAAGGTCGCTTGTGGCGTCCTCTAGCTCTAGAAGATACAACAAAGTTGTTAAAAACTCTCCAAACGTTACTATGTGCCGGCGTGATACGCTAATGCCTAGGTACTCGTGAGGGAGACAGAGTGGGGAAATCAGTGTGTGGAGCATATAAGTAACTAAATAAGAGCCATCGTTTCTCTGACATATCTGGCGCCATCTTACGTTCATTTGGAGAAAAAATAGCAACTGCACTGTGCTAAGTTCTTTGTTTTGAGAAAAGTATAACTCAAAATCTACACAATAGATGTCACTGTGTAATAATAAGCTTCATTACACAGCAGTTGGAGGTAAATTTAAATATACCATAATATATAGTGCAACGTATATATGAAAGAAAATTCATAATCCTCGATTACAAAATTTCGTAAAAAATTATAAGTTCAAATATAAAAGTTGACTAGATTTTTTACAAAATTAAGTAGTCAATGATTTATGCATTTTATTTCATGTAAGTTACACACTATACAATAACGAATAACAGTATAAGAAAATAAATAATTTTATAATATATCTATTAAAAAAGAAGGTATGATTGGTTTAATAATAAAAAATAGAATTGTTTTTTCAATGCTTTATTCTATTATAAATAGAAAAAGAAGTTGATTACACGACTAGTAATAAATAGCGAATAATATGATAAAAAGTAGATGCATGTTTACCTTTACGCTAAATGTTATTGTTAAATACATTTGTTTCGAAGTACATTGGTTCTCATCAGTACGATGTATTACTGATAATTTATTTCTGTGAAATATACTCAGTATGAGTAAAAAAAATCAGTAGAATCTTAGATATATGTATTTACCATTACTTTTATATTTATTAAAACATCGAAACAACCTTAAATAAATAAGTACCAAAATAAGGTGAGGCTATTCTTCTCAGTATTTTTAAAGCATCTAATTCAAAGTGGTATTCGTGAGATTAAAATCTGCTTTACATAATTTGCGAATTGATTTTAACCCGAAACAGTTCCTGTCTGCAGTAATTCTGAAAGAGCTTTGATTTCTATAAGAAGTATCTGTGACTTATAGGAATATATTTTTGCAGTTTGGTACACAGTAGTATTCTTCCCAGGCATTTTATATTAAAAAATAAAACAAACAATAGAAGTAAGGCAGTTTAGATAGTCAATTCACTAACTATAATTAACTGTTCGCGTTATATTAAATTTTAGTGAAAAACAGAAAACAATTATCAGAATGCACTAGAGCGATAACTTACCTTCATCGCGTTGCAAGAAAATATTAATTTTTGACCATCCATGTTCTATGTCACATGATTTAACCTCATATTTTTAATTATTATTGATTATTGTTTCTTTTGGCTACAGCGAACTCTGCAAGTTATACTCCAACTTTGCTTTTCTTTTTAAATTGTGACACAGTTGTCTGTATGCTAATTTTTCTCAAGTAGTAGTGTTTTTTCAAATGACCGTAAGATGGCGCTTATGGACGCGATGTTCTCAATTTATCCTTTAAACGTCTTATTTCTTTAGTCATATGGTGCGGAGACAGACCTTTTTAGAGTGTAGTCAATTCTGTCAAACGTATTGTACCCATTATTGCTACTAACTTGTACTTATAAAATATTCAAATTCTTTACCAATGTTTTATACCCAACAAAAAATAGCGGGGTTTCCGCCAGGAAAAAGTACTTCTCAGCAAATACCACCTAATAGAAGTTGTCTATAAATTCGACTTACTTTGAGCCATGCTATATACAATACAGGGTGAATCTTAAATAAGTACAAATATTTTAACTGCTGGTATAGTTCGTCATTTAAATCAGTCTAGTGAAAGCCATTTTTTAAAATTTCTAATATTTACGGAGATATTAATTTTTTTAAAAAATACCCACATTTTGAGGACCGCTGGCTGATTTTTCATCCAACAACCTAATGAAACATATGATTTGTTGCGAGGTTGCCATATCTCCTCCAATATAAATATTACGTTTCCTTTAACGTAATAGTTCTATTTTAAAAATACTTGTTTTAAGCATAAGTACAGTAAAATTGGGTATGTAGTATGATACGCAGCAATATTAACATAAATTTTAACATCTGAACTAACCTTACTATACTTCAACGATTAAAAATGGATTTCCGCAAGTTCAATACTACCGTAAAATATTTAGGAAGATATTACATGATATTACTATGTCCAATGTTCAAAAATTATACATAAACGTGCACACAAGCTTACCTGTTAGTTAAAAAATTAACTATTTAATCAGTAATCCACATTTCACAAGTTAAATGTCATTGTACACTGTTAGAAAGGGACACAAAACACAATTTCCTTAAGTTATTTTATGAAGAATAACGAAAAACTATGCACGCGTTTTTTATTTAAAATGGAAAAAATGTCAACTTTTCGCAAATTTTATTGCTATTTTCATGCATTATGTGGGGTTAACAAGTTTGACTTGGGCTTCCGATAATCTGTCATGACAGTCAATGACAGTTTGATAATAAAAAATAATATAAAATGTTACACTTGACAAAGTTCGCTAAAAGTTGAGATTTTTTCTTCCTTGAAGCAAAGACATTTGTGTAATACTGGCAACACTGTGAACCACACGTTCAGTCTGCAGCACTATGACTCATAAAAGTATGAAGGGTCGGTCTAGGCCAGCGGTCCTCAACAAGTTTTCTACTGAAAAATTACGAAATTTATTTAAAATTTCACTTTTTTATTTCTGATTTTTTTGTAAAAAAACTATTAATTATGTGTTCTACACACAAAACTATACTGCTGGTTAAAATATTTGTACTTATTTAAGATTCACCCTGTATCTGACATATTTTTATTTTCGTTTGCATGCATATTTTTCAATTAACGTCATATCCACAGGGAAATATTTTACCTATTTTCTAAATATTAAAAATACAAATCACTGGTGACTCTTGGAGAAATTAAATGAATTATTTTTAGCAGTGTCATGCCTTATCGATATAATAAGGAATTTTTAATTTTAGCGTAATCTGGTTAAGATTAAGGTTAAGGATTATCTAATTTGATAATCTAGGTATTATAACTTTAAAATGGGAAAATAATAATTACTATTATTAAGATATGACTTTTGGAACTATGTTTTTTTAATATACGTATAATAGTTTAAAACTTTCAGACATTGAAAACTTAAAATTGTTAGAAAAGTTAAAACCTTTTTTTCTCAATTCATTTTTTTGGTGGACTGATTATAAAATATTTATCTTTTCAGGGCACTCCAACATAAAAGTATTCATTACCCAAGGAGGACTTCAATCCACTGAAGAGGCCATTTTCAGTCACGTCCCCATAGTTGGAATCCCATACGTTACCGATCAAGTCGGAAATGTGAAGAATCTGGTATCAAAAGGCGGAGGCGTCTATCTCGATAAAAATGCTCTTACCAAAGAATCTGTTAAGGAAGCTGTACTTGAAGTTATTAATAATCCTAAGTAAGACAGTAGAACGCTAACACAGCAACAACTGTTCTCAAGTTGGCGCAATCTTTTAAACAACTGACCAGTTTACCAGTCCCACAGGCCCACAAATATCTCATGTGGGCCTGTGTACGAAATTTTAAAGGGTCGACATAGACGAGATATTTTTCCGATTTTTCAATATCTTTAATGTTAAAAAGTAAATAAATAATGTATGTGACGTCACAACCATTAATTTGCATAACGGCAACGCCGCAAATTCCTTTGATATTTCGTACATAGTACGTACTTGATAAAAATAAAAGATTATTAGTTTTCCCTTAAGTTTGGCGTCTCGACAACAAATAATTTAAATTACAAAGAATCATATTTAAAAACGCCCAAAAAAAATCTACCTTGTAGGTGGAGGTTCTTATTGGCGTAGTGCTAAAATATAATGCTGAAATTGAATCATTTCATTTGATTTTTTTTTTTTTTTTGAAGGGTTGGGAGTTTATTGGAATGTGCTAGAGAACATGAAAGAACGTGAATTGAACCTTTATACTACTAAAAATACTTGATAATTTATATCAAATCAATGTTTTAAAATAATTCTGCGGGAGTGATAATGTTTATAATGCCGTATACAATTTTTTCAATGTTTCAATTTTATGTTTTATCGTAAAATTTCATGAACTATACGGGTGAAATTGGTGCTTTTTTTTCTTGTTCTAAATGACTTGTCGGCCTGGAAATTGTTATACATCCTGGAGAAGTAGAATATCTAAAGATAAAATAGTACTGACCCATTACAGTGAATTTTTTTAATTAGAAATTGTTTGTTAATTAACAAAATATACAAACAAGAGAGAACATTTTTATGTATTTATTTAGTTGTACAGTTTTAAAATGGTTTTAGAAAATATAAACTAGCAACTATCTATATAAAATATTTTTAGGATAAATATTATTTTTAAATTTTGTGAGATTGTACCTGGCTCATTTCATTAGCCCAGAGTCATATATTGTATAATAAACAAAATCAATGTAGGAGTCGGATTCACGATATGAAATAAATTATAGTTTGTTTACCGACGAACAAAATTAGGATTAGGGCTAGTTCTTGGTCGCTTGTTTTCGCAAATACAATCATTTTGACTGTTGAAATATCTCTTAATCTGTGCACAAAAGTAAGATCATTAGATTAATCTTAACAAAATGCCTTATCAAACCAATGTGCGCATTTTTTCCTCTTTTACTTATTGCATAAATGCTGTAAATCACACGCAAAACTTGAATTTGATCTCCAATGATGTTCGTGTCAAGCTGTTTCGTGCTGTATGCAAGAAAAAAAAACGAAACGAATACTAGATAATTTCTTTTGTTAACAAAGAGTTTTTTTCTAATTTTGACATATAAAGTGACACTTTTTAAAACTGATTGACATTATGAAACGTCTTACTTTTTGTAACTAGTTGCATAAAGTAAAATTTTATGCAATTGGTGACGAAAAATGTATTTCAAAATTAGTGACAAAAAGAATTATTCTATTTATTAAATTGTTATAAAGTTAAAAACATAAATTATAAATTAATTAATTATTATAAATATTGATAACACAATTATTGCAATTATTCAAATTAATTCCCGACGACATATTTTTTTCATTGCTCGAACTTGCTGTTATTTGGGAAGCGGCGCACATTGCATTAGATGTTTCACCAAATGTTTGTTGCGCTATAAGTTTTTTATTATTCATGGCATTTTCAACATATCCCTCCGCAACAGAGCTTGATTTCCAACTTCCGTGCCTCTTTAATTTTAAAATATCAGCGCCACTGTCTGCTGAGAAAGTGGCAGAGCTTCTTCCGAAGCAGTGGCCAGTATATAGAACAGGATTTGAAAGACCAAGAAATTGTGCAATAACTTTTGGCAGACTGCTAAATGTGTTAATTCCCACAGGATTTCTGGTACATTTTCCATTCGCATATTTTACAAAAAATCTGTTGTGTTTAAGAACCTGGGGACGCAACTTAATATATTTTCTTAATATTTCAACAAGATTCGTATTTTCAATGTCTCCAGTGGTAATTGCAAACTGCCGTATAACTTTTGTTTTTGAAGGTGGGATATCAACACGAAAATGGCTTCCTTCGTCTATAACATTTTCAACTGGAAGAAATGTTAATTCTGCTTTTCTGCATGCTACTGCCATTCCAATTATCATTGCAACCTTATCCATTAAGTATTCTTTGTCATCAGCTTCCACTAAAAATTTGGCAAAATCTTCTTTAATAAAAACTTTTGACTTTTTAGCACTGTACCTGTCCGCTTGCCTTTTAATATATGCTACCAAATTTGTATATTTTTTAATATCAATATTCCTTTTCAGATTTAGTTCAGACCATAACATTGAGTAAAGTGTCCATAATGTGGAAACTTTTAGATCTTTCTTACCCTCAAAATATGCAAGTAAAACTTTCTCATTAACATGTTTAATTTTCTTCTCATCACACCACGTAACAAATTTTTCGTATGCCAAATCATAAACTGCCTTTGACTTTTTGGGAATTACTGATAATAGAGCATTACCTGCTGCCTCTTCAATATCGCTTGGTAGCTCTTCAGAACTTGAATCACTCATTTTTTAAAAATAAAACTAAAAATATATCAATCTCGCTAAAAACCTTCCATCTAGACTTTTTTACAAAATGTCAAACTGACAACTAACATGAAGTAACAGCAACAAACTAAATTTATGTTTTCCAAATTTTTGTCAATTATATTAAATTTTATTTTTTTATTACTTTCTTCAAAATTAGAAAAAATCTTGTATGCAATACGTTACGAAATGAAATTTTGTGTAACTTGTGAGTTTTTGCGAAACTCACTTCGTTCGTTCCGCAAAAATTTCACGCGTTACGCAAAATTAGGCATTTCGTAACTGATGGCATAAATAGCTATTTTAATAAAAAATGCTTACTTATTTTTCAGTGTAAAATAATGGATAAAAAATACAACTTGTTGCAGGTACAAAGCCAGCATTATCGAATTAGCAGAGCTATCCAGAGACCAACCAATGACAGGAATTGAGAAAGCGATTTGGTGGACAGAATATGTCATAAGACACAAGGGGGCACGTCACCTCAGGAACCCTGTCATCGATCTGCCCCTTTACCAGTACTACTTTTTAGATATTATAGGGTTTTCACTAACAGTCACGTCTGTTTTCTTATTCATCATTTATAAATTAATTGTATGTATAAAACATTTTATTGTGAAAAAGTTTATGACAAGTTCGAAGAAACTTAAAGGACAATGATTTAGAAGGAATGATATATATTGTTTGTGTAAACAAAATATGTTTAACTTAACATGTATATAAAATAGGCAGGTAATATATTTTTTTACTTCTGAGGACATCTTGTCACCTTGCTATTAAATTTAAAATAAACATTATATATCTTAATTTAATTGTTTTATTGTCCTTCATTAGCCGTTATCAACTGGCTTTTCGCCTATTGACGGTAATTTTTGTCTGATCACCATAATTTGCTGTTGCAAATGACTCATGTTTTTCTATAAACATGAAGTGTTAATCTTAAGCGAATTTATCTGTCAAGACACATTCTAGGTAGAGATAAACAAATACTTTTAAACCCAGAGTTTATTTTTTGTCAATGTCAAAAATGATGAAAAAAATGGTGAAAAAAAGTACACGAACTGTGAAAAAAAATGTTTTGTGCCAAAACAGCTATTTATGATATACGTGTTAAAAGTAAGATTTTATTTTGTGAGTGAAGATGATTAAAAAACGAGCGTAGCGAGTTTCTTAATTTCACTCACAAAATAAAATCACTTTTATCACGTATATCATACACTATTTTTGCTACAAAACAATCGGAAGAACTTTAAACTCAATAAAAATAAGAAATCAAAAATACCACACAGATCGCAATGTTTATGAACCAAAATTTTCGTAGCAACCAGTGCTGTTGTTAGTTACGGAAAAAACGCAAAAATATTGACAGCATTTTCTAGTAATATTATAAGTATAATAAATAATCTCGATAATGAGCGTAACGAATCCATCCCTGCTGAAATCGAAGAAGCCGCCAGTCGAGCAACATTGGAATTATTGCCGGCGAAATCAAAGGAACAGTACGAAATCGCTTATAGACGCTTTTCGGAATGGTGCAACATTAAAAAGGTCCCTGGGAAATGTAACGAAAGTGTTTTACTGGCATATTTTGAGGAAAAAGCCAAGATATGGAAATCGTCAACGATGTGGTCAAATTAGTCCATGATCAATAATATGTTAAAAATAAAGCAAGATTAAGATATAAGCAAACATTATAAACTTATTGCTTTTTTAAAACGGAAGGGTGAAGGATATCAAGCAAAAAAGTCAAAAGTTTTGACGAAGACGCATATCGACAAATTTCTCACAGAAGCAGAAGACGAAAAGTATCTGATGATGAATGATGACCATCGACAATATCGAATATTTGTCTTCGGTTGTTGTGACCATACCAGATACTAAAACGAAAGTGCCTCGGACTTTCAGTGTTGTTGGTGAATTCTATTTAAACTTTTTCAGAAAGTATATGGCACTCCGGCCACCCAACGCTGACCATAGACGACTTTTTCTTAAATATATGAAGAATAAATGTGTGAAGAATCCAGTCGGAATTAACATGTTTGGTAAAATGCCTGCCGACATTGCAGAGTTCTTGAATCTACCAAATCCTCAACTCTACACCGGACACTGTTTTCGTCGTTGATCGGCGACACTGTTAGCAGATTCTGGTGCAAATCTTACTACCACCAAGAGACATGGAGGCTGGAAATCTTCGACGGTAGTTGAAGGCTTCATTGAAAATTCACTGGAACAGAAGAAGGAAATTGCGTGCCAAATACTTCCTACTGCTGCAACTACTAACAAGACCACCAGTACTACCAGTAGTATTTCTACAGAAAATAGATATGTCACACAAGTTGACAGTAAAACCAACTTAAGTATGATGACTCCGCAGGGAATTACAATTTCAAATTGTTCTAATTTTACTATAAATGTTAATAGTAATAACTAGTTAAAATGTTGGTTTGTACTTATTTAAAATAAAAAGTTGTTAAAACGTTTTATTAATTTTCAAAACAAAATTTAAATAAACTTTGATTTACTTTTAACACTAGTGTTAAAAGTAACTTACTTTTAACACGCGTGTCAAAAAATGACATTTTTAACATCAAAAATGATAATTAAAAAGCAGTTTTGTAGAAAAAAGACGTTTTTTTACAAAACTGTTAAAAGTGGGCATTTTAATTGTCATTTTTGATGCTAAAAATGTCATTTTTTGACACGCGTGTTAAAAGTAGGTTACTTTTAACACGCGTGTTAAAGTAAATCAAAAGCACTGGTTGCTACGAAAATTTTGGTTCATAAACATTGCGATCTGTGTGGTATTTTTTGATTTCTTATTTTTATTGAGTTTAAAGTTCCGATTGTTTTGTAGAAAAAATATTGTATGATATACGTGTTAAAAGTGATTTTATTTTGTTCGTGAAGTTAAAAAACTCGCTACACTCGTTTTTTAATCATCTTCACTCACAAAATAAAACTTACTTTTAACACGTATATCATAAATAGCTATTCTTTAATCTCTATAGATTACTCAAAATTAGTTTTTTTTAACGGCGATAAACAAAAGCACGCAAACATGAGAAAATGGAAATACAAAACAAGCGATCGTGAAAACAAATTTTTTTTCACAGTTTGGAAACTTCGGTTTTTCTTATTTGACATTTGACATACGAGTATTTTATACACTAGGATTAGTGAAAGTTATTTACGAGAGTTTTTTGATAATCAGAGATGTGTGTGTGGTAGTGCATTAGTTTATAAAAAAATATTCCATTGAAAGTTTATAAAACGTTTCCATCTATAACATTTATCATACACATAGCTACTGTCTATAATATTCCATTTGCAATACAGTACTGTTTATGTTGCATAGAAGGACATACAACCACCAAATGTCCTCCCTGGTGCACCTTAAAAGTACATCTCGGTGAAGTATTGTTGTGACCTTTGTGAGACATCACTTTAAATGTTCCTGGTAATGTACTTAAGGGATGTCCGTCAAATGTCGTTACTAATGTAATGCCAGCATTCCATTATGAAGTACTTATTATGTACTTGTCTGACATTTAAAAGCTGTATATTACATGTTACTGTTGATACATATCGGTAATGAATTTAAGTCATATGTTTCTAATATTACTATTTATGGTAATTAATTACATTAGCGGAAATCTCCACGATCAAAATTTTTGGAGAGGTTTCCGAAAAGCGAAATTTCGTGAAATTTGCTTCAAGCGAGCGAAAGATAAGAAAGAAAATTTGTTTCTCCTGTATCTTTGTTATTATTGATTTTGGTGGATTTTTGGATGTTTTTATGATAAGCTGAAGTAAATCGATTTATTTTGGTCGCAGTGTTATGCTGTTACCGTATGGCCCATTACTTACGCAACAATTTGACTTTACTTTTAGTTAAATTGCATGCATCATGAGATTTAGATGCGTTTTTCTCAAAAACCATTGCTTCGAGCGACATCAACAAGGTGTACCTTTTTTAACTAGAAAAGATAGGGAAGAAAATTTTTCCAGTCTAAAACGAGATACAGTGTAGTACAAAAAAGTCGTAACGATTTAAATGGGTCCAAACCATCGTTGGTGGCGCCCTCTAGCAGTCTAGTCCCAAGAAACCCGCCTATACCAAATTTCATAAAATACGCTCGATGCGATCGAAAAATAAAGAAAATTTGATTTATTTTTTCCACTTTGACACCATGTAGCTCCGTTAGTATCAACTTTTGGATTAAGGTGAGTTAATTCAGGTTATTTTTATCCAAACTATCTACATCTGAAGTTTGGCCCATTCTTTACTGAACGCCCTGTATACGTCGATGATTGTATGTGTATTTATTTAATCTATTCGTATCTCCGTAAGCTATATCGTGTCAACAGTGTATTTGTAGTATCTAATCTTTATTTATAAAATATTTCTTAAACATAGCTACACTTGAAATACAAACATCGCGGTAGCAAAATGATACTATGATATACTTAGTGATATTTTCTCTTTTGGAATTTAGTGAAACTGCTCGTATTTTGGGTGTAGCCCCGATACCTTCCTACAGCCACCAAATAGTGTTCAGGCCGATATGGAATGACCTGTCTAGAAGGGGACACGTTGTCGTAACAACGGATCCACAAAACAATCTATATATTAATATCACAGAGAAGTCGATATAAGTTTTATTTATAAATTTTGGAACGAAAAGCAAGTTATGAAACGTTTTAACGATGCCGGGTATAATCTCTTTCAATTCTTTGGGGTGGCAGTAGAAACATTTAGCGACCTAACCACTCAGATGCTTTTACATCCTGCTGTGCAAGACATACTGAGAAACGAAACGGAACATTTCGATTTGGTTATGGTGGAATACATATTACCTACGATGTTAGGCTTTAGTACGAAGTTTAAATGTCCTTATATAGAAATCATGAGTATGGAATCCCGCTTATCCCGTCTCGTATCCTGGTGTCTTCAGATTGAATTTCGATGATGGTATGAATTTCTGGCAACGCTTAACTATGGTCGCTATTTCGGCGATATACAATATTTTAAGCCCCATCCCCGATGGATTCGGAACTCCCACTATGAAACGCTTCTTGAGGGAACAAGCGCTGTAGAACATTATGAAAAATACATCTATGCTATTTATAAATGACAATCCGACATACAATGTGAGACCACTGGGACCCGCTTTCTTGCTCTTTGGAGGGGATTGTCATTTCGCTGCCACAAAACCTTTACCAAAGGTAACTACATATTTTTTATATGCAGCTTACATACATGCCATTAGTGACGAAAAATTTAAAAATATATTTCAATTTCTCGTCCGCAAAAACCTCCGATTTACAAATATTATGTAAATATTTGGATTTCTTAAGCAGTTATTTACAAATATCGAGAATAAAATTTTAACTTTAACACTCTGTAACTCCGTTAATAATCAGTTTTGGAAAAAATGTTATAGAAAGAGGTAGCATTTATTTTCGGTCTAGAATTATTCCCTGAATTTTTTGGTCATCATTTCGGGACACACTGTATATCGATAAACACATCGTAATATATAAGTATTCCATATGATAACACTGTTATCGTCTCTGATGAATTCAGTAGTGCATGTGAATTGAATTCCGTTCAAAAATATTTATTTTACTTTTGTTATTACGCACACATAATATTATTTTTCAATCACAAATAAATCCAAGAGTAGAATTTTATATGTTCTTTTGGAGGAAATTTCAACAAGAAAGTTAATATTTTACTGTGACGTCAACATAGGCATAGGCAGTGTGACCTATAGGTTAAAACATGGTTAAAACTTACAGACAAATGGACTTTAAAGTTGATTTTATTTGAGCGGCCATGTTGTAACAAACACTAGATGTTTTGTTTGTTATTTCTAATTGATTACTCTTTAAAATTACGTTAATATAGATATCATTAGTTAATACATTTATGACGAAAGATTATTAAACACATTTTATCACGAAATACATTCAGTTTTTATTTTAAGTTATTTTTCAGTATAGTAATATAAGAAGCAATAGTAAAAATGTATATTTATAACGCTTGTTATTTTTGTGAAAGTTTGGTCATCACATTATACGAAAAAATTTCCTGGGCTGTAGAAATTGTTGGATGGAAACCAAAAATACAGGCTTTATATTATATTAAAATCTAAATATGTATAAATACCCATATACTAACTCCTACTCTTCTTGCAGCTTTGTAGTCTGACTCATAGTATTTCTTTTTCTTCCTATCACTGTTCGTTGTTAGAATGCATATAAACAAACATATAATGTTGCCTCGGGCAAAAGTAAATCATATAAAGGGAATAATTAGGGTATATTTTGTTAACAATGTCTTTCATATTTTGAAATTTTAACATAAAATTGGTCTGTATTTCTTTTAGGTCCAATTATCTTATTGCAATAAAATTCTTGCCGACCAATTATTAACTTCCATATTACTTTACTTTTTTTCCCCACATAAGGAAAAAGACCAACAAATATAGGTAAACTTTACCTATACGGAATTGGTCATGAAACCAATTCAGGGGTCAAGTAGTCAACGTAACTTTAAATATTTATTGGGTGTATATTAGCCAAAACGTTGGTATTATGTATTAAAGATTGGTTTTTCTTGATATTATTTTTGACCTATATCAGACTAGCAAACGTCTATAATTAATTCGAAGGTCGCAAAGATAAACATTTAATAAATAATCTAAGGCTTAACAAATAACAGAAATGTTATCTCATGTCACTTGATTATCTTTAAGGATACGCCGAAGTAATAGCAACAAATAGCTACAGGTTAAAATCTACGAAAATATTTTCTTACAATATTAACTTAGTACTGGATATAAAATTATTTCCGTTTATTTAGTTATGTGAAAATAATGTTAAAATGTGATGTTAGGATGATAGTAACAATGAGCAAAATTGAATAGTAAAATGAAATATAATAAAAACAAAGAATTTTGTTTTTGTGGTTGACTTTTGTTCTTTGGGTAGGGATTTTTTAATTAAGTAAAATTGAAGAGGTTTCCGCTGTGGTAAATAATTACTATTAATTTTTCTTTGTTAAAATGTTTATCATACTGAGTATCGCGATATGTCATTATCATTAATTTCTGAAAAAATTCGTCGCAATTCGGCAAGAATACGACGTATTTATTTAGATTTCCTCAACGGAGAATGGCATTCTATGCCCTTATCTATTTAACTTTTTTGTTCATTCATACTTTATTTATCTTATACATGGCGGTCAAACCTCTAACACCATGTATACATAATGCCATTTATTTAATTATATAATAATCTTACGGTTAATCTTATTTTCGAGGTTTATCTAGATAAATTTTATTGCACGCGTAATCATGATTCTAGATTTATTTCATTTCGTTACCTTTCATTGAAATTTGAATTTTAACTATCACCTTTCGCCAAGTAGCATTATCTGGATTTGGTAAGAAGATCATTAGCATACTTAATTCTTTCGAGCAGAATTTTGACCGAGATAATATGCATACGCCAGCAGTTTCAAATCTCTTGCTATACTAAAAACTAGAGCTAAAATTTTGGTTTCTGTTGTTACGCATTGTCATGTCGTGCCACTCAAATTAATACATAGATTATTATTAAGATTACTGTCACAGCACAACTAAACATATTTTATTGTTATCTAAGTCGTATGAGAAATCAACTTAAAGCGTGGAGAATACTAAGAGATAAATTATTACATGTACGGCAACGGTTCATAATGTACGTTATTTCGTTAATTTTTTTAATCGTGTTTTCCTCACCGCAAGTTAACGAGTGTGCCCGAATTTTAGGGGTAATTATGACGCCTTCCTTCAGCCACCAAGTAGCATTCAGACCAATATGGCATGAACTGGCCAGAAGAGGACACGACTTGGTGGTTATAACCACCGATCCTGAGAACAATCCAGACCTTAACTTCAGGGAAATCGACGTAAGTTTTTCTTACGACATATGGACTAGCAGAAATGCGATTAAGACCTATAATGAGAATAAGTACAACATATTTGCTGTAGCTAGAAATTTCATTGGAATATTCACTGATATATGCAATCAACAACTGCTGCATCCAGAAGTACAGGGATTGCTGCGAAACGAGAGCGAACATTTTGATTTGGTTATGGTGGAGTATCAGTTTCCTGGGATGTTTGGGTTTGCCGAAAGATTTCAAGCTCCTTTTATTGGATTGCTGTCTATGAGTATGCCAAATATATATCATGGTATTTTGGGGAACCCTACCCATCCGATCGCGTATCCGGATATGTTTACGGGTTATTCTGGAAAATTAAATTTCAAGGAGAGACTGATCAGTGTGGGGGTACATTTATTAATGCAATTGATGTTCTTTATTCATAATATTCCCAAAGATCCTGCTGTTATAAAAATGACGGAGGAACATTTTGGGCAGGATTTGCCTCCTTTGGATGCCATTATGAGAAATGTCAGCTTGGTACTCATTAACGAAAATCCTACCTTCAGCGTCAGGCCTTTAGGACCTGGATTTGTACTATTTGGAGGCGGTACGCATTTGATGCCGTTGAAACCACTACCTCAGGTTACTACTTTGTAAATAAGTGTAATTTATTTCAAAAAAAAAAAAAACTACAATATTTGGGCGGTATTTGTACGAATCTACATTCTTATCTATTTTTAGGATATAAAAAAGTATCTGGACAGCGCTACGGATGGCTTTATTTTTTTCAGCCTGGGAACGAACGTGAAAAGTGACGTTTTTCTACCAGAGAAGAGGAAGATTGTTTTGGACGCTTTCAGGGAGCTTCCCTACAAGGTGTTGTGGAAGTTCGATCTAACGGATATTCCAGACGTGCCTGATAACGTGAAAATTGCCACATGGTTGCCTCAACAAGATATTTTAAGTAAGATTTTAATTTCTCTTTATTGTTTCCAAGAATATTCTAATTACAAGGACATAGTCAACAAAATAGTATGTGTATTAGAAACTTGCAGATACATATCCTCATTTTTTTAATATCTATTATTTTCCGTCAATATTAAAACTTCTGTATGTATCTATACAGGGTGTCTCTAAGAGCCTGTATAACGCTCCACCAAGGTTAGTACCTACGGATCAAAATAAATCAATTCAACAAACTTGCCTTAGTCCAAAAATTTAAAATAACGGAGCTACAGGGTGGCAAAGTTGAACAAATAAATAACATTTTCTTAATATCTTTCAACTACCTTGAGCTAATTCTATAACCGGGGGAGTTTTTTGGGATGAGAAATTATAATTTACCGACGATTTTCTTGTATTTTTTAGAGGGCGCCACAAGCGACCTTTAGGGCGCATTTAAACTGTCAAAACTTTTTTGTGCCACGATGTATTTCACTCTGAGTTTAGAAAATATTTTTCAGCTTAAAACTGGTATATATACCTTGCTAATATCTCTAAAGGCAACCGTTTTCGACAAAAAATTATTTGACTTTTTAAATACATAAAAACAATAATTGTTTAAAAGTTATTTTCAACTTCACTGATAAAACGAAACATTTACCATTAGGATCAATAGTTTATTATTTATATTGTTTAGATTGTTTTTATAAAGTTACGTTTGTTACTCTGTCAATTAATTCTAATTTCACGAAATTAGCTAAAAGTAGTTGAAAGATTTTAAGAAAAAAAATATTTATTTTTTCAACTTTTACATCCTGTAGCTCCGTTATTATCAATTTTTGGACTAAGGCAATTGACTTATTTTGAACCGTACTATGTCTGATGGAGCGTTGTATAGACCCTTTAGAGACACTGTATATTTTCATATTTTAATTTTCGGTTGCAAGCGTATTTTTCACTTAACGTAATATATTACTTCATAAGTAGACAGGGAAATATTTTACCTATTCGTTAAATATTAAAAATACGAAGGACTGGTGACACATGAAAAAATTAATTTTTGGCAGTGTCATTCCTTATCCTTAGGAATTTTCAGTTTTAGTGTCAACATCTCGCCAACTGATTAAGATAAGGATTATCTAACTTGATAATCTAGGTATATTATCTAAATCTGTTGGAACTATATATGTTCTTTTTTAATAAATATTATGTACAATAGTTTAAAAGTTTTCCACCATGTCCAGGCATTGAAATAATGTAACTTAAAATTGTTAGGTGGCAAGTTGTTAAAACCATTTTTTCCCAATTTCATTTTTTGTTGCACTGATTATAACATTTTTGTCTTTTCAGGACACCCCAACATAAAAGTGTTTATTACTCAGGGAGGACTCCAATCCACTGAAGAGGCCATTTTCACTCACGTTCCCATAGTTGGCATCCCATACATTTCCGATCAAATTGGAAATGTGAAGAATCTCGTATCAAAAGGCGGAGGCGTCTATCTTGATAAAGATGCTCTGACTAAAGAATCCCTTAAGGAAGCTCTGCTTGAAGTTATTAATAATCCTAAGTAAGACAGTAGAACACTAACATAGCAATAACTGTTTTTAAGTTGGCACAAACTTTTAAATAACTGGCCAGTTTACCAGTCCCACAATCCCACAAATATCTCATATGGGCCTGCGTACGACAGACGACATATTTTTTCGATGTTTCAATATCTATAATATAATGCTAAAAAGTAAATAAATAATTTGTGACGTCACAACCATTAATTTTCAAAACGACAACGTCGAAATTTACTCGACGTTTCGTATGCACGTAACTCAACTTGATAGAAATAAAGGTTATTATTTTCCCCTTAAGTTTGGCGTTTCAAGGGCAAAGAATCATATCTAAAAATGCTTACTTTTTATACTTGTTGCATAAATAACTATTATGTTAATTGTATACTTTTAAAAAATAATTTATAACATTAATTACATATTGCAATAAGAAGGTACTATAGGAAAATATTTACATTTGGCAACGTCGCGTCAGGCCGACACCGAGTTGGACTGTCGTCACCGATCAGTGGCAATATGAAAAAGGGGTTTAAATAATGGTTTGAAAATATTTTTTTTGGCATAAATACACTCACAGACAAAAATATTGCATATTTTATTTTAAGTCTTTTTTTATATTTGTATTTTTTTTCTTTTAACACAGTAGGTGTTTTTATTAGAAAATTGGCTTACACTGAAGTGTCAAAACGGTAATAAGAAGACTTAAGGAGTTTGGTTTAACCCCAAAACGCCCTGCCAGAGTGCCTAGACATCTCCCACGTCATAAAACTAGACGATTACAATTCGCAAGAGCCCATGTTAACTGGAATGAACATCAATGGGGACAAGTTCTTTTTATAGATGAAACCAGAATACAATTGCGGAAGCCAGATGGACGTGGGTGAGTATAGAGAAGGTCTGGTGAACGTTTTGCAGAATGTAATCTAGTACAGAATGTTAGCTTTGGAGGCGGTTCCATTACGCTATGGGGAGGCATTAGTTGGGAGAGTCGCACGGAGCCCATTGAGGTGAATTTAAGAATGAATGCTGACTGGTACATTCATAACATTGAAGAGCATGTTTTACCTTATGCTGGCTTCATTGGATACGATAACTTTCTGCTAATGCATGATAATGCCCGTGCTCATGCCGCTAGAATAGTGGTTCAGTACCTTGAGGATGTCGGAATTGATGCATTAGAGTGGCCACCAATGAGCCCTGATGCAAATCCCATAGAACATGTATGGGACATCCTAAAACGACATATACGAGCACGAAATCCAGCTCCTAACTCAATTGAATTAAGAATTGCTGCACAGGAAGGATGGCATCGAATTCCGCAATAAACCATTAAAGACCTTCTGCGGAGCATGCCTAGGAGGATGCAGGCTATCGCTGGAGCTAGAGGAGGAAGTACTAAGTACTAAATTTTTTATTATGTTGCCTTAAAGTCGTTATTTTGTCGTCATTGTTGCTCTTTTTAATTAAATGTTCTAACCAAAAAACAGGATTTCATTAATGCCTCTATAAATCTGTACAAAGCTTCATTATGTAATTTATTTAACCATTAATATACGTAACGCACTCCAGTATAAGACATTTGTAAAAATAAACACCTAAAATGTCAAAAGAAATAAAAAATATAATTAATATAAAATATGCAATATTTTTGTCTGTGAGTGTATGTATTTAAAAATTTTTTAAATCGCTATATTCGTATTTTACTAATTTCTCCCTATCTTCTTTTAAAATTAATGACGTTATGACTGAATCAACCTGTATAATTCTGAAATTGTATCATTTCCTTTCTTTACGCAATGGACATAATACAAAATCAATGTATAAATCGGATTTACGATATGAAATAAATTATAGTTTGTTTATTGATTGACAAAATTGGGGCTACTTCTTAGTTGCTTGTTTTAACTGTTGAAATATATTTTAATCTCTGCACAAAAGTAAGATCAGTAGAGTAATTTTAACAAAATGCCTTATCAAACTAATGTCCGCGTTTTTTCCACTTTTATATATTACATAAATGCTGTAAATCACATGCAGAATTTGAAAAATATAAAAACGAACACTAAAAAATTTCTTTTGTTAACAAATAATACACTCAGTTCCAAAAAAAGTGACGCATTTGATTTTTGACCTAACTTTGTTTTCTTTTTACTTATAAACCAGTCGGCCGATTTTTAATTTTTTTTATGTGTTGGTAGGTAATTTCTTTATCTTTCAAAGAAAATTAAAGACGTCGAATTTTTTTCAAAGCCTCCTGGATGGTAGTGGAAAAACTCGAGTCATGTTATTTTACTCATTTTTGACTCAAACTGTGTGTTAATCAAGTAATGTTATAGTAGGTGATTACACTCTATATGAAAGATGCTTCTCTTGCGAGCATATTGTTTTTTTATTCATTGATTTATCTCTAAAATTGTCCAAATTACAGCGTATACCAACTTTCTTAATTTATCATTTACGTTTATCCCATATTTCTTTGTAGGATCAAATTGCCTTTGAAAAACAACTGCCACTTTGACGTTGTGTCATTTAACGCATTTGACGTTTTGTCATTAATTAAGTAGCATTAAACAAGTTTTAGTGACAAAAATTATATAAAATGCCTCAAATAATGGACAAGATAAGAAACCTAATTTCCAGTATGCCGCGTAGATTAGAAACCCTTAGAGTTGCTAGGCAATACACGGTATTAATCAGTTACCCCAGGTTATAATATTGCGTTTAATAAAAGTGTTTCGTAAAAATCGTATGTTTATTTCACTAGAAAATTTTCTCGATAAATTAAGAAAGTTGCAAAACTTGAGCAAAAAAGCTGTAATTTGAACAATTTTAGAGATAAATCAATGAATAAAAAAATAAAATGCTCACAAAAGACGCATCTTTCATATAGAGTGTAAGCACCTACTATACCATTACTTGATTAACACACAGGGTGAGTCAAAAATTAATAAAAAAACATGACTCGAGTTTTTCCACTACCATCCAGGAGGCTTTGAAAAAATTTCGGCGTCTTTAATTTTTTTGGAAAGGCAAAGGAATTACCTACCAACAAATAAAAAAAAATAAAAATGGGCCGACTGATTTATAAGTAAAAAGAAAACAAAGTTAGGTCAAAAATCAAGTGCGTTACTTTTTTTGGAACTGAGTGTATTTTGACTAAAAATGCTGACTTATTTTTCAGTGTAAAATAATGGATAAAAAATACAACTTGTTGCAGGTACAAAGACAGCATTACCGAATTAGCAGAGCTATCCAGAGACCAACCAATGACAGGAGTTGATAAAGCGGTTTGGTGGACAGAATATGTCATAAGACACAAGGGAGCCCGTCACTTCAGGAACCCTGTCATCGATCTGCCCCTTTACCAGTACTACTTTTTAGATATTATAGGGTTTTCACTAACAGTCACTTCTGTTTTCTTATTCATCATTTATAAATTAATTGTATGTATTAAACATTTTATTGTGAAAAAGTTTATGACCAGTTCGAAGAAACTTAAAGCACAATGATTTAGAAGCAATGATATTAATTAATGACTAAAGTTTGTGTAAATAAAATGTGTTTAACTTAATATGTATATAAAATAGGCAGGTAATATTTTTTTTACTTCTGAAGACATCTTGTAACCTTGCTATTAAATTTAAAATAAACATATATATTAATGTAATTGTTTTATTGTCCTTCATTAGCCGTAATTAACTGACTTTACGCCTATTGACGGTAATTTTTGCCTGATCACCATAATTTGCTGTTGCAAATGACTCATGTTTTTCTATAAACATGAAGTGTTAATCTTAAGTGAATTTATCTGTCAAGACACATTCTAGGTAGAGATAAACAAATACTTTTAAACCTAGTGTTTACTTTTTGCTTTAAATATGACGACGAGAAACCGCAATGTAACACTTCCTTAGTATCTCTAGATAAATTCAAAGTGAGGCATGCTTTCCCTACGAAAAAACAAATCGACTGGTATTGTCGAAGTTCCCGATATTTGGCTGGGTTCTAAAAACCTTATCTGGGATTATCTCAGATATATCTATAAATTATTCAAGCGTTATACATATATCTGCACTTCATTGTCAAAGATAGCTGTGCTGAGTGTAATATCTGTAACATGAAATCCATTCGTTGTTTGGTGAGTGTCTTATAAAATTTAATAGCGTTACGCTGCATCCAGAAGTTCTAGATAAGAAATATTGTACGGTGTTTCCTGCTTATTTCTAAAAATATAATCAGTCTATTATTGCCAAATATTGTTTCCAAAATCAACGTTTTCAGAGAAAACCTTCCACTGACTCTTACACATCTGTTGAATTGTCCGAGGATCAACCCCAAAAAAGACCCATGTGGCAGACAATATTAATCATTATTGGAATTGTTATGTAAGTACCTACAATATTTAATTGTATTTTACTGTACTCGTATATACTCATTTCATATCCCAGTATCATATTTGAAAAAATAGAGTAGGACTTAGTAATATGAGTATAACAAGTGTTTACTTTTATGTTTATGTATTTTTTAATTCTTTACGGAGCATTTTATCCTTCGCTCTGTGTCACATGTTAGCACCTAGATAAATATAGTAATACGATCTTCGGAACTTATTAAAAAAAAATTTGTTTGAATGTATAGGGGATTCCCATAAATACAATTTTATAAACATAAAATTAGAAGCGTAGTTTGAAAATAATTAAAAATATACTTTTGCACGGCATTAAAAGCTGGTCTCTTTTAAAACCTGACTTTGCGCAAGGCAAAACATGCAGTCAGCGACCGGCGGCAAAGTATAATAAAAATTGAAGGAATCTTCCAAGGAAGGAAGTAAATAATAAAAATAATAATAATAATAATAATAATAATAATAATAATAATAATAATAATAATAATACTAATAATAATAATAATAATAATAATAATAATAATAATAATAATAATAATAATAATAATAATAATAATAATAATAATAATATACCCTCAGGCAAATTCAAGCCAATAAGCCTGATGTAGTCCTCCTCGACCACCAACTTAGGACGATGTTTGTGATTGAGTTCTCGGCTCCCGCAGAGAACAACATCGTCCTAAAAGAGGAGGAGAAACGGAGGAAGTATCGAGATCTTCTCTCCGAGCTCCGCAGGCTGTATCCAGACCACTCTGTTAAGATTGTGGTGCTCATTATAGGCGTCCTGGATGAAATGAGACATATGTTGCTTTCTGACTTAAAGATCATACCGGCTTGCCGAAATTCGGCAGAGATCTTAGCCGGCAGAATGCAGAAGGCAATCGTCCTTGGTTCGCTACGTCTGCTCAGAACGCACGATTTACGGGTGCAATGATTACTGACTCCACGGAGTGGAGAGTGGTCATTGCTTGACTCTTCAGAACATCTCCGAATGTGTCGGAGCTTCGGAAGGTGTTACTGGAAAAAAAAATAATAATAATAACAATAATAATAATAATAATAATAATTTATTTAGTCCATTCAAATCAACAAATGATATTGGATAAGTCATATAATACAAATACGAGTATTACTAAGGACACCTATATTAGTAGATGACCCATACGAATACATCATATTTTTCATAAAAATAATATAATAAAAATATACACAAGTATAAATTAAATAAAATACACAAACAGAAACAGAGCGATAAACAAGCAAAACTAACAATCTATCATTTCTGATAAATTATAAAAACATTTGCTTACTAAGAATTTTTTTAGTTTAGCTTTGAACAAGTTAAAATTATTTTCTTGTTTAATACCTACCGGTAAGATATTCATTATCTTAATGCCCATATAGTAAGGCGCATTTTCAAACAAACTTCTGGTATGGTTAGGAATGCGTAAAAGATTGCCATGTCTGGTAGAGTAGTTGTAACTATCAGAATTACGCTCATAATGAGTCTTATTTTTGGCAACTTGTATTATACATTTATATATATAAATGCAACGAAATGTTAATATTTTGTTGTTAATAAAGTATGGTCTACAAAATTCTATTAATGCTGCTGTTACATGCGTTACCCCAGATTATAACATTATAGGTCAAATGTGAATAAATTATAGAGTAATATATGTCAAGAAGCTGTTTAATATCAAACATTGTTTTAAGTTGCAGAAGAGTGTAGTAGCCATAATTTATTTTTTTACAAATGTAATCGATTTGGTTAGTCCAAGTCATATCACAATTTATGCAAGTTCCTAAAAATTTGCAGAACTGTGAGGCTTGGACTGTCGCTTTATCTACCATTATGTGTAGGGGCAGAGCGATTTTTCTGCGAGAGGAAAATTGCATACAAACAGTTTTATCTGCATTTAATATTAAGGCGGCACCAGTTCGAAAATTCCACAGACAATATATTTAATTGATCTTGCAACTCTTCAGGATTATTTGCTGCTGCTGCAAGGGTAACATCACCTGCATATAGCATTGTACATTCTGCACTAACATGCGATGGAAGATCATTCATAAATATTAGAAAAATAAGTGGTCCAAGTATTGACCCCTGAGGCACTCCCAGATCAGTTTCTTTTATAGAAGACATTTTATTATTTAATTTCACATAGATTTTCCTACATTGCAGATATGACATTAATCATGCTAAAAAGGCATCACGAAAACCAACAGCTGAGAGTTTTTCTGCTACAAAACTGAGATCTAAACAATCGAAAGCCTTTGAAAGATCGAAGAATAATGCTCCAACAAATTTACTTTGGTCTAAGCTTTTATGAATAAAATTAGTAATATCATATGAAGCAATTTCAGTTGATTTACTTGGGTAGAAGCCATTGTGACATTTTGAAATTATATTGTATTTATTTAAGTATAACAGCATCCTATCATATATCACTCTCTCCATCACTTTACTTAACACAGATGGAACAGTAATGCCTCTATAATTTTCAATCAAATAGCGATCATTCCTTTTGTGAATAGGGGTAACTACACCAATTTTTAAATTATCAGGAAATGTTCCAAATTGAACAGATAAATTTATAACAGATAAAGTTGGAGCAATTTCAAATCGTACACTTTTAATAATCTTTGTAGAAATACAATCGATGCCTACAGAATTCGTGTTTTTTAGATTTTGTATTACATTTATGATTTCGTTAAGTAAGTAGTTTAGTATCATAGAAAAAGAAAGTATTAGATCTATTTCATACTGTTAGTGTACATTTTGTAGGAATATATTTTCCAAAATGATCCTGCAGTGCCATTTTAATTGTAGAACTAAAGAAATGTGCAAATGCATTAGATATTATGTCAACATTTTCAGTAACTTTATTATCAATTAAAAGCTTAATGGATTAATTATTTTTTAATTTTCCCGTTTTTTCTTTTACTAAATTCCACACAAGTTTTTGTTTTTCACTACCTGTTTTACGTTCAAGTTTGTTCTCAAAAAAGACCCTCTTTGCATTGTTAATCATAATTTATAATCTTCTTTTAACTTCTTGTAGTACATTTCGAATTTTGGATTGTTAATATTAGCTTTATACCAGTAAACATTTTTTAATTCTCTACCCATTTTAATAACATCGTTTGTTATTCATGACTTATTATGGTTATGGGTGATTAACTTTGTAATGAAATTTTATAACATCTATTTTATATCAACAAATTGAAGTGCTTTTGCCGCTATTATTATTATTAATTAATTTGTGGTTTTAATTAATAAAATAATTTGACATATCTCATGTTACAACAACTGTTAAAAATGTTATCCACCGACCTGTAAACATATTTGGGCCCGTCTTACCCAGTTTCTACGAACTCTAACACAAATGTTTCTGGTTCTTGTCCGTTTTGAATTCGTAAGTTATTGGCAGCAGCTATTACGTAAATCATTAATAGTGTCCGCGTTTCATTCATTTTTAAAATATCTTTACAAAAAGAAGTCCAAAGGATTTAAGTCAGGAGATCGTGGCGGCCATGGTACCGGTCCTCCTCGTCCAATCGTACTCGTTGAACTTCATTAAGGTACTCCTGAAAATGTTGTCAAAAATGAGGGGGAGCACCATCGTGCACATTCGGATTAGGACAGCTAAGGGCACATCTTCCAGAAGTCCAGATAGATCATTTTGAAGAAACGCGAGATATTAAATCCCGTCTATTCGACTTAATTGATACAAAAAAACTATACGATTCCAATGTCATGATAATGTCTTATAAAAACGTTATACCGAGGGGCGTTTCGCTGTCCAGATTTTGTACACCAAAATTCCTTCCTTACGGAAAATGCACCAAAATGCCTCCGAAATGCCACAAATTACCTCAATATGCTAAAAAATGTTCGAAATACCTCCGAAATGCCCTAAATGCCACCGAAGTGTTACCGGAATACCAGAAATACCACAAAATGCCTCTAAGTGTCAGGAAATACCTTGAAAAGGTATTTAGTTGTCATTTTCTGTCCTAATTGTATTATTTATCATTTTTATACAGGGTATCCGTTAAAAAATAGGCCAAACCTTACCATTAGATTCTACGACGAAAATTAATTGGGAAAAGTTATACAATGTTGCTCATTAAAGCTTAGTTTTCCAGATACAGGGTGTTGAAGTTGAAAAATAATTTATCTATCTATATCTATATATCTATTTCGGAGATGAATTAAAGTCTTTTTGTCTAATTGGGTATGAGGAGTTCTAATGGCAACTTACTTCATTTGCTGCGACTACACGTCAATATGAAAAAAAC
The DNA here is from genome assembly GCA_037114965.1 of Monochamus alternatus. Lineage (NCBI taxonomy): Eukaryota > Metazoa > Arthropoda > Insecta > Coleoptera > Cerambycidae > Monochamus > Monochamus alternatus. Next base: position 5,972,398 of record CM073426.1, on the reverse strand, counting down.
AGTGGCGTGCAAACTATATTTTCGAGATTCTTTTCTAAAAAATAAATGCGCCACTTCATAAAGCGGAAATAAATAATGTTTTTAAAATTCTCAATGATTTTTCAACAAAAAAGGTATATTTGTTGAAAAATTGAAAGTGTCGTACAAAGGTTTCATTTGGATTTTTTCGGCTCATATATGAAAAAAATCTCCGAAGATATGTCTGGTAATCGTTGTTATTTTTTCAACTTCAACATCTCGAAAACTAAGCGTTTATGAACAACATTGTAGGTATATGACTTTTACCCATTAATTTTTGTCGTAGAATCTAGTGGATTTGGCCCATTCTTTATATATTCTAAGCCGGCGCTGTTAAATACATATCTGAATTATATACTTCAATTTAGTGTAAATTTTCGTATTCGGCATAAAAATTTAGTCACTGTTCAAAATTTCATTACATTATCTCGAATCGTTGCCATTGAATATAAACCACTTTCAGGACTGACCCTAGAAGGCTCTAGCTCTCTGAGAATCCGTTTGTCGATCTATGTTTATATAAGTTTTCTTCATATTTCTTGTCTGAATCGCCTGAAATATTTGCTCATAATTTCCGGACACCCATATAATATGCATGCATGCACCTAGATATTTTGAAAAGTCTTCTGGTTTGCAATAAATTTCCTTTGTCAAGTTATCGACGCACCCTATACAAACATACACTGGACCCACTTTGCCTATTTACATCCGTTTTTAACTCAACATCCATGAGCCTAGTTGGTCAGCCTGACGCCTTGATATCGAAAACTTTCCTATGTAAGAGGGAAAAATTTTAGTACTGTCTGATAGAGAATTAAACGATCTTTTAGAATTAAGAAGAAAAATATGGTGTTGCCATTTAAAAAAAAATCGATGACGTCATTATTCGAAAACAAATGACATTTGAAAATCGCATTTTACGCTAAAATATGTATTTTTTAAATTAAAAATCGACCTGTTCGAGGATTTTTCCCAAAAAATAATTGTTTCGTTTTTATTGAATTTATTCCATACTTTTGGCGCATACTGTATATTTCTGGTGTTATAATTTTGAATTATAAGACTAAGTGTACTACTAAAACGTAAATTGTAAAATCGAATTTCGTTATTCGGAATCATCTACTACTTCATTAATTTTTTTTCTCCGAAACTATAAGGAACATTTTTTTCCGATATTAACTCCATTATTCATGACGCATTTATTCCCAAACTTTTTTGGACAAGTTGTGAATCACCCTGTATTGTTCCAGTTTTGTTCTAGCTTTTCTAATTTTCCTAACCATATGGGTAGCCGTACCGATAGCCTTCATGCACTCGATATCCTTTCAAAGGTTCATCATGTTCATAAACAGTAAGTGTCCAAGGCATAACTCCAGACAAACGGAAATAACCCGCATGTTTCAGTCGATGACCCGAAGAATCCTCAATTCAACAACCCGCAAAAGTACGGCATAGAAAGCGTGGTAAACTTCTACATCACTACCCAGGACCTGGACAACAGTACGTTGGTTAATATCGGCAACTGGATGATCATTCATGAAGATGAAGCGGACTCCTTTACGAACATTACCCATTCGAACGCCACTGCCAACGATATCATTACCAACACCAAGAAACCGGTGATTATCTACATGCACGGGGTGGCTTGCAACAGGATAAAGCCGTTGGCTTCTTACAAAGTACTCAGGAAGTTCTTTTTGGTCATCGCGCCAGACCACCGAGGTAAGGAAAAATAGTATGCATTAAATGCTATCAGCAGATGAGAATTAATTAAAATATCAATTGTAAAACAATAAATTTATTTTGTTTTTTTTTGCTTCTGCTTCTTGATACTTAAAATATAGGTACTATACAAGGTGTTCCTTAATGATATGCGAATGTTTAAGGGGGTGATTCTACATCGAAAATTAACGAGAGTTTGTTTTATAAACTATGATCCAAAAACGTTCCGTTACAAAAATACGTGGCGTTAAAGTTTTAGGGAAAAAAACGGAAAATAATTAATATTTTCGAAACCTCTTTAGTTATCTTCATGAAATTTGGTAAGTGGTGACTGTTGATAAAGGTGCATATTTTGCAATATAACATCTATTTTTAACAGTGGCGTGCGCACGAGCACTGACTTTAATATTTATAAAGAAAAAAAATGGTAGGCCAATGGGTTTCTCCCAGATAAAAATTATTTTTGAATTCCCCCGTTCAATTTGAAAAATAAGAGTCCTCTTGAGTTTTTGGACTCCAGTGTGCCGTTTTTTTTTTTTGAGAAAAAAAATTAAAATTCTTTTGTCCGAGATAATTCATGTAATTATTAAAGGATACAATTTTGCAATAAATCTAGTTGGCCTGGAATATATCACTTGCTTTGTGATTCGACATATCAATCAACTTTCTATAGTTAAGATCTGTTTGCGGTGAATATCTTATTTTTACAAACTCGCTAATAATGGTGAACTATTCAAATGTGGAAATGCATTACGTGTATGGCCTAGCCGATGGTAATGCAGAGCAAAAGCTATACGTATTTATCACCAGACATAGTCCAATCGTGTTTTTCCAGATAGTAGCACTTTTTCTAATATTCATCGTCGTCTTCTTGAAACTAGTAGTGTCTGAAAAGGTGCATCTGAAGGTAGACCTCGAAATGAAAGAACATCCGAAATTGAGAAGAAGGTGTTGCACATTATCGCAGAACATCCTGAAACCAGTATGAGGAAGATCGCTAGAAACTTAAATATTTGCCACGACTTGACGGACAGTCTTACCTGAATTTCCTTCAACGACAGTTGAGAATGCTCTTTTAGGAATAACAAATCAAATGTGGTACATGCTCGATGGTGCACCAGCACATTTCAGTATAACAGTACGCAATTATTTACAAACAATTTTCCAAATCATTGGATTGGGCGCGGTGGGCCTCAGGAATGGCCACCAAGGTCTCCCGACTCCAATAGTATAGATTTTTTTTGTGGAGGCACCTTAAGACGCTGGTGTACAGAAGTCCCTTTAACACTGAAGAGGAATTAAAAGAAATAATAGTTGCAGCATGTGATACAACATACTTCGGGAATATTTGAACGAGTGCGCAATTCCATCCAAAGGATACCGGAAGCATGCATATTAAGTAATGGGGGCCATTTTCAACAATTTCTGTAATAACGATTTGTTACCATTATTACATTATTAGTTTTAATTTAGGTAGTTGTACCTGATATTATGTTATGTTGTTAGTGGTTTTGTTTTCTATCAAAATTGTATCCTTTAATAATTACATGAATTTTCTCGGACAATCCAATGCTTTTTATTTTTTTCTCAAAAAACGGCGCATTGCAGTCCAAAAACTCAAGGGGGCTCTTATTTTTCAAATTGAACGGGGAATTCATAAATAATTTTTATCTGAGAGAAAACCATTGGCGTACCATTTTTTTCTTTAAAAATGTTAAAGTCGGTACTCGTGCGCACGCCACTGTTAAAGAAATTATGTTTATATTGCAAAATATGTCCCTTTATTAATGGTCACCACATACCAAATTTCATGAAAATATCTAAAGCGGTTTCGAAAACATTAATTATTTTCCTTTTTTTTTCCCTAAAACTTTAACACCCCCGTATTCCAAGAATGGTTTGCTGGGGAACGCAGCACATTTTACAGTTTTGGTCCTTCTTGTTAACTCTACAGGGCGTTTTAAATTCAATGCAGGAAATAATGCTTTGCGCTATCAAGCCTATTGTAAACTCAACGAGAATCCCACGTAGGAATCATCTAAATCGATAATGAAATAAAAAAATATAAAGTAATAGACTTTGGTAAAATCCGGTGACTTGGCATTTTTGCTTGTCAGCATAATCTAAACATCAAAAAAGATTTTTTTTGGGACCGAAACTATTCTAGAGGAATGTTCACTTGATAGATAAAATTTTAAATAAGATGAAACTTAATTTTGTTATCTTGTTTCTAGCTGAAAGATAGGATTCTAAAAAAAGTTATCAATTTTGTAATTGAAATAGTTCTAATTGGTACTTGTATGTACGTGCAGTTTAGGTAACATAAATTGATTACCTTCTCCTTGGGTACCCCATCTTAATTGTTTTCGTGATACAACGTACATTTAGAATGAAATTGGTCTATTTCATTCAATTTGTTTTTCTTATTAATAAACACCATATGAGATTATTTTATGTTTGGAGAAACTATTGTGACGGGGCAATAAAGTAAGTTTGCCTTTCAATGTGAAGGATCAGCATTTCATTGAAGCATGTTTGTTTTATCCGTCTTCGTCTTATATAAAAATATCTCCATTTTTAATGAAACACTATATATTTGTCTGGCCAAATATTCCACGATATTTATTGCATATCAATCAACAGGGGGATATTTCGACTGCTTTCGGCGAACCATATATTATTAAAATCTTATCTGCATCAGTCTAAATATTCTGACAACTTACTATTCGACTGGATTAGGTATACGGAATTTGACAATATCCGACTGGATTAAAATAAGCAGTTTTATACTATACGATATACTCTGCATTCACACCTAAATAGTCAGCAGCAATCCAGTAATTTCTATTAGTCATGTTTCATTAATGTCGGTATTAAAAATAATTCGTCTTGTTCATCGTAATGAGTTTCAAAATTATTTACTTTTCAAGGACTACTGAAAAAAACGATATTTCGCTTATCAGTAAAATAATGCATGCTATTGACTAAGAAAATTTTAAATATATAAAAAATTAAACTTTAAATAAAAAAATGTTGTCTTGTCCGTTTTGAACTCGTATGTTATTGGCTGCAGGTTTCAAATTTCAGTGGTGTAGTCATCTCGAACCCTTTTTCTTATTGATTTTCCCTTTTGAATCGAAAGCATTTGCATTTTGATTGTCTCGTAAGTTTCTTTCCAGTCTGACAAACATTTTGTGGTCAGGAATGTGACGTTCAGGAAATCTTTCTCTATACAACTGAACAGCTCTTCTAGAATTTTTCTGGGATTCTCCATAAATTAATATTAACTTTTTCTGCTAAAAAACACTGAAAATTGCTAACTACCCTATCTGTAAATGCTTGGAAGCGCTTAGCAGTACTCGTTTGACAATTAAACATTATAATAATGTCAATTGTTGTCCACAGAATGTCCGATCAAGTCACGGCTAATGTAACTTTGACGTTGAAATTATTATTTTTACTTCTGATCATAACTTTTTAATGAAAATAATCGAGATTTTTTTTAAATAAAAGTATCGGAAAAATATAATATGGAAAAATACAGGTACGTTCCTGGAAAAATATATTTCATGACGTCATAAACACAATTTTCAAAATATTTAAAACTTCAACCTCCATGCACCTCAATCCATGCCGTTTGAACTTCATTCAAATTTCCAGTAACATTTTTCGTTACTCCGTAATATCATTTGAGCATCGAGTTTGAGACACCCTGTACCCTGCGTTTCAATAACTTTGATAACATTTTGATCAGCTGTAACTTTTCTGTTTTTAAACATATCGGAATGAAGCAAAAACCATATTGCATAGTGGACTAGCAACTTTTGTTCTTATTTGAAAAAAAAAAACAAAAGACCAATGATTTTGAGAGACCTTAACCTAACTTACATTTTTCTTAATGGAACGCCCTGTATATTATTGGACATTTGGATTCTACTCAAAATTCCAAGTATATTTTAAAAAGCATATTCTCTACCTATCTTCAACTGTTTCTGAGAAATAGTTTTGCAAACATTTCAAATTATTATAAAAATTGCTCTACTTGTCTGCCATTTTCCGCAACACAACAAAACACTAAGGCTCGATTGTTACGAGTACGGCTCAAGCAATGCTGAACTTCAGCTTTAGCTCAGTGCAAAGTGTGCCATAAACAAAACAATTTGTTTACATTTTAACTTATACAGACGCTATTTTCTCCGAAACAGTTGAAGATAGGTATAGTTGGAATTTTGAGTAGAATCTAAATATACAATAATATACAGGGCGTTCCATTAAAAAAAATATGAGTTAGGTTAACATCTTTCAAAATCATTGGTCTTTTGCTTTTTTTTTTCAAATAAGAAAAAAACTTGCTAGTCCACTATGCAATATGGTTTTTGCTTCATTCCGATATCTTTAAAAACAGAAAAGTTACAGCTGGTCAAAATGTTATCAAAGTTATTGAAACGCACTGTACATCTGATCTAATTTTTAGGATACGGGGACTCGGGGCCCAACGTGGAACTGTCAGAGGCGGGAGTCGTCAGCGATACCGTCCAACTCTACAAGTGGATACGAGCGAAGACAAGTAACATGATCTACATTTGGGGCCACTCCCTGGGGGCAGCTTTATCGACACACGCGGTTAGGATCCTGAAAGAACAAGATGGCATCGTCCCTACGGGCCTCGTACTCGAATCGCCATTTACTACCATGAGAGAGGAGATGATACATCATCCGTTAGGCAAGGCAAGTGTAACTGGAGGAAATGAAAAATTGCCGTTGTTCAGTTTTCACTCCTATTTACTTGTATCGCAATAGTCAATTTTTAACAGTCATTTCCATTATGAATAATACCGTTATTAATTTTTTTGGTCATTTTAGGGGGCGACCTTATATAAAATTTTTCGATTTGAGCCCTCCCTTGCGAGATAAGGGGTTCTAAAAAATGGAAAAAAATTCGGTTTTTATTTATTTTTTCTCAAAAACGGTTAATAAATTTGAAAATCGCTGAATATACAGGGTGAACCTTAAATAAGTACAAATATTTGAACTGCTGGTGTAGTTCGTCATATAGATCAGTCTAGTGCAAGCCATTTTAAAAAATTTCTAATATTTACGGATTTTTATTAAAATTTTTTTTAAAAATACCCACATTTTGAGGACCGTTGTCGTAACCAACCTAATGAACCATATGATTTGTTGCGAGGTTGCCCTTAATATAAATATTAAGTTTCCTTTAACGTAATAGTAAAGTAATACGGTTAAATTTTATTTTAAAAATACTTGTTTGAAGCATAAGTACAGTAAAGTTGGGCATGTAGTATGATACGCAGTATTATTAACATAAAGTTTAACTGCTTAACTGACCTTACTATAAACAATTAAAGTTAAATACATATTGCCAGTAGTATTACGTGATATTACTATGTTCAATGTTCAAAAATTATACATAAACGTGCACACAAACTTACCTGGTTGTTAAAAAATTAACTATTTAATCAGTAATCCACATTTGTTAAATGTCATTGTACACTGTGAGAAAGAGACACAAGACACAATTTCCTTAAGTTATTTTATGAAGAATAACGAAAAACTATGATTTTCACACAGCATATTAAATTTAATTTTGGCCACATAACCCCAAATGAGTCAGTATTAACCATTTCAAATCCAGAACCATAAAGTGACTTCGCATTTTAATCAGTGAAACAAATTTTAAAAATAAAGGCACACACAATATTAAATAACAAAATAGCAGCTTGACGTATGCGTTTAATATCAAGAAAAGCAAAGACATTTGTGTAACACTGGCAACACTGTGAACCACACGTTCAATCTGTAGTGCTATGACTAATAAATGTATGAAAGTCAGCGGTCCTCAACAAGTTTTCTACAGAAAATTTACAAAATTTATTTAAAATTTCACTTGTTTTTATTTCTGATTTTTTTGTAATTATGTGTTCTACACAGTGATCTATACTGCTGGTTAAAATATTTGTACTTATTTAAGGTTCACCCTGTATTTGGTTAATTAATTACATTGTTGAATACGATTTTTATTTTTACCAAATGTCTACATGGGTGGCAACCACCAACCTCTGTTGTTTTTTTAATTAGAACTTTTTATTTTTTAAAAGAAAACGCCTGCATAAAAATACTAAGAGGGGGAAAATTTTGTTTATTGATTTACTGTATCTTTTTCATATCGAGAAACGTTTAGAATAAAAAGTTCTAATTAAAAAAAACAATAGAGGTTGGTGGTTGATAGAAAATAGAAATCGTATTCAACAATGTCACTTAATTACGTAAATGTATTCACTGATTTTCAGATTTATAAGTATATCCGTTTTTGAGAAAAAAAAATGAAAACAGAAATTTTTTCAATTTTTTAGAAGCCCCCCCCCCCCCCTAAAATGACCCAAGGAACACACCCTACAAAGAACCTGTATAATAAGGCTACCAAACCAGGCCTTTAGATGAAACTTTAATATTAAAGAATAAATCGATTGTGTAGATATGAAAGATTCTACCTGTTTCACCCTGTAACTTTTATGGGAGTGAAAATAATTTAAATTTTATGCCGAACAATAAATTTTCAATCATTTTTATGTTAAAGATAATCTTTTTATTGTGCTAACTGGTGAGCTTCTAAGGCTTGCTACAGACTATGCGTGAATTCGTGATTCGTTATACGCGATTCGTGATATGCGAGCAATTCGCGAATAATGTGTAAGGTCTTGTTCGTTAAAAATCTATTTATAAAAACCCTACACACGATGCACGAATTCCTTACATACCACACATCGCGCATAGTCTGTAGCGGGCCTATAGGTACAACGACATATGCAGTTGTAGGAGAACATAATTTCTTTAAAATAATCTATTAAAAAATGATATTCAGTCCATAAAATATAACAAAATTGCGATATATCCGTGAAAATCGTGACAGATTTTAGATACGACTTTTATTTACGATGGAAAATAAAGTTTTTTGCGAGAAAAGTCGGTGAAGTCACTTGAAAATGCGAAAGAGGTTATTTCTCAATATACAGGCTGTTTCAAAAAGACATGACAGTTATAAGGTTGATAGAACATTGAAAAATAAGGGAAGTTACGGAAATATTACACAAGTACCTACTGTGATTTTTTTTTAAATTTTTAACTTTGTAATGCTTTTATACCTATCATTATTTGCTTATAATTACCTACTAACACTAAATGCGAAAAAACAATATAAATAAATCTCTTACGAAAAGCAGCAGCTATTATGTTACTCGCTACATTCGTTTAGTAAAACTTTGCTGTTCTAAATTTGTTGTTTAATATACTTTTCTATATATTATTTCAGGTGTTCAAATGGTTGGCTTATTTCAACCAAACAATTTTGGATCCGCCAGAAAGAAATGAATTTCTCTTTCGAAGTACAACCAACATTTTATCCGTGGACTGTCCTATTATGATAATGCACGCCGAAGATGATAACGTAATTCCATATTTTCTTGGTCAAAGAGTAAGTAAAAATCCATCGGAAATTGTAATTTTACATTTCGTTTTGTCACCATACCTGTTTTTTTACTCAACTTCTGAACGCAGGAATTGTCCATTATTACGAGGTTGATAATTTAAAAATAAATTTATTTATTTTCAGCTTTACGAAGTCGCTAAGACTCAACGAGATTTACAAACACAAGGGAATGTGACCTACCACCAGTTCCCAGCTGTAGGTTATCAACATATAGGCATTACAGATGATCCAAACGTTCCTCAATACATCCAGTAAATATCCAGTTTATAATTATAGTTAATTACAGTCATTAGATGTCCAGGGTGTCTCTTAATTCGAGTATCGCATTTCTACAGGGTGTTCCTTGTCCTAAATTATACTTATGCATACATACAAAACACTTCTACTGAATGCCACTTTAAATTTGATTGATTACAAGCAAGTTCGCATCATCTGGAAACTAAAATAAATGTAATAAAATGAAACATGTTAACAATTCATTTTATTCAGACAACCTCGTATCTTTTCTCTTTCTCTATTCTCGCCCGTACAATGATACAGACTAAAATGTAAAACAGTAAATTTCCGAATATTTTTAAATATGTGACTCTACATTTGTTTTTACTATTCGTCATTATTTGTACTCAACTATAATTGCCCAAGTTTATGCGTATAAGTTAAGACTCACCCTGTATATTAGATACTTACTACGAGTATCTCCCTCACCCTGTATATTAGATACTTACTACGAGTATCTCCAATTTGTTCGATATTTGAAAATTGTAAGTAGCATTATTTGAAGCTACATCATCTACTTTTTTATTTTAGGGAGTTTATGGAAGAATGTATTGAAGCTGACAAAGGAAGGGGTTGAAAAGACTGCAAGCCATAGCCATAGTATAAATTATACAAAATTTTAATTATTAATGAAGTTACTTACATTTAATTTCTTAAATGTTCAAAGGATTCTCACACGTTTTATATTTGTGATATAAATATAATTTTTCATGTCTTGTAGAATTGTCTTCAGCATCCCATTATGTTATTTATTTTATAATTAGGGCTATTTTATTTATTCTTACTGACTCACTACTAGTATAAGTAGGTATATTAAATGCTTTAATATTATCAAACAAAACAATGAAAGGCCTAAATTTGCACTTTAACATATTTTATCTAGAAATAATAATTCAATTATATGGTTATTATTTATTAATGAATAATGTTTTGTCTGTGTATTATTATTTTATTATGGAAGTTTAGTACAGTAATAATAAGGTTTTATTTATTGATATTTAGTAAAAACATGTGACAATAACTGTAAAAATATAAAATATATAATTTATATAAAAAATTGTTTTGTTGTCTTTTACTTGGATTGCATTTTTTTTTTGATTGCACAAAAAAAATCGTAGTAAACTGTGAATTAGCAGCTGTATCATCGTAATAACTTACATCTAGAAGGGTTTGATTGCCATAATTTCAATATAAGATAGATAAAGTATAAATGAACAAAAAAGTTAAATAGTACAAGGGCATAACCAGCAGTTCTTAAAATAAGTCGGGTATCAAAGAATTTTATCACAACGTGGCAACAGTGCGAATATACACTGTGCCAGGCGAACGCTTTGTGGGTTGCCCACCGCGTGCTAGCTTGTTTTTTGACAAAAAAATCCAAAGACAAACAACTATTGTGAAAATTAATGAATTTAGTTGAGACAACTGCCTTGTAATTTTATTTTTATATAGAGAATGGTAGAATTAATGATTTTTTTTTGTATTAAATGTTTCAATTTTTGTGATTTTGTGATGTTTAAAATAGTAACAACTTAAACCAAATAGGAATTTGAAAAATAAATAATAAAAACAGTCATTTTAAGATTTTCACGGTCTTTCAAGTAACAAAAACTTCTAAGAAGGCTCACATCGCAGAAATCGTCAAAATACAAAGCTATTTTTAAATACCTACCTTCAAAATGTATCATAAAATTCTTGGACACTACCAATATCGAGAAGACGTGAAGATATTTCAACGGATGTCCTTATTAGACAGTCATCATTGGGGAAAACGATCTAAATAAGTACGTCATGCTCTTGCAGAATTGCGGCGAGTTTCTCCATACATTAATAACATATCGTGATACTCGTGTATGCTAAATATTTCAGTGAACAAAGATAAATTAAGGAAATAGTGATACGTAAAAGAATTTGCGACAGACACTTCTCAGTTCAGATACCAACTGATCTGCGGTGTTGCCAGATGATTTAAATTTTGTGTACCAACTGTGCCACAAAAATGTACCAGATTTTGAATGATTGTACCAGATTTCAAATATGTTATTAAATATGGACAGTAATATTATTTACGTTATAAATACTGATTGGTCAAATTAACTGAAAGCTCCAGTAAATGAAAAACAGCTAATTGCATGTAAAAAAATAGTAATCGTGTTCATAAACCTAGACCATTCCTAAAGGCGGTTTATTATGTATTTAAAATGTATTATATAAATACAAAAAATAGCCCTAACAATTGAAGCAATTTTAAAACACTGCCGTAATTTGGGTGGCATAATAGCAAGGGCATTAATATTAAATTCATAGAGTGCTCGCGAGGTCGGACAGGAATAGTTTTTGACAATATAAAAAAAGGAAGGCGTTGATAAAGTTCATTTCATCCCAAAATATACATATAAAATAAATATTGAAAGAAGAAAAAAAGCTGTGTTCAATACACATACTTCAATACCACAAAATAAATACTAATTGGGGATCTAGGGAAATTTAAATTTTACAAATGTATAGATCAAGAAACACGGATAAATAAATCAGTAAACAGACCAAAAGTAGACCATGAACATGAGTTAGGGTTGGTAGGTTGGTCAACTGTTACATTTAATACCTATTATTAGAATGTTTACTACTAATTGCCAAACAACAAAACTCCATGTTAGTAGGTCTCAAGAAAAACGCATAATAAAAACTTTTTTACTCAAATATTCATTTTGTACCAAAAAGCTAGCGTTTTTTAAAATATTGTGCCACTGTACTTTTCTCTTTAAAATGTACCAAATCTGGTACAATTGTACTACCTCTGGCAACACTGCTGATCTGTAGTCACTGTACTCGCGCTGTTGCCACATTCCGCGATATCTTTGACTTTGTCGAATTTTATTGATTAATGAAAAAATTGTTTTTTACTGAAATTAAACATAAATAAATTAAAAGCGGTACACATTGCATTTTATCGTTATTTAATGCTAAAAATTATGATGAGAACCCTTAATAACCGAATTTTTACACATAAAATTGGATATAAGGTCATATCATATCATATAAGGTTTTTATGTTCATTTTGATGTATGTATACTGTCATCTCTTAAATTTATGGCAGTCAAACCTAACATCCTGTATATAAAAAAATATCATTAAATTCGCGCGTCTAAAATTCTTGTTAGAAGGTTGTTCTAGTTCTTAACGAGCCACACTGTATGTTATAAAAATTTGATATTGTCACTGATATCTGTCTTACGTAAATTCTAACGATTCAATCATAAATTTCAACTCGAAGTCACGTTGCTTTATTTTTATTTTCACTATACCTAGTTCTGCATTTGATTTACAGGCTTCTAAAGTTGTTTCTGAAGAAGAGAGCAACATCCTTTTGTGTGAAGTTTGTTTTTCTTTTTAATAAACGGTACGGCATCGTGTCTTTGTCTAAATAAAAATTATAAAATATATAAAAATTAGAGATCAAAAAGGTATTTTTCCAAATACAATGTAATAAAAAAATCAGTAAAATTGCATTACAAAAATGTTATTTACTTTAATTTTTATTTCGCATGGTCGTCGAATTAAACCTGAAGAGATTTAATCCCTACATATTATTTTGTAATAATAATAAAATGTGTTATAAAAATCATTAATTAAAGTGGATACTTAAGATAAGTGAACAACTGATTTGTTACGATTCCGATGAGTTGCTAAAATTAATCTTAGCAACATAAAATTATTACAGCTTTGTGATAGGGTAAGTATGTAATGGATTATTTCTTGTCTCAATTTCGTAAAAATGGAAACTGGTATGGGAATAAGGTACAATCTATTGCAACAATAATGACACTTTAAAACGGATTTGGCGATTTTTTTTAACTATACTGACGTATTTGTAATGAAATCTACTTTCAACTTTTGACATCTTAGTTTCCTACTCAGAACTTCTAATACCTAGTTGAAAAACTGTTTCGAGAGAGTGAAATTATTGTTGCAATATACAGGGCGACCAAATGAAAACAAAACGGAGCCATTTTCAATAACTGCATCAAGATTGCAGAAAAACGCTCAGTCTCGTCGATTTTAGATTAAAGGGGGACATTCTTTGCTGGTATTTTTGAAATATTTATATGGCATTGGGGGTTGAGTAATATTTATTTTGAGAGCTCTTACAATTCTCTTTACAACATACTTTAAATTTTATAATTCCGCCCAATGCTTTGAAAAAAAATTACATTTTAAAAATTAAATTATGTTTAGTTGCTTACTCTTACTATTTAGTTGATTAAATGTTCAAACTGATGACCGCCCGCTTCCATACAAGAATAAAGATTTTGTTCGAAACGTTCGCGCACATTCTGAAGCATTTCCGGAGTGATTCGACGGCATTCGTCGACTATTCTTTGTCGCAAATCTTGCAACGACGCTGGCTGTTTTTAGGCATCCCCACAAAAAATCAAGGGGCGATACATCCGGTGATCGTGGAGGCCACTCAATGCTGCCTCTTCTCCTAATCAAATTCCGTAGAAAACGTTGGTCCAAATACTGACGGACAATTAACGCATAATGCGGAGGAGCACCGTCCTGTTGAAAAATCAAATGATCTTCATCATACTCTGGAATAGCGTCTTCCAGTAATTGCAAATACATTTGGCCAGTCAAATTACCAGGTAGAAAAAAAGGACCCACCAGCCGATCACCAAAAATTCCAGTCCATGCATTTAATTTTTCCGATTGCTGTGTATGTACCTCGTCAAAAACTCTTGGGTTTGAATATTATCAATAGCGGTAATTGTGACGACTTACCGTCCCGTTCAAGACAAAACTGCATTCATCTGAAAAACAGATTGTTGAAAAGGAACTGTGGACCGTTCCCTGTTCGCTCACTCATTACTTCGCAAAATTGCAAACGGACGTATTTTGTATGGATGGAATTTTTTCTTCTTCAAAATGGTTTGTATGCCAGTTCGATTGATCCCAGACACAGATGCCAGCTGCCTCGTACTTAATGTAGGATCAAGATGAACTGCAGCTTCACTAGCTCCATTAACTATAGGTTTTTCAATTTCTCGTTTTATATTGGCTACGTTCCCTGTCTCTTGAATTTTTTTTACTAACTCTAAAACATACTTCCGCCTGACATGTAGATCTTGATGTTGTTCATTAAATAGCTGAGCTGTTCCATTCGCACATTTATTGTTCATAAAGTAAAACGAAATGATATTGTTACCTAATTTTTTAATTTATTTGCGGTGGGAACAGTTAGGTATGCGCCGACTAGATTTCTCAGTGGAGTCGGGACAGGTTCTTTATTGATTATAATATATAAACACATATATATTATATAAGATTAGGTTATTGTTTTTTCAGTACAGGGCGCCAAGTGGTTTAAAATCCCAACCCAACAATTATATTAACCACTAAATCATACAGCAAAGATGAAAGAAAATAACTTCACATAGGTTTTATAAGAATATTTACTACACCAATTGAGTCAGCATTTACAGGGTAGATTTTATTTTTCGCTTAATTTTGGGGCTTATATCTAAACAGAAAATTCAACATTTACTGACTGCAGTCGCAACACAAAATTTAAAGGATATTCCTTAATTAATATCTACCACTTATTACCTAAATTACAGGAATGCGATTACTCTTTTTGGGAGTGAAATGTGGAAATATTTATCTATATGAATACTCAATAAAGTCTTTAAATTGGCAATTTGGGCATAAAATTTTGGTGTCTAGAACAGCACTGGTATTTCGGTTGTATATAAAAAAAATATATTAAAGTGCTCCCGCACTCGAAATTAGAACAACAATTTAAATATCCACTATGTGGTACTCATCCAGTAATTATCCATGGTTGTGGATTTTCCAGGATATCTGTATAATGGGCACCACTGCCGGTGGCGTGTCGTTCATTCCACTTAAAAAAATGATATGATTAAACCTCAAAACGCTTAAAAAATAATAGAAAGACATCGTTACTTAGATATACGGTTTTAGCAATAATAATTGAAATCAAATCAAAAGATAAGCTCACCTCGGTTGAGAAACACCCCCTATGCAATACCCGAAGGCGTTTTTTCTACTGTTTTCTTGCGGAGACTAACAGAATTCTATCCCATTGATGGATACAAGACCATTTAAACATAAACGTATTCATCTGCCATAAAATTAACCTTTAGTATGTCGAACTAGTGATATATCCGATATACGAAATTATTTCAAAATTTCACTAGCCACCATATTCATAAGTCTCAACGCACGCTAAAGATTTTCGCTATCAACCGTTCCACCTTACTTTTTTCCCTACTTTTTAATTTCGCAAAAAGATTCGCCTACTTATAATTTGTACCTAAACTAATAGATGTCTCCATTAGTATTTATTAAAATTACGAATTTAATTAAACTAAAATAAAAGAGAACTATTTTATCATTATTTAATAACTAATTTTACTTAAGACGCATCAATATCTACCCTTTCCGCAATGGAATAAACCATAGTGTTTAATTTTCAAAAACGCAATTAATAAACTACCAACCAACGTTTTCGAATAATACTAGAAAACACATTTGGAATTCACTAATTTTACGTCCGTTGTGTGTGTATAGTATTCATTTCTGTTTTTTACAATTGTGTTTTTTTTACGAAAGTGATAACAAATCGCCAAAAACCAATGTAACGCAAGAAATACTAGATTTATACCATTGGCGTACTTAACTCGAATGAGTGACATTTTTACCGTTACTAATTGTTTGTACATAAGTTTCAACTTTAAAATCAAAATTCTTATTAAGTATTAGGCGGAATTATAAAATTTAAAGTCTGTTTTAAAGAGAATTGTAAGAGCTTTCAAAATAAATATTACTCAACCCCCATTTAAATATTTTGGGGTGATGCTTACCCTTGCTTAGTAAATGTGACGGAGTGAAAAATACTAACAAAGAATGTCCCCCTTTAACCTAAAATCGACGGGACTGTGCGTTTTTCTACAATCTTGACGCAGTTCCTGATCAAAATGGCTCTGTTTCGTTTTTATCTGGCTACCCTGTATAGTACCTATCTATCGTGAAATAACAAAATAATACACAAAAGTGTTACTCGTACATTTCCACCAATATCAAGGCGCTCTATATTTGGAAGTAGTTTGTTTGTTTACATTTACCACACCTTACTATAAATGACAATACTATAAATTTTCGACCCAATGCAGTTTATCACTTATTCTAATGACAATAGCAGATACGTAACACAGCAAACACTAATTCTTAATGAGTAAATGTAAATTGTTCAGTACAACCATTAGTTATTTAAATGTTGATAATATGATAATTATGTATACATATTTTGTGTTCTGTTAATGAGGTATTTTATCTAATTTAACTTTATAATCTTGCATGTCTACGCACTAGCAATATGTCGGTATGTGTTGTTTATCTGATATATTAAAAATTTGGAATTTAATAATCATAATTCCTAGCTATTACTTTCTTTTTCAGTTTAATATAAATGAAGAGCTGTCGTATACAGGGTGATTTATTAATAATGGGACAGAACTTTAGGGCATGTTGCTGACCTCAAAATAGAGCGATTAAGCCAAATATGCCTTATCCGAATGGTGCTTCTTTTCGATCTACAGGGTGTTAAAGTTGAAAAAATAAATTACACCTTGTTGATGTCGCTAGAAGGCATGGTTTCTGAGAAAAACGCATCTAAATCTCATGATGCATGCAATTTATCTAAAAGTAAAGACAAATTGTTGCGTAAGTAATGAGCCATAGCAACAGCATAATACTGTGATCAAAATAAGCGAAATTTGGTGAAATTTGCTTCAAGCGATGGATAGATAAGAAAGAAAATGTGATTTATTTCTTCAATTTTGACAGCCTGTATCTTTGTTATTATTGATTTTGGTGGATTTTTTGATTTTTTTAGGATAAGCTAAAGTAAATCAATTTATTTTGGTCGCAGTATTATGCTGTTACAGATTACTTACGCAACAATTTGACTACTTTTAGATTGCATGCAGCATGAAATTTAGATGCGTTTTTCTCAGAAACCATTGTTTCTAGCGACATCAACAAGGTATACCTTTTTTAACTAGAAAAGATAGGGAAGACAATTTTTCCAGTCCAAAAGGAGATACAGTTTAGCACAAAAAAATCGTAGCGATTTAAAGGGAGTTCAAACCATCGTTGGTGGCGCCTTCTAGCGGATACACCAAAATCGTCGACATATTCGAATTTCTAGTACCAATAAATCCCCCTATACCAAAATTCATAAAATACGGTCGATGCGAGCGAAAAATAATAAAGAAAATGTGATTTATTTTTTCAACTTTGACACCCTGTAGATCGAAAACGAGCAACATTCAGATAAGGCATATTTGGCTTAATCGCTCTATTTTGAGGTCAGCCGCTCTTAAGCTCTGTCACATTATTAATGAATCACCCTGTATTTGCACGTTTTCTTGTTTAAATTTAAAAATGGGTTAAATATTGACAAAATCAATTTTTTTTAATTCATTTTTGAAGTCGTTTTGTATTAAGCTGACTTTCTCAGTGTCTATTTTTTAATTTCAGAGGTATATTATATTTTTAGGATGGAATATTCGAAAAAAAGGACAATGCAGTTAATGGTTTAGATTTTCTGACTAAGCCAACTTTTCGATTTTATTTTAAATGTTACTTAGGGCTACAGGAAACAAGAGATAAGAATTATAATAAACATACTAACAATTTAAAACAAAAAATTAGTTATACGTTCATATAATATATATCATGTATATTGGACAGACAAAACAAAATATCAAACATAGAATGACTTTATTTACTTACCGTCTCATATTCTGCTTGTATCATAAAATCTTTTCTTGATTATCAATCAATCAACCACTTGCTCAACAACTAGACGTCGGATTCTTATAAAGAGTCTGGATCCAAGTTGAAAGTCAATAGGTTTCAGGTTTTACAGTAAAACCTAGCCAAGTTGATACTGCTGCAGAAAAGTAGTAAGTCTTGATCAGAATAGCAGAAATAAAAATTATAAAAACATAGAATGAGCTCTCATAAATTGTCATGTAGCCCTGAATAACAAAAAAGAACATATAGCATTGGCTCTTCATCATTTCAACCATAACCATAATTTCAATTTTAATGATGATTCAATTAAGATTTTTGATAAAGAATACAATTAACAAAAAAGACTTATATAATCACATAATAATACCATTAACAAGAAGTCAGATACAGAAAATTTAAGCGTAATTAGTATAGGATGCCACTATAAAACGACGTTCACCGAGCTGGTTAATGGATGAAAAGTATTTTATATCCAATTAAATATGTCAATAAATACATTGCAAATGGGTTGTCTAAAAAATTTCAGTGCAGAATATGATTAATTAACAATTAAAAATTATTTTTTTTAAACATTTCACTGGTTTGGTTAATAGACAAATTCCATACCAATCGAAAGTATGAAGCCCATAGAATATGCAAACGTTAGGTTGACTATCTTTTTCCCGTCACAACTTTTGGGTAGGCAGGTATAAACAGGTAAATCGACACTATTAACTTGCACCGGTGTGGTTAATAAATTTAAGTTAAATTAAAATAAAGATTGTTTCATTACCAACACGGTGGTATAGGGTTGTCTGCGAAAAATCAGTCCTGAATTCCGGTTGTCGAGTTTTAAAAAGTGAAATATTCGTGAAAGAGTACACAGCATTGCAGCTGTGCGTAGTTCGTCCATATCGAAAATGAAGACGATCCGTTTATCCGTTTCTCCAAAAAATCGAATAAAGTCCGGGGGCGGCGGTACCTATTATTATTAATCTACCCCTAGGAACCCCTAACGCCCTTCAATGACTATAAAACAACATTTTCGACTCTACTAATGATATGTCGAGATCGAAAAACCGTGAAAAATATAATTTTCTAATAATCCATTTGCCGCCCCGAATTACGTTTAATTTTTTTTTAAGGAAACATGCATATAATCAAAAAAAATTATTAGACTTTTTGATAGGTAAGGTAGAGAAGAAGCCACAAAAAAATTTCAATGATTTTAGACAAATTTCGTGTTTTCAAGGGCCGCCCCCGGATGGGCGGCAGGAACGTCATAATATCATTTCAAGTCACTACCAGGAAATAATAGTCTATACCGAAAATGAAGACAATCCGTTCAACCGTTTCTCCAAAAAATCTAATAAAGTCCGGGGGCGGTGGTATTTTGCCGCCCAACTCGTAAACTGTTGTTTATACAAAAATTTCTATAGAAGCATTTTTTCATATTTTCATAAAAAACATTCGAATATGCATTCGAAATAAAACAGAAAAGGTCGATTTCTCGAACTCGTGACTTCGAGACTCCACCCCTCAGTTATGAATTCAGTTATGAACCTCATGTTCATCGTTAGGAGTAAAAAAAATTTTCCGCACATCTCACGGCGACAAAGGCGGGGGCGCATCCGATAATGTACCGAAAAAATTTAGAAAAACGGGATGCCGCCCCCGGAGCTGCCCCCCAACCGATCGAATCGAAATTTTAAAGACATGTACTCTTTGTGACGCGGAATCGAAAAAATTAGTCTGTCTTCGCGTTAGGGGTTCCTAGAGGCAGATTAATAATAATACCGCCGCCCACGGACTTTCTTCGATTTTTTGGAGAAACGGATAAACGGATCGTCTTCATTTTCGGTATGGACGAACTACACACAGCTGCAATGATGTGTACTCTTCTATCGCATGGAATGGCTCGCTGGGGAATATTTCACATTTTATAATTCGACAACCGGAATTCAGGACTGATTTTTCGCAGACAAACCTATACCACCGTGTTGGTAATGAAATAATCTTTATTTTAATTTAACTTTAATTTATTAACCACACCGGTGCAAGTTACTAGTATCGATTTACCTGTTTATACCAGCCTACCCAAGAGTTGTGACGGGAAAAAAATAGTCAACCTAATGTTTGCATATTCTATGGGCTTATTGACATATTTAATTGGATTAAAATACTTTTCATCCATTAACCAGCTCGGTGAGGGTCTTTTTATAGTGGGATCTTAGACTAAATCTACAATGGTATCATTAAGAAATTTATGAAATGAGAATAAAATATCATCATTATGATCATTCGGTACATTATTCCTTTCTTTTGTTGTCAACGTCTTATTTTTATTACTTTTTCTTGTCGGGTTTTCCACCAATTAATATCTCAATGTCTGATTTTTGTATATTTGATTTGCAAGACTGTTTGAAACATTACAGTTTACTTATATATCATTGGATAAAAGCATTTTGTTCATATTTGACTTATTCGTTGTATGATGCATAACAATTTTATCTTTTTGACTCTGGTTTTTTTCTCACTGGGTTGCTCCTAATTTTTTAATTTTTTAATTTAATTCAAAAGTCTTACTTGTTCGGTTGTTTAATTAATAACAATCTAATACGTGTTTTCAAATTTTTTATATGAACGTATAACTAATTATTATACAATTCTTATAAATTATTTCCTATTGTAACCCTGAAGAAATTTTAAAATAAAATCGAAACCTTGGCTTAGTCGGAAAATCTAGACCATTAACTGTATTGTTCTTTTTTCCGATTATTCCATCCTATACACACTTTTAAGGATATTAGCAATATCATAGATATTCTTTTTTTCTCGCTTTTAGTTTTCAATCCATTTGAATTCCCGATTTAATTGCCAAAAACATGGCACCAAACTTGACGTCTCTAGATTAAAGATTTTGACAAGTTGCGCGTCTGTAAGTCTAGTCCAAGATTATTAAAACGAATTTGCGTCTATTCTGTGGCAAAATCCTCATATTACCGGCGCATCCGCCAAATATTTAAAAATATTTTTTTTTCTAAAAAACTTTTTTCGCTGTCTAAAATTTAAATAACTATGACGTTATCGCAATTCAGACTTGCCATTCTGCGTTTCTCGACATTTGTTTATCTCTTTTCGTTTATGCTATCATTCTTTGTAATATTGTTTATAATAATTTGATGAATAAAATATTATTTTTCTTTTTTATTTACACCTTGTTCATCAATGTATATCTAATTGCGTTTTAATTGTTCTGTAAGGGTCCGCATGCAACAATTTCTTATAGACAGCTGACATGTTGAAATACTCCAGTTTAGATAAGATTATCATTTTCGAGAAAATATACTTACAACAAAAGAAGTACCTAATAGACATTAAAATAATAATGAATTATTTAATATTAAAATCGACCTACATAATGGGACCTGAAAAAAAGTTTGACGTTCTGTAGAAATTAAAAATTTAATGTAATCATAATTTATACTTGAACGGCCGATTGTTGTTCAAATATTTTGAACCCCAGTAAAAATGAATTATTTTAAGTACTAACTGTAATTTTTCCTTGATACGTAATTCCTATAGGAAGCACTAAAGATACAATCTTAAAGACCTTCTATTTTTCTGTTTTGCAAAGACCTAATTATTCTCTAAATAACACCTACCTAAAAGACTTGCTACGTAAAACAGATACGGATCTACTTTGTTTTCAAGTGTCTATTGTTACAAATTATTCTCTATTTACTTACCGTCTGATATTTAGCTTATATCAAAAAATCTTTTCTGGATTATCAATCAATTAACCACTTGCTCAACTACTAGACATCGGATTCTTATAAATACAGAGTCTGGATCTAAGTTGAAAGTCAGTAGGTTTCAGGTTTTCCAGTGAAATCTAGCCCAGTTGTCATTACTGCAGAAAAGTGGTAAGTTTTGAGAAGAATAACAAAAATAAAAATGTGTCTGAATATACACCGAGAAAAATATTACTTACATTGCTATTTACTAAGGTTTACTAAAGGACAATGTTAAAAATAGCCGATTTTTGGCTTATCCGGGGAACGCATAAATCATAAAAAAATCAATTGATTATTGTTAATTAACATTAGAAATGGCCCAGAAATACGTTAGATAGCTGGGGAAATGTCGCTACTACCCCTAAACCTATATAAACTACCCTTAAATAGCTTTAAATGGATAATCATTAATTATTGTTATAAAATTCGTGTAAAATGAAAAAAATGCTTGAAAATGATTTGAACAGACAGTATGTCAATATAAAAAGTGATAAATAACTGTAAAAATGTCCATTCCACCCCTAAAAATTAAAAAAACGACTTTCAAAAGCTAATGGTGAGATTACTTCGACATCAAAAATAGATAATGCTTAAATGTTCAAGGGAGCGCCTATTGCTAGAAAAAAATTATAGATTACTGTCAAAAAATGCAAAAACTGATACTAGAGTACATTAAGTAAGTGGGGAAATATTAACTGCACCCCTAAATCTATATGAACTGCCTTTAAATAGCTTAAAATAGATTATCATTATTTATTGTTGTAATGTGTTCGTTTAGAATGAAAAAAATGCTTAAATCACTTTTAAGGTTCATTTATACTATTGCGACCTGAAAAATGGGCGCAAGGATAAATTTCCATTTTTTCAGTACGCGCTCGCAATGTGAGAACAATTGGCGCTATTTCGCCATTGAATGGGCACTTTTACAGTCATTTATCACTTTTTATATTGACATACTGTCTGTTCAAATCATTTTCAAGCATTTTTTTTTCATTTTACACGAATTTTATAACAATAATAATTATCCATTTAAAGCTATTTAAGGGTAGTTTATATAGGTTTAGAGATAGTAACGACATTTCCCCAGCTATCTGACGTATTTCTGAGCCATTTCTAATGTTAATTAACAATAATCAATTGATTTTTTATGATTTATGCGTTCCGCCGGATAAGCCAAAAAACGGCTATTTTTAACATTGTCCTTTTAGTAGTACTGGCGCTCATAAAAAACTATTCATATTAGCAGCGTTTATTTATTTATTATACAGGGTGTCTTGAAAGTCGTTACAATAAATTTAGAAGGTGATAGAATACTTGATTTTGAGTCGATTGAAACAAACATACCTATATACCAAGTGTTACAATATCTGTGATAATTAATTTTTTAATTTAACCGTGCTTTTCTACAATTATTGAAGTGCAGAAGAAAAACAAACATTTTTATTTGCAGTTTATTTATTAGGGATGAATGGATTATTTAACCAATAAAATCCAAAGTGGCTTCGTTACTTACGTAGAACTTCATAAACATGGTTTTTCTACTTTGTAAAAGCGAAGAGTCATATTTGTGTGTAGGTTTATTCAGATATTATTAAAAACTTACCTAAGCAATACTCTTTCACTTCTTAGGAAAAAAAAATGTTATAATGTCTGACATAGATGCTTGCATCCCTTAAGGCATCATTTAGTAAATAAAAAAATATATTGCAAGATTTGTTGTCTCGGCCAACACTATACTGTACCAATTTTAGCAGAGCGTTTTTTCACAGAACCGACGCCATGAAGGTTATCTTGTGTCTAACCCTAGTAGCTGCCTCCTACGCTCTCCCCAGCGCAGAAGTGCACCCCCTATCCGACGCATTCATCAACCTCATCAACAGCAAGGAGTCCACGTGGACGGCTGGAAGAAACTTCTACGTCAACACGTCCCTGGAACACATCCGCGGATTGACCGGTGTCATCAAGACCTCCGTGAAGACTCTGCCTGTCAGAGGACGCGCGGTGGGTCCCAGAGACGTCATCCCCGAGTCCTTCGATGCTCGTGAGCAATGGCCCGACTGCGCTGATATTATCGGCGAAATCAGGGATCAGGCTGCCTGCGGATCTTGTTGGGTATGCATACAATACAGGGTGCTTCTTAAGTAGAGAGTCAAAAATCGAGATGCGTATTGTATGAGTCTTTTATTACGTTTGGTCAGATCTATAAGCCCATAAAATTGCGGTACTCATCTTCCGGACACCCTATATAAATGTGGAGTCTTAGGGACATTTTTCAACAAAATCAGTTCTTAATTTCTAAACTTTAGAAACTTACTGACAGAAGCAGGGGTGTGGGTATCGAACATTACTTGTCAAAAAATATATATCACCCTGTATAACAAATTACAATAGATCATCATATGCGCCTTTGTATTATCTTCACTTTTTGTTTCTTTACACTTTTTTGTACTTCAAACAGACAACAAAATTGATTTATTTGATCAAGTGGACAATTTTGCCACAGGATTTTGCAAAAAATTGAACAAAATGTTAACTTTACCGCTGGCATATTGTTATCGACGCATCTCCAGAGATGCTATAATGAATTTCACAATAAACACGTTTGGTCTGATTAAAATCCCAATGCCATAATGGAATCTCGATTTCTACATCAGTTTTCTTTGAATATATGGGTGAGTATTATTGTAAATTTTTTTATTCGGCCTTACTTTTTACTAAGAACTTTAATCGATGCCTCCTACAGACATTTTTTTGAAAACGCTTTACCTTAACTACTTACTTGATGATGTTCTCTATGCGCTGAGACAAAGAATGTGGTTTATGTACGACGATGTTCCCCCACATTTTAGTTTGATTACTCATTGGACCAGACCCTTAAGAACCAGGTTAACCTTGGCCACCCGGATCACCCGATATGGATCCTATTGGTTTTTTTTGGGAACATCTCAAGGTAAGGTTCACATTGAATCTAAGGAACACTTACGTAAACAAATTGTAGCTGTTTGTGATGTGATAAGAGCTACTCCTGAAATTTGTACACGTGTTCGAGCTGCAATTTTAAGGAGATCTGAAGCATGTATTTTGGCTGAAGGTAGCTATTTCCAATATTTGTTATAATAAACCATAGTAAAGTAATTCCATTGATAATTAATTATTTTAAGTAATATCATGTGTCGTAAAAATTATCAAATAAATCAATTTTGTTAATCGGTTTGGAATACCAAAAAATGTAAGGAAACAAAAAATGAAGATAATATAGTAGCGCATATGATGACCTATTTTATTTGTAAAATTGTAGAGGGCGATAAGGTAAGGTGGGGCAAGTGCGAACGAAAACCATAGTAGATATTTAATTAACCATAAAAATTTCCTCTTTTGAATTTACGAGTTTTCTTGTGTTTGTCATATTATTGCGATCATTCACCAAGCTATTAGTAGTATTTGTTAAAAAAAATAGAATATTTACCAATTTTGCAAGTTTTTTTATTTTGTAACCACATGTTACGCACTTGCCCCACTGGTTCGGGGCAAGAGCATAATATGACATTATTTTTGCTACTAATGCACTTTTATTTATGCGGGGCTAGTGCAGAATTCCTACATATATGTAACATCTATATCTTATTTTCAACACTGAGTAATTATTGATAAAAAAAAGCTACAAAATATATTTTAGGAGGAAGTCAAAATAAGCTAAGATATTTTTACTGCAAAAATATTTATTAAAGGATAAAACATAAGCCATTCGAACTAAAATAAACAAATCCTATTAAACGTTAATAATTACAAAAAAAAAACATATTTTTTTATACTTCAAACACTTCAGGAGCTGTCTCAAAAATATACTTTTCGTAATCTGCCGTTATTGATATTTTTGGGACGGGCAGTTTTTTTCTATGTCCGACAGTGGTATAGTGCAGGCATCGTTGTGCTTTAAAATAAAATGGCACTTATTTGTGAGCCTTTTTAAGCCTGTAACTTCTGCTTCATCATCATTAATAAGTTGTTTTACCAAGCAAACATATTTGTACACTTTTTTTTACCAGAAAAATTTACTAAGACAAAATCTCCAATTTGTATTTTGATAAACTTAGGTTCGTCGGTAACTTCGTTCTTATCGAACTCGTCCAAATCACTTTTATTTAGCTCGTCAAATTCAGTTACCATCATCGTCAGAACTGCTTTCAGATACCTTTCGGTTATGAACCATTTTATTTATTTATTTTTTTTTCTGGTTTACTCTTTTTTGTTGCATTCTTACTTAAAATGTTGTCAACATCGGCTCTTGTAATTACCTCTGCTCCTAAGCACACACGTTTTCTTTTCTTCGGAACAGGGTTGTTTTCACGTTTGGTTGGCCTTAACAACAACTCATCAAATGACACATCCGGAATCTTCTGTTGTTCTTTGGATGTTATGGAAATATTTTCTTGCGAGCTTGAACTTGGCCCTACCTCGACGGTAATTGGTACTTTATTAATGTTTGCTGATGTGCGAGGCAGATTTAAGTCTATGTCAGGTTCATGAATCTTGGCCACATTATGTTTTTTTGCCAACGTTGGAAAATTAGAGAAAATGAATTTTGTTGAACAACATTCCTATTTAACGGAACTATCCCCGCTTTAGTAAAACTACTCACTAATATTTCGGGCCTGGTTTCCATCCATATCTTCCCTATCATCTTGGAAAACAAACTCTTCGTTACGGCAACCCCTACATTTTTTCTTTGCCATTTAACAAGTTTGGCATCCCAACGCGTCTTGAGTGATTTAAAGACGCACAAATCTAATGGTTGGAGTATGTGGCTGGTGTGAAGTGGAAGCTTAAGTATGGTAATATGATTTTCAATAGCCATGTTTATAACATCTGCTCCAAGATGACTGGCGTGTCCGTCATAAATGACTAACACAGGTCGTTCTGAACCAATATTCTTTAGAAAGCTGTTTTGGAAATAGTTTTTGAATACAGTTGTCTCCATCCACCCTTTAGAGGTGGCAGCGTAGATAGTATTTGGGAACTCTGTACTCCGTGGAGCAGTCCACTGTTCCCAAACATGTTTACCTTTAAAGATAATGAGCGGGGGAGCTTTTTCACCACTTGCGCTACAGCACATAAGGACAGTTGTGTTTTGTTTGCCAGGTCCACTAATGGTTCTTGTTGATGGGGCTCCCCGTTGTCCGACAATTTTTGTTTTTGAGGGATCCGTACAGAAACTGCTTTCATCCAGGTTTCAAATTTGTGATGGACGTTCTTGCAAACCAAGTCCATTGATAGTTTTTTTAAGTCAATCAAAATAGTCGTAGATTAAGAAAGGGTCGTAGCGTATGCTACACTCTGGGGTATTTTAAGTGATAAGTTATGTCTACGCTTAAAATTAAGAAACCAGTCTTCTCCTGGCTTACTACCTTTAAACTGCGTCTTTATGTGGTTTTCTTTGACATAGTCAGCTACAGTTTGTAACACTTCTTTTCGGGACAGGCCAAAACCCCATTTTTCCATGGTACGAAGGCCATTTGCTAATTTTTCTTCTTCATATTGAGAAATGTCTTGAGATCTTCCATAGCTAGAACTTTTTTGACCTCTTCTGCCTTTAAGATGATCATGAAGGGTAGCTATTGGAATGTTGTACACTTTGTTAGTTCGGTATAAAGTCGTCATTTGGCCTCACTTTATTGCCGACAATGCAATTTTAAAACTCTCTTTGGTATATCCTTTGCCTCTGTTACTTTTAAAAAAATGTCATAAGTGGGGCAAGTGCGTATGTGCCGCTCTTGCCTCACGTTTTTATCCGCACTAGCCCCGAGCTCAAAAATATCAGGGGCAAGAGCGGTATAATCAAAATAACTATCAAAAAGGTGAATATTAAAAAAAATATTATGTTGAACGTAAACTACTGTATCTACCGTGTTTACTCATCGAAAATCATATAAAGATCTTTAAGGATTCAATGAATATCAATGGATTATTTTTTGCCAGTGACCTCGCTCTAGAAGTTACAGAACACATGTGACACTTGCACACTTGCAGCGATAGTGAAACCAAATAAATTAAATCTGTTTGATTCTAGATAGATGGTACAGGTATTAAGGATGTCAAATAATAGATGGCAGCACTTATTTCAAAAGTAATATATTTTTAACGACCATGTTCTGCACTTGCCCCGGAAACGCACTTGCCCCATCTTACCTTATATATTTTTTTGGCAAATAATGATCGATGATTGGTAAGATTAAAAAAATGATAATCTTTTTGTTTCTTACTAAATATGCACACCGAATTTGGTTAAATTATTTCAAGCGATTTAGAAATCAAAAACTGTTTTGGCCACATAATACGCTCCTGGATTTTTGACCTGTACTTAAGGAACTAAGAAATTCTCTATATGCAACGTATGTGAAAACTGTAAAACTTTTTTAACAGGCTTTCGGTGCCGTAGAAGCGATGAGTGACAGAATCTGCATCCACTCCAATGGCGAAAAGCAAATATCAGTTTCCGCCCAGGACTTGCTCACTTGCTGTGCCACTTGCGGGTACGGATGTGAGGGAGGATACCTCGAAGCTTCCTGGAAATACTGGGCCGAAAGCGGTATCAGCACCGGTGGGCTGTACGGAGAGTCGGAGGCAAGTTTCTGTTGAATACGTGTAACTGATAGAATATGCCTAAACACAAAATCTAATTACAGGGCTGCAGAGCGTATTCCATCGTGCCATGTGCTCACCACATCGATGATTCTGTGAGGCCAGCGTGTACCGATATCGTCGACACACCCGCCTGCGTCCAGCAGTGTGACTCCAGCGAACTCAGTTACACCGACGAGCTCACTTTCGGCAGGAAGGACAGCATTTACCGCGTTCCCGACGACGAGACACAAATTCAGTTGGAAATCTTGACAAACGGACCGGTAGAAGCCGCTTTCGATGTATACGAGGACTTCTTGTCCTACAAGAGCGGTATGTATCTATACAAGGTGTCCCGACGAAAACGTAACAGAGCCCATAGCAGCAAGGAAAATTTTTTTTGGAAAAACGCAAAAACCCGTCCATTTTGTTTGCTAGAGGGACATCTTTTTGCACGAATTAAATTAATCTAATTGCTACCCCCTGAACGGGGTAAACATCCCCTTCAAATTCGTTCAAAAGCTCTTTTAATTCTCTCTCATGTGTCGCTTTTGAAAATCAGCTTATTTTTGAAAAAGATACAGAGTTTTGAAAGGAAAATTTTATTAATGAAATTTTATTACAGTAAATGTTCAAAATGTTGCCTCTGCGTCCATGCAATTATAAAGATTTTGTTCAAAACGTTGTCTAACATTCTGGAGCATTTCAGGAGTGACTAGACGACATTCAATAATAATACGTTGACGTAGATCTTCCAGAGAGTCCGGTTGGGTGGCATAGATTTTGATTTTCAGATGTCCCTACAAAAAGTAGTCCAATGTGCTTAAATCTGGGGATCTAGGAGGCCATTTTATGGCACCTCTCCTATCTATCCAACGATTCGTTATCTGAGCTGCTCTCAAAGCACATTCATTATTTTTATACAATAATTCAATTATTTCCATCCTCTTTTGCGTTGAATAAACCATTTTTAATTATTTTGTATTTAATGCGAAACAGCCACTAAAACCACTAACACCACTTTACCACAAAATCGCTGACTGAAAAATCATTTCTTATCTATACCGTTTTTAGTGGAATTTGTGAAAGGAATAACTGCAAAAAATCTAACAACACGTTGGAGTAAGTAATGAAAATAGTTCATGTAAAATTATTTATTATTGCTGGTCAATTATTTCCAGCCATTTGGATATGTTTAGACGCTTCTTTAACTTAATGATTTGGAAATTAATATCGAACTCGATAGCAAATTTTAATTAGAGAATAATTTATAGAGATAATAGGAAATTTTGTATGTGTGAAGTTCTGCACCTTGTATCTTTTTTAAAAATGGGTTGATTTCCAAAAGGGAGTCATGACTGTGTAGAGAATCAAATGAGCTTTTCAACGTTATGCAACTTGACCACGCTTCCTATTTAAAAATTTGGAGGGGATGTTTACCCCGCTCAAGGAGTAGCAGGCGAGAAATTTAAACTTGTTTGTCACTAGCAGAGAGCGCCACTTGTGGCCACCATGTTTCTTTTAAATAGCAGAACTTTTCAGCAGCTTAGTATATCCATCTGACTATCGAAACAATCGATTCTCCTACCTGTTTTATTTGAAAAAGGTTGCTGAAGTCGGTAGGAGTAACCATTTTTTAAATAATCCTATTTGAAATGCTCAGTGCACCGAGTAAAAACTGTTTTGGTTTCAGATAAAGCGCTTTTTCTGCTGAAAATACAGCAACATGTTGTTCAGAATGGTAAATTATGTCCATTGAATGAGACCAATACGATGATTTAAATTTAATTTGATGCCCAAAATAATAAACTAATAATTGCGCACAAATGATTTATTATTTGTCCTCAGTACAGTGACGTAGGCACTTCACAGTCATCATATTATCGTCATTCACAGTCATCATATTATCGTCAAAGATTAGTATTGAAACGAAACTATAATTTTCTTTCAGGTGTATACCAGAATGTAGCGGGAAAAGCTGTGGGAGGACACGCCATAAAAATCCTGGGCTGGGGCGTGGAGGACGACACTCCCTACTGGTTGGTAGCCAACTCCTGGAATTCCGATTGGGGTGATGAGGGATATTTCAAGATCCTCCGTGGATCCGACCACGTCGGTATCGAATCCGACGTTGTCGCAGGACTGCCGCAATTGTAAATATGTGATAAACTGTTTTAACTTGAAGATAGACTGTATAATATAGAAAAATATACAAATATAATAAAATATATACTTAACTTAATTTTTTTTATATCCGCTATTTGCTCCTCTCGTTAAAACTGGCAACCGTTCGTTTGTTAAATAGTCGAATGTGAATGTAAAATTCTATAAAGCTCTTTACTGTAATATTCTAATTTGCGGTTTAAAATTGAAAACTCTGTTAGAGCACTTAACGTTTTTTTCGCCATTTCCGTCTCTAATTTACCAGTACACCGAGCCTAAATACTAAATACTTTACAACCAGGTGGTTGGTAGTCTATAATATAAAAGCTTTAACCAAACAGATTTACGTTATCAGGATTCAATTTTAAACACAAATACAATACTTAAACGACTTCTGAAGTTGTTGCGTTTGCGTATCCGACATATTTCAATTTGATTTGATATCTACAGGATGAGTTAGCGATTGTTTAAAGTAGATTTACTTTGAGTTGCTTACGTCTATGATAACGGGAGCTATACAAATTTTTAACAAAACTTATATTTTTTGAATGGATAAACACTATTTTTAATAGCAAGTATTATCTGTGGGATTTGACAGAAACGATTAATGACGTCATCAATTATATTTTTTCCAGAAACGTACCCAATTTGTTTTGTTAAAAACCTCTCTTTTTTCTAATAAACTTTTATTAGACATTTTTCTGTTATTTCGATAATTCTTTAATATACAGTTAAAACAAAAGATGATGATAACAAAAACTAAACTTAAAAAATGTGGCAAACGCCCTCTTACTACATACATATTACAATCTATTCTCTGTATGAGAAATGATGTATGAGAAACTAACAAGTTTTGTTAACCATATCCTATACCTTTTTTCAATACTTTTGAAGATATTTATTTAATTGTGCGGTCGAGCATTTCCTCATTTTTTAATTTTGTCACAACAGCCATGACAAAATGCATAACACTAAATTGCACAATTAAGCGAATATCTAAAAAAATATTGAGAATAGGTATTATTAACAAAAGTTGTTAGTTTTATACAATTTGTTTAAAATAGTAATAACAGGCAACGCTGATCGACTATTAATTTGCTTTAAGAATTAGTATTCTGGGGACACGTAGGTACTATTATTGCTAAAACACTGGTCCCACCTTAAACTTATATACACCATGTGTGTTTGGATAGTAAATAATATTTCATTATTTTTCCGCAAAACTTGCCTCAACAGTCTTTTCATTATAAAAATATTTTCATCCTTAAATAAATCATCAACACAACTGGAACGTTTGTTTTCGTAAAACTATTAGATTTTTAACTTTTTATTGACATTTAAAATAAAACAATTTAAATATAATACCTAATAAATATCCTGGGAAAATTATACTAGAAATAAATTTCCTAAATAAAAAAATAATTGGTCATATGAATGATACACAAAAAAAGTTGATATAATGATCGTTAAAATTGCTTTCAGAAATATATTTCACATAAACAAGAGCTTCAAAGCTTCAAAACGTATTCAACAACATTCAGCAGGTTTCTCTGAAGCCTACAATTTTGGCATTCCAGCCACAACGTCAGACTCGATCCCAATATGATTAACTCCTCGAAGAATTTTGAAATATCCGTTGTCACCCCATTCCTCACCCCAAGAATTGGCTGCCAGCCAGTAAGGAGTGTCGCCCTCCAAACCCCAGCCTAATATTTTTACGGCGTGCCCTCCCAGTTGGGCTCCTTCCACATTCTGGTATACGCCTAAAAGCAAAATAATTTCGTGAAAAACAAAAACAATCTAAACGGCTTAAACTTCGTACCACTTTTATAGTATAAGAAATCCGCATACACATCGAAAGTGGCTTCCACGGGTCCATTCGTCATTATTTCCATTTTGATCTGATCCTGGTCGGATAACACGTAATAAGCAGATTCTCCAAAGGTCAGTTCGCTTTTGTAAGACATGGACGGCTCGTTACAGCTGGAGACGCAGATTGGAGTTAGTACGTCTCCACAGGCCGGCTTTGAGGAGTATTCGTTGTAATGTGAGCAAGGAGCCAGAGAGTATGGCTTGCACCCCTAAAATATATATTTTCAAATTGCTACACAAAGTGGATCAGCAGACTAGGTACATTTTTTCACGTAGACAAACAAAAATGATACGCCACTGGAAAAAGAAATGACGCATCACAGGACAACTGTACCTGGTATCAGGATCATTGTCATTAACTGTTGTTGATGAAAGTGTGCCAAGTATGAACACAAAATAGGATAAAATAGAAAATGCTTTAGTGTCATGTAGAAAAATATTGGAATAATAAGCCTACAGTACCCAGCTATCAATTTCCTGTTCTATAAAAATCGTAAGAACGTTTCCAGAGCAAATTTTATAGAACAATGTTTGTTCTAAAAACATTTTCAAAACGTTCTTACAACACTTATTCCATAAAAATGGGCACCGTTTTATAGAACTTTTTAGTTCTTTAAGCTATTCTGCAAGGTCTGCAAGAATTGTTGAATAAACCTTCTCACAGGCCTTAAAGAATTTTTATAACACAGTTACAAAGCAATCTCATAAAAATTCTATACCACGTCGTTATACAATTTTTGTGTTGCATGGTGTTCTACTTAGAGAACTTTAAAATTGTTTAATTGTATCTTTTAAAAATAAAATGTTTCTGCATCGCATATATTAGAAATAATATGGATGAGCCAATAAGAACCAAGATGCATAAGAGTACTCGCATCATTACGAATTGTTTTGTTGGTTTGTCCATCAGGGAGCAGTACATTTTAATGCGGAAAAAGTTTTATCGTGAAATGTGTAGTACATAATGGTAATTTTTTGACGCGCCCTCAGTTAACCTTATATTTCCTGTGATGCTAGAAATTTAATAAAAAAAAATGTTTTCTAAATTGATGAATTTAACAACCAACTGTATATAAAATAATCAGAAAGTAAGTATATCCATATTATTGATGTCATTTCACGTCATGTCATTATATATTTTTAATTAAGATTTGTTTTCTTTCTTCACAATATGGCAGAAAGAAAGGCTTTATCTTGTACTTTCAATGGATTCTCACTAATATGACATTTTTGTGTCGATTGCAATAATTATAGAGCAAATATGCTTGGTAAGCAACTACTATAACAACTTTATGCCACTTAATATCCACAGTGTTGTCATGTTTTATTGTAATATGTTACTAAATTTCTATAAGAAAATCAGTTTCTATTAGTAATCAAATAAATCTTATCTATTGTAATGGAATTTTCTTTCCGAAAGCAGATAATAATTTCTACAAGTCACGACTGTGTTATACAGATTTCCCCATTATACTTTGATCAAAATATTTCGTACTTTTATAGGCAGGTCTCGTCAGATGGGGGTATGGGAGACCTACATATGTATATAAATGGCAGTTCTATAGCGTTTTTTATGGAACAAAAAGGCTTTTGTCACTTATTTACTCTATAATGATTTTATAACAACTGTATTATTACTTTTTATAACTGCTTTAAAGAACTTTTACTCTTAAATTCGATAGCAGCATCCATATTTGTAATTTGTTTTCCGCAGCAGAATTGTAACTTAACAACACCTTACACAATAGCTCTATAATTAAACTATAAGCGACATTACAGAATAATGTAATAAGAGTGTCACAGGAGATGGTACAATTCTATAAAGGACTATTTTGCATCGGTTTTACAGCAATTTGATTCTATAAGCACCGTAGCTGTAAAATTGTGTTATTCTACACACTTATAAAGCTACATTAGCAGTTATCTTATACATGCTTTATAAATTATGCTCTAAGAACGTTCTTGCAACAAATTTAAAAACCAATTTAGTTTCTGAAGGCAAAATAGTCTCATGTGCCACAATAATGCAACAATTTAGTATTCTAGATACAACTATAAAATATTAACAGAATATAAAGCTAATATTACTCTCGTAGTTCATACGTACTAGTGTGATTTTTACAGTGTTTAAAAACCTTACATCATTTGTTCCGTACTGGCCTCCTGTAACGATGCCAGTCTCAGTCCAGTACATCCATGCGGAGTCGGCGAAACCTCCGTAACAACCCAAGCCACACGTAAGTCCACAGCAAGACAATAGATCTTCAGCTGAAACGGATAACTGCTTTTCACCTTTGGAATGGATGCAAATCCTATCCGTCATCGCTTCGAAAGCTCCAAAAGCCTGGAAATTAATTAGTAACTCTAATTTACGTTATGATTATGATTCTTACATTACAAATATGTATTGCGAATATACAGGGTGACCAGATGAAAACGAAATAGAGCCATTTTCAGGAACTGAGTCAACATTGTAGAAAAACGCTCAGACCGGTCGATTTTAGATTAAAGAACATTCTTTGCTGGTATTCTTGACTCCGCCACTTTCACCCCCAAACAAGCATCACCCCAAAATATTTAAATGGCATTGAGGGTTGAGTAATATTTATTTTGAAAGCTCTTACAATTCTCTTTACAACAGACTTTAAATTTTATAATTCCGCCCAATACTTAATGAGAATTTTGATTTTAAAGCTGAAACTTATGTACAAACAATTAGTAACGGTAAAAATGTCACTCATTCGAGTTAAGTACGCCAATGGTATAAATTTAGTATTCTTGCGTTACATTGGTTTTTGGCGATTTGTTATCACATTCGTAAAAAATAACACAATTGTAAAAAAATAGTAATGAATACTATACACACACAACGAACGTAAAATTAGTGGATTCCATATTATTCGGAAGTGTTGGTTGGTAGTTTATTTAATTGTGTTTTTGAAAATTAAGCGCTATAGTTTATTCCATTGCGGAAAGGGTAGATATCATTTCGATTTACTTTATGAACAAAAAATGTGCGAATATTAACAGCTCAGCTCTTTAATGAACAACATCAAGATCGACATGTCAGGCGGAAGTATGTTCTAGAGTTGGTAAAAAAAATTCAAGAGACAGGGATCGTAGCCAATATAAAACGAGAAATTGAAAACCCTATAGTTAATGAAGCTAGTGAAGTTGCAGTTTTGGGACAAGTCCATCTTGATCCTACATTAAGTACGAGGCAGCTGGCACCTATGTTTGGTATCAATCGAACTAGCATACCAGTTTGAAAAAGAATAATTTCCATTTCCAGTTCCTTTTTAACATTCTGTTTTTCAGATGAATGCAGTTTTGTCTTGAACGCAGTAGCCGCTACTGCGTAGGGTAGGGGGTAGGTTAGGGTAGGGCGCGGTTGGGCGATCGCCCAGGGCGCCGGATAAAAGGGGCGCCGCAGGCGCCCCTTGTAGCCCATCGCTCATAGTTCGAGGTCTTACTCGTAAATTCCCTAAATTAAGCGAAAAAATCTTTATGTTGGCAACACTTGAATGGAACGCAGTATTCAATCTGTTCGATCGGAGCCACTGCATGCAGTTCATTTTATCGGGAATCCCCAATCATAGAGAAACACATTGTGTATCTCTTTTAGTTAAAAATAGATAGAAATGAGTACTCAGAATCTTGGTATTTATTGTACAATATTAAACAGATTCCGGAAAAACCCGACCTTGTCAAACTCTGTGGTGATCTCCAATTAAAATTAACTGTAGACTCTAAATCAGACATAGATGGTTGTATGTTGTGTGATGAACTCGTAAGTCTGAAATCCTTTTTGCCTGATCGGAATATGGTTACTCATATTTTTGTTTTCAATTTTATCAAAGATCGCAACTTACAAGAACTGTATCCAAATGTATGGATAGCATTGTGAATATTATTGACTATACCTGTAACGGTTGCTAGTGGGGAGAGGAGTTTTTCAAAGCTGAAGCTGATAAAAACTTATCTTCGATCAACAATTATCTCAATCTAGATTGACAATCTTAGCAACTTTGTCCATCGAAAACGAAATTGCTGAAAACATCGACTTTGATAACCTTATAAAAGAGTTCGCTGATAGAAAGGCCAGAAAAGTAAAATTGTATTAGTTTTTTCTAATAAACGGTTATGTTTTATAATAAATAATTATTTCTTTTAATAAATGATTATTTCATTATATCCTTTTCCTTTTTTTCGTATGGGTTTAAATTGCAGTTGGGGGTGCCGTAGGAATCTCGCCTAGGGCGCTGATAGTGCTAAAACTGGCACTGCTTGAACGGGACGGTAAATCGTCACAATTACCGCTAGTGGTCAGATTCAAACCCAAGAGTTTTTGACGAGGTGCATACACAGCAATCGGAAAAATTAAATTAAAAATGAAAAAAATGAAATGTAAATGTGGGTCCTTTTTTTCTACCTGATGGTAATTTGACTGGCCAAATGTATGTGCAATTACTGGAAGACGCTATTGACCCTGCCGTCATGAAGATCATTTGATTTTTCAACAGGACGGTGCTCCTCCGCATTATGCGTTAATTGTCCGTCAGTATTTGGACCAACGTTTTCCACGGAATTGGATTAGGAGAAGAGGCAGCACTGAGTGGTCTCCACGATCACCGGATTTATCGCCCTTGATTTTTTTTGGATACCTAAAAAGTAAAATCTATAAAATTGTAGTGTTTGCAATTAATTGTAAAAAAACAATTCGTTTTGGTTTATATTATTTTGTTGTTCTATTTTGCTTGTATCAAAAAATATTTATAATATCCTTGTTTTTCTTAGTCATGTAATTGGATTTTTTCCTGATAGAATAATAAACGCATTGTGTCATTGACGTTGTTGTTGTTGTTACGAATTACTGAGGTAAGAAAGCGCGCGACAATGCTATGCTGGCGTTAATGTTATGGAATGTCAGGATGTCCTTTTCTGAGGCGACCTCATGGACGCGAAATTCGCGAAAATTCTCGCAAATTTCGCAAACTTTGCGGGTACGGCTGCTGCGATTTATCCGACGATGGTTCAATTAAATCGCCAAGTTCGTTTTAAAGAGTATTATTTAAGTTAAGTATTATCAGTGGCGTAAAGTACACACCCGCGTGGCGGGGAGGGCATACAATTTTGCGTTACGCCACTGATTATTATTCATAGTTACAACTTACCCAGCAAGACGCACAAGACGCCTGATCCCTGATTTCCCCAATAGAAGGACAGTCACCCCACTGTACCCTGGCGTCAAAAAAAATTGGAAGCGTTTCTCTTGAATCAGTTTCATGTGACTTGATCGGCAAAGTTTTATTCTCAGTTCTCAGGGCACCGAACAAGCCATGAAGTTGAGAAAGGGATTCCACCTGGAAATTTCTTCCTGCTCTCCATGTAGATTGCTTGCTGTTGATGATGTCTATGAATTCTTCAGAGAAGGGATCCACTTCAGAGGCGTGCGAAATTACCAAGAGGGTTAGATAAAACGCAAATTTCATGTTGGTGTATCTAAACAAAAATATTACAGCTCACGATTCTAATATTTTATACTTTAGACGACTTGTGTCGATCTGAGCAACATTCCTTGCAATAAGTTAAAATATTTGTCACTACTATCGATGTTATCCGATAAAACTCTTAAGATCAAATCTAGATCTTTTAGAATATATTACAAATTTCTTTATTATACCCGCACAGGGTGGGTATTTCCAGTGTTTTTTTATTAAATTTGTCAATATTTTCGTTTTCTGCTTTATCAGTTGATTGTAAACATTGACACACAATACACTTTTCCAGTTTTAAAACAATTTCCAGACGAACAAATTTAAAAATTTTAGCTATATATCCATGTGGTGAATGTAAATATGTAGTAAATGTATAGATAGGTATTTGTAATACACTTACATATTTTTGATTTTCGAAATTACGATATACCTACCTATATTTCAAACTATTAAAAAATGTTGTTAGATTAGATTATACTTCTATTATACTACTGGTTTAAAAAATATTATGGTAATAGGTACCTACATTACTTTAAGTTTGAAAACTGACACCACAGCAATTTTTAATATCATGGGTATAATGCAAAATGCTGCCTACTTTTGTTTATAACTGAAAACTAAAAACAAATGGCTTAACTAAACAATAAATTTATTCAAATCCTCATGTCGATTAAAATCTTTTACAATATTTCAAGAACGATTATCAATATTAACCTATTGTCTGTAGTACTTTAAATATTCATTCTTAAATTGTAATCAGATTTTTTTTTCAAGCATTTTAGCGATTACTATTGATTAGTAATACGAATACAATTCAGATTAATACTTTACACATGACAACACATAATAATGATTTCTATATATCTACTTAAATCGGCATTATACGTAGTTAATATTTTAATTTTTGAATTTTAAAAATAATGTTGTAGTCGGTGTTACGGTGTTTTCTGTTGTATTTTAAATTGAAAAATATCTGTAATAAAGAATGTAGAAGATGTAAAATTTAAATAAATAACCGTCCACTATTATGTAGAAATGTAAACAAGCATTTCATGAATATTTTACTGAAAGCTTTATTATTTTCTAAAAACGATAAATCCCAAAACATATTTATCTCCAGGAAGTGCTGCCATCTAGCAATAAACTTTAATACAACCAATCAACATAACAATTCTATACACATTGTGGTTTTAAAATATGCAACCAAATATACATCCGAGACCCTATGAATGAACTATTTTTTTTATAATGTTTGTAATTTATATTTAATGATCAAAATTAATAACATGTTTCAGAAACTATTGGATTATTGATTATTGTGTATCTTGGCAAATTGAGTGTTTGAAAATTGAGATTTGCGCTCTTTTACCTTGTATATGTACAATGTTCATTCTTTTTACAAATTTATGGGTTGACATTTGTTGACAGTTTTTCATTTTATATTATTAAAGCTGTATCAAGGATGTAACCAAAGGTTGCAGAATAAAATATTTTCCGCAAACTTTGATGTAACCAATGTGGCACGTCTCTATGTGTTCTGATAAACTTTCTTTTGCATTTACACCTCTGCCATACGGTGTATATATTCAATATCGGTTCCGTTTGCTTCAAAGAGATGGTTTGACACATGTTATTCTCTATCTAATAAGTTCTTGGTAGTTCACTCATGACGTCATTGTCGTCATTAACCGAACACTAAAATTTACTTTGGTTATAGATTATGGTTACCAGTTGGTTCTCTAAAAATGGGTACGTTTATAAAATCAAAACAAGGTAAAAACGTCATCACAATCAAATCATTTTATTTACGAATTCATCAAATATAAATATAAAATTTATATTCTGGGTTTTCTGTCCCATAAGATTTTCTTACACTACATTGTGAGTATATTACTGTTATTGTATTACCTTTTTCTTATTTTATACCTGCATACCTAGGTACTAATGTTAGCAGCTCAACTAACCTAATGCTAGTTGGCAATTGATGTAAAATTGAATACCTAATTTATGTTACAAACTCAAAATATATGAAAACATTACACTTATATCTAAAATGTTTACTAACAACAGTCGCTATAATGATTACTATCTGGTAAATGATATGGAAGTAGACGACATATCTATTGAATCGAGAAAAAGAAGTTGTTGCAGAAAATGCTTAATTATAAGTGCAATCAGGTGGGTATAGATATGAAAATATTGAAATGAGTTACCACTTACTACCCTTTTCAGCTTTGTTTGCTTGCTTGTACTTGGATTTATTATAATGTTTGTGGTATTTCCATTAGTGTTTATGAATTCCATCAATATCCAAAGATATTTAATTTTTACCCACTGTAAGTACATTAAAAACATTGTGTGCCTTGTTAAAGTAATCTTTTTTTTAGTTAATCTTCCAAACTCGGAGAAATACTTTGAAACTTATAGACTACCGGGTTATTTAAACAAATACGTGACAGTGAACGACTTGGATGGCAAAACTAATAAAACTTTGGGTGTGTGGCAAATGTTGCCTGTACTTTTAACTTACGAAAGTCTCCACGATCCCAATTTTGACTATGAAGAAGCGCTACTTAATAGTAACTATAGCGTTTTAATATATTTTCACGGTACTGGTGAATCTAGAAGTGATAGTTCCAGAAAATATCAGTTGCTACGCTATTACTTCCATATTATAGCCTTCGACTATAGAAGTAAGTACATCGTTTAGATTCTGTCGTATATAAATTGTTGTAAAATTTTTCAGGTTATGCCGATTC
Organism: Monochamus alternatus; assembly: GCA_037114965.1. Lineage (NCBI taxonomy): Eukaryota > Metazoa > Arthropoda > Insecta > Coleoptera > Cerambycidae > Monochamus > Monochamus alternatus. The sequence goes on along the minus strand of CM073426.1, from coordinate 5,931,345 downwards.
TTCCGATGGGATCTTGTCAGAAAAGGCCGTCATAAACGATTGCGTGCAACTGTACGAATGGGTGCAAAACCGCACTAATTCCCCTATTTATTTATGGGGACACTCCTTAGGTGCTTCTCTAGCAACAGATACCGCAGTCGCTCTGAGAGACTTAAATCGTTATCCGAAAGGGCTGGTTTTGGAATCTGCGTTTACTAGTTTACGTGATGAATTGTACGTCCATCCTTACGCAAAGGTATTGAAAGAAATTTATCAACGTAGAATAGAAAATGTATTTTTTCTCATTTCGATTGATATGCTATTTTACTAAATTCAAAATCGTTTACTAAAGTGACACATTACCACATTTAAATGTCACTTAATAAAAAACGGTTTGACAGAAAATTGTTTATTTAAATATTGGAAATATTGTTATAGATATTAAAAGTATAATTAATCAAATGTGAAAAGTTAACAACACAAAATTTATTCAATTCTACTCGTTCTTCCTGAAAACTGTTTTGATTCTCTATCTGCATTCCTGAATGATCTAGAGGTGCCACTAGTTCTTCCAGATAAAATTTATTTTTTCAAAATTTTCAATTTATTGACAATGCTTTCCTCAATATAACATTCAGCCGCACTAGTTAACTGCCATTCTCCATGTCTTTAAAATGTTTGAATATCCGCTCCACTGTCAACGAGGAAGGTGGCAGAAGTCCTCCTCAAGCTATGGCCAGTGTAAGTGGATGCATCTGGGAGTTTTAAGTATTCTGCAACTCTTTGGGGAATTTTTGCAAAACTGTTGATGCCAACTAATTGTTTTGTGCACTTACCGTGATTATAGTAAATGAATGTTTTACTTGTTTGTGTCTCAATCGTAAATACTTATAAATTTCATATCCGTTACACTCTGATCCTACAGTAAATACATGTTTCTTGAAATGAAATTTAACTGTTATTGTACAGGATGTATCTAAATAACAGCAAAAAAATGTAAGGGACGATTCTCTGAGGAAAATTATTAGGGGTCTTTGGTATAACATTATTCCAATAGTTATGCCCCTCCAAAAATTCCAAAATAAAATTGTTTTTCTTTTTTATCTTCCATGTATATCAAGCTAAAGAAACCAAGCTTGGTGAATATTATTGACAGATAAATAAAACTACACTTCGAAATTTTTTCAACCCTGAAGTATTTTTTATGACATCAACTAATATTTTCTACACAAAATCATAAAACTTGTGAAAGAGTAAGGAACAGTAATAATAAAATATAACATTGACATTTGTGTCTATGGATTCCATTGCAAAGAACAGTCCACTAGATCTTTCGTTCTAAATAGCTCATCTTTAAAAATGCAATACAATTTTTGGATTTTATTTCTCATAAATCCTTAACTTTTCGAAAAAAACTTGAAGGTATAAAAAAGTTTGTAAATAATTGGGGCATTTTAGACATATTTCTTGAAAGGAAAAAATTTTATCGAATAAAAAATTATAAGAAAAAATGTCATAGGGGTTGATTATTGTAACCCCTTACAAAAATACTTCAGGATTGAAAAAATTTCAAAAGGTGTAATTTTATTGACAAATAATGCTCACCAGGTTTGGTTTCTGCAGCTTCTTATATTTTTTCCGTGTTATTTAGACACACCCTGTATAAATAAACAAAGCCATTTTACACATTTGTTTTTATTGTCAACGTAATTTTCAATATTTAATCGCGTTAAAAGCAATCATTTTTTGCAATTTAGTGCAATATATAATGCAAACTTAGTGTAGTATATAGTTTAATTACTATCAGTTGCAGTTTCTTTAATATTTTGATTAAACTGTAATGAATTATTCGTTTGTATGTACGACGTAATCGTCTGAATTCTTGTGCGAGTATAATACAAAATGCTAAAAATAGTTGTTTAAATAAATTTTGTAAGAAAAGCGGTTTTACTAAACTTGTACTGCTTTTAAGTTATTCGATTGCTGCGTTTAGTAAAAGCTTGCTTTTCTAAACTTGTCGTTTAATATATTATTTTAAACCGTCTAGATATTTTCCTGGTTGCCGTGGTTCGCTGCGACTATTTTGAACCCCGTGCGAGACAATGGATTCATATTCGACACCGCCAAAAAAATTGCCAACGTTTCTTGTCCGGTGATGATCTTACATGCCGAGGATGATTCGATCGTTCCTTACAAATTTGGAGAAAAAGTATTTGACATAAGATTTTTTTTTAAATCAGTGTAACATCTTGTTTTTTCAGTTATATGAAATCGCTTCTCACCGACCAAATGACGCTGCAAATACGACATTCTACCACCAGTTTGAGAAGAAACTGGGTTACGACCATATTTTTATTTACCAAGATCTGTACGTCAAGTATTTCGTAATGTAAGTAGATGGAATTAAAAAAATAACGGATTATACCGAACTCGGTTTTAGGGATTTCATCGTTGCTGCCGAGAGAAATGAATCTAGCGTTGTAGATTCTCTTTAGAAAACATGACTAGCTCCCATCAAAGAAATAAGAGGCTGTGATTCGTCGTGTTAAGATAGAAAAAAACACCAAAATGTTGTTCTATTCTGCAGTAAATAATTTATCGGTTCTATAAATCATCATGTGTCGTAAAAGATAAAAATAATAATTAACTAAGATAACGTGGATTAAATCCTTAGATAAAGTGTAAGTGTAGTGATAATTTATAGAATGTGTCGCCTGTTTGGATGCCATTTTTTGTCAAAATGGGTTAAAAGTAAAGTCGGTATCTATTAATAGATACCGAAAGTTGATGGGTCCAATTATTTTAAAACCAACAAAAAAAAATTTACTGATAACAGTCGTATAGCTCTCAGGATTAGGATGTCCAAAATTTAAAAAAAAAAAAATAATAAAAGTGGAAAATTGCAACTGTAATAATTACAAAGGCAGCAATTTCTGTACGTTTATGTGTGCAATAATAGTGCCATCTATCGTTTGTAGCATGAAATACATTATTTTCACTTTTCCGTTTGTTAACATCCAAATAATAGACAGTATTGAAAAATATAATAAATACAAATATTTTACTAGATTTTTATACAGAGTGTCTGCAAATTTCACCGACAACGCTTATCTGTATATTCGTAGCGATAAATAAATACTATCCATGAAAAAAGTTAAATATAAATTTTTTGGTTTTCGAGTTATAGGCCTTTAAAGTCGTTAAAAATTAATTTAATTAATAATTTTGTAATACCTTTACCGATCGTGTTCAAATTTGGAAAATTGTTAATGAAATCGATATACTGGGTGATAGTTTTCTTCTGTTACCACCCTTTTCTACCGGGCAAATTGTGGTCGTATCTGTTTTAAACAAGCAGCAACATCGAAAAGGTTTCATTATTCAGATAACCGTTCTTAAAAAAAATGGCATTATTTGTAGGTCTGTAGGTATATTTCGCTTTGCGTAGCGAGTGTCACAGATTTAAAACTTTGAATAGAGTAGGTGATGAAAACAAAATATTTGCTGTTGTTGCTATCTCATGATTGACCTAAAATAATGTCATTTTTCTCGAGAATGGTAATTTCAGGCAATTTTTTCAAGAAACGAAATTTGCAACTTTTCCAATGCTGCTAGGTACTTAAAAAAAATATACAACCACTGTAAAAGGTTTGCTCGCTAGAAAGAGGTAGTAACATTTGAAAACTACCACCCAGTATATCGATTTCAATAAAGTTTAAAAAAAATAATACGCCGTAATAGTCCAAAATCTAAATGTTCTAAATTTCAATGCGTTGGTAAAGGGTTTACGAAGTTATTAATTAAATTAATATTAGTCTTGACAGATTTAAAGGCCTATAACTCAAAAACCAAAAATGTTTTTTTTAATTTTATTTTGTGGATCATATTTATTTATCGTCGTGAATATACAGCCAAATGTTATCGGTGAAATTTGCGAACACCCAATATAACCTAGAACCGATTTGGGCAGAAAATGATGAATCCATTTCTATTTAATAATTAGTCACTATAAATATATTTAATATGCATATTTATATACATAAATAGAAAAAATAAATAACTTACTAAATATCGACCTGTCTTTCTTTTTAAAAATCGAGCATAACAAGCAAGTTTCATTTTGATATTTTAGTAATCTATTCCAGATTTTTCTTAAGACGAGTGTCCAAAAATTCTTGATATAATTGCGGCAAAAATTTAGACGACTTGCGTTCACGGCAGGCATTAAACAATTGTTTTTATTGTCAACATAATTTTTGATAGTTTGATTTTTTGCAATTTAGTGTAATATACATATAGTACAAACATTTAGTATAGTATATAGTTTTATTATTCTAAGTAGCAGTTTCCTTAATATTTTGATGAAACTGTGATGAATTATTCATTTGTTTGTATGACGTAATCGTTTGAATTCTTGCCGCAACTATATTTAGATTCCCGAAATGCTCTAAAAATGGGCATTTATTTTTAAGCTTTGTCTTCATGGACGCGAAATTTACGAAAATTCTCGTGAATTTCGCAGATTTTGATTTAAATTGTCAAAATGTTTGATTTGAGCGTATGAGAATCTACCATTGCAGTCAATGACAGTTTTATGATGAAAATTTGCAGTTGGCCAAATTAACTAAATGTTGAGACTTTTCCCGCCATTAAATAATTCGCGCGATTTCGCGTCCATGAGGACAAACCTTAACTTTTTTTTTATACTCAAAATGGAACTTCCATGGGCGTCCGTAGAAAAATTTCTCAGGGCGGGGGGGTGCAAAATGGCCAACGTGCATATGTTATAAGCAATATTTTGATCGATAAAATATTTAGCAGTAATCACTCACGATTTATATTATGAATGTTTTAATACCTACATATATATACAAATAAGTACATGGAAATATATATTTTTTTGAACATCTGATACAATTAATCAGAATCCTTGAGTCTTAAAAAAATTTACGCTGTTTGAACTAAAATGATGTTTTGATGGTCTAATTCAAATCACCCTGTGGAGCAATTAGAAAATGCTATGTCGTATTTAATTTGGCGAGAATTTTTAGAATAAATTTCGGACGGACAATGAATACAGTGTACTGTAACAGTGGTATCTTATATCTTTTTCTTGAAATTATTTGAATGTCATTATAAAATTCGCATAATTTCGGTACGGAGATCGCTCTCTGGCGACTGGAGACGGACTATGAATACCACTGTAAACGCTTCAAAGATATTTCGTTGCGAAAGCGTCTCAACTTTTTTATTTTTCGATGTAGGCACTTGGTTTACGGGAAAGCTCGGTCGAATTCTTCTCTTAGTTTTTCAATATATTAATTCGTTCAATAGTTACAGTCAATCATCACAGACATTTAACTTTACGATTCCTGCAACAAAAATTGGTAGTAAGTGATATCAGTACAAAATATGGATTAACATCGGTATAGCTTTCTTAACATCAATAAAAATAGTAGTATATACTCTATCAATGAATATAAATAATAATTTTTTCCAGGTTAATTCCAGCAATATCTGAACTTTTGTAAAATATATCTATCTCTAAAATAAACCTTGGCATTGTTATTTTGGAGATAACTCTAGAGATGATTAGAAATTCATCAAAATCGTCACCGTTGTGAAATTTCTCTATAATAATAATGGATGTTATGTAGATAATACAATTATTTTTGTATATTTTTTATATCTGAGCGCCTTCAAATTTAGTACGCCTATGAACTCCTTGCAGGCTTCTCCGTCGCGCACGCGCTAGCAAGTTAGTGATACGTCACTTTCTATATTTTCAGCGGTTAGGTATTATTCTGATTATTCTGGTATTATAATTATAGTTATCAACAAGTTCTTGTTCACTGAAACTCCAAGTCTGAAGCTGAAGGAATAAGTAAATATCAACATAAAACGTGATTTCATTTCGAGATGTGGCGGAATGAGGAAAACTCTGATAATGAAGAAGATGACGAATTCGAAGGAACTGAAACAAGTTTCAAACCTACATTTGTTGTAATAGCAATAGACACTCATCCTTTAATGTTCAGACAGAAGGAAAATAACTCGATTCCGTTTAAAGATTGTTTATCAGCTTGTTATTCTTTGGCAGATTCCTTATTGCTTAATACAAGTAAACGCTCTTGGAATCAGTTTGCTGTTTTACTGGCTAGAGAGGAATCCCCATGCCTTACAGAATTCGATGATAATTTGATAGATACAGTAAAACTTCTGAAAACAAAAGCTGCACTGTCCAATGAACAACTTGCTGAAGAATACCAGCGAAAAGGAGAGTTTGATTTGGCCGCATTTTTGTTGGCATGCAAAAAAGTATTTCATGATACTAAAACAGCATTCTATAAACGTACACTTATATATATTACTGATGATGATGAACCTGTCCAAGACGATAAAAAAAAATTCACAGTTCTAAATGAAATAAAAACGTTTAGCGGAAACCAGATCGAGTTTCAAATAATTCCAACAACGTCAGACTTCAGTTATAACAAGTTTTATAATGAGTTATTGTCTTTGTTAGATAACCCCCCAGTAGAAGAAATCTGTGAGGACAGGGAAGGTATTATTGAAAAATTATCTTCAGCAGTTGTCATGAGACATGCCCGCATAAAAATGTTATTATATCCATTTAAAGATGACAACACGCGTTTTTTAAATTGCTATAAACTGAACTTTACATGTACTTCAAAACTGCTTAATAGTAAAGTAACGAAAGATGGCAAACCTGTGAAATTAAATACAGAAAATGGCGAGGGACTGGTCGATGCCACGTATTCTATCAGAACCAAAGCTCTAGGACGAAGTGTTATGAAGTTTAATCTATATGACAAAAACTCTATTATGGACAATACGTTACCATTGGGACTGACATTACAGTATGTTTCTAAGAGGTCGACAGATATCGGATACATTTTGGGTAAACCCTTCCTGCTAATGTCAAGTAATGAAGAGGATATGTATTTTAAAAAGTTTTGGCAGAACTGTGTACAGAAAACGAGAGTGTTGGTCTGCGTATTAAAGCGGACCCAACCTGGTAAAATCCGTTACACAGAATTGATTCCGTACACTGTAAACAACTCTCCTATGTTTCTCGGTAAGTAAAACAGCTATATTTTTTGTTCTTTATTTACTAAATGATGCCTCAAGGGCAAGCATCAATGTTAGATATTCTTGCGTATGTTTTGCATTTTTGTACACTTTTTAGAACGATATAAATGGTAAGGTCTCGATAAATGTTGCAAAATTATTTAAAAATACAGAAAATTTCCACTACATCTACACATACAAAACAGATTTGTTGGATTGTTGTTCACCCCACACTCGATTTATTATAAATTGTCTTTATGCAGATCCTGTACGTTTTTTTCAGTGAAGATAAAATTATACTATTTTCAAAATAGTACCAGACGTATTTATACAGAAGAAATTAAAGATATTGAAAAACACAAAACTTCACACTTAATATACAATTTGTTAACCCTTACAGCAGTTCAGAAATCTATTAACAGATGTCAGCCACTTCGTGATTTTCGCCAATTGTTTCTTATAAGGCGTACAGCCCACACAGTTTATATGATATTACAAATTTGTGCACTGAATACAATAAGTTTTTGCAGTGGTTTTCATACACACATTACCCTTAGCCATTTTGTTATGAACAATAACAATTAAATAAACTGGATTATAGTACAGTATGTATTTAACTAAATTTATTAATTAAATATTTTTTTTGCAGTTAAATACATACCATTTACAAATGAAATTGTTCTTCCAAAGAGAACTGATTATCCTGAGCCTGAACCGAATGAAGACAAAACGGAAGCCATTCGAGAATTGGTCAAATCTTTGACATTCGATTTTGATGTGAAAATGATTCCCGATCCCTGTTATCTAAAAAAGAAAGAGTATGTGAAATCAAAACTTCTGGAAGAACCAATGGAAGAAGTAATAGGCGTAACTTTTGACAATAAAGCATTAGATGAACGTCTAAAAGACGCAGTTAATGAGATAAATAAAAACTTTGTTCTTGTACAAGACAAGAAAAGAAAAACTACTGCTGGACCGTCGAGAGCAAAAAAAGCAAAGTAAATTTTGCATAAAACGTTTTAGAATTATTTTTCATTTTGTTTCAAAAGTATGTAATGTTCTTTTTCAATATAATAATAATAATAATAAATGTATTTATTTTCATAATGGGAAGTTCACATAATGGTGTTCTCTACCACTTAAGCCTTAACTATAAAAAAAATATATATACAGGGTGTCCGTAGAAATGTGGGAAATCTCTGGGATGCAGATAGAACATAAAAAAATAAGAACAGATTCCTATAAAAATTTTTCCTACAGGCTCTCCCTACGGAGATGTGTCCCTGAAGGATGCTGTTGGAAATCTGTTTTTCTTGAATAACTTTTAAAGACTTAATATAATTTAATAAAAATTTAATGTGATGGACACTAGGAACAACCTCTTAAAATAGTGCCTTTTAAACATATTTAGCTTTTTAATTTATCAGGGGCGGGCTAAGTTTTACAACTTAATGCCTAAATTTTATAATACCCTATATGATAATGACTTTAAATCTGGGTAGCTTCAACCTTAGACTAAAAAAAGGTATTCTTGTTTATTGGCGATAAAATGAACTGTTTATGAGAAAAAGAACAAATAAATAAAATCATTCATTCTAATTCAACAATTTTGACTATTGATTGTCAAATAATTTTGTGAAATTTAAGTCAAAATCTGCGACAATTCTCTAGTAAGTTTGATTAGTAGATATACTGTGGTTTAACTTGAGTTTCTGACAAACTACCATGACAGTTTTATAATGAAAATGATAGATGCAGTTGGCAAAATTCGCTAAAAATTGAGACTTCCCGCCATTAAATCACAGATTAAATATATATAAATAAAAAACATTAAATAATTCGCGTCCATGAGTACAAGGCTTTTAAAGTGTTGTCCTCATGAATGCGAAAATTTTCGCAGATTTTGATTTAAATTATTAATGGCGGGAAAATAATAGGAATATTATCGCTATTCTCATCAATAAGTTTTACCTGAGCTTCTGACAATCTACCATGACAGTTTTATGATGAAAATAATAAAAAAATATTGCAGTTGGCAAAATTTTTTGCGAAATTCGCGTCCATAAGGACATAAGGGTTTACAAACAAAATAGTGGGAAATTTAGAACACAATTCATATCGTACGTGCAGATGGTTGTCTCTCTCGCACCCACATACATAACCAATGAAGTATGTCTTTGCTGAGTTTCATGTGCCTCCTTTTGTCTGCTCCTAGGATTGGTACCAGAGAAATAGAGGAGGGGAGAATGAGCGTCAAGATGCGCGAACTTAGTAATACAGGAGGCTGCCATTTTGAATTCATATATACGAGGGGGATAGATAATGTTATTTTACCAGGTTGTTCAAAAATTTCTATTTAGAAACACGTTAAATTTGAAATGAAATATGAACAAATATCTACTTTTGAAATTTTCAGTTACAGATTAATTTTCATAATATATATGCATGAAAAGTTATATTACACAAGATTTGTGCAACCTTTCACAGCACAAGACATATTTACAGTCCAATAAAAACGATACTAACACTAACTACTATTATTATTAAAAAACTAATAATTAACTAAACTAACACTATTATTAAAAATATATAAGTATAACTGAATAAAAAACACCTGCTGCCGCTCTAAAATCCACAAAATATAAAACTATAACACAAATTCACAGTACTCGCTAGTCGCCAACTCCAACAACATGGAACCGGAACTTGACGCAATTTAAGCTGTGGTAAAAGTGTGACGTACATGGCTTTCAAAATAGCAGCGCCCGTAGAAGCTCGTTCTCCCCTCTTCTATTTCTCTGCTTATCCCCGATAATCACCCATAATAACGCCATTATGAAAATTAATATGTATCTGAAAATTTCAAAAGTACATATTTGTTCATATTTCATTTCAAATTTAATATGTTTCTAAATAGAAATTTTTGAACGACCTGGTAAAAAAACATTATCAATCCTCCTCGTATAAATATCTCCCCTCCTCTATTTCTCTGCTCGAAATACGAAGCGTTCAGTCTCCCGTCCGACCGTTGTCTGTAAATATTTTGTCTTAAAAGTGTGACGTACATGAATTCAAAATGGCTGCGCCCGTAGCGTCCTAGTGAAATGTGGATGCGCATTCGTCGAAGCGCGTTCTCCCTCTCCTCTATTTCTCTGATTGGTACCTTTATTTGGATGCGCAGTGGACTTTACGCATTCCATATCGTACATTTCAGTGGTGGATCGCAGCTTTTTATCTGGTTTCTCGGAGTCGTCATCAGAAGTTTTCAATTTTGAGAAAAGTCTGCAATTAACGTGCAGTGTCGACGTACATAGTAGACGCAACTCCACTATGATTTCAGACTGTTCAGGATGGTGACGAATATTCTACTTTTCAGTAAATTTTAGGATATGCTGAAGATTAGCTGTGACTTATTCGAAAGTTGCAACTTTCCTATAATCATTTAAATCAAAAACTGCGACATTCGCGCGAATATCTGCGTACTTCGCATGCACAAGGACAAGGGTGTACAGAAATGAAATCTTTGAAAGTTTTGAAACCATAGGCGCCGACTTAACGGGAGCAAGACGGGCGCTTGCCCCTCTCCTAGCAAATTTGCAAGGGTCAAAAGTATTTTATTTTACGTTTTGAGTAAAATAACCTAGGTATAAATAAATAATATTTAGAATGCAGGCGTCTGCTATTATCCTGGTAAGCCAACTTCAGCACAGCAGCCAAAAACAAGTGTAGTGGATATTTTGTTACTGATTTGGACATATACCCAATTTCAATTTTGTAGAATGTACCGTTTTCGAGAAAGACAAATTTTTAACTGAATGTATATATATATATAAAATTATACATCTTCTGACGAAGGTACTCGTTGAGCAATAATGGCGCAAAAATTGGTTTGCTATCGTTCTTAGTTGCCGAGCAATTCAAAATTCAATGGTATATAGAGCTGGCAGTCACCAATTTTTTTCTCGAAAATAACACAAGACAAAATTTTAATTAGCAACACACAAACTACATAACAATTACAACAAATTAGCAACAAAAGATCCATCACTTGTTTTTGGCTGCTGAAGTTGGCTTGCTAGGACAATAGACGTGAAGCGGAGTTTGTCTTCCCCAACAGAATTCAAATTTCGGCGCCTATGTTTGAAACAATAAACTTGGGATTAAAGAAAAAATAAAATTGTTATAATAAGTATATATTTTTTCAGAATTCCAAAACTGAAAAGGCTTGTAAGTTCAATATGTCTTTACAACGTACCAAAAATAAAAACAATTCAAATCGAATTTCGCTACAATAGGTGGATACTGCAAATTTTACATGGTCGTCTTTTGGCAGTGAATAATAATAATCCGTATAACAATAAACAATAACTTAAAAAGTTATTGTTATGTTTAAAAATGTATAGCCAACTTTTAATTAAGGAAACACGCATATAAACATTTATCATAACATTTTATCGGTGTTTTGAAAAGGTCAGTGCACTCCGAACTGATCCTCCGACTAAATTCTTCGTTAACCCTGCTTTCTATTTTGGAATTTCGTTGCTTTATTCAGTTTATTCACTCTCCTAGGTTTATTTACGGTTTGAATAAAGAAATAATGTAACACCTTTCAAACGCATAAATAAATAAAGGTCAGTTAGGTACTCGTTATATAATCTATTAGCAGAGTTGGTAAATTACATGTGCAATTGTAATTATTTTAACTTTCCAATTTATAACGACATTAACAGTCGGTCGCTTTGTTTGTCATTCAAGTGAAACTATTTTAATGTTAAAATATTCTGTAGTTAAAATTTGTAGTTGGCACAGATTTGACGTAAAGTAATTCGCTGAAAATATCGATGTCTACTACCGAATGCTAATGTGCTAGGACCAAAAAAAATAGGAAATAAAAATAAATATTGAAGTATTTGTTGGAGTTCTCACGTCTAACGCAGCTGGCAGCAAACCGAACATTACGGAACCAAAAATTAATTGTGGGCGGGAATTTTAAAACTAATTGTGGAACCTCTGAGGAAGCAATAGATTAATATTCGTCAGTTTGTCCGTATTATTGTCGAAGTTATGTAACAATCAGTACAATAGGTAGTTGACAGAAGAACCAATTATTGTTTGCAAAACAATGCAGGTAATATAGTATCTATATAGTTTATTCTATTTTTATGAATGAAAATATTTTATCTATCTTATAATAACATCTAATATTTTAAACACTCGTTAATGTTTACTTTACCTTGATTCAATTCCAGAAACTGCCAATGAGAAATAAATCGAGGTGTTGCTGTGCAAAATGTTTCCCGTTAACAGTTTTGTACATGTAGGTATATCGTTAAGTATTTTTTTTTATACCCCTACTCACAAATGCATATTTTTTTTAGCTTCATTGTGCTCCTGCTTCTTTTTCTAATTGTTTTCGTGGTAGTACCCTTGGTGTTCAAATTTAGCCCGGGAATTCAGCAGAGTATCATATTCCCAACATGTAAGTAAAAAAACGCCCGCTGCAGTCCTTTCAGTAAATCGATTGATTCTAGGGGTCATCGAGCCAAAAAATTACTCCAACGTAGACACCCTCGGTATAAAGGGGGTTAAAAATTTTTATATAAACTTGGACGGCGAGGACAACGTGACGTTAGGAGTCTGGCATATTTTACCGTTTGAAATCCTCAGCGATGTCATAGACAACGACGATTACAACTATGATGGGATATTGGCAAATGGCAACTATAATATCCTGCTGTACCTGCACGGAAACGGGGGCGACAGAGCTTCCAGTTTGGAACTGTACGAGATTTTAAGGAAATACTTTCAAATATTTGCCGTTGATTACAGAGGTACTGTTGAAAACATAGAATCGTAACTAAAATTAAAAACCTTGTACATTTTTAAGGATACGCCGATTCTTCCAAAGCCAAAATGAACGAATCTGGTATCGTCGGAGACATCGCACAAGTTTATAAATGGTTAAGGAGGAAAAGTAAATCAAATATTTTTGTCTGGGGTCATTCCCTGGGCACAGCGGTAGCAACACATTTGATCGCTAACTTAAAACGGGACAATATTAGTAGCCAGGGTGTGGTTTTGGAAGCTCCGTTTACTTCCGTCACAGAGGTCATGAGAACAGTTCCTGCTGTAAAAGTATAATCGATTGTGCTTAAAATTGTGTTTAAATTAAACAGTCGTAATTTTTATTGTAGATTTTCTCCTTTCTGCCCTGGTTTTCGATAACGATATTAGACCCGATAATCGAAAACGATTTAAACTTTGATTTAAAGAGCTACATTTTAGACGTCGATTGTCCAGTTATGATTTTGCATGCCGTAGATGATGAGATAATCTCCTATAAGTTTGGGACAGAAGTGGGCGGTTTGCTTTGATAACGGCTACATAACGTCTAAAATTATTTCTTTTAGGTCTACAATACAGTGGTGAACAACAGAAATTACACGTATCAAGGAAACGTTACGTACCACCTTCTCGATGCTTTGAATTACGGACACATGTACATTTATAAAGCCCCGGAACTATCCGGTTATGTCAGGTGGGGATATTTTTCTTAAACCAAAGACGACATAATATTCTCTTTTTATTTTTTCAGTGATTTCATCGCAGAATGTGATAAATTTGAAAGGGACAAATATAATTAGTTTTTTTTAGTATTAGAAGTCATCTACCTACATATTTTGTAATTATTTTACACTCGAATAAAGTTTTTATTAAAAGTTTTGCTTTTAAATCCCAAACCAACCAAATGAAATTAATAACAGAGTTATCAATAAACAATAATTATTCGCACCTATCGAAAAATTACAAGATTGGTCAAAATCTAATACATATATAATTATTTTCAAATTTTTGTTGTAAACTATTCCGTTATATCGTTTATGCAATTATTACACTACATTGTATTGTTGGTTGCGGTCCTATGACAAACGAACATAGTAATGAACAATGTAGGTACAAACAATAACTTTATAGGTACCTACGATAATGGATTAATATTTTCATTTTTTTTAATATGTTTCCAGCTACATTTACATTTAAAAATAACACTTGCTAAATAATATCACCTATAATTGTTAAATTTAAAATTTTGAATAGTAAAAACATCTTTAGGACATACTTATATACCTATCTATAAATTTAAAATAGATACCTAGGTACTATAATAATATCTGTCTCTCTGTTATGTATTATTCATTTATTATGTTTATTTCAGCTAAACTTTTAACTCTTTGTTAAAAAATATCTAACTGACTCAATTTTAATTTAGTACAGATAAGGGATTTAACAGGTATTTTGATAAGATATACCCTCGTATCAATTTTAAACTGTTGCCAGATAGGTATGTAAATTTGTTCTAGTTAAAATTCGAATAACGCCGTATCGATCAGTAGCATTTGTTTATTATTAGTATACTTTCAAATTTGGCGCCTCGAGGAACAGTTTGGGGTTGGTAGACAATCGGGCTGGTCAAATTTTAACATGGCGAGTATCATAAAGTTGCATTAATCTGCCATGGGCTGTTTTAAGCGTATTTTGTAAATGAAGTCGTTGGATTTTACACCGAAAAAAGGAGACGGAGGTGTACGGTGTTAGTGTAGTGATGTTAATACAGTTGAAATAAGTTTTTACATGCATTTTCATTGAAAACAACAAGATGAGGTGAGTTATCGGCTTTTGTGGCACTAGATGTATATTTTGCAATTTTTGCGATACATTTCCCTTTGAGATATACTTTTGTTTGTTTATTTATAGTGACGTTATTGTGTATACAGTATTATAATCGTTTTTATATCAATTCGTGCTATGATTTTTACTCGTTCGTAACTATACGGATTTTGTTTAAAAACCAGTTGTTGACAGATCTTTTTGTTGTTTATTAGTAGATCATAATTTTGTGTTGTAGGCCGTTCTTTCAATATTTCTTGTTGTTTTCCTGTATTTTTATCGATTTGGAAACATTGGGTGTGTTGAACCCATCCTTAATGATTCAACGAAATTTCCACCCCTATGTTGGTTTCCTATAAGGCTAAATTTTCCCTGTTCCCGTTTAGCCATATCGTATTTTCTGCAGTCCCATGCTTACAAAAAGGAAATTTAATATTTGATCGGGTTACAAAAGGTTGGAAAAAAACATGTGGTATGTTAATATCATTCGCAGATTGTTGGTTTTTTCGAGGCTTCTGAAGCACATATGGCTTAATGTTTACATATTCGACGGGACTTACAACTGAGCCAACTTTTTGTTCGGAGATGTAAACAAATTCGACTGGCGAGATGTAAATTAGGGCCTAATTTTAAAATTTGTCTTTGTTAGGACTGTTGCGCTATTTCTACCCACGTTCGTGTTTTCTTCAAGCTATTTCGGTTCAATATACCCCACCTAGTCTCAAGAATACATATAACAAATAACTGTCGCCAGATCTGATAACGTGGATTACTAGATATGATAGGTACAGCAGATAAGTGGGAATTTTTTAAGTAATACACCCAATTTAGATTGTAGAAATAGAGAGCAGGAGAGTGTTTGTATATTACAAAAAAAACGAATTAAACACATAATTTGAATTAATTGAATATCTGAAACTGATAAAGTTAAATATTTATTCGATTTTCACAATCGGTTATTACTATGACTCATTCTGTCATTGGTGATTCAGGTGATTACTAATAATAATTATTTTACCAGTGAAAGCACCTCGGAAACCACCTCTTTTCTGCGTAAAAATGTTGATTTCAAAATTAAGATAGACATCCACATGTTAGTGACTTGTTATTTTTTAAAATTAAATCTGGTATTTTACTGTGCAGGCCAGTAAACAATATTATTAAGTATATTGAAAAATATCCGTAAATAAGATTAAGTAGCTCCAGATTTACTTTATGTGAAATATTCATAGGCGCAACTTAACTGACATTTAATTCTTGGGGGATTAAATAATTAATAATCAATTAGTCATGTAAGTTTCTGACTAATCCTATCCAATAATATATAATTTTTTAATATTATGTGTTTTTAAGTATATGTATATTATCTCTCCATATTTCTGTATGTGCATCTTTATGGTTTCTCTACACTGTATAATTTGACCTGTCCTATACATTGTATAAATGTCTTAAATGATAAATAAATATCATTATTATTATTGTTATTATCATAAATTCAAAAATGCCAAACTTTTTTTTTGCCTAGTAACCTGGTACATTTTATATTTTTGCGTTATTATACAGTATCTCAGGTATTACTGGCATCCTTGAAAGGGTTGCTTATACCGTCAGAATTAATGAGATTTACCTAAATATATTTACATTTAAAAGTTCACCGTTTCCGACATACAGGGTGTCAAAGGTTTCAAATTTTTTATTTACTTGGAAACCATTCGTTATAAAACAACAATAATTCTAGGTTGTAATCTTTGATCTAATTATTCAGTATGTTTAAATCTTGCCATTATCACCAGTGGCGTAGAAACTCTGTGGAACTCTTTTTCCATTTACAATAATAGTACGCCACTGTCTTAATTATAAAAAAACGTAGGATATTTTAAGTTCTGATTATTTTGAACAAATAATTATTCTTTGAAATGTTCTTGAAAATGCATCGTATTTAAGTAGTTAATTTAAGATATTTTAAATTAACAATTAGGTACTTAAAAGCGCCGTATTCTTGAAATAGTATTTTCTGCAAATACAAGTCATTTTAGACATTTAAGAACTGAATATAGAGCTTAGCAAATAGCAGGATTGTTACCTCATGCCAATTGCAAATATTCAAAGATACCGAAGTAGTAAATCGAATATATAACGACAGAAAGCGGTCTAACCAATAAATTTTTAGGTACAGATATCCTTCAAAATACGTATTTTTTTAAATTCAACTGTTCAAATATCAGTAATTTTATTTTGGATATTACTTTTGCTCGTTTTTTATTTTTCTAGATTTCTGTACCTATAAAACGCCACAAATTTGATGATTTTACAGCGAGAAATACAGCGACCTTAAATAAGATGCATTTAAAAGAAAATTTCAAAGAATAATTATTTGTTCAAGATAGACAAAACTGAAAGTATACTTTATAGGTATACAATAAGTATGATTGATTACTTATTGTAAATCTGGTGATCATGGGTATATCCAAAAAAAATTGTCGAAAAAATGTAATAAAAATGTCAAAATCTTCGACACTCTATCTGGGTAACGGTGAACATTTAATTGTAGATATATTTGGGTAAATCTAATTTATTTTTACTGTAAAATCTCCCCTTCCAAAGCTGCCAGTAATACCTGAGGCACTTTGCACAGGGTCGGGAAACTTCGATATTTTTATAGGCAATATCTTTGTCATTTTATTGAAACAATAATTTATTATAGCATATTTTGTTTCTTTCATTTTCTTGAAGTAGGCATGTGCCTGTTACCAATCTTTGACATTTTCGTTTCGATTGTTACATGTCAGCAATATTATTTAGCTTTTTCCGTATATTAAGTTAATTACGTCTTGGATACATTCTCAGAATGATTGTTATTGCGAATATATAATTTGAATACTATTATTTGTTTAGTATCTCATTCTGTCATGATTTCTTCTAAATGTTCTAAATGTCTTGTCAAAAATATTTAAAAAATTACTCTGGAATAAACTGTTTTTTCAATAAAATGGTGAATAATCATATTTAATCCCACATTATTATATATTAACGGAAAGGGAAAAAAATAACGATTACAACTGGCCCATGGCCACCTATGGTTTGTATTAAAAAAAAAAATAGTTTATGAAAATATAATATATTATGTTTTTCATGGTTATTTTTTTTGTACGTCATTTGTTAATTCAAAATTATTTAATTTGGAGGTGGTAATTTGAATTTTCTGGGTGTTTCGTACTTTTCAATCCCCTCTAGTTGCGCCTATGGCAATATTTCTTCTGGAGACGGAAACTTATTGAATTAGGCATAAGAGTACGCCGGGCAATTCCCAGGCAATATCAGTTCTCAGTTCAATGTAAAAAATTCTAGCCTCTCAGGATATCAAATATTTGCTTTCGATAAAGCCAAACAAATAAAAGTGAATGATAAAGACCACGTGCACATCCTTCTTCCATCCCTTATTAAGACTTATAGGAAACCAAATAGTCTTCTTGGCGAAATATGCAATATTCAAAACGGTGTCAACCGCAAATGCGTGGTCGGAAGTAAGTTATTGGAGAGACCAGTTTCATTTGCAACGGGCCCACTTAAAACTAGTTTGGGTTTACAGGGTGGACAACGGTAATGGAATACGTTGTGTGTAGGCGAAAATCTGGGAGCGTTGTGTGAATTATAAGCGTACAAAAATTTATTTTGTGATTATCTCTAAGCAAAGTTTTGTACTTGTACCACTATATAATGTATAACACGCAATAAATACTGAAGTAACTCCTCGAGTTTCTCATATTATCAAAGCATATGCAAATTTTGAGCGAATTATTTAAAATCATAATCAAAAATACAATAAATATTGAATGGGTCCAGAAACGGATATGATTTCAAGCATCTCTAAATGAAAATACGTCGATTTGTGTCAAGTTGCCTTAGTACAATTTTGCTTCCTTAAAAAGTTACGGGAATGTCAAAAAAACTTTGATATAAAAGGTTCTGCATAAGAGAATAGGTACATGGAGGGAAGTCCCAAAGTATTGCAATTTAACTAAACATATCCATATACAAACTTGCACACAGGTGGAGTTACTGGAGTGGGGCCAAATCGAGGTGGTAACCACTGGGATCAAAATTGTGACAAGATTTCGCGAAATAGAGATTTCCAAGAGACTTCGCGAAATTCCGCATAATTTCAATGAGTTTCCAAGGATTTGATAAAAACTACCTCAAAAATTACTTTACATATACAAGGTGTCCCCTAAATCAAGCTACCTTAGTCCAAAATTTTATTATTTCCGAGATACACCGTGTTCAACTGTTTTAGTTTTTTCTTAATAGCTTTATTATAAATTGTAGTAAATACATCAAACTTGGTAGTGGTGAGTTTTCTGACACAACAATTTGAAATATGGCTTCGAATTTGCCTTCAATTGTAGAGTGCCACCTACAGTACTTCTCATGCATTTATAAATTTTATGTGCACTGGTATATTGATTATTTAATCAATAATCCTTTTTCTTAAAGAAAGATCTTGAACAACCGTTTGTTGGATAGGAATTTAAGGTTTTATTTCATAAACATAAACCCATTGTCTTCTTTTATATTTTATTCAATTAAGTACTCAAATTTTGGACTAAGGTAAATCCGGTTAGATCATCATATCTTGTTCTCTTTTGGTCTACAATAATTTTATTTAGATCAACATTTTTGGCCCTCGGAGTATGTTGTAGTATATTTTCCCAACTTTACAGACATCCTGTATACGCGAAATATATAAAAAACTTCAAAAACATCCTGATGTATTAACGCGACAAAAAAGAATCTTTCTAAGATTGCTCAGAACTGTGACATTCTTGGTAAAAAAAAACTTATTTTGATCCTAGTCACACCCTGTACAACAAGAAAAAACTGGTAAAAAAATTGTTCGATACCAGTGGCGAATATGGCGTTATACGACATTGGCTGAAACTCTCAGATTGACAAAAAAAACCACCAATTGATGCGGAATTATACGTAATTTCGCGCGAATTTTCGGAATTTCTCGTGATTTCGTACGATTTCTCGGGATTTCACACGTTTTTTTGGGAATTCGCAGGATTTCACAAAATATTTCCATGAATGGTTAATCCCTCCGGCTAAATATTAAAAAAAAACTTTGAATTACTTCAGTTTGGAATAATCAAATTCGGTACATAATTTAGATTTTATTTTTGGTATTTGACTATAAGTTCAAGTAAATTGAAACACTACAAGGTGTTCATTGACACTGAGTCACCCTTAAAATTATACCGAATCTTTTTTCCCGTCTCTTCGACCATCCATTTGACTATGAGTTTAAGAAGACTAACAATAAATCATGTATGTATGAGATTTGATTATTCCAAATTAGGGTTGGGAATAATCGAATAATTATAATAATAATCGAACAATTATCGAATTATCGATATTATCGACAATCTATCGATATTATCGAAAATTTATCGATATTACCGATAATATCGATAATTTTAAATATTATCGATATTATCGTTATAGCAACGATAGCTACCGATAGTTTTGTCGTAGCTTGAAGCTTGAAGCCTATATGTAAACATTTTCATAGGTTTTAGATTTGTTTATATCATACCTAAAATTTAGGGAACAATCACGAAGTGGGCGACATCTGTGGAGTAGGGTTGGGAGATTTATTGATATATCGATAATAATACAGATAAAAAAATACCGATAGTATCGATAACATCGATAATATCGACAGTATGGATAGTATCGATAATTCGATAATATCGGTTTGTGTTATTTATCGATAATCGATAGTTCCAAACCGTTACCGCCCACCCCTATTCCAAATTAAAGTAATTCAGAGATATTAATTTTTTTCGAAATATTTGGCCGCATTTTGAAGACTGAAGATTTTCCGTCTTTCTGTATTGGATTTATGTGAAAGAATCATTAAACTTCTTCGACGGTGCCTAATTGAACAAAGCCATCAGTGCATTGTCTTCAGTTTGACCTAAATTTTCTGTGGGTCGTTTGAAAATCCATATTCGGATTCCGATTATTCATTAGTCATACACAAATGACCCAGAACGAAATTAATTTCTCGGAATTACCTAGTCTTGGGTTCGCGACCAATCGATTCCCGTCAAAGGGATCGTTGGTCGGCGTTAATCAGGTTAATTAGTGTAAACAAGGGCACGTGGGCACGTCTACTAATGCATAAAGGTTGCATTTTTCACAACTAATTAATCGATTATATCGATATAGGAATACTTTTACGTACCTACCTAGATTTTGTTAAGGTAATGGTTTAAATTGAGACGGTAGTTCATGTAACAGTTAACATTGGTTCATTGAAATTTTTGATTCTACAGGGTGTTTGGTGAAAAACCTCTAAGGGAGTTTTTGTGGGTCAAAATTAACCGATGTATGTTGGATTTAGTTAAATTGTAGTTAAATTTTATTTGACAAACGGCCGTGTAGTACATATTTCGATAAGGGTAAGTGGGTTTAAGTCATACAAATTTCGCAGAAATATAACAGAAAGGGCTGTTTGAGGTGGTTTTGGAGACCTCTTGTCGCTGTAAGCAATAAGTAAGCTAAGATGTATGAGATTTATCAATTTGATTGAGTAAAGCTTAAGTCTTCATTAAGGCGATTTTTCCGCAAAAAATAGATTTTATATTCTCATGACGCGAATTCTCATGCGCAGTGTTAAAAGAAAAAAATATATGTGGGTATATTTTTACTTATTACACATAGGTATACATGGTGTAACAAAAAAAAGCAGGTCATTCCGTTAGATATAGTGGAAGCAAAATGAGTTGCTCTTACAGGGTTCCCTCTCACCTCGAAAACCTTGAAAACCTGGAAAAGTTAGGGAATTCGTTTTAAGTGTAATAAAGTCAGGGAATTGTCAGGGAATTTAAAAATATGGCGTAAAAGTAAGGGAATTTTTAAATATATTCACAACAGTCAGGGAATTTTAAAATTAATTGAAATTGACAAATATTATTTTCTAATTTACTTCGGTTTTATATCTATTTTACAATATGTTCCAAATCCAAATACTATGTATTCGTGCCAAAGAATAGTTATTTTGTTACAATATTTTATTATTTTTTTTATAATGTGTCAGGGAAAACCCGTTAGGGAATTTAACATGAATTTAAAAGAGGGAACCCTGTCTTAATAACATTTTTAAATTTCAAAGAAACAATTTGTTCTAACCTGCTTTAAAATGTTCTAACTTATACAGTGTGTCTGAACATAGAGCTCTAGATGTGTCATTTTTACAGAAATAAATGTTTTTTATCAATGTAAATGTGTTTATTAAGGTAAAACAGGGATATAAGAAACACCTGCTTTTTTGTTACTACTGCTACAATTCAGAAACAAACAAAACAGAAAACAAAACTTTTGCAGAGGTATGACAGAAAAATAAATTTGAAAAATTATTTGATGACTTGATTAAATGCAGGATAAGACTCGATAATTGATGTTACCTGCAATTTTAAGGGAGGTTAAGCCATCTAAGGTTAAAGGGCGAATTATTTCTTGCATAAAGCGTTGTAATTTGTCAGATCTAGGGATTATAGCGTATAAACTCAATGGTCAAATTGTAATGAGGTAACTAGACTAAATCCCGAGCAAAATCCCTTTGCATTGTTATGCACCTAACACTACGATTAACAATACATGATATTTTTAAAAGAAGGAAAGAAGCCTTTGTTACGATATACACCAGGTATACATATAAATAACAAAATTTCGGGGAATCGATTTAGACGTCCTTAATGGGTACGAGTACAAAGCAATAAATATGAATATGATATGCAAATTGAATATTCGGCAATGTTTTTTAAGATATTGTACATATCTACGGTGTCCGGGAAAATGTGGGAAATTTCTCGGGCGCAGATAGAACATGAAAAAATAAGAGACAAGTCCCTGTAAAAAAATTCCTAGAGGCTCTCCCTACGAAGATGTGTCCCTGAAGGACGCCGCTGGAAATCGGTTTTTCTTGAATAACTTTTACTCACTCAATATAATTTAATAAAAATTTAATGTGATGGACACTAAAGAGCCTCTTAAAATAGTATCCTTGAAACATATTTAGGTTTTTTTTAGTTTACCAGAGACGGGCTAAGCTTTACAACTTAGTGCCTAAATTTTTAACACCCTGTATAATAAAGACTTTAAAATAATAAATCTGGATAGCTTCAACCTTAGACACTAAAAAAGGTACTCTTGTTTATTGTCAAGAAAATGAACCGTTTAGGAGAAAAAGAATAATAAACAAATTCGTATTTTATTTTTAATATTTTTTTTTCTCGCCAACAAAATACGATACGAAAGTTATTCAAACAGCAGGAAAGTCTCATTTTAAGATGTTTAATCCGAAAAAATTCAAAATTTATATAAAACGCAGTAGTGTCCCAAGAGGCACCTTGACGAAATTATTGAAAAACTTTATAAGGGGTTGTGAATTCTAATACACTCGCGGGCACTTAAAAAAAATATTAACAATAAAAAATGAATTTGTTTATTATTCTTTTTCTCGTAAACGGTTCATTTTATCGACAATAAACAAGTATCTTTTTTAGTCTAAGGATGAAGTTTTATTGGGTATTTATTTTAAAGTCCTTATCATGTAGGGTGTTAAAAATTTAGGCACTAAGTTGTAAAGGTTAGCCACTCCTGGCAAAATAAAAAAGCTAAATATGTTTCAAGGTCATTATTTTCAGAGGTCCTTTAAAAGTTATTAAAGAAAAACCGATTTCCAGCGGCCCTATTCAGGGACACATATCTCCGTAGGGAGGACCTGTAGGAAAACATTTTATAGGAACTTGTCATCTTATTTTTTCATGTTCTGTCTACGCCCGATATATTTCCTATATTTTCCCGGACACTCTGTATACACTTACTTATTATGGAACTGTAGGCTATGAATAATTTAATAATATTTCCGTATCTTACAATTCCCATACGTATTCCATTCCGTTTTCGTTGTCCACCTTGTGACTGATCCACGGAACAACTCGTATAAAATACCGTGCGAGCGGTCTTTTAAATTCCGCCTTAATCCCGGGCTCCTTGTCGTTTCCTCGATCGTGTCTTCCGCATTGCCCCTAAAACTGTGCCCGATGTTGTTTCAGTATCGCCGAAATGAGTTCCACTCAAGAAGTTAGGAGGAGGTACTTTATTTAATCAGTAAATTCGATGTTATTGTTTAGCTCTTTGTACTTTTCGTTCGTTGTCAGACGGTCCCTGTTATCTTGACCGACTGATTCTTGAATTGAAATGGTTTGCTTCGCTTGAATCCTATCGCTGGGTTTAGTTCCAATAAACACATACGGTTGTATTTCAATTCCATGCTATAAATTAACGGGGTGATTCTAGGGTTATTCAAAAGCCGTGACATAAGGTTACTGGGTCTCAAGACATAAAAATATATTCAAAGAGGACAAACGAAAAAGGTTATCTATGAACAAGTAGAATCTATGTTGACAAAAGGCCAACAATATCTCCATACAGTTCACCTCCAGTTTTAATCGAACGACTTGGCAAGATATCCAGAATTTGTATTGACTACCGAAGTTTAACTGACATTAGGTGCAACGAATGTTGCTGCTATTTTACCAAAAATCCATGAGATAATTAAAGACTTTGGTTACGCCACTATTTTTACAATCATTCACATAAGAAGCGGTTGTTGACAAATTGCGATGGACAAGCATTCGAAACACTAGATAGCTTTTTCCATAGGTACCAGATCTTACCAATTTGCAGTAATGCCTTTTGGATTTAAGAACGCGTCAGCGACTTTCAAAAACTGAATCGTACATACCAAAAGTACTAACCAGATATCTTCATCTTTTTGTAAAAATATATTTAGGTGACATCATTATTAATAGCAATATTTACAGTTTTTTCAGTTTTTTACATTTTTTCAAATTGTCTGAAATTGTTTGACGTAGACTTGCTAAACTTGGGGTAATTAATTAAAGGAAATAATTTGGTATATTTTTATTTAAATCTGTCAAGCAGTGGCGGAGATTCGGAGGAGGCTTAAAGCAGATTATTGACATCTTTAAAAAAACTATATCACTGCGTTTTTGTAAAACTTAATATTTTAAGAAAGTACAAGATACCCTTTTTAGTAGAAATATGCGCCTATTAATTTTTCTGAAGACCCAGTGGCGTAGTTTTTCTGAGGTTCCCACGAATATTTGTCGCTGGTTAACACTTTGCAGGAAGCGGTTATTGGCAAATTTCGATGGATAAACAATGCAAATACTAGATAGCTTTTTCCAAATCAGATGGAGCATCTTACCAATTCGTAGTAATGCCTTTCGGACTAATGAACGCGTCAGCGATTTTCAAAAACTTAATGGTACGAAAACTACTAACTAGATATCTTGACTATTTCGTAAACGTATATTTAGATGGTCATTGTTTATATAATCGCGGTAAGAAATAAGAATTCAGACGACTTAACTTCATACGAACAAATGAATAATTCATTATATTCTCATCAAAATATTTACGAAACTGCAACTGAAAGTAATGAAACTATATAGTACACTAAATGTTTGCACTAAATTGGAAAAAATGATTGTTTTTAACGCGCCAAATATAAAAAATTATGTTGATTATTAAAAACAGCGTAAAACGTTTGAATTCTTACAGCGACTATAGCGATTACATTGAAGATAATTGCGAACATTTCGAGGGTTTTTGAACGACTACGCTTGTGCAAAATATCATATCTTTTCAATTTTCTGAAATTGGCGTAGACTTAAGAAGCTACGTAATTAATCGAAGGAAATAATTTCGTATATTTCTATTTAAATCTGTCAACCAGGCTTGAGAAGGAAGGTTATTGAAATCTTCATAAAAACTACATCACTGGGTTTTCGTAAAAATTAATATTTTAAAAAAGTACAAGATACTTTTTTTATTATAAATTTGACTCAGAATTAAATGCTCCTATTAATTTTTCTGAAAACCCAGTTGCGTAGTTTTTATGAAGTTCCCATGAATCCCTGTCACACATTTGTATAGAAATATACCAATTATTCTTCTTCATTCTTCAATCTACGTCAGAGATGATTGAAAAATGTGATATTTTTCAAAAACATTAACGCTCTCACTCTTGGAATAACTTTAGGCCCTTAATTTATTAAAGCTTTTGGGTTTAAAGTGACGCAAAAATCACCCCCTTAATTAATGGCGTGGATTTAAAATATATCCTGTATGTCGATATCGTTCAGATAGATGTCATCCTTGTGCTGAAATCAAAGACAACCAGAGCTTCAAGCCTAGACAAGCCACCGTCTGTATTCTGTATAAGATACGTGTTAGATGGTAGAATGCAAACTGAATGCAATTTTGCTCGATCTGTTTCTTTACGTAATGGTTTGAGTTCTCTCTCTTTCTGCATAGGTAGTTGGTAACGCACGACGTGTAGTTTATATTGTTTCGCACCTGGTTCAGCAAAGATCTATGAAATTGGGTCACTGTCGATGGAACGCCATTTTGTGTGACCCATTTTTACGTGTATTACAACGCCATTCGCGTTTAATGTCACAATATTTGCCGTCGGCGTGAAAACACTGAATACTGGATGTCACAAAATAGTGTAACGACTAATACCGAATCCATGTCAAAAATATTAAAGTTTAAATTTTATTTAAATGATATTTGCACTTCCCATATATTAATACTGTATCTGCTAACTCTCGATTTGAATAAGACATTTTGAATTAAATTAACGTAAACCAACTATAATGGATACAGTGTGAGACTTATTTTAATATTAGGTAATATAATGTAAGTATTGGTGAAATAAGACATCGTTCTCTAGAGAACGGCTAGGGTTGTCATTCGTTCTGACATATTGGGATTGTCATATGGATAGGAATATCCATCTATTGTAAATGTAATCTTTGATCTTGGAGCAGGACATTGTTACACTACTTTTGACACCCTGTATAGGTAACAGATCTCTTTAGTAATAATTTGTTTTCTGTAATAACTACCTAAACCAACGTTTACAACCAACCAATTTTTTGTTTATATGCATGTTTTTGTGAAGCTTTATCCTCTGCATGAAAGCTTTTATGAA
The DNA here is from genome assembly GCA_037114965.1 of Monochamus alternatus. Taxonomy (NCBI): domain Eukaryota; kingdom Metazoa; phylum Arthropoda; class Insecta; order Coleoptera; family Cerambycidae; genus Monochamus; species Monochamus alternatus. Next base: position 5,904,509 of record CM073426.1, on the reverse strand, counting down.
CATGTAAAGTCCATATTTTAAAAAAAAGTGGAAGCACCTAGCTAAGACGTTTTGGAATGTTGTATAGAAGGACTGACGTATCAGTTATATTCATTGTTTAATGTAGAAGAATACGTAGAGGCTCATCTCCATTTTTTTTTGCCGGTAGGAAGGAAGTACATAATTATTCCAGCCACGTTCTACGATATAAATAACATTTTTCCGTCGCACAGTCAACTTAAATATTAGCTAATTAATTCAAACATAATAAAATTTACCACGTATATAAACATTTAAATGAGCAAGCAGTATTTAGCAACCACATCTGTACACACTTACACGAATTAAAGTAGTTGTTTTAATGAAAATTATCAATGTACGTACAAAGAGTATTGACTGATGTAAAAGCATTTTTTGTTATTTTCATTTAAAATATACTTATAAAATCTGGTGTAAATAGATCATTGTATTGTCATGATAAAAACATATTCAATTAATTCTTTTAGATACATATTCTTGATAAACGGAATACCTAATCAATATTTTAAATATTTTTCTTAGAAATGGATATTATTCGACTAATTTTGTTTGCTTCTGTAAGTTGGAAAATTCTAGAGCATGATTAAATCTGGTTATGGCGCTATCAAATCTTCCTAGGTCATTCCATAACCGTATACCTTCGGTGACAGAAGATGACGATTTAACCCTGCTTGTATACTAAAATGTACTTTTTAAAAGAGTGTTTAAATTGAACTTTTCAAATTGTATTTTGTCAAAACTTTGTCAATTTTTCACGTACCATTTTGAAATTTAATAGCGGTACTTCTTGTGATAAACATTTCCTGAAGGGTATTATTGTATTGTATTGTATTGTATCGATACACGTATCTATATTGTATATATATTATAAATAATGCTAAATGTGCTGGTGCATATACACTCGATGAACTTGTAATTTTTCTAGAGTTATAAAATATATTGTTTCTCGTACCTACATGGTTCTCCCCTAGTAAGAATAACTTACCCATGCTGGAAGTAAGTCAGAAAGTTATGATTTGTAAACGCATCTGAACCGAAATTTGTAGTGAAATTTTCCGTCAGAATTATTCATTAACAGAATACACAAACCATGTTAAGTAAAATACCATTTTGTTCTAAAAAAATTGAAATTTTATGTAATGAATACTACTACTAATAGAACGCACCCATGGCAGTCCAGTACTTGTATAATCGTGTACGATTGCCTAATTCCGCTGGATTTGCCCTTAACTCTAGAAAAACAAACAGCACATATCATACGGCGAACCATTACTATAAAACGTTTAAACAGGTTTCGATTATGACGATTTGACATTTTGCATTGCTAGTTGCATACTCTCCAAACATCAAAGAAAACTGATCAAAGTTTAGAAGATTTTTTACAAAAAACTGTAAACATCTTAAGATGTTATAGTTTAAAATAGTACTATGTTATGCAAACAATCGATTATTGTTAATATTGTTGCTATTATTAGTATTAACAGAATTTAATTTAAGAAGCTAAAAAATTTATCGACGTGAAGTATATTTTGCGCTAGTGGCCTAGAGATGGCGACTGCAGACTGCATCAGCAAAGTTTATTGACTTGTGCATCAAATTCATATACTTACCTTACAATTATAAGGGTTTAATATAGTTTCGAAAATTTTTTTTTCTCTATAAATAACTTTGGAAATTTTTTGATAGACAAATCCGTTAATTCTTATATTTCTCTATCCCCTCATAAAATATTTGTACTTAGTTATAGTTAACCCTGTATAGGTAAATAAGGTTAAATCATCATATTTTATCACAGAAAATACACAGTTTTATATTTATTGAAAATAAACCATACTCCACCGTCATTATTTCGATTAATATAATTTTTTATGGATATATGGAGAAAGTTCTCTTAACCCAATTAAACCGAAGCTGCTTTGGTTGAGCACTTGTTCACTTGTGCAATTTTTTTTATTTCTGTTATGTAACATTCAACTGATAGTGGTGAATTTGTGTATAAAATATTTTTCTTCTATCGTGCCCCGTTATTTTCGCGATAATTAATTTTAGTTTTTATGCGGAAGCAGATATGCTTTATCGCGGTGAATTAGTTTCACTACAATTTCTACGGAGCGGCTTAGCAGTCTGCAATTCGTTCGGTCCTTCCCTTCAACCGATGATTCTCATGTACACACAACGTCAAAAGTCTGGGACTCCCCCTCATTCTTGTTAAAGAAATCTTTTTGTCAGAAAAACCAAATACATTTATAAAAGTATATTATTTTCTGAATCTTTTTTTTTTGTGAAAAGAATATGTTCGATAAACTGAGTACTTAGAAAATTAAAAACCAGCAAATGTGTGACATTTTTGACAAAATTTATTAAATCAAAAAGAAGTAACAAAGCAAGTTCTTTACTTGACTAATTGTCGGTATGACCTCACCACGTTCCAATAGCCTATTGACACGTCTGTGCATTGAGATAATCAAGCGGTTAACGATCTCTTGCGGAATATTGTTCCATTCCTCTTCTGCCGCCACGACTAACTCATCTGCAGTCTGAGGTGGAGGAATATGATTATGAATGGCTCTAGCAACGAAACCCCACATGTTTTCAATAGGATTCATGTCAGGAGAGTTGGCTGGCCAATTGAATCTATTGATATGTCCTGCTTCTAGTGTCTCTGGAACTCTTCTTGCGCGATGTGGTCGAGCGTTGTCGTCCATAAACACAAAAGTTTAAATTTTTGTTTTGTTCGCTGTAAATTTGAGTGGCCATATTCTATGGTATGCGAATTAATGGGGTGCAGCGGTTGAACATTATTCCACCCCAAAACATTACGGTACCCCCTTCATACGGGGAAAATGAAGTCGCTGTTGACAACCTGGTTCTTTCCAGACTCTGTCGATTGTCATCAGTAACCAGCCCAATTCTGGTTTCGTCTGTAAATAAGACGCACCGCCACTGGCGTAAAAGCCAACCCCTATTTGCGTTGTGGAGTCGTCTTCGAATAGTAAGTGTCGATATAACACAGCGAAGGGTTCCTTGAAAATGGGTCATGAGAGCTGAAGCTGAAGATGTGCGGTGTCTACGGGCATATTGCACCAAATACCCTCCCTTTCATTAGATACTCGAGGACGTCCACTACGTGGTCTGTTTTCCACTTCATATCTGTGTACTATTCGTACAACAGATGATCTAGGAATGCCCAACATGTTCGATATCTGATTATTAGAATGTCCTGCATCATGTAAAGCAGTCATTCTTGCTCGGGTAAACGCAGAAAATTTCACGTCAATGTACAAAAATTCAAAGGAACACTTAGCTGTCAAACTGATTAGATTTGTAAAAACATTGGTAATAAAGTAAAGGTTCATGGTCGGTTCAATTTTTTATTATTTTTTTTGTTCCCTAAGCACATGTACTTTTTTACCACAATAAGAAAAAACCACTAGGTTTAATCGAATGATTACCAAGACCAAGAGACTTTTGACGTTGTGTGTAGTTATTAAGGATTTTGTTTTTGCCCTTTATCTTCACATATGAAACTAATTCTTTTCCTCGTACGTCGTCGCACTGTCAATTTTTCTTAGCCCAATATGGCGTGACCTTGAGTCAAACTCGACAATTGGAGTGTAATTCAGAATAATCGCGCCACCGACGTACCCCTGCCATTAAGTTTTATGGTGTTAGTCATGAGACGTTGGGGTGGCTAAGAGGGGTGAGTAACGCTGTGCCCTTGAAATTCGGTCTGCAAAGTTTTTTGTATTGCTAGCGATATAGAAATGTTAGTGCGAGTAGACCCTGGATATATCGATGTAAATTTCAAGAGCAGAGTCCAGAAATGGTACTGATTTTTCTTAACCAATTTCTGAATTATTTGTGATGAAGTTCAATATATAAGCCCAAAAACCCTCTAAGAAATGAGTTTCGAGGTCACTCGTCGTAAAATTATCAAATTTGTGGTGTTCTTTAAGTACAGAAATTTCGGAAAATAAAACACGTAGCAAAAGTAATATCAGAAATAAAAGTATTAGATATTTATTTTAACAATTATTTCCACATACTTATAAACAAAAGTGAACAATCTTATATGCAGAACTGTAAGTTTATGATATAACAATATTTATATCTACAGCTAAATTATTTGCCCATTTATAATGTATTCTAAATTGAAAACTTGAAATATGCAGGCAACCCTATGAAATATTATTTTTCCATAGATAAAGGTTTTGCTCAAAAAAATAATAATAATTTGTGCTTTTTCAGATACCTATATATCACGATATCCTGAAAACTACAGGAGTTATTTTTTACAATTGTACAAAAAACTTCAATTCAATATTATAAATTTTTTTTAATCGACGGTAAAGGTAAAAATATGAAAATTCTGCATCAAGAATTTCGATATGCAGTCAACGGTCAACTATAAAAAATATTAAAAATTTGTATATGTACCTAACAAAATGTTTTTAAAACGTTAATATTCCTCAAAACTCATAAATATTTGGAAAAATTGTCTACCGGTGTCACTTCTCACCACAGCACAGAGTAGGGATGAGAACGAAGCCGACTACCAAAATATTCACTAGAAATAATTCATATGGCAAAACAACGTTTGCAGGGTCGCCTAGTATACTTATAATCGTATCTTCCGTTTTTCGAAATACGACAACTTTCAAGTCCGTCTATAGCGTTTCCTTAAAATATCCGAAGTCTACTTATGAAGCTAGATGAAATTTCTATATCGTTAGTTGCGCTGCGGTAAAAAAATTACATGTAGCGACAATGTGAATTCTTCCGAGGCCATTTATTCATCTAGTGACAGTTAATCGTGGTAATAAATAATTCATAGCGCGTTTATTAATATTTAAATTAATTAACGATGTTGACGTTGCAGTGCTGTAAATGAACTATTTAGATGCAATTTTTGCATCTCGATAACGGAATAGTGTCTGTTATACGGCTGTAAATTACATGTTTTACATGTAATGGATAAACGTAGACACTTCAAAAATAGTTACATATCGATTTCACAATAAAATCCAGAATAATTCATGAAACATTTATTAAACAACACAAAAGTAATCCTTTTTAATAAAATAACAATAAAAGAAAATTTTAAAACTTTAAATAGAAAAACGTCAACAGTTTGTACATATCCTACTGTAATTAAAAATCTAAACAAACAATTTTAACTTACCTTGGAACCGTCTTAAAAAAATCAGTAATATTTTTTTTATATTTTGACTTAATATCTTTTTTTACAGCAATGATCTTCAGTTCGAAAAGTAACTCAAGTTGGTTGTCTGGTATATTGTTTTGTGATGCCCATTCGACGCAATTGTTGAAGGACTTTAAGGCATCTTGGTGTTTAACTTTTGCCACAATTTGAACATCATCGTCGCTGGAAGAAGAATCGTTATCTACATCGTTTGTCTGGTCATTTGTTTGAACATCAATATCGTTGTCTCAGACCCACTCCCTGTGATCCATGCTTCTAAATCTTCAATTGAAATATCTGTGCCTACCAATTGTTCACCAAGAACTTTTACATCATTTAATTCATTCTGAAGTTCTTTTGATTTTACAATTTTTTTAGCTAAAGTTGCTAAAGGAATGTTATCTTCATCTTCTTGGTCTAAAGCCACCTCCTGGGCGGACAACAATGGCTTCCATGACTTTTTTATTAGGTCTTGATGAACTTGGTACCATACTTCTGGTAACTAAAAAGCTACGTTTTTAAGATTAATGTTGTTCAAGGTTGTAGGAATGTCAGTCTCAAAAGCTACCATTTTTTTAAGTAGGCCCTTTCTGTAAAACAGTTTTACAACTTGGATAACATGTTGATCAATGAGCTGTTATTAATGGTGTACGGATTAGTGGTAGGTACATGACACAGATTTGATTGTCATCACTTTTAAGATCAACTGGGTGCCCTGGGGCATTGTCTAATAATAACAGAGCTTTTGGTGGTAAATTTTATTCCTTTAATTTTTATCTTACTGCTACAAATTCCGTATGGAACCATTCACGAAATAATATATAATAATTTTAATATAGCCTATTAATACTCTAAACATTTTTGAAAACATGTAATATGTGTCAAATAAACTGACAAATAACTTTTCAAAGCTTACTAGAGACAATTTGACCGCTTGCATATCATCTTAATATTTTTGTGGTGTCACAAAATTTTTAAATTAATATTACTCGTACGGAACGGAATAATTTATCGAAATAAAACAAGAGTACTTTTTTTTGTAAAATTGTTCAACATTTTTTATTTTTTGATCTGACGGCAAAAAACTCGAGACATGAAAAGAAAAGGTTAAAGCAATATTTATCCAATAATCCCCCAGTTTGGCACGCCTATGGCTAATTATGGTATTGTTTTTAGAACATTAGATTTGCAATCTAATTGTTTAAATTTGATTACTTTATCTCGATCCGTTTTGAAAATATTTGGAAAAAATCAAACTTTGGGGTCCTTCTTTAAAGAGCGATAGCTCCGTTAGGGGGCGTTTACGGACCTATGTTTATATAACTTTTTCTTATTTTTTATTGTAGAATCGCCCTGTATATATTAATGCTAATTAAACTTTATTAAAATAAGATATCTCCATTCATGCATTCATTTGTAACCTTTTCAGAAATGTAACACGTAGCTTTAGAGTACATACGTTATATTTGCAGGTCATTCAACTGTTTATAATTTTTAAATGTAGTACCTATAGGAGTCGTACGTACCTATGTACAATCTATTGCAATAATAACGACACTCAAAACAATTTTTTAACTACTGGAGGTGCTGAGTAGTTTCATTAAATCACTATTGGTGAATGGAAACAACTAAGAGGAAATGTTGAACGTTCAAGGAGATTTCATTACAAAAACGTCAGCAGTTCAAAACAAATCCCCATCTTCATTTTAAAGAGTGCCATTATGTGAGTGACTTTATTTGCTAGTGGAATTACGCGTTCTGTGCCTCTGTGGATGTCGATAGTCCAAGGCAGCAGGCTGACAATTCAAAGAATGCTTGAAACGATGAAAAATACATTACAGCTGAAAGTCTCCGTCGAGAACCGGAGAAATAAAAAAGTTGGAAGTAGCACTTAAAGAGTAAAAATTGCAGACTTGCTGGAATACCTTGAACGCTGCGCCGTGAGAAACACGGCAATTTTTTGCAGCGCCCTTTGCCGTCATTTATATTAATTCTTTCGCTTTATAATCCTTCCAATATAAATGTACGGACTAAGTAAAATATTTAATATACAGGGTGTCTCGCTTTTAAATAGCGGGCTTCAAGAGTCTTCAGAGGACCTCATTTCGAGACCAAAAATTCTTATAAATATTCGTTTTCGTTTTGAGATTCAGAGCGTTGAATTTAATTATGCTTATTTACTTTTTAACGAGAAAACAGCTAACAAAAAAAATCATGTTGCGACGAAAAACTTAGTATTTGAGAGTAAATAATTCGATACCGAAAATCGCTGCTTATTCATTTTGGTAAAAAATATGTACAGCCGAATTGAAATTTAATTTTAACCAACAATGGCCCTTTTGTCCAAAGTCGATAGAACGTGGCGTTTTCGAAAAAAGTCGAAAGTATTGTTTAGAGGTTAAATAATAATTTTTAAACATTGTGTTATAACTAAATTAAATAGTTGAAAAATTCAGGCAAAATTGTTTTTAATTAACTAAATGAAAATAAATATAAAAATAAATAACTAACATCACATTAAATTAAAGTAAATGTTCTATGTTCTATCCAGGGCAGTTATATATCTTTAAACGGTATTTTGAAAATGTTAACAATTACTTGTTTATGTATTTATTTATTTTTTTTTTTTGAATAGCCTACACACACACACACAATTAGAAACTTCAATAAGCGCATAAATGTTAATATTAGAATTACATTTCAAGTGTGATTTTATTTATAACGATACTATAGATCGTGGAAATCCGTCGTTATGTATTGAACAAAATAGTTTTCATTTCGAACATTTACTTTGATTTAATCTGATTTTCGTTATTTATTCTTGTATATTTTTTGGTTTAAATTGTATTCAATTTTGACTGAATTTTGGAACTATTTAAATTTGTTATAACACAGTGTTTGAAATCTAAACATTACTTTGATTTTTCTTGAAAACATCACGTAAGAGGCCCTTTTCTGGGTAAAATTGAATGTTCTCATATTTTTTTACAAAAAGATTCATAGATATCTCTCTGTCTTCACCAATGATATTAATAGGTCTGTTCGAGCAAAGAATTCGGACTGGTTCCAAACTGTCCAAAACGCTCGTTCAACTACTTCCTGCACGATATGTTTGCTGAAAACAAATTCATAATTTTACTGGTCGAATATTTCTGACAGTTTGAAACCATTACGGATTCCTTGCTTGAACAGACTCAATATTCGGTGTCGAATTATTTGCTCTCAAATACTAAATCCGTCACAGGAGTATGGCGATTTTTTTTTGTAAGCAAAGAAGTTTTTCGTTCGACCGATACTCTTCTTCTTGCCTAATACTCAATACCGAAGACCGGCTTGTCTGTAATTCGTTGAATATAAAATTGTGTATCCCGCAATAGGCGTGGAAGATTTGATTTTATGGAGAAAAGATTTGAGATCGCGAAGACTTCCAAGACGTCACTGTCTATCGCACTGATGTCTATTCACTTAGTTTCCTGTACATAGTTATTTTGATTGAGTTCAAGCGAAATCGGTCTTCTTCTTCTACCAACTTATCAAAAGGTCCCACACTTACGACGAATTGATTGCGACAATGGGTCTTATAATAAATGAAACTGTTATTTATTGCACCAAGTAATTCGAAATTTAGTTTTACTCCTTTTCAAATATTTACAAAAAATCAGTTGTCGTTTATTGCCATTGCGAATAACACAATGTGTGCTTTATCGATTGACCTTGAAAACTCGTGCAATTAGTGATTAGGTTAAAAATAAATTTAATAAGTGTTGCATGTGTAACGGTTAAATGAAGTACACTGACCCGATTTTATCGCTTTGGTAGAAAGGGAAAAACGGATGAGTGATTTCTGACCGCTAAATGTGATGCTATTTACTTTTGTTAAAGAAATGTTTTTATTTTTGTTTGTGGATTGTTAACAGTGCAGTTTTCGTATCGATTAATACAGCAATATTTAGTACATAGGCGCCGATTTACCGGGAGCAAGGGGGGCGTTTCCTATTTCTATGTGTAAGAATTTGTGCATTAAATAGATATTTAGGTCTGGAATATATTACTTTACGTTTTGGGTAAAATAACCTATAAATAAGTAGTATACGAGGTGTGGCAATTAGTTCCGGGAATTTAGTTATAACTTGGAAGCTGGCAACACTGCATCGTTCTTCAACGTTTTTCTAGAGACTGGAGACCTTCCTTCTAGTTTCAGTCCAAGTCGATAGCAAGTAACATTTTTAGTAGCGTCGTGAAAATGACTCAAGTAGTTTGTGGAAAAGGATGGAGAGCGGCCAACGAAAGCGAGGATGTTCAAGTCACGACTGAAGGCAATGTTGATCGTTTTTTTCGATTTCCATGGCATCATTCTTCGTGAATATGTTTCTGCCGGCCAGACAGTGATTGGACAGTTCTATATTGGTTGTGGGCCCGCGTTTTCCGTGTGTGACCCGAACTCGCCGAGAACGGCCGGATCTTGCACCACGATAACGCGCCAGCCCATTCCTCGTTCAGTGTGCAAGAGTTTTTGACAAAAAAGGCATTCCAACGTTTCCGCATCCACCGCCCTATAGCCCCGATATTGCCCCCTGCGATTTTTTTTATTCCCCAAGATGAAGTCGCATCTCAAGGAAACTCATCATGGGGGCGTACAAGAGGTCAAAGAAGCTGTAACCGTGGTGCTGAACGGGTTAACTGAGGAGGATTACCAAGGGTGCTTTCAATCGTGGGAGCAACGTTGGAATCGTTGTGTAGAGTTAGAGGGAGACTCAACCCAAGGGTGCTTCACTGGGTGTACACGGAGGTGATCAGGACGAGGCTACAATATGGGGCCTTGGTCTGGTGGCCGAGTGTGGGCCGGGTGACTGTGGCCAAGGTGTTGTCAAGGATCCAAAGGCTGGCTTGCTTAAGTATTACAGGGGCGATGAGGACAACCCCAACGGCCGCCCTGGAAGTTTTGTTGGGATTGCCACCCCTCCCAACATGTATTGTAAAGGAGGCGATGGCAACCTACCTGAGAACAAGGGATGCAGGCTGTTGGAAGGCAGAAGGTTGTGTGGAGGGTCATGCTGCTATAGCCTTAAGGGCGGAGAATGAGATTCCAGTATCTGCTCTGAGGGTTATTGAAGCAAAGGATAAACTAAGGTTGGGAAGGAGGTATACCACTGTTTTCCCCTCGAGAGAGCAGTGGGAGAGGGCAGAAAACATGTTTCCCCCGGGATCTCTGATATGCTATACAGATGGATCTCGGGTAGGGGATGAGTTTTCTGGGGCAGGAATATATCTGGAAAACCTGGACATCCGGCAGAGCTTTTCGCTGGGCACACACCCCACGGTTTTCCAGGCGGAGGTTTTTGCTATTTTGATGGTAGTAGGCAAGGAAGAAGTAAGGAATTGTGTGGAGGAGAAAATCTTCATCTGCTCTGATAGTCAGGCTGCACTCAGGGCACTTAGCTCTCCGGTGACGAGATCTAGTCTTGTTCAAGAATGTGGAGATGCCCTGGAGTCCCTGGCCAGACAACGGGAGGTGGAGTTGGTCTGGGTTCCTGGCCATAAGAGAATCCCCGGTAATGAGACGGCTGACTTGCTAGTTCGTCTCGGATCTGGGGCACCTTGCCAGGGACCCGAACCCTTTTTGGGAGTTACGCGACGTAGTGCCCTTAATAAATGGGCCTATCAAACACTAGGAGGGAATAGGAGAAGGAACGGGGGATGTAGACAGGCCCACGACTTCTTCAATGAGCCTAATAAATCTAGGACGAAGTGGCTGTTGAGCCTTAGTCGAGGATCCCTGAACCAAATGGTGGGGGTCCTGACAGGCCACTGCAGACTCAGGAGGCATTTGAATTTGATAGGCATAGAGGAAAGTCCCTTATGTCCGGAATGCGGAGAGGGGGAGGATACCATCCATTTCCTAGGATATTGTGCGGCTCTTGGAAGACTAAGATATAGGATCTTTGGCACCGAGGAGCTGCAAAGGGAAGAGATGAGGGGCCTACCATGGACCAGGATCCTGGCGTTCATTAGGGCGTCGGGTAGGTTCAAGGAAGGCCGAGGGAGAATAGTGGAGGGGTGATGGGATGTCAGGGTAGGCAAAAAGGGCCCATGTGTGGCCTACTTGCCAGGCTGAGGCCGCCCACACTTACTACTACTAGAGGGAGACTATTGTGAAGGTCGATAATAAAATTTTGGCGAAATTTTATTTGCTTCTTTTTTCATTGACAAATTCCTGGAACTTAATTGTCACACCTCGTATTCCTGACAAAAGTCTTTATTTATTTTGTACATTTACTTTACTCTGATAAAATCTTTCAGCTCTTCTTTCGAATTCAAAGCGAGGCGGTACATTTTTGTACGCCGAAAGATGTAACCTACTTAACGGGATCCAGTTTATTTTCTTTTCTTCAACTGGTGCAACTTGGCTTCATATCGGATGCGATCTTGACGTTTATTTGTTTACCTTCCAATTTTATTCCGCGATCTGTCGAACTGGCAACTTGTAGTCGGTCAGTCCATTGTATGTATTGATGAGTCCGCTTCGAACATTCTGAGCCCTGAAATACATTTACAGGACACTAAAGGAGAATCTGAACTGAAAGAGCATTGCTTAGATAAGTTTTTAATAATATCTGAATAAACCTTCACACAAATAATGTTTAAATAAAATCCACGTTTAAATTTGACTCCCCACCCTGTGTATCGGACAGATACGAGAGGTCTTCCATGAATCAGGAAAAACACCAGACTGTAAACAAGGATTAAAAAAGTTTGTGAGAAGTGCGACAAGAGAGTAAGCACAATTCTTTATAATAAAATCTGATACCCCATCAGGACTCCTGGTAAATTTGGGCTTTAGTCTCTTTAAAGCAGATAAAACTGTGTAAAGTAAAAAAAAAAGTTTTCGCAGTGCAAATAACTACCTGAAGAGTACTCTTATGTAAATGAGAAGGAAAGTTAGTGTGCGGAACAGAAAAAGAATCTTCAAAAAATTTGGAAAAGCAGTTAACAATATCTTGAGGGTTTTCATAAAAAACGTCATTCCTGAACACCTTATTGGATATCTCGCTGACAGGTTTCTTGGAATTATCATAAAACCAAAAAGCTTTAACATTAATTTTTTAGTTGTTCTGTATACTATCTAGATAGTGAGTATATGCAATTCCAGTGTCGTGCTTTATTTGCAAACGTAGAAGTTTAAATATTGGCAACGTTATGACTGTTTTGCGAGCTATGGTCTATTTGGCAAGCTTTAGTGGTCAATAATTATTAAAGCTTAAAAATTAATATCATTTTCGATTAAGTTTGTTCTGCATTACTTTCACTGTTGGGTAACTAGACATTCTATTACCGCAAGTCGTTATAAATTACGTATTAATTATTTTATCGTGATTTTACGTATTTTTAGCCAATAATATAGGTACTTACTTATCTTGCATTGTTTGTGTTACTGGAAAAGATCATTAAAGGGAAAGGTAACAATGCGTATTTTGATTTGCAAATATGAAATATTAAGTTACCAATTTCAGTTATCTACAATAAATTTATAATATTTACACATAAGAGATATCAAATATTCCGTTATCTTGAATAACAATTCTTATTTTAATATGTTCGCTGTTCAAAATACACCTAATTAATAAATCGGACAAATAAAGATAACACTTCATTGGCTGTAGACGTGACGTATGACGTATTGCGAAAAAATGCAGGCTATCATTTGTGTAATTTATATCGGCTGTAAAGCGAGGGGAAGCGATGATATCCCATTGCACCGAATAAACAGCCGTCGTATTGCACCGATGCCAGTGGCGGATCGGCAGATTTTGAGGGTCTTTATTTTTATTAAGTTGTTTCAAATATTTCTCTAAGGATTACAATTTACTTCAATTAAAAGTTGACAATTGTAATATATGTAGTAATAACTTTTAATATTTCAACTGCTTATTCCACTTTGTTTGAGATATACAAAAAGATCCAGAATGGCTAAGTGTGTCTCTAGAAATATGGCGCTCACTTAGTATTCACATTGTCAGTGGTTGGTAAGATCTGAAATAATGTTTTTGACAATAACCAATCATTAATTGGTTATCTGATATAATAATAATGTCTCTATATAAGCTTCTCTATTCATTTTTGGGCTACAAATTTTGATTTTCATTCAGATTCTGAGGATCGACGCTTTCAGATCTAACAAATTAGGCAATCGTTATATTAAAAGTGTTAATCAAGTTTTAATTTATAAAACTTTATTCAACAATATTTACAATAATGTTTGTTTATCCATATTGATATTAAATACACAGTTTAAACAAGTATTAAAATTAAATAAACCACTGAAACTGCCACTACCCTCATTCGTGGAGCAATTATCAAAGCAGTCCACACGTTTTCATTAATAGTCATATTTTTTTTCAGATGTTGTGAAATCAGAAATGATAACGGTACTTGGTTTATCATAACCACTATTAACTTTCAGTATTATTTTTCACAAAATTTTCTTTATTCAAAAGTGAGTCTTCGAGCACTGTGGCGGAAGGCTACATTGCCTTCCGCCACAGTGCTCGATATCTATCCAATATTTACTTATATCAATTCCCTTCTTTATGTCCAACGTTGACCGCAACATTGAACATTGTGACCAAAGCGTTGACGGCTTCATTTTATTTGCTAAGTTTGAGGAATACACTATCAATTCATCTTCTGAATACAACTTACTGTTTTTTTTCTCTGCACCAATCCATAAAACGTTGGTAGACGCAATTATAAATTTCTAGAGATTTCTTTGAGAGAAGATTCAAAGAAACCTCTCGTACACTCGAGGATTTCCTCAGGTACACTTAAATCTTCATTAGAATCAATTTTTACAGAGTCTTCAGCAAATTGAACCACAAACAATCACAAATTAACTCAATTAGCAATATGGCGGCTAATGTTTGACAAAGTATCCATTGCCTTCATCGATATATCCTACTTACCTACTTTGTTTTATTATCCAAATTATAAAGCACAAATTAATAATTAAATGGGGGATTTCGGTTGTTAGAGAAAAAAATAGCATGTTTTCTTTGGATTAAAAGTGTCTTTTCTGTTTCGTAATTTTAGTCGTAAAATCTGCTTGTGTAAAATTTGCTCATAAAATTTGCTCGTAAAATTTGCTCGCCACAAAAACGACGTTTTTAACCCTAGTATAACTATATTATTTAACGCTTAGTAGTTTAGCAGCAAATGACAACATGGATGAAAAACTTCCCACACATCAGTATACATCACTAAATAAAAAATGTCTGTCATTATTAGATGACGATTTAGTCAAATTATGTTGAAGAAATTAATTTTTATAATATATTATATTTATTTTCTGTATTTTTAGTGGTTGTATGTATCAATGCCTAAGTTTGAGAACGTGTTCAAGTAATCTGTAATCGTCTTTGCTTCAGATGATAATAAAACGTATATTTTTACAAGTATAGTTAAAAATTCACAACGTTTGTGGGAAAACAAAGGGGTAAAACACCGTCACAAACTGTCTCTTTCAACGCGATCCCCTAAACCTCAAAATAAAAATGCGGGGCACGCCCCTGTCGGATTTACTTGGCGTGCATGTGGGGGTACAATATTCTTTCCCTCGACATCGATTTCAAATGAGCAGCGGTCATTTTCTTGACGCACAACTTGGAAGTGACACTTATTCGGTTTCTATCAACTTCCTCTCGATCAGTTGACGGCAGCCACTTCCACGGCCTGCTCTATATAAATACTGGACCGCGCTAGACCGCTTCCTGGTTTGCATTAATTTCGGAGCTGTTTTGTTTTTTATTGGCCTGCCGAGATGGTCGATCGTGCAATTACTCCAGAGACAACAGAGGGTCGGGAGCGTGAGTGAATGAGTGTGGAGTGCGTGCAGTCCGTGAGTTTTCCGCATCCGCAGCCATGGACTTCTTGGACGAGGACGATATCTACTTCGAGATCGAAGAGGAGTTCAACGTGGCCTTGAGGAGGAGGGACAGCGCTCCGGCGACCGCGGCGGCGCCCAAAAAGGAATGGACTGAATATTGGGCATGGTTAGTGACAGATTGTTGATTGAGTTCCAGTTTTTTTAAATCGGTTGTTAGGTTTGTTCCAAGAGTTAGTTTGAGACTATTTCAAACTATCACAGATATGCGACCAAATTATGTTGCTACTATACTTTCAGCGATATCAAAGCAATATTCGTCTGGTCAAACAATCCCTGACAGTTTGAAACCAATTTTTTGCGCTCTAGAAACAAAATATCCGAGAAATGTCGAGATAAACAATGTTGTGTGATCGGCTATTCAATTGTTTAAATAAACAATCGGTGCAAAAAGTAGCTAAGTAAATATTTTTGTGAGATTCAGTGAAAAACACTGCGAATAACAAGATATCGAAAGTGGTACTGTTAAATATTTTCATTTTTTTGGGAAATATATTTTCACTTATGTTATGTGTTATTATATTGCCTAAAGGTATAGTTTTTATTTAAGAAAATTACGAATGGTGATTATTCAAAATGTAGATATGAGAATCTTTTCAAAATTTTTAATAGTTATAACTCGGAATCCCAAAAATGTGATTTAATCACCTTTTATAATATTTTAAGAGAAAGATTTGACATTTTATATAAAGTAATACTTTTTTCGTTTTTCCACATCGCATCTCTGTTATTTTTAAAGATATTCTTATAGATCTGTTCAAGGCCTTCTAAACAGAGTAATTTATAAAAATATATATATATTTTTACAAAATGATCGCCTTTTAAAATGTATTTTACACGGCGGATTTTGTCTTATCTCTATATGGCATATGATAGATCGATAGGTTTAATTTGATATATGGGAGGACAAATTTATTAAGAGCACCTTTTTATGTAAAATAAAATTTTAATCTAATATAAGCAGGTTTACAATGGGAAGAAACTCAACTAAAAAAAAGTTAGAGATTAAAATGACAGCGGAAATATTTGCAACTGGCGTCTTCTACGTTGTACAAAAAAATTTCAAACTTTAATTAAATCTATTGGTCTTTAAAAAAAAATACTTTTAAAATTATCTTGTACGCCCTGTAATTCAAAAATGAGTGGCTCTAGGACATACGTTTATTAAGTAAACTCCACTTATTTTTCAATGTTCTTTCTATCAGCCCTAGTAATGTTGCCATATCTTTTTGAAACACCCTGTATAATGTAAAACGGTTCTGTTTATATCCATTTTTAATATAAAAGTGATAGTTCCCTTTACTTTACAAACCGTAAGAAGCCAAACGTGATTTGAACATTTTTAATAAAACTACAGCAACAAGAGCCATCGTCCAATATATTAAATTAAAACTCTTTTCCATCGCCTATTCGACAACATTTTATATACAGTGCGTTAAAGAAAAATTCCAATCGAGAAAATAAATGTTCAAAGGTGGCCATTTGGTAAAAATAACTAAATTATTAATTGGGCTTAAAAGACAATGAACAAACCAACAAAATGATACCTTAATCGATATCTAAGAATGTCGGAGATACAGGCGTGGGCAGTTTTAGTTGGCGGACTCTGTATATAAAAAAATAATATATTTGTTTTTGCCACAAGCTGTTAGTAAAAGTTTATTGAATTTTAATTATAGCCTAAGCTTTACGGCATAATAATCCTATTATGAGGAAAAATATCTCTAATCTGTCTGGCTATGGACTAATGGGGTGTATATTACTCTCTGCACTTCAAACGACACAATGGTACAATAAAAATTAATTACTAAGCTTTCAAATGAAAAACTTTGCAAGCCTCTAAATCGTTTTCTTTAATTATTATGAAATGGTATTTTATGAGTTTTTACAACTGAATATTAACTACTAATTTCAGTACATCTAAATTGAAAGAGCCTTGGTTTTATTAAAACGAATAATTTAAATGATTATTGGAGTAGTTACTATCAAACACCGTATAGTATATGTATGTACAGTGGCCCCAAAATAAAGATTTTCATCATAACACGTATACTTTTGATGATGATGAGAGCCTTAGAAATTTTGATAATCTAATTGTCTCATCTTCTGTATAAGAGATACCGCAAAATTTTATTAAAAAAGGTATTTCGAGTGAAATATTGAGCATGTGTACAAAATTTTAATGTAGTGTGAGCAGGTACTATGAAAATATAAAAATGTCAAGTAGATGTAGAACATTCAAATTTTGTACGTGTTATCATTTAATTTTGAGAAAACATTTTATGGTATCTCCCGGTATCTCCTATGAAAAGGGCGTTTTCCTAGCTAAAAAATTGGACTCTAAGACGTTAAAATTGTATGCTTATTTAGTTGTTTATTCTGAGAATTGTATCTTAATTATATAATAATTGTGTCCCACAAATTTCCAAAACTTAGGTAATAGATTTTACGGAATCGAAGTTATCTATGCCTTTTATTTCACAAGCGCAGTTCTGTATCAATCCCATAAGGCTATTTTTCAACCCACAAAAATTGTTTTGCTGTTCCTGTAACACATTGTCTGTTGTAACAATGTCGCGTTTTATTTTTTGGATAGCATTCTATTCTATAGTGTATTCCAATAAACAGTTTTGAAGACAATACATTGGAAATAGAACCTAGGAAATAGCGTTTACATTTGTTATTTCTTATATCTTCTATGCATTAACGACGCCGTATTCTTGAAATGGTGTTTTCTACAAATCAAATGATTTTAGACATTTAACAACTGAATAATATAGAGTTTAGCAGATAACAGGAAAGTTATATCATGCTACCTGCGATATTCAAAGGTACCGAAGTAAAACTAATATATAACGGCAGAAAGCGGTCTAACCAACAAATTTTTAGGTACAGAAATCTTTCAAAATACGTATTTTTTTAAATTCAACTAGATGTAAATATTGTTATAACATAAACTTAGATGATCAAACGAACTTACCTTAAGTGAAGTTCGATCATAATTATATGAAGCGTCTCGTCCTCGTGATCACAGTGTAGTACCCCTACTTTACCCCAGATGTCACCACAATTTTAAAGCAAAAAATTTCGATTTGCCCTTCTATTTACATTACTCCATGGTAGCCTGACAAACCCCTGCGCTCTCAGCGCCATCCTTTTCATTACTTCAAAGCTCTTGTCGCAACTAATGATCACGGGAGGGTTTCGACAGGGTGGGTGTGATCATCTCGGACGAGACGCTTCATATAATTATGATCGAACTTCACTTAAGGTAAGTTCGTTTGATCATCTAATTATATTCCGCGTCTCGTCCTCGTGATCACAGTGTAGATGTTTAAAGCAGTTGCGACATTTCTCTCAAATTTTATTTTTCATTACATCTTTATTTCCTACACTTTACATTAATCACTAAAATATGACAGGTTTAATGTACTAAGTTTAGTATGGTTTTAGCAAAAACATCTTTATTACATAACGGTCTATTATAAAATTTTGCAAAAGTTCCAGATTCGGAAGACCAACCCGCTGTATTGCGAATAACATCTATGTTAACACCGCTTCTATTTACAGCCGATGTGGAAGCATGCCTAGTGCTATGTGCTGTGAATACATCCGTGTCAATACCACTTGATTTCAAAGTAGACTTTATCCAACGACTCAAGGTTTGAGAAGAAGCCTCTCTATATGGTCTCTTAAAAGTTATAAATAATCTACCATTAGCATTCAGAGAGGATCGGAGAGATTTTGTTTTAGATATATAATTATACAATGTGTTCACAACACACAGACTAGGATTTTCAGTAAAACTTGGTAAAACCAGTACAGGTTGTACGTTCCCCTTGTTAGAAGTCTTTAACCTATCTGGAATCATAATTTCTACCCCTGAGGAGGTCTTAGATATATTTTCAATTTTAATTGATGCTAAGGTCTGAACTCTATGTGCAGTTACTAGAGCTAAAAGAGTTGCCAGTTTATATGTAATTTTAACTAAACTTAGGTCCTCGTTAGGGTAAAATTTTTCCAAATATTTCAACACTATTGAAGGATTCCAGGTATAATTATACCTAGGGGCTGAAGGCCGAAGATTTTGTACCCCCTTTAGAAATCTTTTAATTCTGTAATCATTACCTACACTTGGAGTCATTATTAACGATAAACTTGATCTAATGTTATTTAACGTTCCATAAGAAGCTCCTTTTTCGAAGACTTCTGTTAAGAATTGCAAAATGATAGGAATTGAACTATTGAAAAAATTATTTTTTGTTGTTTTACAAAAAGACCACCATGCCTTAAACCCCTGATTATATTGTTTAAGCGTTGAAGCTGATATGGAAGAAACAAAAATGTTAATGGATGAAACTGGTAACCCTTTCTGCCTCAAAGCTCTTTCTAGACAACACCTGCCACCAGGGTAAGACTCCTCCATAGGGGATGTGGATTCCTATTAAAAGATAACAATTTTTTATCTGGTAAAAATGTCAACGGTTTAGATTTCAATAACATTAAAAATAAAGGAAACCAAGGTTGACTAGTCCAAAATGGCACAACTATGATGCCGTGAGCATCTTCCCTCCTTATTTTCTTCAGCATAGGTAAAACTAAAGAAAATGGAGGGAAAGCGTAAAAATAAAACCCTGTCCAGTTAATTGTAAAGGCATCTATGACTGTGCAATTTGGATCTCTCTTCCAGGAAGCATATTTTTTACATTTTGTGTTGATCCTAGAAGCAAACAAGTCAAAGTCGGGTTGGCCCCATTGTAAAACAATTCTCTTAAAAACTTCCTGATTTAACTGATATTCTGTTTCAGAACTTATTCGTCTAGATTCAAAATCAGCCTCAATATTATCTGAGGATTTAATGTACGAAGCAAAGATCCAGATATTTCTGGATTCACAAAATTGCCATATTTCCCTTGTTAATTTATTCAATTTTTGAAAACGAATTCCTCCCATGCGGTTCACATAGGAAACAGCAGTAGTATTGTCTACCCTCAACAAAATGTTAACATTATTCAAATTTTTAGCATAACATTTTAAACCAAAAAGGACAGCTAATAATTCTAAATAGTTAATATGACATGTTTCCTCTTTATCAGACCATTGACCTGAAGCTCTTTGATTGTCACAAAATATACCCCAACCTGAGTTTGAGGCATCTGAGAAAATTTCTAAATGGAAATTATCTCTTTCAATAGTATTTTTACCTTTCATTATTTTCGTCAACCACCATGTTATATCACTGTGTATAAAATCTGGAATATCCATTTTGTTGTCGTAATTGCCCCCCGATCTCAGTAACGCTAAGAATTTAGCTCTTTCAAATCTTTTAGTATAAAGCCAACTATATCGAATAGCTGGACACACGGATACTAAGGTTCCCACTATATGAGCAAATTTTCTAATTGTGCATGATTTCCAAGTAAGTAAATCTTGTAACATTCTGTAAATTTTATTACGCTTATCACCTGGGAGGCTTATAGACATACTACTGGTATCTAAAATAAACCCTAAAAATTTACAGTTGGTGGTAGGAGTTAACTGACTCTTTCTATAATTAATTACAAAACCTAAAGATGTCAATATTTCAATAGATCGGTTAATATTTTCCATACAACTATTGAAAGAATCACCCAATAATAAAAAATCATCTAAATATACAACTGAAAGAAAACCTCTTTCCCTTAAAAATGAAATAACTGGTTTCATAAGTTTTGTGTATACATAAGGGGCTGATGTTAACCCAAAAGGAAGACAGTTAAATTCATATAACTCATCATTATAGCGAAAACGTAAGTATTTTCTACAGCTCTTATCAACTCTTATCAAAAAATATGCATCCTGTATATCAATAGAAGCCATAAAACAGTTTGGAAACAGTAATTTACATGCAGTATTTATATTCTCCAATTTAAAATGCTGAACACTTACAAAAGTGTTAAGCTTTTTTAAATTTAAGATTAATCTGACTTTTCCACTAGGCTTAGGTACTAAAAAAATGTTTGAAATAAATTGCCCCGAACGAGGTCTACACTTCTTAATTGCTCCTATTCTGCTTAATCTATCCAACTCCGCACTAATAAAAAACCTTTCTTTAATGGACCAGTTCTGCAATCTTGGCTCCGAATTTTGAACAGCTGGCTTCTGAAAAGGTATTATATACCCCCTGACCCACGACAATATTACTGGGTCTTTCGTAATAGCTTTCCAGGCGTCCAAAAACAAAGAGCATCTACCTGCCCTGAAACCTACCTTCCTTATCTGGTCACCTTCCTGCTTCTGCCCTGGTTGTTCCTCGGAAGCATCTTGTAATTGAAAAATTTCTTGTCGTTCCTGCGAGTGGGATATTTCCGGCCGTCCAAGTGGCTTCCCACTACCCTGTACTTGGACGGCCTCGAGTTTCCCAAATTTTTATAAGGAGTGCTTTTGTATTTTCCAGGTTTCTCAATTATTTTGAGATCTTTACCATACTGTTCGATAGCCTTGGCCGCCTTCACTCGTTCACCGAGATCTGCTCCAAAGAGCCACCCATCAACGACTACATCCGACAAAGATTTAGTAACATCCTTTTTAAGTTGAAGGCTGATAATATTCCTTCTAGTCTGAGATTCTTGGTGATGAACATCTGCTAAGAGTCTTGCAGCATCACTTAAATACTCAATCAGTTTCAATTGCTGTTCCTCTCCCTCCTCCTTTCTTTCTAACAAAATATTTATTGCTCTACCTAGAGCACAAAGACTAGCTCCTACCTGAGACTGCACCTGTGCTAATCTTTCGTCTCTGAGTCGAGCTGCCTCATTTACAGCAGCCTTGACTTCTAGATTCAGCTTAGGAGAAGCCATGAGGATACAATTTTTAGGTGGAGGATATGTTTTAATTATGCTACCTTTAACATCATCTTCCATGCCACTTCTTAAAATGTTTTCCCATCTCACAGCTAAATCCTGATGTAAATTATCCCCAAAAGGTTCGTTTGTAGACTTCTCGTTACCCAGAAGTTTTAAGACATTTTCGTCCAAGGGAACAACTTCTAAAGATAATGGGTCTTCAGCACATTGCGAATTGTCGGCCGACATAATCCCTATAAATCAAGAACAGAAAACTTAGAATTTTCTTAAAAAGGGGATTCGAATTCTGATACAATTAATAACTGTTTCTTTGCATGCCACACAGGAAAACTGATTCATATTTTTATCAGTATTGCATAAAACTATACAAAATCTCATATCCACACAGATATGTTAGCTCATAAGCCAAAAAATAAACATTTCACAGATTTCCTTGCCACTACATTCATACCCCAACTTGTATGCACCCATAAAACTATATGAGTCATTTTTTGTAGTAGCAAAGTAGATCCACAGTGCTCCATATTTGTCATACCTACACAGGTATGTTAACTCATAAAACTATATGAGTTAATAATTCATTACTATTACAATTTGCCATCTGCTTTCTAAAACTGAATCATTTTATTTGTAAAATTCCAAACTTACCCTCATCTACATGCAAAAAGGGTGGAGGAGAGGCCTCCGAGCCAGATGATCTTGAATTAGAAGCCTCCCTTTCATGCTGCCTTTCATTCGACGCATTTAAGCGGCCATCTTTTAGCTCCTCGTATCTTCTTTTTAGTCTTCTCAAACGCCTACGAAGGGCCTCCGTCTCGTCTTCTGATGATGAACTACTAGAAGATCTGCGTCTTCGTTTTCCCATTTTGAAAAAATACCTTATTTGCCAGAATTTTCACAATTTTCGATGCCCAAATAAATTTGATGCAGTGACACCGGCACAAAGAAGAGTAATGAAAAGGATGGCGCTGAGAGCGCAGGGGTTTGTCAGGCTACCATGGAGTAATGTAAATAGAAGGGCAAATCGAAATTTTTTGCTTTAAAATTGTGGTGACATCTGGGGTAAAGTAGGGGTACTACACTGTGATCACGAGGACGAGACGCGGAATATAATTATATATTTCTGCATATAAGATTATTCACTTTTGTTTATAAGTATGTGAAAATAATTGTTAAAATGTGAAGTTAGAATAGTAAAATAAGGTTATTATATTATTTCAGAAGAATGTAAATAGTAAAAGTGGATGAACATCAATAATTTTATTTTTGATATAAACACCACAAATTTGATGATTTTTCGGCTAGAGTGAAAATTGGCGAAATTTAATTAAATTTCTGGCATTTCTTGTTCATATTGCACCCAAGTCGCCAACAACGGCCTCAGCATTGGTTACAGTCATTCAATAAGCAAGCCAAGGTTTTCTTCTTTGTATACTTCATTCTGTCGCAACAAAAAAATATATATATATTTTACTAGAATCAACTCGTACACGCGGTTTGTTGTTCTGGCTCGGTGACAGTAAAATTCTAACAGAAATGCATATAACAGTTTCCTGAGTCATCAGAATATACAATAGAAAAGTTAGAATTTGTTTGTTTCAAAATGATAGCAATATGAACTGAAAGTGTGTGGTACGCTTTATGCTTGCTACAGACTATGCGTGAATTCGCGATTCTTGTTTTATAATAAAATAATCAAATAATAATGATAATTCTCTAATTTTATACGAGCTGTAGAAATATTTCTATTTAGTTTTCTTCAAGTAAATTTGTACCAATACCAAATTTTACTGAATATCTATTACTATACATTCAAACATATTATTGATTATGTATATTGTTTACATAATATATCGAATTTATTTGTCAAAAAATGAAATATCAGTTCTATGCGCATTTTTACTGTTTTAATATATTGGAGTCGCTCACCTACTATCATCATCCCCTTATCTAATCGCACCTTATCGGTGACCGTGTTTAAAACTTTCTCCTCGTCGCCGTTGTTCTTTTGTCCGTCTTAGGAAGCGTTGGTAATGCGATAAGGACATTCTTGTTCGACTATGTGTCACATTTTGAGATATCCAAACAATGTCTGTTATTGTCGACGCTGATGTGCCTTGAAATCCCAGTTTATGCGACGCCATCGGAATTTCATATGCATTACGGATATGGAGCGATAAACGAAGAGCAGCGTTTTATTGATTGAAATTCGCTTTTAGGCCTTTGTTTTTAGTTTAGTCGATAACGGAAATATTTTAGGATTTCAGTCAGACGCGATCTTCATAGTTTCGCACTGGATCGCACGGAATTTGAGTAAATGGTTGCCTAAGCTACGGGCTGAAGAGTAGTGCATATTTTTGTATTACGTACAGTGTGTCCCAGAACGATGGAACGAAATTCATATTTGTTTTGTAGTTCAAACAGCTCAATTAATATACAGGGTGGTCTGTTGTATCAACTTAATTTGGGAATAGATGGTTTAGGATATGAGAAATCATAATTTGTCTATTTCGACGTATTCTCTAGAGGGCGCCACATTTATCATATTTTTTACGTAACTTTTTTGGTTCTAACGTCATCACGTTTTTTATTAAAAAATCTTAAACTTGCATTATTTTTGAGGAAAAAAGGTCATTAGTTTCAGAAATTGAATATGTTGAAGGCAGTAATAATGCTACGGATAGTACCTATTTTTCAACATGCAACATTTTTAAAATAGAAGCATACTGATTCTTCCTGAATTAGTTTGTGGATAATCCGCAGCGTGAACAAATTTATCGTCTTTTTTTCTCTAAATTCCGAAACAGATTTTTTAAATTGTTGTAATCTATTTTGAAATCCTCCCAAATATTCTCGTTACCCAGCACCTCTATTGAAATTTAATTGCGTTAAAAACTCATCTAAAGATGGTGATGCATATAAATTATGTATTATTGAATCGAAAATTGTTGTCAGATTTTGTACATTTTGTTTAGAAATTTTATTTTTGCAATTCTCACAAAAAATTCAGACTGTTTTGTTTTAAAGCTAATAGCTGTATTTTTAGATAAAAGTAAGGTACTCTAATACATACTTTGCATGCATCACAATCTTCAGATAAGTTTTTAACGGAAACGGCTGCTCCTGAAGACTTCAATAAGGTGTACATTTTTTAAGTAGAAAAGGTAGGGGGAAATGCTTTTCTATTCCGAAATGACATACACCGTGGCACAGAAAGTTGAAGTGATTTAAAAGCTTATGGCGTTTTCTTGGAGATAAAGGTAATTGTGCATAAAATTTGAATTTCCCGTTCCAAGAAACCTTCGCATACAAAATTTCATGAATTTAACTTAAAGTAGTCGAGAGTTATTAAAGAAAATGTAATTATTTTTTTAAATTTGACATCCTCTATACCCTAAACGAAGCGTTTCCAGGCCTAATCATAGATTTTTTTTTGCTTAAAATTGAACGTAGAATAACATATTAAAGTACGTACATCTCCTCCTGAAACACTCTGTAATATGTAATTATTATTATTATATATAAATATATAAATGATACTGCAAGAAAAAACTATTCTGCGAAATAATGCCCCGATCGGCGTTGAATTACTCCTGCAGTATCTGTGTGAACAGCCAAGAACCCTTGTCGGCCACACCACCAGACATAGACCGGTTTCGGGCTTGCTAGCCCTCATCAGTATGCCATAGGTGAGATAACCGACAATTGAACTGGCTGTTCCTTTATATGTATGTTCACATATAAACTAAGTGCGGGTGAGATATATCTCACCTATTATTATTATTTTTGCTGCATGTACAATTAGGGCGTATAAAACCAATTTTGCTTTAAAAAATAAATAAAAATTAAATGCTCTCACGTGTATTATCTACAATTTACTTTATTTGTATATTTTTAATGAAATCCCCAAATTTTCCGCAACGCTTTAATTTTCCGTCCGTCCGTCCGTCTCTGGCATGTCCTTAATTTGTCCAGGGTTTAGTGATAAAAACAATGCAGTTCGACGCTGACATTATAAAAACAATGCAGTTTCCAATTCGACGCCGACATTCAAGTTTTGCTGCTGTTCATACCTGAAGGAAGAGTCAAGAGTCCTCTGTCGTTAAAACATTATGTAAATCTGTGGGCAAGGCGTCACCGTTTCCGTGAATCAATCGCAATGCGGTTGTGGCTGACGAGATAAATAGAAGGAAGTCGCCCTGTAATCGGACTTCCTAATATGAGCCTATACATCCGGTAGCAGATTTTCGATCGGATAAGCTGTTGGGCATACTTGCCCTTAAATATTAAAGAAGGAAAAGTGTATTCGTCAACCTGTTGAACAAAATAGGGACTATCGTTTGCAATAATAATGTCACTCTTTAAAATGAATTTTGCGATTTCCTTTGAACTACTGATGTATTCGCAATGAAATATACGTTCAGCTTTTAACATTAGCCCTCAAAGTCGCCGTATTGCTCGTGCTAAAATGATGAAATTTGTGGTATTTTTTAGGTACAGAAATCTCGAAAAATAAAACACTAGAGTGAAAGTAATGTCACGGGTTTCCTAACCCGACTTTTTCTTTTACCAGAAAAACAAACAGTTAATTTTAACTGATATTAACACTCTGTACACTACTAATT
This sequence comes from Monochamus alternatus, assembly GCA_037114965.1. Classification (NCBI taxonomy): domain Eukaryota; kingdom Metazoa; phylum Arthropoda; class Insecta; order Coleoptera; family Cerambycidae; genus Monochamus; species Monochamus alternatus. The sequence goes on along the minus strand of CM073426.1, from coordinate 5,877,881 downwards.
ACCACTCAATTAAACACTATTTAATTAATCACTACCTAATCGCTCTGAATTCTAATTAATCTCTCCGAAATATCCAAATAACAATTCTCTAATTCAAGACTGACTCACTCGGCCATTTATTCTTCTTTTATAGACCAAATATTCCAGGTATTTTCTAGCAGCTCTAGATCCATTTCTCGAACGATTTTCGTCGATTCTCAATTTTCTAGTCTTGCCTCGATACACGGCATTATTTTGTTTGTTTACCAGAATCGCGTAGAGGTGAACCGGCCAATCTAGCATTTTGCGATACCACAGTCGTTGAATTGGGTGCGAGCGGGGCAAATTCTGTGACGGTAATATCAAAAATAAAAGTATTGGTGTTTTGATTATACACTTTTACTATTTAAATTCTCGTCATAACTTTTAAAATACAATTATTGTAAGATACACATTATTTTGCTATTCTAACCTCACATTTACTTAGAAACAAAAGTGAACAATCTTCTATGCAGGATTATGTAAGTTTAAACAATATTTGCATCAACAGTTGAATTTAAAAAAATACTTATTTTGAAAGATTTCTGTACCTAAAAATTTGTTGGTTAGACCGCTTTCTGTCGTTTTATATACATTTTATTATATATATACAAAAAGTTTGTATGTACATAAAATGTACTTTTGAACTGCTGACGTATTTGTAATGAAATCTATCCACTTTTAACATTAGTTGTTTCACTCACCAATAGGGACTTAATAAAATTTTACTCAGTTCAGAAACTGTTTTAAGGGAGTCATTATTATTGCAAAACCATGTACATAAAGCAGTCTATTTTTAACGCGATACATTATTATTTAATGCGAGTCAAAGTTTAACATTGTATTTTATTTTTATCAACTTCCTTATGTGGGTGTATGATTTGTTAATATCTTCATTTTTCTACCGCAATTTCCTGTAAAAATCTAATTCTGACTAATTTGTAGTTTTTTAATTTCCAAATTTGTCCTTCAAAGGTAATCAACTAGAATGTAATATACTTAACGATAAAAGTGTGGAAAAAAAATTCTACCGTTAATAACTGATTCCAATATAGTTGTTTGATTATTTTCCAAAGCATGTTTTTCATAAATTTAATGTATTTGGTATTGATTGTCTTCCTACGTGCTCACAATACCTTTCGACTAATCTTGTAGAGCTATGTACAAATTTAAAATAAATTGCTGTAAGCTTTATGAAAGATAAAACTGGTAAAAGATTATGACCTAAAAAGTTATTTTAAAACATGAATGCATTTAACAATAATCAATGTCTTAGATAGGCTTTATTAATTCTTGAATTGCATAGCATTGCTTTGAAATTGCATGTATAATTTTTATTCTGCTTTCGATAGTAATATATGGAACGTGAATTATCAACAATTTCTGATAGTACATAATGTGTTATATTAGTATTATCTGTTTCTTACTAATGTGGTCCATATTTATTTATTTTTTTAATAAAAATATGTTACACGTCTAATCGGTAGTAATTTGAAACATTAGACAGTCAATAATTCATTAAACTATGGACCACAATGGATATTTAAAAAAATAATAAAGGATTTACTGAAACAGATCATTTTCTTATTCTTAGTGAGCAATCTATAGCCAGTGCCCGGGCAAGCGTTATGATATACGATGATGTCAACAAGAAATGGGTACCATCGGGCACGTCATCGGGCCTCTCCAAAGTGCACATCTACCAGCATACAGTACAGCAAACGTTTCGAGTCGTTGGCAGGAAGCTTCAAGATCATGAGGTATTTATAGTGTACCCCATTTTAAATAAATTTGAAAAAGTAATGATCAACATTGTATGAAGAAATTGGAGAAAATATGTTAAAATTTAAATTATATTTTCTTCATCAGTTTATAAATAAGCCCCATTTTAAATAAATTTGAAAAAGTAATGATCAACATTGTATGAAGAAATTGGAGAAAATATGTTAAAATTTAAATTATATTTTCTTCATCAGTTTATAAATAAGCCCCATTTTAAACATTAGTAATAACTTTTAAATGTTCAGGATGTTTACACAGGCACTGACCATTGTGGTAAGGCATTCGTAAACACTGATGTCATTAAAATTTTACTGATAAGAAGGGGGTAACAACTGAACCCGTAGAGTGATTCACATTCCTCTTCTTTATCCAAATGCATTGCCTGGCAATCAGTGCATTACCAGTAATGTTAATTTTGATTCTCTTACCCGCAGGTCGTAATCAACTGTGCCATTCTAAAAGGACTGAAGTACAATCAAGCCACGGCTACATTTCACCAGTGGAGAGACAATAAGCAAGTTTACGGGTTAAATTTTAGTTCCAAAGAAGACGCAGATTGTTTCGCCAGAGCGATGTTCCATTCGTTAGAAGTAAGTGAGGGTGGTGATTGTGTTTTTTGTGTGCTATAAAAGGGGCTTTGTTGTTTGTCTGTTTCGGTTTTCTGGAAAGAAAACCGCCTCCACTTCATTATTTCCAGCTTTTAATGGAGTGCATTGTTTCTTACATTTTAATGAGTGCTATAATTGTCTTTTGTGTAATTTTAAATTACTGTAGCATAAGCATTTTTTCTTATTTTTATTTTGAATTTATTGCCAGCACCTTGGCTGTATTTTCTGTGGGAGGAAGGTCGGGCACTCTATAGTTATCAAGAGTGGCTGCTATGTCATTTTTGAAAAATACCAAATTCCGTCAATTTTGAGATTTTTTTCAAGTTTGCGTACATTTTTTTCAACACCCTGTCTACTGAAACTTAGATCAGGTCATCTTAAGTGATTATACCTGGTCCAGTTTTGTTAAACGCTATGTATAAGAACTCAGAAATAACTTTCTAATAACTTTCCATTAAAAATGTAATAAATAGTGCAAAGTAGTATAAAAAAAAAGTTGACTCGAACCACCGACCTTACGATCAGTATGCTGAGACGCTTTATCCATGGTAGGATTTAACAAACTTGTTGGATATTATAAATCTCTGTGTAGCTTACCGAAGAGTAAACAAAACTTTTGATATGTTCAAATTAAGATTTCCAGTAATATTGTCGTGGAAGGACCTGTGTAGGTTCCGGAGGGCAAAATAAACACCCTTGTCGTGAGAAGGGTCTGAATACAAATTCTTTTTTCATCATTTTTGAGGCATTGCCTAACATTTGTCAAATTTCTACAAAGAAGCGGCTCACTTCATCTTTGTTGTGTAGTAATTCCTATGTATAAATTTTTTATTCAACAGGTACTTAGTAACATAGTTAGGCAACCGCCACAGCCGCAATACGCACCTCCGATGCAACAGATCCAGCAGATGCCGCAGCAGCCTGCGCAGATCCAAATGCAACAGCAACCCCCTCAGCCCCCCCAGATGCCCCAACAGAACCAATACGACGAAGACATGGGCTACCGTACCATGACCAGGGAAGATGTCGCCATCCTTCAGGAGAGGAGGATATCCTCCAACGTCATGTCTCCCCAACCTACCTCTCCCATGACTCCTCAACAGAACAACGTCGTTCCTGCGCCACCCGCGATGCCGATGGGCGCTCCCAGCCCCGTGTCTCCCCCACAGGGCGCTCTGGGCAGTAGAGAGGGGCACCAGCGTACCGTAAGCGCTCCCCCCGCCCCGCCGCCACCTCCAGGACCGCCCGCACAACCCGTCGTTGCGGCTCCCCCTCCGCCACCGCCCCCTCCCATGAACATGTCTCGGTCGCAGAGTAGCGACGGAGGGGAGGTTAATTCATTGGCGGCGCAATTGCAGAACGCCAGGCTCAAACGGAACAATAAGGTAAGTAATTTTTTTTATAAGAAAATAAATTAAAAAATGTACTACTTGTTCTTCCAAGTCATTTCCTTTAAAAATGAAATTAAAAAGTGTCTAAATATAAATAAATATTTAATATACAGGGTGATTCAGTCATTATGTTATTAATTTCAACCACGTATTCATGGAAGCCAAAGGAAGACAGAAACTCAAAAAAAAGTTACTACTCGACCTTTTAAATTAGAAGTAAATTGACCCATAATTCAAATATTGCGTTCGAGCGTTGAAGCAAAACAGCGTTGCCATATCAGAACCACATAATAATGTACTGACAGTCCTCAACAAAGCATTTAAAATGCAAATTTACGTTGGCGTGTAGAGTGGGTGTTTCCCACAATATTTTTAGTACCTAATACAAAATTATATGTAAAACGACAGATATTTATGGTCATTTATTTTCAGAATACTCCACCACCGACTGAAAATAGTGGATCGTCGACGAGTAGCGGAGGTAGTAGTAATTACGGGACATTAGGAAGAGGGGGAGGCGGTAGCATGGCTTCCATGATGGACGAAATGGCCAAAACATTGGCTAGGAGAAGGGCAGCGGTAAGTGGAAGATATTTTTTAGTTTTGCCACTCTAGTTAAAAATTTCGCTACAACAGGTGGAGAAAAAGGTGCCCGACAAAGACGACGAGGATAAAAAGGCAGCCATCTGGGAGAAGACGAACACTCTGCCGAGCAGCACGTCGAAATTCAACTCGGAATCCCCCAAGAGCGTGAGAAAGAGGTTCGGCTCGGCCTCCGAGGAAACTATACTGAAAGTGAACGGCCTATCGGAGGTTGGTAGCCTCTCGCTCGGACCAACGGAAATCGAAAGCCTCAAAAACTACTTAGTCACAGAAATGAGGAAAGAATATGCTAAAATGAAGCAGGAAATTATAGACGGTAAGGATATGCAACGAATCGTCTTGACAAATTACGTATTTATTTGTGGAATATTTTCAGTAATCAAATCCGAGCTGAACAGGAGGTAATTTACTATATACGCCCAGGAACCACAGAATAAACCACCGACTCGTTGAAGCTACATGTTTTTTGTATAATTTTTACACACGAACCAGACTATATACGCGACAATTTGTAACAAATATTAACAATAAGTAATAGACGTCGATAGATACTGAACGTAAGTAATGTACGTTGTTATTGACAAGGGGGGTATAATCAATGTCTCGCATCGGCTGTCCCGTACATCTGAACTACTTCTATTAAAACCAACCGAAATCACTTAGGTAGGTAAATTTTTTATATGACAAAGATAAGTTGGGGGTTACGTAACGGGAAGCAAGACATTTTCCAATACGAACAAATTACGGGACGTTTGAACTACTGCCTATAAATTCGATTTCTCATGTTTTCGCTTCGACGTATGGCTTTTTTGTATTTTAAATATTATCGAGAGTGGGGTTCTGTAAATTTTTAAACTGGATAGCTCGCCGGTCCGGTAGTTTGTTTCCCTTCTCGCATTGGAAGGTGCTCTGCCCGAGAAGTACCGGATGGCTGAGAATTTTAAATAAAATGCTATTATAGATGTCGTGAAAAACTAGAGCACTTTTTATTTTATAAGTTCTAACATAGTATTTATTTTAATATTGTATAAGTTATATTATTAAATATTTAGTGATTCCTATGTTGCGCAGAAGCGGAGGAAGGGCTTATTTGTTTTTAGTAAGAATTAGGAGTATTTTTTTTTTTTTTTTTATTAAAATTTGTGATTAACTTGCTTTTGTTTGAAAAGAAAATAAGCGGTGATATTATGAATTTATAAGTGATGCGTTTATTTGTGTTTTTACTGTATATTACGAAATTGTGTGGTGTGCAATTTTCTTTGATTTTAAATTAAATAATTAATTTTTAAATTTTAAGTATTAAAATAGAACTACAATTGTGTAAAAAAATTTAACATAAAAATTAACCAAACAACACATTTAAAAGAGTAATGGATTTGAGAATAAAGTCCAAATAGCTCATAAACTTATATTTATTCGACTATCGGTTTCGCAGTTTTAAAAAAATTACATTTTTAGGTCAATAATGCTAAAGATTTCAATATAAAAAACACCTGTTGCCTTACAATTATACAAAAAATTCAAAATTTTAACAATAAATAAAATTATGTACGTTTAATTTGAAAAAAAAAAACAATTTAGAAAATATATTTCATCCTTTGGTCTTGAAAATCGAAGAGGTACGGAAATAATTTTAATGTGAAATTTCTACGAAAACTATAAAAACAAAAAAAAACACAAAATCTTTTTTTTCTATAAAAACTGTATGAAGATCATCTTGTAAATAATATTAATAGATTTATTAACAGAACTGTGCATATACATGGAGAAACAAAAAGAAACTAATTATAAATAAACTTTAAAATGTAAGATTATGTGTGTTAAGTAAATTAAATTTAACTTTTCCGAATATATCAAAATTTCAAGACTCAAAATTAGGAAATTACTAATTTTGAGCTCCATACTTGTCATAATAAGTCTATTTTTGGCAAGTAGCTTTAGAATTAAAGTTCACACAGTGGAAAGTTCTATACTTTTATGTAAAACAATTACATATTTTAAAAAAATGTTTTTCCCCTAGATCGAAATGATCAACTTTCCATCCTGCCTGATACAAAAACAAACAATTTTTCCTATAAAATATTTCCAAATGTTGTAAATTTGAAAATTCTTGATATTTTACAACTGTTTATAATAAAACAAAAAATATATATTTTGTGACTTTATATTTTCAGAGTTTTCGTAGAAATTTAAATGGTAAAATTACTTCCATACCTCTTCGATTTTCAAGACTAATGGAAGAATACATGTTTTATTTATATAAATTATTGAATTTTATACTTTTTGGTATATTTTTTACAACTCTGTTTTTTTTTTCAAATTAAGTATAAATTAATAATTGTATTTATTAATGTTAAAATTTGTATTTTTGTCAAGGCATTTAACGGGTGTTTTTTATAATGTAGTATTTGGCATTATCGACCTGAAGATGTAATTTTTTTAAACTGCGAAACCTGTAGTTCAATAAATGAGTGAGATACTTGAACTTTTTTAATAAAACCCTAACGTATTTTTTACATATATGAGTTGACCTTCTTCAAAAAATTAATAGTAATAAAACGATATACCTACATCGTCCAGTAAGATAGATATCGATACAAAAAGTAACATATCAACGTCAGTCATAATTTTTAGTTGCTCAACTGGATCGAAATAAACCTTCCAGAACTTCCTTAAGGATAACCGTACGTTGATTCGCAAAACACGTTACTTAATTTATCGAGGAAATAAAATTTTTGTATATAACGCCCGAACTGTCCCGTACAAAATAAAAACGCTAAGTCATCGCCCTCCCCCGCGCTGCGCAACGCCCTGTAAATAACTTCTTAGCTTAAGGAACTTCCATGGACAATTTCATCATCTACATCAAACAGCTGTTTTCCTCTTTTCGCGGTTCGCCTCGCTATTACTTTATTCGTTGGTCTGTCGAGTGGGACTCCGACAAAAATCAAAATTAGTAACTTAAGGGCAAGTTATATATTTTTTCCTGGTCGAGGGCTCAGTATTTTAGCAGATGATTGTGCCAATCCGTATCCGTTCGGGGTATATGAATAAAGTAATAGATTTATTTTTATTGTGTATAACGAGAGAAAGCAATGGCTACGTATAATATAGGCTCCCAGCGGGTCGTATAAAGAAGCTTGCTAGTTTAGTGTCAAATCATGTAATACATCGAAATTTTGCCATTGGTCATCATTCTTTTGTTGCTCGACCTATCAGTAACTATTTATTGTCGAAGAACAATTCTGTCCCGTCAAAGCATATAGGGTGTTCCGAATTGCAGAGACCATAATTTAAACGGGTGCTAGAACTTTCTAAAATAGGAAAATAAGTTCTTATAAATTTAATATGAGTCCAGAAATGGTTCGTTTATGAAATACAGATCATTAAGAATTAAAAAAAATATATATATATTTTTTAATCAGCAAAAATTTTAAAAATTGGCTCAAATATTTTTTACTTTATGCTGCTTTTTTGGAAAAATATCTTAAAAAATTATAATTGGGGGAATCCGACCCCTTTCTTCCCTCCAAATATGTTGCAACGTACGCCTATGGTTACGTTCATTTGATAGCATATTTGATCTGTAAACTTTTGTAAATTTTTACATTTTCTTAGTCAATGTGAATAACTTTTACTATAAATCTGTACAGAAGTGTTCAAATTCAACACAACAAAGCACTTATAAAGGAGAAATAAAACATGAGTAAAGCCCGTATGACACAATCATATTTTTCAACAAATTAATGGAAATAAATATGTACAAGCACATTTTTTTCAGCAAAAATGTGATGTAAAGAATTGTTTGCAAAATATTTTTCTCTAATTTTTTTTCAGAAGTGCAAATGGAAATTTTATAAATAAAATATAGTAGAATTTTCCAAAGAAACATGATCGTATCATACATGCTCAAGACAATGTAAAATATTTAAAAAATTGAGCTTTAAATAAAAAAAATGTCAGGTCATAAAAGTTTGCAATTCAAATTTTATATCAAATTAATATAATTTCAAGATCATGGGGATATCTTGAAAAATATTTGGAGGGGAGAAAGGACGTCAACCGTCAACGTAAATAATATTTTAAAGATTTTTTCCAAAAAAGCAGCATAAAGTAAAAAATATTTGTGCTAATTTTTAACTTTACAATTATTAAGGTCATTAAATAATTTTTTTTTTTTTTATTTCGAAAATTATGCATTTCCTGAGCTATATTTATATGAACTTATTTTCTCATTCAAAAAGCTATAGTTTGGCTCTTGCAATTCGGGACATCCTGTATAATGTCCTCCAAGACGCTGCCTGCTTTTTGTTTCGGTAATTTTATACAAAAACCGACCAATTTGATAAACTCTCAGAAATGCCTAATAGTTATTGATGCGTTGACGATTTTTTTAATTACCGAGAACCTGTCTTGTGGGTCTCTACTGAATGAACGTTGAAATTTGTAAGCGATTTGTATAAATGAGACATAATCAGTGATGACGGTATGATTTTTTATTAAAACTTGGTGATATTGTATTATCTATTTGCATTTTAGTTTCATATATTGCATTTCTATTGTATATTTCTTATCGGCGATAAATATACGTTATTATATATATTTTTTTTAGTTGGAATATTTTTGTATGTGATCTCAGTCAAAATTAGCACAATTTTGGTTCCATATTATATTTATATTTTCAAGGTGTTTAACTGTAATTATCTTTGCGTTGTGCATTTTACAGTGTATTTGAAATAAACACATTTAAAATATTTGTGGTTTTGCTTTTATCTACAGGGCGTAACTGAAAGTCTTGGCTATACATTGGAGATCCTTTCTACATCATAAATAGACAAAAAAATTCTTCCAGAAGCATTTCAATTTAAAAATTCAGTGTTCAAACTAAATTATTTAAAAAATCACTTGATGTTATGGCACTTTCAGTAATAATTAAGTATACAATGTCTGACATTTATATTTATATATATGTTTGTAAGTTTGTGGTTTTTTATCATAATAAATTTGAAAAGAGAAGAAGAAATGGAGAGAAAGTTACCAACCCCATCTACCAAACTACATAAACGTATGTATACATGTAAATAAATCTGAACATATGAGGTGTGGCAATTAAGTTCTGGGAATTTGTCGATGAAAAAACAAGCAAATTAAATTTCACCAAAATTTTATTATCGACCTTCACAATAATCTCCCTCTAATTCTACACAACGATTCCAACGTTGCTCCCCCGATTGGAAGCACCCTTGGTAATCCTCCGCAGTTTACCCGTTCAGCATCACGATTACAGCTTCTTTGACCTCCTGTATGCCGCCATGATGAGTTCCCTCGACGTGCAATGCTGCTGCAATTTTGTTTATTTTAAATTTAATCCAAAACTGTATTTATTATTAATTAAGAGTCCTCAGTAATAGTTACAAATTCTCTAAAATCGAAATTTCAACATAATTATTTTATGTAAGAAAGTAACAAGCCCCACTGAAATTATTACCACTATTGATTAAAAGATGTCGCCACAAATCGACTATTTCTTGACTCAAGTCGACCAATGGGCCAAGTTTTTAGCAAAAAAACATAAGAAGCCACAGAATTCAACGTAAAAAATTACGTTTTATATTATTTATTAACAAAGAAAAACTTTACTAGGCTTAATATTATTTATATGTAATTTTTAAAATCTAATAGTGTAATAAATGCTTTTCTAAAGTTTTCTAGTCAGCTGGCTTTTAATCATTCAGAAAAAAAATTAGAATAATGCAAAAGCCTGTTCCAAACAAATAAAATGTTGCAATCTGTGAAATCCTTGCGCGATAAATGTGCACAATAGTGAAATTAGAAAATGCTTAGATATGTTAAAACAAAGAATTTATATCCAATTTTATAGTTTAGGATACGAAATAAACTATATGGTAGTTGTGAAGGAATTCCATGAGATAACGGAGCTAAAAATTTTTTATAAAAATCGACGAAATAAATGTATGAGAAGTAAGTAGTATTTTAATTAAAATACTGTAAATATGGAACTGGTATTTGGAATTTAGATGATTAAAAGCCAGCATATTTGAAAACAATAAGGAAGAGAATATTAAAATAACTACTAAATTACCTATTTTGCAGTAAATCAAGATTTTGAATATATTTAAAAATGAAAGTATCAAAATCGTAGTAATTAAAAATGTTATATTTGATGTACTTTGTAGCAGTCTTAAATCTTTTTACTGTATTAGAAAGGTATTTTAAGCTAATATAAATCAAATATCCTATCAATGAAGTAATCCTTTTATGTAAAAGTTTTTATATATTTTTAAGTATTAATAATATTGTGTGAAACTAACTAAAAATATATAAAAACTTTTACATAAAAGGTGAACATTATTCAAGTAGGTATTGTCATATTTAATTCATTGACAGGCTGTCACTTTTTGTCATTGTCGATATTTAACTTCAAATAATTTTAATTTTTATAATAATGTTTATAGTTAGATATTTGATTCAATTTAAAGGAGACCACCTGAAGAAGCAATCCTAAAAATGCAGAAATAGGTCAGATTTCATCTATTGTGGTTGAATTGTCGTGTTCCCACTGTCAAAAAGTGAAGTTAGATATTTATAGTGTTTCATTAAAGCAGGTTAGTAAATTAGATTAATTTCTTTAGATAATTATTGAATAGAGCTTTGTCTGTGGAATTGTTCATTAGCATACCTAGACGTTTGGTATTAGAGAACATACATATGATTTCATTGATAGGAATTGTAGGATATTTGATTTATATTAGCATAAAATACCTTTCTAATACAGTAAAAAATGTTGCAAAAGCTAATAATAAGTAGTATATGGGTAGATATTGTGGGTGTAATTCAACGCAGGTTGGTGCTTTTGTCCACTGAGTAGTTAGTTTCACACAATATTATTAATACCTAAAAATATATAAAAAGTCTTAAATCTGATATTCAAAATTGTAGGTTCAAGATAAGCAGACGTTTTTATAAAAAAATACTTTTTCTCCTAAACTTAAATTTAAAGAAATTTCAAGCTCTATCTGTGGACACACTGTTTATATAAACCATTTTAGTTACACTATAAAAATATCAAGAAAACCAAAATTTTTTAAAATATTCAACATCTATGTCTAGGGAATGAAAGTGTATAATTGGTTGCATACATTTGTAAAATTGCGAGTAGACTCCAGATACAACAAAACATAGAATACGTGCCTTTCCTTTATCCTACAATAAATAGAAAAACCATTACCATCTGTAAGCTTTGTTTTCTGGTACAATTTCCAATTACAAAGCGTCAAGCCAAAATCACTAGGCATTTGTATTTGAATTGTAAAGTATGTAAAGGCATGCTTAAATACTTTAGTGGCTCATTATAACATTTGCATGCATTTATTATGAACAATATTTTGATAGATAAAATATTTAGCAGCAAAGTACACTCGAGATTTATATGGTGAATATTTTAATACTTACCTATGTATTGTATACATGGAAATAATAGGTATCTGTAAACAATGACGAAGATGTAAAATTTCACAGGGAGCACGGCTCCTACTGCCCTCCCGCCTGCGGGTGCCTATGAATTTATTACTAAATCTTAAACAGATCGCAGCTGAATACGAACGACTGATGGTCATAGAAAATTTGTAAGTATTAAATTTTCTATGTTTATGGTCATGAAAGCCCGCACTTTGATCGCTGATCTCAGGTCCGGACTTTGGTGACCACCTTAATATTTTAATATACTTTATTTATTTAAAACAAATATAATCATATTCATGCCAGCTAATCGACGGAAACATCCCGTTTATTTACCTGCAGGTGTCAAGGCCCCTACCGACGAGTGTTCGAGTGTCGTTTTTATTTAGACCCAACAATCTACTCGCAGTTGCATTGGAACCGTACTTGCATAAACTTCGCGTCGTTCCTTTGTCCCAGAACAGTGCAGTGCAGCTTATCACCAAATATTTAACATTGGTTTTGCCTTTCTGTGTGTTACTATGTCTTATCGACCTCCCGCTCGCTCCACCGTGGAGAACTGGATAAAAGATTATCCAGATTTAGAATTTGACGGAGTAGAATTAAGATGCAAAATTTGTGACTGCTACATATCATGGAATTATAAAACACGGGTCGTGGAACATATACGCTCACAGAAACACAAAGCTCGTGAAAGTAACGATATGACGACCAGTGAACGTCAACAAGTATTTAACGGCGATTTGCTAAAAGTGATGGTGGGCTGTAACATTCCAATGAATAAACTGAATAACGCGGTTTTTAGACAATTTTTACAAAACTGTGTGAACGGAAAGTACAATAATGTGACAGTGCCTGCAGAATCCACGCTGAGAACAAACTATTTGCCGACGGTGTACGACGAAGTTAAAACAAAAATTATTTCCGAATTGGAGGACAAATACGTCTGGATTGGTGTTGATGAAACCACCGACCCATGTGATCGGAATATCGCTAATGTGTTGGTTGGAGGAATGGATGAGACTACAGCAATGCCAGCACGTTTATTGTCTTCAAACATTATGGAACGGGTGAACGAGGGCACAATATGTCAAATGATAGATGACAGTCTCAAAACTTTATGGGATGAGAACTATGAAGCCAACAAAGGCCGCGTGCTACTTTTCGTAACCGGTGCGGCTGCATACATGAAAGCGGCTGGGGAGCGTGTATGCGAGACCTACTGCAATGCGCTGCATGTGACGTGTCTCGCAGATGGACTTCATAGAGTCGCCGAGACAATTAGAGAGTGCTATCCTAACGTCGACAAACTGATAGCGAATGTAGCGAAAATATTTTTGAAAGCGCCAGCCCGAATAGATTTGTTCCAGGAAACTCTTCCAGGGGTGCCATTACCTCCAGAACCTATTTTGACACGTTGGGGTACGTGGTTGGAAGCATCGTCATATTACTACGTTCATTTTGACGGCATAAAAAGTTTTGTACGGCAACTGAACTCGAGTGATGCCACTTCTATTTTATATGCTAAAAAGATATTTAACGATCCTAGACTTCGTGAAGATTTAACATACATACATTTTAATTATTCGCGGATACCTTCAGTTATTCGCCGTCTTGAAACAACTGCGACAGGATATTCGATAACTAACGCAGTAAACAATGTTTATGATTTGCGACATTTTATTTCCCAGTTATCAGGACCTAGTGCTGAACGTGTCAAGAAAAAAATTGATACCGTTTTGCAGACAAATCCGGGATTTCTAACTTTATGCAGTATAGTAGATCTTTTTGAAGGCAAAGAAGTAGATTTTTCTGAACCCAGCCTAAATGTACCATCCGTGAAAAATTATACGTATTTTAAATATGCCCCAGTGACCTCTGTGGACGTTGAACGTACGTTTTCGAAACTTAAATGGATTTTTAAAGACAAACGCCGCAGCCTGCTAACACCTGAACATTTACAGCAGCTGCTGGTTATTCAGTTTTATTCCTATACTACAAGTGAATAGTTATATCGAGTTTTGTAAACTAATAAATTTCATATCGATAATGCTGGATATTATAAATCACCAGTACAAGGTAAGATGTTGCTTTTAACGTTTTGTATGTGTTTGCACATCGGTTTCTACAAATATTAACTGATAATGACGTCATCTGAGGACGAGGTGCGCGCTTACTCATGAGTTAACATATTTTTCCGAAAACATTATTTTCTTTTTTTACCCGCCTATGATATAGACTATCTCTTTTTATTTTCTAAAAGTCTGCGCCACAGTTATAAACTGTGTCTGCGCTCTACTAATAATAAGTGACTGCCAAAAAGTGTCCGCAAGAAAGACCTATTATAAATAGAAAAAAATAAATTGTATATAAGTTTTGGCAAGAATTCTGACGACTTATGTCATACGAGCAAATGAATAATTCATTATATTTTCTTCAAAATATTTAAGAAACTGCAACTGAGAATAATAAAACTATATACTATACTAAATGTTTATACTATACATATACTGCACTTAATTATAAAACGTGACCAAATATCGAAAATTACGTTGACAATAAAAACAGTTGCGTAACGTCAGTCGTGACGTAAGTCGTCCGAATTCTTGCCGCAACATAGTTTTTATAGATTAAACCACAAAAGCTTTGCATCCATCTAAATAGAAAATGTTAATATTTTGTGTTTCTCTACCCCTACCCTTGTTTGTCTAAAATAAAATGCATCAAATCGTAAACAATTGTAACTAATGTAATTATAATGTTGTAACAAGTTATTATTACATGTACATATATTTATTGCAAAGTAATTCTTTATAAGTTTTACAATTATATGTATTTATTATTACCTTGAATTATAATAAAATCTACTAGAAAATTTAAAAACAGTTTTTATTCGCCAACGCCTATAAAGCGCATGTAAAATTATAAGCACACAATGATTTAAGCATCGTCTGCTAAATCGCGTCGCCTTAGCACGATTTAAGTAACCGTGCCAACATGATTGTGAAACTTTTGATGGTCACTGATTCGATAACTTCGCGTGGCAGTGGCAGCGAATCGAAGATCGGCAAAATGGCGGGAAGCGCGAGAGAACAAAATGTAAGCATAGCGTTGCGCCACTGCATATTGACTCGCGGTTCTCTAGCGGCGTCTCGCTTTTCTTTACTCCACTCGGCACTCACTCATATGCGACCGGTCTTCGTCGATGGCGGATTAGTGTCACGCATGGTGCAGGGAAGTCGTGAGGTAACGTAGTTCGTTTTATGAAATAAAAAAAAGTAATCGTCGCGTAACAGTGTAGATTCCGCTGCAGCAGGAGCTTTTCCCAGTGACCTTTTTTATTCTGTTCGACTTCCATTGTAATAGAAGAGTTGGATTGATTTGTTTGGTTAACCCGCCGTATTGATTTGTTATTGTCGAGGTAAGTAAACAATGTATTTCTTAAAAGTTCCGAAAATTGTTTTTTATTTGTTAAAACAAAACGTGTAGTGCATCTACTTTGAATCTTAATAGAGCAGCAAGTCCCTGGCCTTTTATTTTCTTATACACGATATTCTTTGGACTGTGCCAGAAAATATTAAATAGATGTTCTGAAGAAAATAAATGTGTCACCTGTCGTCAAAATATACGTGGATTAAAAATTATTATTATTCTTTCGAGAAAACGGCGAAGCACTATATCTACAAAGGTACAATTTATTGGAATAAAATGACATTTCCTCATCAGTTTTTGAACTAGTGGATGTTCTATGTAGAAATTTCAATAGATTTCTGTTGGCGAGTAAGAGAGAACTAAGAACTAATGTTTAAAATTGATTAATTGCCAAATTAGTTTTAAAGAGTGCCGTTATTATTGCGATAGATTGTATCTTGTATAGGAAGAATTAGAATTTGCAGATTAAGTAACTACTTTCTCTATTCAATACTTTTTTATAAGTATACCTGTGTGTTGGGTAATAGGATATTGCAATCTTTTTTTATGACTTTGCCATTCAAGCAACGAAATATCATTCAACTCGTACATTATTTTCGCCAACCATTTTTTGTAATTTGATGCAATGTACAGAGTGTCTTACAAGTCGTTACAATAATTGGTGATAGAATACTTGATTTTGAGTCGATTGAAACAAACATACCTATATACCAAGTGTTACAATATTTGTGATAATTAATTTTTTAATATTTCATTAATTTAACCGTGCTTTTCTACAATTATTGAAGTGTAGAAGAAAAGCGAACCTTTTTATACTTAACAAATATTTCTATACTTTTTTTATTAGGAATGAATGGATTATTTAAATGATTTAACCAATAAAATCCAAAGTAGCTTCGTTACCTAGTTTTCTACTTTGTAAAAGCGAAGAGTCAAATTTAAACGTGGATTTTATTTAAACCTTTGTGTGTAGGTTTATTCAGATATTATTAAAAACTTACCCAAGCAATGCTCTTTCAGTTCTTAGGAACAGTTCCTTGATAAACATTCTAAAAATTAGGGAAATTAATCTTAACACGTTTAAGTATGCAGGGAGCGCATTCGCCAAAACAGAGGACAGCCGTTTAGTATGTAATAAAAATGGTTTAAGAAATGAAAACAGTATAAAATAAACGTTTAAATCACAAACGTCAAAATAAATGTGACAATTAATTATTAGTAGGTAATCACTAATGTGAGTTTGGTTTCAAAATAAAATATGAAATAATATCAGTTTTCGCAAAAATAGTAAAAATATTTTCATTGCCATCTGAGTAACCGTCGATATTCGACCATAGGTATGTTTATTAGGTTTTTTTGTTCACTTTTGCCCTCTAAAAAACCTTTCGAATACTGGGGGTTTCTTCCCAATCGCCCTGTATAAGATAGATGTCTATGTCTTCATATTTTGTCCCAGATATGTCACTACTGCTGTATGGTCCACCTTGTATATCTACCATTAGTTTTGTATTTCCATCAGTTCGAATTCGATTTGACCTTCCTTTATGCACTAAAACGTACCACTACATTTCGCCCATAACTTTAAAAAGAATTACTCTTGCGAATATAAAATGTTCATTGTGATGTAGAGATTCGATCCGCTTCAAGTAATCTTTTTCATATATTTCCGTTTGGAATCCAACATCCAGCAAATAAATGGCCAGCGAACGGTTTCTGTCACAAAACGCGTCCGTTTTTGTGTTACATGGTTAATGATTGCGAAAGTGTGTCGCCAATTAACATGGTAATTAAATGCTTTTTGGAAAAGTAATCAGTTGGATTATGCTAATTTATTTTGTTAACCAAGTAATTAACGATATTTATACTTAATGAGGAATGAAGATGATAGTGAAATCGTGGGATATAAATAGGTATTGCGTTATGTAGCCGCAAGGTTATTTCCAAAAATGGAGAACGATAGGAGAGGATTTCGAACTACACACCAAGCAGGTTATCAAAAAATGCAATCTCACTACGTGGTAAACGGAAATAGAGCTATATTATATGTACTATCGTTTGCAATATTAATGACATTCACTAAAATGAATTTTGCGATTTCTTTTAAACTTCTGACGTATTCATATTGAAATCTGCTTTAAATTTTTAACATTAGTTATTAGTTGTTTCACTTACCAAGAGAGATTCAATGAAATTTCTATTCAGAACTTCCAGAAGTTCAAAAACTGTTTTAAGAGAGTGTCATTATTATTGCAAACGATTGTATGTATAGGGAGGGCGGGAGGCTTGTTTTAACATTGAAATTTAAAAAAGTGAAAAAAAAACAACAGCACGAATGCTATTTGTTTTCATTTCTATTTAGAATGGAAATTAATGGCGAATGTACGAGTTTTTCTTCAACCGTCACAAAATATGACAATTTTTGGCTGTCAGAAGCCTCTAAGGTTGACATTTTCCTTACTGTGATGGTATCTTAGCAACAAGTAGGTATTTACTTTTAAACCCAGGACCTAAAGTTGAAACCTTTTAATCCTTAGATTAAAGGTGTTTTAATTTAGGTATAAAAGTTTATTCAACAATATTTACAATAATTCTTGTTTATCCACATTGACACAATTTTAACAAGTAGTAAAATTAAATAAACCACTGAAATTGACACTAGCCTCATTTTTGGAGCAATTCTCAAAGCAGTCCAACACGTCTTCATTAATAGTGTCACTTTTTTTATTTTACCAGAAAAACAAGCAGTTAATTTTTACTGATATTTATTAACACTCTGTACACTACCGAATACTAATTACAACTCAACTAAACACTATTTAATTAGTCACTATCTAAATCGCTCTGAATTCTAATTGATCTCCGAAATATCCAAATAACAACTCTCTAATTCAAGACTAATTCTAGACTGACTGACTCGGCCGTTTATTCTTCTTTTATAGACCAAACGAATATTCCAGGTATTTTCTAGCACTTCTAGATCCATTTCTCGAACGATTCTCGTCGATTCTCAATATTCCAGTCGCGCCTCGATACACGGCGTTATTTTGTTTATTTATTTAGCAGACGTTCGTCGTAATACGTGTCCACTGTACTCTTTCCAGTTGTTCAGCTTCAAAAATTTTGCCACCTTGCAATACGGCACTGATTTTAGAAATACTGGCCACCATTCGATAACACATTTCACTATCCGTACGGACGTAAAGCATCACAGTTTCGATACAAACTTAAATAATTGTCTCCCAGCACAGTGTCTGCACAGTATCTAATACCAAAACCAAGAACGTGGTCTCTTGGTTTTGGTATTCGAAATTTTTATAGCTAAAGCGGATTTGACATCTTCATTATCACTTGTTAAATTGTCTAATTTATCAGAACGCCATGCGCCTGCACCCTCCTATATTCGGACGACCTATAAAGAAGTTTTTTTAAAAATTCTGTTCTTTTATTTTTAAAACGTTTGCCTTCATCATCAAATATAAAATATCAGGTGCACTATTCAAAAAACAATCAAGTTGCTCCTTTGTAAATACTCGCGATTTTTTAGATAGGTACATATTCCTCATTTTGTCTCTTGAAAAAAAGCACATAACTTTGAATATTTGCTTATATCAATCCCCTTTATATCCATCGTTGACCGCAACATTAAGTATTGTGATCAAAGTGTTGACGGCTTCCGAGACGGCTTCATTTTATTTGCAATTTGAGAAATTCTCCATCAATACACCTTTAATTTCACAAAACAGTTGAAATCTACTTATATTTAACGTTTGTCATTATGTGGGGTTGTGTGTGTTTCACTGGAACTTCTGACAGTTCTGACATTTACAAAAATTTTAGTGAGAGGTTTATAGCGGAAATGGAAGGAAATGTTTCAGTTGAGTAATCAGTTTAATATTACATATTTTATTTATTGTTTTGTGTCATATTGCATGCAAATGTGTTCTGCTATAACACAAACGTATCTTTAATTTTTTTTATTTTTCGTTTTTAACGGAAGGGTAACATTTTTCTGTTAAATAAAACCCCGTTTTTTAGAAGAATGGTTTACTTATTATTGAACATAAGGTTTATAATGAACATTAATAATATACTGTTTGCAATCAGAAATTTGTATACCAAAAAATCTGAGAAAAATAAATAGAGAAGAAAGATATACATACATACATTATAAGCTTATAAAACCAATGATATTACATTTCTTGTATTAAGCTTGTATGACACGAAATATTTTTGAACAAATTTATGTAAATGAATATGTATGCAGTTTTTTTAGCAGAGTACAAGGCCCTTGCATACAGAAATATTTCTTTACAATAATATTTTAGGAACGTTTTATAACACCTATTTTATACAGCAAATTCAACTGCTTTTGCCGCTATTGTTATTAATTATTAATAACATAACTGAACTTTTTATCCAGTTTTAACAAACTAACACAAATGTTTCTGCTTGTCCGTTTTGAACTCGTAAGTTATTGGCAGCAACTATGATACTGTCACAGAATTTGCCCCGCTCGCACCCAATTCGACGACTGTGGTATCGCAAAATGCTAGATTTCCCCAATCGCCCCTACGCAATGCTGGTGAACCAACAAAATAATGCCGTGTATCGAGAGGCGACTGGAAAATCGAGAATCAACGAGAATCGTTCGAGAAATAGATCTAGAGCTGCTAGAAAATATCTGGAATATTCGTTTGGTCTATAAAAGAAGAATAAACGGCTGAGTCAGTCGGTCTTGAATTAGAGATTTGTTATTTGGATATTTCGGAGAGATCAATTATAATTCAGAGCAATTTAGATAGTGATTAATTAAATAGTGTTTAGTTGAGTTGTAATTAGTATTTGGTAATGTCAGAGTGTTAATAAATATCAGTAACTGTTTGTTTTTGTGGTAAAAGAAAAAGTCGGGTTAGGAAACCCGTGACAATAGGTTTCCATAAATCATCAATAGTATGGTGCGATACACTTCATTTTTAAACTATATCTACAAAAAGAAGTCCAAATGATTTAAAGCCAAGAGATCGTGGCGGCCATGTTACCGTCCAATCCCTTGGTATTAATGATTGGACACGCTGTATATGATAAGGATATAATTGAGCACTGCTCCAATACGCTGTAGTCGTCTGGACCACCATCTCTTCCACGATTCCTTTGCAAATTTCCCGTGTCACACCAGTGTTGCACTACACTTGCTACTGATGTGTTTCAGATACATTGTTAACAGTATTACTTAGTAATTTGTGCCTAAGTACTGCATACAAATTGTACGCCCCTCGTAAAAATATATAGATTGTCTTCAAGGCAAGAACGATAATAAATCTATCCTTGACATCTGAAAGTTTAGTTGTAATAAACCAAAAATAACCTATGACCGATATGTTTTTAATTATTGTTGTTCGTTTATGTTAAATTTAAAGATGTCTTAATTGTCGGCTGAAGTTGAGGTCAAATTTTTGTCATGAAAAGGATTCCATTCCATTTTTTAATGGAAGTTAATTGTGCCACCTTTTAATATGTGTAGACGGCGACAACAGCCAATAGATACTGGCATACGTGGGAAGATTGATATTGATATGAGAAGCTACGTTAAAGTCAAAGCAAATCGTCCACAAAGCTTTGAATTTTATATATTGTATGTATTTCCGAGTGTATTTCAACAGTAAGATGATATTTTACAAAAAAGTAAACATTGTGAGGGAAAATATTCGCAATCGTTTAGATAGATACAGAGTGATTGAGAAAAGAATTTGGGAATGAAAAATCGTAAAAATTTTTTTTTTTAAATCCTTATAATTTTCGAGTAAAACATTATTGAATTTATAGTATTTTCAACCTTTACATCGCTGGGCTACTTTAGTCTTGACAGGCGATTCCGAATATTGAAATCCGATTACATTTTATATGCATTAAAGTTTTTGTGACGCCAGTCTTTAGTTAATGGGTATTGTTTTAATTTATGACGATGTGAAAATGCATTAGCAGAACGATTTCTTGGTAAACATGTGCCAAATGCAGCTACTTTTACCGCGGTGTGCAGTGAGTGCAAGTCTAGTGCGACGCGAGGGTAATTTGAAACCGAATTGTGAAAGAGATGGAGGTCCAGAACCTCCACGGCGTATTTCAGCAATGTGGCGTATCATACACGAGGCTCAATTATATCCGTACCATGCACAGCGTGTCCAAGCATTAATACGCGTTCAAGACGGACAAGAAGCAGAAACATTTGTGTTAGTTTGTTGAAACTGGATAAAATGGGTCCAAAATATTGTAACATCAGGTATTTCAAACTTTTGTATTAATTAAAACCACAAATTAAATCTATTAATAATTAACAACAATAACAGCAAAAGCAGTTAAATTTGCTGTATAAAATCGGCTTTATAAAATGTTATTTATTTCCTTCCATGAGCATTTCTTTCCATTTTTTGTCCGGCCGCCTTATCAGGTTTTACAGTGGACCAGTTTCCAGTGCCGTGCAAAATTGTATTTTTATATCATTTTCGAACTGCCCTTTTTGATTTTTTTTTACAAAATTGTATTTGTAAGTCCCCTATACACTTAAAAAATTTTTTAGAAAAATTCTAAATCACATATATGCACATATTTGTAAACCTTTAGGGGATATGTGCGAAGCTGCATTTGTTTTACATGTCCTTATTTTAGGGGGAAGTAGCGGTAAAATATCGATGCCGCCGTCGCGACGCCATCGAACGAATAATTCACGGAGAACTTCGTCTAAGTTGTGATATTGGGATCCCCAGGGACCAGGGACTCTTTCTTACTTAAAGCAATACCCTATTCATAATGTAGGAACTTCTGCTTTCATTTCATCCATTTCTGCCATAATTATTTGACGATTTTGTATATTTTTAAACATCGGTTGTATCGTAATTACGCTCGCAGACTATCAAATGGTTTTATTTGCTTATTACAGCTAACCGTAAATCAGAAGTCAGCCCTATAGAATGATTTTATGTAGTTCCTTTGTCGTAAAACTTTCTTGTTGTTCACAAAGTATATATTTTTATTGCTGATGACTTTCATAAACAATGTAATTTGGTTCTTTGTAAGCGCTAGCGGGTGCATTCATTAAGCAGTAATTCTAAGCAAATCGACCAAATATGAAATACATTATATACAGGGGGTTCAGGAAAGATAGGTCCAAATTTCAGTGATGTATTTTCGGACCAAAATATTGGCGAAAATCACGAAGTGGTTGACATCTGTTGATAGATTTCGGAACTGCTATAGAGGTGAACAACAAATTACTTGCATAATAGAAATGTGGAGTTTTGTATGTTTTTTAATATTTTTCTTATAATTTTTTCTGTATAAATAGTATCAGAACAATTTGAAAATAGTATAATATTAACTTGAATACAAAAATGTACAGAATCTGCCTAAGACAATTTATAATAAATCGAATGTGGGGGTGAGCAATAATCTAACAAATCTGCTTTGTGTGTGTAGGGGTAGTGGAAATTTTCTATATTTTTTTAGTAATTTTGCAAACTTTATTGAGAACGTACGATATTTAATTATAAAAAGTGTACAAAAATGCAAAACATATACGCAAGAATATTTGCACAAAATTAATCTTAGCTGTTCCCAAATGATCCTCTTACTGTACTATCGTTTGCAATAATAATGACACCCATTAAAATGAATTTTGCGATTTCTTTAGAACTTCTGATGTATTTGTAATGAAATCTACTTCACATTTTTAATATTAGTTATTAGTTGTTTCACTCACCGATATAGATTTAATGAAATTTCTACTCAAAACTTCCAGAAGTTCAAAAACTGTTTTAAGAGAGTGTCATTATTATTGCAATCGATTGTACCTACTTCTGATATTTCCCTGCATAAACTTTCCGTCAGCTTCCGTAGACCCGCGAAACTCTGTAAGCAATGGAAAATGAAATTGAGAAAACCGATAAGTAAACTATGTAGCAAGTTTTTTCTTATAGATGACTTTGTGCCAGGTAATTATAAGGTATATTATTAATGATTTAAGGATGTTTTTAAATCTGTATTACATATTACACTGCCAATTTTCTCCATTTAATAAAAGCTGGATATTTCATAGGGTGGCTGTACTAAAGCAGACTCTGTAAACGCAGGCTTTTAACAACATGGGGCTTCTCGCGTTCTATCCCACACAAAATTATGTACCCCACCTTCTTTTAGTGGTTGCACACGATCCCCCAAGTAGTTCAAGATATCTCGAACCGAACCATTATATGTGAATATGAAAGGTTACGAGCATACTAAGAATTCAATACATATATTATATACATCCCTGGTAATTAAAAGCTTTATAATCTTAGCGGTAATTTTAAACAAATTGTTGATCACCCCTATATCCGACATCTTGAATTTTACAGCCAGCGCCGGACCTAGGGGCTGGCAAGCAGGGCCCCGGCCAGGGGCACAAGCCAGCGGGGGTACGCTAGCACATTAACCCACGCTTAAAGATTTTTTAGAGTTTCAGTCTGCATCAGGGCCCGTTCATTACGTGCAAGAAAACGCGCTCTTTCTCGATGAAAACAAGTGCCGAAATTGTCAACGTTATCCGCTGTGTGGCGCTCGCAGTGTTTATAAAGTAAAATTCTTTGTGACCTTCACCTTTTTTTTTGGGGGGGGGGGGGCGCACATTTGGAAATTTGCCCTGGGCGCCAGCTCCCCTAGGTCCAGCGCTGTTTACAGCACTATCTAGTGGTTCGTGAATTTCGCGAATAGTGTGATGTAGTAGGACTTATCTTAGTGTAAAAACTCACAGGATTTCAAAGCTAAAAATTTGTTTGTTCAACGATTCTCGTAGCTTGGGGCGATTATAATTACAAGGCAGACAGCACACGTAGTGCCTCGCAGAACATATAACGAAATTTCGCCAAAAGTAATTTTTTTCGTCACAAAAAAAACTCTATTGTCAATTTCGAAACTGACTGGAGCTAATATTTACTCAACTGATTGTATCTGCTAACCGCTACTTGTTAAAAACGGAACAAAATTAGAAATTCCTCATGGCACGATTGTTTTCTTTGGCCTTGAACTTGGTCATTCAAGCATTGTCATTTCCTATAAAGTTTCAATGAGTAGGCACCAGTAATATATACCATCATCTGCTAAATTGCGTCTCCTCAATAAAGCACGGCCACTGCGATTTAGCAGACGACGCATACAGGGTGATTTAGAAAAGTTGAATGTACAGGGAACTCTTAGGGGAGTTATTACTTTAAGTAAGGCAGAGTCCCTGGTCCCTGGGATCCCAATATCACAACTTAGACGCAGTTTTCCGTGAATTATTCGTTCGTTGGCGTCGCGACGGCGGCGTCGATATTTTACCGCTACTTCCCCCTAAATTAAGGACATGTAAAACAAATGCAGCTTCGCACATATCCCCTAAAGGTTTACAAATATGTACATATGTGATTCAGAATTTTTCTAAAAAAAAAATTTTGAGTGTACAGGAGGCTTACAAATACAATTTTCAACCTCAGATTTGTAATTATTGCTTTTTTTTTTTGTGACCAAGTTTTCTGTATGCTAATTTTTCTCAAGTAGTAGTGTTTTTCCAAACGACCGTAAGATGACGCTCATGCACGCGATGTTTGTCAGACTATCCTTTAAAAGCGTCTTATTTATTTAGTCATATGCATCCTGTATACAATGTGACATCTTTGTTTTTGGCGGCGGTGCTTCAGCAAAACATATATTTATTTACATTAGCGATTTACCAAGAGTACACATATTACTATCGTTGTCTGTTTTTCTTGTGATTTCAGAAAAGATAATGAATCCAGTTGCTAGTTAATTTTCGTAAACTTCAATTGTCGTATTCCATATAAGCCCTAAATTTTTTCATAGTAGGTGGTCAGCTTAAGGCTGGCGTTTCAAGGACAAATAATCGTATCTAAAAATGCACAAAAAAAAACACCAAGTAGGTGGAGGTTCTTATTAGCGTAGTACTAAAATATAATGCTGAAATTGAATCATTTCCTTTAACTTTTGAAGGGAACATGTGCTAGAGAACATGAAAAACCGTGTATTTGTACCTTATCACTGTGTTGTATACATCATGAAAAATAATTGATAATTTACATAAATTCAAGTGTTATTATTTTTTTAAAATTGACATAGTGAATTCCTTATAAGTTCAGATTCTTTTTAGACTATCTCAACAAACAGCTATGAAATTCGTTGAAAATTTGCGTATAAAAACGGCGCCCTTAAAGTCACCACTTGCATGTTTTGTCCTTTTTAGCACCGCGTATAACAAATGGCACTAGAAAAGAATGGATCATGTAACTGATGAGTTTAAGTAGTCTAAGGTTTAAGCTGACTCCCACCGTACTCGGATAAAATCAAGTAAACCTAATTGTTTTTATGTTGGGGAATAATATTTCTGTGTGCAAAATCAAGCTCGCATCTCCTATAACTAAGTTATACTTTCCCAGACAAAATCGTAGATTCGAAGGCAAGTTTGAAACTAAATATTTAACAGTTTATATTATGTGATGTACCTACTTACTCTGGAGAACCTTGTAACAATTATTTTCGTTATATGAAAGCTATTTTACTGAAATTAATACTTAAGTTTAGACAGTGCATATTGCACGGTGGAGATATATTTATATTTTTTACCTTTGCTGTACGTCAAAGTCCAGGGGCAGGTTCTTGCTACGCATTTCACACCTCGTTATATGCATCTAAGTATCTAATTGTAATATTTTATGCTTTAAAATTTTACTAATTTTGAGGTGTTCAATGGAACGTAGTTTCAAAAACAAGTAAACATAACAAATATGAGACGCGATATTACTTGTAATCAATTAAGAAATGATTCATTTATGGATTTGTGTTTTTTTACATTTCGGGCATTAATTCTAATTCAGAAAATAGTAACTCTGTCTAAAAAATGTACAAATAACATAAATATGGTTTGACTTTTATTCCCTTCGTTTCGCAATCTGTACAGCTGATAATATCGTTGCATTCCAAAACAACAGCGCAAAGCAAAACATACACGATGCAACGAAAAAGAGTTGGGACCCTGTTGCAAAACAAAAACGAAACGCCGCACTCGTCTGCGCATTGTTGTCATATCTTGAAAAATTACTGTAATCTATGTAAATTTCGCATGCCACCAGAATTTGGAAAAAAACTGGATGAACGTCTGGACTGCTGAAGACATTGTTGAAAATTACATACAAAAATGGCGACCTTAAAAAGCCAACCGCAGGCAACAGTGATCAGAAGAAAATTCCACGTTTGATATTTCAAGAAAAAGCTGCATAGGCGTACTTATAAATAATTGGAGGAGATAAAGGGTACTGCATCCCTCAGTTACCTCCATTCGCCCTTCAATTTTTGTCACCAAAATTACATGATAAGTATGCTGCAATAAGATAAAAGTACGTGCAAAATTTCAAGTGTGTATCTTAGAAAACAATGGAATTATTAACAAAAATAGTTTTTTAAAATGTAACTTTAACACCCTGTATATTGAAACAGGGACGCCCAAATAAAAAATGGCATAAGGAAAGTCGCATTATTTTTGTTCAAAGAATATGTGGTTAATGGTATGGCCTTCTATTTTGGGACACCTTGTACATTAATAGTTATTAATTACGTGTTGTCCTACTCGACCTGACTGCCTCGTTGGACAATTTCACGTCACGTGCAATAAACACTTTTTGTACTTGTTGCATAAATAACTATTTTCTACGTTCGTGCAAAAAACAAAACTTTATTGAACTATATTTAGTGGGAAAAGTGGTTCCTTATTGCACTAGTGCAATAAAATGTTTATTGTATTCATCTGTCATTCTACTACAGCGTTTTGTCATCATGACAAACATACATGATCAAAGCGACGTCTATTTTCCTAGACTTAGTGTCATCTAAATAAAACATTCTTTGGTTTTTGCATGAACGTAGAAAAAATATTGTATGCAACTCGTGTTTATTGGACAACACGTCGAGTGCAATAAACATTTTTTTGCATAAAATATTTTTTTTTACGTTCATGCAAAAACCAAAAAATGTTTTGTAATTCAGTTGATATTCATTCATTCTAGTAATTTCGTAATTCAATATATAGTAAATATGATTGAAAATAATATAAAATATGCAATTGCTTAAAACGTATTGAACGTTTTCCACGAAATATAGTTCAATAAAGTGTTGTTTTTTGCATGAACGTAGAAAAAGGGCCTTCAATCCACGGAAAACAGACGTATTAAACCTTCTTAATATAGTGGCCGTGGATAAAATATTTTTTGGACCACTTACCGAGGCAGGTGTTTTTGGTAATTATTTACAACAGCGTAGAACTCTCCAATCTTAACAAAAAAAATTCCTACTCCCTTATCTTCGAGCGCGCTGATCACGAATCTGAAGTCAGAATTCGGCGTTCGCATGTAGTTTTCGAAAAAAACTTTTTTCAAAATTATAACCCCTATGTATACATTACATTGGTTGAAATTTCAATATAACCTCTATATATTTTGGAGGATTTTTTTGTTAAGATCGGAGAGTTTTACGCTGTTGAAAATAATTAAGTACCGTGTTTTTTTTTAAATTGTAATTTATGTGTCAGATTTGCAATATTTGCGGATTTTCGGAAAGCGACGCCGGCAACGTCGGGAAGATGCACAGCAGTCGAAAACTGGAGCAGGGATATTTATAATCGAGCGGGGCTCTGCCGAGCTCTATTTTTAGTTGGTAGACGAGAGCGCCTAGTAACTTTAAACTTTTTCAGAGAACCGCATGGCGTGAGGGAGGCCACCAAACCAACAACCAGCAAGAGAAATATGGCCGCCTTGAGATGGATCTAGCGGAAGTGGTCGAGGACTTAATCTGCACGTTCGACGGATCAGGTGACACCACGATGGATACCCTCGCCATGTTCATATTCGGCTGGATCCTGGCCGCGCTCTTCGTCCTCTGGCTCGGCAAGCTCCTCTACGCCAAGTTCCAGGCCAAATCGACCGCCAGCGAGGCCAGGGCCCGTCTGGTGGATGCGCCCCTGAGCAAGACGACCGACAACGTCGACTCCGCCGGCGACGCGAAGATCGCCAAGAAGGTCGCCCCGCTGGGGAAGGCGCCCGCGGGCTACGTGCCGCCCACGCCGCCCGTCAGGAAGAGGCTTACCAGGCAGAGTCCGGCCCCGGAGGTCCGGAAACCCAAGTTCGTGCCCGCTCCCCAGTGCACCGGCCCTGATAACGTGTGTGTTTTGTGGGTTAATGATGTGTTTCAGTGGCTGTACAACGACTTCGTCATCGTCAACGAGCTGTTGGCCGTCTGGATAGCGGCGCTGAACGAATACACCAAGAAGTCCGTGACCGAGGTGAGTGGTAGGTTAGGGGGTCCCTAGGTGTAGGTGGAGGACGCGCGAGACCACCCGGTGACTCATGCGATCATATGCGAAGGTGACGTCACTCGCGGCGTCAGAGCCGATACTTGCCTTTTTTTTGTAATTTGGAGAATCCTTCACTAGATCCCAGTGAAGAAAGAGTAGGAGAAGATCGTAAATATTATTTACTCGCTGATTTAGATAATAAAAATCGCTTTCGATAATAAATGATAAAATTTGTGGTGTGGTTCAGAAATCTTGAAGAAAAAAAACACGTAGAACAAAAGTAATATCCAAAATAGAATTCTCGATGTTTTGTTTATCCACTTTTACTATTTAAATTCTAATAACTTTTAAAATGTAGGTCAGACATTATTTCGCTCCACATTTTAACATACTTATAAAGAAAAGTCGAGGAGTGTGACACTAAAATCAGGTGTACGTTTTGTGTGAAATCAAAAAACAAAACTGAAGAAATCAATAGAATCTGTAAAGTCATGCAAATCACATGAAATCATGCGATATCTTGTAAAATCACGTAAATCAATTGAACAACTAATTTCTTTTGGTATATTTGTCATCTGTCAAAAAACTTTTTTTTTTAATATTGGAAAATATTAAGTATTAGGTACTTTATTGATTTTATTTTTGACTCAGTCGCCTTTCTATAAGGTAGAATGTTACTAATTAATTTTAGCCTTAATTTATTATAACACTTAACGCTGGTTGCTTACAGCTAGTGCAAATTTAAAATTCCATCTCAAATTCCACCGTTGTTTTAAAAAAGTCAACAATTAATTAATCAAACTCAATATTAGTAGGTAATACGAAATTTTCCAACGAATTGCAAAGCTCAATACTTACCTACTTTAAAATGATCAATCAAGTGTAAACAAAATCATGCGAAATCATTGGAATCAGCGGTTAAGTAAAATCGGTAAAATCAAGTGAATTCATATAAAGTCTGGTAAAATCAAGCAAATCAGGAATTCATGTGAAATCTGATTTAGCTGATTTCCAGCTAATAGGCAATCTGAAATCAGGTGTACAAAATATTTGGAAGTGTCACACCCCTCAAGAAAATTGTATGTTATAACAATATTTACATCTACAGTTAAATTGGAAAAAATACGTATTTTTTTTGTACCTAAAAATTTGTTCGTTAAACTGCTTTCAGTCGTTATACATATATTCGTTTTAGTTCGGTACCTTTGAATATTCGCAGGTGACATGAGATAATATTCCTGTTTTTTGCCAAACTCTATATTCAGTTCAGAATAATATAGAGTTTAGCAAATAACAGCAATGTTATGTCACCTGCGAATATTCAGGTACCTAAGTAAAAGGTATATGAGAGCTAAAAACGATCTAACCAAAATATTTTTAAGGGCGGAAATCTTTCAAAATACGTATTTTTTCAATAATTTAATTTTCGATAATACTTTTGCTCAATGTTTTTAATTTTCCGAGATTTCTGTACCTAAAAAACACCACAATTTTGAGGCGAGAAATACGGTGACTAAAGGAACGGAAATAGTAATATTGGAGGAAACTTCAACAACAGTCAGTCTAGGTGGAAAATAAATGTTTAGTTTCACTATGAAGGTCACATTTTATATGCACACATTTTAAAAATATTTTTTTAACGCCTGTGCAAACTTTCCATGTTAGCAGATATCTCGTAAATGATTAAACTTAACTATTACGACGTTAGTTTCCTGTACAGGGTCAAAATTAGACCTCGGACACTTACGGACGTGCCAAAGACGGATTTAAAAATTGGCATATCCGAAAAATGCTTGGAAACAATATAGAATTCAAGTTTCTACAAAGACAACTGATTTTAAACATTTAATAATCAAACAAACTCAGTTCATGAGACTTAGTAAGTAACAGGAATGTTGTGTCATGCTACCGGGTATCTCAAGGACACTGGAGAAACACAAATATCAACAAAAAGTGTTTATAGATCCTGAAATCTATGAAAATATATATTTTTTAAGTACTTAGTACTATATTATAGATAAAAAATAATTGTTTATTTTTATTTATAGTTATAAGCACGTATGTGAAAGCAATTGTTAAAAAGTGACGTTAGGGTTACAACAAATCGTGTCATGCAAACGCTCTTTAAAGTAATTCTTTTGTTTGAGGAAAATTAATTAATAAATTAACAAGTACTTTGTACAAATAAATAAACAGAACATTATGAATTTGATTTTTGTATTTACTTTTGTTCTGCTTGGTTTACTTTTTCAGATTTCGTTACGTAAAGATATCAAAAATTTCATTTCATGACGATAAATAAACCTTAAGCTCGTGTCCATTCTCTAAAATATCTGGGATCAAGACAATATAATACAATGAAAAATTATTTCTTTGTTTACTTTGGAAATCTAATTCCACCCGACTACGGTCCTGTGTTTGTTTATATTATTTTAATTTTTCCATATTCCTATCCTTCGTACCTACATTAAATATAAAGTAAAAAAATATTAATGAATATGGTCACGGAATTCGCCGCTTCATTTTTGACTTTCCCCACAGAAAGTGTGTCACGTACCCGAGAATACCTAAATAGCATAATTTGAATAATTACTGCATCAAATTAACTTTCGATCTGTCGGAGCAATTTCCATCTCTATTACAACATCACCCAAATACACACCAGCAACTTGTTTTAGTGTATTTGAATCTCATTTCGTTTAGATTAAGCAAAGTATATTTTGAAATCAATTGAATTATAGCTGTCAATATTGCTTTGATGGTAATTTCTAACCTTGTATGCTTCGTTCATACAAGATAAAATCAGAAACGCATGCTTTTATGAGAAAATATACATTTAACTAATTTATTATAACCTCGGTAGAACAATTTCCGGACTTTGCTTAATCGTAAAAGAAACGAGATTCATCAGTATGTCCGAAAAAAAGTAAACAAAACTCTAGTCTAAGTTGCAACGGGAAATCTTCGATTAAATCAGGGACATTTTGCAGAAATTCCAAATAACGCTATCTAATCGATTAAGTAAAATAACGGGTCCAATCAAATAACGGTCAATAATACCGGCCCAAACATTTATCTTAAACTCGTGTTGAAAATGTCTAGAAGTCACTGGTGACACGAACACAGAAATTCGCCAACCTCTACCACGCCAAAATAATGACTGATGGAGTGATGGATGAAGAAGGGAGAGAAGTCGGGCTGCGTGCATCTGTTCCATATCGAAGGTGGACTCGCCTGCATGGGAAAACAGATACGAACGATGTTCTCTCCACCCTTTTTCATCCACTGCTGACTTTGTTTACGGGTCTCGGAGTTATACTCAAATATCCAGATCTCATCTCCAGTAACTACCCGACTCATCTAGTCTCTACCGGCGCTCCGAATGCGAGACAACAAATTTTCGCAGATCGATTTTCGCATGTCTTTCTGTTCATCTTTGCGCAAATCTTTCGCATATTCAAATTTTTGTATAACATCTTGCGAACGGTGTCTTTGTTGACGTTTAACTCGTCAGACAACGCACGAATGCTTAGGCACCAGTTAGACGTGATCAGTGCACGCAAACGGTCAACATTCGCATCAGTACGAGAGGTGACGGGAGCTCCTTCACGTGGATCGTCTTCTACCGATTCACGCCCCTCCTTGAACCGTTTTGCCCATTCAAACATGCACTCGTCTCCATACACCACCTGCAATTTCCGAGGGTTTTTCACCATATTTTCTAAAAATTGAATCATAACACGTTGCTTGTAATTTGAGTCATTTCACATGTGTATGTCTCATTTTCACGACGCCACTAAAAAAGTTACTTCCAAAAAAATAAACATAAAACAAAAACCAAACGTGCTATGGACTTCAACCTTGGACTGAAACTAAAAGGAAGCACGCCCCCCTCTCTAGAAAACGTTGACGAACGATAGAGTGTGGCCAGTTTCCGAGTTATAACTAAATTCCCTTACTTAATTGGCACACTTCATACATTTAAAATTCTTTTAAATCACATATTCGTATTATACTCATTTTTTCCTATCTCCTCTTAAAATTAACATTATGACTGAATCACCCTGTATAATCCTTTTGAATAAATACGCTTATTTCAAAAACTTTACAACAACTGTCCTCTTCGGTCCTCCTTCCCCTGAATTTTTCTTTCATAATTTATCGAGGTATGTTCATTTAAAAAAAACTCATTCTCAACACGTAGCCTCCATATATTTCTTCATATAGAAAAATGGAACTTCTTTTTAAAAAATATTGGTTCACGCGCTGCCCATTTACCATGTTTCATGTTTATTAATGGTCGGTTCGCACAGCCCGCTCGACAAAGGGAGTTTCGCTGGCTGGCAGTCAACTGTCTTGCGTGCCGCAGCTTCGATTTTGTCACTCTGCCAAGCTTTTGTCTCGATTTCTTGTTTTCTGCGGCGTCTGATATTTGAGAATAATTGGATAATTTCGGAAAGATTTGTAGGCACTGCAGATGTATTACGAGGGCTCTGTAATTCACTCGGAACCTGCTAGAATCACATACCTATATGTGGCTAGAATGGAATTTTGACGGAAGGGTAGCTGTGCAGGGGAGTGTGTTTCAAAGAGGACGGAGAGACTGTAAATTCCGTTTCGGTGTAATTTTAGGCACGTAGGAATTCCGCTCTTGAAATATTTGGATTTCAGTCGAATTCTCCCAGAATTCCAAGGCAAGTTATTATCATACTTTTGCTACTTATCTGTTCTTTGTCCAGGATGTACGTACGTCATCTCACCTTAATCAAACAAGTCCGTTTCCTCGCAGATAAGCTCCGTTTATTTACGAAATACATGTTTCTTAATTTTCAATGTAGAGTGGGTCAAGTTCGATATATTTATCTCGGACTAGGATTAGTAACATGAAAATCAAGGTCAAACTAAATATCATACATAAAATAACTGTTTCATAATGATTGCATCATAAATTTTTTCAAATGTATAAGTTGGAAATATACAGTGTGGATCTCCGAACACTTACCACCCAGATTTCCTACGTTCTGATACAAAAACTGAGTTTTTCAGCGCCATCTAGTTTTTTTTTTAGATGATGAGTTTCAAGTAACAATTTTATTTTTTTTATAACATATACTTAGGATTTTGAAGGAAGGAAGAACTGTTTATAAAAACTGCTTAATAAATAAGTAAATCTATATTTTTGTAACGGTAACCTCAAGACTCGCTTCAAGACTAAAAAGAGCCCAAGGAATAATGATCTTCAGAAGGTTGTCAAAGCTAAATATTTAAAACAATTTTTTATAATAGTACTGAAGAACAACTTATCATTTTGTCTAGATGCAAGCTTTCATAAAACCTATAATAAGAGTAGTTTGCCTTGTTGAATATCTAACCTATTTGTTATTGCGTGTGAGCGTTATTCGTTGTTGTTACATTTTGTTGGGTATAGCTTCAATACATACATTTTATATACTCATAAATGTGGGCAATCCATCTATATTTATGTTAATTAATATTTCAAGTGGTTCAGAAATATGAGAACAAATAATTTCAGTACATGTTCTAAAACCCTGATGGTTCTTACGGGTGTGAAGTTATCCACATCCACACTTTCCGGTAGGACTATAATTGATAAAGTCGTCGTCTCAGAAAAAAAATTCGCAAACGTCATTAATAGTAACAAAATCGTTCAATATATGAACAATAGCAACTTTTACTTATTAAAGATAGCAATGTTTATTTGTCAGCACAAACAACGGGTCGCAAGAGGGTGAGTTGTACATAAAAAATGAGTTATAAAAAAAGAAATTATCATTCGTTTCTTCAGCGTTGAAACTTTTATTATTCCATAAATTTATAGAAATTAAAAAATGCATTAATTAGTGCCCTCACATTCATTTGTCAGACCGTGCGAAGGGATGAAAAGGGGTGGGTAACATAAAATAAATTCGTAGCTCCTTCAATTATTAAGCTCGAACTTTTATTTTACTATTGATCGATAGAAAATGAAAAAATGCATTTATTAGTGCCCTTGCATTTATTTGTCAGCCCTTGCGAAGGGATGAAAAGGGGTGGGTAACATAAAATAAATTCGTAGCTTCTTCAATTATTAAGCGCACCTTGACTCCATTACCAAATGCCATTGATGTAAACTTCACTCCTTATGCACAGGAAACTCTTCGCGTTTTAACAAACTGCATACACAGATTAGTAGTTAGGGCTGCAGGTATATACTAAATTTGCAAATTCTGCCGGAACATTGCCACGTTTTATTTTATGAGTAAAATATACTAATATCCATTGATACTAAAAAAAAAAGAATACTCGATCTTGGGGTGTCCTTAAGGTCTTTGGGCAGAAACGCCAGCTAGCTCTTAGTCGGAGCTGGTCGTGAGTTAAATTTAGAACGACAATAGTTGGACCTTTTGTCATTCAGGGCGCCAGTAACCAAAACAATTGACGCTAGCGTTTCTTAAGTCACTTAAAACCTGGTTACAAGAATTTAAGTACATTTACTTTAAATAATAGCAAGTATGCAACGGGAAAAAAAAATATGCATTAAACATACAACAATAAGTATATTATAATTAGCGGCGACAAAAGAAAGAAAATGTATATATACACATATATATATCTATTAGTGATATTATTATAGTGAGGACGAAAATATCGTATAACCGCTCGTGATCACGGGTGGCGCACAAAATTTCTTAAATGTATCAAACACCTTGTATTGTACAACCTAAATAACCAGTTAATGATTAGAATTACCCAAGGTTTCTATGAAAACTACATACGGATATAAATATAGAAAAAAAAATACAAAATATTCGTTGTTATCACGTAAGAGGAGGACAAAAGTCTTAAAACTACAGCTTATCTGTTTGTTGATCTCGGTGGACGTCACCAGAAGTTGGACTACAAAATGGCGGCTTGGTATTGAAGGACAGCCGGTATACTACGGACAGCCGGTATACTGCAACTTTCCCAAATATGTCCCAAATGCACTGTAGACATCAACAGTATTCGCTTCCGTAATGCAAGAGCTTATTGGTGGAAATAATAGTACTTGCAATAATGCTGCAGCGGATGCACTACGCAATTAAAGCCCTAAAATTGGGAATTTGCACCGTAATTAATAATAATCCGATAACAAGAAACAGTAAAATAACTTACGTCGTTGAAGAGTGGCTTGATAGTGGGCTATTCTTTATGTAATAGCTGATATAGTTGTTAACCACGTGGGTCGAATGCAGATGCAGAAAAATCCAGCAATATAGCCGAAACTATGCACTTTTAACACCGTTCCAAAACGACATAGGCACAGTTAATAATAATACAATTTCCTACTATCCCAAAAGGAAACAATCAATTTGTTTAAAAGGAAAATTTGTAAAAAATTACACCTGCTGATTGATTCAACTATTCTCGAAGACCCGAAAAAGTAATCCTTTTTTTTTTTTTTGCTCCGCTCTTTTTGTTCCAACTCGCAAAAACGTTGTACACTTCAAATATATATACGCCAGAAACTATTATTAAAAGACCATAAAGTATTGAATTAATGGTTGTACTTAATTAAAATAATAAAGATGTTAATTTTTAACGTTACAAATTCTCCCCTCACTTTAGGATTTTATCCTATAAAATCTTTTATAGCTAAACTATCTAAAACTAATAAGCACTATTCTTCAGGCGGGTGTGCCTTTAAATCTTTGGCATGCCAAACTCCACAATATTTATTATTGGAATCCTTTAGCTCGTATGTCCATGGCGAAATACGTTTAGCAACGATAAAAGGACCTAAAAATGTAGGAGCGAGTTTTGAAGTATAATACTGAGATTTATCAGAAAGTACATAGTTACGTCTCCAGACTAATTCATTTTCTAAGAATTGAGTGGCTCTACGACGAAGATCATAAAACTTTTTATTGTGCTCATATGCTTTAGCTAATCGACATTTTACATCTGCATAGATACGAGCAAATCCGGTCAAACGTTGATCATTGATCAAAGAACGATCAAATTGGATGGGGACCTCATCATTCAAGGGTTTACCTTTTAAAGAAATTTCTCGACCAAAATTAATAAAGTTGGGCGTAAAACCGGTAACTTCATGTTTCGTTGACCTAATAGAATAACCAACTTTTGCCAAATGAATATCCCATTCTCGATGATTTTCGGATACTAAAGAACGTAACATAGTTTTTAAGACTTTATTAATTCTCTCGCAAGGATTAGCTTGAGGATGATACAAGGCAGTATATTTAATTGTGACATTATACAACTTCATAAGTTTTACAAATTCTTTTGACCTAAATTGCACCCCATTATCTACTATGATAGCTCTAGGAATTCCAAATAAAAGAAATACTTGTTCTTCTATTAATTTGACGATATAAGGAGATTTTGCTGTTCGCAACGGAAATAGTAGAGGAAATTTACTAAAACAGTCGGCCACGACTAAAATATACTGATAGCCCGCCTTAGATTTGGGTAATGGGCCTACCAGATCAGCACAGAGTAATTCAAATGGACGAGAAATACTAGTTTGTGCACTTAACATAAGACCTGCCGGACGTTTTTGTTCAGGCTTAATAGATTGACAGATTCTGCAATGACGAACAAAGGAGGCTACATCGCTGCGCATTTTTGGCCAGTAGTAATCTTCGCTTACCTTGTGGAAAGTCTTATAAACTCCTGGATGGCACAAAGTATTATGGATATCATTAATTAATTTCTGACGACTGTTACGCGGTATTACTTCACGCCAACAATCATACTCTCTAGTCAGCTCAGGATATAGAGGATCCACATGCTTATAGAGTTTCTCATTTAATACTCGCCAAGCAGAATACTTTCGAGGATTTTCCGTAACTTTTACTTTCATCTTGCTATACCACTTATCTTCCGTTGATGATTGGAGACTAGAAGATGAATTATCGATTTCTGGAGGGACTGAGTTAGACATGGATATAGTATCAATAATAGGGACTGATCGAGATAACGTGTCAGGAACTACGTGTTCCTTTCCTTTTCGATGTACAATAACATAGTCATATTGTTGTAGGCGTATTGCCCATCGCGCAAGTCGACCGGTAGGGGATTGTAAATTATTTAACCACACCAGGCTATAGTGATCGGTAACCACTGTAAACCTAGAGCCTTCAATATATGGTCTAAGTTTCTCGATTGCCCACAACACAGCTAAGCACTCGCGTTCCGTAGTACTATAATTGCGCTCCGGACGAGTGAGAGAACGAGAAAGATAACATATAACCTTTTCACCTTCAGGATGTTGTTGTGTTAAAACGGCCCCAATACCGAAACCTGATGCATCTGTTTGTATCGTGAAGGGAAGAGAAAAGTTTGGGCATGACAATACGGGAGCGGTAATTAAATGTTCTTTCAATGCTTTAAAAGAATTATCACATAGTTCGTCCCAAATGAAAGGTTTATTTTTACGGAGTAGATTAGAAATAGGTGCCGTGACGGTAGAAAAATCAGGCACGAATCTACGGTACCAAGAGGCTAATCCAATGATTCTCCTAACTTCTGAAATATTGGTTGGAGGAGGAATATTTATGATGGCTTTAATTTTATCAGGATCCACGTGCAATCCGTTACAGTCAATGACATACCCAAGATACCGTAATTCTGGTCTACAAAAAAAACATTTTTCTTTTGACAATGTCAGATTAGCATTTTTAAGGCGTTTAAAAACTTCCGCGAGAATGGAAAGATGTTTTTCAAAGGTCTGTGTGACAATAATAATGTCATCTAAATAGACGAAGACGTGAGGTTCGAGTTCTGGACCAAGGACGCGATCAATCAATCTTTGGAACGTTGCCGGAGAATTGGCTAAACCCATAGGTAAACGCTTAAATTGAAATAATCCACGATTTGGAATGGTAAATGCGGTTAAAGGACGGGAAGCTTCTGAGAGAGGGACCTGAAAATACGCTGATTTTATATCTAAAGAAGATAGATACCTAGCATCGCGTAATTTGTCCAAAGTTGCAGATACGTAGGGTAACGGGTAAGCATCACGTTCACTTACTCGGTTTAATTTCCGATAGTCGACGCAGAATCTATAACTTTGATCTTTCTTTTTAACAAGTATAATAGGTGATGACCAGGGACTACTCGATTTCTCGACAATGCCTTGAGATATTAATTTATCTAATTCTTTGTCAATGTGAGACTGCATGATCGGTGATACCGGATAGTATCTCTGCTTGATTGGAGAAGACGAAGTTTTTATCTCGTGCTCAATTAAAGTGGTACATCCTAATTTGTCACCCATTTCAGAAAATGATTTTTCGACTAACTCATGCAATTGTTGCGATTCATACAGTGATAGGGTAGTTTGAGATTGTAAGGCCACGGAATCAACAAAGTTATCGCAACTATCTGAAAATTTCCACGCACCGTGCCGCAAATCAGGAACAATTTCCATTGCTTTCCAGAAATCAGCTCCCAAAATGAGTGTATGAGGAAGCGATGGGATAACTAAAACTTTAATGAGCTTTACTCGATCTTGAAGTTGGAAGGGCAGGATCAAAGAACCTATACTATTACATTTATTACCATTAGCTACTGTACACGAAGTTATATCTTTGGAATTTAACTCGAGGTTTAAGTTACTCAAAATTTTCCAACCTTTACCACCGATAATAGTATTAGTTGCGCCGGAATCTAATAAGCCTAACATTTTACTACCTAAAATTGATATCTCCAAATATGGTCGCTCGTCGCCCTCAGCATGTGCTAAAATGTAATCTAAAATGGCGATTTGAGAGGAATCTGGTTTGAACATAGAATGAGTATACTGTGTTCCACTGACCGTTTCAACCGACGAGGAGGCCGTTATACGATCATCTAACGTCTCCGGTTTGCGTTTCCCGACTGATTTCTACATTTTGGACAACTTCGCACTGTATAACCAGGATTGCCACACCGAAAACAATGTTTATTTTTAGTGGAACTAGTGCACTGACGTGATCTGTGACCAGATAACTTACAATTCCAACAGACAAGCTCATTAACACCAGCAGATGTCGAAGGTCTCTCGGTATCTGTATACACGTATGCTAAATCAGGCTCCATTAATGAGGACCTATTTCTGGGTGGAGGAACGAAAGATTCGATTGATTCTTTATGTGCTTCTAATTTTCGACCTAAGGTTAATAATTGATTTATAGAGGTAATTTCGATTAAACTTAACTGACTCTGGTAAAATGGTGCGAGATTCGGTAGAATTATTTTTAACCGAACATCTTCAGTAACGGATATAGTTAAACGATTAAACATGTTATTCATTACTGCAATATAAATACCTATAGATTCTTCAAAACCTTGCGTTCGCTGTTTAATTTCTTTTAATAATTTTTCATTGAACCGAGGCGGCTGAAACTGAATACGTAGTTCATCTACCAATTGAGACCAAGATTGTATCTTACTTCGAATTGAACGAAACCATATCAAAGCCTTTCCCGAAAATAATTCACTGGCAGAGTTTAAAAGTTGAGTTTCAGTTACATTCCGAGAAATACGAAGTTCATCTACGTTTTCCAGAAAGGTATTTAAAGATAAGTTAAGGTTTTCACCTGAAAATTTACTCACGTTCCATTTCGAAACCGGTACCGACTTCATTGAATTGCTAGAACAAGCTACAATCGGTGCTGCCTTACTGACAACATCGGATTCATCTGAACTGCTACTACTTGAATCAGATGAAAGATTTGTGGAGGACATGATGGTAGTAAGTTCCATTGGTAAATCTAAGTTACGACTCATACGTTTAATTTTTTTCAATTTAGACTTTAACTGACTTTGTAAATTCAAAATTTCTAACATAAAATTCGAACGCTGTGTATGTTCTGCATCCGTTTTAGATTTAGCTCGCTCAGCTCTTCTAAATATATGTACAAGCTTAGATGAAATTTTTGAAAATAAGGCACTATCTTCACTATCAGTAAAACTCTCTATAGATACTAGCAATTCCTGAATTTTAGTTGTTATGCAATTAGCATCTTCCTCAAAAGTAAATGGATACTTGGGATATTTGAGAGAAGAGCCGGTCTTTTCCAAACGTAAAATTGCACGCAAGCATTTCCGCATGTCATCTACAGTTTTCTTATCAGTTATACCACGAAAGGCCAGTTCATATGTTAATTCATCTTTATCTAACCTATTTATTTCATATTTCAAATCCATTTTTGTTTATTTATCTTTATTTAACTCTACAACCAAATTTATAGTATTAGGAAAAAAAAATTTTAATCAACCGGCAAGGCAATAATAAAGATCTAAAAATAAATGAGTGTTGCTCTAAACGCTTTAGGACTACAACTTTAAATGTGCTTAACTATAACCCAAATTTTAACTATAAAATTAAACTTTAGCAAATACTAGCGATTTTATAACAGCAATGCCAAAAAAAAACTTACGACATTATTAAATTATTCAATGAAGCATAAATAATAAAGTCTATGAAATTTTATCAAAATTCCCGAATGTCTTTTTCTTTTTAAGTTAGGCCAAATATTATTAAATAGTACCTAAAAGTTGTATAAATTATAACTAGACTATTAAGAAAATAAAAAAAATATCGAAATTCTATCAAATATAAAGATCGACGCCAGGCGTCGGTAGTCGTCGGTAGGCGTCGGTAATGGAAAATCGATAATTTATATCAAATATACCTGAAAATTAATTTAAAAGTAGAAATAAACGTATTTTAAACCAACGACGCTAGGCGTCCAAAGGCGTCGTATAACAGAGATAATTGTTGCAATATAACGGCTTCTAAAATTATTATCTAAATTAAATCTACATTTAAATATGCTACTTATACCTATTTAACTATACTTAATATCAATAACTATAATATTATTGGCAATATGAGACGTCTATTACGTCGCGACGCCAATGAATACAAAAAAGGACAACTTATACTAAATACTGTTATCGCAACTTCCTGCTAAACAACGGATAAGCTGTATACATAGAAATATATGTCTTACAGAAAACTGAAATATAAAAAAAAATTGTTTTCTTTTCTATATCTTTTTATTTTTCCTCGGGCCCCACGTTGGGCGCCAAACTTCTTGCCACGTTTTATTTTATGAGTAAAATATACTAATATCCATTGATACTAAAAAAAAAAGAATACTCGATCTTGGGGTGTCCTTAAGGTCTTTGGGCAGAAACGCCAGCTAGCTCTTAGTCGGAGCTGGTCGTGAGTTAAATTTAGAACGACAATAGTTGGACCTTTTGTCATTCAGGGCGCCAGTAACCAAAACAATTGACGCTAGCGTTTCTTAAGTCACTTAAAACCTGGTTACAAGAATTTAAGTACATTTACTTTAAATAATAGCAAGTATGCAACGGGAAAAAAAAATATGCATTAAACATACAACAATAAGTATATTATAATTAGCGGCGACAAAAGAAAGAAAATGTATATATACACATATATATATCTATTAGTGATATTATTATAGTGAGGACGAAAATATCGTATAACCGCTCGTGATCACGGGTGGCGCACAAAATTTCTTAAATGTATCAAACACCTTGTATTGTACAACCTAAATAACCAGTTAATGATTAGAATTACCCAAGGTTTCTATGAAAACTACATACGGATATAAATATAGAAAAAAAAATACAAAATATTCGTTGTTATCACGTAAGAGGAGGACAAAAGTCTTAAAACTACAGCTTATCTGTTTGTTGATCTCGGTGGACGTCACCAGAAGTTGGACTACAAAATGGCGGCTTGGTATTGAAGGACAGCCGGTATACTACGGACAGCCGGTATACTGCAACTTTCCCAAATATGTCCCAAATGCACTGTAGACATCAACAGTATTCGCTTCCGTAATGCAAGAGCTTATTGGTGGAAATAATAGTACTTGCAATAATGCTGCAGCGGATGCACTACGCAATTAAAGCCCTAAAATTGGGAATTTGCACCGTAATTAATAATAATCCGATAACAAGAAACAGTAAAATAACTTACGTCGTTGAAGAGTGGCTTGATAGTGGGCTATTCTTTATGTAATAGCTGATATAGTTGTTAACCACGTGGGTCGAATGCAGATGCAGAAAAATCCAGCAATATAGCCGAAACTATGCACTTTTAACACCGTTCCAAAACTACATAGGCACAGTTAATAATAATACAATTTCCTACTATCCCAAAAGGAAACAATCAATTTGTTTAAAAGGAAAATTTGTAAAAAATTACACCTGCTGATTGATTCAACTATTCTCGAAGACCCGAAAAAGTAATCCTTTTTTTTTTTTTGCTCCGCTCTTTTTGTTCCAACTCGCAAAAACGTTGTACACTTCAAATATATATACGCCAGAAACTATTATTAAAAGACCATAAAGTATTGAATTAATGGTTGTACTTAATTAAAATAATAAAGATGTTAATTTTTAACGTTACAACATTATACAATTTTATTTGGTGTAACCCAAATCCACGGCACTGCACGGTTTGAGTGACATCACTGTTGCTGATTCAGCGGCAACAAACGCCCGTCTTTCAGTGGATTGTTTATATTATAGAAAATGAAGAGATGCGCGCTGAATGCTGTTTTGAATAGTTCAGTTTTACTTGATCTTTGAAATAGAAACGATTCTCATTTATTGTAATTAAATCCATAATCAAAAATCTAAATTCAAAGACGGTGTATTAGTGTCCCTTTACCACGAGGGGAAAACCACTGGGGTATTTTACTGTACAAGCTGTAGGTAATTAAAGGTATTTTT
The DNA here is from genome assembly GCA_037114965.1 of Monochamus alternatus. Taxonomy (NCBI): domain Eukaryota; kingdom Metazoa; phylum Arthropoda; class Insecta; order Coleoptera; family Cerambycidae; genus Monochamus; species Monochamus alternatus. The sequence continues at coordinate 5,834,439 of CM073426.1, read as the reverse complement.
TGGGTATTTGTGCGTAATTATGGGTATTTTTTCGGAATTTTTGGGTATTTTTTCGAAATTTTTGGGTATTTTGTGTATTTTTGGGTACCATCAAGGTAATAATGGATATATAGTGGGTATTACGAAGGTATTTTTGGAGAAAATTAGTATTTTTCCGCCAATTCTTAAACACAATGGCGATGGCGCATGCGTTTTGATGAAGGTGTTAGCCCGTGGATACATAGGTTTAGGCCACAGTCTATCTTAGGCTAGCATAGCATAGGTCAGTGTAAAGAGTAAACTCGTGAAAGACGTGTTTGTCGGCTGTTGAATGACAAATCAATGTGCATTTCTTAAGGCTGGTTTCGCAGTGCCTGAATAAGCCGTAACCCATTTTTCTCTTTTATTTTCCGACAGAATAATTTTATTTTTTAACTGTAGTTCTGCTTAACAATTATCTATTACTTCCTCTCGTTAGAATTTTGATAATACATTCAGAAATACAGCAAAAAAATAATTGCCGATTTTTGTTTCCCTTATAAGCGGAAATTCGGCCACGAGCAAGTTATAGATATATTTTTTTAATGATTTTTCACGTTTGCCCATTCCAATATATACAAAAATGACTGAGAAAAATGGGTCCAAATTTTCCAATAATTTCTTAAATTTACTGAAATTTTAAGTTGGTACGTGAGACGTTTGGGTGGAACTTGCAATAAAGTTCCGCCTTTAACACGTCACAATTCATTCATAAAATTCGAAGATGTTACTCCTATAATTTAACAGAGTGATAGACAGGGTGTTAATATAAAAATTGATAAGGAGAAAATAAAATTTCCAATTTCGAGGAAATTTTATTTTTGAAGATTTAACTTCAGAATGGTTATTAAACGTGCGAAAGACCGTTCTGTATAAAAAGTGTTGAAAAATTTGTTACCGTTAAAAAAACTTAATAAACTTAAAAAAATTAAGAGAGCTAAAAACTTGTTTTTGGTAAAAACGTCTAACAAGGGTTCTTTAGAATAATAATTAACCAAAAAAATGCAGGGTGTTTAAAAGACTGGGCTCTTTCCAATTTCTAAAAAAACCCTAAAAATTAATGAAATAAAAATTATTTTTATCAGATATTTAATAAGGGTCTATTAAAACACTAATTAATGAAAAAATACAGGGTCTTTAAAAAAAACTAAACAATCTTTAAAAACTGAAAATTAATGGATTTAAAAAAAATGTAGATGAAACTTTTAACAAAGGTCTACTACATCACTAATTAACGAAAAAATACAGGGTATTTAAAAATAACTGAACCAATCTCTTAAAACCCTCAAAATAATAAAATTTGAAATATAATTTTGATTTAACTTTTAACAAGCATCTATTACAACACTAATTAATGAAAAAAATACAGGGTGTTTAAAAAACTAAACAATATCTAAAACCTCTAAACTTTAATGGATTTAAACAAAGATTTAGATGAAACTTTTAACAAGAGTCTATTAGATCACTAATTAACGAAAACATGCAGGGTATTTAAAGAAAACAGAACCAATCTCCTAAAACCCTCAAAATAATAAAATTTCAAATAAAATTTTGATTAAACTTTTAAAAAGGGTAGGTTTTAAAAAGGATATTGCAGATGTTGAAAGAAAATATATACTTTATGGCCGGCTTGATCTAATCGGCACTGGCGTATATAATTTGATGATAAGATATGACATAAATAAAATAAAAAATAATATAAATGCCTCAAAAACTCCTTAAAAAGTAAATAAAAATTGTGTCCAATATGTATCTTATTATATGTAACTATATACTTACATTTCCAAAGAACCAACATTATTTAGTTATTTTGTATATTAAATATTGGAATGTATTTATTGATTTATTTCAGTAAGGATTTGACCTTAGTTTATATAACAATTCTCTGTTTTATGTTTAATACTTATATAAATGTGATGTGATTGAAAAATTGAAAGTATAATAAGCACAATCGTGGGTGTAATTTATTTTTTGTTTATTAGATATCTGGGTATTTAAGGGTATTTTTGGGTACTATTCGGTATTTTTGGGTACTTAACGATATTTTTAGGTACTTTAGGATATTATGGGGTAATACTCATAGATATTATTTGAGCATTTGTGGTTTTTGGGTATTTTTTAGGTATTTACTTATTTGCTGAGGTATTTTTTTGGGTATTTATAGATAATATTTTTAAAAATGGGTATTTCGTTGTACAAATTTCAAGCAGTGGTTTACCCCTCGCTTTAACATTGATTACATTGGGAAAAATGCTTGAACTCATTTTCGTTTGGCAATTTTTGTTTGATTACTGCGACCGGGGTGGTCGCGGGGCGGCACGCTTGAACCACCTCAATGATGTAATCGATGATGTCATGACCAGGTGACGCGCTACCGAATGACCTCACCTTCTGTTTATTTATGTGGCGATGAGTGACGTGATCTCGAACAGAAGCTGGTGGGCGAAATCCATAATATAATAATAATCATATCTAAAAAACAAACAAATATACGTTCTAAATTTTTGCATCAATAGTCTCGGTAGTCCCTCCGTAAAATAACATTGAAATGGATGATTTAAGAACTGAATAATATAGAGTTTAGCAAACAATAAGGTTATCTCGTGCCACCTGCGAATATTCAAAGGTACCGAAGTAAAATCAATATACATATAACTTCAATAAGCGATCTATCCAACAAACTTTTAGGTACTGAAATCTTTCAAAATACGTGCTTTTTTTAAATTCAACTATAGATGTAAACATTGTTATAACATAAACTTACATAGTTCTGCATATAAAATTGTTCACTTTTGTTGATGTGAAAATAACTGTTAAAATGTGGGGTTAGAATAGCAAATGTGTCATACAAATGCATTTTAAAAGTTATTATATTATTTGAGGAGGCGATGTATTCTTGAAATAGTGTTTTATACAAATGCAAATAACTTTAGACCTCGCTTTAGACATTTAATAACTAAAGATACTGAGTCAAACGAATATTATAACGACAGAAAGTGGTCAAATCAACAAATTTTTAGGTAGAGAAATCTCTCAAATTACTCGCAAAATACAATTTTTTTTAAATTTTACTGTAGATGCGAGTGTAGATGTAAATATTGTTATAACATAAACTTACATAGTTCATAAGATTATTCACTTTTGTTTATAAGTATGAAGAGAAAATAATTGTTAAAATGTGGGGTTAGAATAGCAAAATAATGTCTTACAGTCGCTTTTTAAAAGTTATTATTTTTTTGAGGAGAATTTAAACAGTAATAGTGAATACATCAAGAATTTTATTTTAAATATTACTTAACAAAGTCAATAAATTACATGTTAATTATAAAAAATATAAAACGATTTTACAAAAATATTTCTTATAAAATAATTCAGTAGCCCAAATAAACGGTACTTTATAGACAGCGCGTTAATGGTTATAGTCTGTTGTTTATTATCCTATAAATTTAATGATTAGCTACACATACTTATTATCCGTCTTACTAGGTACTTTTATATTATTCGCGTGTATAAAGATTGCGTGTCTTATAAACGAAGTAGGCAATCGATTTTTCTTACTTCCTTATATGAAAGACTAGGTTTTGATATAATTCTGTAATTTGATGCTAAATCAAGCGACGTTTAAAAATTAAAGAAATTCCTAACACTTACTTCGAAGATATCGTAAAAATTTTTTGAAACTTTTCAAACACGGACCTTCTTCAATTTTTTGACGTCATTTGATTAGGCATCAAATTGCGTAATTTTTAAAATCCTCTGAAAAAAAAAAAAGTGACGTTATCACGACATCTGTCACTCAATCTGTTTAATTATCTTCGCAGCCACCTTTTTCACTTTATTATGTATTCTGTGATTTGATGCATTCATAATGTCTCTACTGCACTGGCAAAGAATTTAGAAAAAAATGTAAATAAAAGTTTTTGAAAAAAACTATGTAGCATTACGCATAACTAGCTAATATCTCATGCAGATTATATACATATAGTCGCGACAAGAATTCAGATGAAATTGTTTTTATTGTCATCATAATTTTCGGTATTTGGATGTTAAAAACAAAAATTTTTTGCAATTTAGTCTAATGTACAGTGCACACATTTAGTGTAGCATATAGTTTTATCATTTTCAGTTGCAGTTTCTGAAATATTTTGATGAAAATATAATGAATTATTCATTTGTTTGCATGACGTAAGTCGTCTGAGTTCTTGCCGCGACTATACCTATTTTTTTTATAGTATTTCTGAATCACCCAGTAGGCATCTGGGTTGGTTAACTCGAAGACTGTTTCCGACTGTTTTTGCCTCGTTTTTAGCTAACTTGGCACTGGAGGCGCACTTTTTTCGCACTCACCTAGCGCATACAAACGATTATATACAAACGAGTGTCTGTCTTCGCTCTAAAGCCACGTGAGAGTGGGACGCAGGAATTTTTCCAAAATTCAAAAGGCCTTTACTCTAACATAATACGTGTATTTAATCACTTCTTTGTTAAGATCGCCATATTTTGCACCGTAAAATGATCATATTTGTGGTGTTTTTAGGTACCTAAAAACACTACAAATTTGATCATTTTACGACGAGAATTATTTGAGTCTAATTCAGACAACTGTAAGTAGTGTAAGTTGATACAAGACTTGTTTTTCCTTTCAGCAAGGGATCGGAGTCGAGTTGGTCCGGATCCTACCGGAAACTCATCCCCCAACACTGACGAACATCTTCGCCGAAGCGGACTCCAAGGATGACGTGGTGAGTAAGCTTTTGCCGCCTTATCTTTTTCTATATTTACCGTATTACTATATGTGCAATATTTATGCACGTTACGTCACCGATTTATTTTTAAAAATGTTGCTACACTCCAGTAAACTTTCATAATATTCATTAACCAGCACCATGGATGAAAAATGCGAAAACCTGTTCTGCATAAATTATTATCAACTCGACCGAATACAGCAAATAGTGTTCTGCTTGTAACGCTATATAAAAAAGCGTATAGGTAATTAATACACAATAAACACATACGTACTATGCTCTTGTACTTTGACCATGACTTTCTTTAACTTATTATTTTGGTGTAGAAACTGTAAAGTCAAACTTGCGTATTTTTTGCATACATATTAATAATCATTACGAAATGATGCAATCCTGATGACAAAATAATACGATATAGCCAAATTTACCTTAGTTTAAAAGTTGATGGTTAGGTTAAAAAGGTACAGAGAAATTTTATTTTCGATATATGCAAATAAAAAAATAATTTAAAAAAAATCCCATATATTTGCATAGATTTTGGGGATCGGGGTTTTTTTGGGGGTGAGAAATTCAAATTTGTTTCTAATTTTGACGTAACTTGTAGAGGGCGCCACATCATACTTCTTTTAAATGGCAGAACTTTTTTGCAGCTTAGTCTAACTATTGAAACAATCGTTCACCTACCTTTTTTATCTGAAAGAAGTACACCTTATTGAAGCCGTTAGAAGTAACCGGTTTTGAAATAATCCTATTTGAGTATTTGAAATATTCAATGCATCGAGTAAAAACTATTTTGGTTTCAGGTAGAAGTGTCTTTTCCGTTGAAAATACAACAAAACGTTATTTAAGAAATGATAAATTATGGATATGTGCAAAATTTCAAGATCCGCAATATTTGATGAAACCGTTATCTTTAGATTTTCAGCAATGGTTTCGTCAAAGCAGGCCGATCTTGAAATTTGCAGATCGCCATTATTTAGCATTCTGCATCATGTATCATTTTTACACAGGATGTATTATTTTTACACAAATAAATGTTTTTTGTCAATGTACATTTGTTTGTTAAGGAAGAAAAGGTTTATTAAACAGAAAGATTTATACTAAAATTTAATTGAAAACTGTTTTTTTTTCACATTTTAATTCACTAATTTATTGCTCCACGTGTCTACCTGTCTTCGAAATGCATAAACGAGCAATAAAGAATACCTTACATTTTGAAAAACCTGTGGTTATTGCCTAATTTTTTGAGTCGCTTTTGCAATACGCCTTTTTCAATTGATTCGGAATAAACATCGTCCTTTATAAATCCCCAAACACTGAAGTCCGATGGACTAAAATCGGGGAAGCACTTCCACTTCCAATTCATCGGTTTGCATTTAATCAAGATGAGGCGGAGCACCATTAACTTGCATGCACATATTTTGATGAAGAGTAAGTGGCGAATTGTTCAGGAAAGTGAAAAAATCATTTTACAGAAAGTCGGCGGCGTCTAAAACTTGGTAGACTATGCGTAGGGTATATTATGCAGCAATTAACATCTGCCAGCCCTATATTCAGATATACTGTGTATAAAATAAGTTAAAATCAGAAGTAATAAAATATTCTAAATAATATTTTACATTATGGCATAGTAAAAAATCGCCCATAGGCGTACGTCAGGAAAGAGTGGGGGGATAAAATACCCCTTCCCGTTTCTACGTTTGTTTTTTAGACGTTAGGGTTTAATACCTTTGAGGATTTTGTTAATAACGAGAGATCTCTGTAAAAGTTCAATGTGAAACATGAAAATCTGAAGAAATTATAGCGAAAAAACAATGTTAAAAGTTCAACTTTAACACCCTGTATGTTTTAAGGGTGGCAATTTTGTATTATGTGTGATTAAATCATCATTTTTTATCGCCAAAAATGCGCAGTTAACGGGATGGCCTGCATTTTTGTTGCAGCTTGTAGAACAAACCACAATTATTTTCATCAATAGAATATGTCGATGAAGTTTGAGCTAACTTGTCGTTAATTCTCCTTATATTAATACTTGTCTACGTTTCCTCAGAATGAAATTGAACTAGTCCAGGGCATTTAGATCAAAATCGACCGGAATAGCGGATATTTTTAGGCACAGCAGATATCGAGATGCGGTTTTCTGCATTGTGTTCAGGAAGGTCCCAGGAAAAAAGTCTATATTGTCTGGTTTAGCCATTTTTTGAAAAATGCCTTCTGGGCCGGAAAATGCATTTTCCAATTGCATCATTACTTACCATTATAGGAACCCCCCCCCCCAGAATGACCCCTCAGAGCCGACTCCAGGTAATTCCAATGTTAGAATTAAATTCGGCATCCCCGAAAACCCCCGAGTAACGAGTTTGGAGCGATTTTCATGCACGCTGCCATTTCTCCCCCAATTCACCCCCGCGCACCCCCGCGCACCCCCGCGCACCCCCACAGAGCCACCCCCGTGCATCTCCGAGTAATTCTAATGTCAGAATCGAGTTTGGCAGCCCCGAAAACCCCCGAGTAACGATTTCCGAGCGATTTTTCCGAGTTTCCAGTCGTTCCTGTAAAGGACTGTTCAGAGTGGGAGCGACGAGCGTCGCGTCGCGTTAGCGTTGCGCGATGGTATTTCAGAGTGGGAGCGTTGCAGCCGCGTCTGCGACGCGTCGAATATTCGACAATACAATATATTTTCAGTTTATAAAATGGCTCCAACAAGAGCAGTTCGTTTGTATTTGTTACTGGACATGCCATATCATTTTGGCCGATTAAACAAAATAGTCGGAATTCACCCCATAAATAGGGAAAGGCATTTGTTTGGTGAATTCCACCTTTTATACTATAAATTGAGAATGTATTCAGACCGACTTTGGAACTACCTGAGAATGTCCATCCGAACTTTTGATTACTTACTTATCAATATTTCGGCTACGTCCTTCTCTGTTTGACTCATTTTGACGACTGGTCGCTGCTACGACGCTCCAAAAAAATCAATTCCATTTGTTTTCGTCGCTGTCGCTGGAAGGCATTGCAACGCGACGCCGCGCTGATCGCTCTCACTCTGAATGCTTGAATTTGGTAACACTAGGTTGTTTAACTGTCGACACGCCGCTCGTCGCAACGCTAACGCATCGCGACGCTCGTCGCTCCCACTCTGAACAGCACTTAATGGTGCAAGTAATGATGCAATTGGAAAATGCATTTTCCGGCCCAGAAGGCATTTTTCAAAAAATGACTAAACCAGACGATATAGACTTTTTTCCTGATACCTTCCTGAACACAATGCAGAAAACCGCATCTCGATATCTGCTGTGCCTAAAAATTTCCGTTATTTTTCCTAACTTCTCTGGACCAAACAACTTAATCTGATTTTAAATACTCTATGTATACGTGAATTTGAAATGTAGCCAGGTTTGCAAGTGTATGGACTACTTTATCGCCACATAAGTGCAATATTAAGCGTCAGTGGCGTACAATCGTCAGCTGTTTCTACTGCTATTTAATATTTGCGGTAATTTCAATCCGAAACGTTTTTGCATTGTCTAATATGTAATTTTTCGCTATACTATCTTGGAAACGAAACGAAAATGACATTTTTCATAGGCAAATGGCAGTTGGTCAGGGCCAAACTCGACTTGGAACGCCGTGAAAGGATAACGTATCGCCGTCTTATATGAAACAGGCGAAAAATACCACTTATCTAATCAGAAATGGTCGGCCAGGAGATAATGTCTCAGTTTAATCGGCATTCGAATGCAGCTCTTTCCATTGCAGCGATCTGGGTCAACACGGTAGTAATACTTTTTAATTTAGGTATGATGTAACACGCTAATCGGTGCCCGTACACGTAAAAATACAAATGATTTCATTTCTTCTCCGTTGCGATCGATGGGTTGGGAAAGGTTAAACATATAGCTAATAAATTAGGGGGCCCGATGTTTCTGTTGCGTATTCCCTGGCACGCTACGATGCATTAATCGTTTTATGTCTTTTTTAAGTTGTGTCTGTTGGCTGCAGTGTCCTGACAGCGTAATCGTAGGACTACGTTTAATTTGATTTAAAAAGTAACAAAAAACGTGCAAAAAAAACATCGCGAAAAATGTTAAGCCATATAGAGGGGAGTGTTTACGAAAATGGAGAGGAATTTTTAAGAGCGTTTTATAGTTAGGCCGTTATTGAAATTAGTAAATTACTAATTTTAAGCTCCATATTTATCGTAATGAGCCAATTTTTGGCAGGTAGCTTTAGAATTAAAGTTCACACAGTGCAAAGTTATCCACTTTTATATAAAACAATTACATGTTTTTAAAAATATGTTTTTGTTCAGATCAAAATGACCACCTTTCCACTCTGTCTAACACAAAAATAAACAAATTTTCCTATAAAATTTTTCCAAGAAATTTGTAAATTCAACATTTCTGTGTAGAGCACTCTTAAATATTGAGAACCTCTGGAATCATCTTCGACCTATTTAAAAAAGTTTAATAACACGTCGTTTGTTTTTTTTTTAATTTGTAGGTAATCGAAACATTACTATTTCGAAATTTATATTTTTGTGTTAATCAACTTTGTTTTAATTTGAATGAAAAAAAAAATAGAAAGAATTTCCTAAGCAAAGAAGCAAATAAAATTTTATAACATCTACTTTATATCAGCAAATTCAACTGCTTTTGCCGCTGTTGTTATTATTAATTATTGAAATTAATTCGTTGTTTTAATTAATAAAATATGTTGACATACCTGATGTAACAACTGTCCAAAATTTTGTCAACCGACGTGTACACATATTTGGGCCTGTCTTACCCAGTTTCTACGAACTAAACAAATGTTTCTTGTCCATTTTGAACTCGTAAGTTATTGCCGTTATTGGCACAATTGAGCCTCGTGTAATTGACCCACACTATCGATTGGGATATTCCTTACGTCATACGAACAAATGAATAATTCATTATATTGTCATCAAAATATTTAAGAAACTGAAACTGATAGTAATAAAACTATATACTACACTAAAAGTTTGCATTATATATTGCACTAAATTGCAAAAAATGATTGTTTTTAACACGATCAAATATCGAAAATTACGTCGACAATAGAAACAAATGTGTAACGTCAGCCGTGACGTGTGTTTCTCACCTGCTGCAACACACCGTGAACGCTCTGGATAATTTTTTTGTTGGAAATTATCAGGATTAAAAAAAAATTGTTGACGATATTGACATCATTTTTCATGACGTATCAATATCTTAATTTTTTCGATTATGTTCTGAATCACCGGGTACTAGAATCGACTCAAGCCAGCCACTTTTTAGATATGGTTCAAATTTCTGCCGTATTTCAGGGTTTGACTCCTTAGATCAGTATATACATATACTGTTCACATAGCCTTTCCAAGTTTATAAACACCCTGTATGTATATATTTTTTAATGCGATAGAAGCCCATCAATGCTCCACATTTTTTTTTCACGTTCGCGCTCCGATCATCAATATAGTTATATCTTTTATCTGCCTTTCTTATTAAATCATCGTTTATTTATAAATATGCACATTAAGGAAATTTATCGATTACAGTATCCTTTACTTGTTGTCGTTATTATTTTCCACTGCATAAATAATTGATGTTGTTGATTTATGTTATCTTCATTAATATGGACTCGTTATGTATGACCTGCATATTTGGATAAAGTTATGTAATAATTATTTTTAATGACATACATAGAATTTTGCCGTATCTACTTATTTGTATAAAGTACGTGAACCGTCTAGGGTTTATTTTTATTTTTATGTGAGGCTGCTTTCTTAACATTTATGGTGAAATTATAAATTCAACCATCAGTCGCATTGATTCCGGAAAATTTTAGCTTCATAATAATAATAAATTTATTTGCCCAACAGAAAACTTCCACTTACAGGATAAAAAACTTATAAAAAATGGTGTGCTAAAGGACAACAAAAAAATCAGTAGGTAGTAACAACAAAACAACATATTTAAACAAACAAGCAAATATGTACTTGAATAAGAAATTGTTGCAAAAAAAACAAAACAAAAAGAAATGGTTATTATAAAGCAAAAACAAATTACGATAAAGATATAATGCAAAAAATAAATTAGAATTGAAAGCTGTAGATACAATTGATTTTGATGAAGGAATACCACTGTGACATATTGTACAGGGTGTTTTTAAATGAAGTACAAAATGAGACCACAAATTCCTTAGGTGACACTAAATCGATTTAACGTAACATACCTACCTATATTTCCAAGTCGCATTAATAAAAAAGATACAGGGTGTCAAAGTTAAAATTTTATTTTCGATATTTGTAGATAACTTCTTAAAAAATACAAATATTAAAAAAAAAATGTAAATCGGGGGTTTTTGCGAGCGAGAAATTCAAATTTGTTTCAAATTTTGGCGTCACTAGTAGAGGGTGCCACTTGTGGCACACCACGTTTCTTTTAAATGGCAGATCTTTTTTGCAGCTTAGTGTATCCATCTGACTATCGAAACAATCGATACTGCTACCTATTTTATTTGAAAAAGGTATACCTTGCTGAAATCGGTAAGCGTAACCATTTTTGAAAAATCTTATTTGAAATGCTCAGTGCTCCGAGTAGTTTTGGTTTCAGGTAGTGCCTTTTCTGCTGAAAATACAGCAAAATATTATTTGAAAAAGTTGTTAAGAACGGTAAATTATGGAGACGTTCAAGAAGATCGGCGAGGTTTGATGAAACCATTTTTCAACAAAGCACAAAGATTTTATCTTTTTGAAATTTTTGCACGTCTCAATAATTTACGGTTCTGAACCACTTTTTCAAGTAACATTTTGCTGTATTTTCAATAGAAAAGGCGCTTTACCTGAAGCGATAACAGTTTTCAATTGGTGCACTGAATATTTCAAATAGGATTATTTCGAAAACTGTTACTCCTAACGACTTCAACAAGGTATACAAGATACCCTGTATCTTTTTTATTATGCGACTTGGAATATAGATATGTTAGGTTAAATAGATTTTTTTTTCACCTAAGGAATGTGTGGTCCCATTTTTGCTACTTCATTTAAAAACACCCTGTATACTGGTGATTTTTAAGAATATTGGTTGCCGGTGTTGGCAAATAAAAAAAATATCATCTAAATTAAATGCGTATTTTTAGTAAGATTACGCTACATATATATACATATGTGCTTTCTTGCTTCCCTGATTAGCATACAAACTTCTCTCTGGGTATATAAGACGGTATTGTTGATTTTTCCACGTCCTTGTTCGAATTGAAGGCGCTCGCAGATAAACAAGGCTGCTCAGTGATGTTAAGTGCCCCTTTGTGTTGCCGATGAATGGGCCTATTTAAAAATCTGTTAACGCTGATTTAATGTTAAATATGATCAAGCGAAAGGTTAATTATGCGTGAGAATTACATCACGGTGAAAAATAAATGCCGGCATGACGGAATAAGGCTGAGGAATTGCTGACAATTAAAAAATGGATTCAGTGCAGATTGTGACATAAAATCACCCAACGAATTGATGGTGTACAGGATAATTTTTGTTATTTTAAGAAATATCTTAAAATTGAAACGTGCATTCATTGACTAATTTTTCACAAGGATTTCAATTTTCTTAACAAAAAAAAAACAATTGGGCATCACACTATTGATATCAACTTGTATTTTTTTCTTATGAAATACTGTGTATTATTATATTTTTGGATTTTCCACTTTTTCCTGATTGCATTGATATAAACACGTAATGTGTTTGTTATCTTTTACTATTCGCGAGATATTGATGATTGATTCCATAATTAAAATTTAATTTTTTTCCAGTTTAAGGAGCAATTTAAAGAATAGTTTATAAAAACTCTTTTCCTTGCTTTTCTTTGCAAAAACCCATATTGTGTTCCCAAATTATTTAAACAATTATGAATGATTGTTTGATGTATCTTATCTTGAATTTCTAAAATAGTGGTTGGTCAATTTTTATAAACACTATTCTTTATAACCCAATAAAAATGTGTCGAGTAGTGTTTTTGAATTATTCTTTTTTTTCTGATTTCAAAGATATGACATGACATGCCTATCTTTAACCGTTTTCGAGAGTTATTGATGTCATTTTTCTGAAATCAGAAAAAAATAATTGTAAAATTCAACAATATACAGAGGGCATTCCATTAAAAAATATATTATTGCTTCTTGTACCCCTCAACTTCTGTACGCCACTGTGCTTCCATTAACTTATTAAAGGGGTTCGGCTACAGCCTTACAATAATTGTTATTCGAAACTTTATTTTGTATCACTAATAATAACGATAACACCGGGTGGCCTAAATATAATGAGTAACTCTGTACCGAGCTCTGTACCTGTTGTGTCTTCTTCAAGAAAATAAAAAAGAAGTTTTGAGCAGGATTTCAATTGCGTTATCCATTGCCGAATTAATTATTTTCTGGTTGTTTTACAACATGGAAAAAAATGTAATAAAAATCTAACAGAAAACGAGATAAAAATTGTTAAATTTTATAACACCATTTTTATTTATTTCTATAAAAGGTATTCAAAGGTTCCATTCATTTGCAAGCAAGCTTGGACTCTAGTTATAAATAATTTGCGCTTGGCGCTGTCGAATCCAATTTCCTTACAGTAGTTCAAATGTTTCCCCTTCCTGATGTTCCTGAAGATGCAATCGTGTTGATATCTGTTCAGGCAAATTCATCGATAATTTCTGCTTAGGTAGACAGCATAAAAAACGATCTTTAAGCCTTCATAATTAATTGTCACTTTTTTCATGCAGTGTTTACTACAAGACAAGATATAGCAGTCTAATTAATTATTTTCAGTTATTCTAACTTAAAAAAAATCCTGTTTTCTGTTGGACTTAACATTTTTTTTAACAAATTGACTTATTTATCAATGCATAATATGGGTAAAGATTGTCCTGTATGTATCAAATGCAATTCTGAAAACTTGTCAACAGTTTTAATTTTTAGTTTATTGTCCTGAAGATTGTTGATTGTTGTGCCTATTTTGTGCAAGATTGATATAAATAAAAGATTAGTATAGCAAAGGCTGATGGGAAGTATGATATAAATAAACAATAAACGATTAAATATCAAAAAAAAGAACAAGCAAAGAATATGTAATAAATTCTATTAAACTATGAAAACTATATGGATTGTCTAACTAGATTATTATTTATTGAAATTTTTATTGTTGACAGTTCCAATTTAAATTGGAAAAAAGCTCATAAATCCTTTATAAAATTATATTTTAATGACTTGATTGATTTTATGCACAAATAATTACACCTTGAATTAAAGTTCTATCAGTTAAAGTTGTTAAACCATTAGCTTATAAAACCAGTGGTTAAACAATCGCAACAAGATTATCTAATTATAGTGTGGATTGTATATTTAAAACGGCGTGTAAGGTGAGGTGATGTAAAATAGTAAAATAAAAATTTGTGTAAATATAAACAAATTGAACTTTTGTAAATCATTGACTTGATTACTTAGAATTTTTTTTGCATCATCGTTTTACTGTTGTGACTGGATGTGAATTGGGTTATGTAATATTTACTGTTTTTATGTTCGTATAGTTGATTTACCCTGTAGGAAAAGATTGAAACGTAGCCAGAAAAAACTTTCAAACCATGTGCCAAGTACATTACGTGGCCACATGCCACACCCACATAATGTTTATAGGTAATCCGCATATTACTGGTCTATTTTTTGAAACCTGTTACAAAGGGGTACTATATCTAGGCATACTGAAAATTTTAAAAGGTTTTCCACAGAGAGGTTGAAAGGGATAGAGGTCACAAATACTAAATTTTACTTGCGCAAAGGCTGACTGTTTTCTGGAGACTAGGTGGCTTAGGTGAGGGAAACATCGGGGTTGCATTTAAAAATTTTGGTGACCAATGATTTCCCCAATAATAAAACTGACAAAAGCTTTTTGTATCTGTTACGTCACGTATACAAAACTCGACAGGTTTTATTCAATATCGGTTATTAATATGTAAATTTTTATAAAGTTGTACTGAAGAAAAAAACAGAAAATTGTCGTGAGACTTAAATTTTTAGGAATTAATAAAACAAATCAGTCTCAACGATTACTGATTTGTTTTAATTTATATAAAGTTATTTGTTGAATGTCATATATTTTTACTTAAGGCTAAGCATTTTATTATCATGAGAAATGTGAAGTATAAATACATATTTTCTGGTATTCTAGGTCTATAAAATTATAATTATGAAAACAGTAGGTACTGATTGAACATTATTCAAATGTGTTTATGTAGCATACATACATACATACAAAATGATTAATCTTATTGAACTGATTACATTTCTCCTGAATTTTGGTGAAAAAGTTTCCATTCAGCTTAATTTCTCTTTTTTTTTAGACCATAACATGCGACTGCGAATCCACCCCCGCTTTCCAGCTGAAAAGCTTCCGCCAGAAGGGCGAGAAGGTGGAGACCTCTCATTATCGCGTCAATGTGAACCGCTTCAGGGCCAGGCTGAACATCTTCTGTGTATCTGAAAAGCTGCAGGCCAACGTGAAGTGCGACGGATGGCCCGAAATTAAGATTGCGCTGGCCCCTGTTGGGAATATCAAGAATAACTTGGACGAAACTCAACTTCAGGAAGTTATCAGGTAATTTTAGTTTGTTATAATATTACCACAGTATAGACCAGCAATTTTACTCGGTTGTTGAAGTAATTCAAATGGTTTCAGTAACCTGGATGTAGCTCCTAATGCATATACAACCACCACATCCCGCGATCAGGATCGTAATAAGAATTATTTATTTATGCAGGAAAATGTATAAAACTGGAGGAAAGTTTACGTTACCTGTAAATTATCGATACATGTTATGTAACAATAAATTGTAGTTATAGATAGCTATGATAGATATGGATAGGTATCTCAGCCTGTATTATTAAAATTTGCTACTATTAACATTCAGTGTGATTTGAAATTTGAAATTTTACAAAAAATAAATTAAGTATGTTTTTAGAGAACGATTACATTAAACTTTATTTGCACATACATAGTTTTGAAATTGATTGAATTTATGAATAATTTTGTTTAAAAAAAAAATTAAATGATTTTGCATTGTTTCTTAAAAAATTATATTTACGGTGTTACGGAAACTCACCTACCTTTTTAGTTTGTTAATTATGCTCCTGTTTGCGTTTGAATTCATAATTTTTGTCATACCTTTATTTTGACATTCTCTAGAATATTCCAGGTTATATTCGATTTGGTTCTAGATGTGTTCTCGAAACCACAGAAACTTTGAGAACCCTAAACAATTCGGTTTATGTT
Source organism: Monochamus alternatus (assembly GCA_037114965.1). Taxonomy (NCBI): domain Eukaryota; kingdom Metazoa; phylum Arthropoda; class Insecta; order Coleoptera; family Cerambycidae; genus Monochamus; species Monochamus alternatus. The sequence goes on along the minus strand of CM073426.1, from coordinate 5,818,362 downwards.
CCGAAGTAAAAATGAAGGAAACTTAAAGATTTGACAGTTTGAATTGTTTGTTGTGAATCAAGTAGTGACAATAAAGTTTTGTTTTTCTATGTGGAGTATTTCAAGGCTATGTCAATGTAGAGATAACAATAATTATTTCACCTTCTATTAAATACAGTAGGTGACACGTTTACTAAAGTTGAATATTTATACAACAGATACAAAAAATTATTATACTTATAAATTTCACTATTACAATGGCAAATACCAAATTTCAAACGTGTTGTTAAAATATGTTACTTAATTTGTTACAACCATTTTTTAATTTGAGGCTTCTTAGACCCATTTGTGTTCTACTATTTTTTGAATTTCTAATAAAGGCAACCGTTTTCGAAAAAAAAAACAGTCAATTTAGGAATCTCCATCATTTTCTGCATAGAATATCATAAAATGCAGTGTTTACTGCCTCTGCTACCTACCTGGAGACTTCCATTTGAATTGATTTTTTATAGCGTTCATCCTTTTTCAGTGAAATTCTGATAACGGCTCTTAGAAATGCAGAAGTTAACTTAAATTTGGCACAATACCCGACGTGCCCTAGGCTTATTAGACATGTCGCCACTCCTGGACATATTCTGCCCGTTCATTACGATAGCATGGTAAGTAATAGGTAAAATCTTCTCCCCGCTTTTATTTTTAGAATGTATTTGTATGGTGTTCATAATTTTTGTAGTCGAATGCCTACACTTCGACCCCGAACCACCTGTCGGTGAACTTGGGGCAGTCTCCAGGAGAGAAACGACTTTTAGTGAAAGTAGTGCGTGCCGCACAACTAGGTGCTTCTCAAGGCTGTGTCGAACCGTTCTGTATCGTCGAAATGGACGAGCCACCCCAGAAGAACCAGACGTCTGTGCAGAAAAACACAAACTCCCCCTTCTGGGATGAACATTTTCTTTTGTAAGCATCAGCTTTATGATGTTCTATTTACTAAGCTTAATCTATTGCACGAAGCTAACAACGTACTAGTATTTATTGTATTTTTTAGTGACTTATCCCCGAATACCGCTGAACTGTTGTTTGAAGTGTATGACCATTCTGTGAAACCTCATAAATTCCTAGGTTTAGGTATAGTAGGTGTCGAAGAGTTGTTAATAAATCCGTCGCAGAGGCAAATTATTACTCTGCAGAGTCGACCGTACGAAAGCGACCCTGTGTCCGGAACTCTTACCGTAGAGGTAAATATTTCCATAAATATTTGTAACAGCCATTACCGCATAATCGACTATAATATATCGTGGATATGTTTATACAGGGTGCCTCAAAATTAGTCTGCCACAAATTAACGTAGATTCTACCACTAAAACGAGGAAAACTTATATATATGTAAGTCTAAAGCAAGCTGTATTGTTAAAGTGGGCTCTAAAATCAAATTTTATCCAATTATTTCCAAAACGAATCAAAATATTCAAATTTGAAATTGGGACACAATTAGATTGCGAAACTAATGTTTTAAAAACAGTTTTGCATAACTGGGAGGTTATTGTTTAAATATTGCCTCAATCTTGAGATTTTTGATATCAGATCAAAAAATTTAAAATTTTTTACAATTTTACAAAAAAGAAAGATACTCTTGTTTTACTTTGATAAATTGTTCTGTTTTCGAGTAATATTAATTTAAAATTTTTATCACGTACCACAAAAATATTTTTTTTTTATTTTTTTGAAATTTTATATACTTATTATAATTTACAAATAATTACATTACTGATATGCACAAAATTTTTTATTTTTTGGTCTTGTATCTCAAGATACAAAAAAAGTTAGACCGAAGACCTCGCCACTTTTGCACGCCTATGACTATTGGTGGAAAATTATTTTTAGAACACTAGATTTGTTGTCTAATGATGATAGTTAAAAATGTTATTGTTTTATCCATTAGAGGGTGTTTTCTGACTTATATTTCTAAAACTCCTTTTTCTTATTTGTCGTCGTAGAATCTACAATAAAATTTTGGCAGGCTAATTTTGGAGCACGCTGTATGTTAGTTTTATCGTTTCTTTTCAGTTCCTGTTCATTGAGGGTGCAGATATACCTAATGTAGGTAGTAATCAGCCCTATAAAATTAAGGAGAGCATAAGGACCCCTTCGCCGAATAGAGTTAGGTTAACTACCACTACTACAACGTTCCACAATGGTAAGATAACGTTTTTCCATTGTTAACTTTGGTAAAGAACATAGCATAAAAAAATTTATCTCTATAACATTTTTTCTCTGATATTTCGTTTTTTTTATATACAGGGTCAACTATGACAGTACAAATATTTTAATTTAATAAGAATTAATGTCTAAACTTATTTATAAAACGAAAAAAAAAATTGTTTGTATAAAATGTAGTTTTGGCAGTGTGCAACGAAAAAATGAAGAACGAATACAAAATATTGCAGTTAACCGGATTAACTGTTATCTATCGGGTACTTTCGGACGATGATTGAGTGTCATGGGCGCCGACTTTCAGTAGGAAAAGAGGGTTTTGCCCCATTTTTTAAACATTAAGCTAGAATTCCGAAATAAATTTTGTATTGTCTTCCCCTCCCTGAGTACGTAGTTAACATTTTTGTACTTACTCTGTATAGGAGTTAAAAAAAAAAAAAAATCCGGATAAATAAATTTTTTTTCTTCAAATTTAGTGCAACGTAATCGTAATAGAAAGTTAATATTTTCACATGAATAACTGTTTTTAGTTAACGTGAGTGGTATAGTTATGGATTTTTAATTTAAATATTTGAACCCCCTAAATTTTTGCGCCAATTGTGAAAAACATTGTTTTCCAGAACGAATATCAGAAATTTTGACTTATTCCTAACAGGGTTATTTATTGAAATACTTTTAAAAAATGAAAATCACTAATTTATTAATAAATAAAAGCTTTTGATTGGGTCATATATAGGTAATATAAATATAAAAATGTCCTACTACAAATTTATCTATCTATTCCTCAAGATTTGTATTGTGAATGTTTTGTATTCCATTGCTAGTAAATAAAGTTTCATCTATAAGCATTTTGCTGCAACAAGCACTCTCAAAACCTAACTCGTAATGGATAATCTGTTGGTAACAGTGGCTAACTTCATCACAAACAATAGTCATGTCCATTAACTCAGCGTTGCTGTACATGTGAGCCATTTTGAAAATTATTTGTTTACCATAGAGAGCATATCCCCACTCCAACCCTATTGGCCAATTAGGCATGTGAACACGCGCTATCCTTGAAGTACAGCTGTCCAGCTACCTAATCTTTATAATTTTAGAAATTTAAACATTTTTTATGCAAAATCTATTAGATTTATAATTTTTCTTCAAACTTTTGGCTAAGTTCTGAATTAACCCTTTATCCTTTATACGGTGGCAAATTTGCTAACTTAATTGTCAGACCTCGTATATTACAGTTATTTTATATTTTAGATAACCTTACAAACGGTAACCATATACCTAATGCAGCGTTAAGAGACTTAGATAGGAATAGACAGTTTGCCAACGCGAACAAGAGCACCTTAGTAATACATAGCGTTCAAAGGGTAAGTACCTACCGCTCGAATTTCCATTGTGTTGTTGCAGTTGCCCATTGGCTAACCCTGCTTTGTTTATTTTAGCAACCTTCGCGAAGGCTAGTGAAGGTAAGAGACATATTTTTGCTCTATGTACTTCTCGTTTGATTTCTAAACTGGTTTTGCAATTAAAACTACTTAACCGGCGCTTTGTAAGTGTTTGTGTGCTATGTTTGTTTTTCTTTTTCACAACTAACCAAAGGTCGAATTAAGCGACGGAGAGTGGAAGGAGATCGAAAGGATCGAAGTCAATTTAGACGAGAAGGAAGGAGATAAACCCGAGACGGTCGAACAAGTTAACCAACAGACAAACGGTGGGGTAGCCACTGAACTTAACGGCACCGCCAGTATGGAGAGTAAGGATATTATAACAAGCGAGAGTGAAGCTTCTAAGGTTTGGCTTTGATTTTTTTTAATGATATATTACTACAATTTATAATGGAATTTTATTTTGAGAAAATATATTTAAAAGTTTTAGAAGAGTTGGTAAGACAGATGTGCAACATTAAAATTACTTTTCATTTCTTATATAAATTGTAGCATTATATTTTATTTTTGCTTTTCAACTAAACATTTACAGATACAGACAAAAATTCTATAGGAATGTTGTTTTTTTAACATTGCTGATAACCATTATTATTAATTTTTTTGCACAAAGTTTTATTTAAAACTAATATTTCTTTTTAATACATCATTTATTGAAATACACTATTAGATGCAGGGTATAAGTAACGTAACACATATATAAATTTATTTTCTGTTATTACATTGTGAAAGAATTTTTTTAACTGTTTTTGTCAAAACCACACAATATGAATTTTATTTTGATTCTAGTAAAAATAATACTTTTCTTTTCCCAAACACCTTCTCATAAACCATTAAATTAAAAACGAAAATAAATGTAATAAAATGATGTGGTGACAATTATTCTTGTTTCGAAAAATTGAAGTTGGCATTTTTTTGGCATATGTTGTTAAAGGTCAGTAACAATGAGTCTTTAGAGTAACATGCAAAATACTTTGAAAAGCGAACTGTTTTATATAATTATTTTCTATTGCAATTATGTTCTCTGCCACTCGATTGGTTTCATACAGTTAGTTGATTAATATCAGATTAGTATTCTGAAGAACACATACTGCTACCCCTAAAACACTGATTTCCACTTGAAGCAACATTCTGTACAGAAAAAATTATTTTAAATTAATTTTAAAAACAGAAATTAAACTATTAGACCAATATTGAAGTTATAAAAACATTAAAGTATTGTCAATTCAGTATCATCTAGTCGTTTTCATTGTTTAAAATTACATGTTATCTTTTGTTAATCAGCCTGGTGATTTTTCCACAACCGGGACTTTGCAGTCTAACTCCTCCAATCTGGAGTTCAGAGGCAGGCCTAGGAAGCGTAGAGACTTTTTTGGCACGATAAAGAGAAGACTTGGTAAATCGAAGAATCGATCTAAATCTGCCGGACCAGAGAATGACATTGGGAGGGACGATTCTTTGAATAGGTCCATTTCAGCAGATAGGGGTCAACATAGCGACGACAGTACGTAATATATCCACTACAATGTGAAAAAACAGACATCGCATCAATCATTTTTATAGGTTACCGTTTAAATGTGCCTGGCCAACGTTCCATTGACGAAACGTCGAGGAGGTCCAGTCTTTCCGAGGCCTCTGGTTTAAGCAGCGCTTCTACCAGGACATATATTAACGAGGCTAGTACGCTGGTACTGGAAACGATAGAAAACGGAATAAAGAAACACTATTTGGTCCCGTTGTCATTGGCGCAAAAGTCTAAGTGGAGGAAAAAAGGAACCAAACTGCACATATTCAACGATCACACGTTCGTTGCAAAACATTTGCAAGGGTAAGTTGAGCTACTGTAAGGCAATAGCGCGTAAATGGTACATTTGAACTACTATTGTATGAACTGATTAGCTTTCGAAGCAGTAGCACATAGTGGTACATTTGAACTACTATTGTATAATGAATTTGTAGTTTTAATATTTGAAGTTTTTATTTTAGTGGTACAGTTTGTCAAGTATGTGCTAAGAGCATAGCGAGGAGATTCGGCAAACAAGGTTACGAATGCCGGGACTGTCTACTAAAGTGTCACAAGCACTGCCATGTGAAAGTTAACGACAATTGTCCCACATCTACGATTCACAACTTGGAACTGTAAGTATTATGATTTACTTTACTTGATTTACTTCATTAGGCACTAAATCGAAATTTTGTCCGGAAAAATTTGTCAAGAATTTTATGTATTTTGATTATTTCTGACATGTTGTGTAAATCCTCGCGTAAATTTTGTTTTATAGAACGTTTATACAGAAAATATTAAATGTTAATTTACATGTCAGAAATAAATAATTACTTGTAAGACATTGAAAACGTCAATTAATAATTTCTTTGTTTCTATGGGTCCATGCTACCGGTATTGAGTGAATAACTGGTAAGATTGTGTGCTAATGTTTTTTATTTTGGCCCATCTTTAAGCTTTTTCCATTCACAGTATTCGATATATGCAATATATTAGCAATTTTTTGTTTTAATTATCTAAGTAGAAGATTATGACTAGTCCGTTTTATTTTTGTTTGCTAAATCGTAATTACAGTTCCAAGCTTTGCTGTGAAATATACGTCGACGTAATATACTATACTGAAAAATAGAATATTTAATTCTAAACGTATGTCAAAGATGCTATTTTCATATACAGGGTGATTCAGTCATAATGTCATTAATTTTAACTACGTATTCGGAAGAACCAGTAGACAGAAAATCGAAAAAAAAAATTTATTCGACCTTTCAAAAGATAAGCAAATCACCTCATGAAAATCGGTAACACGACAGAGAATTTGGGCCGAGTGCCTTCATAGGAGAATGAACCCGAACAACCAGCAGTCAGTGACAGTTTGAAAAGAGGGTTTGAAAATATTTTTTTCCCGTGTAAATATGCATATAAAATTTATTTAAGTCATATATTCGTATTATACACATTTTTTCTTCTCTTAAAATTAATGGCATTATGACTGAATGTTCTTGTTAACTAACATTTTCAATATGCGGTACTGAAATAGTTGAAAGTTATCTGTCAGAAAATAACAAATCATTTCAAGGGGTAAGTACAATCTATTTGGGTATCGTAATTTATTTTAGTCACATTTTGTAATTATAATTATAAGTTGTAGAGACGCTATGTAAGATTTATAAACAAATCTACATAAATGGTATTAAAGTTTTAGGATACAAAAAATTTTGCATACTGCCATTTGAACTACTGAAAATTTTACTCAATTTTCTAAATAAAAGCGCCAAATTAAATAAACATGGAACATTCAGAAAAATTTCATTTAACTTGACGGCTCCAGATTGTATTTTATTTGTTTTGCATGCGATTAATATTTTTGACGTAAAATAAAATAAAAAAATATATTGTGGAAATATTAAAAATTTAATATAGCTTTGAGTGTAGTAAATTTTTGCTTAATTTCTATATATCGAATCCATCATCAGTGCATTTTATTTATTGGTGATGTTTCTTTCAGCTCTTACATCATAAATCCGTACACAGACAAAAACCTGTCGATATTATAACTACTCATGGTTACCAGTGGCATCATTTTTCTTCAAACGGGTAGTTAAACTTTAGATTTAATAAGCACAATTTGTCTGTCCTCTTAAGCTTTCAAATCACAAAATCTGTGTTAAGTTTTAATAATTTTATTTTATGATGATATTATTTTTTTATTATGCTTTTTTGTTTTTTATTTTAAATATACATTTACAAATTCTATATACTACTATTTATTCTTTGTAAATAGTTTGTTGTTTTTGGCTTTGTTTTTACACTAAATGATAATTTTATCGATAATGTTGAATTTTGTAGATCTGATCTTACGTTTATAATTTTATTTGTATTACACTAAACTTGAAAAGGATAATTATATAAAAATGCTTGAACGCAATATACGGGAATATATACCTATGTATTGAAGATTTTAAAACATTGTATATTGAAAATATAAATGTTTTATTTATATGTATTTATAAGTGCCTCTATTTTGAAAAGATCTGCTAAAAATATAAACCTATGGTACTTCAGTTGAGACCAAAAAGCTGTACGTTTTGACAATTATAATAGGTGTAATAATTTTGTTAAATTATAAATGGAAAATAAATAATACCTTTTAACATGTTCATTACTACCCCTATTTCTATAGTAACGATTAAGAAAATACTTATTTTTGCTCACCTGCCTACTTAATGTTTAACTGATAATTGATTTCAGTACGAATTACTTTATGAGAATATAAATGAATACGCAAGGTTTTAATAGTTTCGTACTTTATACTAAAAAGCAATTACCATTTTAAAAAGCCCGCTATTAGAATCAGTTCTCTGGTTCATATAGCGTCAATTTTAGTTCAGACATTCTGAACTGACCTACCAAACACAGTTATAACTGAACTAAACCAAAGACTACCATACTGAACCACAGTTTATTATACAGTTCGTCGAGTGAAAAGCCCGCTATTAGAATCAGTTCTCTGGTTCATATAGCGTCAATTTTAGTTCAGACATTCTGAACTGACCTACCAAACACAGTTATAACTGAACTAAACCAAAGACTACCATACTGAACCACAGTTTATTATACAGTTCGTCGAGTGAAGGTTCCAGAGGGTGTGGCTAAATGCGCAATGAACACCAATGAAATTCATATGTACACGATGAAGTGGGAGAAATTCCATTTCTTGACAAATCACAGTGCCCCTTGAGCACGCGAATGTGCGCGGCTAAATGCGCAGTCGTCTAAAAAAACGAAATCTGGGAGCTCGACATCAAAGGAGCCGACGTGAAGACGCCGGACTGTATAATAGACTGTGACTGAACTGAGAACAGTGTTCAGTGTTTATATTTCTGTGCTATAATCTGTAATGTGTTCTGTGATAAATATAATAAATAAAATTAATAGAAATATCAAATATGGATATAGTAATAAAATCAGTAAAATATTTTTTTAAGGAAAGTTTGTTCTCAGAAATATAGATTTATAGCCAATGCCAGATTATGTTTAGGTAAAAATATTTACCTTTTAGAAGTAGGGTTATGTCAACATTTACATAAACAGGTAAATTTTATTTCTTCTATAAGGATCTGTGATAAGGATACACAATTATTTCTGATATGGATTTCAGAATCTAAAGTTTGTTATCAACGACTTTCTAAAATATGTATTTTTTTTTTTAGTGTTCAAATCGAGTGTTAAAAAAAAATAATTATGGATGAACGAATTGGAAAATCCAGGTATCCTTGTAAGTACCCAAACTGTAGTAATAAATATTATATGCCAATTTTTAAAGAGGACTATTATAATAAGCGGTTTTATCGGTTCCCTAAAAATGGAGCTATATTACTTCAGTGGAAAGATATTTGTAAAATAGACCACAGTATTATGACAGATAATTTTTTTGTGTGCGAAGATCATTTCGCTCCTAAAGATTTTATGAACCACACCAAAAACAGGTTGGTAGTCGGAGCAATACCTGCAAGACCATCTCAACTTTGTGATATTAGCGATCACGATTACCTGGGTGAAACAGGTAGAGGTGATAAAAAAAGAACATCGGTTCAGCTTGAGACAGACGATGTGTTCACACCAGAATGCACTACTACTTTGCATGATAAATATGCATTTCTTTCTGATATTAGCATAGAACTTCCAGTCCATTCAAGTTCATTTATTGCTAACTTGAAACTTAGAAATTTGACAATGTTGAAAATTCATCAAGCAATCACATTAAACCTTTTGAAGTTGAAAAATATTTTTCGTAAGGAAAAGACTGTTTTGCAAAAACTGTTATGGTTATATAAAAGTGGACAATTCGATAATATCAATCGACAACTAGACTATGTATCAAATGAGTTTTTGCAATATCAGTTAGAATATGTAACGCCATTAAATGTGAAGAAATGGACTGCAGAAGATCATTTCTTGGCACTGTCTCTATACAATAAGAATGAAAAACTTTACAAATATCTATGTTACTTTTTTCATTTACCACCTGTGAAAAAGTTAAAGCACATGTTGTCTAGTATTCCATTTAAGACAGGAATAAATAATCTATTAATAGACCAACTTAAATTAGACATAGGAAAAATGAATGTTGGAAATCAAACCTGTGTATTGTTGATGGACGAGATGATGTTAACGTGTGGTGTAACCTATGATGAGACTCACCAGCACCTCTGCGGTTATGAAGATGTGGGATACCTTGGAAGAAGCGCGAGACCAGCTGATCGTGTGCTCGTTTTAATGGCTAGGGGTTTGCGGAAAAACTGGACACAAGTGATCTCTTACTATTTTAGTTGTGGTCCATTTAAAGACACAAATTTACAGAATATCATTGTTACGACAGTAAAATATCTTCAGAGCGTGGGCTTAAGTGTGGTCTCGTTTGTGTGCCAACGGAACGTCACAAATCTGAATGCTTTAGCGTTGCTCACTGCAAGGACTGAACGTTGTTCTTATTTTATAGTAAATTTGAAACATATATGTATTAATTTTGATGGACGCCATCTTCTAAAGGAAACCAAAAATGCCTTGACAAAATGCCAAATATTATATGATGAAGAGATGGATAAAATTGCAAAACTAGAACATATCGAATCTGCCTATAACATCGACCAGTCGAAAAGAATATTCAAACATCTTTGTATGTTGGAAGACCAGTATTTTCAAGAGGAAGATTTAAACAACGAGGCGGACATTACAGCCGCAAGCGCTATTTTTAGTCACACTGTGGCGGCAACTATAGAGACATTCGTTACTTGTGGAGAATTACCTGAAGAAGCAATGAACACCGCAGAATTTGTAGAAATCATGGATATGCTGTTTGATTCGTTAAATGGTTCTCAAAAAAATCCATTACATAAGAAGAAATACCGCTGTGCGTTGTCGGTAAATTCTCCCCACCTTAAATTTTGGTCTTCTTTATTACCCCAATTTGAGAAATGGAAGTTGCTTGATCTCAGTTCCGCTCAAGATGTTACTAGTCAGTACTCATTTATCAAAGGTTGGCATACGACTATAGAGTCTCTTTTCTATCTTTGGAGTCATTTGAAGCATCTAGGTTATTTTAATTATTTGTCCTTAGACCGGTTTAATTTAGAGCCATTGGAAAAGTTGTTTAAGGTATTAAAGGAATATGGGACTAACAGTGAAAATCCCACGTGTCACCAATTTGAAGTTGCTTTAAAAGGCGAAATTTTATATGGAAGTCAAAATCACTTAATCGCCGATAATTGTTGCAACTTAACTTCACTATCAGCTTTTATTGAAAATATATTAAATGAAAACTCTAGTAGTTGGAAAAATGTAAATGAAATCTACTTCGACGACTTGAAATTTGATTGGATGAGTGACATTGGATTTCACGAGGAGGCGGCTTACTTATCTGGATATCTGCTGCAGAAAATTAAAGTACCTGATTGTGACACTTGCAGGTCCCATCTTCTGGCAGAGTGGGTCATAAATAACACTGAAGATGTGTCGTATAAGAAATACGGTGATGATACTACATACTCTCTTTATGCCAATGACTCCGTCATTCGAATTGTTGATAGACTTCTGTACCTTCTCTACCTCTTTTTAAGAGATCAGAGTAATCAATCGAACCTCGAGGACAGTTTTAAAGCACTGCACAAACATGAGTTTGAATCATTCAAATTTTGTAGTATTCATAGCTACAGTGAAGACTTTATTAACTTATGTGTTAAATTAGGCATTTACAGGTTTATATATAGCTTTAATAAGGCAATAAACTTGTAAACAGTTTAGTTGTAAAATTTGTGGATGAAACGTTCAAACTTTCAACATTAGTTCTTAGTTGTTCCACTCACCAATAGAGAGCTGATGAAATTTCTTCTCGGAACTTCCAGTATATCAAAACTGATTTTAGGTAGTGCCATTATTATCACAATGGATTGTATATTATTTTCTTACATTGGCCATTATTTTTTCCCACTTTTTCTGTGATGTTAATTTTAATTATTTTTATATTAAGTGATAAAGTTGGTTCTTTAAAAAGTTTGTAGTATATGATGAATCATCATTATTTTTATAATAATAATAATAAATATATATTTGTTTTAGATCTGTTCCTCTCCTTATCCTTCTTAAAATATAAATTCCCTTTGTGAAATCCAGTTTTATCAGGCCTTAAATACATTTCCGAGTACTAAGGACAATGAATTGATGCTGTAACTATATCACATTATCAAGTTTATTAATCTGAATATGCTTACATATTTCATCTAAGATTCCAACTAGCAGTGAATAAGGTAAGTGTGAAAATAAAATTTGCCATATTGAGACGTATGCGATGGGATACCATTTTTTTATTTGGAGATGATTTCTAGGTTTTTCAACATGAAAATATAAGTGAGTGGCTATAACCAGTAGTGTGCTTTAGTATGTAGGAAGTCAGTGGTTAAACCACGAAGTTAATATTTCATTAGATTATTAATTTATTAGAAAAATTCAATAAAATGTAAAAATAAGGCAAAATATTTCGTAAACAGCTGCTTCTATTAAAAAAAAAGACGAAACTTTTTTAAACGCAACAGTACCTAAATTTAACATTTTTACAAAATTCCACCAGTGGCGTATTTTTTCTTGGGAAAATGTGACTTCTATCAGATTTGCTTTATCCATGACAAATCCTCAAAAACGTACCAATTTGAACCATCCTGTACATACAAACATGAATAAATGTCAACTTGTGTCGTGTAAGAAAAACATGCAGCATTATTTTCAATAGTAGTGAGATGGATGCAGGTAGTTTTTGATAATATAATTGAAGATAAAATATGTTAAATATTCTAATGTCCTAATTTTGCTATACAAATACAATATTAAAATCACATATCAGAAGAATTTAAAAAAAAAGAACCAGGTGAAGATGGGAATTATTAAGAATTTCATTTATGTGTATACAACGTATCAGCAACTCTTTGCCGCATTACAATGTTTATTTTTAAGAGCTCCCACGCACTAGCGGTCTGGCAATGCGGCTAGGTTGGCACAAAAATTCAAAAGCAGCCAGGCAGGTGCAACCAATAAAGTATATTATTTAAAATAAGGTATCTGTCATCCATCAGTCATGTCAAAATAAGTGTCAAGATCATTTGACTTTCTCGCCCTCAAAAAACCCTGATTTCCAAAATATATGTAAATATTTGGATATTTTAAAAAGTTGTTTATAATATCGCAACATAAAATTTTTTGATCATCAGTTTTTGGACTAAGATGATTGCCTACACCGCATTATTTTATCATATCTGAATCGTATCCCATTAATTTCGCACACACACCCTGTATAATACTAATGCTAAAATGCTGTAAGTGGCTGTAAGATTCAGTTCATATAATTTATCAAATTATAACGGAATGTATTCTATGCCTATATCATGCAACTTTTATTTCAGGACATTCTGAACTGACCTAACAAACACAGCTTTTAACTAAACTAGAGATCACAGTTCATTACGAACTGTGAGCAGACAATCGCATTGAACTGAAGTGAGAAGTTTTTTGTTATTTTCTGTCACCGCTATATTACTTTCTGGAATCTGGAAATGTGAGAAGGGTATAGCTTTAATAGGCTACAACCATTGAGTAATTTATTATTCAATGCTACAGCACTTAGGCCCTATTGGACTCCTTGCACTTCTTCCCATTAGAGGATCAATCCACCTGAGCCGCTAACCAGCTTAATAATGAAAAGAAGGTGGTGACGTAGCTCAGGGGCATGGTCGGTATCATCAGCAGGTATCCAATGACAACTGAGGACTTTTGTGACGTATGACTCAGTCTATCTTGCGAAATGATAAATTTTGTCTTTATTTACGGGAATTTTGTGACGTCACCGGGCCCCCAAGGGGTCTCTAATGTAGGTCATAGAAGGCCATGGTTCTATGGCTTCTATGTTAGTTTCTGAACTCCTCCGGCTTAATTATCCGTTCTGTGGTTCTGTTGTGTTATGTGTTCTGTGATTGATTGATAATTGATATGATAGACAGGGTTGCCAATCTGTGGGTAATTCCCCAAAACGTGGGGAATTTGATTAACTGTGGGTTTTTTGTGGGGAATTGTTTATATACTCGCGTCAAGAATTCAGACGTCTTACGTCACGGCTGACGTTACCCATTTGTTTTTATTGTCGGCGTAATTTTCTATATTTGGCCGCGTTAAAAACAAATATTTTTTGCAATTTAGTGCAATATATAATGCAAACTTTTAGTGTAGTATATAGTTTTATTACTATCAGTTGCAGTTTCTTAAATATTTTGATGAGAATATAATGAATTATTCATTTGTTCGTATGACGTAAGTCGTCTGAATTCTTGTCGCGAGTATACTGATAATTTTGTGGGGAATATTTATTTTATTAGAGAAGTCACTGTTTTGTGTTGTAGATGACTAGCCTGCTCTACGCGAATTGCTGTCTCATATTTTATACATAAGATAATAGAAGACAGATACATTCTCGTTGTAACACAGAACAGCCGTCGTCCGTTTCATTATTCTTGTGTCGTTGTGATCAATTTTATCTAGGGTTATGATGTGCTACGACTAGCCCAGCCCATGTAATTTTTTTACACTTTTGGGATCTTGGGATCTTTCACTTCCATGTCGGCCTCATCCGGTTTATTACAATTAATTCCACAGGCAGATGACAGATTTAAAATCGAATTCAACAAAACATTCCAAACGGTTATTTCGTTTATTGTTTGCCAGGAATTTATATGGTGCAGCAGTGAATGGATGCAGTGCAGTGATTAAAACTGTTTTATTTTTTATACTGGATAACTAGGTTTGAGTGACAGAAGATTTACCTAAATACCTGATGTTAGTAAATGTTAATGATGTCATTTTAAAATGAATAAAAAAACATATAGACCCTTTGTTTATTTATTTTTTATATGTCGCCCTGTAAAAATAGTAATGTGGGTATTTGTGGGTAATGGCGAATCCTCTAACGGGTATTTCATCAGGGAACCATTGGCAACCCTGATGATAGATCATCATAAACCTTATTACAGAACCTTATAAGCACAAAACATATCTTATAAGGTCTATGTAGATTATAAATCATAGATAAAACTTAATGATAGATATAAATAATAATCGGTAAAACCTACACTCTTATAAAGTCACTAAAATCAATTGATTTTTTTAAGTTATTTGTCAGGAACACTCAGGAATATAGATTTATATTTAAAGCGAATTCCAGATTATATTAAGGTAAAAATACAAAAATATATAATATTAAATTTTGTTTCTATACGGACTGAAATTGTTCAATAGCTTCACGATGAACTTCACGAACAAAATAAAATCACTTTTAACACGTATATCATACAATATTTTTTCTACAAAACAATCGGAAGAACTTTAAACTCAATAAAAATAAGAAATCAAATAATATCACACAGATCGCAATGTTTATGAACCAAAATTTTCGTAGCAACCAGTGCTTTTGACTTACTTTTAACACGCGTGTTAAAAGTAACATTTTTAACATCAAAAATGACAATTAAAAAGCCCACCTTTAAGAGTTTTGTAGAAAAAAATATTTGTGATATGGGTTTCAGAATTTAAATTTTTTTTCAACGGTTTTTTTTTAAATATGGAATTTTTTTTAGTTCCATCAAAACGAGTATCACCGAAACCAATTATGGATAATCGAATTGGAATTTCCAAGTATTCTTGTAAGTATCCAAATTGTAGTAATAAATATTATATGCCAATTTTTAAAGAGGATTATTGTAATAAACGGTTTCATCGATTCCCAAGAAAGGAAGCTATATTACTTCAGTGGAAAGATATTTGTAAAATAGACCACAGTATTGTCACAGATAATTTTTATGTGTGTGAAGATCATTTTGCTGCTAAAGATTTTACGAACCACATCAAAAACAGGTTGGTAGTTGGAGCAGTACCTGTAAGACCATCTCAGCTTTGTGATATTAGGGATCACGATTACGTGGGTGAAATTGGTGTTAAAGGAACATTGGTTCAATTCGAGACAGATATGTCCATATCAGAATATGTTAATAGTTTGCATGATAAATATGTATTTCTTTCCGATACTAATGTAGAACTTCCAGTCCATTCAAGTTCATCCGTTGCTGACTCGAAACTTAGAAAATTGACAATGTTGAAGGTTCATCAAGCAATCACAGTAAGTCTTTTAAAGTTGAAAAACATTTTTCATAAGGAAAATGCTCTTTTGCAAAAACTGTTATGGTTATATAAAGGTGGACAATTCGATAATTTGAATCGACAACTAGACTATGTGTCAAATGAGTTTTTGCAATATCACTTAGAATATATAAGTCCATTAAATGTGAAAAAATGGACTGAAAAAGATCATTTGTTGGCACTGTCTCTATACAATAGGAATGAAAAACTTTACAATTATTTATGTTCCTTTTTTCATTTACCACCTATGAAGAAGTTAAAGCACATGTTGTCTAGTATTCCATTTAAGACAGGAATAAGTAACCAATTAATAGACCAACTTAAACTAGACGTAGGTAAAATGAATGTTGGAAATAAAAAATGTGTGTTGTTGATGGACGAGATGATGTTAACATGTGGTGTAACCTATGACGAAACTCACCAGCATCTCTGCGGTTATGAAGATCTGGGATTCCTCGGAAGAAGCGCGAGGCCAGCTGATCGTGTGCTGGTTTTAATGGCCAGGGGTTTGCGAAAAAACTGGACACAAGTTGTTTCATACTATTTTAGTTGTGGTCCATTTAAAGACATAAATTTGCAGAATATCATTATTGCGGCAGTAAAATATCTTCAGAGTGTAGGCTTAAGTGTGGTCTCGTTTGTGTGCCAGCAAAACGACACAAATCTAAATGCTTTAGCATTGCTCTCTGCAAGGACTGATAATCGTTCTTATTTTATTGTAAATTTGAAACCCATATGTATTAATTTTGACGTACACCATCTTCTAAAGGAAACCAGAAATGCCTTGACAAAATGCCATATATTATATGATGAAGACATGGGTAAGATTGCAAAACTATCACATATCGAATCTGCCTATAACATTGACCAGTCAAAAAGAATGTTTAAACAGCTTTATAAGCTTAAAGACCAGTATTTTGAAGAGAAAGATTCCAGCAACGAATCGGACATTACAGCCGCAAGGACTATTCTTAGTCACACGGTGGCGGCAACTATAGAGACATTCGTTACTTGTGGAGAATTACCTGAAGAAGCAATGAACACCGCAGAATTTGTCGAAACTATGGATATGCTGTTTGATTCGTTGACTGGTTCTCAAGAAAACCCATTACATAACAAGAAATACCGCTGTGCGTTGTCGGTAAATTCTTCT
Source organism: Monochamus alternatus (assembly GCA_037114965.1). NCBI lineage: Eukaryota > Metazoa > Arthropoda > Insecta > Coleoptera > Cerambycidae > Monochamus > Monochamus alternatus. The sequence goes on along the minus strand of CM073426.1, from coordinate 5,801,348 downwards.
CACCTTAAACTTTGGTCTTCTTTATTATCCCAATTTGAAAAATGGAAGTTGATTGATTTCAGTTCCGCTCAAGATGTTACTAGTCAGTACTCATTTATCAAAGGCTGGCATACGACTATAGACTCTCTTTTCTATCTTTGGAACCATTTGAAGCATCTGGGTTATTTTAACTATTTGTCCTTAGACCGGTTTAATTTAGAGCCATTGGAAAAGTTGTTTAAGAGAATAAGGGAATATGGGATTAACGGTGAAAATCCCATGTGTCACCAATTTGTAGCTGCTTTAAAGGGCGAAATTCTAAATGGAAGTCAAAATGCCTTGACAACCGATGGTTGTTGCAACTTAACTTCATTATCGCCTTTTATTGAAAATACATTAAGTGAAAACTGTAGTAGTTGGAAAAATGTAAGTGAAATCTACTTCGACGATCTGAAATTTGATTCAATGGGTGATATTGGATTTCATGAGGAGGTGGCTTACTTATCTGGATATCTGCTGCAGAAAGTTGAAGTACCTGATTGCGAAACTTGCAGGTCCCATCTTCTGTTGGAGTGGGTCATAAATAACACTGAAGTTGTATCGTATAAGCAATATGGTGATGATACTACATACTCTCTTTATGCCAGTGACTCCGTCATTCGAATTGTTGATAGACTCATGTACCTTCTCTATCTCTTTTTGAGAGATCAGAGTAATCAATCGAACCTCGAGGACAATTTTAAAACACTGCACAAACATGAGTTTGAATCATTCAAATTTTGTAGCATTCATAGCTGTAATGAAGACTTCATCAGCTTATGTGTTAAAATGGGTATTTACAGGTTTATATATAGCTTTAATAAGACAATAAACTCGTAAAAGTTTTATTTGTAATACCTAATTTGTGGGTGAAAATGCGTCCAAGAAAATGTTGTATTAGTTTCTTAAATCGCTCAGCATTCTTTGTTCTCCCAGTTTTTCTGTGATGGTATTTTTAATTGTTTTTATATTAAGTGATAGTTCTTTAAAAAGTTTGTTGTGTTATGATGAATCATAATTATTTTTATAGTAATAATAAATAAGTATATATTTGTTTTAGATCTGTTCCTCTCCTTATCCTTCTTAAGAAATAAATTCCCTTTATCAAATCCAGTTTTATCAGTTCCTAAATACATTCTCGAGTAGTAAGGATCGTGAAATATAATTATTTAAGATGTCGATTCTTATTAATCTGAATATGCTTATATTTTATCCAAGATTCCAACTATAGAAGTGAAAAAGGGTAAGTGTAATTATATGAAATACAAATAAAAAGGTATCATCCAATAACGGCTGATGAAAGTTGTCATTTTCAGACGTATGAGATGGGATACTTTTTTATGGGATAATTTCTTGGCTCTCATGTTGAAAATTTTTTGAATGAAATTTGAAAAGAGGGATTATACATTGCGTTTCGTTTATAAATGTTCAAAAAAAAGGGTGTGTATTCCTTTTACAGAAATAGTGGAGGTAGTTTTGTGTAACACTTTTAATTTATGTTGCGTTTCTTAGATACAGTGTTGAAGTTGTTATTTTGAACAGGGTTTTTCTTAATTTTTAACTACTAAAAATATTCATGTATATATTTATGTAGGTACAATCGTTGCAATAATAATGACACTCCCCTTTAGCATGAATTTTGCGATTTCTTTTGAACTGATGCTGACGTAATTGGTAATGAAATCTACTATCTACTTTCAATATTAAACATTAGTTCTTATTTAATGAAATTCTACTCAGTATATATTTTCAGACTGAAAATAGTAGTTCAAAAACTGTTTTGTAGTATATAGTGTCATTATTACTGGAATAGCATGTATGTACAACCAGTGGCGTAGCCAGAAATTTGACAAGGGGGTTCATAGAACAAAGTATTTTAAACTAGATTTTTTCAATAAAAAAAATAAATAATTTTTAATAAATTGAAACAATAAAAAGTAAATAAAAAATAATCTCATCATAAACATTTAAATAATAAACGGTACGAACAATATTTGTTACAAAAATGACAAAAATAAGATTAGAACTTAGTAGCAGGTCCTAATGTAAGGTTTCCGTAGGAGATCTACTTCACTGACCGCGTTGCTAAATCTTGGAGAATAGAGTGATTGCAGATTTGTAGTGAGACACTACCTATATGACCCAACCAACCCAACTCATGGGGGGTTCTGACTCCCCCCCCCCCGTGGCTCCGCCACTGTGTACAACATACATACATGAATAACTATCAATTTGTGTCATAAAAACATGTAAACTACTTTATTTTCAACGGGAGTGACGTGGATGCAGGTAGTAGTGTTTGATAACATAAAGCCAAAATTAAAATATGTTAAAAATCGAAATTTGTTAAAAATTTTATTGTCCTAACTGTGCTGTGCAGCTAATAAATAAAATAACGAATTTATCTGTATAGGCTTAAGAATTATTATTTTTGAAATTGGCCTTGTTTATAAAATAAGGGTCTTCTTCCGATCTAGACCTATGGTCTAGCCCGTTCGTATAAATTTTAACCTATGAATGGTCTCATGTAAAAGTTGAAATACTTCGGCAACTTTCTAGACTATCATCCATAGCACAGAATAGAAACCATAGTCATATGACGTGGGTTGTCTGTTCCATTACTTGTTTGCAGTGACTCGCCGCGCGCGGCAGCACACTGCAGCACAAATGATGTAATCGGATTTAATCTTCAATTGTTTTCATAGAAATTATGGTGTTTCTGTTAACGTGTTATTTTTAATTTTATAGATTAATACAACCTAAAATAATAAAAGTATTGTGTTTTTATGGTGAAAGTGTAGGAGTAGCAGTCCATTGTTAATACGTATGTACCCAGTTTTGTGAAAAATGTAAAATATTTAGAACTTTGTGTGAAGTATTGGAATACAATCAGTGCCGCATATTTTAATTTTTTAAAATAGTAGATATAAAATACGTACATTTTTGCAAATCAAATTATATAAGGGGATTCTATTAGACAAGTTATTACAGTCGCTTCCGGATTCAGTGGTTCGAATTTTAAGTAATGTCAAAAGACCATTGTATTTCAAATTTCAAACTACATAGAGGTACATAACCCCCTTTGTTGTCGTCTTTATTTATCTTCTTTAATAAATAAATTTGAAACTATTCTCAGTTCACATTGAGTGCAAAAGTTGAATCCAATCGAAAATGCTATATTAGATAAATATAAGAATAAATTTATAAATGATACTGCAGGAAACAATTACTCGCGGACTAGCTAATGCCCTGACCGGTGTTGAATTACACCTCTGAAGTATGTGTGTGGACAGCAAAGAACCCTTGTCGGCCACCCCACCAGACATAGACCGGTTTCGGGCTTGTTAGCCCTCATCAGTACGCCATAGGTGAGATGACCGACAATTGAACTGGCTGTTCCTTGATATGTATGTCACATATAAATCGAGTGCAGATATAAGAAAAATAAATTTGTTTAACCAATGTAATTCCCAAAACTTAGTATCAATAACTTTGTGTTACTAACAACAAATTAATGTTGTCTTGATGTTGTACGCTTCGTCAGGACCTTTTAACTGGACCCCCCCGTTTGCAGATTTGCAACTTCTGTGCAAGTGCAATGTTTATAGATGTTGTTTAGTGCTCATGACAGTTCAACAAATACCAACATTGAAGTTTGCAAATTTATATTAGCTTTGTTCATAGTAAAGGGGAATCAATCATCAGAAGCATGTGCACTGCACCTAAAACAAAGCATTTTCAGCTTTATATGAGCATTATAAACGCAATGCGCTGAAATCTGACAGTTGGAAACTATTTCCAACTGTTCTACGAACAGGTCTACTGTTTGAAAACATCGCAGAAACGTTATCTATGGTTCTACTATAAACAAAGGCGTTGGAATATATCGTGTAAACGGGTGCAATTACATGTCGCTGTCAGTTGTCGTTACACGGTTTGCGTTAGTTGCGCTACTGCTGTTGCTGCTTCATATGCGTCGCGTATCATATCCGTGTATCAAACTCACAGCTGGGAAAATGTAGTTAAATGCCACTGGAATTAGTTTTTTTTGTAGTTTCAAAAACATTAATAAAAGTAATGTGCAATTTATGGAATAGAACCTATATTAAGCAAAGTAAGTACTCTCTGAAGTAGATTGAATCGTCGAAAAAACTTGTAGGATAAAATTGGCATAAGTTTTGTTTGTATTTTTAGGTTGATCGGCCAAATTTTTTCGCGTTGAGTCATGGATGAAGGCGCTGAATCTTCCCCTCCAAACGTTCCCGAGTCTCCTAAACCTTTGGCTTTTACAATAGATTTTGGCAGTAACAAGGCAATTGACACCCAGAGGCAAAAGGCTCTGGTGGAAAAACTAAAGAATAGACATAAAAGAGGCCAGTCTTTGTCAAAGTTAGAAGATTCAACAGCAGCTTCCACACCTCCTCCAAAACAACATCCATTAACTGGGAATTTACCAAGAAAATCTAGTTTCCAATCCGAGGGTTACTTTTCCTCTGATGAAAAAACCGATCGATCGAAAAATCCAAAAACTAATGCAAAGCGTAGTGAGCTAACTTTATTTCTGAAAAATGTTACATCGGATAGAATGACGCAGTCTTTTCCTAACCCTGCTTTACCTAGCATTACAAGCCCTGAAGAAATCGAATTGAAAGATGTCTCTAGTCCAGAGTTAGATCTGATAAGCCCTTTTAGTCCTAGAGAGCAGTCCAAAACGCCTGCAAACTCCAATTTGAAGAAACAACAGTTTTCCAGTCCAGAGTGTGAAAAGATGTACATTGGCGAAGATGATAAAGATAACGTGTTTGTAGATGGAGCTGACGTGGATTTTGACAAATCAGATACAGCGAGCGATGCAGGAACTTATACGTTGGACGCAGACAATTACTCGGAAGAACAGAAAGCAAGGATGAGTATAGATAAAGACTTCAAAATTGAACAAGTCTCGGTACAGAGAAAAACTGAAGAGTATGTTAAGAGCCTGTCAACCATGAGGGATCATTTACTGCAGAATTCATCATCATTTGTAAATAAACCAATTTCCAAAGAAACTGAAGTTACCAAAGGTGTTCAAGTATTGAATTTGTTGGATTCTGACAATGGTTTACAGTCTCCGAAATCTCCTACTGTAAGAAAATTTGATAAACTTGGTTCCGTAATTTCTCAGGCGAAACCTTCTATGGGAAAAGTACTTTCGCCCATAATGTCCCCCACGCAGAACATGTCGATTACACAAGACACGGAAGAAGATTTGGACAAAACTCTCAACAATGGCGAGTGTGATGTGCATAACAAGACTTTTACAAAAATTATGTTTCCTAGTCCTAAAGCTAAGCATAACGGCTTAGAGCAAGCTTACGACCACGGTTCAGTGATTTCAGTAACCTCCAGTGGTGCTTTTAAACCAAAAAACGAAAACAAATACGAACGAAAATACAGTCTCTCGAAGTCCGAGGTACAAGTGCAAGCATATATCGATGGTAAAAATTACACCGATGGTGTAGTGGAACCGGTGCAGGAGACGGAAGCCAAACGGAATAAACCTAAACTTACCGCGAACATAGTAAATGTGCAAAGTATCGCAGTGAAAAAACCCAATATATCCCTTGATTCCAGCGGAGTTGTCAGCGCTAATATTGTATTCGAAAAAGTGTCCAACATATCGCCTGTGAGTTGTCATCAATCTAATTTGCCACCGGCGGTAGGGGGTTATTCCGGGAAGTCGTCACCAACAAAAATCCCGTCTCCCATACATACAATTTCTAGACCACGCAGCCGCAACAGTTCAAATTCTGTGAACATTGAATTTTCCGACAGCAATCTGGACACCGACTTAATTTTGAAACCAACTCAAAATTATATAAATTCCCTACAGCAACGTCTGTCGCTCGACAGCGACCCTGACAGCGATTACGATACAAAATACGGCATACAATTGAACAATACAGCACATTTACTAAAACAGAAAGCTTCACATACCCGACACAATTCATTAGACGACAGAACTATGAACATTTCTAACAAACTGGAACACTTCCAGAACAAAAACCTTCAAGGTATTGACCAAACATATACGAACTTGTTTAATCAATATTCCCAGAACAAAGTGATCCAAAAGATACAAAATTCCCCCAATAATTCTCCGATCAAGCGATCGAGTAGTTTCTCAACAAAGAATCAAATCCATTCTTCAAAGAACACCAACGTCGTTCCTCTGAAGGAATCGAACATCTGCAATTCCCCAAATCTCGCAAGAAACTCGTCTATTCAAAGAAGTTCTTCCACCGCTTGTATCAAACCGAATTATATAGCGAATAGACGAGCGAGCATAGGCGACAACCGCAAGAACGACAGGGGTCAGTTTGTGGACACGGAGTCCAGTTCGGAAGACGATTTTGAGAAAAACTTGCAGAAGCGAAAAGATTTGGCCAACATCACCAATACGAGATGCAACAGAGCCTTCAGCTTGAGGAGAGCTCGAATAGACAACGAACCCACACCGCTGAAATGCCCGAATACGCCGGAAATGCGAAGGAAGACCTTCCACCCCGAGTTGAAGCAGGAGAGGGCGATTTCAGTCGATAGAAAACCGATGAAAACGAACGACGTGCAGAGCAGGTATTTGCTCAATATCAGTAAGAGGGGAACGCCTCCTCCGCCTGCGTCGAAAGTGGAAGTGAAAAGTGTGCCAAAAGTGGGTAGTGCGACCAAAACGAATCCGAACAGACCACAGGTCTTCTCCAGGACAGATAGCGGTAGGTTTAGTATGCGAACGTCTTCGAAACCACCACTGACGAACAATACACCAAAGGGATTGAAGAAGGATGGCAGTGGTAAGTACTTGTGTCTTTATATGAAAATTTATATTCAACTGAGGGAATCAAATTTATGCTAGGTTATAGTGTTTCTGTTATGTTAAAACTTTATCGTTTGTTGTGCCGTGTACCTTAGAATTGATAACATTGATACAACATAAACATCCAAACAAACACGTGGAATAAAATTGAGCATTGTTATCTTTTCCCTGCGAAAAAAAAATACAGAATTTTCATAATGATAAATCAAATCTAATAATTAGAAAACTTAAATATGTGATTTATTATTTTCTTATCATAGATATATGAAATACCTGCCGAAATTCAAGCAGATAACAAGTACGTAATCTTAAAATAAAATTAAATACTTATGATTAGGTATAAAAAGATAGGTGGGACCTATCATTATCTTTGACACTATGATTAAATCACTGATTATGGAAAATGTTTTAGATTTTGCATGAATGTAAAATGTATGAATAATTTCAAATTTGTATGAAAGGTATTTAATTTAAAATGTTTTTATATGCAAAGTTACATTAGACCTACAAATGAGTACAACTTTCAATTTTGAAATATTCTATTCAAAGTAGATGTCAATAAAAAAAACCACTAAACTTTCCTTTCACAAAGAAAGCAAATAGTTGAAATATTTCCTTAATTGATCAGTTTTGCTCGTATCCGATAGATATTAGTTTCTTCATCATTATTTACTAGTTCAACTTAGTTATTTGAGTGTGACATTGACCTTGTTTTGAACCTGTACCAAACATTTTTCATGAAGCTGTGACTCATAAAGGTGACTATATTGTTAGCAAGTCTGACGGGTTTGCCACAGGAAGAGAAGCAGGCACCTCCGGCAATATTAATGATACTTTTAATTGAAGGCAGCCGGTAATTATCATTAAGATTTGACACAGTCGACTTATTGGGGCAGACGTTTGCGGCGTGCAGGAAATGTTAATTTTCAAATTCCATAAAAGTAGCTAAAATAAATTACAAGAGTCTGTCAACGCGGTCTACCAACACACAAATCACATAATTAGAAATACTCGCAATAATAGCAGATGATGTGTTGATTAGTCACGGTTTGGACAAATGCAAACAAATGAGTTGTTTTATTTATTTTGTATAATATACATAAAGTTAGGTAAGAGGTTTTTTTCTTTGATACATCTTTTTTAATATTTTGTCAAACATATTTTATTCCAACTTGGGCTTTGATATTTACTTAATATTAAAAATACCATTTAATTTCCACACTTTTTGGAGCTTGTCTTATTTGGCATTACGTCCAGCCAATAGGGAGTGCCAATGTAAAGACACAGGCATGTAGTTTTTTGTTTCATCATCGATACCAAAAGGATTAGTCATCACAACAAACATAATGTAGGTGTTTCTTATTTAACCTTACACATTTAGGAAGCGAGGTGGCTTTTAAATGAACAATGGCCGGCTTTTGCAGAGGTTCTTGCATCACTACTTATGTTGCGCATGGAATTTTTGGTGAGAGTTGGTAATTCCATGCAGTTATTACCTAATGATTATGAATAATGAGACTCGTCATATGTAATTTCATTAATTTATGTGCACAAACCCATATAAAATTTATCTTTGAAAACTCAAAATTATCAGGGTTACAGGATATAAAAAAATATGAATTTCTAATAACTTTTTATGAGTTTACCAATATTTTTCTAATTTTATACACGTATCATTAGTGTTCCTTTGTATCCATGTTCTTAATTTGACACGTATATCCTCTAATGCCAAAGGGCCTAAATTGACCTTGGCCTTCAAACACTGACTTACAACTTTTTGTTTGGAGCATTTTTATAAATTTGAATAAAACGTACTTAAATCATCTAAAAATGTTTAAAAAAGGTCCTCGTTATATCTTGTTAAAATAAACCGTTTCCAAGAAAAACCATCTTAAATTCTCAAAAGTAAGTTAGTCACATTATTGTAATAATTTAAGTTCAGTTCACCAAAAATGTTTCAAATGTTGTTCTGCCACTTCAATACATAAATTAATTCTTCTCTGGCTAATTTTAATGTTATATAACAAGAGGTCCTATTTTATAGATTTTATGACGATCTTTAATTACGTTATATCCACATTTATAAAAATGTTGAGACAAAAAAGTTCTAACTCATTATTTATTTGACAGGCAAGGACAGTTTAGGTGCTTTTGGCATTGTATCAAATTAAAATGTGGATACAAGGGAACAATAGTGATACGTGTACAAAATTAGAAAATAAAGTACTCACAAAAAAAATTAATAAATAAAAATTCATTAAAAATTTTTTTTTCTTCACTAACCCAGCTAATTTTTAGTTTTCGATAAAATTTTATAGGGCTTTGTGCCATTAATTTAGTAGAATGAGCCCATGAAATATTGACGCAACAATTCTGGACACCCTGTATTTCAAGATGCACTCATTAAATTCGTTAGGTACATTTTATATTTAGCCATCTCAAAAAATATGATTTTTATATATCTCCTGCGTGTTTTCAATTTTTAAATTTCAGTTTTAGGTATATCAGCTATTATTTACTCGGTATGTTTTTATTTAGATAAAATTAAACCAGTGCTGATAAATTTTATTACGAAATTTTGTGTACAAGTAATCTTCCGCTTGTAGGTATGTAGAAAGCTTCTCTAGTAGACCATGCTGACTCACCCATTTGATCATTGTCGGTAACAAGGATTAATTTTTTTTGTATATTTTTATGATTCATGTAAGACCTGTTTTATTTGTAGATATATATCATTACTTCGTATTCTGTCTGACGTGATTATGAAATATCTCTACGATTAACCTTGATTATTTGACTATCGCCTTAAGCCCATAAATTTCGATTCGATACATATATTTTTCCTAAAATGATGTCTGTTGGGTATTGTTAATTTCAATTGGCGAACAGTAACGTAAAAATAAGGTGATTTATCGTACTTATCTGGCATAAAATTAGCTTAATGATATGCAACAGGAAATTGTGTCAAAATTTGACCCAAATTGCACATTTACATAACAGGATTGGCATTACGTACACAATACCTTAATTTAATTTGATTATATAAGATTTATATAATTACCTTACCTTATTTTATAATTTGATTGGCCATTTTATTTTAAAGATGGGAAAATTAGATCAATTAAAAATATATATAAAATGCCCTAAAGTGAGGGTTAAAATTGTGGAAGGTAATTCTATTACATATTTTCAAAACTCGACTCAAAATTAGTGGAATTTTTTTTCTAATAACGCATTATGTTCTTAATTTGATATTTATCCTCCAATGCCAAAGGGCCTAAACTGTTCTTGGCCATAGAATAATGACTTGGAACTTTTCCTGTTTGAGCATTTTTATAAATTCGAATCAGCATCAGTACTTAAATCTTTAAAACTAGTCCTCTTATTATAATAAACTGTTTCCGAGAAAAACAAAACAACTTTAAACATTTATCTGGCTGTTAAATAAACAACCGTTTGCTTGAACTCATTTTAAAAATAAACAAATCACTGCTTGCAAACAAACGCTAGTTTCTTTAAAGAAGTTGACTGATATTAAGTTGTTTTGGCAGAAATTTTATGCAAATTTCCTTGTGAAACTTTTGAGAAAAAATTAATTAAAAATACTTATAGGCCATTGCGGATATAATTTTTCATATAAAATGACTGGATTATTGACACATTGTTTCCCGACACTCTGTATATTGTATCTGTTTTAAATCTGCCATAGCTGCATACTGCTGTGACAGCAATTAAAATCTTGATTCACCCAAGTTTCTCCTAAATTCATTAAATATTTAAATTCAGATCTAATTGTGCGGTTTAAACGCAGCTTCATATTTGAAACAATTACAGAAGGTCAAAGCAATTCTGGCAACTGTTTTAACTTAATTACAAAAACTGCTGTTATAAAATCGTTTATTGTATAAAAACAATGGCGTTTTTGAGGTAATTATATTTTTTCGGTAGTTTCGAAGCGACTCCCATGTTCTTGAAACTGTATTATAACAGTTATAATGGTTATCCTACTTTTTTATTGTTCCTTATTAGACCGTTTGGCCTTGATACATGACAGGAAGTACCTGAAGGTATTGTCAAAGAATTTTATTGATTGAAAATAAAAAAAAAACATCATCGTTTTTGTAGGATTTTGAAGAACAATGCAAAATTAAATCATTTCCTAAGTATTTATAAAAATTTAGTAAAATATAGTTTCGCTCAATAATCCTTTCAAATTATAGGTATATTCCACGCAGAATTTAATTTAAAACACTTTTTTGCTCGTTAATTAAAAAACTAAGATTTTCAAGAAAATAATGATTAATTAAAACAAAATTTTGATAGTGTTTATTAGAAGAAGTCAAAAAGTCAGTAGTAGGCTGGCTATAAAATTTGATAGTAATAAAACTATAAAATAAAATGAAAATAAAAAAAAATAAATTAAAACTAAAGAAATTGTTCAAAATGGGCACCATTTTCTCTAAAACATAAATTTATTCCTTACCTAAAATTTAAATTTACTCTGTCTATCGTTTCTTATAACATTACATCAATTCGTAATACGATTCCATAAATCTTCTTTGGATTCAATTGGCAAGGAATAAACAAAATCCTTCAATATTTCAAAAAAAAAATAATAATCACATTTGTTGAGGTCAGGCGATCGTGGTGGCCAATTTTGAGGACAATTATTTCTTGCTACTAATCATTTACTTATTTGGAAACTTAAAATTCAAAAAGTCTCTAACAGTTAAATGAGGCGGTGCACCATCATGCATAAACCAATATTTTTGGACCTCCTACATGCATCTGCTCTGCAGTTCTTATGCAGCACACCCTGTATATGATGTAATACATGGAATTTACATGAGCAAATAATAATTTATTCTAACATAGGTACTTAATCAAGGATTTAAAATAAGTGTCACTTGTTCAAAAATATGTGTTTCAAAATAAATGTCAATTCCTGAATAATTGAGCATGTGTAAATATATTAAGATGGCATTTGTTAATTAATTTGCATTTCAAGTACATATTGCTATATTATATGGCCATTTCGAAGTTTCATGGGATATTGATGCAAATGTAAAATTTGGATTTGCAATTTTTACTTTGGCCTGATATAGCTACAAACCTTGCTGCTACTATTTTGTACAAGGCCAGATTCAGTACTATTTATAGTTGTACTCGCCTAAAAAGGGACCAACCCTTGAGGGAATATTTTTATTCGTTGGTTATAGCTTAGCGCTTCCCATCTATAATTAAAATTTAGTCTTTATAGGTACTTATTTGCAGCTTTAATTCAAACTTGGCACCTTTATGACTCATTGACTTTTTATAACGTTTGTTTATATAATCACCTTCAGATGAAGATCAGCATATTTGAAAGTATATTCAAGGTAAAAATCTCACTTTCATAGAGAATATGTCATTGCCTTTAAAGTAAATAAAATTTTATGGCTTACAGCATTTAGATATGAGGAAAGACCTTCAATCTTTCCTCATATCTAAAAATTAATAAAAGTTCTTTGAAAAGCTTTTTTAGAAAATAATAACTACCAATTAGCATTTTTCAAACTGATATCGATAATTTTATTCCACAAGTTTTGTTTGATTCGAGACTGTTGCACAACAATTACAAAAATTCGTATGCCGTCTTCTTTGTAGGCAAAAAACAAGGTGGTACGCGTAGCAACTCCTCCCTTTCCAGTCGAGAGGTGGAATTCCAGAACTGGAAGAGGCGGAAGAGCTACGACCCCATGAAAGCGGCTGCCGAAGGGAAAAAGAAGGAGATAGCTAAGCGACAGGGCATGGGCCAGAACGTCATGACTCAGTCATATATCGAGTCTAACCATAGCCAGGATAGCTCACCGTCACATTCTAGCTCCGTACATCGTTCGCAGGTAAGGCTGCCGCCGATTCTGTTACGGATCTATTAAAATGGGTATGATGTTCCCACAGATTACATTGATTAACACTGAATAATAATAATATTGAGGTAGAGATCTTTAAAATAAAAAGTTATTTTTAAAATTTTTAACCGGTGTGAAATCATCCACAGCCACACATTTAGGTAGGACTATAATCGATAAAGTCGTGGTCAGAAAATGAAGTCGAATTTTACACAATTTTTTTAAATAATTCATATGGGGCTGATCACACAGAATATTAAAAACCTGAAAAATAAAAAAAATCCACCCACCCTTCCTATTTCTCAGGCTGTTAGGGTTGTGCAAAGGGGCTGCAATTATTAAAATAGAAAATATTCAAATAAATAAAAATATAACTTGGTCGCTCACCATAGTCACAGAAAACATAACACATAAACATATTAAGAGATTTCACCCACCCATTTATTTTTCCAGACCGCTACGGTTGGTGAAAGGGGTAGATTTGATAACATTTTTATTTGGAAATATTCCAAATAAAAACAAATATTTCTTGACCGGACACCATATTCACAGAGAATGTTAAAAATTAGCATATTAAGAGATCCCACCTACCCGTTTCATTTTCCAGGCCGTCAGGGTTGGCGGTAAGGGGTGGATTTGATAAAATACGAAATATTTCAAATAAAAAAAACTATATCTTGACCGGCCTCCAAACTCATAGAGAATGTTAAAAATAAGCATATTAAGAGATCCCACCCACCCGTTTCATTTTCCAGGCCGTCAGGGTTGGCGATAAGGGGTGGATTTGATAAAATAGGAAATATTTCAAATAAAAAAAACTATTTCTTGACCGGCCACCAAATTCATAGAGAATGTTAAAAATAAGCATATTAAGAGATCCCACACACCCGTTTCATTTTCCAGGCCGTCAGGGTTGGTGATAAGGGGTGGATTAGATAAAATACGAAATATTTCAAATAAAAAAACTATTTCTTGACCGGCCACCAAATTCATAGAGAATGTTAAAAATAAGCATATTAAGAGATCCCGCCCACCCGTTTCATTTTCCAGGCCGTCAGGGTTGGCGATAAGGGGTGGATTTGATAAAATACGAAATATTCCAAATAAAAACAACTATTTCTTGACCGGCCACCAAATTCATAGAGAATGTTAAAAATAAGCATATTAAGAGATCCCACACACCCGTTTCATTTTCCAGGCCGTCAGGGTTGGCGATAAGGGGTGGATTTGATAAAATAGGAAATATTTCAAATAAAAAAAACTATTTCTTGACCGGCCACCAAATTTATAGAGAATGTTAAAAATAAGCATATTAAGAGATCCCGCCCACCCGTTTCATTTTCCAGGCCGTCAGGGTTGGCGATAAGGGGTGGATTTGATAAAATACGAAATATTCCAAATAAAAACAACTATTTCTTGACCGGCCACCAAATTCATAGAGAATGTTAAAAATAAGCATATTAAGAGATCCCACACACCCGTTTCATTTTCCAGGCCGTCAGGGTTGGCGATAAGGGGTGGATTTGATAAAATAGGAAATATTTCAAATAAAAAAAACTATTTCTTGACCGGCCACCAAATTTATAGAGAATGTTAAAAATAAGCATATTAAGAGATCCCGCCCACCCGTTTCATTTTCCAGGCCGTCAGGGTTGGCGATAAGGGGTGGATTTGATAAAATACGAAATATTTCAAATAAAAAAAACTATATCTTGACCGGCCTCCAAACTCATAGAGAATGTTAAAAATAAGCATATTAAGAGATCCCACACACCCGTTTCATTTTCCAGGCCGTCAGGGTTGGGGATAAGGGGTGGATTTGATAAAATAGGAAATATTTCAAATAAAAAAAACTATTTCTTGACCGGCCACCAAATTCATAGAGAATGTTAAAAATAAGCATATTAAGAGATCCCGCCCACCCGTTTCATTTTCCAGGCCGTCAGGGTTGGCGATAAGGGGTGGATTTGATAAAATACGAAATATTTCAAATAAAAAAAACTATATCTTGACCGGCCTCCAAACTCATAGAGAATGTTAAAAATAAGCATATTAAGAGATCCCACACACCCGTTTCATTTTCCAGGCCGTCAGGGTTGGTGATAAGGGGTGGATTAGATAAAATACGAAATATTTCAAATAAAAAAACTATTTCTTGACCGGCCACCAAATTCATAGAGAATGTTAAAAATAAGCATATTAAGAGATCCCACCCACTCGTTTCATTTTCCAGGCCGTCACGGTTGGCGATAAGGGGTGGATTTCATAAAATACGAAATATTTCAAATAAAAAAAACTATATCTTGACCGGCCTCCAAATTTATAGAGAATGTTAAAAATAAGCATATTAAGAGATCCCACCCACCAGTTTCATTTTCCAGGCCGTCAGGGTTGGTGATAAGGGGTGGATTTGATAAAATACGAAATATTTCAAATAAAAAAAAACTATTTCTTGACCGGACGCCATATTCATAGACAATGTTAAAAATTAGCACATTAAGATATCCCACTCAACCGTTTCATTTTCCAGGTCGACAGGGTTAGTGATAAGGGGTAGATTTGATAAAATACGAAATATTTCCAATAAAAAAAAAAACTATTTCTTCACCGGCCACCAAATTCACAGATAATTTAAAAATATGCAGATTATCATCCGTTTCATTTTCCAGGCCGTCAGGGTTGGTGAGAAAAAAATGGGAATAAATAAATTAAATTTGTTGACTGTCTGTTATTAGGGATAATATGAAAAAATAATAAAACGAAGTTTCCCGACCAATTTTAAGGCAAATAAGTTTCGGTATCAATACGAGTGGTAAGGGTGATACTTCCTAAAGGTATTGTTTCGAAAATGTTTTACATAACTCGCAGAATTTTTTATTAATATTTCTACATCCTTTGTGGTAAAGCCTATGACATGATGTACAATTTTCATCATTAGCATCTGCATCGTCACCACAAGAATTAATTTTTTATATTTGAAATATTTCGTATTTTATCAAATCCACCCCTTATCGCCAACCCTGACGGCCTGGAAAATGAAACGGGTGGGTGGGATCTCTTAATATGCTTATTTTTAACATTCTCTATGAGTTTGGAGGCCGGTCAGGATATAGTTTTTTTTATTTGAAATATTTCGTATTTTATCAAATCCACCCCTTACCGCCAACCCTGACGGCCTGGAAAATGAAACGGGTAGGTGGGATCTCTTAATATGCTAATTTTTAACATTCTCTATGAATGTGGTGGCCGGTCAATATATAGGTTCTTTTATTTGAAATATTTCGTATTTTATCAAATCCACCCCTTATCGCCAACCCTGACGGCCTGGAAAATGAAACGGGTGGGTGGGATCTCTTAATATGCTTATTTTTAACATTCTCTATGAGTTTGGAGGCCGGTCAAGATATATTTTTTTTTATTTGAAATATTTCGTATTTTATCAAATCCACCCCTTACCGCCAACCCTGACGGCCTGGAAAATGAAACGGGTGGATGGGATCTCTTAATATGCTTATTTTTAACATTCTCTATGAATTTGGTGGCCGGTCAAGAAATAGTTGTTTTTATTTGGAATATTTCGTATTTTATCAAATCCACCCCTTATCGCCAACCCTGACGGCCTGGAAAATGAAACGGGTGGGTGGGATCTCTTAATATGCTTATTTTTAACATTCTCTATGAATTTGGTGGCCGGTCAAGAAATAATTTTTTTTATTTGAAATATTTCGTATTTTATCAAATCCACCCCTTATCACCAACCCTGACGGCCTGGAAAATGAAACGGGTGGGTGGGATCTCTTAATATGCTTATTTTTAACATTCTCTATGAATTTGGTGGCCGGTCAAGAAATAATTTTTTTTATTTGAAATATTTCGTATTTTATCAAATCCACCCCTTATCGCCAACCCTGACGGCCTGGAAAATGAAACGGGTGGGTGGGATCTCTTAATATGCTTATTTTTAACATTCTCTATGAATTTGGTGGCCGGTCAAGAATTAGTTGTTTTTATTTGGAATATTTTGTATTTTATCAAATCCACCCCTTATCGCCAACCCTGACGGCCTGGAAAATGAAACGGGTGGGCGGGATCTCTTAATATGCTTATTTTTAACATTCTCTATGAATTTGGTGGCCGGTCAAGAAATAGTTGTTTTTATTTGGAATATTTCGTATTTTATCAAATCCACCCCTTATCGCCAACCCTGACGGCCTGGAAAATGAAACGGGTGGGCGAGATCTCTTAATATGCTTATTTTTAACATTCTCTATGAATTTGGTGGCCGGTCAAGAAATAGTTTTTTTTATTTGAAATATTTCGTATTTTATCAAATCCACCCCTTATCGCCAACCCCGACGGCCTGGAAAATGAAACGGGTGGGTGGGATCTCTTAATATGCTTATTTTTAACATTCTCTATGAATTTGGTGGCCGGTCAAGATATAGTTTTTTTTATTTGAAATATTTCGTATTTTATCAAATCCACCCCTTATCGCCAACCCTGACGGCCTGGAAAATGAAACGGGTGGGCGAGATCTCTTAATATGCTTATTTTTAACATTCTCTATGAATTTGGTGGCCGGTCAAGAAATAGCTTTTTTTATTTGAAATATTTCGTATTTTATCAAATCCACCCCTTATCGCCAACCCCGACGGCCTGGAAAATGAAACGGGTGGGTGGGATCTCTTAATATGCTTATTTTTAACATTCTCTATGAATTTGGTGGCCGGTCAAGATATAGTTTTTTTTATTTGAAATATTTCGTATTTTATCAAATCCACCCCTTACCGCCAACCCTGACGGCCTGGAAAATGAAACGGGTGGATGGGATCTCTTAATATGCTTATTTTTAACATTCTCTATGAATTTGGTGGCCGGTCAAGAAATAATTTCTTTTATTTGAAATATTTCGTATTTTATCAAATCCACCCCTTATCACCAACCCTGACGGCCTGGAAAATGAAACGGGTGGGTGGGATCTCTTAATATGCTTATTTTTAACATTCTCTATGAATTTGGTGGCCGGTCAAGAAATAATTTTTTTTTTTTGAAATATTTCGTATTTTATCAAATCCACCCCTTATCACCAACCCTGACGGCCTGGAAAATGAAACGGGTGAGTGGGATCTCTTAATATGCTTATTTTTAACATTCTCTATGAATTTGGTGGCCGGTCAAGAAATAATTTTTTTTATTTGAAATATTTCGTATTTTATCAAATCCACCCCTTATCACCAACCCTGACGGCCTGGAAAATGAAACGGGTGGGTGGGATCTCTTAATATGCTTATTTTTAACATTCTCTATGAATTTGGTGACCGGTCAAGAAATAATTTTTTTTATTTGAAATATTTCGTATTTTATCAAATCCACCCCTTATCACCAACCCTGACGGCCTGGAAAATGAAACGGGTGGGTGGGATCTCTTAATATGCTTATTTTTAACATTCTCTATGAGTTTGGAGGCCGGTCAAGAAATAGTTGTTTTTATTTGGAATATTTCGTATTTTATCAAATCCACCCCTTATCGCCAACCCTGACGGCCTGGAAAATGAAACGGGTGGGTGGGATCTCTTAATATGCTTATTTTTAACATTCTCTATGAATTTGGTGGCCGGTCAAGAAATAATTTTTTTTATTTGAAATATTTCGTATTTTATCAAATCCACCCCTTATCACCAACCCTGACGGCCTGGAAAATGAAACGGGTGGGTGGGATCTCTTAATATGCTTATTTTTAACATTCTCTATGAATTTGGTGGCCGGTCAAGAAATAATTTTTTTTATTTGAAATATTTCGTATTTTATCAAATCCACCCCTTATCGCCAACCCTGACGGCCTGGAAAATGAAACGGGTGGGTGGGATCTCTTAATATGCTTATTTTTAACATTCTCTATGAATTTGGTGGCCGGTCAAGAATTAGTTGTTTTTATTTGGAATATTTTGTATTTTATCAAATCCACCCCTTATCGCCAACCCTGACGGCCTGGAAAATGAAACGGGTGGGCGGGATCTCTTAATATGCTTATTTTTAACATTCTCTATGAATTTGGTGGCCGGTCAAGAAATAGTTGTTTTTATTTGGAATATTTCGTATTTTATCAAATCCACCCCTTATCGCCAACCCTGACGGCCTGGAAAATGAAACGGGTGGGCGAGATCTCTTAATATGCTTATTTTTAACATTCTCTATGAATTTGGTGGCCGGTCAAGAAATAGTTTTTTTTATTTGAAATATTTCGTATTTTATCAAATCCACCCCTTATCGCCAACCCCGACGGCCTGGAAAATGAAACGGGTGGGTGGGATCTCTTAATATGCTTATTTTTAACATTCTCTATGAATTTGGTGGCCGGTCAAGATATAGTTTTTTTTATTTGAAATATTTCGTATTTTATCAAATCCACCCCTTATCGCCAACCCTGACGGCCTGGAAAATGAAACGGGTGGGCGAGATCTCTTAATATGCTTATTTTTAACATTCTCTATGAATTTGGTGGCCGGTCAAGAAATAGCTTTTTTTATTTGAAATATTTCGTATTTTATCAAATCCACCCCTTATCGCCAACCCCGACGGCCTGGAAAATGAAACGGGTGGGTGGGATCTCTTAATATGCTTATTTTTAACATTCTCTATGAATTTGGTGGCCGGTCAAGATATAGTTTTTTTTATTTGAAATATTTCGTATTTTATCAAATCCACCCCTTATCGCCAACCCTGACGGCCTGGAAAATGAAACGGGTGGGCGAGATCTCTTAATATGCTTATTTTTAACATTCTCTATGAATTTGGTGGCCGGTCAAGAAATAGCTTTTTTTATTTGAAATATTTCGTATTTTATCAAATCCACCCCTTATCGCCAACCCCGACGGCCTGGAAAATGAAACGGGTGGGTGGGATCTCTTAATATGCTTATTTTTAACATTCTCTATGAATTTGGTGGCCGGTCAAGATATAGTTTTTTTTATTTGAAATATTTCGTATTTTATCAAATCCACCCCTTACCGCCAACCCTGACGGCCTGGAAAATGAAACGGGTGGATGGGATCTCTTAATATGCTTATTTTTAACATTCTCTATGAATTTGGTGGCCGGTCAAGAAATAATTTCTTTTATTTGAAATATTTCGTATTTTATCAAATCCACCCCTTATCACCAACCCTGACGGCCTGGAAAATGAAACGGGTGGGTGGGATCTCTTAATATGCTTATTTTTAACATTCTCTATGAATTTGGTGGCCGGTCAAGAAATAATTTTTTTTTTTTGAAATATTTCGTATTTTATCAAATCCACCCCTTATCACCAACCCTGACGGCCTGGAAAATGAAACGGGTGAGTGGGATCTCTTAATATGCTTATTTTTAACATTCTCTATGAATTTGGTGGCCGGTCAAGAAATAATTTTTTTTATTTGAAATATTTCGTATTTTATCAAATCCACCCCTTATCACCAACCCTGACGGCCTGGAAAATGAAACGGGTGGGTGGGATCTCTTAATATGCTTATTTTTAACATTCTCTATGAATTTGGTGACCGGTCAAGAAATAATTTTTTTTATTTGAAATATTTCGTATTTTATCAAATCCACCCCTTATCACCAACCCTGACGGCCTGGAAAATGAAACGGGTGGGTGGGATCTCTTAATATGCTTATTTTTAACATTCTCTATGAGTTTGGAGGCCGGTCAAGAAATAGTTGTTTTTATTTGGAATATTTCGTATTTTATCAAATCCACCCCTTATCGCCAACCCTGACGGCCTGGAAAATGAAACGGGTGGGTGGGATCTCTTAATATGCTTATTTTTAACATTCTCTATGAGTTTGGAGGCCGGTCAAGAAATAGTTTTTTTTATTTGAAATATTTCGTATTTTATCAAATCCACCCCTTATCTCCAACCCTGACGGCCTGGAAAATGAAACGGGTGGGCGGGATCTCTTAATATGCTTATTTTTAACATTCTCTATGAATTTGGTGGCCGGTCAAGAAATAGTTTTTTTATTTGAAATATTTCGTATTTTATCTAATCCACCCATTATCACCAACCCTGACGGCCTGGAAAATGAAACGGGTGGGTGGGATCTCTTAATATGCTTATTTTTAACATTCTCTATGAATTTGGTGGCCGGTCAAGAAATAATTTTTTTTATTTGAAATATTTTGTATTTTATCAAATCCACCCCTTATCACCAACCCTGACGGCCTGGAAAATGAAACGGGTGGGTGGGATCTCTTAATATGCTTATTTTTAACATTCTCTATGAGTTTGGAGGCCGGTCAAGAAATAGTTGTTTTTATTTTTATCAAATCCACCCCTTATCGCCATCCCTGACGGCCTGGAAAATGAAACGGGTGGGTGGGATCTCTTAATATGCTTATTTTTAACATTCTCTATGAGTTTGGAGGCCGGTCAAGAAATAGTTTTTTTTATTTGAAATATTTCGTATTTTATCAAATCCACCCCTTATCTCCAACCCTGACGGCCTGGAAAATGAAACGGGTGGGCGGGATCTCTTAATATGCTTATTTTTAACATTCTCTATGAATTTGGTGGCCGGTCAAGAAATAGTTTTTTTATTTGAAATATTTCGTATTTTATCTAATCCACCCATTATCACCAACCCTGACGGCCTGGAAAATGAAACGGGTGGGTGGGATCTCTTAATATGCTTATTTTTAACATTCTCTATGAATTTGGTGGCCGGTCAAGAAATAGTTTTTTTTTATTTGAAATATTTCCTATTTTATCAAATCCACCCCTTATCGCCAACCCCGACGGCCTGGAAAATGAAACGGGTGGGTGGGATCTCTTAATATGCTTATTTTTAACATTCTCTATGAATTTGGTGGCCGGTCAAGAAATAGTTTTTTTTTATTTGAAATATTTCCTATTTTATCAAATCCACCCCTTATCGCCAACCCCGACGGCCTGGAAAATGAAACGGGTGGGTGGGATCTCTTAATATGCTTATTTTTAACATTCTCTATGAGTTTGGAGGCCGGTCAAGATATAGTTTTTTTTATTTGAAATATTTCGTATTTTATCAAATCCACCCCTTACCGCCAACCCTGACGGCCTGGAAAATGAAACGGGTAGGTGGGATCTCTTAATATGCTAATTTTTAACATTCTCTATGAATATGGTGTCCGGTCAAGAAATATTTGTTTTTATTTGGAATATTTCCAAATAAAAATGTTATCAAATCTACCCCTTTCACCAACCGTAGCGGCCTGGAAAAATAAACGGGTGGGTGAAATCTCTTAATATGTTTATGTGTTATGTTTTCTGTGACTATGGTGAGCGACCAAGTTATATTTTTATTTATTTGAATATTTTCTATTTTAATAATTGCAGCCCCTTTGCACAACCCTAACAGCCTGAGAAATAGGAAGGGTGGGTGGATTTTTTTTATTTTTCAGGTTTTTAATATTCTGTGTGATCAGCCCCATATGAATTATTTAAAAAAATTGTGTAAAATTCGACTTCATTTTCTGACCACGACTTTATCGATTATAGTCCTACCTAAATGTGTGGCTGTGGATGATTTCACACCGGTAATTTTTAGAGATCTTAATTTAACATATCTTTCTAGCAGGATATCTAATTAATTGTGAATGTATTACATTACACTATCTAATAATTTAAATTTCACTTGCTTGATATGCAGCACATGTTTTTTAGAAAGTGTTCTATTCATTATACGAGTATAAATCATATCATTTGGAATAGGCGCTATGTGGGCCAAAGCAAAAATTCCAGGTATTTGTAGCATATTGCATATAACTATATACCTACTTTTTATTTGATTCTGAATTTAGAAGAAAAAGTAAGTACGTTTCCTCTGTTGGAACATTTTGCTTAATAAATTTAATCTTATATATTTTTGAATGAAAACTAATGTTTGTTCTTACAATAATTAGAATGATAGCGTAAATCTTAAAGTAAATATTAGAAGCAGTTTTATGACATATAATTAATATAAAATAACATGGAACATGTACTGCAGATTATTCAGTTCTAAGAATAAGATATTCCCCGTGATTTTCATTATACATGGATGATGGCGAATTAAATTTAATTTCCATAAAAAAATAATTATTACTTTGTGTGTTAGAAGTTGTGAGCCGTAGAATTTTGCATCGCATCAGTAGCCACGATAGACTCATTTTTTATAAGAAATTCTGTGGTGGGTTTATTATTATTTTTTAGACTTGGAAGAGTCAGATGGTATGCCCAACCACCTGTCTCTTGGCAGGTGGGACTGCATGTTAGTTTCCTGTCTACCTGCTGTTAACTGTTTTACAGTGAAACATGAGTTTATAAATGGCTTATTTCTAAAAATTAATAAGTGAAACTAGTTTTCTTTAATAGTGCTTTCAAAGTAGTGGAATAGTCAGCATTAAATTGCATCTGTAGTCTTAAAAAATATAAATATTATTTAAAGAAAAAAAGATTTATTTCATATTATATCGACCAAGAGTTGTTCTTATAATAGTATGGTTTTCATTTTCATGTAACACCCGGGAAAATGTATAAATCTGCATTTAATTTTTGTTTCTAGATACAATTAAATAAATGGGAAAAAATTAATAAGTATAACATGACCTCATTACAGTGTAGGGTGTGTTTAGGGCTATATTATGCGCATAAATTAATTCTAAACATAATATATCACTGTCAACAACTTGATCGGTTCAATAATACAAAAAAACTCTGACTTGACCCGTTTGAATGTCCCTCTCTCGGTCTTACAAGATTTAATTTTGGGTTGTAAATCAAATACTTCCAGCTCTATTTACAATAATATATTCATTGCTATAGGAAACTAACTTTTATGTTTTCGTCTTTTATACAGGATGTCCATGAACAACCCCTAAAAAATACGGGGTGATTCTACATAAGAAAACATAATAAATACATAGATACTACATAATACATTTTTCATATGCACATAAGTCCGGAAATTCTTTGTTGCAGAGATACAAGGTATTGAAATAGAAATTTTATTTTCGTTTTTTTTTTCTTCTGCAAAATATAAAATTTTCGCACAAAATTGGATAGCGGGGGTTACGTACGCTATTATTATTATTTAATTCAATTTGGCCTTAATTTTTGACTAAATATTTCTGAATGGATCAGAGAACAAAAGAATTACATTATCCCTTGAAATCAACGGTCATCACGTGGAGCATTTATTATAGTTTAGAAATGGATACATAACTTTAATTTTGTAATGTCTTGAGATAGTACCTTAGTTTATTATTAAAAAAAAATCATTATTTTTTTTTAGATTAATAATACATTAATAGATTCATTAAAAATTTAATTTAATTAAATAAAATTCAAAAAGAAATATAAAATAACCATGTAATTGTATTAAAAACACAAAAGGCCCGCTCTACATCAGACGTATTTTCTAGAAAATGGTTGGTATTGACGATGTTTAACAAGAAAAAATGCTCTGTTGCCCATTTTTGTGCGAAGAATTTATATTTTGCAGGTTATTAACAAAAATCGAAAATAAAATTTCTGTTTCAACACCCTGTATCTCCGTAACGAAGCATTTTTGGACCTACGTTCATATGAAAAAAATTTCATGGTTTCTTATGTAGAATCACCCCCTGTATTTTTTAGGGGTTGTTCGTTGCCAACCTGTATCACAAAATAAATTATATAGTTGCAAATAACATATTTTTTAAATTAATTGAAATTAATTTCAAACACCATTAGCTACATTCGTTAACTTAAAACTGTTACAGGTTTTCGTTAAAGTGACATTAACCCATTTGCGGTATTGGTTTATATAAATTATTTCTGGGTATTATCTCTGCAGTTCCCAAGCTTCAACCTTGGATCTTTTCCATTGAATTTCATAATTAAAGTTTACAGTCCGGTTAGTTAACTGTTGTTGTGGAATATAATAATATGTGTTATGAAAGTAATCTTATTCTGCAATTATCTAAGCATATATTATAATTCTTTAGTACGGTGGGAATCAGCCGTGCAGTTATGTTTAAATATTTAAAATCTCAAAGAAAAATCATTCGGAAAGAGGTACCCAGTTTGAATCAGTTTAAGAATTAAAGTTTATTTACCTTTTCATAATTAATTGCAAGTATTTGTAACGATTTATTTATAACAGTTGTTGGTGGAAATATTTTAGAATAAGAACAAAGAAACCGGCACATCTGGAATCAAGTTTTTATGACTGGCTTGTCATTTTGCCAAAAATTGCGTAGCAAAATTTGTGGTGTTTAAATTTTCCTCACCACCTCCTGACATCTCAGAGGTCATTGGTTTTTATATTTTCATTTGCCAACGATAATGTTACAAACTAATCTGTTTATACATGTTCCACTGTTTACTTACTGTAGATCGGTCTGTTTAAATAAAACTAGTAAATATTTTTATTTCCTTTCGGATTAATGATTAATTTACATAAGGCTGCTTCCTACTGCTTATTATAATCGGAATAAAAAGTAATGATAGCGAATCGTTTTTCTCTCTTTTGTATATTTAATTCTATTAAACTGTTTTTTGTTTTACCAAATTAAATAGGTACAATAAAAATCTTATCATAGATATCGAAAGAGCGAAAATAATATATTAATAAAGTGATTTTATTGTATCCTGTAGTAGTAACGTCATATTTATGACAGTTAATCCCATAAATTTTGCATTATGGCATGCTTATTATCATTTGTGCTTATCTAGGTATCTCCTTTGCTAAATAATATGGTTGTTGGCGACTTCTGACTATCGACACTACATCTAGTTCAAGTTTAACTATATTTGTTCTTCGTAAGTTAGCTTTGATAGCACCTTACTGACCACTCACTAACAAATGCGTGCAAATCTACTACTAACAGCTAACACTAACTTAATTACTTAAGTTTTCCCTTTGCACCGTTCACTGATGTTTGGTTGATCGTTTTTTGTTTTGCAGGTCTTTATTTTTTCATTTGCTTTGATAAAAAATCTTAGTTGGGGTATTCTTTTGTATGAAAATAAATAAATGAGGTCAATATTCTTGTTTATTTTGTAAGCTAATATTTCAGTACCAAAAAAATATATAAATTTTTATTTTTTTTTATATTAAGTGTCTCGAAATTAATACAACATAAAGCAAGAGTACTTTCCTGATGACAAAACAATGAGATATAGTTAAACTTACTTTAATCCAAAAGTTGATGTTAAAAAAATACAGGATGTCAGTTATAATTCTTACTTTTTCAAAAATCAAATATTTGCATATATTTTGGAAATCGTGGGTTTTCGGGAACAAGTTCAAATTTGTTTCTAATTTTAACTTCATTGGTGGAGGGGGTCAGTTATGACATGTCATGATGTTTCTTTTAAATAGCAGAACTTTTTTGAGTGTATACATTTGGCTATTGAAACAATCGATTCTCCTACCTTTTTTATGTGAAAAAGGTGTACTTTGTTGAAGTCGTTACGAGTTGTTTGAAATATCCAATGCACAGAGTAGAAACTGTTTTAGTTTCAGGTAAAGTGCATTTTCTGCTTAAAATACAACAAAATGAAGACCATCAAGGTTGGATGAAACTGTTATCTTTAGATTTTCAATTACGATTTCATCATACCACAAAGATGTCATTAAATGAGCTCGATCTCCTTGAAATTTTGAATATCACCATTATTTAGCATTCTGAATAACATTTTCAGGGAAAATTTTACTGTATTTTAAATGGAAAAGGCACTTTACCTGAAATCGAAACAGTTTTTACTCAGTGCACTGAACATTTCAAATAAGTTTATTTCCAAAACAGTTACAGATGTACAACGGAAAGTAGTTTAGTGTACCGTTGTCACCCGGTACACTAAACCACAAAAAAGTTCTGCCATTTTAAAGAAGGATAATGTGCCTTAAGTGGCGTATTATACTAGTGACATCAAAATTAGAAATATATTTGAATTTGTGGTCCTTAAAATGTATGCAAACATTTGGATTTTTTTAAAAAGTAAAAATAAAATTTTAACTTTGACACCCTGTATTTTTTTAACCATCAACTTTTGGGGGTAAATCCCTATTTTGCATTAATCTTGGGACACCTTTTATATCGGTTTTGTTTTCTGTTCATAAGTTTAATTTGTTGCATAGTATAAATTGAGTTAGTAATTTAACAACTTCCTTTTGTTCAATAAAAAAGTACCTTGTTGTAATACAGGTAGTTACTCAACTACAAAGAAAAAAAGCTTGTTTACCGTGGCTGGTATCTTTACACTATAATTAGGATTTAATGGGTACCAATAAATTGTTCTTTATGAACCTACTTAACTGATTTACTTATCTCAAGTGTAGTCTAATATTAGCAGTTTAAGGTTTTAGACCAGAAAGCTTTGTTCATTCTTATACACTGTTAAAGGTTTGGAGGATTTATTTGTGATACATCAGATAAAACAGTGGTCTGTTTTTGTTACTATAAATACATGAAAAGTAGAACAGTGTGTATTTTTACAGCAAACTCTGAGGAAAAGTTGACAATATGTTTAAACTTCTATCTACTAACTAAACAATATTTCGATCAATGATCAGTTGTGCTTGTTTTTTTTTTTTTTTTGTATGTAAAAACACAATCACTAATCCTAATCATGTTTTCACCACTAACAAGCAGTTGTATGTTTGCAACTTAACGCTTTGTGAAAGATCTAACGTTGTTTGTTTTCCTTTAGAGCTTTCACGGTACAGCTGCCTTGGAACAATTGTTAAGTTCGGAAGAGGAGGACTTGACCTTGTCTGCGGACGAGGGTTTCAGTCCGCCCACCCCTAGCCCTTGCGAATTGAGCCCTGCCAGGGCATCCCTGAGGCACGCTCTTTGGGAGCGCATCCGACATTAAGACCATGACTATTTATTTTAAAATAGTCGGTTACCCTACTCAATATGACGCAGTTGTAAGTGGTTATGTAATTAGCGAATCTGTTATAGCACCGTTTGTATTTAAATTTTATGTACGTAGGTAATGTATTTTTTTTTTTGATACGTTGGTCTCAAAGTATGTTGAATTTTTTTTTAAAGTATGAAGAGGGAGTGTGGTCTTATTTGAATATTTTTGTTTTTGTTAAGCTCAAAAATCGGCCAAAACATTAACATTTCCAATTAAATAGTTATAATTTTACCTCGTGCAAAGTTTTGCTGTGATATTCACGTTTAACTGGTCTACTAAAAGAGCAAAAGGATTTAAAATCGAGGCAATATTTTGATCTTACGGGAAATTTTAACCATTACCTACCTACCTTATTATCGTTTATGTTGTATTATTAATTTTAGTATATTATTAAGCATATCATCACATTAACATACCTGACCTTATTTATTAATTTCGTATAGGGGTGTAGCGTATTATTCGTTGAAGGTAATTGACCGAACGTAAAAGAAATCACTTCCCATTCATGTGCAAAATTGCTGTTAGTATTAAATGTAATCTTTTTCGGTACGGAGGAATCGGTCAACTGTCTAGTTAAGCAGTCTTATTAAGTATTCACCATGTTATCGTTAAATCTTCCTTCCACACGCAAAAAATAGCATACGTGTCGCTAAACGTGTATGCTATTTTCGATTGATGTTTAAGTATATATTATAGCATATAATAACCAAAATGTGATTTTATAATCTGAGATTACTAAATGTGCAAATATTTTTATTATCTTATTTAGGTTTTGCTAAAAATTTTAAGGAGCTTGTTACTATTAATTATACAGATTATATTTAGTGTATCTATAAGCTTTTTTTAAAAAAGATATGTTTTGTAAAATAATCCTGAAAGTACCGTATTTTTCTGTATATTAAATGAAGAAGTATTTTTTTTTATGTGTTGCTTGTGTTTATTATTATTGCTTAAAAATACAATATATATAGAGTGTTTTACTTTTATTGACCTAGAATCATTTACCTATTTATTGTTGAATTACATTTTTTGATCAATTTACATTGTTGATGCAATAAAACTGATCCAATTATACCTTTTACTGATTTTCAGATGAATTAATAAACGATGATAAACCTCTAAAAGTTAAAGACGATGAATAGAATGTTTCCCAATTATCCCTGATCGGTAAGTATTAAATACGGATGTCTCTAATAGGTCTGTACAAAACACTAGTACAAATTCATGAGGCTAAAATATGAGGATCTAGCCCAATTTACCTTAGTCCAAAAGTTGAGAGTTTCTGAAATCAAGGCTCACCTAACTTTTTAGTTGGTTAATTATGCCCTTGTTTGATTTTAAATCTATAATTTCTGTAATACCTTTATTTTGACGTTTTCTAGAACATTTCAGACTATATTCGATTTGGGTTTAAATGTGTTCTCGAGGACTTGAACTCTGAAAATATATACAGGGTGTTTCAAGAGGAGATGTACATACTTCAGTATGTTGTTATTCCATACGTTCAATTTTAAGCAAAACAATTCCTATGAACTTAGGTCTGGAAACGCTTCGTTTAGAATCTACAGGATGTCAAATTTGAAAAAAAATTAATTACATTTTCTTTAATAAGTCTCGACTACTTTGGGTTAAATTCATGAAATTTTGTATGCGGAAGTTTCTTGGGACGTAAAATTCAAATTTTATGGACTATCCCCAGATTAGGGTCCTTTTAAATCGCTCAACTTTTTTGTGCCATGGTGTCTCATTTCGGAATAGAAAAACATTTTCCCCTACCTTTTCTACTTAAGAAATGTACACCTTATTGAAATCTCGCTAAAAACTCGTCTAAAGATGATGATGCATGCAAATTATATATTAGAATGAACCAAAAGTTATTATTTATTTGGGAGATACAGCCATTCGTCTATAAAATTTGAATTTCCTGTCCCAATAAACCCCCGCTTACAAAATTTTATGAATTTATCTCAAAGTAGTCATGGGTTATTAAAAAAAATGTAATTAATTTTCTCAAATTTGACATCCTGTATATCCTAAACAAAGTGTTTCCCGATCTAAGTTCCTAGGAAATTTTCGCGTGCAATAAACACTTACTTTTTGTACTTGTTGCATAAATAACTATTAAGAGCTTGATTCGCACGAAGTTTGGTACTTCGGAGTTTTTTTTTTTAGAATGAGAAATCGAGATCTAATCAGTTTCGGCATACATTGCAGAGAGCGCCATCAATGGAACTTGTCTAAATCTACAATTTCATAACTTTTTTGTGCCTTTATATATTAATTTCTAGTTAAAAATGTTTGTTCCTTGGCATCATTTGTCCAAAAATAGGCGTCGCTTGGATCAGCCATTCCCGAGATAATCGAATTTAAATGTTTTGTTGCATACTAAGGTAAATTGGGCTAGATTCTCATATTTCAGTCTCAGGAATTTGTGCTAGGGTATTGTACGGAATTTTAGAAACATCCTGTACAACTTTTCCATTAGTATATTTATATTGCTTGCTTAATAAAACTTGTTTATTTTTAATAATAAATAATTTATTGTACGATTGCAAACATTACTTTTTGATGTGTTGCAAAATATGTTTTTTTAAATCCGGCATATTTTTTGGTACGTATTCACATTTGTGGCATTTGAGAGGTGTCTCTATGTACCTTTTGCATTCGTCTGAACTTGGTAAAATAACTTTTCCGTTTTCCTTTAAACTTTGGATTACGTCTAAAAACAAAAATTTCATTATTTTAATAAATTTTATATTTTTTAAATTTACCTGTCGATTTTAAAAAGAATTTTGTATTAAAACTGTTCCAATGCTTTTTATGTTTTAAGCGAGGAGAATTCATATCGTCACTAATGACGTGTAAATGAAGTCGGTACATACTAGGCTCCGCGTGATAGCCGATTTTAAAATTTCTAGATTTGTGTTTTTCTTCGTTAACTAATTTGTTTGCGATGGCTTCCATATGAATTAATAAATTTAAGTGTTCTCTTTTTACAGCTTTCAAATTACTTATATCTTCTTTTGGAAGTATCAAATAGTGAAATTCGGCTTTATTATATCCATCCTTTATAACTGTTACTAAATCGTCTGAACTTACTACATATTCCGGGTCTTCCATGAGTTTTACTAGTTCCAGTGACCAGTGGGCATTAGGCTTTGATTTTTTAGTTTTGTTAGTGACATCTTTATTTTCATGTTTCCTCTTAGACATTTCCATACAATATTTAAAATTGATTGATTTTTGTAAATTTTTAATTTCAAAATACAAGAAAAGTGGCCATAACCTCAAGCACAGAATCGTATAATTTTAGATATCCACACATAACACTTAAAATATAATGGATATTGGTGAAATTTTGTTGGAGAGCATATTGTATACAGCGCCATCCAACGGATATGTACCTAACTAAATATGCAATTTATAGACCTCTTTATTAACTTGATTGACCACAACGCCACCTATATGATAAACACTATACCTCATCAACACTATTTTAAAATATACAGGATGGGTCGGAAGAAACGCACCAAATTCCAGGAATTAATTCTACACGTCAAAATAATAAGAAAAAACTCAGATGCTGTCATGCAATTTTCATTAATTTTCAAGTTATAACATACATTCCAATAAAACAAATATATTTATTGATATCGTATTAATCATAGCATTCGTAATGATTAAATGTTCAAAAACACCACCATTGACCTTTAAACACTTTTTGCTTTGTCAACGAAGGCCGTCTGTAGCTGTTGATGCATGAGTTAATGTCGAATTAGTGCCTTGAAAACAAGTAAAATTTACGTAACATTTGAGTTTTTCTTATTATTTTCACCTGTAGAATCTATTCCTGAAGTTTGGCGTGTTCCTTCCGGACAGAACTTTTAGGCCATTTTTAATTATAGCTTCGGCAAGAATTCGGGCTACGTCATATTATTATTTATCCAAAGACAATAGTCATATACTCGCGTCAAGAATTCAGACGACTTACGTCATGCGAACAAATGAATTATTCATTATATTTTCATCAAAATATTTAAGAAACTGCAAGTGATAGTAATAAAACTATATACTACACTAAAAGTTTGCATTATATATTGCACTGAATTGCAAAAAATGATTACTTTTAACGCCACCAAATATCGAAAATTACGTTGACAATAAAAACAAATGCGTAACGTCAGCCGTGACGTAAGACGTCTGAATTCTTGACGCGAGTATATGAATAAATTAATTATTTATTATATTTTCATCAAAATATTTAAGAAACTGCAACTGAGAATAATATATTATATTCTACACTAATATACACATAATGTACTGCACTAAATTGCATGATTGTTTTATAATAATTATGTTGACAATAAAAATAATTGCGTAACGTCAGCCATGACGTAAGTCGTCCGAATTCTTTTCGCAAGTACAATATAAATACATAAGTATATTCGCAAATATTCGACTGAATATGAAGGTAATATTTTAATTTCCTTAGGTTGTCTATTCTGATTGTGTCAAAATTTTGACAGAAACAGTAATGGCGATAGGCGAGTTTTTTTTATTCTGCAGTTATTTAAAAAACTAAACAAAAAGTGCAAAACAGTTCGTTAAAAATAAGTTACGCGTCATTTACGATAAAAAATATAATATTCATTGTTTGGAATGGTAATGATGTTTTGGGAATGTATGATTTTCTGATTTAGATATAAATTTCCAAACATTGTTTAAATTTTACTGTATAGTTATTTATTATAATTTTGAGTGCTGCATCACAAATAAACTATTACGATTTTATAAATAATGATGGCAGACAGCGAGGATGAAACCTATAATAATGAGGACTGTGTTAATCTTACCGGATTTTTGTTTGGTAACATCGATGAATCTGGCAAACTTGAAAGTGATGTATTCGATTCAGAGTCTCAGAAACATCTTGCTTCTCTGGGAAAGTATGTAATTTGTATACAGTATTTTAACAAGTGCAATAAATGGGCAATAAATTTTTAGGTTGGGATTCGGATCCTTTTTGAAAGATATGATTGGCGATGAGAAAATAAAAGAGGAAATAATCGACAGCGATTATGATTCTTCGCAAACTACCAGTAGTTTCGACAGTAGCATTGTAGTAAAACAGGAAGAAATCGAAATTAAAAGTGAAGGCTATAATTCTCAACTTCTTGATGATTTGAACAGTAAGTTTGTAGCTTTCATGACAACTTTTTTATAAATTACCTCTTATTATAGTTGATGCTAAATCTCCATCAGCTGTTGATTTCTTTGACATCAGTGAATTGGCAGAAGAAGAGGTATTTGTGTTTTAATTTATTTAGTAAGATCTTCAATAATGTATTTTCCAGCCCAAAACAGTAAATGAGGATTATGATGCTGATGATGAAAATGTATCTAAAAAAGATGATGAACTTATGCCTCCTCCACCACCGCCTCTTGTTAAGGACCAAAGAGAATCCGTTTCTGAGGATGCGGAGAAGAAAAAACTTGAGACTCCCCTAGCGGCCATGTTACCTTCGAAATATGCTAATATAGATGTAACAGAGTTGTTTCCGGATTTCCGCCATGGAAAGGTACAACTTCGACTTTAGTCGTCCTCATCTTACTGAAAATTTTTTTAGGTGTTAAGATTCTCTAGATTATTTGGGCCTGGAAAACCAAGTAGCTTGCCAAATATTTGGAAGAACGTGAGGAAGAAGAGGAAGAAACGGAAGCACAAAGAGAGTGCCAATCAGCACGATACGGATTCAAATTCCGATGACGATAAACCGAAAAATCGAGGCTGGTTCTTTGATTATGCTGAACCAAACCCAGAATTGATTCAGAGTGATGATGAGGCAAGTATCTTTAAAAAAACTTTTTTGGAGTGGTATATTCGGTTTTTGTTTGTTACAGGAGAAATTCCTGAAACGAGTTGAGGCGCCAAATGAAGATAACAAACAAGAATCTGAGAGAAAAGATGACACTGGGCCAAAAGCAGCGGATTGGAGGTTTGGCCCAGCACAGATCTGGTATGATATGCTGGAGGTTCCAGAGACGGGAGATGGTTTTAACTATGGATTCAAAGTTGAAGAGGAATTGGTATGTAACATGCATATCCATTATATTGTTCTTTTAATAATTTAAAAAAAGTATGTTATATTCAGCTGCATGCCAAATTCTAAAAAGATACTTTTGATGTAATTTTGCATTACATTAATATTTTGTTGGAAACGGGTAGCTTTCCGGAGATTTTTAAGACTAGTGCTGTTATACCTATTATCAACATTACCAACTTTGGAAGCACTTTTTTCTTCCAACTCGATTGTATATTACGAAACATCAATAAAAATACTAGAAAAAGACAGTGGCATATAATTTATGGTAAAAATTATACAATAAAGCATTTACAAACTCAGTGTCATTAAATTTCAATAGGGGCGCTAGCGTCAAAGTTAGGTATTAATATTAAAGTTCTATGGTCTAGTTCACGAGTCTATGGTTCAATAATTTTTTATTTGAATTCGTGTAAGACAAATAGTGATTGTAAATCTAATTTGCATACGTATTATCAAAATAAAACTTGTACAAGTACAAAAAGTATTTAAAATCTTATTAATGTTAACCTCACATAACGTTATTTATTTGCATTTTACATTAGCAATTTAGAAAGAGAAGTAAAACAACGTTATTTAACACAGAAATTGTTAATGTTGGAGTACCTAAAGAATTTCCTGGTAATTCTTAATTTAAACCTCTTTTTTTTTAAAGAATTGAAATTTTATAAATCATGAATCGATAAAAAAAGGGTTAGTACCTAGTCGCTCAAATTGCAAAAATATTGCATGTAATATGCCTAGTAAATAAAAAAGTTTGCCCAGTTTCTTAAAAAATACGAATAATATATAAAAAAAATCAGTGTTTTAAATAATACATGTCACATATATAAATAATAATATTAGAGTACAAGTACAATACAAAAAAAGTTGAAAACCCTGTTAGCTGTTTTAAATGGTTTTCATTTAAAAATTTGAGTGATATTAGTTGTGCCCTTTTGTAACTAATAACATTTTGAATCGCCATATCGTAAAATAACTTGTTACTGCTAGATGCACTTGCTATACTCTCAGGATTACCGGTCATCCAAGTAATTTTCGTATCATCACATTTGATTCGTGTCACATTTCTACTTTTTTCCATCTGCAAATTTGCTTACATCTTCATCTTGTTTTCGCCTTTTCATGTACCTTTTCATGCGTTCATTATTTTTATAGTATTGGTATCGTATTTTCGTGTATGGGTAAATATAATGTTGAAACAGCTGTTTTTTGAGAATTTTCCATTGTGCTAAAAATAAGAATGAAACCTTATCAAATAATGAAAAATATACACTGAAAATAGATAATGTATGCTTGTACTTACCCATACTAGTAATAGTATAACAATCTTCTGTGAAATGTTTTCAGCAGATCTTTGTGTACTGGGTTGGTTTTCTTGCTGGACTCAATTGCTATTAACCATTTTTTTCAGCATTATTAGGGAACTTAAGAAACAGGAACTCTTTATTTTTATTAGCAACAGATAACCACTGCGGTACACAACAGTTATATGGCATGTTTTTTTACGCAAATTGAAACACAACAAAAATTAAATAACAAATATTTGTGAGGTTAGATTTAATACCTAACATTGATCGCAGCGCCGCCTACATGTAAATGCTCTATAGCGTTTCCAGATTTTACAGAAAGCTATATTTCTTAAAAAATTTTGAACACCTCTTATTTCAAAGACTATCGAGTGTTCAACAAAACTATATAATAAACTAACCTTATTTTTACGTGTTCTATCATATTCAGTATTTACCATACCTTTAGGAACACCCTGTATATTAGTTATAGAAGTAGATAATGTATGTAATCTTAGGATAGGATCTGACCTAATGTTTTTGTAATTAATATTATACATATACTTATATCGTTGTGGATTGAAAAATATAATTAAAAAAAATATATATATATAATAATTTTTTCTTTTTTTTTAGTCTCCTGAGACTCCAGAGGAAGAGAATAAAGAAAACGAAAGTAATATTGATACGACCGAAGACAAAGACATACCAGACGACGCTTTCTTAATGGTCACCCAACTGCACTGGGAAGATGACGTGGTGTGGGATGGAAACGACATCAAGCACAAGGTAAATATGCGCTCAACTTGTTGGTGTGTCGTGTGGTTTTTGAAGCAATGTTAATTACTTTACTGTGTCTCAATAGCAAATGTTGTTTTTGTTGTTTTTTTGCTTGCGTCAAAGAGGCTGTTCCCGCATATCTGAACCTTTTAATATGATACATACAGGGTGTTCCCTCTATTTCGTTCTTAATTTTCGTAAATCATAGTTTATGAAAAAATAATTAGGACCTATATTTTTCTCTGTAATCCTTCATTTTTGTGGTGGATATATTCAACTTAATATATTTTTTTATTATCTAGTAAAGATATAAACATTTTTTCTTTATATTTGGCACAAAGCAATCATAATAATTTTTGACGTGATTAACTGTCTTTCAGCTAAAACCGGGGGTGCAAATTTTTTTGCGATTGAACCCTCAAAATTTCTATGCTAATGTGGATAATATTTATTTGGTAAAAATTTTTTAAAATTCAAATCTATTCTGGAAAATAATGATCGTTAAAATTCGTTAATAAGCTTTTATGGTGATGAACTGTTTCGATACAAATCACCAATTTGTAAGTGCGATGAGAGGTGTAAAAATGGAACGGTAAGTTCTTTTTTTCAGATATTTGAACTTTTCCTAATCAATGTTTTTATGAAATTATAAAAATAGCAAACAGTAATATATTAAAAAATTAAAAACATTGTGTAAACATTTTAATTTAAGTGAGTTTTCTTGGATGTATGGATAACACTGAAGGTCTTCGAATACGATGTAACAGATTTTCTTTTTTGTACACCAGTTACGTATACCTCTTTATTTTAAGAAGACCCCAAAAAAATCAAGTAGAGTGAGGTCTGGTGATCGTGCAGGCCAAGTAACTTAACCGTTTCTGCCAATCCAAATTTTCTCATAGATCAAATATTACAATTTCAAATATGATGTCCGTAATGTTTGTTACTAATGAATTTTAAAGAAGTAGTGTAATTTTTTTAGAAAATGCATAAAAATTTTAATATTTGTGCTGAATATATTTTTCTCATGAGTTACAGAATTGAAACGCAAACAAAACTAAAAATATTTGTTTGTTAATAAAAAAGTTAAATATTTAAAGTTGGCAATATATGTATCAGGGAAACGAAGAGTCGGCAGAAAAATAGGACAGATTCCTATTATCTTTTCATGTTCTGTTCTCCACTATAGTTAAGAACGAAAAAAGAAGAGACCCTGTATAGTTAATGATATTAAAAAAGGATTTATAACAAGAGATATGTCTTAAACTCCGTTTATTGGAATGTTAGAATTTGTCAAAGAAAACAGTCTCTTGGTGATAATACGGTGGCTTAAAATGCAGCTTAAACTGCAGCTTTGTTATTTCTCTAACCCAGGTGTTGCAGAAATTAAACTCCAAAACAAACGCAGCCGGTTGGGTGCCCAGCAGCGGCAATCGGACGGCGCAGGCCTTCAGTCAACCCGGAAAAGTAGGCGGGACGGTACGAATGCCTCCGGTGCCGAACCCCCCTCTGCCCGGCATGAAGTCCAAGGCACAATTGTAAGTGAAACGAACTTGTACAGAAATGGATTTTATTCCATTTATTCATTGGTAGGTTGAATAAGCCGAGGCCAGATCAAGAGCAGGATGACACTTGGTATTCGATTTTTCCCGTGGAAAACGAGGATTTGGTGTATGGGAGGTGGGAGGACGATGTGATATGGGACGCGGAAAATATGAAATCCGTTCCGAAACCTTCCATCCTTACGTTAGACCCGAACGATGAGAATATTATTCTTGGTATTCCTGACGATATCGATCCTTCCAAACAAGTTGCAGGTAAAATTATTGATACGGAAAGTCACCTTTTTAGTTTGTTAATTATGTTTCTGTTCCATGTAGTAGAATTTATAATTTTTGTAATACTTTTATTTTGACGTTTTGTAGAACATTTCAGGCTACATTCGATTTGGTTCGAGATGCGTTCTCTTAGACCGGGGAAGTTTTAAGAACTGTAAAAACATAATATATAAGCAGAGCAATTTCACCTCCAGAGTTTAGTTTATGTTGAGATGTCAAACACGACTGACAAAAACGTCAAAGTAAAGATTTGATAGTTGTAAATTGTTTAAAGTATTTTTGTAAAGTTTGTTTTTCTACGTGAATTATGTCAAAGCCAAGTCAACGAAGACATTACATTGTTTTTTACAGTTTTGTTTTTCTGTCGTAGGAAGAGAATTAATGGTATTTTTATTTTGTAGGGCAAGCGACACCTGTGAAAGTAAAAATTCCACACCCCCACGTGAAGAAATCCAAGATATTGTTGGGTAAAGCAGGCGTTATTAACGTTTTACAAGAAGACACTCCACCTCCGCCCCCTAAGTCTCCGGATCGGGATCCATTCAACATTTCAAACGATATGTAAGTAGAAAACAATGCTTAAAATTTTTTTCACAACCAGAGTTTACAAATGTAATTGTCAGACTTTATTTTAGTTTGAAATATGTTGTTGCCAATTTTTTTTTTAAATAATATTTTCCAAAGAATTTGCTTTAAAGTATTTCATAATTTTTGTATTTTTAATATTTTTGTTGTGGGTAACAAATAAAAGAATTATAACTTTACTATTGGTTGCTGTTGCTATCTAGATGAGTGGTTCTCAATATTTTTGTACCGTCGGAATACTTTTGATGGTAGTAAAAAATACCACATTTTTTTAACATGTTTATATTAAATTAATATATACAGTATGTCCAATTAAGTCGGCACCATATGGGGAACTTTTTTATTTTTCTGAAAAAAAAATTTTCTTGATAAAAAGTCCTGCATTGCCTAAAACCCAAAACGGAGTAATCAGATTTAATTTTTTTTGCAGTCGTATACGAGGTATGTCGAATGTAAATTTTGCTCGAGTAAAGTACCCTTATTTTT
Source organism: Monochamus alternatus (assembly GCA_037114965.1). Taxonomy (NCBI): domain Eukaryota; kingdom Metazoa; phylum Arthropoda; class Insecta; order Coleoptera; family Cerambycidae; genus Monochamus; species Monochamus alternatus. The sequence goes on along the minus strand of CM073426.1, from coordinate 5,762,595 downwards.
TATAATATTGACAATCGTTATGAAGAAAAGTTAATCCTAATTGAAAACTATGGTCAAATATCCAATATTACTCATTTACCATTAAAAACAGATTTTGTTATTTTTGCAAACTTCTCTGTATTACCATTAATAATTTACATCTAGAGATCGACATTAAATCTAGGATGCATTGACAAACCAATGAATTTTTGATAGCAAACCTCAAAACGCTAGTTACAGTTTAAAACTATGGTCAGATATCCAATATTACCATACCATTAAAAAATAAAGAAATAAATTATCATAAACCATAAATCATAAAACATTTATTATATTGAAGAAAAATTCTCGTAACTTGAATATTTCTATTTGGATGTGTTATTAAAAATCACTGCCACTTCTCGATGAGTTTTATAATTATCTCCCACAATCAAAATTTTCTCTCTTCTCTCAATTTTCTGCTCAGAAGATAATAAAGCTGCCATTTCTTGTATTTTTTAAATCTTCCTTGTTCAATCCCTTGGCATTAATGCTTGGACTCTATACATGGTACTTATATAATAATTAAGCTTTGTGTATGATACGCCACACTGCTTAATAAACTTTCCCTCGTGTTGCATTACACTTGTACACACTGCACTAGAGGTGGGCACTTCGGCTCTTTTCAAGTAACCGGCTCATAGGCTCTCGGTCAATAAAAAGATCCGGTTCACTGAACAGACTCAATTGAGCTGATTAATGTTACAATTCGTGAACGAAATGGACGAAGAACGAGACCACTGTATACTGTCGAGAGTCGGGAGCGGGTTGAGAGCCGGAAGCCGGTCGAGAGCCGGGAACCAATTAATTTGTATTCCACAAGCCGGTTCATTTCGTTCGCGAGTGGGAGCCAGTTCAATCGAACGGGTCGTTCGCGAACGACACAACTCTACACTGCACACTGCGGTGAAGTAGCTTCATTTGATACATGTTTATCGGGAAATCGTTCTGCTAATGCATTTTCACATCGTCATAAATTAAAACGATAAGCCATTTTTGACACTAGAAAAACTAATACTCGCATCACAAAAACGTTAATACCTACTATAAGTAATCGGATTTTAATATTCGAAATTGCTTGGTTAGAGACTACAGTAGCCCAGCGATGTAAAGGTTGAAAATACTACAACTTCAATAATGTTTTATTCGGACACTATAAGGATTTTACAAAAAAAAAAATTATATTGACTAATCTTTTTAGATAGGTTGTGAATCACCCTGTATATATTTTTAATCTATAATAAAATAAACAAATTTTCAAGACTGTTCTAACAAATGCAAATAAAAAATAGCAAATCAACTATCTCTAATGATAAAAATAACGATTTTTCTTTAAAAAATAATCGTTATTATGACACACAAAATTCACCTAAAGTAACCATTATTTGCATGTGATAATGAACTTGAAATTTGTATGATACTGTTTAATTGTTCGTACACTAATTTTAATGTAATTTAACACTGACAAATCAAATTGATAAACTTTGTTGGGTAGTTATTACCAGCCACGTACCACCGAAACGACCCTGAGGCTCAAAGTGGGCGGAGCCAACCTGATCCAGCACTCTACACCAGTCGTGGAATTGAGGGCGCCGTTTGTACAGACCCACATGGGCCCGGTGCGGTTGAGGAATTTCCACAGGCCTCCTTTGAAGAGGTTCTCGCACGGACCTCTTTGTAAACCAGGGCCCCACAGCGTCATGCCGCTGGTCAAACACATCAAGAAAAAGGCGAAAGTAAGAAGAGTCAACGTGTATGTTATATTCTTACGAATGTTTTATTTATTTTATAGCAAAGGGAAGCGGAACGAATGGCTTCCGGAGGTGGAGACGTTTTCTTCATGAGAACCGCGGAGGACCTCACCGGTCGCGACGGGGACATAATTCTCGTAGAGTTTTGCGAGGAGCATCCTCCTCTAATGAATCAAGTACGTTTAAGTTATTTGTATTTGGCGTTTTCCTTGATTTATGTGTTTCAAGGTGGGCATGTGTTCGAAAATTAAAAACTACTACAAGAGGAAGGCGGCAAAGGATTCCGGACCACCTAGTTATAGGTACGGGGAGACGGCGTATGCGCATACTTCTCCGTTTTTAGGAATATTGCACCCTGGGCAATCTATACAAGCCATCGAGAATAATATGTATAGGTGAGCGTTTATATAATGTAATTTTATGGTAAAGTTATTGATAAAAATTGTATCGTTAATTTTTAAATGTATTCCAGAGCTCCTATTTATGAACACACCATACCGGAGTCCGATTTTCTTATAATACGAACCCGTCAGCAGTATTACATTAGAGAGATGGATTCCTTATATTGTGCGGGACAGCAGTGCCCACTTTATGAGGTGCCTGGGCCTAATTCCAAGAGGGCCAACAATTTCGTTAGAGATTTTCTCCAGGTACCATTATTCTCACTATAACTTTTAAATATGTACGTTTTGTACGTATATTGTGTACATTTGCTTCTTTTGATGTAATTAAAGTCTGAGTGAAGGGTACGACGAAAAAACGGGATCAGTTTTAGGCTACTTATATCCACATACATTTATCAATTTTGTAATATGACAATAAATATTTTATTGGGGAGGTAGTGATGAACACTAGATATTTAAAAAAAAATTAGAAGTAACTTCTTAAACTTTTTTCGATTGAAAATTTTTACTTCAGCTTTTAATAGATAGCAAATCACTCCATAAAATCAGTAACACGGCGCTCCTGGTTCACTAAAAATTTTCTGGTGATGCGTTTGAGTGTTGAAGCAAAACTACGTTGCCACGCCAGACCTCATACATAACAGAATGTTCAGTATTGAACATAAAATTCACTAATCTGCGAAAAATACCAGTTTTGATAATATTCGTATTCATTATGCCCTCGTAGTGTTACTTCAAAAGCACTGTAAAATTTTGTACAGTAAATGAGTTTGGATAAAACATACTTATTTTTTTTGTCACTTAATTGTTATGTTTTTGAAAGCAAAATTAAGTTGAGCTTATAAGTTGATATTCCTAAATAATGCAATTTGCATTTTATTATGAGTGCATTAGAATCAGATTCATTACTCTCATTTCCTTCCAGGCTTTCTCGTTGTGATCAGTACCAAATAACACACATTTAACACACTTAATTTAATTAATAATTATACTACTACATTATAACCACTGGCAACACGAACATAAACCATAAACACCTAATTCATTTTCCTAAACAACACGAAAATGGTAACTAATGGGAGAAGGGAGAGAAGTCCGGTCTCGCTGCTTGAGATGCAGCTGGACGGCAGATTTGCCGTATTCCGAGTTCATGTATTAAACGGAAATTTGAATGTGTGAATACACATTTTAACATCACAATATTAGAAAAATATTTAAATTTGGCAACAGTGCATCAAGTCGACACTGAGATGAACAGGGAGCTACGTCAGTGACAGTTTGAAAAGGGAATTTAAATAAAAATATGCATTTCAAATTTATTTTAATCTTGTATTTGTATCATATTTATTTTTTTCTATCTTCATTTAAAATTGACCTTGTATTTTAATTTTAATTTTTTTGAGGTAAAAAATTTTGTTGGGAGAAATTGTATGAATAATTCATGGACTTTAATTATATTTTGTACCCATCTTATTAAACATAAGCTAAGGAAAACTCTTTTTAGGTGTTTATCTATCGTCTATTCTGGAAAAGTCGCGACAACCCTCGACGTATAAAAATGGATGATATAAAGAGAGCCTTTCCTTCACATTCGGAGAGCAGTATAAGGAAAAGGCTGAAACTATGCGCCGATTTTAAGAGAACAGGTAGGAGCACATCAGAAGGTTGTCAACTATTTTCGATTGGCGTGTGAGCCCGTCTAGTATGTGAAAGTTTAAAAGAGGTTCTTTTAAGATTATTAAATTTTAAAACGTGTACGGCCGTTAAAATAGCGACAAACAAAATTGTGAATTATATTTTATTTTCTCATCTGCTCTGCTGAACTTGGTTCATCAAAGTAACAAAAATAAAAAATTATATAGTCATTGACGATTATATAATTGTATTAGCATTACAAAAAATCTTTTATTTTTATTTTATATTATTATTTATATGTTTACTTTTGTTATTATTTATTTGTTTTTTTTATTTTGCGTTTGCATTTTTTTTTTTTAATATTTTAAGCGTTATTTCTTAATTTTAATTGTTATCTACAGGAATGGACTCAAATTGGTGGGTAATAAAACCCGAGTTTCGTCTACCAACTGAAGAAGAAATTCGGGCGATGGTATCACCCGAACAATGCTGCGCCTACTTCAGTATGGTAGCAGCTGAACAACGATTGAAGGTTTGTAATTTTAATTTTCATCGGTGAAAGGACACAAGAATATTATTTTTTCTTTTTATTAGGATGCAGGTTATGGAGAAAAGTTCCTTTTCACCCCGGCAGAGGACGACGATGAAGAGATGCAGCTGAAGATGGACGACGAGGTAAAAGTGGCCCCCTGGAATACGACCCGAGCGTACATTCAAGCGATGAAGGGAAAGTGCCTACTACAGCTGACGGGTCCCGCGGATCCCACCGGTTGCGGAGAGGGCTTCAGCTACGTTAGGGTGCCCAACAAGCCCACCCAGAGCAAGGAGGAGCAGGAGTCCCAGCCCAAGAGGACGGTGACCGGGACAGACGCCGATTTGAGGAGGCTGTCGCTCAATAACGCCAAGGCACTTTTGAGGAAGTTCGGTGTGCCTGAAGAAGAGGTAAGTAAAATTATGGAATTGTTTGATTTATTTAAGGTTTTCTGCTGGCAAACGCACAAATTTGAAGACACTATTTCTGGGATGAAAATAAAGATTTATTCAGGGTGTTCAGTTACTATTTACTTAAGTGTCACGAATGCATTCTAATACGAATGAAAATTTATCAAAAAATTCTTCAAGAGTGTTGAAGCTGAAAAAATTTGAATTGTTTCCCTGTAATTATTATTGCGGAATTCAGTCCAAAGAAAACATTTTACATTTTTTTAGAAATTTTAGAATTCTTTTATTTTTCGAAAACACGTATGACAAAGTATACATATTTTATACGAACTTGTAGGATTGGAAGTTACTCTTAAATAAAGGAACTTTCTCATATTTATATTGGTAATTAAATTGTACAAATACTGGCACTGAATCATTACATGTTTTTGAAGTATTTTTCACAACCATGCATATTTTCAGAACAATATTTATACACCACCCTGTATAGAGTAACTTTTCCAGCACACACAATGTTCAGAACTGTGAAGGTTGTTCTCACAAATTAAGAGAAATGTCACTCACTGAACACTGAATTAAATAACTGTAAATTTATACAGTTACACTGTACAAAACATTTGACTAAACTAACGTTCACGATTTGTTTTCTTGCTCGTATAGCACCATAGCTTACCGCCTATCATAGCAGGTGTTCACCTAATCTAGGACAATGGCAGGCAGAAGTCATCGACACAATTTTATTTGTAAAACATTGCATTTCAGATAAAGAAATTGTCTCGTTGGGAAGTCATAGATGTTGTGAGGACCTTGTCTACGGAAAAAGCGAAAGCTGGAGAAGAGGGTATGGACAAGTTCTCTAGAGGAAACAGATTTTCCATCGCCGAGCACCAGGAACGTTATAAGGAGGAGTGCCAGAGGATATTCGATCTGCAAAATCGCGTGCTTGCTAGCGCGGAGGTGCTCAGTACCGACGAAGGAGAGAGTTCCGAGGATGAGAGCGACGACGACATCGAAGAGATGGGTAAAAACATAGAAAACATGCTGGCGAATAAAAAAACCAGCACTCAGGTACGCAAGTCATAGATAAATCAAGAAAGAGGCCGTTACGTTTGATATTTTTGCAGTTATCGTTGGAAAGAGAAGAACAAGAGAGGCAAGAGCTGAGAAAAATGATTATGGAAGGTGGCGAGAAGGAGAGAAACAAAGAGAAGAAAAAGGGCGAGGAAGAAAGCGAGGAAAATTACGCGCAACAAGGTAAATATAAATTAAATTCAGGTAATACAATAATTTAAATGAATTATTTGCAGGACGTGTGTTGAAAATCACTCGTACGTTCAGGAATCCGGAAGGTCGAGAATTTACGAGGTCTGAATTAGTGAGAAAAGCGGCTGTGATAGATGCTTACGTGAAGATCCGTACGACCAAAGACGAGGCCTTCATTAGACAGTTTGCTACGTTGGACGAGGCACAGAAAGAGGAGATGAAGAGGGAGAAACGTAGAATCCAGGAGCAGCTCAGACGTATAAAGAGGAATCAAGAAAAAGAGAGAATGAGCGGTCAGAACAGGGCACATACCCCCAATCTACCACCTGCTGGATCTGTGGAGAAACTACCAAATCCCAATGAAGGTAAGAAAATAATAAATCGCTCTTCAGCATTTTTTTTTATTATTTAATGTTGTTTTCTACTTCTCCAACAAATCTTTTAATCCTACTTATGAATTTTATTTTAAGGACCATCAACACCCGTGACTCCGGCGTCAAGCAAGACCTCAAACACGTCTCCATCTAAATCACGGAGGAAAACAAAGTTAAAACCGGACTTGAAATTGAAGTGCGGTGCCTGTGGAAACGTCGGTCACATGAGGTAAGTTTGGGTAATATTGTTATGGGTTCCCTGCTTCAGTTTCTACTACTCAAAACAAATTAAGCACAGTCTATTGCTAATCACTTTTAACTTTCTAAAACTGAATCACCTCTGAAAGCTTCACTAAACTCCAATACTGCTTAAAGAGTTTCAATGGAAAGCTCAATCGGGGACGTCTCAAATCTTTTAGATTATTCCAGGGTGTTGACTCGTTTCATCCAGCCCAACCCCACCCCAGAAAAAAGTGGTCTGTACTTTTGACCAGTGCCACCTATCTTTGTGTTTTTTGACACACCAAATCCGAATCTGAAGTCTTTTTAACTCAAATACGCTCAAAATTTTGAGTAAATTGTAAAAATCATCTTAGTTTTAGTTAGTTTCCAACTATTTCTTGCGATTTTTGCAAAATCTTCAGATTCTAATTCAGTATGTTATACATGACTAGGGGTGGGCGATAATGGTTTGGAACTATCGATTATCGATAAATAAAATAAACTGATAATATCGATAATTTTTTATCTGTATTATCGATATTATTGAAAATTTATCAATATTACCGATATTATCGACAATTTTCAATATTATCAATATTATCGTTATAGTAACGATAATATCGTTAATATCGGAAGCTACGGATAGTTTTGATAATATTGATAATATTTTGACTCACGAAGAATTACGTTTAGCCGTAGTTTGAAGCCAATAATGATTTATGCAACTTATATGTAAACATCTTCCTAGGTTTTAAATTTGTTTATACCATACCGAAAACTGTTCAGTGAACAGTAAGTAACCTAAAATTTAGGGAACAAATACGAAGTGGGCGACGTCTGTTGAGTAGGGTTGAGAATATTTATCGATATATCGATAATATCGATATTATCAATAATTCGATAGTTTTTTATTATTATTTGTATTATCGATAATACAGATAAACTAACTAACATTGTTATTTTAGATATTGGAAAATTGACTAGTCTTTCACAGGGATTTTAATTATTTTTTCAAAAAACAATTAGCATCGCACTACTGAGTTATTGATATCAACTTGGTATTTCTTATAGTGGTTGGTCTATTTTCTTTATATACTATTCTTTAAATAGCCGCACCAAAATGTCTCAAGTGGTGTCAAGTCTGGACTATTCGCCGGCCATCGTATGGTTCAATATTTTGCTAACCATTCTATAGAACGATTATTCAAATATTCCATAACTTATCTTACATTATGTGGTGAAGCTTGCTGCCATATCATCCCGTTAACCTATCGAATCGGTTTTGCGACCCAAAAAACTATTCTTTAAATTATTCTATAAATTCGATTCGAATATAGTTTTTAATCACTGAATGTACATTTCGAGTGTTCGATATCTCATAAAATAACAAAGTTAACGTCGAATCTAACATTTATACGGCTTCATCCTGTACAGACTCCCTTTTTTATTTTGTGTGCTGGTGTAACCAGTCGCACAGTAGGAGTGGTAGGAATAAATCTTGTAACAGTGTTTTTGCTTACGTTTATACTATCAAAATCAAAAATTGATAGATTTATGCAGAAATAATTCTCTGTTCTCCTTAATTAGGACCAACAAGGCTTGCCCGTTGTATCAAAATAGCGGAGGAACGAACGCTCCAATGAACGTAGCAATGACGGAAGAACAAGAAGAAGATATCGAGAAGCAGTTAAATACAGACGACGAGGATCTGGTTAACGTAGATGGGACCAAAGTTAAACTGTCAAGCAAGCTGTTGAAGGTAAAGAACGGGCACGAAAATAAAAGTTTCATCTAACTTTGCCATAATTTTCAGCACGCCGAAGAGATAAAACGGAAGAGCCTCATGTTGAAGGTGCCCAAAGACGTTCTGGGCAGCGGTAAGAAGAGGCGTAGAGGAGTTTCGGATCTGCACTGCGACTATCTGAAGAAACATAGTAGGCCGGCGAACAGGAGGAGAACCGATCCGGTTGTTGTGCTGTCAACCATCTTGGAAAATATACTCAACGAAATGCGGGATATGCCGGATGTGCAACCGTTTCTTTTCCCCGTCAATCCAAAGGTAAGTTGTTTAGTCATTTACTATCTACATTGAAATAAAGAAAAAAAAACTGGGTTGAAATATGTATGAACTGGACAGGAAAGGATCGTCAGGAAATGGTAGGAAGTAGCTCTTTTGTTTCCGGGATCACCTTTGAAAGTTACTTATTTATTGTTGAAGTTGAATTTTTTCAAAAACTTTACCCACCATAACCATATTTCTATCTTCCATCTTTACCTGCCTCGTATCTCTCATCGCCTGATTCTGTTTGAATGTATGCGATTACTTTGCACTTCCTTAGTTTCAAATTTACAAAAATGAATTATTTTCAGAAATAGTGTATATAGGACGTAAAAGATAATAAAAAAATGATTTCAGAGTTCTAGTTCCATGTTTAAAACATGGGACAAAACCGTCTTTTCCTACAGAAAATCAGAAAATAATAATTATCATCGTAGATGACTTAGATGTGTCAGGTACCATGTGGTTGTTTTTTACAGCTTAGGTAACAGTTAATCCGCTGCAGTATTTTGCATTAGTTTTTTGTTTTTTTGTTCCAAACTGAAAATTATATTTTCACTCGTTACAGGCCTGTCAGGATTACCCACTAACATACCACACACGCCACATACAGCTAAATAAAATGCCCATTTATTCTAAGAAAATCGATCTAAAGGAATACTACTAAAAAATAGAAAACTTTGACAGCACCCGTAGCAATTTTTAATTATAAAATCTTGTCTGATAGCTGTAACTTTGCTGAATTTGCCCTCGACTCTAGCAAAACAAACTGCATATAGTGTTTGCGCCATATGGTACTGAAGTATATCTTGATGCATGTGAATTTGTAAGTTTCTTTTATTTAGTATTTATGAGTGCAGCGGTTACTGTTTAGATGGCGTCCGCTACGACTATTTGCGAGTTTCCACTTTAGTTCGTTTTCGTGTCAGTCTGGTAGTAAATTAAACTTTAAATTAGTGAAAAGGCGTTAATGCTTTCCAAATCCTTTTTTCCTCTTCTCATTCACCTTTTAACGCCAAGTGAAATCCTGGGAGAGCCAGCGTTATTAGTAAGTTCATTCCAAACAGTCCATTTTTAAACAAATAATTAGTAGATTATTAGTATATTACTTCCAATTCTTGCGAACAAATAGAACATATAGCATACGGCGAACCATATTATAGAAAAATATCCGTACCTGACACAAATTCCTTTATTTAATTACTATAGAACGTTTCAAACTGAAAAATTAGTCACTAAAAACTGAAGGAAAACTCAAAATCACAACGTAAACACGCAGGGTTTTATTTATGATAACAAATTTTTACCGTTCAGTCTTCTGTTGCACAGTTGTGCTGCTGGTTGCTGTACTCGTCAAACGTACGAAATAAATAACCTCGTGATGAACCCATGGCTATAGTCGTTTATAAATAGGGATTTAATATAGTTTAGAAAAAAAAATATGTATATAATTTGTCGTTTTTGGATATCCATTTAGTTTGTTTACGTTTTAAAAAGTAGTTAATTTGTATCAAGACATATAATTTTAGGCATAATTAGATTGTTTCTGAGAAAAAAGATGCAAGTCGCCTCTTAAAGAGTTTTCTTCATTTTTAATAGCTTGTGAAAACTGAAAAGGGTATAAATAAACCATGTTTGAAATGAACTAACAGCTCTGTAGAGTAAGCCCAGCCAAAATAGTTATATAAGTTTGCATGATTTTCACAAGATTTGCTCAAATTGACCACCCGTTTCTGGACACCCCGTATAAATTCCTACTGACATTGAATTAGACGAATAACAAATAATACATTTTCAGTTAGTAATGGACTATTATAGAATCATCCAGAGGCCCATGGATCTTCAGACGATTCGTGAAAATTTGAGGCAGAAAAAGTATCAGAGCCGAGAAGAATTTTTGGCGGACGTGAACCAAATCGTTGAAAATTCCAATCTCTACAATGGTGAGTTGCCAGATATATTATTTATGAAAAATATTTTTCCATTCTAAAATTTGGTTATTTAGGTCCTAAAAGTAGCCTGACAGTCGCTGCCCAGCGAATGTTGAACAAATGCGTCGAAAGGCTAGGAGAGAAAGAAGACAGACTGATGAGATTAGAAAAAGCCATAAACCCGTTACTGGACGACAACGATCAGGTGGCCTTAACGTTCATTCTAGAGTGCGTCGTCAACACCAAACTGAAGACGATGTCTGAATCGTGGCCTTTCCTCAAGCCCGTCAACAAGAAACTCGTTAAGGATTACTACAGTATCGTTAAGAGGCCGATGGATTTGGAGACTGTTTCCAAAAAAATTGCAGGTAAAGATTTGACTTGTAAAATCTTAACGTTTGATAAACATCTGAATTAAAATATTTTGTGTAAAATAAATTCTACTTCCAGCTCATAAATATCACAGTCGACATGAATTTTTGTCCGACATCGAGCAGATTTTAGAGAATTGTATACTGTACAATGGCAAGGATTCGCCATTCACAGAAAAGGCCGAACAACTTGTTATAGCTTGTAAGGAAACTTTAGACAAGGTAAGAGTTTTTTGAAATATCGCAAAGTCTCTACTAAAGTGTTATGTGAAATATATATTTGCACTACATTCACTTAATGTCTTAATTTTACAATTTTTAAGGTATCAAAAAATATACATTCGTATTACATTCACAAAAGTATCTTAATCTTACAGTTTCCATGGTATTTATTACCAGAAATATAATACGTTGTATTACATAGACAAAAATGTCATAATTTTTAATGCATAAAAAATGTGTCTGCATTACATTTGCAAAAATGTTTTAATTTTACAAGGTATCGTACGTTCACAAAAGTATATTACATTTTACAAGAAATATAATATCTATGTTGGGTTAGTGTGGAAACAAGTCACATAGACAAACAAACTTTATTGTCACTCTTGATTATACAAGAAATATCCTTCAAACAAATTTCACAACTGTCAGCACTTTACTTTGACATTTGTCACTCGCATGCGACTTCTCAATATAAACTGTGTCGGCAAAACCGATTTGCTTATATAGGTTTTTAGGGTTCTAGAAGTTGTTGCCGGTCTCGAGAATCAAATAGAATGTGACCGAGAATATTCCAGAAAACGTCAAAATAAAGCCATCATAAAAATTATTAATTCTAACATAAACAGGAACATAATTAACATACTAAAAAGGTAGGTGAGCTTCCGTAACAATATGTTCATATTGTGTATTCAAAATTGTCATAATTTTTTTATTATTAAAGCACAAAAAATATGTTTTCATCACATTTGCAAAGGTGTCTTAATTTTACAATTTTGAATGGACCATGAAAAGCATACAAGGTCAGCGAGAAAACAAGCAAATTAAATTTCGCCAAAATTTTATTATAGGCTTTCACAATAGTCTCCCTGTAACTCTACACAACGATTCCAACATTGCTTCCACCATTGGAAGTGCTCTTGGTAATCCTCCACAGTTATACCGTTCAGCACTACGGTTACAGCTTCTTTTACCTCCTATGATAAGTTCCCTTGAGGTGACAATTCATCTTAGGGAATAAAAAAAAATCGCAGGAGGCAATATCTGGGTTATAGGGTGGGTGCGGCAATGTTGGTTGTGGTGCAAGATCCAGCCGTTCTCGGCGAGTTTGCGTCCATCACAGAAAACGCGAATCCTGTTCCAGGACACCAACATAGAACTATCCAGTCACTGTCTGGCCGGCAGGAACATATTCACGATGAATGATGCCGTGGATATCAAAAAAAAAAAAAAACGATCAACATTGCCTTCAGTCATGAGTTGGACGTCCTCGCTTTTGTTGGCCGCTTCCCACCCTTTTCACCCACTGCTGACTTTGTTTATGGGTCTCAAGGTCATACTCAAATATCCAGGTTTGGCACCATCTTTGCGCCCATCTTTTGCATATTCAAATTTTCGTCTAATATTTTGAGAACGCTTTCTTTGTTAACGTTTAACTCGTCAGACAATGCACGAATGCTTAGGGTCCGGTCAAACGTGATCAGTGCACGCAAACGATCAATATTCGCGTCAGTACGAGAGGTGACGGGAGCTCCTTCACGTGGATCATCTTGTACCAATTCACGCCCCTTCTTGAACCGTTTTGCCCATTCAAACACGTGTGTTTTCGACATGCACTCGTCTCCATACACCACCTGCAATTTTCGAAGGATTTCCGAGGGTTTTTTTACCAGATTTCACTAAAAATTGAATAACAACACGTTGCTTGTAATTTGAGTCACCAATTTTCACGACGTCACTAAAAAAGTTACTTCCAAAAAATACAGAAAACAATTTTACTATTACAATTTCCAAGGTATTACAGGAAATATATGTTTGTATTATCCTTACAAAAATATAATAATTTTTTCATTTTCAAAGCATAAAAAAATATCCACATTACATTCACAAAAGTGTCGTAATTTTACAATTTTCAAAGTATCACAAAAAAAATATATGTTCATATTGTTACAGACACACATACCTGTTTAGTTTGTTAATTATGTAATTTATAATTTTTGTAATAACTTCATTTTGACGTTTTCTAGAACAGTGGTTGACCGCGGAAGTTTCGAGAACACTAAAAACATATATTTTTTTATGTGTGCGTCCATATTAACATCGCTCAAGCATTAAGCTTAACGAGATGCCGCATTTTGCTATGTCATCACACGTAGCTTTCATGTTCAAGTTGGCTAGGGTAATAACAGTTTTGATACTGGGTTTATCACGTCTTTCTGGTTCGAAAGCTAAGAAAATTACAAATGATGCTAACCAATTTGAACATGAAAACTGCAGTAGATGACGTCGGCAAAGTGGCATCATTCAAAGTTTACTGCTCGAGCATTGTCAATATAAATGCACACTAAGCGAATCGGTTTCGCCTCCACAGTTCAGTTTATATTGAGCAATCGAACGCGAATCACTGAAAAGTCAAAATAAAGACAGTTGCCAATTTGTTTGAAGTACATTTGTTGTGTAATCAAGTAGTGACAATAGTAAGTAAAATTTGCTTTTCTAAGACCTCGTTCATATTGATGGTGAGCGTTGCGCGATGCTGTTTTTGAGTTGTAATCGCGCACAGTTTTCATGTTCAAATTAGTTAAGGTAATAACTGTTTTGACACCGGATTCATCACGTCTTTCTGGTTTGAAAGCTAATAAAGTAACAAACGATGCATTACCAAATCGAACAGGAAAACTGCGTGCGATGACAGCTCAAAAGTAACATCGCACAATACTCACCGCTTGCGCACACTAAGTAAACGTAGAGGTTACAGTATTATGTCCACAAAAATGTAATTTTTTTAATTTTCAGAGCTTAAAAATTATATGTATTTTTGTGGTCGTAATGCAGACATGTCTTTAAAAATGTTTATGGTACATTCATAAAATTTCATGTTTGTTTTAACTTTGCTAAGTGTCACAGTTGAAAATATTTCTTTTAAATAGTTTTTTAATACTTTTATAAACTGTTAGGCATACATACTGTCAATATTTTTTATAAATTTGTTCTTTCCCTTTAGTTTGATGAACACCTGACCCCACTGGAAAACAAACTTTTACTAGCTCAAGAAAGGGCTATGCAGGACGACGATCAGGCTTGGATGGGAGGCGATGACGAGAATTATACCATCGCAGAACCAGACAGGATCGTGAGTACAACCTTCGTTGTAAAGTAATGTATGAATAAATACAAACTCTTGTTATTTTTCAGAGCCAGTCGAGTTCTCCCGATCACATGTCCTCGATAAAATCCCACATAGACGAGTACGATCTGATCGACGTGGAGGGCGAAGGCATCCAAGGTTTGGAGGAAAATATAGTCCCGCAAACGCCGCGCTCCAAAAAGAAGTTCAAGAAGGAGGAAGCCCACACCCTCGAAGAAGACCTGCAGTTCTCCAGTGAGGAGGAACTGGATGAGGTGCCGCTCAACGAATTTGAAGATGATCAGAAAGGCATCTTGATCTCTGCCGAACTGCCTATGGAAGGAGAGGGGGCGGACGACGATAGTCAGCAGGCTGCCGAGGCCATGGTGCAGTTAGGTACCATGGGCTACTACCAGCAGAACGAGGACGAGGCCCAGGAACTGGTTTACAAAGGTAGGGATGTCTTTAATTTCTGAACATCTTGTATAATAAATTAACTGATTTCTAATTCTAATTAATTTTTATTTAAAACTACTAAATATTTTTATGAAACTTTTTTTATTTCTTTGCCGCAGAATTAGAATTTATCCACAGATTCATTTCATGTAATTTCATATGAATTTAACCATTTCTATGTTACTTCCAGATGAAAGTTTGGACGTAGATCCAAACTACGACCCGTCTGACTTTTTGATGTCGGGATTGCCGCTGCGTAAGGTCGAAGATGCAGATATGAAAATTCAAGACGATTTAGCTGTTAGCGAAAGCGAAGATGAGGGTGCAAGTGTTCCCCAAGAAACGATGCAGGAAGAAGACGATGGGGGTGATCTTTGGTTTTAGTTTAGCGTCTTAGGTCTCAATATTAATACTTGTTTTATGTCTATTTTGTTGTTTATTTGAAATATATATTTAATAAAAAAAAATTTCAATATAACTTTTTGTTTCTTTTACGTTTAGCCTCTCATTTCCACAAAAAAAACATTCAATCTTCAATGTCCGAAGGAAAATATGTCCATCAAAATGTGTGATAAGTGACAAAACTACTTTATTACTACTACATCCTGTGTATGTTCTCACTACTTTCTTGATTTTACAATTTTTTTAGGTATCACAAAAAATGTACGTCCGCACTACGTCCACAAAAATTTCATAATTTAAGGATTTCTAAAATATTACAAAAAATGTACGTCCGCACCACGTCCACAAAAATATCTAAATTTAATCATTTTCAAGTATTATAAAAAATGTACGTCCGCACAACGTCCACAAATTTGTCTAAATTTTACAATTTTCATGTTTTATAAAAAATGTACGTCCACACTACGTCCACAAACATTTCATAATTTAAGGATTTCTAAAATATTACAAAAAATGTACGTCCGCACCACGTCCACAAAAATATCTAAATTTTACAATTTTCATATTTTATAAAAAATGTACGTCCGCACTACGTCCACAAAAATGTCATAATTTAAGGATTTCGAAGATATTACAAAAAATGTACGTCCACAAATGTGTCTAAATTTAACCATTTTCAAGTATTATAAAAAATGTACGTCTGCACTACGTCCACAAAAATGTTGAAATTTTACAATATTCAAGTATTGCAAATGTGAAAATGTGGTTTTTCAAATTTCTGTAGGATGTGAAAGACTATAAAAAAGAAATTACTTGAAATATACTTTCAATATTTATTAAACATATTTAATAACTACACATTCTTGGTTGTACACAGTCTTAGAATATAAAATAAACACCTTAAAAAATTGGGACAAATCTGTCACTGCCCTTAAATCTTTCTAAAAGGCACTGCTCATCCAAAGTCTCTCAAACAAGAAGAAGAGTTCTAAACGCGGTAACCTTCAAAAAAGAAATGGCCATTCGATTTAGGTATACAAAATAACTATTTTATCACAATAACATTATTGAACCCTTAAGTGTATGTACAAAAGTAATATAAAAATTACATTCTAACTGCTATCGTTATAAAAATATTTCTAGCTAATAAGATCTGTTTATCTATTACGAACAATAAACCTTTGTTACATATACGGAAATATGTAAATTTGTTTAATCAATACGAAACGGGGGAGATCTACGATCAAGTGCCGTGTTCAAATTCTCGATACCCCTCGGCACCGGTGAAGATGACGTCCACCCATATTCGCATAGCTTCGGGGGATGGCGCCATCAAGTAGTACAACCGTTCGTGGGTTTTCACTATGAAGGTCAGTTGAGGGTTGGGGGACTTGACACTGTTCAGGTGGTCCAAATAAACTTCCTCGATGGCCTGGAATGTGCAGTATCGTTAGTAATTTTTATTGTTTAATTTCTGTTCAAAAACAAGATTTTGAAGCATAAATTGCTAATACTGTGTAGTTGTTTTTACCTGAAAATATGCTCCCCCTCTGGGCTTCTTTTCACTTTTATCGGAATAATAGGTGAAGGTGTGCTTGTTCCTGTCGAATACGAACCACCTCCTGGACCAACCGTTCAATTTTGAACCTTTCTTGTGAAGGAATCCGCGGCAGGTGCTCGAGTTTATTAAAACGTGGGGGCAAAGCACCACCTGATGACCTAAAAAGGAATTGAAAATATTTGATAAAATGGAGCTGATGATTTTTAAATCTCACAGTATGAAATACATTCACCGGCAAAAAAAAACCGGCCACTAAAAGGGAGCCCCAATTTTAAAGCTGGCTTCCTTGCGAACCGTTCATTTGATTTTGACGATCTTTTTTTTAAATTGTACATTGATTTCTCTGGAACGGATGCTAGGTCGGATATTTTTATTCCGAATTTAATTTGAGCATATACGGGGCGCAACAAAGAAACGAAGTTTTTTTCCCGAAATTTTTAACACCCTGTGGGGTGTAGCATCTACAGTCGCTGTTGCTAACTGGAGTCATACTGTAGCCCCATCTTTTGTGAACATTTTGTTTTTTTTTTTTAATCACGACATTATTTCTGTTTTTATTGGATACACGATTTTAAAACGCCTCGGAAAAACTCATACAAGTCATATAAACAAATAAACATCAAAACGTAGATTAATGTGAAAACAATTAAAGTTTAAGAAAAAAGAAAAAATTTAAGGAACATCTAGCACAGTATAGGGAGACCTATGCTGTGTATCTAGTGTGGCCTCCTCGCTTCAAAATGGCTTCATTCAATCGAATCAATACGGTTTGTAACAAATCCTTATGGAATTGTATCAAATTCTTCCTGAAGTGCAATTCGCAGATTAACAACATCCATTGCAGATAGTGGCACTTTTTTAACTTGACAACCGCTGACAAACTCTTAATTGCCATATTTCAAACAATCGAATTACTTTTTCTAGAAGTAATCCAGATTTACTCTTTCGTTAGAATTCTGGACTTTTTCGAACGGTATCTAACTGATTTGCTTTTCAAATATGGTATTAGCTTTGGAAATTGTCTGATATTTACATTTTCTTTGGCATTCAGTTTACTTTTAACATGCGATATACATTTTGACCATAACCCTTGACTATATATACTCAAGGCCATAACATCGAAGGTTTAATTTTATATTCGAAATATGCTCGTAATACCGCTTGGAACACTTTTTGAATTTTCTTCGAATTACATCACCCTTTGAATTCATTGTAGGCAGGGGCGGCGCACAGTGGCGCAAAACGCCACTGTGCCACTCAAATTACTGTACACCCCTTAGGATTGGGCCGTTTGAGGTGATTTTTTTTTAAATGTTCATCATAAAATTTCCTATCGATCCCTCTTTCTCAATTTTCGCTTTGGGTCTTCATTTTCGCGGAATTTGACTCCAAAAATGGGTTCAATCCATTTCCGCCTATGCCGCCTTGATTATTTACACGTAGAAATTTCTGCCTGCGAACCCTTTTCCCGAGGCGTTTGTTTTAAAACAGTGTATCTCCAATAAAAACAGAGATGTCGTGATTAAAAAAACAAAATGTTCACAAAAGATGAGACTCCAGTTAGCAACAGCGACTGTAGCTGCTACACCCCACAAGGTGTTAGAATTTTCCGGAAAAAAGCTTCGTCTTTTTGTTGCGCCCCGTATATGCTCAAATTAAATTCCGAACAAAAATTTCCTACACAGCATCCGTTCCTGAGAAATCAATGTACAATTTAAAAAAAAGATCATCAAAATCAAATGAGCCGTTCGCGAGGAAGTGAAGTTTAAAATTGGTGCTAGTTTTTAGTGGCCGGTTTTTTTTGCCAGTGAGTTTATTTAAGAAAAATTTTATTTTTTTCACTCATCTTGCTGCTTTATCTAGTCTATTACATTGCCCGTTTGCAGTGAGTCACGAGTGGCAGTACTCTACAGTATAGGGTGTCTCAAACTCGATAGTATGGACATACTGTGAGGATACAATAAAATTTGGGGCACGTGGTGATAAATGGGATCAGGTAAGTTCCATTTTTAATCGAAAGTATTATCTTTGGGATTTAACAGAAACAACTAATAACGTCGTCAATTGTTTTCTAGAAACCCAAATATTGTTCCTGTCAAAATGCTCTGCTTTCTGTATTACTTCCTGTTTAAAAGTTATAAACAATGTCATCCTAAAGTCTGAACGCCTAAAAATTAGATTAACAATGGAAAGATCAAGTAGTTGTTGGAAAATAATTGAATAATCGTTGTTCTAAGTGCATGCATACATTTACAAAATACTTATCATTACTCAATACGAATGTCAAACGTATAACTTAATGTTTTCTCATTCAGAATAAAGCTGATATGTTGCTAATTTAGGGTGAATCACAAAAAAAAATCAAGAAAAGTTGTAGTTATATCGAGAAAGGTATCCAGAGAGCCTCATTCCTGATCATAGAACCTATACCAGTCTATTAAAAATCCTCACAAAACCAAGGCTATTTTGAAGTAAATGTATATGGTGCGGAATTATCGGTAGACGTTTAATTAAGGATTATTTTTATGAACATACATTGAACAGTGTGATTACCTAAATTTGTTACAAGAAGAACCTCCTGCACTTCTGGAGAATCTGCCTTTGCAGCTAAGCAGAAACCTTTGGTATCAGCATGACGGAGCTCCACCCCACAAGGCCAGGATTGTGCAGTAATATTTACCAGCAAAATGGATTGAGATTAATGGACCTATTCAGTGGCCCGGAACGTCACAGGATCTAACATCCCTCGATTTTTTTTATGGGTGGTTTTAAAAAATAAGATTTACAAAAACACCTTCGCGAGGTAGTAATCATTTAAAAGAAAAATCACAAACGCTTGAAATGAGTTGAATGGCGAAATGTTAATAAACACAGTCCAAAAAGAAGTCAGGTGAAGATTGGATATGTCTCGAAATGAGAGGAGGTCATATAGAAAATAGATTGTAATATGTATGTAGTATAAGGGCGTTTCCTTCATTTTTAAGTTTATTTATTGTTATCATCACCTTTTGTTTTTACTGTATTAAAGGATTATGGAGTGTAATCCTTTTATTTATTCTTAATGGCATTTATGTACTTTAAACAACAAACATTCATTATTTTCCAACGACTACTTGATCCTTCCACCGCTATTGTGATTTTTAGGTGGTATTTCTTTTGAGACTCTTTAGGAATATTCCTATTTGGTTTAAGTTATGTAATTGTTTTAAACATTTAAAAATCCCCAAAATTTAATATAAAAAAATCATTAATTCTACCATTCTCTGTTCAAAAATAAAATTGCAAAACAGTTGTCTAAACTAAATTCATTAATTTTGACAATAGTTGTTCGGTCATCATTAAAAAACAAGCTGGCACATGGTAGGCAACCCACAAACCGCTCGCTTGGCACAGCGTGTATTCACACTCTTGCCATGTTGTGATAAAATTCCTGGATATAATAACACGACTTATTTTAAGAACAACTTGAATTATGCCCTTATACTATTTAACTTTTTTGTTCATTTGTACTTATGGCAGTTAAACCTCTAACACCCTGTATAGTTGGTGTATTTAATATGTAAAATTTTTCCTTACCAGCAGATTCTATGTGTTGACGAAGATCCAGATCCGACCCTCTTATGGGCAAGTATCTGGTAAGAGGCCTCTGCTTGTCGCTGGGACTTTTCCGTTTTCTGTTCAGGGTGCCCACTTCTAGGCTCATTTCGCTAGTTTCGGACAGTGGTCTTGGCGATTCGGCATTCTCAGATTCTCCATGGCTCTGAAATTAAAACCTTTATTAATAGACGTACGGACAGACAAAAATAAATATCGGATAAGTTGTGTTTACGAAAAAATTTATTGCAGTGGCACTTTGTTGGCATTGCGAGCAAAAAAATTTATAGTTCTTATTTTAAATTATTCCAATCTTTTGAATCACATGAGTCACTATTTAAATATTTAAAAAGTTAACGTTAACAGATTCAATATAAATATGTTGTCATGAAGAGTCTTACAAATACGATAATTAATCAGTTTAGGAATAATAAAGATATTTTTAGTTAAATGTAATATTAAATAGATTAAATATATTTATATATTTAATAATATCCAAATATATTAATTCCGAACATACACAGGATAATTTTTAGGAATGCATATGGTTTAGATAATAAAATATTTAGAGAGAAGATAAATAAATAAATATATAAGCACAAGTTCAGTATTCTCAGGTTAAGGTTATTGAAATATCTTCTCAGTCCAAAGAAAACATCTGAAATATTTGCCCACATTTTTCAATATTGCTCTAATCTAAGTTTATCCTTGAAAGATGCCACCTTTAGATTTTACAGTTTATCATCTACACATTAAAATAAATATTAAATTCTATCGTTTTAAAATCATTCGAACTATATGTATAAAGTAGTAAAAGTTGTAGAAAATTAATATGAACTATTTTTTATAATAAAACGAGACATACAGTATCTTAGGGTGACTTCTTTTTTTTTAATTTAATACATATCCGATATCCAAACAGGCACATGCCCAATTACAGGATACGGTAAAAAGTATAAATGTAGAAAAACAACACAACAATATATTATATTATATATTCTATGGTGACAAAGAAATTTCGAGACAATAAAATTTGCAAAATGACAAAGTGAAATAGTAAGTATAGTAACTAGTAAAATAGCAATTTTTTTTTTCGTAATTAGGTGATAGATACAGAGGTTTCTTTTTATTTTTCAAGAAAATACATTTTCCTTAAAATATGCAAATATATAATTTTAGAGAAAAGATTCAAGGAAAATTACTTATTATTATTATTATTTGTCTTGGAAAGGAACAATGCACATGTACAGGGTGTATCTAAATAAGTGAGAAAAAATTTAAGGGGTTATTATTTGGTGAAAATTAAAAGGGGTCTTTTATGTTCTCCCTCTCATAAAAGGGAAAAAACGATTTTATTTTTTTGTTTCCTGTATATTAAGCTAGCCATATTAGTAGATAATAGTTCATGCAAGGAATCCAGACTTTAAAAAAACGTTCGTTCAACTACTACTAAATTTAGGTATTGACCCAAATTTAAACGATTTGCAATGAAAAATTTAGAAATTTTAAATTAAAATCAAATATATTTTTAATTTGTTGACAGCCTTTAGTTCGAAAACGAAGCATTTGCGGTTTATAGGATTTTTTCGTATTTTCGGATGAAGAATCAGCTGTAGAAGTCTCTGAACAACATTTTGCAACACCCTATATAAATTATTTGGAAACTGGCGTTGTCTGATCCTTAATAAAATTCAATATAGCGCTATCAAGAGAATCTCTTCATAATCCTAAATGACACGAAAATGTGCGATTTCTTCGTAAATTTTTCTTTTGGTTATGGAAAATATTTGGTGTAGATATCAAAAATTTAATTTAAATCTATCAGAAAAGTTTAAACTTTTCGGACTGAAGCTGTTCCCGGATTTTTATCTCTTTACATCAGATTGTTCTAAAGATAAATGCGTAACCAAGGGACAAATTATGATTTTAAACGAAAGACAAGAAATAACGCTCTGATGTAATTTTAGACGGGGTTGGATGTATGCCATAATTCACAAATAAAAGGTTAATTTTCGCATTCCAGATAGTTCACCAACTAAAATTGCCTGATATATTTTAATTGCCATATGTATGCCATAATTCGCAAATAAAAGGTTAATTTTCGCATTCCAGATTTTTAGGAGAAGCGATCAAGCCAATGAGAAATAAATTATTCAACTTTTTTGACTGACGTAATATAAATTTCATACATAATAAACGCAAAATTCAAGCTAAGAAAACTAAAGTAAATCAATTTTATGATCCAAATCGAATTATATTTTTATGGGACTAGACAGAATCAGCATATCTTTCGAGATATCTTTTGTAAATCCTCCACGGTACAACAATTAATCTTATTAAGGATAAAATAATTCTAAATAGCAAATTACAAACAACTGAGTTTATATAAATATTATGTTAACAATTGTACATCTATCCTAAAGTGTGACCTTTTCAGTCCATTTCCTTCTTTCAAACGAATTAAACATGACATAAAGACAAATATTTTTTAATTATTCCAAAACCATAAACATTCTCGTTTGAAATAAACGGATCCCACATGAGTATTTTCGATAAAAATATTTAAACTGTTACTTTTGCATTTAGAATCATCAAAATGTCTCTCATAATATACAGACCCCGGGCATACTGAAGAATGAATTATTGCTCAATGATTGAGTTATTTCATAAACATTTAAGACCCGAGAATACTACCTACATATATGCGAAAAAAATTTGGTTTCGACGTAAACAAATTAAGTAGAAATATAGCGCATAACACGCATTAAACAACGTACGTAAATCTGAACAGCATTAGTACATATAGTATAGATACATAAAAACTAATAAACAGCTTTGCTGACGAAAGAAAATCATTGGTAAGCCAATACCAATATATTTGCAGTCTATTCTGTGAACTTTTTTTTTTATCTTAACTTTAATAGAATTTTTTACTTATATTTTTCTTTATGGCACTGTGCACACAAGTCACAGTAATTGTTATAAATAGTATATTACATACCTAGTAGATTATTATAGCCCCGGCTTTGTTACAAGCTCTCGGCGCTACTCCGTGGCTGGAATGATCCTTCTCGCGTATACTAATTTATTCACAATCGCGTGAAATTGTCCAACGAGGCTGTCAGGCTGAGTAAGACAATACGTCGAGTGCAATAAGCACTTTTTGTACGAGTTGCATACTAGCTATTTATGCCATCAGTTACGAAATGCCTAATTTTGTGTAAAGCGTGAGATTTTTGCGGAACGAACGAAGTGAGTTTCGCAAAAACTCACAAGTTACACAAAATTTCATTTCGTAACGTATTGCATACAAGATTTTTTCTAATTTTGAAGAAAGTAATAAAAAAATAAAATTTAATATAATTGACAAAAATTTGGAAAACATAAATTTAGTTTGTTGCTGTTACTTCATGTGTCAGTTTGACATTTTGTAAAAAAGTCTAGACGGAAGGTTTTTAGCGAGATTGATATATTTTTAGTTTTATTTTTAAAAAATGAGTGATTCAAGTTCTGAAGAGCTACCAAGCGATATTGAAGAGGCAGCAGGTAATGCTCTATTATCAGTAATTCCCAAAAAGTCAAAGGCAGTTTATGATTTGGCATACGAAAAATTTGTTACGTGGTGTGATGAGAAGAAAATTAAACATGTTAATGAGAAAGTTTTACTTGCATATTTTGAGGGTAAGAAAGATCTAAAAGTTTCCACATTATGGACACTTTACTCAATGTTAAGGTCTGAACTAAATCTGAAAAGGAATATTGATATTAAAAAATATACAAATTTGGTAGCATATATTAAAAGGCAAGCGGGCGGGTACAGTGCTAAAAAGTCAAAAGTTTTTATTAAAGAAGATTTTGCCAAATTTTTAGTGGAAGCTGATGACAAAGAATACTTAATGACTAAGGTTGCAATGATAATTGGAATGGCAGAAGCATGCAGAAAAGCAGAATTAACATTTCTTCCAGTTGAAAATGTTATAGACGAAGGAAGCCATTTTCGTGTTGATATCCCACCTTCAAAAACAAAAGTTATACGGCAGTTTGCAATTACCACTGGAGACATTGAAAATACGAATCTTGCTGAAATATTAAGAACATATATTAAGTTCCGTCCCCAGGTTCTTAAACACAACAGATTTTTTGGAAAATATGCGAATGGAAAATGTACCAGAAATCCTGTGGGAATTAACACATTTAGCAGTCTGCCAAAAGTTATTGCACAATTTCTTGGTCTTTCAAATCCTGTTCTATATACTGGCCACTGCTTCAGAAGAAGCTCTGCCACTTTCCTAGCAGACAGTGGCGCTGATATTTTAAAATTAAAGAGGCACGGAGGTTGGAAATCTAGCTCTGTTGCGGAGGGATATGTTGAAAATTCCATGAATAATAAAAAACTTATAGCGCAAGAAATATTTGGTGAAACATCTAATGCAATGTGCGCCGCTTCCCAAATAACAGAAGTTCGAGCAATGAAAAAAATATGTCGTCGGGAATTAATTTGAATAATTGCAATAATTGTGTTATCAATATTTATAATAATTAATTAATTTATAATTTATGTTTTTAACTTGTATTATAACAGTTTAATAAATAGAATAATTCTTTTTGTCACTAATTTTGAAATAAATTTTTCGTCACCAATTGCATAAAATTTTACTTTATGCAACTAGTTACAAAAAGTAAGACGTTTCATAATGTCAATCAGTTTTAAAAAGTGTGTCACTTTATATGTCAAAATTAGAAAAAATATTTTTTCTACGTTCATGCAAATACCAACAAATGTTATCTAGATGACACCAAGTCTAGGAAAATGTGACGTCGATTTGAACGTTTATGTTTGTCATGGTGACAAAACGCTGTAGTAGAATGACAGATAAATGCAATAAACATTTTATTGCACTAGTGCAATAAAGAACCACTTTTTTCACTAAATATAGTTCAATAAAGTTTTGTTTTTTGCATGAACGTAGAAAAAGACATTAATTTTAAGAAAATTTGTTATCATAATTTAATATTTTTTTTGACAAAGAACTTCATGAAACTGTGGCTAGGCAATATTACTAGTTTATTGGATATGAGGCTCCAGAGGAATATCTTTTTCAAAAGGTAATATTTCTACTATTTAATTCATATCAATTATGTGTTTAATGGTATATTTTACTTTAAGGTTGCTTTAATTATTGGCATGTCTGGCGCCTGCAGATGCGATGAACTCCTAAATATAAAAATGGGTGATCTGGAAATTTTAGAAAAGAGCATAATGATAGTTATTCCTGTAACAAAAACCTACAGTTCCCGAACATTTGCAATTACAAAATTGGAATGGATAAAAATAATAAAGCAATACTATGATCTTCACAAGACCATTGGTTCCGATCGTTCGGATACACTGGTATCATCTGCAAACAGAATACTCAAAATATCAGGAAAGTCGTTAATGTAAATAAGAAACGATATAGGACCCAGGACCGAACCTTGAGAGACTCCATGTTTTATTTCTAATATAGGGGATTTTGTGGAATTATAAGCAACATATTAAAATCTGTTAAATCTGTTAATTAAGTAAGTAGGCAGTAAACACTTTCAGTAGAGAAGCCATAGCAGTATAATTTATTTAATACAAATTTGAGAGACAATCAAACGCTTTATTCCAAAAACTTTGAGATTACAAATTTTTTCTCCTCGAATCCACTACACACTGTTGATAAATTTCCATATAGTTTGTAACTTGAAATTTAAGCACTCCTTCATAAACTTTAGCAACTTGAGGTATGACTGATATTGGACGGTAATTGGACGGATCACTGACATTACTTTTTTATAAATTGGTACAACTTTAGATATTTTTAAACAGTTTGGAAAAATGTTATTTGTTATACAATTATTAATTAGCTGAGTCAACGGTGATGAAATCGGATTCATGACAATTTTTAGAATATTATAGACTATTAATTATGGCGGATTATTATGGATTAACGTATGGCGGTTTACTTTTGAGACACCCTGTATAAGATAAGTCCCTAACAAAATTTTCAGTCAAAAATTGCACTTGCAACAGCTTATAAGCAATTCTTTTATATCCTATCAAACATATTACACATACTTAGATTATAACAACATACATACTTTTTCACTGACCTTTCCAACAAACGCAAGGAAAATAACTTACTGAAGCAGATGAGAGCCGCTGGGTCTTGCGCCTCCTCACGTTGTTCTTGTAACCGGACCGCACGTAAGTTATCCACAGAGACATTTCGACTACGTACGCACGAGATCAATTTGTTCAAATTCGACAAAATGTCGTGTATTCTTACGGACCGCTTTCTGGGATCCCCTGGATGATACAAGCACCCGTCGCGACGCGACCAACACTACAGCGGAGAGAAAATAGTAAGATAACCGGATTAGCTTCGCGGGACCGTGCCAGAGGAGCAGCTTTTCCGAAATAGCTTGATATGCGGCCGGAGAGGTGACCGATGCGACTCCCCTGCTTTTCGAAAACAAACAGAAGGATGAACGATGCGGGAGCGGGCGGAAGCTTTAATCGTGGGGTGTATCGCAACACATAACAACATATTTTTACGAAATTTTTAATGACGTTTCAGAATATACTATAATATGAGTCAAATTTATGATTTTTGATGAGGATTCGGTGGAATACCTTCAATGACAAAAACAAATCTCAGAAAATAAATATTTATCTTAATTCTTATCAAATTTACTTACTAAGTGTTACCGTGATTAAAACTCTGGCTACCTGCTTTAAAATTTTCAGGGACAGTGATGTTGTATCTTTCAGATTTTCGGCCAAACGGATACTTGATACGTAATTTCCAAGATCAGTGTTGATATTGTAAAATTGTTTTGTTCGATCACGTCTAGAATATCGTTCGTTTATCTGGTCGCCAAATTATGCAAACTACATTGATTTATTAGAAAGAACTCAATGCAGGTTTTATAAAAATTTTAAAGACTAGTAGAGCCTGGTGTACGATATCCCCAGCATTTACTGCTGGGGATATCCTATTCTCAGCAAGATGGATTGAAATCTTTGAATGTCCGGCGGAGCATGCATACCGTGATATTTCTATTTAATATAAAAAATGGAAATCTTGATATACAGGAAATATTACACAAATTAAATTTTTATGTCCTTAATGGCCATTTCCACTGTTTGTTTTAAGCTACGCTTACGCTTTAAGGAACCTGAAAAATACAATTTGCCTTCCACCGTTTACTAAACCCGACATAAAAAGTCTTAAACCTTCTTAAATATAAGCCCTCGAAATTCTAGGCTTATCTCTTTTAACGATACTTAAAGGTTCTTCATACCTAATTTAATAATTTGGTTTTATTATTTTTCCACTGAAAAATAAACAAAAAATAATGAACTATGATGAAAATGATATATTTAATAATGATTTAGATATATTAAAAATAATAGAGTATGCGTTTCCTCGAAAAGTGTACGAGAGAAGTGATCACTTCCATACGATGGATAATTTTTTTTAGTAGAAAGAAACAGCTGTACATTTTGACCTTAATCGAAGAAGATCTTGAATTACCAAGTAATATGTAAGCTCTTAAAAAGAATCTTTGATAAAATTACAAAAAAAAAATTCATTTATTACTAATCTTTAGTAATAATTCTGTATCGCCAATAAAACGGACTTCCTTTTTTTGTTTTCAAAAAACTTTTCTAATGATTCTGCTGTTCTGTGAATATTATTTGGCGACAGTGAGTTAAATTCACCTATCATTTTTCTTGTACAGACATTATCGGTTTTTTATTCTCCACCGTACTTTTATAATTTGCTATTATGTTAATTAGTAATACTTTTTCTTCATTGCTAAAATTTGCCAATCGTGTTTTTTTTTTGGGAATTATTTCCATTATAAATCCTACCAATTCGAAAACAGAACTTAGCAGAACAACATAAAGTCAGAACAGTGAAAGTGAAGTGTTACACTTTTGAGGTTAAGAAATAGTCATGAAGCTAACAACTTGTGAAAAAAACCGAAAAATTATGAACATTGGCTTTTTAGGTAGACTTTACAAATGAAACTTAATAATTGTGCGGTGGAAACATTACTATTTTAAACTAGGCCTAAAATTTTAACCGCCTACACTTAAAAGACAATGCGGTGGAAATGGCCATAAGGTAACTGCTCGTTCCTGAAACGGCCAATACTAATGTGTTACATTATTCACTATTATACATAATGTGTAGAAATTATTTCCTGTGAATGATAGCTTGGACATTTTTTATTCTAATGTTTCTAATATAAAAAAAAATTCAGTTATGATTTTGTTTTTTTTTAATTTGTATGATATATTTTTGTCTTTATTGCTTTCCTTTGTAATAAGATTCTTCACGTTTAGCAGCTGTATGCAAATAAATAAATAAATATTTCTTATGTAATGGGAAACTTAAATAAATTTTATATTGGTTTGAAATGTATTACAGGATAATCCTTCAAACATATTGAAAGATCAAAACATGTGTCTGGTGGCAACAATCACATCTTAATTAAAGTATTAGCATTCATGAATTGCCACAGACTGTAAACAAAATCATGTAGACGAAAACGCGAGATCATTGGTGTGACGTCACACGCCGTTCAGTGCGGTTTATGATTCCATAGACACAGGTGCAGGTTACGGTGTTGGTACTGTAAACAGGCGTTAGTTGATTGTGTTTTTGTGACATCTTTGGGTCATAGATAGTGTAAATACTGTGTAGGTAATGCCATAATTATTAGAGGTGATGTGATGGTGAACTTACGGTATTGTTAAATGTAACTTATTCCTTTGTTGACAATATAGATCCGCTCCTGAAAATTACGGCGATAATGCTGTTGGGTACGTCCAAATAAAAGTAATGAATAATGACACATATTTAACTTTTTTTTAATTAATTTTGTATAGTTATTTACTGCTGATTTAATTTCGCTTTAATTAAGCATTTAAAACAAAATCTTATTTTTCACTTTTATTTATGTTTTCAGAATAAAACAGGTAATTTAATGTAGATAGAAAAATTTTATAAATGCCTCAAAAATATTCTACGTCTCGTAAATGGTAGGAGCAAATGCGGAACATGTTATTTGGAATTTGCTTTACCATTGATTTTCTAAACGCCCTGTATACATTCTGATAGTTTAATAGATTAGTTCCAATTACATTAAAATGGTCTTCACAAATATACAACGTTGCGATGCTTCCTTTCGTCGCGCTTCATCGCCCTATATCACATTTTTCTTTTAATTTTTTGACACGGTAAAATATTTTTTATTAGGCGTTGTATGCGTATTCGTGTATACGGGTAATGACATAATGCAATATTTCTTACATTTGCCCGATGAGATGCACATTTTGTGCCCTTTTTACGAGTCTATTTTGCAAATTTATTCTATGAAACACAATAACACCTAATAATATCACAAATAACAAATTAACGCTACTAAACGTATGTACTGCGTTGTCAGAAAGCATGGAAATAAAACGTTTTCTTCTCAATATCTTCGATATATTTTTTTTATTGTTTGAATTCGTCATGGTTATGATTAAATCACTGCCAGATTTTGGAAAACAATTCTTTTTAAATAAAAAATCTCAATACTTTAAATTACAATGATAAATTAATTACTAGAAAGGGTTTGATAAATTAATAATACCGTTTGTACTTTGCCATGTCAGAAATAGAAGTGATTTAAAGGATACCCAAAATCCATAATATTGTTGTTGTAACATTTTTATATATATAACATATCGTTTTTATTTTACGCATTTTAAAAAAGTAATTATGAATCTTTTTAGAAGTTCATAGTTTTCAATATCGGATATTTTCTCTGGATATTTTTACTGTTATCCCATATAAATTTCTTTCCAAATTTGTTAACGCATGTTAAAGCTTTAGGATACAAATCATGCTATATCACTCAACGCTTAGGGACTATTAGTTATAGTTTATGGTCGGTTTTCCATACTTCATCTTTAAGAAATGAATACCGCATAATAATAATCAAAATAAACTGTGTAAATGATATTCGACGGCTGTTTGTATAATAATACAAAAATATGATGTTTTACAAGCAGATTTTTTTCTAGCAGAAATATATTCCACTGTAATGTACCAATCATACAAATTGGCAAAGGAACATGTGACAGTGGTTTATAGACAGATTAACATGAAAATCTTAAAATTTCAAACAATGAACAAAATGAGGACGATTCCGCTCCCAATTCCTACTTCCAACAACAATGTAAACCAGAGATTTACATTGTTCGCCTACTTTCGGACAGTTGGTTAGCGTTATTTTGTGTTTGAAAAAAAAAAAAAAAAAAATTGAGCACGTGGAAAATTTTCATTGCACGTTAACCAGCAAATATTATCGTCGGGAGTGAGTAAAACTACGCGAAATAAATTAATTACGCTCTAAAACACAGATGTTAGTGGCAATTGATGTTTCTTTCTAATTTATTAGTTCCTAACTTATTTATATCCGACCGAGGTTAAGCGCAACTTTGAAAGTAAAATCGATTGTGTTTTTTACGTAATTTTTATGTCAGGTTAATAATAGAATCATGACATCTATTAAATAGTAGTTATAATAAACTCTAAGAAAAAAAATCATAGAAAAAGTGACTGAGCACTTTGATAACATCCTGTATAAACATATTTCCTACATTCGTCATTTAATTTGACCATAGAAAATGCAAAAAAACTTCTACAGTGGACTTGAAATATGCTACGCTACATAGTAATTTGTTTATATTGTATATCTCCTGTAAATATTTTTCTCTTTGACAGACACGTCGCAAGATTGAAGTGTATATTCTTTTAAGTTTAATTGGGTATTTTGCCACACTTCTGCAAAAATAAAGATTAATTGAATGAGCCCTTACGCCAAACGGATCAGTCAAGGGTTATTTTTGAAACTAAGTTTACCTAACCAAAAAATCTCACACTGAAAAAAGCAGATAAGTAAAAAATAACAAAAATCACATATATCGCGCACGTCCGTCTCTTTTGACGTTTCGAAAAACTATCTGTTTTCGTTCTCAAAATAGCAAAAAATCTATTAAAAGCACGTCAAGTTTGACAGTTTAAAATTTGTTCATGTGCTTCCATAGAGATGTTAAATGATTTTTATTTTCTTGTTACTTACTCCTTGATACAACTGCAACCAACAATGATCAATGTTCACTGAACAGTTTGACACACACTTATCTCCGTTCAACAAAATAATCGTGGTATTTCTTAATTTTCATTTTGTTGCATTATCCTCCTTCTTTAAAAGTTTGCCGAACCCCATTGAATCAAATGACCGTTTTCCCAAACGTGTTCGCAAATTTTTGATTTTTCAATTTCCCGTCTTTTTATATAATTTTTATGTTCCTCAACTCTAACATTCATATGCCGAGACGTTTCTCCAACGTATTGTTTATTGCATTCACAAGGTATGCAATTTTGCCCCGCTCGCACCCAATTCGCCAACTGTGGCAATGCAAAACGCTAGATTGTCCCGATCGCCCCTACGCGATGCTGGTAAACAAAAAAAAATGCCGTGTATCGAGGCGCGACTGGAATATTGAGAATCGACAAGAATGTTCGAGAAATGGATGTAGATAGAGATGCTAGAAAATACCTGGAATATTCGTTTGGTCTATAAAAGAAAAATAAACGGCCGAGTCAGTCAGTCTTGAATTAGAGCTTTCATTTGGATGGTTCTGTAAGATCAATTGGAGATTCAGAGTGATTTAGATAGTGATTAATTAAATAGTGTTTAGTTGAGTTGTTATAATTAGTATTCAGTAGTGTACAGAGTGTTAATAAATATCAGTAAAAATTAACTGTTTGTTTTTCAAAAAGATTAAGAAGAATCGATAATAAATTGGATATTACAACAGTTTTTCAGACAAACAATACTTTACGATCATTTTTGTCAAAAACACGTCTAAAAAATGATATACAAAATTCAAAAAATTGCACGTACAGGATACATTCTAAATGCTATAAGCATTACGTTGGAGAAACGTCTCGGCCTATGAATATTAGAGTTGAGAAGCATAGAAATTATATAAAAAGACGAGCATTTGAAAAATGAAAAATTTGCGAACACGCTTGGGAAAATAGTCATTTGATTCAATCGGGTTCGGCAAAAGTTTTAAAGAAGGAAAATAACGCAACAAAAAGAAAATTAAAAGATATCGCGATTATTTTGATGAACGAAGATCAGTGTGTGTCAAACTATTCAGTAAACATTGATCAAGCATTGTTCGCTACAGTTGTATCAAGAAGTACAAGTTGTATCAAGGAGTAACAATAAAATAAAAATCATTTAACATCTCTATGGAAGCAGATAAACAAATTTTAAACTGTCAAACTTGACATACTTTTAATACATTCTTTGCTATGTTGAGAACGAAAACTGTGAGTATTTCGAAACGTCAAAAAATACGAAAGTGCGCGATAGTGATGCGATTTTTGTTATATTTTTACTTATCATCTTTTTCAGTGTAATTTTTTGGTTAGGCTAAATTAATTTAAAAAATAACCCTTAACTGATCCGTTTGGCGCAAGGGCTTATTCAATTAATCTTTATTTTTTCAAAAGTGTGGCAAAATACCCAATTAAATTGAAGAAAAATTATGTCACAAATAAATAGCTTCAGAAGTGCATACTCGTAAAACTATTTGAGTTCTGCGCAAACTATACGCCAATTTCGCAAAAAAAATGTCTTTTTAAAATCTGAATGAATGGCTGTTTACACATACTTTGCCGGGATATTTATATATTTCAACATGATGACGCATAAAACAAAGTTACGGACGTTCCTATCGAGTCAAATGTTATTGTCTAAGAAAAGTCCTCGATACCCAAATAAATTTTTGAAAAGTTTGTTCGAATTGGAATGTGATACAATTTCATATCTTTTGAGATTGTCTCATGCTCAGTACGTTACGATATCTCCTTTAGTTTGATTAAGAAATCAAGATTAAAAAAAATTAATAACTCCATTCATAATTTGAAATAGAAAAAGTATGAACCGTAAACAAAGTTTATTTTATTCTAATTCCTCATCTTCGATGTGACTCATAATACTGGAATGAATATTAGGTGAACGTATATTTAGAACAGCTGAAAATTTTTCAGTTACTTGTCAGCAATAAAATAAGAAATATGACTATATAAAAAATATACGTTGCATTGCATTGCAGTTACAAATTTTTGTATACTTGAATAATGTAGTACCTGCAAATATTTGTCACAAATTTAAAAACATTCCTATGGCGAATTTGAAAGAAATTATTATCTTTAGTTACTCATAAGAGTAGGCTAGAGACTGCAGGTTTAAAAAAATATGTGGGATTTCATACTCCGAAACTGGTGAACTACGACATGACCTTCGAGATGCAATGGGGTGAATCGTGACGTCGTGCTAGAATTTCATAGAAAATTCGAATGTAATGTAATGTAATTTGTATCAATTAATAATCTCGTTTAGTTTGTGAATGATCAGAGTTATATAAAACCCAAATTGCCAATGTAAGCTTCTTCGCCAAGTGTATATTTAGCAACAATAAATGTTGATTCCGAAATATCCTCTCAGTAATATTAGCATAGTTTAAAGATATATCTTTGGACGATGCTAATAGCTGAGGTTTATTGACAATAAAGAGCCAAATTTACGAGCTTTGGATTTGTTCGCACAACCACTGTACCAAACGATTTAATGATTGTTTCATGTCTCATGTATTCAAAGCAATGCAATTTGTAAATTTACATTATTTATTGCAAATAGTAGATTACATATTAATTTTGAATCAGGGGTTCGATGCCATTACAACTTGTACAATTTCAAAACAATATGATATTGTCTTAATCCTGTTCTAATACTGTCCTGTCCTAAAATAAATAAGGATTTTGGAACAAAAACAGTTAAGAGTTTCAAATGTTGGGCCTATCTGATTAGGGAATAGAACATTAAAAAAAATGAAGAATAGATTGCCTAGTAGAGAACAGTTATTTATAGTACAAGAAGGATATAGGCATTATTATACAGTGCTTTCGAAAAATAACGAATAAATTCATTATTTTTGAAATTAAGAAGTTTTCGAAAAAATCCCCTGGCACGTCGATTTTGTTTTTAAAAAAGGCACTTTTTGACATACGACCCACATTTGTGACGTCATAGTTATTCGAGATATGACGTCATCGACAATTTTTTTAAATTGCAACCCCAAATTTTGACCGTGCCATTTGAAAGAGCGTGTCATTTAACATACGCACATCATGAAAAATTATGGTATTACATAACAAAAATTTCAAGAAAATAATGTTTGAAGATTTTAAAATTTAATTTTTGTTATCACAGCTTCAATAATATACAGGGCACTGTTTTCAACTATAAAACGGAATGGTGGTTGAAAGTCCAACAACGTGTGTGAAGGCTATATTGATACGTCTCTAGAAAGCAAGAAAAAAATCGCCACAAAAGTTCTCATAGGAGAGATTGGCGTCATTGAAGCTACTTACTTCAAGTGCTTACAAAGAACATTTAAGCATTGTTAATACAGCAGACCAGCTGCATTCATCTGGCATTAATATTACAAAGTGCCAAAGTTGTGTTGTTAACATTTATAACAAGTAATTCAATTTAAATTATCTATTAATTGTCAAATTGTTAAACCTGTTGGTTCTTAATAAAAATAATCATTAAGCAGTGGTCTCGTTTTCTTAATATTTCACTAGTGGTGTAATGACCTTTATTATTCAACTGAAACAGTGCCAAATAAATGCTGTAATGAGGCTCTTATAAAGCAGTTGTAGATAAAGTACTTTAACGGCAAACACCGCTCTACAATAAATAAGTTTCAAGGCAAAGAACACATTGTATTTATTTCCGATTGCCGTTGCTTTATTTGTGGAGGGTCTTTGCCTTGCATCTGCCTAGAACGATTATTTCACATTGACTGTCTGAACAATCACCGGATATCCACCATCCACCGAAATTAGACCGTCGACGACAGCTGAAGACAGTTGTATCATAAACGGATATGTCATTCAAATAGAACCGTTCCAATTTGCTAAAAATACTGGCTTTGATACCGGACATCTGAGGAAGTGTGTGTAGGAAGGACCCAAATAGCATTTTTTGTGAATGAAAAGTAGCAGCCACGACACTGAAAACTTTAAAGTGTATTGCCAAAATCGCTACCAAACGATAGAAACGGTTCTATTATGTGGAGATGACTAAAATGAATATGTCCAACGTTTTGCATCTTATAAAAATACTAGGTGACCCGGCAAACGTTGTTTTGCCATGAATTATTTCTAGTGAATATTTTGGTAGTCGGCTTCGTTCTCATCCCTACTCCGTGCTGTTTACTGGGCGAGAAGCACAAACCTAGAAAAAATATAGACTCTGCCAGTGTCATATTGCCGGCGATCGCTAATTCATGGCTGCCCTAAAAGGTCGAGAATCACTAAAATTTGGTTTTTATGCCAATTTTCGTTGGTTGTATTGTAGCGTGAATCTCATTTGTTTACTGTGATTGGTCACATTCATGTCACATTCTTTAATGACATTTAAAATGACAGCAAGTTAGTTAATTTCATATTGCAATGCAGCCGCCATATTTGCACAACCGCCAACATAAAGCAAACAAAATATCAATTTTCTGGACCTTAGGTCCCTAGAAAACGCGGCACCTGTCACGTGACGTATATCATGAACCGACGTTGTCTATATTTTTTCTAGGTTTGTGGTGAGAAGTGACACCGGTAGACACCTGGCGGATAACTTATCTAGTGATAATCGATCAGTTATCCACCAGGGTTAAAAAGGATTAAATTACTAAAATGGCTATTAAAAAATAGGGGTTTGTGACAGAAGGGTGAAAATTAAGGGTTTATGTATTTTTAATGCCACATCATAAAAAAATTAAAATAAAAAATGTTGTCCAAAAAATAAAAAAAAATGAAATATAAAAAAACTCCATTGAAAAATTCGATAAAACAGTTCAAATAATTCTGAAAATTTCGCAAACCAGAAAATGTATGCCTCATAATTATGTAGACCTACGAAATTTCATGCAGTACTGATGAGAAATTATTATACTTTTAAATTTCAATTATAAAATGGTGATCTTAAACATACATCTACAAACATGTCTGCTTTTGTAAATAGAACTTTGAAGTAATCTGACACCTAAAATGTATACTTAAAGTTACAGAAATTAAAAATATCTAACTCTTTAGTTACGTTCATCAAACAACTGACCAATGGAAATAACCCATAAACTTTCCGGTCTCTTAAAGGTGGTATCAACGCTACAATAACGTTATTTTGTCGCTTTAATTTAATTCGCCATAACCTCAAAATTGCACTATATGTAGTTTATGTCAACATCTAACATCTTTCGCATTTTTATATCTAGTGAATATATATAGAATGAGTTTTAAAATAGTGTCTACAAAAGAGAAAAAGGTACTTATTTCTGTGTCGTTCCATACCACTGGGAAAATGACGGAACATTTTCTCTCAAAGAGAAACTTTAAGACGCAATCCAACAAGTGCTCCCGAAGACACTGGGTCTTCGCTTAGGCACATTTTAAAATACTCAGAATTAAGAAATTTTAAAGGAGCTTTTCTACTCGAAAAACAATAATCTTTAGGAGTTGTAACACTTTCTGTTTGTTGTTTTAGTTTTCTATAAAACGTAGTCGAATTCCGGAAGGTCTCCTTTCTGTGAGGTTTTTTGTTGCTACCCATTTTACACAAAGACACACGATAAAGCTAGTAATAAACCAATGTATTTTTTCTAGCGTTAGAAGGTCATGTAGGAAGCAAGTCACTATTAGGTAAAGGATACTCCATAGTGGATTTTTAAGGTAGTAGCAACATTGTAATAGTTTTGATGCCTTATAAAATGTGAAAATCACTTATGGATGAAGCATTAATGTGGCGACAACTGCCACAATTGTATAGTCAAGTGCCGCCACATTAATGGTGTCGCCAAACACTTTAAAGAATATGTAAGCGATATGTCTTGATTGCCATTACATTTTATATTCACTTTAAAGTTTGGGTAACTTTAATGTGTTTCTGGTCAGTTTTCATAAAGTTCCAGACACCAAACCCCCACCAAAAATTACAAAACCATGAAGTGACTTTCAATGGCGAGGATTACGTACGTACAGCTATGCTAGCATAAATTGGAGTTATTTTTGTTATATGGTGGTAGATTCAGCGGTTACTACGTAATAGCCACTTCATTGAAGTTGCGGTACCAGTTTTCGTTAGTATAAAGCTACTTGGGTGGATATCACTTTAAACTTTTAAAACAGATAATAATGTAAGGATACGGCATTCCTTGGTATTTTTCCCAAGGCTACGAGTAGGTAGGTACACAATTTTCGAGGATCATAAACCGCGCTACTACTTGCGTATGCAACGAAAAACGATAAAATAGAGCATTTTATTACAAATGCGACCGTAATGATGAAGATAATTGGCTTGGACAACAACCGAATACTAAATTTTTATGATTTTATTCACATAACTATAATTGTGTTCTATTTCGAGACTGTTAGAACTCGGAATAGCTTTTAAATAACAAATCGAACGACACTATTGAAAATTTGTATCGGAATACAATTATTAACTGTTCAAATTAGTTAATAAACTGCCAAACTGAACAGAGCTTTATATTTGCATGTATTTCACTTAAGTATATTAGTTGAATGCACTACTAGATTTAACCTCTATATATTTATATACTTTTTTGACAGAATATTTATAAAATATGCAAGTACTAGTGAATATCTAAAATGTTATACTTTCAGGACTGAAATTATAGAAACAAAAAATTTTGAATGTTGTGTAGAGTACACCTGGAATGGTTACTTTTAAATACTTCTTAGGTGAGAAAACGTTGAATTAAATTAATAAAAACGTGTGGCGGTATTTCTTGTCCACGGCCTTCATATACTGGGTGCATTCTACCGCAGTCTTTGGGTGTCGTTGCACACTATTATGAGATTCAAAAATGTTATCTTTGGGGGTAATGTTCGCATTACTGCTACTTCTTGATATGAATAAAGAGTTTTGTTTATTTAAGGTCTTCTGTAGATCTTTTGAAGGAACGCATTTATTAAAAAAAAATCTTGCATATATTCCTGCAATGTTATAGATAAAGCCTGCAATTCATTCGTAGATAACGTCATTATCAGCGGTGCACTTAGGACGCTAAGTTAATGTTAAAATCAACATGTACTGGAATAAAATTGAATAACCACATGTCTAAATAAAAACAATACTTCTAGGCCTCGATTCTCGAATCCAGGGAAATACATTCGAGTGGGAATTCATTCCACTTTAAAAGTTCCTGAGTATATTATAATCTATGTGCATATTTACAATTCTTGAAGTTTCATATTCCTCTAAACTCGAGAATTGAATCCCTGCAGGTAAATAAATAGAATGTTTCTGTCGATTAGCTGACATGAATAAGATTAAATTTGTTTTAATATAAATAAAGCTTATCCATTGTCCATACTTTTTAATTTGTTGGTCATAACAGGAACATTTCCTAATGTATGGAAAAAATCTAGAATTACTCCGGTTTTTAAAAAACTTGATAGAGGATGTATTGACAATTACCGGCCTATTGTTATATTAAATAATTTTAGTAAAGCCTTTGAAAAAGTTCTTCATGAGATATTGTTTACTCATGTTAAGTTACTGATATGTATTGACCAACATGGATTTATGCCTGGACGATCAACAGTAAGTAATTTGCTCTGCATCACGCAGTTCATTTCGGACAAGCTGGAAACTGATGGTCAGGTTGATGTCATTTATACAGATTTCTCAAAGGCATTTGAGGGGCTGGATCGCGGCATTCTGTTGCAAAAATTATCCAACTTCGGACTCTGTAAGGATATTTTGAAATTTTTTAATTCATATCTAGATAATAGATGTCTATCGGTTCAGTGCCGTGGTTTTAGTTCTGAAGAGATCGTGGCCACCTCAGGAGTCCCTCAAGGTTCAGTACTTGGACCGCTACTATTTAATTCTTCCACTTTTCATCTAATTTTAAAACTAATGAACATAGTAATTCTCCAATGTTTGTCATGTGTAACAACCATTTTACTGTTCAAAACAAGATTGATGTTTTTTGTTATAAACCTACTGATGTAAGACGTGCATTTTTTTAAAATTCTACTTAGTTTTAGAGTTTGATGTATTTTACATAAATAATCTTGATCATTTTTGTACTTGAAGTCTGTACTTTATTTTTGTATGATTTCTTTTTTTTATACTTATGTTTTTAGTGATGTAACTCATGTTTTTCTTTTTATGTAGTTGACTTGTAACATATTACTGTATTTCCTGTCCTATAATTGGATTTCTGTCTGGACAGCGTAGTAGTAAATAAATAAATAAATAAATAAATATTTAAATATTAAGGATGCCGCCAAATCTGGACCTGTATCCGCGAACGTAATGCGGGCTTTAGTTATAGATATATGGGAACCATTTGATTTTTTAACACAAGTTTAAAAAAATAAGCAACAATTCAATAGCTAGCTTGCGTTGGTACATTTCTTTTGGTATTATCTCGCTCAAATTTGAAGACCTTAAACAAAATTACCGCACAAAACTTTTTGCGAAATAATTATAGAAAGACTTATTTTCGGCCCGTTCTCCACTAAAAATACATCCACGAGGTGTAGTGGAACAATAAAGTTTTGTTTTTCCAAACAGTATATTTCGCATCCCGGCGTTTATGTAAGCTTGACACAAAGGTTAATTTACGGTCGAAAATTGTAAATACAGAATTACTCACCGTTTCCTTCAGATCTTGGTCGTCCAGTGTTTGCTTTGAATCGTCCTTTTGATCTTCCTCGAATCCGCTGAAAAAAAAAGAAGAAATTTGATGCATTTTACTGAGTCAAGGTGATATTTACGCACGAGGAACGGGAACGGATATTAATAAATGTCCTCCTGGTATGCAGCTCGTGATAATATCAATATAAGCATTAATAAAAGTAAATGCAAAAACATGTTCGGTCAACAACCTTCGTATGATGTTTCGTATCAAACATTTTTTGAGCCGTAATTTTATTTATTAAGCAAAATGAAGATTAAAATAAAAAGAGGAATTTGTGAAGGCCGCGAAATTTTACAAAATAAAACACCATCGCAAATAATATACCGTGATGTCAAACAACATAAAGTAAAATGGGTTATTTCTAAAAATTTGACAGTAATGTTTCGTTAATGCATGAGAATAGTATCTACTACAACATGTAATAACAAAATTAACGATTCTACAGGACAGGCCAATTTGAAATAATTTGGCAAACAACGTAACGATGAGTGACGTTGACAGTAATTGATCGTGCATATTATTTTATGAGCTTGCATAACCGTCAGTTTATCAAATGCAGTTTGACCATGACTTAACAAAATCGAATTTACTTGCCAGTTTATAAAACCGAATTTAACTACGATTTAAATTAAGTCGAGTTGGTAGAGAATTTAACGCTATGAGATTAAATCCAGCTTAAACTCATGAAAAGCCGATCGTAAGTACGGTTTCGTTTTTAAATAGACAACTTAATTTATAATATATTAATACCCAAATGCCACAGTGTAATTGTCAGTTTGACAGCGGCAAAAGTTACCAAACGTGACGGAAAAGACGCAGCGGTTAAAACAGTTTGAGACACAACCGATAAAATTCTCCAAAGTAAATATTATAAAGAATTCAATATTGTATTTAACCTTTTCATCGACGTACAGTTTAATTCGTTACGATCTGCAGGTAATGCTAAACGTAAAATCCTACAAGCAGATCCCGAAAAGACAGAATCCAGTGCATTAGCTCTTAATAAATGTAATTGAAAATAATGGAAAAGAAACTAGACGTATCGAGTATAATCCGCTATTTTTGAAAACGAGACAAGACGGTGATAATAAATTTTGAACTTACATACTTACAACTTGACAAAGAGTATCAACAATAGCTCTTATGGATCAAAAGTAAATCTACCATTTACCTTGATCACCAAGATCGCCGAATCTATCAGCTATTGAACATGTCTGGGACATGATTGGCCGACATACTTTAACAGTTACCCATGAAGTTCAGATAGCTTGGAATGGAAATACTTAACACACTATTGAGCCAATTTTTGCACTAGGTTCTTTGATCTTGATGAAAATTTAACCATTCAATAAATAAGTGGCCTTGTACATGTGTACCAAAAATTATTAAAATCTAACGAACTTATATAGTATATAGATAATAGAGAAAATATTAATTTTTTAATTGAACACCCTATATCACGAAAATGAATGTCATAAATAACAATATATTAAAC
The DNA here is from genome assembly GCA_037114965.1 of Monochamus alternatus. Lineage (NCBI taxonomy): Eukaryota > Metazoa > Arthropoda > Insecta > Coleoptera > Cerambycidae > Monochamus > Monochamus alternatus. The sequence goes on along the minus strand of CM073426.1, from coordinate 5,720,865 downwards.
CCTATTAGTTGTCCATGCTCTTCCTGTACCAATATTAAGAACGCAAAAGAAAATACGCAAACATCCAGCACAGTGGACAGCAACAGATGCCATACAACACAATTTTAGACAAAAACGTCGGCTCCAAGTGACTCTCCACATAGTACATCAACATTCTAGCTTCAAGGACCACAAGAGAACTTGGCTACCTAACCTAAAACACCGAAATAACCCGACCGGGCTACACAGATAAAAAATGATTACAATAACTTGTCCGAAATTTAGCCAAGGGTGAACTATTCTGGTGCTAAATAATGCAAAAGAACGAAAAACAAGTTTATTTTTCTTACAAATCCCCGCTGTCAAAATAAACCGGCGCAAAAGAACAGTAGGATTTTAATGCTTTGAAAAAATCGTGTTTGGAGTAGCGCTTAAAGAGGTGGGTGTAAACAAGTCTATTTACTATAATAGAGACGTAAATCACTGACATCGTTATTTATTCGTGAATGAATAGAAACTGAAACTACCTTATACAATGGCAGGATAATTTGTTTCGCATTCAATATTTTCCAACAGGTGGCTCCAAGCGGATTAATTTTTCCTGAAATATTATCGTAATGCGTGGGACAAAAGCCGTTATAAATAATAATTCTATTTTATTATAAATATCCGGCAATTTACAAGTACAAGTGATACTTAATATTTATGTCAGTCTCAGTTATCTTCAACTTCAAATTTAACTTATTTAGAATGTCAGGAAATACCTACAATATGATAAGACTTAATACAGATATACTTGCCAGTATGTAGTAAGATCTTATTCGATATTAAGGTTAAACGTACTGAAGACTTAATTTATCTATCTAATCTGATCAGTGATCAGTAATGTTCGTGGATGCAATGTACGATATTAAGGCGATCCTTTAATAATATTTGCTATTAATTTATCTATTATGGGATCGATAGGAATCTGTAACAGTTTGAAGGGTTAAACATATTAATAGATTTATTAATATTGAAATACCAATTCTTTAAGCGTTCTACAAACGAGGTGTAACAATTAAGTTCCGGGAATTTGTCAATGAAAAAACAAGCAAATTAAATTTCGCCAAAATTTTATTATCGACGTTCACAATAGTCTCCCTCTAACTCTACACAACGATTCCAACGTTGCTCCCAAGATTGGAAGCACTCTTGGTAATCCTCCGCAGATAACCCGTTCAGCACCATGGTTGCAGCTTCTTTGACCTCCTGTACGCCACCATGATGAGTTCCCTTGAGATGCGACTTCATCTTGGGGAATAAAAAAAAATCGCAGTGCATAATGAACGAGGAATGGGCTGGCGCGTTGCCGTGGTGCAAGATCCAGCCGTTCTCGGCCAGTTCGGGTAAACGTGGGTCCGCAACCGTTCCAGGACACCAACATAGAACTATACAGTCACTGTCTGGCCAGCAGGAACATATTCACGATGAATGATGCCGTGGATATCGAAAAAAAAACACGATCAACATTGCCTTCAGTCGTGACTTGGACATCCTCGGTTTCGTTGGCCGCTCTCCACCCTTTTCCACCCACTGCTGACTATATTTACGGGTCTCTGGGTCATACTCCAGGTCTCATCTCCAGTGACTACCCGACTCATCCAGTCTCCACCGTCGCTCCGAATGCGGGACAACAAATCCTCGCAGATCGCTTTTCGCATGTCTTTCTGTTTACGGGTGAGAACTTTTGGCACCAATCTTTCACATATTCAAATTTTCGTCTAATATATCTTGCGAACGGTTTCTTTGTTGACATTTAACTCGTCAGACAACGCACGAATGCTTAGGTGCCGGTCAGACGTGATCAGTGCACGCAAACGATCAACATTCGCAACAAACCAAACGTGCTACCGACTTCAACCTTGGACTGAAACTAAAAGGAAGGTCCCCCCTCTCTAGAAAAACGTTGACAAACGATGCAGTGTTACCAGTTCCCGAGTTATAACTAAATTCCCGGAACTTAATTGCCACACCTCGTATTTTCGATTTTGGGTAATCGATAATACAAGATAAAACTTTAAATTCGGAAATAACTCTTATCATTTTTATTATCTAACGCCTCGAAATTGCAAAAACTGTTATATCACTTGTTTCTACTAAAAATAATGGATGTTATGTAATACAATTATTTTTGTCATTTTCTTATATTTTTTATATCTGATCACCTTCAAATATAGTACGCCTATGCTGTCTTCGCACGCTTCGCCCGTCGCGCTAATCATCAAGCTAGCGTTGAGTCACTCTCTAGATATTCGGTGGTTGGGTACAGTATATTTAAACTGTGCCTTATGCCTATATAATACGTATATACTCACGTCAAGAATTCAGACGTCTTACGTCACAGCTGACATTACACATTTGTTTTTATTGTCAACGTAATTTTCGATATTTGGTCGCGTTAAAAACAATAATTTTTTGGAATTTAGTGCAATATATAACGCAAACTTTTAGTGTAGTATATAGTTTTATTACTATCAGTTGCAGCTTCTTAAATATTTTGATGAAAATTTAGTAAATTATTCATTTGTTCGTATGACGTAAGTCGTCTGAATTATTGTCGCGAGTTTTTTTATAGTAAAAAATGCTCATCAAGTTTTCGTTTCCCATTTTCCTACGCTTTACTAGACAATTTCAAATTTTTCTCACTCCCGTGACTAACGACGGGACAGCCTTCGTGTTTGTTTCCCAACAGTTGCTCTCGGGCCGCGATAATCTTGTCAGAACCGTGTCAATTTGATTTATTGCTCTTGAATAGGAGTCGCGAACAAGATTTTAAACGATACGGCACCTGTTCCGGTTATTTTCGCATCGAGCAGGTGGATCGACATTTACGCGATTTCTTGTTTAAATTTAGACCTCTGGGATGTTTTGGATCGGTGAGAGATGGGCACCATAAATTATTGTTGTGCATATTAATCTTTTCGTACGTGACTGGAAATGTTCACGTGGGTGGGATAGCGCTACTGCTGATAGAAATACGAACCGAATCGCAGAGATGATTCAAAAAATCATTTATAGAAGCACTTTGATGAACCCGAAACGGTCAATGACAAATGTCATAATATTAAGGGTTATAAAATGCAAATGAAGAAAGAAATATGATAAAAAGACAAAATTTGTGAAATATGTTAACGGCTTTGCTAACCTCAAAGGATAGTAGCTAAGAATAGATCGATATGATGCACGTTTTTAGAGAAAAATAAAGACAAGGTCTTTCTTCACATAAAAGGAATAGGTATATTAAAAAATATTAACAAATTATATTAGTTGTATAGACTCAGATACAAAAAAAAATAAATTTTCTCATAACAATTTTCCTAATTTTCGTCATATATTAAATAATACTCTGTCAATTAAACTACTCATTAATGACACTGCAAAATGCGTACAGAGTGTAACAAAAAAGCGGGTCATCCCTTAACTGAAAAATAGGGTTATTTCTTACCTATATACATACCAAAATGCGTCTCTTAAAAGATACAGGATCCTAAAGTTGAACTTTTAATAGTTATTAATTATACAGGGTGATTCTTTAATATTGCGAAAAATTTCAGGGACAGGTTCTTTAGATAAAAATAAGAAAAAAAGTTCTCATTAGCATGTGTCCGGAAACGCTTCGTTTCCGAGATACAGGGCGTTCATTTTTTTTGTAGTCTACTTTTAATACTTGTAAACTTACTTCATATTTCAAAGTAGAATCAAGAAATTACAAACCAAAGAAGGCAAAGTTACTGGAGAGAAACCAAATCGAAGAATTTTTGAAAAAGGTTTTCACGGTGATGGAAGAAGCTTTTTCAGTCAATGCTGCAGAAATGTGTCGAAAATACATCAATCTGCGACCTAAAAATGCCGGCGGGAGATTTTTCTTAAGATATGTGGTTGGAAAGTGTACTACACAGTCGAAATCGAATCGAAAACGTTTTCAAAAGTGGCTGCATTTCTTGGGCTCCCTGATCCAGAAAGTTTTACCGGACATGGAATGAGGCAGTCTTCGGTAACATTACTGGTCAATGCTGGAGGTGATATTACCACTGTGAATCGTTATGATGGTTGGAAAATGGAAACGGATTACGGTAGCGGAGTTATATCGAAGATTCACTGCCCAGTGAGATGGCAATTGCTGAAAAAATCCAGGTCATACCTGGCGAAGGGGGCCCTCCCAGTCCTTCAGAAACTATTGAACTATTGAATTTAAATAATCCCGGTCAAAATGACAAAATAGTTCTTAAGATAAATGTTAAATAATAACAATTCTAAATAAAATGCTGCGTGATATTATGAATTCTAATCCGCTAGTGTGTTAATAGTATATTATACAACGATCATGTAATGATGGTTATTAATACACGAGCATTAACCGGGATACGAAACGAGCCGAAGGCGAGTTTCGTATGGTTTATCATTATGAAACGGATTATAAAATCTGTATCGTAATGAAAAATCTGTATTGTAATGGGTATCATTATGAAACGGATTATGAGCATATAAGTGCATTGTTATAATACGGGTGTAGAAAAAAGACCTGTAATCCACGGAAAACAGAAGTATTAAGCCTTCTTAGTATAGCAATAGTGGATAAAATCGTTTCTTCGCAACAATTTCTTCAGATTTTCACATCACTTTGAAATTTTATAGAGATACTTGGATATTTGTCTTGTATATTAATACATTTTCATGCACACAATGTATGAGGGTCAATCAACGCACTGTATCTGCGTACACAAAATGTGTGCGCAAAAGTATGAGAATTTGTATCTTAATTCGACAAATATTCAAGAGTCGCATATTCTGACACTCGTACCCAATGTAAACACATCATAAGAACCAATGTTAAAAGTAGATTTTATCGTGAATACGTCAGAAGTTCAAAACAAGTCGACAAATCCGTTTTAAAGAGTTCCATTATTATTGCAATAGATTGTATTAAATTTCTAGTTTGGAGATATTATCCTTTGGATATTTTGCGCGTGTTTGAATTATTTAAAGAGCGTAAGCTAAGCAGTGTTCAGTTTGACGTATTTTGAAACATTCAGAAACTCCAAAAAATTTCAAGTTCAAATTAACGATGGGGAATTTCTCACAATTTAACGGGAAACAAAAACAAATACGGTTGTTTTGCATCTTGTTGGAAAACAAAATTTATGAAACCTTACACATTATCGAAGTAAATTACGTGACTTTGCGAACATTAAAAAAAAATAAAGCATTTTTCTCTTTAAATTTAAAATCTAATAATAATTCATACTGGCGTAACACGATATATATATACTTTTGCGGATTTAAAAACATTTTTAGCCAATTGTATTAGAAAATCTATACCTTTGCCTTACGTTGTGGAAAAGTTTCAAATAAACACAGAAAATCGTGTTGGGCCAGTGGCGCAACAGGCCAATAGGAATTTGTTAGTCAGGATCATTCCAAAAACAACAGCTGACAAACGAAAACAAAACACATTCTAAATTTTTTAAGTATGATTTAAATGCGTTTCCAACAATATCTAAACACTAAGTCGAACATTAATATCCGAAATTTAATTTTGTAGAATGTGTGGTCGTAAAAAATACATTATAAGCTTCAGCTGGTGGTACATATTTTAATAATTCAGTATTTGGTTCTTTCAAGATATATTTAAAATAATAATTAGTAAATGGTAAATTAATAATATTTTGAGTCCATTAGTTAATACATATGTTTTTTTATAAAAATATCTAAATGGATTAGAATAGATGTTTGAAAATGAACTAATTTCGACGTTTATATCTAGTGAGTTTTTACATAAGGGGGAAATTGCATGAATTTTATATCGGTTTCAAGTGTATTGCAGGACAATCTTTCAAACATATTGTAAGGTCAGAACATGTGTCTAGTGGCAATAATCACGTAATGATTAAAACATTAACATTAATAAAATGCTATAGAATGTAAGCAAAATCCCGTGGCCGAAAACGTAATATCATTGATGTGACTTCACACGCCGTTCAGTGCGGTATGTTTCCGTAGATACAGATACAGGTTAATGTATTGGTAATGTAAACAGGCGTTTGTTTCTTGCGTATTTGCGCTCTTGTGGCATTTGTGGGTCATATATACATAACGTAAATATTATGTCGGTAATGCGATAATTATTAGTGGTGATGTGATGTACTCACGGTTTTGTAAAACATAATTTCTTTGTTTACAAAGCCCGTGAAAATGCTATTCGTTACGTCCAAATAGACAGTTTTACTTGAAGTATATATAAAACTATGCCATCAGATTTCACATAAAACTATTTGATTTAATTTGAAAAATAATAAATAAAAGTAATGAATAATGTTATTTAACATTTATTTTTTTTTAAATAATTTATTAATTTTTTATTACCATTTCCTATGGATTTCATTTCTCAAACATTTTAAAATATTTCTTATTTATTACTTTAGTTTATTATGTCTTCAGAATAAAACAGATAATTTAATGTAGTGAAGTCAGACATCAAAATTTTATAAATGCCTCAAATAACATTCTACACGTCGTAAATAGTAGGAGCAAAATATAGAACACATTATTTGGGATCGGAATGAAGCGCTGAATACAATAAATGGAAAAAATGTAAGCTTGCTTTACCATTGATTTTATAAACGCCCTGTACACACTTTTACTTATGCATTTGAAATTAAACTTACATTAAAATGGTCTTTACAGGCAAACAATGCTGCAATGCTTCCTTTCGTCGCGCTTCATTGCCCTATCTCACATTTTTCTTTTCATTTTTTTGGCACGGTGAATTTTTTTAGACGCTGTTATCATACATAATGGCTTAATGCAAAACTTTTTTTATGGTGAAATGCATTTTCTGTGCCCATTTTACCAATGTCTATTTTTTTCATGACAATAACACCTAATATCACAAATGACAAATTAACTCTACTAAACGTATGTACTGCGTTGTCCGAAAATGGAAATCGTATACAGATATAAACTAAAGTACACTGCTGTGTTTAGGTATACACGAGCGAACATCGTCTGACGTCTTCACCGTTTTGTGGGGGCGCTGACTAAATTTTTAAATACGATTTTTAGTCTTATTTTTCCACGAAACTGTCTAGGGCAAACACCATTCCGATTAAAATAATACGTTCTTTCTGCACGTATTTGCAAAAATCATGCAATTTCCCCATTTTCTAACATTACGTTATGTAACATATACTATGACTTTTCCTTTGACCTTACGTCCAAAAATATCTACCCTTTTCGCGAAAAGACACATCGTGTCACTTAAATTAATTGCGACGTTCAAATTAAGCGAATACGCGACGTCTTCAAAAATTAAATTACCTTTAACAACACGAAAATAATCATAACGACGTGGAACAAATCCAAACAGTGCCTACCTTCCCGACATAACCTGCACCTTCACCTTTTTCCCCGTTAAAGCAACACTCCAATTTTGTAACTGATACTAAGAACTGCTAATCCTCTCCACATCTTATCCGATAGCACAATTAAACAATAAACATAGATAACATAAAAAACAAATTATTATGGGTGTAAACAGAGTCGTCCGCAGAAAACGTATAAAGAGGTATGCAATTTCTACATTAAATGAAACATAATTTGTGGGACACGTTTTGTCGGCGGTACCCGGTACGTATAAAAACTAAATATTTGACTTTTATAGTTTTCTCCAGTTAATAGCCAATATAATTTTGAGAATGGGGATTTTATTTTACAATTAATTCATCGATGATTGGTACAATATTTGACGTAATGGACGCTACTGGTAACATATATGTTTATCAACTACAAACTGCAAAATTCTTTTATAAGAGATAATCGATTTTATCTTCATAAAAGTGACTAACGTTTACATTTGATATGTATTACAAATTCTGATAGCCCATAGATTATCACCAAAGAGTAAATTATAAGTCCAAAACTAATGTGTAGAACAAAGTTGGCTAAATTAAGACCTTTAAAATACAAAATTTATACTTAAGCGAATTAATTAATACAGATACTGATAATATTGAAGTACGGGACTTCTACCTATTTTAATGTTTTGCCACAGAATATATAGCTATATATTTTGTGGTTTTGCTTATACAGGGCGGATTTTAAGTCTATACTATAAATTAAAAGGTGATTAAAAAAACTGATATACATTAATAACATTATAACTAGTGGTAGTGATGATGGTATTTATAAATACCCTTCTAAATACAGATATTTCCAATTATAATACCGGAATTTATATCGTTTCAAATAACGGTATTTATAACGGTACATATAACGGTTTTTAAAACGGTATATCTGCGTATTTAAACGATATAAATACCGGTATTAGTTTCGCTGCAAATACCGTTATTTGTAATATCACAAATACCAGCATTTATACTGTTTCAAATACCGGTACCTAAATGCTATATGTATGGGTATTGTGAACAATATATTTATATTGTACCGGTATTTACCGATAGTTTAGAACGGTATACATATCGGTATTTGAAACGGTATAAATACCGGTTTTTGGAACTGTATAACTGCCGGTATTTGGAACAATATAACTGTCGGTATTTGGAACGGTATATAATGCCGGTATTTCGGACATGTATTTCGAAACGGTATTTTATACCGGTATTTCGGAACGGTATTTTATACCGGTATTTCGAAACGGTATTTTATACCGGTATTTCGGAACGGTATTTTATACCGGTATTTCGAAACGATATTTTATACCGGTATTTCAGAACAGTATTGTATGCCGATATTTCGGAACGGTATTTTATACCGGTATTTCGAAACGGTATTTTATCCGGTATTTCGGAACACTATTTTATACCGGTAAAAAATACCGTTATTTCGAAACGGTATAAAAACGGGTATTTGGAAGGGTATAAAATACAGGTATTTCGAAACGGTATTTCGGATCGGTATAAAATATCGGTACTTTGGATCTGTTTAAAATCCAGATTCCGGAACGATATAATATACCGGAATTTTAAAACAGTATAGATACCAGTATTATGGGGCTGTTTAAAATACCAGTATCCTGGAACGGTATGTTGGAGTGGTATAAAAAACCGGTATTTGGAAAGGTATATACGCGGTATTTGAAACAGTATAAGCGGTATTTAGAACGGTATAAAAGCAATATTTGGAAGTATAAATATCCGTATTTCAAGCGGTATGAACATCGTTACAAAACTGGTATTTAAAATTGAATGAATATACATTTTCACTCATTACAACCACTCACTACCAATAAAACACACTTCTCGTAGGTATAGTTAGATAAAATGCCTATGCCTATGCCTATGTAGGTACTAATAGATAACTTTTAATGCACCCGCAGCAGTCTTGTCCCACAACCTAGAAAAACAAACCGACGAATCATATTGTGGAGAAATATCTGCACCCGACATAAAAATAAGGCACTAAAAACTGAAGAACACAAGACTACAACGTAAACACAGGAATTAAATTATGACATGACAGCGAATTTTACCGTTGCTTGTTGGTTGCCTACAATGACTCTGTAAACGTGCGGCGGATGGTCTCATAGGCGGTATTAAAGAAGATTTAATATAACATGGAAAATTTTTTTTTTTTGCTTTCAATAAATTTGGAATTTTTATGAAGGGCAATTTCTGTTAATTCTTAATTTTCTCTATCCCCTCTTAAAATATTTGTACTTAGTCATTGTTAATCCTGTATTATACTGTTTCATTGAAACCGCTTTGAACTGACAGCATATGTAGAATTGTGTGTGACATTGTCAAATGAAATTCGGTATAATCCGTTCCATGCAATGTTAATAGTATGCTTTTAATTTATGAAGCGGTTACAGACTCAATACCAGGAACCGAAACCAATAAAAAATTTTAACGGTCTGAAAATATCAAGAAGTGCATAATTAGCTCAGTAAGAGCCGACTAAGACAAAGTAACGGATCGATGCCACAATCAAATATTGACAGACCTAACAGAACTTACCTGTTACGGAGGTCTTCGGATCCTGAAGAGTTCAGAGAACTGCAGTCCTGCAACCTCTGTGCCCACTTGCTCTTAACCTCCTGCTGGACGCGCTCCTTCAATGCTTGAACACGCTGCCTCTCCTGCTCGATCACCTGAGAACCTGCAACAAAATGTAACATGGAAAAAAAATCCAATGACTTCCTATCGACAAAGACAATAAGATTTGAAAAAATTTCACCAGTGTTTCAAAAAAATAAAAGATGATACAAATGAATACATGAATACAAAATGGTCAATGAACAGCATTTCGTTGGAATTCTTCAAAATAATATCAAAGTAGTGGATAGATGTCAAATTAGAAGTTTCCATTAAATTGATAAGTATTGCTTAGTGGTGTAGATGACTGTGCCAACAACAGCCAAAAATATCCATCAACACAAATATCTCAATCTATGGAAGAATCGCATAAGCTAGAAAGTTTTATGTCTATTGAGATCATATAATCGTTTGTGTATTATTACCTTTAAAGCATAAATATTTTAACTCTTGCTCAAAATAATTAAAAAAAAACAAACAAAAAATGTAAAGTAATTTATATAAAAAAAAATCGAAATTACCTTGCTGGCAGAGATGCAGGTGTCTCTTTCTTTCTATCTCCTTCAGCGATTCAATCGTTTTTCTGCCTAAGGAGCCCTGACCCTCATCTATGCTGATGGGGGCATTAGAGGTCACCTTGCTGATTCTGTCGATGTCGTCCTGACTAGGAAATTTTTTGGCTGTAAGAATTAAATTAATATTTTTATTATTAGTTATTTTTTATGTTAAATACCTACTAATTTGTATAGGTAATTTTTTTATTATTTTCTGTTTATCAATTATTTACATTTGCCATTTTTAAGTTTCATCTGATGAATATTTGTCTTGGTTTTCCTGATATAAAATTTTTAATCCCATCTCAATTATTTTTTGCAAAAATATTTGATATTCAAATAGGTGCAACTATTATTACTTTTTTTTTGTCAACATAGCTAAGATGACAATTATTTGGAACATTCAACAAAAACATCGTCAAAAAAAGACAATTTTTTATGTCATAGGTACTTATTAGTATTTTATCTCAATTATTATTACTCGTTAAATTTTTAGTCACTATTTTTATTTAAATTTTTTAAATAAATTTGTGTTTATCAATTTTTATCGATATCTTTTAATTTGAAAAATATATCAGTTTTTGGTTTTTTCATATTTATTTTTTTTTTTAAATATTAAAATATCAATTATTTTTCACCAACATTTTAGCAAGAGATTTGCCTGATAGGCAAAGGTAATTTATATTATATCAACTATTTTTTGCAAAAATATTTTATATTTCACTAAGTGCGAGTATTTTTGTCCACATGACTAAGACAACAATTATTTAGAACTGTCAACAAAAATGTCATATTCACTCTGTGAAAAAAGAAAAAACTATTTTTTATCACACTTCGTATTTTATCCCAATTATTTTTACTTTTGTTAATTTTTTTAATGCTATTTTTATTTAAATATAATTTTTTCTTTATTAATTTTTATCATTTCTTTTTATTTTAAATTTTTTTTTCATATTTATTTTTTTTTAATGTTAAAGTACCTATTATTTTTCACCTACATTTATACCAGATGTAGTAAAATTAATTGTTTTTCTAAGCTTCCTTACCTATCCCCTCCAGGATGGACTTCTCCTGCAGCAGCTTCTCGTTGAAAGACTGCGACATATTGTACATATGGTCGGTCGGAATTTTCGAGTTACTGACTATAACGGAACAACTCAGATCCGTCATCTTATTAATAGACACATTCGACAGCTGCTTTTCTAGGTCTTTGGACTTATCGCTCTCGCTGTCGCTGGACACCTCCTGCTCGGACTCTTCGTCCGCAAACGTCAGCAACTCGTTGTCGATACTCCTCAGCCTGCTTCGGATCTCCTCTAGTCGCACCATGCACTCCATCTTCTGCCTCTCTATGGTCTTGAACTCGTTCGTGTTGGTCTTGGAGGTGTCCAACTTTTGCTGCTCGAGGTCCTGTATCTGCACCTTGAGCAAATCTATGCGTTTCGTCAGATCTAGTATCTCCCGTTGAAGTTCCTCGCGACTGGCTAGCCAGTCCGCTTCTTCTTCCAAATGGTGAAATTCCAAGTCTTCGAAGGCCTTCCGTTCGTTATCCAGCTGTTCTTGGGCCTGGAGGTATTCTTCGAAGACTTGTTCGTATTCGGGTGAGGATTTATCTGTTTTTGAAATCTTATCCTCGATTTTGGACATGTTTTCCTGTGCAAACTTCAGTTTCTTCTTGCACTCCATCTGATCCTCTTCCTGTTTCATCTGACAATCTCTCATGCTCTCCTCTATCCTTTGGGCGCGTTTCTGCAGCTTCTGCTTCCTGATTTCGATCTTCTCCAGATCTAGAAGCTTCGATTTGTGCTCGCCAGATATCAGCGCCCTCTCCAATTCCATCTAAAATATTTAACAATTATTACTGCCTTATAATATTTAAGAACAACAATCCTAGATGGTGCCTCTCCCAAAAAAACCCCAATCACTCTTATTGTAAAGAACAGCGATTTATTAAAAGTGGCGCCATCTAGTATCTCCATCTCTAAGTTGGACATACACGTGAAGCTCTAGCCGACAATTTCACTAGAAAAATATCAATTTTTTCTTACTTCTCTCTGCAGTTCCTCCTCTTGTATCTCGATTTCTGCCATCTGCCGTTTGATCCTTGAGATAACCGCCAGAATGTCCTTCTTCTCCTTCCTGAGCTGTTCCAATCTCCTCCTATCCTCCTCGTTCTGTTCGCTGTGCCTCTTGCTGAACTCCCTGGAGTTGCCATAACTGTTGCTCAAGCTGTATGACCCGCTGTCCGCCCTGCTGTTCTCTATCGGCGACGGACTGTTCTTGACGAGCTCGTCGGGATCTTCCAAGGGAAGGATGAACTTGGCGGGACTGGCTTTGACTGGGGTCTCGAAAATATCGCTGTCGGGGGGGAATTCTTTGGAATTGTGCAGGTTCTGCCTCAGGACCTGCTCGGCTTCGCGTAGCAGCATCTGTTCGGCTTCCAGTATGGCGAATTTGTTCTCTATCAGTTCCGTTGTTTCTTTGGTAGTACTGCGACAAATGAAAACAATTAAAAACTATAATCGACGGTATTCGAATGAAATAACACTCACTTATCCTTATTTGAGGTAACAAAAGTCTTGATTCTGGTCCTCGGTGACGAGGGAAAAGCACCCGGCGCCGCGTGTTGGATGTAGACGTTCTCGTAGGGGCTGTTACGTTCTGAACTGCGGTACTCTCCGTTAATATGTTCGTGAGGGACTACTTCGACGTTCTCGTAGTGGAAATTCCTCACTTCTCTGGAGGCGTAAGTTACGTTCACGTTCTCGTAATTATGGTGGTGGTTGTTTTGCTTCAGCAGTTCGTTGTGGAGGATGTCTAGAGGCGAAGGGGGAGGGGTACTATAGCTCGGAGAAGGAGGCCCGAAAGGGCCTCTCTTGTCTCTAGGAAGTGACCCATTTGTCTTGATTCTGAAAAAAAAAAAGTATAATTAAGCCGCTACACGTTCCAGATTTCATCCTCGTATACATAAAACTCAATAAATACTTAAAACAAATAAAAAATGAATTATTTATACCTGTTTGGTGTTATGGGTTTATTTTTTTCGTACTGGGACTGTTTCTCGTACTCAGCGCACATATTGAGAATTTCTTCAAGCCGTTGTTGTTCGGCCTTTTCTATTTCCTGTTCCTTTATCCGGTCCTGCTGTGCCTAGAAAACATTGTAGTGTTAAAAAAGAAGAAATAAATGGTTAATCAAACTTTTACTGTTCAAATTTTTCATAGATTCCTTTTTTCTTTTAGAACCCCGAATGTATTGTACAGTTAAACAACATTACCTGGAATTAGTTTAAAAATAATCTTTACCTACATTGGGAAATAAGGTAAATGTTGCAGAATACAATCGCTGAATTGTTTACTTTGATAAACCACATTTAGATAAGAATGACCTAGTAATGCACAAAACATTTCAAATTAAATAATTTATACCTAAACGAAATCTGTAGAAAATAAGCTGTGGCGTGGTTTATCTTTCGACATATAGATGGAGCAACAGTACTGAATGAGAAACATATTTAAAAATACTCTGACACTAAATCTGCGTTTTACGAATAGATAGTGGGTGTTAATGCTTATTCTTATTATTACCAATGATATAGTTCCTAGAGCAAGTAATTCTTTGAAATTTATTCAATATAATTGAACATTTTGAATTTTCAGAAAATTCAGTGTTTACACATAAATCTACATAGTTTATATTTCAGAAGCCAAAATTTTCATTTGTTTTTCAAGGCAACTAAAATTAGACCGGCGTTTTTTTACCCTTAAAAAAAATTGGTTGGCACATCGATGATCTAAATTTTATACCCTTCCAATGGTGCGAAATATCCAATAAGGCGCCCGTAACGAAAACTTGGCAATAGCAGACCTTGTGACAGACAGATCTACTACAAATTTTTGATCCTTCAAACAGGATATTAACAGATAACACACTGCAACAAAAGCAAGTTTAAATGATTCCTATAGAAGAATGATTTTAGTGACAGTGAAAATTATCTCACATGTATGCCGCGCTGCAGGCATATAGTTTCATTGAAGTTGCAGGAAAAATACACTGTATACGTTTAAAGAACCTTAACATCACGACACAAATTTTAAGTCATTTTGTTATATGTATATTATAGTATAGAGAAATATAAGAAAATATTTACTATAAATTTTTGGTCCTTCGAACAGGATACTAACAGATAACACACTGCAACAAAGGCAAGGTCAAATGATTCCTATAGACGAATAATTCTAGTGGCAGTGAAAATTATTTAACATACATGCCATTACTGCACAGGCATATCATTTCATCAAAATTGCAGCAAAAATAGGCTGTATACACTTAAAGAACTTTAACATTTAAAGAATGAACAATTTTAAATCATTTTATATGTATAACGTAGAGAAATAAATACGTTATATGTATATTATAGTACAGAGAAGTAAATAAGAAAAAGCTACTATACATTTTTGGTCCTTCGAACACGATACTAACAGATAATACACTACAACAAAAGCAAGTTCAAACGATTCTTGTAGCCTTTTTTGATAATATTTAAACTTTAACATCGTGACACCAAATTTAAGTTATTTTGTTATAAGTATGACATAGTGTAGTGAAGTAAGTACCTTATATGTATATTATAGTATAAAGAAGTAAATAAGAAAAAAATACTATACATTTTTGGTCCTTCGAACAGGATATAAATAGATAATAAGCTGCAACAAAAGCAAGTCCAAATGATTCCTATACCACATTTTTCCTTTATACAAAAGCCACAACATTCCATCAATGACAATATTTAAACAATAAAAGTTGTTCGCGATGTCACAATAACATAAAACGCTAATTCATCATCACTTACCTGATTCCTGCGGAGTTCCGCCTCGTATTTCCTGTGCGCTAGGTCGTCGTACCCGTCGCCGAAACCTGCAATCGTCAGTTCGCCTAACGAACCGCTCCTCCTGTGGTCCGCCTTCACCACGTTGGACACCGGACTCGGCGTTATGCTCCTGAAGAACCCGCCCGGGTTTCTGTTGAAACTGGGCGAGGGGGTATTCACCCTGCTGACGTTGACGTTCTTGCAGCTGCCCGAACTCTTGTTGTTGAGCTCGTTGTGGTCGAAGTTGACGTTCTGCTTGGGAACGCTGGCGTTCTCGAAGATGATAACGCGGTTGTTGATGTTCCTCGTCTCGTTGACGGTCACGTTCACGTACTGGCTCTGGTGGTGGGCTTTCTTAGAGAAGATCTGCTGGCCGGGGATCTTCACCTGCTGCTTGTCGCTGGAGTTGAGTTCGGAGTAGTTGAGCGCGCTCTGCGGGAGGTTCTTGGAGAGGCTGTGCAGGTCCTTGCCCAGGACGTCCTTCACGGGCATGTTTACCGTCACCACGTTGGAAGGAAACACCTTGGGCGAAATCGATTTCTTGAAGTTCTGCGCCGCAAGGTATTCGAACTTGGACACCTTGGTCATGATGCTGGAAGGCGCGTCTTCGCTACCGCTGTCCGACAGTGATTCCCTAGGGCTCTTCCGAGGGGCTACGGGCGGTTTCTTATTGAATTTGGTCTGGAATGGAGATTCTGCGGGTTCGAAGTGAATGGGAGCCATGGAGATTCTGGGATTGGGTAGCACCGATTTCATCAATTTGGCTTCGGCAGGGTGGTTGAACCTCAAGTAGTTCGACCGGCCGATGGTGAGCATAACACCTGGAAGAAAGAACAGATGCAACAAATTTTTTAGACAAACGTTTGCTCTACAGGGTGGAAAAATATAGGAAACCTCTCGGATGCAGATAGAACATAAAAAAATAAAGTTCCTATATTTCTTTTTCCTACAGGCCCTGCCTATGGAGATATGTATTCCCGAAGAACGTCGCTGGAAATCGGTTTTTCTTGAATAATTTTAAAGTACTCAATATAATTTAATAAAAATTTAATGTGATGGACACTAGCAAGGATCTCTTAAAATAGTGTCCTTGAAACTTACTTAGCTTTTTTAGTTTACCAGGGCTAAGCTTTACAACTTAATGTCTAAATTTTTAATATTATGTTGTCAATTTGTCAATTAGAGGTAAATATTTGTTAAATAATTCTACAGATTTGACTTTTCCTTCAAACTCTGAAGTCATCACTGATATTCGCCTGTTGGTCTTTGTTTCAGTTACATGAACGAAATTGTTTCTTTATCTTCTATGTCACTTTTAAATTCAAAAGTTCTTCAATACGTAAAGCTCTAGTAATGCCAAACACAACATAATTCTAAAATAGATTTCATCCAATGCATTTAGAAAAACGTAAGTACATATGTTTTCTTGTGAAACAGTTTTAGACTTTTTTCGGAATACGATTTCTTCCTTTTTATTTTAAAAAAGTCGTAACTTCTTTATATTTACTAATGTCAACGTCATTATTTGTTGCAAGGGTTGTTTTCACCCATAGACCTTAATGTTTTCACCATGGAATAATACGATACCTTCGATAACTCGGAAAAATATGTCAGTAAAACATTTTCACTATATAGTCGAGGCAATGAAGCATTATGATAGGAAATCTTTTAGGATAGGACGTATCGGAATGCGGTTTTTTGCATTCGCTTGCAAAAATTATTTATATCATTCGTACCTACTTTGTACCTATTACAAACCGGAAGTTGCATTGCTGCTGCCAAAAACGCATGCAAAAAATGCATCTTTTGAGAGGCCTTTTGGCAAATTTAATAACTTCGTAAATAAGAGTCAGAATTGGCTCAAATCAGGTACTCGGGGGTTTTCGAGGTCGCTGATCACGATTATGATGTTCAAATTGACCCCCCTGAATAACTGGAGCTCAGGAACGCCGACGAACGTCATCTCCGGGGACTATCCCGAACTTTATGCGAGAGAGGAGAGAAACTGGGCACCCGGAGGTTTTTTGGGTCGCTGAATTCGAATATACCATCGGCGAACACCCCACGAACACCTGGTGGGCCCCAACCTGGACGCGGACATTATCTTCGAGAATTTTTCTGGTAATATCGACAATAACGAATCGAAAATCGTTATGGAGGCTTTTTGTGTGTGCTGAATCCGAATTTTATGTTGAAAACGACCACCCGAACACCCAGTGCGCCCGAACCTGGCCCTGAACGTCATCCCCGAGGGTTTTCCAGACATAATTGAAAAAAAAACACCTGAAAATCGTTACGGTTTTTTTTTGGCTCGCTGAAATCAAATATGGCACCGGCCAACACCCCCCGAGGGGTTTCCAGACACAATTGAAAAAGACCAACCAAAAATCGTTACTGGGGGTTTTTCGGGTCGCTGAATTCAAATATAGTACCGACGCACACCCCACAGACACCTGGTGCGCCCCACCCTGGCTCTGAACGTCTTCCCCGAGGGTTTTCCAGACACAATTGAAAAAGACCAACCAGTCGTTTTTACAGGACTGAATCACATTTTTTGAGTGCCCCGGGGGAGAGTTACCCATGAATGAATGTATGAAATTATGGGATGATTTTTGATTGGCCTTTTTCAATTGTGTCTGGAAACCCCTCGGGGATGACGTTCAGAGCCAGGTTAGGGTGCACCAGGTGTCCGTGGGGTGTTGGCCGGTGCCATATTTGATTTCAGCGAGCCAAAAAAAACCCCGTAACGATTTTCAGGTGGTTTTTTCAATTATGTCTGGAAAACCCTCGGGGATGACGTTCAGGGCCAGGTTAGGGCGCACCAGGTGTTCGGGTTTTCAACATAAAATTCGAATTCAGCGCACACAAAAAGCCCCCATAACGATTTTCGGTTCGTTATTGTCGATATTTCCAGAAAAATTCTCGAAGATGACGTCCGCGTTCAGGTTGGGGCCCACCAGGTGTCCGTGGGGTGTTCGCCGATGGTATATTCGAATTCAGAGACCCAAAAAACCCCCGGGTGCCCAGTTTCTCTCCTCTCTCGCATAAAGTTCGAGATAGTCCCCGGAGATGACGTTCGTCGGCATTCCTGAACTCCAGGTGTTCGGGGGTCAATTTGAACATCATAATCGTGCCAATTCTGGCTCTTATTTACGAAGTTATTAAATTTGCCAAAAGGCCTCTCAAAAGATGCATTTTTTGCATGCATTTTTGGCTGCAGCAATGCAACTTCCGGTTTGTAATAGGTACAAAGTAGGTACGAATGATATAAATAATTTTTGCAAGTGAATGCAAAAAACCGCATTCCGATACGTCCTATCCTAAAAGATTTCTTATTTTTGTCTTTTTTAGTGCTTCATTGCCTCGACTAATATTTTTTAATTCCGTGTTTCTTGCATCATTCCATGAATGTCATACTGGCTATTGTATTTTTCGACTGATTTTTGTGGTAGAATTTCGAAACACGTTTCTAACGTCTTACATCAATTTTTATAAGTAATTCGCGACAAAACTTTTACTGTTGGGGCTGTCACAGCGTCAAACGACTTCTGTTTAATGTCATACAGTAATGGCTATGTTGATAAATACTTGCGTCAGGTAAAATGCTTGATTTTTGCAGTAAAATAAACTGTTTGTTTACTTCCGCAAATCTCTATGGTAATGCAAGGCGGTTGGCATTCAAAAATATTATCTATTTACCTTGGGACAAGCGCGTAGGTCCAGTCACCCTCTGCCCGTCTATGGAGATGTTGTCCGACAGGGGGTAAATGGTCACAGTGCCCTCGCTGTTTTCGATGTGGCAGTGCACGGGGAGGACTCCCGTACCCTGCACGCGGATGTCGACCCCGGGGCTGCTTCCTAGTGTTATCCGACCTGGAACAAGTAAATATGCATCAAAAGAGGATTCCTCTTTGTGACAAAACTGTATTAGTTCCTATGAAACCCTTCTGCGATTTTTCCCTGGTTTTTTACCGAATCAATACACTTGAAATTCCAAGTAAATTACATATAATTATGGCGGTTTGTTTTTGAAATATTTGTAAACAGTATTGGAAACTTTCGGCCGCTAGAAAAAGTATAATAAAGCATGGGAAACATGTGCTGCTATAAAAATTTAAACGACGTAAACTGATGATAAATTGGTAGTTGGCCTGAATTTCGCGTTGGTACATTTAATTGACGGTTCAACCAAGTTATAAAATTAATCCATCTCATAAAACCTTGTGTCATCGCTCTGAAAAAGGATGATTCAAGTCTGAAAAGGGCAATATTAAATGATATTAAGAAAATGTCCAACAAATCTTTCGAAGGACATTTATATCATCATTATTTTTTAACTTTTACTTTTCTATTTATAAAAAATATTAATAAAAGAGGGTAGTATAAACACAGCATAGAAAACAATGCTGTGGTATAAAGTTGGGAGATTTTTTGTAAAATCAAAGTCGGAAATAAACATTCTGAATTTTGGAAAATATTTGTCCTAATCAATTTTTAAATGGGGAAATTGCATGATTTTCCAAATGCGTGCAGAAATCGAATGTGTGGACAATTTTGTACAAAAAATAATCTTAAAAACGATATTTAAAAATTTAGTCTGGCCACGCTCCCAGAAAACAGTCGCCACCACAGTGAAAACCTATGACGTCAGATGCCATTCGCACGTGTATACCTAAATACATCAGTGTGCTTTAGTTTATATCTGAATACGATTTCCATTTTCAGACAACGCAGTACATACGTTTAGAAGAGTTAATTTGCCATTTGTGATACTATTAGATGTTATTGTGTTAAATAGACATTGGTATTGAATAAAATTGCAAAATAGACTTGTAAAATGGGCACAGAAAATGCTTCTCACCGGACAAATGGAACAAGTATTGCATTATGCCATTATGTACGAATACAACATACAGCGCCTAATAAAAAATATTACACCGTGTTAAAAAATGAAATGCAAAATGTGGTGTAGAGCGATGAAGCGCGACGAAAGGAAAACGTTAAGCTCTTCAGCACTGCAATGTTAGTTTATGAAGACCATTGCATGTTTAATTGGAAATACATAAATAAGTCAAACTTTAACACCCTGTATCTTCCTTATAAAGCCCCAACATTAATCTATTATATAATATTAACTATTATATAATAAACTGCCATTATTTTTCAAAGTTACGTACCCTCGAAGTTTGTTCATTAATAATGAATATAAAATTGACAAGGTCAAACCCGAAAATCCCGCGAGCCAAGCTGGCTGCATCACAGGATTTTTGGTGGTAAAAATTAGCAGAATCTCGAATTTTCGGGATCCCGAGATTTACAGTCCTAGTCGGGACATGGTAGAGGAGATTAAGACATGGAATTTTAAAATACTTCTAAAATGTGCCGTCTTTCTTTTTTTTTACAATTTGTACGGCAGAACCTTGTCGTCGATGACTAAATAACTGCACATAAGCCGCCTCACACGTGCCACAAAGGCCTTAACTACATCCGCCGCGGATATTTTGGTAAGCCTAAAAACAAACAAAATGCACTGACGCAAAACACGTGCCGTCGAAGACAGGTCTTACCTACCTCGGCGGCCGAGGCGGGCACCTGGGGCTTGTTTGGAATTTTCGTAAATATTTTTCTTATTCGAATTCAAGGCATCGCCTGACCCAGTGCGAGGCGAGATCCAAGATATGTGCGCCTGTACGAGGTAACTGTAAAATGCGACTTATCTAATTTATAAGGCGAGAGAGAGAGCCTTGGGAACAGATTGGAAGTAATTTTTGTAAATATTTTTCTCGTTCGAATTCAAAGCATCGCTTGACCCAGTATGAGGTAAAATATGCGTACCTGTCTAATGCAACTGTAAAATACGTCTTATCTGTTCATGTTAAAGAATATAAATAAATAAACATTTTATCGAAATGCAGTCAGGGTCGTAGCCAAGAAATATATATTTTTTTAAATAATCTCATATCGCGACATATGATTTATGTTGTACAAATCGTTTTCTTAACGACTAGTGAACCTAGCTAAATTGATAGGAAACCCTTATTCGAACCCTCATACGAAAACGAAATCTATTCGACTGACTGATTAAACAGTTCCTATAATCAAGATTAATGGTTTCTTTCGATCATTCTAACATACAACAGAGTACACAGAGAGTAATACAGAACTTACCTAAAAGAATTTGGGCATAGATGCATCATGAAAAGTTGAGTCAATATCGTAAACAATTTTTTACCGGGGAGTGCAAGTGTAGTGCAAGGCGAGGGAAATTTGAAGCAAGAAGCAGAAGCATTTGTGTTAGTTTGAAGAAACTGGGTAAGACGGACCCAAACAGTTGTAACACAAATTAAATTTATTAATAACAATAGCGGCAAAGCAATTACATTTGCTGTATAAAATCGTCGTTATAAAATGTTATTTATTTCTTTCCATTTTTTGTTCATTCGCAGATTGCCGCCTTATCAGGTTTTACAGTGGACCATATTCTACTGCCATGAAGAAGTGTATTTTTATATCATTTTCGAACTGCCCTTTTAGTTTTTTCTTACAAGAAAAGAGTGTATACTCAAATTTTTTTTTCAGATAAGTTCTGAATCCTCCTGTATACACAGCTGCAAATATCAATCTACCATTTTTAGAAGAGCAAACCCTTTGCAATTGATCAAAATGCCTTTTATTAAATATTTCTGACAGATAGAAAAAAAATATACCATATCAGCTCTGTATCTCAATTATAGTTAATTCGTTATTTATTCAAAATAAACAAGATCTAACAAGCGTCCTATTTTTAGATCACTACGTAAATGGTAAAATATCCTTATTTAAATTCATAACAACGAAGTAGGTCCGACGTATCTTAGCATTTAAAATCGGTAAAAGCATATTAATTCAAAAATATATTTTTCATTAATTTTCGCAATTAGCAACTATTTATATGTTTATCGTAACATTCTATAGGCTGTCTTACGGTGAAGGTCCATTAGAATCGATTTCAATTTTGAAAATTTAGGCACTGAGCTTTCGGAAGTGCTCTTTTTAAATAAAATACGGTAATTCTTGTAGCACTTCTGGTTATACCGGAAGTTATCATATACGTTCTTATTTTAAATGGAACACCTTGTATATTTTTGCATATTTCGATTTTACGCTTAATCTTAGGGGGGTCTTATATCAAACTTCGTTATATATATATATCTAATGCTCTTCGAGACATTTTAACTACATAAAAAAAAGTTGGTTTTCGATAGTCTAATTCAAAAATGCTTATTTTTCACATCGTGTAACCTGAAGTTTTGATATTTAAAAGAGAGATCGGGGGATGCCTATCATTGTCACAGACATTTTAAAATTGTTTAATTTTATATAGGGTAGTGAAAATTTATTGTCGAATTTGCTTAACTCCGAACCGCTAAAATCTCGATATTTTAAATGGAACACCCTGTATATTTAATCAAAAACTGTTGTAGAAGTTTGTTGGAGAGCGAGATAAAAAGTATTTACATTTTTCGCATGAAATTTCTTAAGGGATCTATTTCTAAGTTCGACTATTTAAACTTGACTCACCTTGTACAGGTAGCAGGTGAGTTTAAATCATAATAGATATTTTAGACACCCCTTCATGCACCTGCTCTGGGTCGGTTCTTACGCGGAACACCTTGTACCTATATGGTTGTTCATCTTTTACAAGATACCTAAGATTGAAGCATTCCCTTTCTAAAGCTAATTTTACTATCATCATTTTGGTAGTTTGTTTCTATTTTTCTATTACCATTTTGCCCCATTTCATTATTTATATCAACTTATCGAAAATTAAACATGCTGAAAATTCTCTGTCTGTAGACTGTAATAAAATGGGTATAAGGCGGTTTATTGCCCTAAAAATAGTAGCGTTGTTATAATTATTTTTGTAACATTCATGTCGACAAAAATATTATTTTGACAGTTATCAAATAATTATTATTCTTCAATATAAAGTTGATAAGCATAAACGTCTTTTAAGTTTAAGAATTTAGTTAAAAATGAATTCCATTGAAGAAACAGTAATTAATGCGTGCAGAAGTTTGTTACCGGACAAAAGTCTATGAAAATTTAATCAAATGGTGTACAGCGAAAGATGTATCCACAGTAACGGAAGATGTATTATTGTTTTTCTTAGAAAAAGCAGACATTGTCCCCTGATCAGAATACTCAATGTAGAAATTAATTATTTCAATAAGAAGCAGGATATTTCGAAATTTGGCCGAATGAAGGCTTTCATAAAAATGAAAAATGGCGGATATCAACGAAAATCTCAGGTATTTACAAAGGATAGTATATCAAAGGAAAACGCGGTAGCGATTTTTGGAGTAGCTGGAGCATGCCGAGCTGACGAGCTATATCTAAAAGTGCAGGACGTGGAGTATAAAAATTGTATCATGTCAGTGCAGATTCTTACTACCAAAAATAATGTGCAAAGAAGATTTGTATGTAGTAACAAACAATTGGATAACATTTGTTAATCATTATATGCAATACCGATCCAAAAAGGCTCAAGATGAACGCTTCTTTTGTCGGTATGAGCGTGGCAGATGTGTAATCAGGTGATTGGAAAGCATACAATTTCAAAAATTCCGTACGACATAGCTGAATTTCTTAAAATTTCATACCCAAATCAGTACACCAGCCACTCGTTTCGGAGAACGTCCTCTACATTACTAGAAACTGCCCCAGGTGTGGACATTTTAGATATGAACAGGCATGGGGGGTGGAAGTCGTCAGGGGTAGAGGAAGGATATATAGCAGATTCAGTGACCCATAAAATAGAAGTTGCTAATAAAATCATGCCCGAAAAATCGATATCTATTCAGCAAAGCAAACATTCAGATACATAATTTAATGCTTATGTTGCGCAAACGACAGCATTTTTAACATTTCCAGTGGTGTTGTTTTAGAACAGGATTTCAATCAACATTTGCCGTTAAATCTTTCAGAAACATACATACTGTAATTTTACATATAATTTCCACTCTAAATAAACATTTGACAATAATAATTTGACGTTCTTATTTTTTCGTCGCCCAGGGCAAGAAAGTTTTTCATACTTCTCTTTAAAATAAAAAAATATACTTTCTTGGTAGGGGAGGGGGGTGGAATTAAAAGTTTATTTCGTATGGTGACGTTCGTTTTCGACTACAGAATTGTGTGCGTGAACTTAGCCCCCCATTTTTTGATAAATTAAAAAATAAATTACAGAATCGTGTTTACTACGTAGCCTCCCACTTCGCCAAAATCGTATTTTTCTTTAATGTGCTATATTGTGCTAGTTGTTCCGAACATTGTGCCGTTTAAAGAAATTTGATATTTGCCTCCCTTCCCCGGAAAATCCGGACAAACCGGAAATTTGGGCGGGAACTTATCCCTCCATTTTTACCGAAAATTAAAAACCGAGATTGTGTTTTCCGGATTTTCCAGAGAACGGTAATAGATATCAAATTTCTTTAAACGGCACAATGTTCAGGATAACTAGCACAATTCAACACAAACCCGTTTCGAAAACAATGAGGGGCTATAAATGATACTGCAGGAAACAACTACTCCGCAGACTAATGCCCCGATCGGCATTAAATTACACCTGCAGTATCTGTGCGAACAGTCAAGAACCCTTGTCGGCCACTCCACCAGACATAGACCGGTTTCGGGCTTGTTAGCCCTCATCAGTATGCCATAGGTGAGAGACAAGGGTTCTTGGCTGTTCACACAGATACTGCAAGTGTAACTCAATGCCGGTCGGGGCATTAGCACGCGGAGTAGTTGTTTCCTGCAGTATCATTTATAGATTTAATGGCGCGTCGCCTAGGGCGAGAGGTCCGCGGTTAAGTACCTACTGCAATGCAGGTCGCTTCCTACAAGTCGAGCCGCTTAGGCCGAGCAGCAAGTAGCAGACCAGTTATATGTCAATGGAGGACTAAGTTCACGCCCAAATTTACGGTTTTCCGGGGAACGGAGGCAGATATCAAATTTCTTTAAACGGCAAAATATTCGGAACAAGTAGCACAATTCAGCACATTAAAGAAAAACACGATTTTCGCAAAGTACTTGGTACAGTAAGATCGTGTCAACATTTCCGGTTTTTACGGATTTCCCGGAGAAGGGAAATAGATATCAATATTATTTAAACGGCACAATGTAGCACAAATCCGGCACAATTTAGCACAACTGTTATTTTTTATTTTATAAAAAAATGGGGAGTTAAACTTCACACCTAAATTTCGGTTGTTCCGGATTTTCCGGAGAACGGTGGCAGATATCACATTTCTTTAAACGGCACAATGTTCGGAACAACTAGCACGATATAGCACATTTAAGAAAAATACGATTTTCGCTAAGTGGGGGGGCTACATGGAAAACACGATTTTTTAAATTTTCTAGGAAAATGGCTATTATTTTTCTTTACGGCACAATGTAGCACAAATCCGGCACAATTCAGCACAACCTTTATTTTTTAGTTTATCAAAAAATGGGGGGCTACATTCACGCACATTACAGAATTCTACTATCGAAAATAGGCGAGAACAAAATGTGAACACCAGAAGATGTCAGTTCACTCCTGCCTACCTGCCTTCGAATGTTAAGATAGCTCCGGAAACTCCACAGTTCCTCAATCCCGAAATGTGTCGGAAATAAGCTCACCGACCCACGCAAAAACACTCACAGACGGAAATAGAAGCAAAACAAGGCACCTAGACAGCGTCTCCGGCGTCGGCGTCCGCGTTACCGGTTCCGAAAGTCCTTTTTGGAGGAGAGGCGCGCGTTCTCGCCGACGCCGCCGATGACAAGCCCGTTGATGCTTCGCGGAGGCACGAATTAACGCCGTGCTCTTTGGTCTCGAGTAATCACAGACACTGCCGCCCGTGCTCTATCCGCCAGGCCGGAGATAAAAGGTCGGTTAATAGCTGACGGGAGACGTACGAGGGTCGGACGATATGTTCTGGGAATGCACTAGCAGGGGGTCCGGTCATTGTTTTCATGAACTGCTTAACAGTTTTAGGAAAATTTAAAGGAAGTGCTAGGGGTTAGAGAAATGAGAAATAAACTACAGTCGGATTTCAAAATGTTTGAGAGGGCCATCAATTTTTTTCTATCTGCTTCTTAATTATAAAACAGATGGACGTTGTAATCATGGCGTCGGATATTGGCCTACTATGTATTAGTAGCTGTTGTAAGTGAGGAATTATTTCTTCTATGTGTGTGAAGTTAGAAACGTTTTTGATCAGAAACGTTTCTGGTAATCGCGGCCACGGTGTCATTTAGGTGGAGCGGCAAGTGCTCAATTTAAGCAATAGACCTTTTGCGCCACCCGTAACTATAGGACAATACTACAACATTATTACTTTCTTAGATATTTCTGCTATTAACTTAACTTCAGAAACGAATTTTCGCTTCATAATAAATATTTTTTTTCTCAAAAAGTATAGAGTGTGCCACCTTGAATTTTTCACAGAATATGTAAAAAGAGATGCCGTTTCGATCCTTGCAATTAGTTTTTTTGCAAAAATCCGTACGAGACGTAGAATTTAGGCTTAACTTCAGAAACGAATTTTCGCTCCATAATAAATATTTTTTTTCTCAAAAACTCTAGAGTGTGCCACCTTGAATTTTTCACAGAATATGTAACAAGAGATGCCCTTTCGATCTCTGCTATTAGTTTTTCTCAAAAACCCGTACGAGATGTATAAATTGCGCTGAACTTCAGAAACGAATTTTCTCGCCATAATAAATAATTTTTTTCTCAAAAACTATAGAGTGTGCCACCGTGAATTATTCACAAAATATGTAAAAAGAGGTGCTCTTTCGATCCTTGCTATCAGTTTTTTTCAAAAACCCGTACGAGACGTAGAATTTACGCATAAACTTCAGAAACGAATTTTCGCTCCATAACAAATATTTTTTTTTCAAAAACTATAGAGTGTGCCACCTCGAATTTTTCACAAAGTATGTAAAAAGACAGGCGCTTTCGATTCCTGCCTTTAGTTTTTTTTCAAAAACCCGTACGAGACGTAGAATTTACGCATAAACTTCAGAAACGAATTTTCTCTCCATAATAAATAATTTTTTTCTCAAAAACTATAGAGTGTGCCACCGTGAATTTTTCACAAAATATGTAAAAAGACATGCGCTTTCGATCTCTGCCTTTAGTTTTTTTCAAAAACCCGTACGAGACGTAGAATTTACGCATAACCTTCAGAAACGAATTTTCGCTCCATAATAAATAATTTTTTTCTCAAAAACTATAGAGTGTGCCACCGTGAATTTTTCACAAAATATGTAAAAAAGGTGCTCTTTCGATCCTTGCTATCAGTTTTTTTCAAAAACCCGTACGAGACGTAGAATATACGCATAAACTTCAGAAACTAATTTTCGCTCCATAATAAATATTTTTTTTCTCAAAAACTATAGAGTGTGCCACCTCGAATTTTTCACAAAGTATGTAAAAAGACAGGCGCTTTCGATTCCTGCCTTTAGTTTTTTTCAAAAACCCGTACGAGTGGCAAAATTTACGTTTAAAATTCAGAAACGAATTTTTTCTCCATAATAAATAATTTTTTTCTCAAAAACTATAGAGTGTGCCACCATGAATTTTTCACAAAATATGTAAAAAGAGATGCCCTTTCGATCTCTGCCTTTAGTTTTTTTTAAAAACCCGTACGAGACGTAGAATATAGGTTTAACTTCAGAAACGAATTTTCTCTCCATAATAAATATTTTTTTTCTCAAAAACTATAGAGTGTGCCACCTTGAATTTTTCACAAAATATGTAAAATGAGATGCCCTTTCGATCTCTGCCTTTAGTTTTTTTTAAAAACCCGTACGAGACGTGGAATATAGGCTTAACTTCAGAAACGAATTTTCTCTCCATAATAAATAATTTTTTTCTCAAAAACTATAGAGTGTGCCACCGTGAATTTTTCACAAAATATGTAAAAAGAGGTGCTCTTTCGATACTTGCTATCAGTTTTTTTCAAAACCCCGTACGAGACGTAGAATTTACGCATAAACTTCAGAAACGAATTTTCGCTCCATAATAAATAATTTTTTTCTCAAAAACTATAGAGTGTGCCACCTCGAATTTTTCACAGAGTATGTAAAAAAACAGGCGCTTTCGATTCCTGCCTTTAGTTATTTTCAAAAACCCGTACGAGACGTAGAATTTACGCATAAACTTCAGAAACGAATTATCTCTCCATAATAAATAATATTTTTCTGAAAAACTATAGAGTGTGCCACCTTGAATTTTTCACAAAATATGTAAAAAGAGATGCCCTTTCGATCTCTGCCTTTAGTTTTTTTTAAAAACCCGTACGAGACGTAGAATATAGGTTTAACTTCACAAACGAATTTTCTCTCCATAATAAATATTTTTTTTCTCAAAAACTATAGAGTCTGCCACCGTGAATTTTTCACAAAATATGTAGAAAAAGGTGCTCTTTCGATCCTTGCTATCAGTTTTTTTCAAAAACCCGTACGAGACGTAGAATTTAGGCATAAACTTCAGAAACGAATTTTCTCTCCATAATAAATAATTTTTTTCTCAAAAACTATAGAGTGTGCCACCGTGAATTTTTCACAAAATATGTAAAGAGACATGCGCTTTCGATCTCTGCCTTTAGTTTTTTTTAAAAACCCGTACGAGATGTAGAATTTACGCATAAACTTCAGAAACGAATTTTCTCTCCATAATAAATAATTTTTTTCTCAAAAACTATAGAGTGTGCCACCGTGAATTTTTCACAAAATATGCAAAGAGAGATGTCCTTCCGATCCCTGCTATCAGTTTTTTTCAAAAATCCGTACGAGACGTAGAATTTAGGCTTAACTTCAGAAACGAATTTTCGCTCTATAATAAATATTTTTTTCTCAAAAACTCTATAGTGTGCCACCTTGAATTTTTCACAGAATATGTAAAAAGAGATGCCCTATCGATCCCTGCTATCAGTTTTTTTCAAAAACCCGTACGAGTTGTAGAAATTGCCCTGAACTTCAGAAACGAATTTTCTCTCCATAATAAATAATTTTTTTCTCAAAAACTATAGCGTGTGCCACCGTGAATTTTTCACAAAATATGTAAAAAGAGGTGCTCTTTCGATCCTTGCTATCAGTTTTTTTCAAAAACCCGTACGAGACGTAGAATTTACGCATAAACTTCAGAAACGAATTTTCGCTCCATAACAAATATATTTTTCTCAAAAACTATAGAGTGTGGCACCGTGAATTTTTCACAAAATATGTAAAAAGACATGCGCTTTCGATCTCTGCTATTAGTTTTTCTCAAAAACGTACGAGTAGTAAAATTTACGTTTTAAATTCAGAAACGATTTTCGCTCTATAATAAATATTTTTTTCTCAAAAACTCTAGAGTGTGCCACCTTGAATTTTTCACAGAATATGTAAAAAGAGATGCTCTATCGATCCCTGCTATCAGTTTTTTTCAAAAACCCGTACGAGTTGTAGAAATTGCCCTGAACTTCAGAAACGAATTTTCTCTCCATAATAAATAATTTTTTTCTCAAAAACTATAGCGTGTGCCACCGTGAATTTTTCACAAAATATGTAAAAAGAGGTGCTCTTTCGATCCTTGCTATCAGTTTTTTTCAAAAACCCGTACGAGACGTAGAATTTACGCATAAACTTCAGAAACGAATTTTCGCTCCATAACAAATATATTTTTCTCAAAAACTATAGAGTGTGGCACCGTGAATTTTTCACAAAATATGTAAAAAGACATGCGCTTTCGATCTCTGCTATTAGTTTTTCTCAAAAACGTACGAGTAGTAAAATTTACGTTTTAAATTCAGAAACGAATTTTCTCTCCATAATAAATATGTTTTTTTCAAAAACTATAGAGTGTGCCATCTCGAATTTTTCACAAATTATGTAAAAAGACAGGCGCTTTCGATTCCTGCCTTTAGTTTTTTTCAAAAACCCGTACGAGACGTAGAATATAGGTTTAACTTCAGAAACGAATTTTCTCTCCATAATAAATAATTTTTTTCTCAAAAACTATAGAGTGTGCCACCGTGAATTTTTCACAAAATATGTAAAAAGACATGCGCTTTCGATCTCTGCTATTAGTTTTTCTCAAAATCTCGTACGAGTAGTAAAATTTACATTTAAAATTCAGAAACGAATTTTCTCTCCATAATAAATATGTTTTTCTGAAAAACTATAGAGAAAAAAATTATTTATTATGGAGAGAAAATTCGTTTCTGAAGTTTATGCGTAAATTCTACGTCTCGTACGGGTTTTTGAAAAAAATGATAGCAAGGATCGAAAGAGCACCTCTTTTTACATATTTTGTGAAAAATTCAAGGTGGCACACTCTATAGTTTTTGAGAAAAAAATTATTTATTATGGAGAGAAAATTCGTTTCTGAAGTTTATGCGTAAATTCTACGTCTCGTACGGGTTTCTGAAAAAAACTGATAGCAGGGATCGAAATGACATCTCTATTTACATATTTTGTGAAAAATTCAAGGTGGCACACTCTATAGTTTTTGAGAAAAAAATTATTTATTATGGAGAGAAAATTCGTTTCTGAAGTTAAACTTATATTCTACGTCTCGTACGGGTTTTTGAAAAAAACTGATAGCAAGGATCTAAAGAGCACCTCTTTCTACATATTTTGTAAAAAATTCACGGTGGCACACTCTATAGTTTTTGAGAAAAAAAATATTTATTATGGAGAGAAAATTCGTTTGTGAAGTTCAGCGCAACTTCTACAACTCGTACGGGTGTTTGAAAAAAGCTGATAGTAGGGATCGATAGAGCATCTCTTTTTACATATTTTGTGAAAAATTCAAGGTGGCACACTCTATAGTTTTTGAGAAAAAAATTATTTATTATGGAGGGAAAATTCGTTTCTGAAGTTTATGCGTAAATTCTACGTCTCGTACGGGTTTTTGAAAAAAACTAAAGGCAGGAATCGAAAGCGCCAGTCTTTTTACATACTTTGTGAAAAATTCGAGGTGGCACACTCTATAGTTTTTGAGAAAAAAATTATTTATTATGGAGAGAAAATTCGTTTCTGAAGTTAAACCTATATTCTACGTCTCGTACGGGTTTTTAAAAAAAACTAAAGGCAGAGATCGAAAGGGCATCTCTTTTTACATATTTTGTAAAAAATTCAAGGTGGCACACTCTATAGTTTTTGAGAAAAAAATTATTTATTATGGAGAGAAAATTCGTTTCTGAAGTTTATGCGTAAATTCTACGTCTCGTACGGGTTTTTGAAAAAAACTAAAGGCAGGAATCGAAAGCGCCTGTCTTTTTACATACTTTGTGAAAAATTCGAGGTGGCACACTCTATAGTTTTTGAGAAAAAAATATTTATTATGGAGCGAAAATTCGTTTCTGAAGTTAAACCTATATTCTACGTCTCGTACGGGTTTTAAAAAAAAACTAAAGGCAGAGATCGAAAGGGCATCTCTTTTTACATATTTTGTGAAAAATTCAAGGTGGCACACTCTATAGTTTTTGAGAAAAAAATTATTTATTATGGAGAGAAAATTCGTTTCTGAAGTTTATGCGTAAATTCTACGTCTCGTACGGGTTTTTGAAAAAAAACTAAAGGCAGGAATCGAAAGCGCCTGTCTTTTTACATACTTTGTGAAAAATTCGAGGTGGCACACTCTATAGTTTTTGAGAAAAAAATTATTTATTATGGAGAGAAAATTCGTTTCTGAAGTTAAACCTATATTCTACGTCTCGTACGGGTTTTTAAAAAAAACTAAAGGCAGAGATCGAAAGGGCATCTCTTTTTACATATTTTGTGAAAAATTCAAGGTGGCACACTCTATAGTTTTTGAGAAAAAAATTATTTATTATGGAGAGAAAATTCGTTTCTGAAGTTAAACCTATATTCTACGTCTCGTACGGGTTTTAAAAAAAAACTAAAGGCAGAGATCGAAAGGGCATCTCTTTTTACATATTTTGTGAAAAATTCAAGGTGGCACACTCTATAGTTTTTGAGAAAAAAATTATTTATTATGGAGAGAAAATTCGTTTCTGAAGTTTATGCGTAAATTCTACGTCTCGTACGGGTTTTTGAAAAAAAACTAAAGGCAGGAATCGAAAGCGCCTGTCTTTTTACATACTTTGTGAAAAATTCGAGGTGGCACACTCTATAGTTTTTGAGAAAAAAATATTTATTATGGAGCGAAAATTCGTTTCTGAAGTTAAACCTATATTCTACGTCTCGTACGGGTTTTAAAAAAAAACTAAAGGCAGAGATCGAAAGGGCATCTCTTTTTACATATTTTGTGAAAAATTCAAGGTGGCACACTCTATAGTTTTTGAGAAAAAAATTATTTATTATGGAGAGAAAATTCGTTTCTGAAGTTTATGCGTAAATTCTACGTCTCGTACGGGTTTTTGAAAATAACTAAAGGCAGGAATCGAAAGCGCCTGTCTTTTTACATACTTTGTGAAAAATTCGAGGTGGCACACTCTATAGTTTTTGAGAAAAAAATATTTATTATGGAGCGAAAATTCGTTTCTGAAGTTAAACCTATATTCTACGTCTCGTACGGGTTTTAAAAAAAAACTAAAGGCAGAGATCGAAAGGGCATCTCTTTTTACATATTTTGTGAAAAATTCAAGGTGGCACACTCTATAGTTTTTGAGAAAAAAATTATTTATTATGGAGAGAAAATTCGTTTCTGAAGTTTATGCGTAAATTCTACGTCTCGTACGGGTTTTTGAAAAAAACTAAAGGCAGGAATCGAAAGCGCCTGTCTTTTTACATACTTTGTGAAAAATTCGAGGTGGCACACTCTATAGTTTTTGAGAAAAAAATTATTTATGATGGAGAGAAAATTCGTTTCTGAAGTTAAACCTATATTCTACGTCTCGTACGGGTTTTTAAAAAAAACTAAAGGCAGAGATCGAAAGGGCATCTCTTTTTACATATTTTGTGAAAAATTCAAGGTGGCACACTCTATAGTTTTTGAGAAAAAAATTATTTATTATGGAGAGAAAATTCGTTTCTGAAGTTAAACCTATATTCTACGTCTCGTACGGGTTTAAAAAAAAACTAAAGGCAGAGATCGAAAGGGCATCTCTTTTTATATATTTTGTGAAAAATTCAAGGTGGCACAGTCTATAGTTTTAGAGAAAAAAATTATTTATTATGGAGAGAAAATTCGTTTCTGAAGTTTATGCGTAAATTCTACGTCTCGTACGGGTTTTTGAAAATAACTAAAGGCAGGAATCGAAAGCGCCTGTCTTTTTACATACTTTGTGAAAAATTCGAGGTGGCACACTCTATAGTTTTTGAGAAAAAAATATTTATTATGGAGCGAAAATTCGTTTCTGAAGTTTATGCGTAAATTCTACGTCTCGTACGGGTTTTTGAAAAAAACTGATAGCAAGGATCGAAAGAGCACCTCTTTTTACATATTTTGTGAAAAATTCACGGTGGCACACTCTATAGTTTTTGAGAAAAAAATTATTTATTATGGAGAGAAAATTCGTTTCTGAAGTTCAGCGCAAATTCTACAACTCGTACGAGTTTTTGAAAAAAACTGATAGCAGGGGATCGATAGGGCATCTCTTTTTACATATTTTGTGAAAAATTCAGGGTGGCACACTCTATAGTTTTTGAGAAAAACATATTTATTATGGAGAAAGAATTCGTTTCTGAATTTTAAACGTAAATTTTGCCACTCGTACGGGTTTTTGAGAAAAACTAATAGCAGGGATCGAAACGGCATCTCTTTTTACATATTCTGTGAAAAATTCAAGGTGGCACACTCTATACTTTTTGAGAAAAAAAATATTTATTATGAAGCGAAAATTCGTTTCTGAAGTTAAGTTAATAGCAGATATATGTAAGAAAGTAATAATGTTGTAGTACTGACCTATAGTTACGGGTGGCGCAAAAGGTCTATTCCTTAAATTGAGCACTTGCCGCTCCACCTAAATGACACCGTGGCCGCGATTACCAGAAACGTTTCTGAACAAAAACGTTTCTAACTTCACACACATATTTCTTCTAGATAACCTGAGAACTCAAATAACTTGTGACTGTTGTGAGTGTTTCTTGTAGTCTGATTGATGATGTAGTAAATTTAATTAAAACTATGCGTCGGCATGAACTAACAGGATTAATATTTTCTTTTCTCATTTATAATTGCACAAGAGGTTTGAATGAATATCACATTTTCATGAGGAAACAAAGTTTTTGCATACGTATTTCTTCTATTTGTCATTTCTTCAACTATTTCCATGACAATATCATTTTCTGCACCAAACATATTCAGTGTAAAATACAGTAACGCCACTCTACTAGTTATTTCTGGCATAAACTAAAATCTACTGGTCACAGTTTCAAATTTATGTGCAAACGCTATAGTCAAACCTATGCATTATGCTAATTTTCAACCACACATCGAGAACGGAATTGTTAACATACATATAACAACGTAAACTAAAGAAAATCTCTATTACAAAAATGGTTTGTGTAACAATAACCGGCCTACACATTCCTCGGATATAATCAAATCTTATTGTAAACATTGTAGGTGTTCGGAGATATATTCTTTAGTGTACTATCATTTAAAATACTGTGAATTTATTATACAGGGTGTCTGAGAAAATGTGGGAAATCTCTCGGGTGCAGGTAGAACATGAAAGAATAAGATGATAAGGGAGGAAAATGTAACGGATTGGAAAAGAAAGGCGAAGGACAGAATGGAATGGAGGAGAATAACACAGCTCTGGGCCTAAAAGGCCTGTAAACAGCTTTATATATATATTGAGTACTTTAAAAGTTATTCAAGAAAAAACGATCTTCAGCGGCGTCCTTCAGGGACACACATCTGCGTAGGGAGAGCCTGTAGGAAAAAAAGGAACTTGTCATCTTATTTTTTCATGTTCTATCTACATACGAGAAATCTCCCATATTTTCCCGGACACCCACTATAATCTACGTTAGAAATTCTCTGCATTCTTCTCCTTTTACAATTTATTAGATCTAATGAAGTCGTTCCATACAAGCCAAATCAAAATACATGTTATTCTGAAATAGTTGGAATATTTAAAATATGTTTCAGCAACGGAAGAACGATTTTTTAGCGGAAGATCGAATTAAACCGTTTTATGAAATCTTCGGTATCAACATAGTTTCTGCAGGAAGACCTACTTAAACCGTAATAGGTTAAACAAACGTCCAGTGTAAAAGGACGAGCCGTAACATTACAATTTTGATGGGAACGACCTACACTTCTCTACAACTGCTACTATCTTGCGTAGGCTCATTTATAACAAGTATTTGATGGAATATTTTGTTGCACATTTGAAAACATTAAAAGGTTTCACACTTCAATCACCAGGTGGATTTTACTTTGGATCAAATCAGTTTCAAGTGAACCCTTTTCTTGTTATTGTATCGCCCTTGTATAATTTAACCAGAAGCTCTGTCGCCAACATTCTTTCTGGCTGTCGAGATAACAAATTTACTGACGTATCGCAAAGAAAGTCATATTTTAGTGCTGACAAATGGTAACTAACGCAATAACCCAAGTACAGACAATACATATAGATAACGGATTTTTAATGGGCCAAATACTGTGTAACACTGAAAAATATAAACAGTGATGATGCATTCGGCCTGTCAGTGTTTACTTCACGATATGCTAATACATGTAATAAATAACCCTGTATGCTGTTCTATTGTTTTAGAAATAAAGCAATATGCAGAAAAAACCGATCTTGAAAAGAAACTATAACGAAGCTAACACTCGATTTGCTATAAATTTTTGTCATGTCTTACAGAAGTGGAGGTATCTTTTACATAAAAAAATATGTTTATATCCATTGAATGAACAAATAAAATGTGCATATACTTATTTCCTTCTCTTTTTCATAATTCCCAAGTAAACATACAATTAAGGTCTCTAAACTGTCTTAATGATAATGACCCCAATAAAGTGGACCAGTCTGAAGATTCAACTACACATATGTATTCGTTTAATTAGAGTTAACGACCAATTTGTTAATATATAGAACAGGAAAATTAAAATCTTACCACTTACAACGCAGCAAAAGTTGATACAATGTAGACATATTTGAAATAAACGGTCATAAAGCTTTAACACAAAAGCTGCTTTGTTTCTCTCAGATTTTTTGTGATCATGATTTCAAAATCTGCAACAGAACTGCAACGTGATTGGCTAATAAGAATATTACTGTCGATTTTGAAAACAAATTTGCGAAAAAAACAATGACCAAATCCTTACTTTTATAAGGTTCGACATAATTAATTCTATTTTAAATAATACTTTGCAGGCTACTTGTTTATATTCATTCATCGAACTAGTTTTTGTTGTACTAATATTTCACAACTCATCAGTCAATATAGCCTGAATTTATACATGCTTGTATTTATTTAGACTACGACTTAATTCCATTTTTTTTCTCTTCAACCGTCCAAACCGATTAATTCATTAAACAAATTTTTTATACACTTCATGCCGTCGAATCTTAATTTGCAATCAGTTGTAAGTGTAAACACCATTAAAACTAACAACTGACGTTACGAATTGCCGACACCTTGACCTTCGGCTCGTGCTGAGCCGACAAAGAAAAATATTAAAAAAAAAAGAATAAACCCATGCGCATGTTCCTCCAATTTTCGACTCTGTTTCGAAATGCGGAGCCGTGTCACGTACGTTTATTATTTTATTAGGACAAGAATTAGTACTAAAATGCGTACTTCACGGTGTGATAAACAAGAATTATACAACTGGTCGTAACGTAATAACATTATTTACATACACTATTTGCGGTTTTCACAGGACCGGCTTCAGTTCTGAGGGACACAAAATACCATCGAAACAAAGATTTTACGGCCAAGACAATGATGTATGGTACAGGTAGTTTACTCATATTGCTGCGTATTTTTGGCGGCAAAATATGACAATTTAATCCTACTTAAGACACAGTTGTTCTTTTAAAATTGTTTTTTCTTCGGATTTTCGCGTATCGCTTTGAAATTTTTTTGTTATAAAGCAAATCCTCAAGAGTATTATTGTAAACGATGCATAAAAAACAAACGTGAAAACAAGAAGTTATTTTATCCCCCCACTTTTTTCGTTCGATCGTATGCCTATGGACGATTTTTTATAACGTCATAATGTACAATTTTGTATAGAATATTTTATTACTTTTGACAATTCTTTTTCGATATAAATTCGATTTTTGAACATGCAACGTTAGATAGAGATAGTCGCAGCAAAATGAGTAGCATTTCAAATTACAAAGGAACAATTTGTAATGTTCTAACTTGCTCTAAAGTGTTCTAACTTATTTTATATAATGTTCTGAACATACAGATGTATAATTTTTACACAAACAAATGTTTTTTATATAAATTTGTTTATTAATTGAAAACTGTAATTTTAATTAACTATATTTTAATTGCTCCACATGTACAACTGCCTCTGAAATGCATAAACGAGCAATAAAGAGTATCTAACATTTTGAAAAATCTATGGTTTAGCCTATTTTTTTCAGTGGCATTTGTAATACACCATTTCATTTCATTAATTTTTTTGATCAATTCAATTCTCAATTGATTCGGAATAAACGTTGTCCTTCATAAATCCCCAAACACTGAAGACCAATGTGATAAAATCGGGGGAGCGTGATGGCCATTGAATAGTTGCCTCTCTTCCACATCCAATTCATCGATTTGTATTTAATCCAATATGAGGAGGATCACCATCAAGTTGCATCTACATATTTTGATGACGAGAGAGATTTTGTCGATTAAAGAGAAAAAATCATTTTACAGCAATTAGTATACAATATCTGTTTAACTAATCTTAAATCCATGGTTTTTTCTTAATAAACGAATTTACATTTATAAAAAATATTTATGTGTGTAAAAATGGCACATCTGTCTAGTCCTATATTCAGAGACACTCTGTAGGTATAAAATAAGTTAGAACACTACAAATTGTTCCTTTGTAATTTGAACATGTTTAGGACAACTCATTTTGCTGCGACTAGCTATATCTAACGTGGCTTGCTCAAAAATCAAATTCATCTCAATAAAGAAAAGTTTTACAAAAAATTGTCAAGAGTAATGAAATATTCTAAACAAAATTATACATTATGAAAATTATACATTATGACGTTATTAAAAATCGTCCATAGGCTTAAAATTACCTCCTCGTTTCTACGTTTGTTTTTTAGGCACTGTTTACAATAACACTTTTGAGGACTTGGTTAATAACAAGAAGTATATCTATAAAATTTCAAAGTGATACGCAAAAATCTGAAGAAATTATAACGAAAAAACTTTTAACACCATGTATCTTTTTGTATATAGATACGAGTAGTACAGTAAGTAGGGTTAAATCGTCATTATTTGCCGCCAAATATATGCAGTCAACGAGATGACATGCTTTTTTATTCTACCCTGTATAATGGAGTGCCTTAAGTGTGTCAATGATTTCTTTATTGCTATCACTCTAGACCACTAGAAGGTAACATCATAAATTTCGTTACTCTAAACTCTAAGTGAAAATTTATAGCTGAAGTATATAAGAGAAGAAAGTCTTTTTACTGCAGTTCATAAATTGTGTATGATAAATAGGTAACTAATAAAAATAAATATTTGAAGTTCCCGCCGTCTTGATGGAGCTGAACTATCACAGATGTTGTTATTTTTTTATATTTTGTAATGTACGGCGCCTTTCCCTGTGCGTTTTCAACGACGTTGAAGGGTAATTTCTGACTTGTAAGATCAAAGGCACAGACTCAGAATCATCGTCTTTATTGTTCCATAAAAGTGATCTCTCCATTGAAACCACAACTACTACGAAGTTATTCCTCAATCCAATAATAAATAGCTATTGTTTGTACCTTTTCAAACACTTAAATAAAAAATTCGTAGACCAAAGCAAGCATGGATATGACAAGAGACAAAATTATTTTAGAAAATTAATTAATTTACTTTAAAAATGGATGACTACTTATCAAATACACCTCGTAGCCGACCTATCAACGCGTCGACATCCATAAGACTTAGAAAACCAAACCAATCATAAATAATGACCCTCCAAAATGCATAAGTACTCACACACTCAAGTAGCAGTCCCGTAAGTAGTTTATTTAGTTACCAGCTCGAGTAGGTTTAGGAACTAAACAGTTACAATGACTATACGGGCCATTAAACTGAACGGATTTCGTAATACTTTGAGTCATACCTAGAGCTTTATTCGTTCTGAATCACGGCGGTTTTTTCGGCTGTCACTTTCACCCAAACCGCAAAATAAAAATTTTACGACGCGCCATTTATAAACGTGCAGCTCTAAATATACACACATGTAAATAGAAAGTATTTATCAATATAAACAGAGGAAGTAAGTGTCAGAACGTCATGAGTCACACTGTAGCAGATACATAATTATCTCTTTTTATAATTAGTTGGACGCAATCAAGAAATTATGTAATCAGTTGTGTTCATATATTTAAATTAAACAATGTTACCAACCCAAAACAATTAAACCAAGTCTAGAACCGTGTTGTAACATTTTTAAAAGGGTCTAATTCAGCTATAATTTGTACGAGGAGCTATACTTTTTACCTTTTTATAACGTTATCGTTAATTTTGGTGAGATTTATAACTGTTTCATATTTTTTCCATACATCAGCCACATGTTTTGATTCGTTTGTTTTGATCTTTGGTCTATTTTTGAATATAAACTAAAATTATCATCACATCTTGTTAACAGATTTTGACGTGACTAGCTGTTTTTAGAACAAAAACTATTTTTAATATCAAAACATAAATATAGACACCATACCATTTAAAATAATGATCCATCTTCGTTCTAATAATTAAATATCTAGTCGTAATATTAATTGATACATAATTCTACATTGTCTAATGGCCGGTTTCTCAACATTTGGCGCTATCCATTCGATAACTATCGAGTACATAAATTTATCAGACCGATAACTTTATATTGGTTTCTGAACGCATGCCTTCCAAATTTTGTTGAATACATAACAGTTGAATGGATATCTTAATATCTGCAATAATCATAGAGAGAGCTAGCAAATGCACAACTGTTTGCAGATGCCATTTATGGAAGTAAGACACTTTCAAGAAATAATTGTAGATGGCGCCACTATCGGCTACCTAATGATATCACATCACATTAACTAAATAAAAATATATATAAACCAGCTGCATAAAAACGAAGTTATTAAAACCTTTTCTAATACTGTTAGTAAATTTGTTCTAGTACTAGAGACTTGAATACTATCTCCTATTAAATCTATCAGTAAATTTACAGTTTCTTTCGTTAAGGTCGCCGTATTTCTCGCCGTAAAATGATCAAATTTGTGGTTTTTTAGGTACTGAAATTTTTAAAAATAAAACGCGTAGAACAAAAGTAATATCAAAAATAAAATTACTGATGTTTTGTTTATACACTTACTATTTAAACTCTCTTCAAATAATATAATAACTTTTGAAATGCATTTGTATGACACACATTATTTCGCTATTATAACTCCACATTTTAACAATTATTTTCACATACTTATAAACAAAAGTGAACAATGTTATATGCAGAAATATGTAAGTTTATGTTATAACAATGTTTACATCTATAGCTGAATTTAAAAAAATACGTATTTTGAAAGTTTTCAGTGCCTAACAATTTGCTGGATAAATCGCTTTCTGACGTTATACATTGATTTTATTTCGGTACCTTTGAATATTCGCTGGTGGCATGAGATAACATTGTTGTTATTTGCTAAACTTTATATTATTCAGTTCTTAAATGTCTAAAATTACTTGTATTTGTAGAAAACACTATATCAAGAATACGGCGCCCGTAAACCTTTCTCGAAATTCTGTCGCTGTATTTTTCATACTGGTTTTCTCTTTCACGATAACGCCTTGGCCGTTCAAGATATCTGACTATATTTAAATATTCTTCATCTGAAGAGGCAGACGAATCAGAATTTTCCATTGCACAAAGTAATCGTCACGAAAATATCAAAAAAAGTTGGGTTAAGCCTTACAATAAAGATGTAAACAAGCAACAGCTAAATCGCTGCGCGCGTGCGTTAATGTTTATTGGGCAGATATCTTACCATTTTTCTTTGGATATCTGTTCGATAACTTATGCAATAGATAAGCATTATCGAATGGTTCAGAAACCGAATTCATGGGATATCTCCAGTTTATGGAATCGATAAGTTTATTTAATAGATATCTACTAGTTGAGAAACCGGCCATAAAGTGGTTAAAAAGGTTGCAGAGGATATACATGGTGTAATATTAATCCGAAGTTATTAATTTTTAGTCAAATACATACTAGAGTTTTTTAACCTATCTGTGTTGCCTGTTGTTACCGCTTTACGGTTGTCTGACTACCAGCTTCTCTAGCGTCGGCAACAGAAAAACAAAAACACAAACATTTAGCTGTGATATAGCAACGCAGATGTAACGTTGCTCGTTTCATCGCTCGCCACTTTGTGATGTTCTGACTAGGAATTTGTTGTCAACAAGGAGCGCTGCTTTACCGGGGGTTATGGGTTGATTTGCTTCAATTTAAAACAACGAGTTTTTTCGATTTTCTTTTTGCTGACGCCTACGTAAAATTAATGACATTATGACTGATTCATTCTGTACATTTTTTAAAGTCAATTTAAAAGTCAAACCATAGTCAGGGTGAATCAGAACTTATACAGGGTTAACTATGACTTAGTACAAATATTTTAAGAGGGGATAGGGAAAAATAAGAATTAACGGAATCGCCCTTCAAAAAAATTCCAAACTTATTTATAAAGCCAAAAAAAATTTTTTTCGATATTATTTTAAATCCTTATTTAACGCCGCCAATGAACTTGCTTGTTGGTTGCATACTCTACAAGCATGCAACAGTCGCTCATCAGTCAGTATCGCTGTCATGTCATAATTGAATTCATGTGTTTACGCTGTAATTTTGTGTTCTTCTTCAGTTTTTAGTGCCTTATTTTAATTTTTAAACGTTTTATAGTTATTAAATAAAGACATTTGTGTTGGGTGCAGATACTTTCACACAGTAAGTATAGTTCGCCGGTTTGGTTTTCTAGGTTATGGGACAAGCTGCCGCGGTTACATTAAAACGTCTATTATCCTTTTCGTTCGATTTTGTTATAATAAATAGGCATCTAATCTATCTAATTGTATCTACGGGAAGTGTCTTTTATCGGTAGTATGTGGCTGTAATGAGCGAATATGTAGTTCTACCAGTTTATAACGAAATAATGGAAATCGAATGCAAAATACTGGAGCTAAGTGGATTAACTGTTACCTATCTATCAGGTATTATTACTAATAAGAATGTTAATTTTCGTTTCTACATTTAGAAATGCTGCAAAAAAAAAACGACGATGGTAGTAGATATTGTTGACAGATGTAAGTTTTATCTATGGATCTAAGCCATCTCAGTCGGTTCTTATCATAGGCGCCGACTTTCCGTAGGAAAAAAGGGTTTTGCCCCATTTTTTAAATATCGCTCTAAAATTCTGGAATAATTTTTTTTATTCTCTTTTAGGCCTCCTTGAGCACGTGGTTAAATTGTTTGTACTTAGTCATAGTTAACCCTGTATATAAAAAATAATGTTTGAATGCATTGGAGACTTACAAAAATTCAATTTTGTAAAAATAAAATCAAAAAGAGCAGTTTAAAAATACACTTCTGCACGGCACTGGGAACTGGTCCACTGGAAAACCTGATAAGGTGTATAATCAGCGACTGGACAAAAAATTGAAAGAAATTCCCAGCAAAAGAAATAAATTACATTTTACAACACCTATTTTTATACAGCAAATTCAACTGCTTTTGTCGCTATTGTCATTAATTATTAATAGAATTTATTTATGGTTTTAATTAGTAAAATAGTTTGAAATATCTGATGTTACAACATTTTGGGCTCGTTTTATCTAGTTTCTACAAACTAACACAAATATTTCTGCTTCTTGCCCGTTTTGAAATTGTAAATTATTGGCAGCAGCTATGATACGTTTGTGTAAATCATCAACAGTATCCGAAGTTCCATACACTTCATTATTTAAATATCCCCACAAAAATAAGTCCAAATGATTTAAAGTCCCCTCGTCCAATCCCTTGGTATTAATGCTTGGACACGCTGTACATGGTACGGATATAATTGAGCCTCGTGTATGATACGCCACACTGCTGCAATACACCGTGGACGCCCTGCATCTCCATCTCTTCCACCTCGGTTGTAAATTTCCCGTGTCACGCCAGCGTTTGCAATACACTTGCACTCACTGCACACCGTTGTAAAAGTGCATTTGGAACATGATTACCGGGAAATCATTCTGATAAAGCATTTCCACTTCACCATAAATTAATACAATATCCATCAAGTACGAGTTGCTATAGACGTAAGCCATTTTTGATATTTGAAAAACTAATGTAACTACTTGCATCACAAAAATGTTAATACGATAAGCAATCGGATATTTGAAATCACCTGGCTAGAGACTACAGTAGTCCAGCGATGTAAAGGTTGAAACTACTAGAAACAATTTTCTTCCTCAGAAACTATAAGGATTTTACAAAAATACGATATTGACTCAATTTTTCGTGACGCATCTAATCCCAAAACCTTTTAGATACGTTCTGAATATTCTGATATTTCACCCTCCGAATCCCTCGACAGCACGTCACTGCGTAGCACTGAGCGGTTCCGTCAAATATATAGTTTTTAACAATGCTTCAGCTGTCAGACAGTAACCACAGCCTGTGTCGGTTAGAAAAACATCTCTTGTGGGAAACGCCAACTCACGGCCCACTTGGCCCTTCAGAAAATACGCCTGTCAAAAAAAATAGAGCTTGCTCTTGTTTATTTATGCATATGAACAGATACGTTTACTAGAAGTTCGAGTTGTGTCGGAGGTCAGATAATACCACAAAAAAAACCGTAATCGCAGTAATTAGAGATAGCTTGTTGCGACTGTAAACTTACATTGTAAATATATTACGAATTAAACATTAAACAAAATATAAAGTGGAGAGTCAGGTTATTAGAAGTAGGATACCAAGCTGGTAAGTATTATTTTTAATGAAATAAACAGTCGAATTTTACATTAAATTGCACTTAAATTTCTACGCCGCATATCCCAAGTGACATTTTTTTAGTGAATGGAACATAGCAGCCACCACACTGAAAACTTTAAAGTGTATTGCCAAAATC
The DNA here is from genome assembly GCA_037114965.1 of Monochamus alternatus. NCBI lineage: Eukaryota > Metazoa > Arthropoda > Insecta > Coleoptera > Cerambycidae > Monochamus > Monochamus alternatus. Next base: position 5,676,104 of record CM073426.1, on the reverse strand, counting down.
ACTACCACACTTTTTTAGAGGCAGCTACGTTGCAACGACGTTTTTGAATCTTACACAAATACAAATACGTTTAAGCCACATTGTGATTACGTGGAGAAAACGGGGGGGTGTGGTTGCCGCCTCTAAAAGAGAAACTGGAGAAACAGAGAAAGTTTACTAGATATCATTGTCTTTGTGTTGCTAAATATTCGTATGTAGCTTGGTCTCTTTCCTACATTTATTTCTGGATGTATCTCTGCTTCTCCCGTTATATTTAGGAAAATAATAGTTATTACAATAAAGCACATATAAACACGTAATATAGAATATGGATGTTACAGGCCAAAAAATTATGTACGCACACATGCCTCATGTATCAATTTTTTTTAAAATCCCTGAAACCAATAATTATGTATAGGCCTACAAAATTTCATGCAGTACTGATGAGTAATAATATTTTTAAATGTATATTTCAAAATGCCGACCTTAAACATACACCTTTATCTAAACATGTCTGCTTTTGAAAATATAACTTTGAAGTGATAAACACCAAAAATGTATACTTAAAGTGGCAGAAACTGAAACTATCTAACTATTTAATTTCATTCATCAAACAAGTAGCCATTGGAACTAACTCATCACCTTTCCGGCTAAAGGTGATAGCAACGTTATTTCGCCACCGTAATTTCGACATATCCTCAAGATTGCAATATACGTACCTCCATGTCAGCATCCCGCATCCCGTGCATTTTTACATTTAGTGCATATGTACAATGAGTTTTAATATAGCGTCTACAAAAAAGAAAAAGGTATTTGTCTCTGTGTCGGCCATACTAGTAGGAAAATGAGGGAACATTATTCTGGTCAGAACATTTAAATTATTCTCAAAGAGTCGAATGCAGAAAAGTCTTTCTTCTGCTAGTTTTTTTTTGTTCTTACCCGTCTTACACACATACACAGGATAAAGCTAGTAATACACTAACGTATTTTTTCTAGCGTTAGAAGATCATGTAGGAAGCAGGTCACTTTTAGGTAAAAATTACTCCATAGTGGATTTTGAAGGTAGTAGCAACATTGTAATAGTTTTGATGCCATGTAAAATGTGGATATCACTTATAGATGAAGCAATAATGTGGCGATAACTGTCACAATTGTATAATCAAGTGCCGTCACATTAAAGGTTCCCAATACGTCGCCAAAACTATTACAAACACTTTAAAGCTATTGTCACTTCTAAGTAATATGTAAGTGATATGGCTTGGTTGCCGTTACCTTTAAGGTGGCCGTATTTCTCGCCGTAAAATGATCAAATTTGTGATGTTTTTTAGGTACTGAAATCTTGAAAAATAAAACACGTAGAACAAAAGTAATATCAAAAATAAAATTACTGATGTTTTGTTTATCCACTTTTACTATTTAAACTCCCTTCAAATAATATAATAACTTTTAAAATGCATTTATATGATACACATTATTTCGCTATTCTAACCCCACATATTAACAATTATTTTCACATACTTATAAACAAAAGTGAACAATCTTATATGCAGAACTATGTAAGTTTATGTTATAACAATGTTTACATCTTTAGTTGAATTTAAAAAAATACGTATTTTGAAAGATTTCAGTACCTAAAAGTTTGCTGAATAGATCGCTTTCTGAAGTTATATATTGATTTTACTTCGGTACCTTTGAATATTCGCCAATGGCATGAGATAACATTGTTGTTATTTGCTAACCTCTGTATTATTCAGTTCTTAAATGTCTAAAATTACTTGTATTTGTAGAAAACACTATTTCAAGAATACGGCGCCCTTAATATCCACTTTAAAGTTTGGCCAACTTTAAGGTGCTTCTGCTTAGTTTCCATAAAGTTCCAGACACCAAACCGCTCCACCAAAAATTACAAAATGATGATGATGTGATTTTCAATGGTGAGGATTACTTACTTACAACTATGCTAACATAAATAGGTTTTATTATATATGATACTTGATTGAAGCTACGGTACCAGTTTTCGTTACTATAATGCTACTTGAACTTGGGATTGACAGTACTCGAATACTTTTGCATCAGCGCGCTTCTCACTATTGCCTGTTGTTACCTTTTTAAACCAACTGTGCGAAACTAAGGCTGTGGCAGAGATCGTAACTGCAATGAAAAACCATTCTATAAAAATAATTTGTTTTCCTATGAATAGGTATACATGTTATTTTAAAGTCTCAGTGTCCACTGAGACAGTTTACATGGACAGCTGCTATGATAGGACAACAAGTAATTATGCGAGGTTCTCTGTACAAATTAGTTTTTACTAGAAACAAAATAGAATTTGTACAATTTAAAGTGACAATTAGTGAAGCCTCTTGTGTGTAGTAGTACTTCATAAGTGACATGGAAATCTGTTTTCTAATAATAAAATTCCCCGTCTTTTTTGTTCAAATTCTGAGAGTTGAGAATATTACAAATTAGCCAGTTCAGCAGCGTAGTTGGAAAATTACGAAAGAGAAGAAAGTTGAATTTCATGACAATTAAAGAAAAACTTATATGTTTCTAAAACTGAAAGATAATCTGTGTATAAATATGAGTCAAAGTTTCCTATAAGCTTTCTAATCTGGAGACAATTACAGTTTAATGCAAAATGATCTGACTTCTTCATACACTTTTAAAACATGGAAAATTAACAATTCAATCCGCAATTACGTCGAGTATTTGTGTATAATTAAAATTATTATACTGCAAGGACATGGGGTAATAATAAATACTTGCTGTACCAGGTTATCACTTTTGATGCGATTATAATTTTACACGTCAATAAAATAGTGACATAGCAACACGACAATGATTAGGAACAAATTTTTCCATTCTTCATGTGTCTATCCTAAGTAGCAATTTTAGTTTTTTAATAACCTACAGGATTTTCATAAGAACTGTTTATAAAACCACTTATAAGTCTATATTTCTGCGACAGTAACCTTAAGAATCTAATAAATATAAAAAGGGCATAAAGAATAATGATCTTCAGGTTGTCAAAACTAAATGTTTAAAACAATTATAAAACTTATCCTACTTAAGAACAACTCATCATGTTGCCTAGATACAATCTTAGAGAGTTTCTGTACTTGAATACAATCTTATAATTTTGTTCTTTTTATGCTAGAACCTTTAGAACACTTCATTGCGGTCTTATGAATGTTTTATGTTTCCCGTCTAACCTATTTGTTATTGCTTGTGAGTGTATTTGCTGGTTATAGCTTTAATACATACATATTTTGAGCTATCAAATGTGGCCAATCCCCCTATATTTATGTTAATTAATATTTCTAGTGATTCATAAATATGAGCAAAAGTATTTTCAATACATGTTCTAAAACCCTGATGCCAGTATTGCTCTTCTCCAATATTCCAAGTAATAATTTCTTGGGCACTTCTTAAAATAGTCCTTGGATCTTGTGATAAAATTATTGGCCACCGTTCATTTACAATACTTAATACTTAGGCATTCTGTATAAGTACATGTTGCATACACATTTACGAAATCTTAGGTTATGATATCCATCAGCCTAATTCTCTTAAAATATTTCAGTTTTATTGAGGTATGTTAAAAGTTAATAAGATATATCTTAATGAGTTTTTGTTGTCTTAGAAATAAGTGATTAATTGACTATTCCTATATATATATATGTGCATATCTTAAAGAAAAATAAATAGTTATTATTATTATTATATAGTATATTTAATAAAGAATTTATCGTTTTATGGCATACTTTGAGAAGGGTATACTTTTCTTAAGAAAAGAAGGTTTTTAAAGAGTATACAGGAAGTCTACAGAAATATTTTATAAAATAGTTTTAAAACCATTTGAAGAATTCGTGATTTTGTAGTTGCTTGATTAGGCCAAAGTTTCATTCGAATGCTATTTTAAAACCAAACAGGTTTATTAAGACTCTTTGATGGTAATAATAAAACTTCTACAGAACTACAGTCACACAAAGGCTAAAAAGTTTTATTGCCAAGTTTTAATGTATACGACAACGCTATTCGTGAAATTATTTACTTACTTTAGAAATATACATATTTGGCATCAGATAAACCTTCTTTAAAATTAATTAATTTACAAACAACCCTCATAAAACCTTTATAAAGCAAGAGCAAGTCTAAGCACAATTTAAACTCTTACCTTTCTGTACAATTTTACAACCCTATATAAAATAAAATATTTATGCATCGTCCCTTCCTCACATAAACCACTAGATATTTGTAATTACCCAACTGCAAATTCTTACCTTGTGGAATGGGGTGCAGGGTAACGGAAGTGCTGAGTCTGTCCCCGCCCATGCTCACCAGGTGCGGAGCGTCCGTTTGGAGCTTCAGGGAGCGGCCGCCACTGTCGCAGAGCTCCACCGCCCCCGTGGTGGTGGCGCCGCCGACGCCGGTAGGCACCCCCGCCAGGCTAACGCCTGACATGCTACCTGCAACGAAAAAGACGATTTAATATAGATGGAATTTCTATAGGAAGACATATTTAAAATAAATTGTCTTATTTTGAAGAGGTGACCTCGACGGATTTAGAGACATGACAGAGTCGGACTTGAGCCATGTCACACAAAATGTGAGAAAAATTTGAACTATAATCTGGAACGAGTCAATCAGAAAGTGTTTTGCTAAATGCGTAACCGTAACTCAACGTAAATACGAATATTGAGTATTTTTTACAGAATTTTGTTTAAATTAGTTAATCTTTTGTTAATCCTTTTCCGGTTTTAAACGAGCTATTTTTTGTAACTATCTCATGACAAAACAAATGCCTAATTCAAAATTAAATGAAAATGGCTTTGGCTAGATTTTGGAGATACATTCTAGTAAAAAATATATAATTTTTGAACGAAAACATCTTCATTCTTTCTTTTAAATGTATTTTTTGTTTTGTTTACAGGCGATGCACGCCACTGGTAAGACTAAAAAATCACTTTGCAATGCAAAGTATGCGCCTTCCATAGCTATAGACACCTCTAAAATTTCATTATAATATCTACAACGGTTTTGAAGAAATTATTATTATTTTTCGATGTAGAATTCATGGTATGGCGGTTTACTTTCGGGACACCCTGTATATATCATATAACACACATGGCATTAATTAATTCAATAAGTCTGCTTACCTACGTCCCTAAATCCGTCTCTGTTAGTTGCGTACAAGCTAACTTCTGGACGTAATAATTATTAAATAATTCAGAGGTTTTATTATTGTGATAAAATAAAAACTGTGCTGTTTTAATATTACAATACCAGAATACAGACAAGCATGCAAATTTTGTTGCATTGTTGCAGAAAGCGCAATATTGCTGCATTGGCATAATCTGAGTTTATAACAAAGTCATAATATGAATTAAGTAAGCAATTTGTTTCTATCAGTCAAATTCATTTTTCATTCATGATTTTTTCGTATTAAGCTCTAACATATTTCTCACAATTAACAGTTTGACTGACATACACTGACTAAGGAAATAGCAAAGTTATTTCGACATATCTAATACATAAATTGTGATAAATTACCTAACTCCTGCAAATTAGTCGAAAACTGGTAATGACAGAATTCTGATTTATTGGCTAACATCGGTAATTCTTATTAATTGTTGATTGTTGACCTTAATGTTTAGTAGGACTGATAGCAATAAAATATACTTAAAAATTGACCTTGGATGTATTTGTTTTCCATATCTTTGGTGTTAAATGCGACAAATTAAGTGTTGAAGGATTACGTTGAAATTTCATTTAAATCTATATTATAATAGTATTCTCAATAAGAAAATTGCCACTATTTGGCGAAATAAATACTTCCTTACCTTTTTTATTGTATTATGAATATGTCTTACATTAAAGTTAAAATAATCCCTTTAATAGTCCAAAAATACACTTTCATCTAAAAAATTACATAAATACAAAGAATTACACCATAAATACATCATTGGCAATTAAAAAAAGCTTTATAATTTTAGCGGCAACTGTGAACAAATGGTTGATCACCCCTACATCCGACATCGTGAATTTTACAGCACCATCTAGTGGTTCGTGAATTTCGAGAATTTGAGGTTTCACTTTAAGACTGGCCTTTTAAGAAGAATCTTACTTCTTTAATAAAACATGTACTTAGGCACTATAGAAATCACCAAATATATAGATAGAACTTCAAAAGAGGTACCGAAAATACTCAATCTATGAAGAAAACGCGAGTCTGGTAATATTGCAGTAACTTAGCTTTTATGAGTTGGTTGGTAGGGTAGTTTCAAAATTTGATTTACGACCATACATATATGGTTTCTATGGTCTAATGCTGGGATTCCCAACAACCTGAAGAAAACTTGTATAATTGTACATAATGATGTATTTTTTACTTGCTTATATTTTTCTCTCTATTTGTCTCTAAAAACAGATATGAATTCGTTGAAAAATCGTAAAAAGAAACCGGCGCTTGAGGGTGCTACACATACGATTTTATTATGACACGCCTGATCCAAATCCTTTTCTAGAACACACACGACCACATTTATGATACAGATACTACCGTTCGCCCTGCCAGTCTACGACCCTGCCAAGGGTTTTCGGTTTCGATATCTGTTGCAGCGGCGTGGGGCGAAATCATGACCTCCGCGAGCGAAATACTTCTCGACGAAGTTGTAATTGAACAGAACAGAATGCAGCGCGTACCTCCCGCGGCGCCAACCCGTTCCTATTGTTTCACTAGGCCGTAGGAATTCGCCGGGGTCAATGTCGTCGTCGACGTGTGTCCCTCGGTCCCCCCTCATAGATTTTATTGAGTAAATATATATGTTCCTTAATGGAAAAACTAAACGCGAAAATTCAGCAATAACAGACAGCAAGAAAGAGAATAGCACCTCTACGTGTGTTTCAGAATATATACAGGGTGTCCGGGAAAATGTGGGAAATCTCTCGGGTGCAGATAGAACATGAAAAAATAAGATGACAAGTTCCTATAAATTTTATTCCTACAGGCCCTCCCTATGGAGATGTGTCCCTGAAGGACGCCGCTGGAAATCGGTTTTTCTTGATATAATGTAAAGGACACTAATAAGGACCTCTTAAAAAGTGTCCTTGAAACATGTTTAACTTTTTTAGTTTACCATGGGCGGGTTTAGCTTTACAACTTAATGCCTAAATTTTAACACCCTGTATGATAAAGACTTTAAAATAACAAATCTTCAACTCTGAATTCAGACTTTAATGTCTGAATGGAGTGGATTGCTATCTGCTTGTGACTGTATTCAGTCCCACCTTTGAATAGTCAATGACTACTAGATGTGTACACACGTGCTATGTATTGCGTACTCATATTCTGTTAACTATTATGACAGATTTTGAACAGTTAAGATTGCGAGTTATTGGCCTCATTTCTGATATACTGATAAGAACTAACCAGTTCGAAACCAGTACATGACTAGTGGCACCGCTGACGATTAACTGCGGCTGTTTCCCATAGGCATTTCATGGGTAATTCAAAGGCGTAACATTATTTAGACACCCAGTATTGAAATAGTACTGTTCATGACAATGGTACAATCAAATTTAATCAGGAAATTGATGTTAGCACATTACGACAATCTAGATTCAGAAGTAAAAATAGGTCTAAGGAAATTAAGTGGTCAAAATCATTTTCCAAACAAGTACAGTCACACCTTAAATCGTCTCTAGAATCAAAAACAGTAAAATTATACAAGGTGCTGTAAAATTCCATAGTTGATGACAAATATCGTAAAGTTTAATTTTCCCCTGTATATTATGTCCTCTAAATCTCAATTCTCTATCTAGAAAGCTCTGAGTACTGCGACTTGTCCCATAATTTCTTTAGCAGTACAAGTTCAGAGATTAAAGTCTGAATTCAGAGATTAAAGTCTGAATTCAGAGAATAAAATCTGAATTCAGTGATTAAAGTGTGAATTCAGAGATTAAAATCTGAATTTACAGATTAAAGTCTGAATTCAGAGTTTAAATTCTGAATTCGGAGTTAAAACTATGAATTCAGAGAATAAAGGCTAAACTAAAAAAAAATTTAGGCATGGCCCTTCTAGGACTTCGTAGAATGCCCTTAGCATAAAGTTAAATAATTTGAATGGGGAATTCTATGGATTTAATATTAAAATTAGCTCCATATAACAAAATACTTATACCAAGCTGTTGCAAACAGCTAAAATAAATATAACAAAATCAACATGTCTTGGACTACCAGACAAAAATAAATAAATAAAACGTTTTGGCATATTTAGCCTCACCAAAGATTAGATTACACCTATGCCTGGAAGTTACTAGTGTGACAGAACGGGTAGTATATTACAATTTTGAAGACACGATGGACGAGTAGCAAAAACTCTATGCATAATAACGTATGCGTATAAACAAAGTTTAGAGAAATTGGAAAACGAATAGCGTTAGATTGTTTTCTAGCCAACGGCCTTCCTGGTACATGTGCAGCGTTACAATAGGAATTTGCGGAAGAAATTACGTCTATTGTTGTTTGTTCCTCTTTGCGATAGCTGTAGAGTGTCTATTGGTTCCAGGCTTAAATCAAGACACTTGCATGCAACAAGTCGTCGATACAATTACAATTTAAGTGCCTTGTTTGCGTGCCTTGAAAGCGCTTCCTCAAATTGTTAACAGCGAACTTTAGTTTCAGAAGTTTTATAATGTTGGCAATGCATACAGTCCCCCAAAGAAAAATAATTTTTTGAATTTTTCTGTAAGTGATAAAGTTTCACTCGTAAAATTTTTATAAATGATTTGTCACTGTACGTGTGATCGTTGGAGAATTTTTAAGTTTTTATTTTACCAGTGGATCCCGATTGTTTTAGTAAAAAAAATATTAGTATTAAATGTGATGCAGGAAACAATACATTTATTTTATAACGCACTGCAAAAAAAAAAACGGAAAGCTCCAAAGTCCATACTGAAAACACATAAATATTCATGATAACTTGAATAATACTTACTTTTCTCAACCTTTTTGGCACAACAGTTCCTTAAAAGACAGTCGAACATGTGACGGCCCTATTTTTTGTTTTGGTTTAAACGGAGCTCATCTTTCGACACTCACCTCACAAATTAAAACTGCTTACAATAAATCATCCTTCGTTTCTGCGTACCTTTTAGACCCAAAATATTGGACGATACTAATCTATAAGTTTAAAGGTACTCATAACGTAAAACAGAATTACCTGGGTCTAATGGGGTACTAATAAAATACTCCAAAGGGACAGGATATTGTAGCACAAGTATTTCCAAGGTAAATAAATATCAGTTTCTCCATCATTGTGTAGTTAATCCGTAACCACAGTTATAAACAAAAGTCGTCAGGTATATAGTAATGCACGATATCTTTATTGGTATTGCATTAGGACGGAACAGCATTACAATTGCAAGAGTTAAGTGCTCGAAAATGTTAAGAGCACGAAACAAATATCATGTTGGCGCAATGTAAAAAATAACGGCGTCTGATTGTTCTACGGACGCCAAAGAGGAAGATTATATAAGGAAACATAGTTTACGTGAAAGGATAACAAAAAAAGATAATCAAAACAACCTGTATACTAAAACTCGTTATTAAGTCAATCACAACAAGCGGGCATATTTGTTGCCTTACGAAATAACGATGATGCAATTGTTTGCGCCTTGCGAAGGAAAGTTAATATTTAAATAAGAAAAGAACTTCACAACATAAGACATTAAATGTATGCATATTGTATACCGAAATCTATGAACATACAATATATTTTTTCAATTTCACTGTAGATGTAAATATTCAAACAATATAAACTGAGTACTAGATTAAAATTTGTTTCCTTTTATTTTTAGATATGTGGAATTGAGATAGCAACAGAGACTTTTTCCAAATTCATTTTAAAAATCACATAGGTGTGTGTGTGTGTGCATAGGTCTAAACTTTTAATTTATTTTATGTGATAAATGGTGGTAAATGCGATAAATTCTACGTTGCACTTGGCGTTCCACAAGGATCTGCACCCGGACCATTATTGTTTCTTTTCTATATAAATGATATGCTTGGTCTTTTTGATAAATATTAACTTATGTCGACAGGTGTCGACATAACTCCTAACTATGTTACCGAAAAGCTTTTGATAAAATTATATCACAAATTCAAATCAATCAAATCGATTTCTTTTCAACCTTGCTAAGCCTGTTTCTATTATTTTCTCACCTAGAAATAATCATTATGATCACAGTTATTTGGTAAAACTGGACAATAAATCCATATAACAAGTTGGTACATACTAAATTTTTAGGTTTGGCAAATTATCGCTGTGGATGCCTACAAAACTGCTGTTTCCCATTTTCGCACATTTAATAATTAAAACCATGTTTAACAACTAATTAAATTATCATAACTAATAAATAACACTTAAAACAGATATGGGAACACAGAGAAAACGAAGATGCGTGCGTTAGTCTAGGTTAACCTTCAAGGTGACAAGTAGTATCTCCAACAAATAAAGTGACGTCACATCACACTTCGGGAACGTTCGCAACAGCTCGGCAGGTAATAGGAAATTTTAAATTAATTTAAAATTTAAATGTAAATTATATATTTTTGTGTATAGAAGACATATTATAGTAAATATACAGTGCTTTCCAAAAGTAACGAATAAATTCATTATTTTGAAATTGAGAAGTTTTCGAAAACGTCGATTTTGTTTTAAAAAAGGCATTTTTTTGACATACGACCCATATTTGTGACGTCATCGTTGTTTGAAATATGACGTCATCGACAATTCTTTTAAATAGCAACCCCCAATTTTGATCAAGCCATTTGAAAGAGCGTGCCATTCTACATACATACATCATGAAAAATTATGGTGTTACATAACAAAAATTTCAAGAAAATCATGTTTGAAGATTTTAAAATTTAATTTTCATAATACTGTGCACCTCCCCATTATGCAACCCCTGTCCGTGCTTATTTAGATGAGCTGTTCCCGAATCGTTGGATAGGGAGAAGGAGACCGACTGAGTAGCCAGCCAGATCGCCTGATTTGACACCCCTTAGATTATTTCTTGTGGGGATACTTAAAAAGCAAAGTATACGTTACTAGACCGGTTAATTTAGAAGATTTAAAGGCAAGAATTCGTCACGAGATACATCGTATACCTCCTGAAGTTATTGATAATGTCCAAAAGGAATTTATTAATCGTCTTGGCTACTGTCAGGCAGCCAACGGTGCACAATTTGAACATTAATCATTTTTATCATTTTCAGTATTGATTTGTTGGTTAGACCGCTTTCTGTCAATATATATTCGTTTTACTTCGGTACCTTTGAATATTCGCACATGTCATGAGATAACATTTCTGTTATTTGCTAAACTCTATATTATTCAGTTCTTAAATGTCTAAAATTACTTGTATTTGTAGAGAACACTATTTCAAAAATACGGCGCCCTTAAAATATCTAGCCCCAAGACCAGCTCGTAAAGCAAAACTACTAGAACCCGGAATGTTACTTATCTAACCGGTGTACTCCCAGTCGAATAATAAATCTAGACGTTGCACGCGCCTCGCTGGACGTCTAATCCCCAAAGTACGGTAAAATCTCGCCCTTCATCAATTACTATTGATTTAGGCGAACGGGGAACTTAAATTTTCTTTGCGCCGACCGGCACGTACGAAGATATAACAGGCGTATAACAATTACTAAATGTATGCATTGGGTGCATGACTGGCAATTCGGCGAGGAATGTAGGTCTGTAGTAATAAAAACAATAACCGCAGGGTCCTATTGTTGTTATTTATAGATAAGCATTATTGCTATTTTACAATTCCAAGGATGGTCAATTGTGTTGTGGACGTTGTGACTCACTAAAAAATCATACCACGCGGTTAGAAACTACAACACTTTCTGTAATAATACCTACATAATGAATATGTACTTCCTTTACTTATACCTACATGGTATCCAGTTACTAATCGGCCAATAGATTCTATACAGGGTGTAAAAAAAGACGCGACAATATTTAAGGGGGTAATTGCTCAGGTCATTTTATAAAAAAATATACGCCACTGACTTTAATTAAATTTCGATATTTTTAGTAGTTTTATCTCAAAAAAATGTCGAAATTTAATTAAACATTCTTTTATTAATAAATTTGGTTAAAGTTAGTTAGGACCAAATCAACCTCTTACTATTACTACAACCAACACCCCTACATTTCAAAAATCCAAAAATTTAAATTTCTTTGTTCAATAATTTGAATTTTTAAATTAAAACAGCATTGGTTTTACGCGCATTAAAATGATTTTTATTTTTTTACTCAAAAACTATGCGTTGTACGATAAAATTTGCAGAAAGTTTTCTTCTTCATAATTGAACAAGGAATTCAAAATTATCATCATCATATCATTTTATTTTTAGAAAAAACCAGCGGCGTCCTATTTCTTTCTTTAAAAATAGCCAGTTACCAATACGCGCTTTCACTAAATTGCGACGATCTTCTCTACAAAGAAAAATTAAGGAAACAGTACATATGAAACTGGAGATTTATTAATTTTTTTCTCGAAAATGAATGGGTTTGGGACCCATGTCATTTAAGCTATTTTTGTTCATTTTGATGAATATTATAGCCTGTTAAATTTATGACAGTCAAACCTCTAACACCTTGTATATTCTTATTTATATCTTTGTTTATTGCATACAAAAGAGAAAACGACCGACGATGAAAAATTTGAGAATTAAGTGCGCACATATCGGTCAATGATGTCGTGGAAAGGTGCAGTATTTTTAAATAAAAGTGTCTGTTTCAAATGTTCGCACATAAAAAACTTGAAAAAAAAACAATTAAGTGAAATAGCTGGCAGGAAAACATTGAAATTAAAGGCAACGACATAAAATATGTGATATATGCTATTATAAAAAAATAAATGTTGTCACTGAATAAAGCACAAATAATAATATTTAAAACCTTTAATTAAATTCTTAAATTAGGTAATAAAACACTTAAAAAGTATTTAGACAACTGACAACTGTAATTCAATATTAATAGTTATTTATGCAACAAGTACAAAAAGTAAGTGAAATTTGTCCAACGAGGCCGTCAGGCCGAGTGGGAAAACACGTTGAGTGCAATAAGCACTTTTTGTACGAGTTGCATACAATATTTTTTCTACGGTCATGCAAAAACCAAAAAATGTTTTATTTAGATGACGCCAAGTGTAGGAAAATATGATGTCGATTTGAACGTTTATTTGTCATGATGACAAAACTCTGTAGTAGAATGACAGATGAATGCAATAAACAATTTATTGCACTAGTGCAATAAAGAACCACTTTTTCCACTAAATATAGTTCAATAAAGTTTTGTTTTTTGCATGAACGTAGAAAAAATCTATTTTTCTACTGAAAAGCGAAACATTTTTCGACAAATTTTATTTGAACTTTGATTGAGTAACTGGTCACCCTGTATAAATACAGATGATAATTTCTAAATGTTGGCGTTATGGAGGACCCTCAAATATTTATCAGAGTTCCCTCCCGAGATAAACAATGATGCGAAGGTGGGTACTGGATCTCAACGTTTCCGTCATCCGTCGTATAAATCAATAGAGGACAATTAAACCTACATCAATAATTATACTTCTATTTCTGTACCGAACTTTATTGTCAATTTTCATCGATGAAATCTATTGTACAGGCTGCGACATTGGCACTCAATTTATATAAACAGTTATAAAAAGATCTATTTCAAGGCGTAGACGTATTGGACTTTGGAGCAAAATCTATTTTCCTTTTTATTCAAAATCACATTCTCAGCATAAATAAATAAATGATTTTAAACATTTATTAAATGATCTATCTAAGGCTTAGCAAATAATGGGAATGTCATCTCATGCCATCTGGCTGTTTCTGCTACATCAAGGATGTTGTAGAAACAGAGACAAATAGCAACAGAACTGTATCTAATCCACAGCGGTCGCGCTTTTTCTAGTCTGTTCCATTGCCCGTTTGCAGTGACTCACCGCGCGTGGCAGCACATATGTCATAGTTGTCAACTATTTCTATCAGTAATTTGACATCTCTTAAAAATTATGACAGATTTCAAATATCCGTTAAAGTGTTAAACTATTACAAATCATGTTGTATCTTCTGTTGAAGTATATTTTCTCTACGTTAAATCTAGACAAAGCCTGGCAAAATTATACTATTATTTTTTTCAAAATTGTCATCTCGAAAAACGGAAAGTTGTTCACTACAAACGATTCGTTTTAAGAAACAACCCTCAGATTTTACTGCCGTAAAAGTTGGGGGATGATATTTTCAAGGTCGTATTTTTTTCAAATTAATACAAACGAAAAATATACTACAAACTACAAACGACAATCTATAAGAATCACGAAAAAAATTTATACACACACACTTCATATTCACTTATCTAAATGTTTTTTTTTAATTATTTAACAAGCCGCTTTAGGCTTTTGCAAGTTACTTTTACATGTGCGTTAATTGGTTGCTATACAGGAAGTATTTCTATAGCCGATATATTCCTCGTGCATCAAGCCGGATGTCACTCACGTCTAGAACCTTCGCTGAATAAAATAATTGCTGTCCGGATTTAATTAGTGCCGTTTTATTCATTGAAATTCACCGTCTGGTCTTCCGAGCGTCACGATTCGCACCGGTTCTTTAAACGATTTTAGTGCTGTCTATAAACTTTTATTATTACCTAAGGACAGATAGATAATTGACAGAAAAAATTGACGTATCGCCGTATCAAGTAATCACCAATATTTCCCTTTTTAATCTACAGATACTAGAAGCATACTCAAAGATATTTTGATCAATCGGCTTAATCGGCTGCCGATGCACTTCCCCATGCCAAAATGCTATTCTTATCTAGATCAGGGCTGTACAACATGAGACCCGCTACGACGTTATGTAGAAATATGCTTTCAAAACGAAACTATGCACAAGCGAGTCATTCCTACACCAATGACGAAATAAAATAAATACATAGGCTATGTGGCGCCACTGGCGCTAGATGAACACCGCAACGAAGTTACTGGAACATTGAAGATCTAGCTGGACCACTCTCGAACATTCGAGTAGCCATGCGCGCGTGTATAAGAAGGCCGAGTTAAGCGGGACGAACAGAATTAATAGTTAATAGTGTGGAATAGAATCTCGTAGACAGTTAATTGATACGGTCAACTATTTATAATTGTAGTTATTTTGCTTTTGGTGTATGGTACGCAGCAAGTCAGCTTAAGGTTTTTTAAGTAAAATATATCTTCTCAGAAAAGAAAAATAACACTAACGAACATCAACGACTGTTGGGAATCAGACTATTTCATCACAAACAGCAATAATAAACTTGTGCATTTGTATGGAAGTATTATCCGTTCTTAAAGAATATAATATGAAACGACATTACACTACGTTACAAAGAGAACAAAATTCAGCAGTATAGAAGGGAGTTTACAAAATCTATCATTACGGATTATAAGAAAAAGTGAATGAAGTATTACTTATCGTATTAACTTTTTTGTGATGCAAATATTTACACTAGTTTTTCAAATTTCAAAAAATGGCTTACATACAGGGTGAACCTTAAATAAGTACAAATATTTTAACCAGCAGTATAGCTCACTGTGTAGAACACATAATTAATAGTTTTTTTTACAAAAAAGAAATAAAAGTGAAATTTTAAATAAATTTTGTAATTTTTCTGTAGAAAACTTGTTGATGACCGCTGACTTTCATACATTTATGAGTCATAGCACTGCAGATTGAACGTGTTGTTCACAGTGTTGCCAGTGTTACACAAATGGCTTTGCTTTTCTTGATATTAAACGCATACGTCAAGCTGCTATTTTGTTATTTAATATTGTATACCTTTATTTTTAAAATGTATTTTACTCATTAAAGTGCAAAGTCGCTTTATGGTTCTGGATTCGAAATGGTTAATACTGACTCATTTAGGGTTATGTGGCGAAAATTAAATTTAATATGCCGTGTGAAAATCATAGTTTTTCATTATTCTTCATAAAATAACTTAAGGAAATTGTGTCTTGTGTCTCTTTCTAACAGTGTACAATGACATTTAACTTGTGAAATGTGGATTACTGATTAAATAGTTAATTTTTTAACAAACAGGCAAGCTTGTGTGCACGTTTATGTATAATTATTGAACATTGAACATAGTAATATCACGTAATATCTTCCTAAATACTTTATGGTAGTATGTATTTAACTTGCGGAAATTCATTTTTTATCGTTTATAGTATAAGGTCAGTTAAGCAGTTAAAATTTATGTTAATAATACTGCGTATCATACTACATACCCAAATTTACTGTACTTATGCTTCAAACAAGTATTTTTAAAATAGAATTTAACCGTATTACTTTACTATTACGTTAAAGGAAACTTAATATTTATATTAGAGGAGATATGGTAACCTCGCAATAAATCATATGGTTCATTAGGTTGGTTATGAGAGCGGTCCTCAAAATGTGGGTATTTAAAAAAAAAATTAATATCTCCGTAAATATTAGAAATTTTTAATAATGGCTTTCACTAAACTGATCTATATGACAAACTACACCAGCAGTTAAAATATTTGTACTTATTTAAGGTTCACCCTGTATAGCAACTCGCAGTTGATGGGTATCGTTTTAATCTATGGTGTGTGGTATGTATATAAGAACTTTTTTCTAATTTTTATGGGAGTCTTCCTTAGATGTTTGTTATTTGAATTCAGGAACACCCCTTATAAGGCATCATTTCTGGAAACGCGAACTTTGACCTTATTGTAATTTTATATTCTTATAAATTAATACTCGTATAACATACTAATCTAATGTATTAATTATTTGTGTCAAATTTGATAATTAATACATATTTTAATAAACAGCACATCGTTATTAATAAACTACCCTCGTATACGAACTTATCGGTAAAACTGACTGATGGTTGGCAATCCTCATAGTCACAACGCGCTCAACCACATCAAAGGAGTGAAGAATACCTTTAGAGACGATGCAGAAAGTGTCTAGTCCTCCAGTCGAATGATCGACATGGAACGGACGAGTAGCCACTTCTATAAATTGTCAACTACCGAGAATTTGTTTTACATACGACGCTGCACTCGCGTTTTTTACAACGCGATATCTGCAGCGCGTGGGAAGAAACACCGACACGTCCGTCTCAATTACCAACAACTGAACGCACATGACTGTAATTACACAGATAAAATAAATACAATACGGCCTTCAATTATTACAGCCGTTAACTGGTACCATATGCGCGAGCCGCGACCACATCCATCTTCATAAATTACACAAATTATATATTAGAATAATCATTTCCATTTAAGGCTAACACAACTGGCTAGCAATCAGCGTAATTGGGGCAGCCTGGTAGCCAGGAGAAAGTGGGAAAATCGCAGCTACACTGTAATCATAAGAAATGCCGACAAAATAATATAATGTTCAATTCCCTAAAAAAACTGTTCCCTTAAATGGAAACTGTACTGCTAAGTGAAACATACAGAGAAACCCTAAATGTACCCACCGATATTAGAACAAAATTAAGTTAGTTTGAGGGATCCTGGAATGGAAAAATTCCACGATTTTTCCAAATACGTGTAAAAGAATGTATCATTTTAATCGAAATGGCGATTCTCCTAGATAATTTCGTAAAGGAATAATCCTAAAAGCAGTATTTAAAGATTTAGTCTGGTCACGTCCCCACAAAACGATCGCCGCTGTGACATCAGATGTCGCTACGGAGTACACCTGTGACGTCAGATGCCGTTCGCACGTGTATATTTAAATACAGCAGTGTGCTTCAGCTCATACGATAACGGACACGCAGTATATGCGTTTAATAGAGTTAATTTGTCATTTGTGGTATTATTAGATGTTATTGTGTTGAATAGACATTGGTATTGAATTAAATTGCAAAATAGACTCGTAAAATGGGCACAGAAAATATGCTAATAAAAAATATTTCACCGTGCCAAAAAATGAAAAGAAAAATGTGGTGTAGGGTCAATGAGACCCGACGAAAGGAAGCATTGCAACATTGTTTGTTTGTGAAGACTCTAATGTAAGTTTAATTGCAAATATAAAGTAGGTAGGTTTACGATAGTCAAAATTAAAACGCAAAGTTGTAAAGAATCAATTAAACTTTTCTATTAAGCTACCAGAATGTATACAGGGTGTTTAGAAAATCAATGATAAAGCAAAGTTTAACAGTTCATATTCTATGGCAATTCATTAATGTTAATATTTTAATTATGATGTGATTATTGCCACCAGACACATGTTCCGACCTTTCAATATATTTGTAAGATTGCCCTGTGATTCAATTCAAACCAGTATAAAATTCACGCAACTTCACCACGTATACGTATATATTTATTTTCGTTTATGAAATTTGAATGTACTTATGCAAGGAATCGGCGTGCTCGAACCCTAATTACTACACGAACCAAACGGACACATTGATATCAAGATGACGTCACCCCATTACAATTTTAGTAACTAGGCCAACCAAGGATGTTTACAAGATTATTATTAGTGTAACATTTTTTTATCCGTATCCATAAACCATAACCCCACAAGTGAAAATGAAACTTATACATTTGTGCAGCTAAAACAAACATTGCGCGTGAGTAAACAAATCAAAGCAACGATTGATATACTGCTCGTAATTTTCTCAATTACGACCTCTGCGAAAATAACGATCCACATTAAGTAACCGATTGCCATCGTTAGTGCCATAAACTTTATTAAGTATGCTATGGAAATTTCTTAAGAGTGTTACTGGAAAAATAATAAACATATATGCAATGCCTCATTCCCTGTGAACTAAGCGGCGAGATATGGGATGTTTATAATTTGGTTCTGGGAAAACAAATATTATTTAGAGCTAATAACTAGCCAGTGGCGGCCACTACGGTGGGGTAGTGGGGTAAAAATTTGAAGGTAATAAATAATTATTTGCCATTAAATTGATACAATAATTTATTATAACACATTACCAATATTTGACATTTTCGATTCGATTGTTCAATCAGCAATGTTATTTCAGTTTTTTCCGTACATTAATTTAATTACGTCTTGGATATATTCTCAGAATGATTGTTATTGCGAATATATCATTTTAATAATACTATTATTTGTTCAGTAACTCATTCTGTCATGATTTCTTCTAAATGTATGCCCAGAGTGCCCAATGGAAAAGAGAAACCCAAATGCAATGTAGGAATCCAATCAAGATGTAAGTTATGTGTTAAAGCAGCCGGTTTACCTAAAATATCTGCTTTTAAATTGTTATATATAACTTTTTATTAACTAACCCGATACAAAATGTTTTGAACAAACGACACTGTATTTAATTTTTTCTTGAGTTAGGTCTTGCCGTTTTATTGCACTAAGCCACTTTTGCCGTCTTATATGAGAGAGTTCATTGAGATCAGTTCTATGTCTATAATTCAATGCAGCAGGAATCCTAAAAAATCTAACTTGATCTCGCCGTCCTCTACACCCACAATTCATAATACAACAAAACCATTATGATAGTCTGAATTATTCTTGGTATTCTGAAATAGGTATAAAATATAATGAGCAAAACACACTGTTTTGCACAAAAGCACACATTTCTGCTTGTCATATGTCGAGTTGTTTGTCCTACAGCCGCCATTTTTAAAGTGATTTGACAGCAAGGTGACAGTTCGTTGGACTGCCCTATTGTCGAAAATATTGAAAAAATTAAATTGATACTCTGGAATAAACTGGATCTACAAATTATGATTAAGAAAAAAGTTTCCAAAAAATGTTAATTCCGTATTTGGAACAGTCTGCTTGTTTCACAAGTTTAAAAGGTGACGAGCCGCCGCTGTATCTAGCAATGACTAAGAACGTTATCTGGAGTAATGTGCTGCATTATCGAATTTTATAAGTTGAAATTATGAGTAACAATGTTAATCTTCTGCATAGAAAGAAAACAAGAACGGAATGTTTCAGAGACTGATAATTTCACAGCCGTCAAGTTGAAATACGTTCAAATTTTGAGTTGAATTTGTTTGAAGTGAATGGTTGCTACGTCGTATATTATGTATTTCTTTAAAAATGCGGAAAATTGTAACAGAAAAAATCAGTTTTATGACATAAATCACAATACAGGGTGAGTCAGAAATGTAAACAATTTAACTGAAGATTCTTCTCGCCAAAACAAAGATACAGGGTGTTGAAAATTAGGAAAAAGAATAAAAACTTTGTTTTGGCGAGAAGATTCTTCAGTTAAAGTTTTTACGCCTAGTTTTGACTCACCCTGTATATTAGACGGTTTTATAAAATATCAAACTGTAGTGTGTGGTTGCCTTAACACTGCTTCCATCGTGCGTATTTCTTACACTTATTAATAGACATTTGGTTTAATTCACATCCACAGTCGCATATCTCTTTGATCCGCTGCCAAATCTAATTTTCCACGTCGGTTCAGGTACGGGAAATTTGGGTGAATAACTACCAACGACCAGCCCAAGAACAAAGAGAGATGGGCGAGACCACCGCCGCCTATTCTTATTCCAGCGCAACAAGCTTTCGCTAGAGACCGGCGACTGTTTACTAATAATAAAATAATTGACTCATAGCGACCGCGTCTTCTCTTCTACGGTGGTCGTTTGTTTGCACTGAAGGCCACTTGATACAAAAGGGTACATAGGTATTCGATATTTGTTGATGCTATCTGTTGTCTGTTGGGGTTTCTCTAAGTGAAACCGATTTAATAGAATGCGCATATAAAAGAGCCGTTGGAATTGCCGAGTGAAGACATATACAGGGTAATTCAAAATTTCCACTTCGAACAGTTGAAAAATAAAAAGACAAACATTTAGCTGTGATGTAGCAACGCAGATGTGACGTTGCTCGTTTTATCGCTCGACACTGTGATGTTGTGACCATAGAAATCATAAAATATAAATAAAATATAATAAAATATACAATTTTACACACAATTTTTTTCATCTTTCATGCAATATACTACATGTTGCCCTTATCTTTTGTATTTATTACATTTTTTTCAATTTTATTTTAAAAAATTATACCTAAATATTTTCGTGTTGCTCAAGATAATCTAGAACCTGTTTTAAAGACGTCAACTGTAAAAAAATAATAAACAGAATGTACTTTTTTATGCAAAATACAGATTTTCTTATAATATTATTTTATTGGTTTTCACATTAGAAGCAATTGGGTCTTTAAAATTATTTTGACACAGACAATGTAATAAAATAATATTACTTATAAGAAAATCTGTATTTTGCATAAAAAAGTAGATTCTGTTTATTATTTTTTTGCAATTGGCGTCTTTAAAACAGGTTCTCCATTATCTTGAGCAACACGAAAATATTTAGGTACATTTTTTTTAACTAAAATTGAAAAAAAATTTTATAAATACGAAAGATAAGGGCAACATGTAGTATATTGCATGAAAGACGAAAAAACAGGCAATTTTTTGTGGCCATAGCCTGCCTCAATAAAAATTTTTTTTATCCACCTAGAGGGCGCAGTGAACCACATACGATATTTTAAAAATCTGTTTATATCAGGTGGAAGGTATCAATTTTGCAATAAAAATTTATTGCCAATAAGTTTTCTCTCTTAAAATAAAAAAGTTATACAGCCTTAAAGTTTGGGCACTTTACACGTTTTTTTGTTATTACTCATAAAGTTGGCCATGGATCTCAAATTTGTTTATACGAGCATAAAGGCCTCCAAAAATGCAACAAAAAAACAATTAAAGATTTTTGACGTGTCTCGCATATTAAGCGAGATACATGGGAGTGGTCCTTTTATGTGATACAGCCTGTATAGAACCCCAATAGAGGTACCGAAAATGGTCAACCTATGGAGAAAACGCGAGTCTGGTAATATTGCAGTAATTTATCTTTTATGCGTTGGTTGTACTGACGGGGTAGCTTCACGCCAATGGGCGGCAATTTCAAATTCATTCCGTTTTGGTGTCAATTGTTCGCTGGTATTAAAAGCAGTACTACCAACAGCTTACATTACGTTTTCCCTACACATGGCTGCTTTCTAAGCTCCTATATAGTCTGACTATTTTTAAGTGCCTATTGTAAAGGCTTCTGGCCTTCTATATATTTTATGATTTCTATGGTTGTGACTAGGAAATTGTTGTCAACAAGGAGCGCCGCTTTATCGGGAGTTATGGGTTGTTTTGCTTTAATTTAAAAGAACGAGTAAAATTTGTTTTCGATTTTCTTTTATCTGTCGCCTTCCGAATACGTGGTTAAAGTTAATGACATTATGACTGAGTCATCCTGTACCTTTTTAAAAGTCAAACCATATACAGGGTGATTCAGATCTTATTTAAAAAAAAATGTTTTTGAATGTATAAGGGACCCTTACAAATACAATTTTGTAAAAATAAAATCAAAAAGGGCAGTTCAAAAATGATTTAAAAATACACTTCTGCACGGCACTAGAAACTGGTCCATAAACAAAATGAAACGAAATGCTCAAGAAAAGAAATACATGGTATTAAAAAATATTTCAAGAGGTAATTGTATGAACCAAAATAAGCAGAAAAGTCTCAATAAACATGGGTCCGCAAAGTAACGGTTGCGGAGATATGGACCACTATTCGTTTTTCAAACATTTTATTTTATTAGGAATAAACCAACAAAGGAAGCTTTTAACAAACAAAAAACAAAGTTACAGAAGATGTTCAAAGTGCCCTCCGTCCAGTTCCGAGCAGGCACGACATCTTCGTCTCAACGATATTCGAACTCTTTCGAAAACACCCTCCTTGGTTTGGATTTCTTGACACTTTTGATTAATCCGCAGCTGCAGCTCTTCCAGGCTATTTATAGGAGTACCATACACTAATGTCTTCAAATATCCCCAAACAAAGAAATCTAGAGGGTTCAGATCAGGCGATCTTGGAGGCCATAAAACAGGTCCGGCTCTTCTTACCCATCTATGTGGAGTTTGGTGTAAATGCTCTCTAACGGCCATTGAAAAACGAGCTGGAGCACCATCATGCTGGAACCACATTTGTTGCCTCTGATTCAAAGGAATGTCTTCCAAAAACTCATACAGTGTGAAACCTGTCACCTACAATACCCATCCAAATGTTTAATGAAAAACGTGCCTGATGTCCAGATTCTATTAGAGCATGAGGATTTTCGTCGGTCCAAATATGCAAGAAAACGAGGGTCTTCAGCATCACGACGTAGAAACCAGCGGCAAAAAACCAAACGGGCTTGATGATCATTTATTGGATTTAAGGCCTGTACTCGTTGCACATGGTATGGATAAAGCAGTTGCTCGTGAAGGATTCTCCACACAAGAGGACCACTAATTCCTACCTCGGCTGATATTCTCCGCTCACTCGTACCTGGATTCTGCTCTACCAGTGTTAGAATTTCTTCTTCTGCTCTAGGAGTGGATACCGACGTTGGTCTTCCGGATAAATGGCACTGTTTGCTCAAGTAACCGGTATCACGCAATCTTTGGTGAATTCTTCCAAACATGCGTTGTGAAGAAATCTGGCGATTTGGATAAGCGTCAACGTAAAGACGTCGCGCTTCGGTGGCGTTCCCATTAGCATGAAATGCATGTCTGTTAATTCTGCGTTAGAGTAACCAGCCATAGCGAAAGAAAAGTTGTGCACTGAGAACAACTGTCAAATACGTACTGTTTGTTTCACTAAACATCAGCCAACTATTATAAAAAAATACACAACGTTTTTGCAAAATAAAAAAGGGACAAAAAAAACATAAAACATTCCATATCTCCGCAACCGTTACTTTGCGGACCCATGTTTAATGAAACTTTTCTGCTTATTTCGGTTCATACTATTACCTCCATAAATATTTGACACTTTTTTAACACCCTGTATAACATTTTATAACACCCATTTTATACAGCAAATTTAACTGCTTCGCCACTATTGTTATTAATTATTAATAGATTTAATTTGTATTGTTAATTTCTAAACAAATTACAGATTTCAAATCAATATTCAGAATCGCTTGTCTAGAGACAATAGTAGTAACCCAGTGATGTAAAGGCTGAAAATACAACAACTTCAATAATGTTTTACTAGGAAACTATAAGAATTTTTCAAACAATTTTTTTTACGATTTTGACTATTCTTCATAATGCCTCTATTCCCAAATTCCTTTAGATAAGTTATGAAATATCCTGTAGTTTCTGAAACTCCAATGATTACTCTCGACTTGTTTAGTTTTGTACAGATTTTTGAATAACCTCAAAATCATAAGCTCACATTCCACGTGAGCTCCCGAGTATGTGACGTCACAATAAATGTCTCTGACTTCAGAAACCCTAGAATTGAAAACATTCATATTTTGCAAGCTATAATATATTGCCAAAGTGTTAGTGCAACTGAGATATAATCAATATAATCATGTCATGTTCCCGATCTGTGATACACCGTGCAACACAAAAAAGGTTGTCATTTAATGTACTCTTATCATGAACAAACCCACATATGTTTAATTGCTGATTCAACTTTCACAAACCCGTGGGAAGGCATTGTTTTTAACAATATCGTTCTGAGCCCTCAAACTAATAAAGTAGCACAGACTAAAAATAAGAAACCTAAAATTAGATAACGATAAAGACAAATACTGTACATTTTTTGTTTTGGCCTTTGAAAAGATTCTAGAATTTTAGAAAACATGTTGGCTTCTCTTTTTAAGTGGACTTTTCCGGATTTGCATGAAATTTTAACAGTAAGTCAATATAAAAATAAACTATTGTACAGGGTGTCCCAAACTCTATAGTATGGGCCTACTGTGACGATACAAAAAATTTAAATAAAATTTGGGACACGTGGTATTAAATCAGATGAGATAAGCTTCATTTTCAATCGAAAGTATCTTTAGGATTTGACGGAAACTACTAATGACGTTATTGAAAACATAATTGATTATGTTTTCCAGAAACATACCCCATAATAAAAGTTTATTAGGAAAAAGAGAGCTCTTTAACAGAAAAAAATGGGTATGTTTCTGGAAAAAATATAATTGATGACATTATTAGTCGTTTCTGTCAAATTCCAAAGATAATTAATACTTTCAATTCATAATGGATACATCATCCTATTTAACACCACGTGTTTGAGACACCCTGTACTAAAATATATGACTGGTGACACCTACCTGCGTCTGCGTACGCTGCTTGATGCAACTGCAACAAAAAAAAACACATGAAATCACTGAAACCGGTACACATTTATTTATAGATTACGCTGAAAATTCAGTTCATTACGACCCGTACAAGAAATGAGACTTCAAATGCCGTCACTCCACCAGCATCCATAAAATTATAAATATCTCACATAGAACAAAGATAATTATGTGGATAATAGCCCAATTTTTTGGCAATGATTCATTTTTTCGAGTCTGTTTATGTAATAAATCAACGGTTAACTAAACTATAGTTTTATATTCGGTAGCTGGCAATGGACTCTACGAAGCTGCCCGTAAACAATTAAATAGTCGAACGGAAATAGAGTATTACGATTTGAAATTATGCCGCGTTTTATTGCTCCAAAATCATATATATTTATGCAAGCCAAGTGTTTCATCAATTAGAACATTGTTGAATATATATTACAATTTTATAGTTCCACTAAATAAGTATTTTATCGTACTTCCGTGAATATCGGCAATGTCTTTTTTCTAAAAACCTTGTGCTTTATACCAGATGAAACCGATTCCTTCAATATCAAAAATTAAAAGAGTTAGGGAGTGTCTATCGAAGAGATTTGAACTAAACATGTTTTTAACCCACCTAACCTATTCTTCTCACACTCACGACTTTGACATCAGGTAAAATATTACCTAAGGGTCATTCCATTTGAAATCGTCTTAAAGTAATAAAAATTGTTGCCGACCCATTTTAGATTTTGGTGTAACTTTGAAAAACTCTACTCTAGGGTCCGAAGCAACAAAATTTACACGTGTTTGATTTTTACAAGCGCTTGTTTCCGCCTATTTAAATAAAGACTCTTAAAAATTGTTATTTTTAAGCTTTATTAATTTTTGCTGTCAAATTTTTCTGTTTGAAGATATTTGAATGATCAAGACGGAATTCAGAATGGCAAAGATAGTAGTTTCAGTGTAAATGAAGATAATTGGCTCGGACGATCCCTTTGAATAATAGCAGCGTGCTGAAAATGAGTGTTTTTTAGTCATTTTTCGTGAATTTCAATCGACTCTAGCGTCTTAACTGTTGAGAGTTAAAAATTCATGCTCCGCAGGAATTAAGTATACATATCATAGACAAAATTCAGCCATGAGTTGACCTGAGTAGCCCACTGTTTATAGAAGAAAACTTTGCTTGAAGTTTTGAAATTTTTAAAAATCCGAATATTCACGCTATGAAACGAACGTGTTGACTGCGAGATAAAAATCTGATACTCACAGAATCTACTGTTCTTACCTTTAACTTTAAATGACTATATCACTTGTTTTGTTATTTTCATGTTTAGTGCATGTGCGAGCCGTTTTTTTACAGCAAAAATCTGGACGTTTCAACTAATGAATTAAAATTACTTACCATCAAAAATAATTATAAATATGAAAAATATTTCAAGTTTTAATAAAGTTATGGATATTTAGGGTGTAAAATTGTTTCTGGAAGTAATTATCATCGAAAATAGTAACTGTAAACAATTTTTCAACGAGAAAATTATGTACATGCACTAAACATGAAAATAACAAAACAAGTGATGTAGTCATTTAAAGTTGAAGGTAAGAACAGTAGATTCTGTGAGTATCAGATTTTTATCTCGCAGTCAACACGCTCGTTTCATAGCCTGAATATTGGGATTTTTAAAAATTTCAAAACTTCAAGCAAAGTTTTCTTCTAAAAAGAGTGGGCTACTCAGGTCAACTTGTGGCTGAATTTTGTCTATGATATGTATATTTAATTCCCGCGGAGCATGAATTTTTAACTTAACAGTTAAGACGCTAGTCGAATGAAATTCACGAAAAATGACTAAAAAACACTCATTTTCAGCACGCTGCTATTATTCAAAGGGATCGTCCGAGCCAATTATCTTCATTTACACTGAAACTACTATCTTTCCCACTCTGAATTCCGTCTTGATCATTCAAATATCTTTAAACAGAAAAATTTGACAGCAAAAATTAATAAAGCTTAAAAATAGCAATTTTTAAGAGTCTTTATTTAAATAGGCGGAAACAAGCGCTTGTAAAAATCAAACTCGTGTAAATTTTGTTGTTTGGGACCTAGAGAAGAGATTTCCAAAGTTACACCAAAATCTAAAATGGGTCGGCTTTGCCAATTAGACGATTTCAAATGGAATGACCCCTAACTAAGATCTTGGTTCACTTAGCATTTCGTCTGGACTGAAAACCAAACCGTATTCCTTCACGTCAAGAGCAAAATGATTCTGAAGAAACGAATATGATGAAATATCACCATGTAAGCTGAACGCCATCGAACTAATTTTGGACCTAATTCCTAACTTGGAATAACCAAATTTGGTACATGATTTAGGTTTACTATTGGTCTTCTTTGACTATCAGTTCAAGGAAATTGAAACACTACAAGGTGTTCATTGAGCGTGAGTCACCCCTAAAATTATATCAAACTTATTTTTCCATTGATCGAATTTAAAAAGAATGATAATATCCCGCGCAGAATTTAATTTAAAAACATTTTTCACTCTTATTAAATTTAAAAAAAAAAACTAAGATTTTCAAGAAAAAATGCATTAATTAACACAAGATTATAAGTAGTAGGAGTAGTAGGATATGCTTTTAAAATTTGACAGTTAGTAAGAAAACTATAAAATAAAATAAATATAAAAAATATTAAATTAAAACTAAAGAAATTGTACAAAATGGACACTGAATTTACTCTATCTAATAAATGATGATCGTTTCTTATGACTTCGTAATAGGATTCCACAAATCTCGGGATTCAATTGACAAGGATTGAACAAAATTCTTCAATGTTCCCCAAAGAAAATAATGGCATTTGTTCAGGTCTGGCGATCGTGGTGGTCTATTTTGAGGACAATTATTTCCTAACCATTTATTTGGAAACTTAAAATTAAAAAAATGGTATAATTTTATTGGTAACTCGCCCTCAATAAGCACCTTGTAGTATTTCAATTTACATGAATTCATAGTTCTTCATAGAAAACCAACAATAAACCTAAATCATGTACCAAGTTTGGTTATTCCCAGTTAAAGTAACTCAGACAAACAAAAGAGCCCTAAACAATGTGTGCGGTTACGACATTGACGTTCATAATAAATGGCGATCATCAGAATCGGCATAATTTAAAAGGCTTCTATCATCTCCATTGACGTCATCTTAACACATTATATTATTTGCCACTGTGGAGTCTGAATTTCACGGGTTTATGCATACACATTTTTAATCATACCATATCACAGGCAACGAAGGTGTGAAATTCTTTTCGTGTTTATTTTGAAATACCTACTACAACGTATTATGGAATTAAAATACCAAAACCAAACGTTATTTTTCATTTTAAAATACCTCCAGATTGTTATTAAAAACCCTAAAGTATTTGCATGTTTGTATTATTAACGAATCTATCCATCCTCTGTTTTTAAACCAGAAACGAGTTCGAGGCGTCACACAGCTAGTGCAATTTTCGTGTTTTATTTTAAAACATCTACCGCAACCACATTATACGTAAAGATAACGGTTTGTTTACTCTAGCATTGTACACAGTATCTTTGTTAATACTGCCGCCCACATGTTTTGCAACGTTAATTGGCCAATTCGAATACATATTGGGCATTTTCAGAGGCAGGATTTGTTGAAATTAATCATTAACAGCTGTGTGCTACTTCGGAGTGACCTAAACAGATTCTTTTTAAGGTTATGCAAATCTCAATTTCGGTAATCGCTGCGCTAAATCAGAAAGATTCGATGACATCAAACAGAGAGTGGACAAACAGTACTTATTTTGTTCTCTTTTCGATATTATCATTACTGGTCAATGTTAAAAGTATCTATCTTATGTACAATAGTTTGCAATAATAATGACACTCTTTAAAATGAATTTTACGATTTCTTTTGAACTGCTGACGTATTTGCAATGAAATATGCTTTCAACATTTAACATTAGTACTTAGCTGTTTCACTCACCAATAGAGATTTAATAAAATGTCTACTCAGAACTTCCAGAAGTTGAAAAACTGTTTTGATGGAGTGTCATTATTATTGCAAAAGCATGTACAATGTAATATACCTTTACATGACATCAGAACTTATCCGAAAAACTTTGGGGATATGTGCACTCTGAAATAAGTCAATATCACAAAAAAAATATATAATATAAATACATTTCGCGTAAAAAATGTTTAAAATGAACTGTACTTCAACGGTATCTGATAAACAAGTTTTTGCGCCTGGCGTGCTTGTCAACACGCTTGCCTGGCGAATATGGTTGGAGTGGGGATATGCTCCCTAGGTGGTAAACGAACGACGTCAGTAGTATCGTTTTATTTATCGTGGGAGTGTCAATCTTTAAAATTTTTAAAATTGCTCATGTCTTCAGCAATGCTGAGTTAATGGACATGATTCTTATTTAATAGTGAAGTTAGACAAAATGCATTGACAACACCCCAAATCATGAAACTTTTACGGCAGTGGTGCAACGTGGACGTGATACTGGTAATTTAGGTGCAAATCGAGGACCAGATGGTGAATCCGGGCGACCTCAACATATTTTAGCAGCTGAAGAATAAGTATCGAATGTGGTCAGTGAAAATCCGCGAATAAGTACAAGGCAGATTGCTAGAGAGGTGAATGGAGTATCCCAATCAACGGTGTGGCGCTTACTACACAAAGATCTGTTATATTCACATTATATCTAGTACGCTAAAGAACTGTTACCAGCTAAAAATCCCCAATTTACTGTTGATGCTCTAGTTACAGATGAAGCTTTATTTACGCGCAATAGAATACAAACCATTCATAATACACACGCTTGGAAACTCGAAAATCAGCACACAATTAAAAGAGACCACTTGCAACACGTTTTTCACTGAATGTTTGGGCAGGAATTGTCGATGAGCGCCTAATTGAACCGTTCATATTACCCAATCGTGTGAATGGTTTACAACATCTCGAATTTCTTCGCAATTACCAGCCCGCCCCTCTTGAAAATACTAACTGTCCGATAACGCATGTAGTTTTTATATGCTGGGACACCTCTTCACTTTTGGTTGGATGTTCGAGATTATCTCCATCAAGTGCACGGATTACGGTGGACTGGACAAGGTGGATCGGTAGCATGGCCTCTACGGTCTTCCAATTTAAACCCTCTTGACTTCTGTTTGTGGGGCCATTTAAAAAATGAGGTGCACCGAAGTGCCGCGAATAATTTGCATTTACAAGAACAGCAACCAAAAGGAACATTGGCTTTAGTACGGTAAAATTGAATAAGGCGTGCCCAAATGTGTGTACAAGTCAAGAGACAAAATGTCGAGCAGTTTGTAGGTATAATAAGGTATGTGCTAATTCTTTATAAGTTTCACGTTTCTAATAGTGGAAGTGAATAGTATCGCAATTCTTCTTCAAAATTTTATTCATTTTAAAGACACGTCAGTTTGGTCGGATCTATGTAAAAACGCTGCAAATTTTTTTTACGCCGGTATCGGTTTAATCACAGAGGTTTTTCTCGGGTGTTATAGGACATCGCCAGTTTGCATTGTCACTCCATTACTACAGTAGACCCGATTTCAGCGGCGTGCAATTAAGTATTTTTAAATAGTTTTCAGAATGCGTATATATTTTTTTGCACTACATTTGTACATGTATATAGAACATTTCCAATTTTTTTTTCAGATACCTTCTGAATCACCCTGTATAGAGTGTGGTATACTTAGGGATTCAAATTATTTACAATAAAATAAGTAAATACATATAATAAAAATATTATTTTAAAAATTATTTAATCTGTTACTAGCTGTGTTAAAAAAAATATTTTACTGAACTTTGTTTTTTGTTTCTTAGGTTCATAATCTAAGAAAGTCAGAAGGTCTTGCGGCAACCGATGGGTGATAAATAAATAGCACGTGAAGAGGCAGCTGAACATTTCTAAAGCACAAAAAGGCAGGTGTCCTATATCATATTATGCTTCGGCGACAGATGTTTTTCGTTTTCAAATGCATAGGTTCCAGTTAACAAACGATCAATTCCTTTTGCACAAAAACTCTCTTAGAAGAGTTTACGGAACGAAGCAAAGTTAGAATTTCCATTGTGCTATTTCTAAGTTGTTACTTATAATTGCACAAGAGGTTTGTATTTTACCGGGTAAATTTGGGTTGCTCAAATTGCTAAAGGAAATAATTTAGAATATAAATAACACAAATATCGAGTGTAATTGGGCAGGACAATATAATGAATAATAAATTTAGGAACATATCAATGCAAACTTTGTTTATGAAACGCTACAAATAAATACATTTTTATTTGAGAGTACAATTATTAAACATGCAGTTATTGAAATTCATACGAGGAATACTAATGTCGCTACAGGTTTCTGTTTGAAATTTGTCTTTTTCCAAACAAATCCATTGAATAATGCTCGAATGGTACTTTTTTTCAACATGTATGTATGGTTTTATTGATGATTAATGGCTGTGTTCTGTTATTTTTATTAGAGCTTGTTCTTCAATTCCGCTTTTACTTAAATCGTTCACTGCTGCCGTTCGATTGTAATTTTGAGGTTTGACATCTATACCTACCAATGCGTTGTGCTCAGCATCTAATCTACTTGGAAATTTCATTAATTCCAATCGGCACATTTTTATACCAACCTTTAGAACGTTTCTTCTTCCAAAAGAGATTTAATGTATGAAATACTCTGTTCAATGTTATGGTGTCTCGTTTTTCCATCAACATTTTAAATAAGCGTACTGGGCAAATATCTTCCTCTAAAATATTAGGCGTAACCCATTTGCTGTCACATAATTTATTGTCACCGCCTTGTCTCATGTTCGAAAATAGAGGATTTATTCGATACGTCCAGTTTCTTTTCCATTATTTTCAATTTCAGATACGAAATAAGTGGTTTTGAAGTGTTGCTTCTTCTCCGCGCCAAGCTAATTCAAACGCCAAAATGTGATATAATTTATTTTGAAGTCTTTGCGGTTCATTTTCGTCATATAATAAGAGCTGATGCACTGGATTTTCTACTTTCGGGTTGTGCTTGTAGGATTTTACGTTTGGCATTACGTACAATATTGAATTCTGTATAATATTTACTTTGTAGCATTTTACCGGTGGTGTTCCAAATTATTTTAACTACGGCTTCTTTGTAGTCTTTTCCGTCACATTTTCGCATATTAAAAGCGCGATCTTGCAATACGAGTATTACATTCAATTGCTCGATGGAAGTATCTGGCTCAAATTTATATCCTTTCGCATCGCAAAAAATAAATAAATTGCCGCCAGATTGATGATTGAGTCGCAACAGTATTACCAGACACACAGGTATTAACAATTTGACTAACTTCGTTGTTCCTAGACTCACGGAATCGACTCATTGTTACTGTTTAATAATTAAATAAGTCGTTGACAAAAATGTCAAACTATTTATTGTGACAACAGACACCGCTATAAATGATTAAAAAAATAATAAGTGAAAAAATTACTAATGCAATTGTCGTTGTAAAAGTTGCAGGTAACTTTTGCGGCTGTCAAATTAACAATTACACTGTGACATGTAGGCTTTTTTATATATAAATTAAATTGTCAAAAGTAAACACTGACTCATATACGGTTCTCTGCTACATGCCAAACGACGTCACGACAACATCAAAGCTCCTTGATCCATGTTAAAACTTGAAACTAATTCGTTTCTTTTCTAACTTATGGCTAATTTACATACGAGAAGAAATTCTTAAGACGTGAACCGATCTAGCGTAAAATGTTCACATTCCTTCTTTGCCCGATGGAGCCGTCTCCTCGGGCTCGAAGACGTCCGTGGAGGCCGGTCGACAACTTGTCGGATCAGCCGCCGCTGCATTCTTCAGGATATAATGAGGTAAACGTTCTGTATGCATTCCAACGAAAGTGACTCTTCACTTACCAAGCACGCGATGACGACGTCGCCTGATGCGTTTCCAAGAGGAAGGACCAGATATCATCTGTTGATTTATACACCGAAATTTCCAAGCTCCAAATGACAACCATGTGATTCATAATCTTCGAAAACTCTCCAACTTTTGTTTGATTTCTCAATTTCAAGATATTAAGTATCGCATACAATACGAAAACTTATCGTACAAATTCGAACGCGATATACAGGGTGATTGGGGGAAACCCCCAATATTCCAAAGAGGTGTTCAGGAGGCAAAAGTGAACAAAAAAGCCTAATAAACATATGGTCTAATATCAACGGTTACTGAGATAGCAATGAAAATATTTTTACCCGTGTACTGTAATGCGTCAGTAAAGAAAAGTATTTATTCTGTAAGTATTATAAATTATAACATTGATTAAAGATCTAATAAACCGAAATTAATGAATTAAATTTTCAAATATACCACCGTCCGCCTCGATGCATGCATCGTTTGTGGATTGGACGGGTAGCTTGTTGAAGTGCACGGTGATGTTCTCTTATGAGTGCTGCACAATTGACAATCCGATCGAATAGCGCCTCTCTTGTGTTCACTTTTGTTGCATATACTAATGATTTAAACCATCCCCAAAGACAGTAATCAAGGAAATTAAAATCTGGCGACCTTGGTGGCCAATTTTGGAAACTACCATCGGCAATCTAGCGTTGTAGAAAGCGATTGTTAAGATGATTGAACATCGTCCAGTAGATCTGCCAAATTATTTTCAAAAAATTCTACATACCTAGCTCCAGTAAGACGATCATTTAGCACAAATGAGCCAAGTAATTGATTATTAATCAGACCATACCACACGTTTATGCTGAACGATGCTGAAAATTACTTTCCACCGTGACGTGCAGATTTTCATCCGACCAACGATGTTCATATTGACAGTTATTTACTCCATCACTAGTGAATGAAGCCTCATCAGTGAACAAAATGTATTTGTAAAATGTATGGTTTGCGTTTATCCAATTGCAAAAATACAACCGCAAAACATTATCACCGTCCAGAAAATTCTGGACGCGCTGAATATGGAAAGGTTTTAAAACATTCTTGTGAGTGACTTCCCATGCCGTAGTTTGATTAATTTGGAGACGGGTTGCAAAGCGCCTTGTACTTACACCCGGGTTACGTTCTACCATATTTAAAATTTCTTCTTCCACTGCTAGACAACGATTTGATTTTTATTACATACATATACAGGATGTTTATTAATTGAATGCCGATACTTAAGGGTGTGAATCCTTCGGTCATTTTAAGAAGGAAACTTAAAATCAACATATGTCCTAAACCTCTTAATTTTTGAACTACAGGGTGTTACGGTTTTAAGAAAAAAATTACTTTTTTTATTATAATTTTCTTATCACTCCAGATATTTTTATGAAATTTTGTACACACCTATTAATCATTAAGGAGCATTGTTTGATGTAAAAAATGATTTAAAATCTTTGCCAATGACGTCCGTACGAGGTTTGAACTAAACATTATTGAAGAAAAAAATGGTACGCCACTGCCCCAAGTTCATTGAGACTGCTTTAGATATTTTGTTGCCATTTTGTAGACACCCACCATGCGTGGAAACACAAACACATCATCAAGAAGAAGAAACCATCAAGAACAGTTTTCATTAAATGTTTAGGCTGGTATTATTGACGATTATTTGATAGGCCCATTTTTTCTCCCAAGAAGATTAGATGGACAATCGTATTTACACTTTCTTGAGAAAAAAGTATTTTTTTTCTTAAAACCGTAACACCCTGTAGTTCAAAAATTATGAGGTTTAGGACATATGTTGATATTAAGTTTTCTTCTTAAAATGACCGAAGGATTCACACCCTTAAGTATCTGCATTCAATTAATAAACACCCTGTATGTACGTGTATATGGCAATCGTGATTCGCCTGGAACTTTTGCCGGGCCTGTACCAAGCCACGCAAGAGGCTCCAGGTGTCTGCCGGAGGATTCGAATTAATATAATGCACATCGTCTCGGCAAACTCGCCAAAC
Organism: Monochamus alternatus; assembly: GCA_037114965.1. NCBI lineage: Eukaryota > Metazoa > Arthropoda > Insecta > Coleoptera > Cerambycidae > Monochamus > Monochamus alternatus. The sequence continues at coordinate 5,640,900 of CM073426.1, read as the reverse complement.
ATGCAATATATTCCGCCCGTGCAGCCCGAGGAAACGGGCTGCAACCACGTGGACGGGCTTAAGAGTTAAGATCGTTCACCTCTCCACGGCCTTTATTGCACACTCTATTGAAAATCCACACCACCGTTCTTATAGATGCGTTCTTAAACGACGTTTCCACCGGAGAAACAATCGCGATGCTGTTGCTTGTTCCCGAAAATGCTCTACTAAGTTCGTAAAGTTTCCTCTACGTTTACAGAAAATGTTATGTATGTGAACATTTTTCCCCAAACATACCTGAAATTTTTAAAATATAAGAAAATCACAAGTTGCTATTGTGTTACACATAAATACATACAATATACTCTTTGGTTACGGGCGGACTAAACAGAGTCCAAAAAATATAAAAATACATATGCAATATTATGTACGAATAAATATACGTTTTTCCTAGTTCTTCATCCACTGGTGCGCGATGATAATCATGACTCTACCATTGTAAACACTTTACAGATTTACTAGCGACGTGTCCACGTTGCAAACTAAATAGGTACTAAGTTTTATACAGGGCCAGGCGCAAAAACTTGTTTATTGGATACCGTTGAAGTACAATTTTTTCGTGAAATCTATTAGACTTTTACTATATTTCTTTTGGTGATCTTATTTAAGAGATATCCTGAAAGTTCTTCGGATAAGTTCTAAATCACCCGGTATAAATATTCTTTGTTATCAAAATTTGGCGAGAGAGTAACGTCTTAAAGCCCCCACGCACCAGCCACCGCTGCTACATATAGACAAGAAAGTTTTCGTTAATGTTCCTCCGGTGGAAACGTAGCTTTAACTTGAACTTAGATTAATCTAAGCAATATCTCAACTGATGCCTATACGAAAGTACGGCCGTTTTGCGTCTTTACGACTCACGTAGGCCATAAGACATCTCACCTTGCGTCATGGTTTCCAAGGTCGTCGCTTGAAGACTGAATAAATAGGCAAATCGCAATACCATCAATCAGATAATCAATTAGATGTGATAAAAATACAAATTCGTTCATAATGGAAGATAATTATTTAATTATTGATGTGTAGGGTTGCCAGGTTCTCATATTCTCAAGGACATTCTTAATTTTGTCAGACAGGGGAGATATGATTTGTTGCGAGGTTGCCATATCTCCTCCAATATAAATATTACGTTTCCTTTAACGTAATAGTTCTATTTTAAAAATACTTGTTTTAAGCATAAGTACAGTAAAATTGGGTATGTAGTATGATACGCAGCAGCAGCAGTATTAACATAAATTTTAACATCTGAACTAACCTTACTATACTTCAACGATTAAAAATGAATTTCCGCAAGTTCAATACTACCGTAAAATATTTAGGAAGATATTACGTGATATTACTATGTCCAATGTTCAAAAATTATACATAAACGTGCACACAAGCTTACCTGTTTGTTAAAAAATTAACTATTTAATCAGTAATCCACATTTCACAAGTTAAATGTCATTGTACACTGTTAGAAAGGGACACAAAACACAATTTCCTTAAGTTATTTTATGAAGAATAACGAAAAACTATGCACGCGTTTTTTATTTAAAATGGAAAAAATGTCAACTTTTAGCAAATTTTATTGCTATTTTCATGCATTATGTGGGGTTAACAAGTTTGGGCTTGGGCTTCCGATAATCTGTCATGACAGTCAATGACAGTTTGATAATAAAAAATAATATAAAATGTTACACTTGACAAAATTCGCTAAAAGTTGAGATTTTTTCTTCCTTGAAGCAAAGACATTTGTGTAATACTGGCAACACTGTGAACCACACGTTCAGTCTGCAGCACTATGACTCATAAAAGTATGAAGAGTCGGTCTAGGCCAGCGGTCCTCAACAAGTTTTCTACTGAAAAATTACGAAATTTATTTAAAATTTCACTTTTTTATTTCTGATTTTTTTGTAAAAAAACTATTAATTATGTGTTCTACACACAAAACTATACTGCTGGTTAAAATATTTGTACTTATTTAATAGTCACCCTGTATATATATATATATATATATATATATATATATATATATATATTGTCACGGATTTCCCAATCCGAATTTTACTATTGCCACAAAAACAATCCGTTAATTAATTACTTATCTTTATTAACTACTCAGTACACTACTGAACACTAATTACAACTCAACTAAACACTTATTTAATTAATCGCTATCTAAATCGCTTTGATCTCTCTAACTAAACATTTGAATTCAACACTGTAATACAAGAGTTATACAGGACTAACTTAATCGGCCGTTTATTTTTCTATTATAGACCCAACGAATATTCCAGGTATATTCTAGTATCTCTAGATTCATCTTCCCGAACGACTCGAATGCTTCTCGTCGATTCCCCAATTTTCTAGTCCCGTCTCGATCCACGGCTTTTTGTTTGTTTAACAGAATCGTGTAGGGGCGATCGGGGCAATCTTAGCATTTCGCGATACCACAGTCGTCGGTTTGGGTGTGAGTGGGGCAAATTCCGTGATAACATACTACATATAAAAAATATGTATATACTTTACATTGTTCATGATGATAAAACGCTTAGCCTTACGTAAAAATAAATGATATTCAAAAAATAATGTAATATAAATTAATACAAATCAGTAATTATAATCGTTTTCTTCAGTATAACTTTATGAAAAGTTACATATTAATAACCGATATTAAATAAAAACTGTCGAGTTTAGGTAACATAACAGATACAAAAAGTATTTATTTGTTATTGATCAAAAGAGTTTTAATATTAAATACGTACATGTGCCTGTTTTTAAATCATTAATTATTCATGAAACTGGGTAATCATTGGTCACTAAAATTTTTAAATACAATCCTGTCGTTTCTCCCACCTAAGTCACCGGAAATCAGGCAACCCTTAGGTAAGTAAAATTTAGTCTTTGTCACCTCTATCCCTTCCAACCTCTTTAGTGACAACCTACTGCTAAATGTAAAACGAATAAAGTTCTCAGATACCTACAAGTTTCCAAATTTCTGCAGTTTTTTAAATACATTATTTTACTAGGTATTAATATTGTCTAAAACATCCTAGGGACACTCTTAAATCTTATGTGTATATCTAATGATCTTATGTAGCAACAAACAACAAGTTTCTCAAGTTAGTTTTGACGAAAGGTGGACCAGTTTTTAAGTCGTATCATTTTTTTTTTTTTCGTTTCTTGTTTTAATGGTAACGAATTGATAAGATACCTATAGAAGTACCTATATCGAAGAAAGAAACTTTCACACAATTTTAATGGAAAATTGGGCATAAACCGTCGATCGATTTAAAACTAATTCAATGCACATAGCGTGAAGCAACATATTGTTATCACCTGTCGTTCTGCCTTATTTTGTATGTGCACTGCAAATACGTGTGGGTGAGTTTCAACAATGAAAACAACGTCAATACATGTTGCCAAATCTGAGCAAATAATACTCGGGACGGACATGACGAATATCGGATAAATCAACAGATTTGTTTATCCAATCTTTAGGTACACTCAGTTTCTTCCATGTTGTGATTTGTTGTTGTTGAAATTAGTAGATGCATTCAGTTGATCTGCAACTCTACTCTTTATGTGACAAAATACGTCACATAAAGGTTCTTTTTATTTTACCGGTTGCAGAATGTGAAGTAGAAATCGCAAAACCATAAGTACATAGAGTAATTATCATCATTTAGAAGCAGTGGCGTGCAGAAAGGGCCCGCAGGGCCCGCAATGCGGGGGGGGGGGGAGGGGGCGGTAATCCAGGGGGCCCCTGCTCAGCCTCGACCTCGACTACCTCCAGCAAGCTTTTTACATAGTAACCAAAATCAAATTAAATATATTTTGCCTTATCAGTACCTATTTTATGGTAAAATTCGACAACACGACAACGTAGTCGAACGTAGAATCCAAAACGACAAAAATAAGTGGCAACGTTACAGTGAAGACAGTAGTTTTGTTGTCACCCAGTATAGGCAGTATATTAATTTTTTTGATGTAGAGGGGGGCCCCTTGAAAAAAATTGCGGGGGGGGGGGCCCGAAGACCTGAATCACAAAAAAACTGAAAAAATATTATGACTGAAGGAACCAGTGGTGGCTCGTGACTTTTTAAAATAATAGTACAAGCAAGCAGCGACTGTTTAAATATACACAAAGACGAACTGCAGAATTAACATTCTTAGAAACTTTTTTTAATCAGTATTTATAGGTAAATCAGAAAATACAAATGCAGGATTATTTGAAATGGTCTACTTTTTTAGGGGGATAAATTCATTTAAGTAAGAATTTTTTAACTATTTGATGATTTTCCAGAATTTTCAAATTAATTAATTTTTGATGTCTATTTTAAGCGCATCATCCAATGACGTTGTAATATTTTATTTACTGGTTATCAATATTAATTTGCAGTTTAAAAAAATACCTACAATCAGTAATTTTATTATGAATATTAATATCTCGCGAATTTTTAAATCGAAATATTAATTTCTATCAATGTTGGAAAAGAGCGCTTATCTATTGAATAATTATTAAGTTTCGTTAGCATATTCTTCACATTTTCCTGTACTTGAGGCCTGGGCATTGCCATTTCACATTGCACAGTTATCAGAACGAATCAGAAACGACAATAAAATTTTAATGGCAGTGCACTGAAATTTTAAATATAAATATATATTAAGGCTAACGGTGAAACACGTGATCAAGTTTTGTTAAAACCAGATATATCGCTGCGCAGAGTAAGACTATGTTGACGTGTTGTGGCAAAACGCTGAAATATGTGCTGCCTAGAGGCTAATGCATTTGGGATGGAGACAAAACGAAAGATACACTGAAATAAAGGTATCACAACTCTATTCGGAGTAAAATCGGTTCTCAATTATGCCGTTTTTTTTTAATAAAGATATAACTAAATTAAACATTTACCATCTTTTAGAGGGACAATTTCGACATCTGAAATGGACTTTTACAACTTTTTTCAGTAGGGTCTAACTTTATAAATTCAAATTGTCGGTGCTTCGGACGTTATTTGTCAATTATGTTTTACGAAACATATATCGCGTATGCAAATCAACGATTCAAGTTATGTTCATAATTTTTTCACAACATGTATAAAAAACTACAGCGCTTCTAATAGTACATACCAATTTTTAATAACTTAAAGCCTTTTCGAAAAAAATTGTTCCAAAGTCAATGCCAGTAAATTTGTGCATTAAAAACTTTACTATGCGGAGAGCTACATTAATTATTGAAAATAGAACTATAGTTATATCGAGACAAATGTAGTCGATAGTATGAAAAATTTTTTTAAAAAAAGTTTACTTCGCTACGTGTTACGGTTTTCAAGAAATTGAATTTTACATATGCTCGTGTTTCGTGTGTAAGCTAAGTTTACTTGCGGTGCAGTATACGTTTTCAGAATAGGACAATGCATTCATTCGGAAAGTCAGAAATATCTATATTTTCCATAATTTTTATGTCGAATAAAATTAAATTTTAATTTTTTTTGCTCGTATTTTTTTAATAAAGAAAACTTATCGTAGATCATAGAAAATACATAAGAGATATTAACATAAATGTATATTTATTTATGTCCAAAATGTAAAATATAAATACTATGTATGGATTATTGAAGAGAAATATGAGAAATTAAAGTGTAAATAGGCCAATTAGATTGGATCAAATATTGAAAACATATCCACCAATTGCGATGCTTATTTTTTTGTTTGTTCCTTTAATACTAAAATATAAATAATTTCACTTGACATAGGGCTCAACTTAAATCAGAAAATATGGAATAAAGAGATAATTTCATTTATAGAATAAAATGCTTTTGACACATTTTTTCTTTCTATGTGTATTTCTACTAAGTTTGGGTTTGCAACAAATAGTATATTATTATTTACTGAAGTGCTGAGAAGCAAACCATCGATACCATGTAAAAAAATACTATGCGACAAAAATAAAATTAGATAAACAAAACCATATTTCAATAACATTTTTATATATTCCATAAATCTCAACTACCCATTTGCATTCCCCATTTTTTTAATATTTATTAAAAATATTAATTATATTTTAATGAATACGTCTATTTAGCAATGTCTTAGCTGGTGTCTATTATTCAGTAGGCAGACAGAATATTATATTAAAAATAATCTATATTTCTGTATTTGAAAAACATTATATTTTTAGTTTCAAGTAACAAATTCGTAATTATAATAAAGCTATTAAACTACAATACGTAATCATTTCTCTTAAGTCTTTTATAAAATCTGTCCTTTTATTTTAGTTTTTCGGTTTTCGTTCGGTAACTATATATATAGTAAAATATGTTATTCTATTTTTTATATACTACAAATATTATTTTACATCGAGTGAAAAATTTTAAATAAAAAAAAATTTACATTACTCAACATTTTAAAAAACAGCATTGATGTAAAATAATATTTGTAGTCTATTAAAAAAAAGCCGCCTATTTTTATCATTTTCCGTTGAGTAGTTATTGAGCGAAAACGTGGCGAAAACTATATTCCGTATGATAGAGCATTTACCGTTAGCCTGAATCACTTCTCTCAGTGTTGGACATTTAGAATCTAATGTGATCGTCTCTTTTATCAATGTCACCGCAAGGGGGCAGCATTTTATTGCTAAGAAATATTTTTTTAGTTTTCGCTCAGTAGCTCCTCAGGGGATAAAGATAAAAATATGCGGTTTTTTTTAATAGACTACAAATATTAATTTACATCGACGCTGTGTTTTGAAATTTCGGAAAAGAGCAAAATTCATTTAAAAAAAATAATTTTACAGTTTTTCAAAATTTCAAAACATAGCGTCGATGTAAAATAATATTTGTAGTCTATTAAAAAAAACCGCATATTTTTATCTTTATCTATTGAGGAGTTATTGAGCGAAAACTTTATATCGTCTTATAGAGCGCTCACCGTAAGCCTTAATAACCAAAAAGGAACCATGAAACGACCGTACAACAAACTATACAGACTGTCTGTTGCACTGTCATAGAGGCGAGGCATGCCTCTGAAGTGCCTCGGCTAGATTCCATGCTTTATCATGAGGCATCCCTCAGATGCGTCCTTATTTATCTTATTGTGCTTATGAACGTATTGAAGATTGCCTATATACATTATTGTATTAAGTTATTACTGAGACAAATTCAAAAGTCTTAACGTCACTGTTTCATAAATCGCGCTACCGTTAATAGCGTTGTTGGTGTATCATTTGTGTGTTTATAGTACCTAATTTACAGATATACATAGGTTACGTATGGCCAATATATTCTAACATTACTGGATATAATGAATTGATTGACTGTGAAGGAAGATTTTTTTTGTGATGAATTATTTATTTTGTACTAGTAATATTGATTAAGTGATTATTGATTATTGCCAATCAGGTGCTTAATAGCGGAAACGTAACTCATTGCTATATCTCTGGTTATATGACTGCAAAGTTATATGTCTAATGACGTGCATACATGGGCAATTATCTTTTAAAATTATTGTAAAATACTGTATACAATGTTTTATGGTCTAGCGACGCTTCAGGCATCAGTTTGCACGCAAATTATTGTAATATATGGTGGAATTTGTATTGTACTTTTCCGTTTCCTTGTCACGGTCAGTTACAGGTGGTCTGCAAGCGTACAGGGTGGCCAATATTTGCCGTGATTTAGTATGTTTTCGTTACAACAAAAAAAAAATTGGTATTGCAATCAAAAAAATTAATTAGAAATTACTCTTAAAAATAAATGACAAATTTTTTAACGTGCATATTTAAACGAAAATTAGTTTTTAATTTCTAAGCCGCTTGAGATAATTTAACCAATTTCGGTGTGCATATCTAGTTATACAGGGCGTCCGGAAATGATGAGCAAAAAATTCGGGGGATAAAGTTAAGATTGTATTTTCGATATTTGTAAGTAACTTCTTAAGAAATCCAAATATTTACATAAAATTTGTAACTGCCCTGTAATTCCGTTAATAATCAGTTTTGGGAAAAATGTTATAGAAATATTTATTTTCGATCTAGAATTATCGCCTGAATTTTTTGCTCATCATTTCCGGACACCCTGTATAACCAATGCTGTATATTCAGATAAAAAAGAAGCAGCACAGTTATGTCGTGTACTGAAAACAAAATGTAATGTTTCTAAACTGAATAAAAAAACCGACATCAACAATTGTATTTTTTCTCTTTTTTTTTCTAATAAATTGTGTTTGGAAGTTACGAAATATAATTTTTAGATGATCCCATGCCAATGAAAGCTCTCCTTCGCTGTTTTGCCTGATTGGAAGGGACAAAACAAGTAATTGCCAAGAGTTTCGTTGGTTTCTGGGGTAGGATAGGGTGGGCGCCTTAATAAAGAAGGATTAGGCCATCCACGTGACAAGTTAAATTAAGGTCCTTCTGACAAATGGATGGGGACTTGTGTCGCTTTAGATAATCAGACGAGGGACGACTACCTGAGAAATGAACGTTTCATCTCAAGAAATGTCATCTTATCAATACAAAAATGAAAATTAAGTTTAAAACTCAAGTCGCTATGACATGATATTTTATTTAAAATATATGTTGTGCACCAAATTGGTCCACTCATAGTGATCTAATCCAATTTACATTAGTACAAAATTTGATAGTACTTAACTGTATAAAGTATGAAAGAAGACAATGGGTTCATGTTTATGAAATAAAATTTTAAAATCCTATCCAGAAAAGGTTGTTCAAGATGTTTTTTAAGAAAAAAACGTCAAAGTATTATTGATTAACAATCAATACGCCAATGCACACAAAATTTATAACCATTTAAATGCATGTGAAGTACTATAGCGCCCTATAAGACTGACAGCAAATTCAAGGCCATATTTCAATTTTTTGTGTCAGAAAACTCCCCATTACCAAGTTTTATGTATTTACTACAATTTATAATAAAGTTATTGAGAAAAAACTAAAAAGATTCAATACCCTGTATCTCGGGAATTTTGGACTAAGGTAACTTGATTTAGGCCTTCATATTTTGGCACCCGACATAATGTGGTTTTTTCTTATACTTTTACAGGCACCCTTGTATAAGTATAGTAATTTTCGAGGGAATTTTTACCAAATGCTGAAATTCCGCGAAATCCCTTGAAAATCTCTATTTTGCGAAATCTTGTCACAATTTTGGTCACAGTACATAATAATATCTAGATACATGCTTTTGCAATAGTAATAAAACTCGCTCAAACAGTTTTAGAACTTCTGGAAGTTCTGAGTAGAAATTTCATTAAATTTATTGGTGAGTGAGACAACTAAAAACTAATGTTATGAGTTGTAAGTAGATTTCATTAGAACGTCAGCAGTTCAAAAGAAACCGCAAAATTCATTTTAAAAAGGATTAGTATAGAATAACATAATTATTGCAAACGATTGTACATACCTACCTATACAAAATTTATATTAACAGTTATTATTTTGAAAATATTTAGGTAACGATAAACAACTTGCCGTTAAAAATTACAACACCGTGATTTGTAACTTATAAAAATAATAGTCTCTTTCATTATTAATCAAAAAACAAGTGAAATCAGGCATTAAAAGGCACATACCATAATTAAAAAATTGGGTGAGTCAACACACCAATAAAGAAGCAGTTTTATAAAAGACTTTCTGTGCAACCCATTGCAAATTTTAATTGCTAAACCATAATATGCTTGTTAAATGCACAATAAATTATGTAAATAAACAGTTATTATTAAACAATTACCAGCTACGAGCCACATGTTAAAACATTTACCAATTTAAGCGAATGCAGGAAGAAGAAAGCAATAAAAATAACAGTATTATTAATAAAAAATTATAAAAAAAAACGGGCACGTTCTTCGAACAGCAACAAAAAACTTTGGTTGTACTTACTTTAAATTCTAGCAGAAAGCATCGAGGAATTCACAAACACCGAAGAAAACATCACATTTCGGCACACTATGTGATCGCTTTTAGTTATAACATTTGAAAAACTGCCGGAGTAGAAGTTTTAAAACTTCTAAACGAAACTCGTACACTTCACGCGCATTCCCAACACGACTGAAATGTAAACAGAAAAAATTAAAGTGAAGCTTCAATAAATAACGTCCTGTCAGCCGTTTGTTTCATTTTGTTTTATTGCACTCTACGTACTCCATCCTTGTCTGTATATAAAGTTGCATAAGCAGCAGGAAACTTAGCGGCAGGACTTTCATCTTAACAAGATAGATGGAGCAACTGAATTACCAAGAGATTGTTTAAATTCAAACGAAATATTATTAGTTGTTTAAAAAACAACATAATTTTATGATTTCTAAGCGTAATTCTTAATTAAAATTAATTTGAGTGGATATTTGAATGTAACTTAACTTAATTTTTTTGTATTGCGATATTGGCATCCCTACTACTAAAAGATGATGTTGACACAGTTGGCGACAGTCACAGAACATACACTGCGACAGTGTAAGTTTTAATTTGTCAAGTTGAATATTATTCTAGGTTATGTTATTTTGAAAAATATATTTTTTGACTATTTTAAGAAACATGGGAAGGAGATATTACTGCGATTACTGCGATAAAAAGTTTTTTGACGACATCGAACATAGGAAGAAGCATTTACAAAACAGCTATCATATTAAACTGCGAAATTTACATTATGAATACTGCAAAGGTAACCTCTGTTTGTGTGAGTTTAATGTATTTGTAATGTGGACTGTTTTTTTTATTAGATCCAGAAACGCTTTTAAGGGAGGAACTGTTAAAAATACCTTGTCGAAGATTTATGCAATACGGAAGCTGCCAGTTTGAAACTAATTGTAAATATACACATTATTCTCCCGAAGAACTGTGCGAATTAAGGCAACAAGGTAAATGTGTTACAATTTGTTATTAAATTGAAGAATTTATATCTTACAGTACATTTCTTCCTAAGATATTTAAGTTAGTTCATTTTTAGTGGAGCACATTCAAATTATGAGGAGAAAAAAGCTGGAGGAGGTACCAGATGTACCTAGTGTCGAGTCTTGGGTACACAAGCATAACGAGATGAATAACAAAGAAGACAGTGATGTCGTACGTACTTTCTGGACTTACCCCGAAAGTTTAGAAAGGAGACTAGATCTACCCCCTTCGTTGGTACGGTTTAAACCGGAACACTTTAATGACGATAATTTCGAAGAATGGGGAAAATAATAGGTTTTAACCATCGTAGTGTGACTTATTATATAATAAATAAAAGCATTGACTTACCTTATGACCTTATTTGGCTTCTTATTGCCTAATAAATACAGCATTTTTTAGGAAGCAGGGTATAGACGGACAGGATTTTATGTAGTCTGGGGGATCGTCTACAAAGGTTAAAAAAAAAATTGTAAAAACGGATTTCATAGTATCAATATATTGCTTAAATTAAAAGTCGTATTTATACAGCACTTGTAAAGAAAATAATTATATATACTAAAGATGTTTATATTTTGGCAAACGTATGTGAAAAAACATTGTAAATTTACAAACAATAAAATTTAGGCTGTTTAAGCTGCCGTTATAACGTCTTTTTGCTAAGTAAAATGCATTATTGTGAGAAATTTTTAATAAGAATCGAATGAGAAAATTATTACGAACATTTCGCAGAAGAAAGATTGAAAATTTGGGCAATATTGCAGTGAAAATTAATGTAAATTTTTAAGAATGAATTGTGGTTTGTTTCACGTGCTCACAAATAAACTCGTGAACATTTTTTAAACAAAATCTGAGATGAAAAAGTGAAATAGGGGCGTAAAATAATTTTTCCCACAGTTAAGATGCTTCAAAGTTTAGAAAAATTTTGTATAATTGAAAAATAAAAAACTTGTATCTATCACTTTATTAAAAAATATATTTTGCACATACCGTGTGTCCAAATGTTACTATCCGCAGGAGAAAAATATTTATTTTAATTTTCTTTGAAAAGTTATTGTTTACATTATTTAATAAATTTAGATTTTGATATACAAGTTATCGAACAATTAAAAAAAGATGTTTGCAATAAAAAAAGGAATGAAACAAATTTAAAATGCAGGCTTTGCATTAATAATTTTGTTTTTAATCTTTAAATATTGGAAACCAAAGTGAAAAACTAAACAAATGTCATGCTACCAATATATATAGTCTTTTTCAGGTCTGATCTAGAGAAACGTTTGCAATGCTCTCTTTGATTTGTAGCAGTTTCAAAATTAGCACTGATAAATTCCATGTTTCAAATATCCCCATAAATAAAAGTCTATAGTGGTCAAATCAGGCTTCAAGATGGCGCAAGGTTCAGTTCACATCTTCCTATCCTGTTGTCAGTAAATCATCAATGATGAACCCATTAACAAAAATTGTTATACATCTTACATAATTTTTTTTGTAGAGAGACTTGCCTCTTACTGGACTTTTGCTTATATTAAATTTTTGAATGCAGTTTCTAAATGGCAATGCTGCCAATTCTTAAGGCGGTTAAACATGCAGTATCTTTTTCATCGTATATTTTTATTTTCTGTTGTCTTGAATTATAAGGCAATCCTCATATTTTTGTCTAAACAACGAGCCCACAATATCTCTTGCTATGCACTTATTTTTGGATTATTTGTTATAGTTGTAAGTTGTCACATTGTGTAAGGGACAGAACTAATTTGTTTGTTAATTTTTTTTTATTTTTTATTACACACTTTTTAGTAAGTACGACATTTTTCGTGAATAAGATCACATCACTTTTTAATTTTAATCTTTACCTTTTCAGACACTAATGTAATTACCTTAGACGAACAAAAATTTGTACTTAAAAAACTCACTTTTTTAGTTTTAAAATTTTGTTTAAATTCACAAGTTTTATTTGTGAGAATAAAAATCATTACCTAGATAAAGGTAGGAGTACCACATTTCATTATAAAAAAAATTACCAATAAAATGCTTCTGTTTCAAAGACGTTATAACGGAAAGTTTTCGACTGACTAGAAGTTCTGACTTGTAAATTAAGACTAAATGTACATTTGTTGAATACAGGCGCGTAATAGGGAGAATAACTATAACCGACCACACATTCTCTGCATGCCTTAAAATTAATATGGCTACTTTTGCACACAAAGCAACAAATCTAATTTTTAATTACGATCCAGATTTTACTTTGGGAACTACTAGGTGTATATGTCAACAAAGTGCATTTACATTAAAAGATATTAGAGGCCATTTCCTTAGAGAAGAGCAAAAGTCGTCGTTTCACTGCTCCTCCTATGAAACGAGCTTCCGTTACGTAGCTTTACAAGCGTTACGATTTACATTAGCCTAACTTATCAAATCCTGCGAAAGGTTGTTGGAGTGGACTACATGTCTCTAAACAAATTTGTCTTGGAAGTTTTGGAGAAACTTTGTAACAATTTACAGGTACTTTAACGGTTCGATTTTATAAATATAATTTGTTAATATAGTGCATCGCAACGAATACATCTAGTTTCAATTTTTTTGCGAAAGCTATTAGTTTATACAGACCCTTGGAAGAAAGTTACGGCTAAATCATAAAACTGTAAAATTGAAGCTGATTTATGATCAATAAATTAGCAGAAGAATATCTTACAAAAGACACAATTCAAAAAGAATACTATGTGAAAACGACATTTAAATTTTATTTTGATTTTACCTTTTGCACTTAATAGTACTTTTGATTGCGGTAATTTAAACATTTCAAAATGGCAAAAATCGATATTTAGATAAAACATTTCTACTTATTCTCACCTGTATGGTAATTATTCCAATGAAACTGTTGAGTTTTACACCTTTAACACAATATAATAATAACAGTATTGTCTTAGCAACCAATTCAAAATGTCAAGATGCAACTGTTTAATAATTTCATGACTTTCTTGACAAAACTGTATTTCTGAATTAATCAATTCAGAATTAACTATTACAATATGGATTTTGTTTTATTATGCATCACCCAATATAGATAGACTTTTAAATACCTATCTGAATCAAAAGTTTTTCAGTGAGATGTCGAATTTTACATATTTAAAACAATATAATACCTATATTATCATAGCAACTGCAATATGTCAAAATAGCAAGATGATGAAATTGCTTCATAATTTCATGGCTTACTTTGCAATACTATATTACTGATTTAGTTCAAAATAAATTAAAATCTGAATTTTCTCATATTATTATGCATCTAACATATTTTTTATTTGTAATATAGGTAACTGAATAAATACAAATTGATTTCAATGGGACTGGAGTGGAGTGTTACATTTTATATCAACCAATATGTCAAAAAAGCAGAAGAAATTGTTTCATAATTCCATGGCTTACTTTGCAAAATTGTATTACTGAATTAATTAATTCAGAATAAATTGTCAACTCTGTTTTATTATGTAACACTTAATACATTTTTTAAATATATCTGAATTACAACTTTGTTTTGTCATCGTCTGCTAAATCGCGGAGATGCTGCGATAGTTTTAGCAGGATGTTGAATTTTACACATTTAGAACAACATAATAGTTATAGCCACAGCAACCGAGATGTTAAAATATTACATCTGAATCATCAAAAAAATTTATTATATTTTATATATATTTTTGCCGTTTGTGAACAAACTCAAACGAAAATATGTGAAAATATGATATTATATTTTATTGCGTGTCATTTCCTTTATTGCAGTAGTCCAAATTTGTGATATATCGATAAAAACTGTCTGATTAAATGCACTGCAGCTAAAAATTACGTACAGGGTCATCTTTTACATTCCAGCTGTAGAGTTTTCTCAATTATTATTCTTTTAAGAGAAAAATAATACAAAACCTGCTACTTTAAAAAGACTATGCTCCATACTTATGTAACTCTTTACATAGAACATACACATATATGAAATTCACTAGCATTTATACAGTGCGTCTACAAAGTAAAGCATATATTCATTATTAGCTAAATAAACAATATTAAAAATTCCCGAAACAGGTCGATTTTAATTTACTGTTTTTTCAAATAATAATTTAATATACAGAGTGATCTACCTTCGAGTAATGACGTCATCACCGGTTTTTTTAAACGGAACACACCATTTTTTCCCCATTTCCGGGTTTCCCGTGCTGAGCTGATTCCAGTAATGTATCACAAGTTGCTCCAAATTAGTACAGGGTGGGGACAAAAGAATAAATGTGTTAAAAATTAAATTAAATTATGTATTGTTATCAGAACCACTTTGATAAACTATTAAAAAAACACCCCAAACCCGTTTATTATTGATCTTATCTCTCAACCATGAATTGGCTGAAGATGACGTTGACCAAAGAACTGAATTCTGCGCGTATATGATCCCCAGAATAATCGAAATAATAATTTCATAGCTAACATTTTAGTTTCTGACGAGGCAACGTTTTATTTGAACGGGCATGTTAATCGGCAAAACACTCGCTATTGGTCTCAGGAAAATCCATATTGGATGCAAGAATATCATATGCAACGACCACAAAAGGTCAATGTGTGCGCTGGTATTGTGAGAAATACAATTGTTGGTCTATATATTTTTTTTTATAAAAATTGTATCTGAATTTAAAAACGTATAACTTTCTATAAAATTTTTATAAACACCTTTGGTATTGTTGCCCACCCTGTACCAATTCGCAGCAACTTTGATACATTTTTGAAATTAGCTCAGCAAGGGAAATCCGGAAATGAGAAAACAATGGGATGTTCCATTTAAAAAAACCGGTGATGACATCCTTACTCGAAGGTAGATCACCCTGTATATTAAATTATTATTTGAAAAAACAGTAAATTAAAATCAAAAATCAGCCTGTTTCAGATATTTTTAATAATATTGTTTATTTACCTAATAATGAATGCATGGATTTGTTTTTTTTTTATGAAAACGTAAAAATAAAAAAAAACTACTTAACTCATGTACTCGCTGTTTTTTTTTTTTAACAAAGATGTAATCGATGACCCTGTACCCATAGCAATTTTTCTTAATAGCCATTAAATGATATCCCTGTATAATAATAAATAGGTATAGGTTTAAAATGGCTCATATGGTATAATTGTTTGTATAATAAATGTAGGAATATCTGGTCTTTTGGACATCACCTTACGAATGAAAATACCCAGAGTTGTGTTAAAAATGCTTTTGAATAATTGACGTCGGTTTTAATACAAAAATGTCCAATTATCATGATCATTTGGAGTAAGTCAATACTGAGTGCATAAAACAAATAAATCGTGCAGTTTGAGAGGTCAACTACGACCATCTCCTCGCCATCTTTGAAATATGTCGGCAAAGTTTGGGAACCGCTGACTTATCGCCTGGACTCTGAGTATTTCACTTCCGCAAGGTAGTAGGTAGGTAATAATGTTAAGTAAAGCTTACAATATATTAGATAGGTATATGAAAGGATCACAAGTGTGTTCTCAACACGGAATAATGAGTATCTTTTCTTGGATATAGGTAAGCCGCGGCCGTTTATTTGGTGGCAGGCTCGGCCTCGTCGTGTTCTTTGCGCACCATGTGGCCCCGGAAGGAGGCCTGGATCTTTACCGCCGCCTTGTTGAGGTCCGGGTCCGACAGGTCTATGTCCAGTTCTTCTTCAGCGTTGTCTTTCTGCAAAACATATTTTTCTATTAATACTGAAGATCTTTTACCTATTAGCCTTATTTATACAGGTAGCTTCAGGATGAGATGTACATACTTACATACTTCAGTATGTTATTCTACGTTCAATTTTAAGCAAAAAAAAATCCTATGAACTTAGGTTTAGAAATGCTTGATTTAGGATATACAGGATGTCAAATTTAAAAAATTAATTACATTTTCTTTAATAACTCTCGGCTACTTTAAGTTAAATTCATGAATTTTTGTATGCAGAGGTTTCTTGGGACGGGAAATTCAAGTTTTATGGATAATTGACTGTACCTCTAGAGGGCGCCACAAGCGCACAAAATGTACAAAACCTGACAACAATAACTTTCGATTCACTCTAATACATAATTTGCATGCATCATCATTTTTAGATGAGTTTTTAATGGAAGCGGCTGCTCCTAGAGACTTTAATAAGGTCTACATTTCTTAAGTAGAAAAGCTAGGGGAAAAGTTTTTCTATTCCAAAATGACATACACCGTGGCACAAAAAAGTTGAAGCGATCTAAAAGGACTAGACTAATACATTTTCTTCTTTTACACGTATTTGGAAAAATCATAAAATTTCCCTATTATCTCTTGCTGTGCCAGTGGCGGAACATAAATTTTTATGAAACTGTATCTAGTAATGGAGGTCTGCGGTATAGAAATTTTCATATTAATTTAGATAATAATGCTTTAAAATGAACTTTATTTTTTTAACTTAGAGCGGAATTCATAGTCACCAAAGTGTGACATTTCATTTAAGCTATATTTAAATAAGAACCCTTCAATATTTTGTTTCATAATCTAAACTTAATGTAAATTTATTAAAGTATGGTACGAAACTATTAATAAGTTAGCACTGCATTTTTAGTTTGTAAATTGCAAAGCTAAGTGCACACTTAACCTTAAGTGTGATCTATCAATTCCACCCTTACACACGCTGCGACTTGAAAACGAAGTCACTTCATTTAAATTTAATTTTCATCTAAGAATCGATATCCATCGAACGCTTAATATCTAAACACCCTGTGGCAAAATTGTACAAATATTCACTACCATTAACTAGGCATCAGTACATCAGTTAAATGTGAAAAATGAACGTTTCGTGCCGTGACTGATGGCTGCTCTTTTATCGAGTTACGGGACGACGCTGAAATTAAATCGTAAATAACGTTTTTATTGAGCGCACGCAAGGCTGCTCAAAACGAGCCATAAAAATGATTACGTCGTAAATAATTCCATGTCGATTTCAGTGATATGCCCCTAGATTTAAATTTGCCAATTTCGAGAAAAATAGGTACTACTGTAATCATTGTAGAATAGCAGAAAATTATTGTGTAATTATATTTTAAGATTAGTACGTTTATTATAATCTAAAACGAAAACAAAATCTAAAAACGAATTAAGATCATCACCGGTTGAACAGCACAGCACATGTACGGCATCTACTCACCATCATCCACAATAGCCGAAACATAGTTCTAGTGGCGACATACAATGAGGTAGATGTAACAAATAAAAATCACTACCTGCTTGCTTTAATCATCCAATCAATTTATTACATCCAGTAACATTAGAATACTGGGTGAACCTTTAATAAGTACAAATATTTTAACCAGCAGTGCAGTTCACTGTGTAGAGCACATAATAGTTTTTTGCAAAAAAATCAGCAACAAAAAGTCAAATTTTAAATAAACTTCGTGATTTTTCAATAGAAAACTTGTTGACGATCACTGATCCAACTCGTACATACTGATTTTTAAGAATCATGATGAATGTGTCCTTCACAATGTCGCCAGTGTTACACTAATGTCTTGGAATAGACAAAAATGTTATAACTAGAATTTTTAGCCATGTTAAAGAATAATTGAAATATTTTTATTTATAAAAATATTAATGACCACATTCTCCCCTATACAAAATAAAACGATTTAAATACGTTGCGTCAAGCAGTGCATTACTTAAAGAAACCATGATCTTAGTTTAGTTTCAGAAATTGCAAAATATTTTATATTAACTTTCAATTTACGTGTATTGCAATTATCAAATTCCTTTCCACAAATATTAAATGTTTTATTTCCACTTCTACCTTGCCAGCTTATTCCTTTGCCCTGAATCAGACCAGATCACCAGTATCAACATAACCTCCTCGTCGACCTCGACTATCAATCCTAGAAGATGGGGCTAGTGCGGGACATTTCGCCTACTGCCCGTGACACCTACCTGTTCCTGTGTCTGCGACACCAACTTTTTTTTTGCATGTGACACGTACTGCTTTTAAATATTTTACTTTGTTTTCTTTTGATATTGAACGCATACATCAAGCGAGTTATTATTCCATAATTTGTGTTTATTTTTAAAATATGTTTGGCCCACTATGAAACTACGAAGTACGTTGCCTACGGTGTTGTGTGAAAATCATAGTTCCTTTTTGTTATTCTTCATAAAATAATTTAAGGCGATAATATGTGATAATCTTTCTAACAGTGTACAATGGTATTAACTTGTGAAATGTGGATAACTGTCTATATAGTTGATTTTTGCAGCAGTAGGTGAGCTTTTATGCATGTTTATGGATAATTGTTGGAATCATTGAATAAAGCAACTTCCTAAACACTTTCGATGCTATCAATTATATCGAACTCGAAAAAATTCAGTTTTTGATAATTTTACTTTAATTATTGCTAAAAACAACTGTTTTTAGAAAAATTATTTATCTTACAGACGATATGGCAACCTCACCTTCAGTAAATAATATGGTTAATTAGGTTATGTCAGTGGTCTATCTAGTCAGCGGTCCCCAAAATGTGTATTAAAATATATATATCTCCGTAAATATTTGAAATTTTTAAAAATGACTTACTAGATCCTTCCTGCAGTTAAAATATTTAAGGTTCACCCTGTATATTATACGCTATACTGTTAAATAGGCGACGGCCTTAAAGCTTAATAAATGCCACTTAAACGATATCCAGAAGTTTTTACCTCTTTCTTCTCTTCCTTACATGATCCAGACTCGTGCTTTTTAGCTTCCGATTCATGCTTCCTCGTCATATGACCCCTAAAAGAAGCCTGAATTTTCGTTGCAGCTTGGCAGAGTTCTGAAAAAGAAACATCTTTTATTAGCTTAATGGAACAAGACGCAATTATATTATTCATAATTTCGGGAGATTCGGAAATCGTACTCAGTGCCCGTTACCATTTTCCTTGTTTCGAAACATCGTTCATGACTGGTATTTAATGAAGACATAACCGTATAAAAATGCCAAGAGAGAACAGAATTAATAGGGTAATTATTTCAAATCTGGTTTAATATGGATCAAAAAAAGTTTTAAGATATAATTACCTGTGACGTGACCTGTTTTGTAATGCGTGTAAAGCAATTATTATAAACTTTTCTGCAAAAAATAAAGTAACAAGACATTTGAATTCTGTAATTTCTATTCTATTACCTGCGATGTGCAAACAAGCAGCTAGCATATGGTAAGGGTACAGGGATTGGACATGCTATTTGTAGTCTGTTTTAGGCCTCAAAATAATATATTTAATGGACTTTAAATTTGTTCAATTTATTCATTATGACTTTCACTTTGAAATGAAACAGAAAGTTTACAATTTCCAACAATCGCGAAGATATTGTTAAAAATTTAGGTATTAGAAAACTACATAGTACATGTTTTAAATACAAATTATTTTGCACTACAACTTTGTCTTAATTCTAAACAACTTGTATATGTATTAGATATCTATTTTTTTTATATTAGTCCACAACGTTTTATTATTCAATAAATTTTGGGATAATATCCTGTTCTCTTCATCTAAATGCAACACGAATAACCTTCACTGCTACAAGCATACCAATTAACGTTTATCTGACCCTGCTCCCTCTTGGGAAGAAATGGTAATAGCACAGAAAATATTTGCGTTAGCTATATATTCTGTGGTAATAGTATAGTGACGAGGGTTTACAAACCATCTGATAGTAAATACACGTAACAATATGAAAATCAACTCATGCTTGGCTGGTTGTTCATCTGTGTTTGTTCGTCATGACTAGTAGGCAATATAATTAATTGGGTAAAACTATAAGAGATGAACAATGCTTGAGTATTATAGAGAAAAAGTCACTTTTTCCTTCGTAAAATATTTGGCAGGTTATGAATAATTTGTGAGGTTAAAAAAAGATAAATAGTTATTTATTATACAAGGGGAAAATGTGTTTTAGCTTGTATAACAAGTAACAAGGGAGCAAAGTGCATAATTTCCTCCGGCAGATAGCATAATCAATATCCATGAGAGGATATGGCACTTAGCTCCTGTGTAATACATATGACCATTCACAGTGTTTTACATATATTTTATTATATTTTCTTATGCATGACAATCAAACAACCAAATATGTCAAAATGTCTTAATACGTATTTAGATAAGTAAATATTGTTAAAAATCAAAGTACATGGAACATTGCTAACTTTGCTTCTTGTTTACAAAATAAACAAGCTTTCCAAAAGTTTATAATAATGTATTCCGAATATGAAGATGAAGTTCCTCAAAATATTCTGGAAGAAGCAACGTGGTTTCGTTAAATCTATTACCGTTAAAGCCTCGTGAAAAATATGAAAAAGAGTACCAGCTATTTAAATGTTGGATGGAGACTAGGCAAATAAGAAAAATATGTGAAGAAGTGGTGCTATTTTACTTCGCCGATTTGAGGCCTTCAACATTATGTAGCAAATACAGCATGTTGCGATCTACACTCCAAATTAAAGACAATATAGACATTAAGTTTCTTAAATTAGTAGCTTTTTTAAAAAGGAAATCTGTTGGATATAAAGTCAATAATTTTTCAAGGGAGGATATCAACAAGTTTATTGCAGAGGCTCCAAATGAAACTTACATATCTATGAAGGTAAGATTGATCGTTATTGTTGAATAAAAAATAAAAACGTAACGCAGCATTTTTTATTAGAAAATATATAAAAATTACAATTAGTCACATTTTAAGGTGTTGTCATACGTGCATTTTTCTTTTTCAGGTCGTGCTTTTATTTGGAATTGTTGGGGCATGCTATAGCGATGAATTAGTTAATATGGTACTTGAAGATATCAGTGATAAAGGCGATATTTTGGTGGTGCACATACTCAAAAACCAATATTAAAAGGACATTTACAATAACAAATCAGATTGCAAGGGGAGTATCTGTCTTGGATATGTATAGAAAATATATGGACTGTAGGTCCCCTAAAACATGTCATTCTAGATTGTTTGTAACTTATGGTAAAGGGAAATGTACAAACCAGGCAATTGGCAAAAACACAATTGGCAAAATTCCATACAGAATAGCAATATTTTTAAATTTGGATGATTCGAAAGGCTATACTGGACACAGTTTCCGCCGTACTTCAGCTACGTTATTAGTCAATGCTGGAAGTGATATCCTCACTCTAAAAAGGCATGGGGGACGGCGACCAAACGCAGTAGCAGAAGGGTACTTAGATTAGATGATTGTATTTCTAAAAAATGTGAGGTAGCCTACCTACCTAAATAATTACGGGAGAAAAAAGCAAAAAATCGTTGTCT
Source organism: Monochamus alternatus (assembly GCA_037114965.1). NCBI lineage: Eukaryota > Metazoa > Arthropoda > Insecta > Coleoptera > Cerambycidae > Monochamus > Monochamus alternatus. The sequence goes on along the minus strand of CM073426.1, from coordinate 5,618,658 downwards.
TATTTTTGAAAATTTTGTTTCTATCACAAGTAGGTACTTCATCAACGACCACGAATTTGGAAAATAACAAACAGGACCTTATCCCCACCAGCAGAGCCAATATTTCTTCAGGGGAATTTCCATTAGTAATTTAACCAATTGTACCATAAATTTTAACAATATTTAGTTATTGATGTTAATTTAAACTTCAATTTAAACTGTTTTCAATTTTTATAAATAAAAATATGTGATGAAAAATCTATTTGAAAGAAAAGCATTATTATACATTTTTAGGAAGTTTATGTATCAATAAAAGAAGTCTACAGATAGGGAAAATATTTAACGGATTATATGAAATGCTAACAATAATCCCTTCCACTGCTCGCCGTCCAAGCTTGCCTGTAGTTACGTAAACAAACGCGTCCTCCCCTATTTTGGCAGACTAAACCAGTATTCGTATTCGTACGCGACGTTGCGTAGGAGAGTAGGGGAGTACTGGGAGTAGTGGGAGTACTGACTAAGCCCGCCCTGCCGTGCGTCATCTTCCCACCAATACCCCAATGCATTTGAAATGTATGTAATAGAATCTCCTACAGTTATTTGAAGTTTCTACTTGTTTGTCTCCCGAGGGAGCCAAAGTATTTTCCTCCCGAGGGAGGAAAAATACTACTTTTCTTCCTGAAATGAGGGAGTAAAATAGTATTCTCTATGTAGGGAGTAGAAAAAAAACCTATTTTGTGATGTTGAACCAGTGAGTGAACGTTTATCTCATTCAAACGGAGCAAGCAATTTTCCGGATCCCTGCTGTATTTACAACTGACTTGGTTTTCAAATAAACTTCATATTTTGTTTATAATGGGTTTAAAGAATAATTTTAACCAATATATATTATTTTTTTGTGGATAGGCCTAGTGTGGACAACAGTGATGGATGGTTTAAGTATGTATGTAGATACTTATTTGCAATCATATGCAGCTGTGAATAGCACGGATAATAATTATTATTTGCTTTGTACCGGTAGTAATTTACTGCCACGCCCTACCCACACCAATTGCTTGCCTCGTAACGATCCAGCTCTACTTATAAAGAATCCTTAATTCACGCTAAGAAATAGAAGCTATGTTAGGCAAAACAATTAGTTGAAGCATAACCCTGATAGCAGTTTCTAGTCAGAGTACCTTTTAGATTTACCTAGTAAATACTCTCTCGCTTCTCTTCGCGAGCGCATGCAGAATATTTATATTACACAATGTACAATGACGTCCCTCGTCTCTTATTTGAATATCTAAACAGTTTGCTGCCGTTAAGTTTAAAAGCAGAACTTCGCCAGAGCATTACGGCGCACAATAAAGTGTTGTTTGCGGGTCCATTAAATGCCGACCACCAACTCTCTAGCTCCGTCATTCTCATTTTGTGCCGACAAAATCTAAAATTTATGCCCTGCCCGTAGAGAGACACAACTCCAACTTCGAAATGCACGCCTCTATCCGCAGTAAAAGTCTAGCGGTTGCAAAAGTTACCAGTGAGGGTATCAGAGGTTTTTTGTTCCATAGCATGTTTCTTAAGTAGATGTCAAACATCTAGGGGCATATTTTGTGGCCAAATTGTGAGTTATTTTATTATATAAATGTGGGGACACGCTGCAGCGTGTCAAAAATTAAAAAAAATCAGTTTTTAATTTTTAAACCACTTGAGATAATTTAACCAAATTCGGTGTGTATATTTAATAAGACTAGCGGAGGTGTGAGTAACACCGATAATTATTTGCCAACAATAATATGCACCATTGTATTATCTTCACTTTTTATTTGTTTACACTTTAAACGGGCCACACATTAATACGATTCATCGTACTACAGGTTGTACAACACCAAGTTGATTCGACCGTTGGAACGACAGATTGGATTCACTTTTGCTCAGTAAAACTACTGTTTGGTGTGTGTTGTATAACAAATCGTTTTGCAGTTATTATTCTATCGTCTTTGCGACGGCATCAAGTTTGCCAAAAGGAGCAGTAGCTGCAATTGTGGTAGTATTGTTAAATGAAGATGAAGAACCACCCAAAAAAGAAGAAAATGGTGCAAAAATTGGTTGCAACAACGGCAACTTTACCCCCATATGAACTTATTATGTGAACTAAGTGAAGATTCTTTTAACTCATTGTTAGAATTGGTCGCCCTAAAATCGTTAAACAAAATACAAAGTTTAGAGACGCGATTAGCCCTGAAGAAAGATTAATTGTTACACTAAGATATTTGGAAACTGGAAATTCTTATGAAGACCTTAAATTTCGTACGGCTATATCACCTCAATCCGTTGGTCAAATAATTCCAGAAACATGCTGGGCAATTTACGAATGTTTAAAAAAGGAATATTTCAAACGTATGATTACGATATATTTCAATAAATTCTGACCAAAACTTCTCATTATTTTCCATTTTTATAATTTTCGTTTATTTGCAACGAGCGATATGGTTTCGACAAGTAGCGCTTAGAACTTATAAAAGTTAATTGCTAAAAGTAGCTTCTTGAAGTGACGTCGCAGATTTTTTAATGCATTTTTGTCATTAGAGTAGAAAATGTATCATAATGTTAAGGTCGCCGTATTTTCGCTAAATAATATTATTGTCACATGTTTCCTAACCCGCCCTTTTCTTTTACCAGACAAACAATCCGTTAATTAATCACTTATCTTTATTAATTACTCTGTACACTACTGATTACTAATTACAACTCAACTAAACACTATTTCACTTTGAATCTCCAGGAAATTTTCAACTAAACACTCTAATTTAAGACCGTAATTCAAGACTCGGCAGTTTATTCTTCTTTTATAGACCAAACGAATATTCCAGGTATTTTACAGCATCTCTAGATCCATTTCTCGAACGATTCTCGTCGATCCTAAATTCTCCAGTCGCGCCTCGATACACGGCATTATTTTGTTTGTTTACCAAAATCGCGTATGGGCGATGGGGGCAATCTAGCGTTTTCCGATACCACAGTCGTCGAATTGGGTGCGAGCGGGGCAAATTCTGTGAAATTATTGATGTTTTGTTTATCCACTTTTACTATTTAAATTCTCCCCAAATAATATAATAATTTTTAAAATGCATTTACAAGACACAGATTATTTTGCTATTCTAACCCCACATTTTAACAATTATTTTCACATACTTATAAATAAAAGTGAACAATCTTTTATGCAGAACTATGTAAGTTTATGGTATAACAGTATTTATGTTGTTATATATTCATTTTACTTCTACCGTTGAATATTCGCAGGTTGCATGAGATAACATTCCTGTTAAACTCTATGCTATTCAGTTCTAATATGTCTAAAATTATTTGTATTTGCAGAAAACACTATTTGAAGAATACGGCGCCCTTAAGAAACAGGCAGTGATTTAAAACGTTTCAATGTTGTTCTTGTTCAATGTCCACCGGAATAAGACCGATTAGCAGTTTCTTTGAATTCTCTAAGATTTAAGTCAGTTAAACCCTTACAAATGATAACAAACGACCTGGTTTCCATCCATCACGGCGTAATGCACCCTCGCCACCGTCGCTAGTCGCTTTTGTGCCATTGTTGTGTGCTCCACTATCTTACGACAGCGTTTGAGTAATTCTCACTTCGGGGATGTAAATCAAGTCGGGACAATTTCTCACGCGTCGTGGTTCGTAGTCTAGCTTTTGTGTAGTCTAGTGTTCCCAGATATTCCCATACACCCCTTAAGGGCCCTACATTCAAGGTACAAACTACGAAACTAGGCGCATTGTGTTTCGAATTTAATTAAGTTACATGTGTACACTAATATCGAATATTATTACTATATAGTGCTTAAACAAGGTCGAGGTAGCGCTTAATAGAAAATTTATTAGATGAAAATCAATTTATATAAAAAGTAATTCACATAAAACTTAACATAATAGCGGAAAGAGATATTTGGATACTGTTAAGGCAGTTGAAAGTGATAGTTTCGAAATTATTTAGGTTTCTGCATCCTTAAAGCATGGACATATTTGAAATATACCAATGTAGCAATAAGTATGATGTCTCAAAAGAGATAACAATCATTTTATAAGTAAAACGAAATAGGTTGATTGAACTCAGTAGAATATTCTAACAATTAATAATTTAAAGCAATTCAGTTTTTTGTTTCATCCGTCGACGGAGGATGATTAAAGCATAGAGTTATAAAGTTGTCCAAATCTAGCTCCAGATCTTCATCATGTTTCTAAATAAATAAAAAAAATAATTTTAGTTCATAGGTAATTTATGTCTATTATAAGATAGTAGATATCTATTATTTAAGTACATAGTATACAGGTTGAGTCAGTCATAATGTCATTAATTTTAAGAGGAGATAGGGAATAATGAGTATAATACGAATACGCGATTAAAAAAAATCATGCAAATTTACGCCGAAAATAAATATTTTCAAATAATTATGTAAACCCCCTTTTCAGACTGTCACTGACCGCTCACAGCCTTGGTCGTTTACAGCTCACAGTTCAACTCGATGTCGACCTGATGCTACGTTGCCAAATTGAAATATTTTCCTAGTACTGACTATTTTAGAATCTCATATTTTTTCTTGCTCAGTTCAGCCAATAATAATTTAAAATGCTAATATCCAATGAAATTAAATAATAATAATCAAATAATTCTATTCAAAATTGTGGTCCATTCAGGTTTTCCGGTAGAATATACGGTCCTCTTACACTCCTGCCTATACGTTGACAACAAATCGCTTCTGAAAGCTAAACCGACGACTAGCGTGTGGATTCTTGTCCGACCAAATGTGGCTGTTATGACTGCAAAGAAATTAGCTTGGTCACAGTTTAAAAAATATTTTACATTGAAATTACAAAACTTCAACGTATCTAATAATAAACCGAGTAATAAACCATTTAGGTACATTACATAAAAAGCATATACCCAATGAGCAAATTATTAAGAGAATATGAAAAGTGTTTCGTGTTTAAATACTAAGTAAAAAAAACCTTCGTGTTGTCGGCAAAAAAAACTGTCCAAAACCGAAACGGCACGCCTCTGATCTGATGCTCATAAAAGTTATCGAATCTGGACCTACCGTATTATTAGGTCAATAACCTAGTTACCTAGTTTTTGTATTGTTATTTAATGACAAGGAGTGAAGCTAACTTTTTTTATCTAGATACATGAATGAATTTTCCTTAAATATTAATAATTAATAAAAACAAATTTAGATAATAAATAAATAAATATTTTTGAATGTTAGGTTATTACAGTTTAATGATTTTGATATTACGTTTTCACTACGTTTCACAATTGAATATGAATTTTTATTATTACTCGTAAATACAATTAATTATTCAGTTTGTAGTTACGTACATCTAGCCTAGAAATTTATTGTTTTTTAAGTAGTGTGGTACTAATCTGTTTAAAATGCCAGTAAAGTTGCGCTCATCTATAGCACTTTATTAATAAAATTAGGGTCAGCCAATTGAAAAATTCAAGATTGCTGGGGAAATCAGCGGGTTCTAAAGCCTAAACTTTCTGAAAATGATACGGGTTCAGTGAGTTTTTACGTAATATTCTGCAGACCTTGCTTTGTGATATCTCCAATCGCCTTGAAATGGTTCTTATAGAAATAGTAGACGCGGTTTCACACAACCCGTATCGCGAAGGCGTTGAAGCACTTGTACACTGTTATGAAAACGTCTCCGATATTCAACACCTGCGGCATGCATTTCGAAAACATTCTCGCATTCTCCGTATAAAACTACCATTTCCGCATATTAGAAATTTGTATAGGCACTGTGAATTTACAACGAGACCGAAATAAACTACTGCTTGTGCTTGTATTCTCTCCATCCCCCCTACAAATGTGGTGTGATCTCCACATCGGGGAGGAAAAAAATGCGGGAAATGCAGAAAGTGCGAATAATTGATGGTAAATTTAAATAACACGCTGAAGTGTTAAGACGATATTATGTATGTAAACATGATGTGGCAACGATGTTTCCTCCGGCATTCGGTTGTCGTATGGCTGCGCCATCAGAAAGTTTGTAGCGTACCAGGAGCGTCATGTTACCGAATTTTATAGGGTGATTCGTTTATTTTTTAAAGGTAAAGGTTTAAGGTTTTTTGTACGTCTTACACAAAATGTGTTAAAATTACTAGTATTATAATAAAATATACTGAATTTGTGTAATATTTACCAGCTGTGTGTTAAAAGTACACCATTTTGTGTAAACATAACACGCACACAACTTAATTGAGCACAACTGCGCAGCTGCAGTATATCAGCTGATCCAACACGTCACTACGCCATATTGGTCATGTAGCGGTGTTGTGTACAATTACCTCTCGTTCACTGTGTTCAAATGGAGATTATTTAAATTTAAATTGAGATTTAATCAAGGAAAATGATAAGTACTTACCTAACCATAACAAATATTACTGATAATTGTAATAAAGCTAAAACTAATAAGAATATAACTATTAAAAATATTAGGAGTTTACTCTGACGTTTTAGAATACTATGTAATCTAACTTTTTTGTAACTATAGAGAAAGAATGATATGTAAATTCCTATTATGTAGTGCCTAAATACATCTTTGTTTGTTGTTTCATTGTTTATGATTTACTAGAACATTATTAGTCCCTTACAGAATTTTGTTTTTTTAATAAAATCATAAAAAGTAAATATCTTTTATTTTATAATTACACCATAATTCAGAAAATTCTTTATATTGATACGGAAGCTCACCTACCTTGTTAATTATGTTCCTGTTTGCTTTTGAAATTATAAACGATAGGCAGAACCTCTAGAAAGTGACAAAATAAAAATATTTCAAAAATTATATTCAATAAAAATTATTTCTCTGGGCCTAAAAGGCCTGTAAATAGCTTTATATATAATATATATATATATATAAATTATTTCGAAAGCAAACAGGAACATAATTAATAAATTAAAAAGATAGGTGAGTCTTCCTTCCATACTAGAACATTATTAGTCCCTTACAGAATTTTGTTTTTTTAATAAAATCATAAAAAGTAAATATCTTTTATTTTATAATTACACCATAATTCAGAAAATTCTTTATATTGATACGGAAGCTCACCTACCTTGTTAATTATGTTCCTGTTTGCTTTTGAAATTATAAACGATAGGCAGAACCTCTAGAAAGTGACAAAATAAAAATATTTCAAAAATTATATTCAATAAAAATTATTTCTCTGGGCCTAAAAGGCCTGTAAATAGCTTTATATATAATATATATATATATATAAATTATTTCGAAAGCAAACAGGAACATAATTAATAAATTAAAAAGATAGGTGAGTCTTCCTTCCATATCAATACCTATTATACAATAAAATAATATGTAAAGCCTACACCTTCAATGATACAAATAACATAGAAATGTGTAAAAGTTACACATGACATTTGTTATATTAACAGAGTGGATTGTGTTAAACCTTTAACAGACTGCTACATACTGAGAAATGTGTAAAAATATGCAGAATTCCGTGTGGACCTCAATTAACACAGTATTGTGTTCTTTTGTGTTAAAATGTGTAATTATTTTTTTACAGTGTAAGTATTTCAAATTTGTTAGCGTATTCCATTATTCAAACTAGACCCTATATTATAAAAGAATAATAATAATTTCGATCAAAGGGATCGATGGTACCACGACTCCGTGAATTTTCGTAGCTACGTTTGTGAAATATCGGCGAACCACCCCATATTTCGTGTTTTATAGCCGACCATCGATCCGACTCTACGATATAAGCCTCTTAAAAGGAAACCGTCTCGTCAGCGTTAGTTTTAGGCGCAAGGCGCAAGAGGGATGCATCTGGGAGGTGAATGCAATTTGGATGGCAATTTAGATTCCCCGTTTATACGTACGTGCGGGAGAGTAACTTCTGGAATAGATTCAACATCCAGAATTATGTATGCTCGCTCCGATAACTCCGTTTGAACTAGATAATATAATCCACCCCGACTTGATTCGCCAAAAGACGAGAGATAAAGTGAAGCGGCAGATTTCAGGGACGAATGAGTATTATTTTCTTGTTTATTTTCAGCTACTAAGTCGCAAGTTGCTGATAGAAATAGTACAATATTTATTGTCATCAATAAATTCATAACAATAGTTTCTTTCTGTTCAGGAATAAAATTTTTAACAACTGGTGTTAAATGAGATAAGATAAGCTCCATTTTCAATCGTAAGCATTATCTTTGGGATTTGTCAGAAACGATTAATGACGTCATCAATTATATTTTTCCCAGAAACATACCCAAATTGTTTTCCTGTTAAAAAGCTCTTTTTTCTAATAAACTTTTAATGACCTTATAAACCTTATTATTTAAAACCCGTCATAAAAAAATCGGATGTTAGATCTGGTGATTCTCCAAGCCCCTGAATAAGTCCATTAATTCCAATCCATTTTGCTGGCAAAGTGTTATGTAAATATTGGTTCACAATCCTGAGTTTATGGGGTGGAGCTCCGTCGTGCTGAAACCACAGATTTCTCCTTAACTACAAAGGCACATTCTCCAGAAGTACAGCATGTTATTGTTGTAGCCTACCGATGATGCTGTATCATAAATTTACTCCAAAATGGCCTTGGTTTTGGACTGGACTTACACTATGGGGATTTTCAATGGACCAGCAGTGTTCGCTGTGCCTGCTTGGCACACCATTACTGACAAACCGACTTTCGTCCGTCAAAGAACGTGTCGAAAAAGGTTCTGATCAACAGTTTCTACATTTACTACAATTTGAGCTATAAAATTCTCTCTGTTTTCAATATGACGCTCAGACAAATATTCCAAATTGTGAATTGTAGTCTTGATACCCACTGGTCTTTAAATTTTTTTTGTTATCTTGTCACTTGAAGAAAATTGCTTAGCCTCGGCTAACGCTTCGGTTGAGCGAACTTCTACACACATAATATCCCCCTTCTACTCCTAGTAACATAATATACTATATTTTTTGAAATAATGTCATTCACTTTGGATAGGTCTTAGGTCTAAATGATAATAAACAGTCCAAATACAGATATCCTTTGAGATGCACAAAAAGCAGAAGTAAACAATGACTGACAAAACATAGTTTGATTATTGTCTTACCTAATAGGCACTTTACGTACACAAGCAGGATTCCTCTCAGGATTGTTCTTGCGGTAAGCAAGTCCTTTGTAAGCACATTAACATGCATTTATGAACTATATATTTACTGTTCCTGGATATGTATGTGCTTGTTCAGAGCGTAGACAAAATGGTTAGGTATTAAACATAAAGTTTAGGGTTCCGCTTGGTCGTAAATACATACAAGGCGTAACTTTAAGTGGGGGTCATATGTATTAGCAGGTTACATTTGGTCTTTAAATATCAGAAGTGCCGTTCTTCATTTTGTCGTGACTAATGATTTTGTTTACCTTATTTCGTACCCTGCCGGTAGTAAATCTCAAACAATAGTGACCACCAGCCTCTTAAAGTTAACACAACAAATTTTAACCCTTAGATGGAGGCTTTCCAGATTTTGTTTGCGAATGTGGATAAACAAAACAAAATATCAATAACGGACACAAGTTTACAGTACCGGTCTCACGACGACAGCTCATTATTAAAGGTTGCATTGAAAGGAAGAAATTGATATTTTTAATTATATAAAGATTAAAAAAGATGAAGTTTTCAATATTATACTAAGTAATAAACAAAATTAATTTTCCACTTTTCGACATTTTTATGAGTATAGTCCAGTGGCGTGTATAATATTTTGTAACTTCATTAATTTTTGATTTATAACCTAAAGTTGTGTTTTTTTAAATACAAACCATAGGTTTATTTTTTTCTAGTTGACTACAAAACGTAATATTTTACATACACTAAGCTCTTCTAGGGGTTAGAATTCGTTGATTACACACTTGCACTGCACAATACACTTCACTAAATACCACTTTAAATTAAACTGTAAAATTAAACTTTGCAATACTCCACACTGCATTGTACCTGCTAAACCGATAAACTGAAAACTAAAATAAATATAATAAAATGAAGAAATGGACATATTCGGTCATTTTTGTTTTGATGAATTAACTTTGGTCGTTGGTTTTTTGCTCGTTGAAATATCACAGCAGGTGTTCACCTAACTTAGATCATTTTCACTGAGACCAGAAAAACAAATTGTTTTCATAAAATTATTTCCCATTACGCACTTTCTGCCACTGCATTAGTTTCATATAATGGGTTTAAAAAGGCGACAACAGGCAACATTGTTCGGGTAGTGGCGACGTAGTCAAACTTTAAAAGCAGTTTACGAAACGAATTATTAAGTTGAGTAATTATTTGAATAACTATTATTTCACATTAATATTTTGTGGAACCTCCATAAAAAAACTCATTCAGAATCAGCAGAAATTAATATAATTGTAAACAAATAAAATCTGAGCATTTTTCCTTCTCCTGACCAAAGATGTCACACCAAGCTTTATCGTTGATGTTCATACGATACCATAAACGGGTATACTCCAATGCTTAAAAATATGTTGATCTCAAGAGCTTCTTCTGATTTTTTTCTATCATATCATTGTAACTGGTAGTTTGTGGGTTCCAAATCACACTGCAATACACCAATTTTGATCTTACAAATGTATTGAATCACCTTATAACTGTGATAGATTTAAATTCTTGGCTTGTCCTAAGAACAAAAGCAAGCTTCCTGTAACATTACGCTGTTAAATTTGTGACAATATGTTCATTAAATGAAAAAATTTTGCTAAAAATTACACTTAAATCCTTGATTTTATGCAGAGGTTCTATCTCAATACCGTTCACCGTATATACTCCCACTATAGGATGTTTGCTCCATGCATATGATACCAGTTTACATTTTTCTTCGTTTAAAGTTAGTTCATTATCTTTATAAAATTTAGAAATACTTTGTAATTATCATCCCAACTTGTTATGTTAAGATAAACCTGCATGTCATCTGCATATAGAAAAAATTTGGCATGCTTTATATAATCCGAGATGTCATTTATTAATAGGATAAAGAGCAGCGGTCCCAATATGGGCCCGTGAGGTACAGCCGAAGTTTGTGCGATCAGCGAGATAAAGTTCTAATGAATTGTATCAAATCTTAGTTAAAAATTATTTGTGATACATGTATATAAATCTTATTATATATTATCCGTTTGAGTATTTTGGATGATGAAAGCAGGATTGTTATTGGTTGATAGTTTAATCAGGCTAGTATTTCCCGATCGTGTGTAATATCATGCGTACACTAATTTTTATAAGCGGTCTTTCCCCGTATTCGTATAATAAAACCTACTGTACACAGGATATGAGTGAAATCTAGTCGAATTAATTCAAAAGTAGCGAAACGCTTCCTGAATACGGAAGAGAAAATTTATTATCTAATTTTAGATCCACACATTTCCCCGTGCCAAATAAAAAGGAATTCGCTTAAAAAATCAATAACGCGGACTGCATACGTTTAAATTCGTGTGCTATAATCTGGTTGGAAATGAGAGAGAGTAATAAAACCCCGAGATAAGAACCGGTCATGGGCGTAGTAATATTTCGTGTCAGATAATTATCGGGTAACACTAATGCTAACATGTAATGGGTGTACATTAGTATATTTTACTGGATACATGATAGGGCAGGAGCTAGTGTATTGTGACAGATCAATCCAGTCTTAGAGCTGAATATACGAAGACGTGCTAATGCAGTAGAGTAACATGCGACTTGTGTTTAGTGACTATTGTGCCAGTGGATATAATATTGTTTGGGTAAAATGTCGAGCTTATCAGATTACGTACCTGCTAAACGCGTGAAAAGATGTGCGCTGTCTCAGAATGAGAATATTATTATATTAAATGTATTTAATGCATTGAAACACCAAAATCCTACCAACAGTGTTGACGACATCGTGGAAAAGTGTTTCAAAATGATAGGGATTGGAAAATCGACTATCTACAGACTTTTAAAGGAAACAAAAAATGAACAAGATACTGTAAATCCCCCAAAATCATTTACAGAGAGGTCAAAAGTCGTTATAGATGATTTATTCAAAAATGTCATTCGCAGAAAAGTACACTCATCTTATTTAAAAAAAGAAATACCAACGCTAAACAAAATTTTAAGTGAACTTTCAGGACAACGATTTGCCAAAAATCAGGAGAAGCAAATTATGGGTCATCTTATGAGAGTTGAATTTTTGCAGGGAAAAACAGAACAGGAAGTCAGTTCTTATCGATAAAGATGAAATTATTTGTTGGCGAAGATCCTACTTAAGATCAATTAGAAAATTCCGTAACGAAGGGAGGAATATTTATTATCTAGACGAAACTTGGGTCAACGAAGGATATAGAGCAACAAAAGACAAGTTTGGCAAGATAAAAATGTAAAAAGTTTTCGACAAGCATTTTTGGATGGACTTTCAACAGGGTTCAAGGCACCTTCAGGTAAAGGGTGAAGATTAATAGTGACACATATAGGTAGTGCCAGTGGTTTTGTAGATGGCGGTTTACTTTTATTTGAATCTAAAAATACAGGTGACTATCACGAAGACATGAACGCAGATGTTTTCGAAGAGTATTCTACACAGATGTTGGATTTTATTCCTCCGAGGTCTGTAATTGTCATGGATAATGCCAGTTACCATTCACGGCAGACCGAGCGGACGCCTACGACTGCTTGGACAAAAGCCGATATAATTCAATGGTTATCCGGAAAAAACAGATCTTTTGAAACAAATATGGTGAAAAAGGAACTTTTGACACTTGTCAATCTTAATAAAGATCAGAAGAAATATGTTATCGATGAAATGGCAACAAATCGCCAAATAACGGTAATACGGTTACCACCTTATCACTGTGAACTTAACCCAATCGAATTAGTCTGGGCGCAGGTAAAAGGAGATGTAGCGCGGAATAATACGCCGTTTAAATTAAGTGAAAATTTTGTTAAAAAATTCCTTGGAACGAGTAACTGCAGATAACTGGCAAAAATGTATACTTCATGTACAAAAAGAAGAGGAGAAAATGTGGGAACTCGATAATTTAATTGACGTTACTGTGGAACCTATCGTTATCAATCTAGGAGACGAAGATAATTCATTAGAATATTCAAAGGATGAATTTTAATATACCTACTTTTTTATTTTCTTTATTGTACATTTATACAACACTACATTTACTCACCATAATTTGAATTTTCAAAATACATATATTTTTGTGTGGAATAAAAGTCTATTCATTAAATTTAAATAAATATTTTGATAATAATATTGAATAATTTTATTTGAATTACTAAAAACCCTCTTAACCAGGTTATGATGCTTAAAGTAGCCTCTAGTTTTGAAATGCTGTTTTTATATTGTTCACTTATAAGAGAAATGGACCGAGAAATTGAAGCGGCATAGACAAGGACGGATTGTCAGGGATTAAATTTTAGCTACCTGCTACGTTTTTAGTACGGTTCGATCACACAATTTTTTTTTTAAAAGTACACCTCATCTATACCGATAATACATAATATAAAAATATTGAATATAAGCACCAGTACTACATTTATTTACGATTTGCATACATAATAAGCTTTTATTAGTCTCTTTCATTTCTAAACAGACTATAGGTAGCACGCTTTGATCGAATCAGATGTTTTCTTCTTAGTAAAGTATCACTATTTTCTTCAAATCTTCATATTACATTCATGAATATTGGATTCGGCCTAATTCTCTCATGAAGAGCAGAAGGAAATAAATATTTATCTATTTTCGGGTCAAATAAGTTCTTATAGTGGCTCTCTGCCAAGCCTTGATCGTAAATTTTGAAGGACTTGGTAATTTAATATTGATAGTCTGCGCAAAATAAGATGTGATAAAATCTAGGACGCTTTTCTGTTTAGAAAAGATCAAGTAGATATCATATATTTTATAATGATGGTTGTACAGGGTGTCCCAAAGTTTCCTGTTTTATTAAAAGTTTATCATGTTTACTCATAATGAAAAAGTGGATATGTTATTCGCATCTGAAGAAGAAAACAGATTATAAAACGTTCCCAGAATTAGAAAGAATTTTACTAAATAATAAAGATGAATTCTCTTAAAAATGCAAGAAAAATAAAAAATCAAAAGAATGTTGCCAATATTATTAACTATTGCTTTGAGGAAAACCCACAGAATTCAATTCAACAGACTTTGACCGCTCCTTACAATTTTAAATCGACAATTTAGAGAGCGTTAAAAACTGTTGAACTGTTATTGAAAATTAAATTTTATTAATGAAATGATGGTAACTGCTGACGAAGCAGATAACTTCTATAGGCATATCTTTTATACTGACGAAAATGAATTCTTTAGTAATGATATACCAAATCTCTGAAATACACATTAATGGGACAAAAATCCGTCTGAATCTATTTGATCAATCAAATCAAGGGTATTTTAAAGTAAATGTGTGGAGAGGGGCAGAATTGAAACACATTTATGGTTGCAACTAGGTGGTTTACCTAGTCAGATCTAAATAATCATAAGGATATGTGGCCACCCAGTTCACCAGACGTAACCCCTATCGAATATTTTCTGTGGAGAGCACTTAAGAACATTGTCGTTTTTAACCTTACAAATTAGACACAAACAAAATTTAGATTTATACCTAACAAATATTGTCACTTATTTTCGCCTACTATACAGGGTGGAAATATTACGATTTAAACCAACTTGCGTTAATAAAATGTTGATATTAAAAAATAAAAAAATATTAGGATGTCAAAATTGGAACTTAAAAACTGATTTTCTAGATCCATACACTGTCTTTGAATATATCAACTTAAAAAATTTAGAATAGAATCTTTCGTCTTTTTTCTCTAAACTCCTAAACGTATCAGGTTGTAATCTATTTCGAAATTCTCCCAAATATTCCCATTGCCCAGCACGCCATTTAAAAACAAGCATATCTGAATATGAAAAATTATTTTATCTCATAATTTTGTAGTTTTTACCAAAACTGAAAAATACCTTACATTTAGAAATACTTATTAACTTTAACATAAATTTTATCTAATAACTGTTAAAATTTAACTTACTATTGGTACCTACTACGTTAAAATATTGTACATCTATGCAGCTGTTTCTTGAAAAGCTATTATCTCAAAAATGGTCAATTTCTAAGATTAACGATAAGTAAACCATTTTTTTTCAAAAATAATGTAGGTTTAAGATTTTTTAATATAAAACGTGATAACGGTAGATTCAAAAAAGTTACGCTTACATTACGTTACAAATATGGCGGATGTGGCGCCCTCTAGGCAATACGTCGAAATAAACAACAGATTATGATTTCTCATATCCAAAAGCATCTATTCCCAAATTTTTAAGTTGATACATTCAAAGACAGTGATTACAAAAAATAACTTTGACACCCAGTATCTTTTTTATTATCAACATTTTATTAAGGCAAGTTGGCTTAAATCGTAATATTTTGATGTAGTGTGTGATCTAGTATGTCTCTAAAGGCCATTACTAACGAACTATTGATAGCCTGTATACAAATTTTCAAAAACAGTGAAGATAGAAAATGAATGTCTTTTTTATTTTCCGTACATAAACACCCCATTGGAAGCAAGCCACGAACTAATAAGATATTCATCAGCCGCCGGATATGGCAACCAGGTGGCCTAGGGCACTTGCATCGCTTGTTTACTGCTGGATACGCTGCATGAACATCCCCCGAGCTTGGCCACATCCGGCGGAGTATCGATTGGCGCCCGCCGGCCCCAGTCTCACCTGCGAGCGGCGGTATTCCGCCCCCGTGAGGCCGTACGTGTGACCCCCTTGAACTACCACAACAGAAAACATCGTTGTGCATCGGGGGAGGCGATGGGCGTCCGCAAAGCTCCCCCATGATCTCCAGGTTTCACATAGTTGCCTCATATTTTAAATCTAGCACAGCTATTTTTCAAGTAGAGGGATAATAACATGGATAATAGATGTTGTGGTTGGATAGGAAATAATCACGTACAAAATTCAATTCAGTCGAAACTCTAAAGTTATATCTAGGGATGAACGTAAAATAGGGCCACTTTGTCAATATTGTCAACATTTCATTAAAATATAGTAATTAATAGACCTGCAAGCCATTGGCATAGACAAGGTGTGGTCGAAAAAATAATGTACCGTGCTGTTCACAGCTGCATATGATACATAATTGTTTTTCTACAAAACTGTTAAAAGTGTGTTTTTTAATTGTCATTTTTGATGTTAAAAATGTCATTTTTTGACACGCGTGTTAAAAGTAAGTTACTTTTAACACTATTGTTAAAAATAAATCAAAGTTTATTTAAATTTTGTTTTAAAAATTAATAAAACGTTTTAACAAACACATGAACAACTTTTTATTTTAAATAAGTACAAACCAACATTTTAACTAGTTATTACTATTAACATTTACAGTAAAATTAGAACAATTTGAAATTGTAATTCCCTGCGGAGTCATCATACTTAAGTTGGTTTTACTGTCAACATGTGTGACACATCTATTTTCTGTAGAAATACTACTGGTAGTACTGGTGGTCTTGCTAGTAGTTGCAGCAGTAGGAAGTATTTGGCACGCAATTTCCTTCTTCTGTTCCAGTAAATTTCCAATGTAGCCTTCAGCTACCGTCGAAGATTTTCATCCTCCATGTCTCTTGATGGTAGTAAAATTTGCACCAGAATCTGCTAACAATGTCGCCGATGAACGACGAAAACAGTGTCCGGTGTAGAGTTGAGGATTTGGTAGATTCAAGAACTCTGCAAAGTCGGCAGACATTTTACCAAACATGTTAATTCCGACTGGATTCTTCACACATTTATTCTTCATATATTTAAGAAAAAGTCATCTACGGTCAGCGTTGGGTGGCCCGAGTGCCATATACTTTCTAAAAAAGTTTAAATAGAATTCACCAACAACACTGAAAGCCCGAGGCACTTTCGTTTTAGTATCGGGTATGGTCACAACAACCGAAGTGCCCAAATATTCGATATTGTCGATGGTCATCTGACACAATTCCTCCCGACGACACGCCCTAAGACACATTGCTGCGACTTTCATCATCAGATACTTTTCGTCTTCTGCTTCTGTGAGAAATTTGTCGATATGCGTCTTCGTCAAAACTTTTGACTTTTTTGCTTGATATCCTTCACCCTTCCGTTTTAAAAAAGCAATAAGTTTATAATGTTTGCTTATATCATGACCTTGCTTTATTTTTAACATGGTTTTGATCATGGAATAATTTGACCACAGCGTTGACAATTTCCATATCTTGGCTTTTTCCTCAAAATATGCCAGTAAAACACTTTCGTTACATTTCCCAGGGACCTTTTTAATGTTGCACCATTCCGAAAAGCGTCTATAAGCGATTTCGTACTGTTCCTTTGATTTCGCCGGCAATAATTCCAATGTTGTTCGACTGGCGGCTTCTTCGATTTCAGCAGGGATGGATTCGTTACGCTCATTATCGAGATTATTCGTTATACTTATAATATTACTAGAAAATGCTGTCAATATTTTTGCGTTTTTTCCGTAACTACTGGTTGCTACGAAAATTTTGGTTCATAAACATTGCGATCTGTGTGGTATTTTTTGATTTCTTATTTTTATTGAGTTTAAAGTTCTTCCGATTGTTTTGTAGAAAAAATATTGTATGACATACGTGTTAAAAGTGATTTTATTTTATTCGTGAAGTTAAGAAGCTCGCTACGCTCGTTTTTTAATCATCTTCACTCACAAAATAAAATCTTACTTTTAACACGTATATCATAAATAGCTATTATACATGCATTGAGGGAGGTGATAGGTGTCCGCAAAGCTCCCCATGGTCTCCAGGTTTCACATAGTTACCTCATATTTTAAATCTAGCACAGCTATTTTTCAAGTAGAGAGATATTAACATGGATGTGGTTTAGTAGGAAATAATCACGTACAAAATTCAATACAGTCAAAACTAAAAAGTTATGGACTTAAAATAGCGCTACTTTGACTTGATTGTCAACATTTCATTGAAATATAGCAATTCATAGACCTGTAAACCATTGGCGCAGACAAGGTGTGGTCGGAAAAATAATGTACCGTGTTCACACCATATAATTATGTTTATGTATGAACTTACCCATATTTTCACCCATCAATAGCAGTTTGTGTATCTTTGTGTATTCTTGTATCAATAATAAACCTTCGGTCAATCTATCGGTTGACAAACACGTTTTCTTAAAAGTCAGTTGCTTGTTTATCACGAAGACTCACTAATATAATATAACGCACGTACAATCAGCACGAATTTTTTAACCTGTTAATGTCTGTAAATTTTCATGTATGGTTCTTTTCACATATGTTATAGAAATAAAAAACTATTTTATATTGCGGATGACGGGAAAAAATCGCAGCTGTGTTGAAAAATGTTTCAGCGAGTTGGACAACATAAATCTAAAGAATGAAGTTTTTTCTGGATGAATGTACTTGATTATGATTTTTGACATAAATTATAACATTTCCTGTATACATTCTTTCAGTTTAATAGAAAAGTTTCGTACATGGCATAATGCAATACTTCTTCCATTTTCCCGATGAGATGTACTATATCCAGTTGGAAGAAGATGAAGCCTTACTCTTGGCTGAGTAATGGGACAGGCGAAATGGAAGTTCGCGACCAAGCCATTTTCTATATTTAATTTTCTCCTTCACAATGGTCCATTAGGGGAAATATATTACATAAAAAATGAAAGATATATCAGCTGTTCGGGAAATGTGTGTGTGCAGCCCTAGTTCCGCTATTAGATGAGGGAAACTTGAGGGCGAGCCAAGTAGAGGTCGATAATTATCAGGTTATGTCGTTCTTTCTTTATAAGAGCACTTTTTCTATCAGCAGACGAGGCACATCATATAGGTCAAGAGAGTGGTCTGTGGTAATGAATCTTGAGTCGATGTTCATAAGCAAATAAAAATCTATTACAAATGATTGAATCGTAGAGAAATTAGAAATTGGGAATGTATGCAGTAATATGTACTAATTGTTAACGTTGGATCGCTGCAAAGTAAGTCACTGGTGTAGACACGGCGTGATCTCAATCCGCGATTGATAGAAACAAACAACAACTTTCCGTGCTATTTATAGCTGCTTCCACTGGACTAGAAACGACGCAGCAGCAATATAACAATAATTGGTAATGAAAGCTTGCCAAAAATTTAATATACACATGTAAGGTGTTAGTGCCGTGAAAGCAGATGCAATAGTGTGACACATTTCTATTATTTGTCACATTTGTCAATTTGGGTATCTTCGTCGGTTTTCTCAGGCTGCTTGTCTGACGTTCTCATTGGAATACCCACATACAAACAATATCTGCATACTTTTCAGTTGTAAATAACTGCATTTTTTATTTAGCACTTTAACGCTAAGTGTCAAATGAATAAACAAAATAACAGAAATAATAAATATTGTTATACCAACCGTCATTTTTATTTACCAAGCTGCTTTGATTAAAATATGAAATTATATTTTTTAAAATGCTTGTAACTTCTAAACAAAAACGAATCGGGCCTATGTTCATATAAGAAAAAATGTTTGTCAGCCAATATGATTGAAGATTTATTACTGATGCAAGTATACGCAAATATGAACTATTATTAATGAGTGAAAATAATATGGATGTTTGTACATAATTTGTTATAATCATATTGTGAATAGTACTGAAAGTTATTACCACACCTTGTCCACGCTATGACTTACTTTGCAACAGCCCAGTCCATTTAAGCTTCAACCTGTAGCAACTCTTTATGCTTAAAACGTACTGAAACAGGTAGGCATATAAATAGTTTAATTAAGAATCAATACCCATGGGTAAAAAGTATACATCAAACTGTTGAAGAATGCATTCGCTATTCTGTCAACAATTATGACAGATATCGACAAACCGTTTAATCATTCATGAGTACTCTGAGTATTAATAACAATGCTTCCCACTATCAATAATGTAACTGCATTACTTAATAAAAATATAATGTAATGTTCAGATAAATTGTATATTATATACCGTGGTAGAAAGTGCTTAATTCTTGTCGAGAGAAAAGGATATCTCGAGACAAGAATGAAACTTTCTACCGAGGTTTGTATACTATTTTGTTTACAACCATATCTTTTAAATGAAGTGACGGTTTTTATAACAATAATTACATGAGAAATTAACAAATAAGATCCCTGTATAACCAGATTACAGATAAACAAAACGTCAAGTTGGAATTTTGACAATGGTTACTATGGTAGGTAATCAAAAAAATTAAACTTAAATTAATTGCATTTTTGACAGCTTATAATCAAAAAAGTGTTTTTCAAAAACCTACCAGTTAAGAGTATTTATAGCAATTAATGAAGAATGGGTAACGTCCATTGACCATTTGGCCACAATTTCCAAAAAAATTGTATTGTGAAACATACACTGCTTCCGAAGAACGGCAACCACACTATTGGTAAATAGCGGTGGTGACATTCTCCAGTTGAAGAGATTAGGGGGATGGAAATTCAGATTCTCAGGTTAAAATTGCCACAAAAATATCTGGCGAAATGGCAAACTCCAGTACTAGAAACGTTACCATTTTTAGGCAAGATGTTCAGCAATAATTTGTATTACTTTAATACTTCATGTGAATAAAATTTGTTGAGAATGTGCAATAAGACATTTTTTGAAACAAACATTTTGGTTATTCAATGAATGTTGACATTTACCTGGGTTGAAAGTGTCATTTGTGACAGAGTCATCACTTTTCACCCTGGTAAATGTTACATTCCATCTGGATATATGCCAGAGTCAGAAATATGTTTCTTTTAAATTTAATGTAAGTTTGAAATATCAACAATACATATATGGTCGTAAATAAACGTTGTTTCTACTACTACTATTCTGTCTAGTTATCAAAATATGGGGAATACACTCCATAAATTTACCTTAAAGAGAGAAGAAGCTGACCCGCGATCTTCCGTTGCCGAGAATAGAGGCGAAAAGTGATAGTAGCGATGAGGATACCGCTTTAATTTGGTCGATATGTTATTGAACTCGCAGGGGATCCCCGTTCTGACGAAAGTTCAAGCACGTGCGTGGAGTTTTCACGGCGAAGATAAAGGTGAGTCGGAACAAAGGGCCCCGGGGGCCGGCGCCACGCATTTTTTACTGCTAAACGCGCCGCTTCACAGCGGAGACAATCCGCTTGTTTGCTGTCGGGGGACAAAAGATATCGCCCCTCATAAAGAAGCGCTATCACACGACGGCTGAAAGTTTAACGTTAGGATTTAATTGACGTGGCAACTTTGCGCATTAGTGCTCTTTAATGCAAGAGAAAATTCTAATAGCAGATATTTCACGGAGAATTTTCCTGGTGGTGGTTTTCGGCTTCTGTTTAAATACAGTAGCATGTCTGCCTTGACGGGAAGTTTGTCACTATGCGGAGTTCGACTTATTCGGCCGGTAACCTATTAATCGGAAAGGACCCCGCAATAATCTTATGGAAATAGGGTTTCTGTCAAATTGTCTGAATTTTTGATATGTTGTAGATTTTGTCATCCTGAACAAAAATCTCCATGAGCACAAAGTGCCAAAATGAGCATTTTGGCAGATACGGAGCTGCCAAAGCTCCCCTGACCCGTTGCAAAACTATTCATTTTCAATACTATTTACAGATCACAGATTACTGAACTTTACAGATGTCAAAAGCATATTTTAATTATTCTAATATATATGGTAAGATTTTTGAGGTCTCTGGATTCAACCCTCATGTCAGATTGGACAAATTGATCATTGACAGCTGTCAATAAACTGTCAACGAAGAATAGAAAAGTAAATATTTTCTTTTCACATTGAGAGTTTGGGCTTTTGAGGGAACTGAATTCAATTCTCATGCCAGATTGGCAAAATTGACAGTTGACAGCTGTCAATTGACTGTCAACGAGGAATATAAAAGTAAATATACTCTTTTCACATTGAGAGTTTGGGTTTTTGAGGTCGCTGAATTCAATTCTCATGTCAGATTGGACAAATTGACCGTTGACAGCTGTCAATTCACATCGACGAAGAATAGAAAAGTCTGTCAATTTTTCCAATCTGATATTAGAATTGAATTCAGCTCCCTCAAAAGCCCAAACTCCTAATGTCAACAGAGAATATTTCTATTCTTCGTCGACAGACTTTTTTTGGAGGGCGAAAACTTCAAATTGACGCGGTGTAAGCAAACTAAATTCCATTCACTATTCTATGCCAGACCGAAAAGCCATATATACGAAACGTTCTACATTGTGGCAGACACCATTGAAAGGTATCGACCTCTACTGCGTTGGGCGAGAACGCTATTTCGCAAATACGAAATTCCAGGAAATAACTACTCTGCGGGCTAATGTCTCGACCAGCATTGAATTACACCTTAAAAACCTATAGCAAAACAGCCAAAAGTCACTCGTCAGCAGTCTACCTTTATATATAATAATTGTGACTAATAATTAAAAAAGTAACTTATAATTCTCACTAATTACCAAACTAAATGTCAATAAAAGTTTGAGATCCAATAGATATTTAAGTCACACAAATTACATAATGTATACTGCAGGATATTAGTATTTGCATTAGGACAACAGAACATCATCATAGAACAGTCATCTCAAGACTCTGGCCTAGGTACGAGAATGTTAAACAAAATTAAAATAGTAGGTGGATCAATATTATTATGAAACAAATTTATAGAAATGTTAAACTTGGAAAAATCTTCTACTAGATAATGACTGAGCATTAAATCTTTTTAAAAGAAGATTATGATCGTATTCTCCAAATGGATAATAATTATCAGTACGAAACGACAAAAGAAAGCGACGTTGAATACTTTCAATGTCGGTCAGTGGTCGCGCGGTTTAAGGCGTCAGTACTTGAATCGAGGTGACTAGATCGGAGTTGGTTCGCGCCCAGCTGCCGGTAGACCGTATATAAGCTATATTCGTGGAGAGGATTGGCACCCTCTCTGCGGGTATGGTAGGGTGGAATAATGTTGGCTTGGGTCAATGTGAGAGATTGATACCGGTTGATATTTGACTTCCCCCCTAATTAATGAGGTTTTCCAGGTTTCCCTCATTCCTGCACTGAATAGTGGTTAGGGCCTACCAACGTAAGTCGTTCCTGGGCGCAAATGCGGCCTGCTTAATAATAATATGCCGCCCCCTCTCCCGCACAAGTCTCCGACTTCTGGGCTAATCCCTGTGATTAGAATGAGGGGTAGAGATATTATTATTATTATTATTATTATTATAATGAGGTGTATGTGACTCTGATAGTAAGGGTACCATATGAGGCTAGCATACTCACGTCTGGAATGAACTAATGAGAAGTAAAGTGATTTTAAATCTTTAATAGTACTACAACGTATCAACAGTGAGGAATTAATACTATAATTAAATTATATAGGTTGCTTCTTTAAAGTAAACATACAAACTTTGCATTTACCTATATTAATAGGTAACCGATTTTCTTCATACCATTTCTTAATGACATTAACAAGTTCTTGCAATCATCAATGCAATTGATATTGCGAAACAATTTTAAATCGTCTGCAAAGAAAAGATGATTATGTTTCAAATTTAAGCAAAGATCATTGACAGATAAAATGAATAAAAACGGCCCTAAGTTCGACCCTTGCGGTGCCCCAGATGTAGACTTAAAATATGTGATTCTATATTTTCTTCATGCTCTGTGGTTCCTCTAAGATGGCCGGTGCCTTTCACTCTGTGTCCATGGCCTTCCTGAGTCCGCGCCTTGTCACCTAGTATATAAGGCTTTCATTTGAAATAAGGAAGTTGACTATTTCCGGCATTTCTAGAAGTAGCCGAAAGTTATAACTATTCCCTTTAAACACTTCTGTCTATATTATCTATAATATTGGAAAATTTAGCTGCTATAAACGGTTTCGTTTTAGAACACACCGTTACATTTTTACACCTCTCATTGCAACACTTACAAATTGGCGTTTCGACGAAACACGAAGCTTCCAATTGTTAAAGTGACCTATTTTTCACTTGAGAGTACAGAGATTACCAAAATGGAAATCCGTCATATGCTTTAACGATAAATTAAGGAAACTTTGCTGATGAATCCTAACCTTTAAAAATTTCCATATTGCCATATTTCACATAAAGATATTTCAGCGTGTAAGTTTGCCCTCCCTCTCGATTTCATCGATTCGTGTGAATCATTTTTATTCGAGCGCCTTATTAATAAATCAGATCTGCGAGTCGTTTCAAACCAGAACGTAAGGTGAAACTTCAGATGGGCCATTTCCCGCGCTGTAATTACATAACCCGACAGATCGAAAAGGCACCGAACTGAAAAGGGTATCCTGCCGGGATTAATATTAATTTTGCCCGTCGCAGGAATGTGATTAATGGTGTCACTGCGATTGTGCCAGCTACACCCTCTTACTTGTTGGACCTCCTCCGCGTACAATTGCAGCGAGCGCCGTCGAAAAAAGGTAATTAAGGATCGATGGCGTGTTCTACGAAGACGAGTTTGACATTTTACGGTGTCAGGGCGTCGGGGTTGAGCTTTGTTTTAAGGCGGTGTTTTAAAGGGCGGCTTTTTCAGAAGTTTTGAATCGCTTCTTAATACCAAAGGGTGCAGAGACAATTACTGTTATCCATGTACCGTTTTATCCGACGAAAATCTTCGATAAAGGGTTTGTAGGAAGTTAAGGATAGTTTTTGTCCTTAATTGCCATCCTAAAGGTTAGCACGTGAATGTCTCGTCCATCATTTCGACGTCATGTTTGAAAAAACCATATACTTTGATGAAAGTTACAAGAATTTCCGTGTTCTTAATTATTTCATTGTTGCATGATAAATGATGTGCATCATGGAATTCAAGGGTTGAACACGCATATGTCGGCGAACGATGTCGTGGTAAGGTGCAAAAGTATCTGTTGGCAGTGTTATTCGTGCGTTAAAAAAAAATGTTTCTTAAATCCCTGTTTTTCCTTAACAAATTAATCTACATTGATTAAAAAACGTTTATTTACGTAAAATTCCACATCTGCCTAACCTTATGTTCAGAGACATTCGTTATAAAATAAGTTAGAACACTTTAGAGTAAGTTAGAACACTACAAATTGTTTCTTTGTAATTTGCTCAAAAATCGATAATTTTAACCCTCTAAAATGATGCGAAATTGCATTATTACCTATAATTCCGACATCGCCTCTACTTGAATCTAATAATCATAACAGCTTTATTGCCCAATAGAAAATCCATTTACAGGGCAAAATTACAAACAAGTAATAATAGTAGAGTGTACTATATATACATATATACAAAAAATTACTGAAGAGAAGAACTAATAAAGAAGAAAAAAATACAGATGTAAACCTAACACTACAAAAAATAATATATGTAAAAAAAGATGTAGAATACAGCAGATAAGATCCAACAGCCGTTGGGAACTGGTTCAGAACTGTCAGAAATGCTTGACCATCCCCGTTTTGCATGCAATGTAAGCCGAAAGTACATTTATTTATTTTATTTTCGTGCCACATACACCAAGGACAACATTGACAACTGAACTGGACGGTTCGGAATCGATTCTTGCTGTTGTTAGAACAAACCCATTAACAATTCAAATTGAAACATGTTACGTAAGGTAGCAAACTAGTTAAGTACATCAAAATCTAAATGTTCCATAGAAAGCAAACAAGTTGTTTCAAGCTACAGTAATAAATGTAGCAAAACGGCGTTCATTAAAATTGTTAGAAATAACATAAATTGGGGATATAAGTAGTACATTGGTTCTTCTTATTGCACAGTGAAAAGTGAGATTATGTCTAGCACATAGTCTAGCGGCATGAAAATTTAGCTTACTTAACAATTCCGAACAGTCAATTTGTTTTCGTAATAATTTGTATAAAAAGTAAGAGAAGCCAATTTACGTCTAAATCCAAACTATCTAAACCAAATTCAATTGCCAGCAATCCCATTATTCTTATATGCTACAAATTTCAAAAACATTTTCTGCATTCTCTCAATCATTATCTTATGGCAGTAATAATAAGGATACTAAATTAAGGAACCGTATTCAATTTTAGAACGAACATAAGAGAAATATAAAAGTTTAATACATTAATATTTGTAAATGATCTACAATTATTAACAATTACTAGGTCTTTAGTAGTATCGCAACGGACAAGTACTGAGTTGTCAATGAAATAATCATATAAATATTCTGTGTGTTTTCTATAGAAGGAACTAACTTTACATTTTGCGGTTCTAACTAGTTCAAATCTGTTTGTAATATGAAAAATGTCGTTTTAAACTCGAGGATAACCATCAATTTAGTCGGTACAGAGACATCCGCTGGCGATACTCTAAAAATAGCCTTTCAGCTCACCTGCGTCGTCCAGCCGGAACTCCTGCTCCAGCTGTTCCCTGGTGGGCTCGGGTTCGGCCTGCTGGGCCGTCTGGCTGGCCGCCGTCGCGGGCTGCTTCATGCTCTGCCTCGTCTTGTGGCCCCTGAACGCCGCTTGGATCTTTGTAGCCGCCTGCTCCTCGTCTGGCAGGTCCTTGACGTCCTTAGAACAACAGATTACTTTAACAAAGGCTAGACAAGTTTTTATACGCGGTTTGCCCGAGTGACATCTATTCCTACTCGTAATTGAAACAAGAAAACAGCTTGGACTTGAAACAACTGGATCTATTAATAATAAGATATCCATATATGAAGAAAAATCAGGCATTAAACGAAATAAACTGGAGAACATATAAACAAATTTGAAATTTATAACTAAAATAACGTTGCTTAATATAGTGTCAGTAAATAAGTGCGAAATATTTTAGGGGTTGGTTGCCGAAGTCATTTTGTAAAAAAAAATTCATAGAAGTACACACACAGTGTTTAAATTTTAACTTTTTATTAATTATTTCAAATAGTTTTAAAGATATTGACTCGAAATTTGAAAGACGCTTTGGAGGGATAAATGTGCATTTTTTTGGGTGATCCGAATATTTCTACTTCCACAGCGACGTTCGTGTGAGAACGCCGCAACCCTTTTAAAAAAAATGGTACGCCACTGACTTTTCCCGTTTTGATATTTTAGGCTTTAGAGTCCTAGATAAATAACTATTATTGTGCCGCCTAGAATTGAAAAATTGCATACAATGAAACTGAAAGGCTATTATTACAAAAAGTTTTTTTACTTAAAAAAAGTTGAATATGTACATAGAATCTCATAATTATTAGACAAAGTAACATCATTCATATTTGACGTGTTGTAAACACGATAGAAAGAAACCATTTAAGCTAAAGGGTTATTTTGTCGTCATTACAAATTTATTGTTACCTTGGAGTCCGATTGAGTCTGACCCGTTGTATCTTTGTCTTTTCCCTCTGAGGTTTTGCTTTTACTCTCGGCGGTCTCTGTTTCCTCCACCGACTTGGCTGTGCCGTTAGACCGCAACGTTATCGTCTTGGCCGAAATGGATTTGGTATCTCCTGATTCTGAAAAAAAAAAAAAGAAAATGCTTACAAAATGTAAATCTACCGTTAAATGTCTGTCACTTTGTAAAGGATCATCCATCTAATTCTGTTTCTTTTGTATTTTAATATAATTTTAAGAAATTGAAGTAAGTTCAACTAACATATACAGTGTGTCCAATTAAGTCGTCACCATACAAGGAACTTTTTTATTACTGATTTTATGAAAAAAAGTTATTCTTGATAAAAAATTATGCGTGGCCTATAACCCAAAATGAAGTAATCAGTTTTTTGCAGTAGTATACGAGCTATGTCGAAAAATGTAAATTTTGCTCAAGAGTAAAGTACCCTTATTTTTTATAATACTGACAATCGTTGTTAAGAAAAGTTCATCCTAATTGAAAACTACGGTCAGATATCCTATATTATCCATTTACCGTTAAAAAACATATTTTGTTATTTTTACAAACTTCTGTGTATTTGCAATATTAGCATTGATAATTTACGTTTAGAGATCGACATTAAATCTAGGATGGACTGACAAACCAATGAATTTTTAACAGCAAACGTCAAAACGCGTGTTACAATAATTTATAAAATACAAGAAATGGCAGCTCTATTATGTTCTATGAAAAATTAAATTAATAATTTATTTGTTTATTTTTTAATGGTAGATGGATAATATTGGATATCTGACCGTAGTTTTAATTGTTGACAGATGTACACTTTATCTATGAATCTATGCCATCTCAGTCGATGCTTATCACAGGCGCTAACTTTCCGTAGGAAAAAAGGTTTTTGCCCCATTTTTTAAATATCGAGCTATAATTCTAAAATAATTTTTTGACTTTTAGGCCTCTTTGAGCACGTTGTTAAAATATTTGTACTTAGTCATAGTTAACCCTGCATATTATTTAATGACTAAATCCAGTTTTCTGATTTTATTAATAAATAAATATTATTACAGATGCTATTACATACTGAAGATATGGTAGTAGGATGTGTAATAAAATATTCGCCTTATTTTAATGTTAAAATTTGTGTTTAAATTGACATAAAACTTAATTTTATCGGCAGGTATATTTAGCTCACTGTCATAACGTCAAGATTGTGTAGCGTAAACCTTTTTGCCTATTTTCGTAGTCGGACTCATCATTTAAGCTGCAGTGGGTACTAAATTTTCGCTTTAACAGTTTATTTTCTGAAATAACAGTGTTTATATCTCCACATCTCCTTTAAATTTATTACCGTGGCTTAGTACTTAGTCGGGCTAATTAAATTTAATATTAATTTACTGGAAACCCATATTCTGCCGGCCTAAGGTGATTTATTAGCTTTTGTCCACGGACCGGAAGCATAAAGGATGGAAAAATGTTGTATGGCGAGTCGTATTATATGAGTAAAAATTCTATTCAATGCGAAGCTTTTATGTAATGCTGAAAAAGAAGGCGGACGGTTTTAACCATGGATTTACCACCTCTGCAAAAGTTTAATCATCATAGTATGTATATACCTCCAGCCTATTATAATACAAGTCATCCAAATTTAAAAATATGTTCTTATACAGAATACCCTGCAATACTTTATTTATAGTGGAGAATAGTTTAGTTTAGGTTTCGTTAAAAACTTGTTGCGTGTGTCTCAGTATTCAACTTTATAACACAAAGGAGGCGTTGGGATTTGCATCCGATATTTGTGGTAAGACAGCAACATCAAAATCGAAACAAAATCGATGAACAGGTATAGCTCTAGTTCTGGCTCTAGAACAGAATTCATAAACTTCGCTACAGCATTGCACAAGCCAAAAGGCATCCCAATAAATTTAATAATTTCCTTTCAAACACTGCATCCTTCGAACAATAAAAAACGTATATTGAAACAATTTTATGTGCATAGTTCATGAATAAGATGGTATTTGACCTGAAAAAAAGTTCTTAAATTTCAACTCAAGCCATTGACATTGATATTCTGGATTCCTAAATAAATATAATCTAATTATATAAGTAAAAACTTGTTATGTTAGAAAGAAAAATATGCTCCTTTAGTTTTGACATTGCGTTACATCCTACATAAAGTGACATCATAGAGAATCAATTTTATTGATTTTTGAGTGAAGCATTAATTACAAAATTAACAAAAAAACCTTCGTGTTGTCGGCAAAAAAACTATCCAAAACTGAAACGCCACGCCTCTGATTTGATGCTAATAAAAGTTATCGAATCTTGACCTACCGTATTATTAGATCAATAACCTAGTTACCTAGTTTTTGTACTGTTGTTTAACGACAAGGAGTAAAGCCAACTTTTTTATCTCTGAATGAATTGTCCTTAAATACTAATAATTAATAAAAACAAATTTAGATAATAAATAAATATTTTCGAGTGTTAGGTTATTATAGTTTAATAATTTTGATATTACATTTTTACTACGTTTTACAACTGAATATAAATTTTTAGTATTACTCGTAAGTACAATTAATTATTTAGTTTGTAGTTACGTACATCTAGCCTAGAAATTTATTGTTTTTAAGTAGTATGGTACTAACCTGTTTAAAATACCAATTCGAGTAAAGTTGCACTCATCCATAGTACTTTATTAATAAAATTAGGGTCAGCCAATTGCAAAATTCAAGACGGCTGGGAAAATCGGCAGGTGCTAGCCTGAACTTTCTGAAAATGATACGGGTTTTGTGGGTTTAACGTAATATTATGCAGACCTTGCTTTGGGACATCTTCAATCGCCTTGAAATGATTCTTATAGAAATAGTAGACGCGGTTTCACAGAACCCGTATTGCGAAGGCGTTGAAGCACTTGTACACTGTTATGAAAACGTCTCCGATATTCAACACCTGCGGCATGCATTTCGTAAACATTCTCGCATTCTCCGTATAAAACTACCATTTCCGCATATTAGAAATTTGTATAATTGGGCATTGTGAATTTACGAGACCGAAATAAACAAACTACTGCTTGTGCTTGTACTCTCTCCATCCCCCCTCCAAATGTGTGGTGTGATCTCCAAATCTGGGGGGAAAGAAAAGCGGGAAATGCAGAAAGTGCGAATAAATGGTGGAAGCTTTAGTACGCTTATGAAATGTTGCTTCTTGCACGCTTCGCCCGTCGCGCTTGTCTAGAAGCTGGCGATTAATCACTCTTAGATATTTGGCCGTTGGGTATAGAGACAGTAGTACGTTTAATGCACAGAGTGTTAAAATATTTTAGGCTATTTACAGTTATATTTTAAAATAATGAAACGGAACAGAATAATATATTTCTAAATTGCTGTAAGCGTTGTTATTATGCTTTTAACACTTCGCACTTCACAAGCATTTTCTCATAACGGTCATTTTCTACATCATTTCGACAAATTTTTCAGCGCTTCCTCATGAATTTACTTAATGCCAGTGTAACACAGGTGAATGGAGAAGGTCCACTTTATTATTACACCCCTGGTTTACAATCTCTACCCGATCAATTATTAAGCGACAACCCCTTGAATAAATAACAGCCATCCTCGGGCCCAGGGCGAGGCATCCCTTGTTTGTGTTGGCCTGGGACTCAAGGAACCGGCATCCAGCAAAATTCCGGCTCTGGGCTGTGCCCCGAAACTCCGGTCGCTGCATTGTTTGCATTTCTGGCGGACCGGAGGAGGAGTTATTAAAGGTTCGTGGTTATGCACAGTTTTCTTAAGTGTTTCGCTGTATTCCCGTAATTTTGACCTAAGGGCAAATCAATACGGTCCTGAGTTCAAATGGAAAATCATTGATAAATTGGTGTCTGAGATCAACATAGGTTTTAAGCAAAAATAATCTATATGTTCTCAGTTATTCACAATAATTCAATATTCTAATATCTCGGTATTGATGCCGGTGTACCACAACGATCTATTCTTGGTCCGGTTCTCTTTTAAATATATGTAAATGATTTATCTTGATCAGTGCATGACTCTGTTTTAACCATTCAATTTGCCGATGATATTAATCTTATTAACAGCAGTCCTATAATTGATGATTTGATTGAAAAGGCTCGTCAAGCTGAATTAACAATTCAAAACTGGTATTTGTCTAATAAATTAAACCTTAATTCCACTAAAACAGAAACATTAACATTTAGCCTTAGAGAAACCACACACATTTTAAATCCTGATTCTGTTACATTTCTGGAGGTCCACCTGGATACAAAATGGTCATGGAATTGTCACACTGATTATATATGTAACGAAATATCAAGAAACTTGTACCTTCTTCGTAGCTTAAACCATCAAGTATCTCAACAAACTTTGAAAACAGCTTACCACAGTCTTGTTCATTCTGTGATATCATATGCAATTTTAGTTTAGCGTCACTCTACTTCAGCCTCTGATGTATTTGCTTTACAAAGAAGAGCTATAAGATTAATTGGATTTAAATATAGAGATGACCACGCAACATAAATTTTATCAATTTAACATTTTTTGACAATTTTTTCATGTAGATTCCAAGGTGCCATTCAATTACAACAAAAACTGGAATAATAGCCTATTATTTATGTTAAAAGTATTTTTAATTCTAGACGGTTCAATAAAACATATTTGAAATTAATTTTTATATTTACAAAGCTAGATTATTTTAATTATAAACTTCAAATTTGTTTACATGTTGCTTCTTGAAGTTCTCCAACTCCGTTTCGCTTAAAGAGTAGTCTTCTTTACATGTCGTATCCCCTTTAGTAGAATCAATACAAGCAGGTCTTGCTTCTTGAAACCCACCAGGCAAGTTCTCCTGAATCCAATTCAGTATCAAATCCAGACAAGCACATTGCCATGGGTTACCAGCCAAGAAAATTTTCCTTAAACTGGGGAAATGCGACAAGAAATTTGTAGACAACGACGTCAATTCATTGTTGTGGATGTATAACTCCCAGAGTGACTTTAATCCATCACCTGAAAGGATATTACTATCTAATTTTTTAATATTATTATTCCCCAAGTCCAATTTCCTCAAGTTTGGCAAGTCAAACGTGCCAGGTTCGACATCGCTGATTTTATTAGAGCCTAAAAGCAGCGTAGAAAGATTCCGTAGTCCCTCGAACATAGAACCATGTAGCCTTGTCAAGTTGTTGTGTTGCAGATGTAAGATTTGTAAATTTGAGACGTCCTTGAACAATTTTTTTGTTTCGAAACTGGTCAGGGCGTTATTTTCAAGCTTCAAAGTGTATAAATTGGGTAGATCCGCCAAAGCTCCGTCTTCTATAGATGATATCTTATTGTTGAATAAGTCCAGTTGCTTCAAGCCCAAGTTCTGAAACACACCTTTTTTAATTTCTTTCAATTCATTGCTCGCTATACGTAGGAGGTCGAATTTGGAGTTTCTGAAGGCATCCGGTTTAATTTCAGTTATCTGGTCATCTTGTAGTACAAGCGAAGACAGTTTCAAGTTGCTAAAACTGTCGGTATCTATCACAGATTTATATATTTTTTGTACGAACACGTTCAGTGTGTTTTTGTTTTTTTTTGTGTCCGCGCACTCACCAGCACTTGCGATTATAAGATAAACGATTAAACTTGCTACCAAGGCCATGCTGATTGTCGTAAATAATGAAAGTTTAGTTTCTGCAAATCTGATATATATGTAGCCAGTAATGATGTAATCAGGAATCCCAAACAAGAAATATTTATTAGAATATGATAGAAATAACCCTGAATGTAATAGCAAACCGCGACTATCCAGTGACGTGTGTAGGGTATCAATTATTGTTTGGGGTTATTATTTTATTTTCTATTTTATTTTAGAATTACACCATCCAAGAGTCAATGACCAATTACAGGATGGGAACTATAACATTACATAAACCCTTGACTAACACAACGCACAAATTACAAAAAAATAGACGTAATAAAAGTATAAAATCTAC
This sequence comes from Monochamus alternatus, assembly GCA_037114965.1. Taxonomy (NCBI): domain Eukaryota; kingdom Metazoa; phylum Arthropoda; class Insecta; order Coleoptera; family Cerambycidae; genus Monochamus; species Monochamus alternatus. The sequence goes on along the minus strand of CM073426.1, from coordinate 5,585,253 downwards.
TAATCAAGACAATGAAATAGCAATATACTCTAAAATTGACTGTCACGTTCTATATTCTAAACAATTCTAATATTTTTTATTTTATTTGAAGTTGTACAAAATAAATCAACTTTGCTTTGTAAATCATTGCATTGTATGACAGCTGAAATACAACGGAGATAACTTTAAGATATTAGTTCTCGGAATAGGCAAATAGACCAGTCTTCATATATCTAGAAAAAGTACGTGGCAAGGCAAACGTTAGCTTTTCTAATATTGGAGGATAGTCTATATAGTTTTTCAAAATTTTGAAGATAAATAATATAGCTCGTTTTTGCCTACGCACTGCAAGACTTAATAATAATAATATCTCTACCCCTCATTCTAATCACAGGGATTAGCCCAGAAGTCGGAGACTTGTGCGGGAGCGGGGGCGGCATATTATTATTAAGCAGGCCGCATTTGCGTCCAGGAACGACTTACGTTGGTAGGCCCTAACCACTATTCAGTGCAGGAATGAGGGAAACCTGGAAAACCTCATTAATTAGGGGGGGTAGTCAAATATCAACCGGTATCAATCTCTCACATTGACCCAAGCTAACATTATTCCACCCTACCATACCCGCAGAGAGGGTGCCAATCCTCTCTACGAATATAGCTTATATACGGTCTACCGGCAGTTGGGCTCGAACCAACTCCAATCTAGTCACCTTGATTCAAGTACTGACGCCTTAAACCGTGCGACCACTGACCGACAAACTGACTGACTGACTTTCTGCATAAAATCTAGAAATGAATATATTCTAAGGAATTCCGATGGACGGATAAAATTCATTAACTGTATAACATACATATTTTAAAAAACGCCTATGAACATTTTCTAATGAGTATTTATATGTATCAGATCTAGGGTTCCAGATCAGCAAAGCATACTCTAACTTAGATCTTACGAAAGTGTTAAAAAGAGAAAACAATATATTAATATCGGTGAAGCTCTTGGAGTTTCTAATAACGAATTTCTGTAGGGTGCTTGAATAAGTGATTCAACAAGTAAATTAAAAGTTAATTTTCTATCAAAAATAACTCCCAGGTCTTTGACATACTCAGGATGATCTAATGTGATACCATCTACATGCATATAAAAAGGATTCTTTTTTCTGTTGTAAGAGACCACACTAAATTTTTTGACATTAAGGGAAAGTTTATTTACAGTCAGATATGGAATGTATGGGGCAAAAAATTTTGGCGTCATCGGCATAGAATAAGATCAAATCTTTTACAATGTCATTAATAAATAAAGCAAATAGAAAGGTCCCAAGAAGAGAGCCTTGAGGTGCACCAGAAACAGCTTGAATTTCGACAGACCTGACACCATGGTACTCAACAAATTGTTTCCTGTTGTTTAAATAACTGTAGAAGAAAGTTAATAGTGGGGAAGTCAAGCAAGTCTGTTGAAGTTTTTTCAGTAGAATACCATTACCAAGTCTGTCGAAGGCTTTCGAAAAGTCAGTATAAATAACATCAACTTGAACGTTGGCATCTAAATTTTCAGCTAAGAATTGGAAGATGTGAAATAAATTTGTTATCGTGAATAAATCCGTGTTGGTAAATAGTAATTATACGAAATTGTTGGGTTCATTTGATAATTTGTTTTACTATCTAAACGCTCTGTATATGTTATATATATATATATATATATATATATATATATATATATATATATATATATATATATATATATTAGCGCTACAGGCCTAGTGACCCTTGGCTTAACCAACCATTGCTTCCTGGGTCGTCCTCTTCTTCTCTTCCCTCCTCCTGCCATTAGTATTCTTTTAACCCATCTGTTGTCGGGCATCCTAGCTATGTGTCCCAACCACCTGGCTCTTTGCGTCTTCACTACCTGCACGATGATGGGTTGCTTAAACAGATCTTTTATTTCCGTATTTGTCCTTCTTCTAAATTCTCCCTCCACCTTAATTCCTCCGAATATCTTCCTTAACATTTTCCTCTCCCATATTTCCTGTTTAATTTCTTCTTTTTTTCTCATTATCCACGTTTCACAGGCGTAGGTAACAGTAGGTCTTATTATGGTTTGATACAGCCTTATTTTTGTGGTTCTGGATACAATCTTCGATTTTAGAATCTTGTTTAGCCTGCGGCTTTACTTCCTTTTGCCATCCGCTTTTCTAATTCCCTTTCCTCCTCCCCTTTACATGTTAGCGTCACTCCTAGGTAATCCACTTGTTGAACTTTCTCTATTATGTATTTTCTATTTCCTGTGCAGTTGATGATTAAATTAAATGGTCCGTCGTAATCGTTGTCTTTCATTACCATATATTTTGTCTTCTTCTCATTGATCACCAAGCCATATTCTCTTGCTTTCGCTTCCAGTAACTTAAAGGTAGTTGCTACTTCTTTTTTTGATCTGGCCATAACATCAATGTCATCGGCGTACGCCATGCACTGGTATCTGCTACTGTATATTAAACCACTGGTTCTTATTCTACTTTCTCTCAAAATTATCTCCTGTACCCAGTTAAAAAGAACTGTATACAATGGGTCACCTTGCCTTAGTCCTCTTTTTCCTTTAAACTCCTCCGAAACTCGTCCTCCCAACGTTATTTTATTCCCTGTTTTCCTTATCGTCATTGCCACCAACCTTCTAAGTTTGATTGGAATTTCCAGCTTTTCCATTGCTTCATACACCTTTTTACGTTTGATAGAATCATAAGCTTGCCGATAATCAATGAACAGCATGTGTAGACTTAAATTATGTTCATATGTGTCCTGTTGTAGTTGCTTCATAACAAAGATTTGGTCTGTAGTCGATCTTCCCGCTTTGAACCCCCCTTGATATTCTCCTACTTGCGCATCATGGTACTGGGCCAGCCTTTTTTTCACTATTCTTGCTAACACTTTGTAAGTAACATCTAAAAGTGCTATTCCTCGATAGTTATTGCAGTCTTCTTTGGCCGGTTCTTATACAATGGTATTATTAGGGCTTTATTCCACTCATCTGGCATTTCTTCCTTTTCCCAAATCTCTGTTATTACTTTCCATACTCGCGTAATCAAAAGATCGCCACCATGCTTCAGAAACTCAGCTGGTATGTTATTTTCCCCTGCGCTTTTATTATTTTTAAGTTGCTTAACACATTCTTCTATTTCTTCTTTCGTAGGCGTTCTGATCATTTCATTTTCTCCTCTATTATCCGGCTCCTCCTCCCTTTCGTACTCGTTCTCACTTTCATCTTCACTTTCATTTAATAATTCTTGGAAATACTGGGCGAACCTGTTTAATTTCCCATCAATATCACCTGCTAAGTCTCCGTCCTTAACTTCGTGATAAAAATTCCTCAGCTGTTTACTTTTGCATGATTCCTCTAGTTCTTCCATTTCTCTCTCCAAGACACTTCTCTTTTTACTTTTACATATTTTCTTAACTTCTCTTCTTATCTGCTCATATTTTCTTTTGTTTTCTTCGTTTTGTTCTTCCATCTGCCTAATCCTTGCTTTATTTCTCTGTTGTAATATCTGCTTACATTCCTCGTCAAACCACTTATTTCGTTGTCGTTTTTTTTATTCCCCCAGTGTTCTTCTCGCTACCTCTTCCATTACTGTTTTAATCTGCGTCCATTCATCCTCTGTCTGTTCTTTATGTGGTTTGTTTCTTAACGCTTCTGTCATTTCCTTTGCAAAGTGTATATGTTATGGTAGCTTAATAGAATAGTTTAGTTGATTCTTTACAACTTTACATTTATTTTACAATTTGTACGATGAATTTAAACATACCTACTATGTATTTGCAATTAAACTTACATTGAAATGGCTTTCACAAACAAATAATGTTGCATTGCTGGATAGTTCAACGTTTTCCTTTCATCGCGCTTCATCGTCCTACACCGAATTTTTCTTTTCATTTTTTGGCGCGGTAAAATATTTTTTTATTAAACTGTATACTGTTTTTGTACATAATGGCATAATGCAATACTTCTTTCATTTGTCAGGTGAAATGCATTTTCTGTATTCATTTTACAAGTCTATTTTGCAGCTTTATTCTATACCAATGTCTATTTCACACAATAACACAAGTCACAAATTAACTTAACGCCATTTCGATTGAAATAAGACGTTATGTCTTCTGCACATATTTGGAAAAATCAAGCAATTTCCTCATTATTATCAGGTTGCTTTACATTAGAATACCCAAAGCTACGCCTCTGCCTTCTAATCAGAATAATCATAAAATAATGTATCGTTACGTAATAAACACTTTTATGTTAGAATAGATACATACTAAATGAAAATCTATACATTTCATCTTATTTTAGAGTCTTAAAATATTCCTGTAATATTATTTAAACGTAGAATCGACGTCTGTGATCAATTGAGAGATTTTAGGGTAACATCTCTACAGAGGAGATGTTGACGTCGCAAATGCCTAAATTAGTTGGTTTATCAAAAATTTAGCCCTATTTCAAAGGAATTTATAAACAGAATGCCTTTGTGGGATTGTGAAATACGAGAGGGTCTATCGAGCCTAGGGAAACGCGCTCATCTGTAAATTAGGGTTGTGTTACTATTTTATAGGGAATTCGCGCCAACGCTAGGCGAATTTTAGCCCCGTATTTAATGCGATGAAAATTTGAGGAGGTTTAAAACCAAATAGGATCCATACTACACTCTGGAGGCATCAGGAGAGAATATAAACGTAAAGTTGTGCTGACTCATCTACTTGATGTTCTACATACATGGGCAAAAATATAAATATATAAATGTCCTGTTGGGATATTTTGTGATCTCAGCAGGGCATTCGACTGCGTCATAGTAAACTGTTAGATAAACTGTATTCATATGGAATAAGAGGCACGGCCTTAGACTGGGTGAAGAGTTTGCTTTGTAATCGAAAACAATTCGTCAGTTAGTCCTAAATCTGTAGATACGTTTAGCTCTGGAATGACAAAAATTGATATGGGTATTCCGCAAGGATCAATATTAGGTCCAGTTTTGTTTCTATTCTATATGAATGACGTTGATATATCTTTATGCGCTCCATAGTGAATGGAGCATGATATATCTATAATTATATCAAATAATAGCGAAGATGTATGTAATAATATAATGAATAATTTGGGGATATGGCACCAAACGAACAGTCTTCATTTCAATATAAGCAAAACATTTACAATGAAGTTTCACAATAAACAAAAATCATGTAGTGATAAAGATATTACTTTTAATGAGAAAAATTTTCAAATGATATTGACCATGTTAAATTTTTGGGTTTATATATAGATGAATATCTGAATTGGAAAACTCATTGTGAAAATGTAATAACGAAATTAAATTGTATTATATTTCAATTTAAAAATATCTGTTTATATTATGCAGAGATTAAATCCGGATCCGATATGATATAAATAAATAAATAAAAATAAAAGCAGTTTTTGGCTACATGGTTTTGTCTGACCTTTCCACAACTTTCGAAATTTAATTTCGATCTTAATAAAGTTATTGCGAAAAAATAATTTTATAAGTTCAATTTCGGCACCCTGTGTCATTTAAGAGTGAAACATATTTGACAATGACCTGCTTTTTTGTATCTCGAGTATAAATGCAATTTCGATTGTAGGTGATGTGTCAATATACATTATAAGAAGAAAAAAGAAAGCAATAAATCGCGATCCTGGGGGAAATATACTGATGCGTCCCGAAAAGTTATTTGTTTGTGTCTATATAAAATATTGGAAAGTCTAGCGATCACAATATAAATAAATTGAAAAAGAACTTTAGTTCCCTCCCTCTAGGGATGGTTAAAGGAAATTACGAGAGGAAAAAACAAAAATACCGGCGAGGAGAACGATAAAAAGAATAATATCTCACAGGAAAAGATAATTTAGAGAATATTTTAGGGAAAAATCTGAACTGTTCCTTAAACGACAGCTTTTATACAGGGTGATATAAATTATACAATATATATACAAATACAATTTTGTAAAAAAAATCAAAAAGGGCAGTTCGAAAATGACATGACATGTACGGATAAGGCGGCAATCTGCGACCATCTGCGACCAAACAAAAAATGAAAAGAAATAGGCCGCAGAAGTTCTATTCCCCCTCTCTTCCACGATGACGTCACAAAACCTTTAGTGCCTACAAAGAGTAATCGGAGCTTATTATTCAGAATCTCCTGTCTAGAGACTACAGCAGCTACTAGAACTTCAATAACGTTTTATTCGAAAACTATAAGGATTTTACAAAAAATTTTTTTACGATATTCACCCAATTTTTCATGACGCATCTGTTCTCAAACTGAAGGTGTACCTTAAAGTGTTATTACTGAAAGAAAGTTAAAAATCTTACATAAATAGACACCTGCAAAGCTTAAAAAGAGGCATTGATTTATTTCTGCAGGGTAACAGCTCATTTTAATAACTAATGCATTAAAAATGAGTGAGTAATTTATGTTATTATATATGGAAATATGTATTTTGTATTTCCTATGTCGGCAAACCACCAGTTCCAAAGCTTATATTAGCGTGCGTGAACAATTTCATATTCAGGATAGCCACATTAATGCAATTATTATTTCAGTTTAAAAAGGTATTACAGAAGTGTTGAATATGCGTAGATTTTTATATTCTTCGTTGACGACTTCATAACTTAAATTTTCTTTTTAAAAAAGGCTTAAATTGGAACCCATTATAAGTGAAACTGTTTTGATATCTTATCAATACAACTTTTGTTTTGTTGGCATGTGAAAAAAAAACAAATAAAAATATTCATAATTCAATTTTGTCATACAATGTTACCTGTGACACAAATTGTGCTACTGTTTTAACACAATTAGTTGTGCAACCATTCGTGTCGATTTTAAGGGAAAATTTTCTCAAAAATTACTAGGTCACAAGTCACACAATGCTACTCATAAAACAAATTGTGTCATTACTTCAACATAATCGGATGTGTTTTGACAACCAATTCTGTTGGTTTTAAGCGAAAATTTTCAAGTTCACTAGCTCAAAAGCCATTCAATGTTACTTATAAAATAAATTGTGTTGTTATTTCACACAATCGGATGTGGATTCATTTTAACAACTGTGTTGATTTTAAGTGAAGATTTACTCAAAAAACGCACTTGAAAGTAATTCAGTGTTACCCATAAAACGAATTGTGTTATTATTTGAAAATAATTGGGCGTGCACTTGTTGACAATCAATTCTGTTGATGTTGATTGAAAATTTTCTCAAATTTCTTTACGGCGTAATCTGTCAGATCTGAAAGAGTCGCGTCGAGGGCAATGCCTTCTAGATCCTGACAGCCTCAAACGTCAAAATTTATGTACGAGAGTTAGCCTTCCTTTAAGTTATTTGAAAAATTATACAGGGCGTTTTGGAAATAAGTTCGTCCCTTCAAGGTGTTAGAGAGGAAGTGAAAATAATCAATTTTCCTGAAGCAACCTGTGGTTTAACAATGTCAAATGTTGAAAAAATAAATCAAGACTTACTGACTGACTTCGTCAAAGTACTTTCTAACCTAAAATACTCTACACAGGGCCGGTTTGAAAGTTTTCTGTTTTTTTTTTTGATATTACAATTTCTGTATCTTGTAAATAGCACACCAGTTTTTTTGTGAACGAAAATAGTATCTCTATTTTTTAGTACTATGCAGGCGCTTTATGACTTTTCGACCTACGTTATTCATTTATCACAGTAAAATTTTATTCGTATCTGAAATTCAACTTTGAATTAGATATTTTTGAGTTTATAAGTATAACACCGAATATAAAGATACTTATAATAGATATATTATGTCGTGAAATTTAAAGAAAGTCGAATATTAGCTGTATAGTTGTGAAGGGCTTGTAAATAAAGCAGAATAATTGTATAACGTTTTTATAAGACATTATCATCACATGCTTTATTGGAATCGTATAGTTTGTTACATCAATGCTCTAAGCTCATTGCTAAAACATAACTTGTTTTTATATGGAACTCTTAAAACACAATTATATAATTTTTATACAGCAACTATATTTTATAGAAATGTGTCACGCTATTAGCTGCTGTGTTGATGCCAATAAGATGTTTATGCGACTAAACCTTGCAACTATAACTCTCCAAAAATTAGTTACAGGAACATTCTTAACCACCGCTATAAAATATCTTGTGTTACTTGGTTTAGACATGTTGCTTTATGAAAATTCTTCCGTGTATAGCCAATGACGTGTCGTCTAACCTCCTACATCTCGCTTCTAACGCTTTTTAGAGGCAGACGCCTAGAGGCTCTCGGAAACCGACGTCAATTTCAATGTAAATCGCGCCTTACGCGGCTTGCAGCGACGCGGATGACGGCAGACAGAAGAATAGATGCCCATAACGCGATTAAAATCCGACGACGTCAATCGATAGACAGTTTGACGTCCGCTGCAAAGCGACGCGAACAGGATAGGCCCGAACTTGTAACAAAGGCCACAATCAGATCAGCCTTGGATATTAACTCCGCGAATCCGACGAGTGATTTTCTAAATTTAGACCGCTTCCTGTTCCTGCTGAACGGCACAGAGAGCGGGCGTCGTGACGCAAGGCCGCTTTTAACAACAGCCGGTTTGGCGTTTTTCAGCGAAGCTATTCATACAACAAACAGCAATATGGGCTAAGCATATTCATGTTTCTGTCACAGTTGTTTCGTATAGATTTCAGTTGTCTCACTTTTTAATAACAAGACTTCAAGAGATATTATTATTATTATCAATACAAGTCCTAAAACGCTTCGTTTCTGAGATATAGGGCGTTGAAATTTATTTTTTATTTATTTTTTAACAAAAAAGCGGTTAACAATAAAATCGTCATGTTGCGGTAAAGGATTTAGTATTTTTAGTATTTTAATAATTCGACAATCATAACATACAATTTGCCAAATTTTTCAAAGGTTTTTGAGATGTCGTTGTATACTTTCATTTACAATAACATCAAACTCCATATTTCTCTAAATCAACATAGCTTTGCGCCTAAACGTTCAACTGTTTCTAATTTAACAAAGTTTACTCAATTTGTTTCAAATAACCTGGATAGTAAAGACCAAGTTGATATACCGACTTCTCAAAGGCCTTCGATAAGGTTAATCATACTTTGCTTCTTCAAAAACTTAAGTACTATAGTTTTAGTAGTAATTTGCTTTGCTTTATGAAATCTTACATCAACGTAAATTATGTATCTTATAACGGTTTTAACTCAAATACATTTTTAGCAACTTCCGGGGTCCCACAAGGGTCAAATTTAGGACCGCTTCTTTTTGTTTAATTTATGAATAATCTATCTTTGAGTCTGAAATCCTGCCATATTTTTTTTTGTTGACGACTTGTAGTTGTTTCATAGCATTTAGCTTTTACAGTTATTTAAATTACAGGCAGACCATACAAAACAATAATAATATTAATATAATAAGCCGTCATCTGATTTAATATCGTGTAATGTCAAATTAAGCTGATTTTTAAAAAATATAAAATTTCAATAATGGCTTATGCATATTCAAATGGTCAATCTGGTTTACATTTATGACCTTGATATGGTACTGAGGCTGGGCGAATTTACATGGAAAGATTTCCAATCAATCCAACTCCAAATTCAAGAACGTTAAGAAATGTTTTTCAACGTCTTTCGGAGTAAGGCTCATTTCAGAATGACCTTAGTCCGAAGTAGTAGAAGCCTGAGTTGGAAGAAGTTATTCTACACGAAATTGAAGAAGACCCAAATAATAATACTTGGAAGATCGCTGCAAATTTTAATGTGAATCATAAATTAGTTTGATCAGTTCTGAAGCATCAACAGTTATACTCGTATCACATACAAAGGGTTGAAGTCTGACTGCCGCAAGACTATCCTGCTCGTCTACAATTTTAGAACTGGATTTCGCAAAAAATTGAAGAAAATATTTACTTTACCGCTAGCATTATTGTTTACCAACGAAGCAAATTTGTCCAGAGATGCTATAATCTATATATCTATAACTTACTACAATAAACACGTTTGGTCTGATGAAAACTCTAATGCCATAATGGAATCTCGATTTCAACATCAGTTTTCTTTGACTATTATTGGAAATGTTTTTGAAAATGTTTCACCTGAACTATTTGACGATGTTCCGCATGCGCTAAGATAAAGAATATGGTTTATGCACGATGGGGCTTCCCCATATTTTAATTTGACTGCTCGTGAATTTTTAAATTAAAAATTCGATAATAACGTGATTGAACGAAGCACTTAAGAACCAAGTCAACCTTGGCCACTCAGTTCACCCGATATGAACCCTATTGATTTTTTTTTGTTTGAGACATCTCAAGACATTACCTCACAAGGTACTGCACTAAAAGTTTGCATTATATATTGCACTAAATTGTAAAAAAAATATTATTTTTAACGCTACCAAATATCTAAAATTACGTTGACAATAAAAACAAATGTGTAACGTCAGCGTGACGTAAGACGACTGAATTCTTGACGCGAGTATACTAAATATGCAGATCGATTTTGGTTAAATTATCTCAAGCTGTTTAGAAATTCAAAACGGAAAGCTGACCAATGAAAATTTGGCAGTCAAATTAAGAGACACCATGTATAGAGCCCTTCTACTTCATTATTTACCCTTTCAGTATGAAACTAACTGTACTTCAGTGAATTCAGCTTCTAACTAACCTTTTTTATGGCATCAGTGACACACATTCCCACAGCTGAAGGGTGAGATTTGTTCTTGACATTGGCACAAGATACCGTATAAAAACCGCATAATCTTATTGCTGCCGGGGGTAGGTGTGAATCGCAGAAAAACACGGTCGTACATCATGTCGAACAAGCCAATTATGTAACGTATTCGAGGTCGGAGTTCTGGGTAAAAAATATAAAGTCCAATTTAAGGGATATAAATTACCGCCGGCCTTCCTCTTCCTTTTCGCTCTCAAAAGGGCCATTCGTTTGGGCATAAATAATTTGATATCTGGCTATTTGTATAGAAAAACGTTTGTTAAAATGGTATCTCTATTATAGGCGATAAAATGGACTCGTTAGGAACTCGTATTTCAAGAAAAAGATAATAAACAAAACCATAAATGTATATAGTTTGAATCTGACTTCACATTTCTTTCTTATACGATAAAAATTCAATATTCACAGTTTTTGAAGAAAATTATACTTTGGAATTTGTTCTCTCAAATTATAAGCTCAGACATTCGCAGACAAAAGTGAAAAATAGAAGAATAATTAATTGTAAAGTTATCCATTGTTATCACAGTTCCTTCACAAACTGGAAAAAAACAGCAATGACTGATACACAGGGTGTTTCGTATAAAAATGTAGGGGTCCCCATTGATCCAATTCAAAATTAATGATAATATCCCACGTTTAATTCAAAACACTTTTTTTACTCTTGTTAAATTTTATATCAAGAAATATACATTAATTAAAACTAGATTTAAATAGTGTTTATTAGACGCAATCAAAAAGTCAGTATGTAGTAGGCTTAGTCTTTAAAATTTAACAGTTAATAATAAAACTAACTAGAAAGGTGGCAAGTCGGCTATCGTCGACTTGACCTTTCTTGGGATGGTGGACACCGGATATTTTCATTATCATAGTTTTTCTGCAGACTATTGCGAAGAGTTTCAGAAAAAGAAATTTTTGAATCCATGAATTTTGAGGATTATTTGAGAATGGTTCGGTTTTTTAGAACACCCTGAATTGTTCTCATTAAAATAGTTTCCATATAGACCATTGTTAAAAGTTGCATCAGAGGAATATTATACTTCCATGACACTTTTCAATTAGTAGTATGATCTGCTCTTTAATTTAATACATTTTAAAATTTTTGGTTACAATATTATACACTCTTGTATGTTTATCACTATCAATTGTCGTAGGTGCAGATCAGCAGTATGATCTGTTCTTTTATTTAACATTTCTCAAAATTGTTAAATACGTTAGTTATGCTTTTCTGTTTTTTATCAATTATTGTAGGTGCAGATCAGTACTATGATCTGTTCTTTCATTTAACACTTCTTAAAATTTTTGTTTATAATATTATGCACGCTTCTATTTTTATGCCTATTAATTATCGTAGGTGCAGATCAGCAGTATGATCTGTTCTATTATTTAACACTTCTCAAATTTGTTACCTATATTAGTTACGCTTGTTTATCTTTTATCAATTATCGTAGACGCAGATCAGCAGTAGAGAATGGTTCGGTTTTTTTAAACATCCTGCATTTTTTCGTTAGGGTAGTTTTTCTGCAGACTATTGCAAAAAGTTTCATAAAAACATAAATTAATTCCATGAATTTTGAGGATTATTAGGGAATAGTTCGGTTTTTTTAAACATTCTGTATTTTGTCATTAGCATAGTTTTTATACAAAACATTGTAAATAGTTTCATCAAAACAAACTTTTGTAATTCCATGTATTTTGGGAGTTTCAATATTGGTTCAGTTTTCTTAAACACCCTGTATTGTTCTCATTAAAATAGTCTCTATATAGACCATTGTTAAAAGTTTCATCAAAGTAATATTATACTTCCATGAATGGTTCGGTTTTTGTAAATATCCAGTAGTTTTTTAATTAGTATAGTTTTCTTACAGACCATTGTGAAAAGTTTCATAAAAAAATATTCCATGCATTATGAGGATTCTTAGAGAATGGTTTGGTTTCGTTAAACACCCTCTATTTTTTCAATAGTATAATTTTTTTACAAACGTGAAAAGTTTCATAAAAAAAATAAATTCCATAAATTTTGTGGATCTAGAGAATGGTTCTTTATTTTACACCCTGTATTTTTTCATAAGTATGTATTTGTATACAAATAATAATACCTAAGTTTGTATTTTTTATAGTTTTTTTACAAACTATTGCAAAAAGTTTCATCAAAAATCAAAAAAGAACGCCGAACGTGTAGGTGCCATAGAGAATGGTTCGGTTTTTTTAATAATAAAACTAATTTATTTCTGCTAATGTTTGTAGTTGAAGATGGCTGGAAAATTTACATTCAGCGAATAAGTTGACATTTTACTTATTCTAGGGATCTATGAAGGAAATTGCAGGAGAAGTGTGAAAAACTATCGTAGGAGATTTCCAAATCGAGTGATAGTCAATAGAGAAACATTTTCTATTGATGAAAGACTGGCTCGAGAGACAGGAAAGTTTTTCAATAATATCCGAGGACGTCCTAGTGTAATAAGGACACAAGATGAAGAAAATATTTTGCAAACAGTTAATCACAAATAAGTATTAAACGTTTATCTCGAGAAACTGGATTATCAAGAACTTCTGTACACCGAATTCTTAAACGTAATCTACTACATCCATAATATCACATTCAGAAGGTGTAAGAGCTATTGCCTCAAAATTTGGATGTCGAGTGACATTTTGCATCAGAATAATAATTTTCCCAAGAAAATTCTTTTCACTGATGAGACTTGTTACACTCGTAGAGGAATGGGGAAGTTGCATGAATTTTATATTGATCTAAAATGTATTACAGAATAATCTTTCAAACATATTGAAAGGTCAGAACATGTGTCTGACGGCAGTAATCACATAATAATTAAAATATTAACATTAATAAATTGCCATAGAATGTCAACGAAACCACGTGATCGAAAACGCAGTGTCATTGGTGTGACGTCAAATGCCAGTACGCCATCTTGCTTATATTATGCCAATCGTGACGTAAATAGGCATTTGTTTCGTTTTTCGTGACATTTCTTTTGAGTCATACGTATTGTAAATACTGCGTAAGGTAGTGCTGTTATAAACAAGTTAAATTTAAGATTTTCAAAGATTTCTGTACCTAAAAATTTGTTGGATAGACCGTTTTTTTCATTCCTCACATTAAAATGGTCTTCACAAACATACAACGTAGAAATGCTGGAGAGCTTTACGTTTCTTGACTTTCTTGACTTTATTTCGTCGCGATTCATTGCCATCCACCACATTTTTCTTGTCTTTTCAATTTTTGGCATGGAGAACATTTTTTTATTAGGCACTGTATGGGAAGTATTTGTACATAATGGCACAATGCAATATTTCATCCATTTCCCAGGTATTAATGCACTTTCTGTACTCATTTTACAATTTTCAACACCAGTCTCTGTTTAACACAATAACACTTAATAAATGTCACAATGTCACAAACGACAAACTAACTTCATGAACTCTTGTGTTTAAAACACAAATTACTGAACTATTAATTTAAATGTATGTACTCGTACCTCGTACTGAGACTACGTTGTTCAAAAGCACATAACGATGTTTTGTGGTCCAAAGCACACTAAGCACAGATTATACAGGACCCGCGCAACTGGCAGTTGACGTCACAGGTTTTCAATATGGCGGCTACCGTTTTGTAGGGGCGTGGCCATACTAAAACTTTAAATACCGTTTTTGGGCTTATTTTTTCACGAAATTGTCTGAGACAAACGCCATTTCGATTAAAATAATACATTCTTTCATCTCCACGTAGGTACTTGAAAAAATCATGCAATTTGCCCATTACAAATGTTCACAACCGAATGTTCGGATGTAAAATCCTATGCAATAACTCCTAGACATTTTCAACGGGAGTTTAAGATAAATGTTTGGGCCTGTATTATTGTACATTATTTGATTGGACCAGTTATTTTCCCAAATCGATAAAATGGCGAGTTATTTGGAATTTCTGCAAAATATTCTCCCTGATTTAATGGAAGATTTACCGTTGAAACTTAAACTAGACTTTTATGTTCATGCATGATGGGGTACCGTCTCATTTTAGTTCTCCTGTTAGACACTTTTTGAATTTTAAGTTTCCAGATCTCAACAAATTATTTTCTCTGGAGAACATTGAAGGAATTTGTTTATTATTCGCCAATTGAATTCTGGGAAGATTTGTGGAATAGTTTTAGAATAAAAAATGTAACGTTATAAGAAATCATCGCCATTTATTAGGCAAGAGTTAATATCATTTTTCGACAAAGAGTAAATTTATATTTCAGAGGAAATAGTGCCCATTTTGAACAATTTCTTTAGTTTTAATTTAATTTTTTTTTAATTTTGTTTCATTAGTGAAAAATTTTTAAAGAAAACCCTACTACTGACTTTTTTATTTGTTGTTTCTATCGATGGAAAAAAAGATTGATTATATTGTTTTAATTTACTTGAACTCATAGTCAAATAAGACCAATAATAATCCTAAATCATGTACCAAATTTGGTTATTCCAAGTTAAAGTAATTAGTAATTAGTTAAATTGCAATATTTTGACACCCCCCTACATGCTTGGTTCTTCCAAGGCCATTGCGAAATTACAAAGTAATGGGCCTATAGATTTTTACATCTGATGGTAACTATTTAAATATTGAGATTGAACAAACATTCCTCACTTTGTAGGCTATAGAAAAAATACAATTAATAAGTATAATAATTTACTAATCTTATCAACAAAGGACACGTGAAAAAAAGATAAAAGGCAACACGCAACATATGAGTAAGTCAGAAATCCAACAAACATTTTTCCATCAAATTTCATGATATTTATTTACGATTCGAAGCCAATCAACTGGAATTCAATACGGTCCGATGGAGCAGAAATCGGTCCTCCGGATTCGCTCTGATTCCGGAGCCGAACGTTACTAGAGTTCCCAATGCGACTGCAACTTTGAATTCGAATTGTCCCGGAGTTTGGTTGTTATCACAGACAGGCAGAATTGTGAGCAACGATGTGATACAACTCGTATCTTAATCAAATTGAGAAATATAATTACTAAATAATGATTAACAACAAGTTAATATATTTTATCCTTATGATCGGACATTTATCCACACATATCCTTTATCTACTAGTGGAATAAAGTAACTTTATTTCACTAGTATGATATTGAAAAAAATAATAAACCTATAATAAATTAAAATAAATTTATTTACATTTTAATTTATAGTAATACAGGGTGTTAAAAAAAGAGTGTAAAATATTTCAGGAGGTAATAGTATGAACCAAAATAAGCAGAAAAGTTTTAATAAACATGGGTTCACAAAGTAACGGTTGCGGAGATATGGACCACTATTCATTTTTCAAACATTTTATTTTATCAGGAATAAACCGACAAGGAAGCTTTTAAGAAACAAAAAACAAAGTTACAGAAGATGTTCAAAGTGCCCTCCGCCCATTTCCAAGCAGGCACGACATCTTCGTCTCAACGATATTCGAACTCTTTCGAAAACACCCTCCTTGGTTTGGATTTCTTGACACTTTTGATTAATCCGTAGCTGCAGCTCTTCCAGGTTATTTACAGTAGTACCATACACTAATGTCTTCAAATACCTTCAAACAAAGAAATCTAGAGGATTCAGATCAGGCCATAAAACTGGTCCGGCCCTTCCTACCCATCTATGTGGAAAAGTTTGGTGTAAATGCTCTCTAACGGCCATGGAAAAATGAGCTGGAGCATCATCATGCTGGAACCACATTTGTTGCCTCTGATTCAAAGGAATGTCTTCCAAAAACTCATACAGTGTATTCTGCAGAAAGTTGAGGTAAGCAGCGCCTGTTAATCTGTTTGGTAAAACAACAAGACCTAGAAACCTGCCATCTACAATATCCATCCAAATGTTTAATGAAAAACGTGCCTGATGTCCAGCTTCTATTAGAGCATGAGGATTTTCGTCAGTCCAAATATGCGTATTGTGAAAATTAAAAACTCCATTTCTTGTGAACCCGGCCTCATCAGTAAAAAGAATGTTTGCAAGAAAACGAGGGCCTTCAGCATCATCACGTAGAAACCAGCGGCAAAAAATCAAAGGTGCTTGATGATCATTTATTGAATTTAAGGCCTGTACTCGTTGCACATGGTATGGGTAAAGCAGTTGCTCGTGAAAGATTCTCCAAACAAGAGGACCACTAATTCCTACCTCGGCTGATATTCTCCACACACGCGTACCTGGATTCTGCTCGACCAGTGTTAGAATTTCTTCTTCTGCTCTAGGAGTGGATACCGACCTTGGTATTACGGATAAATGGCACTGTTTGCTCAAGGAACCGGTATCACGCAATCTTTGGTGAATTCTTCCAAACATGCGTTGTGAAGGAATCTGGCGATTTGGATAAGCGTCAACATAAAGACATCGCGCTTCGGTGGCGTTCTCATTAGCACGACCATACATGAAATGCATGTCTCTTAATTCTGCGTTAGAGTAACCAGCCATAGTGAAAGAAAACTTGTGCACTGAGAACAACTGTCAAATACGTATTGTTTATTTCACTAAACATCAACCAACTATTATAAGAAAATACACAACGTTTTTGCAAAATAAAAAAAGGGGCTAAAAACATAAAACATTCCATATCTCCGCAACCGTTACTTTGCGAACCCATGTTTATTGACACTTTTCTGCCTATTTTGGTTCATACTATTACCTCCTTAAATATTTTACACTCTTTTTTAACACCCTGTATACATTTCGCTTTTTGTTTTATCATATTTAACTGCCTTTCCGTTAACAAAAACCCTTTTAGCATTATTGCCATCATTTTCGAAACGCATAACATTTGCACAAGTTACAGTTGTCTCTTCTTGTAAGGCATATCTCTTTTTCCTTAAATTTTCTTTGCAATATCATGTTTGGGTTTCATTGAGTACTAAGAAATATTAAGTCATGCGAATATTATTTATTAAATTCCAATAATTGTGACCACAAATATGATTGCGATGTAATTCTGGATAAAACGGTAGATTGTATTCGTGATGTAACTGCCTTTTATCCACTTAATATTAAACATTCTTATACAGTAAATACCTATTATTTTTTAATGTTTTACACTAAATAGTGGAATATATCATGCTTTTCAATTTACTAGAATTATTGATCTTAATGTTTATAAAGCAATTTTTATTACGGAGTTTACTGGGAATTGATATTCATCAACAGGGATTTCCAGAACATTGGAAAAATCGTTTAATGATTTCTTTTCTATTTACGGTACCTATACAAATATCAGAATCATGTCATAAGGTAATAATAAGTAAAAATTTGACTATACATTTATATAAATGTTTCTAAATAAATGTAATAATCTGTACTTTATGGTAATGGTGCAATTAGTTGTAGTTACTGTTCAATTATTTATTTTCGCTTTTGTTTGCCAATAATTGTTTTCATTTGCATTAAATATTTAGAGTAGCTACCTGCATATAAAATTTGATTGAAAAGTCCAATACTAATATCTATACAGTATGCGCCAAAAGTATGGAATAAATTCAATAAAAACGAAACAATTATTTTTAGGGAAAAATCCTCAAACAGGTCGATTTTTAATTTCAAAAATACATATTTTAGCGTAAAATGGTTCCATGGCACCAGACAACATTTTCTAAACCCATTCCGCAAAATTGGTGCATCTAACCTTCTAAAGTTTTTGCAAGTAACGGACAAATATTACTTTTTCTACTGTTATCAGTATGTTGAAGCCTAAATTTATGAATGTGTTCTTTCCAACCGGCTTTTACAGTTCGATTCTCAAATGTCATTTGTTTTCGAGTAATGACGTCATCCATTTTTTTTTAAATGGCAACACCATATTTTTTTCCTTGGTTCTGAAAGATCGTTTAATTCTCTATCAGACAGTACAAAAATTTTACCCTCTTACATAGGAAAGTTTTCGAGTAAATGACGATTGAATGTTACAAAACGTAAATTTTATCCATAAAAAAGTAACAATTCTGAGGTATATAAAATAAAATACAATTGATTAAATTTTATACTTAAATTAAATGTTCGAATTGCCATCCACCAACTTCTTGACAATGCGCAAGTCTGTAAAGAAATTCTTCTTGCACATTATGAATGAATTCTGGGGTAACTCTGCGTATTTCGTCCCGAATGCGATTTTGAAGTTCTTCTCAATTACGTAGTTTATTAATGTACACTTTTGACTTCAAGTATTCCCATAAAAAATAGTCAAGAAGTGTAAGATCTGGTGATCTTGCAGGCCATTCTATCGGTCCGCGTCTGCCGATCCACCTCCCAGGAAAACAGTTGTCCAAAAAATCTCGTACAGGAATGTCAAGGTCATTATCGTTAGGAAAAATTACTGCAAGGGCTGGAACAAGGTTATTTTCTAGAAACTCTAAATATCTTTGTCCTGTAAGGGTTCCTTCAAAGAAGAAAGGCCCTACTATTCTGTCGTCAACTATTCCAGCCCACACATTTAATTTCTGAGGGTGTTGGGTATGTGCCTCTACCATCCAATGAGAATTTTCCCGACTCCAATATCTGCAAGTTTGACTTGAAGTCAAAAGTGTAGATTAATAAACCACGTAATTTAGAAGAACTTCAGTTATAAATGAAGCGAACTTCAATAAACTTCTTTAAACCTTTTCAATTGCTGATATATGTATATTATAAATGGAATTCCAAATTGCAGATGCATATTCCAACCGAGGTCTTACAAAAGTTATAAACAGCAGACGTAATGTAGAAATATTAAGAAAACTTTTTTAGTTGCGTATTATAAACCTTAACATTTTATATGACAAAGAAATAATCGTCTCAATACGTTTATTAAAACTTAGCTTGTGATCAAAAATAACACCAACATCTTTGATCATGTTCGGACGGTGCAAAGTTGAATCTCCAATATTATAATCAATCAAAACCGGCATTACCGTACGCAATAGATTTGATTTCCATAATCAGTTTTACATCATCCGCATACATAAGAATATTGACATGTATGTCCAAGCCAATGTCATTAATAAATAAATTAAAGGAAAGTGGTCCCAAAACTGAGCCCTGTGGAACACCTGACTTCTGCAAAAACTCACCAGAACCATAACTTTGGATATTAACAAATTGATATCTATTCTGTAAATAAGATCGAAATAATAGTATTAATCTAGGGGATAGGTTTTTGTATGGAATAATATGGAATATGGGAGAATAGCAAAATTGATGTGACTGGAATATTTCAAAGTTACTCATTTCATATCATTCGATATCAGCGATAAAATTCCCCTATTAGGGAACATAATTTAATTTAGCTAGTCGCGCACATATATCTATAAATATCCAGTGTCCGCTCTGTCGAACATCGCGGCACATCCAACTGACACGTCTGTTCCAATTTTAATCGTGAGCGCTGCCAAATTGGTAGTTTCGATGAAACAGGTGAATTCATTTTTTACGACGACCTCTGACCTAAATAGTACGTCTGCCGCACCCTCGAACGTCCATCTGGTGATTTATGTGTAATTATATTAAGAAAAACAGGAATTAGCTCTTCGGGAAGCGTCGGAGGTCGAGGGCGAGCACAAACGCTTTTTTTGCTGCGAAATTGCGGGTGGGAGCCTATCACACGTAAAAGTGAAAGAACGGTTGAAATTTAACAGACGCAAGAAGGCGGACGTCATTTTTAATTTTACCGTAATTCATATCTGTTTTTTTTTTAAAGCGATATAAAAAATTGTTTGTTTCTAAAAAAAGACCTACTCTTCTTAAAGTTTTTTTTTTTAATTTTGGAACGTCTTAAAAGATAAGGCATCTAATATGATCTGAAACTGCTAATAACACAAATAAAGTAACCCTTTGAAATTGGAGAGATAATTTTAGTATTAGCAGAGCTCTCATGCTCGATTGAAGTATCAAATCCGAGTACGCGAACTTGTCTACCTTTCTAGATATATACAGGGAGTTCCTGAATAGCGCGGTCCTTGAAAGGGGAAAGGATGACGTCAAAAATTACAATTTATTTAAGCAAAAGCGATCTAACGTATATTTTCAATATAAGAAAATGGAGAAGTTGCATGAATCCGCGACGTCAGATAGCAAAATTTTATAAATGCCTTAAATAACATTCTATATCTCGTCAAATCGTGTAGAGATATAAAGCAGGCTGCTGTATTAGGTATATACGGCGAACGGCGTCTGACGTTACATGTCTTCGGTGTGGCGGCCACCATTTTCTAGGGGCGTGGCCAGAATACAATTCTAAATGCTGTTTTTAGGCTTGTTTTTCCACGAAATTGTGTAGGATAAACGCCATTTCGATTAATAATAATAATAATATCTCTACCCCTCATTCTAATCACAGGGATTAGCCCAGAAGTCGGAGACTTGTGTGGGAGGGGGGGCGGCATATTATTATTAAGCAGGCCGCATTTGCGCCCAGGAACGACGTTGGTAGGTCCTAACCACTATTCAGTGCAGGAATGAGGGAAACTTGGAAAACTTCATTAATTAGGGGGGTAGTCAAATATCAACCGGTATCAATCTCTCACATTGACCCAAGCCAACATGAGAAAATTTGGAAATTTTTTTTCTGCTCTCGATCTGCTAATTTTTCTGGTCTTGTGACTGAAGAAATATTTGCGTATGAAATGTTAGCTCTAGCAGTCGAGTTAAATCCAATATCGAGTATGATGAATATTTGCCGGTTTTTTTTTACAATTTTTGCAAAATTTTTACGTAATGAGGCTCATTCAAATTCAACTCACCAAAATATATGAGAATTACACTTGATCCAATCTTGAAAATGTTTCTTTCACTCTCATTAATATGATTTTTTGCCATTTTCAGCAATTTTTTGGGGATTATATCGCAGAATTTATGCTAATGAAGTATTGATTGAGCACATCAAAATACATGAGAAACATAATATTTAATCGAGAGCAGAATAATTTGTTTTCAATTTTCACGCGTTTACTAACGTGATTGTTCCCGATATTTCGCTATATTTTGCGATTTATTAAAAAATTTTAAGATCTTTGCGATAAACGGATTTCAAATTCGGATTTAGTAAGTAAGGAAGTGAGTCTGGTTCTGGTCATTCTTTTAAATTCTGTATTTAATAACTTATCCGTTTCCATCTGTAACTGATATCTACCTGCCCTCGCGATTTTCGATCTTTTTTTAAATAAACCTATTTATATAACACCCACCTGGCAGAATTGAGTGGGTAGAACCATAAACGAATTATTTCGAAATCCTAAGAATGCCAGAGGAGGAAAATTGCCTTTCAGTTAATAAACAAATTGTTTGTCAAAGGAAATTTCATCCCACCATTGTTTAATCTTTCCTTGAATATTGTTTCCATTTCTAAAATTCGTTCATAAAACATGGAATAAACAAGTTTGTTCCAGAGGGATTAATTAAAGTATTTGAAACAAAGCGTGTAAATATAATAAACTTTATTTATTCAACATCTAATTTAGGAGATTATTTTTACCGGATTTTTTCCCCTCCTTTTTTTGTTCGAATGTTGTTTCTGTTTAATATACTCGAATTAATTCTAAGTTATATATTAATCATAAAAATGAGTCTTGCTACTGAAAACAATTTAGAAAATTGTTCTGAAGGCATTTTAAATACCGTTTGAGAAGCATCTTGGAGCTTATTTCATTGAAAATCCACGGAAAAATATGAGAAGGTATCTGAAATATTTTGTAAGTGGAGGATAACAAAAAAAAAGCACTAAGAACTGATAGAAGTGTAATGCTAATGTATTTTATAATAATGTCTTTCTCCACATATCTACATATTCCACGCTGAAAAGTACTATATAAATAAACGAAAATATGGATATATAACAATATAAAGGGCTATTTAGCTTTTTAAAATGTCAAAATAATACATACCAAGCGAAGAAATCAAAAGTCTTGACTATGTAAAACGTTACTATGTTTTTAAAAAAGGCTCCAAACGGTGGTACTAATTTTTGGTTTAAATGAACCATGTTGGCGTGCATAATTATGCAGTTTAACTGTAAAATATATACAAGACACAGGGAAAATTTTGTTTATAACTTTACATGAAAGCAAAACCAAAAAGAAACGTGTACTTATCGTAGTATATGAAATTTGTCATCAGTATTTACGATTGAGACCCAAACAAGTAAAACACAATAGATTTTTCATTTACTATATTCACGGTTAGTGCACAATAGCACAGTTGTCATCAACAGCTTTGCAAAAATTCCCCAGAGTGGATATTCAAACATTTAAAAGACATGGAGAATGGCAGTCAATAAGTAGCTCAAAAATATATTTCATTAGCAGGAACTAATAGCATCTCAAGATCATTCAGGAATGCAGATAAGAGATTCATAATAGTTTTCAGGAAGAACAAACAGAATTGAATAAATTTCTTATTGTTCACTTATCAAATTTGAATAATTGTACTTTTAAATATTTCGAATATTTAAATAAACAATTTTCTGGCAAACTGTGTTTATCAACAGTGACATTACTATACAGTAAAGTAATATTTCAATGTGGTAAAATTCCACTTTAGTAAACGATTTTGGATTTAGTAAAATAGCATGTTATCAGTTAAAATGTGAAAAATAGCTATTTATGCCATCAGTTACGAAATGCCTAATTTTGCGTAACGCGTGAGATTTTTGCGGAACGAACGAAGTGAGTTTCACAAAAACTCACAAGTTACACAAAATTTCATTTCGTAACGTATTGCATACAAGATTTTTTCTAATTTTGAAGAAAGTAATAAAAAAATAAAATTTAATATAATTGGTAAAAATTTGGAAAACATAAATTTAGTTTGTTGCTGTTACTTCATGTTAGTTGTCAGTTTGACATTTTGTAAAAAAGTCTAGACGGAAGGTTTTTAGCGAGATTGATATATTTTTAGTTTTATTTTTAAAAAATGAGTGATTCAAGTTCTGAAGAGCTACCAAGCGATATTGAAGAGGCAGCAGGTAATGCTCTATTATCAGTAATTCCCAAAAAGTCAAAGGCAGTTGTTCATGATTTGGCATACGAAAAATTTGTTGCGTGGTGTGATGAGAAGAAAATTAAACATGTTAATGAGAAAGTTTTACTTGCATATTTTGAGGGTAAGAAAGATCTAAAAGTTTCCACATTATGAACACTTTACTCAATGTTAAGGTCTGAACTAAATCTGAAAAGGAATATTGATATTAAAAAATATACAAATTTGGTAGCATATATTAAAAGGCAAGCGGACGGGTACAGTGCTGAAAAATCAAAAGTTTTTATTAAAGAAGATTTTGCCAAATTTTTAGTGGAAGCTGATGACAAAGAATACTTAATGGCTAAGGTTGCAATGATAATTGGAATGGCAGGAGCATGCAGAAAAGCAGAATTAACATTTCTTCCAGTTGAAAATGTTATAGACGAAGGAAGCCATTTTCATGTTGATATCCCACCTTCAAAAACAAAAGTTATACGGCAGTTTGCAATTACCACTGGAGACATTGAAAATACGAATCTTGTTGAAATATTAAGAAAATATATTAAGTTGCGTCCCCAGGTTCTTAAACACAACAGATTTTTTGTAAAATATGCGAATGGAAAATGTACCAGAAATCCTGTGGGAATTAACACATTTAGCAGTCTGCCAAAAGTTATTGCACAATTTCTTGGTTTCTCAAATCCTGTTCTATATACTGGCCACTGCTTCAGAAGAAGCTCTGCCACTTTCCTAGCAGACAGTGGCGCTGATATTTTAAAATTAAAGAGGCACCGAGGTTGGAAATCTAGCTCTGTTGCGGAGGGATATGTTGAAAATTCCATGAATAATAAAAAACTTATAGCGTAAGAAATATTTGGTGAAACATATAATGCAATGTGCGCCGCTTCCCAAATAACAGCAAGTTCGAGCAATGAAAAAAATATGTCGTCAGGAATTAATTTGAATAATTGCAATAATTGTGTTATCAATATTTATAATAATTAATTTATTTATAATTTATGTTCTTAACTTGTATTATAACAGTTTAATAAATAGAATAATTCTTTTTGTCACTAATTTTGAAATACATTTTTCGTCACCAATTGCATAAAATTTTACTTTATGCAACTAGTTACAAAAAGTAAGACGTTTCATAATGTCAATCAGTTTTAAAAAGTGTCACTTTATATGTCAAAATTAGAAAAAGTTTATTTGTAAATCCATCGATTTTCATTATGTTTTGATATGTTGTGAAAAAATCTATCTAAATCGTAACAAGGTTTTCCAAGAAATTTCATCTTCTGATATACCACACCAAACGGGCCTAATATACCTAATATTTAATCTAATTACATAATTATTTAGTGGTGGGAAAGCTTAAACTTTTAGCATATTTCGCCAATTGGTCACATTGTCTATAATTTTTATTATAAAACTGACATTGACAGTCATCGTAGGTTCTCAGAAACTCAGGACAAACTTATTAATCCCTTATACAAGGTGTTTTTAAATGTAGTAGCAAAAATGAGACCACAGATTCCTTAGGTGAAAATAAATCGAATTAACCTAACATACCTACGTCCAAGTTGCATAATAAAAAAGATACAGGGTGTCAAAGTTAAAATTTTATTTTCGATATTTGTAGATAACTTCTGAAAAAATCCAAATATTTACATAAAATTTGTAAATCAGGGATTTTTGCGGGCGAGAAATTCAAATTTTTGTCTAATTTTGACGTCACTAATAGAGGGTGCCACTTATGGCACATTATGTTTCTTTTAAATACGAGAACTTTTTTCCTGTTGACTGTATCCATCTGACTATTGAAACAATGGATTCTCCTACTTGTTATATCTGAAAAAGGTGTACCTTGTTGAAGTCGTTAAGAGTAACAGTCCTCGTAATATTCAGTGCACCGATTGAAAACTGTTTTGGTTTCAGGTAAAGTGCCTTTTCAACTGAAAATACAGCAAAATGTTACAAAACTTGTTCAGAACGGTAAATTATGAAGACGTGCAAAATTTCAAAGTGATTGGCCTGCTTTGATAAAATCTTTGTGCTGTGTTGAAAAATGGTTTCATCAAACCTCGCCGATATTCTTGACATTTTGAACGTCTCATCAAAACAGTTTTTACTCGGTACACTGAGTATTTCAAATAAGGTTATTTAAAAAATGGTTACTCCTACCGACTTCAGCAAAGTATAGCTTTTTCAAAAAAAAACAGGTAACATTATCCATTGTTTCTATAGTCAGATGAATACACTAAGTTGCAAAAAAGGTCTGCCATTTAAAAAAACATGCTGTGCCATAAGTGGCGCCTTCTACTAGTGACGTCAATATTAGAAACAAATTTGAATTTCTTGCCCGCAAAAACCCTCGATTTCCAAAATGTATGCAAATATTTGAATTTTTTAAGAAGTTATCTACAAATATCGAAAATAAAATTTTAACTTTGACACCGTGTATTTTAGAGAAGTTGCTTCTAAATTTCATTTTAGAATTTCCCAACAACTGTTTCATTTTTTCCTTACAGCTGTTTAATTATTGCCTCAGGTCTTTATTGATATGATTGTACAAATTCACTAGCCAGACCTCTTTAAAACTCGGAGGAATACTTAGCGTTATTTAGTTGCTATAGTAGTAAAAATAGTAAGAAAGTCTATAACTGTAACAAAAATTGAGATTCATAACGTAAAGTTTGGCAAGGTTGAAATTTTTTAGGTATAAAATTAAGTTACTGTAACGTAGAACCTTATAATTTTAAAACAGCCAATTGTGTTCTTATATTTTGCACAGTGATTTAAACGAGTATTTCCAAAATAAAGTTTTTACGACTTCGACTTACGAACGATTCATAACGACCTAGATGAATTTCTTCCGAATATGCTAAAAAAAATAATCAAACAATTATGAACACTGAAATATTTCAAAGCAAATGCCTAGCCTACTGAGAAACCCCGCGAGTTATCAAACAAGAAATTATTCCGCCTCGCCGAAGACCTTGGAAAGAAATATTAAGAAGGTCTTTATCATCCCCTTGTGTATTTTCCTGACATGAAAGTAGAATGAGACTAGCAGATGTAGGTAGGAACATCTAAATAAAGGAATATCTGCCAGATGTTTTGAATGTAAGACTAAAGACGTAAAGATGTAGAATAAGTATTATGTTACTTGATAGGCTGTTTGAAGTCTGACCCTTCTCAAAAAAGAGATTTACTTAGTAGCGAAAGTGACAGAGCAGAAAAGAATCGTGCTTGTGCAAATTTGTTAACGTCTTGACCATGTACAAAGGTGATTTCAAAGACATAACTAGAAAATAGTTTATGGAGTAAACAAATTTAAATAAGCCGCAGAAAGCGTTAATTTTTGTGTACAAATATACAGGGCGTTCGGGATATATCTCGGGCGCAGATAGAATATGAAAAAATAAGATGACAAGTTGTTATAATTTTTTTCCTACAGGCGCTCACTACGGAGATATGTGTCCCTGAAGGACGCCGCTGGAAATCGAGTTTTCTTGAATGGGTAAATACCTATAAATAAGTTCAATAGATTCTAATAATTTTTGAGAAACATGTTCAGAACCACTTAATTATTGAATGGTTAAATTTCCAGCATGATGAGAGAACCTAGCAAAAATTGGATCAATAGTGTGTTGGAAACTTACAATTCCTAATACGCCTGGGCTAGGAACTAGGCTAGGACCTAATTAGATTGTCGATAAGTTCTTATTCCGAGCTATCTGTCCTTCATGGATAAGAACTGCTAAAGTCTGTGGGGGTGCTGCAAATGCAGGAGTCTGCGACCAATCATGTCCAGACATGGTCTTCAATAGGTGATAGATCCGGCGATTTTGGTGGTCATGGTAAACGGTTGATCTGATGTTGATCATAAACTCTATTGCTTGTCTGACAACATGAGGTCTAGCATTGTCTTGATGGACAAAGGCGTGAAGATATGGCCTACTGTGTGATGGACATGACGCTCTTTGTCAAATTGTGGATCGTGTCTTCCATCATGTCGCCTTCTTACCCTTGCACGACCATCGTGCATCTCCACACCGTACTATGATACGTAAGGATCTGTTAGTCCATCTAGAAGTTTCTCTCACCGACAAACCTGCTTCGTGCAACCCAACAATCGGCCCCATCTCAGAGAAAAGCGTCGTTTACAACAATGTTCACAACACTTGCACATAAACGTGAGCCGAACATTTTAAAACAGAATGCTACATTATCAATGCAAACTCCAAAAAAACTTAACAGACAAACCTGAGAATTTAATTTTTTTTACTTTTACCGAGGGAAGTAAACATGCAAAAAAATGTTCAAGAAAATGATATTTAAGTAATGGATGTTTACCTTTCTTTGTCACGTAGTACAGTATATTCCCCATTTTAACTGAACAGAGACGAACGCTGTATTATTACTTATTAGAATATTGTTTACCAAAGAGCAAAACACTAAAATACGTTCCAATTCGCATAGAGAGCTCTGTGGATCCCGACGAATAGAAATTATCCATTTCCACTGTTGTACTCGCAACCCTCAGAAATGGTATTAGTTCACATTACACTTCGTTATACATATTCATGTTATTGTGGCTGAGCTTCGCATTCGCATGCAGATTTACAGAAAGATCCCATATCCTACAATGATGTTACTGAAAATAGGGCGGAATAAAAAAAATTCAAGTAAATAATTACTTAGTTTAAGGTTCAGGCAATCGAAGCTACCAATTTCTTACATTTTTGCTGTACTTATTTTTTATTTTGTCAAACAAGTAACAAGTTAACAATTTAAAAAAGATCATGTTTTCAACACCGTATTAACAACATTACATGCACTGTATTTTATACAGGATGTTTCTGTAGTAAGTGTATTTATTCAAAAGTATTATAGATCACATGAAAATAAATAACATAATGTACAGTGTGATCATGCGTAAATGTTAGATTGTACTGTAACTTTGTTATTTTACGAGATATCGGAAAATTTGAACGTGCCTTCAATGACTAATTTTTCACATGGATTTCAATTTTTTTTATAAAAAACGATCGAGCATCGCTGAGTTATTGATTTGATATCAATTTGTTTTTTTTATTATTAAACACCATGTTATTATATTTTTGGATTCTCCATTTTTTCCTGATTGCATTGATATAAACATGCAATTTGTTTATCTTTTAGTGTTCGGGAGATATAGATGATTAAGTAATTCCATAAACATCATGTTCAACATTAAGTCACGAAATTTTGGTGAGATATTAACCTTAACATGTTTAATAAGTCTCATAAACTACATTTCAAAATTTTCTAGAGGGGTGTGAAAAAATGCAAGGCTCTGGTACAAATTTAATCATATCTTTTTTGTAGTTAATTTTTTCTAGTGTCTGACTCCAAAATATTATCTTTTTAACATAAAAAATATACTCTTGTTAAATTTCAATAGGATGTACCGTTTTTCAGTAGATTAGATTTCAATCATTCCTAACGTGACCTACATAACATCAAATACATAAATTTCAAGAAGATCGGCGAGGTTTGATTTTGAAAGCATTTTTCAACAAAGCACAAAGATTTTATCAAAGCAGGTCGATCTTCTTGAAATTTTGCACGTCCCCATAATTTACCGTCCTGAACAACTTTTTCAAGTAAAATTTTGCTGTATTTTCAGTAGTGAAGGCACTTGAAACGATAACAGTTTTCAATCGGTGCACTGAATATTTCAAATAGGATTATTTCGAAAACTGTTAATCCTAACGACTTCAATAAGGTATACCTTTTTTAGATACAATAGGTAGGAGAAACGATTGTTTCAATAGACAGATGGATACACTAAACAGCAAAAAAGTTCTGCCATTTAAAAGAAACATACTGTGCCATAAGTGGCGCCCTCTACTAGTGACGTCAAAATTAGT
Source organism: Monochamus alternatus (assembly GCA_037114965.1). NCBI lineage: Eukaryota > Metazoa > Arthropoda > Insecta > Coleoptera > Cerambycidae > Monochamus > Monochamus alternatus. Next base: position 5,555,629 of record CM073426.1, on the reverse strand, counting down.
TAAAAATTCTTATTTGCCGTGCCAAAAAACATAATTGTGCCAATTTTTTTATTTAATACGCTGACAGGTTTCAGTCAGTCAGTTAGTTATTGAGATATTTCAAAATAAAATTCTAGCATTGAACACCCTATATTTTTTAAACCAGCAACATTCGGATAAGACATATTTGGCCCAATCGCCATATTTTGGTATGTAGTATGTCCAGTTCAGAGATTGCCCATTCTTAATGAATCACCCTGTATACGAAATATGGTGGATATATACCCGCGACAAGAATTCAGACGACTTACGTCATACGAACAAATGAATAATTCATTATATTTTCATCAAAATATTTAAGAAACTGCAACTGATAGTAATAAAACTATATACTACACTAAAAGTTTGCATTATATACTGCACTAAATTGCAAAAATGATTGTTTTTAACACGACCAAATATCGAAAATTACGTTGACAATAAAAACAAATGTGTAACGTCAGCCGTGACGTAAGACGTCTGAATTCTTGACGCGAGTATAGTTGTTTTGTTATTGTTTTTTTTTTCAGGTATCTATTAGAATATTATTATGTACAAGAATACAACACAAAAATGTCGCGATTTCGCAAATTTTGATTTAAATTGCTAATAGCGGGAAAGTGTCAACTTTTCGCGAATTTAGCAAAACAGGAATATTATCGCCATTTCCATCATTATATGGGATTAGTAATAATAATATTTATTTCAAACAGACATACATATATTAGGTGGTCAAAGCCAAAAAATTGTGTCAGTTTATAAGGCTTTATAAGGAAGATACAGGGTGTTAAAGTTTGAAGAAAAAATTGGAATTTTTGCTATAATTACTAAAGTTATGGAGATATTTAAGCCATACAGTGTAGTTAGTGAAGGTGTCATAAAATGTGAAAATATCAAGCACTTTGAATAACCAGTGGAGGAGATATGGACAATTCGTATCTTTAATTTAGAAAAAAGTTGTATCGCCCTGTATAATGTTAAAGTTTATTACATTTTTAAATGCGTATTTTAATTTCTAACAAAACCCCTATCTTACATTGTTTTCGAATCTGCTACGGTTACATACTAAATTTGACTTTTTTCAGTTATTTCACTGTTCCTGTCATTCTTTTGTTATTCGGAATGCATTAATTTTTATTGCGGTTTATTGACAGCTGTCACTCTTTTATTGACACTCAAGGATGGCATTTTGAGCAACTACTCTAATTTAAAGGTATTTATGGTTAATGTAATTTGCAGTATTTTATTTTAGTTAAATTGTACTTATTAAATGTCTGTATTGTGAAAATTTTGAGTTTTTTTGTAACATCTGAAAATTAATAATAATTTGCCTTTAGCTCTAGCGCAGTTTTCTACCTAATAGAAAACATAATTTATTCAGAGGTACACATTTTCTCGTTTTAGGTTATTTACCGACAAGAACAGTGAAATAACTGAAAAAAGACAAATTTACTAAAAAAATGTAAGATAGGGTTTCTGTTAGAAATTAAAATGGACATTTAAAAATGTCATAAACTTTAACATTATACCGGGCGATAAAACTTTTTTTCTAAATTAAAGATACGAATTGCCCATATCTCCTCCACTGGTTATTCAAAGTCCTTCACTAACTACACTATGTACCAAGTATGGCTTAAATATCTCCATAACTTTAGTAATTATACTAAAAAATCCAATTTTTTTCTTCAAACTTTAACACCCTATTATACAGGGTGTTCCAGAATGATGGTCAAATATTTTACCAGTGCATTCCACAAGCCATTTCAGGAGGGGATCTTCATATGAAAATTTTCAATTTGGGTTCTTCCTGTTGAGATATTCGAGTCTCAAAATGGCGGAAAAAATAGTTTTTTTATTTTTCCTTAAAAACGGTTACACTTAGAAATTTCAATTTTGGTACACATTATCAGCTAGTCAAAAGCTATTTTATGGTGGTGTCTGTTCCTTAGCTCATGTTTCTGGAGGGCGAGAATAAGTAACCCTTAGATTTATTTCTTTCAGAACTTTTTCCTGCAATAGCCGATTTCAACAAAACTTTTTAAAATACTACACCTAATTATACTACTTTTCCCCTCTTGTAATTTTTCCATACAACCATCACAACCATCTTTTCGTCACCGGTTACTGATAACCGCAGTAGGCGGTTGCTATGTTGATGTTTCTCTGTTGTTTTGTCAAACAAATCGCCATTAGGTCTATAATTGAAAGTTTTTGCAAATATTTTTTAACAAAGGTATTCCTGTAACTGTTGTCAATCCTGCCGTATGCATATTCCGTCAATTTATTCGTTAATATTTGTATGGAAGAGTCAGTTGTTTACAAATATTTGCAAAAATTGTCAAGACTGATTTGTTTGACAAGACAACAGAGAAACATCAACATAGCAACCGCCTACTGCGGTTATCAGTAACCGGTGACGAAAAGATATTTAGAGTAAGGAAAACTATTTTTATTTTTTTCCGCGCAAACTGTTGGTTGAATGAAAAAATTACAAGATGGAAAAAAGTAGTAAAATTATATGTAATATTTAAAAAAAAAGTTTTCTTGAAATCGGTCGTTGCAGGAAAAAGTTCTGAAAGAAATAAATCTAAGGGTTACTTATTCCCGCCCTCCAGAAACATGAGCCAAGGAATAGACACCATCATAAAATAGCTTTTTACTAGCTGATAATGTGTACCAAAATTGAAATTTCTAAGTGTAACCGTTTTTAAAGAAAAATAAAGAAACTCTTCTTTTCCGCCATTTTGAGACTTGAATATCTCAACAGGAAGGACCCAAATTGAAAAATTTTATATGAAGATCCCCCTCTAAAATGGCTTGAGGAATACACTGGTAAAATATTTGATCAACACCCTGTATAATAAACTGCCATTATTTTTCAAAGTTCTACTTACTCTCGAAGTTTGTTCTTTACAAACTGAATCACCCTGTATTAAAACTGCGCCCCAGGATATAAATTTGATTTAAATTTTCGATTTCACTCGGTTTTGAAACGTGAAAGATATATCAAATACTTCCACAACTCTTTTATGACTTGTAGTAGTTAAACATTTGTCATTTTCACCTCATATCGAGCTGCCAATTGCGTTTGCCGTTGAAACACATTCCTCATAAACCCACCGGGAACCGGGAGGCAAAAACAAAGGAATATCAAAACTGAAACGGGCTACTTTATATTCATCACTCGTTTATTTTGACTGCTCTCTATCGCAGGCCAGGCGGGCGCGGCACAAAGCTCGTATTCGAAATTAAAGAATGCTTATCGCGCCCGCTCGCATCTCGTTCTGGCAGTCGCAGCGACAATGAAATTGAAACGACGCTTTTCATTTCGCGGCGATTATTTCACAATTTCCCTTCTGGTCTACGGGGAGAATTCATCAGGCTGGAGGGAGTGAATTATTCAGGGCAGAAAAAGTTGCTCTGAGAAAACGCCTAGAAAAGTCTCGTATCAGCATTAACACATTATTCCACATTATTTCACCTACAGTTGCACAAGAAGTTTCTATTTTACCGGGTAAGTTTGGGTTGTTTATTGAGAAACTTACAGAGAGATAAAAAAGGGAAAAAAAGAGAAAGGAGGAAGTAATATATGTGAAAGATGAAAGTAGCAATTTAATTGAAGAGGAAACAAAAGTGAGAGAAAGATGGAGGCAATACTTTGCAGATACGTTGAATGAATAGAGCGAAAGGGAAGGAGAGAATCAGGAGGAGATGATACCGATAAGGGAAGAAGAAGTGGAAGTAGAAGAACCTACAGAGAAGGAAATAGACATAATTATAGAAGCTTTAAAGTCCAGGAAAAACGGAATAACGGCAGAGAATATTAAGTACGTAGGAGAGGATTTAAGACAAAGAATATACGAAATGATCCGAAAGATTTGGAGAAGAGAATGTATCCCTGAAGATTGGAAAGATGCTATGATTATACCAATTTTAAAAAAGAGAGATGCAACAGACTGCAGAAACTATAGGGGTATATAATTACTAGATTAGGGTATAAAATTATGGCAACGTTAATAAAACATAGAATATAACCTATAGCAGAACTACAGATAAGGGAGTATCAAGCAGGTTTTAAAAAGGAGAGGTCAACAACGAACCAAATCTTCATGGTGAAGGAAATCCTGACTACATGCTATGAATATGGGATTAAAACAATGGCCTTATTTGTGGACTTCAGGAAAGCATATGATTTAGTTAAAAGGAGTAAATTAAGTAAAATATTGAAACAATTTGGGATACCAATAAAACTGATTAGGCTATTGAAAATGACATTAGAAAATACTAAAAGCAAGGTACGAATAAAAGGGGAATGTTCGGAAGTTTTTACTATTGACACAGGACTGAGACAAGGAGACCCACTCTCAACACTTCAAGGTCATAAAAGATAGTCAGTTGAACAGAGTTTAAAGGTCACCAAATTGTAAGTTATGCAGATGGCGTGGCCATTATCGCTAGAGATGAAGCACGTAAAGTGGGATTGCAGATAAATCAAGAGAAAAGTAAGCTTTTGAGAATAGGAGAACAACAAATAGATACCAATTTCAAATTGAGAACACAGCATGGAGAAATGGAGTTTGAAAAAGTTCAAGAATATGTGTATTTGGGGACGCTAATAACACCTAACTGTGATGAGGAGGAAGAAATTAATAGGAGAATAATAAAAGCAAACAGAAGTTCGACAGCAGTCAACCACTTAATGAAATCAAAAAATTTGTCCAGAGGAGTAAAATTTAGAATGTATACAACAATTTTGAGACCGACAGCGCTGTTTGAAGCCTGGGTGCTCAACTGCTCAATAAAAAGTCAAGAGAAAACCTTTTAAGGTGGGAAAGGAAGATCTTAAGAAGACTTCTAGGGGGCAAGAAGACGGAGGAAGGCTATGTAAGGAGAAATAATGAGGAAATATATGCAATGTACCAGGCACTAACAATAGACGAAGCTCTAAAAGCCAGAATAGTGTAGTGGCTAGGGCATCTAAAACATATGGAAGACGAAAGGACAGTTAAAAAAATTGTAGGGAGTAAACTAAACTACAAGAAAAAAAGAGGGAGACCGAGGAAGCGATGGAGAGATGCAGTGGCCATAGATCTAAGGGACAAAAATGTAACGGATTGGAAAAGAAAGACGAGGAACAGAATGGAGGATAATAACGCAGCTCTGGTCCTAAAAGGGCTGTAAACAGCTTTATATATTAATGATATAACTGTTACCTAGCAATTAGATGAGAAAAATTGTCAACAATTGGTTGACAGTTTTTCGAGTCAAATTGCTACAGGAAATATTTTAGAATTTAAACATTGATTGTTATTCGTCAGGATAATTTAATGAATAATAAATTTAGAAACATATCAATGCAAACACTATTTTATGGAACACTAAAAATGAATACATTTTCATTTGAGCGTACAATTATTAAACACTCAGTTATTGATTCATACGAGGAATACTGATGTCGTTCGCTACTAATCGGCACATTTTTATATCAATTTTTAGAATTTTTCTTCTTCCAAAAGGGATTTGGTGTAAGAAATACTCTGTCCAATGTTATAGAAGTGCCTCGTTCGAAAATAGTTTATACTCGATACGTCCAGTTTCTTTTTCATTATTTTCAATTTCAGATACAAAATAAGTGGTTTTGAAGTGTTGCTTCTCCTCCGCGCCAAGCTAATTCAAGCACCAAAATGTGACATAATTTATTTAACCATTTATTTTGGCAAATAAGAAATGTCAGGCGCTATCTGTTCGCCTAAATTGGGTATTTGGCGGGTCGCTGTCAGGCTTTCTGCATTGAAGACACCCTGTATACGGTATGTTTTTTTTAAACCAGCTTTATTGAAAACTGTAGAAATGACAGTATTTTCACAAATATTTCATATCATTCTTGATTACAGGAACATTCTTAGTTCTTTTCGTCGCAGAGAAATATAAAAGATACTTCCTGCTCAGCTGAGTTTAGTAATGAATAAGGGTCATAAATATTGAGGAAACAGATGCGGAATGTAATTTCCTGGAACCAATGAAACTTCTCGAACTAAAACTCCCGAATCTGAGACGGATTTTACGTTTTCAAGAGTTCAAAACGGCGAACCTTGTCTTAATAGAAATATGCGCGCTTCCAACATAATGCATATTTACATACATTTTAAATATTCATAACCTCATCCTTAAGTTAAACATAAAAATATACAGGGTGTTCCGCATAAGAACCGACACAGGGCGAGTGCATGGAGGGGGTTCCAAAACTGTTTGCAGTTTAGCCAAACATATCTATATACAAAGTTGAACATGGGAGTTACAGACCTTCAAAGTGGTGCCAATTATTTCGTGTTCATTGGGAGTGAGTAACCCCTAAAATTATACCAAACTATTTTCCCATTGATCGAATTTAAAAAGAATATCCCGCGTAGAATTTAATTTAAAACACTACTTTACTCTTGTTAAATTAAAAAAAAAAATGGATTAATTAAACCAAGATTTTAATTGTGTTTATTAGAAGAAATTGAAAAGTCAGTAGTGTAGGCTTTGTCTTTAAAATTTAACAGTTTACATTCAGCTAACAAGTTGACATGTTACTTGTGTTAGGTTTGTGTGAAAGAAACTGTAGAAGTATGGAAGAATATCGTAGGAGATTTTCAAATCGACTGATTCTAATGTTGAAAGATGGGCTCGGAGACAGAAAGGTTTTTCAATAATATCAGAGAACATCCTACTGTAATAAGAGTGAAAGATGAAGAAAATATTTTTTGCAAACAGTTGATGGTGAACCACAGATAAGTACAAAACATTTATCTCGAAAAACTGGAGTATCAAGAACTTATGTATAACATCGAAGTCTTAAAACGTAAGCTACTACATCCATATCATTTTCAAAAAGTGCAAGAGCTATTACCTCATGATTTGGATCGACGAATGACCTTTGGCGAGTTTATCTTGCATCACGATATTAATTTTCATAAAAAAATTGTCTTCACTGATGAGGCTTGTTTCACTTGTAGAGGAATTACAAATGTTCACAACTTTTATGAATATTCCGATCTAAACTGTATACAATAACTCCTAGACAATTTCAACGCTAGTTTAAGATAAATGTTGGAGCCTGTATTATTGATCGTTATTTGATTGGATCAGTTATTTTGCCAAATTGATTAAATGGCGAAAGTTATTTGGAATTTCTACAAAATACTCTACCAGATTTAATCGAATATTTACAGAGGAAATTTCAATTTCTGGCGAAAAGTAAATTTATGTTTCAGAGAAAATGGTCTCCATTTTGAACAATTTAATTTAATTTATTTTATTTTTATTTTATAGTTTTATTACTAACTAAGCAGTATAAAAATGTTTTAATTTCAATGAAGGATGGGATATTGTTATTCTTTTTAAATTCGATCAATAAAAAAAATTGGCATAATTTTAGGGGTGACCAACTCTCAATGAACACCTTGTAGCGTTTTAATTTACTTGAACTCACAGTCAAAGAAAACCAATAATAAACCTAATTCATGTACCAAATTTGGTTATTCCAAATTAAAATAATTCAGAGATATTAATTTTGCTGCTGCTCTATGTCGGTCCTTATGCGGAACACCCTGTATTGTTTACAATTATTTTTTTTTTCTAATCCATTGTCGTCTAGCACTAAAACACGTTTCAGTAACATGAGAAAGAAAACTAAACGCCTACCATTAAGGTGTATCGATTTTTCTTCCTGCGAATGATCGAAAATCCAATCACCACCGAACAAAGAAGGCGCGTCCGGCGAAAACGGATTGCCGAAGCTTTCAATTAATTAGAATCCGGTAGAAGAAAGCAGGCAGCGTTTTAGTTCGGCTGCTGGTAGTTCTCTGTAATTCGCTCTTTTGAAGGCGTGTCCAAATTAATTAAAACAGGCATCAGAGCGAGCGATTCTCGCTTTACCTTCATCTTTTTCCGTACGAAATAGGGCTACAAATTATAATTTATAGTTTCAGGAGTAAGCGGATTAATAAATTTATACATCAAAATTACAGTCTAGAGTGACGTACTTTGAAGAGTAATTACATTTCAGTGTTGAATACTAATATTAAACCGGTATTCTAGTTATACAGGGTGATTCAAGTTTAATCTTGATAACTTCAGGAATCGATAGAACAGGTTAAACTAATGTTCATTTGTGATATAAACTTATTTCCTAAAACGCATCGTTCCCGAGAGGGCGTTGAAGTAGGAATTTTTTTCTCGTTTTTCCTCATAACTTTTGAACCACATATCCTATGTAAGTGAAATTCGGAACACAAACACTCCTTATGATCTTACATAAGCTTCTTAAGGTTGAACTACCTACCCCTCTTAGAAGTGTATTTTGTATGCTACCTCCCTCTTACTTTATTTCAAAACTACAAAAAAAAAAATAATTTCAATAAAACATCTACACACCACTTTGACCTGATTAATTTCGAAACTTTTTCGTCTCCTGTTTTCTTTCGACGTTTGGTCTTGTTTCTGAGATATTCAAAGAAATTGGTGACAGTGTAGCGCACCAGTTGCGTAAATTCCATTTAACGTTATAGCAACCCATGAAAACAAAACTCAGTAATTTGTGTAAACTGGCATTTGTGAAAATCATTGTCAAAAGTATTATTTAAAGAACATTTTTAGTGATAAGAAAAATGCCAAGAACGTTTACAAATGCTGAATATGTCGATATACATTATGTTTATGGTTTCTGTGACGGAAGTTCCAACGCGTCAGTTCGAGAGTACCGAACACGCTTCTCTAATAGAAGAATTCCAAATGTACAAGTTTTTGTAGATGTACATCGTCGATTTTCGGAATATGGTTTGCGCCGCTACAACGATCATAATCGTAATGTTCCGCCAAGAAATAATCAACGATGTTTTTGATATCGATAGAACTTTAAGCACACACCGAGCAGCTAGGCAACTCCATTTATCTCAATCAAAAGTATTAAGAGCACTCAAACAAGATCATGGAAGAGCTTTCCATCTCCAACCAGTTCAAGGTTTGTTGCCAGGAGATGAAAAACGTTTAAATTTTTGTAGATGGGTTTTAGATTCAACAGAAATTAATCCACAATTTCTGCATAAGGTTTAATGGACCGACGAATCTCATTTCACAAAAGCTGGAATTGTGAATTACCACAACATTCACGTTTGGAGTGAAGTCAATCCTCGATGTATCAGACAATCTTCATTTCAGCAACAGTTTAGTGTAAATGTGTGGATAAGTGTTTTAAGTAATAACCTCTGTGGGCCGCATATTTTGCCTCCTCGTTTAAATGGGGATTTATTTCATGAGTTTCTGCATAACTCTCTCCCTGACGTGCTTGACGATATCTCCTTAAATTTACGCCATGGGAACTGGATGCAGTTGGATGATGCCCCTGCACATTACGGAAGGCAAGTACGGCAGTGGTTGGATGAGAGTTATCCTCGTCGATGAATTGGACGGCAACCCAACAACCACCCAAATATGTGGATTCCTTGCGAAGAACCAGTGGCTTGGTCTTTGCGTTCGTCAGATCTGAATCCTCTGGATTATTTCGTTTGGGGCCATCTAAAAGCAATTGTGTATGATACACTAGTTCGTCGATGCCAAAAATGTATTGAGGCTGGAGGAATGCACTTTGAACAATTATTGTAATTTTTTTAGTAGTTGATAAGTTTGTTGTAAATCTTGTAATAAGTAGTTGTTACTAAATTTATGTTTGAGGTTATTGGGATTTTTTCATAACACTAAGAACACTCTTTAAATAATACTTGTGATAATGATTTTCACAAACGTCAGTTCTTTTTTAGAGCCGTCCGACAGTGTCTCCGGAAGCACCGCAGCCTATAGACTTATTGTGCATCTCTCGACGAGCACAAACATCCATGGTACTACATGTGATTCGAACCCACACCGACATAGCCGATCCAGACTGGTTCCACAAGCAGTCGTCTCCCAGCCACCTCGGCTATCGTGGCGCCCAAAACGTCAGTTTACACAAATCACTGAGTTTTGTTTTCATGGGTTGCTATAACGTTAAATGAAATTTACGCGGCTGGTGCGCTACACTGTCACCAATTTCTTTGAATATCTCAGAAACAAGACCAAACGTCGAAAAAAAAGGAGACGAAAAAGTTTCGAAATTAATCAGGTGAAAGTGGTGTGTAGATGTTTTATTGAAATTAATTATTTTTTTTTGTATAGTTTTGAAATAAAGTAAGACGGGGGTAGCATACAAAATACACTTCTAAGAAGGGTAGGTACTTCAAACTTAGCTTATGTAAGATCATAAGGAGTGCTTGTGTTCCGAATTTAACTTAAATCGGATAAGTGGTTCAAAAGTTATGAGGGAAAAAACGAGAAAAAAATTCTTACTTCAACGCCCTCTTTCTCGGAAACGATGCGTTTTAGGAAATAAGTTTATATCACAAATGATGATGATTATTTTAACCTGTTCATCGATTCCTGAAGTTGTCAAGATTAAACCTGAATCACCCTGTATAACAGTGTCAAAGGACGCGACAAGAAGTTGGTGTATTTTCTATGTACAAAAAAAATTCCTGCTTAAGTATACAGATCAAACCTTCTTATGTTACCTTTCACATGGTTACTGTCAAAACTTTGTTAAACAAACCCACAAATATAAAAAGGGCTTTTCAAACTGAGTGACTCTAATGGAAATTTATTATTAACATTTATCTCAAGAACGATCTTGTCATTTTGACCGGGAAATATTCTTCGATTTGGGTTCTCTTCAGTATCTTTGCCTTCTTTGGTTTATAATTCCTTGATTCTACTTTCAAATATGAAGTAAGTTTACCGTACTTCAAAATATCAATACTTTAACACTGATTTTAGCATGGAATATTTTGTTCAAATCGAAGAGGCAATAAACCATTTCTCCGCATTGAAAAAGTAAACACTTCTTTTGTAATTGCTCCTTCTCCTATACCCCTTTTTTCGTCAGATATCGAATTCCACCAATTCCTTTTCGTATATACTTTTGCTTCTTGCTGGATTTCAGCCGGAATGAAGAAATTTTCGGCATTCCTACTCATTTGTTGTGTCCATTTTGCAAATCTTTTTACTCTTGTTGGCTAATAAACAAACGCATGTCATAGACACGATTCCAAGATTTTCTAGTATTCAGTATCAGTATCAATATTCTCCATTACAATAAATTTGTCGAATATGACGTTTTTCAAAACCACAATATTTCACTTGATCTCACACGGTTTTCACTCTCCTAATTGGCCAGTTTTGACCATGGTCGTGGATAAAACGTTGAATTACATTCGGGAAATTAACCAGCTTTTAATCCTCTCCGATTAAAGAAGGCTTATTACGGGGGGCCCTTGGTATTTTGCGTGTGTAACTTTTTCATCTTTGACTTTTTAACAAATTGGATAGCAAATTCCGTTTTCCCGAACTATTTTACGATGAAAAGGTACTCTTGTTTCAAATCGTTAGAAAATCGTAAGAAAATCTGTAAGATATGTAGTACCGTTGGCCGAGGAACATTTATTTGCCTTGAAATGTTCCGTAAGCTAGTCGTAGGATCTTGTTGAATAGCGTCAAGGACCTCCGGTTCCCTATTAATCCTGGGACGTCCTTGACCCGGTGCCTTTCGAAAAGTGGCGGCTGTGGAATACCGTAGGAAATGTCCTCCTTGATGGTAGCCTTCGGTTTGGAAACCTTCTCCCGTACTCGCGTTCTGCCGCTGCAGCATTACCATTGCAAAAGCCATAAATAAATATCATATCAACTAACTCTTGTCCCGTAAAATCTTTAATTTTTTTTCGCTTAAACTATTAAATTGGCAATCGGATTGACAATACTTTGACATAAGATTATCTTGATAATTTTGTTTAAACTATGAAATTGATCAAAGTGGGATTAATTCAAGAGCGATTTTCTCAGAAACCGATAAAGATAACGATTTGAAACAAGAGTACCTTTTTAACGTAAAACAGTTCGGGAAAACTGAATTTGCCGTTCAATTTGTTAAAAAGTCAAAGATGAAAAAGTTACACACGCAAAATACCAAGGGACCCCCCGTACCCACCCCAATGGACCTTGTGGAAATAAATGAATTAGTCCATCAAATTGCTCATTAAAATTTAGCTGTGTATATCAAATTTCATTCATTTATAACAACGCGATTGAGAGATATTGCAAAAAAATGATTTTCATTCCTCCCTCTTCAACGGGTCCCTGTGCCCTTAGGAATCATTTCCGGACCTATGTTCATATGAACTTTTTTACTTAGTTCTGATCATAGAATCGGCCTGTTCAGGGTTGGCAGCTAATTATGAGACACCCTGTATAATTAATAACTAATAATTTACGCAAACTTAGTATTTGGACACGATAATAAAAGAAAATATTTTAAGCCGAACAAATTCGTTCTTATAACTACTTATCAACGAATATAATTAGTTACCACCCTCCCCATTCGAATTTCTACCCTCAAACCGGGCAACTAATATAAAATTTATCCCTCGCCGACGATAATAATAGACCTAAAAGACCTCTCAATAATCCACCCTTCAGAAACCAACTTCTTAAGGCGGCCTAAAAAATTAAAATAGCCTCTTACGACGCCTCGTCTTATTGAGGACTAAATTTCGTAAACTGACGTAAATGGCTCCCTAACTTAGTACACGTCAGTTGCGTGAATAATTAAGACGCTATAATATTACAGTAGCTCAAGGGTTGTACTACGCTTTGCGTTATAATTCCCCGTCACACGAAATTTCATAAACAAGATATTAAATACAGAAGCAACGTCTCGATTGGAGGATTGTAGAAATATTTGAAAAAGAGCATTTTTGTTTCGATTTTGATCAATAATACAGTAAAGCTAAAACTAAATAAAAATAATAAATTGTTCCATAAAAGCTAAGGAAGTTTACAAATATTGAGTTTCTTTTTGTTCAAAAATATTTTTGATATGCTACCTTGAATGTTTACTCTTTATACTCGTCTTTACACGAGTGGCTTTTTGTTCCTCCTTCGAAACCATTTTCAGTTTTTGGTGATTTTAATACAAAATTAAATTTCTTAAAACAATTACAAAAATAAGTTTAATACAGTCTTCCTTCCACTTCAATGACTGCCTGGCAACGGCTTTGCATACGTTCGGTTGAAGTAACCTTGATCAATTTTTCGCCACAGGCGTACTAAAAGCCGTCTGAAGTGTATGTGGTGGTGGTTGATGTGAATCTAAGGCTCTTTGTAGTTGTGCCCATTCGTGCTCGTGAGAGAGAAGCGGCAGCGCCAAGTGCGGAATACCTTCCAGGGCATCGACAACAATTCTCGTACGATGAGGTCACGCATTATCGTCGAGAAATAAAAAATTTGGTCCAATTGCAGCATGAAACAAAGGGATGACATTGTGGATGACTTGTTTGACGTAGATCAATGCAAATGCCTCCCCGAACAGCAACTGTACCACCTCTGAATGGATTAACTTCCTGGATGGCTCTACGATTTCTGGGTACCAAAGGAAGAGTCATACTGGAACACGTCGACTATCCGAAAACCGTCCATATCTCGATTCGTGTTCGTTACCCCATTGGAACCGACGTCGCATATGATTTTGTGTCAGTGGAACCCTTCTCAATAGTCGTCGTGAACGTAGATTAACATCTCGCAGTCTTTTACGAACTGCTTCAATTGCAACCGCAACACCAGAAGCGTTTAAAAGTCGCTGTGGCATGATCCGACAAGTACTCAGAGAATCTCTACGGGTGGATGCTGTTAGAAACCGGTCTTGTGCAGGGATAGTATATCTTGGACGTCCACTCTTCGGTCTTTCAATGACATTTCTTGTTTACCTATATCGATGCACCAGCCTTGAAATTATGCTGTCACTGACCTGAAAGAAGTTAGCAACTTCTCTCTGAGGACGTCCCGCCTTAATCATTTCAATGGCCGTATTGGCTTCAGCTGCACTCAGTTTACGTCCAGGCGTTATTGTAAAACAAATTTTTTAGATCTTGAATAAGATTTGCCTATATAAACTCGAAACAACCACTGATTCAAAATTCTTTAAAAGACCAAAGATAACAACTAGCCGAAAACTGAAAAAATCACTCAAAGATGAGCAAAAAACACTCAGATAATAACGTAAACATTTTATTTATTATCTAGAACCGTTTGGAAAACAAAAAACGTCAACCTTTAAAAGAAATCTCGATATTTGTGAACTTCCTTAACTTTTGTGGAGCAGTTTAATTTTGAATGAATGTGTAAGTTAAATTTACTTAAATATTACTACGGATATTTCCTTACGTCACAAATATCTATTTCTGTTAACTGCTCCACAAAGTATAAAATATACAGGGTGATTCAAAAGTTATCAAAAAAAAAAAATTGGGAATAAATAGATGCGTCACGAAAAATGGAGTAAATATCCATACAAAAATGTTTGTGAAATGTTTATAGTTACCGCGACAAGTGTCAAATATGGCTTACATATATTATAGCAACTCAAAGTTGATAAATATCGTTTTATGGTGAAGTAAAATAAAATGCTTTAGCAGCTTCTCGTCTGTACGCAGAACAATTTCCCGGTAGACATGTACCAAATGCAGCTATTTTTACCGCGATAGTGCAATGCGGGCGTGACATGGGAAATTTGCAACCGAATCGTGGAAAAGATGGAGGTCTAGGGCGTCCGCGGCGTATTGCAGCAGCTGAGAAACACGTTTTAGAGATTTTTGAAGAGAATCTTCGAATAAGTATCGGGCAAATTGCTCAACAAGTACAAGAAATGTCCCAACAGTGTGGCATATCATACACGAGACTCAACTAGACCATGTACAGCGTGTACTAAGTCCAAGCATTAATACCAAGAGATTATTCCTTACGAGGTAGATTTTGTGAATGGTTCCAACAAAATGTTCAAAATCCCAGATTTACAGTTTACGTTTACGTCGTAATACATAATATCCATGCATGTTTGGGTTTTTCAAAATCCGCACTCGATTCAACGGGACCATTTCCAACCACGCTTTTCCTTAAATGTTTGAGGAGGGCAGGGATTGGCGACGATCGTTTGATTGAACCATTCATATTACCAAATCCAATGAATGGGGTTCAGTATCTAGAATTCCTTCAAAGTGATAAGTCTAGATTTCTGGAAGATATGTTCTTACTGTCCGACTCCTAATGTGGTTCTTGCACGTTGGTGCTCCTCCTCATTTTCGATAAAACGGTCGGGAGTGCCTTAAGGAAGTTCAAGAAGTACGATGGATTGGACAAGAAGGACCGGTAACCATGACCACCACGGTCGACTGACTTAAATCCATTGGATTTCTTCTTGTGGAGATATTTGAAAAATGAAGTGTATCATTACTGCTGCCAATAATTTACGAGTTTGAAACGAACAAGAACCAGAAACATTTGTGTTAGTGCGTATAAACTGGGTAAGATCAGCTTAAATATGACACGACGGTGGACAAAATTTTGAACAGCTGTTGTAACGTCAGATATGTCAAATTATTTTATTTATTAAAACCACAAATTAATTTTATTAGTTATTAATAACAATAGCGGCAAAAAGCTATTGAATTTCTTGATATAAAATGAGTATTATAAAATTTTATTATTTCTTTTGGAAAATTTTTTGTCCGTTGGTTTTTTATTACAATTTACCACCGTGTCGATCGCCAACTGCATGCTTTGCCTTGCGCAAGGTCAGGTTAGCTTCCTTACGATTCCAGAGACATTTAAAGTAAAGTTTCAAAGTTACTTCTGAGGAATATAATGTTATATCAAACGTCAAGGAAGCTAAAGCGACGACGTGGCGACCAGTCCCAAAATTTTTCTAGTGTAGTTGGGATAAATTAGTGTCTATTTTCACTATTTTCCCATAAAAAGTTGCGTATATGCTTTTAATTTGTATGAACAAAGCATATAAATATTTTAAATGATCTTCAAAGTAATATGACAGCTATCATTCAATTGTTTTCAAAGTAAACTTTGCTTAATCGTAAAAGGAATGATACTCATCAGTATGTCCAAAAAATTTAAATGTCGATTTGTTCGCAGACGGTTGTTTTTTTGACTTGAAATAAGAGTATGAAATTTTTAAATATTAATTTTTTAAAGGAATGCCATCAAAAATAAAAAATAAAAAAGTTATGATCATTTCTTCACCTAGCACGTGCTTTTTCCGCAGCTCCAATTTTAGAAACATTTTACCTGAAACTGCGTCTTTATAAAAGCAGCAAGTGTGCTATATTTGAAAGAAAATCGTTCCAGTATTAAAAAAGTTAGAATATAGAATAGTGTTTATTAACATTATGCTTTACATAAGCATTTGAAGCAGGTCATTATTTTAATGTAAAAAACTACAGAAAACACTGAAGAAAATGTGACAAATAATTGAATAAAAAAATAATAATAAAAAATAAAAGCCAAGAAAACAATTAAAAACAAAAATAACTTTAAGGTTACCTACGTCAATA
Source organism: Monochamus alternatus (assembly GCA_037114965.1). NCBI lineage: Eukaryota > Metazoa > Arthropoda > Insecta > Coleoptera > Cerambycidae > Monochamus > Monochamus alternatus. The sequence goes on along the minus strand of CM073426.1, from coordinate 5,539,145 downwards.
TTGACTTTCCGAGAAAATGTTGCAACAACTTGACACATTATGTTTCGAGTAGTTTCATCCCTTAAATTTTCTACGCGGAGGTACACCCTGTATAACTATACTCTATATTTGCTGCAACATCTTAACTCGCTTTGTCTCAGAATGAAATGGATAATATACCAAATGAACGATTTGACTAATTATTTACTTGTGAGAATGGAATAATGTCTGTTTAGTAGCTTTAGCTTGTTTTCCAGCAGAACTTCAAAGTAGGTACAATGGGAACAGGTACAAGTACCAAGTTATAAACAAACTTATCCGAAAGTAGTCCGTTGTTGTCTAACGGATATTTCAGAGTTGTAATAACGGAAACCCGTGAATGTCTTAATTAAGACTCTTTTGATAAACTTCTCGAAGCCTTTGTAGACACGGTTGTTGAACAAGTTTTAACTACGGGAATTTGGAGCAGAACGGGTATTGTGTGTGGGTTAAGAAAGTTACACGTCTCAATTAAAAAATAATTTTTAATAGTAGGTATTGATTAGAGCACAAATCGACCAAAGAACTGCTAATAGAAATAACTGAGTTTAAAGTCGATTTAATATATTTTATTCTGACCAAACTCCTTTATTGGATTGTGATTCACAACTTGATGGATATCGTTTTAATTTATAATGATGTAAAAATGCTTTAGCAGAACGATTTCCCGGTAAACTTGAAAGAGATGGAGGTTCAGGACTTCCACGGCGTATTGCAACAGTGTGGCAAGTCAAGACTTCAGGAGGTGATTTCTCACAAGAAATTTGGGTCACGAAGTCTCTCAATATTAACGGAGATGCAGGGTGTTAAAGTTAAAATTTTATTTTCGATATTTGTAAATAACTTCTTAAGAAATCCAAATATTTACATAAAATTTGTAAATCGGGGGTTTTTGCGGACGAGAAATTCAAATATGTTTCTAATTTTGACGTCACTAGTAGAGGGCGCCACTTATGTTTTTTTCAAATGACAGAACTTATTTGCTGTTTAGTGTATCCCTCTGACCATTGAAAAAATCAATTCTCCTACCTGTTATATGTGAAAAGGGTATACCTTATTGAAGTCGTTAGGAGTAACAGTTTTCGAAATAATCTTATTTGAAATATTCAGTGCATCGATTGAAAACTTTCGTTTCAGGTAAAGTGCCTTTTCAACTGAAAATACAGCAAAATGTTACTTGAAAAAGTTGTTCAGAATGGTAAATTATGGAGATGTGCAAAATTTAAAAAATCGGCCTGCTTTGATAACATCTTTGTGCTTTGTTGAAAAATGGTTTCATCAAACCTCGCCACAAGTGGCGCCCTCTACTAGTGGCGTCAAAATTAAAAACGTATTTGAATTTCTCGTCTGCAAAAACCACCGATTTGCAAATTTTATGTAAATATTTGGATTTCTTAAGAAGTCATTTACAAATATCGAAAATAAAATTTTAATTTTAACACCCTGTATCTCCGTTAATATTGACCTCCTGACGCATAATTTTCGGACACCCTGTATATTAAAAAAATAATAATGTCAAGTGGAAAGTATTATATTTTCTTGTTCTGAAGTCCTCTAGTTGTAGAAATCTCAGATAAATGGTTCGTATTGAACACTTTACCAGAAGTTCTTTGTAACTGGCGACTCCGCCAAAACTTTAAATTAATTTCGAATAACGAAAAATATCTCTAGGAGTAAGTTATTATAGTTAAAGCTTTCTCACATTAATACTAAATGTATAAAGCAATTATATCAGATTTTGAGGAATAAATATTTCATATATACAATGAACAATTCTGTAATTTTTTTTAGAAATTTATAATATCAAAATACTACTGAATAATTTAATCCTTCATGCAAGATTTCGGAATACTAGGGCTAGTTGAAGTAATAGAGTCTATGGTATAAGAAACAAAACAGAATGTGAATTAGAGACAAAATGCAATGCCGAATTTTAAAAATCCGCGTTTTAGATGTCTTAAGAAATATGCAGGGTGTTGGGAAATGATGCATCAATATTTCGGGGGGGGTGATATTACACAAAAAATTTATGCGAATAACATTTATTCGAATACTCAAAAATAACGACGTTAATGTTAAAAAAAAATTTTTAATAATTTCTTCCATTAACTTTTTGTGAGTCTACTGATTTGTTTCTAATTTTATACACGTATCACTAGTATTCCATTGTATCCATGTTAAGTGAACATTTAACACGAGTTGTTTTTTCGAAAACAGCTCATTTTAACGTAATATAACAACAGGGACGGTTTAAAAGATTTTTTTGACGATTTTTAATAGCGTTCTATCTAAATTTATAAAAACCTTCAAACAAAAAACCTCTAAGTCATTGTTTAAAGGTCAAGGACAGTTTAGGTCTCTTGGCGTTGGGGGATATGCGTCAAATTAAGAACGCAGATACAAACAAACACTAGTGATATGTGTAAAAATTAGAAAAAAATCTGTATACTCACAAAAAATTATTAGAAAAAATCAATATAAAACAATTTTCCACTTCGCTAATTTGTGTGTAGAATCGCCCCATGAATATTGACGCATCATTTTCGGACACTCTGTATAAAATCTGCGCGATTTTAAAGTGAACAGGTTTAAGAATGGTCAATTTTTTCACAAAAATTTTTTTAATTAAATTTCAAGAACCGCTTATTTATATAAAGCAAAATTATTTTTATACATATCTTCAGGATTCAGTAAAAAAATTTGAAAAAGCTTGACTTAATTAGTTTAATATCTTTACAAAAAAAGTAAAGAAACACTAGTGATAGGTGTACAAAATTAGAAAAAAATCGGTAGACGCATAAAAAGTTATTAGAAAAAATCAATACAAAAATATTTTTTTTCCGCCCTGTAACTTTGCTAATTTTCAGTTTTCAAAAAAATGTTATAGGGCTTTCTGGCACTAATTTTTCATGTAGAATCACCCCAGATGCATAATTTTCGGACACCCAGTATAAAATCTGTGCGATTTTAAAATGAACAGAAAGGTCAACTTTCTCACAATTTTTTTTTTATTTAAAATTCAAGAACCGTTTATTTATAGAAAGCGAAATAATTGTTATATATACCTTCAATGTTCAGTAAAAAAAATGAGTAAGGTTGACTTAAATTAGTTTAATATTTTTATAAAAAAAGTAAATAAGCTATCAGATTAGTTTTCATGGAAAACATTTTTTCTTTTGCCTTGCATATTATATTTTTTTTAAGTATGATTCTTTCCTAAACATTTTATTTGTGTGTTAAAAAACTGTTCCGACTCATTTCACTCTCCCCGACGACGAATCAATTTTCAGAGCAATTACAGCCGCACAAAAGTCATCGCCGCCCTTTTCGCGCCCCCCAAAACCCATCAATCAATCATACCCATTCACAAAAATCAACTCACCTGGCTCAGCGCCCGTCGCGATACTCGACAATTTCGCCACTGAAAAGTTTATTTAGATGTGAGGGGTATTTCGGCCCCGCCGCGGTTATATACATCAAAGCGGGCGGCGCGCGCCTAGCTAAGACCTACGGCGGTGTGCGGGACCTGCGACCTGCCCCAAACGCCCGCCTCCGCATGTCGAGCGCGCGTTCGGACGGGGGTGAGAGGGTTGCGCGCCCTCGCGCCGCCCGACCGAGACTCGTTTAGGGGTGGAAAAGTGGGACTCGCCGTGGGGGCACAGGTACAAGGCCGCATGCCATTTTTTAGATGGAGTACGCGAATTTTACATATACATATACTATACAGGGTGTTTTTAAATGAATGAATTTAAAGAATAACAGAATTGAAGTAAAAATACACTGTATAAAAAAGTTGCTGTGTAAGCGAGATTTTCCAGTGTATAATTTAGGAGGTGTAAAAATTCCGTGTTAATAGTTTTACACACTATTGTTTTTTGAACAGAATTTTATTTTTTTAATAAAATCATAAAAAGTAAAATATCTTTTATTTTATAATTACACCACAATTCAGACAATTCTTTATATTAATACGGAGGCTCACCTACCTTGTTAATTATGTTCCTGTTTACTTTTGAAATTATAATTTTTAATACATATATTCTGCCGTTTAGTAGAACATTCCAGGCTATATTCAATGCATTCTCGACGATAGGCAGAACTTCTAGAAAATGTCAAAATAAAAGTATTTCAAAAATTATATTTATTAAAAATTATTTCTCTGGGCCTAAAAAGCCTGTAAACAGCTTTATTTATATATAAAAATTATTTCGAAAGTAAACAGGAACATTATTAACAAATTAAAAAGATAGGTGAATCTTCCATATCAATACCTATTATACAATAAAATTAACATGTTAATGTGTAAAGCCTACACCTTCCATGATACAAATAATATAGAAATGTGTAAAAGTCACACATAACATTTGTTATATTAACACAGTGGATTGTGTTAAGCCTTTAACACACTGCTACATACAGAGAAATGTGTAAAATTATACAGAATTCCGTATGGACCTCGATTAACACAGTATTTTGTTCTTTTGTGTTAAAATGTGTAATTACTTTTTTACAGTGTACCTTAAATGAAAGTTTTTTAATTTTTTTCTTAAACATGGGGAATGGTAGAGACACGAAACTTGGTATGAGCATCCTGTTAATAAAAAGACAACTTTTCAATATTTTTCCGATCATTGGCGTATTTTATAAAGGGGTGAAACAGTCAACCTCATTGCAATATTTTATTAGAAGTTTTTTATATGAAGCAACGTATTTATTTAAAAGTATTTGTTGGGAAGGCTGATTTATTGCGCAACTTTTTTACCTCTTGTAATTTTTCGATAAAACCGAGTTTTCTAGTAAAAAAATTTGATACGTCATCGTTTACTAAAGGGGTATTTTCGAAAATCTATAAAAATAAAGTAGGCGGATGTCATAACAAATAAATTGTTATTTATCATATAAATAAATTAAAACTTTCTGAAAACCAATAATTAGTACCAATTGATTAATGCGCCTCACATCTAAATAATCTCTAATTACAAAAAAATTGTAACGCCAACAATTTGTCACTAAATCAGTGCGTCGATCGGAAGCTTATAACTTGCCCAAATGATAAATTGACCAAGTATTTACAACAGATTACCTAAAACAGAAAATAAATTGCTCCAATAAATCGCGAATGGATTTGCTCTTTAAATTACGCAGAAACTTACTCAAAAATTGTGCGAGTATTTTATTTGCCCAAGAACTTGCTCAATAAATTGCCAAATAAAACGGCCACGAATCACATCGCATTTTTGAGAGAATGCCTAGGGTTTTTTATGTATGACGATAACATTTGAGCGTAGTTCATATAACAAATTTGAGAAATGGGATTTGTGAAAATTGTTCTGATTGGCGGCAGGCAAATTTAAATTAAAAGCGCATTTTTACTAAAAATAGCTTCATTCTCATTTCCTAATTTGCTTTTTCGACTTATCAACTCAATTTTAGGTTACTGATTTATTAGATTAGTAGAGATGGTTTACAACGTCAATCAACGAAGACAGGGAATCAGTATTTCTAGTGCGTGAGAATTTAGAAATCGGACCAGTCAGATGTGGGAATGAAAGTTACTTTACTTTCATTTTATTAGAAAAACGAATCGTTGTAGAGTTATGATTTTTTTTTAAAGAGTCGAATAAATCAAAAATAATTATAAAGCTACTCGTTATATGCAAAAGATACCAATAGATTATAAATCTCTCAATTTTTCCTATATTAAAAAAAAGATGTTTTTTTTTCTACAGTTTCACGGACTTTTTCTTTAGTGGCCGTTTCCAATCTAACTCTTCGAATAAAGAAGTTTCTGCTACTCCGACATATTACATATCGCTTTCATATCCTCCGAACGCCAAAATTGTGTCAGGTCAGGAAGAATATAAAGGACGCTGACTTCGAAGCGTCAGACTAAGTCACACCGAAGGCAGTGTTATATGATCTCGAAGTCGATTTAAAAATAACTTTCAAAAGTAATAATATCCCCAGGAAATAAAAGATAAAAGTTTCATCGGCTAACTTTTGATACGCGGTATATGAAACCCACGTTTGAAGAGATGAGTACAGTTGGGTGATAAGATAACAAACAGGACCGTAGTGAGTTTACGAATGAAGGTATTAATAAGTACACAGAAAATATGTCACAACATAGAGCTATTACCAAATAGCAAGGTTAAGTCGAGGATAAAATACTTATATGAATTAAGACAACACGTGGAAATGACGACACTTACCCGACAAACCTTAGTGTTGAGACAAGCCCAGCTAACAATTTCCTGTTCTATAAAAATTGTAAGAACGTTTCCAGAACAAATTTTATAGAGCAATGTTTATTCTAAAAACATTTTCAAAACGTTCTTGCAACACTTATACCATAAAAATGGGCACCGTTATATAGAACTTTTTAGTTGCTTAAGCTATTCTGTAAAGTCTGCAGAATATACTTATAGAATTGTTGAATAATAACAGGTCTTAAAGAATTTTTATAACACAGTTACAAAGCAATCTCATAAAAATTCTATACCACTTCGTTATACAATTTTTGTGTTGCATGGTGTTCTACTTAGAGAACTGCAATATTTTTTAATTGTATCTTTTAAAAATAAAATGTTTCTGCATCGCACATATTAGAAATAATATGGATGAACCAGTAAGAACCAAGATAGAAGATGACCTAATCAGCCTGCATAAGAGTACTCGCATCATTACGAATTGCTTTGTTGGTTTGTCCATCAGGGAGCAGTACATTTTAATGCGGAAAAAGTTTTATCGTGAAATGTGTAGTACATAATGGTAATTTTTTGACGCACCCTCAGTTAACCTTATATTTCTTATGATGCTGGAAATTTCATAAAAAAAAAGGTTTTCTAAATTGATGAATTTAATAACCAACTGTATATAAAATAGTCAGAAAGTAAGTATATCCATATTATTGATGTCATTTTACCTATTTATATTGTATATATTTTTAATTAAGATTTGTTTTCTTTCTTCACAATATGGCGACAGAAAGAAAGGCTATCTTGTACTTCCAAAGGATTCTCACTAATATGACATTTTTGTGTCGATTGCAAATATGCTTCGTAAGCAACTACTATAACAGATATATGCCACTTAATATCCACAGTGTTGTCATATTTTATTGTGGTAATATCAATTAATTCAATCTTATTTAATAAAGCTAATAAAATTCTTTCATCTTCAACATGTAGAAGTGTCAATAAGGTTTGGAATGGTCTAAATTAAATATGTTACTAAATTTCTATAAAGAAATGAGTTTCTATTAGTAATCAAATAAATCTTATCTATCGTAATGAAATTTTCCTTCTGCAAGCAGATAATAATTTCTACAAATCACCACTATGCTATACAAATTTCCCCATTATACTTTGATCAAAATATTTCACACTTTTATAGGCAGGTCTCGTCAGATGAAGGTATGGGAGACCTACATATGTATATAAATGTGAGTTCTATAGTGTTTTTTAAGGAACAAAAAGGCTTTTGTTACGTATTTACTCTATACTGATTTTATAACAACTGTATTATTATTCTCTATAACTGCTTTAAAGAGCTTTTTCTCTTGAGTTCGACAGCAGCATCCATATTTGTAATTTGTTTTCCGCAACAGAATTGTAACTTAACAACGCCTTACACAAAAGCGACATTACAGAATAATTTTATAAGAGTGTCACAGGAGATGGTATAATTCTATAAAGCACTATTTTGCATTGGTTTTACTGCAATTTGATTCTATAAGCACCGTTGCTGTAAAATTGTGTTATTGTACACACTTATAGGACTACATTAGCAGTTATCTTATAAATGTTCTATAAACTATGCTCTAAGAACGTTCTTGCAACACATTTAAAAAACAATTCAGTTTCTGAAGGCAAAATAGTCTCATGTGCCACATTAATGCAATAACTTAGTGTTCTAGATACAACTATAAAATATTAACAAAATATAAAGCTCCTATTACTCTAAATTTATAGAACTACTTTGCTAGCTGGGAGGTTTCCGTGGCATATTGGAAGTGGTTAGAATATATCATTAATACGAGCTTTTCTAAGTTTTCTATTGTGAAACGATGACGTTTATCACTTAATATTAACTTGTCTAGGGAAAATGACCATTCAACGTCTACTGTTGACAACGGATATGTATGAGAAATTGTTGAGACTATGACTACAAAAATTTTAAGCACGTGCTCCAGAAGGCCTAAAAGACAATAAAAAAATTATTCCAGAATTTTAGGTCGATATTTAAAAAATGGGGCAAAACGCTATTTTTCTACGGAAAGTCGGCGTCTATGATAAGCATCGAATGAGATCGTTTAGATCCATAGATAAAGCTTACACTTCAACAATATCTACTACTATCCGGTCGTTTTTTGCAGCATTTCAAATGCAGAAACAAAAATTAACATATTCTTATTAGTAACAATACCTAACAGATAGGAAACAGTTAATCCAGTTAGCTACACTATTTTGCATTTGCATTTCATTACAAACTGGCAAAACTACATCATTTTCATTCATTATAACCACTCACTACCGATAAAACACAGTTCCCGTATAGAGCTAGATAAAATGCCTATTTATTGTAACAAAATCGAACGAAAGGAATAGATAATAGAAAACTTGTAATGTACCCGCAACAATGTTGTCCCATAACTTAGAAAAACAAACCGACGAACTATATTGGGGGAAAATATATGCATCCGACACAAATTTCTTTATTTAATAACTATAAAAAGTTTAAAAATTAAAAAAGGCACTAGCAACTGAAGAAGAACACAAAACTACAACGTAGACACATGGTAGACACAGAAATTAAATTATGACATGACAAGATTGACGAGGAATTTCACCGTTGTGTTGCTACAACGTGTTACTAGCCTACTCTAACTCGCATAGGCGGCATTACATAAGGATTTAATATAATTTCGATAAAAAATCTTTTTCACTTTATAAATAAGTTTGGAATTTTTTTAAAAGGTGATTTAATTAATTTTTAATTTTCTCTATCCCCTCTTAAAATATTTGCACTTATTCATAGTTAATTCTGTATATTTTTTGTACATCATCCATTATGTCAAATTGTTCATTTAGGAACAGTCCATGTGATTCCAATTTTCTTATTGCACTAACTAAGAAATCTATTAATGTAACGTATGTCATCGCGAATATTTTGGTTCTTCAGTAAGTCCTGTAGTCTGTGTATGCGCTGCTGTCATTAGGATTAAATCTACAAATAACATCTTTCATGCCATTGAAATGTCAATCATAATACGCTACGGTTTTTAATATACCCTATCTAGCTATAACTGGCTCGGGAGGCAGTTGTATGTCTAGTAAAGCCTATCTAAAAAACGTCCCTTCTTGTAGGCGCCTTAATGAAAACTTTTTTCACAGTTGATAAAAGTGTTTACTAAAGGGAAACTTTCCCTTATTTTCTCAGCTACTCGATTAAGTGCCAGAGCAGCAAATGTTTCATTTTTGTATATTGTTTAGATAAAAATCTGTCCTGCTTTTAACATGTACGCGGCTGCATCACTCAGCGTTACAACAACTTTATCCGAAGCATTTTGAGCCATATATAATGAAAACAGTCAATAACAAAATTTATAATAGTTTCATGATTGGTTTTGTCCAGCACCTTAGAAGGCAGTGGGTGGCTGTCACTAGCAGTGTTATTTTTCAACGCACCAATTAAAAAATTGCCTACTGAACGCCTACGACCATCAGTAACTTCGTCTATAATGAAATAAACGAAATGTTCAAAATGTCTTCGCGTATTGATGTCAGTCAATTGTTCTAAACTCTATCAACACAATATCTTATTTTTTACTGTATTAGAAAGGTATTTTAAGTTAATATAAATCAAATCTCCTACAATTCCTATCAATGAAGTCATATGTACGTTCTCTGATACCAAACATCTAGGTATGCTAATGAACAATTCTACAGACAAAGCTCTATTCAATAATTATCTAATGAAATTAATCTATCTAAATTTACTAACCTTGCTTTAATGAAAACACTCTATAAATATCTAACTTCACTTTTTGGCAGTGGGAACACGACAATTCAACCACAATAGATGAGATCCGACCTATTTCTGCATTTTTAGGATTGCTTCTTCAGGTGGTCTCCTTTAAGTTGAGTCAAATATCTAACTATAAAAATTATTATAAAAATTAAAATTATTTGAAGTTAAATATCGACAATGACAAAAGTGACAGCCTTTCAATGAATTAAATATACTACTACTACTACTTGAATAATGTAGATACACTTTATGTAAAAGTTTTTATATATTTTTAGGTATTAATAATATTGTGTGAAACTAACTACTCTGTGGACAAAAGCCCCAACCAGCGTTGAAGCAAGGTTAGTAAATTTAGATAGATTAATTTCTTTAGATAATTATTGAGCTTTGTCTGTGGAATTGTTCATTAGCATACCTAGATGTTTGGTATCAGAGAACATACATGACTTCATTGATAGGAATTGTAGGAGATTTGATTTATATTAGCTTAAAATACCTTTCTAATACAGTAAAAAATGTTACAAAAGCTAATAATAAGGAATATATGGGTAGATATTGTGGGTGTAGTCGGTAATGTAAGTTATGTTATTATTTATAAAAAGTTAGTTAAATACACACGCAGAAAACAACTTACAGCAGACGTAAAAAGGAACCGTATCGACGCGACACCGACTATTACAGCGTTCCGTAAATAATTAAAAGCGAGTCAGCTGCGCAGGCCAACAAACTGCGCGTACGAGTTAAACTCCGCATTGGCACTAACTAAAACATTTTTCATATCCCGTAACTTTGATTAAATAAGTGACATTATTATGTTTCACATTCTGTTTTTTACATCTACGTGTTGTATGAAGTATGTAGGATCTGCTTTCTTTCAGAACTGCACGACGCCTCGTAAGTGTAGACTTTTATGAAAGTGTCAAGTAAACAGACGATGGTGCATATATAATACCCGAATAAATGCACAAAGAGAGATTTCAAACGATTCCTTTGAGCACAAGCGAGTGCAGACTGCAAATTTTATGAGCATCGAGCAACGCTACCTAAACGAAAATATTATTTGGACACGAGATATCTCGAAAGCAATTAAATTTTCAACATAAATATACTCATATCAAATATATTCATGCTGTGTTATTTTTAAGTTAAATCCATCATCTAGAAGCAACTTGTAATTGTTACCTGTTAGCTTCTAATTCTACATTGCTGAATATTTTCAAGATTGAAATTAATATATATAGTTTTCATAAAATAATGGTAATATAATGAAATTATTTAACGAATTCTTACCCCTAGAAGAAGGTTTTTCAGCCTTTGTGTGCGATTCTACATAATCAAACCAACTGTCCACAACGGATACAAATTGTCGTACGATCGGGCGTCATCGACGAGAATTCGGAGATAGTGCGTAGTTGGATGCGGCAGTCTTTAGCGCGCGCGTTTTCTAACAGTATAATAGTGGTATTCTTAAAGTTCGCATAGAAAGGAATACATTAATTGGGTAATATTTTACAATATTTGTAATTACATAAATATTGCAAAAGGTGAGGCAATCAACATTAAATACTTGGGAAACTATATTTAAGGTATTATTTTTACGTACAGAGTAAAATATGTGTCATTTTTATGCATATCAAAATATATCCCGTTGCCGCCACTGCTTTTGTGCCTCTTTGGGTATACATGAGTATACTGTGTCCCTCAAATTGGTAATATTGGTAGTTTTTTTATCTAGTTGTTGACTACAGCTGAAAATAATATATTACATTCACAAAGCTCCTTTTAGGGGTTAGAATTCGTTGGTATTATCTAACAAATTATAATGAAAGTATATGACAAATTGAAATATATGGAGACGAAATTGATAGACACATTTTAGCAAGAAAACACCATGTGTTGTGTACATTAATGCCAGAAGAACGTTTGCTTTTAGTAAATAAAATGACATAGACGGCACGATAGACGTGTGTGTAGCAAATAATATTATGCAAATAAGTTATGTATATAATACAATTAAGGGCGACGACAGACACAGGTGTTTATGCCTTCTCGGCAGCCGAATCGGCATAATTTATGCTATACAGGGTGCAACAAAAAAGCAGGTCATTCCGTTAACTGCGTATTTTTGCTGGCAAAATATGATGATTTAACCCTACTTATCTCTATACAAAAATGACCCCTTTAAAAGAAATAGTCTTTTCGCTATAGTTTCTTCAGATTTTCACTGAGCATTTCAAATAAGATTATTTCAAAAATGGTTACTCCTGCCGATTTCAGCAAGGTTTTCAAATAAAACAGGTAGGAGAATCGAATGTTTAGATAGTTAGATGGATACACTAAGCTGCAAAAAAGTCTGCCATTTAAAACACACATGGTGTGCCACAAGTGGCACCCTCTACTAGTGACGTCAAAATTAGAAACAAATTTGAATTTCTCGCCTGCAAAAACCTCCAATTTACAAATTTTATGTAAATATTTGGATTTCTTAAGAAGTAATTTACAAATATCGAAAATAAAATTTCAAATTTGACACCATGTATATTTTTTATTATGCGACTTGGGATTTAGGTATGTTAGGTTAAATCGATTTATTTTCACCCAAGGAATCTGTGGTCTCATTTTTGCTACTTCATTTAAAAACACCCTGTAGAATCTTCCCTTAGATTTTCGTAACATCATTCTCATCCCAGTATAATGCATAATTCTGTACATACAAAGACCATTCTTTGTACGTTGATAAACCATTCAAATTTCAAGGACCACTATTTTAAATTTATATTGTTCAACCACTACAGAGTTGGATATCCTTTGTCATTGCATGAACATTGTATGTTTACGTGAGTATTTTCTCTCTATGTGTATACATATTTTATTAGACATGCCAACTGCAATAACGTATGGATTGCAAATTCATTTGAATAAAATATCAACCACAAAGCATACACTAATACTCGCTTGTAAAATTCATTATTAATAAATACCGTACCGAGGTTTAAAATCTGTTGCGTTGCTCCCAACGCCACCTACAGTTTGGTGGTGAAAATAGAACTTAGCGAAAGGAAGACGCCAACTGCATAATGGGGAAAATCAATAACAACCCTGAACGCTTGCGACGCCCTCTAAATCTAGTAGCTTTCTCCAAATCATTACAGGATTTCACAGCTCCTGCTACCAACTGCTACTATCCTTGGAAAATGTTACCATTCACAGAAATGCAAAAATTCCTATCTGATTGGCAAGAGTCTTTTAGTTTTCACTGGATTTTCCACAATAAATACTTGCAATTAAAGAATAGAAATAAGGATGCTAACCTTTGTTTGTATTTTGTATAATAAAAGCATCTTTAAGACAATGTTTTGTGGTTGAGGCATATCAACCACTTTTAAACTTTGGAAAAGAAACAACAATTCAGAAAGATTGCAGCATGGTTATCCAAAATTACATTACAAAATGTCATTACATTGATTATTGTTAATAAATGTAAAGCGTAAGTTAATAGAAAGAACAATTTTTATAGCTTGACAAAGTAGCATTTAGCTGAAAAATATGTTACTTGACATTTGGAAAAGTATGTAGCATTAATTAAAACAAAATTTTAATAGTGTTTATTAGAAGAAATCAAAAAGTCAGTAGAATGATTTGTCTTTAAAATTTAACAGTAATAAAACTATTTTATTTGTGCTACTGTTTGTTGTTGAAAATGGCGGGAAAATTTACATTCAGCGAACGAGTTGACATGTTACTTATGCTAGGTTTCTGAGAAGGAAACTATAGAAGTGTGGAAGAAATAGTAGGAGATTTCCAAATCCCAGTCATAGAGAAACATTTTCTAATTTTGAGAGACGAGCTCGAGAGACAAATAGTTGAAGTTGAGAAACTGGACTATCAAAAACTTCTATACACCGAATTCTTAAACGTACTACATCTATATCACATACAAAAAATGCAAGTGCTATTTCCTCGAGATTTGGATCGATGAGTGACCCTTTGCGAATTTATCTTGCTCAGGATATTAATTTTCACATGTTCATGAATATTCCGATGTAAACTCCTATACAATAACTCCTAGACATTTCCAACGCGAGTTTAAGATAAATGTTTGTTCCAAATGATTGGTTAGGACGAAGAAATTATTGTCCTCAAAATACGAAACCACGATCGTCAAACCTCAATAAATGTGATTACCTATTTCCTTTGAGGAATATTGAAGAATTTTCCTCGTCAACTGAATCCCGAGAAGATTTGTGATATGGTATTACGAATAAAGATACAATCAAGTCATTTATTAGAGAGAGTAAACTTAAATTTACGGCGAAAAGTAAATTTATGTTTCAGAGAAAATGGTGCCTATTTTAAACAGTTTTTTAGTCTTAATTTAATTTTTTATTACTAACTATTTCATAATTAACTATTTTATACTTTTATTACTAACTGTCAAATTTTAAAGACAAAGCCCACTACTGACTTTTTGATTTTTTTCCAATAATAAACCTAAATCATATATCAAATTTGGTTATTTCAAGTTAAAGTAATTCAAAGAATCAGCTCTGTGTTGGATTCATATTCGATTATTGATGTTGTAGCTATCCTTCATCTACAAAATTTTGGGATTCGTTGCTTTTGATAATATAAAATTAATGAAAAAAAAAATATATATGCAGGGTGTCCGGGAAAATGTGGGAAATCTCTCGGGTGCAGATAGGGCTTGAAAATATAAGATGACAAGTTCCTATAATTTTTTTTCCTACAGGCTCTCCCTACGGAGATATGTGTCCCTGAAGCAGCTCGCTGGAAATCGGGTTTTCTTGAATAACTTTTAAAGTACTTAATAAAATTGAATAAAAATTTAATGTGATGGACCTCTTAAAATAATGTCCTTGAAATATATTTAGCTTTTTAGCTCACCAGGGTCGGGCTAAGCTTTACAACTTAATGGTGACATTTTTAACACCCTGTATGATAAAGACTTTAAAATAATAAATCTGGGTAGCTTCAATCTTAGACTAAAAAAAAGTGCGTTTGTTTATTGTCGATAAAATGAACCGTTTAAGAGAAAAATAATAATGAACGAATCGTATTTTATTTTTAATAAAAGGGGCCATGATTTATATTTTTTGCCGCCAACAAAGTGCAATACGAGTCATTCAAACAACAGGAAAGTTTCGTTTTAAGATGTTTAATCCGAAAAAATACAAAAATGTAAAAAAATCAGTGGTGTCCCAGGAGGCCTTAACCTTAAGGAAATTATTGAAGAACTTCATAAAAGGATCAACATGAGAACATAGGTCGAACTTTTTCTCGTAACGGTTCATTTTATCGACAATAAACAAAAGTACCTTTTTTTAGTCTTAGGTTGAAGCTATCCAGATTTATTATTTTAAACTCTTTATCATACAGAATGTTAAAAATTTAGGCATTAAGTTGCACATCTTAGCCCGTCACTGGTAAACTACAAAAGTTAAATATGTTTCAAGAACACTACTTTATGAGGTCCTTACTAGTGTCCATCACATTAAAGTATATTAAGTACTTTAAAAGTTATTCAAGAAAAACCGATTTCCAGCGGCGTCTTTCAGGGACACATATCTCCGTAGGGAGGGTCTGCAGGAAAAAAAATTACAGGAACTTTTCATCTTATTTTTTCATGTTCTATCTACACCCGAGAGATTTCTCACATTTTCCCACACCCTGTATATGTGCTCAGAGCATCACCAATAAATAGCTATTTATGCCATCAGTTACGAAATGCCTAATTTTGTGTAACGCGTGAGATTTTTGCGGAACGAACGAAGTGAGTTTCGCAAAAACTCACAAGTTACACAAAATTTCATTTCGTAACGTATTGCGTACAAGATTTTTTCTAATTTTGAAGAAAGTAATAAAAAAATAAAATTTAATATAATTGACAAAAATTTGGAAAACATAAATTTAGTTTGTTGCTGTTACTTCATGTTAGTTGTCAGTTTGACATTTTGTAAAAAAGTCTAGACGGAAGATTTTTAGCGAGATTGATATATTTTTAGTTTTATTTTAAAAAAATGAGTGATTCAAGTTCTGAAGAGCTACCAAGCGATATTGAAGAGGCAGCAGGTAATGCTCTATTATCAGTAATTCCCAAAAAGTCAAAGGCAGTTTATGATTTGGCATACGAAAAATTTGTTACGTGGTGTGATGGGAAGAAAATTAAACATGTTAATGAGAAAGTTTTACTTGCATATTTTGAGGGTAAGAAAGATCTAAAAGTTTCCACATTATGGACACTTTACTCAATGTTAAGGTCTGAACTAAATCTGAAAAGGAATATTGATATTAAAAAATATACAAATTTGGTAGCATATATTAAAAGGCAAGCGGACGGGTACAGTGCTAAAAAGTCAAAAGTTTTTATTAAAGAAGATTTTGCCAAATTTTTAGTGGAAGCTGATGACAAAGAATACTTAATGGCTAAGGTTGCAATGATAATTGGAATGGCAGGAGCATGCAGAAAAGCAGCATTAACATTTCTTCCAGTTGAAAATGTTATAGACGATGGAAGCCATTTTCGTGTTGATATCCCACCTTCAAAAACAAAAGTTATACGGCAGTTTGCAATTACCACTGGAGACATTGAAAATACGAATCTTGTTGAAATATTAAGAAAATATATTAAGTTGCGTCCCCAGGTTCTTAAACACAACAGATTTTTTGTAAAATATGCGAATGGAAAATGTACCAGAAATCCTGTGGGAATTAACACATTTAGCAGTCTGCCAAAAGTTATTGCACAATTTCTTGGTCTTTCAAATCCTGTTCTATATACTGGCCACTGCTTCAGAAGAAGCTCTGCCACTTTCCTAGCAGACAGTGGCGCTGATATTTTAAAATTAAAGAGGCACGGAGGTTGGAAATCTAGCTCTGTTGCGGAGGGATATGTTGAAAATTCCATAAATAATAAAAAACTTATAGCGCAAGAAATATTTGGTGAAACATCTAATGCAATGTGCTCCGCTTCCCAAATAACAGCAAGTTCGAGCAATGAAAAAAATATGTCGTCGGGAATTAATTTGAATAATTGCAATAATTGTGTTATCAATATTTATAATAATTAATTTATAATTTATGTTTTTAACTTGTATTATAACAGTTTAATAAATAGAATAATTCTTTTTGTCACTAATTTTGAAATACATTTTTCGTCACCAATTGCATACAATTTTACTTTATGCAACTAGTTACATAAAGTAAGACGTTTCATAATGTCAATCAGTTTTAAAAAGTGTCAAAATTAGAAAAAATATTTTACGTAATTTTCTTATAGCACACACCGCCTTTCAATTTTTTTCCGTGTATGAATTTGCTGAGAGAAATAATTACGTATTAGCGAACCAGTAAATTTTAAAAATTATCTCATGATGGACAATTATTCGCATCAAAATGTGACAAGTTTTTGGTGGCCTACGCCGTACTTACATCTAACGCTTCACACCGCCATGCCCTATTCATTTGAACGTGGCGCTAACCCCCAATTCCAATAAACGTCAATCTCGAATATGACGACAGGTTCGTGATACGCCACGAACAAGGAAATGATAGACTAGACTAGAAATTAATTCACATCGCAAGGGCGTCCTTAATTATTTTCCCGTTAACTACACAGGCCCTTGTAATTGTTTCCCCGATGGGTTCGACAAGGTCTTCCAAATGAGAAAACCCTTAAAAAAACTACGGCGTCCTGATTAATAGACCTTGATTGAACTAACACGAAGCGCCAGAAAGCCCTATACATATGCAAATGGACTAGAAGAAACAATTTGATGATTAAAGTACTATTAATAGACACGTCTTTATAACAACGTAAAATTAAGCCACATCTACTGTGGCGATTTGATTCTGTGGAAGAAATATGTCGACGTAGGCGACTAGACTTTTTTCATAGAGAATGCGAGGGCATTGTATAATTTTTCAAATGCGTGCAGAAGAAAGAATGTATCATTTTAATCCAAATGGCGTTTGTCCTAAACAATTTCGTAGAAAAATAAGCCTAAAAACAGTATTTAAACATTTAGCCACGCCCCTCACAAAACGGTCATCACCACAGCGAAGACTTGTGACGTCAGACGCCGTTACACATGTATACTTACATACGTCAGTGTGGTTTAGTTCATATCTGTACACGATTTCCATGCTTTAGGACAACGCAGTATACAGGGTGAGCCTTAAATAAGTACAAATATTTTAACTGCAGGTGTATATTTAAAAGCAGTGTCAATCGCATGCAAAAAAGAAACTAGTGCTGTAGGCACAGGAACATGTAGATGTCTTGAGCAGTAGGTGAAATGTCCCACTCTCTAGGATTGATAGTCAAGGTCGACAAAGAGGTTATGTTGATACCGGTGCACTAGTATGGTCCACAGCAAAGGAATAAGCAAGTTACAAGTGGAAACAAAACATGTAATATTTGTGGAAAGGGATTTGATAATTTCAATACACATAAATTGAAAGTTAATATGAGATACTTTTACATCTTCTGAAACTGAACTAAACTAACACTAATTAACATTTTCATAAATAAACATATTTCAATCACTCTTCGACATGTCTAAAAATTCTAGTTAACTTTGTTGGAGCCTATTTGAAGACATTAATGTAACACTGGCAACGTTGTGTAATTCACATCGACCATGACTCTAATATCAGCAGTCCTCAACAAGTTTTCTATTGGAAAATCACGAAATTTAATTAAAATTTTACTTTTTTATTCCTGATTTTTTTGTAAAAAAAAATATGTGTTCTACACAGTGAACTGTAATGGTGGTTGAAATTGTTGTACGTATTCAAGGTTCACCCTGTATATATGTATACCTACAATAATGGAGATAGTGATTCTAAAACATCAGTACCAATACACTACTACTGACGTATTTAGCCATAATACCATAACGATAAATAAATTTATTATCAATTCATTTTTCTATTAAATATTCGGTTGGCCTTCAACTACTTCCACATTTTAGTATTTTATTCAACTTCTGCTTGTTTTCCGTAATTAAGGAAAGAGTAGTAATTTGAACTACGGGTTTCGCTTTTACGGAAAATAAGTTAGTAATTATATCGACTGTTTCGTCACGCAATACGATTACACAAAATTGTTTGCTCGGGACTATCGGGCATCATTGTAGTTACTTCAACATGTTAGCGGTTAAACTAGATACACGTACACAGGTTTGATGCTCTTGCATTGCATGCTAAATATTGGGACGTAAATGAACGCTATTAATAGTAATCAATGAGTTTTAATACGTAAAATTCTCATATCAGATTAAACGCTATAAAAGTCATTATTGAATAATTTTTATACTTTTAACTTATAATCATGATTAGATAAGCGAAATTAGTTTCTGAATATTATAATATTATAATTCTGAATATTATAATAAATTAGTGATGGTAATCTGTCTCGTTTTTCTTGGTTTTGCCTTCGTCTCCAAGAAACATGATGTGCCATAAGTGGCGCCCTCTACTAGTGACATCAAAATTAGAAACATATTTGAATTTCTCGTCCGCAGAAACCCCCGATTTACAAATTTTATGTAAATATTTGGATTTCTTAAGAAGTTATTTACAAATATCGAAAATAAAATTTTAACTTAAACACCCTGTAACTCCGTTAATAATCAGTTTTGGAAAAAATGTTACTGACTTTAATCCTATGGATTTTTGTTTCTGGGGCTACATTAAATCAGTTGTCTATAGAGAAACTATAAACACGCGCGAAGAGCTATGGCAGAAAATTGTAAATGTCACCGAATCATTTCTCTATTTTAAAATACGGCAGTCTTTGAACAAACGCGTTAATAAATGTATTGAAATTGGAGGCGGACAGGTTAAACATTTATTGTAATATTCGATATTCAATTGTTCAACACAATTTATAATTTGAAATAAACTCTTGTTCTTTTTGACATTCCTACCTTATTTTGACTACTCGAATTACCAAAGCTAAATATCTTGAGAACGGTGCAAGATAGCGACCATCAAAAAGTATAGCTTTTTTGTGTAAAAGAAGTTGTAAAATCAGAATTTGCTGAGAATTAGATTTTTGAAAGATAAAAAAGTTTTGTCGTGTTCAACGCATTCGACCTAGCGCAGGTGGCGCTCTCTATGAGCTACAAGCAAACCATGGATATATTTCAATCTCTCGCCCCAGAAAACCCCTAACACCAAAATTTCATCTCGATATGAGCATTAAACACCCTGTATCTTTGTAAATATCAACTTTTGGACTAAGGTGAGTTTGTCTAAATCGCAATATTTTCACGTCGGGAATCTAGACAAGAATTTTGGCCCATTACATCGCGACCACCCTGTATATTAAATTTGTTTACGAGGAAGTTTTTTACGTAATCAAAATCACGCAGAACCGTGCTAATAACTTTTTTGTGTTTTGTCACTTAGAGTAAAAATATATGGTATTTTACTACTTTTATCTGCTGAGTTATGTACCATATTTCAGAATACATACCTGGTGTGTACAAGTAATGCTATACTCGCGGCAAGAATTCAGACGACTTACGTCATACGAACAAATGAATAATTCATTATATTTTCATCAAAATATTTAAGAAACTACAACTGAGAGTAATATAACTATATACTACACTAAAAGTTTACATTATATACAGGGTGTCCCTAAAAGGTTGGGACAACGTTTCACCACATAACGTACAGCTAAAAATAAGACGATTTAACTAAATTTGCCTTAGTCCAAAAGTTGATCACAGAGCTACAGGGTGTTACAGGTTAAAAAATAAATCGCATTATCTTTAATAGCTTTCAACTGTTCCACGTTAATTTCACGAAATTTTGTATCCTGGGGTTTCTGGGGATGGAAAATTCAATTTTATTGTCCATTTGTGGAGGACGCCACTGGCAACGATTTCGAATCCTTTAAACCGTTACACCTTTTTTGTTCCACCCTGTATGTTATTTTGGACTAGAAAAATCTCTTCCCTTGCCTTTTTTAGTTAAGAAAGGTATATTTTATTGAAGTCGCTAGGAGCAACGGTTTCCGAGAAAAACACATCTAAATCTATTGTTTGCAGTGATCTGAATAGCAAAAAAAAAAATAAGTAAACGCAAACATAAATAATTAAATTTTAAAGTAAATGCTCGAAATGGCTACCATTTTCTTCTATGCAAAGATTTATTCTTCGTACACAGTTCATTTGCACGCTGCGTAGCATAACTTCATGGGTAGATATTTTGAGCAGCGGCACGAATTCGTCTTCTTATCTCATTTTCGTTATTTATAACGACTGAATAGACCTTGTTGTTAAGTGTTTCCCACAAAAATGAATCACATATGTTCAAGTCCGGTGATCGAGCAGACCATTTCTCCGGTCAAAATCAAGTGGAAACGCCCAGCTGACGTCCAAGATTACATACACTTTCTCCGGGATATTCCGCAATAGTATCCGAGATTTGTTCTACTTGTGGATTGCAAATTTGTCTAGGACGTCCCCTATTTACCGTACTTGACTTTAAATTTCCCGTTTCTCGAAGCCTTCTCTCAATCCTACCAAAAGTTTTAAAACAAAAGTTTTAAAATTTGATACCCGTCGATTTGGGAATCTTTCTTGATAAAATGTAACACTTTCCTTACAATTTCCTTCGCAGAATCCTAGTATTAGCAACATATCTGTTTGTTCTTCAAATGTGTAAGTTCCAGCCATTCTTGTATTTACTGGATGTAAAAAGGCAAACAACAAAACAATAAACAACTTTCTATCATATTATACTTAAGTAAAATGTCATAACAGTAACAGAATTAATGTAGTCATGACGTCAAATGTTCAACAGCCATATATTGCCCCTTGAGTTTGATGCTCGATTGAGTCATTTTATTTGTGAAAGAAGAAACATTGATATTCATTTTCAAAATAAAAACCTTTACTAACAAATTGTGTTTCAGAAGAAGAGGCACAACTAACTTCCATAACGAACATATCAACGCTGAAGGAAATCCACCCGCTATAAGACCGAGACACTTTCCACATGAAATTAAAATAAATGTTTGGGCCGGTATAATAAGATCAAATCTAATAGGTCCCATTTTTGTACCAAATAATTTAATTACAGAGAGCTATTTGCACTTTCTACAGATTTTGTTTTTGTATGCTCTGTCCGTTGCTTCGTTTTTTCAAAATTAAGTACTTCCTCTTTGCCTACAAACATTTGTCATGCTCTGATATTATTATCTAATTTACAAAAAATATGAAAAAGCTGTAAATATTCTGTTATACACGATTATTACAGACTTGACAGCTAAGCCGTGAGAGAAATGCATGCAACTTCGATCTGTCTGGCTTAACCGCCGCCTCGCAGCCTGCAAATTGTAAATTCGTGAGAAGTGAAAGCAGGAGGGCCACACGCAGCGTTGCCAAGTGGACGGAATTTTCACCAAATCTTGAGAATTTTGACAGTCTAAGAAAACAGAATGTAGTTTATATTATTTATACTTAAATACAGATTTCTTCGTGTATAAGTTAGGTACGACGTAATGTTATAGACGTCGATAAGTATACGGTATGCGGTAAAAAATGTTTGAAGAATGAAAATTTGAAAATTGCTAGAGAAAAAAATAAGGTAAGTAGTAGGTCAGCACTTATTTAAATTTTAGTATCTGTACTGTAATATACAGTTCATTTTAATGTTGTATAGGGTATACTGTCTATGGTTAATATTGTTACAGATACTGCTGAAAGGATTTACCATTCTGAAACCAGAATCATATTACAGTCAAACTCGGTCATCCTGTTGCTTTTAATTTCTAATTATAAATATTTAAATTTTATAAAAAATATATATAAAAGTCATATACAGTGCTTTCGAAAAGTAACGAATAACTTCATTATTTTTGAAATTGAGAAGTTTTCGAAAAAATCCCCTGACACGTCGATTTTGTTTTTAAAAAAGGCACTTTTTGACATACGATCCACATTTGTGACGTCATCATTGTTCGAGATATGACGTCATTCTACATACATACATTATGAAAAATTATAGTGTTACATAACAAAAATTTCAAGGAAATAATGTTTGAAAATATAAAAAATTTAATTTTCACAATACTGAAAATGATAATGATTGTGTAAAAAATCGATTAAATTAAATGTTTAAATTGTGCATCGTTGGCTGCCTGACAGTAGCCAAGACGATTAATAAATTCTTTTTGGACATTATCAATAACTTCAGGAGGCATACGATGTATGTCGTGACGAATTCTTGCTTTTAAATCTTCTAAATTAATCGGTCTAGTAACGTATACTTTGCTTTTTAGGTATCCCCACAAGAAATAATCTAGGGGTGTCAAATCAGGCGATCTGTCTGGCCACTCAATCGGCCCCCTTCTCCCTATCCAACTATTCTTGAACAACTCATCTAAATAAGCACGAACAGGTGTTGCATAATGGGGAGGTGCACAGTATTGTGAAAATTAAATCTTAAAATCTAATGGCATGGTCAAAATTGGGGATTGCTATTTAAAAAAATTGTCGATGACGTCATAATTCCGGAACAACGATGACGTCACAAATATAGGTCTTATGTCAAAAAGTGACTTTTTTAAAGGCAAAATCGTCGTGCCAGAGGATTATTTCGAAAACTTCTCATTTTCAAAAATAATTAATTTATTTTTCGAAAGCACTGTGCAAACATTTAAATGCAAATCGAGTTATTATACAATTTTAACAAATTTTTAATGCATTTGAATGTAAATAAATTTGCTTATAAAACAATACAAATAGCATAAGTTCATCAGTTAAAAAATCAACAATTTTTACTTATTCTCCACAGATGTTTACGAAAAAGAAATCTAGTTGTAGTAGAATTGTAAATTTATACACGTTCACATCTTACATTAAGGTAAAAAATATCAAATCCATACTGTATTACAAGAATCTCCATCTTAGTACTGCATATTTACGTCTTTCATGTAAAATTACATGATTATTTCTAAAAATAATAACGTTGTAACATTGCATTTCATAAGTAAAATACGATAAAAATAGTTGAAGGTTATGTTATACTGCTTAAAAATTATTTGCGACATTACACGGGAAATTATTTTTTTAATTAAATGCATACTTAGTTATTCTTAATTTTTCACACTGCACTGATAAAAATGATTGTAAATTTACACATTATTCGCATCATACATTAATGTAAAAAATACCAAATCCATACTGTATTACAAGAATCATGTAAAATTACATGATTTTTTCTAAAAATTACATTTCATGTGTACAAAAACACGGTTTTACTACATGTTCATAAGTAGTAATTTTCCATAACAGTTGTAGAATAACATTTTCACACATTGACCTATATGTAATAAATAACCAATCCTTCGTGTAATATCGCTAACAATTTTTGTGCAGCATAACATATAACTATTTCTATGTGTTCCAATTCAGTTTCTTCATTAAATATCAAAAAGCAATATATTAATTTTCCCGAAAATTTCGGTACGTTTTGGGGAGTTTTAGGATTTTGAAATTGGCAACACTGGCGACACGGCCGTGCAACCGATGTTACACCGTTCGCAGGACCCCGACAGGACGGCAGTGAAAGTGTTTGTCTGGTCCTGATCAATACGGCAAGCGGCATCCAGACAGGAGCAGCCACCAGGATGAAAACGGGACCTGTTGTTGGCAATCTGTCGTGACTGGCGAATATTTTTTAAGGATGCATGAACTTGGATACGAATCGATTTAAAAAGGACCTTGTCCTTCTTAAAGGACAACAGAGCGTCATCCACTGGACAAAACTGGTACTTGTCAAGGCCTATAAGGCACTTAAATTAATTGTCAGCGAAGTCGATAGAACAGGATCATACTTGTTTACAAGGCAGTTTGATAGAAACTGTTTCTATAAATTGGTGAATGCGCCAGTAACTATGTAAAAAATATGCGTAAGAAATACGTTATTGATGAGATGGCTACGGCTCAAGGACATACCGTTCTGTGATTGCATTAATACTACTGTGTTTTTAATCCCATTGAATTAATATGGAGCCAATTAAAAATAGATAGGTGAATAAAATTACATCAGCCAATTGGAAAAAATGAATCAAATATGTCATAAAAATTGAGGGAAACTATACAGGGTGTCCCAAAATAGAAGGCCATACTATTAACCACATATTCTTTGGACAAAAATAATGTGACTTTCCTTATGCCATTTTTAATTTGGGCGTCCCTGTTTCAATATACAGGGTGTTAAAGTTACATTTTAAAAAACTATTTTTGTTAATAATCCCATTGTTTTGTAAGATACATACTTGAAATTTTGCACGTACTTTTATCTTATTCCGGCATACTTATCATTTAATTTTGGTGAAAAAAATCGAAGGGTGAATGGAGGTAACTGAGGGATGCAGTAACCTTTATCCCCTCCAATTGGACTAAATAAAAGTGGTCAAAATGCATTTAGCATTTTTTTATAAGGTCACATTTACATTCATTATTATATACTTAATTTTATTTTAAATTATTATTGCCAAACTTTCTGCGGCTCAACGGGTGCATGCAGAAGCCTTCGATATTTTTACGTTAGTTTCTTACGCCATTTTATTCTCTTATATTGATGAGATAAACCATACCCATCTTCAGAAACAAAAGCAGAACACAATATCAAAATTGTT
This sequence comes from Monochamus alternatus, assembly GCA_037114965.1. Lineage (NCBI taxonomy): Eukaryota > Metazoa > Arthropoda > Insecta > Coleoptera > Cerambycidae > Monochamus > Monochamus alternatus. Next base: position 5,513,413 of record CM073426.1, on the reverse strand, counting down.
CTATATTTCTTATTGTCAAAATTCCACGATAAGAAATCTCCCTCTCCCTCCAAACCGCCCCAATTTCTTTTACGGTTTGATAAATGGAACCGACAATGAGCGGTATACTTTTTCCCGGCCGAATTTTATGCGAGGTACAATAAATCAGAACGGTATAAGATGATTCATCCCTTGGCGTTGCAAATTCAGCACGATCACGATATCGATGCAAAGGGACGCCGCTCAACGTTCAGACAAAGAGATAAAGAAATGGCTAGCAGCTAGCTGGAATAGAACGATGCCAAATGCGGATTCCCCTGTAGCGACCTCTGAACTCTGACCCGAAGGCGGACAAATCATAAGGAAAAGTTTCTTAGTACATTCGGACAAGACAAATAATAATAGAGCAATCAGATTGGGGGTAGTTTTAGGTTGCGGCAGAGGCAGCTCGTCGAGGGAAGCAAGATAAAAAAAAATTCAGAAAATTAAAGGAAAAGACATCTCATACTCGAATAATGTTTTCTAATCTGCATACAATTCGCTTACGAGATGTGGCAATTAAGTTCCGGGAATTTAGTTATGACTGACAACACTGCATCGTTCGTCAACGTTTTTCTAGAGAGGGGGGACCTTCCTTTTAGTTTCAGTCCAAGGTTGAAGTCGATAGCAAGTTTGGTTTGTGTCTTATGTGTATTTTTTGGAAGTAACTTTTTTAGTGGCGTCGTGAAAACGAGTGACTCAAATTACAAGCAACGTGTTGTGATTCAATTTTTAGTGAAATCTGGCGGAACAATCTCGGAAATCCTTAGAAAATGGCAGGTGGTGTATGGAGACGAGTGCATGTCGAAAACATGCGTGTTTGAATGGGCAAAACGGTTCAAGGAGGGGCGTAAATCTGTACAAGACGATCTACGTGAAGAAGCTCCCGTCACCTCTCGTACTGACGCGAATGTTAACCGATTGCGTGCACTGGTCACGTCTGATCGGCGCCTAAACATTCGTGCGTTGTCTGACGAGTCAAACGTTAACAAACAAACAGTTGGCAAGATGTTACTCGAAAATTTGATTATGCGAAAGATTTGCGTAAAGATGGTGCGAAAAGTTCTCACCCGTGAACAGAAAGACATGCGAAAATCAATCTGCGAGAATTTGTTGTCCCGCATTCGGAGCGACGGTAGAGACTGGATGAGTTGGCTAGTCACTGGAGATGAGACCTGGATATTTGAGTATGACCCCGAGACCCGTAAACAAAGTCAGCAGCAGGTGGAAAAAGGTGGAGAGCGGCCAACGAAAGCGAGGATGTCGAAGTCACGACTGAAGGCAATGTAGATAATTTTTTTCGATATCCATAGCATCATTCATCGTGAATATGTTCCTGCCGGCCAGACAGTGACTGGACGGCTGGATCTTGCACCACGACAACGCGCCAGCCCATTCGTCATTCATTGTGCAAGAGTTTTTGGCAAAAAAGGCATTCCAACGTTGCTGCACCCGTCCTATACCCCCGATATTGCCCCCTATGATTTTTTTTATTCCCCAAGATGAAGTCGCATCTCAAGGGAACTCATCATGGCGGCGTACAGGAGGTCAAAGACGCTGTAACCGTGGTGCTGAACGGGTTAACTGCGAAGGATTACCAAGGGTGCTTCCAATCGTGACAGCAACGTTGGAATCGTTGTGTAGAGTTAGAGAGAGACTATTGTGAAGGCCGATAATAAAATATTGGCAACATTCAATTTGCTTGTTTTTTCACTGACAAATTCCCGGAACTTAATTTCCACACCTCGTATATTATCTTGATGAAAACTTATGGTACCTAATTTGAAATATAAAAAATATTCATCATTATTATATAATCAGCATAACTTATGTTAGGGATTACCGTTTTTTATGACCTGGCCAATATGGTAGAAATTTATTGGCAAGTTAAAGGAAGATAGGGTGGTGTTGTTGGGAGAATTCTAGAGCAGATTCCACATCCAAATATACGAAAACAAATTTTTGTAAACCTAGGTAAGCAAATGCTTCGTTTTTGAAATACAGGCTGTCAAAAAATATGTTTTTTATTGATAATTCTAAATTTTACATTAGAACTCGTTTAAATTTGTGGCAATACATGTATGATACGTAGGTTATAATTTGGTATAATCCATTGCATTTCAGACCTTCCAGGGGCGTAGATATTCATTATTGACCAGAAAATCTACGCCACTGGCTTTATTTTTAGAAATCTCGTTTATTTTAGAACAAAAAAGCCTCTTGCATATCATATTTGTCGTTTAGCTAGCTGCTTTCAAACAATTAAATAATCATTGAAATATTTTATTGAATTTTTTCTTGCTTCCCTGCGATTGCTATAAAACAGGTATTTAGTACAAATTTGAAGCGTTTTTTACGCAATTTTTTTATGAATTGCGATGCTGACAAGCAGTACAGTTAGTTAACTTTCTTTGGGCAATAGTAGTAGGTTAAGATGTTACTTTTTTACGGACATTTCAAGAATGAAATGTTGCTAATTGTCTTCAACTTAGATTCGAACATGAAATGCAGGAAAATTGAACAAACACGAGAAAGAGCTGCAGTGAAGTACATTATTATAACAATATACGTAATACATATGTTTCTGATAATAACTTTTCCTTTTATCCGCATTTAATTGTTTTTTTTTTCTTTTAATAAAAATTTAATCATCTTTCAAATTAACTTTAATTTATTAGTATCACAAAACAAATTTTGATACAAGAAACCAAAATAATCAAGTTCACAGAGATTTCGGTAATTAAATAAAATGCAAAAATGTCTATTCAGAACTCCCAGAAGTTCAAAAACTGTTTTGAAGGAATGTCATTATTATTACAAAAGCAGGTACGTATTATTTTCATATTACAATTTCTTTTGCATCTGTATTTACAAATATTTAAATCTGAAAGAGCAGCAATATTAAAATAAAAATTCACGTTAATTTCAAACTTCCATGCAAACGACACAATGTAAGTAGTAATTGTAGCTGCATATATAAAACGACAAAAGATTTTTGCAAATTTTATGCCCTTTGTTTCTTGGATGGTAATAAAATCTTACATTGTGGAGTTGATGTTTCGTTTTATGAGAACGTAAAAAGAAGGCCATGATTAAGGAAAAATATTCATAAAGGCAGCCATATTTCACTTTGCTAACGATAGTTGCTGAAAATTTAAAAAATTGTGGGTATAAAAACTTGGCAACTCAAAACTGTCTAATTACTTATTTTGGCTTGATCTGTGAAAGCTATTCTAGTTTGTTTTTTTTAAGATATACCTCATTAAGTAAGATTGACTGAAAAACTAAATGTTTATAGACATTTTATTTAAATGGAATATAAAAAAGTGTAAAGAAATAAAAAGCGAAGATAATACAATGACGCATATGATGACCTAATTTATTTTTAATATCATACAGGGCGATGTATTTTTTTTTTTTTGGTAAATTATGATCGATGATACTCACACCTCCACGACTGGTAAGTTTCTAGAACTGGTAATTTTTTATTCCATATCTATACTGTCATTCTAAATATGCACACTGTATAATGAAACTGATGGAATGACTGTGGTATTGAGCGGCTATTATTTATTTATTTATTTATTTATTTAAATACAAACCCAACAGGCAAAAACCCAATTACAGAGTAGGTTACGCAAAAAAAAAGAACATTGACATGTAAACACAGTGACTAAATTAGTTGAAAACAATATAAAATTTAAAAATATAAATAACAGTATTACAATACAATACCAACTACAATCAACAAAGCACAACAAAAATGATTAATGAAGATACACGTAATAATTAAACAAGAAAACAAGAAAAACCCTATCAATTATGGGAATACTGATTTAATTAGCAAAATTGTGCAACAAAATATGTCAACCTTGCTCTCAATTTTACAATAATTATGGATCATTTGGTAAAGTGGGGAAGCTATCAACAAGTTTGATCGGGGGGTAGGCATTTTAAAGATATTAGTGCATCGGGAAGAAAGTCTAGGTACCCTATATTTGATTTGATTGTGAAGTGCAACGGTATCTAATTTATTGTTTACAAGTTTGTACAGAATTATAACTGCAGCTCCCTCCTAGATTGAAGGGTTGACAGAGAAAAACGCTCTAACAACAGTTCGTGTGAAAAGCCAACAGGAGGATAAGTTCCATCAATTATAAATGAAGCGGACTTTAAAAAGCTTCTTTGAACCTTTTCAATTGCAGATACATGTATATTATAAATAGGATTCCAAACTGCAGAGGCATATTCCAACCGAGATCTTACAAAAATTATAAACAGCAGACGCATTGTAGTAATGTTATGAAAACTTTTTGAGTTGCGTATTATAAACCCTAACATTTTATATGACAAAGAAGTAATCGTCTCAATATGTTTATTAAAACTAAGTTTGTGATGAAAAATAACACCAAGATCTTTAATCGTGCTAGGACGGTGCAAAATTGAATCTCGAATTTTATAAACATACAAAACTGGCTTTAACTTTCTATGAAAGGATACAACATTGCATTTCTCTGGATTTAAATGGATGCTATTATTTATACACCAAGAAATTATTGATTGCAAGGCTATTTCAAGGTACTGACAGTCCGCAATAGACTTGATTTCCATGATCAGTTTTACATCATCCGCATACATAAGAATATTGACATGTATATCCAAGAAAATGTCATTAATAAATAAATTAAAGAAAAGTGGCCCCAAAACTGAGCCCTGAGGAACACCTGACTTCTGCAAAAACTCACCAGACCTATAACCTTGAATATTAACAAATTGATATCTATTCTGTAAATAAGATCGAAATAATAATATTAATCTAGCGGATAGTCCAAAATTAGCTAATTTTTTCAGTAAGATATTATGGTCTAGTCGATCGAACGGTTTGGAGCCAGTGTAAATTACGTCGACTTGGCTTTGGCGATCGAGAGCTTCATTTATGAACTGAGTCTTGCAAAGAAGATTAGTCAGTGTAAACCTTCTTGACATAAAACCATGTTGATCGACAGTAATAGAATTCGATACATGTCTGGAGATAGAAAACTGCCCGTATCTATACTTTATAAATGTATACTGTCGAAGATCGACCATATCGATCGACGTGTGAGCTCCGAGAGGGACCGAAGCCGACCGAGAGTAACCACCACTGTTATCAAATTCGTAATAAAATTTCATTTTTCTCATTTGTATGCAAGTTTCACAAGAATCATGCAAGAGTCTTTTCAAAATTTCAAGACTGTCGCAAGACAATATAAGACATAATCTTGCAATATCAAGCAAGTACAAGACTTTAAAGAAAAATACAAACCTAGACTTTTTTCAAATTTTCTTATCTCGCCCAAAACACTATTCCCGACAACCAGACAGTTCACAAACGCTCGTTATACGCATTTAAACTGCTATTCATCGTGAACTAACACCACAAATTGCCACCTTTTAATATCGGTTTGCTTCATGGTACGCGATAAGTTCTCTACCCTTCGCGAACGCATTGTCGCTACGCCTCTAGTTACAGAAGATGGATCATTTCTCTCTGGATTAGGCAGCCCTGCGATAATATCTTTCTTCCCCGTTCGTTCAATATAACCGCAAAACAAAAAAGACTCGCTCATTGTTGAACAGTGAACTAATGATGCCCTCATTAACCCAACAACAAAGAGTTGGATTTGTTTCCTAGAACCGAGGCATTGTCCTGAGTAAATTTTATACACTAGTTAAAGGCGCCGTATTCTTGAAATAATGGTTTCTACACATTTTAGACATTTAAGAACTGAATAATAGAGCTCAGCAAATAACTGGATTGTTATCTCATGGCAACTGCGAATAAACAAAAAATGAGGTAAATATCGTAAAAAAAGTGTGTAAAATTCCTAGTCCTTAACATGTGTCAAATGCAGCTACTTTTACCGCGGTGTGCAGTGAGTGCAAGTGTATGCAACGCGAGGCAAATTTGAAACCGAATCGTGGAAGAGAGTGTGCGCAGTACATACATATCATACACGAAGCTGAATTATATCCGTACAGCGTGTTCAAGCATTAATATCAAGGGATTGGATGAGGAGGACCGGTACCATGGTCGCCACGATCTCCTGACATTAAATCATTTGTACTTTTTGTGGGGATATTTACAAAATGAAGTGTATCGCACAGAAGTCGATACCTACTATTGATGATTTACTACTAAACAACACAACAACTACTAAAAAAGTTAGAAAATGTCATTTTGGAACACCCTGTATTTATATTTAATTAGCATAATGTATAGATTTTTTTTATCATGCCACACAGTCAACCAAGTCTTTGAGCTAAATAACTGTCGCGTCGTTTTGCTTCAGAATTTCCTCTTCTCGGAAAATTCTCGGTGGAATTTAAATTGGAATGAGAAAAATTCAATTAACCCACATCAGAAATGGACGCGAGGGCCTGAGAACTTTTATTTTCTTTTCAGAATGTCTGTGCTGACATAGCTCGCCGTCGGAATTCGTATGCCTCGTACAGAAGTGGCATATACCGGGGATTTTCATTTTACGGCTCATGTAAAGAAATTAAAGTAAGTAGATTTTGGTTTTCACAACACACTGCACGAAATTCAGATTTATGAATATGAATGGTATCAAATAATTTTTAATATTTTTTTAAATCCTTACGAGAAATAATACTATCGATACCTACTTAATTTTTTTTCATTTCATATAAAAGACTGCCTGTGGCCGTAATTTTAAGAGCAGGGGGTATGTATCTGACCAAAAGCAATAAAAAACTCATGAAAAAAGGTTTATAACAAATAGTTTGTTTACAAATACATTCCAAAAATCAAAATACAACTGACTGATAATTTGATTTTTGGATCAGTATTGATGAAGTAAACAATTCAAGATTGTTAGAAGCTCGTTGCAACTGTAACATTCGACAACGTTGCTGCTGAAAACCTAAAAGTAAATTTAGTCGCAGTGGTGCGTATAGTTAATACATTTCATTTTTCTTTAGCTTTTCTTTGATGTTTGTGAGTGTACATAAACAAAAATGGAACAATTTTTAGTAACCACAACCAGCTGTATGACATGTTAATTTACATTAAGGCACTCAGATATATTTATTTGAAGAATAACCCGCTTGTAATAAAACAGCAAATATCGAATTCTGGATATCTAAGTAACTATTTTGTATCTTTAGGTTCATTACTGAGATTTCAAAACAGTTGTATAATTTGCTCCATTACATTCTTTTGTGTCATCTTGTTTTAATGACAATATATTACAAAATTAGTTGGTACAAATAATTACAGATTAATTCTATCTTACTGTTACCGACTTTCTAAAGAAATTAAACAGATATGGCAATAGCAGCAAAACATCACCTACAATGTTTGCTACATACTCGTTACCTACCTATTTATGTTTTTAAGAAATTTAAAAAAACTTAAATTGTAGTTGTAATATGTGTTTAAACATTTAATAGCTGCAGCGACTCATTTCACAATTTCAACTTAAAATTTTATATTAATCCACCTCTATACGAGCGATGCTTGCATGGCAGCATTCCAGACAAACTGACCGATAGCGGAGGTACAGCTACAGCCTGAAATTGATGCGCGAAATGCTATGCGTGACTTATTATCGACTTGAATGATTCTGCTGGTTCATATTTATATTTAATTATTCCAAATTAAAATCAATGAAACAATAAAAGATTTCAATGATTAATACAAACTAATTTATCTATAAAATAAACTTTTTATATAATTTTATATTCACATTGTAGTACTATTTATATCGAAAGTCATTTTAATGCACGTTTTGCTTTATTATGCGAAGAAACGTTAAGAATTGTTGGAAGCTGCATGAGGGTATCTGTCTGTTGTTTGGCAACACTGGCCATATCGTGGTTTGATCCAATCGGAGACTAGGTACGGGATTTTCGGCCGAGAAAATTTCATGAATTTAGACACGCAGACCCTTTGACAAAAATTCATACTGATGTTATTGATTCGAACCGAAGGAAGTCTATTTGGTATGCCAGAGTTGTTTTGTTCGATATTTTGCATATCTTGCATCTCAATGAAATCGCAAAAAGCAGCCATATGTAGGTGGATATAAGTATTTTATATATCAAAGCAAGTGAATTCTTGTAATGCCGTATACTAAATTGATTTAGCTACTCTTTGATACTGTACTTTGTTTTTTTATATTTTTAGGTATTAATAATATTGTGTGAAACTAACTACTCTGTGGACAAAAGCCCCAACCAGCGTTGAATTACACCCACAATATCTACCCATATATTCCTTATTATTAGCTTTTGTAACATTTTTTACTGTATTAGAAAGGTATTTTAAGTTAATATAAATCAAATCTCCTACAATTCCTATCAATGAAGTCATATGTATGTTCTCTGATACCTAAAAATATAAAAAAACTTTTACATAAAGGGTATCTAAACATTATTCAAGTAGGTAATGTCATATTTAATTCATTGACAGGCTGTCACTTTTGTCATTGTCGATATTTAACTTCAAATAATTTTAATTTTTATAATAATTTTTATAGTTAGATATTTAACTCAACTTAAAGGAAGCCGCCTGAAGAAGCAATCCTAAAAATGCAGAAATAGGTAAGATCTCATCTATTGTGGTTGAATTATTGTCGTGTTCCAACTGCCAAAAGTGAAGTTAGATATTTATAGAGCGTTTCATTAAAGCAGGGTTAGTAAATTTAGATAGATTTAGATTTAGATTTCTTTTGATAATTATTGAATAGAACTTTGTCTGTGGAATTGTTTATTAGCATACCTAGATGTTTGATATCAGAGAACATACATATGACTTCCTTGATAGGAATTGTAGGAGATTTGATTTATATTAGCTTAAAATACCTTTCTAATACAATAAAAACTGTAGTTTGTACTGTGAATATTCCTTCAATATCCTTTCTCCTTTAATATTGTTGTAGTTAGTTCTAACAGCAACCGAGATAAACATAAATACTATTGACTGAGGCAAGAAATCTTGCAAAATTGCAAAAAGTTTTGTTTTGTCTTGCAAAACAAGAGATTTTCTTTAAAGTCATATAAAACTGCAAATGCAGATATACAGGGTGTTCCGTATAAGAACCGACACGGAGCAGGTGCACACAGGTGAAATATTAAAACAAAATCAATATTTCTAAACAACTTTAATTTGGATTGGCTTTCTTTGAATATGATTATAAATAAAATTAAAAAAAAATAAAATTAAAACTAAATAAATTGTTCAAAATTGCTTACACCTAAATTTATTCTTCGGCGAAAACTGAAATTGACCTAATAAATGATGATCGTTTCTTATTCCACAAATCTTCTCAGAATGCAATTGGCGAGAAATAAACAAAATCCTTCAATGTTCTCCAAAAAAAAAATAATTACATTTATAGGTAGGGATGTGCACTTTAATTCTGTTCTGGCGGCAACCAGTTATCGCGGTCATGACTTAACAAGCCGCTTAATCACTATACAGGGTTAACTATGACTAACTACAAAAAATTTAACCACGTGCTCAGGGAAGCCTAAAAGACAATAAAAAAATTATTCCAGAATTTTAGCTCGATATTTAAAAAATGGGGCAAAACCCTTTTTTCCTACGGAAAGTCGGCGCCTATGATAAGAAACGACTGAGATGGCTTAGACACAGTTTATTATACAGTTCGTCAAGTGAAGGTTCCAGAGGGTGTGGCTAAATCGCGGCTAAATGCGCAATGAACACCAATGAAATTCATATGTACACGACGAAGTGGGAGAAATTCTATTTCTTGACAAATCACCGTGCCCCTTGAGCGCGCGAATGTGCGCGGCTAAATGCGCAGTCGTCTTTTGGTCGTCTAAAAAAAACGAAATCTGGGATCTCGACATCAAAGGAGCCGACGTGAAGACGCCGGACTGTATAATAGACTGTGACTTAGATCCATAGATAAAACTTACATCTGTCAACAATATCTACCTACCATCGTCGTTTTTTGCAGCATTTCTAAATGTAGAAACGAAAATTAACATTCTTATTAGTAATAATACCTGATAGATAGGTAACAGTTAATCCATTTAGCTCCAGTATTTTGCATTCGTTTTCCATTATTTCGTTATAAACTGGTAGAACTACATATTCGCTCATTACAGCCACTCACTACCGATAAAAGACATTCCTGTAGGTACAATTAGATAAAATGCCTATTTATTATAACAAAATCGAAAGGAATAGGTAATAGACGTTTTAATGTAACCGCGGCAGTCTTGTCCCATAACCTAGAAAACCAAACCGGCGAACTATATTGTGGGAAAGTATCTGCACCCAACACGAATGTCTTTATTTAATAACTATAAAACGTTTAAAAATTAAAATAAGGCACTAAAAACTGAAGGAGAACACAAAATTACAACGTAAACACAGGAATTCAATTATGACATGACAGCGATACTGACTGTTGCATGCTTGTAGAGTATGCAACCAACAAGCAAGTTAACATTGGCTGCGTTAAATAAGGATTTAAAATAATATCAAAAAAAATTTTTTTGGCTTTATAAATAAGTTCGGAATTTTTTTGAAGGGTTATTCCATTAATTCTTATTTTTCCCTATCCCCTCCTAAAATATTTGTACTAAGTCATAATTAACCCTGTATATGAAATAGTGCTAAATTTATTTGAATCGTATTTGTTTCAGAGAATACTTACAGTATATTAAATATAGGGGATTTAAATCTGAACCATAAATGTGTCTGGAGTTCCACAAGGTTCTATCTTAGGACCCTTACCGTTCAATATTTTTTGAATGACATTTGTCAGTATTTAGATGTTAATTTCTTATTCTATGACGAAGATATGAAAATATTTGTTAAAATTGAGACTACTCTGAGAATAATTGTCTGCATTTACAAAACGTTTTAACAATACTCAGTTCATGGTGAACAGAAAACAGTCCCCCTTTTAATATAAATAAGTGTAATATAATGTCCTCTAGAATAACACAAAATTATAAGGATTTTGTTGATCCACTTCAAAGCTCAAGAAATATATCCATTGGATTTTCTCAAAATATTCTTTTGGTTAATAGTAAATCCTTAGAAACAGGTTGAGATATGCAGTCTGTAATATTTTTGTATAAAGTTTATAATTCTATGTTATGACTGTCTCAAAATTTTAGAACGTTTTAAGGTCTCTCGAACTAATATACGCTATTCAAATATCATGTATCTTTCATGACCTAATATTAATTTATTGTTATATTTCCCAGTTTATGCTGTGTGTGAAAATTGTAACAATATTTTCTTGTAATATCAGGTCTCTAACAAATTTGTTATAACTGACTTTTATATTTTGTTTGTTTGTTATACTTTTTTGTTGGTTTATTTTGTTTATATTTTTAACTGTTAATTTTATCTATAGAAACATATACATAATTAAATAAATATTAGTTTAAAGTGACTATCATAGCAAAAATATTATTTGGATTTTCTATTTATCCAAAAATAAGTTCACTTGCAGTATGACGAAATTTTCAGCACTATGTTAATACTTTATAAAACGAACGGTTAATATACTTTTCCTATCGATCAACCCTCCTACCACAATTATTACATCATTTACCTCTCTGACATTGCAGCGGTGTATTGTTGCAACAATGCATATTCTCGAAGCAACTCGAACCATCCTTTATATGACTCGTACCGTATCGATGTTGCTAATTTTAGAAGTTGTTTGATATTATGCCGTTCGTCCAAATTATTATCATTAACTTCACGCAGACAAACGAATGCTCAGGTTATGGATTCACATCGCCTCACGAATCGAAGGGAGGGAATTTTCGTACCAGCACAAAATAGGTATGGGTTGAAAAAAAAAGATCGATGCTGTTTTTATTTATAGATGATATACCTTTTCCAGCTGATTTATCGGTATATATAGAAGCTAAGCATAAAAAATACAATAATGTTATTTCAGAAGCAATTTTTACGTTTAGTTTGACAATGAACTGCTGATGCTAAACAAGGTTCCTTAATAAACTGAAAAATGACTGCGGAAATAAAATTCCCGCGGGAAAGTAAATATTTGAAAAATGCGTAATTTATAATCTAATTTAGTCATCATAATCCGGCTATTTAGGTAGAATGCTAAACATTTTTATCTGTTTTGAACAATTGTTATGCTTGTCTTTATTCAGTTTGTGATATAAAATTATTATTATTTTTTCAATGTCACCGGTTTAACATAAAAAATTATGAACGTCAACAATCAAACCAAGTTTTGATTAGAGTTGGGAATATTTATCGATATATCGATAATTATCGATAATAATACAGATAAAAAAATATCGAATTATCGATAATATTGATATTGTCGATAATTTACCGATATTATCGAAAATTTATCGTATTACCGATAATATCAATAATTTTCAATATTATCGATATTATCATTATAGTAACGTTATAGTAACGATAATATCGGTAGCTACAAGCTTGAAGCCAATAATGCGACTTATATGTAAACATTTTCATAGATTTTAGATTTGTTTATACCATATCTAAAACTTAGGGAACAATCACGAAGTGGGCGACATCTGTTGAGTAGGGTTGGGAATATTTATCGATATATCGATAATAATATCGATATCATCGAAAATATCGATATTATCGGTAATTCGTTAATATCGGTTTATTTTATTTATCGATAATCGATAATTCCAAACCATTATCGCCCACCCCTACCGTGGATATATCAACTGACAACTTTGTAAATAAAAGTTTATCAAATTTATTAATTTGTGAAAATGAATGAAAACCTGGAGAGAAGCGAGATTTCAGGTGATTTGTTACAAGAGGCTGAGAAAGTTAGTGCTGCACAATAAAGTCGGAACCAGAGTATTAAAAAGAATATGACAAATTCCTGCAGTAGCTGAAAATTAACTGTATTGAAAACAAAAATATAAGTGAAACTATAATAATAATAATAATAATAATAATATCTCTACCCCTCATTCTAATCACAGGGATTAGAAGTCGGAGACTTGTGCGGGAGAGGGGGCGGCATATTATTATTAAGCAGGCCGCATTTGCGCCCAGGAACGACTTACGTTGGTAGGCCCTAACCACTATTCAGTGCAGGAATGAGGGAAACCTGGAAAACTTCATTAATTAGGGGGGTAGTCAAATATCAACCGGTATCAATCTCTCACATTGACCCAAGCCAACATTTTTCCACCCTACCATACCCGCCAAACCTCTCCACGAATATAGCTTATATACGGTCTACCGGCAGCTGGGCTTGAACCAACACCGATCTAGTCATCTCGATTCAAGTACTGACGCGCGACCACTGACCGACCCAATGTTGGCTTACTTTAAAGACATGGTATGTATTTATTCTTCCACGTTCTAGTATAAGGGATATTGATTTATTTTTCTTACAATCTGAACCGTACAGTCGTAATTCCCTGTGGACTAAGTGGTCAATGTTAAAATCAAAGATGACAAATTATAAAAATACAGATGGGAGAAATTTTCATGAACTGGAAGCATTTCTCAATATAAAAAATGCGAGCTCGGTTATGGTGGTTGTCATTCCTGAAAGTAAAACAGATATCCGTAAGGAATTTACAAAAACCAGTTCTCTGCATTGGGTCTAGTGAGGAAGTATATGTCTGCGTCCTTCGGGTTCAAAAACATTTTTTCTAGCGTATTCCAAGGGAAATATACATCAAGAAACACCAAGAAATTTCCTGGACAATTTATTTATTACACAAAAAAAAACAGTTTAAATTACGTACGTTTCGGGATTACACCCATCTCCAAAGTTTAAATCATTTCTTAAAAAATTGTTACATAACTATAGCAGCAACATATGGAAACAATTAAATTTTTTTTTGTTTAAAATACTATTTTCCAGCCAAATTAATGCTACAATTATCAACAATTATTATTTATAATTTTTTTAAGCTCAAACAGCTACGTTCTGCCGAGGTTGGAAATGGAATGGATGAAATTTCCAACCTCGGCTTGAGTGGAACATCAACTTCATGTTGGACTCATAGCCAGTGACAACAAACAGTTCAACGGAAAATTCTTGCAATTCGGGAAATAATTTTAGTGGAAAATTCGACAATTAATTGTCGGTTTATTTTTGTACATTAGATGGAGTTAAAGATTTATAACTACTTAGTATAACTCCCAAGGGAGCTATGAACATGTTTATAGTTACGGCAACAAAGGCTTTATTTGTTTATAATGTATTAGTGGTAATGTATTTAGTTTACATTAGATAATCCACTAGGAAATGTATTATCTATGGAAAAAAGTATCAAATGAGTCCGTCTCTTCGAACGGCTAGATATACTGAAAAGGGCAAACGACGACGACTGCAGCTTTGCGGCTTATCTTGAAATATATCCCTGACATTTAGATGCTCATTTCTGCTAGTCTGGGAATAATTTCCAAGATACTGGCTGCATGCAAAATACACAACCCTTGTGTACGAATAACATTATGCCGGATTATAATTGTTAATTAGGTTGGGTGGGCGGTAAAAGCGGTGAAATAGTAGACAGCAGACGGGCATGAGAACAGTGCCTTTGGTTGTGCTATTGTAACTCGGAAAAACAATATTATGGAACCAAAACGGCACAGTCATGAAAGAGTTGTTAAAATTAGGAATCTTTTACACGCTACATTTCTGTTTAATGTCATGTTGATTTTTAGTTCTCCAAATGTGCGAATTATTAATGTTACGAGGGGTAGAAGTAGTTTCTTATTCTGGCAAGAATATAGCGAGTAAAGGCCTTGATTCACTAAAATCCATTTTTGTGAATTTTACTCTTCGTGGAAAATCTCGAGGTCGTAGTTCTTCAACTTTTTGTAGAGGGTGTCTCAAACAGAAAATGCATCTTCATTTCGTCGCAACGTCGCCTTCAATATTACAGGTTCTATGATCTGGAATGAGGCGCTCTGGATACTTTCTCGATATAACCACAGTATTTGGAGACCAGTAAAAACACTCGGGCCGAAATAATAAGTCGCGCATAGCAGCTCGCGCATCCATTTCAAGCTGCAGAGACCTCAGCATAGCTTAAATAACAATCAGCCCACAGACTCTATGGCGGCACCTTTGAAGTATTAAAACCTGACAATTTGTCCTTGAAGCTTGTTGTCTCTCTCTCGCTCGGGATACATGTCAGAACCGGATTAAAAATAGTTGTCCCAATTTAGAAAGTGTTTTAACGGCAATTTTTTTAACATACGAAATATAAATTTGTTTTACTTGAAATTGTTTAAAAATAAATTAACATAACAGTATAAAATACAAGAAAATCAACAAATCACAAAATACAGCACTCGTGCGCCAATAGCGCAGTCGTCGAACGGTATGGCTATAAGGGCATAATTTACAACCACACGTCCCTGCAATGTTGTATCCCCAAATGGCGGCATGCGCGAAGATCTGCGCGAGACGTTCCCACTCATACAGAGCCGTATTAAAGCAATATTTTGAGTCTGATCCAGGAACGAGTCGCTGCGCAGCAGTTAGATGTTTAAATATATCATCTATAAATAGTAATTTAAGTTTCTTTAAATTTGCTAAAGGCATAAATAAGTAATAAGTAATCTATAATATACTGTACAAACCATACATGATATTTTACTGCTATTGCCTTACATATTAATTTATTTCTTAAGTATAACATGGAATATAAATACTTCTCATGAAAGTGAAGTTTAAAATATACATATTTATTATTATAATATATTATTCACAAATAGAAATTTTTATTTTAGAGCAAAGTTCTGTACAGAGGCTTCTAATAGAGAAGATTGATTAGAAAAGCTGCTGAGGATTAGTAATAGTTCACACAAACTATGTCAAATACATTTTTAAAATAATATATTTTCTAACGATTCGCGCAATAGATTACGCAAAGAGGCCGTTCCAACGTTACCTGCACAAGACGGCTCATCTTCAAATTATGTAGATGACCATATTTCTTGTAGTCACTATAATGAGAGTAAGTCTCAAAACAAAATAATAAAAAATAATTTTTTTCCAAATTTACATTTTACTGCACTTTTATCTCCAATTTAACAATTTTCAAAGTTAAGTAAACATAATTTCTCTGTTCTGAAAAATACTTGTCTTCTGGTTTACGTAGATCATTTAAGACGAAAAAAAATCATAATAAATTATTTGCCCACTAAACTTCAAACGTCAAATTTTAAATTTAAAAAAATCCCAAAAAAATGTAATTATCACTAATAACAAAAAAAGTAAGTAAATAAATAAAAATGTTTTGTAGTGCAATAATATATATTTTAAACTCTTTTTTTAAGAGTCCAAAGAAGAAAATCAAATTTTCACACTGTATGTTAGTAGCAGTAAATGATGTATAGTACATGTTGAATTACCCATTTATAACTGTATAATGAATTATTACATAATGTGGATAGATATAACGTAAACTTTAATGTGGAATAACTACGCTTTCACGCGCAAATAAAAATTTCTTATTCCGGTCCTGATCACCGATTCTGTCAAATCTATCGGATGTGCTATCGCACTCACATTTCGAGGTCACCACAGAAACTGAAAGCAGCTCAAAGTGCCGACAATGGAGTGAGACTGCTGGTCTACCTATGCTGTGATATAACTCTACAGCTCTTCTTGAATTTTATTGTGACTCGCCGTAAATTAGCAACATATAAAATTTTCCTGAATGCAAAACATTTTGTAAGCACAAAAGTTATACGTTTGACGGCTGTATTGAGTAATGACAAGTATTTTGCAACATTTATGAACCTTAAACAACTTGAGACTCTTTAGGACGCTATCGCTTATAACTTTCAAACGGGAACTAATACAAAAAATATCTTTAATAAAAATTTATTGGAAAAAGGAGAGCCTTTTAACAGAGACAAAATTTGGGTATGTTTCTGGAAAAAATGTAATTGATGACGTCATTAGTCGTTTCTGTCATATGCCAAAGATAATATTTTTTTATCATCACATTTTGTGATATATTTATAAAATAATTCAGTTACTGATAACAAAATAATGATACTTGCCGCCATAATAAAACAAATATGTATTTCGGAAGCAATAATAATACGGCATTAAAACATAATTGTTATAAAACTGTTGTTGGTTCGCGTTCCGATCCTGATCCCCGACATCGATACATCATGAGAGATAGGAGCTGCGACTATCGCTACCATCCTCGTCGCTTTAGTTTCTATAAAAGAGTTCATAATTCATTCACAACATTAGATTATGAATAAGCTTAAAAGCTCAATGTTCACAAACTTACAAATCAGGTTATTTCCTAAAATACGTACGCCTTCACAAATAAGTAAAGCGAGACGGAAACATCTCAGTGGCAGGGACAAACGATATCGCTTTGGCCCCTTAAAACCCTCAATTTTTCTTCCACTTTTTCAGCCCGGAATCTCCCCTACACAAGCAGTACCAGCATTTCCAACCGACTGCGGTCGCACAAATAGCGTCTGCCTTATTGAAAAATATCGGGCGGCTCTGGAAGCAGTGTTGCCGTTTCAGTACATTTGCACTGAATTCAGTACAATCTAACGGTACTATTTTTTTTTAAAACGTGAAATTCAGTATGAAATTAAATCAAGAAAAAAATTATAGAACGGAACTAAAAAAAAATAGAATTTCAAACGTTAAAATAAAATTCCCTTATTACGTCATCTGGCACCGGCTGTGACAGGAGGTTGATTAAATTGTCAACTGCCCTCTAGCCGATGGTAGATTGACACACTCTTTCAAATGGCATGGTTGCTATTTAAAAAAATGGTCGATGACGTCATATCTCGAACAACGATGACGTCACATATGTCATATATCAAAAAGTGCTTATTTTAAAAACAAAATCGACGTGCCAGGGGATTTTTTCGAAAACTTCTCAATTTAAAAAATAATGAATTTATTCTTTACTTTTCGAATGCACTGTATACGTAATTATGAACACATTCTGAAAAATAAACGTTTTAAAATTTAATATAAAAAAAGCCTCCAAAAAGTGCCCAAATTTCATTGTTTTGTTTTTGTTAAAATGTGTATAGCCTTGAGCCAGACTTACACAGAAGAAACTATCATTGGTAAACATCAAATCTATGAATTATCATTGAATTGTCAAATATTAATAGCATACAATATTTTATTGCACATAAATAACGCTAAATAATGTATTGAATGTAATTCACGTATGGTATTATTGAGACTTGGCGATAAAAACTTAGACTTGAGTTGAGGCTTTTGGAGCATTGAGATTGCTACGCCGGCGCAGTCTTCCATTATAGCTTCGTTTGTCGTGAATATTGTGTAAAATATATGTCGATACTTTTAAATGGTTCCATTATAATGTATTAAAACTTTAATATTTTTTTATGTTTCTACAGTGTACGTTATAATTATGTGTCCGTATTTGTTATCATAAAATAATTTACAAAAGTGTGTAAGTAAAGAATATTCCATTTTTCCAACTGCTATAATAATTATCGATTACTTATTTAACAACATATAAATTGGAACAAAACGACTTCTAAAACTTTTTTGATTACAATGTGAACATGTTTGTCCTTGAAAGTCATGAAGTGAATCTACCGCACAAAAGAAATATTACTAAAACATAACCTAGAAATGATTGATGATAACTTGTGCACTTTATTTATGTTTCTGATGGATAAAGCATGTTTAAGAAGGACTCTACATCTGTCAAATGTAACAATGTACTATAATTTCTCAATAACCACCCCGGTTTGAATAATATCGAGTTACAGGCAAGATATATAGAATTATGTTAATATACTATACAGGGTTAACTATGACTTAGTACAAATATTTTAGAAGGGGATAGGGAATAATAAGAATTATCGGAATAACCCTTCAAAAAAATTCCAAACTTATTTATAAAGCCAAAAAAAATGTTTTTCGATATTATTTTAAATCCTTATTTAACGCCGCCAATGTTAACTTGCTTGTTGGTTGCATATTCTACAAGCATGCAACAGTCGCTCATCAGTCAGTATCGCTGTCATGTCATAATTGAATTCCTGTGTTTACGTTGTAATTTTGTGTTCTTCTTCAGTTTTTAGTGTCTTATTTTAATTTTTAAACGTTTTATAGTTATTAAATAAATAATTTGTGTTGGGTGCAGATACTTTCCCACAATATAGTTCGCCGGTTTGGTTTTCTAGGTTATGGGACAAGACTGCCGCGGTTACATTAAAACGTCTATTAGGTACCTATTCATCTAATTGTACCTACGGGAATGTCTTTTATCGGTAGTGAGTGGCTGTAATGAGCGAATATATAGTTCTACCAGTTTATAACGAAATAATGGAAAACGAATGCAAAATACTAGAGCTAAGTGGATTAACTGTTACCTATCTATCAGGTATTATTACTAATAAGAATGTTAATTTTCGTTTCTAAATTTAGAAATGCTGCAACAAACGACGATGGTAGTAGATATTGTTGACAGATGTAAGTTTTATCTATGGATCTAAGCCATCTCAGTCGTTTCTTATCATAGGCGCCGACTTTCCATAGGAAAAAAGGGTTTTGCCCCATTTTTTAAATATCGAGCTAAAATTCTGGAATAATTTTTTTATTGGCTTCCCTGAGCACGTGGTTAAATTTTTTGTACTTAGTCATAGTTAACCCTGTATATATATCCACATATTCTACTGATTTTGAATTTTTTTATATTCAGTACATTTAAAAAAAGTGCTGTGTGGCAACACTGTCTGGAAGACCATCGCGTGCCGACAGTGCCGCGTAGACGCCGCGACGCCCTCGGCTCGCACTTCCCTCGCCCTGGCAGTTTGTCTCCGTCAGCGCCCCGGAGTCCCGGAATTATCGGCCAGCTTTGTATCTATCAGGCCGGCGGCAGCGTCAGAGAGAGGATCCGGGGGCTCGGCGCTTCGGGGGGCGGCGGGAGATCGTGTACGGGGGCTGATCATAGTTGGCACGGAGGTGTGAGGCTAATGAAATAGGGGAATATGTATTAGCATGTCGAAATGGGGTGTATGCACGGCAGCAAATCGATGAAGGGATAGCGTAACCCACCGCATTTTTTTAATTACCGTCAAATTTCACGCTTAAAAAATAAACATCATTTCAGTAACAGAACGCGTCGCCTTTGTAATACTTGTCTATCGAATCACCTGGATTTCAATCTAGAATAGGCAATTTGCATATTTTTTATTTTATTACTAAAATATTATTCAGTTCATTTTATGTGTACTGTGTTAGTTTTATGTCATTATCTGCAAAAATAAAGCAGTAATAAATTAATAGATTTATTACGTCTTTCCCAACAACAAAAACGCGAGAAATACAAATGGCGACTATGTGACGTCACAGTATATGACCACGGCATTTTGTTTTATATGCCGTGACATGAATGTCAAAATCGAACTGTCCAAGTCAAATTATTATTTGTTTTGTTGGTGTGCATTGTGTATAATATCTATATAATTATAGTAAATAATATCAACAGAGAGTGGATTTGTTAAAGGACAATCAGATAACCTGCCCAAAATTGTCAATGTTTTCGCTTCTGGGAGAAAATCCAAATTTTATGGTGAATAATTTCAAGACGTCTGCGCTTTACGCCACTTTGTTGCTCAGGTACCATTTTCCCCTGACAGTTAAAATTATGGGGTATTACACCTTTTTTTTAGTTGTAGTCTTTGTACATTTCCATTTAATTTGTGTTGCCAATAATTCTCCATATCTTCTTCCAACTATTAATTTTAAAACACACATCATCTTTATAATCTCTGAATAAAGTGAAAAATGACGGTGAAATGATCTTCGCCGTTCTGTTCGATAGTGTTGCATTCCCTTCTCTTCTCTTCTCTTCTCTTCTCTTCTCTTCTCTTCTCTTCTCTTCTCTTCTCTTCTCTTCTCTTCTCTTCTCTTCTCTTCTCTTCTCTTCTCTTCTCTTCTCTTCTCTTCTCTTCTCTTCTCTTCTCTTCTCTTCTCTTCTCTTCTCTTCTCTTCTCTTCTCTTCTCTTCTCTTCTCTTCTCTTCTCTTCTCTTCTCTTCTCTTCTCTTCTCTTCTCTTCTCTTCTCTTCTCTTCTCTTCTCTTCTCTTCTCTTCTCTTCTCTTCTCTTCTCTTCTCTTCTCTTCTCTTCTCTTCTCTTCTCTTCTCTTCTCTTCTCTTCTCTTCTCTTCTCTTCTCTTCTCTTCTCTTCTCTTCTCTTCTCTTCTCTTCTCTTCTCTTCTCTTCTCTTCTCTTCTCTTCTCTTCTCTTCTCTTCTCTTCTCTTCTCTTCTCTTCTCTTCTCTTGTCTTCTCTTCTCTTCTCTTCTCTTCTCTTCTCTTCTCTTCTCTTCTCTTCTCTTCTCTTCTCTTCTCTTCTCTTCTCTTCTCTTCTCTTCTCTTCTCTTCTCTTCTCTTCTCTTCTCTTTTCTTCTCTTCTCTTCTCTGAAATGCACCATTTCTTACGCATTTTATCATTTTTAGGAACCGAAAAGAATATTTTTTCCGGGGTGGCTACCGTAGTGTTTTTGATACCACACAATACAATACACAATAAAATTTGTGTTTTTTCGGTTCCATCCTCTTCAGCAATCCAAAACTTATGTATAATGCTGAACACCACACAAAGACCACAAAGTTCGACGCTAACCACAGATTACAGATTAAGGAACGAGTTCGCTAACCAACTTAACTAAACCTACGTCGATTTGACAATTTGACATGTGTCACCATGGACGTTTCCATATACCGTAACGTGGACCAATCAGAATGTTGTTTCCGAACCCGTGATTATAGGGTGTCCAGTAAGTATATGGCATACTTTTGTGAGTGTATAGGGAAGGTCAAAATAACACTAGTTTGTCATAAAAATGTTTTTCCTAAAGTGCCCCTTAACGGAGATACAGAGCCCCTAAGGGGTACCCAGCGATTTACCTTTTCGGATCTAACTTTTGAACCGACCTGTATAATTTAATGAAATTTTTATATTTTATGTAGGTCATAAAGGCTCATAAAACCATACTACAGTGGATGTTTTACACTGTCAGGGAAGTCAGGATCGGACTTACCACCATACAATCTGTCTTCAAAAAAGAACGATCCTATGAGATGATTCCCAATAATCCCCGCCCATACGTTAACCATGAACCTTTGTTATACACTCACGACAGTATGCCATATATTTACCGGGCACCCTGTATATTTGAATAAATTGCTATATAAAATAATTAATTATGAAAATATAAGAACAATTCCAAATAAATAGTTATTTTCTTTGGGGTATATTGAAGGATTTAGTTTATTTCTCACCAACTGAATCCCGAGGAGAAAATTTATTTCAGAGAAAATTGTGTCCATTTTGAACAATTTTTTAGTTTCAATTCTATTCCATTATTTTTATTTTATTTTATAGTTTTATTACCAATTTAAAAGACAAAGCCTACTACTGACTTTTTGATTTCTTCTAATAAATACTATTAAAATCGTGTTTTAATTAATGCATTTTTTCATGAAAACCTTAAGGTTTTTTAACATTTAACCAGAGTAAAAAAGTGTTTTAAATCAAATTCTGCGCGGAACATTGTCATCCTTTTTAAAATCGATCAATGGCAAAAATAGTTTGGTATAATTTTAGGGGGTGATTCCACCCTCAATGAACACATCGAAGCGTTTCAATTTACTTCAACTCATAGTTAGAGAAGACCAATAATAAACATAAATCATGTACCAAATTTGGTTATTCCAAGTTAAGGTGTAATTCAGAGCTATTATTTTTTTTCGAAATATTTGGCCCCACTTTGAAGGCGTAACTTCGCCTGTGTGCAATGTAATTATTTGTACCGGTATTCAAACCGGTATTAATACCGATTGTAAATATTCCGACCGATTTTTACACCAGATACTTATAAGCAGTAGCCTTTATTGATAAATATATGCTTTATGCCTACTGTATTTATTTCGGTATTTTTAAAGTTACTTATAACGGTATTCAAACCGACACATAGCGGTATTTGTACGGGCACTTATACCGGTATTCTAACCGGTACTTATAACGATATGTAAACTAGTACTTATATCGGTTGTTATACCAACAGTTGTACCAGTACAAATACCAATAGTGGCAGTAGTTATACCGATATAAATATTAGTTATATCGGTAAGGGATTATTCTATTCAAATAGTGATGTATTCGTCCACTGCAACCGTGGAATAGAAAGAAAAATATACTTTACGACTTTGTTATAGTCGGAAGGCCGTCCTTTACGACAAATTTATTGGTCTATGCTCTCCGTTTCGTCGCTTCGACCTTTATAAATTATTTTTATGATACTTTATATCGAAGGGAAGAAACATACACAGGAGCATCGATCAAGAACGCTGTAAACTTCAACGGTTAAAATATTATTAGATTGCAACTTCTTGCTATACAGGGTGTTTCTTAAGTAGAAATAAAAAAATCCAGGGGCGTATTCTGCCGCTAAAATAAGGGTACAGCGTATCAAAAATTAAAAAAAAAAACAGTTTTTAATTTTTAATTTCTAAACCACTTGAGATAATTTAACCAAATTCGGTGTGCATATTTAGTATGACAGTAGGTATGAAATAAAAAATTACCAGTTTTAGAAACGTACCAGTGGCGGAGGTGTGGGTATCATCGATCTTTATTTGCTAAAAAAATATATCACCTTATATCATATGCGCCATTTTATTATCTTCACTTTTTGTTTCTTTACACTTTTTTGTATTCCAAACCGATTATCAACAAAACTGATATATTTGATCGAGTGCATTTTTACTTTACTACATAATCAGCTATAATTTGCTGACGTAAGTGATCCTCAGATTCAATGTGAACCTTGTATGTCTTGAAACATCCCCAAACAAAAAAATCAATAGAGTTCATATCAGGTGATCTGGGTGGCCAAGGTAGATCTGATTCTTGAGTGCTTCGTTCAATCACGTTATTACCGAATCTTTCATTTAAAAGTTTACAATAATACCTAACCATAAATGTTAAAATCGAGATTCCATTATGGCATTAGGGTTTTCATCAGACCAAACGTGTTTATTGTGAAAATGCATTCTAGATTTCTGTACCTAAAAAACACCACAATAATATATTACATACCTAGCAGGGAAGTAGATCATGATCCTTCCCGCGTGGTATGTATACTATTTTGCTTAGTTACAAGCTTTTAAAAACATTACTTTTAAGAAAATTTGTTATTTTAATTTCATATATTTTCGACAAAGAACTCCATGAAACTGTTGCTAGGCAATATTACTAGTTTATTGGTTTTGACAATTAAGTCAAAAAATATTCTTTCCGTTACGAAATTTTAATTTTTTTCCTCAAATAAGTACATAATGTCTGATTTTGAATGAACCTGTACTCCTCCGGAAGTCCGAGAAGCTGCGGACATTGCGCTTGACGGAATAATTCCGGAGAAAGACAAAGAAAGGTACGAGAAAAATGTTTCGTCTTACATTAAATGGTGCGCAATTAAGGGTGTGCAACGTACTTCAGAAACGATACTGCTTGCATATTTTGTTGAAATGAGTAAAGAAAGTAAAGCTTCAACATTATGGTCTCGATATTCGACGTTGCGAGCTGTACTTAATATCAAGCAAAATATCGACATTAGCCAGTATTCCAAATTGCGAGCATTTTTGAAAAGGCAGAATGCTGGATATAAACCTAAAAAATGCAATGTTTTCTCAGAAGAAAACATCAGTACCTTCTTAAATAAGGCTCCAGATGAATATCTTGTTCAAAAGGTAATATTTCTACTATTTAATTCATATCAATTATGTGTTTAATGGTATATTTTACTTTAAGGTTGCTTTAATTATTGGCATTTTGGCGCCTGTAGATGCGATGAACTCCTAAATATAAAAATGGGTGATCTGGAAATTTAAAAAAAGAGAATAATGATAGTTATTCCTGTAACAAAAACCTACACTTCCCGAACATTTGCAATTACAAAATCGGAATGGATAAAAATAATAAAGTAATACTATGATTACAAGCGGCTTTTTTTAAATTAGAAAATGCTCACGGATTTACGGGACATTGTTTTAGACGTACTTCAGCTACATTGCTAACAAATACAGGTGGAGACATCCTACAATTAAAAAAAAAATAGGAGGATGGAAATCCAGCACCGTAGCCGAAGGATACGTGGAGAACTCGTTACATGGTTAAGCAAAAATTGCAAATATGTTATCCTCTTTGCCAACTTCCGAAACCCAATACAATGTTAAGCAACAACATGGGCTTACATTAAGGGTTCACAGTAATGAGAATTCAAATGTTACAATTAATATTTACAATAATTCACATTAGTTTTGGTTCTTAATATTTTTCTTTATGTTATAATTTAATAAAATAAATACCAGTTGTTTGTATTAACTTATTTTTTTTAAACCAGCCTAACATGACATTACCATACTTCGGAGCCAGAAAAGTACTTTTCCGGCTAGCGTGGAAGTAAAGGTAAGTAATGAGTCATTTTCCTACCGTTTTAAAGGTAAGAAATGTCTAAATTACTAACCGATTGTGAATAAATTCATTTTAAGGCGAGAAATACGGCGGCCTTAAACAAAAAGCAATGGGCAATATTGTTGCACAAAATCTTAAAGAAGTCGAAATATTTTTGCTAAAAAGATTTCCAATCAATAAGAGCAGTTTTCTTAGTTTTCCTAAGAGACTACTGAAAGTTTAGAGCAGTATAAGATTATTTTTAGTAAAAAAGCGCCCTGTACATAATAGCTGATAATTTAATGCTTCAGTTATACAACTTTTTCAACCAGCACAGCGTCGTATTACAAGGCTGTATGAACTGCACGAACGTCGGCAGTAACCTCTGTACTTTTAATAATAAAAATAATTATCGAATACCCTCGAGACACCACGTCGTGCCTTGCACAGCGAATGACAGAGACTGCAAAGCGTGCGGATTCGTCTTCTCTGTTCCTGAAAGTTGGCGAGGCACCGCCTCAGGATTTTCAGGATGCGAGAAGTGTAAATTATACTCGGGACGTTAAATTTTAAATTTAGAACCCTAAAAGTGGCATAAAGCTGGCGAAAGGCTGTTTAAAATTCACAAATTCGCAACTACGCTCTAAATTAGTGTTTAATTGTGGGTATTTCACAATTCCTGGTAGAGTTTCTTTGTGAAACTGGGCTTTTGTCTAGACTTACAATTCGCATAATGTTTTGGGCGAAATGAAACAACTACGTATTAATTTAGGGCTTCATTATGCAGTGCTTTCGAAAAGTAACTAATAAATTCATTATTTTTGAAGTTTTCGAAAAAATCCCCTGGTACGTCGATTTTGTTTTAAAAAAGGCACTTTTTGACATACGACCCACATTTGTGACGTCATAGTTGGTCGAGATATGACGTCATTGACATTTTTTTTAAATAGCAACCCCCAATTTTGATCATGCTATTTGAAAGAGCGTATCATTCTACATACGCATCGTCAAAAATCATGGTTGCCTGACAGTAGTCTTAGCGACCGAGAATGTTTTTTATTGCTGTCAGATAAAAACTTGATACTTTATTAAATAGTTTTTTTTTTTTCGAGTCATTTGTTTAGTTCTTATCTTTTGTTTGGCAAAAGCAGTGCGTTTGAAGTGTTTATTGAGTAGTAACTTTGTCATTTTATAAAAAAAAATCATCGGATTTGGAGACAGAATGCGCACCTAAAAGGAAATAGTTGAATTGTTCAATGAAACTCATCCTGATCCACATCCCATTGACCAAAGTATGGTAAGCAATATTGAGTCCAAATACCGTACCTTTGGACATGTTCGTGATCTTCCTAAATCTGGTCGACCATCAAAATCAGTAGATGATGAGCTTAATGTTTTGTTGGCAATACAAGAAAATCATCACTCAATACTTAACCAATTGGCTTCTGATTTCAATATGGCAGCATCCACAGTTCACAAAATTATGAAAAAAGCAAAGTATCATCCTTATAAGGTATATCTTGTTCATGATCATGAACTATCTGCAGACGACTTTGGTCGGCGAAATCAATTCTGCGAGCAAATGCAAGAACAATGATGCAAGAAGAAGAAGAAATGCAAGAATAATGATAATAATTTCGTAAAAAACATATTTTTTCTGCCGAGGCTACGTTTGTTTTGAACGGCCATGTTAATAGGAAAAACTGTCGTTATTGGGCTACCGGAAATCGCCTATGGATGATGGAGTATCATACTCAAAATTCCCAGAAAGTAAATGTGTGGTGCGGCATAGTCGACGGAAGAATTCTGGGTCCCTATTTCTTTGACGTCAACCTAACTGGTGCAAGATATTTGGATTTTCTTCGAGACGACCTCATTCCTTTATATCCAGATATAGAAGGACATGATCTTCCAAGAAATGACATTTTTTTTCAACAAGATGATGCACCTCCCCATTATGGAATACCTGTCCATGCTTATTTAGATGAGCTGTTCCCCAATCGTTGGAGAGGGAGAAGGGGGTCGATTGAGTGGCCAGCCAGATCGCCTGATTTGACACCCCTAGATTATTTCTTGTCGGGATATTTAAAAAGCAAAGTATAGGTTACTAGACCGGTTAATTTAGAAGAATTCGTCACAAGATACATCGTATACCTCCTGAAGTTATTGATAATGTCCAAAAAGAATTTATTAATCATTTTGGCTACTGTGGGGCAACCAACGGTGCACAATTTGAACATTTAATTTAGTGGATCTTTTACATAATCATTATCATTTTCAGTATTGTGAAAATTAAATTTTAAAATCTTCAAACATTATTTTCTTGAAACTTTTGTTATGTAACACCATAATTTTTCATGGTGTATGTATGTAGAATGACACGCTCTTTCAAATGGCATGGCCAAAATTGGGGGTTGCCATTTAAAAAAATTGTCGATGACGTCATATCTCGAACAATGATGGTGTCACAAATATGGATCGCATGTCAAAAACGTGCCAGGGGATTTTTTCGAAAACTTTTCAATTTAAAAAATAATGAATTTATTCGTTACTTTTCGAAAGCACTGTATGTAAAAATGGTATTTATTATCTGATTTCATTCAATTTTTTTTATGAAGGAGCAGTAAAAACTTTATTCTGGTGCAGTTTCCGCATACTTTGAATTTTTTTCACTGTCAAATTTTACAAAAACAGTTTAGCATTTTTTTTTTCATCTTATCTAAAAAACAATTTTGAATGTACATGGAACTCTTAAAAATACAATTTTGTAAAAATAAAACCAAAAAGAGCGGGTCTAAAATGATTTAGAAATATACAAAAATTGGTCCACTATAAAACCTAATAAAACGTATAATCGGAAAACGGAAAACATATTTTAATATTCTGCACCAGAATAGAGCTTTTACTGCTCCATCTTAAAAAAAAAACGAACTAATCGGATAATAAATACCATTTTTACAGACCTGTTTCCATTTGACATGGGTCACACTGTATATGAACAATTTAATTGAAGACGAAAAACAAATACTGGACAAGCTATAGAAAAATTTTATTAAAAAAGTTAAGAATTATTGAAGACAATAAACTCAATCATAAAAATACAGCGCAACATTGTGTTAGACCGAACTTTTCTTTGTAAGCTTATAAAGATACTGTGTCTTTTATCTCAAAGACTGAACAAACTCTTAGAGACTGAATGTAGATAAAATTGATTTCAGTAAGACATTGTACTGATGAAGGAGATAAAGAAAAAATAAAAATGGATATCTTTTAAATTAAAGGTTGTTCTATCATTCTCCATTATCTACCATGTTTTCAGAATTGGTTTTTATTTTTTTTAATATCTGGAATAATTTATACAGGTTGTCCTGTAATGAGCGTGCCGTGCCATAAGAAACTGTTTGTAGATTCGTTTAAGAGATGCAGCGTGTTAAACCCGAACATTTATTTTTTAAATTTGTTTAAGTTAGTTTAAAGTGATGAAATTACAACTTGAGACGCATTATTCAAGGGTCTGATAATTGTTTTTCAAATTTTAACATGACGATATGATGTTCGGTAACAGCATTGGTTACCTATGTGATACAGTTGCTAACTGACAGTCCTAAATTAAAATTATCGCCAATACATGTCTGATATTTACCTTATTTTAAAAAAAATAATGATGAAAATACTAAAATTAATCCACCTATCAAAAAATAAAATTAGAAAACAGTAATTTTACCTTTGGCTCTGCCGGAATACTTTTTGTCTCTGAGGAACTGCCAAAAATTGCATTGCTTTTATTAAATCTAAATAATTAAATGTAAATTTAATAAGCCATTCATTTTCACAATTCAAATAACACGTATTATGTTAAACTGACATAAGAAACTGCTAAAATTGTACATAACATGTAAGAATAACATCGCCGTTATATGTTAACAGTTACAGGGATATACTACAAAAATTTAAAGTGATGAAATATAACACTGACCTTGAAATAACATAAATGTTATTATGACCAAAATGGGATACATAATTGAGCTGCATAATATGTAAAATAAAAAGCATTTCACAGTTTTTTAAAAGAGAGATATCAAAAACTTTACAGCTGTTGTCAATTATACAAAATTCAAACATTCAAAAAACCGGTTTCCAAATTTAGACTTGCACTCACCGTTCACGTGGTTCTCCTCCCCCTCATTTGGACTCTCAGTATTTTTATCCTCCGTCGTTTCTCCAGCACCTTCTTGATTCTCTTTATTTTCATTCTCGGCTTGGGGTACCGAATCCTTACTAGTGTTGCAACCCATTTTATTCGCTTATTTCTCACTCCACTTACTAATTTATCACTACAGATTTAAATTGTTCTGAGAACACTTCTTAACAACAACAACAACGATACACCTAGATTTTTTAAGTCCCTTAAAAATAGAAATTATTTTAAATTGTCCAACATAAAACCCTGTGAGAAAAGGTAATTTATACAAATGTTGTGAACAATTGTGAAAACTAGATCTATTGAATATCTCTCTGATTGAGATAAACAGAAAAATAAGTCAATCTAATAATTACTTACGTACTGGAATATTGAAAAAAATGTTCCAATTTTGTATTTAATTCTGAAATGACTTAACTTTTCCAATCCTTCTGTAAAAATATTCCAACATGCACTGCTCTGAATTTCCTGTTTATCTCATAACAGATTAATAACGAAAAGATCAGCCAGTAAGTTTAATTTAACATATTTAACAAACAGCTTGACACTCACTAATATATATTCTCAACTAATTAGGTCCGTTTGGGATTAAGACACTTAGTATCACTCGGTTAAGTCGAAATTATTTAAAGAAAGTACGTAAATTTCCCGGGATGGAATTAAAAGAATAGCACGCACCCCTTGTTGAATGAATACGGACAAACAAGGGTGTTTCTCCCTGTTCATTTCAAAACATTCGCGATTAGAGCGTGCGCTCTGTCGGGCACTCGAAATGACTCACAAAAACGTTGCCTGATTTTGCATCGGTGTGATTAATTGCAGCAGAAGATATTTATCGATTTCAGCGAGATACGCACATAAATAAATACAACGCTCTTCTAATAATTAAAAACAAATAACTGAATATTTCGCTGACAGTCTTGAGCGTTATGCAACCCAACATACGCCGTCACAGCGTTCTAGATCGGGAATATCTTCATTATATTTGAACTGAACTATTGGCAACATTGATTAAAAGTACTTAGGACTTTAACCTCACTTTTGAGTGTTTTACGCTTTCTAATGAGTTCTTTTAATAACACAGTTTAATTCTACTATTATAAATATCCAGTAAAAGTGTACTAGTGAAAAATCATAAAATTACAAGGTACAGTTCTAATTTCTAAGCAGTAATCATATTGTTTGCATTTGTAATAGTGTACAGACCAGTGATCCTCAACATTTCTCGTTCACAGGACATGTAAAACAGATCAGCGCTTCTAAATAGTTTTTATTCAAGATGGAATTGAATGAACAAACAGCGAAAGTATTATTTTATGTATCTAAACTTGTTTATCCAAGATACAACCCATTTTGGTTTATATTTTATATGTATTTATCATACTTTAAGATATTTAAAAGAAAATTGACTTACATTTTGCAATCAAAACCGTACAAATATATTTTAAATTATTTAAGCTGTGAACCAAATTATTTTAACGATATTAATAACACAGTTTTAGTTTATGAACACAATTTGTATAGAACAGATAGAATATTAAAATTATTTTGTCTTAAAAAGCAAAAGTGTAGGCTTGTACGTGTTTTACCTTCATTGATATGCCAAAAAAATAGTATTATTTGCTCCGAAACTTGTTACAACAATTTAAAAAAATATGGATTTGATACAGAATTAAAACTAATGAGTTTCAATGAGGGTTTGGTGAACTTTGCCGACGAAATAGACGTGTCTCTTATAAGTTGCCCTTATGACATAGGAAATGCTGTAATCGACGCTCTTTTGGAGAAGTATTTTAAAACTCCCAAGTTGTTGAATAAGGGCGACATATTTGAAATCAACATTAAATATTTCGCCCAAGAACAATTTTACGTGAATAATAAAATTAATCACGTGGAAAGTATATTTTTTAAATGCAACAAACTACTATTTCAACATTCTGAACTCGAGGAAACTTATTTTTGCGCTATCGGCCAAACTGCCATAAAACAATCAGCAAATGTACAAAGTTTCATTCCTCCTACCAGCACAAAAAGCGTAAATAGAAACTTTAGCAGCTTTGGAGAAATACCTTTGTGCCCTTATGGATTGGAGAGTTATTTAGGAAGCATGAAGAAGGCTGTGACACCTTTTCTTAGAAAAAGTAAGTTATTGTTAACCTTTTAATATTTTATTTTTAATGTTAAGACAAAAATGTCCTATGTATACATACATATTGATGTAATGATGTATTTTTTTACTATCATTTATCATTATCGATTCTTTTTATGCATGTATAATTTTATGATATCCTAGCGCAAACCTAAAGGCATTTTATATTCCATTTTCCTGGAACGTACATAATCTTGCAATAAATAGAATATTCGCGGAATGTCACACAGTATATTGAATATTGAAGTTACATTAGCAATTTATCCAATATAAGTAAGCTAAAAGTAGAAATATGACATAGCTATAAAAATACAGATTTACATTGATACAGATTAACAACCACACATAGGGTGTTCTCGATTTTTCGTTCTTAACGAATCTCATCTTACTAAACAAATAAATATTTTTCCTTCAAACTTGGCATGCAATAATCGTAATAGAAAGTTAATATTTTGACGTGAATAACTTGTTTCAACTAAAGCCAGTGGCGTAGGCATGGGGTCTTGTTCACACTTAAACCCCCTAAACTTCTACATCAGTGTTGAAAAGTATTGTTTTAGTACAAATATTAAAATGTTATTTTATTTCTGCAAAAAGTGCTTTTAAGGAAATTCACTAAGCAGCTTTGTTTTTCAGATGTTTTAGCTCGAGGCCCTAAAAAATTTTAAAATAGTCAAAATATCTGAAAAATAAAGCTGTGAATTTCCTCAAAAGCACTTTTTCCAGAAAAAGGAATACAATTTTAGTACTTATTTGCACTGAAAAAAATTACTTTTCACCATTGGTGACGGTTTTCAAGAGTGAACAAGACCCCACACCTACGCCACTGGCTAGTTAAAAAAATACTATGTCAAAATATTAACATTTTATTATGATTACTGCATACCACTGCATACTGTTTGAACGAAAAATATTTATTTGTTTTGTAGACAATACAGAAAAATAAATATATTTTTTTAAAGTTAAACGCGAAAATTAAATTTTTAATTATTGCATGTAGACAATATCTCTCATTCTTAGTGGGGGAAATGCAGTTACAATAATATCTCTGATCATATTCGGTATCTTGATTTTTAGGTAAAGTGAACTTAAATCCTACATTTCTCTTACAAGGCGAAAGGGGATGTGGGAAAGAAATTTTGGTATATTCACTGGCTCGTCAAATAGGAATGCACTTTTATAAAATCAACAATTCCGATTTGACGGCCAATATCTATGCTCAAAACGAGACAAGAATTCGAAATGCGTTTTTCAACGCCAAAATGGCAGCGCCCTGCATTATATCCATTCATAATTTCGAGGTAAGGATAATAAAAATGCGTTGTTTATTAAAAATCTTCAAAAAGAAGTCTATTTACAGGATGTGGGTGGAAAATGTGGGAAATCTCTCGGGTGCAGGATAGATCATGAAAAAATAAGATGACAACTTTTTATAAAATTGTATCCTACAGGCCCTTCCTACGGAGATATGTGTGTGTGGAAATCGGTTTTTCTTGAATAACTTTTAAGTGTTTAATATAATTTTATAAAAATTTAATGTGATGGACACTAGTAAGGACCTCTTAAAATAGTTGCCTTGAAACATATTTAGCTTTTTTAGTTCACCAGGGGTGGGCTAAGCTTTACAACTTAATGTCTAAATTTTTAACACCCTATATGATTTATTGACAATAAACATTACTTTTTTTAATCTAAAGTTGAAGCTACCCAGATTTATTATTTTAAAGTCTTTATCAGACAGGGTGTTAAAAATTTAGGCATTAAGTTGTAAAGCTTAGCCCGCCCCCGGTGAACTAAAAAACTTAAATAAGTTTCATGGACACTATTTTAAGATGTCCTTACTAGTGTACATCGCATTAAAGTTTTATTAAATTATATTAAGAACTTTAACAGTTATTCGAGAAAACCCGATTTCCAGTGACGTCCAACAGAGACACATATCCCCGTAGGGAGGGTCTGTCGGAAAAAAATGTATAGGAAGTTGTCATCTCATTTTCACAGACACTCGTATATTAAATTTATTTATTTTGACTACATTTTATATACTACTACACATATATTTTCCTATAGAATTTTGGAAAAAACAATGAGGGTGAATACGACGAACGTATAATGGACTATTTTGCTAAGGAACTAAACACTTTATTCCAAAAAAACTCCTTCCCAGTCATCCTATTTGGTTGCAGCAACTCTAAGACTGTTCCTGTAGAGCTCAAAAAACTATTTTTGGAGACCTTCGAAATCGATGCTCCAAACGCCATCCAAAGAGAAGAAAATTTAAGGTGGATCTTAGAAGAAAGAGGCAACAAAACCAGTGCAGATTTAAGTGAGATTGCCAATAAGACTCACGGATTTTTCTTTGAAGACTTGAGAGCGTTGGTTTATTACGCACAGTTGAACGGGAAATCAAAAAATTGCGAAGAATGTTTAATTACCGAGGAAAATTTCATATCAGCTATAGGTGATTGTTGTTTTTTTTACCTTAATTTTTAGTGGTCAGTACGATGAGGCAGTGCTTCAGTAAAGATTTTACTGAATTAAGCACAATGTATGTATTTACGGATTGTCGAGCGGATTGTAATTGTACGTAGCATAAAAGATACCGTGGCAACGACCATATTTTACCGCTTTCTAATGTGTGTTCTGTGATTCTGCTATCGTAAAATGCTAGTGTCGACTGTTATTTGCTAACCTGCTATTTCAATAACAGCAACGATTCGATACGAATTCTGTCGAGCGTCGAGCTAGTTTGAAAAACGACAGTCGCCCTGAAACTCTTATAACTGTTAATTAATAACAGATTTTGAAATAGCAACACATGCCTAATCGTATAAACGGTAATAAGAGTATAGGCAACCTTCAATACGTTCATGAGCATACTAAGATAAATTAGAACGCATATGAGGCATGCCTCATACCAATAAACATACAGGATAAGTAAGTAAGTAATGGCTCATAAAGGACTGCTAGATTTTTTACATAAAAATATTACGATTTAAGCCAATAAACAGAAAAGATACAGGGTGTCAAAGTTGGAATTTACAAAGTGATTTTTTTGCAAGTTTCCAAAAAAATGTTATTTCTGTAGTTCGTATTTGACCTGCTTGCCTTACCAGTTTAAAAGTCACGAGCCGCCACTGGTAATTTCAATATTGATTTTACGAAGTGTTGTAGATTACATGCAGGAGAACTATAACGAGAGCATCGGCGCCCCTAAGGTGCCCAAAGTGCAATGGGCGGATGTGGGAGGTCTAAGCGACGTGAAGGAAGAAATTATCAAAACAATCAACCTACCCTTGAAACACCCACAGCTCTTAGAAAATTCTGGCTTGAAAAGATCGGGTAAGTACCACCGATGAGAATAATTACAGAAGACTGAATGAAATTGTCGCAGGTATTTTGTTGTTTGGGCCACCCGGTACAGGAAAAACTTTGATCGCGAAGGCTGTTGCCACGGAGTGCAGCCTTTGTTTTCTTTCCGTCAAGGGTCCCGAGCTGTTGAATATGTACGTGGGCCAGTCCGAGCAGAATGTTCGCGAGGGTAAGATGTGTATTATTAT
The DNA here is from genome assembly GCA_037114965.1 of Monochamus alternatus. Taxonomy (NCBI): domain Eukaryota; kingdom Metazoa; phylum Arthropoda; class Insecta; order Coleoptera; family Cerambycidae; genus Monochamus; species Monochamus alternatus. Next base: position 5,477,991 of record CM073426.1, on the reverse strand, counting down.
TTCTAGGAAGACACAGAATGACTCTAAAGCTGACGTCATACATAAAGGTTATAAAATATATCAAAACTAATTTCATCTACTCGAGTTTACTTTCAATAAGGAAAGTGCATGATTTTTCCAAACACGCGCAAAAGAAAAAATGTATGATTTTAATCAAAATTGCGCTGGTTATAGACAATTTCTTGGAAAAATAAGACTGAAAACAGTATTTAAAAATTTAGTCTGGCCACGCCCCCATAAAACTGTGACGTCAGACGCCATTCGCACGTGTATAACTAAATGCAGCAGTGTGCATTAGTTCATAGCTGTATACGATTTTGATGATTTGGAGCAACGCAGTACATACGTTTAAGAGTTAATTTGCCATTTGTGATATTATTAGGTGCTACTGTGTTAAATAGATATTGAGATTGAAAAAGTGGCAAAATAGACTCGTAAAATGGGCACAGAAAGTGTATGTCACTGGGTGAATGGAAGAAGTATTGCATTATATCATTATATACGACTACACCATATAGCGCCTAATATAAAATATGTCATCGTGCCAAATTAAATTAAATGAAAAATGTGGCGTAGGACGATGAAGCGCGACGAAAGGAAGCATTGCAACATTATTTGTTTGTGATGACCATTTTAATACAAGTTTAATTGGAAATACAGGTAGGTTTAAGTTCATCGAAAAAATGAAAATGTAAAGTTCTCATTTATTGTATTCAGCACTTCGTTCCTATTCCATATAACATGCTCTGTAGTTTGATGTAGAACGTTTTTTGAGGTATTTATAAAATTTTGCTTCTAACTTCACTACATTAAATTACCTGTTTTATTCTGAAAACATAATAAATAAAAGTAATAAATAAGGATTTTTATTTAAATGTTTAAAGAGAAATTTTTTAATTAATTTTAAAAAATGAATAAATGTTAAATATCGTTGTTCAAATTAAAACAAGTAGTTTAATGTAAAATCAGATGGCATAATTTTATAAATAGCTCAAGTAAAACCATCTATCTGGCAGTTATCCAACAGCATTGTCGCCGTAATTGTCACAAGCGGATCTATATTTTAAACAAAGGAATTACATACGGTTAATAATACCGAAGTTCACCACATCGCCACTAATAATTGTCGCATTACCGACATAATATTTACATTATGTATATATGCAAAATGCTATAAAAACGCAGAAATTCAAGAAACAAACGCCTGTTACATCACCAGAACCGTAACCTGCACCTGTATCCGCGGAAACAAACTGCTCTGAACGGCGTATAACGTCGCACCAATGATATCACGTTTATCAATTTATTAATTTTAATTATTATGTGATTATTGCTGCCAGACACATGACAATTTTCAATATGTTTGAAAGATTACCCAGTAATGCATTTCAAACCAATATAAAAATCGTGCAACTTCCCCATTGTAAAAAATTGTATTTCAACAGATTCTTCCAGCTAAAACTCGGTTAATTTCATTTAATGAGTACATGGACTCGCGTAAACCACTGTCTGACGTCATTATCTTCTATAGAATGCAGGGTTGCACTGGGTTACCGTTTACTTGCTTTTAGAATGCCGTTATTATTTCAAATATTGAAGATATTATTAGAGATACTGAAAGAAAATAATCAAAATTTAGCATGGTTCTAGGAACCATGACATAAAACAAATAAAAATGTGTTGTGTAATAAGACTTATATAAAATGAGTTTAATAATAATTTATAATATACTTATATAGAATTTATTCTCGATTGAAAGATTAAATTCTTAAGTACATATACCTACGTATCTTTAAAACTGAACAGCATACAGTTGCGGCAAATATTCAGATGACTTACGTCACGGCTGACGTCACGTTATTGTTTTTATTGTTAACATAAGTTTCGATGGTTTGCCACTTATCATTGATATGAATTGTAGGAGATTTGATATATAATAGCTTAAAATACCTTTCTAATACAGTAAAAAATGTTACAATAATAATAAAGAATACATGGGTAGATATTGCGGGTGTAATTCAATATTGTTAATACCTAGAAATATATTTAAAAATGAATTTTTCTTAAAATTGAACATAGAATAACATACTGAAGTATGTACATCTCCTCCTGAAACGCTCTGTATTTTCGGTAGGTACATGCTTTTGCAATAATAATGACACTCCCTCAAAACAGTTTTTGAACTTGACCTGGAAGTTCTGAGTAGAAATTTCATTAAATCTCTATTGGTGAGTGAAACAACTAATTACTAATGTCAAAAGAAATAACAAAATTAATTTTAAAGAGTGTCATTATTATTGCAAACGGTTGTGCTGGAGTATGATATTTTTGTGAGATGCATTTTGTGACGTCAGCTATAATCCCCCCGAAATTTAAATTTTGTGTAGGATTTCACTGAAACCGACCCTATTATTATTTTCTATGCAACATTCCACGTAGTGGAACCGTAATTTGTGCGTATTTGAGTCTGAAACTTCCCTTTGAACGGAAGCCATTAATAATACCCCGAACGTCATTTGCAACTTTGGAACTTTTCAGTGTTCGAGAGGGCCCGCCAGGCCTCCCCCTGCATAATATTCTTCGACGAGCTGGACTCCCTGGCCCCCAACAGGGGGATGTCTGGTGACTCAGGCGGGGTGATGGACAGGGTGGTGTCGCAGCTCCTGGCCGAGATGGATGGATTGAATGACTCAGCGACCGTTTTCATTATAGGTAAGGACTTTAGAGCGCTCGGAATGACTCGGAAAGTTTGGCCCGCGGATTTATATACAAGTTTGCGGTACGAGGACGTTTACGGCAGGTTCCCTGTGAAATGGAGGAAGTGTTGCCAAGTCAATTAAATTTCTTCAGCTTGTATAAATTCTCTTCACGTAATAAAAACTTCGTTACATAGCAATAAATAAATAAATAAAATACATATAAATACTCAAATAAATGTTAATAAAAATAAATATTTTAATTTTACTAGGTAAGATAAAATACGTTAGCACACTCTCTATTTCCCGCCTAAATTTTCTTTCCTGCCGACGTACTTCCCCTTGCCTACCAACTCGCCACTGATGGTGACTTAGTCAGCGATTCGTTGCATGACACTGTATATGCAACTATTGTACATTTCGAGTTTTTACATCTTTGCCGATTTTTATAGATATTTTCATGCAGTATACAGTGTGTAACAAAAAAGTAGGTCTTCTTTTTAACTGCACATTATTGATAACAAAATATGACGATCTAACCCTACGTACATATATATAAAAATACCTCTAGGATATTATTGTAAACGACGCCTAAAAACAAACGTAGAAACTGGGGGGAAGGGAATACTTTGTGTCTCCCATTTTTTCTGTCGTGCGCCCATGGACAAGTTCTTCCAATATCGTAGTGTAAAATTTGATTTAAAATATTTTATTAATCTTAATAATTTTTCCTAAAACTTTTGCAACATTACAGTTTTTCTTCAGTCGTTACTGATTTTATATAGAGTGTCTCTGGATATGAGGTTAACCAGATTTACAGATTTTCTATTTTTACACAAACAAATGTATTTAACCTATGTAATTTAATTTACTATGAAAAGTTAAAACAGAAACAGATGAGTTAAACACACTTATACACTGAAATTTAATTTAACATAGTAATATCAACATTTTAGTTCACTAAATCCATATTTCAGTTGACTAATTGCTCCACATGTCCGCTTGAGTAAGAAATGCGTTAACTATAGCTTTTCTAATTATGAAAATCTAATATTTTAAAGAACCTACGGCTTTTATCAAAACTCATTCAGTCGCATTTATAAGACGTTATTTTCAGTTGATTAATATTCTGCAACAATTCGGAATAAACTTACAGAAACTCACAAACTAAACTGAGATCCAATGGACTAAAATTAGGAAAGTGTGATGGTCACTACATAATTGCGTCTCTTCTATTTATTTGAAAAATTTATTTTTTTAGTAAAAAAGTATTTGTAATAATGTAAAGTAGTAAGTTAATCCTCTGAATGAAAGTATATAAATTGTGTAGAAAAGTTTTGACAAGAGCATCAGATTTTCTTTAATTATAAAAGGCCGTATATGCATTGCTAATACAGGCGGATATGCAGAGCAATTACTGCAAGTGCGTTTAACTAATCTGTTTCTTAAATAATGTTTCATTTTTTTTCTTAGTAAACTAAATTACATAGTTAAAAAACATTTGTTTGCTAGGCTTACGTTCATAAACATTCTGTATAAAATCAGTTATCAGATATTTAAAACCTAGGTAAATTATCTACAAATTGTTTATTTGGTATTTCTTTATAATTTTAATTAAAATCTGAGTTTTACGGTTAATTATCAAGTTTGATAAATTAATCCAAACAAAATGGTACGCTATGATATTGATTGCCCCCGCCCCCTCCTCATTTACAACAATATCCTTAAGGATTTAGTTGATAAATTTCTAAACTTATATGTGAAAAATTGTTCAATTCAGAAAAGTTCAATTTCAACACCATGTATCTTTTAAGGTAGGTATTGGTGTATAAATAAGTAGGGTTAAATCGTCATATTTTGTTGTCAAAAATATGCAATTAATGTTACACCCTGTATAAATAATAAATGTTTTACCCATCAAAATATTGTCCATAACACATATGCACGTTTTCCATTTTGGCTCCCACTGAGAAATTTTTCTGTGGGCGCCCATGGTGTAGGATAATATTTCATTTTCTAGCAATGTTTTTTAACTTGGTTGATGCTCTTGAATGATTTCGAAATTCTATTATTAAATTATATATTTATCTACAATGACACTTTTGTTCACGCAGCGTTGCTTCTTCAACTTCTGTAGATATTTCTTGAGAAGTAAAAACACTCAACATCTTCCATTTCTACAAGTTTTTCGAACGAAAGTAAATGAAACCGTTTTCTTTTAATTAAACTTTATGTAAACTCGACACTTTTGAGCTTCTGATTGTGGATAAAACGTTGTATTGGATTTGCGTTTTAGTCGCATTTTATTCACTTAAGAAAACATTTCCGTGAATAAAAGGTTGTCTAAAACACTTTTAAAATAAATAATTATTATCCCTGACATATCTTGCCTGTTTCTTTACAAATTATAAAGAATTGTCCATCTTAAATCAATGTTCATGTTCTAGGAGCCACAAATCGTCCGGATTTGATAGATCCGGCCATGTTGCGTCCAGGCAGGTTCGATAAGCTTCTGTACGTCGGTCCGTGCACGGACGAACCCTCAAAAATTTCAGTACTAAAGGCTTTAACTAGAAAGTATGCTGAATTTAAACAAGTCGATCGAAAAATAATGTCATTATTCTAGGTTTACTATTGAAGAAAGTGTCGATCTGAAGGAGGTAGTTCGAATATGCCCACGTAATATTACAGGGGCGGACTTTTATGGAATTTGTTCCACTGCTTGGTCGTCCGCAGTCAGAAGACTGATAGAAACTGTAGAAAAAGGTAAATGCAAAGAAGTTACATTTTGATGAGGATTTAGTGTTTTGGTAGGATTTAATTCAGTGACGGTCAGTACGATGAGTAAAAACGTTAATATTTCAATATGCTTTATTTATATTCAAACAAATTTAATCTTATTCATGCCAGCTAATCGTCGTTTTTGCTAAAGTTTCAAGAATTGTAAATATACTTCGGGATGTTATTTTTGTTTAGACATGTTTAGATTTACAGTAGGCTATTACTCGTAAAACAAATCAGTTGCAATGGAACCATACGTTGTGATACGTAGTTAGAAGCAACGTCATATTACTACATTTATTTTGACAGTATAAAAAGTATTCTACACCGACCACACTCAAGTGCTGCTACTTCTATTTTACATACTCAACGGATATTTAACAACCCTAGAATACATACATTTTAATTATTCACGGATACCTTCAGTTATTCGCCGTCTTGAAGTAACTGTGACTGGATCAAAATATTCAGTAAATAACGCAGTAATGAATGTTTTTATTTTTCGACAATTTATTTCTCAGTTATAAGGACCTAGTACTGAACGCGCGAAGAAAAAAATTGATACCGTTTTGATTTTGCTGAACCCAAATGTGCCATCCATTAAAAATTATATACAGGGTGAGTCAGTCATAATGTCATTAATTTTAAGAGGAGATAGGGAATAATGAGTATAATACGAATACGCTATTAAAAAAAATCTAAATGCATATTTACGCCGAAAATAAATATTTTTAAATCATTATGTACTAGTACTGACTATTTTAGAATCTCATATTTTTTCTTGCTCAGTTCAGCCAATAATAATTTAAAATGTAAATATCCAATGAAATCGAATAATAATAATCAAATAATTCTATTAAAAATTGCAAGTAACGCGGTCCATTCAGGTTTTCCGGTATATACGATCCTCGTCCACTCCTGCCTATACGTTGACAACAAATCGCCTCTGAAAGCTAAACCGACGACTAGCGTATGGATTTTTGTCCGACCAAATGTGGCTGTTATGACTGCAAAGAAGTTAGTTTGGTCACAGTTTAATAAATATTTTACAACGTATCTAATAATAAACCGAGTATGTAATAAACCATTTAGGTACATTACATAAAAAACATATACCCAATGGGTAAATTATTAAGAGAAGGTGAAGTGTTTCGTGTTTAAATACTAAATAATAAAAAACTTTCGCGCTGTCGGCAAAAAAACTGTCCAAAACCGAAACCGCACGCCTCTGATGCTCATAAAAGTTATTGAATTTTTAGGTGAATAACCTAGTTACCTAGTTTTTGTACTGATATTTAACGACAAGGAGTAAAGCTAACTTTTTTATCTAGATACATGAATGAATTTTCCTTAAATATTAATAATTAATAAAAACAAATTTAGATAATAAATAAATATTTTCGTATGTTAGGTTATTACAGTTTAATAATTTTGATATTACGTTTTCACTACGTTTTGCAAATGAATATGAATTTTTATTACTCGTAAATATAGTTTGTAGTTACGTACATCTAGTCTAGATATTTATTGTTTTTTAACTAGTATGGTATTAACCTGTTTAAAATGCCAGTTCGAGTAAAATTGCACTCATTCATAGCACTTTATTAATAAAATTAGGGTTTGCCAATTGCAAATTTCAAGACGACTGGGGAAATCTGCAGGTTCTAAAGCCTGAACTTTCTGAAAATGATACGAAAATGAACTACTGTTTGTGCTTGTATTCTCTTCATCCCCCCTCCAAATGTGTGGTGTGATCTCCAAATCTGGGGGAAAGACATGCGGGAAATGCCGAAGTGCCAATAAATGGTAGTAAATTTAAATAACACGCTGAAGTGATAAGACGATATTATGTATGTAAACATGATGTGGCAACGATGTTTCCTGCGGCATTCGGTTGTCGTATGGCTGCGCCATCAGAAAGTTTGTAGCGTACCAGGAGCGTCGTGTTACCGAATTTTATAGGGTGATTTGTTTATTTTTTTAAAGGTCGAGTAAAAAATGTTTTTTTCGATTTTCTGTCTTTATTAGGCCTTCCGAATACGTGGTTAAAATTTATGACATTATGACTGACTCACCCTGTATACTTTAAATATGCCCCAGTGACCTCTGTGGACTTTGAACACACGTTTTCGAGACAGAAATGGATTATTAGCGACACCTGAACATTTTCAGCTGTTGTTGGCTATACAGTTTTATTGTCGTTTCTGATTCGTTTTAGTTAAGTTTGGACTGTACCTGTGTAATGTGAAATGACAATGAGCAAGGAGGTCTGAAGTACAGGAAAACGTGAGGAATACGCTAACGATATTATTAATTATTCAATAAATAAGCGCTCTTTTTCAACACATTCCGATTTAAAAAATTGTCGCGATATTTATTAGCATGTCATAATAAAATTACTCATTGTATTTCTTCTAACTGATTTACAAAGTAAATAAAATATTATAACGGCATTGGATGGTGCGCCTAAACTAGAAATGAAAAATTTATTAAATTTAAAGTTCGGGAAATTCATTAGACATTTAAAAAAATCTTGAATGAATTTGTTCACCTAACAAAGGAGAGCAATTTCGAATAATCCTGTATTTGTATTTTCTGATTTGCCTATGAATAATGATTAAGAAAAAAGTTTCAAATCTTAATTCTGTAGTTCGTATTTGGAACAGTCCCAGCAACCTGCTTGCATGACTGGTTTTAAGTCACGAACCGCCACTGATTTACTTTATTTTAGGTGATGCGGAAGCAGAGAGTCTTTCTCAGGCCGATGTTGTGGTTAGTTTTGAAGATTTTAAAACAGCCGTCGCTAATGCTAAACCTTCGGTAAGTTTTGAGGACCTGGCATATTTTGAACAATTAAAATACGAACTGAGCCCGAAAGGTAGCACGTAAAAAAATTGCGTGTATGATAATGTATAAAATATATACATCGCATTCTATCCTGACTTAACTCTTTTGATATTTGTGTTAAAATTTAAATATATGTAGAGAATCAGAATATGCAATCGGAATACAAATTAGCCGTTGTAAAAAAAGAAAATGTTAAACAACTGCGGTAAAAGAAAACCATTTTGTCGTTGAAATATTAGAAAAAAGAAATGGGGAATTAAATAAATACATGATTTCATATTTCATCTGTTCCGAATCCTATCAGTTTGATAAACTAAATTTGTAATAAAAATATAAGCATTCGTCTTATTATTTTTTTCTTGTACAAATAAAGTGTTAATTATTTTAAATAACTCAATAATGTTTGCTTATTTTTGTACGAAAAATAAAGTATTTATTTGTTACTTACTTTCATTATTAATCCTCTTTAAAATTTTCTGTGCCACCACTCTTCAATTTCAACTACTCTCTCGCAATCTTGTCGACAACCACCAACGACCACTGTCGACGATATGTGTGAGTTCCCAGAGAGAGTAGAGAGACCGTAGCCGACCGAGAGTAACCACCACTGGTACCAAATTCGTAATAAAATTCTATGCAAGAACTTTGCAAGAATCGTGTAAAATCGAGAAACCAGAAAATTGCGAAATTCTCGCAAGACAAATATATGAAGACTTTTGCAAAATTTCTTGGCTGAGGCAACACTAATTTCAACAAATTCGATCTGGTTAACAAAATAAGAATAGAGTAATAGAATTTTTGGACCTGCACACATTGAGTAAAAACGTCAAACGGAATGGAAGAAAAACTGAAACTAAAATCTAGTTCTAATAACCCTTTTTTGTGTAGATGTCGATTTCTCATATTTTTTTCATGACCTTCGACGAATACGCCTTTTTTTATAGGTTGATTAAGTTTATTATGACCTGCATCCTCGATACATCTGGATAAATCGGGTGTAGAACATTCGGGACTTTTTGAACTTTTGATTGTTAACTATTTAAACGCTATTAAAGGTGAGAATAGGAGAGTAAAAAGTTTGAGGACTGGAAAAGTAATAAATGCATGCATTTGTGGTCAATAAAACTTGTTAATTATTGGTAAGGAACGTGTAACAGTATTGAGAATAATCGAGGATCTTCTGTATTGTAGCGAAGTATAAAGGAACCTGATCAAGTTTCCCAATACATTTTTTCTGAAGAATAAATTTTTTTACCTATTTCTGATAGCTACGTGAAAAAATTTAAACAAAGTTACAGAAGATTATTCACAATGGGTTGTAGTAACGTGCCTTGTATGACTTAATGTCTGAACTTAATAGGAACATAACCACTGCATACTTTATGAAAAGAAACTAAGCAGAAGCAAGTTTTGTTCGAATAGGTTAGCTGGGTTTTGAGTTAAGGAGAAAATAAGAAATAAAAAAGAAACTATTAACACCCTCTAACTTTTTTTACGATATTTTTTCGTTTAAGCAAGTTTGGTTAAATTGAAACCAATTGAGTTCTAGATTATACCTTATATATACAGTGCTTTCGAAAAGTAACGAATAAATTCATTATTTCTGAAATTGAGAAGTTTCCGAAAAAATCCCCTGGCGTGTCGATTTTGTTTTTAAAAAAGGCACTTTTTGACATACGACCCATATTTGTGACGTCATCGTTGTTCGATATATGACGTCATCGACAATTTTTTTTTATATAGCAACCCCCAATTTTGACCATACCATTTGAAAGAGCGTGTCATTCTACATACATACATCATGAAAAAATATGGTGTTACATGACAAAAATTTCAAAACTGGGGGTTGCTATTTAAAAAAATTGTCGATGACGTCATATCTCGAACAAAGATGACGTCACAAATGTGGCTCGTATGTCAAAAAGTGCCTTTTTTAAAAACAAAATCGACGTGCCCGGGGATTTTTTCGAAAACTTCTCAGTTTTAAAAATAATGAATTTATTCGTTACTTTTCGAAAGCACTGTATAATATTCGTTAGGTAAGACCTTGTGTTTTTAACGGGTTTTTGCTCTGAGAGAAATAACTTGTCAGTACCATGATTTTTTCTTAAAAAGCAAACGCATATTTTTCGTAAAAACATATATTTCAAAAAGTACAATAAATATTATGTGTTACAGAAGTAAATCACGTGGAAACACTAGAACAATATAAATAAATTGCATTATACACATCTCTTAATCACAGCCAAGGAAATATACTAACCCATTTTCTCGTAGGTCAGTTGCGTAATGGGTGAATATATTTTATAATATGTAATCCGATCTATATACAATGGTTATCATATCATGACATGAGTTTACATCCTCTTTCGATTGCTAAATGAAACATGAAAGTCCAGTTGACTTGACAGTTACCAGTGGCGTACCTATTTTAATATACCTATTCAAAATCACAAAATTTAAAGGTAACACCACACGGCAACGCACGTCAGTCATAGCACATTATATCATTAAAAGTCCACCTGTTTAAAATTACGGCGAAATCTACTTCTCCGTTTAATATCGTGCTCAAAATCTGCCTTCAATTTAAATAAATAAAATCTTATGCAAAGCTTCCCCAGGGCCAAATCCTAACCTCAATTTATGCTCCTCACTGCACGTGCATATCAAAAATAAAGTGTATCGCTAAAAAATCGTTTTTTTTGTTGGATAGGGCAACGCAATGTTAGTGCTATCAGTAAAATATATACAATAAGTTATTTAATGACTATAGATAAGCAGTCATACGGCCAATTTTTTTATATCACAATGAAATATTTCGAGAAAAACTGCCCGTTACGTGAAGTGATTCTAACCAACGTCCGTCCTACTTCTGCTGATGGAGACGGGTGTATATCACGCCTCTTTCCCGTACGTGGTATACCTGTAGCACCAGAAGTGGACCTCGTCCTCTTCGTTGCAGCACATGGGGTACACGATGGGGGATTTGGTTTGCTTGGCGCAACGCTGGCAGATCTCGATTTTCTTCGACTGAAACATTAACAAAAAAGAATGTCAAGAATCAAGTGTAATCAAGTCAAAAATGAATGTTTTTTACATATTTTATTTGTGGTTTTTATACCTTGTTTATGGACTATATTGTTTCTTTAATATACATACAGCGTCAAAATTCTTGGACACCCGGTATATAAAATCATTCGATTAAATGTAGTGGTAAAAAGTACATGTACTTAGCTAACGAAAAAGACAATAAAAAATTGCAAACCATGAACCTTTACTTTATTACCAACATTTTTACAAATCTGGTCAGTTTGGCAGTGTATTCAGCCAAGTGCTCCTTTGAATTTTTATACGTTTTGCCAGGATGTGAAATTTTTGCGTTTAGTAAGCAAGAATGACTGCATTGTCATGTTGGGCATTCCTAGATCATCTGTTGTACGAATAGTACACAGATATGAAGAATTGGATACAGTGGCAAACAGACCACGTGAGGACGTCCTCGAGTGACTAATGAAAGGGATGATCGGTATTTGGTGCAATATGCCCGTAGACACCGCACATCTTCAGCTCTCAGTAACCACTATTAAGGTACGTTTCGTCGTGTTATATCGACACCTACTACTCGAAGACGACTCCACAGCGTAAATTTACGTGCTAGAAGACCATTATGGGTCCCCACTCTACTTCCTAGGCATCGTGCTGTCCGTCTTCAGTGGGCGCGAGAGCATAGGGGTTGGCTTTTACGCCAGTAGCGGTGGGTCTTATTTACAGACGAAACCAGAATCGGGCTGGTTTCTGACCTCAATCGACAAGAGTTTGAAGAAAACCAGGTCGTCAACAGCGACTTCATTTTCCTCGTGAAGTTGCTTCGTATGAAGGGGGGGTACCGTAATGTTTTGGGGTGGAATAATGTTCAACCGCCGTACCCCATTTATTCGCATACTGCAGAATATGACCAGTCAAATTTACATTGAACAAGTTATTACGCCCATTATCTACCTCCTATATAACGAATTAGGTGAAAATTTTGTGTTTATGGACGACAACGCTCGATGTGGTTGAATCCTTGTTCAAGAGACACTCGAAGCAGGACATATCAGTAGATTAGATTGGCCAGGCAACTCTCGTGACATGAATGCTATTGAAAACGTGGGATTTCGTTGCTAGAACCATTCATAATCATATTCCTCAGCCTCAGACTGCAGATGAGTTACTCGTGGCTGCAGGAGGGGAATGGAACAATATTCCGCAAGAGATCGTTTGATTATTTAAATGCACAGACGTGTCAATATGCTATTGGAACGTGGTGGAGGTCATACCGACTATTAGTCAAGTAGAGAACTTGCTTTGTTACTTCTTTTTGATTTAATAAATTTTGTCAAAAATGTCACACATTTGCTGGTTTTTAATTTCCCAAGTACTCAGTTTAAGTTTATCGAACATATTCTTTAAACAAAAAAAAAAGATTCAGAACACACTATACTTTTACAAATGTATTTGATTTTTCTGACAAAAAGATTTATTTAACAAGAATGAGGGGGAGCCCAAGACTTTTAACGTTGTGTGTACTTAGATTTGTGGATTTAGAACTAAAAATCCGCCCATTTATGTTTACTCTAAAAATTAAATAACAGTTTCTGTGACGTCACACCTATTACTCTGCAAAACGGCAACATCGCAAATTCAATTCGATATTCCGCACATAATTGGACTTGAACGGAATAAAGATTATTACTTTTTTTCCTCAGACAGGATCTCCTGAGTTAAATCCTTTGGACTTCTTTTCGAGGGGATATTTAAACAATGAAGCGTATGGCACCGAAGTGGACACTAATGGTGATTTAAGCGAACATATCATAGATGCTGCCAATAACTTATGAGTTCAAAACGGACAAGAACCAGAAACAATTGTGTTTGTAGAAACACGGTCTAAAAGTGTGTACACGTCTGGGGATAAAATTTTGAACAGTTGTAACATTAGGTAAATCAAATGTCAAACATAATATTATTCTCAAATTTTCTGATGTTATATGCAAACCCATTGTAAAGCGAAAAACATTGTAAATGTTGTAGATGTAATTCAACGCTGGGAGCTTGGGGCAGCAGTTCGCAGAGTAGATATTTTCACACAATATTTAATAAATGCATACAAAAACTATTATACAGGGTGAATCTTAAATAAGTACAAATATTTTAACCAGCAGTATAGTTTTGTGTGTAGAACACATAATTAATAGTTTTTTTACAAAAAAATCTGAAATAAAAAAGTGAAATTTTAAATAAATTTCGTAATTTTTCAGTAGAAAACTTGTTGAGGACCGCTGGCCTAGACCGACCTTTCATACTTTTATGAGTCATAGTGCTGCAGACTGAACGTGTGGTTCACAGTGTTGCCAGTATTACACACATGTCTTTGCTTCAAGGAAGAAAAAATCTCAACTTTTAGCGAATTTTGTCAAGTGTAACATTTTATATTATTTTTTATTATCAAACTGTCATTGACTGTCATGACAGATTATCGGAAGCCCAAGTCAAACTTGTTAACCCCACATAATGCATAAAAATAGCAATAAAATTTGCTAAAAGTTGACATTTTTTCCATTTTAAATAAAAAACGCGTGCATAGTTTTTTGTTATTCTTCATAAAATAACTTAAGGAAATTGTGTTTTGTGTCCCTTTCTAACAGTGTACAATGACATTTAACTTGTGAAATGTGGATTACTGATTAAATAGTTAATTTTTTAACAAACAGGTAAGCTTGTGTGCACGTTTATGTATAATTTTTGAACATTGGACATAGTAATATCACGTAATATCTTACTAAATATTTTACGGTAGTATTGAACTTGCGGAAATTCATTTTTAATCGTTGAAGTATAGTAAGGTTAGTTCAGATGTTAAAATTTATGTTAATATTGCTGCGTATCATACTACATACCCAATTTTACTGTACTTATGCTTAAAACAAGTATTTTTAAAATAGAACTATTACGTTAAAGGAAACGTAATATTTATATTGGAGGAGATATGGCAACCTCGCAACAAATCATATGTTTCATTACGTTGTTGGATGAAAAATCAGCCAGCGGTCCTCAAAATGTGGGTATTTTTTTAAAAAATTAATATCTCTGTAAATATTAGAAATTTTTAAAAATGGCTTTCACTAGACTGATTTAAATGACGAACTACACCAGCAGTTAAAATATTTGTACTTATTTAAGATTCACCCTGTATAGTGACCATAAAATTAGCTTTTCAAATAGCAAGTAGTTTGTTTTGTTAATTTACAAACGACCAAAAATTTCCTTTTTATGAAATGAGTTCAAAAAGTTGGAAACTTGCATCTATAAACTAGAAATTTAATTTTCTCCGCCAATGCCTTCTACAATAATCTCTTTAGACAAAAAAAATTGGGTTCAAAGTTGTGTCACTCCTCATTCCAATCTGGTTTCAACTAGACTTCAACTGATAAGAACTCAATGCAGCCATTGATTGAGGTAAGTATTGATTTTTTCTCAACTGTTACATTATATCAGTATCGATAACCAAACTAAAGTGAAATTCAAAATTGATAAGGTTTATTAATAAATAATTTTGGAGAAACATAGATCATGTGGGAGTAAACAAAAACAAGCTTTTGCGCTGTTTCCGTGGCAACAAAACTGACAAACAAGGAAGCATGGCTTACTAAACTGATCAGACCATCATCGGTTTATGTCATCAAAGATTTACGGCAAAAGCAATAGGCCACGCTGCGTGTCTAGATGTTAACGTGAGAAAGAGATCCGGTTGAAATCTAGCTACGAATGAACTTCTCTCTGGAGGTGATTCCACTTGAAATGTGACACACGCTATCTGGTTTCGGACAACAAAAAAACGCGCCTGATAAACTCGGTTATAAATAATAAGCGGCGAGAGGTCAGATATATTTCCCGCAAAGCCTCCTACGATTAGATAACCCCAAACCAAAATACACCTCGCAAACCGTGGAGTTTGAGGGGCCTGGGGCTCGTTGGAATTTACGGTGGAGGATAACGAGGTCGCTAAAAATCAATAACCTCACACCTTCTGCTCGGTTGTTATATTATTTGTAAATAAAAACTATCAGTATTATTCTGCGTAAAGTAAATTATTACAAAATTAAAAGTCCATAATATTAAACAAAATATTTACTCCGCAGTATCTCAAGGATTACTCATCAGTTCGAATGTAAACTTGGTCCTAAAATAATCCATCTTTGCTTTATTTTCGTCACGTCACATTGACAAACTGGCATGGTCCGCAGGGTCGCCTGTTTGCGTTTGCAGGCAAAAGATTGCGAACATTATGTCTGCACGGACCTGCAAAGTCTGCTGATGAAGGTTCCCATGTTATTTAATGGAGCAGCGCACACTAGACCAGCACCAGCATGTACCGTCACTTGCAACAACCGTCACTGCAGCTGGTGTCGGTGGACTACAATTTCTATGCCAGGCTGCGCTAGTCCGGCGTAAGTTCTGTTCCTACAAAAGTCAGGGATTGGTTTCAAACTGTTATACATATCGGTCCAGCTAAATTGTGAATGTGTCGCTTATCTGTGGGACATCGACCTCTATTTACTAGATCATCTGTTGTACGAATAGTACACAGATATGAAGAATTTGACACAGTAGTAAATAGACCACGTAGTGGACGTCCTCGAGTATCTAATGAAAGGGAGGATCGGTATTTGGTGCAATATGTCTGTAAACACCGCACATCTTCAGCTTTAGCTCTCAGAGCCCAATTTCAAGGTACGTTTCGCCATGTTATATCGACACCTACTATTAGAAGACGACTCCACAACGTAAATTTACGTGCTAAAAGACCATTACGGGTCGCCACTCTACTTCCAAGGCTCCGTATGAAGGGAGTACCGTAATGTTTTGGGGTGGAATAATGTTCAACCGCCGCACCCCATTAATTCGCATACCACAGAATATGACCAGTCAAATTTACATCGAACAAGTTATTACGCCCATTATCTACCTTCTACGTAATGAATCCGGTGAACATTTTGTGTTTATACACTCGAAGCAGGACATATCAATAGATTGGATGGCCAGTCAACTCTCCTGACATGAATCCTATTGAAAACATGTGGGATTTCGTTGCTAGAACCATTCATAATCATATTCCTCCACCTCAGACTGCAGATGAGTTAGTCGAACAATATTCCGCAAGAGATCGTTAACCGCTTGATTATTATAGTGCACAGACGTGGCAATATGCTATTGGAACGTGGTGGAGGTCATACCGACTATTAGTCAAGTAGAGAACCTGCATTGTTAGTTCTTTTTGATTTAATAAATTTTGATAAAAATGACATATTTGCTGGGGTCTAACTTTCTAAGTACTCAGGTTATGGAACATATTCTTTTGACAAAAAAGATTCAGAAAACAATATACTTTTATAAATGTATTTAGTTTTTCTGACAAAAAGATTTCTTTAACAAGAATGAAGACTTTTGACGTTGTGTGTATAATGTGTGCGATCTTTAATGCAAATCAGCAACACAACATATAATTGAAAACAAAATTTTTCTGTAACATCTATTTACTCTTTTTACAACGCATTGTGTACGATAAAAACGCTATTTTAAGAATGATTTTCAAAAATAAGGAAGAGATAAGTGAATGTAATAGAGAGATATTTTTATATTATTTAAAATGAGGTTAAATTACACTGCCTTAAAGTTACAAGACTCTATGCTAATATTAGATATCATAAAATTGTTCCTGGTTTTCTTCAAGATATATATTTTAACGAACCTTGCACAAATCTTCGAAATCATGAACTTTTTTATGTGCTGCTTAAACGGACAAACTACTGTCAGAATCTACATACTCTGCAGTTGTCAATAAATGCATTTTTTATTTAAGACTTAACGCTAAGTGTCAAATGAATAAACAAAACGGCACAAATAATAATTACTGTTATAGAAACCATCACTTTTATTTATCAGGCTAATTTGAAACCTGAAATTACTTTTTTTGAAATGCTTCTAACCTCTAAACAAAAACGAATCGGACCTAGGTTTATACAACAAAAAATGTTTGACATTAACCCAGCAACCAATTGCCAAAGTTTGTCATAGAACTTGTAAAACACCTTGTACTTATTTTTCCCATTATTATTTTTTTGACATTGCAAGTAAAATTCTTTCTAAAACGACAATTTTCGTTAAAATATGAAGAAGTAAGTACTGCCTAATCTCATGGAACCTTATTGCGTTGTTGACTTAACATAAATCATATTCTTTTTAACTTCAGAATTAAACTTATACAGGGTATCCCAAAATTAGCCTGCTTAAAATTAACTGTGGATTCTACGATCAAAAATAAGAAAAAAAAGTTCTATAAACATAGCTTGGTAAACGTCCCCTAACGGAGCTACAGCCCAACAAAAGGAAACCTTACAATTTGATTTTCATCAAATATTTTCAAAGCAGATGAAGATAAAGTAATTAAATTTAAAATTGAGAATTACATTGCGAATCTAATGTTCTACAAACAATACCATTATTAGTCACAGGCGTGCCAAACTGGGGTGTTATTGGATAAATATTGCGCTAACTTTTTTGTCTTGAAGTTTTTGCCGTCAGATCAAAAAAAGGTACTCTTGTTTTATTTCGATAAATTATTCCGTTTACGAATAATATTAATGTAAAAATTTTGTAATACACCACAAAAATATTAGATATGATATGCAAGCGGTCAAATTGTCTCTAGTAGGCTTTGAAAAGTTATTTGCCAGTTTATTTCACATATATTACAATTATTATATATGTTTTTAAAATTAAAGTATTAATAGGCTATATTAAAATTCAAAAATTTACAAATAAGTACATTACTCATATGCATTTCAAAAGTATTTTAATATGTTAAAACGCTTGAATAACACGTTTAATATGTATTAAATAAGTCGAGAGTATTTTCTCAGAGCCTACTAGGGATATTTTGCCTATTTATAGTTTCCATCTTAAACTTTTGTGGTATGTCACAAAATTTTTAAATCAAGATTTCTCGAAAACAGAGCAGTTTGTCGGATTGAAATAGGAGTACCTTTTTCATGTAAAATAGATCAAAATTTTAAAATTTTTTATCTGACGACGAAAATTTCGAGATACAAGAAAGTTAGAGCAATATTTACCCACTGACCCCTGTTTCGTACGCCTGCGACCAATTATGAGGAATTATTATAGATTATTAGAATCGGAATCGAATTGTGATTCTCTGTTTCAAATCTGATTACTTTATCTTGATCCCTTTTGGAAATATTTGGGAAAAATCAAATTTTGAGGTCCTCATTTAAGGGGCCATATCTACGTTAGGGGGTGTCTACGGACTTATGATTATAGAACTTTTTTTTCTTATTTTTAATCGTAGAATCCACAGTTAATTTTTAGCAGGCTAATTTTGGGACATCCTGTATATTTAAATTTCAATAATTGTGGAGTTTGAATCAATCTCGTTTGGACAAAATCTTACAGTTGAATGTATACAGTATATAAAGAAACATAATAAATATTTTTTTCACTAAATACCAGTAGTGAAACTGTTCTCACTTACATCTGCATTGTCACACCCATAAGCACTGGAGGCCCATTCCCCACTGGGTCTAGCCATCGTCTGATTCATTAACAGAATCAGGATTATGACGTACAGAACCAGAATGGACTGAAATTCAAAAGAAAAACTTTGTTATTTATATTCTTTACAATACCCATAATAAATCAAATATGAGGCTTGTTTCTTATTTTTTTCTCCAATCGTCAGAAATATGACATTTTTTACTGTCAGGAGTATCTAAGGTTGATATTCTCCTTACTAAGAAAAAAATTGTATTTTAACAACACGTATTCACTTTTAATCCTAGGGGCTAAAGTCGACACATTTTACTTAGATTAAAAGTGTTAATCAAGTTTTAGTTTATAAAAGTTTATTCAACAATATTTACAATAATTTTTGTTTATCCACATTGATATTAAATACACAGTTTGAACAAGAATTAAAATTAAATAATCCACTGAAACTGCCACAACTCTCATTTTTGGAGCAATTCTCAAAACAGTCCAACACGTCGATTTTAATTTAAAAAATACGTATTTTAGCGTAAAATGCGATTTTCAAATGTCATTTGTTTTCGAGTAATGACGTCATCGATTTTTTTTAAATGGCAACACCATATTTTTTTCCTTGATTCTGAAAGATCGTTTAATTCTCTATCAGACAGTACTAAAATTTTGCCCTCTTACATAGGAAAGTTTTCGAGTAAATGACGATTGAATGTTAGAAAACGTAAATTTTATCCATAAAAAAGTAACAATTCTGAGGTATGTAAAATAAAATACAATTGATAAAATTTTATACTTAAATTAAATGTTCGAATTGCCATCCACCAACTTCTTGACAATGCGCAAGTCTGTGAAGAAATTCTTCTTGCACATTATGAATGATTTCTGGGGTAACTCTGCGTATTTCGTCCCGAATGCGATTTTGAAGTTCTGCTAAATTACGTGGTTTATTAATGTACACTTTTGAGTTCAAGTATCCCCACAAAAAATAGTCAAGAGGTGTAAGATCTGGCGATCTTGCAGGCAATATGTATTGTATTTTATTTTACTTACCTCAGAATTGTTACTTTTGTATGGATAAAATTTACGTTTTCTAACATTCAATCGTCATTTACTCGAAAATTTTCCTATGCAAGAGGGCAAAATTTTAGTACTGTCTGATAGAGAATTAACCGATCTTTCAGAATCAAGGAAAAAAATATGGTGTTGCCATTTAAAAAAAAATCGATGACGTCATTACTCGAAAACAAATGACATTTGAAAATCGCATTATATGCTAAAATATGTATTTTTTAAATTAAAAATCGATCTGTTCGAGGATTTTTCCCAAAAAGTAATTGTTTCGTTTTTATTGAATTTATTCCATACTTTTCATTACATTATATTAAATGTATTTAATGCATTGAAACACCAAAATCCTACCAACAGTGTTGACGACATCGTGGAATAGTGTTCCAAAATGACAGGGATTGGAAAATCGACTATCTACAGACTTTTAAAGGAAACAAAAACTGAACAAGATACTGTAAATCCCCCAAAATCATCTACAGGGAGGTCAAAAGTCGTTATAGATGATTTCTTAAAAAATGTCATTCGCAGAAAAGTACACTCATTTTATTTTAAAAAAGAAATACCAACGCTAAACAAAATTTTAAGTGAACTTTCAGAGGACAACGATTTGCCAAAAATTAGTAGAAGCAAATTATGGACCGTCTTACGAGAGTTGAATTTTTGCTGGGAAAAGCAGAACAGGAAGTCAGTTCTTATCGACAAAGATGAAATTATTTGTTGGCGAAGATCCTACTTAAGCTCAATTAGAAAATTCCGTGACGAAGGGAGGAATATTTATTATCTAGAGGAAACTTGGGTCAACGAGGGATATACTGTAACAAAAGTATGGCAAGATAAAAATGTAAAAAGTTTTCGACAAGCATTTTTGGATGGACTTTCAACAGGGTTCAAGGCACCTTCAGGTAAAGGGCGGAGATTAATAGTGACACATATAGTGTGCCAGTGGTTTTGTAGATGGCGGTTTACTTTTATTTGAATCTAAAAATACAGGTGACTATCGTAAAGACATGAACGCAGATGTTTTCAAAGGGTATTTTACACAGATGTTGAATTTTATTCCCCTAGGGTCTATAATTGTCATGGATAATGCCAGTTACCATTCACGGCAGACCGAGCGGACGCCTACGACTTCTTGGAGGAAAGCCGATATAATCCAATGGTTATCCGGAAAAAAACATTTCTTTTGAAACAAATTTGGCGAAAAAGGAACTTTTAACACTTGTCAATCTTAATAAAGATCAGTAAAAATATGTTATCGATGAAATGGCAACAAATCGCCAAATAACGATACTACGGTTACCACCTTATCACTGTGAACTTAAACCAATCGAATTACTCTGGGCGCAGGTAAAAGGAGATGTAACGCGAAATAATACGACGTTTAAATTAAGTGACGTGAAAATTTTGTTAAAAAATTCCTTGGAACGAGTAACTGCAGATAACTGGCAAAGATGTATACATCATATACAAAAAGAAGAGGAGAAAATGTGGGAACTCGATTATTTAATTGACGTTACTGTGGAACCTATCGTTATCAATCTAGGAGACGAAGATAATTCATCAGAATATTCAGAGAATGAATTTTAATATACCTAGGTACTTTTTTATTTTCTTTATTGTACATTTATACAACACTACATTTACTCACCATAATTTGAATTTTCAAAATACATATATTTTTGTGTGGAATAAAAGTCTATTCATTAAATTTAAATAAATATTTTGATAATAATATTGAATAATTTTATTTGAATTACTAAAAACCTCTTAACCCGGTTATGATGCTCATGTTTTGAAATGCTGTTTTTATATTGTTTACTTATAAGAGAAATGGACTGAGAAATTGAACACCTCTTCTATACCGATAATACATAAATTAAAAATATTGAATATAAGCACCAGTACTACATTTATTTACAATTTGCATACATAATAAGCTTTTATTACTCTCTTTCAGTTCTAAACAGACTATAACGACCTGCAGAAAATATTGTCTACTTTTTGTGATCTTTTTCTGAACTTTGGGCTGAGCCGTCCCTGGAGGCGATATGCATGCCTAAATATTTTTGGTGGGCAACTGCTGGAAGCAAACGAGAGTGCAAGTGATTGATAAAATCCTAGTACAACACATTATGTAATATCGTAGTTGCGGGCGCATTTGCAGCGGCCGTGTTGGACGGCGTATGCCTAGGCAATTATCAGTTACTAAATACCAATTAGTTTAATTAAGACTATCTATTGGAGATAAGGCAGAAGAAAACATGCTTAATGATTTTACTGCCCGTGTTAGCATTCTTGTTTTCGAGCTCATTTCTTTTTTAAGTATAAATAATTCTGTTATAGAAAAATATTTTTATCGAAATCACGCCGCCGTCACATTGCCCAAATTGCCATACGTGTTTTTCTCCTTTATTCCCGAATACATATCGAGGGTTCTCCTGGTTGTGACAACAGATTTTCTCTATTGAAAAAGCAAAGGCACTGTAAGAGTCTTTCTATTTACAAGTATATTCCATAATATTACTTCAAATAACAATACACAACATTTGTATTGACAAATTCTTGATTATGTTGGAGACTTATCATAATATATCATACAAGAAAACCATGAAAACTTTTACTCTCTTCATAATAATATTAACAGAATATTTTGCTATTTCTTCTTGGTTCGAAATATCATCAATTTCAGTAATTCTTCTCTTAAAACATCTCCTTTTATTTCTCGATGTCTCTCTGTATTTTAAAATTTAGTAACCAGATCCCCTATATTCCCATTCTCAATTGGAGTGTCTAACTACACGGAAAAATCTAATCTGTATTGTTTAATAATGTACTTAACATCTGAAACGTCATTCACATCTACTCAGGTTCCCTTCTGTCGCATAAGTCGTCGGTTGCTTCGCCTCCTATGGCATACTGAGGAGAGCTAATAAGCTCAAAAGCGGTATATGTCTGGTGCAATATTATTATTTATTCAAAAGTATTTAATGCGTTGGAATAAGTTTATTCATCTTGGTATAAGTATAGCTTTTTTCCGTATACATGTTTCTATTTCCAGAAAATACTATTTTTCGTCTTTCCTTCCTACATATATATTTTCTTTAATCTTTTAAAATTTTAATTTTTCATTCTTCAGCTCTTTTGAAATTTCCAAAAAACAATATGGTTGTCATAAATTCTTTCAAATTTCCAAAAATTATTGGTTCTCCTCTTATCAAATCAAATCGTTTTGTGCCTAATAAAATTGGATTTTATGAACAAACTTTTGATTTTTTTGAATTGTACTCTATAATGTAGCATCCAGATATCCATAATCCTTGTTCTTACATCATTCTTCATTGATGTTTTGTTTATATTTCTGGAATCCTTTGCAATGTTTTCATTTCATACCCCGCAGCTGTTTTGATATTTCCAAAAAAGAAAACAGACTGTGAAGTGCTAGAAAACCTAATTGATTTTATGCACATTTTTGTAAACAAACTTTTGAAGTAGTTGCATGTCAAAGCTTTCAACTAATCTCTTTTTTTAAAAAAAAGTGATTTTAGCTTGAAACTGTAATTCACAATTTCTAAAATGTTTTGGAATGTCTTGATTTTATAACATTCAACTATTTTGAAATTTCCAAAAGAATATACGTTATCACAAAACCTTCAAAATTTTGAAAAATGCAAGTGCCACGTTCACTGTCGATAAAAATTGATTGAATATTTTTATACATAAATTTTTAAATTAGCTGCATCCAATACTTGAGCAATTTTAACTTGAAAAGAAGTATTTTTATTGAAAACTGTCAGTCTTTTTGATTGTTACTTAAAAAATAAAATAAAACAGAGGCATTTTTAGCAAAAAATGTTAATAACAGGATTAGAAATTTATGTTATATATTTCAGTTATAACTAAAAATTGTATAAGAATAGTACCAATAGACTTTTTTCGATTATAAACATTATTCTTCATTCACTTCCACTCAAAAATGGTATCCAAAATTGTACCTTACATTGTGATTTCGGCTACGAAGCTTACATATTTAAATACTCACAAATGTGCAATGAAAAGACACCTTCATTTACCTCCATGTTGTTTAATTATTTTTTTTTATTCCACTCCACTTGTTGCTTCAAATTAGTTATAACAAAGCTTTAGATATTTTTTTAGTGCCGATAATGTGTTCGACAAATATCGAGAGTATTAACAAAAAATCTTCAATACATAATAATAATTTTCAACAAACAAATTTTAATTTCAGAGAGTATGACAAGACTTAGTTACCTTAAGCATTGAAGACATGGTGTTTGGGTTGATGTTTCGAAAAAGAACAAAAACACTCACTGCGATCGATCGGGGACTCAAAGTCACAACTGGACTCGCGAAAGAAGCTCGACGTTTAGTATCAATAAAAAGCCATCTATTAATTTATATATGGATTCTAATCGGTTAAAAGTCCAAGAGATGATAAGCCCCATCGCTAGATCACACACAGCAGTAGGAAGTAACGTTTGGAATTGCGAGACGTCGCTTTCCTTTTCCAGGAAGCTGGAATCGCGCGGTTGTGTTTTTACATCGCTTTTCGTATCTTATTTTCGAGCTTTGTTTATTTCCATCGAGTAAACGCCTTGTTAATTTTGTTATTGTTTGCGTTCCGCTATCTCCAGACATATTTGGTTCCTATTTTTACGCTACTGCCGTTTATTTTTGTCGCTTTCTAACTCGGCCTTCTCCTAGGAATGTCGTTGATGCAACTTGTTTACAAAATGACGCTTTTTCCATTTTTCCTGATCCACAGTCCAAAGACTACAGACTGATTCGTAAATACCAAAATGCCATTTTTATTTAAAAAAGGACAACAATTGTATACAGTCGTACTTTCGAAATGTAACGAATAAATTACTTTCATTATTTTTGAAATTGAGAAGTTTTCGAAAAAATCTCCTGGCACGTCGATTTTGTTTTTAGAAAAGGCACTTTTTGACATACGACCCACATTTTTGACGTCATCGTTGTTCGAGATATGATGACATCGACAATTTTTTTAAATAGCAACCCCCAATTTCGACCATGCCATTCTACATACATACATGACAAATTTCAAGAAAATAATGTTTGAAGATTTTAAAATTTAATTTTCACAATACTGTGCACCTCCCCATTATGCAACACCTGTCCACGCTCATCACGTTTGGGTTTTTCCCGCTGGTTTCTACGTCATGTTGCTGAAGACCCTCGTTTTCTTGCAAACATTCTTTTTACTGATGGGGCCGGGTTTACAAGAACTGGAGTGTTTAATTTTCACAATACGCATATTTGGGCCGACGAAAATCCTCATGCTCTAATAGAATCTGGACATCAGGCACGTTTTTCATTAAACATTTGGATGGGTATTGTAGGTGACAGGTTTCACACTGTATCAGTTTTTGGAAGACATTCCTTTGAATCAGAGGCAACAAATGTGGTTCCAGCATGATGGTGCTCCAGCTGATTAGAGTTAAAGAGCATTTACAGCAAACTTTTCCACATAGATGGGTAGGAAAGGCCGTACCTGTTTTATGGTCTCCAAGATCGCCTGATCTGAACCCTCTAGATTTCTTTGTTTGGGGATATTTGAAGACATTAGTGTATGGTACTCCTGTAAATAGCCTGGAAGAGCTGCAGCTACGGATTAATCAAAAGTGTCAAGAAATCCAAACCAAGGAGGGTGTTTTCGAAAGACTTCGAATATCGTTGAGACGAAGATGTCGTGCCTGCTTGGAAATGGACGGAGGGCACTTTGAACATCTTCTGTAAGTTTGCTTTTTGTTTGTTAAAAGCTTCCTTTGTCGGTTTATTCCTAATAAAATAAAATGTTTATTAAGACTTTTCTGCTTATTTTGGTTCATACTATTACCCCTTAAATATTTTACACTCTTTTTTTAACACCCTGTATATTATAGCATCAGTGCGTAACGTTCTATGCATTTCAATCACAAGCGATATTTTTGTAATATATCAGATATATATTCTCTACTCTCTCCTACTGTTTTCGGGAAATACCAAATACTAAAAATTACTCAAGAAATGGAAATAGGGATTCTTGGTAAAATATGCAATTAATATTTCCTAGAACTTTCAAACTGTTGCTTACTATAGTTAATTTTATCCGAAATTTGAAGAAATAAAAGTATATTTGAAAAAATTATCTAAATTGATGTGTTAATTTTATTGTTGGTTGTTTACAACTCAATATCTCCAGACAAATTTTTTTATTATTATTTTTCTCTACTCAACGTTTCTCCTAGAATGTAGTAATTGGTTCAGCATGTTAACAAATGAAATCTGCATACTTTTTTTGGGTGGGTGGGTGAAAATGTATTATTAACTGTCTTATCTGAAAGGTCAAAGATTTAAGTACATATATGGTCTGAATTTTTAATGTTGACAAGCACTATTAAAGTTAAATTTTGATGATTTTCATAAAGTTCGAGTCTTTTTAGAACACAATTCTATAAATTACCTACCTAAAAATCTGACAATTTGTCTCAAGAGCAATGCATACCATTTTTTAAAGAAGCAGATGATTCGGAATATTCCATAAAGATAAGCAGATTAAGTACAATGCATTGTAAGTGTCTCTTATTATGGGATGAATCTTGTCACCGTAATGAATTTTTGAATATGATGATAATAAGTACAGTCCTAGAAACAAAAAAAATATATTTTAAAAATGTTTACAATAACAAACAAAACAGTTGATGGATTGAAACTAATTACGATTTCAATTTACAACAAATTTTCTATGTACTATCGTTTGCAATAGTAATGACACTAAATCAATCAGTTTTTAAACAAATGAAAGTTCTTTGTAGAAATTTTATTAGATCTCTATTGGTCAGTGGAAAAACTAAGTATTAATATTGCATATTGAAAGTAGATTTCATTACCAATACGGCAGCAGTTCGAAATAAATCGTCAAATTCGTTTAAAAAAGTGTCATTATTATTACAAAATATTTTCCTTACCTTACCTATGGAGAAAAAGAAATTAGAACATGAATATTTATGAAATATAATGATCATTTGGAGCTAGATTTCGGAAGCTTTATAACTTCATGCTTTAATCATGGGAAAATTCGAGTTTGATAATGGAATAATTCTTGAGTTCAATCAATCTATTTCGTTTTACTTATAAAATTATTGTTATACTTTTGTTACTGAAATTTATGTAATTACTTTATTTATTATGTCGGTCAGTGGTCGCGCGGTTTAAGGCGTCAGTACTTGAATCGAGGTGACTAGATCGGAGTTGGTTCGAGCCCAGCTGCCGGTAGACCGTATATAAGCTATATTCGTGGAGAGGATTGGCACCCTCTCTGCGGGTATGGTAGGGTGGAATAATGTTAGCTTGGGTCAGTGTGAGAGATTGATACCGGTTGATATTTGACTACCCCCCTAATTAATGAGGTTTTCCAGGTTTCCCTCATTCCTGCACTGAATAGTGGTTAGGGCCTACCAACGTAAGTCGTTCCTGGACGGAAATGCGGCCTGCATAATAATAATATGCCGCCCCCTCTCCCGCACAAGTCTCCGACTTCTGGGCTAATCCCTGTGATTAGAATGAGGGGTAGAGATATTATTATTATTATTTGCGCAAATGCGACCTGTTTTATAATAATATGCCCTCCTCTCCCGCACAAATCTCCGACTTCTGGACTAATCCCTGTGATTAGAATGAGGGGTAGAGATATTATTATTATTATTTATCTAACTCTTCAAGAATTATAAATACACAAACAATTATTTAATTCTATATTAACTAATTCTATATTAGTCTACCAAAATAGAAAAAAATTGGCATGTGGTCTACGAGATAAAATGGTGTGGAGACCAATACAACAACCTTTAGGACTTTTAACATTTAAAACTGATCAAAAATTACGATTTCTTATGTAAGTTTTGGAAATAGTTATTCTTGTTACAAGTACCTAAAATACAGTATTCTCAGCAGATGAGTCCGAAATAGCTATTTTCCATACAAGCTTGTTGTTTGGCAATGCATTAAGTTATAAAAAGAAAATCCAAATTTTGTGTATTTTAAAGTGTGTATTTGTATTTTCAAAATCCTATTTAAGCGCTTTCGGCTTCAAACAGCCATAATCAGAGCTAATCGTCCTGATGGATTTTCTTTTTATAACTCACCGAAGTGTGTACTCAAGATGCATTGGTTTTTTATCTAATTGAATACATTAACTGCCTAAAACACATATTTCGCAACATGTGTCGAACAAGATTTTTCGTAAAATTGTCAAATAAATATCCAAAATAATTTCGACATAATCTCCGACTACATTTGCTAATATGATCGCTAGACTATTTTATTTAAACAACTTTAACTAAGTTGCCTCTGAGGTTGTTGCTATGGAGCAGTTGCTATGGTACGAAATTAAATCTGTGAAAGTTCGTGAACATTAAATACCAATAATTAAACTCGATATTAATTCTTCATAAAACTTCAGTATTTATTTTTCACAATACTGAAAATGATAATAATTATGTAAAAAATCGACTAAATTAAATGTTCAAATTGTGTACCATTGGTTGCCTGACAGTAGCCAAGACGATTAATAAATTCTTTTTGGACATTATCAACAACTTCAAGGGGTCTACGATGTATCTCGTGACGAATTCTTGCTTTTAAATCTTCTAAATTAACCGGTCTAGTAACGTATACTTTGCTTTTTAAGTATCCCCACAAGAAATAAACTAGGGATGTCAAATCAGGCGATCTGTCTGGCCACTCAATCGGCCCCCTTCTCCCTATCCAACGATTTGGGAAAAGCTCATCTAAATAAGCACGGACAGCTGTTGCATAATGGGGAGGTGCACAGTATTGTGAATGTTTAAACATTATTTTCTTGAAATTTCTGTTATGTAACAACATAATTTTTCATGATGTATGTATGTAGAATGACACGCTCTTTCAAATGGCATGGTCAAAATTGGGGGTTGCTATTTAAAAAAATTGTCGATGACGTCACAAATATGGGTCGCTTGTCAAAAAGTGTCTTTTTTAAAATCAAAATCGACGTGCCAGGGGATTTTTTCGAAAACTTCAATTTCAAAAATAATGAATATATTTGTTACTTTTCGAAAGCACTGTATAAAGTTATTCTAGCGTACTTGTCCCAGTTATGCTGCGAATTACAATTTATTTGAATAAAAATATGGATATTACTAAATACACCAATGTTATTGCTTTCCTAAATGGGAAATCAAGTGGTTATAGATCCAGAAAATCTAGAATATATTTCAAGGAATAGGTGGTAAGGTTTATCAAAGAGGCAGATGATGAAAAGTACTTATTCCAAAAAGTTGTCTTGATTGTTGGTATATTTGGGCCTGTAGGAGAGAAGAATTAACTTATTTACGTATAGAGAACATATAAGATGCCAAGTCATTCATTAAAGTGACTATTCCCAGTACCAAAACTAATGTTCCTACATTATTTACAAAAGAGAGAAATTTTCCGCAAATAAGCGAGTCTCTTTCCATCCACCATTGATCACATCCAATTGTCGACAGGAATTCAAAATGTACTACACAAGCAGTCGGTATAAATAACATAGATTCAATTGTTAAAAAATTGCTGAATTTCTTAGATTACCCAATGTTACTGACTGAGTATACTGAGCAAAACTTCTCAACATATCGATACTCAAGAGACACGGAGGTTGGCGATGAACTGCTGTGGCAGAGAAGTACTTAGAAAATTCTATACAAAATAAGCAAGTGATAACAAGAACAATTCACAAGTAAATATCAGTTTCATTCCAAAAGCTCAGTGCACCAGCAGCACCGGAATGCTGGTGTTATCTTCATCCAATATTGACGTTATTTGGAATGAAGAAAAAAATTTATGTTCACCTTAATGTCCATTTATCCGATTTGAAATATTGTGTAATCAGTAATTTTATTTTACTTTTACGCACAGGTGCGTAAAAAAGATTGTTTTAAGCACATGTGCCTAAAAGACTGTCATTTCGATAATGAAATGACAATCGAAAAATGCAACAATTTTATGAAAAAAGTTTTTCGCATGGTAGTAGGAACTTTCAATTGATTCGTCAACGCGATAAGCCGCTCTGTAGACGATTTTCTTGGAGAATTCGACGTGGAGGCAGACGCCTGTTGCCTAGCAGCGTGCCCAATCCTGGTTGAGAGGTCCGCCGAGCACGCCCGAGGTACATGACAAATCAGTGATTAAGGGGATCCGCAACTTTTATTTCGCAAAGGTCGATTAGTGTTACTAGCGTGGGAGTTATTTTTCGAAAAGAATCGATAAAGCGAAAGAAAACAGCGAGGTAATTAACTTGCCCCTATTAATCATCGGTTGAACAACAAGCAATTTGCGCGTCTGACTCCCGAGGTATTTTTAAACGAAAAAATACCTAATTATCGCAATTATAATTGGGTCTGTCCGCGCAATCTTCGCGATTTTCCCAAATCCGCTTAGCAGGCGCAACGCTGAGGTTATCTCGCTCGTCTGATGCGGAAAATCGGCGAAACATTGTCATACATGGAATGAAAACTATTTTTAACTGTGTTGTAACGATTTTTTAGGCTAATATAAATTAATTCTCCTACAATTCCTATCAATAAAGTCATATACAAAGCGTTCCTTAATGATATGCTAATATTTAACGGGGCGATTCTACATCGAAAGTTAATGATACACTGCAAAAAAATAATTACACATTTTAACACAAAAGAACACAATACTGTGTTAATCGAGGTCCATACGGAATTCTGTATATTTTTACACATTTCTCTGTATTTAGCAATGTATTAAAGGCTTAATACAATCCACTGTGTTAATATAACAAATATCATGTGTAACTTTTACACATTTTTGTGTTATTTTTATCATTGAAGGTGTAGGCTTTACACATTAGCATGTTAATTTTATTGTATAATAGGTATTGATATGGAAGACTCACCTATCTTTTTAATTTGTTAATTATGTTCCTGTTTACTTTCGAAATAAAATTTATATATACCGGTTGTCCCGAAATAAATGCAACAAAATTTGGTCAGAAATTCTTAAGAGAAATTTAAGGGACCCGTATTTTTTACTTTTGATAAGTGCGGCCCCCTTTCAGAGATATAGCCCCCTGAAACAAGCCCCTAAAAATTTAATTTTTTTTATATCTCAGAGCTATATCGCACAAGAACCACCAAATTTGGTACACAGGGATTTTATGATATTTAGAATGCGATGCTGATAAGCTTTTTGGCAAGGGGCCCCCACAAGACACTTTTTCGGGGGCCCCCTTGCCTTTGGGGCCACCGAACTTTAGTTGCATATTTAATTTTTTAAAAAATTAGTAGCCTCTTAGAAACTACAGGGAATTTAAAAACTTTTTTGTCTCTTAAAATTTTTTCGAAAAACGCAGCGTTTTTCGAAAAAATGGCAAAATGTGATTGGATGCATATCGAGGTTCATATAAAATTTTAAAGTGTTAATCGTAGGTGGCTGGCATTCGCAATAAACAATCAATTTTATTCTGTGACAGTTGTCATTAACCATCATCGGGAGCGCATAGAGACAGGATCAGTAGTTGTAAAAAAATCACAATTTAAATAAATTTAATTTTAATTTAAAGAAATCACAAGTTAAACATTAACAATTAATAAGAAAATGTGAATATCAAAATAAGGTACAATAAACTTGGAAATTAATAACAAAATTAATGGTACTTCATGATTAAATAATTTAATTATAAAAAGTTTGTTAAAATCACACTGGTCAGTTCCGTAAAACGTGTTCAAAGTGAGAACCGTTTTGTTCAACACAAGCCTGCAAACGTGACACGAAATTTTGACGTATTTTCGTGTGAATGTTGGGAATCTAATTTCTTCAGCCGCAGCAAGGATTCGTTCATGTAATTGTTCCCGGGTTCTAATTGGTACGGCATAGACGCGATCCTTCATGGCCCCCCAGAAAAAAAAGTCCATGGCATTTAGATCGGGAGAACGGGGGGGGCCATGTTACATGAGGAGAATTGTTACCTATCCATCGCCCTTGGAAATTTTCATTCAGTCACTCAGTTACGAAGTGCCCCCGATGTGGTGGGGCACCATCGTGCATAAAGAACAAATTGCGTCTAATACCGAGAGGAACATCTTCCATAAGAGGCGGTAGTTCATGCTCCAAAAAATTAAGGTAACTTTCAGCATTTAATCGTGGAGGCAATAAATATGGACCGATGATGCAATCTCCGACAATTCCAGCCCAGCAATTAATTGAAAATTTTTCTTGCGAATGAGTCTGCCTTAAGACAAATGGATTTACCATAGCCCAATAATGAAGATTGTGCAAATTTATTAGGCCATCTTTTGTAAAGCACGCCTCATCGGTAAAGAAAAAATTTCGTATAAACCCCGGATTTAAGTTGTAACGTTGAAGAGCCCATAAGCTAAAATGTCTTCTTCGTGGCAAATCTTCTACTTTAAGTTCCTGGGCCTTTTGAAAGTGAAAAGGTTTCAACAGTTGTCGTTTGATAAAGCGGTGTATTCTTGTTCTGGGAATCTCAAGTTGAGATGACGCGCGTCTTATGCTTATTTCGGGATTTTCTTCAATTAAATTTAAGATAATTTCTTCCTGTTCGGGAGTTAATAAATAACTTCTCCCTGAGTTAGGTTTTTTCACAACTACGGATCCTGTCTCCATTAGCTGCCGATGTACTCGTGCAAACATTGAATGGTAAGGGAGTATGCGTGCAGGAAATCGCTCGGCGTACAATCTGCGTGCGAGACGTGAATTTCCACGAGCCTCCCCGTAAATTAGGTGCATTTGTACCCTTTCTTGGACAGAAAATCTCACCATTTTTTCGGGAACAATGATTACTGACAACTATTAATGGTAACAATTTGACACTGGTTAATGACAACTGTCACAGAATAAAATTGATTGTTTATTGAGAATGCCAGCCACCTACGATTAACACTTTAAAATTTCATATGAACCTCGATATGCATCCAATCACATTTTGCCATTTTTTCGAAAAACGCTGCACTGAATAAAAATAAATTTGATAAATTTTTAAAAGTACTGACAACGTTATCGATGTGAACGTTAAAGCTCTAAATTGGCGTTGGTCTTTAAAGCGATAAGGATTCATTCAATACTTACGATAAATTAACAAAAAAAGAAAACGCAAAAACTAGTGTGTAGTTCATATAAAAATGTGCACAATTAAACAAATGACATCAACTTAATTTAGTTGACTTCGGAAAATATTCACAGAAGCAAACAGGTATGATATTGTGACAAATGTACTGAAAATATTGGATAAATTCAACCAAAACGATAATAATTTACAAATAATTTGGATAATTTTCATAAAATTAGGGCATTTTTTATTCAAAATTCTATATATTACTTGCCCAAGATAATCAAAAATTTGGTCTCAAGAACAATCCATACAATTTTTTCTGGTTTTTTCAATTTCTGTCAAAAACAGTTGAATATAAACAAACTAGCACATCCACATAATACTTACATGTTTACTCTTCTGTTATTTACTATAAGGCGAATAAACCACTCCTTCCATGTTTATTTTCGAAACTTTCTTATAATACTTTTAAATTTCTTAATCGAAGTGAAATCCTAAAGTAAGCGTTGTTTATTCTGAAATTTTTGTTTGTCTTTTACATATATTTCATGTCAATCTTAGTTTTCGAGAAAAAAAAATACTTTTAGAACGATGCACAATACGATATCTTCAACTTTTGAGATTTTGCGCAATGTATTCTTATTAGGCCGCTAAATTACTTTTTGATAAATGTCAAACAAATACAATAATATAATAATAATATAAGTGTTAAATGTATCCTACCAAATAAGTAAATAAAATTCCAATTATAATCAAGATAATTCCAATAAACCATTAACTTCATCTAGAAATTAAGTATAGTTAAAATTCTATCTAAAAAATAAGCTACCAAACTACTCAAACACTTTATCAAATGCCTCCAAATTGTGGTAAAACTATTTAACAATCGTAATCAAGGGATAATTTACATTAATTTCTAAATTATTAATTATGTTTGTATTAATAAAATTATAGTGTTCTTGTTATGTATTTTATATTTTTTCTTCCGGTTTAATGATAATTTCCGTGTGAGGACACTGTATCTACGAATGAGAAAAACGTAGAAAGTTATAAGAATTTTTTTTTTATATATTTTGGCGGATGCGCCAGTGACAAAATATTTTTTAATTCTGTTGCTGGCAGCGACTAATTACCGAGGTCACGGCTTCACAACTCGGAAAATCGCCGTAAACGATTGCATCGCTGGTTTTATAAGCTATTCCTACAAATCTAATAGTTTCACATAAAGCTACGTATCAACCTCAAAATGTTGTTTTCCATTTTTAGAATTTGTGCTAACAATCTACAAATGTAGGGCGATGTTTGTAATAATATCATAATATTATTTACTTACATTCTATATATAGAAATTAGAACAGTTCATAGTGGCTATTTTGAATAGCAATACTGACGTACAAGGTCGCGGTCATCGGGGTAAGTTAAAGGCTTTTAACCCTCTGGTGCTTTCCTCCATACATTTTGATTGGTTAAATACGTCTGTTGTACATTGCGCTATATATTTTGGTAATAATTTACAAGCTGGTGAACATATTATACGTATAAAAAACATATAACAAAAACGTAAGGTCGGAACCTTATTTATTACTTTTGTTTAAGTTTACAAATGCCGCAAAGAACATTCTACATCACGTAAATGGTAAGAGCAAATATAGAACATGTTATTTCGAATCGAAATAAAGCGCTGAATACAATAAATGTAAATTTGTTTTACCATTGATTTTCTAAACACCCTGTATACATTCTGGTAGTTTAATAGACCAAATACAGTTACAGTAGTGTTATTTGGAATCGGAATGATGTAAGTTTGCTTTATCATTGATTTTACAAACGCCCGGTATACATTCTGTGAGCTTAATAGAAAAGATTAATTGATTATTTACAACTTTACGTTTTAATTATTTCGATGAACTTAAACCTACCTGTATTTCCAATTAAACTTACATAAAATAGCCTTCACAAACAAACAGTGTCGCGATGCTTTCTTTCGTCGCGCTTTATCGCCCTACACCACATTTTTATTTTAAATTTTTCGCATGGTTAAATATTTTTTATTAGGCACTATATGCCGTATTTGTACATAACGCATCCATTTGCCCGGTGAGATGCACTTCGTGTGTCCATTTTACGAGTCTATTTTGCAACTTTATTCAATACCAATGTCTATTTAAGACAATATCACCTAATAATCTCACAAATGACAAATTAACTCTTAAACAAATGTTTTGTGGGTCATAAATACATATTATAAATACTGTGTAGGTAATGCGATAATTATTAGTTGCCCCATGAAAATCGTATACAGATATGAACTAAAGCACACTGCTGTATTTAAGTACACATGCGAACGGCATCTGACGTCACAGGTCTACGCTGTGGCCTGTGGACTGGGCTGATAGATAAATAAAATACTTGTTTTGGTTGTTTTTCTTTATTTATAATATATTATGGAATCACAATTATTGCAATCAGGCAGATTTTGGTTGTGCTAATATATACTTAAAGTATATATTTTCTTCCTTCCTTTCCAATTAATGATTGTTTAACAAATTTTATTTTGCGAATTTTAATATCCTTGTGCATGGGCCATGCTATCTTCTATTCTTTTCATTGAATATATTTTTTCCTTTGAATTTCTATTAATGATTGCTTTTATAAAATTTATTTTGCCAATTTTTCTTTGTTTTCTTTTTGTTTCATATATTTTTATTTTGCAGTCTTCCCAGTGAAATTAATGATTGCATTAATTTCAATGCTTGTCAATTTATACATGTATTGCCAACTTAACGGTGTTGTTTTCCCTATGATAATTTACGGGTATACGAGGTGTGGGAATTTGTCACAAGCAAATTAAATTTCACCAAAATTTTATTATCGACCTTCACAATAGTCTCCCTCTAACTCTACACAACGATTCCAACGTTGCATCCTTGGCAATCCTCCGCAGTTAACCCGTTCAGCACCACGGTTAAAGCTTTTTCGACCTCCTAATGAGTTCCCTTGAGGTGAGATTTTATCTTGGGGAATAAAAAAAAATCGCAGAAGGCAATATGGGGGCAATAGGGTGGGTGCGGCAACGTTGGAATGCCTTGTTTTGCTAAAAACTCTTGCACAATGAACGAGGAATGGGCTGGCGCGTTGTCGTGGTTCAAGATACAGCCGTTCACAACGAGTTCGGGTTGCACACGGAAAACAAGGGCCCGCAGTCGTTCCAGGACGCCAACATAGAACTGTCCAGTCACTGTTTGGCCGGCAGGAACATATTCACGATGAATGATGCTATGAATATCGAAAAAAACGATCAACATTGTCTTCAGTCGTGACTTGGACATCCTCGCTTTCGTTGACCGTTCTCCACCTTTTTCCACCCACTGCTGACTTTGTTTACGGGTCTCTGGGTCATACTCAAATATTCAGGTCTCATCTCCAGTGACTACCCGACTCATCCAGTCTCTACCGTCGCTCCGAATGCGAGACAACAAATCCTCGCAGGTAGATTTTCGCATGTCTTTCTGTTCACGGGTTGTTTAACTTTTGGCACCATCTTGCGAACGGTTTTTTTGTTGACGTTTATCTCGTGAGACAACGCACGAATGCTTAGGCGCCGGTCAGACGTGATCAGTGCACGCAACACGGTCAACATTCGCATCAGTATGAGAGGTGACGGGAGCTCCTTCACGTGGATCGTCTTCTACCGATTCACGCCCCTCCTTGAACCGTTTTGCCCATTCAAACACGCGTGTTTTCGACATGCACTCGTCTCCATAGACCACCTGCAATTTTCTAAGGATTTCCGGGGGTTTTTCGCCAGATTTCACTAAAAATTGAATCACAACACGTTGCTTGTAATTTGAGTCACTCATTTTCACGACGCCACTAAAAAAAGTTACCTCCAAAAAATACACATAAATACAAACCAAACGTGCTATCGACTTCAACCTTGGGCTGAAACTAAAAATCTTTGATTGGGTGATTCAGAACTTATCTAAAAGGATTTGGGAATAGATACGTCATGAAAAATGGAGTCGATATAGTAAAAAAAATTGTATAAAATCCTTATAGTTTCCGAGTAAAATATTATTGAAGTTGAAGTATTTTCAATCTTTACATCGCTGGGCCACTGTAGTTTCTAGACAGGCGATTCCGAATATTGAAATCCGATTAATTTTTATAGACATTAATGTTTCTGTGACGCCATTGTTAACAATAGTTTTTCAAGTGTCAAAAAGAAATTATTAGAAACCATTCGACCCTTTCCAAAAACTCCTAAGACTCCTAAGGAAAATTGATATAAATAGAAGCAAGAGATAAAGGGCAATATTGACAAAAACTCCAGAGAAGATAGTACTTGAAGAGGAAGCAGCCAGAATAAGGAAAAATAATGTGAATAAAGTAAAAAGGACCATTTCAAAGAAAAAAAGGAGATTCAGTTAAGCTTGTCGGATGATGACGATGCTCTATGTTTATATTGTATAAGACCATACTCCAATGACAAACATGGTGAAGAATGGGTGAAATGCCAACACTGCGAAGCCTGGGCTGATTCCAAATGCAGAGGTGATGATGAAGGTTTATTCTTTTACTGTATTAATTGTAGAGACTGATTTTATCTTTTAACTTAAGATCTTCATGTTCCTTTTATTTACATAATTTTTTAATATTATTTACTTACGTTTTTTTTTTTGTATCAAAAGGAATATATTTTGCGTTATCATTGAAATGTTTGTGTTATACATAGCTCGTACAATTGTTCCAGGATCTGTTACTTTTGTCTCCAGGTATGGAACAAATGTAACACGTGACGTAACTATACAAATTATTTTTTTATTTGTTCAATTAAAGAGCTAATGCAATTCTATCTCCAGTAAACTAAAGTTAAACCTTTAAGCCTATAGTTTTCAAAATTTAAGAGTATTATGTTTAATAGGTACAAAGTGGTGCCGTAGTATATTTATCCCCGGTCTGCGCTACATCTAATCATATAGATGTGTCGATACATATCGCGGACGCTTGAAGCATATATGTCTAACAGAAATTCAGCACTGTTTACATTAAGTACAATGGAGTTGATGGATATCATTTTAATTTATTACGCTGTGAAAATGCTTTAGCAGAACGATTTTCCGGTAAACGTGCCAAATGCATACCATGTACAGCATGTCCCAGCATTGACACCAAGGGATTGGACGAAGAGGACTGGCACCATGGTTGCCATGATCTCCTGACTTTAAATCATTTCTTCTTTCTTTTTATGGGGATATTTAAAAAATGAAGTGTATCGCACTGAAGTGGATACATACTGCTGATGATTTACGGAAACGTATCATAACTTACTAATTCAAAATGGAGAAGAACTAGAAACATTTGTGTTAGTTTGTAGAGACTGGGTAACATGAGCCCAAAATGTTGTTGCGTTTCTTTACATTTTTTTCCAGCCGCAAATTGCCGCCTTATCAGGTTCTGCGGTTTAAATGTTCTAATCACCCTGTATAATTTTATTTGCTAATAGAAATGCAATATTTATTTTTTTCTGCTAAGTTCACTTAAATATTACCCCTTCTTGCAAGGTTTCTAGCGGCAGCAATATTTCTTGTCTTGTCTCTAAGATTTTTTTCAAATTTTTACTTGTCTTGCAATGTTTGCAAGGCCAGATTGGCAACACTAATATGAATAAGAACATTTACAGTTTTAATCTAAAATTTAGGAATACTTCAATTTTCCGCTACCAACAGAACTATTTTAAAAAAGCCCACGATAAATATTATCTAATAGAGCGTTAATATGTTTACTAATTATTATAAATTAATATTCCGTTAATAGAAATTTTTTAGACTGAAGTTCAAGTAAAGGCGATATACCGTATATAAATCATACTTATATGTGAAAAAATAGATAAATAAACAGTGTTATTACTAGTTTTAATCAATAGCGTTTTTAAAAAATCTATGCGTATCAAAATAAGCAAGATTTAGACTTTATAAACATGAATTAATAAACAAAACTGAGGTAAAAATTTACTTTATATTTCACTTTCTTATAATTTCGTTAATAATACCCAAGATTGGAGATATACAGAGTTTCCGGGAAAATGTGAGAAATCTCTCGGGTGCAGATAGAACATGAAAAAATAAGATAACAAGTTCCTATAATTTTTTTCCCAACAGGCCTCCCTACAGAGAATTTAATACAAATTTAATGTGATGGGCACTAGTAAGGACCTCTTAAAATAATGTCCTTCAAACATATTTAACTTTTTTAGTTTATCAGGGGCGAGCTAAGCTTTACAACTTAATGCATAAATTTTTAACACCCTGTATGATAAAGACTGACTGACTGAGTGCTGGGACACCACTACGTTTTTTAAATTTTGTATTTTTTCGGATTAAACATCTTAAAATGAAAATTTCCTGTTGTTTGAATGACCTTCGTATACTTTGTTGCCGAGAAAAAAAAATAGAAATCCCGGTCAAAATGACAAGATCTTTCTTGAGATAAATGTTAATAATAATAATTCTAAACAAAATATTATTATTATTAAATCGAAGCGTGGTATTATGAATTTTAATCCAGTAGTGTGTTAAAAGATCTTTAATCCACGGAAACCAGACGTATTAAACCTTATATATGCAGTCTGAGGTGGAGGAATATGATTATGAATAGCACTAGCAACGAAATCCCACGTTTTCATTAGGATTCATGTTAGGAGAGTTGGCTGGCCAATCTAATCTATTGGTATGACCTAGTATGACCTGCTTCGAGTGTCTCTTGAACCCTTCTTGCGCGATGTGGTCGAGCGTTGTCGTCCATAAACACAAAATTTGTACCTAATTTATTACGTAGGAGGTAGATAATGGGCGTAATAACTTGTTCGATGTAAATTTGACTGGTCATATTCTGTGGTATGCGAATTAATGGGGTACGGCGGTTGAGCATTATTCCACCCCAAAACATTACGGTATCCCCTTCATACGAAGCAACTTCACGGGGAAAATGAAGTCACTGTTTGCGACCTGGTTCTCTACAGACTCTTTGTCGATGGTCATCAGTATCCATGCCCAATTCTGGTTTCGTCTGTAAATAAAACCCACCGCCACTGGCGTAAAAGGCCCTATGCTCTCGTGCTCACTGGAGACGGGCAGCACGATGCCTTGGAAGTAGAATGGGGACCCGTAATGGTCTTCTAAATTTGCGTTGTGGAGTCGTCTTCGAATAGTATGTGTCAATATAACACGGCGAAACGTACGTTGAAAGTGGACCCTGAGAGCTGAAGCTGAAGATGTGTAGTGTCTACGGGCATATTGAGCCAAATACCGATCCTCCCTTTCATTAGATACTCGAGGACGTCCACTACGTGGTCTGTTTTCCACTGTATCAAATTCTTTATATCTGTGTACTATTCGTACAACAGATGATCTAGGAATGCCCAACATGTTCGATTCTGATGATTAGAATGTCCTGCATCATGTAAAGCAGTCATTCTTGCCCGGGTAAACGCAGACATTTCAAGTCCTGGCATTATAATGTATAGAAATTCAAAGCAACACTTGGCTGAATACACTGCCACACTGACCAGATTTGTAAAAAGATTGGTAATAAAGTAAAGGTTCATGGCCTGCAATTTTTTATTGTCTTTTATGTTCCCTAAGTACATGTACTTTTTTACCACATTAAGAAAAACCACTAAGTTTAATCGAATCATTTTATATACAGAGGGACTTTTGACGTTGCATGTATTAGTATTACCATCTTCCAAAGATTGGAATATTTTCCAGCTATACTAATAACAGTAGGTACAAATAGATATTAATCTACATTCTATAATAAAAATATGGATTATGCCTTTCCGTTTGTTAAGTCGGTCCATCAAAGAAGATGTAAATTTAACTAAGACAAAAATGGATAAAAGATAGACAGCTAACATGTACTGCAAAAGTTTTTATCTCATCGACACACGCTTCCTTTCTTGTGAGGGACGTAATTTATTTAAAATGTACACGCGACAGTTGCTTTACTTGACTTGTTATTGTTCAACACAACAAGGAAATACCAAAGTTCCACTTATTGTCGACAAGATATCCAGCGATTTTTTTACGGCACGCATGAAAACCATGATGGAAAGATGTAATTCTGTTTGAAGGAGTGAAGTTTTTCGTATGCTCAACTATTCTAAATTTAGATATAATTGTATTTTATCAAAATGGTTGCATCACCAGACATGTTTAGTCTCGATGATACGTATCTAATTGTGCATGTAATGTTAAAAGTAAAAATAATGACTAACTGGTATTCTTCTTACCTATAAATATGTTAACAAATGGGCGTTTGTAGTTGAATATACATATATATTCGTAAATTCAACCCCAATATCCCTTTTCTGTAATTGATTGATGTGTACAATTGTTACTAACAATAATTAGATTATTAAGCAATTATTTTTTAATATTTTCCATTTAGCTTATAACTATGACAAAATGTGTTTCAATAATGTGATAAATTGAAATTAAAATACCTGACTTATAATATTAATGTTTAATTAATTTACTAATTTAAACAATTTGTATTGTCATTGATTTAGATTTCAAATAATAAAACTCAAAGCATTGACCTACTATATGCAACTATACATTGTACCGCCTGTATTACTGGTTGCATACCATTTATCACTATCACGAATTTACATGATTACATCCATTACATTAATTATAGTAAGATTTAAACATATTTTTTACTATTTTGTAGCACATAATATATTTTGTGGCATATACAGGGTGTCCGGAAATTATGCGTCAAGACTTCAGGAGGTGATTCCTCACAAGAAATTAGGGTCAGAGTTTTTCGAAATCTCAATATTAAAATTTTATTTTCGATATTTGTAAGTAACTTCTTAAGAAATCCAAATATTTACATAAATTTGTAAATCGGGGGTTTTTGCGGACGAGAAATTCAAATATGATTCTAATTTTGACGTCACTAGTAGAGGGCGCCTCTTATGGCACATCATGTTTCTTTCAAATGACAGAACTTTGTTGCTGCTCAGTGTATCCATCTGATTATTGAAACAATCGATTCTTCTACCTGTTTGTTATATTTAAAAAAGGTATACCTTATTGAAGTCGTTAGGAGTAACAGTTTTCGAAATAATCTTATTTGAAATATTCAGTGCACCGAGTAAAAACTGTTTTGGATTCAGTTAAAGTGCCTTTTCTACTGAAAATACAGCAAAATGTTACTTGAAAAAGTTGTTCAGAACGGTAAATTATGGAGGTGCAAAATTTAAAAAAAATCGGCCTGCTTTGATAAAATCTTTGTGCTTTGTTGAAAAATGAAATCAAACCTCGCCAATCTTCTTGAAATTTTGCACATCTCCATAATTTACGATTCTGAACCACTTTTTGAAGTAATATTTTACTGTATTTTCAGCAGAAAAGGCACTTTACCTGAAACCAAAACAGTTTTAACTCGGTGCAGTGAGCATTTCAAATAGGATTATTTCAAAAATGGTTACGTCTACCGACTTCAGCAAGGTATACCTTTTTCAAATAAAACAGGTAGAAGAATCGATTGTTTCCATAGTCCGATGGATACATTAACATGCAAAAAAGTTCTGTCATTTAAAAGAAACATGATGTGTCACAAGTGGCGCCCTCTACTAGTGACGTCAAAATTAGAAAAATATTTGAATTTCTCGTCCGCAAAAACCCCCGATTTACAAATTTTATGTAAATATTTGGATTCCTTAAAAAGCTATTTATTTACAAATATCGAAAATAAAATTTTAACTTTAACACCTCGTATCTCCGTTAATATCGAGTTTTCGAAAAATTGTTATAGGACTTTGTGACCCTATTTTTTGTGAGGAATCACCTCCTGAAGTCTTGATGCATAATTTCCGGACACCCTTGCGTCCTTGCTTATAATTACCAGTTAAATAATAAAAACCCTTGACAATGTCTCTTAAGATTATAAATATAAACAAAAGCTCTGCACAAGAGTTCAAAGATAACATATCTTTATAACAAAGCTGTATATCATATATCTACACATCAAAATGAATATAATAACATTAAACATACGTATGTTATTATATTCATTTACCAATACAATTTTGTAAAAATAATCAGAAAGGGCTGTTCGAAAATGATAAAAATACACTTTTGCATGGCACACATAAAACCTGATAAGGTGACAAATCATGCATTCTGCTACCGGACAAAAAATGGAGAGAAAGTCCCAAGGAAAGAAAATAAAATAAAAAAGTTTGACATATACCTGATGTTCCAACAAAATTTCGTTCCCGTCTTACCCAGTGTCTACAAACTAACTAACACAAATGTTTCTGCTTCTGTTTGTTTTGAACTCATAAGTTATTGGCAGCAACTATGATACATTTGTGTAAATTATCATTAGTAGGTATCCACTTTGGTGCAACACACTTCATTTTTTAAATTTCTCCACAAAAAAGACGTTCAAGTCAGGACATTGTGATGGCCATGGTACCACTCCTCTTCGTTTAATCGTTTGGTATTAACGCTTGGACACGCTGTTCTTGGTATGGATATAATTAAACCAATGTATGTGTATGAAACGCCACACTGCTGCAATATGCCGTAGACGGTCTAGACCTCCGTCTCTTCCACGATTTGAGATGTCTAGAGATTACAGTAGCCCACCGATGTAAAAGTTGAAAATACTACAATTTCAATAATTTTTTACTCGGAAACTATAAAGATTTTACAAACATTTTTTTTACGATATTGATTCCATTTTTCGTGACGTATCTATTCCCAATTTTTTATAGATAAGTTCCGAATCACCCTGTATATTTTTTACTACTAGTATATGTTTTAATACATATTGTTAAATGCATATATGGTTGCCTATAAGTACCATTAAAATATAGTACATAAAATGTAAAAATATCTCTGAAAAGAATAGATGACCAGTAATACCATCACTATTATTGGTAATTGCCCGTAATTTAATTATTTAATATTTCATAACTGATATCTCATGTGTAACAAATATAATACTTTACTCAAAAACAAAATTGATCTATTTAACCCAATAGTAGCTAAAATCAGTATGTACACAGTTTTTTGTTATT
This sequence comes from Monochamus alternatus, assembly GCA_037114965.1. Taxonomy (NCBI): domain Eukaryota; kingdom Metazoa; phylum Arthropoda; class Insecta; order Coleoptera; family Cerambycidae; genus Monochamus; species Monochamus alternatus. Next base: position 5,433,755 of record CM073426.1, on the reverse strand, counting down.
TTTTTTTTAAGTTTTTCAAGCTACGACTTGTTTTGTTTTTTGCTTTTTATCTTCTAAATTGCAATTTTTTATCCACCTGTAATTGGTACAGTGTACTGCAGGTTGCTTAAACTTTAACTGTAATATACTTATATGTAAATCTAAACATATAATTCTTTTCTTTTTGTTAAATTTAAATTTCTAAACATTTTTCTTTATGTATTTAAATCTTGTGAAATAAAACGCAAACATAAAGAAAATAACTGTTTATTCCTTTGGTAGTGAACTGAACAGACATACAGGAACTATCGTCTACTTATATTTATTTATATGTGTATGTACATTTAGCATTGAACCAAAATGACCCTTATTTATACTAACAAATAAAAAATGTTTTTCACTACATTACAAAAATAACAACTACAATGTACAAAATATATGGCAACATTTAAATGCAAATTCTTTGGATTATATTATTTAATCAACTTCCTCTATGGTTGGACCACTTTGATTCCCACCATTACCACCCCTAGGCATGCCACCAGGCATTCCTCCAGGCATTCCACCGGGCATTCCACCAGGCATTCCACCAGGCATTCCACCGGGCATTCCTCCAGGCGCAGCACCACCTCCGTAAAGTTTAGACATGATAGGGCTGCAGATACGAGTCAACTCTTTCTGTTTGTCTTCATACTCTTCTTTTTCAGCCAGAGTGTTGCTATCAAGCCATCTAAGAGCATTTTCACATTCTCTTTCCACCATACTCTTGTCATCGGAACTTAATTTGTCTCCACAGTCTTGAGCTGCTTGTTTCACTTGGAAAATGTACGCCTCAAGCTGATTTCGAGCAGAAACCCTCTGTCTTTGCTTCTCGTCTTCATCTTTGTATCGTTCGGCTTCTTCCACCATCCGATCGATGTCTTTTTGTGACAATCGGCCTTTGTCGTTCTTGATGGTTATGTTTCTTTGGTTTCCGGAGCTGGTATCCTTTGCGGAGACGTTTAAGATGCCATTAGCGTCCATGTCGAATGTTACTTCGATCTTTGGTACGCCTCGAGGTGCAGGAGGGATGCCCGTCAAGTCGAAAGTGCCCAGTAGGTTGTTATCCTTCGTCATGGCTCTCTCTCCCTCAAATACTTGGATGGTTACCGCTGGCTGGTTATCTGCATACGTTGTGAAGCTCTGGGTTTGTTTGCAAGGAATTCTAGAGTTGCGTTCGATGATTTTCGTCATGACACCACCAGCCGTTTCAATACCCAGTGAAAGAGGAGCGACATCAACCAGTAATACATCTTGAATCTTGGAATCTGTGGAACCAGTTAATACTGCTGCTTGGACCGCTGCGCCATAGGCTACGGCTTCATCTGGGTTGATAGAAAGATTTAGAGACTTGCCATTGAAGAAGTTCTGCAGGAGTTGTTGGATTTTGGGGATACGAGTTGAGCCGCCCACTAGGACTACATCGTGGATCTGTCCTTTGTCCATTTTGGCATCATTTAAAGCTTTCTCGACTGGCTGGAGCGTTCCCCTGAATAGATCGGAGCAAAGTTCTTCAAATCGGGCTCTGCTGATCTTTGTATAAAAATCGATTCCTTCGAAGAGAGCATCGATTTCAAGAGTAGCTTCTGTACTAGATGAAAGTGTACGTTTTGCTCTCTCGGCTGCCGTCCTCAGTCTTCTCAAAGCCCTGGGGTTGCTCCTCAGGTCTTTCTTGAATTTACGTTTGAATTCGTCAGCAAAATGATTGACCATTCTGTTGTCGAAGTCCTCTCCACCCAGATGAGTATCACCGGCTGTTGCTTTTACTTCGAATAGGGACCCTTCGTCGATGGTCAGGATGGATACGTCAAACGTACCACCACCCAAGTCGAAAATGAGTACGTTCTTCTCTCCCTTCAAGTTTTTGTCTAGACCGTAAGCCAAGGCTGCCGCAGTGGGCTCATTAATAATTCTCAGTACGTTGAGCCCCGCAATGGCACCTGCATCTTTCGTAGCTTGCCTCTGGGAATCGTTGAAGTACGCTGGCACCGTAATAACGGCATCTTTAACAGGCAGACCCAAGTAGGCCTCCGCTATTTCCTTCATCTTGGTCAACACCATAGAACTAACTTCTTCCGGGGCGAATTTTTTAACTTCACCCTTGTATTCTACCTGGATCTTCGGTTTGCCGCCATCGTTGACAACCTTGAAGGGCCAGTGTTTCAAGTCCTGCTGAATTTTTGGGTCGTCGAATTTGCGGCCAATTAGCCTCTTGGCGTCGAAGACGGTGTTGCTGGGGTTCATCGCTACCTGGTTCTTAGCGGCGTCGCCGAGGAGACGCTCGGTGTCCGTGAAGGCAACATAACTGGGTGTCGTCCTGTTGCCTTGGTCGTTGGCGATGATTTCCACTTTTCCGTGTTGCCATACCCCTACACAGGAGTAGGTGGTTCCCAAGTCAATTCCAACTGCTGGAGCTTTCACCATTCTGATATTTTTTCTTCGAATAACTTTTAGTAGTAGTTACACACAACTGTATTACTCTATGGAATGTTTTACACAAAACTCGATCGCTTTGGTTAACTTCTGTTTACTTGCTATCGTCTTCACTGATTTGAATTAACTGAACTCCCGCTCGCTGCCACTGCTTTTATATAAACGGCATAATTCGACGCGAACGCTCCCGACTACTCTCGAACATGCGATCGATTTGTCTGGAAGTTTGTCGCACAACTACGTTTCACAAATGTTTATTATCGTTTATTACTGACCTTCCTTTACAATTAACGAGGATATTTGATAGGTAATATAGGTATTCTTTAAATTTGGCATCTATATGTGACAATAATTATAAAAAATACGCATAAAAACCGCAAAAGCATTAAATTCAGACAAGAGTAATTCGGTCAAGTGGAGTTTCATTTTATATTCGTGAAAATAAATTTCCTTTAAAAAAATGTTTTATTCACAGTTTTAAATCGACATTATTCTGTGTTACAATAAGCTGAAAGGTTTAGGAACTGACAAAATTTGTGAATTTGTTCTGTATATTTATTTTTTAGTATTTATTGTACCTAATATTTCTCTAACTATATAGGAGGAAATAAAAATGTTCTGTCGTCCTACATTTTCGTTTTCATAGATCGTAAATGTGTACAGGTGTCCTACAGTACCTCAGTGTTAGGGTTTTAGTTTAATAAAAGAAATTTATTTTAATTTACCCTCACGTAAGCAAAATATATACCTACATAATAATGTTAATTATTTTGTTTACGATCGAGTAATATGACCTCCAACTGCTAACATTCATTTAGGCACGTATCCTGATATATATATCCCATATCCTGATGATATTTTTTATATCTAAGTTTGGAAAAAATTATTAGATACCAGAGGGAAAATTCGTACGTACCAGAACAATGTCTAAGAACGTCATGGATTATTTTTTTGAAACCTTTGTTTCACGTTTAAATTTCTACAGCCTATTTATAGATGTTATGATAACCGTGAAAATAGGTAAAGGTACAATCATTTACAATAACAATGGCATTTTAAAATTAATTCTTCGATTTCTTTAGAACTGCTGACATATTCGTAATGAAATTTAATTTCGACGCTTACTCAACATTTGTTCTTAATTGTTTCACTCACCAATACAGATTTTATGAAATTTCTACTCAGAACTTCCAGAAGATCAAAAACTGTTTTAAATGAATATCATTATTATGGCAAAAGTATGTTGTTACCTACCTATAGGTACAACATTTATTAAATTATCATTATTAATTCATTATTATTCATTAATTCATTATCCTACACATTTATTTTTCTGTTAAATTGTAACCGTAGCATTTTCATATTTCCCACTAAGCATTTTCTAGAACAGACCCATATAAATCTAAAGAAACCAATTCAATTATTTGCCTAATAATCATAGTCCAGGTGTACATTTAATTTGAATGGGGCAACAATCCCTCGTGGACCGTAATCTGAAGCTGTGGGTAACGAACGTTAGGCTTAACAATTTCTTCCTGAAGGACGTTCGAGGTTGTTCTCGAACTTGAAAATCAATAGTGCGTATCCTTCCAGAACACGTACGCATGGGATACGGTAAAATAAACGAAAAGGGTGATAAAGTTACCCCTAAAATTCAGCGACAGCCGTTATACCTACCTTCTTGTCCTATTCACATCATATATAAAATAAACTCCAACATATCTAGAAGGATCTGGAAGATTTCTGCACGTCCGCATATGATAAGGTAAATTGTGGAAAGGTGGGCTCATAATCCGTAGGAATGTATGTACGCTCTATGACGGATGAATTAAGATTATTATACAGAGTGTCTTGCAAGTCGTTACAATAACTTTAGGAGGTGATAGAATACGTGATTTTGAGTCGATTGAAACAAACATATCTATATACCAAGTGTTACAATATTTGTGATAATAAATTTTTTAATGTAACCTTTCTTTTCTACAATTATTGAATTATTGACTTCATAAACATGATTTTTCTACTTTGTAAAAGCGTCAATTTTAAATGTGGTTTTAATTTAAACCTTGGTGTGTAGGTTTATTCCGATATTATTAAAAACTAAACAATGCTCAGTATGTAACAAAATTGGTTTAAGAAATGAAGAAGAAGAAGAAGAAATATTAGTTTTAAAAAGGGTTGTTTTTCATCTACACTTCAATATCAAAATTATTGTAATTAGAAACTTTTCAGATAGAATAAAATTATACCAGATTATTTATCGATATTACACAGGGTGTCCCGGAAATCCATGTACCGGAGAGCCACCTTAGATTTTTAAGTTGAAAATACTAACATACCTACATGCAAAAATGCACCGTTAGCGCGTTAGAGAGCGTCAAAGTTTTTGAGAAAAATCTAATAATCAGTTATAAGACGGAAATACGTTGAACGATTGAGATGAAATTTGGTATATAAAAACATATCAGTAAACGGCCGTTTTGATGTAATTAATATTAATTGCCGACTTGCATAAATACTTTAAACTGGATACCTCGGTGAAAAAGCATTCATTTTCTTTTTGTATATTATTTGATTTTCACAATTTTTTTTCTGGTAGAAGTTAACACTTTTTAAAGTAAATTCTGACTCTTACAAAATTTTCATAACTTGTGCCGTTTAGTTGCAAAAGATATTTTCATGCAGACCTAACCTAATATAACATTTATTATAAAATGATATTAGCTTCTTATACTTTCGTTTTAAAAATGTCGTTTCGTTACCTATTTTACCTGGACGAGTGACAATTGAAACGCATCCCAATTGAAATACCCGTTGTGAAAACGTCATTAGATAACCTTTTATTGTATAGGTACCTTGACAGTGAGGAACAGACACTTTTGTCAAAGTTTACAGAATAATTTATTCAGAAAACTTTGCTTTTGTATTGTTATTATTACAAATAGGTACGTACCCCCGAATTGTTTGTTCATTAAAAGTCATGTTTAAATATGTAACTAAGTCTCTAAACAGGTATTTTATGTCGAATGGAACAATTTTTATTTTTAAAATGGTATTTATAAGTTAGCATTGTAATCATTGTATAATATTTATTTACATGGTACCAAAGTTTACAGAATAAATATAAATAAATAAATTATAAGATGTTATGAAAACAATGTGGCTTACATGGGTTATTAATTTACAATAATATATAGAAACGAAATAGGTGTCTATACAATAAAAATGTATTTTGAGTACTTAGTAGCTAGATAGATAGAGTAACAACACACATGCATTGAATACTATGTACAACCTTATATATTTTAATTTATCTAGGGTTATTACACAATGGGAATGGATCCCATGGTCCTATTCCGTGAAGTTCCAGACGTCGGGTGGGTCTCAATTAACTTTAAGTTTGAAATGTAAATTGGAATGTTCTGTAAATAGTTTAAACTTCAAAAGGTATCGTACCTAAATGTTGTATAAACATTTTAATATAGGTACTTTAGCGCAATTCATATAGGTAAATTATGAAAATAAATAATAATCCAGATACACGTACAGTGTATACAGTTTATTTATACACAAACAATCCTTATTTACAGTGAAATTTGCACGAGAATACAAAAAATAATAGTATTTACTAATTACAAAGTAAACAGTATGGTTTTATTATTAGACTTTATTTTTATTTTGATGTAAGGTGGCGCGATAATCCTAATCGATTGTTCTACAAATTTCAAGATGTCGGAACGATCCAAACTGCACTGAGAAGAAATCTTTAAATTCCTGTAACATATTAAATAATAAATTAGTGGTGACGACTTTACTAAATTGATTTGATTATTAGGTATTTTCTTAGTTTTTGTTTCAACATGAATTTAAAACATTTGCGCTCAAATTTGCGAAATCTTGATAAAATAGTAAACTGCAACAGAACTTATTAAAAATTGTATTCTCTAAAGTAAAATATTAAAATACTTACATAGTTACTTTCTAGACCTTTTATTTAATTCACATTTTCTTGATCATAATGATAATATAATGTATATATGAACTAAACAAATTTAAAAAAAAATATGTATACATTCAAATTTTGCTAAAGATACATATCTTTCAGTATAAACTAAGGTATAATAATTTTCCTAACATCATTCTTGAGTACCCATTAATATTAAAAGAAAAATAGTAATATAACAGTAAGATAAACAGTTTTAAAAAAATCGTAAACCTTTTCTACAACCTTCCAAACCATAAACTTCATAAAAAATATATTAAATATGGATTTCTTTGAACTGAATGTTTATTTGTCTTTGTTAACAATAAAGAACTGTATAATTAGTTTTCTTATACAAAATTTCCACAAAATATAAAATATACCTATATTACTTATATTCAGTAAATGATTATAAAACAAAATGTGCAAAATCTGCTATGTAAATTTAAGCCGATGGCATTGAGATCTATCAACTTTGTAACTGTTGCTCGGTTGTCAATTTCTTCCGTGAATTTTGTTTTTGTCATTAAAATTAACAACCTTTCATAGCTATTTTCATTCGCATTTTTAATATATATGTTCAGTGTTCAGTTCTTTTTGATATAATTTATAATATATTACGTTACAACACAACAACAAAAAACATCAATTTTATTTTTCTTTTTTATTTATCTAATTTTAAATTTTCTTGGTTAAACAATAATTACTTCTTAAAAAAATTAATGTATTTTACTACAAAACATACCAATATTTCCATTTATAAACACTGTTATGGATTTCATTTCTGTTGTAGACTATAAAATGTAGGCCTCCGTGCAGTTAAGTATGTCCCCGACGCTAGATGTTTCCCGAACCGACTAGTCTATTCGCAACGGTTCGAAACTGTTCGGGTCGATATTGTCAAATCATATATAAGCCGAGGCTGGTCGGCGGGACATCAGAGTATTTGAATACAGCGACAAGTAAACGAACGAACAAAGCGAAGCAAAGCGATTTTATTTTTAACTTTTAAACAGTTAAAGCGATTATTACGTTTGTAGTGAAAAATAGTTCAGTGTGAAATATCGAAATGGTGAAAGCTCCAGCAGTTGGAATTGACTTGGGAACCACCTACTCCTGTGTAGGGGTATGGCAACACGGAAAAGTGGAAATCATCGCCAACGACCAAGGCAACAGGACGACACCCAGTTATGTTGCCTTCACGGACACCGAGCGTCTCCTCGGCGACGCCGCTAAGAACCAGGTAGCGATGAATCCCAGCAACACCGTCTTCGACGCCAAGAGGCTAATTGGCCGCAAATTCGACGACCCAAAAATTCAGCAGGACTTGAAACACTGGCCCTTCAAGGTTGTCAACGATGGCGGCAAACCGAAGATCCAGGTAGAATACAAGGGTGAAGTTAAAAAATTCGCCCCCGAAGAAGTTAGTTCTATGGTGTTGACCAAGATGAAGGAAATAGCGGAGGCCTACTTGGGTCTGCCTGTTAAAGATGCCGTCATTACGGTGCCAGCGTACTTCAACGATTCCCAGAGGCAAGCTACGAAAGATGCAGGTGCCATTGCGGGGCTCAACGTACTGAGAATCATTAATGAGCCCACTGCGGCTGCCTTGGCTTACGGTCTAGACAAAAACTTGAAGGGAGAGAAGAACGTACTCATTTTCGACTTGGGTGGTGGTACGTTTGATGTATCGATCCTGACCATTGATGAAGGATCTTTATTTGAAGTTAAAGCGACAGCCGGTGATACTCATCTGGGGGGAGAGGACTTTGACAACAGAATGGTCAATCATTTTGCTGATGAATTCAAACGTAAATTCAAGAAGGACCTGAGGAGCAACCCCAGAGCATTGAGAAGACTGAGGACAGCAGCCGAGAGAGCAAAACGTACACTTTCGTCTAGTACAGAAGCCACAATTGAAATCGATGCTCTCTTCGAAGGAATCGATTTCTATACAAAGATCAGCAGAGCCCGATTTGAAGAACTTTGTTCCGATCTATTCAGGGGAACGCTCCAGCCAGTCGAGAAAGCTTTAAATGATGCCAAAATGGACAAAGGACAGATCCACGATGTAGTCCTAGTGGGCGGCTCCACTCGTATCCCCAAAATCCAACAACTCCTGCAGAACTTCTTCAATGGCAAGTCTCTAAATCTTTCTATCAACCCAGATGAAGCCGTAGCCTATGGCGCAGCGGTCCAAGCAGCAGTATTAACTGGTTCCACAGATTCCAAGATTCAAGATGTATTACTGGTTGATGTCGCTCCGCTTTCACTGGGTATCGAAACGGCTGGTGGTGTCATGACGAAAATCATCGAACGCAACTCTAGAATTCCTTGCAAACAAACGCAGACCTTCACAACGTACGCAGACAACCAGCCAGCCGTAACCATCCAAGTATTTGAGGGAGAAAGGGCCATGACGAAGGATAACAACTTATTGGGCACTTTTGACTTGACGGGCATCCCTCCTGCACCTCGAGGCGTACCAAAGATCGAAGTAACATTGGACATGGACGCTAACGGCATCTTAAACGTCTCCGCAAAGGATACCAGCTCCGGAAACCAAAGAAACATAACCATCAAGAACGACAAAGGCCGATTGTCACAGAAAGACATCGATCGGATGGTGGAAGAAGCCGAACGATACAAAGATGAAGACGAGAAGCAAAGACAGAGAGTTTCTGCTCGAAATCAGCTTGAGGCGTACATTTTCCAAGTGAAACAAGCAGCTCAAGACTGCGGAGACAAATTAAGTTCCGATGACAAGAGCATGGTGGAAAGAGAATGTGAAAATGCCCTTAGATGGCTTGACAGCAACACTCTGGCTGAGAAAGAAGAATATGAAGACAAACAGAAAGAGTTGACTCGTATCTGCAGCCCTATCATGTCTAAACTTTACGGAGGAGGTGCTGCACCTGGAGGAATGCAAGGTGGAATGCCGGGAGGAGGATGTGGTCAGCAAGCCGGAGGATTCGGTGGTTCTCAGGGAGGTCCCACAATTGAAGAAGTTGATTAAATTGTTTTAATAACATAATATCTAGTCATATTTGTTTTTGTACTGATTAAATCTGTGATAGATTAGCATTGAACCAATAAACACCTTAATTTTTATAAATTTATATTTGTTTTATTTGCATCCTATGTTCCATAAAAGAAATTTTGATTCATTATTCATGCTGAAATTTAAAAAAATGCCACCACTACTAAAGTGGTCATTATTCTAGTTATTACAATACCAATTTTTTTTATTTACACTTATTTAATGTTTGGGATACAAATGGTGACAAACTGACGATAGTATACTCGCGTCAAGAATTCAGACATCTTACGTCACAGCTGACGCTACACATTTGTTTTTATTGTCAACATAATTTTCGATATTTGGTCGCGTTAAAAACAATCATTTTTCGCAATTTAGTGCAATATATAATGCAACCTTTTAGTGTAGTATATAGTTTTATTACTATCAGTTGCAGTTTGTTAAATATTTTGATGAAAATATAATGAATTATTCATTTGTTCGTATGACGTAAGACGTCTGAATTCTTGTCGCGAGTATATCCACTAAGTTCATCAAAATATAAAATAGTAGTAGTAGAAGTAATTTATTGGTGTCGCATATACAAAGTATTTACAATAATGTAAATGGTGGCCTAAACGATTAAGCCTGTTCATGTATTGAGGGTTGCATATGACATACCTAAGGCAAATTTAAACCCTGCTGCGTCTTTCAAGTGTATTACTTTGTTTATTTGGACTGATGGCCATAAACATTTTACTATCTACAGTAACTCTACGGCCACTATTTTTGTTACTGTGGTGTGGAATTGAGTGATCGATACTATATTGATAAAGAAAATGGAAAATAATTTGAAGAAACAGTGATTATAGGCATTTACTATTATCCTTGTTTATTATACAGGGTGAGTAGGGTGAAACTTACCAATATCCAGGAATGGATTCTTCACATCAAAATAATAAGAAAAAACTTAAATGTTGCGATTCTCATTTGTTTTCAAAGTTATGACATAAATTTCAATAAAATATTTAATTTATTGATTGATTTTATTCATCACAGTGTTCTTTGATTACATGTTAATAAACACCACCTCTAAATACTTTATGCTTTATCTACAAAGGGTGTTTGTAGCTCTCCTGATTGTGCATGTCTTGAGAGGCGTGTCGAATTGTGCCTTAAAAACAAATGAATATCACATAGCATGCTTTCCTTTAAGACTAGCGTTCTTGGACAAAAATAATATTTTAAATCAACTTACCTTAGTACAGTTTTACTTCCTTAAGTTATAGGCCTGAGAAAGGTTTTTTTTACGATAATTTTCTTATAATAAATTGTCGTAAAGCTACAAAAATTGTCACCTGATAAATTTTTGTAAACTTCCAAAACTAAAAATATTTTTCTACTACTACTACTATTTTTTTTTTTAATATTCGTCATTATTTGTCTTCAACTATAATTTCCTAAGTTTATGAGTATAGATTAACAAACATCCTTATGCATAAACAAGACTATTATTGGATTGTTGCAAAATCTGTTTGGCAATAAACTCTATTATTATTATTATTATTATTTTTAAAAATTTTGTTTTTGTCCATTCATACCTTCTGAAGCTCCAACTCTTTCGGAGGTGTTCTGAAGTCAAACAATGACCACTCTCTATTCTGTAGAGTCAATTATCATTAAGTTCGTAAAATATGTGTTATTTTTATTGTAAAAAGTATCAATTATTATTTATTTATTTTAACATCATTCCAAAATTATGGTGTTGTAGGTATAGAGAACAAATGGAAAACATTTTTTGTCCAACCAAATACAAAACAATTGGGATATCTTCAATTATTTATTAATAGTAAAACAAAAGAAGTACAGATTTTAGTGAAAATCCCTTACTCACTCCTTATAAAAATATAATTCCGGAACTCTACAAACGAGTTACACAAAGTTATCGTGACGTAAACTTGGCGGTATATTTCTCGGGGGACAGAGTAAGGCCCGGCAACGGAACGCCTGTTGGTTTCTTTGTTCCAGGTAACAATGATAACTTGTACCTTCTCATCAACTCGACGAAGAAGAGGAATAAACAGTGTTTGGCCAGAATCTCTCCTAAACATCTCCTTCTTCCTAAAAATTAAAAAAAATAAATAAAATCTCAAAATCATTTGAAGGAGACGTTGTAATAGTTATTTACAATATAAGTAATGAAAAGATTCATGTTACAACACGAGATGTTGAAGTTATTAAACGAGGGCTCAGCCGAGTTTCATAAAACATCAAGTGCAGTGATATGAATTTACAACAAGAATAATGTACAACGAAATAGTTATTTATGTACCAAGGGAGATTATGCCCTCAGGTGACAGGTTACAGCATGTTAGCTAAGGGCATAATCATCCTAGTACCTCCCGTGGTGCATACAATGTTTCATATTTCACTTCATACAAAATAAAAACTATAAAACTGGGGAACCCCCAATATTCAAAAGGGTCGTTTAGGGGCAATAGTGAACGAAAAAAAGTTATTATTTGCTATTTTATTTTGAGTAGGTCATGCATTCGATACCAAACTCACATTAGTGATTATTATTGTCACATTTAATTTGACGTTTATGATTTAAACGCTTATTTTATAACTGCCGCATTTATTTTTACATGTGTGTTTGTTTAGTCGGTATTGTACACACATAATTTCGTAATGTCTGCCACACTTAGTCGTCGAGAATATGTTAATATCATTTTTATTTATGGGTATTGCAATGGTAGTGCTAGTGCTGCAGTTGCTGAATATCGATGTGGCTTACCAAACAGAAGAGTGCCAAATAGACAACAATGCACGTGAAACTTGAATGTTTCCCAATATGAGAATTACATCTGAGAGGCAAGCTGGTTCTGGTCTAGCAGTGGAAGAAGAAATTCTAAATATGGGACGAGTTGTGCTAGATTGTCATCTTACTGGAGCTAGATATGTAGAAATTTTAGAAAATAATTTGACAGATTTACTGGACGATGTTCCATTGGATAGACAAAACATGTATTTTCAGCATGATGCCCATTTTAGTCGTGTTGTGATCAATCATCTTAACAATTGCTTTGGATCCCCTTGATTACTGCCTTTGGGGATGCTTTAAATCATTAGTATATGCAACAAAAATGAACACAAAATAGTCGCTATTCGATCGAATTGTCAATTGTGCGCTCATAAGGGAAAATCACCATGCACTTCAACGAGCTACCCGTGCAATCCACAAACCAGCGGATGCATGCATCGAGGCGGACTGTGGTATATTTGAAAATTCAATTAATTCACTATTGCCCCTTGAACACCCTTTTTGAACATGGGGGGTCATCCCCCAACCACCCTGTATAATATGTGGTCTGTGGCTGACATTTGTTCTTTTGTCAGAGACACAAGAAGTCACAAGCGAGGTTTGCTTAGTGGGTATTAATATAAACGTTTTTCTTTTTTTTCTTCTTTCATTAAAGCGCAAGTGCTGACATCTATTACTATTGACACTAAAACTGTTTATGGAACTGTAAAATTCATATTACTGAATGAAAGTAGACAAAACATTTTACCTAATCCGAAAGCAATGAGTCTTTCGTGAGATAGCAATTTTCCGTTTTCATCTAAAAACCTCTCGGGTCTGAACACCTCGGGATCCCCCCAATAGTCTTTGTCGTTGTGGACGGAATAAGAGCTAATTAATATAGTTGTTCCCTAAAAACAAAAAACAATATAAAACTACTTACTTATACAGGGTGCAAATTTCACCAACAAAGTTTAGCTCTATACTCACAACTATATACGATTTATGAAAAAAAGTTAAATAAAATTTGTTTGGTTTTTCATTTACAGCCCTCAAAAATACAATTAATTTAATTAATAACTTTGTATCTCCTTCACCGATTTACTTTAGTGAAATCGATATACTGTGTGGTATTCTTCTCCAGTTACCATCCTCTTTAGCAGTCAAAACTTTAACAGTGGTTATATTTTTTTTTAACAAACAGCAGCATTGATTGTTTGCAGTATTCTAAATAAAAATTGTGTGTCACATATTTAAAACTTTGAGATCAGTAAGCGATGAAAACAATGGTATTTACTGTTGATATCAAGTTAATCTAATCTAATAATTATCTACTTTTATACTAAATTATTTGATTTTGCTAGTTTTGTTTTAGATCGAGTTCTATTAGATTATTTAAGAAGGAGTTTTTTTGTTAATATCGTTTTTCTGAAACATGGAGCAAACGGCAATGATGGCATTAACCTGATAGGAATAGCAAACATTTTGTTTTCATCTCTTACTGAAGTCAAAATTTTAAATTTGTGACATTAACTACACAAATCGAAACATACAGACTTAACAAATAAATGTCATTTTTCTCAAGAATTGTTATCTGTGGGAGATTTTGTCAAGATATTTTTTTTTAGAATAATGCAACCTATTTCAATGTTGGTGTCCATTTAAAAAACAATACAACCTTTAAACAGTTTTGACCGCTAAAATGGGAATGTAACCGAAGAAAAATACCATCCAGTATATCCATTTCATTACTGTTTTAAGAAATAATAGTCCAAATAAATGTTCCAAATCTCAACGCAATCGGTAAAGGGGATAACAAAGTTGTTAAATATATTAGTTTTATTCTTGGCTTGTAACTCAAAAACCAAAAATTTGTTTTTAATTTTTTTTTTCGTAAATCGTATTTATTTATTATACAGTCAAACGTTGTTGGTGAAATTTGTGGACACTCTATGTATTCAAAAATACTAAAAATCGTTACCTTAGGAATGAAATACCCTTCCAGAGTCGTATCCCGGAGGACTCTTCTGGGCCCGGTAACTGGAGTCACGTGATAATATCTCTCTACCTCCAATAAAACTGCTTCAATATAAGGAACTCTAAGAGAAAAAAAATATTTCCATAAATATGTACAAAACACAATTGCATTTAGATACATAATATTATTATTACTATATTTTGATACCTATATAGAAATGACCGTATTTTATAGGCGAACTTACATACCTCACTCTGTCGCAATAATTGATATCTTCAGACTTCTTGAAGGCTTGATCGAGACAAGCATGAACCTTGGATTGAATGTCGGGATATAAAATCATCACCAAAAACGCAAAATCCAAGGTTGTGCTTGTTGTCTGGGCACCAGCAATGAAGATATCCAGGCAGACCATGACTAACTGTTCTTCTAAAAAGGAAAATAAAAATGTAGCATTAATAATAAAACATAGTAACAGATATTTATTGTAAGAGTGTTTTAGACAGAGTCCTATGCAGGAAGAGTGTTTAAACATGATATTGTAGTTCAAACATAAAATTTTTCTTAAGTGGATAAAACGGGACTGAAATATGAATGACATTTTTGAACATCAACAAATTCCTTCTAAAACTTGGTGAGAATCAGAATGTCATGACAAGATATGTTTGTTGCAACGGTGGATTGTAATTATGTGTATTTTTTCATTTAGTTTTGTTCAAAAAGGTGGTGAAAATTAAAGATGTAGTGTATTTCTCAAGAAATATCTGCAGAAGCTAAAAAAGGAACTCTGCATAAAAAGGCAAATCGAAATATCTTTATTACAAAAAACAATTTGCAGAATTTATTAGCTAGTAGGGCAGTCAATGAGGAAGTCATGCATGCATATTTTTATATTATCGACAATTTCGTAGGAAAATAAGCCTAAAAACGGTATTTAAAAATTTAGTGTGGCCACGGGCCTACAAAACTGTCGCCCCCACATCGTAGACCTGTGACGTCAGACGCCTTTACCGTGTATACCTAAATACAGCAGTGTGCTTTAGTTCATATTTGTATACGAATTTCCATGTTTTTGGACAACGCTATACATAGGTACGTTTAGAAGAGTTAATTTGTCATTTGTGATATTATTAGGTGTCGTTGTGTTAACAGACATTGGTATTGAATAAAGTTGCAAAATAGACTTGTGAGAAAAATGGGCACAAAAGAAGTATTGCATTATGTACAAATACAGCAGTACAAATATATTTCACCCTGTTAAAAAAATGAAATAAAAATGTTTAACAATACCGGAAGTGCACCACATCACCACTAATAATTATGACATTACCTACACAGTATCTACACTACGTATATACAGCATACAAAAATGCAAAAATACAAGGAACAAGCGCGCAAACCGCGCTGTAACGTTACACCAATGATATTGCGCTTCGGCAATATATTTGAATAAGTATATTATAATATCAATATTTTAATTATTATGTGATTACTGCCACTAGATTACCCTTGTAATACATTTCAGACCAATATAAAATCATGCAACTTCCCCATTTAGGAATTAATGCAATGTTGTTTTATTTTTGACCCTTCTTAATGCAGAAAAAGCTGGATATAGCAACAAAAATTCAATACCAATCTTCTTCTCGCAAACAAACAGTTTCGCTAGTGAAATAAAACCAATTTTATTTCCCTGGTGAATAAAGTGTAGGCTTTTACGACTATAAAGTGTGAATAAAAAGTCGAAATTACCTGTAAAGGTAGTCGTGTATCCATTAGCATTCTTCATCTCGGTGATGAAAGAATGAATAAGATCGTCACTAGCTCCAGCAGTCCAAGTCTTATAATGTTGCGTTACGGTTTCCATCAAAAGATCCCTCAGTTCGATGTTCAGTTTCATGATCAGATTGTATCCAGTTTTTTCGGGTGCTACGAACCTCAACCATGGGTGCTGGGTTAGAGTGCCTCCCGACATATCAAACACCTTTGTCCTTAACGACAGGAGCTCCAACAGTCGATTTAATCGACGATCCTTTCGATCTATCCGACTACCAGTCGTCAGCGCCCATAAGATATTTATTACAGCCGGTGCTACAACTTTACCGATCTGAACCGAGCTACCATTTTCCTGCAGTACACTCAACATCTCCGGTATCTCCTCTTTTACCATAATCTCCATGGGTTTCTTCCCGAAACCCAAACTGCGAAGGTGGGTCACTACAAAATTTCTCTGGATCTTCCACAGCTCCCCGTCTGTACATGTTATCCCTTAAAAAAATGTTAGAACATCAAATACCATTGCTTTCATATTCATGATTTAGTTTGAATGTTACCAATTGTATTGTAAGAATACAAAAAAAATTGGAACACATGGTGTTAAATGGGAATTCTGTGTTACTTCCCGTTTAAAAGTTATAAGCAATATCGTTCTGAAGAGTCTCAAAAGAAATACCACCTAAAAAGCACATTCATCAACTATTTTCTAACGATACTTGATCCTTCCACCGCTAATGTGATTTTAGGTGGTATTTCTTTTGAGACTCTCTAGTGCGATATTGCTTTTAACTTTTAAACGGGAAGTAATACAGAAAAAATTCTCTAATAAAAGTTTATTAGAAAAAAGAGAACTTTTTAACAGGAAACAAAATTTAGATATGTTTCTAGAAAAAATATAGTTAATGACGTCATTAGTCTCTTCTGTGAAATCCCAAAGATAATATGCACTTTCGATTGAAAATGAAGCTTATTTCATCCCATTAAAAATTTTTGTATCCTTACAGTAGGGTAGTGCTATCGAGTTTGAGACACCCTGTATACTTACCCCTTCTGGTTCCCATTGTCCGTAGCCGCATAAAAAAATTGTCGGGTCTTGCGTCATATTCATCCCCGAGTAGGACAGTCTTTACGACGGGATAAGAAAATACTGAGACGACGTATTCCTTTCCAAGTTTCAGGCCAAGTACTTTTGTGTTGTACCTTTTTGCTAGTTCTCCAAGAGCCAAATGTTGGCCACCTAAAGCTCGGGATAATTGTCGTAGTTCTGGTAAGTTTCCTATGAAAGGCAACCAAAAGGGACCTGCAAATTAATTATTCTTGATAAAATAGTAATTTTAAGTTGTTTAAAATCTACAATATTTAAGATTTTAAAAGAATATAAAAATGAACAATTAGTAAGACTATGTTCCGAAATAGGCTGAAACGGCTATCCGTGCTATGCTGTAATTAACATTGAGCATTGCAGAAGTTGAAAACGGAATGGCTGCCTCAGCATTCTCAGCAATATCACGAAAGGGAGAATTTTAAGTTAGGTTTAATCGTTGAGTACTGACTATTCACACAATTCAACAACAGTTTAATTTAGTTTCAGATGCCATTATGAATATGAATAGTGTAAAATTGTGTGTTTATAAATATGTTGCACTCAGTGGCGTAGCCAGAAATTTGACATGGGGGGGGGTTCAGTGAACAAAGTATTTCAAACTAGACTTTTTTAATAAAAAAAATAAATAATTTTTAATAAATTCAAACAATAAAAAGTGAATAATAAAAACAATCTCATCATAAACATGTAAATAATAAACAGGTACGAACAATATTTGTTACAAAAATGACAAAAATAAAATTAGGACTGAGTAGCAGGTGATTAGGGTTCACCTGCAACTAAGGCTGAAGTAGGAGATCTAGTTCACTGATCGCGTTGCTAAATCTTGGCGAATAGAGTGATTGCAGGTTTGTAGTGAGACATTACCTATATGACCCAACTAACCCAACCCATGAGGGGGTTCTGACCCCCAACCCCCCGTAGCTACGCTACTGGTTGCACTCTTCTAGTTCTCAAGATGAGAACGATTTCTATTGACAATTTTCCAATACATCAATTATTCGCCAAATCTTCATTTTTCTCAAATATCAAAAATTAGTAACTAAGGAAAAAAGGCAGTTATTCAAAATACATGTATCACTTGTCAGTTTCTATTTAAATTCAGTTATCCCCCACCACACTACCTTTTGTAAAATAGCAATTTCAGCCGAATATAGCAAACCAATATGCACTGCTATCACAAAAAATTTAATATCTACAAAAAGTAATCGGATTTCAATATTTGGAATCGCCTGTACCTACTACAGTAACCCAGCGATGTAATGGTTGCAAGTACTAAACTTTTTTACGATATTGACTTGATTTTTCGTGGCCAATTTTTTTTAAATAAGTCCCCTGTATTCACAAGTTTTTTTTGATATGCCTAAATTGTTTGCTACCTTGTGTATCGAAAATTAAGTGCTTTTTGGCAAAATATTAATTGAATAACTAACTTATTTTCGTCTAAGTATGTAACATATTTTTTATGAGTTACCCTCCCGACTTTTAAATCCCTCTTAAAGTCCTTCATTAACTTCGGTTAAGTAAATCTACGGACTTTACATGACTGTAAAGTCTCTTATTGCAACCGATTGTTCTTGTTTGTGTATTTTAATAAAATAATAAACGGTGGAATATTATTTGAGCAGTTTTCCATATTTATAATCGTGTATGTACATGGACAAAAGGTGTATTGAATATTTTATGTTGGCAGTAGGGATTTTTCTCAAAAATGGCGGTTGATTATGGTACTTTATCGATATCGAGACTTTACATATCTACATATTAGTTGTTTATAATATGAACTAAACTTGTTTTGTCACCTTTCGCGCGAAACGAAGATAAAATAGCGATAAAAAATGTAATAGGACTCTTATCAAATGTAAATGCGGAATAATGACATACTACCTTCTTCTTGGTATTTGATAATGGTGAGTGTTAACAATTAAAAAAATTGTTGATAGTACTAAAACATATTGATCTAAAAAATGGCCACCTCATGCACTTACTTACACGCTTGTGTTGGCATCAAATACATTAAATTGTAAAGAATAAAGACGCATAAATGGTTTATAATTGACCCATGACATTACTTACAATTTAGTCAACAGTTTTAGTAGTTTTGATTAACACATTTAACCCATAATTGGACTTTTTTATAAGTGAAACACATGAAGCCGAGCTGACTACATATGCATATATGTTATATGTTTGCGATCTACAATTAGAAAATATAGAGAATTGCATAGAACTATATACAGCTTTTTATATATTAGGTGTTCACTTTTAAGCTGTACAGGGTGACGCAAATTCGATAGTATGGGACTGGATATAAAAAATTTAAATAAAATTTGGGAAACATGGTGTTAAATAGAATAAGGCAAGCTCCATTTTCAATCGAAAGTATTATCTTTGGAATTTGACAGAAACGGCTAATGACGTCATCAAATATATTTTTCCCAATATCACCGTTGAGTGAATAAGTATTCACTCAACGATATCACCTAAAAATAACGTTAGCGGTGGAAGGATCAAGTAGTCGTTAAAAAATAATTGAATGTTCGTTGTTTAAAGTGCATAAATGTTATAAAATACTTCTATAAATGATACTGCAGGAAACAACTACTCCGAGGGCTAATGCCCCGACCGGCATTGAATTACATTCGCAGTATCTGTGTCAACAGCCAAGAACCCTTGTCGGCCACTCCACCAGACATAGACCGGTTCCGGGCTTGTTAGCCCTCATCAGTAAGCCAGAGGTGAGATGACCGACAATTGAACTGGCTGTTCCTTCATATGTAGGTTCACATATAAATCGAGTGCAGGTGAGATGTAACCGGTCTGCTACTTCCTTCTCGGCCTAAGCGGCTTATAGATTTAATGGCGCATCGCCCAGGGCGAGAGGTCTGCAGTTAAGTACCTACGACAATGTAGGTCGCTTCCTGCAAGACTATTTGATGTTAATACAAGCGTGTGGCCATTTTTTTAGATATATAGGTACGTAGCACTCGTAGCAACAAAAAGGTGTTCAGTTCCAGATCAGTATCATACTTTGAACCCTTCTCAAGTGGTACGTTTAGGTGATCATGCAACCCTCACTTCCTGTACTCATCTATTTGCTTTGAATTAACGACTCTATTATTTTGGATCTCAGGTATAAGCGATTCTCGGTGTACAGGTTAAAAGTGAACACCTAGTATACAGGGTGATTCATTTATAATGGGGCAGAGCTTAAGGGCATGTTGCTGACCTCAAAAAAGAGCGATTAAGTCAAATATGCTTTATCCGAATGTTGCTCCTTTTCGACCTACAGGGCCAAAGTTGAAAAAATAAATCACATTTTTTTATTATCTTATGAAATTTGGTATAGGGTTTTTTTTTTGTACTAGAAATTCGAATATGTCGACGATTTTGGTGTATCTGCTAGAGGGCGCCACCAACGATGGTTTGAACCCCTTTAAATCGCTACGACTTATTTGTGCTACACTGTATCTCATTTTGGATTGGAAGAATTTTCTTCCCTATCTTTTTTATTAAAAAAAGGTACACCTTGTTGACGTCGCTAGAAGCAATGGTTTCTGAGAAAAACGCATCTAAATCTCATGATGCATGCAAAAAAGTAAAGTCAAATTGTTACGTAAGTAATGGGCCATACTGTAACAGCATAATTCTGTGATCAAAATAAGCGAAATTTCGTGACATTTGCTTCAAGCGATCGAAAGTTAAGAAAGAAAATGTGATTTATTTCTTCAACTTTGACACCCTATATCTTTGTTATTATTGATTTTGGTGGATTTTTGGATTTTTTTAGGATAAGCTAAAGTAAATCGACTTATTTTGGTCGCAGTATTATGCTGTTACAGTATGGGCCATTACTTACGCAACAATTTGACTTTACTTTTAGATAAATTGCGTGCATCATGAGATTTAGATGCGTTTTTCTCAGAAACAATTGCTTCTGGCGTCATCAACAAGGTGTACCTTTTTTAACTAGAAAAGATAGGGAAGTAAATTTTTCCTATCCAAAATGAGATATAGTGTAGCACAAAAAAGTCGTAGCGATTTAAAGGGGTTCAAACCATCGTTGGTGGCGCCCTCTAGCAGATACACCAAAATCGTCAACATATTCGAATTTCTAGTACCAAGAAACCCCCCTATACCAAATTTCATAAAATACGGTCGATGCGATCGAAAAATAATAAAGAAAATGTGATTTATTATTTCAACTTTGACACCCTGTAGATCGAAAAGGAGCAACATTCGGATAAGGCTTATTTAGCTTAATCGCTCTATTTTGAGGTCAGCAACATGCCCTTATGCTCTGTCCCATTATTAATGAATCACCCTGTATAAAAAATAAAAAATTGTAGATATTATATATAGTTCTATACAATCCGCTGTTTTCTAGATTGTAGATCGCACACTAACATTCATATGTAGTCAATCGTTTGCAATAATAATGACTCTTTAAAACAAATTTTGCGATTTGTTTTAACTGCTGACGTATTTGAAATCTACTCTCAACTTTTAACATTAGTTCTTAGTTGTTTCACTCAACAATAGAGATTCCAGAAGTTAACAAACTGTTCTGAGGAAGCGCCATTATTATTGCAAAAGCATGTACGTTCACTCGCCGCAACAAAAATGTTTCAACCGGGATCAGTATCATAATTTGTTTAAATTATGACGGTTCAATCTATTATTGGTACGCTCTAATCAGTGTTGCTTCCCATAATTCCTATTAATAGTTCACCCGCATCCCCCATTAAAAGTAGTGTATGTGTTAGGCTGGAGATCTTTATGCTGCGACCACTGTACGTATGCTATTGTTTCCTAGTATCAGTATATTTTGCTACCATCAACGTTTATTTTAATTGTTAACACTTGCCATTACCCAATACCAAGAAATAGGTAGTATGCTATTATTTTGCATTTACATTTGATAAAGGTCCTATTAAATTTTTTTATGGACATTTTATCTTCGTAAGGTGACAAAACAAATTTAGTTCAAATTAAAAGTGAAAAATACTTCCAATTCTAATACGTAGATAATACTCGTACGTAAAGTACCACAATCAACCGCTATAACTTTTTTTTACAATAAATATCTCGTCAATTTTTGAAATTGTTATTAGCTTTTTTTATATATTTTTAGGTATTAACAATATTGTGGTTGAATTTTCGAGTTCCCACAGTTTCAAATACCTTTCCAATACAGTAAAAAATGTCATTAGATTTCCAGAAAAAAAAATGAAAACTATTAAAAAAGTGTTTAAATTAAATAATAAGAAAAATAGTCAATAAAATAAAAACTGCACTTACTTTGTAGATATTGTGAAAAACACTATATCTTTTGAACTCGATTTTTCGAAAAACTAACAGCAATTTAAACAATTGACAAGATATATTTTTTGCCAAGAAAGCTGTAGGGATTAAAACAATATGAAATATATTTCCAAATATCCATAAGCAATTTTAAAAATTCAACTTTAACACTCTGTATCTTTCAAGGGAGGCATTTTTGTATATAAATGAGTAAGGCGAAATCGTCATATTTTGCCGTCAAAAAAAAACAGGTTCTTTTGCTACGCCCTGTATACCATAAGACATATATAGGGTGTCCGGAAATATATGCAACATAGAGCAAGAGTAGATTCCTGACGACAAAATAATGCGTTGTTGCCAAACTTATTTTAGCCAAAATTTGAGAAATTTAAATTTGTTTCTAATTTTGACGTCACTAGTAGAGGGCGCCACGTATGGCATATCATGCTTCTTTTAAATGACAGAACTTTTCTGCGGCTTAATATATCCATCTGACTATTGAAACAGTCGATTCTCCTACCTGTTTTATCTAGATTTTATCTACCTTGTTGAAGTCGCTAGTAAAATTTTTTGAAAATACAGCAAAAGTGCGTACTTGCACAATTTCAAGAAGATCGGCAAGGTTTTATGAAAACGAATTTTCAACAGTGGTTTCATCGAAGCACAAAAATTTCATCAAAGCAGGCCGATCTTCTTGTAATTGTGCACGTCGTCATAATTTACCATTCTAAATAATTTTTCAAGTAACATTATGCTGCATTTTCAGCGGAAAAAGCGCTTTCCCTGGAAGCAAAACAGTTTCTACTCGGTGTACTGAATATTTCAAATAGGATTGTTTCAAAAACGGTTACTGCTAGCGACTTCAATAAGGTATACCTTTTTCAAAAAAGGTAGGAGAATCGACTGTTTCAATAGTCAGATGGATACAGCAAGCCGCAAAAAGTTCTGTCATTTAAAAGAAGCATAATGTGGCGCCCTCTACTAGTAACGTCAACATTGGAAACAAATTTGAATTTCTCGCACTCAAAAACCACCGATCTCCAAACTGTATGCAAATATTTGGATTTTTTAAAAAGTTACTTACAAATATCGAAAATAAAATTTTAACTTTGACACTCTGTATCTTTTTAACTACCAATTTTTTACTAAGGTAAATTTGGCAACATTAGCATTATTTTGTCGTCAGATATCTACTCCGGATTTATTTCCGGAAGCCCTGTAGGTATATAACCTATAACCCTAGTATCCTGTACTTCTCATTTGTTCTGTTAAATTATACTTCTAATTATTTATATTTTGTTTTACCCCCGCGCTTAGTTTATAAACAGCAAATAAAGAATAATAACAAAAATTGAGGGAATTCCTAAAACTCAAGTTTACGAAATATGTTCGTGATCACACGATAGCTACTAGATCTGTTCCTGCAACACTTGGAAACGGTTTGAAACTATCAGAAATGTTCGTCCAAGTACTTATTGCGTTAAATTAACCGCTAACTCTTTCCCAACTTAACTGGTCGAATATATCTGATACTTTCAAACCGTTTCCAACTGTTGCGGGAACAGACCTACCATTCGCATAAGAAAATTATTGAAAATAATTCTTCACTTACCTGGTGGGAAATTGTCCGGCTTCCTAACCTGCTTTAATAAGTAAGACACGAACAACACCACCGCGGCTGTTACAAGCAGTATGTAACTCATTGTGTAACAGGAACCGAAAGCACGTGGGGAATGCGATACGATCCGTTTAGCTGTAGCTTGCTGAACGGAAAGCTATTTAAAGCTGGCTCTCGCCTTCTCACGCCTCATTATATGACGGTGTTACCCCATTATAACGGACGAGGACGGCTTTATCAATAAGGCCAGACAATTGGTCGCCTCACCCGTCAGCTTGATTGTAGTGCAATTATTGCAGAAATTGAAGGACCATGTGACATTTTTTGTAATCGTGACGAACGGAAGGAACGTTTTCGAAGTCCTTCATGATGTTTATAAACGACGTTGATGATGTTTGAATTTGCAAGTTCCAAGAAATTTTGTAAACATTATCTGCCAGTAGCGACTATAAAAGAGGGCCATGAGCCTCCTGCAAATTTTTACAGCAAATAGTTTTTTATGTATCAAGGGAGTTGTGAGGATGTTAATTATCGAGGGCAACAGGTTGTTAATTTGCCAGAGATTAGTAACATTCAATAGGCACGTGATAGATAAGGATTTTTATTTCATTTTTTATAATGAAATATGAAAACCAAATTTTGTTGGTTTTCAAAATTAAACGAACGTTGTATCACAATTAAGTAGGCATGATTACCATAGATATATCAACTGACAAGTTTGTAAATAGAAGTTTATCAAATTTATTAATTTATGAAAATGAATGAAAACCTGGAGAAGTGAGATTTCAGGCGATTCAGGCTGAGAAAACTCATGCCGCACTACTACCAACAAAGTCGGAACCAAAGTATAAAAGAGAATATGATAAATTCAGTGACTGAAAATTAACTGTATTGAAAACAAAAATATAAGCGAAGTGAAACTATAATGTTGGCTTACTTTCAAGACATGGTATTGTATTTATTCTACCAGATTCTAGTATAAGTGATATTAATTTATTTTTCTTACAGTGAATCGTACAATCGTAACTCCCTGTGGACTAAGTGGTCATTGTTGAAATCAAAGATGACAAATTATAAAAATACAGATGGGAGAAAGTTTCATGAATTAGAAGCGTTCTTCAATCGAAAAAGTCTATGAACAAAAAAGTCTACAGTGTTTAGTCGGGATGACATTGTCAAATTTTTGAAGGATGCTTTCGATGAAGAACATTTACTGCATAAGGTACTGCATTGAACTACATACTGAATTTACTATGTAAGGCAACGCATTAAACTATAAGAATTAAACATTTATTGTTCTGTTGAACAGGTGGTTCTGATTATGGGTTATTTCGGGGATTTCGGGGGGGTAGAGGTCAAGAACTTTTGAATATGAAGATTAATCATGTTGAAGATAGGGGGATAGTTTTTTGGGTTTCCCAGATCTAGAAGCTTTCACAGGACATTGTCTGAGGATGACTTCCGCGACTGCCTTGGTCAATGCAGGAATAAATATGACAACATTGAAGAGACATGGCGGATGGAGAAGTTCAACGATAGCAGAAGGGTATTTGGCCGATAGCATGGAATTGAATAATAAAACTGCAAGAATGTTGGCTGGCATTTCACATGAAAGAAGTCAACTTCATGTTGCACTATAGTCATAAGCAGTGACAACAGTTCAACAAAAAAATTCTTGCAATTTGGGAAATAACTTCAGTGGAAAATTCGACAATTGTCGGTTTATTTTTGTAAATACATTAGAGGGAGTTAAAGATTTATAACTACTTAGTATAATTAAACTAAAATAAAAATTTTAAGTTCGACGAAATTTTCATTATTTTCGCTTCCGGATTCTGGGTTATCGAACGTGTGAAAGACCGTTTCGTATACAATGTGTTGAAACATTTTTGACCTTAAAAAAACCTCAAAATTAAGGGAACTAAAAAAAATTATTTAAAAATTATTTAAAAATACAGGGCGTTTGAAAAACCGCACCAATTTCCGAAAATATCAAAATTAATGGAATTAAAAAAAAATGTTTTTTAGACTCTTATATCCACCCGTCACCAGAGAGTAGATTGTATTATGCATAAAATAATAGCGATTCATGTGTGGTGAATATGTAACTAAATTTTTTCGCCTTCTCCAGTATGGAGGATACGAACCGCCACAGAATTTTTGAATTATTCCTCATATTAATTCGACAACTCATATAAAATTTGCAAATATTTTGCTATATTTTTGAAGAATTTGCAAAATTTTAGGCAAATGAGGTTTCTTTGAATAAAAAACAAAGTATTAAATTTTCATTAATAAGATTTAATATAGCTATTAAAATACTTCACATACACATTTTTATTCCTTTTCATTTTTATTTTTTTTATTATGAACGAGAAAAATAAATATTGTAAAAATTTTAGTTACCATCTCAGACTTATTCCTTTTTAAGGAAGTTCACCTATTAGATTTAGATATACATTTACGTTTAACACTTTTTGAACTTCCATGTTACTTCACATTATGCTTCAGCATGTAAGCAATAATTTTTTTTAGTATTTTTCTTTAGATAAATATATTATTAAAGGTTATTGGTTATTCTTCCCTAGGAACCAATATAACTTTGAAGGGCTTCGGTGCTATAGTGACCCCATCGAACCCTTCTAGTTGGGGATAGAAATCTTCAGCGGTTTTTACAATAAAATTGTGGAGGAGTGCTGTGAAGAAGAGGAATATGTTTGCTTTTCCCAGGGATTCCCCCAGACATCGTCGTTTTCCTAAAAAAAAAATGTATTTAATATTAACAATTAATAATCGCTTTTTTCGAATAGGTAATCCGGTTTTTGTATTATATAGTATAGTATAGTAGCTTCCAACAGGTTTTATTTTAACATTTTATTGTTTATGAAAGTTACCCTTGCTTAATAGAAAAATGACATTCGAAGTTAGCGTCAGCATCAGTGTTGCTAGATTTTGAAAGCGTAATTATTACAAAACTAATAAACTGCCTACCAGATTTAAGAAAAAATAAGATTAAAAATTATATTCATAAAACAAATATTCATAAACTTTATTATAATAAAGAAACAAGTCACAAAACAATATAAATATCTCACATTTAAGTCACAAATATGGCGAATGTGGCGCCCTCTAGGGAATACGTCGAAGTTGATACAGTCAAACACAGTGTATTACAAACAATTTAAATTTTTAAATTCTAAATTTGACACTCTGTATCATTTTTATTATCAATATTTTATTAAGGCCAGTTGGCTTAAATCGCAACATTTTGAAGTTAAATATCTAGTATGTCTCTATAGGACATTACTTACGGACCATCCTGTATAGTTTGTAGTATAAAAAAAAAAATTAAAAAATCTTAATTGAGTTCTTATACATTTTATTATTTGAAATAAATTAATTTTTCTAAGATGACAATCCACTACTCGCGTTATTGGTGACAGTAAAAGAAACTTTTGCATTGCAAAACTTAAGTCTTCCAATGCTATTGACACCTGTCAAAAGCCAATTCCATACTAAAAATGTGGGTTCTCAAAAATATTGTAGATTCTGGTAATTACCAGAGATCTGGCATCGCTGGTCAGCATTGTTGCATTGCGATTGCGCGCCATCCCACCATCGCACGGCGCACGACAGAGTGACATTGTGCGTGTAGTCGGCAGCTCTTGTTGAAAAATTGTTCGTATTTAAAATTTCCGTAAAAATGTATTCATAACTTTGTTGTGTTGTTAGCGTCATAGAACTGTGTAATGGGAATGTGTAAGTATTCCGCAAGACCCATCTACTAGCTACTCTACTACTGGCTTTTCTGTTACTAAGTGCAAGAATAGTAACGTTTGCATCGGCAGGAGAGTAAGATTGTACTGAATGGAGTAAGTTGAAAATGTTTTGAATTTTATGACATTAATTTATTGCCTTGGATTACATTTTAAATGATATGGTACTTATGTATAAATTTAAATCTAAAATTGATTCTAACCTCAAATGATGTTAACGGGTCAGCGTTGCCTAGTCTAACCATCGTCTGCTAAATCGCGTCGATCGCTGCTATTTAGCCAACGACGGTCTAACTAAATCAAATCGTCTACGCTACTTTCACAGCCGTCTGTGTAATCTAGGCAAATATAATTGTCAATTGGTAGGTTGATATTTGGCCATTAAATTTATACTAAGTAGCTTATATAACCAATGATTTAGCCATGGATATTCAAAGTTTATATGTTGTTTCGTTAGAGATTTGATCCTACCTAGATATTTTTCTATTCCCCTAGGTTTTCATCAAGAACCTATTGTACTTTCTCCTCGAATAAATTTACATAGTAATCATAATATGTACCTTGACCAAAAGGGAAGAAATATTTTTCATTAACGACAATATCTCCGTTTTCATCTAGAAACCTTTCAGGTCTGAATACCAGCGGGTCCTCCCAGAAATGCTGATCCATGTGTACGCTATATATGCTAGTTAAAACCATGGTATCCTCCGGTATGTGGTACCCGAACAATTCCGTACTTTTGGTAGCTCGATGTGCTATACCCAACGGTGCGATGTTGCTGCGTCGTTGAATTTCGTTCAAAACTGCTTCTGTGTATTTGAGTCTAAAAAATATGTGGATTAGTCTATATGTTTTATTATAGAAGTAAAGAAACCAGCAAAAATTATTATTAAAACCCACACTTCGCTCGCAGATGACGTCATTATCAGGGGCGCACTTAGTTAATGTTTGTAGAAACATGTACCTACAAAAAGTTAAAATCAACATCTTGCCTTGTACTGGTAATTTATAATATCCAGCATTATTCATATTAAGTTTATTAGTTTACAAAACACTATACATAACTATTAACTGGTATTAAATTGAATAACCAGCAACTACTGTAAATGTTCAGATGTTAGGCTGTGGCGTTCGTCGCTAATAATCCATTTCGGTTTCGAAAACGTGTGTTCAACGTCCACAGGGGTCACTGGGGCATATTTTGGGTGTCCCAAAATTAACCTGCCAAAAATTAACTGGATTCTACGATCAAGAATAAGAAAAAAAGTTATATAGTCATAGGTCCGTAAACGCCCCTTAACGGAACTATTGCTCTTTAAAGGGGTACTCCAAAATTTGATTTTCTCCAAATATTTTCGAAACGGATCGAGATAAAGTAATCAAATTTGAAAATGAATATCACAACTAGATTGTGAATCTAATGCCCTGAAAATAATTCCTCATAATTGGTCATAGGCGTGCCAAACTGGGGGGTCAGTGGGTCTAACTTTCTTGTGTCTCAAGATTTTCGTCGTCAGATCAAAAAATTAAAAATTTTGGTTTATTTTTCTTGAAAAAGGTACTCCTATTTCAATCTGATAAACTGCTCTGTTTTCGAGTAATCTTAATTTAAAAATGTTTTGACACACCACAAAAGTTTAAGATGGAAATTATAAATAGGTAAAATATCCCTAGTAGGCTTTGAAAAAATACAGTCGACTTATTTAACACATTAAAGGTGTTATTCAAGCGTTTTAACATATTAAAATACTTTTAAAATGCACATCAATAATGTAACTTCAAAAAATTTTAAAAACATATGTAATATGTATCAAATAAACTGACAAATAACTTTTCAAAGTAAAGCGAGAGTACCTTTTTTTTTTGTAAAATTGTTCAAAATTTTGAATTTTTTGATCTGACGACAAAAACCTCGAGACATGAAAAAATTAGAGCAATATTTATCCAATAATCCCCCCAGTTTGGCACGCCTAAGATTAATTATGATATTATTATTAGAACATCAGATTCGCAATCTAATTGCGATTCTCATTTTTAAATTTGATTACTTTATCTCGATCCGTTTTGAAAATATTTGGAGAAAATCAAATTTTGGGGTCCCCCTTTAAAGAGCAATCGCTCCGTTAGGGAGCGTTTACGGCCCTATGTTTATATATATTTTTTTCTCATTTTTGATCGTAGAATCCACTGTTAATATTTGACAAGCTAATTTTGGGACATCCTGTATATAATTTTTTCATTTAAGGTACGTTCAGAAAAATCTACTTCTTTGCCATCAAAGAGATCTATTATACGGCATAAAGTCAAGAAATCCTGGATTGTTCTGCTAATTTTTTCTTCACACATTCAGCAGTAGGTCCTTATAAGCGAGCTTATAACTGGAAAATAATAAACTGTCGCAAATAAAAACATGATTTACTGCGTTATTTATTGAATGATGCCGTCACAATTGCCATCAAAATGAACGTAGTGATGAACGCTGCTTCTAACTATTTATCCTAACGTACGGTTCCATTGCAACTGTTTTGTTTTACGAGTGGTCACCTGTTGTAAGTCTAAACATGTCTAAATAAAAACAAGAATACTGGGTCTCGATTTTCGAATGCAGTGAAATAAGTTCTAGTGGGAATTCATTCCACTTAAAGAATGCCTGAGTATATTATTAAGTGTATATTTACAATTCTTGAAGCTTTATATTCCTTTAGAAAAAACCATGTGAAATAATTCAATTTTTTATTGGAAGCGGTAGCGGCTCGTGGTAGCTGCAAGAGGTGAGGCCCAAATAATACCTAAATAGGAATAAATTTACACGTCTCTCCTGAGGTAATATTCCTTGACGCGTTTTTTATTATGGAGGTCTTCGCCAACTATAACCATAAATTAAAAAACTAAATAACATCAGAATTCCGATTTTTATTTGCAATATAAATAATAGAAAAAAATATACGTTTCAGCATCTAATAATTTAAAAAATTGTTTCTACGTGTTTTAATACTTTCACTTCTTAAAACAAGTCAATTCGACGGTATTTTAAATTCGCAAATTTATTTATAATGTCTTCATAAAATTAGGAATCGGCGCTAAGACTGTGCAACAGTTCTTTTTCCATAGCCATCATCGATAAGTTGTTTGAGCGCTCTTGTCTCATCGTATTTATTAAGTAAGTCTTAATGCGCTTAAGGCACGAAAAGTTTCGTTCTACTGAAACACTTATTGCAGGAATTATTAAAACTAAGCAAAATAATTTGTATGTTTCCGAAAATATTTTAAATTCCTTGTATAATATTTCTACCGTTTTCTGAACTTCTAAATTATAAAATTGTTCGTCTCTGTACAAAACATAAAGGTCGTTTTTCAACTTATCTATGTCAAATATGTTTGCATACATTTGTAGTAAACAATCAAACGATATTTCCGGAAATTTGTTTGCATATTTGGGATATCTTAAGGCGTTGGCCGATTATTCAAAATTTGTCGTATTTCTACTTCATCACGTATTGAAAAAGGCGTTTCAAACAGAGATAAAACAATATCGTGAGAGGGATTCATTATTATAAATAACTATCGACGAGCCTATCGATAATATATATTTAAATTAGGTTCCCATTCTATGTTAAATTTAGTCTTACCTTGTAAGTAAGTTGTTCTTTATTTCTTTAAATTAATCTTACCTGCCTTATCCCTAAAACTTTACCACCGCGCTTACCACCTAATCTTCAGAATATTTAAGAAGTCACATTCAACTAATCAACCACTAAGACTAACCACTAGAAAATCAAAACACATAAATAAAAGTATTAACACTTGAACAATCGATTAATCGCGTCACACACGTAAATAATCTACAGTTCACAAGTTACCTACAGTCACTAGCCACTATCACATCGTCCATTTGCCGTTGAACTAAAAATTTGAGGCGTCAGAAATCGGGCCTCAGTCTCGAGCGGACATGGAGCGAAAAACATCGATTTTACCGCCTCGCGTGGTGGGGGAAACTATAACGTATAGACATGTGCGACGCAATTTGAGGCTCGGAAAATTCGGCCTCACTGTGGTGGGATTGGTGGGTGACCCGGACTCCCCATGCGGGTAGAAACAGAAACGGCGGGATATTAAAATGTAAACCAGAGGTACGTTATAACATACGAGGGCTAAGATTGAAGCAATTATTTTATTTCGTTATATTGATTTTTGATAATGTAGTAGGCAATCGGATTGGACATTATGAGAAATTAAAATATACAGTAAAAGCGAAATTTTATAGTGAGGCCCGGCCTCATTTGCTTCACACGACGAGCCGCCACTGATTGGAAGTAATTACAATAAGAATGGTCAAGAATACAGATTTGCATTTTGCCATGAGCATTTACGTCACTTTCCGAGGGAATCGAGCTCCTGCAGGTAAGGTAATGAGATGTTTCTGACGATTAGCTGGCATGAATAATGTTAAATTTGTTTTAATATAAAAATAAGTATATTTAAGGTGTCCATAAATGGTGGAATGTCGATGTAGTTTTCAAGTTAGAAATTTTAAACCCTGTTAAAGTTACTAAAAAGAATTATACCTACATCATTGGATACTAGAAAGTTCAACTTAGGTGGTGTTAGTATTTATATTGCCAAAATGTAGCGATTTTATACTTACAATATTGTCACGGGTTTCCCAACCCGACTTTTTCTATTACCCAAAAAAAAAACAAACAGTTAATTTTTACTGATATTTATTAACACGCTGTACACTACCGAATACTAATTACAATTCAACTAAACACTATTTAATTAATCAATATCTAAATCGCTCTGAATCTCCAATTGATCCACTGAATCATCCAAATGGAAACTCTAATTCAAGACTGCCTGACTCGGCCGTTTATTCTTCTTTCATAGACCAAACGAATATTCCAGGTATTTTCTAGTATATCTAGATCCATTTCGAATATTCCAGTCGCGCCTCGATACACGGCATTATTTTGTTTGTTTACCACCATCGCGTAGGGACGATCGGGGCACTCTAGCGTTTTGCGATACTACAGTCGTCGATTTGGGTGCGAGCGGGGCAAATTATGTGACAATATTTATTGAATGTGAATTTAGAAACCGACGTAAAAAAATTAACACAAACCTTTCCTAAGTTCATCCTTTATGTGTATTTTACTGCTTTTCTGTAGAAAAGAAACGTAAACTTAAAATTATCTATGTCGATTTGCACGTTGTTTTGATTTTCGCTATATTTAAAGATAGGAAGGTTACGTAATATACAATTATCGGTATTTTTTGAGCCTTAAATAGTCTAGCTATTACTAGGTAGCAGTACATGTCAAGGGTTTAAAATCTTATACCATCTTATAGACTACACTGCTAATACACGGTGGCGGCGCCCTGCCAAGTCCGTACCTGAGATCTACGAACGAAGTGCGGGTTTTAATATGGTTTTAATCATTAGTTACTTTACCTTACGCGGTCGTTTAAGTTAGGGCAACGGTTCCTGCCTACTTCCCGATCTAGTTCGTTTTGCACCCTCTTCTGGACCTCTGGATACAGTATCATGTACATAACAGTGAAGGATAGCGTGTTGCTTGTTGTTTCAGCACCAGCCATGAACAGGTCAAGGCATAGAGACATCAGTTGGTCATCTAGACGCAAAAATAAATACAAATTTTCAATTAACCACCACTAAAATGGTTAGATTCCAAAATGTTTTCAAAATGTACCTACCAGTGAACGTAGAATCATTGTTGATGTTCATTTTTTGTAAAAAAGCGTCTATAAGATCCCTCGGTTGGGAGAAACACACCGTTTTTCTGTGTTCAGATATGGCTTCCTATACGAAATCCCAATTAAAATTGATTAACTGTAATCAATATGGCATGAAGTGTGTAGGTGTCAGAAACTTCATTGTTTCGAAAATAAGATATGTAAAGTTTAGGCATGCAGTGAAGAAAATACCTTATACCTAGACAGGGTGTTCCGTTTAAGAACTGTCTTAAATAAAAGTTGCATGAAATCAATTTAAACAGGGTGATTAAGAACTTATCTAAAAGAATTTGGGAATAGATGCGTCATGAAAAATGGAGTCAATATCGTATTTTTTTTCTATAAAATCCTTATAGGTTCCGAGAAAAAAATTATTGAGGTTCTAGTAGTTTTTCAACCTTTACATCTCTGGGCTACTGTAGTCTTAGCCAGGCGGTTTCAAATCCCTATTACTTATCGCATTAACTTCTTTGTGATGCAAGTATTTAAATATCAAAAATGGCTTATGTCTATAGCAACTCGCAGTTGATGAATGCTTTCGCAGAACGCTTTTCCGATAAACATGTGCCAAATGCAGCTACTTTTACAACGGTGTGCAGGGAGTGCAAGTTTAGTGAAAGTGCTGGAGTGACACAGGAAAGTAACCGAATCGGGGAAGAGATGGAGTTCCAGAGCGTCCGCGGCGTATTGCAGCAGTGTGGCGTATCATACACGAGGCTCAATTATATCCGTAGTGTTAGTTTGTAGAAACTGGGTAAAATTATTTTTGAACTGCACTTTTTAATTTTATATTTACAAAATGAATATATGCAATGTACCAGGCACCAACAATAGACGAATTTGTAAAAGCCAGAAAAGTGCAGTGGCTAGGGCATCTAGAACGTATGGAAGATGAAAGGGCAGTTAAGAAAATAGTAGGGAGTAAACCTAACTACAAGAAAAAAAGAGGTAGACCGAGGAAGCGATGGAGAGAGGCAGTGGCAATAGATCTAAGGGAGAAATATGTAACGGATTGGAAAAGAAAGGCGAAGGACAGAGTGAAATGAAGGATAATAACACAGCTCTGGGCCTAAAAGGCCTGTAAACGGCTTTATATATATATATATATATATATATTTATATATATATATATGTATATATATATATATATACAAAATTGTATTTGTAAGAGTCCACAACATTTTTTTTTCTTGGGTAACTTCTGAATCACCCTGTATTGTTAAGTACATATTTTCGATTAAAGTATTAAAATAAAATTAGGCAACCAAAAAATGGGATAAGTATCTTGTATAATCGAAAATAAAGTGGGAAAATTAATTTTGTATAACTTTTGTTCGAGACGTTTCTCGTACTTTTGATATTGGCAATCTGTGTCGCAATGATGACGCCATAAATAAAACGGACATTATATGGCACAGCTTAGCGAGACAATATCTCGATATCTATTCGAGAACGCCAAAGCATTTTGTTTTCGAGATACAAACAATATTTTTTCAAAAACTGAAATAAAATGAGACAATTGTGTTTTGTCGTAATTTATATTTGAAATCGTTTGAACCGTGTTTGAATCAAGACGGTTTAGGCGCGGTGACTATCATAACGATAACAACCTAATAGACAATAAAAATTAGTTGTTTGAAAAAATAGTGTCAGAATTATATGTTATAATTCATATTCTAAGAGTAGTTAATTCAAAAGCGCTCGGAAAGTGAAGACGAGCATTTATCAAGGGATGTATTGGAAGCGGCACAAAGTGCTGTTTCCCAATTAATCCTCAAAAAAATTGTCGAGACAGGACAAGATTGCCTACAACGAATTGAAAGGTTGGTGAAGTTCGAAGAAAATTCAAAACGTGTCCGAATCGGTATTACTGGCATATTTCGAAACATAAAATTAAACTTTAGACGTTATTGTCAGTATATTCCGTTAAAAATTACACTGAATGTCAAAGAAAATGTAAATATCAAACAATTTCCAAAACTAATACCATATTTGACGAGCAAATCAGTTGGATACCGTCCAAAAAAGTCCAGAATTCTAACGAAAGGGGAAATTGAGAGATTTTTACAATAAGCACCTGGTAATACGGGATGTTACAAAAAGAGTGTAAAATATTTCAAGAGGTAATAGTATGAACCAAAATAAGAAAAGTCTCAATAAACATGGGTCCGCAAAGTAACGGTTGCGGACACATGGACCACTATTCGTTTTTCAAACATTTTATTTTATTACCAATAAACCGACAAAGGAAGCATTTAACAAACAAAAAACAAAGTTACAGAAGATGTTCAAAGTGCCCTTCGTCCATTTCCAAGCAGGCACGACATCTTCGTCTCAACGATATTCGAACTCGTTCGAAAACACCCTCCTTGGTTTGGATTTCTTAACACTTTTGATTAATCCGTAGCTGCAGCTCTTCCAGGCAATTTACAAGAGTACCATACACTAATGTCTTCAAATATCCCCAAACAAAGAAATCTAGAGGGTTCAGATCAGGCGATCTTGGAGGCCATAAAACAGGTCCGGCCCTTCCTACCCATCTATGTGGAAAAGTTTGGTGTAAATAAAAACGGCCATGGAAAAATGAGCTGGAGCACCATCATGCTGGAACCACATTTGTTGCCTCTGATTCAAAGGAAAAACTCATACAGTGTGTTCTGCAGAAAATTGAGGTAAGCAGCGCCTGTTAATCAAAACAATTTTGTTTTGTGGTTTGGTAAAACAACAGGACCTAGACACCTGTCAGCTATAATACCCATTCAAATGTTTAATGAAAAGGGGCTAAAAAACATAAAACATTCCATATCTCCGCAACTGTTACTTTGCGGACCCATGTAACGGGTCCGCAAAGTAAAACAGGTTCAAGTACAAATATGAAAGTTTCATTATTTTCTACTTTAACCAAAGAAATGGAATTATATAAAAATGGTGTATCCTACATTACATTTTTTTATCAATTTCACCTTATATAAAATCGGAGATGGCCTTCTCGACGATTGGATTTGGAATATAGTCCTCCATAATTCGTTCGAGTTTGAACGAGTCGCGTTTGATGAATTAGTTTCTCTTATATATTTATTTATTTTTTTCTAAAATATGAATAAAAAATAAATTTCATATATATGATTATTCATATTAATTATAATAATTTTTTTTCATATTTACCATTGTGTTCTTTTCAAATAAATAAAACTTAAACAACATTAATTTTTCATAATATATCAACAATCAATCCCGGGATTCAAGATTATAAATGTCTAATCCCGAAATCCCAGGATCGAAATTTTTTTCTA
Source organism: Monochamus alternatus (assembly GCA_037114965.1). Taxonomy (NCBI): domain Eukaryota; kingdom Metazoa; phylum Arthropoda; class Insecta; order Coleoptera; family Cerambycidae; genus Monochamus; species Monochamus alternatus. The sequence goes on along the minus strand of CM073426.1, from coordinate 5,396,896 downwards.
GGATTGACAACCCTATTCCCTGTACATTCAAAAAGATCAGTTCTGAATCAAACTGTATTGGTAGTTTTTATCTAGTTATTGTCTACAAATGAAAGTAATATATTACATTCACAAAGCTCCTTCTAAGGGTTAGAATTCGTTGGTTTCTGTGGAACACCCTGCATGAAATTTTAAAATAAAACAAGTTGCTAGACCTCCAAGAACTTCCACATCCTATTCAGAATGCTCATGATCTGATTGTACCCGCAAGCATCGGGCGCTATGTGCCTCAAGAAGGGCATCTGGTTGATGAGCCCTCCAGACATGTCGACCAGTCTGAAGGCGTCGTGGATGATCTGCAGCAGCTTCCTCAGTCTCTCGTCCTCTATGTCGAACCTCTGGCCCGCCATCATGGCCCACAGCACGTTCAGTACGGAGATGTCGAATGCGGTGTGCATGAAGATGGGCTCCGAACAGCGGCCTCTGAAGATGTCCATGAGGCAGCGCGTCTCTTCCTGGATCTTTTCCTCCATCTCCTTCCTGCCGAAGCCAAAGTTGCGCAGGTGTTGTAAGGAGAACTTTCTCTGTTTTCTCCAGAACTGACCGTCGGAGAAGACGATACCTGAGGATATAATCCTTTAGTCAGTGGCGGCTGGTGAAATTTCAGGTATGTCATATCTTAATAACCAGACATGGGACCCAAACCAAATTTTAGTATATATATACATATACTGTGGCTATATAAAGAATTTCTGTAGAAGGAAAACGATTTTGCAGTTTGCGAAAAAAGTTAGAAAAAACGTGGGCCTCACCTAAGATTTCCAAATTGGCTTGTTTAAAATTTGTAAAATATTTTTTTTCATAAACTAGACATAATTCTACCGATAGGTTTCAGTTTTTATTAAAAATTTTAATTTTTGGTAAAGTTACAGCAGTTTGAAAATTAATATTGTATTTGTGATACATTATAAAAATTTCAAAATGATATACATTCTTCAAATATAGTTATTTTTTCAATAAAACTTGAAACCTATCCGTAAAATTACATCTAGTTTATGGAAAAAAATGTTTCTCGAAATTTACCCACCTTTTTTTCAACTTTTTTTTGCAAACTAAAATCGTTCATCTACCAAAGTTCTTTATATGGCCACAGTACATATACCCTAAAGTTTGGTTTGGGTCCCATGTCTGGCTATTGAGATATAGCATATGAAATGCTAAGAATAATCCCTTCCACTGCTCGCCGTCCAAGCTTGACGCGTCCTCCAATATTTTGGCAGACTAAACCAGTATTCGTATAGCACACTATTCGTTTGGCGTTCGGCCGTCGGCATAGGAGTGTAGGGGAGTACTGACTAAGCCCGCCCTGCCGTGCGTCATCTTCCCACCAATACTCCATGCATTTGAAATGTATCTAATAGAATCTCCCCATGATCGGTTAAATATTTTCTCTATCTGTATGTCTTTTTTGAAGCAGAGAAGAAATGGCTCGAAACGTTAAGAATACTAAGAGGACAATATAGCACCAATCCCTGGTGCATACCAAACTACAAGATTCGCATAATATTTAACTTTAGCTTGAAAAAATTACGCATTGTTGCCATATCGTAACATGAAATTCTAGGACAATTTTGCAATTTATATACTCCAGATTTTAGGATAATTTTTTTCATACTGTTCAAACATTCTTAAAACTTTTTACGAAGTTGAGAAGTGTAGTTTTCGTCAAACTATCATTTTTCGAATATTATGCAAGGTGATTCTAAAAGTAGTACCATAAATGTAACTGCGTTTTCTAGACCCTAAAATAAGATGAAAAGTCCATATAAATAAGAATCCTAAAATGCTTCTTTTTCGACTTCCAAGGTGTTAAAGGTTAGTTATTGATGAGGATATGTGAGTGAACCTACAGCACTAAAATTTCAGGGTTGTTTCTTATAGAAAATCGTTTGTAGTGAAGGTAAATAAGTTATAGATATTTTTAATATAATCTCTTGTGCAAAATATACATGGTGGTCGCGATGTAATGGGCCAAAATTCATGACTAGATTCCTGACGTGAAAATATTGCGATTTAGACAAACTCACCTTAGTCCAAAAGTTGATACTTACAGAGATACAGGGTGTTTAATGCAAAATATTATTTTAGTTTTTTCTTATTTATTTCATAATAAATGCTCATATCGAGATGAAATTTTGGTGATAGGGGTTTTCTGGGGCGAAAGATTTAAATATATCCATGGTTTGCTTGTAGCTCATAGAGAGCGCCACCTGCGCTAGGTCGAATGCGTTGAAAACTACAGAACTTTTTTATCTTTCAAAAATCTAATTCTCAGGTAGCTAATTCTGATTTTACAACTTCTTTTACACAAAAAAGCTATACTTTTTGATAGTCGCTGTCTTGCACCGTTCTCGTAAAATTTGCTATTGAAAATTCCAATGTATTTGCATTCAATTACAAATCGGCAAAAATTTTCAAGTAGGCTTATGTTAAAATCCAATGTTGATCTTAGTGGTGTCAGTAATATTAAAGTATTATTCGTGCCTTATTAAAAGCATTCTTTACTTTATGATTTAAATCGTAGTGCGAGATAACATGCCACGCCATAATTTATTTTCAAATGGAGAAATGCGCGGTATGGTTTGCGTTTATGCGCAATCAGATTATGTTGGACGTCGAACGCTTCGTCGGTATTCAGATTAGAAATGAATAGAAGGCAACCAAATCGGAAACTAGTTCAAGAACTTTTTAATAGACTTGGAGAAACTGGTAGTTTTCGTCCTAAAAGAGACAACTCTGAGCGTACTGTTACAGTTCACCAAGAAGAAGAAATTTTAGTAAGAGTGGCAGGAAATCCAGAAGTTAGCAGCAGGCAGGTAGCTAGAGAAACCGATGTTAGTAAAACAACAGTTCACAAAATCTTTCATAAGGAAAATTTATATCCCTACCATTTTACACCCGTGCAAAATCTTTTAGCAGCAGACTTACCAGCTAGATTACAATTTGCTCATTTTATGCGCAATCAGCAAAACCTTGACGAGGAATTTTTGGATTATGTACTATTCACTGATGAAGTGACTTTTACTCGTCGAGGAATTTTCAATTTTAGAAACAAGCACATATGGGATAATGAAAATCCTCACGTAGTCAGTGAGCGTCACTTCCAACATGAATTTAAGATAAATGTTTGGTGTGGAATCATAGGAAATCACCTTTTGGGTCCACATGAGCTTCCTCCAAATCTAAATGGTGACTTGTATTTAGATTTCCTGCAGCACCATTTAGTTGACTACCTCGACGATTTACGTATGGAACTATCTTGACCACATTTTTCCGGATCGTTGGATCGGTCGTGGGAGTCGAATATTATGGCCTCCTCGTAGTCCTGACTTTAATCCTATGGATTTTTGTTTCTGGGGCTACGTGAAATCAGTTGTCTATAGAAAAACTATAAACACCCGCGAAGAGCTATGGCAGAAAATTGTAAATGCCGCCGAATCATTTCGTAACAAGAATCTTTATTTTAAAATACGGCAGTCTTTGAACAAACGCTTTAATAAATGTATTAGGGTTGGAGGCGGACATGTTGAACATTTATTGTAATATTTGATATTCAATTGTTCATCACAATTTATAATTTGAAATAAACTTTTGTTCTTTTTGACATTCGTACCTTATTTTGATTACTCGAATTACCAAAGCTAAATATCTTGAGAACGGTGCACGATAGCGACTATCAAAAAGTATAGCTTTGTTGTGTAAAAGAAGTTGTAAAATCAGAATTTGCTACCTGAGAATTAGATTTTTGAAAGATAAAAAAGTTCTGTCGTTTTCAACGTATTCGACTTAGCGCAGGTGGCGCTCTCTATGAGCTACAAGCAAACCATGGATATATTTCAATCTCTCGCCCCAGAAAACCCCTAACATCAAAATTTCATCTCGATATGAGCATTTATTATGAAATAAATAAGAAAAAACTAAAATAATATTTTGCATTAAACACCCTGTATCTCTGTAAGTATCAACTTTTGGACTAAGGTGAGTTTGTCTAAATCGCAATATTTTCACGTCACGAGTATAGTCATGAATTTTGGCCCATTACATCGCGACCACCCTGTATAAAACCATTCCTATTTTGAAAAAAAATAGTATAATTTTGCCGGGCTTTCACTAGATTTAGCGTAAAGAAAAGCTTCAACCGAAAGCTACAACATCATTTGTAGTAGGTTGTCGTAACCTTCGTGTAGTTTGTAGAGATACTATACTTCAAGAAAAGAATCGTTTGTAGTTGTTTGTAATAGATAACCTTCATTTCGTTTGTAGTTCCATAAAATCTAAAGTAGAGTCACTATACTACAAGCGGAGGCTAAATAATCGTTTGTAGTAATTTTCACTTCGTTTGTAGTTTCCTAAAATTTAAAGTAGAGTCACTATACTTCAAGAGAAGTCTAAACAATCGATTGTAGTTATTTGTAGTAACGTTTATTTCGTGTATAGTTCCTTTAAATTAAAGAATCGTTTGTAGCTTTTTGTAATAGGTAACCTTCATTTCGTTTGTAGTTTATCAAAATCTAAAGTAGTCATTATACTTCAAATGGAGGCTAAAAAATCGTTTGTAGTTTTTTGTAGTAACCTTCATTTCGTTTGTAGTTCCTTGAAATCTAAAGTAGGTATACTAAAGCGGAGGCTGAAAAGTAGTTTGTACCAATCTTCATTTCGTTTATATTTCCTCGAAATCTAAAGTCATTATATTTTACGTTTGTAGTTAATTAATCTTATTAATGTTGACGTTCCAAATAAGTAAATTAAAAGCTACCTATTACAAACGGCTAGATGTATATGGGCCACAGTTTGAGCTGCATTGATTCTCCGTTAATTTTATACACAATAATGTCTGTGAGTTTACTTTAAATTTCGAGGAACTACAAACGAAATGGAGGTTACTGTAAACAACTACAAACGATTCTTTAGTCTCCGGTTGAAATATAGTGACTCTTCTTTAGATCTCGAGGAACTACAAACGAAATGAAGGTTACTAGAAATAACTACAAACGATTCTTTAGCTTCTTAGCTTCATTCTGGCGTTGATTGACATGATTTATTATAATTTAAAGTGTTCGAACGATCTTCATGGAAGTTTTCCCTTGGCCCTTTTTGACATCAAGAAAACAGTTTTCGCGCTGTTTATATATCAGAAATGTTTTTCTTTTTATTACTTAATTTTTTTAAATAATTTATAAATTGCTTGGCAAATTCGTAGTAAATAAAAAATAGTCATATATCAAACCGGATCTGCCTACGTGCCGTTTCTTTATCCTTACAAAAATAACTTTTTGCTGCGTAAATAACTATTGTTTCAGAGGTCATCTCGATATTTCATATGTCATCAGACAACGACAACTGACTAGATGTAGGTCAGTTTCGGCCAAGAGACAAGGGCAAATCGAATGAATTCCTTCGCGTTCAAACAAAACAACCCCGACGGAGCTGGTCCAAGAACCGGTCCATTCGTTGTATTTTGGGAGGTTAACAAACGGGCAGGATAGCGAGACGTCCAAAACAATACCGACGACTTGCAAAAAGATTTGTCAGAATTTAATCAGCAGCAGATAAAAATTCGATTCGAAATACGACTAAATTTATACTGCGTAACTTATTAGTGTATATTCAGGGTGGATTGCAAAATCAGTTCTTTTTGAAAAATAAGTTTTCCAACAAAGGAAACTTTGTCCAAATGACCTCTATCCACGAAATCAACGAAGAGGGTGACGAGATATATTAATAAAACCACAAGTTTCATATGAAAAAGTTCAGTCTTAACGTATTTTGCTGTACAAGGTGGGCAAATTTTGATGTTTTCATAGGCTTATAGGCTTTTATAGGCTCTTATTAACTATAGGAAATAGAAACAAATTACCCCCCCCCCTTCCACTCTCTATTCTACAAAATTTCAAATTTTACATTTTTCGATACATGTCTGTAACTTAGATGTTTGTAAAGTTAGAAAAAAATAATTAATACGTTCTTCAGACACCTTTTTGAGCATGTTATATATTAATGGAAAGAGAAAAGAATAACGATTTCAACTGGACCATGGCCACCTATGGTTTATTTTAAAAAACACAACTTTAGGTTATAACTAGAAAATTAATAAAGCTATATTTCAACCGGAGACTAAAAATTTAGGCACGCTACTGAATTCTACTCAAAAAGGTGTCGAAGAACGTATTATTTTGCACGCCACTGGACTCTACTTAAAAATTGTCTGAAGAACGTTTTATTATTTTTTTGTAACTACTACAAACAACCAAGTTACAGACATGTATCGAAAAGTGGAAAATTTGAAATTTTGTTTATTACTCGAGAACAAAAGGCGATAGGTCATTTTGAATTTGACCACTAATTTTCTCTTAAAAAGAGAGATCGAAAGTGGGGGTCATTTTCTCCTATAGTCAACATCGAAATTTGCCCATCCTGTACATTAACTACATTTCGCAAAAAGAGCCAAAATATTAATTCTGATCCGGTGTTTATTTATCAAACATGTAGGAAATTAGTATTTCTGTCGTACTGCGTTTAGAATTCCTTAAAAACAATCATAAATCACTCTAGAACTCGGTAAAGACCATTCAAGATTCTATATAGTATCAAAGATTGAGCAAACATTTCTCAGTTCGAACACACTTCTGAAGAGACGCTAAATTAAGTGAGTCGTGACGTCACGTGTGAGAATAAAGTGAGTTTTCTTGCAAAAGGGAAACAGATAATATTGAATATTTTAGGTAATACATTCAAGGTGTCTATGAAACAAAATACGCAAATTACGCCACCTACGTCAGCATGTGTTTGACGTATGTGTTAGTTATTGAAGATATAAGGCTTTTTGCTATTACAATCATATAGTGGAAATAATTATTTGTGCAATAAGTGACAGAAAGGAAAAATTTGTTTTTTCCCTAAAAAATACTCCAAAGGACATTTTTCCTACGAGTTGCACACATGATTTTTTTAATAGTGTTTTAAATATAACTTAAATAACTAATTAATTTTTTATTCAAAATTGTGAATTTCGAAAATGTGTAGTATCCTGAGAGATGTTAATATAAAATGAGTTTGTTTATTAGGTGTTCCTTAATAATTATTGGTTCAGTAATATATGAAAAATGTCAGAAAAATGTTGATATAGAATTCATTCATTCATTTTTCAGGCTGTATAGAGGGATGCAATGGGGTGGTAAATTATTTAAAAAATTCTAATTTCGCTATGAGCTTTCTTCGAACATTTATTTTGCCATAATGGCATCAGATTCATTCTCCAGGCCGTACAGGGGGATGAAGTGGGGTGGTAAATTATTTAAAAATTGATAACTCGATCTATGGCAAAAAAATGTTCGAAAAAACTTCATAGTCGAGTTACAAAAAAGGTAAGTATTTATTATCTCTCGATCGGCAAAATAAATCTTAGAGGAAAGCTCATAGCAAAGTTATAATATTTTAATTATTTTCCACCCTATTTCATCCCTTCGCACGGAGGACACTAATCCATGATTTTTTTTATTATATCTAGCAGATTTCCTTTTTCAAAAAGCTACTTATTTAGGAAACTTAATATTGATATTGTGTTTAATTTGGAGTGTAGATCGCAACATGCTCCATAATGTTGAAGACTTCAAATCGGCGCATTTTTTGGAAAAGTAAAATATTACCACTTCCTCACATATTTTTCTTATTTGTCTAGTCTCCATGCAACATTTAAATAGCTGGTTTTTCGTATTTTTCACAAGAATTTAACGGTAATAGATTTAACGAAACCCCGTTTCCTTGTTCCAGAATGTCTTGAAGAACCTCATCCTCACATTTGGAATACATTATAAACTTTTGGGAAGTTTGTTTCTTTTGTAAACAAGCAGCAACCTTAGTAACGTTCCATGTACTTTGGTTTTTAACAATATTTATTTATCTAAATGCCTATTATGGTATTTTGACATAATTAGTTGTTTGATTGTCATGCATAAGAAAATATAATAAAATATATGTAAAACCAATGTAAAACACTGTGAATGGTCGTAGACAAAATCATATGTAGTGCCATTTCCTTCCATGTTTATTGATTATCCGCGGAAATTATGCACTTCGTTCTCTTGTTATACAAATACATATTGTGTGTAGCATCAATTTAAACTTACCCAACCTTTTGCCGAAAGTCCTCAGTCTGAAAAAGAACCCGTCCGGCCTTCCGTCGAACTCCTCCCTGCTCAAAACTTCTTTGATGGCTTCCGCCCCAAAAACTGCAACCACCAGATGTCTGCCTAGTTTCAGCCCCACTATATCCCCGTACTTCCTTGACAATTCCGACCAGACTAGATGGTGATAACCCAGGCTTTTCAGTCTGTTTCTGTAGTGACCGTAGCTGCCGATGATGGGCAAAAATTTCGGACCTGGAAATTTTTTGGAAAACTCATTGTCGCTTTTTATTTACGTTTTGAGGCTCTCTTTCATCGCATTGGGGATCATTTTTTAATATGCTAAGGGTTGTTCAATGTGGTTGCAATCGGGAAAATGAATACGACACGTTTACAACTAAATGAAAGTTCAAAATTTTACTAAATAAATTATTAAAAATATTAAAATTCTCCTGAAAAGGGTTTCAACAATAAGACCAAAATGTCGAATCTGTCAAAATGATTGTTGATTTTTGTTTTATCTCAAGAATAACTAAATATATTTGAACCATTGACCATGTTTGTAATAATTTTATTCTCTATCTGATACCGTCAAGATCCAATATGGAGCCGATAAAAGAAATGTATGTTACATGACCGAAATATGAGCTTGTAGAAATTTTCCTTCGGCGACAATTGATCGATCGCTCTTTCTGTTATAAAATAATAACGCTAGATGGCATTTTTAAAAATTGCTATTTTCATTTTTTTTCACAATATTTCATGCATGGTATTTTGTTGTCAGCAATTGAAATATTTTATAAATATATCACAAGAACGTTTTGGTAGCTAAATAATAAAACGGCTTATACGGCAAATATATACAGGGCGATCCTTAATATTCAAAAGGGGTGTTTAGGGGACAAAAGTGAACAAAAAAGCCTAATAAACATATGGTCGAATATCAACGGTTACTGAGATAGCAATGAAAATATTTTTTTCTGCGTTCATGCAAAAAAAAGAATAAAAGTGGTTCTTTATTGCACTAGTGCAATAACATTTTTATTGCATTCTGTCATTCTACTACAGCGTTTTGTCATCAAAACATAAACGTTTAAATCGACGTCATATTTTCCTGCACTTAGTGTCATCTAAATAAAACATTTTTTGGTTTTTGCATGAACGTAGGAAAAATATTGTATGTAACTCATACAAAAAGTGTTTATTGCGCTGGACGTGCCAATTTCACGTCGCGTGCAATAAACACTTCCTTTTTGTACCTGTTGCATAAAACAAATTATAATTATTTCCTAGATGTGGGTTATCAACCTATAAAACTATTATATACAGCGTGTTAAAAAAAGAGTGTAAAATATTTCAGGAGGTAATAGTATGAACCAAAATAAGCAGAAAAGTCTTAATAAGCATGGTCCGCAAAGTAACGGTTGCGGAGATATGGACCACTATTCGTTTTTCAAACATTTTATTTTATTAGGAATAAACCGACAAAGGAAGCTTTTAACAAACAAAAAATAAAGTTACAGAAGATGTTCAAAGTGCCCTCCGTCCATTTCCAAGCAGGCACGACATCTTCGTCTCAACGATATTCGAACTCTTTCAAAAACACCCTCCTTGGTTTGGATTTCTTGACACTTTTGATTAATGCGTAGCTACAGCTCTTCCAGGCTATTTACAGGAGTACCATACACTGTCTTCAAATATCTCCAAACAAAGAAATCTAGAGGGTTCAGATCAGGCGATCTTGGAGGCCATAAAACAGGTCCGGCCCTTCCTACGCATCTATGTGAAAAAGTTTGGCGTAAATACTTTCTAACGGCCATGGAAAAATGAGCTGGAGCACCATCATGCTGGAACCACATTTGTTGCCTCTGATTCAAAGAAATGTCTTCCAAAAACTCATACAGTGTGTTCTGCAGAAAGTTGAGGTAAGCAGCGCCTGTTAATCGGTTTGGTAAAACAACAGGACCTAGAAACCTGTCACTTACAATACCCATCCAAATGTTTAATGAAAAATGTGCCTGATGTCCAGATTCTATTAGAGCATGAGGATTTTCGTCGGCCCAAATATGCGTATTGTAGAAATTAAACACTCCTTTTCTTGTGAACTCGGCCTCATCAGGAAAAAGAATGTTTGCAAGAAAACGAGGGTCTTCAGCATCATGACGTAGAAAACAGCGGCAAAAAACCAAACGTACTTGATGATCATTTATTGGATTTAAGGCCTGTACTCACTCGTTGCACATGGTATGGATAAAGCAGTTGCTCGTGAAAGATTCTCCAAATAAGAGGACCACTAATTCCACCTCGGCTGATATTCTCCGTACACTCGTACCTGGATTCTGCTCTACCAGTGCTAGAATTTCTTCTTCTGCTCTAGGAGTGGATACCGACCTTGGTCTTCCGGATAAATGGCACTGTTTGCTCAAGGAACCGGTATCACGCAATCTTTGGTGAATTGTTCCAAACATGCGTTGTGAAGGAATTTGGCGATTTGGATAAGCGTCAACATAAAGACGTCGCGCTTCGGTAGCGTTCCCATTAGCACGACCATACATGAAATACATGTCTGTTAATTAGTTAGAGTAACCAGCCATAGCGAAAGAAAACTTGTGCACTGAGAACAACTGTCAAACACGTACTGTTTATTTCACTAAACATCAACCAACTATTATAAGAAAATACACGTTTTTGCAAAATAAAAAAGAGGCTAAAAAACATAAAACATTCCATATCTCCGCAACCGTTACTTTGCGGACCCATGTTTATTGAGACTTTTCTACTTATTTGGGTTCGTGCTATTACCTCCTTAAATATTTTACACTCTTTTTTTAACACCCTGTATATTAGAATATAGTTGGAGATAATTTTGCTTCTAAGATGTAACGTTTATTTTGATTCAAAATTACATTGACAAATTCTATAAAACAAATTTGAAACGGTAAAATGGCGGGACCTTGTTTTGTTTGTGTCATAGCGAACGGTAGAAGTCGTCTAGTTTTACCTCTTGCTTTTGCTTTCATAGTCATTGTATAAGAATAAATATGTTAGGTTTAAGGCAGTGCAAAAAATTCTAAAGAAGTGACGCATTTTGAAGAAAAGTAAAGGAATGTTAACAAAACAAAGAAACTACGACTTTTATCTCGAAATTCAAACAATTCCTATTTTTATCTGACCCGTTTCAATGTTTTGAAAATATGGAAAATCCATTATTTTAAATGCCTTCATATATTATTTATCACAATACACAATACAATACGACCCTGATCTGATAAATTTTTTATAGAATCATAATTTCCAGTGTTTTATAGAAATCTCTCAGTTAGCTTATATTTCATTTAACGTACGCTTTTACAACCAAATTATTTTAAACGTGGCAGCCATCTTGACACAACGCTGCAAATCATTGTGGCATATAATTAAAATATCACAAATTCAGCCGGTTTCCTAATATTGAATAATCAAAACGAAATTAATTTTGAAAAGTTTTGATCATTTTAAATGCTTTTGGAGCTAGTTTTAATGTAAAAACCATGAAATTTCAAAAAACCTATTTTATTTTAATATGATATTGCAAATAATAACTTAACACGCAACGCATGTAAAATTCACTACATACATATGGGCCATATAAATCACAATAAAATTTTCTTCGCAATAAAAATAGCTTTCACAAAGTACAGTAAAACGCGTAAAATAATATTGAGTATTACACATAACATTCCAATTGTAGACATTGTTACTTTACACCTTCTGATACCTTTACGATACAGTTAATAAATAATTTACTTTTATTGATGGATTTCATGCTACAAAAATGTCGTATTATTGCTAATAAAGATACCAAAATAGAGCCCTTATAAAACTGGTGTTTAGTTGATTTGTTTGTTTTTAATTGTTTCCAACAGGCCTTATAAAATCTCAAGGGTGACTAAAGAACTTTATAATATGGTTTCAATTTTGGTTATGTAGTTGCTGTATAAACATTCTTACAATGTTTTTGCCCCTTATGCTGTTTTATAAAATTTGTTTCGAACACATTTTTGTAGCTGTTATAAAACACCAAGTTGCTAGTTGGCAGCCCACTACAAGAAAAATCTAAAATAGTGTAAAAATCTAAATAGGCCTAGGACGTTGAACTTTGGCATACTTACTTATTTTTAATTCTGAGAAACTTTTCTTGATAGCATTTTGTCATTTCTCATATACAGGCTGTCTACTTTTATTTGTGTACAAATCCGTAAAAACTTTATTCTTCAAGATAATCAAAAACATTTTGTTTATTTTAAATGACATCGAAAACCTCTCTGACCCTACAACGGCATTTAAGATGGCGATCCAAGACTTGCTATGATTTTTTTATATCTCCGAAACTCAATAAAAACGTTTAGCGATTATTTTATTTAAAATCATAAGGTAGTGTCAATCAGGACCCCTCATAACCCCTATGTGTGAAATTTGAGCTGGAAAAGACATGTCTTTTTACATATTTTGTGAGAAATTCAAGGTGGCACACTATAGGTTTTCAGAAAAAGTAAATTATATATATAGGAACAAAAATTTATTTCTAAAATTATGCCTTAATTCTACGTCTCGCACGGGTTTTTGAAAAAAATTGATAGCAAGACTCGAAAGGGCATGTCTCTTTACATATTCTGTGAAAATTTAAAAGTGGCACACTAGACTAGTTTTTCTTTTACACTTCAGTAATTGTAGAAGAGCACAGTTAAATTAAAATATATTAATAAATTAATTATCACAAATATTGTAACACTTGGTAAATAGGTATGTCTGTTTCAATCGACTCAAAATCAAGTATTATATCATCTCATAAAATTATTGTAACGACTTGCAAGACTCCCTGTATTGTTTTTGAGAAAAAAATATGTGCTGACCGTCCGCTCAGTTTTTGTATATTTCCAGCTTCCTATGGGCTTTTGAAGAAATATATTAACAGGGTCGAATTGGGCATATTGTTCTTAAAAAATGGTGGAAAAAATTAGAAAGACACACTCTTTAGTGGAAGAGTAAAAAATTACTGTTTACGGGCAGCGACCACTGGTGCAAAAGCATCAGATACTACACGCACGATTCTATCTAGAGCTATGCTAGAATAGAAAAGTTTCCAACTTCACACACATTGAACATTTGTATTTCCAGCGGCATATATCGCATACCAAATTTACTCTATTATCTGATGATATGAAATAAATTAAAATCAAATTCAAAATTCGTCCAGGATTTTTAAAATGTTTCCTTATTTTAAGTGCCACCGAACTTTCTCTTCTAGTTTAGGAGATTCTACGCTGTGTGTACACCTTATAAACGATGTTACATTCATAAAGGACGGTCAACATCAACAATAATTGAATATTTTAGTTCCCAAGGTGAAGCTGTAAAGAATACATGTGCATTTGCATATTAAACGACTTGTCTCACCGGGCGGGTACCTCCTGGGCTTCTTCATATCGTACACCAAAAGCATTGACACCACCGAAATCACGATGCAGAGCAAGAAGAGCATCATCTTATCGGGCGGCTAACACAGTCGGATCTGGAGAAACTGGAACTGCCCTTTCGACCCATCTTGGGCGCCTTTTAACATCCCGAAAGCCGGTAACCTTTTAACCCCACTCTATAAATAGAAAAAATACCATTTATAAACTAAAGATCTCTAGATTGTGAACGGATAGCTACTCGTCGATAAACAATGGTTTACAAGGTGAACTAAAATCAGTTTTTCTTCATCTGGAAAATAATTAAAGTCATGAGTACTGGTATGGAAATAAATATAAAAGTTGTGCGCGTTTTGTATACGGCGTTATATATACAGAGTGATTCAGGAAATATCTAAGAGAAATTGGGAATCAATATCGTAAAAATTTGTTTGAAAATCCTTATAGTGTCCGAGTAAAAAATTATTGAATTTGTAATATTTTCAACTTTTATATCGCTGGGCTACTATTCTCCAGTGTCGTCAGAATGCAGGCGACTCCGAATATTGAAATCCGATTACTTTTTGTAGGTATTAAACGTTTTTGTGATGCTAGCCTTTACATTAGTTTTTCAAGTGTAGAAAATAGCTTACGCAACCCGCGGTTGATGGATCGTTTTAATTTAAGGCGATATGTAAATGCTTTCGCAGAACGATTTCCCGGTAAACATGTGCCAAATGCAGCTAATTCACGTATGCGGTGAGGGCAAGTGTAGTGCAACGTGAAGGAAATTTTGAAACAAATTGTGGAAGAGATAGATGTCCAGGACGTCCACGGCGTATTGCAGCAGTGTGGCTCAATTATATCTGTACCAAGTAACACAAGATATTTTATAGCGGTGGTTAAGAATGTTCCTGTAACTAATTTTTGGAGAGTTAAAGATGCAACACAGCAGGTAATAGCGTTAAATAGACACATTTTTGTAAAACATAGTTGCAACAACGTATAAAAATTATATAATTGTGTTTTAAGAGTTCTATATAAAAACAAGTTATGTTTTGTCAATGAGCTTACAGCATTGATACAAGAAACTATACGATTCCAATAAAGCATGTCATGATAATGTCTTATAAAAACGTTATGCAATTATTTTACATTTACAAGCCCATCACAACTATAAAGCTAAAATTCGACTTTCTTTAAATTTTACGACATATGTCTATTATAAGTATCTTTATATTAGGTATACGATGTTATAACCTCAAAAATATCTAATTTAAAGTTGAATTTCAGGTACGAGTAAAATTTTACTGTAATAAACGAATAAAGTAGGTCGAAAAGTCATAACGCTCCTGGATAGTACTAAAAAATAAAGATACTATTTTCGTTCACAAAAAAAAAAAACTGAAAATTTAAATACATGAACATTTGCTGCTAAAAATATCCCCAGTTCGAATTATAAATTCCATATAATAAAAACAAGTAACGGAAGTTATTTTCATGAAAAATTTCACGTAAAAGTTGTTTGATTTTTTTCAAGATGGACGCTGAAAAGCAATTGGAATTAAGTGAATAAACATGGCGCTAAAATAATAAAACAGTTTGGCCACTTCAGAAGCATTTAAAATACTTTAATGTTATGTAAAAGCGAAACATAAGAGCATTATGTTTTATAGAAAATCTTTTGCTCGTGTTAACTACCTTTAAGAAGCAGTTTTGCTTTATTGTTGCGCAAAAATATTTTAATACAGCATTTACAAAGTTCATATAAACAGCATTTATGAAACAAATACTGTAATTATACAGCTAAACAGCTTTCTTAAACTAAAGTGCTGCATAAATGGCGTAAGACGGGCCCAAAATTTTAGAGTAACATCAGATATGTCAAACTACTACTAATTAAAATCACAAATTAATTCTATTAATAACACAGGACAACGTCAGGCTGACATTCGATATTCGGGATAAAGACTTGTTTTTGCGACAATAACACCCGCGAAGCAGGTAAATAATGTTGTCTCACTCTTGCGCAGTAGAATTCATCATCTGATGTCTTTTCCTTACATCGGGTCCTCGGTCTAGAAATAAAAAATAAAAAATCTTTTTTAATCATTTATTTACTAATCATAAATCTTGCTCCTTGCTACTTTGTGAGTTAATAAAATGAAAACTAGATGTTACTTGAAAGTAATTAAGAATATGATAGAAACACAACAGTAAACATAAAACTTAAATTATATTTGGAGATTATAGAGGGGTCCCAGCAACCCTGGAAAACCTGGATAAGTCAGAGAATTGAGAAACTGACCCCGGATTTCAGGGAATTTGATGCAAAATACCAAAAAGTCATGAACTTTGTACCATTTCAGTCAAAAGTCCTGAAATTTGCACCCATCTTCCGTCTCACAAAACAGAAATTTCGCGAACGCGTTTTGCTAAAATTAAAGAAGCCAATCTGAAAATCCCGATGAGAGGCGGACATTTTTATTGTTACAGTTTTTTCAACTTTTTTTGTAAATTACAAAATCGTTCTCCTACAAAAGTTCTTTATATGATCACAGTATATATACCCTATGTTTGGTTTGGGTCCTTTGTCTCGTTATTGAGATATGGCATACCTGAAATCTCACCAGCCGCCACTGATTTTGTAGGTATGATGGAAGGTATAAATTTTCCCTTTTCCATTTATTTGGTATGGGTCTGCAAAGTAACGGTTGCGGGGATATGGAATATTTTATGTTTTTTAGCCCCCTTTTTTATTTTGCAAAGACGTTGTGTATTTTCTTATAATAGTTGGTTGATGTTTAGTGAAATAAACAGTTATTCTCAGTGCACAAGTTTTTTTCGCTATGGCTGGTTACTCTAACGCAGAATTAACAAACATGCATTTCATATATGGTCGTGCTAATGGGAACGCCACCGAAGCGCGACGTCTTTATGTTGACGCTTATCCAAATCGCCAGATTCCTTCACAACGCATGTTTGGAAGAATTCACCAAAGATTGCGTGATAACGGTTCCTTGAGTCAACAGTGCCATTTATCCGGAAGACCAAGGTCGATATCCACTCTTAGAGCAGAAGAAGAAATTCTAGCACTGGTAGAGCAGAATCCAGGGACGAGTGTGCGGAGAATATCAGCCGAGGTAGGAATTAGTGGTCCTCTTGTTTGGAGAATCCTTCACCAGCAACTGCTTTATCCATACCATGTGCAACGAGTACAGGCCTTAAATCCAATAAATGATCATCAAGCACGTTTGTTTTTTTGCCGCTGGTTTCTACGTCATGATGCTGAAGACCCTCGTTTTCTTGCAAACATTCTTTTTACTGATGAGGCCGGGTTCACAAGAAATGGAGTGTTTAATTTTCACAATACGCATATTTGGGCCGACGAAAATCCTCATGCTCTAATAGAATCTGGACATCAGGCACGTTTTTCATTAAACATTTGGATGGGTATTGTAGGTGACAGGTTTCTAGGTCATGTTGTTTTATCAAACCGATTAACAGGCCCTGATTACGTCAACTTTCTGCAGAACACACTGTATGAGTTTTTGGAAGATGTTCCTTTGAATCAGAGGCAACAAATGTGGTTCCAGCATGATGGTGCTCCAGTTCATTTTTCCACAGCCGTTAGAGAGCATTTACACCAAACTTTTCCACATAGATGGGTAGGAAGGGCCGGACCTGTTTTATGGCCTCCAAGATCGCCTGATCTGAACCCTCTAGATTTCTTTGTTTGGAGATATTTGAAGACATTAGTGTATGGTACTCCTGTAAATAGCCTGGAAGAACTGCAGCTACGGATTAATCAAGAGTGTCAAGAAATCAAAACCAAGGAGGGTGTTTTGGAAAGAGTTCGAATATCGTTGAGACGAAGATGTCGTGCCTGCTTGAAAATGGACGGAGGGCACTTTGAACATCTTCCATAACTTTGTTTTTTGTTTGTTAAAAGCTTCCTTTGTCGGTTTATTCCTAATAAAATAAAATGTTTGAAAAACGAATAGTGGTCCATATCTCCGCAACCGTTACTTTGCGAGCCCATGTTTATTAAGACTTTCTGCTTATTTTAGTTCATGCTATTACCTCCTGAAATATTTTACACTCTTTTTTTAACACCCTGTATATATCTGTTATATATCTTTGTGTTTGCCAAATAAGTACACACTTATAAAAATCTTCTTAAAAATATTTTTTTTGTGTGCAATATTTTTTAAAAACAGGTAGAACTTATTTCATATCAGAGGTCAGGGAAAACATTCATCTTTAGGTATGGAAAACCCTGGAAAGTCAGGGAATTCAAGTTTTCAAAAGCACAGAACACTATTATACTATTTTTTTTAAATTTAAATTTAAATACTGAATTTTGCGATTTTTCAAGACAAGTTGAAATAAAAAAAAAAACATGGGGCCAAGAGTGAGTTATTGGGGCTGAAGAGATTGCAAATCACCCCTTCTTTCGGCCAATTCAATTTGACAAACAATGCACCAAACACCCTGTATATTCACCGTATTTTTGAAGCCTAAAGATCCTTTAATTTTTACTGCAATTTGTGGCCAATGAAATTGTAAAATCTTGAGAATAAAAAAAGTATGGACATCTATGAGCTTAATACCACAGTTAATACTAATATTGTAAAATCTATAATGAATTCTGTTTTGATACCTCGAACTCAGCTAATCAACATTTGTATTTTAGGCAATGTATTTCCTAATTGTTTAAAACTATCCCAAGTTGTTCCTATTTAAAAGAAAAAATAATATTAATGATCCGTCTAACTTCAGACCTATATCTGTCATTCCTTACTTTGTCAAAATATTTGAAAGAATTCTCAAGACCCAAATTATAGCTCATATGGAATTCTTCTAATTATTCAACCATCAACAGTTCAGGTTTTGAAACAGTTTATCAGCTGAATTAGCAATTTATCATTTGGCAGCTCATGTAACTAATGAATTTGAAGAAAACAGATATGTAAGTTTCCACTTATTGGATGTGACTAAAGCTTTCAATTGCGTTTCTCATAAAATCTTATTAAATATATTGCCTTATTATTGATTATCAATGGATAATGTATCTATTATCTTCTTATTTAATCGATAGAGATAGTAGTATGTTGTTTGTAGTGGTGTCAAATCAAGTACCCTAGAAATCAAACATGGGGTTCCACAAGGTTCAGTCTTGGGTCCATTATGTTTCTTAATTTATATGAATGACTTGCCTACCATATTTGATAATAGTTTATGTATATTATTCGCTGATGAGACCAGTGTAACCACAGCAAATTTGTATTTATCTATATTGCTTAACACTACTAGATTGTTTTTAGGTATTAATAATATTGTGTGAAACTAACTACTCAGTGGACAAAAGCCCCAACCTGCGTTGAATTACACCCACAATATCTACCCATATATTCCTTATTATTAGCTTTTGTAACATTTTTTTACTGTTTTAGAAAGGTATTTTAAGCTAATATAAATCAAATTGTAGGAGATTTGATTTATATTAGCTTAAAATACCTTTCTAAAACAGTAAAAAAACTACTAGATTGACTGTAAACAGAAACTATGATCTATAGTTTCCTCAGCCTTTTGGCATAGATAATCCGGAAAGTGGAGTTTACTTGGATCCTAAATTATCTTGGAACCATCATGTTGAATATTTATGTAAAAAAATATCCAAACATCTGTATCTACTCCGCAGTTTGGCTCACAATGTTTCACTGCCTACATTAAAAACCTCGTTTCACAGCCTCATTCAGTCTATCATATCTTATGCCATCCTAATATGGGGGCATGCACCTTCCAGTGCACAAGCTTTTTAAAGGCCATACGTATTCTGCCTGGCCTAGGATAGAGGGTCGATTGCAGAAATTATTTTATTGATTTATACATTTCTTACGGTCCCATCTATTTATATTTTCCAATGTCTGCTCTATGTTAAAAATAATCAGCACCTCTTTCATATTAGTCATTCTTACGATACTATAAGGAAAAATGACTGTGATGGTAGATTTTTAAACTCCAAAGTACGAGAAAGGGTACGGATTTTCTGGGCTGCATTGCCTCCATATGTAAGAGAACCAAAAAACTTTCTATTAGTGAGCGTTTTACTCTTTTGATGAGTTAGTTCTTAACTTGTAATTTTAATAATTCTATGTGATTTTTGTTTTAATCTGTATTTTTGCTATTTAATATTTAGAATGTATTTAGTGTAAGGTTTAATTACTATACAGTATGCGCCAAAAGTATGGAATAAATTCAATAAAAACGAAACAAATATTTTTTGGGAAAAATCCTCGAACAGGTCGATTTTTAATTTAAAAAATACATATTTTAGCATAAAATGTGATTTTCAAATGTCATTTGTTTTCGAGTAATGATGTCATCGATTTTTTTTTAAATGGCAACACCATATTTTTTTACTTGATTCTGAAAGATCGTTTAATTCTCTATCAAACAGTACTAAGATTTTGCCCTCTTACATAGGAAAGTTTTCGAATAAATGACGATTGAATTTTAGAAAACGTAAATTTTATCCATAAAAAAGTAACAATTCTGAGGTATGTAAAATAAAATACAATTGATTAAATTTTATACTTAAATTAAATGTTCGAATTGCCATCCACCAACTTCTTGACAATGCGCAAGTCTGTGAAGAAATTCTTCTTGCACATTATGAATGATTTCTTTGGTAACTCTGCGTATTTCGTCCCGAATGCGATTTTAAAGTTCTTCTAAATTACGTGGTTTATTAATGTACACTTTTGACTTCAAGTATCCCCATAAAAAATAGTCAAGAGGTCTGGCGATCTTGCAGGCCATTCTATCGGTCCGCGTCTGCCGATCCAGCTCCCAGAAAAACAGTTGTCCAAAAAATCTCGTACAGGGCGCGCATAGTGCGGAGGTGCACCGTCTTGTTGAAACCATATGGTATCGTCAGGAATGTCAGGGTGATTATCGTTAGGCAAAATTACTGCAAGGGCTGAAACAAGGTCATTTTATAGAAACTCTAAATATCTATGTCCTGTAAGGGTTCCTTCAAAGAAGACAGGCCCTACTATTCTGTCGTCAACTATTCCAGCCCACACATTTAATTTCTGAGGGTGTTGGGTATGTGCCTTTGCCATCCAATGAGGATTTTCCCGACTCCAATATCTGCAAGTTTAACGGTTTACTGTACCATTCAGACAAAATGTGGCCTCATCTGAAAAAAATATTTGCCGGTGTAAATTTCTATTTGACATAAATCCATTAGAATTTCGCAAAAGTGTAAGCGGCGATCGGGATCTTCTTCATTGAGTTCCTGCACAAGTTGAATTTTGTAGGGATGATATTTTTCCTTCCTCAAGATACGTAGCACTGTGCTCTGACTAGTGTCATTGTTAAATGCAACCAATCGTGAAGAATTATGAGGATTATCCACCATACTTATCAAAATGTTCTGTTTCTGATTTTCATTAATGCTTGGACGTCCAGGTTTTGGAATATTTACAACATTG
Organism: Monochamus alternatus; assembly: GCA_037114965.1. Lineage (NCBI taxonomy): Eukaryota > Metazoa > Arthropoda > Insecta > Coleoptera > Cerambycidae > Monochamus > Monochamus alternatus. Next base: position 5,375,800 of record CM073426.1, on the reverse strand, counting down.
CCAGTTTCTCTAAATTTAGACTCTACCTTACTGACTGTTGATTGGCTGATAGGGCGATCTGGATATTTTTCATTAAATAAATCGCAAACTTCCTGCTGAGTTCTAGTCATATTCCCGCATTCGATAAGAATTAAAATTTCAATTCTTTGAGTAACAGTTAAATGTGCCATAATACTTTAAATTGAATAATAATTTCTATGTCGCTTACAATACTTATTACAAAGTCGGTGTGACAATGACACTTTGCAAAGATTTTCACCTATGTGATCCATAAAAGAACTATGGAATTCGAAAAACTAAACTTGATAACGTTTTTGCTTTATTTTAATTGATTTACGTTTTCTAACATTCAATCGTCATTTACTCGAAAACTTTCCTATGTAAGAGGGCAAAATTTTAGTACTGTCTGATAGAGAATTAAACGATCTTTCAGAATCAAGGAAAAAAATATGGTGTTGCCATTTAAAAAAAAATCGATGACGTCATTACTCGAAAACAAATGTCATTTGAAAATCTCATTTTACGCTAAAATAGGTATTTTTTAAATTAAAAATCGACCTGTTCGAGGATTTTTCCCAAAAAATAATTGTTTCGTTTTTATTGAATTTATTCCATGAGAATAAAATCTCAGTGGAAATGCTGACTAGCGCCCTCCCCAGTATGTTCGGCACTGCCAAAAACATACCCCTGTCAAATTTGGATCAAATATGTTATTTTTCAAAAAAATTATATCCAAAATTTGATTTTCCAAAAATTATCTTACATGCCCCTGTATCTCAACAAAGAGTGGCTTTAGGACAAACCCCACATATTTTTCAATGTTCTTTCAGCCCTACCAATATTTCCATTATAATGCTATTCTAATGATAGAAGATATATACCCTACTACAAAAAAACAGCGGCACATTCGACTATATCGAAGAAGTGAGCCAACTTATTAGAATTACTATATTTTTTAAAGTATGATGTAAGTATATACATTTTTCCAATATTTGCATCCAATATCTTAAATTAACAAACTACTTTCATTTTTATAAAAGAACATATGTAGATTTTTGTTCACTACGTCACAATCAGGAATTTCATAATCAACAACGAATATACAGGGTGTTGACTGCCATAAATTTAACAGGCGATAGTATACTTCAAAATGATCAAAACAACCTTATATGATATGGTTCCCAAACTCAACCATTTTCCAAAAAAAAAGTAACTAATATAAAATTCGATTAATTAAGTGTTCTCACCATAATTTTCTGCATTAAACGGTTCTGCAATACAATTTTTACCCCTTCTTCCAATTTATTTATGTGCAGTTTTAATAAAAACAATTTTTTCGTTAATAAAATTCAACGAAGTCGATATCACGGAATGTGGCAGCAGCAAGAGAAGTACAGTGACTACAGATCAGTTGGTATCTGAACTGCGAAGTGTCTGTTGCCTGTCGCAAATTCTTTTATGTACCACTATTTCCTTAATTTCTTCTTATTAATTTTTGCCGCAATGCTGCAAGGGTACGACGTATTTATTTAGATTGTTTTTCCCAACGGCGGCTGTCTAATAGGGAGATTCGTTGAAATATCTTAACGTTTTCTTGATATTGATAATGTTCCCAAATTTTATAATTATAAAATTCTTGGGTAGTGTCGTGCATGTGCGCAAAATAGTGGCGGGCATTCGGAATATATGTTGGTATAATAGAATCATTTTCGGAAGGCGAAGTAGGCAATAAAATGTCGATAAACCCAGATACCTCTTTCACAATAGTTATTTATCTTTCGATTTTTTGTCACGATTAAAAATCAAGCTGGCACATGGTAGGCAACCCACAAACCGCTCGCCTGGCACAGCGTGTATTCGCAGTGTTGTCAGGTTGTAATAAAATTCTTCGATATAACTCGACTTATTTTAAGAACGGCTTGAGTTATGGCAGCCAAACCTCTAACAATCTTTATTAACCACTTCGTCGTACAAAAATCATTCATTTATCCACACAAGTTTTTTTTTCGGGGTTATCTATTAATTTTTCGATGAAAAAGGATTGAAAATAAACAACGAAATAATTTGACGGTGATTTATTTCTACAAACAAGTCACTTTGATCCACATAAATTATATTTACAACCTTTCAATCACACTGCTTAAATAAGTGTACATATATTTTTATATATATACACATATGTATGTATGTATATCTGTCAATATTATAAGCTCTGGGCCTAATGCGTGCCACACGGCTAGATATTCAAACGAATAAAGTAGTCTCCGTGATACGGACACACACCACGACCCCGCGAGGAGACTTTGTGGTACTTTTATGCAAACATATCAACAAATAACAATTCAACAACGGCTCTTACCTATATACAAGCGTTACAGAGTCAAACCGTACCCTTAGAGCTATCACTTAAAAATAATTTAGTACGTTTTGGGACTTACAGAATTACGATTACAGATTTAAAAATTATAAACCCAACGAGGTGCCCGCACAACGTCACGTAACCTCAAATTTATCGGGTTCCGTCAGGCCGTCGACCGTTTTTTTTTTTTTTTTTAATATAAAAATCAAGGAATCGACACGAACAACCGAGACGTTTCTGAGGTTAATACTGACGTCGCAGGACCCACATTGTAATATCGGTTTTCACAAGGCAAAATAATGATTCTATATAAATATATATATAATTTTTTAAGCACCATAATTTACATCTTAATTGAGCGACAATAATATAGGAGAAACAACGCGTCCACCACTTTACTAATTAGAAAATGTTTCACTCTTCTGTCTGGAAACATTTCCAAAATTGTAATTCATGGTTTTCGTCATCAGACGGTCGGTCGTGATGTAATCGTTTCACAAGAGTGATGCAATATTTAAAATGTTACATATTTCGGGTGTTGCAACCACTACAATCCATATAAATAATGGCACAGATAAATTTAAGAAATAATAGCTCCTTCTGATAATCGTTTCCATTAGAATTTCTCAAACGAGTGTAATACTTTGAAATAATATTACACACGTTTGCATACCATACGTCTTTATGTAAGATATCTTTCAACGTTAATTGGAAAATTTATTAAAAATTATAACCTTTATTCAAACAATGCAATTTTTAAATTACTGGAATTTTCCAGGTTTTCATAAATCCGATTTTATACGTTGCACATTTTTATGTTATCTTTATATACATATTTAATTTGACAAAACATTAAAATACAAAAATTTAATTTCCAAATGATGTAAATAAAATGTAATTTTTAAACTATTGGATTTTTTGAGGTTTTCATAAATTTCTCGGATTTCATGCTGCATATAAATATTTTTAAGTTATCCTTCAATAAATTAAATTTTAGAATTTATTAAAAAACATAAATTTCATTAAAAATAAAACATGCTTTTTTAGTAAGTTTTCGAATGATCGAGAAATAAATAAAACAATATTATAAAATTTTAAAACTTTTGGATTTTATAGAGGTTTTAATGAATTCACCCAATTTAATACTGCATGTACCCATTTACATATATGTTATCTTTCAACAAATTCGATATGAAAATTTATTAAAAATTATTATAAATTTAATTGAAAATAAAATGTATGCATTTTTTTAATAATGGTTTTCAATAATATCAAGATATAAATATAATGTTGTTTTCAAGTTTTTGAATTCATTAATTCACCTAATTTAATATACATATTTACATATATGTTATCTTTGAACAAATTCAATATGAAAATTTATTAAAAATTATCATAAATTTAATTCAAAATTTATGAATTTCTTTTTAATAATAGTTTTCGATGATATGATGTAAATATAATTTTAAAACTTGGATTTCTTTGAGGTTTTAATGAATTCACCTAATTTAATATTGCATATACGTACATATTTACATATATGTTATCTTTCAACAAATTCAGTATGAAAATTTATTAAAAATCATCATAAATTTAATTCAAAATAAAATGTATGCACTTTTTAAACAATAGTTTTCAATAATACCAAGATGTAAATATAATGTTAAAACTCTTGGATTTTTCGAGGTTTTAATGAATTCTTTCAATTTAATATTGCATATATGGACACATTTACATATATGTTATATTTCAAAATAAAATGTATGCATTTCTTTTTAATAATAGTTTTCGATGATATGATGTAAATATAATTTTAAAACTTAGATTTCTTCGAGGTTTTAATGAATTCACCTAATTTAATATTGCATATACGTACATATTTACATATATGTTATCTTTCAATAAATTCAGTATGAAAATTTATTAAAAATCATCATAAACTGAATTCAAAATAAAATTTATGCACTTTTTAAATAATAGTTTTCAATAATACCAAGATGTAAATATAATTTTAAAACTTGGATTTCTTCGAGGTTTTAATAAATTCACCTAATTTAATATTGCATATATGTTATTTTTCAACAAATTCAGTATCAAAATTTATTAAAAATCATCATAAATTTAATTCAAAATAAAATTTATGCATTTTTTAATGACAATTTTTAATGAAATCAAGATGTCGATATAATTTTAAAACTCTTGGATTTTTTCGAGGTTTTAATGAATTCTCCCAATTTAGTATTGCATATATGGACATATTTACATATATGTTATATTTCAACAAATTCAATATGAAAATTTATTAAAAATTATCATAAATTTAATTCAAACTAGAATGCATGCATTTTTTCTTAATAGTTGTCAATATCATGGAAATATAATTTTAAAACTTGGATTTTTTTGATGTTTTAATGAATAATATTGCATATATGTACATAACAAATTTAATTCGAACATTTTTTAAAAGTCAAAAACAGTTTTCAAATGACATATCAAGGCATAGATATTATAATTTTTAAAATATTGGAATTTTTGGGGTTTTCATAAATTCTCTCAATTTTATTGCATAATGTACATTTTTTCAACTCATTTAAAATTTTTTAAAAACCATAAATTTGTTTAAAAATGAAATTTATACATTAATTTTCATTTCAACTTCAAAGTTGTTATTTTTCAAAATAAACGATTTTTATTATTATAGAAAGTAAGAAGATATGTCATATTTATCCAAAATAATTTTATTTGTTTGGACGCAGACACTAAATGAAAATCTATTATCACAGGCTATTACCTTTAAATTCAAATATGACATGTACAGTTTTTCTCGGACAGGAAAATTCCGATTTAAAAAAATATCCTCCTACAAATTTCCAACGAAAACTTGCCTATATCACATACAAAGTAAAACCTTTTTAGAATCACAGTGGCTAAAGAGGTGTTTAACAAGCTCATCCGCCGTTCCCGGTTTCCCACCCAACACACCGCCGCGGCTTAGCATACTCAACGTGATGTAAAAAAATAATTTTCCTGATTATAAAATTTAGTTTTATTCGCTTATCGACCAACAAATACATACATCGTTACTCTACATATGTACACATTTTCAATATCACAACTTGACAACAATAAGTTCCAATGTACGGTTCGATGGTAAACGTCGGATCCTAGTTACACAGTTTCGATGTACCCGATCCCTCCTTCCAGAGAATCAATAAAAAAATAAAGTATATACGCATCTAGCAAGGGGGCCCGCGAGTCTGATCTGTTTGCGTAAAGTGACCGTCGGTAACCTGCACGATAAACAATGAGTAGTATTTCACCACTTTGATAACAACAACACAAATATAGACCACAGTACCTTGCTCGCCGGTAGTATTAACATCCATAATATATATTTAACATAATATATAATAATAATAAACTTACTCCTAGTAATAAATTGTATGTATACTCTATAATTACATAATATTACAGCTGTTAGTTAGTCCATCACCATGGTTAAGCTACACGTACTACAGTTATCGACGGCGACACGTCTCGGTGCTGTGCCATCCGCGCGCGCGCGTTCATCGCTCTCTCTCTCATCGTCATCGCAAGCTAAGATGCTAGCCTAATCTAGGATGCCCTTGAATCCCTCGGGAGCACATCTCATGGAATGTGTGTCATAAAAAAAACTCAAATCAACGTAACATAAATAAACAACGAAAAAATATTTTCTCGGAGCAGGGTGCTGTGGCCGGTCTCTAGCTTATTACAAAAATATGCGGCCTCGCCGCCCTGGCTCTTTGTACTTCATAAAAGGCATCAATGTCAACGACTACTATGAGATTTCCAGTAACCTATGTACAGTGTAAGCCGGTATTGCACACGGATATGGTAACGAGAGGGGGTGGCGGACGGCCGTTATTTCCGCTTGGCGTGCAGCATCTCCATGAGGAGGGTCTGGGTGGGCGCGCTGCCGCTGCAGTGCTTGTGGTACAGGTGCTCCTCCCCGCGCACCGCCAGGCTGTGGATCTCCGGCAGGAGCTGCTGCATCTTGTTGAATTTGTCCTGCAAAATTTCACAACTTAATAATATAATAAGCATTTTATTGGATGAACTATAGTACAATCTTTTTCGGTTGGCGAAATGGGCAATAAAACGTTGGCGAGACAAGAAATGTATACGTTTATTTCATTTCAACTTATACCTGCTTATGAAAGGTATAACTGGGTGGTAGCTGGCGGGCCAGCCCAAATTATGCTAGGAAGAATGTCTTTAGGAATGCACGCGCGGTGGAAAAATTAGAGTAGTGTCGGTACTCTATCTCTAGATGTAAATTGCCAGATTGGCTGGGAAATTTTCCCATAATCAATGATAGTAAAAGCTCGGAAAACATTTAACACAAGTTTCCTATTTGGCTCGTTTAAAACTTCACAATGAGCCATTTTCAAATTTCGTTTAAACTTGACCACAAACACACCACAACAGAAGAATCAACACAACACAATAGAATGATCAACACATTCCAAGTTCGGCTCTGTACAACAGTCTGTTTTTGAAAAGAAGTACGTCTTATTGGCCATCCTTCTCTAGTGCAGGTAATTTCTCCGTAACGTTAGTCGTATCTTATTAAGAGCATGACTTAGTTATATTACAAACAAGTGGAAAGGGCTCAAAGGTATATGTCAGGTTTCACCAACGTTTTACTGCCTACTTCGCCTTCCGAAAATGATTCTATTATAAATTGCCATGTATTTTTTTTTCCAGTGATTTCACAACGAAGCTTATATAAAATTATTAACTGCCATGCTGCCAACCCAACTTCATGTCAACTTGTTTAAAGAAACTAAAATGTTTAATTCAGTTTGCAAGCTTCCATGACAACGAGCCTTCAGATAAAATTAAAAAAAAGAGTGCCTTTAGATAAACAAACCAGAAGTGTTTATTAATTTTTTTCCCAACTTATTCAGATATCTTCAGAACTAAAAATTAAGTAGATAGTTTCTGTGATGTCACAAGCATTACTTTGCCAAACGGTATTCTCAATAATTCGCACAGTCAACTTGTCATGAATAGATTATTAGTTCTTTTTGCCTTAGCTAGAATCATCTATATTTGTTTTATTTTCTTTTATAGTGAGCCGACATATGTCTAAAATCATAATAATATAGAATATAGAATAGGTTATGCAGTTATTAAGTTTTACTTATAATTTTGCAGTTCAGCTTTAGTAAAGTTTATTTTCTTCATAATGTATTTAATTTACAACTAGGGGATCTTTAATAAAAGCAATGACTCTTTAGACTGTTTTAAACATTTTTTATCCTTTTATCAATCATAGGACTGGTTGCTAATCCTGTGAACACTCAGGTTTTGTAACCCATTGTGCACGCTGCTCTTAAAACAAAAACTCCAATACACAAACCACTCCCACTAAATGATAACGTAACTCCAATATCAATGCTACATGTTTTTTACAATAGTAAAGTGACATTTATTACAATGACCAGTTTCTTCACGACGTTAGATGAGCACCAATTTTTCAACCTTCATGACTGAACAGCGGGATTATACGATATTCAAAATATGCGGACTTCAATTTTAACAAAGAAATGTCAAATAGGTAAATAAAAGAACAGTAATTACCTGTATTTGAGGGTAACATGACACCGTATATTCGAGTAAAGCGTGTTGGACCTGTTCGTAGCCTTCTTGGACGTGCTTCCTGTTTGTGATGCCTCGGACATCTAAAAAATTAAAAAAAAACAGATGTTATAGGTGTCAAAAAGAAGAATACGATATGATTTTAAGTTCTTTAGGGAGGAACGTTATTTATTGTTTTCGGTGTTTTTTTTTTTCATTAATATTCTTAATAATTTTTTATTTCTTAAACATTAAAATTTTATTTAATTAAAAAGTGATTGGACTATGTAGAAAAATAATTGAACTACAATATGTATTTAGAATAACTTATTTTAATGTATAACCAATCGGCCACCCAATTCTTGTATTTAATAACGATAAATAACCGACTGATGGATTTTGTGATGTTTTTGTACGAAAATCGATCAGTTTAAATTCAAACAGCTCCGTGATCTCACCTGGGTTAAGCAACAACAGGAATTTAGTGCAAATGTAATCGCTGACGTCGAACTTCAACTCCTGCAGCTTGGCTGTGATATCGTTGAAGTGGTCCGCCAGGCTGGGTACGCCGAGAAGGCCCAAACTGAGCAGATCGAACTTCTGTCCGTTGTGTAGGGTGGTCTCGTCGGGGAGGTTATTGTGCATACGCTGGTGTATGTGATCCAAAACCAACATGTCGGACCACGAGTGCTGAAGAAGCTTCATCTGGTCGTCCACCTGGAAATTGATACAGGATTATTATATAAGCGTAATCTTTCAGTCGCAGGACGTACAGTACACACGTTGTCACAGCTTGAGGATGCCGATTCCAAACTCTGTGAAACAGAAACAAGGGAAACTGTAGAAAATAGTTATTAATAATGTTTCGTTACGTGGACTAGCAAAATTGGTAAATGTCCTTAACTTGATAGGAATAAGACCTGCAAAATTATTGGTTGATGTTTGTACACACAATATTTACACATTTTAAAATTAATTTTGCAAAATTATAAACATATTATAGTTTCATCTAGTAAAAAGTATTTGTAATAAAATAATTTTAAAAAATTGAGTGGGACATCAATATTATAAATGAAAGCTAGGTTAGAATGCAATTTGTAATCTAGTTTTTCAAAAGTTTGAAGGATCTGTGTTATTATTTCTTTATCCTTTACTAAATTACTTTACTATATCAAATCATCTAATAACGCGCCCTTTCTAATGATGACATCATTTATTAGTATTTGTTAGGTTGTTATGTATGGCGTGGTGTCAAATTTAAGAATCTAACAATTCAATTTCTGTTGAATAAGAAAAATGTAGTGGCGATTTATTTGTGAGTAAAAATATCAGTGGCAAAGCGTAAGAATAGCATTGGGTCGAATTAATTACCTGACTGGCTGACAAAAGACAATTCGATTAAATTAAGTGTAAGTATATTATTAAAGGGAGTGACGCGACGCTCCGACGCTAAATAATAGCTGGTTACACACATTTTTTAATTTGTCTTTCTCAGGCCCAGCGGCAGGTGACTGCACCGCAAATCGCCACCGCGCAAGTAACTCAGTGTTGTAAATTGAATTTTAAAAATTCCCAAAAGCGGCCTGAATTTAACATTGATCATTTTACTACGGAAACTCGTCCTCTCGAATTGCTATTTTATAAAAAATTAAAATCTCATATGTTATATATTTGTATATTTTTTATTTCGTAAAATATTATTTTTGTTCTTCGTTTTACTTGATATATTATTTGACTTTCTATTTACAGGGTGTATATTGCAATTTAACTAAACATGGGGCCATTTTCAACAATAAACAGTAGCAGACATAAAATAGTTTCATTATTAACTGTTAAATTTTAAAGACAAAGCCTACTACTGACTTTCTGATTTCTTCTTTACTATTAAAATCTTGTTTTAATTAATGCATATTTCCTTGAAAACCTTAAATGTTTTTTTAAAATTTAATAAGAGTAAAAAAAAAAGTGTTTTAAATTAAATTCTGCCCGGGATATTATCATTCTTTTTAAATTCGATCAATGAAAAAACAAGTCTGGTATAATTTTAGGGGTGACTCATCCTCATTGAACATGTGTTTCAATTCACTTGAACTCATAGTCAATCATAAACCTAAATCATGTACCAAATTTGGTTATTACAAGTTAAAGTAATTCAGATATATTTTTTTCAAGAAACACTTAATTTTGTGAATTGAACACGCTATAGATATTTTTACAAAAAATAATTTAATTTTTTTATTTCAATTTCTTACTCTCAATGTCTATCCATGAAAAATTTCACGCTTCGCCACTGCTAAAAATAGTAAAAATACCAAGTTACGTTGACTAAATTATGTCGTTTTTAAATGAGTATATGCGTTATTTGTTTTCACAGAACCGAAACGTTGCTTTCATATTAAATAAGTGCTTATAATGTAAGTACACATAACATACAAACGCAATAAGCGATGATAAAGTATTTAGTAGTATTTGTTGAAGCGAAATAATGAATGACTCATCGTCCTGTTCAACAAAGATAGATCGCACCGGACTTACTGAACTTGGCCCAAATTTGCAATTCGTTTTCACTTTCGATTATTTGCTCATTTTACATAATCTTACTACACACAGTGCTGCGCTCTCTCTCCGATCGTAGCGCCGTCCTCCACGCCGTCACGCAACGCGAAACAAGTTTTAAAATATTCATTTTGTTTGACACAGTTATTTTATATTTACTAAACGATGCCGATTCCATTCTGGGTATTTGGGTTGCGGCATGGCGAAACGTGAAATGCTAAAATTAGGATACGGCTGAATATATTGGGTTGCTGCATATAATCGATGTTGTTTTTGATTTCCATGGCAATGGGGAAATTGCATGATTTTTGAAAAAAGCCTAAAAACGATATTTAAAATTTTGGTCTGGCCACGCCCCCACTAAACAGACACCACAGCGTAGACCTATGACGTCAGACGCCGTTCGCTCTTGTATATGTACCTAAATACAGCAGTGCGTCTTAGTTCATGTTCTGTATCACTGAAATGTACGATATGGAATGCGTTTACTTCCATTGCGCATCTAAATAAAGGTACCACACCTAGGAGCAGACAAAAGGAGGCACATGAAACTCAGCAGACATACTTCATTGGTTATGTATGTGGGTGCGATGGAGACAACCATCTTGCCCGTAGGATATGAATTGCGTTCTTAATTTCCCATTATTTTGTTTGTAAACACGTCATTGGCGTACAGTGTGGTTTCTTCTTTTCTTGTATCTCAGTGTTATTTTTTGTATATTTCTGTGGGTGTTATTGTTGGAATATGTCATGTTTTATAAGGGACTGTAAAATTAACCAGCATATAGCACGAAATAATATAATTCTTCGTATCCAAGATTCAATTTCATTTCAATTCACAATCAGCTAAGCCCCTACTGCTCCGCCATTGCTAGAGGCACAAAACAGTCATTATAATATAAAATTTCATTTCAGTGAAACAGTCCCAGCTTGTTTGGTTCGATAATTTAAAAAGTCACGAGTCGCCACTTATCTGTGTCCCATTAATTTTAGAACACTTTGTTTTCTAATTTAAATTAGAAGAAAAAACTAGGAATGGAAGAAAAACAACAACAATCCTTTTTGATTTTGTTATAGTAGTTTTACAACAACCAAGCATCATCCTACACCACTAAAGGACGCGTACGGACGTCACTGACGGATTCATCGCGGCACCCATTCTTTCCCGTATCGGACAGATTCACCATTCTTCTTACGAAGAATCCGTAACCCGTAAATAATTCCTGTATTATGTATGTGTGAAAACCGGCAGAGGGTGAAGAAAACGGTAAGAATCACTGAACGCTGACCAAAGAGTAATGTAAAACGTCCGCGTGTGGGAAAAATTAGCGCTCGAAAGAACAAGATAATTAGAAGGTGTGCGATGGGATCTGCAGGAGATAGAACGCCAGGTAAAGTAATTGAATTGTTACAATCGTTATTAGTATTTGAAGTAGCTAAGTGAGGTCAAATATCCTGTTTTTTCCCTATAACGTTTAGATTTAGTGACATGCACCTTTTTAATTACCTCAACATATTTATAAATATATCTTAATCCTAATCCAGAACGCCCTGAGTGTGCATATCGATGATTGGATAAATGATTATTACCAACTACCACTCTACATTGTGTAAATTGTTTTACCAAATATACAGGGTGTCAGGAATATAAATGCCTTTATTTTACTGTATGACAAATTATACCAAACAAAACATAATTGACTTTTTTCTCTCTGACCGACGGTAACAGAATTATGTCAGCAAATGTTGCGGACATAAATGATTGGGGTCCTCATATTTACAAGGACGATTGCAGCCATTCGCAATTAGGTTCCAGTAAAAGAATAAATTCAGAGTACAGAGAAATATATACAACGGTACCACATGGCTCAATACTAGGCCCAATTTTATTCCTTTTGTTCACAAATGGTTTTACTTGATGCATTACTGAGAGTGTTTTTAGGTTATGTATGCTGCTGATACGTCACTTCTTATCACATCACTGCTTATTTCCGAAAAGAGTGATGAAATGCTGGAGAAAAAATGTTGCTCAACACTCCAGAGAATAGGTAACTGGCTTGAAGTCATTCCATTTTTGTTTATGTACACTTACAAATATCAAATAAGTACTATGAACAGAAAAACGAAGCGCACTAGCAACAATACTACTATGATTAATAATACTTTTAGATTAACAGCAGCAGGTGATAGATTACAATGTTGTCATACGTTTTAAGGATTGTGGGAAACTTCAATTGTTTACTTCATTAATACTGAACAAATTACGTTACAGGAGCTTTCATTTAACTTTAGTTGTATCTCAGTTTGTAATTTCGTATCACAGTTTTGCATTTGTTTTTGGCAGTTGTATTTTTACTTTTGAAATGTATTTGTAGAAAAACTATATATTTTAGATTGTTTTTGTTGCTTTTGGTCTTATATACAAGTCCCTTTAGTATCGGCGCTTATATTCCGGACACCCTGTATACATGCACTGAATGTTTATCGTATTTTATTCTCTGATCTGTTTGTCCATCGAGGACGCCACTGGAAGTACAACAATGGGATTCAATTAAATCAGTCGAGCAAGCATTGAGATTTCTACACAGGAGGCCTTGCATTTATGTGCATTTCTCATTAATAAATGGGAAAGCATAATTAATAAAATAATACGGTTTTTTTCATAGGGAAGAGCCTTCAGTTCATCGAGTCATGCCTTGAATATGATAAGAGTATTAATAAACATACATTCCGCTTTTGCGGTTTTGCGAGGTGTCTTTTTTTTGGCGACTTAAGGCTTTAACGGCTCCTGCCATTATTCAGTGTGCTATGATTTTTCGAGTGTTGGCTTAGGTACCTAACTGATCGCAACTAGTCTGAGAGTTAATATGCAATTCTCTAACCCTAGCTGGGAAACTTCAATCTGCCCCTGTCATTCTTGGGCTAGGCTAGCTTCTAGCTCAATGGGGTAAAACCTCTTTTGAGGTAACAGTTAATTCGGTTAGCTGCAGTATTTTGCTTTTGTTTTTCGTTCTTTTAATTTAGCTGTAAGCTTCGAATACAACCCGTGGCAGTCAAATTTTGAAATCTTGTCCGATGACAATGAATTTTACCATTTATTCTTCCGTCCGCCGCAGTTGTGCTGCTGGTTGCACTTTCCAAACGTCAAACGTGCTAAACAAATACCCTCGTGGTGAGGCTTAATGCAGATTCAAGGATTTATTTTCGCTTTATAAATAAGTTTGGAAATTTTTTAAATGGCGATTTCTTTAATTATTTTCTTTATCCCCTCTCTTAAAATATTTGTACTTAATCATAGTTAACCCTGTACATTTGCTTGATTTCGGTTGTTTTTGTTGGTACTACGGCTGCTACGGTCCTCAGACAGCCGCCGTTCTCTGAGATATCACGTAGTAGTGGTTGCAATGGGTCACATCTAATGCTGCCAAACGCTTCGACGTCACTGAGAGCATTTATACGCAGAATATAGTGATTCATAATATAAAACCCATTAAAATTTCAATTAACACGACTTCAGTTGCATTAAAGAAGGCTCTGTTCGGGTAGAACAGTCGAAGGCTATTTTTTCATTTTGCATTACATCCTTAACCGTGCGTTCCACAAATAAGTGCGATTACGTAAAAAAATATAGCAAAAACGTATCGTACGGATCTAACTATCCGGATCTGGCGTGCAACGGTAGTCAGTCGAACAAACACACGCCTTTGCTCGGTTCGGAATATGTGCTGTGTCACGTTACATATGGCTACCAACTTCCATCGATAGAAAACCCTGCCCCTGCCTGCGGTCGACACTCGAATCTGCAGCGCGTCACATCCAGCAGGCGTTGCCAGATTTAAGAAATTTATCCGATTCTCAAGAAAGGTCTTTTAAAATATTATATAGTAATCGAGGAGCTCCAAATCAAAACGCAGTTTTTTTTTAAGAAAGCAATTTTCTTAAACTGACATTTTGTTAAATTTAGGGAAAAAATAAACTACTACGAGTAAGATTAAGATATCCAATAGGTAATCAAATATTCAGTGAGTTTTTGCTTTAAAAATCCGAGGAAAAAATCGAACAACTGCATTTTGCAACAAATATTTTAAAATACTGCGTTCTCATCCAATGTCGAACTTTCATAAAATATATAGGATATAGAAATCTCCTTCCCTCGACCGTTTTTTTGTGTTTAATGTGGGGTATTCCCTCCGTCGGGACAAAAGACAATAAAAAAAAATGCAAATATGCACAAATACATAAAAAAGTTTGTTATTCCATGTGATTCAAAGAGAACTCGACATAACATTTTTATCTAATCGGAAAACATCTTTGGTATTACGCTGCCACACGATAATATGCACTTGTCACACTTAGCATAAATCAGCACGTTATTCGTCATCTAGGCATTTGAATACGCGTGCAAATACACACAAAATACGCGAAAAGCAAGTACGATATTTTTTGACAGCATCTGATGCAGTCGCCATCTGTAGACCACTAGCGCAAAATGCACTTCACGCCGATTAAATTTTAAACTTCTTGCATTGTTGGGGAATTAAATTCTGTTAATACTAATAATAGCAACAATATTAACAATAATCGACGATGGTTGCATAAAATAATTAGTTTAGTTTCTTTATGTCATGGTTCACTTTCAGCACAATTTTAGTGATTAATTTTTAGTTTTAAACGTTTTATAGTAATTAAATAAAGATATTTATATCGGGTGTGTTATTATTCAGATTTTGATTTGAAATATTAATGGCGAGAAAGTGTTTACTTTTCGCAAATTTCGCAAAATAGGAATATTATCGGCATTTTTATCATGTGAGCTTAGTAAGTTTAACTTGAGCTTCTGATAATCTACTATCACAGTTTTATGATGAAAATATTACAGTTGGCAAAATTTATTAAAAGTTGAGACTTTCCCACCACTTGTAATAAATGAAAATGTTGTTTTGCCAGTGTGCACGGTGTAAAATAACGACCGCATGATAGTTGACAGATCTAAGCCATCTCGGACGATGATCAATTGTCATAGGCGCCGATTTTACGAGGGAAAAGCGGCTTTTGTCCCATTTTTTAAACATCGAGCTAGAATTCCGGAATAATTTTTTGACTGTCTTTTAGACCTCCCAGAGCACGTGGTTAAAATTGTTGTATTTAGTCATTGTAAACTCTATGTAAGGACACATTCTGAAGACACCTCGGTTGTAAAATTCTAAAATTTCTACGGATGTCGCAACTTCTCCGTCTCGTTCGAAACCTGGCAACGCCGCCAACACGCACCGGCAACGAATACCCACAACGTACGGTAATAGCGGCGCCACACGATAAAATTAAATAACAACAAACAATCGAAAGCAAAATCGGAACCACAAGCGAACTTTCTCCGCAACCTGCTGTTCGGAACACTTTCCATTTTTGCCATGGAATCTGCTCGGGCAGGGGCTTTCGTAACCGTTGCGCCGTACTTGACCCACTAGCAATGGCCTACTTGATTGATGGGGATTCGCCGCTGCATGGTCACTAGATGTGAGTGTATGCGACACACATTTACGCACTTAACGTGCACTTATGAAGTTAACATTGTTATTGCCCCCCCGTCGTCGATATGCTTTTGTTTATGTTTACGACCACCAAGCCTGGTTGATAGTTACGTCGGCCGGAAAAAGGAAGAAGGCGCTCTGACAATTCAGTTCTCGCTAGCGCTGTCCTCTAATGGATAGAAAATTGTATGTAAATAAGATGTTATCATTTATATACGTAAAAACTGGATTGTGAAATGAAAACGTGCAACGTCTAGCTTTCCATGGAATTCATAAATTATTGCTACGACATTAAATATGTAAAGTTTTATAGTTCTCAAAAAAAAACATATTTAAAAAACCGGTTTAAAATGAGATTCTTGTGTGCTGTTACGTCAGAATTCTACAGTCCACCTTAAAATGATTCAGAGTTGAATGAGGGTCACATATTCGTTCTGAAGCAACATTTTTTGTAAAAAAAAATAATAAGTATATGGTAAATGTATGAATTAAAAGTTTTTGTTTTAATAAAGAAATACTACTAATTCATTAATTCATATTTAACAATCACAGAAGCTCTTATTTGGTGTTAAGAAAATGGTTGTTATATAACCTATATGGGTGTTGATGTACCCAAATGTCAAATGTCTCGTCAGAACAGAGCAACGTGTCATAAAGAGAAAGAAAGGCTTATACACATGCATTTGTCAAATAATGATACATAATGTTTACAATGATGCCACTTTTCCTTCAATAGTCAAAATGTCATCATTATTTTATTGTACTTATCGTACAATATGCGTTAACTACTTTCCATTTTCACACAAGGGATTTTATCACAATGCAATATTAAAAAGTATATAATTGAACTTATTATAATCTAAATTATTTACAAATATTTATACAATGTGTCCAGAATATAAGAGCCGATACCGGAAGGACTTAGAACTTGACCTGAAAACTCTAAAACGAATAGTTTTTCTACAAACACATTCAAAAATAAAGATACAACTATAATAAAATGCAAAACAGTATTATGAAATTACAAACTAAGGTGCTAATTAAGGTTAAGCAAAAACCCCTTTGACATGTAATTTGTTTTTTTTTTAATCAATATTAACGAAGGAGGTTGCAGCAAAATAAAGACATTCATATTTCGGACACCCTGTAATAGAATTTGTCTGTCGAGCTCTCATTTTTTTAAATACTGTCACCATTAGCTTTCAAAAAAGTGTACATCCTGTAATATCTAAAAGAATGGCATTCTACGGGTGAGATTAAACTTTTTAAAGTGTTGTTCTTTGAACCCTTCTTGAAGTGGCACGCCTATGGAATATTATCCTCTGCAACCCTCATCTCCCGTACTCATCTAAGTGCTGTGAATGATTCACTCTATACTATTTTGGAAGTAGGGTATTCGCGATATTCACAAATCACTAGATGGCGCTGTAAAATTCAAGATGTCGGATGTAGGGGTGATCAACATTTGTTTTGCCAGGGGTGTTATGGTGTAATTTTTTATATTTATGTAATTGATTAGGTGAAAGTGTATTTTAGGGCTTATCGAAAGCATTGTTTTAACATTAATGTAAGACAAATTTCTAGTGCATATATATCGTGAATTCGAGTATGATCGTAACCTTTCAGATTCAGATATAATGGTTCGGTTCAAGATATCTTGAACTACATGGTGTGTAACCTCTAAGAGATGGTGAAGCACATAGTTTTGTCTGGGGTAGAACACGAAGTGCCCCATGAGTTTGTGAGCTTGTGTTTACAGCGTCTGCTTTAGATTTAAAACATCCTTAAATAACCTTGTTATGGCATGTACCCCTACACATACAAAACAGGTTGTTGGATTATTGCACATCTCCACACTCGATTTATTTTGGTCTTATGCAGATTCTGTACTTTTCTTCATTCAAGACAAAACTGTTGTTCACGCCTACAGTAGTTCCGATATCTATCAACAGATGTCGCGATTTTCGCCAATAATTGACTAAACCGAACATATGCTTTTATATTTTTGCGTTTTACGGTTGTGACGTGAGTATTTCCTACGGCACACGTCGATCATACAGGCAACCGGCATAGGAGAATTATTTATTTAAATGCGCTCAATTCGGTAAAGTCGAATTGCTCAATTACACGAGCTGGCGTTCGAGTCGGATTGCTATCTGGGTCGTCGGTTGCATACTATTCGATTAATTCTTCAACTAATCCACGTTCTTAATTCGATCGCCTCCACGGTCGGTATTTTTTTCGCTTCTCCGCGTTAATTTCCAATTTCAAAATAATATAAAAAAAGGTTTGTTTTGTAACACCGCTTTATCGCTGCTCGTTCTTGGCACAAATAACGAAATCTGCATGGTATTTTATTTAAATTGTAGGTAAGCTGTTGTAATGGTTGTTAAGTGGGACACATGGGCGCCCCTCCATGGGTCTCCGTCGCAGTGGCGCACCGCCGGGAAATATAAAATAGAATACGGGCCATGTAAATACTATAGGCTTTGTACTAAAACGTGTTTTGTGACGATTATCATACACAATGAAGAGCAAAAATTAGACCACACATTCCTTAGATGAAAATAAATCTATTTAACCTAACATACCTACGTCCAGGTTGCATAATAAAAAAGATACAGGGTTTACATAAAATTTGTAAATCAGGGCGAGAAATTCAAATTTGTTTCCACTTTTGCTGTCATTTATGGCACATCATGTTTCTTTTAAATGGCAGAACTTTTTTGCTGCTAAGTGTATCTATCTGATTATTGAAACTATTGATTCTCCTACCTGTTGTCTGAAAAAGGTATACCCTGCGGAAGTTGTTAGGAGTAACAGTTTTCGAAATAATTCTGTTTCAAATATTCAGTGCATCGATTGAAAACTGTTATCGTTTCAGGCAAAGTGCCTTTTCTACTGAAAATACAGCAAAATTTTACTTGAAAAAGTTGTTCAGAATGGTAAATTATGGAGGCGGGCAAATTTTCAAAAAGATCGGCCTGCTTTGATTACGATGTAAGCAAAATGTGCTTTGAAAACTATAATAATTATCATAGTATTGCTTTGACGGTAATTTCAAATCTTATACTTCGTTCGTACAAGGTAACGCTCTGTCTTCCTTAGAAGTAACTTTGAAATTTTACTTTAATCTTATCAGTTTTTCGAGTAGTATCACCTCTGCGCGAAGTTTTCGGATACTCTATTATTATTCTTTTTTGACGACTGTAGCAGCTGTAGTACCAACAAAGATTTCGAAACCGGTATGAGTGTGGTCTCAGGAATCTGACAGGTCAAAAATCTCTAGGCAAGTGCACGTTAATTCTGTGACTGGCGGTGACCAGTTACCTAGGCCACAGCATAACAACTCGAAACATCATAGACTGAACAGCGACAGAAGCCGTGAAAGCTTTAAATTTGGTAGAATTTATGTATTTTTTAATCTATATACTATGAAGCGCAGAGAACTTTGTACTGCAAATTCCTAAACAAACGACTTTTATTAATAGGCTGTACTTAAGTTAACCCTAACGTTACAAATTAAAAACTCATAAACAAGCGCGCTAGACATTATTTTCCGTGACATTACGGCACACACAGACAAATAAAACTTTAATTTGATGACAATTAGCGGACGTTACAATTAGCAGTAGGCAACACTAGTAAGTTTTGACTTGCTCAACGGCTATAAAGAAAATACGCAGATTTACATTTTTCAGTGTGCCACAATTTGCCGAAGCTGATATTAAAGGTAGTTCTAGGGCGCGGTTGACCTTCACACACACACACACGTTACTCAATGGCCTGCTTACCATTAAGAAATGATATATTTGTCAATAAGGTGGTACCATTATTCCTTCCTGGGTACCGACGCAAAGTATTGCGAAATATGCGGCCAGGGATTAAAATTAATGTCATATGATTATATTCTGACACATATCACTTGAATAAGCCAGTAATTCATTCAAAACATTTCCACGGTTGGGAACCGAAAAGTTTCCTTGGCACCTACATACGTTAAAAACTGGTGCTCTTAAGATTTAAGTTAATCCGTGTATAGTATTTCCAAAAACAATTGGTGGACTATACTGTAAAATATACACGTTCAGAAAGATTAGTATATTAGCAAGTGTTCACGATTTTAATAATTGTCCATTTGTAGTAGGAAGACTTCACATCTTTCCTCCACAAAATCAAATTTCCCACTAAGTGGGTACACAAGAAGAAGAGCGTCGGTAGAAGGCATTTAGAATTTGAATAAATTCACTCGCCGATCGTTTTTACAATGTTCCATTAATTGATTTTGGAAAGACCAGGTGTGACTGAATACTTAAATCCGTGGACTGCGCCACTTGGTTTAGCCTTGGTGCATTATAGTGTTGTATTAAGGGCAAATACCAACCTTGAGATCCTTGAAGAATATCGAATTCCTCGCCCAATCGACCTGCGAGAACAAATTTTGGTCCAGCACTTTACACATGAGTTCGAATAGGTCCACTTCACACTGATTGTACGTCTGGCTCTGTAAGAGTCCATAAAGGGAGTTCTGCCACTCGCGGTCGTCGATGGCCTGCACGAAGTCTCTGATAAGTGGCGACACTTTACTAGAGTGAGGTACACTACTGCCGGGCACTACAGTCTCGAATTGGAACACTTTGGGACTAAGCGAATGGGGTGAGGTGGTGGTGGAGTTGGCCTGGCCCCACAGCTTGTTGTCGGGGCCCATGACCATGGAGGTGGGCGCGCCCCCGGGCACCCCGACGATCTGCAGCGCGGGCTGCTGGTTGGAGGCGGGCTGCACCAGGTTGGAGTTGACCTGGCCCAGCGCCACGGCGATGGGGCTGGGCGAGGAGTCCGGCGAAGACGTCAGGGACGACACCTGGGGGATCTGGATCTCCTGTTTGATGTGGATGTTGAAGGGCGACGTGCCTGGCTGGCTGCTGTACATGTCGTTGCCCAGGGAACCTCGCAGCGTCTGGGCGGCCAGCTGTCGCTGTCGCATCATCTGTAGCTTTCGCGCTCTATCTCGTTTGTACATGGGTCCGAATTTATTTCGACCGCCTCTCATCCGATCTGCTCGTACGGCTGGAAAATAGAAAAATATTAGTTGATACGCTAAAATAACCAACATATCAATTATAAACATCAATAGGTCAGCTGTAGATAAATCACCCAGTCACAAGATCTTAAAATCATGACATGAGTGGATATTGCCAACTCACTCTGCACAAGTTATAGTTGTAATACTTATAATGAATAATATTCCTGGATTTCTTATGGTTAATGCACTATAACCAGAACATTATTTTGATCTTACGGTTATGTCCTACTTTAAAGCATAAAAGAGAGGGAAATGTTCATGAGCCATTATTAAGATCTACCTAGAGGAACTTCTGTATCTCAAATCAAATCAAATGTTTTCAGTGCCACGTCAGGGATTCCACAAGGTTCCAATCTTGGTCCGCTTCTTTTCTCTTATTGTGTCAAAAATTATTTTTCGCCGATGATTTAAAAATATATACACTTATTACATACAGAGCTGACTGTGCAACTTTACAGACTAATATTAATGAAATAGCTCTATGGTGCAGATTGAACCGCCTTAATCTGAATATTTCTAAATATTACAGTTTTATATCGGGTAAGTGACTGGGTCAAGAATTTCAAGATGTGGCTATGATTACAACCAACTGTTAAACAGATTTAATATTAATTCACTTTATTTTAGAAAAACAATGTACAGTGTTAAATTTTTGTATATGTTATTGCACAATGTTGATTCCTCAAATATCCTGGGTCAATTTAACTTTCTTGTGGTATGCTCAATAGTCTATTATTCCATATCTTTTATTATTCAAGTGCCCACACAAACTAAAATCTCCAATTAACTTTTTGTGCGGTAAATGTAACCTTATCTAATATTTGTGATATATTTCACTGTAATATTCAATCATTATTTGTCGCTTTTAAAGATTGTAATGAACCGTAATCTGTTATTTTGGTAATTCTAGTTGATTAATCTTCAATACATACTAGTTTTTATTCATTATTTTTCATCAATTATTATATAATATTAAAGTGTTTTTTTTTCTTTTACTTGTTTTGTCCTGTAATATAAAATATTCTGTTTGGCAAATAAATTTATTATTATTATTATTATCATCTCGTTTAAAGTTGCACCTCTTGAACAACTATTCTTGAGTTAATTCAATATTAACAATATGTGCATTTAACATCACACGTTCAGTTTATACTCATGTCATGGAGTTGCACTATGCTGGGCGCCAAAAAACCGGATGTTTGCCTCGTAAACACTAGTTACTGCAGACTAATGCTTTAAAACAAGGTATATTTATGTGTCTCGGGCCTTTATATATTTACTCTATGCGATCTTAAAATAACTTCGTGCAGCGCATTCTGCACCAGTATCTGACGCTATTAGTTCAGGTATTCCTCAAATTGACAAGATCATCCTAAGGATGATCATTCCTAATCTTTGTCAAGAAAAAGAACTTTCTTATTGCGTCTACTACAAAGGTTATTGATTGTTGATAGAACAGCACTGCTTCTTTATTTTTCTTGCTGAATATAATGACATCACTAATGTCATCATTTGTCATAGAATTTAAACGCCTAGTAAAAAAATACTCTTAAAAAGGAGCTGTTATCCTACTTTGTACCTCAGGGACATTACTGTTGTGGTTTGTACACGTTGCGGTGTAACATTTGAAAATATTCAAATTCCGTGCGGTTAAGCAACGCTTAATTCGAATACGAGCGCACAACACGCTGCCGACATTTCCTTAATATGCGTCCAAGTAACACCAAATTGGCGTTCGACGTTTCCTCACGTATTCCTTTAATAACACCTGGTGGCACCAAGAAATCATAGGTGGCCTGGCGGATAACAATGAGCGAACCGAGATAGTTGCTTAACAAAGACAGCGCCTCAAAATCGAGAAAGTTTAAACACGAGTCGCACAAATTATCTTAATCTCGATTTCACCTGAAGAGTTATGGAAAAACAAACAATTACGGAAAGCCGTCGTAAAACGGTCTATAAATATGCAACGGCGTCTGTCACAATGTTATACAACACCTCTGCAAATTTCGTGCCGTCATCGGAAAGCTGGAACGAGGAGGATAGCGACCTAAGACGAAAGGTGGAAAAGAAAACTTATTGGTGTCATAGAATCCAAATTTTAACATGTCAACGTGGTGATCAGTCATGACTAGACCTTTCCGTCCGTTGTCATTTTTCTTGTTTACTAGACATGTTTCAAAACTTGTCATTTATTATTCCCACCTGCCGAATATCTATATATGCTATATTTATAGCAATAGACACAAAGAAACATATATGCAGCCCTTATATTTTTCCTATAAAATCGTGTACCACATATCTCTGTGAGCATATCCGATTCACAGACTCTGCTGCAACAAATACGCATGCGCCAGATCGTAACGTTAGCCTTCTATTAGGTTAGGACCAATTGACTGATCCCCTAATTTAATTATGAATGTAATTAATTTATTAGTGATTTTGTTATTAAGAATGAAGAATAAATCTGCAGCGTATTCTCAAAATCGTCAACCTCTTAATTTAACAAGTGAGGAATATCGGATGATGACATGTATGAAGGGTTTAGGGCGTGAGGTCAAAATATGAGTGTAAGTGATGTTGAAATATGTAGTTCATTAACAAGAATGTACGTGAGTAGCATATATGTATAATGCAATAAAGTGTGGCAACGGAAAATAGTGGAAACTCGTGGAAGGAAGATGATACTCTATAAATGAGCTTTCGAAAAAAAAAATTGGGTTGATATATCTTAGAAGATGATACTTTGCCTAGAATATGTAGATGGGTGCTTTTCCGAATTATGGTGTCACTTTTTAGATTTTCGGCGGTTTGGATATAGAGCATAAAAAATTAAAATTGACAAGAAAAGATATTTGGGGAAACGACCTACTGTGTAAGGTTTTTTACAATTTATACCTTCTTCTACAAAAGGAAGATAGCAATGTGTTTAATTGTTTTAAATTGTGATTTTAGTAATTGTAGCGATAGTTGCATCTCCTATCTCCTATGATGTATCAATGTTAAGATCGGGGTTTGAACGTGGAATGCATACGGCATATACTGATACAGTTTGTAGTCCACCTCGGAATAATGTATTTGATAGCCTCACTTCGAAAAAATACTAGTATACGTTATGATATAGCGTATACGTTATGATATCGATTTTTTTAAAAAAGAAGCTTAGGAAGTGAATTTTTCCAGCGAAGAATTCCTATGCAGTAGTGGAAGTTATTAAAATAAAAAAACAACCAGAACTTCAAATAGTGAGGTTAGGTGTTCTACACCGCTTAATATTTACAGTTTCACTATATGTTCTAGTTAGAAAGAATATATATAAATGAAAAGCGAAAAAAATGGTGTGTTCTGCGATTTTCAGTCGGAAAAAAGTATCTATTTCTACGAATATACAAATTTGCATCAGTCCGGTCCTGTTTTGAGCCGCATATATCCGAACTACTCATATATTTATGTATCCAGTTACACTATTAACGATAAAGAGATGCTATTTTTCGTAGGCAATTAAAAGCGTACATTTTCGATTCGCGTAGAGCGATTTCGGTTTATTGACTGCTGGTAACAGAACGCTGGACTGGGAGATACACTTCGAAATAAACAACAGGCCGGTTGATGTGAGCGCGGCCTTGAAGGAAGTCTCTCCTACTATAATTAGCACAATCAACTCGCGTGCACGGTCCTCTCTCTGTAATTTCTGTGTTTTATTGCTGCACACTATCAGGGGTGTCCAGCGAGCGCACATCTCGCTACCGCGGATCGAGAATAAAGAAGAGGAAGTCACATGGTATTAACAACGCCCCGAACGGAAGTCCTTACGTCCACGGAATTTTCTAGTTATGTATTAATCCCGTGTATTGCAAAATGCGTGCCGAAATTTTTATAAAATCTACCCGAGGTGCTTGTATACATGATTACCTCTAATTAAGAACAGATATTTTAAGAGGGGATAGAGAAAAATAAAAATAAATGGAATTGTTAAAAAAAAACTTATTTATAAAGCAAAAGGTTTTTTTTTTCGAAACTATATTAAACTTTTATTATTTTGTATTACGCTGCCACACGATAATATGCCCATAAATTACAAAAAAATGCGCGAAAAATTAAATTTGGGAAGGCAAGCTGAAAACAGCTGAAAACTGAAAAATTAATTAAAATTAATTACTGTATACGATATCTTATTTTTGACAGAATCTGATCATAGACTTCTAAAGTCTATGAATCTGATGCTTCAGTCAATAAAGTTTGCTAATGCAGCCTGCAGTCGTCATCTGTAGACCATTAATGCAAAATGTATTATTTCTAGTGTTGCTGGAAAATTAAATTGTGTTAATACTAATAATAGCAACAATATTAACAATAATCGACGATGCTTGCATAAAATAATTAGTACTATTTAAACTATAACACCCTGAGACGTTTACAGTTTTCTGTTTGGAGAGTATGCTACTAAATGTCAAATTGTCTTCGAAATCTAGTTCAATATTAGTGATTAATTTTTAGTTTTAAACGTTTTATAGTCATTAAATAAAGGAATTTATGTTGGGTACAGATATTTCCCCATAGCATGTTCGCCCTATGATATGTGCTGTTTGCTATCTGTTTTTCTAGAGTCAAAGGGAAATCCAGCGGATTTAGGCAATCGTGCACGATTTTAGATTTTACACAAGCACTGGACTACCGCAGGTGCATTGTATTATTAGCAGGTATTCATTGCATTAAATTTCAATTTTCTTAGAATAAAATGTATTTACTTAACACAGTTTGTGTATTCTGTTAGCGGATGATTCTGATGGACCTGTAATGAGTGAAAATACTGAAATATAGTTTTGACAGTGTGCAACGAAGGAACGAATGTAAAATACTGCAGCTAACCGGATTAACTGTTATCTATCAGGTACTTACTATTATTAATAAAAAAATTTATTAGTAAAAATGTTTACTTTCGTCGTTTCTACATTTGATAACACTGTAAAAAACAACAGGTAGGTAGTTGACATTTCTAAGAAAAAAGAAAAGAGGGTTTTGACCCATTTTTTAAACACTGACCTAGAATTCCGAAATATTTTTTTTATTGTCTTGTAGGCCTCTCTAAGCGCGCTGTAAAAGTTTTTGCTCTTAGTCATAGTCAACCCTGTATACAGTTTTTTCTGATATCTAGAGTCGACTGGATTAAAAAGATTATTTTATATAAAAGGTTCGTTAGTAGTATGGTGGACTTGTGAATAAGACCTTGCATCTGCACTGATACCACGTGTGTCGATTTTGGATCAGATGTTAACAAGAAGAAGAAAAGGTTGCCGTTTTCGTTTTGTGTTCACAACCGTATTTGGTGCTGAAAACTGATGAAGTTCTTCATGAATGGTAGGTTTTTCAGGACTACCGGTGGTTCTGTCATAGACAGAACAAGTCTGAGGGACCAATTTCGGGCTACTTTTTCGCGAAAACAACAATGACGAAAACCGCATTTATCTATCTCTTACCGTTTTGGAGCTACAACGCGTTTTTCTGTATTACTCGGTTTTGTCAATGTCCTACAGCTCGGAAATAGTAGGGCTTAAAGATATGTATGTGAAATTTTTGTTCATTGTAAATGCCTCATCCCGTCTGTAATTGGTATGCTCAACTAGCCTGGCATATGACTTCTTTTCTGTGTCTTTCTTTTCAATAAATCCGTCTCATGGTCGATGGCCACACACCTACCCCATAAGCTCCCGTCACAACAAGAGGTCATCTGCCGCCGAATCCCGCCGCCACCCATCTGACACCTGTCGTCGTCACCGTCATCGCGGCCCTACCTGCGTACCTTGGGGTGGACGTTGGACGGCCAGACGGCTTCCTCCCAGCGCTCCGCGTATTCCGCCGATCAACTTTCGCTGACCTTGGACCGCATTGCATAACTAGTTATCGGCTATCCCACAAAGAAGTATCATTGAGGGTTATTAATAGAACTGCATCGGCCGGATCAGTGCGCTGGTGCGTGCACGCGAAAGATCGAAGCCTCCGCGAGCGTATGAACGTTACTCGAGCTGCCAAAGATGCCTATATTAGGGTTGCGGACACACTAGATGGGGTAGCAGCCGTAGAAATCATAAAATATATAGAACTCCAAAAGAGGTACCGAAATTAGCCAACCTATGGAAAAAACGGGAGTCTGGTATAATTGCGACAAGAATTCAGATGACTTACGTCACGGCTGATTCATCAGCCTCTCTTAATAATTTATCCTAGTGAGTAGTATGCAGAAAGATCATCAGGACGGTATATTATGCTTCGTTCATTTCAAGGCTAAAATTTGGTATTATCTTCTGGGGAGGAGCTGTTGATATAAATAAAATTTTTGTTACACAGAAACAAGATGCTGTTTCAGTGCAAATTCCAAATTTAGTTCTAACTGGGAACAACGTTCTGAATGATCGAATTAAATGGTGGAATATGTGGCGTGATCCTTTAGTATTCCGCGCAGATTTACATGTGACGGATTATGTTAATACGCATCCTGGAACAGAGACGAATCGACTCAAGGGCGCCAAGCAACACATCCGCACTCCTTCGCAGACTTGGATCGATTCGGAGTTCCTCTGTGGTGGTCAGGGTATATTGTAAAGCAGGGCAAGTTACGCCAAGATCCAAACTCCTAATCAAATTCCTCCAGAGTTTGAGAACTATTCCTAACTGTACGCGTTCTTGGGCTTTGGGGAATATACATCGCAAGAAATGAGTTTTCTGTTTTACCTTTTGGCGAACACCG
The DNA here is from genome assembly GCA_037114965.1 of Monochamus alternatus. Taxonomy (NCBI): domain Eukaryota; kingdom Metazoa; phylum Arthropoda; class Insecta; order Coleoptera; family Cerambycidae; genus Monochamus; species Monochamus alternatus. The sequence goes on along the minus strand of CM073426.1, from coordinate 5,347,901 downwards.
AAAATAATTTTTTTAATTAAGATTGAGAAATTTCCGCTACGTATAAATACATAATAATTCAAAGATAGTATGTGACCGACGTTGTCAAATATTCAAGACCTGTTTGCGGTCATAATTCTGTTACCGTTAATCAGAGGGAAAAAAATTGTTACGTAAGTCAAATATGTTTTGTTTGAATCAACGTTATAAATTATTGTAACAAGTATATTCTTTCAGTGTACAAATAAACACTTTTGCCCAGTTTAAAACGAAATATTTCCTTCCACAGAGGAACAAAATGACTAGACTTGTTTTCCTTTGAATTTTCGCGTATTTCTCGGATTGTCACCCGTGCTCCACAGTCCTTGATTCCGGATTTACGGCGTCCGCACGCTTTTGCGGTTTCTGTGCCAAAACATTCCCCATTATAAGAGCAGAAATAATCTAGACGACGACGCCCGCCGTGGGCACAGCAATTTCAGTTATTTCCTAGACACAACACACTATCGCGGATAAAACAGTATATTTACGGTGTAAACTGCTGCCGCTGGGGCGTACCGACAAGTATGCGGGATATTTTTATAAGGAAACTTGGCATTAACTCAATTTGTCGTGGTACGTTCATTAATGCCGGGCCGGAATACGACAGAAACGTGGCCGTAGAGTACTGATCTTTGTCAATTCTCTTGAAAATATTCTGCCATACCAAGTGTTTCAGATAGTTTCGATATACAGCGTGACAAAAAAGAAAGTATAGACCGTTAATCATTTTCCTCAATAAAGTGTGTATTATCTTTATACTTCGGTGCCGAAATAATGTAGAGACGTTATAATAAATCAACTTACAATTTAACAAATAAAACCGTCTTGTTTTTTCTCTGCTTGTAAATATTTTCGTTCCGCTTGTTTGCCGTGAGAAAAGTACAGACGACCGAGGCTGCAACGAAATACGTAAAGTGTTATTATTTGTCACCTTTTAGTTATTTTAATGATGTGTTAGCATTCACTGAATGCAACATGTAAAGAACGTTGTACGATAAATAATATGTATTATGCAGTTAAACGCGAATATATTTGTAAATGATGCCGTGGAAAGGTGAATTCTATTAAGAGAAATGTCTGTTGCTAGCACTTATCGTACGTTAAAATACAGGTACAGGTACATGAGTACGAAAAAATCTGCACAGAAGAGAAGTATTTAGAAGAAATATAAACTGTCGTTCCTACATCAAAATGAATAAATGAAGAACATACGGTGTCCATTATCAACAACAGATTTGTACTGAAAATTTAATTTTAATCACTACCAAGTTTTGGGCATTTAAAGCATATATAGGACATACCTGTTTACATATTGAAGGGACTCGGCGACTGGAAAGTTTCCTACGGAAACTGAATTTCAACAGATGTCATATGTGTTAGTTTTACAGCAATTTGTAGATTTACATTAGTGATTGCACCAAGGCAATATATGATTTATGAAATATAGTTATTCATTAACCTTTCATTATGATTAGGTACTGTGAATCATATTTGAAGAAAAAAGTATTTATTGAATTAGTAAATTTCGATTATTAAATAAAGAAGAAAGAAAAAGAAGAAAACAGTGTTCAAATCCAATAAAAACCCAAAGGGTCGAAGCGAGGTATGCGCGTTTCAGGTGCGGACGGATTTTTCCGGGGCGGCCACCTGGCCTCCTCCGGAGCCAAACACCGTGGCATTCCGAGTAATCCGGTAGGAGAAAAAAAAGCCAATTATCCGACAATTCTGGTTTATGCGACTTGTGACACAGTTCGGGCGGTTTTTTTGCTTAGCGAAAATTTTTGTTGTCGGCAGGTATGCGCGGCAAAAGCACGGTGCACCTAACCCAGATGGGCACTGCAGCGTGCAAGTCTTTGCCAACCGCTGGCATATTTCTGGTCAGCAGTCCCACGTCGGCCATTGTTCGGCCTGTAACTCACGTACGTTTTATGGGCAAACGGTAATCGCCGTTGCCTGCGTATGTTATAATATAATTGGACCGACGAAAGTTATGGCGAGCATTTGTCACAATTATTGGGCCTCGGGACAGGTTACAGTGCGGCTCTTAGCGAGCAGTTTCTACAGGGTGGTCAAAGTGAAGGTGTTAGTTCACGTAAACGTTAAAATTAACTGTATCTTAATTTCATTAGCAAAAATGTTTCCTTACCCCAAAATAATATTTTCTTTCCAACCGTCACAAAACTACGATATTCGTTGACTGTCAGAAGTCTCTAAGGTTAACATTTTCTTTACTGAGAAAAAAATGATATCTTAGCAAAAACCTCTCGTACTGACGCGACTGTTGATCGTTTGCGTGCACTGATCACGTCTGACCGGCGCCTAAGCATTCGTGCGTTGTCTGACGAGATAAACGTCAACAAAGAAACCGTTCGCAAGATGTTACACGAAAATTTGAATATGGGAAAGATTTGCTCAAAAATGGTGCCAAAAGTTCTCACCCGTGAACAGAAAGACAGTCGATCTGCGAGGATTTGTTGTCCCGCATTCGGAGCGACGGTAGAGACTGGATGAGTCGGGTAGTCACTGGAGATGGGACCTGAATATTTGAATATGACCCTGAGACTCGTAAACAAAGTCAGCAGTGGGTGGAAAAGGGTGGAGAGCAGTCAACGAAAGCGAGGATGTCCAAGTTACGACTGAAGGTAATGTTGATTGTTTTTTTCGATATCCATGGCATCATTCATCGTGAATATGTTCCTGCCGGCCAGACAGTGACTGGACAGTTCTATGTTGGCGTCCTGGAATGGCTGCGAGCCGAACTCGCCGAGAACGGATGGATCCTGCACCACAACAACGCGCCAGTCCATTCCTCGTTCAATGTGCAAGAGTTTTTGGCAAAAAAGGCATTCCAACGTTGCCGCACCCACCCTATAGCCTCGATATTGGCCCCTACGATATTTTTATTGAAGTCGCACCTCAAGGGAACTCATCATGGCGGCGTACAGGAGGTCAAAGAAGCTGTAACCGTAGTGCTGAAGGGGTTAACTGCGGAGAATTTCCAAGAGTGCTTCCAATCGTGGGAGCAACGTTGGAATCGATGCGTAGAGTTAGAGGGAGACTATTGTGAAGGTCGAATATAAAATTTTGGCGAAATTTAATTTGCTTGTTTTGCCACACCTCATATTGTCCTAGATATTTAGACCGTTTTTTGGTTCGTATTTTGGGGAACCACGACAAACCCTCTACGAACAACATGCCCCACCTCGCACGGCCATAATGTAGAGAAAGCGCTTTGCAGTGTCCGAATTTTCGATAGCATCGAGACTTTTCAAGTGGCCTATTAGGCAACGGACCTGTCGCAACGCGAGGCAGTGAAAAGGTACAATTCGGCCCGCGCGGTGCTTTCTCATATTTCATAAAGCAAGAATGAGTTCACCCACCAAGAGAACGAAGAGACCCAATTTAACTCGGCAACATGCTGAAATAATTCAACACACAGACGCCCACTGTCCCGCGGAACTCCCCTCGCCTCGTTGCGAAACCTAATTTTCGTATGGGAGTTCGAGATTCAGGTCACCGAGCCACTTCAGAGTGCATCAATCGATGCCGGAATAATTTCGCAAGCACCTCGAAAATATTTAATAGACGTCTTTCAGGAGAGGCAGAGGCGCTAGGCATATCGCTGGCCTAGATTAGAAAATCGATAGGAGCTGTTGTAGGCGCCGCGAAACGTCTAAGCGCAGGCAATTGCTCGCCTCCCGGCAGATAACTAGTTCAGATTTTGAAATCGACTAACGATCGATTTATCAAATGAATAACTAAATCGAGTCCCATTGCTAAGTAGTCCAGTAACCATATACAGGGTGTCCGGGAAAATGTGTGTCTCGGATGCAGATGGACCATGAAAAGATAAGATGACAAGTTCCTATAATTTTTACCGCTGGAAATCGGCTTTTCTTGAATAACTTTTAAAGTAGTTGATATAATTTAATAAAAATTTAATGTGATGGAATAATATCTCAAATATCAGACTGAATGTATTCAATAGAAAGACAAATCTACTGCTACTGACGACTTACGCGGCGATTTTAATTATAATTAGGATTAGAATAGGTTTTTTTTCACAATTTTTTTGTCACCCTGCCCATCTCGACAAGCCGCCACTGGCTAGATCAAAGTCATCTTGGAATTTAGCAAGGCTGCTACGATTTAACGGCCAACGGATAAACGTAACCGCATGCGAACGCCTTCTTATGAGGCAAAGGCAATTACAGAAAAAGACGGTTTCAATATTTTAAGAACTCGCTCGTTCCGTCTCCATCGTGGCGTGCTAATTGGAAGGGAATACGAAACTCTCGGTTTTTATTTCGAATTTAATTAGCGCCCAGAGTGTTATTAATTTGTTTATTTATCGATACTGTCGATGCTGTGGCATTTAGCACCGAATTTGGGTCAAGTATAGACTATTATGGAATGCAGAACTAATCGACGTTCTTTGTCTCTCGTGTGTTTGGTAATATATTATATATGCGTCTAATTAAAACGACATTGATCGTATCGTACCTCTTTCGAAACCCCCAATTTGGCATTTGGGATGCAACAGCGCGTCCCCCCTAATTCAAAACACTTGTTTCGAAATGCCTCACCGAAATCGAAAGTTGGCGCCTATAATTATTATTTTTTTGGGGCATTTTTTTGTTACTTTCTGCCATTGAAGTATAACAAAATTAACAAATATTATCAAAAAACCCCTTTTGCCCCTTGATCAATCAATCAATACATTCTATTTTGCCTAAATCATGAATATCCCACACTGATAAAATAGATCATTTTACTAGGCACTAACACATAATTTCGAAATGTTTTTCGAAAATGTGTCTCCATTTTAGTTTTCAAAACTGCTCGAACGAGTATTTTTGGAAATGAGGCTTAAAACAGACGACATTCTTTTACCAATGAATTAACTGTTAATTTTAAGCATGAAATCTCCAAACATTTTAACTCCTAACCCATATCAATACATCATAGGAGATAGTTGGACAGACATTTCTGATAGTTTGAAATCGTTTCCAATTGCTGAAAAAACAAACCTATTGTCTCGATATCTTAGTTTTCAAACAAAACAGTTTGTAATTCGTGCATAAATATTATAAAAATGGTCATTTCCTCAAATATATTTTTGTAAATAAGGGTAAACTAATACCTAATCTAGTAGATCAGATTATGTATTAGTTTGTAAAAAAATCTAACGCAGCATACAAATTTTTTTTCCGTCTAATCGAGTTTCTAAAAACTAACACAAATGTTTCTACTTCTTGTCTGTTTTCTTCCTCCCTTATCTCCCTTCTTCCCTTCTCGTCCAATCCCTTGGTGTTAATGATTGAACACGCTGTAAATGGTACGAATATAATTGAGCCTCGTGTATGATTGCCACACTGCTGTAATACGCCGTGGACGAACTGGACCTCCTTCTCTTCCACGATTCAGTTTCAAATTTCCCTTGCATTGCACTACACTTGCATCCACTGCACACCGCTGCATTTGGCACATGCTTACCGGAAAATCGTTCTGGTAAAGCTTCATTATAAATTAGAACGATATCCATCAACACCAAATTGCTATACACGTAAGCCATTTTTTGACACAAAAAAACTAATGTAAAGACTCGCATCACAAAAACAGTAGTCCAACGATGTAGCAGGTTGAAAATGCTGCAACTTCAATAATTTTTTACTCGAAAACTATAACGATTTTACAAAAACTTTTTATAAGATATTGAACCCATTTTTCATTACGCATCTAACATTTAAGTTGAATAGATTACACTATAAGTTTATAATGCTGAGCTTGACCAAGAGAAGAAGCGCAAGCGTCACCAGGATACAAAAACTGGTGACAATAATTTAATATATCAAGATCATTAATAAATAAAAGAAAAAGTAGTGGACCCAAATTCGGACCCTGAGGGATTCCTGATGCAACTATAGGTATATATTGTTAATAAATCGTTACTGAAACCAACTAAGTTATTTTATGTAACCAGTTCAGTTCAGTGTAAATGACATCTACCTGGACATCAAATCCAATATGATACCTGAGAACACGGACAGATGAAGTATTTAAATTTAAAACTGGAAAATGTTTGTCGACATTACGAGTGGGAGGAAAACCTTGCGTACTGCTCTGATTCCCCTAATGACTGACCCAACGGCTCAAGGACAGTTTTGTAACGCGATTTTATGCGTTCGTATAGAAACGTTCCGAAATGGTATAGTGCCCACTACTACCCGCGCCGCGCATTGCCCAATGGTGTTCCTCGCGTTGCGTAACCGGACAATACCGGTCGATGGGCGAATACGCGAGCACGCAAATGCGTGTGAAATGTTGTAAAAACATCTGTTTAAGAATAGGACCGTTTGCCGTTGCTCAACGGTCTCGTAAGCGCTGGTTATATCATAAGTGCAGCTCGCGGCGACCTACATTCTGACACACGACCACGTGCCGAACCAGCAACTTCGCAAGTACCAATTAACATGCACGGAGCCGGTCGACGTTGTGATTACCGGAGGGCGGATTTTAGATATTCATGAAGACGGCGGAGGCAGGGTGGGCGCTAGGTGTAAACGTCTTCATCCGCATTGTGATGTCACGTTGGTAACAACTCGCAGATTACTCGCACAATGATCTGATACACCTACAGCAAGCTGTCAATTTTTTGCACTTTTCATTACACTATCTGATAAGCAGTTCATCCATTAAGTCCCTTAATTTGTTATGTTTTCTATGATTGTAAACCTACATTACACTCTAATAGCTTGACAGAATGTCTGCGTTCACTATTTAGACATTTTTGTGCATACAAATCTCACGATTGTATACTAATGTCAAATAATATGCTTTTAAACATCTCTATTATCCAGTTGTGCACGTAAATTGTAGGTTTTTTGCCTTTATTTACTTTTGAATAAGTTACATATTGATTATGATTGCTGATAAAAATTTGAAATTGGGTGGGTTTATACTAGACGAATTCCATGAATTCTTTGAGGTCATTTCGGATTACATGACATTTTCGGTTTGACCGGAAATGACTGTAAATTTATATTTTTAAATGGGACACCTTGTATTTTTGACATTTTTGGAATCAGCAGATCATTTTACGTATTTTAGGACCAATTTTGTGACACATTTTCTGAATATAAGTATTTTTTTTTTTAATTTTTAAAAATAAAATTTAGAAGGCCGCGACTGGCAGAAATTGTTTTTTTTTTTTGACGGATTTTAAAGACCGTTGTATCATAAAATTCAGAAAAAAATCCTTTATTAAAAAATCAATAGGGCCCACCCTTTTTACATTGGAAAAAAATGAGTTTCTAAGGAAATACAATAAATCGAAATTTTTTGTGGTAATAACTAAAAAATTGTACAAAAATATTCAAATTTATACCATAAATACAAACATTTTTATTTTAAACATATCATTGTTTTCTTTAATGTCTTTTTTAGACATACAGAAGTAACAGTACAAGTATATAAAACGTCTTTAATAAAAAAAAATCATTTTGTAAGTCTACGCCTATGGATCCGGACAAATTTACCTGGCCTATCAATTTTATGCTCCACCTCCATGACTTTGGAAAACTATCAAGTTCGTTAACAAACAGCTGTTACATACACTATTTCACTGATTTAATTAAAAAAAAAACGTTTTTTAGTGTTCTTGAGCTGGAGTAACTATTTCATAACGAGCAGATCTAGAACCAACTTATTCGTGACAGTCAGTGCTCCTTCCGCCGCTCGGCGAGAGAGCGGCCTTTCTTTACTCTCACTGGCAGTGCTGGTATCACGAACATGGCCTTGACATTGGCCCGTTTTCCCAGCAACGCCAGTATTATGCGTCGACGACAGCTTCTGGCAGAACTAGCATCATCGAGGGGGTCCAATTATTACCCTAGAATGTCAAATGGGGTGTTCTAAAGGCGAATAATGTGTTTCCGAACAAGTTTGCAAACGCTTGTCTTCCGATCGCGTCGACAGCGACTATGCCGTCAGAACTTCTAAATCACTACTTAGCCAGTGTCAAAGTAGACTACCCAATAAGTTATTTCACGACAAAAGTAAAAGATCAAATGTACGAGAACTCAAAATTTTATGGAACGATTTTATATTATACTTGATACGCTTGTCGGCAGAAAAAACAAATACTTAATATTCATTAGACGGTTATAATGACGGTTAGGTACGTATTCTCAATGTTTCACGATGTAAATAATATTGTAACCTCTACTTTGAATTAACCTTCAAAACAATTCAGGTAACTTAACAGGCTCTATTATCACCACTTGATCAAATGTATTTTTATTTTGACGTGTGCGTTTCTCGTTAGAACACGGTCTTCGACAATGCATCTAGAACCAAGTAGAATACATAATGGAATATCGAACACGCCAAAATAAAGGTTATTTGTAAATTTACACGTAATTATTTATTTAAGTATCTAAGTAGTAACAATATTACCTATTTGTAGTCGGAGCATGTCAAATCCCTACTCAATAATATCAAATCTTCAACACCCATTGCGGGTCTTTCAAAAAAATAAAGAAAAAGCTAAATTTTATTGTTGCTGTCTTGTCCTCTTTACAAACCAGAAAAAAGAACATTGTTTCTTATTATTCACGAGTCCACTATACAGGGTGTTAAAAAAAGAGTATAAAATATTTTAGGAGGTAATAGTATGAACCAAAATAAGCAGAAAAGTCTCAATAAACATGGGTCCGCAAAGTAACGGTTGCGGAGATATGGACCACTATTCGTTTTTCAAACATTTTATTTTATTAGGAATAAACCAACAAAGGAAGCTTTTAACAAACAAAAAACAGAGTTACATAAGCTGTTCAAAGTGCCTTCCGTCCATTTCCAAGCAGGCACGACATCTTGGTCTCAACGATATTCGAACTCTTTCGAAAACACCCTCCTTGGTTTGGATTTCTTGACACTTTTGATTAATCCGTAGCTGCAGCTCTTCCAAGGTATTTACAGGAGTACCATACACTAATGTCTTCAAATATCCCCAAACAAAGAAATCCAGGCCGGACCTGTTTTATGGCCTCCAAGATCGTCTGATCTGAACCCTCTAGATTTCTTTGTTTGGGGATATTTGAAGACATTAGTGTATGGTACTCCTGTAAATAGCCTGGAAGAGCTGCAGCTACGGATTAATCAAAAGTGTCAAGAAATCCAAACCAAGCAGGGTGTTATCGAAAGAGTTCGAATCTCGTTGGGACGAAGATGTCGTGCCTGTTTGGAAATGGGCGGAGGGCACTTTGAACATCTTCTGTAACTTTATTTTTTGTTTGTTAAAAGCTACCTTTGTCGGTTTAATCCTAATAAAATAAAATGTTTGAAAAACGAATAGTGGTCCATATATCCGCAACCGTTACTTTGCGGACCCATGTTTATTAAGACTTTTCTGATTATTTTGGTTCATACTATTACCTCCTGAAATATTTTACACTCTCTTTTTAACACCCTGTATACAGAAACAAAGGATACATCACTAACAATAGCCATGTACATATTTTTCTTTTCCATATCGTAAAGTAGGTCAACAGTGGTTTTCATTTCACTACTATAAAATAATCTTTATGATCCTAATCTCGAAATAACTCTAAAATAATCTAGTTTATACTACATTAACCATAACCAATCTAGAATTTCAATATTATTCCATAATAGGCACCACACCTTGGATATCATAGACGTCTGGTATAAGACGACATATAAAAAATGTCAACGCCTACTAAGATCTGGTCCGCGTTATGTGCTACCACGAAAACATTTTTAAATACAGTGATTCAGAATTTATTAAAAAAAATTTAGAATGTACGGGGGACTATTACAAATTCAATTTCATTAAAAAAAATCAAAAAGGGCAGTTCAAAAATGATTTAAAAATACAATTCTGCACGGCACTGGAAACCGGTCCATTGTAAAACCTGACACGGCAAAGCATACAATCGGTGACCTGACAAAAAATTGAAAGAAATTCGCAAGGAGAGAAATAGATTACATTTTATAGCATTTATTTTATACAGCAAATTCAACCTTTTGCCACACTTGTTATTAATTATGAACAGAATTAATAACATTACCTGAACAACAAAATTTTGGGTCCAGTTCCTACAAACTAACACAAATATTTCTGCTTCTTGTCCGCTTTGAACTTGTAAGATATTTAGAAATTAAATTGTGCATTGTTCTTTCCATTTTAGGCAATCGTCCAATTGCAACCCTAGAAATTTAGCGCTTTTACAGTTAGTAATAGAAGTGTTATTAATATTCAAATTTAACCCTACACATTGCTTCTGCCGATTCTGAAATCTTATAAAGTGAGTTTTGTTGACGTTAAAATAAACAGAATTTGCTGAGCACCAACTTGCAACATCATTAAGTATATTATTACACTTGACTTGTAACGACTGACCTGTACACTTGACTTGTAACGACTGATCTGTTACATGAGAGATTAATAGAATGTATTGTCATCATACATTGTTAAACAGGCATGAAACTATTCTAGCAAAATCATTAACGTAAAGCAAAAACATATGGGGCCCAGAATGGAACCTTGTGGGACCCCCAAATTAAAAAAAGTACACCCCGAATTTATTCTGTTTGTAATGTGTTATATTAACAAACTGTTCTCTGTTTAATATAAAAGACCTAACCCAATCTAGAGCCAAACCACGAATACCATACGATGACAATTTTAATAGTAATGAAAGTTATGTAGCGACGAATGTACAGTCCAGTCCAGTGTTCCAAAACCCCTTTAGTCGTCGCTTGCAGTTGGTTTTTTACCGCCTACACAAATTACACGCCCCGAACACAGAAAAAATTAATTATGCGGACCCGTTTTCACATTCGTCGGTTAAATTTGTCCTGTGTAATTGTCTCAATGCCATTGCAAAAAAAAAACTGTCGTAATTAATTAGCGACAAACTCCGAAAAGCGAAAAAATAGCACGAATGAAACGGAAAGTATGCCTGCGTAGCGTGCAATCGCGGTTGGCGATGGACGGAGAGGACTACATCGGCGGCAGTCCCGCGTCAGACGGAGACGGACGGTGTGATGCAAGAGACGATCTTGGCGATGTAGGTTGTTGGGTCGCTAACGTAATGAAGCAAACCTGCAGAACCGCTGTTAGTCGGTCATGGTGTTAAAAGAACAGTATTTTATGATTCCTGACATGTGTGTCTATTCACTCTTACTCTTTATGCATATTTTATTGGCGGAGCTGGCTCATTGTTTCAACAGACGTGTTCTCTTTCCACAATGCGACGTTTGTTGTCGTTAACTTCGGGGAACGAGGCGGACTCGAAGACAATCACGTCGGATCTTATACCGCGACAAAATTTCTACAATGTTTCGAAAATGAATCTGTTGAAGCGAAATTTGGAGTGCACGTTAATGGCACTGATTCGTTTTAATATTCCAGTGTTGGACGGTCACTAATATATATATATAAAAGACGTATATAAATTTAATTGTTGATACTTATTTACTTTAAATACCGTCTGTTTTCTACAAAATAAAAACACTAGTAACAATGATGTATATTTACATACTGTATGTATGTGAGTTTGAAAAGATGTCCAATAACGTCCAATAAAATTGTTTGAACCATATCAAGTGGTAATGGAGGGAAATGGGCAGTTACATTTACGTATATATGTCATTCTGAAAGAAAGCATACTTGTGATCGTTTTTTTTGCTGTTGTGTTATTTTTTACAGTATGTACAGTGTATTGTCTCAAAAGAAATACCACCTAAAAATCAATTAGCAGTGGAAGGATCAAGTAGTCATTGGAAAATAATTGAATGTCCGTTGTTTAAAGTGCATAAATGTCACAAAATACTTGTCATTACTCAAGTTGATATGATGCGAGTCACAAAAAATCAAGAAGATGCATTTTCTGTTCGGAATAATCACATAATTGACCGAAGGGTAAGAAACAATGTTAATACGTATTTCGAACAAAATCCACGAAATTCTATACGGCAGGCTAGCCGGGAATTGAATTTGCGTTCAACGAATTTTAAAGACCAATGACATATTGAAGACAAACTTAATTTCATAGCTCAAATTGTAGTAAATGTAGAAACTGTTGATCAGAACCTTCTTCGACACGTTCTTTGGACGGACGAAAGTCGACTTGTCAGTAAAGGTTTGCCAAACAGGCACAACGAACACTACTGGTCCATTGAAAAGCCCCACAGTGTAAATCCAGTCCAAAACCAAGGCTATTTTGGAGTAAATGTATGGTGCGGCATTATCGGTAGACATATAATATAATTGGGCCTTAATTTTATGAACATATGTTGAACAGCGTCAGTTACCTAAATTTCCTGCAAGAAGAACTTCCTGCACTTCTGGAGAATGTGCCTTTGCAGCTAAGGAGAAACCCATGGTTTCAGCACGACGAAGTTCCACCCCACATGGCTAGAAATGTGCATCATTATTTAGATAACACAAAAAATACCTAAAATATATTATTTTATATACAATATTGTAATTGTAGAAAACACAAGTTTCGAAAAATGCATAGGAAAAAACTATGTTGCCTCAGGGAAGTAGTTTATTTTATGTTGAATTTAAAATTTCCAAATGAGGTCGCAGTAACGCTGAAAATGCTACAACGTTTCCATTCAAAATTCATCCGGAAATTACTGTATTAGTAATATATACTTGAAGGTTATGTTACGGTAGTTTAGGTAAAATAAGTACATATTTGTTTTCTGTAAATATATCTAGATATTTCAACGTAATCTAGTTTAATTTTGTTTAGTTACTTTAAAATTTTAATTAAAATACTAGTTAAATAGGTAGTTTTCTTCTTATTCTTGCAGAAATAATGTCTAAACACATTTGAACGAATTCAAAACAACTACTTTTCTTGGTAATATAATCAGCAAGCTTCTTATCGATATTAATTTCACATTACTAGGCGCCCTTTTCCATGAACAGATGAATAAAACATAGCAACAAATTAAAATTTGGTATATTATTCTCAGAATTATAGTAACAGACTTCCAGTCATGACCAGTCATCTTGTATAATCAGTTGAATTTATTTACAAATTAAACTCGTGTTATATCAAATACATTATTGGTGTATTACAAATTTTTCTTAAAATTTCCATATTCAACACAATTTTCATTATAGTAGCACCGTGATCTCCAATTCTGCATTTAAATCGATTATCTTATATACTTCCAATAACGGACTGACGTAAATCCCACATATTCGGTAATTCAAGACTAGGCATGCAGGAAAAGGTAAATACGTACCAGATACCACCGAATTAAGCAAATATTTGTTCGGTTATCGTCTGTACATCCAATCCTTGCACAACGTCGCCGAAACCAGGCGAACCCGTTAACTTTCGCGACTTGTATCGAATATCCTGACACATTTCGAGCATGTGTGTGACAAATTTCCGTCTAAACATCATTCGACGGTTTCGCCACGCCAGATAATACAAGCGATTTCGCTCAAAAAACGGTTCCCATGAACAAGTGGGTCGACGGGTTGCAAAATGTAAATCGTAAATTGAGAAAATATTTGCAGATACATCTAGTAACAAATGAAAGCACTTTAGAAGCAACGATTGAGTTAATACAGAATTTCTAACACCGACGTAATTTTAGCATTAACTTTTCAAAAGTGTTCCGTAACCGTTTTTCCGGCACACCCCGTACACGATCTGGTCCGGAGAACGAAGAAAGGATGGGATCGCCGCTGAAAAGTTTATGTAACGCAGGTTTATAGTCGTTGCGTCCTGCCTTGTTCGTGTTGTGTTGATTTTTCGTAACCGAAATGTGAAATCTGTATATTAAGTATTTAGCAATCGTCTGAAACACATCTGTTCTCTAGCTGGAATTAATAAATCGTAAGGGGGTTTCGAATGTTAGATGATGCGTTTGACGTAACTTTTTCGACATGTGTGACAAATTATTATTGATACTTGCTAAAATAAGTCACTTAGTGAAGAGTATACGGCTTATTACAATGTTGAAATGATTTCTAAACTTGATATGAAATAACAAATAGCAGTAACATGTCCATTAAATAAAACAATATACAGGGTGAATCTTAAATAAGTACAAACATTTTAACTGCTGGTGTAGTTCGTCATTTAAATCAGTCTAGTGAAAGCCATTTTTAAAAATTTCTAATATTTACGGAGATATTAATTTTTTTAAAAAATACCCACATTTTGAGGACCGCTGGCTGATTTTTCATCCAACAACGTAATGAAACATATGATTTGTTGCGAGGTTGCCATATCTCCTCCAATATAAATATTACGTTTCCTTTAACGTAATAGTTCTATTTTAAAAATACTTGTTTTAAGCATAAGTACAGTAAAATTGGGTATGTAGTATGATACGCAGCAATATTAACATAAATTTTAACATCTGAACTAACTTTACTATGCTTCAACGATTAAAAATGAATTTCCGCAAGTTCAATACTACCGTAAAATATTTAGGAAGATGTTACGTGATATTACTATGTTATGTTCAAAAATTATACATAAACGTGCACACAAGCTTACCTGTTTGTTAAAAAATTAACTATTTAATCAGTAATCCACATTTCACAAGTTAAATGTCATTGTACACTGTTAGAAAGGGACACAAAACACAATTTCCTTAAGTTATTTTATGAAGAATAACGAAAAACTATGCACGCGTTTTTTATTTAAAATGGAAAAAATGTCAACTTTTAGCAAATTTTATTGCTATTTTCATGCATTATGTGGGGTTAACAAGTTTGACTTGGGCTTCCGATAATCTGTCATGACAGTCAATGACAGTTTGATAATAAAAAATAATATAAAATGTTACACTTGACAAAATTCGCTAAAAGTTGAGATTTTTTCTTCCTTGAAGCAAAGACATTTGTGTAATACTGGCAACACTGTGAACCACACGTTCAGTCTGCAGCACTATGACTCATAAAAGTATGAAGGGTCGGTCTAGGCCAGCGGTCCTCAACAAGTTTTCTACTGAAAAATTACGAAATTTATTTAAAATTTCACTTTTTTATTTCTGATTTTTTTGTAAAAAAACTATTAATTATGTGTTCTACACACAAAACGATACTGCTGGTTAAAATATTTGTACTTATTTAAGATTCACCCTGTATAAGAAATACACTTCCATTGTCACATTAAACATTTTTAGGAGTAGACTAGTGATTTTTATGGCCAATAATACATAAAATAAAACAGTAACATGAATTACACACATTAATTTGACTGATTGATTGATCATCTATGCAATAATTATAAATAAAATATATTTTTAAAAAATATATAATTGAAATACATTCCATAGTCAGACATAACACGTTTAGGAAACCTATTTTTCAAATGGATTGAATTACTTCATAACTTTTACATCTAATAATATGCAGAATGGTAGCATACAAAAAAATATATTTACATTTTTTTGGATATCAAAAAAAAAAACGCTGCATACAGCTTATTGCAATGTTTAAGAAATACACTTCTATTATCACATTAAACATTTTTAGGATAACGTTTAGTAAGTGGACTAGTGATTTTTGTGGCCAATAGTACATAAAATAAAATAGTAACATGTACTATATACATTAACTTGACTGAATGATTGATCATCTATGCAACTGTAAATAAATAAATATATAAAAAAACATTGAAATATATTCCATGGTCTGACATAACAATTTTAGGATATCTAATTTTAATATGAATAACTTCATAACATTTAGTACATCCAAGAACATACAGAATGGTGGTATACAAAAAATATTATTTACATTATCAAAGCAAATCCCATTACATGTTTTGCGTGAACACGATTTTGACAACGAACAGCAGCAAGCGTCGAGATAGCAAACAGTGCGCCGCGTGGTGATTTCATTGATAATTACCGATTCACGGTTGAAGGAGTTGAAATTTAGTTGCACAACTACTTGACAAATGACCCACTTACGGTAGTTTACAATTACCACATCGGCCTTTTTTCATTTATCGTTCGCCACACGCCAGGTTGGTCCCTCGACGATTTTAAGGCTATCGCTTACGATTTGCAACCCGCATCTCGAGCCCTCATGCAATAAAATACCCCTTAATGGCCCCAAATACAGAGGGGTGGTGACTAATGGAGAAATCTATTACCGTGGAAGTTAATAATTATTTTGAAAATGAATACAAAAAACAAACATCGCGTATGTAACAGCTACTAAATTTACGGTCTAAATAAAAATCATGCGGACCATGTTAAGTTAAACATATCGATATTACTCAATTCACACGCACTGGAGATATACCTGAGAAATGTCGGATTAGTTAAAAATAATCCTCTGTTATCACCGCCGGAAAAAAAGCGTTTATTTATATTGAATATAGTTTCATTGACCCGCCTGAGCAAATACGATACGCGAAAAAATTATCTTTTGTTTACTTTGCAGGATTATTTTAGATTTCCCACACAACCGATACAGTACTTGATATTTTTAGTAATGGATAAAAAAATTGTACTCAAAAATATAAAAATATTCGTTTATTAGAGGTATATCAAACGACTAGAGTGCATATGTTAAAATGCACGCACATTTGGATGATACAGCTTTTTCCATTAGTGCCCTTAGAAATGATTACGTTATATAAAATTAATAAAGCCTTCAATATTTATCAAATTTACTAGAATTGTTAGTATGCACTCCAAATTTTAATAAAAATCTGAAATGTATTTAATATATTTTTATGGCATTTCAAGTCATTGTTTTATGAATGAATTTATTCATTCTTAAAGTGCAATATAACCGACGAAAGTAATTTTGCCCATTTACCAGCCACTATTTTAACTTTAATCTAACAATCATTGAACAATTCATTAATAAATGACAGTGTTCTACTTTCTCTATAAATGTTCTTTCTGGATTATACTACGTAAAAATAACGTCGATTTTAGGTCACACTTGTAAAAATTCATGATTCATTAAAAAATATATAACGCGACCCAAATTGCGTATCCCACTTCAAATAGACTTATTCCAAGTTGTAAAAGTGGCTAAGAAAGATTTACAGCACGTCAATCACATTGTCATCACCGATAATGGCTAAGGCTAAAGCAACCTACAGTAGCGTATAGGTAGTGTATTTTTTTCGAAGGTATAGGTAATTTAGGCACATGTGATAATCGTTATGAATATTTGGTAACTCAATTATTGTGAATGAAATCAAACTAACACACATTTAAAACTGTTTTATACTTTAGTGAGTCATATTGTTAACGTCAAAAAAAAAGCGATTGCGTCCAACATGCCTTATTAAATTGTTGCCCTTTTCATTCTACAGGGTGTTAAAGTTGAAAAAATGTTTTCTATTTTTTATTACTTATTATTTTCACGCTTACTACTTTGGAAAAAATAATTTTCTAATTTAATTCCCGCCGAATCTCAAAAACTTAAATCGGTCCATACACTCTTAAAATATAGCAAAAAATCGAAAACATTTTTTCCACTTTAACACCCTGCAGAATGAAAAGAAACAACAATTGAATAAGGCATGTTGGCCTCAATCGCTTTCTTTTAACGTTAACAATCTGCCCTTAAGGTATGTATCATTATTAATGCCTCAGTTGCGCCATGCTATCATTTTAAAAATTCATTTGACTGGCGACAGAATAAAAGTGAAATTTTCTCCACCATTGTTCGCGATTGCCTCAAGGATATTTTTCTAACACCTTGTATATCACTTTGAACTAATTCCATCGCAGCGGCGACTCCTATTTCTGCCTCGAGAGGACAGAAACCCCGCCCGCCGCCTTTTACCGCCTCTGTCGACGAACCACCTGTTTTTGTCCGCTCTAATGGGAATTAAATTGATAAAAAAGCGGTGATAAAGCAACAAATATTAGTATTTAATTGGAATGTCGGGATAGGCCACGTTGTTAGCCGGCCGGTCTCGCTTCGCTGCCGATCCAAACGCAGAAGATATAGTTACACCGCTCAAAAACCACTCAATCAGACCCATTTTTACGATTATCCACGGGGCCGCTGCCGGCCCCTACGTCTGATTGGATTTTAAGGCGGCGTGGATTATTGCTGCCTCTAAAGACGAAATTCGGATGGGGAGAGGAGAAAGCGGCCCTTCATCTGGGTCAACACGAAGGTACACTTAATACACTTCAAATATAAAGGACGTAGGTACGCTTGGAAGTCCACGGGAAACCGACAACCAGAAGCGCAAGAACGCCCAAATCGTTCCTCCATACCATGTGAAAAATTCTAATTCAACTATAGTCGACGTCCAAAATTGTAGAGAGTGACTCATGTTATAAACCTGCTCACAATTTATAACAGTCAACACAAAGAAATCGTGTGCCGCATAGCTCTGGGAGCGTACCTGATTACACAGCTTCAGCTGCAGTAAGTACGCATGTGCTGCAGCTTTTGATTGGCTGCGACGAATTGGCGGATCCAACTGATTAATTTCCAGCGCTATCATGGGCGGGTGTATTATTCGGGCGGGCAAAATTTCGGGTATATATTTTCGCTGATTTCATTATGAATGTAATTAATTCAGTGTTTGACAGTTTCGCAAATTGTAATTGTCAAAAGTTGAGATTTTCCCGCCATAAATAATTAAAACAGAAGTTGCAAAATTCGTGCAAAAATCCGTGAATCTCACGTCCATGAGAACAAGGCTTAAGTGTGATATTTGCAGAGTGCGCATCATTTAGGTGTAAGTGGGTCGTCCAAAAGGACGGCATTTTAATTTGTAGAGGGGATGACATAGATGGCACATTTAAAGTAAATTGTTAATGTGCTAGGTCCAGCCGATGTCAACTTATTTTTGATAAATTTGTGTAAATTTAATTTTCTGTGTTGTGAATTAGCCACTCTCTATTATTTTCGATCTTGGGTAATTGATAATACAAGATAAAAACTTTAAATTTTGTGTTAACAATGGAAAACAATTCAAGCATCATCTGCTAAATCGCAGCAGCCGCGCTTTTTCTAGTATGTTCTTTTGCTCGTTTGCAGTGACTAACCGCGCGTGGCAGCACTCTACAGCACATATGCCATAGTTGTCAACTATTATAACAGATTTCAAGTATCTGTTGGGTGTACATTCCTGTTAACGTGTCATTTTTAAATTTATAAATTGACACAACTTAAAATAATGAAATATTGTGTTTTTCATGGTGAAAGTGAAGTAGCAGTCCATTATTGTGTATGTATTTTATAACAATCTACAGTATTAGGACAGAAGTACGTTGTGTGGAGTAATGTTGCATATTTTAAAGTTTTAAAGTAGTAGATTATAAAATATATACATTTTCACAAACCAAATTGAATAGGTAGGTTCTAATTAAAAGATAAGTTATTACAGTCTCAATATGAAATGTCACATTTTGATATTTATGGCCTGATGTGTATGTTTCCAAATACTGACATAGGTATCGACACACTATAGCACATTGCAGAACTCTAATTGAAATTCAGGTGATTCGACAGTCAAGTATTACAAAGGCGACGCGATTTAGCAGACGATGAATCTTTCCTAGAATATCTAGGAAGGTGCTTTTGCCAATTATGACCGACATGAATTTCGGATTTATAAAATGTAATTGAAATGCTGTTAGACAAACATGAAATAGTGACATGGCGAAGAAACTATTTAAAATAAATAGACACTGACGAAACGTGGACAAATGATGCTCAACGTCAACTTATTTTTGATAATTTTGTGTTCAAATGGCACGCCTATGGAATATTGTGCTCTGTAACCCTCACCCCTCGTACTCATCTAAGTGCTATGAATTGTCACTCTTACTATTTTGGAACTGGGCTGGGTTTTTTTTTAAGTCGTTGTAAGTGCCTAATCTTGGAGGAATCCGAAATATTTTCTTAGCCAGAACCCGTTCCGAGCTATGTTAGGAAAGCGTAATAAAAGACATTATAAAAACTAGATTTGTGTTATATAAGCTCCAAAATGCGCTAGACATGTAAGATACTTAAATGGGCGCAGTATATTATATAAATAAATCTGTATAAAACGGTAGTGACCAAAACTTTATTATGTGCGATATTAGCACGAGTTAATAAACATGGTTGTAAGCGGCGGTAAAAAAAATATTATCTCGCTTGTTAGGCAACTAATTTCATCTGTTGCAGCAAAAATGCATGCACCATGTCTGCTAATTCTTAATTGTATAGGACATGTTTATATAACAAAGTAAACCAATCTACAGGCGAAGAGACACGTCCATGCTCGCGCTGTTAACTACAGTTAACTCCCCAATTAGTGCATTGTAGACAATTGCATTAGTGGAGCAATAGAGGGACGGCCTAAGTCTCGCTTCACAATTGATTAATTTCCTGAAATACATGATATTTTAAACCACAAATTGCTCGCTATTTTAGAAGCACATTGTATATGATATAGTTATGCTATAAGTTTACTATCATGATATTTATGGTGTTCGTTAAAATTTTGGGAATAGATATATCATGAAAAATTAGTCAATATCGTAAAAATGTTTTCGTAAAATCTTTATAGTTTCCGAGAAAAAAAAAGTTCTAGTATTTTCAACCTTTACATCGCTGGGCTACTGTAGTCTCTAGCCTAGCGGTTCAAATATCCGATTACTTACTGTATTAACGTTTTTGCGATGCGAGAATTTATATTAGTTTTAGTGTAGTTTGTAGTGCAAACGCAGGCGTGCCATGAGAAATTTGCAACTGAAGGAAGGGGATGGAGGTCCAGGGCGTCCACGGCGTATTGCAGCAGTGTGACGTATCATACACGAGGCTCAATTATATCCGTACCATGGCCGCCACGATCTCCTGACTTAAATTATTTGGACTTATTTTTGTGGGAATATTTAAAAAATGAAATATATTGCAGTGCAGTGGACACTATAGTGGGTAAGACTATTTTATTAATTAAAATTACAAATTAATTCTATTATAGGTAATTAATAACATCGACAAAAGGCAAATTCGCTGTATAAAATAGGTGTTATAAAATGTAATGTATTTCTTTCCATGGCAATTTCTTTAAATTTTTTGTCCCCTTTGACTTATTAGGTTTTACAAGAGACCAGTTTTCAGTGCCGTGCGTATAAGTGTATTTTAAAATAATTTTTGAACTGCCCTTTTTGATTTTTTTTTTTTACATAATTGTATTTGTAGTATTTGTACATTAAAAATGAATCACTGTATAGAAGTGCTACTGGTTCCTTTGTTAATTTCAACTATTTTGACGATAAAAATATTCCGATACATATAATATTATACATATTTGAAATAATTATAGGATTATTAAGAAGTGATATGTTTGATATAATTGGTTTACAAATAAACAATTCAAATCCTTCTGAAAACAAAAGTGGTGTGAATTCAACTTTAAAAAGACGTCAAGCAGCCCGAAGTATTCTCCACGAAAAATCTGGCCTAGACAGACGGTGGTTTCCTACACATGGGTGATTCGCCGCATTTTAGCGGTGTGAACGGGGCCTGAAGTTCCGTGAAGTGGGACGAGGTCGAGAATAACAATATTGTTAATATTCTAGGCGAGGATGTGGCAACACGGCCAGCCCGCTTACCTGTGCAGTAGAAGAACTTTGTAATAATAACAATCCGAGATGTGGACAAGAACAAGGCTGCAATCCTTTCAGCAGATGCCACCGCTTAATCTTAGGGGAACCAGATACATTTTAACACTTTCGGACAATCGCCAGTCGGTTTGGAAATCCCCGTCAGAACATACCGAGCGTCAGAAAATAGTGTGACGAACTGTGACCACATAAAAAAACTAATATTAACACTTTTGTTGTTGTTACAATATTTTTTGACATCCTGTATTTTTTCCCAAAGAATACTTCCAAAGTCAAGTGGCAAACTGCTGTGAATAGAATAAAGGGCACAAAGATGTTTATTTTCTATTGATATTTATTCTCATACGACTATACGAGATGAAGCAGGAGCTATAATCGGCCAATGGTATAATCTCGGGTATAGGTAATATCCGTCGGCGCATCAAATTTTCGACGAGAATAAGTTCCAGTGGTCGACTGTAATAGCATAGCATAGATAGACAGCAGAGTCACTCGAGTCGCACATCCATTGCAGGCTGGAGAGACCTCCGCTACCGGTCAGTTTGTCTCGGACGCTGGCGTGCAAGCAGAATTTGTACAGAGGTGGATTAAAGTAAAATTATTACGAGTCTAAATCAAAGAATTAGTCGTTACAACTGTTATATGTTTAAACACATTTTACGATAGCATTTTAAATTTCCTAAAGACATAAGTAAGTAGATATAGTAAACATTATAGGTGATATTTTACTGCTGTTGGCATACTTGCTTAATTTCTTGATGAAGTCATACCATATTTCTGACACAAAAGGTTTCAAATTATGTAGGTGACCATATTGCTTTTAGGCAATGTAATCAGAGACTTAATTAGTCTACTAATTAATGTATGGTTATGTGGAAATATTTAAACTAATTATAAAGATTATATATACTAATTATAAAGTAAATTCATGCCTAAAATCTAAAATTTAAGAAAGGGTACTTTACACTTTTATCTTCAAAATTGAAATAGATCCTGACACAACTAAATCAATTACTCAAGCAAGTAAAAACCTCTCTTTCTATTCGCCTACAAAAAAAGGGGTATTTATATAAAAATTGTAAAATGAAAACTGTTATTTGATACAAAAGATAAAAGGACTAAGAAGTTTTTTACAAAGTTTTCTTGAAACTGCAAATTTAGAAGAATATAAACTATTGATTTACCAGGTACCATGTTCAGGTTACTGAATGTTTTGAATACCCTAAAGACAGAAAATACTAGCGATTTAAAAAATTATGGTCTTTATCTTTTAACGGCCCAAAGAATATATAAAACTTAATTTGTTACAAAATTATGTTTGCCTAATGTAGCAACATTACAAAAATCTATCAGTAAATATAATTAATTGTTACATAATGCGTACAGATATTTTATATATAACTAATTCTTATTCTGGTCCTGATCGCCGATTCTCTATTTCTCTCGGATCCGATGGTTGCATGTGCAATTCACCGTAGACGCCTGAATTTAGTTCAAAGTGCCAACAGCGGAGTAAAATTGCTGGTCTTTCAATGGTGTGGTAATAGCAAGAACGAGTGTTTAGTTTCAAGTTCCAAATATTCAAACCCCTTATAGAACCGTAGTACCACATTTTTGTTATTTAATTTTCAATTACATTTATGATGAAAACGGTTTAATATTAAAAACATATTCAGATCTGTAATGCTTAATTAGTATGTATCTTAATCTACAGAAAACAAACGACTGCTAACCAGAAACAATGAACCGCCTCTGGAACTAGCAACGTCGTCGATCGGGAACGGGGCACAGCCCGCTTTGTTCCGATTCATGAATTTTTACAACCGCTGCCACCTTGACACAAATCCATTCTTTCTAGAGATCTAATAATTCGAATTGAATGTAAATCCCGCAACGAATTCACAGCTAATCCCATTAAAAGCAAAAGTAGGTAAACAGTCGACCGATGAAATCGAATTGTTTCGTATCGATGAATGTATTTACGATCAGATCGTGGAGGCGATCGTCGGATTTTTATGCGTAAACGGTCGATGTATTAACATATCAATCATCCTGATCCCTGAGGGTGTTAAATATTAAAACAGCGTTTTCAGAAATGATCGGAATTAAGGTCGTCGTAATTGTCGCTGTAACATTATCAAATTTGTGTTATGTGCAGAAATTTCGAAAATAAAACGCGTAGAACAACAGTAATATCAAAAATAAAATTCTTGATGTTTTATTTATCCGCTTTTACCATTTAAATTCTTCTCAAATAAAATAAAAACTTTTAAAAAGCAATTGTAAAACACATTATTTTCTATTCTATCCTCACATTTTAACAATTATTTTCACATATAAACAAAAGTGAACAATCTTATATGCAGAACTATGCAAGTCTACGTTATAACAATATCTACAGTTAAATTGAAAAAATATGTATTTTGAAAAATTTCTGTACCGAAAAATTGTTAGTTAGACCGCTTTCTGTCGTTATACAGGGTGAATCAGAAGGAATGGGTCAACACTAAGCTGGAGACACCAAAATATTATGTTTGAACTGATCATTTCTTATACGAATGTCACTGGTTTAAGAAATACAGGATGTTTAAAGTTTAAATTTTATTCTGAAATTGAGAAAGTTTTGCATGTCTCTGAAAATTGGTAGTGTTGGGTTCTTTGGTGTGAGAATTACGAATTTGAAGCTTATTTTGATGTTGCTCTTAGAGGGCGCTAGTTCCATCGTATTGTTTAGATAAATCAAAACATATATTTTTTTATCTGTTGAGCTGTTTAAAAAATCTAAAAAAACCTTCAATTCTACATAAAAATGTAGTTTTATTTAGGTCTCAGTTAATTACATTTAAAAGTTTAAATGTATTTTCTGGTGATTTTCTTTCAGATGCCGATATTCCTATTTCTTTTCTTAGTAGGTTTGTGTCAAATTTTTATATTAACAAATATTAGCGTATTTTGCACGCATATGATTTATTATTCATGCAATTATTGAGAAATTTCAGAATACAATTTAAACCTTAAACCCGCGACATTCGTATAAGGCATGATGAGCTCGAACATAATATTTTGATACCTAGTATTTCCAGCTTAGTGTTGACGTATTCTTTCTGGCTAACCCTGTATATTCGTTTTACTCCGGTACCTTTGAATGGTCGCAGGTGCCATGAGATAACATTCGATCTACTTGTGGTTAAATGGTAAATAATTAGGTCAATTTAACTAATTCGTTGTGGTTCACTGCGGCTCGACTTACACAGTCTTTTTTAAAAATGCCTTATACAACCCAAGAATTAGCAGAAATGGTGAGAAAATGTGGTATGATCGAAATAATTTCATGGTAAGTAATTTTTTAACACTCTAACACAAGAACCGGAAATGATGGTTACTACAAATAACTACAATCGTTTTTTAAGCTTTCTTTTTAAAGTATAGTGACTGATATACTTCAGCAACAATTCAATTTATTCGTAATTTTAAATGGCACCCTTTTAATTTACGAACTCTATATGTTATACATTTTAAAGGTGATCATGTTTTAAATTAGGTAACGAGAGAAAATTTTATAAATATTAGAAAGCTAACAAAGATTTCGCATTTTTCAATGACCGCTCAATCTTGGTATTGTCCCGCTGTTTCATAAACTTGTCTCTCCAAATTTCGCTTGGCACAAATCTGGCCGTGTGTACCAAAATCGTGACTTCACATACTCAATCTCTCGTTACGTTAACAAATAATACATTTCGTAATATGTGGCGTTTTGTGTAATGCTTTCACTTTTTGGCCTGGTCTTTACAGTATTTCGACCAGAAAAGTAAATAAAGCCAGACGATAACGAAACCAACAGTTGTATTAGACTCAATTATTACATTTCTGTTTCGTGGATTTGTTCTACTTGTAGAAGATAATTATAAAGAACCGCACGAACATACAATTGCTTTATACAGGGTGTCCGAATTATAAGGGCCGATACTGAAAGGGCCTGGGTATATAACTGAAAGCAGCATACAACTCTTATGAAAATAATGTCAAATGAATGGTTTTCAAATATAAAAATACAATTTAAAATGTAAAACTGTGGTACGAAATTATAAGGTAAGATACAATTATGGTTATGTAAAAGCTCCTGTAACATAAACAACATAATGGTTCCTAAAAATTCTTCAACCTGTAACGTCGTATTGTTAACCTCAAACCTAGTCAAAATGCTGTACATCGTACATACTTACTTGGCATTGTGACTATAGTCTGTTTGGAAATGAAAGAGAGTAATAAAACCCCAAGATAAGAACGGGTCATGGGCGTGGTAATATTTAGCTTCAGGTAATTATCGGGTAACACTAATGCTAACAGGTAATGTGTGTACATTACTATATTTTACTTTTAAATGCTGCTTTTATATTGTTTACTTATAAGAGAAATCGACCGAGAAATTGAAGCAGCATAGACAAAGACGGATTGTCTCGGATTAAATTTTAGCTACCTGCTACAATTTAGTACGATTCGATAACACAAAGTTTTTTTAAAAGTACACCTCATCTATACCGGATAATATATAATATAAAAATATTGAATATAAGCACCAGTACTACATTTATTTACGATTTGCATACATAATAAGCTTTTATTACTCTCTTTCATTTCTAAACAGACTACAGTGCGTTTTGTTCATTTGTAAGTATAGTGTTTGCTTGTAAGCTTACATTATACTAAACTGTAATATTTAGTAACCATGAGCTGCATAAAATGTTGTTAATTTACGACGAAGCTATGCAAAACTCTCTGACTACAAAATATTTGTACGGTGAACGTTTTCCGTGAGCAACCTCAATCATTTTTATTATAACTATTTTCAATTTTATCGTGTCGTGAGAAAAGCTCTAAGAAAAGCATCCAACGTTAAGTATATGTACTTGTGATTATTATGTGGAAATACCTGATAAGTGTGAGACGTTGTCACATGTTCGGAACCTGTTTGCTGTCATAATTCTGTTACTGGTGGTAACAGAAAAAAACTGTCTATCTCTGTCAATCTATCATAGATAAAAATAAAGGTACATGCTGCTCATATTTCGGACCAGTGGCGGTAAGATGAGGTAGGTGAGGCAGTGCCTCAGTAAAAATTTTAAAGTAATAAGTAACAAATAAGAATTACGACCTGTTTACTTTAATCACCTAATCAATTTATTATATTCAGTATGGAATATATTCTGGCCTCAAGTACCATCGGCTATGGCGCCATTGCCGAAGAACAGGAAAATGTGAGGAATATGCTAACGATATTTTCTAACGAGTAAATAAAATATTACGACGGCATTAGACGAAACACGTGAAATAGAAATAAAAAAAAAATTAATTTGAAACAAAATGAATTTATTCGTGTAATAAAATAATCCTGTACTTGTATTTTCTAATTTACCTATAAATAATGATTAAAAAAAAAATGTTAATTCTGTAATTCGTATTTGGAACCGTCTCAACCTGCTTCCTTCACTAACTTAAAAAGTCACGAGCCGCCTGAGGTCGATTCATTTTCGATTTATACCAAAAACTTACGGTTAATACATACGAAACACTGAATCTAGACCTCGCGTCGAACAATCAGCATTTTTTTTAATAGAAAACGAATAACAACAAACCGCGGTTACGAAAGGAACAAACAAAAAAGGACGGATATTTTGTGGTATTATTGAGGCAAACTTATCGAGACTGTTAACGTTGAAAAAATCGTGATATGGACGTATGGTATACATATAACCTAGCTACTATTTTCGACGTTTTAAAATTATGAAATGTATTTAAAATCACTTGTGACCACTTAGACTAGGAACAACTTATGTATATCTTTACAGGAATTATCGGATTTCAGGCCATTCAGTTTGGTTTAGGACACGCTAGAAGTTCCGATCGTTGTTAGGAACTTTGCATTTTTCCTAGGACATACTAGTATCGCCTGATAGTTTTTAGGACAAACTAAAATGGCCTGATTATGTTAGGAAATACGAATAAATGGTCAGTGATATAATATAATAATAATAACATTTATTCACAAAAATTTAGTTAACATTCTTCGGTTTAATGTTAGTAACTAGGTACATGTATGTGTAAATAAATGTTTAAAGTAAACAGGCGTAAGTTTTACAAGTAAACTTGATTGCCTGCTTGCTCCTCATCTATCCACTATTTACTATGTTATTTCGTTCCAGTTCTATAACTACACTCCTAAATAGAATACTATAATACAAAATAAAATAATTCAGATAAACAATTGAAAATTTCGAATAATATAAAGTTTTATTTCCCTAGCATAGCACTTATTTACTTATATTAGTTACTCATATAATTGTAATATTAACATGCATATTAAACTTAATCTAATAATTTCATAAACAAATTAATACCTTGCTTTTTTAACCAACTTCTTATGTTTTTTCATAGTTAATTGTTAATTTTTATAATCAAATACGTTTTTTATATGTTTAAGGTCTTTTTGCACTAATGTTTTCAGGTCCAAGAGGTACTTTCATAGAAAATAGCTGTGTCATCTGCAAACGACAATATTTTGCCTGTAAGTTCAGTTTTTAAAACATTATTTATGTATAAAATAAATAAAATTGGCCCCAAAACCGTACCTTGTGGAACACCACAAGTAGCTGTCCTGGCCTTACTAACACTATCTCCTATTTTCACATATTGTTGTCTTCCTTCTAAATAACTTTGCAATAATTTATATTGTACTTCTCGAAAACCAACCACAGAGGGAAGGTTTAGATCGATCTGCGGCATCATACATAAGATTTGTCAAATATGTAATAGCATCATTAGTTGAATATTTTTCTCGAAAACCGAATTGTAACCCTGACAACACTTCATATTTTTTTAAGTAAGAGTTAATTCGTTGTTTCAATATTTTTTCTAAAACTTTACTAAAACAAGATATTAACGATATGGGTCTGTAGTTTCCTATAAGATCTTTATCTCCACTCTTCCAAACTGGGGTAATAATGGCCTCTTTATATGCACAGGGATATTCGCCCGTTTGCAACACTTTATTGTATATATTGTATTAACAAATAAATAAGGCAGTTACCCTATTTTTTGTTTATTACTGTTTAATGAAAAACTATATTTTTTATTATATTATTTAAACCACATTCACCTTTAAGAAATGTGTTCCATTTTAGGTTTATATGTAGCTTTGATCTCTTTGAAATATAGCGCTTTAAAAGACAAGGTTTGATTTGCTTCATTCTTTCACCCTGAATTAATTTTCCTAATATAATGCATATTTTTCTTCAATAATTTAAATCGGATATTTCTTACCTGTACTGAGGTTATTTTCTAACAACGATAGCCACTTTTAGTCCTAGACCAAATTGAAATAGCCTGAAATCGAATAGTTCGTGTAACATATAACAATTTTCGTTGTTTCGACTGCATGGTAGTTGACAGATCTAAGCCATCTCGGACGATGATCAATTGTCATAGGCGCCGATTTTCTGGAGGAGAAGAAGCTTTTGCTCTTTTTTAAATATCGAGCTAGAATTCCAAAATAATTTTTTTATTGTCTTTTAGGTAACCCTGTATAACAGGTCTATCGTAAAATTTATAGAATAGACAGTTTCTAGTATTTGGTAAATGTATATCCACATAAGAACATTTAATAAACGAAAACATTTTAAATAATTATAACTACTAGCAAAGTTTTTAAAAGTTCAATATGGCACTTACAAAAACTGAATCTAAGTCATATAATTCCTATCACAACTTAGGAATATTTCGCGAATGGCCAACTGGACATCCATATTTGGTACCTCTTGGCCGCAAGAAAGACGGCGCTACTTAATGTAGTTATTTGGTGCACCTCGTATGTGAATCATCGATTCTATTGCAGCTGTCACAACTTACTTTAATTGGGTATATTCGTTGCGTGTTAAGTTGTTTTTGAGCGTCGTTGCAGCGGCAATTTACTTAGTAATATATGCTCGATAAATTTAACTAGTGAATGTAATGAAAACAAGATAACGAATCGGTGTATTTATAGCCTGCAACTGTCAAATGGGTTACAACTGTTCGTACGGTTACAATTTTATAAAATGCACACAAACAACTTGCCGTGCTGGATTTCATTCGGCCGGCGATACTGTCGATGTTGATCGGTTCTTCTTATTGTTTGCTATGTTGATCATTTTTCCCTAACAAAGATAAAAGAGAACATGGCCTGATATTGGATATACCTGGTGTTTTTAAATGAAGTAGCAAAAATGATACCACAGATTCCTTAGGTGAAAATAAATCGATCTAACCTAACATGCCTATATCCCAAGCACTGAAATGTGATTTTATATTATGATGACTGGATTGCGCTAAAAACTGCGCAAATGGATTATTCATGATCAGCGCCATATTTTGTTTTATGCCTCTAGCAATGGCGGAGCAATAGGGGGCTTAGCTGATTGTGAATTGAAATGAAATTGAATTCTGGATATGGAGAATTATTTCGTGCTATATGCTGGTTAATTTTACAGTCCCACAAAGAATAACACTAATGAGATACAAGATAAAAGAAGAAACCACACTGTACGCCAATGACCGTTTACAAACAAAATAATGGGAAATGAAGAACACAATTCATATCGTACGTGCAGATGGTTGTCTCTCTCGCACCCACATACATAACGAATGAAGTATGTCTCTGATGAGTTTCATGTGCCTCCTTTTGTCTGCTCCTAGAGTTGGTACCTTTATTTGGATGCGCAAATGGACTAAACGCATTCCATATCGTATCGGTGTCAAAGTTAAAATTTTATTTTCGATATTTGTAAATAAGAAATCCAAATATTTACATAAAATTTGTAAATCGAGGGTTTTTGCGGGCGAAAAATTCAAATTTGTTTCTAATTTTGACGTCACTAGTAGAGGGCGCCACTTATAGCACATCATGTTTCTTTTAAATGGCAGAACTTTTTTGCTGCTTAGTGTATCCATCTGACTATCTAAACCTGTTTTATTTGAAAAAAGTATAACATGCTGATGTCGGTAGGAGTAAACATTTTTTAAATAATCGAAAAAAAAAGAAAAATGTTCAGAAATATATTCTTTATGTACATTGCGAGCAACCCTAAGCGTATTACCCAAATTTAAAATATTTGTCGTACCTCATTGATGTATGCAACTTGGGGTGCAGTTTAGAAAATCCAGAGGAAAATCTGTTTAGCTACAATACAGAAGAATTTATTCACTGTGGCCACCAAGTTTTCTCGGATTTGTAAAGTTAAGTTTAACATAACTGTTTAAAAATATCATGTTTATTTATTTAAGGATAGACATTTAGCTAATACGAGTTTCATTCTTTTTACTTACCAGTGAAACAAATGATTTTTGTATAGATTTTCAAGAACACTTAAGACATCTAATTAATAATAAAACAACATAGAAAACAAACAAAAAAACCTATTTTCATTTTTAAAGCAAAATTTCAAATCGTTATTTTGACAAATATTTTCACTTATTTAATATCCTCCAGGGTACCCTGGGGGATGAATATTTCCAGAAATATTTTGGGTTTCCATGGTAACCAAACGAAAAACAAATCTCTGCTTGTGTGAAATTTTCACGAAAATATTTAAGAAACTACAACTGAGAATAATAAAACTAGAAACTACACCAAATGTTTGCACTATATATTACACTAAATTACAAAAAAAAAAATGTTTTTAACGCGACAAACTCTAAAATGCTGTGACGTAAAACATCTGAATTTTTGCCGAAACCATAGCGATATATTTAACCAGCTGATTACGCCATGTTTTCCAGCGTTGAGAATTTGCGATTTGCTCCCCTTCTGAGCCATCAATAAAAGCGCATCTATTTTTGATATCCGAGAAAATAAATTCGGGAATTGAACGGCCTGATTGTTCGCCCTCGGATATTATCAATGCTCACGTGACAGTCGTTTATTTTTTCAGACACAATAAAAATCCACGCCCATTTATCATTTCTCGCAGAGCAGGTATTTAATAAAGAACGGTACGATATTGTAATATTTCCCATTGTGAGTAAATAAACAAACCAGTACCTCATTCGCTGGCGCGGTGAACATATTTCGAAATTAATTGTTACTTCTTACGTAAGATAACTCAGTCGCAATGCGCTTTCCCGCCCAACAAAAAAAGCAGAGAAGTAATGGCGACGTTTTTGACAATTTTCACATTAGTGTGACTTTTAAAAGTTACCATGTAACCATGTCTATAGTTTCTTTGGTCAACCATGTGTGATAGGCGCCAAATTTGAATTCATGCAAGTTGTACGAGACAAACAGAGGAAATGACCAACATTTAACAGTTTGCTAACAGAACTTTTTATACAAAATAGGCCTTTATGTGACGCTCCAAATTTCGAAAAAAGTAATACCTGTTCAAATGTAGAAACGACGAAAATAAAATATATCTATTGATAATAATACCTAAGTAGTTGATAGATACATAACAGTTAATCCGGTTAACTGCAGTATTTTGCATTCGTTCTTCATTCCTTCGTTGCACATTGCCAAAACTACATTTTCATCCATTACAGGTCCGTTAGAATTATCTACTATCATAATAATGATCATAAAACGTTTAAAACTAAAAATTAGTCACTAGAACTATCCATAACCTAGAACTTTGCCTTCCTAGTTGCATACTCTTCAAACAGCAAAGAACACTGAATAAAGCTTAGAATATTATTCTATTATTTTAAGGATCAAAAGTCACTGATTTTTTACACAACACTGGATGTTATAGTTTAAAATAGTACCAATTATTTTATATAAACATCGTCGATTATTGTCAATATTATTGCTATTATTAGAATCAAGAGAATTCAATTCCCTAACAACACAAGAAGTTTAAAAAATTTATTGGCGTGAAGTACACTAATGACCTACAGATGGCGACTGCATAAAATTCTGTCAAAAATAAAATTTTGCATACGGTGCATTAGTTTAAAGTAATTGTGCAGCAGTTGCCTTGGCAAATTTTATAATTATTACAAACGTACCTATTCAAATGCCGAGATGACGGGTAAGGTGCTGATGTGATAGCGTAATACCAAAGACTTCTTCCTCTTTGAATCACATTGAACAACTGCTGTAATGCCTTGACGGTAAACGTGTGGCAGTGTTTTTATATATTTGTGTACATTTGGGTGTTTTTGTTGCCCTTTCTAGTTTACCGACGTAGAAAATCCACCTGGTCTTGGTCGTCAGGCCGAGTACCTCGCTTTAAACTAAAAGAACGTTTGAGAGGTCCCCCGCAAGTACAAAAATCTTTGCAATGACAAGTATTAATGTAAACAAAAACTAAGAAAACAAAAAAAGATTCAACAAGTTGGACATTTTTGTCTATTGTTATTTTATTTTTTGTATATTTGTTTAATTTGCTGTCTACTATGTTTTTCATGTATTTTTAAAATATTGTTGCTATGATTGTTACCTTCTGGACATTATAGGCATTATGCCTCTGTCCTTCTAATTAAATTAATAATAATAATAATAATAATAATAATAATAAATAAGTGGAAATTTTTTGTTCGACGATTCCGTTAATTCCTATTTTCCTCTATTCCGTCTTAAAATATTTGTACTTAGACATAGTTAACCCTGTATATGTTATGATTGGGTTAAATTACAATATTTTGGGCACCCCTACATGTACCTACTCTGTGCCAGTTCTCATGCGGGATATCCTGTATAGACAAGACACTGTTTTACTCCTGTGAAATATCCAACGAGGATTTGGCACTTTAGGAACGTTTTTTCTTTAGGTGTGTCGCGGTTTAAATGCGGAAAATTCCTGGATTTTCGTCGCGAAATGGGCCCACCTCCGTACGTGGAAGTGTACGGATCCGGCATGACTCCAAAGAATTGGTAAAGTACACGGAAAGTGAAAGGGAGTTTAGGTCTGGCGACACGAACGATGGCAAACACCTATTTTATTCACGAGGAGCAATCGATTTACCTTATTATTTAATCTATCTCGTGCCTCGTTTGGAAAATGGACTTGTAATGTAATTCACCTAATTTTTTTCCTCTAAAAATTGTTGTCTTAATAATGTCTCCGGAACTAGAGCACCTAGATCAACCTGGTTTGCTTGGAATAGTAGAACTATTGCAGAACTGTTGCTATTTTCGTCAGAACTCCCTTTTTCAAATTCTTAAAAAATATATTATGTTAATTAAATTCGATATCTCCGAAATTAAAGCACCTAGATCAATGCGATTTGCATGGAATAAAATTATTCGAATGCAATCGCCCCTATTTTCACAAAAACACGTATTTTTAGAAATTAGTTTACTTAATAACTACATACTGGTTTTTAAACGTGTTATAGTACAGAACTATAGCTAAAAATTATAGAGAATTGTAGAATTATTAAAATACTTCCCAAAACGAGCAAAAAATATGACAACATTCATAAATGGAGGGCTGCGTTGAAGTTGGCCCCACATGCTTAAAAAAAAATCACCAAACGTTATAGAACTATTGTTTAAATTTTTAGAGTACTTCAGAACTATTCATATGCAAGTCAGCACTACAATAATTTAAACAAAAATCAAACATTAGGAAGCCAATACACACGCACCGAATCATGCAAGCAGCACTATTCTAGCGTCTTCTGTAATTTGTTATTTTCTATGATTCATCACTATTTCCACAATAACTGTAAAATTGAATTGCGTACACGTCGATAGTCGGCTTGTATTTAAATAAATATTCAGTAAACATTCATTAGAAGTCTAGTTTTATGACAGCAAGTAATATTTCGGATTTACATCAGTTCCAAAGTGGAAGTAAACAACATAACTATAGTAGTGCTCATTTTCGTCACTAAAAAAAGATGGAAATCCCGCTCAAAAATGTTATTTTTTGTTTTTCTGACATTGTTTACAAACCTTCATAAAGAATTATCTGTACGCAGTGTGCAAAAATTGGAAAAGTTTACAATGTTTTGAATAAAAGAAACATAGATACTAAAACAATATAATGGTCTATTGTAATTTAGTGTTAATGGAGTACTTTTTCAAAGGAAAGTGATTAATGTAATTAAATTAATGATACCGTTCATTATAATCAATGCAACTGTTTCGAATAAGAGCCGATATGTCGTTCTATATCCCTTATGCATCGTACAGGCATTTCAACTTTCCTGTTTACCTTGAAAGAGCGTAAGCCGCTGTAAAATACCCAGACGTATCCAACGTTTCTGCTCATTTTTTCGAGACTTATTTCCTCTTCGACATCAGATAAAAGTCGCGCGCTAGCAAAAGCGTCTCTTTTCGAGGTTGAGGTATTGGCGGTCTAAAATCTTTGAACAGCACACGGAGATGATGCCCTAGTTGATAATTTGGGAATGTGGCAATGCCGTTACGACAAACAGTGCCAAATCTG
Source organism: Monochamus alternatus (assembly GCA_037114965.1). Taxonomy (NCBI): domain Eukaryota; kingdom Metazoa; phylum Arthropoda; class Insecta; order Coleoptera; family Cerambycidae; genus Monochamus; species Monochamus alternatus. The sequence goes on along the minus strand of CM073426.1, from coordinate 5,312,835 downwards.
AAATGTCCGGGTGGTGGTGTGGTGTTTTGACTGACCCAAAATGACAACCTTATAGACTTCGTTGCACCTATGACTGCAACAAACTAAATTTTATCGCATTCTTTGGATACCTTTTGGTCCCAAAAAGAAAAGATAATAATTCGACCAATAAGCTCCTCGTGGAACTCTACTGGCTCTCAGACCATTAATTTCATGTAACCCCACAAAAAAAAAATACATTGGTGTTAAATCAGATTTCACCATATCCATCTTCAAATTTTATTTAGCAAATTATTAGAATATATTGTGCGAGAACTATCTTTAGAATGGTTTGAATCATTCCTAAACAATCGAGAATAGTATGAGCGTAAGACATAAAACAAGTGCCAGCATCAGTTACATAAAATTAGAGAAATGAATATCTAATCTAGGAATGCCACAGGGTTCAATATTAGGCCTAATATTGTTTTTATTGCACATAAACGACATAGATACCATTTTGTCCAATATTCACTTCACAATGTATGCAGACGATAAATCTTGTCACAGATAGTAACAAAATTTTTAAATATCCTTAATATAACTATTTTATTTAAAAGAAAAAGTAAAAAATAGGGAAAATATCAAACTAGACAGACGGTTTTGAAATTGTGTATACTTACATAATTTATCATTATGAACTTTTTTTACGATACTGCCGTATCTCTTTCAGAGAAGGCACTTTATTGTGGTAAAAAAAATGGTCATGCTCAGGTACGCCCCTTAATACGGTACGACTGACGTTACGAAGAAACTACCTACATTAGAGAAGGATGGCTGATGTCTTATCAAAAACAGACGGTTGAACAGAACCGAAGTAAGAATAGTTGGAATGTGTTGAACATTCTAATGCGTTGTGTTGATCTTCTGTTGTGGTGCGTTTGTGATACAGTTCTAACGAAATTTGAAAATGGCTCATAGTGAAATTTTGAACGAGCAAAGTGGGAAACTTGAGTTAAATGTTTTGGAGCTTTTACTATCATTGATTATGGGAAAATTTCCCAGCCAACCCTGGCCATTTTCATATATAGGTAATCGAGTACCGACATACCTACTCTAATCTTTCCACCGCACATGCATTCCTAAAACGTCCTTCCTAGCATGATTTGGGCTGGCCCGCCAGCTACCACCCAGTTATACCTGTCATAAGCAGGTATAAGTTGAAATGAAATAAATGTTACCATGTCATCTCAACAACCTTTTATTGCCCACTTCACCTTCCGAAAACGGTTGTACTATAGTAATCTTCAAGCCGAGGCGGTATCTATCCTTTTTTTTCCCTTACAAGCCTTTAAAATTACTCGACGGACGGCTATGGTACTTCGAGCTATTTTAGAACAGTAGGCGGTTTCTTTGTCTGCAGACTACGTGTTCTATTTCACCTTAAGGAGTACCTAGTACAAATTTCACCCACGTTATGTCTATAGCCTATTATAACTCCCCCACGATTCATGATGTGTGGACTACGACTTTAACTTGTTTATTGGGGTGGCTTGACCTGCTTTCTTTTCCTGCTGGACATAACCAGAACCTACTTCGGTCACAGTTTAGTAGAAGAAAGTTTGGAGGTTAGGATTTTCACTAGCAAAGCAAGCATCGTCTGTTTGAGGTATAAATTATTCAAAGGTTCAACATTTTACTTCCTCATCAAGTAGTAACTAGTAAATCTAACTTCCAAGAAAAAAGATTGTAGTAGCCTCGAAACGTGGGCGACAGCCTGTCTTTCTTAATGAATCACAAAATTTAGCCCACGCACATTAGATACTATTAAATGAATTAAATTACAGTAGGATATTTTACATAAAACACATTAGGTACTGGCTGTATTAATAAAACCTCATCGTTGATCAACGAAACCGGAATTTGGTCATAGTTCGTGTAATTGTTTCCTATAGTTCAATGCAACTTGGTCATTAGAGCAGGATAAATCTAATAGATCGTTCGTTGTGATTTTTATATTTTATGTGCTATGCACAGTTTCATCATCCATACCTACTTAAAACCAGCGGCGGCTCGTAACTTCCGTACCAGCGATGGATGCTCAAAAAGTTTACAAATGTAATTGGGTAGCTTTGATTGAAATATTACTGAGATATAGAGAAAATATAATGAATATTATTTTTTTTATTAATGTTGGCAATCTTGCCTTTTTTCCGAGGTTCTTCCTTGGTCTTGTCTTGACACATAACTTGACAGCATGAATTAATAACAATAATATTTTTATTTGGCAAACAGTGAAAATGTAAATTACATGACTGCATAAACAAAAAAATATATACATATATAAAAAAGAAACAAGATGAAATAGATATGAAGGTAAATCACACATCACTGGCATCCGTCAAAACATAATATGAGCAATTCAAAGTACAACTAAATATATCGTAAGAATTACATATAGTATTGTAATCATTTGACATAAATAAATGCAATGGCAGACTTTAGCCCCATATTAGTGATAGTAGCAGGATAATAAAACGTAAAAGGAGCGCGACTAGCTAGTCTTACTGTGAAACAATTTAATTTTTGAACAGTCAACAGCGTGTAAAAATTTTAAACTATGTCTTCCGAACTGAAAAGAATCAACATTAGCACCAAAAAAAGGTTTTAGTCGCTTCTATGTTCAGGGTATCTACCATCTATTTGAAAAACTTTAAATTTTTCTGTACATAGCCGTTGAAGTACAGTGGTAATACCGTTAACAGAGAAAAAAATAAGAGGGCCCAGATTAGAACCTTGGGGTGCCTCGGAAGTAATAAGATAACGATTAGAAGTAAATCCATTGTAAGTAACATGTTGAAAGCCACTGAATACAAATGATTTAAATAGCTCAAGCAAATTCCACGACAAGATTTAAGAAAAAATCTTGTGAGACAAGAGAATTATTGCTGAAGTCAAGAAGTCTTAAAAATATAAGGGGTAAATTTAAGTGAGCATTAGCTAAAAAAACAAATATGGCATTTCTATTATCGGTATATACTTTTATTTAAAATATTATTGGTGGTATTAGTCTGCCATAAAATGAAGTTCCTTCAGGATATTTTTTACAATGTTGCTCCGACTCTTAAAACTACGTTGATTACTCGTGAAAAAAATAATTTTTTCAATACACTTTATTAAGTATGACAATATTGGCTTTGTATTTCGTTCAACAGCCACAGAAAGGTTTCTGATGCCACAACTGACTACTCTAGCTTACATGATCGTAATGTAACGTTGCTATATATATTTTTTTCGGTTGAAAAACAACATAATGACACGTTAAACAATTTTTCTGTCAGCTAATAGCGCATTGTTCGCAGCGGAGGAAATAAAAAATCGCATGACAGTGTCACGCATCCGGTTTTCAAATTATTTTCAAGTCGTGAATAGACTGGATTACACAAACAATAAGTAAAATTACCAGTTGTCGTCACATGGGAGAAATTCCAAATCTGACAGTCAAAAATCCGAGCTCTGTGCACTTCCCCTAAAGCAAGTATTAGTTGTTGGAATATTTATTTACATATTAAAACATTAACATTTACATTTATAGTAATAGACATTGCGGTTTTTGTTTTATCATATTTAACTTCCTTTCCGTTAATAATAACCCTTGTAGCATTGTTGTCATTATTTTCGAACGCATAACATCTGCCGAAGCTTGTGAAGAATTTGCACAGTTGCGGATGTCTCTTCTTACAAGGAACAGTTATATTTTCCTTGCAATATCAAGTTTGTTAGATATGGACTCCTTAACATAACTTTCTGCTACAGAGGAGCTCCTTCATTCACCACGCCGTTTGATGGTTGTAAGATCAGCACCTCTATTGGCTAATAAAGTTGTTGAAGTGCATTTCATACAATGGCCAGTATATGCTTGTGGATTTGCTATATTCAGCAATAAAGCACTTTTGGGGGTAACTTCGCCAATGTGTTGATTCCAACAAGTTGAGAAGTATATTTTTGATTAATATATCTGTCTTGTGTGCAGATAAATATATTGTCTGTATAGTTAAACACCATTCACGCAAAATCCTTCTACAATAATTGTAAATTTTCTTGAAATGCCCGTCTTGCTGTCAGGTATTCAAACAGATAACTGAAAACGTCAGTAATTTTAAAAATTGTCAATTCGCAGCATCGACCTATTATTATTATTAGTGCAACCTAAAATAATTCAAAGTCACTATATACCTAACAACATGTAAAAGGTAAATATATATTACCGTAATCATTAAATATTCTTTATCGGAAGCCCCAGTCAAAAATTCTTCAATATGTGCTCTTTCCATACCGTAGCTTTTTTGCTTTGTATCCTCTCGATTCACTTTAAATAAGCAGTAAGCTTATATTTTCCAATGTATATGTTTTTGTAGACTTTTATAGTGGCATTCAATATCGAATACTTCGACCACATAGATTAAATTCGGCGAACATTTTCCTGATGTTCTCTGAATTTCAATAGCAATAAATGAAACATTGCTTCTTGAGCTCTTCGAAAACAGGAACACAATTATTTTCTTGCATTTTTACCAAATTCAGATAGAACTGTTTATTAAATAATTGATAATAAACAACGTACCACATTTCATTGAGTACTAAGAGAAATAAAATATCAAGTCATGCTAATATTTTCTTATAAAATTCCAATGATTCTGACTCCACAAATATGATTGCGATGTGATTATGGATAAAACGTTGTATTCCATTCGCGTTTTAATTGCCTTTTATCCACTTATAGATATTAAACGCTGGAACTAAATTCTCGGGTTTAAATATTCTTGCGCGGATAAAATGCTACTTAACACTTATACAATAACTACGAGTATTATATGCTGGATGTCCATTAAATAAAGTATACAGGGTGTTAAAAAAAGAGTGTAATAGTATGAACCAAAATAAGCAGAAAAGTCTTAATAAACATGGGTCCGCAAAGTAACGGGTGCGGAGATATGGACCACTATTCATTTTTCAAACATTTTATTTTATTAGGAATAAACCGACAAAGGAAGCTTTTAACAAACAAAAAACAAAATTACAGAAGATGTTCAAAGTGCCCTCCGTCCATTTCCAAGAAGGCACGACATCTTCGTCTCAACGATATTCGAACTCTTTCGAAAACACCCTCCTTGGTTTGGATTTCTTGACACTTGACTTGATTAGTCCGTAGCTGCAGCTCTTCCAGGCTATTTACAGGAGCACCACACAGTAATGTCTTCAAATATCCCCAAACAAAGAAATCTAGAGGGTTCAGATCAGGCGATCTTGGAGACCATAAAACAGGTCCGGCCCTTCCTACCCATCTATGTGGAAAAGTTTGGTGTAAATGCTCTCTAACGGCCATGGAAAAATGATCTGAAGCACCATCATGCTGGAACCACATTTGTTGCCTCTGATTCAAAGAAATGACTTCCAAAAACTCATACAGTGAGTTCTGTAGAAAGTTGAGGGAAACAGCGCCTGTTAATCGGCTTGGTAAAACAACAGGACCTAGAAACCTGTCGCCTACAATACCCATCCAAATGTTTATTGAAAAACGTGCCTGATGTCCAGATTTTAATAGAGCATGAGGATTTTCGTCGGCCGAAATATGCGTATTGTGAAAATTGAACACTCCATTTCTTGTGAACCCGGCCTCATCAGAAAAAGGAATGTTTGCAAGAAAACGAGGGTCTTCAGCATCATGACATAGAAACCAGCGGTAAAAAACCAAACGTGCTTGATGATCATTTATTGGATTTAAGGCTGTACTCGTTGCACATGGTGTGGATAAAGCAGTTGCTCGTGAAGGATTCTCCAAACGAGAGGACCAGTAATTCCTACCTCGGCTGATATTCTCCGCACACTCGTACCTGGATTCTGCTCTACCAGTGCTAGAATTTCTTCATCTACTCTAGGAGTGGATACCGACCTTGGTCTTCCGAATAAATGGCACTGTTTGCTCAAGGAACCGGTATCACGCAATCTTCTGGCGTTCCCATTAGCACGACCATACATGAAATGCATGTCTGTTAATTCTGCGTTAGAGTAACCAGCCATAGCGAACGAAATCTTGTGCACTGAGAACAACTATCAAATACGTACTGTTTATTTCAGTAAACCATCAACCAACTATTATAAGAAAATACACAACGTTTTTGCAAAATAAAAAAAGGGGCTAAAAAACATATAACATTCCATATCTCCGCAACCGTTACTTTGCGGACCCATATTTATTGAGACTTTTCTGCTTATTTTGGTTCATACTATTACCTCCTTAAATATTTTACATCCTTTTTTTAACACCCTGTATACCTACAATAGAAACGCAATATTTATCTTGCCCCACAAGACTTTTTTTAAATATTATCTTGTAATTTGAGTTATCAAGTCTTGTCTTGGTCTTTGATTTTCAAAATAAATGGCCAAAACAAAACGGTATCGCGACATTTTTGTGGTTTCTAAGTTTTCTATTTAAAATTGAAAAATAAATTGTTATCTGGAAACCATCAATTTTATTTAAAAAATGGATACAGCAAGAGAAGAACTGTAAGATACTTACAAAACAATATCATCAAGAATAGGTCTGGAGAGATTTAAGTGGCTGATGTTTCGAATTTGGTGCACGCTGCACAAATAATCTTTTTTAATAAAATAAGCTGTTGGTACGGTAAGCAATAGTGACGGCGAGGACCGATGAACCGACGAGTCTAGCAGGTACTTTCTAGACACGAAGAATGCCGCATCTGGTTTGGGAATAACGGTACCCAAGGGAAAGACCCTTTGGAGTTTGTTGCGCCCGTGTGAGATCTAACGGTACCTCTGAATACCGTAATCGTGGAGAAGTCGTCTCGACGAGGCTCGGTGTTTACCTTATCTAGATATTCAGCGCTCCCGAACAACTCCAAACAAATTTTGCAATGCGCCAAAACGTTTATCTAATGCAAAACAAACAAACAATGATTAATGTCAATATTGTTCCTAGCCGAAACTTAAACATAAGTTTAATGTAAATACTACGTTTTGTTTTCAAACACGAGGCGAAAAATTGCGCAACACCGGCGGTTGTTTTCTTTTTCCGCCGCATTTCGGCGAAAATATTTGACTTGTGCAGGCTTGTACGTGAGCCCAGGGCAAACAGGGCTCTCCGTTTCGTCACGAACTTAGGGTGGTAAACTAGATCGCCAGTTTGTACTGGCATTTCTTCCACATCCAAACGGTAGGTAGGTACTCGTACTCTCAGTTAGTATACCATTTTCAGTCAAAATTAAAGTATAAATTTTATCCACAGGGTGTCCGGAAAACTGTGTTAAATCTCTCGCGTGCAGATAGAACATGAAAAAATAAGCTTTTCCTACAGGCCCTCCCTACGGAGGTATGTGTCCCTGAAAGACACCGCTGACAAACGGTTTTTCTTGAATAACTTTTAAAGTACTTTAAATTTAATAAAAATTTAACGTGATGGACACTATTAAGGACCTCTTAAAATAGTGTAATTTTTTAGTTTACCAGGGACGTGCTAAGCTTTACAACTTAATTCCTAAATTTTGAACACTCTGTATGATAAAAACTTTAAAATAATACATCTGGGTAGCTTCAACCTTAGACTAAAAAAAGGTACTCTTGTTTTTTGTCGATAAAATCAACCGTTTACGAGAAAAAGTTCGACCTATTTTCGTGTTGCCCTTTTATGAAATTTTTAAAGAATGTGGCTAAGATGCCTCCTGGGACACCACTGCGTTTTTTAAATTTTGTATTTTTTTTGGATTAAATGAAATTTTCTTGTTTGAATGATTTTCGTATCGCACTTTGTTGTCGAAAATAAAAATCATGGCAACCTTTTTTTAGCCTAAAATTGAAGCTACCCAGATCTATTATTTTAAAGCCTTTATCATACAGGGTGTTAAAAATTTAGGCGTTAAGTTGTAAAGCTTAGGCCGCTCCTAGTAAACTAAAAGAGCTAAATATGTTTCGAGGGCGCTATTTTAAGAGACCCTTACTAGTGTCCATCACATTAAATTTTTATTAAATTATATTAAGTACTTTAAAAGTTATTCATTAAACACCGATTTCCAGGGGCGTCTTTTATAGGAACTTGTCATCTTATTTTTTCATGTTCTATCTGCACCCGAGAGATTTCCCAAATTTTCCCGGACACCCTGTATATTGTCCAAATATGAGATACAAAATGCAGTATCATATTTTCGAGGCGATTAGTTATGAAAAAAACAAATAAGAAAATGAAAACTAGGTATATGGTTCTAAAGACATACATAATCATCTTGTTCCAAACACTTATATACAGGGTGTCCAGAAATAAATGCAACATAGAACAAGAGTACATTCCTGACGATAAAATAATGCGATGTTGCCAAACTTATCTCAGTCGAAAGTGGATGGTTAAAAACAGGGTGTCAAAGTTAAAATTTTATTTTCGATAGTTGTAAATAACAAATCCAAATATTTGAATACATTTTGGAGATCGCGGTTTTTGAATTTCTCGTTCCCCGATCTCCAAAATGTATCCAAATATTTGGATTTTTTAGTTATTTACAAATATCAAAAATAAAATTTTATTAACTTTGGCATTCTGTATCTTTTTAACCATCAAAACATCGCCTTATTTTGTCGATGTTGGAAAAAAGTACCTTTCGAACGTACAATAATTGTGTCAGTATAAAATTTGGTTATCTTCCAGCTCCTTGAGAGCTAATAGCGTTATTTAAATTTAAAAATTTACAATTCTGCCCAACTCTTATTAGAGAAGGACATGTAGAGTGAATTATTCTGATTGTACCAAATTGATATGTTGTTAAACAATTGAATAATGATAAATGTAGTCAAATCATAAAGATAATGATAAAAAATCATTTATGTTCATTCTCAATTCCAGAAGAATAGGCTACATGTTCGTATCTGTATGATAATTTTGGAGCTGTATCAAATATAACGAAATTTGTACATCACACATCAAATAGACAGATCATTCTATTGAAATCTACCTTTTTGGCTTCATTTTAAATATTAAATTCAAACGAAATAAATAGTTTCGACAAGATTACCTCCTTACCGGCAGCAAATCTACCAGATCGTTTGTTCTGGCTGTTGTCAATGTATCAGGAAGTAGATTTATGTTTCTACACGTACCAGCAAATGACGTGGCGGCCGAATTTCTAAATTCTCTCGACTCGCGCGCTCATTTTGAATATTATGAATATTTCATATTTTTATTACGTCAATCTTTGCCATTAATGACATAATAAGGCAGCGCCACAATCAGACCATGAATAAGATGTAAATAGGTACACGAACGCTCCCAAAAAAAAACACGTCGATAAATTCGACGGTGTCGATCTTTCGTGAGTATTTCCTACTGTTTTCTTAACGAATTAATTTTGTTCATAATGTATTAACCAAGAAAAATAACAGAGGTCATAGTAAAACACTTAGTAAGTCAGATTATGTACAAAGTGTTTCCTAAATTCGTGCAGAAAATCCAGGGGAGTATTCTATAGTTAAAATTAGGTAATTTAGTTAAATAATTTAAAATTCATAACTTCATCTTGCGTCATTATTGACGTTCCAGCACACATTATTATGTGCGCGGTTGTTTGGAACTACTGGAAGAGTATTTGTCTTCAAAGTTTAATGTTTTTTGTTTCATTTTATTGACTTTGCACTCCGACGTTAATTTTTGAATCAATTCCTCTTCCCACTATCAAGTTTTATGTATTTACTACAATTTATAATAAAGTTGCTGAGAAAAAACTAAAAAAGTTCAACACTCTGTATCGCGGAAATTATAAAATTTTGGACTAAAGTAATTTCATTTAGGCCATCATATTTTGGCCCTCGGAATATGTGTTTTTTTTTCTCAAACTTTTACAGACACCTTGTATAAGTATAGCAATTGTGAAGTAATTTTTATCAAATGCGAAATCCTTGGAAACTCTTTGAAATTTTCCGGAATTCCGCGAAATCCGTTGGAAATCTCTATTTCACTGATTTACGAAATCTTATGGCACTTGTTTTACCTGAAAATTTAACTAAATATGTGGACCTACCAACTAACGCATTAATACTTGTACTGATATACTACGTACAATATCATCTTCCATAATATAAGATTTTAAAAATGAAGGCCTTTCCCGCTTAGGGGTGTAAAAAAATTTGGAGAATGATTACTACTTTGGAACTTTTCTAAACTTATAGAACTGTTGGTCAAGCAGTTATATTATTTCATATCCTAAGCCGACATAACGTGGCTAAATCATTAATACAAATCGAAAACAGCCGGCCGTTTTCTAAATTACTCAAACGGTGTTGGGTAAGTGTTGGTACATACACACACAGTTTACTTTTGAACAATTGTAAGCCTACATAAATTCTTAGTCAAATACTACGGCGTTGCCCAACGGATACACACACATTCGTTAGAAATCGCCTGATTTGAATAAACGTCGAAATTAAGGTTAACTGTTCGATTCGACACATCAAAAATAGCCTATCGGATTCGTTTGGAAGAAAATCGATTCGTTTCGATAATCGATCCGTGCGAAAACCAGTTTCCGACGTACGAGGGGTTATCGAATAGTTATGACATCATGGTATGTACAGAATCATCTGTACAACCATATCAAAAACCATGTGAAAATCATATGAAAAGCTGTACTTTCATAGACCAGTTATGGTAAATAAACGATGTTTTTTAGTTTTAGTGTTGAGAATATTTACAAAAATTAAGTCTCCTAAATGTTTTACCATTAACTTTTGATTGAACCAGTTCATCGCATCTACATGTTTCTGTGATTACAAATATTAGTACCACCTAAACAATATTGTACATAAATATTATAAAAATAACTGGTCCAATACATATTTAGTAGGCAGGTACCTTCGTTGCTATATTTTTATCACCAGGTGCCAGGTGAGAAATTTGTCAAACTCTTCTTTAGAGAAATTTCTAACTTTTTTTACTTAAGGTCCATTTACACACATCAGTGACGTATCAGTTCAGTATCGGTATTATTTGTGGTCGATCACTGATGCCAATTTACACATATCCGTCCGTAGTCCGTAAAAAGGAGTTAGCAGATGATCAAACAAAGTGATCTGAATATATTTATCATGCAATTGATCAAAATTTTGTGCCAGCTCGATAAGCTTTTCGTCCATTCTAATAGAGAAATCTGGTCAGTTCGTCAGTAGAATTGCAAAAATATCGTCGCCGGTGTATTTAAAAGCCACTGAACGGACACTGAAGCAGCACTGACAGCACTGATACGGCACTGTGACGGATGTGTATGAACACGCTCATTTAAAGTCCAAGCAACAATTTTTTAGTTTTCACTGATACTGATACGGAACTAACACGGTACTGATGTGTGTAAATAGACCTTTATAGTTACCGCTTTGTCGCTTCATATATGCAATTAATTTAGAATAATTATCAGTCTATACATTGTGTTCCACGTTCTACTTGAAATTTTGCTTATTTTCAGCAGAAAAGGCACTTTACCGGAAACCAAAACAGTTTTCACTCGATGCACTGAGCATTTCAAATACGACTATTTGAAAAAGGGCTACTCCTACCGACTTCACCTTTTTCAAATAAAACAGGTACAAGAATCGATTGTTTCGATAGTCAGAAAAAGTTCTCTCATTTAAGAGAAACATGGTGTGCCACAAGTGGCGCCCTCTACTAGTGACGTCAAAATTAGAAACAAATTTGAATTTGTCGAATTTACAAATTTTATGTAAATATTTGGATTTCTTATGAAGGTATTTAAAAATGTCGAAAATAAAATTTTAACTTTGACACCCTGTATCTTTTTTATTGTGCGACTTGGGATATAGCTATGTTAAGTTAAATCGATTTATTTTCACCTAAGGAATCTGTGGTGTCATTTTTGCTACTTCATTTAAAAACACCCTGTATAATCTATACGATTACTACACGCTTGAAGAAAAAATATTTAAATTATATTAACCTTGTCCATCTCCAATCATGGAGAAAAAGTCTTTCGATTTGCCCTCGTATACGTCAAATAAATTGGTTCTCAACTGTGGCAGATGGTTCTTTGCAATTTTTTTAACTCGACTTCGATTGTGAGTGCATTTCTGTTGGAATATGAATGAAACAGGGCCAAACGGGTACGGAACGTATTCCGGAATGTTTCGCTGTGTAGCATTTAGTCTTGGCACTGGTCGAAAGTAGGGCCAAGCGTCCAAAATAAAAACAAGAGCCAGGTGCTGCGGAAACTCGCGACCTCATTGGCAGGAGAGGCCTGGATTGTTTATAAATGTTTGGTCCTCTGGTATGGAATTGTGCCGAAAAATGCGACTGTTGAATAATCTCATAACAAAGAGCATTTGTACATCGCATGCTATACGAGAATCGGAGCATCTACAGAAAAGCTAGGTTGTTAAGATTATTATAATGTTGAATTACTGTTGATATCGGAGTTTTTTTAATAAAATGCGATGTTTGTTTGGAATTAAATTATTTTAGGTCATTTATACATAATAACAATAACATAGGTCTTGAAATTGTTCCCGGAGGTACTCCAAAAAATAATGCTTTAAAAAATAAGAACTCCGAACAAAGAGCATTTGCACATTGCGTGCTATACGAATATCGGAGCATCTAAAGAAAAGCTAGGTTGTAAGATTATTATAAATTATGTTAAACTACTGTTGTTGATATCGGAGTTTGCTCCTTAAAATGCGATGTTTGTTTAGAATTAAATTATTTTAGGTCATTTATACATAACAACAATAATATAGGTCTTGAAATCGTTCTCGAAGCCACTCCAAAAAACATTGTGTAAAAAAAGGAACTCCCAGTAAATATACATATATTTTAAATGCATAGAGTGATCATACTTACACGTTAGATTCGATTGTAACTGTGTTATTTTAGGAGATATTGGAAAATTGAAACGTGCATTCATTGATTAATTTTTCGTGAGGATTTATAAACAATCCCGTATTTCACTGCTGTGATATTGATATCAACTTGCTTTTTTCTTACAAAACATCCTGTATATTATTATATTTTTGGATTCTCTACTTCTTTCTGATTGCATTGATGTAAACAGGTAACGGGATATCTTATACTGTTCGCGAGATATTGATGATTTAGTACATCCATAATTAAAATTTTATTTTTTTATTATAAAGAATGCAAAACTATATTTGAATTCATTGTATGGACCAATTTAAAGAATAAAGTTTATAAAAATTGTTACAACTCATTTCCTTGCTTTTCTATACAACTCCTATATCGTTTTTCTAAATTATTTAAACAATTATGAATAATGATTTCTGGGTGTTGGTTTATCTAATCTATGGCTTCTTGTATTCGATTGTATTTCTAAAATAGTGGTTATACTATTTTTATAAACATTATTCATTAAATAGCCCCACAAAAATGTATCAGGTGGTGTCATATCTGGACTATTCGCTGGCCATCGCATGGTGCCACCTAACCATTCTATATAGCTATTATTGTAATATCCCTATAACTTATCTTACATTATGTGGTGGAGCTCCATATTGGTGCCATATCATTCCATCGACCTATCAAATTAGATAATATCATTTATTTCGTGACCCAAAAGATCTAAATAACATTGGCCGTTTAATTTTTCCTGGCGGCACCATACCATGGACGGCGAATAGTCCAGACTTGACACCACCTGAGACATTTTTGTGGGGCTATTTAAAGAATAGTGTTTATAAAAATAGACCAACCGCTAATATAGAGGCACAGGCGCTCAGAACGTTCTGTACATTTAACTAAAAAATAATTAGATAATCTTTTTTTCCAAAATTTAATAACAATTACTCAATAAATAAGAAAATTATCGTAAAAAAATAAAAAGTATTTTCTCAGGCTAGTAATTTCTTAAGTACTTAAGGAAGCGAAGTTGTACTAAGGTAAATTGATTTAAATCTCATCATTTTGGTCCAAGGACCTCAGGGTATTAATTGTAAAAAAATTGGCTTGCGGAAATTCCACAGTGTTCTCACATTTCTAGGGGTGTTAACCTGAAAAATGGAACACACTGTATACATCAAGGTTCAATCAAACCAGGAAAACTTTGGAATTGTTAGAAACGATTATACTTGAACGATCAAACTAAACTCTCGACAAGAGCGTAAGCGTGGTGTGTAGGTGGGGGCGGCGTACCATAATTCTGTCGGCGTTCGTGAGCAGACAATTACACGGCGACGCAAAAATGGGAATGGTTATGTACCAACGCCACCCATAACTATCGACTAGAATGGATGGGATTGCGTTCGGAATCGAATCACGACTGAAAATACCACCGCGCCGTTTATATTAAACAACTCAACATATTCATTACGATTATTATAGAAACCCGAGGATTCTCAGATGGCGAGGTTGTGCAAGCGGGCATGTGTTGTTACTCTGGTCTGTTAGCGTGCGATTTCAGCAATGGGAGCCTTTAAAAATCTTGCGAAAGCATGGAATTATAGAGGCTGCTTAAATTGCGGAGAACATCCTCTCGAGGGAGGGCGTTGTGCAATCATTTTTTCCATGTGTCATCTGTCTTCAAATCTGCTGTATAAATCTGTATGTAAAATGATCAGGCTTGTTCAGCTTTTTTTGTTGCATAAATCAAAAATATAAGTGAAAAATAATGGATTTACAAAATATTACAATTTTATTCAAACGTTAGTAGTCACTTAAAATTAATTACAAATATGCAGCGCGCGAGAATGGTGCGTGGCCAGACGCTACGTTACATGCATTTTTGGAGTATTGTTCCTATTGCGTACTGCTTGTTTGATTCAGTGTGAACGGAAAAATTATGTTTGTTTGCCAGTAGGCCAAAAGCAAAAAAAGGGTATGGTAACGTGCAACGCGGAGATCTGATTTTGTATCCGACAAAGGCAGGAGATTTTGTTATGAGAGGATCATTTTGTAGTAGTAGTTTGTTTTACATATAAATTGCAGAGGGCATAGAAAATTACCTTTATTTAAAACCCATTGAAATGTGAGGGACTATAATTGAAATCAGAACATTTTTAAGTCTCGATTATTAACACAGAAAAAAGAAAAAGTCGTTATAGGAGAATTATTATGTGAAATTTTGGCAATTTCATTTGTAATAGTGGTTTTGAAGCTTCTACGGCCGGTGCACATATTTAATCTGTAGCGCTTTTTTGGGTTGTTAAGCTGTGACCTAGTCTTAGCTGATATTCTTTGATCTGCTCTTGTTGTTCTCGGGCTAGGCCTTGTGGAGAGACGGTTTCGGTACCCTTGGGGCCCCCCTCATATAAAAATTTCGGTTCCTCTATTCCTTTTGTTGTATTACGGGTGTTACGCTAGAAGGGTGATATTCCTAGACGTCATTTAGCAGCCTACGTATTTTGATAAACCATTATTTTTTTATCAGAATCAGCTTATTAAATTCAGAGGAGGTGGTGGTTGTTAAAACCAAACTAAAATGCTGAAATTGATAATTTCTTTTAACTATTGGCGGAGAATTACGTTGGAGAATACGGCTCATTTAGAGACCGTGAATCTTTTTACTTTGTATTTTACACCGTGAAAAATATTTCACTGCCCTTACAAGGTTTTTAAAAGAATTCTGTGGGATGTGATTCCGTTTATAATGCCGTATACAATTTTCTCAGTGTACAATTGACGTGTGAAATTCAGACCACTTTATCATAAAACGCCACAGGCAAAAATATGTTTATTTTGTTATTCTAAATGTCTTGTCAGCCTGTAAACTGTTGCATACCCTGGGAAACTTGTATAATTAATTTTTTAAATCCTTTTTAGACTGACTTTAAAAACAGCTATAAATTTGTTGAAAATTGCGTGTAAAATTTTCTATTCTTTATTAGCTTTTATTTTTACACAAAATTTTAATACATATATTATATTGTACACTCTAGGAGCATTTTACTGATAGTAGCCTGGAAGAAGAATGCCCAAAAAAAATTATTCTTTGGCATTACATAAAAAAACATACATTCAAGAAAATACGAATGTATTTGCTCAACGAAAGGAATATTTTTCCCATAGCTACAAAAGAAACTAGCAATGGACCAAAATGACAGTACGACAGATGTCTTTTTCTATTCAATAAAACTTGGAATAACATTTAAACATTTTTCACTGTTTCTCATTTTCAATCAATAAATAGATATTATGTTTTGCACTGTGACAAAAATGTATTAAATTCAAATTTAGGTACCTATATTTCAATATTAACATTTGCCAATGAGTCACCAAAATGGCACTTTGCAGTACTTTATCAATCTGAGTCTGAGTTACTACATATCAAAAAATAACATCTACCTAAACATAAGTGCAATAGCTATTAAATGCTCGTAGTGTTTTCTTTTTGTTATCTGTTTTACTTATTGCAGAAATTCGTCAGTAATCGAAGAAACAAGCACATTGTGGTTATGTTTTTGCACCGCAAATTTCGTAGTTCAAGGCCACAGTCAGCCTACGACTGTGACGTCACTGCACCGACGTGACGTCAATTGTGAAAAATAGGGCCCCGCCTTATTTGCTATGCACTCGATATCGTGTTTACGCATCGAGAAGGACAACTGTACCTCTTCGGTCTTGGAATTGCACTTGGAGGTTAGGATTTACGACAGCGAGATTAGACGTGCGCGGATTTACAAAATTTTCGGTAAAACAACGTCGACCTGTTTACAACACCGAAATTCAGCCAAGGCCGAGATTCAAATTTGCCTCTCCAAGGTGGGTGGGCGGGGCTTACGCCGACCACCATAACAACTGCGTAAGCGCGACTGCGCGCGCGGATACCGACTTAAGTTGCCAATAATATGAACAGAGGACGGTGTAGTCGTCATTGTTCTGTACTGGTAGTTAGCATTCAGTACAGAGGATACGTTTTTTTTTTAATTTCAAAGCTAGCCAAGGACGAAATATAAATTGCAGATGATTTTCTAGAAATGTAGGTACATTCTATTCAACGGTTTTCATCGAGAATTATCGTTTAATACATTTCTTCGACAAAGATACAAAATAGGTACAAATATCGCGTGTAAGTAGGTCGATCTGTGACTTATGACACCCATCGTTTTCTTATCTGAAATAAATCTATCTCCTGTTTATAAATAAGTCTGAATTTTGCAGATAGTAAAAAAACTCTAGAACGCGTCTCTTTTACGGATCTAGAGCAGAAGTAGGTCAGCTCAGCAGGTATCAGTTCATATATCGATCGGATTCACCACTCTGTAATTAGAACAACTGAAACTCGTCGTGTTGTCAATTTTTCCAGCGGAGCAGGGTTTCTTGGTTCATAACGTTCTTAAAACTATGTCAAATTGTTCCGATAACAG
This sequence comes from Monochamus alternatus, assembly GCA_037114965.1. Lineage (NCBI taxonomy): Eukaryota > Metazoa > Arthropoda > Insecta > Coleoptera > Cerambycidae > Monochamus > Monochamus alternatus. Next base: position 5,295,492 of record CM073426.1, on the reverse strand, counting down.
ATACTAGTAAAATTATATACAGGACGACTCAGAAAGAATGGGTCAACACTAAGCTGGAGATACTAGACACCAAATTATTTTGTTTAAGCTCATCATGTCTCACGAATGCCGCTGGTTTAAGAAACATGGGGTGCTCAAGGTTTAAATTTTATACGCAAAATACGCTAATATTATTTGTTAACATGAAAATTTGACACATGCCTACTTAGAAATGAAATAGCAATGTCAGCGCCTGGAGGAAAATCACCACAAAATACATTAAAACTTTTAAATGCAAATTACTCAGAAACCGATTAAATTAGGTGACTTAAACAAGACTACATTTTTTATGTACAATTGAACGTTCTTTTAGATTTTTAAGCATAGCTCAACAGATAAAAACATGTTTACCTAAATAATACGGTAAAACTAGCGCCATCTAGGAGCAACGTCAAAAGAACCCTCAAATTCGTAATTCTCACACCAAAAAACCTTCTGAATTATTGAGAAATTTCAGAATACAATTTAAACCTTGAACACCCTGAATTTCTTAAACCAGCGACATTCGTATAAGGCGTGATGAGGTCCAACATAATATTTTGGTGTCTAGTATCTCCAGCTTGGTGTTCACCCATTCTTTCTGTCTCGCCCTGTATATAATATTTTGAACAAATAGATACGTACTTGTTATATAAAAATGTTTTTCACAGGCAAAAAAGTGTATTGTTGCGACGCAGGCCTGCAATTAGCATTCTATATTTCTTAGTCATTATTTTGTTTAAATGGATTATTATGGAGGTAAGTCTAGTCGACCAAATTGGTAATTAGGGTTTGTTTCCTAAATCCTAATGATGTTGCAAGGAAAATGCTACTATTCCAAAACGTAATTCCACAGATTATATGCAAAGAACTGACTAATATCGATGGACGTTTTTTTATAGAACATATAATTATACCCTACTGGTTTTTGGACGACAAAAATTTCAATTCCAGTACGACAGCTTTATAGATTTTTTCTTTATGTATTAAACAATGAACGTTTTTTGATACTACAAATGTTACACCCTACTGATTTTTGGGCGACAGAAATTTCGATCCCAGTATGAAAGCTTTACAGATTTATCCTTTATGTATTAAACAATGGACGTTTTTTGATGCAACATATGTTATACCCTACTGGATTTTGAGTGACAAAAATTCCGATTCCAGTACAACAGCTTTACAGATCTTTTCTCAATTTTTTGACTGTGAATCTGCTTACTTGATTCGAACGTATGCAAAAAGATCACCAATTGGGTCAACGCGATTTCCTAGCTAATCGTATTCAGCGTCGTTTGAAGTATATACAAATTATATCCTGCTCTTTATCTGTTTCCTCATAGACAAGCTAGTCTGTTTAACATCTATACACAGTTTCGCGAAACGAAAATAGACGGGTAAGAAGCTAGAAAAGCGTAATAGGCACTCACCTTCGAGCTTCATCCCGACGTCCAGGCACTTCTGAAACCGGCAGAAGGGACACCTCTTCCTCTGCGTCTTGTCGATGTGACAACTCCTTTCGGCCACGCACGTATACACCTTTTTGTTCTGCACCGTCCTCTTGAAGAAGCCCTTGCACGACTCGCAGGTGAGCAGGCCGTAGTGGTACCCCGAGACCTTGTCCCCGCAGACGGGACACAGCTCCTCGATCCCGTCCTTGGTGTCTGGAATGTCCCCGGCGCCCGTGGGCGGTCCCGTGATCTGGTAGCTGCCGCCCATCTCGATGCCGGAGATGGCGTTGGCCCCTGAGGAAAACAGATAGGACGCGTCTAGGTTACTCATGGACTGGGACATCATCATCGAGGGTTGATGATGATGAGGCATGCCCATGGTCTGCTGGCAGCTACTGTAAGGGGTGGAAATGGGGGGCGAGCCGTACTGCGGCGGCAGGGGACTGGAGGCCTGGTTGGCCACGGGGGAGTCACCGGTGTTCGGGTTGAAAGGGGACATGTTAAGCGATAACAGTGTGGAATGGTTGTTCTCCATGTCGAGTAACATTTCACGACTAGCCACGGAGTTTTGTTTTTACGGCACCTAGTTTAGTTACCACCTAACCTAAATAAAAAAACATCGTCATGGTACTAAGAGGAGAGTTGAACACAGTTAACACATCACAGTTATCCAAAGGCAGAGAGTGAGAGTATAGTATAATCCAAAGAGAGCGTATCCAAAACAGAATCAGCAAACACTGAAGACACTCAACACGCACTGCTGGCGACGAGAGCGACAGTACATAGCAGCAGCGATCGGAACGACGGCACGGGCTCACACCTCCGACGCCGAACAGTTCTGTTCGTGAACTGAAACTGACCAGTGGTCCGATTGCGAGCGGTATCGAGAGAACCCCTTCCGAGCTGGTACGTGCTGCCTGCACTGGGGTACAATGGAAAATGATTAGGAGCCCGTGTAATAAGTGAAAGTGAGTCGGGACTAGTGACCTACTTTCGAATGAACCAGGTCTATGTTAGCGCTGTTGTGGAGTCATACACACACTTACAACATCACACACACTATCCGGCGAGAGCGTGGGGGACGCGGCGCGTGGAGGGGCGCGGTGGGGATGGCCTAGTGACCCAGATCGGCGCGGCGCATCATGTGGCCGCCGGCCGGGGATACCTCGGCGGCGGCGGCGGCGACAACGGCGGCAGAGGCGGCCTGCCCTTTACCTGCCGCAACTTTGCCCCTTGTACCTCGTACCAGTGGCGTGCCGGGCGTTTTAAAATAGGGAAGGGAGCTGTTCCAAATATGGGTCTACATAGTTTTGAAATTACTTACAACAGCGTAAAACTCTCCAATCTTAACAAAAATCGAAGGTGCTATTTTTCTTTCTTATTCTCATTGACTTATCAACTTGGAAACTGTTTTATATCCTGGGGAAAACTTGTATAACTGACGCAGTGACGAGATGTTATTTCCAACTTAATCAGATTTTTTTTTTTTTAGATTTCCTCGGAAAATGGCTATAAATTCGTTGAAGATTTGCATATAAAACACCATCCTTACGAAGTTTGCTCTATTTCTCATTTAATTATTTTATATAGCAGGTCTCCGTTTTTCTGACACGACTTTGGAATGGGATAATTCTTATAATACTTATCTCAAAAATTAAAGTTTCATGACACAAAATGTTTGAATTTAGCAGATTAATTTCAATATACAGGATGTCCGGGAAAATGTGAGAAATCTCTCGAGTGTAGAACAAGAAAAAATAAGATGATAAGATTTTATAAAATATTTCCCTACAGGCTACGGACAATGTCCTTGAAACAGTAGCTTTTTAGTTTACCAGGGGCGGGCTAAGCTTTACAACTTAATGCCTACATTTTTAACAGACTCTGTAATAGAGTTTAAATTAATAAATCTGGGTAGCTTCAAACTTATACTAAAAAAGGTACTCTTGTTTATTGTCGATGAAATGAACAAGAAAAAGAATAATAAACGAAATCATTTGTTGTACTGATACGAAAATGATTTAAACAACAGGAAAGTTTCATTCTAAGATGATTAATCCGAAAAAATACAAAATTTATGAAAACACGGGGTCCCAGGAGGCACCTTAACGAAATTATTGAAAAACTTCGTATGAGAGTTCATTTTATCGACAATAAACAAGAGTACATTTTGTAGTCTAAGGTTGAAGCTACCCGGATTTATTATTTTAAAGTCTTTGTCATACAGGGTGTTAAAAATTTAGGCATTAAGTTGGAAAACTTAGCCCGCCCTTGGTAAACTAAAAAAGCTAAATATGTTTCAAAGAAACTATTTTAAGAGGTCCCTACTACTGTCCATCACATTAAATTTTTATTAAATTATATTAAGTACTTTAAAAGTTATTCAAGAAAATTCGATTTCCAGCGGCGTCCCTCAGGGACACAAATCTCCGTAGGGAGGACCTGTAGGAAAATAATTTATGGGAACTTGTCATCTTATTTTTTCAAGCCCTACTTATCTGCACCCAATAAATTTCCAACATTTCCATGGCATCCTGTATATTTGGAAATTATCTGGGTACTGTAGCGTAAAACTCTTAAATTTGAGCACAAAAAAGTTAACTTTGTGCGGTCGAATACAGTTTTCCAGATTTTTTTTTTAAATCTGCAACATTTATCTTAATGGTTATTATCCCGCTAGAGGAACACTACAGGACATGTTTTACAATCGTTTTAAATTACAAAGTTTTATTTCTAGGCGTCAAATGCATTCCGTAATGTTCCCTTTTAAATTAATGCACTCCATGCAAATTTTCGAGTGCCTACCTTTAATAGACGACTTAACAGTTTGTTTCTGAAACCACAAGACCGTACTAATATTTTGATTAAATCACCATTATTCCAAAAGCAAAGCAATTATCATAATATTGACGAATTCTTATTGTTCTATTATTTTTCTGTTTTATGGGTATATGCATTTTTCTGTTTTTCCTAAATTTGTTTATATATTGTTTATTTCTAATTGCTCCCATTTTATAACTTTTAACTGTAAATTCTGACTGTAACTTATCCTGTAATTGGGTTTTACCCGTTGGATATTTTATTGTAATAAATAAATAAACAATATTTGATTGGCAGCGCTCCCTTTGCTTGTGCCGTACAAGAAAAACGCACGTCACGTGATAACGAAAATCACCCTGTACATGGTAAGCACGCCACTGGTCCGTCGGGAAGGAATCGGGTAACGCGCCGGGCCGGGGGCTTCCTTCCGAAGGATCCGGGTGGTTTTATCATCGCGTGGAGATTTAATTAAGGTGGTACCGTAAACACGAGACGTATTGCGCAATCGATTTGTAGGTGAGGACCTTCGAAATTACAAGTGGAACACCTCGGCCTGCCGATGGAAGTAGAATTGCGGGAGGTGGATAGAAATCGCCGTTTTTAATTAATATCCGAGTTTGTTTACAAAGGATTTTGGAACGGTAAATTCATAAGCGCAAGCAAACAGTTTGTCTAAAGAATGGAAAGGGAGAAAGTTATATAACTTTTTTACGGAGTAATTTAATTATTTGTACGGATTTTTCATAAAGAAATATAGGTGTAATTAAAAAATACCATCTATAGAGGATGTTTCATTAAGGATGGGACTCGTCTCAGGTAAAACCCGCGAAATTTTAAAATAATATGTTTTCCTTTAAATGTTTGGTATGATGGTATAAACAGTTAACAATAATCTTTGGAATTTAAGTGGCAAATATATTTTTTTCTCATACAGTTTTAAAATTGTGTAAAGAAATGTACGTGTAATTAAAAAATACTATCTATAGAGGATGTTTCATTAAGGATGAGATTCAACTGAGACAAAATAGACTCACGTAAATCTCATGAAATTTCGTCCGCCACTCTGTTAGCCGTCGGAGAGGCCGATGTTACAACATTAAACGACATGGGGGGTGGCGTTCTAGTACGATAGCGGAGATGTACAAGGTGTACCAGTAGTAAGTATTCAAAACTTGTGAGTTTGTAAAACAAGTCAAGAAATTACGAAAACCTTAATACAACTTTTGTCAGTGACGCCTCCTAAGGGAGATACACTCACTTAAAGGGGTAACCTCAGAAACAGTTTTTAATGCGTACCATCAAAACGGTTCAAGATTAAGTCTCGAAATTTTGGTGAGATATTAACCTTGATGTGTTTAATAAGTCTCATAAAATACATTTCAAAATTTTCTACAGGGGCGTTAGAAAATGCAAGACTCAGGGACAAATTTAATAATATCTTTTTAGTAGTTAATTTTTTCTAGTTTCTGACTCGAAAATATTTAAATTTGAAGTATTTTACATAAAAAGTACTTTTGTTAAATTTCAATAGAATGTACCGTTTTTCAGTAAAATCGATTTCAATCATTCTTAACGTGCACCACTTTCAACATCCATAGCCAAATAAGTTAATTGCAGTGTGCCATGAAGAAAACAACTGATCGGATAGTTAACAAAAATGTCAAGTATTTTTAACACTCTTAACAGTAACAATTAAAAACAATAGTAGAAATAAAAATACCGTAATATAAATAACAGAAAAACAACGCCTTTCGGTGCAAAGAAATATTTTATAATTGGGTACATTTCTATTGGGGAACTTTATACCATATCTGTATGCGGCTGCTCTTGTGCTCCCATGACACTCCACCTAACCTCAAAAGCATATCTACATACTCAGAATATGTATACTGTTGCATTTTTAAATAATTTTTATCTATTTTTGTTCACTATAAAATAGCACTGCGTAGACTCAAATAACACAATTTTCAAACTAAAAATACTTGACATTTCTGTTAACTGTCAGACTAGTTGTTTTCTCCATGGCACACTGTAATTATTTTTTTTGGCTATGTATTGGATGTTAAATGTGGGTTAGGAATGATTGAAATCGAATTTACTGAAAAACGGCACATCCTATTGAAATTTAACAAGAGTAAATTTTTTAAATTTAATGCTTAATATTTTAATATTTTGGAATCAGAAATTAGAAAAAATTAACTACAAAAAAGGTATGATTAAATTTGTACCAGAGCCTTGCATTTTCTCACGCCCCTGTAGAAATTTTGAAATGTAGTTTATGAGACTTATTTAACACGTTAATATCTCACCAAAATTCCGTGACTTAATGTTGAACCGTTTTAATGTTACGCATTAAAAAATGTCTCCGAGGTTACCCCTTTAAGTGAGCGTATCTCCCTTAGGAGCCGCCACTGAAAACAAAGTTGTACTAAGGTTTTCGTAATTTTTCGACTTGTTTTACAAGCTCACAAGTTTTGAATACTTACTACTGTTACACCTTGTATATATATATATAGAAGATTCTATACAAAATAAAATTTCAAACGCATTTAAATTGTTACGATCTTCAGCAGAGCCTACGGAATGTGCCAATAATACAACGTGCGCAGTAAACTTAAAAAATTACAGCAGCAGTCTCATCGAACGTCCAGAACTAAATGCTACGACAACTGAAAGCACTGGATCTGGCATAAATATTACTCTCAATTTACATGTAATGTAAAATAAATCGTAATTGTCCTGTTTAGAATAGTTATTGATTTGTATTCAAAAATTATATTGAAATGCATATTATTTAATTAATAAAATCATAAATAAGTTTCGAAAAAAAGACAGAAAAGAAAGAAAGAATTATTTTGACATTTGTTTTATGTTCTACAACGAAAAAAGATTTTGGCGTTCTAGAACATAAAACTATTTCGCAGCTAGGTGAAAAAAAAAATACTTAGTCAATTGAAAATTTAACGAAAATGTCGATTGTTGGTGACAGTTTTCCAAAAATAAGTTCTATCCTGTCATTTCGAATAGCGCGTACGCATCGACTACTAATTCAAACCAGTAACCCCCATAGTCATAACAATCAAAACATAGCATCAACACCCTTTTAAATTTTGTTAACTACTGAAAAAAAAACACACTTCTGAAAAAATTAAGATTAATTAAATAAGCCCTTGCGCCAAATGGATCAGTCAAGTGTTATTTTTGAAACTAAGTATTGCCTAAACAAAAAATCAATATTAATACTTTTATACAAGCTCGATCCTAGAGATTCAACTCTATCTAGTCTATACTTTGTGCTCGTACTGGCCGCCATTGCGTCAGGTGCCAAGTCTTCACCATGGACTTCGATTTACAAGAAGATAATTACGCCGGTGCCAATTTGCAAGAGATACATGTTTCCATACGCTCACGCAAAACCACCGTAACACGATTTAAATAACATAAATAATGTATAAGGATTTTTTTCATTGAGAATGCTTAGCATTCATAACACAGATATATTCGCTTCTAATTACACAATGACTAATCCTTTATTTACGAATTCACCGTTCTTCGGGATCGTGGGATTGAGCGGAGCGGAGAGAGAAAAAAAAACGACACGAACCCGTCGCATTTTCTAAGCGCCGAATTGCAGCTTCAAGGTAAACGAAAATTATGCACGATTCCCGTGCACGCTTTTATTTATAGTTTAGTACACGACGAGGCAAGGTTAGACGGATTCGAATGCATTTTGGTTAGGTTAGGTTAGGATCTATGCGCATACGAGGCGTCGATCTGAAATTATCAGTCGTATGGCTTTGTATAGGCCAGTGTTGTTGGATGTGTCACTATAGTTTTCTTCCATGTCATGCTACTAAAGTTTCCAAAATATCCGAAAAGATCCGAGGTATAAAAAAGTCCAAAAATCGGACTTTTATCCGCCAATTAACAACACTGGTATAGACCAGTGATCGTCAAATTACCACTAGCACTGTATACAGGGTGTTTTTAAATGAAGTAGTAAAAGATGAGACCACAGATTCCTTAGGTAAATAAATCGATTTAACCTAACATACCTATATCCCAAGTCGCATAGTAAAAAAGTTACAGGGTGTTAAAATTAAAATTTTATTTTCGATATTTGTAGATAACAAAAATCTAAATATTTACATAACATTTGTAAATCGGGGGTTTTTGCGGGCGAGAAATTCAATTCGATTCTCCTACCTGTTATAACGGAAAAAAGTCGTTAGGAGTAACAGTTTTCGAATTAATCCTATATTTTTAATATTCAGTGCACCGATTGAAAACTGTTATCCTTTCGGGTAAAGTGCCTTTCGTACTGAAAATACAGCAAAATGTTACTTGGAAAAGTTGTTCAGAACGGTAAATTATGGAGACGTGCAAAATTTCAAAAAGATCGGACTGCTTTGATAAAATTTTTGAGCTTTGTTGAAAAATGGTTTCATCAAACCTCGCCGATCTTCTTGAAATTTTGCACGTCTCCATAATTTACCATTCTGAATAACTTTTTCAAGTAACATTTTGCTGTATTTTCAGCAGAAAAGACCCTTTACCTGAAACCAAAACAGTTTTTACTCGGTGCATTGAGCATTTCAAACAGGATTATTTAAAAAATGGTTACTCCTACCGACTTCAGCAAGCAGCAAGGTATACCTTTTTCAAATAAAACAGGTAGGAGAATCGATTGTTTCGATAGTCACATACATACACTAAGCTGCAAAGAAGTTCTGCCTTTTACAAGAAACATGGTGTGCCACAAGTGGCGCCCACTACTAGTGACGTCAAAAGGTTCGATGTTAGGACCTATTTTGTTCCTGATATATACCTCAAATCTTCCACAACACCTTAAATCTATGCACGCGTCTTATGCGGATGATACAAAAGTATTTGGTAATCCTATAAACAATAAACAACATCTTCAAGATAATAGTAATAATAAATTTGGATTTCTTAAAAAGTTATTTACAAATATCGAAAATAAAATTTTTACACCCTGTATTTTTTTTATTATGCGACTTGGGATGTAGATATGTTAGGTTAAATCGATTCATTTTCACCTTAGGAATTTGTGGTCTCAATTTTGCTACTTCATTAAAAACACTCTGTATAAAACGAACATAAAATACAGATGATATTCAAATTTGTTAGCAAAATTCTCAAGGATTCCAGGAGATTTCACGAGATTTCAAGGCAGTTTCGTAAGATTTAATATTAATTTAATTATTTCTTCGATAGCCGGACTATTTTGACTACCGAATCGAATTTTGATGATAAACGTATTCAAAATAAACACGATAAAGTATTTTGCCAGTAGGTTGTTCCGAAAATAACCAGATAAGGCATGTTCAATGACTCACATGGCTGGATTTGAGACATGTAGAGGGTCAGCACTTTTCTATGCATTAGCGAATACTAGGTCAGTGACAAACTGTTGATAACTTATCGTATCAGGAGCGGCTAATTCATCATAACAAAAACACTTGGAAAGTATTATTATTAAATTTGCCTGAAATGATATTTGTACCAAATCTCAAAGCTCGTCTCAAAGGCATTTTCGTCGATTGATCGTCCTTTTTTAAACAAATTTTCTATACGAAACTTTAAAAAGATATTTCTTTATCAACCATTTTTATTTAACTAAACGATTTTAAGCAATTTTCGAGAGTTGTGGAAAATATACAGAGTGACTCAGGTTTTAATCAGGTGATAGAATATTATTTCAAGTAAGTTTCTATTCCTTCCTTTTTGAGAAACCGAATATTAAAATAGAATTTTTTTTTCTGAAATCAAAGTATCTCCGTTTTTTTTTTTTTCATTCATAACTTGGAGAGAAGATACACCGAGAAAAAAACTAATAAATTTACTCAAAAACTGTTAGATTAACAGTTTTTCACGGTTATATATGGCGAACTACTACTTCACTTAACCATTTAAAAATGTCAACAAATATTTGTTAATTCAATATTCCATTATTATTTTACATCGACGTAAAAGTATTGGTTGCCGATTCTATTAACTGAAATAAAGATTTCAAACAACAATTACGAAACTTCTATATAAACTTCATATGGTTAATGTAACGTTCGAAAATGTTAAATTTTGTTTGTCTTAACAGTTTTTAAATGTTATAGTGCGCGTCAATATTTTTTGCAGGATAAATGACGTAGGATGGGCGAGACCGAGAGGGATTATCTCTCTTCGCCAACATTATTGCGCTGTTAAGACTGGACGATCGGATACGCCTTGTAGAGATGGGCCTCCGGGCTCCTTTTTCCATTCAGCCTCGACTGCGTTTGCGGCCGATACCGGCGACTCTACTAGAGTCCTCTTCCTTGGCAAACTCTGTCGGAAAGGGTTTATCTTCTGGGGCTCTATAGTGTACGCGAATGTAGCAAGCTACATCTAGTGGTCATTAGCTACTCCATGTCGGACGGACCACGTGCAGTGTAAATAACGGCAATGCCATTGGTCAACAAAAATTATTTTCAAGTAAAAGTTTAGATATTTGTATCAACATTTCATAGTGTTAAACTAAAATAGTTACTTTGAAATTAATTTTTTTTTGGTTGAAGAGAATTAATTACCAATATTTAGTTAAATAATTCGATTAAGTCAACCAACATTACCGTTCATTTAATAACTTTGTAATTTTATGTCAAACAATAAAGAAAAATCATTGCATTACATCATCAGAAGTTGTACTCAAATAAAAAAATACCTAATATAAAACAATAACAAGTAGATGGAACAAATTATGAAGCTGTTTTAACAAACATGAGAAATCGTTGAAGTAAGCAGTTAGTCGTCAAAAAAAGTGTTAGTTTAATTAGTCAGCGTAATTGTATTTCAATCATTTTTGTTTTATTTCAAGAAAAATATTCTTGCGGCAACAATCAAAAAGACGATATCGAGTAAACTGTCGCTCCAAGAGTTTGTCTCTTATCATTTCTCTCTAAAAAAATACGTTTTCATCAAACAGGACGTTGCTCTTTTAAAATATTAGTATATTTTCTTCTATGTAATATACAGATAAATATTATAACTTGATCGACAATAACAATGATATTATATTTCCAATGTTTCATAACTAAATAATACTACTAATTTGTAGTGGGAGAATCTCAAATCCCTACTCGATAAAATCAAATATTCCACACTTATTGCGGAACACTCAAATTGACCCAACAAATCGTGGGTAAATTGGCCATTGATATTGGGTAGATAGGTAGGAAGTGCCTTGGCTGGAGGAAAACTTTAGGTGCGAAATGGAGAGTGACCCGATTTATTACAATACCAGTGAACAATGGGCGTGTATACTCCCACCTGCATTCCAAAGCAACATTTGTCCCATTTTGTCTGTTTATGTAGAACTATGTAAAACTAAATATATATTTTAACAATCTGGCAACAATGGATGTGTTTTTTCTCTGTCTGACTGCCTTAATAAGAAATTATTCCTTACTTTTTATTTACCCTAAAACCGACAATTGTACTGTTACAATTTGCCTGATTGAAGATAATTTTGAAATATCTTTCCGAATAAGAGGCCGGACAATTTTATGCGAATCACCCTGTAAAAAGTCAATAGGCGACACAATCCCTTCGCACGCGAAATTTGCATCAATCGCACGATAAATATATTAGGGAAACGCTTAAAAATTTCGCCCGTCCTTGGGGCGGACGGCTCGCGCTGGAACTGCCTTATAATTATTATTACACGTTTGTATACATAAGTGTGCTTATTTCCTAACTGGGTCGCTTTATCACATTATCTTTTAATTGAGCCAAGTTTTGCATTGTCGTCCTTGACACAATACCAGCGCTAACTGCGATATTTTCACATACATTACATCCATTCATGCTTTTTTTGCGCCACGCGTACCGGGTGGCCCAAAACGAATATATCGGTATTGAAATTGCGTTTTTACATGTACACTACTACGGAATGATTTAAAAATATATAAAAAATAATTAAACTGTTTCCAAATCAAATTCATACAAGCGCTAAACAAATTGCAAATCATATTCAAGTTTCTCCACATCAAATTTAATTTCCTCTAAATCAAATTCAACGTCCTACAAATCAAATTCAATCTTTTTCAAAACAAATTCAACTTTTTTTAAAATCAAATTCATCCCATTGCCAATCAAATCCAACTTTCTCCAAATCAAATTCCATTGGACGCCAATCAAATTAAATTTTTAGTAAATCAAATTCACTCGTTGGCGAACCAATGTCAACATTTTGGAAATAAAATTCAAGTTTCTACAAATCAAATTAAACTTATATTGAACTTTCGACTTCTGCAAATTAAATTCAACTTTCCAAAAATCAAATACATCAGTTTACGATTCAATTTCACCAATCAGATACAACTTTTTACAAACGAAATTCACAGATTTAGCAATCAAATTAAATCTTTTATCAACTAAATACAATATGCTGCAATCAAATTCAGCTTTCAACTTTCTGTAAATCAAATTCAACCTTTTTCAAAACAAATTCAACAATTTTCAAATCCAATTCATCCTTTTGCCAATCAAATCCAACTTTTCGCAAATCAATATCAATTGGATGCAAATCAAATTTAATTTTCTGCAAATCAAATCCACGTTTGCGAACCAAAGTCAACTCTGCAAATTAAATTCAAGTTTCTACAAATCAAATCAAAACTTCTGTGAACCACATTGAACTTCCATCTTTCTGCTGATCAAATCCAACTCTCCGCAAATCAAGTTCATCAGTTGACGAATCAAATTCACCAACTTTTTACAAACGAAATTCACGCGTTTAGAAATCAAATTCAATCTTTTGTCAACCAAATTCAACTTCCTGCAAATCAAAATCAAGCTAAAAAAAAAACAATTATATTTTATGCAGATCAAATTCCTTTACAAATCAAATTCAAATTCCTGCAAATCAAATTCAAATCTACGAATTTGAAGGATTCACCAGTCCAGTTTACGAATCAAATTTTTGCGAATTAAATCCAATATTTTGCAAATCAAATTCACTTTGAAAGTATCATCACAGCTTGCAGATCAAGAAAAGAAAAAATTTCTGTGTACACCGAAAAAAGCAGCAAACAATTCAATTTAGTTAAACAAACAAATCTTTTTGGTGTAATGATCAATTTTTTTGTCAAAAATAAATTGTAGGAAAAAAATGCGAAAAAAATATTTGTTTGAATTGGAACATTCGAATCGTTTTCTATAAACAAAAAATAATTGCTCACCGCTCACCTGTGGCGTACTGATGAGAGCTAATAAGCTCGAAACCGGTATATATGTTGACTATTTGCTATAGATTTTTCAGGTCCGCAGTTGTTTCCTGAGCAATAAGTTGTTGACCTAAATAAGCAGTGGTTTAATTGGAAAAGAAAATTTCTAAAATATTGTTTTATCATAGAATATAATTACATCAACATAAAAAGTGTATAATTGAAAAGGAAATAATGTTTTTTTATGAAAACAAATGCTTTCTTTACATAAAATAACTGTATTTTTGCTTTTTCAAAAAAACAAATGTTTGTTTGACCCTATACAAACAAATAATTTATCTCTGTGAGACAAATTATTTTTACAGACACCAAATATTTTTTGGTCGTATCTCAATAAAATGGTAGGCTACTGGTGTTTTCTCCTTGTAGGATTACAAATAAACACGAAATAAACATGTCAAAACTACAGTTTATTATAAATGCGCTTAATCTCTCCAATTACAGGCTAAAATTTTGTTTACATTACCATACCTAAACATAGGCGATAATTATGAATATTTATATTTAAAATTTCTCACCCAATTAAACTATAAACAATGCCCGGGCTGTTAATTAATACGTTCGGCGAACGGAATTTGAATAACCCATTTTTTAATTTGTTTTATTTTGATTCCGAGGATGACCCTGAGAGCACGTCACTTTGTTTATAATAATATTTTAACTGTAAATATAAATATAGCAGCGGAGCGATTACCGTTTCTTTTCGATTCGGCAGGTGGCGAGTTTGGCACTTCTTTCAATTGTTGCGAATCGTCGAGATTCATGGACGCCTTGATGATTTAGCTTCCATTCCATTTTTTTGAGCTGTCTTAAGTTTTGTACCCGCTTAATATTTGTTTAGAACAGAAATACGTCTGTCCACTATTTTAAAAATACCTGATACTTGAGTTTCTGGTAATTAACTTTTCCTTAAATGGACTGGAAGGTCGACGTATTAGTAATTATTTTACTTCTGCGTCGAACACAGGTATTTATCTTCTTCGTTTTTTTTTTTTCATTATACATACCTGTATACGCAAAAGGTCGCGTCAAAATTTTCCGTTATTTTCAGGAAAACTTTTACCCGCATACCGTATTTGGCATTGCTACTTAATGTTTATAAATAGCGACAATAATACAGGGTGTCCCAAAATAGAAGGCCATACCATTAACCACATATTCTTTGGACAAAAATAATACGACTTTGCTTATACCATTTTTTATTTGGATGTCCCTGTTTCAATATACAGAGTGTTAAAGTTGCATTTTAAAGAACTATTTTTGTTAATAATTCCATTGTTTTGTAAGATACAAACTTGAAATTTTGCACGTACTTTTATCTTATTTCGGCACACTTATCATGTAATTTTGGTTAAAAAAATCGAAGGGCGAATGGTGGTAACTGAGGGATGCAATACCCTTTATCCCCTCCAATTATTGCTAAGTACGTCTATGCAGCTTTTTCTTGAAACATCACGTAGAATTTTCTTCTGATCATTTTATCTTTTTTGTAATTTTTTGTTTAAATGCTAAATCGTAATACTTACTGAATGAATATTTGCTAATTAAAACAAAATGGATAATTCTAAATTTTATAAAATGAATAATATTTATGAATTGAAAAAATAATATGGCATTAAAATATGTAATACAGTTCTCTTATCAACCAAAAAATAATAGTCTCATTTAGTAATAGTAATAATGAACGATCAAAATAATAACTTTTTACCTAAATAACATTAAATAAAATAATTAATTAATTACTACTAATTTAACATATGTACGTGCCCTTTTGAGTAGCGAAAACCTTATCTTTGGAAAGATATTCTCCTTTTACCTAAGTTCATCAGCTGCCATTACTATTATCTCTCTGAGATGGTTAATGTCGTTTATTTCTGCAGCATAAACCATATCTTTCATAGCACCCCAGAAAAAAATCCAATGGATTAAGGTCAGGAGATCGTGGTGGCCATTGAATAGTATGTGTGCCTATGCACCAAAAGCTGCATAGGCATACTTAGAAATAATTGGAGGGGATAAAGGGTATTGCATCCCTCAGTGACCACCATTCGCCCTTCGATTGTTTTAACCAAAATTACATGATAAGTATGCCGGAATAAGATAAAAGTACATGCAAAATTTCAAGTGCGTATCTTACAAAACAATGGAATTATTAACAAAAATAGTTTTTTAAAATGCAACTTTAACAACCTGTATATTGAAACAGGGACGTCCAAATAAAAAGTGGCATAAGGAAAGTCGCATTATTTTTGTCCAAAGAATATGTGGTTAATGGTATGGCCTTCTATTTTGGGACAGGCTGTATAATGTGACACTAAGTCACACAGGGGTATAGAAACGATACATTAGAACAGCTGACATTTCTCAAGATATTACAAGGTGATTCACAACTTATCCAAAACAAAATGGAGTCAATATCGTTAAAAAAATGTTTGTAAAATCCTTACAGTTTCCTTTACATCGCTGGGCTATTGTAGTCTCTGGCGCCATTGGAATGCAGGCCATTCCGAATACTGAAATTCGATTTTAGTATTAACGTTTTTGAGAGTGTATAGCACTCGAAGTTGGTGGATTATCGTTTTTAAACAAAATGTTTAAAATCCCAGATTTATAGCTGACGTGTTAGTTAGAGATATAGCTATTTTTACACGGAATGGGATGTATAACATTTATAATGATCGAAATGATCTGCCTGGACTTGTGGAAGATGTGCCCTTAGCTGTCCAGCTCCGAATGCGGTTGTTGCATGATGGTGCTCCCTCTCATCTGTGACAAAATGTTCAGGAGTACCTTACTGAAGTAAGTGGTACGATCGATAGAACGAAGGGAACCGGTACCGTGGCCGCCATGATCTCCTGACTTAATCTTTTGGACTTTTTTTGTGGGAATATTTTAAAAATGAAATGTATCACACCGAAATGGACACTTTACACGACCGTATTATAGCTGCTGGCAATAACTTAAGACGGGCCCAAAACCCAGGAAAATTTGTGTTAGTTAAGGTAAGACAGGCCCAAATATTAGAATAATTTGTTATTTTATGTTTTATATAGTAGTCTGTTAGTAAAAAAAAATGTATTATTGACACACCAGTTTATTTCTTATTACACTTTGTCGTCGTCCTGGTCACTGACTGACTGCTTTTCTTTGCACAAGGTCGGGCTTTACAGCGGACTAGTTTCCAGTGCCGTGCAGAACGGTATTTCTAAAGCACTTTCGAACTGTCCTTTTTGATTTTCTTTTACAAAATTTTATTTGTAAGCCCTGTATATTCAATTTTTTCTTTTGGATAAGTTGTGAATGACCCTATACATTTTTATGGGATATAATGTGTAATATAAATGTAATCACTTCATATTCTCAAACATCTGGAACTTCTTGCAAATCAACTTCTTTCATGTGCTAAACAAATTCACTTATTTAATTCCATTGTATAATCAAATTAACCCCTTGCTATTAAACCAAATTTTATGCAAATCAAATTCTCCGTAATTATGTTTAAACCGAAAGCCAGAACCTTCATTAGAAATATTCTTAATATGAAAACAATTATAACTGTGTACGAAGTGAGTACGTGATATTTTTTTAATACGAAGGATACACCTGATCAGTCAAACATGTTAAAAAGTTGAGCAACGCATCCTCTAATTTAATAAACAAAATAAAATTATAATTGCATAATCGTAAACATTCAAACAAAATAAACCTTCGACTAAGCGATGTTTGCATAACTTTAATTATTATCTTATTTTAGAAAAGAATGCATTTGAATATATAAAATTATTATTACTATTTTTAGATACATTTTTTTATTGCAGTCGTATTAACATGTGAATATTCAACCGTTTGCTGCTTATGAATGATAAGACTTTCGTTATTTTGCTATGTAAAAAAACAGCTACGAAATTTAAAAAACAGATACTTCATATTTTCCAGACATTGGGTATAACTTGAGAGATTTTGCAACAGCAAAAATTATTAGACATTATACCGAACCTGCTTATCTACACAGGAATATTTTACTCGGGTGTGGTTCTCTTGAAGAAATTGGACTGGCAATAAGAATATGTACTCCTTTTATTACAGATATCGGATATAACATAAAGCTCTACACTCTCAGCTTATTATTTAACACAATGAACAATATTTATATTTATAAGAGGACAATACCAATAACAACTTAACTAAAAATACGTCTGACAGGACCCATGTCCTACTGTCCACTAACTTCTTGTCTCCGCATGTCCACGGCACTACCCGCGAACACCCCACTTCACTTCACCAAGGTATTTAATACTAAAGGCGGGCTCGTTACATTTACCCCCCTAAATTTTTAAGGAAAAATATATTTTTTTTTTTTTCAAAATTTACAAAACATAGGAACCTAGGACAACTGCAAAATAACTAATCTAACATCAATTTGAAAACGAAACGTACCTACATGCTTAAGTATTGATTTCTACTTGAGTACATGGAGAAACATATTTCTTTAAATTTACAATATTCTGAACTGAATGAAATTTACCTTCGTTGGCAACTTCAAAGGAATTAGGTCCTGCTGATTTCAGGATACTATATGGCCCCTCAAACAGTAAAAAGAACTTCTTTATTTTAGCATTTTCAGCGGACGATTGAGGATGGGACCTTACCCAGACTAAATCTCCCACTTTTAATTTAGTACATTTATACTTCTTAGCATGACGTTGCTTTCGTCGATCAGCCTTACTCATTAGCCTTTCATGTGCCAAGGTAATAACAACACCTTTATCAATTGTTTGAAGCGGTAATCCTAATTTTTTAACTAACGGTTCATCCCGGATTTTTGCAAAATGAACTTCACGTGGAGTGAAACCCGTGTTTTCATGAATAACCTCATTTAACCAATTTTCTACTCGCTTCAGTTCATACGCCCATTTTGTATGACTTTGATGGCATAAATGACGTAACAAACGCCCTATCTCCCGATTTATTCGCTCTGTATTATTTCCTTGTGGATAATAGTTTGAAGTATGTATCGCTTTGACATTTTCTGCCTCTAATAATGTTTTCCAACGCTTAGAAAACTGGGTACCATTATCGGTTAGTATCATTTCTGGTTTGGCGATTTTCTCAAAATAATCGTTTTTAAGTCTCTTAAAGATCGCTAAAGTAGTCGCACGTCGTAATGGATATAAAGAAACTAACTTTGAAAATGAGTCTAATACTACTAGTAATTGCGTACAACCCGCTCTAGACCTTGGTAACGGCCCCATTAAGTCCAAGCATACCAACTTATTTGGACCATCAACTATTACACTGTGCATTTCCCCGTGAAGACGACAGGATATTTTGACTTGTTGACAAGAAATACACCCACTAACTATATGACGAATACTTGTTTTCATTTTCGGCCAAAAATAGTATTTTCTTAATGCCAAATACGACTTATTAGCCCCAAAATGGCCACGTTCCTCATGTTCTTGTTGAACTAAGGCTAGAATATGATTTTTAGGAATGCATAATCGTAAACCTTGTTCCTCCTCATCACTATCACCTCTGCGATAAAGGATATCATCTTGTCACGGAATTTGCCCCACTCACACCTAAATCAACGACTTTGGTACCGCGAATTGCTAAGATTGCCCCGATCGCCCCTACACGCTTCTGTTAAACAAACAAAAAGCCGTGGATCGAGACGGGACTAGAAAATTAGAGAAACGACGAGAAGCGTTCGAGAGATGCTAGAAAATAAATCTAGAGATACTAGAATATACCTGGAATATTCGCTGGGTCTATAAAAGAAAAATAAACAGCCGATTAAGTTAGTCTTGTATAAGTCTTGTAATACAGTCTGAATTGAAGTGTTTAGTTGGAGATATCAAAGTGATTTAGATAGCGATTAATGTAATAAGTGTTTAGTTGAGTTCTAATTAGTGTTCAGTAGTGTACTGAGTATAGTTAATAAAGAAGTAATTAATTAAAGGATTGTTTTTCTGGCAATAGTAAAATTCGGATTGGGAAATCCGTGACAATTTGGTGTCGGAAGTGGATTTAACTGGAAGTTTTAAAGAGCTTTCTGGAACCCTGTCCACAAAGTGGATTTAACTGGAAGTTTTGAAGAACTTTCTGGAACTCTGTGCGTAAGTGGGTTTAAGTGGAAGTTGGAAGAACTTTCTGGAACCCTGTGCGTGGGTGGAATAAAGACCCAAGTGTGACATATCACCACACTCGTTGTGACTTAAGGAAGTGAACGGTGCTATTCGCGAAGGACAATTTCGAACATTCTAGAACTTTGTACGGAAGTGAGACAAAGACCCAAGTGTGACATATCACCGCACTCGTCGTGACTCAAGGAAGTGAACGGTGCTATTTGCGAAGGACATTCTCGAACATTCTAGAACTTTGTACGCGAGTGAGAGAAAGACCCAAGTGTGACATATCACCGCACTCGTCGTGACTTAAGGAAGTGAACGGTGCTATTTGCGAAGGACATTCTCGAACATTCTAGAACTTTGTACACGAGTGAGACAAAGACCCAAGTGTGACATATCACCGCACTCGTCGTGACTTAAGGAAGTGAACGGTGCTATTTGCGAAGGACATTCTCGAACATTCTAGAACTTTGTACGCGAGTGAAACAAAGACCCAAGTGTGACATATCACCGCACTCGTCGTGACTTAAGGAAGTGAACGGTGCTATTTGCGAAGGACATTCTCGAACATTCTAGAACTTTGTACACGAGTGAGACAAAGACCCAAGTGTGACATATCACCGCACTCGTCGTGACTTAAGGAAGTGAACGGTGTTATTTGCGAAGGACAATCTCGAACATTCTAGAACTTTATACCGAAGTGAGACAAAGACCCAAGTGTGGCATATCACTGCACTCGTTTCATTGTAAGGAAGTCAACGGTGACATTTACAAACACATTCCTGGATATTCTAGAACATTCTAAAGAAAATAGAGTGGATGCCTGTAACTAGAAGTCAAGTCAATATGGATGCACAACTGGTGAAACTGTTAGAAATGATGCAAACAATGCAAAATAAAATGGAAGACCAGACGAAGACTATGCAAGAAAAATTTGAAGAACAAGGGCATACAATGAAAGATCAGATACAAACAATACAACAGGAAATGAGAGACCAGACGAAAGAAATACAGGAGAAATTAGAAAATAAACTAGAAGAACAAGGGTATATAATGAAAGAACAGATACAGACAATACAACAGGAAATGAGAGATCGGACGAAAGAACTGCAGGCAAAGTTGGAGAATACACTAGAAGAAAAACTAGAGGAGCAGTCACATAGAGTTGAGACACAAGTAGAAGAGAAACTGTTAGCACAAAAAAAGGAGATAGACGAAGAAATAAACTTGGTTAGAGAAACCTGCGAAGAGCTTCGACATAAGCTGGACAAAATAAGAAAGGATGGCGTAATCAAATCAGAAGGACCTGTTATCCGAACTCAGAAAACGAAACCCCCTGAATTCGACGGCAAGGTCTCCTGGAATGTCTATTTGCGCCAGTTTGAAGCAGCAGCTGCCGCAAACGAATGGTCTGATTGTGAGAAAGCTACTGCTCTGATTGTTGCTCTACGAGGGGAAGCTCTTGACGTCTTACAAGGAGTTCCTGCTGGACAGCAGAGTAACTACGACATTCTAAAACAGCATATGGAAATGAGATATGGGGATAAGCACCTGCAGCAAGTTTACCAGGCACAATTGAAAAATCGTCACCAACAGAATGGAGAGAATTTACAGCATTTTGAGACCGATGTTGCCCGACTGGTTCGATTGGCTTATCCAACAGCCCCGTCCGAATTCTTAGACCAGCTGTCCATCCAAGTTTTTACCGATGGCCTAAGAGATTGCGAAACCCAGCAGGCATTACGACTCGCCAGACCTAAAACGTTGAACGACGCTCTTTCGCATGCACTGGAATTCGAGGCAGCAAAAATGGCATCTGGTAGGCATGTTAAAGTTCGGGCCATCAGTGATAACAGCGATACTATGGCAAATGGAGACATAATAAAAACGCTAAAGGAGATTATTGATAAATTCAGTCCATCTACTAGGACAAAGAACGAACAATCTGATGGTCGAAGGGATCGCCTTCTCAAATGCTGGAACTGTGGACAGACAGGACATCTAAAAAGACAGTGTAGGGCCCCAGTCACGGATCAGCAAAAGCGCGACTCCCAGGCGGCTACACAGGAAAACTAGGTTCAGCCGGCTTGACGGGGCAAAAGCCGGCTGCGTCCTCCTACTACGCCCCACGAGAAGAAATTACGTTGTCACGTCTCCAGGACTCTGACTCCTTGCTAGTAGAGGGCATGATTTTTGGTCGTATGTTCCCTATGGTAATCGACACTGGAGCAGCAAGAACTATTGTTCGGCCAGATATTATTCATGCTTGGCGTATTAAAAACCCTGCCAAACGTTATGTCCTTACAACAGCCAATGGACAACAACTGCCAGTCAAGGGGGAATGCGAGCTTGAAGTAGAATTAGGAGACGTCAAGTTCAAACACAGAGCCCTGGTAGCAAATATATCAGACAATATCATACTCGGACTAGACTTACTACGAGCAAAGGGGGTGAACTTAGATTTGAATGCTGGCACGCTACGGATAATGGGTGAGGAAGTAGTGCTAACGAACACCACTGAGAATAACACTGTACGGAGACTCGTTGTTAAAGAAGATGTGGTACTACCTGCTCAGACCGAAACCTTGGTTGCCACTGTAATGGATGGGGAAATGCCGTGCAGTGTAGGAGTGGTGGAACCCAGTAATCCGGATTTGTTTAACAAATCTATAGTCACCGGCCGCACCCTGATTAAACCGGAGAAGACGACAATAGTACGGGTAGTTAACCTGAAAACGTTTCCACAGAAAATTACAAAGGGAACTGAAGTAGGAGTCTGTGAACCTGTTACCATTGTCAGAACACTCAAAGAAATCAACGAAACTGAGAAGAAACCAAATAAGACCAGTCTACCAGAATGTTTAAGGGACATCGTGGATAGGGCCAAGGAAAGATTAACAGAGGTGGAGGTGGAACAACTCGAAGAGCTGCTAAGTGAAAATGAAGATGTGTTTGCACTTAAACCAGGCGACTTTGGGAGAACCAATGTAGTGAAGCATCGAATCGATACTGGTTCATCGCCTCCTATAAAGCAGCCACCACGAGGACTTCCACTAGCCAAGCGAGACGAAGTTAACAAGATGTTAATTGAGATGCAAAACCAAGGCACCATAGAGCCATCTCAGAGTCCTTGGGCTTCTCCTGTAGTCCTGGTTAAGAAGAAAGACGGCTCCACCCGATTTTGCGTGGACTACAGAAAATTAAATGACGTCACCAAGAAAGACAGTTACCCACTACCAAGAATTGACGATACTCTGGACACCTTGGCTGGTGCGCAATGGTTTTCCACTTTGGATTTAAAGAGTGGATATTGGCAAGTCGAGGTCAGCCCAGAAGACAAGGAAAAGACAGCGTTCACTACCGGAAATGGATTGTGGCAGTTCAATGTAATGCCATTTGGTCTATGTAATGCCCCTGCCACTTTTGAGCGACTGATGGAAACTGTACTTCATGGTCTGCATTGGGAGACCTGCCTGATTTACCTGGACGACGTGGTGGTGCTGGGACGCTCTTTCCAGGAGCACCTGAAGAACGTGTCCGAAGTGTTCAAGAAGTTGAAAGCAGCGAACCTGAAGTTGAACCCGAAGAAGTGCAGTCTGTTCCAAAAGGAGGTTAGATACTTAGGCCACATTATTACTCCAAATGGTGTGAAAACAGACCCGGAGAAGACAGAGTGCATAAAGAACTGGCCGGTTCCTAAAGACAAACATCAAGTTCGAAGTTTTCTCGGCCTATGCACATACTATCGACGATTCGTCCAAGGATTCTCAGACATTGCCAAGCCTCTTCATAAATTGACAGAAGACAGCATCCCGTTCGAATGGACTCCGAGATGCCAGCAAGCCTTTGAGACGCTGAAAGAGGCTCTCTGCACTACCCCGATTTTGACATACCCAATACCTGGACAACCATTTATAGTGGACACGGACGCAAGCAACATTGGAATTGGCGGAGTTCTTTCTCAAGTACAAGATGGCCAAGAGCGAGTAGTGGGCTACTTCAGCAAAGTCCTATCAAAAGCCGAAAAGAACTATTGTGTCACTCGGAAAGAATTACTTGCCATCGTCAAGAGCCTAGAACACTTTCATAAATATCTGTATGGCCAAGAATTTCTCCTAAGAACGGATCACGCTTCCCTTAAATGGCTGCTACAGTTTAAAAACCCTGAAGGACAGATGGCAAGATGGCTGGAACGGCTGCAAGAATATCACTTTGTTGTTGAACATCGAGCCGGCAGGAAACATGGAAATGCAGATGCCCTTTCTAGGAGACCCTGTCCTGTCAACTGCAAACACTGCAGTAGTCTTGAAAGGAAAGAGAACATCTCATCAGTTCCTTGTAAGGTGGTAGCAGCCCAACCTGAAGACCGTTGGAGTTCAGCAGCGATTCGGGAAGACCAGCAAGCTGACTGTGACATCAAGCCTTTACTAGACTGGAAAGAAGCCAACAACCGACCGTCTTGGGCTGAAGTCAGTAGTAAAAGCCCAGCATTAAAGAGCTATTGGGCTCAATGGAATTCCCTGGTGTTGGAAGACGGTGTCCTAAAAAGAGCATGGGAGAACAATGACGGAACGGAGGTCAAGAAACAAGTACTACTCCCGAGGTCCCGGGTCAAGGAAGTGCTGCAGGAAGTACATGGAGGTACAGGGGGTGGACATTTCGGTATTAATAGGACTCTACAGAAGATTAGGGAGCGTTTCTACTGGTTGAGCTGTAGGACGGATGTAGAAGATTGGTGCCGAAAATGTGACATATGTGCAGCAAGCAAGGGACCAAAGACCCGTTCCAGAGGCAAAATGCGCCAGTACATCGTAGGAGCGCCGTTTGAGAGGATTGCCATTGATATCGCTGGCCCCTTTCCGAAAACTCAAAGTGGGAACCGATATCTGCTAGTAGCCATGGACTACTTCAGCAAATGGCCAGAAGTATACCCCCTTCCCAATCAAGAGACCACAACCGTAGCAGAAGCGCTAGTCAATAACCTGTTCTGCAGATTTGGTGTGCCCATGGAACTACATTCAGATCAGGGCAGAAATTTCGAATCAGGTGTGTTCCGAAAGGTCTGCGAGCTTATGGGAATCCGGAAAACCAGGACCACCCCACTGCATCCCCAGTCAGATGGTATGGTGGAACGCTTCAACGCCACACTAGAAACCAATCTGAGGATGTTTGTGAACGAGAACCAGACAGACTGGGACAAGCTCATTCCACTCTTCCTGTTAGCTTACCGCTCAGCTGTCCATGAAACAACAGGGAAGACTCCCGCAAGGATCATCTTTGGAAAAGAGCTTCGACTTCCAGCAGATTTGGTATTTGGTCGTCCTGCGGAACAGCCCACAGATCCAGACACTTATATCCATGACCTAGAACAAAGACTAGCAGCCGTACACGACCAAGTCAGATCTCGAATGCGACTAGAGAGCGATCGCATGAAGACTCGATACGACGTCCGGGCCAATACAGTCGGATTCCAACAAGGTGACCTGGTGTGGCTTTACAACCCCACGCGGAAGAAAGGAAAATCGCCTAAACTACAGAACCGTTGGGAGGGCCCCTATACCGTGATTAAAAGAATCAATGACGTCGTCTACCGGATACAGAGGACTCCCAGGAGTAAGATGAAGGTCGTCCATCTGGAGCGTCTGTCCCCGTATAGGGGTGTATCCGATCGGGACGATCGGTCCTAAGGAGGGGGCAGTGTCACGGAATTTGCCCCACTCACACCTAAATCAACGACTTTGGTACCGCGAATTGCTAAGATTGCCCCGATCGCCCCTACACGCTTCTGTTAAACAAACAAAAAGCCGTGGATCGAGACGGGACTAGAAAATTAGAGAAACGACGAGAAGCGTTCGAGAGATGCTAGAAAATAAATCTAGAGATACTAGAATATACCTGGAATATTCGCTGGGTCTATAAAAGAAAAATAAACAGCCGATTAAGTTAGTCTTGTATAAGTCTTGTAATACAGTCTGAATTGAAGTGTTTAGTTGGAGATATCAAAGTGATTTAGATAGCGATTAATGTAATAAGTGTTTAGTTGAGTTCTAATTAGTGTTCAGTAGTGTACTGAGTATAGTTAATAAAGAAGTAATTAATTAAAGGATTGTTTTTCTGGCAATAGTAAAATTCGGATTGGGAAATCCGTGACAATCTTTAACCGTATACCATTTTAATATTGACGTCCGGCAATCTACCGATTTTAAGCTAGTAATAATCTTATTACAAAACGAATCCCGTTGTTGGTCTTCCGAAATTTTTTTAATATTTTTAGTGGCCATATTAAATGCTTCGCAATGCTTAATTGAAAATATTTCTATTACTTCAGATTTGCTAGGCTCAACCTGCCTCGGATCCATGTCTACCGGATATCGCGATAAACAATCTGCCAATATGTTATCTTTTCCCTTGCAGTGTATTATATCAAATGAATACTCCTGCAGATATAACGTCCACCTAAGTAACCTAGAATTGAGTGACCGACATTTTAATAAAAACGACAAAGCCTTGTGGTCGGTGATAATCGTCAAAGGTCGCCCTAATACAAAGATACGCCACTGTTTTAACGCGTTTAAAATAGCTAACGCCTCCTTTTCTGTAACAGAATAATTTAATTCGCTTCCTCGTAACGTTCTGCTCGTAAACGCTACAATATTTTTATCATTTGTCATTTCATTAATTTGGAATAGACAAGCCCCCACCCCATAACCTGAACTATCGCATTGTATAAAAAATCTTTTATCCAATTCAGGATGTCTTAAAAATGTAACTTTAAGGTAGGCTTCTTTAATTTGATGAAATGCTTTTTCTTCATCGTCAGACCACTTCCACCGACAACCTTTTCGCAATAACTTAGTTAGAGGTAACAATAGATCTGAAAAATTGCTCACAAATCTCCTATCAAAATTGCAAGTCCCTAAAAATGATCGTAAATGCCGTATATTAAGAGGTCTTGGAAAATTTTGTATAGCAGATACACGTTCCATGTCAATATGAATACCTGTCGGTGTTAATACATGACCCAAAAATTTTACTTTATCTCGCGCAAATTCACATTTCCGAATTTTTACTGTAACTCCTGCTGATTCTAAAAATTCAAATAAAAGATCGAGATGATACAAATGTTCCTCGGCTGACGCGGAATATATCAAAATGTCATCTACATAAGGGATAACAAAATCTAAATTTCCCACAATTAAACTAAGAGCTCGAATAAAACTAGCAACACTCGTACTTAACCCAAAAGGTAAAACTCGAAACTGATAGGTCTGACCCTCGAATTGAAATCCAGTATATTTTCTGCAATCATCGCGTATTAATATCTGCCAATATGACGCGGTCAAGTCGATAGTACTCAAGTACTTCATTCCCGAAAATTCAAACATTTCATTGGGGTTCGGTGGAATGACGTGGTCCTTTACCATCCGAGAATTTAGAAACCGTGCGTCTAAACATATACGTGGACTTTTATCTTTTTTCTCAACTACAATCATTGGACTAATATATTCAGTTTTAGCAAGTTCTACTACCCCCCATTTTATCATTTCTCTAATTTGTTCTCTCGCAGCCTCCCTATAAATATATGGTATAGGATAGGACTTTAAACAAAATGGAGTTTTATCTCTCAGTTCGATGACATGTTCATAACCTTTAATTAAACCTGGTTGATCTGAAAATATTTGTTTATGTTTGTTTAATACCTGAACTAATTCCTTTTTTTCATTTTCCGTAAACATAATAGCATTTTTCACTATTTCTAACCTATTTTCTTCCGAACTAATATTTAACGTAGGTCGCGTAAAATTTATCCTAATATCATCCCCTTCTTCATCACTAATACTTAACACAATCGGGCAGCCCTCTTCTAACACAAAGTCGACAGTAATAGGCTCCTCTATTACAGTTAATGTTATCTTAAAATTGTTAAAATCTAACATCCCTTTGTATGTAACTAACCAATCACACCCAAGAATCAAATCACATGCAAGATGTGGAACGACTAAACACAAAGCTTCCATTTCATAATCATTTTTCGTAAATTCGATCAATACTTGCGAACTAATGCGTTGCGACTTTTTACCAATCGCCCCCTTAATACATAAACCAGTCATTGGTAGCATAGGAATATTTTTCTTCTGCATACTAACTTTTTGTAAAAATGCCTCGGAAATACAATTATATTGGCTACCCGTATCTATTAACGCGTTAACTGATACATCATGTACTACGATTGAAATCAAAGGCCACTGCAATTTTGTATTATTTTTCTGAATCGTTTCGTTATCAGATAATAAATCTTCACTTTCTTTACAAAATGTAGGAACTTCCTGGATTTCGTTTAATTCTAAATCTGCATTTTGTTTATTTTCTGAAGTTAAATTGATCAAATTAACTGTTTCATCTCTCTCCGCTACTCTTTGATTATTGTGATTATTTTCCCTTGGGATTTCCCTATTTCTATTATTTCCACGGTTATCAACTCTATTATTAAAACCTGTTCTATTGAAATTTCTATTTCTATCTCTATTATCTTCCGCCCTATCCATTTCATCTAATTCTCTTAAATACCTTTCTCCTTCATCTACTTCATCAATACCGTTATTTATTATACCACGTCGTATATTATGATCAAAATGTTTAATTAAAATCTTAACTATTTCCCGTTCAGTTAATGGTTGAGATAGATAATTATTTTCATTCACTAATCTTAAAAAATAATCAGCTCGCGATCCATTTTCATAACTCCCATACTCAATTCTTCTAAACGTTTTTCTCTCATCCTCCGAGTCCCAATATCTCTGCATAAACGAACTACTAAATTCCGAAAAAGTATCAAATTTGTTACGTTTTGCCATGGCCCAAGTTAAAGCTGATCCCCGCAAGCAATTTACTGCCAAATCAACCTTTTTATGGTCAGGAACTTCCGCATCCTCAAGTGCCTGAGTTAATTTTTTAATGAAATCTACAGGGTGAGTTGACCCCCCAGGTGAAAAAACATTATTATTACCGCCTAAATCTTTCCACAAAGAAATATAATTCCTATTATTGTTCGACGCCTGCCTAATCTCCCTTGAAGATACCTCGTCATTTGATACCTTTTTATTTTCTACCTTTTCTTTAGAAATAAGCATGTTTTGTAACATTTCTTGCATAGCAGTTACGTTTTTCGTTAGTTCACTTACCGCAGACCCTAGTTCGCTAATTTCTAAACTTTCTGAACTGTTTTTCTTGTCTTTCTTCCTACTTTTCGACATTTTTATATATTTTCGTACGTACTTAAAATTGAATAGAAAATATTTTTCCCTTACAATACATTTACCTTTGTCTCTATAATCACAGATAAATTAGCTATCTGTGCTATAATTTATCAAAAGTAAGTATCAAATAACAATTAGAATAAATACCTATCTAGTTCTTTAAACTGCAAATTGTAATTGTTTTGATATGAAATGTTTACATAAAAAAAAATGAGCAGAAACGTCTGACCTTCGTCCGTGCAGCTGCAATTCTTTTGATGTGCGCCGCCGCCGACTGCCGATCGTCAATTCGCCGGTGCTAGCATTGGCCGCTGTCTCGCTGCCTTTGAAGCTCCTCGTGCCGCGTACACCAACTCAAACTCGTACCTCGAACGCCGCTCTGCTTCCTCTCTGTACTCTGTAGTCACTTACTGTTTCCAAATTCCAGCCCGTTGTAGTCAAAATTCAGTGGAAGAGAATGAGCCTTTATTACCCAAATTCCAAGTTTCAAGGCCCCGTTGGTCGCCAAATATACCGAACCTGCTTATCTACACAGGAATATTTTACTCGGGTGTGGTTCTCTTGAAGAAATTGGACTGGCAATAAGAATATGTACTCCTTTTATTACAGATATCGGATATAACATAAAGCTCTACACTCTCAGCTTATTATTTAACACAATGAACAATATTTATATTTATAAGAGGACAATACCAATAACAACTTAACTAAAAATACGTCTGACAGGACCCATGTCCTACTGTCCACTAACTTCTTGTCTCCGCATGTCCACGGCACTACCCGCGAACACCCCACTTCACTTCACCAAGGTATTTAATACTAAAGGCGGGCTCGTTACAACATTTGAAAAAAATGTATTTTGTCAAAATTTAGAAAGAAAATTTAAAAAGCAGGTAGCATGTTTTAAGCTCAATCAAATGATACTGAAATCTTAAATCAACTTTATCTCTTTACGTAGATAGTAGCAAATTTACAAACCTAATTGCATTTTTAAAAAGAAGGCTTTCGGATATCACCCAAAAAAAAATAATCAAAAATATTTATATGCTGGATATAGAACGCTTTATGAGACAAGTCGAGGATATAGGATCTTTTGCGACCTTAGCAGGGCATTCGACTGTGTTAATCACGACAAGTTGTTGTGTAAACTTGAAATGTGTGGTGTGCGTGGAGTGGCCCATAAATGGATTGCTTCTTTTTTAACGCACAGAGAGTAGTATGTTCATTTAAAGTTTACAAATGATTTTGGAACCAGTAACATTAGGTCGGAACATGGAGAAGTAAGCGTGGGGGTTCCACAAGGCTCTGTGCTGGGTCCTATCCTATTTCTTCTATATACAAACGAACTTGATATATTTATGTCCAACGTTTTTCTTGTGATGTATGCTGATGATACGTCTATGCTTATTTCAGATGCCAATGATAAACTGTTAGAATCGAAATGTAATGCTGCCTTGAAAGCAGTGGGAAATTGGTGCGTCAATAACACTTTATATCTTAATAGTAATAAAACACAGTTAATCAGATTCCACAATAGGCAAAAGAACTGTTTAGGACTCAAATTAAAAACGAACAGCACAGATTATATGAAGTTTAATACCGACGTAAAATTCTTGGGAATCACTTTAGATGAATGTTTAACATGGCATAAACACTGTGGTCAATTAATTTCAAAATTGAAATCGCTTTGTTACCTGTTTAGAAATCTGCGTACCGTTTTGACTGTAGATCAGTTGGTTTTAGTGTATCATGCCCAGGTTTCCTCCAGGTTGACATATGGGGTAATTCCACTCAATCATCGGACGTATTCATTGCGCAGAAACAAATTATAAGGTGCATAGCCGGAGTTTCTTCTCGGTACTCCTGTCGAGAACTCTTTAAAAAATATAATATTTTACCCCTTCCATGTTTTTTAATTTTCGAGCTGTGTATGTTTATTTTTAAAAATAAGAGCAATCTTGTTTCAAATGAGCGAGTGCACGGTCTAAATACGAGACAAAGAGATCATTACTTTATTCCGAGTTACAAATATAATGTAACAATTAATTCACCTAACTTTTTAAGCAAAAAAGTTTTTAATAAATTACCAGTATATATTAAAAATATAAATAGTTTGAACTTGTTTAAAAAACAATTAAAACTTTATCTATTGATTAAATGCTTTTATAGTTTGAGTGAATTTGTGTGATCTCTGCCTATACGTTCATTTGTATTATTTTTGTTTTTTTTTTGTATTTTGTTTCCGTTTTTCTCTAGTCTTTCTTCTACTCGTTCTTTTCAATGTTATATGACTATTCCTATACAATGTAAGTTGTCAAAAGGAAAATAAATTTATTATTATTATTATTATTATTATTATTATTATTATTATTATTATAGAATTCCTGTTAGCCAAAGATGTTTTAATAGTTGAAGTATTTGGAGCATGTAGGAGCCGGAGGGAAGAAAATACATTTTTGACAGTAGATGCCATAAAAGATTGTTAGTTATTTATTAGTGTCAAAATTCCGAACATGTTACCAGAATGTTTACGATTACTGAGAGATATCAATAGATGGTATCAATTTTTTAGATATATTTTGCAAGTACGCAAAACTTCGTCCACTCAATACGACCCATTAGCGATTTTTCTTGGCATATCGAAGTAATAGATGCTGTACCCTGCCAGTTGGAATCAATACAATTGAACGTATGCCAAAAAAGATAGCCGAATTCTTTGAACTCTCCAGCGCCAATGAATACTCTGGTCATTGTTTCCAACGCAGGCCTGCAACAATGTTGGCAGTTTCTGGAGTGGATATGACACTTTTAAAATGACATGGAGGTCGGCGATCAAGTTCAGTTGCCGGGAGTTAAATCGAAAATTCCATTGAACAAAAAAACGAAATAGCAAAAAGAATCCAGAGGTCAGAAAGATACACCAAATAAGAAATTAAAAAAAGTTCATGCAGTATTGCCACTATTCCGACTACTCGTTCTGGGACGACCAAATAAAAAATGGCATAAGAAAAGTCGCATTATATTTGTCCAAAGAATTTGTGGTTAATGGTATAGCCTTCTATTTTGGGACACCCTGTATATCGATGTAGTCATGGATACTCTGGCAAACATTAGTTGCCATACTGCTAATTGACTTCATTTGTAATTGTTTGTGGTTCAATTTGCTGAAACACTTTTAATCTAAAGATTAACAACATTAGCTTCTAGCATTATAAGTGAATACTTTTGTTGCTAAGATACAATTTTTTTTTTCTCAGTAAGAGAAATATTATCCTTAGAGACTGACAGACAAAAAATGTCATAGTTTTGTGACGGTTGAAGAAAAAGTCATATTTTGACTCACTCAGCAACACTCTGTATAATCTCTTTCACAAGTAAAGTAATGTATAAAACATAAAAATTAAACATCATACCATCCCATTTATTTCGTCTTGTGTTCGAATAACTATAATAAAATAACAACAGATAATAATATCTACTTGTTAATTTTTTTCACCGCCTATTATTTCTAGATTATAACTGTAGTTTTTTTTCGTTTCAGAACCGCTGCAGGAACTGGTTAGACGCGACAAGGAAATGTCGATGTGCGCCCTCAAGGTTACGGGGGAACGAAAAAAGCCATTGTAAACAAAATGCAGGTTTCATATGCAAGTGGTGGGCGGTGTGGCCACCAGGAACTCCTGTTCCGGTTCGCGTGAAGAATTGCACAATCTAGTCGAAACATACCAAAAAGTGTTAAAATACAGCGTGGGTCACTGAAAATTTGGGATCCAGATTTTCTCTAATTTGATGCAAAAAACTAAAAAAAGTCAATATTTCTTTAAGTAGGACTTATTTTATGGATGTATTCATTCCCCAAATTCGTACCATGCAGCGGGAGTGACCTTCATCCTCAAACCCTTAAATGGAAGGTAGTGTTGTGACGCATAGTTTTATAGAACATTCAATTATTATGTCAATGCATCTATGTCAATTTTGAATGATCAGTTTTCAAAACAGTAATGTTCGTAAATTATTGTTTAGATAATGTAACCACTTTGGTTTGATAAAAAAATGTAGCAAATGTGTATAAAACAAAGAAACAATTTAGTGCTGCATTTACTTATACGACGATAACAAAATATGACGTTAAACCACACAAGGCAGAAAGGTACATTAGAAATTTGAATATTTGAATTCGTCCAAGAATAATTATACAGGATATATTAATTTTAAATAAAACCTATTCGCCTATGAAAATCAAATTCAACCTTTTGCAAATCAAATTTAAATCGTTGCGAATTAAATCCAAGTTCCTGCAAATCAAATTCAACTTTCTGCAATCAAATTCACCAGTTACGAAAAAATTCATCAATTTGCAAATTCAACCTTTTTCAAATTAAATTCAACCTTACGCAAATCAAATTCACAGCTTACAAATCAAATTCAAACTTTTGCAAATCAAATTCAACTCTGCAATTCAAATTTACCCGTTCGCTAAACAAAATCACCCGTTTATAAATCAAATTTAATACATTGCGAATTAAATTCAAGTTCCTGCAAATCAGATTCAACTTTCTGCAATCAAATTAACCAGTTTACGATTTAATTCAGCAATTTCCAAATTCAACCTTTTACAAATCAAATTCAACTTTTCGAAAATCAAATTCATACACTTACAAATCAAATTCAAACTTTTGCAAATCTAATTTAACCCTTTGCGAATTAAATTCAAGTTCTTGCAAATCAAGTTCAACTTTCTGCAATCAAATTCACCAGTTTACTAATCAATTCACCAATTTGCAAATTCAATCTTTTTCAAATCAAATTTAATTTCTTAAATTAAATTCACACATTTACAAATCAAATTCAAGTTCCTGAAAGTCAAATTTAACTCTCAGCAATCAAATTCACTAGTTTACGAATCAAATTCAACGTGCTGTAAATCAAAATCATTTGTTATCAAAATAAAGTATAGTACTCAAGAAAGAGTTTACATAATTTCTCTTTTCTTTTGGAATAATGACAATGCTGCAAATTTAATGTCGATACCCATATGTAGGTGAATTAGTGAGAAAATTTCGTGAAATTGAATCTGTGGCAAATAAAAAAGGGTTATACAAAATCCAGTAAGAAATGAAGCACATAAAGTTGCTGTTTTGGATCACATTGTGACGGTGTATCACATACAACCGTTCAAAGAATATTATAACATCATATATTTCACCCATATAAAATTGCATTAGTCCAAGAGCTTCAAGTGTATAAAATTCACGTTATTATAAACGCGCTCTGTATCCACAACACTTTGAAACCGCTTTATTGAATTTATTCTAATCGTTCCTGATCTCGATACAACAGTCTATCAAATGACAGAACGAGTTCTTTCAATTTGAGGAATTATAATCACTTCCAACCAGGTTAATATCATTCTGTAATTGGATATTTTAATTTCGCCTAGTCATGGAACCTATTAGACACGACCTGTTAATTTGCAAAACGGAAAAAGGCTCGCCAGTTTAAAGAAAAACGCGCCCGCAACGGCGGCGTGAAATGTGTAGTAACACGGCCAAGCCCTGTTAGATACCCTCTCAGCATTTCGTTTGGCGGATTTGGCAGACGAGGCCTCAGCGCTTCGCGTGTGACGTCACTTCAGTAGGGGCAGGTTATGTCATGAGGCGAAATATCACTGAAATGTACGATGTGGAATGCTCTTAGTTCCACAAACCTAGGAGCAGACAAAAGGAGGCACATGAAAGTCAGCAACGAAATACTTGTGAGTGCGAGAGAGACAATCATCTGCACGTACGATATGAATTGTGTTCTTAATCTCCTATTATTTTGCTTGTAAACACGTCATTGGCGTACAGTGTAGTTAACCAGTACATTCTTACGGAGGCTGAAATAGTCATATTAGGATAAAAGTGTCACTTTTGATCCGAATAAAACATGGTACTTTATATATTTTTAGGAATTAACAATATTGTGTGAAACTAACTACTCTGCGGACTAAAGCCCCGACCAGCGTTGAATTACACCCACAATATCTACCCCTGTGGAATTGTTCATTAGCATACGTAGTTGTTTGGTATCAGAGAGCATGCATATGACTTCATTGATAGTAATTGTAGGAGATTTAATTTATATTACCTTAAAATACCTTTCTAATACATTAAAAAATGCTATTTTATTTTTTCAACCGAAATCCCCCATTTAATTATTAATTTATGCTTTGAAATTATTCAAACCAAATTTTGGTAATAAAGCAAAGTAGGTAAGTGAGATATATCGATGTAGTCATGGATACTTTGTCAAACATTGGTCGCTATATTGCTAAATGAGTTCATTTGTAATTGCTTATGGTTTAATTTGCTGAAAAATCTATAAACATGGAATCTAATGAAGATTTAGGTGTGGTGTACGAAAGAGTTTTCTTTGAAATCTCGAGAAATTTATGAATGTGTCTACCAACGTTTTATGGATTGGTGCAAAGAAAAAAACCATTAAGTTGTATTCGGAAGATGTATCGATATAGTATTTGTCAAACTTAGCAAATAAAATGAACCCGTCAACACTTTGGTCACAATATTCAATGTTGCAGTCAACGTTGAATATAGGGGATTGATATAATAAATATTTAAAGTTACGTGCGAGTATTTACAAAGGAGCAAGTTGATTGCTTTTTCAATAGTGCACCTGATAATTTATATTTGATAATGAAGGTAAACGCTTTAAAAATAAAAGAACAAAAGCTTCTTTATAGGTCATCCTAATATTAGACGTTGCAGGCGCATACCGTTCTGATGAATTAGTCAATTTAAGAAATGATAATGTTGAAGATGAAATCCGCCTTAATTATAAAAATTCCTAATACTAAACCACGTTAATTTACTGTGCTAGGAGACAATTATTGAAGTCTATTATTTCTGGTAAAATTTTTGAAGCTGGACAACTCGAAAGAATACAGTGGACACTCATTACGATGAACGTCTGGTACCCTTTTAGTTGACGGTGGTGGTCACTTTACTTATCTTAAATTAAAAGACACGGAGGATGGAGATCGAGCACTATGGCGGAAGGCTATATTGAAAACTCATTTTTGAGTAAAGAAAATATAGCGAAAAGAACATTGAAAGTTGATAGGGGAATGATAAACCAAGCACTGTTGTCATTTCTGATTTCACAACATCTGAAAATAATATATAACTTAATGAAAACATGTTGGACTGTTTTCAGAATTGCTCCAAGAATGAGTGGCAGATTCAGTGGTTTATTTAATTTTAATACTTGTTCAAACTGTGCATTTAATATCAATGGGGATAAACAACAATTATTGTAAATATAGTTGAAATAATTTTTATAAACTTGACATTTTTAATCTAAGAATTAAAAGTGAATACTTTTGTTGCTAAGATACCATTTTTTTTTTTTCAATAAGGAAAATGTCAACCTTACAGACTCCTGACAGTCAAATAATGTCATAGTTTTGTGATAGTTGGAGAAAAAATCATTTTTCCATGGTCAGGAGTAGAAATCAGTTTCTATGACATCAAAATTAAAACAGAAGTAGTCGATTATTCCCAAGGGAGTATAATGCTCCCAAGGGAGTTTACATTATGGAGAACGTTTTTCATGCAAAAAAAAAGATAACATTGAAATTATTTATTGAAATTTAAATTAAATGTTACATTTGTACAATTTTCAAAATTAATATTAGAAGGAATATTACTTTCGCTTACATTTACAGTTTTTGTGATTGCGCTAGTTGCGGTACCTACTAAAACCTGATTAGCAATTTTGGTCTTATTTTCAATGGAGTTCTTGACATAACCCTCAGCGAGTGTCGTTGATTTCCAACCAGCATGACGCTTTATTGTCGTGATATCTACACCAGCATCTGCCAGTAATGTCGCTGATGATCTTCGTAAGCAGTGACCAGTATAACATGCAGCATCATGTAATTTTAAATACGAAGCTACTACACTCGGAATTTTTCCCATGGTATTCTTGCCAAATGGCTGCGAACTACATTTTCCTGCTTTGTAGTACAAAAAAGACGCTTATGCTTGGCGTGGGGAGGACGAAGGGACAGGTATTTTCGAAACAATTCAAGCATATTTCCCACATCGGTAACCAGAAAGGTTCGTGGAATCTTTGTCTTAGTGTTTGGAATTTTTACAATCAAGGAAGAGCTTACATCCTCAATATCATCTACAGTTAAATTGACTAGTTCATCAGTTCGACAAGCTCCGGCAATCCCCAGAATTAATCCAACCTATAAAAAATCAAAATACTTAATAATTGAAATACCTAACAACAAAAGTAATCTTACCTTAATCATTAAGAATTCTTTGTCATCTGCACTTGATAGAAAACGGTCGATTTCACACTTTGTCAATATTTTCGATTTTTTCGCTTGATATCCGTCACCGGTTCTTTTCAAAAATGCGATCAGCTTGGGGAATTTGCTTATATCTATGTTATCGTAAATTATCAAGCATGACTCAACCATAGAATATTGCGCCCATAATGTGGAAGACTTGTAATTCTTTGCATTTTCACTGAAGTATGCCAACAAAACATTCTCGCTGTATACTTGAACATTTTTCTCGGCGCACCACTTTTTGAACCCATTGTAGGCTATATCTTGACTTCGTAGGCAGGAAATTGCTTATTGTAATATTTGCAGCCTCCACAATCTCTTTCGACTCACAATTATTCATTGTGCACTAAACAAACTTTAAACTGAACCAAACTAGCACCTTAATTTGGCAATCCTTTTTGTTTGTTTATTTTATAGTTATGACAATAACTCAACGACTACTAAATAAATGCTCAAATCCGAATAGAATAATTCTGGTGCTACTTACTTCATAATGACAAAATATGTGTTTTTAAGTTAATGAGACCGTGGAAAAAATAGTATATACCATTCGGAAGAGATGCTTTGTCATCGGGCTTCAAATTGCACCTCTGTCAAAATAACGCATTTCTCTCCCTTATAGTATAATGTACTATTGTACTCTTCCTCATAATGTGATGTCAATTCACTGCACTCTGAACGCTGAAAATTTTGTTGACTGATAAATTATGAAATTAGGGAGACAACGATGCGCTTCAGCTTCTATAATAATATAATTTTTTCCACGGTGTTAGCTGCGCTAGTTTTAGCAACATGGAATAAATATACTAATTAAGGTCACTAAATGTTTTTGGAACAAGCTCTTAAACTAAACCCATAAACTGGTAAAACAAAGCAAATTAAATTCCTTAAAATAGCAGGCGCCTAGACCAGAAATATGCCTCGTCTCTTTCAAACAATACAAATGACGAATATACGTTTTAAAATTACTTTCCATAAAATTAAACACATACGGTAGGGTACATATTTCAACGGGGATTAAACGCAGTTTCTTGTAATATAAAGCGCAAACACTCGTAAAGCCAACGAAACAAACATAAATAAAGGGTAAAGGCGGCGATGGAAACGGCAGTTTAGGGTGCCCATACGCGACGATGTTCGTCTGGCGTCTTTAGATACCAAAATCTCAAGAAATAATACGTAGCTAGAAGAAAAATAAGCACAAAAATAAAATTTTTGATGTTTTGTTTATTAATTGTTACTTATTTATGATGTCGTATATACTGATATGTCGAGAGCATTCGACAGACTTGATCGTGGTATATTGTTACGGAAACTATTATCATGTGGTTAGTCATCAAATTTAATAAATCTGTTAATTTCTTATCTGATGGACAGAAAACAATGTCATGTTCAATGGTTCAATCTACTGAATCTGGAGTACCTCAAGGAAGCAACCTGGGACCTTTGTTATTTAATATTTTTATAAATGACATAATAATTAATGTCGTTTAAAAGTGTTCGTAGACAGTGTCACTCAATTATATTTTTGTTTAAAGTAGTGAACAAAGCTACAGATGATTCTTTCAATTTACAAAAGATATGGTTAAACAGTTCCCAGGTTCTTATCACGCTCTGTTGTTAATTTCTCTCTTCCCGTTTCTCAATGTAATATGTCAGTGTTACTCTAACTATAATTTAATAAGTATTTTATTGATATATTATTTAACTGTTGCTCGTATTAGAAGAGTGTTCTTAGGTTAGTTTTACTCTTGTATTTATTGTTAATTGCAGTAATTTAGTACATTTTCATTGTTCACCTCATCCTGTAATTAGTGTAAAGTGTCGGATGCGATAAAAAAATAAATTTTGCTCAAATATAACAATAACTTTTAACGTTTGCAAGGGTATTTACATTTACAGTTAAATTTTAAAAAATATATGATTTCATAGATTTTAATACCTATAATTTCGTTGTATAGGCCGCTTTGTATTTATTCGTAGTTCTTCGATATCTCTGAAAATGCCCAGATGACATGAAATAACATTCCCATTATTTGTGCGACCCTTAACAGGGGAACCCTTAGTCCTCAGCTAAATAGTATAAATATTTATGAACACGTTGGAGCTAAAGGTCAAAGTAACGTTTCAAAAAAATATACTGATGATTTGTTTATCCACTTTTACTGTTTAAATTCTCCTCAAATAATCTAATAACTTTTAAAAAGCATTTGTATGACACACATTATTTTGCAATTCTAACCCCACATTTTAACAATTATTTTCACATATACATATAAACAAAAGTGAACAATCTTATATACAGAACTATGTAAGTTTATGTTATAACAATATTTACGTCTACTGCTAAATTTAAACATATTTTAAAATATTTCTGTACCTAACAAATTCTTGTTTAGACCCTTTTCTGTCGTTATATATTCGTTTTACTTCGATACCTTTGAATATTCGCAGATGGCATGAGATAACTCACCTGTACTCACTTTATATGTGAATATACATATGAAGAAACAGCTAGTTCAATTGTCGGTCATCTCAACTATGGCATACTGATGAAAGCTAACAAGCCCGAAACCGCTCTATGTCTGGTGGTGTATCCGACAAGGGTTCTTGGCTGTTGACACAGATACTGCAGGAGTAATTCAATGCCGGTCGGGGCATTTGCCCGCGGAGTAGTTGTTTCTTGCAGTATCAATTTATAGATTTAATGGCGCGTCGCCCAGGGCGAGAGGTCTGTGATTAAGTACCTACTGTAATGCAGGTCGCTTCCTGCAAGTCGAGCAGGAAGTAGCAGACCACTTATATCTCACCAATAAATAACAGGAATGTTATCTCATGCCTCCTGCAAATATTCAAAGGTACCGAAGTAAAATAAATACATAACGACAGAAAGCGGTCTAAACAATACATTTTTAGGTACCGAAATCTTTCAAAATACGTATTCTTTAAAAGTCAACTGTAGATGTAACATAAACTTATATAGTCCTGCATATAAGATTGTTCACTTGTGTTTATAAGTATGTGAAAATAATTGTTAAAATGTGGAGTTAGAATATCAAAGTAATGTGGGCCTAACAGATGCATTTTAAAAGTTATATTATTTCAGGAGAATTTATATAGTAAAAGTGGAGAAACAAAACATCAATAATTTTATTTTTGTTATTACTTTTTTCGAGATTTCTGTACCTAAAAAAAGACTACAAATTTAATTATTTTACGGCGAGAAATACGAAATGTGTAAAATTATTTGTATTTGTGTAAAAGAGTTATTTCAAGAATACGGCGCCCTGAATGGTGAAAGTTACGACGGCCTTAAACGATCCCGAGAACCGTCAAATATCGAGAAGCGCGCAGTGTGTGGAGACCTTCAGGATAAAAATATTGCACGGTTTTATTCGGAGAGTCTGTTGGGATAAATTGGCGTTACTCGCCGTCCCGCTGCACTGCTCAGCAGGAAACTGGGTCACCTAATTCGCCAAACGATTGGTTTGACCCATTTTAATCCGCTTAATAACAAAAACCATTAGGAGAGCGATTGCAGAGGAGGTAAGTGCATGATCGAGAGATCTACCAAACTCGCAGTCATTTTTTCTGGCAATACGGATTATTTTTTGTCTCTCAATAAAAGCGCTTAAACTATTCCACAGATATCCATCCCAAAGTGACCGGTAGAAGGCAATCGGCGTAAAAAATCTTTTTCACATCATATTTTTGGTATATATCTGGCAGTAGCTTTCACTTTATTACGGTGGGCTACTATTTGAGCCAAGGTTTTTATTAGGGGCAATTAAAATGATAACATTTTCATTTGGAAGTAGGTAGATATCTCGGTAGCCGTTATATTGCAGTTTTTATTATTTTATTATTGTAATGGCAAGAGGTCAAGAATTTTATGTAAGAACTTTTCCATTAGATAAACTCGCAAAGTACCATTCGGTAGCTGTACAAACGATAGACCTATCCGTTTCAGACGTAGAATGGTTCTATAAAATGGTAATAGCAAAATAAAAGAGAAAACGTATAACATATTTTTATCCATATTTTCTATACACAACATTTCTCCCCCTGCCCCCTTGCACCTGTATCTATAAAAAAATTGAAAAACCAAAGAAAAAGCAATGAATTATCTTGCAATCGGAAAGGAATATATATATGTGGTCTGTTTTTCATTGCTCACCATTGGCATCACAGAAACTGTAAAATATACAAATTAGAAAAAAATGCGCCTTTTTATAGCTATTAAGATAATCCAAGATCCAAGACTTTTACCGCCGTTGCTGAATTAATGTGGAAAATTAGAAACTAGCGATTTTAGAAAATGGTTCTAACGTCATTATTTCTCAATATATAGAGCTTAAATTTGTTACAGAGGGATAAGAATATATGAGAAATGAATTTCCGTCGAAATAAATTTCTAAGGCCATTAGTTTCGGTTTTCTATATTTTTTTTTGTAGGCGCCATCTTGATAGTGCCATATGTAGAATAAAATTACGAATAGATCAATATGTAACACTATTATTTTATTTGAAAAATAATTTATATAAATAATTTAGTTCTTGACGTAACAACTTTTTCCCTAATTTTAATCACCCTGTATATTATACACTTTCCACGATGTCAATGGTGAGCCATGAAAAACGGACCACCCTGTATAAAAAACAATTGAATGTTGATACAAAGATGTGCATTTAATACGACGTCCTCTGATTACATTGATATTTTTATGTCATATATTTATTTTTGATAGTTTGCATAACATTTTGGTTTATTAGCTGTTCCTTCAGAATGGATAAAATCAAGATTGCCATGGAAAAATTAATATAAATATGAAGTAAATGCATTTTTTATAAGACAACGTGAAAATAAACAATTTTAATTAACTAACCTGTGGTCTATCTAAACTGTCATATGTTCCAGAAAGCTAAGCAAAAATTGTCATGCTTACTTAAGCCGACCTGTCAAATGTTTACAAAGCACAAATGGGTAAATCACTAGATCAGCGTCGTTAATGGTGCGGGGCACATGTCTCGTCGACTGTAAGTTCATTTACGTAGTTATTTCGAAATGTCTTATTCAAAACAAGAATTAGCCGGTATAGTGTGACAATGTGCATACCGAACACCCATATCGTCTCCGTCAATCTACAACAAGATTTTTTTGGCCGTCAGATAATTTTTTATTTCACCTCCCATTGGAAGAAAATGATTAGCTCGAAGAAATAAATCCGAATAATATTTGTAGAATTACCACATACTGATTTATGGTAAGTAGTTTATTTCTATTATTATTTAAATAATTTCAGTTCTGGCGGTATATTTATCAATTTTTAATGGAACCACTAATAAATGTTAGCATTTGAACTAGCAAAAAACGTTGGGAGGTAACTTTTCTGACGTCACACTTGAATTTTTTACTTTGAAATATAACATTTTAGACTGCATATTGAACTCGTGTAGGAATATTTTATTTAGAATCAGTTTTCTTTAAAATAAATAAATAATTATTAAGATTTTTACAGACGTTTGGTTCTCTATAAAAACAAAAATGTTGCGATTCTGCGGAAATCAATAAATACTTTATCAACATTAACGTCTGTTTCGTTTAACAAGGTGAATTGGGTATAACTTTTATATCAATATTAAACCTGCAGTTTCCTATGTTCTGAAACATTCTACATTCAGGGTTACATACTTCTACATGAATTACATGCTTTGTTTTCGAACACTGACCTTCCAAGTCGTTTATGAGCAACAGCTGACAAAAGAAGTCCTAGTATTGTACCTTGCGGCACTCCAATTTCGACCCATCGCTCCGCCCTTCCGTGCGAGAGAAATAGCAAAGAGCGACTCAAACGAGCATTCTTTCTTTCGAAAACAAAGACGGGCTAGTCTGGGTCCCATACTGCAGTCGCCGTGTTCGAGTTTCACGCTCCATCGACTCTACATGACTTTTCGTATTTTCTGTAGCCCAAACATAGCGATCGCACCGCACGAATCGTGGAGACGGCTGCAAAATTAAGCAGCGAACCACGGAGGCATGAAATAGGATCGTGTTCCGCACCTAGTGTGGACGCCCGCATGAGAGCGGCTCTTAGTGCTACGCGGCTTAATTCTTTAAGTTAATTAAAAATTAATTCAAAAAGTTTTCCTCGCACTGTTATGAATTATAGTCTTTGATACGAAATTTCTAGTACGCTAAAGAAATAACTTCATAGAAAAGCTGGTAATCTATAATAGGGTCCTTTGGTCAAAGCATTTATGATATATACACCATTTAAATATTGTTTCAATGAATGCATTTTTTCTCGGAAACCTTAAGGTCGCCGTATTTCTCGTCGTAGAATGATCAAATTTGTGGTGTTTTTTAGGTACAGAAATCTTTCAAAATACGTATTTTTTAAATGTAACTATAGATGTGTTATAAAATAAGTTCTGCATATAAGATTGATCACGTTTGTTTATAAGTATGTGAAAATAATTGTTAAAATGAGAGGTTATAATAGCAAAATGTGTGTCATCAAATGAATTCTGAAATTTATTATATTATTGAGAATAATTTAAATAGTAAATGTAGGTGAACAAAGCATCAATAATTTTATTTGTGATATGACTTTTGTTCTACGTATTTTATTTTTCGAGATTTCTGCACTTAAAAAACACCACAAATTTGATTATTTTACGACGAAAAATACAGCGACCTTAAGGTTTCCAAGAAAAAATGCATTCATTAAAACAATATTGTATATTCAAAATCAAAAAGACAGATTTTTCGTTTTTAGACAAACGTATAAGGCTACAAATTGAGTTGAATGACCATTTTTTTTTTATTTTTAAAAAACTATACACCTGTTGAAAGTACTTAAGACCATCAAAATATTCAGACCTGTTTTTGGTTGGCCGTATTTGATTTTTCGTTGTTGAAGAAATGTTGGCTCTTCACAATGGCATGCTACACTGATACCAATAATCAACACTGTCTAAAATAAGAAATAAAAGAATTACAGAAGTAGAAATACACTATACCTCCATCATCAAGTAGGTATAACTTGTTTAAAAAATTTTTCAACTTCTGATTTCCTTAAAACAATAGACTTCCTAGATCTATGTTTAACGAAAGCAATTAAACTTGGAAATTTCTTTACGTCAATATTCTTTATAACTGACAATGTTGTTCTTATCGTTAAGTAAAGACTCCACAGCGTAGAACTCTAGTATACTCTGGATTTGTGTTTAA
The DNA here is from genome assembly GCA_037114965.1 of Monochamus alternatus. Taxonomy (NCBI): domain Eukaryota; kingdom Metazoa; phylum Arthropoda; class Insecta; order Coleoptera; family Cerambycidae; genus Monochamus; species Monochamus alternatus. The sequence continues at coordinate 5,250,935 of CM073426.1, read as the reverse complement.
AATAGGCTAATAGAACTGAATCAGTGATAACAAATTGTTACTCCCTTCTAATCGCCAAATAAACGATACACATTTTCATATTTATTGTTGTTTAAGGAATACAAACAGGACAAACCCAAAAAGTATATTCCCTTATAGGTACATAATAATGATTGATAAAAAAATTATAAGTATACAAGAAATTAAGACATGTGTGACCAAAAGATAAATAATTGAAGAATGAAGTGCAATGAAACAATATAAGAAAAATCCCTAGCGCTAATTTAAATTATCGAATATATTTATTAAGATTTATAAGATTATAGATTATTATTTATATTTTTTTAAGATTTATTCATGGATTTTCCATATCGTTGTAAACAGAAGATTCTGACATTTTTCAAATCACTTACACAATAATGTTAATGAAAACATAATAAACAAACTAGTTTCTATATCAACATTCCCTCAGGATTCTCGATTCACATTTATGAAATTTACAACTTTCAATAAAAAAACTATGATAACTATAGTTGTTACAGCTATTTGCAACACTATTTAAAAAAATAATTTCTTATGTTGTATCTAGTGACCTTTAATTAATTACTGATGTTATTTTAGTCTGGTAATATTTCAATTGTAGTAGAAAAACTAAATTTTTACAAAATGCCAACGTTTCGGCTTATATTTAAGCCATGTTCAGGGCTCTAGAAATGTAATTATGTTACATAACCAATATAAAATTGCAATAAATTAAAACGTAAGAAAGAAAAAGAAAAAAAAGACAAAACACATTGAAAATTACACATTAAAATTACAATTTTTGCCTTAATATTAGGACAAGCTAAGTACCTAGTAATATTTATTTTAATTTATTCATTTTAAAAGAAAGAGTTGCTTACATTGTCCTCTTTCTTTTAAAATGAATAAATTAAAATAAATATTACTAGGTACTTAGCTTGCTCTAATATTAAGGCAAAAATTGTAATTTTGATGTGTAATTTTCAATGTGTCCTTTTTTTAATTTATTGTAATTTTATATTGGTTATGTAACGTAATTATATTTCTAGAGCCCTGAAGATGGCTTAAATATAAGCCGAAACATTGGCATTTTGTAAAAAATTAGTTTTTCTAATGTGTGCAACTCGTAGGAAAAGTGTTTTTTTTCGCATATGGCGTATTTTTATATCTTGGCTGACAAAAATCTAACGCCTGATATGAAAAAAGTGATTTTTCTTAACTTATTGCACAAATAGCTGTTTCTTTTTGAAGACTTTTTCATAATAAACATTCTTAGAAAACTGCTCTTAATTTTTTTCCCACTTTAAACGTAACACTTTGTCATTCGTTCTCTTTTTAGCTAAACTCTCCATATTTACAGTTTTAGCTCTAACTAATATTATATTTTTTCGTTTTAATTCCAAGAAAATGATAAAATATGCACATAAAATGTTATATGACTGATGTTATACCTAAACACAAGGTTAAAATGAACTGGAAATATATTAATACTAAGTACAATCAATGTATGATATCTCTAGACCTATTTTCAGCTCTATTATAAACAAAAATAATGTGAATGTTTTCACAATAAGTATTTCTACAATATACCGCAGAAAACATCGCTACTGGAAAAACTACTATACGATTGTATTTCTATTTTAAGATTTGCCAGGGCTTAACCACAAGTTTTTGGTAAACGGAAGTGGGCAGAAATATAAATTTGCGGTTTGTACTATCGATATATCTCAGATATCACACATACTAATGACCGATATATATTACAACTAAACAAAATTAGTTCTAGATACATTACAGTATGTCAAATTTAAGTATGGAATAAATTCAGTAAAACAGAAATATATTTTTTTTGGGCAAAATCCTGGAACAAGTCGATTTTATTAGAAAAGAATACACAAATTTACGTGAAAGTCGATATTCAATCATCATTAATGCGTATAATAGTTAGTTAATTAGTTAGCTAACAAGATTTGTGGCGACCTTCCCAGTACTAGTATTTGGGTCTTCTTCAATTTCGTGTAGAATAGTTTCTTCCAACTCAGACGTTATAACACTCGACAGTCTTCCAGGAATTGACCCTTTCCGAAATGAACGTGGCTCCGAAAGACGTTGAAAAACATTTGTAAACATTCTTGGATTTAGAGTTGGATGATTTGGAAATCTTTCCATATAAATTCGCCTAGCCTCAGTACCATTTCCATCTGCAAGGCCATAAATGTAAACCATATTGGCCATTTCAGCATTTGAATTGGATGTCATTATTAAAACTTAATATTTTTAAAAAATAAGCTTAATTTGGCAATACACAATATTAAATAAGATGACAGCTTATTATTCTTTTTGTTTTGCATGGCCTCCTCCAAAGTGAAGATAATACAATGGCGCATATGATGACCTATTTTATTTGTAATATTATACAGGGTGATATATTTTTATTTGGCAAATAATAATCGACGATACCTACACCCCCGTCGTTGGTAAGTTTCTAAAGCTGGTACTTTTTTTTTTTCATGCTTACTGTCATACTAAATATGCACACCGAATTTGGTTAAATTATCTCGAGCGGTTTAGAAATTAAAAACTGATTTTCTTTAATTTTTGACACGCTGTAACTAAACAATGGCTGTCCTAATACCCCACATTTATACAAGGTGTTCTAGAATGATGGTCAAATAGTTTACCAATGTATTCCACAAGCCATTTCAGGAGGAGACCTTCATATGAATTTTTTTTTAATTTGGGTTCTTCCTGTTGAGATATTCGAGTCTCAAAATGACGGAAAAAATAGTTTTTTTATTTTTCCTTAAAAACAGTTACACTTAGAAATTTCAAATTTTGGTACATATTATCAGCTAGTCAAAAGCTATTGTGTGGTGGTGTCTATTCCTTGGCTCATGTTTCTGGAGGACGGGAATAAGCAACCCCTAGATTTACTTCTTTCAGAACTTTTTCCTGCAATAGCCGATTTCAACAAAACTTTTTTTTTAAATGCTACACCTAATTTTACTACTTTTTCCCTGTTGTAATTTTTTCATAAAACCAACAGTTTGCGCGGAAAAAAATAAAAATAGTTTTTCTTACTCTAAACATCTTTTCGTCACTGACTCTTCCGTACAAATATTAGCGAATCAATTGACGGAATATGCATACGGCAGGAGTGTAACTGTTTTTAAGGAAATATAAAAAAAATATTTTTTTCCGCCATTTTGAGACTCGAATATCTCAACAGGAAGAACCCAAATTGAAAAATTTCATATGAAGACCCTTGATTTTTGACATCTTCTTAAGAAACAATCTGTAGAGTAAATAACAGTTTTTTTTGTTCTCATAGATTTTACATGACTACTGAATTTATTCCATACTTTGACTTTACCGACGCACAGTTATTTTAAAATTACGAAGTGACAAATTTTTAAAATTTTTACAATCTCTAAGTCAGCTATCCCTAAATTATGTTAAATGTTGCCGTCGTTTCGCCTTAGTTTGCCTCAAAAGTATTACACACCGCCAGCCGTGTAGACGATAATTGAAAAAGGGTTTTACGATGTTTCATTGAAATGTAAATATTTTGACTGATGCTGACAACCATAATTTCGTGCCGTTGTATTTGTATTGCCCAACAACTCCCTGGACCGTATAATTTTCATATTATTACAACAAACAGCGCTGCATTCGGATGAGAGCACCATCCGCACCGCATAATAACTGTCATTAACGCAGGCGACGTTGCCAGATCTCAGATTAGAGTTGAATCAATTCAAATTATCGCTCAGGTGGCTCAAATACACAGTTATGTTACACACTCTTTGTGGTTAATCAACAATGCTCAACACTGTTCCTAAGAGAAACTGATTTTATAAATTGTCATTTTGACAGTTGAAAAATAGAAACAAGAGAAGCAAGCCAGTCAGGTTAAACGAATAGCTGGAAATGTGTTTATTATTTTGTACACTTTCTGAGCTGTCTTGCCGTGATGATGCTTAACTGCAGACGTTTCGCCATATTTAACATATAGCATCTTTAGTGCCTCTCGTATCTCGAACGGTGCGAATGGTTACCGCGGAGTCTAAGCTGAGTTAGTCAAGGCTGGTTAGTTCAGTGTTTAGGTTGACTAATTCAAGTACATTCCGATTCACTTGTTTGTTCTAAAGCAAAGGCATCCAAGTATGAGTAATCTTCAATCCTTCGTTCTGTGCATGTTGCTCGGGTATTGAATAATCTCCAAAACCTCCCTTCATACTAGATTGTAATACCTATTGGTACAAATCAGCACTCTAATGTCCTCTAGTGACATTCTGTGTCCCTCTTTCCAAGCATGTCCAGCAACGGCGGATTTTTCGGTCTGATGTAGCTGTATATACCTTTCGTGGTCTTTTTTCCTGATTTCTGCAGTTCGTTTGGACATTCCCACGTATAGTTTGTCACAGTCGATGCATGGCATCAAATATACATTATTTTACACATTGGTGTAAAAGTAGTCCGCACACCTTTTTTGCGTAGTATTTTCACAATTTTATCTGACACATTGGTGATGTATGATAAAGTGGTGGTTGAAGTGACTTCCTCCTCACGCCGAGGTCTAATGGCTCTATCGATATCGTTCCTAGAGTAGCCATTTTCTAAGAACAAAAATAAGAGTGAATCTATTTCTTCGACGGTCCTCATAAGCCAACGTATATGCACGGTGAACTAGGGTCTTCAAGACCGAGCGTTTTTGTGCCGAATGATAATTAGCCTTTCCATAGAGATATCTATTAGTATGTGCCTTCTTCCTCTATTTACCGTGTCCTAAGACGCCAGATATTTTCCTTTTTACCAGAATGCTAAACGCTGAAAGTGTCGACCCAAGTATCTAAGCCAGCACTTAGTCTTAGGAGCTGATCGAAACGCTTCTTTTTCAAAGTTTTCCATAAAGAAATTTGACATTAAAGGACTTAGTGGACTACTCATGGCGACACCATCCTTTTGTTCGTAGAATTGTCCATTCCAGACGAAATATGCGGAAGTCAGGCAAAGGTTAAATAAAGCGATAACTTCAGGGGTGAAGTGGTCGTCCAACGGTTGCAGGCTGTTCTGGATCGGAAAGTTGATGAGAAGCGACTCTACATTGAAGCTAACCAAAATCTCCTGAGGATCGATTGTCATGATGTTCGAATTTTCCTACCAGTGGCTTCATCAGAGGGTGTAAGTTCTTTAAGTAATTTCGTCCCAACTGGTTGTTCTCAAAAGTATTTTAGGTCGACGTTCCATTCTTGTTGTAGGGTCCACTTTGCACAGTTTGTAAGTATCACTGCTGATTAGTGCATTAATCTTGTGTTATAATCCGTGATATCCATGAGAACTGTAGCGTTGCCTTTGCCTGCTGGTAGTACAATAATGTTCTTGTTGGTACGTAATTCATTCAATGCATCTCATTTCGGTGGTTTCGCTTGTTGTAATATCCTGCTGTGTCCGAACGTAGCTTCTCTGCCTTTGTGCTAATTAGGCTTCAATTCCAACTTCTATACTATTAATAATCTCTTCCCTCCGGATATTTTTAGGTGTTGTCGCAAAATTTCCCCCTATGACCATCAGCATGTATAAGAAGAAATATGTGCGGCTGTTGCTATTGCCCACAACTTTTGACGTTTGTAGGTCGTCAGAAATAAAGGTGGCATTGCGATCGGCAGTGCCACATGTTTAAGAATTTGTGTTAGAAAACGAGACAATTTGTCACTTAAATGGGTATAACAAGGTTGTAAAAGTTATATATGTAATAAAATAATAATGATATATGCGTAAGATGTCAGATCTAAGAGCATCGACGGCAGTTGCCTCTAGAATTGGACGAACTAGAAACGTCAAAAGTAAAACTATAATAAGCGAGTGAATATTTTTAGACTGTGAGTTTATAGACTGGCAAAGCCACTTCTATTCGTTTGTTACGCACTGCCATTTTTGGAGATTTTTGGATTTTTAAGTCCATCCGGCAACACCGCCGACATCAACAACAATCATTAACGCCAAGCCATCGCCGGAATATTCGTCGGATTTAGAGAGTTGGTGGGGAGGCGGCTGGGAATGGTGTCAGTCCACCATAATGGTGTTACGCAACCACCATAATCACGCATGGTCTTCGGCAACCAGTTATGACATCACGCTCGTAGCTGTCCGACAGGTTGCATAGCGAGGCAGAGCAGAAGTGGTCCAAATTGCCGCTATGCTATTCCGGCGATGGCAGCTTTCTAGTACGGACGATTAAGTTGAAATAGACGAAGGTTAATACGTTTGTGACTTGCAACAAAAATTTTACAGATGTGTCTAAATACAAAGAATAACAAATTTGACAGAACAGGACCAAAAAAGAAAGCATACCTAATATATGTATTTTATCTACACGAAAAACACGAGTCTTGAAATACAAAAATTCGAAATTTTAATTGTATTTAAATATGGTAACAACTAAATAAACTTGGCAACAGAGCTGTCTTCAGTGGATTATATTTACAATTTTTATGTGAGAAAAACATGAAATGATATTGAAATTCAATAATATGAAATTTTATTTGTATTTAAATATGGTGGCAACATAACAACTTGACACCGGTGCTGTCTTCACAGATTCTTCGACGAATTTGACATTTTGGGGATTATATCGAATTCATATTTACATATTTTTAATATCCATGTATATTTTTTGTTAAAGAACTATATTCCTGAGATTCAATAAATCATACAGGGTCATCTTATCATAACTGAGAGGTTACATTTATTTCACAAAAATGGCAGATGCAAAACACAAATACCCATTTTTCTGAATTTCTTAATAACGTCCAAAAACAAAATCAAATGATCAAAACATTATGGCACATACTTGTTTTTCATGGAACACTTTGTATATTTTTCGACATTTGAAATCTACTACTAGGACAATCTTAATTGCAGTTATAATCTGCTGTATTTTGTGAATGATCGGAGCAAATATATAACATACAAATTCTGTAACGAGATTTGCCCTCAACACCCCTACCTACCTACTGTGATGTACGCTACTTGACAATACCCCAATCGCCCCCCACTGCGAGGCAGTTTAAGTGACGTGTCTTCGAGATGCAACGGGATGAATCGCGTCGTTGTGTTAGAACTGAATAGAAAATTCGAAATGTTTCCGACGTTTGGATTGTGACTATTTAAGCAGCAGTAGAAATCAGAGTAACTCAGTTTAATTAAAGAACAACAATACTATGTACGAATAAAAAGGACTACCGTTTTTTTTTTTAGTTTAAGGTTGAAGCTACCCAGATCTACTATTTTAAAGTAAAATAAAATTCAACGCCCTGTATCACAGAAGCGAAGCGTTTTCGAACCCATATTGATATGATGTTTTAGTCTCAAAATGAGGTCTTTAAAGGCTATTGAAGTCCTCTTATTTAAAAGACACTCTCTATACGAATATTTGGTACAAAGTAATCCACGGGCGTAGATCACTGGGCTTCAAGGCATAATAATTATAAATAAAAGTTTATTTAATAAGTAATGTAATTTTTGCTCAAAACACCCGAACTAGACTTTCCTCATTCTGTTCAGCAAAAGTTGATCTCCAACTATTATCGTTTCGCTTTTATTATAGAAAGCGAAAATTAATACATAATGACAACCAGACGACAACATAACAGCAACGGAATATATTATTTACAATTTCGCTTTCAACTGCTATCCTAGATTCCACGCCTCCTTCTTTGCCGGTTATCGTAGGTATGCAACAAAGCAAGATTCACTTTTTAAACAATGCCGTTCGCTTTTACTCGAGTCCGCAGTTTGTTTATAAACGATGAAAGAGAAAACGACAACAATTTCTCTGATTTCTAATATTCCGTTTTGTTGCTTTTAATGAACAATCTATCTAAGCCACCGTTTAGGTTAGCTAATTCGGTTGAATTGAAAAATTGCGCATAACAACCCTTTAAGGATGCACATACTCCACTATTCGTCAGTTTGTCTCTGGCGTGGCGAACGCTGTTTGTCCAGAGAGGTATTAAGCCATTCATGGGTTAAAATTGAAAAACGAGTAGCTGTATAGCGTTTAAATATTTAAATAATTCTTGTAATAGCAATTATAACTTTCTATCTATTCTATCTATCTATCTATAGATATAATGTAATAAAATATAGGTAGCAGGGTGATTCAGAACTTATCCCAAAATTTGGGAATACATGCTTCATTAAAAATGGAGTCAATATCATAAAAAAAATTTTGTAAAGTCGTTTGTTTCCGAGAAAAAAAATATTGAAGCTGTAGTATTTTCAACGGGCGTCCACGACGTATTGCAGCATCTGAGGAACATATATTAGAGATTGTTGAAGATAATCCCCAAATAAGTACCAAGGAAATCGCTCAACAAGTACAAGGAATGTCCCAATCAACAGTGTGGCGTATCATATAAGAGGCTCAATTATATCCATACCATGCACCGCATGTCTAAGCATTAATACCAAGGGATCATCCCCTATGAATTTGATTTTGTGAATGGTTGCTGCAACAAAATGCTCAAAATCACAGATTTACAGGCTGCGTTAGTTATAGATGAAGCTATGGAATGGGATGTATATCATTCATAATACTCTTGTTTGGGATTTTGAAAAGCCGCAACAATGCTTTTCCTTAAACGAACGAATTGAACAAGAAGGACCGGTACTATGGTCGCCACGATCTCCTGACTTAAATCCTTTAGACTATAGACTTTAGTATAAAATAGGTGTTATAAAACTTTATATTTATTTATTTATTTTCTTGGGAAATTCTTGCACAATGCTTTGCCTCGTACAATGTCAGGTTTTATTGTTAACCAGTTTCCAGTGCCGTGTATAAGTGTATTTTAAATCATTCTAGAACTGCCCTTTTTGATCTTTTTTTTACAAAATTGTATTTGTAAGTCTCCTGTACATTAAAACATTTTTTGGATATATTCTGAATCGCCCGACGAAGTTAATTTAAGAACGCAGGGAATGTCCCAATCAACAGTGTGACATACCATATACAAGGCTCAATTATATCCGTATCATGTACAGCGTGTCCAAGCATTAATACCAAGGGATCGTCCCTTATGAATTTGATTTTGTGAATGATTGCTGCAACAAAATGCTCAAAATTCCAGATTTACAGCTGACGTGTTAGTTACATATGAAGCTATTTTTACACGGAATGGGATGTATAATATTCATAATACTCATGTTTACAATTTTGAAAATCCGCATATGATTCAATAGGATCATTTCTAACAACGCTTTTCCCTACATTTTTGGGCAAGGATTGTCGTTGCTTCACAATGATCTGCCTAGACTTCTGGAAGATGTGTCCTTAGCCGTCCGACTCCGAATGTAGTTCTTGCACGATGGTGCTCCCCCTCATTTGCGACAAACTATTGTGCTTTAGTGAAGTCCAAGGGGATGGAATGGACTAGGAGGACCGGTATCATGGCTACCAAGATCTCCTGACTTAAATCCTTTGGAGTTTTGTGGAGATATTTAAAAAATGAAGTCAAATATTTTTAAATCATCTGCATATAACAATTATTTGTGGCAACAAAGTGCGGTGGAAATATCGTTAACAAAAAGAGAAAAAAGAAGTGGGCCCAGATTGGAACCCTAGGGTACGCCAGAAGTGATAAGATAATGATTAGAAGTAAATCCAAGCAAAAGGCCACAGAAATCATAAGCCTGAACGTTATGTAAATCGATATATATCACATCAACTTGGCCGCAATGATCGATTATGACGATTATTATTCGATTTTAAAAAAACATTCTGCATAGCTTATTAATCGATCTGGATTGACTACACAGCTACAATAAAAAGTGGTGGTACTTTGCATTTAAATGTTTTTGAGACGCTCTGTATATGAATGCGCCTTCGAATCCGGATCCAGGCGTCTGATTGCTTGCGAGGAATGCGGCAAAATCGCCGCCCAGCGCCTGATACACAGGCAGACAATGAATAGGCCATCATTAAGGTGAAGTAACAGCGTTTAAGGAAAAGTTATTAATAAATTCCATCGATATTATTCAAAGTACGACCCGTGTGTTTGTTTCCCAATAAATCACGCCCATTACTTACGCCTTATTACACTAGGAACGCCGCTACAACGAGTAGAATTCGTGTCTGGGAGGCGATAAACATCGGGAATCCGACAGAGGAGAAGAAGCAAATCGGCGAATAACGTTAAACTTTTCTCAAACGCCCTAATAGATTTGTTATGCAAGATGATGAAAAGGAACATGATTTCATACATATGCTGCGCCATCTATTGACGATTCAAGCTAAGGACTACGCCCTCGTACGGCTAATGGTGAAATTATATCTAGAGATCCGTTGGTTTGAGTCGACTTGGTACAAATCTTTTGTTGCAGCAAATACGCATGCGCCAGATCGAAAAAGTTAGCCTGCTATTAGTTGCGACGAATTGACGGATCCTGCTACTATGGGCGCACGTATGTCCGCTAATTTAATTATTATGAATGTAATTCATTTATTTAGATTTTGTGTACGTAATAATAGAGAATAATTCAAGCTCTACAGTGTATTCTCACAACTGTAACCCTAATTTAACAAGTGAAGGATATCGGCTGATGACATGTATGAAGGGTTTAGGGCACGAGGTCAAAATAAGAGTGTAGGTGATTTCGAATATGTAGTTCATTAACAAGAATGTACGTGAGTAGCATGTATAGTGCAAAAAAGAGTGGTAAAGAAGTACAACAACGAAACGGAAAATAGTGGAAACTTACGAAATGACGATGGTATTTTAAAAATGATGATGAGAAACTAGAATATATAGAACTGTGATCAAAATAAGCGAAATTTCGTGATCGAAAGATAAGAAAGAAAATGTGATTTATTACTTCAATTTTGACACCCTATATCTTTGTTACTATTGATTCTAGTGGATTTTTGGATTTTTTTAGGATAAGCTATAGTAAATCGACTTATTTTGATCATGGTATTATGCTGTTACAGTATGGCTCATTACTTACGCAACAATTTGGCGTTACTTTTAGATAAATGGCATGCATCATGAGATTTAGATGCGTTTGTCTCAGAAACCGTTGCTTCTAGCGACATCAACAAGGTGTACCTTTTTTAACTAAAAAAGATAGGGAAGAAAATTTTTCCAGTCCAAAATGTGATACAGAGTAGCACAAAAAAGTCATAGCGATTTAAAGGGGTTCAAACCATCGTTGGTGGTACCCCCTAGCAGATATACCAAAATCGTCCACATATTCGAATTTCTAGTACCAAGAAACCCCCTATACCAAATTTCATAAGATACGGTCGATGCGATCAAAAAATAATAAAGAAAATGATTTATTTTTTCAACTTTGACACCCTGTAGATCGAAAAGGAGCAACATTCGGATAAGGCATACTTGACTTAATCGATCTATTTTGAGATCAGTAACATGCCCTTAAGCTCTGTCCCATTATTAATGAATCACCCTGTATACAGTAAAATGTATTCTAGTCATTTGTCTGTATGGATGCGAAATTCATGAATATTTGCGCGATTTATTTAATGGTGGCAAAATTTTTATTTTTAACGAATTTTGTCAACTATTTTCTATCATTTTCGTCATGAAACTGTCATGGTAGATTGTCAGAACCTCAGAACAAACTTATTAATAGCTTATAATAATGAAAGTAGCAATAATATTTGTACTGTTTTGCAAAATTTGTAAAAAGTTGAAATTTTTCCGCCATAAATAATTAAAACAGAAGTTGCAAAATTCGCGCAAAAATCCGTAAATTTCGCGTCCTTGAGGACAAGGCTGGAGTGTGATATCCGCGGGGGGAGGGGGGAGGGACATTTAAAGTAAACTGTTAATGTGCTAGGTTTACTCTACGTCAGCTTACTTTTGATAATTTTGTGTATTTGAACCCTTATCGAGTGGCACGCCTAGGTAATCATGCAACCCCAAGATGAGATAGAAGGCGTTTTACGTACTGAAAAAATACTTTACACCATTAGCGTAGAAATTTAGGGGATTCAAGGATGAAGAAGACCCATACCTACTGGTTTTAGATAAAAAAAATATTTACGTCAAAACATTGACATTTTATTATGATTATTGCATACTAAGTTTGAACAAAAAATATTTATTTAGTAGATAATAAAGAAAACATATTTTTTTAAAAGTTGAAGGTATTACCCCTATTATTCGCTCATCTTCTATCATTACGTTAAACGACCCTGTATATTTTATTTATATGGCAGCTGTCAGTGCAGTTACTGTGTCAAATAAATTACTTTACTCTGTAATTTTTACGTATCAGGTAATACCAGAGTATATTCTACATAGTGTATATTTTTTATTACCGCAAGAAACTGATGTATTTTTGTTATTCCAACGACAGAACGTAACACTCCTAAAACAGCTTGAATTACTAGAGATAAGACTCCAATTACCATAACAATAGTTTAGTAACAAATCCATTAAATGAGGCAACTTGCAGCGGTGGCGCAACGATATAACAGTTTAATATTAATTTGTTATTAGGTCATTTTTCCGTAACGCACGAACTTTTATATGTCTGATGTTGAAAAAATACCATCTCTCCCCACACGGTAAAAACAGATTTGTCAATTCTAGGTATACTTTTTTTGACAATTTTATTTGGTTTAATTAAAAAATCGTGGATTACATTTACATTGTTTTAAGAAGCAGTGGGGTTAGAAACAATCAAATACTACTGTTTTTTTTAATTTAACAGTATAATTGAAATAATTTCATGAAAATGTAATTGCACTGTTATATTTGATAATTAAAGAAAATGTTCAACGACTAAGTACGAATATTTTAAGAGGGGAGAGAGAAAAATAAAAATTAACGAAATCGTCCATCAAAAAATGTTCAAACTTATTTAAAAAGCGAAAAAAATGTTTTTTCGAAACTGTGTTAATCGCCAACTCTGGCTTTCTGTTAGCCGTGGGGTTAGGTATATTCCAGTCAAAGGTGTCAAAGATAGTAATACGGCGTTGTCAAATGTCTCGATTTATGCTGCTTTGAAAGAAAAAAAAATATTTACGCGATATGGTAGCACAAAGAGGTAGCACTTACCATACTGATATTTATTTCCAGAATTGATATTTGAAGAAATTTAAAAAATGTCGAATCATGTTCTGTTTTCCCTCGACCGTTTTTTGTTTAAGTAAGGTACTCGGACCAACGACCACGATCAGGTGGATTCCCTCCGTCGGAAAAAATCACAAAGAGTAACAAAAAACACGCGCAAATATAAACAAACACATAAATACGCTGATATTTTATCGCCAAGGCATTACAATTGTTGTTCAATGTGGTTCAAAGATAATTCGGCTTAATATTTTGTCTATTCCGAAAATGTCTTTGGTATTACGCTGCCACACGATAATATGCACTTGTCACAAATTAAATTTGCGAAAAGCAAGTACTGAAAAATTATTTCAAACTAATCACGGTACCGTATACTGATATTTTTTGACAGCATCTGATGCAGTTGCCATCTGTAGGCCATTAATGCAAGGTGAACTTTACCCCGATAAATTTTTAAACTTCTTGTGTTATTGGGGAATTAAATATTGTTAATACTAATAATAGCGACAGTACTAACAATAATCGATGTCTGCATAAAATAATTAGTACTTTAAACTGTAACATCCCTAGATGTTTACAGTGTTCTGTAAAAATCTTTTCTTAGACCCTTGAACTATATTTATCAACTAGCAACGCAAATTTCTAGGTTATGGTTTTAATAGAGTTTTAGTGACTAATTTTTAGCTTTAAACGTTTTACAGTAATTAAATGAAGGAATGTATGTCTTGTATGTTAGTGGATAATCCTGACATGTAATGAGTGAAAATTTAGTTTTGGCAGTCTGCAACGAAGGAACGAAAAACGAATGCAAAATACTGCAGCTAACCGGATTAACTGTTATCTATCAGGTATTATTACTAATAAAAATGTTATATTCATCGTTTCTACATCTGACAATGCAGTAAAAAAACGGCCGCATGATAGTTGACATATCTAAGCCATCTCGGACGATGATTGATTGTCATAGGCGCCGATTTTCCGAGGGAAAAGAGTGTTTTGTCCCATTTTTTAAACATCAAGCTAGAAATCCGAAATAAAATTTTTATTGTCTTTTTAGGCCTCCCTAAACACATGATTCCCTTCATACTTATAGTAGACATAAAATATGTCAAAGCCTATTACCATTTCAGGGGATACTGAATCAAGTACCGTAGTTAGATGTGAAGGAAAAAAAATCGTTAAACAGTTGATGTAAAATTTGACAGTGAAAAAATTCGAAATAGGCCTTGAATATAGAAAACAAATTTTAATATTTTGCGCCAAAATAGAGTGTTTCCTGAATCTTTAAAAAAAAATCCGAAATAAATTGGATAATAAATACCATTTCCACAAGTCTGTTTCCATTTGAAACGGGTTAAAAATAAGTCAAAGAGCAGAGACTACCTCTTTGTGAATTTTATTGACGGAGCGCTAGCGAATACAAATGATAAATTCGCAAACCGAGACATCTAAATACGAATAAGTTCAGGGGCACTAGGTTTCTGTGTCGCTCGAGATGGTAAATAGAACAGTCCTGTTATTATTACTCTACTACGCTTCTATATCTAGGCTACATTTGCCCCGACCTATCCCTGTGGTCGGGATTAGCGTCCGTTTCTATATGACAAATGAGCGAGTTAGTTGTTCTCTATTCCTCGTTTTTCTACGGAAACGATCAGCTCAATAAGAGAAAAAACACGGAAACCAAAATTCTTGTTGTTCCTACATAGTATTTACGTAGATAATACATAAATATTGGGATGGATATTGAAAACCAATAATTACTAGATACCGAGTTAACTATCAAAAATTAATCATTGATAGACAATAAAAAGTATTTCGTAATTTTAGCTCGATGTGTAAAACATTTGGCAAAACCCTTTTCTTTCGGAAAATCGGCGCCTATGACAACCATCGTCCGAGGTGGCTTAGATCTGCCAACTACCACCATGCGGTAGTATTTTATTAATAATAATACGTGATAGATAACAGATAATCCGGTTTACTACAGTATTTTGCATTTTTTGTTCATTCCAAACTGTCAAAATTACATTTTCGCCCAATACACGTCCGTCAGTATTACTTACTAAGAACAAAACACACACTACGCGTACAGTTAAATAAAATGCCCTTTTATGCTAAGAAAATCGAACGAAAGGAATACTAATACTCGCGACCGTCTTCCATTATTATCAAATCTTGTCCGACAACCGATATATAAAAGAATGGTTCATTCATTATTTTCTCGAGACAAGAATGAAACTTTTCACCGAGGTTTGTATACTATTTTATTTACAATCATAATTTTTAAATGCAAGTTATGCTTTTTGTTACAAAAATAATCACGTGAGAAATTAGCAAAGTAAGATCCCTGTATAATCAGATTACAGATAAAAAATGTCAAGTTGGCATTTTGACAATGGTACTACTATGGTGCTAAAAAAGTAAAACATACAAACTTAAATTAGTTGTGTTTTTGATAGATTCCCGTCAAAAAAGTGTTTTTGAAGACAATGAGCGATTCAGAAGAAATTATTTGTACTCCTCCTCAACTGAATGTTTGAAAAAAAATTGCTATATAAGAAGAGTCATGCAAGGTACGATAAAGTTTATAATGTTTTCAACAGCGAAATTGCCAAAATCAAAAAGCCGGTATTATAATGAGTAACGAAGAATGGGTAAAGTTAAGTAAACCATATGTTTGCACTGCACTTCGTTTAGACGTTCTAAATGAAAACTTCTTTTTACAATTAAGATTCGGGAAAATCACTCGCCATCCATTTGGCCACAGCTTGATGAAGTCTGTTTCCCAAAAAAAAAATTACAGTGTTTCTTAAGCTTCCGCATTGTGAAACATACACAAGACACTGCTTCCGAAGAACAGCAGGCACAACTATTAGTAAATAGCGGTGGTAACATTGTCTAGTTGAAAAGATTAGGGTGGTGGATATCTTCCACTGTAGTGGAAGGGTACGTCGACAAATCTACAGATTATCATGTTAAAATTGTCACAAAAATAATGCCAAATTCCAGTACTAAAAATGTTACCATTTCTACGCAGAATGTTCAGCATGGATTAACTATTTCTGTTACCGCTTATAACCAATCGAATGTCACAATTAATTTAGTAAAATAAAAATGTGAATAAAATTTATTGAGAATGTTTTAATGTACAATAAGAAAGAAACGTTTTGGTTATTCAATGTTGACATTGACATTGAAAGTAATCACTTTCCATCTGAATATATGTCAAGTCAGAAATATATTTCTTTCAAACTTATAGTATTTTTCAAATATCAACATTATACATATACATATATGGTTGTAAATAAATTTATATTTCTACTGTGTAATATAAATTCACATACATCCAACACAGTCAGAGCATATTTTTGTGAAAACTTTGTTATTGAACTGCAGACTAAAATTCAACAATATTTCGCATAGGAAGTACGGAAGTAGACACTACTCGATCTGCTTTTAGTTTTAGTGTTAATAAACAAAATAGATCGACAAACTAAACATTTCTGTTTCCTATTAAAATTTTACGCTAAACGAAACACACTCGATTCGATCGGAACCAATAACGGAACGCGGAATGTAAACAAATTTTGAAATTGGTGCTTCAAACGTAAAGTGCGCACTTATCGTGAGATTAGATAGAGAGCTTTGAATGCACTTAATCAACGTAACCCGGTCAGAGAAGAAATAGGTCGCAGCGATCGATTTTGATCCGTCTAGTATGATTATTTTTTTAACACAAACAGTGAAAAAATGAAGTCGGACTAATAATGAATCGTTTGAATGGAATAAGTAAAATTACTCTTTCTTGAATACAAACACAATGTTGACTGCTGTTAAATGGCAATTTCTGAAAAAGATTCAGCTGCAATGATTATAAAAATTGATTTAACAAATATGTTTTTAGTAGATTTTTATGAAATATGTATCCACACAAATGACAACAAAGATTCATAATTCTATTGGAAAAGTAGTATTTTATTTGAAAATATTAAGATCTTTAATGTCATAAAAAATCAGTTACAAAACCCATATTGAAATTGTTAGCAACTTGAATAATAAAACCTTATGTGGAACAGTCATAGTCGTGAATTTTACTAATGAAATTAACTTGCCTAATACGAGTCATTATATGATTCGTTATTAGTTTATTTTTTAATGTTATTTTTATTCAAAATGCTATATTAAAATTACCATTACATAAAACAGGTCTGACGTTGATGATACTGTGACGTCATATTATTTGTTTACAAACAGATTCCTCTATTTCATTAGCATAAATGCATCCACGTTTAGCAAATTATCGCTGGATGTTTTTACAAAATTGCTGTCACCCATTTTCGCACACTTAATAATTGACAAATGCTCAACAATTAATCTTATAACTTATAAATAACACTTGAAACATATATTAGGACACAAAGAAAACGAAAAAACCTGCGTTAGTCTAGGTTAACCTTCAAGACAACAAATAAAATTACGTCATATACACGTCGAGAAAGTCCGCAGCAGCTAGGCAGATGATTTAAATGATGATAATTTTAATATAATTTAAAATTGAATTGCTAATTATAAATATCTGTGTACATATACAGAGTGTTTCCTAGCCCTCCTGGCAAAATGAAGGAGGTGAATCCTGATTTAATTTGAAGACGAAAATGTGGCATAAAAGTATTTTGAATCTTGCTTCCTTTTCGAAATGCAGTGTGTTAAAAAACATTTTTTTATTTTTTATCTAGTATTATTTAATTTTTTTATTTTATATTTTAGCTAATGATATTTAGTAGACATTTCCATGGAAACTACATTTGTCTTCTTCATAAAAACGAAAAAAATACAAAAACAAAGTTTTTAATACCTTGTATTTCGAAAGCGAAGCAACATTCCAAAAGCCTTCATACCATATTTTCGTTTTTAAATTAGATGAAGAATCACTTCCTTCATTTTATCATAAAGGATAGGAAACACCCTGTAGAAGACAAATACAGTGATATATTTTGAGATATTATTTATTCAATAAAATTTTATTTCATACTAAATCTTGTGCGTGCCTATTATGCTGTGACAGTAAACATTTATGCGGAAAGAAATACAATAAGTAATTTTATTATGAAATATTAATAAATCTTACAGTAACTTTTTAAATTGGAATATCCATTTTTGGCAATGTTGAAAAAGTGTTGATAATGACGTCATCTACGAATGAAGTGAGGGCTTTACTTAAGTAACGTTCAGATAAACGTTAGTGCAATGGCACTGCAGTTGTACTGTTGTATTGTAATTGTATGGTGTTAAATATTATTTACTCTGTTTACATAAAATTACTGTAGACTTAAGAAGTTGGGGAATTTTTCCGCTGGAAGTTGGTGACATGCAAAAATTCAAGATTCTTGACCTTCAGAGAGGTTATGTTTATGTTTTGTCAACTACGTCCCTACGGAAATTGGTGGTTTTTATCATTTGCCTACCCTAGATAAAATATAAGCCTACAATCTGCAGGAATAGATGGTCTATTTGAATTTTTGGTTAAATCACAGTATACTGTGGGTTAAATGAGGCTCTACTAATTTCAGCAAGTCATCAAACACTGCCACTGTCATTCGGGTGAAATGAGAAAATTCACATTTTTGCAGGTTAAGTTTTTAAATTAGATTCTAATTTAGATATTTAGTTTAGAATTGATTCGTTTCTAAAAAAATGGATGAAGAGGACTGTTTGGTTTAGAAACAGTTACTTTTGCTGCTCTTATTCGCAGCGACGTATGTATAAAAACTATACATGAAAAAAAAAATGAAAAGAAGAACTCGGAGATGGTGGGTGCGACCTATTAACCGCAGATAGCACATGCAAGGTGATTTCTATAATTTATATAAAGAAATGCGAAATGAGAGTGCCGATTATTTTATCATTTCACCCGAATGACAGTGGCAGTGTTTGATGACTTGCTGAAATTAGTAGGGCCTCATTTAACCCATAGTATACTAGTATACTGTGATTTAACCAAACATTCAAATAGACCATCTATTCCTGCAGATTGTAGGCTTATATTTTATCTAGGGTAGGCTTTTAATTACTATTCGGCAAATGATAAAAACCAACAATTTCCGTAAATAGGGATGTAGTTAACAAAACATAAACATAACCTTTCTGAAGGTCAGGAATCTTGAGTTTTTGCATGTCGGCAACTTACAGCGGAAAAATTCCCCAACTTCTTAAGTCTACAGTAATTTTATGTAAACAGAGTAAATAATATTTAACACCATACAACACAACAGTACAACTGCAGTGCCATTGCACTAACGTGTATCTTAAGGTTGCGGTATTCTAAATAAGAAAGTACCTCGATCGTTGACTGACAGTGATATAAAACTGTGTACCGGGAAGTGCTGGATATCTAACGGAGAAAACTTGAACTGCAAATATTTAAAGAATGTCACAGTTGGAGTGCAGAAAATAACGGGTAGCCGAAACATGCCGAAACTGAGCTTGAAGGTCATGCGTTCGATCTGCGGCAAAATATTTACAACTCTAGCATCTAAATGGGATATCGATTTTTCCGTATTCTAAATTTCAGCGTTCAGTTGCAATTTATCCTTTGCAAATCTGTGCTTTGCAGTAGCAGTGGTTTTCTGTATTCTTTATATGTGTGTAATACTAGTGAAAATTATAGGACATTTTTATTAATTGAAGGTTCGATGGATTTAGAAAGGTATGTATATCATTATTTGTAAATTGAATTAAATAATAGGTACTTAATAATTATATATTTATATGTAACAGGAACAGGGGAGGGGATTCGAATCTTTAATTTATCAAATTTTAGGAATACATAATAGTTATTTATGTACAATTTTAATTGAAATAATTTTTGTCCAAAGAAGCTAGCCTTAAAATATGGCCCATCCTTTGCTGAACGCTCTGTAGACATTTTGCGGATAAATTACGATTTGAATCATAAACTTTATCATAAAAGAGCGCTCTTGGAGAATGTTGTAAGAAAAATTGACCATTATTGTCAGTTATTTTAAAAGATTAAGATGACAAAAGATACTTAATTTAATATTAACCATATAAATATTTAAATATGTAATGCCTATCTTAGTATGTACAAGCTATTTCGATTATAAATAAAACCATAATAAATTATCACTTTTAAAATTAAAAACGATTCAGGACTCGAATTTTTCGCATAATATTACAAATTTATCAATAAATTTAATCTTCTAAATAACGCCATAGAAATTCAATTGTCGCCGTCGCTTCCGGACAAGATATTTATTTCATAGACTATTACTAAAGTTTTGATTAATAAAAATCAAACCACTGTGTATAATACATATAGTTATAAAGGTAGTTAACTAAAAAAAATTTTACTATAAAATATGTCCGTATATATATATATATATATATTCAATATAACATTTTTAGGTTTGATTGGAGATGATAGCATAAAAGAAGTTACATGTTTGGAAAAGGTAGCTTTATCAGCAATTACTTTGATAGAAACAGTGGAGAAGAAAATGGTGCCTTGTTTATATAATGATAAAGATCGAGTGAAATTATAAAAAAACTCATAACTATTACTACCAAGTAAGTTAAAAAAGATGAAGTATTATCTATATTTAATCAGTACTGCTTGTCTTTTAGATTCAAGGGCAATTAGCAATAACAACGAGAAACCTATGTTATTTTGTAGTTTACATAGATGATAACAATGACCTGTTCATAGAAGAAATATATCGAGACAAAACATTTAATGAAAGTATGTTTAAAAAGTTGGAAAGATTTTATATGCACTGTTTAGCTCCAGAAGTGATATTAAATAGAAGAGGAAGAAATTTGAAATGTAGAGATCCTAATTATATTTTGGAGGCCCAGAAAGAAACGGAAATAAAAAAGAAACTTAAATTACAGTAAACAGTCGTTCAGTTCGAAGACTCCTGAAGTTAAAAACCTACTACATTTGTGAAGGGCACAAAATTTAAAGAAAAACGATATACTTACTCGCAATAAAGTTATTAGAAAACATTAACTAAATATAATTTCTTAGACGCTCTGGAACTCGAACGAAAATTTTATAGAACAGTGTTATATTAATTTTTCATGTAAACTGAACTCTCGAAATCATATCCGAACAACCCTGTATAATTTAAATATATTTTTATTTCATTATTTATCCCTTTTGTAATAGGTATTTAATAATACATAGTGAGACAATTCACAGAAGACAAATAACAATATACTTTTTGAAAAAAATTGTGTACTTGCAAAATAAAAGATAATAATAAAAACAATCGTTTTATGTTTCAACCTGACCCTGATATCTATTACATCTTTATTTGTGTGGTGATTTTAAAATATGTAAGCAAACTTATACGGCGAAAACTAGATGTCAAAATATATTGCTGAGATCCAATTTACCTAAATGTCAACCTCCAACGAGTTACAGTCATTTACAAGACGAATGCTAATAAATGTTTTAAAGTAAATGTTAAAAAAATCACTGGCGGCATGAGGACAATGTACACTAATATACAGGTAAGCGTCATTTGTTTCCTGCATCCCTGTATACTTCATATTACGATAACCAGCAGTATCAGTGGACAGATAATTTAACTGTAAGATTTTCCTTTTGAAATTTATAATTTTGAATTGGTTATCATTTCACTTTAAAAATTTTCAAATTCTGTCAATTTTGAAATTTTTTCAAGTTTGACTACATTTTTTTTAACATCCTGTATTTTAAAATTTGGATCAGATCGATTTAATTCTCTGAATTTTGCAGGAGTTTGGTTTGGTGTTTTAAACACCTGTATTTTTTCGTTAACAGTGTTCCAATAGTCCTTAGTTAATATTAACGACATTTTTGTAGTTCCCTTAATTTTGAGGTTTTTTTAAGGTCAAAATTTTCTCATAATTGCATACAGAACGTCTTTCGCACGTTCAATAACCGTTCCGAAGTGGTAAAATCGAAAATTTATATCAATAACAATGCAATCAAATGCATGTGGTATGTTTAATTCGTCTTGATTTCTAATATAATACTTAATTCCAAATTTTGCTCGCCCTGTAAACAGAATTTACTTTACCGCCACCTCTTAGTCAGAGGCTGAACTATTTATTGTTAAATTGAGTCAAATTTTTATAGTTTGTAACAGACTTCTAGACAATGAAGTTGACCGAACTTGCTGAGAAAATGACCCTTATGGAAAAATGCTAATACATTTTTAGGTACTGAAATTTATCAAACTAACTACTTTTTAAAATTGATATATAGTTCTAAATATTCCTATAACATAAACTTACTTAGTGTTACATATGAAATTGTTTAGGTTTATGTATAAGCACGATAAATTAATTGATAAAAATGTGACATTAGGTTAGCAGCAAAGACCAATATGAAAATACGTTTTTTTTAAGTTAAAACTTTGTTTAAACTATATTTAAATAGTAATAATGAATAGACAGAACTTTAAAGATTCTATTTGTGTGGTTATTTTTGTTCTTCAAGCTATATTTTTTGAGATTTCAGTACCTAAAAACACTACAAATACGGGTCATATTTTGCCAGAAATACGGCGACCTTAACGTTACTTTAATTACTTTCAAATTTTTACTGAGCCACCGTCTCACCGTACTGGCCTCCAATGAAATTTAAAATATATGAGAGACAGATTAGGAAAGTCTCTTTCTCTTCGATACGGATTCTAACACATGTAAGAAACTAATTTACCGGTTTCCTCTCTATTCTCCGCCGCCGTAAAATACATCAAAGTTAATTGTAAACAATGTAATCGGCCCAACAATGGCTCTTCTCCCGGCGTGGATAGGTCGTTAATAAACGGGATTGCTAAACAATGAGCATTGAGCTAGAACCCGAGTTAATGTGGGCGATCCAGATAACATATTTAGATAAACACCCGGTAATTACAACGTTTCAGGTTGCTCATGATCGCAATTCATATTGAGATAGGTTGCAAAATGTCTCCATTAATTACGACTGACGCCACGGATCTCGACTAAATGATAAATGGGCTCATTATAACTTTTTTTTATAAGAGCAGAAAAGTTAGAAAACAATACCTTAATTATGAATGATTAGTGAAATATATTTAATTCAAAGGATTAGCAAAAATAGTAGAAAGATTTCTGCATTAAAGAAGGCAGACAACGAAAGTATGGTTCGAAAGATTGTATTTAATTTTTTACTGGCAAACGGTGTGTCAAAAGAAAAAAAGTAAGCAGCCTTTTTCTGTTGTAAATTGAACAAGGATTCTAGAAATAGTTTTTGTTTCTAAAAAAACATTGGCGCACCATTTTTTCCCGAAGATCTGTCCGTACGCACTAGCAAGAAAAATAATATTTTTACGTAAAAATATGTATCTAGATTACCTATTCCAAGGTTCCAAATTTCATTTAAATATCTAAAGTAGTTTTAAAAATATTTATAAATTTGGAACTTTTGATAAAAGTTTTGACACCCTGTATCTTTGTAACGAAGCATTTTTCGAATATAGTTTATAATACAAACTGATATTATTTTGTAGTTCACTGTCTGCTTCTAAAGTTTCCGCTTTCGAAAGTGGACCACCCGGTATTTTGCCGCCGTGCCGGTCGCTGACTGATTGCTTTGTCTTGCGCAAGGTCAGTATTACAGTGGACCAGTTTCCAGTGTCGTGCAGAAGTGTATTTTTAAATCATCTCGAACTACATTCAACATTTGTTTTGGACACACATACATTTGCAAAACACAGTAACAAAATATCTCCTTATTGCAACAATCGTATTTCTGTCATATTTTTGCGGTTCTGCTAATTTTGTCGATTGGATAAATTATAAAATACTGGACGTGCTCGCTATCATCTACCACAATTTAGGAGGATTTGGAAACATATTTTTAATTCAAAAAATGACTATCCAGACGACTATCATTATAATAAAATTAACGGACGACAGTTGTCTTGCAACATTGTAGCTGCTGACCAAGGACAACCGAGACCATAGAAGACATCGGGACCAGGTGGAGCAACAAAAGAATTTTACATTTATGGAAAACGCACTTCGAAAAAAAAAACGAGACAGGGGACAGATGCTAGAGGAATGCGGGTATAGCTGCCGCAGAACATGTAGGTGGTGACTTTTTGTTGTTTACTTACGGATGGCTTGGTTGTACAATGAATTTACCTGAAACAAAAAAAAACGAATTAAACATTTATCCGTCAACCAACAAACATAATATGTACAGACAAAATATACAGGGTGTAACACAAAAGCAGGTCATCCCGTTAACAGCGTATTTTTGGCGGGAAAATATGACGATTTAACCTTACTTATCTATATACAAGAATGCCTGTCTTAAAATATACAGGGTGTTAAAGTTGACTATTTTATCCCCTCTTTCTGACGTAGGTACGCATATAGATGATTTTTTATAACGTCAAAATGTAGAATTTTGTTTAGAATATTTTATTACTCTTGATCAGTTCTCTTAATTTTCGAGATAAATTAAAATATTTTAAACAAAATTCCACATTATGACGTTATAAAGAATCGCCCATAGGCGTACGTCAAAACAATTTGGGGGGGATAAAATAACCCCCTTTCCCCAATTTCTACGTCTGTTTCTTAGACATCGCTTACAATAATCCTCTTGAGGATTTAGTTGATAACAAGAAGTATATGTATAAAGATTCAGTGATACACGGAAATCTGAAAAAATTATAACGAAAAAACAATTTGAAAAGTTCAACTTTAACACCCTGCGTCTTTTAAAAGAGGGATTTTTGTATACAGGTAAGTATTATGCACAATAATGATGCTAGATGGGGCATTTTCTAAAATCACTACTTTCAGGTTTTCACAATATTTCAACAATGACAGCAGATATCTTGAATTTGTTTGGTTTGTTTAAAGATCATGAAACGGCGTAATATTTTTCTAATTTGAGCCACCCTGTATTTTCTATATACCCTTGTATACATAGTACCGAACAGTATGTTTGATTTATTTAGAAAGTGACAAACTATAAAGAATAAAACACTATTAGAAATATGTATTTTTCGATCCACTTTCTTCCCTTGTAAATATATTTTAGTAACAGTATCCTCCTGAAACGGCAACGAGAATTCTATTCATCCACCTATACAGGTTAACTGTCGTCGAACAACGAAAGTGTACCAAATCGAGAATAGATTGATTTACAACTTAATTGCGACTACTTACCCCACATCATTCTGAAATAATAAAACTAGAACGACTCATAGAAATGTTCTACTACAATAGATTCACCTGTCACAACACCCGATTTAGGGCACCAGGTACGTACAATGTACAACTTAATTGCACCTTTAGGTACTCCCTTGTGTGTACGAAACGCTATTGTCAGTATCGCCTATATTTTTGTAAACATTTCCACGCTTTTAAACTGGCCTGAAAAGAACTGGAACTGTGCCTTAGTCACACAAATAGAACGGAAAGATTTATAGTACGAGAATAAGTTTCTCAATATATATTTTCAGAATTTACAGTTAAAAAAAGAATAGTAATATAATGTTTACATTTTTGCACTAATAATATCCAAACACGATTTTACTACTAAGTTTTTGTGCGAACTGTCTTAAAATGTTTTTCAAAATCAAGTAATCACTGTAACTGAAAATAAAATGGCAATTGTTGACAAAAATTATTTGAAAGTGACAGTTTTCCAGTACCTGAAATTTTTAACTGTAAAAATAATAGAAATTTCGAGCGACGTTGAACTGCTGCCCCAATGCAGCCAATTCCGTAATTTCAAATCTTTTACCGGAGAAATCGAGGCGGCGCGCGGCGGTATAAAATGCGTATCAGCAATTTAAAGAGTGATGTTGAAGCAAATAAAGAAAGAAATATATCCGAAAATATGCTGTTGGCATAATTTGCAGAAAAGTCTTAGAAGGTGTCTTCCACGTTATGAACAATACGAGCCCCTTCCCATTTCAGTTGGCCCACCATAGGATTTGGCAGAAATTTTGTTTTTATGAAGCAAAAATAAAAGTACAACATTAACCTGTAAATTTATTTATCTCTTAAACAGTATTTTAAACATAATAAATAAATATGAAGCAACGAAAATCAATATCTAACAGAAAATAAAGACAAATAGAGAAAATAAGAACAAGTAGCGTAAAACTAACAAAACAATTTTAAAATTCACCACTGGGTAACATCGCCTTTATTTTTTATTACAGCCGCAATTCGTTGGGGCATAGTATTAACCAAGCCTTGACATAATTCCGGTGTAAAAGAATCCCATATTTCCTGAAGTCTTTGCTTCAGCTCAGGGATATTTCTAGCAGGATGTTTTCGTAGCACCTTTTTCATCTCATGCCACAAAGTTTCTATTGGTGATAGATCCGGACTGCTAGAAACCCATTCTAAAAGTGCAATACCATTATCCTTTATCCACTTTAATGCTTTCTTTGAGGTGTGACATGCTGCACCACCTTGCTGAAACACAAATTCTTGGCGGGATGTCAAGCATTCTTCCATGATCGGTAAGAGCGATTCTTCCAAAATGGCTAAATATTTGTCCGTATTCACAATGCCGTCAATAAAATGAAGTTTTCCCACTCCTTTAGCTGACATGCTACCCCAGATCATGACTGATGCAGGAAATTTCACCTTTCGTTTGAGACAGTCCGGATGAAACGCCTCATTTTTCTTTCGAATAACTCGACTGCGACTGTCTCCAACACACACTTCAAATCTGGCCTCATCACTCCATTGTATTGTACGCCATTGCTGAGTTGTCCAATCCTTATGTTGTCTTGCCCACCTTACTCTATTTTTCTTCTGCTGCAGTGTTAAAAGCGGCTTTTCTTTGGCCTAAAGCAAAATATTGTCATTTCTTATTTTCCTACCGCAATTTTGCTTATTAAAAAATTTACCTTATAAGTGCCAAAACCCATTTTATGAGCCTCCCTGTGCGTTGTGGATCTCGAAATTCGTCTCCCAACAGCGTCACTCCATAGAGCACTTAGCTCTAAGTAATTAGCTCGCCTATTTTTCTGGATAATCCTCTTCAACGAACGTCTATCCACATTTGTAATTTTGCTTTTTTTAATATATTGGGGCCTTGCAGCAACTGAGCCGGTATTTTTATACAGTCTAACTATGTTTCTTACACTATACCGCGATAACTCTAATAAATTTGCAATTTCCGAATTTGATTTGCCGGAATTGAAAAATTTAATAATAAGTGAACGAATTTTCTCATCAATAACCTTTCCTCTACCCATTTTAAAAAAACACAACTACTTAAGTACTTGAAGCTATACTAAATGCGTACTGACAGCTATATGAATATTAGCAACTGTCACGGTGTCAGTTTTCCACAGCAATCTTTGAATTATAGGCATCCTTTGTACCAGAACAAACATAGGTTGATTTGCTGTATTTACAAAATTTTTGCTTTTCCTTGCAAATTTAAATAGAGAGCAAGGACTTTGGTATTTTTTACTGGACATTATTTAATATACTCTGCTAATTACTTTGGGGCCTGAAAACAACCTGTAGTATTTGTTATGTTTTGGTGCTGGCCAAAAAACTAATATTTCAGTAGGTGGGCGAACTGAAATGGGAAGGGGCTCGTATATTACTATGTTGAAATCAACACTTACAATAGCATTCATGCGAATTTCATAATGAAATTCACATAATTTCGAGAAGAAGGTATAAGATACCACTGTTACAGTACACTGTATTCATTGTCCATCCGAAATTATTTGAATTTCATTATAAAAGCATAATTTCGAGACGGATGTCGCTCTCCGGCGACCGGAGACAGACTATGAATACCACCGTTAATGTTAAAGAAAACGTGAATTTTAAGAAATTTGCCAAGTTGGTTCCATATTTGAAAAAATTGTCAGTTGGAAATTATCCTAAGAAATCTAAGGTACTAACTCGAGTGAAAGTTAATCAATTCATAAGAAAGGCAGATGATGAAATCTATTTGACGGATAAGGTACATTTGTAATGATTGTTTAATGTGTTTTTTAAATTACTAAGGTCGTTTTAATACTGGGTATTTTGGGTGCTTGTCACCGTGACGAACTTACTAAAATGGCGGTCGATGACATACTAGATAAAGATTCCATTTTGATTATACAACGAATTTTTAGTTTCAAATTTAGATTATATTGGCATTTACCGAAAATATGCTGCTTTTCGTCCAAGTTATGCTACCAGTCGCCGATTGTTTCATAAGTATAAAAATAAAAGAGGTTTATCCAAGTTGTCGGAATAAATTGTATTGGAAGGATACCCAGCTTAATAACAAAATAGGTACTTAAAATTACAAAATTTTTATGCCTATACTGGTCATTTTCTCTTCGGAGAACTTCAGCTACACTTCTTGCTAATCCGGGGAGCGATATATGTAGTCTGAAGCGACACGGAGGATGGAAATATTCGACCGTGGCCGAAGGATACGTCGAAGATTCTATCAATAATAAAATTCAAATATCACATAAAATTTTGGACTGTGAAATTTCGGGATCAAGTGCTACCACCTCTACAGCAATTGTTTCCACGTCAAAAACTGACAGTTTTCCAACCCCCAAAACTGCAGTATCACAAGCTGAATGTGACTTATCTGGTTTAGGAACAAATATTGGGTCGTGTACTGGCTGTACCATTAATGTTAACATTGTAAATCATAAATAAAATAAGGTAGTGTAAAATTTTGTCATACTTTGAAAAAAGTGTTAATTATTGTTAAACGTTTAAAAATAAATGATTTCTTGGATTTTTGCATGATTGAGGATCACAAAGGTTAAAATAAAAAAATCTAATATAGTCAACACTGCACTATAGTGCATGAAATATTTATTTCGCACACTATTTCGCGCACGATGTCATGGTACCGTAGGAAAATCAAAAAAAGTGTCGATGCGCGAACTTCTTCATTTTTTGACTGTGTAGAAAAAATGCATTAATACTACTTTAACAGTCACGCTTCTAAGCTTACACTTAAATTTTAAGAGAGGCATCTCGTATATAGAAGAAAAAACAGTATTTGGTGATCCTATAAGCAATAAACAACATCTTCAAGATGATATTGTAGCCATAGAACGCTGGTGTGAAAACTGGTTGATTCCTTTGAATAAAAATATATGTAGTGTTTTACACATAGGTAAAAATAATCCGGAACACCTATACACCTTTAGTGACGGGGAGCCAGTTACATCTGTTGATAGTCAAAATGAATTAGGAGTTACTATAAACAGCACTCTTTCGTGGTCAAAACATATCAGTTACGCTGTAAAAAAAGCAAATAGTGCCTCGTATGTAATAAAAATATCCTTCCAATATCCGAGCAAGCAAGTATCACTAAAACTATACAGGGTGATTTTAAATAAAGTAGCAATGAGACCACATATTCCTTAGGTAAAAATAAACCGATTTAACCTAATATACCTATATCCCAAGTCGCTTAATAAAAAAGATACAGGCTGTCAAAGTTAAAATTTTACTTTCGATATTTGTAGATAACTTCTTAAAAAATCCAAATATTTACTTACAATTTGTAAACCAGGGGTTTTTGCGGGTGGGAAATTCAAATTTGTTTCTAATTTTGATGTCACTAGTAGAGGGCGCCACCTATGGCACATCATGTTTCTTTTAAATGGCAGAACTTTTTTGCAGCTTAGTGTATCCATCTGACTATAGAAATAATTGATTCTCCTACCTGTTTTATTTGAAAAAGGTACACCTTGCTAAAGTCGTTAGGAGTAACCATTTTTGAAATAATCCTATTTGAAATGCTGAGTGCACCGAGTAAAAACTATTTTGCTTTAAGGTAAAGTGCCTTTTATGCTGAAGATACAGCAAAATATTACTTGAAAAAGTTGTTTAGAATGGTAAATTATGAAGACGTGCAAAATTTCAAGAAGATCGGCGAGGTTTGATAAAACTATTTTTCAACAAAGCACAAAGATTTTATCAAAGCAGGCCGATCTTTTTGAAATTCTGCACATCTCCATAATTTACCGTTTGCTATATTTTCAGTAAAAAAGTCAATTTACCTGAAACGATCGGTGCACTGAATAATTCAAATAGGATTATTTCGAAGACTGTTACTCCTAACGACTTCAACAAGGTATACATTTTTCAGATATAACAGGTAGGAGAATCGATTGTTTCAATAGTCAGATGGATACACTAAGCAGCAAAAAAGTTCTGCTATTTAAAAGAAACATGATGTGCCATAGGTGGCACCCTCTACTAGTGACGTCAAAATTAGAAACGAATTTGAATTTCTCACCCGCAAAAAACCCTGGTTTACAAATTTTAAGTAGGTAAATATTTGAATTTTTTAAGATTTATCTGCAAATATCGAAGATAAAATTTTAACTTTGACACCCTGTATCTTTTTTATTAAGCGACTTGGGATATAGATATGTTAGGTTAAATCGGTTTATTTTCACCTAAGGAATATGTGGTCTCATTTTTGCTACTTTATTTAAAATCACCCTGTATAGGACGTATATTCGCCCTCTGTTGGAATACTGTGTTAATATATAGTCTCCTTCTCTCGATCAGAATATGTCTTTACTTGAAGGCGTACAGAGAAGTTTCACAAAATGGATACCTGCCCTTAGTAACTTATCCTATCACGACCGTCTCCATGAAATTGACATTTCTGTTTTAAATAACAGACGACTTCGAGGCGACCTTATCCAGGCTTATCGGATACTATGTGGTAATACTTATAACAGTGACAAAGAAAATTTCAAAACTTCTGTACGACAACATTTCTTTCTAAATAGATTGTTTACTCACTGGAACAACCTACCTTAATCAGTTGTGTCAGCACCTTCCATAAATATGTTTAAAAATCGACTGGATGAGTGGATGTCACGGGAGTTAGTGCAAGTGCGCGATATATAGTTCTTTATCGAGTGCGGGTAATGGCCTGTTTCGTTGGTTTTGTGAAACAAATGTTTATTGTAAGGGCATTTTTGTCTATTGTTATTTTATTTTATCCTTTGTATATTTGTTTAATTTGCTGCCTACTGTTTTTTTTTATGTTTTTTTTCATGTATTTTTAAATTATTCTTGTTATGATTGTTACCTTCTGGACATCATTGTGCCTCTGTCTTTCTAATTAAATTAATAATAACAATAATAATTCGATAATTACCCAAAAACTCATCGACACAAAATGCCAAATTGCGCTATACTACCACACGGAATCGTGCCTACCTGGATAATAGGACTCAGCATCGCCTATAAACTTCTAGGAAGACCGTTATCTCGGTATCTCACAATTTCGAAGCAAACGAAAGTGATAGATCATAAATAATCGGCGGCGATATCTCATAAATATTTCGCAGCAGCAGTGGGTAACATTTCGCGAGCCTTATAATAATAACAATGTATGTGCCGACTATTGACTTATTGACATTTTGTTCCATACTTGGCGAGGCATGGTCTCGTATACCCACCTGAAGGGAACTGCTCGTTGCGCCTTATAAATTTTGACCTTTTATGTGTTTTCCTTACTCGCCGCGCACGCTTTTGCACTGCGATATCGCATTAGCATTAAAATTGGGTTCGCGACACGTTTTTCAAAAAAAAAAAGTAATGGGCTTTCTATATTGCTCTTATGCAAACCTCGAGACTAGACAACATGCTTGGTTCTGGTAATCAGTGAAGATAGACCAAATACTTTTTAACTACACTACATGAAGTTCTAATCTTTTTCTAACATCTCATTAACTTGTTTGTCTATTGCCTTCGTAGAGTATAGCCATACACAGGGTGTTTAGGGGGCAATATGCTGATCTTATTTTTATTTATAGGTATTGCAATGGTAGTGGATATCGAATATGCTTCCCGAAGAGTGCCAGATAGAAATGTATTCCAGAGAGTCTTCAACAATGCACGTGAAATTGGGATGTTTCTCAGTGTGAAAATTACATTTGAGAGTCAAGCTGGTCCTGGTCTTGCAGTGGAAGAAGAAATTTTAAATATGGTAGAACATAGCCCGAGTGTAAGTACAAAGCGCATTGCAACCCGTCTCCAAATTAATCAAACTACGGCATGGGAAGCCTTTAACAAAAATGGTTTAAATCCTTTCCATATTTAGCGCGTCCAGAATCTTCAGGACGGTGGTAATGATTTGCGGTTGCATTTTTGCAATTGGATAAACGCAAACCATACACTTTACAAATATATTTTGTTCACTGATGAGGCTCAATTCTCTCATGATGGAGTAAATAATTGTCACAATGAACATCGTTAGTCAGCATGCCATGGTGGAAAGTAACTTTCAGCATCGGTTCAGCATTAACTTGTGGTGTGGTATGATTAATAATAATAATCAATTACTTGGCCCAGTTCTGCCAGATGCTCGTCTCATTGAAGCTAGATATGTAGAATTTTTAAAAAATAATTTGCCAGATCTACTGGACGATGTTCCATTGGATATTAGGCAAAACATGTACTTTCAGCATGATGCTGCCCCTGCTCATTTCAGTCGTGTTGTGATCAATCATCAATCGCTTTTCACAACACTGGATTGACCGAGGTGGTTTCCAAAATTGACCAACAAGGTCACCAGATTTGAATCCCTTTGATTACTGCCTTTGGGATGGTTTAAATCATTAGTATTAGCAACAAAAGTGGACACAAGAGAGGCGCTATTCGATCGGATTGTCAATTGTGCAGCACTCATAAGAGAAAATCGCCGTGCACTTCAACGAGCTACCCGTCCAATCCACAAACGAGCTGATGCATGCATCGAGACGGACGGTGGTATATTTGAAAATATAATTTATTAATTTCGATTTATTACATCTTTAATCTATGTTATAATTTATAATACCTACAGAATAAACACTTTTCTTTACTGAGCAGGTACTTTTTCTGTTCATAGAAAATACACCAGCTTCTTGTCGCGTCCTTTGACACTTTTTGCCAAATATATATTATTTCGTGTTATTAAATAAAAGTAGATACAATTTTGTACAATATTCTTGTTGTAAATGCAAATTACTACAGCGATGTTTTATCAATCAATATGTAATATGAATCTTTAAAACACATATACTGTAAATAACTATTACAAAACAGTAAAAAATATATTTTTAATAAAATAAACAAGTTTTGGATGTAGTAAGTAGTATATGCATGTACTTTATATATAATGATATAGCGTATGTACGCACAAATAGCCTTTTGATACAAAATAAATGGTACTTTTCCAATAACACGCATTTATCTTGTCTGCAAGCAGTCTGAGGCGCAACAATACCGCTTCTATGCATGGGAACCGATT
Source organism: Monochamus alternatus (assembly GCA_037114965.1). Lineage (NCBI taxonomy): Eukaryota > Metazoa > Arthropoda > Insecta > Coleoptera > Cerambycidae > Monochamus > Monochamus alternatus. The sequence continues at coordinate 5,217,506 of CM073426.1, read as the reverse complement.
AAATCTTGACAGCTGGATACGAAAATTAATTAACACTTAAATTAAGCATTCATTATTTAAGAAAAATTGGCCATTCGTCACGGATACGATTTTCTGAACCGCGGCACAATAAAAATGTTTCTTAAGAAGTTTATTGTCAGGTCATTTCCACTTAGCTGGCACCGGGTTGGGTAATTCCGCTGAAAACGCCGTTGATATTGTCTGAAGGCATGTAAATTTGCAAAATATAACTTGTTACCACGACAAAATACAGTATGTATACCTCTGGGAAAATGCATTAGTATAGAGAAAAGTAAAAAAATATTACAAAAGCTAATAATAAAGAATATAAGGGTAGATATTGTGAGTGTAATTCAACGCTGGTCGGGGCTTTAGTCTGCAGAGAGTTAATTTCACACAGTATTGTTAATACCTAAAAATATATAAAATAAATGTGAAATATGTAAACCTTTTTTGTTATACAATACAGGCTGTTTCTTAGGTAGAAGTCAAAAATCCAGGGTAGTATTATGTGACCAAAAGTAAAGGGTATATCTATAAAATTTTTCGATTTAATTAATTAGCTAAATGTATTCGCTGACTTTCAGATTTATAGGTTTTTGGGGAAAAAAAAATAAAAACCTACATTTTTAACATTTTTTAGAAGCACTTATCTCGTCAGGGAGGACTCAAATCGAAAAATCAAAAGAACCCCCTCTACAATGATCCAAGGAACACACTCTTCAAAGGAGCGTACATACTCATGGGATACTCCCTGTAATGTTGGAAATGGCCACCTTCAGCTAAGATGCACATGCAAAAATTTCAGGAGTTGCTCTTACCACATCACATCCAGCTATAATTTGTTGACGTAAGTGCTCCTCAGGTTCTTGTAATCTAATGTCTTGAGATGTCCCCAAACAAAAAAATCAATAGGGTTCATATCGGGTGATCTGGGTGGCCAAGGGTGACCTGGTTCTTGAGTGCATCGTCGTTCAGGTAAAAAGTTGTCAAGAAAATATCTGTAGGAAGCACCAGTTAAGGTAAAAAGTAAAGCCCAACAAGAAAATTTCCAATAATACCACAAACATTCAAAGAAAACTAATCTAGTACTAGTATTGGGGTTTTCTTCAATTTCGAGCTTCTTCCAACTCACACCTTCTAACACTCTTAAGGTTTTCCAAGAATTGTAAATGAGTCTGACTCCGAAAGACGTTGAATAACATTCTCGAATTTGGAGGATTTGGAAATCTTTCCATATAAATGCGCCTAGCCTCAGTACCATTTCGATCTGCAAGGCCTTAAATGTAAACCGTATTGGTCATTTCAGCATTTGAATATGCATAAATCATGATTAAAGCTTTTTAAAAAATAAACTTCATTTGACAATACACAATTTAAATAAGACGGTTTCTTATTATTATCGCTTTGCATGGCCTCCCTAACATATGTTTAAGTAATTTAAGTAGCCCTGTAAAAATGCACTAGATCAATTAAATGAACTTAAGAGGTTTATAAATTAGTGTTTAACAAAACTAGACCAGGTAGAATCGGTAAATGAAGTTTTCTTTTATGTTTTTTATGAATATATAATTTTATAACAATTATCGAACGTGAGAAAGACCGTTCCCTATACGAAGTGTTGAACAATTTTTGATCGTTAAATAAAATCAAAATCAAGAGAATTAAAAAAATGCAATAAATATGGTGTATCCTCTTATCACTTTTCTTCTTCTGTGATTTACTTCGAATTTTCTGTTTTATTTTAAAAGAACTCGCGTCTAATCTATTGCTGTGCATAAATCGTATAAGCCGTGCTAGTCGATTGAAATGTTACATTATTTTGGACTTAGCGTGCATTTTTTAGAGGACGCAATTTTATTGTTTAGATGTGAGGGGGGGGGGGTCAAAAAAAACTTAACTTGAAGTTTGTGGGGTCTCAACCCTCCAACTTCGGCCGCCATATTCAAAAAGGGGGTTAAATTGCATTTATCAGGCAAACTATTGGTCATACAAATTTTTTTTAAATACATTTTTTATTGCAAATTGAATCCTCTATAATTTTAGTCCAGTAACTTTTTGTTGTAAAATCAAAAAATAACAAAGATATTAAAGAAAAACATTCAACATTTTTGGACAAATTTTCTTTTGGACGCCATAATTTATTTTTTTATTTTAAAAGAAAAATGACATCAGAGCATTTTTGTAGAGTGGTTTTCAACGAATTTTTATTATATACTTTTCTTATTATATTCATTAGTTTGGGTTTTACAGCGCTGTGAAGTGAACACTAATTTTCCCTATAGTCCATTGAAAAGTTACATTTGGGATTGCATTTTTAGAGGGTGCAATTTTATTGTTTAGATGTGAGGGGGGGGGGGTCAAAAAAAACTTAAGTTGAAGTTTGTGGGGTCGCAACCCTCCAACTTCGGCCGCCATCTTGGAAAAAAGGGGTTAATTGTTTTTAGCACTTATCAGGTAAACTATTGGCCATACAAAAATTTTTAAAAACATTTTTTATTGCAAATTGAATCCTCTACAATTTTAGTCCAGTAACTTGGTTGGTTGTAAAATCAAAAGTAACAAAGATATTAAAGAAAAACAATTAAAATTTTTGGTGGTAGTGGGGAAAAGAGTCAATAACTATTAGATAACAATATTGAAATGTCTATAATAAAAAACATTATTATAAAAATAATTAAAAACTATGCCATCTCATTGATATAAATTTATACTTATATCAGTAGGGAAAATTAGTGTTCACTTCACAGCGCTGTAAAACCCAAACTAATGAATATAATAAAAAAGTATATAATAAAAATTCTTCATTGAAAACCACTCTACAAAAATGCTCTGATATCATTTTTTTTAATAAAAAAATAAATAAATTATGGCGTCCAAAAGAAAATTTGTCCAAAAATGTTAATTGTTTTTCTTTAATATCTTTGTTATTTTTGATTTTACAACAAAGAGTTACTGGACTAAAATTGTAGAGGATTATGTATTATGCAAATGTTTATAGCCAAGGCGTTCCTGAGCAGCTAAGAAATTCATTAGCTGCCTTGTTCCGAATCCAATTTGTAGTGTCAGTGGAAGTTAACATGACTAATTAGTTTTATACAGGGTTAACTATGACTAAGTACAAAAATTTTAACCACGTGCTCAGGAAGGTCTAAAAGACAATAAAATTTTTTTTTCGGAATTCTAGTTCGATGTTTAAAAAATGGGGCAAAATCCAAGGTGTTTTTTCCCGACGTAAGTAATCGACCTGGTCAACACCGCCAAACCAAATAGGTACCCCGCTTTACACAAAAAGAACGATCGAGGGAAGGAGAGGTCCACAGGAAGTATAAAAATCTTTAATTTAAACAAGTAAGAACACAGAAGATGATTCAAGATTCTTAATATCTCTCCAAGTATCAATCCTGGAAATAAATATTAGTAAGGTAGGTGCTGCCTCTCTGTGCTACCATACCGTATTTCTCATTAAATCATTAAATAATAATCTATATTTTGTAAAGATTTTTTTTCTTTCAAAGCGGCTTAAATAGATACACGTGTCAATGGACCTGTATCTTTGATATTTGACACCTTTGACTGGCAGAATATACCTAACCTCGCGGCTGACAGAAGGTCAGTGACAGCGATAAATAGGGATTTAATAGTTTTGAAAATAATTTTTTTTGGCTTTATAAATAAGTTTGGAATTTTTTTGAAGGGTGATTCCATTAATTCTTATTTTTCCCTATCCCTTCTTAAAATATTTGTACTAAGTCATAGTTAACCCTGTATAGCGACAAATGGAGAAATACTGGAAATATAAATGATTCTCCCTACACGATGATTACTTTCTGCTAGAAAAATGAACAGCAGATCTGATCTGATCTTATTAACTCTATACAGGGTATTCACGAAAATATCAGAAATCTCTCGGGTGCAGATCGATTTTTCTTGAATAACTTTTAAAGTACTCAATAGAATTTAAATTAAACCTAATGAGATGGACACTAGTCATCTTATTTTTTCATGTTCTATCTGCATCCGAGAGATTTCCCACCCCGTATATTTTTCCATATACAGGGTGTTAATAAACCAGGCTTTTAAATATCTGCCAGGAATAGAATAACATGCGGTTTAAAACGCACTGTTAGGAAGTTAGACGAAGTTAAAAGAGTACAAGTGAAACTGTTTTTTTTTCTGTTGATATTGGGAATGGTTTTCAAGTAAATTGGGTTTGAGATGAATAATGGTAATTTTGAATAATGGGCCTATTAATTTTTCCAAAAACCCCAAATCTCCGTCACTGATCGATAGATTAAAAGTTTTTAGTAGTAATGTATGTAACAAATACACAGTACTAGATTTAATAGAAACAAACGGCAAATCTTTAAATCAAATATGAGTTCAAGCGATAATTTGCCATCAGATTTTAAAAATATGAGTGCCAATATTGTTCCCAATCTCATTCCAGAAAAATCAAAAATGTATTTAAAAAAAATTTGTATGACCAATAGTTTACCTGATAAACGCTAAAAACAATTTAACCCCCTTTTTCCAAGATGGCGGCCGAAGTTGGAGGGTTGCGACCCCACAAACTTTTTTTGACCCCCCCCCCCTCACATCTAAACAATAAAATTGCGTCCTCTAAAAAATGCAACCCCAAATGTAACTTTTCAATGGACTATGCCTCCAAGCGGCATCAGAAGATCTGGCCTAGTGACCTTTGCGCCTACGAGTTCCATTTTACGCGCGACCGTAGGTAACCGAGGTAGGCCTCCCCAGATCTTGTTGCGACAAACGATTATCGATAACAACGCACAACTTAAAACTATTAACAACAATATAATTATTGTTTGTAATATCTGATGAATTCCGTTGACCCAATTGCGCCGCTTGTTAAAAGTGAGATTAATTTTATAATAGTAATTATAATTAAGCATTATTATGCTTGCTTTGCCCTACTTTTTTTTAATTCATTGAAATGTAAATGAGCTTATCGCAATAGCTCGTACGCCGTTTCGAAATTACTAAATGCTATTTTGAAGAAGTTTATTAATTTTATTATGGATTGTTATCGCGGCAAATATCTCACAAATGGCTCTATTCCATTACTGCACTGCATTTATTTAGTTAATGCACTTCAATGTATGACAGTTAAACACATTTTTTTAAAATGTTACAAGTTCTGTTACCACACTCCTAAATTTGTAAATGGGTACAATTATACATATTTATGGGACTTTAATGTAATTTCACTTTAGGTGGCCATTTCTCCTGCCAGATTTAGTACCGTTAGACTTTAATTAACTACGTTGCTGATTTACATTACAGATATTCCAGGGAATTCACGGCGTATTGCAACAGTGTGGCGTATCACACACGAGGCTCAATTATATCCGTACCGTGTACAGCGTATCCAAGCATTAATATCAGGGAATTGGATGAGAAGAACCGGTACCATGGCCGCCTCCATCTACTGACTTTAAATCATTTGGACTTATTTTTGTAGGAATATTTAAAAAATGAAGTATATTGCACCGAAGCGGGCACTATTGATGATTTAAGCAGACGTATCGTAGCTGCTGCCACTAACACACAAGTTCAAAACGGATGCTGATGATATATCTCTCGTAATTTCTGATAAAATTTTTAGTAATCTAAAAAGTAAGTGCTCTGACATTTTAAATAATATTGTTCACTATTTCACTGATCTTAATTTATATTTTAATGTTGAAAAAACTGAAATTTTACGCATACATACCTTTCTACATAGGGGAGACCGGGTACGAAAGTAACACGGGTTGGTTGTAACAATAAGTCTATTGTCTTTCTAAAGAGGTTTGTCTATGATATTATATCATCATAGAGTCGGCAGTGAAATCTGCATTAACTTATTTGAACAACAATATCCGTGGTGTATTTTAGTTCGAGTTAAGACCTGCACGGTGCAAAATAATATGTAAAGTAAGTTTTCATTCTTTATCTTAATCTATCATAGTCCTAGAACTGAACGTTATTTTGAATTATTTTATTGGCTTGTTCAGTTGATACCAATATTGGTTAAAATCTAAGCATGGTATTTTAATTAAAAATAATCGTTAAAAAAAGTTTTAAGGAAGTATCCTGTCAATCGCGTGAAAAGGCGTAATGGGACAATTGTAACAATGCCATAGGGGGACGATTGTAATAATGCCATAGGGGGACGATTGTAACATGTTACAACCGTCCCTAATATTTAATACCTATGATCATATTTGTCATATTTAAAATGATAATTATGTAGATATCCAGATAATTACTTCAGTATTTGTTATACTGTGTGGGAATATACAAATTCATTCTCTTTATTTAGGATGTCTAACAAAAGACAACGAACAACAGATCGTGGGAAAGATTGTTATGGGTTGGGAAAAACTTGGTCCATCTCAAATATGGAATATGGACGAATCTGGCGTAAAAACCGTGCAAAAGCCAGATAGGGATAGGATTCTTTGTTATTACCAAAAAAAATTATTATTATTTTATATTTTTGTTTCATTGTTCTATTTTTTTATTATTTTTTATTTTTCAAATAAAAAAAATATATTATGTACCTACACTACAACTTATTTTTATATAGGTATAATCAGTAAACAAATACCTTGTAAATGCTAACATTCTATACCTAGTTATTACCTATTATTCATATGTTACAAACGTCCCCATGTTCTGTCACTTTTGACCCATACCATTGGGTAGGTTGTAACGACGTACACTCTCTACTTTTTTATTAATTGTACATCAATATGAATTTTAATTACTTCAATATTATTTTTCTTCTATATATAAAATGCCAAGGAAACGACTTATAGTAAGTAAATTTATATAACTTTGTAAATTTTTTATTTATCCGGCTTTACAAAAATATGTTACTTTCGTACCTGGTCTCCCCTAATGTTGAAGATATAGCTCTCGATATTTACAATAATGCATCGTTGTATAACAAACATGATAGCATACGATTTTTGGGACTCAATTTGGATGAAAATCCCATTGTGAAAAAATAGTTTGTAAGCTCAATAGACTAAGATTTGTATTTGTAAACTTACGTTGACTACTTACTATAAAACAATTAATAAATGTATATTATGCAACAGTGGAAGCAATATTAAGGTATGGCGTCTGTTTTTAGCCTAATTCGACTAATGTTTCTAAAGTGTTAATTGCGCAAAAGTCTATTATTCGATGCATAGCTAAGGTATCTTCGAGAGAATCATGTAGGCCATTTTTAGGGACTATGATATATTAACACTGACGACCTTGTATATTTAGGAGATAAGTAAGTATATATTCAATAACGCAGGCATATTTAATTCTTACAATACCCGTCAAAAGCATCACTTTCACCTACCGTTTACTAGAATCAATTTAACACAAAATTCTCCTAAATATATTGGGTTAAAAATATTTAATAAACTGCCTTGACTACATAAAATCTTGTTAAAATGTTCCAAATTTGTTTGAAGAAATATTTGCTTGATAAGTCTTTTTATTGTTTCTCTGAGTATATGTAAACCATGTGACTGGGTTTTATTTTACTTTGATGTACTTTTTGCATAGTGTTTTTACCTATAATTAGTTAACTATTCATATATAATTATTGTAATATTGTCATTCAGGAAATAAAACTTATTATTATTATTATTATTATTACAAGACACAGAAACATTTGTGTTAGTTTGCAGAAAGTGGCTAAGACGCGCCCAAAATTTTGTTGTAACATCAGGTACGTCAAACTATTTTTCTAATCAAAACCACAAATTAATTCCATTAATAATTAATAATAATAGTGGCAAAAGCAGTTGAATTTGCTTCATTAAAATAGGTGTTGTAAAATGTAATTTATTTCTTTCCTTTAGAACTTCTTTCAATTTTTTGTCCGCTCGCCGATTATACGCCTCATCAGGTTTTACAGTGGACCAGTTTCCAGTGCCGTGCGGAAGTGTATTTTTAAATCATTTTTGAACTGCTCTTTTTGATTTTATTTTTACAAAATTGTATTTGTAAGAGCCCCCTGTACATTCAAAACATTTTTTAGATAAATTCTGATCACCCTGTATATATAACAATACAAACATATATTTATATGTGTTATTGTGAGACCTAGTTTTTGTTCTGGTATTACAACAACGTAGAGCAAGAAAATAACCACGATTTTTTGAAAGGATAAATAACTTCATCTTCACGTACCGCATGTATGATAAATGATTTGATTCGAATGTTGCATTTTTGTGTCAGTTCAGGGTCACTGTTGCTCGAGTAATGATGATGACTTGTTTAAATTGCTTTAGTGATGTCATAAGAAACGAATTCTCTTACTTTTACATTTGAAAATCTCTAGAAACGTATATCAAGGTATTTTTCCCAAATTCTATAGTAAAATCTGATTTTTTAAAAATAATTTTTCCAAAGAATGTGAGACTGAGAAAAAAAACTGTAAATTATTCAAAAACTATTAAATAAACAGTTTTTCACGGCAATATATGGTGAACCCAAAAACTACTTCACTTAACCTTCTCAAAACGTCAACAAACGTAAAAGCACTGGTTAAAAGAACCGAAAAATGTATTTAATCACTCCACGATGTTGATTCTACGAAATGAAATAAAGAATTACAATTACTAAATTGTTCCATAAAAACATCATTGTTAATTTAACGTTCGAAACGGTTACATTTTGTATTTGTCTTAACAGTTTTTAAATGTTATAGTGCACGCCAATATTCTTGGCAGGATAAGTGACATCCGACCTATAGACCGAGAGGGATTATTTCCCATATGATTGCGCTGTAGGACCGTACAGCTTATACCCCTTCCCCATTTTTTGACTGTCAGGTTGGCATTTTCCTAACTGAAAAAAATGGTATCTTAGCAACAAAAATATTCACTTTTAATCCTAAGAGCTAAAGTTGGCACTTTTAATCTTAGATCAAAAGTGTTAATCTATAGTACCTTGCTCGCGTGAACATGTCGTCTGCAGGCTCTTCTCTTAATTTGTGTAAAAGATGCAATAAAAATGTAGTAAATGCATTAAAATGTGAAAATTGCCTTAGTTTATACCATACTAGTTGTGCTAAGTTGACTAATAACGTTAAGTTTTTATGTGACAACAAAATAGTTTGTTGTGAAGTTGTGATGGATTCTGAAGCTGACTTTTTCGATGCTAAGGAAGTTTTTTCCCAAAGTGACAAGGTAGATAAGCAAATTTATAATTATATTATTTACCAAAAAGACATAATAATTCAGGAGTTACGTGACAAAATTAATATATTAAATACGCACATAGACCTCTTGAACAAATATATGTCCGATTTTAATAAAAACGAGCAAAAACCCATAGAAATAAATACCAGTGCCAGTATCAAGGGGGTTAAAAAGATACCTCAAAAAATTCGAACAAAGAATGCTCCTGTGGACAAAAACTCCGATATTCCAACTGTCAACAAAAAGTCACTGTGTACAAACAATAAGCAGAATTTAATAACAAATAATGACGTAGCAACAGGACTGCAACAGGTAGAAGCACAATTAAAAATGAAAGAATGCATACATTTGACTAAGCCTGATGAACCTATTACCTCTTTTCTATAACAAAAAGATCAAGAATGGAGTCAGGTGGTTAAAAAAAAGCGTAAAAGACCAATTGTTATTGGTAGTAATGTGGACAACTTGTCTGTGAGGGGCGTACCTAAATTTGTTGATCTCCACGTATATCGATTAGATGTTAACACAACGGGTGCAGAATTGATAAACTTTTTAAAACCTAATTTTCCTGAGGTGAAGTGTGAAGCTTTAAATTCCAAACATCCGGAACTTTATACATCCTATAAAGTGTCTATCCTTCAAGAAAATTTTAAAAAAGCGATGGAAACGCAGTATTGGCCCAAGGGAGCTTGCATTCAGCAGTTTTTTGTGCTACGCAAGAAGAAGAAAGAAGACGCAGTGTGAGTTTCGATCCTGATATTTTGTTGTTGAATGCTCAGAGTTTAAATGTAAAAAAAATTGACGATCTCTATATAGATATAAGTGATTATGCAAACTTATCATTTCTCTGTTTTACTGAAATTTGGGAAAACTCGGAATCTATACATGCTTTGCACATCAGTGGATTTAAGTTGGCTAGTTATTTTTGTAGATCCACATACAATGGTGGGGGGGTAGCTATTTTTGTTAAAAATAATATTGAAGTTGCACTTATAGACCTTGGTAATTACTGTTTAGAAAAAGATTTTGAAATGTGTGCTTTGCATTGGAGATACAACAATACCACCACTGTTTTATTAAATTGTTACAGATCGCCTTCAGGTGATGTAAATTTGTTTTTAAATAGATTGTCCGATGTATTAAATGTTGTAAGTAAAAAACATATACAAATTATTTTAACGGGTGATTTTAATATGGACTCCTTTAGTAACTCAAAGGAATTTATTTCCTTATCTAATTTATTAGAATGTTTTAATTTGGTCGGTATTGTAAAATGGCCTACTCGAGTGACAGAGACCACCCTGAGTACGATAGATCATATTTTTATAAATTTTAAATTTAAGGGACCTTGTTGTGTTTTTGACAATATAATATCGGATCATAGAACAGTGCTATGCGATTTAGGTATGAGAGAGTTAAAAAAGATTGCAAAGAATGATTCATGTTTGAGAAGAAGTTTTAGTGAAACAAATATAATCAAATTTATGACAGCCATTTCCACTGAAACTTGGCCCGAACTATATAGTTATAAACATATTAATCCCGCATTTACCTATTTTAACAATGTGTTTTTGTATTACTTTAATTTTTATTTTCCGTATCGTAAATATTACAATGCATCATATGATAAAAAATGGGTGGATGACACGGTTCGATTGTCAAGTAAAAAATTGAAAAATATTTACAATCTGCAAAAGAATTTCCCTGAGTTAATCCCTGCATATAAAATGGAAAAACTGAAACATCAACAGCTAGTTATACAAACTAAGCGAGTTTATTATCAAAATAAAATAATATTATCAGACAATCAAACACGGTCTGCATGGAAGGTCATGTCGGAATTAAGTAATAAAAATAAAACATCTAACAATATCCAACTAACTGTGGATGGTGTTTCTTGTGACGAACCTGCGATTGTGGCTTCTTTATTCAATGACTTTTTTATAAGTGCCCCTCAGAGGATAGTTAACCTTATACCTAACAAAGTAAGCAGTTTAAATATTAATAATATTTGTACAAAAAATAATTACGGTATGTATCTGAATCCTTTTACACCGGTTGAAATTCTTAGGTTATTAAAAAGAAAATTAAAAAACAAAAAATCGTCTGGTTCTGATAACGTACCAACTTTTTTGATAAAGAGAGTTATTTACTGTATTATAGACCCAATTACGTATCTGGTTAACTTATCTTTTGAGTGTGGCATATTTCCAGATTCCTTGAAAACTGGAAGGGTTGTACCAATTTATAAAAACGGTGACTCAAACAGTATGAATAATTATAGACCTGTAACAGGACCTGCTGCATTTTCAAAAGTAAGTTTATTCAATAATATTTACAATAATTTTTGTTTATCCACATTGATATTAAATACACAGTTTGAACAAGTATTAAAATTAAATAAACCACTGAAATTGCCACTACCCTCATCTTGGAGCAATTCTCAAAGCAGTCCAACACGTTTTCATTGATGGTTATATTATTTTCAGATGTTGTGAAATTACAAATGACAACGGTGCTTGGTTTATCATTACCACTTTAAACTTTCAGTATTCTTTTCGCAAAATTTTCTTTATTCAGAAGTTAGTCTTCAATGTAGCCCTCCACCACAGTGCTCGACCTCCATCCTTCGTGTTTTTTAAGACAAGTGAGGTCACCACAGTCGTCAACTAAAAGGGCGACAGACGTTCGTCGTAATGTTCGTACCAGTTGCCCAGCTTCAAAAATTTTGTCACTTCTTGTGAGACGGCACTGATTTTATTAATACCGACCACCATTCGATGACACTTTCCACTAACATATCTGATAAATAATGACTTTCTACCAATCCGGATGAATGTAAAGCAACATAATTTCGATAAATACTTAAATAATTGTCTCCCAGCACAGTAAAAGAACTTTGTCTTTTGGTTTTAGTACTCAGAATTTTTACAAATGAGGAGGATTTCACATTTTCAACTGTTAAATTCACTAATTCATCAGAACGGCATGGGCCTGCAATCCCCAATACTAGGACGACCTATAAGAAGCTTTTTAAAAATGTTGTTCTATTATTTTAAAGAAGAAAGTTATTAAAATACCGGAGGTTTCAAAAAGCCAAATATCTGTTTCAGTTGTTCAAATCTTCAAAGCTAATTTAAAGTTACGGCGTAAAAAGGAAAAGCAATGTTTCTATTAAATAGCTTGGTATGCCATGAGAAAACAATTGTCCGTAGTTTCCATAGCAACCGTAAATGTACTTCAATATTTGCGTTCTTGTTAGCAAATGTCTTAATTTTTTAAACCATTTTTATTACATACTAAACGGCCGTCCTCTGTTTTGGAGAATGCGCTCCCTGCATACTTAAAAGTGTTAAGATTCATTTCCCTGATATTTAGAATGTTTATCAAGAGACTTTTCCTAAGAACTGAAAGCATTGGTTGGGTGAGTTTTAAATAATATCTGAATAAACCTACACACAAAGGTTTAAATAAAATCCACGTTTAAATTTGACTCTTCGCTTTGAAAAAGTAGAAAAACCATGTTTATGAAGTTCTATAGGTAACTAACGAAGCCGGTTTGGATTTTATTGGTTAAATCATTTAAATAATCCATTCATTACTAATAGCAAACTATAGAAATAGTTTTTTTACTGTTTTAGAAAGGTATTTTAAGCTAATATAAATCAAATCTCCTACAATTCCTATCAATGAAGTCATATGTATGTTCTCTGATACCAAACATCTAGGTATGCTAATGAACAATTCCACAGACAAAGCTCTATTCAATAATTATCTAAAGAAAATAATTTACTGACCTGTTAATAAAACACTCTATAAATATCTAACTTCACTTTTTGGCAGTGGGAACACTATAAATTCAACCACAATAGATGAGATCTGACCTATTTCTGCATTTTTAGGATTGCTTCTTCAGGTGGTCTCCTTTAAGTTGAATCAAATATCTAACTATAAAAATTATTATAAAAATTAAAATTATTTGTTAAATATCGACAATGACAAAAAGTGACATCCTGCCAATGAATTAAATATGACAATACCTATTGTGTTATAACTACTTGTAAGACACCCTGTACGAAAGACCCCCTCACCTTAACATTCGCCAATCAATACGAGGTTTAATTTTTTGTCACCATTTGTGAATCAGCCTGAATAACCAGTTAAATATATGATGGATATAAGAACGATATCCTTCAAAATAAAACTGTCTCTCGTCCGAATGTCCGATCCGATATTGCTCCAATAATTCCCCCGCAATCTTCTAGGAATTGGATTAGAACCGGCCGCCCGTGGATTCGATTTAGGTTCAGTGGGTCAAAGGCGTCGCCGTGTATCCGAAGTAGGCCGCGGTAGGCGTCGCGACGCATTCGCTCGTGCCGCTCTTATCGACATTGACTTTCCGGGATATAATAACACGGAGCACACTGCGATCGATTGACCTCAATGCATCGGGAATTGTACGGTGGAAAATTCTCGTGAAATTCCTCTCGGCCAGGTATGCCGACTATTTCGCACGTGTGGCTGATCGATATCCCAAGAAAATCCTCCTTGAATATTCAAATTTTTAGTGAACAATTTTCCAGGGATAGAAACCGAACCATTTACCAAACTGTAAAAGATACCGGATGAGAAATATTTACAAATTTAGGTAGAAAATGCACGATTTCAATATTCCAATTTATACATTGAGCGTTTTATTTTCAACTCTTTACAGGTTGCATCGGTCATGGGAGTGGTAGGTGCTTGTCGCTACAATAAATTAACCTTTTTGGATATCACCCATGCCCAAGACAAAGGCAGTTACCATACGTACGGATTCCGGATACGAAAACAAATATTTCAAGAAGTTTCACGATCATGGAAGAAGCTTTTTCGGTCAATGCAGTAGAAATGTGTCGAAAATACATCAATCTGATACCTAAAAATGCCGGTGGGAAATTTTTTCTTGCCGTATGTGGTTGGATAATGTACTATACAACATGCAGGCATCAACACAATCTCGAAAATGTTGCTGCATTTCTTGGACTCCGTGATTCACTTTTACCGGACTTGGAAGGAGGCTTTCTTCGGCAACATTACTGGCCAATGCTGAGGGCGATGTTACCATTGCGAAGCGTCATGGTGGTTGGAAGTCAAATACAGTAGCGGAATGTTATATTGAAGATTGACTGTCCAGCAACATAGCAATTGCTGAAAAAATCCAGATCCTACCTGGCGAGGTGTCGCCCCCCCCCAGTCCTTCAGAAACTCTCTATCGCATGAATTTAAATAACCCCGGTCAAAAAGACAAGATCATTCTTAAGATAAATGCTAATAATAACAATTCTAAATAAAATTGTATAAAATCGAAGCGTGGTATTATGAATTCTAATCCACTAGTGTGTTAAAAGGCCTTTAATCCACGGAAAGAGACGTATTAAACTTTCTTAACATAGGTCGTGAATAAAACATATTTACACCAATTGCTACACATACCCTGCACATAGTCTACCAACAAGTTTGCCACGACATTCCTAAACAATTTTCCACTTATTCTTCGTCAAAATATGTAGAAGCAATTTGATGGTGTTCCGCCTCATCTTGTATTAAATGTTAGACAATATTTAAGTTTACTTTACCACATCGATGAATTGGACGTAGAAGAGAAGCAACTATTCTGTGGCCACCACGCTCTCCTGATTTTAGTTCATTGGACTTCAATGTTTGGGGATTTATGGACGACGTTTATTCTGAATCAATTGAGAATATTGATGAACTGGAAAAGCTTATTAGAAATGAGGGTGAATAAAAATAGGCAAAACCACAAGTTTTTCAAAATATCAGGTATTCTTTATTACTCGTTTATGCATTTTTGAGGCAGGTGCACATGTGGAGCAATGAAGATATTGACTTAGTCAATTCAAATGTTAAAATTACAGTTTTCAGTTTCTTAAATCCCTGTTTTTCCTGTGAAGGTGTTTTATAAATATTCTAAACAAAATTCTATATTATGACGTTATAAAAAATCGTCTATAAGTGTACGTCAGATAAAGGGGTGGAGGATAAAATAACCCCTCCTTCCCGTTTCTACATTCGTTTTTTAGGCATCGACAATACTATATATCTCTATAAAATTTCTAACTGATACATGGAAATCTGAAAAAATTATAGCAAGAAAACAATTTTAAAAGTTCAAATTTAACACTCTGTATTTTTTAAGGGAGGCATTTTTGTATATTTATAGGTAAATAGGATTAAATCGTCATATTTTGCCGCCAGAAATACGCAGTTAATGATATAACCTGGTTTTTGTTACACTCTGTATGACGCCAGGGGAAGAATTCCGTGGTTTTTCAAACAGCCAAAGAGATTAAACTCTTAAGAAATATTATTTTTTAATGTTTTTTACATATTCAAAAAAGTTAATCTTTTTGGATTATTCTTAATATTTTTTTCTGGAAATTTTTTATACAAGGTGTTTTTAAATTGAATACATATTCAAAATTTCAGCGCAAGGGGGTTTTTATCCTAAACAACGATTTCCACATGATGACTGGGTCATTGCAGCACCGAAAATTTTAGAATTTTCCTTTCTTTTCTTCTCGTTTTTTTTTTACTTTTCAATTTAATTTTATTATTATTTTATTTTTCATTTTCATGTTTACCTCACTTCGTATTTCTGCTATTTATTCTCTCGTCTTTAGCTTTTATTTGCTTACAATTTATATCTATGTACTCTTTTAAATTTAACATCCTGTATCTCAATAGGAGTATTATTAGATAAATCATTACAGTTTTAGCACTATTTCGGGCGGATATATAATCAGGCACAAATATGTAATTTCACAATGTTGTACGTTCAAATTAGAACGTCTTGTAGTTCTCAATTTCAACACCCTGTATCTCGAGAACCAGTAGCTTTAGACGCTAGTTCTGACCGAAGTGACAGGCTTTTAGTGCTTCCTACTCGGTATCTATGGTACTTTTCTTTGTTGGAAAAAATTACGGCTGAAAGCATAGTACAACAAGCACTCAACGTCGAGAACAAACGATCTGGCAGAAATGTGCCAAGGTTATTTTTATTGTCACAGCGACGAAATATTAGGTATTGTTGTGAATGAAAATTAAATAATTGGCTATGATTACAATGCGTGGATTGTGTGGGTATTGCATAAAGTTTTCGGTGTTGGAACTTACTGCTGTCCGATTCCATAAGTACGAGTACACTGTAGTTTGTCATGTGATTCAAATAAATATTAAAAATCCACGCATATTTCTGTTTTGCGTTCTATATAGGATGAGCGTACAAACATTTAGAGGGACATCCATCTGGCCAAATTACCACAAAAACTATTGATTTTTTTGTATTGCGCACGTCTATTGAGATAGTGTTGTTTTATGTGCGAGAGTCATCTTTAAAATTTCCAAAATGGTTCATGTGTAAAGCAATACTGAGTTGTTCACTGAAGCTATTTATTTGTGACACAATTTTAGTTTTTCTTTAGTTTCATTGAGTTTTTGCCACAATATAAAGACTAATTGCGCCAAATGGATCAGTCAAGGGTTATTTTTGTAACTAAGTTTGCGCGATAGTGCGATTATTATTATTTTTTACTTATCTGCTTTTTTCAGGCTGAGATTTTTTGGTTAAGCAAACTTAGTTTCAAAAATAATCCTTGACTGATCCGTTTGGTGTAAGAAATTTAATTAATTATTTTTTATTTTTTGGGTGCGGCGATAACCCAATCAAACTAAAGAAAATAATTGAGTTGGTCATGATTCTTATTTATGATTCGCGCTTGTATGCGGATCGATTTCCCGATCGACACACGCCAAATCATTTGGTTGCTACAGCAAATTGTTTAAAACCCCCAATTTACTGCTGATTTACTCGAAAGGGAATACAGAATATTCACAATACACACGTTTGAAAACTCTTTGGAAATTCGAAAATCTGTATGCAATTGAACGAGACCACTTCCATCACCGTTTTTTTACTGAAAGTTTGGGCAGGAATTGTTGATAAGCGTATAATTGGACCATTCATATTGCCAAATCGTATGGATGGTTTACTGCGCCCAGACTAATTCGATTGGGTTACGTTCACAGTGATAAAATACTCTTCGAAAACAACTGCGTTCATGTCTTCGTGATAGTCACCTGTATTTTTCGATTCAAATAAAAGTAAACCGCCATCTACAAAACCACTGGCACTACCTATATGTGTCACTATTAATCTTCGCCCTTTACCTGAAAGTGCCTTGAACCCTGTTGAAAGTCCATCCAAAAATGCTTGTCGATAACTTTTTTCATTTTTATCTTGCTATACTTTTGTTACAGTATATCCTTCGTTGACCCAAGTTTCCTCTAGATAATAAATATTCCTCCCTTCGTCACGGAATTTTCTAATTGATCTTAAGTAGGATCTTCGCCAACAAATAATTTCATCTTTATCGATAAGAACTGACTTTCTGTTCTGCTATTCCCAGCAAAAATCCAACTCTCATAAGACAGCCCATAATTTGTTTCTCCTGATTTTTGGCAAATCGTTGTCCTCTGAAAGTTCACTTAAAATTTTGTTTAGCGTTGGTATTTCTTTTTTAAAATAAAATGAGTGTACTTTTCTGCGAATGACATTTTTGAAGAAATCATTTATAATGACGTTTGACCTTCCTGTAGATGATTTTTAAGGATTTACAGTATCTTGTTCATTTTTTGTTTCCTTTAAAAGTCTGTAGATAGTCGATTTTCCAATCCCTGTCATTTTGGAACACTTTTCCACGATGTCGTCAACACTGTTGATAGGATTTTGGTGTTTCAATCCATTAAATACATTTAATATAATAATCTTCTCATTCTGAGACAGCGCACATCTTTTCACCCGTTTAGCAGGTACGTAATATGATAAGCTCGACATTTTACCCAAACAATATTATATCCACTGGAACAATAGTCACTAAACACAAGCCGAATTTTACTCTACTGCACTAGCACGTCTTCATATATTCAGCTCTAAAACAGGATTGATCTGTCACAATACACTGGCTCCTGCCCCATGATGTATCCAGTAAAATATATTAATGTACACCCATTACCTGTTACCATTAGTGTTACCCGATAATTACCTGAAACGAAATATTACCACGCCCATGGCCGGTTTTTATCTCGGGGTTTTATTACTATCTTTCATTTTCAAACAGATTATAGGCGATCGTGGTGGTCAATTTTGAAGACAATTATTTCCTCCTTCTAACCATTTATTTGAAAATTAAAATTCAAAAAGTCTCTAACAGTAGCACTAAAATGAGGCGGTGCCCCATCATGCATAAACCAAACTTTGCTAGCCTACATTGCGACGGTAAATCTTCGATTAAATCAGGGGGGAGGGTATTTTGTAGAAATTGCAAATAGCTTTGGCCATTTAATCGATTTAGCAAAATAACTGCCCAATTAATTAACGAACAATAATACTCGTCCAAACATTTATCTTAAACTCGCGCTGATAATGTTTCTCTATGGGGAACCACTCGATTTGGAAATCTACAACATTCTTCCACATTTCTACAGTTTTCTTCACAAAAACCTAGTACAACTAACATGTCAACTTGTTCGCTGAATGCAAATTTTCCAGCCATTTTCAATAACAAACAGAGTAGCAGAAATAAAATAGTTTTATTACTAACTGTAAAATTTTAAAGACAAAGCTTACACTACTGACTGATTTCTTCTAACACTATTAAACTCTTATTTAATTAATGCATTTTTTCTTAAAAAAAGTTTTTTTGAATTTAACAAGAGTAAAAAAACTGTTTTAAACTAAATTCTGTGCGGGTATTATCATTCTCTTTAAATTCGATCAATGGGAAAAAATGAACACCTTATAGTGTTTCAATTTACTTGAACTCATAGTCATAAAAACCAATAATAACTCTAAATCATGTACCAAATTCGGTTATTTATAAAAAAAGAACAAACAAAACCTCCAATAAGATGTGTTTTCGAAAAAAAAACAGCACACGACCAGATAATCTCTTTAGTCAGAAATATGGGACCACTTAAAAAATCCATCAGACACGAATACCGATTAAATTTGCGTTTAAATCACGTTGAGTAACGTTTGTAAATAAGTTCTCGCAAAAATAGAGTAATATGGCAAACAATGCATTTTTCAAAGTGTCGCAAGAACAAACACCATTAACCCATTTACCTATAAATAAGACAAAGCGAAATTCGCGCGCGTATTTAAACAGGATACATCCGTCGCTGAGGAATTCCAAAGATTATTTTCGAAGTGTTAAACAGGATCATCCAGAGAGGGGAAGTAGTCCGCATTTGGAGCTCTGGTGAGCGGTGAGAGATCTAAGGAGGCGCTGTACCTAGAAATATAATTTAAGAGTCTTGATACAAATGTGACACAACTTGGATCGATGGGGCTCTATGTCTCGAGTTCCTTCGAAATGATAATAATAATATCTCTACCCCTCATTATAATCACCGGGATTAGCCCAGAAGTCTTGTGCGGGAAAGGGGGCGGCATATTATTATTAAGCAGGCCGCATTTGCGCCCAGGAACGACTTACGTTGGTAGGCCACTATTCAGTGCAGGAATGAGGAAAACCAGAAAACCCTCATTAATTAGGGGGGTAGTCAAATATCAACCGGTATCAATCTCTCACATTGACCCAAGCTAACATTCTTCCACCCTACCATAATCTTTTCATACAAAACTGTATTTCTAAGACTCCCCTGTGCATTTTTTTATGAGTTCCGAATCACCATGAATATAATGACCACTGGGATCTCGAAAATTATAAGAGATACACAAAAAAAGCTTAGTTGCAAAATTTAGTGCTCAATCAAATGCTGTCTAAAAACTGAAGAAATTCCTACTAGTTAAAGGAAAAAATAGCATTCTAAAAACTTTATTTCGAAGAGACTAACTGCATATATTCGTGCACGTTGTTTCTTTTCCCCAAAATGGCATTAGATATCACGTTTGAGTTCGACGTTTTGATCCTTTGGGGCCAACATTCAATTTTTAAAAAAATTCTACCTCAATATTTTATTCCAGACATTTTTGCTTAATAATAAATACGTAATAAACCGTCCCTTCTGCTATAACTGATTCTGAATGCAATTCTATATGAACCTATCGACTTGGTCTCGTCATTTCCACACTTGTGTAATTTGGTCGACCTATTTTAGACCGTCCAAGGTAATAAAAAGACGTTAACAGCGTAATTCTTCTTGCGCCTTTATTCGAACGCCAAGTTCGTGAGTTAGGTATCAAAATTTCGGGGAAAAGACATTAAAAAGTCTCGGATTTCTCGTCTGGTGCGTATAGCCGGTGAAAGCTCCTGCATTTTCCGACGGTGCGCTGTAGCCCCAGAATTAGGCCACACCAGACGAACCGAAGAGGCTAATGGTCGAGGAGCTGAGCCGTTCAAAATTGGGGTATCTACTACATATATATGTAGTGTAGATGGTAAAATAGGGTTTCATAGACAACAATATCGGTCGTCCTTAATGGATTAGGGTTGAAGTTGTTGCCACATGGCAAACCTGCTGCCAATAATGCCTTTAATACAGACTTTCTTACTATATTGTCCTAGAGTAGTTACTATTCTATCCACTTTATATCATACTCATACTCAATACTTTGTAGTATTTAATTATTTATATAAGGAAGGAAAGACATATACCGTTTTTGAGCTTATTAGCTCTCCTCTGTATACCATAGTAGGCGAGGCAACCGAAGGCGACGCCTTATCCGACAAAAGGAAACTTGAGTAGATGTGATGCAACATGGAACTTCATCTTTTGGGCACATGCTGAACCTGGCGGTCCACCTTGACACGCTACTTCTACCAATGTAGCCGCATTTTAAATTTTACAGTATGAAATTTGTTAATATTAATCGTTTTCATTTGTGCAAATCTATAAATCTATAAATTAATAATATTTTAAGAAAACAAGTACTTTTTAAATTCAACATCATTGTAAAAAAAGAAAACTGTTGAATTAAGTATAAAAATCCTTGGATGTCAAAAATATATAAATATTTATATCAAATATATTTTATTATTACTGAATTAATATACGCAGGGTGTTACCTTACGAATGTTACATACTTCAAGGGTATAATCTACAACTCAAATGGTGTCAGTTTAACGAAACTTACTTAAACGAAAAATGTCGTAAAAAAAGTTACAGGATGTTAAAGCTCCTTTTTTTATTTCTTGCTTTCTCCTTAAGTCAGAACCTAGTTAACCGATTTGCTATTGGTTAGTTTCTTTTCATGAAATATGCAGTGACTAGGTTAAAACATACAGGACGTTCATTTTACTACAACCCTTTGTGAATATTCTTCTATAACTTTTTTGTGCGTTTAAATTAAGTTAAGGAACACACCCTCCAAAGGACCGTACATCATTATGGGCCACTCTGTATACATTTTTACTAAATATACAGGGTGTCCGGGAAAATGTGGGAAATCTCTCGGGTGCAGATGAAACATGAAAAAATAAGATGAAAAGTCTCTATAATTTTTTTCCCTACAGGGCCTACGGTTCATTTTATCGTCAATAAACAAGAGTACCTTTTTTTAGTCTAAGCTACCCAGACTTATTACTTTAAAGTCTTTATCACACAGGGTGTTAAAAATATAGGCATTAAGTTGTAAAGCTTAGCCCGTCCCTGGAAAAAATAACTCTATTTTGAGAGGTCCTTACTAGTGTCCATCACATTAAATTTTTATTAAATTATATTGAGAAAAGTTAATCAAGAAAAACCGATTTCCAGCGGCGTCCTTCAGTGACAAATATCTCCGGAGGGGCTGTAGGAAAAAAATTATAGGGACTTGCCATCTTATTTTTTTCATGTCCTACATGCACCGGAGAGATTCCCACGTTTTACCGAACACCCTGTATAATGTAAATTCATTCTTTATGAAAAAGAACAATTTTGTGATTTTAGATACATTATATACTGAACGGTACGGCCTCTGGCTCCCGTACTATTTCCCAAAAGTGTTCCGTTGGTTCTTATTAAGTTCGTTTCCGAGAATGCTAGGAAGCGTGACGGAGCCGAGAGCTCATAACGCCGCAGACGGTGTCAGCACGCTCGTAAAAATATCGAAAAGCCGCCTTGCACAAAGGGCCGCTAACTCTGCGAACAAGTACGGCAATTGGACCGTGGGTGGACAAAGTGGGGCGTTACCTACTTTCTTTTTGCGGCAGGAATGTGCTTGAATTTATGTAACGACGTTTACGAACGCCCTGTCTTTAATATACCCTAATAGCACACGACGTCCAGTAGACGTGCATGTAATGTCGATTTAACGTACAGTCGTCATGGACCATAAATGGACATTCTATGGATGTCCATTCCTGGACATATTTTGATAGAACATACATTGGACACCCGATGGATGTCCAGTATTGTACATATTCTGTTATACACATTTAAATTAGACCAACAAACATTTAAAGTTAAAATTACGTTAACTTGACCTCTGAATTGGTCAAAAACTGTTCATGACCAATTCCGCATAAGGAAAGTTTACCTATATTCCTTGGTCTTTCTCCTTATGTGGAGAAAAAAACTAAAGTAATATGGAAGTTAATAATTGGTCGGCAAGGATTTTATTCCAATAAGATAATTGGACCTAAAAGAAATACGGACCAATTTTATGTTAAAATTTCAACACATTATTACCAAAATATACACTAATTATGCCTTTTATATGACCTACTTTTGCTAGAGAGAAACAACATTATATACATTCTAATAGCGAACAGGGATAGGAAGAGAAAGAAAGAATCTAAGACAGCCCACAAAGCTACAAGTAGAGTAGAAGTTAGTATATGAGTATAGATATTTAGATTTTAATATAATATAAAGGCTGTATTTTTGGTTTCTATTCAACAAATTGTACAACCTAGGAAATTTTTTCGTATAATGTGATGACCAAACTTTCATAAAAATAACGCGCCTTATAAATATAATTTTTTACTATTGCTTCTTAATAATATTATTATCCTGAAAAATAACCTAAAATAAAAACTGGATCTATTTCGTGATAAAATGTGTTTAATAATTTTTCGTCATAAATGTAGAAAATAATATTATCTGTATTAACGTAATTTTAAAGAGTAATCAATTAGAAATAATAAACAAAATATCTAGCATTTATTACAACATGGCCGCTCAAATAAAATCAACTTTGAAGTCAATTTGTCTGAAGTTTAACCTATAGGGCAGATTGTCTATGCCAATTTTGACGTCACAGCAAAATATTAACTTTGTGGTTGAAATTTCCTCCAAATGAAGACATTTTATGGTAATTTATTACCAACTAAATTATTACTAGGTACCTACATATAAAATTCTACTCGGATTTATTTGTGATTGAAAATTCAAATTAAAGTCAATAATATTATGTGTGTGTAATAACAAAAACAAAATAAATATTTTCGAACGGAATTCAATTCAAATTTCAATTCGCATGCACTACTGAATTCATTTGAGACGATAACAGTGTTATCATATGGAATACTTATGATGTGTTTATCGATATATTATCATTAGCTTGATTTATATAATCTGCAGTGTTGGCTTCGATTTTGGTAGACGAAATATGAACCCAATAATTATTTTTTACGACTCTGAAATATTGTGTGGTAAGCCGCCTGTTGGGCTTTATCTTTTGATTTACTCGTATAACAGAAGTAGGTTTTTATTGCAGATCATCAAAACACAAAACAACTTCAACACCCTATTGCATGAAAATATCTATCTGAATACTATAACAAGAAGCTTGCTCCCTAAAAGATCCTTTTAAGAAACATTTACGTCGAAGTATTATCAATAAGTAAATTTGTACCATAATATAGAACAATATTTCTATTAGGTTAATTGAAATGATCAAATATTTCTTAGAAGTTATCAACAAAGTTGAATATTTTTTTACTGAATTAGAAAGGCATTTTAAGCTAATATGTGTAATTCAACGCAGGTTGGGGCTTTTGTCCACTGAGTAGTTAGTTTCACACAATATTGTTAATACCTAAAAATATATAAAAAGTTGAATATATATGTTATATTGTAATAAAAATAGAACTTATTAAATTGAAGGATTTAATATGGCAAAAATAACTAGTTATTACCTTATTCTTAACCACTATCTTAGTTGAAGATAAAATAAGTTTTACAATTTTGTAATAAATATGTAAATATTTGCCTATTATAATTATTTAAAAAATCCCTGGATATTGAAGACAGATTTCAAGGCGAAATTAAGTAAATCATAACTTCGTCTTACACGTTATTGGAATGTTAGCATTTGAAAACACAGAAAAGGTAAACAATATGTAATTTCGAACTGTATAAATTGCCATATATTTCATTTTACTTGGAAGTCATTATATTACTCTTAGTTAACAAATTTCTGACTAAAATTTTGGTATTATAAGATTTTGTAACATTGAAGACTATTTTTATGGCGAAATGTAGTAAATCTCGATCAATTTAGGTTCATTTTTCTTGTGCAGTAGTCTATTATGCTTAAATGTTAGTTGGGTAGCCGCTAACGTTCGTGGCAGCGCTTGTGTATTGAAAAAAAATGGGTCAGATTCCAGATGTAACGCTAACCTTTAAAGTTTAAACAAATCGTTCTGTTCTCTTTGGTGACGCTGGTAAAGTGGTAAACGTTGATGAGTAAACCCTATAGAAGAATAAATTAGGAAACTGAAGCAATATAAATCACATTTTGTAAGTAAATTTGTAATTTCTAAATAATTCATTAATTAATTTATACATAATTGAATTATTTGTTGGTTAGGCTAAATTTATAACATTTGTATGTAGAGACAATTATGTCACATTATAATTATGTACTAACAACCGACAACAGCAGTTTTCGTTTTTAGATAAAAAAGTCACTCTAGTTGTTGAGTTTTCTCGTCTTTAGTTATTCTAAGTTAAGTTGAGTTATCGTTTTGTTAAAGAATTATATATGGTTTTGTTCTTGTTATTTCTTACGTGTTATATAGTTGTTTTATTTGTATCTCTCAATTATTATTTATGTACTTGTTATTCATGTAATAATTAGAAAACCAGTAAATACATAATATTATGAAAAAGTATTTTTATAATTCCACTGCAGACCTCCATCAAATGTCCAACACAGTACATCCATGGGCAGCACAAATATACAGAGGGGGACATTTGTGGGTCCGAAAGTGGTACAGTAGTGGAAGTCCCTGTGTTGCATGAAGCTGTGACATTTGTGCGTCCGTGGGACTTCCAATGGACGTCCATCGAACAAAAACGGACGTCCGGGCTTCCGACTTTGGACATCCTTTGCATGTTCATAGGACGTCCTTGTGCTATTAGGGTAGTAATAATTAAGTGATTGAACAATGAAGACATTGAAGACCAATTTTGCACAAAAAATGTATGTAAAGCATCGCGTGTATCGTTTCCGTAAGGTCGCCATATTTCTCTCCGTAAAATGATCAAATTTGTGATGTTTTTAGGTACAGAAATCTTAAAAATAAAACACGTAGAGCAAAAGTAATATCAAAAATATAATTCTCTTGTCAGTCATGGAGGTTCTCAATGCATTCCCATATAGTTCTTTCTGAGTTGTTGTTCTGGATCCCCTTCTTTGCATATCGGTTGTAACAGTTCAATCCACATTGGATTTGTTTTGCAAATTTTTATGACAAATGGTATAATCGTTGATTTATTGGGGTGATGGCTGGATTATGAAGTGGATTCACATATTATTATGCTTACATGATTAAATATGGCGACCACGAGTAGCCGACATTGAGCTCTTTCTGTAAAAAGTGTAAAGCGAAAGTAACTAATGAAAGGTGTGAAAATTATAGATAAATTTTCTGTAAATTGTTGTGAAGTGATGAGTTTAGATGTGATAACAATAGCACATTCTTTGAAGTTATTAAAGGCAGGTATGTCGGATTCTTGTGGTAAAATAGACGTTTCCATCATACAGTATGTAATGCAACAAAAGGATATTATTATTGGTGAACTTCAAGATAAAATCAGACTTTTAAATAATCAAATAGAAATTCTGACAAAGTTTAACAATAATGCGTATAACAGTGTGGCTAGTAAAAGCAAAGGAAAAAATAAATGAGAAGATAAATTATAGGGATAAAAATAATTCTGATAATGTAAATCAAAACGTATCACAAAAACGACTGGCACCATCTGATTTATATGTTAACCAAAATAAAAACATAAATAAAAATTCTAATGCTTCCCCAATTACACAGGAGGATGTTACAACAGTTTACCAGCATTTTTGTAACCCCCCACTACAACGTTTTATAAAATTGTCTGTTAAAATTACCAGTGATTTATATAAAAAATTACATATTGGTAATAATTTTTACTATGTTATTGTAACTATTGGCGTACACCCTGTATTGTTTTCCGTGCTCGCCATCTAATCCTTCGTTTTACTTTTCGTACCTCCGATAACTTGACCTGTAACTTTACCTAGAAGGTAGCTGGGCGATTCCTGCGAGGGAACTCGCGAACAGTGGGTGTCGACTGGTCGTATATGTATCTCCGGTTACGAATGAACTGTCGCTCGATAGTCATTACTATCCACATATTATTATGTAAATCTAGGCGTAAATCTGATTTGCCGCACGGCCCTAATAGGATTATTCTTTTGTTTCGCTGACCTGTGCCGGTTCGAGCGAATTAAGCTTCATTCACATAAGATTAGTGCGGTTGTATTGGTACTGCAGAAAAGTTATTAAAAAGGGCGCCGTATTCTTGAAATAGTGTTTTCTACAAAATACAAATAATTTTAGACATTTAATAAATGAATAATCTAGAGTTTAGCAAATAATAGAAATGTTAACTCATCCCACCTGCAAATATTCAAAGAAACTGAAGTAAAACGGCGAGAAATACGGGTGACTTTTGTAACGTTCAGATAAACTTAACAGTAACGCCTTTGTACTGCAGTTGTATGGCAGAAGTTAAAGGCATTTTAGCTTTTACCAATCCTTTTGCAAAAATCATACAAGGACCAATCAGAAAACTGCTTTTTTCACAGTAAACAGAAGATTCACATTTTTGCAGGTTAAGTTTTTAAATTAGATTCTAATTTAGATATTTAGTTTAGAATTGATTTGTTTCTATGGATGAAGAGGACTGTTTGGTTTAGAAACAGTTACTTTTGCTGCTCTTATTCGCAGCGATGTCAATATGTATAAAAACTATACATGCAAAAAATATGCAAAAAAAGAAGAACTAGGAGATGGTGGGTGCGACCTATTAACCGCAGATAGCACCTGCAAGGTGATTTCTATAATTTATATAAAGAAATGCGAAATGAGAATGCCGATTATTTTTTCATTTCACCCGAATGACAGTGGCAGTGTTTGATGACTTACTGAAATTAGTGGCGCCTCATTTTAACCCACAGTATACTAGTATACTGTGATTTAACTAAACATTCAAATATGGTCTATTCCTGCAGATTGTAGGCTAATATTTTATCTAGGTAGACTTTTAATTACTATTCGGCAAATGATAAAAACCAACAATTTCCGTAGATAGGGACGTGGTTGACAAAACATAAACATAACCTCTCTGAAGGTCAAGAATCTTGAGTTTTTGCATGTCGCCAATTTACAGCGGAAAAATTCCCCAACTTCTTAAGTCTACAGTAATTTTATGTAAACAGAGTAAATAATATTTAACACCATACAATTACAATACAACAGTACAACTGCAGTGCCATTGCACTAACGTTTATCTGAACGTTACTTTAGTTGGGCAACACACTTTGGTAATCCTGGTGAAGCGGACATACAGGATATAACTGTGAACGAAACTGACCCCCACTTAAAGTTACATCCTGTATAAGTGGCTTTTCTTGTCATTAAAATTAGTGGAAAAAGTAAAGCCGCACTGAAAATCCGTTTAGAATATAGCTGGACATAATTTTGAATCCTTTTATACAGATCAAATCCAGGTTGCTACAAAGCTGTCTAAATAGCTTGCACTGAAAGACTACTGAAACAGTTACTACAAATTTGTGGTTACAATTCTGTAGTAGAATAAATTACAAATGTAGTAAACCATATACCTCAGTTCATTGTTGTAGTAAGTGCAAAAGTATTATTGTATTTGGGTTGTTGTTGTTGTTCCTTTGAATTTTTGTACATTATAAATTCCTGGACGTGAAAGGACAATGTTAAAATTAGCCGATTTTTGGCTTATCCGGGGGAACGCATAAATCATAAAAAAATCAATTGATTATTGTTAATTAACATTAGAAATGGCCCAGAAATACGTCAGATAGCTGGGGAAATGTCGCTACTACCCCTAAACCTATATGAACTACCCTTAAATAGCTTTAAATGGATAATCATTAATTATTGTTATAAAATTCGTGTAAAATGAAAAAAAAAATGCTTGAAAATGATTTGAGCAGACAGTATGTCAATATAAAAAGTGATAAATGACTGTAAAAGTGCCCATTCAATGGCGAAATAGCGCCAATTGTTCTCACTTTGCGAGCGCGTACTGAAAAAATGGCAATTTATCCTTGCGCCCATTTTTAATGTCGCAATAGTATAAATAAACCTTAAAAGTGATTTAAGTATTTTTTTCATTCTAAACGAATTTTACGACAATAAATAATGATTATCTATTTTAAGCTATTTAAAGGCAGTTTATATAGATTTAGGGGTGCAATTAATATTTCCCCACTTACTTAATGTACTCTAGTATCAGGTTTTTGCATTTTTTAACAGTAATCTATAATTTTTTTCTAGCAATAGGCGTTCCCTTGAACATTTAAACATTATCTATTTTTAATGTCGAAGTAAGCTCACCATTAGCTTTTGAAAGTCGTTTTATTAATTTTTAGGGGTGGAATGGACATTTTTACAGTTATTTATCACTTTTTATATTCACATACTGTCTGTTCAAATAATTTTCAAGTATTTTTTTCATTTTACACGAATTTTATAACAATAATTAATGATTATCCATTTAAAGCTATTTAAGGGTAGTTTATATAGGTTTAGGGGTAGTAGCGACATTTCCCCAGCTATCTGACGTATTTCTGGGCCATTTCTAATGTTAATTAACAATAATCAATTGATTTTTTTATGATTTATGCGTTCCCCGGATAAGCCAAAAATCGGCTATTTTTAACATTGTCCTTTCTGCGTGTAGCCGAGCAAGAATGACTGCTTTACCTGATGCAGAACATTCTTACCATCAGATATGGAATACGTTGGACATTCCTAGATCATCTGTTGTACGAACAGTATACACATATGAAGAATTTGATACAGCGGAAAACAGACCACGTAGTTTACGTGCTAGAAGACCATTACGGGTCTCCACTCTACTTCCAAGGCATCGTGCTGCCCGTCTCCAGTGGGCGCGAGAACATAGGGGTTAGCTTCTATAACAGTGGTGGGGGACAATCGATAAAGAGTCTGGAAAGAACCAGATCATCAATAGCGACTTCATTTTCTCCGTGAAGTTGCTCCGTATGAAGGGGGTACCGTAATGTTTTGGGGTGGAATAATGTTCAACCGCCGCACCCCATTAATTTACTTACTACAGAATATGACCAGTCAAATTTACATCGAACAAGTTATTGCGCTCATTATCTACCCCCTACGTAATGAATTAGGTGAAAATTTTGAGTTTATGGACGACAACGCTGGACCACATCGCACAAGAAGGGTTCAAGAGACACTCGAAGCAGGTAATATCAAGTGGCGGCAGAAGAGGAATGGAACATTATTCCGCAAGAGATCATTAACCGCTTGATTATCTCAATGAACAGACGTGTCAGTACGTTATTGGAACGTGGTGGTCATACCGACTATTAGTCAAGTAGAGAACTTGCTTTGTTACTTGTATTTGATTTATTAAATTTTGTCGAAAATGTCACACATTTGCTGGTTTTTAATTTTCTAAGTACTTAGTTTATCGAACATATCTTTTCACAAAAAAAGATTCAGAAAACAATGTACTTTTATAAATG
This sequence comes from Monochamus alternatus, assembly GCA_037114965.1. Lineage (NCBI taxonomy): Eukaryota > Metazoa > Arthropoda > Insecta > Coleoptera > Cerambycidae > Monochamus > Monochamus alternatus. Next base: position 5,187,245 of record CM073426.1, on the reverse strand, counting down.
TAACTGTTTTTCTGATAAAAAAATTTCTTTAACGAAAATGAGGGGGGTCCAAGACTTTTGACGTTATGTGTAATACACGTGTGACGTCGTCTGACGTTACAGATTTTCGCTATAGCGATCACGATTTTCTGAAGGCGTGGCTAGAATAAAATTTTAAATGCCGGTTTTAGGCTTATTTTTCTATGAAAATAACTAGAGCAAATGCCATTTGCATCATTATTCTTTTTTTCAGTGTGCAAGGAAGTCAAACTGGTGTGTGACCATCCCACGGCCTTTGCCTGATGCTATTCCGTACTGGCTGGCTACAAAATTAAACTCCTCTAGGAAGTATTTATATAGAATACGGTAAATCTCACTAAAAGTATCTCTCAGCAGAGGTGAAATGTCAAATGTTAAATCAGATAAAATGATTTATATAGCGAAAGTTACCCCGAGCTCTCCTGTAAAATACAGTCGTAATTTTCATAAACGGCCGTTTGAACGTACACTTTCGGTTTCACGATAACGGAAATATGTTTTCTTTTTTCACTTATGAAGATTTATGGGGCGATTCGAGCAGTCGAAGTGGCGTTGGCGGAGGCAACGAAACTTGGTGATTTCTTACGGAAAGCAATAAAAAAGATGAACCTTTTAGGCACATCTAAATTTCATTTAGACTCAAACGGATTTTTTCGTTTCAATGTCAAACCGCTTAGGCCGAGCAGGAAGTAAGCAGACCACTTACATCTCACCTGCACTCAGTTTATATGTGAACAGACATAAGAAGGAACAGCCAGTTCAATTATCGGTCATCTCACCTATGGCATACTGATGAGGGCTAACAAGCCCAAAACCGGTCTATGTCTGATGGAGTGGCCGACAAGAGTTCTTGGGAATTCAATACCGGTCAGGGCATTAGTCCGCGGAGTAGTTGTTTCCTGCAGTATCATTTATAGATTTAATAGCTCGTCGCCCGGGGCAGGAGGTCTGCATTGAAGTACCTACTGCAATGTAGGTCGCTTCCTGCCGCTTAGGTCAAGCAGGAAGTAAGCAGACCACTTACATCTCACCTGTAATATTGTCATTCGGAAAATAAAATGTATTATTATTATTAGATTATCAATATTTTCTGACAGATATTCGAACTGCTTGACTTTTTGGATACATATCTCAGAATTTGTTGTTTCAAAAATGCCAATAACCTCAAAAAGAGATATCCGCTTTATCTTTAACATTTAAAGTGGTACGCAACATTGAGTAAATGGACCAAAGAGTTGACGGCTCTTTGATTTTGGCATAAAATATGCCAGCACAATAATTTCAGAAACAGCTTTCTGAGCACCAACTCTTGAAAACATCATAAACTTCGTACCTTGCACGACTTTCCTTAGGTAACAAATCTTTTTACAAACTTTCAGAAGCTTCTCCCAGTTGAGGAGGAGTACAAATAATTTCTTCTGAATCGTCTTCGAATACATTTTTTTTATGACAATTTAATTTATGTGTAAAAGAGCCCACATGCGACTTATTAATTTTTTAATCAATTATCGCTGTGTCCGTTGCCAAAATAAATAGTTTGACATATTTGTCAACAACTTATTGAATTAAACAATAACAATGAGTCGATTCCATGAGTCTAGGAACGACGAAATTAGTTAAATTGTTAAGGTCTGTGTGCCTGCTTATAGTTGCGACTCAATAATCAATCTGGCGACAATTTTCTACTTTCTGCCATGTGAAAGGATATAAATTTGAGCCAGATACTTCATCGAGAAATTGAATGTAATATTGCAAGATTGGGCTGCTAATATGCAAAAATGTGACGGACAAGACTACAAAGAAGCGGTAGTTAAAACAATTTAGAACACCACCGCTAAAATGCTATAAAGTAAATATTATAAAGAATTCAGTATTGTATTTAACCCTTTCACCAACATACAGTTTAATTCATCACGAGCTGCACCTAATGTTAAATGTAAAATCCTACAAGCACAATCTGGAAAGAGAAAATCCAGTAACCTCTTAATAAATGTGAAATATTTGCAATGACGGAAATGAACCGAAAGGACTTCAATTCACTGTATTGAGTGACGACAATGAAGGAATAAACTTTCTGGAAATATTCAGAGAATACGTTAAGCTCCGACCTAAAAATATGAAGGAAGATTTTCTTTTTTTAGGTTATAGAAGAGGAACATGTGTTTCCCAGAGAGCGGGCATACATATCATTGGGGGGGCACCAAAAAAATTGCGGGATATTTGAAATTGAAACACCCAGAAAAATATACGGGGCATTGTTTCCGCAGAACATCTGTCACTTTTTTGGCGAATGCGGGAGCTGATTTATCACACTGAAGCGTCATGGTGCATGGAAAAGCTCATCTGTTGCGGAACAATACATTGAAGATTCCTTAGAAAACAAAAGCAGCAAGGATGATTCAAAGTGGACAAAACTTTATACAGGTTCTTTAGACCAAGCAACAAACTATATCCACCACCACTACCGTGTCTAGTGAAGATTCTGACCCTAAAGGTATTCCTGCATTCAGCCTGCAAGGAAATTCACATTGCACAGTTATTGTTAATTATAATTATAATTAGTTTTTATAGGCTTCATTTTGTAGTTCTAAATATCAAATCTTTTAAAAATGTGAATATTGTGCTTTTTTAAAGCAGTCCGGGAAGTAAACATTTTGCGGACTGCAAATAAATAAAACAAATTATATCACATTTTGACGTTTGAATTAGCTTGGCGCGGAGAAGAAGCAACTTACTGCAAAACCACTTATTTTATATCTGAAACTGAAAATAATGGAAAAGAAACTGGACGTATCGCTATGATATGTTTCTAAATGTGTTATTCATTAAAATATCCTGCCGAAGTACACTCGATGTTTGAATTGATACCGGGTAAATTTGTGTTGTTCAAATTCTAAAGTTTCCTTTAGCAATTTGACTCGTAAAACTGTCAACCTAATAGTTGACAACGAAATTAACCTAGTAAAATACAAACCTCTTGTGCAATTATAATTGATAATTTATCAAAAATGCAACTAATTTAAGTTTGTATGTTTGACTCTTTTAGTACACTGTCAAAATGCTAACTTGACGTTTTTTTATCTGTAATCTGGTTTTACAGAAATCTTACTTTGTTCATTTTTCACGTATTTATTTTTGTTACAAAAACCTTCACTTGCATTTAAAAGGTATGGTTGTAAATAAAATACAAATACTTCGGTAAAAAGTTGTAATATAGCTACTATTTCAAAAATTTCATTCCGGGTTTATACTCGCCCGAATATTCATCATAGTAGGCTTGCTGGGTGACCGAATAAACAGTTGCAGCTGACAGAAGTGCAGATTTATCACCGATGGCGTCCAAGGACATACCTAAATCTCTTACAGAAGTCAAAAATTATACGTCTCTTCTCAAATACGACCATACGTCCAAGAAAAAAAAATGATGGTGGCTGTTGGTAAACTTCTATACGACACATTATCCCTCGAAATGGTGTCATTCTCCGTCGCAATCAGTCACGGTCCGCGGCCGGCCTTGCCTGCGCGATCCGACAATATAAAATATTTAAATGTTTTAATTTGTGTCAGTTACAGATGTAATTGCAGCGTGGGGAAATAATCTCTTCTGGAGTTTTAATCGAGATACGGCCGGCTTTGTTGCCCGCACGCGAAATTTTAATTGTTGGGGCCATTGTTTCTATAGGTGACGATCTAGGAATTATCACGTAGCGAAAAGAGCGCACTTCTTCGACGACGAAATTGACATTGGAAGCTGAATTTTCAACACTGCAGCGTGTTGAAAGTGAATACTGAACTCAGTCTTCAGCATTTGCAGATTGTTCAACGCTGCACTAAAACCTCGACTAAAACACATCGAGTTTAGAATACAGTTTAAAACAATGTGTCAAAGTGATACAAAACAGAAATTATAAGCAGTATGTTTGATAAAAGGGAAGGAAGGAAATTATCTTGATTTTTAAAAATAATAATCCAAACTATGCTGTTCACGTATTAGATTTTTTTGTTGTGTACACTGAAAAAACAAATTCTTTAAAATTACAATATAATAGGTACGCGTTTTGAGACCAAATTACAAGCCGAAATTTTTTTCATAGTATTATGCAATATAGACCAGGGTCGATAATTTTTGAAACCAAAAAAAATAATAGTAGAGTGAAACCCATTGGAAAAGGAAGAGAATACAACAAAAATGAAAGGAAAAATAATTTACGGGCGATCTGAGGTCGGGAAGTGGAGGGGGGTGAGTTTTTAAGGGTAAAAAACGGTTTACCTCGATTTCTGGCAAAACTACAAGTCCTGTGGAAAAAAGTTAAATAGCAAAGTTGTAGGTAATAAAAATTCAAATAACCAAGTTTTTGGTTTTTTATTTTTCTTCTACAAAAAAATTTTTTTTCACGATATTTGGTGAAAACTTACCTTTTTATGTCCCAAATACACTCTAATTTTTTTGATTTAAAATATACATTTTTTCACCTTATTTTGACTTAATATCGAAAAAGCACCCTAATTTTCAATCGAAAATTCTCACGTCAAAATATCTGCTTTTTTAAAAAAGTCGGTGGGCTTTTTGTTCGTTGAAATCTCTACTTTCTGACGATGTAAAAAAATATACATTATTTTGATAAACGTTTTCAGAAAATGCAAAGAAACGAAAAAATATTGTAGATGTTTTATTAAATTAACTTTATTAACTTATTTAGTTGTTAATTATAGTAGTATATTTCGCCTTGCAATTTTTGTGTTTATCAGTGCAATATGGGATCTTACGTTTTTCGAGTAATTAAAGTATAAATTTTAATAAATAGCTCAAAATTGTACATAAAGTTTAAAAAAAAAAAATTCAGATTCAAGTTTGTCGCATCATTTCTTTGTTTTTTTCTGAGAACATTTACCATAGTAATGTATATTTTTCTACACCATAAGATAGTAGAGATTCCAACGAACAAAAAGCCAACCGACTTTTTCAAAAAAGTAAATATTTTCACGTGATAATCTACGATTAAAAATTAGGGTGCTTTTTCGATATTAAGTCAAAATAAGGTGAAAAAATGTATATTTTAAATCAAAAAAATTACAGTGTATTTGGGACATAAAAAGGTAAATTTTCGCCAAATATTGTGAAAAAAAATTATTTTTTATAAAAGATAAAAATAAAAAACCAAAAACTTAGTTATTTGAATTTTTCACATAAATTTTGAGGTTATGTGAAATAAGTGAAAATATAAAACTTGTAGATCTTTTTATTACCTACAACTTTGCTATTTAACTTTTTTCCATAGTACTTGTAGTTTTGACGGAGATCAAGATAAACCGTTTTTTTTTACCCTTAAAAACTCACCCCCTTCCACTTCCCGACCTCAGATCGCCCGTAAATTATTTTTTCTATCATTTTTATTGTATTCTCTTCCTTTTCCAATGGGTTTCATCCTACTATTATTTTTTTTTTACTTTTTACCATTTTCAAAGGCTTCAGCACTGGTCTAATACGTGTTATGCAAAAAAATAATTACTTTTATATTATTTAAGTATGCAAAATTTTTTTTATGACTCGTGAGAATGTGAATTCAATGAATGTAAAAACACAGATTTCGCGCGCGAAAAATATACAATATTTTTTGTTCATCTGGCAAAGTATTTATTACTGTAGGTTTATTATTTATTTTTAAGCACTTTTTCCAGTGAGAACATTGCGTTGAAGAATGAACCTGATGATATACTGAAATTCCAACATCAAAATCCTAAAGTCAATTTCCCAAAAAAATTACAGTGTTGCTAAAGCTTCCGCATTGTGAAACATACACGGGGCACGAAGAACGGCAGCCACACTAATGGTAAACAACGGTGGTGACATTCTCCAGTTGAATAGATTAGGGGAATGGAAATCTTCCACCGTAGCGGAAGGGTATACGTCGACAAGTCTACAAATTCTCAGGTTAAAATTGTCACAAAAATATCTGGCGAAGTGCCAAACTCCAGTGCTAGAAACGAAACCATTTCTACGCAGCATGTTCAGCATGTTTTAACAATTTTTATTGCCGCTTGTAACCAATCAAATGTTACAATTAACTTAGTAAAATAATTTGTAATACTAAATGTGAATAACATTTGATGAAAATGTTTTAATGTACATTTTTTCAAACAAACATTTTGATTATTCAATGAACGTTAACATTTAGCTGGGTTGATAAGTAGAATGATTACATCTTACTTTACTAATAAATCTATAGTCTGGGTCTCGGTCTGGGCTTTGGACCAAGAGAATTCGACTTTTTGTTATTGTTGTTCGCAAAGATGCATCTGCATCGCTACCGCGAAACTAGCGCAACCGCTGCAGCGTAAATACGCATCGGCGGCGATGAGCAATCCTTAATTATAAAATAATCGTGTAATTACTCATTATTGCGGCCTCTTTCCTCTCCTACCGGGCCATATCTGGCTCTTCATCGCGGCGTTCCGACACACCGACCGATTTCGAGAACGCATCTGTGTCAAGGCCCCCCCTCTGCCCGCCGCTTTTTGGTGAATGTTAAGTAATATCGGTAACAGGTCTATTTTCGTTGCGGGGAATTAAATAATACCACGACCATTAATGGTACACGTAGCCATGGGCGTCCTCGATACCGCGCCGCTAGTCGACAATACGAAGTGTGAGGTATTTACGAATTTGATTTGGAGTAATAGAATGCGTCATTATTTTTCTGTACTCCGTTGGAGTATAAAGATCGTCCTTGACTTAACGATCTGATCCTTCGACGCAAAGCACAAACGGTTCGAAAGATATCCGATGCCTTAACAAACTATGTCGATATACTACGTGACAAAAACCAGACCACTTTGGTACCCTGTCCATCCGCAGCCGAGAGTAGGTGCGCGAGCGATAGCCACGGTGACGATGTCTTCCAAGGTCATGTATGAAGAAGTTCTTGGAGATCGTAGCCGTCGCCAATGACCAGAGGGTGGTGAGGAAGGGGGTGGAATCCGTTGGCAATAATTAGAGGGTCTTAGTGGTCGCCTCCGAAGAAAAGTAGGTGTATCGCCGTAGGTTTTTTTTTATTTTTTCGATATTCCTGGCAGTTTACGAGGCGGTCATCTTTTTCTGACTCTGATACATTCTCCCACACCTAATCATCTTCAGAGACAAACTCCTGGACGTTGTCGATGTCTTCAGCATCCCCACCCTCTCTGACGTCACAATCACTCTCCCCAGCAGGCAGCCATCTTTTTTCTGACTCTGATACACCTTCCCATACTTACTTTTCTTCGGAAGTGACCACTAAGACCTTCTGGCAATTGACGACGGCTACGACCTCCCAAGAACTTCTTCAGGCATGACCTTGGAAGACATCGTCACTAAGGCTGCCGCTCGCGCATCTACCCTCAGCTCTGGATCGACAGGTTACCTAAGTAGTCTGGTTTACCCACTGTTTAACTGCTTCTATATATTATGTCATTCAGCTTTAATAATTGTTGGTACACATAGGTTCAGGGCCACTTACTTATCGAATGGTTACATTTTCAACAAGATCAGAGAACCGACTGCAAAAATTGATTCAATAGTGCGTTGAGAACCCAAGATTCCTAATACACTCATTGACAAGCCTGGGCTTTCATTCCAAGCTATCTGAACTTCATGGGTAAAAACTGCTTAAGTCTATGGGGGGTGTTGTAAATGCAGCAGTCTGCGGCCAATCATGTCCCAGGCATGTTCAATAGGTGACAGATCTGGCGATCTTGCTGGTTCAGGGTAAATGGTTGACCTATGTTGATCCATTAAAGCTATTGCTTGTCTGGCAACATGAGGTCTAGCATTGTGTTGCTGGAAAATGGCATTTGGGATGCTGTGAAGATCTGGAATGATATATGGAGTAAACATTTGTTGGATGCAACATCATGTTGCCTCTAATGAAAACTAATGGTGATCTATTACCATACGTGATAACACTCCATACCAAAACGCCTACTGTTTGATAGACATAACGCTCTCTGTCAAATTGTGGATCGCGTCTTTCACCATATCGCCTTCTTACCCTTGCACGATCATCATGCATACCCAGGCAGAAACGGAATTCATCATTAAAGATCACCAGATTCCACAGGATCCTCTCTCTACACCATTGTAAGCAACTAGCACGATGTTGACGAGTGAGAGGCAGCACCCAATGTGGACGATAAGGCAAGAGGCCAAAATTACGTATTCGGGTATTTGCCTGCTAACCCCGTACTATGATATATAAGGACCTGTTAGTCCTTCTAGAAATTGCTCTCACCGATAAACCTGCTTCGCACAACCCCACTCCTCTCAAAGTTACTAAAGTGGTAAATCTGGGCTTAATCAGTTGTAAAATGTTTTTGCAAACTCCAAAACTTAACAGATACAATGCGCAGCCGAGTCTATTGAAGCAGCTAAGGCTAATTTTATCAAAATAGCGAACAAAGCTATTTATTTTATATTATTAAAATTGTATGATACTTGTTGTTTCATGAATAATAATAATCAGGTCGTCTGTATAAGTCACTACCAGAAAAATCGATGAAGATATATCAGCAAATATATAAAAAATGTATTTATTGCCATTTTTCTGAATTAAGCAGGTGTGTGAAATCTGCATTATGATCAATATATGCAATGCTCAGAGCTACTTTGATTGTCTACAACTACAACATCGATATTGGAAAATATCTAAAATCAAAAACATTCTTGAAATAGCTATCAGATGGATATCGTGCTAAAAAATCACGCGTTTTAGAAAATTAACAAATTAAAAAGTTTCTAATAGAGGCATTTGTACTAAGGTAAGTTTATATTTACATCGATATATTTGTTTTTATCCAAAAAAACATTCAGAATCATATTTCTCAATTGGTATGAAAACCATTTATTCCAGAGGCAATTTGAAGATATAAATATACTGTACACCGAATTGTACCATTTATTTTTTTTTGTCACAGTAAAAAATCAGAGAAAAATTTTCCTCTCAAATTCCATCCCTCTATCCTTCATTCTGTGTCACCCTTTCCTTTAATTTTCTCCTTCGAAAACGTGTCAAGGCTATCGAGTATCGTATAAATCTCTCGTAATTGTTCTTGCCCATTATGTATACAGTTTCAGGTTGGCGAGGCACGTGTGTGAATAATATGGTAGAAGAGATGGGATAGCAAAGCTGTATACCTATCGGGTGATTTGAAAAAGGGTTTTTCACTTGTCACTTTCACTTTTGAATAAACAAATAAATTGCTCCCTTAAAATTGTGTTATAATTTTGACACTATATTAGTTACTCCAACGCTAGCTTAGTTTCATTATTCCTCAACTACAGTAATATTTTATTGAAAGATTTACTTATTCTTGTATAATAAAATGGAGTCAATATCGTAAAATAAATATAAAATTCTTAATAGCTTCCGAGTAAAAAATGATTTAAGTTCTAGTATTTTCAACCTTTACATCGCTGGGCTACTGTAGTCTCTATTAACGTTTTTTTATGCAAGTGTTTATATTAGTTTTTCAAGTGTCAAAAATAGTTTGCGCGTATTTCTAATATTGTTTCTATGATTTGGCGGATACGCCGGTAATAATATAAAATTTCGAAAAAAAATTGTCACGTATCTCCTTGCTTTCAACACATCGATTTTTGTAAATCCAACAACAAAATTGAAAACATGTCACGTAGACATCTCCCACCGTTATTTATTCCAGTTAAAAAACCAATTGCATCCAAACACAACACGAAGTAAGGAAGGTCCAAAAGGTGAGTCGTAAAGTTGCGTATCGAATTGGTATTCGAAAACAAGTAGTGACACGACTAATTCCGCTATTGTCTGTCTAAATTGGTACCATAAATCGCACCGAAACATCTCAGGTATTCACCTGATTGTATTGAGCGTGCGAACGACAAATGCCGGCGAATGTTACAAAACGTCTCTAGGAAATGGTTACCTTCTCGTCCACGCTTCTTCTTGGTAGTCGTAACAATTCCAAACAATAAAGCTAATTTTTGAACACTAATGTTCGGCAGTAATGTAAAAAATCTAAAATCTCTAAGACAGATTTGTTACTTTTCTTTGTTTGTAATATATTTAACTTTTTTTCCTTGTAATTTTTTCTATTTCTTCCATCTATGCCATTATATAAATCTATTATAAATTATTATTATAAATCTATTATACTAAATCTATTATTATTATAAATCTATAAATTTTTCAAATTTATTAAACTTTCCCATATTTATGAAAATAAAAAAAAGATGACTCTATGAACACAGTTTCTAAAAAAACTAAAACTCAAAAACGATAAAATATAACAAAACATTCAAGTCGGAGAATTGTAAAAGAACCCTTTACGCAATTTTCGATTTGTGGCAGTGTTTATTAGCAGTTCAGATTCTCCGTAAAAAAAGATTCTAGAAATTTCAAAATTAACAATATTGACAAATAGGTAGGTATAAAATGACACGAATGAATTACACGAAGAGAAAATAATTGTTCATTCAATTAAATATATTTTCTCACATAAACATAGTTAATTGAAATACAGGGTGATTCAGTTTTTAATGAACAAACTTCGAGGGTAAATAGAACTTTGAAAAATAATGGTAGTTTGTTATATAACAGTTATAATTTAGGGGTTTTACAAGGAAGATACAGGGTGTTAAAGTTTGAAGAAAAACTTTGATTACTAGTGTAATTAATAAAGGTGTCATAAAACGTAAAAATATCAAGCACTTTGAACAACCAGAGGCGGAGATATTTATTTTTTTCAGAATTCGCTTAAACCTACTTAAGTAACACTTTGCATTATTGAACCCTCTAGTAAAGACAACTGTTCATTAAATAATATTTATCTTCTGGCGTCTTCGGCAAAAATCTCGAAGCTAGGCAATAAAACGCTTCGCAAAAATCCTTGCACGACTCTCCTACTAACATCTCGACGAGAACCGGCTAATTGTAAATATCACCGTTTGACATTTTACAGCTCACCTGTTACAGAACCGAACGAATTCGTTGCTATTCCAACATAGGCCGGATAAATCCCGCTGGGTCTGTTTCCAAACTCGCCTTTGTGCGGCTGTCAACGCAGATCCTCCCCGAGAGCAGGGCCAGAAAAGAGAAAGTGCTTTACTGCCTACAATAAATCCATAATGGAATACCCGCGGCGCTCTACTGGCAGGAGCGTGGACGAAAATAGGTAACGATTTCACAGGAACGCAAAATATCGAGGTACTGTAGACAAAAAGGAAAATCGGGAACGGTTTCTGAAAACGGAAGTACAATGGCAATAATCATTTTTGTATCTAGAACGCGAAATGGTACTTTTCCGTTCAAGAATGGAAGTTATTTAATAATAATAATAATAATAATAATAGTAAGTACTAATAATTGTTATTTTTGTAAGACTATTCTATTTCCAGTTGTTTACCGTACTTAGTTTTAGAACAGCATGCTGCACTTACTGGTTGCCAAGCAAAAACGCGTCGGTAAGTAATTACTTACTGTTCTGGCTTTGACAGGACTGAACGGTAAATAAATTACATTATTTGTTGTGAAAAAATACGAAACGACTAATATCATTGCGACCTACAAATGTTTAGAAATAGGATTTAAGTTTTTACTACTAAAAAATAATATTACCGTACATTATGAATAGAAATGTTCGTCTGGTGCTTCCATTAAAAATATGCCAACAAGAATTTTTCATTTATGCTCTTTCCCTTTAGACCACTTTTTGAAACTATTATAAGTCTGTTCCTAACGTTCTTTATATTTTTTAGGAATCACTGAAGAAAACATCCTATACCCCAGCCCTCTTCAATATCTGAATTATTTTCGTTTTCTGATGCATTCATGCTCATACTCACTCGTTTGAGAAATGTATTGTTACAACATAAACTTACATAGTTCTTCACTTTTATTTATAAAAATGTGAAGTTATCTTATTTGAGGAGAATTTAAATAGTAAAAGTGGATAAACAAAACATCAATAATTATATTTTTTATATTACCTTTGCTCTACGTGTTTTTATTTTTTGAGATTCCTGTACCTACAAAACAGCACAAATTTGATCATTTTACGGCGAATATTTCTCTTTTCCGATGAATGAAAGTGGTTAGATACTGAAGATTATTTAAAGTATGACATTATTAGCTTCAATATAAAAGCACGATGTCGTGAAAATGTCTCAAATAATTTCGATATCATGTGTCCTAGCGCTGTGTAGTGTTATAAAAAAAAAATAAAGAGGATCAAAATATAAACGTATTGATTACGAAAAAAAGAGTATAGATAGGAAATGTTACGCCCTATTATTATTTAAGCATTTCCGGAAATCTTCGGGAATTTTACCTGCACCCAATAAAGTTTAGGAGGTCATAAATCTGGTCCAGGAAAGACCCGTGCCTCGCTCTAAATGGGCGCTTTTCGAGTTCGTGTGCCTGGTCGCTTTGTGTCACCATAAAGCGGCAAGTAAAGGTAAGTTAATTGCAGCAAACAGCCACACGCTGGGTCTGTTGGCACACATTTAGATTTATGTCGAGGCGTGGTGTGTCCTTTCCGACGTTGACAGCACGTCTTTCGGCACCGCACACGAAGGAGGACTTTTTAATTCGCCACGGCAGACAAACAGCCCGGAAAAAATCCTTCAACTGCCTTGTAAACGGGTTGTTTTGATTTAGTACAGTCTCTGGAGCAAGCGTTTGTAGTGATTTTTTCAAAGTAGTGCTTGTGAATTAAAAAAAAACAAAAATATGTATAAAAATGATAAAATTGGAACAATAATTTGTTAGAATTTATGTATTGAAATCTAAGCAGTCTTTCTTCTCCGACACATCGTATATTTGGAGGCAATGAGGAAGGCAACAATATTCAAATTGTGTGACAGCCGCGCTCCGCGCCGAATTGTTCAGGAAATATTTCTATATGTATACAGGGTGATCTACAATTTATCTCAAAAAAATTGGGAATCGATGCGTCATGAAAAATGAAGTCAATATCGTAAATAATTTTTTTGAAAAATCGTTATGCTTTCGAAGAAAATAATTCATCACATATCACTTAACCACTGTAGTCTCTAGCCAGGCGATTTCAAATATCCGATTACATCGTATTAACGTTTTTGTGATGCGCGTATTTACATTAGTTCTTCAAGTGTCAAAAATAGTTTAGAGTATAGCAGCTCGGGGATGAATATTGTTTTAATTTATGGCGATATGAAAATGCTTTAGCAGAACAATTTCCCGGTAAACATGCGCCAAATGCAGTTACTTTTACCGCAGTGAGCAGTGGGTGTGGCGTGCGAGGGAAATTTGAAACCGAATCCACAGTATAGAAAGACCAGTAAGGACAGCTGCACTTTCGCTCCAAGCCATTTTCAGAATTCATTCATCACAATTTACGCATTGTGTGTCTTTTCGTTTTGTGATATTCTAGTTCTTAACGTTCTCAATCTATTTGTGTTGCGTTCCAGTCCTGGTTTTAAATTCTACTATTTTGTTATATTAATAAAAATGCTGGAAATTATACACATAGTTTTTTAGATTCCCAAAAGACAACAGAAGATAATTTTACAATCATTATATAGAATTATAATTATAATAAATTAAGAACATTAAATATTCCTTATTATTTTCCGTATATCGTTTTTTGAGTAGTGCATAAAATTTGTAACGGAGAATTATTATTTTCAACCAGCATTTACATACCTATTGCAATTTGCAATTTGCAAACAGTATTCCTTTCTTATTTTTTATGTTTGTAAAATTAACATAAAATTATTGTCTCTTTTGGATAAAAACTTATATAATTTTCGAATGTGCTCAGCATTTTTCACAAGAAATGTTCAAAAATCAGAAAAGAAAACGAATTTCGAATATTTTGATTGTAAAAATTAAATAAAAAAATAATAAGTTAAAATAAATGTATTAACGTAAAAAAAATCTCTTATAAAATGTGCCATTCTACCATACAAGAAAACATCACTGGCACATTGCAATTTTAACACCCCATACGTTCACGACACTAATGAAATACGCAAACTCAATTACTATAAGCATACTGATATATTTTTTATAAAAATAACAATCAAGCATCGCACTATAGAAATATATTTTCCCCCTGTTTATTATTACATTTTTGAATTCTCCATATTTTTTCCTATTTGTTTTTTAGAAATCCGTCATATTTGGATTGATTTTTGTGATACATCTAATGAATCCTCGATGTGGCACACCCTGTATGCGTGTAGACAATACATATCTGGTTTTGTGTGTCCAGTCTTTTACGTTATTAAATTTATTCATTATTCTAGTTATATTACGAAGGGAAACTACCCATTTACTAGTTATAAACACGCCTACGAAACACTCCCATCAATACAGACCGAATAAACACCATGATCAACGAATTTAAACAAAAAATACATAAAACAAGACTTTAGCGCTATTAAAACGAGCCGGCGATGTTGCCATTTAACTGCATTTTCCTTACATTTACATACAAAAAATAAAATACACAAAATCGTCTTTTGTGTACCAAGAATTGAAATTTCAACTTGTTGATTTTATGTTATGAGCCACATTTGTATGCCTTTAGACTGTCACGGTACGTGCATTCTGCTATTTTCTCTACCGTAGGGAGTTTGCAGCGTACGGAGATCGACGTAAAACCAGAAAACAGAGCCAACGCACAATAAAAAGAGATTGCATCGCCCACACAAATCTACAAAAGGAGAACAGCGACGGATATCGGATTGCATAACTATGGAGGTACTTCAAGCGACGACTCACCCAAAAGAACAGAGCACGAGGCGCCATTCAGCATATACCTAGTGATCCAACAATAAGTGAATATTCGAATTAATGTTGTATTGTATTTTCTTATCGAAGATTAATATATTTAATAAGAAAGTGGTAGTAAGCCCTAATTCCAAATTTTACTAGCTTTTCCCTACATGTAGTGAAAAATCAAGAAATCTGACAATACTGTGCAGAGAATGCCTATAGATTATACAGTGTTACAAAATGATGTAAAGAAAATCTAGGCGTAGGTTCTGTGTTTAAAAATAAGAAAAAAGTTTATATAAACACGGGTCCGGAAATGCTTCATTTTAGAGATACAGGTTGTTTAAATTTTTCTGTCTTAAATATTACAATTTTAATTTCATGAAAACCGATCAATAGATTGAGATGAGATTTGGTTCACAACAGTGTACAGTGAAGGGCTACTTTTCCGTGTTAAATTTCTCTTGTAATATACTAGCATCAGTGGCGTTCCTCCCAATAAATATTAATTTTTAGCAAAAAGAAACGTACACCTCTGATTTTTTGACAAATTGGTCTCTTTTATTGAAAACGCGACATAATTTTACTACTAACAATCATGAATAAAGTAATATGCAAATATTTCCATTGGTTTCAATACAAATATTTGACTAAAAGTTTACAAAGATATTCATGTTATTAAAATCACTAGATACAGTGAAAAATCAGGAGATAAAAATATATAAATACTTTTCAGACATGTATACCAACATTACGAAATTCCCGTATGTGTGATAATCATTTCAGTACTGTCAGTTATAAATGAAGTAATATTTTATATTTTCATTGATTTCACTACACAAAGATTGTAATATAACACGAAAACTCTGCAAAACTGTCCACAGTTATTGAAATCCCTAAATATAGTGAACCATTAGGAGATCTGACAATATTACGGGAAGATGGGCTAAATTGTATTAGTTTTATAGAAAACGTAACCTCACTTCAGTTCTAACAACCATAAATAAAGTAATATCTTATATTTTCATTGAAATCAAGAGATTTGGCTATATTATGCAAAAGTGGACTAAGTTTTATGTGACTACATGTAGTACTGACTTAAGTAATATAATATTTCCATTAATTTCAATATAAAAAAATTGAAACATTTGGCGAGTACACTACAAATCTATGCAAGTTATTAAAGTCCCTAGATACAAGAAAAATCAATGCCAATATGGCATCACTTCAGTATTAACAATGATGAATAAAGTACTATATATTTCACAAAATGATAAATGCAATCTGAAATCGAGGGAATAAATAAATATTTAAATAATATTGTATTGTTGGGACCGTCCGGTACTTGCAAGTCCGACGTACACATGAATTATTTATGGTCGACGTTGATCGCTTGAGCAAGGCTGGTGCAATTAAAGTTACACATCTGGAAGTCGTAGAAATGCGATTAGCGTATTAACTAATTGGCATGGGTTTACGTTCGAATGCAGAGATTTGTGCTGGCCGAAGGCGGACAGCCTGCTCCATTGATCAAAGGGTTTTTTCCCACTATTCAGGAGAAAATGGCAACCTGAATGACAAAGGAACATTTGCAGAAACACTGGCACCAATAAACACAACTTGGTAAAATTTATTTTACTTCACTTCCAGAAGGGTTACAGGAGGATTTTCTCGATGGAATATTACCCTGCTAAGGTAAAAACAAATATATTCAATTGGATTCACGTTTGCCGATTTTGCTGGTCAATTCATTCTTTCATTATTCATATTTCCTGCCTGCAATATGTTATTGTACTCTTTGCGTACGATGTGGTCAATGTTAACAAATAACCCTGGCTGCTCACTCCCTGTCACAACTAACAGAAAGGCATGAGTATAAGCGAGTTTTAGGGTCTACATCTAGTAGTCATTGGCTAATGCTGGGCCTGTTCGTATATAGGACCTTCTCCAATTTATATAAATCGCTTAAACAGTTGTTTTAAAACTGATTATAAATAAAATTGTATTTGTGTTCGTATCTTTATGAAGATAATAAAATCGGTACACAAAAAAAGTGATTTATACTTTTGACAAGACCCACCTTTATGTATTGTGACGCACTGGATCAGAATCTGAAGTCGGTTTAGCTCCAACAGCCAAATTCTGAGTAATCTTTTAAATATATAGAAAGGTCGGAACATGTGTCTGGTGGCAATAATCAGATTCATTCAGCGTGGTTTATTTCTGTGGATACGTTGCTCCCACGATTGGAAGCACTCTTGGTAATCCTCCACAGTTAACCCGTTCAGCACCACGGTTACAGTTTCTTTGACCTCCTGTACGCCGCCATAACGAGTTCCCTTGAGATGCGACTTCATCTTAGGGGATAAAAAAAATCGCAGGGGGCAATATCGGGGCTATACCGCAGCCGTTCCAGGATGTCAACATAAACCTGTCCAGTCACTGTCAGGCCGACAGGAACATATTCACGATGTAGCTCGATTTTCGCATGTCTTTCTGTTCACGGGTGAGAACTTTTGCCATCATTGCACAAATCTTACACATATTAAAATTTTCGTGTAACATCTCGCGAACGGTTTCTTTGTTGACGCTTAACTCGTCAGACAACGCACGAATGCTTAGGCGCAGGTCAGACGTGATCAGTGCACGGGAGCTCCTTCACGTGGATCGTCTTCTACCGATTCACGCCCCTCCTTGACCCGTTTTGCCCATTCAAACACGCGTGGTTTCGACATGCACTCGTCTCCATACACCACCTGCAATTTTCGAAGGATCTCCGTGGGTTTTCGCCAGATTTCACTAAAAATTGAATCACAACACGTTGCTTGTAATTTGAGTCACGAGTCACTCATTTTCACGACGCCAATAAAAAAGTTACTTCCAAAAATATATATATTGTCACGGATTTCCCAATCCGACTTTTTCTTACTTCCAGAAAAACAATCCGTTAATTAATTACTATTCTTTATTAACTACTCAGTACACTACTGAACAATAATTAGAACTCAACTAAACACTTATTTAATTAATCGCTATCTAAATCACTTTGATATCTCCAACTAAACACTTCAATTCAGACCGTAATACAAGACTAACTAACTCGGCCGTTTATTCTTCTTTTATAGACCCAACGAATATTCTAGGTATTTTCTAGTATCTCTAGATCCATTTTCCCGTACGACTCGAATGCTTCTCGTCGATTCCCCATTTTTCCAGTCCCGTCTCGATCCACGGCTTTTTTGTTTGTTTAACAGAATCGTGTAGGGGCGATCGGGGCAATCTTAGAATTTCGCGATACTACAGTCGTCGGTTTGGGTGTGAGTGGGGCAATTTCCGTGACAATATAAAACACAAACCAAACGTGCTATCGACTTCAACCTTGGACTGAAACTAAAAGCTAAAAGGAAGTTCCCCCCTCTCTAGAAACACGTTGACGAACGATGCAGTGTTGCCAGTTTCCGAGTTATAACTAAATTCCCGGAACTGAATTGCCACACCTCGTACCACGAAGATTTCTCTGAGTGTATATAAAAGATAATCAAATGTAGACATTCCCATTCTCTTCATATCTTTACTAACATCCACGTAGATAGTTAACCAATCGAGCGATTGTTTTGTTTTTATTTATATTTCCATGGCTACTCCAACAACGCTCCGATTCGTTTTTTGGGCCCAAATCCGCGCCACGACCTGTCACCTTATCTCCGTTCGATCTTATCTGAACTGATCTCGATCCGACACGTTCTATTTGATTCGATGGGCAGTCCGGCTGGTGCCGCATGCCGCATTACATAAAACGCCGAACGGAACGTTGCGATTGTGCCATTGCCCCTATCAATTAGGCACCATTACGGCCGCATTTTTACCCAGAGTTTACGCAACTTTCAAAACACTGAAACACTCAAGCGTTTTTATCAAGATTGTGCTCCGCGCGGAATCGTTTTCCTGGTTCGTTTCGGGATTTCGACACGGAATAAGCAACAGAACAGAATGGGAGTGTTTGAGAATGAAAATAATTGGAACTGTTGCCGTCCGTTCACCAAGTCGATCGACGAAAATGAGGGGATTTGTTTAAATGTATGGTCGATCTTTCATGCAAGTCTCCAAAGTTGATTGTAAGAAACGGAAAATGATGTGGGTACTTTTTACTATGCACAGGGTATAACTCGGAATGGGAGCCATATTTATTCGGAGACACACAAGTTTTTCCTAATAGTCGAGGCAATGAACTAAAAAAGTTCTAAAACTAGTTGTGGTGGATGGATCGGAATGCGGTTTTTTGCATTCTCTTCCAAAAATTATTTGTAAAAAATGTGGCGACATGGAATTTCTGACAAATTGAATTGCTGCAGCCAAAAATGCATTCAAAAAATGCATTATTTGAGAGGCCTCTTGGAAGATGTCAAAACTTGGTAAATAAGTGTCAGAACTGGTCCAGATCGGGTACTCGGGGGTTTTCGAGGTCGCTGATCACGAATATGATTTTCAAATTGACCCTCTGAATACCTGGAGCTCAGGAACGCCGATGAACGTCATCTCCGTGGGACTCTCCCACAAATCACGCGGAAGAAGATAAACTCGGCGCCCGGGGTTTTTTTGGGTCGCTGAATCCAAATCTGGCATCGGCGAACACCCCACGGGCACCTGGTGCGCGGTAACCGTTATTTGGCGATTTGTTGTCATTTCATCGATAACATATTTTTTCTGATCTTTATTAAGATTGAAGTGTCAAAAGTTCCCTTTTCACCATATTTGTTTCAAAACAAATGTTTTTTCCGGATAACCATTGAATTATATCGGCTTTCCTCCAAGCAGTCGTAGGCGTCCGCTCCGTGAATGGTAACTGGCATTATCCATGACAATTACAGACCCCGGAGGAATAAAATCCAACATCTGTGTAAAATACTCTTCCAAAACATCTGCGTTCATGTCTTCGTTATAGTCACGTGTATTTTTAGATTCAAATAAAAGTAAACCGCCATCTACAAAACCACTGGCACTACCTATATGTGTCACTATTAATCTTCGCCCTTTACCTGAAGGTGTCTTGAACCCTGTTGAAAGTTCGTCCTAAAATGCTTGTCGAAAACTTTTTACATTTTTATCTTGCGATACTTTTCTTACAGTATATTCCTCGTTGACCCAAGTTTCGTCTACATAATAAATATTCCTCGCTTCGTCACGGAATTTTCTAATTGATCTTAAGTAGGATCTTCGCCAACAAATAATTTCATCTTTATCGATAAGAACGGACTTCCTGTTCTGCTTTTCCCAGCAAAAACTCAACTATCGTAAGACGACCCATAATTTGCTTCTACTGATTTTTGGCAAATCGTTGTCTTCTGAAAGTTCACTTAAAATTTTGTTTAGCGTTGGTATTTCTTTTTTAAAATAAAATGAGTGTACTTTTCTGCGAATGACATTTTTGAAGAAAACATCTATAACGACTTTTGACCTCCCTGTAGATGATTTTGGGGGATTTACAGTACCTTGTTCATTTTTTGTTTCCTTTAAAAGTCTGTAGATAGTCGATTTTCCAATCCCTGTCATTTTGGAACACTTTTCCACGATGTCGTCAACACTGTTGGTAGGATTTTGGTGTTTCAATGCATTAAATACATTTAATATAATAATCTTCTCATTCTGAGACAGCGCGCATCTTTTCACGCGTTTAGCAGGTACGTAATCTGATAAGCTCGACATTTTACCCAAACAATATTATATCCACTGGCACAATAGTCACTAAACACAAGTCGAATTTTACTCTACTGCACTAGCACGTCTTCGTATATTCAACTCTAAAACTGGATTGAACTGTCATAATACCTCCTGCCCTATGATGTATCCAGTAAATCTCGGAGTTTTGTTACTCTTTCATTTCCAAACAGACTATAGTTCGTAGAAAGTGGGTAAGAGGAACCCAAATGTGTTTACACGTCAGTGGACAAAATTTTGAACAGTTGTTGTTGTAACATCAAGCATGTTAAATTATTTTATTAATTAAAACCACAAATTGATTTTATTAATTAGTTGAGTTGAGTTAATTTGCTGATATAAAATAGGTGTTAGAAAATTTTATTTATTTCTTTCCTTGGGAAATTCTTTCAATTTTTTGTTCGATGTTCAAAGTTAAATACTAAGTAGTTTTCTTACATTTGTTGCAAAAAATTAATGTATAAAAACATTTGTATTGGTGCAAAGCTACTATTTTTGTTGGTAATATAATGAATACGCTTCTTATTGATTTCTCATCCACATTTCAAGGTGGATTCACAAACACAAGTTGATGACAAGCTATTTTTCTTGAAATACTTAAATTTATTTTTCACTTATGCACAACTAAATACCTTTAGAACTTCAAAATCATATAAAGTGCGTCCATAAAGTAACGGATAACTTCATTATAAGCTAAACAAACAATATTATTAAACATTTCCGAAACAGGTCGATTTTTGATTTTAATTTACTGTTTTTCAAATAATAATTTAACATACAGGGGACCAATCTCCCAGTAATGACGTCATCACCGGTTATTTTAAATGGAACACCTCATTTTTTACATTTCCGGATTTCCATAAACGCGTTATATATTAAATTATTATTTGAACAAACAGTAAACTAAAATCAAAAATCGACCTGTCGGGAATTTTTAATAATATTAATATTAACGTACTGTTATTATTCCATATATTTTAATTAGCCTTAGATGAATATTTGTTTAAAAATATAAAGTTTGTCAAGCAACGGTTTCAAACTGGTTTCAATTGATAGACATAAATATTCGACCAGATAAATTATGAATCTGTTTTCAGTAAAGGTAACGCAAGATGTGATTGGACGAACACTCCTGACAGTTCCAAATTAGTCTCTAGCTGCTGTTTGAACAGTAAAATATCAATGAAATTACGGACACTTTTAGGCCAAACGTCGCTTCAAAAGACGATTCAGAACGTTTTTTAAGTCATGTTGCAGCTTCGTCTCCTTCTGTGACTAACGCGAAGGTCACGCTCGAAATCTGGCGGTGACCGAAATCCCAAAAGAAGGCACGGCAGCTAGCTGGAGGCCGCGGCGTCCCACTTACCCACTGCACTAGACCCGCTTGGACGACGTCGACGGCGCTCAGGGACGCCTGCCCAGCGCGCTCTGATTTCGCGACAGCGGCGTGGACGATTATTTTGAAAAATCGACGAGCTTATCATAATAATAACAATAAGCTTGGTAATGGTAACAGAACTTTCACTCTTTAAATTGGAATTTTACGTGCTTTATTATGTAGGTACAGTCAAAATTAAGACTAGAATTTATACAATTTTGACGGCGACATTTAGATTCACAGTTTGATTATCCTATCAATTTGCTGCAAAAAGCTATACATTTAGTAGCTTTACTCATGCAAATCAAGGAAGAGTACCGTCCTAACGATGATTTCATCCCACCAGTAACGTCCGGCCGCTTTCCCACACCAAATTTGTTGGCTGCACATCAAAAACTCGAGGTTCCATATTATTTATTGTCGACAACATTAAACCAGGTCTAACGATTGTAAAACTATCATCATCTTTAAAAATGTCTTCCTTAATATTCTATACACAGGTTATTATCATACTTGGAACTACACATTTTAGCCACTCAGAGAAGCAAATATTAAAAAATCGTTAAATGATAAAAAATAAGTAGTTCCTAAATAATAGGTCGATGAATAATAATAATAATAATAATAATAATAATAATGGATGATGCGATGAATCGCCAAATCCAAAATCCACCCACCCATTTTGCCGTTCAAAAATTTAATTCGTCTGGCGTTTGGCTGTTGTCTTTTATGACGTGTGAGGTTTTTACGCTCGTCTCACAAGCGCCAAAGTGTGCCGTGGACAGTTTATTTTTAAAATTTGAACGCATCTACAAGCGCCATGTGCCCCCTCACGAGCTGGACACGATTTCTCGTGACTTTATTAATACAGAAATAGTTTTCAACACAACTTCAATAATATGGCACCTACACGATAATAATATTTTGTTAGTTTTTTTGACAATTTTATTGTTGTTTTATTAGAATGCGCGTGTTTTGAATAATATTTTAGCAATGGACTAGAAACAATCAAATAAAAAATTATAAATAATTTAACAAAGAATTATTTAAAACTAATAAAGCAATTCGTTAATTTTCTTCTAGTACGGAGTCTTATTAGTAAAGCCGTCGTTCGCAGATCTTAGATTCGGACTTGGCGACGACTTTAATATTTAATATACATACATACAGGGTGTTTATTCACACATTTTCACTTCAGAATAAATTAGAACGATACCCATCAACTGCAAATTGCTATACGTAAGTCATTTTCGATATTTGAAAAACTAATGTAAATACTTGCATTACAAAAAAGTTAATACGGTTAGTAATCGGATATTTGAAATCGCTTGGCACTACAGTAGTCCAGCGATGTAAAGGTTGAAACTACTAGAACTTGAATAATTTTTTTCTATAAGCAGGAAACTACAAAAAGGATTTTACAATATTTTTTTTTACGATATTGTCTCCATTTTCATGACGCATCTATTCCCAAATTTTTTTAGATAAGTTCTGAATCACCCTATTTTTTGCTAAATTAAACAAGTTTTTATCTGTGTATACGTATATATTTTTTATAATCATTCAATTATCAACAACAAAGTCCTGCCTGTAACTGAGTCAAAAGTATCGGTGAAAGTACCATGACGAAATATTTTATTTTTATTTTATATTATAATATTTTTCGCAATAGTTCATTAAAATCTACCACATCCGTATATGGAATTTTAGGATTTCCAGGAAACAAGACGAATTCTTTCTGACGAACGCTTCACCAGCGTTTTCGGAGGACAGCAATTTGTAATTATTATCCTCGTAAGTGGGTCAAGATTTTTACAATTACAATCATAATTAGTATGCATTGCGCTGTCGGTACAATTGGAAAAGTTTTCGGCAACAAAAACAGTCTGAGTCAGCAATTCCAATATCATACATGTTATTAATTTTGATTATTGAAGCAGAAATACTCCGGTTTATTTCTTCGAGGCAGAAAAACTGTTAAAAAAACAGATTTTATATGAATTTATGTTATATGTGCTACAGTAAATTATGTTTTGTTTTCATATCGGTGGATTTTGCTTTCAAAGAATGGCTACGATTACTGCTACTATTCGGAACATGAAAAGTAGCATAAGTGTAAGATGGAGTGGCTTTTTATAAAAACTAATATCAACAAACATTCTCAACACCCTGCATTCCCATAACGAAACATGTAATAGTGTTACAGAAAGGCAGAAAAATTGCTTCGCCTTTATTTTACGATGAATTTAAAATGTTCAAATGAAGTAGCAGTAACGCTGTAAATGCTACATCGTTCCCAGTCAAAATCCGTCAGAAAATTTACTGTACTAATAATACCTCCAGTGCTTTCGAAAAGTAACGAATAATTATTTAAAAAACTGAGAAGTTTTCGAAAACATCCCCTAGCACGTCGATTTTGTTTTTAAAAAAGGCACTTTTTGACATTCGACCCACATTTGTGACGTAATCGTTGTTCGAGATATGACGTCATCGAAATTTTTTTTAAATAGCAACACCCAATTTTGACCATGTCATTTGAAATAGCTTGTCATTCTACATACACATCATGAAAAATTATGGTGTTACATAACAAAAATTTCAAGAAAATAATGTTTGAAAATTTTAAAATTTACTTTTCACAATACTGAAAATAATAATGATTATGTAAAAAATCGACTAAATTAAATGTTCAAATTGTGCACCATTGGCTGCCTGGCAGTAGCCAAGACGATTAATAAATTCTTTTCGGACATTATCAATAACTTCAGGAGGTATACACGATGTATCTCGTGACGAATTCTTGCTTTTAAATCTTCTAAATTAACCGGTCTAGTAACGTATACTTTGTTTTTTAAGTATCGCCACAAGAAATAATCTAGAGATGTCAAATCAGGCCATCTGGCTGGCCACTCAATCGGCCCCCTTCTCCCTAACCAATGATTCGGGAACAGCTCATCTAAATAAGCACGGACAGGTGTTGCATAATGGGGAGGTGAACAGTATTGTGAAAATTAAATTTTAAAATCTTCAAACATTATTTTCTTGAAATTCTTGTTATGTAACATCATAATTTTTCATGATGTATGTATGTAGAATGACACGTTCTTTCAAATGGCATGGTCAAAATTGAGGGTTGCTATTTAAAATAATTGTCGATGACGTCATATCTCGAACAACGATGACGTCACAAATATGGGTCGTATGTCAAAAAGTGCATTTTTAAAAACAAAATCGACGTGTCAGGGGATTTTTTCGAAAACTTCTCAGTTTCAAAAATAATGAATGTATTCGTTACTTTTTGAAAGCACTGTATATAGTTAAAGGATATGGATTAAATATAAATTTTTTGAGATTTTTTAAATCTTATTTAGGTATACAATAGACGTCTGTCAGTACATTGCCGTAGTTTCAGTTCTGCCGAAATAGAGGCGAGTTCAGGAGTACTTCAAGGTTCCGTACTTGGTCCCCTATTGTTTAATGTTTTTATAAATGACATCACATGCGATCTATCTTGCCGCTCATTACTGTATACTGATGACTTGAAATTATTTACGACGATTGAATCTCTTGAAGACTGTATCAGAAACTTAACTCTGTTACGCATTATAAAGATCTGGGGGTGTGTTTTTCATCTAAATTATCATTTACTGATCATATTGACAGCATGGTATCCAAGGCTATCAAGAATTTAGGGTTTATAATAGGCAACAGTCATCAGTACGTTTATAGTATTATATAACGCATTTGTATGATCGAAGCTTGAATATGTTTCTGTTGTTTGGAATCCTTGCTATGAATGTCATTTAAAAAACATTGAAAGACCCTAAAGACGATTTGCTAAATACTTATGGTTTAAGTGCGATGGGGTATATCCCCCAGTTTGATTTTCCAATGAACAATTATTATCCAGATTTAATATGTTTGAATTGTCTTTACATCGCAAATATTATTCCGTAGTTTTTCTGTTTAAGTTATTGAATAATCTCGTTGATTGCCCGGAACTTTTTTGTTATATTAAATTATCACCACCTAATTTAGTAACGGGTTTTCGTTCTTCTATTGCAGGACTATTGTTTTTAATAATGCTCCATTGCTTGTAATGTGTTACAATTATTTCTTAGTGCATAATACCTTAGATATATTTTTTTGTAATGTTGAAAATATTGAAAATGCATTTTTTCATTAATTTTAATATGTATGTAAATTTTATATACTTAACCAATTTTATTTTGTTTGTATATATTTGTTATTATTCGTTTGTTTTTTCCTGTCCTGTAATTGGATTCTGTCTAGACTGTGTATTGCAAATAAATAAATACATAAATATTAAAGGAAATGACCTATTTTGTACTGTGTATGAACGTATTATAAATTGTTCTGACAAAACTAAAGTGACACGATATTTGAAGAGTCATGCCTCGTCCAGCGCTGAAGACCATTTTTCTATGAACTTACAGACTACAGAATACCAAGTTATGTACGTTTTTAAAAAATATGTGGACCTAAAATCCTTCATGAGAGTACATTCAGACTAAGATATCTCGATAGGGTTTATAACAACAATTTCATTATAGACAAAACTACAGTAGCTAACTTTTTAATTGGTGCGTTAAACAGTGACTAATAATAATAATAATAATAATAATAATAATAATAATAATAATAATAATAATAATAATAATAATAATAATAATAATAATAATAATAATAATAATAATAATAATAATAATAATAATAATAATAATAATAATAATAATAATAATAATAATAATAATAATAATAATAATAATAATAATAATAATAATAATAATAATAATAATAATAATAATAATAATAATAATAATAATAATAATAATAATAATAATAATAATAATAATAATAATAATAATAATAATAATAATAATAATAATAATAATAATAATAATAATAATAATAATAATAATAATAATAATAATAATAATAATAATAATAATAATAATAATAATAATAATAATAATAATAATAATAATAATAATAATAATAATAATAATAATAATAATAATAATAATAATAATAATAATAATAATAATAATAATAATAATAATAATAATAATAATAATAATAATAATAATAATAATAATAATAATAATAATAATAATAATAATAATAATAATAATAATAATAATAATAATAATAATAATAATAATAATAATAATAATAATAATAATAATAATAATAATAATAATAATAATAATAATAATAATAATAATAATAATAATAATAATAATAATAATAATAATAATAATAATAATAATAATAATAATAATAATAATAATAATAATAATAATAATAATAATAATAATAATAATAATAATAATAATAATAATAATAATAATAATAATAATAATAATAATAATAATAATAATAATAATAATAATAATAATAATAATAATAATAATAATAATAATAATAATAATAATAATAATAATAATAATAATAATAATAATAATAATAATAATAATAATAATAATAATAATAATAATAATAATAATAATAATAATAATAATAATAATAATAATAATAATAATAATAATAATAATAATAATAATAATAATAATAATAATAATAATAATAATAATAATAATAATAATAATAATAATAATAATAATAATAATAATAATAATAATAATAATAATAATAATAATAATAATAATAATAATAATAATAATAATAATAATAATAATAATAATAATAATAATAATAATAATAATAATAATAATAATAATAATAATAATAATAATAATAATAATAATAATAATAATAATAATAATAATAATAATAATAATAATAATAATAATAATAATAATAATAATAATAATAATAATAATAATAATAATAATAATAATAATAATAATAATAATAATAATAATAATAATAATAATAATAATAATAATAATAATAATAATAATAATAATAATAATAATAATAATAATAATAATAATAATAATAATAATAATAATAATAATAATAATAATAATAATAATAATAATAATAATAATAATAATAATAATAATAATAATAATAATAATAATAATAATAATAATAATAATAATAATAATAATAATAATAATAATAATAATAATAATAATAATAATAATAATAATAATAATAATAATAATAATAATAATAATAATAATAATAATAATAATAATAATAATAATAATAATAATAATAATAATAATAATAATAATAATAATAATAATAATAATAATAATAATAATAATAATAATAATAATAATAATAATAATAATAATAATAATAATAATAATAATAATAATAATAATAATAATAATAATAATAATAATAATAATAATAATAATAATAATAATAATAATAATAATAATAATAATAATAATAATAATAATAATAATAATAATAATAATAATAATAATAATAATAATAATAATAATAATAATAATAATAATAATAATAATAATAATAATAATAATAATAATAATAATAATAATAATAATAATAATAATAATAATAATAATAATAATAATAATAATAATAATAATAATAATAATAATAATAATAATAATAATAATAATAATAATAATAATAATAATAATAATAATAATAATAATAATAATAATAATAATAATAATAATAATAATAATAATAATAATAATAATAATAATAATAATAATAATAATAATAATAATAATAATAATAATAATAATAATAATAATAATAATAATAATAATAATAATAATAATAATAATAATAATAATAATAATAATAATAATAATAATAATAATAATAATAATAATAATAATAATAATAATAATAATAATAATAATAATAATAATAATAATAATAATAATAATAATAATAATAATAATAATAATAATAATAATAATAATAATAATAATAATAATAATAATAATAATAATAATAATAATAATAATAATAATAATAATAATAATAATAATAATAATAATAATAATAATAATAATAATAATAATAATAATAATAATAATAATAATAATAATAATAATAATAATAATAATAATAATAATAATAATAATAATAATAATAATAATAATAATAATAATAATAATAATAATAATAATAATAATAATAATAATAATAATAATAATAATAATAATAATAATAATAATAATAATAATAATAATAATAATAATAATAATAATAATAATAATAATAATAATAATAATAATAATAATAATAATAATAATAATAATAATAATAATAATAATAATAATAATAATAATAATAATAATAATAATAATAATAATAATAATAATAATAATAATAATAATAATAATAATAATAATAATAATAATAATAATAATAATAATAATAATAATAATAATAATAATAATAATAATAATAATAATAATAATAATAATAATAATAATAATAATAATAATAATAATAATAATAATAATAATAATAATAATAATAATAATAATAATAATAATAATAATAATAATAATAATAATAATAATAATAATAATAATAATAATAATAATAATAATAATAATAATAATAATAATAATAATAATAATAATAATAATAATAATAATAATAATAATAATAATAATAATAATAATAATAATAATAATAATAATAATAATAATAATAATAATAATAATAATAATAATAATAATAATAATAATAATAATAATAATAATAATAATAATAATAATAATAATAATAATAATAATAATAATAATAATAATAATAATAATAATAATAATAATAATAATAATAATAATAATAATAATAATAATAATAATAATAATAATAATAATAATAATAATAATAATAATAATAATAATAATAATAATAATAATAATAATAATAATAATAATAATAATAATAATAATAATAATAATAATAATAATAATAATAATAATAATAATAATAATAATAATAATAATAATAATAATAATAATAATAATAATAATAATAATAATAATAATAATAATAATAATAATAATAATAATAATAATAATAATAATAATAATAATAATAATAATAATAATAATAATAATAATAATAATAATAATAATAATAATAATAATAATAATAATAATAATAATAATAATAATAATAATAATAATAATAATAATAATAATAATAATAATAATAATAATAATAATAATAATAATAATAATAATAATAATAATAATAATAATAATAATAATAATAATAATAATAATAATAATAATAATAATAATAATAATAATAATAATAATAATAATAATAATAATAATATTTATTTCTGACGACAGTTCACAACAACCGTATAGAAAATGTCCAAACAAAATATACAAGTAGATAAATAGTAAGCACCTATAATAGTGGTACTCAGTCAAGTTCAGACAATAAACTGAAATAACCAGTATATAAACAAAATACAAATATGCACATAAATTCACTAAATAACAATTAATTGATAAAAAACTCGTTTACACTATAAAAACATTGATCTAATAAATATTCCTTTAATCTATGTTTAAAAGATTTAACTGTTAAAACATTTTTAACATGTTCCGGAAGACGATTATAAACCTTCAAGCCAAAAACTGAAGGGGACTTATAAGCAGCCAATACCCTACAACGAGGAAAATAGAATTTGTCATTATTTCTGGTGTTTATGTTATGTATATGATTGTGTCTTAAAAAGCTGTCCCTATTATTAAAAATGTATACACTCACTTCAAATAAAAACAAAGATGCAAAAGTCAAAATTTTAAATTGTTTAAATAGATTCTTACAACTAACAGTGTTTGATACACCTTTTATTCCTCGTAATATGCGCTTTTGCGCAATAAAAACATTGTGGGTATTACTAGACAGACCCCAAAAGATTAATCCATATCTTAGGCAGCTCTCAACATGAGCATAGTATAGCATAACTAGTTGTGTCTCCGCTAAAACCACTCGGAGATTTCTCATCATATAATTAAGTGAATTTAATCTTGAAACAACCCAGTCGCAATGTGATTTCCAAGAAACATGTTCATCTATACGTAAACCCAAGAAATTGCTAGCACCGTTAGGTAGTGATAAAGCATGATTATTTATATGTATATTCAAATTAGAACAACTTTTTTGTGGACTATGGAATCTGAAATAAAAAGTTTTCTCAACATTAAGAAACAATGAGTTTTGATTAAACCAATCTATCAACTTCTTGAGTACTTCGTTACATGTATTTTCGAGTATGGCGTCGGATTTGTTAGATACAATTAAAGATGTATCATCGGCATATAATGTAAAATGAACCTCTGTTAGTGACAGTCACCTTCTAAGGTGCTGGACTAAACCAATCTGTAAAAAATTATAAATTTTGTTATTGACTGTTTTTATTATAAAGAAGCTTCAGATAAAGTTCTTTTAAAGCTAAATGATGCAGCCGCGTACATTTTAAAGCAAAATAGATTTTATCTCGAAAATATACAAAGATGATACATTTCACATGTGGTGGTCACGCGCTTAATCGGGTAGGTGAGAAAATAAGGAAAGTATCCCTTTAGTAAATACTTTTATATTAACTGTCAAAAAAGTATTAATTAATTCGCCTACAAGAAGGGACGTTTTTAAGGAGGCTTTACCAGGCAGAGGTACCTCCTGAAATAACTAGATGGAATACTTGGTTAGAAACCGAAGTGTATTATGATAAACATTTCGATGGCATAAAAGATGTAGATCTTAATGACAGTAGCGCCATACATGACATACGTTTCATTAATACATGGTAATTCATTTCCGGGAATTTAGTTATAACTCGGAAACTGGCAACACTGCTCTCTCATCATGGCGGCGTCCAGGAGGTCAAAGAAGTGTAACCGTGGTGCTGAACGGGTTAACTGCGGAGAATTACCAAGGATGCTTCCAATCGTGGGAGCAACGTTGGAATCGTTGTGTAGAGTTAGAGGGAGACGTGGGGTTGTGAAGGTCTATAATAAAATTTTTCATTAACTTAATTGCCACACCTCGTAGATACTATGGTTTCTAGTTAGTGCAAGAAGAAAATTGGAATCACATAGACCGTCCCTAAATGAACAATTTGACATAGTGGATGATTTACAAAAGGATATATACGATGCCAGTAATATACGCCCAGTCAGTAGTGCGATAAAGCAAAAATGCAAAACGTGTTGAAAAAAAATTAAGGATAGGCCATTTTGGAAAACATGTACAGTCTTAGCAGGTACATATCAGGAGTTTACCAGCAAATATATTAATATATATTTCATGTTTGAACAATTTGTAATACTGTCCGTTGTCAAAAGAACACGTTGAACGGTCATTTTCCCTGTACAAGTTAATACTAAGTGAGCACTTCCAATATACCACGGAAACCTTGTCTCAACACTAAGGTTTGTCGGGTGAATGTTGTCATTTTTACGTGTTATCTTAATTCATAAAGGTATTTTATTCTCGACTTAACCTTACTATTTGGTACTATGTTGCAACATATTTTCTGTGAACATATTACTATATTCATTCGTAAACTGACTACGGTCCTGTTAAACTCCGCGCTCCACTATGTCTAGTTATCAGTGTAACTAAATTTTGCTTTCTGTTTGTTACAACGCTTTTTGATTTTCTTAAATCATGACAACTCATTAGTGTTCAAAGAGACAATTATTTTAAAATCCCCTATAACTTATGATCAAAGAAATGCAGGACCTATGTTTGCATGAACATTCCTTCAAGAAATTAAATTTACTTTTCATTGACAGAGTTTGTAAACATGCTAAAATATCACCCTGTATTGCTAACAAGGAACGAGACTTGCTCCTGACTTCACGATGAATTCCTTTAAATTCGTCACTAGTCTATAACATAATAATTTTAACGCATCATGACGCATCTATTCCCAAATTTTTTTAGATAAGTTTTACTAATGAGAATATCTTTACGGTTACTATAAACGTAAAGGATCAATAAACGGTCGTATAAGCCTCGTCCGCGTGGCATGTTAAAAATATGCCATCAGACGCTTATAGTATGCAAAAATAAGTCGGTTTGCGCGTGCGAACTTTAAAACAACTAACTTTAAAAATATCATCCACTCAAGCAAACACGTTAGCGCTCAAGGGGATTCGGAACGGCATGAAAAATGGGTCAATGCGACCCACTGACATATTACACTAGACCTGGTTCGGTTTATTATCGATCGTTTATGTGAATCGTCATGATTAATTGACGATATTAATTTGATTGCCCGCATTATCCAGTGCAACGTCTGTGCGTACCAAAGTTCAGGTCGCTCGCACGCACTGTTCTGGTTCTAAATGGAACGCAGAGACTGATTACCGGCTCTTCTACGGGGTGTATTTAAATGAAGGTAAGCAAATGCTACCAGATAATCCTGGAACTAAAAATATGATGAACGGGCCAACACACACTTAGTCCAAAGTTGCATCGTTCCAAAGCTACAAACGTTGTATTTCAAATTAAAAAAAAAAAAACGATTTTCAACTAGACACATCTGCAGAAGTATTAGCCCAATCTAGTTAATTTTTAACTAGTGGAATTTAAGGTGACCATGTTTTATGTACAAATTCTTTACCTAATCATGAAAATTACAAGTGTAGTGTAGAAAATAGGTAGTATATTGTTATATTAAGAAGTGTCACTTTTGTGGCGAGCAGATTTTCAAAGACATGCTATTTTTCTCCAACCGAAATTCCCCATTCAATTATTAACTTGTGCTTTGCCATTATTCCAACCTAATTTAGATAATAAAGCAGAGTAGGTTAGTAGAATATATGTCAAATATTAGTTGCCATATGCTGATTCAGTTCATTTGTGATTGTTTGTGGTTCGATTTTCTAAAAAGTCTGTAAAAATCGAATCTGATGAAGATTTAGGTGTACCTGAGGAGATACTGGAATGTGCCAAAGAGGTTTCTTTGCATCTTCTTCCAAAGGAATCTCGAGAAATTTATGAATATGTCTACCAACGTTTTATGGATCGGTGCAAAGAAAAACCATTAAGTTGTATTCAGAAGATGTATCGATGCTGTATTTCGCAATATTAGCAAATAAAATGAAGCTGCCAACGCTTTGATTGCAATATTCAATGTTGCCGTCAACGTTAGACATAAAGAAGGGGATTGATATAAGCAAATACTTAAAGTTACGTGCTTTTCTCAAGAAACAAAGTGAGAAATATGTGCTGGAAAAAAAGCCATTATTTGCAGAGAAGCAAATTGATTGCTTTTTAAATAGTGCACCTGATAATTTATATTTGAGTGCACCTGATAATTTATATTTTATTATTTTAATATTCATTATATAAAGACATTTTGTTTATATAATTTTAATATTTTTGCTTAAATTTGTGACATATAATAATTGTTAGTGTGTGTGTAGTTGTGGTTTCTTTTTTCATGTTTATATAGATATTGTTGTATTCATTTTATTGTAATGTTTTAAACACACTTTTTTAATACTTTAATGTTAAGTTTGTTATTTATAAATTGCGATGTAATTTTGAATTTATTAAATTTTATAGTGTCCTGAGGATGTCACGATAAGTGACGAAACGTCGACAATTGAGAAAATTTAGTGTTTTCTTTGAAATTTGGCCTCTAATTTCCCACTATTGACAACAAACTGAATAATCTTCGATACTTTGTTGCGTTAAAAACAATGAGACCAATATTTTGTATATTATACATATAGTTTTATTATTCTCAGTTGCAGTTTCTTAAATATTTTGATGAAAGTATAATGAATTATTTGTTCGTATGTTCTTGAAGCAACATGTAGTTTTGAAACACTCTGTATACGACAACGTTGAAAAGATTTACGAAAGTTAACTTTATTATTATATTATATTTGTTAAAAAATATGTTGTTGTTTGCAGACTAATTCAAGTATTAAGTTTCTAAGCTATTCTGTATGTCACGCAAAACACTTGTTTATTGTCGAAAATGGATGTACGACGTAGCCAGTTCCATGTGTACGATTTGTACAAAGAGAAATTACAATAAAACTAAGCAGTTCCACATTAAATTATGGAATTATACCCGTTCGCCAGACATTTTGCCCGCCCATAGCAATTTACATCATTGCGACAAACATGTTCTATCCCACAAACAACTTACCAGTTCTTAAAACCGATTAAAGCACAATAATTTCGCAGCCATATAAATAATGTTAGTGTATAAAGTCCGCTGGCACGCAAATATATATTAAAATCGTCACATCGAATGAAAAATACATACAATAACGAGATGGTGAGACAATGGTATTTTTCGTACCGCCGGTTTTCCCGAATATTCGATGTGAAAGAGCGTAATTAAAACCTTAAAAATAAGTAAAAAATGACTCAATATCGAAGCAGAAAATCAACAATGACGTAACAGTTTCATGTCACTTCTATTAAGGCTCCTGAGAAGGAGCGTAAATGCCCAAAAATACCACCGAAATTTGTGTGGGGCGGATTACTGGACTTTACAATGCTTCCCATATCTCACAAAGTAAGAGATGCAGACAAATGGATCGTATTAGTGTGACATCACAGTCATATGCAACCCGCGGTATTTTGTGTCACAAGAAATTTAATTTCAATCAAGTGTTATTATAATGACCCTAATGGAACCTATATTTAAGGGTCAAATTATCTGACTGAAAACGAGACATTGGAATTTGATTTATTTCTCTGTTAATAGAAATATTTAAGAAATTCCTTCACTTGAATTCGATAGAGAATATTATATGCTATTCTATAATTTTTATCTCTTTAAATGTTAAAAAAAAATTAAATTTGTTCTGTCTTCACCAATAGCAAAACAGAATTATGCTCAATTGAGCAACTAATTTCATATGGCTTATCTGTCATCTGTCAGAAAACTTTAACTTGCAAATTTGTATATTGTATATTGTATTATGTTAATTTTGTGCGTTTTTAGTGCTAAATTTTGTACAAGTGGGTTTATCTGTGCTTTTATGTGCTTTAAGGTATTAAATATATAGCTGCAATCGTCAATGCTATGTGTTTAGTGCAAATAAAGTTAACAGTATATTCACATTCAAATTAGTAGAACTGTTGTTCAAGTTTTATCTGGTTTAATTAAACATATTAAATTCCAGACTAGTGAAAACGTAACTTAATCTTCAATGTACATAATCTACCAGATATTTTTTAAATAAGTGTGATAATTGAACAAGGAAAGGAAATAATAGGTGTTATTTTGTGGATTCCATTTTGACTCTTAAGTTACCTTCTCTTAAGGTCAATTTTTACAGGTACAGGCGCTAATTTTCTTTCTTGTAACACTGGTTGCCTAATTTCTGACGTCACCACTAATGTAGTTCATTAAGGTCATTTTCGAGTTCAAAATTAATTGCTCAATCCATTAGTAATTAACGTGGAAAAATTCGTATCACTCTCTATTATTTTGGATCTAGGGTATAGAAATTATACAAAATTCAACAATCCCACTAACCTATTGCCAAAATATACGACTAAAATATCATAAAAGTGCTATTATTTGCTACCTTATTCCTCATTGGTGTAACTGATTTAACGCCATAACAAAAAATCTTAATTCCAACAGGTACATATGTATTCATTAATTACCTGAAACAAAAGAAAAACAGTTATTATTATGAGACTATTTGCATTAAAAGTAAAATGTTGCACTATACTTAATTGACAACAAAGTTCAGACACAAGTTTATATTATTTTGTAAATAATATGTTAAGACAAGTAAATGTATGCCTTCAGTAAGTTCGGTTTGCAAAATAATCGCCATGTAAATGAGGATTAAGACCACAAGGTTTTAAATATTACAATTTTAACGAAAATTAAAAAAAAAAACATTACTTGTCTATCCTAATGTAGTTAAAATTATTATCCGCTATAAACACGATATTTAGGAATAGGGTTCGCATTAATGTTTTAAAATAAACTTACGCTTTTCATTAGCGAGTTTGTAATTTTTATTAGGAACACGTCAGATACCTATCGCGTCTTAACAAGAAATGTGTTTTATTATTATCTCTTGACGCAATTAATACTTCGGGATATTTTTAGCATACACCGAATGTTAACTATGTAATTATAAGTAAACAGGGATTTTTTTAAAGTAATACCTTTATTTTGCAAACTCCTTGCCGAATTTCAACCTATGGATGCGACAAAACTTAATGTATGTAGTCAAACATTATTCTGAAACTTAGATTACCAATCTGTCACATTTGACGGGTTGTCAAGAGATAAAGAAAATATTAGCTTTGTTCGCGGTAGCAATCCCGAACTAATTCAGACATTAGATTCATGCGCAGTTTGATGTTGAGCGTTCGCGGTGCACCTAGTGCACGTTCGGAATTAGAGATGGGCTTAGCAGTTCATTTTAATGATTCAGTTCTCGAGAACTGAATCACTAAAAAGAACTGATTCCTAAAACCAGCTCTTTAAGAACTGGTTTTACGTCAAACACTGCAACAGATATACGTCGGTCGGTTTCTTTTCCAAAATATCTCGAATAATTTAAATATTGATTTTTATTTATGTTTCGTGTTTTATTACAGAATTTAATTTATATTTTTGTAAAGTTGTATTTTACTTTCTGTTGCTTAAGTGTAGGTAAAGCTTTAATTTTGTTAATAAAATTCAGTTCTTAATTATAATATAATATAATTATAATTAATGACACATACCGATATTGTTCTTATTAATTTTAGAATCTGACACGGTCGCCTATGTGAGCTGGTATGCAATTTTTGGATAATATATTTAAATAAGAATGATATTAACGCTCCGGAATCGGATAACCAATCAGTTATTCAGAATTCAGATCGCTCGTACGATTTTGAACCGCACGTAGGCTGTGAACACTCGTTCACTATTCACTGAAGAGTTAGTTAAAGACTTCCGACGTCTAAACTAGAAAATATTTCTCGCACTTTACATGAATCAATACAAATCAGTTCGCAAAGAACTGATTTGTCAACTTCCCGAGAACTGATTCTCGCAGTTCAGTGTCGAAGCCCGTTCTTTTAAATCAGTTCACTCGGGAACTGCCCATCTCTATTCGGAATTATAAATCCTGCGTTCGCGTATCCCAGATTTATAAATTTGAACGTGTTCTGAATCCGTCCCATGCATCCCCGGACCTGATACAGAATTTTTAATCCCACGCATTCGTATTTTACTATTTTAGTACCTAGTTGTTGCATGAACTGGATCTAGATGTCTTACATATTTGGACTAATTTCAAAAATATTTATATGTAGAAACATTATATTAATCTATTAAAATGATTTCATATAAATGACCCAACATCATTAAATGCCTCTATACAGGGTGATCCCGAATAATATGCAAAAAAAATTAAGAGTAGATTGTACGACTGATTTAAATAGGAGCCCTGCTTATAACATTTTTTAATTTGAGCCCCCTTTAAGGACTTACCCCTTAACACTGGATTATAAATTTACAGTTTTATTAACAATCTTCCAAACACTTTGACATTAAGAAGTAAATTTTGGAAAGGTATTTAGGCAGATGAAACTTTTTCTGGCCGAGTATTTTTTATTCTCTTCGTCCTGTCATCAGGCGTTGAAATAAAGTACCCCATGTATATTCATTACATTTTTTGAGGTTAATTTTTCGATTGAATGCCTGTTGAATTAAGAATGAAATGAGAAAATTAAGTTTATGACCCTACACGCACATTGTTTACTTTTCAATATCTAATTTACATATCGATATCTAGTAGGTTTAAATCATTTTGCATTATCATCTCTGAATCTCATTTCTTCAGAGAGAAAAAAAGTTTAGCACAATTTTAAACACCTTGTAGTGCTTCAATTAACTTTAACTCATGTTCAAAAACGACCAGTAATAAACCTAAATCATGTACCAAATTTTATTATTCTACGGTAAAATATCGTATAGATATTTTTTTTCGAAATTTAAAGCCCCACTTTGGGGACTAATCACTCCTCAGGAGTGTAACTTTGTATTAGGTAAGTTTAGTTAAATTACAATATTTTGGACACCTCTACATGCACCGCCTGCTCTGTGTCGGTTTTTATGAGAGACACACTGTATATAATTTATTAAATAATTTAACATCTTGTCATGATAATAAGATATCTAATCTAATACAACGAATAGTTATGACTACCCCACTTTAACTTCTATTACAAAATATATTTTATTAAAAAAAGGAAACGATACAAAAGAAGATGGCAGATAATATTGTTAATTTAAATTTGAAATTGTGATCATTCCACTCCAAACTGAACACAGAATACATTTGAGAAACGTTCGCGGATTAGTAGAAATTCAGAACATATTCAGAATATCGCATGCGCATTTGATATGTGCGGTATAAATTCAGTATTAATTCAGGATATATTCGGAATCACTACCGCGAACAAAGCTAGACACAGTGTTTCCAGCGCCGAAGAAAATGTTGTACCAATAACTCCTTCAGACAATTGTACCAGATTTCAGACAATTGTGCCAGATTTTATTGCCAAATTACAAATCATATCATTGGTAACTCAATAACATTTACTTACTTCTGCATTTTTGTGCTAAAAGAATAACAAATAAACCAACAAATTTCAGTTTTTAGGTTACATGCATAGACAAGAGAATATTCGGTTGTACTCTCTGTCTATTGTTACCTGATTTACATTACAGAACAGAAAAAGAGATAGATCCATAGATATATTAGTGTCTATGGATACATCATAGATCCCTAACTACTATCATTGATTCAACTGGTGCCGTGGACCATAGATAATATGTAAAGAAAGATGTAACTTCAACTCTTCGAAACATACGGATCCACGGACCACGGAGTTAGTAGGACAGCAGTAAGATAGTAAGAAAGCCGGTTTCATTACTCCCAAACTCAAAAGGTTTTTTGCTTTGCCAAGAATACTGGTTTTGTACCAAATTTTGTTATAGTTGTACAGATGTACTTTTCACATTGCAATGTACCAAATCTGGTACAATGGTACCAGCACTGGCAACACTGGCTAGACATCGTGTGCTAAATCGCACACCCAAGTTTTATCTAGTCTGTTCCATCGGCCTGTTTCATAGATTATTCATGCGTGGCAGCACATTACAGGACTTGTGGCGTGCCAATCAGTAATTAGACTTTTCTTACATATTATGACAGTGTTTTTCAGGTTAACGCCTCTGGAAATGTGAGAAGATTGTGAAATATCCACAAGCCATTTTTTTAAACTACTACCCTGAAAAGAGGTTATATTCAATTAACCATGTGATTGTGAGCTTGGTCTACTACGATTTTTTAAAAGGGTCGTGTTTCCAGAAAGTGGTCCAGTTAATCACTTTTTTTATCAAAAATAATATATTACCAGGCTATTGAACACCCTTCGAAATATCCATATATACCAAATTTGATAGACAAATGTCTATTGACTGTTTTTTACGGGGTACCAAAACAAAAATCACACCTAAACATTATAATAAACAGGTCAAAGATTGCCATGAAAGTGAAAACAAATACTAATCAGACAAAGAAAAAACACCTCACCTGGTACAAGTAGAGATCAAACGAATAGTGATAGGGACGACGCGGAAAAATATAAAATACAATGAGGGAGAACAGAGGACATTAGTAAAAAACGACTTAATTAATAATATTAGACAACGCTCCATACCATTCAAGACTTTCAGAAAGGATTCCAGAAAAAAGAATATTCAAGAATTTCTTAAAATCCATAAAATTGCGTTTGCTGCTTATTTAAAGAAAGATAAGTTGCTGCATACAGTCAAGAGCAATAATTTTACAAAGAAATGCGTTATTGATGAGATAGCTACGGCTCAGAGACATGCAGTTCTACGATTGCATCGATACTACTGTGTTTTTAATTCAATTGAATTAATATAGAGCCAATTAAAAGGATATATTCAAAGAAATAATGTCTCCAAAATTTGACGAAACAGTTATAAATTTTTTTATATATTT
This sequence comes from Monochamus alternatus, assembly GCA_037114965.1. Taxonomy (NCBI): domain Eukaryota; kingdom Metazoa; phylum Arthropoda; class Insecta; order Coleoptera; family Cerambycidae; genus Monochamus; species Monochamus alternatus. Next base: position 5,146,365 of record CM073426.1, on the reverse strand, counting down.
TAGATAACTACTCTACGAACTAAAGCCCCGACCAGCGTTGAATTACACCCACAATATCTACCCATATATTCTTTATTATTAGCTTTTGTAACATTTTTGTAGGGGATTTGATATGTATTAGCTTAAAATACTTTTCTGCTACTGCTTTTTTGACAGTAAACAGAAGATTCACATTTTTGCAGGTTAAGTTTTTAAATTAGATTCTAATTTAGATATTTAGTTTAGAATTCATTTGTTTCTAAAAAAATGGATGAAGAGGACTGTTTGGTTTAGAAACAGTTACTTTTGCTGCTCTTATTCGCAGCGACGTCAATATGTATAAAAACTATACATGCAAAAAAAAATGAAAAGAACTCGGAGATGGTGGGTGCGACCTATTAACCGCAGATAGCACATGCAAGGTGGTTTCTATAAGTTATATAAAGAAATGCGAAATGAGAATGCCGATTATTTTTACATTTCACCCGAATGACAGTGGCAGTGTTTGATGACTTGCTAAAATTAGTGGGGCCTCATTTAACCCACAGTATACTAGTATACTGTGATTTAACCAAACATTCAAATAGACTATCTATTCCTGCAGATTTAATTACTATTCGGCAATTGATAAAAACCAACAATTTCCGTAGATAGGGACGTAGTTGACAAAACATAAACATAACCTCTCTGAAGGTCAAGAATTTTGAGTTTTTGCATTTCGCCAACTTACAGCGGAAAAATTCCCCAACTTAAGTCTACAGTAATTTTATATAAACAGAGTAAATAATATTTAACGCCATACAATTACAATACAACAGTACAACTGCAGTGCCATTGCGCTAACGTTTATCTGAACGTTACTTAAGAGTGTATTTTGGCCCCTCCGCGAATTTTACTCTTACTTTTCAATCAAATCGACTACACCGCATGGCTAGTCTATTAAAAAACCTGAATTATGTATCGAGGTAAGAATAAATCGCCGTGAATAACTATTTCGGTTCGGACGTAGGTGCCAAGTGACATATTTATTTGTTTTATGGATATGTAACACAAAGCAGCGCGGCCTAGCCCATCGCCTGAGCCCACTCGGTCGCGATTTGGCCAACCGTGTCAGGGGATGACGGTAGGCCGCGATGCCGATCAAGCCGGCGAGATCGTTACTTGTTTACCGAGCGCACTTCGATTTTTATAGTAAATGGGTCACCCGCCTGATGATAATATTGAAGCTTATTACACGCGGTTGGCGGCTGTCGACCTTGGCACCATTGTCACCACTCGACTTAAGTCGGATTCACTCTCGTTGACACACTGACCTACTGACAGTGACATACACACTGATCACTCTCACTTTTTACGAGTACTACGTCGTCAACGACAATTCACACTCGATGGTGGAGGAAAAACACCCTAACACTCTGCGGTGTTACCATGAACAAAGTTTACGGAACAAATATTCTGTAAACTTTGCCACGAGGTGCTTTGATTCAGATGAGCCAGTGACGTGCTACTTGCAGGTACGCAGGGTGGTCTATTTTTATGGGTCACCAGTGGTATCTCGAAAATTGTAAAATATACAGTGTGTTCCGCATAAGAACCGACGCAGAGCAGGTGCATGTAGGAGGTCACAAAATATTGCAAGTTTACTCAAACATGTCTATATACATATTGCACACCGGCGGAGTTACGGGCCTTCAAAGTGGGGCCAAACATTTCGAAAAATAATAATATCTTTGAATTACTTCAACGTGGAATAACCAAATTTGGTATATGATTTAGGTTTATTATTAGTCTTCTTTGACTATAAGTTCAAGTAAATTGAAACACTGATTAGATCTAATAAGAATGATAAAATCCCATAAAAATGTACCAAACGTGGTTATTGTAAGTTAAATTCAGAGATATTATTATTATTATTTAATATTTCGTTACGGCCTGTAACTCCGCCTGTATTCGACCTTGTATGTTTGTTTAAATTGCAATATTTTGGGATCCCTTACGTGCATTTGCTAGAGACTTTAGAGATACTTAAAAAAGTGTCTTTCGATGGTCATTAAAATAAACTAAACAGATCCAAGATATCTGCTGCCATTGCTGAAATGTTGTGAAAAAACTGAACATAGCGATTTTAGGAAATGCCATCTAGCGTCATTATTTCTCAACGGAAAGAGCTGATGTTTGGTACCGAGTGTTAAGAATATCTTGTCTTGCAACGGAATATATTGTTGTATAAAGGCCTTGGTCAGTACAATAGTTGATGCCAAATGATATCAAGACTGACAGTGGTATTCATGGTCCGTCTCCGGTCGCCAGAGAGGTCTGCTACTTCCTGCTCGGCCTAAGCGGCTCGACTTGCAGGAAGCGACCTACATTGTCGTAGGTACTTAACAGACAGATGAATACCACCGTGAGTGAACTATACTACACTACACTATATGCTTAAAATATAGTGACCAGACGTCTCGGATTGTGCGGGACAGTCCCGGATTTTAATCATTTGTCCTGCAAAGAGAAATGTCCCGGATTTGTCCCACATTATGTCGATTATACGATTTGCAGTTACTTTGTTACACATGATATGCAAAATATTGAAATATTTGTAGTGTAGTGTATAGTCATACCACAAAATAAAATTGACATATCTTCTGCTCGTAGGTACTAATACTAACGTCGTCAGCTTAAACTCACCTCCACTTTCTGAGGTGTCCCTTTTTACTAAAAAGTTTTTAGCGCCGTTAAATATAAATAACGTTAAAATAACAATAATATTGTTATTATGTATGAGTAGTAATTGCTGGAATTTTATGTAACTAGTTAGGTGCCTACCTTAAAGTTTTTTCACTGCTGTCATGAATTTGACACAAACAATTACAAATTAGTATTGTGTAAACTTGCCTTCAGCTGTCACTCCTCCTATTTAAAAAAACATACTAGGTTTGTTCCTACATAGCAATGACTGATACTTTACAGCACTGTTTTAATGCGCAAGTGCAATTCATACTAGTTTGAAATCAGTTTCTTATTCCTTTGCTGGAACGACACGTTTAGTTCAAGCACTAACCGTTAGGGGTATAGTTTGTTTGAAGTAATTTTCATTTTTCGGTCACTCACGTATAATTGATAAATTTCATCATCACTAGAATTCGAGGTACTATTGTAATTGCTAACTTACTCCTCTTCCGTACTTAAAAATCTGCAAATTAATTGTGCAACTATAACAACTTTCTCAAATAGCATTATTACATAAAACTTTAGTTTTGTTCATTACCTAGCCTACCAAAAGTTGACTTCTGTTAAGATTCTATCTGCGCATGCGTCTGACTAGTGGTTTCCTAATAATCCTCAAACCGATTTGACTGTCAGCAAACAGTTTCCAAACCATCCACTTTTGTGTTGGAACAAAAAATCTTACAACTAGTTTCCGGATTGATTGTGTTGGAACGGTTAAATTCGTACTGCGCAAGCTCGTGACAGTTTGCTGCTAGTTTGATGCTGTGTAGGAAACCTAACATAGTTACTATAGTTACCAGTATGTTGATATCTAAGATTTTTATTTTTCTTCTTCAAATTTTAATTTTGTTTTCCGAATTTTTGTATTGGTTGATTGTTGTTGGTATTAGAGGTAATATTTTTTTGCCAACCATATTATTGTTAATGTTAAAACACAAAGTTTAGAATTTTTTTTGAGTTTTGTCTTTGTCCCGCATTGTGAAATTTGGTCACTATATTTAAGTATAAATTGTTAGAATATGTTAAGTTTCCACAATAATAATTTGTGGGTAGAATTCTATTATATTTGTGGTGTTTTTATTTTTCTTTTTGTTTGTAAAAAGTCATGCAGCCAACATTGTTGACCAATAAATTTGTATATTAGGATTTCCTATTTTCAATAATAAACTAAACTTAAAAACCAAGACAAGACCAACACTACTAAAAAAAAAAGGATTCGAACAACCTTGTATCTCTCCGCTGTTTTCTAATCTATGGCAAAATCTCATTAGAAGTAAAGAGAACCGTACCGACCGCCCGAAATTTCAACAGGGACGATTTTTTTCGCCGAATAGTCGTCCCCGAAATCGCGAACCAGATAGCGTAGCGCGTCGAAAGCAAAAGTGGTCAGGGTTAGTGGGTCAGTGGGCCGCCTGCGGAGGGGGTGAGCGGGGCCGCTCCAAATCAGGTAAACGCGCGGCTCACTCTCGATTTTATTTATTAATAATGACTCTCGCTGACGCGGTGCCCTACTTTTTCGCTTGACCGCGCGACGATATGGAAACAATTATACGGGGTGGTCCGTAAATAATGGTCCATGAAGCCTTATTAGATTTTTCGCTTCAAAATATCACGTCAATACGCCTTAATGAAACGTTGATAATAAAAAAGGTACAGGGTGTCAAAGTTGGAATATAAAAAGTGATTTTTTGGAATGAACACTGTAAATAATTTGGTTTATCTTATACAGAGAATTTTTAAATGAATTAGCAAAAATGAGACCATAGATTCCTTATAAATCGATTTGACCTAACATACCTACATTTACATATTTGTAAATAACTTCTTAACAAATCCAAATATTTAGATAACATTTGTAAATCGAGGATTTTTGCGGGCGAGAAATTGAAATTTGTTTCTAATTTTGACGTCACTAGTAGAGGGCGCCACTTGCGGCTTAGTGTATCCATCTCACTATTGAAACAATCGATCCTCCTACCTATTATATTTGAAAAAGATGTACCTTGTTGAAGTAGTTAGGAGTAACAGTTTTAGAAATAATCCTATTTGAAATATTCCGTGCACCGATTGAAAACTGTTATCGTTTCAGGTAAAGTGCCTTTTCTGCTGAAAATATAGCAAAATGTGACTTGAAAAAGTTATTCAGAATGATAAATTATGGAGACGTGCAAAATTTCAAGAATATCGGCGAGGTTTGATGAAACGAAGCACAAAGATTTAATCAAAGCAGGCTGATCTTTTTGAAGTTTTACATCCCATAATTTACCGTTTTGAACAACACCTGGCGGTTGTCGTTTTTTTGGGCAGCAATTGGGGCTACACTTAAAAAACAACTATCAAATCTTTGCCAGTTCTTGGAGATTTCAGCTCTTCTTAAAAAAAAGAGAAAAAAAAAAACAAGAATAATATCAACGTAAATTATTGAGACACTTGCAACCTATGATCGAATTCATTTCTGTTTTATTGTTTAAAATATCACGTGTTATTCTTCTCATTTTTTTTTGTTTTCCTATTCCTTCTTTTACATCATAATAATTATAATTATAATTAATTATTATAGGCTATAATAATTATTATAGGCTTCCTAAACCCATTGGGGTTAAAGCTGGTCTTTCCATACATTAGAAATAATTGTGTCTATCATCACGAAATGATGCTCCTATGCTACCTATTGGAACCAGATCGTTAGGAATATCTAGATCTGGATTCGGACATAGAAGTGATGCATTTATAACACTTAGATGAGTAAGGAGGCTTGCAGAGGACAATATTCCATAGATATAGCTAACACTTAAGAAGAGTTGGAAGAACACAAAATTATCAAAAATAAGTTTATGAGTGAACCTGATGGCATTTTAATAGTTTACTTTAAAAAATGTGTACCCATCCGTAGAATGGACTCATTTTAGACTGGAAAAATTTTCTTCCCTATCTTTTCTAGTTAAAAAAGGTACACCTTGTTGATGTCGCTAGAAGCAATAGTTTCTGAGAAAAAACGCATCTAAATCTCATGATGCATGCAATTTCTCTAAAAGTAAAGTCAAATTGTTGCGTAAGTAATGGGCCATACTGTAACAGCATAATACTGCGACCAAAATAAGTCGATTTACTTAAGCTTATCCTAAAAAAAATCCAAAAATCCACCAAAATCAATAATATCAAAGATACAGGGTGTCAAAATTAAAGAAATAAATCACATTTTCTTTCTCATCTTTCGATCACTTGAAGCAAATTTCACGAAATTTTGGTTATTTTGATCACAGTTCATCAAATTAGCGGAAATATATGCCCAAAATTTTCCCACGCGCATATCTATGTTAGCAGATGGAACTGTTGGATTATAGATATCGAGTATTCTGATATTACGCATGCATAATATAGACCAGGGTTGATAATTTTTGAAACCAAAAAAAATAATAGTAGGGTGAAATCCATTGGAAAAGAAAGAGAATACAACAAAAATGAAAGGAAAAATAATTTACGGGCGATCTGAGGTCGGGAAGTGGAAGGGGGTGAGTTTCTAAGGGTAAAAAACGGTTTACCTCGATTTCTGGCAAAACTACAAATCCTGTGGAAAAAAGTAAAATAGCAAAGTTGTAGGAACTAAAAAGATCTACAACTTTTATATTTACACTTTTTTCACATAACCTCAAAATTTATGTGAAAGATCCTAATAACCAAGTTTTTGGTTTCTTATTTTTATCTTCTACAAAAAATAATTTTTTATCACGATATTTGGTGAAGACTTACCTTTTTATGTCCCAAATACACAGTAATTTTTTTGATTTAAAATATACATTTTTTCACCTTATTTTGACTTAATATCGAAAAAGCACCCTACTTTTCAATCGAAAATTCTCACGTCAAAATATCTACTTTTTTAAAAAAGTCGGTGAGCTTTTTGTTCGTTGAAATCTCTACTTTCTGATGGTGTAAAAAAAATATACATTATTTTGGTAAACGTTCTCAGAAAATGCAAAGAAACGAAAAAATATTGTAGATGTTTTATTAAATTAACTTTATTAACTTATTTAGTTGTTAATTATAGTAGTATATTTCGACTAGCAATTTTTTTGTTTATCAGTGCAATATGGAATATTACGTTTTTCGAAGTATAAATTTTAATAAATAGCTCAAAATTGTACATAATGATTAAAAAAAAAATTTCAGATTCGAGTTTGTCTCATCATTTCTTTGTTTTTTCTGAGAACATTTACCATAGTAATGTATATTCTTTTACACCATAAGATAGTAGAGATTCCAACGAACAAAAAGCCAATCGACTCTTTCAAAAAAGCAGATATTTTGACGTGAGAATTTTCGATTGAAAATTAGGATGCTTTTTCGATATTAAATCAAAATAAGGTAAAAAAATGTATATTTTAAATAAAAAAAATTACAGTGTATTTGGGACATAAAAAGGTAAGTTCCCACCAAATATCGTGAAAAAAAATAATTTTTTATAAAAGATAAAAATAGAAAACCAAAAACTTAGTTATTTGAATTTTTCACATAAATTTTGAGGTTATGTGAAATAAGTTTAAATATAAAAGTTGTAGATCTTTTTATTACCTACAACTTTGCTATTTAACTTTTTTCCATAGGACTTGTAGTTTAGCCGGAGATCAAGATAAACCGTTTTTTTACCCTTAAATACTCACCCCCGTCCACTTCCCGATCTCAGATCGCCCGTAAATTATTTTTCCTCTCATTTTTGTTGTATTCTCTTCCTTTTCCAATGGGTTTCATCCTACTAGTATTTTTTTTTCTTTTTACCATTTTCAAAGGCTTCAGCACTGGTCTAATAATGCATATGGTATTTAAAAATATATCCTCTATTACGCTCTCTGCCATTTCATTATCTGCAGTATTGTTTGTTGTTGACCAAAATAATGCATTTGCAACAAGTTTTAAACTTTTTTCTAGTGTAAATCGTGACCAGGAAAACGTTGATTGTAAGCATAATATATAGAAAACATCCATTTGGAAGTAGCTAATTAGTTACATAAAATTCCTATCAAATATCCCTTATATTAAACTGAATAGTTTAAATTTGACAACATTGCTTCGTCTTATACTCTGACGTCATACTGTTTCATTTGTTAAACTGTCGTACCTACGGAATGGCCTACTTACAAACTAATTTTTATGGAGAAAAAACGAGTGTAAGAAACCAAACAGCATCTGACGTTAAAACAAACAAAAATCACCTATAAAGAACGATTCTCGCAGCTGTGACCTTTGAGAAATTTTGCAATAGCACAAATATTTGCCCCGCTAATTGCCATGCACGAATTTTTGCGAAATCCGCGTTGCGGATTTCTAACCAGCGCCTCGGAGAGAGAGGGACAGAGACAGTGCCCGGTAAGAATTATTAGCGCCTATCGTCGGATTCGAAATGTCATCGATACGAAATTCTTCGGAATATTAGTTGAACCATTGCGAAATGCATAAATCCAATGACTTTTACGTGGTGTTTACATTTTTTTGAGAGATAGCGCAGGGCTGCATTTGGGAAAACAATAATTCCGCATAGAAATATTTATATATCATGGGAGTTATGAGGATGTCAGTTATCGAGGGCACCAGATTGCTAATTTGCCCGAGATTATTAACTTCCAATAATTCGTGATAGATAAAGATTTCACAGGTCCACAAAAAAAAAAGTGGTGTGTGCTGAGGGTCCCATTACATTTTTCCATGTATTTTTTCCCGCTGAACACGAATCTGAAGTCAAAATGGGGGGTCGCACAGCAAATTTTGGAGAAAACCCATAAAAACGATAAAAATTGCATCAAAAGTATAAACAGGTTAAAAAAAAGTCATGTGTGCTGAGAGTTAGACTATATTTTTCTTTTGTATTTTTTCCCGCTGAACACGAATCTGAAGTTAAAATTGGGGGTTACACAGCAAATATTTGAGAAAACCTAAAAAAGGGATAAAAATCATTTTCTCGTAATTTATTCTATATGATACTCTCTAAAACTGAAACAATGAGAAATGCTGTGAATTACTGAATATTTACTATTTTACAGCTATCTTGGTTAAACTTGCCACTTTTTCTCTTGGCGCTAGATGGCGATCCATAAGCAAACAACTTTGCACAAATTATCGGCGCTGTTGTAAGACACTTAAATGTTATTGTCATATTTTTGAATAAAAATAATTTATTCAAATGATTGCTTGGGTGTGGATTGACATTTTATTTTTCTGAATACCAAAATACGATACTTTTAGCGTTCCGTATGAACTAACAGCAGGACGCGGGACATGTGACTTAAATACGGGACTGTCCCTTGAAATACGGGACGGGTGACCAAGATTCTTGGTATACTTATAGCTGTTCTGCCGCCACGACTAACTCATCTGCAGTCTGAGGTAGAGGAATATGATTATGAATGGCTCTAGCAACGAAATCTCACATGTTTTCAATAGGATTTATGTCAGGAGAGTTGGCTGGCCAATCTAATCTATTGACATGTCCTGCTTCGAGTGTCTCTTGAACCCTTCTTGCGCGATGAGGTCGAGCGTTGTCGTTCATTAACACAAAATTTTCATCTAATTTATTACGTACGGGATAGATAATGGGCGTAATAACTTGTTCGATGTAAATTTGTATATTCTGTGATATGCGAATTAATGGGGTGCGGCGGTTGAACATTATTCCACCTCAAAACATTACGGTACCCCCTTCATACGGAACAACTTCACGGGGAAAAAGTCACTGTTAACGACCTGGTTCTCTCCACACTCTTTGTCAATTGTCATCAGTAACCAGCCCAATTCTGGTTTTGTCTGTAAATAAGACCCACCGCCACTGGTGTAAAAGCTAACCCCTATGCTCTCGCGCCCACTGGAGACTGGTAGCACGATGCCTTGGAAGTAGAGTAGGGACCCGTAATAGTCTTCTAACACGTAAATTTGCGTTGTGGAGTCGTCTTCGAATAGTAGGTGTCTATATAATACGACGAAACATACCTTGAAAGTGGGCCTTGAGAGCTGAAGCTGAATATCTGCTGTGTCTACCACTATATGGTCTGTTTTCCACTGTATCAAATTCTTCACATCTGTGTACTATTCGTACAACAGATGATCTAGGAATGCCCAACATGTTCGATATCTGATGATTAGAATGTCCTGCATAATGTAAAGCAGTCATTCTTGCTCGGGTGAAGGCAGAAATTCCGTCCTGGCATTATAATGTATAAAAATTCAAAGGAACACTTGGTTGAATATACACTGCCAAACTGACCAGATTTATAAAAACATTGGTAAAGTAAAGGTTCATGGTCTGCAATTTTTTATTGTCTTTTTTGTTTCCTAAGTACACGTACTTTTTTACCAAAATAATTAAAAACCACTAGGTTTAATCGAATCATTTTATATACAGAGGGTCCCAGATTTTTGACGTTGTGTGTAATTTAAGTAGGCATAATTACCATGGACATATCAACTGACAAGTTTGTAAATAAATGTTTATCAAATTTATTAATTTGTGAAAATTAATGAAAACCTGGAGAGAAGTGACATTTCAGGCGATTTGTTACAAAATTTTGAGAAAACTCATGCCGCAATATTACCAACAAGGTCGGAACCAAAGTATAAAAGAGAATATGGCAAATTCCTGCAGTGACTGAAATTTAACTGTATTGAAAACAAAAATATAAGTGAAACTATAATGTATATAATGACTTTCAAGACATGGAATGTATTCTTCCACGTTCTAGTACAAGTGATATTGATTTACTTTTCTTACAGTCTGAATCGTACAGTCCTAATTTCCTGTGGACTAAGTGGTCAATGTTAAAATCAATCATGACAATTTATAATAATACAGATGCGAGAAAGTTTCATGAACTGGAAGCGTTCCTCAAACGAAAAAGTAAAGGCATGAGCCAAAAAAGGCTAAAGTGTTTAGTAGGGATGACATTGTCAAATTTTTGAAGGATGCTTCCGATGAAGAACATTTACTATATAAGGTAATGCATTAAACTATAAGAATTACACATTTATTACTATATTATACAATCGTTTGCAATAATAATGACACTCATTAAAATGAATTTTGCGATTTCTTTAGAACTTTTGATGTATTTGTAATAAAATCTACTTCACATTTTTAATATTAGTTATTAGTTGTTTCACTTACCGACAGAGATTTAATGAAATTTCTACTCAGAACTTCCAGAAGTTCAAAAACTGTTTTAGAAGAGTGTCATTATTACTGCAAACGATTGTACATGTGGTTCTGATTATGGATTATTTCGGAGGCTGTAGAGATCAAGAACTTTTGAATATGAAGATTAAGCATATTGAAGATAGGGGCTCGGTTATGGTTGTTGACATTCCAGAAAGTAAAACAGATATCCGTAAGAAATTTACAGTTGTGGAAGAAAACGAGTTCTCTGTATTGGGTCTAGTGAGGAAGTATATGTCCATCGGGTTCAGAAAGATTTTTAAAGTGTCGCGAAAGGCGTTGCACACTTCTAAGAAAAATACTTATTTGGAAAAGTGCCAAGCAAAATTGCTAGTCTTTTGGGTTTGGCAGATCTAGAAGCTTTCATGGGCATTGTCTGCGGAGGACATCCCCGATTGCCTTGGTCAATGCAGGAGCAAATACGACGACGTTGAAGAGACAGGTGGATGGCGAAGTTCAACGGTAACAGAAGGGTATTTGGCTGACAGCATGGAATTGAAAAATAAAACTGCAAGAATGTTGGCTAGCATGTCACATGAAAGAAGTGGAACATCAACTTCTTGCTTGGCTACAGTCCTAGGCAGTGACAACAGTTCAACGGAAAATTCTTGCAATTCAGAAAATAATTTCAGTGGAGAGTAGAGTTAAGGATCTATAACTCTAAAGGGAATGGCATTCTTGACAAGCTTCTACACATTTTCGTATGTGTTCCATTTTTATCGATTTGATAGGAACTTTTCTCAATGGATAGGCAGCATTAGATGGTGGTAGTATGGTATTTTTTCATGTGTATTATTCTCGCGCACTGCCTTTCTTTGGGAAATATTATTTTCTATTTTGCACCTATCACACAAACTACTACACACGTCCCGTTTTTCGCAATAACCCGATTTTAAGCAAAAATAGAAATGTGTCATTTCTGTTTGCCACCAATGCATTAGTTAATATGTACCTGCTTTCCATCCAAATGCGCCGCAGTCGTATACTGGCAGGCTGACCCATTTATATTAATTTATATAACTAGACCGTACCATATTTTGTAACAGCTTAAATTTATCTAATTGCTCGCTTTTGTACGGTTAATGGGTATTAGTTTCAATAACGCGGATGTGTCCCACACGAAAAAATTGGCCCGTTCTAATAGAACAGTCCTTTCGCAACAATTTCAAATGTCACGAGGAAATAAATCGCTGCAAGTGAGGCGGACGTAATGACATTTCCTCCATAAATAACACAAAAATATAATTAACCATTGTTGCATTATTGTGCCATAGGCGCAATTAAGGGAGGGATTGAGGGAGTGCTACCGCCAAAATTGAAATTAGCACCCTCACATGGGTGTTTGGTAAGTCGATGCATTCCTTGCACAAGGTTATAATTAAAGCTCGTACTTCGTCACAGGTGACGTCATTATCAAGGGCGCTAAGTTAATGTTTGCCGAAATCGAGACGCAAACATATACCTAAAAAGTTAAAATCGACATCTTACCTTGTACCCTTGAGTATTTACACCAAGAGAGTCAGTCCTTAATAAAGACCTAAATAGTTATCATAATTCCTGTTAGATGTCGTACTGTGTAACAATACGCATTTATTCAAACGAAGGAAATAAAGGGCTACTATTTTAATCCGCAAAAAACTGCGAAGGCGTTTCGAGGGCGTGACCGCGTGACCCTTTTTCATATACCTGCCTAAATAATAAGATTGTGGCAATATATTTATATTCAAACCACAGATCATAAAGTTTGAAACATAAGCAGTTTATTTTATTGCGTTAGAGAAGTAAGAATATGAGCTGTAAATTAATTAAAAAAAAAAAACAGAAAAATAAGATTGTTAAAAGAGTTTTGAGCGATATGCCAAAATTTACATTTTCTGTTTTATTTCCTTTAAACATATTAAGATAATTCAAATGAATTCGACATACCTACTTCTATAAAGAGACATATAGAACTGCAGATTATCGTGTGGGTTTCTCTTACTGCATAAGATGCATTATTATTTTGCGAAAAATTCATTAGTAAAAATTCTAAAACACCAAGTATCTTTTTTCAATGTTTTATCTAAGTATAATTTTGTGATGGTGTGAAATAAATATTATTTTGTAGTCTTTTTAAACAGTAATTTTTAAATTAAAATTAAATTTAAATTAATTTAAAAATTCAAATAATTTAACATTTGCGCATGCAAATTTAAATAAATTTACATGCGCTAATGTTTTTAGTAAACATAATTTGTGAACTTTACAGGCCTCATCAGAAAAGAATGTGTTTCAAAATTTATTTATTATTTTAAGTATTATGTAGGGTGAACCATTAATAATGTGCCAGAGTAGGAATGACAGTTTTGGAGCAAAATACGAAGATATAGCTAAATATGCCTTACTAAAATGTTGCTGTGGAAAAAGATACGGGTTTACATAATTTTTTTCGTTTTTTTTTTTAGTAACTAGGATCGCTCAACCGATTGTCATCAAATTTGGCAGGGAAACATATTTTAAGAAGAGCAATCATAATGTATGTAGTAGGTACCTATTAAAACAGATAGACCATTGCCAGATGATGACAATTTCTATCTTATTTTTTGTTAACGAAATTCCTACCGTTTTCCAGAAAACTGATCTAAAACAACCAAATGTATTTTTCGACGTGAGGAAATCTGTTAGGAGCATTAGAAAATTGCCATATTGAAAATTTTCTGTAATTAGCTGTAATAATTAGTTTAATTAATTAAAGCATGTAGAAGTAGAGAGAGTTTGCTCAAGGGCTAAGTTGTTTACTACTCTGTTGTTATTTTTGTCAATAAAAGTAAATATGTAGATATTTTTTTTTCAAATATGAGTTTTTTCCAAAATTACTCTGGACATTTAAAAAAAATAAACGACTCATTGATACCTACTAATTTTTTTGAATTAAATTTCAATAGCGTTTTTGAAGTCGCGTATAAGCAGAAACCTTTATGGCACTTTTTTCGAAATTGGTAGAAATTATCAAGTTCTACTCTACCAAGTGTAGAGTTCTATGTTTTTACGTAGAAATGATGTTCGAATATAATTTTGTAGTCAACCGAATTAAAATGTTTTGTCAACACAAAATAAGAGAAAAATTCATCATTAGCCACTGTTAGTGCGGCGCCCTTTATTAGTAAAACTGATTTAATACTTAAATTATTTTTATTTTTCTCAAAAAATATTTCCCTAACAAATTTGGTGACAATCAGTTGAGAGATACTTGCGTTAATACAAAAAAAGAAAACACAAATAAAAATATTTCAACTTTGACACCTTGTATCTTTTTCCACAGAAATATTTTACGAAGATATATGATGTTACTCCTCTTCTATGTCCTCTTATTAATGGCCCACCCTGTATATTTTTATCGACACGTATTGAATGACTTCACTTGAATTTACCAAAGCTGGAGGAGTATGATAAAAGTGTTATCTGGCAGTTATATTTTAAGCTTTGACTTTCATTGATACGCGAAAATGAATATGGACTGGATAACTGCACTTCTGTATTTTTTTTATTAAAAATCGTGATGAAATTATTATAATTACTTATCAGAATTCAAAATCTATCATTATAGTCGATTTTTGCCTTGCGCGGAAAAGTTTTATTCCTGCAATGTTTCATCTAGTTTTATTACATTTTAAAAATTAACATTTATTTCCTGCCTGCTTCCTCATGACTAACACATTCACTTAATAATAAAATAAACAGTAATCCTATCGAATGTCATTAAAGTTATGAATTTTAAGTACATACAAGCTTTTGAAATAACAATGAGACTCTCTCAAAATAGTTTTTGAACTTCTCGAAGTTCTGAGTAGAAACTCATTAAATTTATATCGGTAAGTGAAACAACTAATTACTAATGTTAAAAGTTGAAAGTAGATTTCATTGCAAATACGTCAGCAGTTCAAAAGAAATAGCAAAATTCAATTTAAAGAATGTCATTATTATTGCAAACGATTATACATAACATAATATGTATGAACCAATCATCTTCGATGGGAGGAGCTTTCAAAATTATATATCCAAATTCATGTCATTTTAGTACCTAATATTGCGCCATCTATTAGCAAATAGTCAAGCGTAAACGTTCTTTTTGAGTTCGTTTCCCATTCAGGATAACAAGGTCTCCGATTAGGTTGACTCGTCTTAGTGTATATAGTCAAGGCTTGTACTAGTAATTTACAATATCCAACATTATTCATAATAAGTTTATTAGTTGACAAAACACTCCCATAATTATTCAATTATTATACTACTGGAATAAAATTGAATAACCAGCAGCTGCTGTAAATGTTTAGGTGATAGGCTGTGGCGTTTATCGCTAATGTGTTTTTAAAGGGAACTGTTAAAGTGCTTGATTCACTCAACGTCAACTTATTTTTGGTAATTTTGTGTTTTTTAAATCTTTCTCAAGTGGTAAGTACATCTATGGATTTATGCTCCTTGCAACCCTCACCTTCCGTACTCATCTAAGTACTGTGAATGAATCACTCTTTATTATTTTGGGTATCGACTATGTTGAGCCATGAAAAACAGGCCACCCCGTACAATGAGTAGAAACAGCAATGTTTTTCAATATAAAACACCTTGGAGATATATAATTTCGAGACACCCCGTATACGCACGTTTAAAAGGAAAAAAATAATGGGGGCACGCCACTGGCGCCGCACATAGTTGCGAGCAGGCGACGCGCAACAACGGCTGATAAGGCGACGATTAAAAGTAAAGAAATTGTAAATAAACAGCGTGCCATTTAAATAAAGGCTAGATAAAGCTCAATTACAATCCTATCTATCCGCGGCATTATCATAATTACGAAATAATGAAAACAAAAGTGGTGCCAATGCCAGTGGGTAAGTGGGTCAGTGGGTCGCGCGAACGGAGAACACGCGCTACGGCGATTTATTTTTATTGTGTTGTTATCATCGGTGGTCAGCCGTAATCGGATTTATTGTGCGCTTTTTTCCCACTATTTTCAAATTCGCGGATATGTGTCAAGGGCGGCTCTGAAAATACCGCGAGAGGCGCGCGCCGCTCCGAATTTTTCCGTAGCTGAGTCTAATTGAGCGGATCGGATGAATGTCGCGCTCCGATCTGCGCGATTTGGGTCAAGTTGTACGGGGTGATACAACTGAGGAATTCAAGAAAAACGTCTTCGAAAATTGTGTTTGGTACCTCTGTGTGCTTCAAATTGTCTAGAATAAAATAAACTTCATTAATACTTAGTTTTTTCTTATTTTAATTCCGCAAAATCAATGTTTTAAAATGTGAGTCCTAATGTCAAAATTGGCATGATCGTGAAAAAAGTACCTGAATTAACAAAAAAAAAACACTTTTTTCTACATTCATGCAAAAAACAAAACTTTATTGAACTATATTTAGTGGAAAAAGTGGTTCTTTATTGCACTAGTGCAATAAAATGTTTATTGCATTCATCTGTCATTCTACTACAGCGTTTTGTCATCATGACAAACATAAACGTTCAAATCGACGTCATATTTTCCTAGAGTTACTGTCATCTAAATAAAACATTTTTTAGTTTTTGCATGAACGCAGAAAAAATATTGTATGCAACTCGTACAAAAAGTGTTTATTGCACTCGACGCGTTGTCCTACTCGGCCTGAAGCCCTCGTTGGACAATTTCACGTCGAGTGCAATAAACACTTACTTTTTGTACTTGTTGCATAAGTAACTATTATTTACAACCATATATCCAATGTTGATGTTTCAAACTTACAGTAAATTTGAAAGAAACATATTTCTGACTTTGACAGATACAGATGGAAAGTGACATTTACCAGGGAGAAAAGCCATTACTTTCCAATGATTTCCAAAGTGGTCTATATTTACCCCTAGGGGCCGAACAGCAAGGGGTCACGTCAGCGAAAACAAAAATTAGGGGTGCATGAGATGTAAATAGGGGTCCACGAGAATAGATCCTATGTAAGTAGATCGTGACTGAAACTTTGGCTTTCCATAAATGGTATAATATACGAGGTGTGGCAATTAAGTTCCGGGAATTTGTCAATGAAAAAACAAGCAAATTAAATTTACAACGATTCCAACGTTGCTCCCACGATTGGAAGCTCCCTTGGGAATCCTCCGCAGTTAACCCATTCAGCACTACGGTTACAACTTCTTTGACCTCCTGTACGCCGCCATGATGAGTTCCCTTGAGGTGTGACTTCATCTTAGGGAATAAAAAAAGTCACAGGGAGCAATATCGGAGATATAGTGTGGGTGCGGCAACATTGGAATGCCTTTATTTGTCAAATACTCTTGCACAATGACCGAGGAATGGGCTGGTGCGTTGTCGTGGTGCAAGATCCAGCTGTTTTCGGCGAGTTCGGGTCGCACACGGAAAACGCGGGCCCGGAGACGTTCTTCTTTGCGCAAATTTTTCGCATATTCAAATTTTCGTTTAACATCTTGCGAACGATTTCTTTGTTGACGTTTAACTCGTCAGACAACGCACGAATGCTTAGGCGCCGATCAGACGTGATCAGTGCACGCAAACGGTCAATATTCACGTTAGTACGAGAGGTGACAGGAGCTCCTTCACGAGGATCGTCTTCTACCGATTCACGCCCCTCCTTGAACCGTTTTGCCCATTCACACACGCTTGTTTTCGACATGCACTCGTCTCCATACACCACCTGCAATTTTCGAAGGATTTCGGAGGGTTTTTCGCCAGAGTTCACTAAAAATTAAATCACAACACGTTGCTTGTAATTTCAGTCCCTCATTTTCACGACGCCACTAAAAAAATTACTTCCGAAAAAAACACATCGACTTCAACTTTGGATTGAAACTAAAAGGAAGGTCCCGCCTCTCTAGAAAAACGTTGACAAACGATGCAGTGTTGCTAGTTTTACTAAATTCCCGGAATTTAATTGCCACACCTGGTACATAATACTATTTATTTATACTATGATAATGTACTTCAATAATAGATATCTACTATCTTGTAATAGACATAAATTACCTATGAATTAAAATATTTTAGAAACATAAATGCTTATGAAACATGATGAAGATCTGGAGCTAGATTTGGATAACTTCATGACTCATGACTCCATGCATTAATCATTCTTCGTCGATGGGTAAAACAAAAAACTGAATTGCTTTGAATTTTAATTAATAGTAATTATTAGAATATTATTTGAAATTATTGTTATACTTTCGTTATTGAAACTTATGTTATTATTTTCTTATACATATACATATACTTATAAAACATCAAACCGTTTAATAATTATTATTAATTTCATAGTAAACAATTATTTTATTAACTACACACGTTTAATATTCAACAACATATTAGGAAGGGACACGTGGTTTACGAGACAAACAATTTGAGGACCAATACTTTACACTTTCAACCCAGGTAAATGTCACATTCATTGAATAACCAAAATGTTTGTTTCAAAAAATATCTTATTGTACATTAAAACACTCTCAACAACTTTTATTCATACTTACTAAGTATTAGAAATTAATTTACTAAATTAATTGCAACATTCGATTGGTCATAAGCGGCAACAGAAACTGTTAATCCATGTTGAACATCCTGCGTAGAAGCGGTAACGTGTTTAGTGCTGGAGTTTGGCATTCCGCCAGATATTTGTGTGGCAATTTTAACCTGAGATTATGTACACTTGTTGACGTACCCTTCCGCGGAAGATTTCCATCCCCCTGATCTCTTCAAGTGGAGAATGTCACCACCGCTATTTGCCGATAGTGTGACTGCCGTTCTTATCTCTTCTTATCCAAAAAGTTATGTCATTTAAATGAAACATTATGTACCATAAGTGGCGCCCTCTACTTGTAACGCCAAAATTGGAAAAAAAATTTAATTTTTCTTTATGTTGCATTAATATCGGGATACTCTGTATATTATTATGCGTTACACATTTTAGTAGAATACACTTTAAAATAACAATTTCGATATGGTGATATACGAAAATGGATTACTTGGATTAAATATTGTGGAAGCCATTAAGGATTCCTGCAAACATCAAAATGGTATTTATTTAATCATCATGACGATACACCAGTTATTTGTGTTTCAAAGTACATGTATAGTATGACGCAAAAGTATACAATAAATTATTTAATAAAGTAATTTAAAAAATATATGTCAAGTTTATGACGCCATTTGTGTCACTTACTGCAATTGCATAGCTAATATTTTTGTAACTACACAAAAAAATAAAGATTAATTAATCAAGAATAATATTTATTTGATATGCTTGTTTAAGCATACGTCTATAAGGTATCGCAGACACATGTTTCTGCTATCAGTGTATTGCAAATAAAAGCAAATTTTAGTCGTAGAGAACGGGAAGCCACGGTTCTTAACAGAACCGGACTTACTGCATTAGTAGTAAATATTAAGTTCATAGAAAATGTGTCCCAATATGATAATATTAGGTCTATTCAAATAAAGGTTACGGAATGTTAGATATATTCCACCAGTTAACTTATTAATGTGTTTTCAATAAACGTAACACAAGAAATAGTTGGTCCAGCTGCTCAAATCTATCAATAATATATCCACAGCAACATCAAAAATAGTAAAAGTAAAAACAATTACAGTTACGCAATTTTCTCAGTGTGCAGTTGGCGTGTAAAATACTGAAAATATGCCTCAGTTGACAAAGTGAGTCTTTTTGTCACCTAGGTGCAAAATACTTCTAGAATGCCAAAGTCTTTTTCGTTGTAGAACATAAAACGAATGTCAAAATAATTTGTCATTTTATTAATTAAATGATATACATTTTCAATAATATAACATTATAATACAATATAATATACAGGGTGTCCTAAAATTAGCCTGCCAAAAATTAACTGTGGATTCTACAATCAAAAATAAGAAAAAAAGTTATATAATTATAAGACCGTAGACACCCCCATACTGGGATATGGCCTTTTAAATAGAGACCTCAAAATTTTGTTTTTTCCAAATATTTCCAAAAGGGATCAAGATAAAGCAATCAAATTTGAAATTGAGAATCACAATTATATTACGAATCTAATGTTCTGAAAACAATTCCTTATAATTGGTCATACGCGTGCCAAACGGGGGAGTCAGTGGGTAAATATTGCTCTAATTTTATTGTATCTCGAGATTTTCGTCGTCAGATCAAAAAATTTATATGTTGATCTTTTACATGAAAAAGGTACTCCTATTTCAATCCGTTAAACTGTGCTGTTTTCGAGTAATCTTAATTTAAAAATTTTGTGATATCCCACAAAAGTTTGAGATGGAAGCTATATATAGGCAAAATGTCCTAGTAGGCTCTGATAAGATACTGTCGACTTATTTAACATATATTAAAGGTGTTATTCATATCAGTAATGTAATTATTTGTAAATGTTTTAATTTTAATATAGTCTATTAATACTCTAATTTTTTTTAAAACATATGCAGTATGTGTCAAATAAACTGACAAATAACTTTTCAAAGCCTACTAGAGACAATTTGACCGCTTGCATATCATATCTAATATTTTTGTGGTCACAAAATTTGTAAATTAATATTACTCGTAAACGGAATAATTTATCGAAGAAAAACAAGAGTACCTTTTTTTGTAAAGTTGTTTAACATTTTTAATTTTTTGATCTGACGGCAAAAACCTTGAGACATGAAAAAGTTAGAGCTATATATTTAATAACCCCCCAGTTTGGCACGCCTATGACTAATTATGGTATTGTTTTTAGAACATTAGATTCAAAATTTAATTGCGATTCTCAATTTTAAATTTGATTACATTATCTCGATTCGTTTTGAAAATATTTAGAGAAAATCAAATTTTGGGGTCTCCCTTTAAAGAGCAATAGTTTCGCTAGGGGGTGTTTACGACCTATGTTTATATAACTCTTTTTCTTATTTTTGCTCGTAGAATCCACAGTTAATTTTTGGCAGGCTAATTTTGGGATACCCTGTATAATTCTGACACTACTTTTTCAAACAATTTTTATTGCTTATTATGTTGGTATCATTATGATAGTCACCGCGCCTAAATCGTCTCGATTCAAACAATTTCAAATATAAATTAAATTGTACATAAAACAATTGCATTATTTTATTGCAGTTTTCGAGAAAATATTGTTTGTATCTCGAATAAATATTTCGCCTCGTTAAGCTTGGCAAAATAACTTTCATTCTTGAAAGCAAAAGTACCATTTCGCGTTCTAGATACACGAGTATAAATAACTATTTTTTCTTATTCTACATGAAGAATATATTTCTAGCTTGCTTAGACTTTTCCTAGACTGGCGAAAATCGCGATTAAAAACGACCCACGTTCTAATCTGACGAAAACTTATCGAAATCGATTCATTCGCGAAAACAGCCCACCCGATTGACCTATGACAAACACAAGCCAAAACAATATCGTAAAGTGTCAGGATGGCCTCCACTGCACCTAAAACATGTTTACTTTTTCATCCTTGACACGCTTGTCATCTGGCGCAAAGTAGTATCATTGCCACTGGGTCAGTGTGCCATGCAAATCACCATTATGCCGATTACTTATGCCGCTCTTATAATATCAGGCTGGCGGGGTGGGACGTGATCGAAATGTGCAACGCAATCGCGATGGGGGAATTCTGAGACGACCTGAAGGCCGTATTGCACCGATTTTATCAGAGATCCTAGTAGGAAGCCCATTTTTTCAATAAACCACAATATTCCGCTATTGTGTGTGTTCGCACCTTAAGAAAACAGCATTCTGAAACGTTTCTAGTATAACAGTTCAGTCTAAAAAAAAGAAAAATCTGAGGGAACACATTTTGGCCCTCAGAGTATGTGGTAGTATGTTTTCCCAAGTTCAAAAACATCGTGATGTATTAACTCGATAAAAAATAATCTATCTAAGATTGCTCAGAATTGTGACATTCTTGGTCAAAAAACTGATTTTGATCTTAGTCACACCCTGCATAAGAAGAAAACCGAAAAAAAAAATTCGATCCCAGTGGCGAAGATGGCGCTTTACGATATTAGCTTAAACTCTCAAATTGACAACAAATGTGATATTGACAGTTTCTTAGAAATAACCTGCCCTCCAGGTACAGGGTGTCCGGTTTTAATGTTTACAAAATTTTAGAAAAACTAGTGGATATAGCCATTAATTCAAAAATTAACGTCGAAGTGTAAAATCAATAAAAAGAAACAAGAAACATTACACTTTGGAGACAAACAGTTTTCCAAACCACCGTGTCGCGCACATAACAATGACATCACATCGATAACAACGATAATGACGCAAGGTGGACAGTATTGTCAGTCTACGAGTAAATTTACCTCCAATTGATGTGTAATTTTGCGTGATTTCAGGCGATTTTTCGGGATTTCGCGTGATTGCTCGGGATTTCGATCGATTTCACAGGATTTTGCAAGAATTTCGCAAGATTTGTGACAATATTTCCATGAGTGGTTACCCCCTCGGAAAAATCACTTGTATACAGGGTGTCCAGAAACTACTGGGCACAAAAATAGGGCATACAGGGGAAGTGAAAATAATATCAGTACTTTATATACATGTTTGTCCTACCTGGACCCTTCCAAGTAAGAAGTTATATTGAATTTCAGTCATAATTTCTAAACCGTTACCTTGGCTACTTAGGTGTGCATTTTTAGTTTAAATGATAATTTCGGGGACAATTGGATCGGTACGTACGGCCGCCGAGGTCACCAGACCTAACCCCTATAGACTTTTATTTCTAGGGGGATCTTAAATACAAAATTTATAGGTATGTCGAGGAGCTAAGGAAACATTTTGAAAATTATATTCAACGGGTGACAAATATCCAAATTTACAATGCGATCCGCTCCTTTGCCAATCGTTGTTAATTTATGTATCAACGAAAACGGGCGATAATTCGAACACTTGCTGTGACATGTTATTTTCGTTCTATTGTTTTTTCTATTTTTTTTATTGTTGTGGTAGTTGTTATTTTTGTTTAGTTTATGTTTAATAGTTATAAGTGTACCTATAATTAAACCTATGAAGTAAATATAAATGGATAATCTAATTTACTATTTATTAATATACAAATAATAATAGAAAACGAAGTCAGATACGAATACTAAAGAAATCACATGACCAACTGAAAAAATACCTATACATTTTTTGCATTTTTCTTCATTTGCTTCAAATGCGATGTCATTTGTTTTCGAGTAATGACGTCATCGATTTTTTTTTAAATGGCAACACCATATTGTTTTTTTTGATTCTGAAAGATCGTTTAATTCTCTATCAGACAGTACTAAAATTTTGCCCTCTTACATAGAAAAGTTTTCGAGTAAATGACGATTGAATGTTAGAAAACGTAAATCAATTAAAATAAAGCAAAAACGTTATCAAGTTTAGTTTTTCGAATTTCATAGTTCTTTTATGGATCACGTAGGTGAAAATCTTTGCAAAGTGCACAGTATACTAAGCAATAGTATACTGTGGCAAATTGTCATTGTCACACCGACTTTCTAATAAGTATTGTAAGCGACATAGAAATTATTATTCAATTTAAAGTATTATGGCACATTTAACTGTTACTCAAAGAATTGAAATTTTAATTCTTATCGGATGCGGGAGTATGACTAGAACTCAGCAGGAAGTTTGCGATTTATTTAATGAAAAATATCCAGTTCGCCCTATCAGCCAATCAACAGTCAGTAAGGTAGAGTCTAAATTTAGAGAAACTGGCAATGTTGTAAATATTCCAAAACCTGGACGTCCAAGCATTAATGAAAATCAGAAACAGAACATTTTGATAAGTATGTTGGATAATCCTCATAATTCTTCACGATTGGTTGCATTAAACAATGACACTAGTCAGAGCACAGTGCTACGTATCTTGAGGAAGGAAAAATATCATCCCTACAAAATTCAACTTGTGCAGGAACTCAATGATGATGATCCCGATCGCCGCTTACACTTTTGCGAAATTCTAATGGATTTATGTCAAGAAAATAGAAATTTACACCGGCATATACTTTTTTCAGATGAGGCCACATTTTGTCTGAATGGTACAGTAAACCGTCAAACTTGCAGATATTGGAGTTGGGAAAATCCTCGTTGGATGGCAGAGGCACATACCCAACACCCTCAGAAATTAAATGTGTGGGCTGGAATAGTTGACGACAGAATAGTAGGGCCTTTCTTCTTTGAAGGAACCCTTACAGGACAAAGATATTTAGAGTTTCTAGAAAATGACCTTGTTCCAGCCCTTGCAGTAATTTTTCCTAACAATAATGACCCTGACATTCCTGACGATACCATATGGTTTCAGCAAGACGGTGCACCTCCGCACTATGCGCGCCCTGTACGAGATTTTTTGGACAACTGTTTTCCTGGGAGGTGGATCGGCAGACGCGGACCGATAGAATGGCCTGCAAGATCGCCAGATCTTACACCTCTTGACTCTTTTTTATGGGGATACTTGAAGTCAAAAGTGTACATTAATAAACCACGTAACTTAGAAGAACTTCAAGATCGCATTCGAGACGAAATACGCAGAGTTACCCCAAAAATCATTCATAATGTGCAAGAAGAATTTCTTCACAGACTTGCGCATTGTCAACAAGTTGGTGGATGGCAATTCGAACATTTAATTTAAGTATAAAATTTAATCAATTGTATTTTATTTTACATACCTCAGAATTGTTACTTTTTTATGGATAAAATTTACGTTTTCTAACATTCAATCGTCATTTACTCGAAAACTTTCCTATGTAAGAGGGCAAAATTTTAGTACTGTCTGATAGAAAATTAAACGATCTTTCAGAATCAAGGAAAAAATATGGTGTTGCCATTTAAAAAAAAATCTATGACGTCATTACTCGAAAACAAATGACATTTGAAAATCGCATTTTACGCTAAAATATGTATTTTTTAAATTAAAAATCGACCTGTTCGAGGATTTTTCCCAAAAAACAATTGTTTCATTTTTATTGAATTTATTCCATACTTTTGGCGCATACTGTATTTTTGCATTGAAACAGTAACGCTACACAGGTCGCTTTTTAAACCGTGTTTAAAACGTCCACTGAGCCCGGTTCCAACTTTTTAGATGCTTTGCTATTGGTCTATGCAGCAGTTGCTAGATAGAGATTTGAAAAGCGGTGTGATTTAAATTTTCAGATTTTATGTTTAAAATGATTGATACTTTTATACTTCTTATCTTGTTTATTTAAAAAGGAATTGGTTGTGGTTTGTTGTATGTACCTCTACAAATTTTAACGTATTCTTAGACATCTTAAATTACATTAGAAAAGAATACTCCAATTATTTTTCTCTCCAAATTTCATTAAACCTGTCACGAACATGTAAGTAATTATTTGTTTTTGGTTTGCGGTTGCTAAAATCAATTCCATGTTTTTGTTGCAGATCTCACACATTTTCAAAATATATATACAAAAACATGAACAGGAAATATATTGTTAATAATTTCTACCACTAATAATCGTTCCATTTTAATCCAAATCTAGTGTAGCTTTATTATACATAAATTGTATAAACAATAATCAAAAAGTGTGAGTGTGATGTTAAAGAGAAACAAATATTTGATGACGTTACGTTTTGAAACTATACATTTTCTTGGTGCATTACATAAGTAACGTCACCATTGAATACGTTTTGAAACAGGCGATGAATATGGTTCGTCACAAATAAAAACAGCTGTACACTCCAAATATATCCGTTTCTTTATATCAATCTGCGGGTACGTGTGATTAAAGCAAACAGAAATAGGCAACTGGGTGCGTTCATTAAATAAATAATTTAGACACGGCATGAGTAACGCTCAGAAATTTTCCCTGACGACAATAAAAATTCCCTGATTTTTGACAATTATTGGCCCTTTCCCTGACAAAGTTCAAATTCCCTGACACTTCCAGGTTTTGTTTTTCAGGTTTTCCCTGACGCTGAGAATACTGTGGGTAGCCCCGACTAGAGAATTCCGCGAAAACGTGATCGTCGTCATCAAGTAAGTGAATTTTTATGTAGACCTTTTAATCATTTTCATCACCGAGAAAGCTCGGATGCCACTTTTCGTAACACCAACTCGCGATCGTTATCTAACACAATATTTTACGTCGTCGTCGTCGTCGTCATCGAAAGTGAAATCCTTCGGGTCACTGATGAAACAAAAACCAATTCCATGTTCCGCGGCCTCATGTTGACGGATATTCATAGTTTACAAATTTCCACATCGGACTAACAAAGAAACTCTTAGTTCTTACCTGCAAATTATGTCACAATGTTTGTATATATACAAACCGCAAAAATATTGCAAATTATTCATTTCAGCGGTTTGTCAGTGCATCATTTTCTCCGCCATCGCGAATAGGGCAATCCAACGAACTGTCAAATCACTTTAAAAATGGCGGCTGTAGGACAAACAACTCGACATATGACAAGCAGAAATTTGTGCTTTTGTGTAGAACTTTTAGTTATTGGTCTGTGTGTAGAACTGTGTGTTTTGCTCATTATATTTTATACCTATTTCGGAATACCAAGTATAATTCAGACTATCATAATGGTTTTGTTTTGTTGTGTTATGAATTGTTGGAGTAGAGGACAGCGAGAAGATCAAGTTAGATTTTTTAGGATTCCTGCTGCATTGAATTATAGACAGAACTGATCTCAATGAACTCTCATATAAGACGGCAAAAGTGGCTTAGTGCAATAAAACAGCAAGACCTAACTCAAGAAAAAATTAAATACAATGTACAAGTTTTAAATATATTATTTATAAATAGGTACCTAAGTTGTTTTTTCTCTCCAACTAGTAGCATAATTACACCCCCGCCAGCCCTAGCAATTCAGGGTTCTGGAGAATACTATATATAATATTAATAAAAAAATATATTGATAACAATATTGGCAGTTATATATAATTAATTAGTAAACTATTACAGAGGTACGTAATTTGATTTCAACAATTATTTATGCATAAATACATGGCAGAATTTATTTTCAGTTAAAGAAAAATTCTGCGAGGGCTTGAAATTCTAAATAATGCCACTGTTTCCAATTCACATATAATTGACAAATATTATAAATAATAAATAAAAGTCCATTTGATAGAAAAAATCTAAAATATATTTAATTAAAAATATTAAATAGATATATAGTACAAAAATGTTTAATAATCAATTGGTTTTTTGATATTTTAAATAATTGCGGCATTGCAATAATAATTTAAAGTTTGTTATAGCACAATAAAAAACATTAGCAGCAGGGAAAATCAAAATTTAATGCACCCACTTTTTCTTATTATAATGAAAATATATGAGAAATAGGCTCATATTATATTAGGCTAATCGCAGGGGCCTGCCCAGTGCCCAATAGAAAATAAGGGCCTGCATAGGTAGGTATATATTACTTTTACATATAAATATTGCAGATATTTAAAACTTCAGAAAACATTAGCACAACACTACATTTTCGTTTATATCTACCCATCTTGGCCTCTGACAACGTTGCAGTGGTAATTTGAACCCAAATGCAATGTAGGAATCCAATCAAGATGTAAGTTATCTGTTAAAGCAGCCGGTTTACCTGAAATATATGCTTTTAAATTGTTGTATATAACTTTTTATTAACTAACCCGATACAAAATGTTTTGAACAAACGACACTGTATTTAATTTTTTCTTGAGTTAAGTCTTGCCGTTATATTGCACAAAGCCACTTTTGCCGTTTTATATGAGAGAGTTCATTGAAATCAGTTCTATGTTTATAATTCAATGCAGCAGGAATCCTCAAAAATCTAACTTGATCTTCTCGCTGTCCTCTACTCCAACAATTCATAACACAACAAAACAAAACCATTATGATGTCTGAATTATCCTTGGTATTCCGAAATAGGTATAAAATATAATGAGCCAAACACACAGTTCTACACAAAAGCACAAATTTCTGCTTGTCATATGTCGAGTTGTTTGTCCTACAGCCGCCATTTTTAAAGTGATTTGACAGTTCATTGGATTGCCCTATAAGAATGAAGGTTATAAAAATCAGTTGACAGCTGTCAAAGAGTGAAAACAATGGGGAAGTTGCATGAATTTTATATTGGTTTCAAATGTATTTTCAAACATATGTCTAGCGGCAATAATCGCATAATAATTAAAATATTAACATTAACAAATTGCCATGGAATGTAAACAAAATCACGTGCGGCCGAAAACGCGATATCATAGGTGTGACGTCACACGCCGTTCAGCGCGGTTCGTTACCGTAGATACAGGTGCAGGTTACAGTGTTGGAGTTTACCTCGAGATATTTATAAAATTATACCATCATTTCACATTAAACTAAATATTTTAATTTGACAAATAATAAGTAAAATTTGAGAAAGAAAAAAGAGAGTTTTCGAAACGTCAATAACACGGAAATGCGCGATAGTGATGTGATTTTTGTTATATTTTAATTATCTGCTATTTTCAATGTGAGATTTTTTGGTTAGGCAAACTTAGTTTCAAAAATAACCCTTGACTGATCCGTTTGGCGCAAGGGCTTATTTAATTAATCTTTATTATTTTTTCAGAAGTGTGGCAAAAACCCAATAAAACTAAAGAAAAAACTAAAATTTCTAAGTAATCATATTTAACATTTATTATTTTTTTAAAATTAATAAATTTTTATTGCTATTAATACTACTATTCTAGAAATACGAGAATGCACGAACTTCTCCATATCCCTTTAAGAAGAACTACGAATTATGAAGTAACGTTAATATTGTTAAATCAGGTTTCTAATAATAATGTAGACTTTTTTGGTTCATACAATTTGTTTACAAATATTATACGTACTATTTATTGTTGAGAAGGCTACATAATATGTTCTTATTTTTGTATACCTTTACGCTGGCTACACCTCTGCAAATCGTTATAATTTTTATCTATTTTTTATTGATTCATTACATTTATAGTTTGTTTTTGTAATTCAGTCAGGCATTTCCTTAATTCTACATTATAAAAATCTACCTACATTATGTTAGTATTCCATGTAATTAGGCAACATTTTGTTTGTTTGGATATATAAATAAATAAATACTGATTTTATTTCTTAGGCATTTTCCATTAAAACGGTCTTCACAAATAAACAATAATTGCAGTGCTTCCTTTCGCCGCGCTTCATCGCCCTACATTTTTTGGCACGGTGAAATATTTGGCGCTGTATTCGTACATAATGGTATAATGCAATACTTCTTCCATTTGTCCGGTAAGATACATTTTCTATGCCCATTTTACGAGTCTATTTTGCAAACTTTATACAATACCAATGTATATTTAACACGACACTAATAATGCTACAAATGACTAACTCTTCTAAACGTATATACTGCGTTGTCCGAAAATGAAAACCGTATACAGATATAAATTAAAACAAACTGGTGTTTAGTTTAGGTATACACGTGTGAACGGCGTCTGACGTCACAAGTCCTTGTCCTGGCGGCGACCGTTTTGTGGAGGCGTGACCAGACTAAATTTTTAAATATCATTTGTATGCCTATTTTTCCACGAACATTCAGTTCTTAAATGTTTAAAATTATATATTTGTAGAAAACACTATTTCAAGAATGCTATTATTTTTCGCCGTACAATGATCAAATTTGTGGTGTTTTTTAAGTACAGAAATCTTTAAAAATTAAACACGTAGAGCAAAAGTAATATCAAAAATAAAATTGTTAATGTTTTGTGTATCCACTTTTAATATTTAAATTCTCCTCAAATAATATAATAACTTTTAAAATGCATTTGTAAGACACACATTATTTTGCTATTTTAACCTCACATTTTTACAATTATTTTCATATAGTTATAAACAAAAGTGAACAATCTTATATGCAGAACTATGTAAGTTAATGTTATAACAATATTTATATCTATGTCTGAATTTAAAAAATACGTATTTTGAAATATTCCTGTACCTAAAAATTTGTTGGTTAGACCGCTTTCTATCGTTAAATTTTACTTCGGTACCTTTGAATATTCACAGATGGCATGAGACAACATTTCTGTTATTTGTTATACTATATTTATTCAGTTCTTAACTGTCTAAAACGAGAAAAACTTACTAGAAGAGACCGTATTTTCGCGGGTAAACTTGATCTATTCGGTGAAGAAATCGAAAAACTCTGATACGATACGTAATAATGTGGGTCACACATCAATTCATTCTTCGATTCTTGTCTCTGTAAAAATGGTACTGATATAATGCACGTACCCGTTCGATCGACCAAATTTACAGTCGCGAAGAATTGGGTCGCCAAAAAAAAATTACAAGCGCCAACGAAACATTTAGGCGGGCGCAAGGTCAGTGGGTTTTGCACAATCCTCAGGTGTGTGATGCTAATTGTCTAAGAGGGTCTCTCACATAACGCCAAGAGTACCACGTTTAATTCTTGTTAATGTACCTTATTAATTATCAACTGAATGACTGGCTAAATTTTGTTTGCACGGCGAATAAAAAAGTACCCGGTTGTAAAATACACTAGAAATTAAATGTGAAATTTTTTACTGTTTTAGAAAGGTATTTTAAGCTAATATAAATCAAATCTCCTACAATTCCTATCAATGAAATCATATGTATGTTCTCTGATACCAAACATCTAGGTATGCTAATGAACAATTCCACAGACAAAGCTCTATAATAAGGAATAAATATATGGGTAGATATTGTGGGTGTAATTCAACGCAGGTTGGGGCTTTTGTCCACTGAGTAGTTAGTTTCACACAATATTATTAATACCCAAAAATATATAATAAATGTGAAATATTCTAAATTTGCTGAAAGTTTAAGCAACGAAGTTCCAACAACCTTACCGTCTTTTATTATGTGCGTGAACTTAGCCCCCCATTTTTTGATAAAATAAAAAATAAAGGTTGTGCTGAATTGTGCCGTAAAATTTTAAAGAAAAATAATAGCCATTTTCCTAGAAAATTAAAAAATCGTGTTTTCCACGTAGCCCCCACTTCGCGAAAATCGTACTTTTCTTTAAAGCGCTATATTATGCTAGTTGTTCCGAACATTGTGCCGTTTAAAGAAATTTGATATCTGCCTCCGTTCTCCGAAAAACCTAAAAAACCGTGTCCTTCCTTACTGTGCCCCCTACTTTGCGAAAATCGTATTTTTCTTTAATGTGCTGAATTGTGCTAGCTGTTCCGAATATTGTGCCGTTTAAAGAAATTTGATATTTGCCTCGGTTCCCCGGAAAAACCGAAGATCTGGGCGTGAACTTAGCCCCCCATTTTTACCGAAAATTAAAAAACGGGATTGTGCTGAATTGTGCTAGTTTAAAAAAGCTTGATATCTGCTACCGCTCTCCAAAAAATCCGGAAAAACAGAAATTTAGGCGTGAACCCCCATTTTTTGATAAAACAAAAAATAACAGTTGAGCTAAATTGTGCCGCATTTGTGCTATATTGTGCCGTTTAAAGAAATCGCGAAATTGTGGTAAAATGGGGGGTTTGATATCTGCCTCCGAAGAACGGAGGCAGATATCAAATTTCTTTAAACGGCACAATGTTCGGAACAACTAGCACAATATAGCACATTAAAGAAAAATACGATTTTCGCGAAGTGGGGGACTACGTGGAAAACACGATTTTTTTAATTTTCTAGAAAAATTGCTATTATATTTTTTTAAACTTTTACGGCACAATTATCAAAATATGGGGGGCTAAGTACACGCACATTATACAGGGTGTTTCTAAATGATATGCGAATATTTAATAGGATGATTCTATATCGAAAATTAATGACAGTTTGCTTTATAAACTATGGTCCAAAAATGTTCCGTTGCAAGAATACAGAGTGTTAAAATAGGAAATAAGAAAACTCCTTATTCCTATTCAAGCTTTCGAAGGCTTTATTGTTTCATCATCAGGAAACTACAAAAACGTGCAATAATTATCAAAATATAAAAGGACAAATCAAAGGGACTTACGAAAAAGATTACGATTAATAAAAATGCAATGGAACCATCCATCGAAAACAGAAAAATTCAAAAAACCACCTTCTCACATCACTTGTAATATTAAAATAATTATTAAAAACCTAAAAAACAATTATTAAAAAATAATCCGTATTTATCCTGGCTTTTATGCCACTTTTTTAATAATTCTTTTAATATTACAAGTGTTGTGAGAAGTTGTGACATCGTGCCAATCGGAAGAAAAAATGTTTGACACCCAGCTATCATCTGCCAACGTTTCCCATAGAGCTTGTAGAACAGTTTTTGTGCTTTCAAACATATTTAAAAGTACCTACAGCTTTCATTTTACACATTTTTTCGTATTTGGAATAATAACGGAGAAAGCGGGGGATAATTTTCTCATGACCACTCTATACCTATTTTTTACTTCGATTTTTCTCGTATCCTGTTTCAACCGAATTTTAAAAACACCCCGTAACATAATTTGTAAGGGATTCGTTTCAGAAAAGAACCCCATCACACAAACGAAGCGCGATCGAAAGTAGGTACATCGAATCTCGCCTATTTTTTATTTTGGCAGAGCGAGTATGTGCGCGACCTTGAGTTAATACACTTATCCACGGTAGTGAATGATAAATAATAACTTTTGGCAACTCGTAAAATCAATTAACTGGCCGCCAAGGTCGCCTGTAAAATAACATTTTTATTTTCACGTGGCTTCGATTGCCAGATAGGTAACGGTGTCTAACATTTCCAACGAAAACCAATTAGTGGAGTCGAGAATTTATTTTCAAGAATATATCTGGTATGCGATATATCATTAGTGTTTTGTTGTACAGGGTGAAACAAACGAATTAATTTATAAAGTATATCCTAAAATTAGTGGGGAGCATATTCCTGAGGACAAACTAATGCAATGTAGCCAAACTTGCCTTAGTCCAAAAGAGTGTCAAAGTTAAAATTTTATTTTCGATATTTGTAAATAACTTTTTAAAAAATCGAACTATTTGTGTACAATGTATAAAAGAGATTGAGGATTTTGGGGGTAAGAAATTCAAATTTGCTGGTAATTTTAACATCACTAGTAGAGGGCGCCACTTATGGCCCATATTGCTTATTTTAATTGGCAGAACTTTTTTGTGGCTTGGTGTATACATCTGACAATTGAAACAATCGATTCTCCTACCTTTTTTATATGAAAAAAGTTTATGTTGTCGTTACTAGTAACCGTTTTCAAAATAATCCTAATTGAAATATTCAGTACACCGAGTCAAATCTATTTTAGTTTCAGGTAAAGCATCATTTCCGCTGAAAATACCGTAAAATCTGATTTAAAAAATTATCCAAATTCAAGTATTCTAGTAGCACCATATGCACAGGGTGTTCCGCATAAGAACCAAAATATACAGTGCTTTCGAAAAGTAACGAATAAATTCATTTTTGAAATTGAGAAGTTTTGGACAAAATCCCCTGGCATGTCGATTTTAGTTTCAAAAAAGACACTTTTTGGCATACGACCCATATTTGTGACGCCATCGTTGTTCGAGATATGACGTCATCGGCAATTTTTTTAAATATCAACCCCCAATTCTCACCATGCCATTTGAAAGAGGTCATTCTACATGCATACATCATGAAAAATTATGGTGTTACATAACAAAAATGTCAAGAAAATAATGTTTTAAGATTTTAAAATTTAATTTTAACAATACTGTGCACCTCCCCATTATGCAACACCTGTTCGTGCTTATTTACATGAGCTGTTCCCTAATCGTTGAATAGGGAGAAGGGGGCCGATTGAGTGGCCAGTCAGATCGCCTGATTTGATACCCCTAGATTATTTCTTGTGGAGATACTTAAAAAACAAAGTATACGTTACTAGACCGGTTAATTTAGTAGATTTAAAAGCAAGAATTCGTCACGAGATACATCGTATACCTTCTGAAGTTATTGACAATGTCCAAAAAGAATTTATTAATCGTCTTGGCTACTGTCAGGCAGCCAACGGTGCACAATTTGAACATTTAATTTAGTCGATTTTTTACATCATCATTTTCAGTATTGTGAAAATTAAATTTTAAAATCTTCAAACATTATTCTCTTGAAATTTTTGTTATGTAACGCTAAAATTTTTCATGATGTATGTATGTAGAATGACAACGCTCTTTCAAACGGCAAGGTCAAAATTGGGGGTTGCTATTTAAAAATATTGCTGATGACGTCATATCTCGAACAACGATGACGTCACTAATGGGGGTCGTGTCAAAAAGTGCCTTTTTTAAAAAATAAAATCGACGTGCCAGGGGATTTTTTCGAAAACTTCAATTTCAAAAGTAATGAATTTATTCGTTACTTTTCGAAAGCACTGTATTAGAACTGTTATTTTACGTTACATGTTCTTGTGCGGGAGACGACTCGGTATATTATTTTCAGTAATTTGCATCTAAGAATGACACAACCACCACTGTATCAGGAAATATTTATATCTTATTCTTCTAGTAACCCTCAAAAACGTCATGGGGCATACTCGCACTGACGTTAAAAACCCTCTTTAGCACATCCCTACCTGGCAAATGGATCCGATAAACAAAACAAGCGATTGCCGAATTCTATCTATTCCCACCTGGTATTTTTTTTAAATAGAAACTAGGCCAGGGTGACGGCGGTCACGTGCGGCAGTTTCGCCTTGGTCGTCCCGAGAGATCCGCGAATTTTACGCGGCCTGATCTACTGCTCTACAGAGTGTCCAAAAAAAATACCAGAAGTACTATCGCGTTAGGAAGTAAACTGAGAAAACTGCTGTTCTTAAAAACATGATGGTATAGTAAAAACATATGGATTGACTGGTTAATCCTTGACCCTAAATTTTGATTTATATTTAACCTAAAATACATGGAAAAATGTGACTCCTGACTGAGATACTGCGTTAAGAATGATTAAAATCATATTTATCACCTTGTATATGTATATCTTTAAAGAAAACCTAGCTACAAACTCGAAGATTTTAATAAATCCCTTCACGATTACTGTACTGATATAACGTGACAAGCGATTTTTTTATTATATGGTATTCCATATCATTCATTCGATGCCGTTGGCAAAGTGACCCAAATCAAAGAAGAGGCATCGAAGCTCCACATTCAATTTCATCCGAAGGAAGGACTGGAATGATACGTTGCCTTTGTTCCTTGGCAGCAAATACTCATTGACAAAAAACACATTCCGGCATGCAAGAATAAGACATTACGTTCAGCAAGAGGAATAGGGTGTTTCAAGGTTAGGAGTGATCACTTCTTCAGATATTACCTGTTAATTGAACTATTTTTATACTTCAGATTGCTATCTTGATTTTTTTTATAATATTCCACATGTAGGAAGCAATATATTTAATGACGATGTTAAAACAAGGACATTTTGTCTATATAAAAGAGTTCGAAATCGGGTGAAGGTAGAAGTAGAGATAAAAAACAACTAAATAATCAATTGATTGAAGAGATTTGGAGACTTCTCGAGATACGTGATGAAATAACATTGAAATAAGCGATTAAAGTACGTCTAAACATAGGAGCAAAGAAAGTTCTTTGTTTGACGGATTATTACATAATATTTTATATACAATAAATTTAAATAATGAAAAATATATTTTTTTTAATATCTAACAAAATAATCTTTGAATCATGCAAGTAAAAATTTAATTTCCGAGGGGGAAACCACTGAGGTATTTTGCTGTACAAGCTGTAGGTAATATTAAGGTACTTTCTGTATTTTTTGGGTATTTGTGTGTATTTATAGGTATTTTGTGTATTTTTGGGTACTATCAAGGTAATAATGGGTATTTACTGGGTATTACCAAGATAATAAAATAAGATAATTCATGGGTATTTTAAAAGAAAACTAGTATTTTCTCGCTAATTTTTAAATACAATGGCGATCGCGCATGCGTTATGACGATGCCACAGTTTAAATATAAGTAAACAACTGATCGACGCAATGGCAAATACAAAAATTATTAAAAATAGATACAAAAATATTTTCTGAAAAATTTTTCGGAGGCACTGTTAAACCACTATGTGGCCTTTTATTGTCTTTGTAAACCTTTAGTTTAGAAAATAATATAGGGTGATTCGAATTAGATACATTCCATTGCAAAAATAATGACACTTCCTCAAATCAGTTTTTTGACTACTGGATGTTCTGTGTAGAAGTTTCAATAGATTTCTGTGGGTGAGTGGAACAACTAAGAACTAATGTTTAAAATTGAAAGTAGATTTCATTACGAATATGTCAGCAGTTCGAAATAAATAGCCAAATTCAACTAAACAGTGCCATTATTATTGCAATAGATTGTACAGTACCATATAAACAAGTATCGTAAGAATGTTTTATAAGGCATTTCCGCAGAATATATCCACTCCCATACTACCACATTCCCCTCTTCTGTTAATAAATTTTAGTAGTGTATAATTTCTTAAACTTTATCTTTAAATCAATATATTACATATTATTCGATACGACGTGTTAACGATAAGTTTGGTCAAACTTCTCCGACATATTCTATTGACGAAAAATATGTAATAAAAAGTGAATGAAAGTCTATAATAAAAATTAAAATATTGCTAGATTAGGTTTCCCTATCACATTCATATTCTATTTAACAAAAAAGATTTTTTATGTAAACAACTGCCAATTATCTAATTCTAATCATACATGACGGCAAGCAAGCTGGGACTAAAATTGAATTCTCCCTCGATACCCATGTATTTACACTTGCTAATGAAAGATTTTGGTTGTACTGGAGATACCGATGGTACCCGATAAGTATTTGGAATCCGGACAATAATTTTAGGGACACCCTGTATAGACCGAATATTTTGATTTCATAGACGAGGAAGAAATTTGTTTTTAGTTAGCTTGAAGGGGGCATGGTGTAGGTATTGGCACCCTTCTTGGGTGCGCCAATGAGTTAGTGATACATTTTATGTAATCCAAAATGTTCTTTCCAAATGTATTCAGATCGAGTCAAAGGAGCCCTTAAAAAAATCTATGTTATTTACGTAGATCTGTAACTGGAATAATTTCTAAGGAAGTGAAGGACAGTTTTGGAAAATTAAACGCATATTAAGTAAAATTGTGGGTCAGTTAAGGTATTTTTCGTTTCTTAGATATCTGGATATTTAAGGGTATTTTTGGGTACTATTCGGTATTTCTGGGTACTTAACGGGATTTTTAGGTACTTAAAGGTATTATTGGGTAATAGTCATAGGTATTCTTTGGGCACTTGAGGGTAATTCGTGGTTTTTGGGTATTTTTGAGGTATTTGCTTATTTGATGAGGTATTTTTTTGGGAAAATAAGGTATTTACGGGTAATATTTTTAAAAAATGGCATTTCATTGTACAAATTTCAAGCAGTGGTTTACCCCTCGGTAATTTCTTGTTAGTTCCTATCAGTTCCACTAAAGGAAACAATATCCAACCCAACCTCATAAATACCTGCCGAACATTTGCTTGCATCATAGAGAAGCAGATGACTGCTTTCCATAATTGCATTTTATTCAAATTCGCAGGTGGACCGACGCACCTGGCGTATGTTAGATATTTTGCTAGGCTCTTAATAGAAATTCACCTGCGACTTTAAATGTATACTATCTAGCTATAATAGCGTCTAGATATAAACACTGATTTATAAACCTCAAATTATAACGGATACCATATCGCTGAACAAAATTAGATTTTTAAAGAAAATCCAAAATAAACAAAATATTATAGTGAACCTAGGGCATTGAAACTTTGTTTACTTTGCTAATTTCCTGATTCTATTGTAAAATGTCACAATAAGTCAAATTGTTTACTTATACAAAACAAAAAATGTTCGATTTCTTAACTTCAAACCTGTGAATTCTAGACCCTAATGCTAAGTCAACAGAAAGTTCAAAATTGATAAAATATACAGAATGTTCCATTTAAAAAGTATAGATGACGTGATCACCGAAACACTGATGAAGTCATATAAAGTTATTTAGGTCTAGAATTGCATTATTTTCCTCCATTCCGTTGTCTTTCGCGCCTTTTTTCCAATCCGTTACATTTTTCTCTTATATATCTATTTGCACTGGCTCTCTCAATGGCTTCATCGGTCTACCTGTTTTCTTCCCATTAATTTTTTAATTGTCCTTTCATCTCCCATTCGGTTACTCGTTTTAAATGGCCTAGCCACTGCACTCTTCTGGATTTTACAACTTCATCTATTTTTGGTGCCTGGTACATTCCATTATTTCTACTTACATAGCCCTGCTCTATCTTCTTCTCCCCTCGGATTCTTCTGCAGATCTTCCTGTTCCACCTTAACAGGTTTTTTTCTTGACTTTTTACCGAGGATCCAGGTTTCACTGCCCTATAGTAATGGCGGCCTTAAAATTGATTTGTACTTTCTACATTTTAGGTATATCCTCTTCTAGACACATTTTTTGATTTTATTAAGTGGTCAACTGCACACAAAGACACATATTTTTGAACTTCTTGAAACTCCATCTCCCCTTGCTATGTCCTCAAAATTGCTATCTTTTTTTGTTCTCCTATTCTCAAAATCTTACTTTCCTCTTGATTTATCTGCAATCCTACTTTACTTGCCTCTTTCACAAGTTTTCTCACTACCTTTTCTAATTCCCTACTATCGCTTGAAATTATGGCCACATCATCTGCATAACTTACTATTTAGTGACTTTTGAACAATATGTGTCCTTCTCTGTTCAACCTCTTATGACCTTTTCTAACACTAAATTAAAAAAAAAGCATTGAGCGTCGGTCTCCTTGTCTCAGTCCTGTGTCAACAGGAATATTCTGAATATTCACCTTTTATTCGTACTTTGCTTTTGGTATTATCATCATCAATAACCAGTCAGTTTAGTTTGTATCCCAAATGGTTTCATTATTCTACCTAATTTATTCCTTTTGATAGAATCATATACTTTCGTAAAGTCCATGAATAAGACCATTGTTTTAATCCCATATCCATAGCAAGTGGTAAGGATTCCCTTCACCATGAAGATTTGCTCCGTTGTTGATCTTCTCTTTCTAGAACCTGCTTGAAAACTGTATTTCTACTACAGGTTTTATTCTCTGCTTTATTAACGTTGCCATAATTGTATACCCTATATCCCGCAATAATATACCTCTATAGCAGAAACTGCAGTCTGTTGCAGCTCCCTTTTTTAAAATTGGTGTAATCCATACCACCTCTCCAATGTATCAGGCATATCTTCTTCAAATCTTTAGTATGATTTCATATATTCTTTGCTTTAAATCTTCTCCTACATACTTAATGTT
The DNA here is from genome assembly GCA_037114965.1 of Monochamus alternatus. Taxonomy (NCBI): domain Eukaryota; kingdom Metazoa; phylum Arthropoda; class Insecta; order Coleoptera; family Cerambycidae; genus Monochamus; species Monochamus alternatus. The sequence continues at coordinate 5,107,174 of CM073426.1, read as the reverse complement.
CTCTTTCGTTATTCCATTGCTTCCTGTTATTCTTTGAAGCTTCTGCAGTTATGCCTATTTCCTCTTTTGAAGGCTATTCTACTTCCCTCTCTAGTATCATCTCCTCTTGATGATGTGATGAAATCATACTTTAACTTCTTTATATGATTTCTTAGTAATGTTTACTGACTTCCCACCAAAATATGATTTTCTGATGATTATTCCCATCCTGCAAGAGCCCCTTTTTTGAAACTGCCCGTTACAATCGAACCCCAACTTCCGCGTGATGTGTACGGTGACCTTTAAGGAAAGGGAGGGTGCCGGGGCCGTCAGCGGGAGCACTTCTCGGGGCTTGGGGCATATCCGATTCCATCGCGACCCGGGCCGGTCGATCCTAGGGGGCGCAACTGACCCACTGACCCAATTGTGACCGGCGAGATGACGTCAAAGCCGACCTGACCCTCATCCACGCAATCGCTCATCTTTTCCGGGTTGGACCCGGAACGGGAGCAGATTAGCTCGTTTGTAACGACCAACGGGCTAAATGAGGGTGGGCATAACGTCCAAGGAACACTGGATGATACATGGCGGTAGTTGGGGAGATTGTTTTTAAGGTATACTACGTCTCATCGATATAAGGGAATATAAAAAATATCAAAAGACGCCTCAGCTAAGTCGTAGGATACATTGGTGCAATATAACTTCATAATTATATAGATGGTGCACATTTTAGTCATCTAACTTGGTATTATTCAAAAATATTTCATATTTCGTCGTCAAATCAGTATCATTTTACCTCAATCGAACCCACTGTTATATCGGAACGGCGGCTACAAGCCGCTATTTGAATGCAACGTTGTAACATCTCACACAACAAGGTAACCGCTTTCTGTACGTCAGGAAATGGTTCCTTGTCTTTTAAAATATATCAAATACTGATATACATATACACAGGGTGATTCAGTTTTTAATGAACAAACTTCGAGGGTAAGTAGGACTTTGAAAAATAGTAGCAGTTACAATACTTATAATTTAAGGACTTTATAAGGAACATACAGGGGGTTAAAGTTTGAAGAAGAAATTTAATATTTTGGTATAATTACTAAAGTAATGGAGATATTTAAGCCATACTTGGTATACAGTGTTGTTAGTTAAGGTGAAAATATGAAGCACTTTGAACAACCAGTGGCGGAGATATGTGCAGTTCGTATCTTACATTTTTTTCGTACATAGTAAATTTGACTTTTTCCAGTTATTTTACTGTTCCTATGGGTAAATGACTTAATAATTATTAGTAATATTGTTTGGTGGTAAATGATATTGCTGTTTATTGACAGTTGTCACTCTTTTATTAACACACTGTGTACCAAGTATGGCTTAAATATTTCCATTACATTAGTAATTATACCAAAAAATCAAATTTTTTCTTCAAACTATTATATATTAAAACGCTATTATTTTTCAAAGTTCTACTTACCCTCGAGGTTTGTTCATTAAAAACTGAATCATCCTGTATATATACTGTGTTTTTAATCCCACTGAATTAATATAGAGCCAATTAAAAAGAGATATTCAAAGATATACCGCCTTTCCAAAATTTGACAAAACAGTTATAGAGGTTATAAGAAGAGAGGTGAATAAAATTACATCAGTTAATTGGAAAAAAATGAATCGGACATGTCATAAAAATTGAGAGACTAATATAAAACTGAACCAATTGGACTAAATAAAAGTGGTTTCATCATAACTGTTGATGAAGAATAGGACACAAGTGACGTTAGTAGTGATTATGATGAATGTAAATGCTAGTGTTACTTTTCCTTGTTTTTAAAATTATATCTACCAATTTTCAGTAAATTTTCTTGAATTTTGCAAAACGAAGCTGTAGGTATGTACTGTAAAAAATAATCGAAATTGTATTTCTAAAAAGAAAGCAATGTTCGTTCTGCTGACAAACAAAAACGAGTGTAATGTACAAATATAGATTTAACTCGTACTGAAAATTAAATACAAAGGAAATAATTAATATTTCCAGGACAAGTACAAAAGTTGCCAAATACTGGGACACTCAAAGAAAGCAGAGACGTCGCGGAAACTTTTAGAAAAGGTGGTTACCTCAAAAATTGAACCTACAACTTAACAACGCTTTCAAGATAAAGGATGTTAAAGCTGTTTATTTATTTATTTATTTATTTAGCATACAATTACCCAACAACGAAAACCAATTATAGAGCAGGCTCGTTACATGATGATAAACAAATATTTCAACATAAGAAAACATACCTACCAATATACAAATAATACAAACACAAAAAAAAAGCAAATGAAAAATAAAAAGCTTAAATTATGCTAAAGGAACAGACTTTCCCGAGTCCACGCCTTGATAACATTGTACTTACTATACGTAAGGATATGTTAGTCCTTCTAGAAATTTCTCTCACCGACAAACCTGCTTCGCGCAACCTAACATTTCGTTCCCTGTCAAAGTTACTACGCTGGGATATCTGCGCAAGTTTACGTACTCCAGGCATAAAAAATTGTCGTTTACAACAAGCTCTACAACACTTGTAAAACAAATGTGAGCAGGTCAACATGACAGATCGTTCTTGAAATAAATGTTAATAATAATTCTAAATAAAATGCTATAAAATCGAAGTGGGGTATTATGAATTCTGATACACTAGTGTGTTAAAAGGCCTTTAATCCACGGAAAACAGATGTCTTAAACGTTCTTAATATAGTGGTCACGGATAAATTCATAATAAATAGCTGTTTTGTTGTGTTGCGACTCATTTGCCTTTTTTGTCAAAACAAATTCTAACTGAATATCCCTAAGTATAGGTTTGTTTTTCAGCAGTTGGAAACGGTTTGAAACTGTCAGAAATATTCGCCCAGTTAAGAATGTGTTACTACTGAATTTAATGCAATAAACAGTTGAACGAACATTTCTGATAGTTTCAAACCGTTTCCAACTGCTGCAGAAGCAAACCTATAATATCCTTAGGACGTCGATAATGTACGAGATAATTTTAGCAGGCAACAAACGCAAATTCTCAATTCACCCTCTTTGGCCAACCGCCCGTGCTAGTGCATCCCGCCTAAAAATAGGGAGGGCACAAAGAACATTTCGGAAAGACGCGCCGTACACAAGAACTCGCCTCTTTAGCAGGGAAAATATGTGGTGCAAGATGCGTAGATCTGCAAATCTATTTTCGGCCCCTCCGGAACTTGGCAAGTCGGCCGCCTCAGGGACCTTGGGATGATATTCCGTGGGCCACGATTATTTTAATAACCAGATGCGACCGGGCTATTTCGGACTCTGCATTAGAGTCTGAGGGCAGAAGAATTATGTCTGTTCTCTCTGTTCAACTATATTCCTAGACGGATTAGTTCCAATTTTTTTATAAGGCAGGAAGAGGAAAACAAGTGGCTGGAAGCCAAAAAGGATCGTTGTTCGTCAATATACCAAAATAAATATTGTAAATATTACAAATCAGACAAAATGTCTATATAAAGATTCTCATACACGCGTGGATTCTCCTTCAGTTGAATTTTCTACCGGTTGTGGCAAATCGAAATGTTTTAAAAGCCCCGTATTCTAGAAACAGTGTTTTCTCTAGATATCAAAGCAAAATTAAAAATTTTGAAAAAACCCACGACTACCTATGTAAGTACCTATTTGGTTCATGAACTTAATAAAAAACCAAAGAAAATCCTTCGGGGGCACAGCGTATGTTTGAAACACGGTTTAAAAAGCGACCTGTGCGACGCCACTGTTACAACGTAAACATATAGTGTTTTGAACCAATTTCAACACATTTCATAGCAAAAAAAACAGCTATAGTAATAATGCATATAAAGAAGGAATATAGATTTACATAGTTTTAGCAAATTTTTTTCGCGCGTCTATTTTAAAACCGCCTAGCTACGGCACTGGCCGGTGAATTGCAGCAAGTAAAAACAAATTGATTTTAAATATTAAGTGGTCAGTGTGTCAAGGACGCCCCCGTCCGGAGACATTCCGCAACCGGGAAAAACGCGATTTTCCTACAGGGCGAGCTCCTGGCGAATTTCGGGCCCGCCAAAAATAGCCGCCCGGTTCACTGGCAGAGCTCGTTATTTTCTTATTGAAATTTCCAAAGTTTACTAGCCTAAGCAAGGTAACGAATACTACCAGAGTTGAACGACATGATTATATCGGCGTAGTACGCCACAGGGCCGCATAGCAGCGCTCGCTGTTTCGCCTTGGCTTTAAAAATAGCCGGCGCGTACTCAACGAGCGAACAAAGAGCCCGCCACCGATTCGCCGCGAACGAGGAAGTTTTTCTGTTTGATAAACACAGTGCGGTGCCAAGGGGGCGGCGGCGAAGGGACCGAATTAAAAAAATAGTAATCTACAAGGTGTTGTTTTTAAGTACGAGTTAAAAATACAGGGGCGTATTCCGTGGCCAAAAATAAGGGTTTTTTGTTATATAAATGAGGAGTCTTAAGACAGCCATTTTCGAGAATGTCGAAAATTAAAAAAAGAACAGTTTTTCATTTTTAATTTTTAAACCGCTTGAGGTAATTTATCCAAATTCGGTATGCATATTTAGTATGTCAATACGTATGAAACAAAAAATTACTACCTTTAGAAACATACCAGTGACGCAGGTGTGGGTATCATTGATAATTATTTGCCAAAAAAATATATATCACCCTGCATAATATTACATATTAAATATGTCATCGTATGTGACATTGTATTACCTTCACTTTTTGTTTCTTTGCACTTTTTTGTATTCTAAACCGATTAACAACAAAATTGACTTATTTGATCAAATACAGTTTTACACAGTTACTTATAGTCGCGTCAAATTAGCATTAAAAATGTGAAAATAGACAACTTTTTGCGGAGAAGTCCGATTGAGATGCGGTTTTCTGCAAAATGTTCAGGGAATTTTTTATAACAAAAGGTACATCTAACCTCTGTACGCTCGAAAATTTTTAATTGTTTATTTAACAAATGACCCATTTTTGTTGAACATATGGCAAATGTCACATACGATTCAACGAAAATGTCTAAAAAATATTCTCTCGGGGGTTTTCGAAGTCCCTCTTTATCACTTTGGTGTTAGCTTTATTATTTATTGCTAAATTGTTGTAACTGGGCTAATTAACAAATTAAAAACTCCACCCCCGAAATCACTAAAGAACCGGAATTTTTTCCAGGATTTCTGGCATATTAAGGCAACCATCGGCACAAGGTTTTTGCAAATATAATTGTTTATTGCTCGATTGTTGCAACCTCGCTAATTAACAAATTAATAACTCTTCTCCCGGAATCGTTAGAAAATCGGATTTTTTTTTGCAACAATTCTGTAAAATTAAAAAATAAAAATATTTTCTGTAAAATTTTTCGGAGGCACTGTTAAACCACTATGTGGCCTTTTATTGTCTTCGTAAGCCTTTAGTTTAGAAAATAATATACGGTGATTCGAATTAGATACATTCTATTGCAAAAATAATGACACTTCCTCAAATCAGTTTTTTGACTACTGGATGTTCTGTGTAGAAGTTTCAATAGATTTCTGTGGGTGAGTGGAATAACTAAGAAATAATGTTTAAAATTGAAAGTAGATTTCATTACGAATATGTCAGCAGTTCGAAATAAATAGCCAAATTCAACTAAACAGTGCCATTATTATTGCAATAGATTGTACAGTACCATATAAACAAGTATCGTATGAACGTTTTATAAGGCATTTCCGCAGAATATATCCACTAACATACTACCACATTCCCCTCTTCTGTTAACAAATTTTAGTAGTGTTGGTCAAACCTCTCCGACATATTCTATTGTCGAAAAATATGTAATAAAAAGGAATGAAAGTCTATAATAAAAATTAAAATATTGCTAGATTAGGTTTCCCTATCACATTCATATTGTATTTAACAAACAAATTTTTTATGTAAACAACTGCCAATTATCTAATTCTAATCAAACATGACGGCAAGCAAGCTGGGGCTAAATTTGAATTCTCCCTCGATACCCATGTATTTACACTTGCTAATGAAAGATTTTGGTTGTACTGGAGACACCGATGGTACCCGATAAGTATTTGGGATCCGGACAATAATTTTAGGGACACACTGTATAGACCGAATATTATGATTTCATAGACGAGGAAGAAGTTTGTTTTTAGTTAGCTTGAAGGGGACATGGTGTAGGTATTGGCATCCTTCTTGGGTGCGCCAATGAGTTTATGATACATTTTATGTAATCCAAAATGTTCTTTCCAAATGTAATTCAGATCGAGTCAAAGGAGCCCTTAAAAAAATCTATGTTATTTACGTAGATCTGTAACTGGAATAATTTCTAAGGAAATGAAAGACAGTTTTAGAAAATTAAACGTATATCAAGTAAAATTGTGGGTCAGTTAAGGTTTTTTTCGTTTCTTAGATATCTGGGTATTTAAGGGTATTTTTGGGTACTATTCGGCATTTCTGGGTACTTAACGGGATTTTTAGGTACTTAAGGGTATTATTGGGTAATAGTCATAAGTATTCTTTGGACACTTGACGGTAATTCGTGGTTTTTGGGTATTTTTGGGGTATTTGCTTATTTGATGAGGTATTTTTTTGGGAAAATAAGGTATTTACTTGTAATATTTTAAAAAAATGGTATTTCATTATACAAATTTCAAGCAGTGGTTTACCGCTCGACTTCATCCTTTTATCTGTTGTAGTTTCTTGCAATTACAACGAAACTAGGACACACTGTACATAACATATGTGTGCTTATTTGTCATTGCAATTTGTATACAAACTGCAGATCAACACTGACGCACAGTCAGCAATTTAGGATATTGGAGAAATGAATGGATACATGAAATAAAAACATGGGATTACGTAAGGAAAATGCTAAGTTGCAGATTTCTCCACCAAATAATAACACGTTTAAAATTTGATATTAATTCACGTTGTCAACAAAAGCTGTTCTGGAGGTGTATACTCCATCTCATCGATATAAAGGAATATAAAAAATTTTAACGCTTTTAAAATTACATAATAACATCTAACATTTAATAAAAATACGTATCTATTCTTTCTTTATTACTGGTGAAATTGAACGATTACTGATATCTCACGTAAATACCACAGCATAGGTACACCAGCAATTTCACTCTGTTGTCGGCACTTTGAACTGCTTTCAGTTTTCTACGGTGACCTCGAAATGTGAGTGCGATAGCGCATCCGATGAAATTTACAGAATCGATGATCAGGACCGGAATGAGAATTTTTTATTTGCGCGTGAAAGCGTAGTTATTCCACATGAAAGTTTACGTTATATCTATCCACATTATGTAATAATTCATTATACAGTTATAAATGGGTAATTCAACATGTATCATTTACTGCTACTAACATACAGTGTGAAAATTCAATTTACTTCTTTGGACTCTTTAAAAAAAAAGAGTTTAAAATATATATTATTGCACTACAAAACACTTTTATTTATTTACTTACTTTTTTTCTTATTAGTAATAATTACATTTTTTTGGGATTTTTTTAAATTTAAAATTTGACGTTTGAAGTTTAGTGGACAAATAATTTATTATGATTTTTTTTCGTCTTAAATGATCTACGTAAACCAAAAGACAAGTATTTTTCAGAACAGAAAAATTATGTTTACTTAACTTTCAAAATTGTTAAATTGGAGATAAAAGTGCAGTAAAATGTAAATTTAGAAAAAAAATATATTTTATTATTTTGTTTTGAGACTTACTCTCATTATAGTGACTACAAGAAATATGATCATCTACATAATTTGAAGATGAGCCGTCTTGTGCAGGAAACGTTGGAACGGCATCTTTGCGTAATCTATTGCGCGAATCGTTAGAAAATATATTATTTTAAAAATGTATTTAACATATTTTGTATGAACTATTACTAATCCTGAACAGCTTTTCTAATAAATCTTCTCTATTAGAAGCCTCTGCACAGAACTTTGCTCTAAAATATAAATTTGTATTTGTGAAAAACATAAATATGTATATTTTAAACTTCACTTTCATGAGAAGTATTTATATTCCAGTGTTATACTTAAGAAATAAGTTAATAAGGTAATGTTCGCACTCCCAGAGTTGGAGGTAAACTGAGGTCTCTGCAGCTTGAAAAGGATGCGCGAGCTGCTATGCGCGACTTATTATTTCGGCCCGAGTGTTTTTACTGGTCTCCCAAATACGGTCCTGTCTACGACTCACCGGCTACAATCGGAAGCCTTTGATGTTTTTATGGCAGTTCCTTACGCCCTTTTTTTTGTTTCCTTATATCGGTGAGGTGAACTTTACCTGCCATATACTTGTCTGTACGTCGACAGAATGATAGCACATAAGTACGAGGTGAGGCAATTAAGTTTCGGGAATTTGTCAATGAATAAACAAGCAAATTAAATTTCACCAAAATTTTATTATCGACCTTCACAATAGTCTCTACACAAGATTCCAACGTTGCTCCCACGATTGGAAGCACCCTTGGTAATCCTCCGCAGTTAACCCGTTCAGCACCACGGTCACAGCTTCTTTGACCTCCTGTACGCCGCAATGATGTGTTCCCTTGAAGTGCGACTTCATCTTGGGGAATAAAAAAAATCGCAGGGGGCAATATCGAGGCTATAAGGTGGGTGCGGCAACGTTGGAATACCTTTTTTTGCCAAAAACTCTTGCACAATGAACGAGGAATGGGCTGGCGCGTTGTCGTGGTGCAAGATTCAGCCGTTCTCGGCGAGTTCGGGTCGCACACGGAAAACGCGGGCCCGCAGCCGTTCCAGGACGGCAACATAGAACTGTCCAGTCACTGTCTGGTCGGCAGGAACATATTCACGATGAATGATGTCGTGGATATAGAAAAAAACGATCAACACTGCCTGCAGTCCTGACTTGGAAATCCTCGCTTTCTTTGGCCGCTCTCCACCCTGTTCCACTCACTGCTTACTTTGTTTACGGGTCTCTGGGTCATACTCAAATATCCAGGTCTCATCTCCAGTTACTACCCGATTCATCCAGTCTCTACTGTACTCTACTCTACTCTATGTCTTTCTGTTCACGGGTGAGAACTTTTGGCACCATCTTTGCGCAAATCTTTCGCATATTTAAATTTTCGTGTAACATCTTGCGAACGGTTTCTTTGTTGACGTTTAACGTTCACGTGGATCGTCTTACCCATTCAAACACGCGTGTTTTCGACATGCACTCGTGTCCATATACCACCTGCAATTTTCAAATATTTCCAAGGGTTTTCCGCCAGATTTCACTAAAAATTGAATCACTTGCTTGTAATTGTTTGTAATTTGACTCATTTTCAAGACGCCACTAAAAAAGTTACTTCCAAAAAATACACATAAAACACAAACCAAACGTGCTATCGACTTCAACCTTGGACTGAAACTAAAAGGAAGGCCCCCCCTCTCTAGAAAAACGTTGACGAACGATGCAGTGTTGCCAGTTTCCGAGTTATAACTAAATTCCCGGAACTTAATTGCCACAGCCCGTATGTCATAACTAAAACGTTTATACTGGGTGTTTCAAGTTTTCAGTTAATGTTCCCTTAAATTTTACCCCTTACATTTGCAAGACTCTTTGCTGTAGCAATATTTCACGTCTTCTATCGCAATACTTTTTTTAAATCTTGTCTTGTCTTGTGAGATCAAGACAAGATCAAGAAAAAGCAAGATAAATTCCTGGATCAATCGATCTATTTTGATCTATAAAATCTCACATTAACACCCTGTATAATCCCAAAACACTGGGCGGTATTGATGGGTATGTCCTCAAAAATATTTACACACACTTAGTATTAGACTCACCATCATTCTGGACGAGTACTATGTATGTAGATAGTCGAAAATAATCTCGGTATCGATAAAATATAAATAATCTGGTAAATAATTATCACCTTGAAGTTATTAGTCACATAAATACAGCATAAACATCGTAAACAGAAATATTTAGGTCAAACTCGTACATGGTGTCTGAAATAAGTGATAAGAAAATACCGCAAAAACCGACACTTTCAGAGTCCACTTCGATGTGGAATAATGCGATTAAAACGTTCATATCGCAACTACAGAGTGTATACTATAAATGAAAACTTTAATATAAAGGGGTGATCATTGTTTACAGTGTGTCTTGTGCTGTGGAATTTCCGCAAGGGATTGTTTGCTGAAACGAGTCGTTTTTCCAGGAAGTGGTATTAGATATTTTTTATCAAAAAAATAATATTACCAGGCTATTGAGCACCCATCAAAATATCCATATACCAAATTTGAAGTTTGACATTCCATAAAAAACAGTCAATAGATATTTGTCGATCAAATTTGGTATATGGTGATATTTTCATTTTCATAAAAAAAATTCCTACCTACCACTTCCTGGAAATACGACCCTTTTAAAAAATCGTAGTAGGTTAGGCTTATGTTACATCAATATAATGCTTAGTAGAATATAATCTCCCATAAAGGTACTAATTATAAAAAAATTGTCTTGCGGAAATTCCACAGCCTTCTCAGAGATGGTAAGGTTTTAATAAAAAAATCTTTAAAAGTCTTTTCGTCTGTTTCAATAAAATCCAGTGTGTTAGTTAGCAGTAACTAGGTGCTGCTTTTGATGTAACTGAATTTAAAATAACAATTCCAGTCTGGTGATAATTATGACAAAAATTATTGTACATCACTGATTTTTTCTAAATTTGATATTTTTATCAAATTAAACAATTAAATATAAAACTTTCGTTTCTCTTGGCTGTTTTTGTAGATTGCTTAGTTTTCGAAAAATAAATGTAAAACTTAATTAGGTGAAAGATCAATTTTGTTTCATATTTCAAATTTTTCTAAAAGTCTAATTTAATTTATTGCAAACAATTTTCGAGTAATATTGACTAATAAAAACTGTTAATTTTTAATTTCATTGCTAGTCAAATCTGCCAAGGTTAAAATTGTTAAATAAAGCCAAGGTTAAATAAAAATTGACATCACAGAAATGTGAAATTAATTTAGAAAGTGAGCATAAAATTTATTTAACTACGACACTCAGTATAAGAAATTATTATTCTCTTATAGATGATCCCTTTTATAGAATTTAAATATAATAAATATTATTATTATTATTAAAAATAATTTAAAAAAATACCAGCTATAAAAATCATAAAAAATTGATATTTTCTGCTTTTTCTTTCTCCAAAATTAAACGACATACAAAAAGTCAAAGGACAGGAAGGTTGTATTTTTAATTGTTGATCTGAAAATTGTTGACTTGTGAGGAGTTTGAACTAAGAAATATTTTAAAAGATTTTTTATTTATGATATAAAAAATGACCAACAGGTTTCAAAATAACTTGAAAATTAATTCTTGTAAGTTTGGGATATATTTAATTAACACCCTGTACGTTTTTCAAAATATATGCAACCCGCATTACCGATCGGCAAGGAGGTAAATTTAAATAAAAAGATGGAAACGTTGTTTATACTGTAAAGCATGAAATTTCCTTAAAATTTCCTGTTTTCTGTAACTACCAAAGTATGTTTCATGGTTTTCTATATACAGTATGCGCTAAAAGTATGGAATAAATTCAATAAAAACGAAACAATTATTTTTTGGGAAAAATCCTCGAACAGGTCGATTTTTAATTTAAAAAATGCATATTTTAGCGTAAAATGCGATTTTCAAATGTCATTTGTTTTCGAGTAATGACGTCATCGATTTTTTTTAAATGGCAACACCAAATTTTTTTCCTTAATTCTGAAAGATCGTTTAATTCTCTATCAGACAGTACTAAAATTTTGTCCTCTTACATAGGAAAGTTTTCGAGTAAATGACGATTGAATGTTAGAAAACGTAAATCAATTAAAATAAAGCAAAAACGTTATCAAGTTTAGTTTTTCGAATTACAAAGTTCTTTTATGGATCACGTAGGTAAAAATCTTTGCAAAGTGTCATTGTCACACCGACTTTCTAATAAGTATTGTAAGCGACATTTAAAGTATTATGGCACATTTAACTGTTACTCAAAGAATTGAAATTTTAATTCTTATCGGATGCGGGAATATGACTAGAACCCTTTAGAACTCAGCAGGAAGTTTGCGATTTATTTAATGAAAAATATCCAGATCGTCCTATCAGCCAATCAACAGTCAGTAAGGTAGAGTCTAAATTTAGAGAAACTGGCAATGTTGTAAATATTACAAAACCTGGACGTCCAAGCATTAATGAAAATCAGAAACAGAACATTTTGATAAGTATGGTGGATAATCCTCATAATTCTTCACGATTGGTTGTATTAAACAATGACACTAGTCAGAGCACAGTGCTACGTATCTTGAGGAAGGAAAAATATCATCCCTACAAAATTCAACTTGTGCAGGAACTCAATGAAGATGATCCCGATCGCCGCTTACACTTTTGCGAAATTCTAATGGATTTATGTCAAGGAAATAGAAATTTACGCCGGCAAATACTTTTTTCAGATGAGGCCACATTTGGTCTGAATGGTACAGTAAACCGTCAAACTTACAGATATTGGAGTCGGGAAAATCCTCATTGGATGGCAGAGGCACATATCCAACACCCTCAGAAATTAAATGTGTGGGCTGGAATAGTTGACGACAGAATAGTAGGGCCTTTCTTCTTTGAAGGAACCCTTACAGGACAAAGATATTTAGAGTTTCTAGAAAATGACCTTGTTCCAGCCCTTGCAGTAATTTTTCCTAACGATAATGACCCTGACATTCCTGATGATACCATATGGTTTCAGCAAGACACTATGCGCGCCCTGTACGAGATTTTTTGGACAACTGTTTTCCTGGGAGGTGGATCGGCAGACGCGGACCGATAGAATGGCTTGCAAGATCGCCAGATCTTACACCTCTTGACTGTTTTTATGGGGATACTTGAAGTCAAAAGTGTACATGAATAAACCACGTAATTTAGAACTTCAAAATCGCATTCGGGACGAAATACGTAGAGTTACCCCAGAAATCATTCATAACGTGCAAGAAGAATTTCTTCACAGACTTGCGCATTGTCAAGAAGTTGGTGGATGGCAATTCGAACATTTAATTTAAGTATAAAATTTAATCAATTGTATTTTATTTTACATACCTCAGAATTGTTACTTTTTTATGGATAAAATTTACGTTTTCTAACATTCAATCGTCATTTACTCAAAAACTTTGCTATGTAAGAGGGCAAAATTTTAGTACTGTCTGATAGAGAATTAAACAATCTTTCAGAATCAAGGAAAAAAATATGGTGTTGCCATTTAAAAAAAAATCGATTACGTCATTACTCGAAAACAAATGACATTTGAAAATCGCATTTTACGCTAATATATGTATTTTTTAAATTAAAAATCGACCTGTTTGAGGATTTTTCCCAAAAAACAATTGTTTCGTTTTTATTGAATTTATTCCATACTTTTGGCGCATACTGTATGTAGCAAGAAACAGCAATCTCTGAATCACTAAAGCCTGCCACACAGTTATCTTTTGGCAAGCAGGACACGGTTAATCCAATTAAAATAAAAAAAATGTTTACCTGGCTCAAATTAAACTAAATGAGATGAAAAATGACTCAGGACATACCAGTCAATTTGTTTGCCAGCATATCTACAGGGTGAATTTAAATTTATATCCGTAAATAAGGCAACTTATTTAAAGTTGTATTCCATTTCAATTACCTAGGCACAATAAAATATTATTCTACGTTCATGCAAAAAACAAGACTTTATTGAACTATAATTAGTGGAAAAGGTGGGTCTTTATTGCATTCATCTGTCATTCTACTATAGCGTTTTGTCATCATGACAAACATAAACGTTCAAATCGACGCCATATTTTCCTAGAGTTAGTGTCATCTAAATCAAACATTTTTTGGTTTTTGCATGAACGTAAAAAAATATTGTATGCAACTCGTACAAAAAGTGCTTATTGCAAACACTTACTTTTTGTACAAGTACAAAAAATAAGTGTTTATTGCATGTGACGTGAAATTGTCCAACATATAATAGTTATTTATGCAACAAGTACAAAAAACAAGTGTTTATTGCATGTGACGTGAAATTTGAACGTTTATGTTTGTCAATATTTATCCGCTTTTTTTATCCAGTTGCATTTTTTCTTCCTTCCTATTTAGCCGATAGCAAACCAAGATTTTTGCGTTCGTCAATGGGATTTTTTATACATGAAATGTCAAGAGAAATAGAACACTAAATAAAATTCTACATTATGACGTTATAAAAAATCGTCCATAGGCGTACGTCATAAGTTTCTAGGTTTATTTTTTAGGTGTTGTTTACAACAGTACCCTTGAGGATTTTTTTAATAACAAGAAACATATCTACAAAATTTCAGTGATACGCGAAAACCTGACAAAATTATAACGAAAACAACAATTTTAAAAGTACAATTTTAACACCCTGTATGTTTTAAGGGAGTCTAAGGAAGCCAGTTTTGTGTACATTCGCAGGTATAAGGCATGATGAACTCAAACATAATATTTTGGTGTCTAGTATCTCCAGCTTAGGTATGTCATAAATAAGTAAGATATTATAGCGAAGTAGTATTTATATGACTAATATTGCAAAATTATACCCTAAGCCGTCTAATAACAATAAATCAGTTACATAAACGTTTCTGATATGTCCAAGTATTATGTAATTAACTGTAAAATAAATTTCCCTAAATATTTATAGAGGTTACTCGGGGTCCAAAAGTGGCTCATGAAATTTAAATTCGGATATTGTTTAAAGCCACGCACAGTTATTAAATTATACATTCGTATCTGCTCATTTCGCATGACCTATTTTCCAGAGCAAGTAAAATATACGTTCACGCTGATAACAACATAATGCGTTGATAAGAGCGAAACGTGCTTTTCAAAACAATTCGACTGCTGCTTATTTAAAGAGGTTTATTCTCGCGTTACTTCCACTTTTTTTCGCGGGCTAATAATAAACGCGAATTATATTCCCGTGTTCGGCCTCGATTGTCAAAAAGTCTCGAGGCGTGCTGCTGTCAGGGCAGAGACAATTGAATAACGCGACAGTTACGCGATAAATCCACTTTCGATAGCCACACGTCTGGACTTTCTAATACAGTACAGCGGATCGGAAACGGAGGCAGTTACAAGGGAGTTTATGCAGTAAATAACAAAAGAGGCGGAATATAGAATAATATAGCAAAGAACGATTACATTTGACCAGTCCGAAGCATGCTGGCGCTTGCGCATGTCGGTCGATAAATAAAGGCTTACTTACACCTGTACTTGAACCTGACCCAATATGGGACACGCTTTCTAGGGGTAGCCTAGATAAACTAGAATTAGACATGGACTAGGTCAAGGGAGGCGGACTGCTGCTTGCGGCAATGCGACAAGTGGAGCGCAGGGAACGTGCAGCATTTAAAGGAACAACGTAACGCAGCATTGAGATAGGGTTCCGAGTCCCGGGCGTAACCTAGGACAAGAGTGAGGGCCCGTGCATAGTTGCCGAGTCCCACTAACATGCATCTGGTAGATTGAACCGCCGGACGTCATCCAGACGGCACAGAGACTAACGATTTCACTCGGTTTCGTTTTCAAGATACCACTTTCGCACAGTCGGCTGCGAATAAGCGAAACAAAAGTGAATTCGTCGTCTCGGCGTTCTTAATCTACTTCGGAAACAGGTTTGGGGAACGGGCGAACGTACAACAACAACACTTTAACCATCGGTTAACCTGCAAATCTGAAATGACATGCTGCGACAATTACCTCCTGAATTTGTTGAGAAAGGCACTTGCAATTCAACGTTGTCATTGTCCGTGGTCGCCTCCAGGTCCACCTCGGCATTTACCACTGAAACCGTAGATGTGCCGTTTTCGCTCTGGACAGTAGATGCGGCAACAGAGCCAGGAACGCTCATACTTGTCGCTTCTTCGTGCATTGTTTATTCGATTACGCACTTATCCCGCAACGATAACCGAATTTACCACGCCTCGAAGCCTTAAGAAATTATGACCTTCAAATTCGCGCCAAGGTTTCACAAATATCTATTTCTTAAAGCGGTGTAAAAATCGAACGTTGTATAAATGTAGGTCTGTAGGCCACTTCGCTTACACTTTGCATTCAGACAGACATGACTGCCGAGTCAAGCGCACGACTGCTTTCATGCGCTCGCTCCTGTCATTTCTCGATCGTCTTTTTTCATCCGGCCCTTCGGAAGCGGTCAAAACACCTCGAAAATAACCAAAAATTATTTTCAGGACGGATTTCGAAGCGCCCCTTCACGTTTGTTTCGTTTCAGCGCTCAGCCGACTTTCTCGATTTAAGTAGGTCAAAGTTGTTTATTCATTGCGTTGCGTCTATCGGTGTTACATAACTCGGATTCGAATTCAGGCTGTATTATAATACTAGATATTTATGTATTATTCATTTACAATTTGAAATAATGTTCCATTTTTTAAAACTCTGCATGCCCTGAACTGATTCCAGCGGAGGCAGCACGCCTGCGCCGTAAACTTTCAAATTTCGGCGGCATGTTGCCCAACACCGAAACTGAAAGTAAAAGTGACACCGATTTTGTTATCGATTACATTCATAATTGGGTCTATCACAATTATGTCTGCAACAGTTCGACAGAAAGGATCTTCGCAATAGCCGTAGATTTTATTTCGTTACCTGGGCTGGTGCCTTTCAAAATTAAATTTGGAACTTGCTCCTTACAGGTATTGTTACGGTAGCTGCAGATATGGTTCGTAGTAGGACGTCCACAAACAGCCGTATAATCTACAAATACATACCCATTTTATTAACCAATTGGACTAACAATTGTACCTTCCAAAAGTACTCACCTAACGTGGTAAAAATCATCAGCTACAGACGTATTCATTAATTTCTATAAATAAAAGATTTCTCTGTGCCGAATAGATACGTACATTTTTAGAGTATCATTGATCGGCATGGACAAAACTAGGTTTCAATAAGTGTCGTGTAACTTTCAAAAAAATTAATTATATCTATTTCTGAATATCACAAACAATTTTTATAGAAAGGAAAAATAAATACTCAACACCTAGTAGTAAAAGACGTTTTTCCACCAGTAAAAACATATCAATGAATTTTGGTTTTTTAAACCCATAATAGATACAATATTAATTTAAATTCCTCTCCATTCTGTCATATTTTATTTCATTATTATTTTTTATCCAATAATAATTGTAAAAATGAATAGAAAACGAAATTTATAAAATAGAATTTTGAGAATTATCGTTAAAGTATATGCAACCTGGTTTCAAACTTGTTTTGCTGGTTGCCTACCCTCGTACATCGATTTCTGCAGCCATATACAGTATGCTTCACTCTTCACTTCCACACCCTTACCTATAAAATTTTACTATACCGTGCGATTTAGATTTTATTACAACTAGGTACCCCACAAATGTGAGACCTATTCAAGGCCTATCGTTTTTTTTTTTACATATAGTGATTGTTTGACATTTCCCATTAAGAATTTTTTATTGGAAATCTGAGGTAGTGTTAATCAAAGCCCACTACAACTCATATATTTAAAATATCATTAAATTCTGAGAATATTCAATAGAGTTATTGACGACTAAAAAAAAGTATTTTTAGATCAACTTAAAATTTGCATGTACCTTCTAATAACTTCTCTTTCAAAGTAATCAATATAGTATTGTTTTTGTTAAAATAAGGTGTATTCATCCATGATGTGATACCATGAGCAACTATGATAATTTCAAAAAACAGTAGGCTGTGTTTTTTAAAATTATCAATAACTTCTTTAGATATAAGGAGATTTTAATGAAATTTTGGTTATACGGGTTTTAGAGGTTGTTGATTAATACTACGTTATCAGATTTCCAATAAAAAATCGCTTTAAAAAGAAATCATAGCAGGCCCTAGCAAGGTAACTTGTACCTAATCCTTGTTGTTTTCGAGATATTTTAAATATTCTGGAAAATCATCACTCATTACTTTGTTTTATCTAAATTGAATGAAATGGAAGTTAAGGAAAAAATGTTTATACGAGAGTTGAATCTTTAACCTTTGTAATAATGTCTCACACGTGGCTTAATTTCATACAAGGTGTTGAAAAATCTAGTGCCAAAATTTGTTAATTTCAGTAATCGAAAAAGTATGCAAACAATTATTTTCAAATTTATCTAAATTTGGAGACCTAAAGCAGACATAAAGTTTCAAAAGTTTAAGTTTAATGCATACCCACGGAGTTGTACAGGATCAGGTTCAACAGATTTTGCATTATCTTATTCATTTAACGAATTTTTAAAAAAACATAAAATGTACGATTTTTCGTTTAATAAATTGCAAACACTTTGTCGTGGAGATGAAATTTTAATAATAAACTTCTATATCTGCTTTTATTTTTCCAAATTTAGAAAAATTTATAATCTTTCTTTCATTTACAGGTCGTAATTATCATGAACATCGTCGTTTTGAATAATCATTTTGATTTGACACAGACAGGTAATAATAATTATAATTACTGTTAAATTCATAGCTGTCTCAGCCAAAATATAACGCATTTACTTAATTTTAACAAAAATCCTCATTTAGACGTTTGGTATCATAGAACATACATATGACTTCATTGATAGGAATTGTAGGATATTTGATTTATATTAGCTTAAAATACCTGTCTAATACAGTAAAAAATGTTACAAAAGCTAATAATAAGGAATATATGGGTAGATATTGTGGGTGTAATTCAACGCAGGTTGGGGCTTTTGTCCACTGAGTAGTTAGTTTCACACAATATCATTAATACCTAAAAATATATAAAAACTTTTACATAAAAGGTGAACATTATTCAAGTAGGTATTGCCATATTTAATTCATTGACAGGCTGTCACTTTTTGTCATTGTCGATATTTAACTTCAAATAATTTTAATTTTTATAATAATTTTTATAGTTAGATATTTGATTCAACTTAAAGGAGACCACCTGAAGAAGCAATCCTAAAAATGCAGAAATAGGTCAGATCTCATCTATTGTGGTTGAATTGCCGTGTTCCCACTGCCAAAAAATGAAGTTAGATATTTTTAGGGATTCATTAAAGCAGGTTAGTAAATTAGATTAATTTCTTTAGATAATTATTGAATAGAGCTTTGTCTGTGGAATTGTTCATTAGCATACCTAGACGTTTGGTATCAGAGAACATACATATGACTTCATTGATAGGAATTGTAGAATATTTGATTTATATTAGCTTAAAATACCTTTCTAATACAGTAAAAAAAACAGAGAATAAAATTCAGCACTAGAAAATATGCAGGACATTCCATAAAAAAAAAAATAGTTTTAACGGTATGAAGCTAAAATTCGGGATTTGATTTTTCAACACTTTGTATGAAATTAAACCATTTGTAGGGCATTATAACAAAGGTTAAACATTCTACTAACTATTCTTTGTATACTTTTTTTTAATTCTATAGAATTTAATTTAGATAATTTCAAACAAGGTGATAAAAAATGATTATTTTCAGAAATATTGTAAATATGTATAAGGTGTCCAGAAATGATGTGTCAATATTACAGGGAGTAATTGTACCTACATAAAGAATTAATGAATTATAATGCCACAAAGCCCTATATAATTTTTTTTTTCTTTCAAAATAGTTATTTTTATATTAAGTACACAACGTCAGTGTTTTTTTAATGACGCGTGTAACTGTGAATTTTTGATGATTGGGGCAAAAAACGGCTTAAAAATAGCTAGTTTTGCATATCTATAGCAATTAAAAATAAGCGTTTTATTTTCGAAGTTGAACAAAAAACTTTTTTTTAAAGAATTTCTTCTAATAATTTTTTATAAATTACTGATTTTTTTCTAATTTTGTATACATAGTTCCTCTGTATCCACGTTCTTGTTTTCAAGATGTGCTTTGTTAATAATTTTGTAAATAAGTTCCAGTAAGCAGGTGTTTTAACGCACGACAATGTTTGTCGTTTTTCTGGAAAACGACTAATTTTAAAATGATATAACAAAACATTTTTAAAGATTTTTTGACAATTTTTAATTAAATTCTATCCAAATTTATAAAAATGTTCAAACAAAAAAGTTGCTAAGTCATTATTTGAAGGCCAAGGGCCCTTTGGCGTTGGAGAATATGTATGAAATTAAGAACGTAGGTATAAAAGAACACTAGTGATCAGTGTACAAAGTAAGAAAAAAATCGTTGCACTTGAGAAGTTATTAGAAATCCATAAAAAAAATTTTCTTTGACATCCTGTAATCCTACTAATTTTAAGTTTTTGAAAAAACATTATAGGCCTTTGTGGCATTAATTTTTCATGTAGAATCACCTCCTGGAATATTGACGGATCATTTCTGAATACCCTATATAAAGTATGTCGAGAACAACAAGGATTAGGTATAGGAAAGTATTATGGATATCCTAAATATTTAAAATAAAGTTGGTGACGAATTCCAGGATAACCGGAAACTTCAGCTTCTTCAAATATCTTCATTAAAACCGTCATACTCGTTTATACAGGGTCAAATTTTCAGAAAAAAATAATCACTACAACGGTGAAAACTTCTAACGGCTCATTACCGTGAATCAGCCTATTTTACATACCTTATACAGTCAATCATACAGGATACATAAACTTATTCTTTCCGTGTTTGAAGATTTATTGCGGAAAAAAAATTAATAAGAAAAACATGTTTTATTAAAATACCAAATTTCCATCAACAATTATTTGTATTTAAAACAGTGTATATAATACAATATTTTGTAAAATTTGTAAAAAAAAATACTAAATATTAAGAAAAAAATAAGAGAAAAACTGACAAATCTATTTCTGAATACACTAAAAATTACGACAAAAAGAACATACTGTATATTGTACTCTAGAAAATACCAAATTTATGCATTCGCTGGTTTTATATTAAATAAAACAGATACATATTTCAATTACTGCTCTTTGTTGGGTATCATAATTAGGGAACCGGTTATATTTAAGAAAATAATCATAGATGGTGCCACTACCACCAAATCCCTACTACCCAGTATAAAATAAGAATGGTCAGTATTTCACAGAAGAGTCGCCATCTAGTATCTTTATTTCTAAATTTAACTGGTTACCTACCTATTACAGAAACAAACGTGGCTTATATTCATCGTTGTCAATTTTCCTCAGCGCATACTTACAATCAGACCGTAACTTCGTAGTCTCCACCTTAAACCTGCTGTTTGGCGTTATCGATAATCACCCTAGATATGATCAGCCTCTGAATCTGCGACGTACCCTCATAAATCTGGTAAATCTTAGCGTCTCTCATCAATTTCTCCACAGGATACTCGCTGTTGAACCCGTTTCCTCCAAACACCTGCACGGCGTCCGTCGCACACTTATTGGCGATGTCGGCCGCGTGGCACTTGGCCACAGATGCCAATAAGGTGTTTCTTATTCCATTGTCCACTTGCCAAGCAGATTTCATCCACGCAAGGCGAGACGTTTCCACGCCAATGCTCATATCCGCAAGGAGGAACGCTACTCCTTGGTGGTGAGCGATTGGGACGCCGAACGTCTTTCTTTCGATGGCGTATTTCGAGGCTTCGTCCAAACACCGTTGGGCTAATCCGGTGGCTCCGGCGGCGACCTAAACGATTAAAAATCTCAAATTATGGAAGATTTAAAAAAAAACACTCAAAACCTTAAATATCCTGCGTTAGCTACATGGATAAAATTAGTATTAGTTTAAAATTATAGAAAATACAAAAAATGCTTACTGGAGGTCTAGTCGAGTCGAACGTTGACATGGCGATTTTAAACCCGGCACCTTCACCGAGAAGGACGTTTTCCTTGGGAATACGGACATCTTCGAACGTAATGCCCCTGGTGTCAGACGCTCTTTGTCCCATGTTTAATTCTTTCCTGCCCGGATTCACTCCTTCCCATTCCCTCTCGACAATGAAACCTGTGAACGCCTTACTGGCGGGCGCTTTTGGATCTGGATTAGTACGAGCCAATACAAAGTACCTACAAGTAAAAGTGAGGTTATTCTTCAAGATGGACGTCAATATTAAAAAAAATCTTCTTACCAGTTGGCTACGCCACCGTTGGTGATCCACATTTTCTGTCCGTTGAGAATCCACTCGTCGCCTTTCTTCTCGGCCCTTGTTTTTACACCGTTTACGTCGGAACCCGCTCCTGGTTCCGTTACACAGTACGCTGCTACTATAGGCTCTTCGATTAGCCTTCCCAAGTACTTTTTCTTCTGTGCGTCGTTGCCTGCCACCAATACAGGCGTTTGCTAAAATAAAGAACAACAGTTAAGTAGTTCTAACGAATAGCATACATAATTCAAATGAGTGGCATGAGTAGTGTTAGCAAATAGCATAAGTAGTTCTAATGAGTCGCATAAGTAGTTCTAATAAGTAGCGTAAGTAGTTGTAAGAAACTTTTACCATTAAATAAATAATACTAACCCCTAGTCCACTGGCCTCTATGGCTGTCATAATTCCGGTGCAACCGTAGGCTAATTCCTCCGCTATAAGACATCCGTCAAATACTCCAAAGCCCATACCGCCTATACAGTATAGAAAACAATGTTTAACCTGTTTTACGTTTACTAATTCTTTATTTAACAAGTCTATTGGCACAATTCATATTTGTGATATCTACAGGATGTCCACGGATTCTTGGAACGAAAATATGATAATTTAACTAAACTCATATCTATCCTAAGTTTCTTCGTTTGACCAACACAGTGGTGGCAATAATGTGGCAACTTTTTAGTTGGTTCCGCCATTTTGTAGGAAATCAATCAGAATTGAAGTGCGCTTAGAATAATTAGAATTAAAAATGACAGCTGTCAAACTATCATTTTGGGTGATTCGACAGTTGTGAAACAAATTAAAAACGTTTGTTGTGATATTTAGTTAATCTAGGGTCTTCAAAAACTTTAGATTTTTGAATATCAGTAGGTTTCCTGGTAAAATACATTTCTGCATATAAAAAATTGTTTCTAAATAATGTTTAAATAAATTTTTTAGAACTTTATAGAAACTAATACATAAACAAACTTGTAACAGCAGTTCCAGCGATTGTTTTCCATGGCAATGTTGAATAAAATCATGGCTAATTCAAATATGACTGAACACATTTCGGTATAATATAGAAGAAATAAAATTTTATATGAAAAATGTTTGTGAAAGATGAAATTACCATAAAATAAGTATAGGAATTTCCTAGAAAAAAACATAAAATGTTTATTAAGTGAGAAATACAACTTAATGAGTCCGATTCATACCATCTGAACGAGACGTAAACTTTGAGACACCCTGTACACAGTTAATGTTAATCTCAACACTAAATTAATTAAATTATATTTTTTTCATAGAAATTATATAAAAAAAATAACATTATTCTAATAACATACTGCAAAACAAAATTATTATTATTTATTTAAATAAAAAAATGCTATATGATAACAGAATGATGATGTTATATTGATAAAAAGTTTAAGTTACTTGACAATCACTATAGTTTCAAAGTACAATAATTTTGAAAAGATTGTTGCATATTGATAAAAGCATTTATCACAATTTAGCAAAATATCTATAAAACTACCTTCGTTTATAAAATGAAAAGTAGGTATCAAAAAGGCTCAGTTTTTCAGACTGAAAAATTATCAAAATATTTGAAGACAGTGAATTTATATACTCTAAATTTCAAATTTCCCGAATAATCAACAGAATAAGAAACACAATCTATGGTGGCTTTTGGTGCTTTCATAACAAAAATTTAAAGTGATACAATCAGTATCTGTTGGTAAATAAAACCTTAGAAAATAATCTTACCATAAACTTAATCTGTAGATAATAATTTTTACTATTAGAATTGTTATTTTCATAAAAACAAAACAATTGAAAAAAACGTGATGGACTTTTGCACTTACCATATTCTTCTGGAATGTGGCCGTTCATTAAACCCAAAGAATGGGCCTTCTTAATAATTTCCCAGGGATATTTTCCAGTCCGATCGTATTCGGCTGCCACAGGAATGATTTCTTCCCTTGCAAATTTTCTAGCTAGTTCTTGAAACTCCCTCTGAGTGTCATTTAACTCTATAGTCAACGTGAAACATATTTTGTTTAGTTTTCCGTGCAAATTTACATAAAGTAGGATTCAAAATTATTATATAGCTTCAAAATTATATTAAAAAGTGCAAAACGATTTAAGAAAGATATTTAAAGCTTCTATTAATGTCAACATATGATAATAAGTGTTATTAGAAAGAAAAAATATGCAATAACATTTATTAGGTAGGTAATTAATTATAATAACTCATTAGATAGCTATTTGAAAGTAATATTAACATAAATATGGTAGATATGAAATAATCGATAGATACCTATTTTATAATTATTCATGATTAAAATAATATAACATAAATCATCATATAATTTTAAATATTTACTTCGGATTAAATAGTAAATAGTACAGCTTCATTATACATACAATATGAATAATTTATTGTTGAAGAAATTCTGACTCGTCATTTTTAAAACTTTTAACAGTTATACAATCAGTTAAATGTTTAAAAAATTAGTAACCTTACCAAATAGATTCTTACTAAAATTGTACCCAAAAAATTAATACTATAACTTAATTTTACATAAATTCTTACCAAAATTGTACCCATTTGGCGAAGAACTTGCCAGACATTTTTGCGCTGAACTAGTTGACCTTATAGTTCCCACTCTCAATGCAGCCCTTTGAATCTAAAAGTATATTATATATTTTTAATATAAAGTCATACCTAATAAATACGAAAAATACCTGTTGCAGAAGAGACATTTTGGTAGATCTTAGTGCAAAAATTAGGAACTTTGGACTTTGAAACACTCACTATTACAAAAAATACGATGCTCTATTAAGAAGTAAACAACATGCAACGAAAGTAATTTTAAATCCTGCCTGAGCGTTTATATCACGTTTATATACACAAATAAAAAAGTAACCTTTGAACCCCTCGTTGCCTACGAGCCTACGAGTGAGGAGTGAGGTATTTTGAGATTGGGAGATTGGGATGAAACGTTTGTTATTTGTTGGAATAGTTCATTTTTGCAGTAGTTCGTTTGAGGCCTGTCAAACAAAAGCCACGAACGAATAAGTAGGTGTGGTAATGAATGTGTCTAAGCAATAGAGTAAATAAAAAGTGTCTTATAGAAAAAAAAAACTAATAAAATTTAAAAAGAGGCTACCTTTTTTATATAATTTGAATTAACTAATTGCTCTTAAATCTATTTACAATAATTAGGAAACTAGGTAGATCTTTTCAAAATTCCCGCTTATAAATTAGGCGGCAGGTAATATCCTTTTACTGGGGTATTTTAAATATTTTTGTTTGCAGCACTGTAGCTTGTGCCTTGATTCTTCAACGCAGACAGGCGGTTGTTTGTGTTGCTTGTTCTACATAATATAATAATTATTGTACTCCCTTTTTTTCATTTATTTTATTACGAAATACAGGTATTTACTTTATTTTACCTATTATTGTGAATGCATTATAAAATTAAACAGTTTTTTCTTATTTATATAGTGTATGTAGTGTAGATGGCGTACTTTCGGTAACTGCATTTTTATAACTTTCCCACTTAACATTCATGTTTTTCTAGATACATTTTATTATAATGAGCAAAGTAAGCAACTTTTCCGAAAATGAAGACGATCCTGAGGTTTACGAAAGCTCGGGTGACGAATGGAACAGTAGTTCAGAGGTAAGATTAGAAAACTATTTGCTTCTTATTTTACTTAGGTCCATTTATGTTTGTTCACAGAAGAAGTCTAACAACAGGCGATCATCGCAGAGACTAAGCAAAAAACCAAGGATATCGATAGTGGAAGATGAGAGCACTTCCGATTCTTCGGACGACGAACCGAGGAGGAGGAAACCCAAGAACGGGATGAACAAGAAACAGAAAGTAACAAATACCAGTGCTAATTCCACGTCCAACTCCAATCCCAACAACACCACGTCTAATACAAACTCTAATACAACTTCACCATCTTCAGATTCCGCTAAACCCGTGGCCGCGGTAGCAGTTCACGTATCTCGAGGTATCCATAGGAAATTTATACCCAAAACTATCTTTTCAGAGGATTACGCGGTAAGTTGTGAAGCAAGCTTGTAGGTCGTAAATAATTGTTATTTTTTGTTTTAGACGGGTTCATTTGTGATTCTCAAGAAGGACGCCCAAGTGGGCGATCCTGCTAAACATCCCTGTATTTGGAGAATAGACGGAAAGGCGCTACTACAGAAGTACGAAGCGTTTGATGAAGATGGCAAAGTTAGACATAAAAATACTTCAATCGTAAGTACCTTTTTAATGTTTTATGTACGGAGTAAACTTTCAGTGTGTGCATATGTAACAATGGCCTTATTTAATGTTTATAATATATAATAGGTTTTTTGCAAAAAAAAAAAAAACATTTAAAAAATCCAATTTTGAATAAGTATGCATAAGTATTTTTATACAAAACTTGTTGAGAAGTGCTGATTTTACTATTAGTTGTGCAGTGTTGCCAGTGTTACACAAAACTTTTGAATGCTACCTTTATATGAAATTTTTTATTTTTCACTTGATGAGGTGTGACAGTTACAAGAATTTATTTTATTTTTATTATATACTCGATTATAAAATAACTAGAAAATGCAACTTGTTAAAAATAAAGTTGATGTCTTGAATATCAACTGAATTAAAACAAAAAATTTCCATCCATTTATTTGCCTACAAACGAATTACCTCGATTATTTGATTAAGAAAATCTCATTATTTTCATATTTCCAGTGTCTTAATAATAAATATAAATATACCGAAAAATAAAACATGTAGAACAAAAATAAGCTCAAAAATTAAATTCTCGTTCTCTTTATTCGTTAGTATTGAAATAAATTTTGTTCAAATAAAAATACGTTTTAAAAAGCATTGTTGTAAGATACACATTTACCATTTGTTGCTATTATACAGGGTGTTTCTTAAGTAGGGGTAAAAAATCCAGGGGCGTATTCTGTGGCCAAAAATAAGGGTTTTTTGTTATAAAAATATTTTACGACAACCATTGTCCAGCTACAAAAATTAAAAAAAAATCATTATTTGTCAAAAAATAATATATCACGTATATAACATTGCAAATAAAATAAGTCACCATATGTGCCATTGTATTATCTTTACTTTTTGTATGTCCAAAGCAATTAACAACAAAATTGATTTATTTGATCAAGTGCGTTTTTACGATATTCATTACATTACTTACAGAATTACTTTACCACGATTTATTATAAGAAATGTTGGAAAAGGCCACCATTAGCTGAAATACATGCTTCAGATATTCTTAAAATTACAGCTCGAACGTGCAAAAACTGCAGAAGTGAAGAAGTAGTTCTTGTCACATTACAATCAGCTATAATTTGTCACCGTAGATGCTCCTCAGATTCAATGTGAACCCCTAATGTATTGAGATGTTCTCAAAAAAAATAGTGTCGCCAAGGTTGAACTGAGGAGCAAATTAAATTTTGCCAAAATTTTATTATCGACCTTCAAAATAATCTCCCTAACTAACTCTAACTCTAAACAATAATTCCAAAGTTGCTCCCACGATTGGAAGCGTCCTTGGTAATCCTCCGCAGTTAACCCGTTCAGCATCACGGTTACAGCTTCTTTGACCTTCTGTATGCCGCCATGATGAGTTCTCTTGAGGTGCGACTTCATCTTGGGGAATAAAAATAAATCGCAGAGGGCAATATCGAGGCTATAGGATGAGTGTGGCAAAGTTGGAATGCCTTTTTTTGCCAAAAACTCTTGCACAATGGACGAGGAATGGGCTGGCGCATCGTTGTGGTGCAAGATCCAGCCGTTCTCGGTGAGTTCAGGTCACACACGGAAAACGCCGGTCCGCAGCCTTTCCAGAACGCCAATATAGAACTATCCAGTTACTGTCTGGCCTGCAGGAACATATTCACGATGAATGATGCCGTGGATATCGAAAAAAAACATCAACATTGCCTTCAGTCCTGACTTGGACATCCTCGCATTCGTTGGCCGCTCTCCCCCTTTTCCACCCACTGCTGACTTTGTTTATGGGTCTCGGGGTCATATTCAAATATTCAGGTCTCATCTCCAGTGACTACCCGACTCATCCAGTCTCTACCGTCGCTCCGAATGCCAGACAACAAACTCTCGCAGATCGATTTTCGCATGTCTGTCTGTTCACGGATGAGAACTTTTGGCACCATCTTGGCGCAAATCTTTTGCATATTCAAATTTTTGTGTAACATCTTGCGAACGGTTTCTTAGTTGACGTTGAACTCGTCAGACAACGCACGAATGCTTAGGCGCCAGTCAGACTTGATCAGTGCACGCAAATGGTCAACACGCATCAGTACGAGAGGTGATGGGAGCTCCTTCACGTGGATCGTCTTCTATCGATTCACGCCCCTCCTTGAACCGTTTTGCCCATTTGTGTTTTCCACATACACCACCTGCAATTTTTGAAGGATGTCCGAGGGTTTTTCGCCAGATTTCACTAAAAATTGAATCACAACACATTGCAAATACACATGAAACACAAACCAAACCTGCTATCGACTTCAACCTTGGACTGAAACTAAAAGGAAGGTCCCCCCTCTAGAAAAACATTGAACGATGCAGTGTTGCCAGTTTCCAAGTTATAACTAAATTCCCGGAACTTAATTGCCACACCTCTTAGTCTGTGATCATACGAAATATGCACGCCGGTTAAATTATCTCAAGCGGTTTAGAAATTAAAAACTGTTTCATTTTTTTTTATTTTCGACACGCTGTAACGGGACAATGGCTGTCCACATTTATATAACAAAAAAAAACAAACTATTTTTGGCCACAGAATACATCCCTGGATTTTTTACCTGTACTTAAGAAACACCTTGTATTGAGAAAGCGAATATCATCAAAAAGTTACATTTTTAGTACACGGGATGGTCCCCCATGGACAAGGACCTGTACGCTCCTGTCACGGTGGACGTGATCCACCACAACAACCAGAACCTTACCGTAGAGCTCCACTGGGACAAGTTAAAGGATATCAATATGGACAGCGATTAATTCGATGTATTAACCTTTTATATTTGTTTAGTTTTGTAAAACATTTATGGCTTAGACTTTTTTAAGGATTAATGTAATATAAAAAGTTGTGTTATGAAATTAGTTAAAAGTACTTTATTTTTTAACTTTGTTTCTCCACCAGTCGTTTCAAACTGTATAATCTCACTGTAATGATAAGGAAATTGAAATAAAACTTAATTTAGTACCACCTTTCATTTGTGCAAACGGGAAACCTTCTAGAGATAATGTTACATGTAAAATGTTTCAAATAAATTTAATTATAAGTATTTTTATTTCTTTTGAGTTTTATTTTACATTGTTATTATACACGGTGGTTCATTTCAAATGGAAACAGGTTTGTAAAAATGGTATTTGGTGTCTATTATTTTCTCGGATTTAGTTCGAGTTTTTTTAAGAGATGGAGCAGTAAAAAGCATGTTCAAGGCCTACTTCGAATTTTTTCCACTCAATTTTTACAAACACTAGCGATTTTTTTTTTTTTTCAAATCTACGGCACTGGATTCAGCCTACCTTAAAATGGTTTTATATGAAATTTGGTAAATAAATATTAATTATTTTGCATTTAAATACATACCTAATTAATATTAATTTGATTAATTACAAGCGTAAAATTAATTCTGCACTTTTAATTCATTTTTCATAGCCAACATTTTTTTTTTAGAAAATTATAAATGTATTTCATAAAATTAAGCCTACATTACAATTGTTATAAATCCCTCATTATTAATATTATGAAATTTGTCATGCAACCATTTTAGAAATGCTGAATCCAGTTTTTGCAAAATTTGGCAGTGAGAAAAATTCGAAGTAGACCTTGAAAACGGAAAACAAATTTTAATATTTTGAGCCATTATAGTTTTTACTGCCTCATCTTAAAAAAAATTGTACTAAATTGGATAATAAATACCTTATTTACAAGCCTCTCAATTTGAAATGGGTCACACTGTACGTTTGAAGTGGTTATATACAGGGTGTTAAAAACAACATATTCAGTCGCATATCCAATGGTTCGTAGAGACATACTAGATTGTTTATTTCAAAATATTACGATATAAGCCAATATGTTTCGATAAAATGTTGATAATAAAAGAGATACAGGGTGTCAAAGTTGGAATTTAAAAAGTATTTTTTTGTAATAATGTGTTCTGACTGTATCAACTTAAAAATTTGGGAATAGGTGATTTTGGATACGAGAAATCACAATCTGTTATCCATTTCGACGTATATTCTTTAGAGGGCACTATATTTGTAACGTACATGTAAGCGTAACTTTTTTTTATATTAACGTTATCACGTTTTTTATTAAAAAATCTTACACCTACATTGTTTTTGAGGAAAAAAGTATACTTGTCATTAGTCTTAGAAATTGACCATTTTTGAGGTAAGAGCTTTTAAAAAATCAGCTGCATAGTTTCTTGAACAACATTTTAACTTAGTCGGTTTCACTCTCGACTCTCATGGACTAGGCATACCTCTGAAAGGCCTCTCTCCCACAACGGATTCCATGCTCTTTCAAATCTATATACAGGGTGATTCAGAAGTTATTAAAAAAAAATCTGAGTGTACAGGGGAGGACTCTTATAAATAGAATTTTGTAATAGTGATAATATTTCAACTTTTTTAACCATTTTGCGAAATTCGCCTAAATTGAAACTTTCATCATTAAAAATTTAAATAAAAAAAACTGCAAAATTCTCTGGAATATTCGCAAACTTTGCATTTACTACAAAAAGACTTCTTCTTTCAGTTTCATGTTTTTTTTTAAAACTGATGGGCTGCATCTCCTAAGGGATGAACATTTAACTAAGGTCATTTTTATGCAAACCGTGTTCTTTTTAGCTGGAGATTCACCAGTACCATTTGTGCGTCTTCTTTTGAAAACACTCTGTTTTTTAGTGATTAGTGATTTCATTGGAAAAAAAATAATATATGGCTATTGCATTTATTTTACAAAAACACCAAGGGCAAGTATAATCCATTCACTATTCAGGCAACTATAAAACATAATGGTTGAAATTTACTTTTGTTAGCCAGTTTTCATAAAGAAATGCAAAATTATGTATAAATTAAGAATAATATAGATATAAATACGGTTTTTCCATTTGTACTTGAAATACATATCTGTCGTAATTTACAAAAACTAGTCTAGTCCTTATGAAATCTAATTAAATTAGTAGGTACTTCTTCGAAGAAGAAGAAAATTAAGGTTCTTCTGTTGTCGACGCTACAGAATAGCTTCCGGTCAAAGGCGGTTCAATGATGAGCTTCCTCATGACAATGTACATGATCCCACCAATTATGATTTCACCCATCGCCACCATAACGACGATAGCCCAAGCTGGTAGGGCACTTTGACCTGCAACAATTTTTCCATCGTTAAAATTGAAAAATAAATTTATCAAACGATGTGCAATCTATAAATATCTATTGTATTTAAATTCATTATATAAAAAAGCAAAATAGAAGAATTTTTTAATATTTTTCAAGAATGCATGAAGCAAGATTTCCGATAGGCAGATGAAATAAATATACAGTGCGTCCATAAAGTATCGCATAATAAACAATAATATTAAAAATTCCCGAAACAGGTCGATTTTTTATTTTAATTTACTGTTTATTCAAATAATAATTTAATAAACAGGGTGGTGTGCCTTCGAGTAACGTTATAACCGGTTTTTTTAAATTAAACATCCCATTTTTTCCCATTTGCGGACTTCCCTTACTGAGCTAATTCCAATAATGTATCACAAGCTGCTTTAAATTAGTACAGGGTAGTCAAAAAAACCAAAATTATAAGTTATTTACAAATGTACTAAAAATTAAATGAAATTATGTATTGTTGCTACAAACTCTGATAAACTATTAAAAAACACCCCAAACACGTTTATTTGTGGTCTTAGTCTTAACCATGAGTTGGCCGAAGACGATGTTGACCGAAGAACTGAATTCTGCGCGTATTTGATGCACCAAAATAATCGAAATACTTTCATTTCTAACATTTTATTTTCCGACCAGGCAACGTTTTATTTGAACGGGCGTGATAATCGGCAAAACACCCGTTAAGTGCTCCATACACGGAACGATCTGCCGTTATGATCAATCTGAAAGGATATCGTGATGATTGAATGCTCAAAACTCACCACTCACACACGAAAGGATTGGTCGTTACGATCGATCAGTTACTTGTTTTGAAACGGAACGATAAAGACGTGCGCAAATAATTAAATACGTGCCCTACGATAATAATACTAAAATGGAAAATGAACTTCTTTTCCTTACCTATGCTGCGGTAACTTTTATTCGGTGTCAGACTGAGACACAAATCGAATCGTTGATCGCTATACAGCCATACACTTTCGATTCATCGTTACGATATTCACGATTGCATGGGTTTTGTTGCGATGTCCGATATCGTCTTCGATCATTAATGATCTTGATCTACACTATCGATTCGTCGTTTCGATTGGTCTGAAGCGACGGATTCGAAAGATCAATCGTACCGTGTATGGTGCCCTTTATTGGTCTCAGGAAAATCCTCATTGGATTCAAGAATACCATACGCAACGACCACAAACAGTCAATGTGTGGGCTGGTATTGTGAGAAATACAATTGTTGGTCCATATATTTTAGATGAAAATTTGACAAGAGAATCTGAATTTACTAACGTACAACTTTCTATTAAATTTTTATAACCCTCGGTATTGTTGCCCACCCTGTACCAATTGGAATCAGATCAGCAAAGGAAATCGGGAAATGGTAAAAAAAATGTAGTTTAATTTAAAAATTTAAAAAAACCGGTGATTACTCGAAGGTAGGTCACCCTGTATATTAAATTATTATTTGAGAAAACAGTAAATTAAAATCAAAAATCGAGCTGTTTCGGGAGTTTTTAATAATATTGTTTAATTATGCGTTACTTTATGGACGCACTGTATATTACATTACCAACACTTTTAGAAATTATTACTTACAAATAATATTATAAAAACGTAAGAACTAATAAATAAATAGATTGGTCAGTAAGTAAAAAATTTAATAAGCCTAATATCCGAAAATGTTAATACGTTTTTTATAGCCATGACTAATTTAGGAAAATGGAGCTGCATGACGTCATAATTTTACCTTTGTTGTTTTTCCAATTATTTTCTAAGTATTAGCACTGTCAAAAAATATATAGAAAAGCATATAAGAACTAACTAAAAAAATACAAAACAGCACTTACGGTAATATGTCCTTGTTATTGTCCTCCTACCACGCAATATTTTTCTTCTACCTTCCACTTCCTCCGTAAACAAGGTCATTAATACTAAAATAGTTACAAAATGGTTAATATATCAAAAAATTTTCAGTCGGGGCTTTGCTTACCTGCCAGGATCGCAAGATAGAAAAATCCTCTTTTAAATAACTTCATTTTTGGGCTGGTATTAGCACAGAACAGAGACTATATGATCCGCGATTTCGTACAAAGTGATAGATTTTCAATAATTTCTTTATCTTATCTATTGATAAGCTGAATAATGGATTAATAGAAAGCATAATGTGTCACCTATATTTGTTTTTCACATTACTTGGTGTTTATTTTTATTTCGTATTTGGTACTATCTAATTGTTTTATCTATTCTTATTTAGCTCTTGTGGTGAAAAATCTGTTCGTATAACACAATTTGTATCTAAGACAAACGCATTTAGTGAAAACCAAGTACGACAATTGCTTAAACCAACAAATTTTGAGGCGGTAAAATTAAGAGAACGAAAAAATTGACTTGTTAATTTACTATAGGTACTACTATACAGGGTGTTCTGCATAAGAACTGACACAGAGCAGGTGTATGTAGGCGATCATAAAATATTGCAATTTAACCAAACATACGTATACAGGGTGATTCATTAATAATGGGACAGAGCTTAAAGGCATGTTGCTGACCTCAAAATAGAGCGAAATGTTACTCCTTTTCGATCTACAGGGTATCAAAATTGAAAATATAAATCACATTTTCTTTATTATTTTTCGATCGCATCGACCGTATTTTATGAAATTTGGTATAGGGGAGTTTCTGGGGACTAAAAATACGAATATGTCGACGATTTTGGTGTATCTGCTAGAGGGTGTCACCAACGATGGTTTGAACCTCTTTAAATCGCTACGACTTTTTTGTGCTACACTGTATCTCATTTTGGACTGGATTTTTTTCCCTATCTTTTCTAGTTAAAAAAGGTACACCTTGTTGATGTCGCTAGAAGCAATGACTTCTGAGAAAAACGCATCTAAATCTCATGATGCATGCAATTTATCTAAAAGTAAAGCCAAATTTTTGCGTAAGTAATGGATCATAACTGTAACAGCATAATACTGTGATCAAAATAAGTCGATTTACTTTATCCTAAAAAAAATCCAAAAATGCACCAAAATCAATAATAACAAAGATATATAGGGTGTCAAAATGGAAGAAATAAATCACATTTTCTTTCTTATAGACACAGTATTTTTTTTTTCGAAATATTTGGCCAAACTTTGACCTGTAACTCCGCCTGTGTCGGTTCTTATGCGGACCACCCTGTAGACATCCTGTCTAGAGCCATTTTATCTAATTACTAAATCCTGGTTATGTTTACAAAACGTATTATGCAAAAATGCAATATTTATTAGATCTATATTTGTACACAGTAAAAAATATGAGGATTCAATACATTTCAGAAAAATATATATACAAGGTGTCCCGAAATTAATGCAACATAGAGCAAGAAATTTTGTCGTCAGGCATCTACTCTTGCTCTGTGTTGCATTAATTTCAGGATACGCTGTATATTCACTATAATGCTAAGGTAAAATATTGTTAGTATTAATTGGAGGAATGATTCTTCCTTTCGCGTCGAGGAAATATTTATGCTTCGGCTCGTTCCACCTGTTGATATCTGGCTTGGAGAGGTTTGTCTAGAATGCAGATCTTCAAGAGTACGTACAGCACTCCTCCGAAGGCGATCTGAGCGATGCCTACGAGGAGCGCTACAACCCAACCGGGAATGGCTGATGCTTCTGTAAAAAAATAGTTATTTTTGTATTTAGAACGCGAAACGATACTTTTGCGTTCGAGAATGGAAGTTATTTTGCCGAGCTTAGCGAGGCAAAATATCAGTTTGCCCTGGGCGATCGCCCAACCGCGCCCCCTCTTTCTCAATTTTCGCTTTGGGTCTTCATTTTTGCGGAATTTGGCTCCAAAAATGGGTTTGCATGGAAAAACTAGATTTTTCGCACAAAAATGACCCTGTAGAACACGAGATTGAAATTTTGCCCGACTTTTTTATGGGGGAATGCTCGTCTTAGAAAGTCCTACAAGACTGTCCACTTAGATTTCGGGGAGAAATTTTCCGTTGTCCTTAAAATGGCGACAATCATCCAAAAATTTTCACATATCAGAAATCGTTCTACTGAAAACTGGGAAAGTATTGGAAAAATATCTCATCTCACAAAAATTATTTGTACACATTCGAGGAATTCGCAAAAAATGTTCCAGAATTTTTGGACATTCACCAAAATGGCCACATACAGATTTTCCGAATTTTCCCGTAAATGATTGATTTTTCCTGGAACTGTTCAGATGGAAATGTATGATAGTGAAAGTCTTCAGCATCTACTGGATACTTTAAGCTTTCGAGACCATAAGATTTTATGTGGATCTTTCTCTTTTTGGTCATTTTGATCCAAAATCCTCAAATGTTCAAAAGTACTGGCATATCATCTGGCATTCCCGAAACGTTTAAATATTTTGGCTGTCCAAACAAATTCTCAAAAAGCTCAGTCTTTTGAAGGGTTATTATATATTTTATAAATACCTTGTATATAAATTAATGTAGAATAGTGTATGTTTTTCTAGGACAGATTGTTTTTGTATATTTTATTTCTTTTATTTTTTTGTACAGCGCTCGATATAAAAAAGCAAATTTCGATGTTATCTCTGTGTATTGGTAAGAAAATAATCAAATCAATTATTTCTCATTAACAATGAACTATTGTATCCAAAATGGCCACTTCTGTCAAAAAATTTAATTCCCAAAAACATGTTCAAAATCATTTTTTATGGAACCTTTCTGACCTTTTTCAGAATTACGGGAAAATTCTGAAAATATGTATGTGGCCATTTTGGTGAATGTCCAAAAATGTGTCCAAAAAGTTCTGGAAAAATTTTTGCAGATTCCTCGAAATTGTACAAATAATTTTTGTGAGATAAGATTTTTTTCCAATACTTTCCCAGTTTTTAGTAGAACGATTTCTGATATGTGAAAATTTTTGGGTGATTGTAGCCATTTTAAGGGCCACGGAAAATTTCTTCTAAGTGGACAGTCTTGTAGGGCGTTCCAAGACGAGTATTCCCCCATAAAAAAGTCCGGCAAAATCTCAATCTCGTGTTCCGTAGAGTCATTTTTGTGCGAAAAATCTAGTTTTTTCCATCCAAACCCATTTTTGGAGTCAAATTCCGCGAAAATGAAGACCCAAAGCGAAAATTGAGAAAGAGGGATCGATAGGGAATTTTATGAGGAATATTTAAAAAAAAGTCACCTCAAACGGCCCAATCCTAAGGGGTGTACAGTAATTTGAGTGGCACAGTGGCGTTTTGCGCCACTGTGTGCCGCTCCTGCCTACAACGAAGTCAAAGGGTGATGTAATTCGAAGAAAATTCAAAAAGTGTTCGAAGCGGTATTACGGGCATATTTCGAATATAAAATTAAACCTTCGATGTTATGACCTTGAGTATATATAGTCAAGGGTTATGGTCAAAATGTATATCGCATGTTAAAAGTAAACTGAATGCCAAAGAAAATGTAAATATCAGACAATTTCCAAAACTAATATTGAAAAGCAAATCAGTTAGATACCGTTCGAAAAAGTACAGAATTCTGACGAAAGAGTAAATCTAGATTACTTCTAGAAAAAGTAATTCGAATTAATATAAATCGATCGATTTAACTAATTTTGGACAACTTTTTAAGTCATTTTAATAATTGGCGTTTGTGGAACTGTGAGATGAGATGAGCTACTAAAGATAACGATCGATGATATAGAAGAAAATAATTATTATTATAAGAATTCCCGATTCCAAAAATTATATTCCAAGATGTTTTGTGATTTCAAGTCCAGACCAAATGAAGAGACTGTGTTTTACGCTCGGCAATTACTACAAGTCGAAGATTTTTTGTGAAGTATGTCAGAAAAAAATGTGTTAATCAAGTGGTTTTCGTCAATAAAATAAGGAATGTGCCAAAAGAAATAACAACATATCTCAATTTACCACATCCGGAGCACTGATGCTTAGACCCCTTTTATGAACACGTTTTTCTCCTCTAAACGCGGAGTTGACAAAAACACTACATTTCAAGATACCCTGAACAGAGTTACTACGTTTATGCATTTTACGCTTGTTTATTTGGTCTCGCGTTTTCAATTCTGTCGCGATGGCTTTACAGAACGCTTGGCGACACGCGTTCCGAAAAAGCGCGAAAGTATATCGGCGTTTTTATGCAAAGCGCTCTTTGTCGTAAGTCTAGTGGCTCTGTCGGTCAAGAATAGTTTTAGCCATATGACTAAATAAATAGTTACTCATATGGTTTTAGCACAGTTTGTTTTAGTTTTAGTTTAGCTGTTGATCAAGCGGTACATGGATGCAATGGACGCAATTGATATTGAAATATTTATTGATACCATCAGAGCAAATCCTGTTATATGGGATTCATCATCAGAATCTTATAAAGATACACAGATCTATTTTCACGTACTTCATTGACTATTGTGTGGCATGAAACTGGCGGCAACTGATAGAATACGCGTGCATAAAATGGAGCAGAAGTACGCCGCGTTTTTGTCAATTTCGCGTTGAGTGTAGAAAAACGCGATAAAATGGGTCTTACAGACGTTCTTCCGCCACTCTGTTAGCCGCACTGAAATGTAATTTTATATTATGATGACCGCAGCAGCTTATATTACCATCATTAAACGACATGGAGGGTGGCGTTCTAGTTCGGTAGTGGATCACCCAGAACTAAAAGCTACGATAACTGACAGTACTAGATCTGGTATAAATTTAACTGACTGTAATATTGGCACTTTCATCTTACATAGTGCAAAATAAATTGTATTCGTCCTGTTTATAATAGTTACTGTTTTGTATTGAAATGTTATATTTTTTAAAATGTATATTGTTTAATTAATAAAATCATAAATAAAAATAAATTATTTCGACATTTGGTTTATGTTCTACAACGAAAAAGACTGGCATTCTAGAACTTAATAGTTATTTACGTTACAAGGCCGGGAAATGGTATATTAAAGTACAAGTCTGGAAATTCCTGACTCGGCTCCTTCGTCGCCTCGTCCGTAAACATCTAGACTTGTACTTTAATGACATTTCACGGCCGTGTATCGTACAACGTTTTATTTCATACTGTGTTGTATTAAAAATTAAATTTTAATGTTTTATTTTACATAACCTGCCTGTATGTAGGTGTTACCGTGGTTTCGATTCTTGTTTTATCGCATAGCTTTTGATTTAGCTTAATGATGTAAAAACAAAAATAACAAATTTGACAGTTTGTCATCCCGTGCGTATTTTGTGATAATTTTCGTAAAAAATGGAAGAAATCGAGGTAAAATGTGCTGAAGCAACCAGTAAATTGGTACCTACGAAGTCTTCTGCTCGTTATGAGAAGGAATACCATCTCTTCAACGTGTGGAGAAAAACCTATAAGGTGGAAAACGGCCTGAATGAGAATTGGCGCACTTCTTGGATATCTCCAAAAAGATGAATCCTGCGACAATGTGGGCAAAATATTCGATACTCAAGTCTATACTGATGGTTTTTATAGGCTTGATTTTGTAGTTTTAAAGATAAAATCTTTTAAAAATGTGAATATTGTGTTTTTTAAAGCAGTCCGGGAAGTAAACATT
The DNA here is from genome assembly GCA_037114965.1 of Monochamus alternatus. NCBI lineage: Eukaryota > Metazoa > Arthropoda > Insecta > Coleoptera > Cerambycidae > Monochamus > Monochamus alternatus. The sequence continues at coordinate 5,068,087 of CM073426.1, read as the reverse complement.
TTCCGGACTTAAATGAGTCCGGGAAATAACTCATTACAGTACAGTATGAAATAAAATTATTTTGTAGCTAGGTGACAAAAGAAACTCACTTTCACTGTCAACTGAAAATTTAACGAAAATGTCGACTTTTGATGACAGTTTTCTGAAAACAAAATTTGTGACGTTTTTCTCATTTTTTTTGTAACGTTCACAGTGACATTTACAATATGATGTTCCCTGAATCAGACGAGAGCGCTACTGCTACACCTCTTCTTTTAATAGTTACATTAGTAAACGTCGCCATCCCCATGATTGTACTATTTGTCGCTGTATATATCATATCTAGCCATATCGTAGCTTTATGGCAGTGATCACCCTAATAACGAAGATATCTACGTTGAATTTCAGGTTAGTATCTTTTTATATCTCGTCAGGTAATATAATCAGGTAAGCTAAAACAAGTCCTAACGAAACAAGCTATAATATCTTGAATAACTCGTTGCTAGTGCAACAGGTTTTAGTGAGTTTTTGTATTAAAAAATTTAAAAACTTTAATAGTACCAAGGATAGTACCTAGTTTATGTACTTAAATAAATAGATTAGCTATAAAGAGATAAGATATACAGGATGTCCCGAAATTAATGGGACACAGAACAAGAGTAGATTCCTTACATCAAAATAATGCGATTAAGCCAAACTTACCGGGGTCCGTTTGTGGCTAATAAAAAAAGTTACAGGGCGTTAAAGTTCAAATTTTGAATTCGAAATTCTTAAAATTCTTAGAATGTTTTTAAAGGATTCTTTTGAAAATTTGGATTAGGGGGTCTTCTGGGACGCGAACGAATCCGTACTTAATTTTGCTGTATAGACGCTAGAGGGCGCTACGAAATGTACTCTTGGTTGATAAAAACTGATTTGACTTTTTTTATCAGTGTGTGTATGAATAAAGTTTTAATAGAAAAATATTGTTCTATCTATTTTTCACAAATAATCTATTTTATGTCGAAATAATATTTTTACAGTCGCTAGTTTCGGTTATACAATATACATATTATTATTTTTTTTTCTATAGGCACCATATTGAATTTTGACAGTACAGTAACAGATGTAGAATAAAATTACGAACATTTAAAATATGTAACACTGCTTTTTTATTTAAAGAATAATGTCTTGCCCTCGTGGACGCGAAATTCGCAAAAATTCTCGCGTATTTCAGAGATTTTTATTTAAATTATTAATGGCGGGAAGTGTTAACATTCCACGAATTTCATCAGTTTGTGGGGTTAGTAAGTTTAACTTGAGTTTCTCTATCATGACAGTCAATAGCAGCTTTATGATGATGATGAAAATGAGAGAAAATGTTGCAGTTGGCAAAATTTGCTAGTTGAGACTTTTTCCCGCCATTAAATAATTGAATTTTGTTTACGTCAAGAACAACTGGATCTTTTATTTAAATTATTGAATTATTTAATTCTATAAGTTATTTTTCAAATAAAATAGTTGTGTTACATATTGTCTTGGTCGTAATTTTATTCTACATATGTTACTATCAAGATCCAATATGGTGCCCATAAGAAAAAATAATAATTGAATGTTGCATAACCGAAATTAGTGACCGTAGAAATTTTCATTCGACGGAAATCGATTGATTGTATATTTGTATTCCTCTATAAGTACCAAATTTCACCTGTTTGTGTTGAGAAATAATGACGATAGATGGCTTTTTCTAAAATCGCTATTTCAGTTTTTTCACAATATTTTAGTAATAGCAGCAGTTATCTTAGATTTGTTTGGTTGATCTTAATGGCCGTCAGAATACGAAACTTTTTTCTAATTTGAACCACCATTTTGACGTCACCAGTAGAGGGCGCCACTTATGGCACAGCATGTTTCTTTTAAATGGCAGAACTTTTTTGCTGTTTAGTGTATCCATCTGTCTATTGAAATAATAGATTCTCCTACCTGTTATATCTGAAAAAGGTATACCTTGTTGAAGTCGTAGTAACCATTTTTGAAATAATCGTATTTGAAATATTCAGTGTTCAGTAACTGTTATCGTTTCAGGTAAAGTGCCTTTTCTACTTAAAATACAGCAAAATGTTACTTGAAAACGTTGTTCAGAACGATAAATTATGGAGACGTGCAAATTTTCAAAAAGATCGGCTTGCTTTGATAAAATCTTTGTGCTTTGTTGAAAAATGGTTTCAAAATTAAACCTCGCCGATCTTCTTGAAATTTTGCACGTCCCCATAATTTATTTCGAAACCTGCTACTCCTAACGACTTCAACGGGGTATACCTTTTTCAGATACAACAGGTAGGAGAATCGATTGTTTATATAGTCAGATGAATACACTAAGCTGCAAAAAAGTTCTGCCGTTTAAAAGAAATGGCATGTGCCGTAAGTGGCACCCTCTACTAGTGACGTCAAAATTAGTTAAATATTCTTATTTGCCGTGCCAAAAAACATAATTGTGCCAATTTTATTTTTAATACTCAGGTTTCAAAGTTATCGAGATATTTCAAAATAAAATTCTAGCATTGAACGCCCTGTATTTTTGAAACCAGCAACATTCGGATAAGGCATATTTGGCTCAATCGACTTTTTTTGGTCACCAGTATCTCCAGCTCCAAGATTTCCCAACCTTTCACAGACACCCTGTATATCTTACAGTTTCCGAGACGCCAATGGTTAGCCACGAACTACCTTGTATACATAATTTTTTTACTAGTGCCATTCTTCATCCAAAATGCCTTAAAATAGAGCTACCCAGTTACGATTGTGCACTTTGTTAGTACTTTGCAGTTTGTATCTAAATTTGTCCGCTCTCCCTGGTATTTAATTTACGAGCCGCCACTGGAGAGACCAAGTTATTCAAGATGTCACTTGCTTCCTTTGCAAAAAAAATATATTATAAATCAAACTTACTCATGTAGGTTCTTGTAAGTGTCTTGCGACCTCTTAAAATTTTCCTCCTTGCTTCCACCTCCTGAGAGATAGTTAGCAAAATCACTAAAAACATATATATTTATTAAAAAAAGGCGCCCATATAATAGTTGCGTAAAATAATAATATCTCTACCCCTCATTTTAATCACGAGAATTAGCCCAGAAGCCGGTATATATACATATTAATTATACTAACCTAACAGGATAAAAGATATTCTGAAAAACTTTCGAAAACTCTTCATTTTCGTTTTACACTTGGTTTAACACGTATAAATTATAAAATATGCGGCTGTTAAGCTGCAAACAACTAATTTATCTCCTTATCAGTATTTGCCTAGTGAATCTTACAACCTGGATGAAACAAACTATTCAGGTAAAGCAAATATTATTCTTTATAGTCGGTTCTAATTAATATGTATCATTTGTAATTCTTAATAAACTGAACGTATATTGCAGGGATTCCTAAAATGATTAAATTTTCATAATTTCATTTGATAAATAATTCTTAATAAAAATATATTAAAAAAATCAAGACATTTATTTGTAAGACACTGTTTTCCTTTATTGTGTACTATTATATTTTCAGTGTTTATATAAAATAATACATTATTGTTAAATATTTTTAAAATAATTTATAAATGTAATTTTAAAAGTTAGGCAACACATCATACAGTCAGAGAGTATAATATTAATATAATTACATATATCTACAAATGAAGCAATGTTTTTTTTTATTTGATTATAGTTATTTGTAGTTATTTACAGTTTACTACAGTGTCGGGTTAGTGACTATTTATTACAGTAATTGGCACAACTGAATAATTTGACATTTGACACATTTCATCTGAAATAAAAGTTAAGCACGTTTTTTTGATTATTTTACCGGCTACATTCCTTTCCAGAAAATTTATAACAAAAATGAACAACGTATTCAAAGTGGCGGTTAGATTAAGTGGCCTCAGATCGTTGTTAAATCCTGCCAAAAACGTGGTGTCTGTCACTAACGCTAACCAACACAGGCAATTTGCAAGAAATTTGTGGTACATGTGCCATTCGCACAATGAAGGCAAAATACGAGAGGTGAAACACAATTACTTGTGCAGCTGCGGATGTGGTGGCAGAGGAATTCACACCAAAGGTAGATGATTTATTTTCAGTATTCTGTCTAATTGGAATCTTGTATAAACTAATTATTTCAAGACAATTGGTTTATTGAAATTAATAATTATTGTCTTTTAGGTGAGAAGGAACTGGTAGAGTTTTTAACTGAAGAAATTTTGGCTGAAAGAAAAGCCCAGAAAGTTAAAACAATCCCAACCGAAATAGAGGGATTTAAAGCTAGTTTGAACGGAGCTGAGGTAACACTTACGAAAAAGACTGATAATGAAACGTAAGTGCTTTTTCTTTTCCTGAAAGAACAGTTGCTGTTATTCATTTTTGTAGGATTAAAATAAGTTTCAATGTGAATCACAGCGTTGATACTGACGCTGAACCGGAACTACATGAAAACCTAGATAAACCGGAAATTGGAGAGTTGAAATCGAAGCCATCATTTAAGGTTGATCTTGTTAGAGGAAATACAACTCTTACTCTTTCATGTTCATTCATAAATCCTAACGATCAGGAAGAAGGATACAGTAAGTATAACAGTTGTGTGCAAATGTAATACTAGCGATGTCTTTTTGTAGATGATGTGTTTGGTATTGATGAGCTCAGTATTTATGAAGGGGAATGGAACGAAAACATCTATGCTGTATCAGGAGAAGTTATAGATTCGGTAAGGAAACAAATAAGTAAGTTTTACTAACAAGATTTTTAATAAATTCTTTTCAGTATTTATATGACCTCGTCTTAAACTATTTGGAGGAGAAAGGAATCTCCAATGATTTCGTAGAAAAATTATCAAATTACAGCACGTCGTATGAACACAGCGCTTACATAAGTCTCCTAGAAGGACTATCGAAGTTCGTGTCGGGCAAATGAATCTAGTTTTAGAAGTGTAATGTAAGATTAAAATGTATTGTTTAAGATTTGTTATATGTGTTAACTCGAAAATTTTCAATAAATAGGCCAGTTAAATAGACATGTCTGTTTTTATTTGTTGGGATCAAAAGAATGTATTTCTTAAATGGAAATGCTATTTCTAAAAACATAGGAGGCTGACGCTGCTAAAACTTATTGATTTTTACTCAAATGTTTAGACAGTTGAAAAGAAGTATTATTAGTATTTCAAACAAATTTTAAGTTCTTAACATGGGCGAAGTTTGGTCATCAAATGTGGGGTTTTATGATATTTCAATTAAATAATAAAAGTTGGAATTGTACTTTTGAACTATTTTTCATATTGTCATAATATAGGTAGTTTCGACAAGATTTCAGACAACTTACGTGGCTCACGTTACGCAATTGTTTTTATTGTCAAGTAATTTTCTATGGGTGCATTAAAAACAATATTTTTTTGTAATTTAATGCGATTTATAGTGTACATTTAATGTAGTATATAGTTTTACTTATTTTCAATTGCAGATTTTAAATATTTTGATGCAAATTTAAGGAATTATTCATATATGACGTAAGTCATCTGAATTCTTGCCGCAACTATATTTCACATACTAGACAAAATATATTCAAACTTGTTTATCGATATTGGCAATACACTGTGCAAAAGTGGTACAGTGTAGACTTGATATTCCGGATCCTCTATAATTCGGATTCTTCGGTAATCCGGACTCATTATTTCAAACACTGTGTATTCTGTAATCCGGATTTTTGATGTTTCGGTAATCATAACATTCATATTTATAAGTTTATGTTGTGTTTTTTGAGGTTTAAGTGTTTATTTTATGAAATTAAGATGAATTTATATTCCGTTTTATACAAGCTGTGTTCCATAAATAAAAATAAGTCCTAAAATAGAAGTTTATTACATATCAGTCGTGAGTTGCAGTAATCCGGATTTTTCGGTAATCCGAATCAGGCTGGTTTTAATTAGTCCGGATTATCAAGTCTGCACTGTATTTGATTGTGGTAGATACTTACATTGATTTTATAAGCTAATGGTACTTATACAGGGTGTTCTACAACCTCTATGACAAACTGACAGATGGTAGCTGGGTTAATGTCAAACATTTTTTCTTATATGGACATAAGTCTGATTCATTCTTGTTAAAGAAATTGCAAGCATTTAAAAAAATATAATCATTTTCTAAATAGGATATGTCAACAAGTTTCAATAGCATGGCCACCACGTTTTCCAGATCTAAATCGTTTGGATTTTGATTTTTGTGAACATATAAGCAGCTTGTCTACCATGTTGAAATCACTACTCGTCAGCAGTTACTTGAAAGAATTCAGAAGGCAGCTAATTATATAAGAAATGATCCAAATCTCATTCATCGAGTAAGAGAATTTTTAGTTCACCGATATGAGGCATGCATTCGAGCCGAGGGTTGACATTGAACAATTTTTATCTTAAGATTTGTTAATTTATTTAATAAAGGTTAACTAATCTTTCAACTTTAAACACAAATAATATTTATTGTTACAGCAGCCATATAGACTTCTCCAACAGTACTCATATATGGATCAGTCTCAAACCGTCAGAAATCGTCCATTTATTCTTTATATATTATTATACGGTACTTTTAAGTACAATGATAACTTAATAAATTTATTTTTTAACTGCAAAATAAGGGATGGAATTGTAATGGCTGCAATTTAATTGAAACAAATTTTCAAGGTATGCTCACTTTATTATTGTAATATACGAATATTTTACACTTATCGTACCACCACGTGGTACTTACATCGATTGTCTTTATTATATTAGATAGCAAAATAAGTTTTCCAACAGCTTATAAAAAATACTGCAATAGCTAATATACGATTTTCCATTGAACGTAAAACACTTGGAAACTTAACCCTCTACAACACATTCGTATATAATCTGCACTTGATAACTTATTTATACCAATTTTTATGCGTCGTTCAACGATATAACTTCCACTATATTTTTTACATATCACAGTAACATACACGAACATTGTACAATATTTAAACATTTTTTCTCTATATATACAAGGTGTTGCTGAATTATACAGGGTGTCCGGGTAAATGTGGGAAATCTCTCGGGTGCAGACAGAATATGAAAAAATAAGGCGATAAGTTCAAGAGAAACTGATTTCCAGCGACGTCCTTCAGAGACACATATCTAGGAAAAAAATTTATAGGAATTTGTTATTTTATTTTTCATATTCTATCTGCACCCGAGAGATTTCCTACATTTTCCGGACATCCTGTATTACTTTAGGGTGAATAAAATATAACTATTGGTTCGATTTTGTGTTCAAACACCCTGTATCCCTAAAAGTTTAAGTTTTCCAATATAGAATATTTTACTGTCTTTTAGTAAATAACTTTTAACACCCTGTACATACATTTTGCTACAACAATAATACGTTTTACATATTGGTCCACTATTAAGTACCATATTAGATAAATTTTATACAATTACAACTTGTCTTTATTCTTTTCATTTTAATTGTCTAATAATTTTTTTTTTAAATTCTAGTGCCAGTGAATAAGATTTTATTATTAGTTTTTAATATATCTTAAAAAAATACAAATACAAATTTTATAAACTGAACACTGTGTATGATAATAATTAATGAACGAAGACCTCACAGTTCTATCACATACGTCCAGAAATTCCAAATGGCACTAGTCATTTTCCATTTTTAAAATATGTATTTTTTATATAATAATAATAAAAATTCGGAATTATTCGGAAAACACCTGAGCCTAAGCCCCTTGTGCATTCTTAAGGAGAGACAAATTAATTTAATAAATTAAGTAGTAGTAAAAAACCTGAAATGACCCCAAAACCTGGAAAGTTTCGGCTCAGGTGTAAATAAATAACGGTGAACCTTAAATAAGTACAAATATTTTAACCAGCATTATAGTTCTCTGTGTAGAACACATAATTAATAGTTTTTTTACAAAAAAATCAGAAATAAAAAAGTCAAATTTTAATTAAATTTCGTCATTTTTTAATAAAAAACTTGTTGAGGACCGCTGTCTTGATGATGTTTATGAGTCACAAGTGTTGCAAATTGAAAGCGTGGTTTACAGCATTGCCAGTGTTACACTAATGTCTTGGCTTCAAGAAAGTTGTAACCTCTATGTATGGATTACATTAGTAAAGTTGCAATAGGTACCTATATCTCTCATCTTCATTTCATGACATCACATTTGTCAAAATAAATATAAATAGGCGCTATATTGTAACTTCAACCTAATGCAATGTAGTAATACATACTTTGAGGTTAGATTTAAAAAAATAAGTAAATAGTTCTTCGTTATTCTTCATAACTTTTGAAATGTGGATATCTGTCTAGATACTAGTCTTTTCAGTATGTAGATAAGCCTTTATGCATGTTTATGTATAATTTTTTCAATCTATGAACAAAGTAACGTTATTAATACTTTAATTGGGAGCTGGTAACAGATATCGAACTTGCGGAAATTTATTTTTTAATTGTTTATGGTAATGTCAATAAAATTTAAAATTTGGGTTAGTAATACTGCATAGTATACTATCTACCCAGTTTTCTTATCACTTAAAATAAGTATTTTTTACTTCAATCTATGCAAATTTACGTTACAAAAAAATTATTTATTTAAAAGACGATATGGCAACCTTGCCTTGAATGGTTCATCTGGTTTATTATGTTACGCCAGTGCTCTGTTGTATCTGATCAGCGACCCTCAAAATGTGGATATTTTTTAAAAATATTAATATCTCCGTAAATTGTAGAAATTTTTAAAAACGACCTTTACTAGACTCATCTGTATAACGAACTACACCTGCAGTTAAAATCTTTGTACTTATTCAAGATTCACCCTGTATATTATTTAGAGTTATGCCTTTACTATAAAAACTAGGTAACTTTATATTTTTTAACTTAACTAACAACTTTCCTATTAATAAAATATACACTATACATTCATAGCATTAAAAGAAATAAATACTTAATCGGTGTGAATCAGTGTCAACAATTTTTTCCTTAGAATGGATTCGATGTAGACGTATCCTCACTTGGACTGCACTAGATTTAGGAACTCCTCCCTGGTCTTGGGATCGTCGCGGAACACTCCCAGCATGGTGGAAGTCACCGTCTTGCTGTTGATTTTTTGAACCCCTCGCATCACCATACACATGTGCCTGAGAAAAGTCCAAGCTATTAATTTGTGGCAAAAAAGTCAAGACAAAGCAATCTGTTTTTGGTTATTAACCATTGGCGTGCATAAGGCGTGGCCACGATTTGCAATCGATGCAAGGCTTACCGTGCTGTTCACAGCTGTATAATAGTTTTCTCCTCTTAATACCCAGAGTCAGGCTAGAAAACGTTTCCTCAGTAAGAGGCTAACCGTGTGACGTGACATGCTCGCTACAGTGGCTGTGGACGTCACCTTTTAGTTTCAAAATTGTAGTGAACGCGTTAACTTTGTAGTATATTAGGAGTTACAGGCTGATTATATTAGTGGTGAAATTTATGATAGGCATTAACAAAAATGTATTGCAATAGTCATATAGTGCCAAAAAAAATGGTGTTTGTACTAGGAAGTACAAACACAAGAACAAAGACTTCAACTAAGCTATTTCAAAACAACCCAAAGCAAATAATAAATATGAGAAAATTATTTGCAGCCGTATGGCAAGATATTCTGCTGTATCTATCTACTCCTTTTATACAGAGGGTGTTACAGAATGATGTTAAGAAAGTCTAGGGGAAGGTTCTATGTTAAAAAAAAAGAAAAAAAAAAAGTTTCTATAAACATGGGTCCAGAAATGCCTCGTTTTCGAGATACAGGTTGTTTAAAATTTTCTGTCTTAAATACTTTATTTCTCGAAAACTGATCGATATATTGAGAATGCGAGAATTTAATCCAAAATCTATATCAACGTCTAACTGTCGCAGTTGTATCCACTATATACTCTACTGAAATATACTCCACAATACTCGAAAACGCTCCCAGTACTGCATGCTGTGCATAGCACGGAAAGCTATTTTTTGTCACGCCGTGTCCACGCCAATAGCTTGACTCGCAAATATCCAAAGTTTATAATTAATAAAGATTAAAAAATTGTTTCTTACGTTCCCTCCACCACGACAGCCACACCAGCCGGTTGCACAGCCTTCGTCACAGCGACTGCTATCTGCTTGGTGAGCCTCTCCTGGACCTGCAGCCTCCTGGAGTAGATCTCCACGATCCTGGCCAGCTTGCTGAGGCCGAGGATCTTGCCGCAAGGCAAGTACCCGATGGAGACCTTTCCGTAGAAGGGCACCAGGTGGTGTTCGCACATGGAGAACATCTCGATGTCCTTCACAACCACCATTTCGTCGTGGTCCTCGTCGAAGATGGCGTTGTTCAGCACCTCTGAAACGAGAGAAATTGTGAATATTGGCAACACAGAGTCATCTTTTTTAATAACAGTCAGTACAATGGCGACTTGTGGACTTAATAATAGATAAATATGTTGTAAATCTGATTTCTATTTTTGAGCAAATAAGTTTCAACTCTTTTTAAACAAGGAAAAGGTGATATTGCAACCAACATATTGAAATGAAAACATATTCCAATTGTATAAACAGGGACTTTTGTGGCACCCGTTTATGGTCGGCTATACGCGTCTCCGTTGTCATAGCAGTTGCCGTAAATAAGCCTGAAATGTTTATTTTTCATACCTTGTGCTATGACTTTAAAGAAACTCCCTGTATTTCTGACAACAGACTAGTGTATAACCGATGCCTGCATGTTTCAAGAAATAATTTGATTCAGTGACCTTTAGCGGTAATGATTTTCATGTTTTATAAATATAAAATACATAGTTTAGAGAGTAATAAAAATAAATTTACTGCGCCTTGCTCATATCTTAAAAACACAGCTCTTCAAAAGAAATCTTGCAGTGTGTTCACTTTATAACTTTTTCTTATAATCTTTGATTTTGAAGAATATTCGTCTTTACAAAACCAAATATTTAATGAATTTTTTAATGACTATTTCATAACAAATTTTGCATTGGACGACGACAATTTATTTTTTTAATTCAACTAATTGATTCGTGTAAAATTTATTTTATATAAAAATTATTCTGTAGATTATTTAAATATTCATAATTCTAAATATATTGCAAATGTAGTTCTGACATTTTTATAGACTAAATTTGAATTGGATGCTCCTACAACTGGACCAGATTATTAATTAAGAATGAGGTGATCGGGATCTGCATAAAATAGCAATAAATAAACGATAAATAAAGGTTTTATCTTAATAGCAACGTCAAAAGGCATCTTTAATGTTTATGTGTCTCAACACAGGGACGTAGCTAGGAAACAAATTGAGTGACAAGTTTTATAAAATGTAAAATAATTGAAATTGTGAAAAAATTATTTGACAAAATTTGGAGGGGTAATGGGTTTTCCAACATAAGACTATATTCCTATAGATAAAAGAATTTAACATATATTACAGTTACCCCAGTGTCGTAAAGTGTAAAAAAAACAATAATCTTGGGACGATTAGATTGGACAATATAAATAAATAAATGGTGAAAACAATTACTAGATTATAATTTTTGACGTAATCTTGTGTGCCTTATAGAAATACAGTATCTTTTTAAAAATATATTTATTATACAGGGTGAACCTTAAATAAGTACAAATATTTTAACTGCTGGTGTAGATCGTCATATAGATCAGTCTAGTGAAAGCCATTATTGAAAATTTCTAATATATACGGAGATATTAATTTTTTTAAAAATACCCACATTTTGAGGACCGCTGTCATAACCATGAACCATATGATTTGTTGCGAGGTTGTCATATCCCCTTTATCGTAATAGCAAAGTAATACGGTTAAATTCTATTTTAAAAATACTTGTTTGAAGCATAAGTACAGTAAAGTTGGGTATGTAGTATGATACGCAGTATTATTAACATAAATTTTAACTGCTTAACTCACCTTACTATAAACGATTAAAAATGAATTTCCGCAAGTTACATACTACCATAAAGTATTTAGGAAGATATTACGTAATATTACTATGTTAAAAAATTATACATAAACGTGCACACAAGCTTATCTGTTTGTTAAAAAATTAACTATTTAATCAGTAATCCACATTTCACAAGTTAAATGTCATTGTACACTGTTAGAAAGAGACACAAGACACAATTTCCTTAAGTTATTTTATGAAGAATAACGAAAAACTATGATTGTCACACAGAATATTAAATTTAATTTTCGCCAGATAACCAGTATTAACAAATTCGAAATCAGAACCATAAAGTGACTTCGCACTTTAATCAGTGAAACAAATTTTAAAAATAGAGGTACACATAATATTAAATAACAAAATAGCTGCTTGACGTATGCGTTTAATATCAAGAAAAGCAAAGACATTTATGTAACACTGACAACACTGTGAACCACGTTCAATCTGCAGTGCTATGACTCATTAATGTATAAAAGTCAGCGGTCCTCAACAAGTTTTCTACAGAAAAATTACAAAATTTATTTATAATTTCACTTTTTTATTTTTGATCTTTTTGTAAAAAAAAACTATTAATTATGTGTTCTACACAGTGAACTATACTGCTGGTTAAAATATTTGTACTTATTTAAGGTTCACCCTGTATAACTATATCGTAAAGGCATCAGAAGATATAAAGTAACGACGAGCAACTCTGTTTAATCACAATGTCTGCAGCTAAACTGTTATGTGATGTATTACTCAATATTATTTTACGCGTTTTACAGCACTTTGTGAAAGCAATTTTTATTGCGTAGAAAATTTTATTGTGATTTGTATGGCCCATATTAGTGCATTTTACATGCGCCGTATTGTATGTGATTATTTACAATATTATCATAGTTAACATAAAAAAGGTTTTTTTTTGAAATTTCATGGTTATTTCATAACTTTTCGTAATTGCCTTCATTTGGACTATTCAATATTGGACAACATATATATTTGTGATATTTTTATAGATACGCCACAAGGATTTTCAGCGTTGGGTCACAATATGGCAAATACAAATATCGAAAATGAAATTTTAACTGACACCCTGTATCTTATTTATTATGCGATTTGGAATATAGGTTATGTTAGGTTAAATCGATTTATTTTCACCTAAAGAATCTGTGGTCTCATTTTTGCTACTTCATTTTAAAACACCCTGTATATGCTTTGTTGGTTAGGAAATTAAGCCGTCAGGAGTACAATCTATTAAATGATATTGCAGTCTTTATATTTCCACCAAGTGAATCTGCAAGATTGGGTTTTGTATAGAAATTTTAGAGCAGTCTATTATAAACTACATCAATGTCCTACTTTTCTCGTCCCTTGATATTATAAAAAAACGGTGCTATACAATACATAATTTTATAAATTACACTGAATTTTCAAACACCGCGCACGCATTCTGGTCTGTTTTAGGAACTTATGACGTAGCACTTAGCCCCGTTCTCAAGAAAGCCAATTTTAGCGACGATTTTAAATCGGAAATTGAAAGCAGAAGAATCTAATTTTTTGCACATAGGCTTTTAAAAAAAACTTTCGATTAGTGAAGTAAAAAAAAAGGAAATGAATCCGTAGCGTTTATGACTGCGTTAGTCTGAGTTACTTTCAAATCACCACCACCGGTTATAATCAGTTGCAGCATCGAGAAAATCGGGACAACGCGCGCGTGTCGTGGCCATAGCAACTACCAGAGCTTGTTCAGGCATCGTCATTAGAAGACAATCGCAGCCGTCGCCCCGTTCCTCTTTTGTTCCCGATCAGTCGCAGCGTCATGGGAAATCACCGATGCGGCAAAGACGAAGCTGTAGGCAAATCCTTTGCTTAACCTTAATAGCAACTGGAAGCGATTAAATCGTCTCGGAAAATTACACGAATGATTCGAATGTCTTCCTAAAAGGTTGCCGTAAGTAATAGATATTAATTCTGTAAGGGAATTAACAAGCCTTTAATCCTTTAATTAAGGATTAAAGGCTGGTTCATTTCTCGAATGTAATTCAACGTTTTATCCACGACCACGGCCAAAACCGGTCAATTAGGACAGTGAAAGCCATGTGAGAGCAGGTGAAAAATTATGGTTTTGAGAAATGTCATATTTGACAAATTTATTTTAATCAAGAATACTGATGGTCAGCTACTATATAGAAAGTATACTCGCGTCAAGAATTCAGACGTCTTACGTCACGGCTGACGTTACACATTTGTTTTTATTGTTAACGTAATTTTCGATATTTGGTCGCGTTAAAAGCAATTATTTTTTGCAATTTAGTGCAATATATAATGCAAACTTTTAGTGTAGTATATAGTTTTATTACTATCATTTGCAGTTCCTTAAATATTTTGATGAAAATATTGTGAATTATTCATTTGTTCGTATGACGTAAGTTGTCTGAATTCTTGTCGCGAGTTATATTGGAATCGTTTCTATGACATGCGTTTGTCAATAAGAGTGAAAAAAGGGACATATGGGGGGGGGGGTGCACTTGTAATGTTGACTAGTGCCACGAGCGGCGTTAACAGCAGTGTAAGCCATATATTTAAAATCTTCATGGCCACACTGAAAATCCAGAATAGTTTGTTTGAAGTTGTACATCTTCTATGGTATAGTCAACGTTGCCTAGCAACGTTGTTGTTGTTTAAAAGTAGTTCAGTAATCTATATCACAGTATACTAAGCAATCAGTACGGAATCTTAGACAGTTTATGAATGAAATACGTCTGGAAGTTTTTAAATACCCCCACTCTAAAAAAAGTCGCCAAGAATATGGCGGATCCCAGAGAACATGCGAAAAAATAGCTAATAATTTGGCGTAAACATAACCAAAGTTGTTAGTAGTTTTAATACTTTTTTAACTGTTGTAATCCAGTGTAGTTTCATGTAAATTGAGGTTTTTGTCACATTTTGTCTTAATTTAGGTTTCTAGCAGACATAATTTGAATTTGATTATAAAACCAGTATGAATTTAAATTTATTTAAAAAATTTGCGAAAACATGGAAACTAGGTCAACTAGTAGTGTAGTGTTATTTTATATTTTGTAGTACTTTTGCCTTTATGTCAAGATGTATACGTTTACCTTATTTTGTTAGCAGATTATCAAATTTAAACCCAGTGTAATTTTTATATTTTTACTCATTTTTTTTAAAACGTGAATATTAGGTACAATTTATTTTGAGGTTTACAATTTAATATATATATATATATATATATATATATATATATATATATATATATATATATATATATATATATATATATATATATATATATATATATAGGTAACATAATCAAAAACCCCCGTTGCTCAATTAGGTGTATGGACTGGTTTCTTTCATTCATGTATGAAAGCAGTCTCTTTCCTATTTCGAGTTAAATCCTTTGCCCCCTTTCATGTTTTAATTCTTTAGGATTTTCTCAATTAAGCTATCACGTCTAACTTGGTCTCCCATATATAAAGCTGTTTACAGGCCTTTTACGCCCAAAGCTGCGTTATGCGTTAGTTTTTTACAACACATTTATTTCCTCCCATAGTTTATTTATTATTTACTGGTTAATAAATAATCACTAATATAAAAACACAAATAACTAAACACTCAACGCGACATACAAAGCAGGAATATAAGTACAATAACAATAACGAGTGGATAACCATGTAATAATGTCAAAAATTCAAAAACCCAACTGACACACAGAAATTATAGTAATAACTGTCAGTCGCCAACAAGATGGCGGATTTTTGGAAGACGCGGGAAAGCTGAGTTTCCCTACTGATTGCTTAGTATACTGTGATCTGTATGTGGAACTTTATAGGTTAATTTTGGATGTGATATATTGGGTTTACTCTAAGTTTTGTTCAACTCCACCAGATATAACTTATGTTGAAAAAAGAGGAAATTTGTTACATAAAGTAATATAACAGTGTAGTAAATATAGTACGGGGCATAAATAGTAATGATAAGTGTCATTTGTCAGTTCTAACAGAGTTGATTAGAATATCTCGTGAATCTGGACGGTTTACAGACGTTAGAAATTTTTCGACAAAGCATAAAAACAAGTAGGTATTGTTCAATTTTCACAAAATTCTTAATTTTTCTTAAAGTTACAGCATTATGAATTTACAAAAATAAAATTTAAGTTTTACATTAAAATTTAAATAAGGATAACTGTGAAATCAACTTTGTGAAATATAAAAAACACTTCATTACATTTATCTACAACCATTGTAATAATCTTACCAAAAGTCTTGTATAAGCGTACAAATTATAATATTGTACTGACTCAAGCTTTATTTTCAAAATAAGACCACTCAAATTTTCATTAACTGCATTGCATATACAGGGTGAATCTTAAATAAGTAGAAATATTTTAACTGCTGGTGTAGTTCGTCATTTAAATCAGTCTAGTGAAAGCCATTTTTAAAAATTTGTAATATTTACGGAGATATTAATTTTTTTTAAAAATACCCACATTTTGAGGACCGCTGGCTGATTTTTCATCCAACAACGTAATGAAACATATGATTTGTTGCGAGGTTGCCATATCTCCTCCAATATAAATATTACGTTTCCTTTAACGTAATAGTTCTATTTTAAAAATTCTTGTTTTAAGCATAAGTACAGTAAAATTGGGTATGTAGTATGATACGCAGCAATATTAACATAAATTTTAACATCTGAACTAACCTTACTATACTTCAACGATTAAAAATGAATACTACTAAGTTCAATACTACCGTAAAATATTTAGGAAGATATTACGTGATATTACTATGTCCAATGTTCAAAAATTATACATAAACGTGCACACAAGCTTACCTGTTTGTTAAAAAATTAACTATTTAATCAGTAATCCACATTTCACAAGTTAAATGTCATTGTACACTGTTAGAAAGGGACACAAAACACAATTTCCTTAAGTTATTTTATGAAGAATAACGAAAAACTATGCACGCGTTTTTTATTTAAAATGGAAAAAATGTCAACTTTTAGCAAATTTTATTGCTATTTTCATGCATTATGTGGGGTTAACAAGTTTGACTTGGGCTTCCGATAATCTGTCATGACAGTCAATGACAGTTTGATAATAAAAAATAATATAAAATGTTACACTTGACAAAATTCGCTAAAAGTTGAGATTTTTTCTTCCTTGAAGCAAAGACATTTGTGTAATACTGGCAACACTGTGAACCACACGTTCAGTCTGCAGCACTATGACTCATAAAAGTATGAAGGGTCGGTCTAGGCCAGCGGTCCTCAACAAGTTTTCTACTGAAAAATTACGAAATTTATTTAAAATTTCACTTTTTTATTTCTGATTTTTTTGTAAAAAAACTATTAATTATGTGTTCTACACACAAAACTATACTGCTGGTTAAAATATTTGTACTTATTTAAGATTCACCCTGTATAGATCTTTTTCAACTTGGTGTTATTTACAGTTTCATACTCTATGTTCTTTCCGTTGCAACTGTTATCATTACCATTTGTAGAGCGATAATATAAATGTAAAACTAAGAATCAACTGTTACATTCAAAAAGGATAATAATATTTGTTAATAGACCTATATTTTTATGAATAAATTTAAACAAAATTGTAATTTTGTTTTTTTATTTGCAAGATAATGAAACCTATCCATTGTTATAGATTTCAAAATTTTATTGTAGAGTCTAATGATAAAGCCGGTCCTGATAAACAATGAAATTCTGAATCTGATCATGGACCATTGACCACAGATTTGTGTCGCTACAAGCGACATTAGTCATAACTAATAGTATTCTCTATTTCAAGTTTCCTATCTTTTTTTTATTTATATATATTTAATCTGTGGGACATATGAGAAGGAGCAATTACAGAAGAGGTGCAACTATCCTACTTTTTCAATGTGGAGAAACGGTTTACTGCCTCTTCGATGTGAACAAAATATTCCATGTTAAAATCAATGATGAGAGTGCATAAAGGTATTGATATTTCGAAGTATGGCAAACTTACTTCATATTTGCAAGTAGAATCAAGAAATTATAAACCAAAGAAAACAAAGATATTGGAGAGAAACCAAATCGAAGAATGTTTGAAAAAAGCACCGGATGAAAAATATTTAGAAGTTAAGGTAGAAAATACACGATTTTAATTTTTCAATTTATACATTGATGGTTTTATTTTGAACTCTTTACAGGTTGCAACGATCATTGGAGACGCAGGTGCTTGTCGATGCAATCAACTAACATTTTTGGATATCACCCATATCCAAGACAAAGGCAATTACTTATATGTACTCATTTTGGATACGAAAACAAATATTTCAAGAAATTGCACGATCATGGAAGAAACTTTTTCAGGCAATGCTGTAGAAATGTGTCGAAAATACATCAATCTGCGACCTTTAAGGCTTATGGTGAGCGCTCGATCCAAAGGGGCAAATGATAAAAATATGCGGTTTTTTTTAGACTACAAATATTATTTTACGTCGACGCTGTGTTTTGAAATTTTGAAAATATGCAAAATTCATTTAAAAAAAATTTATTATACACTTTTTCAAAATTTCAAAACACAGCGTCGACGTAAAATAATATTTACAGTCTATTAAAAAACCGCATATTTTTATCATTATCCGTTAAGGAGTTACTGAGCGAAAACTAGGGTTTGTTCCAACACAGCAAGAATCGATTCCGAACCGTCCAGAATTAGTCAGTCAGTTCAGTTGTTAATGTACTATCGGCGAATGCGACGTAAGACGGTGTTGGTCAAACATTTCTCACGGTACTGAACCAGTTCTCGACGGTTGTTGGAACAGATCTTATATATCGTTTGATAGAGAGCTCACCGTAAGCCTTAAATGCCGATGGGAGATTTTTCTTTATGTGATTGGAAAATGTACCTACTACGCAACATTTAGGCATCAACACAATTTCGAAAACGACGTTTTCAAAAGTGGCTGCATTTCTTGGGTTCTGATCCAGAAAGATTTACCGGACATGGAATGAGGCGTTCTTCGACAACATTATTGGCCAATGCTCAGGGTTATATTACCACTGTGAAGCGTCATGGTGATTGGAAATATATTACGGTAAGGGAAAGTTATATTGAATTCACTGTTCAGCAAGATGGCAATTGCTGAAAAAATCCAGTTCCTACCTTACCCTAATAAAATTGTTGTTTAGATGATTTGTTGATATTATATAACTATTTTATAAGATTTATCATCTAAATTTTAAATTTTAGAATTTTCAAAAACGGATATTCTACAAAAAAATTGGTGTATTTACAATCTTACATCCTTTATTTCTTTTACTTAATTATTTATCGCCTCTCAGACGACGTGAATACATTTTCCTTTAGTTTACAAAATAAAATATTATCGAAACTACAACTTATTTTTATTGTAGTGTTTAATATCACACAGTATCGCTCATTAGGCAAAATATTTATTCATTTGGTGGGAATAAGTGCATCAAAATATTTGAAAGGTGAAAAGTTATATTTCACATATAAATAAGAGGAAACCTTGCGCAATTTTTATTATGATTGCCTTCAATAACCAGAACAATGAGCGTATTTTTCGATGTTTGTCACGACGACATAAATAAAAACAAGAAGGGACAGATGGTGGAAAATAACAGTTCTCTGTTGCTGCTGTTTACAGAGTGGCCTAATTCTGAATCAACGTTGTTAAAACCAGAAGAAAAGATTTATTTGAATTTTGTATACAGGGTGTTTTTAAATGAAGTAGCAAAAATGAGACCACAGATTCCTTAGGTGAAAATAAATCGATTTAACCTAACATACCTATGAGAATCGATTGTTTCAATAGTCAGATGGATACACTAAGCAGCAAAAAGTTCTGCCATTTAAAAGAAACATGATGTGCCATAAGTGGCGCCCTCTACTAGTGACGTTAAAATTAGAAACAAATTTGAATTTCTCGCCCGCAAAAACCCCTAATTTACAAAATTTATGTAAATATTTGGATTTCTTAAGTATGTTTTACGATTTTTTCTGCAATACAATTCTGCCCTGCCCCTACCTCTTACATTAAAAAATATAATAAAATGTCAAATAAACAATGTTTAAAGAGTCATTAGGAGAGTCGAAAACCGTTCAACATAACATGCCTTCCTACTGATTTTATCCGAAAATTTCACAATAGTATTTTTCAGCCAATTAAAGGCCTGTATTTTGTAGCGTTACTATAGCAACTAAGAAAATTTCCGGATATTTTTCTCTTCCTTGGGGTAAGGAGCATGAAATTACACTGGAAATTTTTTGACATTTATAAATAAAATGACATTTATATTTAACTTCAAATTTATTCTATCATAATTTAATAAGTACAAATCATTTATAAATAATTATTTACCAAGTATGTACTTTTAGTAGTTTTAATTAAAGCGTCCAAATGTTGCTGAAATTCCTCAGCCAAGTCTTCTTTTCTTAATGGAGAATAAACAAGCACACATTCACTAAAATTTGTAAAATGTCTATGTTTCAAAAAATAAATGTAGTACTTTGAAACAATCTTATTCTGCTGTGATCCACGAAGAGCTCCATATTTCTTACACACCAGAAGCAAATGATTTTTAATAATCCCAAACAAGTTTGGCGAATAAATTTCTGGCACGCATTCTTGTAATAAATACATTAAAAATTTTAGGTTCCGATGATACATTTTAATTTCACTAATTTTTTTGCAAAACTTGCATAAAACGTATTTCTCAAACCGCTCCATTTTTCAATTGTACAACACAACGATTTTAAAGAAAATGGTCAAATAACTTCAAAAGTCACGATTACCTTGTTTGACATGGATTGCATGGCCTTCTTAATAATATATACATATGAATTTTATTGATATTACATAGTGCTTAAGGTTCTTTGTAAGAAAATATATTTCTACCAACTTTAGTAAAATGAGTATGTGGAAAACTGAGAGATTGATCTACTATTGACTTATTTTTTATTATTTTGCTTAACTAAAGTCGGTTAGTTGTATTTTATTTAACCTAATGTTATATGTATGTAAGTTACTTTGATTATATATACTGCTTCAAGTTTTTTTGCAATAAAATATATTTTTACCAACTTTAGTACACTAAATTTTTAGAAAACTGAAAGATTGAACTACTATCAACTTATTTTTTATTATTTCTGTCTCTTCAAAACAATCAAAAAATTTTAATATCTTTATATTTTTGTCGATATTTTTTAACACTTCATTGTGAAATTTTCTTAGCGAATACCACTCTAGCTTCAATTAAAAACTGGAAATTTTTTCTGGCACACGAATATTTTTTAGAAAATTCGTGTGCTCGAAAAAATTTCTAGTAATAATTGAAGCTCTAGTGGTATTATAAGTAAAAATCTCACTTTTTGATTTAGATTTAAAAATTCGTCATCTAACGGTAAAATTTGAAAGCGGACAATAATTTTACTAGCCTTCCCGCCGTCAATTTTGTTATCAATATTGTTTTCCGGAAGCTGTAGGACAAGTAATTTCTGCGATATAGCTGCTGGCCATCCATAAATGGACACTCGGTACATGATCACAGCCAGTTATTCAGATTCGTGCGTCGACATCATTCGTTGAATCATTTCAAATAGTATAAAGCTCTCAATCAACCCTCTTGGCCTGTGCTTGACACCACAATGAAATTATTGACGAACAAAATTTTTACTCATACAATGTCTGGTGTTATTTGCACAGGTGCAATCAACGGATTCTAACCCCTGGAAGAAGCTTTGTGAATGTAATATATTACTTTCAGCTGTAGCCAACAACTAGGTAAAGAACTATCAATATGATGAGGATATAGTATACTCACGTATACCCAAAGAGACACAACGATAGTGGCGGCAATGGGATATATTTTGACATGCATAAAAATTACCCAAATTTTACTTTGCACCTAAAAGCGATACCTTAATATAGTTTACTCAGTATTTAATGTTTCAATCCTCACATTTTGCAGTATTTATGTAATTGCAAATATTATAGAATATCACCCAATGAATTTATTCCTTTCAATACGAACTAAAAAAATGCCACTATTATATTGTTAGAAAACGAGCGTGCTAATAACCACCGCATCCAACTACGTACTATCTCCTAACCCTCGTCGATGACGCCCGATTGTACTGACAATTTACGTCCGTTGTGGTCAGTTGCTTCGTTTATGTAGATTCGCAAACAAAACCTGAAAAGCCCCCCTTAGGATTCGTTGAGTGCAATATCACAATCGAAAAAAGGCGTCTCTATGAAAATGCATTCCCTCACCGCCAATAAAAAAATTACTTTAAATGCTTTGCAAAAACCAACAACAATGCATGTTTAGACAGAATTTTTATTAGAAATATTGGCTGTGACTGATTTTGCGTGGTCGAATAAGTTCAAAACTGAATTTAAGTTTTGAAAATCAGTGAGTGATTTCATGATGCCATAGTATGTTTATTTTTGTTTGTTTGTAATTTAGTTAGATTTTTTTTTGCTCTAGATATTTATTGTGTATGAATTTGTTTTTTAGTCATGTCATTTATAATTTATATTTTCTTCCTTGAACAACTCCTATGTTTACACTTTCATTGGTACAAAGAGTAAACTCGATTTAATACTCAGTTTGGTATAATGACGCGCTCGTCGAAAGGTCTATAACACAGTCCTCACAGAAACTCCCTGATTGAGGCTTTAAACGTTGCTAGTAGACTTCAGCATGACTGAAAATCTAATTGGGTCTTCGATCTGCCCCCGAGAATACAGACGTGTGTCCTGCTTGCGCCTTCCTTCTTGCTCGTTTCTGGAGCCATTCAACAGGTAACGAAGTTAAGGCGATACAAGGGTGACTAGATTTGTCGGTATAGCGCGATAAATGGCATTACAGTAGGCGTGGGTGGCACAGGAGGCTAGATATTGAAATTAGTGGTTTAAAAAACAAACAAGGAATGCAAACAAGGAATTTATGAAGGTGAAAAATGTTTCTAGTACCTAACACTTTCTAAAAGAAAAATAATTAAGTACGACTTTTCTATTTGTAATTTTTTTCTTTAGAAGGAATTTGATGGAAGTTTATAAATTAGAAATACAAGTAGATTTTAAATTGTATAGGTATACATTCGAAACAAACGTTTGGGTCATATTCGTTAAGGCAAATTTAGAAAAAAAAACATTTTTATGTACATAATAGCTTTTAAAAAATATATAGTGCGTTCAAATTGGATCTGAAACGTATCTTGTAAAATTATTGATATCGAATTATTTGTATCTACATATACACGGATAAAAATATAATCAGTATTTAAATATATTTTTCTACGTTCATGCAAAAAACAAAACTTTATTGAACTATATTTAGTGGAAAAATTGGTTCTTTATTGCACTAGTGCAATAAAATGTTTATTGCATTCATCTGTCATTCTACTATAGCGTTTTGTCATCATGACAAACATAAACGGTCAAATTGACGTCATATTTGCTTACACTTAGTGTCATCTAAATAAGACATTTTTTGGTTTTTGCATGAACGTAGAAAAAATATTGTATACAACTCGTACTCGACGTCGACAATTTCACGTCGGGTGCAATAAACACTTACTTTTTGTACTTGTTGCATAAATACCTATTATAACGCTTAAAATTTTATATTTCACTTCACTATATGTATTAATTCAGTAATACAGTATATTCAATATAAATATTTACTTATTCTTGGCATCCAAGCATTCTTATACTTAACCCGTCACTTTTTTTCTTAGAATGACACTAGTTTAAGATTTACTTAAAGAATAACATTTTGTTACCGTATGAATAATATATTATTAAATATAGAATAGGTTATTTTTCCTTAAATTTATAGGTTTATTGATTTGTACGAATCAAAATATTAATATTTTGTAATAAATGTCATATTGTATATTAAAATGCGGCTATAGTGCAAATTAATAATAATTATAGAAGGTATTAATACAACATTTTTGGTGATAATTATCAAAACTATGAAGACACATTATATTTACTAGAAATTATATTAGCATAAATGCAGGTAGTACTGTGTAAAAATAAACCTGCTTTTTTGTGGAACCGTCAGGTTCAGCATGTGGCTACAAGATGTAGCTACGTTCTGAATAACGTCTACTTAGTTTAGATTCTGTCAGATAAGTCGTTGGTTGCCTCACCTATGGCATAATAACGGAAGCGATGTCTGGGTGTCGCTAATGAATGACTTTGGCAATTTGATATATTTATTTTATTTGTTTTGTTTTCTGTGACCCACCTTATATAAACAGTTAAATATTACTTTAGAAAAGAATAAGTATAATATATATTTAAAGCAAAAATACGAATTATGTACTCCAGTATTATTTTTTTAATGCAATGTTTATATTTACTGTATTTAAAATTATTTAATATTATTTCAAATATCAATCAATCAATCAAAGAAAACACAAAAACAAAATTTTACTTTTAGAATAACAATTGTTAATTGTTTCCTCAAGTAATTGTTATTGCCTAAATAAAACAAAACAATTATTTATACAAACAGAACTTCATCCTTAATTTCAAGTAATTTTTATTCTTAAAAGACGAATATTTTGTTCTTATTATACAAGAATAAGCCAATCTTAGGCAATATTACTGTACTTGAGATGTATACTTAAATCCATTAAATATAATTCTTTGTATTGAAGTGATATGTGCAGAAAATATGTTAGTGATTTTTGTATAAAAAATCTGGCAACACAACATGGTTCTACGTCCCTGAAAAGTCCCAAATTTTATGAAATTATTTTCACAACTTCTATACAAAGTCTTGAAATTACTAAAATAGCATTTTTTGTTGTTGTGTATTTGAAAGACTATTTAATAAAGGGTACTATTATTCGACAATTAGTCTTCATAAATTGACGGTCAAGAACGTTTTATGATGACAAAAATGTATTATAAACATTCATTTGATACTTATATCACGTGACTGGCACCTTCGCCATTTTATAGGATTTAATTATTTTTTATTTTATCAAAATTATTCGTTCCTTTTGAGTCAAGTCTCTACATAAAAAGATTAATGCTAAGTATATCTAATTAATCTTACAATTATTTTACACGCTATCCCATATAAACAAACAAAATATTTTATATAGAAGTTTTGTATCTACAAAATTAAGGAAAACAAGTAATTCAACATATACTTTTGTTGCATTATCCTTTGGATATTTCTATGCAGCGAGACATAGTTGATATGTACAAATTTTGATATCTTTATCTTCAACCGCTTTAAAGAAATATTCACTGCAGAGTAAAAGCTTTAACACCTTTTATGTCGGAAGGCAATCTTAATGAGCTAATGTTATATGAACTACTCCACTATTTTCTCTCTATACGATCAACTTAAAAACATCCTGTACATAGAACAGAGGGGCAGCCGCCTTTGCACTACTTCAAATTCATCTTATCACCCCACTTCTCAAGTCTTCAAGTAATAACTTCTGACGAAAAAAAAACAAAGCAAAGAACAGCCAACTCCCGGTCTCTTAAATTTGATTTGCTCCTAAAAGCGGGCGCGTTTCAAAAGGCCTCTGGTCAAAGCGGAGTCGTGAAGAGGCAGACTCGACTCGAAAAGCTCAGTTTCCGCAGCTTAAAAGCATAAAGCACCTTGCGAAGCGAGTGAAATGAGTCGCGCTCCTGACACCGTGCGAATAGAGCGGCACACGTTAGATTTATAGCTTGATTTGTATTTAATAGTGGTAAGAATAGTGTAAAATGTACCTATTTCAATAGAATACATTATAAAATTTAATGTAAAGGTTTATGTGTAAGCTCGCAAAGCGATTTCGAATTCCAAATCTACACCGAAAAAAAGGCCAGTAACTTTACAAATTTACTTTGTAAGAATATCCTTATAATTGCCTTAAAATAATTCTAAAAATAATGATGATATTACACTGACACTTGTAATTTTACAAGAAAACTGCCAGTATACAATAAAACCGTAAACTTCCTAGGTAATTATAATATAATTTGTACATTTATAGAATATATTGTAATACATTTACAATTAACAATGTGAAATCCATTTTTATATTAAAATTACTGAACATATCAAATTTACTATATAATTGACTGTAAAAATATGCCTAATGTGTATGTGAAGATATTACTAATTTTAAAACGCGCTAACATAACCTAACCGTTGAGAGCGTTGGGTGGTGACGCCTTCATTATTTCTTGCTTCATTTCGATGAATGCAGCGTGTGCCTAGGATCTAGGTACTTAATAATACATAATTAATTTAGTGAGTAGTGACTAGCAATATAAACATATCTAGAGTGATAAGTGAGTGTTTTTAGTACTATAAATAGTTTTTTCTAGTGCTTGTTAAAACATAACCTCAATTAAGAAGTAATGTAATGTAATGTAAGTTATACATAATTATTGAAACAAAGAAACATTGCATCTACAAAAATCGGGGACCCCACTGTTGTTATGTTCATCTTACATATTATATAAAAATATATTATTTTCTATTAGAATTATATTATACATATTTGAAGAACAGGGGAAAATGAGTATGATTTAAGTTCTAGGTATCTACTTACTATCTATGCACATTTATATAATTAATATTACTTTGTAAAAGTTAGTATAAGATCATAGATTTCGTTTGAATATTATAAAATGTTAACTTTAGTTAAGTGTTCTGTTTTGTACAAATAATCTAAATGTGTAGGTACCAAATTTTAATAAAAAATTACCGTAAAACCATAATATTTTATTACTTCAGTATCTGTATATACGTGTATTTAAGCTAAGCTAAAAAATAAGCAAAGGGCAGTTAATATATTGAAGATGTAATAAAGCTGTAACTAATTAGCTAACTGAGTCGTAATCGGAGTACAAAATAGCTATTTATATAATCAGTTAGGAAAAGTGCGATTTTGTGTAACAAATATTTTTTACACAATTTGTCCAAAAATTTTAATTATAAATTTAAAAAGGATTATTCTGCTGATTTTAAGGTATACATCGTGGCTATAATAGAAATAAGTATTATTTTCAACTAAATGAGTCATAAATTCCAAAGTATTTAATTTTTTGTATATAAATCTGAAAAGCATATAGAAAACGAATCTATTGGTTCGAAAATGTTTGACATCACTGGGGATATTATATCAAAAATTCAGTATTACTATTAAGGGTATTTGTTAATATTAGAAGCAACTGGCATTCATGTTAATTAGGTTACTTAATATGAGTATATTTTTCTTTGGAAATAACATTCTGATGCAGTGATGCTATTGAGAAACTCACGGAAAAGCCTGATATGTTACTTAAGGTAAGTAACAATAGTTAATTCCTTACGATATTTCAATTTTTCTCATGTAGACATATTAATCTATTAGTTATACATGAATTGCTATTTAGATTTTTTTAGGTATCTAGGTATATCAAAGCACTGTTAGTGAATTCGAATGTTGTAAACAAAATGGCCTGTGTACGGGTTAGGTCAGTTTCGACACTTTTAGGCGGTTTCTTTTATTCTCCGAAAAGATAGTTCAAATGTCACGGGAATATTTTTGAGAAAAATTGAATAACGAAAATTTCATTTCGATGTCTTGATTAGTTTTTATATAGCATTTTTTTTTAATTTTAGGCCTTTTCTATGATGTCCCATATTACGTACGTATTCATAAAAACATATATTATATGTTTATTATAGCAGCGGAAAACTAGAAGTTATAAAAAAATATTCCTCAAGCCACTAGATACTACACAGAGAAAAAAATCTCTTTACCATGTATAAATATTAATATAATAAGTAGAAAAGTTACCACAGAAAATGACCAAAATTTAAAAATATCATGTAGGTATCTCTTAAACAAATCAAAATATTGAAATCTGATTCTCGCTATTCAACTTTTCTCATAAATTAAGATCTAAATATCTTGGCTAGTTTTTTCTGTCCTTTCGGAAAATAGAAGAAACATTCTATACCTAAGTGCCCAAATTGGACCATCCTGTACAATAAATAAAAAAAAATACATTGTAGTCATAATATAAAATGTATTATTACAATGTAACTATACAACTGCCTGTAAAGCTACTTTGTATTTTTACAAGTAATTGTGGAAGTTACATTGTAAAAATACTTTTTGTATTGTAAAATCACAAAGTAATATTAAAATTGCAAAACCTAAAATTACACCACAAAATAAATTTACAACGGAATTTTACATTTTATTTGTAAAGTCACAATCGGTAAGAGAATTACAGCAATAATGTGTGGTAAATAAATTGCCATCTATTTTAACTGTAATTATTTTTTACAGTGTAAAGCTGTAAAAATGGTATTTATTATATGATTTAGTTTTATGCCACACTACCCTACAAAATGTTCATTATCCATGTGTCTCCTCAATAATAATAATAATATCCACTATTCACTAGTGAATAATGAAATCATGATTCACTGATTTCAAGGAATCGGGAATTAACTAACAAAACAAAAATTCTCCAGTGTCAGCAATTGAACCTCCTGTGTGAAGGCCAAATACTTTACCCACTATACCAGTTACTGCGATATTAACATTTTTCCGAATGGTAGAAGTTTGCTAATTAAAGTTTTACTTGCGTTTTTAAATTTATCAATTGAATGACAAACGTCAAACATGAAAGTAAGGTGTTTTGATAGTTTTGAATTGTATGTTATGTGTCATGTTCATGTTATGAATGTCAAAATATTGTGTAATGTTTGCAGTAACAAGTTTGCTAAAATATTGTTAATATTTTTTATTGTATTAGAAAAGTATTTTAAGCTAATATATAAATCAAATCTCCTACAATTCTGCGATTTGTTTTTAAGAAGACTGTCCGCTCTGTACAGCATGTGGTCAAGCTTCGAATCCACCCACAATTCTTTTAACTCTTGAATTATATCCTGGAGCCGACTGCTGGATTGCATTAGCAATTCCAAATCTGCGCTATATTTATCTCTCCGCAGGAGTCTCTTATCCTTCAAGTTAACTTCTTCATGAATTATTCCAGGACTTAACTATGAGCTCGCCGCCAACCTGTTGAATTAATAGCGGATCGTTTGGCGGTTTCAACTGGACACGAACACGGCTTTGGTTTTAGAGGGGCGATTTTTAAAACGCTTTTTTATGTCTCTAATATGGATTAGTCGGGAATAGGACGATAAAGCGGGGCAGAATTATGTTGGTACTGATGGAATTTCGCCTTGATTGAATTTTTTATGTGCCTAGAATGAGCTAGGCATAAAAAACAGCGAACGTCCATTCCAGGAAATATATGGAACGACAGTTTCAATGGTGTTCATATTTTTTATTTACTCGCAACTGCGCTTTACCGTTTATGTAGATAGTAAGGTTATGATGCCAGTCAATTTAACTTTAAAGATTATCATGGCGTCACTCATAGGTAGTGGCGATAATAGAAGCAATTTAAATAAAAAAAAATACATAATATTAGAAGCATTTAATTTTAAACGTAGTTATTCTGAAAATTTAAATTTTACCGCAACTATTTTTGGCAATCCTGTCTTGCTTTTTCTTGTCTTGGTTTCGCAGGACAAGACAAGATTTGACAGTTCGAATTGCGAGACAAAACAACATTTTAAAGAATTTAAAGAATGGAGGAAAAAACGGAGAGTATTGACAATAAATGAAGAAGTCATTTTATCGTATTTTTTAAATTTGAATATAGATGTTTCTTACAAGAAGCAATTCTTCATAAACTTCGGCAGATGCTATGCGTTCCGAAAATTATGGCAATAATTCTACAATGGTTGTTATTAACGGAAAGGTTAAGTAAGAAAAGTTAAATATGATCAATATTAAACAAACTATATTTCAAAAAATTTGCTTATTTTTATTTCGAAAATATAATAATTTAGAAAAATTGATATCTATTCAGTATCATTCAATATGCTATTGGTATTCATTATAAATGTATGGCATTTTTCTTCATAGAAAACTTTTTATTTGAACTTTCCCTATTAATTTTAATCGTAGTGACAAAACTTGGCCCACTCTTTAACGGACACTCTGTACATATTGCGTTTTAACCAAATACAACTTCTAAATGTTTGAAATGGTCTGTTATTTCTCATTCTTACCTTCGAGACTCTGATCATAACCTTTGGTGAAGAACAGCATGGCTTTGGCGGCGCGTTCAGGGGTCTTGAGCAGCCCTTGTCTGTCGGGGTTTTCCCCCAGGGACCCCAGGAGCAGTCTGTAAGACCTGGACATCTCCGGAATCATATCCTCTCTGGTTGGCGGGCGATGGTCTAGCTCTAAGTCGTGATGGAAGGTGCATTTTTCGTGACCTGCAAGAAAAAAGTATTACAGATTATTATTATATTATCAAATATTATTGGACACATATTATAGAATCATATACTACTGACTAGTATTATATTACAAGGCTGGTTGTAATGAGAAAGAAATGGATAATTCTAGTAGTCTTTCCCCTAAAATCCTGAATACTAAATTCGTGAACTTCTCTTTTAAATAATTTTTGCTGAGCCAAGAGTAATAGTATCTACCACTATGTGAAAATAGTTGGGTGCGTGATATAAGTGTTAAAAATTACAAAGGCTCATGGCTTTGAACAAAATAAAATTACTTTTAGCACATATATTTTTTTCTACAAGTATCATTAACAATACAAATCAATGCATTTCTTACGATATTAAATTTATATAATATTATTTTGAAATACAATTGTCCATGAAGTTTATTTTTGCTATGGCAATAAAAGTTCGATCGTTAGTTGACAAATAACTTCAAATCTTATAACATGGAAAATGATAAAAAAATGATTTTTTCCCGACGGAAATCGAAGAAGCTGCTGCCCAAGTAACAACTTAAATGCTGTTTAGTTTTGCTCTTGTTTTATAAAGGTTTTATGAATGTCAAAAGTCTTGGACCCCCCCCTCATTCTTGTTAAAGAAATATTTTTGTCAGAAAAAACAAATGCATGTATAAAAGTATATTGTTTTCTGAATCTTTTTTTGTGAAAAGATTGTGCTAGATAAACTGAGTACTTAGATAATTAAAAACCAGCAAATGTGTAACATTTTCGACAAAATTTATTTAATCAAAAAGCAAGTTCTCTACTTGACTAATAGTCAGTATGACTTCCACCACATTCCAATAGCATATTGACACGTCTGTGCATTGAGATAATCAAGCGATTAACGATCTGTTGCGGAATATTGTTTCATTCCTCTTCTGCCGCCACGACTAACTCATCTGCAGTCTGAGGTGGAACCATATTATTATGAATCGCTCTAGTAACGAAATCCCACATGTCTTCAATAGGATTCACGCCAGGAGAGTTGGTTGGTCAATCTAATCTATTGATATGTCTTGCTTCGAGCGATATGGTCTAGCGTTGTCGTTCATAAACAAAATAATTGCCTAATTCAGTACGTAGGGGGTAGATAATGGTCGTAATAACTTGTTCGATGTAAATTTGACTGATCACTCTGTGGTATGCGAATTAATGGGATGCGGGGGTTGCACATTATTCCACCCCAAAACATTACGGTACCCCCTTCATATGGAGCAACTTCACGGGGAAAATGAAGTGGCTGTTGACGACCTGGTTCTCTCCAGACTCTTTGTCGATTGTCATCAGTAACCAGCCCAATTCTGGTTCCGTTTGTAAACAAGACCCACCTCCACTGGCGTAAAAGCCAACCCCTATGCTATCGCGCCCAGTGGAGACGGGCAGCACAATGCCTTGGAAGTAGAGTAGGGACCCGTAATAGTCTTCTAGCACGTAAATTTGCGTTGTGGAGTCGTCTTCGAATAGTAGGTGTCAATATAACACTGCGAAACTTACCTTGAAAATGAGCCCTGAGAGCTGAAACTGAAGATGTGCGGTCTCTACGGGCATATTGCACCAAATACCTATCCTCAATTTCATTAGATACTTGAGGACGTCCACTACGTGGTCTGTGTTCCACTGTATCAAATTCTTCATATCTGTGTATTATTCGTACAACAGATGATCTAGGAATGCCCAACATGTTCGATATCTGATGATTAGAATCTTCTGCATCATGTAAAGCAGTCATTCTTGCTCGGGTAAATGCACAAATTTCACGTCCTGGCATTATAATGTTCAAAAATTCAAAGAAACACTTGGCTGAATACACTGCCAAATTGACCAGATTTGTAAAAACATTGGTAATAAAGTAAATGTTCATGGTATGCAATTTTTTATTGTCTATTCTCTTTCCTAAGTACATGCACTTTTTTACCACATTAAAAAAGCACTATGTTTAATCCAAAAATTTCGTTATTACCGATGCATTATATTTGAAATAAAATTAAATGATTATAAAAAGCATATAGGCTTTCGAAGTGAACACTAATCATTCAAAAATTTTCATAAAATACATTAAGAATAAATGGGCCACGACTCAACACATTTGGTAAGATGCCTGCCAATATTGCTGAATTTCTAAATTTGCTTAATTTTTCACTATTATACTGGACATTGCTTGCGACGATCTTCGGTTAGTTTGTTGGCAAACCCTGGTGCTCATACTACAATTAACAAACACGGTGGTTGGAAGTCCAGTACAGTAGCGGAGGGTTATACAGTGCTTTCGAAAAGTAACGGATAATTTCATTATTTTTGAAATTGAGAAGTTTTCGAAAAAATCCTCTGGCACGTCGATTTTGTTTTTAAAAAAGGCACTTTTTGACATAGGACCCACATTTGTGACGTCATCGTTGTTCGAGATATGATGTCATCGACAATTTTTTAAATAGCAATAGTAATACATTGAAATTTCTGTTATGTAACACCATAATTTTTCATGATGTATGTATGCAGAATGACACGCTCTTTCAAATGGCATGGGCAAAATTGGGGGTTGCTATTTAAAAAAATTGTCGATGACGTCATATGTCGAACAACGATGACGTCACAAATATGGGTTGTATGTTAAAAAGTGACTTTTTTAAAAACAAAATCGACGTGCTAGGGGATTTTTTCGAAAACTTTCCAATTTCAAAAATAATGAATTTATTCGTTACTTTTCGAAAGCACTATTTAGAAGACTCGTTACAAATCAAAAAGAGCATCGCGGGCCAAATTTAGTCCAACACTTCGGTGGATAACATTGCTTTCTACCCTGATATAAGTTTCATCAGAAATAATTACTACTACAGTTACTAATGAGAATAGCCATGGAAGTAAATCATTGCATGCTTTCAATTTTTTTTGTCATAACTCGCAACAAAAACTGCGGCTAATACTGATTGTTATCCCTATAAATTTGGCAGTATTCCTTATTAAAACATCGCCATTTCTTAGTAACTTGTTTTCAGAAATCGTAAAACCAAGTGTCTATTATTTGGCTCCTGCGGTATAGTAACACATGACATAATGCAATTATTAATACAAATTTCAACATCCTATATCGAAACCAATTATTTGCGTTATGTTATCTCGAAGAGATAACTCCAGTGCCTTATTATTGAGTGTTAAGTTGTTAGAATGTTGTATAAACAATTTATTACGTTATTTAGTCCTACATCAGGATTTATTACTCTGAGCTAAAATAATTAGCATTTTCAGAGGGAAATTCCGATCTGGTTCACTAAATTCCCCGACGGAAACACCTACTATTCAATTAAATTCAATAAATAGTAGGGAATTCTGCAGCAAATGGACGCAATTCTATGACAAACAGGATCTGCAGAAACTCGTTGTCACCTATGGCGACAACTCTGTTAAACACGTTCCAATCCAAATAATAATCTCGAAGGGGAAGTGCCATTATAATTTAAATAAATTTATAATGGTTAACTTAACTAGATGTACAAGATGGTCCTGAGGTAATAGACGAAAATTCATGGGTAGATTACATTAGTCTAATGTGTAAAATTTCCGTGTTAATAGTTTTATACACTATGACTTTTTTATACATTTTACACAAAATGTGTTAAAATTGCTAGTATTATAATAAAGTACACTGAGTGCTATTTACCAGTGATGTGTTAAAAGTACATCATTTTGTGTAAACTTAACACACCTCTGTGTTGTATACTCCTACTCCTGACTGGTTGAGCACGACTGCGCAGCAACAGTATATCAGCGGTTCTAATACACGTCAATACGCCATGTTGGTCGTGTAGCGTTGTTATGTTCAGTTATCTCTCATTCGCTGTGTTCAAATGAAGAACATTTAAACTTAAATTGAGGATCAAAGAAAATAGTAAGTAGTTGCCAAAATATAACAAATATTGCTGATCATTGTGATAAAAAAATTACTCTGCATTCTGATTTTTCTTGCAAATTTAGAAAAAGAAAATGTTATGTTCAGATCATTACCAGTTAATGTTCGTAAATTCCTATTATGTAATGCCTAAATATACAGGTATATCACGTCAATTCGTCACCACCAATAGAAATCTAACGTTTCCATCTGACGCATTCGGATTTGCTACAGCACAAGCTGTGTAAACGAATATGCTCTGAGAGACATGCGGCACACGATTTTATAGGAAAAATATGCGGGTTACATGTATATTTCTTTGTGTCGACTGTTATGAATTGTGAGCGGGTTTATAACATGAGTCGTATATCGTTGGGTATAAGTGCGGTAAAATCGCAATATTTTTGCTTCGGGTCCATTACCTTTGGACCACCCTGTATGTAAGCGTACGGTAGGTATGATATTACAAATCAATTGAGACGCGGTAGGTTACGCAACTAGTCTTCTGCGTCCTAGAGTAAAGTAAGTTGTTGGATTGCAAGAGCGCCTTGGATATTTTTCATAACAAATGTTACTCGATACGTGCGAAGGAAGGACGAAATGGGTCGCTCGTTGCGCAGGCTATGGCTGTTTCGGAATTCATTTGTTTTGCTTTACATAAATGTATAGTTACGTGAGCGTTTTTCACATATCGGGCGTTTCTGAAATTAAACTGACATGACTGGAATAACACGAGATATAAAATCACAACTC
Source organism: Monochamus alternatus (assembly GCA_037114965.1). Taxonomy (NCBI): domain Eukaryota; kingdom Metazoa; phylum Arthropoda; class Insecta; order Coleoptera; family Cerambycidae; genus Monochamus; species Monochamus alternatus. The sequence goes on along the minus strand of CM073426.1, from coordinate 5,033,089 downwards.
AACAAATGGTCAACACAGAAAAACGTCAATGGACCACATTAGTGTGGCGTCACAAATTATGCAACCCACGATGCTTGTGTCATAAGAAATTACATTTCAATTAAGTATTGAGTTTATTATAACTATGTTATAGAAATTTAAAGGTCACATTATTTGATTGAAAAAGAAACATTGGAATCTGATTTATTTCTTTATTAATATAGACGTATTTAAGAGATTTATTAGCTTAAATTCGGCAAATGATTATTATTTGTTAGTTCTCTTACTCCATCAATAGCAAAGCAGAATTAAATTCAATTGAGCAACTAATTTTATTTGGTTTATCTGTCATTTGTAAGAAAATTTTGACTTACGAATATGTATATTGAGATTATATAAATTTTGTGTTTTTTAATTTCTGCCCATTCCTGGAGTTGATGGACATCGTTCTAATTTATGGAGATGTAATAATGCTTTAGCAGAACGATTTTCAGGTAAACATGTGCCAAATGCAGCTACTTTTAACGCGATGTGCAATGAGTGCAAGTATAGTACAATGCGAGAGACATTTGAAACCGAATCGTAGAAGAGATGGAGGTCCAGGTTCACTAAACTTGGAAAATCCAAAAAAAAAATAGTAATAGGTAGTTTCTTCTTGATCTGATTCACTTCTTTAGTAGAATTTGGATTGTAAAACACATCTCTCAGTCCCCTACGTCAGAGGTTTATCAAAAAAATGTAAAACCTCAACGACAATTTTCAAGGTCGGCATATCTGAAGGTTCCAAATACGTTAGAAATCAGCTGATTAACATAACAGACATACTTGATTCTATTTGATAGCTCCGGGCTTGTCTCGACTTGAACAAATGAAGAAAGAAATTGACCCTGCCCTATAACTACAAATTGAAGTCGGGTCGACGTTGAAGGAAAACATTCGCCCTCGGCAGAAGGATTTACTACTAGTGAAGTCTTAAAAATAGCGGTGAAGTTTTCATTGATAATAATTATAAGTTGAAAAATCATTATAAAAATAGGTACTATCTCATAATATGAGATACATTATTACAAAACAGAAAAATAAATTGTTTATGTAGAGGGCATCATAAAGCGTAAACAATATCAGGTTTATAAGTCTATGTGATGTAAATGAATAATGCTAGGAAGAAGTGAAAGGGAATGTCGTGCCGACATAAAATTATTTTTAAGAATGCAAACCTTATGATAAAAAATCTAAAAAAAAATTGGTAACTGATCTGAATTGATTGGATTAAAAAAAAACTTGATAAATTAAATAAGATTTAGGGTGTTTTTTATCTTTTATTCTCAAGATACAGAGGTTATAATTAAATTTTTATAAATACATGGTTATTCAGAACTTATCTAAAAGAATGTGGAAATAGATGCGTCATGAAAAATGGAGTCGATATCGTATTTTTTTATACAATCCTTATAGTTTCAGAACAAAACATCATTGAAGTTAGCATTTTCAACGATTTCCCGGTAAACATGTGCCAAATGCAACTATTTTTACCGCGGTGTGCAGTGAGTGCAAGCGTAGTGCAACGCGAGGGAAATTTGGAACCGATTCGATTTGTTTCTACAAAATTGTATTTGTAAGAGTTCCATGTATTTTGAATTTTTTTTAGATAACTTTTGAATCACCCTGTATATTTTATCAAAACGATTGAGACCAAAATAAAAATTTAATAAAATATGCAGGGTGTTACAAAAATAGTGTAAAATATTTAAGGAGGTAATAGTATGAACCAAAGCAGAAAAGTCTCAATAAACATGGGTCCGCAAAGTAACGGTTGGGGAGATATGGAATGTTTTATGTTTTTTAGCCCGTTTTTTTATTTTGCAAAAACGTTGTGTATTTTCTTATAATAATTGGTTGATGTTTAGTGAAATAAACAGTACGTATTTGATAGTTGTTCTCAGTGTACAAGTTTTCTTTCGCTATGGCTGGTTACTCTAACGCAGAATTAACAGACATGCATTTCATGTATGGTCGTGCTAATGGGAACGCCACCGAAGCGCGACGTATTTATGGTGATGCTTATCCAAATCGCCAGATTCCTTCACAACACATGTTTGGAAGAATTCACCAAAGATTGCGTGATACCGGTTCCTTGAGCAAACAGTGCCATTTATCCGGAAGACCAAGGTCGGTATCCATTCCTAGAGCAGACGAAATTCTAGCACTGGTAAAGCAGAATCCAGGTACGAGTGTTCGGAGAATATCAGCCGAGGTAGGAATCAGTAGTCGTCTTGTTTGTAGAATCCTTCACGAGCAACTGCTTTATCCATACCATGTGCAGCGAGTACAGGCCTTAAATCCAATAAATGATCATCAAGCACGTTTGGTTTTTTTGCCGCTGGTTTCTACGTCATGATGCTAAAGACCCTCGTTTTCTTGCAAACATTCTTTCTACTGATGAGGCCGGGTTCACAAGAAATGGAGTGATTAATTTTCACAATACGCATATTTGGGCCAACGAAAATTTGGACATCATTAAACATTTGGATGGGTATTGTAGGTGACAGGTTTCTAGGTCCTGTTGTTTTCCCAAACCGATTAACAGGCAACAAATGTGGTTCCAGCATGATGGTGCTCCAGCTCATTTTTCCATGGCCGTTAGAGAGCATTTACACCAAACTTTTCCACATAGATGGGTAGGAAGGGCCGGGCCTCTAGATTTCTTTGTTTGGGGATATTTGAAGACATTAGTGTATGGTACTTCTGTAAATAGCCTGGAAGAGCTGCAGCTACGGATTAATCAAAAGTGTCAAGAATTCCAAACCAAGGAAGGGGTTTTCGAAAGAGTGCCTGCTTGAAAATGGACGGAGGGCACTTTGAACATGTTCTGTAACTTTGTTTTTTGTTTGTTAAAAGCTTCTTTTGTCGGTTTATTCCTAATAAAATAAAATGTTTGAAAAACGAATAGTGGTCCATATCTCCGCAACCGTTACTTTGCGGACCCATGTTTATTAAGACTTTTCTGCTTATTTTGGTTCATACTATTACCTCCTGAAATATTTTACACTCTGTTTTTAACACTCTATATATTAAATTTAACAAAATCTTTTAAATAGAAAAATGTAAAATGTAAAGACATTTTACAGACTGTAACTTATTGTCTCTTCACTAGGTACCCACACAATTTTAAGAATTACGAGACGTATTTGCTTTTTTTTCAACGTATTACTTTGTGTTATGGGCTTGCCCTTGTGTTTGTTCAATAAAGTCAATACTATATACCCGGATATTCAGCTAATTAAACAAAAATTAACACTACTTTCACGCACGACAAAAATGAAGGTATGACATTGTAGCGTTTATCTGTAACATACATTTGTAATAATATGCGAATGCCGCCATACAACAGTCTTTCTTCAAGGTAACCTAGGCAAATAAGGGAATGTTTTCTTTTCCTATGCATAACGGACGTAAATTTTCAAATGGTAAACGCTTAAATCTCATTACTTCAGCTGATACTGCTTCGATTATCGCAATGCTTGGACGTTCCTTCAATTCGTTATTCTGATTTATTTTCAGTTTATCTCCAGCAATAAAAATATAACTAACAAATATGCTGATATGAGTGAGAATGTGAACATCATTCAAAGAAAGGTACACTCAAAAAAATTTTTAGGTGATATTCACACAAAGTGTTTAAAAAATTGTAAATTATTAAATATATTTTATGCAAATTACTTATAGAGTATAATAATATAATTTGTACATTTAATTTTACTAATTTTGTCATCAATTATTTTTTATAACTTTGCAAACATTTGTATCAAATTTATACAAAGTATTCAGTAAAGACTTCCTTGGACAAAAATAATGTAAATTAAATCTACTTAATGTACCTTGGTACAATTTTGCTTCAAAAGTTATAGGCTTGAGAATGTAGTTTTTTATTTCATTTTTTTTTTGTGATAATTTCTTATTACTTGGATAATTGTAGCCAAATTTTGAAAATAAAGGTTTTTTGTGAGAAACACGAATATTTAATTGATTTTTTAACAGGGCGTTCTGAGGGCTTGTGCCTCTATATAACTCTTTTCAGATTTTTTTTAAGATCATTAAAAATGAAATAAAAAAGTACTTTTTCAGGTCTATCTTTTTAAGCAAACAAAATAAAATGTGAATAAACGAGTGTTTGTTTGAATTTATCTAGTACTTAATGCCTTTATAATATGTATTCGTTTTTTTTTTAAATATGATAGATAGACCTTGGGAGGATTTCTCGCAAAAACCTCAACCTAGTACAAATAGAGATCAAAGAATAGTGATAGAGAAAATGCGAAAATTAGGACTGACGATATAGAAAATAGAAATTTTCGGAAAAATCGGATCGAATTGAAGTAACGTTAATAGTGACTCTGACGAATACCAGAGGTAATGTTTTTTGCTATTTTTGTGGTGTTGTTATGTAGTATATGAAGTATATGAGAAATATAAATCATCCGCAATGAGTTCCCTTGAGGTGCGACTTCATCTTGGGGAATAAAAAAAATCGCAGGGGGCAATATCGAGGCTATAGCATGGGTGCGGCAACGTTGGAATGTCTTTTTTGCCAAAAACTCTTGCACCATGAACGAGGAATGGGCTGGCGCGTTGTTGTGGTGCAAGATCCAGCCGTTCTCGGCGAGTTCGGGTCGCATACGGAAAACGCGGGAGCCGTTCCAGGACGCCAACATAGAACTATCCAGTTACTGTCTCGCCGGCAGAAACATATTCCCGATGAATGATGTCGTAGATAGCGAAAAAAAACGATCAACATTGCCTTCAGTCGTGACTTGGACATCCTCGCTTTCGTCGGCCGCTCTCCACCCTTTTCCACCCACTGCTGACTTTGTTTACAGGTCTCGGGGTCATACTCAAATATCCAGGTCTCATCTCCAGTGATTACTCGATTCATACCCCACCTTGAACCGTTTTGCCTATTGAAACACGCGTGTTTTCGACATGCACTCGTTTCCATACACCACCTGTAATTTTCGAAGGATTCATGTATGGAAAAGTAAACGGAAATTTCGAAGGAAGTAAGATGTATCTATGAAGATGCATTCCCTGGTCGCCAATTATTTTGTGCAAACACTTTTTCGAATGTTCATAGACGTTTGAGCGAAACGGGAAAAGTAACAGGGAATTTTGTAGATTCTGAGGCGCAAAGAATTGCATGAACAGACGAAAATGTTTTACAAGCGATTGAACAAAATCCTGCAATAAGTACAAGGCAACTGGCAAATGAATTAGGGATATGAACCGTGTTAATGTATAGCCAATCCTCCAAGAGAAGCAGGTATATTCTGTATATCATCTGCAGAAAGTTCAAGCCCTCTCTGAAGCTGATTTTCCAGTCAGCCTGCGCAATTGCCAATGGCTAAGCCAAAAAATGCAACAACAAATAACACAAAACAAACATACAAACAACAACAAAAAAACAACAAATTATAGAAATGGTTTTAGTAGATCTTGAATACCATTCTACAAATTATGCAAAGAATATACATATATTTTTGTGCAGTGCATAACACAATTCTGTTTATAATTCAATTAGGTAATATTTACATTTGTAAGAAATAATCACACAATATTAAATTGCAAAATGTACAGTGACATTGCTCTAAATATTTAATAACTATTTACACAAATGTTCCTGTCAAGATTGTAGGAAGTGCTGTTATGCACAATTTTATAAAAATTTTACATGTATTTCTCCCTGTATAAAGAAATAAGCAGAAAACAACAAGTATTAACATGATTAGCAGGGAGGAGAAGAGTAAACAAATCAACAAACTTGTAACAATTATGAAATCAATTAAATTTTAACTGCAGTAATTGTTTTTTTATCATGGATTTACCAGAATTGGAATTGATATAGTTTCTCATTTATTTAAGCGCAATACAATTAATTTAATTAAGTTCATTAATTAAATTTAAAAAACTCTTGTAGTTCTCTCAAGGAAATTTAAGTTTTTATCGTGCCAATACAAATAGAATAAACGACACCACAACCAGGTTGTTGATATTTAATTTATTAAGTCCATGATTTGGTTTCATTTTATTCTATTAGCAGTTTTGTTGATTTCGAAATCATAACAGTTTTCAATGATTCTGATCTTTCTGATATCCCCATAAAAAAATAAAAAATAATATGCAAAAAAATTGACTGATGCTTCTATTTGGTATAATCGTTATACAGGGCGAACCTTAAATAAGTACAAATATTTTAACTGCAGGTGTAGTTCGTCATATAGATGAGTCTACTGAAAGTCATTTTTAAAAATTTTTAATATTTACGGAGATTTTTTGAAAAAATACCCACATTTTGAGGGTCGCTGATTAGATAGAACAGAGCACTGACGTAACATAGACCAGATGATCCATTCAAGGCGAGACTGCTATATCGTCTTTAAAATATTTTTTTTTCACGTAAATCTGCATAGATTGAATTAAAAAATAATTGTTTTAAGTTATAAGAGAAGTAAATTTGGGTAGGTAGTACACTACGCAGTAATATTTAAACAATTTGCAACGTATCTAGCGCTTGCCTTTCTTGTAAAATGAACAACAGTCTGATTCTGTTCATTTTTTACACATATCAATATGGTTTAAGGACAAACACCAGCACGCCAGTCATTTGTTCTGACCTTAAGCCATAATTACAAGTGCTTAGAACAGGTAACCTTCAACATTCCTGCCTTTCCATAAAAGGTAATTTTACTGCTAACGAGAATATAAGATCAAAGCGCAAAATAAAAAAACTTAACAGCCGAACATTTGAACCAGAAGTATTAGCTCGGACAGAACTGAGAGAAGAACACGAAAATCAAGTTCTCCATGCTAGTGTGTGGCCAGCCTTACAAAAATAATGCTACTTTATATAGCAACCCGTTAGCGAAAATTTATTTTTATTTTACAATGACCCATGTTTCGAAGATATATACAAGTCATCTTGAAGGTCTTTTCAAGGGTCAGGGAACTTTCCTAGTTATAAGAATCACGAAACGAAATAATATCTAATCTCGTTATTGCTGTCATTTTTAATAGCTGGAAATACAGGATGCACCATTAATAATGGGCCACAAAGTAAGAGCGACATCTTTAGGACGAAATACGACGATATAGCTCAATATGTCTTATAGTCTGTTTGGAAATGAAGGAGGGTAATAAAACCCCGAGGTAAGAACCGGCCATGGGCGTGGTAATATTTCGTTTCAGGTAATTATCGGGTAACACTAATGCTAACAGGTAATGGGTGTACATTAGTATATTTTACTGGATACATCATAGGGAAGTAGCCAGTGTATTGTGACAGATCAATCCAGTCTTAGAGCTGAATATACGAAGACGTGCTAGTGTAGTAGAGTAAAATTCGACTTGTGTTTAGTGACTATTGTGCCAGTGGATATAATATTGTTTGGGTAAAATGTCGAGCTTACGTACCTGCTAAACGCGTGAAAAGATGTGCGCTGTCTCAGAATGAGAAGATTATTATATTAAATGTATTTAATGCATTGAAACACCAAAATCCTACCGACATCGTGGAAAAGTGTTCCAAAATGACAGGGATTGGAAAATCGACTATCTACAGACTTTTAAAGGAAACAAAAAATGAACAAGATACTGTAAATTCCCCAAAATCATCTACAGGGAGGTCAAAAGCCGTTATAGATGATTTCTTCAAAAATGTCATTCGCAAAAAAGGACAGTCATTTTATTTTAAAAAAGAAATACCAACGCTAAACAAAATTTTACGTGAACTTTCAGAGGACAACGGATTGCCAACAATCAGTAGAAGCAAATTATGGGCCGTCTTACGAGAGTTCAATTTTTGCTGGGAAAAGCAGAATAGGAAGTCAGTTCTTATCGATAAAGATGAAATTATTTGTTGGCGAAGATCCTACTTAAGATCAATTAAAAAATTCCGTGACGAAGGGAGGAATATTTATTATCTAGACGAAACTTGGGTCAACGAGGGATATACTGTAACAAAAGTATGGCAAGATAAAAATGTAAAAAGTTTTCGACAAGCATTTTTGGATGGACTTTCAACAGGGTTCAAGGCACCTTCAGGTAAAGGACGAAGATTAATAGTGACACATATAGGGAGTGCCAGTGGTTTTGTAGATGGCGGTTTACTTTTATTTGAATCTAAAAATACAGGTGACTATCACGAAGACATGACGCAGATGTTTTCGAAGAGTATTTTACACAGATGTTGGATCTTATTCCTCCGGGGTATGTAATTGTCATGGATAATGCCAGTTACCATTCACGGCAGATCGAGCGGACGCCTATGACTGCTTGGAGAAAAGCCGATATAATTCAATGGTTATCCGGAAAAAACATTTCTTTTGAAACAAATATGGTGAAAAAGGAACTTTTGACACTTGTCAATCTTAATAAAGGTCAAAAAAAATATGTTATCGATGAAATGACAACAAATCGCCAATTAACGGTACTACGGTTACCACCTTATCACTGTGAACTTAACCCAATCGAAGTAGTCTGCGCGCAGGTAAAAGGAGATGTAGCGCGAAATAATACGACGTTTAAATTAAGTGACGTGAAAATTTTGTTAAAAAAATCCTTGGAACGAGTAACTGCAGATAACTGGCAAAGATGTATACATCATGTACAAAAAGAAGAGGAGAAAATGTGGGAACTCGATACTTTAATTGACGTTACTGTGGAACCTATCGTTATCAATCTAAAGGACGAAGATAATTCATCAGAATATTCAGAGGATGAATTTTAGTATACCTACTTTTTTATTTTCTTTATTGTACATTTATACAACATTACATTTATTCACCATAATTTGAATTTTCAAAATATGGATATTTTTGTGTGGAATAAAAGTCTATCCATTAAATTTAAATAAATATTTTGATAATAATATTGAATAATTTTATTTGAATTACTAAAAACAGTAAAAACCCTCTTAACCCGGTTATGATGCTTAAAGTGGCCTCATGTTTTGAAATTTTGTTTTTATATTGTTTACTTATAAGAGAAATGGACCGAGAAATTGAAGCGGCATAGACGAAGACGGATTGTCGGGGATTAAATTTTAGCTACCTGCTACAATTTAGTACGGTTCGATCACACAAAGTTTTTTTAAAAGTACAACTCATCTATACCGATAATACATAATATAAAAATACTGAATATAAGCACCAGTACTACATTTATTTACGATTTGCATACATAATAAGCTTTTATTACTCTCTTTCATTTCTAAACAGACTATAGTAAAGTATTGATGTGTCAAAGTGAGAAATTTGGTAAGAAAAGGAATCATAATTTATGTATTAAATCAGATTCTACCATAGAAGACGTCATTAACAATACCTGATGAATTTCTCTCTTATTTTGTGTTGACGAAACGTTCTGATCCGGTTGACTACAAGATCTTATAGGCCAGGATAAGATCTTGTATGTAAAAATCGTACATTTGGTAGAACTTGATAATTCCTACCGTTTTCAAAAACACTGTCCCAAAAGATCTTTGTTTACAGGTGGTTTCAAAAATGCTTTTGAAATTATTTTCTTATCGTTGAAGTGCTTAATAAAAAATACATTTATTTATAACTGAAAAGTATGCAGATATTGCTTTTATATGGGTATTCCAATGGGAACGCCAGACAAGCAGACCGACGAAGATACCCAAATAGTCATCAACCTGCCCGCACAGTTTTTAGTGGATCATTTCATAAGCTTCGAGAAGAAGGTAACCCCGCTCCAAAAAAGGCCATTCGTTCTACTGAAGTGAATGTACAAAATGAAGAAGATATAATAGATGCTTTCATTGCCAATTCCTCAATTAATGTTTGGCGTATAGCAAGTTATCACCGAATTTTGTAAGGCATGTATTGAACAGAGAAATGTTAATCAATTTCATCGCCAAAATATACAAGCGTTACATGCTGGAGATGCTCTTCAGCGATTAGAATTTTGTCGCTGGTTACTTCAACAACGTGTACAAAATGAGAGATTCAGTTTGCTTGTCATGTGGTCTGATGAAGCGTATTGTACTAGAAACGCCGTAAATAAAATTCGCATGCAATTAGAATTGACCAACGTTTCAGTGTCAACGTTTGGGTAGCATTTTCAACAATAATTTACTGCCTGTACATCTTTTAAATGATCGATTAAATGCATATCTGAATAGAACTTTCTTGGAAAACAACTTTTTTGATTTTATTGACATAGGGCTTAATATTGTTCAAAATATGTGGTATCAGCACGATGGTGCTCCACCATAAATAATCATTTCTTGAATAAACAGATAGATCAGCAATGTTCAATAACATGACCACCGCGCTCTCCAGATCTAAATCCTTTGAACTTTTATTTATGGCAACATATGAAGCAGCTTGTTTACCATGTTGAAACCCGTCAGCAGTTACTTGAAAGAATTCAGGATGCAGCTAACCTCAGATAAGAAACAATCCAAATCTCATTCCTCAAGTGACGGAATCTGTAGTTTGCCGATGTGAGGCAAGATTTTGTTGTATAGTTGCCGTATAAACAAACACTCTTATAATGTTTATGTGACGTATGCTGTTTGTTTCGAAAACGTTTCTGTAGCTCTTATAAAATACCAAATTGTTAGTTGTTTTTTTCTTGTAAATCATTAATGCAACAAGAAATTCTACGTATTTTTTCTCTAAAACAATAGACTTTGCGGTAAGAAAGAGTGCCAACTGTGTACAACATTAATCATTGAATAAGGAAATTATAAAAATATTAAGAGCGCAAAAGTTATCAACAGATAACTAGCAGTATGAATAGGCCAAGGTCTCCTCTGACGTTAAGTCAAAACAAATGTCACATGACTTTCACGACCTTGAACAGTATATACCTGAGCCAAAAATCGATTTAATATTTTGAAGGATTTGAAAACAGTTATTTTGTTTTTAAATTTAACACACTGTATCTCAGTAGGCGTAAGCCATAGAAAGGAACCTATATTTTGAATGGAGATATAAATATCCGAACACCCTGTATAGTACGTACAGTAATTTTACTAATTTTTGGTAAATCGGCTAATTATAAAAACGTAAAATAAATTTAACAAGTAACTTTGAGAAATTAAAAAATGCAAAAAGTAGTAATTAAAAAGATTTGCACCCTGAATTCTGCATATGAAAATTAACAAAGCCAAACAATTGAAAAAAAAACTGAATTGAAGAATATGGATAAAGATTTGTAAGAAAGATTTCATTGGATTAGACATTCAGCAATGGTTTTAGGAAATGCATTTATCTGCCAAATCTACAGGGCGTTCGCCAAAAGATGGGCCATACTATAAGGCTGGTTTCTTTGGTCAAAGATAATGTGATTTAAATTAACTTACCTTCGTAAAATTTTTGTTTCTTTAAGAAGTCAGAGGCCTGAAAATAGACAGGTTGGGCAAGTTTCGATGGTGTTATATCTCATTAAGTATAGGAGATAGAAAAATGAGCCCCCCCCCACTCTCAATTTCTTTTTTTAAGAGAAAATTAATGGCAAAACCAAAATGACCTATCGTCTTTTGTTTTTGAGCTATAACCTAAAGTTGTATTTTTTTAATACAAACCATAGGTGGCCATGGGCTAGTTGAAATTGTTATCTCTTTCCATTAATTATGTTATATGTGGGATTAAATATGATTATTCGCCATTTTACTGAGGAAACAGTTTATTCCAGAGTGTCAATTTAATTTTTTACAAGACATTTAGAAGGAATCATGAAAGAATGAGTTATTAAACAAATAATAGTATTATTAAAATGATATGTTGACAATAACAATCATTCTAAGAATGTATCCAAGACGTAACTAAATTAATGTACGGAAAAGGTAAATAACATTGCCGATATGTAACAATCGAAACGAAAGTGTCAAAGATTGATAAGAGGTAATTATTTCAAATGGCACACGCATACTTCAAGAAAATGAAAGAAATAAAATATGCTATAATAAATCATTTTCTCAATAAAATGGCAAATAATCATATTAATGGAATGAGAAGAAAATAACGATTTCAACTAGCATATGGCCACATATAGTTTCTATGTAAAAAACATGACATTAGGTTATAACTCAAAAATTAATAATGTTACAAAAAAATTATGCACGACACTGGACTCTAAGACTCAAGTGTCTGAAGAACGTATTAATTATTTTTTTCTAACTTTACAAACAACCAAATTACAGACATGTATCGTAAAGTGGAAAATTTAGAATTTTGTTTATTACTCGAAAACAAAAGACGATAGGTCATTTTGGTATTGCCCATTAATTTTCTAAAAAAAAGAGAATGAGAGTAAGGGGGTAATTTTCTCATATAGTTAACATCGAAATTCGCCCACCCTGTACACTTTTTATTTAAATTCTTTAGGATAATTTTTTATTTGTTACGTAATTGTACTTAAATTTTGGAAAAGAAGATATTTTTGAGGGGTAAACACGAATATCTAATTGATGTTTGAGTTAAATGTACAGGGCGTTCTGAATACCTGTATTATTCCTTTCAGATATTATCAAAATAATTAATTAATTAAACCTTCATTATAAAGAATTGAAACGAATTTTATAATGGCGCAGGAGCTCAGAACGCCCTGTGCATTTAACGCAAAACCTAATCAGATCGTGTTTATCTTACAAAAACACGTTAACATCAAAAATTGAGTACAATTACCCAATAAATAAGAAAATTATCGTGAACAAATTCAATGAAATCTTCAAAAATTGTACTAAGGTAACTTCAATTAAAATCGCATTATTTTTGTCCAGGGAAGCTAGCCTTAAAGTACGGTTCATACTTTCCTGAACACCCTGTGTGTCTGAGACCCGAGAAGACCAAAAGGCGGTACGGTACCTGGCGTGGTCGAGGTCCTGGGGGTCCTGGGGCTGCCGGGCACCTCGACGTCGTTGATCTCGTAGTTCTCCGACCACGTCTTCGTCAGCACCGGCCTGGCCTTCTTGGCGACGACGCCGTTGTTGGCGCAGTGATCCCCGTTCGTAGTAGCCATCCTACACGCGCTTTCTGGACACGTCACGTGCGTCAAAGGTTTGGATTTAAATTCGCTACGCTCCGTCACGATACTGAAAACGGACTGACTCTGCCCCGTCTGGCGGAGAGTATATATCGCGGCAATATAGCAGGAGATCGCGCCGAAGGAGGAAATTTCGACGAGCGGGATTCCCTCTTAACGACTGGTTTAGCTCCTGATTTTCTATATACAAGATGTTGCGGTTTTACTTATCAGGCTTTAGCACATAGACGAAATGAGTATCTAAATTTTGAGGGGTTAATAAGAGGATGTAGAAGTCAATAGATCGTACATTATACAGGTTGAGTCAGTTTTTTGGAGACAAACTTTAACAGAAGATAGAACACGTGTTTTTAAGAGGAAAAGTTCCTATAAACATATGTCGTAGAAGGCTTCGTTTCTGCCTACTACCATAAAATATTGTACAATGAACTATACAGCTGATTGTTGAAAAGCTATTTTGTCGAAAATGTTCAATTTCTGACACTAATGACAAGTATACGTTCTTAACTAAAAAATAATGTAGGTTTAAGGTTTTTTAATAAAAAACGTGATAACGTTAGGGCTAAAAAAGATACACTCACATTTACGTCACAAATATGGCGGATGTGGCGCCTTCTCACATCCAAATGCATCTATTGTCGAATTTTTCAAATTGATACAGTCACTGTAATTATTATGAAACACACTTTTTAAATTCCAACTCTAACACCCTGTATCTTTATTATTATCAATTTTTTATTAAGATAAGTTAGAAACTACATTTACCAGACAACCGAAAATAGGAGAAGAAATTGCAACCAGATTAATGTCGAAATAAAAATATTTTTCGGCAAACAAGGATAAGACTATACAAGACAGTATCAACACAAGTAGTCAAACGCCAGTGAAACATAGACGTTGAGTAAACTAGAACAAATAAGATACAATGGATGTGTGGGAGAGTAAAATATTGAGGATTTTTTTTTAAAGAAAAAGGAACAGAAGAAGGATGACATATCTAATGAGGAAATAAAAAGTTATATAAAGAAGTGAGCATAGTAAGCGTAGTAAAAGCATAAAGATTAAGGTGGCTAGGACAAATTGAGAGGATGCTGGAGGTAAGAACACCAAAAATGGAAATTTAAACAATTGGTATTAAGAAGAGGAGAGAACGACCGAAAACTAGATGGAAAGTGGAGAAAGACCAAGCAAATACAAGTTGACAGATGAAAAGAGCTTGCAAGGGATAAAACGAAATAAAGAATAGTCAACCAAGCAAGCCATGGACATTCTAGATTCGCAAGGCGAGATTATTATATGTTACGGTTCAAGTGTAAACTTGATTAGTTTGTAAACTAGCTGGCTAGCATACAAACTAACTGAACCGTTGGTTATTTTGAAAAAAAATGCATATTCTACAATATTAGCGAATATTTTATACACTAACTCACTTGCTTGGCTAATTTGCTTGACATAGTCAAAGACATTTATTTTCTTTCAATCGTTAGTTTATAAACCAATTTGGTCTAGCTAGAATGAAAACATATAGTAACACAAAATAGTCAATTCTTTGTAATACACTCTGTATCTGTTAAAGGAGGCATTTTTGTATATAGATAAGTATACGTATAGGGTTAAATCGTCATATTTTGCCGCCAAACAGACACAGCCAAAAGGATGACCTGCTTTTTTATTACACCCTGTATTACCAATAAAAATAGTAGCTTTGCGTTCGTACAATTGTTTTTAGGCATATTTTTTTTAGGAGACATAAGAAAACCACTTAATATTTAACTCTGAACATTAATTAATTTAAAAAAAATTCAAAGTAACTAAAGTAAATAAATAAAACTGCTAGAAAACTTTGAAACCGCCTAAATATATTTACAGAAAACAAATATATGTTATGTTCTTTATTTTACCTAAACTACCATAACCTTCAATTATGTTTTGCTAATACAGTAATTTCCAGACGGATTTTGTATGGAAACGTCGTAGAATCTCCAGTGTTACTGCTACCTCATTTGAAAATTTTAAATTCAACATAAAATAAAAGCGAATCATTACTTCCGCCTTTCTGAGCACTATTACGTGCTACGACATTATTTAATATCAAATTGAAAACTGCAAAAATGTCAAATTCAAAATATTGGTTACTTATCTGCTCCTTTTTGGATAAAATGTTTGTATGCTAATGCCAATTTGATGTAGGATCCCAAATGACTGTCCAGTGCTATTTTTAGACCTACCATACTAAATCACAAATAGGCAAAGTATAAAATATTAATGTATTAACTACTTTACGAACCTGTAAAAAAACTGCTAACTCATTCGAAAAAGAAATAAGAGTACTTCTGCTAGAACGTCTTAGTTGCTATTACGCAAGTCTTTTTAAATTAACGTGATATTGCCTCAGTCTTTTATCTGTTGGTAAATATGACCTTTGATAGTATATAATTAATTAATAAGTATTTGGTGAAGTGGTAAATATACTCAACGAGGAGAACTGTTGCAAAAACCTGTGCCGGACTAGTTCATTTTATTAGTAATGTCACAACATTGCGAAATGCCCGTAGACATTTCTGCCCAACCCCATTTTTGCATTTTTGTCATGTTCATACATTCGTCTACCATTCCAATATCGAATGTTATCTACTAATGTTTATGGAATATGGAATTAGATAAACAAATATTTATATTTTTAATATATTCAAAAATTTTAAAACAGAAATATGTCTCCACATATAAAAAAGTAATGATATGGATAGTTGTGACGTACCCTAGAATTATAAAATGTCTCGACAACGCTATTTTTAGATAAAATTTCTATTGTTAACATTGAAACATACACGTTTGTAGAAATAATTTGCTTATAGTGAAAAGTATTGTATACATGGTTTTTAGACTAAACGTATACAATGTTAACTATGGCTAAATACAGTATGCGCCAAAAGTATGGAATAAATTCAATAAAATCTAAACAATTATTTTTTGGGAAAAATCCTCGAACAGGTCGATTTTTAATTTTAAAAATACATATTTTAGCATAAAATGCGATTTTCAAATGTCATTTGTTTTCGAGTAATGACGTCATCGATTTTTTTTAAATGGCAACACCATATTTTTTTCCTTGATTCTGAAAGATTGTTTAATTCTCAGACAGTACTAAAATTTTGCCCTCTTACATAGGAATGTTTTCGAGTAAATGATGATTGAATGTTAGAAAACGTAAATTTTATCCATAAAAAAAGTAACAATTTTGAGGTATGTAAAATAAAATACAAATGATTAAATTTTATACTTAAATTAAATGTTCGAATTGCCATCCACCAACTTCTTGAAAATGCGCAAGTCTGTGAAGAAATTCTTCTTGCACATTATGAATGATTTCTGGGGTAACTCTGCGTATTTCGTCCCGAATGCGATTTTGAAGTTCTTCTAAATTACGTGGTTTATTAATGTACACTTTTGACTTCAAGTATCCCCATAAAAATAGTCAAGAGGTGTAAGATCTGGAGGTCTTGCAGGCCATTCTATCGGTCCACGTCTGCCGATCCACCTCCCAGGAAAACAGTTGTCCAAAAAATCTCGTACAGGGCGCGCATAGTGTGGAGGTGCGTCGTCTTGCTGAAACCATATGGTATCGTCAGGAATGTCAGGGTCATTATCGTTAGGAAAAATTACTCCAAGAGCTGGAACAAGGTCATTTTCTAGAAACTCTAAATATCTTTGTCCTGTAAGGGTTCCTTCAAAGAAGAAAGGCCCTACTATTCTGTCGTCAACTATTCCAGCCCACACATTTAATTTCTGAGGGTGTTGGGTATGTGTCTCTGCCATCCAATGAGGATTTTCCCGACTCCAATATCTGCAAGTTTGACGGTTTACTGTACCATTTAGACAAAATGTGACCTCATCTGAAAAAAATATTTGCCGGTGCAAATTTGTATTTCCTTGACATAAATCCATTAGAATTTCGCAGAAGTGTAAGCGGCGATCGGGATCATCTTCATTGAGTTCCTGCACAAGTTGAATTTTGTAGGGATGATATTTTTCCTTCCTCAAGATACATAGCACTGTGCTCTGATTAGTGTCATTGTTTAATGCAATCAATCGTGAAGAATTATGAGGATTATCCACCATACTTATCAAAATGTCCTGTTTCTGATTTTCATTAATGCTTGGACGTCCAGGTTTTGGAATATTTACAACATTGCCAGTTTCTCTAAATTTAGACTCTACCTTACTGACTGTTGATTGGCTGATAGGGCGATCTGGATATTTTTCATTAAACAAATCGCAAACTTCCTGCTGAGTTCTAGTCATATTCCTGCATCCGATAAAAATTAAAATTTCAATTCTTTGAGTAACAGTTAAAAGTGCCATAATACTTTAAATTGAATAATAATTTCTATGTCACTTACAATACTTATTAGAAAGTCGGTGTGACAATGACACTTTGCAAAGATTTTCACCTACGTGATCCATAAAAGACTATGGAATTCGAAAAACTAAACTTGATAACGTTTTTGCTTTATTTTATTTGATTTACGTTTTCTAACATTCAATCGTCATTTACTCGAAAACTTTCCTAAGGGCAAAATTTTAGTACTGTCTGATAGAGAATTAAATGATCTTTCAGAATCAAGGAAAAAAATATGGTGTTGCCATTTAAAAAAAAATCGATGACGTCATTACTCGAAAGCAAATGACATTTGAAAATCGCATTTTACGCAAAAATATGTATTTTTTAAAGTCGTCTTGTCGCGAGTATACAAATATTTTAAAACGAAATAGACAAAAATAAGTATTCGCGGCATCACCCTGCAAAAAATATCAAAATTTATTTATAAAGCAAACGAAAATTTTTTCGAAACTATATGAAATTCTATTTGTCAACGACTATGAGGTCCGTCTAGAGAGTAGGCAACCAGCAACACTAAGCTGTAAAATTCATTGTCATAATTGAAATCCTGTGTTTACGTTGTGTTTTTTTGTGTCCTCCTTCATTTTTAAACGTTTCATAGTTATTAAATGAAGAAATTTATATCGGGTACAGGGTGTCTACTTTTATTTGTGTACAAATCCGTAAAAACTTTATTCTTCAAGATAATCAAACATTTTTTTTATTCTGAATGACATCGAAGACCTGCTCTGAGTGCTATGATTTTTTTATATCCCCGAAATTCAATAAAAGCGATTTTTTTATTTAAAATCTGATAGAGTGGTGTCAATCAGGACCCCTCAAAACCCCTATGTGTAAAATTTAAACAAAAACTATACAGAGTGTTTTCTTCTGCACGTTCTCAGTTTTATTTATATAAAAATTTGTAAAACCTATATTTTCCAAAATAACGCAACAAATATTTTTAAGTTTAAAATGGCATCCAACGCACCTTCTTCAAGGCCTGCTATGCTGTACCCTCGGAATTAAAAAAAATGTTTAGCGATTTTTTTATTTAAAATCTGCTAAAGTGATGCTACTCAGGGTCCCTCAACACCCCTATGTGTGAAATTTTAATAAAAGCTATATAGAGTGGTTTGGCTGCTTCCGGGCTGTTGGCCAACGTTTTACGTGTACAAATTTGAAAACTTTATTCTTCAAAATAATCCAACATTTCTTTTTTTGTTCCTACTTTGGCGATCCAAGGCCTGTTATAATTTCTTATGTCTCCGAAATTTAATGTAAACGTTTAGCGAATTTTTGATTTACAATCTGATAAGGTGGGGTTTTGATTTACAATCTGATAATTTGAAAGGCATTAGACGAATCAAGTGTGAGCCATGGAATTATGTCAAAACAGTATGAATTAATGTCGTCTGCTATGAAAAATAAGTCTCATAAACAACACCGTGTCGAAGTTAAAATGAAATAAAATAAATAAAACATTTATGAATTAACTAACAAAATAAATAAATACAAATAAGTTTTTTAATTTATTGGACCTTTGTCCACCAAACCACCCTCTAGTTCAAGTTCTAATTCTACGTGAGTGGGCCAAAAACTAGCCCTCCACTGCGACCCTGTGGTCTATTGTGGCTCACCACCCTCTAAAAGAATACATTTTTCAATACGCTTCCTATTATTGTGCTGTTTTTTAATATAAAATAAAGTTTTTACAATTTTTTCTAAAAATCAAACTCTGAAAATGTGTAGAAAAAAACACTCTATATAGTTTTTGTTCAATTTCACAGTAACACCACCTTATCAGATTTTAAATAAAATATCGCTAAACGTTTTTACTGAATTCGGGGAGTATAAAAATAATCATAGCAGGCCTTGGATCGCCATCTTACATGCCGTGATACGACTAGAAGGAGCGGTCTTCGATGTCATTTAAAACATAAAAATATTTGTTGCGTTATTTTGAAAAATAAAGTTTTTATACGCAGTATAATTGAAATTACAGTTAAATTTCGTATACACACTTCTCTGCTGTAACAATTTGTTTATGCTTTAGGTGATAAAAATCTAGGTTGTAACACTGCTTGGTCACTAGCTCAACTCGAAAGCGACAGTGAATTAGACATGCAGTAATCTTAACCTTGACTCGAATGATCATTCTACATTGCTCGTCGAGCTGTAACAGATATATTTTTTGAGTTATGCGTATTTTGAAAATGATTCAGAGGCGAATTTTTACAGTCTCTTTTGAAGAAAATTGCCTGAGGTGGGTAGCTAGTAGCTACTTTGTATATGAAGAAAAAATTAAAAGATGCAGGGAAAAGTGATACACATGATAAAAGAACAAAGCAATGAACAAAGAAATATGAAACACTCGAACTTTGATATTCCTAAATAGCTTTAATTATGTTTCGAACTTTCTAAAAACTGAATATTTACTTGTGCCGCAAATACTATTTCTCTGAACGAGAAATACGTAAGTGGTAGTAATAGCCGTTGGTAGTTCTTGGCGTTGGGTTTAACCACTTCAGTTGACGTCATCTCAGTTGGAACAGGGAATTTACACATGCTCTGCAGTCTACTTTGTCCCCGATTCCAAGAAAATCGCTTTCAGCTTTGCTTCTCTTCATAATTAATGATAAAATTAATAGAATATTTTTTCTTATTAATTATATATAATTATACCCTATTATTACATAATATGATTGATATACGAATACATAAAACATATTAACAGGAAATGTTCTTGAAAATGATTATAAATCATGAATTTACAGATAAAGCAACTTTTAGTTTTTGAAACAAAAATTGAAATTGTTTCTTCTATCACATCTGTCTTGGAAACAACTGAATACACCCTTAAAGCGCTGACACTACAAGAAACCCATGAAAATTCTCACAACTCTCTAGAGCCTCTAGTTCTAAGTAAATTTATTTATGCTGTAGATTACTACCGTCGAAACTCATTCAATCGATTTCAATAATCGTAAAATTCTATTCCGATAACCATTAAATCCAGTTTACGGTGGATCCATTAATTGATATTATCGTAGATTACTACAGTAGTTGCGGTTTAGCTTTTACCGCCTACTTGTCACAACAGAAGCAATTACGTTAAGAAGTAGTAGGTAGTCTGATTAATAGTTTTTCCAGTTTATGTTTCCGTTGATTAATAACAAATAATTCTCGGAACTGTCTGAGGTGGTTTATAAAGTAATCATGAATGACCCTCTAGTCCAGTTTTTCATCTACAGGTTGTTTCAATTTTTGAAATGCCGAAACACGATAATTTGATTTTTTCTCATCTTTCGGTTATATAATAATTTATTTGTCTTCAATCCCCTAACCCCCAGCTACTCCTACTTTTTTTCAAATGGAAACATAAGGCATGAGGGGGCTCGTTGAAAGGCTTAAAGAAAACCGAATCGAGCAATATCAAATAAACAAGTTTTATGTTTTCAATAGCAAGGTTTCTAGGGTTGTATAAAACAGTTACTTAACAAGTGAAATAAAATTGAATTGCCTTCCAGTGTTATCCTTCATGAGTTTGCACATAATAAAATAAAGAATTTGAAACTGTACCTATCACTGCTAACGCAAAAAGATGTATTTTTTATGATGCGTCTTTTTAGTACCACTTGCTTACCAGGCTTTTTGGTTATTTTTTTTAAATCAAGTTATTTACTGAATCGCAATGATATTGTCGGAAAGGTAACGCATCGAAATCTTGATATTGCTTAGATGTGGAGACAAAATAAGAAGTCAGGCTGAAGTGCGCGATTTATTTAATGCGAAATATCCCGAAAACCAAATCTCGCAAGGAACTGTTAGTACACAAATTTGAGGAACACGGTACAGTACAGACTTTGCCGAAAACTGGACGGGCACGTGCTTTGAATGAGGAAAAGAAATTAGGCATTGCATTAGAACTTGTTGAAAATCCTCATACATCAACTGTTTCATTGGCCCGCAATCACGATGCTTCTCGAACTGCAATTCGAATGTTTTTAAAACAAGAGAAATACCACCCCTATAAGGTATGTCTTGTCCAAGAGCTTTTGGAAGACGATTATGACAGGCAATTACAATTTTGTGAGGAAAGGATGAGACAGTGTGACGACAATAATGGTTATAAATAAAACGTACTTTTTTCAGATGAAGCTACGCAACTATAGCTTTTGGTCTTCACACTGGACATGCGAATCGCATACGCAACACCTACGGAAAGTTAATGTATCGGCAGGTATCATCAACAACAGAATCTTGGGCCCATTCTTTTTTGAAGAAAATCTTACTGCCGCACGCTACCCGGATTTCCTTACATTTGACCTGATACCTGCTCTAGCTGTTCTTCATGAAATTGATCCAGATATACCGAATGAAAGAATTTGGTTCCAACAAGATGGTGCTCCCCTACATTTTGGTATTGATGTTCGATTGTTCGAAGACACTTAGATGAAATGTTTCCAAATCGTTGGATTGGTAGACGGAATACAGTTGAATGGCCGCCAAGATCGCTCGACCTAACGCCCCTGGATTATTTTCTTTGGGGATATTTGAAAGAAAGAGTCTGCCAGGACAGACCGGATAATATTGAGAATTTAAAGAACAAGATTAGGGCGGAGATGCATAATTTACCAGCTGAAGTCATTCGGAATACTGTAGACAGTTTTTACTATCGTCTTGGAGAATGCCAAATAGTGATTGAAGGACATTATCAGCATTTGCGGCATTGAGTTGATTTTTGTAAATTATTTAGTTGCTCAATTTCTAAATGAAAGAAAAACGTGTTATTGAAAACATAAAACTTGTTTATTTGGTATGGCTGAATTCGGTTGCCTATAAGCTTTTCAACGAGCCCCCACATGCCTTATGTTTCCATTTGAAAAAAAAGTAGGGGTAGTTGGGGGTTCAAATGATATGAATCATATTCCGTACTTCTGGCCATCCCTGTATAATGAATTTTGCGATTTCTATTGAACTGCTGACGTATTCGAAATAGTTCTTAGTTGTTTCATTCACCAATAGAGATTTAATGAAATGTCTGCTCTGAAGTTCCAGAAGTTCAAAAACTGTTTGAGCGAGTGTCATTATTATTGCAAAAGCATGTACATACCTACAGTTCATCTATAAATATTAAAGAGTTGACTGACTTCTCAAAAATCAGATTCTTCCTTAGTCAAAAGCGCGTGTGATATTTTTTGGAAATAATTAGATGAGAAATAGACGAATGGAAACTTTTTAATGAAGTTTCATTAATTAATTAACTGACCACATTAATTAACATGCATTCATTAAATAATCACCAAACACTTTATAAAAATTAAAACTATCGAACGTCTATCGATAAGAACAAGCACCCATAAGTAATGTTCATCGACGCCAGTGTACTGAAATGTAATGTCTTGACACAAGCCTACTTAGAAAATCACCACAAAATTCATTGAAACTTTTAAATGCAAATAACTCCCATTCTTTCTGACTTATCTTGTATATTCATCATATAAATTGTTTTATTATTTAGCTGCCAAAACGTTCTTGTGTGTAAATTTATAAAATAGTTCAGATGCTAACAACAAAATAATGGTATTTGCCGCTATAATAAAACAAATATGTATTTCGAAAGCAATAATAATACGGCAATAAAATATAATTGAAAGAATCTCATTCTTACCATAATATAAAGAGTCTTACAACAGACAAAACATAACACTTGTAAAATCAATAAAAACACGTATACAGGGTGAGTCAATTTTTTGTAGACAAACAGAAGATAGAACACGTGATTTTAAGAAGAAAAGTTCCTATAAACATATGTCGTAGAAGGCTTTGTTTCCGAGATACAGAGTGTTGAATATAATTTTTTGTTATCGAATTTTGATTATAACTTATAAAGGAATGCTTAGATTTTTATCATATTTGAGGGATAATGCCTATCAATTAAAGGGGATAAAACAAGCGATAAGAATGTTCGAAAACTTGCACAGTTTCGTAGTGGAGGGGGTGCTCAACCTCTTTCTTAAACAGAACTACGCCAATGACTATTTAAAAAAAATGTTATTTTCATTATCTACATACAGTTTACCAAAAATAATTTGTAATACCCCTATTACCACTCCTTGATGCATGACTAGTGTAACAAACATGTTTGCAGTTTAACTTAAAAAAAAACAGCATAATACTTTCTCCTGCGCTTTGTTGTGTGATCCTGCGACGCTCAAAACCAATCTTGCCAATTCGATTAAACAAATTCCCGTTTTTTTACTACGACAGAAGAAACCTTGGCTTTGTTGTTGTCTTGCGATCAATAAATAAACACGATATTACTATCACAATAAAAAAAAAACAATTATTAAACAGTTTTAGACACATATTGGTAGTTATTTCCCAATTTTTTAACCGGTAAACTTTACGATCACGTACACCTTACCGTCCTTGCTGAGTAGCGAAAGAAAGAGGAACAATAACCCAAATATGATCCCGACAAGGTCTAGTTTAAGGTCAATAGCATTCAGAGCCGGAACTGATCGGTAATAGGAAGTTTATAATTGAGAAAAGTATATCCTTTATATTATCGTAAAAGATAGCATAGGAAAGGAACGATTATTATCTATGGAACGTCAAGCAGACGACAATAACCCTGATTAATTTTAGGTCAGTGTTATGCCACCCCTTTTTCCATTATTCTCTATCTCTATTTTACTTGCAATTTTGTACGTGATTATAAAGTCTTCACTTCGATGTACAATGTACATAATGCTTAAATTTTCATTGCCTATTGGAATTTTGAAAATTATAAGATCTACGAAAACTCTGAAATTGTGGCAAACGCAAATGCTGTTTAAAAATTGAAAAAATTATGAATATTGGCAAAGATTTCCTGAAAAAAAAAACAAATTTTAATTCTTCGGATCATCAACCTCATATTCTTAAAAACGGACCTGGATGATTTATTTCAGATTTTCAAATATCTCATTTTTCTAGACATCTAGTCTGATAATTGCCAACCAGACAAATTTTAAATAATATTATTAATTAAAAATGCCTGTTAACATAACGTTAAGGTCGCCATATTTCTCTCTGTAAAATGATCAAATCTGTGGTGTTTTTTAAGTACAAAAATCTTGAAAAATGAAACACGTTAAACAAAATCTATATATGAACATTAAAATTCTTCATCTATTATATAACTTTTAAAAAGCGTTTGCAAGACACATTATTTTGCTATTCTAACCCCACATTTTAACAATTATTTTCACATATTTATAAACAAAAGTGAACAGTCTTATATGCAGGACTATGTAAGTGTATCTTATAACAATATTTAAATCTACAGTTAAATTTAAAAAATACATATTTTGAAATATTTCTGTACCTAAATTTGTTGGTTAGACCGCTTTCTGTGGTTACATATACATGTCGTTGGTTTAAGAAATTCAGGGTGTTCAATGTTTTATTCGTTTTATTAAGTTGCCTTTGAAAATTCGCAGGTGGCGTGAGATAACATTCCTGCTATTTGCTAAGCTCTATATTATTCAGTTCTTAAATATCTAAAATTATTTGTATTTGTAGAAAACGCCTTAATGGCTCTGTATCTCGAAATAAAATAAACTTAGACATAAATATTATAGAAACTTTTGTCCTCAATCTTGTGGTGCTATGCATTGTACTATTTTCAATGGCAACCTGTATTTTTTGCAAATTTTATCACTCTGTAACTTTCTCACAGAACTCCAAATGTATCGTGTTTTATTTTTCGAAATTTCTGTACCTAAGAACACCACAAATTTGATCATTAATTGATGGAATTAATTCATAATTGGCACATAGTTGCCAACCAATGGCGGAGTTAGAGGGTTTACTATGCCTAAATTCCCGAAAAAATTAGTTTTAACAATTTGCTTTGAATGGACCATTTTAAAAAGTAACAAAAAAAAATGTAAACAATAAATTCCTTTAGCAAAATAGCGAATATAGATAAATTATTGGAATGTCAGTTTGACAGTTGCCATAGACATAATTTCATAACATTTATCTTTTAATACCCAAATCATGCTTTCTACCGCGCTGTGTAAGCGACAGTAACTAAGAAAATTTTAATTCATTCTTGAGATCTATCAGAAAATACTTCGGACTTTAAACACAAAACCAGTTAGGAAAAACCTTTATATCACCTTGTTCCCATTGAATCACTTGAGGAAGTATCCTTCCATCTTTTTTAGATTATCTAGGGAATACTCTATACAGGGTGTTTCTTTAGTAGAGATCAAACATCTAGGAACGTATTCAGATTAACAACAAAATTTATTTATTTGATCAAGTGCATTTTTAAGATACTCATTACAATACTTAAAATAATGACAAAATAATTAATTAACCGTGGAATCACTTGGCCATTTCAGCATTTGAATATGTATAACCCATTATTAAATTTGATATTTTTTAAAAAATAAGCTTCATTTGAGAATACACAATATTAAATTATTAAATAAGATGACGGCTTATTTTTGTTTTGCATGGCCTCCCTAAGATATGTTAAGGGTGTATTCTTGAAATAGTATTTTTAACAAATACAAATAATTTTAGATATTTAAGAACTGAATAATATAGAGTTTAGCAAACAATAAGGTTATCTCGTGCCACCTGAGAATATTCAAAAGTACCGAGTAACAAATATATATATAACGACACAAAGCGGTCCAACAAATGTTTAGGTATAGAAATCTTTCAACATACGTATTTATTTCAATTTAACTGTAGGTGTAATAGTATATTACATACCTAGTGGGGAAGTAGATCATTACAGCCCAGGCTTTGTTGCTAAAAGTCTACTAGTTTATTGGTTTTGACAATTAAGTCAAAAAATATTCTTTCCGTTACGAAATTTTAATTTTTTTGCTTAAACAAGTACATAATGTCTGATTTTGAGTTAACCTGTACTCCTCTGGAAGTCCGAGAAGCTGCGGACACTGCGCTTGATGGAATAATTCCGGAGAAAAGCAAAAAAAGGTACGAGAAAAATTTTGACACATGCTTCTAGCCGGAAAAGTTAGCGTGGAAGTAATGAAGGTAAGTAATGAGTCATTTCCCTACCGTTTTAAAGGTAAGAAATGTCTGTATTAGTAAGCGATTGTGAATAAATATTGTTATAACATAAACTTACATAGTTTTGCATATAATATTGTTCACTTTTGTTTAGAAGCATGTGAAAATAATTGTTAAAATGTGGGGTTAGAATAGTAAAATATTGTGTGTCACACAAAAGCATTTTGAAAGTTATTATCTTATTTGAGTACAGTTTAAATAGCAAAAGTGGATAAACAAAACATCAATAATTTTATTTTTGATATTGATATTACTTTTGCTCTACGTGTTTTATTTTCCGAGATTTCTGTACTTAAAAAACACCACAAATTCGATCATTTTACGGTCAGAAATACGACAACCTTAAAGAATACCCTATATATTGGAGGAAAACCCTTTTTCCACGCCACTGAGGCGCCTGCTGGGCACTCACCTTTCTTGCAAACGGCGTTCTGGTCCTCGTCGCCGATGATAACTCCGTTGGTTTCCTTCATGTTTCCTTCACTAGCCGAGCGAGCACAGGACACAAGAAATGAGCCGAATTGACAACCGCAAACACAGATTAATAGAAATAAAAGTGTCCCAAGGTCCGCGGCGTTACCCTCTCGAGCGTGACCAATTAGCGCGGCCGCCTTTTTTTCAAATCAAGTGGACAATAACGATCCCAACCACTGGCAGTAGCATTGTAGATCTCAAGTGTTTTATTACGCGCCGCTGCTGACGTCACGGCATTGGACGGCTCCTCCCGTTTCTAATTTCTCGTTATTATCCTTGCTTTTTACGTGTCTCCCCCCCTTCGCAATTTTGACGCCGATTTTCGGCCCGAGCTGTCAGACGGCCGTTTTTTCCTAAGCCCCTGCGAAAATCTTCGTTTAATTTGAATCAGCGATGGGCAAAGCCACCGACCATAAATGACCGGCCAGTTGACAAATTAATGATCAATTTTTCCCATCATTTCAATGATTCCTTGAACTTGACTTCAATATTTGTAATTTACTTTAACGTTGACGTGTTTTTCTTTTAAATAGCGAGTCACGAGTCTTTAGAGGACCTCATTTTGAGACTAAAAGTTACAGGCCGTTGAATTTTATGTTTTATTTACTTATTTATTTTTTAACGAAAAAACCCCTAATAGAAAAAATCGTCATGTGGCCAAAGGTTTAATATTTGAGAGCAAATAATTTCATACCGACAACACATATTAATTCCAGTGGTGGAGATAGAAAGGTATCTATAAACCTTTTTGTGAAAAAATGTATAGCCAAATTAAAATTTTGCAAATTTTTTTCGAAAAATATGAAAGAGCATGCAGTTTTACTCGGAAAAGGCCCTCTTATTCAAAGTCCTCCCGTTTCTAGTTTCCGTTAGTATCCTTGCTTTTTAGGTGCGTCCAATGTTCAATCCAGAGAGAATATAAAATAAGAGTAGTTATTTCTTACTATAAAGTTGGCAACAAAAGGAGGCAGCGCCCCGATGGGCATCTGTAGTGAATTAAACTAAAAAGCGGGATATTCGAATTCATTTCCTACTTACATATTTTTTCTGAAAGGAAAATATTTTACATTGTAGCAAGAAACTCACAATAATATCATAAATTTTTAGGATAATTGATACAAATTATCATTTGTGAAATTATTATGAGTTTCTTGCTACAATGAAAAATATTACCTTTATATTATTAATATACATATCTCACAATTATTCTTTATAGGGACTTTCTTAATAAATATAATAAACTCATGAAAGAAACATATTTTTTTTATTAATGTTTACCTTTTCTATTTAGAACTGAAGGTATTTCAATAGTTTCTTATTAAAAAATTGAAAAGTGTAAAATACAAAAAATTAGACATAGTTTTACATCGACAGTACAGTATAACTAGCGCCCCCTAGTCGTGACCTCAACACTGTTCGCATATTCGTAATCACCACCTCAAAAAACATAAGACTACAAATTTTCAAAACAATTGGTCCATACGTTCTTAAAATATAGCAAAAATTCAGAAACATCATTTCAATATTATTGATGAAAGTAAACAAACTCAGCGTTGCCAACTCTAGAGAAATTTCTATATGCAAGGGAAATTTCGGCGTAAATTCTAAGAAAATTTTAGAGTTTTCAAAGTAAAGTTTTTCTTGGCTTTAAAATACTAATTTCAAATTTAAAAATTTTAAAAATATTTCTACCTATTTAGCGTTATTTTGTTCTAACAAAACTTAAGGTCGCCGTATTTCTCGCCGTAAAGTGATCAAATTTATGGTGTATTTTAGGTACTGAAATCTCGTAGACACGTAGAGCAAAAGTATTATCAAAAATAAAATTACTGATGTTTTGTTTATCCACTTTTACTATTTAAACTCTCCTCAAATATTATAATTTTTAAAATGCATTTATATGACACACACATTATTTTGCTATTCTAACCCAATATTTTAACAATTATTTTCTTATACTTATAAACAAAAGTGAACAGTCTTATATGCAGAACTATTTAAGTTTATGTTATAACAATGTTTACATCTATAGTTGAATTTAAAAAAAAATACGTATTTTAAAAGATTTCAGTACCTAAAAATTTGCTGGATAGATTGCTTTTAACGTTATATATTGATTTTACTTCGGTACCTTTGAATATTCATGAGATACCATTCTTGTTATTTGCCAAAGTCTATATTATTCAGTTCTTAAATGTCTAAAATTACTTGTATTTGTAGAAAACACTATTTCAAGAATACGGCGCCCTTAAGCATCGAAAATTTATACAGCGCGCTGTATAATATTTAGTTGAACTTTATTATATATTTTATATATTTCAATGTTATTTTAGAATATTTTGTTATTTTTTTTACCTCTTTATGAAACATAATATAAGTATATATGTTGTTTATATGATAAACATATGTGTTTCACTTTTATTTGTTTTATTAGCGTGATTATTCTTGCTTTTTTTTTCAAATAATCTTCCTAACTAATTTAAAAATTCCTGTGGATTTAAATCTAGGGGAAAAAAGTGTTAATCTAAGGAAAATTTAAAATGCATATAGGGAATTTCTTGTCAACGCTAAATAAGGTCGAAACCGATATATGTCTGGTGAGCTGCTAACGAGTGACTTTTCAATACTGGTCGGGGTATTAGTCCGCAGAGTAGATGTTTCCTGGGATTCCATGTTTTTGTATGCCTACCAAATTCAAAACGACATGTAATTTAATTATTTTTGAAAAATCATCAAAACATATTCTTAAAAATTTAATTATAACCTCTGTATCTTGAGAATAAAAGACAAAACACCCTGTATTTTATTTAATTTATCATGTTTTTTTAATCCAATCAATTCAGCTCAGTTACCAATTTTTTTTTTTTAGTTTTTTTATCATAAGGTTTGCATTCTAAAAAATAATTTTATGTCGGCACGACATTCCCTTTCACTTCTTCCCAGCATTATTCATTTGCATCACATAGACTTATAAACCTGATATTGTTTACGCTTTATGATGCCCTCTACATAAACAGAATTTATTTTTCTGTTTTGTAACAATGTATGTCATATTATGAGATAGTACCTATTTTTATAATGATTTTTCAACTTATAATTATTATCAGTGAAGACCTTACAGGAGCGTTTACATATGCAATGATTTGCTGGCGCAAGTATTTACGCCAGTTGGACTTTCATGCCAGTAAAGGTTTACACATACATGGATTTTATTGCGCCATTTTCATTTGTTGAGTACTAGCTATAGTGATTTGTACCACTGAATGCAAAAATCTATCAGCCACTGCAAACTGTTTTTTTTTATAAGAATCGGTTCCTACAAACAAGGACATTCTCTGTAACACTCTAACAATTGAACGATATTTTGTATAATATTATAAACGAACGTAAAATCAAATACTAAACAAAACCTGCTCTGGTATAGTAGTGCATAAATACTTGGCGTGCCTGAATAGGTTTACATTTGCAAGCTCTCTTTGCACAAACTGATGAGCCGTTACTGGCGCATTGAAAAGTTGAAATGCTCTAACTTTTTTTATTCGTGCTAGCACTGATAAAAATGGCACGCCAGTAGAGGTTTACACATGCAATTTTATTTTACTAAATCCATGTATGTGTAAACCCGCTATACCCCTATTTTTCAGACGTCATAACATTTGTAAATCCTTCTGCCGATTGCATTTATTGAGGGCGAATTTTTTCCTTCAACGTCGACTCGACTTCAATTTGTAGTTGTAGGGCAGGGTCAATTTTTTTCTTCATTTGTTCAAGTCGAGACAAGCCCGGAGCTACGAAATAGAATCAAGTATGTCTGTTATGTTAATCAGCTGATTTCTAACGTATTTGGAACCTTCAGATATGGGGACCTTGAAAATTGTCGTTGAGGTTTTATATTTTTTTTGGTAAACCGCTGACGTAGCGGACTGAAAGATGTATTTTACAATCCAAATTCTCCTAATGAAGTGAGTCAGATCAAGAAGAAAGTACCTATTACTAATTTTTTTTTTGGATTTTCCAAGTTTGTTGAAAATGAATGTAACAAAATGATTCACATACATTTTTTATGTAATCAAACTAATTTCACTTTATAAAATTACCCTCACATACAAATATGATTTAAGATTATGACAGTTTTGGGATAAGTTTGTTTGTATTGACCGTTGCTTAGGCGGTTGCTAGGAAACCTGTACGATTTTTTTATCAAGCTGTGCGATTTTTTTACCGTACGTAATAGGAATCTTACATTGATCGCAGACAATGTGTTTTTAAGTTGAAAGAGCCTATATTGCAGTGAGTTAAATTTTATACCAGATCCAGTGTTGTCAGTTATCGTGGTTTTTAGTTTTGGGAGTTCAATGAGCTCCTGCGTCGACTAACAGAAAATGGTGGAAGAACGTCTAAAGCAATGCCCTGTATAAGTTTCCGGATGAGGCAAATTGAGATAAGTTGCTATTTTTTTTGACACATTCCTTATTTTGTTGATGCCAACCACTTGGTTAGCACATTTTCCTCTGACATACTTCACAAAAAAATCTTCGACTTGTAATTGTCAGACGTAAAGCACAGTATTTGTGGTATATCTTGGGCATTTGGTCCGGACTTGAAATTACAAAACATCTCGGAGTATGAGTTTTGGAATCGGGAATTTTTATAATACTAATAATTGAATCTTTGTCTTCTATATCATCGTTATCTTTAGCAGCTCGTCTCTTCTTAAAGCTCCACAAACACCAATTATTAGAATGACCTGAGAAGTTGTCCAAAATTAGTTAAACCGATCAATTTATATAAATTTGTTCTAGCAATTGACTTATTTTATTGCAGTTTTCGAAAAAATACTGTTTCTCGTTCCCGAAAACTCCAGATCATCCAAACGCAGGCAAATATTTGGATCTTATCTTTGAGGCCCTGTATCTTTTTTACCATTAACTTTTGACTAAGGTCAGTTTGGCTATGCCGCATTATTTTGTCGTCAGAAATCTGCTCTTACTCTGTGTTCTATTAATTTCAGAACACTTTGTAGTTTAATACCAAAAAAATATGACTACAATTGCATATTTTGAAGCGTAGTGCTTATAGAGGACAATATAACAGGAAAAAATGTAAATTTTCCGTTCCATAAAGATTGAACTCGCCATGTAATTGCCAAATTATAAAGTGGGACATATTTTGTATTATTATTGGTGTTTCAAAATACTAATAAAACAATTGCAATATTTTGTAAGATAGTGTACGAAATTAGGCAACAGTGAACTGTAATTGGCCAAAAAATATTAAAATATTCTTTTTTAAATTTCATATAGAAGCAAAAAAACTCATTTTATAGGCACAGGGTCGGTCACTTAAAACTTTCCAAACATATATTTCCTTTATTCTTTAAGATAGCTTAGGCTTTTTAAGACAACCATTTAATGTAAAAAAAAAATAAATTATTGTACGCACTGTATAAAAAATATACGCCATCGAATATACATAGCATGGGACAAACCCAATTTTTTTAAACCGTAAGTTCTCTTCGAAATTTTTCCGATTATGAGCAATATTAAAGTTACAATGTTCTATTAATAATTCTGTATTTCGTACATTTTCCAGAATGGCAGCATATCCTGTTCTTATTAGGTGGGGAAAACTTGTCTCACTTATTCAACTGTTTACAGTTACTTTAATTGAGTCAAATTCCCTAGTTTGGTTACATTGTTTTATTTAATAATGCCTTATTCAAATCAAGATTTAGCAGATATAGTTGCGACAAGAATACAAATGTTAGCAATTACTTTTATTGTCAACATAGCTTAAAGGCAGATAATTAACGTCAAAATAAAGCGATTAATTGTCAAGTTTGACAAACGGTTTAATATTTTACTACTATTTTGAAAACGAAAACAGAGAGTTTTTCGAAACGTCAATATTACGGAAGTGCGCGATAGTGATGTGATTTTTGTTATTTTTTACTTATCTGCTTTTTTCAGTGTGAGATTTTTTGGTTAGGCAAACTTAGTTTCAAAAATAACCCTTGACTGTTCCGTTTGGCGCAAGGGCTTATTTAATTAATTTTTATTATTTTTCAGAAGTGTGGCAAAAACCCAATAAAACTTAAGAAAAATCATGTTTTTTGTTTCAATGTTTGAAAAATTATTATGACGGAGCATTTTAAATATAAAAAATAACAATAAAAACACTACTGCCTAATCTATGAATTGAGTGGCATTGACATTAAGAATATAAATTTTCAAAACAATCGATCCATACGTTCTTAAAATACAGCAAAATATCGAAAACATTGAATACGGCAGGTTGGGCTCAATCGCTTTATTTTGACGTTAATAATTTGCCATTAAGTTATGTAATATTATTAATGACTCATCCTGTATGTGGAAATAATTCAGAAATTGTTTTGTAGAATTATGCACTATCAATCTGTGTAGTAGTTTATTCTTAATACATAATTCTTTACAAAAGCTCCTGAAATATTTCACAAAGACCCTGTATATCATAAATTACAAAAACAACCTTCACTTTGTGCATGACTGAGAATCAATTAAAGTGGTAAAAAAATTATAATCAGGTCCTGCTCCTACAAGTTAAATTATTAAACATGAAGTATACGTCATTATTAGCGTAATTTTCTATCAATTTTCCGAAATTCGATTATCTCACTGGGATTTCTTTATACCTAAACGGTCATTAAGTAATATTCTGAAGAAAAGTCTTTTAAATAAACATATTCGTAATCATCTGTTATTACCTATTTTAATTTTATGGTTTTATGTTCATAAATCATTAATAGCTTCGATAATAAACGTAAAGAGCACCAAAATCAATACCAGGGCCCTGGTAAATATGCAGAGGTTTATCGTAGTTAAGGGCGAATTTTAATATAAATCACAATCGTTACATGCACCTCTACTGAAATCAACAAATACATTTTATGTACAATAATTGTTCAATAATTTAGAAATGATTTGTTTAAAATTACTGGATAATAATTTCACACTTAGAACGAAGCCGTTAATTTAATTATCCACGACCACTATACAGGGTGAACCTTGTAGAACACATAATTAATAGTTTTTTTTTAAATCAGAAATAAAAAGTGAAATTTTAAATAAATTTTGTAATTTTTCTGTAGAAAACTTGTTGAGGACCGCTGACTTTCATACATTTATGAGTCATAGCACTGATTGAACGTGTGGTTCACAGTGTTGCCAGTGTTACACAAATGTCTTTGCTTTTCTTGATATTAAACGCATACGTCAAACTGCTATTTTGTTATTTAATATTGTGTGTACCTTTATTTTTAAAATTTGTTTCACTGATTAAAGTGCGAAGTCACTTTATGATTCTGGATTCGAAATGGTTAATACTGATTCATTTGGGGTTATGTGGCGAAAATTAAATTTAATATGCTGTGTGAAAATCATAGTTTTTCGTTATTCTTCATAAAATAACTTAAGGAAATTGTGTCTTGTGTCTCTTTCTAACAGTGTGCAATGACGTTTAACTTGTGAAATATGGATTACTGATTAAATAGTTAATTTTTTAACAAACAGGTAAGCTTGTGCGTTCGTTTATGTATAATTTTTGAACATAGTAATATCACGTGATATCTTCCTAAATACTTTATGGTAGTATGTATTTAACTTGCGGAAATTCATTTTTAATCGTTTATAGTAAGGTCAGTTAAGCAGTTAAAATTTATGTTAATAATACTGCGTATCATACTACATACCCAACTTTACTGTAGTTACGCTTCAAACAAGTATTTTAAAATTGAATTTATATTACTTACTATTATTATTAACGTAATAGTATTACTTTACTATTACGTTAAAGGAAACTTAATATTTATATTAGAGAAGATATGGCAACCTCGCAACAAATTATATGGTTCAATACGTTGGTTATGACAGCGGTCCTCAAAATGTGGGTATTTTTACTGATAACAGACGTAATGTTGCTTCTTGGGCTTCTTGCTGGATTTCAGCAGGAATGAAAACATTCTCAGCATTCTCACTCATTTTCTGTGTTGATTATTCAAATTTTTTCACTTTTGTTGACAAATAAATAAACGCATGCATAGAAACAGTTCCAAGACTTTCTAATATTCACCTAACAACTTGTCAAACATGAGTTTTTTATAATCATAATTTTTCAGCTGCTCTCACATGGCTTTCACTCTCCTAATTGACCCGTTTTGGCCGTGGCCGTGGATAAAACGTTGAATTATATTCGGAATATTAACCAGTCGTCAATCCTCTCGAAAAAAATAATCGAGTGTACATTTTTTCTAGTGGATTAAAGGCTTGTTAATTCCCTTATATAATTAAAAATTATTTTATACAAGTATAATTTTAACGTTAGCTATCATATATGTCATTTTTAGGTACTGATATTAAGTGTAAATGACGTGATTTTCACTGGTGCGAAAACAGAAAACAATTAAGAAATTTTAAATTAAAGAAATATTCATTTACTTAATTAAATGTACAGTTATAGAAACTACGATTAGAATAAGTAATTTCATGGCCGATATCATTAGTAGCTGCAGTAGTAATTATTTCAGTGGAACTTGTACCATGGTAAGGAGCAATGTTATCCGTCGAAGTTTTGAATAAAATTTGGTAAACCACGCTTTTCTTGTTTTGTCATTAATATTTTATATAACCTTCCGCTACTGCACTGGACTTTCATCCACTGTGTCTCTTAACTGGAGTAAGATTAGCACCAGAATCTGCCAACAAACTAGTCGAAGATCGTCGGAAGCAATGTCCAGTATACCTAAAATTTATAGGAATTTTTGTCTGTTATTTATCTGCACCCGAGAGATTTCCCACATTTTCCCAGACACCCTGTATGTGCTACAAGTCATTTTATTTTATTCGAAGGAACGGGACCAAATTTCCTTTCCCACAAAATAAAATATCACTTTTAGCACTTATAAATAAATATTTTATTACTGTATCTATTATATTGTCTGAGGCTATTTATTTGTGGCATAATTTTAGTTTTTTGGGTTTTTGCCACACTTCTGAAAAAAATAAAGATTAATTAAATAAGCCCTTGCACCAAACGGATCAGTCAAGGTTTATTTTTTAAACTAAGTTTGCCTAAACAAAAAATCTCACACTGAAAAAAAGCAGATAAGTAAAAAATAACAAAAATCACATCACTATCGCGCACTTCCGTATTTTTGACGTTTCGAAAATGTCTCTGTTTTCGTTTTTGTGTCAAAAATACGGAAGTGCGCGATAGTGATGTGATTTTTGTTATTTTTTACTTATCTGATTTTTTCAGTGTAGATTTTTTGGTTAAGCAAACTTAGTTTCAAAAATAACCGCCAGGGCTTATTTAATTAATCTCTATTTTTTTCAGAAGTGTGGCAAAAACCCAATAAAACTAAAGAAAAAATGTATCTATTATTTTTATAATATCGAGGTTTACTGTGTCTATTCTATAATTCCCACAGAATTAACATTAAATTATATATTTAATGGTCTTAAAACAGTGTTTCGACAAATTTATTAATTATCTGTTACTGCACAATCATTTGCTGTAAAAGAAAAAATGGCACATTAGCAATTTTTCCGTATAGTATGTTACTTTAAGCATGTACAGGCCAGTGATGTTAACCTTTTAAAATTTGTTTTCCTACGATGAAGCATGAAATTCCCCTACTCTACTATAAATTTCCCTACGCTGCCTGCCCAAGTAATTTCTTTTATCTATGCTTAGCAAAGTTAGAATTCTGCATAAAAGATAAAGCGCTGTTGGCAGCATATTATTGTTAACAAACGAATATGAGAAATGATCCATAAAATCTTATTTTCTTTTAAATGGTAAAACAGTATTTGCTAAGCATATGATTTTGTTAGAGTGCTTTTTCCCTACAAAATAAGAATATTTTCCCTACCAACCAATATTGATAAATTTTCCCTACAAGTAGGGAATTTCCCTACGTGTTAACAACACTGGTACAGGCAAGTAGCTTGTGGTAAAATAAATCATATATCTAGGCTATAAGTATTACTTTATTACTATTACTCACATTCTCTTATTGAAGATATTGGAACCTTGATATGAGCACATGAAATTGTGGTTAACCACAGGAAAAAGGCAATAACGCCAGTCGCACCCTACAAAATATTAATAAAAATTACCAACCAACATACCTTTGAAATATCGGTTCACTTTTATGACGGTCAGCTCTGTTATAAAAACTATATTTTTGTAAAAACTGCTTCTATTAAAATTGAAATTGAGTAACTGCAAATTCAATGGCAAAATTATTTAAATTTAACAAATTTGAATGCCTCGTTTTTATTATCAAGTAATTGAGTGAATAGAATTGGTTTTTTGGCATCGATTTAGCTAACAATGTAGACAGGACTGGCCTCAGATAATTTTTCGACTGGGCTTGGGTAAACGACAGTGACGCACGTGACACACCGCTTCACCTAAAAGTACCGATTGTACGCAGGTACCACTTATAGATACTTTTATATTAAGTGGGCAAAATCAGTGTTTCTTTAATAGCGCTTGAGAATGGGAATTTTTGGTCGAGACCGCAGGCACAGCCTATTATACAGTCCAGCGTCTTCACGTCGGCTCCTTTGATGTCGAGGTCCCAGATTTCGTTTTTTTAGACGACCAAAAGACGACTGCGCATTTAGCCGCGCACATTCGCGCGCTCAAGGGGCACTGTGATTTGTCAAGAAATGGAATCTCTCCCACTTTGTCGTGTACATATGAATTGCATTGGTGTTCATTGCGCATTTAGCCGCGATTTAGCCACACCCTCTGAAACGTTCACTCGACGAATTGTATAATAAACTGTGCCGCAGGTCGAGACAAAAAATCATGCGAAAGCGCCAAAAAACACGATTTAGTGCACGAAATATAAACAATATTTTCTGTCCAATTGTCTCAAGTATATGCCACTGTTTTTAACTGAAGTTATTGTCAATGCCAAAAGCGACATCGTGAAAAAAGTACCCGAACTCTAACAAATAGTATATTGTTCTATTAGGATTAAATGTGTCACTGTTGTGGCGAGCAAATTTTGTTTTTACGAAGCGAAGCTCAGCGCAGCCGAGCGGATTCAAATTTGCGAGAAAAAAACACTTTTAATCCGAATATAAAACACGCTATATCTTCTCCAACCGAAATCTTCCATTTAATTATTAATTTGTGCTATGAATTTGTTCAAAATAAATTTGTAGAGTGACTAATCGCTAGCTTGTGGACTAGCGCGACGGGCGAAACGTGCGGGGAGCAACTTTTCATAGGCGTACTAAGTTTGAATGCGATCAGATATAAAAAATATACAAAAATAACACAAATAAAACACAGAAATGAGTGCGTACGTTAGGATTACTTAAGCGTGTTACTTGAGAAGAGTTAAAGCACACAAAATTATCAAAAATACGTTGACGTCGGCTGAACCTAGCACATTAACAATTTAATTTAAATGTGCCGCCTGTGTCATCCTCTCTACAAATTAGAATGCTGTCCTTTTGGACGGCGATTGCCCACCACCACTCACTTACACCTACCTGATGAGCACTCCGCGGATATCATACTTGTCCTCATGGACGCGAAACTCACGGGCTTTTGCACGAATTTTGCAACATCTGTTTTAATTATTTATGGCGGAAAACTCTCAACTTTTGACAATTGCAATTTGCGAAACTGTCAAACACTACAAATATTATTGCCCCTTTCATTGTTGTGGTGTGAATAAATTTGTTTCCAGCTTCTGATAATCTGCCATGGTAGTTTCATGATGAAAATGATATACCAGAAATTTTGACCGCCCGAACGATATACTCGCCCATGATAGCGCTGGAAATGAAACAGTTGGATCCAACAATTTGTCGCAGCCAATCAAAAGCCAGCAGCGCATGCATACTAACGTGTACTACCTGCAGCGCATGCGTAGCAGAAGCTGTGTAATCGGGTATGCTCTTAGAGAAATGCGGCACACGATTTTGTAGGAAAAATATAAGGACTGCATTGTATATTTCTTTGTGTTGACTGCTATAAATTGTGAGCAGGTTTATAACATTAGTCACTCTCCACAATTTTGGAAGTCGACCATAGCGTACATAGAAAAATATGTTTTATAATTATTATTTTATTTGGGCCAATTTATGCTGCTACTTCGTGAAAATTAATAGCAAGTATTATTCGCCCGCTTCGCTTAAGTTCACGAGTCATCACTGGTAAAAAATTTAAACTGGTTGATATCGTTTGCTCCCATCATCCCCAATGATGATCACAAACGAACATTGCTGCAGTTACCCAAATAAAAATGAAATATTTTATTTTGTAATCTTAAGATTTCACATCATTTTCCTGTTTTGTTGCAATTTTAATTACTTTATAAAACAATTAAAACTAAATACTATTAATTACTGAATAAAGCAATCACAAAACAATTGTTACTGTACAGTAATTCATTTAGAACAAGTATTTATTATTTAGTTAACTGTATGTCTAACAATTGTGTTGGTATATTTTTTGTTCCATGCTGATTCCAGACGCCTTCAGCTCACAGCCCTTATTTTTCAGCTGAAATCAGACAATCAAATGAAGTCGCAAAAAATATAGTCGAGAAACCCGCTAAACTTGAGATTGCCCTTAATTGAAATAGCTTAAGGGCAAACAATAAGAACACAGCAAAGCAATTCAGTAAATAGAACATTCACTTGATAATGTAGTATCCGATACTAATTCATTATTCTGCACGTTCATTAAGAACAGAAAAAAAACCCAAGCATGAAAGCAATTTATAATTTTGCTTTCGGAATACATATTTGTTTTATTATAAGGCAAATGCCATTATTTTGTTGTCAGCAAGTTAAATATTTTATACATTTATCAGAAGAACGTTTTGGTAGCTAAATAATAAAACATCTTATACGGCAAATTATAACTATTTTATAACCATTTGTGTGACAAGCTTATAAACCATTTTAGCTAATAAAACTAAAGCGTTTTATAATAACTTTTTAGTAATGTTCCATAGTATTTGTAACCGTGCTATAAAACAATATTATAATTGTTTCTGAGGGTTGTCAACCTA
The DNA here is from genome assembly GCA_037114965.1 of Monochamus alternatus. Taxonomy (NCBI): domain Eukaryota; kingdom Metazoa; phylum Arthropoda; class Insecta; order Coleoptera; family Cerambycidae; genus Monochamus; species Monochamus alternatus. The sequence continues at coordinate 4,993,001 of CM073426.1, read as the reverse complement.
TAAAAAAACTATTATAATGAAATATACTTGAGATAATTTTATTTCTCAGAGCAAGTTGTATTATACACTGTAATAAGCGTAATATAGTTGTTATATTATCTGTTGTAAAACAAAAATTGTATTATAACAATTGGAACAAAGAATAGTTATTTTTGTATCTAAAAAAAATGACATCAGAGCATTTTTGTAGAGTGGTTTTCAACGAAGAATTTTTATTATATATTTTTTTTTATTATATTCATTAGTTTGGGTTTTACAGCGCTGTGAAGTGAACACTAATCTTCCCTATAGCCATTGAAAAGTTACATTTGGGATTGAATTTTTTTGAGGACGCAATTTTATTGTTTAGATGTGAGGGGAGGGGGTAAAAAAGCTTAACTTGAAGTTTGTGGGGTCGCAACCCTCCAACTTTGGCCGCCATCTTAGAAAAAGGGGGTTAAATTGTTTTTAGCATTTATCAGGTAAACTATTGGTCATACAAAATTTTTTATTGCAAATTGAATCCTCTACAATTTTAGTCCAGTAAAATCAAAATAATAACAAAGATATTGAAGAAAAACAATCAAAATTTTTGGACAAATTTTCTTTAGGACGCCATAATTTATTTTTTTATTTATAAAAATATGATATCAGAGCATTTTTGTAGAGTGATTTTCAACGAAGAATTTTTATTATATTCATTAGTTTGGGTTTTGCAGCGCTTGATTTTATGAAATTTACCAAGTTGGTTCCATATTTGAAAAAATTGTCAGTTGGAACTTATCCTAAGAAATCTAAGGTATTAACTCGAGAGGAAGTTCAATTCATAAGAGAGGCAGATGATAAAATCTATTTGTTGGTTAAGGTACATTTGTAATGATTGTTTTATGTGTTTTTTAAATTACTAAATATCGTCAATGATTTCCTTTTAGGCCGTTTTAATACTGGGTATTTCGGGTGCTTGCCGCCGTGATGAACTTACTAAAATGGCGGTCGATGACATACAAGATAAAGATTCCATTTTTATTGTTAAAGTACCCGATACAAAAACGAATATACAATGAATTTTTACATCTTCAAATTTAGAGTATATTGACATTTACAGAAAATATGCTTATACATATAAGCCGCACGGAGGATGGAAATCTTCGGCCGTGGCCGAAGGATACGTTTTCCAACCCTCAAATCTGCAGTATCACGAGCTGAATGTGACTTATATGATTCAGCAATAAATATTGGGTCGTGCACTGGTTGTACCATTAATGTTGTTGACTATGTAAATTATAAATAACATTTATAGTGTAAAATTTTGTCATACTTTGAAAAATGTGTTAATTATTGTTAAACATGTACATGTAGAGCGCGAAATAACTATTTCGCATACTATTTTGCGCACGGTGTCATTAAAAATTTCTACAATTTACGGAGATATTAATATTTTAAAAAAATACCCACATTTTGAGGGTCGCTGATCAGATACAACAGAGCACTGACGTAACGTAATAAACCAGATGAACCATTCAAGACAAGGTTGCCATATCGTCTTTTAAATAAATAATTTTTTTGTAACGTAAATTTGCATAGATTGAATTAAAAAATACTTGTTTTAAGTGATAAGAAAACTGAGTAGATCGTACGCTACGCAGTAATACTAACCCAAATTTTAACTTTTTTGCTGACATTGCCATAAACGATTAAAAAATAAATTTCCGCAAGTTCGATATCTGATACCAGCTCCCAATTAAAGTATTAATGACATTACTTTGTTCATAGATTGAAAAAATTATACATAAACATGCATAAAGGCTTATCTACATACTGAAAAGACTAGTATCTAGACAGATATCCACATTTCACATGTTATGAAGAATAACGAAGAACTATTTACTTATTTTTTTAATAACCTCAAAATATGTATTACTACATTGCATTAGGTAGCAATATAGCGCCTATTTATATTTATTTTGACAAATGTGACGTCATGAAATGAAGATGAGAGATATAGGTACCTATTGCAACTTTACTAATGTAATCTATACATAGAGGTTACAACTTTCTTGAAGCCAAGACATTAGTGTAACACTGGCAATGCTGTAAACCACGCGTTCAATCTGCAACACTTGTGACTCATAAACATCATCAGGACAGCGGTCCTCAATAAGTTTTTTATTGAAAAATCACGATATTTAATTAAAATTTGACCTTTTTATTTATGATTTTTTTGTAAAAAACTATGTGTTCAACACAGAGAACTATAATGCTGGTTAAAATATTTGTACTTATTTAAGGTTCGCCCTGTATGTCAGGTTTAAACTTGAAAAAATTCAAACGAAGTGGCGCATTTTGAAGAAAGTAAATAAATATTATAATCAAAACAAAAAGAGAATCATGACTTTTAACTTAAAATTTAAAAAATTCCGACTTTTATCTCATTCGTTTCATTGAAATGTTTTACCTATTATTTATTATTAGGTACGATACGGCCCTGTTATGATAAATAAAGTCTTTATATAATTATAATTTCCAGTGTTTCATAGAAATTAGCTTATTGTCATCCAGAAGCCATTTTGGCACAACGCTGAAAATCATTGTGGCATATAACTATAAAAATATCACAAATTTAGCCGGTTTCTTAATATTGAAGTCACAACCACAGTTTACATTAGTATACTGTGGTCAAAACGAAGACAATTATGAACACAAAACATATTATGAAAGGTTATATTGATTTTAAGCGTTTGACGTTAATTGTAACGTCAAAAACCATGAAATTTCAATAAACCTTTTTTATTTTAATAATTATAATACTGTAAATAATCACGTTCGTTATTTTATACAAGGGCGCACATATAGTATTTTCCTTGTGGGGTTAGAATAGCAAAATAATATGTGTCATACAAACGCATATTAAAAGTTATTATATTATTTGAGGAGAATTTAAATCGTAAAAATGAATAAACAAAACATCAGTAATTTTATTTTGGATATTACTTCTACGTGCTTAATTTTTCGATATTTCTGTATCCAAAAAACGCCACAAATTTGATCATTTTGCGGAGAGAAATACGGCGATCTTAGCGATGGACTATCTTTTTTTTGTCAGATACCCGCAATCCTAATGGAATCGCCGCCTATGGAATAGACGCAGGCGTAATATTTGACAGGAGCAAAAATGTACCGGAAATTAATTAAATCTCAGTGCCAAATTTTGTAAAAGAATACCGCCCGTCATGAAATCGGTTTAAAACAAATGGGGCAATGTAGGTAAATACCGTGACTCATTGCATTTGTTATATTCCACGCCGAGGTTATTCTTTTGCAATGTAGAAAAAATTAACCTTGATAGGTACCTGCTAGATATTTAAGATATGCAATTTTAATTAAAAGTGTGGCTGATTTTGTATGCGATACGTAAACGTGAGCTGAATCGATCGGTACCGGATGTAAATTCAACAAAAGTTTGATAAAGTGACTACGAAGGCACCCTGGTGTCATACTTTTTATTTTTAGAAAACTCAATATATTGAGATTATTCTCAATATCTTGACTTTTTTCTCAATATAATGAGATTATTCTCAATATCTTGACTTTTTTTCTCAATATAATAAGAAAAATCTCAATATCTTGACTTTTTTCTCAATATACTGAGAAAAATCTCAATATCTTGACTTTTTTCCCAATATAATGAGAAAAATCTCAATATCTTATGTTGTACAAGCGTGTTTAGTCATAGGCGTTGCACGTAGAATCGAAAAAGGGGACCAGTTTTTCGGGAAAAACATTTGCGTTTTCTTTAGGAAATTATTTTTGTCGCATTCTTATTCACTTTCATTTGAAACCCTTCTGTCTAAATTTTGGCAACCTAATCTCAACTTTACATACTCATCCTTGTTATCCAATCGTTCTTGAGTTTTTCGTAACTTATGTATACTTATAAAGTAACTATTTTGACACTAAACATTTAATCATAAGCGTCGCACATAGAATTTAAAAGGGGATCAATTTTTCGAAAAATTATATTAGCGATTTCTTTAGGAAATTACTTTCAAGGGATTCTTTTTCACTTTTATTAGAAACTCCTATACCAAATTTTGACAACCTATCTTCAGCACTTCTTTACTTTTCAATAAATATATCAAACATTTATGTCGCCGGTGTCAGACCCCTTCATGGTAAGATAAATAAGAACAAACAGTTTTGTAATAATATCGTTATAGAAAAAAATATCTATCACACTAATAAATGTAAAAATTGTTGACAGTTGAGATTCCATTTTAAAAAATTTTTAGTGAAAGAAAAATTTATCGAGAATGTGATACTAAGCTTAATGAAAAACAAGTAGTAACACTTAACTGTTTGTCTAACTAATAATTTTAAAATTAACAGATAAACGAACGTAAAGAAAACTTAATTTTGTGTGATGCTCATATCTTGAATACTTTTAAAGATATTTCATTCAAATTTAGCACTAAGAGGTTTTCTTTTGAATCTCATATCGGACGCCTATGATTGAAATTCGATATTATTAGGGGTCTAAAAGTGACGACATAAATGCTTAAGGTATTTATTGAAAACTAAATAATCGTTAACTGCAGGTTGCCTAAATTTGGTACTGAGAAATTTCTAACGAAGCTGAATAAGAATCCATAAAAAATAATTATTTAAAAAAATCTCAAATGTTTTTTCTCGAAAAATTGATCCCTTTTTTAGTACCACGAGCGACGCTTATAACTAAATTAACATACTTTTACTACCTAAATCACTAGTGGAATGTAAACAAATACGTAAAAAGATCACAGTACTAAGAGAAAAGTAAATATATTGAGAAAAAAGTCAATATCTTTAGAATAATCTCATTAATTGAGAAAAAAGTCAACATATTGAGAATAATCTCAATATATTGAGTTTTCTAAAAATAAATTATGTTTGACACCAGGATGCTTTCGTAAGGGACAGTGCTTGAGTCTCCAGGCAGTTTTCTCCACAACAAAAGCAATGCTTACTATCGTTTGGGAATAAACGTTTCCAAATTTCTTTATATCACTTATACTTATACCAAACCGCCGAAAATCTAGAAAGTGACTAATGTTTTAAACCCGCTCACAATTTATAGCAGTCTACACAAAGAAACATACATGCAGCCCGTATATTTTTCCTATAAAATCGTGTGTGAGAACATACCCGATTCTTCAACTTCTGCTGCAGTAAATACGCATGCGCTAGACCGAAACGTTAGCCTTGTATTGGCTGTAACGCACTGACGGATCCACCTGTTCCATTTCCAGCGTTATCATAGGCGGGTATATCTTTCGGGGGGAGGGGGGCAAAATTTCGAGTATATCTTTCCCCTAATTTAATTATGAATGTAAATAATTTATTATTGATTATGTGTTCTTAAGAATAGAGCACAATTCAAGCTCTACAGCGTATTCTCAAAATGGTAAACGTCCTAATCTAACAAGTGAGGAATATCGGATGACGATATGAATGAAGGGATTAGGGCGCGAGATCAAAATATGATGTGGTTGAAATATGTAGTTCACTAACAAGAATGTACGTGAGTAGTGTATATATATGGTGCAGTAAAGAGTGGCAAAGAGTATTACTGTGAAACGGAAAATAGTGGAAACTCACGGAATGAAGATGGTATTTTAAAAATGATATTTGGGCAATAGAAAAAAATTGATTGCTATATCTGACAAGATAAAACTTTGCCTGGAATATATAGAAGGGTGCTTTTGCGAAATATCCGTGACATTTGAATTATGGTATAAGAATTTCTATATAAAATGAAATCGAGGCCGAATGTCGAATGACACAAAAAGACGACATAGAGATATGGCAAAGAAACCATTTAAAATAATTATTAACAGGTTCGGAATCTGAACCGAAGAATATGTATATTAAATTCTGATGAAGCATGGATAAATAAATGTCATACGGAAGGCGCTACGATATGATGTAATATGTGACCGTTATAGTGACAGTACTAGTCACCAATAATGAATAATGTGTATATATAGTGCAATGTATGCAATGTATTCTAAAGCCTTTTGCCCTTATGGATGCGAAATTCTACTTTTAACAAATTTTGTCAATACATGTCATGTCATGTCATGTCAGTATATGTCATGTCATACATGTCAATACATTTTCATCATGAAACTGCCACAGTAAATTATCAGAAGCTCAAAACAAACTTATAATACCATATAATAATGAAACTAGCAATAATATGAGTACTGTTTTACTGTTTTGTAAAATTTGTCCCGCCACTAATCACTAATCACTATTCGTGCAAATATTCGCAAATTTCGCGGGTGGTGAGCCATCGCCGTCCAAAAGAACGGTATTCTAATTTGTCGACGTCAACTTATTTTTGATAATTTTGTGTGCTTTGAACCCTTCTCAAGTGGCACACCTAGGTAATCATATCCCCTGCAACCCTCACCTACCGTACTCATTTATGTGCTGTCAATTAGTCACTCTATTATTTTCGACATTGGGTAATTGACAATAATACAAGATAAAAAGAAAATTTGAAAATAACTCAATTATTTTTATTATCTAATGCCTCGAATTTGGCAAAAACTGTTAAATCACTGTTTCTACTAAAAATAATGAATGGTAATACGATTATTTTTGTCATTTTTGTATATTTTTTACATCTGATCACCTTCAAATTTGTACGTCTATGAACTGTTGCTCCTCGCACGGTTCGCCCGTTGTGCTAATCAGCAAGCAAGCGATGAGTCACTATAGATTTTTGGAGGTTGGATATAGTATATTACAATATGTTGTTTTAATCTCTATATTTTTTTGTGTACCTATACCCATATTAGTTCAGATACTTTCCTGATCCTGTGAATTACTGTTTCTGCTGCCGCCATCTAGTGGCATACTTTTATACCTTCAAAATAAGATATGTTGGTAAAGTAGGTTTTTAATTAAATAAATTAAATAAATTTTAAACTCGTAACCGATTTATATTTATATACACATATTTTTTTATTTAATCGTTGTATAGATAAATATCTATACGAATCCCAAACATATTTATAATTAAAAATACAGAAAGAAATGATAATTTTGATTAAAGATTATCCATTATTAAAAATTGCATATTTAACGCTTCAGAACAGTCAAGACTTACCTAAAATGTAAATAGAAAATCGAAAATCGGTTCTGAGACATTTATTAATTTCAATTTTTTAGAAATACTTTAAAATTTAAATGATTATTAAATATTTGGTAAATTTCAGTTTTATACGTTGCCTACACTTTTATTTGTCAATTCTTGCATGTGTCATGTTTATTTATTGTAGCGTCTATCTCACTTCAATACATGTGCACCAGCTATTTTTCATCCTTTTCTACGCAGGAATTCTCAGTACAGGAAAGAAAGCAAATACAAATAACAGAAAAACGGATTATAATTATAATTGCCTTTAAAATGTTTATCGAGACCGGTGACCTGCTTTAAGCTTTAGACATGAGATTTAAGAGCCTTTCCAATTAATGATCCCCGCTTAAAGGTGAACAGCATATCATTTAAAAGAATGTCTAACACAAAAGTGCCTGAAAGAGAATCTCTACCCAAAACTGGAAGGGTGAACGAGGTATGTCAGGAATGGATGGTCAGGGAAGATAGTGCCCTAGCATATCGCCTCCAACATGAAGAATTCGACGAGCATTTGTCGGGAAATAAATTTAGAAATGCCATGGTGAGAGAGGATTTCCCTCGAGCCAAAGATGAGCAGCTGAGAGAACAACGTATGGCAGAACAGGCGGCTGCTATCTATCAAAAAATGTTGGCCGAGCAAGAAGAAGTTGATAAAAAGGTAGCTAAAGAACTAGCAGACAAAATGGAACGAGAAGAAAGAAGCAAACGTCGAGTGATAGAATTACGTGATCAAGAAATAGCCAAGCAGCTCCTAGAAAAGGAGCGGATAAAAGTGGAAAGGCTTCACCAACTACCTGTTATCGGTCCAGGCTCACCGCAGAAACCAACGCAGCTACCTCTCAGGATGGAGAACCAGCAGTCACCACACAGGCCCACTTCTCTCAATTACCGCGCTAACCTACCGAGAAGGCAAGCTCTAGCTATGCCGTTACCTCAAAACGTAGCTCCCGAGGTAATCGATTTGTACACTGAACCACTCAGACAGAATCATTTTGACGAAATTACCAGCGCGGAGTTGTACAATGAACCATACACTGCCACACAGAACTTATCGGACCAGTTGAACCGGATCGATATAGCGGAAGTGGGGCTGCCCCTTGAAAAATTAACCGAACGTCAGATCCAAGAAGAAAAGGATGCAGAACTGGCCAGGCAGCTCCAAGAACAGGAGGGATCGCTGGAAGACACTCTTCTGAATCGTGACAGACTCCTCGCAATAGAAGCCCAAGACAAAGAACTGGCCAAGCTATTGCAAGAACGGGAGAGGGCAAAGGCAAAACGAGCCAGGGAACGAGCTAAGCAAAAGGCTCTCGCCAAACGGCAACAGATGGAGATGCAGCAAGAGCGTGCCGTCAATCAGCTCCTGCCGGATGATTCTTACGCTTTTCCTGCTGACGTTCTCCCACAACACGCCTCCCATGTGCCTAGGAGTGTAGCGGCGTATCCTGATGTTTATGCAGTGCCTAATCCCGATGAGGATGTCAGCTACAGCCTTCCCGCAGACATACTGCCAACTTCCAGCGTCAGCGACAATAATTTCAAATCAAACTATAGTCCAAGTAAATTCGATTCATATGGGGGAGAGACGAAAGAGATTAATGGTGCTTCTAGTAACAATCCGTCTTTGGAGAGAGTCCCAGCTAATAGACCTACGCATTTAGATTTAAGGTTAGTACTTAGATACAAGGTGTTTCAAAAAGACATGGCTGTATTGCTAGAGCTGATGGAACATTGAAAAATAAGGTTACTTAGTAATAAATGTATGTCCTTGGGATACTGGTGTAAAATAATTTTAGAGAATCAAGTTTTGGATGTAATTTTTTTAAAGCACAAAACTGTGATAAAGTCAACCAGGCCGTCAGTCTCTACAGGGTGTTTTTTAAGTAGAGTTAAAAAATCTAGAGGTGTATTCTGTAGCCGAAAATGAAAGATTTCTTTGTTATATAAATATGGCATCTTAGAACAGCCATTGTCAAGCTACAACGTGTCAAACATTAAAAAAAAACAGTTTTTAATTTTCTAACCCACTTGACACAAAATTTCCATCTTTGCAAAGTTACGTGTGGCGGAGGTCATTATTTGCTGAAAAAATATATACCACCCTTAATTCTAGTAGGTAAAGTTCCTTGCTTTTCTTTGCAAAACAATTCATCATTTTTGGGAGTTGGTTTATATAATCTATAGCTTCTTGTATTCTGTCTCCACTTTCTAAAATAGTGATTGGTCTATTTTTATGAACACTATTCTTTAAATAGCCCCACAAAAATATATCAGGTTATGTCAAGTCTGGACTGTTCGCCGGCAATCGGATGGTGCCGCCAGGAAAATTTAAACGCCCAATGTTATTTAGATCTTTTGGGTCACAAAATAAATGATTTTATTACCCAGTTTGATAGGTCAACGGGATGATATGGCAGCAAGATGAAGCTCCACCACATGATTTAAGATAAGTTATGGAATATTTGAATAATAGTGACACAGAATGGTTAGGAAAATATGGCACTGTAGGATAGCCGGTGAATAGTCCAGACTTGACATCACCTGATACATTTTTCTATAAAATTAATTCAAATGTAGTTTTGTATTTTTTTTAATAAACAAAATAAAATTTTAATTATGGAATTACTTAATTATCAATATCTCGCGAACAGTAAAAGATAACTCGTTACATCAGGAAAAAGTCAAGAATCCAAAAATATAATAATATACAGGGTGTTTCAAAGCCAAGTTAGTATCAATATCTCTGTAGTAGAAATTACAATATGTTGTTTATTCACTAGTTTGAATAGTAATTTGATCTGTTAGTGAATATTGTAAACTTAAATTTTATTCTGGTCCTTATTTGTTATAATATGCTTATTTTTCAATGTTTAATTATTTCTAGCAATATAGCCATGTCTTTTTGTAACATTCTTTACATATAATTAATTATAGAATACCTTTTGGTCTTATGATTGAATCTTTCGATGACAAAGCCACAAATCGCAATAGCTAACAAATCTAGAAAGGGAACCATTGAATAAATAAATATGCATGACCCTGTTTATCTACTTATACTTGCTGTTGCATTGTAAACATACAATTATAAGATATCTAAATATTCAGTAATGTGCATAAATTGCATTTCCTTTACCTTGAATAAGATTCTTGCAGCTGTAGAAACCTTCAGGTATTAGTCACTTGGAATGTATTTTTTTAACATTTGCCGGCACCGCATACATATGAGTTCTGAATTAATTCTTTTATCTCCGCGAAGATAAAATTAGTTTTATTGCTATTTGTTTAATGCTATGGGATGAGGTGTAATGAACAGATAACGCATTGTTAAGCAATTAAATAATCATGCCAAATTTTTTTTATCATTATCACGATGTTTTACATTTACAAGTCCTTGAAATAATAGATGAAAAACGTATTTACAACAATGGGCAAGAATTCAGGCAGCTTACGCCATACTAACAAATGAATAATTCATTATATTTTCATCAAAATATTTAAGAAACTGCATCAAAACTGTATACTACACTAAATATTTGCACTATATATTGCACTAAATTGCAAAAATGTTTTTAACACGGCCAATCAGCTGTGTTTGAATTCTTGTCCTGACTAAAGAATTTTGTATTTCATTATTATCATATTTATTTTACTGGAAGATCAGTAAAGAATGTTACATAAGAAGTACTTGATTTAAAATAAATTGATTTGGATAAAGTTCTCTTAATATAATTTTGTTCTTTTTTAAAAATGATTTTAATGCAATAAGAATTTAATGCTAGCTATTAAGACACGAATATGAGAATTACGACGGGCCATAGATGAATTTCGTAATGATTAATAGCCAATGAAATGGCATTTTATTTTCAAAATTGATTAAATAACTATACCTAAACGGTCAAACCTGTCTGAAGGCAGTAATTGATATTTAATGAATGTGATGTTGCATTTCTATTGTTTATAAAGTTAATGAATTTCATATAATAAATGTCTAATTAGTTAATTAAAGAGGAGTGAAATAATATATTGTTTTATTTAATAAATGATAATAATACTGGAAACAATTGAACACACTTTTTTTATCACTTTATCACGATATTTTACAAGTCCTTGAAATAATAGATGAAAAACTTATTTTGTAAAGAATTTTGTATTTTATTATTGTCATCAGTAAATGTCCAATATAAAATGTGACGTAAGAATTACTTGATTTAGATCGAAATAAATTGATTTGGATCAATTTTTCTTAATATAATGTTTTCTTTTTCTAAATTGAGCTTAACGCAATAAGCATTTTTAATGATAGCTATTAAGACATGAGTATGAGAATTACGACGGGCCATAGACAAATATCGTAATAATTAATAGCCGTTCATGTTAGTTATATACATTGTTTCTCTACGACTAGTCGACAAAATAGAATTTATTTTTCAAATTAATTAAATAACTATACCTAAACTGTCAAAACTATCGCAAGGCAATAATTAATAATGACTGAATCCTATGCTTATAAAGTTGTATCTTAATGAATTTCATGTAATAAATGTCTAATTAGTTAATTAAAGTGGAGTGGAGAAATATTATTTTATTTAATTTTTTTTATGACTGAAATATTTCGATGAAACTTGGTATGAGGGCATTTTCTGGATAGGCAAATACAAATATAAATTTATTTTTTACCCAAAAATAGTTAGTAAATAGTTGTTTTTTTTTACAGTATTTTATTTCTTGGTACAAATTTTAAGGAAACACAGATTTTGTGAAAACGCCACCAGTAAAAAATGACAAGAATCGATTTCAATTTTCGTACAACTCAGGTTTTGTGACCCATTCTGCATGCCACTAGTTGTAGAGTTTCCAATAAGTTTTTTATGGGTAATAGTTGGAATCTCTGCAATATTTTGAGAGGACAGAAAAATCAACTTACTCACATTAGAAAGTTAACATATATTGTTGTACTTCAAATAAGAACAGAAAATAGTGTGGAGCCATTTAAAAAAAATTACATTGGTTGCCGTAGCAACGAAATTACTGGCTCCAAAACAAATCCAGGTTACCAAACGGTGCAAAAAACTTAACTAAAAAACTTTTGTCTCAACATTTTTTTATACAAAGTGTTTTTTAAGAGTTCAATTAACTACTTCCAAAACTCCCATATACTAGTTTTGTGACATCTCAAAGTTATAAAGAGAATAAAAAAATAGTTTCCTCGGCCTGTAATTTTTCAAGAAAAATTGTCCCAAGGCAACTCGTTTTCACCCAAGAAAACTGCCCCTGAACATATTGTTACGTATTATCTCTACGCACAAGGGGGTAACTGCAGATGTAGATTAATCACACCAAAAAAAACAGTAACAAAATAATTTATTCAGTAACACCACATATCAGGGAGAGAAAAGCTACCAGCTGGAGGTTGTACAAATATCAGTTAACAATGGGTCTTACCTATTTCCAACCTCCATGATTTGCAGGGGAGATACAGCTATTCCAAAAAAAGGGGGGAACTTCTTCACTAACTGCACTACTACCGACTGACTTCTGTTACCTCCACATTCCAGTCCCAACCCTTGGTTCATGATTTTTGTAATATCAGCGGTGGCCTGAGGGGCCACCGCCAATCCCCGCTTTGCAGTAAAAACATCATCGTGGTCAACGTACCTGGGAATGTCGTAATCTGCCGACTTTACGTTTTTATCCACAGTATAGAATATAGTTACGAAATTAAAATAAAATATGGTTTATGCATTGACTTTAAACTGCTTTAGAGTTTTGAAATGATTTTATTTTTAAAATATATTTACCAATTAGACTTATTTTCAAAAGACTAATTTTCTATTAAATTTCCATTCTTGACAATATTTTTTACTATTCCAGGTCCCCCTTGACCCGACTGAACAAGCCCCGTTTCCCCGATCCAGAAGCCTGTGATAGCGCGAGCAGCGGCCAGTCTAGCGCTTCGCCCGCCCAGCATACCAACATAGCCATGGCAATAGACCCCACGTACTCCCGAAGGGGGTACCGTCTCTCTTCCAGCTACGACACTGCGTCCAGTACGGTCACCACTAGTACGTCTAGCAGCAGCCCGGGCATAGTTCTTCCGCCACCGGACATAGCCGAGCAGGACGACGATAATCCGGTGCCCCCGTACATGCCGATTCAGGGACAGAGGAGGACATCTTCTCTGGAGAAGAAGCAGAAGAAGAAGAGCAAAGACGGAGGTTGTAAGCAACAGTAAGGATTTAGGTTTGATTTACTTGTAACTTATTTTGTGTGTGGGTTCTGAGAGTTGGTTAGGTTTGTCCGTTTCCTGGTGCTAACGTTATTACGTTTTCATTGTATTAATGTTTTCAATTTTTTTTACAGTACCATATTGTACTAGATACTCCAGTGATACAGGGTGTTTGGAAACTATGAGTAAACAAAAGTGGTTTGTCTAATAAAAATTGTAGGATTAGTTTCTATGGTGTCTTCGGAAGACATAACCTCAAAGCTCTGCTTCGTTTGAACTACTTTTTTAGTTGCAAAATATTGTAGCATTTTTTTTCTCAAATGGCAAATAGAATCAGTTTGAAGCAAAAAGTACTATTTAATATCATAGTTGAGTGTTATGATTCATTTTTTAGTTCTTTCGAGCTTTAGATATTTGATGTTTTTTCTTAGGTGCAGCTTTTTACCAGTAATAAGAAACAAATCCACTTAACTGAAGAAAATGTTGAACTTTGAGGTTACCTGACTTACATAACCTCAAAGTCATTTTATGGTTATGTAACTCCTGCATAGGGCAATCCAACGAACTGTCAAATCACTTTAAAAATGGCGGCTGTAGGACACACAACTTGACATATGACAAGCAGAAATTTGTGATTTTGTGTAGAACTGTGTGTTTGGCTCATTATATTTTATACCTATTTCGGAATACCAAGTATAATTCAGACTATCATAATGGTTTTGTTTTGTTGTGTTCTGAATTATTGGAGTAGAGGACAGCGAGAAGATCAAGTTAGATTTTTTAGGATTCCTGCTGCATTGCAATTATAGGCAGAACTGATCTTAATGAACTCTCATATAAGACGACAAAAGTGGCTTAGTGCAATAAAACAGCAAGACCTAACTCAAGAAAAAATTAAATACAGTGTAGAAGTTTTAAATATATTATTTATAAATAGGTACCTAAGTTCTTTTTTCTCTCCCACTAGTAGCATAACTACACCCCCGCCAGCCCTAGCAATTCAGGGGCCTGGAGGATACTATATATAATATTAATAAAAAAATATATTGATAACAATATTGGCAGTTATATATAATTAATTTGTAAACTATTACAGAGGTACGTAATTTGATTTTAACAATTATTTATGCATAGATACATGGCAGAATTTATTTTCAGTTAAAGAAAAATTGAATTATCCTTGGTATTCTGAAATAGGTATAAAATATAATGAGCCAAATACACAGTTCTATACAAAATCACAAATTTCTGCTTGTCATATGTCGAGTTGTTTGTCCTACAGCCGCCATTTTTAAAGTGATTTGACAGTTCGTTGGATTGCCCTATTATTTTTATAAGAAGACTTAAAATTTTTGCTCATACTTCTGTACGTCCTGTAAGATAGTTGATAGTCCCGATATTGCATTTGTATGAAATATATTTTATCTACAAAATTCTTTCTTGGAAAAGGTACCGTTACATTTTTGAGTGAGAACGAAAGTATTTACATGAATCTGTATTTTTCTGGTACTTTAACGATAAATGGCATCTGTCATCCGTACGCTTCGAACAAAAAATCTATCACTATAGGTACAAAAAAGAACATCGCAGATAATCAAAGTATATATAAGTAAATGTTACTAAATTTTAAGAAATTCTATAGAAGGCTAACTGAAAATTTATTAATTTATTACCGAATGAATGAAAGCGAGCAAGCAGTATGGTTTAATATAATTATATTGGGGCGCACAATCCTTGTTTTACGAAATACACGTTTCTCACTTTTCAAGGAATATTTTCTAATAATTCTTTTTAAATGTGCTTTACGTAATTGTAATTTACAAACACTAGTCTTTGGATCATCTACCAAATGGACATTGTTAGATGCCCGATCCAAAAGAAATAATTTCAGTGATAATACGAGAATCTACAAATATAATTTTTGTACCTTACAAAATTTATAAAATTGATAAAAATCTTAAGTCTGTTTATATTGAAGAGCGGTATTGAAAGAATTGCATGTTGTAACAATTTTTCATCATTAAATAACAGTGTCTGAAGACAGGTGGCGTTGCTGAGGGAAGTTTGACAGTACTGTCAACTGCCGTCTGTCAAACACCATACTAAATTCCAGACCGATTCATAGGTTAGTTTTTATTTGGCAGCAAATTGTCCTGATGGGACCGTCTTTGTCTTCTTCGGAGTAGATTCACCCGAAAAAATCCATTGTTTTGACTGTCGCTGGTCTCTGGTGTATAATGTATCCAGGTTTCATCAACGATAACGACTCAATGCAAAAAAAACTTCTCCAAATTTCGCCAACACCTGTCCCATACTTAACGTGTCAATTGCCATTCCGTACGACACACTTACAACTTGTACTACTTTACTCACTTTACTTTGACGATCAGCAAGAATCATGTCCCTTTCAACAATTTCTTTGGTAACCACGTCTGCCTAGTAGCCTGACTGCTTCTCAGCAAAAACAGATGTACCACTACATTTAAAATTCTCACAGTTATCATAGATAGTGAAGATATTGTTCTACTTCTCTTTTTTTCGTATGTTTTTCCATCCAAAAATAAAAAGTGAATTAAGGATCGATATTGCTTTTTTCCCAGTTTATGGAGAAACATAAAACAAGTGGCTGTCAAATGTTGATGTTGTTTGACAGAGGGGAGGTTTGACATTACATGATGGTAATGTCAAATTCTTTGAACAGCGCACCTATTTTCAAACAGGGATACTAACAAACGCAACAATATAAACATGATCTGATTGTACTTCTTAATAATCATAATAAAAGGTTAGATATTTTAATTATATATAGTTAGGAAATGAATAAGAAAATGTTTCTTAAAAAATATTTTCAGTAATTCCTAGATATTTATTTAAAGAGAAGATTTATAGTTAGTAGTTGACGATTCGGTTCCCTTGGCATCAAAATTACATCAATATATTAATGATCTTAAATATCTTTATTTTTTTTTAATTTACTAACATTTTAAATGGGTCCATCGTCTGTTACAGATTAGTAACATTATAAAGCAATAATTATTTAGATTTTAACGGTTTCGAAAATGTAGTAAAAATACTCAAACAGTGGTAATATCTAATATGGTAAAATTATAAAAAATACCAAGTTTATAATGTTCTGTTGGTGCTTTCATAATTTTGCAGCTAAACCGAACTTGTTCTGTATTTTGTCTTTTCTGAAATAGTATTTAAACATATCATTTTAACATTATCAAATAGTGATAGTATGAGATAAAGTTAATAATAGTATAGTTCATATGTTTTAATAATAACACCAAAAAAAGTACTGCTCAATATAATTATAAGTTTATGATGTATTTATACTATTTTTAGAGTTTTAGTGATATATCTTTTGCGTATTTGGTGGAAGGTCTTATACTCTTTATATTATCCGTTACTTTTGATACTGTGGACGTTTTTATACAATAAATGATTATTTACTTTCAACCTATCTGTGTTTTCTGTTCAACGTTTAAGACCTAAATTACCTAAAATAAAAATAAAATACCTAAAAATTGTCAGAATATATAAAATAAAAACTGGTAATCTTTTTCTTCCTTTATTTCACATTTAAATTATATATACAAATTTTATACATCGAGTATTGTAACTAGAAAATTCACTCCTCAAAATATTATTTGACTGGAATTCCATTGAATCATTTCCTGTTTAAATATCTCGTCATTTAATAAGTTTTTCCCATAATTCAAAACCGATTTCTCTAATGCTTATTACATCAATTATTGTCTCTTATTAAATCTACTTTACTTTTAATAACATGCACAGGAGGGAGGACATGACTCGAACAACCGCATTTTAGTCCAGAAACGAAATCAAAGCTTCCTATCCTACAATCGCAGTTTGGACAATTCAATCTACCCTTTGACCACTTTTCAGCTTCTATCCTAAGAATTATCCAATGCGGCAACATTTCTTCGCTTAGAAATATGTTACTTTCTTCTTGTATTGAAGCACATTTATCTGCAGACGAGCCTATCGGGGAGCTGTGGGCATTCAGAAGTAAATCTTTTACTTGGCCTTCATCAAATACGGATTTTCTACATTTTTTACACTTAATTTCGCGATACATAATGGTAGTGTAGTTTTTAATTTTCACAGATCATTGGTTATGATTGGCCGAAAAAAAATTAATTTTTAAAAACTAAACGTCAACATTGTCAACATACGCACGTGACCAGGTGGTTATCAGTGTCACCACCATGGAACATTTAACTTAAAACGGACGGAGAACTACTCGAGACAAAAATTAATATATTGGCAACACTGAAATGAAATTTTAGATTATGATGACTGGAATGCTCGTCAAGCTGCGCGAATTGATTACTCATGATCAGCGCCATATTTGTTTTGTGCCTCCTAGCAATAACGGAGCAATAAAGATTTAGCTGATTGTGAATTGAAATGATATAAAGAATTATTTGGTGCTATATGCTGGTTAATTTTACAGTCCCTTTTAAACATGATATGTTCCAACAATAACACCCACAAAAATACACAAAGAATAACACTAACGAGATACAAGGTAAAAGAATGTACGAGTTAACCACAATGTAGGCCAATGACGTGTTTACAAACAAAATAATGGAAAATTAAAAACACAATTATTCATATCGTACGTGCAGGTTATTGTCTTTCTCACACCCACATACATAACCAATGAAGTATTGCTTTGCTGAGCTTCATGTGCCTCCTTTTGTCTGCTCCTAGGTTTGTCACTTCATATGGATGCGTAGTGGAACTAAGAGCATTCCACATCGTACATTTCAGTGATTGGCAAAACCCATAAACCAATAGATGGCGCTGCAAAAATCGTGAAAAAACAACAAAACAGCAGCTACGTGTTTAAGTTGAGTTGTTTTCATTCTATTAAAAGATAAGTAAATGAATTTGTAGGGTTAAATTGTCATATTTTGCAGCAAAAAATACAAAGTTAATGGTTAACAGTTACAAACTCAACTATACAAGGCTTAAAGATGATGATTCCTTGTTGTTATTAATAAAAAAAAAGACATTTGAAAAAATTTATTTAAAATTTTCAAAGGAAAAAAATACTAAATGTTTTCCTATCAAATTCATGTAAAGAAATCTCTTAAATATTAACAGAAACAAACCAAATTTTCTTTGCTTTTTTCAATAAAATAATTTGACCTTTAAATATATGTTCCATAAGATACATATCACTTAAAACGTATTTTTTTTACACAAATTACCGCAGATTGCATACTTTGTGATGTCAGAGTAATGTGGTTAATTACAAAAAAATTTATTTATTGTTTTAAGTGTTTTCAGTCTTATTAAAAAAACTTTTATGCCTCAATAAAACTGTCCTTTAATGTTTTTGTTTGCAAGTGCACACGTGAAATAATACAAAACTAAACATCAATTCAATGTTTATTTGCCTTTTTAAAGTACATATACACCAAACTAGTAATACTAAATTATAGTGACTGTTATATAAATGCAAACCAATCACTGTGTACTGTATAACTAAAAAAAATTGAAATAACGAATCTCAAAAAATGGAACAAAAAATTGTACAAAAAAAAATACAATCGAGACTATATTTCGAGTAAAGCTACATGAAATGAACGTATCATTTACATTTTTCCAACTTTATTTTTTATTATAAAAATGTAATTAGAATGTCTTAGAAAGATTGTATATAAATCTAATGGATAAATAAAATAAAAATATTAATATAAAAATGTTGCAATAAAAATGCGTTCACTTTATGTATCGCTTTTTCAATAATGAAAAAAATGCCAATGCAATTAAAATCTTATAGAAATTGAAACTGCAAGTTCTGGAAACTAGTATAAATGCTAAAAGAATTTAAAATTATATTTATTGGAAAGTGCAGCACAGGTTTATATAGGTACTGTTACCGTTTCAACTTCTATTCCCAAATAATAATTCTTGAGATTTCATACATATAGATTCAAAATATTTAAACTGCATTTATTAAAAAATTGGTAAACACTGGAATGAAATAGTTGAACTGAGTTGAAGGTCAATGCAACATACCTTTATTGAAGACTGTATGTTAAAAAATATACAAAAATACTGCCATCAAACCAAGGAGATTAAAAAGTGTGTGCCTGCAACGGCAACTTATTCAAAATTTGAGGTTCATATTTGTCGTATTCTTCTTCTATAATCGACCTGTCGAGATTGGCGTTGAGAACGATTACCGGTGCTGGAACCTTATGCAATGTCTTGTGATAAAGCCAATCCTCGTGTATATCATGCAGAGATTTAAAATAATCGAAACTAGCTGCTCGTTCTTCAGATCTATTACGCTTCAAGATTCGTTCATATACAACTTCTGGAGACGTTCTCAAGTACACAATCAAATCGACGTCTATTTTCTCTTGATTAATGATGAACTTGAACCATTCATCGATTACCGCCACGGCTGGAGCTGACATCAAGGAATCCCTCGCCATTTTTTCCACAAAGCAGTATCTGGCACTATATATCGAACGTTCCATCAGTTTGACAGGTTGAGGGGTCTTTCTAGTATGTTGTCTCAGCATTGTTAACTGAACGTAAGACTGGAAAGTGAAGCTCCATTTCTTGGGATCCTTGTACATGAGTTCCTGTACAAAATATATTGTGTTTTGTATTAGGATGCTATAATCTCTATTGTACTTACAAATAAATTGTATCCGTCGCAGTTTCTCCACATATCGATGGGTTCAGAATACACCGCTACATTTTCGTACTTGTTAAAATGATTTAAAAAAGTTGTCTTACCACTGCCAACATTTCCTTCAACGACTACCGTGAACGGTCGGTGTAAATCCGATTTTGCAGCAACCATTGAATTTGCCATTTTCGAGATGAGTTTTTTTACAGAATTCATTTTAATATTACATTATTGTTCAAAACTGACCACTTCTTGCAACAATTTGCGTTTATAACTTAGAACATGTTATAACCAATCTTATTTTCAAATATCTGACTGCCAATGCTGCCAATCTTGTAAAATTAAAGTTAAAACGCAGATTCGCTCAATCACTTTAAAGCCGGCTACACACGAACGTACATGTTGTAGTTGCTCGTACGTTCATCAACGCGCAAGTATTAACTTGGGTCGTGGACTAGATTTATTTACAAACAAAAAAGTTTTCAAGCATTAACATTATTAAAATAATTCGATCATAATACATTTTGTATAATGAGTTTTTACAAATGTCAAATATCATAGCAGATATCTCAAATATGAGATTATATTTTAGCTTTGCTTACAAATCTTACAAGTAAATCATGTTTCGATGTTTCTGTTTGCACTAAATGTCGTTATATGCCAATAAAATAATAAAGTCGGGAATAGTTCACCAGTTCTCTACTTTTTTATTATTTTCAATCACATACATATTATTTTTTTTCATTGTGTAAAAAATATATTATGTTTGTTCCAGCAGTTGTCAGGGATTAGTCGAAACTGTAAAAAATGTCCATCTTATTGCATTAAATCCACTGGTAACTCAATCTCAACAATTTTTAACAGTTTCAAACTGTTTTGAACTTTCAACTTTGTTCACTGCAAGAACAAAACTGTTAAAAATTTAAAGGCTGTACAAATTTTAACCAAAAATTAATTTTAAAAACCTTACCAACACCCTGACGATATATTAGATGTTTTAGTAGTTTGCTAATATGCCAAATTGTAGCATTCTATAAATACGACGTATCAAAACTTAATTGACACAGGATCTTATATAGTCGGCTTAAATTTTTCTACTTTTGTGTTCTATGCTCATTCCTTCTCCAGTGTTGTCATCTCTTTTAGTATAGAGGTAGTGTTTAGAATAATGTTGGCAACCTTGGGTAAACTGACAACTTGAAAATGTCCCACTAAAAGGCGGGAAAAGCTTTTATTGTTTATTATGGACTAAAATGGCCATTTGCATTGTTGATTTAGTGTCTAATTTATCTATTTTCAATCTTTTGTGAGTGTTTATTAAAATGGATCTTTTGGAACAACCAGATATTAAGAAAACTTATGATAAATGTAAATATATAGTTAAAATATGGGAACATAAATTTCAGAAACAGCATAAAAGATTGCCTTCAAAGGTAAGAAATCCTTATTAAAAAAATTTAGTACTAAAATTATTTCATTTATTCATTGTCCAGGTTTATTTCATTATCATCATTGCCATTATAAAAATAATCATGATTTATGTCTATTAATTTTTTTTTTAGTTGGATATTAGGGAAGCAAGCACCGAAGTGAGACATGCCTACCGTAAATACTTTCAGCTTAAAACTGCAGCCTTGGAACAGAGTTTTATGGATGTTGATGGATTTGAGGATGAAGCAAATGCTGACAAAGAAGAAAATTGCACATCACAAGAGGTACAGAATGAAATACACCAAAACAAAAGCGAAGATTCACTTCCAGAAAAAGTTTTGGAACAAGATGTATCTATACCAAAAGAAGTTTGGGGGTCACATCTCAATAATAAACAAGAACCAAGTAATGTCATCCCAAAGTCTGATGAAACTAGTAAATCCTCCTTAAATTTAAGCATAAGCAAAAAATTATTTTGCGGTTCAAAGTTCACAAAACGTAATCCTAGAAAATCCTTGTCTTTTTCACAGAAAACAAAAAGCGACGTAAGTGTAGACGTCCAGATTTCTTCTTCACAGCCAGTACCTACTACTCAGTCTTTTACATTTAAATCCGAAGAAATAATTTCACAGGAAGGGAACATATTTTCAAACGACAAATTTAAAATTATAACTCCATGTATTAAAGCATTATCACAACCTGTAAATATTATACAAAGCGTTGTACAGAATAACTATCAACCCACTTTGAAGACCATCGATAGTGGCTGGCTGGAACGCGTGGTTAAGAAAACTGGAAATTCAATCGAAAATCCTGACTTACCTTTACCACCAGCTCCACAAATTGTGTCTATGTCCGTGTTACACCCAGCTGGTCATACAGGACTTAAATCTTTTGAATCTACTAAAGTGGACTACGATAGTGATGATATTATAGATGATTCCGACGATGATGAGGTTTCTACAGAAATAAGTTCATATCATATTGGAAAAAAGAGGAGAATTGGAGATACGAACAGTGGCTCAAACAACAATGAAATTCAACAATCGATTTCTATAGAAAAGAAAGATGTTGCTGATGAAACAGTTTCAAAAGATGATTCAGTAGGAAAAGATGAAATAAATCGATGTGAAAGTGTTAAAAAATGTAATACACAGAAAAACGTTGACAAGGACATTCGAGAAAATGAAAAAGAAACTGAATTGCCGGGAAAAAAATGTGTCAACGCCAAATCAAATAAATCAACTAAAAAACCACAAGCAAGGAAGAGAGAAAGAAAAAAATCACCTGTGGCAGAAGGCAGTCGAGAGGAAATTTCCCCAAGAAGATCTTCAAGAAAAACAAAGGTCAAAGTTAGTATGGAAGAATTTTCTTCCGAGATTGAGGAAGAAGAACAAGACCCTTATCACACCGATACCAATGAAGAAGACCCTGAGTTTACATTAGAATCAGAAAACTCAAAATCTAAATCTATTTTCGGTCAATTCGAATTTCCCGAAGACAATACTCCTGTTAAAACAACAAAAAAGAAAACAAAGTTAGCGGCAACTCCAAAAAGCAATCAATCTAGTCAGAAGATTAAAAAATCCAACAAAGTGGAGAGTGACGATGAAGAACACAATGAGAGCAAGCCATACGAGTTAGAATTCTCAATTAAGCCACGAACAGTGGCCCCGAGGTACAAAAACATAAAAAAGGTTTTAGCAGAGAAGAAAATTGTTACCAAAGGCGACAAACTCTCTCAAACCCAAAAAAAAACCGAATCAGACAAAGATTCATATACAATAAAAGACAAAAGGGAACAAGCTAAAGAAAATTTAGAAAAGAAAATAGCTTCCGGCAACTTAAACGACAATTATGTCCGCGTCAACTTGAAAAAGAAAATTTTTGTCCGTGGGAAGAGCGGTAGATCGTTTAGCAAGTACAAGAAAGCACTGTGGAAGAGTAAAAAGGCGAAGGCTCTATCGGGACCCGATATGGACATGGGCGGATGTGACGGAGGGATGCTTACTTGCTTCAATTGCGGACAAATTGGTCATTTTGCTAGAAACTGTAAAGCTACAAAGGGCGATGGTTTATTACCTTTAGCTCCCAACGAAGAAGAAGATTGTCCTTATCCAACGTTAGAAGAGGCCTCCGAAATGGCTGTGAATAACGTTTTGCGTGTTAGAATACCTAAAATGGTTATGCCGGGCAAGGAAAGCTTGAATAATGATGACAAAGGGCAGTCTGATGAAGGAGACGGAGAAGTGGTTAAAGAAACGGATGAAATTCAAGAGGCGGAAGAAGAATTTTACTTTGATGATGATCTGTCTGATCAGCTACTAGCCGAAACTTTAAAATTAGAAGAACACATAAAAAAATTGGATGTCAAGGTATATATGGACACTGTCAGAGTCGTAAAACCCTACTACGATTTAGAAAACGATGGCAACGTTATAGGTAATTAAAAATTGTATTAATTAAAATTTCCTAACAACTACTTAATATTTCTAGCAACACCGATTGAGGTCTATCAAATTCTAAAAAAATTCGGACATGATTCCTTCCGTCCTGGTCAAGAACAAGCTATTATGAGGATCCTCTCTGGAAAATCCACCCTAGTCACTCTCAGTACGGGCTCGGGCAAGAGTTTGTGTTACCAGCTCCCCGCCTACATGTATTCACAAAGAGAACCATGCATATCGTTGATCGTATCTCCTTTAGTGTCGTTGATGGACGATCAAGTCGTGGGTATTCCCAAATTCATGAAAGCCGCCTGCCTCCATTCTAACCAGACCAAGGCTCAGAGGCAGAAGATTTTGGAAGCGATAAATCTAGGAGAGTTGAGCGTGCTTCTGATTTCTCCAGAAGCTGTCGTGGCAGGCGAGAAACAAGCAGGTAATCAGAAAAATTCTTAATCTGTCATCACTGGTATATTTAAAATAAATTAATATCTGAACATAATCTCGATTGTTCTGGATGATGTAATATATAATAATTATGTTACTTCATTGTCCTTAAAATTCTGATTAAATTTTAATTAAACCATTTTTAAGTCCTTAGTAATTGTCACTATTAAGTTAAAGTTGTAAGTGACAAGTCACTAGTAATAGCCATAAATCATTTGTGTCGGTCACAAATGACAGCCACAAATTACTAATAGTAGTCATGAGTAGCTTGCGATAGTCATCAATGTTTTTATGTTGGTCATAAGTCACCACTGACAAACTACAAATGATAAGTTATTGCAACACAATAGTTAGTCATAATTACATCACTAGTGATTAGTCATAAATTACTTTATGGTGATTAAATCACTATACAGGGTGAATCTTAAATAAGTACAAATATTTTAACCAGCATTATAGTTTTGTGTGTAGAACACATAATTAATAGTTTTTTTACA
This sequence comes from Monochamus alternatus, assembly GCA_037114965.1. Lineage (NCBI taxonomy): Eukaryota > Metazoa > Arthropoda > Insecta > Coleoptera > Cerambycidae > Monochamus > Monochamus alternatus. The sequence goes on along the minus strand of CM073426.1, from coordinate 4,968,109 downwards.
AAAAAATCAGAAATAAAAAAGTGAAATTTTAAATAAATTTCGTAATTTTTCAGTAGAAAACTTGTTGAGGACCGCTGGCCTAGACCGACCCTTCATAGTTTTATGAGTCATAGTGCTGCAGACTGAACGTGTGGTTCACAGTGTTGCCAGTATTACACAAATGTCTTTGGTTCAAGGAAGAAAAAATCTCAACTTTTAGCGAATTTTGTCAAGTGTAACATTTTATATTATTTTTTATTATCAAACTGTCATTGACTGTCATGACAGATTATCGGAAGCCCAAGTCAAACTTGTTAACCCCACATAATGCATGAAAATAGCAATAAAATTTGCTAAAAGTTGACATTTTTTCCATTTTAAATAAAAAACGCGTGCATAGTTTTTCGTTATTCTTCATAAAATAACTTAAGGAAATTGTGTTTTGTGTCCCTTTCTAACAGTGTACAATGACATTTAACTTGTGAAATGTGGATTACTGATTAAATAGTTAATTTTTTAACAAACAGGTAAGCTTGTGTGCACGTTTATGTATAATTTTTGAACATTGGACATAGTAATATCACGTAATATCTCCTAATATCTCCTAAATATTTTACGGTAGTATTGAACTTGCGGAAATTCATTTTTAATCGTTGAAGTATAGTAAGGTTAGTTCAGATGTTAAAATTTATGTTAATATTGCTGCGTATCATACTACATACCCAATTTTACTGTACTTATGCTTAAAACAAGTATTTTTAAAATAGAACTATTACGTTAAAGGAAACGTAATATTTATATTGGAGGAGATATGGCAACCTCGCAACAAATCATATGTTTCATTACGTTGTTGGATGAAAAATCAGCCAGCGGTACTCAAAATGTGGGTATTTTTTAAAAAAATTAATATCTCCGTAAATATTAGAAATTTTTAAAAATGGCTTTCACTAGACTGATTTAAATGACGAACTACACCAGCAGTTAAAATATTTGTACTTATTTAAGATTCATCCTGTATATGACCATAAGTCATCATTGGTAATAACAAATTATTTGTAATAGTGACTGTAACTTCTAAATTATGGTCATAAGCAAGTACTAACAGTAAAAAGTCACTAATGTCAGTGACAAATCATTTTGTAGTAGTTATCAAATCACTACTGACGTAAATCAACTGCGATATTTATAAATATTTATATGTTGCTATATCGTTTTGTAATGTTTCTAAATTACTAGTGACAGTCATAAATCACTACTGCAATCGTAAATCAACTGTGATATTTACAAAAATGTGTCGCTATTAACAATTACATGTCATTACAATTAGTCATTCATCACTAATGATGTCTACAAGTCACTATAGACATAAATTACTTTGTGATGGTTATAAATTAGTGTAGAAGATCGTACCTTGCTATTGGTAGTTATAAGTCACTTTTTAGTTCAAGTCATTATTACAGATATAGTACAATTACAGGTCATTACAAATACGGTCATGCACCACTAACAATTTCTGTAAGTTTCTAGTGATAGCCATAAATCATTTTGTGATGGTTATAATTAGTGTAGATGGCTTTACAGACATCAAATCACCTACAACTTTTACTACAAGTCACTAGTACCGTCACACGTTAAGTAGTGGCCAAAAGTCACTAGTATTAGTCACAGTTAATAACAAGTAGAAATTCTCAAGTGCTAAATTGAAAACACTCCTTATAATCCTCTACTCACAACTTGAAATTATGAATAGCTGCATGTCTAGAGTTTTTCTTACAGGTTTTGGATCTCTTCTGCGTAAACTTCCCCCGATAGCTTTTGCTTGCATTGACGAAGCTCATTGTGTGTCCCAGTGGTCCCACAACTTCCGCCCCAGCTATCTGATGATCTGCCGAGTTCTCAGAGAAAGCTTGGGGGTTAAAACCATCCTAGGTCTGACTGCAACAGCGACCAGAGCCACTAGAGACAGCATCATTAACCACTTACAGATACCAGACGGACACGAAGGTGTTATAAGCGATATTCCGTTACCCGACAATCTTGTCCTGACCGTTTCAAGGGATGCGACACGAGATCGCGCCCTGTTGGGATTGCTGATGTCTGAACGTTTCGCCGATTGCAAAAGCATTATCGTTTATTGTACCAGAAGAGACGAGTGTGAGAGAATAGCGGCTTTCCTTAGAACTAGTCTTAAAAGCGACCGAGTTTTAGAAGAAGATGTCTCCAAGAAGAGGAAGAGGGTTAATATGCAAGCGGAACCGTATCATGCCGGTTTGCCGGCTAGTCGTAGACGTACGATTCAGAACAAGTTTATGTCTGGCGAGTTGAGGATAGTCGTGGCTACGGTAGCTTTCGGGATGGGTATTAATAAGTCTGATATTAGAGCTGTGATACATTTTAATATGCCTAACAGTTTTGAGAGTTACGTGCAAGAAGTAGGGAGAGCGGGGAGAGACGGTTTGCCGGCACACTGTCATGTGTTCTTGGACTCCCAGGTAACAATCATAAGGTTTTATTTCGAAATATTTGTAATGATTGGTAATTATTTTCTAGGGTCGAGACGAAAACGAGCTGCGCAGGCACATCCACGCCAATTCCATCGACCGTCACGCTATTCGCAAACTCCTCCAGAAAATTTTTATTCCTTGTTCCTGCTCGGGGCAGTGCCCCAAGCACGAAGTCGCGTTTTCCATTGAGGAAACCGTCAGAGCGTTGGACATCCCCGAAGAGAATATCGCCACCCTTTTGTGTTACTTGGAACTGCACGAAAACAAATACATCGAGCTGTTGAGCCACGCTTACACGACTTGTAAGGTCATATCGTACGGCGGCCCCCTACAAATAAGGAAAGCCGCCAAAGACTGTCCTCCCCTGGCCATGGCGTTAGCGTTGCACAAGAGCAAGGCGGGCGAGGATCCGAACGTTCTGGAGTTCCCCGTGGTGGATGTGGCCGCCGCTATGGGCTGGGAGAGCGGGATTTGCAAACACAAGCTTAAAAACTTAGAGTGGACGACGGGTAAGTCCAAAGAAATACACTAATAATAGTAATAATAATAATAAAAAAAATGGAAAGAAAAAATAATAAAAAAATAGAAAAAAAAAAAATCTTGTAAAACAAGTTCAAAAGCTCTGCAAAATTTGATACAGTAAATAATTTTGGATAAAACATTAAAAACATACCTATTTAGTGTCAACTTTTCGTTATGTTCTTGAAAGTGAAATCAAGTTGAGCTTGTACGTTGATATTCCCAAATAATTCATATCGCATTTAATTATGAATATGAAATCAGATTCATATCTATTACTCAGTAAGTACCGAATAACCGAGACGCACGCAGAAAACAGATAAACATGTTTATTAAAATGTCTTTTATACATTTTTCCACTGCTCTGTTCAGCAAAGAACAACCGTGGTTGTTCACTACTTCACTTTATCCAACTTGAATTACATTTTTATTTAGGCAAATAGCAAATTTTATTAATAATTATAAGCTACACTGACAACATAACTGCAAAATGCACCAACCTCTACCACGCGAAATTGTGAAAATATAACTGTCGGGCTGTATGCAGTGGACGGTGGGCACGCCTGTATAAGACCCAAACGATATTCGACTTGTTCCGCCGGTAACATATTAAACGAGTTTTTTTTTTTTATTACTGTCTCTATTTAAGAGGCCTCTTTAGCTATCTTAAAACTAGTTTCAAAATATCTCCAGTAATACTGATCCGATTTTGATGCGGCTTGCTCCAATTTTTTTAGAAAAAAATCTAGTTTCTTGGATGTCCTAAATCATATTTTTTACACGAGTAAACTAAGGTTCAAAACGTAAAGAAAATAAAATAAATCGGCATCCTAAAAGCGAAGAATTATTTTACAAACTTATACACACTTTGTCTCTGAAAATAATAATTGATAATAACTTTGTAAATTTGGAAGAAAATGCATTTTAACTTGAAGCCTGCTAAAGGAGGGGCTTATACATACTAATACAATTTTTTTTTAACTTCCGGAACGTTTGTTGCAGTTAACAACCAGCCGAAACGATCTGCGATAAGCGTGCAGTTCTCGAACTTGGGTTTTCGATTAGTCGCGCCCGGAAATCTATCGGACGACCAACTAGACGAGGCTCTAGACAGTCTGTACCACAAAGTCACCGATCAAGAACGGAAGGCTTTGACGCAACTCCACGCAGTTCACAAAACTTTAATAGAAGTTGCGCAGCCCTCGTATCGTTCCTGTATGTCTGAAAATGGCGATAGTCTGATAAAAAGTAAAGTCAGGGAATATTTCAACTCACCTGATCCATTAAAAGATGTTTGTGATACAGAAGCTAAAGAATTTAACGAGGAACAGTTAGTTAGCGATATACGAGGTTTGATATGCATGTACAGGGACAATACCTTTACGGGACGGGCTGTGGCGAGGATATTTCAAGGAATTCAGAGTCCTAATTACCCTGCAGTTATGTGGGGGAGGTGCAAGTTTTGGCGGAGCCACCTCAACGTGGACTTTCACACGCTCGTGAAAATTGCCACCAGAGAGATCATCAGAATGAGGTAACGTTTCATATTTTATATTCATACTTTAACTGTGGTATTGTTTTCTATATTTTTTAAATTGATTTATTTTTATGCGTAGGCTAAGTTTTAATAAATATAATTTTAATGAAATCGATAATATATCTTTTTACCTTTTTCACTGAATACGTTCCAATAAGTTGTATTTTCAAACACTTATCACTAAATGACTATAAAAAATTTAGTGGCATTTTAAAGTGGTACAATTTGCAAGTACGTGTATAGAATTTAAAACAGTAGGTACAAGAATTATAGAAGATAGTCGTAGTAGGTGTAATGTACAGTAGGCTTCAAATAATTTCATAACCAAAAAGATATCAATACATTCGAATTTGAATTAATTCGATTCAATTTCCCATTTAAATCTTATAATTGTATGAGTTTTAGACAGAGTTTAAGTTTTTTAATTGAATTAATTACAGATTTGAACAAATGTAAATGCAAAACAATTTTTTTTCTCAGATGAAAAATAACCACTAACAGTTATAAACAACTGTAAAAGAATTGATACTAAATCACATTAAATAAATAATTTTTCAATGAAATCTTTAATGTGTATATATTTTCTCCTCTTCACTGAATACTTTTCAATGAGTTGTATTCTCAAACTTATATTAAAAAATTCAATTAAATAAGTGGCAGGTACAATTTGCAGGTAGGTGTAAAATAATTTAAAACGTAGTAGGTATAATGCCTAATGAATTATAAAGATACATCTGGAGTAGGTGTAATGTACTGTAGGCTTCAAATAATTTCATAACCAAGAATACAGAAACATCTTCAAATTTAAATTATTTCAAGGAGTCAGTTATATCAACTTATACTTTTATTAACCATTTAAATTTCATAAATATATGAATTAGTAACAGTATTTAAGGTTTTAGGATGCATTTTTTAATTTTTAATTAGAAATCTGAATACTCGTAAATGTAAAACACATTTTTTTTCTTCGATGAAAAAATGACACAATATTTTTAACATTTATATATATTTCGTTAAAATATATAGTACAATGTGTTCTTTAATCTAACCACAACCCTTCTTGAGACAAACGTGATGACAGTATAAAAATATTAATGCTAAATTACATCGACCTTATCTTCATCGACAAGGTAGAGAATCTAGACATTTAAAAAACCTATATTTTCGAATAAATATAAATATGTACAGTTCCTAAAAGCATCGAATGTGCTTGTATTAGGTGACGACCCTCCTTATAGATTCCAAACCGTACTTCTTCATCTTCTCATTGCGCATGTCTTGAAGTTTGCTTATTTTTTCTTTGGTGTTCAAGTCCTTGCACCTGCCGCAGAATTCTTTTACGATCCCGTGCAGGGGGCTCTTGTAATAGAAGGTGTCACTCTGAAGGGTTTTGTTTTTTTTATGCACCCAGTTGTGAATAATCATCTCCAACAACACAATAAGTATGGACACTATCGGATAGGACAATATTGCTGTCGGCAATAAAAATAATGCGGCTGTTATTAGTTCTAGTACTTGGCAGTTCGTCCTGGATTCCTTATGTGGCTCCTTATCAGGTTTCTGTTCGGGCGGTATTCGAAAAGTTGTCCTCGGTGGCAGGGAGAGGAAACCTTCGTATTCCCCTGTTTCTGCGTTATATTGTGACGGGTATAAAATTTCTCCAGTTTCGGTGTCGACAGAAAGAGTTTCGTCCTTTTTCGTGTCCATTTTCAGAGATGGATCTGTAAAAAAAATTGATAATTTAATTAATGTTTCTGACACTATACCTTTCAGTCTTTGAACATTTTAATGTGAGTGGATGTAGAATAATGGATATACAGGGTGTTTCAGGAGGAGATGTACATACTTAGGTATGTCATTCTACGTTCAATTTGAAGCAAAAAATTTCCTATAAACTTAGGTTTGGAAACACTTTGTTTAGGATATACTGGTGTCAAATTTAAAAAAATTAATTACATTTTCTTTAATAACTCTCGACTAGTTTGAGTTAAATTCATGAAATTTTGTATGCGGAGGTTTCTTGGGACGGGAAATTCAAATTTTATGCACTATTGGCTATATCACCAAGAGGGCGCCACAAGCGACCATTAAATCGCTTCAACTTTTTTGTGCCACAGTGTATGTCATTTTGGAATAGAAAAACACTTTCTCCTACCTTTTCTACTTAAAAAATGTACACCTCATTGACGTCTCTAGGAGAAGCCGTTTCCGTTAAAAACTCATCTAAAGATGGTAATGGAAGAAAATTATGTATTGGAGTGAATCGAAAGTTATTGTCAGGTTTTGTACATTTTGTTAAGAGATTTTATTTTTGCAATTCTCATAAAAAATTCCGGCTGTTTTGATTAAAAATTAATAGTTCTTAGTGTTTAAAGTGTTATGCCTTGTTTTTTAGATACAAATAAGGTAGCACTCTAATACATAATTTACTCCTAGAGACTTCATTATAGTGGTTCTACACTTTCTGCCTTAAAAAAAAAACTGTTTAAAAGTTAACATTGTAATTGGGAGAAAAAACGTTGCAATTTTTAAAATTTTATTTGATAATTTTTTTATTTTGAACGACCACAAGTTTCTTCATTTTTATGATCTCTATCACTCCTTTCAAGGACAGTCCTTATTTTAAAAACACGCTGTCTAAGAAAAAAATAATCTTCATGTTCAAATCAGTGCTTGAATTTATGATTCATCTTTTCAAAACACCCTGTATCTTTATCATTTAATTTTTTGTTCTCTTAATAAACATACAGTGTGACTCATTTGTTTTGGGATCAGTCTGTAGTTTATTAATTGTGCGTTCAGTCAGATCTTTTTTTAATTATAGAGCTTGATAAACTGCACATTTTCAGCAAAAACGTCAACAAGACGAACAATTTCTATTTTTTCTTTTACACTTAAATTTTCCATAATTATAATGATTAATAATTTGATTTGTAATAAGTTTAAACAAGTACTAATATCGATTTAGACTTTGTTTGACAGTTCAATTGGTTTCCATATTAGCCAACTATGAATTTCTCAAAATAAATAAGTACCTAGTGTGCATTTTTAATTCTTTTACAAAATCGTTATTACTTAAAATTTTCCGATAATATTTTGGACGCTCAATCCAGTGGCGTGCACAGATTTTTTTCTAAAAAAATCGCTAATTATATGATTTATTAAAAATTTGTTTTGTAGAAACTGTCATAGTAGGCCTTGGATTTTATATCAATCAGGCCATTTTTGCTGAAAATGTGAAGTATATCAAGCTCTGTAATTAAAAAAATCAAGGCTAAATCATATAATTAATAAACTTTTTACAGACTGACCCCAAAACAAATGGGTCACTTGTTAACATTATTTAACCATTTTATTAATATTAAAATATGGAAATGTGGAAACAGTGTTCTTTCAATATTTTTATATTATAGAGCCCTCTGTAACGCCACTGCATAGAATTAAAAATTTAATTCAAGAAATAATGTAGGTATCCTAACTAGTTCAAACCACTTTGGCATGTGCATTACCTATGTCTGTATACAGGGTGTCCCCGGTTCTTAGTCTTTGATATAAAGTATAAAGCACGAAAAATGAATAGAGATTTACTTTAAAAGTTTAATATTTATATTGAAATAGCTATTTCCGAGGTGTGGCAATTAAGTTCCGGGAATTTAGTTATAACTCGGAAACTGGCAACATTGACTTTCCATTTTGCTGTATTTTCAGCAGAAAAGGCACTTTACCTGAAAGCAAAGCAGTGATCATTTCAAATAGGATTATTTCTAAAAATGTTACTCCTACCGAATTCAGCAAGGTATACCATTTTCAAATAAAACAGGTAGGAGATTCGATTGTTTCAATAGTCAGATGGATACACTAAGCTGCAAAAAAGTTCTGCAGCTTAAAAGAAACGTGTGTGCCACAAGTGGCGCCCTTTACTAGTGACGTCAAAATTAGAAACAAATTTGAATTTTTCGCAAAACCCCGGATTTACAAATTTTATGGAAATATTTGGATTTTTGAAGAAGTTACCTACAAATATCGAAAATAAAATTTTAGCTTAGACACTGTATCTTTTTTATTATGCGACATGGGATATATGTATGATAGGTTAAATCGATTTATTTTCACATAAGGAATCTGAGGTCTCATGTTTGCTACTTCTTTTAAAAACACCCTGTATAAGTAGGTATATTTACAGTACAGGAGTTTGTGTGTATCCCTTAATTCCAATATGCAATACCATATTGGTCGTACTAGTGGCATGGATTTGGTTAAAAACGTAATTTATAACATTTTATAGATAATAAATCAGTTTATTTGAAAAGTATTATACCAATAGAGGAATCCTATTTCTCGTACCAGCTTCTTTTGTTTCTGAAATGTTAATAATAACATAACAGCATGCTATGGTCCTTCACGCGACGTAAGAGTGTTTGCGCACGGACGCATTATGCTAAATATTCACAGAAGGCATAACAATAACCGGCTACATCTTTTTCAATAGCATTTTTATTGGGTTAGAGGTCAGGACAGAGGTAATAACATTGTTATTTTAATCAGGAAATCATGTTTAATTATTGACGCGTCAAACGTTTGCAGTAGCGCCACTATAATTTTTTTTCGACCGGCGATAAATGTCCAAAAACAAGTCAGACATTTATGTGAATGTTTTTTGAAGACGACTATAATATTGAAACTGATTTTATGAGTATGCGAAAATGTTATAAATATACTAATCAAAAGGCAAAAAATGTAGGTATATCTGCACTAGCCCTAACAATAATGTTTATGTTATCAAGTTTTCAAAACACTCACCCTTTTTATCGATACTGCATTCACAACTAATATTGTGAAATCGCATTAAATTTCTATAGTGGTATGATTCGGGTCGAGATACAGATTAGATAATTTCCCAACAAGATAACAAACTTGAACAAGACGAATAAGATTTGGAATCAAACGGCTGTATAGTTGTTTTATTTCGAAAACTACAGTATTTTCCTAATTTTTATGATGTGTTTATGTATGGTCAACCCAAAAAATTGTAAAGCCCACTTTACATTAACAATTTTTTTAGCGGGCTTTACACTAACAATTTATTGACGAAGAAATTGATGAATTAATTTATCAATTTCTTCAAGGTCGCACTTTGCTTTTACACTTGTTCAGGGCTTTGTCAAGTTTCTTAACAATTTTACTGTCAGATGTCACCCGTACCAATGTAAAAGTAACTTTAACTTTTGACGTTATATCATTTCCATTTGTTTACAAAACAAAAACTGTTAAATGTTACGGTAAAAAAGGGAGAAATTGTTAAAAAAAAGCTTCCATTGTGTTTACAATTGCTGCTGCTCGGTTACTGCCGTTACTGATTAAATATAAATCATCATATCCTCGAATCTCACTTTTTGCATTCATTTTAGGTTGGTATTCCTGAATTAAAGTAAAAATTGACGAAAAATTAGAACAAGTTTTAAGTCTTCATTAACTTGACGAAGTTCTTCATCAATTAACTTGACGAAACCACTTGATCAATTAATTGACAAAGAAATTGTTAATGTAAAGCGGGCTTTAGTCAATTAATTGATCAAGTGGCTTCGCCAACTCAATTGACAAATGTAATACTAAAACTTGGACGTCAAATAAATTGATGAAGAACTTAAGATATTATTATTAAGATGAAGTTATTGACGACTTAAAACTTGTTCTAATTTTTCGCCAATTTTTACTTCAATTCAGGAATACCAACCTAAAATAAATGTAAATATTTAACCAGTAACCGACCAGCAACAATAATAAATGCAATGGAAGCTTTTTTAACTATTTCTCACTGTTTTGCCCTAAGATATAATTATTAAAATTACTTTTAATTTTTAACAGTTTTTGTTTCGAATACAAATGGGAATGATATAAAGTCAAAAGTTAAAATTACTTTTGGGTTGGTACGGGTGACATCTGACAGCAAAATTGTTAACAAACTTGACAAAGTCCTGAACACATATCAAACCAAAGTGTGGCCTTGAAGAAATTCATGAATTAATTCATCAATTTCTTCGACAATAAATTGTTAGTGTAATGCCTGCTTAAGTCGATTTGCTGAGTGGTTCGAAATATACGAGGTCAAATTGGAATTAAACTGCGTTAAGGTCGTCGTATTTTTCGCCGTAAATTTTTAGGCACAGAAATCTCGAAATAATAAAACATGTAGGACAAAAGCAATATCAAAAATAAAATTATTGATGGTTTGTTTATCCACTTTTACTGTTTAAATTCTTCGGAGGTAATACCATAAAAGCTCGAATGATATTTGGTAGGACAATTTCATGAATAGAATAATGATGCAATTTTCGATTTTATTTACTATTTCTTTTTCACAATTACTACAGAATCGAGACAATTGGATAAATTTGTGATTTTGACATCTAACAATCTTAAACTGATGTTATTTTTAATGAATAAAGTAACATAGCGTTGCTATGATAACGTAATTTATCCGCTTGTTTTATCCAGATACATCTTCTCTTCCTTCCTATTTAGCCGATAGCAAACCACGATTTTTGCGTTCGTCAATGGGATTTTTTTATACATGAGTGGAATGGTTGTTGTAAAAGTTGCAGACAACTTTTGCCACTGTGGCATGTGAGCTTTTTATATTATAAATTAAATTATCACATGAAAAAACAAAATGAGTATTTTACTTTCATAATAATAGGAACTTGGTAAAGATAAGAGTTACAAATGTCCCCATACGTATTTGTTTTTGGATTGACAAAATTCCTGAGGTTTGTTTGATAACGGGGCTTATAAAATTTGCAAGTGCTTAAAGATAACAAAAAAATTATATATCTTTAATGGCAGAGGATGTCGCAATAATATTTTATTATACGACTTACGATAAAGGATGTAAAACCTGGATGTATGTACTAATATTATCAGAAAACTTACTACCTACGCACAGTGTTGCCACCCCTATTACAATTGTACTAAATCTATTGATAATTTTTATTACTATATTACCCAGGCCATAATATCTATTACAATTTTACAATTTGAATATCATTGTAATTATTTAAATCAAATTTTACCGCCACAATGCCGACAGTTACGAATTTGTATGTTGTCTGGTCGTCACCCTTTTATTGCTACTGTTACTGTAGCAGTCGACACAAACACAAATTGTTTTGAAAAATTTTGATAAATTTCCAAAACAATATCTGTGATTACATATTTTATTTTGCACTTTTCATATTTTTTCTGCAAATAAAGTCCCTAAATATTTTTTTAACGAAAATTAATGTGCCTTCTTTAAACTAATCTACAGACACATGCTAACCATTTTCAAATTTGGCTGTAAAAACGGGACGGGAAGTTCACATAATAATGTTAATTTTTTTTATTGTGTTTTATCGTCTGTTACTAGATCTATTACTATTAGTGCCAAATCTATTACAATTTTTATGAAGATCTATTACCGAAACATTTTTCAGGGTGGCAACACTGCCTACGCATTGCCTGGCATGTTTAAAAAATTATAATGCCAATGACGGACGTAAGAAGATAAAAGAAAATAATTTCATGATAGTTTCCACTTCCAGCTGTTAGTTATAAATTTATTTTGATATTTTTAAGAACTTCACAAATATTAGTATTAATGAGATAACGTATAAACATAATCCCACACTACATATCACAGTATAGACTGTATCAACATTTGATATTTAACGAAACATAAGGCATATGGATTATAAACACGCTTGTCTAAATTTGGCCAATTTTTTTTCTCGTTATCAGTATCGTAAATTTCAATAGAGATAAAATGTAAACATTTCCATTTCAAGGCTACTGATGTAGACTTATCTGAGTAATCTTTAGTACCAAGACCAAGGAAACAGTTGATATTTATCTTATTTAGCCAATTATGTTTCCAGAAAAAAAGATTCAACAGTTATTGAAAAAGGGCGATCATATTGACCAAAATTATTTTAAAAAAGGGGCTATAAAAGCCAATAGTTTTATGTCGGTAATAACTGTTTTATTGATAAATAAAAAGTTGACTATCAAATTGGCTAAAATTTATCGCTTTCAATAAATTGATCAGTAAATTGTGTATTTAAGTTTTTGGGATTCGGTGGCAATTAAATTAGAAAATTGGGGAGTCTTAAGATATCAAAACTGAATTGACAATAAGACGAACACTACAACAACTGAAAATTTTATTATGCATCTTAACAAATTATTAATCATAAAAGATTCTCGAAGTGACTTCAATGCACTTTATTAGCCTCTTTATTTAAATTTTGTCTGACGTTGAATAAAGTTCTATGTTGAATCCGTTCTTGACTATTATTCATATCTTTGTAAACTAAAGATTTAATATAACCCCAAAGGTAAAAATCCAGCGAATTTAAATCAGGGAAATTTCGCTACCACGTCCAATCCAACGGTGTGGAAAATATCTATTATAGTCTGTTTAGAAATGAAAGAGAGTAATAAAAGCTTATTATTTATGCAAATCGTAAATAAATGTAGTACTGGTGCTTATATTCAATATTTTTATATTATGTATTATTGGTATAGAGAGGCGTACTTTTAAAAAACTTTCTGTGATCGAACCGTACTAAATTGTAGCAGATAGCTAGAATTTAATCCCCGACAATCCGCCTTTGTCTATGCCGCTTCAATTTCTCGGTCCATTTCTCTTATAGGTAAACAATATGAAAACAGCATTTCAAAACTAGTGGCTACTTTAAGCATCATAACCGGGTTAAGAGGGTTTTTAGTAATTCAAATAAAATTATTCAATATTATTATCAAAATATTTATTTAAATTTAATGAATAGACTTTTATTCCACACAAAAATATATGTATTTTGAAAATTCAAATTATGGTGAGTAAATGTAGTGTTGCATAAATGTACAATAAAGAAAATAATAAAGTAGGTATATTAAAATTCATCCTCTGAATATTCTGATGAATTATCTTCGTCTCCTAGATTGATAACGATAGGTTCCACAGTAACGTTAATTAAATTGAGTTCCCACATTTTCTCCTCTTCTCTTTGTACATGATGTATACATAATGATGTATACATATTTGCCAGTTATCTGCAGTAGCTCGTTCCAAGGAATTTTTTAACAAAATATTCACGTCACTTAATTTAAACTTCGTATTATTTCGCGCTACATCTCCTTTTACCAGTGCCCAGACTAATTCGATTAGGTTAAGTTCACAGTAATAAGGTGGTAACCGTAGTACCGTTATTTGGCGATTTGTTGCCATTTCATCGATAACATTTTTTCTGATCTTTATTAAGATTGACAAGTGTCAAAAGTTCCTTTTTCACCAGATTTGTTTCAAAAGAAATGTTTTTTCCGGATAACCATTGAATTATATCGGCTTTCCTCCAAGCAGTCGTAGGCGTCCGCTCGGTCTGCCGTGAATGGTAACTGGCATTATCCATGACAATTACAGACCCCGGAGGAATAAGATCCAACAAAACTCTTCGAAAACGTCTGCGTTCATGTCTTCGTGATAGTCACCTGTATTTTTATATTCAAATAAATGTAAACCGCTACAAAACCACTGGCATTACCTACATGTGTCACTATTAATCTTCTCCCTTTACCTGAAGGTGCCTTGAACCTTGCTAAAAGCCCATCCAAAAATGCTTGTCGAAAACTTTTTACATTTTTATCTTGCCATACTTTTGTTACAGTATATCTCGTTGACCCAAGTTTCGTCTAGATAATAAATATTCCTCCCTCCGTCATGGAATTTTCTAATTGATCTTAAGTAGGATCTTCGCCAACAAATAATTTCATCTTTATCGATAAGAACCCATGTTCTGCTTTTCCCAGCAAAAAATCAACTCTCGTAAGACGGCCCATAATTTGCTTCTACTGATTTTTGGCAAATCGTTGTCCTCTGAAAGTTCACTTAGCGTTGGTATTTCTTTTTTAAAATAAAATTACGATAATTACCTGAAACGAAATATTACCGACCCATGGCCGATTCTTATCTCGGGGTTTTATTACTACCTTTCATTCCCAAACAGACTATAATATATTCTCTTACTCGTCGGGGGTAATGTGCAGGTGCACCATCATGCAAAAACCAGAAGTTCTGCTGTAAATTTAAGGGAATATCTTCAAGAAGCAGTTTAGAAAATTTAAATAATTATAATAACGTAATAGTACGAACAACCGCACAGTATCGGAGAGAAATCCACACCAAATATTGTTACAGAACTCTGGAGGATGAGGATTTTCTAGTTCCCAAGACTGATTATTTCTCCAATTAAAAATACCTTGCCGTGTAAATGTTCTTTTAAACAGAACTGCTCTGCGTTGATTTGATTCATGTCAGGTATAGATATTCGTCAGGTCAGACATTAAAAATAATAATAATATAATTGCGTAGGTTGGATTGTCTCACGCATAGTGCAGTGTGGTCGAAAAATATTTAAGGATCAAATTGATTCATATAAAAAACCTCCAACTATATTGAAATTTCTAACAGGTGCTGTATGCATCTATATTGTTATTTCTAGGTAAATATATTTTTCTCAAAGTCTGTATAACGCTGCAAATTTATTACTATAAGACAAAGCAAGTGACAATATAAAATTTAATAATTTATTAATCGTTAAAATTAAAATTCTTATGTGTTAGCAGCATTTTGGTATGTTTATATATAATACGTGGTCTGTGGACATCTGTGCTTCTGTAAGTTTCGCACAAGAAGTCACACGCGAGATTTTAACCCTTGAGGAAACTTATTTAACATTTCTTACAGAGGTTTTTTGCTTGGTGGGTTGTTAACGACAAATATTATTGTAAATATTGATACACTGGCTAGTGAAAACAAATTTCCCCAAACTTCTCAATATTTTTTTTCTTTTTTGTAATACAGTGTAACCTGCATAATCCGGACATTGAATTTCTAAAGTCATAATCCGGACGTATCTCTTTAATCCGGACACATCTCTTTAATCCGGACGCTCGCCAAGCGCGGCATAATTTTTACTTGTTTAGAGCACAGTATAGAGAGACCAGTAACACTCGGGCCGAAATAATAAGTCGCGCATAGCAGCTCGCGCATCCATTTCAAGCTGCAGAGACCTCAGTTTACATCCAACTCTGGGAGTGCGAACATCGGTTATACAGAGCCGTATTAAAGCAATATTTTCAGTCTGATCGAGGAACGAGTCGCTGCGCAGCAGTTAGATGTTTAAATATATCATCTGTAAATAGTAATTTAAGTTTCTTTAAATTTCCTAAAGACATAAAGTAACCTATAATATACTGTACAAACCATAAATGATATTTTACTGCTATTGCCTTACCTATTAACTTATTTCTTAAGTATAACATTGGAATATACAAATACAAATACAAATTTTTATTTTAGAGCAAAGTTCTGTGCAGAGGCTTCTTATAGAGAAGATTTATTAGAAAAGCTGCTCAGGATTAGTAATAGTTCATACAAACTATGTCAAATACATTTTTAAAATAATATATTTTCTAACGATTCGCGCAATAGATTACGCAAAGAGGCCGTTCCAACGTTCCCTGCACAAGACGGCTCATCTTCAAATTATGTAGATGATCATATTTCTTGTAGTCCCTATAATGAGAGTAAGCCTCAAAACAAAATAATAAAAAATTTTTTTTTTCTAAATTTACATTTTACTGCACTTTTATCTCCAAATTAATAATTTTCGAAGTTAAGTAAACATAATTTTTCTGTTCTGAAAAATACTTGTCTTCTGGTTTACGTAGATCATTTAAGACAAAAAAAATCATAATAAATTATGTGTCCACTAAACTTCAAACGTCAAATTTTAAATTTAAAAGAATCCCAAAAAATGTAATTATCACTAATAACAAAAAAAGTAAGTAAATAGATAAAAATGTTTTGTAGTGCAATAATATATATATTTTAAACTCTTTTTTTTTAAAGAGCGCAAAGAAGTAAAATGAATTTTCGCACTGTATATTAGTAGCAGTAAATGATAGTATATAATACATGTTGAATTACCCATTTATAACTGTATAATGAATTATTACATAATGTGGATAGATATAACGTAAACTTTCATGTGGAATAACTACGCTTTCACGCGCAAATAAATTCTTATTCCGGTCCTGATTACCGATTCTGTAAATTCTATCGGATGCGCTATCGCACTCACATTTCGAGGTCACCGCAGAAAACTGAAAGCAGTTCAAAGTGCCGACAACGTAGTGAAACTGCTGGTCTACCTATGCTGTGTTTAGAGCGTATGTATGTACATACCTGTCAGAGCGTCTTTGGCAGCCGGATTACGCTGCGCGCTGTCTTATATGATTTAAATTTGCGTCAAGTACTTTCGGGAATTCCTTTATTCGTGTATCTTACAAAGGACAAAAAAAGCTTGGATAACAAAGGATTTATTGCGTGAATGGTTCCATATGGAATTTGTACCAGCAGTAAGATAAAAATTAAAAGAATTAAATTTACCATCAATAGCTCTATTATTAGACAATGCCCCAGGGCACCCAGTTGATGACAATCAAATCTGTGTCAGGGACCTGTACATCATTAATACAGCCCATGGATCAACATGTTATTCAAGTTGTAAAACTGTTTTACAGAAAGGGCCTACTTAACAAAATTGTAGCAAATGTATTAAATTCCTACAATCTTGAAGAACATTAAACCTAGTTTTTTCGTTACAAGAAGCATGGTGCCAAGTTCATCAAGACCTAATAAAAAAGTCATGGAAGCCATTGTTGTCCGCCCAGGAGGTGGCTTTAGTCGAAGAAGATGAAGAAGATAACATTCCTTTGGCAACTTTAACTAAGTAAATTATAAAATCAAAAGAACTTCAGAATGAATTAAATGAGGTAAAAATTCTTGGTGAACAATTGGTAGACACAGCTATTTCAATTGAAGATTTAGAAGCATGGATCACAGGGAGTGGATCTAAGATTGACATCTTACTAACAGACAAGTATATTGTTTTTAAAACAAATGACGAGACAAATGATGTAGATAGCTATTCTTCTTCTAGCGACGATGTTCAAATTGTGGCAAAAGTTAAACACCAAGATGCCGTAAAGTCCTTCAGCAATTGCATCGAATGGGCATCACAAAACAATATACCAGACAACCAACTTGAGTTACTTTTCGAACTGAGGAATATTGCTGTAAAAAAAGATATTGAGTCAAAATACAAAAAATATTACTGATTTTTTTAAGACGGTTCTAAAGTAAGTTACATTTGTTTGTTTAGGTTTTTAATTACAGTAGAATATGTACAAATTGTTGACGTTTTTCTATTTAAAGTTTTAAAATATCTTTTCTGTTATGTTAAGAAAATATCGAGTATGCCTTTCAGTTGTTCCTTGAATATCGAATTAATTGATTTCAAAACACAGGTGATGTTAAAGTAAATACACCTCTATCTAACCTTTGAACCCCGCCTCGGTTACATCAACGTGTGTTGAACACTCTTTACCACTTTTACCGCCAAGGTGAAACTAATCTAATAAACAGGATTTCGGGCTAGTATTTCGTTGGATAACATCGCGAACAGAAAAATAATTATATGTTTGTGATCCAACGGCGGTCATTTGGATAGGTAAACATACAAGGTGGTCCAAATTTAACCCAAAACTTTCACCAGGTGGTTGAATTAAGCAAAAAGTCAATTTTTTACAAAGCCAAATATATTTTTTTATTAAAATATATGATTTAGATATAATACCGCGTGTTATATAAGTTATTCGACAATGGGGAAATTGCATGAATTTTATATTGATTTGAAATGTATTACGGGTTAATGTTTCAAACATATTGGAAGGTCAGTCAGTCAGTGTCACATAATAATTAAAATATTAACATTAATAAATTGCCATTGAATGTAAACAAAATCACGTGGCCGAAAACGTGATATCATTGATGTGACTTCACACGCCTTTCAGCGGCGTTTGTTTCTTGTATTTTTGCATTTTTGTGGAATTTGTGTGGGTCATAGATACCCAGTGTAAATACTGTGTAGGTAATGCGACAGATGGTTTTACTTGAGGTACTTATAACATTATGCCATCTAATTTCACATTAAATTAATTGTTGTAATTTGAAAAATAATAAGTATAAAGTAATGGATAATGATATCTAATATTTATTCAATTTTAAAATTAACTTAATAAATTTCTTATTTAATAATAATATATTTGATTTTATTTCTTAAATATTTTTAAATTATTTATTATTTTTGGAATGAAGGGCTGAATGCAATAAATAAGAAAAAATGTAAGTTTCCTTTACCATTGATTTTCTAAACTCCATGTATACATTCTGGTAGCTTAATAGAAAAGTTTAATTGATTCTATACTACTTTACATTTTAATTTTTTCGAAAACTTAGGTGTATTTCCAATTAAGCTTACATTAAAGTGGTATTCACAAACAAACAATGTTGAATGTTGCAATGCTACCTTTCGTCGCGCTTCACCGCCCTACACCACATTTTTCTTTTCAATTTTTCGCACAGTGAAATATCTTTCATTAGGCGCTGTATACTGTCTTCGTACGGGGGTCCAGCGTAACCCTTTCACTCGATTTGTGGCTTTAATGTCATAATTACAAAAAAATGTCTAATACAATAATTGTGTCATTTTTATAGTACCAGAGACAATTGTCACAGCCACCTAGACTCAGATTAAAATTTTTGTATTGATATATCAGATATATTCGTAATTTTTCTTTATATCTCAGTAAACACTAGAACAAATATATAAGTATATCATATGGATGTAATCAGAATTTTTTGTTTTTTCAGAATTTAAAAAAATACAAAGGATGTTGCATTTAAAAAAATTGAACTTCGGTAAATAATTGTTTTAATTCGATGTTTTATGGTTTTTTTTTCTAAGGCACGTCGAATCATCTATAAAAATGACATAATATTTATATCTGACATTTTTTTGTAACTATGATATTAAAACTACAAATCGAGTGAGAGCGTTACGTTGAACACCCGGTACATAATGGCATAATGCAATACTTCTTTCACTTACCCGGTGAGATGGAATTTCTTTATTCAATACCAATTTTTATTTAACACAATAACACCTGTACTAATATCACAAATGACAAATTACTTCTTCTAAATGTATGTATTTGTGGGTCATAGATACCTACATAGTGTAAATACTGTGTAGGAAATGCCATAATTATTAGTGGTGATGTGATGATCTTACGGTATTGTTAAAAGTTACATATTCCCTCTTGTTATTTATAAAATGAAGCCAAAGTTGTCTGACGTCATTTCGATTAAAATAAAACAATTTCTCTTCTGCCCGTATCTGGAAAAATTATACAATTTTCCCATTTTAAACTATGCACTTTTAAATAAGAAGTTATTTGTTGAAAAAAAAAAAATGTTGACCTAATAAAAGTATAACAGAAAACAGAATAAAACACTGTATAATATGTCAAAAGTTCATTACAAGCAGAAATTTTAAATTTGCAATAGGCAGTTTCTGAAAAAAACATCAAATTTCTATGCTAAAATTTTTCTGGACTGTTACACGGCACTGTGTTTTTAAATGAATAGTTTTAGTGTAATTTTTAATTTATTCAACTGAAGCAAATTTATTATTTAATGAAAAAAAATCACTCGGCCCGTTTTTTAAATAAGATATAAGATTATCTTCTTAGAAATACAGGGTTATAACTCCCCTCCCCAATATCTCTGTCACTGGTTGACGTATTTGTCACCTCAATGCATATTTACGTTAAAGTAAATAAATCAGTGGCAAAAATTTCGTCAGTTTACGGCAAACATCTTCAAAGTTATTTCAGAAAACACGATATTTTCGGCTATTATTCATTTAAAACAATCTGTTGACATGGACCATCTTGTATATGGGCTCATCATCATCATCATTTCTCGATTATATTGAACAAACTGTTTAATAATACGAAGGAGATAAAAAATTGAACGTGAATATAAAAACATAATATTATGTATTTGCATTATGTAATTCTTTGCTTATGAGATGAGCACGTTACTATTTCCATGCTTGTTGTTATAAACGTCGGCTATCGCGTGTCGCCTTACTGACCGCATCGTGATTGTAGCGCCATCATTAATACTGCAAAACAACCTAAATATAAATGGTCTCAAACATTTTTTAATTATGTGTATCATAAATAGAACCCAGTAAACACAGATATACGTCCTAAGAATGTTTTTAGGATATTAGGACGGCTAGTTAGACGTTTCTAGGAGGTACTTAGTACGCTATTGGACGTCCTGTGGACGTCCATACTAGGTCCTGGAACGTACCGACATAAAAAGGACGTCCGAAGGACGTAATGTTAAGGGCGCCGCCGGGAACTATACTGGAACTGTTGGGGATCCTACGGACGTCTATAACAGGTTCTCGACGTACTGACATAACAAAGACTTAAAATCGACGTCCTGTGGATACCAGGTTTTGTGGGAATAGTATCCTACCTAAATAAATTTTCGCATTTGATTGCTTTCTTATAAGTAGGCATGTCTATAGTTAGAAACGTTATTTTTAAACATACTGTACATATAAAATGATGACAGCGCCCTATGGACATTATAATCTCAAATGTACTATAAAAATTTCGATCTTACACTGAAATTTAAAATTCTATCTAAATATAAAATTTATATAAATGTATTTTGAGCAACAACTTACCTGTTTTGGAAGTATAAGAAATCTGCCGATTATGACGCAATATTTTCACATTATTTTTGTCCAATTCCAAATCCAAACACCTACATTGAACTTTCCCTCACACTTGATTAATTCAAACCAATGCAATAAGGTACGTGATTGATTACACTTTTCACATTTCTTTCCAAGCACAGGTTACTTCTACCGTGTTGTAGACTAACAATGAGATATATATGTGTATAATAGACTCTTATAATGAATAATTACAATTTAATTGGGATTATTTCCAAACTTTATCTGTTTATTATGCAACCCACTATACACGATTGTATTCATTCCCATCGTCATTAATAACTTATACAACCTACTTTACACTGTTGCATTGACTGTCACATATAAGAACTACCGAGTTTCATACAACCCTCAATACAACTTTGTGTTGATTTAGGTATCAAGTTTTATGTTTATTGCTTGGAAAGGAGAAACATTGCATAATTTTCTTCTATTAGGTAAAAATAATAACCGATTTTTAAGTAAATTCAAAGTTTAATCTTAGTAATAACTACACTTATTATTCAATATCATTTATTCTGCCCCATTTCAGCCTGGATTTGGTCTTTTCCAGTTTCAACCAGCTGGGGATGTATCCTTCAAAGTATTGTGCGTTCGGATACGGTAAAGGTGCAGGGCTCGGTTTGAATGGATGAATGTTTTTCAATTTTCTTGTCAGAAACTCCTTGTTAATTTGTTTCGGGTCGCGGTATTTGTCCATGTAGAGATTGAAAGGCTTTCGGAGGGGGAACCATTCTTGTTTCCTGATAAACGGAGGTGGGAAGTCATACTCAAATATCGGCTCTTTCATATCTAGAAATTTTTACTGTAGATTATAAATTCATTTAATTTTTCTACACATTCGCTTACTTAAAACGTCGTGATAGAAATTCTTTAAAGATGAGTCCCAGATGGACTGGTAGAACGCTAAACCAGCTGGCGTTAAATCGTCTTGAAGGTTTTTGTAGAAATTGTATGTGGAGAATGTCCTCTCTGATAAAGTTAAACTAAAAATATATATATTGGTTTGATATTACATATTATATTAATTGTCATTTACCATGGACCGTCCTTTTTAAAACTGGAATAGTCGACTCGTTTTTCTTGTTTGTAGAGGATGAACACAAGTCGCTGATAACCGATTCCTTTTGGTGGAAACGGTTGCAGGTATTCGATTATTGTTTCACCTTTATCGATTTTATTTCCTGGAATATTTCCTCTAAAAAAAAATATACGTTCAAGTTCTGCCTTACATCATATTTTACTTACATGAACCAATGAACGTATTCACTTTCTGGGTCCGTAAAGTGTCCATCTGGGTTGGTAAGAAGTAGCGTCCACAATGTACCATCATCGCTTTCGAAAGCGACTTCTGGTTTTGATTTTGCTTCCGATGGTTTTACTGTATTTCCAAAATAAACGGGTAGTTTACCGTCGCCTACGTCATACATAATATTGAGGGGAACACGGGGGTAAAAATAAGCGTCTCCGAATAAATGTTCGAAAATTCCATAATGATCACCTATCCTTTTGATATGATACGGCCCAGCTGTTTTGCTCCATTCTTCCTTTACTTCATCTAGGTTTATTGATACTAAAAACAAGGCATTTAATTTATATTGTGATTCAACAACTTACCTACATTCTTTGTTTCTTGACAATTTTTCCAATTCGGGATTTTTCCGTTGAGTTTTAATAAATTTTAACCTCTCCTGTAATTGTTTAGATCTAGAATATTGGGGAGGTGGCAAGCTTATATCAACACGGAAATGAATGGTAGGATCTTTGTACCGTTGTTCTGCAAAGTGAATAGGAATGAATATTTGTGTATATTCTGTTAATACATACCTTCTAGTTTTTGATCCAGTGATTTTGCTATTCCAGGAGGCAAACCTCTTAAGTGGTGTCCTTTTCTAACTGCCCCACATAATGAGGAAGTTACTGTTGTATTTAGATTGAAATTACATAATTTCCATAAAGAACATGCCATTATTACTTTGAAAGTATATTAGTAATAAATATTATGCAAATTATTATCTAATGTGAGGTGTATTCATTTATATTTCTACAATAAAAAATTAATTTCTTGCATGTTTATAATAAAAAGTCAGGTTAGGTTTTGATTTGACATTTTGCATATATTTCTTCTTCTACTTCTTTAAAACAAATAAGACAGTAGTGACCTGAGCAAGTTGTAAACAAAACACAATAGATGGCGTTGTCTATAGCATTTTGCTGAAGCCACTAGATATATTGACTTTACATTTTGCTTATATGAATAGATCAGCAACTCCATGGTATCGAAATTTAATTAATGTAAAATACAAACGAGTTCCACTGTAAATAGGTTTATTATATAAGTGTATATCTTTACACAATACATTAACAAAAAATAATACACCTACCACCATCACAAAACTTAATCTAATGAATAAATAATATTACATTAATAAATAGTGACTTAAAAAGTAGGTATAAGCTCCATATAAAACATATAAGAATTATAAAATAGGATAGATAACATTTGTACTTATCTAATTAAAACACATACATTAAAAGCAGTGCAACTTATTCGATTAACTTTTCCACATAAAATATTCATGTATAATATACGAGTGGTATAAAAAACGTAGAAAAAAATAGTTATTTATTTGGAATTTAATATTAGGTCATAGTCGGGCATTCCAGCTCTGTAGGACTGCAAATATTTAACATGGAAGTCAGAATCTAGGAGGCTTCTCTTAACTGTGGGGTCATCTGACATACGTCCTTTCCATTCCATCTATAATAATAAAAAAATTGTTATGGAAATATTTCATAAAAATAAAATATCTTACCAGTTTCTTATACTTTTCTCTTCTCAGTAAATGTTGGTTTCCGAATAGCTTCAAAATGTCTGCCCTTTCACACCAGGGCCATATCATGTAGTCCAACATGCCGGGTTTGTTACCTGCGAAGAACGCTGTACCTCTATCAGCAAGTTCTCTTTCAAAAGTGCCGAGTCCGCTAGAGATAGTCTCATCGTCATCTAAACTGATTCTTCCTACGTTCATCATTACCCTGTACATGGTGTTTATAATCTGTAAAAGATATTTGTATACACTATACTGTATATTGTAGAACGTTTTTTGTTTATATCTTTATAGGACGACATACCCTATTGAATTGCTCTATAAGTAACTTGTCTTTGGCCTTCTGTAAAGGGTCCTTGGGGTGCAATAGATGCTGATGATATCTCTCGTCTAGGTAATCGGCTATTATTAAGCTTTCATACAGCACGTCTCCAGTATCTAGTTCCAAAGCGGGGATTTTCCCATAGGGACTTTTATCATAGATCCAGTCTGGTTTATTGGATAAATTTATATTTACTACATCATACCTGCAAACGATATATTCATAGTTTTATTTATTACAATACACTAATATTTTAATTATAGTTTGCATTGAACCATGAAATTTTCCAGGAAAGCAAATTTCCTGCTGTATATTGGGTTGCATAATTCGATGACATCACTTATTAGTATTGTGAATGCCAGCACTGCCACTAGCTTTAAAATTTAAAGTCCCTGCAAGGGGCGTAAAAAAGAAGATGGCCATTGATGGCAAAAAAATTATATCCAGACAGTTTTTGGTTTGAGAAGTTTGTAATATAAACTAATATTGTGTGTTGTTTGTTTAGTTATTTTTTTATGAAATATTTATCAGTTTTTAGTTTCCGATTGATTATTGAAATCATATAGTAAGTTTCAAATTATTAATTTGATTATTCTTAAATGTTAATGTAATGCTGGGTCTGGGTCGGTCAGTGGTCGCGCGGTTTAAGGCGTCAGTACTTGAATCGAAGTGACTAGATCGGTATTGGTTCGAGCCCAGCTGCCGGTAGACCGTATATAAGCTATATTCGTGGAGAGGTTTGGCGCCCTCTCTGCGGGTATGGTAGAGTGGAAGAATGTTGGCTTAGGTCAATGTGAGAGATTGATACCGGTTGATATTTGACTACCCCCCTAATTAATGAGGTTTTCCAGGTTCCCCTCATTTCTGCACTGAATAGTGGTTAGGGCCTACCAACGTAAGTCGTTCCTGGGCGCAAATGCGGCCTACTTAATAATATTATGCCGCCCCCTCTCCCGCACAAGTCTCCGACTTCTGGGCTAATCCTTGTGATTAGAATGAGGGGTAGAGATATTATTATTTTAATGCTAAGTTAGGAAATTCAATTAAAGGCATTTTAATGGTAATGCTACTTGTCTATTTCAAGATCATTAAACGCACATAAATATAACAACGAAAATAAAAAACGTAGTCGCTGTTTGATCACGGTTCAAGTCAGCGACTCTCTAACCTCTGAATGAATCGTGCGAAAATGAATTTGAATCGCTCATTCTCAGTTTTACATCCAACTCTTTTCTGTTCTATATACGCGTTCGTGGCCGCCGCCATTTTGGTTCTTACTTATCAAAAATTAGGAGTCGTGTGTCGCGATGAATTAAATATTTGGATCCTAGAAAACCTCCGAAACAAATAAAACGTCACTTTTTACGTGTAACAATATTTAACTTATATTCTCAGTTTTATCATTAACTTTATATTTATTCATATACGCCATTCGCGACCGCTGCCATTTTGGTTCATATTTGTCGGAAATTAGAAGTCAGGAAATAGATGGGGTGGGATCAGTTAAATATAACATATTAGTTATTTATATGTTTGATATATCGCTTGTTATAAAGGATATCTTTCGATAGGCGAAACAAATTCTGTAAGAAGCAAAAAGTTTTGATGTTGAAATTCTGGGACTAAGCACATTTTGATTTATAAACAAGCAGAGCTGAATTCTAGAAGGCTATATTTAAGCATCAACGTTTTTGTCTTATAAGAGTCGTTTTAGCTAAATGAGGACATCCTGTATATACAGATATTCTCAATTAAGGTAAATCATCAAATTATTGTTTTTTATTCTGCTAAAAATAATCGATTAGAGTTCTAATTATAATTTTAGTTTCATAGGTATACTGCATTAAAAAAGGGATTATATTATTACCCTAACTATATATTATGTGTATGTAACAAATTTGATATAAAAATCAAATAGTTCCTTATTGCAAAATGTGTTAAGAACAACATATTTCAAAAAAGCGTAACCATTGCTTTCTTAAATTTTTTTTTTCAAAGTGACCAAAACGGAGTAAGTGTTCCACGATCACGATCGATAATTATGATTATTTTGGTAAATATATTACGTAAAACTTATTGCATTAGTTTAAATAATTGATAAACGTACGTTTGCTTTGTAAATATGTACTACTTCCAACCCAAACCAAGGTCAATTAAAATAAGGTGGTGGCATCATCGCTTCAAACGGTCAACCATACAATTACGTAATTTTATTGCTTATGTGTTAAAGAAATAGGCTCGGCACATCAATTTCCTTTAATTTCTATTTTTATTACAACAA
Source organism: Monochamus alternatus (assembly GCA_037114965.1). NCBI lineage: Eukaryota > Metazoa > Arthropoda > Insecta > Coleoptera > Cerambycidae > Monochamus > Monochamus alternatus. The sequence continues at coordinate 4,941,376 of CM073426.1, read as the reverse complement.
AAGCGTTCATACTTTCGTAATAAATGCAATCGTTTAGATTTTAAAGTTATGAAATATGTTAATGTTTTGAGAATGGTCGATTCCTCATAGCCTTAACATAATCTTTACCTTCAGAATGATAATCATGAATCATGCACTGTTAAGCATGACGATCGTCTAGGTGCTAGCATTCCAGCTTATTGGTCTTCACGTTTATGAAATTTAACCGCAACATTTAAACATTACTTGGCATGGTACATATTTGGGCAAAAACCTGGTTCCTGGTCAGTGACATGGTATAAAACAGTTTAATAATAATAAATAACTGTTATTCTCAATTGTTATTTACAGCAGATCCTTTATTATTAGCAAAACGAACGATTTTTGTTTTAGATGCTACTGAATGAAATGCAGTAGAACTTATTTCACTCATGATCTATTAAATTATATGAATTGAAATCACAGCAGGCTGATTAGAGGGTGTCTTCAATAGAAGTAGCACAAATGGCACAGGTGAATTTACAACTAAAAAGAACACGTTTGCATAAAAATGACCTTAGTAAAATGTCCACCTCATACAGCTCTTCATAATAAAAAAAAAATGCAATAGCGCAAGGTTATTTGGGAATAGTTGCTAAAATTTGAAAACCAAAAAGGTACAGTTAAATTTTTCACAAATTTTCTACCAATTCAAGTACAACTTCTTAACAATTTTTCACAAATGTCTGTGTTCTTTTTAGCTGTAGAGTCACTGGTACCAATTGTGCTATTTCTTTTGAAAACACCATGTATATAAATTTAAACACCTGCCATAAATGTTTAAGTATTCCTCGTTGTGTTGTTTAACATTCCAAGTGCTATAAGACAAATGTTTGATGAAATAAAGTACAATTTTATGCATCTTGGTATGAAACGTAAATAAACATTGGCAAATTTAAATTTAGTTTAATCGAAATTAACTCTGATAGTAGTGGGTAAACATTCTAAAAAAAATATTTATACCTCGGGTATCGGAAAAGATATCGGTCTAGGTTCTAAATATAAACTGTTATATTACTTAATGATAAACATGTTGACACAGATTTGAAAACATGAAAAAAAAAGTTGTGCCGAAACCCGGGATCGAACCAGGGACCTTTAGATCTTCAGTCTAACGCTCTCCCAACTGAGCTATTTCGGCTGTGCTAAAACGTGTGTGTTATGTGATAGAGTTACTTACGGAATTCGTTTGGCATCTAATACTAAGTGTACTCGTTGAGCATATGGGCAAAATCTGTTGCTGTATAGACGAAGTTTACCTCCCTTCACCGCTGGGGGTTGTCTTGCACCTTAAAAAATATAATAATATAGTAAATTGAACCATCACCTGCTAAATCGTAGGACCAGTGCTTGATCACAGGCGACATGATTTAACAGACAATGGTTGGACTTTTCACTTGTAATTTTTGGAGAACTGATCATCCAAAATTTAAAAAAGAGATGGCGTTGAAAAGATAATCGAATGCTCTTAAATAAATTGCCTCCTTAAAATAGTGTGTCATAATACTATCACAGTCTATTATACAGTCCGGCGTCTTCACGTCGGCTCCTTTGATGTCGAGGTCCCAGATTTCGTTTTTTTAGACAACCAAAAGACGACTGCGCATTTAGCCGCGCACATTCGCGCGGTCAAGGGGCACGGTGATTTGTCAAGAAATAGAATTTCTCCCACTTTGTCGTATACATATGAATTTCATTGGTGTTCATTGCGCATTTAGCCGCGATTTAGCCACACCCTTTGGAACCTTCACTCGACGAACTGTATAATAAACTGTGATACTATTTTCCATTGAAGATTTTAAGGGTAGAGGTCGCTCTTGTTTAGGGGATGAGTAGGTACATCCTCAGGCTGTCTTATGGTGCTGCCCATTAGAATATTTCAGAGACTTCTTCAATGTAAATTTTCAAAATTTAGGTTTCGGTGTTTTCGGGGATGTTCTTAACAAAAATAATGCTAATCATATAGCACTTCCGGTTATATCGGAAGTCATGATATACTTGCTTATTTTAAATGGAACACCCTGTATATTTTTGCATATTTGGATTCTACGCGTAATTTTAGGCGGGATTCTTGTCAACCTTCCTTATATCTATCTCCAATCTCCAACCTATTTTTTACATCGAGCACGTTGAAGTTTTGATATTTAAATGAGAGATAGGATGGTATATCTCATCAAAAACTATTGTAGAATTTTAACATCTTTTCATGTTACACTTCTCTATACCTTTTCTAATGTTTCTGTTATTGGGGGTTTTTGTGATAATAATTAAAATGACCCAATTTCTTACGAGGAAAATAAAACAAGCAAATGATGACACAAAAAGCTCCAGTAACAGAAAAATTAAAAGAGGTAGGCATAGGAGCATAGGAAAGTGTAATATGGATAGATAGAGGGTGAAATTCTGCAACAGTTTTTGATGAAATATACAGGGTGTCCTATTTAGAACAACCAAGTTTTAGCGGTTCGAAGTTAACAAATTCGACAATAAATTTTTATCACCCTGTGTAAAATGAAACACTTTGTAAAAAATTTGCCACAAATGATAGGCATCCCGCTATCTCTCTTCTAAATATTTATACTTCATCTTGTACGATGTAAAAAATATGTAATTTTGCATTAGACTATGGAAAAGCAATTGAATTGATCTAGAATTGAAATATAAAAGAACTAAAATTATGCGTAGAATTAAAATATTATACAAGGTGTTTCATTTGAAATAAGTAAGAATTTGGTTACTTCCGGTATAACCGGAAGTGCTACAAGAAAGGCATTATTTTCTTTGAAGAGAGCATCCCGAAAATCCCAAAGCGTTTTTTTAATTTTTGCATCAAAACGAAGCAAACGTGAATGACAGATTTCCGAAGAAAGGCATTATTTTCTTTGAAGAAAGCATCCCAAAAATGCCAAAGCGTTTTTTTTTAATTTTTGCATCAAAACGAAGTAAACATGAATGGCAGATTTCGGGTATTCCACACTGTATCATTTCGTTTCCACCGCTCGCAAAAGTTAAAAGAGGGCTATGACAATTAAATTTATTATAATTTCCTCTGTCCTAGAACTCTTTTATGTTTCGGGCCGTATTAGATTACCCACGGCATATAAATAGCACAGAAATAGGGTCATAGGCATAGAATTAATATTTATGAGATTTTCTCCTGCTATAATAAACTTGAAATGTGAGGTAATCCCACAGAAATAAATATGACACGATTAACTAACTCATAGGGAGAATATTCGTTGTTTGTACAGCTTGCTACTGTTAGCAAGTATATTTGCGTAAAATAATTAACCAACCTTGCATGTACCCAATAAAAATTTCAATTTTTCTTCAGATTTTGAAAAAAATAAAACAGTAATTCAATTTATGTCTTTAAAATGTAACATATTCAGACGTCTAGAAAAATATTCACAAAACATTAGCCTCTAGTTAAATTTGACCCCTTTTTATATGAATGAGTAATCACATACATATTTATGAAAAAAAAAATCGATAAACTAACCCCTCCAAAAGTAAGTAAATGTGTCGCTAGATTCGGCCTCATTTACAGTTATTAAGATATTTTTTTGTAAATTGGATACTAATATTAAGGTAGTATGATTTAGTTAGTCGAGGGTATCATCGGTGAAGATTTACTTCCCTTCCTGTACACCTACAACAAGCATTCAACGAATTACGGTGCGATGCATTTTTATTGTGACAATAGCCGAATGCAATGTTTGCAATATTGCAATGACGTCATGTTTATTGACACTGCTATTTTAAGAACGTAAAATTTCGATGTGCACACCGAAAAAAAAATCGTAGTCGTGGGTGTATTGCACTACATTTTTTTTTAATTGACTTACCTTTGGACAAATGGGGACCGTTCATCTTATTCGAGGGCACTTATCACCAATGACCTAATAAAGAGGCAGTTTATTGATCATACGTGTGTTATCGATTATTTTTCCGGTTTTAATACCGCCGACCACTTACACCGCACAGACCTGAATTCGAATTACAAATGCACAGCTGATTCCAGTCATCTGGAAGTGTTTTTATTTACGTCTTTAGGCGCCATCTGTCGCTTTGCGCAACAACTAGTGATATTTATAGCGGGCTTTTACAAATCTGGAACTGATGCGTATCGGAATTGAATTGTATAATGTTATTCATGTTCTCCAAATAAATTTTTATGTCTAAAATTTAACGCACTAAACTGTTATAATGCAGATTTAAACTATACAGTGTTTTTAAATCAAGTAGCAAAAATGAGACCACAGATTCCTTAGGTGTTTAACCTAACATACATATATCTTAAGCCACATAATAAAAAAGATACAGCGTGTCAAAGTTAACATTTTATTTTCGATATTTGTAAATAACTTCTTAAGAAATCCAAATATTTACATAACATTTGTAAATCGGGGGTTTTTGCGGGCGAGAAATTCAAATTGTTTCTAATTCTGACGTCACTGGTAGAGGGCGCCACTTATGGCACATATTTTCTTTTAAATGGCAGAACTTGTTTGCTGCTTAGTGTATCCATCTGACTATTGAGACAATCGATTCTCCTACCTGTTATATCTGAAAAAAGTATACCTTGTTGAAGTCGTTAGGAGTAATAGTTTTCGAAATAATCCTATTTGAAACATTCAGTGCACCGATTGAAAACCGTTATCGTTTCAGGTAAAGTGCTTCTTCTGCTGAAAATACAGCAAAATGTTACTTGAAAAAGTTGTTGTGACGTGCCATATTTAAAAAAAAAAATCGGCCTGCTTTGATGAAATCTTTGTGCGTTGTTGAATAATAGTTTTATCAAACCTCGCAAATCTTCTTGAAATTTTGCACGTCTCCATAATTTACCATTCTGAATAACTTATTCAAGTAACATTTTGCTGTATTTTCAGCAGAAAAGGCACTTTATCTGAAACCAAAACAGTTTTTACTTGGTGCAGAGTATTTCAGGTAGGATTATTTCAAAAATGGTTACTCCTACCGACTTCAGCAAGGGATACTTTTTTCAAATAAAATAGGTAGGAGAATTGATTGTTTCGATAGTCAGATGGATACACTAAGCTATAAAAAAGCTCTGTCATGTAAAAGAAACATGGTGTGCCACAAGTGGCGCCCTATTAGAAACAAATTTGAATTTCTCGCTTGCAAAAGCCCCCCGAGTTGCAAATTTTATGTAAATATTTGAATTTCTTAAGAAGTTATTTACAAATAATATCGAAAATAAAATTTTAACTTTGACACTCTATCTTTTTTATTATGCTACTTGGGCTGTAGGTATGTTAGGTTAAATCTATTTTTTTTTACTTATGGAATCTGTGGTTTAATTTTTGCTAATTCATTTAAAAACATCATATAATAAAAAAAAAACAATAGGGTTTTCTACGACATTAGAAACAATTATTTCCACGGCCCTGTGGCGCAACGGATAACGCGTCTGACTACGGATCAGAAGATTCCAGGTTCGAATCCTGGCAGGGTCGATTTTTTTTCACACTTTTTTTTATTATGTTATTAAAGTTTTGCATAGGAGTAAGTATTATATAATCCAAAATGTAACACTGAAAAATAAATATTTGTTTTGAAGCAAACTGCGAAGGTAATTTAAAAATCTAACAGTGAATTTCCTTGAATCAACAACTATTAACTCATAAAAGGTGACTGCCCACACACACGATACACACATTATGTATATTTAAATAATAATATGTACCTTTAGCCATATGCCTACCTTTGTTTAGACGGACAATACCATATACGATGTCACAATGTCACATAAGCTATTCTATTATTTAAATGTCCTCAAAAGCAAAGTGAAAGTGTATGTGAGACCTTCCAAAATGATCTGAAAGCTTTTTAAATAACAACAAATGTGGCAGTATGTTAATTTATTATCTCAATTATCGAAGGCGAGCAGCTTGCAACCTGCAGTGGGTTTTGATATATTCGATATGTTATGTAAACAGTTTTTGAAGTAGTTTGTTTTTACTTCGAATATATTTAAATATGTACTAAAACATTGCATATATATATATATATATATATATATATATATATATATATATATATATATATATATATATATATATATATAAACACTGTATAAATATATTTTCTACTAAAAATATGCAGGAAAACTCAGTAGACAAAACCATGCTTTTTTATCGTATCATATCCGTCACAGAAATTTTTAAAAAGTTTAAGGTTTTCAAGAAAAAAAATTTAATTACCAATTACTGGTTTTAAAAATGTAATTCAGTTACAATTCTTTTTATTAGAAATGTAATTTAATTAGTAATTAAATTACCTAGTAATTAATTCTTGCTCAGCTCTGGTATCAGCAGTAGTTTTAGTTTAATTAGTAATAAATAGTACATTATACTACAAGGGAGAGAAATGCGTTATTTTGGCAGAGGTGCAATTTGAAGCCCGAGGGCTACAATCATTGTATAAATAATTAATTTATTTATACAATGCTACAATGCATCGAGGACAAAATAGCATCTCTCCCGAATGGTATATAGTATTTTTTCCACGGTCTCATTAACTTAAAAACACATATTTTGTCATTATGAAGTAAGTAGCACCTGAATTATTGTATTCGGATTTGAGCATTTATTTAGTAGTCGTTGAGTTATTGTCATAACTACAAAATAAACAAACAAAAAGAATTGTCAAATTAAGGTGCTAGTTTGGTTTAGTGCACATTGAATAATTGTGAGTCGACAGTGGCGTAGCCAGAAATTTGACAAGGGGGGGGTTCAGTAAACAAAGTATTTCAAATTAGATTTTTTCAATAAAAAAAATAAATAATTTTTAATAAAAAAAATAAAAAGTAAATAAAAAAAACAATCTCATCATAAATATGTAAATAATAAACAGGTACGAACAATATTTGTTACAAAAATGACAAAAATAAGATTAGAACTTAGAAGCAGGTAAGGTTTCCGTAGGAGATCTAGTTCACTGACCGCGTTGCCAAATCTTGGAGAATAGAGTGATTGCAGGTTTGTAGTGAGACATTACCTATATGACCCAACCAACCCAACCCATGGGGGGGGGATTCTGACGACCAACCCCTCCCTCCCCCGTGGCTACGCCACTTTGAGTCGGAAGATATTGTGGAGGCTGCAAATATTGCAATAAGCAATTTGCTGCCTACGAAGTCAAGATCTTTATACGATATAGCTTACAATCGGTTCAAAAAGTGGTGCGCCGAGAAAAATGTTCAAGTATACAGCGAGAATGTTTTGTTGGCATACTTCAGTAAAAATGCAAAGAATTACAAGTGTTTCATATTATGGGCGCAATTCTATGGTTAAGTCATGCTTGATAATTTACGACAATATAGATATAAGCAAATTTCCCAAGCTGATCGCATTTTTGAAAAGAACCGGTGACGGATATCAAGCGAAAAAATCGAAAATATTGACAAAGGGTGAAATCGACCGTTTTCTATCAAGTGCAGAAGACAAAGAATTCTTAATGACTAAGGTAAATTTACTTTTGTTGTTAGGTATTTCAATTATTAAGTATTTTGATTTTTTATAGATTGGATTAATTCTGGGGATTGCCGGAGCTTGTCGAACTGATGAACTAGTCAATTTAACTGTAGATGATATTGAGGATGTAGGCTCTTCCTTGATTGTAAAAATTCCAAACACTAAGACAAAGATTCCACGACCCTTTCTGGTTACCGATGTGGGAAGTATGCTTAAATTGTTTCGAAAATAGCTGTCCCTTCGTCCTCCTCACGTCAAGCATAAGCGCTTTTTTTTGTACTACTTACAAAGCAGGAAAATGTAGTTCGCAGCCAGTTGGCAAGAATACCATGGGAAAAATTCCGAGTGTAGTGGCTTCGTATTTAAAATTACCTGATGCTGCATGTTATACTGGTCACTGCTTAGGAAGATCTTCAGCGACGTTACTGGCAGATGCTGGTGTAGATGCTAATCAAGTTTTAGTAGGTACCACTACTAGCGCAATCACAAAAACTGTAAATGTAAGCGAAAGTAATATTCCTTCTAATTAATTTTGAAAATTGTACAAATGTAACATTTAATTTAAATGTCAATAAATAATTTCAATGTTATCTTTTTTTTTTGCATGAAAAACGTTCTCCATAATGTAAACTTCCTTGGGAGCATTATACTCCCTTGGGAATAATCGACTACTTCTGTTTTAATTTTGATGTCATAGAAACTGATTTCTACTCCCGACCGTGGAAAAACTATTTTATTTCTGCTATTGTTTGTTGTTGAAAATGGCTGGTCAATTTACATTCAGCGAACAAGTTGACATGTTATTTGTGCTAGGTTTCTGTGAAGGAAACTCTAGAAGGAGTGTGGAAGAATATCCACACGTAAGAATAAACTTATGTTTCAGAGAAAATGGTGGTTGTGTTTTTTATTTTATTTTATAGATATAGAGTACTGGCTTTTTAATTTCTTTTAATAAACACTATTAATTTTGTTTTAATTAATGCATTTTTTAAAAAAGCTAGTTTTTTTAATTTAATGAGTAAAAAAAGTGTTAAATAAAATTCTGCGCGGGATATCTCTATTTTTTTAAATTCAATCATTGGAAAAAAGTTTTATATAATTTTAAGGGTTACTCGATCACCATCAATGACATCTTGTAATGTTTCAATTTATTTGAACTTATAGTCAAAGAAAATAATAAACCTAAATCATGTACGAAATTTGGTTATTCCAATTCAAGATATTAATTCTTTTCGAAATATTTGACCCACTTTCAAAGCCTTTAACTCCGCCTGTGTGCAACTTTGTACAATTCTAAGTTTGATTAAATTACAATATTTTGAACACCCTTACATGCACCTGCTCTATATCGGACCTTATACGGGACACCCTGTATAAATTAGCTAATACACCTGGAGGACAAATATGATGAAAATGTATGCTAATGATTTATTTAAACGCCAATATTGAGCAAAGATTTCGGCAATATTTGTCAGGTTTCATAGTGGCTTAAGCTGATGATGACATCACTCGGTATTTTCAGCAGTGATGTTAGGGAATGTGGAGTGTCGTGCATAACACAATTTTAAAATAGTAGTACCGGGTACTACGAAATATTTGTTGACCTACTCTGTAGGTTTGGTTTCAAATATGCCAACATGAGATTTGGTAGAGGCTTTTGTTTATTTTTGACTATGAACGCATTCCGAAAAAATGCAAGGGATATACAGGGTGTCTTACTTATTAATAGCAGGACTTCAGGAGGCATTACAGTATCTCAATTTGAGAGTAAAGTTTTATATCGATCCTAAAACGTTTCGTTTCAGAGATACAGAGCGTTGAATTTTATTATTTATTTATTTATTTATTTTTTAACGAAACACAACGCTAACTAGTCATGTTGCGACTTAGTAATTGGGAGTAAATAATTCGACACAGAAAATCATCGCATATTAAGTCAGTGGTGGGGATAGAAGGATATCTATGAATGTTTTTGTAAAAAAAAGTACAGCCGAATTGAAGTTTTGCAGATATTTTCGAGAAATATGAGAAAACATTCAATTTTATCCAGAAAATACCTTCTTATTTAAAGTCGATAAGGCGTGTCGTTTAAAGAAAAAGAAAAATAAATTTTAAATGTCAAATCATAATTTTTAAATATTGTGTTATAACTAAATTAAATAGTTCAAAAATTCAGTTGAAATTGTTTTTAATTAATGAAATGGAAGTAAATATAAAAAATAACGAAAATCATATTAAATCAAAGTAAATGGACAAGAAGACCTTTTCTGGGTAAAATTGAATGCTTTTTGATATTTTTCAAAATCATTTGCGAAATTTTAATTCGGCTATACTTTTGATTTATAAAAAGATTCATATAGATACCCCTCTATCTCCACCACTGGAAAAAAATATGCTATGAATTTTGGTATCCAATTATATGTTCTCAAATACTAAATCTTTCGCTGCTACATGATTTTTTTTTGTTAGCGGTCTTTTTGCAATAAAAAATAAAATTGAACGTCCTGTATTGAGGTCCTCTAAAGACTTTTTTCTACACCCGTATTATAACAATGCACTTATATGCCCATAATCCGTTTCATAATGATACTCATTACGATACAAATTTTTCATTACGATACAGATTTTTAATCAATAGAAACCCATAATTTTTCAATCAAGCATGCTGTGCATTTGACGTTTATCCTAAGTTCCTATGTAATTATTTTAGATGTCAAAATCAGTACGTTTTAAATTTTCATAGATACCACCGTAGAATGTATAGATTTAAAAACTATTTATCAATTAGAATAAACTTATTTCAGTAAATTTAGATGTGAAAAATTGAAATAGACAAGGTTATTGTATTTTTGCTATAAAAAGCAAAGCATTCGGGAACCATGGTTGCAAGTCATATTTCTAGGAATCAAAGTAGATCCACGTAGGTCATTTCACTGTTCAGTGAAATATTATTTCAGTTTATTAAAAAAAACAAATACATAACAGCAAGAATATTCCTCTTGCTATTTTATATCAATGAAATTATGATATTGGAAAGTGTAGTGTTGCAAAAAATAGATAACGCATTATAAATATATTCAGTAATTTATTTCTGGAAGAAATTTAAATACTCATGCTGCCATCTATTTAAAGAAAATATTACTTGAATAGATTCAAGAACAGTTCTATTGTATAAAAATAGAATTCTGTACAGTAAATGCAGGAAACTGTAACGGTAATAAGAACTCTGAATTATTTAGTTTTGCTTTATAACGTTAGATGGCACCGGTGTAATTAGAATAACATTCAGGATATACAAAAAAATTAATATAAAAATTCTTTACTGTACAGTACATCTTATCGATATGAAGGAATATAAAAAAAAGGTGCCGAAACTAAGTCATGAGAAAGAATGGTGCAATATAATTTCAAGCAAATGACAAAATTATTAGAATATGCGGGTATATGCATAACATATAATTCTATAAATGATGTCTATTTTTGTCATCTAACTTGATATTATTCAAAGTGGGGTGGTGGTATTAAGGAAATAATTTATATCTCGTTGTCAAATCTATATTATTTTACCGAACTCATTGCTTCAATATAAAAACTTATTTCGGAACGGCGGCTACAAGCCGTTATTTGAATGTAACGTTGTAATATCTCACACGACCAGGTAACCGCTTTCTGTACATTACGGAAGTGGGTCCTTGTCTTTATAAAATGTAGTCTTTTAACAAGTATCAAATTATTCGACATTATTATCATTTCGCAATAACGTCTGTTGTCGCGTACCTTTGCGGCAAATAAAACCTTTGTCGTGGACTGTATTTGTTTTTTATTAATACTTTTATTCACAGAGTATATCAATTTACAGCGCAGTAGTTAGCTTGGCTGGGCACCGAGTCGATGCTGCGCTCTACATACATACATACTGTGATACTGACTGTCGATCGGGCATCGAGCGGGGAACAACAGTACATTTTCGCGCTCTCACCGGTCTCCCTTCTCCCTTTTCATAAAAAACTTGACGGTCAAGCCGCTCTTCAACGTCAGTGGCGTAGCATAAATATTTAAACAAAAAAATGAAATGAACTTCCAACAACGTCTACCAACTCATCGACATACGTTGTTCTTGAATACCGTAAAGAAGACCAAGAGGATAACGATGCAAATTACATTATTACTTGTTTACTTTGCTGACAGTGCAGGACAGTACTTGTCAGGCTAGGTGATTTTGCAGGCTCAATAAATAAATAAATAAATAAATAAATAAATAAATAAATAAATAAATAAATAAATAAATAAATAAATAAATAAATAAATAAATAAATAAATAAATAAATAAATAAATAAATAAATAAATAAATAAATAAATAAATAAATAAATAAATAAATAAATAAATAAATAAATAAATAAATAAATAAATAAATAAATAAATAAATAAATAAATAAATAAATAAATAAATAAATAAATAAATAAATAAATAAATAAATAAATAAATAAATAAATAAATAAATAAATAAATAAATAAATAAATAAATAAATAAATAAATAAATAAATAAATAAATAAATAAATAAATAAATAAATAAATAAATAAATAAATAAATAAATAAATAAATAAATAAATAAATAAATAAATAAATAAATAAATAAATAAATAAATAAATAAATAAATAAATAAATAAATAAATAAATAAATAAATAAATAAATAAATAAATAAATAAATAAATAAATAAATAAATAAATAAATAAATAAATAAATAAATAAATAAATAAATAAATAATTTTTGTTTTTCTGATATTTCTTTATTTCTGTTATCAATGGCTCATTATAAATATATATCGTGAGTATATAATTCTTTAAACATCAAGAGCAAAGAAATACGTTATTGATGAGATGGCTATGGCTTAGGGATATACCGTTCTACGATTGCATCCATACTATTGTTTTCAATATGGAGTCAATTAAATAGACATTAAATGAAATAATACCTTTCCAAAATTTGACAAAATAGTTATAGATGTTATGAGAAGCGAGGTGAATAAAATTACATCAGCCAATTGGAAAAAATACATCGAACATGTTATAAAAACTGAGGGAGACTATACAGGGTGGTCGCGATGTAATGGGCCAAAATTCATGACTAGATTTATGACGTGAAAATATTGTGATTTAGACAAACTCACCTTAGTCCAAAAGTTGATACTTACAGAGATACAGGGTGTTTAATGCAAAATACCATTTTAGTTTTTTCTTATTTATTTCATAATAAATGCTCATATTGAGATGAAATTTTGGTGTTAGGGGTTTTCTGCGGATTGAAATTGAAACATCTTGATGGTTTGTTTGTAGCTCATAGAGAGCGCCACCTGCGCTAGGTCGAATGCATTGAAAATGACAGAACTTTTTTATCTTTCAAAAATCTAATTCTCAGGTAACAAATTCTGATTTTACAACTTCTTTTACACAAAAAAGCTATACTTTTTGATAGTCGCTATCTTGCACCGTTCTCGTAAAATTTGCCATTGAAAATTCCAATGTATTTGCATTCAATTACAAATCGGCAAACATTTTCAAGTAGGCTTATGTTAAAATCCAATTTAGACATTTTCCACTTATCTTAGTGCTGTCAGTAATATTACAGTATTATTCGTACCTTATTAAAAGTATTCTTTACTTTATGATCTAAATCGTAGTGCGAGATAACATGCCACGCCATAATTTATTTTCAAATGGAGAAATGCGCGATATGGTTTGCGTTTATGCGCAATTAGACTATATTGGACGTCGAGCGCTTCGTCGGTATTCAGATTTGTATCCGAATAGAAGGCAACCAAATCAGAAACTATTTCAAGAACTTTTTAATAGACTTGGAGAAACTAGTAGTTTTCGTCCTAAAAGAGACAACGCAGGGCGTACCGTTACAGTTCACCAAGAAGAAGAAATTTTAGTAAGAGTGGCAGGAAATCCAGAAGTTATCAGCAGGCAGGTAGCTAGAGAAACCGGTGTTAGTAAAACAACAGTTTTCAAAATCAGAATTTGCTACCTGACAATTAGATTTTTGAAAGATAAAAAAGTTCTGTCGTTTTCAATGCATTCGACCTAGCGCAGGTGGCGCTCTCTATGAGCTACAAGCAAACCATGGATATATTTCAATCTCTCACCCCAGAAAACCCCAAACACCAAAATTTCATCTCGATCTGAGCATTTATTATGAAATAAATAAGAAAAAATTAAAATAATATTTTGCATTAAACACCCTGTATCTCTGTAAGTATCAGCTTTTGGACTAAGGTGAGTTTGTCTAAATCGCAATATTTTCACGTCAGGAATCTAGTCATGAATTGTGGCCCATTACATCGCGACCACCCTGTATAAAGATGCACCAATTGATTGGGTTAAATTAAAGTGGTGTCATCATACCCGTTGATGAAAAATCAGATACAAGTGACGTTAGTAGTAACTGTGACGAATGTTAGTGCTAGTGTGTTTTTCTTATTATAATGTATAACTAAATTTTTTTACTTTGTGTTTATGGTGCAGCTATATGAAATATATGAGAAATATATTGTTTTGTTTTAGTTCCAGAAACTCGAATAGCTTGAAATTGCAGTTAGATTGGTAGTTCAAATCTTTCTGTATAGATGGCGTAACGATACTAAAACATTTTACGATTCCTAGAATGTCGAATGCGGTCAGTCTGATTTATCGTTAAATTTTTAGTAATTTTCTAGAATTTTTTGTAATATAATTAGTTACTATGTAGTGTGAATACAGCCATTATAACAATATTTTAAAAGAGTATTTTATTTCAGTGTGATTTAAATAAAATAATAGATTTTTCTGTATTGCATATTGAAGTCCACATGTCTCCAAAACAAGTAAATATAGGAAAAAACTTTATTTTACAAAAAATTCTCAAAATTTAACGATCTTTCAGATGGATACGTTCCAGGAATCAAACATTTATTTAGTACCGCCACGCCATCTATGCAAAAAGATTTGAACTAACAATTGGAACTGCAATTTGAAACTATTTGAGGGACCTGACAACCCCCGTTTCCGGAACTAGAATAAATTTTTTATTAAACAATTATACAAAAAATATTTTCGTATAATTATTTTCTTCTATTATTATTTTATATTTCAAAAATGACAATATTTTTGTCAATGCAAATTAGTGATATGCCTCAGTAGAGATTAAATTTGTATGTGCATAACAAATTAATTTTTGGCTAACTTTGTATCGCTTTTTATTTCTCTAAAGGATTACCAGCGGAATTTTAAGTCAATATTTCTTTCTTCTTTTATTTTTCTTCGCGTAGAAACCATAAAAAGGTGACGAACGTCAATAATCGGCTCGATGAAAGCCCCTATTAAACTGCACAGTGAAATGGTTGGGTCAAGCCTGGCAGAGCAAACAAATATAAAGTAAGCTGACAATATTTCCAATCAGTCAATATTTACTTTCGAGTTGGTCTAGCTGACACAGTGGCTAGTTGTTTTGGGGTGCCCTGATTCTATTTTTAATCTCGTAGGATTTCGCAACGGACTATTTTTGCAAATCAAATAAATTCGAAAGAAAGTATAACAAGATTAGAAAGGCCCAGCGCACATAAGTTTTAGAAATATTACGCAATGCTGCCTCTGAGATCGCCTATGACCCATTCCTAATCAGTTAAAACAATAGAATTAGATTTTCTTTGTAATAAAAAATAAATACCAAGCTTCGATTTAGAGAAAAAATCACAGTATCATTTTTGTGGCGAGTAAATTTTGTTTTTGCAAGGCGAAGCGTAGATAGAAAACACACTTTTAATCCAAATAAAACATGGTATATTTTCTCCAACCGAAATCTCCAATTTAATTATTAATTTGCGCTTTGAAATGATTCAAACCAAATTTGGATAAAAAAGCAAAGCAGGTAAGTAGGATATATCGATGTAGTCATGCATTTGTGATTCAATTTGCTGAAAAATATGTAAACATGTAATCTAATTAACATTTAGGTGTACCTGAGGAGATACTGGAGTATGAGAAAGAGGTTTCTTTGTGTCTTCTCCCAAAGAAATCTTGAGAAATTTACGTTTGCTACCCTTTTAGTTGACGGCGGTGGCGACCTCATTTGTTTAAAAGACACTGACGATGAAGATCGCGCAGCAATGTGGGGAAGGCTGCATTGAAGACTCACTTTTGAATAAAGACAATATTGTGAAAAGAATACTGAGAGTTGATAGTGGTAATGATAAACCAAGCACCGTTGTTATTTCTGATTTCATACAGTCTGAAAATTATATATCTATTAACGAAAATGTGTTGGACTGCTTTGTGAATTGCTCCAAAAATAAGGGCAGTGGCAGTTTCAGTGGTTTATTTAATTTTAATACAACTGTATATTATATCAATTGTGGATAAACAAAAATTATTGTTGAACAAACTTTTATAAATTAAAACTTGATTAACACTTTTAATTTAAGGATTTAAAGTGTCAACTTTAGCTCCTAGGATTAAAAATGAATACTGTCACAGAATTTGCCCCACTCACACCCAATTCGACGACTGTGGTACCGCGAAATGCTAAGATTACCCCGATCCCCCTACGCGATTCTGTTAAACAAACAAAATGCCGTGTATCGAGACGGGACTGGAAAAATAGGGAATCGACGCGAAGCATTCGAGTCGTTCGGGAAAATGGATCTAGAGATACTAGAAAATACCTGGAATATTCGTTTGGTCTATAAAAGAAGAATAAACAGCCGAGTTATTTAGTCTTCCATTACAGTCTTGAATTGAAGTGTTTAGTTGGAGATATCAGAGCGATTTAGATAGCGATTAATTAAATAAGCGTTTAGTTGAGTTGTAATTAGTGTTCAGTAGTGTACTGAGCAGTTAATAAAGATAAGTGATTAATTATCGGATTGTGTTTTTCTGGCAGTAGTAAAAGTCGGGTAGGAAACCCGTGGCAATACTTTTGTTGCTAAGATTTTTTTTCTCAGTAAGAAAAATGTCAACCTTAGAGACTTCTCCATCCAAAAAATTTCATAGTTTTGTGACGTTGGAGAAAAATATATTTAAAAAAAAATAAATAAAAATTAGTATGTTTTTTTTTATCTAAAATACATAATATTTTCTTCTATATCTAAATAGATGTATATGTGTTTGTTCTTTTGCTACCTTTCATTGTTCCACTTAACAATGATTGGATTGCTACTTCCGTTAATTTGTTGGAAGTATTACCTATAGTTAGTATATGAGAGATATAGCATATGTATTAAAAATTAAGCAATATTTCGTTTTGCTTGTAATATTTACAATTTTTTTTACCGACAGTTTATTGACACTGAAACTTACCTTAGACAAAGAGATAAATTTCTTTTAAACAAGTAGGATCCTTTATTTTTTAAAAGTCGCAGTAACAAAAAAATTCTAAAGTTTACTTGATTTGCAAACATTTTGTTTCACAAATAAGCAAAACTGAGCCCGAGAAGGCTATATTTCAACATTCATTTTTTTTTGTGGGAGTAAGATCGATTCTTTTATCATTTTTCGACGTATTCGCATTTTTTAATAAGTTTCTTCGACCGCGTGCCCCGAAATTAGCTGGAAAAGTGGGTAATCGGCAACGAGTTTCGTCTTATCGAAAGTAGGCCCATTTGAACGCAAGAAAATAAACGCAAGTAGTTCAGCCTATCGCCGCGTTTCTTTACTGTCACATTAGCACTCAAGAATCGCTTAGACGTCGAGGGTTGCAAATAACTAAGTCGATATGATATGAAATCACGGTAAATTGTATAGAGTGGCTTACGTATGGGTTTCGTTTGGGAGAGTTTTCTCATATTAACGTACTAATAATGATGTGTAGTAGATATTCTTTGCTAACAGTAATGAAGTTGAGACTAATGAAAAAGGTTTATGCTAATTTTCTCAAAATTCAATACATTGAAAATTGAAACCGAATCGTGGAGGTCCAGGACTTCCACGGCCTATTGCAGCAGTGTGACGTATCAACGAGGCTCACTTATATCCGTACCATGTACCGTGTGTCCAAGCATTAATGCCAAGGGATTGGACGAGGTGGTCATGGCCACTACGATCTCCTGACTTTAAATCATTTGGACTTCTTTTTGGGGGATATTTAAAAAATGAAATGTATCGTATTTTTGCTGCAGAAACATTTGTGTAGTTTGTAGAAACTGGGTAAGATGGGCCCAAATGTTTTTCATTAAACATTTGAATGGGTATTGTAGGTGACAAGGTTCTAGGTCCTGTTGTATTACCAAACTGATTAACAGGCGCTGCTTACCTCAACTTTCTGCAGAACACACTGTATGAGTTTCCTTTGGATCAGAGGCAACAAATGTGGTTTCAGCATGATGGTGCTCCAGCTCATATTTCCATGGCCGTTAGAGAGCATTTACACCAAACTTTTCCACATAGATGGTAGGAAGGGTCGGACCTGTTTTATGGCCTCCAAGATCGCCTGATCTGAACCCTCTAGATTTCTTTGTTTGAGTATGAAATTTTTAAATATACTCTCATTTTTTAAAAGAATTCCATTAAAAATTAAAGATAAAAAAGTTATAATCATTTCTTCACCTAGCACGTGCTCTTTCTGCAGCTCCAATTTTAGAAACATTTTACCTGAAACTGCGTTTCTATAAAAGCAGCAAGTGTGCTAAATTTGAAAAAAAATCGTTCCAGTATGTAAAAAAGTTAAAATAGAATAGAATAGTGCTTGTTAACAACATTATGATTTACATAGGCATTTGAAGCTGGTCACAATTTTAATGTAAAGAACTACAGAAAACACTGAAGAAAATGTGACAAACAATTGAATAAAAAAAATAGCCAAGAAAACAATTAAAAACAAAAATAACTTTAAGGTTACCTACGTCAATATTGACTTTCCGAGAAAATGTTGCAGCTACTTGACACATTATATTTCGAGTAGTTTCATCCCTTAAATTTTCTGCGCGGAGGTACACCCTGTATAACTATACCCTATATTTGCTGCAACATCTTAACTCTCTTTGTCTCAGAATGAAATGGATAATATACCAAATGAACGATTTGAGTAATTATTTACTTGTGAGAATGGAATAATGCCTGTATAAGTAGCTTTAGCTTGTTTTCCCGTAGAACTTCAAAGTAAGTACAATGGGAACAGGTACAAGTATCAAAACAAACTTATCCGAAAGTAGTCTGTTGTTGTCATAGACCTTATAAATCATGGACCGGCCCTAGAAAGAGAGGTCCGCTGCCCTGATGTGTGCAAGAGGGATGAAGCTAGTCCGGGCAAAAACAGATGTTGTATGACAGAAAAATATATAAACATAACCTGACAAAACTTTTCCTGTTACTATTGTTAATGATTTGTGTGCCTTTTGTGATTTAGTTGTGTTTAGTGTGTTTATTAGCAATAGTTTTTAAAGACTCATAAACTATGGTGGAGTCGGTCTGTCACCGTAAATGTCATACGTCTGTCATTTACGGTTTTTGTTTTATTCGGCCAATGATCTGTGGATTTTTGCCCGGACTAGCTCTATCTCTGTCGCACACATCTGAGCATCAACGATTTATATAGGCAGAAAACGGTTTTGGGCGCGTCCATGATTTATAAGGTCTATGGTTGTTGTCTAACGGATATTTCAGATTAAAAAAAAATTAATTTAATTCTACGCGTAATATTATCATTCTTTTTAAATACCATTAATGAAAAAAAAAAGTTTGGTATTATTTTAATGGTGCTCAATAGACACCTTGTAGTGTTTTATTTTACTTTTATAATATTTTGGGACACCCTGTATAATGTTTTAAACATCTCAGTGACGTTACTAACTTCGCAAACAAACTCTACTGATCAGTAAGGGAATTTTTCATGTCCGCCTAATTAAATTCAACCGGATCGCAACACTTCCGCCCCTTACCGCCCCCCTTTCACCTGGCTCGCCGTCGATGACCGCGATCAAAGGGATCGTATGGCAAGAAGGATCCACCGCACGCCGGTTGCATTTCCGGCCATTGGGGCCCCGCCGCCCGCTCCATTGGATGAGCCGCCAATCGATCCCGCGGGGCCGCTGATGAGGCCGCCCCCGCCGCCGAAGGTAACCAGGCAACACTCGCGCCTCGCGGCCGCTATCTTATCTGCATCGCGCTCGGATGTGGGCTTCCGGGGGTTGGAGGGGCGCCCGCCGACGGGGGCGGCCACCAAACCGTCCTTCCTGCCGCCGCCGTGATCAATTTTGGCGGTTCTACCTGGGAGTTAAGGCGCTCGTCTATATTTTATAGATACTTATACGGGGTGTCATGAAATTGATGCAACATAGAGCAAGAGTGGATTCCTGATGACAAAATAATGCGATGTTGCCAAACTTACTTTAATCCAAAAGTTGATGGTTAACAAGACAAAGTGACAAAGTTAACATTTTATTTGTATACAACTTTTTGGATATCGGGGGTTTTTGAGGGGCGAGAAAATCAAAATTTATTTCTGATTTTAACGTCACTAGTAGAGGGCATCACTCATGGCACATTGAGGGTAAAAAGACAGTATCTCGTATGTTGTAAAGTGTAAATCTTACAGGGTGCATTAATAGTTATTTATGCAACAAGTATAAAAAGTAAGTAAGTACGTGTTGACAATTTCACGTCGCGTGCAATAAACACTTTTTGTATGAGTTGCATACAGTATTTTTTCTACGTTCATGCAAAAACCAAAAAATGTTTTATTTAGATAACACTAAGTGTAGGAAAATATGACGTTGATTTGATCGTTTATATGTTTGTCATGATGACAAAACGCTGTAGTAGAATGACAGATTAATGCAATAAACATTTTATTGCACTAGTGCAATAAAGAACCACTTTTTCCACTAAATATAGTTCAATAAAGTTTTATTTTTTGCATTAACGTAGAAAAAAACTATTTTGTGATAGCGGTAATACAAACTTTTATATGTTTCCATAATTTATACTTAAGATGGAACTTACTAGGCATTAAAACAAAATTATTAAAAAATAAATCAAAATATAATGTTTCTTACAAGGCCCTGTAACATTTTTTTACTGTATTAGAAAGGTATTTTAAGCTAATATAAATCAAATCTCCTACAATTCATATTAATGAAGACATGAAGACAAATTTACTAACCTGGTTTAATGAAAACACTCTATAAATATCCAAGTTGACTTTTGAAACTGTGGGAACTCGAAAATTCAACCACAATAGATGAGATCTGACCTAATTCTGCATTTTTAGTATTGCTTCTTCAGGTGACTTCCTTTAAGTTGAGTCAAATATCTAACTATAAAAATTATTATACCAAGAAATTAAAATTATTTGAAATTAAATATTGACAATGTCAAAAGTGATTATAACCTGTCAATGAATTTTAAATTAAACATGACAAATACCTACTTACGTAATGTTTACCCTTTATGTAATAATTTTTTTTATATATTTTTAGGTATTAACAATACTATGTGAAACTAACTACTCTGCGGACTAAAGCCCCGACCAGCGTTGAATTACACCCACAATATCTACCCATATATTCTTTATTATTAGCTTTTGTAAAAATTTTTACTGTATTAGAAAGGTATTTTAAGCTATTATAAATCAAATCACCCTACAATTCCAATCAATGAAGTCATATGTATACTTTTTGACACCAAACATCTATACAGTAAAAAAATGTAACAAAGCTAATAATAAAGAATATAGGGGTAGATATTGTGGGTGTAATTCAACGCTGGTCGGGGTCCGCAGAGTAGTTAGTTTCACACAATATTGTTAATACCTAAAAATATATAAAAAAGGCCCTGTAACATATGGAGCTAATGTTGTCATAAGATATATTTATAGTATCTAAAGTAAAACTCGAAATTATTAATATAAAAAACCTTGTATTTATTAGAAGTCAAAATATTGAACAAAAATAGATATTTCTGAAGTTTTCTGATACACTAGTTACCAGGTATTAAAAAATATTAAAAAAGAACAAAAGAAAATGGTTCCATTTATTGGCTTGACCATCAGTCTTCGTTTCATTCAACTAGAAACAAATGGTTTGATGAATTCTTAAATTGCAAACTGTAAAATTATGACAAATTTTAGTTTTATAGCAGAATGTGCTTTCTTGACGTGGCATTGACCCAGTTGAGAATTTTGCTTACCAGCATCCTTCTAATCTCTTGCCAATATTTTTTATTAATGTGATTATTATACTCTTTCTCACTTTAACTGTTATTTTTTAATTTAAATTTGATCCCAGTTCATAGTATGCCAATTGCTTTGCTCTTTTTCCTAATTGCTCTGCTTATTATTAACATTTTAATATTTTAGCTTTACTTTTACAATTGCAACGAAGTTCCAGCCTTTTTTCATCTCGTTCTTTATTATGAAAAGTATTACTTTGATTCAAGTTTTGTAAATCCTAGATACTTCTCGCCTGACATTCTTAGGCGGGCATTAATTATACCCTTATTGACGCCTTTAACTTTACTAGTTTTATTTTGGGTCGCTATTACACCGCAGTTTTCTTTGCTTTCTTCTTCTTTTGCTGTAAATCCGGACAAAAAATGTAAAATGTCTTTTCCTGTATTTTAGACACGTTGCGGTTTTTCTTGTCCACGACAAACATATATTGTGCTCAGCTGTACAGGCGTCCGAAAGTCCTTGAACAACGTTATGTACTATTCCGGGATTCAGTTGTCTTTCTCACTATTTAAGGTACGTTGTGGTCTTTCTGGGCTACAGTGTTCATGGATTAAAAAATTCACAGGGAAGGAATGTTTAAATCAAATTCCCATTTATTGTACATTGATACTAAATCTGCTCATCCTTGATGTGAATAATGTATTTTGCTTAACTTTACATAAGCTAGTTACCGCATGTAAACAGTTTAATAAGTGAGACAATGCAAGGCTATACTGTAAAAAATGTTGCTGTATAAATGAGATTTTTCCAGTGTGGAATTTAGGATGTGTAAAATTTCCGTGTTAATAGTTTTACACATTATGGCTTTTTATATACATTTTACACAAAATGTGTTAAAATTGCTAGTATTATAATAAAATATACTGAATTTGTGTAATATTTACCGGTAATGTGTTAAAGGTCCACCATTTTGTGTAAACTTAACACACCTCTGCGTTCTATTTTCCTACTCCTGACTGGTTGAGCACAACTGCGCAGCTGCTTAAAATATTTGTACTTAGTCATAGTTACTCTATATATAATCCCGTGTGAACCTCGATTATCACAGTATTGTGTTTTTTTGTGTTAAAATGTGTAATGATTTTTATTCAGTGTATAGCCTAAGTTTCTCATAATCATTTTTGATTACTTTTGTGCTGCTTCATAAAAATTATTCATTTCCACGTCCTCTTTTACCTTTTAGAAGAAACGCGCTTATTTGGGAAACACCCTGTATAAGGGACAGGAAAAAATCATCCTAAGCAATGAAATTAAGACAAACGAAAATGCAGACATCTGAAAAGCGCAGGGCACGGCCCGTTTCCAAAAAAATGCGTGGTCCCCGTTCCTACTCGATTTTTGGGCCTAATCTAGTGTTAAAAAGAAGTTCGCGTCCGTATAATCTCGCACTTAAAATTAAGGAGGGTCGGAACGCATCCGAACGACGGCAAACCCGTATGAATGAAAATGTTGAGACGGGGCGACCCCCCGCGGTGGCTGGAAATCCAGTCGGCTGGGGTGGCGGCCGTGTATCAATACATTATTACGTCATTATACGGCGCGTGTCGCTTGACAGGCATATGTTTCACGCACGATTTCACCAGGACGCGAACACGAGCATTACGACGGCGGTCCTAGTCCCCAGACGGGGTCCGATCTGGAGAATGGCTTTTGTGTCCTCCGATATTAGCTGTAAGTGCAGTCGAAGCAGGTTTTTTGTTGCGAAAAGGAAAGATTTGTGTAGGTTCACCAAGTTGTACACTGAGACAAAGTTCTAAAGATGCCATTATTTTATACTTTAGTATGTATGTAACATAGCTCTTTAAGGGCACCGTATTCTTGAATTAGTGTGTTTTACAATTACAAGAATGTTATCTCATGCCACCTTTGAATATTCAAAGATACCGAAGTGAAACGAATATACACTGCAAAAAAAGTTGCTGTGTAAGCGAGAATTTCCAGTGTGTAATTTAGGATGTGTAAAAATTCCGTGTTAATAGTTTTACACACTATGGCTTTTTTGTACGTTTTACAAAAAATGTGTTAAAATTACTAGTATTATAATAAAATATACTGAATTTGTGTAATATTTACCAGTTGTGTGTTAAAAGTATACCATTTTGTGTAAGCTTAACACGCACACAACTTGTGTTCTATATCCCTACTCCTGACTGGTGGAGCACACGTCACTACGCCATATTGGTCATGTAGCGGTGTTGTGTACAGTTACCTTTCGTTCACTGTGTGCAAATATTACTGATAATTGTAATAAAGCTAAAACTAATTAGAATATAACTATTAAAGATAGTTATTAGGATTAGGAGCTGTAATCTAATTTTTTTGTAACTTTAGAGAAAGAAAATTATATGTACAGATCACTACCAGTTAATTTTCGTAAATTCTTATTAAGTATGTAGTGCCTAAATACATCTTTGTTTGTTGTTTTATTGTTTATGATTTACTAGAATATTATTAGTCCCTTATTAGAATATGTACTATTATTCTGTTAATTTTAATACATACATATTTTGTTAGCAGACTTGGTTGTTGTTCATTTGAAAAGAAATTTATTTTATTAATAAAATCATAAAAAGTAAAATATCTTTTATTTTATAATTACACCATAATTCAGAAAATTCATTATATTGATACGAAAGCTCACCTACCTTGTTAATTATGTTCCTGTTTGCTCTTGAAATTATAATTTTTAATACATATATTCTGCCGTTTAATAGAATATTCCAGGCTATATTCATTGCATTCTCGACGATAGGCAGAACCTCTAGAAAATGTCAAAATAAAAGTATTTCAAAAATTATATTTATTAAAAATTATTTCTCTCGGCCTAAAAGACCTGTAAACAGCTTTGTATATATAAAAATTATTTCGAAAGTAAACAGGAACATAATTAACAAATTAAAAATATAGGTGAGTCTTCCATATCAATACTTATTATACAATAAAATTAACATGTTAATGTGTAAAGCCTACACCTTCAGTGATACAAATAACACAGAAATGTGTAAAAGTTGCACATGATATTTGTTATATTAACACAGTGAATTGTGTTAAGCCTTTAACACACTGCTAAATACAGAGAAATGTGTAAAAATATACAGAATTCCCTGTGGACCTGTGGATTTAACACAGTATTGTGTTCTTTTGTGTTAAAATGTGTAATTATTTTCTTGCACTGTACCTATACAGCTTTTAATAAATCTGTATGTAGCATAACTCATTAGTTTCATAAGTACAATAAAGCTCGGTTACAACGAACCGGCGGTGACTTAAAAAATCGGTACGTAATATCAGAAGTACGTTTTAAAAAAATTTATTAAATTTTTAAAATTTCTATTAATTCTTAACAAAAATACAAACATTTAACAAAAAACAGAAACAGAAGAAGGCCCTATAATAATGCCCGGACTTGTTTATTCAGTACGTTATAGTAATAACCATAAGTACGTAATAAGCGTGTACGTTGTAACCGAGCTTAACTATAATTTACAAATTACAGTACACAACCTTAAAAAATTAATGAAATGAGCCACTTCAGAGCAAATCAAATTGTAACACAATAATTAATTTTCGATATGATTACCAGTTTATTGACAGATTTTAATGAATTAATATTATTTTAATTCTTAGCGTACTTATTCAAATAAGATAACGTACTTAGCTCATCCCTTTGGCAATTTAATTGATAAACATTGCATAGTAACACAAACAAAGTTATTAGTAGTTTTTGTATAAAATACGTTTTACTTAAATACCCTGTATATCCGTTAATATTATCATTTGTCCCACACATGTCACTGCACTGATAAAAATTTGTCTGTAATTTCACATAACTTTGGTAATTTGTGACTAGCGTAAATTTATGTAAAATTACATAATAACTCTGTAAAACCATTTAAGAGAGAAAGTTATTGTGACGGGCACAGCAGTCCTCAATTCGTCGTGCCCGCGAGTGTAGGTTATGAAGGTTTTCAATAATTTCTTTAAGGTGCCTCCTGGGATACCACTGCGTTTTTTTAAATTCTGTATTTTTTCGGAGTAAACATCTTATTCTTTTTATGTTGCACACATATCGTCCCTTATATCACGTAGAGGCGTATCTGACATTTCTATACGTACCGACGTATGTCACTTACGCCGCTATGTGAGAAAATTTAAGGAGAATTAACAGATACGACAGTTAGAAAAACCTTGACCGTCTAACATTAGTGCTGGAAATGCAGATACGTCACTATGTGAGTTGAAGCAGTCGCCCTAAACTTACTTATTGTTGATGTATCTCATTTTTCCATTTTTATCAGAAACGCCTCTACGTGAGAAAGGGGACGATATGTTCAAAAATGGCGAAGGTGACAGTGTGACAATAAACATGCGATTGCTCCGAGCCTCTAATTTGTTAGGATAAATCCAAGAACGACAAATTATTTTAACAGACATTTAATCACTTTCACCACATTATATACAACAGTGTGTCATCACGTGTGTGTCATAATAGTTCAATTTCACTTCATCATTTTAGCAGCAAGTCCTGTAACACTTATCAATATTACACATTTTTACAGATATAGTCCTCCCTATATCTTAATTCGATATGTTAGCCTTGATTGGACTTGTGAAAAATAAAATGATATTAACTGAGGTAGGTCCAACGCATCCCTCAGAATTCACATTCACATCCTTCGGGCACACCAATATCACTATCTAAAGTAGTAGAAGTATATATAACTAGATTTTTTATTGCTTTCATAGTTATGTATTTTAACCATTTGCTTTCTTCTCTTTATACAGGGTGATTCAGGTTTAATCTTGATAACTTCAGGAATCGATAGAACAGGTTAAGGTTGTGATATAAACTTATTTCCTAAAACGCATCATTTCCGAGATAGAGGGCGTTGAAGTAGGAATTTTTCTCTCGTTCTTCCCTTATAACTTTTGAACCACTTATCCCATTTAAGTGAAATTCGGAACACAAACATTCCTTATGATCTTACATAAGCTTCTTAAGTTTGAACTACCTACCCCTCTTAGAAGTGTATTTTGTATACTACCCCCCCTCTTATTTTATTTCAAAACTACAAAAAAAAATTGATTTCAATAAAATATCTACACACTACTTTGATCTGATTAATTTAGAAATTTTTTCGTCTTCTGTTTTTTTTTCGACTTTTGGTCTTGTTTCTGAGATATTCAAAGAAATTGGTGACAGTGTAGCGCACCAGCCGCGTAAATTTCATTTAACGTTGTAGCAACCCATGAGAACAAAAATCAGTCATTTGTGTAAACTGATGTTTGTGAAAATCATTGTCAAAAGTATTATTTAAAGAGCATTTTTAGTGCTAGGAAAAAATGCCAAGAACGTTTACAAATGCTGAATATGCCGATATACATTATGTTTATGGTTTCTGTGACGGAAATTCCAACGCGTCAGTTCGAGAGTACCGAACACGCTTCCCTAATAGAAGAATTCCAAATGCACAAGTTTTTGTAGATGTACATCGTCCATTTTCGGAATATGGTTTGCTCTTACTCGTAATGTACCTCCAAGAAATAATCAGCGAATTCTTAATCTTTTTGATATCGATAAAACTTTATAAGCACACGCCGAGCAGTTCGGCATCTCAATCAAAAGTACTGAGAGCACTCAAACAAAATCATCGAAGGGCTTTCCATCTCCAACCAGTTCAAGCTTTGTTGCCAGGAGATACTGAAAAACGTTTAAATTTTTGTAGATGGGTTTTAGATTCAACAGAAATTAATCCACAATTTCTGCATAATGTTTTATAGACCGACGAATCTAATTTTACAAAAGCTGGAATTGTGAATTACCAGAACATTCACGTTTGGAGTGAAGTCAATCCTCGGTGTGTCAGACAATCCTCATTTCAGCAACAGTTTAGTGTAAATGTGTGGATAGGTGTTTTAAGTAATAACCTATGTGGGCCGCATATTTTGCCTCCTCGTTTAAATGGGGATTTATTTCATCAGTTTCTGCAAAACTCCCCGACGTGCTTGACGATGTCCCCTTAAATTTACGCCAAGGGAACTGGATGCAGTTGGATGGTGCCCCTGCACATTACGGAAAGCAAGTACGGCAGTGGTTGGATGAGAACTATCGTCGTCGATAGATTGAACGGCAACCCAACAACCACCCAAATATGTGGATTCCTTGCGAAGGACCAGTGGCTTGACCTCCGCGCTCGCCAGATCTGAATCCTCTGGATTATTTCGTTTGGGGCCATCTAAAAGCAATTGTGTATGATACGCCAGTTACCCGTGAAGAATTGATCCAAAGGATAAGACATGCTTGTGATGACATAAAAAACAATCCTGTTCAAATAGCATCTGCGGCTAATACACTAAGAACACTCTTTAAATAATACCTTTGACAATGATTTTCACAAAAGTCAGTTTTTTTTTTAGGGCCGTCCGACAGTGTCCCCGCGGCGCCCAAAACGTCAGTTTACACAAATCACTGAGTTTTGTTTTCATGGGTTGCTACACTGTCACCAATTTCTTTGAATATCTCAGAAACAAGACCAAACGTCGAAAAAAAACAGGAGACGAAAAAGTTTAGAAATTAAGCAGGTCAAAGTGGTGTGTAGATGTTTTATTGATTTTTTTTTTGTAGTTTTGAAATAAAGTAAGAGGGGGTAGGATACAAAATACACTTCTAAGAGGGGTAGGTAGTTCAAATTTAAGAAGCTTATGTAAGATCATGAGGAGTGTTTGTGTTCCGAATTTCACTTAAACCGAATAAGTGGTTTAAAAGTTATGAGGGAAAAACGAGAAAAAAATTCCTACTTCAACGCCCTCTATCTCGGAAAAGATACGTTTTAGGAAATAAGTTTATACCACAAATGAACATTATTTTAACCTGTTCTATCGATTCCTGAAGTTATCAAGATTAGACCTGAATCATCCTGTATATGAAGAAAACCAAGCCAATGCAATGGTGGTAATGATAATTATGGTAAATTTACATACGTTTGACTTCATTCGAATTAGCTTAAATACGTTTATAATAGAGTAAATAATTTGTCTATATCTATCTATGCAGTTAGGTACATTAATACTAAATAGTTAATTATCATTATCAACTCTGCTGGTAGGCAGTAAAACAAAGCGCTATCCAACCACCGTCACGTCGCAGCCCACTCTGTTTTTTACCAGAAAAGTATTAATGACTACATCGCGGCGCGTGGCGTGCAATAAAAATCACGCGGTGCCAACAGAAACACCGCTTAGGGCAAATCGTGATACAAAGAGTGGTTAATGATGCAAAATAGACTTTAAAGCATTAGTCACGCCCCGTTCTCTGACGTCCATAAGTTATCTTTCGCGGGAATAGGGGGAAAATCGCTTCGTTCCCCCGTATCTCCGACAGTTAATCACATATGAAGGGTGTATACGAGCTAACGTGTCTTTTTTATTTCACTGTCCGATCACGACTGAGAAAAATTTGTAATTTATTGTACAAGTGTTTTAAGTAGCATTTTATATACGCATGAATATTTTTAAGTGGATAAAAGGCAATTAAAACACGAATGCAATACAACGTTTTTTCCAAAATTACATCACAATCATATTTGTGGAATCAGAATGATTGGAATTTAATAAAAAAGTATTCGCGCGACTTGATATTTTTTAGTACTCAATTGAAACATAGTAGGTTTTGTTATACCTACTGGTTACTATGGTACGTTGTTTATTATTAATTATTTAACAAACAGTTTCATCTGAATTTGGTAACAATGCAAGAAACTAATTGTGTTCCTGTGGCTGTTTTCGAAGAAATTCAAGAAGCAATTGTTTATTTATTGCCAGTGAAATCCAGGGAACACTACGAAAAAGTGTTTGCCGTATTTAACAAATGGAGGGAAAAGAGTAATGACAATAAATGAAGAAGCCCCGCTATCGTATTTTTTAAATTTGAAGAAAAATGCAATGTCATCTATGTGGCCGAAGTATTCGATGTTGATGGCTACTATAAAGGTCTACAAACTAAATATTGGAAAATATAACAAGCTTACTGCTTAGTTCAGTTAATCGAGAGGATATGCAAAACAAAAAAGCTGCATATATTGAAGAAATTTGGGGCTTCCGATAAATAATTTTTAATGATTAAGGTAATATATTTTTACCTTTTACATGTTGTTATTTTTGATGCTTGTCGATGCTGCGAATTGAAAAATATGACAGTTACTTGTTTCAATACCTGACACCAAGACGGGCATTTTAAGAAACTTTGCAGTGAAAGTTTTTGAAATATATGTCTCTGCGTCCAATTCGCTTAACGCGAGAGAGACTCTTTTTAAGATGGATCAATCAAAAATGCACTTCTCAGCCTGTTGGAATCAACACATTGGCAAAAGTACCCTCAATAACTGCTTCATTCCTGAATATCGCAAATCCAGAAGCATATACTGGCCATTGTATGAGGCGCACTTCAACAACTTTATTGGCCAATAAATGTGCTGATCTTACAACCATTAAACGGCATGGTGGATGAAAGAGCTCCTATGTAGCAGAAAGTTATGTTGAGAGGAGTACTTGATACTGTAAGTAAAATCCAAGTAACATAATAGTTGTTCCTTACAAGAACAGACATCCGTATCATGTGCAAATTCTTCACAAACTTCGGCAGGTGTTACCTATGCGTTCCGAAAATGATGGCAACAATACTACAAGGGTTGTTATTAACGGAAAGGAAATTAAATGTGATAAAACAAAAAATGAAATGTCTAGTAGTATAAATGTAAATGTTTATTTTAATAAATAAATAATTTAAATTTGACAGGTTTATTACTTTTTCCAGTATTCTACTAGTGAATTAAAGTTACTTTATTCCATTAGTTGATAAAGTACCACTTTAGACGGATCATATGTATCGATAAAAATCATAAATATAAGGTGATTGTGGATAGAGAGAATTATAGGTTTATGCTACACAGTAGCGGCTCGTAGACGTAGTAAGTGAAGCGAAGGATAAACACATATTTTACGGCCAATATATTATATATTAAAAAAATATATACTATATATTTTTTTTAATTTTCTGAAATATTGACATAGTAGGTATATAAAATATGGTTAATGGAGGAGAGAATGAACTTGGCAATAAATGACTAATTTCAACTGCACTACCTCGATTGTATAGACAAGCCGACCATTACTGGATCGGGATGCTGTAGGCACATGCGTTGGAATATGTTTATCATAACTATCTCTATAAAAATACATAATCTTGATGATTTTTTATTAAATTTATGCTACTTTATTTCCAAAGTAACAAACTGAAATAGAACTACATCTTAACAATATATTCTGTGAATAACTAATAATACAATTACAGGCTTTAGGTATTATTTCAAATATTGCAAATTTTCTTAATATTTATAAAACTACATGATATAATTATAAAATTACCATAAGTGGTAAATATAAATAACATTTAACATTTTTTAGAATGCGGAAATGTCAGAATTTGACATTTGACAGTGACAATGTAATAGATTACTTTCTAATAGTACCCACAAATAATTTAATACTTTGTGATTGTACCTAATTATCTAATTTGGTTTAGAAAAAAATGTATATATATATAGTTTTTCCTATTTTAAAACTTTAAAATAACCGACACTGATATTATTCCTATATCTCACACAAAGTAAATGTGCATGTTATGTTATGCATAAATTTAAAGAAATTATAAATATTTCTTTCAGGTCTATATTAATGCACCAATCATTTTCACAGCATTTTACCTTCCATTTCTGTGTACATCAAGGATCCATTTCGGGCCCATTGTAATTCATTATTTCTATCAATGATTTTCAAAAGTTCAATTTAATGTAATGCACTCATATTAACTCTAGGATAGGGAGATGAGGTAAATAAAATCTTTTAGCTTGGTTTTAGACTATATTTTTTGTATAATAAATACATAACATTTATACAACTTATCATTACGGCAGCCATTCTGTGGCCCCTTAACAAAATGGCTCTCTGACATATAGTTACATGACTAGTTCTAGTATATCTATGATATTTTTTTGAACGTACTTGTTCCTACTCTATCATTTTTTTTGGTATTCTTTACACTCTATTAAGCCGTATTACAACAAATATCCTCTGTATATTAGTATATTAACTATGTACAAACGGAATTCTATCGGCAAATAAATTTTAAATAAAAATAAATATATATTTGTTTACACTTAAAATATGAAGGAACGTAAATTCGAAACGACCGGTTACAAAAAATTTGGGTGACGGCCACGCGTGGTGAAACAATCATAAAAACATTTATAGCAGTTTAAAAACATTGTTAAGAATTGTGTTTTTTTGTAACCGGAGTTTGGGTAACATGTAGAATGTTATCACAGACGCCGCTGGTGCGGTTTTGTGCCTTTTTACAAATTTAAAATTTTCCTATCTTATATACAATCAAACATTGCACTGGTTATACCACTACGAATAATAAACCTATAACAATAACACTTCCTTTGGGTTCTGACTAGATCGGAATAATCTCACAAATAGCAAGGGTAGGGAAACTGTAAGAAAAGCAAGAGTATGACTGACATCTTCTCCATTGCCAATTTAAAGCAATCTACAGCGTTTCCCCGCTTTTTCGCCCTTAACTTTAGAGAAATATAGAACAGGAAAAAAATAGATGTCTTTCCTCGAACATTTTTCTTTATGCCACTACTAAACAAATAAATATTTTTCCATCAAACTTGGTATGCAGTAATCAAAATAAAAGGTAAATATCTTGGACGTGAATAACTTTTTTGAAATAAAGCCAGTGGCGTAGGTATACATCTTGAACCCCCTAAATTTCTAGGCCAACGATGAAATAAATAGTATGTTAAAGTATAAGTGGATATTAAGGTGTTTAAAACACGTGCGATTTTTCGAAATAGAGCAAGTTTTTTAAAGACCAGTTACCTACGAATGCTTTACGCTATTTTTTTATTGGTAGACTGAAGTAGAAAAAAATTAAAATAAACTATGTTTTTTAAACTTGAACTCCCTTTCTCAGAGAAAAATGTTAGAGGTAAGAAAACTATTATTGTATGTATGTATTTTCCAAAGTTAATAACGGAAAACGGGGACACCCTGTATAATACTCAATAAACACACATATGTATTTTAGGTGCGTTTCTGATATAAAAAACACCCTTATGTTATAGAATTATAAACACGTACTTTTTTCATGTATCTAAATGTTTTTAACAAATAACAGTTTGATTGGCAGAAAAAAAATCTCGTGATATTCACTGTGTTCTATAACATACTTCAGCAGTCAGTTTATGCAACAGGAGCAAGACGAAACTTCTTTCTGTTTGTGTCATTTGTGTAGAAAGTATACAAATGTAATGCATGTATTTTACATTTTTATGTAGATGTAATGAATTTATTTAACACGCAAAAAAGTTGGAGATCTATGAATATGGTCAGTGTAAGTAACCACATGCAAGATCATCACATCAACTAAGGTCCTTTTGATCAAAATTTGGTACATTAAAACTGTATTAAAAAAATGTTGCCAGAATTTGATTTTTTATTCAAACATTAAGAAAAGTGTGACAAAATATCGAGAGGACGTTTTTATACCATCAGTATGTTACATCAATCATCTGAAAAAATATACAAAGTAAACTTTTCCAGACTGCCACAAAATATAAACTACAATACTGTGCTATAATTTTGGAATTATGATCAAGAGCCTGATGTTTTAAATATTCACAATTGTTTAGAAAAATAGAACCAAAATAAAAATAATAACTTTACATTGTACCTATACCCTCAAAATATAAAGAAAAACTTAAAAATTTAAATACAGTTATACAGGCTGTTTCTGAAATAGACTTCCAAGCTTCTAATGCGTATAGAACTCATTAAAATTAGCCAAAAAGTTCCGATTAACATGTGGCTCAAAACGCAGCATTAGGAATTATATGCCCTTAAAAGGGTACGAATTAAACTTTTTTTTCTGTTATTGACAAAGCAGTCGAAAATAAATAGACAAAATTTACAGAATGTGTATAATTTTGTATGTCGAATCATAAGACCTAGTCCATTTTTTGTTATTCTAATCATAGACGTTCCGTTTTGGGGTGAAAATTTAAACAATTTTTTTTTACAAATTTTTTGGTCATAGTTTTTGAATATTTTTTCGTAAAAAAGCAATCTTTGTTTAAATCGATATTGGCAACGGTATTCGAATAAAATGAGTTTGAGGTAATAATGGTAATTTTCTCAACTCAATTTACTCCAAATTTTTTGCTGATATCGACTTAAACAGGGTTTTTTTTACGCAAAAGCTATAAAGAATTATGAATTTATTGAAAAAATTATATAAGTACTAGGTGACTCGGCAAACGTTGTTTTTCCATATGAATTTTTTCTAGTGAATATTTTGGCAGTTAAATAAAAAATAACTAACTTATTGTAAGTGTGTGGAGATGTATATGACTAAAAGAGGAATGGAACGATGACGGCCTATAAAAATAACAAAACACGAAACATTCATTTTTTGAATTATTTCGCGTGCCTGCAATTTTACTTGTTTGACGGCCCAAATTAACCCCTTTACGTCTTGTTGGCATTGTTCACTGTACAAAAAAATAGCCATATAGTAAAATAACAGCCGTTGTTGGTGGGAGCTCGTGACACATGTTGCGTACTTTTGAGGTTATGTAGATAACTTAATTAACTAATAATGAGAACTACACTTAAAATTAATAATTTTATTAATTATTGATAAAATAGGAAATAAATAATTATGGCCCAGCAAATTAATAATAAATTTACTTGAGAATTGCACTTAGAAGGTACAATGATAATTGTAAACGTCACTACTACGCTCGATTCATACACAATAATAATGGTCGAAAACTTTGTAGGGAGTGAGAGAAGGCTTATTGTGTGAGAGAGACAGGTGACCGGCTTCGTTCTCATCCCTACTCCGCGCTGTTTACTGGGTGAGAAGTGACACCGGTAGATGCTTGGCGGGGATAACTGATCTAGTGATAATCGATCAGTTATCGACCAGGGTTAAAAATAAATAAATTACTAAAATGGTTATTAAAAAATAGGGGTTTGTGATAGAAGGATAAAAATTAAGGGTTGTATGTATTTTTTTATGCCACATCATAAAAAAATAAAAATAAAAAATTTTGTCCAAAAAATAAAAAAAAATTGTTTGGGGTGGACCACCCTTATCACTTAGGGGTATGTAAAATAGATTACGACCGATTCTCAGACCTACCGAATATACATATAAAATTTCATAAAAATGGGTCAAGCCGTTTCCGAGGAGTATGGCGTGTAAAACTGTGACACGAGAATTTTATATATTAGATTAAGAAAAAAATTCACCCTTTCTGCTTTCCTAAACGGGACGGCTATGATTTGAATAACGAAAAATGGACTAGCTTATGTTATTCGACGTAAAAAAATTTATATGTAAATTTTGTTTATATATTTTCGACACAGTATAAAAAAAAACAGTTTCATTTGTACCTTCTAATGGTGCGTTTTAAGCCACATATCAATAAGAACTTTTTGGCTTATTTTAAGTTTTATACACAGTAGAATCAGACTAGACACATCCTGTATAATATTTGTAATGTAAACGTCTAGTTAGTTCAATACAGGCTTAATATTTTTAACTTTAATTTAACGATTATTTTGAGATGCTGCCTACAATAGAGTAAGTTTCGGAAATACTACAATGGTCAATGTTTTATATGTACAAGATATATTTGGTTGATGTGTATTTTGCTTTCAGTAGTGATAGAACTAACCTGAATAAAAAAATGTTTTAGTAATTTCCTGAACAGTAATTTTTTAAAATTTGTTTTACGTGCATCTGTGTGTTTAGTAGTGAGGATTTTAACTTGCTGAAAATTTCAAGAAAGTATATTTATCGTAATATTTATTGGAGAATGATTTCGTCATATCCTTTTCTATGGGTTTCACTGTAGCTTGTACAAAAGTACAAACTCTACATTTCTCAGTGAGTGATACGAATTTCACACAAGGTCTATTAGAACTCAGATAACCTTTTCAGATACAGTATATTAAAAAAAAATCATCAATCGACGACACATACAGTGAAAAAATTATAATTGAGAGGAAAATTTTCACCACCCTGTATATTTTAGTGTATTGACCTTTTCCGCCGCAGTTAATTTCAAAGTTCTGTAAAAGTTGAATGTTCTATTCATTACAAAAGGGTGTGACAGTCTTCTACTGTTAGTATCTACAAGTTATTTAGATATATAAGGTAAGAAGTATTTTGAACCTCCAAAATCTTGTAATATATTGCAGGGTAATATTAATATTCAATATATGTATTTTTTAACTGGAAATGAAATGCAGGTACGACTTTTAGATATATACAGGGTGTTTTTGAAATGCGTTCCTTCAAAGGAGTAATAGACGTGAAAATAAACTTTACACAATAGATGGTCGTATCATCCATTACAAGAACATTTTTAGAGGTTCAAAAATACTTCTGACCCCCTGTAAAAAATATGAATGCTGCTCACACTCGCCTCGTCAGTTACATGGTCAGCTTCCTCGTCCAGTCTGACCCTGGCGACGAGTTGGAAGAGGGTCATGCGTAGTGCGGGTATGATCCTAAAGGGGGCGCACCAAGGTGGGGCCCCGCGTGGTGGCTGATGGAGTGCGTGCTGGCGGCGATGTTGGAGTAGAGGTTGGCGCTGGGGTTGCTCCAGTACGAACCTGGGGAGGGGAATATCGAGGCTGAAACAAAGGATAAGCGTTATATTAGGCTATTTTTGTAATTTCACCGAAAATAGACGTCATTTTAACGTCTTAACGTTAAGGAAACGATCTACTCCGACCAAACTAGACGTAATTTCGACGTTTAAAATGTTCAAATCTATTTACAGACAGAAAAATTGAAACTATATGGTTCATCTGTACGAATTAATTTAAAATAATGATAAATTAAGGACAAAACTAAAATTGAAGCGCAAAGAGATCACTTTTACTTCTTTAGTAAAACCTATTACAACCAAGTTAAACATTATTTTGACGTATTTTTCATATTTAATGTAGGTAGTAGTAGCGAGACGTAAGAAAAACTACGCATTAGTTTAATTCAAATAAAGATTTAGCCCGACGTTAACGTCGAATGTTATTTCGACGTACCTATCTTATCAATTTATTTAAAATATACTGACTGTAAAAAGGAACTTAGGGGTCACTTTTGTTATCTTCATAAATATTGCCTTATATACTGTAAAATATAATAATGAAGCACGGAGAATATATGCACTTTTGTGCTGTCTAATTTGAATTAGGGTTGTTTTCAATCAAGTTAGACGTTATTTCGACGTATTAGTCCAAATATGCAAATGCAATGATTAAAATAAGGAGTCACATCTGTCTCACTTAAGTCTTAAAAAGTACCTAGTACGACCAAGTTAACAATTATTTTTGTAAATTTTGCCACATGCTGTGAAATATAATAATAATAAGGCACAAAGGAAATAGTCACTCTAGTGTCTGTAGTATCTGAATTAGGATTGTTTCAGGTCTCAGAATTGTCCCAATTCGTCCAATTTGACGTTATTCCGACGATTTCTGAAGAAATTTAACTTACGTCTTACTTTGTTAGGTTAATTTTGTATTAAAATAACTTAATTCGACCAAATTCGACATACCTTGTCATCTAATGTAAGACGTATCGATTGCAGTTATGATTAAAATGATTTCTTAGTCTAAAAATCGGCCAAGTGCGACGTTATTTCGACGTATCTTGCCAAGCGAGCTACACAACACAAAAACTGAAATAGAAAGGGAATTATGGGTCACCGCGTACGTTCGAATTTGCCTGCGCTAATAAATATGCAGCGGCGTCCCACTTGTAACAGTTCTGAAGAGCAAGGTAAACACGAATCGGAATCTACCCGTCACTTGTCGCCGGCAGAGACTTAGCATAAGCGGAGCGAACCATTTTCGCTCCGCAAACACCAGGGGGGCCCTCATTTTCCTAATTCCCTTCCGAAACGCGACGCTTTTTGTGTCCGAGAAGACGCGGCGAAGCAAATGGAACACTCCATAAATTACACTGAATTGCCGTTCGCGATGACAACTCAAATGGATCGCATCGGACACTCGTAAATCCAGCGTGCCGTGATGCGGTGGCGTTCGTCACTGGTCGCGAACAAAGCCGGAACGGCTATTTAAAGACGCGGCCCTTCGAGTCATGGGTGGCTTGATTAGCGTTGGAACAATAGCGGTCCCTTTAATTGCCGTTGTTTTTTTGTTTCTGAGGGTTAATGTGACGGCGGTCTAGATTTTATTACCTCCTCCCCCTTCCTAGCAATACAGCCGCTATATATACATTTTTTAAAATATTTTACACAATCTTCGAGAATCGCTAGTTTGCAAAATATTACTTTTTCATATAAACAATTTTTGAGTATGACATATATCATATATCAACTGAATTTGGTGAGTACTGATGTAAAGATGTACAAAAACACAACACAACATAAGACTTATTGGCTACATTGTTCAAAACAGTTTTTACAAACAGATTCCAGATAAATCTGTTCCTTAAAAAATCAAAATTAAACAGTTATGCATACATTTTTTTACATTTCTTAGAAATACGTAATGACGCAGAATTTGCCCCGCTCGCACCCAATTCGACGACTGTGGTATCGCAAAACGCTAGATTGCCCCGATTACCCCTGCGCGATACCGTTAAACAAACAAATACCGTGTATCGAGGCACGACTGGAAAATTGAGAATCGATGAATATCGTTCGAGAAATGGATCTAGAGCTGCTAGAAAATACCTGGAATATTCGTTTGGTCTATAAAAGAAGAATAAATGACCGAGTCAGTCAATCTTTCCTGGAGGAAATAGTGTTTAGGTGAGTTGTATTCAGTAGTGTACAGAGTGTTTAATAAATATCAGTAAAAATTAACTGTTTGTTTTTCTGGTAAAAAAGTCGGGTTAGGACACCCGTCAATAATTATTTCTCAACGTCTATCTTAATGCTCGCTACAGATTATGCGTGAATTTACGATGCGTGGTTTGTAAGGTATTCGTGCATCGTGTGTAGGGTTTTTATGAATGGATTTTTAACGAATAAAACCCTACACACTAGTCGTCAATTCCTCGCATATCAGGAATCACGCATAGTCTGTAGCAAGCCTTACACACAAAATGATATCGATCGATTTAACTAACAAACACAGTTCCCAACATTTTATGACAATGCCATACAACCATTTTTCTTCCATGCTAAGGTATGTATCTAAATAACCCCAATATTCAAAAGGGGCATTCAAGGAACAAAAGTGAACAAAAAAGCCTAATAAACATATGGTCGAATATTAACGGTTACTGATGAAAAAATTTTCCCAAGTAATGTTATAATGCTTCAGTAGACAAAAGTGTTTATTCTGTAGGTATTATAAATTATACCATTGATTAATCTAATAAACCGAATTTAATGAATTCAATTTTCAAATATACCACCGTCGGCCTCGATGCATGCATCAGCTCGTTTGTTGATTGCACGGTGATTTCCTCTTATGAGTGCTGCACAATTGACAATCCGATCGAATGGCGCCTCCTGTGTGTTCACTTTTGTTGCATGTACTAATGATTTAAACCATCTCCAAAGGCAGTAATCAAGGGGATTCAAATCTGGTAATCTTGGTGGCCAATTTTGGAAACCACCTCGGCGAGTCTAGCGTTGCGGAAAGTGACTGTTAAGATGATTGATGACAACATGACTAAAATGTGTAGGGCCACCAACAAGCTGAAAGTATATGTTTTGCCTAATATCCAATGGAACATCGTCCAGTAGATTTGTGAAAATATTTTTTAAAAGACAGGGCCAAATAATTGATAATTAATCATACCGCAACACACGTTAATGCTGAACCGATGCTGAAAGTTACTTGCCATCGTGGCGTGCAGATTTTCATCTGACCAACGATGTTCATTGTGACAGTTATTTACTATATCGAGTGAATTGAGCCTCATTGTACAAAATGTATTTGTAAAGTGTATGGTTTCCGTTTATTCGATTGAAAAAATGCATCCGTAAATCATTATCACTGTCCCTAATGACTTCCCATGCCATAGTTTGATTAATTTGGAGACGGGTTGCCATGCGGCTTGTACTTACGCCCGGGCTACCATATTTAGAATTTCTTCTGACCTACTCGAAATAAAATATCAAATAAGCTTTCGCAAAAATATCAATAAAAATATTTTCATTGCTATTTCAGTAACTGTTGATATTCGACCATATATTTATTAGGCTTTATTGTTCACTTTTGCCGCCTGAACACCTCTTTCGATATTGGGGGTTCTCTCGATCATCCTGTAGATTTATTATACACACTGTATAACTGCATTATGCAACACCTGTCCGTGCTTATTTAGATGAGTAGTTCTCGAACGGTTGGATAGAGCGAA
Organism: Monochamus alternatus; assembly: GCA_037114965.1. Taxonomy (NCBI): domain Eukaryota; kingdom Metazoa; phylum Arthropoda; class Insecta; order Coleoptera; family Cerambycidae; genus Monochamus; species Monochamus alternatus. The sequence continues at coordinate 4,901,166 of CM073426.1, read as the reverse complement.
GGGAGCCGATTGAGTGGCCAACCAGATCGCCTGATTTGACACCCCTAGATTATTTCTTGTGGGGATACTTAAAAAGCAAAGTATACGTTACTAGACCGGTTAATTTAGAAGATTTAAAAGCAAGAATTCGTCACGATATACATCCTGAAGTTATTGATAATGTCCAAAAAGAATTTATTAATCGTTTTGGCTACCGCCAGGCAGCCAACGATGCACAATTTGAACATTTAATTTAGTCGATTTTTTACATAATCATTATCATTTCCAGTATTGTGAAAATTAAATTTTAAAATCTTCCAACATTATTTTCTTGAAATTTTTATTATGTAACATCATAATTTTTCATGATGTATGTATGTAGAATGACACGCTCTTTCAAATGGCAGGGTCAAAATTGGGGGTTGCTATTTAAAAAAATTGTCGATGACGTCATATCTCGAACAACGATGACGTCACAAATGTGGGTCTTATGTCAAAAAGTGCCTTTTTTAAAAACAAAATCGACGTGCTAGGGGATTTTTTCGAAAACTTCTCAATTTCATAAATAATGAATTTATTCGTTACTTTTCGAAAGCACTGTACATTTTTGGTATTTTTTTGTAAAAATTTGAATTTTATGTGAAATGCAGAAGCTAAAGCCTTTACTTAATGTGAAAATTGCAACATCCCTATAACATGTACAATTTATTAGAGTGTGATATACAGGGTGTTAAAAAAAGAGTGTAAAATATTTAAGGAGGTAATAGTATGAACCAAAATAAGCAGAAAAGTCTCAATAAACATGGGTCCGCAAAGTAACTATTGCGGAGATATGGAATGTTTTATGTTTTTTAGACGTCATGATGCTGAAGACCCTCATTTTCTTACAAACATTCTTTTTACTGATGAGGCCGGGTTCACAAGAAATGGAGTGTTTAATTTTCACAATACGTATATTTGGACCGACGAAAATCCTCATGCTCTAATAGAATCTGGACATCAGGCACATTTTTCATTAAACATTTGGATGGGTATTGTAGGTGACAGGTTTCTAGGTCCTGTTGTTTTACCAAACCGATTAACAGGCGCTGCTTACCTCAACTTTCTGTAGAACACACTGTATGAGTTTTTGGAAGACATTCCTTTGAATCAAAGGCAACAAATGTGGTTCCAGCATGATGGTGCTCCAGCTCAGTTTTCCATGGCCGTTAGAGAGCATTTGCACCAAACTTTTCCACATAGATGGGTAGGAAGGGCCGGACCTGTTTTATGGTCTCCAAGATCGTCTGATCTGAACCCTCTAGATTTCTTTGTTTGGGGATATTTGAAGACATGTGTGGTACTCCTTTAAATAGCCTGGAAGAGCTGCAGCTACGAATTAATCAAAAGTGTCAAGAAATCCAAACCAAGGAGAGTGTTTTTGATAGAGTTCGAATATCGTTGAGGCGAAGATGTCGCGCCTGCTTAGAAATGGACGGAGGGCACTTGGAACATCTTCTGTAACTTTGTTTTTTATTTGTTAAAAGCTTCCTTTGTCGGTTTATTCCTAATAAAATAAAATATTTGAAAAACGAATAGTGGTCCATATCTCCGCAACCGTCTTTTCTGCTTATTTTGGTTCATACTATTACCTCCTGAAATATTTTACACTCTTTTTTTAACACCCCGTATTTGGATGCTTCTACAGAAATATGTGCAATGCATGGCACACCACTGCGACCGTAGCCTTTCGAGATCTCCTCCAGCCGCCGTCGTCACGTTCCTCGACATGGAAATAACACTTGCTCCCCCTCGCCCGTGATTGTGCATTGTTTCGCCCCTCTGGAGAGCGCCCATTACCCGTCATTTAAGCGGCCCCTCCCAAATAAGGATATTGTTAACAAACTGCCCCGACGGCGCGCTCTAATGAATATTTTGTACACTCGGGGGCATTAGTTCTGGCCCACTTTGTCCCTCTGGGAGTGTTTATGGCCCGGTCGAGCGGATTTATTACTATTTCGGTATTATTTCGGCTAATTTATCGAGGATATCGCGGGATCGTTGGGCGATTTTGCGGGCTTCGGCGGATTTGGACAAGGAGTGCGGGAATGGAGAGTTTACGCCCCATTTGGCGCGTCTGATTGCAATTAATTCTTTTGTTTTACGCGCTCTTGAAGGACTATTGTGACGTAAAATGGGAGAAAGAGCCTAGGGGTCGCGGTCTCGGATTGTATTCGAGGCAAATTGCTCACACTTTTTAAGGCTTCTAACTTCCCGATAATATCCCGCGCAGAATTTAATTTAAAACGATTTTTAGTCTTCAATAAAAAATTGATTAATTAAAACAAGATTTTAATAGTGTTTATTAGAAGAACTCAAAATGTCAGTAGTAGGCTTTGTCTTTAAAATTTGTCAATCAGTAATTAAACTATGAAATAAAATAAAAATTAAACAGTAAAAGTAGCGTGAATCAAGACAGTGTACAGAAATTGTTGATAAACCAGTTTCTCCAGATAAACTTTTAGTACTTATTTGTGATCTTTAACTGTTTGTAAAATAATTTCTTCATCTTGTACCCTAGTGTAAAGGGTACAAGATGAAGAAAATCGTTCTCCGATATTACTGGAAAACTTTCCTATCTCTGGAGCCCGCCTTTCAATATTAGAAAATGTTTCTTTGTGGGAAATCACTCGCTTTAGTAATTCCACAGTATAAGGAGACCAGTAAAAACACTCGGGCCGAAATAATAAGTCGCGCATAGCAGCTCGCGCATTCATTTCAAGCTGCAGAGACCTGAGTTTACATCCAACTCTGGGAGTGCGAACATCGGTTATACAGAGCCGTATTAAAGCAATATTTTGAGTCTGATCGAGGAACGAGTCGCTGCGCAGCAGTTGAATGTTTATCATCTATAAATAGTAATTTAAGTTTCATTAAATTTGCTATAGACATAAATAAGTAATAAGTAATCTATAATATACTGTACAAACCATAAATGATATTTTACTGCTATTGCCTTACCTATTAACTTATTTCTTAAGTATAACATTGGAATATAAATACTTCTCATGAAAGTGAGGTTTAAAATATACATATTTATATTATTCACAAATACAAATTTTTATTTTAGAGCAAAGTTCTGTGCAGAGGCTTCTAATAGAGAAGATTTATTAGAAAAGCTGCTCAGGATTAGTAATAGTTCATACAAACTATGTCAAATACATTTTTAAAATTATATGTTTTCTAACGATTCGCGCAATAGATTACGCAGAGGCCGTTCCAACGTTTCCTGCACAAGATGGCTCATCTTCAAATTATGTAGATGATCATATTTCTTGTAGTCACTATAATGAGAGTAAGTCTCAAACCAAAATAATAAAAAATAATTTTTTTCCAAATTTACATTTTACTGCACTTTTATCTCCAATTTAACAATTTTCAAAGTTAAGTAAACATAATTTCTCTGTTCTGAAAAATACTTGTCTTCTGGTTTACGTAGATCCTTTAAGACGAAAAAAAATCATAATAAATTATTTGTCCACTAAACTTCAAACGTCAAATTTTAAATTTAAAAAAATCCCAAAAAAATGTGATTATTACTAATAACAAAAAAAGTAAGTAAATAAATAAAAATGTTTTGTAGTGCAATAATATATATTTTAAACTCTTTTTTTTAAAGAGCCCAAAGAAGTAAATCAAATTTTCTCACTGTATGTTAGTAGCAGTAAATGACGTATAGTATATGTTGAATTACCCATTTATAACTGTATAATGAATTATTACATAATGTGGATAGATATAACGTAAACTTTCATGTGGAATAACTACACTTTCACGCGCAAATAAAAATTTCTTATTCCGGTCCTGATCACCGATTCTGTCAATTCTATCGGATGTGCTATCGCACTCACATTTCGAGGTCACCGCAGAAACTGAAAGCAGTTCAAAGTGCCGACAATGGAGTGAAACTGCTGGTCTACCTATGCTGTGGTAATTCCTTACGATATTACTCAAACATCTTTACTTATTATTTATTAAAACTAATTTGTAGTTCACATAATAATTAATATTTTTAGTGCATAATTAGCCAATCTGTTCAATTCGTATCAGGACATACATGAAACTATTTCCTGAAAATACTTTGCAATGCAATCTTGGACTAATACCGACACCACACAGTGAAGAACATCGGAACATTGCTATATAACAAAGTTATGTACTAGATGGTGAAAATCCGGGCTGCGTCCACATTATAAAGTTAGTCAACATGAATCTTTATGATAAATAGACGCTCTTACTGCAGCAGCGGCGTGCTTTATTATTTTTGAAGACAATAAAAAAAGATCTGTCTTGTTTTTTAACAAAGGACTTCGAATATCTCATAATTTTGCTTTGTTGATTACCATAAATAAAAAATACAACAATAAATAAATTAAGTTTCAATTCACGGCACTACGACTTGCATCGCGTGCGCTTCTGAAACTGTCTGTCGGACTAAAAATATAGCAAGTGTGGACGCGTTGTTGTAGCAATATTATACAACATCGTTTGACCTTTACCCGCTAGAGGTGGTTAACGTCTAGCATGTTATATAGCACCGAAATTTACTGCATTTGATTCAAAAAGATGTAACATATATAACTTTGCTATACAGGGTGATTTTAAATAAAGTAGCAAAAATGAGACCACATTTTCCTTAGGTGAAAATAAACCGATTTAACCTAACATATCCCAAGTCGCTTAATAAAAAAGATACAGGGTGTCAAAGTTAAAATTTTATTTTCGATATTTGTAGATAACTTCTTAAAAAATTCAAATATTTACTTAAAATTTGTAAAGCAGGGGTTTTTGCGGGTGAGAAATTCAAATTTGTTTCTAGTTTTGACGTCACTAGTAGAGGGCGCCACCTATGGCACATCATGTTTCTTTTAAATAGCAGAACTGTTTTGCTGCTTAGTGTATAAATCTGTCTATTGAAAAATCGATTCTCCTACCTGTTATATCTGGAAAAGGTATACCTTGTTGAAGTTGTTAGGAGTAACAGTTTTCGAAATAATCCTATTTGAATTATTCAGTGCACCGATTGAAAACTGTTATCGTTTCAGGTAAATTGACTTTTTTACTGAAAATATAGCAAAATGATACTTGAAAAAGTTGTTCAGAACGATAAACGATAAAGATCGGCCTGCTTTGATAAAATCTTTGTGCTTTGTTGAAAAAAATGGTTTCATCAAACCTCGCCGATCTTCTTGAAATTTTGTACGTCTTCATAATTTACCATTCTGAACAACTTTTTCAAGTAATATTTTGCTGTATCTTCAGCAGAAAAGGCACTTTACCTCAAACCAAAATAGTTTTTACTCGGTGCACTCGGCATTTCAAATAGGATTATTTCAAAAATGGTTACTCCTAACGACTTTAGCAAAGTATACCTTTTTCAAATAAAACAGGTAGGAGAATCAATTATTTCTATAGTCAGATGGAAACACTAAGCTGCAAAAAAGTTCTGCCATTTAAAAGAAACATGGTGTGCCACAAGTGGCGCCCTCTACTAGTGACGTCAAAATTAGTAACAAATTTGAATTTCTCACCCGCAAAAACTCCTTGTTTACAAATTTTAAGTAAATATTTAAATTTTTTAAGAAGTTATCTCCAAATATCGAAAGTAAAATTTTAACTTTGACACCCTGTATCTTTTTTATTAAGCGACTTGGGATATAGGTATATTAGGTTAAATCGGTTTATTTTCACCTAAGGAATATGTGGTCTCATTTTTGCTACTTTATTTAAAATCACCCTGTATAGCAAGTATGGACCGTGCATAACGAATAATTTACTTTGGCTTTGGACAAGAACTCGTATTATGAGATCGATATCTAAACATAAATATTACTGGGACTGGGTATATTATCCAACGATTGAGAAAATGCACTGTCATTACCTGCTGAGCTGGGTATGGTGGCGTGGGGACTCATGAAACCACCGAGCTTGGCGCTGTGGTGGTAGGAGCTCATGAAGAGCTCGCTCTGGTACTTGTAGCTACTAGGGTCGCTGGTTGCGGGCTGCGTGGCAGCAGCCAATCCTTGGAAGTCGAATTTGTACGCGTATCGCTTCCCATGGACTTTCGTCATGATATTCTTGTCATAGTAATATCTGAAATAAAATGAAGGGTCAGCTAAAACATTCTATATTATAGAAAGGGTGATTACAAAATTCTACCACATCAATTTTTAAATTGCTTTTTTTGTTACCTATAAATTTAAAAAGGTTTTTAATATAGATACGAATTGCACATGGTTTTGTTTAAATTATTTAATGGGGAGAAACCGCAAATTTCGCAAAACAGTTGACATATTTAAATATTATACGAAATTACCAATTATTATCACTGTGTGAGGTTATGTAAGATCGATTTGAATGTTCTCGATATAATAGATAAATATTAATTCTCTTTATTTATACCATTTAACAAATTATAATAAAACAATTTCGTGGAAAAATAAACCTATTTAAAAATTTTAGTTTTAGTCTTGAGTCATACGAGAGTGACATAAACGTCGAAGTAAAGCGTTGACAATTAGTTAATTAATGTAACCTCTATGTTGGGTTAGGATGGAAACACGTCACGTAGACAAACAAACTTTATTGTCACTCTTGATTATACAAGAAATAAGCCAGCTTCAGAGAATGACGTAGTGTTGTCAGCTACACTAAGTCACGTGACTTTCAGCTAATGAAATTAATTGTATTCGTTGTTGAAGTCGAGTCAAGTTCAAAATTTCCAACTTCAACCATCCACAGGAACAACATTTGTACATAACATAACCGACAAAAACATAACCAACTTTCTTTATTTCACTCAAATTAAACCGGTGGTGAGGATGTTGCCAGCAACACTATATTGTTCTCTGAAGCAGGCTTTATCCGTCAAATAAAGGACAATGTTAAAAATAGCCGATTTTTGGCTTATCCGGGGGAACGCATAAATCATAAAAAAATCAATTGATTATTGTTAATTAACATTAGAAATGGCCCAGAAATACGTCAGATAGCTGGGGAAATGTCGCTACTACCCCTAAATCTATATAAACTACCCTTAAATAGCTATAAATGGATAATCATTAATTATTGTTATAAAATTCGTGCAAAATGAAAAAAATGCTTGAAATTGATTTGAACAGACAGTATGTCAAGATAAAAAGTGATAGATAACTGTAAAAATGTCCATTTCACCCCTAAAAATTAAAAAAACGACTTTCAAAAGCTAATGGTGAGCTTACTTCGACATCAAAAATAGATAATGCTTAAATGTTCAAGGCTAGAAAAAAATTATAGATTACTGTCAAAAAATGCAAAAACTGATACTAGAGTACATTAAGTAAGTGGGGAATTATTAATTGCACCCCTAAATCTATATAAACTGCCTTTAAATAGCTTAAAATAGATAATCATTATTTATTGTTGCAAAATTCGTTTAGAATGAAAAAAATGCTTAAATCACTTTTAAGGTTCATTTATACTATTGCGACTTGAAAAATGGGCGCAAGGATAAATTGCCATTTTTTCAGTACGCGCTCGCAAAGTGAGAACAATTGGCGCTATTTCGCCATTACATGGGCACTTTTACAGTCATTTATCACTTTTTATATTGACATACTGTCTGCTCAAATCATTTTCAAGCATTTTTTTCATTTTACACGAATTTTATAACAATAATTAATGATTATCCATTTAAAGCTATTTAAGGGTAGTTTATATAGGTTTAGGGGTAGTAGCGACATTTCCCCAGCCATCTGACGTATTTCTGGGCCATTTCTAATGTTAATTAACAATAATTAATTGATTTTTTTATGATTTATGCGTTCCCCGGAAAAGCCAAAAATCGGCTATTTTTAACATTGTCCTTTCACAATTGTCAACGCTTTACTTTGACGTTTATGTAATTTCCGTATGACTCGTATTCGGCTGCTAAATATAAAACTGAACTGTGCCAGCGAAACCAATCCGCTTATATAGGGTTTTAGGGTTCGGAGGTATCGACAATAAAATAAAATGTGGCCGAGAATGTTACAGAAAACGTCAAAATAAAGGTATTAAAAAAATTATAAATTCTAACGTAAACAGGAACATAATTATCAAACTAAAAAGGTAGGTGAGTTTTGGTAACAATATTTCAATTATTATGTGATTATTGCCGCCAGGCACATGTTCTGACCTTTCAATATGTTTGAGAGATTAGCCTGTAATACATTTGAAACCAATATAAAATTCGTGTAACTTCCCCATTATGCTTGTTTTGTATCCATTATGCGTTTTATTTTAGATGAAACCACGTCCCATCAAGAACTAAACACACGTTTATTGGAAACAGAAGGGTTGATCTCTCAGTTTCGATTTTTCCAATTGTTTTCCCTCCGGGCGGGGCCCGTTTCCTTTTGTCCGCGCTAACGCGATTATGTTATGGCCCCGTAAAAATCGTATCAATTAACCGGCGGCCGTCCGAGCACAATCCAAAAAATAATTTCCCATTATCGGAACAATCACGTCCCGGCAGTGGCTCCGAAAAAAGGGCCCCGTAAACGCATTAGCCTCCATCGGCCGCTAATTGCTACAAATGAACACTGCAACGAGATTAGGCCGCCCCAGTCGCCCGCCTCCGGTCGTGGAGCCGCCGTCGGGCCGGGAGGCCGGCCGCCGCGTTGGCCGACTGTGATATGACGAATGCCATTTGCTCCCGTCGATACAGAGCGGGAGTTTTTTTTTGTTTTGGGCCGATCGTCGAATATTGGTATGAGTAATTCGCGAAGGATTGAGTCCGTATCGGCATTGTGCGATAGAAATTGGTAATGGGATAGCTTTTGGCACCTGCTGTGCAGGCATCTGTGCTGCTGTACTGAGAAAATATACAGGTTGGACCATAAGTATTGGTACATAGAGCAAGAGTGAAAAAATAATGTATTTATAAAGCTATTTACAGGTCTTTTAGGTCCAGAGCTATGTTATTTTCCTGCACTCCGTTCTATGCCTTTCTTTTCCAATCCGTTACATTTTTCTCCTTTAGACATATTGCCAATGCCTCTCTCCATCGCTTCCTCGGCTTCCTCTGTTTTTCGTGTAATTAGATTTACTCCTTACAATTTTTTTAACTACCCTTTCATCTTTCATCCATTCTAGATGCCCTAGCCTCATTCATTCAAATTTTATGCACAGTTGGCTGTATCCCCAAGAGGGCGCCACAAGCGGGCAATAGGATCTATTTAAATCGCTTCAAATCGCTGTTTGTGCCACGGCATATGTTATTTTGGAATAGAAAAACATGTTCCTCTACCTTTTCTACTTAAGATATGTACACCTTATTGAAGTCTCTAGGAGCAGCCGTTTCTGTTAAAAACTCACCTAAAGATGGTGATGCATGCAAATTATTTATTGCCAATTGCCAATTGTATATAAAATTTTCCCGTCTGAAAAAACCTCCGCATACAAAATTTCATGAATTTAACTCAAAGTAGTCGAGAGTTATTAAAGAAAATGTAATTAATTTTTGACATCCTGTGTATCCTAAACGAAGCGTTTCCAGACCTAAGTTTATAGGAAAATTTTTGCTTAAAATTGAACTGAAGTATGTACATTTCCTCCGAAAACACTTATGTAGATCCTGTTTTTTTGTTACACCCTGTATAGCAAAAATACCATGCAATTACCTACTACATAACGTTTTTTGATAATAAAATTTCAAGAAAATTCGCTTTGTTTTATTTTATTGTTCATATCAAAAACAATCGACGGTCGGCTGTCTGTCATATAAACATTATCCAATTTGACATTTTGCGTTGAATCATACCTGAATTTTCTAATATATCTATTGACTCACCTGAGTGCCCTGGAGAGTTTGTCATAGTTCATGTTGGGCTTCGACTTCCTCTCTCCCCACCTCCTGGCGACTTCGTCTGGATCTGTCAGCTTGAACTCCCCGTTGGTACCCTCCCAGGTTATACACGCCGCGTTAGAGGAGTCGCTGAGGAGTTCCAGCAGGAACTGCCACAACTGGATTTGACCCGAACCTAGAACAGAAGGCTTGCCTAATATTCTCTGTGACTGATGTATTTACAAAATCTTAAGGTCGCCGTAAAATGATCAAATTTGTGGTGCTTTTTAGGTACAGAAATCCCAAAAAAAAATATAAAATAAAAGTAACATCAAAAATAAAATTCTTAATATTTTGCTTATCCACTTTTACTATTTAAATTTTCCTCAAATAGAATAATAACTTTTAAAAAGTGCCTGTAAGACACACATTATTTTACTATTCTAACCCCACACTTGAATGAATAGTCACAATTGAGTGAATAATCTTATATGCAGAACTATATATGTTTATATTCTAACAATATTTTTATCTACAGTTAAATTTTAAAAAAATATCAATTATAAAAGTTGTTCCAAAAAATTTCTGGTCTAGAGTACCATGACACCAATTTTATTTGCTGCATGCATGTCTAAGTTAAGTCCTGGATGTTAGACCACTTTTGTAACTTAGCATTAAACTCGAACTGAAGTTTAACTTGGACATTTGACATGTCATTCTATTATTTATCTGTCATATCTAAAAGTTAAACTTCATTTCGGTTTAAACATAACTTATAAAAGTGTGCCTTAAAGCAGTAGTAGCTTAGCCTACTTGTTATAAAACCTCATATTTTTATTCGATTTAATTGATTTTGACCCCTATCATAAAATCGCAATTTTCTCAAAAACGGACGGTTTCTCGAAAAATTGACAAGATTAAAAAAGTGTAAAAGTATTAAACTTAATTGTAAATTAAGTTAGGGAGAGTTATTCTTAAAATTTTAAGGGTGACCCAACCCTAAACCACCCCTTCTTGAGACCCCGGTCACTTCAAGTTTCTACCAGATAAAGACCTCAATAAAATAAATATATTTACAAAATTTGTTATTCTGTATTAAGGTATTACTAAAATATTGATTCGATTTTTCTAAGTCCAATATATCCGCAACCGTAGATATAAAAAAAATATAAATATAAAAAAATCAACATGCTTCGGTGTCCTCTACATGCACCTGTTCTATGCCCATTGAGATTCATCACCCTGTATCTTCCTTTTACTTCGGTATCTTTGAATATTCTTAGGTGGCATAAGATAACATTCCTGTTATTCGCTAAGCTCTATATTATTCAGTTCTTAAATATCTAAAATTTTTATTTGTAGAAAACACTATTTCAAGAATACGGCGCTCTTAAGCAACCTTAATGAACAGTGGACAAAGCGAGTTAAAGTACTTGTGTACTTAAAACAGGGATTGAATTTGATGGATTATTCTTCTAAAATTACTAATTTTTCCTGTTTTTTTTTTTAAAGCGGGTTAAATATAGCCTCTGAAGAGATATTAATATTGTTATGCTAATACCGCTGGTTTGTCAAGTTTCTGACAAGGTAATTAATGTGAGGTAGGTCACACAAATGCCTCTTGAAACGCACCAATCTCGTCTATATAAAGAAAAAGTGGTAATTTCATTTAATTAAAAATAAATAATTCTAAAAGTACAGAAATACGTCAGGTTTCATCTGTTGTGGTTGGTTACGTTTTCGTATATGTTCAAAAGTAAATTTGAATTTTTGTTTGTTTACACTTTTTTGTATACCAAACCGATTAACAACAAAATTGATTTATTTGATCAAGTACATTTTTACGATACTCACTACATTACTTACAATAATAACAAAATAATTAATTAACAATGGAATTACTTTACTATTATTTATGACAAATGTTGGAAATTTCTACCTTCAGCCAAAATACATGTCAGATCTTCTTAAAATTGCAGTTCGAACACAAAATTTCCGGAGTAGCTCTTATCACATCATAACCACCTATAATTTGTTGACGTGCTTCCCATATTCAATGCGGGTCTTGTAAACCAAGTCTTCAAATGTCCTCAAACAAAAAAATCAATAGGCTTCATATCGGCTGGTCTGGGTGACTTGGTTTTTGAGTGCCTTATCCAATCATGTTATTACCGAGTCTTTCATTTAAAAATTCACGAGCAGTCAAACTAAAATGTGTGGAGAGCACCTTCGTGCATAAACCACATTCTTTGTCTTAACGCATAAGGAACATTGCCAAATAATTCAAGCTAAACGTTTTTAAGAAAACGTCTGTAGGAGGGACCAGTTAAAGTGAGGCCCAACAAGAAAAGTTTCAATAATACTAACCACTACCTTAGGTTTTCATACAACCTAACGTGTTTATTGTGGAAGTTCATTACAGCAACTCTGGAAAAATTAGCTTAGTCGGTAAACAATGTACCAAAATCAACATTTTGTTAAATTTTTCGCAAAATCCAGTGATAAAATTGTAAAGGAACAAGTCTTGCGACAGTAAGGCTTGAACCCCTTGTATGTGATACGGGTATAACTGTTGATACTTCAGACCGGACCAAACTAATTTATGATCCACATTAAGATTAGCAGCGATCTTCTTAGTACTAGTACTTGGGTCTTCTTCAATTTCATGTAGAATGGGTTCTTCTAACTCAGGCGTTCTAACAGTCAAAGATCTTCCAAGAATTGGACCTTTCTGAAATGAGCCTAATTCTGAAAGACATTGACATTGACAACATTTATGATGACATTATTAGATTTGGAATTGGATGATTTGGAAAACATTCGATATAAATTCGCATAGCCTCAGTACCATTTCCATCTGCAAGGCGATAAATGTAAACCATATTGGCCATTTCAGCATTTGAATATGCATATGCCATTATTAAAATTTAATCTTTGTAAAAAATAAGTTTAATCTGACGAGACATAATATTAAATAAGATGACGGTTTGTTATTATTAGTGTTTAGCATGGCCTCCCTAGGATGCACTTGATCAAATAAATCACTTTTGTTGTTAATAGATTTGGAATACAAAAAAAAAAGTGTAAAGGAACAAAAAGTGAAGATAATACAATGGTGCATATGAAGACCTATTTTATTTGTAATATTATAAAGAGTGAAATATTATTTTTGGCCTCTACTTCAGAAACTCCCTGAATAACCTCTAATTTCACTTGAATGTCCAAAATTATCAACATTTTGTTTATTATATGATTGCATGTGTGACACATGATGTCACAAATAGAGAAAGCGACCAACATTTTGGAAAGGACAGACAATGTTATAATTTTTTGTTGTTATTGCTGTTTTGTAATGAGGTTTTTATTTAAAGTTAGTTGATTAAGGTAAATTTAAATGCTCTACTATACCAGTAAGTAGTATTAAGGGGTTCTCTCAGTGTAACATCGATCGGCCTCGCGATATCCGTAATTACGCCTCGTAATAAAAATTAGCTTTACAATTCAAATTCGCAGGAATATAATTTAATTGTGTGCCGTTAACGGCGGCCGGACGTGTGTCCCCCCGCCCAGGTGGCGCTCGCCGTCGAACCACCGACGCCGGAACGACATGCGTCCGTTTCCTTCCGCCGCCGCGCCATTTACAAGTTAAATGTCGCGGATTTGAATTTCTAATGTGGCCGACGTTTGACACAAACATGATTACCGAATTATTATAGGTGGCCGAGGAGTCGGGTAGCGACCGACGATCGAGACGGCGACGAAACATTCGCTTCGATTTGCTTTCTTTCGTCCATTGCACAGAAACAATTGACTTCAGTTACTAGTATATCATGTAAAAGTCATTTAATTTGGCAGATCCTAAGATAACATTAGCGGCGTTGCTTTAGTTTGTTTGTGGCTTGCTTGATGAGTGTGAGAAAGTACAAGAAGAATATCAATATCAAAAAATATTTAAATTTGATTCCTGAAGCGAATTATCAAACCTAAGAAAACTTAAGGTATAAATGAAGAAATATCTAGATTTTTAATGAACCATGGAATGAATGAATGGACCATGAAAAATTTCTGCTTCTGAATGTAGCGACATTACGTCAAAAGTCTTGGACCCCCTGTATATAAAATGATTAGACTAAAGCTAGTGGTTTTTCTTAATGTGGTAAAAAAGTACATGTACTTAGGGAACAAAAAAGACAATAAAAAATTGCAGACCATGAACCTTTACTTTATCATCAATGTTTTTACAAATCTGGTCAGTTTGGCAGAGTATTCAGCCAAGTGTTCCTTTGAGTTTTTGCACATTATAAAGCCAAATGCCAGGACGTGAAATTTCTGCGTTTACTCGAGCAAGAATGTCTGCTTTACGAATAGTACACAGATATGAAGAATTTGATACTGTCGAAAACAGACCACGTAGTGGACGTTGTCGAGTATCTAATGAAAGACCGCACATCTTTAGCTTCAGCTCTCAGGGCCCACTTTTAAGGTACGTTTCGCCGTGTTATATCGACACCTACTATTCGAAGACGACTCCACAACGCAAACTTACGTGCTAGAAGACCATTACGGGTCCCCATTCTACTTCCAAGGCATCGTGCTGCCCGTCTCCAGTGGGCACGAGAGCATAGGAGTTGGCTTTTACGTCAGTGGCGGTGAGTATTATTTACAGACGAAACCAGAATTGGGCTGGTTACTGATGACAATCGACAAAGAGTTTGGAAAGAACCAGGTCGTCAACATCGAACAAGTTGTTACGCCCATTATCTACCCCCAATATAATGAATTAGATGAAAATTTTGTGTTTATGGACAATAACGTTCAAAAACATCGCGCAAGAAGGGTTCAAGAGACACTCGAAGCAGGACGTATCAATAGATTAGATTGGCCAGCCAACTCTCCTGACATGAATCCTATTGAAAACATGTGAGATTTCGTTGCTAGAGCTATTCATAATCATAGTCCTTCACCTCAGACTGCAAATGAGTTAGTCGTGGCGGCAGAAGAGGAATGGAACAATATTCTGCAAGAGATCGTTTACCGCTTGATTATTATATGAACTGACGTGTCAATATGCTATTGGAACGTGGTGGAGGTCATACCGACTATTAGTCAAGTAGATAACTTGCTTTGTTACTTCTTTTTGATTTAATAAATGTTGTCAAAAATGACACACATTTGCTGGTTTTTAATTTTCTAAGTACTGAGTTTATCGAACGCGTTCTTTTCACAAAAAAAGATTCAAAAAAACAATATGCTTTTATAAATGTATTTGGTTTTTCTGACAAAAAGATTTCTTTAACAAGAATGAGCGGTGGGGGGGGGAAGATCCAAACCTTTTGACGTTGTGTGCAGATGTATTACAAATATATCTCTTAGTAACAAAGTTTAGCCAATATTTATTTTGATTATAGGTTTGGTGAGAATAACTTATAAAGTCTGTTTATACAGGGTGTATTTAAATGAAGTAGTAAAAATGAGACCACAGATTCCTTAGGTGAAAATAAATCGATTTAACCTATCTACATCCCAAGTTGCATAATAAAAAAGATACAGGGTGTCAAAGTTAAAATTTTATTTTCGATAGTTGTAAATAACTCCTTAAGAATAATATAATAATAATACTATCTCTACCCCTCATTACAATCACAGGGATTAGCCTAGAAGTCGGAGACTTGTGCCGGAGAGGGGGCGGTATATTATTATTAAGCAGGCCGCATTTGCGCCCAGGAACGACTTACGTTGGTAGGCCCTAATCACTATTCAGTGCAGGAATGAGGGAAACCTGGAAAACCTCATTAATTAGGGGGGTAGTCAAATATCAACCGGTATCAATCTCTCACATTGACCCAAGCTAACATTCTTCCACCCTACCATACCCGCAGAGAGGATACCAATCCTGTCTACGAATATAGCTTATATACAGTCTACCGGCAGCCGGGCGCGAACCCACACCGATCTAGTCATCTCGATTCAAGTACTGACGCCTTAAACCGCGCGACCACTGACCGACCCAAGAAATCCAAATATTTACATAAAATTTGTAAATCGGGGATTTCCGGCCGTGAAATTCAAATTTGTTTTTAATTCAATACACTTAAATTAGTCAATAATTGCACGTTTCAATTTTCTGATATCTCCTAAAATAATAAAGTTACAGTCGAATCCAATGTTTACGCGTGATCACCCTGTACCTTTTGATTGGATTGTGCAATTTGACTGATTTTTGGCACTTTCCTAAATGTACTTAGCGAACATATTTCGCTCACTGTATTGCATGTCAATGGCGTGCTATGATTTTTTTCCGAAATAATTCTTGTAAAAATTAGTAGTATATTAGCGATTTTTTCACGAATTTTATTAGTTCGGTATTGCGTATTGCTTTTATGTAATGTTTTCGTTCACACGCATTTATAGTTCCGCTTGCACGCGGAATGGGGACCAGGCCAAGCAACCAACGGTCCTCCGGCAATTATCGTACCTGAGGCGGTCACGTGCCGCATTTTTAGGTTAAGTCGCGGGGGTTACGCGTCGCAGTCACCCTCGCTGAAACAAAAGCCGAGCGGCCGCCCGAGGCTATCATTAAACGTGCATTAGCTGGCGTTTAACTCGTTTTTCATCTGCAAATCTGGCGGGCGCGCCCACTTTTGACCCGCGCTGACAGTAATTTTGTTTGCGGGCCTAATGAGTTTGGGATCGGGTGCGATAATTGTTTGTATGTACGGGGGAGGGCGGGCCGAGGGGTTGTTTGGGGGTGAAATATCATGGGAACGGCGCCTGATTTCACCGATTCGACTATATTTCATTTTTAGTTGGAAAAGAAGTCCTTAGACGACGTCCTAAAACCTTACGAGACAACACAAGAAGTTATGCAAATTCAGTATGCGCCAAAAGTATGGAATAAATTCATTAAAAACGAAACAGTTATTTTTTGGGAAAAATCCTCGAACAGGTCGATTTTTAATTTAAAAAATACATATTTTAGCGTAAAATGCGATTTTCAAATGTCATTTGTTTTCGAGTAATGACGTCATCGATTTTTTTAAATGGCAACACCATATTTTTTTCCTTGATTCTGAAAGATCGTTTAATTCTCTGTCAGACAGTACTAAAATTTTGCCCTCTTACATAGGAAAGTTTTCGAGTAAATGACGATTGAATGTTAGAAACGTAAATTTTATCCATAAAAAAGTAACAATTCTGAGGTATGTAAAATAAAATACAATTGATTAAATTTTATACTTAAATTAAATGTTCGAATTGCCATCCACCAACTTCTTGACAATGCGCAAGTCTGTGAAGAAATTCTTCTTGCACATTATGAATGATTTCTGGGGTAACTCTGCGTATTTCGTCCCGAATGCGATTTTGAAGTTCTTCTAAATTACGTGGTTTATTAATGTACACATTTGACTTCAAGTATCCCCATAAAAAATAGTCAAGAGGTGTAAGATCTGGCGATCATGCAGGTTATCGGTCCGCGTCTGCCGATCCACCTCCCAGGAAAATAGTTGTCCAAAAAATCTCGTACAGGGCGCGCATAGTGCGGAGGTGCACCGTCTTGCTGAAACCATATGGTATCGTCAGGAATGTCAGGGTCATTATCGTTAGGAAAAATTACTGCAAGGGCTGGAACAAGGTCATTTTCTAGAAACTCTAAGTATCTTTGTCCTGTAAAGGTTCCTTCAAAGAAGAAAGACCCTACTATTCTGTCGTCAACTATTCCAGCCCACACATTTAATTTCTGAGGGTGTTGGGTATGTGCCTCTGCCATCCAATGAGGATTTTCCCGACTCCAATATCTGCAAGTTTGGCGGTTTACTGTACCATTCAGACAAAATGTAGCCTCATCTGAAAAAAGTATTTGCCGGTGTAAATTTGTATTTCCTTGGCGTAAATCCATTAGAATTTCGCAAAAGTGTAAGCGGCGATCGGGATCATCTTCATTGAGTTCCTGCACAAGTTGAATTTTGTAGGGAT
This sequence comes from Monochamus alternatus, assembly GCA_037114965.1. NCBI lineage: Eukaryota > Metazoa > Arthropoda > Insecta > Coleoptera > Cerambycidae > Monochamus > Monochamus alternatus. The sequence goes on along the minus strand of CM073426.1, from coordinate 4,883,369 downwards.
GATATTTTTCCTTCCTCTACGTAGCTCTGTGCTCTGACTAGTGTCATTGTTTAATGCAACCAATCGTGAAGAATTATGAGGATTATCCACCATACTTATCAAAATGTTCTGTTTCTGATTTTCATTAATGCTTGGACGTCCAGGTTTTGGAATATTTACAACATTGCCAGTTTCTCTAAATTTAGACTCTACCTTACCGACTGTTGATTGGCTGATAGGGCGATCTGGATATTTTTCATTAAATAAATCGCACACTTCCTGCTGAGTTCTAGTCATATTCCCGCATCCGATAAGAATTAAAATTTCAGTTCTTTGAGTAACAGTTAAATGTGCCATAATACTTTAAATTGAATAATAATTTCTATATCGCTTACAATACTTATTAGAAAGTCGGTGTGACAATGACACTTTGCAAAGATTTTCATCTACGTGATCCATAAAAGAACTATGGAATTCGAAAAAATAAAATTGATAACGTTTCTGCATTATTTTAATTGATTTACGTTTTCTAACATTCAATCGTCATTTACTCGAAAACTTTCCTATGTAAGAGGGCAAAATTTTAGTACTGTCTGATAGAGAATTAAACGATCTTTCCAAATCAAGGAAAAAAATATGGTGTTGCCATTTAAAAAAAAAATCGATGACGTCATTACTCGAAAACAAATGACATTTGAAAATCGCATTTTACGTTAAAATATGTATTTTTTCAATTAAAAATCGATCTGTTCGTGGATTTTTCCCAAAAAATAATTGGTTCGTTTTTATTGAATTTATTCCATACTTTTGGCGCATACTGTATAATGCCGCCTCCACACTCTTATCTAGATATCTCGGTGAGAACTATTAAAGAATACTAGACGAGTGCTGTATCCACATTATTGTGAACAAAAAAAATTGAAAACTTTATAGAAGAAGAAGACGTGAATAACAGCAACATATCGCAATAGATCGAAGTTACGATGTTTTTTTTATAAATTAGTAGAGGAATTTCGGGTAATATGGAATACCGTCTACATTTAAATAAATTTTTTTTAGTAAGTACGTTATTTACAATGTACTATTCATACAATTATATCAGGAAACATAGAACTAAATATTTATTAAAGTATTTCTGTTTTAAACGGCAATATGATTGGCATTAATGAAAAAATTAATAAGTTTTTTAAGATCGTCTTTACCCGATGATTCCTCTATCCAACATCAATGCTGGAATCTGAAGATGAATGTTCGAAATTCTTTTGAGATTTTGTTTTAAGGGAACACTTCTTCTTGCGAGAACACACTAGTCTTGGGTACAAGCTTGCTGTTTTTTCTAAGACTGTTCAGGTTCCTCGTTGGCGTTGATGTTATAATTTGTGCTTTTCCACATTTACGCCCTCGTTGACCGGTTTTTTTTTTTGGATGGCACTGGAAATAGATCACTTGGACGACATTTTGTTGTTGTTGTTGCTGAGATGGCAAAAGTTACTTGATATGTTTTCTAAGCTGCTAGTTGAAGGCTGCTGATCCCTAAAATTATCTTTATTTTGATATTCTTGAGAACCGACAACTAAACTTTGTTCTAAAGGCTCTTCAGTTAGGGTATTATGGAATACGTGAGGGTAATATGGAATATGATCCATATTACACCCACCTTTGCGTTCCATATTACCCGACCACGCCACCTATAACATTTTTGTAGACAAATTCAAAAATCAAAATATTTTATGTAGTTTAATAATACCCCATAATTTCTTATAGTTTTGTGCATCATTTACCTAATTTTTGTTGAACTGCTATTCTGAAACACACTTTATACGGTAGATTTGTAAGCACTTCTCAAAAAATTTGCTGGTGAGCGACAATGTTCCTTCAAATTTAAGATTGTGATAATCTAGAGTTCTATTATGTAAGTACATAAATACTAATTATGTGCTGAAACTTCTGCTAATCAAAGCGGGATGGCGCTACTAGATGTGCTAGAAAATATCGTATTCCATATTCATATTCCATATTACCCGAAATTCCTCTAATCATCAGAATAGCATATATTTTTTTTGCAGAATGGCTATAGAAAAACAGCTCTCCAGCCAAGATTTCTGGCGACCGGTGACAGCTATAAAAGTCTTTACTATCTATTTATTTACTTTAATTTAGAATCTAAGTTTATGTATTGACCATTTCTTATACAGTAAAACTGTCCATTAGAAAAAAATAAACAAACAAATGATAGATGATACCCACACCTAAGTACTGGTAAGCTTCTAGAGTTGGTAATTTTTTATTTCATACCTATTGTCATACTAAATATGCACACGGAATTTGGTTAAATTATCTCAAGCTTAGAAATTAAAAACTGATTTTTTAAAATTTTTGACACGCACTTTTACTTAATATTTATTTTTAAAAAATGTCTATAATATCTCTGCCAAACATGGAAAAAAAATTGCAGAAAAGTGATAATTTCTATACGCTAATTGACGTCTTTTCACTGATTTTTTTAAATTGCAACTAGGAAAAAAATATGAATTTTGTTTCATTATTTTGATACTGTGATATGAGTAAAGGCTGTTTACAAACCTGAAATTATTAGTTGACAAAACTAGCAAACGACATTTCAAACTAGACGTATTTTTTTTTGGCAAATAATGATTGATGAGATGTCGATCTCCGCCACTGGTAAATTTCTAAAGCTGATAATTTAAATAAGAAACACCCAGCATTTAAAAATTCTGCATCGTGGTAGAAAAGGAGAAGTGCGTCAGTAGAAGGGATCTTTAGGTGCAAAATGGAAAGTGAGCCGAGTTGTTTTATATTTGGACCATGCTTGGAGCACAGCTTAAATAACAATCAGCTCACACTGTATGAGCGGGAACCTTTAGCGCAGATCTTCGCGCATGCCGCCATTTGGGGATACAACACTGCAGGGACGTGTGGTTGCAAATTATGCCCTTATAGCCATACCGTTCGACGACTGCGTTATTGGCGCACGAGTGCTGTATTTTGTGATTTGTTGATTTTCTTGTATTTTATACTGTTATGTTATTTTATTTTTAAACAATTTCAAGTAAAACAAATTTATATTTCGTATGTTAGAAAAATTGCAGTTAAAACACTTTCTAAATTGGGACAACTATTTTTAATCCGGTCCTGACATGTATCCCGAGCGAGAGAGATACAACAAGCTTCAAGGACAAATTTTCAGGTTTTAATACTTCAAAGGTGCCGCCGTAGAGTCTGTGAGCTGATTGTTATTTAAGCTGTGCTTGGAGTGTTACTGCAATGAGCTTTTACTTTTGTTTCAGTTCAGCCTCTACACGGCTGTCTGCACGCACCTTTAGCGCGTTTTCAACGTCGTAAATATTTCGAGATATCCCGAAACTATGTTGTTTCTGTATCAAGTCCGATTGCCGAAAAGTATGCAAATTTTTACGACTCCCAACTCGACCCCGGCTTATCATCAGCCACATTAAAATTATTATCCTCCGTTTTATTGCCTCTCGGCTTCCGATTGCTCTATTATCCGGCACAGCCAAAGAAAATTGCTAAATAATTCCAAGCTAGATTCTCGTAATTTATAGTGGATTAGGGCCTTACCTGAACTCGCTAAACGACTACTTGTGGGTCCAAACATTTGATATGGATCTGAAACAAAAAAAAAATCAAGTTTAATATGGGAATTGCGTTTCGCGGGATTTTTATTACGCCGAAACGGACGCTAATGGTCGATCTGGAGAAAAATATATTTAATGGTGTGATATTAAATGGACTGCGGTGGATATCGGGGTACCACACGAAGAATATTAAAAGTTGAAAAAACGTAACTAATGATCATGCCACTCAAAATACGGTTGGCCGCGTAGGTATCTAGCAATCCATCTTGCCAAAGTAAATTACAGGCAGCTAGACACCTGGTATTTTGTGCTGGTGCAGGAAACGAATTTTTCGACTCGAAATGAGATTGATTTTTTAGTGACGCAAGGGAATTTAATGACAGTGAAATTATTAGTACGGCTTTAAGCTTATGGACGCAAAATTTGCAGTTTTATGTGAAATTCGTAGTTCCTAGTTTAAATTAGTTAATGACGGGAAATTCGCAGGATAATAGAGTTGTTACAAGCCCAAAAACTGGCTTTCTGTCAGACGCAAGGTTAGGTATATTCTGCCAAGGCCAAAAGTGTCAAACATAGTGACTATTGTTCTTAGGCTTTTACCATGTTTATTCAATATTTTTATTTCCATTATTTGCTCCAGTATTATCATTACGTCAGCGCGTTGACACGTGTATCAGCCGCTTTGAAAGAAAAAAAAATATTTACAAAACGTAAATTATAATTTAATGATTTAATGAGAAACACGATATGATAACACAGGGGGGCGACACCTTACCTTACTAATATTTTTTTCCAGGATTGGTATTTGGAGAGATTTTAAGAATGTTGTATCATTTTCTGTTTTCTTACTTGTTTGAATTAAAACCTGCAAAGATTTTTGTACTTGCTGTGGACCTTCTTCTTCCCTCAATTGTTATTTTTGTTTAAAGCGAGGTACCTACTTGATCCGGCGGTCATGACCAACTCGATTTCTTTCGTCGGGAAAAAACACAAAGGATAACAAAAAATATACGCAAATGTACACAAATACATAAAAACACTGCCACACGTTTACTGCCAAGGCATTATAACAGTTGTTCAGTGTGATTCAAAAAGTATTTAGTATAATATTTTGTGTAGTCGGAAAGCGTCTTTGGTATTACGCTGCCACACGATAATATGCACTTGTCACACTGTCATAAATCAGCACCTTATCAGTCATCTAGGCATTTGAATACGACATGTTTGTTAATACATGAAAAATAAACGAGTACCGTAACCGCATGCAATATTTTTTGACATCTGCAGAGTGCAGACGACATCTGTAGGCCACTAATGCAAGGTGCACTTCACGGAGATACATTTTTAAACTTCTTGTGTTGTTGGGGAATTAAGTTCTGTTAATACTTATAATAGAAATCGACGATGTTTGCATAAAATAATTAGTAATATTTTAAACTATAACTTCGCATGTTCTTTTAGGTTTGGGGAGTATGCAACTAGCAATGCAGTATTCTAGGTTATGTTATTTTAGAACAGTTTGTGACTAATTTTAAACGTTTTATAGTAATTAAATAAAGTATTTTGTCGGATATGTTAGTGGGTAATTCTGACGGACCTGTAATGAGTGAAAATGTAGTTTTGGCAGTGTGCAACGAAGAACGAATACAAAATACTGCAGCTAACCGGATTAACTAATCTATAAGGTTCTTAGGCCTTATTATTATTAATAGAAATGGTTATATTTTGTCGTTTCTACACTTGACAACGTTGCAAAAAACGAGTGCACGGTAGTTGACATCTAGCCATCTCGGACGATGATTGATTAATATCATAGGCGCCGACTTTCCGTAGGATAAGAGGGCTTTGACTCATTTTTTAAACATTGAGCTAGAATTACCAAATAAATTTTTTATCGTCTTTTAGACCTCCCTGATCACGTGGTTAAAATATTTGTACTTAGTCATAGTTAACATTGTAAAGTGCGGGCTTTACTAATTACTAACTTATTAAAAAAAATACGTTAACGTTAATAAATTGTACGCCACTGAGAGCACAGTGGCGTGCGGGTGTTACGTCGAATTTTGTCGATTTATTTCCCTTCGCTGCCACTTATTCAGCGCTGACAGAAAAATTGGGAAATTTGTCTTTGTAATTTCCTCAGGCGCAATTATGAGAGTGAACACCCACATCCGTCCTTTTCTAGGAAAAATAAAGCTCATATATCCACGCTGGAAAAGTTCCGATTAAAGGAATTTACATAAAAATGTAAAAGGAAATTGGGATAATTAACTATATTTGTACCGGGTCCCCTTTTATTACATCGGGGGCAGACGTATAAATATGCATATATTCGCGTGTAAAGATGTAGAGATTTACGATTAGAATGCCAGGTATAAAAAGCGTATTATAACTGAAATAAAATAACAGGCGTAATATCCCCTTTGTGGGACACGAATTTTGAGTAATAAAGCAACTTATATCGCTCCCGCTTATGTTCGGAGGGTTCTTGGAAAGCAATTTTCTCATTGGTACACATGCAACGTCAAGTAATAAACTGGTCGGATCGCCGGATTTCACTACAATCTGGAACGCTGTCTGAGTTCAGCGGAAGGGCAATTCTGTTTTCTGTCAGGCCACATTTTGTCAGTCAGAGCCGATTTTAGGCACTGAATATTTTAAGGACGGAAAGCAATTCGTGAGGTAAATAAGTGTCCAGCGAAAGCCATTTGTCAAAATTACTAGTTAGTGATTATATAAGGGAATTAACAAGCCTTCAATCCACGAGAAAAAATGGACACTCGAGGCTGGTTCATTTTCCGAATGTAATTCGACCTCTTACAAAACCGGTTAATTAGGAGAGTGCAAGCCGTGTGAGAGCAGGTGAATAATTATGGTTTTGGAAAACGTCATATTTGACAATACTAGAAAGTCTTGGAATCGTTTCTATGACATGCATTTGTTTTTTTGTCAAGAGTGAAAAAATATGCAAAATCGACATAAAAAATGACTGAGAATGCTGAGAATTTCTTCATTCCGCCTGAAATTCAGCAAGAAGTCCAAGAAACAACATTACGTCTGTTTCCAGCGCATTTAGTAGAACCAAGAAATTATAAACCAAAAAAGGCAAAGATATTGGAGAGAAATCAAATCGAAGAATTTTTGAAAAAAGCACCGGACGACAACTTAAGGTAGAAAATACACAATTTTAATATTTCAATTTATACATTGAATGGATTAACCTTTTTGGATATTACCCATGTCCAAGACAAAAGCATTTACCTATACGTATTCATTCTGGATACGAAAACAAATATTTCAAGAAGTTTTACGGTCATAGAAGAACCTTTTTCAGTCAATACTGTAGAAATGTGTCGTAAATACACCAATTTGCGACCTAAAAATGCCGGTGGGAGATTTTTCTTGCGATTTGTTGTTGGAAAATGTACTGCACAATATGTAGGCATCAACACAATTTCGAAAATGTTTTTAAAAGTAGCTGCATGTTTTAGATTCCCTGATCCAGAAAGTTTTACCGGACATGGAATCAGGCGTTCTTTGGCAACATTACTGAACAATGCTGGGGATGATATTACCACTGTAAGGTGGTTGGAATGTTAATAATAATAATTCTAAATAAAATGCTATAAGATCGAAGCGTGGTATTATGAATTCTAATCTAGTAGTGTGTTACAGACATTTTTATACGACTGTCTTGCAAAAGGGGGTTTTGCACACGGAAAACACGCTCTGAAAACGGTATTTTGCACACGCCGTGTGCTAAACATTTTGCACACGGTTATGTCACCTTTGCACACGCCTCTCCAGATTGTGATTTTTGTTTGATGTTGTCACCCAAATTATGCAATGTTTCAAAGTCACGGCTCCTTGATTTTGTTGATTAGATATTTCAAAAATTGTTGAATCCCCGAAGTTTGGGTGTGAAAATGTGTGATTCTGAAGAGATTTTACAAAAAGCAAGCGAAATATGTTCTGAACCGCTGGCCACAAAACCCAGCGCTGGCAATTTTAGTAATGAAAACGATTTAAATTAAAATTTTATTTTTTTCGAAAAAAATCGAACGGCGAATGGAGGTAACTGAGGAATGCAGTACCCTTTATCCCCTCCAATTATTTTTAAGTACGCCTATGCCTATTCTTGAAATATCAAACGAAGAATTTTCTTCTGATCATTTTATCTCTTTTGTAATTTTTTGTTTAAATGCTCCGTTTTGGAGAAAATCAGCAATTTGTAGTACCCATAAATCTATAATTCACTATCATTTTCAAGTGAAACTGAAATTTTGTGGATATACCTATCATAAGAATACCTTGGCATATTAGCAAATCGTAATACTTACTGAATGAATGTTTGCTAATTAAAACAAAATGGATAATTCTAAGTTTTATAAAATGAGAAATACTTATGAATTGATAAAATAATATCTTATCAACCAAAAAATAATAGACTCTCATTTAGTAATAATAATAATGAACGATCAACATAATAACTTTTTACCTAAATAACATTAAATAAAATAATTAATTAATTACTACTAATTTAACAAATGTTCTACTTGCCCACCCTCCTCATTAACACACCCTTTTAAGTAGCGAAAATCTTATCTCTGGAAAGATATTCTCTTTTTGCCTAAATTCATCAGCTGCCATTACTATTCTCTCTCTGAGATGGTTAATGTCGTTTATTTCTGCAGCATACACCATATCTTTCATAGCACCCCAGAAAAAATCCAATGGATTAAGGTCAGGAGATCGTGGTAGCCATTAAATAGGTGCGTCTTGTCCTTGACCAATCCAACGATTGGGAAATAGATGGGTATTTAATTACTGCCGGACGTTTTTACCATAATGGGGTGGACCACCGTCAGCTGCATCCACATACTGTCATGTACGATAACAGGTAAATCATGTAACACATCATCATCATGATGCTGAATTTAAATTATTTGGTATGAAAAGAGGACCCACTACTCCCGCCCAGACATTAAACCCTACGGGTGCAGAAGTTGGGTTTTTAAAGTCCTATGAACATCCATTTTTGTACAATTTTCTATTTGTCGAGAAACAATCCTTGTACTTGTGCTTGGTTCTTCTTCTACCAGTGTTAAGATTTGTTTCTCTTGTCAACGGCTTAATTTTAGATGAAAGTTGCAAATTCCGAACTTTTGATTAACGAAGATGTCGATCCAAATTTAAGAAAACCTTCCTTTTAGGATGTGGTCTGTTGGGATAAGGGAGTTCACTATTTTTTTCTGACATTCATCGGCCGGTAAGTCATTTGTAACCCATCAATACATGTCGTTTTTCTCCAAAACGGAGCGTTTAAACAAAAAATTACAAAAGAGATAAAATGATGAGAAGACAATTCTACGTTTGATATTTTATGAAAAAGTTGCATAGGCGTACTTAGAAATAATTGGAGGAAATAAAGGGTACTGCATCCCTCAGTTACCACTATTCGCCTTTCGATTTTTTTAACCAAAATTACATGATAAGTATGCCAGAATAAAATAAAAGTATGTGTAAAATTTCAAGTGTGTATCTTACAAAACAATGGGATTATTAACAAAAATAGTATTTTAAAATGCAACTTTAATACCCTGTATATTGAAACAGGGACGCCCAAATAAAAAATGGCATAAGAAAAGTCGCATTATTTTTGTCCAAAGAATATGTGGCTAATGGTATGGCCTTCTATTTTGGGACACCCTGTATACACACTATTTTCACCATCTAGCAAAGAAGTAGAAATGAAAACGAAATCCCATTACTGGAAAACATGCGACGGTCGATGTCGGACCCCATCCGAAAGAAAAATTTAATTGTACCTCCGATTCTCCGTCGAAACAGAAGGGACGCACACAAGGGAGCAATGTTTGGGTAATGCGACAATCATCGAATCAGTACAGGGCCATAATCAGGTAATTATTGAATCTGGCTTTGATCGACGACTTATTAGGCGCTGGGGGCCTCACCCCTCGGCCTCGAGCTCCCCGGACGGCAATCTGCTGGTTACTTCGCAGAACAGAACGATGTTACAGTCTATTTATTATCGTATATTGGTCTGTTCATTTGTCGGGATGGGCTCGACCTTTTTCTGACGATATCGGCTTTAATAGGGATGTGCGTTCATACGGGGTGGGTCCGAAATAAAGTTCAGCGCTTCGCCAGAAACCTTTTTAATGTTACTATTATTATTACTATACAGAGTGTGCAGCAAATACTCATATGAATAAAATAACTAATACGAGTAGTTTTTCTGCAAATTCATTTCACAAATAAAAATACAACTAATGTTAATGAAGTAAACAATAGAAGTTTTCCTAAAAATCCTTCAAATTCGTTACCTACTTACCTGTTGGTAAGGTAGCAATGATACAATAACGTTTCGCCACTTTACCTTAATTCACCATAACCTCAAAATTGCAATATGTGTAATTCATGTCAAAATCTCACATCTCGCGCATTTTTATATCCAGTGTATTTGTACAGGATGTCAAAAAAATCTCACACTGAAAACGCAGATAAGTACACTCAGGTGCAAAAAAACGCAACAGTGAAATTTTTGGTAAAGTTTGAAGAGTTACAACTTTTTTGTTTTTAGGCTGATTTTCATATTTTTTTTATAAAACTTTAGATAAAATAATCAACTTTAATCCACGTATTTAGTCGTTTGATAAATGTTGGCACCTAGTCATTATACAGGGTTAAATGAAAGGTTGCTTCATGACCTTAATTTTAAAACGCCCTGTGAAATAATTTCGTTACCAAATTTCTTTAAAAGGTCAATATTCATTAAGAACCATTCATTTCCTACAATTTGTTTTTTGGTTCATGTCTTTATGTGCATCGGTTCATTTTTAAGAGCAAAATAAACATGTTACTACTTTAAAAGAAATTTGTTTATTTTTTGACGACAGGGCCTTGCTCATTGTTACCCTAACGGTCAGTTTAATGACGTATTTTTTCACACTAGACGTTCTTTACTCCTGTTATGGTTTTAAGTGCTGAGAATTCCGCATGAATATGTTGCAAGAATCCTTCATGTTCATCGCTCTACCGTAAAAAGAGTAGTCGAACGTTTTCGGCAAACTGGCAAAAATACGCATAGGGATACGCTGTGGCAGAAGACGAAAAACTACTGCTGTTGATGACAGATTTCTTCAAGTTACAACTTTGCGGGATCGCCATTTAACGTCAGTACAGGCAAGAAATCAACTCCAAGAAGTCCCAGGTAGAAACGTTAGTTTATGGACACTTCGTCGAAGATTAAAGGAGTTTGGTCTAAAAACTTACAGACCAGCAACTGGACCAAAACTGCGTCACCGAGTAGCTAGGCGGCAGTTTGCCACTGAACATTTGAATTGGAGCAATGGGGGAATATTCTTTTTACTGACGAATCCAGATTCTGATTACATTCTCCAGATGGACGGAAAAGGGTATGGAGGAGGGTCAGTAATGGCGTGGGGAGGAATAACTCGGAGGTCCGCACTGACTTGGTTGTCGTTGCTGGATCGTTGACTGCTCGCCAATATATAGAGGAGATATTAGCCAATCACGTTATACCTTTCGGTGTAATTGTCGGTAATGACTTTATCCTCATGCAAGATAATGCGCGGCCCCATACAACAAGATGTGTCACACAATACCTGGCGGAAGTTTAAATCAACAAAATGAACTGGCCAGCATGTTCGCCTGATTTGAACCCCATAAAGCATGTGTGGGATATGCTAGGTAGACGAGTCAGAGATCGTGAAGTACCTCCCGCTGTGGTAAATGAGCTCCGTTTAGCCCTTCAGGAGGAATGGCAAAATATTCGTCAAGACGCTATTCGTAACTTAATAGACAATATGGACCGTATGCAGGCAGTTATTAGAGCCAGAGGTGGCAATACAAAATATTAGGTTAAGTTTAAAAAAAATGTTTCTTTAGGTTACTTAAGTTGAAGTAATTGGTTTGTTAAAAAATAAACAAATTTCTTTTAAAGTAGTGACATGTTTATTTTGCTCTTAAAAATGAACCAATGCACATAAAGACATAAACCAAAAAACAAATTGTAGGAAATGAATGGTTCTTAATGAATATTGACCTTTTAAAGAAATTTGGTAACGAAATTATTCCACACGGCGTTTTAAAATTAAGGTCATGAAACAACCTTTCAATTAACTCTGTATAATGACTAAAAGGCCAACATTTATCAAATGACTAAATACGTGGATTAAAGTTATCATTTTATCTAAAGTTTTATAAAAAAATTATGAAAATCAGCCTAAAAACAAAAAAGTTGTGACTCTTCAAACTTTTCAAAAAAATTCACTGTTGTGTTTTTTTGCACCTGAGTGTAAAAAATAACAAAAATCACATACTTTTCGTACTGAAACTATGTTTCTCCTTAGCTACAAAGCTACATTCTCCAGAAATGTAGGAAGTTCTACATGTAGAAAATTTAGGTAACTCACGCTGTTTAATGTATGTTCATAAAATTAAGGCCCAATTAAATGCCTACCGATGAGGACGAACCATACATTTACTCCAAAATGGCCTTGGTTTTGGACTGAATTAACAATGTGGGGATTTTCAATGGACCAGTAGTGTTCATTGCACCTGTTTGGCAAACCATTACTGACAAAGCGATTTTCGTCCATCCAAAGAACGGGCCGAAAAAGATTATGATCAAATGTTTCTACATTCACTACAATTTCATCTATAAAATTAAGTCTGTTTTCAATGTGGCACTCATGCAAATAACTTTAAATTGTGAATTTTGTAGTCATGATACTCATTGGTAACATATTAAATTCTTCTGAATGAGAAAGCATTTTATAAGCACAAAAGTTATAGATTTGATGTTCGTATATATATTTAATCTGTGGTATTGAGTAATGACAAGTATTTTGTGACATTAATGCAATTTAAACAATGAACATTCTATTATATTCCAACGACTGCTTGATACTTCGCCGCTAATGTGATTTTTAGGTGGTATTTCATTTGAGACTCGTTAGAACGATATTGTTGTTTCATACCAATGAAAAAATGACGGAACATCTGGCGAGAATATTTAAACTATTGTCAAAGAGAAACTTTAAGATGCAATCCAACAAGTGCTCCTGAAGACACTTGGTCTTCGCTTAGTTCCATTTCAAATTTCTCAGAATGAGGACATTTTACAGATGCTCATGAACTCGAAAAACAATAATGTTTAAGAGTTGTAGCACTTTCTGTTTGTTGTTTTAGTTTTCCATAAAACGTAGCAGAATGCCTAACAGTCTTCTTTCTTCGAAGATTTTTGTTGCTACCCATCTTACACACAGACACAAGATAAAGGTAGTAATTAACTAATATATATTCCGTAGCGTTAGAAGGTCATATAGGAAGCAGTTAACTATTGGGTAAAAGTTCCTCCGTAGTGGATTTTGAAGGTAGTAGCAACTTTCTAGTAATTTTGATCTCATGTGAAATGTGGAAATCACTTATGGATGAAGCAATAACGTGGCGGCAACTGCTACAATTGCAATACTAAGTGTCGCCACATTAAAGGTTTGTTAAACATTTTTAAGTTACTGTCACTTCTAAGTAATATGTAAGTGACATGGCTCGGTTGATGTTACTTGTAATATCCACTTTAAAGTTTAGGCAACTTAAGGTGCTTGTGCTTAGTTTTCATAATGTTGCAAACACCAAACCGCCCAAGCACCAAAAATTACAAAACCATGAGGTGACTTTCAATGGTGAGAATTACGTATTTACAACTATACTAACGTAAATTGAAGTTATTAATTTTACTATATGGTGCTAGATTTACACTTAACTGAATTGCGGTACCATTTTATCCATGCTAAATACTTTTCCTTCCAATATAGTTGAAGATTGCTTGGTGGTCAGTCCTGTTATTTGTATTTAATTTAATATTTTACCATATTTTTTTTGATTAAGCGATTTTTTGTCAACTTTCATACACTATTACAATTTAATCTCCTATAACTTGAAAACAAAGTGCCTGCAACTAGAATAAAAGTTTAAAAGAACTCCTTGATGAGCCCTGTCATTGTTCCTAGAACACGCCACACACCTATTATAATGCCCTGTACATGTTAATATTAACCCTAGTAGATACCTAAGAAGATAGCTACCGTAACAACGATATAACCATGTACAACTATTTGGAAAATATCTGGAACGGATCGAAGCGAATACCCCTTGAAGCGTCATTCGATCCTCCCTCCCCGCCGATTTCAAGTCGAGATATTTTTGATGGAGCGGGAATGATTCGCACGAGTAGCTGCGAGGCGCCACCGCATGACGGCGCCGTCGGCGGTATGGGGACGGCGCACAAAGCCAAGACGTCAAACATATTGCGTTACACGGCACCTATCGAGCCCGTATATCATTTAGTCAAAAGGAGGAGGCCTTTTATGGAGATTAATGCCTTTTTACGCGAGTAGGATGAGGCCAATGGGAAAAATGGGTAGGTGAAAGTATTGCGTAATGTTCCTTGGAAAATTACGGTGTAATTGTTGTAATTTTACTTTTATGGTACTTGTACATACAGGGTGTCCGGAAATGATGAGCAAAAAATTCAGGGGATAATTCTAAACCGAAAATAAATGCTACCTCTTTCTATAATATTTTTCCGAAAACAGATTATTAGTTACAGGGTGTTAAAGTTAAAATTTTATTTTCGATATTTGTAAAAAACGTCTTAAGAAATCCAAATATTTGTAAATCGGGGTTTTTTGCGGACGAGAAATTGAAATATGTTTCTAATTTTGATGTCACTAGCAGAGGGCGATACTTATGGCACATCATGTTTCTTTTAAATGACAGAACTTGTTTGCTGCTTAGTGTAGCCATCTGACTATAGAAACAATCGATTGTCCTACCTGTTTTATTTGAAACATTTAAAACATCAAAGTTGTCCTCGGACGTCCTTGAAGGGCTAAGATTTGTGGGAAAATAATATAAACCCTCCCATAAATGCTTTTATGTAAAATTACATTACAAAATAATATTTTACCACTACCTGTAATTCTACAATAAAGCTATAGGTTTGAATATAAATGTATGTGATTCTGTGCTTTTTATGTAATTTTATTGGTCTCTTCTAATTCTATGATTCGCTTCTTGTAAAAATATCAATAACGGATTAATTTCACTACTATCGAAGCAATATTAAAAATAATAATAAAATGTGAGCAATGGCGGTATCTTGATAGGTTGCAAGAGTTCTGAAAGTGCCAATAAGTTTAATAAACTAGCTAAAGAAAAACTATCTGGAAACTACGAAGTTCAAGAACTGAAAAATTTGAAACCCAAACTCAAAATTGTAGGAATGTCTTGTCCTTACTCTGAGGCTGAATTTGAGGATTTTTTAAGGCATCAAAATCCAATGTTTTCTGATCAGAGCACTATTAAAATTTTAAAGTTTTGGCCTACTAGGAATAATGAGCAAGTATATCAGGCAGTTATTGGAATTGATGCTCAAACATATCTTGATGTTCTAAAAGTTGGCTCCTTGTACATCAATTATGACGTATGCTCGGTTTACGATGCAATAGACCTTAAGATCTGCTTCAAATGTTGTGGATTTAGACATTTCTCTCGATCTTGTACTAGTACTACTGTTATATGTCCCAAGTGTTCTCTTAATCATGACATAAAGTCCTGTCCAAGTAACTCTAAGCCTAAATGTATTAACTGTGTCAAATCTAAAATTCAGCAGGACGATCATTTTGTCTGGGATTCTGATAAGTGTAGTGTTTACAAATTGAAATTAAACCAATATAAATCATCAATATTTTCTTCTTCTAATGAATAGCAATTATGCAACGCTAATAGTCAATCTGATTTGAGCAATACTATGTCTGCAAATTGTCTTCATATTTATTATCAGAATACCCGTAGTGTAATAGGTAAAAAAATGGATTTATTTAATGCTTCCCTTGTAAGTGATATAGATGTTGTCGCGTTGACTGAAACCTGGCTATATCCCGGAATATTTAATAACGAATTGTTTTGTAATGACTATGTAGTTTTCAGAAAAGACCGTAAATTTATGGAACTGGGTCTATCTAGAGGTGGTGGAGTTCTTTTCGCGGTAAAAAGTAAATATGTATCGTATTTGATAGATTTTGCCGACATCGAGAGATTGTATCCAAGTGTTGATATTTTGGGAGTTAAGATTCGTATCCGTAATAAAATTGTTAACTTTATTGTCCTGTATATTCCACCGAACGAGAACGCTGCCCTTTACGAATTTATTTTTGAAGGCATTGGTGCTCATTCTGATCTTCAGAGTGAGGAGGATCTTGTAATTTTAGGCGATTTTAATATTCCGTCATACATAAATTATGTAAGTAACGAAAATTTTTCTGACAGGTATACTGAACCTCTGAATAATTTTAAAGAACTCCTTGGTCTTAACCAATATAATTATGTTTTAAACGCCGACGGTAGAATTCTGGACTTGGTTTTTTCCAGATCGGTTTCATCTGTTGTTCGATCCGACTGTTGCCTTGTTAGTGAGGATTTACATCATCCTGCTCTTAATATTGAATTGCCTTTTGCTGTCGATTCACGTAAAGTTATGTTCAATCGAAATGCTAGATATAATTTAAAAAAAGCAAACTTCGTCTCCCTGTACAATGATCTAATAACCGTTGACTGGACCACACTATTTTTGCTCACAGATATAAATGAAGCCTGCAGTTATTTCTACAATATTCTTAATACGACGTTTTCTAGGTCGGTTCCTAAGACAATTCCAACCAACAAACATTATCCGGTTTTTTTTAATGGTGACATTATTAGACAATTAAAGGAGAAATCCAAACTTTGGAAGTTATATAGCAGAAAAGGTGACTTGGTCATTTATAATCAGTATAAAATACTAAGGGCTTCCGTCAAAAACAAAATACGTTCTGCCCATATTGAATATCTACACCATATTGAACAACAACTTCAATTAAATCCCAATCAATTTTGGTCTTATGTCAACAATATTAAGAATGATTCTAGTATTCCTAGAGCAATGAAGTACGACAATGTCTTACTAACGAAGCAAGAAGATATTTTGAACGCTTTTGCTAACTTTTTCCAATCAGTTTTTATACACTCCAGTCACTTTTCGTCTAACAAGGTGGAACAAGAACCTAATTCAAATTATTTAAATTGTCCTCTCTTATCTGAAGATATCGTTTTGAATGCATTGAAAAAAATCAAACCCAAACTAACGTCAGGGCCGGATGGAATTCCAGCGTTTCTTCTGAAAGATTGTGCTAATGTCTTAGTTAAACCTTTAACCTTTATTTTCAATCTATCACTTCGTTCTTTAACTTTCCCTACAATTTGGAAACATTCTAAAATTTGTCCCATTTTTAAAAAAGACGATAGGGCTCAAATCGTCAATTACAGGCCGATATCAATTTTATCTAATTTTGGAAAATTATTTGAAATCGTTTTGAGCGAATATATGTCATTCATTTTAAAAACCTTAATTTCTCCTAAACAGCATGGTTTCATGTCGGGTAGATCAACAGAGACTAATCTGGTATTTATTAATCAGTATATCTCAGACGTATTAGACAGAGGTGGTCAGGTAGATGTCATATATACGGATTTATCAAAGGCATTTGACAGACTTGATCATGGATTGCTTTTGGAAAAATTATTCGGTTATGGGCTAACTTTGAACTTTGTTACATTTTTTGAATCTTACCTGTCCAACAGAACATTGCAAGTTGAAATGTATGGTTTCCGGTCTGTCATGGTCCATGCAACGTCGGGCGTTCCCCAGGGTTCAGTCTTGGGGCCACTTCTTTTCAATTTATTTATAAATGACATAACTCTGAACATCTCTAGTGATGCGTTGCTGTATGCTGATGACTTAAAATTGTTCAGATGTATTAACGGTATTGAGGATTGCCTGGAATTACAATCTGATCTAACTACAATTAACCAATGGTGTAAGCTTAATCTTTTACCACTGAATATTAATAAATGTATTACAATGTCATATACTAAAAGGACTGATCATAACTCCATAAATTATCTATACCAAATTGATGCTGTATCTCTGGCAAAATGTGACAATTTCAGAGACCTTGGGGTAGTATTTGATTCCAAATTAACTTTTATTAACCATATTAATACTATTACTAAAAGTGCTTACAAATCTCTGGGTTTTATTATTCGTAATTCAAGGCAGTTTTCGGTTCATACTATCAAATTACTTTATTTCTCTCTCGTTCGCTCTAAACTAGAATATGCTAGTACAGTGTGGAATCCAGGATACGTTGTTCATATACATAGCATTGAAAGAATTCAAAGGCAATTACTTAAATATCTTTCGTTTAAATCTGACAACGTTTATCCACCTCGAGATCACCCACAATGTGAACTATTAGCCAGGTTTCATCTCAACTCGTTAGCCCAGAGAAGGATATATTTTTCTGTTTTATTTCTATTTAAACTTGTTAATGGCATAATAGTTTGTGAAGAGTTATTGCGCTATTTAAAGTTCAATATTTTAGAGAGAAGAACCCGATATAATTATTTATTTTATCTAAAAACACCCAGGACAAATGTTCTTCGATTTGCACCGATTAATGTAATGTGTTCAAATTATCATCATTATCAGAACTCTTTCGACATTTTTTGTTCTACTGTACGGAATATTAAGCGATGCATTCTCGACGCGGATTGAATCATTTGTCTGGGTTGATTGGTGTGTATACGTGTATCATATGTATTAGTTATTTTTCCTTTGTTTGTTTACTCCTGTTATTTTTCTATTACCCTGTACTAACTATACATGTTGTTATTTTATTATTCATCTGTATATTGTTTTTTTTTTGTACTGTACCTACCATGTAATTGGGCGTTTGCCTGTCTTGGTAGTTGTATTAAATAAATAAATAAATAAATATTTTAGTTGTAACTTTACGTCTAATTGTAGTGTACAGTAAAATTATATTTGAACATTAATGTAACTTCACAAGTGCAATTTTTCTGGTGTCTACTGTGATTCAAAAAATCGCTTCTTGTGTTAAATAACGAGAGATTACTTTCTCAATTTGTTACTATTCTAGAATGCGAAAGTATCAATAACTAGTATTATCTCTCTAATACCGCTGTAGATTTTTTTGTAATTTTATCTAAAATTGTAATGTTACTACGTTTTTGAATACAAATGCGATTTTATAAATGTAATTTTCTGCAAGTTTTATATAATTTTATTGCGATTCTAGGATTTGCTATTAACAAATTACATGAAATACACTTAACAATGTTAATAACTGTTTTAATTTCATTGCTACCAAAAAATATTTTGGTTGTAACTTTACCTCTAATTGTAATTCTGTAGTAAAATTATGTTGTATACTTGAATAGAAATGTAATTTCAAAAATGTAGTTTCTGTTCTGTAAGTTTAATGTAATTTCTCTATTGCCTACTGTGATTTTAAAATTCGCTTGTTGCATTAAATTATCAAAGAATTTTTCTCAGTGTGTAAAATATATTTTAGAATTCAAAAATAAAAATAACTAGTATAATTTCACTAATACCGCTGTAGAACTATTGTTGTATTTTTATCTAAAATTGTAATGTTACAATAAAATTGTTTTTGAATACAAATGTAATTTTGAAATATAATTCTCATTTTGTTTCGTAAGTTTTCTCTGATTCTAGAATTCGCATTTTGTATTAAATTACATTACACTCTGAAATTCTGATATACAGTTCAAAATTTAAAAATATAGTATTTTAGTTGTAACTTTACCTCTAATTGTAATTCTACAGTAAAATTATGTGTTTGAATAGAAATATAATATCATAATGTAATTTCAAAACTGTGTGTTTCATGTAATTTCTTTAAAGTGTATGATTCTAGGATTCGCTTATGTTAAATTATGATTATGAAAAATTATGCCCTTGTGATTAATTATTGTAAAATACATTTCAGAATATAAAAGTATCCAATACTGATACAATTTCACTAATACTGTTGTAGTATTTTTATTGTAATTTTATCTAAAACTATAATGTTACAATAAAATTATGTTTTCAAATACAAATATGATCTTGAAATATGACAAACGTAATTCTCATTCTGTGAAATTCATGTAATTTTTCTGGAATCTGTGATTCTAGAAATCACTCTTTGTGGTAAATTACATTATAGTGTGAAATTATGAAATATAGGCTAGAACTTAAAAATTTTAATGTGGTTTAATATCACTATTATCGCTGTAGTATTGTTATTGTAATTTTATCTCGAACTGTAATGTTACAATAAAATTATGTATTTGAATACAAATGTAATTTGACACATGTAATTCGCATTCTGTTAGTTTCATGTAATTTCTCTGATGTCTACTGTAACTCTAGATTTCGTCATTTGTATTAAATTAAATTACAGTGTGAAATTATGAAATATAGTCTGGACCTTAAAAATGTAAATAACTGGTTTAATTTTTCACTATTGCTGTTGTAGTATTTTTATTGTAATATTATGTCGAATTGTAATATTAGAATAAAATTATGTATTTGAATACAAATGGGATTTTACAAATATAATTTACATCTTGTAAGTTTCATGAAATTTCTCTGATGTCAAGTGCGATTCTAGGATTCGCCTTTTGTATTAAACAGTGTGAAATTTTGAAATAAAGTCTAACACTTAAAAATATCAATAACTGGTTTAGTCTCACTAATACCTAAACAGTATTTTAGTTGTAATTTACTTCTAACTCGAATTCTACAGTAAAATTATGCATTTGAATAGAAATGTAATTTCACAGATGCAATTTCCAATCTGTGAGTTTCATGCAATTTATTTATTATCTACTGTGATTCTAGAATTCGCTTCTTGTGTTAAATTTAAAGAGCTTATTTTCTCAATATGTAATCATTGTGAAATACACTGTTGAATGTGATAGTATTTTTATTGCAATTTTATCTAAAATTGTAATGATGCAATAAAATTATGAGTGTATTTGAATAAAAGTGTGATTTTACAAATGTAATTACTATTATTTGAGTTTCATTGTGATTTATGATTGGTTCCTTGTATTAAATTATGAAATACAGTCTAGAACGTAAAAATCTTAACTGCTACCAAAATAGTATATCTTTTAACTGTAAATTTACCTACAAATGTAAATTTGCAGTTAACTACTTACTACATTTGCCAAAGCTCTTACTACCCCTTAAATGGACACAGCCGTTAAAAACGAATCAGCTCAAAGAGACCCGGGGGCCTTTGGCATTAAAAGATAGAGATAACGGAATTACATCATGCAACCCACCGGTCGCAGGATAGCGGAACCTCAACGTACAATTACCGTTTGTATTATTTTAATAAACGCACACGCCGCACGTCGCTGGTAAATTACTCGGGGGAGGCGAATTTGACTTTTTAATGGCGGCTGAATCACGGCAGATCCCGGCAGCCAGATAGAGGCCGCCACGGCTCGCCGCCTCCGTCAGACACTCCGACATGCGAGATCTGACCTCGATACGCTCTGGTCACACGCGTCGCTACAAATTTCGCTTCTCCAGAGGACGAGACACGCCACGTGAATCACGGCGAGGGAGAAAAGTGGGCTCCTTCGGCGAGGGTACGACGTGTGACCGTAAATGGGCAAAAGCGAAAGGTCGAAACGTTTCCCAAAACCCAAGTCTGTTTGTTTATTAACTTATCACTGGACAATCAATATACAGGGCTAGTTAGCCAGCTAGCACCAAGTACAAAGATTTTTGTGCTTAGAGAGGCCTAAAAGACTAAAGAAAAATAATTCCGGAATTATAGCTCAATGTTTAAAAAATGTAGGAAAATCTTTTCCCCCAAAAAATCAGCGGTAAGGTAGAATTTTCCTATGAACGTCTGACGGATGCGTCTGATGCATAGACTGTATGTTAAAGCAAATAAATGTCTTAGTTTTTCTATATACCGTCACAGAATTTGCCCCGCTCACACCCAATTCGACAACTGTGGTACCGCGAAATGCTAAGATTGCCTCGATCGCCCCTACGCGATTCTGGTAAACAAACAAAATGCAGTGTATCGAGGCGGAACTGGAAAAATGGGGAATCGACGAGAAGCGTTCGAGTCGTTCGAGAAATTGGATCAAGAGATACTAGAAAATACCTGGAATATTCGTCTGGTGTATAAAAGAAGAATAAACGGCCGAGTTAGTCTTGTATTACAGTCTTGAATTGAAGTGTTTAGTTGGTGATACCAGAGCGATTTAAATAGCGATTAATTAAATGAGTGTTTAGTTGAATTGTAATTAGTGTTCAGTAGTGTACTGAGTAGTTAATAAAGATAAGTGATTAATTATCGGATCGTTTTTTTCTGGTAGTAAGAAAAAGTCGGATTGGGAAATCCGTGACAATACGTTTCTTAACGCATCAATTTCTGTCAGACGGCAACGGACGCATTAGGGAATTTTCACAGAAAAACAAAAATGCTTATTTGCTTCACTATCAGAGTCCTTATGCCGCCCACATTCCTGCACAAGTCTTCGACTACTGGGCTAATTCTCGTGATTAGAATGTTAGAATGTTATATTCTACAAAATATTGTTTTCTGCCATATTGCTCATTGAGTTCATTTGTGATTATTTGTGGTTCAATTTGTTGAAAAGTCTATAAAAATGGAATCTAATGAAGATTTAGGTGTACCTGAGGAGATACTAATGTGCGAAAGAGGTTTCTCTCAAAGAAATCTCGAGAAATATATGAATGTGTCTACCAACGTTTTATGAATTGGTGCAGAGGAAAAAACATTAAGTTGTATTCAAAAGTTGTATTGGTGGCATATTTATCAAACTTAGCAAATAAAATGAAGCCATCAACGCTTTAGTCACAATATTCAATTGATATTAATAAATATTCAAAGTTACGTGCTTTTCTCAAGAGACAAAATGAGGGATATATACGTAAAAAATCGCGAGTAGGAGGAAGCTGATTGCTTTTTGAATAGTACACCTGATAATTTATATTTGACGATGAAGGTAAATAAGGAATAAAATTTGTAAAAAGCTTCTTTATAGGTCGTCCGAATATTGGAGGTTGCAGGCGCATACCGTTCTAATGAATTAGTCAATTTAACAATTGATAATGTTAAAAATGTGAAATCCGCCTCAATTATAAAAATTTCCAATACCAAAACCAAGAGATCACGTTTTTTTACTGTTCTGGTAGAACGTCGATTATTTCTCAGATATGTTAGTGAAAAGTGTCATCGAATGGTGGTCAATATTTTTTCTTTAGTTTTATTGGGTTTTTGCTACACTTCTGAAAAAATAAAAATTAATTAAATAAGCCCTTGCGCCAAACGGATCAGTCAAGGGTTATTTTTGAAACTAAGTTTGCCTAATCAAAAAAAATCTCACACTAAAAAAAGCAGATAAATAAAAAATAATTTGTGACGTTTCGAAAAATTCTCTATTTTCGCAGTAGTAAAAGTATTAAACGTATGTCAAGTTTGACAGTTTAAAATATTCATAAAATCAGTGCCGTCTCATAAAAAATGGTAAAATTTTTGAAGCTGGACAACTGGAAGTACAGTGGATACACATTATGAGGAACGTGTGCTACCCTTTTAGTTGAGGAAGGTGGTGACTTCACTTGTCTTGAAACATACGAAGGATGGAGACCGAGCACTGTGGTGGAAGGTTACATTGAAGAATCACTTTTGAATAAAGAAAATATTGCGAAAAGAAAACTGAAAGTTGATAGTGGTAATGATAAACCAATCACCGTTGACATTTCCGATTTCACATCTTAAAATAATATAACTATTAATGAAAACGTGTTGGACTGTTTTGATAACTGCTCCAAGAATGAGGGTAGTGGCAGTTTCAGTGGTTTATTTAATTTTAATACTTGTTCAAATTGCGTATTTAATATCGTGGATAAATAAAAATTATTGTAAATATGGTTGAATAAACTTTTATAAATTAAGACTTAATTAACACTTTTAATCCAAGGGTTGTTCTTGTTAATTTAACCTTGAATATTTGGTAGTATGCACAAAAGGGAAAGCTTGATACAGGTACAAGATAACAAAAAGTTACGTTTCTGCACTTGTCGACGATTTTCTTTTATAGCCACCCTATGCAATAATTCTCTTTATCTCCGAAAGCGCCGTCTAATGATTCGAGGGTCCTTTTTCTTAATAAACATCCTGGCCAGTGTTCACATATGACTAAACTAAATTGCCTTCTGTATTTACCCAACGTTCCCGCTCTGTTTGTCGAGGGCTACTTGCAGTAATGCACGACTTTGCCGAGCAAACACCGTCAAGTTTAACATTGATTTGAGAAAAACCTTTTCTGCGCTGACCTGACCTCCAAAAAGGAGGGGAGGCAGGCAAATATGTATTTTCAAGTGAATTAGGCGGTGCGAAAATCTCTTTTAAAAAAAAATCGTGTAACGGTGCTATACGACGTATTCACAGGGAATTATTATAACAGAAACTATCAGCAAATTTAAGTCTATTAGTATATTATGAAATTAGTTTACAATACAACAGATTATGCATAATCGTGCATTATAAACGAATTTCATATGCTATTTTATTTATAGTCGAACTGTGATTTTAACAGAATCTTTAAAAACTTAAATTTGTTCTAATTATGAAATTATTATTAGAGCAATCGTAGAATGTTGCATGTGGTTGCTATAGGATAAATTAATTACATTGATATTTATAGCTGTAATTAATAATGAATTTAATTGTACCTTATTTTATTAGTCGAAGAAGTACAAGTCATCGTCATTATGGTGTATGTGTTCTATTTGTTGATTATTTAAGAGAAATAAGTCCAGTATTTTCTAAGGAACAGTTAATGGGCTGTCTACTTCATGCTTCAAATGACAAATATCTGCTTATGAAGGTCTGTTATACTTTTATTTGCTTTTATATTAGAAGTCAACAAAATTGAAATTTTAGGTAGTTGTTATATTAGGTTTATTTGGTACTTGTCAACGTATGGAATTCTATACTGTGTATGTGCCTATTCGAAGTTTGAGTCTTCTTCAAGGCAATGCTCAACCACACACAGCTCCTTTGATCCAAGAAAAACTGGAAAAATCCATTGACAAACACCTGAACATCCACCTCATAACCCAGATTTATCACCCAGTGACTATGACATGTTTGGACCACTGAAGGAAGAACTGGGAGGATGCCATTTTGATGACGATCAAGTTGAACAATTGGTTACAGACACGATTAAATTAATTTTTTTATGACGAAATTTCTGTAAGGTGTTTGATCGTCTTAGTCATGATTTATTGATTAGTAAATTACATTATGGGGGTGTATCTGATTCTCTCTTAACCTAGTTCCACTCATACTTCAGTAGAGTCAATTTCCGCAATTGTCAAGTGTTCCTCAGGGGTCTATTTCGGGGCCTTTATTTTTTTATTATATTTATCAATGATTTAATTGAGCTGTTAAATTTTAATTATTTAATGTTAGTATGCAAATCACCTTAAATATTTGTTGATTGTTTAATATGTGTTCTTACTCTTTTGTTTATTTACAATAAGAATGTATTCGAATGTAAGATAAAGTGTTATTTACGATTAATTTATTCAGAGTCTGAAGTTTATCGCAATAGAACCTAAGACCAAAGTTTAGAATATTTCAGAAGTGGGATAACTTTTCGGCCGAGAGTGATAAAATTTGCATGACCTACTTGATCAGATCGTTCGAAATGTACTGTGAACGTCCCCAGAAACTATGAATAATGCAGGAAGGCAAATGATTCGGAACTGCCGACTTACCTGGCTGTCTGAGGTGGCCGTGGGGATCGAGGGAGGCCTTCGTCATCCCGGATAGCGTGTTGGTGCCGTACCCTGGAACAGAAACGGAGGGAGCAGTTATCAAGTGAAATGACGTGTGTATCGCGAACACAATGGCGGAATCTCGTATTCGCTCCACTAGCTTTTGTTTCCACGGCTCACTTCGACCGTGTTTGGCGGCCGCTGGCGTGGAAACCGACAAGAGAATCCTTTCCGCAGCAGCCAGCCGGGATGTGCTCTCTTTCACCTCGGCTGCCTACGATCCCTATATAAATAGCGGGTGTTCGGTGTGCGGCGGTAATGTATACCGACGAGATGGGGAATGGACCTGTTAAGAATTGGGGGATGCGGAGGTGGCTGAGAAATCAGAGGATCGTGTTTGACAGCCGATAAAGCGGGTTGCATTTCGATACCTGTACGAATATTAAGATTCGTTTAAAATAATGCGCCAAGGGAAAAACTTGACAATTAGTTCTAACAGTCTATTATTTTGGCGGGAAATTTAAAATACGACAGAATTACATACTTGGTTATTTATTATATAAGTGCTAAAACTGACATAGATAATATAATGGCGCATATGATGACCTATTTTATTTATAATATTATACAGGTTGATATTTTTTTTTCGGCAAATTATTTGTTTAATACCTACTGTCATTCTAAATATGCACACCCAATTATCTCAAGCGCTTAAGAAATTAAAAACTGTTTTTTTTATTTTTGGCACGCTGTAGCTGAACCATGGCTGTCCTAAAACCCGGCATTTATATAACAAAAAACTTTTATTTTTGGCCATAAATTACACCCCTGGATTTTTGATCTCTTTCTCTCAAAATAATTAATTACACTGGAATTTATTTACACTTTATTATGATTTATTATAACAAATTTTGGAAATGGACACCTTCAGCCAAAAAACCTGCTTCAGATCTTGTTGCTCGAACATCTGCAAAAATTCCAGGAGTAGGTAGCTATAATTTGTTGACGTAAGTGCTCCTCAGATTCAATGTGAACATTGTAAACTAATGTCTTGAGATGTCCCCAAACAAAAATATCAACAGGGTTCATATCGGGTGATGTGGGTGGCCAAAGTTGACCTGGTTCTTCAGTGATGAAATTCACGAGCAGTCAATCTAAAATATGCATAAACCACATTCTTTATCTTAGCACAAAGGGATCGTCAAGTAGTTCAGGTAAAACGTTTTCAAGGAAATGTCTGTAGGAGGCACCGGTTAATGTTCTTGGTAAAAAGTAAGACCCAACAAGAAAATTTCCAATAATACCCACCTATATATTCAAAGAAAACTGATGTTGAAATTGAGATTCCATTATGGCATTAGGGTTTTCATTAGACCAAACGTGTTTATTGTGGAAGGTCATTATATCATCCGTGGAAAAATTAGCTTCGTCGGTAAAATCAATATTTTGTTCAACTTTTTGCAAAATCTTCTTTACTTAGTATTTATTTTAGAAAAAATGTGGATAATAGCTCTGCAAAACATGGCTAAAAATAGAAAATATTGCAGAAAACTGATAATTTCTATACAGTAACTGATATCTTTTCAGCAATTTTCTTTAATTCCAAATGGGAAAAAAATATAAATTTTATTTCATTATTTTGACACTGTGATAACAGTTAATGCCAGTTTGCACCGACATTATACTAAGAACAACTTAATAAAGTTGTTCTGAAAATTAAGTTATACTTATTTTTTTAGAACATTGCACAAGTACGTTTTTGTTTCAGCAACAATGCATAAATCTAGTAACTTTCGTTACTTTATGCTAAATATTTTAGTTCATTCTGTTTTTCTTCAGTTTGTTTTATGGACTTGTGAAAAGAAGGTTAGATTTCCGTGTCATGTCTATGGTGTTTGTTTTTGTTGTTGTCATATGTAATATAGGTATGGTTGTTGTTGATGTTGATCAAGACTAGTTAATTTCAGAGACAAACTAAACATAATAACAATTTATTTTCTGTGGTTAGTATTAGTAGCCAAATAATTTTCATTCGATTCGTCCGTTTTATGGAAATGATCAGATCTGGTATATTAATTGTGAGAAATCCAAAATCTATTATTTTCAAAATATTTAAATCATCTTCAAATATATCATCCAATCGAGTATCCATTATATTTTTTTACAACCACTTTAATACTACACTCATTAACATTGACCACTATATTTGCACATTCCGCGTTTTTTGTGCTTGTTTTTCGCACATTATAACTGCTTGAATTAAATAATTGCATAAATCACTGTCAAACAGGGGCTTAAATTTAAGTATCTGTTTTCATACTTAAGAAGATCGTAACGTATGGTGAAATAGGAAAAGCATACTTAAGCATGTCTTATTTTTAAATAATGCTTATTAACTTCGGTATGAACGGGCATAAGATTGTTTACAAAACTATAATTATATAGTTCACAAAACTAGCAATCGACATTTCAAACTCGGCGACACTTTAAATTGAGGCAAAAACTCGAAGTTGATGGAAACGAGGAAACGCGCGTCAACGCCGTAAAATTCAAACTACTCGGGACGATACCGGCGTGTAGTTGTTATCAATTATTCTTCAGAAGTCTGATTGGGTTCCCGGAACAGGAAGGAGTCCTTCCTTCCCGGACTCCCGGAGCGAATGTCCTTTTCCGACTCTCCGTCCTATCTCCGCCACGCTTCGATGGATTGCCTATTTTCCTTTTAAATCCATTTGTATTACCTTTTGTTACTTCGTGAGATGGATTTGCCCGTTTGCTCCGCACGAATGGACTCTCAGTGAGAAGTTTTCTATTACCCGCCTCTTCTTGTAACTTACATTACAACTAACATTTTTAAACTACTCGTTCTTCCTTTATGATGAACACAAGTATTACTGGGCCAAATTAGTATATGAGTGGTACGGCAAAAGCAGTTGAATTTGTTGTATAAAATAGGTGTTATAAAATGTTATTTATTTCTTTCCATTTTTATCCTGTCGACGATTGTCCGAGAATTTGTTATAAGATAAGATAAGGAAATGTGACAGCTGTTTAAATATTTTTCGAAATATGCTGAGCTTCGTCCTCCTAATACAACTCACAGGGGATTTTTTGTATTCTAGAGACATGGAAAATGTACCTCCCAACCTGTCGGAGCATTTAAAAAATGATTGCAACAAAACTTGTATTGAAACATCCCGAAGAATAGACTGGATATTATTTTAGAAGGTCCTCAGCCACTATTCTGGTTGATGGCGGTGCAGATATAAATAATGAGTGATTCAGAAACAGAAAACTTGCCTCTTGAAATTGGAAAAACTGCTGCAACTGCAGTAGCTTCACTTTTACCAGATAAATCGAGAACCAAGTATGAACAATTTTATAAACGATTCACTGATTGGTGTACATCTAATGGCCATTTCCATCGTTTGTTTTAAGCTACGCTTACGCTTTAAGGAACCTTAAAAATACAATTTGCCTTCCACCCTTTACTAAACCCGACATAAAATGTCTTAAACCTTCTTAAATATAAGCCCTCGAAATTCTAGGCTTATCTCTTTTAACGATACTTAAAGGTTCTACATAATTTGGTTGTATTATTTTTCCACTGAAAAATAAACAAAAAATAATGAACTATGATGACAACGATATATTTAATAATGATTTAGATATATTAAAAATAATAGAGTATGGGTTTCCTCGAAAAGTGTACGAGAGAAGTGATAACTTTTTTTAGAAGATACCGGCTGCATAAAGAAACAACTGCACATGTGGACCTTAATCGAAGAAGATCTTGAATTTCCAAGTAATATGTAAACTCTTAAAAAGAATCACTGATAAAATTACAAATAAATACATTTATTTTTAATCTTTAGTAATAATTCTGTATCGACAATAAAACGGACTTCCTTTTTTGTTTTCAAAAAACTTTTTTAATAATTCTGCTGTTCTGTGAATATTATTTGGCGACAGTGAGTTAAATTCATCTGCTATCATTTTTCTTGTACAGTATTATCGGTTCTTTATTCTCCACCGTACTTTTATAATTTGCTATTATGTTAATTAGTAATACTTTTTCTTCATGGCTAAAATTTGCCAATCGCGTTTTTTTTTTTGGGAATTATTTCCATTATAAATCCTACCAATTCGAAAACAGAACTTAGCAGAGCAACATAAAGTCAGAACAGTGAGAGTGAAGTGTCACACTTTTGAGGTTAAGAAATAGTCATAGTTAACTTGCTTTAGTTAACAACTTGTGCAAAAAACCGAAAAATTATGAATATTGGCTTTTTAGGTAGACTTTACAAATGAAACTTAATAATTGTGCGGTGGAAACATTACTATTTTAAACTAGGCCTAAAATTTTAACCACCCTTAGTTAACTACACTTAAAAGGCAATGCGGTGGAAATGGCCATAAGAATATAAAATATGAAGCAAATGAAAAGGTATTATTGAAGAATTATCCAAGAAGGACAAATCATCTAGTCTTTGGACGTTCTATTCTATGCTGCGATCCACAATCTGTATGCGGCAAAATGTTGACATCAGTAAATTCACAATTTAATTGCTTTTCTGAAAAAGCAATTAGTGGGACAAAAACCAAAAAGGTAAAAAATATTAACGAAAGAGGATGTTTCAAAATTTTTACAAGATGCCGATGACAAAATTCTTCCTAACAAATGTAAGAACAAGAAAATGTTTGCTATTTGAAAGTCATAGATGCATAATAATTTAAGGCTGCCTTAATTATTGAATTTGGAGGTGCATGCAGAGTGGACGAGTTATCTAATTTGCTGTAAGATTTTTTGTTGGTTACAGAGGTGGTAAATGCATGAAATTTCCTGTTGGTATAAATATTTTTAGTGTAATGCCAAAGAAGATTGCTTTTTTTTTCAAACACAGGCCAACACAGGAGCAGACCTTCTAACTATAAAACGGCATGGTGGTTGTAAGTCCGACACCGTGTGTGAAATCTATATTGATACGTCTCTTGAAAACAAGAAAAAATCACCCCAAAAGTTTAATTTAAGTTAAATTATGTATTAACTGTCAAATTGATAAATCTGTTAGTTCTTAATAAAAATAACCATTACGCAGTCAGCTCTTTTTTTAATACTTGCCTATAATCTGTTTGGAAATGAAAGAGAGTAATAAAACCCCGAGATAAGAACCGGCCATGGGCGTGGTAATATTTCGTTTCAGGTGATTATCGGGTAACACTAATGATAACAGGTAATGGATGTACATTAGTATATTTTACTGGATGTATTGTGACAGTTCAATCCAGTCTTAGAGCTGAATATACAAAGACGTGCTAGTACAGTAGAGTAAAATTCGACTTGTGTTTAGTGACTATTGTGCCAGTGGATATATTGTTTGGGTAAAATGTCGAGCTTATCAGATTACGTACCTGCTAAACGCGTGAAAAGATCTGCGCTGTCTCAGAATGAGAAGATTATTATATTAAATGTATTTAATGCATTGAAACACCAAAATCCTACCAACAGTGTTGACGACATCGCGGAAAAGTGTTCAAAATGACAGGGATTGGAAAATCAACTATCTAGAGACTTTTAAAGCGAACAAAAAATGAACAAGATACTGTAAATCCCCCAAAATCATCTACAGGGAGGTCAAAAGTCGTTATAGATGATTTCTTCAAAAATATCATTCGCAGAAAAGTACACTCATTTTATTTTAAAAAAGAAGTACCAACGCTAAACAAAATTTTAAGTGAACTTTTAGAGGACAACGATTTGCCAAAAATGTTTTCGAATAGTATTTTACACAGATATTGGATCTATTCCTCTGGGGTCTGTAATTTTCATAGATAGTGCCAGTTACCATTCACGGCAGATCGAGCGGACGCCTACGACTGCTTGGAGGAAAGCCGATATAATTCAATGGTAATCCGGAAAAAAAACATTTCTTTTGAAACAAATATGGTGAAAAAGGAACTTTTGACACTTGTCAATCTTAATATGTCATCGATGAAATGGCAACAAATCGCCAAATAACGGTACTACGGTTACCACCTTATCACTGTGAACTTAACCCAATCGAATTAGTCTGGGCGCAGGTAAAAGGAGATGTAGCACGAAATAATACGACGTTTAAATTAAGTGACGTGAAAATTTTGTTAAAAAATTCCTTGGAACGAGTAACTGCAGATAACTGGCAAAGTTGTATACATCATGTACAAAAAAAAGAGGAGAAAATGTGAGAACTCGATAATTTAATTGACGTTACTGTGGAACCTATCGTTATCAATCTAGGAGACGAAGATAATTCATCAGAATATTCAGAGGATGAATTTTAATATACCTACCTACTTTTTTATTTTCTTTATTGTACATTTATACAACACTACATTTACTCACCATAATTTGAATTTTCAAAATACATATATTTTTGTGTGGAATAAAAGCCTATTCATTAAATTTAAATAAATATTTTCATAATAATATTGAATAATTTTATTTGAATTACTAAAAACCCTCTTAATCCGGTTATAATGCTTAAAGTAGCCTCATATTTTGAAATGCTGTTTTTATATTGTTTACTTATAAGAGAAATGGACCGAGAAATAGAAGCGACATAGACAAAGACGGATTGTCGGGGTTAAATTTTAGCTACCTGCTACAATTTAGTACGGTTCGATCACACAAAGTTTTTTTAAAAGTACACCTCAGCTATACCGATAATACATAATATAAAAATATTGAATATAAGCACCAGTACTACATTTATTTACGATTTGCATACGTAATAAGCTTTTATTACTCTCTTTAATTTCTAAACAGACTATAGTGGGGTAATATGTCATAATACTCCACTAGTGTAGATAAAATTTAAAGGTGCGCCCCTGTACTTTCATACATCACTCGAACCGCTAATACACCTATATAATAACATTAATATTACTCAGGAAATAACTTTGTAAAATTACACATCATCCCCGACTGACGTGGATGTATAATAATGCACGTTTTCCACGCCACCGCCTCCTCCTCCTCGGCGTAGTCGCGTTCTCCGGGTCGTTTCACGACGCCGCGGGGCCGCCGCCCGCACGCAATCCGATTGTTATTCTCCACACAAATTTAGTAAGCTGTGATTGTTAACACGGATTGATCAAAGGCAGCGCGGCCCCCGGCATACTTGATTTCCCTTTGATGTTTTATTGTCATTTGGCGGCGCGCTCTTTCGGTGTTCGGTACGAAATGAAATTTGTCCTCGGCTTTGTTTGCAGTCGCGAGCCGTAGCTACTGTTTTATTATGGAGATGTCAACGTGTTCGGGCACGTTTACGGCGGATTTCGTTTTGTATTTTCACGAGAACATTCCCCGAGGGCTGTTTTTGGCAACAAGACTACTTGCAAGGCAAAAAAGAGCAAAGAACCAAATCGAAATCAATGCGTATCAGTTATTTTTATATCTAGTGCGTGAAATGCTACTTTGGTGAATTTTTCATCGAGGCGCGGCCGAGTTAAAAAATTAGTCGAGATCACCAAAGTAGATCGCACACGTGTTGCAAACATAATTTTTCCTACAAACATCCTATGTATATCCCTTAAAATTATTCTAAAATAAGTTTAGTAATGTTTAGTTTAATACAAAAAAGTATTGTGGATCTGACTTAAAATATTTTTCAAAATCAAGTAATCACTGTAACTATGGAAACAAAATGGCAAATGTTGACAACAATAATTATTTGAAAGTGAAAGAACTAATTATTTTCCAAAAATTTCCATCCTTAAAAAAATCTGAAAAGACTAATTTAGTAGCACAGGGGGCTATACGTTTACTCAAAACTCAATTAGATTTTCGTGTTCATCTCATAAAAAAACGTCTTTTCTAAAATTTGGGTGCAATTACCAGACAAATAAAAGAGAATTATCGTAAAAAAAATTTAATAAAAAAAGTACTATCGCAGGCCTTAAACTTCGTAAGAAAGCAAAATCTAGCTTTAAAGTAAGGCCCATTCTTTACTGAACACTCTGTATATGAATACCGAAAATAAAAAATATTAACAAACATTAAAATAATTGCATAACTATGTTAATATTTATTAATTTTGTTTATTTTAACTTTCTTTATGTTGCTAACAACAATTTTATATAAGTATCATTATTTTATCTGAAGAGAGGATTGCAGTATAAGTAATAAAAAGTTTAAAAATTTTAATAAAACAAACATTTTTGAAAAGAATTTATATTGTTGAAGAAGTCCCAGGAAGTTATTTTATTTAGTTATAAGCGTTATATAGGGTGAATCTTAAATAAATACAAATATTTTAACTGCAGGTGTAGTTCGTCATATAGATAAGTCTATTGAGTCATTTTAAAAAATTTCAAATGTTTATGGAGACCGCTTGAGGACCGCTGACCAGATAGACCACTGACCTAACCTAATAAAATAAACCATATGATTTACTGAAGGCGAGGTTGCCATATCGTCTGTAAGATAAATAATTGTTTAACGTAAACTCAATTTCTGCGGTTGTTTCTAAGTAATTTAAAAACACTTGTTTTTAACATTAAGTAAAGTAAACGATTAGAATATGAATTTCCGCACGTTCCAAAAATTATCCATAAACGTGCATAAAAGCTCACCTACTTACTGAGAAAACAACTATTTAAACAGTTATCCACATTTCAGAAATTAATACCATTGTACACTGTTAGAAAGATTATCACAAATTATACCCTTAAATTATTTCATAAAGAATAACGGAAAAGAAAACTATGATTTTCAAATAACGGCTTAGAGTTAATTTTCGCCACATAACCTCAAACAACGTGTCAGTGCTAACCATTTCGTACTTCGTAGTGGATGAAACAAATTTTAAAAATAAACACAAAACATGAAATAACAAAATAACTAGCACTAGCAATAGACGGCAAAGTAAAATATGCAGTGTCAATTGCATGCAAAAAAGAAACTAGTGCCATGGCACAGGTAACAGGTAGATGTCACGAGCAGTAGGTGAAATGTCCCGTACTAGCCTCACTCTCTAAAATTGATAGTAGAGGTCGACAAAGAGGTTATGTTGATGTTGATACCGGTGCACAAGTATGGTCCAGCGCAAAGAAATAAGCTGTGTGCAAGTTACTAGCGGAAACAAAACATATAATATTTATGGAAAGGGATTTGATAATTTCAGTACACATAAATTGAAAGTTAATAGCTTTGTTCGCGGTAGCAATCCCGAACTAATTCAGACATTAAATTCATGCGCAGTTTGAAGTTGGGCGTTTGCGGTACACCTACTGCGTGGACTGGATCTAGATGTCTTACATATTCGAACTACTTTCAAAAATATTTATGTAGAAACATTATATTAATCTATTAAAATGATTTCATATAAATGACCCAACTTCATCAAATGCCTATACAGGGTGATCCTGAATAATATGCAAAAAAATTGAGGGTAGATTGTACGACTGATTTTAATAGGGGCCCTGCTTATATCATTTTTTAATATGAGCCCCCTTTAAGGACTTACGACTTTGAAATAAAGAAGTAAAATTTGGAAAGGTATTTAGGCTGATGAAACTTCTTCTGGTCGAGTATTTTTTATTCTCTTCGTCCTGTCACAAAAGGCGTTGAAATAAAGTACCCCATGTATATTATTCATTACATTTTTTTGAGGTTAACTTTTCGATTGAAAAAAAATCTTATTGAATGCCTGCTGAATTAAGTATGAAATGAAAAAATGAAGTTTATGACCCTATACGAACATTGTTTCCTTTCCAATATCTAATTTACATATCGATATCTAATAGGTTAAAATCATTATCGTCTCTGAATCTCAATTGGTCAAAGAGAAAAAAGTTTAGCACAATTCTAGGGGTGAGTTGCCCCTAAATAAACACCTTGTAGTGCTTCAATTAACTTTAACTCATGTTCAAAAACGACCAGTTATAAACCTAAAAGTCAACCACAAAACCAACCAAATTTGATTCTTCTGCGGTAAAGTATCGTATAGATATATTTTTTTCGAATTTTAAAGCCCCACTTTGGGGACTAATCACTCCTCAGGAGTGTATTAGGCAAGTTCAGTTAAATTACAATATTTTGGACACCTCTACAAGCACCGCCTGCTATGTGTCGGTTTTTATGTGAGACACACTGTATATAATTTATTAAATAATTTAACATCTTGTCATGATAATAAGATATCGAATCTAATACAACGAATAGTTATGACTACCCCATTATAACTTCTATTACAAAATATATTTTATTAAAAAAAGGAAACGATACAAAAAGAAAATGGCAGGTTAAATTTGAAATTGTGATCACAGAACTCCAAACTGACCACAAAATACATTTGAGAAACGTTCGCGGAAATTCAGAATATATTCAGAATATCGCATGCCATTTGATATGTGCGGTATAAATTCAGTATTTATTCAGGATATACAGTATGCGCCAAAAGTATGGAATAAATTCAATAAAAACGAAACAATTATTTTTTGGGAAAAATCCTCGAACAGGTCGATTTTTAATTTAAAATATACATATTTTAGCGTAAAATGCGATTTTCAAATGTCATTTGTTTTCGAGTAATGACGTCATCGATTTTTTTTTTAAATGGCAATTCAGACAGTACTAAAATTTTGTCCTCTTACATAGGAAAGTTTTCGAGTAAATGACGATTCAATGTTAGAAAACGTAAATCAATTAAAATAAAGCAAAAACGTTATCAAGTTTAGTTTTTCGAATTCCATAGTTCTTTTATGGATCACGTAGGTGAAAATCTTTGCAAAGTGTCATTGTCACACCGACTTTTTAATAAGTATTGTAAGCGACATAGAAATTATTATTCAATTTAAAGTATTATGGCACATTTAACTGTTACTCAAAGAATTGAAATTTTAATTCTTATCGGATGCGGGAATATGACTAGAACTCAACAGGAAGTTTGCGATCTGGATATATCAGCCAATCAACAGTCAGTAAGGTAGAGTCTAAATTTAGAGAAACTGGCAATGTTGTAAATATTCCAAAACCTGGACGTCCAAGCATTAATGAAAATCAGAAACTGAACATTTTGATAAGTATGGTGGATAATCCTCATAATTCTTTACGATTGGTTGCATTAAACAATGGCACTAGTCAGAGCACAGTGCTCTACGTATCTTGAGGAAGGAAAAATATCATCCCTACAAAATACAACTTGTGCAGGAACTCAATGAAGATGACCCCGATCGCCGCTTACACTTTTGCGAAATTCTATTGGATTTATGTCAAGGAAATAGAAATTTACACCGGCAAATACTTTTTTCAGATGAGGTCACATTTTGTCTGAATGGTCGGATGGCAGAGGCACATACCCAACACCCTAAGAAATTAAATGTGTGGGCTGGAATAGTAGGGCCTTTCTTCTTTGAAGGAACCCTTACAGGACAAAGATATTTAGAGTTTCTAGAAAATGACCTTGTTCCAGCCCTTGCAGTAATTTTTCCTAACGATAGTGACCCTGACATTCCTGACGATACCATATAGTTTCAGCAAGACGGTGCACCTCCGCACTATGCGCCCCCTGTACGAGATTTTTTGGTTTGGATTTCCTGGGAGGTGGATCGGCAGACACGGACCGATAGAATGGCCTGCAATATCGCCAGATCTTACACCTCTTGACTATTTTTTATGGGGATACTTGAAGTCAAAAGTGTACATTAATAAACCACGTAATTTAGAAGAACTTCAAAATCGCATTCGGGACGAAATACGCAGAGTTACCCCAGAAATCATTGCAATGTGCAAGAAGAATTTCTTCACAGACTTGCGCATTGTCAAGAAGTTGGTGGATGGCAATTCGAACATTTAATTTAAGTATAAAATTTAATCAATTGTATTTTATTTTACATGCCTCAGAATTGTTACTTTTTTATGGATAAATTTTACGTTTTCTAACATTCAATCTTCATTTACTCGAAAACTTTCCTATGTTAGAGGGCAAAATTTTAATACTGTCTGATAGAGAATTAAACGATCTTTCAGAATCAAGGAAAAAAATATGGTGTTGCCATTTAAAAAAAAATCGATGACGTCATTACTCGAAAACAAATGACATTTGAAAATCGCATTTTACGCTAAAATATGTATTTTTTAAATTAAAAATCGACCTGTTCGAGGATTTTTCCCAAAAAATAATTGTTTCGTTTTTATTGAATTTATTCCATACTTTTGGCGCATACTGTATTTGGAATCACACAAAGCTAATATTATATATTTTTGCATCTTCTGAAACCGAATTAAACTAATTGTATTATTTTCACGGGCAGTGCTTTTCTCGTGCGAATTTAATTAATATTTTTCGTGAAATACAGTGTGATTAAAAAAATATGGAGCATTATTCAAAGAGTGGAAAGGTTGACATATTAAACGCATATTTGTCAAGTAGTGATAATCAGTAATAGCGATAACGATAACGTATTGTGATAAATCAGTTGGAGTAAAAATGGATAATGAACAAATTCTGAACAACTATGATTGTAAGTAGAGAATCTGGTATATATTTTCAATTTATTAGTGAGGTATACGAATGGCAAAGGGGAGGATATGACCATTAATAGTTTTATAAATAAACATATTTGTTGGAGCCTATTCGTAGACATTAGTGTAACAGTGGAAACGCTGTGGAATTCACATCCACCATGACTCCCGGACCAGCAGTCCTCAACAAGTTTTCTATTGAAAAATCACGAAATTTATTTAAAATTTGACTTTTTATTCCTGATTATTTTGTAAAACGACTATTAATTATGTGTTCTACACAGTGAACTGTAGTTAACCCTGTACAAGGGTTATATCTATGGGAATATATTTCATCATGCCTTTCACTTTTTCGACTAGAACCAGAACATCCCGTATAAAATCACCAATTTGTAATATTCGAAGGGAGAACTGCGAAAAAAGGCCACTCGAGCAGGGGTAGTCGCCGCACACAGTTCGAAATTATCTTAACGGCATGATTGACACTTTCATTCAGCGCCGCCTGCGGATCGATGCTCGATTTAATGGAATTCAAGTGTTATCAGGGCCTTCTAGATTATATTAATACATTTGGTTATTACAATGGGCCGCCAACGCCCGGTTTTAAATGCCAGAGGTGGGTCGGAAGGGGGGGGGGGGGTTAAGAGTAAAAAATTCGATGACGTCATCGATGTCTATTGGTCGAACTATGAAGATCTACTTTATGATGACTTAAAAACGTGTGTGACGTATTAAAAAATATATATAATATTGAATTAATTTAATATATACCATTGCTCAAGTTTTTTCTACAACTCTGTAAAGAAACTAGAGTTCAACGATACTCACCTGAGATAACCCACACAACTTAGCGAGCAGAAGATATGAAACTCATACCCAGCGTGGAGCATTATATCAAAAGAAGCCCTAACAAAAAAAATATTATCTCGAGGATAGTTACGATATAGTCCTCGTTCTTTTTTTAAATTTTCTAATCTGTTATCTCCATTTCATTCGATATATTATGTATATACGGAAAAATAATATTTCATATAGTTGTCCGCATATCGGATTTTCAATACGTACTTTATGAGGGTTCAATTTAGAAAACATTTTTGGAAAAATGATAATATTTAAAAAAAATAGTAAGCACTGTTGGAAGGCACAATAGCGAAAATAATTTCCAAGGTATAGAGATGTATATTTTAAAAAACACAGTTGATTAATTTGTCATTTTTTTCAGAACAACTCATAAAAAAACCCTCCCAGTACGATTGTTGTACGACCAGTGGAAACTAATAGACCAATGGGAAAATAACAATTTGGCCCTAACTTTTTACCTTAAAGTGACTTCGAACTGAACGATACACGTCCAGTAGAACTCTATTACTATAGTCTAGCGTCAGGGTCTGAAAAATCTGGTTCTTGATGTAAATGTGTAACGAGATTGTGTATAAATTATGAACCCGTTTAGTAGTGACGTCACATATCCCAAATAATAGGCAATAGGCTTGCATTTAAGTGACCTGGATCACTTGGGGTAGATCAGGAAAATGGAAAGCGGCGGCTACTTTTAACCTCAATTATATTGATTCGTTTTATTGAACTGTCATGAAGAATTTCTAGATCAATTTTCGACTTTATGTACATTATGACCATAAATGCCAAAATAATGTGTTCTTTGTCATACCCTTAAATATCGCATATTCTGGCAATATTTTAAATATTTAAGAAATTCCACACCCCAAGTGACAAACTGAAAGAGTAGAAATTTATAGCAGTCCATTCAAAAGTTACATTTGGGGTTGCATTTTTTAGAGAACGCAATTTTATTGTTTAGATGTGAGGGGAGGGGTCAAAAAAAGCTTAACTTGAAGTTTGTGGGGTCACAACCCTCCAACTAAATTGTTTTTAGCATTTATCAGGTAAACTATTGGTCATACAAAAATTTTTTAAAAACATTTTTTATTGCAAATTAAATACTCTACAATTGATTGTTTTTCTTTAATATCTTTGTTATTCTTGATTTTACATCAAAAAGTTACTGGATTAAAATTGTAGACGATTCAATTTGCTATACTTATATAATTTTTTATTATATTCATTAGTTTGGGTTTTACAGCGTTGTGAAGTGAACACTAATTTTCCCTACTGATAAGTATAAATTTATATCAATGATATGGCATAGTAATAAATAAGGATTTAACAAAATATTTAATGAAAAATAGAATCAGTAGTAAATGGCAATCAATAATTTTTAAATTAATTTAAAAAAAATCATTACTTTTACTTATTATTTTTTAAATTAAATCAAGTAGCTTAATGTGTTAATCAGATGGCGTAATTTTGTAAATAGCTCAAGTAAAACCATCTATCTGGTGCTGACCCAACAGCATTGTCGCCGTAATTGTCATGAGCAGATCTGTATTGTAAACAAAGGGATAAGTTACGTTTAACGATACCGTAAGGTCACTACATCACTATTAATAATTATGGCATTACCTACACAGTATTTACACTATATATCTACACCGTAACCTGCACCTGTATCCACGGAAATAAATCGATCGCTGAACAGCGTGTAACGTCATAGCTATGATATCGCGTTTTCAGCCATATGGCTTTGTTTACATTCTATGGCAATTTATTACTGTTAAAATTTTAATTGTTATCTGATTATTGCCGCCTTCTGACCTTTCAACATGTTGGAATGATTACGCTGTAATACATTTTAAAAAAAAATCATAAAACTTCCCCATTTCAACTATGACAATTTCTCTAATAGTCCATTGAAAAGTTACATTTGGGGTTGCATTTTTTAGAGGACGCAATTTTATTGTTTAGATGTGAGGGGAAAAAAAAAGCTTAAATTGAAGTTTATGGGGTCACAACCCTCGAGGTTTGGCCGCCATCTTGGAAAAAGGGGGTTAAATTGTTTTTAGCATTTATGAGGTAAACTATTGGTCATACAAAATTTTTTAGAAAACATTTTTTATTACAAATTGAATCCTCTACAATTTTAGTCTAGTAACTTTTTGTTGTAAAATCAAAAATAACAAAGATATTAAAGAAAAACAATCAAAATTTTTGAAAAAATTTTCTTTTGGACGCCATAATTTGTTTATTTTTTTATTTATAAAAAAATGATATCAGAGCATTTTTGTAGAGTGGTTTTCAATGAAGAATTTTTATTATATACTTTTTTTATTATATTAATTAGTTTGGGTTTTACAGCGCTGTGAAGTGAACACAAATTTTCAATACTGATAAGTATAAATTTATATCAATGATATGGCATAGTTTTTAATTATTTTTATAATATTTTTTATTATAGACATTTCAATATTGGTATGCTTTGATGTATTTTTTTTTTAAATAAAAAAATAAATAAATTTTGATTGTTTTTCTTTAATATCTGTGTTATTTTTGATTTTACATCAAAAAGTTACTGGACTAAAATTGTAGACGATTCGATTTGATATAAAAAATGTTTTTAAACAAATTTTGTATGACCAATAGTTTACTTGATAAATGCTAAAAACAATTTAACCCCCTTTTCCAAGATGACGGCCAAAACTCGAGGGTTGTGACCCCACAAACTTCAAGTTAAGCTTTTTTTGACCCATCCCCCCTCACATCTAAACAATAAAATTGCGTCCTCTAAAAAATGTACGCTAAGTCCAAAATAATGTAACATTTCGATGGACTAATAAACGAATCTATTCGTCCGTTGGGACGAATTGGCAGTATTTTACATATTTAAATCATTTCTGACGTTCTTTAGCCCAAGGCTCTGGCTTTGGCCTTCTATTCAAAACTAATTACGAAAATTTTCACGTTTGCCCGCGTCTGT
The DNA here is from genome assembly GCA_037114965.1 of Monochamus alternatus. Classification (NCBI taxonomy): domain Eukaryota; kingdom Metazoa; phylum Arthropoda; class Insecta; order Coleoptera; family Cerambycidae; genus Monochamus; species Monochamus alternatus. The sequence goes on along the minus strand of CM073426.1, from coordinate 4,841,637 downwards.
CATTGACACTTGCCGCAAACTGGGGACGGGGCCGCGGGCGTCCCGACGCCGTCAAGAGCGGTCTCGCCGACGGCGTTCAGCGGCTCGCGAGAGGCCTGTGAAGCGGGGCATCCGCGCGTTATGACGCTTTGACTGCCGTTATTAAGTTTAGATAGAGCAGCGGACGCCCGCGGCGGTGGCGTCCGGCGTCGCGATGCGTATGACAGCGCCGTCGGATTGTGTGCTAACTGGTGTTATCATAATCTCGAGTCGGGAGATGAGTTTAATACTGAAGGGAATATTCGCGTATAGGCTGGGAAAGTTTTTATTAAACTTAATATCGGGTGCTCGAAAAAATGTCCTAAAAATTGTCAAAAATAAATGGTGTCACATTTTAACATAAAATTGATAAATTACCGATTCTCTGAGAACCTGAAACACTGTTGTGTACAGCCATTGGCTATATGTACAGGATGTTTCATATATAAAGAAGGTAATACGACAAAAAATAATATATTTTTTATGAAAAAAAAGAGTAGATTCTTGACGACAAAATAATGCGATGTTGCCAAACTTACCTCAGTCAAAAGTCGATAAATAAAAAGATGCAGGGTGTCAAAGTAAAAATTTTATTTAGAATATTTGTAAATAATTAAAAAAAAAAACAAATATTTCCATACATTTTGGAGAGAAATTTAAATTTGTTTCTAATTTAGACTAGTAGAGGGCGCCACATTATGCTTTTTTAAATGATAGAACTTTTTTACGGCTTGATGTATCCATCTGACTATTAAAACAGTCGATTCTCCTCGTTGTAACAGTTCAATTGAAAGTCTTTTTCTCGAAAACCGTCCACATTAGGAAGTTCTAACAAGAGTATATTATTTTTAGAAAATAAAATTACACACATTAGAGCACGAATGGTAGAAAACTGAGACTTCAAAACATTATAATTTAAAATGTAATAGGAATATAGCATAATTAACGCTCTCTATGAAATATCTAAAAAAAAAAATAATTAGCCCGGCGTATTTGGCGTTCTTAATAAACCCGGAATACGAAATTCGATAAAAATATTTCGCATATATAACTATAATATGGGCTTCCGGCGGTGAAAAAATTATCTCCCATGCATGCCATTTAAAAACTACGAATTTTAATTTAATTGCATTAAAAGAAAAACAGTTTAGTCTAAAATAATATTACCACACAATTGACACTACCCTTTTCACAGGCACAATTTTTTAGGAAAATACGATAACAAATACGGGGCGATCAAAGATTGGGGAAAAACAATGGAGGTAGAATGTTTCATTTTATTTGGAAGCAAGACCCCCTAGAAAATTCCAGATTTTTTCGCCGATTACACTGTATTTTATTATATTTTTTAACAAAAAATTATTAGTTTTACTATTATCTTACACTAAACAAGATAATATTTTGAAAATAATAACTAGTTCTCGGAATAAAAAGCAAGAAGATTGTTTTCTTGGAAAATAGTTAGGAATCAGTATCAAGTAGATATTTATATTAATTTTTTTGATACATTTTTTAATTTATTTTATCACACGCACGTATGACCAACTGTAGAAAACCAGTTGCCAGCGGCCCATTAGCTCAGTTGGTTAGAGCGTCGTGCTAATAACGCGAAGGTCGTGGGTTCGATCCCCCCATGGGCCAACTTTTTTTTTCTTAATAAGTATATTTGTAAATTCTCAAATTGTATTGAACTCTATATTTGATATTTATTCAAATCAAAAAAAGTGAAAATGATATACAGTGAAAAGTAAATAACAAAAAAAAAAAACAGTAGATGATGAATGTTGAAAATGTAATATTGGTTACCAATAGGTTTATCTATTGTGTCTTAATAAGCAAAAAAATATCAAATGTGAACTACAATTTAAACGAATGCAAAATTATAAGATTTTGGTCATGTCCATCACACAGTGGTAACGTATCACCACTAGTTTTCATTAGAGACAATATAATAACATATAGAAGATATAGAATGCTATAACACAGTTTATACAGTTCGTCGAGTGAAGGTTCCAGAGGGTGTGGCTAAATCACTGCTAAATGCGCAATGAACACCAATGAAATTCATTTGTACACGACGAAGTGGGAAAAAATCTATTTCTTGACAAATCATCGTGCCCCTTGAGCGCGGCTGAATGCGCAGTCGTCTTTTGGTCGTCCAAAAAAAAAAAACGAAATCTGGGATCTCGACATCAAAGGAGCCGACGTGAAGACGACGGACTGTATAATAGACTGTGGCTATAACTTCTTTACGCTCTGTGGTTCCTCTACGACGGCCGCTGCCTCCATCTCTGTGTCCACGGCCTTCCTAAGTCCACTCCTACTAACACCGTATTATGATACTTAAAGATCTGTTAGTCCTTTTAGAAGTTTCTCTCACCAACAAACCTGCTTCAGGCAACTCAACAATCCGCCACTTCTCAAAATACGTAAGTCGCGAAATCTGGCCACGTCTGCGTATTCTATCCATAATCAGCTGTAAAATAATGTCGTTTGCAACAAGCTTCACAACACTTGCAACAAAAGTGTGAACAGAAATGTTTAAAACAAAATGTTACGTTATCAAAGTAGGACCCAGTGGCGGCTCGTGGTAGCTGCAAGAGGTGAGGCCCAAATAATACCTAAATAGGAATAAATTTACACGTCTCCCCTGACATAATATTCCTTGACGCGTTGACCATTTTTTATTATGGAGATCTTCGCCAATAGCCCTACTATAACCATAAATTAATTAAATAACATCAGAACTCCGATTTTTATTTACAATATAAATAATAGAAAAAAATATATGTTTCAGCATCTAATAATTTAAAAAATTGTTCCTACTTGTTTAAAACACAAAAAAATATGAAAAAATATAAAAACCAATTTTCAACTACTTATCTATTTACATACAGAACAAAGTCACTTTTGCCAAAAATGTTTTAATACTTTCACTTCTTATAAAACAAGTCTATCCGTCGCTTTTAAATTCGCAAATTTATTTATAATGTCTTCATAAAATTGGGAATCGGCGCTAAGACTTTGCAACAGTTCTTTTTCTATAGCTATCATCGATAAGTTGCTTAAGTGTTCTTGTGTCATCGTATTTCTTAAGTAAGTCTTAATGCGCTTAAGGCACCAACAGTTTCATTCTACTGAAACACTTATTGCAGGAATTGTTAAAACTAAGCAAAATAATTTGTATGTTTGTATAATATTCCTACCATTTTCTGAACTTCTAAATTTCTAAATTATAAAATTGTTCGTCTGTACAAAACATAAAGTTCGTTTTTTAACTTATCTATGTCAAATATGTTTGGATACATTTGTAGTAAACAATCAAACAATATTTCCAGAAATTTGTTTGCATATTTGGGATATCTTAAGGCGTTGGCCGATTATTCAAAATTTGTCGTATCTCTACTTCATCACGTATTGGAAAAGGCGTTTCAAATAGAGATTATAACAATATCGTGAGAAGGATTCATTATTACAAATAACTATCTACGAGCCTATCGATAATATATATATATATTTAAATTAGGTTCCTATTCTATGTTAAATTTAGTCTTACCTTGTAAGGAAGTTGTTTTTATTTCTTTAAATTAATCCTACCTGCCTTATCCTTAAAACTTTACCACCGCGCTTACCACCTAATCTTCAGAATATTTAAGAAGTCACATTCAACTAATTAGCCACTAACACTAACCATTAGAAATTCAAACACATAAATAAAAGTATTAACACTTGAACAATCGATTAATCGCGTCACACACGTAAATAATCTACAGTTCACAAATTACCTACGGTCACTAGCCACTATCACATCGTCCATTTGCCGCTGAACTAAAAACTTGAGGCGTCAGAAATCAGGCCTCAGTCTCGAGCGGACATGGAGCGAAAAACATCGATTTTAACCGTCTCGCGTGGTGGTGGAAACCATAACGTATAGACATGAGAGACGCAATTTGAGGCTCGGAAAATTCGGCTTCACTGTAGTGGAATTGGTCAGTGACCCGGACTCCCCACGCGGGTAGAAACAGAAACGGCGGGATATTGAAATATAAACCAGAGGTACGTTATAACATACGAGGGCTAAGATTGAAGCAATTATTTTATTTCGTTACATTGATTTTTGATAAATGTAGTAGGCAATCGGATTGGAAATTATGGGGTATTAAAATATACAGTGAAAGCCAAATTTTACAGTGCATCATACGACGAGCCGCCACTGGTAGGACCTATACTAACTCATTTTTTACTTTCACCGACTGAAGTAAACGTGCAAGAAATTAGAAGAAAAAAATGATATTTAATGGATGTTCACCTTTCTTTGTCACGTAATATATTTGCACGACTTCTTCTAGCAATATTTCTCGTCTTGTCTAGTAAGACTATTTTTTAAATCTTGCCTTGTCTTGCAATTTGTGCTGTCGAGTTTGCCAACACTATACTTTCCACAGGAGAATAGAATAAACCGTTTGTGTCAATATCCGATTTTAATCTCAGGATTAGAACCAGATGCTGGGACGAAGCGGCATTCTTCTGTAGAGCAAGCAGCAGCGGGGGCGGGGGCGGCGGTCGGAACCCAGGAAATCCCGCGCGCCCGTCGTTTTCCCGGCCCCGGTTTCGAATTTCCTGCGACTGCAGGAGAGCGACGCGGCCGCCCAGACGGCGAGATCCGCAAATTTCGCCGTTAGGAAATTTGTATTAGCCGATTTGTCGAGCCCGGTTATCTGGCTGGCGGGTCCGCCGTCATTTATTTTTACATTTTCTTCCGTCGCGGGATTCCCATTTCCCCCAGAAACGGCTTTTTCATCATTACCGGCCGTTGATGGGATTTTCAATTATTGTTCAATTTTTGCGAAGCCCGGACGCGCCGGTCATTTTTTATCCGGGTTTCAATTTGCGCCTCGCAGTGACAGATGCGTTATTTCGCCGCCGCCTCTCCATTACCAAAAAAAATTGATTCGTTTTCCCTACAGCAAGTAATTTAATTGTTTTACATATTATAGTCGAGTTCTGGAACATCAGAAAAATAATAAGGTAGCGCGTAAGAGTACACACTTACTTTTTAATTACTCGTTACATCCACGTTTATTTAATTATACGCTTGTACTTCACGCGACAATAACATTAGATCGCTCTTAAGCAACTAAAATCCGTAATAGCTTTTATAGTTTTATCAGAAATAATATTACATCCCATTCCGTGTAAAAATGTCTTCATCTGTAACTAACAGGTCAGCTGTAAATCTGGGATTTTGAGAATTGCAGCAACCATTTAAAACATCTAATTTGCAAGGGATAATCCCTTGATATTAATGCTTGGACGTGATGTACGGATATAGTTGAGCCTCGTGTATGATACGCCACACTGGCGGATTCTCTTCGACAATCTCTAAGATGAGATATAAGTGGTCTGCTTACTTCCTGCTCGGTCTAAGCGGCTCGACTTGCAGGAAGCGACCTACATTGCAGCAGGTACTTAAATCTCTAAGATGTGTTCTTCAGCTGCTGCAATACGCCGTGGACGTCCTGAACCTCCGTCTCTTCTACGATTCCATTGCGAATTTCCCATGTCACTCCATTTTCCATGGCGCTTCTATTCCCAAATTTGTTTTGGATAAGTTGTGAATCACCCTGTGTATTATAACATCAATGCGAAGCTTTCTGTGCTTTTTAACACGCTTTTATTAGCTTGACCTGTATGTATGTATGTATGAAACGGAATTTTTCAGCGTAATTTTCACCAATTTCAAGAAGTCTGATCAGCTTGAAAATTTACATAGGGGTCAAAGACTGATGACCATACAATTATTTAATAACTTTGTTTTAATGTCCTGACTAGGATCATCAGAATAAAAAAAGAAACTATTTAGATTAGTTTGCAGGTTAAGTGTATACATTCCATAGAACGATGGTAAATGACATTCTTCTTTACTGATATAAGTAAAAAGAATTCTTACCACTAGAGTATATTTAATAAAAATTAATGGTACGATTATGATACGATAGATGTCGTTACGGAACTTTTCTACATATATTTTGCAAATTATTGAATTATTAAGTCAAACTTATTATAATACCACTTCTAAGATTTTTTGACATAATTTGAGATTTTGAGACAAAAATAATAGGGATAGTTAAAAAATAAATTTTTGAATTAATTTTAAATCAATAAACTTCAAGATAAATTGTAAAAAATTACTTTGCAAAACTTGGAACGGAAACGGAATTGAACTTTAACAGAAATTTTGAATTTAAACATTTAAAAAACAAAGAATGAAAAATTGTCAAGAAAAAATTTTATTGACAAAAAAATTTTTCGAATTCAAACATTTTTGAAACGATAAGTTTTGATTAAAAAAAATTTTAAAAAATACAGAATTCAAAATTAAAAAAAAAAAATCAAAATATAAAATTTTGAAGTTTTGAAATACAAATTTTTGAAATAAATTTTTATTTTAAAATTTAAAAAAAATTCGAAATACAAAATTTTGTACATAATTTTGGATTTTGGAATTATACATATAATAAAATCAAAATTAAAAAATTTTAGAAATAAATAAAATTTTGATAATATAAAAAAAATCTTCAAATAAATATTTTCGGAAAGAATTTTCAATTCAAAAATTTAAAAATTCAAAAATTTTGGAAAAATTTTGAAAAACGTAAATTTTCAAATTGAAAGAAATATTAGTTTGAAAAATTCAAAAATTTTATAATTCGGAAAAAGATTTTGATACGATAACATTGAGAACAATTTTAATTTGCATATTTTATAGAAACAGATTTTTGAAAGCTATCAGTATTATACTGTCAATCATTTTTAATTTGGTCTACTTCCTACTTCGCAACGTTTTAAAATTAGTTGGGAATAAGATCAAATTAGAAATTAAATTATTAATAAAATAATTCAATTATAGTAAAAAGCGTGGGGTGCAACTTACTACATATATTTTCATAATGACTTTAATTTTATAAATAGCTACACTACTGAAATAAATGTAACATTTAATATCAAGCACCCCACGCTTCTTATGTAATTGAATTATTTTATTAAAATTTCTAATTTAATCTTATTCCCAATTAATTAGTCGTAATTGATTGTCGGAATTTTCTATTGCTGTAATACAAACTCTTGATACTTCAAAATTATTTTCTACTTTTAAATTCGGTTTGCTATTAAAGCGTGCTTTTTAGTTTTTTAAACTATAATTTATTTTCTTAATTTTTAGTCTCATTTCACGGCCAGGCTCAGGCCATTGTGCATGTGTGTACTTCATGAGCATAGGTATATGCTCATAACACTTAACCGGCTTTATTTTCAGGACAACAAAACACTAATACGGAGAAAACTAATTTGTTATATTATGTCTTTTGTGTTTCAGACAAAAAAAGGGAAAATATTTGAAATTTTGTAAAAGAATTACCTTGTGATTGAGACGTTGCATGTGAGCTCCATGATCCTTTGTACGATGTATCTGGAACAAAAAATCTATACTAAATACATATCAAATGATATTCCAAGTTATAACTCATAAAATAGTACATTTTTTTAGTAAATTATATTTTAACAACAAAGGAATAGACAATAGGCAACTATAAACTAAGCGAAAATTTAAAAAAATGCGATTTTGTTTCTTTGATTTGACAATTTTTTATATTAACAATATAACAGCTAGACCATTGCTTGAAAGAAAATTGCTTATTCGCTGATTTCATAAACATCCTGTATCTTACTGGACTAATTAGAGGTTTTGTTTATATAAAATCGTACTGTACAGCTGTTGTATGCATTAGAAATACCTAATATAAATTAAGCAATTAAAATAGTTCCTATTATTAATGAAGACATTTTTTATTACCTATTCTCAGGTTAAATGTAGGCTCTCACTTATCAATGCCTATAAATAATTTTCTGTCATTCAAAAAAAATTAAATCACTTTTGTGCGATGAGCAGCTGGTTAGTGAAACACCTAAATTTATTTCTTCACTAATTTGCAAATTTTAAAGTGCTACTTAAGAAAATAATAATAATAATTGTCAAACCAGGCAACATCTGTTTAATGCAAAATATGCTTGATAGAAACACTTTATTTTTATAAACTCTATAGAAACACTTTTCTTTTACTATTTTTGCTTATTTCTAGAAAAATCTTTAACCGACAATAACATTAAAATTCAGTTTGTTGCTCGATTTTAATTTGCTAGTTCTACAATTTTCCTGAAGTCATTTATTTGATACAATATCAGAAAATATAAAAAAGTATATTGTATTATATTGAACATAATCTATACAGGGTGTTTCTAAAACAAGATTCCAAACTTTCACTGCGTTTAGAACTCTTAAAATAAGCCAAAAAGTTCCCATTAACATGTCTCAATTGAACTCTTAGGAGACATGCCTTTAAAAGGGTTCAAACGAAACGGTTTCTTTTTCTGTTACTGACAAAACGATCGAAAATAAGTAGACAAAATTTACGGAACATACATAATTTTTTACGGCGAATAACATGAGCTAATCCATTTTTCGTCGAAGTGATGAAGTCAGCATAAGGATTTAGTTTAGAACTTCCACCAGTCCAGACTATTATACGAAAAAGAATGTGAAATATTTGATAATTGGTGTTTTCAGTAAAAAGTTTCGTAACCCGTTGTTCTTGCAAAATATTTCGTAAGAAAAAGTGGTAGTTACAAGCCGAAATTAACAAACACTTTTATCAAGGAGGAGGTAACGAAATTTTTGTTAATACTGTAGGTAGATGAAAAATTTGTATTAACAAAAATAGTATGATTTTGGGCACAATAGCTATTTGTGCAATAAATTAGGAAAAGAAAACAATTTCTGTCAGTCGTCGCCTTTTAGTTTTATTTTTAAAAATTAAAAAAATTACTTATATCCAGAAAATGTGTCAGAAAATTTATCCTACCATACGTAAAATGATCCGCTGATTGAAATGTCAAAAAATGCAGGGTGTCCCATTTAAAAATATAAATTTACGGTCATTTCCGGTCAAAACGGAAATGTCATGAAATCCGAAATGACCTCAAAGAATTCATGGTACCATCTAGTATAAACCCACCCAATTTCAAATATTTATCAGCAGTCATTAAAAAGTTACAGCGTGTTTCCACTTTTCGTTGTCACCCGGTATATGTTTTGCAAGGTGTGCAAAATTTGTTCAAAAATTGCCTACTTTTGACATTTACAACTTATCAAAAATGACACATTGTTTTGTTCAAGTGTTGAAAATAGTGAGTTTTTTTAAAGTTAACTGTCAGGAATTTGAAAAAAACTCTAAAATTTGGTCGAAGTGAAGTGTTTTAAAATATAGTCAAGACTTTCCAGAGTAATAGATTATTGATCATCTGCAATAGAGATCATCTAGTGACAATGGTAATAGATCATTTACATAAACTGTAAATAATACGGGGCTCGAAACAATATCCTGTGGAACCCCACAGTGAATTGTATTGTTAATTTTAATACATTACTTCCGTTCTTTAAATAACTTTTAATAAAATTGTAACGCAATTCTCTACATATATGATTTCTTGTTTAAGTGTTGGGAAAAAATGAGTTTTTTAAGGTTAACTGTCAGGAGTTTTGATGAGAAGAACAATAAAATTTACAGATTACTGTGTCATATGCAAAAAAGATGACTTCATCATTTAACGAGAACGTGTCATTTACATACATTGGAAACAATATGGGTCCCAAAACAGTATCATGTGGAACCCCACACAGAATTATATTGTTTATTTTAACACATTACTTTCCGTTCTTTAAGGCCGCCGTATTCTCGAAACAGTGTTTTCTATAAATACAAATAATTTTAAACCTTTAAGAATTGAATAATATAGAGTTTAGCAAATAATAGGAATGTTGTCTCATGCCACCTGAGAATATTCAAAGGTACCGAAGTAAAATTAATATATAATGACAGAAAGCGGTCTAATCAACATATTTTTAGGTACAGAAATCTTTCATTATTATCACATAAACTTACATAGTTCTACATATAAGATTGTTCACTTTTGTTTATAAGTATGTGAAAATAATTGTTAAAATGTGGGGATAGACTAACAAAATAAAGTGTGTCTTACAAGCGCTTTTTAACGCTTACTTTATTTGAGAAGAATTTAAATAAAGTGGATAAACGAAATATCAAGAATTTTATTATTGATATTACTTTTGCTCTATGTGTTTTATTTTTCGAGATTTCTGTACTTAAAAAATATCACAAATTTTATCATTTTATGGTGAGAAATACGGCGACTTTAAGTAACTTTTCATTAAATTATAACGCAATTCTCTACATCCATATTCTGCAACGTGTCCAGTAAATTTTCATGATCTACCATGAGGCTTTGACTAGGTCAGCAAAAATGCCTAGATCAGATAAAATATAAATAAAGACTTAAATATATTTTATAATAAACATTGCTTGGCATTCTTCGTTGACCTGTCTTCTCTAGAACAGTATTGGTTGTTTGACATAACTCTATATTTCTCAATAAAGTTGCAAATAGCAAGTAAATATATTTTACAAAATTATAGTAACATTTCGTGCAATTTTTTGGTGATGCATATGGTAAATTATTTTCTACAAAAATTATTTTTTCCGTGTTAGTAATTACCAAACAGCATCGAAAACTGTCCGAAGGTGGAATTCCTGCTGAGGTAGTCTGCCGTGGGCTTGATATCCAGCATGGTTCCTTGTCTGGGCGCACAGTCCACCAAAACCAATCAACCACCTGCGACCATGCCACGCACCAACCACTCGCGACGCGACAAAAAAACCGCGGCTGCTGCTGCTGTCACTCTTGCCACCGGACTCGGAACAAAAAAGCGACGACGACGATATCTGCAGGTCTGTCACTGTGTCAGGGGCAAGTGGCTCTGTCCTCGGAGGCAATCTGTCTCGCGTATGATCGACTGTGGGGTGCTCGACGGGTCGAGGGTGGAGTCAGGGGTTGAATGGCGGCCAATCGCAGGGGCCGGCTGGAATGGCTTGTTGCGTCATAAATAACGCCCCCGACGACCCCCCGGCGGGAGGGTGCGCCCCCGGACGGGCAGAAGTGTGCGCTCGCATGTTTTACCGTGGGTGCTTTTGTGCCTCTGTTCAATTAGTTTACTCGGCGGTCGGACCGATCTGGATATGCTTTGTGTGCGATTGAGGAGACGTGCCCGATCCACTAGCGATCGGGGATGCCGGCGAGGACGAAGTTTCTAATTCCGGTGCTCGATCACCACGAAGCGGCAAGCCGCAGTAGGCGACTGCCCAAGTAACAATTTTAGTTTTTTTATCTACGGCCACTATACAGTGCTTTCGAAAAGTAACGAATAAATTCATTATTTTTGAAGTTTTCGAAAAAATCCCCTGGCACGTCGATTTTGTTTTTAAAAAGGCACTTTTTGACATACGACCCATATTTGTGACGTCATCGTTGTTCGAGATATGACGTCATCGATAATTTTTTTAAATGGCAACCCCTAATTTTGACCGTGCCATTTGAAAGAGCGTGTCATTCTACATACATACATCATGAAAAATTATGGTGTTACATAACAAAAATTTCAAGAAGATTTTAAAATTTAATTTTCACAATACTGTGCACCTACCCATTATGCAACACCTGTCCGTGCTAATTTAGATGAGCTGTTCCCGAATTGTTTGACAGGGAGAAGGGCGCTGATTGAGTGGCCAGCCAGATCGCCTGATTTGACACCCCTAGATTGTTTCTTGTGGGGATACTTAAAAAGCAAAGTATACGTTACTGGACAGGTCAATTTAGGAGATTTAAAAGCAAGAATTCGTCACAAGATACATCGTATACCTCGTGAAGTTATTGATAATATCCAAAAAGAATTTATTAATCGTCCTGGCTACTTTGAGGCAGCCAACGGTGCACAATTTGAATATTTAATTTAGTCGATTTTTTACATAATCATTATCATTTTCAGTATTGTGAAAATTAAATTTTAAAATCTTCAAACATTATTTTCTTGAAATTTTTGTTATGTAACACCATAATTTTTCATGATGTATGTATGTAGAATGACACGCTCTTTAAAATGGCACGGTCAAAATTGGGGGTTGCTATTTAAAAAAATTGTCGATGACGTCATATCTCTAACAACGATGACGACACAAATGTGGGTCGTATGTTAAAAAGTGCCTTTTTTAAAAACAAAATCGACGTGTCAGGGGATTTTTTCGAAAACTTCTCAATTTCAAAAATAATGAATTTGTTCCTTACTTTTCGAAAGCACTGTATTAAGAAAATTTAAGAAGTTTGTTTTCCGTGGATTAAAGTTCTTTTAGTTCATACTACACACAACGTCAATAGTCTTGGACCCCCTTCATTCTTGTTAAAGAAATCTTTTTGTTAGAAAAACCAAATACGTTTATAAAAGTATATTGTTTTCTGAATATTTTTTTTTCTGTGAAAAGAATATGTTCGATGAACTGAGTACAATCAAAAAGAAATAACAAAGCAAGTTCTTTACTTGACTAATAGTCGGTATGACCTCCACCACGTTCCAATAGCATATTAACACGTCTGTGCATTGATATAATCAAGCGGTTAACGATCTCTTGCGGAATTTTGTTCCATTCCTCTTCCATCTGCAGTCTGAGGTGGAAGAATATGATTATGAATGGCTCTAGCAACGAAATCCCACATGTTTTCAATAGGATTAATCAGGAGAGTTGGATGGCCAATCTAATCTATTGATATGTCCTGCTTCGAGTGTCTCTTGCGCGATGTGGTTGAGCGTTGTAGTACAGAAATTCAAAATTTTCACCTAATTCATTACGTAGGGGGTAATAACTCGTTCGATGTAAATTTGACTGGTCATATTTTGTGATATGCGAATTAATAGGGTGCGGCGGTTGAACATTATTCCACCCCAAAAGATTACGGTACCCCCTTCATACGGAGCAATTTCACGGGGAAAATAAGGTCACTATTGACGACCTGGTTCCCTCCACACTATTTGTCCATTGTAATCAGTAACCAGCCCAATTCTGGCTTCGTCTGTAAATGAGACCCATCGCCACTGGCATAAAAGCCAACCCCTACGATCTCGCGCCCACTGGAGACGGGCACCACAATGCCTTGGAAGTAGAATGGGGACCCGTAATGGTCTTCTAGCACGTAAATTTGCGTTATGGAGTCTTCTTCAAATAGTAGGTGTCGATATAACACGGCGAAACGTACCTTGAAAATGTGCCCTGAGGGCTGAAGTTGAAGATGTGCCGTGTCTGTGAACATATTGTACCAAATACCGATCCTCTCTTTAATTACTTCAATGTGCTCCTGCTCCTGCATTGACCAAGGCAGCCGCGAAAGTCCTCCACAGGCAATGTCCCCTGAAAGCTTCTGGCTCTGACAAACCCAAAATACTAGCAATTTTGCATGGCATTTTCCAAATGTATTTTTTCTAACGGGCTAAAGTGTACAACGCTTTTCGCGATACGTTAGAAAAAATCTTTCTGAACCCGACGGACGCAGACATATACTTGCTCGGTAGACCCAATGCAGAGAACTTGTTTTCTTCCACAATTGTAAATTTTTTACGGATGTTCTGTATTACCTTCCGGAATGTCAACCACCATAATCGAGCCTCTATCTTCAATATGATTAATCTTCATATTCAAATAACCCATAATTAGAACCACCTGTACAATAGAACAATAAATGTTGTAATTCTTGTAGTTGAACGCATTACCTTAAATGTTCTTCATCGGAAGTATCCTTTAAAAATTTGAGTGTTTAGTCATACTGATTAAACACTTTAGACGTGGTAATTCCACGACTGTACAACGTTATGGTTTCGTATTTTTGTTTACAATACAGTTAACTGTTAATCACTGCAGCAAAAACCATCGCTACAAACATTCTGGGAGTAAAGAATATGCAGATGGATGTTTCAACTTGTAACGACAGCAAAACATCGAATGAATTGTCATCCTCTGGAATAAGTTTTTCAAAATGCAAACATGTTGTTAATGTTTACAATAAATTGTATTTGTGTTGGAAGGACCGGAAAACAGTTGAAGAAACCTTGCACACGTAACAAAGTGGCTATCATTAGCACCCCCGGCTGGTAAAAACGTCCCCCACCCACCTAGACCACTCGACTAAACGCCAACTAGTCGACAATAATCCCATAAGTGAGCACTCAATTAAGCGCCTGCAGATCCCACCTCTGAAATCAAAACAATCTACTCCGTGGAAGCGCTCCGACCGTTCCCACAGGACCAAAACAAAGGTGGCCGGGAGCCGCGGCCGCGCGCGATCCGCATTGTCGCCAAATTGTCAACGTATGTCAATTGTCATCCGTAAATAAACCCCGTTGTCGCGAACAAAAGAAGTGAGCATCGACCGTGCGACCGGCGCGTGTGATGAGCGGGAGGGGTGCGGGGTGAGATCATCATCGCCGGCTTTTATTCCCGGATCATGCAGGGTACATACTTGACTTCACCGTGTCGGGGATGAATTACGGTATCGAGCTGATACGTCGACGTTTGACTACGTGCGTTATGGGTGCCACTTAAAATGAAAATGAAATTATTAGATCGGATATGGAAAACCCTTGAAAGAAACAACTGTCAAAAGATTGTCTCTTATCTGTTTCAACGATAATTTACCCCTTTTGAAATACAGGTTAATTCAGTCATAAAGTAATTAATTTTAAAAAGGAGATAGGGAAGGAAAAACTATAATACAGGGTGTCCCTAAAAGGTTGGGACAGCGTTTCGCCACAAAAAGTATAGCTGAAAATAAGTCGACTTAACTAAAGTTGCCTTAGTCGAAAAGTTGATAATCACGGAGCTATATCTTGTAGAGGACGCCATCGGCGACGATTTCGAACCATTTAAACCGTTGCAACTTTTTTGTTCCACCCTGTATATTATTTTGGACTAGAAAAATCTTTTTCCCAGTCTTTTATAGTTAAGAAAGGTTAGTTATCTTATTGAAGTGGCTAAGAGTAACCGTTTCCGAGAAAAACACATCTCACATTTTTCTCAACAACTTATTGAATTATTAAACAGTAACAATGAGTCGATTCGGTGAGTCTACGAATAACAAAATTTGTTAAATTGTTAATACCTGGGTGCCTGCTAATACAGTTGCGACTCAATCATTAATCTGGCGACAATTTTCTACTTTTAGCGATGGGAAAGGATATAAATTTGGGCCAGATACTTCCATCGAGAAATTGAATGTATTGGAAACGTTTCTCAAACGAAGAAGTAAAGGCTATGAGCCAAAGTAGTCTAAAGTGTTTCCGATGAAGAACATTTACTACACAAGATACTGCACTGAACTATAAAAATTACACATTTATTGCCTATTGTACAGGTGGTTTTGATTATGAGTTATTTCGGGGGCTGTAGAGGTCAAGAACTTTTGAATAGGAAGATTAATCATATTGAAGATAGAGGCTCGATTATGGTGGTTGACATTCCGGAAAGTAAAACAGAACATCCGTAAGAAATTTACAATTATTGTGGAAGAAAAGTTTCTCTGCATTGGGTCTAGTGAGGAAGTATATGTCGATTATTGCGACCGAGTTCAGAAAGATTGTTTCTAACATATCGCGAAAAGCGTGGCACACTTCAGCCTATTAGGAAAAATACATTTGGAAAAATGCCAAGCAAAATTGCTAGTTTTTTGGGTTTACCAGATCCAGAAGCTTTCACGTGACATTGTCTGAGGAGGACTTCCGTGACTGCCTTGGTCAATGCAGGGGCAAATATGACGACATTGAAGATATATGGTGGATGGGGAAGTTCAACGGTAGCAAAAGGGTATTTGGTCGACAGTATGGAATTGAAAATAAAGCTACAAGAATATTCGTTGGCATATCACATGAAATAAGTTGAACATCAACTTCATGTTTGACTACAGTTATAGGCACTGAGAAAAAAAAATTAGTGTAAAATTCGACAATAATTGTCGGTTTATTTTTGTAAATACATTGGAGGGAGTTACTACTTAGTATAACTCACAAGGGAGCTATGAACATGTTTATAGTTATGGAAACTAAGGATTTATAATGTATTAGTATAAAATAAAATGAATTTATTCATTATAAGAAATTAGCTAAACATTATTTTGTATAAATATTGGCACATAGCAAAATATGACGAAATTTAAATTGGTTTTAGAAGTGTCAAAAAAATTCTTTATAAGAATATTTTGTTGTTTTGGTAAGATATAGAAATATTATCACTATTGGCACTCATATTCCAGATATCGTCTATATATTTTTTCTACGTTCATGCAAAAAACAAAACTTTATTGAACTAAATTTAGTGGAAAAATGTTTATTGCATTCATCTGTCATTCTACTACAGCGTTTTGTCATCATGACAAACATAAACGTTCAAATCGCCGTCATATGTTCCTAGACTTAGTGTCATCTTAAAAAATATTAAAATGATTTGTCAAAATTTGAACTTATATCACGAAAAAGTTGTTTTGGGAAGAAATGTAAGAAAGATAACTATTATTTTTTCAAGGTCTCAAAAAGGGAGACACTTTGTATACAATAAAGGTAATAGTAAATAGTTTTTATAGGAAAACAAGTTTTATTAAAAAAAAAAGTAAAAAAAATCAACAAGTAACAACAAAGAATAAGGTAACAAAATAAAAAACAACAATTAACAAATAATGACTATCGGTAACAAAAATCAGTCTTGCTTTGGTAACTCAGTGTTTGCCGTGGTGGTACACCGTCTTGTAAACAGGCACCTTCACAGGTACAGGCTTGGGGATCTTGACTGGCACGTGCTTTTCGACGGGGACAGGTACGGGTTTCTCCACATGGTAGTGCACCACCTTCTCCACCTTGAAGGGCACAGGTTTCTCTACGGGAACGGTGATCGTCTTGATGACTGGAACCGCCACAGGTTGAGGCACTTTTATATGCACCGGATAAGGTTTAGCAACGGGCACCGCTACAGGTTTAGCCACAGGCACAGGCACGGTATGCGGTATTTTAACCACTTCGTGTTGGTACACCGGTACTGGTACATGCTTCGTGACCTCCACGGTATGAGACACCTCGTGACCGCCGCCGTGACCGCCCTCGTACCCTGCCAGTGCCGCGGAGAAGACGCCCAGGAGCACCACGTATACGAAACTGTTCACCATTTTGTAGGATCCGTTGATACAGGCGCAAGTCACTTGGAATTGTTGCAGAGCCGAGTGAACTGATGGATGATTTTTAGGAAAGCGCCGTTTTTATACTCTTGGAGGATCTTTCACTACTTTCACGGAATCCTGCGGAGATTGTACCGTGCCATTAAAATGAATCTGGTCGATTGTTAGGAATTAATGCGTTTCGGAAGAAAGTAATTAGTAGCCGCTCGTTAAGTTACAATTTACGGACAGATGGGCGTTGGAATCTCTACGATTACGTAATTAACATAATTAAAAATATGTTCGTCGAGATTTTCACCTGTGAACGGAGAATGGCACATAATCAAAATCATAGAAGTATAAAATGTAAAA
The DNA here is from genome assembly GCA_037114965.1 of Monochamus alternatus. Lineage (NCBI taxonomy): Eukaryota > Metazoa > Arthropoda > Insecta > Coleoptera > Cerambycidae > Monochamus > Monochamus alternatus. The sequence continues at coordinate 4,824,099 of CM073426.1, read as the reverse complement.
AGTAGTTTTGGTAAAGTGAACTGTGTTAAATTATTAGGGATTTATTTTGAAGAATACCTCAATGTGCCCGTTTAGTAATGACGTCACATACGCCAAATAATAGGCAACCTCATAGTAGGTAGGTACATACTGTCATGAAGAATTACTGTGGCATTGTTTTAGAAGTAAATGTATCTTTTGTTTTTAAATAAACTGTTTCATCAGGCTTGTTTGTTATTGGTTCGTCTTTTTTTTATTCAATTTAGAAATATTGTGATCTTTAGTTTGAGAAATTTGTTGATTGAGGTTGTCATATAGTTTTTTAGAAATTTCCTTTTGGTCATTAATATAGTGATTTAGAATTTCAGTTTCGTTAATGTCAAATGGGGTTTTTCTTTGGTTTACAAATACTACTTCAAAAGGGGTTAATTTTGTTACTGAATGTGTGGAATTGTTGTATCCTATGATTGCTAATTTCATTACTTGATTTAAATCTTTATTGGGATGTTCTAATTTAACACAACGTATCATATCTGATAATGTGGATTTTAATCTATCTGGGGCTATAGTTCTAAGCGTTACTAAATGTCGAATTTTTGTTTCAAATAAGGTTGAAGCCACAGATGAATCTAAAACAGTATTATTTGATTCTATGAAAGTAATTTGATGATTATACTGATTGAGACAATTTTCGGTGTAAGGGATTTCTTGGATTGGGTTTTCTTGCGCGGTGTGTCGTGTTTCGTCATCGTTTACAGTAGGTTCTGGTGCTGTGATGTCCTTAAAGATTTTTTCCAATGTGGGTGTGTCTATAAGCCGTTCAGTTATTTCGTCTCCAATTTCGGATATAAAATCGGAAATGTCGTCGATTTTGTCACCTGGATTTGTTTCTGTGTCAATATGGTTTGCGTCTACCTGATCAATTTTGATGCGTGATAAACAGTCTGCGTTGGCGTTATGTTTACCTTTTTTGTACCTAATCTCATAGTCAAATTCTTCTAGACGGAGACTCCACCTTACAAGGCGACTATTTGGTTCCTTAAGATTAAAGAGCCATTGTAGTGGTTTATGGTTTGAATTATAAATTTTCTACTAAAAACATAGGGACGGAAATATTTACAAGCCCATATGACAGCGAGCAGTTTTTTTTCTATTATACTATAATTAATCTCAGAGGGATTTAGAGTCAGAGATGCATAACAAATGGGTCGGTCATCTTGACTAAGAATTGCGCCTATGGCATAATTAGAAGCGTCAGTTGTGATGGTGAATTGTTTTTCGAAATCTGGGAAAGCTAATATGGTATCATTACATAGAAGATTTTTACAATATTCGAAAGTATCGACAAATTCTGGGGTATGGATTACCTTTTCTCCTTTTTTAAGACATTTTGTAAAAGGTTTAGTTATTTTAGAGAAATTTTTTATGAAACGTCGATAATAACCTAATGCCCGTTTGCACCGAAGTTTATAAGCATTACTTAAAAATAAGATATGCTTAAGTAAGCTTTTCCTATTGCACCATACGTTAAGATCTTATCAAGTATGAAAACAGATGCTTAAATTTAAGCCTATGTTTGACAGTGACATGAAATTCTTTAATTCAAGCAGAGTTGGAATGTGCGCAAAACAAGTATAAAGACTTATAAAATGCAGAAAATGCATATATAGTGGTCAATGTTAATGAATGTAGTATTAAAGTAGTAAACAAAGTATAATTGATATTAGATTAAATGATATATTTGATGATTTGGAAATTTTAGTAATTATAGATTTTGCATTTCTCAAATTAAATTTCTATACAATGGACGAATTGAATGAAGATGATTTGGCCACTAATACTAACCACAGAGACCTAAAAAGCTTTTAGGTCACGATGGGTTTGAGGAATTGGAAAACGTTTTATTGCTTCGAATTTTTTTTGGATTAGGTTTAACACCTTGGAGAGTAACAATGTGACCTAAAAATTCTACTGATTTAGACATGAATTCGGATTTGTCCAATTGAATTGAATTAAATTGAATTTTTACTAGAGCGATGTTCGACCTTAGATACATTGGACACAAGTACCAAAAAATGTCTCATTTGTCATGCTCTTATACAGGGTGTTTCTTAAGAATATGTTACAAATCCAGGGGCGTGTTCTGTGACCAAACATAAGGGGTTAAAAAAATGTGTAGCATGTTAAAAATTAAAAAAATATATATAAATTTTTAATTTCTAAACCTCTTGAGATAATTTAACCAAATTCGTTATGCGTATAATAGTAGGTATAACATAAAAAATTAGCAGCTTTAGAAACTTACCAGTGGCGGTTTAAAAATTAAAAACTGATTTTTTTTTCGTTTGTCACACGCTGTAGCTAAACAAAGGCTAACCTAAGACCCCTATTTTTGACCACAGAATACGCTACTGGATTGTTTACCTCTACTTAAGAAACACCCTGTATATCGCGATATTCTGGCAATATTAGAAATATTTAAAAAGTTTCAAACCCCGAGTGACAAACTGAAAGAATTATATAATTTATACATAGGTGTATTTAAATGCGTAGAAAAATACTGAACCAGATAAAAAATCATCCAAATCTCGTCAAGTGACGGAATCTTTAGTTTGCCAATGTGAGGCTTGCATTCGAACCGAGAGTGGACATTTTGAATAATTTTTATAGTCTTAAGATTTGTTAATTTGGTTAATAAAGGTTAACTAATGTTTAAAAATAATAATTATTGTTATGGCAACAATTATTTTTTTATTCAGACTATTTTATTTAAGATATGACATATTTTTTAAATGCTTGTAAACAAAAACAAATCGGGCCTATGTTCATACAAGAAAGAAATAAAACAAAATTCCTTTAGCATTCAAAAATTACATCAAAATTCATTCGTTGATGCTATCTCAAACCTCTTAATTTGTCTCCCACCTTCTACCCCCTTGTACGAATTTCTCAACACCAATTAAGTAATTCTTTTTCTCCTAAAAACAATGACGCGTCTATTATCCTCTCTCGTCCTTCGAAAGGACCGCTTGATTGGAAGAGCCTCTTCGCCGGGCGATAAGTCGCGCGACTAGTCGTCGAAACCGCCGCTTGGTGGCGCTGCCCGCCGGAAGTGTAGCCATAGCAACTCGGCAGCCACATCGATTGCCGCCGACGGCTGGCTCAGGGGCGGCGGCGGAATCCGAAATTCACAATAGAACTTGCTGTGAAGTAGTCATTACAAAATAATTCTTGAAAATTTGCTTCTTCAAAAAAATATGTACCCTGCGTTTCAATAACTTTGATAACATTTTGACCAGCTGTAACTTTTCTGTTTTTAAAGATATCGGAATGAAGCAAAAACCATATTGCATAGTGGACTAGAAACTTTTTTTTATTTGAAAAAAAAAAAACAAAACACCAATGATTTTGAGAGATCTTAACCTAACTTATATATTTTTTAATGGAGCGCCCTGTATATTATTGGATATTTGGATTCTACTCAAAATTCCAAGCATATTTTAAAAAGCATATCCTATAATCTTCAACTGTTTCTGAGAAATAGTTTTACAAACATGTCAAATTATCATAAAAATTGTTCTACTTGTCTGCCATTTTCCTCAACACAACAAAACACTAAGGCCCGATTGTTACCAGCACGACTCAAGCAATGCTGAACTTCAGCCTTAGCTCAGTGCAAAGTGTGTCATGAACAAAACAATTTGTTTACATTTTGACTTATATTATACAGACGCCATTTTCTCAGAAACAGTTGAAGATAAGTATATATGATATGTTTTTTAAAATATGCTTGGAATTTTGAGTAGAATCTAAATATCCAATAATATACAGGGCGTTCCATTAAAAAAATATAAGTTAGGTTAAGATCTCTCAAAATCATTACTTTTGTTTTTTTTTCAAATAAGAAAAAAAGTTGGTACTATACTATGCAATATGATTTTTGCTTCTGATATCTTTAATAACAGAAAAGTTACAGCTAATCAAAATGTTATCAAAGTTATTGAAACGCACTGTACAGAGTGTTTTTAAATGGAGTAGTAAAAATGAGACCACAGATTCCTTAGGTGAAAATAAATCGATATAACTCAACATACCGATATCCCAAGTCGCATAATAAAAAAGATACAGGGTGTCAAATTTAAAATTTTCTTTTCGATATTAGTAAAACACAATTTTAAGTATTAAATACAGATTAGGTTTTTTCCATGTAGTTTGATATAAATAAATATTAAAAATATTCATTTGTGCAGTTGATTCGTTCCCTAAATACTACACTGAAAGAAAAAGTAAAATTGCACTATATTACTTTGGGTTTTTGTTGATAAAATTGGATAAAGTGCTGGAAAATTTTTCCCTATAACTGTATGAAATATTTGACATTTTCAACATTTTTAAATTCTTAAATCTCTAAAACCTTAAGAAATAACTATATACAAATTATATATCATTCGGTTTAAAATTTGATTCTTTTTTATTCAATTGTAGAATAATATTGGGGTTCTGTTTAAAAAAAAAGAGTGACAATTTTTTAAATTGGCAAATTGGCTCATACTTTTTGACAGCCCTTTATGTTTCCGACATTTTCCGATTATTTTCAAATGTAGCAATTCTTGGATTAGTATTGTTGAAGAAATTAAAATTAAAATTGATTATTTAGGTGTATAGACGATTTACACAAAATTGACTTAAAATTTAACGTAGAATCCTAAAATGCAATAATATACAAGGTGTTGCATTTAAAATGAACAAGTTGGTATCGACCTCCCGTATAACCAGAAGTGGCAGAAACGTGAAAATGTTTTTAAAAAGTAGACTATTGTTGGTAAGTAAATTTTTCAGAATCTCCCTGTATATGCTTTTCTATATATCTATCGCAGTCGTTCGTGGTGCAACACACCGTATATATTATTTTCTAAAAATTATCATTTTAATATTACCTTTGACACCTTTACCTTTAAAAACACCATAAATATGATCATTTTACGCCGAGAAATACGGCGACTTTAAGAGTGTATATGATTTAAAAGGTAACTTTTTGTGCAGTTGGTACCCGCCCAAGGCTTCTAATAAAAAAGATAATATAATAGATTTATTGATTACTATTATTATTGCTTATTTGTTGCTTTATAGCCTTCTCAGTGTTGGGAAGTAAAAGTAACGAAAGTAAAAACACCAAAAAAATGTGTTGTATTTATCACATCCGGTCTTCGAGGACTGGCATTAATTTAGAAATGTAAAAAGATGAAGAATGAAAGCTGTTTGACATAAAAAAATTGCATAGTTTAATTTCAATATTATAATCCATATTAATTCTGTGATAATAAAACAGTATTGAAAAGTATAGTAGGTATACACTACCTAAAATATATTGATTTAAAGTAAACATGCCTTCCCACATTTTAGTAAAAATGAAGAAGTAATTTTAGAGCTTGATTTGTGAGGGAAGACGAATCGGTTTATCAAACGCCACTGCTGGCTAGCATTTTCGTGCTAACTAGAATTATGTGTTGGGAGTCTCAAATTCTCGCTTGGTCACGATTTAATCTAAATCAAAAATAATATCGATTATTGGCACACCCAATTGCATGATTTTGCCAAATACCTGCAGAAGAATGAATGTATTATTTTAATCGAAGTGGCGTTAGTCCTAGACAATTTTGTGAAAAAGCCTAAAAACGGTATTTAAAAATTTAGTCTGGCCTTACCCTGTAATTTTTACCAATATAAATTTCATGAAACTTCCCTATTGTGTGTAACTGAACAAGTTAAAGGTACTACATTTTTGCTCATGTATAACAATATCGTTTTTTATAAACCAATTAGAAGTAGATGAGTTTAAAATTAGATTTTTTTTATAGAAAACTTGTTGAGAACCGCTGACCTAGAAAGGAATATAATATAACAAGAATACTAATCAGTTTTATTTTTCCTTAATGCAATGTTATTTTTACTTTATTCAGAATAATTTAATAGTATTTCAGATATTTGCACCAATTCGTTCAAGTTACTTAAGACTTCAAATAAAGAAAACACAATTTTATTTTGAGACTAACACTTGTTGAGTCAAGTAATTCATATTACCTAAATAAAACAAAACAATTCTTTAAACAAACAAAACTTTATCTACTAAGTATAGTAGTTTTCTTGATTTCAAATAAATTTTATTCTTAAATAAAGAATATATTGGCACAGAATATGTCCCGCTCGCATCCAATTCGACGACTGTGGTATCGCAGAACGTTAGATTGCTCCGATCACCCCTATGCGATACTGGTAAACAAACAAAATAATGCCGTGTATTGAGAATCGACGAGAATCGTTCGAGAAATGGATCTAAAGATGCTAGAAAATATCTGGAACATTCGGTTGGTCGAACTTATAGTCTGTTCTTTTGTTTGTTTGTAAAAGCACTGGTATAGATTCTTGGAGGCGGTAGAATGACCACCCTGTATCTTAAAGTATAATTTCAAATACATTTGTGAAATTATTCGTAAACCGCAGTATTTTATATCTGTGCATATGCATTTAAATTGAATATCATTATAATATTTGTATAAATTAAGTTTTTATCCAGCTATTAACATTCCATGACGCCACAAATAAAACATTGAAGCATCTAAATCCGTGACTGACCTCCGAAAACAAAAAAATCAGGTGAAAGCAAAGCACTCTTACTTTCCTCCTGATATTGGCAGATAACGCTTGAGATTTTAATACGACGGTTATGAAGTGTAACATATTACCGAAGAAAGTGTAAGTTGAAAAACGCATGTTTACGTTTGCCCAAGCAAGAGAAAGAGAAATTGCCAACACCGAAAAAAACTCAAGGGGACTCGAGAATATAGAATGTTGCTGAAGGCAGCTTTTGTAAATTTAATATAAATATGTATAGTGTGAACCAAAACTATTGTGTCATTACTGCTTTTTAAATGCTTTAATGAGGTAAAAAAAGTGAAAAAATTAATACTAGTAACAAATGAACGTCACCTAAAATTAATAATAATTGAAAAATGAATGTAGCATTTAGCTATGCTTCTAATTTTTATTAAAATTAAATAAAATTAATTATTTTTTATTTGTTTATATGCCGTCCTATAATACATCCTTATGCTAATATACAGGGTGTCTGTAAAAGGTCTTCTTGTAATTTTGCACGTCGTTATAATGTACCATTCTGAATAATTTTTAAGTAACATTTTGCTGTATTTTCAGCGGAAAAATGATGTTCTATAAGTGGCGCCCTCTACTAGTGACGTTAAAATTAAAAATAAATTTGAAATTCTCTCCCCCAAAAACCCAAGATCTTCAGAATGTACGCAAATATTTGAATTTTTTATAGTTATTTAGAAATATGGAAATAAAATGTTAACTTTGGCACCATGTATCTTTTTAATCATTAACTTTTGATTAAGAGTCTTTTCGCACGGGCCACTCAGCAGCGCTGCTAGTGGAGCCACTAATTTGTGGTTGGCATTTCGGTGGGAGTCGGCGTCTGCGCACCACCGTGGAGCTGCTAAATCTGTGGTCGCGCTCGTGTGAATAAGTCTATATAAAATAATGTTTCTTTAAAACGGACCACTCCACGGCACCTCTGAGAAGCGCTGCACGGTGGCCCGTGTGAAAAGGCTCTAAGTCTATATAAAACAATGTTTCGTCAAAAGGGACCACTCAACGGCGCTTCCGAGAAGCACTGCACGGTGGCCCGTGTGAAAAGACTCTAAGGTAAGTTTGGTAACATCGTATTATTTTGTCGTCAGAGATCTACTTTGCTCCATGTTGCATTTGTTTCAGAACACTCTGTATATTAAGCTAGAGAAACGAAACTTATTGAACATTATCTACACTTTTTGAAAAATTTTCAACCCTAGAGTGGTGGTAATAGACTGAAATAATGAACCCTTAGGTCATTTATATTCAAACATTTTTTATGGATTTAATTTTGCTCGTTTAAAAAATGTCTAAAACTCACGATTCATTTACTAACTCTCAGGTCTCTTCAATTTTTGTCAAAGAGTTAAGGGTTTGGAAAATAAAAAAATAAATGTCTTTATAGAAACTAATGAAGGCCGGTTCTCTAATTTAATATACAGGGAAGAAAATAAAATTAAATTGAATTTTTTTTTAACAAAAAAACAATAATAAACGAATTTATGTTATATTTCCTTTTATTTGCAATAAATGATGATTTCTATTTATTTTTCTCGACAACAAAGTGCGATACGAAAGTCGTTCAAACAGGAACGTTTCATCATCCGAAAAAATATAAAATTTAAAAAAAAACAGTAGTGTCCCAGGAGGCACCTTAACGAAATTATTGAAAAACTTCGTAAGAGGGTTCCACATGCGAACATAGGTCGAACTTTTTCTCGTAAGCGGTTATAAAATAAACAGGAGTACCTTTTTTTAGACTAAGATTGAAGCTACCCATATCTCCGTAGGAAGGGCCTGTAGCGAAAAAAATTATAGGAACTTGTTATCTTATTTTTTCATGTTCTATCTGCATCCGAGAGATTTACCACATTTTCCCGGCTATCCTGGATATCTAGTCTAAGGTCGTTGTGAATTATCCTGTGTTAAATTCTTAGATTTTGGAAAAGCAGACTCTGGAAGCAAACGATTTAGTTTAAGCCTTTGTTCCTTGTTACTTTGGTTTTAGAACTGTATAATATTTCGGGACATACCAGAAACGATCACCGCCATCAAAAAAGTCAGAAGTGATCGATCCCTTTCCGGAATCTCGACGTCGATCTGGGTTCTCACGTTCCTTCCCGGCAACGGCCGGCGATGAAACTAACAACAAACCATTAAAATTTATCACAGCGATCATAACAAATGGTCCCGTGTTGTGCGCCGGCATTGTGGAGGTCTCCGGCGATCATTCGGGTTCGGCCGAGCGCAATAACTGCCGTGAATTAATGCGAAAAGCGTACCGGCCGTCTCGCTGGAGTGCCCCCGGCCACGTGGCCGCTTGCGCCCCGTCGCCGAGGGGTGCACAGGTCGCGACTTCAGATTTCGACCCCAAGCGTTGACCTCCGATCGAGGCACTCAGCGATCGTTATTGTAATTTATACAGCGCGATTTATTGAGGTGCTTAAGGAAGACACTTTTACTATTTAAATTCAACAAAAATAATAACTTTTATCTACAACTGCTTTATAAGAGCCTTTATTTGGCACTGTTTCAGTTGAATAATGAAGGTTACATCACTAGTGGAGTAATATGACATATTATCCAGTGAAATATTAAAAAAAGAGGTCACTGCTTAATGGTTATTTTTATTAAGAACCAACAGGTTTATCCATTTGACAATGAATAGATAATTTAACTTAAACTACATTGAGGTGACATATAAGTGGTCTTATATCACTTATATCTCACCTGCACTCAGTTTATATGTGAACATACATATGAAGGAACAGCCAGTTCAATTGTCGGGGCATTAGTCCGCGGAGTAGTTGTTTTCTGCAGTATCATTTACAGATTTAAACTAAATTGAATTACTTGTTTATAAATATTAACAGCACAACTTTGGCAATTCGTAAGATTAATACCAGATGAATGCAGCTTGGTCCGTATTTGTATTAACAATGCTTACATTGCCTTTGTAAGCACTTGAAGTAGCAATTGATGATGGTAAAGTTACAGCTATGATATTACTTGACTTTTCAGCAAAGCTTTTGATACCAAAAATTATGAGATTTTGACTGTCATACTCAAGTCATGTGGAGTAAGTTATGAAGCTACCTTATTACTACGGTCATATATTCAAAACCCTATGCAAACTGTTAGGATATCTAATAGTTTTACCCAGTCACGAACACTTCATTGTGGAGTTCCGCAGGGATCAATCTTAGGTCCCTTATTATTCATAATATATACAAGTAAATTTATCAAAATTGCTAACCATTGCACCATGCATATTGTATGCTGACGATATGCAGATTTGCTATTCATTTTTAGCCGATAACTATGACCAAGTCAATCATAAAATGATCACCATCTTTAAACCAGTGAATAAACAACATACCGTTATTATGACACATTCTGAGACACTATGACACTGAGTTTTGTTTTCATAGGTTGCTATAACGTTAAATTAAATTTACGCGGCTGGTGCGCTACACTGTCACCAATTTCTTTGAATATCTCAGAAACAAGGCCAAACGTCGAAAAAAAACAGGAGACGAAAAAGTTTCGAAATTAATCAGGTCAAAGTGGTGTGTAGATGTTTTATTGAAATTAATTATGTTTTTTGTAGTTTTGAAATAAAGTAAGAGGGGGGTAGTATACAAAATACACTTCTCAGAGGCCTAGGTAGTTCAAACTTAAGAAGCTTATGTAAGATCATAAGGAGTGTTTGTGTTCCTAATTTCACTTAAATCAAATAAGTGGTTCAAAAGTTACGAGGGAAAAACGAGAAAAAAATTCCTACTTCAACGCCCTCTATCTAGGAAACGATGCGTTTTAGGAAATAAGTTTATATCACAAATGAACATTATTTTAACCTGTTATATCGATTCCTGAAGTTATCAAGATTAAACCTGAATCACCCTGTATAAATGAAGTGTTATAAAAATATACTACTAACATCAACATTTGAGTACTAATGACATTATGAGTAAGAATTTGTTTCTTCTTTTGACAGTTTTGTAGATTGCAACCAACAATACACCGCTGCATTTAGTACATTTAAGATGCTCTACACTGTATATTCTCCACGCTCTTAATTTATCGTTCCTTCGAACTAGGTTCGCCGCTATCGAACGCAATACGTTGGCGCTGATTTATAGGCTAGATGTCTCGCAAGAAATATGCTGACAGGTTTGTTTGTAGGGCTATTTGTTACAACCAGTCCATTTCCTCGGTTACACGTAATTTGTAAATAATACATAGCCCAAATTCTTAAGGTACCAAATAGGAACAAATATCTATGTACAGGGTGATCACACGTAAACGTTAGACTCGTTAGTAATTTTGTTATTTTAAGAGAATTATATCGGAAAATTGAAACATGCATTCAGTGATTAGTTTTTCACAAGGATTTCAATTTTCTTATTAAAATAATAATGGGGTTAGTGCACTACAGTGATATTTATATCAACTTGGTTTTTTCTTATAAATATTTTGTAAATAATTTACAATAATTTGTAAAACTTAGCCCGCCCCTGGTAAACTAAAAAAGCTAAATATATTTCAAGGACACTATTTTAAGAGGTCCTTAATAGTGTCCATCACATAAAATTTTTATTATATAACTTTAAAAACAAATCTTTGTAAGGAGGGTCTGTAGAAAAAAATTTTTTAGAAACTATTTATCTTATTTTTTCATGTTCTATTTACACCCGAGAGATTTCTCACATTTTCCCGTACACCCCGGATAAGTTGTCTTATTAACTTTTTGTTTAATTTTTGAGGAGAAACGTCTCCCGTACCGCCGCCGCTGGATGGCGCAGGACGACGAGAGAGAGCCAGTAAGCTGGCGGGCGGGCCGCAGTCCGGAGGATCCGGCGCGAGTGCGGAAAGCGGCCGCTCCGGGTGAAATTGGCCGCCCCGGGGAGGAAGTGTCCCGGAGACAGCGGTATCCGCCGGCGGCCCGCTTCCGACTACACCGGCTCCGGCCACTTCACAGGGGATTTATTTTATTTTACGTTACGCGGCATTCGCCGACCATGCCGCCATCCCAAGCGTTAGCTACGGGGATGTTTTATCGAGATGAAACCGCTTGTGGAAGTGCGTCGATGCCATTGATATAATTGAATGCCTAAATCTTCAGAAAACTGCACATTTATGTCTTCATAGACAAATTTTGAACCTTAGTATAAACACAATAGCAAAAAAATTACCGTAATGATCTAAACATACTTTCTGTAAACTGACAAGAACAGCAAGGATAGAAATAATAATCTTAGCACCCAGAATAAATTAATATAAAAGAACTAAAGTGCATCGTTTAGCATCGAGGATGAAATTTGCTATCTAACAATCACCCAAAGCACTTGACGACACTTTAGAATATGATACACGTTATCTTTTGCACTTCCTGGCTTAAAATGACTAATATTATTTTATATCAAGAAACTAAAGTGCATCTTTCATTATTCAATTCAAAGTAATAGCAATAGACTATACATTTCGTTCTATACAACTAATGTCACCACATTCAATGCTCTTAATTCCTATCATCAAAGACAATGTATCAATGAACTAAAGCGCATATTTAGCATCGATCAATAATCACTCGATCACTGCACTTTAGTGCTACCATATACATGTTATTTTTTGCACTCCTTGGCTTAACATGGACTAAAACTGATTGATGCATATCAAGAAACTAAAATGCATGTTGCAATATTAAGTTCGAACTAATAAAATGTATTGACAGCCCATTTATTTTGTTAAAAAACTATACTATTAATATCACGAGCTTCAAATGTCAATATTACCTAATTCTTATCATCAAACACAATATGTCGAAGAACTAAAGTGTATTTTTGGAATCGATCAATCACTAAATAAGACTTTAGTCTTGTGATACACATGTTATCCTTTGTCCTTCTTGGCTTAAAATGACTAAATTATTGCATATCAAGAAACTAAACTGCATCTTTCAATATTTAATTGGAAGTAACAGTTTCAATATTTCCTAATTCCTATCGTCAAACACAATGTATCAATGAACTAAAGTGCATTTTTAGCATCGATCAATAACCACTCGATTACTGAAATATATATATGTTATTCTTTGTACTTCGTGGTTTAAAATTACTAAAACTAGTTGTGCTGATAGGCTACTTATTTTGTTTAAGAAAACTATACCTACAATTAATGTGACCACGTCCAAATTCCCTAATTTGTATCATCAAACACAATGAGTCGGAACTATACAATTAATGTCACTACGTTCAAATGTCAATTGTCAATATTCCCTAATTCTTATCAACAAATACAATGTGTAAAAGAACTAAAGTGTATTTTTAGGATCCAGGAGCTATTTGCTGCAGAAGAATATCTACTAAACTGAACTAAAGTGTATTGTTAGCAGCGTGGGCGAGGATCGATGTCATACAATAACTCTAACTTACTAAAATGCTCTTTAGTTCTACAATATACATGTCATCTTTTGCACTTCCTGGCTTAAAATGACTAAAACTACTAACTAAAACTGATTATTGCGTGGCAAGAAACTAAAGTGCATTTCAATATTGAGTTCGAAGCAATAGTTGCTATTTTAAAAGAACTAAAATACAAATTTTAGTATCGACACTTTAGTTTTTCCTTATCTTATGTCTTAAAGATGTATGTCTTTGAAAAGGGCGCTTCTTGGGCCTAGGACACTGAAATTTTACATACTTATACATACATACATATTTTTATATTTTGACAAAAATTTTATTGTATCCCATAGAGAAACGGCACAGATTTCAGAATTTTCAAGGATTACATGATTTTACTGATTTGAAATTCATTCCTCTTTCACAAAAGTAGTTGCATCTATCTGGGGACACAGTGTATGTTTCTAAGACGTTCTTTATTATTGTTTCTCTTAACGCGGTATAAAAAATCGTTTAGTTGTGAAATCGGAGATCGAGACAAGATCATTTAAGCATTAAGTCATTAATTACGAATAAAATGAGCGGCGGTTAATCGGTTTTGTAAAAGTGGACGGCGGCTGGTTCGAGGTGTGGCATCTGGTGTTCGAGGCACGTCGAAATCGTCTATTCTACGGTTCAATCGCGGGTACTTTTACTTTTTAATTATGTCGAAACGATTTTTATACACTGTTTACGTCGACGAATGCAGGTGGGTAAATAGGAAACACCGCTACAAGTAAAATAACTGATTGTATACTCTATGGATACGACTTTAAAGACATTTAGAAGAAAAGACACACTTTGTCAGGGGAGCGTGGTAGCCATTTAAGCGACTTTCTTCTGCCCAGCCATTGATTTGGGAAAACTTCGAGGTGTTTATTATTTTTTTATATTTGAGGGAAAAAAATATAAAGTAAGGAAGGTATGAAAACGATTAATATGTAGAAGTAGATAACGTTTTTTAAAGAACAAAAGGTGTCATTATTAATGAGACATTAAAAATAATTTTATCCCATTTTTTTTTTGATGACTAAAATAAAAAATAGGTATAACCTTATACCGAGGGGGAAACCACTGAGATATTTTGCTGTACAAGCTGTAGGTAATGAAAGGAACTTTTTGCATTTTTTGGGTATTTGTGTGTATTTATAGGTATTTTTAGGTACTTTGTGTATTTTTGGGTACTATCAAGGTAATAATGGGTATTTACTGGGTATTACGAAAATAATTAATGGATATTTTAAAAGAAAACTAGTATTTTCCCGCCAATTTTTAAATACAATGGCGATTGCGCATGCGTTATGCCGATGGCACAGTTTAAATATAAGAAAACAACTGACCGGTAATTATAAAAAATATTAAAAGTAGATATAAAAATATTTTCTGTAAAATTTTCGGAGGCACTGTTAAACCACTATGTGGCCTTTTATTGTCTTTGTAAACCTTTAGTTTAGAAAATAATATAGGGTGATTCGAATTAGATACATTCTATTGCAAAAATAATGACATTTCCTCAAATCAGTTTTTTGACTACTGGATGTTCTGTGTAGAAATTTCAATAGATTTCTGTGGGCGAGTGGAACAACTAAGAACTAATGTTTAAAATTGAAAGTTCATTTCATTAAATAAATAGCCAAATTCAACTAAACAGTGCCATTATTATTGCAATAGGTTGTACAGTTCAGTACCGTGTATTTACACTTGCTAATGAAAGATTATGGTTGTACTAGAGACACCGATGGTACCCGATAAGTATTTGGGATCCGGACAAAAACCGAATATTATGATTTCATAGACGAGGAAGAAGTTTGTTTTTAGTTAGCTTGAAGAGGGCATGGTGTAGGTCTTGGCACCCTTCTTGGGTGTGTCAATGAGTTTATGATACATTTTATGTAATGCAAAATGTTTTTTCCAGATTATTTACGTAGATCTGTAACTGGAATAATTTCTAAGGAAATGAAAGACAGTTTTGGAAAATTAAACGTATATTAAGTAAAATTGTGGGTCATTTAATGTATTTTTAGTTTCTTAGATATCTGGGTATTTAAGGGTATTTTTGGGTACTATTCGGTATTTCTGGGTACTTAACGAGATTTTTAGGTACTTAAGGGTATTATTGGGTAATAGTCATAGGTATTCTTTGGGCACTTGAGGGTAATTCGTCATTTTTGGGTATTTTTGAGGTATTTGCTTATTTGATGAGGTATTTTTTTGGGAAAATAAGGTATTTACAGGTAACATTTTAAAAAAATGGTATTTCATTGTACTAATTTCAAGCAGTGGTTTTCTCTTCGCCTTATACTTATACAGGGAACTCGAAAAAATAATGTGTAAGATCATATATAACATTTTTTCAAAAAGTCAATATTAACGGAGGTGCGTAACCCCAAAGTTATTTTTTTTTAATTTCTGTTTTCCCTATAACCTTTTTTAATAGTGGAACGATTTTTTTTTCAAATTTGGCACACTTGTTACAATTTCCGTAGCATATGAGTTAAAGTAAAGTTTCAAAGTTACTTCTGAGGAAGAGAGCGATATTTCAAACGTAAAAGATGCTACCAATGTTAAAATAAATTAGTTAAATGTTTATTTTCTCATAAAAAGTTGCATATCTGCTTTTATCTTGTATGAACAAAGCATAAGGTTTGAAATGGATACCCTAAGCTGCAAAAAAGTTCTGCCATTTAAAGGAAACATGGTGTGCCACAAGCAGCGCCCTCTATTAGTGACGACAAAATTAGAAACAAATTTGAATGTCTCACCCGCAAAAACCCTCGAGTTACAAATTTTATGTAAATATTTGGATTTATTAAGAATATATTTACAAATATCGAAAATAAAATTTTAACTTTGACACCCTGTATCTTTTTTATTACGGAACTTGGGGTATAGGTATGTTAGGTTAAATCGATTTATTTTCACCCAAGGAATCTGTGGCCTCATTTTTGCTGCTTTATTTAAAAACACCTTGTAGAGCCTTCTGTTTTACAAAAAATGTTATAAATCATTCACTTTAATAGTGAAGTAGACGACAGACATCAATTTTTTTCATAAGTGATCTCGTGTATACTACTGGGTGTTAGTTAAGGCGTATTGGATAAAATTCCACAAAAAAAAAACGAGGGAAAAGTTTCCTCTTACACCAAACAAAGCTCTTTTACCGGTTGCAGGCTCACGCGCCGTTGCAATATCCTATTATGCACCGTCACATAATAGTCGGTGTGTCGGAGTTTTCATTTGTTCCTGAAACTGAAATCCCTGAAATCCAGCCGGGCGAACGCCGCAATTGTCAGTCGCTTCACACTGGGGCCGCTAGAGGCGCCACTTAACGCAAGTGACTAATGAATAGGGACTGATTGGATGTTCTCGCGTCTCTCTCTGGCGTCTGGGGTTGTCTACTGTTGTTTCTCTCGTCTCCCTGCTGCTCTTTTTCCATTTAGAGTACCCCTTTCGCGGGACTGTTAGCGTCAAATCGTTGGGAGGCTGTTATACAGTCATTATTTTTGAAATTGAGAATTTTTCGAAAAAATCCCCTGGCATGTCAATTTTGTTTTTAAAAAAAGCACTTTTTGACATACGACCCAGATTTGTAACATCATTGTTCGAAATATGACGTCATCGACAGTTTTTTTTACTGGCAACCTCCAATTTTAAGCATGCCATTTTGAAAGAGCGTGTTATTCTACATACACATCATGAAAAATTATGGTGTTACATAAGAAAAATTTCAAGAAAATAATGTTTGAAGATTTTAAAATTTAATTTTCACCGAAATGTATCACCCGTGAAGGGGGAGAATCCTAAAAACATATATAAGCGGTTAGTTTCGCCGCTGGAGTCAGTTTATATTGAGCAGCTAAACGCGAGCGTTATACGAATAACAGAAACGTCAAAATACAGCGTTGACAGATGTGAAAAATAAAGTTTGTTTATCTACGTGACGTGTTTCCACGCTAACCCAACATAGAGGTTACAATATGATATCAAAGAACCATTAACTGTCATCAAATGCAAAATGATGGAAACCTACTAGATATTGACGTATAAATTAGATTTTTTTACTCAATAATTGTACTATTTATCAACAAATAAAAAAATATAGTTTCAGTAAAAAAAGTTAACTCTCAAAAAAATGTAATGAATACTTTATTTCAATGACTCTTGACTGGACGAGGAAAATAAAAAACAATCGCTCAGAAGAACCAGCCTAAATACGTTGCCAAATTTTACTTCTTACGTTCAAAACGTTTAGGAGAAACTAAATAAAACTCGTAACTCCTTAGATCAAAAAATTTTTATATAAAATGCCTATATTAAAATCGGTCGTACAATCTAACCTCAATTTTTTTGCACATTATTCGGGATCACCCGAAGTGTTAGTAATGATTGGTTGAAAAACATGAATTGTACTGCAGAATCTACATCTAATAATTTGTCTAGTAAAGTAGGAGCGAAATGATAATACGTCTCCTGGCTCGGGCCCTCGAACTGCTCCATAGAACCCATCCCTGTGTATCGCGGGGGCCTGGCGCTGAAAATTGGCGCTTTAAACTGCGAGATGTGCCTCGTAATAATAGCAATTTTCCTCGGCATTCTCCCTCTTCTACCCCGTAAAAATAGCCACTGCCTGTGACAGACGAGGAGATTCTAGTGCGGGAATTATTATGCATCGCGTCGGAGGAGGCCATTACAGCTATCTGTCCGCGGTGCGAGATTGCCTTTTGTTTCCGCGTTCCATTGTTCTTCGTTGATTGCACGTGTCGATGTTGGCAGGTAGTGCTGTTCAGTATTTTTTTATTACTGAACGTCAAAAAGTGGGCAATTGCTTTTTCCCAGTGGCGTGTCACACTTTCGGGTTTTGGAGAAAGGACAATGTTAAAAATAGCCGATTTTTGGCTTATCCGGGGGAACGCATAAATCATAAAAAAAACAATTGATTATTGTTAATTAACATTAGAAATGGCCCAGACATACGTCAGATAGCTGGGGAAATGTCGCTACTACCCCTAAACTTATATAAACTACCCTTAAATAGCTTTAAATGGATAATCATTAATTATTGTTATAAAATTTGTGTAAAATGAAAAAAATGCTTGAAAATGATTTGAACAGACAGTATGTCAATATAAAAAGTGATAAATGACTGTAAAAGTGCCCATTCAATGGCGAAATAGCGTCAATTGTTCTCACTTTGCGAGCGCGTACTGAAAAAATGGCAATTTACCCTTGCGCCCATTTTTCAGGTCGCAATAGTATAAATGAACCTTAAAAGTGATTTAAGCATTTTTTTCATTCTAAACGAATTTTATAACAATAAATAATGATTATCTATTTTAAGCTATTTAAAGGCAGTTTATATAGATTTAGGGGTGCAATTAATATTTCCCCACTTACTTAACGTACTCTAGTATCAGTTTTTGCATTTTTTGACAGTAATCTATAATTTTTTTCTAGCAATAGGCGTTCCCTTGAACATTTAAGCATTATCTATTTATCTATTTTTGATGTCAAAATAAGCTCACCATTAGCTTTTGAAAGTCGTTTTTTTAATTTTTAGGGGTGGAATGGACATTTTTACAGTTATTTATCACTTTTTATATTGACATACTGTCTGTTCAAATTATTTTCAAGCATTTTTTCATTTTACACGAATTTTATAACAATAATTAATGATTATCCATTTAAACCTATTTAAAGGTAGTTTATATAGGTTTTAAGGGTAGTAGCGACATTTCTCCAGCTATCTGACGTATTTCTGGGCCATTTCTAATGTTAATTAACAATAATCAATTGATTTTTTTATGATTTATGCGTTCCTCCGGATAAGCCAAAAATCGGCTATTTTTAACATTGTCCTTTGATTGTAGGACGTTGGTAATACGGCTCCCCTAGATTCTTTTTTCTCATAGATTTAGGAAGAGCAAGATAAGCCAAAGATTATTGCGCGTCCTACCAATATCCCACCCTTTCACCCACCAATCAGAGACATCAATGTGAATAATGCTATATTACAGCTTGTTTTGATCGTTTGCTAACATTGTTTGTTGGTGTAGTTTGATATTACATAAGTGTCCATACTCGAGCCGTATTTAATGTAATGTTGTTGTTTACTACTACTTTGGTACAAATAAAAATGTACCTAATAATTATTAACTTCTGGGTAACAAAATAATGTAATTGGGAATAAAATAAAATGTGATATTATATAAGTACGAGAACTGGCTTGCTAAAGTTTTAGAATTATAAATTTAGATTTCTTGAAGAAAAAAGAAAGGACTTTTTGATAACTAAATTTAAGGACAGAGGATATTTTTGAAATATTCTATGTACCACATTCATATAGACGAAAAAATTTGAATATTCATTTTAAAGAACAAAATGTAGTGTCACTATTCGAATTTAATTAAGCTAATTTCATCTATACAGGGAGTTCTGAAGAACACTAGTATAAATTCAGAGCCTGATAGATTTTCAAAAAGTATTACAATATGTTCCTATAAACCATGGGCGTATATTTTTCCGTTTTCAAGATACAGGGCGTTGAACATAATTTTTTAGAATCTAGTTTCGGCCCTATCTTCCACAAAATTGAACCGAATGAACTGAAATTTTGTTTTGTGGAATATCTGGGGATGCTAAATGCTATGGAGTTATTAATTTTTAGCTATAATATACAGGGCATTCACTGCAATACTCCGTGGGAACATGTTAGGCCCTAACTTTGTCCCTTTAATGACTTGCTATTATGGCAAATTTTATTTTAAACATCTTGGGATGTTATAGTTTAAAATACTACTAATTATTTTATGCAAACATCGTCGACTACTGTTAATATTGTTGCTATTATTAGTATTAACAGAATTTAATTCCACAACAAAATAAGATGTATAAAAATGTATCGCCGTGAAATGCACCTTGCATTAGTGGCCTACAGATGTCGTCAGACGTCGTCTGTAGATGTTAAATAATATTTTGTGTGACAAGTGCAATTGTCGTGTGGCAGCGTGATACCAAAGACGTTTCCCGAGTACACAAAATACTATGCTGAATACTTTTTAAATCACATTGAACAACTGTTGCCATGCCGGTAAACGTGTGGCAGTGTTGTTATGTATTTGTGTATATTTGCTTGTATTTTGTTGTTATCCTTTGTGTATTTTCCCGACGTAAGTAATCGACCTGGTCATGACCGCCAAACCAAGTAGGTACCTCGCTTTACAGAAAAAGAACGGTCAAGGGAAGGAGAGGCCCACAGCAAGTACAAAAATCTTTGCAGGTTTTAATTTAAACAAGTAAGAAAGCAGAAAATGATACAACATCCTTAAAATCTCTCCAAATATCAATCCTGGAAATAAATATTAGTAAAGTAGGTGCTGCTTTCCTGTGCTGCCGTACCGTATTTCTCATTAAATCATTAAATAATAATCTACATTTTGTAAAGATTTTTTTTCTTTCAAAGCGGCTTAAACTGATACACGTGTCAATGCGGTGACTTGTCACCACGTTTGACACCTTTGACTTTGGCGGAATAAACCTAACCTCGCGGGTGACAGAAGGTCAGTGACGGCGATAAATAAGGACTTAATATATTTTGCAAAAAATTTTTTTTGCTTTATAAATAAGTTTGAAATTTTTTTAAACGGAATCACCGTTAATTCTTATTTTTTCCTATCCCCTCTTAAAATATTTGTACTAAGTTATAGTTAATCCTGTATATAATATTTTAGTATTTAATTCAAATTAAAATAATATCTATAAACTATATTTATTTATACCGGCGCATCCGGCAATTCATAGAAGCAATATTATTTCCGTTATTTGATGTATCAGTTATAGTGTAGAATATTTGCAAACCACAGCAAGATGGACACATTTGAAAGAATGAAAACTACTTCCCTTTTCCTAAACTAAAACAAAAATACTAATTATGTACAGTTTTATTTTTTCTTAATACAATATTATTTACTTTATTTAAAATTAACGAACGTGTTTGTCAACCGGTACGATTGGAGATTTATTATTGATACAATTATCCGCACAGATACCCAACCTATTGATGGGTGAGAAATAATATATGATTAAATTTTTACATCATTATTTATAATCATGTGCAGTTCTGAATAACACGGAAAGTTATTACCGCGACCACGCCTTGCCCACGCCAATGGCTTGCCTTGCAAAGGTCCAGTCCAAATGTTGATTTTTTGATGGCATCCACTGACAACTGAGCATTGACAGACTTAATTTCAAGTGATTTCCGACAGTCTCAGCGACAGTCCGCGCTTAGTAAACGACAGTTACGTTTTAAGACACGTTTCTTGTAACAACTCCCCTCCAAACTGCCAATTAGCCGCCGCCTCGTCGCAGGTGACCGCTAACCGAACGCGAAGAAAAACGCAAAATGGATTTCCAACCGTAATGGCAATATTAATGGCAATCTACCTCAAGACCGAGTTATTTCCTGCGTAGCTGCAGCCTGGCATCAGCTTCGAGTCTTGGAGAGATAGTACATTAGATAATCCGGAGGCGCGGGAGCTGCGGGCGGGGGGGCGCTCTATCCGGGTTTAATTTAAAATTAATATAGCACAGGCGGCGAACGCCGGAAATGAGCTTTAGAAAGCGCGGGGGCGGGGGTGGCGCGGAGGCGGTGCCGGCGCACCAGCTCCCGGCAGACAAGCTGATTAGGGATCCTCGGGGATAACCACTTAGCCGCCCCGGGGGCGGAGGAGGATTCCTTGGTGTTATCGTATTGTTAATACAGGGTGTTTACAAGTGACAAGTAGACTTCTAGAATATGTTTTTATGAAATTAGTGATTGTGGAATGCTCAAAGGCACAAAATTAGTAGAGGAAATGGTAGTATTGGACCCCCTTTATTTTTCATCAATCGTTTGAAATGTAATATGTAGAACTTAACACATTCTTAGAAATAATTTGGCGTTTCTGCATATACAGGGCGAGTCAAGTTTAAATAGTCAAACTACGGAAATATATATATTCTTTACGAAATTTAAATAAAACATACCTTTTATCTGTTTCTTCAACAGAGATGCAGGATGATCAAATTCAGGGAAAAAGCAAATTTACCTGGTTATTCGAAAATAGCACCCTGTTGGATATTGAGATAAAAGTTACTTGAAATTTTGTAGTCCATTTCTAGTTTGAGTATTTAAATTTGATTCACCCCCTAACCTGTACACCACTAAGTACAAATATTTTAAGATGAGATAGAGAAAATTAAGAATTAACGGAATCACCATTGAAAAAAATTCCAAACGAAAAAAATGTTTTCGAAATTATATTAAATCCTTATTTAACGCCGCCTATGCGACTTGTCCGCCACACGTTTACAGAATTAGAGTAGAGAACGTAGGCAACTACCAACACGACTGTAAAATTTCCAGTGAAATCATAATTTAATTCCTGTGTTTACTATGTGTTTACGTTGTATTTTTGTGTTCTTCAGTTTTTAGTGCCTTTTTTAATTTTTGAACGTTTTATAGTTATTAAATAAAGAAATTTGCATTGGGTGCAGATACTTTCCCACAATATCGTTCGCCGGTAATGAGTGGTTATAATGAATGAAAATGTTGTAGTTTTGCCAGTTTGTAACGAAATAATGAAAAACCAATGCAAAATAGTGGAGCTAACTGGATTAACTGTTAACCCTTACCTATCTATCAGGTCTTATTACTAATAGCAATGTTAATTTTTGTCGTTTCTGCATTTAGAAATGCTGCAAAAAACGACCGCATGGTAGTAGATATTGATAAGTGTACACTTTATCTATGGATCTAAGCCATCTCAGTCGATGCATTTATTTTCGATCTAGAATTATCCAGTGAATTTTTTGCTCATCATTTCCGGACACCCTGTATATGGCCCGATAAAGTTGCTTCAAATAAAGTTCTTATAATGCTGGTGATTTCGATGGCATAAAAGATGTTATTTGTAGATTTAATCCTAATGACAGCAGCGCCATATACACACTGCAGGACTTGCTGAAGGACCAAAATATTCGCGATGACACACGTTACATTAATAGATAAGTGCTATGGTTTCTTAATTAGTGCAATAAGGAAATCGGAATCACATGGACTATCCCTAAATTAACAATTTGACATAACGGATGATTTACAAAAAATATACGATGCCAATAATATACATAATAAAGGTACTCTTGATTCAAACTGATGTTTTAACTGATGAAATATTTTAGTAAAATTCGTTTAAAAATAAAGTTCCATGCGTTAATAAAGCGGAATTGAAATTGTAAATATATCATAGCAGGTTCTGAAAACAAAAATGCATTTGGCATCATTTGCATCATTTACAGTTCAGTTATTGATTTTTTTGTTAATTGTTCAGTTGAAAATGCAACATTTGAAAAATGTAGAGGTAGCAGATATTCGCTACATTCAGTTATCGTTTTTGCAATGAAAATGTGTTAGATATTATAGAACAATATCATAGACTATTTCCTGAGCGTAAAGTGCCCAATGGGAGAAATTTGAGAGATCAGGGAAGCTTCCGACGTACCGATGGGCAAGAGAGATTCTCGGTCTCCAGACCTAAATCCTATAGATTACTTTTTGTGGGACAATAGTTCACGCTATAAAAATAAATTCTTTGGATGAATTACAATTGAAGATTTATTTGGTACCAAATCAAGCAAAATAATAAGTTTTGAATCATTTCGGGCAATTTGACGTCGAGCTAGAAAATGTATTCAGCAAAATGAAATATTTTTTGAATATACTAATTAAATAAAGACAAGTGCAACAATTGTAAAAATGGTAAGCCAGTTACCAAAGTTCATAAACTTATTTAAAGAAAATCATCATCAGAATGGTCCCTTTAATTGAGTGTAACTTCCTTAGGAAGAATTCTTAGGTCTACGTTTATATAAAGAAATATCCTTTTTGTCATTGAACACCCTCGAGAAATATTGACTCCTAATTTCGGAACATTTAATTTAATATACATATATATTTTAATTTTGCCACCCTGCAAATTGAACATAGAAATATTGTGTAGTTTGTACTACATCGACCGCCTGCAAGCAAACGCTTTCTGTCGGATGAACCAGAAACCACCCCTTTTACTACCACCTCCCAACAAACTAACTCCTACGAACGCCCTCTCTGAGAACAGAGTCACATTAAGGATGGACGTTAGCAGAACGCTTTGCGTTGTTATTCCTGCTGAACGGACGGTTTCAGCAGGAGAAAAGGAAACTATCTTGCTACAAGGAAAATCGCTGTGACGCTAGGATTCTATTTAACCCTAGCAGGACTCTCGAAGCAAGAAAGTAAAACAGGTGCCCTGTTTTTATTGACATTTGCTTCTTTATATACGAAAAGAGTGGAAACTGGTAGAAGTAGACTTGTGTTTTTAAAAAGTCCTGCGGATTGAATGGAAAATTTTATAAAAAATATCCATAAATATATTTATTTAGGGATCCAAAGCTTGCACACAGGCGAAATTACAGGTCCTCAAAGTGGGGCCAAATATTTTTAAATAAATTAATATCTCTGAATTGCTTTAATAATAATAATAATAATAATAATAATAAATTTATTTTCCTTTTGACAACTTACATTGTATAGGAATAGTCATATAACATTGAAAAGAACGAGTAGAAAAAAGACTAGAGAAAAACGGAAACAAAATACAAAAAAAAAACAAAAATAATACAAATGAAGGTATAGGCAGAGATCACACAAATTCACTCAAACTATAAAAGCATTTATTCAATAGATAAAGTTTTAATTGTTTTTTAAACAAGATCAAACTATTTATATTTTTAATATATACTGGTAATTTATTAAAAACTTTTTTGCTTATAAAGTTAGGTGAGGTTTAACTTGGAATAACCAAATTTGGTACATGACTAAAGTTTATTATTGGTTTTCTTTGACTATGAGTAAATTGATGCACTGTCACCTTTAAAATTATACCCAACATTTTTTCCATTGATCGAATTTAAGAAGAATGATAATATTCCGCGCAGAATTGAATTTAAAACAGTTTTTTAATTCTGTTAATTTTTAAAAAATTTTTTAGGATTTCAGAAGAAATAAAAGTCAGCAGTAGGCTTTGCCTTTAAAATTTGGCAGTTAGTAATAAAACTAGTTTATTCCTGCTACTGTTTATTGTTGAAAATGGCTGGAAAATTTACATTCAGCGAACAAGTTGACATGTTACTTGTTCTAGGTTTCTGTGAAGGAAATTGTAAAAAAAGTGTGGAAGAATATCGTAGGAGATTTCCAAATCGAGTGATTCCCCATAGAGAAACATTTTCTAATGTTGAAATATGGGCTCGACAGACAAATAAGTTTTTCAATAATATCCGAGAACATCCTAGTAGTATAATAAGGGTACAAGATGAAGAAATTATTTTGGAAACGGTTGAAAATGAATCGCAAATAAGTACTAAACATTTATCTCGGGAAACTGGATTATCATGAACTTCTGCACACCGAATTCTTAAACGTAATCTAGTACATCCATATCGTATTCAAAAAGTGCAAGAGCTATTGCCTCAAATTTGGATCGCCAAGTGACCTTTTGCGAGTTTATCTTGCATCAGGATATTAATTTTCACTTATAATACCACTAGAACTTCAATTATTACTGGAAATTTTTTCGAGCACACGAATATTTTAGACGAGGGAGAATTTTCTAAAAAATATTCGTGTGCAAGAAAAAATGTCCAGTTCTTAATTGAAGCTAGAGTGGTATTCGGTAAGAAAATTTCACAATGAAGTGTTAAAAAATATCGACAAAAATATAAAGATATTAAAATTTTTTGATTGTTTTGAAGAGACAGAAATAATAAAAAATAAGTTGATAGTAGTTCAGTCTTTCAGTTTTCTAAAAATTTAGTCTACTGAAGTTGGTAAAAATATATTTTATTGCAAAAAAACTTGAAGCAGTATATATAATCAAAGTAACTTACATACATATAACATTAGGTTAAATAAAATACAACTAACCGACTTTAGTTAAGCAAAATAATAAAAAATAAGTCAATAGTAGATCAATCTCTCAGTTTTCCACATACTCATTTTACTAAAGTTGGTAGAAATATATTTTCTTACAAAGAATCTTAAGCACTATGTAATATCAATAAAATTCATATGTATATATTATTAAGAAGGCCATGCAATCCATGTCAAACAAGGTAATCGTGACTTTTGACGTTATTTGATTTTATTGAATCATTATCACCGTCCTGAAGATTCTGGACGCGCGGAATAGGTTTTAAACCATTTTTGTGAATGACTTCTCATGACGTAGTTTGATTAATTTGGACGCGGGCTACGTTCTACCATATTTAGATTTTCTTCTTCCACTGTTACACCAGCTTGCCTCTCAGAAGTAATTCTCACACTGGGAAACATTCCTGTTTCACGTGCATTGTTCAGGACTGTATGGAATACATTTCTATTTGACACTCTTCCTGTTCGGAAAGCAACATCGATATTCAGCAACTGCAGAAATGTCAAAATAAATGTGACAATTAGTCGCTAATGTGACTTTGGTTTAAAATGCATGACCTACTCAAAATAAAATATCAATAACAGATTTTGCAAAAATAGCAATAATAGTATATTACATACCTAGCGGAGAAGTAGATCATTACAGAGACCAGGCTTTGTTAGAGCTAAAATCCGTGGCTGGAATGATCCTTCCCGCGTGGTATATCTACTATTTTATTAAAAATCGCTTAGTTATAAGCTTTTGAAAATATTAATTTTAAGAAAATTTGTTATCATAATTTAATATTTTTTTCGACAAAGAACTCCATGAAACTGTTGCTAGGCAATATTATTTGTTTATTGGTTTTGACAATTAGGTCAAAAAATATTCTTTCTGTTAAGAAATTTTAATCTTTTTACTTAAATAAGTACATAATGTCTTATTTTGAATTAACCTGTACTCCTCCGGAAGTACTCCGAGCATTTTTGAAAAGGCAGAATGCTGGATATAAATCTAAAAAATTCAATGTTCTCTCAGAAGAAAATATCAGTACCTTCTTAAATAAGACTCCAGAGGAATATCTTGATCAAATGGTAATATTTCTACTATTTAATTCATAGCAATTATTTGTTTAATGGTATATTTTACTTTAAGGTTGCTTTAACAGTTGGCATATCTAAATGGATAAAAATAATAAAGCTTCACAAGACCTGGCCACAATGCCTTGATATTCGACCAAGGATGCCAGTAATACCTGATACACCCTGTATAATCAGTCTGTGTCCTTTGAAAATTTAGTCCCGCGGGGTCCGACGGCGTCCCGTCGGCCGCTTAAGCCCCCTCGGCGGGCGTCCCGCCATACATCAAAATGGAAAACATGCTAATGTAGTTCCTTTCCAGTTTCCGTATCAGTCATGCACTGTATAATTGAATACATCAGCGCCGGTGTCCGTTGTCAGTCCGTAATAAAACACGATTTACATTCGGCGTATCGCGATCGCCATCGCCCCGTATTTATGGCAGCGAAATGTAGATATTCGGCGGCGGCGGCGGCGGCGGTGCGACCCACCCCAGGCCCGCTTGATTAATAGACTGCGATCCGCCCGTTTAGTAGTTCGTAAGTTTCGTACTAGGGGTCGGATGATCTGATAACGGCTCCACGCTCTGACGAAACTCCTAGCTGATTTAATGGGGATGCGGGGATGATGGCGATTGTTTTTATGCTCATCTCAGGAACGTTGTGTTATTTTGTACGGCGATAACAGATAGGAGGACTGGTATATGATTCAATATAACTAACAATATATACTGACGTATAAAATTAAGGAAACAGAATATACAGGGTGAACCTTAAATAACTACAAATATTTTAACCAGCAATACAGTTCACTGTGTAGAACACATAGTTAATAGTTTTTTTACAAAGAAATCACGAATAGAAAAGTCAAATTTTAAATAAATTTCATAATTTTTCAATGGAAAATCGCTGATCCGGGAGTCATGGTGAATGTAAATTCCACAACGTTGCCAGTGTTATACTAATGTCTTCAAATAGGCTCTAACAGAGTTGTATTTCACGAAAAATATTAATTGAATACACAAAAGAAAAAACTGCCCATGAAAATAATAAGACGATTTAAATATGTTTTTTCCACGGTCGGGAGTAGAAATCAGTTTCTATGACATCAAAATTAAAACAGAAGTAGTCGATTATTCCCAAGGGAGTATAATGCTCCCAAGGGAGTTTACATTATGGAAAACGTTTTTCATGCAAAAAAAAAGATAACATTGAAATTATTTATTGACATTTAAATTAAATGTTACATTTGTACAATTTTCAAAATTAATATTAGAAGGAATATTACTTTCGCTTACATTTACAGTTTTTGTGATTGCGCTAGTAGTGGTACCTACTAAAACCTGATTAGCAATTTTGGTCTTATTTTCAATGGAGTTCTCGACATAACCCTCAGCGACTGTCGTTGATTTCCAACCAGCATGACGCTTTATTATCGTGATATCCACACCAGCATCTGCCAGTAATGTCGCTGAAGATCTTCGTAGGCAGTGACCAGTATAACATGCAGCATCAGGTAATTTTAAATACGAAGCCACTACACTCGGAATTTTTCCCATGGTATTCTTGCCAACTGTCTGCGAACTACATTTTCCTGCTTTGTAGTACAAAAAAAGGCGCTTATGCTTGGCGAGGGGAGGACGAAGGGACAGGTATTTTCGAACCAATTCAAGCATATTTCCCACATCGGTAACCAGAAAGGTTCGTGGAATCTTTGTCTTAGTGTTTGGAATTTTTGCAATCAAGGAAGAGTTAACTTGACTAGTTCATCAGTTCGAAAAGCTCCGGCAATCCCCAGAATTAATCCAACCTATAAAAAATCAAAATACTTAATAATTGAAATACCTAACAACAAAAGTAATCTTACCTTAATCATTAAGAATTCTTTGTCATCTGCGCTTGATATCCGTCACAGGTTCTTTTCAGAAATGCGATCAGCTTGGGGAATTTGCTTATATCTATGTTGTCGGAAATTATCAAGCATGACTTAACCATAGAATATTGCACCCATAATGTGGAAGACTTGTAATTCTTTGCATTTTCACTGAAGTATGCCAACAAAACATTCTCGCTGTATACTTGAACATTTTTCTCGGCGCACCACTTTTTGAACCAATTGTAGGCTATATCGTATAAAGATCTTGACTTCGTAGGCAGCAAATTGCTTATTGCAATATTTGCAGCCTCCACAATCTCTTCCGACTCACAATTATTCATTGTGCAGTAAACAAACTTTAAACTAAACCAAACTAGCACCTTAATTTGACAATTCTTTTTGTTTGTTTATTTTGTAGTTATGACAATAACTCAACGACTACTAAATAAATTCTCAAATCCGAATACAATAATTCTGGTGCTACTTACTTCATAATGACAAAATATGTGTTTTTAAGTTAATGAGACCGTGGAAAAAATAGTATATACCATTCGGGAGAGATGCTATTTTGTCCTCGGTGCGGTGGGTAATGTATTATACGTTAGTGCCGCAACTCTTTAGATGCGTCAAGCAGTGTATTACTTAAAGAAACCATTAGTTTAGTTCGGTTTCAGAAGATGCAAAAGTATCTGATATTAACTTTCAATTTACGTATATTGAAATTATCAAATCCCTTTCCACAAATTTTACATGTTTTGTTTCTACTTGTAACTTGCACACAGCTTATTTCTTTGCACTGGACCATACTTGTGCACCAGTATTAACATAACCTCTTTGTCGACCTCGACTATCAATCCTAGAGAGTGGCTGGTACGGGGCATTTCACCTACTGCTCGTGTCATCTACCTGTTACCTGTGCCTGCGGCACTAGTTTCCTTTTTGTATGCGATTGACACTGTTTTTAAATATTTTACTTTGCCTTCTGTTGATATTGGGGGCATGCATTAAGCTAGTTATTTTGTTATTCCATGTTTTGTGTTTATTTTTAATATCTGTTTCACACACTAAACTAAAATAACTAAATGGTTAACACTGACACGTTGTTCGAGGTTATGTGACGAAAATTAAGGTGGTAATTAATCTAAGGTGTTATTTGAATATCATATTATTTTTGTTATTCTTCATAAAATTATTTAAGGGTATAATTTGTGATTGAATCTTTCTAACAGTGTACAATGGCATTAGGTACCTTCTGAAATGTGGATAACTGTTTAAATAGTTGGCTTTTCAGTAAGTAGGTGAGCCTTTATGCACGTTTATGGATAATTTTTGGAATCATTGAACAAAGTACTTCCTAACCACTTTAATTGATAGGATCCAACTTGTGGAAATTCATATTTTAATAGTTTATGATAATTTTACTGTTTTTAAATTAGAAACAACAGCAAAAATTGAATTTACGTTAAACAATTATTTATCTTACAGACGATATGGCAACCTTGCCTTCAGTAAATCATATAGTTTATTTTATTAGGCTACATCAGTCTATCTGGTCAGCGGTCCTCAAATGTGGGCATTTTTTTTATTAATATCTCCGTAAATATTTGAAATTTTTAAAAATGACTTTCTCTAGACTTATTTATATGACGAACTACACCTGGACGGCTATTCTGGAAATTTAGGAGTAGATTTTCTCTTGAGAAAGGGGCGGAGTTCTCCGCAATTGAAAACTATGTTATTCTTGACAACCACGGACTACTCACTTCCCAGAATAGTAGGAGAACTTGTTTCTCATGGTATGTTATAGGAGAATTTTAAGTCTCCTGAGAAAATTGCGCTTCTAACCCAACTTTTAGATAATGTGATATTGTGAACATGAACCTAAAAGCCCGCTTTACATTAACAATTTATTTGTCAATTAATTGATCAAGTGGCTCCGTCAAGTTAATTGACAAATGTAATACGAAAACTTGGACGTCAAATTAATTGATGAAGAACTTCGTCAAGTTATTGAACTTGTTCTAATTTTTCGTCAATTTTTACTTCAATTCAGGAATACCATCTTAAAATAAATGCAAAAAGTGAGATTAGAGGAAATGATGATTTATATTTAACCAGTAACCGAGCAGCAGCCGTAGATTACCCTCCCCCGCAGCAGCAATAATAAACACAATGGAAGCTTTTTCTTAACAATTTCTCCCTTTTTTGCGGTAACATTTAACAGTTTTTGTTTCGTAAACAAATGGAAATGATATAACGTCAAAAGTTAAAATTACTTTTACGTTGGTACGGGTGACATCTGACAGCAAAATTGTTAAGAAACTTGGCAAAGCCCTGAACAAGTGTAAAAGCGAAGTGCGAATTTGAAAAAATTGATAAATTATTTCATCAATTTCTTCGTCAATAAATTGTTACTGTAAAGCCCGCTTAATAAGTATTAAGTAAGAAGTCATAATAAATTGAAGTAAGTAAATTTTAAAATTTATATACTCATATTCAATTTATAGGTATATAATAATCATAATAAAAATTTTAATTTATAATATTACGACACATATATTCTTTGAAAACTATGGATATTGATGAAGTTTTCGAAGCATTTATTGTATCGGGTGATCTGCAGGATGCTGAAGAGCAAGCTGAGGGAGAACGTCAAGTACTTCAAATGACAGATCCATTTACGGTATCTGACGTAAAATCCATAGACAAATACCAATAACATAACAACCACAGAAAATAATCAGCTGATAATTCTTGATTTTGATTGGTTATAATCTGAACGCAGCACCGGCAACACTGCAAAATTTATGGGGACGAGTTCCTATCACGTTCCTATTCACAAACGTTTAAGAATAGCTGTTTTATAACTGTGTTGAAATGAAGTGAACTTTGGGGGAAGTGATCTTATATTTTCTCATGAGAAGAGCTCAGTTCTCTCGATCTCAAGAATAACCGCCCTGCAGTTAAAATATTTATACTTATTTAAGGTTCACCCTGTATATAGGAGAAGTATAGGAGAAAACTACGTTTGTTCTACCCGCTTTATTGTAGAATACTTTTCCGAGAATTGATTCTAGGTATTTGAAAAGTGAACTGACCTAATAGTTCCAGATAGTCCACATTAGTATGAAATATGTTATACAACATTTTTAAGCTATATACAATGCCAGGTAGGTCTAAAGGAGAAAAATTAAACCTATCAAGTAAAAGCGAATGATCATATCCTCTTTCTGGATAAAAATTATCAATTTTTAAACATAAAAACTCAAGAAATTTACGTTGTACATTCTCGATGGTGCACTTATGGTATATTCATAATGCGGATACCATATACCGTGAATAGTACTCCAACTTTGACCGTATGTAAGAGTAATACAAAGTTTTCAAAGCAACTTCATATGAAAATTTTTGACAGTTTCTGATAAAAAAGCCGAGAAATTTTAGAGCTGAAGTTTTGAATCAAACATGACTCCTAAATCTTTTTTTGTATCTCAGCGTTGAAGTATTGTCCCATTCAGTATAATTATTAACAATTGGGTTGCACTGTTTATACATTTAACATGAAATAATTATTCTTTCACCAGTCTTCCAATTCATACACTCATTTTATCACTCATTCCTCCGAAATAACCAAACAAATACCTACACTGACATCCTGCTCGGTTCAACAGATCAATTTCAATCTCTACTTCGCCCCTCATCATTATTACAAGACTTTTCCTAGCAACAATTCGCTTAGTCAACCAGTCCCGCTCCCCGAGATGTACTTCCTCCAGTTAACTACTGTCCGCACCATTAGCCTAATCCCATGCATCACAATTAAAACGCATCGCAAATAAAAATAAATACACGCGTCTCCCCGAGAGGGCATATGTTTCCAGCCATTTACCGAATTAGGGCATGATCCGAACATCATTACAGTGCGTCTAGCTGGGGTGGCCGGCCTTCCCACGGCCGACTTGATGCGTGCCGGCGACCGCTAACCAAACAAAAACCTCCCCCGACCCTGCAATTAACGGCGATTGTGAGCAAAGTGAGCAATGTCACAATTTATTTGCGAGGTATGACTGGAAAAAAACGCGTGAAACGCGTGGTTTCTTAATTGGATGGGAACGTCAACAGGGGGGTGGGCTTATGGGTTCTTCAGCGTGTAAAAGTACCAGAAGATATAAGTGAAATAAAGTGTTTGCCCATACATTTTATATGGGATGTATTGTGAATGGCTCTAGCAACGAGATAGGATTCATGTCAGGAGAGTTGGCTGGCCAATCTAATCTATTGATATGTCCTGCTTCGAGTGTAATGGGCTTCTAGCACGTAAATAAATTTGCGTTGTGGAGTTGTCTTCGAATAGTAGATGTGGGCCCTGAGAGCTGAAGCTGAAGATATGCGGTGTCTACGGGCAAATTGCATCAAATACTGGAGGTGGACATCCACTACATGCCCAACATGTTCGATATCTGATGATTGGTATGTGCTGCATCACGTAAAGTATTCATTCTTGCTCGGGTAATCGCGGAAATTTCACGTCCTGGCATTTTAGTCTACAAAAATTCAAAGGCTGAACATACTGCCAAATTGACCAGATTTATAAAAACAATGGTAATAAATTAAAGGTTCACGGTCTGCAATTTTTATAGTTTTTTTTCCCTAAGTACATGTACTTTTTTACCACACTAAGAAAAACCACTATGTTCTTTCTCTTTCTTTCTAATAAACTTTTATTAGAGAATTTTTTCTGTATTACTGCCCGTTTAAAAGCTATAAGCAATATCGTCCTAAAGAGTCTCAAGAAATACCACCTAAAAATCACATTAGCGGTGGAAGGACCAAGTAATCGTTGGAAAATAATTGAATATTGTTTGTTTAAAGTGCATAAATGTCACAATATACTTGTCATTACTCAATACAAACGTCAAATGTATAAGTTTTGTGCTTACAAAATGTTTTTTTCATTCAGAAAAAGTTGGTATGTTGCTAATTCACAAAAAAAACTATTGAGTTATATCGAGAAAGGTGCCTAGAGCGCCTCATTTTTGATCATAGAACCTTTACAAGATTGGATGCGACCTTGCGATGAAATGAAGATGCATTTTCTGTCAAATAACTGACCGAAGGGTAAGAAACAATGTTAATACAGCTAAACTGTTGCAGTATTTTCAACAAAATCCACGAAATTCTATACGGCAGAGTATTTGCCTGAGCGTCACATTGAAAAGAGGTTTAATTTTGTAGTTCAAATTGTAGTAAATATAGAAACTGTTGACCAGACCTTTGTTGTTGACCTTTTTCGGTACGTTCTTTGGACGGACGAAAGTTGCTTTCTCAGTAATGGTTTGCCAAATAGGCGCAACGAACACTACTGGTCCATTAAAAATCCCTACATTGCAAAACCAGTCCAAAATCAAGGCCGTTTTGGAGTAAATTTCCTACAAGAAGAACTTCCTGTACTTCTGGAGAATGTGCAGGGCCAATTTTCTGACACATTTTCGGGATTAAGTAATATTTATTTAATTTTTAAAAATAAAACTAGAAGGCCGCAACTGGCAGAAATTGTTTTCTTTTTTGTTTATATTCGTTTTACTTCAGTACCTTTGAATATTAGCAGGTGACATGATATAATATTTCTGTTATTTATTAAACTCTATATTATTCAGTTCCTAAAAGTCTAAAATTATTTGCGTTCGTAGAAAACACCATTTCAAGAATATGGCACCCTTAAAGTGAATTACCAAGTCAAAAATTTATTCTAGTTGGCACTACGTGGTAGCCTGACGATTATTCAAGCAGTACCTACGCGCTATATCTTGAAACATTATCTAAATACAAAGCCGCGAATATGCCGGCTTATTAAGGTTTCCTGTAACATGTATTAATTAAAGGGAAAATATTGAATTTTAATTGCAAATTAGCATCTGATTCTAGATACGTCGGCACGTATTTTGAGGGTGTTAATTCTAATCTGGTTTTTGAGCCCATACGTCGTGATAATGTCCGAGGAAATTTGCAATTTTTACAGTACTCTGGGCAGGTGAAAAGTGTTGACAGTGTTACACTAAAAGAAAATATCGCACGGCTAAATTTTTCTCCTTGATTTTTAAAACTAAAATAAGCATGTACACAATTATTTAATTGTTTCAGCAAGCATTGTTCTAAGTTGGCTCAAATCAAATTTGTATTTATTTTTCACAATCTGTTGTACAAAATTGTCTGCGTTCAATTCATATGCAATATTTACTGTTTTCATACAGTGTTATGGATGTATGTGATAAACACAGAACTATTTTCGTACACCAAAAAAATACCAATTTATACAATAAGTTAGGAAAAGTGACTTTTCCCGCACCAGGCAGGATTTTTTTAATAGTGTTTTGAAAATAGCTCAAATAACTATAGTTCATAATTTATTATTGAAAATTGTGAATTTCTACAAAATAGAAGTTGAAATTGATGATAAAATTTACTTGATGATGAAGGTGTAATTTGCACATTTTTCTCCAAATATTGAAAATGTTTCTTATTTTAGATAGTGTTGATTATTGGTATCAGTGGAGCATGTCGTCGTGAAGAACTTACATTTCTTCGCCTTGAACATATAAAAGACATGGGAGAATATACATTGATAAAGATTCTCAACACAATGTGAAAAGAATTTACTATTTTACAATCTTGTCGAAATGTTTTAAAAATATTCATTCCTCCCTTTCCCTCATTAATTGAGCATTCAAGATTCTTCCTACGATATAGAAATGGAAAATGTACAAGACAATGCGTTGGTATATATTGTATAGGACCCTTACAAAATTGCAGAATTTTTGAAATTGCCTAATGCTGAGAATTACACCGGCCACTTTTTCCGGAGAACGTCTGCTACGATACTGGCTAATGGAGGGGCAGAACATCACCACTCTTAAAAGGCATGGTGGATGGAAAGCAACGAATGTGGGAGAAGGATATATACAGGGTGGCCAGATAAAAACGAAACAGAGCCATTTCCAGGACCTGTGTCAAGATTTTAGAAAAACGCTCAGACCCGTCGATTTTAGATTAAAAGGGCATATTCTTTGCTGGTATTTTTGACTCCGCCACTTTCACCCCCCAAGCAAGGGTAAGCATCACCCCAAAATATTTAAATGGCATTAGGGGTTGAGTAATATTTATTTTCAGAGCTCTTACAATTCTCTTTACAACAGACTTTAAATTTTATAATTCCGCTCAATACTTTGAAAAAAAATTACATTTGAAAGTTTAAATTGTGTTTAGTTGCTTACTTACTACTTAGTTGATTAAATGTTCAAACTGATGACCGCCCGCTTCCATACAAGAATAAAGATTTTGTTCGAAACGTTCGCGCACATTCTGAAGCATTTCCGGAGTGATTCGACGGCATTCGTCGACGATTCTTTGACGCAAATCTTGTAGCGACGCTGGCTGTGTTTCATAGATTTTACATTTTAGGTATTCCCACAAAAGAAAATCAAGGGGCGATAAATCCGGTGATCGTTGAAGCCACTAAATGCTGCCTCTTCTCCCAATCCAATTCCGTGGAAAACGTTGGTTGAAATACTGACGGACAATTAACGCATAATACGGAGGAGCGCCGTCCTGTTGAAAAATCAAGTGATCTTCATCATACTCTGGAACATTTTCAATAAAATCAGTCGAGGCAGGATCAATACCGTCTTCCAGTAATTGCAAATATGCCAATCAAATTACCAGGTAGAAAAAAAGGACCCACCAGTCGGTCATCGAAAATTCCAGCTCATACATTTAATTTTTCCGGTTGCTGTGTATGCACCTCGTGAAAAACTCTTGGGTTTGAATTTGACCAATAGCGGAAATTGTAAGATGAGTGAGCTGAGCTGTTCTATTCGCACATTTATTGTTCATAAAGTAAAGCCAAATGATATCTAGATATGTACCCTTTCCGCAGTGGAATAAACCATAGTGTTAAATTTTCAAAAACACAATTAAATAATCTACCAACCAACGCTTCCAAATAATACTAGAAAATAAATTTGTGTGTGTATAGCATTCATTTCTGTTTTTTTAGAATAACAAATCACCAAGAACCAATGGAACGCAAAAAATACTAAATTTATACCATTAGCGTACTTAACTCGAGTGAGTGACATTTTTACCGTTACTAATTGTTTGTATACAGTATGCGCCAAAAGTATGGAATAAATTCAATAAAAACGAAACAATTATTTTTTGGAAAAAATCCTCGAACAGGTCGATTTTTAATTTAAAAAATACATATTTTAGCGTAAAATGCGATTTTCAAATGTCATTTGGTTTCGAGTAATGATGTCATCGATTTTTTTTAAATGGCAACACCATATTTTTTTCCTTGATTCTGAAAGATCGTTTAATTCTCTATCAGACAGTACTAAAATTTTGCCCTCTTACATAGGAAAGTTTTCGAGTAAATGACGATTGAATGTTAGAAAACGTAAATTTTATCCATAAAAAAGTAACAATTCTGAGGTATGTAAAATATAATACAATTGATAAACATTTATACTTAAATTAAATGTTCGAATTGCCAAAGTGTACATTAATAAACCACGTAATTTAGAAGAACTTCAAAATCGCATTCGGGACGAAATACGCAGAGTTACCCCAGAAATCATTCATAATGTGCAAGAAGAATTTCTTCACAGACTTGCGCATTGTCAAGA
Organism: Monochamus alternatus; assembly: GCA_037114965.1. Classification (NCBI taxonomy): domain Eukaryota; kingdom Metazoa; phylum Arthropoda; class Insecta; order Coleoptera; family Cerambycidae; genus Monochamus; species Monochamus alternatus. Next base: position 4,786,408 of record CM073426.1, on the reverse strand, counting down.
AGTTGGTGGATGGCAATTCGAACATTTAATTTAAGTATAAAATTTAATCAATTGTATTTTTTTTTACATACCTCAGAATTGTTACTTTTTTATGGATAAAATTTACGTTTTCTAACATTCAATCGTCATTTACTCGAAAACTTTCCTATGCAAGAGGGCAAAATTTTAGTACTGTCTGATAGAGAATTAAACGATCTTTCAGAATCAAGGAAAAAAATATGGTGTTGCCATTTAAAAAAAAATCGATGACGTCATTACTCGAAAACAAATGACATTTGAACATCGCATTTTACGCTAAAATATGTATTTTTTAAATTAAAAATCGACCTGTTCGAGGATTTTTCCCAAAAAATAATTGTTTCGTTTTTATTGAATTTATTCCATACTTTTGGCGCATACTGTATAAGTTTCAACTTTAAAATCAAAATTCTTATTAAGTATTGGGCGGAATTATAAAATTTAAAGTCTGTTGTAAAGGGAATTGGGGGTGAAAGTGGCGGAGTCAAAATACCAACAGAGAATGTCCCCTTTAATCTAAAATCGACAGGTCTGAGCGTTTTTCTACAATCTTGACGCAGTTCCTGAAAATGGCTCTGTTTCGTTTTCATTTGGCTGCTCTGTATAGATGATTCCGTTTAACAAAAACTTCAAGTAACCTCAAAAATATTAGGTCAAAGAGAGATCAATATAAATATATAAACTCGGTCTCTACTGCATCAAATATATAAGAAATGATTTAAGTTGACAATAAATGAATAGTTAGTTCAAAAATTATGCGGTATTTTTTGCATGCGATAAAATTTTTCCAGAAAAATGTACAACGTTTCAAAACACTATTAAAAAATAATATTTATTTATTATCCCATCTTTTATAATACTTCAAATATCATACCTGTTTTTCTCAGATGATATCTATAGTCAGGTTTCCAAATCAATACAATTATTTTCAAACATCTTTTCGACAGAACAAAGTCAAGTTAGTTTGGCCACAACAGGAAAGGAAGTCTTATTGTATGGAAAGAATTAATTCCCCATTTATCGCCCTAATTATACAATTTGGAAAAAAGCATTGTCGACCAAGGAAACAAAAATTAAAAAACTGCAATTAGTCACGAGAATAATGGCCCTCCTCGCGTTTTTTTGCGATTCGAAACCCCACGAGAAATTACTCGTTTTTATCTGGACGAAATGCGATAGAAAAAAAAGCGAGGAGATCGCGTCTCGGCAGGCGGCGCTGACTTCCTCTGAGATAATGATAATTACAACTGACAAGTACTCTTAATTTTTAAACGGACGCCTGTTTTCCTCATTGTTGTTCTACAACGCTTTAACTTCTGGCCGGGAATGGATGGGGAGACTTCGCTGAAGGCAGGACAGGACTCGCAAATTCTGCACAAAATAAATTTCAAAAATAATTTTCTTTATAGAAAACATTTTTGTATCTTATTCAGCAATTGCAAATTTGGGATTGTAATTAGATTTTTCATCAAGCGTATAGATTATAAAAGGCCAGTAGAAGGGGGCAATTGTCACTAGTACAAATTATTTTCATTATTTTATCAGCAAATAAACCTACATATCGATAGTAACTAATATGAAAAATATGTGGGGTTAAGTTTCCATAAATAGGGCAATCCAACAGACTGTCAAATCACTTTAAAAATGGCGGTTGTAGGACAAGCAACTCGACATATGACAAGCAGAAATTTGTGCTTTTGTGTAGAACTTTTAGTTATTGGTCTGTGTGAAGAACTGTGTGATTTGCTCATTATATTTTATACCTATTTCGGAATACCAAGTATAATTCAGATTATCATAATGGTTTTGTTTTGTTGTGTTGTGAATTGTTGGAGTAGAGGACAGCGAGAAGATCAAGTTAGATTTTTTAGGATTCCTGCTGCATTGAATTATAGACAGAACTGATCTCAATGAACTCTCATATAAGACGGCAAAAGTGGCTTAGTGCAATAAAACAGCAAGACCTAACTCAAGAAAAAATTAAATACAGTGTACAAGTTTTAAATATATTATTTATAAATAGGTACCTAAGTTCTTTTTTCTCTCCAACTAGTAGTATAATTACACCCACGCCAGTCCTAGCAATTCAGGGTCCTGGAGAATACTATATATAATATTAATAAAAAAATATATTGATAACAATATTGGCAGTTATATATAATTAATTAGTAAACTATTACAGAGGTACGTAATTTGATTTTAACAATTATTTATGCATAGATACATAGCAGACTCGCACAACACAACACAACCACAACACAACCATTATGATAGTCTGAATTATCCTTGGTATTTCGAAATAGATATAAAATATAATCAGCCAAACACACAGTTCTACACAAATTTCTGCTTGTCATATGTCGAGTTGTTTGTCCTACAGCCGCCATTTTTAAAGTGATTTGACAGTTCGTTGGATTGCCCTATAGTGAGTGAAAAATTTGACATTTGGTCTTAATAGTCAGATAAAGATTAAAATTAGTGAAGAAATTCAGTGCACTCTACCTGAATTACGAGGAATAGCAAATTCGTCAGTGGCAACAGTAATTTCAGAAAGATCGAGAAAGGTTTTTGACAATGTGTACCATAAATTTATGAACTGGACGAAAGAAGATAACGCAGCTGTTTACTACGAATATATGATAATAGTATTTTTATGACAGAAACTGAATGCAGCGGTCACCGACCTACATCTGTGATCCCTACAATTTACGACATTTGCACTAAGGCACCAAACAAATCAATGCCAACAAAAACATAAAACTAACCCTCAGACCTGAGCCCATTTATGAAAATAAACACATGGCCAGACATTAACCAGCCTCCCGAGACCTTCTTCGAGAGGTCCGGCGAGGACCACGCCAGTTACTTTTCGCTTGCCTTCAGCTGAACATCCGTCCAGACCTCTTTATTGGTGGAACATTCTTTCCCAGTTGTTATATCTTTATTAATATATTTTAACGTGTACAAACCGTGGACTTGTTATATCTAATCTAACAACCTCACACTGAACAGTTCATCATTATGGGTGCAATCTTCTATGGTAAAACCTAAATTAAATATGGAACGTAATGTAAAGATTAATAATTATTCTAAATTAATTGCATATTTGATGCTACAAGACGAGAACTATAAGCCGAAAAAGTCACCAGTTTTCTCTAAAGAAGACTTTGACAAATTCCTCAGTAAGGCACCTGATGATAAATATTTAACTACCCACGTTTAAAAATGTATATATTGGACCAGTTATTTTTATAAAAATTGTATACAATATTTTTAGGTAGTACTAACATTTGGAATCACAGAAGCATGTAGATGCGATGAACTGGTTCAATTAAAAGTTGATGATATAAAAGACTTGTCTTAGTAAACATTCCGAACAGTAAATGTGGCACTCTTTTTAAATTTGTCAAATACACATGAATATACAGGCCATAACCTTTAAAGGACCTCGGCAACTATCTTAGTTGACAACGGTGCAGATATTACAACACTAAAACGACGTGTCGTTGTCGAAAAATATATATGGAAGAATCTGTCAATAACAAGAAACAGATAGCGATTAAAATTCTAAAGCCTTGAAGATATAAACCTGACCTGTCTTTAAAATTAATAACATTTTGTCCCTCAACTTGTACACACATTTGGCCATGTCTTATCGAATTTTGCCGAATGTTTCTCCTGGTTGCTATTCTTGTATACTCGGCGGTTTGCACTTTGGAAGAAGAAGAAGTCAAGAAGGTTTAAATCGGGAGACCGCGGAGGCCATGATACCGGGCGGTCATTGCAAAGAAATAGAGATAATTGTAAACCATCCATACGACTGTGCAATATAAACGGTCCAGTTAGGCGCTCATTCACAATTCCTGCCCAAATATGTAGTGAAAAACGGTGTTGAACGTGGTACCGTCCAATTGCGTGCGGATTTTCGAGTTCCCAAACGTTAGTATTATAATTGTTTTGTATTGTTGTATTTCGAGTAATTAAAGCTTCATCTGTAACTAGTATATAGTACTTCAGCAGTAAATTGTGAATTTTCAACAATTTGTTGCATCAACCACTCACATAACCTAACTTGTAATTGATTCACTGGTAGCAGTACTTGGACACTCTGGATATCATGTGAGTATAACTTAGCTTCGTGTAGTTAGCGCCATATGGTTGATTATCATACTACAGGCACCTGTCTAGCAATCTGTCTTGTACTTATTCGCGGATTTGCACTATTAATTCAACACTGCTGTACACATGAGCCATTTGGAAAATTTTAAAGATTGACATTCCCACGATAAAGAAAACGACACTACTGACCTCGTTCGTTTACCACCTAGAGAGCATATCCCCACTCCAACCCTATTCGCCAGGCAGGTTGGCTCCAGGCGCATAAACTTTTACTCTTTTTGTATATCAGACGTCGTTGAAGTACAGTTGCCCAGCTAGGTACTCTTTTATAATGTTAGAACTTTTATAATAGTTAGGCAGACTGTCTAAGCAATAATTTAGAATTTTAGAGTGTGCCACCTGGTTTGCCAACATAGGTAAAGAAAAATATCGTCACTGTAATTTTGTGATAGTACTAATAGTGTTCTATTTAATTACGTTAATATACAGAACCACACAACATAAGTAACGACTTGTTTCAGCGGAGTCGACGTTCCCAGTCCGACCCTGGCCGAGGGCCAGAATCTCGCCAGTCATCCTTTCGGCGGTAGGTGGTGCGATAAGGGACGGCCGGGGTGTCGATAAAGGACTCTAAAAGGATACCCCGGGGAGTTGTAAGTGATGATGCCACATAGAGAATTATTTATTACAGTCATCGCTTTCACGGCTTCGAGCCTTTTTAGCGTATCACTCCCCATGCAGTGCCGCGGGTTGCCAGAGAGGTCCATTGTCGGGGATATGAATGTACTACCTCGGTCCAAATAACGGCGGAGGGTTGGGAAGTATATTATTATGAAAATTACAGGACGACGTTAGTCCTTGTTTTTGCTAGTTTTTTTTTATTTCGTGCAATGACCTATATGCAGTGCGTCCAACGATTGTGAATCGCAGATGAGACGTTTCTTTAATTCAGGGTTAACTATGACTAAGTATACATATTTAATGAGGGTATAGAGAAAAATAAGAATCGACCATAAAGCGAAAAAATCATAGAACCTTTACAAATTGGAGGCGACCTTGCGATGAAATGAAGATGCTTTTTCTGTTCGGAAGAATCAAATAATTGACCGAAGGGTAAGACACTATGTTAATACAGCTAGACTCTTACAGTATTTCGGACAAAATCCACGAAATTCTATACTGTAGACTAGGCGGGAATTGAATTTAGAGAAATTAACCGTTCACCAAATTTGAAAGTCCAATGGGTGTCATGACTACAAAATTCACAATTTGGAGTATTTGCCTGAGCGTCACATTGAAAACAGACTTAATTTTATAGCTCAAATTGCAGTAAATGTAGAAACTGTTGATCGGAACCTTTTTCGGCACGTTCTTTGGATGGACGAAAGTCGGTTTGTCAGTAATGGTCTGCCAAACAGGAGCAATGAACACTACTGGTCCATTGAAAATCTCCACATTGTAAATTCAGTTCAAAACCAAGGCCATTTTGGAGTAAATGTATGATGCTGCATTATCGGTAGGCTAAATGCCTAGGGCCTTAATTTTATGAACATACAGTGAACAGTGTAAATTACCTAAATTTTCTACAAGAAGAACTTCCTGCACTTTTGAAGAATGTGCATTTGCAGCTAAGGAGTAACAGCATGACGGAGCTCCACCCCACAAGGCCAGAATTGTGCAACAATATTTCGATACCAGAAATGAATTGGCATTAATGGACCTGGCGCGGAAGAAATAAGTTATGTTTAACAGTCACCACCACATCACCACTAATAATTATAGCATTACCCATACAGTACTTATACTATTTATGACTCAAAAATGCTACAAAAACACAACAAACAAACGCCTGTTTACATCACCTACACCGTAATCTGCATCTGTATCTACGGAAACATAAACCTCGCAGAACGGCGTGTGACGTGTCAATGATATCGCGTTTTCGGCCACGTGGTTTTGTTTATATTCTATGCCAATTTATTGTTACTATTTTAATTATTATTACCGCCACACATGTTCTGACATTTCAGTATGTTTGAAGACATTTCGAACCAATATAAAATGTATGCAACTTTCCCATTGTCAGTATTAAAACGTAAAATCAACAAAACATCTCGCGTGTACGTTTCGATCGCCCCATGTGTCCCTCCTCGGTCAAATCTGCCCGAGATTAAGTTTCTCACGAAGAGAGAACAAAGTCCATCACGCTGAGCGATACTGCACGCATCGCAGCGGCCAATATATCAATTAGCGGCACCCGCTAACCACCAGGGCGTGGCGGACACAATATCATCGCCGTAGGGGCTCGACTTATCCCCTCGCCGTTTCGATGTTTCTGCGACGGGCACTATCGCCGATCGGTCACAGTCAATTAAGGGATGATCGCAGTTTGTTTTATGTCGTGTTTCGTGGGAGAGGCGAAGAGGGGTGGTTTGGATGGCCGTCTTCGATTTCTGTCGGCGTCTTCTCTGATATACGCACTTTTGTCAATTATAACCTGGTTTTTGTCGACGATATTTGTTTCTGTACAAAATGTATGTACATATTACCACGCGATACATAGTTGTAAGGTTTAGTGTTAATTTTAATAAAAAATTTAAGAATATTTAGAAACGGTTCTCCGCTGCCCGTCAGTTTGTCACAAACGCGGGCGTGCAAGCATCGTTTGTACAGGGTGTCTCAAATTAGATAGTATTAGCTTACTGTGAGTATACAAAAAATTATTATGGGATACGTGGTGTTGAATAGGATGAGGTAAGCTCCATTTTCAATCGAAAGTTTTATTTTTGGGATTTTATAGAAACGATTAATGACGTCGTCAATTATATTTTTCCCAAAGACATACTCTCTTTCTTCTAATAAACTTTAATTAGAGAAATTGTTCTGTATTACTTAGATAAAAGTTATAAACAATATCGTCCTAATGAGTCTCAAAAGAAATACCACCTAAAAATCACATTGCCGGTGGAAGGATCAAATAGTCGTTGGAAAATAATTGAATGTTCATTGTTTAAAGTGCATAAATGTCACAAAATACTTGCCATTACCCTAATGTGCCTTTGCAGCTAAGGAGAAATCTATGGTTTCAGCACGAGGGAGCTCCACCCCTCAAGGCAGCAATTGTGCAGCAATATTTAGCTAACACATTCTCAGACATTGAAAGTTGTTACTATTTTAGTGAGATGTCAATCAGGTTTCACAAAATATCCAAGCTTCTTATGCGAATGGGATAGTAGAAATGGAAAAAAACACTGTAGTAAAATAATGGCCAAGAAGGACTTTATTTCGACCAGGTACTAAGAACATTAACAGAGAAGCATTAATTGCTCCTCCTAAAGTCCTGATTCTAAATTTTCACATGGTTAGGAATTGAAACAATGGGTGGAGGCTCTTAATAACAAAGATGGATGCTCTCTATATCACGAAAAGTTCATTCATTCACTTGCATACGTCTATTTGACCTTGAAATAACTTTTAAACTGATCTGATGGGGTTAAATGCATAATTTAAGGTTGCCTTAGTTATTGGAATTGGAGGAGCATGCAGAGTGGACGAGTTAATTAATTTGCTGTTACAAAACGTAAAAAATGAAGGAAACATTTTTTATATCTTAATAACAATAACCATTAAGCAGTGAAAATTACGTAGTAAAATTAGTAGAACCTGGGATAATAATACAGCAGAAATGGAAAGTTACACGTAAATTTTACACAGAACATTACATTTCTATACTTCAAATAGGACTTCTGGTGTGTTATTTCACACTACTGATTTACGCAATAAATAAACAATAATACACTGTGTAATATTAAAAATAATTATTATCAGTGCTGGTTACATAATATTTTTACTATTTCCTCGTCTTCGCTTAGCATTTTGAAGGAACGTATCTATTTTAGAAACACCTTGTACAAAGAGTTGTTAAAATTGACAGCTTAGCAACTTACGGGTCCTGTTTCTACCAGTCAGTCGAAAAGCCGTCGACGACGCAAAACGCGGCCGACCAGAACAACAAATCACCGCCGGTCGGGAAAAAAGTGCACCGAATCAATATAGGTTATGTGATCCGAGCGGGCGTTGCTCAAATTGATAGTGACGCGCTTCCGGGGGCTAATTGACGTGTGCGAGGTGATTGATGCCGGCCTTCCTGTCGCCATGTTGGATCGGAGGGCTTAATTGTGCGCTCCGTTATCGCGGCGTGCCGTACTGATGCGATTGTTTCGGCGTCAGGCTCTCTCGATGACGATACGGATCGTGCGGCTTTGTAATGCACCCAGTTAAGTTATGTAACGCTCATTGTTACCGGCGGGGCTCATCAGACGCCAGGGCAGGCTCCAAGTCTCTTTTAACACACACGCAGGACCTGCATGATGTGGAGCGTACGATATTTGGAACTATAAATATTACTAAAAATTCTTAAATCAGCCAATTTAAATGATCAAAATCACGGTAAAAACCAAGATCCCTAAACAGGTTGCCAACAAACTGCTGATTCCCTTATCTCCGCCCGCCCACAAACTTACGATTGACTGGTATTTGAATCGAAAATGTTAAATACTGCTTGCTAAAAATATTTTCTTTTATTACCTAATATACCTGAATCACTTATTATTATTTTTTCTAATTTTGACATATAAAGCAACATCTACATTACATAATGAAAACCATTATGCAACTGGTTGCGAAAAGTTCGTTATGTCACTAATTGCAAAATAGTATATTACACTATACGTTTGGTAAATTGGGTATAACAGAATCGAGGAAAAGTTTCATTTTCTGAGATTCTGTTAGCTACTTAACAACCGTATAGTGTCTAACGTTTTTCGCACAATCGCATTTATCAAATAAAATTAAAAAAATTATTTTGATTGCTGAAATGGAGTGGCCTATCTAGCGTGTTTTGAATTTATTTTGTTGAAAACCAAAAAAGCAATTTGAAGTTTGAACAATTTTGTGTTTTGTTGTCAAAACTGTGCTTGTAATGGCTGATAAAGACGATTCAGAGGTAGATTCGGGCATTGAAGAATCGTATCAAATAGGTTGTGGGTCATTAATTCCCATAAAATCAAGAGTGAGGTATGAAAAAGTCTATGATGTCTTCAGGAAATGGTTGAATGAGAAGAAAGCCGAGATATCTGAAAAAACTTTGCTGGCTTATTTTGTTCAGAGAAATTTAAGATTGAAGTCTCCGGGAAACTTATGGGCAGAGTACTCTATGCTTAAAAGTACGATCTACTTAAATAATGGTATCGATATATCGCAAATTAAGATGTCAGTAGCATTTTTAAAGAAGACAAATATTGGACCGAAAAAATCAAAGGTATTTACCAGAGAAGAGATGAACAAATTCCTGCTGGAAGCCCCCGATGAAACCTATATTATGATGAAAGCAGTGATGATAATGGGAGTCGCTGGGGTTCTTAGGCGTGATGAACTTATGAAAATGACAGTTGATGACATTACAGATGAAGGTTCAGTTGTCATTGTTAAAGTGCCTGATACCAAAACACATATTAGTCGAATTTTCACAATCACTGACAAGGCCAATGAAGAAGTCCCTTTTTGACGATTTTGCGATAATATACAGGCTTTAGACCTAAGGAGACTAACTCTCGTCGATTTTTCTACTCAGTTTGTCAGGGAAAATGTGTAAATCAACTTGTGGGTATACATTGGGACAAATACCACAAAAAATTGCCGAATATTTAAACCGGCAAAATCCAAAATTCTATACTGGACTTGCTTTTAGAAGGACGTCGGCGACTTTGTTAGCAAATACTGGAGTTGATGTTATGACACTCAAACGTCATGGGTGCTGGAGGTTTTAGTCATAACATTAATGTATCATTTGACTAACAGAAAATGTAATTTTAGGTCTTCTGGTATCGCTGAAGGATATGTTGCAGAGTCTATAACAAAGAAAATAGAGTTCGCTGATAAGATTTTACATACCAACAGCGGCAGTGACAATGAATTTGACTACATTCCAGTGTTTGAAGACAGAACTACTGAAGTTTATTATAATCCTAACATATACTGCTTTTTACTTACTGCATTAATGCTGTTATAATAATAATAATAATAATAATAATATTTCTACCCCTAATTCTAATCACAGGGATTAGCACAGAAGTCGGAGACTTGTGTGGGAGAGGGGGCGGCATACTATTATTAAACAGGCCGCATTTGCGCCCAGGAACGACTTACGTTGGTAGGCCCTAACCACTATTCAGTGCAGGAATGAGAAAACCTGGAAAACCTCATTAATTAGGGGGTTAGTCAAATATCAACCGGTATCAGTCTCTCACATTGACCCAAGCTAACATTCTTCCACCCAACCATACCCGCAGAGAGGGTACCAATCCTCTCTACGAATATAACTTATACACGGTCTACCGGCAGTCGAGCGCGAACCCACACCTTAGCCATTCAAAAAATATTGTCATCCACCTCTGTCAAAAACTTTGCTATATATTTACTTTTGAAAAAACGTTTGATTTCTTAGCATGGTATCCATCGGGCTGCTTTTTCAAAAATACTATCAAACTATTGTATGTTTTAATGCATCTTTTCTTAAATAGAGCTCAGTTCTCAACATGAAGTACTGTCTCTATAGCGTAGAAGCCTTCAAATTCTTCTTACCTTCAAAATATACCAATAGTACTTTCTCATTGACGTGTTTGACATTCTTCTGTTCACGCCATTTCTCAAATTTTTCATAAGCCAAGTGATATACCGCTTTGGATTTTTCAGCAATCAGTGAACATACGGCATTTCTTGCCACTTCTTCGATATCGCTCGGTATATCGTCAGAATCTGTATGTAAATCACACATTTTTCCTAATAAATGGTAATAATAACAATCAGCGTCACAGAAAAGATAAGGCTCTATTAAATGTCAAGCCAAATGACAAGAAAATTTTAACTGATATTGACCTAACAGATAATTGTTATTTAAATTATACTTGTAAATGATCAAAATTAAAAATTTGTATTTCCCATTTTTCGTCAAAATTAGAGCGAAGCGAGATCTCGCAATATCGCACGATAGTTTTCATAACTGATAATATAAAGAGTTATTTCGTGTAACAATGAACTTAATTTAGTCCCATTTGAGATCGTTTTTAATTTACATTTTTTCGTTTCGCTATAACGAAACCGCAGCGTCAAACTTGAATCCTCCTCCTATTTGATTTCCAGGCCGATTCAAGGACTAAAAACAATTATTTACGACCCCTTCCTCGTGTTTTACCTCCAAATAACTTCCCCCCGAACGTAATTGACTTTGTGGAAGGCGCCGATCCATCAAGACCCAGTTATACAGCGACACCAGTCGAAAAAACTAAGTACCATGCCTACCGTTTTCAATTAGCGGCATGTAAATCCGAGATTAACGTCCGCTCTTCCGGGCCGCGGAGCGGCCGCCGTTTCCGGGGCCCCGGCCCGCTCCGGGCGGATCCGGCACGCCATCTTGGCCTCCCGCCGAAATAAATCATTAATTTTGAAAAAGCGAAACACTTTTATTGCTCTTTCGCATTGTGCCCGGAGGAGTTCGCGCTCCTTGGTCTTTCTTCCTCTGAATTAATAATTCGGAGGGGACAAGCCGCCCCCGCCGCCTCCGCCGCCCTTCTTTGTTCTATCCCGCCCGTGGCGGCCCGATTTTATTATTTAATTGCGGCTGAGATTTATTGGGTAAGTTCTGGTTCGTGAATAAATAAGGGAATTCAAGACTACGCCGAGGAAAATCGACTAATAAATAATAATCATAACATACAATAACTATTGTACATCTACTTTAAAGCTGTGCCAAGCATTTTTATCTCTTTTTAGCAATTATTATGCATATTTTTATTCAGTTTATGATATAAATCTTTCAAAAGTTTTTATATATTTTTAGGTATTAATAATATTGTGTGAAACTAACTACTCTGTGGACGAAAGCCCCAACCATCGTTGAATTACACCCACAATATCTACCCATATATTCTTTATTATTAGCTTTTGCAACATTTTTTACTGTATTATAAAGGTATTTTAAGCTAATATAAATCAAATCTCCTACAATTCCCATCAATGAAGTCATATGTATGCTTTCTGATACCAAGTAAAAGTTAAATATTTATAGAATGTTTTCATTAAACCAGGTTAGTAAATTTAGATAGATTAATTTCTTTAGATAATTATTTAATTGAGCTTTGTCTGTGCAACATGTTCATTAGCATACCTAGATGTTTGGTATCAGAAAGCATACATATAACTTCATTGATAGGAATTGTAGGAGATTTGATTTATAGTAAAAATCTTTCAAAAATTACATCACTCCAACAATCAAACCAATTTTTTGTCATAGCAACCAACTACTTCAGCTAATTCAGCCATCATACGTTTGAAAAGTGGCTCTCATACGTTTAACAAATGTACAGTGTGATTACAAAAAGGTAATTTATGTACTAAAGAAGAAGAAGAAAGAACATTATAATGAATTCTTTTGATGGCAGAGACAATATTAGAAGCTGCTGGTAAGACGCATTTGGATTTATTACTCAATAAAACAAAAGAACTATATAAAAACAGTGAGCACATTTCTGAAGCTGGTGTAACGAAAAAGTTTCAAAGAAGTATGTTTAGTCTATTTGCCAACCTTAGCAAAGTTCTTAAATAAAAATGTAGTAAAAATAAAGCTAAACGTCAAATTCTATAGTGACGGCTTTCTTAAAAAAAAAGAAAAATATTGAATGTTCTCCACAAAAAGCTTAAGCATTTGCAATAGAAGATATCCAAATGTATGTTCGGTCAGTGGTCGCGCGGTTTAAGGCGTCAGTACTTGAATCGAGGTGACTAGATCGGTGTTGGTTCGAGCCCTGCTGCCGGTAGACCGTATGTAAGCTATATTCGTGGAGAGGTTTGGCGCCCTCTCTGCGGGTATGGTAGGGTGGAAGAATGTTGGCTTGGGTCAATGTGAGAGATTGATACCTGTTGATATTTGACTACCCCCCTAATTAATGAGGTAATGAGGTTTTCTAGGTTTCCCTCATTCCTGCACTGAATAGTGGTTAGGGCCTACCAACGTAAGTCGTTCCTGGGCGCAAATGCGGCCTGCTTAATAATAATATGCCGCCCCCTCTCCCGCACAAGTCTCCGACTTCTGGGTTAATCCCTGTGATTAGAATGAGGGGTAGAGATATTATTATTATTATTATTATGATAACAGCATCAGATGAAACGTACCTCATAATCAAAATGGCTACCATGTTTGGACTGGCTGTTGTTGTATAGGACTACAGTAGATCAGTACCTTAATCGGGTAAGAATAACCAGCAAGATCTTGTCAGACTTATACATTATGTGAAGTAAAAACATATCAAAACTTGTTGATTGAACAAGCAGTCAAGATAAAAAAAAGAAAAATATTAATTTTATCACATGCGATTTCGTTTCGTTTGTTTATTATATAAAACTATCTTCAAATCAAATTTATTGCACATGCAATAAATAAGAGATAAAACATAACCATATATATTTTTAACTTTATGTAGAAGACAAATCAAAAATACGTCCCGATAGTGTTTCTTTTTTAACAAACTTACGGTAATAATGATATCGTCCTGTATATTACACTTTTTTGATGGCATAATAAATTTATATACAGTGCGTTAAAGAAAAAAATTACCTGGGAAAATAATTTTTATAAAATAATTTGTCTCTTTAAATTAAATGGTTTTCTTAGAAGGCATTGAACAGATCTACAGAATGATACCATACCCGGGGAGTTTCGAAAGACGACGCTGTATATATCTAATTTAGGGAAAAACAATTCATAGAAAAAAATGATACAAGAAGGACTTTTAGACTATTACATTTTTACACTCTATCCTTTAATAAAGATAAAAACGAATAACGTCGACACCCTGCATAGGATTTTTTGCCTTTATCGCTTCGACTTTTGGCGAAAACTGTCAATTGTTAAGATAACCCGATTTATGAAATCAGTTGCTTCTAATTGGAACGCTAAAGAATACCTTACTTTCTATCTCGAATGCTGGTCGCCAGGATCTAGTCATCCTCGGTGGAAAACAAAATATGTCGCGATGGCAACGCGAGCAAGACGCAGCCATGGTCCGCGATGCAGGACCAACAAGGAGGATGCCTGTCCAATAAGAATCGGGCGGGGGTTGCCATGGATACCCGGCGCTTCGTCCCGGATTGCCATCTTACATTCGGGAATATCTGGCGTTACACAAATTTTCTCTACCGGTCCTTTGCTGCCGCCGTTTACTTCGGGGGTGCTTTTTATTACTCCCGACAACTGATATTTTATGCAGTGCTAGGGGTGGGGGATGGATCTCTCGCCGCACTTGAGGTTCGCCTTGGCAGTCGATAATCTGCTTGAATTTTTTCTTTTACACAATAGCGATTTACTCGATTTGCCTTTTGGTTCGTTAAGATTGCGATATTGCGAAATCTTTAAAAACAATGCCACGTCACGTGTTTTGGAAGGTCCTGGTCGCCATTTTAAGTCGGTATAATAGCATATTATTCAAGTCACATTACAAAAATACCCTTAGGGTGTAGAACTCGTCAATAAATAACAAAAATCATTAAAAGTAGAATGTTCAAGAAAAAATTAAAAACATATTTTAAAATAGAATAAATACAAAAAATTAACGAGCATATAATAATGGCTGTAATCCGTAATGCTTTCAGTGTTCTAGAATACACATTACTCCTGCAGTTAATTTGTGAAATGGTATCAAGATCAAGGTTCTTTTATTTTTGTGCTATTTCTGTGGTAAGTATACACATTTTATTACTGTATTTCACATATTCATGGAAGTGTAATTGACCTATCTTCACGAAAAATATTAAATATCTAAGGATAACTATGGAAGTGGTAAGTGTAAGTAACTATGTGCATGATCATCACATCAACTGTACTGAAAATGCCGTATTGTTTAGTAGTCGTCGCTTTTAATCGTTAGTGTGAGATTTTTGTAGAATAATTCTATACAGGGTGAACCATAAATAAGTACAAATAACCAGCAGTACGGTTCACTGTGTAGAATAATTATGTATTCTATACAGAATACCATACAGAATAGGTTTTTTATAAGAAAATCAGGAATAAAAAGTCAAATTTTAAATAAATTTCGTGATTTTTCAATAAAAATCTTGTTGAGGACCGCTGAGCCACTCCAATATTAAAGATTTTATAAGTCACAATATTGTGTAGATTGGATATGTATCCCACAGCGTTGCCAGTGTTGCAGCATGTCAAAGAATGATTGAAATATGCGTATAAGTATGTCTATGTGGTACATGAAATGGAACTGAAAACATAAAACAGATTCTCTACAACCAGTTATGCAGAATTTGATCATTATCTATTTTTACTACACCCAAATGATTTATCATAATACTATCGTTATCACTATCACTGCACACCTTGTTAACCTTTTCACTGTTTGAATAATGTGCCATATTTTACTTAGTTACACTGTATTTTACCAAAAATATTAATTAAATACGTATGAAACTTAAACACTGGCCGTGAAAATAATATAACGATTTGAATACGTTTTATACATTAGTGACGCTACGCTGATAACATACACATGAGGCATTGCCTTACCACAAATATGACATGTATTATTTTTAATTGTACCTTGCCATGCAGTCCCGGTATCCCTACGGGACATTGTGCCTACTGCCCTCCATCCGCCCCGTTACACCTGTATCTACGACACTACAACCTTGCGCATAATTTTAATAATCTGTGACCGGATCGTGACGTAAGACTAATCCGTCTTTGTTTATAACTGCGTTGTAGTGCGGAGAGAATTACAGAAAAACTATTAGTTAAAAATATAAATGTATGTGGCTATAGACATTTTACATTGTGATAATAATAATAATAAAACTAAAATAAACTAATTAATAAACATAGCTACGTAGTGTGGGTGCAAAAATATAAATATGCATTTAAATAACAGAATCCTCACACAAATAAAAATAGCTCACACAATACTTATCCACTATACAAAAATTTACTTTCCAGTGCGATAGCGTCAATATTGTAGTTGTAGTCGGTATATTGTCTGTTTTTTGTAAATGATATTATTTTGCATTTATCAATGTTAATGTTAACTTTGTTTTATCTACACCAATCTACAATCTTACCAAGTTCAATTTGTAACTGTCGACAATCGTATATGGAAGTAATTGATTTAAATATTTTTAAGTCATCGGCAAAAACCAGATTGCATTACATTACATTGCAGTTCAACACACAGATCGTTAATAAATAAAATAAGTAAAAGAGGACCAAGATTGGATCCTTGCCGAACTCCGACGTCGGTGTATAGGCTACCGAACTGTAACCATTATAAAAAACAAATTGATGCCTCTTTGTCAAATAGGACTTGAAAAATTTCAACAGTTATGATATATGCGGTCAAAGGCTTTGGTGAAATCCGTATATATATATATATAGTATCAACTTGTCCTTGACCATCCAATGTATGAGACACATCTTGCGTAAACACAGTCAGGTTGGTTATAGTAGACCTATTAGGTATAAACCCCTGTTGAGTTGATGATAAGGGTAATTTTACGCTATTATATATTCTATTATATAAAATAATTTCAAGCATCTTGGAAAAGTTACAGAGAAGGGATATCTGTCTGTAATTCGCAATGTCAGATGTGTTACCAGACTTAAAGTTTGATATTGTGAGAAATTTAATAAGAGAAGAATAAACAAAATTTAAACTGTCAAACTTGACATACGTTTAATACTTTTGCTACTATTTTGAGAACGAAAACAGAAAGTTTTTCGAAACGACAAAAATACGAAAGTGCGCGATAGTAATGTGATTTTTGTTATTTTTTATTTATCTGCTTTTTTCAGTGTGAGATTTTTTGGTTCGGCAAACGTAGTTTCAAAAATAACCCTTGACTGATCCGTTTGGCGCAAGGGCTTATTTAATTAATCTTTATTTTTTCAGAAGTGTGGCAAATACTCAATAAAACTAAAGAGAAAATAAAAAATTGGTAGTATCGAACTTGCGGAAATTAATTTTTTAATCGTTTATGGTAGTAAGGTCAGTTAAGATGTTAAAATTTGGGTTAATATTACGGCGTAGCTACGCAATTTTACTTTACTTATCGCTTAAAACAAATATTTTTAAATTAGAAACAGTCTCTGTATATTTTATGGTTTCCGAGATGCCGATGGTGAGCCATGAAAAACTGTATGCCAATTCTTGATTTGAATAAGGTATTTTAAAATAAAACAAGATATATCAAACTACAATCGACTAGACACGTTTCCGCCCGCGCCGTTAACCACATAGAACGATTGAACCAAACCTCGTATATGGCATTGGTATTGCAAACAGTTGAATAAATGTCCCATTCAAAAATACTCTATTCTATCTATCCTTGCTGACGTTTTATGTTTTTATTTTCCAGTGTCTGTACGAAATAAATTTCTGAATAAGATTTATTAAAAAAACTCACCTGTCCTTTTAATATCGATGTCGCTATTATCCCTTAGCCTACTAGAACTATCTTGTAAATTGTCTTGAGATCTACCGGTTGTTGTAACGTTGTACAAGTCACTAAAAGCACTACCGTTGCCAAAAAAACCAGTCCTGTCCTGCAAAAACATAAAGAACATGCTAAATATTAGGTCAAGCAGGTCAAGTGCTAACTTGCTTCATAAGAACTGATTCCTCTCGACAAAATAATTAGAAAACAAAATATTGTTAATAAAGTCCGCACTTTGTTCACAGATGACGTCATTATCAGCGGACGGTAAGTTAATGTTTGTAGAAAACGTTAAAATCCACATCTTACCTTTACTATTCTCAACAACTTTTTCAAGTAACATTTTGCTGTATTTTCAGCAGAAAAGGCACTTTACCTGAAACCAAAACAGTTTTTACTCGGTGCACTGCGCGTTTCAAATAGGACTATTTCGAAAACTGTTACTCCTATCGACTTCAGCAAAGTATACCTTTTTAAATAAAATAGGTAGGAGAATCGATTATTTTTATAGTCAGATGGATACACCAATCTGCAAAAAAGTTCTGCCATTTAAAAGAAACATGATGTGCCACAAGTGGCGCCCTCTACTAATGACGTCAAAATTGAAAATAAATTTGAATTTCTCGCCCGCAAAAACCCCCAATTTACAAATTTTATATAAATATTTGGACTTCTTAAGAAGTTATTTACAAATATCGAAAATCAAATTTTAACTTTGAGACCCTGCATCTTATTATGCGAGTTGGGATACAGGTATGTTAGGTTAAATCGATTTATTTTCACCTAAGGAATCTGTGGTCTCATTTTTGCTACTTCATTTAAAAACACCCTTAAATAAAATATATTGAAATATTAAAGCCGTCGCCCAGTCCGGACCTGAGATCTGAGAACAAAGTTCGGACTTTTATCAATATTTTTTTCCGGAAGCTGCAGGACAAGTCATTTCCGAGATACAGCCGCTGGCAGACCTTAACGGGACACCCGGTATAGATTTAACGCATCTGCTCACCTGCAGGGCCGCCTTGGCCTTCTCCACGCTCTGCTTGAGCTGCTCGAAGGTGCTGGGGTTGCAGAACCTGTAGGCGGGCCAATCGGCGGCGGTGCCGAACTCCTCCGTTTTTATCCCCAGGGGGCACGTCGTCGAGGCGCTCCGCTTCAGCTCCAGCGCCCCCTGGTACGAGCACGAGCTCTCGTACATCTTGCGGCGCAGGTGGCACTTTTTCCTGGAAACAGCAAAATATTTATATCTGAAAAAATTTTTTAGGAGCGATGTTTTGGAGAAAAGTTTTCTTTATAAAAATGTTTGCCATTCAAACTAATCGAGTTGCGTAGAAAAATTTAGATTAGGGTGCTCAGAAAATAATAACATGTGACAGGTTGTACGCAAGTACATACAAAGCAGGAATAACTTTAGTTCTCTTTTCTTCCAAGCTATTTCAATTTGTAGAACTATGAACTAGAACTATGCGTAGAACTGTTACCTTTTGCTAGGGCTGTATTTTAATGTTTTACGTTTAAATATAGTACAAAAATTACATTATATTCAGGGTGAGTTAGTCATTAATTTTAACCACGTATTCGGGAGGCCTAATAAAGACAGAAAATCGAAAAAAAAAACTTTTACTCGACCTTTAAAAAAATAAACAAATCACCCCATAAAAATCAATAACACGACGCTCCTGGTGCGCTACGAACTTTCTGAGGACGCACCCATACGACAATCGAATGCCATCGTTGCCACATCATGTTTGCATACATAATATCGTCTAACACATCAGCGTGTTATTCAAATTTACCCGCATTTATTTCCTCCCAAATTTGTAGATCACGCCACACATTTGGAGGGGGGATGGAGAGAATAGTGAGAATACAAGCAGTAAGCAGTAGTTTGTTTATTTCGGTCTCGCGTATTCGTCGTAAATGCATAATTTAACAAATTCCGAATATGCGGAAATGGTAGTGTTATATGGAGAATGTTTACGAAATGCGACTGACCCTAATTTTATTAATAAAGTGCTATGGACGGATGAGTGCAGTTAACGGGTTAGTACCATGCTACTTAAGAAACAATAAATTTCTAGGCTAGATGTACGTAACTACAAACTGAATAATTAATTGTACTTACGAGTAATACTAAAAATTCATATTTATTTGTAAAACGTAGTGAAAACGTAATATCAAAATTATTAAACTGTAATAACCTAACATTCGAAAACATTTATTTATTATCTACATTTGTTTTTATTAACAAATAAATCAATATTTATGGAAAATTCATTCATGTAGCTAGATTTAAAAAAATAGTTTTACTCCTTGTCGTTAAATAACAGTATAAACGCTAGGTAACTAGGTTATTGACCTAATAATACGGTAGGTCAAGGTTCACTCTCGATAACTTAGATTAGTGGCGTGCCATTTCGGTCTTGGACAGTTTCTTGTCGACAACACGATGGTTTTTTATTATTTAGTATTTAAACACAAAACACTTTTCAGCTTCTCTTAATAATTTATGCATTGGGTATAGGTTTTTTATGTAATGTACGTAAATAGTTTATTACTCGGTTTATTATTAGACACGTTGGAGTTTTGTTGCAGTCATAACAGCTACATTTGCTCAGAGAAAAATCCACACGCTACTTGTCGGTTTAGCTTTCAGAGGCGATTTGTTGTCAAGGTATGGGCAGGAGTGTACGGGTATCGTTTGATTTTCTACCGGAAAACCTGAGTGGACCGCGTTACTTTTTAATAGAATTATTTGATTATTATTATTTGATTTCATTGGATATTAACATTTTAAATTATTATTGACTGAAGTTGAACTGAGCAAGAAAAAATGATATTATAAAATAGTCAGTACAACCGTTTATTTGTGATGTCTAAAACCTAAGTAGATAGGTACGAGAAAAAAATTTCAACTTGACATCATTGCATCAGATCGACGTCGAGTTGAACTGTGAGCTGTAAACGACCAAGGCTGTGAGCGGTCAGTGACAGTCTGAAAAGGGGGTTTAAATAATGATTTGAAAATATTTTTTTTCGACATAAATATACATTTAGATTTTTTTTAATTGCGTATTCGCAGTATACTCATTATTCCCTATCTCCTTTTAAAATTAATGACATTATGACTGACTCACCCTGTATAAAACATCATTGAGTGGGCTTATTTGCATGTATCTGAGTTTATTATTATCACTACCATTAGATAGAAAAACATCTTAAAAGCTGTACAGGGTGTCTGTGAAAGGTTGGGAAATCTCGGAGCTGGAGATACATGTGACCAAAACAAGTCATTTGAGCCAAATATGCCTTATCCGAATGTTGCTGGTGTCAAAAATACAGGGCGTTCAATGCTAGAATTTTATTTTGAAATATCTCAATAACTTTGAAACCTGTCGGAGTATTAAAAAAAATGGCACAATTATGTTTTTTGGCACGGCAAATAAGAATTTTTAACTAATTTTAAACGGTTTTTAAGTTATTGCGGAAAATTGTTATTTTTCTTTTTTTTTCAAAATAACACTCTGTAACTCGCTAGGCGTGCATCAGAGAATTTTTTTTATAAGAATGTTATTCTTATTTTGGTCTGGTCTACCCCCTGGTAAATTTTGGTAGGCTCACACTGCGACACGATGTATATTTTTTTGCAAATAATGATCGATCTTCGCCACTGGTAAGTTTCTAAACCTGGTAATTTTTGTTTCATACCTACAGTTATACTAAATATGCACACCGAATTTGGTTAAATTATCTCAAGGGAATTAGAAACTAGAAATTAAAAACTGTTTTTTTTTATTTTTTCAGACACGGCCCTTATTTTTGGCCACATAATGCGCCCCTGGATTTTTGACGTCTACTTAAGAAACACCTTGTATACTCATGTATCACTGATAACGTTCGACGTATTTCTCGACTGCACTCACCTCATTTCAATTATTATCACTGGCACGGCCGCAAAACAGTGGAAACGGTGGATTCGCGACGGTCCGCACCCCCGCCGGCGGTCCAGAGGGCCGCGACGAAGCCCGTTTTCTTTTGTTTTTCGAACAATCGACGGCACACCGCGATCGGCAGCTTCTTGATGCGTTATCAGCGGCTCTATCAGCGAATTCGAGTCTAGCAGCCACGCGAGTTTGTCGCGGCCAACGCGATTGTTCGTTTCCGTTTCAATTAGCCCACAGGAAGAGCTCCCTCATCTCATTATGCACTGTTTTACAAATTTTATTTTTAGACGGCCATTTTCATGTTCCCACATACTAGAGCGGTTGTTGGTTATTACAATTTTTTTCAATAAAATACCGGCGCAAGACAGGCTTGTCCGGATATTCAGCAAGCGACAGCAGCAGCGTTCGAATTACATTATCTTTAAATAACGATCTTATGATGATGGTACTTAAAATTTAAAAAAAAAACATGCCCTATACGGGGTCACAACTTATCTAAAAAAAATTGGGAATTGATGCATCACAAAAAATGAAGTAAATATCGTAAAAAATGTTTGTAAAATCCCTATAGTTTTCGAGTAAAAAATTATTGAATTTGTAGTATTTTCAATCTTTACATCGTTGGGCTACAGTAGTCTCTAGCAGACGATTCCGAATATTGAAATCCGATTACTTTTTTATGCGCGCGAACTTAGCCCCCCATTTTTTGATAAACGGAAACATAAAAGTTGTGCTAAATTGTGCCAGATTTGTGCTACATTATGCCGTAAAATTTGAAAAATAATAGCCATTTTCCTAGAAAATGAAAAAATCGTGTTTTTCACGTAGCCCCCCACTTCGCGAAAATCGTATTTTTTTTTAATGTGATATATTGTGCTAGTTGTTCTGAACATGGTGCCGTTTAAAAATATTTGATATGTAATTCCGTTCTCCGGAAAATCCGGAAAAACCGGAATTTTCTAGCCCCCCATTTTATCACAATCCGATTTTTTTCGATGTGCTGAATTGTGCTAGTTGTTCTGAACATTGTGCCGTTTAAAAAAATTGGATATCTGTCTCCGTTTTCCGGAAAATGGAAAAAATCGAAAATTTTGACGTGAGCTTACTGTGCCGCCTACTTTGCGAAAATCGAGTTTTTCTTTAATGTGCTGAATTGTGCTAGTTGTTCCGAATATTACGCCGTTTAAAGAAATTCGATATCTATCTCCGTTCTCCGGAAAAACAGGAAATTTAAGCGTGAACTTAGCCCCCCATTTTTTCCAAAATTAAAAAACGTGATTGTGCTGAATTGTGCTAATTGCCCTGAACATTGTGCCGTTTAAAGAAATTCGATATCTATCTCCGTTCTCCGGAAAAACCGGAAATTTTGCCACAATTTTACTGCACCTCCCAGTTTGCCTGAAAATTAAAAAGCGCGATTGTGCTGAATTGTGTTAGTTGTCCTGAACATTGTGCCGTTTAAAGAAATTCGATATCTACCCCCCACCCCCCTCCACCAACAGCACATTTTAAAAATATATATCAGTATAGCCACACTTCCGTCCACACACTATTGGTCCACCCTGTATAGTAATGAAATAAAGCAATTGTTTTATACAGTAAAATTTCAATTTTTGCTCAGTGTCGCGGTCGTGGACTTATCAGCTTTTTGGGCTGTCACATGGTTAGTATATTTCAGTTTTATCGGTTCCGTTTAGGGGGTTATAGTGCCGTTTCGGTAGCTAGCCACCCCCAAGACCCTTCTGGTTGTTAACGACTTCAACCTGCAGGTCTTATCTACCGCACAGTATGTTTCAAGTAGTTTCTATTTTCAGAGGGAAATAAAAATTTCGTTTAGCTTCAATACTACAGTCTTATCTCGATCTGATGTAATGTGGGTGAACGAAGTACCAACGTATAGATATGACATAGATGTAAAAAGTAATTTAGTATGTTTGCTTGGATGTTGGGGAATTCTGTATCGCTTCGATGCTGTTGTTTCTACAGCTAGAAGTGACAAAAACATGTTTCAAGAAAAAAATTTGATTATTATTATTCTTCATGAAGAAAAATTAAATTATAGAGAAGTTTTTCTTCTTTTTAGCGATCTGTCAAGGTTTGACAGACGTTGCGCTATATTATCTAACTCAGAATTTACCTCGATATCTATAACAAAATATTAGTGTTCCATTTAAAATAAGAGAGGTAACGTAATTTCCAGGAAGTATCACACAAATGTTGATAACTTATATTTCGAAAATAAAAATGAATCTGTTATTTCCCAGACATCCTACCAACCGTATACAAGTTTCAAGAGGTTTCAAACTTTAATCTTTAAATAGCTTCATAAAATGAATTAAAATATATTATTGCATTATTTTTAATAAAGAAACACAATTTTAATTATGGAATTACTTAACCTTACATGTTTATATCAATGCAATCAGCAAAAAATGGAGAATTCAAAAATATAATAATAGACAGGGTGTTTCATAAAATAGAACAAAGTTGATATCAATATCTCAGTAGCGCTCGATTATTTATTTGATATCTTTGTGAAACATTAGTCCATGGATGCGAATGCACGTTTCAATTTTCCGATATCTCTTAAAATAACTTAGCTACAGTCGAATCTAACGTTTACGCGTGACCACTCTGTACAAATTATACTATTATACTCTATAAGTAACACACAATTAAAATAAATTATATAGAACTCAACAATTTCGTGTTTTCAAATTTCTCAAAATGATGCATATTTTATTGCACAAAAATAAAAGTTACCTATACTCTGTATAAGTTAAATTGAAAATTATTTGTTTTCAACAAAATTATTATTTATTTATTTATTTATTCAAAACAGGTTTCATGATTTAGTGCAATATTTGGAGTAGAAAAGGAACAAAATAGGAAAAAAGTGTCAAACAAAAATGTTACATCTAGACAATGAAAAGGTTTCTGCAAAAAAATACATAACACTTTAATATCAAAGGACCAAAGTTTTTCAAAAAGTTGGAGATGCAACTAAAAGGGTTCTGATAACATATAATGTACAATCCAAAGGTTTTGAAAGGTTTGCATGCCTAAACAAATTAAATGCATTACTTATTAGTAAGTACTTTAAATAGGTATGATCAATTTTATTAGTAAAATATATAAATAGATATTGTTTTTTTTTTGTTTAACCCAAAATGGCCTTATATGCACAATAAAATAATTGAGAACTCTTTAATATTGTTATGACGTCACATACACTTTTAAACATATAATTTAGGGTCGCCGTATTTCTCACCGTAAAATGATCAAATTTATGGTGTATAGAAATAAATAAAACATGTACAACAAAACGAATATCAAAAATAAAATTATTAATGTTTTGTTTAACCACTTTTACTACTTAAATTTTTCTCAAATAAAATGACACCTTTTGAAAAGGAGTTTGTAAGACACACTATTTTGCTCTTTTAACCTCAAATTTTAACAATTATTTTCACATACTTATAAACAAAAGTGAACAATCAGAGCGGTGTAAGTTTATAACAATATTTATATGTATAATTAAATTTAAAAAAATACGTACTTTCAAAGACCCAAAATTTGTTGGTTGGACCACTTTCTGTCGTTCAAACGTTTTCCTTCGGTACCTTCGAATATTTCCTGGTGACATGAGATCAAATCCCTGTTATTTGCTAACAAACATTTAAGAACTGAATAATATAGAACTAATCAAATAACTAGAATGTTATTTCATGCCACCTGCGAATATTCAAAGGTACCGAGAAAAGGAATCTATAGCGACATAAAAGCGGTCTAACTAACAAATTTTTAGGTACACAAATCTTTCAAAATACGTATTTTTTCAATTTAACTGTAAATATTATTCTAACATAAACTTACATAGTTCTGCATATAAGATTGTTTACTTTTGTTTATAAGTACGTGAAAATAATTTCTAAAATGTGGCGTTAGAATAACAAAATAATATGTGTCAGAAACGCTTTTTAAAAGTTATTAATTTAAATAGTCAGATAGATAAACAAAACGTCAAGAATTTTATTTCTGATATTAATTTTGTTCTAAATGTTTTATTTTTCTTGATTTCTGTATCTAAAAAACGCCACAAATTTGATCATTTTACGGTGAGGAATACGGCGACCTTAACAGGAATCTTCCATTAAAATAAAAGTTTGGAATATGGCACACTCCATCACACCAATGATGTTTTTTTTTCATCACGCAGGAGGTTAATGGTCCTATAGAATATTTCTAGATCGTTTCTCTAAAACTTACCTGCGAAGTCAATAAACTATCTATCACAAAAAAATAGTCACACAGGATTTAAGTACAAAGTAGCAGGAAAGGGGTGGTCATTTTATCATTTCCTCATCGGCAAAGTCCACTAAACACCAACAATTACGGAAACCAGTCACTAATCAGGTAAACAAAATCGGTACGCGACGTCCCTACTCGCCTCGCAGGAAGCGTGTCCTGCTGCACAACTGACCGTAGCGGCGTCGTCTAATTGCGGCGTCCTGCGGCCGAGCGTCTGCAGGAATCCTCGGTGACAGATCAGCAGGAAAGGCAGCAGGAAGTGTAGTGCAGCTCCTGCGGAACACCGAGCAGCGGCAGCAGGAATGGCAGGAAGCAATATCGCAAGTGGCGGTTCCTCCGGGGGCGGGGCGGTCCCTACCCCCTCCACGGACCCACCTCCAGGGGGTTGCTCATCATCGGCCGCCGACGACGCCGCGCGCGGGTGGCTGCACCTCGCTCCTTGTCCTGCGAGGGTGGCTCGGGGTTGGGTGCATGTTTATAGTTGTCTGTAGTGCTAATTTCGACCCTCTATAAATGACTAACTATGCCGCGATCGCGATGTTTCGGGCTTTAGACTGGATACAGCGTGTTTTTGATTTGATATTAAAAAGACCCAGTATTCCTATTTAAAGTCGACACTAAATTGTAAATGTACTGTTGAAAGTAATAAATAAAATAATTAATTATAGCAACCCTTAGGCAATTTTGAATTTTGTATTGCTCAAAATTGAAAATTTTAAAGAGAAGTTATGATTAAAATCTAGGTAGGTTCTGTTTTATCATTTTTAAAATAAAACTGTTAGTTTTATAGATATAACAATGTATTTTTTAAACACCCCATTTCGTAAATATTATTTAAATTAAATGGATGGATTAGACGACCTTGAATAATCGAGTTTCAAAATTGTTGATAGTGATTGACGGTATAGATTCCCTCACAATATACAGCAGTCAATAAAACGAGAAAAACAGGTTGTCCGCACATTTCTCTATAAAATTGTATTGAATTCTTGATTTCTATTGGTTATGCGAAATTGACAGATCCAGCGCTGCAGCGCTACCATGGGTGTGCGCGTGGGAAAATTTCGGGCAAATTTTGTTTGTGAATGTCATTTTAATGTAAGTTTAATTGGAAATACAGGTAGGTTTAAGTTCATCGAAAAAATTTAAATATAACGTTGTAAAGGATAAACTCTATACTATTTTACCGCTAACATATCTTAAAAGATAACAGAGATATAGACATGGGCACCTGTACAATGAAATGTCAGAACACATAGCAAATATTCGATTAATTTCATTTAAATTCACTCAATTATCTCTCTCTCTTTCTATAGTTAACTAGATAGTTCCGATTGTGAAACGAAGTCTTGCGTTGGCCATTTGGTTGTTTTAACGTGGCGGGAACATCCATCTCAATAAATAACTATGCAACCCAAAGCCAAAACGGCAGACGCTTAATATCAAGGCATCGCGTGCGCCTGGATCTGGCCAACGGCCTGACGTCACTTCCGTTGCTTGACTTTTTGTTGCCTCGAAGTATCCTTCGGGGGTCAGCTAGATAAATCGAAGGACCAAGAACGCACGAGAAAGGCAATCGAAATATTTGTCTGATTTCGAAGTGAAAATATCAGTTAAAATGTTAAACAAAAAAGCATACATTGGTGTACTTGTCATTTCTCTAGAGGATCTTTTTGTTAAATGTAAAACATTTCCAGGCTCATGGAAAACTGCAAGAGTTTGTCCAATGTTTAAAAACGGAGACAAAACGATTACTGATAATTATAGACCTGTTTCTGTTTTATCTAATTTTGCTAAAATATTTGAAATTGTCTTATATACTTAATTGCATTTACCGCTCTGTACGAAATCTGATTTCCCCCTTCCAACATGGATTTTTAAATAATAGATCAGCTATAACTAATTTGTCAATTCTTAAGTTCTTAAATATCGCAAACTGCTTTTTGCCGATGACTTGAAATTATTTCTTAATATTGATTGTTATCAAAATTGTAAAAACCTACAGTCTGATTTGAACCAGTTAGAAGCTTGGTGTAAATTGTGTGAATTGTTTCTAAATACTGCAAAATGCAAAGTTATTTCTTTCAATAGATACCACACAGAATATTTATATCATTATTCCAAAAAAAATAATTAGGTTAAGACCAAGAAATAATTGCCCTCAAAATTGGCCGCTACGATCGCCAGACCGCAACAAATGTGTGATATTTTCTTTGGAGAACATTGAAGGATTTTTATTCCTCGCCAATTCAATCGCGAGAAGGTTTGTGAAATCGTATTACGAAAAAATATAATGTAATAAGAAGCGATCATCATTTATTAGACAGAGTAAATTTATGTTTCAGAGAAAATGGTGCCTACTTTCTTTCAATTTTATTTTTAGTTTATAGTTTTATTACTGTCAAATTTTAAAGACAAAGCCTGCTACTGACTTTTTGAGTTCTTCTAATAAACACTATTAAAATCTTGTTTTAATTGATGCATTTTTTATTGAAAACCGTAAAGTTTTTTAAAATTTAACAGGAGTAAAAAAGTAATTTAAATTAAATTGTTCTTTGAACGTCTATAACTCCGACTGTGTACAACGTTCTGTTCAAATACGTAAAAATATACAGAGTGTTCTATAATTAACAAAGTTCGAAAATTTCATAAATAATCGTGCAACTTTTGTATTTCACACTTGTTTATACTCTAAAACCAAAAAAGGACAGAGGGGGAGCAAAATATAGTGAATCACGTGTACTACCTTTTCCTTCTGAAATTCTAGCATCTGCACTGACTGACTACGTATATAAAACAAAAGCAAATCGCTCAAATTTTAAGTTTAGTCCCGCTTATTAAATAGTTTAATTGCCCCTAAGCGAGGAGGCTTCCGCCATTCTTAAAACGGAGTTGTCGATCTGTGTACGCTATCCGATCAAAGCTGATGATCGTCATTAGGACGTCGAATGCCTTCCTCAGCGACAAGAGCTCTTTAACTCTCATCGGTTTGGTGGAGCGCGCAATAAGCTTTGTCGTTGAGCTACATACCTAAGGGAGGAAGGTTATTGTTAAGGGTTAATTCGGCAGGTTGGCAAAGAGGATTTCTTTGTTCTGCGATTTTTAGTCGAGCTTTTCAATACGTCAAGATTAAGGTCCGTACATTAATCGTACATTCCAGGGCCGTACTTTGGTTTTTCTCCATGCGATATTAATGACAATTTAATTTATATATAAAAAAGTCCACATGCTGCAGTGTAATTGTCACTGTGTGCAGGTGGTTTTTTCACTTATTTATTTTTAATCAATTATCGCGGTATGCGTTGCCAAAAGAAATAGTTCGATATTTTTGTCAACGACTTATTGAACTATTAAACACTAACAATGAGTCGATTCTGTGAGTCTACGAGCAACGAAATTAGTCAAATTGTTAATAACTGTGTGCCTGCCAATACAGTTGCAACTCTATCAATAATCTAGCGACAATTTTCTACTTTTGCGATGCGATAGGATATAAATTTGAGCTAGATACTTTCATCGAGAAATTGAATGTAAGACTGGGCTTTTAATATGCGAAAATGTGACGGAAAAGACTACAAAGAAGCGGTAAAACTATTTGCAAATATTATAAAGGATTCAGTATTGTATGTAACGTTTTCACATACGTACAATTTAATTTATCATGAGCTGTACGTAATGATAAAAAATCCAGTGCATCAGGTCATATATGTGAAATATTTGCATTGGCCAGATTATATGATGAAAATGAACCGGAAGGACTTCAAAAGAAATTATATCACATTTTGGCGTTTGAATCAGTTTAATGCGGAGGAAAAGCAACTTACTGCAAAACCACTTATTTCGAATCTAATACTGAAAATAACGGAATAGAAACTGGACGTATCGAGTATAATCCTCTATTTTAGAAAACTAGACAAGGCGGTGACAATAAATTATGTGACAGCAAATGGATTATGCCATGCCTAATATTTTAGAGGAAGATATTTACCCAGTACGCTAATTTAAAAAGTTTATACGAAAACGAGGCATAGTCCAGTCATTTAAGGTTTTATCTGCGGAAAAATTCCTAGTGAGCTGAATTCTTGTATACACCATTATTATGGCGTTGTAATGAAGATGTGAAAAATCGACATTGATATCGTGCCGGCTAAAAAAGTTATAAAGGTCAAAAGGTCACGAAAATCAGTTTTTCGCAAATATCTCGCCACCTATTGCTCGGGGGTATAGGTCATTATAAAAATTGTTTGTATATTATCTACAAAAAATACCTCTTGCATTTTTCTGTAAAATTAACCGTTTTCGGAGTAGGGCGCTGATAAAACGACTATATTATGACACTACACTTGTTTCCTCACCACCTTCGAGGTAAAATGCAAGGCGCATTTTTTTACATGGTTTCCCATGTAGGCATATTCCATGATATGTAATGAGTTTTTTTATTGAAGAGTGAATAATTTTTTATTTGAATACTTAAAAATACAGAAGAAACAAACTTTAGTATATAATTTTTTTTGTCATTCATTGTCGATATCTTCAGTTTCTATATCATTAACAATTGCTGACAAAACGTCGAGTAGACTTATTCCTATATTTAAATCGACATCATCATTTTCATCATTGGTTGACTCTGCGTTTAAGCATGACTGGCCACGGCAATGTCCATAAACTTTGGAACATCTTAATCCAATATTTTTGTATCCACATTTGCCGCCACAACCTTTTGTACAAAAAAAAGAAAAATATTGTGTTCAGTAGATCATCGAGTGCTGGTGGTAATAAAGTTGTTATTGCCGCAATACTCAAATTGTTCGTATAATTTTTACGGCAATTACTATGAACATTTACAAAAGTCACAGTACTTAAATATTCAATATTACCATCATCTCTAGCAATGTTTGTAGACCACGCCGAACTTCTACTACATCACCATCCGATAACAATCATTGCATATAAAATATGTATCACTCATCATGAAAACTGTTCAAGAGCATGAAACTACTAAAATAACGTCTTTAACACTCAAGAAATAATTTCAACTAAAATAAACACAGTCCGAAAGGCAGTAGCAGGTATAAAGGGACAATAAAATACGGAACATCTGCCAGTGTAGGTCGTTTATATAATATTTAGTAGATTTTATTAAGTTCCCAAACCTCTATAATATAAGTATATTTTTCACAAAACGCCCAAGTATCAGATAGAAGTTTTGAAGACACTTACAAACATGAATAAAAAGCAATAGAGTTTACGCCTTGGTATACGATATACAATACCGTATGTGAGTGCATTTTAGTCGCTTTCTCAGCTCTCTACTCCGAAAACGGTTAATTTTACAGAAAAATGCAAGAGGCATTTTTTGTAGAGAATTTCACGACAAACAATATTTAATCAACCTCTATTGACCTTCGAGCAATAGATGGCGAGATATTTGCGAAAAACTGATTTTCGTGACCTTTTGACCTTTATAACTTTTTTAGCCGGCACGATATCAATGTCGATTTTTCACATCATCATTACAACGCCGTAATAAAGGTGTACACAAAAATTCAGCTCACTAGGAATTTTTCCGCAGATTGAGGTTTAAAATGCCTAAAATGACTTCTATAACATTAGACAAAGTATTTCTTACACCAAATCCCTTCTGGAAGATGAAAAATTCTAAAGGTTGGCATAAAAATGTGCAGATTGGAATTAATGAACTTAATGCTCAGCACAACGTATTGGTATAGCTGTCAACCGTGTCGAAATTACAAATCACTCAAATTCAGCGGCAATAGTTATCGAATTAAGTAAAAGCGGAATTGAAGAACAAGTTCTAATAAAAATAACAGGACACAACAATTCATCATCAATATTACCATACTTACGAGTTGACAAAACGTATCATTCGAGCATTATTCGATTGACAAACTGATCCTTGAAACATATGAAAGTATTGTTTGAACATGATTAGGCATACGGAACAAAGAAAAGGCACCCAGTTGAAATTGAATATTTACTTGAAGTAGGAAATTCAACAGGTCACAGTAATTTACAAACTTATTGAGCATTCGTGAGATTGCAATCTAAATTACACAAACACCAAAATTTACAATGTGGTTTTCCTTTGATTAATGAAATTACGGTTTAATGATTTACTTCGCTAAAGTGGAAGTGTAATTTTCTCTTCGTACCCGAAGATTAATGAAAAACTTTGAAAACCATTGTAAATTATTGTTATTTTTTATTCTATGTGTGAAAGACCCTGTTGTTTGAGTGAATAGCTAGCAAAATCCAAGGATACGAAAGAACTAAAAGAATGAGGCACCTACATAATATGTCCAGAATTTAATATTTTATTTATTATTTCCCAGCATGTACTTTGTCAAAAATTGTCGTGATTTTAATGTTGTTTCTGTTTAAATGACGTTTTTGTCCAACTATCAAAAAGACGACTTTTTTAAATCTCTATAGATTCGCAAAATTAGCTATTTTTTAACGGGGCCAAAGGCACGCTGTCTTGAAAAAGTGGGAATAAAAGCACATGATCACGAAATTTTTTTTTCTTCAACCGTCATAAAACTGTGACATATTTTAACTGAGGAGTTGAGTTGACATTTTCCTTACTGGGGAAAAGTACATAGTATGTTAGCAATAAAAGTATTCACTTTTAATCCATAGATTAAAAATTTCATAAAAGGAATAATTAAATTTCAGTTGGAGAGAAAGTAGCATGTAAAGAATTAATTAAACTTTAAATCAGTAGTAAATAGCAATAAAAAATTATTCACTACTTTTACTTATTATTGTTCAAATTAAAAGAAGTAGTTTAATGTAAAATCAGATGGCATAATTTTATAAATATCTAAAGTAAAACCTAGCATCTAGTATTTACCCAACAGCATTGTTGCTGTAATTGTCACGAGCGGATCTATATTGTAAACAAAGGAATAAGTTACATAAGTTCACCACATCACCACTAATTATTATCGCATTACCTACACAGTATACAGGGTGATTCAGGTTTAATCTTGATAACTTCAGGAATCGATAGAACAGGTTAAAATAATTTTTATATATTTTTAGGTATTAATAATATTGTGTGAAACTAACTACTCTGTGGACAAAAGCCCCAACCAGCGTTGAATTACTCCCACAATATCTACCCATATATTCCTTATTATTAGCTTTTGTATTAGAAAGGTATTTTAAGCTAATATAAATCAAATCTTCTACAATTCCTGTCAATGAAGTAATATGTATGTTCTTTGATACCAAACATCTAGGTATGCTAATGAACAATTCCACAGACAAAGCTCTATTCAATAATTATCTAAAGAAATTAATCTTTTGTCATTGTCGATATTTAACTTCAAATAATTTTAATTTTTATAATAATTTTTATAGTTAGATATTTGACTCAACTTAAAGGAGGCCACCTGAAGAAGCAATCCTAAAAATGCAGAAATAGGTCAGATCTCATCTATTATGGTAGAATTGCCGCGTTTCAACTGCAAAAAGTAAAGTTACATATTTATAGGGTGTTTTCATTAAAGCAAGAATAGTGAATTTAGATAGATTAATTTCTTTAGATAATTATTGAATAGAGCTTTGTCTGTGGAATTGTTCATTAGCATACCTAGATGTTTGGTATCAGAAAACATATATATGACTTCATTGATAGGAATTGAATTATATTAGCTTAAAATACCTTTCTAATACAGTAAAAAAGGTTAAAATAATGTTCATTTGTGATATAAACTTATTTCCTAAAACGTATAGGAATTTTTTTCTCGTTTTTCCCTCATAACTTTTGAACCACTTATCCGATTTAAGTGAAATTCGGAACACAAGCACTGCTTATGATCTTACATAAGCTTCTTAAGTTTGAACTATTCTACCCCTCTTAGAAGTGTATTTTGTATGCTACCCCCCTCTTACTTTATTTTAAAGCAACAAAAAAAATAATTAATTTCAATAAAAGATCTACACACCACTTTGACCTGATTAATTTCGAAACTTTTTCGTTCACACATACAAAGAAATTGGTGACAGTGTAGCGCACCAGCCGCGTAAATTTCATTTAACATTATAGCAATCCATGAAAACAAAACTCAGTGATTTGTTTCCAATACGAAGTGCCATTGAGGAGAAAAATGAAAGCGCGTGGACGTCTGAAAACGGCTCCTAAAAATTTTCTAACATTGCAGCCTTAAACTTATTGTAGTCTCCCTCCTCCTTCATATTTTGCCCAGGTTTAGGACGTGTTTAGGGGGCAACATGCCATCACCAACAACAACAAAAATTACATAGCAACGAGCAACGTATTTTGAAATATTTCTGTACCAAGAAATTTGTTGGTTACTGCTTTCTATCGTTATACAGTATGCACCAAAAGTATGGAATAAATTCGATAAAAACGAAACAATTATTTTTTGGGAAAAATCCTCGAACAGGTCGATTTTTAATTTAAAAAATACATATTTTAGCGTAAAACGCGATTTTCAAATATCATTTGTTTTCCAGTAATGACGTCATCGATTTTTTTTTTAATGGCAACACCATATTTTTTTCCTTGATTCTGAAAGATCGTTTAATTCTCTATCAGACAGTACTAAAATTTTGCCCTCTTACATAGGAAAGTTTTCGAGTAAATGACGATTGAATGTTAGAAAACGTAAATTTAATCCATAAAAAAGTAACAATTCTGAGATATGTAAAATAAAATACAATTGATTAAATTTTATACTTAAATTAAATGTTCGAATTGCCATCCACCAACTTCTTGACAATGCGCAAGTATGTGAAGAAATTCTTCTTGCACATTATGAATGATTTCTGGGGTAACTCTGCGTATTTCGTCCCGAATGCGATTTTGAAGTTCTTCTAAATTACGTGGTTTATTAATGTACACTTTTGACTTCAAGTATCCCCATAAAAAATTGTCAAGAGGTGTAAGATCTTGCAGGCCATTCTATCGGTCCGCATCTGCCGATCCACCTCCCAGGAAAACAGTTGTCCAAAAAATCTCGTACAGAGCGCGCATAGTGCGGAGGTGCACCGTCTTGCTGAAACCATATGGTATCGTCAGGAATGTCAGGGTCATTATCGTTAGGAAAAATTACTGCAAGGGCTGGAACAAGGTCATTTTCTAGAAACTATAAATATCTTTGTCCTGTAAGGGTTCCTTCAAAGAAGAAAGGTCCTACTATTCTGTCGTCAACTATTCCAGCCCACACATTTAATTTCTGAGAGTGTTGGGTATGTGCCTCTGCCATCCAATGCGGATTTTCCCGACTCCAATATCTGCAAGTTTGACGGTTTACTGTACCATTCAGACAAAATGTGGCCTCATCTGAAAAAAGTATTTGCCGGTGTAAATTTCTATTTCCTTGACATAAATCCATTAGATTTTCGCAAAAGTGTAAGCGACGATCGGGATCATCTTCATTGAGTTCCTGCACAAGTTGAATTTTGTAGGGATGATACTTTTCCTTCCTCAAGATACGTAGCACTGTGCTCTGACTAGTGTCATTGTTTAATGCAACCAATCGTGAAGAATTATGAGGATTATCCACCATACTTATCAAAATGTCCTGTTTCTGATTTTCATTAATGCTTGGACGTCCAGGTTTTGGAATATTTACAACATTACCAGTTTCTCTAAATTTAGACTCTACCTTACTTGGCTGATAGGGCGATCTGGATATTTTTCATTAAATAAATCGCAAACTTCCTGCTGAGTTCTAGTCATATTCCCGCATCCGATAAGAATTAAAATTTCAATTCTTTGAGTAACAGTTAAATGTGACATAATACTTTAAATTGAATAATAATTTCTATGTCGCTTACAATACTTATTAGAAAGTCGGTGTGACAATGACACTTTGCAAAGATTTTCACCTACGTGATCCATAAAAGAACTATGGAATTCGAAAAACTAAACTTGATAACGTTTTTGCTTTATTTTAATTGATTTACGTTTTCTAACATTCAATCGTCATTTACTCGAAAACTTTCCTATGTAAGAGGGCAACATTTTAGTACTGTCTGATAGAGAATTAAACGATCTTTCAGAATCAAGGAAAAAATATGGTGTTGTCATTAAAAAAAATCGATGACGTCATTACTCGAAAACAAATGACATTTGAAAATCGCATTTTACGCTAAAATATGTATTTTTTAAATTAAAAATCTACCTGTTCGAGGATTTTTCCCAAAAATAATTGTTTCGTTTTTATTGAATTTATTCCATACTTTTGGCGCATACTGTATATTCGTTTTACTTCGGTACCTTTGAATATTCGCAGGTGGCACGACATAACATTCTCGTTATTTGCTATACTCTATATTATTTAGTTCTTAAAAGACTAAAATTACTTGTATTTGTAAAAAACGCTATTTCTAGAATACGGTGCCCTTAATAGAGGCGAAGGTTGTTTTGATTTATGCTTAAATTGTATCAGTCCGACTTTTGGCACCCTCGTTCGTTCCCAACGGGCGTTCAAAACAGACCGGGCTAATTATACTTTTAAAACCAGGTGTAAAGTACAAAATAACACATCCTGCCGCCTCCGCCGCCGCCATAAAACACCCCGTACAGATGTTCTCGGCCGTCCGCTTGACCCCCATTCATCCAGTGGCCAGTCGACGCCCAACGGTTCTCGGCCCGGCGATCGCTGATCCTTGATTGAACTTTGGCACGCACTCTCGCCCCGTCGTTTCCATCTGTAACGATGACAGTCGAGAACTTTTTATTTGGGTATTGGAATTAAACATACAGTGGGTACAAGATGTGTCAATTTCACGGTAATTGCAGAGTATCTCAAAAAATACAAGCGATAGAAGGACGCGGTTCTATGAAAATCAGTGATGAATATTAACTGAAACAAGAAATCTTGAACAAATTAAGAAAGTCTTGTCATACGTTATAAAGCATAGAAACGGGCAATTTTACATAATCAGTTATAAAGAATGGATGAAATAGGCAAAAATGAATCGCAGTTCTTTCAGTCAAGTGGCAGTGAATTTATAAAATTTATAATCAGTTTTAGTTCGGCAGAACTGAACCTAGACTCAATAATAAATATATTTTTTCTACGTTCACGCAAAAAACAAAACTTTATTGAACTATATTTAGTGACGGTCTCGTTGGACAATTTCACGTCGCGTGCAATAAACACTTACTTTTTGTACTTGTTGCATAAAAAACTATTTTCTACAAAACTGTTAAAAGTGGGCTTTTTAATTGTCATTTTTGATGGAAAAAATGTCATTTTTTGACACACGTGTTAAAAGTAAGTTACTTTTAACACTAGTGTTAAAAAAAACAAAATTTATTTAAATTTTGTTTTGAAAATTAATAAAACGTTTTAACAACTTTTTATTTTAAATAAGTACAAACCAACATTTTAACTAGTTATTACTATTAACATTTATAGTAAAATTAGAACAATTTGAAATTGTAATTCCCTGCGGAGTCATCATACTTAAGTTGGTTTTACTGTCAACATGTGTGACACATCTATTTTCTGTAGAAATACTACTGGTAGTAATAGTGGTCTTGCTAGTAGTTGCAGCAGTAGGAAGTATTTGACACGCAATTTCCTTTTTCTGTTCCAGTGAATTTTCAATGTAGCCTTCAGCTACCGTCGAAGATTTCCATCCTCCATGTCTCTTGATGGTAGTAAGATTTGCACCAGAATCTGCTAACAATGTCGCCGATGAACGACGAAAACAGTGTCCGGTGTAGAGTTGAGGATTTGGTAGATTCAAGAACTCTGCAATGTCGGCAGGCATTTTACCAAACATGTTAATTCCGACTGGATTCTTCACACATTTATTCTTCATATATTTAAGAAAAAGTCGTCTATGGTCAGCGTTGGGTGGCCGGAGTGCCATATACTTTCTAAAAAAGTTTAAATAGAATTCACCAACAACACTGAAAGTCCGAGGCACTTTCGTTTTAGTATCTGGTATCGTCACAACAACCGAAGTGCCCAAATATTCGATATTGTCGATGGTCATCTGACACAATTCCTCCCGGCGACACACCCCGAAGACACCCACTATTGCTGCGACTTTCATTATCAGATACTTTTCGTCTTCTGCTTCTGTGAGAAATTTGTCGATATGCGTCTTCGTCAAAACTTTTGACTTTTTTGCTTGATATCCTTGACCCTTTCGTTTTAAAAAAGCAATAAGCTTATAATGTTTGCTTATATCTTGATCTTGCTTTATTTTTAACATAGTTTTGATCATGGAATAATTTGACCACAGCGTTAACGATTTCCATATCTTGGCTTCTTCCTCAAAATATGCCAGTAAAACACTTTCGTTGCATTTCCCAGGGACCTTTTTAATGTTACACCATTCCGAAAAGCGTCTATAAGCGATTTCATTCTGTTTCTTTGATTTCGCCGGCAATTATTCCAATGTTGCTCGACTGGCGGCTTCTTCGATTTCAGCAGGGATGGATTCGTTACGCTCATTATCGAGATTATTCATTATACTTATAATATTACTAGAAAATGCTGCCAATATTTTTGCGTTTTTTTCGTAACTGACAACAGCACTGGTTGCTACGAAAATTTTGGTTCATAAACATTGCGATCTGTGTGGTATTTTTTGATTCCTTATTTTTATTGAATTCTTCCGA
Source organism: Monochamus alternatus (assembly GCA_037114965.1). NCBI lineage: Eukaryota > Metazoa > Arthropoda > Insecta > Coleoptera > Cerambycidae > Monochamus > Monochamus alternatus. Next base: position 4,747,831 of record CM073426.1, on the reverse strand, counting down.
TTGTTTTGTAGAAAAAATAGTGTATGATATACGTGTTAAAAGTGATTTTATTTTGTTCGTGAAGTTAAAAAACTCGCTACGCTCGTTTTTTAATCATCTTCACTCACAAAATAAAATCTTACTTTTAACACGTATATCATAAATAGCTATTTTCTCCGTTCATCCAAAAAACAGAACTTTATTGAACTATATTTAGTGGAAAAAGTGGTTCTTTATTGCACTAGTGCAATAAAATATTTATTGCATTCATCTATCCATTCTATACAGCGTTTCGTCATCATGACAAACATAAACGTTCAAATCGACGTCATATTTTCCTATAGTGTCATCTAAATAAAACATTTTTTGGTTTTAGCATGAACGTAGAAAAAATATTGTATGCAACTCGTACAAAAAGTGCTTATTGCACTCGACGTGTTGTCCTACTCGGCATGACGGCCTACTGGGACAATTTCACGTCGCACTTACTTTTTGTACTTGTTGCGTAAATAACTATTAAAAATAATGTTTTATGCTGGACGTCTTTTAAGCATAGACCACATACTTCTACTATATACCGCGCACTTTTTATCTTTTCAATTTATGATGCATTTGGGCATGCTCCATAATTCATCATGATCATAGACACATTAAAGGGTTGTCTGTTATCTTATTGTGAGTTTGTGGATTACTATGGCTGTTCTCTCGTTCATTCTAGGGAGTTCAAGAAGCTTATGTAAGATCATAAGGAGTGTTTGTGTTCCGAATTTCACTTAAATCGGATAAGTGGTTCAAAAGTTATGAGGGAAAAACGAGAAAAAAATCCTACTTCAACGCCCTCTTTCTCGGAAACGATGCGTTTTAGGAAATAAGTTTATATCACAAATGAACATTATTTTAACCTGTTCTATCGATTCCTGAAGTTATCAAGATTAAACCTGAATCGCCCTGTATATTTAAGTACTCCACCTAAGAACACTCTTCATTTACAACAAAAAAAAAACTGTTTTTGAAACCTATTTAAGTTAGTAAATACCTACTGTTTTTTCGAAAACGCTTCATTTTTTTATTGTGATTTTTTATTGCACTCAAGAGCTTTAACGCAACTGGTATTCTCTATTTGATATAAATTTTTATTATTATAAAATTTAAAACTATTGAAAATGGCGGCGTCAGTGTCTCACATCAATCGATACGACCCGCCTCGTTGTCAAATCTACAATGTGTCCCCATAAAATAAAGCACAGATACTATTTTTAATAAAAAACGAGAGGGCGTTTTTTAAATTAAGTAGCAAAAATGAGACCACAGATTCCTTAGATGAAAATAAATATCCCAAGTAGCATAATAAAAAAGATACAGGGTGTCAAAGTTAAAATTATATTTTCGATATTTGTAAATAAATCCAAATATTTCCATAAAATTTGTAAGATGGGGTTTTTGCGGGCGAGAAAATCAAATTTGTTTCTAATTTTAACGTCACTAGTAGAGGGCGCCACTTGCAGCACACCATATTTCTTTAAAATGGCAGAACTTTTTTGCTGCTTAGTGTATCTATTTAACTATCGAAACAATCGATTCTCCTACCTGTTTTATTTCAAAAAGGTATACCTTGCTGAAGTCGGTAGGAATAACTATTTTTGAAATAATCCTATTTGAAATGCTCAGTGCACCGAGTAAAAACTGTTTTGGTTTCAGGTAAAGTGACAAGTCTTGTCCTAGTCTCAGTCTTGTTTGGAAGTTATGAATTTTAAATTAATTTCTTTATCAGCTTTGGAAACCATATATCTCGAAATTGACGCCCCTGGAAGTTTATGTTTATTTAACAAACTTGATCTTAAGGTTTGATGAAACCCTTATCTTTAGATGTTTCTTCAAAGCACGAAGATTTCATCAAAACAAGCCGATCGTCACTTCACGTTTACTGCCTAGGCATTAGAATCATTTTTATTGCCTCTTAAAATCTACAAATTATCGAGTTTTTCTTACATTTCTTTATTCATTGCCTTCTGCTTGTACGGTCAATGGGGGACAAAGCCGGGGTCGGTGATGAGTCAAAAATAAAAACTGGTCCCTGGGCAATAAAAATTCTAATTACGAAACTAAACCGGCAGAAGTACAAGACAGCCAACTATTTAAAAACCCGAAAATATGCTATCTCTGGACATTAAAAGCTCATTTGCGGCCAGATTCATTATTTTAGAAGGAATTAGCGTGGTACTGGAAAAAATTTACGCTGCTGCAGGGACGGCGTCACAGAATAAATTGTGGTAAAAAATATCAGTATTTTGTTTATGCAGTATAAAATGTTGTTTCTCCTGATGGCGAAAGAATAAGTATCGAAAGTTGGAATAAAGAAATCAAGAGTATATTACTGTGTGTTTAGACTGTTTACATAGCGCAATTCAATTATAAAACTGACATTTTCCAAAAGTTATGTGGTTATTAAAATCTCCCACATTCAAGTTATAGTGTTACTTAGGTATGGAATTTTGAGACTTTTGGTTTTGGGATCATAAAGTTTCAGAAATCAGTACATGTCCGGTTTTGCAGTTTTGGACCACTACCATGTGAACATTTTGCTTTCCAAAAGTTATATATTTATAGACGCTTTTACATCTAGGTTCTGGAGTTATGGAATTATACAGTTTTAGGCTTATAAAGTCTCTTAAACGAATAAACCTCCTGTTTTGTGGCTTCGGAACACTACTATGTGAACAGTCCTCTTTCTGAGAGTTATGTAGTTAAAGAAGCTACCACACCCAGGTTGTAGAGTCATGGAGTTATAGAATTTTGAGATTTTTGGTTTATAGAGTTTCCAAAACCAATATACGTCAGCTTTTGCAGTCTTATATCACTACTGTATGAACCTTCTGCTTTCCAAATGTTATACGGTTATAGAGACTTCCACACCCAGGTTATAGAGTTATGAAAATATGGAGTTTTGACGTTTTGGGTTTATACAGTTTCAGAAACCAGTATACCTTAGATTTTATGGTTTTGGGTGGTTACTATGTAAACCTTCTGCTTTCCAAAGTTAAGTACTTGTAGAGGCTCCCACATTCAAGTTTTAGGTTATGGATTTTTGATGCTTTATATTTTTTGCCTTGGATTATGTGAACCTTGTGCTTTCGAGAAGTTATAGAGGCTCTCACTGGTTATGGATCTGTGGAGATTTGAGGTTTCAAGTTTATGGAATTTCAGAAAGTTTTGAGTTTTATAGGGTTTTAGAAGCATACACACTTCGGGGTTTGTTGTTTTGGTTCTTTAGTTGCAAAAATTTGGCTTGCAACCCCTATTTCTGTCTTTCGATTTACGTTCAGTGAAAAAATACGTAAGAAAGATATAGTCGAACTCCCAGTTGATACGATTTTTTTCTTTTGTAAGCCTGTGTCATTTGTAATTATACTTATAAATGTTTTTTTGGATTAATTCATTCACAGTGTTTTCCACTCTACACGTGAAACATACACTCGAACTGAACAAGCCTATATACTAAATATCATTAAATATACAGTAAGTGTTTGTACGAACGTTGGACCGCCTAAGGACACAAAATTCGCAGCGTACCGGCGCTGTTTTCGACCACTCACCCTCTCCGCCACTCCAAGCGAAAATGAAACAGTTTTTCCGCACTTAAGCGCCCGCTTTAGAAAAGAAAAAAGAAAAAGACCGTTAATTAGCCGCGTGGCCGAGAGCGATAAAGGGATTTTTAATTAAGAGAGTTGATGTCGAGATGCGGACGGATAATTACGATTCCGTTTTTGTGTTTAGGCTCAGCGTGCTAGAGTTGTAACTTTTTTCCGCTTATACAGAGCGGTCAAGATGATTGTAAGGTATTTGATGAATTAATTGTTATACTTTATATCTTTGTCCATACAGGATGTTTGAAAAATACATGGCAATATTTCTAGGGCTGATAGAACATTGAAAAATAGGTGGGGTTTGCTCAATAAACGTATGTTCTAGAACCACTCATTTTTGAGATACAGGGCATGTAAGATAATTTTGAAAAATCAAATTTTGGATGTAATTTCTTTAGTAACCGACAGATTTGATTTCTGATGGCGCCGGATGCGCTGGTGTTATTAATTTTTTAGTACAAAATAGAGGGCCTTAGTTGTAGCATTTTTGCTGACATTTTAGTCTAGCTTTTTTTAAGTTGAATTTTTTTCATTCTAAGCCTTGTCATATCATGTAGAATTTCCTTTTACACAAAAAAGTTGATCTTAATAAATTTATTATGGTGTCCATTTTCCATTTTTGACATTACTATAACTATTAGTGGTGATGCGGTGAAATTACGGTATTTCTTTATTTACAACATAGATCCACTCGTGAAAACGACTAGGCTGTTGATTACGTCCAGATAGAAGGTATATATAAATGTACAGGGTGGATCTTAAAGAAGTACAAATATTTTAACTGCTAGTGTAGTTCGTTATATGGATCAGTCTAGTGAAAGCCATTTTTAAAAATTTCTAATATTTACGGAGATATTAATTTTTTTTTAAATACCCACATTTTGAGGACCGCTGTCATAACCAACCTAATGAGCCATATGATTTGTTGCGAGGTTGCCATATCTCCTCTAATATAAATATTAACTTTCCTTTAACGTAATAGTAAAGTAATACGATTAAATTCTATTTTAAAAATACTTGTTTGAAGCATAAGTACAGTAAAGTTGGGTATGTAAATTTTAACTGCTTAACTGACCTTACTATAAACGATTAAAAATGAATTTCCGCAAGTTAAATACATACTACCATAAAGTATTTAGGATAGATATGTTCAAAAATTATACATAAACGTGCCACAAGCTTATTTGTTTGTTAAAAAATTAACTATTTAATCAGTAATCCACATTTCACAAATGAAATGTCATTGTACACTGTTAGAAAGAAACACAAAACACAATTTCCTTAAGTTATTTTATGAAGAATAACGAAAAACTATGATTTTCTCACAGCACATTAAATTTAATTTTCGCCACATAACCCTAAATGAGTCAGTATTAACCATTTCAAATCCAGAACCATAAAGTGACTTCGCACTTTAATCAGTGAAACAAATTTTAAAAATAAAGATACACACAATATTAAATAACAAAATAGCAGCTTGACGTATGCGTTTAATATCAAGAAAAGCAAAGACATTTGTATAACATTGGCAACACTGTGAACCACACGTTCAATCTGCAGTGCTATGACTCATAAGTGTATGAAAGTCAGCGGTCCTCAACAAGTTTTCTACAGAAAAATTACAAAATTTATTTAAAATTTCACTTTTTTATTTCTGATTTTTTGGTAAAAAAAACTATTAATTATGTGTTCTACACAATGAACTATACTGATAGTTAAAATATTTGTACTTATTTAAGGTTCACCCTGTATACCATCTGATTTCACATTAAGCAACTTGTTTTAATTTATTACTTATTTAATTTCTCCTTAAACATTTAAAAAAATCTTATTTATCACTTTTGTTTATTATGTTTTCAGAATAAAGCAAGTAATTTAATGTAGTGAAGTCAGACAGCAAAATTTTACAAATGCTTCAAATAACATTCTAAATCTTGTAAATTGTAGGTGCAAATACAGAATGGAATGATGCACTAAATACAATAAACGAAAAAAATATAAGTTTGTTTACCATTGGTTTTGTAAACGCTCTGTATAAATTGTGGTAGCTTAATAGGTTGATTTAATTGATTCTTTACAACTTTATTTTTAATTTTTTTCGATGAACTTAATCCTGCCTACTTATGTATTTCCAATTGAATTTACATTAAAATGGTCTTCACAAGGAATGTTGCAATGTTTCTTTTCGTCGCGCTTCATCGCCCTACACAACACTTTTACTTTAATTTTTTGGGTATGGAGACATATTTTTTATTAGGCGTGTCCATTTTACGAGTCTATTTTGCAACTTTATTATAAATCAACTCTTGTATAATCGACCAAAATTGTAGAGAGTGTGCCGCATATCTGTGAGAGCATACCCGATTACACAGCTTCTGCTACGCATGCGCTGCAGTTAGTACGCATGCGCTGCTGCTTTTTGAATGTAATTAATTTTATTAGTGATTTGATCGAAATGAGCAATATCGGATGATGACGTGTATGAAGAGTTTAGAGCGCGAGGTCAAAATATGAGTGTAAGTGATGTTGAAATATGTATTTCATTAACTAAATTGTACGTGAATGGCATATGTGTGCAAATAAAAAAGTGTTGAAGTACAACTGAGAAATGGAAAGTGATAGAAACTCGCGGAAGGAAGATTGTATTTTTAAAATGAGTTTTCCAAAAAAAAATTCTAGTACTATATCTTACAAGATGAAACTTAGTCTGTATAAATGAAATCGAAAAGAGTATACTGATAGAAAGGACGAAATAGTGATATGGCGATACTATTTAAAATAAATATTAAAAAATAAGAATCTGGATCAAAGAATATATTAAATTTTGACGAACTATGGGCGTGTGAAGGTCATGCGGAAGGCGGTACGATATGATATAATAAGTGTTAATGTGTGACCGTTATAGTGACAGTGCTAGTAACTAATAATAAATAGTGTGTATGTATTCTAAAGCCTTTTGTCCTTTTTAATGCGGAATTCGCAAAAATTTGCGCGATTTATTTAATGGTGGAAAAATCTCTATTTGTAACAAATTTCGTCAACTACCTATTATAACATTATTTTCATCATGAAACTGCCAAGGTAGATTATCAGAAGCTTAAAACAAATTTATTAACACCACATAATAATGAAAGAGGCAATAATATTTGTAGTGTTTGTCAGTTTCGCAAATTGCAATTGTCAAAAGTTGAGATTTTTCTGCCATAAATATTTAAAACGGAAGTTGAAAATTCGTGCAAAAATCCGTGAATTTCGCGTCCATGAGGACAAGGCTTAAGTGTGATATCCGCGGAGCGCGCATCAGGTAGGTGTAAGTGGGTGGTGGTGGGCAATCGCCGGCGCCGTCCGAAAGGACGGCATTCTAATTTCTAGAGAAAATGACACAGGTGACACACAGGTGACACATTGTAAATTGTTAATGTACGTCGGCTGAACCTACGTCAACTTATTTTTGATAATTTCCAATCTGATATTAGAATTGAATTCAGCTCCCTCAAAAACCCAAACTCCTATTGTCAACAGAGAATATTTACTTTTCTATTTTTTGTCGACAGTGAATTGACAGCTGTCAACTGTCAATTTGTCCAATCTGACATGAGAATTGAATTCAGCGACCTCAAAAACCCAAACTTTCACTGTGAAAAGAGGATATTTACTTTTATATTCCTCGTTGACAGTCAATTGACAGCTGTCAACTGTCAATTTTGACAATCTGGCATGAGAATAGAATTCAGCTCCTCAAAAGCCCAAACTCTCAATGTGAAAAGAGAATATTTACTTTTCTATTCTTCGTTGACAGTGTATTGACAGCTGTCAACGGTCAATTTGTCCAATCTGACATGAGGGTTGAATCCAGTGACCTCAAAAACATTACCCTATATATTTAGAATAATTAAAATGTGCTTTTGACATCTGTAAATAGTATTGAAAATGAATAGTTTTGCAACGGGTCAGGGGAGCTTTGGCAGCTCTGTAGCTGCCAAAATGTTTATTTTGGCACTTTGTGCCCATGGAGACTTTTGTTCAGGATGACAAAATCTACAATATATCAAAAATTCAGACAATTTGACAGAAACACAATTTCCATAAGATTATTGTAGGGTCCTTTCTAGTACCAAGAAACCCCCCTATACTAAATTTCATAAAATACGGTCGATGCGATCGAAAAATAATAAAGAAAATGAGGTTTATTTTTTCAACTTTGACACCCTGTAGATAGAAAAGGAGCAACATTCAGATAAGACATATTTGGCTTAATCGCTCTATTTTGCGGTCAGCAACATGCCCTCAAGCTCTGTCCTATTATTAATGAATCATCCTGTATAATAAATTACATGTTTTGCATTTAGTAATATTCGGGCATCCAGACAATAATCCAGATGGTAACAATACCGATTTTTTTCAGCGATCAATCTCTAAAAAATTATACCGAAATGTACCCACGATAAAAAGTAATAGGCACCGAGGAAACAATAATCGTTTTCACATTAACTCCTATTTGTTTGACAAAACAATAAAGGTGGTTTCCCCCTTGTCCGAACAGGGGCAGGTGTGGCCGTACCTTTCGCCCCTTTAGGGCGATAAATATTGTGTTCCTTTAATCCAACTAGACTTTGATATGTTGCCGTCTGTCCGCAGCGATTTCAACTAAAGTGGCCCTAATGAATATCGTGCTGAATCATCTATTAATATTCATTCGTTTTTTTCGTAGATGTAGATCAACGATAGCGGCGAAGGGCAACAATCTGATAAAAAAATGGTTTTACATCTGTAGCTCCTTTATTCGAAATTAATAGCTAAAAATTAATTCAATAATGCTGAGCCACACAAGGTGGTATGCTAGTTTTAGTGCGTACTTTCGTCAGACAGGATCTCAACGAGTTTAGAAAAGTCATAAAAGCTTTATTCTTCAAGATAATAACAATTTTCCGCTTCCTCTGACCCTAGATAGCGATCCAAGACCTGCTATGATTTTTTATACCCCCGAAATTCAATAAAAACGTTTAGCGATTTTTTAAATTAGAAACTGATAAGGTGGTGTTAATCAGGACCCCTCAAAACCCTTATGTGTAAAATTTTAACAAAAACTAGAGTGTTTTCTTCTATACGTTCTCAAAGTTTTATTTTTATAAAACTTTGTAAAAACCTTATTTTCCAAAATAACGCAACAAATATTTTTGTTTTAAATGACATCGAAAACTTTTTGTCATAATTCTTGGGTCAACACTTGATTCGTCTAGTGCTTTTCAAATTCAGTATTTTATTTTGAGGGGGTTATGATTAACCCCACCTTATCAGATTGTAAATCAGGCCATTCTATCGGTCCGCGTCTGCCGATCCACCTCCCAGGAAAACAGTTGTCCAAAAAATCTCGTACAGGGCGCGCATAGTGCGGAGGTGCACCGTCTTGCTGAAACCATATGGTATCGTCAGCAATGTTAGGGTCATTATCGTTAGGAAAAATTACTGCAAGGGCTGGAACAAGGTCATTTTCTAGAAACTCTAAATATCTTTGTCCTGTAAGGGTTCCTTCAAAGAAGAAATGCCCTACTATTCTGTCGTCAGCTATTCCAGCCCACACATTTAATTTCTGAGGGTGTTGGGTGTGCGCCTCTGCTATCCAATGAGGATGTTCCCGACTCCAATATCTGCAAGTTTGACGGTTTACTGTACCATTCAGACAAAATGTGGCCTCATCTGAAAAAAGTATTTGCCGGTGTAAATTTCTATTTCCTTGACATAAATCCATTAGAATTTCGCAAAAGTGTAAGCGGCGATCGGGATCATCTTCATTGAGTTCCTGCACAAGTTGAATTTTGTAGGGATGATATTTTTCCTTCCTCAAGATACGTAGCACTGCGCTCTGAGTGTCATTGTTTAATGCAACCAATCGTGAAGAATTATGAGGATTATCCACCATACTTATCAAAATGTTCTGTTTCTGATTTTCATTAATGCTTGGACGTCCAGGTTTTGGAATATTTACAACATTGCCAGTTTCTCTAAATTTAGACTCTGCCTTACTGACTGTTGATTGGCTGATAGGGCGATCTGGATATTTTTCATTAAATAAATCGCAAACTTCCTGCTGAGTTCTAGTCATATTCCCGCATCCGATAAGAATTAAATTTCAATTCTTTGAGTAACAGTTAAATGTGCCATAATACTTTAAATTGAATAACAATTTCTATGTCGCTTACAATACTTATTAGAAAGTCCGTGTGACAATGACACTTTGCAAAGATTTTCACCTACGTGATCCATAAAAGAACTATGGAATTCGAAAAACTAAACTTGATAACGTTTTTGGTTTATTTTAATTGATTTACGTTTTCTAACATTCAATCGTCATTTACTCGAAAACTTTCCTATGTAAGAGGGCAAAATTTTAGTACTGTCTGATAGAGAATTAAACGATCTTTCAGAATCAAGGAAAAAAATATGGTGTTGCTATTTAAAAAAAAATCGATGACGTTATTACTCGAAAACAAATGACATTTGATTTTACGCTAAAATATGTATTTTTTAAATTAAAAATCTACCTGTTCGAGGCTTTTTCCCAAAAAATAATTGTTTCGTTTTTATTGAATTTATTCCATACTTTTGGCGCATACTGTATATTTGTTGTTAAAGAATAAAGTCGTATACTGTAAAGAAAAATTTGCGTTTATAAAACTATTACAAAATATTTTTTCGTTCGCTAAAAAAAGGAATTATTTTGCTTTTATCGAGAATAATATGCTGATTACTTTTGCGGAAAGAGAACGTCGGTCGCCTGGGAATCATAACGGGCTGAAAACTCGCGAAAAGGCCATCGAGAGCCCCGCACGCGTCGAGATTCGTCTCGGAGCTATCAAAAAGCAGCGTCGCTAATGGGGCACCACCCCGACCATCAGCGTCCATTGTGGCCGGTAAGAGCGACGACGGCGCCGCCCGGGGCCCCTTTATACCGGGTGTTACGCCTTAATTCGATGACTAGTCGTTACCAGCGATTTGGAGTAGCGAAGATAAAGGTGGACGGCGATGCTTGATGGTCGCTTGTGGGAAATTTGTTCTTAGAGGGGTGGAACATGTTACGATTACCACTCAATTCAATATACAGGGTGTCCCTAAAAGGTTGGGACACCGTTTCGCCACAAAGTACAGCTGAAAATAACTCGATTTACCTAAACTTGCCTTAGTCCAAAAGTTGTTAATCACGGAGCTACAGAGTGTCAAATGTTAAAAAATAAATCGCGTTTTCTTTAATAACTTTCGGCTGCTTCACGTTAATTTCACGAAATTTTGTATGCAGGGGTTTCTTGGGATGGCAAATTCGATTTTATTGTTCATTTCGGTGTATCTTTGAACACTTTAAAGCTTTACGACTTTTTGTTTCACCCTATATGTTATTTTGGACTAGAAAAATCTCTTCCCTTACCTTTTTTAGTTAAGAAAGGTGTACCTTATTGAAGTCGCTAGAAGCAACGGTTTCCGAGAAAAACACATCTAAATCTTTTAAAAAAATTAATAAATAAACGCAAACATAATTAATTAAAGTTTAAGTAAATGCTCGAAATGGCCGCCATTTTCTTGTATGCAAAGATTTATTCTTCGTGAAAAATTGTTAGCGATATCTTGCGCAGCGGCACGAATGCGTCCTCTTAGCTCATTTTCGTAATTTATGCCGACTGAATAGACCTTGTTCTTAAGTGTTCCCCACAAAAATGAATCACATATATTCAAGTCCGGTGATCGAGGAGGCCATTTCTCCGGTTCGTCCACTCCTCTGCCAATCCATCGGTTTGAAAATTGCACATGAAAATAGTTTCTAACATTTAATCCAAAATGGAGTGGGGCACCGTCATGAAGAAACCACATTCTACATCTGAAATTCAAGGGTAAGTCCTCAAGCAACACTGGTAATGGTTCTTGAAGAAAGTGCAAGTAGCTCTCAGTATTTAAATTATTTGGTAGAAAAACAGGACCTATTAGATTTGATCTTATTATACCGGACAAAACATTTATTCTAATTTCATGTTGAAAGTGTCTTGGTCTTATAGTGTGTGGATTTTCTTCAGCGCAGATATGTTCGTTATGGAAGTTAGTTCAAGAAGAGGCATTTCTTGAAAAATACGATTCGTCAGTAAAAAGAATTTTATATTGAAAATGAATATCACTGCTTCTACTTTCATGAATAAAATGAAAAAATCAATAAAGTCCCTAAGCATAAAATGAAATTAAGCCACTAATGGCAAATTAATAATAATCGTCCGATTATGCTTACATAAAACCCGTTTCCGCCATCGTGGATTTTGCACAGCATTAACTACACTATAAAAAAAGTTGCTGTGTAAGCAAGATTTTCCAGTGTGTAATTTAGGATGTGTAAAAATTCCGTGTTGATAGTTTTACACACTATGGCTTTTTTATATGCTTTACGCAAAATGTGTTAAAATTACTAGTATTATAATAAAATATACTGAATTTGTGTAATATTTACCAGTTGTGTGTTAAAAGTACACCATTTTGTGTAAACTTAACACGCACACAACTTAATTGTGTTCTATATCTCTACTCCTGACTGGTTGAGCACAACTGCGCAGCTGCAGTATATCAGCTGATCCAACACACGTCACTACGCCATATTGGTCATGTAGCGGTGTTGTGTACAGTTACCTCTTGTTCAGTGTGTTCAAATGGAGAATATTTAAATATAAATTGAGGTTTAATCAGGGGAAATGGTAAGTACTTACCTAACTATAACAAATATTACTGATAATTGTAATAAAGTTAAAACTAATTAGAATATAACTATTAAAAATATTAGGAGTTTACTCTGACGTTTTATATTGCTCTGTAATCTAACTTTTTTGTAACTTTAGAGAAAGAAAATTATATGTTCAGATCACTACCAGTTAATTTTCGTAAACTCCTATTATCTAGTGCCTATATACTTCTTTGTTTGTTATTTTTTTAATAAAATCATTAAAAGTAAAATATCTGTTATTTTATAATTACACCATAATTTAGAAAATTCTTTATATTGATACGGAAGCTCACCTACTTTGTTAATTATGTTCCTGTTTGCTTTTGAAATTATAATTTTTAATACATATATTCTACCGTTTAATAGAACATTCCAGGCTATATTCAATGCATTCTCGACGATAGGCAGAATCTCTAGAAAATGTCAAAATAAAAGTATTTCAAAAATTATATTTATTAAAAATTATTTCGAAAGTAAACAGGAACATAATTAACAAATTAAAAAGATAGGTGAGTCTTCCATATCAATACCTATTATACAATAAAATTAACACATTAATGTGTAAAGCCTACACCTTCAACGATACAAATAACACAGAAATATGTAAAAGTTACACATGACATTTCTTATATTAACACAGTGGATTGTGTTAAACCTTTAACACACTGCTACATACAGAGAAATGTGTCAAAATATACGGAATTCCGTGTGGACCTCGTTTAACACAGTATTGTGTTCTTTTGTGTCTAAACGTGTAATTATTTTTTTACAGTGTACACAGTATTTACACTATCTACAACATGAAAATACCACAAAAACGCACAAACTCAATAAACAGGCGCCCATATACATCACCAACATCATAACCTGCACCTGTATCTACGGAAACGAACCACGCTGAACGGCGTGTAACATCACACCAAAGATATCGCGTTTTCGTCCACCTGGCTTTGTTTACATTCCAAGGCAATTTATTAATGTTAATATTTGAATTCTTGTGTGATTATTATCGCCAGACACATGTGACCTTTGCTTGTAAATTGATGACCTTAAACCTTATACTGCTTTTTTATTCTGATTTACAGGTTCTTAAAAACTAAACAGAAGGAACCGCGATCATCCCCGCTATCTGGTGGAGGGGACGCGCGATACATCAAGTTAATTAAATCGGCGATATTTGAATTCTGATCATTAATAATTCATACGCTATCAGGGCGATATATCTTTATGTTCGCCGTCGTTTCGTATGCACATATTTAGTGCCAGCGGCGGCTATTTAGCGTTATGAACGGCCGCCTTTCGAATATTAATGCACGGGGCTCCCCGACTGATCACCGTAATTGTTTTGTTAACGGCCTTAATTACACGGAGAAACGAGATTAGTTGTCGTTGTAAGTACGTGCGGATGACCGACAGTTGCTAGCTACTGCTTTTTTAATGACAAAGTACGGGTTAAAATTTTGCAGTAAACATTTTTCACAAGAATTTCAGTTTTCTTATAAAAAACAAAACCCAATCGAGCATCTCACTACAGATACAGGGTGTTAAAAAAAGAGTGTAAAATATTTCAGGAGGTAATAGTATGAACCAAAATAAGCAGAAAAGTCTTAATAAACATGGGTCCGCAAAGTAACGGTTGCGGAGATATGGACCGCTATTCGTTTTTCAAACATTTTATTTTATTAGGACTAAGCCGACAAAGGAAGCCTTTAACAAACAAAAAACAAAGTTACAAAAGATGTTCAAAGTGCCCTCCGTCCATTTCCAAGCAGGCACAACATCTTCGTCTCAACGATATTCGAACTCTTTCGAAAACACCCTCCTTGGTTTGGATTTCTTGACACTTTTGATTAATCCGTAACTGCAGCTCTTCTAGGCTATTTACAGGAGTACCATACACTAATGTCTTCAAATATTCCCAAACAAAGAAATCTAGAGGGTTCAGATCAGGGGATCTTGGAGGCCATAAAACAGGTCCGGTCCTTCCTACCTATCTATGTGGAAAAGTTTGGTGTAAATGCTCTCTAACGGCCATGGAAAAATGAGCTGAAGCACCATCATGCTGGAACCACATTTGTTGCCTCTGATCCAAAGAAATGTCTTCCAAAACTCATAAAGTGTGTTCTGTAGAAAGTTGAGGAAAGCAGCGCCTGTTAATCCGCTTGGTAAAACAACAGGACCTAGAAACCTGTCACCTACAATACCCATCCAAATGTTTAATGAAAAACGTGCCTGATGTCCAGATTCTATTAGACCATGAGGATTTTCATCGGCCCAAATATGCGTATTGTGAAAATTAAACACTCCATTTCTTGTGAACACGGCCTCATCAGTAAAAAGAATGTTTGCAAGAAAACGAGGGTCTTCAGCATCATGACGTAGAAACCAGCGGCAAAAAACCAAACGTGCTTGATGATCATTTATTGGATTTAAGGCCTGTACTCGTTGCACATGGTATGGATAAAGCAGTTGCTCGTGAAGGATTCTCCAAACAAGAGGACCACTAATTCCTACCTCGGCTGATATTCTCCGCACACTCGTACCTGGATTCTGCTCTACCAGTGCTAGAATTTCTTCTTCTGCTCTAGGAGTGGATACCGACCTTGCTCTTCCGTATAAATGGCACTGTTTGCTCAAGGAAGCGGTATCACGCAATCTTTGGTGAATTCTTCCAAACATGCGTTGTGAAGGAATCTGGCGATTTGGATAAGCGTCAACATAAAGACGTCGCGCTTTGGTGGCGTTTCCATTAGCACGACATGAAATGCATGTCTGTTAATTCTGCGTTAGAGTTAGAAAGAAAACTTGTGCACTTGAGAACAACTGTCAAATACGTACTGTTTATTTCACTAAACATCAACTGACTATTATAAGAAAACACACAACGTTTTTGCAAAACAAAAAAGGACTAAAAAACATAAAACATTCCATACCTTCGTAACCGTTACTTTGCCGTCCCATATTTATTGAGACTTCTGCTTATTTTGGTTCATACTATTACTTCTTTAAATATTTTACACTCTTTTTTTAACACCCTGTATATTGATATCGACTTGGTTTTTTCTTGCAAAGCACCCAATATATTTTTGGATTCTCCACTTTTCCCTGCACTGCACTGATATAATATATGTTTAAAATTTTATTTTTTAATTATAAAGAATACAAACCTATATACGAAAGCAATTTATGGAGCAATTTAAAGAATAGCTTAGAAAGATTGTTTAAATTCATTTCCTTGATTTTCCATGCAAAACCTATATCGTTTTCCAAATTATTTAAACAATTATGAATCATTTTGTGTACTGGTTTGTGTAATCTATATCTTCTTATATTCTCTCATACATTTCTAAAATAGTGGTTGGTCTATTGTTATAAACACCAAAATATATCAGGCGGTGTCAATTCTGAACTATTCATAGGCCATCGTATGGTGCCATATTTTCCTAACTATTTTATATAACTGTATTTTGAGAACAACAATTGTTGACTCAAATAATTTATATTATCTAAATAAAACAAAACAGTTCTTTAAACAAACAAAGTAATTTGTATTCTTAAATGAAGAATATATAATCTTATTATAGGAGAATAAGTTAATCTTTCAATAAAATATTACTATTTTTGAGGAAGAATGAAACTAAGCTAGCGTTGGAATAAGTGTGCTTTCTGTGTATGTGCTAAAAGTGGTTTTATTTTGTTTCCTTCTCACAAAATAAAATGCCACTTAGCGCTTAATCACATATAACTATTTTGTTCAAGCCCAAGAAACTTGTTACAATTCTTTCGCTATGAACTGTCACAAACTCTGCCAATTCAGTTTTCGATGCTTTTATAGCTGAAGCGATTTTTTTAACTCCCTGGATATCGTCGATTTCAAGTTTTGGTAGCTCTCCACTACATGCACCAAACACACAAAAATTACCTAACAACTTCCGATAACAAATAACTTTCATATCTGGAGTTCCTAATAGAAATTTTCTATATACTTAAAATCTTAGACATTTTTGCTGTATCTCAAAAACTAAGTCATCAACAAAAGGAGTAAATGCATACGAGTATAACCATTTTCTTGTAAAATATCTTGAGGAACCGTTTCCTACAGTTCACATTACTTAGAAAACATCCTGTGTGTTAACGAATATGATCATGTTGCTAAAAATTTACGGTAAATTTAATCATTCTTGAGGAATATCATTTAAAACTTTCCCCAAAGTTTACATGCATTAAATAATAATTTAATTAGTAAAATAAAACATATTTACAATGCAAATCCTCAAATAATTACTTATATTACCTTTGGAACAATGCTTATTAAAATTAATCATTTATTACGTCTAAAATGAAGTATGAGATATATATATATATATAATGTATGAGTTTGAATATTTATAATTCAGAACCCACTATACAAAATTAGATAATTGAAACTTTTTCTTTTTTGGCTAAAAAAAATAATTTAGTAATATCAACTTCGTATCGCGAGTACAAAAATCAGTTTCGTGACATTCTGTGATTTGATTTTGTTAGATATGGCAGCGGGATATTAGACCTCCGATTGTATATAGGTATATTGTTTGACACGCCACTGTGACAGATATGGAGCCGGAAATATTGATATATACGATAACACTCTGCGCCCTACAGATCGGTATACTTTTTATATTACATTTTTCGGTTTCCATTTACAAAAAAATTAAACACTACTTGGTTTAATGGTTTAGTTTGTTATTTAAAGTGTACCATAACATCCTTTTGTTGATGGCTTAGTTTTTGATATATAACAAGACTGTCAAGATCTTGAGTATAAATGATAAAAAAAATCTACTAGAAGCTTGAAGATATGAAATATAATACAGGGTGTTCCGAAAGTAATGGGACCCAGCTTGAACATAGCTTTCTGTGATCAAATAGAACTGATTTAGACAAATTTAGCTTAGTTCAAAAGTGCTTCATTTAGAAGTTACAGAGCTTCAAAAAAATTGTTTTCTTCTTATGAGCATAATTAAGAAACGAAACGTCCAATCATATTGAAATTTAGTACAGCTATATTTTAAATAAGTACAAGCATTGCGAACTCATTTTTATCGTATCTTTTTTGTTAGTCCTTTTCTGACACGCTTGACGGAAAATCATGATGAATAAATTAATTTTGCGTAGAAAAGCTATCCATGTAACTGTACCTTCTTTCTGCAGCTCCTCCGTTAAATTGATTTTGACAGTAAGCAGTAATCATATCTGCCGTTCTGTGTTGGAAAACTGTTTATGTCGAGGTATGTTTTCAAAATTTGACGAAATAATACTAATAATTTGAAATTATTTACACATTACATTTACACTGTACACAACTACACAACGATAATTACTAACTCAGAATTATAATGTATATTAATCTGACAGGCTTTTGATCAAATTTAAGCATATCAACGTCATTCTATACATGCAACATGAAAGGTCTCCATGCCAACTGCATTTTAAAGGCAAGCAAAAATTTTAATCAACAATGCCTTTTTTCCGTAAAATGAAAAATAAAAATATTTTCCCTCTTTTCCACTCTAACCGTGGACATACTGTATAGAAAAAAAATATAGAAAAATATTAAACAACACCCAAAATTTTACACTGCTATAATGCAAGTAATTTGTTGTTCACCCCTAAGCAGTTTCGAAATCCATCAGCAGATGTCAACCACTTCGTTATTTTTGCCAATGTTCTCGTAATGATTTGGAAACTTATTCTCATCAAAGCGAAACTTGAAACTTCCACAACCCCGTATATACCCAGCCAATCTCCCGACAGTCACACATAGCATCGAGGGTGGCTGCGACGGCGGCATTGTGTCACTTGATGAACGGCGGACCGTTCCAGGGCCAGCCGTGATGCCGTATACGCTCGCAGCTACCAGTGCGTGGAGCGTCAGTCAATTGTCATCGGCCCACCGGAAGCTGTATTGTGCACTCTCTGCCGGAAACGGGTTCCATGCAGCAGGATTCGAATGCTAACTCTCCTGCTTACGGGTGGGACCCGTGCTGCCTGGGTCCTTTGCCCGACGCGTCCTTCTTTTGTCACCAGGCTGTTTCGTCTAGGGCTAGGCGATGTTTGCGCTACAGCATTTGTTAGTGAAGTAATAGGATAAAATTTTTATATATTTTTAGGTATTAATAATATTGTGTGAAACTAACTACTCAGTGGACAAAAGCCACAACCTGCGTTGAATTACACCCACAATATCTACCCATATATTCCTTATTATTAGCTTGTGTAACATTTTTTACTGTATTAGAAGGGTATTTTAAGCTAATATAAATCAAATATCCTACAATTCCTATCAATGAAGTCATATGTATGTTCTCTGATACCAAACATCTAGGTAATTCAACGCAGGTTGGGGCTTTTGTCCACTAAGTAATTAGTTTCACACAATATTATTAATACCTAAAAATATATAAAAACTTTTACATAAAAGGTGAACATTATTCAAGTAGGTATTGTCATATTTAATTCATTGACAGGTTGTCACTTTTTGTCATTGTCGATATTTAACTTCAAATAATTTTTATAATAATTTTTATAATAATTTTTATAGTTAGATATTTGATTCAATTTAAAGGAAGCCACCTGAAGAAGCAATCCTAAAAATGCAGAAATAGGTCAGATCTCATCTATTGTGGTTGAATTGTCGTGTTCCCTGCCAAACTGCCACTGCCACTGCCAAAAAGTGAAGTTAGATATTTATAGAGTGTTTCATTAAAGCAGGTTAGTAAATTAGATTAATTTCTTTAGATAATTATTGAATAGAGCTTTGTGTGTGGAATTGTTCATTAGTATACCTAGATATTTGGTATCAGAGAACATACATATGACTTCATTGATAGGAATTGTAGGATATTTGATTTATATTAGCTTAAAATACCTTTTTAATACAATAAAAAATAATAGGTTAAAATATCTAAAAATGCTGCACTCCCTCACAACAAATTTATACTTTTACATCATGCTTGGTTTTGAAAAGTCGAAGAAAATTCAACTGTATGCACTGCATTCAACTGTAAACGAACTTCATAGTTAGAACTCTCATTTGAACTCTCTCGTATTTTTATCAAATCAGAGAGAAAAAGCACCAATTTGAAGCAATAAGAAATATATTTTTTATTTGCTTAAGCAAAAAATCAGCAGGGTTCGTATCGGGTAATCTTGGTGGCCAAGGTTGACCTGATTTTTGAGCACCTCGTCCAATCACATCATCAAGAGCAGTCAAACTAACATGTGGGGAAACTCCGACGTACATAAACCACTTTAATTGTTTTAACGCTAAAAATGGACACCAAAATTGGATGGGCAACATACTGTTTAAACCACTGAGAAAGAGCTTTTAGCATTTTTCGCAAATATTTTTGAAACTATCAATTTTAGGAAAAAAATAAGTAAATTTTGGATAAAAAATATCTATACAGTTTTATTTAATTGCGACAATAGTTTCCAAACTATAACTCCGTGAAATAGGGACTCCGATGTTCCATCTCATGCATACACTAGTACAAGAGAATACTTCCCTGGTTTGGAATCAATGAGTCTAGATATGTCATGTCTTAATATTAGCTGACCAAATGAATGCAGCTGATCTATATTTGTATTAACGATGTTTAAATTTTCTTTGTAAGCACTTAAAGTAGCTTCAATGACGACCATCTCGACTCCAAGAACTTTTTTGACGATTTTTTTTTCTTGTGTTCAAGAAACGTATTGTCACAGGATTTGCCCCGATCGCACCTAATTTGGTGGCTGTTGGATTCACGATACGCTAGATTTGCCGCGATCGCCCGCGTTGGTGCGCTGATAAACAATGATGCCGTCGATCGAGGCGCGTCAGGAAGATTCGCGAGGCGCATCAGGAATATTCGCTAGCCGCTCGAGAATGGATCCAGAGTAACTAGAAAATACTAAGAATATTCGTTTTGCCTATATAATAATAATATATGCTATAAAACAATTCTTGATTTTAGAGATTGTATCAAAATTAATATCACAAGACCTACCAATCAAATTTATATTATCAGCCATAACATAAATAGGTGACTTGAGAAGCAGATTGCTATGTAGAGTGGATACTTGTAAAAGACGCTCATGTCTACTTCAGACCAATAATCTCAAAGCCGATATATTAGTAAAATTTTACAATTCCTAATAATAAATCCAAGTGACTCAGATGCAGAAGATACAATATTATTTATGTGCTATTTGAAGGTTAAGCCAATGTCAAAGAAAACACCCAAGTCCTTGACCCCATCACACCTATTTATTTCGGTCGAAGTCAACCGATAATTATAATAAATAATAGTTTTCCTCCTAGTATATGATACAATAATACATTTAGATATATTTATATGTAAGCGTTAACTTGTACACCTTGTCGAGACAAATTCAATGCCTGATTACAAATATTGGCAGTCGTAAGTATAATTAATTATCCTATTCAATTTTAAGTCGTCAGCAAAAAGTTGTTTGGGACATTTAATTAAATTAGCTAAATCATTAATAAATATTAAAAATAGTAAGGGATCTAAATTAGAACCTTGCGGGACGCCAGTATCTACAGGATCAGTAAAAGCTCTGACACCGTTATATTCGATATATTAGTATCTACCCGACAAATAGGACTAAAAAATTTTTACTAAATTCCAAGAAGTCGATCAAGTTTGAATAACAAAACATAATGATCAATCTGGTCAAATTCTTTTTGAAAATCAAAATAAATACCATCAACCTGTTTCTGATTATCCAAAGCCTCACTCAAATGCTGGGTAAGTTTGTAGTACATGATCTTTTTTCCATAAAGCCGTGTTGATCGGGGGACACATGAGCCTTAAATATCGAGTAAATTTGATTGTATAAGATTACCTCAAGTAGTTTCGCAAAGTTAGAAAGTGATATAGCTCAGTAATTACTAACAATGGAGGGATCCCCCTTCTTAAGAATCGGACATACACGAGCAGTTTTCCAGACATCTGGAAATTTGTGGGAAGAAAATGACAGATTAAATATACGAATCAAAGGCTTAATGAGAACTCGCGTACAGTCTTTAACTACAAAGCTTGGAATTCCATCTAAACCCGCTGTCAATTTATCTTTTACTTTCTTGGAAGCCCGAATGATATCTTGTTCTGTGATCATATTAACTGAAATAACAGAATTGTTCCATATGGTATCGG
Organism: Monochamus alternatus; assembly: GCA_037114965.1. Classification (NCBI taxonomy): domain Eukaryota; kingdom Metazoa; phylum Arthropoda; class Insecta; order Coleoptera; family Cerambycidae; genus Monochamus; species Monochamus alternatus. The sequence goes on along the minus strand of CM073426.1, from coordinate 4,726,253 downwards.
AAACATCAGTGAAGTCTGGATTGGACGTAAGATAAACGCTACTGAAGTAATTTGCAAATGTATGATTTTTTTTTTATAAATATGCGTAATAATTTAATTACTGAATCTATTCCACATGGTTGTTTCACTCTGTAGATAGTGATTTATTAGATAGCGATTAATTTAATTGTATTAGTATTCAGTGTAAATGTAAAAATAACAATGCTACCATAACAATGCCTTTGCTTCTTGATTTTGAATCAAAACTTACAAACTGGATCTGATTTTGGATTTTTCTCAATTTAAGACCGTTGTAGATAAAAAATTTTGCAGTTCTAGATAAAATTTTATATTTTCACTTAGGATAACTCATATATAATAATGCCTATATCCCACTTGTACTAATTAATTATTAACACATTTTATGTGAAACCTATAAGAAAACCATACTGTGTAAAATGATTAACACGGAAATTTTACACATCCTTAATTACACATTGGAAAATCTCATTCAAACAGCAACTTTTTTTTACAATGTTTCAACGTAAAGCCAAAAAATTTTTTAAGCGTATAAGTAAGCAATAATAAAGTAACCAATAATCAAATTTCCGTTTTTTTATTAACAAGTAACAATCAACAAACAAAACATAACAAGAAATAACAAACGAGCAATAACATCAAATGTATGCCCAACTATCTAATCTATCAGTGCTTGCTATGATGGTACACAACCTTGTAGACTGGAACTTTAACAGGCACAGGCTTTGGAATCCTGATGGGTACGTGTTTCTCTACAGTAACAACGTAAGGCTTCTCGACGTGGTATGGAACCTCTTTTTCGACCTTGTAAGGCACGGGTTTCTCCACCGGGACGTTGATGGTCTTGTAAACTGGCACAGGAACGAGTTTGGGTACCTTTACCTGGACTGGGAAAGGTTGAGGCACCGCTACGGCTTGAATATTGTGTACTGGAACTTCAACCTTATGCGGAATCTTCACAACCTCGTGCTTGTAGACTGGCACTTCCACCTGTTTGATGACTTCTACGGTGTGGGAGAGGCCGTGGCCGTGGCCTTCGTCGTACCCAGCCGAAACGGCGGCGAAGAACAAAGTTGCGAGTGCTAGACAAATCATTTTGTTACGTCAGTGAACTAGTTTAGGTAACTCGTGGAACTGATGATTAAAATTTCGGGTGGATTGGTATATATAGCAGCAGTTTATCATCTTTCACTATCCTTTCACTTCGACCCTAGGAGATTGTTGCTCTGGCTGCATTTTTGCCCAGTGGTGTATATAAGTGCATTGTTCTTTTGCCTAATTGCTTAGGGAAGGGGATACGATGTTAATGATATTACATGGATGTTTGATCGCCGTTAGTTTAGTATACAGCGTGTTCTAGAAGCGAATGTAACAACCATTTTAGAGGGTTACATTAACTACGCCAACTTTTTCCTGTATATGCCCATACTCTAACAAATAGTTTGACGGAATTTCTGCACGTGTAGATATTTTTATACAGTAAGTCTTAGAATTGCGTACAAATTTCAAATATTATGCTTTTAAAAATATTTATCAAATTGTGTAGATAATAATTACACACTTTTTCTTGGTTTAATAAGTCAGGTACAAAATTGTACATATTATTTATTCAGATTAGTTAAAACCGGTGTATTATTTTTATACACAAGAAAAATACTTCAAATAAATGGTTAGTTTTTATATGTATACAGGGTGGTGCGTAAGTAATGACCCATACATACTAGATTTTTCACTTCAAAATATTACGATTTTAAAATATCTGCCTTAATAAAATGTCGTTAAAAGAGATACAAGGTGTCAAAGTTGGAATTTCAACACCGATTTTTTGTAATAATTACACTGTCTTTGAATGTATCAACTTAGACATTTGGGAATAGATGTTTTTGTATATGAGAAGTCATAATCTGCACTGTAAAAAAATAATTACACATTTTAACGCAAAAGAACATAATACTGTGTTAATCGAGTTCCACACGGAATTCTGTATATTTTTATACATTTCTCTGTATGTAGCAGTGCGTTAAAGGTTTAACACAATTCACTGTGTTAATATAACAAATTTTATGTGTAACTTTTACACATTTCTATGTTATTTGTATCATTGAAGGTGTAGGCTTTACACATTAACATGTCAATTTTATTGTATAATAGGTATTGATATGGAAGACCCTATCTTTTTAATTTGTTAATTATGTTCCTGTTTACTTTCGAAATAATTTTTATATATAAATAAAGCTGTTTACAGGCCTTTTATGCCCAGAAAAATAATTTTTAATAAATATAATTTTTGAAATACTTTGATTTTGACATTTTCTAGAGGTTCTGCCTAACGTCGAGAATGCATTAAATATAACCTGGAATGTTCTATTAAACGGCAGAATATATATATTAAAAATTATAATTTCAAAAACAAACAGGAACATAATTAACAAGGTAGGTGAGCTTCCGTATCAATATAAAGAAATTTCTGAATTATGGTGTAATTTTAAAATAAAAGATATTTTACTTTTTAAGATTTTATTAAAAAATAAAATTCTGTTCAAATGAACAACAAACGAGACTGCTAACAAAATATATATGTATTAAAATTAACATGATAATAGTACATATTCTAATAAGGGGCTACTTAATAATGTTCTAGTAAATCATAAACAATGAAACAACAAAGATGTATTTTGGCACTACATAACAGGAGTTTTGAAAATTAACTGGTAGTGATCTGAACATATAATTTTCTTACTGTTTTAGAAAGGTATTTTAAGCTAATATAAATCAGATCTCCTATAATTTCTATCAATGAAGTCATACGTATGTTCTCTGATACCAAACATCTAGGTATGCTAATGAACAATTCCACAGACAAAGCTCTATTCAATAATTATCTTAAGAAAATAATATAATTTTCTAACCTGCTAATGAAACACTCTATAAATATCTAACTTCACTTTTTGGCAGTGTTTTTGAGGAAAAAAGGTATACTTGACATTAGTCTTAGAAATTGACCATTTTTGAGATAATAGCTTTTCAACAATCAGCTGTATAGTTCCCTGTACAATATTTGAAAGTAGCATGCACCAAAAGTAAGTTAAATTTTAAGAATCATTAGACAAAATTTATGTTAAAGTTAATTATATCTAAATGTAAGGCATTTATCCAGTTTTGGTTAAATTCAATCACTTTACAAAATTGAAAAATTCCGGAACGCAATAATTTTTGATATTCAAATATAACAGATGACTTTTGCTTGTTGGCAATTAAATTTCAATGGACGTGCTGGATGGGCAACGAGGATATTTGGGAAGATTTCAAAATAGATTACAACCTGATAATTAACAATTTAAAAATTCTATTTAGGAATTTGAGAAAAAAAGGAAATAATTGTTCACATTACAGATTATCCACAAGCTAATTCAGAACGACTATCTGGAGCTCCAAGAACCACTATGACTTCCATTTTAAAAACGTTACATGTTAAAAAATACTATCTGTACCACTTTACACCAGTGCAAATTTTATTGCTTGTTGAGCTACCTTCAACATATCCAATTTGCAAGGGAATTTTGGCGCGTACTGTGTTAAAATATTGTACAATGCAGCTGTTTGTTGAAAACCTTTCTCAAAAATGCCCAATTTCTGAGACTAATGACAAGTATGTATATATTTTTCCCTCAAAAACAATGTAGGTTTAAGATTTTTAAATAAAAAACCTGATGTCACATTTACACACAAATATGGCGGATGTGGCGCCCTCTAGAAAATACATCGAATTAGAAAACAGATTATGATTTCTCATATCCAAAAACATCTATTCCCAAATTTTTAAGTTGATAAATTCAAAGACAGTATAATTATTATAAAAATTCACTTTTAAATACCAATTTTGACACCCTGTATCGTAATATTTTGAACCACCCTATATTTGGTGTACAGAGTGCTTCATTAATGAGCACTAAACTTAATTTCACGTCACTGGCTTCCAAATAGAGCCATTAAGTCAAATATGCCTTATCAGAATGTTGCCCCTTTTCGATCTACAGGGTGTTAAAGTTTTTTTTTTTTTGATATTTGTAAAAACCAAACTTCTTGAAAAATCCAAATATTTCCATACATTTTGGAGATCGGGCTTTCTTGAGGGCGAAAAATTAAAATTTACATCTAACTTTGACACTGCACTAATAGAGGGTGCCACGTACGGCTCATCATTCTTCTTTTAAATGGTAGAATCTCTTTTCGGCAAATGTACCATTTCACTATTAAAGTAATTATCGATTATCCTACCTTTTTTAAATGAAAAAGGTACACTTGAAGTAATTAGGAGCAACCGTTTTCAAAATAATCATATTTGAAATATTCAGTGCACCGACTAAGAACTATTTTAAAAAACACGTAAAGTGCATTTTCCACCAAAATACAGCAAAATGTTACTTGAAAAGGTTATTCAGAATGCTAAATAATAAATAATTTCAAAAAAATCCGGTCAAAACCAAAAGTCAATGAAATATCTTAAATCGTTTTTAAAATATATAGAAAAAATAGGATTTTTAATTTTCTTTTGACTTTTGTTATCGGAAAGGAGACATTTTTGGACATGCAGTGTCTTGAACTTATTTATTTATTTTGACTTCCACAAATACCCTTTGCAGTATCATTGGCGCCTCCGGCAAAATATCGAAAATCGACAAAAAATTATTTCAATATTAAAAAATAATATTAAATGAATACCTCGATATACAGGGTGTAAAATATTTAAGGAGATAATAGTATGAACCAGCATACACAGAAAAGTCTCAATCAACATGGGTCCGCAAAGTAACGGTTGCGGAGATATGGAATGTTTTATGTTTCTTAGTCCCTTTTTTTAATTTGCAAAAACGTTGTGTATTTTCTTATAATAGTTGGATGATGGTTAGTGAAATAAACAGTACGTATTTGACAGTTGTTCTCAGTGTACAATTTTTCTTTCGCTATGGCTGGTTACTCTAACGCAAAAATAACAGACATGCATTTGTAATATGGTCGTGCTAATGGGAACGCCACCGAAGCGCGACGTCTTTATGTTGTACGCTTATCCAAATCGTCAGATTCCTTCACAACGCATGTTTGGAAGAATTTATCAAAGATTGCGTTTTACCGGTTCCTTGAGCAAACAGTGCCATTTATCCGGAAGACCAAGGTGGGTATCCACTCCTAGAGCAGAAGAAGAAATTCTAGCACTGGTAGAGCAGAATCCAGGTACGAGTGTGCGGAGAATATCAGCCGAGGTAGGAATTAGTGGTCCTCTTGTTTGGAGAATCCTTCACCAGCAACTGCTTTATCCATACCATGTGCAACGAGTACAGGCCTTAAATCCAATAAATGATCATCAAGCACGTTTGTTTTTTTTGCCGCTGGTTTCTACGTCATGATGCTGAAGACCCTCGTTTTCTTGCAAACATTCTTTTTACTGATGAGGCCGGGTTCACAAGAAATTGAGTGTTTAATTTTCACAATACGCATATTTGGGCCGACGAAAATCCTCATGCTCTAATAAAATCTGGACATCAGGCACGTTTTTCATTAAACATTTGGATGGGTATTGTAGGTGACAGGTTTCTAGGTCCTGCTGTTTTACCAAACCGATTAACAGGCGCTGCTTACCTCAACTTTCTGCAGAACACACTGTATCAGTTTTTGGAAGACATTCCTTTGACTCAGAGGCAACAAATGTGGTTCCAGCATGATGGTGCTCCAGCTCATTTTTCCATGGCCGTTAGAGAGCATTTACACCAAGCTTTTCCACATAGATGGGTAGGAAGGGCCGAACCTGTTTTATGGCCTTCAAGATCGCCTGATCTGAACTCTGGGATATTTGAAGACATTAGTGTATGGTACTCCTATAAATAGCCTGAAAGAGCTGCAGCTACGGATTAATCAAAAGTGCCAAGAAATCCAAACCAAGGAGGGTGTTTTCGAAAGAGTTCGAATATCGTTGAGACGACGCTTCCTTTGTCGGTTTATTGCTAATAAAATAAAATGTTTGAAAAACTAATTGTGGTCCATATCTACGTACCCATGTTTATTAAGACTTTTCTGCTTATTTTAGTTCATACTATTACCTCCTGAAATATTTTACTCTCTTTTTTTAACACCCTATATATGAATGAATATCCAAGAAAATTTAAATGTTTTCTTTTTGCAATTTTATATAACGCAACAAGTTCGGGATACTTCATTTTCATTCGATATAAGTCTTTTAGATTTTGAGTTGATAACCTTACTTCCCTATCAATCCAATCCTTTTTATTTTCTCTAGAATAAATCATACGATTTGGAAAATATATATTAAAAAAGTATAAAAAGGAGTCGTGCAAACATGCAAACGCATTATCAAAATTATTTACACTGTAAAGATGTGACCAATTCACAACACTCAACACAGTTACAAAATTTGCATTACTACAATCGTCATAAAGTCTTTTATAACGCTTACAGATTTGATATGTATTACATTTATCGTTAATTTCTAAAAAAACATATCTATGATCTGAAATTACATTATCAAACACACAACATAATCCATCGGTATTAAAATTTACAAAAACTTGGTACAGCACAGAGCCTAATCCGAAAACAACCAGGACAAGTAAAAAAATCCTAGTTAATAAAGCTGGAGATGTTCGCTTTAATTATGTTACTGACAGCGACCAATTACCAAGGTCACGACATAAAAATCACCATGTATAAGGTTGTGCGAGGTCCTTTCCCTGAAAATATTGTTTGTGCCCATCGATAACAACGTTCGTTACTGGCGATGTGCGTTTTGCTAAAATAACATTGGCTATTGCCATAACCGTCTGCTGTTCTAACAGCGCCAACTACAATCATATTTCAGCTATCCCAAACCGCATAAATCGGCATTGCCCGAGAATATGCATCACCCTGATTTGCGGCGGTATATCGCCACCGTCTTGTCCCCGGTCAAAGAAGGCCCTGACGCATGGCTTCCCGTCCGACGGCACTTGCGGCCGCGTAACGCTGACCGGACGCGTCCAGCAACTGTTTCAGTCAGAGCCGCCCGTCGCATATATTTGCTATAGGAAATTGCATTAGGGGTTTCTTACGTCTTGAATTATGACGGGTCAAGTGTCCGGTTGCGATGCTCGATTGTTTCGGTTCCCGATCGGTTTTTGTCCTGGGATGGGCGGAAGGGCCGAGGAAATTGATAGTTTTTGAAAAATTGCAGCCGATATATCAAATCGAATTGAAAAACTTACATTTACTGGAACTTCAACTTTTGGTACATTGCAAATGATCATCAGAAAAAACATTATCCATTCTCAAGTAAAAAACATATATAAATGATATATAAATTTTTGGAATTTTGTATTTTTACATTTAAAATTGTTTATAATAGATGCTCAAATTGTGCACCCAATTGTCTGTGTACGAAACATCTTCTTACATCTGCAAGATTTTTGGGTTGACTTGCAAAAACCTTTGAGATGTTCCCAGAGAAAAAGGTCATTTGGACTTAAATCGGGAGACCGGGCTGGCCATTCTCTAGCCACGCGCCTACCTATCCATCGTCCTGGAAAATTCTGTTCCAAATAAGCCCGAACTTGCAGCTTAAAATGGGGTGGAGCTCCGTCTTGTTAGAACGTCACAAGATTTTCATCTATACTCGCGTCAAGAATTCAGACGTCTTACGTCACGGCTGACGTTACACATTTGTTTTGATTGTCAACGTAATTTTCGATATTTGGTCGCGTTAAAATCAATCAATTTTTGCAATTTAGTGCAAAATATAATGCAAACTTTTAGTGTAGTATATAGTTTTATTACTATCAGTTGCAGTTTCTTAAATATTTTGATGAAAATATAATGAATTATTTTGTATGACGTAAGTTGTCTGAATTCTTGTCTCGAGTATAACTGATCACCATTCTCCAGAATTTCGGTGGTCATGGGATCAATATGATCTTCCAATAAATGTAAATAGCTGGCTGCAGTCCATTATATGTGAAATTAAAACTGAGGACGACTTTTAGGCACTAATTCCTAAAAGTAAAAATGAAACATTAAAGACAATGAAAATATTTATTTATTTAACTTGTTATAAAGGTACAATTATTAAAGTGAATACTAGAGGCATCCAGCTTCTCTTCTCTAAGCAATGCAAATACTCGTAGTCGGAATGAATAAATTGCTAGTAGTGGCAAAACTGCTAGTTTCTGCGTGAACTTCTTTTACTTTCTTATTCAGTGTATCTTTCTGACCTATGATTCTTTTTGCTACCTATTTCAGTTTTCTGTTCAATAGAATTTTCGATATAACCCTTGGCAACTGAACTTGGTCCCCAACCTTCATGTCACTATAAAAATGTCATGTCTGTTCAAAAATCTGCCAATATTGTTGCAGAGCTGCGCCGGAAGCAATGGCCAGTGTATTCGTTTATCTTGGCTATTTTTTTGGCATCATCCAATTGTATTGATTCCAAGTAGTAGGATACAACATTTGTTACTTCGATATGTCAAGAAAAAGTCGCTGATGTGTCGTATTGTCTGGACGAAGTTTTGCGTACTTACGAAATATATCTAAAAAAATGTTACCATCTATTGATCCCTCAGTAATCGTAAAGATTCTTGGAATATAAGTTTTTCTGTTCGGATTTTTGACACTAATAATCTAACACTGTCAAAAATTTGATATTTCCCTCCAACGATTAAAACAACTTTGGCTAACAGGAATTCTTTATCAGCGACTTGTTTCATAAAACGTTCTATTTAGTTTTAGGTTTATATTGCTCTTGTTTGATATACTTCAAATACCTATAGACTCTATTTATTTAATAAATCTCTAATTCCGCTCAAAATTGAAGGTGCTGCCCTCTACACATGGCATCCAAGGTGGCATCTAATCTCATTTGAGTCACCAACCACAACAGTTTGACTTCAAAGCTGACGAAAGCGTGGAAGTATTGATTGTTCTGATTTCGCACACCAGCATAGCACTAATAGGTTCTTCTCCTTGCTTTGGTTCATTATGGAAGTCATAGATGGCGTTCCTACGTTCAAACACGGTGATCCTGAAAAGATGCAAATTTGAGAGTTTACAACATATAACGAAAAATAAGAATTAAAACATTTTGATAGAAAATAGATTATAGGCATAAAGATCAAGAAAATTTAAATGTCTATAAAATATTTACAATTTTTTAGTATTGTTTCTGATCTTACAATGATATTTCTAATTACATTTTTGCTTAAACTTTGCGAATAGCGTCAAACTTATGTATTATTTGCAAACCTTAGATTATAATCTCATCTTTTCTTATAGGTATATATTTATATTTAATATTTTCTTTATTGTAAAGCGAATACCTACCAGTTTTATTTAATTATGATTAAATAACAAGCTCTTACTTAGAGAAGAAAAATAGCAGTTGTGAGTAATACGAGTATCTACACAGAAAATATAAAAAATAAACAAAAACAATTATTAAATAACAAAATCCATTCTTCGGTACTTGTTTAAAATTAATAATATTGTCATTTAAATAGGAGAAGCCACTGTCCAGATGTTATTTTGAAAAAAGTAAACATTTCGACTGCTAAAACACAGATCTACTAATCCCGATCCTTTGATTTGACAATTTACCGATATAGGAAATAGAACAGTCAATATTAAGGGTGCCATTTTCTTAAAAAAGTGTTTTTTACGAATGCAAATAATATCGTTAAAAAGCGAGATCTAATCAAAAAACTTTTAGGTATAGATTTCTTTAAAAAAAGAGTATTTTATAAATTTAACTGTAAACACAAATATTGTTATAGCATAAATTCGCTTAGTTCGTATACAAGGTAATTAAGAAAAATAATGCATAGGATTTTACAAAAATTGTTTACGATATTGATTCCAGTTTTCATGACGCATTTATTTCCATTTTTAATTAGAGATTTCTGTACCTACTTAAAAACCTCACAAATCTGATCATTTAACGCCGAGAAATACGGCAACCTTAATAAAAATAATTATTTATTGTTGCGTCCTCTACAATCCAATTGAACAAAAGCACGTAATTAAAAAACACCCTGTAGAAGTAATATTGTATTCTTAATGCATTTTTACGATGTGTTATATTATTTAATGAAGAAACTGCAAATATATATTAGCGAATTTTATTTTTCGAAATTTCTGTGCCACCGAGAAATACGGCGACTTTAATAAAAATAATTATTTATTGTTGCGTCCTCTACAACCCCATTGAACAAACACACGTAATTTAAAAACACCCTGTGGGAGTAATATTGTATAGTTAATGCATGTTTTATATTATTTAGTGAAGAAACTGCAAATATTTATTAGCGGATTCTTGTCGAGTGAAAATTTTTAATATTTTTAAAATTATTCGTTCCGCCTACACGTTTGACATTTATAACCATTAATAAATTACGAACTATTGTCATAAAACAACATTCAAATTGCTTCGAAGGCGTTTATTCAAAAAAACAAGCAAATTTCCCAGCCGCATTCGGCTATGCACATTTTTTCTACATCCCACACGCGCCTTACACGCTGGAAAATTCAAGCCGCCCGCCCACAGCGCGACCCCGCGATCCCGACGCCGCCGACGGCGGCGACGCGCTTCCTCAGAGCGCCGCCGCGGCGCTGGCGTCGTCATGATGTCTGCTGTTCGATTTTCCGACGTCGGCAGCCGCTCGCACCCACCGGACTCCGCACCACGTAAGATGAGGCTCTGAAACCGCGAAAAGATGGTCGGTATGGCGAATATGGAGGATCATGAGAGGAAAATCGTGATGGAGTTCGTGCACCTGCTGGAGAAGTCCAAGCAACTGTTCAACGGGCTGCGGTGAGTACCCTGGCTGGTCATTACATCATTTTACGTCCCGCTCCTCGTAGGGACCTGCCCCAGTACGGGCACAAGCAGTGGCAGGCGTACTTCGGAAGGACCTTCGACATCTACACCAAACTGTGGAAGTTCCAGCAGCAGCACCGCCAGATCCTGGACACCAAGTACGGCCTGAAGCGGTGGCAGATTGGGGAAATAGCCTCCAAGATCGGACAGCTGTACTACCACTATTAGTGAGTACCTTTTCATGATATTAGACGAGGGTAGGAAAGGGACGGGGTGCCCGTGTTGCCTGGATTATTTATTTAAGGCTTGTAGTCGTGTGTCGTGTCGGAGGGCAAATAAAACATTAAAGGGTTGATTGATTCTATGCTTAGTTGAGTAAAAGTGTATACTGGGGGCAGATATTTTTCATTAAGAAAAAAAGGGAGGCCGTACAACACCTGATAAATATAAAGGGATGTGTGCTTTGAACCTAACCTTCGTTTCCTTAAGTTTCGATTAAACAGTGAGTATAACCAATGACAAGTCCTTTTTTAAAATTACATTCCAACTAATTTTATATTTCTATTATATCTGCTTCATTTAGCTAGGTAACATTTATTATCACTTTTTTCTATTATATGCACATATTTAGTAGATATGTTTTCTAAATTTATAACCGAGTTCTTTTCTTATTTCAAATTCATTGTATATTTTGCAATATTTTGAAGTAGGGTGAAACGGGGTAAAGTGAAACATATTATTTGGGTAAAATACTTATAAATTAAATAATACTTATACAAGATGTCCGGGAAAATGTGGGAAATCTATCGGGCGCAGATAGAACATGAAAAAATAAGATGACAAGTTCCTATTTTTTTTCCCTATAGGCCCCCCCTACGTAGATATGTGTACCTGAAGGACGCCTCTGGAAATCGGTTTTTTAAGTACTCAATATAATTTAATAAAAATTTAATGTGATGTACACTAGTAGGAACCTCTTAAAATAGTGGCCTGAAATATATTTAGCTTTTTTTAGTTTACGAGGGGCGGACTATAAGCTTTACAAATTAATGTCTAAATTTTTAACACGGTATGATAAAGACTTTAAAATAATAAATCCGGATAGCTTCAACCTTAGACTAAAAGAAGGTATTTTTGTTTATTGTCGAGAAAATGAACCGTTTATTAGAAAAAGAATAATATACGAATTCATATTTTATTTTTAATAAAAAGGGCCATGATTTCTATTTTTTTCTCGACAACAAAGTGCGATACTAGTCATTCAAACAACAGGAAAGTTTAATTTTAAAATGTTTAATTCGAAAAAATACAAAATTTAAAAAAAAAACGCAGTGGTGCGCCAGGAGGCACCTTAACAAAATTATCAAAACTTCATAAAAGGGTTCAACATGCGAACATAGGGCGAACTTTTTCTCGTAAGAGGAAAAACATTTACAGAAACTTATCTTATTTTTTCATCTTCTATCTACACCTGAGAAATTTCCCACTTTTTCCCGGACACCCTGTGTACTGAATAACGAAAGTACTATACTCTATCTAAAAATTATAGACAGTTGAATTACCTGCAAATATAATGTATGTACTTTAAAGCATAGGCGTACGTGTTACAAATATATAAATAGTAAATCGAGATATTTTATTTTAATAAAGTTTAGTTGCCATTAATATATATGTTTAGATTTTTTGCTGTAATTTAAATAAGGAGAGCATGTTTATGTTTTTACAAAGATTTGTGGTGGGTGGTTCGCCAGTAGCTCTAGTTCTCATATAGAAACCAAAAATCAACATTTAAATAACGAAAATTAAAATAAATATCTCCAAAATCAATAGATAACAAAATATAAAAAATTAAACATGTATTAATGAATATATTAACAAAGTTGCTTATTCAAGCAAAAATAAAACAATTAAACAGATAAATAAATAAAAAAATGTTAACATGTAACTAACATACCTCAGGGTACACTATTAACAGTCACTATCATCAGCACTATCGTCACTATCACTATTTAAAATATATATTATAATTGGATCAATATGATTTGAGATTTAAATACCGCATTTTTTATTCTTCTTTTTGGATATGACATACAGTTTTGTCAATATTCCACATTTACTTTTGCAATTGCTCTTTTAAGCATTAGCTGCTTCTACATCGGCCAATTTCAATGTCCTATTCTTCTTGGCCATGTCTCCTTTAGAGCATGATGATAACGGGGTAGCCTTAATACTGTTGTTCCACGAATCGATGTCGTCATTTCATCTAAGATAAATTATTATATTGCCTGCATTTCTCTGCACTTTTTCATAAGTTGAGTTTTAGTTCGTTTATCTCTGGCATGGAGCATTGTCCGTAATGACGACAGACTTGGGTTCTAAATTTTCAAGAATACGTTCAAACTATTTTTCAAAAACTTCTGCATTCATTTCTTCGTTGGTAATCGCACATCTTTTTTTTACTGAAATATTAGTTCTCCATGCTCTAGAAATACGCTATCACTTCCTATATCATTATCAAACGACAACCCTTTCCAAATAGCGTTCTTAAACCAGTAGATCAACTTTCTATAGTTGCTTGTCGAGCATTTGTCATATAACCATCTTGTCACATTTTTTTTTAACTGTACGTCCTTCATTGACTCATGTTTTATCCATTAAATACATTTTTCTCTCTTATTGTCGATTTTCTTTATGTCCTCCATATAACTATATCATATTTGTCAATCAGAGAACTCTTTCTATGATCCTTCCCGAAACTTTTCTCAATGTGCCTTTGTCCATTTTAGGAATTATTTCGTTTTCCCAAATAGTTTGCAATTCATTTTTAAAGAACTGTTCGTCGTTTGGCATATTTGGCATCTTCATTTACTTCTATTTTCCTTCGACCGCAAAAAATATATTATTGCTTCTTAGTACCCCTCAACTCTGTACGCCACTGTGCTTCCATTAACTTATTGAATGGGTTCAATTACAGCCCTACAAGTTATAGTCGAAACTTTATTTTGTATCTCTAATAATAACGATAATAAAAGATGAGCTAAATATAACATAAAGTTTTGCTAATATAACTACATCTAACTTTTTTCCTCTTCAAATAAATTACAACTTTCTTGTGTTGAGAATATTATAATTTTATTTGAAGATTTACTATAATCGTTTACGCATTCACTGTTTTTGAGATTGGTCAATTTTAGACCAATATGACCAAATGATTCTCTTCTACTGTCAGTACTGGGTACCCGCCAGTAAAATAAGCTTATTCAAGACGTTCCACTTCTATATCAATCTAAACCTTTCCTCCAGGTTCCCCAATATATTTACGGACGCCTGATTGTCTGTCAGTGTATCGATTTGTCGACTTTGTAATTCCTCATACTATCATACTTCTCTTATCTCTTTCACATTTTAATGCACGTCGTCCTTGGTTGAAACTTTTATCCACTCCTTGGGTCCATAGAGGTTACTTTTGAAGCGGAAGGCTATAAGCAATACGTCAAATTGCGTGTATAATTGGACAAACTGAACCAAAACAAAGCGATCAGAAAATAGACAAGATTGGCAAACTAGAATAGAAAGTATATTTACCAAATGAAGGGAATTAAATAATAAATCTATGAAATTTTAAAACACTAAAATTGTTGATTGCCTAAAAGAAGATCAGCAACCAATACAATCAAAATCAAAAGTGAATGAAAGGAATTGCATTAATTTTTGTGGATTTTTGTTCTGTAAATAGTATATTATGTTACTAGGAGTAGAAGGTGAATATTATTCGCCTAGAAACTTCTATGCTCAACACAATGCGCCTTCTGTTTCGAGTGACATACTATTTTTTATTTACTTGTAACCATCCTATATCTATGAATTAAATACAGTGCTTTCGAAAAGTAACGAATAAATTAATTATTTTTTAAATTGAGAACTAATAGTTGTCAGTCTTTAAAGTGGTATGCCTTGTTTTTTAAATAAAAGTAAGGTAGCACTCTAATACATAATTTGCATGCATCATCATCTTTAGATGAGTTTTTAACGGAAACGGCCGCTCCTAGAGACTTCAATAAGGTATACATTTCCTAAGTAGAAAAGGTAAGGAAAAACGTTTTTCTATTCCGAAATGGCATACACCGTGGCACAAAAAAATTGAAGCGTTTTGAAAGGATCCTAATGGCCGCTTGTGGCATCCTCTTGGAGATACAGCCAATTGTGCATAAAATTTGAGTTTCCCATCCCAAGAAACCACCGCATACAAAATTTCATGAATTTAACTTAAAGTAGTCGAAAGTCAGACCTAAATTCATAAGAAATTTTTTGCTTAAAATTGGACGTAGAATAACATGCTGAAGTATGTACATCTCCTCCTGAAATACCTTGTATATACTAACCTTATAAAACCAATGATTCATTGTCTTTACTGGCTGAAAGTATTAGTCAGATTAATATTGTTTACAACAGAAAGCAATTTTGAGCAGAAGAAATTAGTTTTGATAACTTCTATAACCTTTATGTATGCAGTCACCTTCAATCATTCTGTGTCTCTGTACTTCTTAAATATGTAAGATTGATTTCTGTTTTTAGCTTGAGAACGAGTGAAACGAACTACTTGAACGAGGCGTATTCGTTCTATGCTGCCATCAGAGGAAGAGCGTATTATTCGAGGGCAGCCAAAGAGGATAGGTGAGTGAAACTATTACCACCTGTAATTAATATAGCCTCTGACCTGATACGACATCGCTTCGTGACGTCATTATCAGTGATTCAATCGTAAAGAACAAGAATCAGGAACCATTACTAGATTATATTACAAAACTTGATTTTTAAATTATTTTATATACAGGGTGATAGAGGTTTGTCTGCCATTTAACAGGCGACAGTATACATCAAAATGAACAAAAAAAACCATGTCATGGATCATTTGATATACAAAAGGGTTCCCACCATAATTTTCTGCATTAAATGACAATATAATGCAATATTTGCCCTTTCTTTCAATTTATTTATGTTTAGTTTTAATAAGAACAATGTTTTCGTTAATCAATAAAATTCGACAAAGTTGATATCGTAGAATGTAGCAACAGCAAGTACAATAACGGATTACAGATCAGTTGGTATCTGAACTGCGAATTGTCTGTCGCTTGTCGGAAATTCTTTTACGTACCACTATTTCCTTAATTTTTCTTTGTTTGATGAAATGTTTAGCAATGTCTTGCAATTCTGCAAGAGCACAATGTATTTATTTAGATCGTTTCCCCCAACGGCGGCTGTCTAATTCAGTTACAGTTGCATTCAACCTCTACAACTACTTTGTTAATTTTTTCTTCATCCAGATCGGAGCTGATGGTGAAGAAGCTGCGCTACTATGCCAGATTCATCGTGGTGTGTCTGTTGCTGCGACGCATGAAGCTAGTGAGGGAGCTGATCATAGAGCTGGACAGACATATCTCGGACTACACCAGCACCTACGAACCCGACGACCAAATCGAATGGAGCCTCGTCCTGGAGGAGATCAAGAACTTCATCCAGTCGGACTCGCTGGTGCAGGTGCTGCACGCTGACACGAACCCCATCGTCCTGTCGCATAGGTGAGTCGTTTCGTCTTTCCAGCAAACGGTCGTCTTCAGACTTCTCCTTGCAGATTGAGTCCGCTTACCACGCCCCCCGTGGAGAAGTCTCAGTACATGAACCTGACTCTGCAGGAGATATTGATAGTGGGCAGCGCGTCAGAGCAAGTGAAATTCTCGGAGTTAACGATGGATATGTTCAGGATGATCCAGACGTTGGAGAGGGAACCCCAGGAGGATTTCAATCACATATACGACGCTTCGCCGGCTCCCGGGAGGGTGCCATATGGAGTTCCCGGTCAGAAAGGGTAAGACTTATGACTGTTAATCATGTCATCTTCTTCCTATTCTTCTTATTTTATATTTCACTGACAAAATTGTATAGATTATCTGATTAAAGGTACGAAAACAAATTTTTCTCCATCCGTCCCAAACCTATGGCATTTTTTGACAGTCGGGAGTCTCTAAGGTTGATATCTTTCTTACTGAGAAAAAAAGGTATCTTAACAACAAAAGTGTTAATTTTTAATCCTATTAGCAAAAGTTTTAATTTATAAAAGTTTATTCAACAATAATTTTTGTTTATCCACATTGATATTAAATACACAGTCTGAACAAGTCTTAAAATTAGATAAGCTACTGAAACTGCCACTGCCGTTATTTTTGGAGCAATTCTCAAAGCAGTCCCACGCGTTTTCATTAACAGTTTTATTATTTTCAGATGTTGTGAAATCAGAAATGACAACGGCGGTTGATTTATTAATACATGGTAATTACCACTATCAACTGTCACTATACTTTTCGCGATATTTTGTTTATTTAAAAGTCAATCTTCAATGTAGCCTTTCTCCACAGTGCTCAATCATTCTTCGTATCTTTTAAGCCAAGTGAGGTCACCACGGCGATTTTTTGGAGGTTAATTGTGAAACAGCACTTTGTGCCGCTTCCAATACTTATCCTGGTTAATGCTCGTCTTAACTTTCCTAGCTCATTGTGAATTAAACACTTTTAGAAAATATAATACAATATATAATTCTGGCACTACTTTTTCAATCTATTTTTTCTTGTTTATTAGGTTGCTATCGTTATGATAGTCACCGCGCCTAAATCGTCTTGATTCCAACGCGGTTCAAACGATTTCAAATATATATTAAATTGTTGTACATAACACAATTGCCTTATTTTATTGCAGTTATCAAAAAAAATATAGTTTATACGTCGAACGCAAAATGCTATTGCCTTCTCGAATGGATATTTAATAACTTTCATTCTTGAACGTAAAAGTACAATAACTATTTGTGTACCTATATGTTACACTGTTTGGTTTTCGATATTGTACAGTTTTCTACGGCATTTTTCAAAATATCACCACTGATTGCTTTAACTATATACAAATCCAGTGAATTTCTACCTTCATCAGTCATTACGTTATTTTTCAAAAACTTGCACGTCGAAAATTAATCAGTGTACCTAGTTCATACAAACTATTTCTTCTTCTTCTTCTTTTAGTCTGTGAATCGCGGTATAATTTTGCTGGTGAATATCACAATACCTTATTTAAGATAGTAGCTAACAATCCTAAAAATTTTTTAGGTACCTTGAGAACGGAGACAGACCATCCAGAAGGGAGAATCCTCACAAGTACCTATTGTATAAACCTACTCTAAGTCAAGTGCTTGTGTTTCTGGCAAGCGGTTTCAAGGAACTGCCTACCAACGGAGCTCTGCTGCTGTATTTGTCTGCGGATGGTTGTTTTTCAACCACGAAACATCCCGAAGACAGTAAGTCACTCTATAAATATATTAATTACATCACAAAATTATCCATGACATACAACTGCGTAGAAACATGTAAACATGATGTATATTTTTATGCAATTCAATTTCATTGTTTTTTTCCTTTATAAATAACAGCATACATTGATAGATAACAATGGCTACTTTATAATTTGGAAATTGTTTAAAAACATTAAATTATTAAAACTAATGTTGCGTGGTGCATAGTTAGCCATGCATTTTTCTATATAATTGTAAAATAAATGTAAGCGTAATTTTTTTGGACCTAACGTTATCACGTTTTTTATTAAAAACTTAAACCTACATTGTTGTTGAGGAGAAAAGGTATACTTGTCATTAGTCTTAGAAATTGACCATTTTCAAGATAATAGTTTTTCAACAATCAGCTGCAATATTTTAATGTAGTTAAATGTAAGGTATTTATCCAGTTTTGGTTAAAATCAATTACTTTACATACTCGAAAAATTCCGAGACACACTAATTTTTCATATTCAGATGAGAGATCACTGTTTTATTGGCAATTAAATTTCAATGGACGTGCTGGGCAACGAGAATATTTAATGCTTCTCTTAATCTATCATCACATATCCAATTTGCAAGAGAATTTTGGCGTCTACTATATTAAAATATTGTACAATGAACTATGCAGCTGGTTGTTGAAATGCTATATATCGAAAATGACCAATTTCTATGTAGGTTTACGCTCACATTTATGCCACAAATATGACGGATGTCATATTTGTGGCATAGCAAAAAACTTCCTAATATGGATTAGCATAAGATATCATTTTTTTAATTCACTTGACTCATACGCTACGATCAACTCTATCAAAAGTTCTTCGGTGCGGTAAACGTCGATTTGGAAATGTATCAGAATAAATTCTTCTTGCTTCAACACAATTGCCGAATGCTTGTCTATAAATAAGATGCAGCATATTCACTGCGGGAATAGTGTTGCGTTATTTAGTCTTGTGTACTCAATCAATCTGACAAGTGTTGTTAATAACACATTTTTAACGACATAAAAACGACTGATGTTTTATTGTAGTACTTTGATTTATTAATATTATTTCAGTGGCGTGTTATACAAAAACTTATTTTTTTCTAAAACAGCTAATTTTATCGATATTAAATTCGATTTTCACGTCTATAAAATGACGCCTGTCAAAATTTTGGCCCAGAGATTGTGGTGGCAAGTCCGTTCCTGACTTCTCTGGCAGTTTAAAACATCTGCTCTAGTATGATTTTATGAGGCTTTATGGTCTGCATAAAATATTAAAATTTCATTAAATTATACACGTCGGTTGAAAAGTTAGAACCGAATAGGTAAATCGCGTACAGCCTAAGGCACTTTAGGATTTTTTTTATGCCAGACCAGGGTTATTTTGACCTTCCCTGTACACTCCCGAGAGTATGCCATATACCTATCAGACAGTATGCGCCAAAAGTATGGAATAAATTCAATAAAAACGAAACAATTATTTTTTGGGAAAAATCCTCGAACAGGTCGATTTTTAATTTAAAAAATACATATTTTAGCGTAAAATGCGATTTTCAAATGTCATTTGTTTTCGAGTAATGACGTCATCGATTTTTTTTTAAATGGCAACACCATATTTTTTCCTTGATTCTGAAAGATCGTTTAATTCTCTATCAGACAGTACTCAAATTTTGCCCTCTTACATAGGAAAGTTTTCGAATAAATGACGATTGAATGTTAGAAAACGTAAATCAATTAAAATAAAGCAAAAATGTTATCAAGTTTAGTTTTTCGAATTCCATAGTTCTTTTATGGATCACGTAGGTGAAATTCTTTGCAAAGTGTCATTGTCACACCGACTTTCTAATAAGTATTGTAAGCGATATAGAAATTATTATTCTATTTAAAGTATTATGGCACATTTAACTGTTACTCAAAGAATTGAAATTTTAATTCTTATCGGATGCGGGAACTCAGCAGGAAAAATATCCAGATCGCCCTATCAGCCAATCAACAGTCAGTAAGGTAGAGTCTAAATTTAGAAAAACTGGCAATGTTGTAAATATTCCAAAACCTGGATGTCCAAGCATTAATGAAAATCAGAAACAGAACATTCTGATAAGTATGGTGGATAATCCTCATAATTCTTCACGATTGGTTGCATTAAACAATGACACTAGTCAGAGCACAGTGCTACGTATCTTGAGGAAGGAAAAATATCATCCCTACAAAATTCAACTTGTGCAGGAACCCAATGAAGATGATCCCGATCGCCACTTACACTTTTGCGAAATTCTAATGGATTTATGTCAAGGAAATAGAAATTTACACCGGCAAATACTTTTTTCAGATGAGGCCACATTTTGTCTGAATGGTACAGTAAACCGTCAAACTTGCAGATATTGGAGTTGGGAAAATCCTCATTGGATGGCAGAGGCACATACCCCTCTGAAATTAAATGTGTGGGCTGGAATAGTTGACGACAGAATAGTAGGGCCTTTCTTCTTTGAAGGAACCCTTACAGGACAAAGATATTTAGAGTTTCTAGAAAATGACCTTGTTCCAGCCCTTGCAGTAATTTTTCCTAACGATAATGACTCTGACATTCCTGACGATACCATATGGTTTCAGCAAGACGGTGCACCTCCGCACTATGCGCGCCCTGTACGAGATTGTTTGAACAACTGTTTTCCTGGGAGGTGGATCGGCAGACGCGGACCGATAGAATGGCCTGCAAGATCGCCAGATCTTACACCTCTTGACTATTTTTTATGGAGATACTTGAAGTCAAAAGTGTACATTAATAAACCACGTAATTTAGAAGAACTTCAAAAGAGGGCAACATTTTAGTACTGTCTGATAGATAATTAAACGATCTTTCAGAATCAAGGAAAAAAATATGGTGTTGCCATTTAAAAAACTCGATGACGTCATTACTCTAAAACAAATGACATTTGAAAATCGCATTTTACGCTAAAATATGTATTTTTTAAATTAAAAATCGACCTGTTCGAGGATTTTTCCCGAAAAATAATTGTTTCATTTTTATTGAATTTATTCCATACTTTTGGCGCATACTGTATACCTTGTATAGTTAAATTACAACCAGGGAATATAAGAAAGAAAATAGTTTTACTATCGTATGAGAATATGAGTATTATCGAAAGATTTAGAAAAAAGATACCTTCTAGTCAAAGCGGCAGCGTTTGACCCGTTAAAATCGTTTTCAGTTTGTGGTCAGTCAACCCAAAAAATCACTCACCATCGTTAATTAAATTTGTGAAAAGGACGCTCACCCATCTACGTAGTAGTAACTGGGGCATTCACTTTCATGATACTCCCTAGAAATTCCCCAACAAATCCAATATAAGGATTTTGATACGTAAATTATTCCAAAATATGCCACACAAGACATTCTACATAATACTTTTAATGTTTAGAGAACCTTTGTAATTGTAATAATTATTGCATGGAAATTTATAAAAATCTACACAGTGTTCCAGCACAGAGGAACAATTCAGGACAAAAATATTGTATGTGGACATAGAATTCAACAAATAAACAATTAGTTGTTATAGTGTACCCAAGCAAAATATAATACAACATCACAGATCACTCAGATCATTTCTTTAAATTAGTTCGCGAGTATAAAATTATGTTTATCCACGGCCACTATATTAACAAGGTTTGAAACGTCTGTTTTCCGTGGATTAATAGTTATTTATACAACAAGTACAAAAAGTAAGTGTTTATGTAAGTGTAAGTGTGTAAGGGCCGTTTGCACCGCAAAATATATAAGGCTGACTTTGTTATGATCACTTAAATATTTAAGTATGGCTGTATTCGTCACATGTTGGACCGCCCGTATTTTACACCGGCTTTGTTAAGTGGGGCCAACTGAACTAATTAGTCCGTGTGGTTCGCGTCTAATTTCGTTTTATAACCTAATTCCTTAACAGAATTATTTTATAATCTATTCCGAATGGTCTCTTTAATTATTCTGATTTATTCTTTATGGTTTGCAATAAAAAAGTAACAATTAAATCACAAAAACAATTGCTTTAAGTATACAAACTTTGATTTTTTTATATAGTTTATACCATATACCATAGTGTATTATTTGTCGGTACATACATAACATTATACTGGCCTGGTAATCAGTGGCGTAGCCACGGGGGGGTTTTGAGGGTCAGAACTCCCCCATGGGTTGGGTTGGTTGGGTCATATAGGTAATGCCTCACTACAAACCTGCAATCACTCTATTCGCCAAGATTTAGCAACGCGGTCAGTGAACTAGATCTCCTACGGCAACCTTACAATAGGGTTCACCTGGAACTAAGTTCTAATTTTATTTTTGTCATTTTTGTAACAAATATTGTTCGTACCTGTTTATTATTTACATGTTTATGATGATATTGTTTTTTTATTTACTTTTTATTGTTTTAATTTATTAAAAATTATTTATTTTTTTATTAAAAAAATACTGTGTTCACTGAACCCCCCCCCCATGTAAAATTTCTGGCTACTGCTGGTAATTGTTTGTGAATGTGTGTCCTTTTATAACTACATTCTGATCAAACATTTTAATAAATTGATCAAACAAAAGAACCATATTTCTTAAATATAGAAACACAAGTAAAAAAACATTGGGCTGTACTTTTAAAACCTGTTTCTTATGAAAAATGTCATTTCGCTTAAATCCTCAAGTGGACTACGCATTTAATACCATTGCCAATGTTGAGGAAACCCACTCAAAAATTTCTGAATTGTCTAGATCATCCTCTCCAATGTCATCAAAATCTATAATAATTTCATGAAATAATTTAAAAATATATACCTATATGTGAAAGCAAATGCAAAACCACGCATAAATCTAGGTTAAGTGATGGCAAAGCAAGGCTTTAAAATGTTAAGCCTTCAATTTTGGCGGCTTAAGAAAAGCTTCACTTAAGATAAGTTTAAGTGTGGTTTAACAAGCGGTACAATTTAATTTTCAATTTAAGCGCGGTTTATTGCAAAACCAGGCTTATATTTCATCGGTGCAAACGGCCCTAAGTGCCTAGTAGGACAACACGTCGAGTGCAATAAAAAGTTTTTGTACGAATTGCGTACAATATTTTTTCTACGCTCATGCAAAAACCAAAAAATGTTTTTAGTCTAGTAAAATGTGACGTCGATTTGAACGTTTATGTTTGTCATGATGACAAAACGCTTTAGTAGAATGACAGATTAATGCAATAAGCATTTCATTGCACTAGTGCAATAAAGAACCATTTTTTCCACTAAATATAGTTCAATAAAGTTTTGTTTTTTGCATGAACGTGAAAAAAGGCCTTTTAGGCTGGACAGTGAATCTTCAATATAACTTTACGCTACTGTAGTCGATCTTCAACCACTTCAGCAGACAACCAATATTCTTTATTAAAATAAATTTGTCAATTATAACGTTTTTCAAAACCATAATTTTTCACCTCTCTCATGGCTTTCACTCTCCTAATTCGCCGGTTTTAGCCGTGGTCGTGGATAAAACGTTGGATTACATTCGGAAAACTAACCAGCCTCTAATCCTCTCTCGACTGCGCCTCGAGTGTCCATTTTTCTCGTGAATGAAAGACTTGTTAATTCCCTTATACAGGGGGGTTTTAAAATTACTTTAGATATTTAAATGAAATTTTGAACCTTTCAATAGGGAATCTAGATACATATTTTTACGTAAAAAATATTATTTCTCTTCCACCAGAGGCGTGCGTAATGAAAAAAATGGTACACCAATGTTTTTTTAGAAACAAAAGCTATTTCTAGAATCCTTGTTCAATTTACAACAGAAAAATGCTCCTTACTTTTTTTCGTTTGACAAACCGTTTGCCAGTAAAAAAATAAATTACCTAATAATTTTTGAAAAACAATTAAGTAAACAAAAACGAAAATGAGAAATTTAATTAGTGGCTTTCAACAACAATAACAAAAAGAAATAAAATTTAGGGTAAAATCACAAAAATTGCTCGAAATGTAGGTCACCCACCTTAATACATTTTCGACATCTTCTCACTAAGGAATTTATTGCAGCAGATACTTCATGCGGATTTTGCCGCATATTACTTCAGGCTTACTGAATTCTTAAAATTAAATCTTCCCTTTTTAATACAGGATTAGCGACTTTATCTTTAATAGTACCCCAAACGTAAAGGTCTAACGGATTAAGATCCGGTGACCTGGGTGGTCAGGCCACTGGTCCAATACTATTAACCACGTCATTATTCATGTCATTCCTCCCTAGCCGGCCAATCCATCGTTGAGGATAATTGGCATTGAGCCATTCTCTTACAGCTATTCCAAAATGCGGGGGAGCTCCATCCAGTTGTATCCAACTCTCATACCTTAAATTAATGGGTCAATCCTCTAGGTAGTCCTGCAGATTATTGTTAAGAAACTCCATAAACAGTTCCGAGTTCAACCTGGGGGGTAAGAACTGTGGACCATAAACATTACCATCAATAACGCCCAACCAAACATTTACGGAAAATTCATTTCGGAATGATCTTGACCGAATTTGTCGAGGATTCTGATGTGATCAAATATGGATATTATGGTAATTTCTTACTCCACTCGTCCGTCCAATGAATCTTATATAAAAAGTCAGAATTTTCTTCTGTCGAGTTTAAAAGCCACTGGCAAAATCTTATTCTTTTTTCAGCATCACCAGGGTGCAAATCCTGAACATGCTGTAGGCGGTATGCATGACTTAGGACTTAGGAATGTGAAGGTGCTGAGCTGCCTTCCGAGAGCTTAGCTTCGGATTGTTAACAAAAGTACGTAGTATACGATTATTCTGAATATTATATCGACGGTTTCTATTCCGTTCGTTATTAACACGCATTCTGATGTGTACTCATAAAAATGCGAGCATCTGGAACTCTTCTGTTTGGATAGCGTCTATGATATTCACGAACTGCGGCTTCTGCATTTCCATCAGAAAATCCGTAGCAGAAATGAAAATCTGCGTATTGGTCGTTAGAAAAAAGCATTTTTCAAATTAACACTTACACAACACTCTAATAACAATGTTAACAATAACTCGAAATTAAATTACCTGACACAATTCAATTAACTGTCATTATAAAATGCAAAAACACTGACAGTAGTAGTCTTTTTTGTTTCATGGCCTACTACGACAGATTAAAATTTGTTTAAATTCCAGTTGCTTAAAGAATTTTAATTTTTTACTGGCAAACGAAAGAAAGTAAGGAGCCTTTTTCTGTTGTAAATTGAACAAGGATTCTAGAAATAGTTTTTGTTTCTAAAAAAACATTGGCGTACCGTTTTTTTTTTTCATTAAAATTTCCCGAAGATCTGTCAGTACGCACGCCACTGGTGGAAGAAAAATAATATATTTTAAGTAAAATATGTATCTAGTAGTCTAGTATCTTCTAGTATCATATAAGCTGTTGGAAAGTTATCTAAGTAACAGGAAACAATGTATAAAAATAGATGATACAATGAGTGACTTTCTGACGATCAAATAAGGAGTTCCACAAGGGACAGTACTGGGTCCAGTGCTGTTCAAATTGTATTTTAACGATCTATATCAAATAGAAACAACTGGGAATATAGTGAGCTTTGTGGATAATACTGCAGTTATATATCTGGCAGATAATTGGGAGAATCTTAAAATAAATGCACAAATGGGTTTCTCAAGTATTATACAATGGCTTGACAATAGACTGTTAACCGTAAACACTAACAAGACACATTATCTTCTCTTTCCTCTCCTCTAACTTACCTCAATACAAATTTCTTTCCATAGATATCGATGGAAGAATTGTTGAAATCCACCAAGCATCCACAATAAAATATCTTGAAGTCCACGTTGACCCACACTTAAAATGGGATACACATATAATTGTTAAAATGTTGCGTTTTGTCATATACAAACTTATATACTTAGCAAAATACTACAATACAAACCAATTGAAAATTTTATATTACGCATTAATAGAAAGTCATTTAACATATGGTATTATTGTATGGAGAGCGTCATTTCAGACGGGTATAACGAACTTAGAAGTAATCCAACGGTATGCTTTAAAAGTTATATTTAAAAAACCAAAAATGTATTCTACAAACAAACTGTACGAAGAGAGCCAACTACTGGATATCAGGCAATTGTATTTCTTGAAGACTGTTGTATACCAACACTCTAACAAATTTCAACTTAAACCAGTTGAGCACAAATATAACACAAGATATAAGTCTAATGAGGTACATGCCGTTTTTAAATCTGATAAAAGTATTACTAAAAAGACTTATTTGTATTTAGGACCTAAATGTTACAACCTCATCCCCTTTGAACTGACAAATTGACAAATTAATTCTAAAGCGATGTTTAAAAAATATGTTAAAAAATGGATAAGTCAGTTGTCTAGATCAGAAATACATACTTACCTTGCTTTTTAAAGGACTCTAAAAGTTTGCATTATATATTGCACTAAATTGCAAAAATGATTGTTTATAACGCGACCAAATATCGAAAATTACGTTGACAGTAAAAACAAATGTGTAACGTCAGCCGTGACGTAAGACGTTTGAATTCTTGACGTGAGTATAGTTTTAAAATTATTAATAATAAGTTTAGAACTTTTGATACAATTTTTGACACCCTGTATATTTGTAACGAAGCGTTTTTCGAATATAGTTTATAATAGAAACTGATATTATTTCGTGGTTCTCTGTCTACCTCTAAAGTTTCCGCTTTCGAAAGTGGATCACCCTGTATAATTAATAACTATAAATATCAATAATCTCTCACAGGTGGATAAAATATTGTATACGCATTTGTATTGTATATGTGGGGATAAATAAATTTATTCACTAGAAGTAAACTTTTTTCTCGTGAATAAATATTCATTTAATTCAGTTACAATCTACGCAAACACCAATAATGTCCGTGTACTACGACAAATAAATTAATTTGAAACTCCATCCTCAGTGGGCTACGACCTCGGCGGCGTCCTGACCAGCAGCAGGCGAGACGGCGATCACAAGAAACAAAAAGAAGCTCACTGCCTTTACCCTGGTGACTTATACCCGTTCACGCGAAGACCGTTGTTCGTCATTGTCGACTCGGATAACAGTTTCGTCTTTCAGCACATCCCCAGGTACTTCGGACAGCCCCTGGTCACGCTGATGTCGCCGCAAGACACCCCACCCGCTTTCCAAGGTAAGAGTACCCAGTACATACCCATCTTGATACCCTGTGCCATGATGGACCTGCAGCTGTTAAGCTTGATTAAAAGCTAATAAGAATTATTTTTTTCTTTGATCGCGGTAAATTTGTAAGAAAATAAACATTAAAAACGCAGTAAAAAGTAAATTAGGGACTTAATAATACAGTAGGTCAAAATTCCCTGCCGATGCTTTTCTTTATAGGCATCGAATCAAAAGCGTTTTTTGTCGGCAACGCAATGTACAAAAAGTATTATAATACAAAATGCAAATAATTATTTGCAGTCAGTATCATTACTTTCTATAAGTAATCGGCAACAACTTTATTTTTCTAGATCAACAGCACAATGGCTCCCTGTTCACCCTGTTCCTGCACTCCCCCTTGACAGCCTTCTGCTACTGCTGCAACCTCACCAGCATCCCCATCCACCACTGGGAGCGCTGCCAGAGCTTCGTCGACCGTTTCGTCACGGAGGCCTCGAGGCTTTTCACCAGATCAAGAGTCGGTGAGTATGATGAAGGTATGTTGGTTTTAGTACTGTCACTGTTAAATTCTTGGACACACTTTACTCACGTTACAATATAAACCTACTGTAAATGCTGTTGAAAAAGAATTATTGCCGACATTTTCTCAGCAAAGTATTTTTAGCCTTACATCTAATAAAATTAAAGTTTACTCAAGTTTTTGTGGTACAAACCATAGATAATCGTAACATATACAGAATTTAGAGCATCTGTACAAGTATATTTTGAGCTTGAATACATGCTATCAGTCATTTTAAAATATATTTGTTTAAATTGTGTTACTTCAATGGGGAAGTTGTATGAATTTTATATTGGTTTGAAATGAAAATTACAGGCTAATATTTCAAATATATTGAAAGGTCAGAACATGTGCCTGGCGGCAATAATCACATACTAATTAAAATATTAATATTAATAAATTACCATGGAATGTAGACAAAACCATGTGGCTAAAAACGCGATATCATTAGTATGACTTTACACGCCGTTCCTTTGTTTACAATATAGATCTGCTTGTGACAATTACGGTGACAATGCTGTTGAGTTAGTACAAAATAGATGGTTTTACTTGAGGTATTCATAAAATTATACCATCTGGTTTCATATTAAGCTACTTGTTTTAATTTGGAAAATTATAAGTAAAAGTAATGAATAATTACGAAGGCTTAGAAGAGCCATAGATAATATTTCTTTTAAGTTCCGACTTCAAACTCGGAGTTCTGGCTGTACACTCGGAATTTTTACTTTAAATTTTGAATTCTTAGTTTGTACTCATAATTCCGACTTTGAACTATTACCACCCTCCATACTACCAACAGCTAGAAAGTCAATTATGAACTCTGTTTGTTATGGCTGATATCGTTGCTCTAATTTTAAAAACTTCAATCATGGATAACTTGATTTTTTTAAATGGAATCCACATATTTTTTCACGTCACCAGATAACACATTTCATTACCTTCCGCCCGATATAAAGTTATCTGTATTTATCTCTAATACTTTTGTTCTAATCCACAATTACTTTTTACTATGATGGATTTATGCAAACCGATTAATTTAAACTAAATTGAAAAATATATAAATATGATGGCAACTTTTATTATACGAATTAATAATTAAAATGATTTTTATTAAAAATTACTTCGTTTATTTAGTTTAGTTTAATTCAATTGGTCTCCATAATTTCACATTTAGTATTTTCAAACACTCGGGAGTAAAGTTGGCCATGGAAAACCACAATTTTCCGTCCACACACTATTGGCCCACCCTGTATATTCTGGTAGGTTAATAAAAAAGTTTAATTGATTCTTTACAAGTTTACATTTTAATTTTTTCGATGAACTTAAACCTGCCTATATTTCTAATTAAACTTACATTAAAATAGTCTTGACAAACAAACAGTGTTGCAATGCTTCCTTTCGTCGCGCTTCATCGCCCTACACATTTTTCTTGTATTCACTTTTTGGCAAGGAGAAATATTTTTTTATCAGGCGCTGTATTAGTACTTAATTATATAATACAATACTTCCATTTGCCCTTCAAGATGCACTTTCTGTGCCTATTTTACAAGTCTATTTTGCAACTTTATTTAATATCAATGAATATTTAACACAACATCATCTAATAATATCACAAATGACAAATTAATATACAGATATGTACTAAAGCGCAGTGTTGTATTTAGGTATATACGTGCGAACGGCGTCTGACGTCACAGGTTTACGCTTTGATGACAACCGTTTTAAGGGGGCGTGGCCATTTCAATTAAAATAATACATTCTTCTGCGCGTATTTGGAAAAATCATGCAACTTCCCCATTATACAGGGTGATTCATTAATAATGGGACAGAGCTTAAGGGCATGTTGCTGACCGCAAAATAGAGTGATTAAGCCAAATATGCCTTATCCGAATGCTGCTCTTTTTCTATCTACAGGGTGTTAAAGTTAAAAAAATAAATCACATTTTCTTTATTATTTTTCGATCGCATCGACCATATTTTATGAAATTTGGTATAGGGGGATTTCTTGGTACTAGAAATTCGAATATGTCGACGATTTTGGTGTATCTGCTAGAGGGCGCCACCAACGATAGTTTGAATCCCTTTAAATCGCTGGTGGCGCCCTCTAGCAGATACACCAAAATCGTCGACATATTCGAATTTTTAGTCCCAAGCAACCCCCATATCCTAAATTTCATAAAATACGGTTGATGCGATCGAAAAATAATAAAGAAAATGTAATTTATTTTTTCAACTTTGACACCCTGTAGATAGAAAAGGAGCAATATGCGGATAAGGCATATTTGGCTAAATCGCTCTATTTTAAGGTCAGCAACATGCCCTTGGGCTCTGTCCCATTATTAATGAAACACCCTGTATAGACTTGTTGATTTGTTATGGGTTTAATTATTTTTTTTTAATAAAAGGATAATTTATCTGAAAATTGTTCCATTGTTAAAGGCACGCTTCTGTGTATGCTCGTAATAACCAAGGGTTCTCCGTGAATTATTTGTATTGCATGTTTGATTGACTGAGCTATTATTTTTTGACGCGTATTAACTTTTACCGTTTCATCCACTCCTACAAGAATCCAAAGAGTTTAAATCCGGCGATGTTGGACACGCATCAGGCAGCAAAGATCAGCTAGGTATATCTTCAATAACTAACGAACTGTCAATGCAAGCTGACGTAATGGTTTAACGTATATGTTTTGTTTCATGGGCACTTTTAGCTTACCTAAATTTTGTTTGATTGCAATTTTAGATCGCAACACAATTGGAAACTGATTCTGGTGTACTGAGAACAAAGCTAATATGTATAACCAATGTATTACCCAACTTGACCTAGCTTGTATAAATTGTATTTTCTCAACCGAATTTTGAAACTTCGTCCAACAGAAGTAGAATTTGACAATGTGTAATTTTGGAACACTTTAATTTTTTCGTAGCTAAAAAATTTTTACGTACAGAGTGATTCAAACAGGTGGCATAAAATCACTTCATATAATTGTTTTTCATTACGTGCTTTTCTGCTCTGCCCTTGCCAAAAAGAGTGGTAGTAAAATATGAGGTAATTATTTACAACAGCGGAGAATTCTCAAAAATGTTTGAAATTTTGGCTACCCCCCTATTTTCGTGGTTTCTAGACATGAATTTGAAGTAAAATTTCCTCGGACTTTTTTTTCAAAATTATGTATACATTACATTAAGTTGAAAGTGCAATATGACGCATCTACTGGCTTCATTTGATGCCATCACACTGTTGTCAAAATAAATATTCGCTATAGTACAGTGTGTCTTGCAAGTCGTTACAATAATTTTAAGAGGGGATTGAAACAAACATACCATAAATTTTATATTTTTATTGAACACAATAGGTAACAGTAATTATTCGTATGAACTGCATTTTCTGCTTTCTCCGATATGTGTGGAGGAGTCAATGGTAATTCTTCTACCGGGTGTCCCGAAATAAATGCAACAAAATTTGGTCAGAAATTCTTAAGAGAAATTTAAGGGACCCGTATTTTTTACTTTTGATAAGTGCGGCCCCCTTTCGGAGATATAGCCCCCTGAAACAAGCCCCTAAAAATTTATTTTTTTTTATATCTCAGAGCTATATCGCACAAGAACCACCAAATTTGGTACACAGGGATTTTATGACATGTAGAATGCGATGCTGATAAGCTTTTTGGTAAGGGGCCCCTACAAGACACTTTTTCGGGGGCCCCCTTGCCTTTGGGGCCACCGAACATTAGTTGCATATTTAATTTTAAAAAAAATTAGTAGCCTCTTAGAAACTCCAGGGAATTTAAAAACTTTTTTGTCTCTTAAAATTTTTTCGAAAAACGCAGCGTTTTTCGAAAAAATGGCAAAATGTGATTGGATGCATATCGAGGTTCATATGAAATTTTGAAGTGTTAATCGTAGGTGGCTGGCATTCGCAATAAACAATCAATTTTATTCTGTGACAGTTGTCATTAACCATCATCGGGAGCTCATAGAGACAGGATCAGTAGTTGTAAAAAAATCACAATTTAAAGAAATTTAATTTTAATTTAAAGAAATCACAAGTTAAACATTAACAATTAATAAGAAAATGTGAATATCAAAATAAGGTACAATAAACTTGGAAATTAATAACAAAATTAATGGTACTTCATGATTAAATAATTTAATTCTAAAAAGTTTGTTAAAATCACACTGGTCAGTTCCGTAAAACGTGTTCAAAGTGAGAACCGTTTTGTTCAACACAAGCCTGCAAACGTGACACGAAATTTTGACGTATTTTTGTGTGAATGTTGGGAATCTGCCTAATTTCTTCAGCCGCAGCAAGGATTCGTTCATGTAATTGTTCCCGGGTTCTAATTGGTACGGCATAGACGCGATCCTTCATGGCCCCCCAGAAAAAAAAGTCCATGGCATTTAGATCGGGAGAACGGGGGGGCCATGTTACATGAGGAATATTGTTACCTATCCATCGCCCTTGGAAATTTTCATTCAGCCACTCAGTTACGAAGTGCCCCCGATGTGGTGGGGCACCATCGTGCATAAAGAACAAATTGCGTCTAATACCGAGAGGAACATCTTCCATAAGAGGCGGTAGTTCATGCTCCAAAAAATTAAGGTAACTTTCAGCATTTAATCGTGGAGGCAATAAATATGGACCGATGATGCAATCTCCGACAATTCCAGCCCAGCAATTAATTGAAAATTTTTCTTGCGAATGAGTCTGCCTCAAGACAAATGAATTTGCCATAGCCCAATAATGAAGATTGTGCAAATTTATTAGGCCATCTTTTGTAAAGCACGCCTCATCGGTAAAGAAAAAATTTCGTATAAATCCCGGATTTAAGTTGTAACGTTGAAGAGCCCATAAGCTAAAATGTCTTCTTCGTGGCAAATCTTCTACTTTAAGTTCCTGGGCCTTTTGAAAGTGAAAAGGTAACAGGTAACAGTTGTCGTTTGATAAAGCGGTGTATTCTTGTTCTGGGAATCTCAAGTTGAGATGACGCGCGTCTTATGCTTATTTCGGGATTTTCTTCAATTAAATTTAAGATAATTTCTTCCTGTTCGGGAGTTAATAAATAACTTCTCCCTGAGTTAGGTTTTTTCACAACTACGGATCCTGTCTCCATTAGCTGCCGATGTACTCGTGCAAACATTGAATGGTATGGGAGTATGCGTGCAGGAAATCGCTCGGCGTACAATCTGCGTGCGAGACGTGAATTTCCACGAGCCTCCCCGTAAATTAGGTGCATTTGTACCCTTTCTTGGACAGACAATCTCACCATTTTTTCGAAAACAATGATTACTGACAACTATTAATGGTAACAATTTGACACTGGTTAATGACAACTGTCATTGAATAAAATTGATTGTTTATTGCGAATGCCAGCCACCTACGATTAACACTTTAAAATTTCATATGAACCTCGATATGCATCCAATTTTTTTAAAAATTAAATATGCAACTAATGTTCGGTGGCCCCAAAGGCAAGGGGGCCCCCGAAAAAGTGTCTTGTGGGGGCCCCTTGCCAAAAAGCTTATCAGCATCGCATTCTACATATCATAAAATCCCTGTGTACTAAATTTGGTGGTTCTTGTGCGATATAGCTCTGAGATATAAAAAAAAAAAAATTTTTAGGGGCTTGTTTCAGGGGGCTATATCTCCGAAAGGGGGCCGCACTTATCAAAAGTAAAAAATACGGGTTCCTTAAATTTCTCTTAAGAATTC
The DNA here is from genome assembly GCA_037114965.1 of Monochamus alternatus. Classification (NCBI taxonomy): domain Eukaryota; kingdom Metazoa; phylum Arthropoda; class Insecta; order Coleoptera; family Cerambycidae; genus Monochamus; species Monochamus alternatus. Next base: position 4,692,568 of record CM073426.1, on the reverse strand, counting down.
CTGACCAAATTTTGTTGCATTTATTTCGGGACACCCTGTATATCGCTGATATCAGACATTTTGATAAATTATCGAAGTTTAGATAGGTATCTACGAAAATTTAATACGTACTGATTTTGACATCTAAAATAATTACATAAGAACCTAGGATAAACGTCAAATGCACAGCATGCTTGATTGAAAAATTATGGGTTTCTATTGTCTAAAAATCTGTATCGTAATGGGTATCATTATGAAACGGATTATGGGCATATAAGTGCATTGTTATAATGCGGGTGTAGAAAAAGATATTTGTATTTTACTTTACACTTGAACTGAGATTCGAACGTATAGTTTGACAGTTGATCTACATTTACGGTTGCTATGGAAACTAAGGACAATTGTTTTCTCATGGCATACCAAGCTATTTAATAGAAACATTGCTTTTACAGATTTGAACAATTGAAATAAATATTTAGCTTTCGGAATCCTTGTAATAAAAAGGTTTATTTTTCTTCTGCACTTCAATAATTGTAGAAAAGCACGGTTAAAAAATATTAAAAAAATAATTATCACAAATATTGTAACACTTGGTATCTAGGTATGTTTGTTTCAATCGGCTCAAAATCATCTCCAAAAATTATTGTAACGACTTGCAAGACACCCTGTATAGTAGATAATGAAGTTATGAAAGTATTTTATAAGAAGTAACCCCCTTAAAATTGAACGTCGAAATATGGATGTAATTTTATGCCACTTATTATAAATTATCCTGCATTTACTTTTATATCCAAGGGTGAGTATTCAAAATGTCAGTTCATAATGAATAAATCAAGAGATGACAACTTATTTAGGGTTGGTAGTATAGTTTTTTCTCAATCACGAAATTTTGGTCAGTTACTGAACTTTTTATACTTAACAATGCCCAATAGAAAATAGTTCAAAATTTACCAGGGGTGTGAGAAAATAGCATGATTGATTCTTTAACTGCCATTAGATAGCAGCATCCCTTTTACCTTGCTATATTTAAATTATTCGATAATAGTTATTGTGTTATGTCGGTTAGTCGGTCAGTGGTCGCGCGGTTTAAGGCGTCAGTACTTGAATCGAGGTGACTAGATCGGAGTTGGTTCGAGCCCAGCTGCCGGTAGACCGTATATAAGCTATATTCGTGGAGAGGATTGGCACCCTCTCTGCGGGTATGGTAGGGTGGAATAATGTTAGCTTGGGTCAATGTTAGAGATTGATACCGGTTGATATTTGACTACCCCCCTAATTAATGAGGTTTTCCAGGTTTCCCTCATTCCTGCACTGAATAGTGGTTAGGGCCTACCAACGTAAGTCGTTCCTGGGCGCAAATGCGGCCTGCTTAATAATAATATGCCGCCCCCTCTCCCGCACAAGTTTCCGACTTCTGGGCTAATCCCTGTGATTAGAATGAGGGGTAGAAATATTATTATTGTTATTATTATTATGTGGTGTTATAGGTACAATATTTTTCCCTATAATCATGACAATTCTAATCAGGCGAAATAGTTAAATTTTAACGAAAAACATTGAAATTAAATGTACAATATGTGGCCTTTTGTAAATTCAGTGCTGAGGTAATAGTGGATTAACGATGTTTTTCAATCGTGGAATTCACTGTTGACAAAGTATGTGCTACAGAATTAGCTTTAACTTCAGTGATGAGGGAATAGGTGCTAGAAAAACCGATCGTGAGGGGTCTAGGACGCAAAATAGCATAACTTTGATAGATATCGACATACTTAATTATTTCTTATATTGTTATAACAAAAATCGTGCAAAAGAGTATACTTAATCGCACTAGTGCGGAAAAGTGCCACTTTTTCGCTTAATGCTATTTTCATCCTTTGAATTACGTTGAACAGAAACATTTTCACAACATTACGAGAGGAGAGAGGATATAATGTAACAAAGATCGTGCAAAAAAGTACACTTTACCACACTAGTGCGAAAAAGTGCCATTTTTGCCACGAAACCGTGCGGAAAGTACACTTTTCATCATGATCGTAGGAAAAAGCATTTCCGGTGCTATCGATTTGGAAGTATTAAAGAAAAAAAACTATACTAACGTTTTGACCATTTTTTGACTTGACCTACATGCACTGAAATTTTGAACACTCATTTTAGACACCAAATAAAGGGAATTTAATTTTGTAGACTCGTCGTACCTGCAGTTCTTCGGAGACGACTTCCTCCGACTGCTGCTCCTCCGCTACGTGTTCTGCGACGTGGTCCTCCACCTGCACCGAGCTTTCAGAGGCCGCCAATACCGTCCCCGCTGCCAGCCGCCCCTCCCCGAGGCCGAGCTGCTGGAGCACCCGTCGCTGCAGCACCTGGTGCTGGACCTGGCGGCCCACCTGGAGGTGCGGACGCACTTCATGGAGAACCACGAGATCGAATGATCCAGGGCTTCCTCCTCATGGCCATGTGTGGGGTTTAGTGACACTTGGGGATCGTCTTCGCGGCAGACCCATGAGGATGGACTCGCAGCCGGGGGAAGACCTCTCGGACAAACAGTAATACTGGTCGCCTTCGCTATAGTGCTTCTGCTTACCAACGCGCGTTTTCTGTGGGTTATCGTGAGAGCTTTACAATTTTTTTGGACTCTTTACGTATTTCCGGTCGGATTGAGTCGCTGTCCGCCGCCGTCCGGAGGCGGCGGCGCGCGCTCTGGAGTCTCTTATTTTTGGACACGTTCTATGGACTCGAGTAATTTAGGTACGGTGATATTAACATAGCTCGCCACAGAGCATCGTCTTTCAAAAATTCCGTTCACTTGTCGAATTACCGTTACGGACCTACAAATTAAGTACGTTTTTAACATTGCCATGACCCTCCTCTCGCCATCCTCTGTATTATAAAATCTTTCCCCTCTCTCTCTCTCTCTCTCTCTCTCTCTGAATCCGTGACCAACAGTGATCAAGAAGCCTTCTCGTGCCGACTACGATGATACGTATTACTTACTATTGATATTAAAACTATTGAATGCATGGAATCCCTAGGACATAGCCGATTTTATTCACTCATCCACTTAAGGGCACTTCAAGAATTTTATTTGTAATCATAGGATACTCTACAAGTAAATGCACAAGACTTCAGTATCGCTTCCTCTGGTATATACAGGGTGTCCCGAAATTAGCCTGCCAAAAATTAACTGTGGATTCTACGATCAAAAATAAGAAAAAGAAGTTTTATAATCATAAGTCCGCAGACGCCCCCTAACGGAGATATGACGCCTTAAATGGGGATCTCAAAATTTGATTTTCCCCAAATATTTCCAAAAGGGACGATGATATCAAAGTAATCAAATTTGAAACTGAGAATCACCAAATTGGGGGGTCAGTGGATAAATATTGCTCTAACTTTCTTGTATCTCAAGATTTTCTTCGTCAGATCAAAAAATTAAAAATGTTGGTTTATTTTACATGAAAAAGTACTCTTATTTCCATCCGATAAACTGTTCTGTTTTCGAGTAATCTTCATTTAAAAATTTTGTGACATACCGGTTTAAGAAGAAATTATAACTAGCCAAAATCTCCCTACTAGGCTCTGAGAAAATACTGTCGACTTATTTAACAAATATTAAAGGTGTTATTCAAGCGTATTGAAATTCTTTTAAAATGTATATCAGTAATGTAATTATTTGCAAATTTTTAAATTTTAATATAGCCTATTATTACTTAAAAAAAAATAAAAACATATGTAATATGTGTCAAATAAACTGTCAAATAACTTTTCAAAGCCTACTAGACACAATTTGACCGCTTGCATGTCATAATATCTAATATTTTTGTGGTATGTCACAAAATTTTTAAATTAATATTACTCGTAAACGGAATAATCTATCGAAATGAAACAAGGGTACCTTTTTTTGTAAAATTGTTCAACATTTTTAATTTTTTGATCTGATGGCAAAAACCTCGAGACATGAAAAAGTTAGAGCAATATTTATCCAATAACCCCCCCAGTTTGGTACGCCTATGACTAATTAAGGTATTGTTTTTAGAACATCACATTCGCAATTTAATTGCGATTCTCGATTTTAAATTTCATAACTTTATCTCGATCCGTTTTGAAAATATTTGGAGAAAATCAAATTTTGGGGTTCCCCTTTAAAGAGGAATAGCTCCGTTAGGGGGCGTTTACGAAACTATGTTTATATAACTTTTTTTCCTATTTTTGATTGTAGAATCCAGAGTTAATTTTTGACTGGCTAATTTTTGGACACCCTGTATAGTGGAGTAAAATTGTTTCTTTGCCTCGCTTATTTCTGGTAGATAGAAGGTATAACCAAATGAAACGTTTTCCATGTTGTGGAGGGACAATTTAGGCATCCGAAATGGACTTCAACAACTTTTTTCAGTAGGGACGAAGTTTTTGAAATAGATTTTCGTTGCTTCGAACATTATTTGACATTTATGTTTTTCGTAACATATATCGCGTTTGTAAATCAACGATTTTATCGATGTTCATAATTTTTTCACAACACACCAATTTTTGATAACTTATAGCCTTAGTTCCAAAGTCGGCACCAGCAAATGTAAGCATTAAAACTATACTTAGAACTATATTAATTATTGAAAATTGATCTATTATTAATTGGAGGCAAATTGTAAAGATAAAAATTTGAAAATTGAGATAAATGCTTTTTATTTCTTGCTATTTGTTAAAAAAAATCAATTTCTTGAAAACCGAGCGAAATAAACTTTTTAAAAAAATTTTTAACACTTTTGGCTAGATTTTTATAGATTAATTTTCAATAATTAATGTAGCTCTCCGCATAGTGATGTTTTAAATGCACAAATTTGCTGGTGTCGATTTGGAATTAACTTTCTCGAAAAGGCTTTAAGTTTTCAAAAATTCGTGTGTACCATTAGAAGCACTATAGTTTGATAGATAAATTGTGAAAAAATTATGAACGTAGGTAAAATCGTTGATTTATGTTACGAAAAACATAATAATTGTCAAATAATGAAATTCCATTTCATTATTCGTAACTATTGAAAAAAGTTGTAGAAGTCCATTGCGGATGTCTAAATTGCCCCTCTACAAAATGGTAAAGATTTAATTCAGATACACCTTCTTAAAAAAAAAGACATAATTGAGAGCTGATTTTACTTCACTAATAATGCGTCACTTTTGTGTGAGAACTCGGTTCTTTCGCGATACCAAGCACCTTCTTGATTTATCGAGAAAATCTATGATTTTATATCTCAACTAAATATACAGGGTGTTTCTGAACTAAGTGCATAAGGAGTTATATAGAACAATTTTCATTAAGCAACTTATGATCTAAAGTATTATACACTGAAAAAAAAATTGGACATCATAAATAAACGGTTATATTGACAATTTGAGAAACTCTTTTTTTTTCTTGCTCACTTCAGCCAATAATAATTTTAAATGTTAAAATATTTAATGAATGCTATAAATTGTTTTTTTAAAGTATGGAATTAACATATTCAATTGCAATTGTTGCCCAGCAAGAAGCTCAAGGAGATATGAGCATGCCTTGCCACAAGAGAAAACAGTTTTTATTAACATACTAATTGTTAATTTTTCAAGTAGTGGCGGTTGGCGGTGTGACCTTCAAATTTGCGGGAAAAAATGCGTGGGATGCGATTGACGATGATAATGAATTGAATAAACACCCTAACAAACAAATAAAATTAAATTACTATATATGTGGGCCTGACGTGGCAGCGCTGTTCCGCTTCAACGCTCTAACACTAATGTCATCAGAAAATTTGTTACATACCACAAGCGCCACCTTACCGGGAGTTATGGGTTGATTTCTTTTTTTTTTAAAAGGTCGAGTAAACATTTTTTTTCAATTTTATATTTACATACTCAGCATTCAAATCATATTTGCTCATTCTTGATAGAAATAAGGCATGTTTAAATAAAACAATGTAAATCAATCTACATTTAGATAAGCATGTCCATGCCCATGCCATGAATGCACTGTAAACAGTTGAATAAGAGAGATGATGCAGGATGGGATTGCAGTTTCGTGTTTTCTAGAAAACGAGGCGCCTAAATCATGCAAAATGAAAATTGTTTATTTTTACGTGCTGTACTGCCCCTTTTACTCAACGCACTTATTTTAGAAACACTTTGTATTAAAATTATTCGACTCAACAAGAATTTATCGAAAAGTCCTAAAAGCATGTATTCGTTTTGACTTTTCAAACGTTACTACTGATTAGTACAAAATATATTGGTTGTCACTTCATTTTAAATGTGTCAAATGCTAAGTACATTTTATGGAAATTTTAACCAAGATTTAAAAACTTTAAAGTTGCTCATAATAATTTTTTACAGCGAAATAATCTTGACAAATACTGTAAACACATCACTAAATGAAATTTCAACATATATACAGAGTGTTTTCGAAAAAGGTATCATAATAAGGACTGATGAACGTTAGAAAATTCTATGGATCAAGAGTTTATTATATTTTGGTTTGAGATAATGAAATTCATTGTATTTTATAAAAAAAATATGACCAAAATCCATGATCCATGATTCACACAAAACACAAAGTATTTTTTTGATATATCAGTCTTTATTTTTCAAAACACTTTGTGTATATATTACCATATGATAGTTAAATTGCTAGTCACTAAGTTCTGTTTTAAGAAATATAAAATTGTTGACACTTGAACACATATTACAAGAAATGGTTGTGAATATTTTTTCTTTTCGTAGATTCAACTCATTTAAAAATATACATGCATTTAGTCATTATTTTATATATAAGCAGTCTTGCTGCTATTTTCATGAAGTTGAACGGTCAATGTACAGGGTGACTTATACTTTGCTATTATAGAATAAAGCATCAGTTCTTCAAATAATTATGTACAGTACACAGACAGCTAAGTACGTAAATATTTATAATTCCTTCAAGAAAAATATTTGCATTATTGGTTAGTAAATTTCTTTTGATACTTTACATGGATCACTCTGTAACACTTTGTGCAAAAAAATATCAAAGTTTATTGCAATTTTCAATCTGTCTTTTACTTGGATCTGCATACAAAAAGCGCAGTGAACATTTTCACACAAAATGGCCCTGTGGCTGATCTTTTCCGTTTCAAAAGCCATTTCGCGACGACTAACTAACATTTTTGAAGTTTGCCTATCGTAAATTTAAGGTTACTCACGTTTATACTGTACGAGAACGTATTATCACCTTCCAAAGATATTTTCACAAGTCTGTCCGCTCTCCACTTCACGCATAAAGTTTCCCTCATACCGACGCAATTCCCCCTGCCATTCGTTGTGTTAATTTGTTGACGCAGGGTAACCCATAACTGTTGTACTAATTTGAATGATCTTATCCACACAAATGAACCGTCTAAAGTGATGCTTTATTCACTAGTGCCACAAAGTAACTTTATTTTGCTAGTAGACAATGAAATAATAATTCGTTTTTTGTTTTATCAAATTTACTTCCTTTATGTTAATAATAACCCATTGTTGCCATCATTGCACAAGATACGAATGTCTCTTCTTGTAATATTAAGTTTGTGTTTCACTGAATACTAAGAAATATTAAGTAGTGCGAATATTTTTTAATTAAATTCCAATAATTCTGACTCCACAAATATAATTGTGATGTGGTTATGGATAAAACGTTGTATTGCGTTAGCGTTTTAATTGCCGTTCAAACTGCGTTCTCGTGTTTAAACATTCTTGCGTGGATAAAATGCTACTTAAAACACTTAAAGAATAAATAACTATTATTGAACAAGATGATGGAATTCAAGGATTTTTGCTGTTGTTGCTAATGATTGTAAAGCTAATAATACCCAGGATAATATTCCATTTATTTCGATCTCCCTAGGATAAGGAAATAATTTTTAACAGATGAGTTAACGAGAATTATGAATTAAAATTGGCAAGAGCTGTAATTTTTTAATTAACTGGAAAATGTTTTACTGTAGTGGAGTTTGTTAATAGGTCATAAATTAAATAATACTTGGATATATATTTTGAAAGTGGCGGTAATAGAAATACAGTTTAGGCATTATCGGGGAGCATAAATTTGTAAAATATACAAGGTGTCCGGAAATTATGAGCAAATATTTCAGGGGTTCCCAAATCTTTATCAATTGGTGTAGTATAAACTTGATAATTATAAGTTATAATAGTTTCCTTTTTTTGTATATGAAATGATTTTACATCTTGTCTTATGCGGGACGCTCTATATAACAAGCTACCTATTCTAATATATTTATTGTGAGTGTCAAATTTTAATTAATATAAATTTCGAACACCTAGCACAGCAATATCATAAACCCTCGCATACGTCCTTGGCGGACAAAAACTGATAGAAGACAGTCGTAAATCTCAGTAATTTTACACTGGCATTTTCAAGTGGACAGACTTGTGTAAAATATCTTTAGACTACCTATGATCATGGGCGCCGGCAGGATTACTTTTGGAAAGGTGCATCTGCATCTACCCATTATGCTATTAACTAATAAGATATGATTTATAACAGTGTATCCTTATACGGGGTGTTAGAAATTAGTAGGTCAAACCGTTAATCACCATATTTTTCAGACTAAAATAATGGGATCTTTTCTTAAGCCACTTTTCATTTCGGAGCTACATTTTCAAAATACAGAGCGACACTATATATGTATATGTATTTTTTTTAGATAGAGCGTTTTTGTTCAATTTTTTCACTCTTATAAGATTTTGATCTGAGGCTCGGTTTAGGAGATATTACAACAATTTTTAATGTGTTAGGTTTAGCACAAATTAAATATCGCAAAGTATTAAATAGTCATTCCCATTTTATTCAGTAAATTGAAATAAACAAAACGGCACAACTAACAACAAAGAGCAAGAAAAGGCAAAAATGGAACTCAATTAACCTAAATGTTCAATATGAGTACCATCTTCACGAATACATACTCGCGTTCTTTTAAAGAGCGAATAAAGATCAAATATTTTGGAAAATATGTGATTTTACCTGTGCTTTCCATCTTGTACAACTCGTTCCCTTAGCTCTTGTTTACTTAGTATTGGAACCATATAAACGAAATCTTTCATAAATTTTATTGAATTGTTATTTCTTCATGGACTATGATTTGCTTCTGGTGGTTCGTTAAAATATATGGTTTCCACTTGACGGTGCTCCTCCACATTACGGTCAAAATGTTCAGAACCATTTAATTAAATATTTCTTAATCGGTGGATTGGACGAGGATTGGCACTTGTTAAATGGCCATCTCGTTCCCCCGACCTCAATTCGTTAGACTTAATTCCAAATTTTGTTTATTTGGTTCCAATACTGATTGAACAACAACGAAGGGAACGAATTATACAAGGTGGAGAGCACTTTAGACTGAAACCAAGTATGTTACTTTCTCTTAGAAGAGCTCCAGGTGAAGGTGGTACCCATATTGAACATTTTGTTTAATTATTTAAATTTTTTTTCTCTTTGCTGTTTGTTGTGCAGTTTTGCTTATTTCAGTTTCCTGAATAAAATGGGGTGAATAAAAAAAATAATATAAACCAGCTCTAGGTATCTAAAAAATATATATTCTGAAATATTATAAAAAAAATAGGGTACTATACTACACTACTTGTGGTGTTTTTTAGGTAGAGAAATATCGAAAAATAAAACAGGTAGAGCAAAAATAATATCAAAAATAAAATTATTAATGTTTCGTTTATGCACTTTTACTATTTAAACTCTCCTCAAATAATATAATAACTTTTAAAATGCGCTTGTAAGACACACATTATTTTGCTATTCTAACCTCATATTTTAACAATTATTTTCACATGCTTATAAACAAAAGTGAACAATCTTATATGCAGAACTATGTAAGTTTATGTTATAAGAATATTTACATCTATAGTCGAATTTACAAAAATACGTATTTTGAAAGATTTATGTACCTAAAAATTTGTTGGTTAGACCGCTCTCTGTCGTAAGTGGCATGAGATAACATTCTTGTTATTTGCTAAACTCTATATTATTCAGTTCTTAAATGTCTAAAATTGCTTGTATTTGTAGAAAATACTATTTCAAGAATACGGCGCCAAATTTCAATCTCTGAAATCACCGAAATTATCAATAAAATATATAAATTGGCATTAAAAAAGAAAAGACCCATTATTTTAGTCCAAAGAATATGTGGTTAACGGCTTGACGTACTAATTTGTAATACCCTGTATAATTACAGTAGATATTATACTTTTGCAATAATAATGACACTCCCTCAAAACAGTTTTTGAACCTCTGGCAGTCCTGAATAGAAATTTCATTAAATCTGTATTGGTGAGTGAAACAACTAAGAACTAATGTTATTAGTTGCAAGTAGATTTCATTACAAATACGTCAGCAGTTCAAAAGAAATCGCAGAAATCATTTTAAAGAGTGCCATTATTATTGCAAACGATTGTACCTATCTAAAATTTGGACAACAACCTAGACGTTTTAATTTTTTATTCAAACAGTGACTTTAACATTAAAATGTTTATTTTTTAATCTTTTTATGTGTATTTTCGTTCATGGGGGTGAGAGTGCACCCCCTGGCACCCCCTCCTGGCGCCCACGCCTATGATATTATACTTTTACACGTCTGACGTTATTACTGATTCCTGTTATGGATTTCGTTCAGAAGACTGTACATATACTATCACGGTTGATTGATAAAACCAATACATCATATGCAACTGCTTACCCTAAACAATTTAGCAAATTTCTCACCTTGCTCGGCATGTGGAGCACGTTTGTGATCTCGATAAAAGTCCACATGCCGCGCAACATTAAACGATAAGTTACCTACCGTTATATTACAGCACAAATCTGTGCAAATGTTCAAAGGATTTATTGAATTAATGTTAATTTTACAAATTTAGATAGTTTTGCTAAGCCATATCATACTTGTTTTATTAGGAATCGTTACATTGATATGTAGCTGATGACAGCGCAAGTTTGGCTGCTTCGTAAAACACAGGGTGATTCCTAGGTCCTTGGCATAAATCCTACCAAAGCCTTAATCAAGCAGCTATTGGTTTTCAAAATGCAGGGTGTTTATATCAGTGACAAAGATACTGGAAATTTATTAAATATAAATATTCTAAAAGTTTGACGTCACTGAATCATTTGGATATTCCATAATGGCATTTAATTGATAAATCTACAGTTTCTACAAAATAAGTCATTTTACTCGAAATATGAACCTTTTCTTTTAACTAAACAATCAAATATTTAACTAACTAGAACCATTAATTTCGAATAAATTTTAGCTATTTAATTTGATTTAGGAACTGAACCATATGACGTTTTTCAATTACAACCTCTATTATTAAAGTGAAATGTACACGCATTTATCTAAAATAAAATGCTTACATATTGACACAAAATAAGCACATGTGACATCAGTAAACCAATGAGGTGATTCAGCATTTTTTTATGCATTTTCTGATTGATTTTGTAATTTTAGTGCGATCTGATAAAAAATATTATTTTTTTGACGTCTCTAAAGCCTTTAAAATGATTTGAGAACATAGATTCGCGTAAACCGCTATGTGACGTCAGTGCCTCCTACAACATGTCGCTATCGTTTACTTCTTTCAGAATACGAAGCGTAGGGAGACCATCATCGTCGTTAGGATTGCAGATTTTTTTTTAATTCTGGAAAATTCAGATATTCAAAATGTTGTTCGAGAAAACAAACACACACATTAAATACTGTATTACATCTAAATTTCCCAATACAAGGATAAGTGAAATTATTTTTTCGATGGCTTTTTGCCACGCGGAATTTGTGGCAAAAAGCAATGACATATTTCTTGGACCTTAAACATATAAATATATGTTGTATGATTTCTATCAAATGATTCTAATAATAAGAATTTGCAATATACGTATAATTATACAGGGTGTAACAACATACAACATATAAAAAACGGATTATCCAGTTAACTGTGTATTTTTGCCTGCAAAATATGACAATTTATCCCAACTTAACTACATATAAAAATGACTCCCTTAAAAGATACATAATGTTAAAGTCGAATTTTTAAAATTGTTTTTCTTTGTTTAGAATATTTTATTAATTTACTCTTTATTTTAGACAACATTAGAAATAGTTACAGCAAAACGAGTTACACTTAATAACATTGTTAAATTTCAAATTACAAAGGAACAATTTGTAATGTTCTAAAGTGTTCTAACTTATTTTATACAGTATGTCTCTGAACATAGTCAGTCAGATGTAACATTTTTACACAAATAAATGTTTTTATCAATGTAAATTTATTTATTAAGGAAACACATAGATTTTAGAAAGATATTAGTTATTAAACAGAACATTTCTTCTAAAATTTAATTGAAAACTGTAATTTTAATTCACTAATTCAACGTTTTAATTTCTCCACCTGCCACCGAAATGCATAATCGAACAATAAAGAACATCTGTTATTTTAAAAATCCTGTTGTTTTTGCCTAATTTTATCATACTCCCTTTCAGTTGATCAACATTGTTAATTGATTCGGAATAAACGTAGTCCTTCATAAATCCCCAAAAACTGAAGTCCGATGGACTAAAATCGGGAGAGCGTAATGGCCACTAGAAATTGCGTATCTTCTACTTCCAATTCATCAAATTTTGTTTAACATTGATGAGGCGGAACAACATCAAGTTGCATCCACATAATTTGACGAAGTGGCAAATTGTCGAGCAAAGTGAAAAAATCATTTTGCAGAAGGTTTAGGAATGTCGCGGCATCTAAATTTGTTGGTAGGCTATGAGCAGCAATTAGTATAAATATGTTTAGTAGCTAATATGTTTCTTAAATCCCTATTTTTTCTTAATAAATGAATTTGCATTCATAAAAAAAACATTTATTTGTGAAAAAATGGCACTTTTGACTATAGCCCTATGTTTAGGGACACTCTGTATAAAATAAGTTATAACACTTTAGAGCAAGTTTAAATATTACAAATTGACATTGTATGCTCAAATATCGAAAATATCTTGAAAATGAAGAATTTTACGTAAAATTATCAAGAGTAACAAAATATTCTAAACAAAATTTTATATTATGACGTTATAAAAAATCGTCTATAGGTTTATGTCAGAACAAAGTGGGCGGGATAAAATAACCCCTTTAGATGTTTTACACATTTTATATAAACCATAACCTCTTCGAAAATGAGACATTTATTTCAAAAACACCCCATATATTTCGAAAACCAAACTTGATTTGTTATGGCTTGGACAAAAATCATGTAAGAAACAACCAGTCGAGTTTATTATAAAGTATTGAAAAATCTATTGTATATTATAACAATTTTTGTTGTTGTTCGATGAAAATGTCTTAAGTACTTTGAGAAGAATAAGTCATTTTAGATTTTTATACCAAAAATAATAATCACCACCATTATTTATATGAAAATACAATTTTGTGAAGCAGCTAAACTTGTCGTTTCACATAGGAACTCACTTACCTGTTTGATATTCAAAGAGCTATCAGATGTTTAATTTGTAAGGATAAAATTGAATTAAGACTAACAAAATGTTTGATAGCACTGATTTTTTTTTACGTCTTTGTCTTTCAATTGATTATAATTATAGGAATGCACGAAGCGACTGCCATCTATTTCATCACTTGTTTTCCAGGAGATACCTAATTCCAGTATGTTCCTCTTAAAAATCTCCAGCGAAACTAACATTCTAGTCAGTTTTATTGAAAAGATAGGGATTAATAAATATTGTAAATGATTTTTTTACAATATGGTGGACTAATTTTTCTATAGAGCTGTTGTGTTTAAAAAAATGTGTGCTGAAACAGATGGCGTATATCCTTTATTTATATTTTATTGATAATCCTATAGGTTGATGTATTCGAATGAATATTTTACATAAATTGATAAATTAACCTAAAATTATAGTGTCCCTGGTTTTTCGTTCTTAACTTTGAGAAAAAATGAAACATGAAAAAATTATAGTTATCTTTCCTAGAACACGTTTCTCTATAATACATGGCGTTCAACAAAAATTATGTTTTTTATTTTTTATCTATTAAACAAATAAATATTTTTCCTTGAAACCTGGTATGCAGTAGCAGTATCATAATAAAAGGTTAATATTTTGGATTGAATAATTTTTTGGACTTGTCAATGGCGTAGATATGGGTCTGCTTCGCCTTTAAACCCTTTAAACTTCTACGTCAATGGTGAAAATTATTTGTTCAAAAAAGTGCTCCTGAGGAAATTCACTTTTATTTTCTAGATATCTTGATTTTTTCTACGCAGAGTTATCTTATGGGACTACAAAAATCTTACAAAAAATTATAATACTAAATAGGTATTGCTTGTTTATAAGTTTGTAACAATAATAATGACAGATGTTATATCAAATCAGTTTGTTTGTTTGGGACAAAACATTCCTAAGAAATCGATGCTAAAATTGAATTGTTTGCAAAACCGTTGTTTTTATTTCTGTAATAAAAGATTGACTGCTATTTTTCAAATTTTATAGAAAAAATCAAAATATTTTAAAAATAACATATTTTAGTGAATTTCTTCTAGAGTAATTTTTTCAGATAATAGAATAAAATATTTATCCATGATGATTATATTAAGAAGGTTTAATAGGTCTGTTATCCGTGGATTAAAGGCCTTTTAACACATTGGTGGATTAGAATTCATAATACCACGCTTCGATTTCATAGGATTTTGTTTAGAATTATTATTATTAACATTAACATTTATCTCAAAAACGATCTTGTCATTTTGACTCACTCTTTCACTCGATAAGAAGTTTCTGAAGGACTGGGCGGGCCCACAATTTCACCAGGTAGGACCTGAATTTTTCCAGCAATTGCCATCTTGGTGGACAGTGAATATTCAATGTAACTTTCTGTTACTCTATTCGATTTCTAACCACCATGATGCTTTACAGTGGTAATATCATCCCCAGAATTGGCCAGTAATGTTGCCGAAGAACGTCTCATTCCATGTCCGGTAAAACTAAGTCAGGGTGCCCAAGAATACACTTTTCTTTTTGCCAGTTATCGAATTTCACCAATTCCTTCTCGTCCACATTTTTGCTTTTCTCTGGTAACGGCTTTCACTCTCCTAATTGGCCGGTTTTGGCCGTGGTCGTAATTATAATATTTGCACTGAAAAACCATTGGCGTAGAAGTTTAGTGGATTCCAGGGTGAAGAAGACCCCATACCTACGCCACTGGCTTTAGTTAAAAAAGTTATTTGCATTAAAATATTAACCTTTTATTACGATTACTGCATACTAAGTTTGAAGGAAAAATATTTAGTTGTTTAGTAGATAACAAAATATATATCATAATTCTTTTGGAGTTGAACGTCCTGTATCAAGAAAAAGGAGTGTCATAGAGAGATGTGTTATAAGTAAGATATCTATTATTTGTTCATGTTTCATCTTTTTCCAAAGTTAAGAACGAAAGACCGGTGACATCCTGAATATTCCAATTTAAATATGCGAATGAAAAGTAAAAATAAACTTTTCAAAATGAAAAATGTTCAACCTTTTGAATTTTGTGAAAGGCCGGATTTAAATTTATGTACGATATTCACTATTATATTTAAACATGTTGAATTTATAAGATTTCTATGGTTTTAATATGATGTAAATTTGTTTTCTATGTTGTAAATATAATTATATATTTTCAAGTTAAGTATTATAACTTGTAATAAATTATAAATACACATTATCGATTCAATTCAAATATTACAAGTTTCACAATTTCAGCAAGTGTTTTATTCATTTATTTGTTCAGTTATTTTTTAAAGCAATTGGTGCATTTCGTATGGAAATGGAAATTAGCGGTAAGTATTTCCTACTTGTTACTATCCAGAGCCGCAAAATTTCTGAGGACGACCCTGACTTTCTCCAAAAATGTATTAAGAAAGAAAGCCGGTGGCAATACAGCCTTAAGAACTCTTTCTAGATAACTAAAGAAAAAAAGAACGTATACTTTTTATGCAGAATGAAACGATGCTGAAAAAAAATGAAATGAAAATAGAAAAAAAAGAATTCAAAAAACGAAATAGCAAGCAACCGTAATTCTTCATGGCAATAAATGGGTAAAAGTATCACTTACTTGGCCTGTAGTTTTATTATTGTAATGAGTATGTTTATTGTTTTATAGTTGTTTATGCAACAAGTACAAAAAGTAAGTGTTTATTGCACGCGACGTGAAATTCACGTTTTATTTAGATGACACTATTGTGTAGGAGAATATGACGTCGATTTTAACGTTTATGTTTGTCATGATGACAAAACGCTGTAGTAGAATGACAGATGAATGCAATAAACATTTTATTGCACTAGTGCAATAAAGAACCATTTTTTTTTTTTACTGTTTTAGAAAGGTATTTTAAGCTAATATAAATCAAATCTTCTACAATTCCTATCAATGAAGTCATATGTATGTTCTCTGATACCAAACATCTAGGTATGCTAATGAACAATTCCACAGACAAAGCTCTATTCAATAATTATCTAAAGAAAATAATCTAATTTACTCACTCTATAAAAATCTAACTTCACTTTTTTGTCCACTGAGTAGTTAGTTTCACACAATATTATTAATACCTAAAAATATATAAAAACTTTTAGATAAAAGGTGAACATTTTTCAAGTAGGTATTGTCATATTTAATTCATTGACAGGATGTCACTTTTTTGTCATTGTCGATATTTAACTTCTAATAATTTTAATTTTTATAATAATTTTTATAGTTAGATATTTGATTCAACTTAAAGGAGACCACCTGAAGAAGCAATCCTAAAAATGCAGAAATAGGTCAGATCTCATCTATTGTGGTTGAATTTGTCGTGTTCCCACTGCCAAAAAAGTGAAGATTTTTATAGAGTGAGTAAATTAGATTATTTTCTTTAGATAATTATTGAATAGAGCTTTGTCTGTGGAATTGTTCATTAGCATACCTAGATGTTTGGTATCAGAGAACATACATATGACTTCATTGATAGGAATTGTAGAAGATTTGATTTATATTAGCTTAAAATACCTTTCTAAAACAGTAAAAAAAAAATGTTACAAAAGCTAATAATAAGGAATATATGGGTAGATATTGTGGGTGTAATTCAACGCAGGTTGGGGCTTTTGTCCACTGAGTAGTTAGTTTCACACAATATTATTAATACCTAAAAATATATAAAGAACCATTTTTCCACTAAATCTAGTTCAATAAAGTTTTGTTTGCATGAACGTAGAAAAAATAACAAATTCACCGTCAAGTAGGTATGATTTTATCCTTCTGCTTCACCTGTTATTAAAGTGACCATATTTCGCAGTTTGTTGGACAGAAACAAAAACTTCAGTTCTTCCGTAAACAAAAAAAACGGGGTTTATAAAAGAGAACATTACATAAAACGGGAAGAATGAGAAAAAGAGTTTCTATGAACCTGTCTCCGGAAATATTTCATTTCGGAGAAACAGTGTTGAAATTTAATAAAAAATTGGGGTTTTATTAATATTTGCATATTCCGATTTTTTGAAATTTAGTACGTTTTGTTTATAAAAACCATATACATCGTCTGACTTAATTTAATTTATTTTATCAACTGCAGTGGCGCACTTTGTTCTATATTTGTTTTCTACTCCCGTCAGAAATGTGCATGGAAAAGGTTATTAATCGTTTGCTTAAAAACGAAGCAAGATACCAAACAGAGTAAAGAGACAAAAAAGTTGTATTTTTAATCGCATAATTATATAAAAAAATATGAAATCTAAGGAAAAGTAGTAGCGTCTCATATTTTTACGTATTAATATCAATAGGAAAGATTTCCCAGGCGCCTCTGGAGTAGATAAAATAAATCATGTAAAGTTCGAAGATGTTTATGGTTTTTATAAACAAACATATGAAATTTCAAAAAAAACGGAATTAGGTTCTTCAGATATTAATAAAAACCACATATATTTTTTTAAATTTCAACACCCTGTATCTCCAAAACAAGCATTTGCGGACACAGGTTCGTAGGAACTTTTTTTCTTATTTCTGTTCAAGGAAACCCGCTGATTCATAACATAAACATTCATCAACATAACTATGTCAATCATAAACAGCTAAACAACTATTACATTAAGCGACCTATTAAGAAAAATATTTTTCTTTGTGATGAGTTTGTTTCTAAAAGTTTATTATAAAACTTAATACATACATAATTGTATCTTACAGTAATGTGTAGTGTTTCTGTATCGAGATTAATTTTGGAAAACATTTTTTTCCACGGTCGGGAGTAGAAATCAGTTTCTATGACATCAAAATTAAAATAGAAGTAGTCGACTATTCCCAAGGGAGTATAATGCTCCCAAGGGAGTTTACATTATGAAGAACGTTTTTCATGCAAAAAAAGATAACATTGAAATTATTTGTTGACATTTAAATTAAATGTTACATTTGTACAATTTTCAAAATTAATATTAGAAGGAATATTACTTTCGTTTACATTTACAGTTTTTGTGATTGCGCTAGTAGTGGTACCTACTAAAACCTGATTAGCAATTTTGGTCTTATTTTCAATGGAGTTCTCGACATAACCCTCAGCGACTATCGTTGATTTCCAACCAACATGACGCTTTATTGTCGTGATATCCACACCAGCATCTGCCAGTAATGTCGCTGAAGATCTTCGTAAGCAGTGACCAGTATAACATGCAGCATCAGGTAATTTTAAATACGAAGCTACTACACTCGGAATTTTTCCCATGGTACTGCCAACTGGCTGCGAACTACATTTTCCTGCTTTGTAGTACAAAAAAAAAACGCTTATGCTTGACGTGGGGAGGACGAAGGGACAGGTATTTTCGAAACAAATCAAGCATATTTCCCACATCGGTAACCAGAAAGATTCGTGGAATCTTTGTCTTAGTGTTTAGAATTTTTACAATCAAGGAAGAGCCTACATCCTCAATATCATCTACAGTTAAATTGACTAGTTCATCAGTTCGACAAGCTCCGGCAATCCCCAGAATTAATCAAACCTATAAAAAATCAAAATACTTAATAATTGAAATACCTAACAACAAAAGTAATCTTACCTTAATCATTAAGAATTCTTTGTCATCTGCACTTGATAGAAAACGGTCGATTGCACCCTTTGTCAATATTTTCGATTTTTTCGCTTGATATCCGTCACCGGTTCTTTTAAAAAATGCTTGGGGAATTTGCTTATATCTATGTTGTCGTAAATTATCAAGCATGACTTAACCATAGAATATTGAGCTCATAATGTAGAACACTTGTAATTCTTTGCATTTTCACTGAAGTATGCCAACAAAACATTCTCGCTGTATACTTGAACATTTTTCTCGGCGCACCACTTTTTGAACCGATTGTAGGCTATATCGTATAAGGATCTTGACTTCGTAGGCAGCAAATTGCTTATTGCAATATTTGCAGCCTCCACAATCTCTTTCAACTCACAATTATTCATTGTGCACTAAACAAACTTTAAACCAAACCAAACTAGCACCTTAATTTGACAATTCTTTTTGTTTGTTTATTTTGTAGTTATGACAATAACTCAACGACTACTAAATAAATGCTCAAATCCGAATACAATAATTCTGGTGCTACTTACTTCATAATGACAAAATATGTGTTTTTAAGTTAATGAGACCGTGGAAAAAATAGTATATACCATTCGGGAGACATGCTATTTTGTCCTCGGTGCATTGTAGCCCTCGGGCTTCAAATTGCACCTCTTCCAAAATAACGCATTTCTCTCCCTTATAGTATAATGTACTATTTTATAATAGCTGGACAAAAACGGGATACGGGACCGGTGGCTCAAAATCGGGACAGATGGTCACTTTATCTTAAATCCCATGCTTCATCATAAAAAAATACTATTATAATTTTTTACAAGCGTCACTAGAAGTTGCGCCGCGCTAGAATGAAAAAAATTGTACGACGTGTGCCTAGACGAATCGATGGCGGCGGCGGTTCCGAGAACCCGGATCCGTAGTTACCGCCAAAACGGTCTTTTTGTATTATTTTCCAGTCCGAGGTATCCGACTCACGCAGTTGAAATCGCCGACGGCACGCAAAGGCCAAAGTAAACACAACGCAGAAGTTTCCACCGCTCGAACCAGGCTTTATCAATACGCGCCCGGCTTTATTTTAAACCTTTTATTTATTTTTAAAATGTCGAATCTCGAAGACAACGGAGGCTCCTTCTTGGGAACCAGCAGGCTGTGCCCGAGATTTTAACCACCCACAGAGGCCCATCACTGCAAATTTGCCGCGCCGAAAAGACGTGAGTATTTGAATTTGTGTAACTTCCCCAATAACGTTCTTCTAGCGAATATGACCGTACAATGGACGTATCAAATCTCCTGGGTCATCTCCTAATCAACCCCGGTTCATTGTGTCTGCGGCAGAATCTGCAGGTCCCGCAGCTCTACCTTTCCTCCTTGGTCAGTTTCTCCAACGACAGCAGTCCGTCGCTGACGTTGTTTGTACCGAACCAGCAGAAGGAGGAAGAGACGAAAAGCGAGGGGGATGACAACTCGGATGACTGCGAGGATGACGAGTCGTCCAACGACGCGGATTACGCATCTGGGACTGAGAACGAAGAGGGGAAATCGTCGGAAGGGGACGGGAAGAGAAAGCGGAAGAACAGACCTAAGTGTATTCATAGGACCAGGTATGATTTTTGAGACATTTTCAGATTAGATTTTTTTTTGTATAGATTTCCTATTCCTATTTCCTGATCAGAATAGAGTGCTTGCTCACTTAATACTGTAATCTAAATTATAGCAAACCTGGAAGATGTTTTGCAAGACAAGACTTTGTTTAAAGTCTGTCTTGCCTTGTCTTGTCTCGTCTCGTCTCGTCTTGTCTTGTCTTATGACGTTTTTTATCTATATTTTATATAATATATATAGTAAATACTCGTAGATATACTCAGACCTACCTATTTATATCAAAAATATATATTATATATTTATAGTTATGATGCAGTTTGTACAACTATTAAGCATTGGCTGAAAAGACATTATTTCTGTTCTCTTTGTACTATTTGATCTGATATGCCTATTTTATTTGTAAAAGATTCCTCTGTACATATATCTTTCGGCAATGTTTTGGCAAGATTTCCTCCATTCCTCATGTATCTTTAATGCAATTAAATCCGTACCAGCATTAACAAAAATGGACACAGAGGATCTACGAAAACAAATGTCTTGTGTATCTATTTTTATATGCGCATTTGGTAAATTTAAAAATTTTGCGACAATTTTAGGCATTTTGCCAAACTGATGTTTTCCCACTACTTGCAACCTTTCCCATTTCGTATTCTTCTCTAGATTTATTGCGTAATAAATTTAAAGTCACATTTTTTGTAGCTGCTACTAACTGGTGGTGTCCATTTTAAATATTTTTGAGCACGTATATCAATTAGGTTGTAATACAGAAATAGGCAGGAATAAAAATTTCATAATTTGTATGAATTAATTAATATTGTTTGCTATTTAAAAAAAAAAAATATGTGTACTTCGTAGTAAAAGCATATTCTCGTAGTTAATGCTCATAATTTGCATTGTCGTCCAGGAGTGTAGGTATTGCTTTTACTACTAGGTTCACAATACACTATTTTTATCGTTATAGATACTCCAGAGAAGAATACCGTTGCGAATCTTGCCCTTATTCCTGCACCACGGAAAAGGCTTTTTTAAAGCACGTACGCCACTGCACTGGAAAAGACGCGGACTTGCAGAACTCGCCATTGTCCTGTCCCGTTTGTGGCAAGGATCGCAAAAACGAAACGTCACTTTCTGTCCACATGGTCAAGCACAAGTCCGGCAAACATTTCTGTTGCGACCTGTGCAAGTTTAAGAGCATACAACTGAAAAAGGTCAGTATTCATAGAAAACAAGGTGAAATCAAATTCCTATCATTCTAGGAGGCCGCCATACTAGGATTAAATACTATTGGTTAGGTCTTATCCAATGACATTTTATTGCGGCAATTTTAAAATCATTAGTTTTTCTTGTAAGGGCCAAAAATAATTTTAAATATGAGTAGAAAATAAATTTATATGCTTAGGACAAACAGCAAGTGAATTTTTGACATTATTTTTCTAGATTATTCAACACAGAAGAATGCATACGGGGGAGAAACCACATCTATGTCCCCATTGCAGCTATAGATCGTCTCGAAGGGACAATCTTCGGTCTCACGTAAGAAGGATGCACAACGAAGACGATTTGCATTGTGATACCTTCACTCCTAGGAAAATTTTATTCATACCGAAAAAGCACAACTAGTTAGAAAATAACATACCCTGTAGAAGAAACATAGATGCATGTTTCACTTTCGATTTGTCGCAAGAAACATCTTTGCCGCTGTTGAATATTGCTGTTAGATAAACGAATTATGTCATTTTTATATAAATAATAGTGTCAATAAATAGCTAACTATGCGTCCTAGGAAATTGTTGTCTTAATGAATTAAAATAAATTAATACTTACCGACGAGTCGACTATGCCCTTTGTTAAGAAGAAGAAGAAGAAAAATACTCTTTAATTATTTTAATATTGGTACCACCAGTGCCAACTGTGCCCTGACAGAAGATGACGTTGAACTCGTTCGGAAACTGTCAATCGTCGTTTTTCGCAATTGTAGTGTAACATGTGTTGTTGGTTAAAATAAATATATTAGAAGAAATGACTTATTTAAAATCATGGGAAGAATTCGAAAAGGCAGCTGAAAAATTATATCTACAAGCCCCGTCGAAAGTACGATATACAATGAAATATGTACATTCAAAAAATGTACTAATTTTAAAAATGACAGACAATGTTGTGGTAAGGAACACGTTTAAATAAATATCTTTTTTTACGTGTCTCACAATCTTCATTTTAGTGTCTACAGTTCAAAACCGAAATAGCCCAAGATGTAAGAAAAATAGATAAATTTATAAACAACTTGTTACGCCATATGGTGTCTAAAGAACACTGACTTGCTACTCCAAGATTTACCATAATTTCCATGGTATTTTAATTTATGAATAACTTCTATTTAAGTATTAAATGTTAAGTGAAGTGGGTTTCCTGCTTTGCCTCGGGAAATGTAAATAGAAATTTTGTTACGGTAAATTTAATTTTTTTAATAAACAATTGTAATAGACCTCAATTTTATTTCGTACTAAATTTGCTCACACTTCTAACTTATATTAAAGCTGTAACCGATTTACATGAATTATTTTATTGCCGGTAATGATGAATAACAAATGTTTACGTTTCGTTTTTTGAAAAAAAAGGGAGGGGTGGTATTTTAATTTACAAATAACTTTTATTTCAGTACTAAATGAAGTGGGTTTCCTGCTTGGTCTTGAGAAATGTAAATATAAATTTTGTTACGGTAAATTACAACTGTTATAGACCTCAATTTTATTTCATACTAAATTTGCCCACACTTCTAACTTATATGAAAACTGCATCTGATTTACTTAAATTATTTTATTGCCGGTAACGATGAGTGACCCAAGTTTTCCTCCTTTCAAACATTTTTTAAAAAAGGGGGGGTATAAATAAAATAAATCGATGGTATTTTAATTTACAAATAACTTCTATTCAAGTATTAAATATTAAGTAAAGTGGGTTTCCTGCTCTGTCTGGAAATGTAAATAGAAATTTTGTTACGGTAAATTTAATTTTGTTACTAAACAATCTTATAGACGTCAATTTTATTTCGTACTAAATTTACCCACACTTTTAACTTATATTAAAACTGCAACTGATTTATTTCCTTTCAATTATTTAAAAAAAAAGGTAGGGGTGAAATAAATCGATGGTATTTTAATTTACAAATAACTTCTATTTAAGAATTAAATATTAAGTGAAGTGGGTTACCTGCTTTGCCTCGAGAAATGTAAATAGAAATTTTGTTACCGTAAATTTAATTTTGTTACTAAACAATCGTATGGACCTCAATTTTATTTTGCACTAAATTTTTCCACACTTCTAAAATATGAAAACTGCAACCGATTTACTTAAATTATTTTATCGTCGATTTTTGAAGAAAAGGGAGAGGATAAAATAAAATAAATTGAGTAACGTTTATGTATTTATTTAGTAAACAAACAAATAAGCACAATACATACATGTCAATAAAAATTAGCTAAGCATTTGCCTAAAATGTACAAATAAATATCATAAATAAAATGGATTTACAGAATATTATACATCGTCAACAAAAAAAAATTACACTATACATAATAATGCTCCTTGTATATAAATAATGATATAGTAAAATAGGTTTACTATATAGTACGGTAGATTGTTTAAATTGTCACTTTTATAATTTGAATTTTTCTCTAGTATAAAGCTAATTTTAGAGTTCTACACCAGTATTTTGTATATATTATGTAATTCTTTATCAGCGGAACAGCGTACGTCACTGTGCAAATTTCAACAAGCCAATTTTTTTCAATAAAATTCTAAATAAATCGTCAAATATCTCGTGCAGTGACTTAAATCCAATATATAATAGAATATTAAGTATCTAGATGGCGTCACAATATCACAGTTGGTAACACTGAACAAATTTGACAACAACCCTTCACTTGTCAAATACTCAAATCCATACAATCCTTCCCAAATCGTTCAAATTTTAGTGTCAATTTATACCGTTCAGCATCGCCAACTGTTTTAGGCAACGCGGTACTTATTCGGTCTAGGATTGTTAGTCAAATCGTCAAAATATCACTAAGAATTTGCACAATCTAGTTGCCGTCCCCGCTATAAAACAATTTAAAAGGGTAAAAATTTGCAATGTTAACCAGTGGACACTTGCCACACTATCAAATGGCTCAACTCGCCCACTTGGCTGTGACCTCCCTGAGCTGGCTCCAGAAAACCCGTCCCGCCAGTGCTAATAACGCTGTCCTCCATTTCATCACCTAAAGGGAAAAATTACTCCTAGGATCAAATCGGTAAAGTTTAAGACAAAAGGTTATCGAGTATGTGAATGAAATTGACTTGTAAATGACGACACATAGTAATATTAATGTTAAATGGGACAAATATATATATTTTGAAATGATTGTTGGGGTGTTCTACATTTACCTATTTTTGACCCAATAAATTCTTATATCCACATGTATAATAATATACAGGGTGTCCGGAAATTCCACGTAGAAAAACTAATGTGACATTTTCTTGAGAAGTCACTATTAATGTAATTTTTTTCAGGTTACATATTAACTTTCTGAGAAACTGGTACATGAAGTTGACATATTTTCTCGGGTAGTATAACCCACTAAATTGTTGCAAAATTTAATCAATTTTTATTCTAAAAAATTTAAATGTAATGGTTTTAAGCTTTCACTATTAAAGGCCACCACTATCTAATACAATCAGTATAGTTACTACTAAACCACCGTTGTCTGAAGAGTGGCTCCGCTGTATCATCCTTAGAACCAATGATGGGAACCATAATCAAGGGTTCTCCATGTCTGCTTGTATTCTACTGGGCCAACAGACGGTAAACGTAGAAATATATGAGTTACTGGTACGTTTTAATGGTTTTTATAAAGCGTACAGCAGATTCTTATTTATTAGTCCATTAAGCTAGCTACATTTTTGGTGTAATTCAATGAAAAGCAAAGCGATGGCAAGTATGAAGCGTCTGATAATTCTACTAATCAACTAATAAATAAGCATGGTGCTTCAAGAGTTTTGGAACCACTTAAATGACAGTCCGTCAACGTTGTAAAAATAAGCACACAGGGTGTCCAGAAACAATGTCTCAATATTCTGGAGGGTAAATTTTTGATTGTTTATAATTTTTTTTTTCAAAAATTCATAATATGTCAAGGTTATAATTTTTTCAATTTTATCTGAGATTACCGATTTCTTTAATATACACATTCTTAACCTGTTAGTGAAACAATAAAAGAACTTTATTGTTTTAACCTTTTTATAAGTTTGGACAATACATCATTAGACATCAAAACATCGTTTCCGTTTTTGAGAGAAATTACTAAATATTTACTTTATATTTATTTTATTTATATGTTAAATAATCACTCATTCGAACTCGTATTCAAAATAAACAAAGCAATTGAAATTGAAATTAAACATTTTAATTTTGACAGGTTTTATACTGGCACTTTCGTAAAATCGTCAAGAAAAAATTAATATCTGCTAATTTTAAATTTTCGAAAAAATGTTACAGGACGTAGCATTTATTTTATCATGTAGCTCTCCAGAATATTGACAGAAATTTTAAACGCCCTGTACGTTATTTGTATGATGCGTCTATATTTATGCATGTCATATAACATTAACCAAACACTCGGATAAGTGGTTCTAAATCTCCGAATTGTTTTTCTGTTTTTATTTTTAAATTTTAAGGGATTTTTATTATTTTTAAACTAATGTTTCATATCTTTTTATAAAAAATTTATATTAGATTTAGCAAATTTTTTTTGTTTTATTTTTTTTTTAATATAAAAATTTAAGCAATAATCAAGCAAATATTAATAAAACACGTCTTTCATTAAACTTCAGTGATTTTTTTAAATTAACATACGGGGGGCATTTTCTAAATGCACTAAAAAAATGTTTTTTTTTTATGAAAAATTAAGTAACGTAATTTTATACAGAATTAACTATAACTAAGTACAAATATTTAGGACAGGATAGGGAAAAATAAGAATTTGCCCTTTAAAAAATTTCCAAAATTATAACACGAAAATTTTTTTTACAAAATTCCAAATAAATAATATAAACCCCTATACAGGGTGTCCCGTAATTCCACGTAAATATAGCCTAATTTAGGAGGGGTCTTTTCTATTTTTTTTTTCGATTTGAGCCCTCCCTGCAGAGATATTCGCGTTGGTTTCAAAGTTTTAGGTTGGTTTTTGAAAAAAAAAAAAAATTACCGAATTTTAGATTTTAGAAAAGACTCCCCCTAAATTAGGTCATAGAATACCCCCCTTCAATGTTTACGTGGACGACCGTCCGTCGCGAGATTATTTATTTGGCACGTTTGACATTTGTAGAGTAACCAGCAACAGAACTGGACAGAAAACTCAATGGTAAAATGTGTTATCAGACAAGGTTGGGTGCATTCGAAATTTTCCATTACCTATTAATATTCTTTTCGATTTTCTTAATAAATAGCATTTCATTTAACTGTACGTGGAACGTGTTTTGTACATGTAATGAGTGAAAATTTAGTTTTGACAGTTTAGAATGAAAAGCAAATGAAAAATACTGCAGCTAACTGGATTAACTGTTACTTATCAGGTATTATTTTTAATAAAAATGTTCATTTTCGTCATTTTTACATTTGAAAACGCTGTAACATGGTAGTTAACAGATTTAAACCACCTTGGGCGATCGTTATCACAGGCGCCAATTTTCCGTAACAAAAGAGGGTTTTACCCCATTTTTTAATCATCGAGCTAGAATTCCGAAATAACTTTAAGGCTTCCCTGAACCCGTAGTTAAAATTTTTGTACTTAATAAGTAGTTAACCCTGTATATTAGAGATGAATAGAAAATCTCAAACGATAATCGAAGCTGTTAATTGGATCTAAAATTAATAATATTTATCAAGTCAAGCTCATGTATTACGGAAGACTTTGCAATTTTTTCGTTTCACATTGCGGCACGCAAGTATGAGCGTGTCCAACCGTCTTCCGTACTACAGTCACAAACACTGAAAAGTTGACAAGAAATGAATTGGGTAACTTCCCTTGTTGCGCCTGATGGGGAGGACACCATGGACACTCGTTAGCATCGGTCCTGCCCCCTGTTTATAAAATATTGTCATTTCAGCATTATTGGTCATCAGAAATCGATGCAAAAACACTGCTAAAACCGCCTCAAAAGCTTTCCCAAACAACGCTTTACGGGTCAAAAAAACGACGCGATGGAAACTTTTGAGGCTGGGGTCCCTACGGGTGTGCAAACAACTCGTAATCTCTACAGCAAAGAAAAATATGAATTCAGGAAACCTACCCCACGGGATTCCCAGGAATATCAGTTAATAGTTGCCAAACTAGAAGGTGCGAAGCTCCATCTCTGGGTTCATTATCGTCTTCTGCAAATAGTTACGGTCAAGGTAAAAGTACGTCATCTTCTTTTCAATGTGCTTATATACAGTATTAGTAATGGAAGAACTGCCACCAGGAAATTTTAATATGGCGTACTTGTCATATCTCCTTCCGAGATTGAAAATCATTATTACAAACATCAGTAAAGAAAAAAATTCGTTTAAATATGTGCATAATATTCAAACGAATAAAAATTGTTTTTATGATTTATCAGTGGTGATATAACCTCACTTCACATTGGTTAGGTTAGACATCATGCACGTTCACTTGTTTCTGTGACATGACAAAGGACAGTAGACTGGCAAATCAGGTTAGTTATGACCAGTTCAATGTGAATTTTAACAATAAAAGAATTTATCATACAGTTATCAATTAGTTAAATAATATTAGGAATTATTACTGATAAAACCCTTATATTTTTATTAATAAGTTAAAAATTGAATAATCAAACTATCAAAATCAAACAAATATTTATGATTACATTTAACAAGGCCAACTGTTACAGTCCACATTGAGAAATCAAGTTAGCTATGACTTTTAATTACGTTTAATATTCAGCTAAATGCTATTATATAATATTACTGATAAAACCTATATTTTCAATATATTTATTAATAAGTGAAAAGTGAAGTGTATCAATAGCCAAATTGACAAAATCTAGCAAATATTGATGTTTGCGGTACTTACAAAGCCGACTAAAATCAATCATAAATTGTTTGCCTAAATTTGCAAACACTTTGTCAATGTAAAATCATTTTGATGATTTATATGTGTTGATATAACCTCTTTTTCCGTCGTTGTGGTTACACATGGCAAGGTATATTCATTTGTTTCTATGACAGCAGTCGACAATCAACTTTAGTAAATCAAGTTACCTATGACCAAGAACAGTTCAATTAACATTTACAAAAGAATTTTAACACTATTATAACGATTTATCATACAGTTAGCAATCGTCTAAATAATATTAGATATACTGATAAAACTTTAATATTTTTAATATATTTATTAAAGTGAAAATTTGAGTGATATAATAATGAAACTAAGAAAATCAAGCAAATAGTTTTGACTGAGCTACTTATAAAGCCAACTAACTTCAATTATATATATTTTTTTAAATATGTATTGATCTAATTTTCAAACTGTGCCGATTCAAAGTCACTTTTATTAGTTTTATTATTTATATGTGTTGATATAACCACACTTTCCATTGCTTTGGTTAGACATCATGCACATTCACTTGTTTATGTGACATGACAGTCGACTTTAACAAATCAGGTTAGCAATGACTAATTCAAATCAACTTTTGCAGTAAATTTTAACAATGTTAAAAGAATACAGTTAGCACTAATTACTAATAAAATTCCCGCATGTTTAATATTCTTATTAATAATCCATAATTAAATCGACAAAATCAAGCAATTATTTTTTCACTGTGCTACTCACAAGGCCGACTATGATACAGGTTGAGCATTACTTATGTTTCAACAACACTGTAATATAACAATTACGCCATACGAAAATATGTACAAAACCAACGTCGAGCTTCTGAAAATATACCTTATATTCCCAGGAATCCATAATTTTATTCTTAACATTCACAACCTCAAGAAGGAAGACTAAACTACGAACTAAATCGACTGTGCCTCGCATGCGCATGCTTACGTAAAATTATCAGAAGCGGGATAGTCATGCTCGTGAGAATAATCGGTCTCGACTTACCTATTCTAAAGTCCACGTAACCCTCTCCGCCTGAAATGACCAGCATTGCCGAGGGCTGCTTCAGTTGGCCACCAACGGAAGAGACGGAAGCCGACATCGCTTCCGAAGGGGTAGAGGCCGCACTCATTCCTAAAAATATCGCAAGTGAAATATAAATGCCGTAAAACTGACATTTTGATTAAAAACGAGGCTTACCTCCATTACCTGGAACAGCCACAAAGAACTTTACATTATCCCTATGCCCATGAAAACTCAACTGAGCGTGTGCCATGGTGCAATAAGGAACGTAACTTCCCGGAATCGGCATCACCCTCATCCCGGCACCGGGCAAACTGCCTCTGGGCATCACGACACCCGAGCTGCTTTCTGTAAGCGGTACCGAAATAATCACTCCGTTGCTCGTGCCGATCCACAGGCGGTTCGAGGAGATAAGGAGGCTCGTTATACGTACTAACGAAAAACCTAGTTTGCCAGTACCTGGAAATGTAATTACATCTGAATTTATTAGAAAGGATTTTTGGGATGCTAATGTGTTCACGGAAACGGTCAAGAATGAAACAATTCCGAAATGGCTTACCTAACATTTTGCTGACGTACGGTTCGATATCGACGTCTTGCAAGTGTTGGTAAGTATGAGCGTGATATAACCTCAAAGTAGAGTCGAGTCGTATGGAAACCCAGACTCCTTCGCCTAGCCAAGCCATTTGCCTAACCTAAATGATAAACAAAACAATGAAGACGTTGCACTAGTTAAAATTAAATTGTAACAAGTTTGTCCCAACACCCTAAAGAATCATTTATGGCACCGTCATACTTCTGTGTAATAAAAAGTTTTTTAATCGAGAAACGACGGTTTACGGGACGAACCTGATGATGCTCCAACCAAACTTGTGATTCTTTAGGTAATTGTTTCTGTACGATCATTTTGGTAAATGGTCAGAAGGAGAAATCATTTGGACTAACATGCGCTGTACGTATTTAGTTCATTTTACACATTCTTATTTGCTGATGAAGCCTATATGTTTTTATTGTACCAATATTTGGATGTGCATATAAAACCGATCCACACAATTTCCAGACGGTGCAAAATTTGAGTGTTGGAACAAACCTAACATATAAGTAACGAAAATTGACAACGGTTCCCAGTTTAGTATTATTATTTTAGAAAGAATAGTGCCAAATTTCCGGCAGTTCATCAACTGACAAAAAATTACAATATTTGCCTTAAAGACATTCCAACTAGTCACGAGCGTCCTGCTATTTTTGCAGGTACAATAAAAGCAAGATCTGTCATATTAAGCAAATCAAAGCCCAAAATTACTGACATTAACGCTTCGTACAATAGTTGGAAACAGTTTCCAATTGTCAGAGGCACACGTACATATTATAAACAGTTAAATAGTTTAAAAATGTAAAATTTTATACTTGGTAATTTGACAATTGATATTGAGGTTACGCAAACACAATTAAGGTTATGTTCCGATATTAATCTGGACCAACCAACAATTTCAATCATCCTAAAAAATTCGGTTGCTTGCTGAAAATCATAATAACGAAACGGTTTGGTTAAGCAAGACTAAATCTAATCTTAAAGTGTAGTATATTTATCATATTCATTCATATGTCTATGTCTAAATGCTCTAAATCAGAAAGTGAAAACTGTTTTAAATATTAATAATGAATTATACCAGTATAATTGTCTAGAAACCTTATTAAAAATTCAAAACACAGACATGAATTTTGTCAACAAATGGCATAGCACAAAATGACAAATGACAGCTCAGTCACTGTTTCACCGCTTTTTTTCAGTTATTAGAGTTCCAAAATGAAATAATTTTCAGAAATTTTATGATATTGGTACGCGTAACCAGGATTTTGATTAACCAAATTTGATATTGAAATGTAACCTATATATTTCACGAAAATAACAGACAGTGCGACATCTGTTAGATTAATTTAAAATCATTCATAGAGTAACATCTAGCGACAATATGCACTTGTTGGTAAGTATGAGCTCAATATAACCTCAAAGAAGAATCCGGTCGTATGAAAACCCACACCCCTTCATTTAACCAATACCTTTGCCTAACCTAAGCAATAATCAGACAATGAGGAAGGTCACAGTAGTTTAAAATTGAATTATATTGTAAAATATAACCTCTATGTTGACTTAACCTTGAAATACATGATATACAAAACAAACTTTATTGTTACTATTCGATTACCCAACAAATTCTCAACTGTAAAATCTTTACTTTGACATATCTGTCATTCTAATTTGGCTTCTGAATATAAACTGAACTGTGGAGGTGAGGCCAATCCGCTTATTTATATTTTTAGGCTTCTCGAAGTTTCTTAGGTCTTCGAGAACGCATCTAGAGCCAAATCGCATACAGTATGGAATGTTCTACAAAACATCAAAGTATCACAAAAATGATACATTCTAGACCAAACACAAACATAATTGACAAATTACAAAAGTAGCAATTGATGTTCATAAATACTGGTGATATTGTGGGAATTTAGAAATGTTAAATTTTAAACATGAAAATTTGTGAGGTTAGACGAACATATTAATGACATCTGTTGAATAAATTTAAAATCACTATCATAGAGAAGCATCTATCAATGACTTACCGGACTCTCCCGTCTTGGATGCGCCTCCAGTGTGTGTATGACTTGCAGGTCGTGCGGTTGGAGGACGTGGATCTTGTTCCTGTAGCCGCACCACACCTTATCGCCTACCACAGCCAACTGACGCACGGACTGATAGGGTAAACCCAGCTGCACTAAATGGTACTGGGACAGATCCCACTCTCCTTCCGAGTTCCTCTTGAATATGGCTACTTGACCGCATGCCAGAGCCACCACCACCCTCCCGTTTATGTGGCTGAAACAAATAAAAAAGTTCAACGTTTCGTTTTGGCGCTATGGTTTTGTACTTACACGATCGCTATAACGGCGTCCTTCATTTTCACCGTGTGCAGACACTGCGCCCAGTTAGCCACAGACGAATGTACGTAAATGTTGCCGTATTCGTCTCCCATCCACATCGTCGCCAACACGCTAGACATAATTTCTTGGCTCTGGGTTTCCTGGGGCTGGCTCTCTTGTTTCTTCTGTGTCGGACTCTCTTTTTCTTTAGTTTCGCTGGAATCTCCGGTCTCGGGCTGGGCCTCTTCGGATTTTATGGAATCTAAAGTAGTATCACAAGTCTCACAGGTTTCGTTTAAAGCTTCTTTGCTACTATCACAATTTTCCTGCTCCGCTTTGGCGTACTTGTCCTTCTTGTTCACCGCCGACTCGTCCTTCTCCATGAACGTTACTTTACCAAGCTGAAACGTGAAACAATATACTAAAAATACATGATTTTATTACTCGTTACCTACCACCTCTGCTTCTTTCTGCTCCTCGTGGTTTCTAACGCTCTGCTTGCTGCTAGCGATAATACTAAGAGGATCCGTTCCACTCGTTTCGCTGCTTTGAGTAACACCTTCTTCGTTTAACTTAAGGGAACTAGGTGGAGTGTTTGTAGCCGCTACGTTCTCACTAGGACAGTCTTTACTTACATTAACCTCGTTATTACATTCGACTTTGGTTACTGTTTCAAAATAGTCGCTGGGACTAGCACCGGGCACGCTGGCGATGCAGAGGATGTGGTTGGAACACACCCCGAAGCTATTTAGAAGCTCCGCTGGGTTATTGGCATCGATCACGGTAACGATACTGGCCGAGTGGGTCGTGGTGCATATCCACACCAGAGACGATAGGCGGGTCTCAAGCAGAGCACCCTCTTTGCCATTATTCAACTCCTTATCGAGGCTCTCTACTTCTGACTGAGCGTGTTTGGGGGAGGGGATCTTCGGCTCCTCGGAATAGAATACGCTACCACCAACCTGTAAATATTTACAGATTGCAATCATTATACAATATTTGTATTAGGATGATTCGTATTTATGACAGTATTTGTATTAGCTGTATAGTATTTTTGTATTTGTTGCATAGTATTTGTGTTTGTATTAGTTATATTTGTTTTTGTGTCACTATATTATGGTATTTGTTGCATTGTATTCATGTCTGTGGCATAGTTATTTGTATTTATGACACAGTATTTGCTGCATAATATGTGTGTCAGTAGTTATATTTGTGGCACAGCATTAGTTGCACAGTATTTGTATTTATGGCACAGTATTTGATTTTGTGTCACAATATTTGTATTTGTTGCATATTTGTATTTGTCACACGATATTTTGTATTTATGGCACAGTCCTTGTATTTGTTAGCATTAGCTGCACGGTATTTGCATTTGATACAATATTTGTATATATTGAAGTATTTTGTATTGATGGTACAGTATTTGTATTTGTTGCACGATATGTTGTATTTATGGCACAGTATTTGTATTTGTTGCGTAGTATTCATGACTGTGGCGTTTTTGTATTTGAGGCACTATATTTTGTGCTTGACACGGTATTAGCTTTCCTGTCATAGTATTTGTATTTCCAGTGTAGTATTTGTATTTTTCGCACATTTCTATTTCTTGCATAAAATTTGTATTTGCTGCAGAATATTTGTATTTACTGTACAATATACCTGTATGTCAGTGTTGCTAATAACAAAATAGTATCTAAACTATTTAATAATTATTTCCGATACAAAAGCATTTATAGACAGATGAATTTTTAAACAGAAAAGGTT
The DNA here is from genome assembly GCA_037114965.1 of Monochamus alternatus. Classification (NCBI taxonomy): domain Eukaryota; kingdom Metazoa; phylum Arthropoda; class Insecta; order Coleoptera; family Cerambycidae; genus Monochamus; species Monochamus alternatus. The sequence goes on along the minus strand of CM073426.1, from coordinate 4,658,028 downwards.
TTATAAACCAGTACTTCAATATTAAGTACAATAAAAAATATTTACCATTAATCCGCCATCTTTAGTATATCCTCCCATTAAGTTGACACCAGCAGCACACCAAATTCTCATAGCGGGTGTCGTTTCTGCTAAAGGCCTACAATAAACCGGCACGGGAACAGGAACGCCTCCGCTGCTTTGCTTTCCCGTCGGACCAGTGTTAACCTTACCGGGCAGGCTCCAACCGTAGGCCTGCAACCTGCCGTCCTCCTTCTTCACGTGGGCTCGCACTTGGCGGTACTGCTCCCGTCTCTCCAGGGCTTTCCTCATGGCCAGCTTGTCGGAACCTAAAAACGACACGCTATATGATTTTTAATACTACTTGCATTGTTACTTACAATTTTGTAACTACTGTCAATCTTGTACCACCTAATAATATCGACTAAATATTTGCTATCGGTCCTACATGAAGAAAGAAAACCTGTACCTAACCTTGGAAAATAAAACACTAATCGAAATTAATAAAATATATTTCAAACTCAACAATCACAAACAGAAATTAAAGTAACATTTGGTAACAAGTATTTGACGTTTTAAGACTAGATTAGTTCAATGTGGAACTTTGGGCGAACAATTACAAACAATCCGTAAATCTACACATTATTAGTTATTAGTGAAACAAGTAAGTGCAAGGTAAATCATAAACATGTGAAAGATGTTGGTTTACTTCAAGAAATTAATAAGTAAATTCGTATTTTATACGATTTTCGACTTATTTGTATTAAGATTTCGTTTCTCGAGTCTTTAAAATTTGTTTATACCATTATAAAAATATTTATACTCATTACCTATTTCAACAGAACTTCTAAAGGTTTGATAGTGGAAAAACAACTTTAAAAAATAAAACAAATAAATCGAAAACGATGACGAACATAAAAATTATGGCAACTTAGATTATAAAGAATATAAAACTCAAAAATCTTTGTTCCGATTCAAAATTACTTATTTTCTTATACTAGAAATGTGATGTGCAATGAATTTATGCAGTGATGAAATGAATGACATGTGAAGGCAATAGAATTTGTCACAGCCTCGATTTTATCGAAAAAGTTACGCACCCTGTTCATTAAGTCAGATTCCGTCGTATGCCATTTTTGATAGTTTTAAAAACGTTACTTATCAATTATTTATTATCGTAGAGATTCTCCACGAAACATTTCATATAGACAGAAAAAGGTCATATTTCCGCACGTCTTGCTAATAAAAATAAGCAATCGAAATTAAAATTTAGAGGAACAGTAGTATAGAAAAAACTAAGGCTGCAAAGTGAAAAAAATGAACGTTTTTTTTTTTAATTTTTACGGATGTGAATAGAAAATTTGAATTTGATAAATCATCTAAGAAATGTTTAATATACAGGACGAGTCAGGAAGAATGGGTCAACACTAATCTGGAGATACTAGACATCAAAATATTATGTTTGAGCACATGCCTTATACGAATATTGCTGGTTTAAGAAATACAGGGTGTTTAAGGTTTAAATTTTACTCTGATATTTCCCAAAAGTTAGGAGAATTTTGATAGCATGACTGAAAATTGGGTTGGGTTTTTTGGTGTGAAAATCACAAATTTGAAACTTATTTATCCTAGAGGGTGTTAGTTTCACCCTATTAAGTAGAGAAATCAAAACATATTGTTACGGAAGCTCACTTACCTTTTTAGTTTGTTAATTATGTTCCTGTTTGTGTAAGAAATTATAATTTTTGTAATACCTTTATTTTGACGTTATCTAGAATAGTCCAGGCTATATTCTATTTTATTCTCGACACGTTCTCGACGCCACGGAAACTTCGAGAATCCTAAAACCTATATAAGCGGATCTGTTTCGCTGACAGTCAGTTTATATTGAGATTGAGCAGTCGAAGGCGATTGACAAACGTCAAAGTCAAGTGTTGACAGTTGTGAAATTAGTTTGAAGGATATTTCTTGTATAATCAAGAGTGACAATAAAGTTTGTTTGTCTCCGTGACGTGTTTCCACGCTAACCCAACCCCTTTAGAGGTTACAATATTTATTTTTATCTATTGAGCTATGCTTAAAAAAAAATTAAAAGAACGTTCAATTCTACATAAAAAATGTACTCTTGTTTAGTTTGCCTAACTTTATCGGTTTCTGAGTTATTTGCATTGAAAATTAGCCTGAGCATAAATCATATCACGCATCGCACTGTTGGAAAAATTATTATGTCGTATTTTTTGATCACTACAAATAATTTTGCATGAATAATAAATCACACTCCCGCAAAATACGCTAATATTTATCGACATGAAAATTTGACACAAGCCTAAATATTTAGAAAAGAAGTTGCAATATCAGCACCTGAAAGAAAATCAGCATAAAGTACACTGAAATTTTTAAATGCAAATAATTCAGAAACCGATAAAGTTAGGCAATCTAAACAAGAGTACATTTTTTTTGTGGAATTGAACGTTTTTTTAGATTTTTAACTTTTTCTAAGCATAGCTCAACAGAGAAAAAAAATGTTTTGATTTGCCTAAATAATGCGGTAAAACTAGCGCCCTCTAGAAGCAACGCCAAAATAAGCTTTAAATTCATTATTCTCGCATAAAAAAAAACCAACACTACCAATTTCCAGTCATGCTATGAAAACTTTCTCAATTATTGAGAAATTTCAGAATAAAATGTAAACCTTGAACAACCTGTAATTCTTAAAACGGCGGCATTTGTATAAGTCATGATGAGCTCAACTCATTCTGACTCACCCTGTATCTATAACCATACAATTTTCAAATATTTTACTGACTTGTTAGTCAGTAAAAATGATCACTGGGAGAGATCACATAATGTTACTACTATGTATTTGAAATATAACAAGTACCGCTATTTTCTACATAGCAAAATAGAAATTTTATAGAAAAATTTTAACAAGAATAAAATCTTTAAGATTATAACAAAAATTCAACGTTAAATGAATGAACTCGGAAATGCTAACGTTCTGTATCTACAATGATTTAAATGTCCTTTAAAAAAAAGCAATAAATTTTCTTATCCCTTAATCAAATTAATTCCAACCGAGAGATTCAACATACAATCTCACGTAAACTAAATTTAATTTTCGTAACATTCGTTGTGTGATACCTTACGAACCTAAAACAACAAAAAGGGAACAGTTCGCCTGCGCAGAGCCTTACGAACCGTTCCACTTCACTCACAACTTTACGTTTATCACAGACAAAATTGACAGCAGATACAGATCTACGTAAAAAATTCACAGTTCCGTACCCATTTCCGTCTCGATGAGATCGTGGCCCAACCTCGGCAGAGCCTTGATGCCGGGGGCCACCTGGTTGGTGGCCGACTGGTACCGCAGGTGGGGCACCACCAATGGTCGCTGCACTCTGTCGTTACTGCTGAAGAGGTTGCTGAAGAACCGCCAGATGCTCTTGTTGCTGTGCTTCTCGAAGGGGGTGTCCCCGCGGGAAGCTCGGAGCATCTCCGTCCAGCGCACCGCCTCCTGCAGTTCCATGAAACGCTCCTGGAAGTAGATTATGCGAGTGAACGAATCTGCTCAAGTTAACGAGAGAATAATAATGACAATGACAGATGGAGGACTACAGTAATAGAAAATTTACAAACTGTGGCCAAATAGCTATATACTGGGTCAACTATGACTAAGCACAAATATTTTAAGAGGAAATAAAAATAAGAATTCAAGGAATCAAAAATTAATTCACTTATTTATAGATCAACAAAAATTTTTTTAAACAAAACCTTTATTTATCGACGATTACAGGTTATTTATTTGGCACGTTTGACGATTGGAGAATATGCAACCAGCAACACAACCACAACAGACAGAAGCTTAAATGGCAATGTCTGTTGTTATTAGCCAAGATTTTATAATTAAAGGCTGCTGCGAATGCATTCAGTGTTCTATTGTTAGATTCCTTAGAATAAATGGGTATTTTATTTAACTGTATACAGCATGTGTTTTGTACCGTTTACGAAAGAACGAAAAAAAAAATGCAAAATACTGTAGTAAATCATATTAACTCTTACATATCAGGTATTATTAGTAACAAAAATGTTTTGTTTTGTCATTTTTACATTTGGAAATGTTGTAAAAAACAAATGCATGGTAGTTGATAGATCTAAGTCATCTTGAACGATGGTTATTGTAGGTGCCAGAGGAGGAAAAGTAGGTTTTGCCCCATTTTTTAAACATCGAACTAGAATTCCTAAATAATATTTTTATTGTCTTTTAGGCCTCTCTGAGCACGTGGTGAAAATTTGTGTACTTAGTTGTAGTTAACCCTGTATACAGGATTTTGAAAGTGGAGCATGTATTAATTTTAACTGGTGGCAGTGGGTATTAAAATAAAAATAAATATTTTTTTTATAACCGAAATAACTAAGTTGAAAATTATTACAAACGAAGTGCACAGAAATTTCCTTGTAAATTTCATCCCTGTCCACAACGATTTGTTTTTTAACACAACGAACCTGGGAAACAGATAAACTGTGAAAGGCGGATATAATTGAACATATTTACTATAAGTGTATGATTTACATGCGAAAATAGGTGAGTTATGTATGATTTTTTATAATAAATTTTTATTGAACTTCTTTTTGCATATAAAGACATATTTTTGCATTCTGCTCAGAAATAGCGCACTTTTGACATTTACAAAACTCTTTCAATCCAAATACTGTCAAGAAAGTGTCTAATAAATTCCATACAATGTAAACTCCTCTCCCTGTATATTGTAAGACTGACGGAAGGGCTTCGGTCGATGACCATTTAATACACATATTAGTGAACCGACTGCTTACCTTGTACTGATTGCGCTCCATGAGCACCCTGGCCATCTCCACTCTGGTAAATCTCTTCCGTTGAGCCATCGGTACGTCGGATTCGTCGTCAGCCTCTTGCTTGGCCTCGTTCGCCTCCTTCAACTTTCTTAACTCTTCCTCCAGCTCACTTACCCTTTCCTTGAGTTTCGTTCTGGACACGTTCAGAGATAATATCTCGTCACGCAACATGTCGATCTCCCCTGTCAGTTCGTCCACCTTCACTATCAGGTCGTCTTTGACTACATTGAGAGCATTCCTAGAAATAAAAAAACAGCTGCACTTATAGTGCCTCCAAGTGATAGGAACAAGCACTTACTTTGTAGCTAAAAGCTCGTTGTTTTCCATGATAAGATTCTCCACTTCTTTGCCCATGCCTAAAATTTGAATGTCAAATGTCAGATGTCAAAAAAACATGACTGTCAAAAAATTATCAAATGTTAAAAAAATACTACAACATTTGTAATTACGATTCTGTAGCGATAATGAAAATTGATTTAATTTGTATTTCCAAAAAGCTATTTTTATATGCCGCCACGTGCAGTGATTTATATTAAGCAGTAGTATTTACAGGATTAGAATGTAACTATGAACTTACCATAAAAGTTATCGTTGACTGCCAAAGCGAAGTTAGATGAAAAAAAAATTGTTAGTGTTAAGTACAGCATTAGCTCGATGACACAGAAATCATAGAACGAAAGCATTTCAGCAATTTTCATAGACGATCATTTTTTAACCATAATTTAAAAAACGTCAGTATTCAAAATATTTTAAAAATAAGTTTTTCCTTTTATGAAAATTTCATTATCTGAAAGTATTATTGATTAAAACAACATTCCTTCTTCGTTAATTTGAAATTCTAGTTAATATCCATTCATTATTCTTGCATAACAATAGAGAAATTTAAGAAAGTTCGAATTACCACCTTCACCTCCAAATCTATCATTATAAGCGTTAGTAAGAAGTAGTTACTTATAAAATTATTTACAGATATTCCACCCCGTTCTATGATTATTGCTCGGTATTAAAAATAAGGCATTTAAAGCAGATTACTGAGAAAAATAAATCCCTTGACTTACCGGATGAAGCGTATTCTCCGGGATGTACCCATCCACCTGAAAATTCATAATTTTGTTTAAATTATTTTACTAAATGTATAGAAAACGGAAACAAAATTTGAATAGTATTCTTTACGTTTTCCAAAAATTAGGTATTTCGCCGCGCAAAATGGCAAGTAAAACAATATAGGTTAGGTATTATATACACATTTTTCTGTATTGTGCTGCCACCTACAAATTAAACACATTGTTTCTTCTTCTTCTTGTAAACATTAGTCAATCGACTACAATAGCAAAGACATTTGAAATATACTTTTAAAAATTGAAAAATGCAATTTTATTATAAATTAATGATTTTATATCAAATTTTTTATTAAAGAAATAGGCGATTATATAAAAAATTAGTTACCTGTAATGTCACTGGCATCTTCGTCTCCATCATCCTATAAGTAAATAAATAAATATTTATACACACAAAATCGATTATCGAAATCGTAGCTTACATGATAACTAAGCTCTTGGTATAACGTATTACCACTCCTTTCCTCCTTTTTGGTGTTTAACCTACTGTTATTGTTAGTCGTGGGGGCTTGAGGGCTAACGGGTGACGTAACCATACTCTTATTCTCCAGATTAAGCGAGTCGGTAGCTTGGCCTCTCTCGACTTTGATCACGCCTTCTTTAGGACTGTTGTCCAATTCACTATGGAAACTGATATGAACATTCAACAAGAAATCGAATATTTGAGGAAATTAATTCATAAAATTTCGAATTCAATGGAGGTAAGATCAGGAAACCCAGAAGGTCAACCAAAACGACTTATTTTTTACATTTGGTAGGCAAATCGTGCTATTTACCTTGGGGAAGAGTGAGTGCTACTTATAGGCGATGATGGCACACTGTCGACAGTCTCGGCGTTTTCCAAGGAGGCAAAACCGAACGAGATGGGCCCCGAACTGCGTCCCATATTTATCCTGTTGGAATTCAACCTTCCCGCCTCGGCTCTGTCGTTGGCCAGTTGCTGGCCAGAATGCAACAGTTTCGTCCTCTCCATGTAATCCACGTGGGTTTTGAACAGTTCAGTGTAACGCTCGTGGAGTTTGGCATATTCCTTTTTAAGTTCCGCCTCGCGTTCCTCCAATCGTCCAGCGTGGTCCATCGAGTTCTTGTGTTTGAGTTCCAGCATGCGGACGATGCTTTCGAGTGCCTCCAGTCGGGCGGCCAGCTCTTTTCTCTCGCCTTTGAAAATGTATGCGCGGATTTAAAACGTAATTGAGTATATTTTAATAAGTTTTGTTTTGGCATGTATTTTATTTGCATTGCATAACAACAATAAACTGAAATATAATGGCTAGCAGTTTGTAAAATTTTCTTGTAATAATTTACCAAATGTAATGGTTATTTACAATATAAGTATCGTAAGATTCATATTACAACACGAGTGTGGTAATATGAGCTTACAACAAGAATATTGTACAAAATTTTATATACTTTCATTTAATAACACGAAAAAATATATATTTCCCAAAAAGTGTCAAATGATGCGATAAGAAGCTGGTGCATTTTCTATGAACAGAAAAAAAATACTTATTAAGTTTGTGGATAAAGTTTTCTTGTTACTGTCAAAATTTTGTCGGACAAATCCATAAATATAAAAAGCATTTTTCACTATGAGTGATTCTGATGGAAATTTACCCTTTGATATAGAAGCAGCGGCAAACGAAGCAATATCAAGTCTGGTTCCGACAAAATCCAAAGTGCGGTATGAATAAGAGTTAAGAAAAATCAAGATACAAGCAAATTTTCCCAACTAATCGTATTTTTGAAAAGAAGTTCAGAGAGTTACAAGGCCATAAAGTCCAGAATTTTTAATAAGGTAGAAGTATATAAGTTTCTAAGTACTGCGGATGATGAAACATATTTACTCATGAAGGTTGCTGTGATAATCGGCATTTTTGGGGACTGTCGTTGCGTAGAATTAAATAAGCTGATATTGAATCATATCCAATAAAATGACTACTATATAAAAATTGCGATTCCATGCACAAAAACTGTTCGAGATTTTGTTATAACAGAAGAGAAATGTCTGCCACATTATTTTTATCAACTGTTTAAATTATTTTTGAAAATATGCTAAACTTCCTCCTCCTAATGCAACTCACAGGTGATTTTTTTGTATTCTACAGACAAGGAAAATGTACCTCCCAGCCAGTCTAAAGCTTAAATTGGAGAATCCCGAAGAATACAGTAGACATTATTTAAGAAGGTCCTCAACCACAATTTTGATTGATGGTGGTGCAGACATACAGATGTTAAAGCGAGATGGGGGCTAGAAATCTTTGTCTATGGCAGAAGGCTATGTTGAGAATTCTTTAGAGAATAAGAAATAGATAGCAAAGGAGATCATGGGTTCAAACATAGATTTAACGATTGGATATCAAACTTAAACAGCTCGAACAGCTATACAAATACAATATTCTAATTTCTAATTATAAAAGTGTATTATTAATATTTATAATGAACCTTACGTCTTATAATATATTTTTTTTAATAATAAATCATTATTCTAAAAAGTAGGGTTTTATTTAACAGAAAAATGTTAATAAAATTTTTTTTTTTCTTTTCATCACAGCACTAGTGGTGTAATAGATGTCCTTACGAAACTATAGAACTGCAAAAATTTTTTATGCGTTATTAAAAGTGGCAAATGGTTTACATTAGAAGTTGGCTAAATACTCCGGTTAATTGTAGTTGTTTCAGTAAAAATACTAGGAGTTTTAATTTTTAACTCTATCTGACATCACATTCTGACATTTACAATACTAATAAGGGATGTCATCGAAGTATGCAACCCAACATACAGCATGGCGCCAAATTTTTAAATTTAAATTATGAATATCAAATTACGATCCCATATTAATACAATTATCAAGCACTTAACTCGATTTTTGTTTAGGTACTCATAAAATTAAATACAGCTGACTTTAAAAGCTGTCTAAAATATATGAAACTGTTAAAAATGCATATAATTTTGATTTAGACACTTTTATAGTGACCAAAATGTTATATAAACATAGCAAAAATCATATCAATGTGTTAAATTTTATATGAGTTTGATTTAATATTATTTATTATTCATGTTGACTAATCGTATAGTAATTATACTTTCCTGCTATATTAAAGAAATATGTATTTCCTGTTTCAGTAAAGTAAGTAATTAATTGTTTTGAAATATCTTTTGAGACATTAAAAAAATAAAAATCGTTATAATATTCAATAAAATACAGCAATTACAGTCCACATCTAATTTTTCTGCAGAGTACCTTTCGCTCTATATAAAACAATATTATTGTTGATAAATAATCAAAATGTAAAGAAATAAAAAATAGGCTCAAAAAGAAAAATAACAAGGATTGGATAGGTATAGGTACACATCTACTTTCAGCAAGTAATAGAGTAGAACTCTGTCAACTAATAATTCATCCTACAAATGTTCCTTGAGAAAACAGGAAATTTCATTCTAAACCATTCAACTTTGGTTTCGCAGAACGAGCGTGACCATTCAAGGGTTAAATTCTAATCAAACAGTGGGAATGTATGAAGATTTTCTCGTTTCAACTTTTTTCTAAAGTATTTTTAAATCTTTTAATTAACGGAATGTGTTAGCCTAAAAAATTACCTTGGACCTAGTGACCTAATTCAGAAAAAATATTTCTACAATTAAAAATTGACTACAAGAAATTCGAATTTCATTGAAAACCATTTTTTACGTTGACAATAATTAAAACATTTAATTGGTATCACTTAAACTGATTGATAGCTGATGATAAAAATTACAACTATTATCAATACATATCAGATATTTTTTATCCATAGATCTACTTCTTCTTACGACATTGAAAATGAATCATATTGGAAATTATTAAAATTGAAGCCAAAAACGTTGTACAACTTGTAACTTATGTATGCACCATGTGCAACTTAAATGAAAGCCTCGCATGCTTATAAATATGTAAACTATAATTTCACTTTTACAAAACAATTAAAGCAACAATAATTAGCAATCACATCTCAAGAGTAACAAGTTGTTCTAATTAAATCAAGATTTGATTACCACCAACATTTTACTTTTCCCCGATACAAAAATACTGTTGTAATAACTATAAATATTTACATATTTTTTTTTAACAGCAGAAAATAAGTTGTATCCTATATGTTATGAAAATAAACTTATACATATGTAAATATATCATTTGCATATAATTTACCAGGGCAAGCTGTTGTTTAAATAGATAACAATGTTAAGTGATTACAATTATTAAATAAAATCATTTTTAAGTAGGTAGAATCCTTTTCTAGGGAGCAATAATTTAAAAATATATATCGAATAATATGATAAGTCAAAATTAATAAACGAACCTTTGTTGGTTCAAATAATCTTATCTCTAATTAAGAACATACATAATTAAACAAACATCTAAAGACATTCCTGCATGTTTACTGAATGAAACTAGCATTTATCTGAAGATATAAATAACACAATAAAACTAATGTGACGGTATAATGAACTTAAATAGAAAAGTCACATACCTTCTGCTGCGTCTTCATATTCCAACAATTTCTGTTCAGCTGTCTTTCGGGCACCTTTTTCTCTTTCATACTGAGTTACTAATTGCTCGTTATCTTCCCTTAGCAATTCTAACTCTACGTCTTGCTCCTACAACCCATATGTTCGAATTTGTGGAAAACTAAGATTAAGAGCCAACATATTACCTGATTCTGTTGATAGGCAGCGTCCAGGCATTCCAACACGTTGACGAGTAAAGGCATTAGGGTTTTCACAACATCCTCATCGTACCTTGCTATCATTCGTTCGAATTCTTGGTAAATACTACCTGCCAAGGACTGCACTTTTTCCGACATGACGACATGCGAATCTTCGTGTGTTCCATAGACCGTTTCGCCCCCCAGGCCGAGGCTACCCCCGGAATCTTCCAAATTCATACCTGTATTTTCTCTTTATGAATCTACTTTTAGTATCGAATCTAAATTGCACATATTAACGCTTTGACGTTAGATCGATCAATTAATGATTAATGCACAACCGAAAATAGCATCGAAATACATGGCTTAACACTGTTTTTCCTCAATGAATTTTTGTTACACCCACCGTTTTTGACAAATCCGTCACATCTCATCTGGGCGAAAAACCTTTTCTACCATGTTTGCTTTGTTGCCAAAAAGGATTTGCGCAGTAACGATAACAAAATCCCTAGACAGCAAATTTTTTTATTATGTGAATTTGGCGAATTTCAACAGATCACTTCAGTTTTTGCTGCAAATTTTTGTGTAACAGTGTGAGATGAGAAGGAAAAATATTTAGACTTATTAGCTTAGCTCACTTTTTTGTGAAGAGAATGAATATAACTTACACTCATAAACACTTAATACCTAATCTATCTTTATTAACACTGAATATTTACTTTATATACAGTATTTTAGGATTGAAGTTAGAGAAGAAAATTTAATGTTAATAAATTTTTAAATTTTCGCGCAGTTTCAAGCACTTGTTGGCAACAATACCGGAAATAACAATTCAATTTTTGGAGACTAGTTCATTACGTCATTGTTTATTATAATTCTGTTTTTCTCTCTTTTTAATGTAACGTGGTTGACAAAGATGGAAATATCAAACTAGGGACGCAACAGCGCCTTTGCACTGTTGCGGTTAATCAATTATTTGTGTGAACTTCCGGCAGGTTTCGTTTGGATAACGGCCATATTGAATTTTAATGTTGATTGTGACAGGTTACAGGATTGTGACGTTATTAAAGTGGTGTTTTTCCGAATCTTTGCCGGTGTTTCTTTCATTTACCACATCTTAGAGTGGATATATGGTGACTTCTAGCGTCGTTTGTGTTTCTTTCTGATATATTTTAACAGTAATATATGGTTTGTGGTTGAACACTTGGCATTTTGTCGATATTGCGAACAATTTCACAATGTCGGATATAAAGTCATTCCTACATCAATTTTGTCAGAAGAATAAAGTAGACCCTGCTTTTGAAGTACGACCTACAGGCAAGCATCCCATATTCCTATAAATGCAGTTTGTAATTTTTATCTTAATTAATTTTAGGTCCAAAACACCGCCAGAGGTTTTTATGTGAAGTTCGCGTTGACGGTTATAATTATGTCGGCGCTGGAAATTCCACCAACAAAAAAGACGCCCAAAGCAACGCCGCGAAAGACTTTGTCTCTTTCTTGGTACGACAAGGATTCGTGAACAAAACCGAAGTTCCTGTAGATATTGACGCTGCCCCTTCACCTGCCATTCACAGTAAGTAATTCATATTTAAATCATTTGTTGTACTACTCATGTTGGAAAATCAAATTTTAGATGGACCACAAGAAGATGTGCAGAGCGGCCCACAGCATTCGGTTTTCGGTCAAGGCATGGGTCCTTCGAGTTTCGGAGAGGCATATCGTCCCAGAGGTAGAGACGATAGCAATTGGCATTACATGGACAGGGCTCAGGAACAGAAAAAGATTGAAGAGGCCGAAGATTTGGATGTCAATGCGCAAATCCACGGCAATTGGACAGTGGAGAATGCCAAGTCAAAACTGCATCAGTTTATGCAATCTAACAAAATCCATGCAGATTACAAGTACACGCAAGTTGGTCCTGATCACACCAGGTTTGTAATAATGAACGATTTTTGATTAATTATGGTAGAATTTTTTTTTATTTTCGTTTAAGCTTGATGCAGAATGAGCCTGAGGGCCATTCTGTACAAGCTGCATGAATTCATTTATTGATACAATTTGCAAAGAAGATATGGCTCCATTGGACAAATTCAGTGGACCCGTGAATTTTTTGCAATTTGTGGAAAATATTTGAAGCTTGTTACGAAAACTAAATCGAGAGCAGGAGGTTTTGATTTTATGGCAATAACAGAATTTTAGGGTTAGAATTCTGTTGTTGGATCAATTTTTTTTTAATATATTTAAAAAACCTGAATTGAGGTTTTTTGAATAACAAGTAGCCGACACATTGGAAGATCTAATACTTTTTATAAACATACGTAAGAAATTGCTGCGGACGTGCAATATATAGGGTGATTTTCAAGTTACCATTTACTGTAAGAATCATGAAGCAAAATTTTTATATATTAAAAACTGTCAAATACTTTCGACATGAATCAAGGAACGTTTTGTGCTTCTTGGTTCTTTCCACGTGCCTGGAAAGAATTTTAATGCCCACTTTTTGCCATTTTGCATGTTTACTAACAAGGTACTTTATATAAACAGTATTTAATGAAATTAAACAAGGTGCAATCACAAATAGACCAAGATTTATTTTATTTTTCCGTTATTTATTGATGCCTACTTAAAAAAAATATGTTTCAACCAACCATAAGCCTTTCTCTTTGGGCTTCAGATACACAGTGTTTATGAAAATTGGACCACGGTCAAATAAAGAATGGAGTAAATTGATTTTACTTAACATTAAATATTAAAACGTTTTTTGATGACACTTTTAACAAGAGTGTTATTAGAATACTAATTTATGAAAAAAACCATATAAACATTTTAGTCTCAAAATTCATGGATTTAAAAAAAATGTTTTGATTAAACTTTTAATAAGGATCTATTAGGACACTAATTAACGGGAAAAAATACAGGGTGTTTAAAAAACCAAACAATCTCCAAAAACCTTCAAAATTTATGGAATTTAAAAAAAAAATGAAACAGCATCAAATAAAGATGACTGGATCCAACTTTTAAAATAATAATGTAACCAAACTCAAAAAAAAAAAATCAAATTGACGGAATTTAGCATTTTTTTGAGGAAATGCCAGCCACTCCTAAAAATTATAGAGTGCCAGACCTTCTCACCAGAGAAAGATCAGTCACAATCCTACAAAATAATAATGATTACAGTATACTAAAAATCTTATTAAAATAACTCTGAAGAGACATATTGTTCAAAGAATCTAAAAAAAAAACGTCTAAATTCTTTGGAAAAACGAAATTTGTTTCCACGTTTTTTTTATTCAGTTTATTTTTTTTTTATATCAAAAATATCAACTTGGAAGTCGCCTTGTATAACTTATTATTGAAAATAATTAATAAAAAAATTGAAGAATATGCTTACCCCGAATCAACAGAAAAGGACAGAATTTATAGTTAAAACAAAGAAAATCATAATTTAATTTTTAAATGAGTTTATTTCAAAGTAATATATAGCGTTTTTGAAATTTTCAAGATAAAAAAATGCATATCGTTATTTTTCCAGGTGAAACGTGTACTTTCAACCTCTTTCTAAGGCTTTTTATTGGAAAGTGTTGAACATTACTGATATTGCAATTTATTTTATTTTTTTATTAAATAATAGAAAAAAGAACTGCTTACTATAAATCAGTGCTAAGTAATTTTACAAATATTGCTCGAAATTATTTCTATAAATTAATAATCATGCTTCTAAGCGAGGGTGTAAATCATGACACATGTGCCATTACTTACTGTATGTAATTTTGTCGGCTGTACAAAAAAATCCATTATTGAAGATTGGTAATACGCAATATTCGCTAATTCTTGATTTTGATAAGCCATTTTAAAATAAATTGACATAAATCATTCTACAGTCAAGGAGAGAAGTTTACACCCGCGCTATTAATCATACTGACCTGGTTTCTTAATGAAAATTGTTACACGTTACCAGTTTGTTACTTTCTTATAACTTTTTACGTCTATGTATATTTGAGATGAACTCATGCTCTGTAGAACTGATCAAAATACTAATTAGAACACATATTAATTATTTGCTCTCGATTTATGTTTTCATACAGGTTTCTGTGGCAAACGAGTAGATGTTGTTAATAACTTACACTCTAATGTGAGTATATTACCGGTTCTTGCAAAGTATTTGCATTAATATATTTCTCTGGTTCGTAGGACATTCGTCGCAGAGATTACGTTCTTTGTCAAACAATTAGGCCGTACCATTTACGGCCGTGACACCGGATCAAACAAACAGTCGGCCAGTAAAAGTTGCGCTCTATCCGTCGTGAGGCAGCTATTCCATCTCGGTGTCATCGAGGCTTTCTCTGGTAAGTAAAGCTTAAATCTGTCCGTATTTATTACTAATTTTAAACATTCAGGTACGCTAAAGAAGGAAAAAACGGCTCCGGAGATGCCTCCGTTTGAAGTGAGGATCTCCCCACAGCTGAACAAGCTAGTCGGAGAGTGTCTGGAAGAATTGAATATCATGCCCACCCCTTTGACGTCGGACCAGCCCGACCAGCCAGTGTCGCTACTGAGCAGCCACGTCCTTGACGATTTCCACCCTGCCAAGCCGACGGTGGCCGGGGTGGTGCCGTGGTCCCCGCCCCAACCCAACTGGAATTGTTGGACGGGTTGCAACATTGACGAGGGGTATCTGGCCACTGCGACGCTGGAGAACCTTAGTGAGCAGATGCTCACCGAGGCCAAGGAGAGGGCGAATAGGAACCCCGACATAAAGACGAGCAATGCGAATAGGGAGAAGTTGCCCGTTTATAGCATGAAGGGCACCATTATGGAGGCTATTAACGAACATCCAGTCATTATTATAAGGGGAAACACCGGTTGCGGTAAGTTTTTATAGCAAAAATCGTACTTTTTTCAAACAATGAAATAATTTTTAAATTTTATATATTTATGTTATTTTTTTAAATAAGAACTTTTGTTATTAAATATTCCAATCAATTAAAAATAAAATAAATTTAAAAATAAGATAAATAATATAATTTATAAAAATAAACATACACGAGGACAAATGAACTACTAAAGTAGTAATGGAAAGAAAAATATGTAAGTGAGTAATAAGCTGAGTTAGTGACCCGTGCATGTTTTAAAAACCCACAAAGGTTATGGACGACACTATCAGGAATCAGGAATATTTTTTCCACAAAACTGGTATTTATTTTTGTTAGACAGCTATCCACATGTACAGACATATGTAGTTGTTTTATTTAGGATTTTCAATGCATTAGCCGTCCCTGCATTTCCAATAATCGAATCCGGTAGTTTTACTTAGTTGCAGCTCCTATCTTCTATGATGTAACATTCTTGATCTACTCTCTGCATTTGTTGTATTTAAGACTTCCGAAGCAATTTGTCATGCTTGCGTATGCGATTACCGTGATTTTAATAACGATGATAGTGACCCCTATAAGCAGCTCCTATTTTCTATGATGTATTGATCTAGATTTGTACACCGATTGGATTACGGGATTATGGACAATTACGTTAACAAGCGCCTTTCCCTCTCATATGGTTCAGATTTCAAATGGCATTTGTAGTCTACTTTATGCCTCAGAATATTATATTCTCGCTTCTATAAAAATACTTATTCAAGCTTATACGTTATAACATTCGCTTTAAATAGCACAGGTAGTTTACACTTTTCAGCAACAACAGTTTTGTAGTTACGAAGATTTTACTAAACGCTGATAATTCGTAGCCGCAGCTTCTATATCATATGATGTATTGATTGAGATTTAAATACAGATTGATCAGTTTACATTATAAATGCCTTTTGGAGTTTTTTGGCTTCCAAATGAAGCAAGAAAGTTGTATTCTGGCAAACACATTTTTTTTAAAGTATCTAGGGACCTTAATGAATATTAGTCTATACTTTTCTAGCAAACTTGTTTAAACAAAATAAATTTAGAATTGACTTTTCCACCTCCCAATAAATTTTATTTGTCGATTAAATCAGTATTGGTCTCATAAAATATATATGACGGATAAATTTAATTCACAAATAATTTACGCTTTGAAGGTAAGACCACCCAAGTCTGCCAGTTCATCTTGGAGGACTACGTCATGTCGGGCCAGGGTGCCTGGTGTAACATCGCCGTGACCCAACCGAGACGTATCTCCGCCGTATCAGTCTCCGAACGTGTAGCCAACGAAAGGTGCGAGGAACTAGGCCAGAGTGTCGGTTATTCCGTTCGTTTCGAGTCGATGCTTCCCAAACCCTACGGTTCCATCATGTTCTGCACCGTAGGCGTCCTCCTGAAAAAGCTAGAGAACGGTTTGAGGGGAGTAAGCCATGTGATTGTGGACGAGATCCACGAGCGCGACGTCAACAGTGACTTCATCATGGTCGTTCTGAGAGACATGATCCATACTTATCCAGATCTGAGGGTTATACTTATGTCGGCCACCATCGACACTACCCTCTTCTCCAAATACTTCAACAATTGTCCGGTCATCGAGATTCCCGGTAGGGCGTTCCCGGTTAAACAGTATTTCCTAGAGGACGCCGTTGAGCTGACGAAATTCGTACCGCCGACTGACACCAGAAAGCGTAAGAATAAGAGTAAGGACGATGAGGACGACGAGGGCATTGGTGGGGATGAAGGCGACGAGAATCTTAATAAGGTAAGCCGATTGTGATAATGATTAAAAAACTTCTTTGATTATCTTCTACTGTTTTTTATTTATGCAGTGTTTTGAAAAAATCAACATTGATTTCAAAAATAAAATTTTAATTTTATATCTTTTGCGAAATACAGGGTATTGCGTTTGAAACTTGATATACGTATATTTTTTAAGATGTTAATAGTGTTTTATGATTGTTTTTGATTTTCTTCTGGAGGGCGCCAGCTGCAATAATTTTTAAATTTTATATATTTTTATTTTTTTAAACCAGCACTTAAAAAATAAGTTAAATAATATAACTAATAAAAATAAACATAAAAAATACACGAGGACAAATGAACTACTAAAGTAGTAATGGAAAGAAAAATATGTAAGCGACTAATAAGCTCTGTTAGTGATCCACTCATGTCTTAAACTCACACAGAGGTTATGGACGACACTACCAGAAATAACATGTATGATATTTTTTCCAAAAACTGGACTCTACCCACATATACAGATATACTCTGCAGTTCTTGTATTTAGGATTTCCAATGCATTGACCCTCCCTGCATTCTCAATGAACCGGTAGTTTTACTTAGTCGCAGCTTCTATCTTCTATGATGTATCGGTCAAAATTTAAATGCCGATTGGTACATTATTTCACAACACCTCCTCGTATACGGATAATGGTGAAGATAATATCTTTTTGCAGAGTGTGACCGGAAACTACTCCGAAATGACGAAGAACGTGATGGCCCGAATGACCGAGAAAGAAGTTAGCTTCGAACTTTTGGAAGCTCTCTTGCAGTACATCAAAACTCAGGGTATACCTGGCGCGGTACTGGTATTCCTCCCAGGTTGGAATCTCATCTTTGCCATGATGAAGCACTTGCAGCAGCATCCGGTATTTGGCAGCACTTCATACTGCATTTTACCGTTGCATTCGCAGATCCCCAGGGAGGACCAGCGGAGGGTGTTCCAGCCCGTTCCGGACCACGTTACTAAAGTAAGTAGTAGGAGTACTAATTTTTGGAATCTCGACGTTTCTACGGTCTTCAAGAACGCATCTGGAACCAAATCAAACACAGGAACGTATTAGAAAACGGCATAATAAAGATACTACAAAAATTATAAATTTGTCAATATTTTATTATTTGTAATTTTCAGGTTATTTTAGCAACAAACATCGCGGAAACGTCCATCACGATCGACGACGTCGTATTCGTCATCGACAGCTGCAAGGCCAAGATGAAGATGTTCACGTCGCACAACAACATGACCAGCTACGCCACCGTCTGGGCCTCGAAGACCAACCTGGAGCAGAGGAAGGGACGGGCAGGTCGCGTGCGTCCCGGCATTTGCTTCCATTTGTGCTCCAAGGCGAGATTCGACAAGCTAGAGGAGCACATGACCCCGGAAATGTTCCGAACTCCCTTGCACGAGCTCGCCCTCAGCATCAAACTGCTGCGCTTGGGCTCGATAGGGCACTTCCTCAGTAAAGCAATCGAACCGCCACCGTTGGACGCCGTTATTGAAGCCGAGGTACTTTTGAGGGAGATGAAGTGTTTAGATCAAAATGACGAGTTGACGCCCCTGGGCAGGATTATAGCCAAGTTGCCCATTGAACCCAGACTGGGTAAGATGATGGTGTTGGGGTGTATATTTATGTGTGGCGGTCCACTCGCCACTATGGCCGCTAATTCTTCGACATTCCCCGAGATTTTCACCTTGGATATGGGGCAGAGGAGGCTCAGTTATCACCAGAAGGCTTTGTCCGGGGACAGGCATTCCGATCACGTGGCCATGTTGACGGCTTTTGAGGTAAGAATTTGGGAATTATTATTTATTTACAGGCCAGAATCCAATTCTGAATAAGTACTATAATGTAAAATTGTTGCCAATACTATAAGAGAACTGAAAAAATTTAATGATAAAAAATACAAGTAAAAAAAATAAAATTGGAAAAGAACAACTACAAAAATACAAAAAAAAAAAAACGAAAGCTACAGAAATTGTTGAACTTAAAATGAGTATTAGAAAATAAAGTATGTTTGATTCTTGAGAAAATGTAATTTAGATTTGATTTACATGGTGATTTTGAAGGTGAGGCAGTAATTTCAGTTATTGTCTACTTTTTCGGATTTTTGGACAAGGAAATTTCTGTACACATCGTTTAATTTTGATTACACTTTGCGTACACTAAATTAACACACAAGTTTGTTATTATTATCAAACACACGGGCCATTGTTGTATTACTCTGTGAGCAAATTATGCTAACACAAAATAATACTACGCACCCACTACAAAACACCAACATCATAACAATAACACAATTTGTTTATAATAAGTATGTTGGTCGTCTAATGGACATTTATAAACTAGACTAAAGGGAAGCATAACATTCAACAAAGAGAACTGGAAAAATTAAATGATAAAAAACAAATTAAAAAAAAAATGGTAAAGAAAAATTACAAAGATACAAATAAAATCTATAAAAATCTAAAGTACTTATTAAAATTATTGTTGAACTTGAAAGAAAGTATAAAAAAAATAAAATATGTTTGATTCTTGAGAAAATTAATTTGGGTTGGATTCGTTGTGTTAAAAAACAAATTATTGTGTAAAGGGATGAAATCCACAAGGAAATTCCTGACATAGTCAAATTTTGATGACACTCTTTATACTATAATAACATACACAAGCTTGTTATTATCAACACACATTGTTACATCAATCAGGAAATTACGTTTAACACAAAATGATACTATGCACACACTACAAAACACCAAAATGATAACGATAATACGATTCGTTTATTACATATACGTTGGTTATCTAATGGAACTTTAAAGTTATAAATTAGACTAAAGGAAGTGTGACATTCAACAAAGACTGCGCACAACTTATCGATGACATATTAATAGAGATTCGAAAAGTACAAACATTTTCTCCAGTCTGCAATGAGAAAAAAGCATGATTTCTTGTGTTAAAGCAGTCGGACAGAGAAATAGATGCTTGTAACTGTGGAATATCTGTTTATTTCATTTTATTTTCTTCACTCTGTGTCCGTTAATTACATAAACGGAAATCAAACAAAATAAAATAGATATAAGTTTGAAATACAAATGGGAGTGTACATGTCCTCAATTCAGTGATATTTCATTAAGTCAGTCCACTCTTCACTTCCTCGTAAAGTATCCCTTCTACCAACGCTCTTCTTCCTGCCTACTCACTCGAATATCGATGGCTGGTTTGCCATGAATTGTTGCATCAGTTTCTATGTATCTCAATAGGTGTCGCAAATTTGATTTTTGTAGGAAAATTTGAAATCTTACTGCAATAGGACAATATTGTTTAGATTGTGAATACTTGCTGATACAGCCACCATTGTTTATCCAGCAGATGTCTGACATACTTTGTTCTTCTTACACGTTCTGAACCTGCAGGCTGATTTAAATTGTTTAATTTAAAAATGTCTTATTCAAATTATGAATTAGCAGTTATGGTGTTAATGTGTGACATTGTACCAAAGGTCCATTTTCAATATTCCAATTTTTGTAGAATTTGTATAGATTTATGCTAGTTAATTTCTATTATTTTTTAGTTCATGTCAGTCCTATTTCAACATTTTCTAATGGAGAAAAGTAAACATTTCAACTTGATTATGCACGTGCATAATTTTCTGTTTGATTTGACAAGTTTCTTATCTTGAAAATATTATTTTCAAATCCTATTCTGTTACTTTAGAAATGCCTTTTATTTTGTTTTCTAAGCTATAGTCATTGTATAAATTTATCAATTTCACAAGTTTTGACGTTTTCAACGCCACAAAAGAAAAATCTTTAGAATAGAAGGGAACTCGCACAAGTTGGCAACACTTTGTGGTTGTGCGTGGGCATATACAGACTGACGATAAATTCTTAAATCTGCAGTATTCCACGAGAATCAGTCATTGACGTTTTCAAAAATTGTGATGTTAATACTTTGACCAATTAAAATAATTTTGAATTTATTTCTCTGAGGGCACTACCTATTTTTTGAATTACTAGAAATCAGTGACACACGTAATAAAACAAATATTATTTAATTTGGGTAAACTGTCACATCTCGTTCTGCTTTTATAGTTGTGGGACCAGGCGAGGCAGGGAGGCGAAGAAGCAGAGCTCCGCTTTTGCGACTTCAAGGGCATCAGCATGCCCACGATGCGAGTAACGTGGGAGGCCAAGCACCAGCTGCAGCAGATCCTGAACAACGTCGGTTTCCCAGAGGAAACTCTGGCGCCCATTCCCATGGAAACCGTCGGTCCCGATCCCAGATTAGACGTGGTCATGTCTCTCATGTGCTACGGCCTGTATCCCAACGTGTGCTACCACAAAGAGAAGAGAAAGGTGTTAACGACTGAAAGCAAAGCCGCCCTCATCCACAAGACCTCGGTGAATTGCAGCAACATGGACCAGGGATTCCCCTATCCCTTCTTCGTGTTCGGCGAGAAGATCCGCACTCGCGCAGTCTCTTGCAAGCAGATGACCATGGTCACTCCTTTGCACCTCTTGCTGTTTGGTTCCAGGAAGGTGGACTGGGTGGATGGCGTCGTCAGATTGGACAACTGGATAAATTTGAAGATGGATCCTGAAGTGGCCTCCAAGATCGTCGCTTTGAGGCCGGCACTAGAAAGTCTCGTCATCAGGGCTTCCAAGGAACCCGAGCAGATCTTGGAAATGGGACCGACAGACTTAAAGGTAAGTTTTTTTAATATGCAGGGCGTTTGGACATTTTTGTCAAGATTTAGGAAGTGATTTTATTAATGAAAGTGTCGCTTGAATATCTTATGATGCTTCCTCGAACTAAATCTTAAAATTATTTTATTCATTAGTATTTTCACATAGTTTCTTTCTAAGTGGGCATTTTTACTTCAAATTTGGTGTATTTATTGGCCCTCATCAACCAGGAAACAGAACGTTTTTATTTGACACAATCAGTGATAAACAATCTGGCAACAGTGAATCTTGACTTGACGTTTTTAATACATATTTACAAGAATTAGTAAACAGACCTTTTTTTACCTAAATACACGAGTGAATATTTTTGAATCATTATTTAAACCTTCTTCAGACTGGCGGTCTTGATTTATTCACAGTTTTTCTCGGTGTTGGTTTGATGTGACGTTACGAAAGATATTTTCCTTTTTAAATAATAATTTGTACTCAATAAGGGCCTATCACATAAATCCGTAGATTTTCCAAATGAAAACTAATGAATCATTCTCTTTCAGGTGGTGTCGACGATAAAGGAGCTCTGCAAACTCCACGCAGGCAGTTTCGAGATAGAAAGGGCAAAGACCAGTTTGCTCGCGTCCAAGAGACCGCCCAGGGGCCACACAATCGGCGGCTACAGCGGTCCCCCGCCTAAATTTGGTAGGGGCCGCGGTGGCGGTTTCAGAGGTGGTTACGGCGGAGGTGGCAACGGAGGCGGTTACGGCGGAGGTGGCAACGGAGGCGGTTACGGCGGAGGTGGCAACAGAGGCGGTTACGGTGGAGGTAGCAACGGAGGTGGTTATAATAATGGAGGATTTGGGGGAGGAAGAGGTGGACGAGGAGGTTTTGGAGGAGGAGGAGGAGGCTTCCGAGGAGGTTATGGCGGGGGTCGAGGAGGAAGGGGCGGTTTCAGGGGAGGATATTAGAATTTAGGTACTTCACTATGAATAGCCGTGAAATGTTTTGTATATTTCTTAGTGTTAGAGTATTTTTTATAGTTTGAGTTATAAGTAGGATCAATTTATGAAATTGGTACTGTATAAAGATAGTTTGACGTTTTATTTATGACCTTAATAAATTCTTTTTCATTATTATTTATAAAAACATGGTTTCTTTATTAAATTCGTCGAAAAATGTTGACAGTAGAGAAACAGGAAATTATCAAAGGAAAAATAAAAAAATAACAAATACAAAAAAGTTTTATTTATTTTCAGTGTGCATAATAAATTCGATGCAGTGCCCGATGATGAACGATTCAAATTGTTTTGACAAATATTTATTTATTTATAAAAATTTGTTCAAGTGTGAAATTCAGTAATACACTTACAGAACAAAACAAGAAGATAACGTGAAAAAAAAATACAAAACTATAAATAAAAAAAAAATAAATACAGCTTCTCACTATGCTATAGCTCATAAATTGTTAATAAAAGTTAAATACAATTTAAGTACAGGATGTCCGGAAATAAATGCAAGAGTATCTCTAACAACAAAATAATGAGATGTTGCAAACTTAATCAAAAGTTGATGGTTAAAAAAGTGAAAATTTTATTCATGATATCTGTAAATAACTTAAAAATCCAAATATTTGCATACAATTTGAAGATCGGGGGTTTTGGTAGCGAGAAATTTAAATTTGTTTCTAATTTTGACGTCACTAGTAGAGGGCGCCACTTGTGGCCCATCATAGTTTTAAATGACAGAATTTTTTCGGTTTAGTGTATCCATCTGACTATTGAAACAGTCGACTCCCCTACATTTTTTTATCTGAAAAAGGTATACCTTGTTGAAGTCGTTACGAGCAACCGTTTTTAAAATAATCCAATTTGAAACATTCAGTACACCGAGAAGAAATTGTTTCGGTTTCA
Source organism: Monochamus alternatus (assembly GCA_037114965.1). Lineage (NCBI taxonomy): Eukaryota > Metazoa > Arthropoda > Insecta > Coleoptera > Cerambycidae > Monochamus > Monochamus alternatus. Next base: position 4,634,081 of record CM073426.1, on the reverse strand, counting down.
GGTAAAGAGCCTTTTCCGCTGAATATTCAGCAAAGAGTTACTTGAGAAAGTTATTCAGAATGATAAATTATGGTAACGTGCAAAATTACAAGAAGAACGGCAAGGTTCGATGAAACCGAATTTTCAACAATAGTTTTGTCAAAGCAGGCGAATTTTCTTGTCATTTTGTATGTTACTATATCTAGTATTTTGAATAACATTTCAGGTAACATTTTGCTGAATTTTCAGTGGAAAAGGCTCTATACCTGAAATTAAAACAAATTCTACTCGGTGAATATTTCAAATAAGATTACATATTTCAAAAATGGTTACTCTTAACGACTTCAAGATAAACCTTTTTCAAATAAAATTGTTAGGAGAATCGACTGTTTCAATAATCAGATGAATACATTAAGCCACAAAAAAGTTCTGACGTGCCATAAGTGGCACCCTCTACTGTGACGTCAAAATTAGAAACAAATCTGAATTTCTATTTTGCTCCTTGCATCATATTCACGTTTGATTACACAAAAAAAAAACTAAAGCATTTGACATAATTTATAACGTCTTTTGATTTGTTTTGAAACTTGCAGGATCCTGAAGATGACTATATAAAGGTCGAAACATAGATAGTGTAAAATAAAGGCCTTCTTAGAAAAAAAGTGAATTAAACTAGTTACTATTTTTAAACTACGATATAATATAGTTGTATGTACAAATTAATCCACAATAAACAAGGACGATAGTGATAGTTTTTAAAGAAATTAAATCAATTAACTGCACGAAAATATCAATGGTTTGGAACGAAAAATAGGAAATAAAAGGAATAAAAAAATATTGCAAATATAAAAAATCACATTTATTTAAACAGTTAACAATAACACCCTTTATTTTTTGAAAGTGTAAGAGATAGAGACGCAAAATACAAATTTATAAATATTTTGCAAATGAAAAAAATATAATTTTTACATTATAACACTTCTAATCTGCATCATCCGCTTCCATTTCTTCATCTCCTTCCTCGTCGTCCTGCTCCTCTTTACTAGAAAGCTTCTCAAAATTCCCTGGCTTGGTCCACATCGCTCTTAACTCTAACTTAAACGTTGCCAATTTGTGTTCTAATAATTGTAATAACTTTGCTTGTTCTGGAGTCAAAACGTCACCTTCCTTACACACTACGTAGTCTTTTATCAACGTCACAACCCCTGAAATGTTGGTAAATATTTATTCAGAGCATTATATTCGTAATTCTTCGGTGAGCATAAATTTAAAAAGTTATAAACTATGTTTCTCTTACCTCTATCTAATTTTGTAGGTAATCCCAACTGTCTTACATAGGGCTCTAATGAATGAGGAAACTGTTTCAGGGGCCCTTCATTTAGCTTTATCGTGGTGTTCACTTTGTATCCCGATCGGGCAAAATCTTCAACATGAAAATTTTCAAACCAATCCACCACCTCATCTTTTTTACAATTTGTGAATAGAAGGCCACAAGTTCCCTTAATAAAACTAGACATCTAAAACAAATCAATATAAAATTCCTATATCGTTTTAAACATGAAGTAAGATTAGATGCATAGAAAAATTTTATTTATTTTTTTCACCTTGTGTATATTATCTTCAATTTCGTCTTCTTTAGATCGACCCAATCCCACCGCTATGACTTTATTTTTTCCAAAGAACAACCTGCTCTCTTTCCATTCCTCGCGGACATTTTTTATATGATTGTTCCTAATATCACGGTATTTAAATACATATACACTTTCAAATTTGTTTACACAGTTCCTTACATCCTCGACTATTTTCTGCTTCAGACCTAGTCCCTTTTTAACAGTTTTCGTCAAGTATACTAAAATAAATTTGATTTATTTACCTATTTTGAAGTTAGAATAGTCGAAACTTACCTTTCTTGTCTCGCTTAGATTTAGGCATTATTCATTTAATTTCTAGTTTTTAGTATATTCAATAAATACCATATACTTATATTATGATAAATACACAAGAAAAATATTACCACCACACGAAGGCTTCCAACGATTCTAACCTCTATTTAAACATGCGACAGCGACATGCGTTTATGCGTCAAAGAAATAAAAAGGCGTATCCGTTTAGAAATACAGACAGCATTTTCATTTGCCTATTCATATATCGTTTTATTCGACCGATTTCAAACTGATCAGCACAAAACAAACAATGTAACCACTGCATTTGCTTGCTTTATCTGCTTCTGCCAAAGAATATTAACGTATACGTTAATATTATTTGCTTCTGCTTTATAAACAGGAAAAATTTCATTTATCTATGGGAGTATGTACAGCAATAACAGTAGTAACCATAGTTGCTGCTTTCCAATAGAATATGTTTTTCGCTTAGAGCACACAAACACCGTGCTTGTAACGCAAACACACCCATCAGAACACTAAATTAAAAAAAAAATTGGCGGTTGGAGATCACGAAACACATCCTTAAAATTGTTATCTACTAGTAGTACTAGTACATAAAAATGGATAAAAAAGTATTGTATGTACTCATATGGAGTCGTCAATCATCACTTATAATCACGGTCCGTGGTCCGTACGTTTTTCTTTGAACCATCGTCGGCTAAATCGTTTTCATGCGTGCGATTAGCCCATTCGTATTCAGACAAGGTCAGCCGCTGAGCAAGAATTCAGCTAAATGCGTGCGTTTGATTGGCCTGGATTTCTCAGCGGCTGACCTCGTCTGAATACGCCCAATGGTAGAACTTTCTAAGTGCTAGAGTGTAGCCTATTTTTCTAGGTTTGTGGTGTAGCCCCAGTGCAAGTCTTTTCTAGGTTTGTGCTCCGTGACCGAAATTGTCATTTGTCATTTTTATCGGTAACTGTTTGTCTCTGTGGTGTTTCAAAGTAAGAGGTTAGACGGAATTTGATGAAATATTGTAATAAATTATTTGAAAATGGTGGTATTTACTTGCAATCACTGCGGAGATAGTTTGCAAAAGCCTAGAGTTGAAAAACATTATACTTTTGCCTGTAGGGCTAATAAATCTCTAACATGTGTTGACTGCCTCAAAGATTTTAGGTTAGTTCTTGAGTCAGTTTTGTTTATACTGCAGATCTCTTACATTACTGGGTTTCAGAGATGAAGAATATCAAAGCCATACAAAATGTTTAACAGAAGATGAGCGTTATGCTGCAAAAGGAACTTACGTTAATGGTATCGTAAAGAAAGGTGAAGTTAAACAAGAAACCTGGGTAGAAATGATAAAATCTATTTTGGATACAGAAAACAACTTGAAACCATCATCTCGCAATTTGCTGAATACAATTTCTCATCACAGTAATATCCCAAGAAAAAAACCCAAGTTTATCGTACGTGGTAGTTGTTTCAAAAGATATTAATAATTAGCTAATTTTGTTTCAGAATTTTATCAAAAGTTCTTATGGAGGGAGGGCAAATATTAAAGATGTGGAGGAAGTCTGGAATATTATAGAAAAATATAAAAACGAAAAAGCGAAAAATGGTGAAAACACTAGCGGCAATAACGAAAAAGCTGATGAAAGTCAAAACGGTGATAGTAGTATTAGCGAACAAAAGAATTCTAAGAATAAAGAAAATGAATCGAAGAAACGAAAAACTGTTGAAGCTGAAGATACTCCCAAGAAAAAGAAGCATAAGAAGAATCACGAAATTGAAGGTACTATCGTAGAAAATGAAAATGTCAATGTTGAAAATGTGAAGAATGATCTAAAAAAGAAAAAGAAAAACAAAAGAGATGCAGAAGAAACCGTAGATATAAATGGTGAGGCATTAGGCGAAAATGCAAAGTTTAACTTCCAGGAAAAAATTGTGGAGATTGTCACCACAAAAGGAAGTGTATCTTTAAAGAAACTTGAGAAGAAAGTACTGAAAGCTTACATAAAGCAAACTAATATATCAGAAATTACACCTAAAGCTGTACAAAAATTTCACAAAAACCTGAGAAAAATTCCTAACTTAGAAGTCATCGAAAATAAAGTTACAATTTTGGAAAAAAAAACTGAATAATCTGTAAAAACTTACATTACGATACCAATACATTTAATATTTAATTGTATCTCTACAATTTCCTATTAATTTTGGAAACGAAGAATTGTTTTATTTCTTTACCCATTTTGCACATTCAGTGGTGTTTCCTAATTTTTACAAATCAAATAATTTATCACCTACCTCTAGAATCTAAAGATTTATTTTCTTAAAATTCTGGACATTAATCCATTATATAATCAAGTTATTCAGAGAAATTCAGTAGATTAACAAACAAGGGAGTGAAGAAAAACTTTTTACAAATTGTTATCTTTAATATTAAAAATCTTCTTAATTTGTTTACACCATGTTTGTTCTTAAATAATCATCATCGTTGATCTTAAATAAATGTGTTTTTAAAAATTCTTCAACAGAATCAGTGTTCCATTTTTCTATGGCTACGGTTTCTTGCAAGTGTCCATCCTTATCATATAATTTAATAATAGGATCTAAACCTCTGACGTACTTTATTTGCAAATTGGGGAACTGAGCTGGACGATGACTTTTGATAAAAGCCTGGATTTGAGGATATGCGCCAAATTTGCATGTGCATACCTCGAGAACGGCTTTATGGTACACCTTTTCCGTAGTCCCATTTTCGTCTGGATGACAGCATTCCTTGCAGTGCTCCCTATAATAAAAAAATCACCTAATCAAATCAATAGAGCTATAAAGAATAAAACTTACTTCAATATCTCTAAATTAAACTTGGGTAATTGATCACAAGACGAACAAAGCAAATTTGCTTTGTTAAATCCTAATGCCCAACAGTCATCCGAACTAAATTCAGCGCTGACTGCATCCTGCAAAAAATGAAGTCGTTGAATACACTCATTTAAATGCATTAACGAGGCAACTTACTCTTAAAGCGATACAAATACATATAAATATTAAATATTTCATTTTTCTTATATGAATACGAAAAAGAAATCTAATCACTTAAAGACATAACCTGCATAACCTTATAATTGGTTCTTTTTTTTGTATCACGTCCATAAATGTCATCCAGCTGCTTTACTATTGGTAGATATCAGTTGTTTATTATTTTTTGGCATCTTAAGGGTGCGTTTCAATTGGTTGTTTACAATTAACCAATGAGAACAATATCCGTGTCTGTGAATCACCCAATAAAATCATTAGAGTCAATTTAGCACATTTAAATTTCTGAACGTACTTCAACCTTTAACCTTTTTGGATTAGCCAATTTTAGTGATTTTTTTATTTATTATAAAGATAAAATAGTTTCGTGATAAGATAATCCTAAAATTTAAAGTTCGATTAGAGTTAGTTGAACTCTAAATATCGTATATATGTTTTCAAATTACCGAAATTTGGAACTGGATTCCCAAAAAATAACGTATTCATGTTGGCAACACTTGTGCCCTAATGATTTGATTGATTTGACATTTCAGTGTAGTGAAATTCTAACCAAAATTAACAGTAAGAGAATACGTCCACTTCATGTTGTAAAGGGCAACTATCGTAGGCTTTAATTCATGCATTTCTTCAATGGATTAGAAGAACATATCCTAATGCAGCAAAACACGTGGTGCGTCCACCAAACCAGTGCCAATTATAACATGCTGATGTCCAAGATCACTCCAACATAAACAAGCAACCACTTCTTCAAAATCAGTTTTAGTATGTAGTATGTACCAGCAGCTCTGCTGTAGTAAAAACTTGCTAATAATACTTACGTGATGGGTAGCTGCTGGTGTAAACAGAAAGATGAAGACCATGACACTTATGTTCCTCAAGCTCCAACTAATCACAATATCATCAGTAGCGTTATTCAACAGCCTGTATCACCCGACAGTACTCAATACTCCTTTAGGGTTTCCAAGGCACCAGATCCGTCTTATGTCGATAGACTCGTGCTTGACACGTTAGATGTAATCGCTACCTTGGTAGACAAGTAAGTGACAATGAAATCTGTCATTTTAATTTCATACTTTTTGTTTTTAATAAAGTAATGCTATATTGGACGGCTTTCTAGTGAACAAGATCCTCCGAGCTCCATGGTTCTTCTCCACAATATTGCCGACTACGAAGAAGGTTGGATACAGGTAGTGAATTCATTAATCAGCGTTATTCCGCTACAGGACCCGTTAAGTCCTTCTGTTATTACGCTCCTATTGGACGACTGCCCCTTACCGTCGAAGGAATCCGTGATTAAGGTAAAAAGAAATAGTTTTATACTATAAATTTTGTTTTGGTGTCGTTTGACGGTAATAAAACATTTCAGGTAGTTGATATGTTGAATTTGTCTAAAGAAACAGCGGTCTTAGGCAAGTTGAATCCTCCTAGGCAAAGGAATATCTGCGTGGTGTTGGGTTGCATAGCGGAAAAGCTGGCGGGGCCTAGGAATATGGAGATTCTAAATGATGGCACTATAGACTATTTACTAACGAATTTAGTAAGTATTTCGATGAAATATTGTATGTTCCATGCTTAGTAAGTAGTTTGTTTGATACAAATATTTATGTGTGTTCTTTTTTAGAGGCAAGACACTGATCCAAACGTTATCTTATTTTCGCTGATAGCTCTGGAGAAGTTTGCGCAAACTAGTCAAAACAAGATTACTATTTTAAAAAAACTTACAGATTTGCCCTCTTGCCCCATTTCGGCTTTAGAAGCCTGGAAGGAGGAAAATCATTACGTCAAACGCCAAGTAGGGTTCTGTGCTCAATGGATACTTGATAATCTCTGTAAGCACCATTAATTTTCCTTCCCTCAGGCTAAACGTTTATTTACGTGTTGATTTTTTCCAGTTGTGTTGGACAATCGTAGCTACACTTACCAGATGGTGAACATGGACAATATAAACGCAATGTTGAACACTAGCGACGTCAGCGAATACTTAAAGATTTCGCCCGACGGTTTGGAGGCCCGCAGCGATGCATACTCGTTTGAGAGCGTGCGGTGCACGGCCCAAGCGGACGCGGGGGTGTGGTACTATGAAGTATGCATCATCACCCCGGGGGTAATGCAGATCGGTTGGGCGACGAAAAACAGCAATTTTCTCAATCACGTAAGTAAAATGTCGTTTCGGTCCTAATTTTTTCTCATTGCAATTAAAACGTCTAGGAGGGGTACGGAATAGGGGACGACAGGTATTCCCTAGCGTATGACGGGTGCAGGAAGCTGATATGGTACAACGCAAAGTCAGATCCGCAGAATTTACCCCGGTGGAGGGCGGGCGATATCCTGGGCTGTCTCCTAGATCTGGACACCCAACAAATTGTGTTCTCCGTGAACGGAACGAGCTTACCACCATGTATGCATGTGTTCACAATGGCAAAGTAAGTTTCCTAAGCGCAAATTAAAATTCGGAATAACTACGATTTCCTTTGTTCCAGATCTGGTTTCTTCGCCGCAGCGAGCTTTATGTCATTCCAGCAGTGCCGGTTTAACTTTGGCGCCGAGCCTTTCAAGTATCCTCCCAAGGTGGCCTATTCCACGTTTAACGAACACGGCACTCTGAGGCCCGAGGAGAAGGTCGTTCTTCCCAGGCACATCCTCCTCAGTCAGTTACGGCAGCAGAAAATAGGAGAGGACAGCTGTACGCTCTGCTACGATCAAAAGGCATCCGTGCGGCTGATTCCTTGCGACCATTCGTAAGTCATTCATTTAAATATATTTGTTTTTCATATTTATATACATTCATTTCCATTCGTTTATGTTTATAATTTTTTATTTATTATTTTTGTAGTTTATTTTTAATTTTTATGATTTATTAATTTTTAAAAAAATTTTATTTGTATTAAATTTTGTTAGTTTATTTTTTATAATTTATTACATTTACATTAGCTGACATTTATAAATACATAATAAATAAAATAAATACATAAATATAATAGTCAAAATACATTCATTTACATACAAATTTGTTTACATTTAAATACATTTATAATTCGTCATTCATTTAAATACATTCGTTTACATTCATTTCCATTCATTCACATTAATAGTTTTCCGTTCGTTATTTTTTTAGTTAATTTTTTATAATTTATTTTGTTTACAGTTATAAATATATATAAAAAAAAAATCATAAATAAAATAATAAACATACATTTGTAGGTCACTCATTTCTAATCGTTTACATTTATAGTTTTCCGTTTATTAGTTTTATAGTTTATATATTTTTGTTTTTCATTTATATATTATTTTATTTTTTAGTATTTTTTATAGCTTGTTTTGTTTACATTTATAAATACATAATAAATAAACTGAAGACATAAATACAATAATAAACATACATTCATTTATGTTTAAATTCATTTACATTTAAATACATTTGTCATTCATTTTCCCCTCATGACTTGATCGAGTTGTAAATTTTCACTTGTGCCGGTAACATATCTACTACTTACGGCAACAGGTCTAACCACACTTAATTGACAGTTGACAATTGTAAACTTTCAGTTGTTGCTGTGAAATTCACACTTGCTGCGTTGTTGACAATTGACAGCTGTCAACCATAAATTTACATGAATTTTATACCTTTCTGGTTTTTTCTTCGACGTTTTTCTTTTATTCTTAGGGGTTTCTGTTTGTCGTGCGCTAATCAGCTAGTGGAATGTCCGATGTGCAGGTCACCGTTTCAACTGATAGTGGAGGATAATCCGTCGTCATGACGAATAAGGTGTCGTGTGATGTGAAACTCTACGAGATATATTTTTTAATTATTATTACAGTAATTTTTGTACAAATTTGTTGCATCATATGCGTGAGGCGGGTGTAATTTGAATATTTTATTTATTTTAAAAACCAAGTTATATTATACAATAACTACTTTATTCGTGTGAATATTGAGAGTAATTTTTATCTGTAAATTTTATGAGGTATATATGTATATAGTGGTCTGAGGCTTGTATTTTACGGGATGTAAATGTGGAGGAAATTTTTTTGCAGATGTATATTTTTTGCATAGAAAAAATATATAAATTGTTGTTTTCTCTTCACCGAGCATAAATCTTTGAAAATATATTTTAATGTTATGATTATCTGACGTTTTATTGTGTTCTCTTTTACCAAAGCGTAATACTTGACCATTTATCAAGTGCACGTTAATTAATACCACGATTTACAAAACAAGGTAGAAAATATTGTCAAATGAAAAAAAATATGTTTTCATGGGCACTGACAATGTTTTGTACTTACTGAAATCGTTATATACTAATTTCGAACAAGAAATGTCAATTTTATAATGCTTGCCGTAATAAATAGATTTTTCAAAAACACATTTCACACAAAATATTCCATTTTCTGTAATAAAAATACTATCAATATTAACATTTTGTTTCAATTAAAACATTTTGTTTAAAACCAACAGTTTTATAACCTACTAAATGGAACCAGAAGGACATATACCACTGAAATACACTTTTGGGTAACTTTTTAAAAATCGTATGTTATTGCCAAATACTTTAAAAACAGAAGCATATTCATTGCCAAGTTGTAGAAGCTGATGAAATGAGCTGTTCTCATGAATTAAATGTGGCGCTTCGATCAGTTTTTTAATTTTTATGGGTTGGTACGAGAATTAAATTAAGCTTTTCACCAAACTTGGGCCATGAAAAACTTTTCCACGCCAAAATAATCACTATAAGTGTCACGATTAAAAAAAATTCAGAAAATAAGAAGGTATTTATCAAAGTATAGTAATTGTAAGTGTTTCACGATCAAAAGTGCTGCCCTGTATTGTCGATTTATTGTAGTATTTGGAATCACGTGTCTTCGCAAATGCTATGTTTTGATGCTGGAACAAAATGGCGGGTGAGTAAACTGTTGGATTTTATTTCTCGAATCAACCCGAGTGACATTTAAATTATTTTTTTAGATATTTCTCTAATTCATGATGACTGTTTGGATGATTCAGATGAAGGTATGATTTGCTAATATTTACGATGTTTGAGTACTATAGCTGTCACTTTCACGTTCTGTTTCGTTTCTAAATTGGTTTAGGTTAAAAGTATTTCCTTTTTTTATAAATTAATCCCTAGTGCTCTTCGGCCTGTCTTTTTTTCTGAATGAAATGTTATTTGCATGCAGTGTATATTTTTTGTTGTTTGTGCCAGATTATTCGATAGTAGCAGTCGAGGCGAGGAAATGCGACGTACTTATCGGGAAACTTTGACATTTATCGTCAATGTTTATTTCTGTTTTTTTATTTAAAGATTTACGGCCAAATAAAGGCCTCGCTGACGCCAGCAGATAAAAGGCGCCCATGCGGATTAGCGAACGGATAAATTTGTTGTGCCGAACAACAACAGCAATTGCGGAATAACCAACTAATGATGTGGGTGGCCTTTTATCATCGCGGACTCGTAGACATCTTATTTAATCAATGAACCGTTTCATTAATGAACAAATGTGCGTTTTATGCCAGCATTTCGGTGTAGTACGATACCAGTGGACGTTTTTCATGTCGTTTTCTGGTACGTCCCTTGCCTCCCGACTGTTGAACGATGGAAAGGGTGTCGACCGACACTTCCGGTACACACATACGTCCTCGCCGCGTGTTTCCCATTCCCATCTTGAGCAGTCCGGCGATATTTTTTATTTACTCGTCGCATAAATATTACCATTATGATTATCGGCCTGCTTGTACGTTGATTGTTCATTGACCTGCCGAGGGTAATAACCCCGTCTTACGCCGAAAAATGACTTATCTGGCGAAATTTCACTGGTTCAAGCTAGTGCCGTAGCCATTTTTATGCGGTTGTGTGCTTCGAATCTAATATGCCTTGCAAAATGTACGATTTGATTTTATTTTTCAATATACGAAGAGTGGGCCTTGCGGCAAATGAGTAGTTAATGATATCTAGTAGGCTGTATTTATAGCAAAGTGGATACCTTCTTATAGATATTAGAAACAGTCGCGTTTGTAATACCTATGTTATTATTCTTTCATGAAATCGTTTTTTTTTCACTAAATTTGCATTATCACAATCTGAAACAATGTTTGGCTCAGTTGTTCAGCCATAAGCATATTCTACTAGTTAGTTGTAGGTATTTGCTTGTTTTGTATGTGTATACAGGGTGTCTCATAACTTAATAACTTATGGGCCATAGAACAACCGGAGATATACTCGCGTCAAGAATTCAGACGTCTTACATCACTAATTTTCGTTATTTGGTCGCGTTAAAAACAATCATATTTTGCAATTTAGTGCAATATATGTATAATACTAACTTTTAGTGTAGTATATAGTTTTATTACTATCAGTTACAGTTTCTTATATATTTTGATGAAAATGAATTATTCATTTGTTCGTATGACCAGTGTTTATATAAAGTATAGTTTGTCAACCGGCCTTAGTTGTGGACTATGTCGGGTAGATGGCGCGACTATAATATGTGCAAAATCTCTTAAACGAGCCCTAAGCAAGTCAGTAAACAGAGTCAGTCTGACTTGGTTTTTAAAATAAAGTCAGTCTGATCCTGTTTACCAACTTCTCTAAGGCTCGTTTAAGAGATTTTGCACATATCATAGTCCCACCATCTAGCCGACATGGTCCACAACTAAAGCCGGTTGACTAACTATACTTATATAAACACTGGTATGACGTAAGTCGTCTGAATTCTTGCCACGACTATAGTAGACATAAAAATATGTCTTTTGAGTCAAACTTGCCTAAGTAATATGTTACTATTTAAAGAATTACAGGATGTTGAAAATTAAAATAAATTTTCGAAAAATGATGATAACTTTAAAACAGTTGAAGACATCGAATTCAAAATTGGTATAATTAGGTTTTTGGAAACGAGAAATACGAACTTGGCATTAGTTTAAAGATATCTCCTAGAGGGCGCTTGCTACGTGCTTTGTGTTGAGTTAATTCACTAATACTTTTTTGACCTGTACAGTTAATAGAATTTATAAATTAAACTATGAAAGAGCCAACATTTTTACGTAAAAAAGGGACTCTTGGTCGATCTCGATATCTCAAGTCGTTTTCCAGATTTTCACGATTGAATGTGTCATTGCACATGGTTTTTTTGCGACGAAATGTGTTCAACCCGGTTCAAAACATTATATTTTTGCGTTGAACCAGTGACGTCACACACGTCGCTGTTTAAACCATGTTTAAAACGTTCACTGAGTCTGGTTTGAACTCTTGATGCTTTGCTATTGGTCTATGCAGCAGTTGCCTAAAAAGTGGAGATTTGAAAATCGGTGTGATTTAAATTTTTAGATTAATATTTAAAATGGTTGTTATTTTGACACTTCTTATTCTTGTTTATTTAAAAAGGATTTGCTTGTGGACTATTGTATGTACCCCTGCAAATTTAAACGTATTTTTAGACATTCTGAATTACATAATCCAAAAGCATAATCCAATTACTTTTGTATCTAAATTTCATAAACCTGTCACTCATATAAACATGTTAGATATTTGTTTTTGGTTTACAGTTGCTAAAATCAATTTCTTTGTTTTTGATACAAAATTTTCAAAATATATGTACAAAAACATGCGGAAATACGTATTGTTAATAATTTCTACCACTAATAATCGTTCTATTTTAATCCAAATCTAGTGTAAACAATAATTAAAAAGTGTGAGGGTGATATCAAAGAGAAACAAATATTTGATGACGTTACCTTTTGAAACCATACATTTTCTTGATGCAATACATTAGTGACGTCACCATTGAATAGGTTTTGAAACAGTCGATGAATACGGTTGGTCGCAAAAAAACAGCTTATGTCGATGGCTGAAAAATATTTAATTTACAAGTGTGCCTTGAATGTTAACAAAATTTGTTATAATGACAACTGTCACTGTATTATGATTTCTCATATCCAAAAACTTCTATTTCTAAATTTTTAAGTTGATAAATTCAAAGGCAGTGTAATTATTACAAAAAAAAACACTTTTTAAATTGCAACTTTGGCACCTTGTATCTTTTTTTATTATCAACGTTCTATTAAGGCAAGTTGCCTTCAATAAATATTTTGTAGTGAAAAATATAGAATGTCTCCATGGACCATCTATCTACACATTGTTTCAAACGAAAAGAATCCTTTGAGAAACTCAATTTTTTATATCGAGTTCATGTCTTTTAGCGAGTTTTTCACTCTAAAATGTACTATTTCAGTGGTCTAGTCATAAAGTAACAATCGATTATTAATTAATTAATTTCACATTGCAACTATTGCTAGTTTTTAGCTGTTTATAATTATATTTCTTACAAGAAGCTATATAAATGAAGGTTATCTTGTTTTCAGTTTTTCTGTACAAATGATCAAATATTTGAAAGAAAAGCAGGTTAATTTTGTAAATAATGCAACAGTTAGTTTGTTGCACATACATAATTTTAATTTTCTTCTTCACCAGACATCAAATAGGATAGTATAGTTTTTCTGTTGAATTCATTCTAGATCATTTAATGTGGAACATAATTAAAACAAATTTCAAAAATTAATAATTCATAATTGTGGATTTTATAATGCTGAGAAAAATATCAAAAACAAAACAGCATTAACCATGAATTCACACACTTCCAATCTTCCGAACATTCGGAAGCCATTTGGTCTTGGTTGGCTTGGGTTTGGTCACCTCTCTCTCTCTCTCTTCTCGAGTGACGTACAGTTACAGAAACGTCGCAGTAGCCCCGAGTAAAGCGATTGTTTTTGTAAACTGTCATTTTCACGGCTGCGTGGATATTGCACAAAAATCCCTCCTCGCATTTCAAAAGATTAGTAGTTGTCCCATTTAATCGCATCATTATCATATTTGTTTTTTTATTCTATTTTTTCCAGTGCGTTGTTTTGATTTCGAGGAAAGTAAATTACGTCGCGGGATAATTGTGTCCCAATTTCATGTTTTATTATGTCTCTAGTAGTAAACAATTGTTTTGCATACATATTAAGGGCAAGCTTTCACAAAAACATCCGCATTGCACAGGTGATGTATTGGTAAATTGTAAATAATGGAAAGTTGCTGGATCTAATCGGCACTGAGAAAATGATTTTTTTGCCTAAGTTTAGTACAGAACAACGCAAATTGGAATGCTCATGTGCTTCATCTTCCCGGTATTGTTCTTGTTCAGTGCTTTGATTGTTTTACTTTGTTGAAAATGTCAGGATCTAGTCTGCTCTAAAAAAAAAAAAATAGAATTTTGACTTGTAAATCTGGTAACAAATCAAAATGCCTATATTAGTTGACAATTGCTATATAGAAAGCATTTGGTAATACGTTATATACATTTGCTAGAATGTACGTACAGCATTTCCAGCGTTACTGCTACCTCATTTGGAAATTTTAAATTCAACATAAAATAATAGTAATAATAATAAACAAAACATTAACTACTTCAGCCTCTCTGAGATACCTATTATTACATGCTGCAACATTGTTTTTCTCCTATGTATTTCTCAAAATTATTTTCTGAGAGGTGTGAGTGACACTTCCAAGAATTGTCCAAACTCTTCATGAAAATTTGTAGAATTTGTTCAATTCTCAAAAATGGTGATCTTTCTTCTGTTAGCAACTATAGACCAATTTCTATTTTAAATAATTTTGATAATATCTTTGAAACGATTCTATACAATAGTATCTTTAGTTAATTGTTTATATCTGGTGATCAACATGGATTTATGGAAAATCGGTCGACTATTACTGAAATTTTGGACGCACATAGTCAAGTTGACGTTATATATATATATACAGTATGCGCCAAAAGTATGGAATAAATTCAATAAAAACGAAACAATTATTTTTTGGGAAAAATCCTCGAACAGGTCGATTTTTAATTTAAAAAATACATATTTTAGCGTAAAATGCGATTTTCAAATGTCATTTGTTTTCGAGTAATGACGTCATCGATTTTTTTTTAAATGGCAACACCATATTTTTTTCCTTGATTCTGAAAGATCGTTTAATTCTCTATCAGACAGTACTAAAATTTTGCCCTCTTACATAGGAAAGTTTTCGAGTAAATGACGATTGAATGTTAGAAAACGTAAATTTTATCCATAAAAAAGTAACAATTCTGAGGTATGTAAAATAAAATACAATTGATTAAATTTTATACTTAAATTAAATGTTCGAATTGCCATCCACCAACTTCTTGACAATGCGCAAGTCTGTGAAGAAATTCTTCTTGCACATTATGAATGATTTCTGGGGTAACTCTGCGTATTTCGTCCCGAATGCGATTTTGAAGTTCTTCTAAATTACATGGTTTATTAATGTACACTTTTGACTTCAAGTATCCCCATAAAAAATAGTCACGAGCCTCACCTCACCTCCCAGGAAAACAGTTGTCCAAAAAATCTCGTACAGGGCGCGCATAGTGCAGAGGTGCACCGTCTTGCTGAAACCATATGGTATCGTCAGGAATGTCAGGGTCATTATCGTTAGGAAAAATTACTGCAAGGGCTGGAACAAGGTCATTTTCTAGAAACTCTAAATATCTTTGTCCTGTAAGGGTTTCTTCAAAGAAGAAAGGCCCTACTATTCTGTCGTCAACTATTCCAGCCCACACATTTAATTTCTGAGGGTGTTGGGTGTGTGCCTCTGCCATCCAATGAGGATTTTCCCGACTCCAATATCTGCAAGTTTGACGGTTTACTGTACCATTCAGACAAAATGTGGCTTCATCTGAAAAAAGTATTTGCCGGTGTAAATTTCTACTTCCTTGACATAAATCCATTAGAATTTCGCAAAAGTGTAAACGGCGATCGGGATCATCTTCATTGAGTTCCTGCACAAGTTGAATTTTGTAGGGATGATATTTTTCCTTCCTCAAGATACGTAGCACTGTGCTCTGACTAGTGTCATTGTTTAATGCATCCAATCGTGAAGAATTATGAGGATTATCCACCATAATTATCAAAATGTTCTGTTTCTGATTTCCATTAACGCTTGGACGTCCAGGTTTTGGAATATTTACAACATTGCCAGTTTCTCTAAATTTAGACTCTACCTTACATCGCTGATAGGGCGATCTGGATATTTTTCATTAAATAAATCGCAAACTTCTTGCTGAGTTCTAGTCATATTCCCGCATCCGATAAAAACTAAAATTTCAATTCTTTGAGTAACAGTTAAATGTGCCATAATACTTTAAATTGAATAATAATTTCTATGTCGCTTACAATACTTATTAGAAAGTCGGTGTGACAATGACACTTTGCAAAGATTTTTACCTACGTGATCCATAAAAGAACTATGGAATTCGAAAAACTAAACTTTATAACGTTTTTGTTTTATTTTAATTGATTTACGTTTTTTAACATTCAATCGTCATTTACTCGAAAACTTTCCTATATAAGAGGGCAAAATTTTAGTACTGTCTGATAGAGAATTAAACGATCTTTCAGAATCAAGGAAAAAAATATGGTGTTGCCATTTAAAAAAAATCGATGACGTCATTACTCGAAAACAAATGACATTTGAAAATCGCATTTTACACTAAAATATGTATCTTTTAAATTAAAAATCGACCTGTTCGAGGATTTTTCCCAAAAAATAATTGTTTCGTTTTTATTGAATTTATTCCATACTTTTGGCGCATACTGTATATACAGATATTCGAAATTCTTAATTCGTTCTTGACTCTCAGACACCAATATGTTGAATACGGCGGTTATTCCTCTTATAATTATGTGGCTTCTTCGGGGGTGTTCCAGGGCTCAAACCTTGGCCCACTTCTATTCTTACTTTTTGTCAATGACCTTAATGCTAAATTAAAAACATCTCACTTATTATTTGCGGATGATTTAAAACTATAGACTTTCAGCTTGATCGCATATTTTTGCAGGATGAATTACAATACGTTAACGAATGGTGCTCTGACAACGCTTTAAATCTGAACATTTCTAAATGTAAAGTTGTGACTTTCTAAGAAATTCAATTCTATACATTTTAACTATACCATCAATGATGGTAGCCTTACCCTCAGTTCTGAGTTTCGAGATTTAGGTATCAATTTCGACGATAAATTGACCTTTAACGCCTTTTCACTAGAAATTTGAATCATTTTAATAACGATAATAGTTTTAAGACATTGTATATGGCATTTATCAGAAGTAAAGTTGAATATGGTTCACTTATTTGGTATCCGCTATACCAAAATTCATTCATTGAATCAGTCCAAAAATAGGTTTTAAAATTTATGTTTTTTAAACTGTATGGTAGTTATCCTCCTAGGGGTACTATTTATCATTATTTATTGAATTTGTTTCAATTAGATTCCCTCCAGCATATGAGAGACTGCATTATATTGACTTTTTTGTATAAGTTGATTCATAATTTGGTTGATTGTCCTTGTTATCATTTGTTTGACAAAATATCTTGTTATTGTGATATTAATTTTACTCCTTTAGTCTAAGTTTTGAAAGTTTATCGGGCTATTCAGTAATTATAGTATATTATAGTGTGTAATTTTGTTTTTTTTTTCGAGTTACTTGTTGTTTATTTATTTTAATTGTTTTACTCTTTGGCAACACACAGTTTTTTTGTTTTCTGTTTCTTATATGTTTTCCTGTAATTGAGTGATTAACCTGTTGGAAAATAAATTATTATTATTTATTTCCTATTACTTTAATAGAAATCAGATTTCACATGCATTCCTGATTTACTTGATTGATTTCGTTGATTCCACTGATTTTGCATGATTTCGTTAATATTATTGATTCCATTTGATTTCTTTAGATTTCATTTGAATTTGGTGATTTTAAAGTATCGAGCCTTGCAAATAGCTGGAAAATTTCGTTTTATGTTGAGTCTGATTAATTGTTTTCTTATAATGACATTTTCTAGTATTTAAAGAAAAGTTCAAAACAAATTTTTAAAACTTAGATAATAGTATTATTTTCTGAATAATTGGATATTTTTTTGTAATTGTTTCAAATTATAACTTTTTTTTAAACAACGGTGGAATTTGAGATGGAAGTTTAAATTTGCACCAGTTGTAAACAACCAACGTTACCAGTGTTATAATAAAATTGAGGCTAAAATTAACTTGTAATATTCGACCCTATGGAAAGAATTGGTCAAAAATAAAATGAATAAGATGATACTTGATGTTTTCTTTTTTTATTCAGTTACCGTACTTGTGTAAGAAATATTATTTAGCAGATGGTGTAAAGATGGAAGTCTCGATGGAAGTATAGGAGATTAAATAAAATTTTGTTCGTTTTCGATTTTTATGTAATTAAATCATATTTTAATACTATAAGGCACATAAAAGCAGATACAAACTTTCAAACTACTTAAACAAGATTTAATTTAAGAAAAAACACAAAATCAACATAATATTACAAATATACCAAATGAAATTAGTTGCTTGATTTCATGTGATTTTAAATGATTTGCACGATTTTACAGATTTCATTGATTCTGTTGTATTTATCTGAAGTTTCTTGTAGTACAGTATTTTTTAAAGTAATGCATAGTGTCAATAACTTGTAAATTTACTATTATGTTTATCAGTGTAGTACAATATTATAAAGAACCCTCGTACAAGCGCTGACCATTATTATTTAGCGTGCAACTTGTTGACAAACCTCGTACATTATAATTCGCCACCTCCCAACAAGATTTACGACTCTTTACAAAAAAGCCGGTATATCCGAGCACATTAAAGGAGTGGCATGACTTATTACATAGGTTTACATAAGCTTATCCCACGGGCATTAAACAAGATTTTAATAGTGTTTATTAGAAGAAATCCAAAAGTCAGTAGTAGACTTCGTCTTTAACATTTGACAGTTAGTAATAAAACTATTTTATTTCTGCTATTGTTTGTTGTTGAAAATGGTTGAAAAATTTACATTCAACGAACAAATTGACATGTTACTTGTGCTAGGTTTCTGTGAAGGAAACTGTAGAAGAAGTGTTGAAAAATATCGTAGGAGATTTCTAAATCGTGTGATTCCCCATAGAGAAATATTTTAATGTTGAGAGACTGGCTCGAGAGACAGGAATGTTTCTCGATAATATCCGAGAACGAAGATAAAGAAAATATTTTGCAAACAGTTGAAGATGAAGCGTATATAAGTACTAAAAGTTTATCTCGTGAGACTGTATTATCAAGAACTTCTGTACACCGTAATCTACTATCATTCAAAAAGTGCAAGAGCTATTGCTTAAAGATTTAATCGACGAGTGCCCTTTTACGAATTTATCTTGCATTAAGATATGCATTTTCACAAGAAAATTCTTTTCACTGATGAGGTTTGTCTCACTCGTGGAGGAATTACAAATGTTCTCAACTTTCATGAATATTCCAATGTAAACCCCTTTGCAATAACGCGAGTTTAAGATACATGTTTAGGCCGGTATTATTGGTTGTTATTTGAATGGACCAGTTGCTTTGCCAAATCGATTAAATGGTGAAAGTTATTTTGAATTTCTGCAAAATACTTTTCCTGATTTAACCGAAAATTTACCGTAGTAACTTAGACTAGACTCATCTTCAACTGTTTGCAAAATATTTTCTTTATCTTCGTTCTCGGATATTATCGAGAAACATTCCTGTCTCTCGAGCCAGTCTCTCAACATTAAAATATTTCTCTATGGGGAATCACACGATTTAGAAATCTCTTACGATATTTTTCAACAATTCTTCTACAGTTTCCTTTACAGAAACCTAGCACAAGTAACATGTCAACTTGTTCGCTGAATGTACATTTTTCAACCATTTTCAACAACAAACAGTAGCAGAAATAAAATAGTGTTATTACTAACTGTCAAATGTTAAAGACGAAGCCTACTACTGACTTTTTTTCTTCTAATAAACACTATTAAAATCTTGTTTTAATTAATTCTCTCTTCTTCAAAAATTTAAATTTGTTTAAAATCGAACAGGAGTAAAAAAGTGTTTTATATTGAATTATGCGCGGGATATTATCATTCCTTTTAAATTCGAGGAATGGAATAAAGTATGGTATAATTTTAGGGGCGACTCACCCTCAACAATAATAATAATAATAATGATTTATTTTCCATTAAGACAGTATACATGTATTGGATTTGTCACACACTTAATCTAACATTCTAAAACTTCAAATTTAAAAACTACGAAACACTGTAAAAACATTTATCGAGCAAATATAACTTTAACTTTCGTTTAAAAACATTTACAGACAAGCAGTATTTAACATCGTTTGGTAAACGATTAAAACATTTTGGACCCAAGCAACAAGGAGCATTCAGGGCTAGTTTTAGTTTGGCAAACGGCACTCTAAGACAACCAGCATGTCTCGTGTTATAGTTGTATTTATCTTTGTTAATGTCAATGCTCTTATTTCTATATACATAAACACATAATTCGTAAATAAACAAACAAGGAAGCGGTAAAATGTTCAATTCCTTAAAATATTGTCTACATGACTCTCTGTTTGAGATTTTTAACATGCAACGGATGATTCTTTTTTGAGCCATAAAAACACTAACTGAATTGGTCGAATTGCCCCATAAACAAATTCCGTATCTAAGTCTTGAATCTACTTGGGCATAGTAAACGTGTACAAGCTGGGAAAGGTTCAGCATCGTTCGCAAATTTAAGAAAAGAAACTTCAGAGAATTCAATTTCGAAATAAGTTTATCACAGTGTAATTTAAAGTTCAGGAATTCATTCAAATAAACACCTAAAAACGTACACCGTCATGTGCATTAGTCACAATTTTATTATTTACTTCAATATGTAGATCTTCGATAGTTTTTTGATAATTATGTATTCTTAAAATATCAGTCTTGTCCAAATTAAAAAACAAATCGATGCTGTTGAAGTACTGTGAGACTCTGCCCACTGCCTCTGCGGTTCTACTACTCAATGCATCTGAATCCCTCGACAATAAAACCATTGAAAAGTCATCAGCATAAGCTGTATAGACGATATGTTCTGTGACACTTGATACATTGTTGACATATAAAATGAATAAAACAGGTCCTATTATTGAGCCTTGAGGCACACCTACATCCGGCTCCAAACAACCGGATTGCACAAAATCTATAGATTGCTTAGATTCGATCTTTAGAGACACATACTGTTGACGACCCCGAAGAAATGTTGATACCCAGTTAAGTGCAGTTCCTCTTATGCCATATTTTTCTAAAAAAGATAGTAATAAATTATGATTGACACAGGTTGTAGTGTTGTATTCCAAGATAAAGTAATTCAGAGATATTAAATTTTTTCGAAATATTTGGCCCCACTTTGAAGGCCTGTATGCAATTTTGTATGGTGGTGTGTTCGGTTGCAATATTTTGGTACCCCTACAGGTACCTGCTCTGTGTCTGTTATGCGGAACACCATATATTTCAATATCGACTGTTTTTTGGTTTGGCGTCAGTAGTTTGTCTCGGTAAAGTGCGTAACGAGTAAAGAAAACATCACCTTGCCCCGATGCAATGAAGCCGGCCTTCCAGGAAGACGGTCAGCGCGCGCCTTGACCCGGATTGTCTTCCCCATAGAGCCCGCTTTTTGAAATTTCCCCCCTATCCCCCATCAGATGTGTACATTCGCGGTATGCCCTCCGTCGAGAGTAAACATTGAATAATTCATCCACTTTTCCTGATACTTCTTTAATATTTACCGAGGTATTTACCATAAATTTCTGGGTCCGTTCATCCTCTGCCCATCGGAAATTTTTCCATAATTACGATCTGTCGATGGAATTATGTGTTTGTTATGGTATGAAAAATTCTCTACATTATAAACTCGACCTGATTTTCAAAAATTAATTGAATATCGCCTTAATTTTGTTTCTACAAATTTTCACTGTTTAACAAACAAATTTACACTGCGTTTTTCTGTTAAATGTCTTGTGTATTTAATTAATATTTTTGGTGATATACTGTGTGATTAAGTAAAATATGACCCATTATTCAAATAGTGAATAGGTTGACATGCTAAAAGCATATTTGTTAAGCAGTGATAGTCAGTGACAGTGATAATAAACAAATTGTACATTAAACTATGATTGTGAGTAGAGTGTCTGGTTTATATGTACAATTTATTGATGAGGTGTAGGAATGGCAAAGGAGAGGAGGTGGCGATTAATATTTTCATAAATAAACATATTTCAATCATTCTTTGGCATGTCTAAATATTGTAGTTATTAACATTGTTGAAGCCTGTTCAAAACCATTAGTGTAACACTGGCAACGCTGTGGAATACACATTCACCATGACTCTTAAAAATATTAGTATCAGCGGTCCTCAATAAGTTTTCGATTGAAAAATCACGAAATTTATTTAAAATTTGACTTATTCCTGATTTGTTTGTAAAGAAACTATTAATTACGACGTGTGGCAATTAAGTTTCGGGAATTTGTCAATGAAAAAACAAGCAAATTAAATTTCGCCAAAATTTTATTATCGACCTTCACAATAGTCTCCCTCTAATTCTGCACAACGATTCCAACGGTGCTCCCACGATTGGAAGCACCCTTGGTAATCCTCCGCAGTTAATCCGTTCAGCACCACGGTTACAGCTTCTTTGACCTCCTGTACGCCGCCATGATGAGTTCCCTTGAGGCGCGACTTCATCTTGGAGAATAAAAAAAATCGCAGGGGGCATTGCAGGGGCTATAAGGTGGGTGCAGCAATATTGGAATGCCAAACACTCTTGCACAGCCGTTCTCGGCGAGTTCGAGTCGTTCACGGAAAACACGGGTCCGCAGCCGTTCCAGGACTCCAACCTAGAACTGTCCAGTCACTGTCTGGCCGGCAGGAACATATTCACGATGAATGATGCCGTGGATATCGAAAAAAACGATCAACATTGCCTTCAGTCGTGACTTGGACGCCATTAAAAAAGTTACTTCCGAAAAACACACATAAAACACAAACCAAACATGCTATCGACTTCAACCTTAGATTGAAACGAAAGGGAAAGTCTCCCCTCTCTAGAAAAACGTTGACGAACGATGCACTGTTGCTAGTTTCCGAGTTATAACTAAATTCCCTGAACTTAAATGCCACACAGTGAATTGTACTGCTTGTTACAATATTTATACTTATTTGAGTTCACTCTGTATGTGTTTACTGGGCATATCATCAAAGTTCTGACATCAGGGATAATTTCATGTAAATACGAAAAACCAGTGGCACGCAGTCTTCATTCCCGGGGTCATTTTATAAAAAAATAACCGTTACATCCAGGTAAAGTCGCCTCCTGCCCCGATTTCTTCCCGTTTTTCCCACACCAGGGGTCCTCCTCCAAAACGCGCGACCGCGAGAAGAGATCACGCTCTCCCGCCGGCGTTGCTAAGCGCCGTATCGACCTTCTTCGGTGTCGCCGTATCCCATTTCTTAATTCCGCGATGCGTTTAGCGTCTTCAAAGCGTCGCCGGCAGAGTAAATTATTATTTATCGTTTATTGTAATTCGCTCGCTTTCGCACATCGCGATGACTGAAGCGGGGGCGGCGGCGGCGGCGGCCTTTGGAGATTTCGCTCTGCCCACCTGGCTTCCTGAATATGACTCCGAGTAAATTCTGGAGTGTTGGAGGCCTAATTTCTGAGCTGACAGGTTCGTAGAATGGTAGTAATGGAAAAAACGGAAAGTGTAACACTTCTTAATGTTACAATTTCTAGATTATGGGGAATATACAGGGTTAACTATGACTGAGTATAAATATTTAAAGATGGGATAGAGGAAAAATTTGTATAACTTATTTATAGAGCGAAATTATTTCTTCGAAACTATATTAAACCCCAATTTATCAACAACTTTGGCTATTAATCAGTAGACTATTATTATTTTAAACAGTTTTGAGTCAAACAATATTGTCAGGGGAAATTTTTATGATTTGACAAAGGCCTTCGACTGTGCCGTACGGGATCCTCTTAAATAAGCTAAAATTTTACCATTTTCATGACAATAGTATGTCCCTTATTGAATCTTACCTATCCAACAGAACTCAGTATGTTTTTTATAATTCTTGTTTATTAAACCAAACGGAAATAGTTCATGGAGTTCCCCAAGGCTCAGTATTGGGCCCTATACTAGTTCTTATCTACATTAATGATCCCAAATTGTGACATAACTACCGATTTTATTTTATTCATAGCACCACTTTAAAGTCTAATAGCGATTTAACAAAACTCGCAGAGGAGGAGGGTTATTACTAATAGATTAAATTTAAATGTTGATAAAACTCAAACGGTGTTAAATTTCTTGGAGTTCACCTCGACACTAAATTAAGTTGGTAAAATCATGTCAACGATTTATATTTTTCTACTATGTAATTTGAATCGTGTAGTCTCTAAGCCTTACATTAAAAATAATCAACAAAGATTTGCTCGACAGGAGAGTTTTCATTCTCACCATACTAAAAAAGACATAATATCAGGCCAAACTTTCTTCGTTTAGCGAAATCCGGAGATGGTACAAATTATTTTGGTATTAAATTCTTTAATAAACTTCCAACCGAGATGCAACCCCTAGATCTAAATTGTTTTAAGTTCAGAATTAGAAAATATCTCGAAGAAAAAGTGTTTTATGATTTATAAGTTCTTTGCCAACCAGTTTTTAAATAATATGTAATTGTTTTTTTTTTTTTGTTTTAATTTTAACTTATTTGTTGTTTTTGTAATTTTATATTATTATGTGATTTTTATAATATTCAATGTTATTTTAATTGTTGTGAATGTTATTTTAGTGTTATTTATATGTGTCGTTCTTTGCTTCCATTATTTGACTTGTGTAAACATTTTAACCAGGGATTTGATTTGACTATGGCGACCAGCAACACTAAACGGTAAAATTCGTTGACATGATTGAAATCCAGCGTTTACGTTGTGATTTTATGTTCTACATTTTTTTTTTTAATTTTAAACGTTTTAATAAAGAAATTTGTGTCGGGTACATTTATTTTCCTATAAAATGGTTTTGTTTTTTTGGTTATCGGACAAGATTTTATAATTAAAGAGTACGCGGAAGCATTCAAAGTTTTCAGTATTATGTTCGTTCGATTTCGATAAATGGGCATTTTATTTAACTGTACGTGAAGTGTGGTTTAGTGTTAGCGGGTAATCCTGATGAGTGAAGATGTAGTTTTGACAGTTTGAAACGAAAGAACGAAAACCGAATACAAGATACATTATTAATCAATAAAAATACTTATTTTCGACTTGTCTATATTTGTAAATGCTGTAAAAATACTACCGCATTGCAGTTGATAGATTTAAGCCATCTCGGACGATGCTCGTGATAGGCGTCGATTTTCCGGAGGAAAAGAGGGTTTTGCTCCAATTCTTAAACGGCGAGCTAGAATTTCGAAATAATTTTTCATTGTTTTTTAGGCCTCTGTGAGCACGTTTTTAACATGTACTGTACTGTACACAAAAAATTTACGCGATTTAAAAGTATCCTAATGGCCGCTTGTGGCGCCCTCTTAGAGATACAGCCAATTGTGCGCATACAAAATTTCATGAATTTAACTTAAAGCAGTCGAAAGTTATTAAAGGAAATGTAATTATTTTTTTTTAAATTTGACATCCTAAACGAAGCGTTTCCAGACCTAAGTTCATAGAAAATTTTTTGCTTAAAATTGAACGTATTGAAGTATGTTAATCACCTCCTGAAACACCTTGTATATACATTTTGTATTTGGTGTTTTTTATAGGACTTTAATGATTACTGATATGGAAAAAGTTATAATCTGGAAAATATTTAGGAGCCATCGCGAAAAATTCAGCGGTCGGTCCTTCATCCTTCCTTCGGTGGCGTTGGAAGTCGCCAGGGGTGCGGGGCGGCGCGGGCCGCCACGCCCGCGTACGCAGGCCCGTATTGATCGGACCGCGCGCCGGCTCAACCGACAGGTGGCGCCTCCGGGACGTGCGGCGGCGCACCGAACTCGCCGCACGTCGCGCTGTTGCCGGTTCTCGCCACTGTTTCGCGTGTTGTAACAATTTTAAATAAAAACTACAGTTTGCGCACATTGTAGGTAACTGGGCCACAGAGTGCGTACAGAAATTTTACAATGTGTAGAAGTGTTTACGATTTGAGGAAAAACAACAGCTGACACTTGAAGAAAATCTATATAAGTATACTAAAAGTTTAAATGAATTTTTAAAATCGATATAAGTGTACTAAAAGTTTAAAATATGCATTTTTCAGAGTGAAACTTGAAGAATGTACATACAAATTTGTGGACTTGAGTTCTTCGGTGTTTCGATTCTCAAAAATTTTAGAAAGTTTCGGTTATATTTTTTAGTCGAATCCAACATCAGAATGGTTAAATATAAAAAAACTGCAAGTGCATTAAGAAAACAATTAGAAATTGTATATCCTTTTTTGAATGTTAGGTTATTCTTTGGTTACAGGAGTATAAACAAAATTTCGCATGAAATAATATTAGTTTTTTTTTTCATATTTAGGCATTTCAATATTTTAACGCATGTATCTACATTATTTTTACTTATTTTTACATGTTATCAATTGATTTCATTTGATTTGTGCAAGAAGCTATTTAAGTAACTCATATGCATCTCTATTCCTAGTGAGGCAAAAAGTAGTTATATGACATATTAGTTGCTGTTTTTGTTAATAGAGTGGTGAAAATACCCGAAATTTATTTTATTTCATTATTTTTTTACTTAAATTGTCAATAGCCAATTGTTAATAGCCAAACATAAAAATAGCAGTCACATTTTGTTATATTGTTTTAATTTATGGGAAATTCGTCCATAAATTAAACAGAAAAGATATACAGTGTGTCCACAGATGCTTGTAGAGATAAAACTGTTTCTTTTTTGTTTGAAATTTTTGAAAAGTAAAGTGGCATGATTTTTAACTTAACGGAAAAATGGCAGAATAGAGTTGTTTGTAATTCAAGAACAGAAGAAAAAAATTGACTTTAATAATTTTATTTTTTTTTTATTAAATATTACAAACATAAGCATATCCAAGCGTCATATTTAAAAATAAAGTTAATATTAATGGTTCACTTTCTGAAAATAAATTTCTGTAGCATTTTTGATGTCGCATGTCGAAATTTTTTAGACCAGTTTCCACGAAAACGGTAGGAATTATCCTTTTTTACGTTTCGTCAACTGAAAATAAAAGAGAAATTCATCATCAGGCAAATTTGATGACAATCGGTTAAGCGGTATTCGAGTTATTACAAAAAAATGAAAAAATAATTTCAACTTTGACACCCTGTATCTTATGCCACAGCCATTTTACTAATATATATTTAGCTATATCTTTGTTCTAAACATGTCGCTCCTGCCCTATGGCCCATTCTTAATGGTCCACCCTGTATATGATTCCTTCAAGTTGAAATAAAAAATCATAAATATAAATTTTTCCCAAACATATGAAGACATTTTTTTAAAATTTGGCACACGACCAATGCTAGTTAATAATGTTTGAAGTGAATATAAAAAAAATCCTGGCGGCATGGGAATAATGTAGGTAGCCATATTTTTTCATACTCCGTATTTCGATGACTTATGTGTAATTTTAAAGGTTTTTGTATCTTTTTGATACGATTAATATTAAAGAGAATAAAAAATTGAAGCGCATTTCATCACTGCATTTAATATTGCTCATTAAGGTTATTAAATGTAAGTATATGTTTGGCTATATATTTTAGAATCGCCCTGTATGTGTATCTCCTTATGAGGTCTCATTTGAAACATAATTTATTATTTTTATAATTTTATTTATTTTTTGTTTTAGAAAATGTATTTTTATATTTTTTATTTCTGATTTTTTATTTGTAAAATTCATATAAATTTACTTTTTCTTTGCAAGAGAATTAGGGATATACATTTTTTTTATGAAAAAGATATTTCACCGAGCCACCCCTGTCCCCGGCGATCTGCGACGCCCCGAGAACCGGCAACACCGCGTCTCCACCCGAGTGTGGCGTTGGCGAGCGACGTCTTGGACTGGTGGCGGCGGAAGGTCGTCGTTCGTGGAGTCGTGCCGCTCCCGGTGCGTTTCAACCGGCCCCAAACGCGCCCCCGTTGCCGCTGCACCGGTGCAACGGGCATAGTCCGTCGCCGGCGACGTCGGGATGCGTGTGCAGTGCGTCGCGACACCCAACTGCGTAGTTCACGTGGGTACCACGAGCAGCAAGGTCCGCACCTCATTTTTACCACCCTACCGCTTTCTCCGCATAGGTTTGGCTACGCGCCTCTGGCTGCGACTCTTTGCTTTGCTATTTTTTATTTGCTAGTCGTAAAGTAATCAGGAAGGACGAGACCATATCCTCCCGCGGAACCATGTGGAGCAATGTTTATTGTTAATTTGTGTGCGTACGGTTGCGTGTTGCGGCGTGATGGGTCCCGTCATAAATATTGATCCTCCCAAGATCGTCCTCCCGTTCTGGTGGCGGTTTTCGGTATTCCGTGCGGCCGTCTTCGTTCTGTCGGCGGCGAGTGGGTGTGGGTTTTCCTCTCGCATACCGGGTGTTCGTCTCGGTTCGTTTGGGAAACGGCACTTGTTGTGGCAAATCGGCATGATTTTCGCGTGGCGTTCATGAGAATGCCTTTCGGCTTGAAAAATGCATCGGGAAATTAAAATTTTGTGTAGAATGGACGCAACTGGCGTTTTTTCATGATATACTATGGTTGGTAGTCCTCTTATATACGAAGTTGAAAAGATGTTTTGCAAGTTTGCACTGTAAATAATTATTAGCGACTTAAATGTTAAGGTTGTCGAAATTTAAAATAATTAAATTAAATTACTTTTCTATTTTCTTTTCCAATAACTATCTATAACTAACTAGAAGCTTAAAATTGTTAGGTATTACGTAATAAATTAAAATCTTGCATGGACTTTTGGCTATTAAAATAGTTCTACTTTTCTTGCCAGATTTTGGTAGACAATCGGCAATTTTTGTTTTTATTATTAATGAATTAATCAGTTTTCACATTTTCCCATAAAATCTTTTTTCTCTTTGCGAAAATATATGAATTCATAGATAAATTTCAAAATTTGCAGTTTCACATTGATCAAAACATAATTTTCGCGCTGGATGTTATTTTGCATAATAGAGATTTGAGGTTAAAACGTAACAGAAAATTCGAATAATTTAAAAACTAAAACGCCCTTTAAATTATTAGTAGCAGAATATTTTATTTTGACGCAATTTTAATCATACAGGGTGAAATGGATGAGTATATTTTACGTAGGGATTTTTATTTGAACTGTGCCAAATAGGCGACCGTTATCTGACTGACATTTACAACTAAACTGACAGAATAAAAATTTACCTACATGCTAGTTTTTTTAAATATTTTTCTCTTATCTTGAATAGATTCGGAATTGTGATTTTTGCGAGTTGTATTATTAAGAATAATAATTAGCAGTACAGATTTTGAACTAAACATAAAATATTTTTATTGACGCAGGCTATAACTATACCAAGATAGCTGTAAAATAGTAAATATTCACTAATTCACAGCATTTCTCATTGTTTCAGTTTTAGAGAGTATCATGTAGAATAAATCACGAGAAAGTGATTTTTATCAATTTTTTAGGTTTTCTCAAATATTTGCTGTGTAACCCCCAATTTTAACTTCAGATTCGTGTTCAGCGGGAAAAAATACAAAAGAAAAATATAGTCGAACTCCCAGCACATATGACTTTTTTTTGTGGACCTGCGTAAACTTTGGATGCAATTTTTTATCGTTTTTATGGGTTTTCTCTAAAATTTGCTGTGCGACCCCCCATTTTGACTTCAGATTCGTGTTCAGCAGGAAAAAATACATGAAAAAAATATAATGGGACCCTCAGCACACACCACTTTTTTTTTGAGAACCTCTGTTATTTTACAGAATCGAAAAATTCTGCAACAATAATTTTTCATATTTAAATATGAGAGTTAACTGTTACTTGTTGGCAATTAAATTTGAATGGACAACGAGAATATTTGACAGTATTTCCAAATAGATTACAAACTGGTAATCAATAATTTAAAAAATCTGTTTAAAAATTTGTTCACAAACTAATTTAGGACGATTATCTGCAGCTGCGAGAATCTATGACTTCCATTTTAAAAACGTTGCATATTGAAAAATACTATCCGTACCATTTTACACAAATGCAAATTTTATTGCTTGTCGTTCTACTTTCAACATATCCAATTTGCAAGGGAATTTTGGCGCTTACTGCTTTAAAATATTGTACAATGAACTATGCAGCTGATTGTTGAAAAGCAATTTTCTCTAAAATTGTCAATTTCTGAGACTAATGACAAGTATACCTTTTTTCCTCATAAACAATGTAGGTTTATTAAGATCCTTTAATACAAGACGTAATCACGTTAGGTCCAAAAAAATTATGCTCACATTTACTTCACAAATATGGCGGATGTAGCGCAAATTATGATTTCTCATATCCAAAAACATCTATTCCCAAATTTTAAAGTTGATATCTGCATCTTTCTTATTACCTACATTTTATTAAGGCAAGTTGGCTTAAATCGTAATACTTTGAAATGAAAAAAATCATTAGGTCTCCATTAGCCATTACTTACGCACTCTGTATAGTTTCTTTATTTGAGGGATTGCTATTTGATATTGAAACAACCAAAACTTATGTAATTTGTAAAATAAATCCTACTGTTTTTAGCAGATAAAATGCAAACGAATACGAATGTTTTGAAGGTTTCCTATATTTTTTTTTATTAGGGAATCGTGTCGTAGCAGGAACCGTTGTTCATTTGTCTCATACACTTCCGAATTCCTTTTTCGTTGGTTATATAGTTGAATTGGATGGGTTAGCGTGGGTGAGATGACTCGCGAACGAATCAACACGATTATTAGCCCGTCCATCGGGTCAGGAAGAGAGCGAACCCGAAAGGAGGGCTCGGGAGGAGGGAGGGGGCTCCCGCTCCCGTCTCGGGGCCGGCAGGAGATGAAAAGTCGGCTCTGGAACGCGGGGATGGGCTCTTATGTGGCGGCACTTCCAGTCCGGGTGCGAGAGGTCTCGAAGGGGATCGATATTTATGTGTCGGAGGAATTTTTCCGCTAGGTTTCTTTTATTTTGAGGAGCTGTGTGAGGAGGTGTGCGCTTTGGTAATTAACGACGAACGTATTATTTCCTGAACGAAATTGAGTAAACAAATGAAATACTCTGATCTCAAATAGGTTTTCCTATGTCAGTTGGAAACGGTTTAAAACTGTCAGAAATGTCCATCCAACTACAATCGTTCGATCGTGTCGATCATAAAAGGCTTTTACAAAAATTTAGGATATTCGGCTTTAGTTCAAATTTACGTATTTCTGAATCATATTTTTTTTTTAATAGAAAACAATACGTTTCATATCTTGGGCACAATTCTAAAATTTTCACAGCAACCTCCGGAGTTCCTCAATGATCTAATTTGGGACTCTTCCTTCTTTTATATTTTATTAACGATCTAACATCTGGAGTGTAAGAAACTATTGTTTGCTGATGTCTTAAAACTTTTTAGTAAGATGCCAGATTGTCAAAGATTACAAAACCAGTTATACATATTGAACAACTGAAGCGCTGTATCCAATAGAATATAATTACAGATTAGACCTGAATATATTTGACAGGGTGGACTCCATAGGACTTCATAAAAGACTTGGGTGTCTTATTTGGCCGAACTCACAACATATGAGTGACATATGGACTCCACAAAAGATCAGTGATATTACTTCATCTGCTTTAAAGATGTTGCGTTGTATCATGCGCAACTATCGTTCTCTAACGAAATAGCTTTAAAAACGTCTTTATAACTCGTACGTAAGATCTAAACCGGAATATTGTTCATTAGTGTGATATCCAAGTTATGAATATCTGAAGAATTGTTTAGATAGTCTCCAGAGAAAATTTTTAAAATTTATTTCACTTAAAACAGAGCGAGGTTATGGCCATGCTACTTTACTAAATAGATTTGATTTTTTTTTCTTTAGAGTTTCGCAGGGTTCTAGCAAGTATAAAAATTGTATACAATTTATTCAATAATAATTTAGAATCTCCGTCTCTTTTGTGCCAGTTTTCTTTTCATGTTCCTCGATTAAATATTCACCAAAATTGTACATTAATTTGTACTAAAGCAAGGTCTTGAGGTCTTAAAAAGTCGACAAGGCATATTATGTGTCAAAATTTCAATAAAACTTCAGATGTATGTGATATTAATTTTAGCACCCTTAATCAGTTAGTTAAAACTGTTGGTCTGAGATTTAATAGCAATAATATTTAATACTTAGGTTTATTTATATTGGGGTTCTCATATATTTGTACGATATTGCTAAGAGGGTTCTGTGCACTACGTACTGCATCAGATACTATATTTGTTTTACGCAGTTCACTTTTGTAAATAATTTGTCCTCTAAATGGATTTTATCTGTTGGTCATTAAAGATTATTATTATTAATTCTTGAGCTAAAATTGGTGGTAACTCGTTCTCCACCTAACTGATCGAATATCTGAAATAATTTTAAATTTAAATGCTGCAGGAACAAACCTATTGCTGTCTTATACAAATTTCAATATTATTTTTGGTGACGTGTTAAAATACCATCACCAGGTTTGAGACAAATTTGATTTTAGCAGGGGCTTCAAAATGTTTCCGCAAACATTATTTTCATTAAAAAAATTATTTTTATCCTCTTTGCCTTAATATTTTTTTAGCCATAGCTCGTCCCCTCAAATTCGTTTCAAAAATATGATTTGAGTCTCTACAAATAATGAAAAATTATTTTGATACTTCCATTCAACTGGTAATTTTGTTCTTTCATTCAGGAAGAGAGGACTAATATTGGGTTTTGTTAAAGAAAATATCGGTGGAATGATAGGTATTTGATGATAATAATTGAGTAAATATTTTTCTACTGGTTGCAAATATTGTTGCTTATTGCCTTTTTGGTGGTTTTGCAGTCCTTCTAAAATGATTAAGAGATGAGTGCTATTTTTAGATAGTCTTATGCATGTGAGTTTAAGAAACAATGTATTTTTGAAGTTCTGTGAAGTGCTATGAAAATTTTCAACTGGTTTGGAGTTTATCCAACTCTGTTGTATGTATATCTTCTAGTTTAGGAGATCTAGTATATTTTAACTAAGTTATTTTAGTTATTACTAATATACGAGTATAGTCATCTAAAGCATAGACAAAATATTCGAGAATTTTTTTTTTACGATATTGCCTCCATTTTCATGACTCATCTAGTCCCATTTTTTTTAGATAAGCTGCGAATCACCCTGTATAACTAGATTTTATTACATGAATTTTTTGAAACTGTAAAGAAATTTAATTTACGTCTGGAAATATAGCCCTAAAGTCAAATTTCAATGCATACTATGCCATATACCATCCTGTGTACCTTAAGAGCGTCCATCTCGTATATTCATCCGCTGATGGATTCGCCAAAAAGTGACTCCATGGTGACCTCATTACCGGCAAAACCGCATTAGTCAATTGCACTGCCCAATAATACGAGTGAAAGGAGCCCCAGGGTTTCTCTAAGGCTAGCTGCGGTTAGATTCAGAGGGGGCCGCCTCGGTAGAGTTCTACTGTGGTTCTACTAGTTGCTTGCAAAATGCCCCCTCCCACTTCGCTCTCGTCTACGATTCTCCGTTGCACAAGATGGCAACCGCGAATTTTGGCTTTGGCCACCGGATCCTCGACAACGATCTTATATAGACAATGTTCGGTAAAGAATTGGTCATACTTTAAGGCTAACTTCCATGAATATCTAATTGACTTTTGATTCAAATGTACAGGGTGTGCTGAGCGCCTGTGACACTATATTAATCCCGTCTGATTTTTTTAAGGACAAATGTTTTAAAAATTATTAATTATTTTGAAACAGTTTTCGAGTAGTTTTAAAATGCGCCATTCAAAATGTTATTACAGTTAGTAATATCGTAAAACAGTATGTAACACAACACATATCTGCTTAAACCTAAACGCAATAAATAGTACACAAAAATTTTTTATTGTAGATTTATTTTTGAATAATACTATTTATTAAACAGCCGACAGATAGAATACATAAGTGAGTAAATAATATAAACAAATTAACAGTACAAATTCAACAATGTAAATAAAAAAGCGAAAATATACGTAATTTAACATGATATTTGAAGATTAACTGAACTGCATTTTTTACATCTCGCAAAAATGTTGAATATTTATCACAAAAAATGTGATAAACATCTCTTATCTTATGGAGCGGTCAGTGGTTGCTTAATAATAATATGCCGCCCCCTCTCCCGTACAAATCTTTGACTTCTGAGCTAATCCTCGTGATTAGACTGAGGGGTAGAGATATTATTATTATTATTCTCGTAAGTTTGTAAAAAAAAAACTAACGTTGACAATTTTTCTACATAAACAGAGGTTGCATATCAAATTTTCTCAATAATGTGTATGTGTGATGTATCTTTTATTTTATAACAAATAGATATTTACAGAATTTTCGTTGAATACGCTTAAGTATTTATATGACTTATACAATCCATACTAGGCCCAAGCATTTTCATACACTGATTGTTAATATATTCATAATGATAAGAAAAAAAATAATGAAATAATTGAGGAACAAAGTATTATACCAAGAAAACTAGAAAAAACATTTATATTATAATCTTACACAAAAATTATATTTCTTTATGAAAGTTATTGCTTCACATTTACTAATATTTAATTTTAAATTATTCTGTTGTTTTCGTTTGTTGAGACAGTTGAAATCTCTTCACTGTATTAATTAAGTAGGTATACAAGTTTTTTCCAGGGTGTAAGTACAACAGTTTCCAGGCTGACAAGTCATTTAAAATAAGAGAATTGATGTAAATTATTAAGTATTTTTGACAGTGTATGGTACACAGTGATAACGTACAATTCACGGTCTTTCATGTTCTCTACCGCATTTCCATTCCATTTCAAAGTAGACTTTGGTTACATCGCAAAAGAAATGAATTTCATCAGTATACTCAAAAAATTAAATGTCGAAAGGCCGTATAGTTTTTTAAAATTTTACAAAGGCGGAATATTATTAACAAGACAACAGAGAAACATCAACATAGCGACCGCCTACTGCGGTTGTGAGTAACCGTTGACGAAAAGATGTTTAGAGTAAGGAAAACAATTTTAATTTTTTCCGCGAAAACTGTTGATTGTATAAAAAAATTACAAGAGGGAAAAACGTAATATAATTAGGTGTATTATGTGTAAAAAAAAGTTTTGTTGAAATCGGCCATTGCAGGAAAAAGTTCTGAAAGCAATATATCTAGGGGTACTGATTCCCTCCCTCTAGAAACATGAGCTAAGGAATAGACACCACCATAAAATAGCTTTTCACTAGCTGATAATATGATTTCTAAGTGTAACCGTTTTCAAGGAAAAATAAAAAAACTATTTTTTCCGCCATTTTGAGACTCGAGTATCTCAACAGGAAGGACCCAAATTGAAAAATTTCATATGAAGATACTCCCCCCCTGAAATGGCTTGTGGAATACACTGGTAAAATATTTGACCATCATTCTGGAACATTCTGGTATTTAGATAAATAAATAAAAATCACGATCACAAAACAGTATTAAAAGAAAACAGTACAATTGTAAGTTACTATTCACTCCAAACAAATGAGCGGAGAGTTAGCATAAACACGAGAGTTAAGAGTTAAGTTTTCTAATTCAGTAGGCTTTAAACTAGCATAAACCGGGCACTATAAGAATATGTTCTAAGGTTTCTAATTTGTGCTGATTACAAAGTGTACATAGTTCAGACGGATTGATTTAGTATGAAACGCCGTTGATAGTGAATTTCAGACAATATTTATTGCTAAGGCGAAGCTGGGAAATAATTCTAATAATATGTGTGTCTGAAATTTCAAATATTCCGCGGTATGTTTTGTTATACTGATATTTATATAACAAAGGCGTTGAAGATGATATAACTAAAGTTTTGGCCCAATATATCTCCTGAATCGATGGTTTTCTCTTGGTTGTCGAAGATTTACCGGGCGGATATCAAGAGAATGCTCGCCGAAGCTAACAGGTTGCTAATAGAACGCCCGCAAATATGCCACCGTTTGCTCCAATTCATAAAATATGTCCCGGCAATTCTTCGTCTCCGACATATTTCCTCCGTTTCCTCTCTCTCCGTATGCTTTATCTATAAAGCCGCTCGCCTACATACCGAGACGTCCTGTTCTGAAGCCTGTCGCTTGCATTTTTATGGTTATTTGGTAAATAGACGATATGCGCGACTTAGATACGAAGAAGTCGACAGGGCTAGTTAAGTTTAAATATTGAAACTTCATAGCTTCCTTAACAAATTTCAAGTAGAAAGTCTATATACAACACATTTTTTATTTCGCTCCTCAACTCTGTTTTTGAAGTTCAGGGAAAAAATCAAATTTATAGAAAATTTATTTGTCTGGTTACTCGAAAATGACAAAAGCCAATTGCCTGCAAAAATTGCAAAAATTTGTAGGCACTTGTTTCTTAGGGTAGATCATCCCATAAACTAAAAAATCGGAATCATAACCACTGTCGTAGATATGTGGGGTCTACAATACCCTTTGAAAAAAATATTTGGTACGCCACTGAACACGGTAAAAAGGCACGCAACTTTTAGAATGTCCAATTTCTACTACATAAAAGAACTCTGATTAAAAATTCGTCTGACGCGTTTTCCCGTAGAAATACTTTATGACAACTGTATGTAAAATGATAACAAAAATAAACAAAATATCCGGGCAGGCTGGCTTTTAAACAACCACTGCTTAATGTCAAAGTAGAAAACCTAAAAATATACGTAATTGTAAAATGCTACAAGTACTGTTTGTGGTAGTTGTAATTTTTTTCTCTGAACTTGATCACCATGTATGTCTATTGGAGAGCAAGATAAAATGTATGTTGTATTTACATGGTTTGCTTGAAATTTCGTAAGGAATATATTCTTGCAGTTTAGCTATTTAAACTTGACTCACTCTGTATAAGACGTTCTTTAATGACCTGCTAATATTTCAAAATGATTCCTCGGGTTATTTTATGAAGAAAAGGTCACATGAGCGGTCATATCTTCGCAATCACTTACATTTTTTTGCTATAGAATGTTCAATTTGGTTTTAGTGTTAAATAAAAATGTCGCGTTTTGGAAAAGAAAACAGAAAATAAACAAAAAATCCTATTTTCATTTTTAAAGCGAAATTTCAGGTCTGTCATATGCCATTATTTTGACATAAATATTTCCACTTATTAATATCGTTCAGGTACCCCGGAGGATGAATATTTCCGGAAATATTTTGATGTCCATGGTAACCAAGCCAAAAACGAGTCTCTGGTTGGCTTAAGAGTAGAGGTATGAAATTTTCAAAATAAGTCGGTAATATTGCCGATATTTTTTCACATATAAAACATAAAACTCGGTACTACTAGTTTTTTTGACATGAAGAATAAAATGGCATAAAATACAGTAAGCGTCAAAAGTATGGAATAAATTCAAGAAAAACAAAACAATTATTTTTTGGGAAAAATCCTCGAACAGGTCGATTTTTAATTTAAAAAATACATATTTTAGCGTAAAATGCGATTTTCAAATGTCATTTGTTTTCGAGTAATGACGTCATCGATTTTTTTTTAAATGGCAACACCATATTTTTTTTTCTTGATTCTGAAAGATCGTTTAATTCTCTATCAGACAGTACTAAAATTTTACCCTCTTACATAGGAAAGTTTTCGAGTAAATGACGATTGAATGTTAGAAAACGTAAATGTTATCCATAAAAAAGTAACAATTCTGAGGTATGTAAAATAAAATACAATTGATTAAATTTTATACTTAAATTAAATGTTCGAATTGCCATCCACCAACTTCTTGACAATGCGCAAGTCTGTGAAGAAATTCTTCTTGCACATTATGAATGATTTCTGGGGTAACTATGCGTATTTCGTCCTGAATGCGATTTTGAAGTTCTTCTAAATTATGTGGTTTATTAATGTACACTTTTGACCATAAAAAATAGTCAAGTGGTGTAAGATCTGGCGATCTTGCAGGCCATTCTATCGGTCCGCGTCTGCCGATCCACCTCCCAGGAAAACAGTTGTCCAAAAAATCTCGTACAGGGCGCGCATAGTGCGAAAAACTAAACTTGATAACGTTTTTACTTTATTTTAATTAATTTACGTTTTCTAACATTCAATCGTCATTTACTCGAAAACTTTCCTATGTAAGAGGGCAAAATTTTAGTACTGTCTGATATATAATTAAACGATCTTTCAGAATCAAGGAAAAAATATGGTGTTGCTATTTAAAAAAAAAATCGATGACGTCATTACTCGAAAACAAATGACATTTGAAAATCGCATTTTACGCTAAAATATGTATTTTTTAAATAAAAAATCGACCCGTTCGAGGATTTTTCCCAAAAAATAATTGTTTCGTTTTTATTGAATTTATTCCATAGTTTTGGCGCATACTGTATATTACAAATGAGCGCAGGATTTTCATAAATGTAAATATTTCGACAGCGTGTATTTTACGAAAAGAAAACAGGTATACCGTTTGTTGTTCAAATAATATGAGATTATAAATGAACGAAATACAAAAAAGTTGATGACGAATTCTGTTAAACCAAATAGCTTACGTAGCGAGAATTTTAACACCTTGTAGGTACTGCAGTAAGTTTTAATATCACCACCTAGTAAACAAAAAAAAATATTTTCCTCTATAGAATCTGTAGGTAAAACGAGGTAAAATATTACCCATTATTTATGAATAATATCTCATTCTAATACAAAGATTAGCCCAAAAGTCGGAGACTTGTGCGGGATGGGGTGCGGTATATTATTATTAAGCAGGCCGCATTTGCGCCCAGGGACAACTTAGTTGGTAGGCACTAGCCATCATTCAGTGCAGGAATGAGAGAAACAGGGTTCTTTCTTCAACAAGAAGACTACAATGCAGCGGTAAGTCATTTCCAAGCACTCGTTGCATTAAAAGTACGTAAATCGTAAAATTGCACAACCAAAATTCCAGAATGCACTTGATACTACGTTATTAATAATGTTCAATAAAGCCAGGTTTATTATTTATCAAAATTTCTTAACATTGGGAGCTGTAAGGGGCAACTGGTTTAATTAGCACCATGGTGGTATATTATAGTATGAAACAACATCCAGATCATTAATAAAAAGCGAAAGCAAGATCGGTCCCAAACTAGAGCCTTGTGGAATACCGTTTGTATTTTACAAAATTTAAATTTTGCGGTGAAGTGTAAAGTACCAATGTGGCTACTATCGGGAATACTGTCTCTTTGTAAAGTCTTACTCTTATTATTTTATGCGGCCAGTGTTTTTGGAAGATCTACTTGGGTTTTTAGAAAACAAAAGTTTTGTCGTCGTTGTAAACATGTGAATTTTGATATCTCCGAAAAGTACGATACACAACTAAGGTTATGTTCCAATTTCAGGGTTCGAACAAGGAGATTGTACCACCGGACCCGGCGATGATCCCAACTTGCCGCCACTGGTACGCGTGCAGAAATACGCTCAGTCCAACAACATCTTCGACCGGTAAGTGAGATTTTGGCTTTTTATTTGGATTGTATATATGATAGGCAGGCCATCTAGGTTTTATACTCTTGTTGGAGGTGTACAGAATAATTATTATGAACTCCCAAGGTGTTAAAAGGGGTAGTTTTAGTTTTCCCCGAAACTCATTTCTAAATCAATAAATGAAGTTTTAAAATTTGAAAAAAAATCTCCTACAAAATTACCTAAGACGGGTGTAGGTAATATAAATCTCGAAAGTAATCTTTTGAATGGATTTCTATGTTTTATACAGAGTGTAATTTTGAATTAGGGTTATATTTGTACGATTAGACTGTGAAAACTGATTTTTTTTTTAATGTTTCGTAATTTTCGGACTCGACCTGTATGTAATTTATACAGTCGTATTACCCACCGCATTACACATAATTTGTCATAAAACTAAAACAAATGTAAAAGCGGTGGCATATTCCATCATTCTAGTTTCGCAGAATTAACGTTGACCGTTTGTTTTTTGCCTATACAGGGTGATTCAGGAATACTACGAAAAACAAATAGGTATGTAATCTGCATGAGAAATTATTTAACCAGTATTTTTTGTTTTCCCGAATTCTAATTTTTAGAAAACCTTGAAATTGGGCTTAAAATTTAGTTTTTTGCAAATATCTCTGGAACCTCTAAACCGATTTTATTGAAATTTGGTATTGGATTGTACATAGTCTGAACGTTATTAAGAAAGTAGTTTTGTCAAGTATCACAGAGGGCGCTAGTTATGCTTAATACCATTTAGGTTTTTTTTAAACTGTTATTTCAATTTTTTTCTTTGTGCATTATAAACACTGTTTGAATCTACATTCATTTTTTCATTTGAAGTTTAATTTTCCAGAAAAAGTTCCTAAAGCTGTGGTAGTATCGTTGACAAATTTGAAAAATTATGAATGCATTGAATGAAAAAGGTGGCTGAAGATAATTCAAACAGATTGAGTGACAGATGTGGATTCGTGATTACGCTGTCACTTTTTTTAAGGGATTTAAAAAAAGCGTAATTTTAAAAATTTTCAATTATCCGTTATTTGCTAAATATAGTGTACCTACCATGAAGCTGGATTTTTTTGTAGAAACATTTGTTCTAGCGTTTAGAAAAATATTCTTTTTGTGATATCCTTTATCAATTATAGGCTTGCTTACGGATTTTTCAGTTGCATTTACCAATGGCAACTTTTTCTGGAAAATTAAACTTCAGATGAAAAAAAGTAAGTAAGTAAGGATTACTTTTTTGTGTAGAATGAAATGCTGCTTCTAATGCGAGGGCAAAGT
Source organism: Monochamus alternatus (assembly GCA_037114965.1). Lineage (NCBI taxonomy): Eukaryota > Metazoa > Arthropoda > Insecta > Coleoptera > Cerambycidae > Monochamus > Monochamus alternatus. The sequence goes on along the minus strand of CM073426.1, from coordinate 4,593,291 downwards.
ATTTAGAAAAAAAATAGAAAAAAAGTTAAAAAAAAACCTTGAGTGGCGTTACGCATAACTAGAGCCCTCTGTGGTATTTGGCAAAACTAGTTTCTTAATAATATTCAGATAGACTATCTACAACCCCATACCAAATTCCATTAAAATCGGGTTAGGGGTTCTGAAGATAAGATCCCTAAAGTTTCAAAAAAGGTGAAATCGAAAAAACAAAAAAAATGCGGTTCAAATAATTTCTCACGTAGATTCTGTTCTTAATTTTTTTTTAGTATTTCTAAATCTCCCCGTGTATATTTTATACTCTTTAATATATAGAATTATTTTCTATTGCAGTTACGTTCTCTGCTATTCAATTTCATTTTAGTTAACTTAAAAAGGTAACAACAGACAATACTGATCTAACTGAGTCCGGATGCTGCCCAGTGGCGGTGTAGACAAGACATTAATTTGATATAAAAATTATCTTGAAACAAGAAAAAAGTGACCTTCACTTAAAATTACTCTCTGTATACCATTTTTAGTTTTCGTAACATCGATTTGGTTCTTTTATATTTCCGATGTTGCAAAAATGTAAGTAAAAATAAGCTGCGAAAGTGTGGATGGCCTGTTTATCGCGTCCTGTCCCGCCTCAAAGACGGAACGGCGTGGGTGCGAATTTCGAAAATATGCACCAGATGAAAAGGGGAACGGTCCAATAATTGGCGCTGCTGGCGCTTGCAGATTGCGGCTACGTAGTTTAGAGTGCCAGGTTTTGAGTGTGGCGGCACTGACACCCAAGGTACGTATATATATCAAGATTTTTGGCACACCTCGTCCTATTGTCCGCGTCCAACATGGTTAATGATCGTGGAATGGATAGAATTTTAAAAAAATTGTGTGAATATACGTCGAGGTACTTTTACATTAAAATAACAAATGAATATAAATGAAAAATGTTAAAAAGAGTACGAATAACACCAAAAAAAAATTCTGTATTTTCTATATTTTTGACAAGACCCATCTGACTTTATGTGTTTTCTGACGCACTGAATCCGAATTTTGCTTCTGTTCAGCTCAAATACCCTCAACATTTTGATTAAATCGCAAAATTTGAGAAAAACGGCAAAAGAAACTGAGTGAAAAAAATTGGGAACATTTTTTTTTCTGACCTTGATCAAGTGTTTCTTATATATTTCAATGCGCTGAATTCGAATCTGAAGTCTATTGAGCTGCATCATCTATAAATTTTGTAAAAATCGCGAGAAATAACTAGAAAAGGGGAAAATTCGTTAAAAGTCGCCAAAAAGAAAGTGGTCTGTACTTTTGAAAAGAACAATCTGTCTTTATGTATGACGCACTGAATCCGGATCTGACCTCCGTTTAGTTCAAATATTCTCAACCGCAAAAATAGCGAAAAATCGCAAAAAAATCACTGAGCACAAAAATAATTGGGAATTTTGAATAATTGTATTTCTTATATATTTCAATGCGTTGAATTTATCTGAAATCTATTAAGCTGCATCACCAATAAATTTTGTAAAAATCGCAAAAAATAACTGGAAAATGGGAAAATCCGTCAAAAATCGCCAAAAAGAAACTGGTCTGTACATTTGAAAAGGCCCACCTGTCTTTATATATTTTGACGCACTGAATCCGAATCTGATCTCCATTTAGCTAAAATATTTTCAAAATTGTGACTAAATCGCAAAATTTGCGAAAAATCGCAAAAAAGTCACTGAGCGCTAAAATAATAGGGAATTTTTATTTCTGAGCTTGATCAATTGTATTTCTTATCTATTTCAATGCGCTGAATTTATCTGAAATCTATTAAGCTGCATCACCAATAAATTTTGCAAAAAATCGCAAAAAATAACTGGAAAATGGGAACATCCATCAAAAATTGCCAAAAATAAACTGGTCTGTACATTTAAAAAGGCCCACGTGTCTTTATATATTTTGACGCACTCAATCCGGATCTGACCTCCATTTAGCTCAAATATTCTCAAAATTGTGACTAAATCGCAAAATTTGCGAAAATTCGCAAAAAAGTCACTGAGCGCTAAAATAATTGGGAATATTTTTTTCTGAGCTTGATCAATTGTATTTCTTATCTATTTCAATGCGCTGAATTTATCTGAAATCTATTAAGCTGCATCACCAATAAATTTAGTAAAAATCGCAAAAAATAACTGGAAAATGGGAAAATCCGTCAAAAATCGCCAAAAAGAAAGTGGTCTGTACTTTTGAAAAGAACAATCTGTCTTTATGGATGACGCACTGAATCCATCATAATTCTGATTTAACTATTCATTTATTGTCTTCTTAAATAATTTCTTATTAATTCATAATTTACAATAAAGAATTATGATAACTGTAGTTAATTTGAGCTATTTTCCGCGTATGACGTAAAAAACGTACGCCTGTTACGGAAAAGTCACTTTTCCTAACTTATTAAACAAATAGCTATTATCGCACTGAATCTGAAAGGCGTTTATATCAAACCCCCTCAAAATTTGGAGTAGATTGCAAATTTTTGCGCAAAATCGTGTAAAACTAGAAAAAATATTCATATAGCAACTCTAAAATTTCACCGGGATCATCCTTGTAAAATTTTAACACATTGTAGCGAGATGCCAATACATTTATTTCCTCTAACGATTCCTGAATTTTCATTGTTGAAATACCCCGTGTCTGCTCAATATTGCACAACTGGTACGCCTATGACCGATTTAGAAACGATCAATCTGTTTCTCCCTACCATTTCACGACAGACAGTCGATTTTTTTTAAATTTTTCATTCCGCAAAGTCCATCACTGACGGATAGATAACATAGCGGAACGGTCGAAGGCACATAACGGGGGGTTATGCAACTTAGACGCCGTCCGCGACGTCGACGTCGTCGTCGGAGCAGACAGTCTGGACCGTTTTAGAGACGAGGTATCCTTCGGAAATCGAGGTCGCCTATATACTTACTCGTCCGTCTGGGTTTTATTTTGCGAACGTGTTACTAACTAGACGGATCGCAGGAATTTCAGGAACCTTGGTGGATCGCGGTGTGCGTTGCGTTGGACCGATTGTCATTTTTTTCACCGGTCCTCGTCCCGGCGTTCGCGAAAAACCTGCGGACCTTAGGGCCCAAGTGTATCGGAGATTATAAGGGTTAGAAGTTACAAGTCTAATTTTCGGGGTATTTTAACTGTGCATGTGATCAAATAAGGCCAGTGTGGGTGCTCTGGAAGGCCGGAGGCTTTTTCTATTTGCCAAGATGACATTCGTTTCTCTTATTTTTAAATTGGATCAGGGTGGCAGTTCCTCGTTTGTTTAAGCACTAGGTAAGTGTATACTTTTGGGCAAATAATAAATAATGATAAATTGTCTTTTATTTCCAATAATAATATAAGTGCAAATATAAAAATAATAATAGACAGGGCGAACTGCTTTTCAACTTAACCCTGTTAAAATATACAAGAAACTTACATAATGAACACAATAATTAAATATGACGAGAAGTAAATATGGTATTAAGAATAAGTTTACAAATAATAAATTAAGAAAATAAAAGAACATGAATATACAGGGTGTCCGGGGAAATGTGGAAAATCTCTCGGGTGCAGATAGAACATTAAAAATAAGATGAAAAATATTTTTTTTCCTACAGGCCCTCCGTAAAGGACGCTGCTGGAATCAGTTTTTCTTGATTAACTTTTAAAGTACTTAATATAATTTAATAAAAATTAAATGTGATGGACACTAGAAAGGACCTCTTAAAATAGTGCCCTTGAATCATATTTAGCTTTTTTAGTTTACCATGGGCGGGCTAAGCTTTACAACTTAAAGCCTACATTTTTAACACCCTGTATGACAAAAACTTTGTACTAATAAATCTGGGTAGTTTCAACCTTAGACTCAAAAAAGGTACGAGAAAAAGTTCAACCTATGTTCGCATGTTGAACCCTCTTATTAAGTACTAACAGACAATTGATAATAAAAAACGTATACGAAGGAATTCGAGCGCGAAACTCTAACACGAGTGTTTCAGTTCAGTCAGTTTCTAGTGTATATCGTGCAATAAAAAAGAGTGTGGTAGTAAATCCAAAGAAGAAAAAAATAGAAATATGAGGAAGGAAAAGTCAGAAGTCGATGATGACGTAAAATACGCCATTCGCAGGAAAATTCATGGATTCTTCAGAAATGAAATACCGACGATAAAAAAAATTCAAACTACGATAGCTGAAGATGACGACATGCCTCAATTATGCCTATATTATTATTATATGACAAAGTTCTTAGAAGAACAATGCATGACATGAATTTTCGGTTTTTAAAACGAAATCGTAAAAGTATGCTCGTTGAAAAAGATGAAATTGTAGTATGGCGAAGAGAATATTTAGAAAAACTAAGAGAATTTCGTGCATCGGGCAAAAAGATATATTACATGGATGAAACATGGGTAAACGAAGGTTATACGGTATCAAAAGTTTGGCAGGATGGTAACGTTCGAAGTAAAAGAGAAGCATTTTTAGAATATGGTTTGCATGTTTTTGAATCACGTAGGACGGGAGATTACTATGAAGATATGAACAGTGAAGTATTTGAAAAATGGTTTGAATCTATTTTATCATATGTAGAACCAGGAGCAGTTGTTGTGATGGATAACGCAAGTTATCATAGCAGAAGAGTCGAACAGTTATAGTTATTTTAATAAATAGTGAACATACAGTGATAGTGAAGTTTGTTATGATTCTGGCGTAATGCGTACTAATTTAGTGATAATAATAATATTCATGTGAAACAATTACCTATATGAAATGTATAAATAGTCAACATCTTGTGGCGGCATGAGCCGGGTGGTGATGGGGCATCGACGCACAAGAGGGCATCGTTTTATAGGATATATTTACAATGTTGGTAAGAATCTTTTCAGTTTGTCTTGATAAAGTTTCTAAATTAACTTAGGTACACCGATATACAAGATGAAAACTTTTAAATATTCTTATTATTTTTATTATCTAACGCCTCGAAATTGGTAAAAACCGTTATATCACTATTTCTGCTGCGGCATTTGCTGCTTATTATGATTAAAAAAAATACTGTTAAGCAACAGTCTTATTTTTCCAGAACTGTATATTTATTACGCATAATTTACACAATATTAAAACTGAAAGCGACGCACGACTTTCGAGCACCTAAATTCGTATGAAAGCCTCCGTTATTGTGATGTAGGTCGCAAAAAAATAAGTCGCGGCAGGGAAGATCAAAGACGGGCGTCTCAAGGTTTGTTTGTTTGCAACATGTGGCATACTTACTATTGGGCACGGTTTCCATTGGGGTCGTACGATTATACGAAAAAAAAAAAAAATCGACGGCCAGACGCAATTATCGAGGATTAGACTTGTCCGGGTTCTGTTTTGGAAGCGGAATGCATTTGCGAGTTGTTCCAGAAATCGATGGCATGTTCCACGAAATTAAAAATCCAAACCCATCTACAGAGTATAACAAATAAGCAGGTCGTCCCGCTACCTGCGTATTTTTGGCGAAAAATGTGACTTACCTATATACATACATGTCTCTCTTAAGAGATACAGGGTGTTAAAGTTGAACTTTTGAAATTGTTTCTTCGATATAATTTCTTCAGCTTTTTACGTATCACTTTGAAATTTTATAGAGATGTATTTTGTTATTAACCAAACCCGTAAGGATATTATTGTAAACGAAGGCTAAAAAACAAAACTAGAAACATGAGAGTGGATTATTTTATCTCCACACTTTTTTCTGACGTATCCCTACGGACGATTTTTTTTACAATGTCATAATGTAGAATTTTATTTAGAATATTTTATTACTCTTGATAATTTTTCGTAGAACTCTTCATTTTCAATTTTGGAGCAACGTTATAATATCAAAATTACTTGCACTTAACATTTTTAAATTTCAATTTTGTTTTTGATTTTATCGAAAAATGTCACTCTTTATAAAAGGTCTTCTTGACGAAATGAGACTGTCGCAGAAACGTCTTAGATCAGATGTAAAGGGTGCTCATAAATTAAATAAACACAAAAATAGTCAAGAGAAAAGTACCATTATTTTACGCAACATTTTTATAAGATAAATCTGTTTATAACTTCAAATAGAGTTCTAATACATGAACTAAATGAGCCGCAAACTATTCGTAAAATGTACGAAAAAATTATTAAGTTAGCGGAAAAATGTGTTGAGGTGGAAGAGCTATGTAGAGTAAAAGTCAAAATGGAAATTTTGAATTTAAAATTTGTGTTAGGACTCGATTTGAGGTTATAAACAGATTTTTTTTGGAAAAATTTTGTGACAAATAATAAATAATGGTTTTTCTCTCTTGAATATTTTTAATTTATGAGCACCCTGTATATCTGATCGAAGAACGAGCAGAACTTTTTATAGAGTGAAATTTTTCGATAAAGTCAAAAACAAAAGACTTTCTCCTCTTGTCAACTCCATCCGTGGACACACTGTATGTTATATTATTATTTCAAATGTTGTGATGCCTTTAACTACGTTTTGACGATTGCTAGTAACGCGTTGTTCTGCGAACGCACCCTAGGGATAAGGGGTGACCTAGTCGAGCGCGGTCATCGGGTAAAGGTCGTCGCTCCCGTATTTTTGAGCCCCTGGCCAACTGCCCGGTCTGGACTTTAATGTAAAATCGAAATTCCCGTTACGTCGAATACACTGCGCGACGCATTAAATGGCCCTCTACTAGTTTGATTCAACTGCAACGGATACCGATGTATTGACATCAACGGTCTGAATTTCCACGCTATTAACTATGCATTGTGATACAGCAGTCTTGTTGGCCAATTATTCCTCAATGTATGTCTCTGCTACGGAGAAGACTGCCAACCACCACAGAACACCCAACCGCTACACTGTTACCAAATCTGTGACAGAATTTGCAAATATCGGAAATGCAGAACGACAGAAGCAGTGTCCAGTACGCATTTTTGGATTTGGCAGCTTTAAAAACTCGGCAACCCATCCGAACGGTACACTCCATGTAAACACATCAACCTGTAATCCAAATGAGTAATTACACATTTATTTTAGAGGTTACTCTGAGTTTTGATAAGGAGATATTCATCATCTGCATAAGTTTGTAGAAATTGTATTACAACAGGGTTAAAATTTTGAATTTTGTTTGTAACCGCTAGTTGCTTATTTTAGGAGCTTTTACCTTGCTGTATCTATAAACAAAAGTCCAATTGCTACTACGCGATTCTAAATAAATAATAAATATTTCAGGAGGTAATAGTATGAACTAAAATAAGCAAAACAGTCTTAATAAACATGGGTCCGCAAAGTAACGGTTGCGGAGATATGGACCACTATTCGTTTTTCAAACATTTTATTTTATTAGGAATAAACCGACAAAGGAAGCTTTTAACAAGCAAAAAACAAAGTTACAGAAGATGTTCAAAGTGCCCTCCGTCCATTTCCAAGCAGGCACGACATCTTCGTCTCAACGATATTCGAACTCTTTCGAAAACACCCTGCTTGGTTTGGATTTCTTGACATTTTTTATTAATCCGTAGCTGCAGCTCTTCCAGGCTATTTACAGGAGTACCATACACTAATGTCTTCAAATATCCCTAAACAAAGAAATCTAGAGGGTTCTGATCAGGCGATCTTGGAGGCCATAAAACATGTCTGGCCCTTCCTACCTAACGGCCATGGAAAAATGAGCTGGAGCACCATCATGCTGGAACCACATTTGTTGCCTCTGATTCAAAGGAATGTCTTCCAAAAACTCATACAGTGTGTTCTGCAGAAAGTTGGGGTAAGCAGCGCCTGTTAATCGGTTTGGTAAAACAACAGGACCTGTCACCTACAATACTCATCCAAATGTTTAATGAAAAACGTGCCTGATGTCCAGATTCTATTAGAGCATGAGGATTTTCGTTGGCCCAAATATGCGTATTATGAAAATTAAACACTCCATTTCTTGTGAACCCGACCTCATCAGTAAAAAGAATGTTTGCAAGAAAACGAGGGTCTTCAGCATCATGACGTAGAAACCAGCGGCTAAAAACCAAACGTGCTTGATCATCATTTATTGGATTTAAGGCCTGTACTCGTTGCACATGGTATGGATAAAGCAGTTGCTCGTGAAGAATTCTCCAAACAAGAGGACCACTAATTCCTACCTCGGCTGATATTCTTCGCACACTCGTATCTGAATTCTGCTCTACCAGTGCTAGAATTTCTTCTGCTCTAGGAGTGGATACCGACCTTGGTCTTCCGGATAAATGGCATTGTTTGCTCAAGGAATCGGTCTCACGCCATCTTTGGTGAATTCTTCCAAACATGCGTTGTGAAGGAATCTGGCGATTTGGATAAGCGTCAACATAAAGAATCGCGCTTCGGTGGCGCTCCCATTAGCACGACCACACATGAAATGCATGTCTGTTACTGCGTTAGAGTAACCAGCCATAACGAAAGAAAACTTGTGCACTGAGAACAACTGTCAAATACATACTGTTTATTTCACTAAACATCAACCAATTATTATAAGAAAATACACGTTTTTGCAAAATGAAAAAAGGGGCTAAAAAACATAAAACATTCCACATCTCCGCAACCGTTACTTTGCAGGCCCATGTTTATTGAGACCTTTTTGTTTATTTTGGTTCATACTATTACTTCCTCAAATATTTTACACTCTTTTTTAACACCCCTGTATATTCGCTCCCGAGTCAGCAGGAAGTGTGGCTGACGTTCTTCTGAATCAATGACCAGTATATTCCTTGCTGTTAGATAAATTTAAATAAGTAGCTATTTTCCGCGATAATGCACTAATTGTGTGATTTCCTACATTTTATTATGTTTCATAAATAATCGTTTTCTCATAACTCCCTTGAGAGTTATATTAAGTAGTTATAAATCCTTAACTCCCTCTAATGTATTTACAGAAATAAACCGATAATTGTTGAATTTTCCACTAAAATTATTTCCCGAATTGCAAGAATTGTCCGTTGTTTGTTGTCACTGCCTATGGCTGTAGTCAAACATGAAGCTGATGTTCCACTTCTTTCTTGTGACATGCCAGCCAACATTCTTGCAGTTTCATTTTTTAATTCCATACTGTTGGCCAAATACCCTTCTGCTACCGTTGAACTCCACCATCCACCATGTCTGCAATGTCATCATATTTGCTCCTGCATTAACCAAGGCAGTTGCGGATGTCGTCCGAAAACGATGTCCCGTGAAAGCTTATGGATCTGGCAAACCTAAAAAAACTAGCAATTTTGCTTGGGATTTGTGCAACGCCTTTCGCGATACGTTAGAAAAAATCTTTCTGAACCCGACGGACGCAAAGACATACTCCCATCTGTATTATTATAAATTGTCATCATTGATTTTAACATTGACACAGGGAATTAGGACTTTACGATTCAGACTGTAAGAAAAATAAATCAATATCACTTATAACTAGAACGTGGAAGAATAAATACATACCATGTCTTGAAAGTAAGGCAGCATTATAATTTCACTTATATTTTTGTTTTCAATACAGTTAACTTTCAGTCACTGCAGGAATTTATCATATTCTGTTTTATAGTTTGGTTCCGACTTTGTTGGTAGTGCGGCACGAGTTTTCTCAGCCTTTTGTAACAAATCTCTTGTTATCTCACTTCTCTCCAGGTTTTCATTCATTTTCACAAATTAATAAATTTGATAAACTTTGTTTTAGAAACTTATCAGGTGATATGTCTATGGTAATCATGCTTAATTAATTATTAAGCAACTCTCGTTTAATTTTGAAAATCAACAAAATTTGGTTTTCATATTTCATTAGTATGAAATAAAAATTTTTATCTATCACGTGAGATATTGGATGTTAATAATATCGAGCAAATTACATCCTCATAATTTCCTTGATACATAAATAACTATTTCATCTAGTGTGGCATAAAAAAATGATTGCATAACGTTATCGAAAATGTGTAGCGATTTCTTTGCCGTACAGGCCATTTAATACGGTCGATATTGTACTATCGTCCGACGCGCCATTACCAGATTTTCGGCAGGTTTTATTATGACCCATTGGTGTAATTGTGTTCGGCGTATCCTCCGGCGAGCGGGGCGAAGCGCGAGGGGGGCTGCAATTGACGTACTGCCACGGAAGGGTATTAAATCAGGGGCCAGAACGAGCCTCGTTACATAGGGTTCAGGCGGTATTGATGGCTTCCAGATAGTAGCGATTTTTCATAATTATCGCGCATTGAAGTCCCACACGAAAAGGGGTTGTAGGGTTACAATCTGTAAAAAAAAATGAAAAATATCTTGTTGCCAATTAATTATTGTCCAAAGTTCATCTGTTTTCATTACCGCGTATTTTTCCACCAGTTTTTGGTTGTGATGTTTCAACAACGACTTCATTGTTCTTGTATCATTTAGGGCGAACATACAGTGTAGTTTCTTGGAAATGACAAATCCTGATTCCGAAGAACGTTTTGTCCAACCAATAAACCCAAGTAGCACTAATGACTAAATCTACCACCATATAACAAACATAACTCCAATTTATGTGAGCATAATTGTAAGCACGTAATCCTCGCCACTGAAAGTCAATTCATGGTTTTATAATTTTTGATGGGTCGGTTTGGTGTCTGGAACGTTATGAAACCTAAGCAGAAGCACCTTAAAGTTGCACAATCTTTAAAGTGAAAGTAAAAACGTTCAGATTTTTGCTGTAAAAAACGGCTCGTACATGCACTAAACATGAAAATAACAAAACAAGTGATATAGTTATTTAAAGTTGAAGGTAAAAACAGTAGATTCTGTGAGTATCAGATTTTTATCTCGTAGTCAACACGCTCGTTTCATAGCCTGAATATTGGGATTTTTTAAATTTTAAAACTTCAAGCAAAGTTTTCTTCTATAAAGAGTGGGCTACTCAGGTCAACTTGTGGTTGAATTTTGTCCATGATATGTATACTTAATTCCCGCGGAGCATGAATTTTTAACACTCAACAGTTAAGACGTTAGAGTCGATTGAAATTCATGAAAAATGACTAAAAAACACTCATTTTCAGCACGCTGCTATTATTCAAAGGGATCGTCCGAGCCAATTATCTTCATTTACATTGAAACTATTATCTTTCCCACTCTGAATTCCGTCTTGATCATTCAAATATCTTCAAACAGAGAAATTTGACAGCAAAAATTAATAAAGCTTAAAAATAGCAATTTTTAAGAGTCTTTATTTAAATAGGCGGAAACAAGCGCTTGTAAAAATCAACTAGTTTAAATGTTCTGGCTAGAATAATATTCCGTCATTTTCCCACTGGTATGGAACGACACAGAAACAAATATATTTTTTTCTCTGTTGTAGACACTGTTTTAAAACTCATTGTACATATACGCTATACGCTAGATGTAAAAATGCGCCAGATGTGAGATGTGTAACATTTTAGTTCATGCACTTTAGAGTTTTAAATAAAACAACAACATTAACAGAGCGGTATTGTATATATGTATTTTTTGACATCCCTCGGCTGACCGTTTTGGCCACGCAGGGTTACCAACTGTCTAATATCATAGAACATTATTATACTGTGCAATACATACATCACACGCCCTATTTTAACAAACTAAATGATAAACAAAAAACAATATTTTAAAAAGAATCAATAATAACATTTCACATATTGCAATAAACATACTAAAAATCAGACGTATTTTATATGACACTAAGTTTCTGGGGCGGCCGGGTAATTCGACCACTTCTTGTTCTCAGTTCAGTCTTGCCGGGTTCTAATTTGGATACCGGGTGTCTTTGTCCACACGTTGCTTGAACGATGTTCTCCCCTTCAGGATTTGCATCGAGTTTTACAGAGGACTGAACTGGTGCGATATTATTCCCCTCTTGTTTACTAGAACTTCGGCGTTTGTCCGAATTAGAACCACAAGCTTCAGGGGGTACAAATGATTGTTCAGAATATGGTCTAAGGAACTGCCTATTTCGCCTGTATTCTGTTTCATTAACATTGACAGTATAGTCATTTGGTCTATTTTTAGTGACTACTACTCCAGGTTTCCACTTCCTTTTGCCCTCTTGCAGTAAGATTGGTTGACCAACTTCCAATTCTGACAACTTATTTGTTGATTTATTATACTCATGTATTTGTTTGCTCTGGTTATTTTTCAATGCAGACTGGACACCTTTTGTGGAATATTTTGGCCTTAATAAATCTGTTTTAACAGGCAAATTTGTCCTTAATTTTCTGCCCATCAGCAACATGCATGGAGCTGGTAAATTTTGCTTAGGAGTAGAGTTATAATCTGCAACTGCCAGAAAAGGATCTTTATTATTTTGAAGTGCCTTGATAAAGAGACCTTTGATAGTCTGAATTGTCCTTTCTATCATACCGTTACTTCTTGGATAATGTGGACTAGAAGTTGTGAGTTGTATATCATATTTGCGTGCAAAATTTGCAAATTCTCTGGAACTATAAGGCGGCCCGTTGTCGGAAAAAATTTCAAAAGGAAGACCCGTTAATATGAAAACATTTTTTAAAATTGTAATAACAGTCCCACCAGTTTTATTTGGAAGTTTCTGGACAACAGCAAATTTTGAAAAATAGTCCACTATCACTAAAAAGTCTTGTGACGCTACTGTCATAAAGTCTATCCCGATTTTTTGCCACGGAAGTTTAGGTAGTTTATGTGGTGTTAATGGTTCGCGCACATTATTTTTAGAGTACATTTGACACATATCACAGTTAAGTACAATTTTTTCAACATCACTCATGAGTCCAGGATAATAAATAGCTTCCAGGGCCTTCTTTTTACAAGAAACGACTCCTTGGTGTGACTGATGGATAATATTAAGAAATTCACCTTTCAATGTTTCTGGTATAATCAGTCTTTTTTTATAGAATAAAACATCTCTATGAAGATATATATCGTTTTTTATAGGCCAGTATTTTTTAACAGAGATTGGAACTGATTTGATGTGATGAGGCCAACCATTGAGTACGTAATATTTTACTTTTTGTAGGACATCATCCAAGTTAATTTCTTTTTTTAGACGTTCCTCATTTTCTTTTGTTGTTGTTAGCACTGAATATACTCTTAAATTATTTTCCAAGTAATCCGTATTTATAATTTCTTTTAAAGGATCTCTACTTAATGTGTCAGGAACTTTTAAATTTTTACCAGGGACGTACCTTAACTTGAATTGGTATCTAAGTAATCGTAATGCAAGTCGCTGTATTCTTGGGGACATTTCTTCTAATGGTTTCTTTAAAAGTCCGAGAAGTGGTTGATGATCAGTTTCAGCTTGAAATGAAGTACCATAGAGGTAAAATGAAAATTTTTCACATCCAAATACCAAGCTTAAAAGCTCTTTTTCGATGTGGTTATAGCGCATCTGTGTAGGTGTCAGAGAAACAGACGCAAATTCTATAGGAAATCCTTCCTGTGAAATCATGGCACCAAGGCCATATGGACTGGCATCAACAGATAAAACAGTTTCCTTTTTGGCATCAAAATACCGCAAAGTTGATGCAGATGCTACTAGTTGTTTAATTTTATCAAAACATTTCTGTTCTGTTGCTGTCCATTGCCACTCATTTTTGTCACTTAACAATTTTCTCAGGTTATTTGTCTCATTTGATAAATTTGGAACAAATTTAGCTAAGTAAACTACCATTCCCAAAAAACGCTGTAGTTCTTTGCGGTTTTTTGGAGACGACAGACTGGTAATAGTACGAGTTTTATCAGAATCTGGAGAAATTCCTACATCACTAATTTGATGGCCCAAAAATTTGATTTCATTTTGACAAAATTTCGATTTTTCTAAATTAAGTGTTAATCCACTCTCTTGAATCTTTTTTAATACAGATTCCAAATTTTTATTATGTTCCGGAATTGTACTCCCAAATATTAAAATGTCATCGAAATATGTGATTTGACCTGGTACATCTTCCAGTAGTTTATACATATATCGTTGAAAAATTTCCGGTGAACATGTTAAGCCATAGGGTAGCCTCAAATAGCGAAACCGACCAAAAGGGGTTGTAAACGTGCATAACAGAGAGCTTTCATAGTCTAGAGGTAGCTGCAGAAACGCAGATGACGCATCCAACAGAGAAAAATATTTTGCACCAGCTAATTTTGTGAACAACGTATCTTGAGTCGGAATCGGAAACCTTTCACGTTTAATATATTTATTCAAATGCAAGGGGTCCATGCAAATTCTAATGTCAGTACCATTACTTTTTGGAACTACAACTATAGGATTCTGCCAGTCAGTAGGCTCACTGACGGGTACAATAATATTATTACGCACCATCTCGTTAAGTTTATCATTAACCCTTTCTCTTAATGCCAGAGGAATTTTTCTAGTACTGCTACTAAAAGGTACTGCATCATTGGTTAAAGTTATAGTAAATTGTTTGCTGACTTTACCAATTCCATGAAATACGTGCTTATAAGCATTTAACAATTTTTCTAGACCGGTATTAACGACACTTACTGTTTTATAGGAATTTTTATCAACAATTATTTGGAATTTTTGGGCAGCAGCTAGCCCTAAAATTGATTTTGAAATGTTACTGTCCAAAACATAAAACATTAAGTTTTGAGTGTTATTTTTGTACTGGCATGGGAGCATTATTTGACCACTAACATTAATTTTATGACCAGTGTAGCTAGACAAAGTGCTAGCCGCTGGTTCCAACTCACTGAGATTTATATTTAACTTAATGAAATCAGCACTATTTAATATATTTACTTGACTGCCAGTATCTACCTTTAAGTCTATTATACAATTATTAACTTTAATTTTTTCAAACCATTCGACTGAGTCTATACGCGATCCTACAAGGGTATTATTTACTGTCCAAACTACTTGCGTATCACTCTGTGAGTCACTATCAGAGTCATTGTTTACTTCATGTACATTACTGTCTCTGTTTAAACACATCTTACGGTAATGTCCCTTTTGATGACACAGCGAGCAATGTCTAAAATACGCAGGACACTTACCCCTATCGTGTTGAAGACCACACCTCCTACAAGGCATATCCCTACCTTTGTCCTGCCATTTATTCTTCAACTTATCACGCGCACTTAACTTCAGACACTTGTTGGCGTTGTAGCTGCTACTACCTCCTGCCCTGCTTTCAAAATTTCCTGAAGCATGTTTACCTTTTCTATAAGTTC
Source organism: Monochamus alternatus (assembly GCA_037114965.1). NCBI lineage: Eukaryota > Metazoa > Arthropoda > Insecta > Coleoptera > Cerambycidae > Monochamus > Monochamus alternatus. The sequence continues at coordinate 4,578,110 of CM073426.1, read as the reverse complement.
CTTCACCTGCTCTCTTATCTCGTTCTTCACTTTTCTTAATAGCACTAACTTCTTTCTTAATTTCCCGTTGGGTCACCACACTGCTTTCCATGGACCGGCATATGTCAATAGCTTGACTAAGTGTTAAGTCAGAGATTTGTAATAACTTGCCCTGCATATTCAAATCTTTAACACCCAAGACCACACGATCGAGGATTAAAACATCTCGTTCCTTAAATTCACAGGATGCCGCAAGTTGTTTTAAAGCAGTTAAGAACTGATCTATGGTTTCATCTTGTTGCTGATCTCGCTTAAAAAACTTATAATGTTCATACACCAGATTTCTTAGAGGGCTACAATATTTATCAAATTTTTCTAAGACAACAGAATACTTTTTTTCATCTCCTTCATTATCATATTCAAATGTGTTGAATATTCGAAGTGCCTCATCACCCATGTGATTTAATAGAATTGCGATTTTTATTTTATCATCTTTACTGCTTTTCCCTGTTGCTAACAAAAATAGTTCAAATTTTTGTTTCCAAAATTTCCAGTTATTAGCTACATTGTTTCCTTCGAAACTAAATGGTTCCGGAGCCCTTCCTTGTTCTGACATAGCAACAAATTTTATTATTGTTCGCTTTAACAAACACAAAAGTTTTTTGTTTAAATCGGTTTTTTACAATCGTTCATTTCTTGCCGACACCAACTGTTCGTATTTACGATTTCTTCGCACGCCGCTATTTTTCGCGATTAACTTCTAACACAAATACACCAGTTACACCACTTTACCGCTGCCACCATGTAACATTTTAGTTCATGCACTTTAGAGTTTTAAATAAAACAACAACATTAACAGAGCGGTATTGTATATATGTATTTTTTGACATCCCTCGGCTGACCGTTTTGGCCACGCAGGGTTACCAACTGTCTAATATCATAGAACATTATTATACTGTGCAATACATACATCACAAGATGTTGACATGAACTACGTACATTGCAATTTTGAGGTTATGGTGAATTTAGATAAAGTGGCGAAACAACATTACTATAGCGTTGCGACCACCTTTATGTGGCTGGAAAGTTGATGGGTTACTTCCATTGGCTAGTTGTTTGATGAATGTAACTAAAGAGTTAGATATTTTTAATTTCTGCCACTTTAAGTATACATTTTAGGTGTGCGTCACTTCAAAGCTCTTTTTTCAAAAGCAGACATGTTTAGAGATATATGTTTAAGGTCAGCGTTTTAATATAGAAATTAAAAAATATTATTACTGATCAGTACTAACTAAAACTGTTACTTGGGAACTGAAAACTAAAATAATGTAATACAAGTTTTTTCATTTCTACCACCCTATAGGCATATTGCAGAAGGTGTTCACTTGAAACAGATCAGTGACATAAACTTTAAAATATTATGTAAAGCAAATTATTTTTATATTATTTTCCGTTGTAATTACTCTCTCTGCTATTCTCCTAGTTTGATATAGTTGATCACAAAAGGCAATAACAGGTAACACTTAACATTAACTGAACGGACCATCTGTAAAAGTAATTTGTTAAACATAAGTAAACTATTTTCTCAATGTAGAACGCACTTTAGAGTGGAGATTTGCAGTGTACTCTCTCAAGGGGGAACTTTTTCTCCCTACCGAGTAGGTGTGAGAACTCCAGGGTAGTCTCTTTGTCCGTCAGTCTGTCTTTTATTAGATCGGGGGTTTGGGAAATTACGATACGGGTAGCCGAAACTCGATTAGTGCGACCTTATTCTCATACGGGACCTCTGACGCAGCCGGGTGCATTGGCTTCTAAGCCCCGGCATGAAAACAACACGGGCACAGGGCTGGACTTGCCAGCGTGTGTAAATTTTAGCCGTATGTTGTAGGAAATATGTCTAGAAATTTAACGATACTGCTCTATTGCCTTACTCTGCAGTGTAGATGGCAGTGCTAACGACAACCTATAGTACGGACTAGTTACTTTAAGTGTAAATGAGGTGTCTGTTAAAATTATTCTTGTTTGGGTGTTTCTGTATACTAAACCGCTTGAGGTAATTACCAAATTCGGTATGCATATTTATTATGACAGTAGATATGAAAGAAAAAATTACCAATTATTATGTCATTATTTGTCAAAAAAAATCACTATAATATTACAAATAAAATATGTCATCATATGCGTTATTGTATTATCTTCACTTTTTGTTTCTTTACAATTTTTTGTATTCCAGTTTGGGTCCGTGCGGTCCTGCCGCGACCCGCCGATTCGCCCGAATAGTCAAACTTTCCAGACCGGCGTGACGCAAATCGTTCTCTCGTCTACCTGCTCTGCTCTCGACGGTAGCCGCGGCGTCGGCTTGGGAGGACGACATTTTTACGGCGTTGAATTGAATGGGTGCTCCTGTGAACGGGGTTTTATTCTCGGAAGGATAATCCGATTAGGGTTTTTAATATTTTAGCCGGGGGAAGACGAAGAAGCAGGGCCGTATTACGCGAGATCGACTAAGAACTATGCGCGATGTATGTGCCTAGGAAATCTATTTAATTTGCGGGCAGGGAAACACAGTGAACGATGGAGTTTGAGGATTTTGTACGATGTTTTACCTGCCAAAGAAATATTTAATTGAATTTGATACTGTTCATACTGTATTACAGAAATCTGTATGTGAATACCGAACATTTACATCTGTCATATAAAATTACATTATCTTTTCTAAAAATACATAATACCGTTGTAAAATTACATTCAGGTGTGTTATTTCACTATTATTGACCTAGACAATAAATAACCACAAGTCCGCCTTGTAATATTGCTAATAGTTTTTATCAGTGTAGCCATACATTTTTTAATATCTATGTATAATAGCTATATTTATTTCCTGTTTTTTTTTGTAAAATGTTATATAGTCACCTGGGATAAGGAGTCGTATTGTTGGAGGAAAAAATGTATGTGTATGTTTCAAAGACTGTTCCGTAAAGTCAAAGTAAAGCCATTAACTAACCTAGACTTGCCTCTATCCGAATATTTTCGTTTCCAAATAACTCAAAAAAGCGGTTCATAAATAAAATATCCAAATTTGCTTAGGCGGCCGTTGGAAAACAAGTGATCCGATTATGTAAGCGGCACATTATAGGATGATGCCATTTTTCGGGTTGAAGGTACTGCGATGATCAATCAGACAGGCGCTAGACGTGTTTTTTTTGCCTGTACAGACGTATAATTTAGGAGTCACGACTGCATATCTGCGTGTGTTTACCAGAAAAGGAGTATAGACGCGCCTAACTGATTTTTCGTTCCCTGACTAAAGAACCGAATCAATTTACTAAACCGTTTTTTTTTTAATAAATTAGTAATCTTGAATGAACCGGACTATATGGATTGAATACCTACCTGGTTGAGTTGTAATATATCCATGCAATTCTGTGATTATTTTAAAACGATATGTTTCATTAAAAAAGAGGTAAACGTAGCACTAGCATTGGTACATCTACTTCTTGATCTATATAGCTTTTTTGCGAAATTTGTCAAGTACACCGAAAAGAAAAAAAATTTTCAGCAAACAATTCAATATATTTAAACATAATTTATTCTCGGGAAACAAATCTTTTTGGTGTAATGATCACTTTTTTGTCAAAAATAACTTGATTTATTTGGTTATTTTTTTACGATTATCTGTTTAAATTAAGCAAATAGTTATTCCATTTGAAGGGGGAGCATCATCGTGCATGAACGACATTTTCCTTCTTATAAGTAGGGATACATGTTTTGCAGAACCTTTTGCTACAAAAATTGTAATATATTTTTAGGGGAATAATAGTTATTTATGCAACAAGTACAAAAAGTAAGTGTTTGCATGCGACGTGAAACACATTTTCACAGATTTGAATTTTTATTTCAACTTTAAGAAACTGTAATTTGTTAGGAGTGCATTTTGTTATATAGTTATAGGTAAATTTATTTTGACCTGTCTCTAGTTTCCATCATATACAAGGTGACCCGTTATTCATGGGTCACGATTGGTATCTCGGAAACCGTAAAATATACAGGGTAGCTCAAATTAGAAGGAAGTTTCGTCTTTTCATTCCCTTTAAAATACACCAAACAGATTCAAGATTCGAGTATGCAACATTCAATATGTAACACTACTATTTTATTTAAAGAATAACCCATAATAGTTATTTATGCAACAAGTACAAAAAGTACGTGTTTATTGCACGCGACGTGAAATTGTCCAACGGGGCCGTCAGGCCGAGTAGGACAACACTTTGTTTTTTGCATGAACGTAGAAAAAGTTTAAAAAACAATAATTTAAATAAAAGTTCTTCTTGTATTCTTAAATTTATGTCTTGCTGAATTTCTTTTCATAATACCATAAATAAATATCTAAGGCAATAATTTGAATTCGTTGAGATGTCGCTTGTGTTAAACATGGGCCGTAAACAGAATCCCCATAATTAAATACTGGTAAAATCAATGACTGAAAGCAAAATTTTTAATTTTTGTATTTTAAAATGTGCCTACATCTACACAATATTTTTAAATTAATAATGGACGTTTTTACAGTTTGATATATGTTTATTGAACCTAAGGTCCTTATCAATAGTTAAACCCATGCTTTAACTTAACATCTAACATTTTTTACTTAACTGTACATTATCAATACTTATTAAGAACCGAGCTTTGTGTGTTACTGCCACCATCCGATATGGATAAGAAAAAAAAACAGTTGAATGTTCCATAACCCAAACTAGTGGCCCTAATTAGGTATATTTTCTTATCCCTCTGTACCAAATTTGTGAAACAACGACGCTAGATGACATTTTTTAAAATCGCTATTTTTAGTTTTTCCACAATATTCCAGCAACGGAAACAGATGCCTTGGATCTGGTTTATCTTAATGAGACGCTTTTTCTAATTTGAGCCACCCTGTATATTTTACGGCTTCCGAGATGGTAATTGTGAGCCACGAAACAGACCACCCTGTATAAGTGTAGGTATATTTAAGAACCATCTTGTAGGAAGAGGTGGCGCTTACCGATCGATACTCGGTACGCCACTGGCTCCCCCTATTAAGATATCAAAACTACATTCCTTTGGGCAACGCCGACGGTGCCGTTCACACTTTCCCAGAATAAGGCAAAATGGCCCCAACCCGCTCGATACTCTACATGGACCGGCTTTCCGCCGTCGAAAGGAAAAACCGAAGAAGACGACGACGACGCGCGTCCAATATGCGGTCGACGGGCACCTCCGAAGCCTCTCCGACGGCCCACCGGCGCTCATGGGGTCGACACGTATCGGATGCCGACCGCATACCAGCAGGTGGGTGTTCCTGCCCTGGGGCTCTCGAACCCCGCCGTCCAATCCACGGCTGGGCCTCCGTCTTGTTGATCTTGCACACCGCCGCATTACCGCTTTGTTTACGTGCATTTTTGTATGCGTATTCGCGTTGTTGTTTTGTCATACACGGACTTACGTCAGAGTCACGAGCACGGCTTCCATCTACATGGTGATTCGTTTACCAACTTTAGCAATAAAAAATTAATTTGGTTTCATGAAGAAATGTTCATATAAACGTAGGTCCTATCTTTCCTTATTTAGAAATTATACCTAGTTTTTTTAAGATAGCTGTTCCTTTGAACAGTAATAAGCAATACCCAACTAGCACTGCTTGATTTGTTGAATAAATAACTTCGTGCCACAGTCAGTGCTAGGTATTTTTAACTACTTTTGGTTACTTTATAGTTATGGCACTTCCAAGTAGCTCTCCTGGTTTTGTAGACGTCTTAGTTAGGTACCAACGGGACGACCTTTAAGTTTTCGGAACATGAAAATGGCAAATGTTGGCAGTGGTGGTATAAAATTGTTGTATGTGATAAATTCTGTAAAATTATAAAATAAATTTATTAAGTAAAATAGTTCCAAAGTAGTCCATTGTATTATCACATTATTTCTGAAATAGTAATTAATTTATTATGTAAAAACGCATACTTGATTTTTCTTGATGTATAATATAAATTAAAAAATACCAGTATTCAGGGTGTTACAAAAAGCAGGTAATCCCGTTAACTGCATATTTTTGGCGACAAAATTCGACAATTTAACCCTACTTAACTATACGGGGTGAACCTCAAATAAGTACAAATATTTTAACTGCTGGTGTAGTTTATCATATAGAACAGTCTAGTGAAAGCCATTATTAAAAATTTCTAATATTTACGGAGATATTATTTTTTTTTTAAATACCCACATTTTGAGGGCCGCTCTCATAACCAACTTAATGAACCATATGATTTGTTGCGAGGTTGCCATATCTCCTCTAATATAAATATTAAGTTTCCTTTAACATAATAATAGTAAAGTAATACGGTTAAATTCTATTTTAAAAATACTTGTTTGAAGCATAAGTACAGTAAATTGGGTATGTAGTATAATAATAATAATAATAATAAAGAAGATATTACGTGATATTACTATGTTCTATGTTCAAAAATTATACATAAACGTGCACACAAGCTTACCTGTTTGTTAAAAAATGAACTATTTAATCAGTAATCCACATTTCACAAGTTAAATGTCATTGTACACTGTGAGAAAGAGACACAAGACACAATTTCCTTAAGTTATTTTATGAAGAATAACGAAAAGCTATGATTTTCACACAGCATATTAAATTTAATTTTCGCTACATAACCACAAATGAGTCAGTATTAACCATTTCGAATCCAGAACCATAAAGTGACTTCGCACTTTAATCAGTGAAACAAATTTTAAAAATAAAGGTACACACAATATTAAATAGCAAAATAGCAACTTGACGTATGCGTTTAATATCAAGAGAAGCAAAGACATTTGTGTAACACTGGCAACACTGAACCACACGTTCAATCTGCAGTGCTATGACTCATAAATGTATGAAAGGCAGCGGTCCTCAACAAGTTTTCTACAGAAAAATTACAAAATTTATTTAAAATTTTACTTTTTTATTTCTGATTTTTTTTGTAAAAAAAACTATTAATTATGTGTTTTACACAGTGAACTATACTGTTGGTTAAAATATTTGTACTTACTTAAGGTTCACCCTGTATACAAAAATGATTTCCTTAAAATATACAGTATGTTAAATTTGTTCTTTTAAAGTTGTTTTTTTTTTGTTTTTTTCTGATGTACGTCTATGGACGATTTTTTATAGCGTCATAATGTCGAATTTTGTTGATAATATTTTATTTTTCTTGATAATTTTTCGTAAAACTCTTCATTTTCCAGATAAATTCGATTTTTGAGCATGTAACTTTAGAGATAGTCGCAGCAAAATTAGTTGCACTTAATAATATTTTTAAATTTCAAAGTACAAACTTGCTCTAACGTGTTTTAACTTATTTTATACAGAGTGTCTCTGAATATAGGGCTGGCCAGATATGCCAGATATTTTACATACATACATGTTTAACAGATTAGTTATATTAGCCATTTTTACATAAATAGATATTTTTTTAACAGATTAGTTATTAAAAAGATTTGCACTAATTGTTGCACATACCCTACATGTCTACCAACAAGTTTAAATGCTGCGACATTCCTAAATAAACTTTCTTTTCATTTTACATTTCATCGATAAAAAAACATTTATTTGCGTAAAAGTGGCATATCAGGTCAGCTCTATATTCAGAGACACCCTGTATAACATAAGTTTACACTTTAGAGCAAATTAGATTATAAATTTTTCTTTTCTATTTTGAAATTTAAAAAGTGCAACTAATTTTGCTGCGACAATCTCTATTTATCACGAAAATGAAGAGTTACGAACGTCATAACAACCTACTTAATTAATAACAAAATTTTACTCTTTATGTAATCATTTTTTTTATATATTTTTAGGTATTAACAATATTGTGTGAAACTAATTACTCTGTAGACGAAAGCTTTAATCCACACAATATTGTTAATACCTAAAAAATAAGAAGTATCTCTATAAAATATCAAAGTATTACGTGAGAATCTGAAGAAATTATAGCGAAAAAAAAAACAAATTTAAATGTTCAATTTTAACACAGTATCTTTTAAGGGAGACATTTTTGTATATAGATACGTGGGGTCATATTTTACCGCCAAAAATACGCAGTTATCGGGATGGGACTTTTTTGTTACACCATGTATATTATGCAAATGACTATAACAAAACATTGAAATTTTCACCCATTTCTATCAGAGTTCCAAATATAAGATTACGATAACGAAAAGCAGCATGAGTTGAACAAGTGCCATGATTTTATATTTTTTTTATGACTTGTATTTTTGTGATTGAAATTCGGCACACCCTGTATAGTAAGAGAGGCCATTGGCGATGGCGGCAAATTAAGTTCGTTCTTATACGTAGCGGTAGACATTAGACACCCTGTAGACGGCGTGGATCGGGTGCAAGCTGTCGATCTGGGGTTAGAGAGTCCAAACGGCGGCAGCAGAGGTTGGCTCGCACCTGCCAGGGGCAGATGTGCGCTAATGCGCCGTCCACATTGTTATTTCGGCGGAGACGAGGAGGACGCGACCCCGCCACGTCGGAGGGTGAAATTTGTAAACGTATCTCTGGCGCATAAGGAATTCGTTTAGGTGGAGGGTAGGAAAACGGACCTATTTTTATCTCGGAAGGCCTTTCTGCTTTTTCTTAGGTACCTGAAGTCATCGAAAAGGATGCGTTGTAGCGAAATTATTTTGACTATTTTTACTCATGTTAAAATTTTCACATAATCTGACCAATCACAAACCAAAGACAGCTTGTATTATAGCGAAAACACCAGCTGTCTTTCAATTCTAATTGGTTTATCAGCTTTGCAGCCATGGATATACAGAGTGTCCCAAATTAGATGGCCATACCATTAACCACATATTCTTTGGACAAAAATAATGCGACTTTCCTTATGCCATTTTTTGTTTTCTTCTGATCATTTTACCTTTTTTGTAATTTTTTGTTTAAATTCCTCGTTTTGAAGAAAAAAACTGAATGAATATTTGCTAATTAAAATAAAAAGAGAATATCTTTTAAAATATAAGGTTTTCGCTACTTAAAAGGGCGTACATGTGTTAATGAGGAAGGTGGGCAAGTAGAGCGCGCGCTTGTTAAATTAGTAGTAATAAATAAATTATTTTATTTAATGTTATTTAGGTAAAAAGTTATTATGTTGATCGTTTATTATTACTATTACTTAACAAAACTATTATTTTTTGGTTGATAAGAGAACTGATTTTAATGCCATATTATTTTTTTCAATTCATAAGTATTCCTCATTTTATAAAATATAAAATTATCCATTCTGTTTTAATTAGGAATTATTCATTCAGTAAGTATTATGATTTGCTAAGTTGCCAAGGTATTGTAATAATAGGTATATCCATAAAATTTCAGTTTCACTTGAAAATGATAGTGAATGATAGATTTATGGGCATTACAAATTGCCGTTTTTCTTCAAAACGGAGCATTTAAACAAAAAATTACAAAAGAGATAAAATGATCAGAAGAAAATTCTACGTTTGATATTTCAAGAAAATGCTGCATAGGCGTACTTAGAAATAATTGGAGGGGATAAAGGGTACTGCATCCCTCAGTTACCTCCATTGGCCCTTCGATTTTTTTCACCAAAATTTGCCGGAATAAGATAAAAGTACGTGCAAAATTTCAAGTGTGTATCTTACAAAACAATGGGATTATTAACAAAGTTAACAAACAAGTTTTTTAAAATGTAACTTTAACACCCTCTATATTGAAACAGGTACGCCTAAATAAAAAATCGCATAAGGAAAGTAGCATTATTTTTGTCCAAAGAATATGTGATTAATGGTATGGCCTTCTATTTTGGGACACCCTGTAGATCGCAAAGCAAAGTTTGACAGTTCGACAAAAAATAATTATTGTAGCTGCAGACGTTAAAATGAGTGGCCTCGGTGCTAGTTCAAACGAAGTTATGAACCAAAATATTGACGAAAATATACCCAAGAACGAAAAAAATCAAAATTTTATATATGGAGACGATTTATGACGTTCTGTTGGGAACGCAACTACAAATTAGATGTATAAAATAGCAACGAAAATTAGTATTCATTCTAAAAGACTGGGCATTCAATATGCGGAAAGTTGATGTAGTGATTACAAGGAAGAGTATTATTAAAATCATATGGAACCATACAAATGTAGTAGCTCTTTGCACGATCGAAGAAAAAAATGTGTTTAATTAATTGTCATAACATATTTAATATATGTACAATCTTTAAAAAGATGCAGCCGGCGTTTCCTAAATGTAAATCTATTGTATTGGGAAACAGCAAGTCATAATCTACCGTAATGTATCTTTACTAGGGTTCATTTTAATGATTACATTGCAAATCAGGACCGTACTTAGGATTCCTCACTGACGGCATGCGCAAATAGGACGAAACAACAGATTGGAAAGCCCAAGGATCAAGTAGGCGTTGAAAAATAATTCAGTGTTCGTTATTACAATCTATTGTCTATGACCTCCTGTCATTTCAAAACACATATCCAATCTCCACCTGACTTCTTTATGGGCTGCGTTTATTAACACTTTGCCGTTCAACCCATTACAAGCGTTTGTGATTTTTTCTTTCAAATGATTAATATCTCGCGAAGGTGTTTTGTAAACCCTATTTTTTAAAACCCCCATAAAAAATCGAGGTGTGTTAGGTCTGGTGACTTTTAGGGCCACTGAATAGATCCATTAATCCCAGACCATTTTTCGGGGAATGTATTACCAGTGTTATATAAAATATAGTTGGTCAACCGGCCTTAGTTGTAGACCATGTCGGATAGATGGCCGAGCTATAATATGTGCAAATTTTTTTAAACGAGCCCGAAGCAAGTCAGTAAACAGAGTCAGTCTGACTTTGTTTACCGAATTACAAACAAATTTATATATATATATATATATATATATATATATATATATATATATATAAAGCTACATGTCAAAAAACTAAAAACAAAAAAAAAAACACTATATGAGGGATAAACAAACAAAACATTACATAAAACCAATTAGATGTAAAAAAAAGACAACAGAACAACATAAAAAGCAACTAAAGCAAAAATATAAATCAGGTCTTACAAAAGAAGTGTTTTAATATCATGCACGCTACGAGAAAATATATCAAGGATGTAATCCACACTGAGGTAATTACTAATCATCCTGGTGACTTTAGTAATAAATTTGTACGTGCATGTGGAGGCAGAAACAGTCTGTTGTGTCGGTTATTGTAACTTCTAGAAAAAATATCAACATAAAATTGACAAACGAGTATATCTTGATTTAACAAATCTTCTTTTACCATTTATTGAATTCTAATTTTCAAGGTCTCAGTGCTAACCCCAATCTGTACCGTGGCCTAGCAGCAAGGGGATGTACTCGAGCGCATACAGGCCGATGCACCACCGGGCAACCTTGGACGGGCGCAGGAAGGCCGCGCGGGGGCGCCAGATGCTCGCCAGCTGCTTGACGGCGGCACGAGCCGCCAGCTGCCCTAGGTGACGGTGACGGTGACGATGCACCCGTCCGTCAATGAGGAGTCGAAGACCCTCAGCTTCGCACCGGGATGGTTTTCTACCTGCGTCGGGACGGAGGTCGAGGGTAGAGAACTGTGAGAGCGCCCGAAAAGTTCGACGTCATCGGGAGGATGGGGGCCACATATGGGGTTGTCGACTGATTTATGAGACTGTGCCGAATGGGCGGGTGCGAGCCGGGTGTTAATTTAATGCTTTTATCCACAATCACCTTATAATCGGACCTTTATCCACATATAAGAACCGTCTGAAGTGGAATAAAGTATAACTTATGCTAATTTTGATATACACTCACCGGCAAAAAAAAACACTACAAACTAGCCCCAATTTTTAAGTTGACTTAAAAACAGAGATAATGTGATTAAAAAAACATAATGTTCACAAAAGATGAGGCTACGCAGTGTGACTCCAGTTAGCAACAGCGACTGTAACTGCTGCACCCCACAGGGGGTTACAAATTTCGGGGAAAAAATTTCGTCTTTTTGTATATAATGAAATTAAATTCCGAATAAAAATTTCCGACATAGCATCCCTTCCTTAGAAATCAATGTACAATAAGTCAGTAATTTTATAAATAACACTTTATTAATTAGTCATTAATTATTATTATTTAATTATAAATATTCCGTGATATGTTATTGGAATTACTTGGTTCTCCAAGAATATTACCGGAAATTATATTTTTATTTTATATAGAATTTTCAACATATCCTTCTGCAACAGAATTTGACTTCCAGTCGCCGTATTGTTTTATTTTTAAAATATTGGCCCCAGAATCTGCAAGTAAAGTGACCGAAGATCTTCTAAAACAGTGCCTTGTGAATAATGCACAATTCGACAAACCAATCATTTGAGCAATCATCTTTGGTAACTGACCAATAGTATTAATTCCTACTGATTGTACACCACATTTACCATTTCTATATCTAACAAAGAATTTATTGTATTTAATGTTTTCCATTCGTAGATTTCTATATTTCCTGATAATGTCAACGAAGTTTAGTCCTTCTATATATCCCGGGGTGATTACAAATTCACGAATTACTCTAATTTTTGTATTTGGAATATTTACTCGAAAATACGTCTCCTCATCTGTAACATCTTCAACACGTAAAAATGTTAATTCTGACTTCCGACGTGCACCGGCTATTCCCGCAGCCAACACAACCAAAAGCAAAAAATGCGAATTAGTAAACTGACAACTAAATGAAGCAGTTATAGTTACCTTAGCCATTTAAAAATTATTGTCATCTACCTCCGTCGAAAACTCCGCAATATTTACTTTTGAAAGAACGTTTGATTTCTTAGCGAGGTATCCATCGTACTGCCTTTTAAAAAATTCTATCAAACTCCTCAACATGACTTTCTACTACAGAGGAGCTCTTCCATCCATCATGCCGTTTAATGGTTGTGATCAGCACATTTATTAGCCAATAAAGTTGTTGAAGTGCGTCTCATACAATGGCCAGTATATGCTTGTGGATTTGCGATATTCAGGAATGAAACCACTATTAAGGGTACCATCGGCAATGTGTTGATTCCAACAGGCTGAGAAGTACATTTTTGGTCGATGTATCATAAAAAGAATCTAATAGATTTTCTGCATATTTCAACAGCATTCACGCAAAATAGGTAACAGCTAACGTCCTGTATCAAATTTTTCAATTCGCAGCATCGACAACCCCCATTATTAGTGTAATCTAAAATAATTCAAAGTTCGCTATATAGGGTGAACTTTAAATAAGTACAAAATTTTAACCAGCAGTAAAATTCACTGTTTATGTATAATTTTTGAACATTGGACATAGTAATATCATGTAATATCTTCCTGAATACTTTATGGTAGTATTTAACTTGCGAAAATTCATTTTTAATCGTTTATAGTAAGGTCGCTTAAGCAGTTAAAATTCATGTTAATATTGCTGCGTATCATACTACATACCCAATTTTACTGTACTTATGCTTAAAACAAGTTTTTTTTTTAATAGACTGAACCGTATTACTTTACTATTACGTTAAATGAAACGTAATATTTATATTAGAGAAGATATGGCAACCTCGCAACAAATCATAAGGTTGGTTATAACAGATCTACCAGCACCAGCGGTCCTCAAAATGTGGGTATTTTTAAAAAAAATTAATATCTGTAAATATTAGAAATTTTTAAAAATGGCTTTCACTAGACTGATCTATATGACGAATTACACCAGCAGTTAACATATTTGTACTTATTTAAGATTCACCCTGTATACCTAACGACTTAAAAGGTAAAAAGATATTACCTTAATCATTAAATATTCTTTATCGGAAGTCCAAGTCAAAAATTTGTTCAATATGTACTCTTTTCCAATACTGCAGCTTTTTTGCTTTGTAGCCTCTCGATTCACTCTTCAAATAAGCAGTAAGCTTCCAAAATCTATATTTTTGTGGACCTTTATAGGAGGCTTCAACATACTTCGAAATGAAATTGCATTTTTTTTCTTCAAATTTAAATAATACGATAGCTAGCGATACGATATTTCTTCATTTATTGTAATTATTCTCCGTTTTTTCCCTTCATTCTTTAAATTCGGCGAACACTTTTCCGAAATACTTCGCAGTATTTCGTTGGCAATAAATGGAAAATTGCTTCTTGAGCTTCTTCGAAAACAGCCCCATTTTTCCAAATTCCGATAAAACTGTTTATTAATTGATAATAAACAATGTACCATAGCAACCAGTAGGTATAACAAAATCCACCACATTTCATTCGGTCGTAGGACTATGAATCTGTCTCCGGTCGCCGGAGAACGATCTCCGTCCCGAAATTTTGCGAATTTTATAATGAAATTCAAATAATTTCGGAAGGACAATGGACGGAATACAGTGTACTGTAACAGTGGCATCTCATATCATCTTCTCGGTACGGAGACCGCTCTCTGACGACCGGCGACGGACTATGAATACCACTGATTGAGTACTAAGAAACATCAAGTCGTGAGAATATTTTTTTTATTAAATTCCACTAATTCTGACTCCACAAATATGATTGTGATGTGATTTTGGATAAAACTTGTATTGCATTCGGGTTTTAAATTGCTTTTTATCGACTTAAGAATATTAAACGCTCGAATTACGTTTTCGCGTTTAAATATTCTTGCGTGGATAAAGTGCTACTTAAAATACTTATACAATAAGTAACTATTATCTGAGGGGAAAGTAAGGGTTAATCGTTCTGGCGTATAATTTATGTTAACACTTTTTGAATGGTATTAATTGCAGTTTCCTACACTGAGAAAAAAATTAGGTAGGTGAAAATACAGTTACTGCAGCAAAAGTCTTGTATGAAATAGAGAGCAGATATGCAACTGTGACTACCAGGAGTGCATGCATTTAACGACTATTTTTTATGTTTAATGACGATTTTGGTTAATTTTAATGTAGTACATTAAACATGCAGTAAATATACATTTACTGCATGTAAATACTTTGATTTGAGCATTGACGGTACAATATTTCTAAAGCTATTCCGGACAATCGACCTCATAAGAATTTTTCTACGTCCATTTCGGTAGAAAATGCACACGTATATAGCACTAACACTAGCTAACGACATTAGTTTATATGTTAATTTTCACTTACGTTTTGTATCGGTCTTGTTGAATTGAAAGTATAATAATAGAAAACTTAGTTTGGTGGGGTCGATTCGATATACAATATAGTAAATGACGGGAAGCTGTAATTTCTGCATTTTGCTTGGCGTTGAAAACGATTTGATTGTATTTTCCAGAAGGTTAGTCGTAGAAAATATATTTTTTTTACAAAAAAAAATTAAGAATTTTATTGAAATATTAAGAAAATTGTACTCTTTTATACCGTTATGCCATGGACGTTCTGTTGTATGCTTCCTAGCTTAGGTGTAATATATATCTCGGTTAATAACGAAATAGGAATGGGGCATGTGCCGTCTATCGGTGGGTAATTACCGATAACCGGGGCCTTAATAGAAATAAAAGAGCGGCGCACGGCACGTGACAGGAAGTACGCCGCCCATGATTGCACCGGCCGGCCACCTGGTGCTCTTCTCCTGCCCTTCGTATCCTGCCTTCACGTAGACGCTTATACAGACCCTTAAGTTCGGTCGTATACATGTACTGTTACATTTGTCTCTATACAGTATAGATGGCTGATAGTTTTGGCATCTTGTCTTACTTTTTCGAAGACAAGACCAGGACAAGACTCGACAGCTCAAATTCCAATACAAGACAAGATTTAAAAAAAATTCTTGCGAGACAAGACAAATATTGCTACGAGAGGTAATATCTAAGGGAACATTAGCTGAAAAAAATAAATATTGCATTTCTGTTGTAGGTATATAGGTGATTCAGACATTATTTTAATAATTTTAAGAGGAGATAGGAAAAATGAATATACAGGGTGTCTACTTTTATTTGTGTACAAATCTGTAAAATCTCTATTCTTCAAGATAATGAAAAATTTTTTGCAGAACTAAAACTTTAAGAACGTGTAGAAGAAAACATTGTATAGTTTTTGTTCACATTTCATACATAGGGGTTTTGGGGGGGAGGTTCCTGATTAACACCACGTTATCAGATTTTAAATAAAAAAAATCGTTAAACGTTTTTATTGAATTTCGAGGGTATAAAAAGTATCATAGCAGGTCTTGGATCGCTATCTTAAATGCCGTGGTAGGGTCAGAGGAAGTGGTTTTCAATGTCATTTAATATTAAAAAAAAATTTTTTGATTATCTTGAAGAATAAGCTTTTACGGATTTGTACACAAATAGAAGTAGACACCCTGTATGTAAAACGATTAAAAAAATGTTTAAATGCATATTATAAAATATTTTCAAATCTCTATTTAACCCATTTACTGACCTATTCATACAGTTCCGAAACCAACTCGTTAACCTGGGTGCAACGCTGCCAAATTTTTTTTGTCTAGTAGATATTAGACATCATAAATAAGCTTGACTACGTACTGCATGATGCTTTATTTTGTTGGATTTTATTGGTTCCGTACATACACGCGTTAGCAGATAATAGTGTATGAAAGAACGCAAACATTTTTGGCCGTCATGTGGCAACGTAGGTGTGACGTTGCTTCCAAAGATTTTCTGTATTTCTTAGACCCTTCGAATGTATGGTTAAAATTAATGTCATTATGTCTAAGTTATAACCCTGTATACGTTATTAAAAAGACATCCTGCATATAAAATTATTTTTAAAATCAAACATTATTGCTTCTAGATTCACTTCTGCTGAACTAGAACTAATTAAATATAAATTCACTGCCACTTATAACATTATTTGTAAGTTACTATGTAGAACTGGTTGTTTCTACTTTATTACGTCTACCAATGGACCACTGTCGACGATCGACCATATCGATAGTTACGGGTGACCGTCACTTCTACCAAATTGGTAATATTTCTCATTTGTATGCAAGAAGCTCACAAGAATCATATAAGAGTGTTGCAAAATTGTGATACATGATCTTGCAAGATCAAGTACAAGACTTTACAGAAACTCTTGTCTTGTTTTCTCGTTCAACACTAGCTGATAATTAGTAGCGAGGTGGTCCGTCAAGAAAAAGCACCCAGTATGTGTCACCTTATTAATCATTTATCTTAGTACAGGTTAAAAAAATTGTTTAGGGTGTCAGTTTAGTCTGGAGACGGAGGAAAACAGACATATTCAAATAATGGCGGATGCGCCGGTGACGGTATAAAGTTTTTGAAGAATTGCGTATTCTTTTTTCCGAACGTCTTGAGACAGCCGTTGCGAAATCTATCAGCAGATGTCAGCCACTTTGTGATTTTCGCCAATTGTATTTTAGAGATATACCTACATCAACATTGTGTTTTAGTATCCAGGCAAACCACCCTGCGCCTTTCTACTTAAAGGTCAATTTCGTCGTTTGGTGAAAGAAATACAGTTACATTGTAAACCACTGCGTTTAATGGGTTCGTCAGTCTGCAGATAAGTCGGGAGAGAGGAAAAAAGGAACAAACGAACCTCGACGGCAGCCACGGGCCCCGGGCCGCAGCTGTCCCCGATTTCGTGCACAACAAGAAGGCGAAGGGCAGGTGCGACCCCTGCTTATTCCAAATCATTGCCGGCCGGGGCAGGTGCCGGCCATCCTCGTGTTTTGGTACGTGCCGACGGCCTCCTCTACCTCTCGGCCGATGGCGATGCTCCCCGGAGGCGAACACCCGGTGGCCGGTACGTACGAGGACTGGTCGAAAAGATCCAAGGCCGATTTTTTATAATGGGAACGTATTCAAGGTCAGAACATGTGTTTGATGGCAATAATCACGAAATAATAATAATAATATCTCTACCCTTCGGGGGTCGAACCCACAGCGATCTAGTCACCTCGATTCAAGTACTGACGCCTTAAACCGCGCGACCACTGACCGATCCAAAATGATTTAAATATTCACATAATTCACATAATAAATTGCCATGGGATGTAAACAAAAACACGTAGCTGGAAACGCGATATCATTGGTGTAAAGCAATGCCATAATTATTAGTGGTGATGTTTTCAACTTGCGGTGTTGTTAAACGTAACTTGTTCCTTTGTTTACAATATAGATCCGCTCGTGACAATTCGGGCGACAATGCTGTTGGGTAAGTACCAAATAGATGATTTTACTTGAGGCATTTATAAAATTATACCATCTGACAACATGAATCTACTACATTACATATTCCAGAAATTTTTGTCAACAATTTTTTTGCATATTTACACCTATTTATACTAATCACAAAATAAAGGCATATCTACAATTCTAGTAACTGACTAACTGCAGTGGCACGATTAGAATGATTTGTTATTTTTAGTGTCTAATCCTATCTTTTCTGCAGACAGTTTTGACCATTTTGATATTTTATTAATACCAGTTCTTGTACCAATTATTATTATGTATTATATTTATTCCACTTGTCATTCATTCACCGCCAGAAAAAGTCTGTCATTGATAATAATTGCCCTTTTCGATATAAGTTTCCGGTATAATCTTACAGGACACATTTCAGGATTTTTCAAATTTTGAGTAAGCCATTTAATATCTGCACAGTTTTTGCCACCACCTTGGCAGGTTTCGGAGAATATCGGGTTATATGCAATTCTGGTTGTCTCTTCCTTAAAAAAAATGTAACATGGAAAAAGTTACTTCGTTATCTCTCCAAGCTAGTTCTACTGCAGCTTTGTGAAAAAACTTCTTTTGGGGTCCCTCTGGCGTGTCTTCGTCCTATTGTAAGCACATATTTCCATATTCGTCTGAAGTCATAGCAGGATTCATGTTTCCTTTTTCGGGTAGCTTGCAACAATTCACTCTTACTATCACGAGCCACACTATCTTTGAAGTCAATATGTCTCTGATACTCACAAAAATGTTTTGCTTGTACTAATTTTGCACTAGTGCTCCATATGGTTTTAACACTCTCCATGTAGTCACTACCATAAACTTTCCGCATATTGAATGCCCAGTCTTTTAGAACGAATGCTAGTTTTTCGTTGCTACATACACATTTAAAAATGTCAAACTTTAACATTATACAGGGCGATACAATTTTTTTCCCTAAATTAAAGATACGAACTGCCCATATCTGCCACTGCTTGATATTTTCATATTTTATGATGCCTCAACTAACTACACTTACCAAGTATGGCTTAAATATCTCCATTGCTTTAGTAATTATACCTAAAAACCAAATTTGTTCTTCAAACTGTAACATCCTGTATCTTCCGTAGAAAGCCCCAAAATTATAACTATTATATAATAAACCGCCAAGTTCTACTTACCCTCGAAGTTTGTTCATTAAAAACTGAATCACCCTGTATATGTTGGTTGTGTTTGAAACAGTGCAACTACACTAAATTGTGATGATCCGAAACTTTCTGATCGCACCTCGTATGTGGTATCTAAGAGTTCGCCACCTAATAATGGGGCAGATGTCGGCCCCGTTATCGGCTCTCGATCAGAGGCCGCGGACTTCGCGTCCAGATTTTTCAAACGAAAAAAGCGCCGACGTAATTTGTGGCTTCCGCTCATCAGGCCTCTAATGAATATGTAAATGTCCTCATTTCGGCTTGTACCGGGCCCCTCCTCATTTTTCTTCTTGACGTAGATAGAATTAACTTGGGAGGACAGGGGAAACGGGCGACTTGTTATATTGCTAATGTTGCGTGGGGTTCGGAAATAATATTGAGCTCTAAAGTTGAAAGTCGAATATGGGATATATTGTTATTTCACGGCAACTTGGAGTAGTCCCATGTAACTTATTTTTTCCACGGTCGGGAGTAGAAATCAGTTTCTATGACATCAAAATTAAAACAGAAGTAGTCGATTATTCCCAAGGGAGTATAATGCTCCCAAGGGAGTTTACATTATGGAGAACGTTTTTTATGCAAAAAAAAGATAACATTGAAATTATTTATTGACATTTAAATTAAATGTTACATTTGTACAATTTTCAAAATTAATATTAGAAGGAATATTACTTTCGCTTACATTTACAGTTTTTGTGATTGCGCTAGTAGTGGTACCTACTAAAACCTGATTAGCAATTTTGGTCTTATTTTCAATGGAGTTCTCGACATAACCCTCAGCGACTGTCGGTGATTTCCAACCAGCATGACGCTTTATTGTCGTGATATCCACACCAGCATCTGCCAGTAATGTCGCTGAAGATCTTCGTAAGCAGTGACCAGTATAACATGCAGCATCAGGTAATTTTAAATACGAAGCTACTACACTGGGACTTTTTCCCATGGTATTCTTGCCAACTGGCTGTGAACTACATTTTCCAGTAGTACAAAAAAAGGCGCTTATGCTTGACGTGGGGAGGACGAAGGGAAAGGTATTTTCGAAACAATTCAAGCATATTTCCCACATCGGTAACCAGAAAGGTTCGTGGAATCTTTGTCTTAGTGTTTGGAATTTTTACAATCAAGGAAAAGTCTACATCCTCAATATCATCTACAGTTAAATTGACTAGTTCATCAGTTCGACAAGCTCCGGCAATCCCCAGAATTAATCCAACCTATAAAAAATCAAAATACTTAATAATTGAAATACCTAACAACAAAAGTAATATTACCTTAATTATTAAGAATTCTTTGTCGGTCGATTTCAGCCTTTGTCAATATTTTCGATTTTTTCGCTTGATATCCGTCACCGGTTCTTTTCAAAAATGCGATTAGCTTGGGGAATTTGCTTATATCTATGTTGTCGTAAATTGTCAAGCATGACTTAACCATAGAATATTGCGCCCATAATGTGGAAGACTTGTAATTCTTTGCATTTTCACTGAAGTATGCCAACAAAACATTCTCGCTGTATACTTGAACATTTTTCTCGGCGTACCACTTTTTGAACCGATTGTAGGCTATATCGTATAAAGATCTTGACTTCGTAGGCAGCAAATTGCTTATTGCAATATTTGCAGCCTCCACAATCTCTTCCGACTCACAATTATTCATTGTGCACTAAACAAACTAACGACTACTAAATAAATGCTCAAATCCGAATACAATAATTCTGGTGCTACTTACTTCATAATGACAAAATATGTGTTTTTAAGTTAATGGGACCGTGGAAAAAATAGTATATACCATTCGGGAGAGATGCTATTTTGTCCTCGGTGCATTGTAGCCCTCGGTCTTCAAATTGCACCTCTACTAAAATAACGCATTTCTTTCCCTTATAGTATAATGTACTATTTTGTTGCGGTTAGTTCAAAAGTTTAAGTTCGTTTGATAATTTGAAAATTATTAAATTGATTTAAAAATTTACTGTTAATTTATTATGTTTGTTAAAAAAGTTATGTACTATTTAGGTATGTATATAAAATAAACAAACTGTTTATTCCAAAGTATAATAGTAAAATTAACACCGTATGTAAAATTTACTTAGTTCACTGATAACAGGAGGAAATTTTATGATTTTTCCGCAGCAGCGTAGACCTGTGACGTCAGACGCCGTTCAAACGTGTATACGTACTACCATTGTGCTTTATATCTGTATACGATTTCCGTTTTCAGACAACGTACATAGGTTTAAAAGAGTTAATTTATCATCTGTGATATTACTAGGTATTATTTTGTGTTAAATATATAACGATCGATGGAGTTCCCGGCGGGACACTGTATATCATTTAAATGCCCATTTTATCTCATAAACCGTACTTTTTCGGATTAATGTCTGTTCAAACTTATTTACAGATTTTTACGTGACGAATGTCATCTTACTTTTTCTAACCTTCTATGTAACGTTTAATTTTGATTTAAAAACAAAATACATATTTTATATCCTAAACTAAAATTAAAACACCCAGTATATATAATATTTTATTCATACCTTTATAAACACACGTTAATTTTATATATATTTGTCCTAATTAAAAATCACACTGTATTGATAATATTTGACTCGCCAATTTTGTCAACAGAAGGAGAAAAAAAAAAGATATTTATGTTGTCCGTCTAATGATCTTTCTCGAAAAGTTTCCACTGCATTCTTAGCTGAAAAGTAAAATTGTTAAATAAAAGTAAATAACATTTTTAAATTCGTACCTTTTTGTAGCTGTAGATAGGTGTAATTATCGTTTCTTAGCGTGGTTTTTGTAGGCACCTGTTGTTATTTCAAAACACGGAAATACTGGAGCCCTGAAATAAAGAATAAAATAATTAAAACTATAGTGTATAAATGTTTACATTTGTTTTGTATGAGCTAATTTAATTCGTACATAGTTTAGAAATTATTTAAGTATCTAATAACGTAACTATTGTAACCTACCTGGTGTATATGTCCAACAGGCTTCATAAATTTAAAAATTCAAATAATTGACTGGACACTGGTTGTTTGTTTACTTAAATTTGACAATTCGCCATATTGCCTCCACAAAGGATTGATCGACTTAGATTGAGTAGATTCTGCACGGTGCGGTGTCGCACGATTGCGCGTAGCATTTTCCAAATACAAAATTCCTAATTATGCCATTTTCCAATTTTGATTTAATTGATTTACAATAATATGTAATATTATTAATTTTTCTATATATTGTAATAAAATTAAATTTTGAAACATATTAAATAAATAATATAAATTTTTCACACTTTATTAAAATTTGATAAATTGGTTAAAATGATTATTGATGGTAATAAGGAAAGGGTAATAATTAATATAATTAGTCTATAACAATTAAACATAATATATCAAAAGAAACATATAATTAAAATTAAATAATTTCAAATTTTTAAAAGTCAATACCAACAAAATTCATGAAAATATCTGTACATAGACAAATATAAAGGAAAAGTACATGGTTAAAATTAATAATTATCACAGAGCTAGGCATATCAAAAGACAGCTAAAAATATAAGGATGACACTAATATGCATTTGGTTAACATACGAGTTAGATATAAAATGAATTTTTAAATAAATAAAATTTCCAATGTCAAATTTTAGATTTCTTATAAATAATAATTTTTAATTTGACATCTGTCAAAAATAAGGACGTGGACACATGTATAAGATAGACCTACCTATAAAGAGATGGTTAATTAATGTTCCTTATTAAAATAAAAAGAAATTTATAATTTATAAAACATGGACAGTATTAAATATGTAATTAGTAATTTAAGTAGTGCAGTGAGGTGACAAAATAAAAATCAAAACGATATATTAAAACATTGTGAAAGTGACAACAAATAAACTAAAAATCTAGAATCCGTATAGACTTGAAAAACAAGAAAATTGTTGATTAGTTACGCAGAAGATAGAAAAGGGGCAGCGTCGTTTTGTTAGGTTCCCCAAATATTTAATAAAAAAATTCAAGAATTTATAATTAAAAACATACAAAACGTAACTCACCAGAGAGAGAAAAGCAAGGTTATATTATTTCCATCAAAAGAAGTTCCTGAGAATTTTCCAGCAGTTCCAGTTTTGCCAGGTTTAATTTTCATTTGTAGTTGGAGTCCACAGCGTATATTTCCAGGTTCCCAGGAGATGTAAACTAGAAATACCAGCATCAGGTACCAAATTTAATTTGTGCACAAATAAATAAAAAAAAAATATAGCTAGCAATATTCCGACGAAGGAATAAATACAATAATTGAACCAGGCCACTAAAACCACTCAAATTTATGAAAACTATACACCATTTCACCAAGCTTGTCAAATAGTTTTAATAACCTAGTTTCTTACATTCCCTCCAAATATCGAAAGAATGTATTTTAAGATAGATAGGCAACTTGTGGTACGAACAAAGAAATTGTTGGTTGTCTAAGCTTAGCAATGAAAAATTATAATTAAATTAAAGATTCGATAGACACCAACAAAAATTTTGAACATACCATTATTTGTTTTAGTTATAAGAAAGTAGATAAGGAAAGCCCATGTTTCCATTCCAAGAGTTGTTTTTTTAATGTGGAATATAATTAATTATTTCCAAAGTTAATTATAAAATATTTGGTTTCTTTCTCTAAATAAAACAAAAGAAAATATAAAATTAAAAAATAAAAAAAAACAAATCCAACTTTCTTTATTCTGTATTTAGTGAAAGCTAGAGTTTAGACAAAAAAATTAAATAACATATAAAAATAAATAAAATAAACAAAGGAAGTTTTCTTTCTATAAAGAACCGACTACTGAGTGGAGTCAAATGCTAGCCAGGGTAAAAGATAAAAAAAAATATATATAAATAAAGGAAAGGAAATTTTTTTAAAGCGCCATAAATTCATCTCATAAAAACACACATTCACACAAAATAAAGATTAAATACTCATACATACACACACAATAAAATAATAACAATATATATATATTTTTTTTCCAACGTTAAGCGGTTGCGCCTGAGCTCAAGCGACGCTACTATAGATTATTTACTTCCTGCTTATAATGATGCTAAATATGCGCTTGCATTTTTTTTATCGCCCTTAATTTTACGGAATTTAACTAGATATATTTTTTTTATGGTATACTCAATCTTTCTAATCGTAAAAAGGCTGTGGTCTGTATTGCTTTAAAACTTAGCTCAGCTTAACTTTTTTTTTTTATTCAATATTTCACGTTTAATATCTCGAGTTTGACAATTTCTTGAATTTACTCAGAATTTGTATAAATAAAATTTCAATAAATTAAATAAATAGCCCTTAGTTGTATATTAGCCTTTTATTGATAATCTCGTTTGACAAATTTTCGTGATTATACCGACACTTGGGTTGATTGGCGGGTGAATTAAATTTGTCTGGCGCCCTTTACCAACTGTTTTTTTCTTCTATATATATATATATATATATATATATATATATATATATATATATATATATATATATATATATATATATATATATATATATATATTTATATATTAATATATATTTTGAACCACATTTAAAAAAAAACCACCCCATCTCCACTGAGTTTAGCCAGTCACCCTACTGTCCACTGACAGCAGTGGTGGACGACCCTGTACACAAGGATACGATTTGTGGGTCGCATCTATATTTTTAGGTTATTTTGGGTCTCTAACAACTTTTCTTCGGTCCGCCTCGTACGCGCGGAGGAATGTTTGCCTCGCGCTCGAGTTTCATCTCGACGAGCGAGCCTCCCCATTCGCAACGCGAGCCTCCCCATTCGCAACGCGAGCCTTTCAGCCGCCCGGATTCCTCCTCCGCCCCCATCCATTGTGCCGCTCGAAAGGTGAGCGATTTTCCGAGAAGAAACAAAAATAGATCGAAGCCGTCGGAGGGCCTCCGCCCACCTCCCTTCGTTTGTTTTGCACGGCACACGGTAACTAGATGATATATTACGTGGTACGTCTCCGGGAATAAGACGATATACCGCGAGGATGATTAATGGGGGCTCTACCTGCCTCAGGCAGGACCATTTTTATTGCTTTTTATTATCCCGGAGGCGTTATTCGCCGGGGTGTTACTTTGTATGGGCGATCGGCAGGGGCGGAGGAAGGGGTGTGTCGTGGGCGACTTTGAAAACGTTAAATTATCCCCTGGGATAACCGGTTCCTGCGTGGAAAACTCGAGCATGAAAAAAAACACCTATTTTCCTTCAGGTATATCCAGAATGTTGTAAAATGCGAGTATTTCTACACCCTTTCCATCCATGTGTGATGTTGGTTTAGCTTAGGTACGTTTTGGACTTTAATCTGTTAATACTTGGGAAGTATTTTCTGTTTAAATATGTCTAAACAGCATTACAAGATCGGCGAGGTTTGATGAAACCATTTTTCAACAAAGCACAACGATTTTATCAAAGCAGGCCGATCCTATTGAAATTTTGCACGTTTCCATAATTCACCGTTCTGAACAATTTTTAACATTTTGCTGTATTTTCCGTAGAAAAGGCACTTTACCTGAAACGATTTTCAATCGGTGCACTGAATATTTCAAATAGGATTATTTCGAAAACTGGTACTCCTAACGACTTCAACAAGGTATACCTTTTTCAGATATAACAGGTAGGAGAATCGATTGTTTTGAGTCAGATGGATACACTAAGCAGCAAAAAATTCTGCCATTTAAAAAAACATGATGTGCCATAAGTGCCCCCGATTTATAAATTTTATGTAAATATTTGGATTTTTTTGAGAAGTTATCTACAAATATCGAAATCAAAATTTTAACTTTGACACCTTGTATCTTTTTTATTATGCAATTGGGATATAGGTATGTTAAGTTAAATCGGTTTATTTTCACCTAAGGTAAGGTGTCGTCTCATTTTTGCTAGGTACTTCATTTAAAAACACCCTGTATTTTTTTGGATAGCGTCTTCTAAGGTCACCATTTGGCACCTGCTATGATTTTTTATATGGGTTCGTTTTTAGCAAAAGTGTGTTAGGGATTTTTTTCTAAAAAAAAATTGAGTATCAAATTTAAATATAGTTATTTGGTGATTCATGTTACAACAAGGATATTGTATAAATATCTACTTATCTTATCTACTCATAATAACACGAAAATCACATATTTGGCCAAAAATGTCAAATGACGCGACAAGAAGCTAGTGTATTTTCTATAAACATATAAAAGCATGCGCTATTAAGTTTACAGATCAATTTTTTTTTGTTACCTTTCGCACGGTTACTGTCAAAATTTTGTCAAACAATCCTATAAATATAAAAAGTGCTTTTTAAAACGAGTGATTCAGATGATATAGAAGCAGCGGCAAACGTAGCGATCTCAAGTCTAGTTCCGACAAAGTCCAAGACGAGGAATGCGTTGGAGTAGCAAAAGTTTGAGGATTGGTGCAAAGCTAACAAGGTACTGGAAGTGTTGAAAACTATCTTTTGAGTTAAGAAAAATCAAGATATATGCAGATTTTCTCAATTAATTGCTTTTTTGAAAAGAAGTTCCGAGGGTTACAAGGCTAAAAAGTCCAGATTTTTTTTTACAAAGGAAGAGATATATAAGTTTCTAAGTACTGCACAGTGTGAAACATATTTGTTCATGAAGGTTGCTATGATAATTGGCATTTTTGGGGGCTATTGTCGCTAAATATATTTGGAAAATATGCTGAATCAAATAAAATACATTTTAAAAATATTACCAACTCTTGTCAACTTCAGTTTTTTTAACTACTAACTACTATTTTTATTCAATATTTAGTAAATTCTTATTGTTTCTGTATCCAGCTCCCTTTACTGATGAGCTCAACATGAGCAATACGTTATGCAAGTCGTTCCAAATAATATATCATCAACTTTTTTGAAGTTGTGGATCACGAAATAGTAGCAAAATATATTACTTTAATTTTGATATACTCGCGACAAGAATTCAGACGACTTACGTCATACGAACAAATGAATAATTCATTATATTTTTATCAAAATATTTAAGAAACTGCAACTGATAAGTTGATAGTAATAAAACTATATACTACACTAAAAGTTTGCATTATATATTGCACTAAATTGCAAAAAATGATGGTTTTCAACGCGATCAAATATCGAAAATTACGTTGTCAATAAAAACAAATGTGTAACGTCAGCCATGACGTAAGACGTCTGAATTCTTGACGCGAGTATACCATCTAGTCTTGTTCCATTTTTGGCGACGCACTCTGTACATCTTCCAGGGGTAAGTGGGAGCCATGTATGGTTTCCCAGACTCCCACGATCCGAATAAGACCTAACGTTTCTCCATTTACTCATCTCGGAATTCCAAAAGCAAACACTTCAACACGGAAAGCCACTATTTAAATAAAGTATATCGCGGAGCTCTTAAATATGCACGCGTGCGTGTGTTTGTCGACGCTTGTTTGTTTTTGACATATTTCCATCCGTGTTAACGCGTAGTCGCGCCAGTGACGGCTCGTCGAAATATCGACATATTTATTTATTACCTTTGTTTATTACGTTTTCAGAATAAAACAGATAATTTAATGTAATGTTCACTTATAGCATATTTAATAATTCACAGGGTCTTATAAAAATAGCCAAAATGTAGAGATTCATCATTTTCCTCTCCATTATCACCTTCGTAATCGTGTAATGTCTGGAATCACTTCTATTCCATTTCCGTGTAGAAAGGTGCAATCTATAATGAATTAATTCGTTACATTTTGAAAGTTTATGCGTCTAGCGTTACAATATCAACTCCTTAAATATTTCCATTGTTTTTCTTATGCTCAACAAATCTTTCCCAAACCTTATAAAATCATCTGTAAAAAGTGGTAATTGATTGATTTTATTCTCCATCAAAATGTACGAACATTTTATAGGAGAGAGAATTTTGTAAAAATAAAATTTAAAAGATCAGTTCAAAAATGATTTAAAAATACACTTCCGCACGGCGCTGGAAACTGGTCCACTGTAGAACCTGACAAGGCAAAAAGGAAAGAAATAAATTACTTTTTACAACACCTATTTTAGTGCAACAAATCCAACTGCTTTTGCGGCTAATGTTATGAATTATGAATATAATTAATTTTTGGTTTTAATTGGTAAAATAGTTTGACATAACTGATGTTACAACAAAATTTTGGGCCCTCTTACCCAGTTTCTACAAACTAACACAAATGTAGTAAATTATTTTAGATAAGTTCTCAATCACTCTGTATTAAATATAAGTACTTATTTTCTGTTAATAAAATTTTGGAGCAGTGGACCAATTTATCCACCCGTCATAAAAAAAAAACAACGAGCCGCTACTGATCCTCTCAGGTAACCTGCAGTGATACGGGGATCTGTTCCACTTATCGCTGGCAAGTCAAGCTCGCTCAAATTTGCGACTGGTGAAGGGTTTCAGTTCTACGAACAAATGTTTCCCCGGGGTATGTTTTTTTTTTCTTTTAGTTGATACCCGACGCGGTTTTCCATAAACCCGCGGCATTGAATGAAATCCGTGCACACCTGCTAGATGTCGATGATTAATGCATCGAATCGTAATTATGTTGATAGTTGTATCAGAAAAAATTGATTTAAATGCTCCATAGGTTACGATTAAAGGCACATTCTCGCGTAATAAGCAGATGTTAATTCCTATCGGTTAGTAAGCGATTGTATCGCTGAAAAAAATGTGTTTTTTAACTACGTTTATTAATATTCAATCAAGCTTTTGTTGGAATTATTGAAGAGATTGCCGAATTATAGTAGTCAGTGATTTTATTGTTATTGAAAAGTGAATACCTACTACCATTTGTTAATCTATTAGAACTCACCGTATTGTACATAGGTAGTGTGTCTAAAAGGTATCTACAGTGCAGGATATTCTTGCAGTATGACAGTTTACTCTAACTTACCTTAGTCTTACCCCGTCTTACCTTAGTTCTACCCCATCTTACCTTACACATCCAGCAAAACAGTTTTATAATTTTCAGGCTAACAGCGCTATTTAAAATTTTTTATAATTGTTTCTTAGATGTGAGTGACCAACCTATAAAACTGTTATACAGTGCTTTCGAAAAGTAACGAATAAATTCATACTTCAACTTTTTTTAAATAGCAACCCCCAATTTTGACCATTGCATTCTAACCCCACATTGTAACAATTATACGCAAAACTATGTACATTTATGTTATAACAATATTTACATCTACGTTTACATTAAAAAAAATCGTATTTTGAAAGATTTCTGTGCCTAAAAACTTGTCTTTACGTTGTTATATATTAAATAACAAAATCACATCACTATCGCGCACTGTGATTTCTGTGATGTTTTACTTATCTGCTTTTTTCAGTGTGAGATTTTTCGGTTAGGCAAACAGTTTCAAAAATAACCCTTGACTGATCCGTTTGGCGCAAGGGCTTATTTCATTAATCTTTATTTTTTTCAGAAGTGCGGCAAAAACCCAATAAAACTAAAAAAAAACTAAAATTATGCCACAAATAAATAACTTCAGACAATATAACAATCTTTACATCTATAGTTCAGTTTAAAAAAATACGTATTTTGAAAGATTTCAGTACCTAAAAATGTATTGGATAGATCGCTTTCTGACGTTATATATTGACTTTAGTTCGGTGTCCTTGAATATTCGCCGGTGGTATGAGATAACATTTTTGTTATTTGCTAAACTCATATTATTCAGTTCTTAAATGTCTAAAATTATTTGTATTTGTAGAAAACACTATTTCAAAACATGCCCTATAAACTTACAGGGGTCAGGTCTGGCACGCAAAGGGCAGTGTACCATCATATCGACGCTTCGGAAACAAGACCTAACCACAATAACGAACATCCCAGAATTAACAGATTTCCCGTTGTCTTTTCCTGGATTTTTCACGCTTTCAGACGGAAACAAAGCTTCCTAGATCTGGATCGTCGCTTCCACAGGCCGTACAATCCGCCGCCGGTCGGTTTCTCGGTAAAATTAGCCGGGGTCGTGATCGCGGGGGGCCAGTCATAACACCGCTATAAATAGGGAGCCTCGCACCTACGCGCCGCGACGCTCTACGCGCCCGTCTCTCTCCTAACCCCCTGCGTCTGCGAGAAAATATACATGTACACACACACAAATTCGCCGACGACAGGTCCGAGTTATATGGGCCGGCGGCCCGCTGCCAAGTCTGGCCGATATAATGGGATTTTTTCCGTGGGAGTCAAAAAAAAAAAATATATTAATTCAGCTCTCCACCGGCGTACGGCAAAATGCATGTCTGTTATTTGTTGTCTTAAACAGTAGTTGAAAGTTACGTTAGTTTGAGATCTGAGCAATATTTAAGGTTAAAATAGATACAAATACGACGGCTGATATGCAAGATGACCCGCAAGTCTTTAAATACTTATTATTGTTATATTGTTCGAACTAGCATTGTACGCAATTTTATGGATTTTAAGAAATTTTTGAATTTCTTAATATTTATTTTTGTTGATTTTTTTTTGTACCAGTATCCGGAGATCTTTCCGAGTTTTTAATGGTATAGAGAGTTGTCTAATACTATTGTTAAATAGCCTTTTTTTCTAATCCCTTCTGTTCTCCCTCATTGTATTTTATACATTATATCTAATTAACTGAACTTGTTCGTCGTCCATCCTAACCCCTGCACCTTCTCTATTACTATTCGTTTGATCTCTACTTGTACCAGGTTGAAGTCATTTCGAGAAATTATGCCAAGGTCTGAATATTTTCTCCGTATCTTACTCAGAATATTTTTAAGGCGAAAAAAAGCGAATAAATATTATACAGAAACTAAGTACTAGATAAAATAAAACAAATATAACAACACAACACTGAATATTCACAATACTTTATAATGAGCCAACGGTAACAGTAATTAATGACTTTTTAAAAGCTTTATTCCGAATTCGAAATGCTTAGATGATACCTGTTAAGAGACTAAATTTTATAAAGAAAAGGATCCATTTCCGTGATATACAGAAAACGGTTACCTTGTTTTGTAAGATGTTACAACGTTGCATTCAAATAGCGGCTTGTAGCCGCTGTTCCGATATAAGGTTTTACATATGAGCAGTGGGTTCAACTGGGGTAAAATAATACTAATTTGACGACGAGATATAAATAATTTCATCATCTATAGAATTATCATAATATATTATTGTTATATTTTCACATGTTCTAATGATTTTGTCACTTGCTTCTATCGCATGATTTAGTTTCGGCGTCTTTTGAATTCTTTCATATTCTCTTATATCAATGAGATGAAATATTCGCGCGTAATTCACGAACCGCTAGATGGCGGCTTAAAATTCAAGATGTCAGATGTAGGGGTTATCAACAATTTGTTTATAATTGCCGCTAAGATTATAAAGCTTTTAATTAAAAGGATGTTGTGTTTTATGGTGTAATTTTTTGTAGTTATGTAATTTTTTAGGTGAAAGTGTATTTTAGGACTTATCAAAAGCATTATTTTAACTTTAATGTAAGACAAATTTCAATTGCATATACATATATCGCGAATTTCTAGTATACTCGTAACGTTTCAGATTCAGATGTAATGGTTAAGTTCGAGGTATCTTAAACTACTTGGGAGATCGTGTGTGACCTCTAAAAGAAGGTGAGGTACATAATTTTGTCTGGAGGTAGAACGGGAGAGTCCCAATTTTGTCAAAAACCTGAGTTTACAGCGTCTGCTATAGTTCAGCCACCCCATGAAATATCCATCTTTTATTAAATGGAGAAAATTGGCAGTGTAATACAGATTTAAAAACATCCTGAAATAATGCACAACATAACTTTATTATAATTACCTGGTATAAAATCCTTTATAAGAGCAAGTTTGCTACATATTATTTCATGTATTTAGTTATTGTACAGAAAAAATGATAGAAAAATATCAAAAAACACTTAAAAACTTCTATTATGCAAGTATTTATTGTCCACCCTTACAGCAGTTTCGAAATCTGTCAACAGATGTCCGCCACTTCATGATTTTCGCCAATAGTTGAATAACGATATTTCGAAATTAGCAAGGTGGTACCCTGGAATACAAGAGTATTCGGTAAATATGCGGATTCCTCGCTGGATCGTCAACCTCATCGCGGCTTGTTATATTAACCGCGGTGTTGTTTTTTTCTTCTTCGCATTTCGTTGGCACCGCTTCTTAAAGAAAAGAATCCCGCTCCTAACAATTCCATCATAGGCAAAAAAGCACCACCACAGAATGCTCAGAGGCAGCGGCCGGCGTTGTGTGTTATTTGTGAATTTTAATCAGCCGACCTTTCCGACTACCATCCATCCTTGGTCGGATGGGCAGGCACGCCGCGGCCTGAGAGAGACGGAGCTACAGATGGGAATGTGGAAGAAGGGCCATCTCGTTCTGCCATATATGCAGGAGAGCATGTAGGAACAAAACAAGGCTTAGACGGGCCACCAACCCAGCCATTGACCGCCACCGGATGCTAATGCACCACAACAAGCGCATAGGCAGCGGCGTGCCAGTCGTTTTGGCGAAGGGGTATCTCGTTAGATGCATATGTGTGGTACATAGAAATCATAAAGTATATACAGGGATGGAGTAGCAAAAATGAGACCACAGATTCCTTAGGTGAAAATAAATCGATTTAACCTAACATACCTACACAAAAGAGTGTAAAATATTTCAGGAGGTAATAGTATGAATCAAAATAAGCATAAAAGTCTTAATAAACATGAGTCCGCAAAGTAACGGTTGTGGAGATATGGACCACTATTTGTTTTTCAAACATTTTATTTTATTAGGAATAAACCGACAAAGGAAGCTTTTAACAAACAAAAAACGAAGTTACAGAAGATGTTCAAAGTGCCTTCCGCCCATTTCCAAGCAGGCACGACATCTTCGTCTCAACGATATTCGAACTCTTTCGAAAACACCCTCGTTGGTTTGGATTTCTTGACACTTTTGATTAATCCGTAGCTGCAGCTCTTCCAGGCTGGAAAAATGAGCTGGAGCACCGCCATGCTGTAACCACATTTGTTGCCTGTGATTCAAAGTAATGTCTTCCAAAAACTCATACAGTGTGTTCTGCAGAAAGTTGAGATAAGCAGCGCCTCTTAATCGGTTTGGTAAAACAACAGGATCTAGAAACCTGTCACCTACAATACCCATCCAAATGTTTAATGAAAAATGTGCCTGATGTCCAGATTCTATTAGAGCATGAAGATTTTCGTCGACCCAAATATGCATATTGTGAAAATTAAACACTCCATTTCTTGTCAACCTGGCCTCATCAGTAAAAAGAATGTTTGCAAGAAAACGAGGGTCTTCAGCATCATGACGTAGAAACCAGCGGCAAAAAACCAAACGTGCTTGATGATCATTTATTGGATTTAAGGCCTGTACTCGTTGCACATGGTATGGACAAAGCAGTTGAAAGCGTGAAGGATTCTCCAAACAAGAGGACCACTAATTCCTACCTCGGCTGATATTCTCCGCACACTCGTACCTGGATTCTGCTCTACCAGTGCTAGAATTTCTTCTGCTCTAGCAGTGGATACCGACCTTGGTCTTCCGGATAAATAGCACTATTTGCTCAAGGAACCGGTATCACGCAATCTTTGGTGAATTCTTCCAAACATGCGTTGTGAAGGAATCTGGCGATTTGGATAAGCGTCAACATAAAGACGTCGCGCTTCGGTGGCGTTCCCATTAGCACGACCATACATGAAATGCATGTCTGTTAATTCTGCGTTAGAGTAACCAGCCATAGCGAAAGAAAACTTGTGCACTGAGAACAACTGTCAAATACGTACTGTTTATTTCACTAAAACATCAACCAACTATTTTAAGAAAATACACAACGTTTTTGCAAAATAGAAAAAGGGCCTAAAAAACATAAAACATTGCATATCTCCGCAACCGTTACTTTGTGGACCCATGTTTGTTGAGACTTTTCTGCTTATTTTGGTTCATACTATTACCTCCTTAAATATTTTACACTCTTTTGTTAACACCCTGTACATCCCGAGTGGCATAATAAAAAAGATACAGGATGTCAAAGTTCAAATTTTATTTTCGATATTTAGAAATAACTTCCAAGAAATCCAAATATTTACATAAAATTTGTATGTCGGGGGTTTTTGCGGTCGAGAAATTCAAATTTATTTCTAATTTTGACGTCACTATTAGAGGGCGCCACTTGTGGCACACCATGTTTTTTTAAATGGCATAACTTTTTTGCAGCTTAGTGTATCCATCTGAATATCGAAACAATCGGTTCTCTTACCTATTATTTCAAAAAGGTATACATGCTAAAGTTGGTAGGAGTAACCATTTTTGAAATAATCCTATTTGAAACTCTTAGGGTAGCGAGTAAAAACTATTTTGGTTTCAGGTAAAGTGCCTTTTCTGCTGAAAATACAGCAAAATGTTACTTGAAAAAGTTGTTCAGAATGGTAAATTATGAAAACATGCAATTTCAAGAAGATCTGCGAGATTTGATGAAACCATTTTTCAACAAAGCACGATTTTATCAAAGCAGGCCGATATTTTTGAAATTTTGCACGTCTCCATAATTTACCCTTCTGAACAACTTCGACATTAAATCTAAGACTGACAAACGAATGAATTTTTGATAGCAAACGTCAAAAAGTAAAACTAGACGTAATAATGCATGCAGAATTTTTATCAAGAATAACTTTTTTTTCATAAAATCAATAATAAGATAGTTCCCCATGTGGTGCCGACTTAATTGAACACGCTGTATAAATAACTATTAAAAATTGACACTTCAATGCCGTTTGTATAAGGACCATTTGGAAATACCTATTATAAAACTAAGATGTGCGTCCTTTTTTGTTTAAAACAGCACTAGATATTTCCAAAATTCCAACACTCATAGTTATCCGAAATATAGCTAAAGAGGGCGCCATTGAGCTATTAAAAGGAAATCGGCTTTAGTGAAGTGCCTACATTGCTAAAAATATAATAAGCGAATAATTAATTAACAATTTATAAATTCTAATAAAAATAATTATTTGCTGTGGATTTATTGATAGCATTGAAATCAGATGCTTTCTTTCTTAAGTAGAGTTAGTCATTCATTAACTCTAACATTTATTAGTTGATTGAAATATCACAAGTGAATGTTGAGAATACATAAATGAATTAGTATTAAAGATATCAACTTTATGATACTTAATTACTACCATAAAATTTATATTGGACTTAAGAAATTACTTACAGGACAATGTAGAATATTTAAAAGTAAGTAAATGGTAAACATTGCATAAAACATATTTTCCACATTTGGGGGATTTAAACATGTAGTCCTCAAGATACTGATGAGGAATGAACAGCATGGGTGTTATTTGGTTTCGATTGAACTGTACTTATACTCTGAAATAAATTTTACAACTTTATATTCTCACCTACTTATTTCTGGAAGGAGTCAGTCACAAACTAATATCCACAATTGAACATAGTTATCATATTATTTGATTTTATGCTAACTCTTAATGGAACCAAGTTAGTGAGTACTAAGTACATCATTTTACGCGCTTGATTTATTCTCGAGTTCGTCTTCTTACATATTACTACTGTATAGGTTAGAAGTGTTATGCACTATCAATGTAGAAATTATTAAGTATTAACATGCAGAAAATTGTATAAAGCTCTAAACAAATTTACGTATTATTTGAGAATTTCTGTGATAATATTGATGTAGGTATTTACCTATGTTGTTTTTCGGACAACTGTAAATGCAGCATCACACAATGTGCATTTAAATATGTTTGAAATCGCCTTGAGCTAAACTGTACACACTTGAAATGTCTCGTACCAGTCGTACCACTTTAATTCCAACTGCAATACAATATCTTTAACGCACGATTGTATAGATAAACCGACCATTACTGGAGCGGGACGCATGCGTTGGAATGTGTTTACCATAAGTATCTCCGTAAAAGTACATAGTCTTGTAATTTTTATTAAATGTACAGAACTTTACACGATTAGCTATGTATGTGATAGATAACCTTTTGATGCTTCGGAACGGACCAAACTAATTTATGATTCATGTTAAAATTTGCAGCAATCTTCCTAATACTAGTATTTGGTTCTTCTTCAATTTCGTGTAGAATAACTTCTTCCAACTCAGGCGTTCTAACACTCAAAAGTCTTCCAGGAGTTGGAGCTTTCTGAATTTAGCGAGACTGCGAAAAACGTTGAAAAACATTCCTGAACATTCTTGGATAATTTGGAAATCTTTCCATATAAATTCACCCAACCTCAGTACCATTTCTATCTGCAAGGCCATAAATGTAGATCAGATTGGCCATTTCAGCATTTGTATATGCATAAGCCATTATTAAAACTTAACCAAGATGAGCCAAATTATTACAATATATTTTTTTCCACAGTCGGGAGTAGAAATCAGTTTCTATGACATCAAAATTAAAACTGAAGTAGTCGATTATTCCCAAGGGAGTATAATGCTCCCAAGGGAGTTTACATTATGGAGAACGTTCTTCATGCAAAAAAAGATAACATTGAAATTATTTATTGACATTTAAATTAAATGTTACATTTGTACAATTTTCAAAATTAATATTAGAAGGAATATTACTTTCGCTTACATTTATAGTTTTTGTGATTGCGCTAGTAGTGGTACCTACTAAAACCTGATTAGCAATTTTGGTCTTATTTTCAATGGAGTTCTCGACATAACCCTCAGCGAGTGTCGTTGATTTCCAACCAGCATGATGCTTTATTGTCGTGATATCCACACCAGCATCTGCCAGTAATGTCGCTGAAGATCTTCGTAAGCACTGACCAGTATAATATGCAGCATCAGGTAATTTTAAATATGAAGCCTCGGAATTTTTCCCATGGTATTCTTGCCAACTGGCTGTGAACTACATTTTCCTGCTTTGTAGTACAAAAAAAGGCGCTTATGCTTGACGTGGGGAGGACGAAGGGACAGGTATTTTCGAAACAATTCAAGCATATTTCCCATATCGGTAACCAGAAAGGTTTGTGGAATCTTTGTCTTAGTGTTTGGAATTTTTACAATCAAGGCCTACATCCTCAATATCATCTACAGTTAAATTGACTAGTTCATCAGTTCGACAAACTCCGGCAATCCCCAGAATTTATCCAACCTATAAAAAATCAAAATACTTAATAATTGAAATACCTAACAACAAAAATAATCTTACCTTAATCATTAAGAATTCTTTGTCATCTGCACTTGATAGAAAACGGTCGATTTCACCCTTTGTCCATATTTTCGATTTTTTCGTTTGATATCCGTCACTGGTTCTTTTCAAAAATGCGATCAGCTTGGGGAATTTGCTTATATCTATGTTGTCGTAAATTATCAAGCATGACTTAACCATAGAATATTGCGCCCATAATGTGGAAGACTTGTATTTCTTTGCATTTTCACTGAAGTATGCCAACAAAACATTCTCGCAGTATACTTGAACATGTTTCTCGGCGCACCACTTTTTGAATCGATTGTAGGCTATATCGTATAAAGATCTTGACTTCGTAGGCAGCAAATTGCTTATTGCAATAATTGCAACCTCCACAATTTCTTCCGACTCACAATTATTCATTGTGCACTAAACAAACTTTAAACTAAACCAAACTAGCACCTTAATTTGACAATTCTTTTTGTTTGTTTATTTTGTAGTTATGAACATAACTCAACGACTACTAAATAAATGCTCAAATCCGAATACAATAATTCTGGTGCTACTTACTTCATAATGACAAAATATGTGTTTTTAAGTTAATGAGACCGTGGAAAAAATAGTATATACCATTAGGGAGAGATGCTATTTTGTCCTCGGTGCATTGTAGCCCTCGGGCTTCAAATTGCACCTCTGCCAAAATAACGCATTTCTTTCCCTTATAGTATAATGTACTATTGAACTATATTCAGATGAAAAATTCCTTTTATTTCACACCTTCCCGTAGAAGGGTCAAAATACTTAATTCCCACATCCGTTCGCTTCCTAAACACATATTTGTTTTGATCCGGATGGCGAGGTGGAGTGTCGATAAACGTTTCGGGAGATAACCGGCCAGTATCGGTATCTGTTCCCAGGCAAATGCCATCATCATCTCCGAAAGATAAGTCCCTTGCTCCGCTTTGTTGATCTTTGATAAGAAGGCGCTAGTCGCAGCGTCCATTCATGGTATCCGTTTCGGTGGGAAACGCGTGCGCCTCGCCTTTGACAAAAAGCATTTTTTTTCCAGGAGTCATTGCCCTTCAGCACGGCTTCAATTTAACGTCTCACTCCTCCCTAGAGTCGCCGCGGCCGAATTATATCGGTATAGAATGCGCATTAGTCACGCTTAAACGGCGTGGGTTACAAATAGAGTCGTTTACTATTTTTTTTAAAAGATAGATCCGTCAATCTTTAACTTCCAGTAGCTTTAAACCAATTCCAATCCGTAGATTCAGCACAAAGCAGTTTTCCATGTTTTCACGCATGTTCCCGGATTTGCCTGAGGAGTACTACCTTAAGTAAATTTCTACAGCCCAAAATCCGAAGATCTATTTACCGACAGTTTGCGATTGAATTGGTGCACTAACTTACAGTACCCCTAAAAAATGTCAGTAAAGTATCAGAGAAATTATTTATATTTTTATAATATTTACCATATTAATTAGGTATCTTTATTTACTATTTACCATATTGTTCCTTTGTTCGGAAAAATTTTAGAATGCATTTTAAAAAACAGATTAACGGATTGATTTGAAATTAATAACTTCTTCCACCAAAATCAATTTTTTCTGTAACTGTATGATCTAATAAAGGCTTTTGATTGTGTTTCACATGATATTTTTCTGCGGTATGGGTAATTAATGTATGTATGGCATTCGGGGTATACCGTTGAAGCTAATTGAATCTTACCTAAATAACCGTAGGCAAACAACTCTTATTCAAGCTACGAATATATGCTTAAAGGAGTTTCACAGGGATCTGTCCTGGGGCCCTTACTTTTTATTGCATATATAAATGATCTGTTTCAATATCTTCAAATTTTTTCGTAGTGCACTATTTGCCGATAATAGTACATACTGTCTTTACTTCAGTGTCTAATTTGGCTGACCTCTCTTTTTTAATGAACTGTTTGAGAACGCCAATGTGTGGTTTTCAGCAAACCATCTAAATTAAATGAAAACAAAACACAGCATTTGGTTTTTTTCTTCGCAATCTGCAAATGTTCTTGGTGTAATTCTTGATGACTCTGACATGGAAGCTCATTATAGCAAAATCCAGTGGAAGGATTGTTTGTAGGCAAGCAGGGTAGTCTTGCGGTAGTAAAGCTTGTACTCTTTGTATGTGTTGTGGGTATAACTGCTGATGCTTCAAAATGGATCAAACTAATTTATGATTCACCTTCACTGTTCAATTTCGTGTAGAGTAGTTTCCAACTGAGGCGTTGTAACACTCAAAGGTGTTCCAGGAGTTGGACCTTTCAGAATTCAGCGTGACTGCGAAAGACGTCGAAACACATTTCTGAACATTCTTGGACTTGCAGTTGGATGGTTTGGAAATCTTTCGATATAAATTTAAGCCAATTTGGCCTTTTCAGCATTTGAATATGCATAAGCTATTAGTAAAGGTTAATCTTTTTCAAAAATAAGCTTAATTTGATAATACGCAATGCACTTGATCAAATAAGTCAATTTTGTTGTTAATCGTTTTGGAATACAAAAAAATGTAAAGAAACAAAAAGTGAAGATAATACTTTGGTGCATATGACGACCTATTTTATTTGTAATATTATACAGGGTGATATATATTTTTTTGGTAAATTATGGTCGATGATACCCGTACCTACGTCACTGGTAATGCTTGTTATTTTTTTTTGTTACATGTCTACTGTCGTTCTAAATAGGCACACCGAATTTAGTTAAAAATTATTTCAGGCGATTTAGAAATTAAAATGATTTTGACGATTTCTGCACTTAAGGAACACCCTGTATATTGTGCATCTCGCCGAAATACCCATGATTTGTAACCTCGTACTACAAACTTCCATACTCAGTATGGATCATACTCATTCCGTGTTTGTTACACAATATACTAATCTAACGTTCGAAAGATGGGTACCTGCCAATCGGTAAGAACATAAATACGATTTAATCATGTTGCACTGCGATAGTAGCAGAGCAGGTCGGACCGGGCGGGTCCGTCCCTGCGCGGCTGTTACAGGACACGGCACCGTCGCCGTCCGGGGCCCCCGGGGGCGGGAGGAGGCGCTGGATTCCTGGAAGGACCGGCGGCCTGCATAGCGTGCATGCACATCCCGCTGCACTTCGAACGGCACCGGCACACCAGACACTCCTTGGTCATTGCCGGCGTGGCCTCGGCGGCCGCATTCCTGAGGCGGCCCCCGCGCTCCCCGCCGCCTCCCGCGTCGCCCCTACCCCGGCCTACTGCGCAGTTTCTACTACTACTACTACGGCGGTTTCCCGCCACGGAGGAGAGGCGCTCTCGCCTCGCGTACTCTCGTGGAAAAATGCCCATAGGCCGGGGACGCGCCGCGCCCGGGAGGCGGCCGACTCGGAAACCCTCAATGGGACCGCCGCCCCCCTCCCCCGCTCACGTGACCGTACGGTTTATGCCCGTTAATTACTTAAAACTATTCCCATTCAGCATTTTTTCTAGGGCGGTGACCCCGGCCGGCGACTCGCTATCGAAATAATAAAAGGTCGTTTACGACGGTTCGTTCATTACTTCCAACTATGTAAGAATTTCTCTTTGAGGCTGCTGTTTTGTGGACAACGAATAGCACTTTTAATAAGAATAATCTCAAAAGGCAAACTATAATGCTGGAACTGAATAATTTTTTCCATAACGTATGGAGGAAAAATGCGTAAGAGAACATGGCTCTCCATTTAAAAGACCGTGAATTATACAGGAACTCGATAGTATTAGCCTATGCCTGTGAGGATATAAAAAATTTAAATAAAATGTGGGACACGTGGTGTTAAATGGGATGAGGCAAACTCCATTTTCAATCGAAAGTATTATCCTTGGCATCTGACCGAAACGAGTAATGACGTCATCAATTATATTTTTTCCTGAAACACACGCAAATTATTTTCCTATTACAAAGCTCTCTTTTTTCTGATAAACTTTTATTACAGAAATTTTTCCTTATTACCTCCCGTTTAAAATCAATATCGTCCTAAAGAGTCTCAAAAGAAATACCACCTAAAAATCACATTAGCGGTGGAAGGACCAAGTAGTCGTTGGAAAATAATTTATGTTGTTAAAAGTGCATAAATATCACAAAAAACTTGTCATTACTCATTACAATTCAAACTTATAACTTTTGTGCTTACAAAAAAAAAAAATTCTCATTCAGAAAAAGTACATATGTTGCTAATTTACTGCGAGTTACGAAAAAATTAATGAAGGCTTGTAGAGTTATATCGGGAAAGGAGAGCGCCTCATTCTTGATCATAGAACTTAGACGTAGAAATTACATTTTATGTTCAGAAGAATGAAATAATTGACCAAAGGGTAATAAACAATGTAAATATAGCTAGACTATTACAGTATTTCGAACAAAATCCACGAAATTATACATGGTATGATAGCCGGGAATTGAATTTGGATAAATTAATCGTCAACGAATTTTAAAGACCAATGGGTACCTATCATGACTACAAAATTCACAATTTGGAGTATTTGCCTGAACGTCACATCGATAACGGACTTAATTTTAGAGCTCAAATTGTAGTAAATGCTGATGTAGAAACTTTTTCGGCATTTTCTCTGGACGAACAAGGTAGGCATTTAATTGGACCTTATTTTTATGAACATACATTAAACCACGTTAGTTATCTAAATTTCCTACAAGAAGAACTTCCTGCATTTCTGGAGAATGTGCCTTTGCAGTTAAGGAGAAACCAATGCTTTCATCACGATAGAGCTCCACCTACAAGGCTATGATTGTGCAGCAATAATTAGATAACACTTTCCCAGAAAAATCGATTGGGATTAACGGATCTATTCAATGGCCCGGAAAGC
The DNA here is from genome assembly GCA_037114965.1 of Monochamus alternatus. Lineage (NCBI taxonomy): Eukaryota > Metazoa > Arthropoda > Insecta > Coleoptera > Cerambycidae > Monochamus > Monochamus alternatus. Next base: position 4,535,648 of record CM073426.1, on the reverse strand, counting down.
GAACAGATCTAACATCCCTCGATTTTTTTACGGGTTTTAAAAAAATAAGATTTATAAATCATCATGACGAGATATTAATCATTCGAAATAAAAAATCACAAAGGCCTGTAATGAGTTAAACGGTGAAATACACTGTAAAAAATAATTACAGTTAAAATAGATGGCAATTTATTTACCACTCATTATTGCTGTAATTTTCTTATCTATTGTGATTTTACAAATGAAATGTAAAATTACGTTGTAAATTTATTTTGTGGTGTAATTTTAAGTTTTGCAATTGTAATATTACTTTGTGATTTTACAATACAAAATGTATTTTTACAATGAAACTTTCACAATTACTTGTAAAATTGCAAAGTGACTTTACAGGCAGTTCTGTAGTTACATTGTAATAATACATTTTATATTATGACTACAATGTAACTTTTTTTTGTACAGAATGGTCCAATTTGGGCACTTAGGTATAGAAGATTTCTTCTATTTTCCGAAAAGACAGAAAAAAGTAGCCAAGATATTTGGAGCTTAATTTTTGAGAAAAGTTGAATAGCGAGAATCACATTTCGATATTTTGATTTGTTTAAGAGATACCTACATGATATTTTAAAATTTTGTTGTATTTCTGTGGCAACTTTTCTACTTATTATATTAATATTTATACATTGTAAAGACATTTTTTCTCTAGTGTAACATCTAGTGGCTTGAGGAATATTTTTTTATAACTTCTAGTTTTCCGCTGCTATAACAAACATACATATGTTTTAATGAAACATCATACGTATGTAATATGGGACATCATAGAAAAGGAAAGAAAAATTTTAAAAAATGCTATATCAAAACTAATCAAGATTAGATGAAATTTTCGTTATTCAATTAGAATAGAATAAAAGAAACCTGCTAAAAGTGTCGAAACTGACCTAACCCGTACACAAGACATCTTGTTTACAACATTCGAATTCACACTAACAGTGCTTTGACATAAATACCTAAAAAAAATTTGAATATTAATTCATTTATACTTAATAGATTAAGTATATAGGCATACTACATGAGAAAAATTGAAATATAGTAAGGAATTAACGATTGTTACTTACCTTAAGTAACATATCAGGGTTTTCCGTGAGTTTCTCAATAGCATCACTGCATCAGAATGTTATTTCAAAAGAAAAATGTACTAATATTAAGTAACCTAATTAACATGAATGCCAATTGCTTCTAATGTTAACAAACACCCTTAATAGTAATACTAGATTTTTGATATGATATCCCCAGTGAAGTCATTTTCGAAACAATAGATTCGTTTTCTATATGCTTTTCAGATTTATATACAAAAAATTAAGTATTTTGGAATTTATGACTCATTTAGTTGAAAATAATACTTATTTCTATTATGAGGTTATGTTTAAACAAGCACTAGATAAAACTATTTATAGTACTAAAAACGCTCACTTGTCACTCTAGATATGTTTATATTGCTAGTCACTACTCACTAAATTAATTATGTAAGTACCTAGGTCCTAGGTACACGCTGCATTAATCGAAATGAAGCAAGAAATAATGAAGGCGTCACCACCCAACGCTCTCAACGGTTAGTGGTCTAGTGTGTTTTGAAATTAGTAGTACCTTCACACACACATTAGGCATATTTTTACAGTCAATTATATAGTAAATTTGGTATGTTCAGTAATTTTACAATGTATAAATGGATTTCACATTGTTAATTGTAAATGTATTACAATATATTCTATAAATGTACAAATTATATTATAATTACATAGGCAGTTTACGGTTTTATTGTATATTGACAGTTTTCTTGTAAAATTACAAGTGCCAGTGTATTATCATCATTATTTTTAGAATTATTTTAAGAGAATTATAAGGATATTCTTACAAAGTAAATTTGTAAAGTTACTGGCCCTTTTTTCAGTGTAGTAATAAACGCAGTTCGCAAAGAAGTCAGTCGAAGATTGGATGTGTCTTGAAATGGGAGGAGGTCATATAAAGAATAGATTGTAATATGTATGTAGTATAAGGGCGTTTGCCTCATTTTAGTCAAGTTATCATCACCTTTTATTTTAACTGTATTAAAGAATTATCGAGTTTAATCACTTAATCAACAAACGTTCAATTATTTTCCTACGACTACTAGATCCTTCCACCGCTAATGTTATGTTTAGATGGTATTTCTTTTGAAACTCTTTAGGCCGTTACGGCTTATAACATTTAAACGATAAGTCATACAGAAACATTTCTCTAATAAAAGTTTTATTAGAAAAAAGAGAGCTTTTCAATCGACTGAGATGGCTTAGATCCATAGATAAAACAGCATTTCTAAATGCAGAAACGACAAAAATTAACATTCTTATTAGTAATAATACCTGATAGATAGGTAGGTAACAGTTAATCCAGTTAGCTCCACTATTTTGCATTCATTTTTCATTTCGTTACAAACTGGCAAAACTACAATATTTTTATTCATTATAACCACTCACTACCGATAAAACACACTTCCTATAGACACACCTAGATAAAATACCTATTTATTATAACAAAATCGAACGAAAGGAATAGATAATAGAAAACTACATAACCTAGAAAACCAAACCGGTGAACTATATTGTGGGAAAGTATCTACACCCAACATAAATATCTCTATTTATTAACTATAAAACGTTTAAAAATTAAAAAAGGCAAAATTGAAGAGAAACGAACACAAAACTACTATAAAAAAAAAATAATAGTAGGATGAAACCCATTGGAAAAGGAAGAGAATACAACAAAAATGAAAGGAGAAATAATTTACGGGGATCTGAGGTCGAGAAGTGGAAGGGGGTGAGTTTTTAAGGGTAAAAAACGGTTTACCTCGATTTCTGGCAAAACTACAAGTCCTATGGAAAAAAGTTAAATGGCAAAGTTGTAGGGTAATAAAAAGATCTACAACTTTTATATTTACACTTTTTTCACATAGCCTCAAAATTTATATGAAAAATTCAAATAACCAAGTTTTTGGTTTTTAATTTTTATCTTTTACAAAAAATAATTTTTTTTCACGATATTTGGTGAAAACTTACCTTTTTATGTCCCAAATACACTGTAATTTTTTTTATTTAAAATATTTATTTTTTCACTTTATTTTGACTTAATATCGAAAAGGCACCGTAATTTTCAATTGAAAATTCTCACGTCAAATATTTGCTTTTTTAAAAAAGTCGGTGGGTTTTTGTTCGTTGAAATCTCTACTTTCTGATGGTGTAAAAAAATAGACATTATTTTGGTAAACGTTCTCAGAAAATGCAAAGAAACGAAAATATTGTAGATGTTTTATTAAATTAACTTTATTAACTTATTTAGTTATTAATTATAGTAGTATATTTCGACTTGCAATTTTTTGTTTATCAGTGCAATATGGAATCTTACGTTTTTCGAGTAATTAAAGTATAAATTTTAATAAATATCTCAAAATTGTACATAATAAAAAAAAATTTCGGATTCGAGTTTGTCGCATCATTTCTTTGTTTTTCTGAGAAAATTTATCATAGTAATGTATATTTTTTTACACCATAAGATAGTAGAGATTACAACGAACAAAAAGCCAACCGACTTTTTTAAAAAAGCAAATATTTTAACGTGAGAATTTTCGATTGAAAATTAGGGTGCTTTTTCGATATTAAGTCAAAATAAGGTGAAAAAATGTATATTTTAAATCAAAAATATTACAGTGTATTTGGGACATAAAAAGGTAAGTTGTCACCAAATATCATGAAAAAAATTTTGTTATAAAAGATAAAAATAAAAAATCAAAAATTTTTTACATAAATTTTGAGGTTATGTGTAAAAAGTGTAAATATAAAAGTTGTAGATCTTTTTATAACCTACAACTTTGTTATTTAACTTTTTTCCATAGGACTTGTAGTTTTGCCGGAAATCAAGATAAACCGTTTTTAACCCTTAAAAACTCACCCCCTTCCACTTCCCGACCTCAGATCGCCCGTAAAAAATATTTTTCCTCTCATTTTTGTTGTATTCTCTTCCTTTCCCAATGGGTTTCATCCTACTATTATTATTTTTTTTACTTTTTACCATTTTCAAAGGCTTCAGCACTGGTCTATACAACGTAAACACATGGTAAACATAGGAATTAAATTATGACCTGACTGGAAATTTTACGGTCGTGTTGCTAGTTGCCTACGTTACCTACTCCGATTCTATAAACCTGTGACGAACAAGTCGCATAGGCGGCTTTAAATAAGGATTTAATATAATTTCGAAAACATTTTTTTTCGCTATATAAATAAGTTTGGAATTTTTTTGAAGGGTGATTCCGTTAATTCTTAATTTTCTGTATCCCCTCTTAAAATATTTGTAATTTAGTCATAGTTAACCCTGTAAAAGTCAAATTTCGTGTAACACGCATCAATATTGATACATCTTGTAATGTAATTAAGGTACGAGCCTAGTACACATCTTTCCTTTCGATTTTTTGTATTTAGGTACTGTGTGTATAAGATTGGGTCCTTAGGTCGACGTATTTGGAACGCCCACGTTTTCTCGGCTCCTGGGCTATGCGTACTAGTACTCGTACGCGAGATGAGAGAAATGCCTCCGGTTCAGTGCCGTCCCGTGCCCTTACCATTCATTTTTGGGCCGGGCGGACGTTGTGGTAGTAAATGCTGCGAGTAATGCTCGATGAACTACGAGAACCGTGAGACATGAGCGACTATCACGAAATCGCTGCTTATCCAGCGTACCTGTTTGCCTTCTCTCTCTCTCGTCTGTTTGTAAACAATGTGGAAGATGCGGTTTGAACCCGAACGCCTAGTCTACCAGATATTCACCACTTCAGCGGTATACTTGAGAAGCTTCTCTTGGAATATGTAAGAGTAGGTTCTTGAAAGATGAACAATATGGCATATGTTTATGGGGTACTTCCACTCAATCATCGGATATAATATTTTACTCATGTTTGTTAATTTTCGAGCTGTGTATGTTTATTTTTAAAAATAAATCAATCTGGTTTCAAATGAGCGAATGGATGGTCTAAATACGAGACAAAGAGATCATTACTTTATTTCGAGTTGCAAATTTAATGTAACAATTAATTCACCTAACTTTTTAAGCAAAAAAGTTTTTAATAAATTACACTATACAGGGTGTCCGGAGAGTCCGTCAGGAAACTCCGTGGCGTGATTCTACGGGTTAAAATAATAGCAGTTTGTAAGGATTTTTTTTCGAATTCTCAATTGTTTGCAAGTTACAGTTTGTCAAAGTTCAATTTTTTAAATTTTTCTTTCTAAATAACTTAATTAATTCAAATTCGATTAATCTCTCCTTTGGTACACCCACTAAGTACATCAAGCTCTATTGGAACACTGAGAGAAGAGTTTCATTATACGCCGCTAGGGGGCACTTTACCTAGAACTCAAAATTTGTATTATTCATAACTGTTTTTTCTTGCTAGATATCACAAACATTTAAACATTTCTGGAAAGAGAAACAATTTTATAAAAAAATATGTACTCTTTATTCAAGTCGATAAATGTAACCGTTTAGCAGAAAATCGCTATTAAAGTTTTATTAAAAATAAAATTTTTGATAATAATTAATTAATCAAGATGCTTTGCTTCAAATAGATGTCACTAGTAATTTTATTGTTTGACATTATCACGAAAATTGTTTAAAGCAGGTATAAGTCTGATTTTTCACCATAAAAATCTGAGAAATGGCCCAGCAATACTCAAATATTAACATGGTATTTTGTTACGGACAAGCAAATGGTAATGCAGAACAAGCGCGCCGGAATTACATAGACGCATTTCCTGATAGAGGAGTACCACATGCCCAAACATTCGTCAACATTTATAGACGTCTGGGGGAGCAAGGTTCTTTTAAAAATTATAATTATGACACAGGAAGGCCAAGAACCACGAGAACTGCAGAAAAGGAAGAAAGAGTGCTGGATGCAGTAGAGATAAATTCAGCTATAAGCACAAGAAAAATTGCTGCTCAGGAGGGTATACCTCGTTCTTCACTTTGGGAGGTTCTGCATGAGCAACTTCTTCATCCATTCCACGTGCAAAAGGTACAAGCTCTTTATGATGAAGATCCAATGCGTCGTCTACGGCTCTGTAATAGCATTATAGAAAGATATGATGAGGATAATGCATTTATTAATAAGATTTTATTTAGCGACAAAGCTGGTTTTAGAAGAGATGGTGTTACAAATTATCATAATACTCATCGGTGGTCCGATGAGAATCCCCATGCATACCAGGAAGCAAGACATCAACGGAGATATTCTCTTAATGTATGGGCCGGAATCATAGGAGATCAACTACTGGGTCCTCACTTCTTTAATGGAACATTAAATGGTGACAGTTACTTGGAATTTCTTCGAACCGATCTTCCAAATTTGCTTGACGATGTTCCTTTAAGAACAAGAGCGAATATGTGACTATTACAAGATGGCGCACCTCCGCATTTTAATTTGCCTGTTCGTGCGTATTTAAATGAGGTATATCATAATCGTTGGATCGGTAGAGGTGGACCGGTATCTTGGGCACCTCGATCACCCGACCTCAATCCTATGGATTTTTTTCTTTGGGGGCACTTGAAGTCGATAGTTTATGAAACACCTGTAAATGACGTCAACGATCTTCGTCAAAGGATTATCGGTGGATGTGAAGCGATTCGAAACAATATCGGTGTTTTTCATTGTGTCAGACGATCATTTTTAAAACGTGTCAGAAAATGTATCGAAGTGAATGGAGGTCATTACGAACATTTATTATGATAAAATAGGACTGAAAATCTGTCAAAAATTTGATTTTTAATAAAACTTTAATAGCGATTTTCTGCTAAACGGTTACATTTATCGACTTGAATAAAGAATACATAATTTTTTATAAAATTGTTTCTCTTTCCAGAAATGTTTAAATGTTTGTGATATCTAGCAAGAAAAAAAGTTATGAATAATACAAATTTTGAGTTCTAGGTAAAGTGCCCCCTAGCGGCGTATAATGAAACTCTTCTCTCAATGTTCCAATAGAGCTTGATGTACTTAGTGGGTGTACCAAAGGAGAGATTAATCGAATTTGAATTAACTAAGTTATTTAGAAAGAAAAATTTAAAAAATTGAACTTTGACAAACTGTAACTTGCAAACAATTGGGAATTCGAAAAAAAATCCTTACAAACTGCTATTATTTTAACCCGTAGAATTACGCCACGGAGTTTCCAGACGGACTTTCCGGATAACCTGTATATTAAAAATAACAACTTGTTCTTGTTTAAAAAACAATTAAAACTTGGATATATACTTTTATAGCTTGAGTGAATTTGTGTGATCTCTGCCGATACATTTGTATTTTTTTTTTGTATTTTGTTTCTGTTTTTCTTTCCTCTTTCTTCTACTCGTTCCTATACAATGTAAGTTATCAAAAGGAAAATAAATTTATTATTATTACTATTATTATTATTATTATTACAATCGGAGAAATTTAAAAATTAGAGTACTGAAGAACGTATTTTAACGTCCTGTCAAAACTAAAATTGAGATTTCGGCATCACAAATTACGCCAATAATAAAATAATTTGACCATAATGTACATCATTTTATTAGAATTTATTTTTTCGTATTTTAATGTGCTATTTTACTAAAAAATCGTTTACTATAGTGGCACTTTAGCACACTGAAATGTCACTTTACCGTATAATAGTGTCACTATTAATAAAAAAAAACAATTTGAGAGAGAATTGTTTAAATCTTGGAAACATTGTTATATACAGGATGTCTCGCTTAAAAATGGAATATGCCTACCGTGCGACAGATTTCAAAAACCTTTTTTTTTTTTTGTTGGATACACCTTCAAAAAGTCTATCTCGAACATACATAGTGTTCTCTAAAATGCGAAACCGTGGCCGACTACGATACAATTTATGTGATTTAAAATCGGAAAATCATTTTAGGAATTTTCTAATTCGAATAATTCCCACGAATTCTGGATCAGGACCCCAAAAAACCATAGCAACCAAATTTTTGTTGCCGCAGTATGCAGGATGCTCAGGATAACTTGGGTGTCTCGCTTAAAAGCGGAACAAGCCTGTAACATGTCTACCGTGCGACCGATTTCAAAAACTTTTTTTTTTTGTTGGATACACCTTCCAAAAGTCTATCTCGAACGTACCTGGCGTCCTCTAAAACTAGAAACCGTGACCGACTACGATACAATTTATGTGGCTTAAAATCATATTAGGGATTTTTTGAATCGATAAATTCCCACGAATTCTTGATCAGGATAAGAATAAGATGCCAACAGTGGAGAACTGTTTAATGACGTCTCGGAGAAGCATCGTTGTCTGAGGAGCTATTCCAACCGTCGTAGCCGTGTTACCAACAGTCGTTGGTGTACGTAAAAACGATAATAATGTTTTGTTTGCTTTTGAGTAGGTCAAACTTGGTTAGAGGCAAGTGTAGAATAAAAAAATGTATAAAGGTAGCAGGTGTCGATTTAACTCAAGTAACGTAGAAGATATTCGTTGCCCTCTGGGTGCTTTTTTTGCTTATTTTTTTATTTTTAAGCTTGCGTCGCAGATAATTGCTTTTAACGGACTTCCTCATAATAATTGGTTATTTTTATTTCCATAAATTAACGTTAGTGGTCGTAGAAATGAGGAATGCTGATATAATGTTGGCATTCCTGTTACACGGTGAAATGTTGAAAATTTGGTATGCTGAAAAAGAAGCAACTCTAAATTTTTACTACCCATTAACCATGAAAAAAGAAGATAGTCTGATGTTTTCACAGCACTCTGTGACGCCGCTTGGAGGTATTGCTAGGTCTATGTGTTTATTTAGAAATGTTTTTAAAACAAAGTTGTAGAAATTAATCAAAAATTGAGTTACTTGTAAATCAAATGAAGCCCTGGTATGGTTCGTTGCACCAAAATAATAATATTTAATTGTTCTAATTTTTATACCAACAAACTCTATATCAATTTACGTAAAAGAATGCCCTATCCAAATATATGAAAATATACAACACGTTCTATTTAAAAAATGATTCGGATGGAAGTTTACCCTCTGATATAGAGGAGGGGTCAAAAGTCTAGTTTCGATAAAATCCAAGGCGCGGCATGAATTCCAAAAGTTTGAGAATTGGTGCAAAGTTAACAAGGTAAATAAGGCGTTTGAGAAAATCCTTTTGGATTATTTTTTCGAAAACTAACGCTCCCAGAAACTATGTACAATATGGACTGTGAGAAAAAGCAAGATATACCTAAGCAGATTTGCTCAACGAACCGTATTTCTGAAACGAAGTTCAGAGGGAATTATGAAACATATTTACTCATGAAGGTTGCTGTGATAATCGGCATTTTTAGGGCCTGTCGTCGAGAAAAATTAACTAACCTAATGTTGGATCATATGCAGTACAATGACCTCCATATAAAAATTGTGGTTCCAGTCACGAAAACAAAGATTGTCCGAAAAATTGTTCAGAAATATGCTGAACTTCGTCCTCCAAATGCAACTCACATACAGTTTTCTGTATTCTACAGACAAGGCAAAATGTACCTCCCAGCCTGTCAGAGTTACTTTTGGAGGCATTCTAAATATGATTGCAACAAAGCTTGATTGAAGAATCTCGAAGGATACACTGGACATTGTTTTAGAAGGTCTTCGGCCACCATTTGGGTTGATAGCGGTGCAGATATGTAAATATTAAAGCTTCATGGGAGCTGGAAATCTTCTACAGGAGAAGACTATGTTGATATTGAGAACTCTTTAAATGATCATATAGGAAAGATCATGGGGTCAAACACGGATTTAACGATTGGAATTCGAACTTAAACAGCTCCATAAGATCTATTTCTGGAAATTTCTAATTGTAAAAAATGTATTATTAATGTTTATAACAAATCTTACGCTATATAAGAATTTTTTTAGTAGTACATCATTCTCATATCGTCAGGAATATGTTAATAAAAAACTATTTCAAGAACTGTACAATTCATATTGCTAAATAAAAATAGATAAATATTATTACAATCTATAAACTTCGCCTGTACTACTAGATACTATTACTACTGCTTGACTCAACTTGAGATGATGATAGGCCGTTGCTTGCCACGGGCGGACGGACATATCATATGAATAGTTTTTGGATACTTTCGACCGAATTGAGGAAGTGTCATGTCGTTTGGTTCTTTTATCTGCTAGAGACCTACGATACCAACGAGGTGGCGGGTTTGGAAAAAAGGGCGGCGTCCTTCGAGCGGGCATCTGGCGGTGTTTTGCTGCGCAGTTTCTTCAAAGAGTTATTGAGCCCCATCGGCCGACTGGCGGTTGTGCCCCCACGTCGGCCGGCGGGCCGACGGATGGCAAAATACCGTCGGGAGCAGTATTGCCAACTTGGTCAATTTTTCACCGGATCTGGAGAGGTCCAGCGGTCTGTAGAGAAAACATGCTGATTTGAGGAGTGTCTCAGACCTGGAGTATTTGAAACCTTCAGAAAGATAATTTAGATGAAATGGAAATTTGGCAACTATGCTCGGAATAGGGACCTGCTTCTTTTATAATGGGGAAGTTGTATTTTATATTGGTTTGATTGGATGTATTACAGGGTTTACTTAACTGTAGATGAAAATATTGTTATAACATAAACTTACATAGTTCTGCATATAAGATTGTTCACTTTTGTTTAAAAGTATGTGAAAATGATCGTTAAAATGTGGGGAGTCAAATCATTGACTCGAAAATTGTTTTAAAAATGTGACGTTAATAAGAAATTGTTATGTGTAAACATTTTAACCGGTTTCGTATATCTCTTTTTTGATGGTTTACTAATTTAATCTCACGTTTATGTCTTGAGAAAGGAAATAAACATTTCCGAAAGCTTGACAACAACACAGAGTGTTCTTTTTGTACTAGTCCTTAGCACTGTTGACTGCAATCCCAAATACATCACTGTTTTTTTTCTTAACTAATCTGTCAAGACTACCTTTCCTGCTGTAATACGTATATGTAATGTTAATAATGGAAATATCTTAAATTGTAGGATTTTAGCACACAATTTATCTTGAGGTTGGCAACACTGGTCGGTAGGGCCGTCCGGAATCCGTAGGCTAGTGGCCGGCACACAAATCATCAGGTTGTGTGTGTGGCGTGGTGTGATGCTTTCCCACGGTGATCGCCCCACGCCGCGGCCGCCCCGCTCGCCTCCCGCCTCCCCCTCCCTCCCGCCACCGGAGAGAGCTCCTTTCGCCGAAGACAACAACAACAACAACCGGAGGCGCTAACATCAGCTTCTCTCCGGTATGTCCTTTTATGCACCGATGCCGATGCATTGTGGTGCTCTTTGGCGATGAGGAACTACAGGGCGATTTGTTAACTAGTCATCACCGGGGGCGATCTAACAGCACCGAAAAAAAAAAAAATTAAAAAATCGTTCAATATATCTACAGCGATGTCCTATGTAGTTGAAGTGCCGAGCATGAGTTTGATGCCAGATTTGAACCATGACTCTTGACTCAAAAGGATGGAAGGGTAGACTAATGTTGTCCTCTAGATAGCCGATCTATTTTGATATGGAGAATCTGGTAAAAATCATTTTACTTTTACGAAAAGCCCTTTTGAATGGATACGACATTGTTTAAGATCACATTTGGTTTCATCATAGGAAATTATGAAAAATATCAAAACAACTGATATATTACTGAAATAATACACGGTTATTATACATGTGCGTGAATTTAGCCCCCCATTTTTTGATAAACAAAAAATAAAGGTTGTGCTAAATTGTGCCGGATTTGTGCTACATTGTGCCGTAAAATTTGAAAGAAAAATAATAGCCATTTTCCTAGAAAATGTTAAAATCGTGTTTTTCACGTAGCCCCCCACTTCGCGAAAATCGTATTTTTTTTAATGTGGCTATATTGTGCTAGTTGTTCTGAACATTGTGCCGTTTAAAAAAATTTGATATCTGCCTCGGTTCTCTGGAAAATTCGGAAAAACCGGAATTTTCTAGCCCCCCATTTTATCACAATCCGATTTTTTCGATGTGCTGAATTGTGCTAGTTGTTCTGAACATTGTGCCGTTTAAAAAAATTTGATATATGCCTCCGTTTTCCGGAAAATCCGGAAAAATCCGGATTTTTCTAGCCCCCCATTTTGCGACAATTCGATTTTTTCGATGTGCTGAATTGTGCTAGATGTTCTGAACATTGTGCCGTTTAAAAAAATTTGATACCTGTCTCCGCTTTCCGGAAAATGGAAAATATCGAAAATTTTGACGTTACCTTACTGTGCCGCCTACTTTGCGAAAATCGAATTTTTTTTAATGAGCTGAATTCAGCTAGTTGTTCCGAATATTGTGCCGTTTAAAGAAATTCGATAACTATCTCCGTTCTCCGGAAAATCTGGAAAAACTGGAAATTTAAGCGTGAACATTTTTTTCCAAAATTAAAAAACGAGATTGTGCTGAAAAAACTAAACGTTATCCTTTAAAACGTTTAGTTTTTTCAGCACAATCTCGTTTTTTCTTCTTAAGAACTTCTGTTTTTATTTTGATAAATACTTTCCGAAATCTGGTACACTACTTTTATACACCTTTTAAATATATGTATTTATTTGTTCAATCAATAAATATTTTTGCTTTATGAAAAATTTAAGTAGGTTTTTACTTACTGTTTCCTGAAAGGTACTGTTTTTTTATTGAATTTTGTTTTTGTGCACTTACTACAAGAACTAAATAGAGAAAATTCATGAAATTCCAAAGCAAAACCACTAGATATGCATCTGTGGTTTTGGTTCATTGTCGCAAAGTAATTCGAATGTGCATATTTTCTGCATCATTTCTAGAGGTTCAGTTATTGAAACGCTTTTACTTCCTTTGTAAAAAAAATACCACTTATACCTACATTTATGGAATTCCTCTGGCATGTCTTTCGAATAAGTACCATTCCCAGAAACTAAAAAAAAAAACAAACTTACCTACACCGCCTAATGGGTGTCACTATAGGAGTTATTCCAGGAACAATCGAGGTGCACCTATTGTTATCGTTATTCGCTGAAAGGTGTAGATATTTATTATATCGGCAAAATAATTGTAACATAAAACGCCTTTTAATTCGCACTAAAGCAACCATTACTTACGGTTATTTGTTGTGTTAGCTTTGGTAATACGTTATATATATCCCGTTGTCTGTCGATGAAGTATGGTACTGTAACAGTTCCAGGTACGATTTGTCGTAGTATATATATTGCATAATTTCAGTATGTACAGAATTGTGTAGCCGTATAACAAATTGTTCACTTCTAAAATGAAGTATAAGGTCAAGTTGTAGAAAATGCTTGTGCAATGTATCATCTGAACCATATAGGTACGCATACTTACATAAATTATTTAATAATATGAATATTTCAGTCTCTTATCGCTATTTTTGTTTTATGGCCGGTTTCTCAACATTTGGCGCAATCCATTCGATAACTATCGAGGACATAAATTCATCAGACCGATAACTTTATATTGGTTTCTGAACGCATGCCTTCCAAATTTTGTTGAATACATACACTGAAATGTAATTTTATATTATGATAACTGGAATGCGCTAAAAGCTGCGCGAATGGATTATTCATGATCAGCGCCATATTTTGTTTTGTGCCTCTAGCAATGGCAGAGCAGTAGGGGCTTAGCTGATTGTGAATTGAAATGAAATTGAATTCTGGATATGGAGAATTATTTCGTGCTATATGCTGGTTAATTTTACAGTCCCTTATAAAACATGACATGTTCCAACAATAACACCCACAAAAATACACAAATAACACTAACGAGATACAAGATAAAAGAAGAAACCACACTGTACGCCAATGACGTGTTTACAAACAATATAATGGGAAATTAAGAACACAATTCATATCGTACGTGCAGATGGTTGTCTCTCTCGCACTCACGTACATAACCAATGAAGTATGTCTTTGATGAGTTTCATGTGCCTCCTTTTGTCTACCTTTATTTGGATGCGCAAATGGACTAAACGCATGCCATATCGTACATTTCAGTGAATACATAACAGTTGAATGGATATCTTAATATCTGCAATAATCATGGAAGGAGCTAGCAAATGCACAAGTGTTTGCAGATGCCATTTATGGAAGTAAGACACTTTCAAGAAATAATTGTAGATGGCGCCACTATCGCCTACCTAATGGTATCACATTACATTAATAAAATAAAAATATATAAAGGGTTTTCCAATAGTAACGCTCGATGTTTGGCAACAGCGCATGACGAAGTCGATGGTCACACAGGTGCTATCTTTGACAGCCGTATTCAGTTAGTCTCTTCATTTTGTTATGGAGCGTTACACAACTGGGCAACGCGTCGAAATTGTTAAAAATTATTATCAAAACCAATGTTCTATTCGGAAAACGTTTCGTGCACTCCGTGCAATTTATGGTGTTAACGATCGTCTTTCAGAATCCACAATTCGCCGTTTAATAAACAAATTCGAAACAACTGGGTCTGTGGCAAATCAGAAAGTGCCTGTACGTTAGCGAAACGCAAGATCCCTTGAAAACATTGCTGCAGTTCGGCAAAGTGTGCATGCAAGTTCGCAACAGTTCATTCCGCGTTGGGCTTAAGAACTTGGCCCGTCTTCGACGACAACTTGGCGAATCCTGCATAAGGACATAGGGCTTCACCTTAATAAAGTGCTATTAACCCACGAACTAAAGTCCAACGATCATAGGCAGCGGCGTGAATTCGCTAATTGGGCGCAACTGGAGATCGATCCTGATTTTGGGCGAAAAATAATGTTTAGTGACGAGGCTCACTTCTGGTTAAATGGCTTTGTTAACAAGCAAAATTGCCGAATTTGGAGCGACGAAAATCCACGGGAGATTCATGACGTTCCTCTACATTCCGAAAAACTTACTGTATGGCGTGCACTGTGGTCCGGCGGAATAATCGGTCAACGGTGAGCGATTCAGAGCTATGATAAGAGATTTTTTTTAGTCTGCTGTGGACCACTTTTATGCTGTAACGTCATCACAAATTGGGTATCCAGGATTCAACAAACCAGGCAAAGCCGCGGCGGACATTTACCTAATATAATTTTTAAAACATAATGTTAACACATGTACTAAAATACTAAAATAAAAATAGATCACTATCATTCTCACAATTTGTTTTATTGCGTTACAAAAATCGAGCGCTTCTAATGGAAAACCCTTTACAAACCTGTTGCATAAAAATGAAGTTATTAAAACGTTTTCTAATACTGATAGTGAATTTGTTCTAGTACTAGACATTTGAATACTAGCTCTCCTATTAAATCTATCAGTAAATTTACGGTTTCTTATATTAAGGTTGCCGTATTTCTCGCCGTAAAATTTGTGATGTTTTTAGGTACTGAAATCTTAAAAAATAAAACACGTAGAACAAAAGTAATATCAAAAATAAAATTACTGATATTTTGTTTATCCACTTTTACTATTTAAACTCTCTTCAAATAATATAATAACTTTTAAAATACTGTATGACACACTTTATTTCGCTATTCTAATCCCACATTGTAACAATTATTTTCACATACGCTATTCTAATCCCACATTTTAACAATTATTTTCACATACTTATACACAAAAGTGAACAATCTTATATACAGAACTATGTAAGTTTATGTTATAACAATGTTTACATCTATAGTTGAATTTAAAAAAATACGTATTTTGAAAGATTTCAGTACCTAAAAATTTCCTGGATAGATCGCTTTCTGACGTTATATATTGATTTTACTTCGGTACCTTTGAATATTCGCCGGTGGCATGAGATAACATTGTTGTTATTTGCTAAACTCTGTATTATTCAGTTCTTAAATGTCTAAAATTACTTGTATTCGTAGAAAACACTATTTCAAGAATATGGCGCCCTTAAACGAAACCTCTCTCGAAATTCTGAGTCGCTGTATTTTTCATACTGGTTTTCTCTTTCACGATAACGTCTTGGCCGTTCAAAATATCTGACTATATTTAAATATTCTTCATCTGATGAGGCAGACGCATCAGAATTTTTTTCCATTGCACAGTCATCGTCACGAAAATATCAAAAAAAGTTGGGTTAAGCCTTACAATAAAGATGTAAACAAGCAACAGCTAATTCGTTGCGCGCGTGCGCTTGTGTTTATTGGACAGATATCTTCCCATTTTTCTTTGGATATGTGTTCGATAACTTATGCAATAGATAAGCATTATCGAATGGTTCAGAAACCGAATTCATGGGATATCTCCAGTTTATGGAATCGATAAGTTTATTTAATAGATATCTACTAGTTGAGAAACCGCCATAAGTCAGACTTCAACTGGTTCAAGAGTCTATGTAAATAAAATTGCGGTTGTGAGAGTCGCATCATAAAATACTTATAATAATTTTTATGTACATGTACATAACAAAAATAAATTAGAGGGAAGTTTGAGGATGTTGATTTTCACTAATCAGTGTATCAACATCAATATTTGTTGTTGACTAACGAAGCAACTAAATAACTTATCAGGCAAGGAATACCTATATTTTGACTTTTTAAAATTTCATGTTGGAAAAGCTGCTTTCGCAAAGATACGTGCTTCCCAGCATTGAGCCCATCGTAAGACCTGAGTTGCGCAAGTCTGTGTAACGTTCTTCTGGGAGTAAAAAAGTCCAATCCTGTTTTCGTTCTTCCGTGGTATAAAGGAAAGAGGGAATGGAAGGGTGCAGATCACACAATTCCAATTGAGGATCTCTGCTTATGTTCTCAACAGAAATAATAAGTGACTGATTAAAAACTGAAATTTTTTCTTCTATTTTCCTAAAGTCGCTAAATTAGTTTTCAAATTTGTCTTTAATTGTGTCAATGTATTTTTATAATAGTTAAATAATATAAAACTGTCTGAAAATCCTTTATTTCTTCAAAGTGCTCATTACAGATCGGAAGAAATGAAAAAATCATGTTTTTTAGTGAAGACTTGAAAAGCTTAATTTTATTTTTAAATCCCCTTATGTGGTCATATAAATGTGGAAATTCCATGATTTTTTCACATACCTTCAGAAGAAAGAATGTATTATTTGAATGGAAATGGTTTTTGTCCTAAACAATTTCATGGAAAACAAGCCTATTTAAAAATTTAGTCTGGCCACACACCCACAAAACGTAACGTAATTTGTCATTTGTGATATTATTAAGTGTTATTGTGTTAAATAGACATTGGTATTAAATAAAGTTGCAAAATAGGCTCGTAAAATGGACACAGAAAGTGCATCTCACCGGGCAAATGGAAGAAGTATTGCAGTATGCCATTGTGTGCGAAAAAAATGTGTAGGGCGATGAATCGTGACGAAAAGAAGCAATGCAACATTGGTCGTGAGGACCATTTTAATGTAAATTTAATTGGAAATACAGGTATGGTTTAAGTTCATCATAAAAAAATAAAATGTATGGAATCAATTAAACTTTTCTATTAAGCTACCAGAATGTATACGGAGCGTTTAGTAAATCAATGGTAAAGTAAACTTACATTTTTTCTCATTTACTGTATTGAGAACTTCATTCCGATTCCAAATAACATGTTCTGAATTTGCTCCTACCATTTACGTAGATTGTTATTTAAGGCATTTATAAAATTTTGCAAATTTTTTAAATTAAAACAAGTAGTGTGAAATCGTATGGCATAATTTTAGAAATACCTCAAGTAAAGTCATCTATCTGGTACTTATCTACCCAACAGCATTGTCACCATAATTATCACGAGCGGCTCTATATTGTAATACGTTACGTTTAACAATACTGTAGGTTTACGACATCACCATTAATAATTATCACATTACCTACACAGTATTTTTACCATGTATCCACGTGGTTTTGTTTACATTCTATGGCAACTTATTAATATTAATATTTTAATTATTATGTGATTATTGCCGCTACTCTGACTTTTCAATATGTTTGATTACCTTGCAATGCACTTCGGATCAATATAAAATTCATGCAACTTCCTCATTGGCAATATTCTATTGCTGTTCTTGTAGCTTCAAATTTAATTCGTTAAGGTGGGATGTCATGTCTGTTAAAAGTGCAAAGTCTGATTTTTTTATTTTTTTATCTACAATTTTATGCAGTGTATCACAGAACAATAATTGATACTGTTTTGTTTTAAGGGTCCTGCAAATCCAATTTCAGAATCAGTTTATTGAGTCGCTTGACTCAAAAAGCTCCAATTCTGTTTCGTCTGTTTCGTCCATTACCACTTACTACTTAGCCGTTTCTATACGTCGTCCAATAGACCACTGTCGACGATCGACCATATCGATAGTTACGTGTGTGCACCACCAAGTCGGACCGTAGCCGACCGAGAGTAACCACCACTGTCCCAAACTCGTAATAAAGTTCCACGTTTCTCATTTGTATGCAAGAGTGTCGCAAGAATCATGTAAGAACCTTGAAAAATTGTGACACAAGAAATTTGCGAGGCAACACGATGCCATGATCTGCAAAATAAACTTTTCTCTTGTTATGCAAAACTTTTTTAAATCTATTTTAATTGTTGCTATTTCGTTGAAAATCGCCAAAGAGTCAAAAACCTCTTGCCATTAGGCAACTGGTCTGCCAATGGTACAAACACTTTCCTACTGAAAAAATGACAATTAGCCGGCTTAAAATTAATAGAAAATATAAATAGCAGATATAAAGTTCCAGGCAGTACTGTTGTGGAATTTATATCGCGCATTGTCGCCGTAGAATTCCTACAACTTTTCCGCTAGTTGTAGTACTCCGCGCCGCCATAAGTTATCGAGGGGAAAAAGTCGAGTCGTAAAGCAGTTAGTAGGTACTTACTTTTACCCGGCCAACTTGTCCGTAGGTCCCAATAATATAAATCTGAACGGTGCGCGCTTTTTTGTTATTCCGGTATGCCGTCTCGGCCGACTTGATACTTACCACTGCTCGTTACTTTGTTGTTGCGTATCCTCTCGTATCGTGCGAAACGTAAACACAGGCCTGGCGGATTAACGCCGCTGACTTAGCGCCAGCTTCGCAACCGCGGATTCTACGATCAATAACACCCACCTATAGTCTGTTTGGAAATGAAAGAGAATAAATAAAACCCCGAGATGGGAACCGGCCACGGGCGTGGTAATATTTCGTTTCAGGTAATTAATTAGAGCTGAATATACGAAGACGTAGTGCAGTAGAGTAAAATTCGACTTGTGTTTAGTGACTATTGTGCCAGTGGATATAATATTGTTTGGGTAAAATGTCGATCTTATCAGATTACGTAGCTGCTAAACGCGTGAAAAGATGCGCGCTGTCTCAGAATGAGAAGATTATTATATTAAATGAACAAGATACTGTAAATCCCCCAAAATCATCTACAGGGAGGTCAAAAGTCGTTATAGATGATTTCTTCAAAAATGTCATTCGCAGAAAAGTACACTTATTTTATTTTAAAAAAGAAATACCAACGTTAAACAAAATTTTAAGTGAACTTTCAGAGGACAACGATTTGCCAAAAATCAGTAGAAACAAATTATGGGCCGTCTTACGAGAGTTGAATTTTTGCTGGGAAAAGCAGAACAGGAAGTCAGTTCTTATCGATAAAGATGAAATTATTTGTTGGCGAAGATCCTACTTAAGATCAATTAGAAAATTCCGCGACGAAGGGAGGAATATTTATTATCTAGACGAAACTTGGGTCAACGAGGGATATACTGTAACAAAAGTATGGCAAGATAAAAATGTAAAAAGTTTTCGACAAGCATTTTTGGATGGATTTTCAGGTCGAAGACACATATAGGTAGTGCCAGTGATTTGAATCTAAAAATACAGGTGACTATCACGAAGACATGAACGCAGATATTTTCGAAGAGTATTTTACACAGATGTTGGATCTTATTCCTCCGGGGTGTGTAATTGTCATAGATAATGCCACTTACCATTCACGGCAGACCGAGCAGACGCCTACGACTGCTTGGAGGAAAGCCGATATAATTCAATGGTTATCCGGAAAAAACATTTCTTTTGAAACAAATATGGTGAAAAAGGAACTTTTTACCCTTGTCAATCTTAAAAAATATGTTATCGATGAAATGGCAACAAATCGCCAAATAACGGTACTACGGTTCCACCTTGTCACTGTGAACTTAACCCAATCGAATTAGTCTGGGCGCAGGTAAAAGGAGATGTAGCGCGAAATAATACGACGTTTAAATTAAGTGACGTGAAAATTTTGTTAAAAAATTCCTTGGAACGAGTAACTGCAGATAACTGGCAAAGATGTATACATCATGTACAAAAAAAAGAGGAGAAAATATGGGAACTCGATAATTTAATTGACGTTACTGTGGAACCTATCGTTATCAATCTAGGAGACGAAGATAGTTCATCAGAATATTCAGAGGATGCATTTTAATATACCTACTTTTTTTATTTTCTTTATTGTACATTTATACAACACTACTCATAATCACCATAATTTTAATTTTCAAAATACATATATCTTTGTGTGGAATAAAAGTCTATTCATTAAATTTAAATAAATATTTTGATAATAATATTGAATAATTTTATTTGAATTACTAAAAACCCTCTTAACCCGGTTATGATGCCTAAAGTAGCCTCATGTTTTGAAATGCTGTTTTTATATTGTTTACTTATAAGAGAAATGGACCGAGAAATTGAAGCGGCATAGACAAAGACAGATTGTCGGGGATTAAATTTTAGCTACCTGCTACAATTTCGTACGGTTCGATCACTCAAAGTTTTTTTAAAAGTACCTAAACGTCATCTATACCAATAATATATAATATAAAAATATTGAATATAAGCACCATAACTACATTTATTTACGATTTGCATACATAATAAGCTTTTATTACTCTCTCATTTCTAAACAGACTATAAGTGTGATTATATAACGATAGTTTGAGATTTTTCACTTCAAGCCTTCTTTACTGAAAACATCACGAGCCGCCACTGATATACACTGTTAACTATGACTAAGTACAAAAATTTTAACCACGTGCTCAGTGAGACCTAAAAGACAATAAAAAAAATATTCCAGATTTTATCTCGATATTTAAAAAAATGGGTCAACAATGTCAACTACCGTGCCGTCGTTTTTTTTTTTCCGCGCTTCTAAATACAGAAACGACAAAATTAACATTCTTATTAGTAATAATACCTGAAAGATAGGTAACAGTTAGCTCCAATATTCTGCATTCGTTTTTCATTATTTCGTTACAAACTGGCAAAACTACATTTTCACTCATTACATTACAGTATAGTTAGATAAAATGCCTATTTATTGTAAGAAAATCGAATTAAAGGAATAGGTAGGTACTAATAGGTAATAGAACACTTTTAATCAGTCTTGCCCCATAACCTATAAGAATAAATTGGCAACAAATATATTGTGGGAAAATATCTGCACCCGACACAAAATTCTTTAATTAAAAACTATAAAACGTTTAAAATTAAAATAAGGCACTAAAAACTGAAAAAGAACACAAAATTACAACACAGGAATTGACAGCGAACTTTACCGTTGTCTTGTTGGTTGCCTAGTCTGACTCTGTAAGCGCGCTGCGGACAGGTCGCATAGGCGGTCCTTATTTAATATTTAATATATCGGAAAAAAATTTCGATTTATAAATAAGTTTGGAATGTTTTTAAAGAGTGATTCCATTAATTATTAATTTTCTCTACTTCTTCTTGCTAAAATAAAAATATACATAGTAAATGTCGTTTTGAACAAGATTTTTTGAGGCATCTGGATATAAATGTTTTATTTTATAAACTTGCCATTACCTTCCTCCACACTTTATCCAAGCTTAGGACTAATCCAAACTAGTTTTGAAACATTGGAGCATATTTAGGGGTCAACGAGCCAACAATAATAGAAATTGTTTCAAAATTGAAATTTTTTTTTAATTTATATCTTAATTTTTGGAATTAGTAGTACACTGGCATTCATAATCTCAAATAATTGATTAATCAAATACTAAATTAGCCCACGAACAAATAATAAGCATGTTAAGATACTCAGTGATAACTCACCCAATATTCAACACGACACTAAACTAAAATTTCAATTGTCCAATCCGCTATTCAGTAACGTAATTTAATACACACGCACACATACGTTCTTTGAGCTTTCTTTTTTTTTGTTATATAGTTATTCACCACTGTAAAAATTATATTAGGGTAGAAGACTTTCTTTCAATATTACACCTACTTATTATTTTATACAAACATAGGCGCAAATGCGGGCTGCTTAATAATAATATGCCGCCCCATCTCCCGCACAAGTCTCCGGCTTCTGGGCTAATCCCTGTGATTAGAATGAGGGGTAGAGATATTATTATTATTATTATAGTCGATTGTTGTTAATATTATTGCATTTATTAGTATTAACAGAATTTAATTTCCCAACAGCACAAGAAGTTAAAAAAATTATCGCCGTGAAGTACATTTTGCACTAGTGGCCTACAGATGGCGACTTTAGACTGAATTCGCAAAATTTATTAACTGTGGCATCAGATTCATAGACCTTAAAAGTCTATGATTAGATCACTATTAGACACTGTCGAAAATAAGATATCGTATACGGTAATTAATTTGAATTAATTTTTCGGTACTTTCCTTCGCTAATTTAATTTTTCGTGCATTTTTTGTGTAATTTATGGGAAGTATGACGTACATTTTATCGTGTTGCAACGTAATACCAAATACATATTCCGAGTATGCCGTATACTCTTTGAATGCTTTGGCGCTAATCTTGTGACGCGGTCGATGAAAGGAGAGATCCTCAAGAAACGAGAGGTAGCACATAAAAAAATCTTTGCAACGACAAGTTTTTATGTAAACAAGTAAGAAAACATTCTTGAAATCTTTCCAAATATCAATCCTGAAAATAAATATCGGTAAGGTAGGTGCCCTGTACTACCATATCGTGTTTCTCGTTAAATAATTATATACATTTTCCAAATAAAGTTCCCTTCATTATTTCATTACATGTTACTAAAAAAAAATAAGATATTTCCTTAATGATTGGAAAATACAACTTTGTTAATGGATTTATTAGGTCAGCGGAGCAAGTCAGCCGTCAATTTTAGGTGGACTGTACAAAATGTTTACAAAACATACGCGAAGTCGATGATTAACGGTAGATAAAGTTACAAAACTCCCAAATTGACGACCAGTGTTTTATTAAAGAAACATGGACTACCCACCGTGCAAGATTTTTCCAAATGTCGACAAATGCGTAGCCATCGGATGCTCATCGACTTGGTAACGCTTCGACGCCCTGTACATGTTTTTTTCAGGTGGCCCACCGCTCTCGCAGCGGCGCACCGTCAGCGGGAAATCGATCGTCATCGTTTACTCTTGTTTAAGATGCCGCGGACCTTCTTCTACGGCCCACTGGACCGGCCCCCTGACGAAGGGGGGGCGCCGGCGGATTGTTTGTGTCCGTTGCGCGCCCCCAGGGGCATTCCTCGGTGGTCGGAATGTCCGCCGACCCCGCGAATGCACCGGCCAGCGGCACAAGGACGCCGGTTCAAGGAGACGCTGCCTCGGCTCGCTGGAGTTGTTGCTCGTCGATGGGGGTTGCCAAGTCTTCGCGGACTCAATGGCTGTGAATGAGAAGAAGTTGTCTCTCCTGGCGTGTTTATTTATTTATTTATTTATTTAGAGTACACCACCTGACGGTCAGTACCAATGACTGAGTGGAAAAAACAACTAATAATGTTACATACAGGGTGAATCTTAAATAAGTACAAATATTTTAACTGCTGGTGTAGTTCGTCATTTAAATCAGTCTAGTGAAAGCCATTTTTAAAAATTTCTAATATTTACGGAGATATTAATTTTTTTTAAAAATACCCACATTTTGAGGACCGCTGTCTGATTTTTCATCCAACAACGTAATGAAACATATGATTTGTTGCGAGGTTGCCATATCTCCTCCAATATAAATATTACGTTTCCTTTAACGTAATAGTTCTATTTTAAAAATACTTGTTTTAAGCATAAGTACAGTAAAATTGGGTATGTAGTATGATACGCAGCAATATTAACATAAATTTTAACATCTGAACTAACCTTACTATACTTCAACGATTAAAAATGAATTTCCGCAAGTTCAATACTACCGTAAAATATTTAGGAAGATATTACGTGATATTACTATGTCCAATGTTCAAAAATTATACATAAACGTGCACACAAGCTTACCTGTTTGTTAAAAAATTAACTATTTAATCAGTAATACACATTTCACAAGTTAAATGTCATTGTACACTGTTAGAAAGGGACACAAAACACAATTTCCTTAAGTTATTTTATGAAGAATAACGAAAAACTATGCACGCGTTTTTTATTTAAAATGGAAAAAATGTCAACTTTTAGCAAATTTTATTGCTATTTTCATGCATTATGTGGGGTTAACAAGTTTGACTTGGGCTTCCGATAATCTGTCATGACAGTCAATGACAGTTTGATAATAAAAAATAATATAAAATGTTACACTTGACAAAATTCGCTAAAAGTTGAGATTTTTTCTTCCTTGAAGCAAAGACATTTGTGTAATACTGGCAAGACTGCGAACCACACGTTCAGTCTGCAGCACTATGACTCACAAAAGTATGAAGGGTCGGTCTAGGCCAGCGGTCCTCAACAAGTTTTCTACTGAAAAATTACGAAATTTATTTAAAATTTCACTTTTTTATTTCTGATTTTTTTGTAAAAAAACTATTAATTATGTGTTCTACACACAAAACTATACTGTTGGTTAAAATATTTGTACTTATTTAAGATTCACCCTGTATACAGTGTGGATATATATTGCTCATATTTCTTAAAATATTCGTCATATCAAAAACATGTTTTAATAAAAGTGTTAGGGGAAATTATTTCCACATTTGAGGAGGTGGACCTAGGGCCTCCAAAGCAGGTACAATTTGTTCTCTCAATAAATTAAGATATTTGTCGGCAGTTAGGTTACCATCAATAAAAAATGGTCCAATAATATTATTTCCTAGTATACCTATCCAGACATTGATTTTTTCGAATTTCTCGTATCCAGTGAGGATTTTCTTGACGGTTTGCAAAATCATTTTGCACAAGTTCTTGAACGAACTGCATCTTGTATGGATGACACTTTTCCTTGTGGAGCTGTTTTTCAACACAGAACGGTGTGAAATGGCTTGCATCCTACGAATTTCCCGACTGGACAAATGTGGGACAGAGGCAGATTTAAAGTAGCTGTTTTTGGCCGCTCTGTATGTGGTTTTTCTTCGTATGCTGTTTGTATGCGTGCAAAATACGTATTGTTTCCTCATGTATTTCCAGTGAATCACATACTTGTATATCCGTAAGGAAGTGATGTCGTTTCCTTTGTGATAATTCTTTTGTTAGCAATTTGAATATTATAAATCTTGAAACAAGTGTCGTCAGCATCCTTTAAGGGCGCCTCATTCTTGAAATTGTGTTTTCTACAAATACAAACAATTTTAGACATTTAAGAACTGAATAACATAGAGCTTATCCAATAACAGGAATGTTATCTCATGCCACCTGCGAATATTCAAAGGTATCGAAGTAAAACGAATATATAACGAAGGAAAGCAGTCGAGCCAACAAATTTTTAGATACGAAAATTTTTCAAAATAAGTATTTTTTAAATTTAACTGTAAATATAAATATTGTTTAAACTAACATAGTTTTGCATATAAGATTGTTCACTTTTGTTTATAACTATGTGAGAATAGTTAATTTTGATATCACTATTTTCTACGTGTTTCATTTTCTTTTTTTGAGATTTCTGTACCACAATTTTGATCATTTTACGACGAGAAATACGACGACCTTAGCAATCTTGCTTTTAAATTTAAAAGAAATAATAAATTAAATGTTAGATTATTAATAATATTAATACATTAGACAAAAAAGACAGTCGACCATCGAAATTCAAAGATATTTTAATAGCATTTTTTTTCCATATATCTGTTCATTTGTAATAGGGATAGCCAAGGTAGAACCTTTCAAAGAAGCACATCATAGGTACAATGCATAAAATATGATTCTTTCTAATAATATGTAATATTAGTAGATAGATAAACAAATCCTCCTTTATAATTCTGTTTATAATAAATCGAAATTAACAACAATTAGTTGCATTTAGAAGAGTGCAAATAGAATAATACTTAAATTATTCAATAATAATTAATAAAACGAAGTGATCTGTCTTTGGCACAAAAGTTCAAAGTGGCTTCCATCGACTTCAAAGCATTTGACAACACGTTTATTATATGACCACTCGATTTGGAAAAATGAGTTTTTGTTTCGAACTGATTGTGCGTCATTTTGAGTTCTCTGCGTACCATTGCTCCACCCTGTATACCCAGTAATTTCTTGTTTATTTTCTGTAAAATGGTAAGGACGTAAAGTTTTAAAGAAGGCGTTTAAACTTGTTACTCTGGAAACATTACAGATCCTGACCATTTTTCGTTATCCAAAGAGACCCAACTGGCAACACGGCTTCTCTTTGGAATGTTACACTTTGTGCGTGTTATTGAACTACGGCGTGGTCACTACACTTACTATACCACAACAAACCCGAGAGAGCAGGTCTTGTTTCTTTAATTTTGATGCGGCTAGCATTTGCTCCATTCTAACCCGTACAGCATCGGGTGGGATCTCAGAACACTTAATTATGAAAAATGATAATTGTAAAGGCGTTTCCAGTGCATTGCAAAAAGATCAGTTTTGAAAGTACGTGTAAGGTACTTGTTTAAAACACCTATAGGTTTAAATATTTCGCATGTTTTTTACTACACACAACGTCAAAAGTCTTAGACTACCCCTCATTCTTGTTAAAGAAATCTTTTTGTCAGAAAAACTAAATACATTTATAAAAGTATATTGTTTTCTAAATCTTTTTTTGTGAAAATAATATGTTCGATAGACTGAGTACTTAGAAAATTGAAAACCAGCAAATGTGTGACATTTTTGACAAAATTTATTAAATCAAAAAGAAGTAACAATGCAAGTTCTCTACTTGACTATGGTATGACCTCCACCACGTTGCAATAGCATATTGACACGTCTGTGCATTGAGATAATCAAGCGGTTAACGATCTCTTGCGGAATATTGTTCCATTCCTCTTCTGCCGCCACGACTAACTCATCTGCAGTTTGAGGTAGAGGAATACGATTATGAATGGCTCTAGCAACGAAATCTCACATGTTTTCAATAGGATTTATGTCAGGAGAGTTGGTTGGCCAGTCTAATCTATTGATATGTCCTGCTTCGACTGTCTCTTGAACTCTTCTTGTGCGATGTGGTCGAGCGTTGTCGTCCATAAACACAAAATTTTCATCTAATTCATTACATAGGGGGTAGATAATGGGCGTAATAACTTGTTCGATGTAAATTTGAACATTATTCCACCTCAAAATATTCCGGCCGCTGTTGAGGCCCTGGTTCTCTCCAGACTCTTTGTCGATTGTCATCAGTAACCAGTCCAATTCTGGTTTCGTCTGTAAATAAAACCCACCGCCACTGGCGTAAAGCCATGCTATCGCGCCCACTGGAGACGGGCAGCACGATGCCTTGGAAGTAGAGTGGGGACCCGTAATGGTCTTCTAGCACGTAAATTTGCGTTGTGGAGTCGTCTTCAAAAAGTAGGTGTCAATATAACACGTCGAAACGTACCTTGAAAGTGGGCTCTGAGAGCTGAAGCTGAAGATGTGCGGTGTCTACTATATTGCACCAAATACCGATCTTCCCTTTCATTAGATACTCGAGGACGTCTACTACGTGGTCTGTTTTCCACTGTATCAAATTTTTCATATCTGTATACTATTCGTACAACAGATGATCTAGGAATGCCCAACATGTTCGATATCTGATGATTAGAATGTCCTACATCATGTAAAGCATCATTCTTGCTCGGGTAAACGCAGTTTCACGTCATGGCATTATAATGTACAAAAATTCAAAGGGACACTTGGCTGAATTCACTGCCAAACTGACCAGATTTGTAAAAACATTGGTAATAAAGGAAAGGTTCGTGGTCTGAAATTTTTTATTGTCTTTTTGTTCCCTAAGTACATGTGCTTTTTTACCACTAGGTTTAATCGAATCATTTTATATACAGGGGGTCCAAGACTTTTGATGTGTGTATATGCCATTTTTTTATTATTAAAATACACTATTCCAAAGAATGCAAGTTACGGAATATAAACAGAAACAAAATATTAGGAACAGAGAGAAACATAAAGGAAATATAGAGTACTAGACAATACAATAAATAAATGACAAACATCCAGTTATAGACATGTAGGCAATACAAGGAAAAAGATAATAATAAAGTCACATAAGGGCATTTACTGTGTACCCTAATATTGCAACTGGCAGCAGTGCATTTTTTACTCATTACTCATTTAAGCTACACTATTTATTCTTCATGTCGCGTATGGTACAGATTGATAAGAACTTTAATAAGTCAAAGGCAGTATACTGCTTATCTTCATCACTTTATACTTTATAATAATTTTTCCTATTTGGAATCATTTGGATAATATTCATATGTTTTATTCCACAAACTCTATAATCTCTGTTTTATATACGTAGACGACACATTCATCGTTTGGCTGCATGAAATAGACTCCTTACATGAATTTTTGGATCATATTAACCAGCAACACACCAAGATTAACTTTACCATGGAAGCCTTGCCGTTTCTAGCCATTCTGGTAAAAAGGAACACCTGGCATCTTGAGACACGGTATCTATAGGAAGATGATACGTATTAACATAGAAAGTCTAATCATCATCCGGCACAAAAAAGTTAGATCATGAAGGCTTTAGTTCACCGTGAATTCAGATCGCTGTTGAGGACCATCGACAGAAAAAAATAGATTCGCTCCGATCTGTGTTCTTATTTAATGCATACTCTAAGAAGAACATCGATAGAGCCATTAGACCTCGGCGTGAGCAAACGACAAGACCCAAGGAGGAAGTCATTACAACCACCACTTTACCATACATCCCCAATGTGACAGATATAATTGCGAAAATACTTCGCAAAAAAGGCGTGCAGACCACTTTCACACCAACGTGTAAAATAAGTCAGCAATTCTGCAACCCGAAAGATCAATCGAGTCTGTTACAAACTCCGGGAGTGTATTTCATTATTTTATTATTTATTTATTAGTCATACTTAGAGGCCTTTGCTTAAGAACAAACAAGTGAACCAGAGCAGACAATCATTTCCAAAGTATGACAACCATGGAAATGTCGATTTCTCTATCTCGCTACCTTAATGCAATAACTTATTTCTTTTCATCTTACTGTAGACCAAAGGGAACGTTTGTACGTTTCCAACGTACATGTTTTACAGTAACATCAACCAGAATGACTATAGCACTGAAAATGGCATCTGTTAAGTATGGCGAAACGTCTGCATTAACCACGCCCAGACAGTTTACATCATTCAATTCAGTATAGTTAGTAATTGATCCAGTATACTGTATCGGAGAGTTCATGTTCATTGCTTTTGTGCAAAAGGAACAGTAGAATGTAAGATAACTTATGACGTTGCAACGGTGAACAATCTAAATTATTCAGCCTATTTGATCGGTCAGTGGTCGCGCGGTCTAAGGCGTCAGTACTTGAATCGAGGTGACTAGATCGCTGTGGGTTCGACCCCCTCAGCCGGTAAACCGTATATAAGCTATATTCCTGGAGAACCCTCTCTGCGGGTATGGTAGGGTGGAAGAATGTTGGCTTGGGTTATTGTGATAGATTAATACCGGTTGACGTTTGATTATCCCCCTAATTAATGCGGTTTTCCAGGTTTCCCTTATTCCTGCACTGGATGGTGGTTAGGGCCTATCAACGTAAGTTGTCCATGGGCGCTAATACGGCATGCTTAATAATAATATGCCGCCCCTTCTCCCGCACAAGTCTTCGACTTTTGAGTTAATCCTCGTGATTAAAATGAATGGTAGAGATATTATTATATTATTATTATTTGTGGTGGGGACATTTCTGTTCATATAAAATTAAGCAGGCACACATTTCCGAAGTGTGACAACCATGGAAATGCCGATCTTTCTGTCTCCCTACTTTAATACAAGAATTTATTCCTTTCTATCTTATTATAGACCAAAGGGAACGTTTGTACTTTCCGAACGTACATGTTTTACAGTAACGTCAACGTTAATTGATTGAAAAAACACATTGTATCTTTCGGTGTGTGCAGAGACGAGAAGAAATCGGAGCAATTCGTTGTTTATTAGCGATTACCGTCCCCGTTGTCGTCGCGGGGCGGCAAGAGGACGCACTAATTCAAACGCGTAAAAGCAGGCGCTCCTTTTATCTCTCCTTTTTCCGAGAGTTTGCTCGGGCGGGGGCAATATCGGTCCGCCGTCGAGTGCTCCATTATTCCGTGAATATTAAAGAACCGTAAAATGCTACATTGTTGCGGATTTTACGGTCGATTCACCGCATTTGTGTTATTTCTGTAATTCCAGCCGTGTACGGGATGGCATTCTTTCCTGCTGCACGAAAAATACATTGTGCTCTTTCTAAGTGATCTACTGATATGAAACCAATCTATGAATAGGATTATCGCTTTGAATTCGAAACCTATAAAGGAAAAACGATAGAAGTGTGTGACTTTTGCCGCAATAGTTTGATGGGCAACGCTAGATGTCGGACATGAAGAAGTTAGAGCAATATTTATCCAATAACCTCCCCAGTTTGGCACGCCTATGACTAATTATGACATTGTTTTTAGAACGTTAGATTTACAATCTAATTGCGATTTTCAATTTTAAATTTGATTACTTTATCTCGATCCGTTTTGAAATTATTTGGAGAAAATCAAATTTTGGGGTCCCCCTTTAAAAAGCAATAGCTCCGTTGGACTTATGTTTATATATTTTTTTTTTAATTTTTTATCGTAGAATCCACAGTTCATTTTTGGCAGGTTAATTTTGGGGCACCCTGTATTACACCTGAAGGACCAATAGCAAACAGCAAAAGTCATTCATCAGCGGCACACCATACATATACCTGTTTCGAATTTATCAGTATGCCATAGCATGTAAAACTATTATTGAAATGTCAGTACATGTGTCTGACGATAATAATCACATAACAATTAAAATATTAACGTTAATAAATTGCCATAGAATGTAAACAAAACCACGTGACCGAAAACGCGGTGTCATTGGCGTGACGTTACACGCCGTTCAGCGCGGTTTGTTTCCGTGGATACAAATGCAGATTACGGTGTTGATGATGTAAACAGGCGTTTGTTTCTTGTATTTTTGTGGGTCATAGATAAATAGTGTAAATACTGTGTAGGTAATGCCATAATTATTAGTCGTGATGTGGTGAACTTACGGTATTGTTAAACGTAACTTATTCAATGAAGCATTGAATACTTTAAATGAGAAAAAAACATATTTCGTTTCTTTTTCAAGTTGGAAATTATAAATACAGTGAACCAAGGGAGATAACTGTAGGTGCATTGTCTAGGACAAACGCCATTTTGATTAAAATAATACATTCTTCTGTACTTATTTGCCAAAATCATACGATTCTCCCATTGTGGAAAATCTTAGCATCATCGATGTTTTATTTTCTAGTAGTCGTTTTAAGTTGGTTATCGGTTGATATTGTGTTTACTTATTCCGATGTTGCGAGATTTTCTGCGTACAGCTAGCTACGTTTTATCTCTTGGAATATCTGAACAGCGATCGCGATAGCAAGAAAATCATCATAGCTGACCCTGTACATCACTGCGTCGTTCGCTGTGTAACGTTCGAAACACACACACAATCATCTATGAATGGAAACTACTATTTAAGAGTTTATCAAGGTCAAATGATAGTAATACTAATGCCAGCTGCACGATTCGCCTCAAAATGTTATGAGAATTACAGAAATTCTCCGCGTATGACTAAATAATAATGGTAAATGTTGAGCGGTAGGAAAATGTGGCCGTGTATTTAATTGACGCATTGGCGACATTCCGCTCGGCGCTGTTTCAGCGTTGTTGGGCCTAGTCAGCGTTCTGCGTCGTTGTGGTCGAAAATTTGCGGAAGTAATCCGTTCTAGTAATAATATTATATGCTGAACGGGATAATTTCCATTAAGGGCCGTATTCTTGAAATAGTGTTTTTTACAAATACAAGTAATTTTAGATATTTAGCAACTGAATAATATAGTTCAGCAATTAACAAGAATGTTATGTCATGCCACCTGCGAACATTCAAAGGTGCCGAAGTAAAATCAATATACAGAGTGTCCGGAAATGATGAGCAAAAATTCAGGGGACAATTCTAGACCGAAAATAAAAGCTACCTCTTTCTATAACATTGTTTTCAAAACTGATTATTAACGGAGTCACAGGGTGTTAAAGTTTAAATTTTATTTTCGATATTTATTTGTAAATAACTTCTTAAGAAATTCAAATATTTACATAAAATTTGTAAACCGGGGGTTTTTGCGAACCAGAAATTCAGATATGTTTCTAATTTTTACATTACTTAAGTATGTGAAAATAATTGTTAAAATGTGAGGTTAGAATAGCGAAATAATGTGTGTCATACAAATGCATTTTAAAAGTTATTATATTATTTGAGGAGAGATTAAATAGTAAAAGTGCATAAACAAAACATCAATAATTTTATTTTTGCCCTACCTGTTTTATTTTTAGAGATTTCAGTACCTAAAAGACACCACAGATTTGGTATTTTTCCGGAGAGAAATACGGCGACCTTAAAAACTAATTATTGGAATATGTTGACAAATGTGTTATTAACTTCTGTTGCAAATTTACATTGGTATGGAGGTAAATCAGCATATGGTGTATTCGGAAATATCGATTATCACAAAAAATTAACGATTATTATATGTTTATTAAAAAGATGTAATAGAAGAAGAAACAAACAAATTCTTTTAAGTATACAGGGTATTTCCTAATTGAGTGCGGAAAATCCAGTGACGTATTCTAAGGTTAAAATTAAAATAATTTTGTTAAATAAATATATGTTCCCAAGGGTGTCGTTTTCGAGATATAGGGTTTCCAAATCTGATAAAAAAATCAGTTTGAAATTCATAACTTCTAAACCCCTTGAGATGTTTTCGGCAAATTCGGCATACTTTTTTAGTATGTTGGTAGACATAATATAAAATTTGCAGCTTACGTAAAGTATTATTGGAAAATATTTGCGGAGAGAAATGCAATGGGGCATATGGAAACCAATTGTGTTTGCATGATTATACAGAGTGATATAATTTTTCAAGTAAAAAAACCTACTACTACTACTTTACGTAAATTGCAAATGTTATATTTTATACCTAGCAGTATACTAAAAATGTATGCCAAATTTGTTGAAACTATCTCAAGAGGTTTAGAAAAATTTTAAATTTATTTGTTTATCAATTTTAGAAACAACGCTCTTGTCCTTTGCTTTAAACAAAATTACCTTAATTTTAACTATAGAATACGCCCCTGTATATTCTACAAGCAATTAGGAAACACCTTGTATATTTTTTTTAACTCTTCGCGTTCTCTCTAACCTCAAGATCCCCAATATATTTAAAGTATCCGTAAATCGTTATTCCATTTTTTTTTTAATTTGAGGAGCCATAGTTTTCAAGAAATATCTATATTTGCAACTGATTTTATATTTTCTAAATTTTATTGCGATGGAATTTAGTTTATAGAAGAATTATTTGAAATTGCAACTGTTTTTTTTGCTAATTCTATTTTTTTGTTACAGGTGAGTATTTTCTAATCGAGATAACGACAAACCGTAAGTATTAAGTTACATTCCTCATATTTCATTCGTGAATTTATTACTAATTGAATATACAGGGTGAGTTAACTATCTGTGTACCGGCACCACAGTAATTTTACAAAAATCGAACTGTCCAAATGTACACTGATACTTCCTTTTTTTTATACAATTACAGATAATATAGGAAATCTCGTTAATGACAGAGTCTAATATAAACGACTTTCCGTTCCCTTAATTTTATTATTTTTTTAAATAATAAATTCATAAAATTAAAGGATGATCAAATCAAAAGATGACAGTAAACTCTATTAAAGTTTGAAAAAAAACGTGTTAGTTCCGTGCCACCATCGTTATAGACATTTATTGCACCGTCCCACAGATAGTTGCTATACAGGGTGTTTTTTTATTCTACTCCTAATTTTAAATGGTTGTATTTAATTATTTCATATTACATATCTACATACATCTATGCTGCTTCAATATCCAGTTTCGCTCTTGTTACACGGTAGTAAAAGTTGATAATAATGCGATATTGTTTCTAATTTCTACACAAGCTTTGCCAATTCAATGTAAAAGTTTATCTCTCGCGGTCACTTTTAGTGGTATATATTACTGTCTTCATATTCCCCTGTAAATAGAAATCCAGTGGATCTAAATCCGGACTTAAGGGCAACAGGCATACTAGATTTTTCACTTCAGAATATTACGATTTAAATTTGCAAAGAGTTGGTTCCTGTACTGGATTTTTAGGTCAAGAATAATAAAACAACAATGTTTAATTTCAAGCTGTTTCGAAAAATTAATTTTTTTCATCTTCTAGAGCAATAATAAAACAAACTGGAAAAAATTGGAAAAAACACGTTTAGTAACCAACAAAAATACAGAGTACAAGTCATTTTCCTTTTTTTTTTTTGTATCCATTATTATCAGATTTACATTCATAGAGTTATCCTATCCTTTCCTATAAATATAAACATAGATAGGGTGTCTCTCAAGAACATTACAGTACAAGCTCAAACATTAACTAATAATTATAACAGGAACAACATTTAACAACAAGATGTTTACCCATTAAAAATTACTATAATAATGATTTTTTTAAATTATGAAGAAATTTCCAATCCACGAAACAACAGAAAAGAATTTATATGTATTTTTTATCATACTCCTGCAAAAACAAAAAGACCACAAGAAAAATATTAAAAATCAATATTTATACACACACACACACATAATTGTGTGCACTCTGAAAAATTACCCATCTATACTACCTTACCAAGATTGTCATTTCAATAAAATGTTAAAGTAAATAGGATTTAAATCGTCCATGTCCGTTCTTTCATTAACACTATTTTTATTTCTTTTAATCTCAATCATTTCTAAAAGTAGGCGCTTCTGTATTAAATATTCTACCAAAGCAGTATAGTTTGTTTTTTTATTAGTATTTTTTGTTCTTACGTCATGCTCATGTTTCTGTAACCTATCTTTAAGATATATAAGAATGGTAAAATATTTTTTATTTTGACTACTATTATTATTAGGTATTTTTTCTCGTATTGTTTCATTAATAATTTTTTTAATTAGTCTGTCTGGTTAGTTGTTAAATTTAAGATGTTCTGTAATTAATTCGCCATTGAACCATTATTGATGATATATTACCATTGTGAAATCTTTCATCTGCCAGATTTATACTCTAGAAATTAATTTTTTTATTATGTTAATTTTCTGTGTGAAACTATGACGAGCATTCAAATATCTTTCCGAATTAGTGAGTTTTATGTATCAATTGGTGATTATTGAATTATTGGGATTTCTAATTATCAAAGTATCTAAAAAAGGTATTTTATTATCTCTTTCATTTTCTAATGTAAACTGAATTTTACTATGGAAACTGTTAAAAACATATAAAATGTCATTATCTTTGTCAAATGGTATGACATCGTCCACATATGTTTTGAAGAAAGGTATGTGGAAAGACATTTTCGACAAACAAGTGTCTTGCGATGATGCTAAAACGACATAGGGTTTCCCATTGCTAAGCCAAAAATTTGTTGATAATTTGTGTTTAAAATTAAAATAACTCACCGAGACAGAATGATAATAAGTTTACAAAAATCTCCTCAGGAATATTTGTAAAAGTAGATAATACATCCCATTTACTTTTTATTATATCTATAGTTAAATCAACTGTAACATTGGTAAACAATGACATGTAAAGTAGCTATAAAAATAGGATTTTCTATGGTGTACATTTTTAGGAAAAAATATATTTAAATTTCATGAGATTGTATACAGGTGCGTTGTCCCATATATCATTGCTGACATTTATACCACGCGAATTAAATATTCTGTATGAGGTTGAAACTTGGCAGGAAAACGACGCTGTTAACAGTGAACTTTGTCGGTCTTTTCTCCATAAATTAGTAACATTTCTACATACCTACCCAGAGGGGGAAACCACTGGGGTATTTTACTGTACAAGCTGTAGGTAATTAAGGTACTTTGAATTTTTTGGGTATTTGTGCGTATTTATAGGTATTTTTCCAGTATTTTTAGGTACTATGTATATTTTTGGGTGCTATCAAGGCAATAATGGGTATTTAATGGGCATTACGAAGGTAATTAATGGGTATTTTCGAAGAAAATTAGCATTTTCTCTCCAATTTTTAAATACAATGGCGATCGCGCATGCGTTATGACGATGGCACAGTTTGCATGTAACTGACAATGGCAAATATAAAAATTATTAAAAATATATGCAAAAATATTTTCTATATATTAAATAGTCTAAGGCACTGTTAAGCCTTTAGTTTAGAAAATAATATAGGGTGATTCGAATTAGATACATTCTATTGCAAAAATAATGACACTTCCTCAAATCAGTTTTTTGACTACTGGATGTTCTGTGTAGAAGTTTCAATAGATTTCTGTGGGTGAGTGGAACAACTAAGAACTAATGTTTAAAATTGAAAGTAAATTTAATTACGAATTCAGTTCGAAATAAATCGCCAATTCGCAATTAAACAGTGCAATTATTATTGCAATAGATTGTACAGTACAGTACCTTATATAATATGCTATAATTTGTTAAGCTTTATCTTTAAATTAATATATTACATATCATAGGTACGATACGACGTGTTAACGATACGTTTGATCAAACTTCACCAACATATTGTATTGATGAAAAATATGTGATAAAAAGTGAATGAAAGTCTATAATAAAAATTAAAATATTAAAATTAGGTTTTCCTATCATATTCTATAATAAAAAAGAAGCCTTTTTATGTAAACAACAATGATCTAATTCTAGTGATAGATGACGAAAAAAAAGCTAGGGCTAAAATTGAATTCTCCCTCTATACCATCCATTTATACTTGTCCATAAAAGAATTTTGTTGTACCCGATGAGTATTTGGGATCCGGACAATAATTTTAGGTACACCCTGTTTAGACCGAATATTATGATTTCATTCGTGAGGATGAAGTTTGTTCTTAGTTAGCTTGAAGTGGGCATAGGGTAGGTATTGGTTGCGCCAATGGGTTTATGATAGTTTATGTAATCCAAAATGTTATTTTCAGATGTATTCAGATCGAGTTGAGAGATCGATTCCATCAGTCGCAATATGATAATCCACAATATCCTACCAACTTGGACACGAGTTTAGAAATGTTTACTTATACTGAATAAGGATTAGAAACTAATTTTCCCTTAAAAAGTTATATATTATTTACGTAGATCTGTAGATGGAATAATTTCTAAAGAAATATGAGACAGTTTTGGAAAATTAAAGGTATATTAAGTGAACTCGTGGGTCATTTAATGTATTTTTCGTTTCTTAGATATCAGGGTATTTAAGGGTGTTTTTGGGTACTATTCGATATTTTTGAGTATTTAACGATATGTTTAGGATATTATTGGGTAATAGTCATAGGTATTCTTTGGGCATTTGGAGGTAATTCGTGATTTTTTGGTATTTTTGAGTTATTTGCTTATTTGATGAGGTATTTACGGGTAATATTAAAAAAAATGGTATTTCATTGTACAAATTTCAAGCAGTGGTTTACCCCTCGACCTACCCCTTATGAGTACTGTCATCAAAACTCGTAAGGAACTCACAAATCATAAAAAATAAAAGTTACAACTGATCAATTCACGTATCTTATATATTTTCGCCATTTTCATAAGACATTTCCAGTTAAAACTAGGCGTACGACGAAGAAATCACCCTGTATACCCTCTTGTTCCAACTCATGTTTACAAGATCTTTTCGAGTGCGTTTGGACAGGATGTTTATCAAATGGCGCGTATTAACGATCGGGTTCTTATCTCGGATGGTCCATATTTTCCCTACGTTAGCTGTTTGTAAACAAATTTTTATCGTTGGTATGCTTGGTAAAGTTGAAGCGTAGATGCGTGGATATCTAGCTCTCCGAAGCAAACAAGAGAATCTCGCGAGTGACGTCGCACCAGTGGCGTACCAGGGAAAAGTTACATAGGAATAATTATAAACTAAAGTTATGTAACTATATAACATTCTTCATACTGAATATAAAACTTTTGCATGCAAAGTTGTAGGTA
Source organism: Monochamus alternatus (assembly GCA_037114965.1). Classification (NCBI taxonomy): domain Eukaryota; kingdom Metazoa; phylum Arthropoda; class Insecta; order Coleoptera; family Cerambycidae; genus Monochamus; species Monochamus alternatus. The sequence continues at coordinate 4,497,221 of CM073426.1, read as the reverse complement.
TGTGGGTGCTTTTATTATTTTATTTTATTTTAGTAAAATACATTGCTAAAATATTTTGTTTACATTCGGTGTCAAAATTATATACAGTGGCGTCTTTCCAACATGGCGAATCAATGTAACAGTGAAGGGGTGCAGAAAATGCGTTCCCATGGGCGTATCATTTTGAAGGGTGCAAAAACACCGTTATTAGAATCAATAGAACCGCTGCTGTAGTAATAGTAATAAGAGTAAGGGCCGGTTGTATAAAGATTTTGAACTCAAGTTTAATGTTAAACTGTAAATCAAAGGCAAAACTAGGTTGTATAAACGTTAAACGTCGATCAAATCGTAGTTTAAACTGACTGACCGATCTCGGCCGTTTAACCAAGTGAACTGCAGTTCAACGGTTTGACACTTGACAAGTGATTATAAACTCGAATATTGAATTATACATTTTTGAGTATTTTTCTGCGTTTTGTTACGATGGACTAGACTAACCCGTAACAGATGATGAAGGGTTTTAGTAAATGCTGTCTTACATCCTAGAAGTGTCAATTGAGAGAACGATCAAATCATTTTGTAAAGTGAAGGGAAATTGATTTTTTGCAGCGATTTCGTTTGTTATAAAGAGTTATTACTTATATATTTTTTTTATTTATGGAAGCATCCTAAAAAATCCAAGAATTTTTAGTCGGCTCCACTTGAAGCAGAAGCTGAGAATGTAAACCATTTTGTATTTAATTATTTATTATAATAGTTAATTATAAGACATTAAAGAAAAATATTATTAAAAAACTCCACTACTACTTTGTCTTTATTTGTTCTGCAATAGCAATGAATTAAAATAAATGGGAGAGACATACCCACTACTACTATCACTGTAAGTGAGTTAAATGAAACATGGATAAAACACTATATAATTTATTATTTAAGTAACATATATTGTAAAGAGAATGTTAAAGATATCTACAGTAAAATAAAACTCAAAAGGTAGAATATAACCTTACAAAATTGAACAAATTTCGCGCCAACTTAAGTTAAATTGTCAAATGTCACAGTTAAAAATCAAATAGCAAGCCGCACTTCTACCAACCTCGGTAACGCATAGTTCAGCTGAACTACACATTAGTTTCGTTTATACAACACACATGTAAATAAACCAGGTTCATAATGTGAACTAAGTTCTATTGAACGGCAGTTCAGGTACTTTTTATACAACCGGCCCTAATTGTTATTTTAATATCGTGTCATTATACTGTCTATGTTTTCTATTCAATCACCTCAAGATGATCCATTCTCCATGCAGATGGTCTTGATAATTTATCTATTCATCAATGTTTCTATTTGTCAGCTATCGCGATATGTGGTAAAATACAGGATGTCCCGAAAAGAATGCAACATAGAGCGAGAGTACATTCCTGAAGATAAAATAATACGATGTAGCCAAACTTACCTCAGTCAAAAGTTGAGTTAAAATTTTATTTTCGATATTTGTAAATACCTTTTTTATAAGTACAAATATTTGCATCCATTTCGGAGATCGGAGAATTTTAGGGGCGAGAAATTCAAATGTGTTTCTATTTTTGACGTCACTAGTAGAGGGCGTCAGGAGTAACCGTTTTGCGAAATATTTGAGACCGAGTAAAAACTGTTTTGGTTGCAGACAGTGCCTTTTTAGCTGAAAATGCATCAAACTGTTACTTGAAAAAGTTGTTCACAATGTTAAGTAATGGAGACGAGCAAAATCTCAACAAGATCAATCTACTTTCATGAAACCATTGTTAAAAATGTAAAGATAACTGTTATATCAAACTTTGTTCTATGTTACATCAATTTCGGAACCTTATACATGCAAACCATTTTTGTTTTACTGTTGATATTCTGATGCTAATCTCCTGTTCGTTGCAACTCGGAATAATGTAAACTCAATATAAAAGTAATAATTTATTTTAGTATTATATTAAATCAATGTGTTGCCAATACTTTTATTATAAACAATTTTGAATACAAATTTTACCTATACAGGGTTAACTATGATTATAGCTGACTTCCAAAATTGTGGACAGTGACTAATCGCTAGCTTGTAGACTAGCGCGACGGGCGAAGCGTGCGGGGAGCAACATCTCATAGGCGTACTAATGGACAATGTTAAAAATAGCCGATTTTTGGCTTATTCGGGGGAACGCATAAATCATAAAAAATCAATTGATTATTGTTAAATAACATTAGAAATGGCCCAGAAATACGTCAGATAGCTGGGGAAATGTCGCTGCTACCCCTAAACCTATATAAACTACCCTTAAATAGCTTTAAATGGATAATCATTAATTATTGTTATAAAATTCGTGTAAAATGAAAAAAATGCTTGAAAATGATTTGAACAGACAGTATGTCAATACAAAAAGTGATAAATAACTGTAAAAATGCCCATTCCACCCCTAAAAATTAAAAAAACGTCTTTCAAAAGCTAATGGTGAGCTTACTTCGACATCAAAAATAGATAATGCTTAAATGTTCAAGGAAACGCCTATTGCTAGAAAAAAATTATAGATTACTGTCAAAAAATGCAAAAACTGATACTAGAGTACATTAAGTGGGGAAATATTAATTGCACCCCTAAATCTATATAAACTGCCTTTAAATAGCTTAAAATAGATAATCATTATTTATTGTTGTAAAATTCGTTTAGAATGAAAAAAATGCTTAAATCACTTTTAAGGTTCATTTATACTATTTCGATCTGAAAAATGGGCGCAAGGATAAATTGCCATTTTTTCAGTACGCGCTCGCAAAGTGAGAACAATTGGCGCAATTTCGCCATTGAATGGGCACTTTTACAGTCATTTATCACTTTTTATATTGACATACTGTCTGTTCAAATCATTTTCAAGCATTTTTTTCATTTTACACGAATTTTATAACAATAATTAATGATTATCCATTTAAAGCTATTTAAGGGTAGTTTATATAGGTTTAGGGGTAGTAGCGACATTTCCCCAGCTATCTGACGTATTTCTGGGCCATTTCTAATGTTAATTAACAATAATCAATTGATTTTTTCATGATTTATGCGTTCCCCCGGATAAACCAAAAATCGCCTATTTTTAACATTGTCCTTTGAATGCGATCAGATATAAAAAATATACAAAAATAATTGCATTGCATAATATCCATTATTTTTAGAGTAGAAACAGTGATATAACGGTTTTTACCAATTTCGAGGCGTTGGATAATAACATTTTTCTTCCCACAATATAGTTCGTTTTTCTAGGTTATGTGACAAGACTGCCGCGGGTGCATTAAAAGTTTTTTATCTGTTAATACTTACCTATTCTTTTCGTTCGATTTTCTTATAATAAATAGGCATTTTATCTAACTGTACCCACGGTAAGTGTGCTTGATCGGTTGTTAGTGTTTGTAATGAGTGAAAATGTATTTCTGCCAGTTTGTAATTAAATAATGAAAAACGAATGCAAAATACTGCAGCTAACTGGATTAACTGTTACCTATCTATCAGGTATTATTACTAAGTTAATTTTTGTCGTTTCTGCATTTAGAAACACTGCAAAAAACGACCGCATAGTAGTTGACTTGTTGGCATAATATAAGTTTTATCTATGGATCTAAGCCATCTCAGTCGATGCTTATCATAGGCACCGACTTTCCGCAGGAAAAGAGGGTTTTACCCCATTTTTAAAATATCGAGCTAAAATTCTGGAATAATTTTTTGTATCGTCTTTTAGGCCTTCCTGAACACGATGTTAAAATTTTTGTACTTAGTCATAGTTAACCCTGTATTTATGTTAGATATTAAAATGAAAATATATCATTTTGCCTCCCAAGGTACGCCACTGTACTGCACTTTGCCTCCTTTGTTTATCGCGACGTTTCTTGCCGCTGATGTACGGATGGATATCCAACGTTTCCGAATAAACAAAAGATTTATTAATGAGGTTACATTTTGCACCGTCATTTTGTTTTCGACGTTCGAGGATCGGAGTAGGTCGAAGTCGAAAATAATCCTCGTTTTGGTACGTAGAAGCTGCGCGACAACGTCGCCGTGATGCAATACTTATCGTTATCTGAGTTCTTATTTTGAAATTACGTTTGTCTAGAATTTGTGAAATGTGGGTCAGGTCACTTTTAAGTCCGATCAGGAGTTTTACAATAAATAGTGTTTCCTTGATCTGAATTATCTAGATGTGGATCGATGATTGACGAAGATAACGAAGCAACCAATTTTGATTTTGCGAATGGAACACAAAAAAAGTCATGCGACTGTACCCTTTATGATATTCACATGTATTTTGACGCGTCCAACACGAATTTGATGCCAGATTTGACCCGTCACCCTTCAGGTTTTAGTAAATCTGTAAAAATTATCGAAAAATTTAAAAATTTGTTGGTTCGTGAATCTGGTGGGAAGAATGAAGTTACACTACAGTGAACCGAACTATTTCAACATGTATTTTGATATGGAGAACAACAATAATATTAGTTAAGCCGTACCAACTACCAGATTTAAGTGACGATTGTCACATACCTACCCTTCATTACCAAATATTAAAGATATGAAGCGGGGTTGAGAGGGACTATCCCTCTTTACCCACTTCATCGCTGTAGGCCTGGACGCCTCGTAGAGGTGGGTTACCGTCTCCAGTCAGCCTCGACCGCAATTGCGGCTCTGGGAACATCATCTTGTCCTGGCAAGCCCCGTCGGCAAGGGCTTATCTTCTGGCGCTCTTCTTTCTTCGCTGACTTGTTAACCCCCGGGGGTAGTCAGGCACGAACGCCTCCGGCCAGGTAGGGGTTTTGGCATTGATTTTTGATATTTGCCGTTAATGTGACACATCTCGCTTTCATTTGCAACGTTGCTGTTGAGGTAAGTAAATTATTTTTTTTAAAATAAATAAGACTACCTACATTTATATGAAGTGTTTGTATTACAGCCATATGTCTTTTTTCTGCCATAACCTCAGACGTTGATAGAAATGACAAATAAAAGAGCCGTTTCATATTAGGAACTAGGGAAAGGTCAAGTTAACGTATGCCGACTTGCTCATCTTTCCAATCAGTGCTTGAACCTGGTCCAATTTTGTTAAACATTATGTTTATATTGTCTCAAAGAGGCATTTAGTTAATAAATATAGAATTTTTCACAAAATAACCAATAAAGCTAGTGCAAAAAAGTAAAGAAAATTAGGTCAATCATTAATTGAACCTGGTCCAAATATGTTAAACGCTAATAATATAATAATAATAATTATTATTATTATATATTTATTTCCTGTTAGACAATTACAATAATTGTATAGGAATAGTCAGTTCGTTTTAAAATATAGGTATTAAAACTTGGTGCAGTAAAAATTACAATAAATAACAACAAAAGTTAGACATACACATATAATAAATTTATGTTTGTGCATAGAATACAATCATGCTATAAAAACATCTGTGAATTAGGTATTTTTTCAACATAGATCTAAAATAATTTATATATTTTATTTCTCTTAAATAAGAGGGAAGCGCTTGTTCAAAATTTGAAAACCTATGTAGTCTGGAGAATTACGGCTTATAGAATATCTAAAAAATGGTAAATAAGCATTAACATTATGTATATCTTTAATTACTTTATACTCACAACTATTTTTAAAAACATTCATGCACAATTCAAATATAAAAACACCAGTGAACGTTAAAAATTGGTTTCATATTTCTAAATAGATAGCACACAAAATTCAATTTTGTATTTTAGGTTTGCACAACGCCTTCCAGTTTAAACAATCGTCAGTTCCATATGGTCAACGGCATCAACTACCGACTCGTTTATTTTAATATTTATCTTAGAACATCTTTTTGTCTCTTGTGGAATCGGATAATTTTCGTTTTTTTATGGTTTAGATAAAGATTATTTGAGCTATACCAGGCGGCCACTCTTTGTAATATTAAATTACATTCCGACTCCAATCCCCTATCTGATTTGTTTGATATAAGGAGTGAGGTATCGTCTGCGTACATTACTAGAGACACCTTTTGATAATACCTTCTCAGCTCATTAGTATATATCAAATAAATAAGTGGACTTATCACTGACCCCTGAGAGACCCCTGCACGTACATAATTAACTTCTGATTTGATTTTATTCATAAAGATATTACTTGAATAGGAAATGCTAACAAATTCTTTTCGATTCATCAAACATGATTCTATACTATGGGTATAAAGGCTCAAATGATCATTCAGTAAATATGAATTTTTTCGCCAAACAATTTCTATAAATAAATCTGAAAAAGAAATCTTTTGATTTGAGTTTAGTCTAATTTTGTATAAAAATCTCACAAGGGAGCGTAACCAAACTCTTGTCACACGGACCGATAAGACTTGGTGTACAACTTTTTGATTACCCTCGTATCTAGCCTGTCGACAAGATTTACGACTATCGAACCTCGTCAAAGAAGTGATCTGAATTGGTAGAATCTTATATGTTAAAGCAAATATTCTGACAAAAAATGAAAAGGTGGGAAACGTCCTTGTCGAATATAGAGCGGGGAGCATCTTCACGTGGTAGTCGGGGGGTACATGGACCTTTTGGGGTCGAGAACCCTGTGGGTTCTCCCCGCCCGGCGGGTCCTGCTCTTCTCGTGTGCCTCTGGGGTATCGGAATGCGTCAGCGAGGGCACAGGAGGCGAGCTGGCCTGAAGTATGCAGGCAGGCCTTCTTTCCGAGAATTGGCCGGCTGCTAGACCCGAGCGGCAACATTTTTCGTGTTTGTATAGTCGAGGAAACATAACTCAGATGCGGATTGGGTGCGTGCGTATTAACGCCGTGGACGGGAAGCCGCTCGCCGTGTTCCCCAGCGGCGGCCGTCGGAAGGGGTTACGGTTTCATTGAATTATACATTTTTATTATCGTATGAGTTTATGGGCAGATTTAGTTCTGATTCACTTCCTCATTCTCCAGGTGTTCCGCAAGGCTCAAGTTTAGGGCTGCTCCTCTTTATTAATTATTTTTCGAATCTTGTTCTATGTGAAAAATCCCAATAGCCACGACTATACGATGCATACATTCTTATGGAAGTGTTCATAATGGAGTACTAAAACCGAGCCATGTGCTAAAGCAGATAATCTAGCAAGGTATTATTTGCGCGAGGCGCGATGGTCTATATGCTATATCCGAGGTCCAAAATAATAGAGATTCATTCGCAGCATTTAGATGAGTACACGAAGTGAGAGAAAAATTAATGGCGAAATCCGCATTCCGATATATAGATTTGTTTAAAAGATACAGGGTGTTTCAAAAATTTTTGCATTTTCTATGAAATTTTATAATTTTATTGTTTCTTAATATATTAGATTTTTGTAAAAACATTGTTTATTCATTTTTTACGTATATTTTTGTTCAAATTTCAAACATACGGGTTCTGAGATGAGCTGAGTAATACCACCTTATCAGATTTTAAATAAAAAAATCGCTAAACGTTTTTATTGAATTTCGGAAGTATAAAAAAAATCATAGCAGGTCTTGGACCGCCATCTTAAATGCCGTGATAAGATCAGAAGAAGCGGTTTTCGAAGTCATTTAAAATTAATAAAAAGAATTTTTTGATTATCTTGAAGAACAAAGATTTTACGGATTTGTTCACAAATAAAAGTGGGACACCCTGTAGTTTTACTGTGACGAGCCGCGCCAAGCCGCACCAAGCCGCGCCGCCCAGTGTTGTTCAAGTGAGAATCGTAAGATGCCACTACGCGCCTCGGAACCGATCTCCGGATCGGAAAATCGGCGACAGGTGGAAAACGATATTCTCGGTCGAGCCCTCGTCGCTCCGAATTCCTCATCGGACGTCGGTGGCCTGCTTCGGCGCCGCCCTGTCATTACGTGCTAGCACCGGGAGCAGGAATGCGCTCCGAAACGAGAGGAGAACGGGTTATATCGCCGTTATCGCGCCAGCCGACACCGATGGAATGGTATCGATCCCTCCCCGCGTCTCCAGGCCGCCCTCGTATTGAGAACGAGGGCGGCACATATGTGCCACCTCTTGGAGATCGTCCTCGCTCAGACGGTGATTAGAACCGTAAGGCGGCGGCGTTTCGACCGTTACGCATCATTTTTACACCGAATAATTGGGACAGGAACGGACTGAGGGCGGCACGAAAGCAAGGAGGGCACGTTGAACCCTTAGTGCAGGTTTATGTCGGAGCGGCACGCCAAGCCACACGCTGGGCTGCACGTCAAGCTCCAAGACAAGAGCTAGGAGTGCGATAGTGTTTATGTTGGAGCGAAGTGCCAGGGATGCTTCTACTTTATATATTTCAATGTTTTAACAGTCTGGCCACAGTTTTAAACTTGAAATCGTAGCAATATGTATACCGATTTGTCGTCTCCATCAGATGTTGAGATTTTATTAGAATCAACGGCCAATTAATGGTATTTTCTTATAAAATACGAAAAAGAAAATATTTTGTTCGACACTTTTTGGCGATCCTCGCAGATCGATTTTCGCATTTTCACGACGCCACTAAAAATGTTACTTACAAAAGATACACATAAAACACAAACCAAACGTGCTATCGACTTCAAGCTTGGACTGAAACTAAAAGGAAGGTCCCCTCTCTAGAAAAACGTTGACGAACGATGCAGTGGTGCCAGTTTCCAAGTTATAACTATGTTCCCGAAACTTAATTGCCACACCTCATACATATTACAATCTATTCTCTATAATATGACCTCCTCTCATTTACACACACACATATCCAATCTTCGCCTGACTTCTTTGTGGGCTGCGTCTATTAACAGGTCGCCATTTAACTTATTACAAGCGTTTGTGATTTTTTTCTTTCAAATGATGAATGACAGATAAAAATATATAGGAGGAATCCAAATTTGGTTTCGAAATATCCCTGGAACAATCAGCTTTAAAGGCAGCAGACACAATTTCGAAGAATTGCACCTCGTTAGTAGAGCGTACAGAAATAGGTAACATTAAAAATGGTAAATATTTCCCCAATGTGCGCGATCGACTGCCGTCAAGGCCGCCCCCGCAGCCGCCTCCGCTCGAAGCCGTGTGACTAACGGCCGTGCGTCACCCTCTAGCTGCCGCGATGACCCCCGCCGATTATAATCCGTCAGTAGACGATGATGCTCCCGATACTAATGAGTTCCAAGTTCATTCAATAAAAGTGCATTCTTCGCCACTTTTACACGGTCCCATTCATTCATTAATTTCACACCGACGGACGCGCTCTTGTCTGTGTGTGTGTAATATGTGTGTGTGTGTGTGTGAATACGTAAAACATATTTATGAACAGGACGACGACGTCGGCGACACGGTCGTAGTAGACCGGCCCGTAGGCGTAGTGACGTTACCTAGACGTGAAACTACTCAGTCACGAGTCTCGCCGACTCTTTGCACTTGTAAGTGCACGAGAGGTTTGTGGAGAAAAACTGTCAACTATTAAAAACTCCACACCAGGTGGAGCGTTTTTAGGTTGACAGTTTTTCGAGTCAAATTGCTAAAGGAAACAGTTCAGAATTTAAACACAAACTTATATCAATACAAACATCAAGTGTAATTCGGCAGGACAATTTAATGAATAATACATTTTTGTTTGAGCGTACAATTATTAAACACGCAGTTATTGAAAATCATACGAGGAATACTAATGTCGCCACAGCTAATAGTTTCTGCAGTAGATGTTGAAGTTGTTGTTTTTTTCCAAACGAATCGATTGAATAATGCTCGAATGATAAGCGTGGAATTCACTGTCAGATATGCCCAGGAGATCTACCCGGTGGGCACGCCTCGCATCAGGCACACACATGCGGACACGGCACTGGCTGGCATAGTGAAACTTAGTAGAATAAAATACCATAGTGTAGGTTCGTATACCTCATCTGCCGATGACCCGGTTCTCTGAAAATTATTTTTCTTAATTAGCGTCGAAATCCGTTGCGTACAGAATCAATTTTCTTCTTTACGTTCTTAATCAGCGTTAAACTTTATTTCTTTACATTTATCAATTAATACAAGTATAAGCTTCATTTTTCATATTTTTGTTTAGGTAATCTTTGCTTTTCATTTTCCAAAGACAGAGTTTGAACCGCCAAAAAGGTTTATTATCGGAAAAGGCCATTATTTCAGTAATAAATAACAAAACGTGCGCGTAGAAGAACCGCACTCAACGCTTTTCCATTGGCCTCTGAATGGATGCCCGGCGGGTATGTCTGCTCGCCTGCATTCACTCGCGGATCTGCCCGTGCCCGCGTGGCAAAAATGAGCTGGACGAACCGGGCAGCGGACAGGTAGATCGTAGTAGGTAGATGTAACTGCCGGACGTGTCCTTCGGGTAGATCTGCCGGGCATATCTGAGTGTGAATTCCACCCTATACTCTTTGTCAACTTGTAAGTGTGGTTTTATTGATGATGAATTGATGTGTCCTGTTATTTTTATTAGAGTTTGTTCTTCAATTCCGCTTCTTCTTGTAATTTTGACACGTTTGGCTATACCAATGTATTGTGCTGAGAGCATTTAGTCCATTTGGAAATTTCATTAATTCCAATCGTCACATTTTTATACCAACCTTTAGAATATTTCTTCTTCCCAAAAGGGATTTGGTGTAAGAAATACTCTGTCCAATGTTATAGAAGTGTTTTGTTTTTAAATCAACTTTTTAAATAAATCTTCCTCTAAAATATTAGGCGTAATCCATTTGCTGTCACATAATTACCTTCCATAATTATCACATATTGCCACCGCCTTGTATCGTTTTCGAAATGGAGTATTTTCCATTATTTTCAATTTCAGATACGAAATAAGTGGTTTTGCAGTAAGTTGCTTCTCCTCCGCGCCAAGCTAATTCAAACGCTAAAATATAATGTACTTAAACACGTGACTACACCACCACTGGTCAACATCTGAATTTAGTTCAAAGCGTCAACTGTGTTGCCTGTTATGACTCTTTAAAACCTACTGCAGAACTGTATACAATTAATAACGTAACAGAGAGCGAAACGGCAATAGAAAGTAATTCTATGGAAACAGATTGCTGTCGCCGCAATTCCACAAGATCACGACATATTTATTTATATAGATCATTTCCCCCAGCAGTGGCTATCTAATAGGGACATTCATTGAAGTATCTTAACGTCTTCTTGATATTGGTAGTGTCTTAGATTTTTATAATTATACAAAAAACAAGTTGACACGTGGTAGACAACTTACAAACCGTTCGCCTGGCACAGCGTGTATGCGCACTGTTGCCACGTTGTGATAAAATTCCTTAGTATATGATAACTCGATTTATTTTAAGAACGGCTCGAGTTTTGCTCTTGTACTATCTAACTTTTTTGTTCATTTCTATTTTATTTACTTTATATTGAAGTTATGACAGTCAAATTTCTAACACCATGTATTTTTTCTTTAAATTTGACAGATCCGCTTTCTACTATGTAACGTCATCTAGCTTATCCAGCGGCGGATTATGAAACTTCCGAAAAAAGGCGCCTACCAAACTAATTAAATTTTGAAGGTGAATATTTAGTAATCAATCTTATGATATGTGTCTATAAAGGTCACAGGTAGCTTCCGTATAAATCTCACTCCTATTTAAAGTTACACCCTGTATTCCCACTGGACTAAATTGCTTACCAAGAACATGACTTATTTTTCCAAGAATAATGAGTCGCGAATCCCCTTCGTACATTTCGTTAGGTTGTTGACACGGGGGGGTGGGAACCCAATGATTTTTGCAAGTCAATAACCATGTCGACGGTACAATCGTCGAAATGGCAAACACACGCGTCATCGAACCGTAGATATCTTAGTTGTTGTAGGCATAGAATGAGTTTTTTTTTTTGTTCACTTGTTTAGTTGAACTTGTAGATACAACGCATTAATATCAACAGTTCCCTTTTTTAAATAATAGAAAAAGTTGCAATCTATTGTTAGGCAATTTAAATGTGCGTTGTTAAATTTTACTGTATGCATAGTAACGCAATCATTAAATTATTGTAAAACCTGAAGTATACTTGTACCGCTTTACCGAACAAACAATTTTTAACTGCATTTTTCTCGAAAACTATACATCCTATGGAATTTCAACTAGTACACCTTATTTTTGTATTATTCTTTGAAGTTTTTAAAACCGATTGAAAATTTAAGACATTTTGACTTGTCATATTTTTTTCTAAATTATAGCCCCCAGACTGTCCGCACGCGCGTCCCTGACTTTAGTAATGAAACAGTTTTTTCGTTTTTTTTCGCGACTTTCAAGGCCAACTCACATCTCAGTTTATTTTAATTATAATGGGTACACTCTGTATATAAGGAATATTATGTTGAAATAATCCAAATTTTTACAACTTGACGTGGCTTAATTTGTCACAAAGGATATATGTGCGTGGGAGTAAGGACGTTCAAACTTCTTTATCCTCTCCAAACAGTATATTTTCGTGACATGTCTCATGAATTTTCCTGTTACGGGGATTTTCCGATATTGCGTCCTTTTCCCGGGAACCTTTTTCGTTGAAATTTGTTACGTTGCGAATGATAAGAGACGTTTTCCTATGCCTCCTCCGGTCTCTTTTATCTCCGTATGATTTATAGTCGCTTCTCGCAAAAAAAACGTTATTGTAATTTTAATTCGCCGTAGTTGGATTTCTTTCAATCATATAATTGTAAATTCTGAGGGAAATCCTTTTTGAACTATATAGCAATAGCGTAGGTTTCTAGCATATAGATAAGACCAGAACAGCAATATGACTAGGTATCGGGGATCCACGGCTTTTAACAGAATAGGACTTTTTTTGGTAATATAAATATGTGTTCACATTTTATTTCGTAGATTGGTTTGCATATTTTTAATACACATTTTTTGTAGTTTATTAAATATAACCCTACTTATACAAAAATACATCTCTTAAAAGATACAGGGTGTTGAACTTTTAAAATTCTTTATTCGTTATAACTTTTTATAGTCATAATGTACTTATACTATGTGTTTCTGGATATAAGGCTAGCTAGATGTACTAACAGGGATTTGCACTAAACTAAAATTCCTAAACATTATGCAAAATGATTTTTTAACTTTGCTTGACAATTTGTCACTTACTCTTAAACTCATAAATATATGTGTGCGACTTGGTGCTCCGCCTCATCTTGGATTAAATGTTATACAATATTTAGGTTTTTTTCAAATCGATGAAAAAGAAGTGAAAGAGATGCAAGTATTCAGTGGTAATCACGCTCCATTGGACTTCAGTATTTGGAGATTTATGAAAAATGACGTTGATTTAAAATCAGTCAGTATTAATCAACTGAAAAAAATATGCAGTAACCATAGGTTTTTCAAAATATTAGATTTCTTTATTTTTCGTTTATGCATTTCAGAGGCAGGTGGACATGTGGAGCAATTAAAATGATGAATTAGTGAATTAAACTGTTAAAATTACAGTTTTATTTTAGTATAAATCTTTTGTTTAATAACTGACATGTTTCACTGTTTTTTCCTTAATAAACAAATTTACACCGATAAAAAAAAGAGTAGTAAAATATTCTAAACAAAATTGTGCATGACGTTAACAAAATTTGTTTAGAGGCGAACGTCGCAAAAACTGGTGGAATAAAATAACCTCTTCGCCCTATTTCTACGTTTGTTTTTAATAAGTCGTTTACGATAATGCCCTATTGGATTTGGTTAATAACAAGAAGTAGGTATCTCTATAAAATTTCAAAGTGATACGTTAAAAATTATAATGAAAAAACAATTTTAAAAGTTCATACTTTAACACCATGTATCTTTTAAGGGAGACATTTTTATATATAGATAGGTAACTGTCATATTTTGTCGTCAAAAACACGCGATCTGAAAAATGTATGAAAATATTTGTAATTTATGTTTCTAAGATCCAGTCTGCAAAAATTATTTCACCACGAGTCCAAATTTGCAAAGGCCTTTCAGATCAAATTGATCGCTGCATTAATAAATGCGGCGAAGACGTGCCACTTCCAAATCAAAACTAGTGTATTGACCCCGCAATTTGGCTCTTCTCCCGTTTTCGGGGGGTTGGAGGCTCGGCTACGATTCGTAGTATGACGTATCGGCCGCGGCGCGGCGCTGTCTCCGCCCGATCGCTCTCGCAACTCAGACCTTGAACCCTCTTGACTTCCTATCGATTTTTACACCGAAATCTTGAGCGTACGCTCCCCATCCCTATCTATTTTATTTACTTCTAACAAGCTGCGCGGCATCCTGTGAAGTCGTCTTCTCGCCCTCGGCGGTTCAACGGCTCTCCTCGACGGCGTTGTTTTTTTTGTGCATGTGGACCGCAGGTAGCTCGATCCTCGGTCTCTTAAATGGACGACGATCGCCTCGTCGGAGTAGTCATAGACCTTCCCGAGGGTGCCTCTAGTGGAGCAATTACGAAAATTTACTTTATGGAATTTACAATACATTTCCTTTGATTTTATAAGTCGCTATCTTTATTTTTGTTAAGCATCCGGATGCTGTTTTTATTATTTTCAGACTATAGGCTATTTGCTTTCGATTCTCGAAAATTCGTAAATATTTCTTAATCGCGTGCAGAAAATCCATGGGCGTATTGGCAAATTGCATGATGTCCCAAATATGTGCAAAGAAAATAATGTATTTATTAATAATAATCGAAATGTAATTTTTCTTGGAAAAAACGGTATTTAAAAAATTAGTCTGGCCACGCCCCCACAAAACAGTGGCCGCCACAGCGATGATCTGTGACGTCAGTCGACGTTCGCACGTGTTACCTAATACAGCATTGTTGTTATACAATTTCTAATTTCGGACAACGCAGTACATACGTTTAGGAGAGTTAATATGTCATTTGTGTTATTATTAAGTGTTATTGTGTTACATAGACATTGGTTTGAATGTTCAGTTGTAAAGAATCAATTAAACTTTTCTGTTAAGCTACCAGACTGTGTACAGAATTTAGAAAATCAATGGTTTGCTGTCTGGCTTCACTACATTAAATTACCTTACTTTATTCTAGCTTAAACATAGCAATTTTTAAGAGTCTTTATTTAAATAGGCGGAAACAAGCGCTTGTAATAATCAAACTCGTGTAAATTTTGTTGTTTGAGACCCTAGAGAAAAGATTTTCAAAGTTACACCAAAATCTAAAATGGGTCAGTTTTGCCAATTAGACGATTTCAAATGGAATGACCCGTAAGCCATTTGTGATATTTGAAAAACTAATTCATAACCAATAAATATACTTGAAAGAATTATAAATAATGTTATCAATTTAAAAAAAAGGTAAACAAATAAAATAAGGAGATGGAAAAATTAATCGTCTTAATAATCTTTCACACAAAAAAACTACTAAAATAGCCCAGCGATGTAAAGGTTGAAAATACTAGAACTTTAATAATTTTTTTCTCTAAAACTGTAAGGATTTTACAAAAAATTTGACTCCATTTTTCATGATGCATCTAGTCCCAAATTTTTTTAGATGTATAGGATTGTTTTGTTAATTGTTATCGCTTGTTAAAATTGTGCCAGTCAAACCTCTAACACCCTGCATACACGGCATTCCATTCAATTGTGTTGGTTTCTCTTTATTTTTTTCTTAATTAGTACTTGATCGCCTAGGGCTGAGCCTGATCAACAGTTATAAAAGTGGCAACCTTGCGCGTAAGGCGTGTCTTCGATTGCCCGTACATTTTTTTTTGTTTATTTTTTTTTTCGGCAACAACGACATTACGGTTATCGATCGCCGGCGGGCGGGGGAGGGTGCGGAATTTTTTTCGGCGGGGCGCAGGCAGGCGACCCCGTTGGTCGTCCGCCGCCGCCCGCCGCCGCAAGAAACGTCCTCCCGCATTTAGATTAATCACCTCTCGGGCAGCGCCGTCACTTCCTCGCCATCGGGACACGATAATGAAACGTGAAAATCATCGTTGCGCCATCAATCTCAGCCCCGGCCCCAGCCGCTGCCGCCGCCGACAATACAGCACAGCTTTCTTATACATCTATATAGATACGTGTATAGGTATCCGGGGCGGCCATGTTGGTACGCGCCACCATTATCTCAACCTGGACAAATCGTGGCGGGAAATGCAGCAGAGTTATTGTCGTCACGATTGTGTTACTGTTGCAGATATTGCTAATAGGTTGGTTCACTTCTTTGATGTGGTCCAATATGCCGCCGTTTTTTGTAGCAGGCAGTAAATCGTCTTGGTAAGCGCGCTATTTCGAGCTACATGGCGTTTTTCGGTGTTCCAGCATGTCGGCCATGTTTTGCTTGTAGACACACAAGCCTACGGGCTGCAGGATGAAGTTACAACTGAAAATTCTCGATGTGTAATCGCAAAACTGCCACATTGATGAAAATCACGAAGTGGCCGACCTCTGTTGATAGATTTGGGAACTGCTGTAGATGACAACAAATAACTTGCATAATACAAGTGTGAAGTTTTGTGTTTTTTAATATGTTTCTATATTTTTTTTCTATATAAATAGCATCAGAACAGTTTGAAAATACACACAGTCAAAAGTCTTGCACTCCCCCTCAAAGAGAAACTTAAGATTCTGCATTCAAGGCTTTCAGAAACCTCTTTGTTTTTGAGATACAGGGCGAAATTTAGAAAAACTACCTTTAAGAGATTCTTCGTAAATAACTGACATATCGGAATAGTAAAAATTGCTTCTGATAGAGTTTTTTTACTTCAGCGTTCAGTGGCGTTGTAATTTGTTGACAGGGTGTCTCCTTTAAAATTTCATCCAAACATGCATTTTTTTAAATGGAACACCCTATATAGTTGTATGCCATTTGATTGCATTTATTTGTTGTGTGGCGCATAGTTGGCCATGCATTTTTTATAATATACTTATATATAATTGGTTCATGAATTAATTCACTTTAATAATTTTAAAAATAATTTAAATAAGATTATTATATTAGCCTTAAATTAATTATGCATACAAATATACACAGGGCATTTCATTTAAAAAATTATGTATATTTGGGTCATTTTAAAAGATACACCCTGTAAAAAACACTATCAGAAGCAATTTTCACCTTCGCGATATCTCAGCTATTATCTGAGAAACGAAAAATCCCTTAGAAGTTTTTTTTTTAATTTCGCCCTGTATCTCATAAACTAAGAGGTCTATGAAAGTTCTGATTACGGCATCTTAAGTTTCTTGAAAAAGTAGTAAATTGGAACACACTGTACACTCTTTAATCGTATACGAAATTCTCATTTTTTAGGATTTTCGCATACAAAAAAAAACTTCATAAGATCAATAGGTCTAAATGGTTAGTCTGTCATTTTTGACCAATAAACACGGTTTTACTGACCTAATAATGCAAAATTTAAAGTAAATGTTCTATGCAGTTGTATGAACCGAAACGGAAGCATTTTTATTTTCGTCTAAAAACAGATAATTTTAACATACAAACGATCAATTTTGTTCGTACCCTAACATCGTTCAATTAAATACTCGGCGGCAACCTTGGGAAAAGCACCGAATAATTCGCCGGCTTAAGAAACTTTACAAAATATCCAATTTCCGATTACCGCAGACAAGGCGACCTATTTATTTTGTGAAGCCAACTTTCACCGACACGGACAAACAAGCGACATCGGCGAACAAGAAAGAATACCCGCTCCGCCGAATACCACAAAAGCTGTCGGAAAAAAGAGCGGTAGACCGCCTGCAGACGTCCCGCTGAATCGGACCGGGGCGGTACACAAAAGAGATCGAGTCGCTGAAACAAGTGCGTATCTCACTGGTCACGGTGCGTACCGATTTGAATGATCGTCCTCTTCGAATTCCGCGTTCGAATACGACGACGACTTCCGGGAGAAGCCGGAGGGCGAGTCCAAAAATGAAGCGGCCGAGGGTGCCGCCGCCGTATGACCGACTCTTCCTTCCCTTTCTATACAAGCGGTTTTACAGTGTTGCCAGGTGTGTAGAAAAATCCCGTTATGTATTGTAAAAGTTATTAAAACATTTTATTAGGTTTGGAAAATTATAGGTTACAGAAATAAAAGAAATCGTATCTCGCTCGTATCTACACAGGGTGATTCAGAACAAAAAAGACAGAGGATTCTCAAAAATACAATTTTGTAAAATGAAATCAAAAATACACGGCACTGTTGCCGCTGTTACTATTATTAATAGAATCAATTTGTGGTTTTAATTAATAACATAGTTTGACATATCTGATGTTACGACAACAAAATTTTGGGTCCGTCTTACCCAGCTTCTACAAACTAACACAAATGTTTCTGCTTCTTGTCCGTTTGAACTCGTAAGTTATTGGCAGCAACTATGATACGTTTGCGTATATCATCAATAGTATCCACTTCGGTGCGATACACTTCATTTTTTAAATATCCCTACAAAGATAAGTCCAAAGGATCCCTTGATATTAATGCTTGGACACGCTGTACATGGTACGGATATAATAGAGCCTCTTGTATGATCGCCACACTGCTGCAATACGCCGTGGACGCCCTGGACCTCCATCTCTTCCACGATTCGGTTGCAAATTTCCCGTCATGCCCGCGTTGCACTACACTTGCACTCTGCTGTACACCTAAGCTATTTTTGACACTTGAAAAACTAATGTAAACAATCGCATTGCAAAAACGTTAATACTATAATATATCGTATTTCAATATTCAGAATCGCTTGGGAGCTATAAGGATTTTACATTTTTTTTTTACGATATTGACTCCATTTTTTATAATGGATATATTCCCAAATTCTTTTAGATACGTTGTGAATCACCCTGTATATACGAATACACGATTAAAAATAAATAAACGAAAAAAAAAATATATTTTCAAACCTATTTTTCAGACTGTCACTGGCCGCTGACGGCAGTTAAACTCGTTGGCGGCTTGACGCGACGTTGCCAAATTAAAATATTTTCCTAGTACTTATTGTAATGTTAAAATATGTAATGAATCTTATAAATTATTTTGTAAAAGTATTCAATTAACATATTAAATTTCAACAAAAATATTAATAATTTGCAAAACTCCTCGTGCTGATAACAAAAAAGTCCTCCCAAACATATTCAGTGATAAAATATCCGGCAATCTCCGTCCTCAAACTGCATCTCGAGAAATGCGGCCCGACATCTCATTAGTTGCCATCTGTGTGTTGTTTATGAAGGTGCATTTTGTGTGTTATTAAAGAAGGATTTTGGACTGTTTCGAGAAAGATGCTTTTATTTGTTCTCCGTGTATGTTATTCAATACTGATCACAACGAGAAAGCCTGGAGGGAATCGGAAGTAAGTAATATGATTCTGATGCACTTAAGTGAGAAAATATACAAATCTATAAGATAATAGTAAAACTCGTATTCGGTTTGGGTTAATAAAAAACCTGAAAAATAATTCAAAATAAAAAATCAATCAAGTATGATAAAAGAGTTCCCCTTTTACCTACCTTCACGAACGTCTATGAAAGCAGTTACTGCACCTGATTTACATTCAATGGATGTAGACTTTGACTGCAAAGAGTTTGTAACCACCGCTTAAATGCATGCTAATTACCTAATATCTTATTACCAGGTAAGGCCCGGAGCTTACAATTCGGAACACCCTGTATTGATTAACGTGCTGAAGTTGCCCTCCCCGACACGACCGTTTTCCCATGGCGCACCGGAATCTCGGGCCGCGAATTAACCGAAAACGGCGAGCGCCTTTCTCACCACTTCCGCAGCACGCAATCTGCGCCGGTCGGACATCAGGCAGTGTTGCCAAATTGATGAGTTTTTCACCAGAACCAGATAATTCATAATCCAAACTTGAGGTGTGTCTCGAACATGAAGTATTTCAAACCGTCGGAGAGGGGATTTCGATAAAAGAAGAATGAAATTAGAACCCAAGAAATGTGTTTTATATTTTGTCATGAGAATTATGAAATAAGAAATCATACAACGGTTCAGTTATACAATAAAAAAAATAGTCTTGGAAATATGTTTTTAGAAATGTAATTTTAGTATATTATGGAAGAGACGCATTTATTCAGTAGCCACCACGCTTCTCCAATTTTGGTCCATTGGATTTCAGGTTTTGTGGGTGTATGTAAGATGGTGCATATTCTGAATCGATGTAGAATATTGATCAAGATTAGATCTTCTGCAAACAGAAAAGTCCTTTAATACATATTATAAGAAAATCTGTATTTTACATAAAAAAGTTTATTATTTTTTTGCAGTTGGCGTCTTTAAAACAGGTTCTACATTATCTTGAGCAACACGAAAATATTTAGGTACATTTGTTTTAACTAAAATTGAAAAAAAATTAATAAATACAAAAGATAAGGGCAACATGTAGTACATTGCATGAAAGACGAAAAAACAGGCAATTTTGTGTGGCCATAGCCTGTTTCAATAAAAAAAAATTTTATCCGCCTAGAAGGCGCAACGAACCACATACGATATTTCAAAAATCTGTTTATATCAGGTGGAAGGTATCAATTTAGCAATAAAAATTTATTACCAATAAGTTTTCTCTATCTCTTAAAATAAAAAAGTTAGACAGCCTTAAAGTTTGGGCACTTTACAGGTTTTTTTGTTATTACTCATAAAGTTGGCCATGGATCTCAAATTTGTTTTTACGAGCATAAAGGCCTCCAAAAATGCAACAAAAAACAATTCAAGATTTTTGACGTGTCTCGCATATTAAGCGAAATACATGGGAGTGGCCCTCTTATGTGATACAGCCTATATAAGTAAAGAAAAACATTTTTTCGCTGATAACATAGTACATCTGTAAATCTGGATAGGTAGGTCTATATTCAGAGACACAGTATAGGTAAATTAAAATTAAAGGACATTTAAAACCTCCAGAATTGCATGGCATTAGTTGGAATGCAATTCCAACGATTCCTGACGATTAGGAACTAATTCAGGTGTTGTGCAAACAAAGCTATTATCTCCAAATTTTTCCTATAGGGGAAATTGTCAAGGGTAATAAAATATTCTAAAAAAAATTTAACGGTATTATATCGAGAAATTGTCTGTGAGCGTACGTCGGAAAAAATGGGGTGGGCAAAAGTGGTATTTTTGTGGTATTTTGTGCTCCCAGTTTTTACGTTTGATTTTTAGGTGTCGTTTACAATAATATCCTTGAGAATTTGGTTACACAAGAAGTACCTATATCAAATTTCAAACTAATACGTGAAATGTTGACAAAGTTATTGCAAAAAAACAATTTCAAAAATTCAACTTTATCACCCTATATATCTTTTAAGAGAGACATTTGCGTAATATACCGTTTTAATGTGACATCTCAGTAGTATACAACCAGCGGTATTATGTGTTATAAGAAATTACACTTCATCAAATGTTGTTATGTCCTTATGGATATTTAAGAGTTAAATTATCTGACTGAAAACTGAATATTGGAATTTGATTAATTTCTTTTACACTTTCTTCACTTGAATTCGATAGAAGAATATTATTTGCTAGTTTTGAAACAACTAAATTATTTTTCTCTTTAAATGTTTTAAATCAATTTGTTATAATGTCTTCTTACTTCACCAATAGCAAAACATAATTAACCTCAATTGAGCAACTAATCTCATTTGGTTTATGTGTATAATTTGTATATTGAAATTAGGAAGATTTTGTCTTCTTTTTAGTGTTAAATCTTGTATAAGTGAGTTTATCTGTACTATTACATGTTTTACACTACTAAACATATAGTTGCAATCGTGGGTGTGATGTGTTTAGTGTAAATAAAGTTAACGGTATATTCACATTGAAATTTTCTATACATAATCTATCAGATGATGCGAGTATTATAAGTAACTGGAAATTAAATAGAAGAAGGGAATAGTAGGTGCTATTTTGTTGATTTCAGTTTGACTCACCTCTTAAGTCGCCTCTTAACGGCGCCATATTCTTGAAAGAGTGTTGTTTACAAATACAAATAATTTTAGACATTCAATAACTGAATAATATAGAGCTTGGCAAATAACAGGAATGTTGTCTCATGTCACCTGCGAATATTCAAAGCTACCGAAGCAAAACGAATATACAACAACAGAAAGCGGCCTAACCAACAAATTTTTAGGTACAGAAATCTTTCAAAACTTTCTCAAATAGCCATATTTTGTCTGCGAAAGTACGCAGTTAATGCGATGACCTGTATTTCTGTTGCACACTGAAAAAAATTAAATGTAAAATAATATTATTTACTCCCCAATCTTAATAAAAAATTTCCAACTCTCCTATTTACGAGGGTGCTGAGCACGAATTCAAAATTAGTTTTTTTTGGCCGTTTTGTTTTCGAAAAAAATTTATTTCAAAATTGTAACCTTTACATTAGGTTGAAGTTGCAATTTAACATCTCTCATTCTCATATCGTCACACTTCTCAAAATAATACGGGGGGTTGGAATATTTTTATAAAGATCCCCCAATTGTAGTCGGTTTGGACACGCCACTGGAAGAATCTGAAATGGGAGAATTCGCCTGCGGTTTTGAGAGAGTTTTAGGATTTCGAGGTTGGCAACGCCGAGACGACGTCGCCGCGACCGCTGCCCCAACCGGCAACGCCGCGCGCGCGCCATCTCGCTCCGTCGCCGTCGTCCCGCCGTTTCCTTCAGTCGATTGGAGAGTGTGCGGTCGGAATGTGAACGCTGGCGGGGCGTCCTCGCTCTCTCACGCAGCACTCGAGCAGTTGTTTACTTTGCACGGCATGGCCTCCTCCGCCGAAATAATGCGCGCAAGTTCAGTGCTCCACGGCGGATCAAGTGCGTTTTTTTTTTCTCGTGCTCGTCCGCCCCCGAGCAGCGGATGATCTTCTATGCGTCGCCTATGGAGCGCGTGAAGTGCCAACCGAAACAGGATGTGATGTCTGATGCCTAGCTACGCTCCGCTATATGGTAAACACGTGCAGGCCGGGGACACGAGAGTCTAACAGGATGCAGATACGCAGCCACAGGAAGTTCTTTATTATTATCAGCATCGGACGTCGTGGAGGTAAGTCCCTGCGACGAAATCGTCTCGAGTCGTCGGTGCCGAGGTTTTTTCCGTTACGCTGGCGGTATTTAAACGTTTAAATTACCAATTAAGATGGTTGTGTGTGTGTATGGCCGAAAGACCGTGAGAGCTTCGTCGCGATAGGAATGCGTGTGTACCGTTACGGCGCGGCAAACAAAACAAGCCGCGCCCCTCGCCCCGTTGGCCCCGCGCTCATCCTGGCCTCGCTTAATTGCGCACAACTAACGTATTATTCCGACAGAAGTATTTCTCGCACCCCGAAATGCAGCGACGAGGCGATTTCTTCTTCCCTTTTTCTGGCGTTGCGCTTTTTTCTTGCACGTCGGCGCCGTGGTCGGCCTACTACGACGCGATGACGCATCCCTCCATTCATGATTGCGGATCGTGCGCTCGGATTGTTTGCGTTACTCATTTTTTTTCCTCGGCCAACTAGCTAGATGTATTGTAATTAGCGTGCGGCGGATATCTTCGGTGCGACGCGCCAAGGTCACCTGGGGACCCTATTCTCGAATCTCTATCGGTGCATGATATACGACTCTGAGAATCTCTATTAAAATTTTCAAATTGATATTCTCGAATGCCGTTTTCTAAATTTTTAGTAGAATTTGCAACGAATGGTTTCAGTCACTCGACTTTAGATGTATGCGAAAAAACGTAAAATATCAGTCATCCCTATATTAAATAAATATCATACATTTTTTAAAAAACGGTTAACCAGAAACAAATTTTGTATTTATTTTAGAAACTCGAGCACAAATTGGTCACGATAGAAGAAATATTTTATAAAAGATGCTATGCGTTTGATTTAGATTGTCTAAAGAGTTGGTAAATGATTTGAGATAACAATTTTTTTTATTGCTGAAAAAAAAGCTCGTACTTCAACATGAAGTGTAAAAGTCAAAGTAAGTAGTAATTTTTCGTCAATTATTTATCATAAAAAATAATCTGTAACGGAAATATTGTCTCATATCAGCCAGTACATACAGCCAAAAGCGCTAAGCTTGTAATTGTTTTTTAGGTAATTGTAAATTAAAATTATAAAAATAGGTTTTGTTTTTTTGGATAATATTTGTGTATAAAACAATTTGGGTGGATGGGGTGGAATTTCATTTAGGAATTATGGAACCTATTGAATTTAATGTTTGACGTGTAAATCTAGATTTACTTACTGGTAGAAGAATGCAGCATACGTTATTAATCACATTGCACCGCGCTTATCTATAGGATTTTTATATAAATAAAAACTCGTGAAATATCTTGTTTTATTTTACCTTAGATATGTTACGTAGGCCAACGTAAGTGCAAAATGTTTCGGTACTTAATTCACAGCTTAGGATAGATTTAAATAATATATGAATAAATGTAATAAAAATATAAATATTAATTGTACCAGTGAATTTACCTGAAGAAAGTTTTTTAACAGCTCAATCAGCGTTTAGTTTTTTGTTGCTGCAAAGCAATACAAATACCTACATAAAATGATATTATACAATAAAAAGAATGTAAATATAGGGTTAACTATGACAGTACAAATATTTTAAGAGGGGATAAGGAAAAATAAAAATTAACGGAATCACCCTTCAAAATAATTCCAAACATTTATAAAGCGAAAAAACTTTTTTTTTAAACTATTAAATCCTTATTTATCGCCGTCACTGACCTTCTGTCAGCCGCGAGGTTTAGGTATATTCCGCCAAAGTCAAAGGTGTCAAACGTAGTGACGGGTCAGCGCATTGACACGTGTATCAGTTTAAGCCGCTTTGAAAGAAAAAAAAATTCTTTACAAAATGTAATTTCGAGTGTAGATTATTATTTAATGAGAAATACGGTATGGTAGCACAAGGAAACAGCACCTTACCTTACTAATATTTATTTCTAAGACTGATATTTGGAGAAATTTTAAGAATGTTGTATCATTTTCTGCTTTCTTACTTGATTACATTAAAACCTGCTAAGATATTTGTACTTGCTGCGGACCGTTCTTATTGTGTAAAGGGAGGTACCTACTGGGTTTGGCGGTCATGACCATGTCGATTACTTACGTCGGGAAAAAAACAAAGGATAACAACAAAATACACGCAAATGTACACAAATACATAAAAATACGGCCACGCGTTTGCCTCCATGGCATTGTAACAGTTGTTCAATGTGGTTCAAAAAGTATTCAGCATAATATTTTGTGCACTCGGGAAACGTCTTTGGTACTACGCTGCTACACGATAATATGCACTTGTCACACATTAAATATTATTAAACATCTACAGACTACATCTGGCGACATCTGTAGGTCACTAATGCAAGGTGCACTTCACGCTATAATTTTTTAAACCTCTTATGTTGTTGTGGAATTAAATTCTGTTAATACTAATAATAGCAACAATATTAACAGTATCAAGTACTTGGACATTATTATTATTATTATATTAATAAAAATGTTCTTCGTCGTTTCTACACTTGACAATGCTGCAAAAAACGACCGCATGGTAGTTGACATATCTAGCCATCTCGGACGATGATTGATTGTCATCGACGCCAACTTTCTGTAGGAAAAGAGGGTTTTGCCCCCATTTTTAAACATCGAACTAGAATTCCGAAATAAATTTTTTATTGTCTCTTAGACCTGAGCACGTGGTTATTATTTTTGTACTTAGTCATAGTATAAATACTTTTCGGCAACTGTCTATATCCCCACGGATTTAACATTGTTGCCAAATCTTGCACGACATAATTGGCGAATGGTGACATTATTTCTATGACGTTTCGAGAATACGTATTTTCTGAATCGTGCGACGATTCGTATGCCATTTGTCGCGCTCGACAATTGTCAGTAGAGAATCGAGAATCGACTGTTCTTCGCTGCGTACCGTAACGGCCTCGGCGTTACAAGAACAACGCGGGCCCGCCCGTCCTTGGTGTGTACGTACGCATCGCGATCGGTGTCCTTCATTCATATGCAAGCGCGGCCGATTGCACTGAGTGTTTACACTCGGGACGGGATGCTGCCGGCGTTGCAGGTCGGTTTTTTTCCACCGGCGGCCACTGCGATGTCAATGACTTCCGTCGTCGTGGCTTCGGCTCTGTCAAGGGTTACCGCCGCTGAAGAACGCGCTGGTTAAAAATTCAACCTGACGGGTCTGGGATTATGAGCGAGTTGTTCGTTGACCCTGCCCTCCCGACGTTATTTTTTATTATTATTCTTTTAAATAAACATTTCTTGTACAAAAGATGAACTGTAAATTAGAAGTTTCTGTATCGCATTTCTACGAGCATATTCGTTGCAGTTTTCGTACTTTCATAGTGTTTATTTTAAATTAAACACGTCTTGTACAGAAGATGATCGTAGTTTAATTTGGGATATCTGGAATATGAAACTAAACCGTCAAAAATCTTCTTGAAATGCGGGAAATGGGATAAATCCGGCCATAACCTCTCCAGATTGAAGTGAGGGTATATTTAATTGTATACAAATAATTTTCTTTTGAAATTTTCCAAATCGATTATCTTTGAGGATTTTCGAAATATTAACTTCAATGCGGATGTTATATATGCCATTGCAGTTCATGGTGATTTGTGCACTTGATATCGAGTAGGCGTAGCCACGTCCGTGAACAAATTTGGACGGTACGTGATATTTATCTCGAAAATTCTACGATAAATAAATGAAAACTATCCAAGATAAAATAATCGTAAAGAAATTATGTACTTAGAACAGATCACCGAGATTTATATTATAATTTTCTGTATGGAATATCTTCGATCATTTTCGAGATATTAGCTTCAAATTTAACACCGATGTTAGTTATTCATTGCAGTTTTTATCGTGATTTGTGAACTCGAATTTGAGTAGGCGTGCAAACTCGTCTGTGGACATAATACCAGTTACTTTCTTAAGTTCAGTGAGTAGTATTTTATCTCGAAAATTATACAGTACTAAATGCAAAATTTCTAAGAGTTATGAATCAATCCCAATGAAATTGTGCACCTGGAGAAGATCGTAAAGTTTTAAATTTGAATTTTAGAATCGTTTTAAAATCTTCAAGGAATTTTGAGATATAGCTTCAGATATGATACGGATGTTATTTATACCGTTGCAATTTCTGGAGTGTTGTGTGCTCGATCTAGTGGACGTAGTAGTTACTTCCGTGAACAAATTAAGAGTTACGTTCTTTTTATGTTCAATGCTTGGCGTTTATCTTAAAAATATAAGGAAAATAAATGAAAAATTTCATATAAATTGTGGTAAATATCACAGAATTCAAATTAGAATCGTTTTTTCTAATTATCTTCCAGGAATTTTGAGATATCAAGGATTTTCGAGATATAACTTCAGAAATGGTACGAATGTTAATTGCGTTGCAGTTTGTGGAAAATTGGCCTCCAGTTCGAGTTGGCGTAACTTTTTCTGTGAGCAAATCATGAGTTGCTTTCTTATATTCAGTGCATGGTGTTATCTCGAAAATTATATAATAAATGAATGAAAATATTCCAAGACAGATAAAGTTAATGGCAAAGAAATTATAGCTGTAAAGATCGTTGGACTTTCAAAATCGTTGTTTTTAATATCAAACGTCAAATATCTTTGTTTGTTATTCCATTGTAATTTATGAAGATTTCTGCACTACCTGCAGTTCGAATAGCCCACGTCCATGAACAAATTGTAAGTTACGTCGTCCTCAAGTTCAATGCTTGGTGTATCTCGAAAACTATACAATAAACGAAAAATATAACATTCCTTATATCCTAAAAATTCTCCAGGATAGTAAGAATGAACAGCCTTGAATATTATATTTCATACATTCTTTTATCCATTGATGGTCTCAATCATCTGGCTGCCCGATTGGCCGTCCTTTCAGAGACACTCTGTATACGTGTATCTCTTATCTAACCGACCTCATTTTCCTTTTAAATCTCCGTGTCACCGTTGTCCGGGCGAGAAGAAAAAATTGTACCTGGCCTAGTTTCCGGGAAAAGGAATGAATGGTTCTCGGCTCGCATTCATTTGTTTCCAGCGGTGCGGCGCTCCGAAAGATTAGGCGTTGCGTTTTTTCCCTCGCTTCCAGGAACGAAAGTGTGTTTAAAATGCCGAGGTTTTTAATTTTCGGACTTTGCAAAAAGGCCCCAGATAATGGCCTGCGAAACGGAGCGGTTTCTGGGAATTCTGCCTAACCAGAAAGGACGGCCGGCATAAAATCTTATTTTTCTCGATCGGCACACACACACACACACGCTATTATATACCTGCTCTGCCGGTGATGTTGTTGAACCCCGCTGTTGGCATCCATAAATAAGCAACGCCTCTGACGACAGATACCTATTATTTTCGCTTATTGTGATGGAAATGGGTTTTTGTTTGGAAGTTTTGCTGGAAGTTCACAGTTGCTGCAGGTATAGACTGCTGCAAGTCGGGGACAACAACGGAAATATAATAATAATATCGCTACCCGAAATCAAAGATTTGTGCGGGAGAGGGCGGCATATTATTATTAAGCAGGTCACATTTGCGCCTAAGACTTACGTTGGTAAGCCCTAACCATCATTCAGTGCAGGAATGAGGGGAAACCTGGAAAACCTCATTATTAGGGGGATAGTCAAATGTCCACCGGTATCAATCTCTCACATTGACCCAAGCCAACATTCTTCCACCCTACCATACCCGTAGAGAAGGTGCCAATCCTTTCCACGAATATGACTGATACGGTCTACCGGCTGCGGGGATCGAACCCACAGCGATCTAGTCACATCGATTCAAGTACTGACGCCTTAAACCACGCGATCAGTGACCGACTAATGTCGGGGAAATTGAGAATATTTCGAAATATTTTGCGCTTCGCACTGAACAGTCTTTCCACGCAATTTCGATTTACTGCCTTGTCGATTGGTTGACTTTGTCGCTGGCCTTAACCTAAATTATCTATCTGCACACCATACGTAAAAATACTGCAATGTCAGACGTTCTTTC
Organism: Monochamus alternatus; assembly: GCA_037114965.1. NCBI lineage: Eukaryota > Metazoa > Arthropoda > Insecta > Coleoptera > Cerambycidae > Monochamus > Monochamus alternatus. The sequence continues at coordinate 4,468,275 of CM073426.1, read as the reverse complement.
CTCAAGCCCGACAGTTGTTTTGTAGCGCCCCTTATCTTCATTCACAATAAAGGATACAGGATTGGTAAGCTTATATCTTCTGCATAAGAAAAATAACAAAGTCAGACAATAGATATTTGTACGATGGGTAGTGACGGCTATATTCGCTATGCTTCGTGATCTAAATAGCAGTGCCCATTTGTAGTGGGAGCGTCTCATTTTTTTTTATTGTTATTACATAATTATAATGGGGCGGAATATATTAAAGACTATATCTCTAAACTTCAGAAGTAATTTGATGTTATTAAAAAATGACATAACAAACAGTCATTTATTGGGGGCACACCAGACATATAGCGCTTTTGAGTTTGTTAGCTCTCCTTAGTATGCCATAGAAGGCCGACGACTCATTCAAAGTCAAAAGTCAAAAATATTTTATTCTTTAAGACATAAAAAATGTATAACATACACAGTGTATAAAAACATATAATACCTATATAAAACAAAATATAAAAAAGAGCACATGGCAATACAGGGTGAATCTTAAATAAGTACAAATATTTTAACCAGCAGTATAGTTTTGTGTGTAGAACACATAATTAATAGTTTTTTTACAAAAAAATCAGAAATAAAAAAGTGAAATTTTAAATAAATTTCGTAATTTTTCAGCAGAAAACTTGTTGAGGACCGCTGGCCTAGACAGACCCTTTCATACTTTTATGAGTTATAGTGCTGCAGACTGAACGTGTGGTTCACAGTGTTGCCAGTGTTACACAAATGTCTTTGCATCAAGGAGGTTTTAAAATTTTGTCGTCATGGATGCAAAATTTGCGAATATTTGCTCGAATTATTTGATGGTGGGAAAAAATCTCAACTTTTAGCGAATTTCGTCAACTGTAACATTTTATATTATTTTTATTATCAAACTGTCATTGACTGTCATGGCAGATTATCGGAAGCCCAAATCAAACTTGCTAACCCCACATAATGCATGAAAATAGCAATAAAATTTGCTAAAAGTGACACTTTTAAGTATAGTAAGGTTAGTTCAGATGTTAAAATTTATGTTAATATTGCTGCGTATCATACTACATACCCAATTTTACTGTACTTATGCTTAAAACAAGTATTTTTAAAATAGAACTATTACGTTAAAGGAAACGTAATATTTATATTGGAGGAGATATGGCAACCTCGCAACAAATCATATGTTTCATTAGGTTGTTGGATGAGAAATCAGCCTGCGGTCCTCAAAATGTGGGTATTTTTTAAAAAAATTAATATCTCCGTAAATATTAGAAATTTTTAAAAGTGGCTTTCACTAGACTGATCTATATGACGAACTACACCAGCAGTTAAAATATTTGTACTTATTTAAGATTCACCCTGTATAGTTATTGTCCGACTAAGTCAACAAGATACAATTTTAGATTGCGTTTAAAGGCATTTACATTTTTAATAACTTTTATAATTAATAACTTTAGCACCAATCCAATCCGGTTTGAAGCTTTATTAGAAATATTTGCTCTAGTATTATTATTATGGACATCACAATTAGCTAAAAACTTCCTCTAAATTTGATTTTTCGCAAATATTTCCAAAAGGGATCAAGATAAAGTAATCAAATTTGAAATTGAGAATCCTAATTAGATTGTGAATCTAATGTTGTGAAAATAATTCCTCATAGGAAGGTCAGTGGGTAAATATTGCTCTAACTTTCTTGTATCTCAAGATTTTCATCGTCAGATCAAAAAATTTAAAATTCTGGTCTATTCTACAGGAGAAAAATACTCCTATTTCAATCCGATAAACTGCTTTGTTTTCGAGTAATCTTAATTTAAAAATTTTGTGACATACCACAAAATTTTGAGATGGAAACTGTAAATAGGCAAAATATCCCTAGTAGGCTCTGAGAAAATACTATCGAATTATTTAACACATATTAAAGGTGTTATTCAAGCGTTTTAACATATTGAAATACTTTTAAAATGCATATCAGTAATGTAATTATTTGTAAATTTTTTAATTTTAATATAGCCTATTAATGCTTCAAAATTTTTTATAAACATATGTATCAAGTAAACTGACAGATAACTTTTCAAAGCCTGCTAGAGACAATGTGACCACTTGCATATCATATCTAATATTTTTGTAGTATGTCATAAAATTTTTAAATTAATATTATTCTGGCGGCAAAAACCTGAAGACATGAAAAAGTTACAGTAATATTTATACAATAACCCCCCCCCCCCCTCCCCCAGTTTGGCACGCCTATGATTAATTAAGGTATTGATTTGAGAACATTAGATTCACGATTCACTAACTGTGATTCTCAATTTTAAACTTGATTACTTTATCTCGATCCGTTTTGAAAATATTTGGAGAAAATCAAATGTTGGGGTCTTCCTCTAAAGAACAATAGCTCCGTTAGGGGACGTTTACGGACCTACGTTTATATAACGTTTATTTCTTATTTTTTATCGTAGAATCCACAGTTAATTTTTGGCAGACTAATTTTGGGACACCCTGTATATTACGTGCGTATATAGATCATTCTCTTAATAACTTTATAAGATCAATATGCAGGTTTAATTAATTTGTTTGTTCTAACTTTAATATGCCCATTGCTCGGTCGACTTCATAGTCTCGATTACTGAATTCCTCGCGCCAGCCAACAGAATCGAAATCGACCCGCACCAGTCTGAAATCAAATTTAAATGTAAGCGGTGCCTGCATCTGACCCGGGTGTATCGCCGCGACCGCATAAAAGACGCAATATGCGCATATATCATCATCCAGGAAGCGCGTATGCTTCCACGGCGACGACGTCGGAGGCGTTAATATTTACGAGACCCAAGGCTCAGCGTGAAGGAAAAAAAGATCGCCATGTGCAACGAAATCGTTCAATTTAGGCGATACGATGACACAACTGCGCAGTAGTTCCGGTGACTCGGCCCGGGGCCAGTGGCGCGACGGTACCGCTACGTAGGCGCTGACGCAGATGCTGTTATCGTCGGTGATGTTGCCTTTTTTTTCTCATTCGTGTCACGGGTCGAGCTCGATGGGAATTTTTCCGTTTAACTGAAGTTTTCCTCTTTGAATCGGCCATAATCCATTTAAAAATGCTTTAACTACGTATTCGGAAGTCCTGATAAAGACAGAAAATAAAAAAAAAGTTTTACTCGATCTTTCAAAAGATCGGTACGCTACAAATTTTCTGATGACGCGTTCAAGTCCTAAAGCGATATAGAAGTCCAGCAGCGGTGCCACTCAGAACCACATACATGTAATAACATCATGTTTGGTACTGCAGTGATAGATTTTTTTTCTAATGACAAACTTCTTGTTTGTAATCTAAATTTTGTATACTCTTTGTTACATTTCTTGTTATGTTCTTGAAAGCAGAACGAGCTTGTACGTTGATATTCCCAAATAAACAAATCGCATTTGATTATTAATACCTATGAATCAGAATCAAATCCATTACTCATGATCAGTAGGTACCGAATAACACAGACGCACATGTCTATTAAAATATTTTATAAATGCATTTTTAATTAGGCAAATAGCAAATTCTATTAATAATTATAAACCACACTGGCGGCACAAACACAGGAAATTCACCAACCTCTACCACGCGAAAATTATGACTGATGAAGAAGGGAGAGAAGTCGGGCCGCATGCATCTGTTCCAGATGCAGTTCGACAGCCGGCTCGCTTGCATAGGAAAATAAACCCGAACGATGTTCGAGTTATTTCGCCGGTAACATTAAACGGGAATTTGAACTGCCAACTGTTTAGCTGTGCTGAATGTGCTGATTACAACCTATCCGATGTCGGCGCTGATTACTGCGATTGGGCATTTATTATAAAATTCTCTTGATTTTATATTGATGAATAGCGTTTATAAAAGTGCGAATTTAATTGTTTATTTCTGTTATTATTTAGCGGTTCCGCAGCGTTTGTCACTGAGTAAACATTGAAAACAAGGTTATTGACCTAAATAGGTAGGTCAAGACACGGACTGTCTGATTGCTTATTGTTTATTTAGAACTCGTTTTATTTAGCAGAGCAGAAGTAAATTTATATGACAAACTTTATTATGTCAACTATTATTAATACAGTGCCTTCTATATATATATATATATATATATATATATATATATATATATATATATATATATATATATATATATATATATATATATTATTGTTAAACTAACAGAAATACTTAACACTTATTACTGAATAAGTATGTCTCGGACTGTTTTTTGTTGACAGCACGAGGGTTTTTTATTACTGTCTGTTTTTAAATACAAAAGCCTCTCTTAATAATTTAATCTAGTGGGTATTTGATTTTATGTCAGTATTTTTGTAATGGTTTATTTTGATCCATAGTAATTTCAATATTAAATATGAAACTTAATATGTTAATTTCATACTATTAAAAAATAATTTATAACAGTAAATTACATATTACAATAAGTAGATACTATAGGAAAATAATTAAATTTGGCAACATCGCGTCAAGCCGACACCTAACGCGTGTATCATTTTACTGTGGATGTAAGGAAAAACTTTTATTGGTAAAATGTAGATATTAGTTATTATTTGATAAGAAACATATGTATGTTAATAAATTATGGTAATCAGAAATTTATACTGTTCAGATTGGCTTAATATTAATTTCTTTGTTCCATAAGAAATTCACTTCAACAGCACTCAATTCTGGTGTTGACATTCAAAATATTGGACATTAACCTGCACCTTAGCTGTGCAACCGTCAACACAACAACGTCATATGTCTTGCTTTTTGTAGTAATGAAAGATTTGCTTGTTTTTCGTGTTGTCAAAATTGTCGAACCACCAGCAGAAATGTATTTATAATGTCTCGTGACAAACATATTAAATGTATTATATTTTCGTATTAAGAAAAAAGTAAAATCTCCTTTATATCGTTGATAGGTAATTCGGTGGGTCAAAGTAGTAACTTTGTCCTTTATAGTAAGCAAAACAATCATCGAAGTTTGGGTCTAAATTTAGTATATCCACCTATACCGTCGACCCTCCGATCCCTAGATGTGAATATATTTTTAGAGCAACCCTTGTGTCTCAAACCCACGGAAACCGTCAATGGAGGGGTATTATAGGAGAGGATGTCCACAACAAGTCAAGCGGTAACGTCCCAGTTCCTATTTTTGTAGGTTCGACAGTGGCGTAGCTCTCTTTTCGGTCATTGTCGCTACAGGTACAAAAAAATCAGGCTTCTTCATGTCGTTTATCTCGACGAAGATTTACTAATGTATAATCCTAACGTTATTGAAAATACAAATGTTATTAAAAATATATGTATAACTATTGTCTAAAGATATTCAATAATTTGTAAAATTTTGCAAAGGCATTGAAAATACCAAAAGGCATTCTTAAGTTTTCAATTCACAAAATACTCTAGATCGATTTGATTTAAGTAAATTATAAGGTGCATTTTCTTCTTTTCCTAGTAACTTTAAGTAAAAATGTTGAATTACTGTAATTGTACTTCATAAATTTTACTTTATGTTATTAAAAATATATTACCTGACATGATAATTGGGGCATCGAAAAAATAAATATGATCCTGCGCATTAGCTTTTGAATCATGACACTATGATAATGGCGCAACGAATCACTGACTGAGTCGGCGATCGATGTCTAGTTGGTTGGCAAGGGGAAGTGAGTCGATAGGAGGGAAATTCCAAGCGCGAAGTCGACTGTGCGTATGCTTATTCTATTTTTGAACATTTAAGAGGAATTCAACTGTTCGGATGACGTACGCGGTCAGTTCATCGCATTCCTTGCACATTGAGTCAGCGGATTGACGTCTGAAATCGCCTCGATGGAGGTCGTGCACACTGTTTGGCAGCTCCAGTCGTACAGGTACGATGGTGGTGGTGTCTACGATGCCAGAATGGTGAGACGATGGTTTGGTCTTGCGGACGCGTGCAGCAGGTGCATGTGCCAAGCTGCACCAGGAGTCGTTGATCCATGGAATTCCCGTTGGGCTCTGTACTGGGTCTTTCAATTTGTGTCCTCGAAAGTGGACGTTTTAGTTTTCTAATTTCGTCAAAAGAAAAAAAGGAGCAAAACACTGGCAGAATATTTCCAGCGTTTTAATTATAGGGCCAGATTCTTCATTATAGGCTGAGTTGGTTGTCTATAGCCTAGGCACCCATGGCTTCGGGGTCTTTGACTGGTTTTGTTAAGACAGACGTTTCTAGAAAAAAAAAAAATAATAGAAAATAAATTTACCCAATTATAGTACCAATTGTATAGATATAACGTATTTTTTACTTTTTATCATTTTATAATAATAAATTAAAAATAATAATAGGAATTTGATAATAAACACTATTTCATTTAAATCTAGCTGCTAATGAAAAAAAAATACTCAAGGAAAAACATAAAAAAAAGTAAAAGTTTATAAGACAAAAAAAACCTCTAGTTTTACGCTGACATCAAGCATGCACGACATTGTGTAACATTTGTTAAAAATGTGCCACCAAATTGCTATGAAGTATAATAAATTGTAATGAACGTAAAAAATGTTTTATTAAAAAAGGGTAGTAACCCAGCAAGCAAATTCAAACTCTCACATAGTAATCCGGCTCGAAGGACCGCTATGTGTATCCATGCCGGACTGAAAAACAACACACACGGAGCGTTCTGCATCAGTCGACAGACACCATTGAAATCTATCGAGCTCTATCGCGTTTGTTCCAGGAAATAGTTACTCTACGGGCTAATACCTCGACCAGCATTGAATTACATATGAAAAACCTATAGTAAACCAGACATATACCGGATTTGAGTTTATTAACTGTCATCATATGTTCTACTACCAGGTTCTACTTCGTCCTGCTTTAGTATTGTCAGATCCTGCCTTTGTAATACCTAACCTGCATTAGTACTGTCATGTTCTGCCTAGATACTGTCAGGTACTACTTAATGTACTGCTACTATGTTCTACATCTACTCCTATAGATGAAGACTCTTCGCTGACACCTGATTTTCAAAAATGGTAGCAGTTGAAATAGTGAAAATCCACAATATACTGATTGATATATTAAAAATAATGTGTCTGTTCAAATTTAATAAACGCATAACAAAGAAATATGTGCTTATAACAGGAATGGCAATGTTCAGCAGTATTTTTACTCTACTACTATAAAGGTAAAATATTAAAAATAGACATCCAACTAGCACATAATGAGACACAACACAGATTTAACTTAAATTACTAACATAAGATTTTGAGTATCAGCATGTTATATTGTGTGCAAAATTGCACAAATGCTAGATTTATGATGTAAAACGGCTGGTATGTCCAGGACCGTACGGTAAGGGTGTCCGTACACCTACGAAACAGGCTATATAAGTTTGTATACGACCGTGTGCATGTGTGTGTGTGTTTTAGTGAGAGAGGAGGTTGTTGACTGTTGTCGGTGTTGTGATTCTGTCTGAGGCCCGCATTCCACAACCGGGTCATACACATACATGCCTCTCTCGTTCGGTCCCCCGTTCCGTTTCGAAAAGATGCCTCCTTTTATATTCCGAGCCTTGCCAGTGACGTACAGGTGGGGTCTCCGTCTTCCATACTTAAGTTACTAAGAAAAAATACTGTATGTATTGGCAAAAGGTATGCATGCGTCCAAATTACGATTGGTTATACAACGGAATGTTATCCTTTGTTTTTGGATTCAGTATTTTCGTAATATTAACAATAACTCTGAAAGAAATCGATCGGTGTAAGTGCTATAAGATTGTAACTCGAAAATTGCTTTAAATATTGCTATTGTTGACGCTCTGAGCAATGTTTGTGTCATTAATTTTATACAGTGTGTCCCACTTAAGAATGAACGGTCCATAGCTTCCTTATGTGTCACTTTAGAAAAAATATTTTCAACTTTACTGGGTGTTCAGTTTAGCCTGAGCGCTGACCAACTTTAGTTTTTTAAATGGAACACCGTGTATATTATTTCATTTTTAGATTCCTCGTTAAATTTTAGGCTGACTTTGTATACCATACCTTAGGTCTAGGACCCTTCGGTTCCGAGGTATTCAACTTTTTTAGAAAATTTTTCCGATTGCATTATTTTGCAGTTTTTCTGGGATGGTTTCTATTAGGGTATCGTTGCACATAAACTCTGGACGCTAATAAAGTGTTTTTATTACACTCTCCAAGAACAAATATCATGTCTACTAATTCTTCTTTAGTTAACATATTGAAATTACTTGGTTACACCCTGTAGAGTTAAAAATATTTTACAGGGATGCACATTAAAAATAGAGGCAACGTTTGTCTAAGAAGTTTTTCTAAAGTGACTCATAAAGAAGCTATGGACCGTTCATTCTTAAGTGGGACACACTGCATTATCAATCAACGAGTCCTAACATTTTGTAGGTGAATGATAGTGGCTCACAAAAAAAATCGAATATGAATTTTGACCATATTATTATACTATTTGGAAAGTAGTAAACCTCAATAATAATTTTCATTGGAAATAAATTTTCTCAATTTCATGAAAGGATTGTAGCAATAATTAGCAGATAGATTCAGGCAACGCATATTTTGCTACATCCTGGCAGCGTTATATTCTGTAATTATTTTGTAATTATAATATTCCTGGATAACGGTGGACATTTTAAACATATATTATAATTATTTGTTATGTTCGTTAGGTATTTAAAAATGGCATTGTATTTTGATTTTCGTTAAGAACTTAAATTATTGTGTTTTTTTTTTGTACATAAATTGTGATTACTTCTGCGACGTGAAGTTTTTATTACTTATTTTTCAAATTCCTATTAAGTTATATTACTGTTATAAATATTTAAAAATCATCAGGAAACATTTAATATAAACAAACATCATTAATTCTACTATGTTCTGTTTAAGAAAAAACAGTTGTCTAAACTAAATTCATTAATTTTTACAATAGTTGTTTATCTTCGGATAAACTAAAGCAAGTGAGATATCTTTTGATAATCATACTTTTTTTGTATTTATATTTTGGAATTCAGACAACTTATTATAGATATAGTGTTTTCTTTAAGCAACCTTCCATCCAGAAGTTGTGTGTATGATATCCTGTTTTTATTTTTCTAAAACGAATCTGTTGTTTTGTTTCTAAAGTCAACAAATAATAAAGTGCTTCAAATGTTGTTTTAAAAGAAAACGATTCTTTTCGTGTCGAATGTATATTAGGGCCCCCCTGGGACCGCATGCGTGCACGTCCATGCCCGACAGCGTTCTCGGAAGAATGTTAATGTCGATCTGCAGCATTGGTCACTGGTCACGGTATTCGGTATACCGTTGCTCGTCCGGGTACGCGCATTCCACGGCAGCGCTACGATAATATTCCGGCCGCAGACGGGCCCGCCGCATATTAGCCGGTCAATTATCCGGATTTTTGCATAGTTTTCGGGCCGGACGCTCACCTGCCGTCCCGGGCGGCCGGCCTGTGCCAAAATGGACGAGAAACGCGACATTTTCCACCCGGGAGTGCGTTTGGTACCCCCGCGATGTCTACTGTCTTTGTCCGCCTTTGGAAACTAAATCCTTTAAATATTTTTTTATAATTTTACTTGTGAAATAGTGGGTAGTACGCCAATTTTATGAAAAGCTTGTAGTTTTTACAAATTTATTGAAATTTATTTACAATTTTTTTTTTTTGTAAAATTCCTATGTGATTTTACGGTAATTTATAAATTGTTTGGTGTAATTTTTTTTGTACTTTTACAGTATCTTATTTATTTTGCAGTGTAAAATTCTTGTATTTTTAAAACACCTTCCAAAAAGTACGTTGTAAAATTTATACAAGGTGTCTCGGAAAATGTGGGCTATCTCTCGGGTGCAGATAGAACATGAAAAAATAAGATGACAAGTTCCTATAATTTTTTTTCCTGCAGGCCCTCCCTACGGAGATATCTGTCCCTGAAGGACGCCGTTGGAAATCTGTTTTTCTTGAATAACTTTTAAAGTATTCAATATAATTTAACAAAAATTTAATGTGGACACTAGTAAGGACCTCTTAAAATAGTGTTCGAAACATATTTAGTTTTTTTAGTTTAGCAGAGACGGGCTAAGTTCTACAACTTAGTGCCTAAATTTTTAACTACTAAGGTACTCTTGTTTATTGTCGATTAAATAAACCGCTTAGGAGAAAAAGAATAATAAACGAATTCGTGTTTTATTTTTCAGTCATTCAAACAGGAAAGTTTCATTTTAAGGTATTTAATCTGAAAAAATAAAAAAATTAAAAAAACCGCAGTGGTATCCCAGAAGGCACCTTAACGAAATTATCATAAGAGGGTTCAAGCGAACATAGGTCGAATTTTCCGAAAATTTTCCACATTTTCCGGACATCCTGCATATGTTTATAATATCTAGGGACCTATTTAACTTAAATTAGTATTAGCATTCGAACATATGCATTACAATTTACAAATATTCTGTATTTTTACGTTGACATTATCGCCTGGTTAATTTTACCACAGTTTTTGGCATTTTCTTCGAAAACGATGTATTTTAACAAATTTACTAAGAGCACTTTTTTTTTGTACAAAGGAATTTTACATATAACATATGATAAGGCTTGGAATGGAAAAAATCCAACTTGGAAAAGTTAGATAATAAAATGTTTACGAAAACAACTAACAACTAGCGCCGTCTACTTTGTATAAAAAAACTAATAACACTAACGAATTCAGTCACCAAAAACGTATCAAATTTTAATCAAAAACGTATCCAATATTTGTTTTTTTTTTAGTTATCTTACACCCCACTTATTTTCAATGTTCTGTCACTTTAGTAATATTGCCATGTCTTTTTGAGTCACCCTGTATAGTTGCATATCCTCTATAAACCTCAATAATAGTTGATACCATCAAATTTGACCATTTGGACAATTGTCCAATATGTTTTGAAGTGAAACCACAAACATTAACAACCTCTGCTCAACTAATTTATTGATTAAATTAGATAGTGATTAAAAAAGGCTATTGTAAAGGTAAGAATTCAGACGACTTACGACACGGCCGTCGTCATGCAGTTATTTTTTTGTCAACATTTTTGATAGTTTCTTGTGTTAAAAACAATAGTTTTTTGAAATTTAATGTAATATATAGTGAAAAGATTTAGTGTAATATAAAGTTTTATTATTTTCAATTGAATTATTTGAATTATTTTGATGAAAATATAATGAATTATTAATTTCTTTGTGTGACGTAAGTCGTCCGAATTCTTGCCGCGCAGCTTCAAAGCCTCCTTGATAACAAAACATTTATATTAAAATATCTTAGTATCTGCAATGTAGAAAATCTAAGGGTAGTGCGATGACGTGGCAATCAGCCAAAAGTCCCTCTACCCCTCCCCTCCATCTCTAATCTGATTTATCGATTTTCATGCTCATTTCTTTCGAATAAAGAAGGTTACGATTACATTATGATGTGTTCTTTTATAGATTCTATATCGCGTCAATGTCGGTGATTGGGATTCGATAGTAATTCGAGTGATAAGGATGAATAATGAATGTACCTACATTTTCCATCGTTAGAGTAAATAACTCTGACCTTGTATTCTCGTAAACAGGATTTTGATCACTCGAGCAAAGAAAGGAGTATTTTGTTCCCGAATAGGAAGTTCGGTAGGTTGTAGCCGTAGAGGCCGGGACATATGGCTCTCAACAGAGGCGTGCTCCCGATTTTTATTTCGACTTCGGCATTTGAGCTTATCATGCAGACGCTGACATATTTGGATTTGTACATAAACTAGTAAGTTGTGGGTTAGGTTTCTGACTATGTATAGATATTGTTACGTGAATAAATTCAGAATAATTTTATATTTTATTATATACAGGATGGTCCGTAAATAATGGCTTATGGAAACATAACAGATTTTTTAAATTGTTAATTGTCAGGTTGTAATCTATTTCGAAATCCTCCCAAATATTCTCGTTATCCAGCATGCCCATTGAATTTTAATTGCCAACAAATAACAGTCATCATTTCAATTTATCTTACTATTTGATGTCTACTACGTTAAAATATTCTACAAGGAACTACGCAGCTGATTGTTGAATAGTTATTATGTCGAAAATGGTTAATTTCTAAGCCTAATGACAAGTACACCTTTTTTCCTCAAAAACAATTCTTTGACTTCCTGTATCTTTTTTATTATCAACATTTTATTGAAGCAAGTTGGCTTAAATCGTAATATTTTGAAGTGAAAAATCTAGTATGTCTCATGCAATAAAAAACTTGTGAAAAAAATGTCTAAAACGTCTACAAATACATTTTGAAAAATAAAAATACAACTGCAATAATACGCAAACCTATGTTACGAAGGTCTAAAGTACAATTAGGGTTAAGTAAAAGCGCCTGTAACGTAACTTGTTCATAATTTGTTTTTTTTTATTAGTATTATTGAAGAAAACAATTGAAGTTTCACAGAAATCTGTTAAAACTGTAACGTACGACAACGTAGCAGTGTCAAGCTTCATTCTCATAAGATTAGTGCGGTTGCATTGGTACTGCAGAAAAGTTATTAAAAAGGGCGCCGTATTCTTGAAATAGTGTTTTCTACAAAATACAAATAATTTTAGACATTTAATAACTGAATAATCTATGGTTTATCAAATAATAGGAATGTTAACTCATCCCACCTGCAAATATTCAAAGATACTGAAGTAAAACGGCGAGAAATACGGGTGACTTTTGTAACGTTCAGATAAACTTAACAGTAACGCCTTTGTACTGCAGTTGTATGGCAGAAGCTAAAAGCATTTTAGCTTATACCATTCCTTTTCCAACAATCATACAAGGACCAATCAGAAAACTGCTTTTTTGACAGTAAACAGAAGATTCACATTTTTGCAGGTTAAGTTTTTAAATTAGATTCTAATTTAGATATTTAGTTTAGAATTGATTTGTTTCTAAAAAAATGGATGAAGAGGACTGTTTGGTTTAGAAACAGTTACTTTTTCTGCTCTTATTCGCAGCGACGTCAATATGTATAAAAACTATACATACAAAAAAAATGAAAAGAACTCGGAGATGGTGGGTGCGACCTATTAACCGCAGATAGCACATGCAAGGTGATTTTTATAATTTATATAAAGAAATGCGAAATGAGAATGCCGATTATTTTTTCATTTCACCCGAATGACAGTGGCAGTGTTTGATGACTTGCTGAAATTAGTGGAGCCTCATTTTAACCCACAGTATACTAGTATACTGTGATTTAACTAAACATTCAAATAGACCATCTATTCCTGCAGATTGTAGGCTTATATTTTATCTAGGGTAGGCTTTTAATTACTATTCGGCAAATGATAAAAACCAACAATTTCCGTAGATAGGGACGTAGTTGACAAAACATAAACATAACCTCTCTGAAGGTCAAGAATCTTGAGTTTTTGCATGTCGCCAACTTACAGCGGAAAAATTCCCCAACTTCTTAAGTCTACAGTAATTTTATGTAAACAGAGTAAATAATATTTAACACCATACAATTACAAGACAACAGTACAACTGCAGTGCCATTGCACTAACGTTTATCTGAACGTTACTTTAGGCTGCCTGTGATAACCTAAAAGTAGTATTAGTCATATTGGTGCGTACAGCTAGTGCGATTCATTGTGGTCAAATTTTTCTTTGGTGTTTGTGAGTGTACATAAACCAAAATCAAGGCGAAACAGAAGTCATTTTAAACACTTGTAACTATTCACAGTAAGTATATATGCTTAGGTGTACCTATTTGTAATTATTATGTATGAATACACAACAATCCTAATATAGTATGTGAGCGACGTTGTCACATGTTCAAGACCTGTTTGCTGTCATAATTCTGTTACTGTTGGTCAGAGAAAAAAACATTGTTAAGTCAAGTATGTTTTGTCCAGTAGAATCAGGATGTCTTACATAAAATTCTTGTAATGCTTATTGTCGGAGCCGCGTGTATGTTAAAGCAGGTGTCCAAAACATATACGAGAATGGTACACTATTGGTCAATACATATTATCCATAAATTGCTTCATAACTAACATACCATATAATGATTAGTGACAAAATGAATAAAAATAATTCCTAAAATTAAAAACACTTCCGCTTGTATAATGAAATTATTTTTTAATGACTAATAAAATTAGATAATAGAGACGACGTTTTTTTTACAAGTAATAAATGTATTTTGGAAGTCAAATAAATTATTAATACTGTAACTTTGGATGATATTGTTTATTATTTAGAAAATAACATTCAGTTATTAAAATTGTAGAATTAAAAAATTTGCTGATTTTAGCCGCCCCCTCCTCCAATCGATAGGTGCGTAATTGGACATTAAACAACAGCATCCTCGGAGGCTTCCACCGAATTAATTACATTAGGTTTCAATCGAGCGCGGGGGGAGGGGCTCTCTTCTTGGAAGAATCGCGAGGTAGGCGCTGGGCGCCTCGACGGCAATCCTCCTCGTCGAAATTAATTAGCTCTTAAGGAATTCTTACGTCAAAGACGGCGTTATTATAAAATGTACTATCAAGATGCGAATTCCTAATTTCATTATTTCAACGCTTCAGAGTTAAAAAATACAACTTCTAAGACCGTTTGAGTGTGTAAAAGTCTTTTTACGCAGTAAGGGGTGGCATTATTTTTGTCAAGCGGTTGATGGATTCGTAGAAAAAATGTAATAATCACTTTGGTCGTTGTAGACGTGATTGGTGTGGAATTAAGGCTGGAACAGGATGGTTCAAATTGGTATATTCTTTGTGGGGAGGGGGGGAGGTGGGAGGTTCTTTCATAATAACAATCTTATTAATTCTTTGGACATATATACAGGGTTAACTATGACGAAGTACAAAAATTTTAACCACGTGTCTAGAGAGGCGTTAAAAACCGTCTCAATGTTTAAAATATGAGGCAAAATCCTTTTTTCCTGCGGAAAATCGACGCCTATGAGAATCATCGTCCGAAATGGATAGAAATGTCAACTAACTACCGGTTGTCTTTTTTACAGCGTTGTCTAATGTAGAAATGACGAAAATAAACATTTTTTTCCACGGTCGGGAGTAGAAATCAGTTTCTATGACATCAAAATTAAAACAGAAGTAGTCGATTATTCCCAAGGGAGTATAATGCTCCCAATGGAGTTTACATTATGGACAACGTTTTTCATTAAAAAAAAAGATAACATTGAAATTATTTATTGACATTTAAATTAAATGTTACATTTGTACAATTTTCAAAATTAATATTAGAAGGAATATTACTTTCGCTTACATTTACAGTTTTTGTGATTGCGCTAGTAGTGGTACCTACTAAAACCTGATTAGCAATTTTGGTCTTATTTTCAATGGAGTTCTCGACATAACCCTCAGCGACTGTCGTTGATTTCCAACCAGCATGACGCTTTATTGTCGTGATATCCACACCAGCATCTGTCAGTAATGTCGCTGAAGATCTTCGTAAGCAGTGACCAGTATAACATGCAGCATCAGGTAATTTTAAATACGAACCTACTACACTCGGAATTTTTCCCATGGTATTCTTCCCAACTGGCTGCGAACTACATTTTCCTGCTTTGTAGGGGGAGGACGAAGGGACAGGTATTTTCGAAACAATTCAAGCATATTTCCCACATCGGTAACCAGAAAGGTTCGTGGAATCTTTGTCTTAGTGTTTGGAATTTTTACAATCAAGGAAGAGCCTACATCCTCAATATCATCTACAGTTAAATTGACTAGTTCATCAGTTCGACAAGCACCGGCAATCCCCAGAATTAATCCAACCTATAAAAAATCAAAATACTTAATAATTGAAATACCTAACAACAAAAGTAATCTTACCTTAATCATTAAGAATTCTTCGTCATTTGCACTTGATAGAAAACGGTCGATTTACCCTTTGTCAATACTTTCGATTTTTTCGCTTGATATCCGTCACCGGTTCTTTTCAAAAATGCGATCAGCTTGGGGAATTTGCTTATATCTATGTTGTCGTAAATTATCAAGCATGACTTAACCATAGAATATTGCGCCCATAATGTGGAAGACTTGTAATTCTCTGCATTTTCACTGAAGTATGCCAATAAAACATTCTCGCTGTATACTTGAACATTTTTCTCGGCGCACCACTTTTTGAACCGATTGTAGGCTATATCGTATAAAGATCTTGACTTCGTAGGCAGCAAATTGCTTATTGCAATAATTGCAGCCTCCACAATCTCTTCCGACTCACATTATTCATTGCGCACTAAACAAACTTTAAACTAAACCAAACTAGCACCTTAATTTGACAATTCTTTTTGTTTGTTTATTTTGTAGTTATGACAATACTCAACGACTACTAAATAAATGTTCAAATCCGAATACAATAATTCTGGTGCTACTTACTTCATAATGACAAAATATGTGTTTTTAAGTTAATGAGACCGTGGAAAAAATAATATATATCATTCGGGAGAGATGCTATTTTGTCGTCGGTGCATTGTAGCCCTCGGGCTTCAAATTGCACCTCTGCCAAAATAACGCATTTCTCTCCCTTATAGTATAATGTACTATTATTAATAACAATTTTTATTAATAATAGTAAGTACCTGATAGGGAATAGTTATTCCGGTTAGTGCAGTATTTTGCATTCGTTATTCATTCTTTCGTTGCACACTGCCAAAACTACATTTTAACTATTTTCACTCATTACAGATCCGTCAGAATTATCCACTAAGAAAATTTAAATTTAATGTAATGAATGCCTTCTAATACAATGCACCTGCCGCAGTCCAGAACTTGTGTAAAATCTAAAATCGTGCACAGTTGCCTAACTCCGTTGGATTTGCCCTTGACTTTAGAAAAACACAACACATATCATAGGACGAACCATGTTACAGGGAAATATCTGTACCCGACATAAATTCTTTTATTTAATTACTATAAAACGTTTAAAATTAGTCATTAGTATTGAACCAGGTTTCGATTATGACAATTTGACATTTTGAATTGCTAGTTGCAAACTCACCAAACGTCAAAGAACACTGATCAAAGCTTAGAAGGAATATTTTAAGGAATTTTTACAGAAAACTAAACATCTCGAGATGTTATAATTTAGTAGAAATTATTTTATACAAACATTATATTGTTTAATAAATAAACAAATAGTCGATTATTGTTGCTATTATTAGTATTAAAAGAATTTAATTTCCCAGCAACACAAGTTTAAAAATTTATTGACATGAAGTACATTTTGCACTAGTGGACTACAGATGGCGACTGCAAACAGCATCAGATACCTTAGAAGTCTGTCAAAATATGATTTCGTATACGGTAATTAGTTTGAATTTATTTTTCAGTATATCGTGTTTTCATTAAATTTTTAAATTATGTACATTTTGCAAATAATTTCTTTTCTCTCAAAGCTGCGTAAATAGATAAACGTGACAACGTGGTGCCCTGTCATTACTTTCGAAACCTTTGACTGGTGGCATATACCTAACCTCGAAACTGACGAAAGATCCAAGTCGGTGAATAATAAGTTTGATGGACAATTGCTTTACTTCTTATTTTTCTCTATCCCCTCTTAAAATATGTGTACTTAGTTATAGTTAACTATGTATAGGACAAGCCAGTATTACAAAAACTGTTAAGGGCGCAGTATTCTTGAAATTATGTTTTCTACAAATATAAGTAATTTTAGACATTTAAGAACTGAATAATATAGAGTTTAGCGAATAACAAGAATGTTATCTCATTCTACCTGCGAATATTCAAAGGTACCAAAGTAAAATCAATATACAGGGTGTCTCATAATTAGCTGCCAACCCTGAACAGGCCGATTCTATGATCAAAACTAAGTAAAAAAGTTCATATGAACATGGGTCTGGAAATACTTCCTAAGGGCACAGGGACCCATTGAAGAGGGAGGAATGATTTTCGGCGAGGTTTGATGAAGCCATTTTTCAACAAGTAGGTACAAAGATTTTATCAAAGCAGGCCGATCTCTTTGAAATTTTGCACGTCTCCATAATTTACCATTCTGAACAACTTTTTCAAGTAACATTTTGCTATATTTTCAACAGAAAAGGCAGTTTACCTAAAACCAAAACAGTTTTTACTCGGTGCACTGAGCATTTCAAATAGGAATGGTTACTCCTACCGACTTCAGCAAAGTATACCTTTTTCAAATAAAACAGGTAGGAGAATCGATTGTTTCGATAGTCAGATGGATACACTAAACTGCAAAAAAGTTACACACGCAAAAATCCCAAGGGCCCCCCCGTACCCACCCCAATGGACGTTGTGGAAATAAATGGATTATATTATATTAGCTTAAAATACCTTTCTAAAACAGTAAAAAAATCCATCAAATTGCTTATCAAAATTTAGCTGTGTATACCATATTTCATTCATTTATCACAATGCGATTGAGAGATATTGCAAAAAAATGATTTCCATTCCTCCCTCTTCAATGGGTCAATATGCCCTTAGGAAGCATTTCCGGGCCCATGTTCATATGAACTTTTTTACTTAGTTTTGGTCATAGAATCGGCCTGATCAGGGTTGGCAACTAATTATGAGACACCCTGTATAGCGTCAGAAAGCGATCTATCCAGCAAATTTGTATGTACTGAAATCATTTAAAATACGTATTTTTGTAAATTCAACTGTAGATATAAACATTGCTATAACATAAACTTACATAGTTCACTATTGTTTATAAGTATGCGAAAATAATAAAAATATCAGTAATTTTATTTTTGATATTACTTGCTCTACGTGTTTTATTTTTCGAGATTTCTGTTCCTATAAAATACCACAACTTTAATCATTTTACGGCGCCCTTAACAAACATAAACAATCCACATATTAGTTGGCAAGATACTCATTAATAGTATAATACGCTTTCTTAAGCAGTATTTTTTTTACATTAGTTTTATAAACTATTTCTGTCATTAATTTATAGTGTAAAGCTAGGTGATTGTAAAGCTTTATTCTTGTGTACAATGGAGAGTTTTCAAATTTGGTCGTTTCATGCCTAGTAAAATAGTCATGATAGGAACCGTTTTTTCCTAAATTATGCTCATGTTCTCTTGGTATAACACCGTTTTGTCATTGATAAATAATAAGAGTATTAGTGGACCCTGGACAGACTCCTGGGGCACTCCAGTGCTTGTTTTGAGACAATCAGGTGTCACATTTCCAACACATACTAACATTGACCTGTCTTTTAGAATTTTAGAAACGATATGAGCCATCCCAAGAATATACCTGTAAAATCTAAATTAAACGATTTGTTTTCAATAAAAGCAAAGTTTAAATAGTCGAATGTGCGCGTTGAGTCAAAAAAGAACCCTGTCACGTATCTACCCGAGTATCTACCACTATCAAGACACTAAACATGCTCTAATAAGGCAAAAGCAGATTGTGTTGATCTGCCTTTACGAAAACCGTGCTGATGTTAAACTTTATTAAACAAATTATACATTTTATTATTCAAAACTTTCTTTTAAAAATGTTTAGAAAATGCTTAGAATTGATATATTATGTCGATATATTCTGCAGATCATTTTTCCGATGAAACTTATGATTATGATTATTACCTACAATTTTCTTTCCATTATCTTAATCAGTTTTAAAAAATATCCAAATGACCAATGTTTATAGGACCTTGTTTTCGCTCTACTTTTACCACCTTAAGTTTTGTACCAAACACCTTGTGTTTAAGAGCAGATAATTTATTGTAAAAAATACAGTTTCCCATAAAGATTAAGTAAACAGTTTTAACTCTTCAGGTAAAAATCGTGGAACCCACAGTATAATGTACTAAAACTACATTGGTTATGGAACTATAAATTAACTGTTAATCGTACATTTAATAATTGGAATTCGCTAATCGACTTGTAATTTAAATGTATAATTTTCTAAATTATGGTGGATGCGCTGGTGAAAGTATATCGCAATGAGTTTATACATCCGAATTTAATGAAATACCTCATTATAATTTTGTGTAAATTTACATAAATAAATTAGCATCTACTATGGTTTGTCACAAAAATTGTGCACATCTCTACATTGACAGCAATTATTTGCAATAGCATACCAAAATGTAATGTTTCAACTCTAATGGAAAATTACGTTTATTTGAAGAAATTCATATGTAGGGGAGAGTAGCCTAAATTGGACCATTTTCGGATAAATAGCCAAATCCTTATGAAAAATTTTGATTTTTATTCAACAAAATACAACATTAATAATTTTAATATGTTATAATAAAAATAAAATACATATAAATTGTAAAAACACAAACAACATTCAACTAAAACCGTTAGAAAAAAAAATGTATTTGTTTCAAATTAGGAAACCGGTTTCCTAAATTGGACCAGTGGGTTCCTAATTTGAACCAAATGCTTTAAGGTCCATTTTGCACACATATATCGCAAATAAAATCATCATTGTCTTCTACTGCTGCACATTCCTCGTGTGCCCAATGAAGGCACTGATCGCAACGAACCCAGCCTTCCCCTTTCTTAGAACACAAATAGGTGCCTCCACAATGCAAACATTCTGCATCATCATCATCTTCAGTTTCTGAGCTTTCAGAATCTAATTTTGGCATCTTAGTATCTCGGAATAAGTTCTTAACTCCTTTTTCTTCTCTAGTCTTTTTTTTGCAACTTGTTTTGTGGGTAATACTTTTAACAGTAGTTTTTGTAGTTCTTCCTCGCTTCTTTCCTGTCATCTTTTTTTCTTCAAGTTCCGTTTTATAAGGACTGCTTGTTAATTCTACTGCGACTTGTCCAGCTCTTTCTTTCCTCTTCCCAATCTTATCTAAATGAGTTGTTGGTAGGGGCGAAATTTTATTTAAACTGTCTTCAAATGCAGAATTTGTCTTTGAACATGAAGGTGTTGTCGGCATTGGCTTAACAGTCACTATATTTTCAGAAATATCAATTTCTATAGGGTCGGACTGTTTTTCATCAGAATGTGTTGAGATGACTGTTATTTCAGTTTCTGAATTGTCAGTTGCCATTATTGTCGACTCATGTATCTGCCCTTAATTTAAACAAAGCACTTCGGATATTGCAAAATCATGGTCTTTAAAGTGATTTCGATCTACAGGCCAAATTCCTGAACCACGAAAAGCGCTTGCAGCAATTTCTACAGTTGCTGCTCTTCCGTAGGCTTCTGAAAATAAAGCAGCCACGTGGTACTGAGAAATAGTTTTTCCAACATTGGCTCGTAACCACTTTTCTTGTGCTTGAACGTAATAGCTCTGCAGTGGCTTGAAAAAAGCCACGTCTAGTGGTTGAAGTCTGTGGGTGGTGTGGCCAGGAAGTTGAAGCAGGTGAATATTATGCTCTCTTGCATAATTTAGGGCATCTAAATTTTTACTATGAGTCGAATGTCCATCCAGTAACAAAATCACTGCTTTTTCAGGACCAGGTTGCACCACGTTCTTAAAATGCTTCAGCCATTTTAAAAAAAGGTCAGAATTAATGTATCCTGTATCAGAAATCTCCACTGACCCACCTAAAGGAGCTCCTATTTCTAGCTCAGGCGCATATCGCTTTCTCTTAAAAATTAACATGGGCGGAATATATAGTCCAGCGGCACTCAAACAGCATACTACTGTAGTATTAACTCCTCTCTCTCCGCTAGTGATTCCACCCACTTGTCTTTTGCCTTTCAAAGACACAACTTTTGGCATTCGTTTCTGAACCGTACTAATTCCAGATTCATCTACATTGAAAATGGTGTTCGCTGTTATTTTGTATTTATCCACCAATTGCTCAAAGATATCAAAAAAATGCTGTACTCGTTCTCTGTTAAAACCCTTCGCCCTTGCAATTGAGGTAGACTGGCGGACAGAAAGTTGAGGATGACGTCGCATAAAACCATAGAACCATTTTTTCCCTGCCATACGTTTTTCAGTGTTAAACCGATGCGAAATATGGTTGTCTTCTGCCAAATCATAAGCTAATCTTCTTATGTCGGTAATAGTCAGACCAAACATTCTTTCTTCAAATTTCACAATGTGCTTAACAAGAAGGTTTTCTATTTCTTGACTGAAATCAGTAGGTCTACCTAATGCCTTTGTCTTATCATTCGCAATTTTGTTTTTATTTTCCAAATGCCGTTTTAAAGTGGCTTTTGGAACATGATATCTTCTCTGGCATTCGTTTAATCCTACGCCATTATTTCTGTAAGCATTTAATGCCTCTTCTAAGTTCGCCTGAGACCATTGACCATAATTTCCTCTTTTGGACATCTAGAATTTATAATAAACTAATTATAATCACATATTTATTGGAAAGAAAATAAGTTCTTGTATTGGACCGATTTGTTATAATTTGTTTCCTAAATTGGACCGGTTCAATTTAGGCAATATGTTATGGTTCAATTTAAGAAACACTACATTGTTTGCTAAAGTTTAACCTAAAAAAAATATGCCTCGAAATTTCAACGAACAATTGATATTAAATTATCGCCAATACATTGCATAAAAAAGATATAAAGGGAAAAAGGCCTACCTTTTTAGATGACAGTTGTATACACTTAGTAAATTGTTTTAAATTTAGCTGTTCAACACTGAATTTCACAACCTCGCACATAAACTGTTTATCCTACCTGCAAACCGGGTGTCATTTGGTATTTCTGTTCTACTAACATTAAGCTTACAAGTTTTGGTGCAAGATGTCATCACTTAACATTCACAGAGAAAATAATGGAGTGGTCCAAATTAGGAGGCGGTCCATATTAGGCTACTCTCCCCTATATTTCTTTAGACCCTGTGTTTTACTAATTTTCATGTAATATTTATATGTAAGGACCAGAAAATATGGTGGCGCCCCATTTTGCATAAACCACGTCTTGTCTTATATCTAGTGGTAGGTACATCTTCTGTAAATGTATTTAAATTTTGAGAGGCATTCGCATTAGAGGGTCCCAAAATACGAACTAAAACCTCTTCTTCGTCATCGACGTTGATAATATTTGTAGCATCATTGTGACTTTAGGTCTTTGTCCTCTTGTTTCGCCTAGACGAATGTAAAAATATTTCTGGATAGGTTATGATTGGCTTGTCTTCGATTTGGATATAATTCCCTCTGGCTGCACCAAGTCAACTAAAATTTAATTGAGCAAAAACACATTTTGTTGGCATGAAAAACTGACAGAAGTCGTCTTGAGAAAAGTCGAGCCAATAACGGTGGTAAAGACAATTTTGCTCTGAACGCTTAAAGTGCAAATTTCTCAAAACCGATAAAATTAGATGATTTAAGAAAATACTATTTCTATGTAAAATTGAACTGCATTTTAGATTTTTATCTTTCTTTAGCCATACCTACTTCACTAGACTAACGTCATGTATACAGACAGCATTAAATTAATAATTCTCATACAAAGAAATATGAAATTTAACTAATTTTCGAGTAGATTCTGTTAAAAATTTCAAAATTATCAGTAAATTTCAAATTAAAATTCCAACTTTATATCTTGTAAATCATTACATCGTAAAAATTTTGAGTAAAATTTCACTCAAAATAAACACAATTGTTTGTTAAACCGAGTCCACACTCGATTGTGTTAAAATAACACAATTCATTAGGTAATGTTTACTCATTTATTTGTTACCTAAATAAACCTTTTATAAGCAGCATTGAATAACTTATGCGTTAGCTTGCTAACAAACAAAAAATTGAGTTATACTCGCGACAAGAATTCAGACGACTTACGTCATACGAACAAATAATAATAATAATAATGCAACTGATAGTAATAAAACTATATACTACACTAAAAGTTTGCATTATATATTGCACTAAATTGCAAAAAATGATTGTTTTTAACGCGACCAAATATCGAAAATTACGTTGACAATAAAAACAAATGTGTAACGTCAGCCGTGACGTAAGACGTCTGAATTCTTGACGCGAGTATACATTATCAATACTTTTTGTTGTTTTATTTTTACAAATCATCTTTCTCACAATTTCGTAATTCAGGTACCAAAAAAAAACGTCCAATTTTCAAGTTGATTTTGTTAAAAATTCCAAAATTGGATAATATTCAAATTAAAATTCCAACTTTATATTTCGTAAGCCTGCATGCAACATTTGTATGAGACAGATTAAGACAATCATCATATACTTTGTTGTGTAGTATTTCCAGTTTAGAGATTGTTGTCCATTCTTAATAAATCACCCTGTATGTATTTTCTTCATTTTTATCTTTATAAGTAATTCATGTGAGTGAACACATTGACGATGTTAAAGCTAAAAAATAAATAAAATTGTAATATTTAAACCCTTAATAATCCAAGATGGGTTTATAAAGCCTTATCCTCGCATGGACGCGAAATTCGCAAAAATTCTCGTAAATTTTGCAGGTTTGATTTAAATTATTAATGGTGGGAAAGTGTCAACTCTTTTCATCATTATGTGGTATTAATAAGTTTAACTTGAGCTTCTGACAATCTACTACGACAATCAATGACAGTTTTATGATGAAAATGATAGAAAATATTGCAGTTGGTAAAATTGGCTAAACTTTGAGACTTTTCCCGCCATTAAATTTCACGTTCATGAGGACAAGGCTTTAGACAGACTTATTGCAGCATGTGTGTGCTGTCAACCTGAATGCTGATTTTTTGACACGCGCGCCATGAGTCATTCTGTTTTTCGTATGTTTTACTAGGAACGCAAACCGCGTCTTACGCGTAATATATTCCCACCCCGTGATTCATACCTAATACGTCGTAGACCAGAAACCACCCCGTGACCGCGTCATTCAAGGGCTCAGCGGCGTGGGCGTGTCACACCGCGGCGGTAGGAACGGGTATGCGGCCCAAGCCTCGACAACTAGAGCGCCTTCCACGCGAGACTGTAACTAGAGTATCGGATTTTTCACGGCGGAGCGGAGAAACGCGTCCGACCGCCTTCCCTTCATTAACGACGCGGGTGGATGTCATTCATAGCCATCTATTTCATCCTTTCCTAATTATCCCACATGTCTCGTAATTCCTACAACAAGGCAGATTTGAGACGATCCAAAACTCCTACCTGGCCTATCTAGCGTGTTTTGAATTTATTTTGTTGGAAACCAAAAAAAAAAACAATTTTGTGTTTTGTTGTCAAATCTGTGTTTATAATGGCTGATAAAGGCGATTCAGAGGTAGATTCGGACATTGAAGAATCGTATCAAATAGGTTGTGGGTCATTAATTCCCACAAAATCAAACGTGAGGTATGAAAAAGTCTATGATGTCTTCAGAAAATGGTTGAATGAGAAGAAAGCGGAGATATCTGAAAAAACTTTACTGGCTTATTTCGTTCAGAGAAATTTAAGATTGAAGTCTCCGGGAAGCTTATGGGCAGAGTACTTAAGAAGTTAGTAGCATTTCTAATATTGGACATCATGCGAAAAAATCAAAGGTGTTAACCAGAGAAGATATGAACAAATTCCTGCTGGAAGCCCCCGATGAAACCTGTATTATGATGAAAGCAGTGATGATAATGGGAGTCGCTGGGGCTCTTAGGCGTGATGAACTTATAAAGATGACAGTTGATGATATTATGGATGAAGGTTCAGTTGTCATTGTTAAAGTGCCTGATACCAAAACACATATTAGTCGAATTTTCACAATCACTGACAAGGCCAATGAAAAAGTCCTTATTTTGCTTAAGACCTAAGGAGACTATCTTTCGGCGATTTTTCTACTCAGTTCGTCAGGGAAAATGTGTAAATCAACTTGTGAGTATAAATATGTTGGGACAAATACCACAAGAAATTGCCGAATATGTAAAACTGCAAGATCCAAAATCCTATACTGGACATGCTTTTAGTCCACGACTTTGTTAGATGATGTTATGGCACTCAAATGTCATGGGGGCTGGAGGTTTTAGTGATAACATTCATGTATTATTTGACTGACAGAAAATGTAATTTTAGGTCTTCTGGTGTCGCTGAAGGATATGTTGCAGAGTCTTTAACAAAGAAAATAGAGTTTGCTGATAAGATTTTACATACCAAGAGCGGCAGTGACAATGAATTTGACTCCATTCCAGTTTATTCTAATCCCAACATATCTAACTCAATAAGTAATACAGAAAATTCAATTACTGTTAAAGCAATAGATAAAAACGAGGAAAAAACTAATACGTTTAAGAATTGTACAAATTGTACCTTTAATTTTTACAAGAAATGAGCCCAGCATTTGTTGGTGAATTACTGAATTTTGATTTCTATGGGAATAAGCCACAGTGTTGTATATTCAACTTGCAGAATGCGTCAACAATGACAGTAAGTGCATATTTCAGAACGATTGTGCGAAAAAGTTAATTTACATAATGTCTGTTTTTTTTTGTAAAATAAAACATGCTTTTAATATTTCCTGCATGAGCTGAGGTTGAATATTGAAATACAGGGTGTCCGGATTATGGGTGCCTTTATTTTGCTTAGATTGTACCGAAGAAGCTTATGAGAGCAGTAGGTTTTATATGCCTTTATTGGTTGTACATTGGGTGGCTATGTCAGCAATTTATAATAAGTATTTGGTATTCAGTGTTATAGTATTTTACATGCATGTTAGGTATATATATTTATATATATATTTAACTAAACGTACCTATATGCAGTTACATGCCTTTAAAATGAGGCTAAATATTTTGAGAAAAAAAATAGTATATCTGCGTTACTTTTACGTGGAATAACCAAATTTGGTACATGAGTTAGGTTTATTATTGGTCTGCTTTTGCTGATGCATTAATTGCAATAGGGTTTATTAGAAGAAATCAAGAAGTCAGTAGGCTTTGTCTTTAAAATTTAACAGTAATAAAACTATAAAATAATAAAATAAAAACAAGAAATTGTTCAAAATGGGCACCATTTCCTCTGAAACATAAATTTACTCTTCGTCCAATATTGAAATGTACTCTTAGAAATGATTATAACGTTACGTTTATTCGTAATACGATTCCTCAAATCGTCTCTGAAATTAATTGGCGAGGAATAAACAAAATACCTCAATGTTTTCCAAAGAAAATAATTACATTTGTTGGTCGTGGCGATCGTGGTGGACAGTTTTAAGGAGAATTATTACCTCGTCCTAATCATTTGTTTGGAAGCTTAAAATTCAAATTCATTCAAAGTCTCTAATAGTAGCACTAAAATGAGGCGGTGCCCCATCATGCGTTAACCAAAGTTTTAGTTTTAAACTCGCGCTGAAAATGTTTACATCCGAATATTGATGAAAGTTGTGAACATTTGTAAATCCTCTACGAGCGAAACAAGCCTCATCACTAAAAAGAATTTTCTTGTGAAAATTAATATCCCGAGGCAAGATAAACTCGCAAAAGGTCATTCGTCGATTCAAATCTTGAGACAATAGCTCCTGCACTTTTAGAATGTGATATGGATGTAATAGTAGGTTACGTTTAAGAATTCGGTGTACAGAAGTTGTTGATAATTCAGTTTCTGGAGATAAACGTTTAGTACTTATTTGTCGTTCTTCTTCAACTGTTTGCAAAATATTTTCTTCATCTTATAGGTATTCTTATTACACTATGACATTCCCGGATATTATTGAAAAACTTTCTTGTTTCTCGAGCCTGTTTTTCAATATTAGAAAATGTTTCTCTATGGGGAATCACACGATTTAGAAATCTGCGATATTCCTCCTCATCTCTTCATAAAAACCTAGCACAAGCAACATGTCAACTTGTTTGCTGAATATAAATTTTCCAGCTATTTTCAACAATAAGCAGTAATAGAATTAAAATAGTTTTATTACTAACAGTCAAATTTTAAGACAAAGCGTACAACTGACTTTTTAATTTCTTCTACTAAGTACTATTCAAATATTTTATAATTCACGCATTTTTTCTCGAACACATTAAAGCTTTAAGTGTTTTAAATTAAATTCTGCGCGGGATATTATTGTTTTTAAATTCGATCAATGGAAAAAGATTTGGTAGTATTTTTGGGGTTGCTCACCCTCAATTAAAACTTTGTAGTGTTTCAATTTACTTGAACTCATAGTAAAAGAAGACCAATAACAAGCCTAAATTATGTACCAAATTAAATTATTCCAAGCTAAAATAATTCAGAGATATTAAATTTTTTTCGTAATATTTGGATCCAGTTTGTAAGACTGTAACTCCGTCTCACTTTGTATATATACGTATGTTAAGTTAAATTACAATAATTTGGGACCCCCTGTAATGCACCTGCTCTGTTTCGGTTCTTATATGGAACACTCTGTATAAATATTAAAACTTCAAATGATTTCATTATTGGTTGTAGATATATTAGGTAGCCATGTTTAGGAAATATAGATAAGTCAACAATTTACTCTTCAGAATTTCACAGGCTTAAAATTTTGTAAATTATGTTAATGTTGAAAAAAAAAAGTAGGTTTGTATATTTTATGTTAGTGTTATAATAACTTCAATTTTTGAACACAAGAGTATACCATTTCGTATTCTAGATAACAAAAATAACTGTTGTAGTTGCTTTTAAGGTTTAAGGAGTTTTTAGTCATATTTTTATATGTATGTCCTTTCATTGTCCAAAATTTGTAACACTATTTAATATTGAACCACTTTGCCCGCATTACAAATATCTTTAGGATTTTTATGGAAGTTTAGCAACAATCCATATTAATTTTGATAGTTATTTTAAGTTTTTTTTTTTTTGTAATTTTTTTACATAAACTTTAAGGGTACATTTGCTTTGTGTGTAGAAAAGTATAGGTACCTGCAATCAGCATTCAGAGATAACACCGAAATTGCCCCTACAGTCTATAAGGGAGAGTCGTTGACTTCAAATGGGGCAGAAATCGGAAATCGTCGAATCGTGCAATTAAATAGGAACACCCCTAGGCGTATGCCGTCTACGGACCGGCAGGGTGGAATTTTTACCCTAATGGCGACAAAACGAATAGCCTCCAGGTGCATAGATATATCTGTGCATACGGACAGTCATCTCCGTAGAAGCGATGGCGGAGGCGCGTAATGGGATCTGTATGGAATCGTATTATAGAGAACCAAACAGATATTTATCAGCTTCTTGTAGGCACCAGATAGAATGCAATGTTCAAATACGCTTATTGCTAGAATCTCCCCTCAACAGAAAATAATTTGTTGCTCTAAGATATATATTTAACATATTAAAATATATATATTTTTAAACAGATATTTTCTCAGTGTGATATGCTAATATCAAAGAGACTTACTAACCAATATTATTTTTTAATAAAAATGGCTAATTAATACTTAAAAACGAAAATATAATGCATCTAAAGCAACATTATATATAGGCGTAGGATATTATTGAAAGACTTGTCCTGTCTGTCGAACCCGTTTATCAGCATTAGAAAATGTTTCTCTATGGGAATCACTCGATTTGGAAATCTCCTTCGATATTCTTCCGCACTTCTACCGTTTCCTTCACATCAGAAAATAGTAGCACAAATAAATTAGTTTTTTCCACGGTCGGGAGTAGAAATCAGTTTCTATGACATCAAAATTAAAACAGAAGTAGTCGATTATTCCCAAGGGAGTATAATGCTCCCAAGGGAGTTTACATTATGGAGAACGTTTTTCATGCAAAAAAAAGATAACATTGAAATTATTTATTGACATTTAAATTAAATGTTACATTTGTACAATTTTCAAAATTAATATTAGAAGGAATATTACTTTCGCTTACATTTACAGTTTTTGTGATTGCGCTAGTAGTGGTACCTACTAAAACCTGATTAGCAATTTTGGTCTTATTTTCAATGGAGTTCTCGACATAATCCTCAGCGACTGTCGTTGATTTCCAACCAGCATGACGCTTTATTGTCGTGATATCCACGCCAGCATCTGCCAGTAATGTCGCTGAAGATCTTCGTAAGCAGTGACCAGTATAACATGCAGCATCAGGTAATTTTAAATACGAAGCTACTACACTCGGAATTTTTCCCATGGTATTCTTCCCAACTGGCTGCGAACTACATTTTCCTGCTTTGTAGTACAAAAAAGGCGCTTATGCTTGACGTGGGGAGGACGAAGGGACAGGTATTTTCGAAACAATTCAAGCATATTTCCCACATCGGTAACCAGAAAGGTTCGTGGAATCTTTGTCTTAGTGTTTGGAATTTTTACAATCAAGAAAGAGCCTACATCCTCAATATCATCTACAGTTAAATTGACTAGTTCATCAGTTCGACAAGCTCCGGCAATCCCCAGAATTAATCCAACCTATAAAAAATCAAAATACTTAATAATTGAAATACCTAACAACAAAAGTAATCTTACCTTAATCATTAAGAGTTCTTTGTCATCTGCACTTGATAGAAAACGGTCGATTTCACCCTTTGTCAATATTTTCGATTTTTTCGCTTGATATCCGTTACCGGTTCTTTTCAAAAATGCGATCAGCTTGAGGAATTTGCTTATATCTATGTTGTCGTAAATTATCAAGCATGACTTAACCATAGAATATTGCGCTCATAATGTGGAAGACTTGTAACAAAACATTCTCGCTGTATACTTGAACATTTTTCTCGGCGCACCACTTTTTGAACCGATTGTAGGCTATATCGTATAAAGATCTTTACTTTGTAGGCAGCAAATTGCTTATTGCAATATTTGCAGCCTCCACAATCTCTTCCGACTCACAATTATTCATTGTGCAGTAAACAAACTTTAAACTAAACCAAACTAGCACCTTAATTTGACAATTCTTTTTGTTTGTTTATTTTGTAGTTATGACAATAACTCAACGACTACTAAATAAATGCTCAAATCCGAATACAATAATTCTGGTGCTACTTACTTCATAATAACAAAATATGTGTTTTTAAGTTAATGAGACCGTGGAAAAAATAGTATATACCATTCGGGAGAGATGTTATTTTGTCCTCGGTGCATTGTAACCCTCGGGCTTCAAATTGCACCTCTGCCAAAATAACGCATTTCTCTCCCTTATAGTATAATGTACTATTATCCACAATCACCTTATAATCGGACTTTTATCCACACTTATGAACCGTCTAAAGTGATACTTTATCAACTTGTAGAATAAAGTAACTTTATTTCAGTAGTAGAATAAGGAACAAATAGCAAACCTATAATAAATCAAATTAATTTGCTTATTTTATAGTAATACATATTTCGTTTTTTTTGTTTTATCACATTTAACTTCCTTTCTGTTAATAACAACCCTTGTAGCATTGTTGCCATCATTTTCGGAACGCATAGATAACACCTGCCGAAGTTTGTGAAGAATTTGCACAAATTACAGATGTCTTCTTGTAAGAAACAGCTATATTTTCCTTCCAATATTTGTGTTTCATTGAGAACTAGAAATATAAGTGGTGTGAATATTTTTTTTATTAAATTCCAATAATTTTGACTCCACAAATATGATTGTGATGTGATTATGGGTAAAACGTTGTATTGCATCTGTGTTTTAATTGCGTTATCCACTTAAGAGTATTTAAACATTCTTGCGTGGATAAAATGATACTTACAACACATAGATGATTATTATTACTGTCAAATTTAAAAGCCAAAGCCCACTACTTAATTTTTGATTTCGTCTAATAAACACTATTAAAATCTTATTTTAATTAATTCTTTTTTTCTTGATAGCCTTAAAGTGTTTTAAAATGTAACGAGTAAAAAATAGATATATAGCTATACATACTAACCCTATTTCGTAGAAAGGAGCGTGTATGCGAGGCTAGGCACGTAGAGGTCCCTAAGCTCGAGACGAAGTGGGAGATCGACAAAATTTTTAGATTGGGGGTGCCCGAGGGGGTGCCGCTGTTACATAAACATCGGTGGGTTTGCCTTTTGGTATCGGAGGAACCAGACGTTACATAAAAAACAATATTTACCTACCTAGGCACACTGTAAAAAATAAGTTGAGTAAATTTTGTCCCGAAATCGACATCATTAGTTGTTGTTAAAGCAAATTCACATGCGCCCTATATTGTACCTATTGAAGTAGTAACACATTTCGTTGAGTAATCTTCACTCAATTATTTGCTAGCTGAATAAATCCGTTGTCTTATAAGGTATCCTACATACAGCATTGATAGGGGAGACCAGGTACGAAAGTAACATATTTTTGTAAAGCCGGATAAGTAAAAAATTAACAAAGTTATATAAATTTACTTACTATAAGTCGTTTCCTTAGCATTTTATATATAGAAGAAAAATAATATTGAAGTAGTTAAAGTTCATATTGATGTACAATTAATAAAAAAGTAGAGAGCGTACGTCGTTACAACCTACCCAATGGTATGGGTCAAAAGTAACAGAATATGGGGACGTTTGTAACATATGAATAATAGGTAATAACTAGGTATAGAAAGTTAGTATTTACAAGGTATTTGTTAATTGATTATACCTATATAAAAGAAAGTTGTAGTGCAGGTACCTACATAATATATTTTTTTATTTGAAAAAAATAAATAAATAAAAAAATAGAATGAAACAAAAATATAAAATAATAATAATTTTTTTTTGGTAATAACAAAGAATCCTATCCCTATCTGGCTTTTGCACGGTTTTTACGCCAGATTCGTCCATATTCCATATTTGAGATGGACCAAGTTTTTCCCAATCCATAACAATTTTTCCCACGATCTGTTGTTCGTTGTCTTTTGTTAGACATCCTAAATAAAGAGAATGAATTTGTATATTGCCACATAGTATAACAAATACTGAAGTAATTATCTGGATATCTACAGAATTATCAGTTTAAATATGACAAATACGATCATAGGTATTAAATATGAGGGACGGTTGTAACATGTTGCAATCGTCCCCCTATGGCATTGTTACAGTCGTCCCATTACGCATTTTTCACGTGATTGACAGGATACTTGCATAAAACTTTTTTTAACGATTATTTTTAATTAAAATACCATGCTTAGGTTATAGCCAATATTGATATTAACTGAACAAGCCCATAAAATAATTCAAAATAACCTTCAGTTCTAGAATTATGATAGATTAAGATAAAGAATGAAAACTTACTTTGCATGTCATTTTGCACCGTGCAGGTCTTAACTCGAATTAAAACAGACCACGGATATTGGTGTTCAAATAAGTTAATGTAGCACTGCCGACTCTACGATGATATAATATCATAGACAAACCTCTTTAGAAAGACAATAGGCTTACTGTTACAACCAACCCGTGTTACTTTTGTACCCGGTCTCCCCTATTCAGTGTTTTTGCATTGACACTGTAAAAATACAATAGTTATTTACAAAACAAATATTAATTAGCTTTACAAAAAAGTTGTAAAAACACACAAAAAATGCGTTTTTAATAATTTTTTGTATTTATATAGTAGGTAAACGTTATTGCGATAATACACCACTATTTTGGCAAAATTACAATTCATTCACGCATACAATTTTATCAGTGTATGTTATTATCACCTAAATTGAATAAATAAATGTTATTAGTATATATTTGTTGTTTTTAAGCAATATTACTCGCATATTTTGGCTCATCTTATCAAAAACTGTGTTGATAAGCTTAGTTCTTTATAAAATTTACTCAACACCAAAATAACTTTCATTCTTAAATGAGTAGATATCTATCGGTTCTGCAAAGGTTTCTATACCTCCGTAGATATATTAGATACTAAGTAAATTAATAATAAATTTTAATTCAAAACACTAATAATATTTACAGTTTTAGCACTGTCTCTTGAATAGAAGACTGAATGTTTTTAAATTCTATCTTAGTTTTAGGAAAACTACTGTAATAATTAATGTTTCTGTAACAACTATCTATACTCTCTCCGAATTTGCAATCCAGAAAATATTCATATTGGTTAAATTATGGTTCAGTAGAGGGGTAGCTGAATTGAAATTTTGCGAATGTTTTTGAAAAATATTAAAGGAGCATTCAGTTTTACTCAGAATAGGCTCCAAGCAAGATTTCAATAAAGTTTTGCGAGAAATAAGAAATATTGGTACTGCATTGGTTTTGCAATTATAAGGAGAAATATTTAAGTATATGTAAACATTAGATGAAATAAATAAAATATTGCATTTCTATTGTAGGTATATGTAGGCAGTTTATTTGTCGCAAATATTTATCAACATAGCCATTACTGTGTGACATTAAACAGATATCGTTTGTCGTTGGCACAGCCCCAACAGTAAAAGTTTTGTCGCAAATTATTTATAGAAAATGATGGAAAAAGATATTCAGTGCACGCCGTCTGAACATCGGGAAAAGTCGTTTGAAACGTCTTTCGAAATTCTACCACAAAAATCAGTCGAAAAATACAATCGCCACTGAGTATGACATTCATGGAATGGTGCAAGAAACACGGAATTAAAAGATATAGTGAAAATGTGTTACTGGCATATTTTTTCGAGTTATTGAAAGAATATTCTCCTTCTTTAATGTGGTCGTATTATTCCATGGTGAAAGCAACCCTTTCAGCAAAGAATGCTGTTACTATTAGTAAATATAAAAAACTTACGGTTTTTTTAGAACAAAAAGGAAGAAATTATGTCCAAATCCAAATCCCATTCACAAGAAGAAAACAAAGGACAAAGAAACAATTCTGGTTGTTCGTGTAACTAAAACAAGGACCCATAGGTCTTGAATATTTGTGATCACTTCAAAGCTTGAGGGAAATGTAGAATTATTTAACAAATATTTAGCTTTGCCGTCCTAAACAGACGTCCCATGACCGATTTTTCCTAACTTATAAAAATGGTAAATGCACAGTCCATCAGTCAGTTGGAATCCAGGTATTTGTGGAAGTGTAAGACGCAAAATTGCTGACTATCTGCATTTACCAGAACCATCACTTTATACGGGACATGGTTTTCGTCGCAGGTCCGCCACACTCCTTGCCAACGTAGACGACAGTAAGGAAAATTGAAAACTCCGCAGAGGGTGGAAATGCGACACGATTGCAGAATCCTATGTTGAGGAATCTATGCTCAACAAAATGAAAATCGCAAAGAGAGAGATCAAACTGAGAACGTAATTATTACCAATGACAATTCTACTAAAGATTTAAGAACAAATTGTTAATATAGATAGTAACATTGTCAGTTGAAACTCCTTCGACTTAAGGAATTATTTTTTATAATGCGTCAGGGTGTACGTTCACGTTTAAATAATAAAATAAAGTAAATTTGATTTGTACCTATTTGCTGTTATTTTTCTGTTTACTTTGTAAGAATAAAATGTGACGAGTTATTATATCTCAATTATTTTTCTATTACCTATATCCTCTTTTGGACATAACTTTCTAACGAGAACTGAAAACTTTACAAAGTGTTTGTTAGAATGCAATGTATTTTTCAATGAACCACAGAAGTAAATATGTTTGCGAGTAAAAAACTATAAATGGCGCCCGTTGTCAACCTAACAAATTAGACACAAACAAAGCTTAGGTTTACGCCTAAAAGATATTCTCACTTGTTTTCGTGTGGGTACTAAAAATATTTATTTGCGAAAATACGAAGGGATACTACAAGATATATACCTATCAACTTTAGGTAGAAATCAATTTTGTAATTATTCAGTTAAAGCGATTCGTTTTTTTTTCCTGCAAATGGTGTAAAACGACATTAAAAACACCAAACATATCATCGGGAGGTCAATTATCGCAGTTTTTCCATCGGTGTTAGGATCCCGATGCCTCCGGGGCCCCATCGGGGCGCCGCGGTACGGTCCCAATCAGGTCGGGGTCCTCCGCGGAAAAATGCCGAATTTTTCACGTCGGCGGCGGGGTCGTCGACCCCCGCGGAAACTCCTGCGAGGGCCGAAAATCCTCGGGAAAGCACTGCGTAGAAAGCCTGGCCGCGGTCGGCCATCTTAGGCGGTTTCCGCGGGGCGGGGCCATCGGCGCGGCCAATCCTCGTCCTGCTGGCTCGCGTCGCAGGAGCCTTGCCGCCGCGAGAGGTGCTGCCGGTGCGAGCGCGACTCGCATATTTCGCGAACGACGGTTCGCGAGGCCGCCCGACTGACCGGCCTGCCGGACTCATGGCCGTCCGCGATCCGCGAGATTTCGCTAAGTTGGCGACCGTGGCGCGTCACCAAGATGGGGTTCTTTTCGCCGTTCTGCCTTTTTCTGGAATAATTTTGCGAATAATTGCCCGCAATTTTATGCGAAAGTAGATAATAAATTATATATTGTTTTGTTAATTTTCACTTTAATTTAAATCGTAGCTAACCTAACATAATCCTACCTAAGTGACCGTTCCTTTTATTTTTTTTTATTTCAAGGTACCAAGTTGTACATTAACTATTACAACTAACTACAAATATTTTAAAAGGAGATAGAGAAAAATAAAAATTAACGGAATTTTCCATCAAACACTTTCCAAACTTATTTATAAAACAAAATTTTTTTTTTCAAAACTATATTAAACCATTAATATTCGCCGACCCTGATTTTTTGTCAGCTTCGAGGATAGGTCTATGATTGAGTGAGAGTAGTAATTTATGCAGCTTTGAAAGAAAAAAAATATTTGCAAAATGTAGATAATTATTTAATAATCTAATGAGAAACGCGATATGGGTACACAGAGAGGTAGCTCCTACCTTATAGATATTTATTTCCAGGATTTATATTTGGAGAGATTTCAGGAATGATTTCTTACTTGCTTACATTAAAACCTGCCGTTGCAAAGATTTTTTACGTGTTACCTCTCGTTTCTTGAGGAAAACATTGCCACACGTTTACCGCCAAAACATCTTGTTTTTAACAGAATCTGATGCGGTCTGCAGTCGCCATCTGTAAGCCACTAGTGCAAAATGCACTTCGCGCCGATAAATTTTTAAACTAAACTGTTGCTGGGAAACTAGGAAGTAGAAGTAATTTATTTGGCTCCTGAATATACAGCTTTATATAAGTATCATAAAATGAATAGGTATTATAAACCGTCAAGTACATATATAACATTTTACAAAAAGAAAATACAAAATATCATCGTAGTAACATGAAGATGGTACTAAGCATGTAGATAAAAATGATCATTAAAGGTCATATTAGTATAACATGAAAACAAACATCAGTAACTGTTAATACTAATACTAATAACAGCAACAATAATCAACGTTTGCATAAAATAATTAATATTGTTGGAAGCTATAACATCCTGAGATTTTACAGTTTTCTGTAAAAAT
Organism: Monochamus alternatus; assembly: GCA_037114965.1. Taxonomy (NCBI): domain Eukaryota; kingdom Metazoa; phylum Arthropoda; class Insecta; order Coleoptera; family Cerambycidae; genus Monochamus; species Monochamus alternatus. The sequence continues at coordinate 4,431,102 of CM073426.1, read as the reverse complement.
TTCTTAGATTACTTATTCCACCTAAGGTTTGGTTAGTGTTGTTTGGTGTTTGGAAAGTATGCAACTAGCGATGCATAATGTCAAATTGTCATCATAATCAAATCCTGGTTCAATATTAGTGACTAATTTTTAGTTTTAAACGTTTTATAGTAATTAAATATAGGTACAGGTACAGATATTTACCTACAACATGGTTCGCTGTATGATATGCGCTGTTTGTTTTTCTAGAGTCAAGGGCAAATCCAACAGAGTTAGAAAATCGTACACGATTTTACACAAGCTCTGGACTGCCGCAGGTGCATTGTATGAGAAGGTATTCATTACATTAAATTTTCAATTTTCTTAGAATAAAAGGGTATTTACTTAACACGGTATGTGTATTGTGTTAGTGGATAATTCTGACGGACTTGTAATGAGTGAAAATACTGAAAATGTAGTTTTGGCAGTGTGCAACGAAGGAACAAATGCAAAATACTGCAGCTAACCGGAATAACTGTTATCAGTCAGGTTTTTACTATCTATTATTAATAAAAATCTTTATTTTTCCGACAATCTTCTACTAGTTTGTTGGCTTATTTTAGTCAATTAAGAGACAGGGTTTAGGGAAGTCCAGTACAGTAGCGGAGAGGTATATAGAAGACTCATTACAAAATAAAAAGAGCATCGTAAGCCAAATTTTGTCTAAAATCCTACGGATAACATTGCTCCCTACCAGAGTACAAGTATCTCAGAAAAAACTATGTACTACTACAGCTACTAATGACATTTATACTGTACATTTAATTAAGTAAATAAATACTTGGATTTAAAATTTCTTATTAATTTTATATTTTCACACTAGTATTAAAAGTAAATCACTTGCTAAACTGACTTTAAATACCAAGTATACAGAGTAACTACCACCACGTATAACAATTTTAAGACAATAAAAATATTTCGAAATTCTAGCTCGATGTTTAAAAGATGGGGCAGCACCCTCTTTTCCTTCCGAAAATGTACGCTTATGATAACCTACTACCATGCGATACTTTATAGCGTCGTCAAATATAGAAACTACGAACATTTATGTTAATAATAATATCTTATAAAAGTTATCCGGTTAGCTACAGTATTTTGCATTCGTTTTTCAGTCTTTCGTTCCAAATTTTCATCCATTACAGGTCCATCAGGATTACCCACTGACAACAAAACACAAACTCGGCGTACAGTGAAATAAAATGACCATTTATTCTAAGAAAATCGGACGAAAAGATTAACTACTAATATATAATAGAAAACTTTGATTGCATCCTCGGCAGTCTTTAATTATAAGCCTTGTTTGATAACAATTTTTACCATTTAATATTGTCCAAACGTCAAATGTATTAAATTTGGAAATTATTTTAAGGGCGATTCCGTTAACGCATATTTTGCTCCTCTCTTAAAATATTTGTATTTATGATTTACAAAGTAATTGAGTTGTTGAAGTGGCAATAAAACATTTTATATTTCTTGATTTTATTAAAAAGATATAATACAAGTTCAAACCACAACCAAGTTTTCTAATAAAATTGGCTCTAGTTTAGTTTAGTTTTTAAATTATTCTATTAATGAATTTAAAAACAAAGTAACACACTGGTACATCATAAATAACAAAATAAAAAAGGCATTAAAGATGTATTTTGGTGTAATAATAATAATAACAACTATATATATGAATAGTCAATGTCTATTACTTAAAACTAAGATAAAACGCCATCAGTAATGAATGATGGAAGATCGTTTGTGTACAGATGGAATAAAATTGGGCCTGGTGTTGAGCCCTGTGGTGCCACTATATGTGGCACCACAGGACTCTCCACAACCTCAATACATTCAATAAGCCATAAAATTAGTATAAAGCAGTATTAGTTGACCTACTCCGCAGGAAAACCATGTTATGCATCAGTAAAAATCTCTTAGTTATTAATGAATTTTGGAAGTCAAAAATAATTTTTCAGAATTTTATCCTTTATGTATACATTACATAAGGTTGAAGTTGCAATATTACGCCTATAAATTTTGACAACGGTGACGTCATGAACTGAAGGTAGGAGAGGTTACAATTTAAAGTTTTTTTTTTCGAAACTAGGCTGGATCGCACTAACTAATTTTAGAATCGTGTTCAGCACCCTTGAAAATAGGGGGGTAGACATTTTTAAATTAAGATCGGAGAGATTTCCGCTAATGTAAATAATTACCGTTTCTTTATTAATACATTCTTTCTTTCTTTTTTTTAAATCAAAAATTCTATGTTGCTGATGTGCCTGGAAATGTAAGTCACCAGTTATCCCCCTCCTCTTTCCCCGATCGAGGAAGACTCGATATCGCGATATCGACAGGGAAAAAGTTACTCGGTCCGAAATTACTGCGAACGTAAGTAAATCGGATTTATTGTTTCGGGGAATGGAAGTGCGCTACGCCTTTATCTCCGGTGACGTAAAACGCTTCGCACGCAGATCGGGCGTCACTCGAGCCATAATAATAACAATAACAAGTCGAAGATACGGCGTTTGTTGTAATCCGCGGCGAATCGTCGGCGTCCAGGTGAGTCCTGACCGGAGTCCGTCTCGCGCTTATCTGAAAAATCGAGAACGCATTCCGATTCGAAACATTAGCGAATTCCGATGCGGAGGACTTGGCGATTTCTGCGACGCAGTTCGAGTCGGCCTGTCCCCGCCCGCGAGCCCCCCCTCGCGGTGTAGGTCGGGGAGATAATTTTTTTTATTCCGGCCGAATGGAAAGTCTACTCCGCGCCAATATAAATTTTACCGGAATGACTTTGTTAGTAGCAGTGTGGTGGAAATAGGTGTAGGTAGGTGTATTTATTATTTGAAGATCGCTTCACTACACTGATAAAAATGTGTCTGTAATTTCAAGTAACTTTACGTTGGCTGTACATTTTGTTTAACCTGAATAGTACAACAAAAGCGAATTTAAAAATGTATTATATTATTTTTGTAGCCATATGAAGAGTGTATCGACAGATGAAGCTCAAAATAGGGAAAAGGTTAAATTTTTAATGTCATGGAAAACAGTTCCTGTTCTGCCTGGTAAAATGTACAAAGGTGCAGGTTTAAGCTAGTCAATATAATATCCAATCTACTAACAAATTATTAGAAATACAGTAGATTTTATTATTAGAATTCATAAATACACTATGCGAGTCACGTTTTTATTTCTAAATAGTTAACAAGGCCTTGTCAGTAGCAGAAATAACTTTTGTGTATGAAGTTTTTTTTAGTGGAAGTTGTTTTTCCATCCTCTAAATGTGAATTATCCAACCTTCTCTGTAAAAGTGTATTGTTCACACATCATCTAAAAATGTATTGCGATATATTCATTCGCATTAGAACATATATTGAATATTTTCTCTGAAAATACTACATAATTATTCTTGAAACATCAGTATATATTCCTTAGTTTTTGCAAATATTTACATATGTCTGTGTGAAAATAAATATTTTTATTTCGATATTTAGTTACAGTAAATTTATAATTACAGTAACTACAACTAATGTTAAGATCTGTTGTAAACTATTATTATTACACACAAAGATAAATGTGTTGTTTGAAATTAATGTTGTATGGTTTAGAGACACAGGATCATGCATCTTTGATGGTAACACCTAAACGATGTACCATTTCAGTTTCCATTATACCATGAATTGTATAACGTTTAAATTAGACACGTAACAAAATATAGTCTTTTACGAATATACCACAGAAAGTACGTATTAATATACTGTGCATGGTTTGTTTACCACAGCTTAAAACAACTAAAACACATAGGTTATAGGTTAGATTGATGTGCTTCTGGGTATGTGCAACACATGAAAAAGTTTAATAAGAAATTGAGTAAAAGTAAATAATTCCCATGTAGTACAATGTATTAGGTACATACCACATTATTCCTAAAATTTCCTAATTTTGTTACTGTAAAAACACAGCCATTAAAAATGTACCTAGTGAAAATAGATAGTTAAAATAATAACTCAATTTTATTTTCAACATTTTACACCAGCAGTAGATACCAACTTATTTTCTATGCCAAAATGAAATTCTGTTTTCTACATCTTAAATGGGCGTTTAAAGTGACAGATTGGCATTAAAAATATTAAAAATAGGTCTTACAGAAATATTTCTTCTCAATTGTCTGGTCTAACCTGACCCTTGTTTAAAACATTTTTGTATGTTTTCGTTGTAGGATAACCAAAGAGATGGAACGATGAAAGATTATTCAATTTTTTATTTTCTAATTTGAATCACAATCTCAATTTTGAAGATATTTTAGATTAAATTCACCATTGGATAATAGTATATTATTCAACGAGCATATAACGATGGCTGAAATTCACGAGGGTGAAGGTTACTGCACGAGCCATAAGTGAGTGAATTTCGACCATTCTATGCCAGTAGAATACTTACTATACTTTGTCTACGACTATTAAAAATATTTTAGCAAACTTTTTACTGACAACATTACATGATATTTTCAACATGAATTTGGCAAACAATTCAAAATAGTCAGAACACCTTACTTTCAAGTTTGACATTTGTCGTTCACTTGATACATTTAAAAATGCAAATAAAACTTTAATTAGTAAACTATCATCATTCGAAAAAATGTTAATATTGTCGTAATTGGTATAGTGCGTAGCGTTTGGTTTTCAAACAGTAGGTTGTTTTTGTTTTGTTAGTTCATTCACGATTCTTTGAAATTAGTGAATAATGATTTCATTATTCACCAGTGAATAATGGATAGTATTATTTATGGAACGTATGTATAATTAATATTTTATAAGATAGTCGTGGACATAATCCTTAAATAAGAATGTCGTTAATAGACACTGACTTTTAAATTTTTGAAAAATATGCATTTAAATTTATATATATATATCTGAAATACAAAAGATAGAATTTTTTCCAGGTAATATTTCCTATATTGTTACTTTATGATTTCACATATTACTCATCTTTTTTTTTTTTTTGTTTCAATACCAAATATGTAGTTCATACTTGGCACATCTATCTACAAGCATATTTATAATTTCCATGTAGTTAGTCAGTGGTATTATTAAAAAACAGCTAAGCAATCAAATTTCACGGAACTGTATTTAACATTTTATTTAAAGACTGCCAGTTCCAAAATAAAATATTTCCTAATCAACTAATCACTTCTGGGAATAATAACGGTTTTAGCCCGGAGTACATCAATTTTAATTGTGTATAATAGTTATTTCCGCTCTATATTTCCAAAATATATAATTCCCTGACGTCATACATATTTCAAGTTTTTTTCCTGAAGAAGTATTGGTATTACGTCTATTTATTAGTGGCACTTTTACAGAATTCAATTTAGGAACTTAATACATTCTTTATTGTTTGCTTCACGATTGCTTCGGAATGATCTGGCAGATCAAGAAAATGATTCAGTTCCATTATAGACAATTACCGTACTATTTGCAACAGACCACGGCCTAAATAATATTGTCGATATGGCGTGGGAGCATCTCAAATCCCTACTCGATAAAATAAAATCTTTGATAACCATTGCGGGACATTGTTCAAACTGACGCAACCAATCATTTAAAAATATATCTGCTAATAACTAGATGTTGTGTAAAAATACGTATGTAAACAATTGTAACACATTTCATACGTTTTGCTTATTATGAGGATATGTTAAATGACAGAAACATTTCAAACGAATTCCTGAAAGATACTGAATGCAGTTGCAGTTGGCGCAATCAATGATCGTGACGTTTCAGAATACTTGAAACATTTTCAAAAATGTGCAGGGTGATTTAAATCGGTACGTTTTTGAGGAAGATAAAACAAATCTAGATGAATCGTTCAACGGATGTTAAAGACTAATAGGTATCATGACTACAAAATTCACAATTTGGAGTATTTGCCTGAGCATGACACTGAAATGGACCGAATGTTATAGCTCAAATTGTAGTAAATGTAGAAACTGTTGATGCAGAACTTTTTTCGGCACGTTCTTTGGACGGACGAAAGGCGATTTGTCAGTAATGGTTTGCCAAACAGGCGCAATGAACACTACTGGTCCATTGAAAATCCCCACATTGTAAATCCAATCCAAAACCAAAGCCATTTTGGAGAAATTGTATGGTGTGGCATTATCGGTAGGCATTTAATTGGGCCTAATTTTTATGAACATACATTGAACATCGTGCGTTACCTAAATTTCCTACAAAAACTTCTTGCACTTCTGGAGAATGTGCCTTTGCAGCTAAGGAGAAACGCATGGATTCATTAGGATTGTGCAGCAATATTTAGATAACACTTGTCCAGAAAAACGGATTGGGATTAATGGACCTATTCAGTGCTCCGAAAGTCATCATATCTAACACTTATCGATTTTTTTATGAGAGATTTTAAAAAATAAATTATCATTTGAAAGAAAAAATCACAAACCCTTGTAATGAGTTAAAAATGATAATAGGTTATATAGAGAATAGTTTGTGATATGTAAGTAGTGTGAGGGCATTTGCCTCATTTTTTAAGTTTAGTATTGTAAGTGTAACATACCTGGGTTCGTTCAACATTGTTGAAAGAGGAAGCATTTGGCCAAGATTTACCTACGTTGTGTTTATTGATATTATTTATTAACTTACCTCGAATGTGTTACATATTTACGCAATTAGGGAGATTTGAGTAGTTCTAAATAAAACAAAACAAATTACTAAACACACCTCGTTTATTAGTTTTCTGTCAATGGTGTAATAGTCTACCTAACCACCTATCAGTGCCGTACTCAGCCTTGAATTCACGGGGGAAAAGAGCACGACAGAGAAAACCCCGACCACAATTCAAAAAAACGCTGTCGCTATTGCAATGAGAATAATAATGATAACAATAATAAAAATGTATCTGTACTTCAGTACTTGAATACACGGTAATATAATCATAATTCTACATACAAAACTGAAGAGTGTTTTGGTTAGTTAGCCGACTTGCGTCAGAAGGTACTGAGGTCCCATACGGAAGGCTACCCAGCTAGTAGTTGAGAGGTTGAATAAAAATCTCTAATCATATCTCATGCATCATTTGTTTTATCGGATGTTTGTCCAGTCACGGGAGAAAATATTAATAGAATCACCAAGACTCTTACAAACACCTGTCAAGCAAACCGCTAATTCAAGTAATAAAGTAGTAGTCGTAGAAGATTAATAATAACTTACAATACCATTTACAACAGCATAACTTCGACTCAAACTAAAATTATACATATAATTTCAACAATAAATCAACAAGTACTGTCTTACCTCAAAATTATAATAAAATATAATGAAACTGTAATAAAATATTGAACAGACAAGAAAATAATAAAAATAACACAATGACATTCAATCTGTAAATACAATATACAAAAACAAGTTACTGTAAAGTTAGAACAGATGCACCACTTATCACCACTGTCTTCCAGCCAACCTGCCGAAGTCTCCAAACCCAACTAACTACCCGTTCGATCTCGCTCTGCGTTCCCGTGGTTATTATTTCTTCGTCTACAGTTTCCCCTCTAGCTAATGCATATATAATATTCTACACAGAGTGTTATTCATTCAGCAGTACAGATGTAACAAAATATTTAGCTAAGTGGATTCCCACAGTATTGTGTTAACTGTATTAAAGAATTATCGAGTTTTGTAATCCTTTTATTTATTCTTAATGACATTTATAATTTTAAACAAGGAACATTCAATTATTTTCCAACGACTACTTGATCCTTCCACCGCTAATGTGATTTTTAGGTGGTATTTCTTTTGAGACTCTTTTGGGGCGATATTGTTTATAACTTGATATTGAAAATGGAGCTTAACTCATGCAATTTGACACCACGTGTCCCAAGTGTTAGCCATGGTTTGGGACACCATGTCCTGTACTAAGGCAAGTCGATTTAAATCACATTATGTTTGTCCAAGGAACGCTCTGTATTTAGATAAATTAGCATAAATCGTCGAATTTTGTCCTTAAGTATTTAAGGACACTCTCTATACTACGAATGAATGTATGAGACGCTTTTCTGTAACGCCAAACACTTGAGTGTGTGGCTGCGGCCAGTTGGCACCCCCGGCTCGCACGAGGAATGGCGCCCTGGCCTGGGGCCCATACATTAATTGTCGCTCAGACGGTCCTTCTCGGAATCGCCGTAACGTTGAGCTTGCCTGTTGCGGTACCCGGCGGAAGGCGAAGGGTAGGTACCGCTGCTTCTTCGGGCCGGATCTCCGCCAATGGAGCGGCTCGGCGGGCCCGCGGGGTGCGCGCGCACCCTAATCGGACCGCTTCGCCTTCGTCCTAGCCCAAACCGACTTCGCTAGTCGTTTTCCCGCCAATTCTTAGAACGGTGCCTCCTAGGTCAGATGCCACGCCGCGCCACGTGGTGCTGCGTACGGAAAAAAACTCGCAACATGGTACCGTGTCCGTCGGTGGTGGTTTTGGCGTGTCACTAATCGTGGTTTTCTTGGTTGTTCCAGGCAAATGGTGGCCAGGATCGTACAGGACTTGTTCAGGACTGCCTCCCCGGACGTGCTTGCCCGGGACCTGCCGGAAATCATGAAGGTGCTCACCAGGATAGGAGATGGTAAGTGGATCAATTGATTTTATTTAATTAGACTCGTTTTTTACCTTTTATTCGATCTTAGTCGATTCACGATATTATTCGATTAGTTTCGATATATTTGATACAATTTTTACATTTACTTGTTTTTTAAACGATGTTATTATAATTGGTATGTAGGCGTGTACATATTTACTATGTTTTTTAAGAGCTGCTGCCGTTACAATTCGATTCATTTAGCCTGCATGATGTATTTTTAACGCTGCTCAAATTAGATTATTATTAGTTTTATTTTCGGAATCCTATTATAATTATTATTATTTGTGACTGTATGAGGGTATCCAACACGTGTATCCTCCCCTTCCAGTGGCCACCGCCATGGGCGTACCCAGTGGAATGCGCAAAGGGGGGCCGTTTCTTAACCGGTTGTAATCTAGAAGAGGTTTGTTTGCGTTGATGTTATTATTATAATTTTATGGTCGGTACGAGGGCCAATGGAGTTTATGATGTATATTTTCGGGAGTGTATGAATGATATATAACATAAAAGTGTTTGTATCTTTATACAGGCTGATTCAGAACTTATTTAAAAAAACATAGATACCTTTTTTGATTTTCAATTTACAACCGCTATTCCATATATTTTTTTTGAAAATTTTGAAGGACTGTATCTCCTAAGGGTTGAACATTTTATTAAGGCATTTTTTTATGCAAACGTGTTCTATTTAGTTGTAGATTTACCGATATCATATGTGCTACTTTTGTGAAAACACTGTATACAGGGTGTTCGGAAATAAATACAACATAGAGCAAAAGTAGATTCCTGACGACAAAATAATGCGATGTTGCAAAACTTACCTTGGCCCAACTTTCGTTCAAGGGAAATCAGTTACAAAAGAAATTGTTCTATAGGAAGGTTCTACACAAGATTACTAGTATATAACCAATTTTCTTTTTCCGCGGAAATGTTTCGTTTTCCGGAAAACTCGAATTTTTCTTATATTATATTTTAACTGAAAATTTCCTCAAAATTTTCTTTTTTAAATGTCTTTTTATTACATGCTGCTGTAGAAATACAAAATTAATAAAATTGCGGCTTTGATTTGATGTAAAAATGTAAAAATTTACGGAAAATTTCCATTTTCCTTCGACTTTAGAATAAGGGAAATCAGTTATAAAATTGATAATTAGATAATTTGATTTGACTACTAATTTGCGCTTTAATGATATATAATTTTATATACAGAAATTATTTTTTTTAAGGAAAATATTGAGGAAAATCATTTACATATTCATGTTGTTTAGGGTTTTGTCAATAACCGATGGTTAATTAGTATTAGTATTCATGTTTTCTGACTTTTGTGAATAAACGAATGTTATTAAAGTTATAAAAAGTAAGTGGATTTGTAGCATTTTATAAAAATTGAGCGCGCCCGGTCGACGTTTCAAAATCCGCGCGCGCTCGCTTCGCTCGCGTATATTAATTATATCCACATAGATGTTTGTTATATAAATATAAATGTTAAATAAAAATCATGTTATTTTGTAAGAATTCTGTATGTATTTAAAAGTTAAGGTATCTTTTGTGGCAATATTATGGCGGATAATAATTTTTATGTTGAAACTATTTATTTGAAAAATCTCCATATTCTGATTTTATATAATTAATGAGTTCATCCATCGGATCTAGACTGTTTTTCTTACAATGGCGTTTCCACAAGTACTCACGACGACATGATCCGTTGGGTATGAGTACCGTCTACAGCAACGAATATAACACTATGGTTAACAGTCTAATGCCATATTTAGTGAATCTCTCATACGCTTTCCACATATTGGAATGTATAATAGACCATTTCTCTACATGTTATTCCAAAAGGAGAATTAACGTGCCTGCATCCCTTTTATTTTCGGGGCAAATTACCATTCTTAAGTCTTCTGAGTTATCGGCAGTCATTCCGAATACCCAGGGACCTTCAACTACACTTCCTCTGTTATATTTTCGTTTACCAAATTTGAATTTTTGTATTCAGAAATACGTTTAGAATTCAAAAATAAAAATTGGTCACATTTTTCTGCTTTTCTACTCTTTTTCCATATGGGTAATGAAAATGACGCATTTCCGCGAGAAAATGTTTGCGTTCCTGTGTTAAGAAAAATGTCTATAATTCACAGCAAAAAATATTTTTTATGTAACTGATTTCCCTTTTTCTAAAGTCCACAAAATTTCCTTTATTATGGAAATGACGCATTTCCGCAGGAAAATTTTTAATGTTTCTGTGTTCAGAGAGGCCTCTGAATGATGTTTGTTATTTGTTTTTTTTCATAGCTGATTTCCCTTAAACGAAAGTTGAGCCCTTACCTTAGTTAGAAGTTGATGGTTAAAAAGATACAGGGTGTCAAAGATAAAATTTTATTTTCGATATTTCTAAATAATTTTTTATAAAATCCAAATATTTGCATATATTTCAGAGGTTAGGGGTTTTTGGGGGCGAGAAATTCAAATTTGTTTCTAATTAATTCTATGGTAAGTTTGGCAACATCGCATTATTATGTCGTCAGCGTTGCATTTATTTCAGGTTACTGTATAAAGCACTGTATAGCTACTATATTCTGGAACATAAAAACAATGCAATTATTATCAGAAATGGGAGACATTTCCACAACTTCTATATTCAGCTGTCCTTCCGCGCGACGCCTATGAAGCCGGCGTAACGCCTCTGGCCAATTCGATTCCGATATCAGCACCATACGAACGTTTCCGACCGCGTCTGCGGTCTTCCGACAACCGTTTTACTGATTACCGATTATCAAATTCCCAGATCGTTGCTTATCGTAATAAATTTTAATGAATGGGACGGCCGCGTCGCAGTTTCTGTTCCCCAGGTTGGCAACGCGCGTCGCAGCTGCCTTCCCATTCCTAGAATAACTGTTTCAGTACGTTCCTGGGAAAACTGAGAGCGTCTTGACTTGACTTTAGGTGAAGCGTGAGGCACCTGTACGTTCGGCCCCCACCCTTTGGCGTACCTTAACGTAGCGCACCTACAGGGTGTCCTGGTGTATCTTGTTGCTCTACATAATGATCCCGAATAATACTAAAAAAAATTGATGTCTTACATATGAAATTTTTTAATTTAAGCTTTTCTGGAGGAGTTACGATTAGGGCTGTCAATCCCGGAAAAAAAAATCGATACCGAGATTTCGGGATTCGAAATTTATAAATCCCGAATCCTGGGATGGACTGCTGTCGGCAATGTCCATATATTATGAAAAATTAATATTATTTTGTTTTATTTGTTTAAAAAGGACAGAATGGTAATATAAAGAAAGCGTTATATTATAATTAATAGATACGAATACCTAAATCATATATGTGTTCAATTAAGTCGGCACCATATGGGGAACTTTTTTATTATTGATTTTATGAAAAAAAAATTCTTGATGAAAAGTTCTGCATTGCCTAAAAAATTTGTCAAATTTGTGACGATTTTGGTTCTTTCTTTGTACTCTTCATTGTATTCTGTTGGAAGAAACCAAAGTTAAACGACAGTTCTTTATCCATTCAACTGACAGTTTACAATTGGCATTCACAATGTCAGAACAGTTGTGAAACGTTGTATTTGTAGTAGTGTAGTGTATCTGTACACTGATAAAAATTATTAGTGATATTACACAGTAGATTGTTGAAGCATTCTAAAAACTCCTGGAAATAAATATCAGTAAGGTAGGTGCTGCCTCATTAATTAATTATCTACATTTTGCAAATATTTTTTTTTCTTTGACAACTGCGTAAATCGATACATGTGACAACGCAGTGACTTGACACCTTTGGTTTGTAGCATATACCTAACCTCGAGGTTGACAAAAGGTCAGAGTCGGCGAATAATAAGGGTTTAATGTCTGTAGTTCCAAAAATTTGTTTTTCGAAATTTGGAAATTTTTTGATGGACAATTCCGTTAATTGTTATTTTTCTCTATCCCCTCTTAAAATATCTGTACTCAGTTATAGTTAACCATGTATGCAGTAAAATATCTATATTCGAGACCAGAATACAGGGTTAACTATGACTTAGTACAAATATTTTAGGAAGGGATAGGGAAAAATAAGAATTAACGGAATAACCCTTTAAAAAAATTCCAAACTAATTTATAAAGCCAAAAAAATTTTTTTTCGATATTATTTTAAATCTTTATTTAACGCCGCCAATGTTAACTTGCTTGTTGGTTGCATACTCTACAAGCATGCAACAGTCGCTCGTCAGTCAGTATCGCTGTCATGTCATAATTGAATTCCTGTGTTTACGTTGTAATTTTGTGTTCTTCTTCAGTTTTTAGTGCCTTATTTTAATTTTTAAACGTTTTATAGTTATTAAATAAAGACATTCGTGTTGAGTGCAGATACTTTCCCACAATATAGTTCGCCGGTTTGGTTTTCTAGGTTATGGGACAAGCTGCCGCGGTTACATTAAAACGTCTATTACCTATTCCTTTCGATTTTGTTATAATAAATAGGCATTTTATCTAATTGTACCTACGGGAATGTCTGTTATCGGTAGTGAGTGGCTGTAATGAGCGAATATGTAGTTCTACCAGTTTATAACGAAATAATGGAAAACGAATGCAAAATACTGGAGCTAAGTGGATTAATTGTTACCTATCTATCAGGTATTATTACTAATAAGAATGTTAATTTTCGTTTCTACATTTAGAAGTGAAAAAAAAACGACGATGGTAGTAGATATTGTTGACAGACGTAAGTTTTATCTATGGATCTAAGATCTCAGTCGGTTCTTATCATAGGCGCCGACTTTCCGTAGGAAAAAAGGGTTTTGCCCCATTTTTTAAATATCGAGCTAAAATTCTGGAATAATTTTTTTATTGTCTTTTAGGCTTCCCTGAGCACGTGGTTAAAATTTTTGTACTTAGTCTTAGTTAACCCTGTATAACTTATGATTATGAATTTTTAGCATAGTAAAACTGTATTTTTGTACATATTATGAAATGGAATTTGACAAATTTGTATTTAAAAAAAAATTGTAATTTTACATGCAAGATGTGAATACGATATTCATATGGAGATTCTTACAATACAGTATGGATTTGGTATTTTTTACATTAATGTGAACAACACGTAAATTGACAATAATTTTTATCAGTGTACTACTTATAAATAGGCACATTAATTTAATTTAGACGGTTCCAAATCTCTCCTAACCGACACATTCAAGAGGATCCAGTAACTGGTTTTATACATTTTTCTCGAGTTTTGTTGTTTCTTCCAACGTAATCCGTGGAACCAGGCCGGAAGGACGCAATAACGAGTATGCAGATTCCTTATCTCTTCGGATATTATAATATGTATATATGAAATAACAAAAAAACAACAACAATTTCGAGATACACTTAGGCGATGCCGCTCCGCTTCGCAGAAACAATAACAATTATTGCGCCAACAGGAAATATTACGAATAGTTAAACTTTCACATGACATTAGAAAATGATTCATTCGCCAACAATTTTTTTCAACGCCGCTGACCCGCGCGCGCCTTTGGACGCGATCTACGACACTCCGCGCTCGGAACGGGGGCTATATTTAAATCGCCTGCCGCATATATAGTCCGTTTCGGGTCAGGCGTCTACATAGTTTGCCGCCGACGTAACCGCTCCAGGACCGGACTCGACAGTTTCGACGCCTACTATCGAAATGAATGAAATAAAGTTTGGAAACCGATAATTTATGCATAACATTAAGGATAACATAAATGTGCCAATTACTGCTCAATAACAGTTTTAAAAAGATGTTTTCTGAGGATTATCCAGAATATTTTTTTCCAGTACCTTTAAAGCAGGCAGATGAAACATAAGATTACAAAATTCCTTCATAGTTCCGAAGAATTTGATCAGGTACCAAATAATACACACAATGTCCAAAAGTCTTGGACTGCCCCTCATTCTTGTTAAAGAAATGTTTTTGTCAGAAAAACCAAATACATTTATAAAAGTATATTGTTTTCTGAATCTTTTTTTTGTGTGCGATAAACTGAGTACTTAGAAAATTAAAAACCAGAAAATGTGTGACATTTTTAATAAAATTTATTAAATCAAAAAGAATAAACAAAGCAAGTTCTCTACTTGACTAATAGTCGGTATGACCTCCACCACGTTCCAATGGCTTATTGACACGCTGTGCACTAAGATAATCAAACGGTTAACGATCTTTTGCGGAATATTGTTTCATTACTCTTCTGCCGTCACGACCAACTCATCTGCAGTCTGAGGTAGAGGAATATGATTATGAATGGCTCTAGCAACGAATTCCCACGTTTTCAATAGGATTCATGTCAGGAGAGTTGGCTGGCCAATCTAATCTATTGATATGTCCTCCTTCGAGTGTCTCTTGAACTCTTCTTGCTCGATGTGGTAGAGCGTTGTCCATAAACACAACATTTTCACCTAATTCAACACGTAGAAGGGTAGATAATGGGCGTAATAACTTGTTCGATGTAAATTTGATTGATCATATTCTGTGGTATGCGAATTAATGGGGTGTGGCGGTTGAACTTTATTCCACCCCAAAACATTACGGTATCCCCTTCGTACGGAGCAACTTCACGGGGAAAATGAAGTCGCTGTTGACGACCTGGTTCTCTCCAGGCTCTTTGTCGATTGTCATCAGTAACTAGCCCAATTGTGGTTTCGTCTGTAAATAAGACCTACCGCCACTGCCGTAAAAGACAACCCCTATGCTCTCGCGTCCACTGGAGACGGGCAGCACGATACCTTGGAAGTACAGTGGGGACCCGTAATGGTCTTCTAGCACATAAATTTGCGTTGTGGAGTCGTCTTCGAATAGTAGGTGTCGATATAACACGGCGAAACCTTCCTTGAAAGTGGGCCCTGATTATAGCTGAAGCTGTGCGGTGTCTACGGGCATATTGTATCAAATACCGATTCTCTCTTCATTAGGTACTCGAGGACGTTCATTACGTGGTCTGTTTTCCATTGTATCAAATTCTTCATATCGGTGTACTATTCGTACAACAGATTATATAGGAATGCCCAACATGTTCGATATCTGATGAAGCAGTCATTCTTGCTCGGGTAAACGCAGAAATTTCACCTCCTGGCATAATAATAATATGCCGCCCCATCTCCCGCACAAGTTTCCGACTTCTTTCAATTCCGAACTGTCCAGAACTAGTTAGTCAGTTCAGTTGTTAATGTACTTTCGGCGATTGCGACGTAATACAGAGTTGGTCGAATATTTTTGACAGTTCTGAACCGGTTGTTGACGAAGGCTGTTGGAACAGACCTTGTGAACAAAAATAGTCCACAAGCTGACACAGTTTGATCTTATCGTAGCTGTCGGAGCTGCGATATTGCCTTTTTAAATTGAAGGTCGCGGCGTTGCCAAATCTCACCTACCGTCCCTAGATTTAAATACTAGTACAATTGATATTCTTCGTCTTGACAATAAAGGATCTTTTTGTAGTCATATACATATGTCTATATAGAATCTTCATCGGCTTGTTTATATTCGCTTCTTCGTGTTGTATACGTCCGAATTGCAAGATGCCGTATACTTTAGAGCCCGGCCGGTCGTTTCGAAAATTTATAATTGTCCGCATACGCCCGCGGTACGTGACAGTTTTATCGAAGTGAGGAATTTTTCCAGTTGTTGACGTTGCGCTGTTGCGTTGGCGCCTGCCTGCGAATGGCAAGTCGGGCCCCGTTCGTGCGGCTCATATCGCGTTGGCCATGCAAAACAACTGAAAATCTCGGCGACGCCCAAGCGGCTTCTCCTCTCTGGGACGCGGCAATTTTGAAACGGTAACTCGCACCCTATCGGCTAATAAATGAAGAGCATTTGTTTATTTTAGCCATTTTTCGGTCATTTCAGCGATTTTCTAACGTTGCAATATACAAAAATGTAATATTTCATATGTAGCGGAGCGTATCTGGCGCACATTTCATACCATATAATACGAACATCTCAAATTCTATTGCCGTGTTGACTAGAGCTGTCAAACCCGGGATCTCGATTTTGCTAATTTTCAGCCCCAAAAATCCCGGGTTGCCGCCAGCTTGGTTTCCGGGATTTTCAGGTTTGACAATTTTATAGATACGTTGCGGTCTAATGTGAAATATGAGGCTACAGAATAATTAATCAATACACAAATATTATATTTAATTTAGTGACCAGTTCTAAAAAATTGGACATTGATCACATTTTTACAAAGTAATAACTGCTTTACAGTCCAATAGATATTTTTAATAATGTTGACTATACAGGGTGTTAAAAAAGAGTGTAAAATATTTCAGGAGGTGATAGTATGAACCAAAATAAGCAGAAAAGTCTTAATAAACATGGGTCCGCAAAGTAACGGTTGCGGAGATATGGACCACTATTCATTTTCAAACATTTTATTTTATTAGGAATAAACCGACAAAGGAAGCTTTTAACAAACAAAAAACAAAGTTACAAAAGATGTTCAAAGTGCCCTCCTTCCATTTCCAAGCAGACACGACATCTTTGTCTCAACGATATTCGAACTCTTTCGAAAACACCCTCCTTGGTTTGGATTTCTTGACACTTTTGATTAATCCGTAGCTGCAGCTCTTCCAGGCTATTTACAGGAGTACCATACACTAATGTCTTCAAATATCTCCAAACAAAGAAATCTAGAGTGTTCAGATTAGGCGATCTTGGAGGCCATAAAACAGGTCCGGCCCTTCCTACCCATCTATGTGGAAAAGTTTGGTGTAAATGCTCTCTAACGGCCATGGAAAATGAGCTGGAGCACCATCATGCTGGAACCACATTGATCTTCCGGATAAATTGCACTGTTTGCTCAAGGAACTGGTATTACGCAATCTTTGGTAAATTCTTCCAAACATGCGTTGTGAAGGAATCTGGCGATTTGGATAAGCGTCAACATAAAGACGTCGCGCTTCGTTGGCGTTCCCATTAGCACGACCATACATGAAATGCATGTCTGTGAATTTTGCGTTAGAGTAACCAGCCATAGCGAAAGAAAACTTGTGCACTGAGAACAACTGTCAAATACGTACTGTTTATTTCACTACACATCAACCAACTATTATAAGAAAATACACAACGTTTTTGCAAAATAAAAAAGGGACTAAAAAACATAAAACATTCAATATCTCCGCAACCGTTACTTTACGGACCCATATTTATTGAGACTTTTCTGCTTATTTTAGTTCATACTATTACCTCCTTAAATATTTTACATTCTTTTTAACACCCTGTGTAAAAGCAAGGTCTGAAAGAGTCTATGTAGCCATTTCAGCCAGATTCAAATACAAATAAAAAATTTTCGTTATTTTCTACTTTAACCAAAGGCACGGAATAATACAGGGTGTTTCAGAATGATGGTCAAATATTAAACCCGTGTATTCCACAAACCATTTCAGAGGCATCTTCATAAAAAAAATTTCAATTTGGGTCCATCCTGTTGAGATATTCGAGTCTCAAAATGGCGGACAAAATAGTTTTTTATTTTTCCTTAAAAACTGTTATACTTAGAAATTTCAATTTTGGTAGACATTATCAGCTAGTTAAAAGCTATTTTGTAGTGGTGTCTATTCCTTAGCTCATGTTTCTGGAGGGCGGGAATAAGCAACCCCTAGATTTATTTGTTTCGGAACTTTTTTCTGCAATAGCCGATTTCAACAAAACAAATCAGTCTTGACAGTTTTTGCAAATATTTATAAGCAACTGACTCACTCTTCTGTACAAATACTAGCGAATATGCATACGGCAGGTCTGGCAACAGTTATAGGATACCTTTGATTAGATATATTTGCAAAGACTGTCAATTATAGACCTAATGGCGATTTATTTGACAAGACAACAGAGAAACATCAACATAGCAACCGCCTACTTCGGTTATCAGTAACCGGTGACGAAAAGATGTTCAGAGTAAGGAAAACTATTTTTATTTTTTTCCGCGCAAACTGTTAGTTGTATGAAAAAATTACAAGAGAGAAAATAGTAGTAAAATTAGGTGTAGTATTTAAAAAAAAGTGTAACCGTTATTAAAAAAAATATATAAAAAAACTATTTTTTCCGTCAAGTCGAGTCTCAAACTCGAATATCTCAACAGGAAGGACCCCAAATTGAAAAAATTTATATGAAGATCCTTCCTAAAATGGCTTGTGCAATACGCTGGTAAAATATTTGACCATCATTCTGAACACCCTGTATAAAAATGGTGTATCCTACGATTTTTTATTATCAATTTCTGTGTAAAATCGGAGAGCGTCTTCTCGGCTGTTGAGTTTGAATTCAAATGTGCGGAATGAATTAGTTTTGCTTATAATTTTTTGTATTTTTTCCAAAATAGTATATAATTTAGTATATGATTATTCATATTAATTATAATATAACTTTTTTATATTTACCATTCTGTTCTTTTTAAATAAATAAAACTGAAAATTATGTTAATTTTTCACCCACGACATTGTCGACAGCAATCAATCCCGGCATTCGGGATTATAAATTTCCAATCCCGAAATCTCGAGATCGAAATTATTTTCCTGGATTGACAGCCCTAGTGTTGACAAGTTTCACAAATTTCAACGCCTCATTTATGTTATCGCGGCGTAATGTTGTCAGTATGGGATGGCTTTAGAAATATGCAGTAGGTCCTGGACTCAGCGCCATCTTGGTTTTGTGTGAAAATCGTGCGGGCTGTGACTGAGACGGTTCAAACTGGTGACGTCACGGCGGAAACGCGTTCATTTTAAAATATTATAATCCGTCCACTAGACCACCACGTTGTACTGTATAGTACACAGGGTGTTGGAAACTAGCGTGGCACAAGTGCCAGAGGATGCAGAGATGGTCGTATTTTTACACTAATTAAATTAAAAACTTGATGCTCAAAGTTTAGATTTAAATTTATCGTTTTATATTGTTTGCCAGTGGGATGTGTTGAATACGGAATTTAGATATAAATAATTCAGCTTGTGCGATGTGTCTAGTTGGCAATGATTGTGTCATTTAATGAAAACAGTTGGATGTAATTTAGATAATTTTATATGTAGGTATACGGTGTGTCCCAAAATTAGCCTGTCAAAAATTAACTGCAAATATTTCCAAAACAGATCGAGATAAAGTAACCAAATTTAAAATTGGGAAAGAAAATTAGATTGCAAATCTAATGTTCTAAAAACAGTTGCGCATAATTAGTCATAGACGTGCCAAACTGGGGGACATTGGGTAAATATTGCAACTTTTCCATATCTGGAGAGAAATTATTTCCTTATGTGTAGATTCTACGATCAACAATAAGAAAAAAAATTATATAAGCATAGGTCCACAAACGCCCCGTAGAGGAGCTATTGCTGTTTAAAGGAGGACCCCAAAATTTGATTTTCTCCAAATTTTACAAAAAAAGGGTACTCTTGTTTTACTTCGATAAATTATTCCGTTTACGAGTAATATTCATTTAAAAATTTTGTGACATACCACAAAAATATTAGACATGATATGCAAGCGGTCAAATTGTCTAGTAGGCTTTGAAAAGTTATTTGTCAGCTTATTTGACACATATTACATATGTTTTTAAAAAATTTTGAAGTATTAATAGGCTGCCTATATTAAAATTTAAAAATTTACAAATAAGTATTTTAATATATTAAAACGCTTGAATAATACATTTAATAATATGTGTTAAATAAGTCGATAATATTTTCTCAGAGCTGCTTTTGTGGTGTCACAAAATTTTTAAATTAAGATTACTCGAAAACAGAGCAGTTTATCGGATTGAAATATGTAGAAGTATCTTTTTCATGTAAAATAAACCAAAATTTTTAATTTTTTGGTCTGACGACGAAAATCTTGAAATACCAAGTTACAGCAATATTTACCCACTGACCCTACCAGTTTGGTACGCCTATGACCAATTATGAGGAATTATTTTCAGAACAATAGATTCGCAATCTAATTGTGATACTCAATTTCAAATTTGATTACTTTATCTCGATCCGTTTCGAAAATATTTGGAGAAAATCAAATTTTGGGGTCCCCCTTTAAAGAGCAATAGCTCCGTTAGGGGGCGTTTTCGGACCTATGATTATATAATTTTTTTTTTCTTATTTTTGATCGTAGAATTAACAATTATTTTTTGGCAGACCAATTTGGGCACACCCTGGATTCCTATTTTTTCAGGAATTGCGATTTTTTCTAATTTCTCTTTTTTTTCCATCTTGATATGTCAACGCGTGCTCGTGCTCGTCCTCGTCTGCACAGACTATCATGCGAGGCCCCACGACCGAATAAAAAAATGCTGTTGTTCGAAAAGTCAACCGGCGGGTATTTTTAGGCAATGGAAGTAGTAGCTCCCTTACAAAGTCCTCTCCTTAGTCTATTCCAGGTATATTATTTATACACCTTGAGTGGAAACTAGAGTTTGTCGAACCCTAACGAATTCGGTCGGAAATAAAATAAACCCCTGCAGACAAAACAAGCGTTTTATTATTATGATACGGGTTACGTGGAAAACGGATGGCGCGGCCCATGGCTTACCTGGCCGCGTACGAAGATATACGGGGTGTCCGGAATATGGGTGCCTTTAGTTTGCTGTACGATTAATTGTAGCAAACAAAAAACATGCTTATAGAAGGGTTGCAGTTAACGTCTTTCAGTTCAGTATACTATAATTTAATATTACATCTAAAAATTATAGACAGTTTAATGAACTGGAAACATAACTTTAAAGCATAGGCGTACCCGTTACTTTTCTGAAAAGGTTACAAATAATCACTAAAAATAGGTATAAATGAAAATATTTTATTTTAATAAAGTATTAATATATCTACATGTTTTAGATTTTTTGCTATAATGTAAATAAACGTAGCAGCATCTTTATGTTTTTACAAAGCTTTGTTGTTAGGTATAAGCAAATCCTCACATCACTCCTGAAGCGTTGCTTATGACGCTATCATTTTTTAGTGGCTGGTTCGCCAGTAGCCCTATGTTCCACACAAAAAACAACATTTAAATGACAAAAATTAAAATAAATATCACCCAAATCAACAGATAACAAAATATAAAATATTAACAAAATTACTTATTCAAGTAAAAATAAAACAACAAATAGATAAATAAAAACCTTTCAACGTGTAAATAACATTCCCCAGGGTATAACCTTTATTAGCACTGTCATCACCACTATCACTGTCACTATTTCCAGTATGGAATATAGTTGGATCAATTTCAACATCAAAATCTCGCATTTTTATTTTTGGACGTGACTTTCTGCATTTTGCCATTCTTTCGCACTTACTTTTGCAATTGTTCTTTTAAGCATTACTTCTACTTCGGCCAATTTAAGTATCCTATTCTCTTTGACAATGTCTCCTTTTAATTGCTCCCATATCAGTTCTATTGGATTTAGTTCACAATGATAAAGGAGTAGTCTTAATAGTGTTATTCCACGAATCAATACCGTTTCTTCCACGACAAATTTTTTATATTGCTTGGCATTTCTCTGCACAATTTTCTATAAGTTGGGTTTTAGTTCGTTCTCATCATTCCTTTTTCTCCGTAATCATCCTTGGAGTTCTGCCTTCCTCCATGATTTTCGTGACATTTCTTCACATATCTTCGACTGCGGTATGGTACATTGTCCATAACGGAGGATAGGCTGGGGTTCTAAATTTTCAAGAATGCGTTCAAATTATTTTTCAAAAACTTCTGCATTCATCTCTTCGTGGTAATCTCTGGTCTTTTTTTACTGAAGTATCAGTGCCCATTCTCCAGAAATCCGCTATCACTTCCTATGTGTGTCATTATCAAACGACTAATCTTTCCAGATGACATTCTTAAACCAGAAGACCAACCTTCCATTGATGCTTGTCGAGCATTTGTCACAGAACCATCTTGCCACACTTTTTTGACTGTATGTCGTTGACTCATGGTTCGTCCATGTAATATATTTTTCTTCCTTGTTGTCGATATTCTTTAATTATTTATAGATAATCTGTCCTACATATATATCATATATGTAAATCAGAAAACTCTTTCTATCAACCTTCTCGTATTGAACGTTCATGTTATGTAAAACTTTTATCAATTTGTCATTGCCCATTTTACAAATTATTTCATTTTCTCCAATAGCCTGCAATACTTTTTCTAAAGTTGGCAATTAATTTTTAAAGAAAAAGGTGTGAACGGTTTGTCATATGGCATATTTGGCATCTTAATTTATTTCAATTTTTTTCTACCTTAGCTTATTTTTGGCTTTTGTACACCATACGCTTTTTCTCTCAAAATACTGTAATTGCTTGATTTTGAACACATTTCTATTAACTCGTCCTTTGGACACGGATGATCTCTTAAATACGGAATTATTAATAAAACGTTATACATTTTACATTAGATGCATAATGGGAACTTATTAAAAAAAAATTGGATGTGGTTCATGCTGTGTATACGTATTTTTAAAACAAAACTGATAGTTTCCATATAACGATGTATTTTTTTAATTTTAATTAGAAGACTCGAAAGCCGTAAATTTGTCTCGATGGTGTTTTGTTTTCATGCAGTTGCACTTTGAATGCCAAACATAATTTGACCATTTTCAACAAAACTGCAGTAACAAAAGTTATCGTCCCGTATATCAAATTAAAGCTGTAAAGCTTACCGTATAGCATTACTAAGTAAACTGTGTAGTAGTTCCATAAAAACACTAACTAAAAGTCAGACTTGTAGAGGTAGTCAAAATTTATTGATGATGTGTTCTAACTTTTCCGGAATGAGATTTAGTGACTCACAATTTCCATGAAGTCCTAGTTGGGATAAGTCATAGTAAAGTAGTAGGACTTATTAATTTTTTTCGACGAAGAAAATTCTCTACTCATTCAGGAAAAATTTGCTAGTAAGGATGAGTCATGAAATTTTTTAATATGACTAGATGTGACAATGTTTACTATCGATTCATTACGTGTTACTCATGTGAATTAAGCTAGGATTATCTATTTGTACGAAGTGATTTTTATATTCGTTTAATTTGCTCTTAGATTTGCCCTTGCACTTTGCAGTTCTACAAATGAAAAACATATGTCTGCATTTCATTTCAAAAAAATAGCATTTGCACTTTCTTGGACACAAGACATATGCTATTTGAATCGGATCGCAGTAGAGAAGTTTATAGATATTTTGACTTATTTTGTTCACTATATTTTCCTGTTTTTTTTTTGAAAATAATAAGACGTATTTTCGAAAAACTTGTGTTGCCTCAATATTTCAAAATGACGTAGCTGAAATTTGATAGAGGCACCTCAAAAATAATTTATTTGTTTTAAAATTTTCATGTTTCCTTATATAATTCTTGGATTTATATATTTTTAAAAAAATAACATTTCTGTCTTTACAATTATTGACCTACTATTTCAATGTGAGTGACAATTTTTTGTGGATATCGAAATTATGGAATCGATTATAGTATACAGGGTGTGCAATTATAATGACCCTCTAATAAAAATATTAATTTATTCTTTTTTTTTCTTGTTTAAGTTATTTTCAAAGGAAGGTAATAATGACTATTTTACAAAGGTGTTCCAATTTCGTTGTATTTTTATAATCTTTTTCGTCTTTGAAATACAGGACGAAATTAAAAACTGCTTTTGACGAACTCTTCGCATCTCAGAGAATAGCTGAGATATTGGTATGGTGAAAATTGCTTCTGATAGAATTTTTATGTAGAGTTCAGTGGCGTGCTTGTTATTTCACTGCAGTATTTACAATATGACGCAAACATTATAATCTTTAAATGGAACGCCCTGTATATTTTTATGCGATTCAATTGAACTATTTTTCCTTCAAATTGTCAAAAAAACGTTGAATTAATAAAACTGTTACTTGGTGCATAGATAGTCATGTATTTTTATACTGGGTGACCCTGCTTTTCATTCTTTAGAAAATGATAAACCACGAAAAATAATAGGGGTATTTCCCAAAACATTTTTCTCTATGACATCCCGTTTTCCTAATTCCAAAGTTATCGAAAAATCTTGGAAAAATTTGATCATCCCAAAATTATTTTAAATTTTAAAATAAATTGAATTTCCAGATTGAAAAACCTCTATACACGTGATAATCCTTGTCATCTGGCAACACTGGTCTGCATAAAGCCTTGTCCACACTGAAACGACAGGGTGGAACTTTTTGTTGCTTGTTATTTCATATTGAAGTGAAAAATCTAGTCTCCATGGGCCATTACTTACGACCACCCTGTATGTATCGCGGGAAAAGTAGTTACATATAGCATTTTATACCTTATGTTAAGTATTAAACGCAAATTAATTAAAAAAAAAATGTTTGGCTCGAATTTGAGGTCGTCGGCTCGCGCGTCCTCGCGCAGAGGCTAGCCCGGCCCTGGCCGGTGGCAGAAGAAACGGGATGTGTTCCGTCTTGGATTACCCGGCGTTCTATTCTGGGGCGCGATGAACTTCCGGTGCAGGGCAGGCCGGAAGCGTCGCACGTGGATGGGGCCCCCCCGCGATCACGCACTCAGACGGCCGCTCGTTCCGCGACTGCATGTATAAATATAGCCCAGACACCCCTCCGTAAGGCGGAGGCGTTCCATTTTGGGGTCTCTGCGGCGTCTGGGGCAGCGGACGTTGCCGGTTGTACCCCCAGCAGACAAGAGGAGCGGAAGGACGAATTAAGCTCGTTCACAGCCGAAGATGACTTTAAGAAAGTTAAGTACGAATCCGGTAGATGGTGGCGTATACGCTGTGACAGCGCCATCTGTGGAAGTACAATGTTATTATAGTTCATCTAAGAATGGTTGAGAGTTGGATGGCCTGTGATGGTCACATATTCATCCTTAGATAAAAGCATGCGTGTTATATTTTGCCTACGCCACCACGCCCTTGCGCAGAATCTTCAATAATCTGTGACCAGATCGTGACGTAAGACCAAGCCGTCTTTGTTTACGACTGCGTTTTAGTGCGGAGGGAATTATTTTGAATTTCTATATCTTTTACAGAAAAACTATTAAACATATAAAATTTATGTGGTAATGGACTTTTTACAATGTGATGAATTTAATAAGAAAAGAGTAAAAAATGCGCAACTATGTTGTTTGAGGTTATGTGACGGGATGGCATAGAAAAAATAATTATGGCAGAAAATTAACATTAATGTGTTGTGTGAAAGTCATAGTTTTTCGTTATTCTTCATAAACTAACTCAAGGGAATAATCTGTGTCTCTTTTTAACAGTGTAAAATGGTATTAACTTGTCAAATATGGATAACTGTTTCAATACTTTGTATCATTAAACAAAGTAACTTCCTGAATACCTTTATTGGTCGTATCGAACTTGTGGAAATTAATTTTTTAATCGTTTATGGTAGTAAGGTCAGTTAAGAAGTTAAAATTTGGGTTAATATTACTGCGTAGCATACTACCTACTCAATTTTACTTTACTTATTGCTTAAAACAAATATTTTTAAATTAGAAACAATCTTAAAGGTTTATTACGTTAAAGTAAAAAAATATATATATTTATTTTAGAGACGACGTGGCAACCTTGCCTTCAACAAATCATATGGATTATTAGGTTTGTCAGCGCTCTATCTGTTCAAATAAGAGTAAAACATATATACGTAAATATTTGAAATTTAAAAAAAAATACCATCAGTAGACTCATCTCCATGACGAACTACACCTGCAGTTAAAACGTTTGTACTTATTTAAAGTTTACCTTAGATAAATTAATACACTACCAAATGTTTATGACTAAGGAAAAAATAGTCTGTTACCACCGCTAGTGTACCAAAATGTCAAATCTACCACGTCAGAAGAAAACAACGTACTAAAAAGATATACATACAGATTGGGAAAGGTCAAATGTTCCCTTTGATTTACAATATAAGAAAGAGAGGACAATTTTTATCTTAAGGCAGTTAGACAGAGAAAGTATTACCAATGTTGAGTTGTCAGACTGTGGAAATTTCTGTTTGTCTGATTTTATACCTCTGTCTCAGTTATTCACCTAAACAAAAATCAAACAAAATAAGGCAGATATAGCTTCGGGATTCAACATAGTAGATGGGAGTGCACACACTCATAAATGCACCCATGCAAACCTTTCTCTCGACTTCTACCTGTACCCAGCGTTGCCAGTTCTAGTACAATTGTACTAGATCTAGTACTTTTTCGCTCAGAATAGTACACTAGTACGCCCAAGCCAAAATCTAGTACTTTTCGAGAGAAACTGCATCTACACTGAACTTTGAAGAAGTTGATAGTTCTGTGGCCTGCGGGGTGGAGTTAGTGAACATCTATTAATGTGTCATCAACTTTCTATTTTCTTTATGTTCTTTGGACATGTCATTGCCATGTGCTGTGTCTATTATGGTTTGTGGATCACAATAGACCCAATAGACACATAAATTTTATTAAAAGTACATTTTAGGATCATCTCTATAGTCTGTATATTCTGTGACTGTACCTGTCAATAATTTACTTGGTGTTTGTAATGGCTGTGTGTTTCAATTAATTATAGAGTTTTATAGTTTTTAATACATTCTTTATTGCTGTTTTTATTTGAAATAGATTTTATTTTATGTTGTTTTGTATGCTGTATCTATGTTTTTCTAAAATTAGGGAGAGGTTGAGGCTGGGAGCGTCTTTGTAAATCATACAATATTCTATAAAACTTTCTTTCGTATATATTTCCTAATAATATCTATATATGTAACAGGTACAAAAAAACATGTCACTTGATTATTATTTTTTTCCGCGTGTTAAGTTTCTTCTGTCTTCTGTTATCTTTAATTTCAAATCAATTTCGAAATTTCCTACTAATTTGAAAGTGATGCGCTTGCGCTTGTGTCATGTCCTCACTCCCCATCGATAATGTAAAACTAGTTTCTCATAACAAGTTCTTGCTTCTTGCGTCTAACGTCATTTGTTTTCCATTAGTGGTTGAGAAATTTGAAAATAATAACACGCCAATCTCGACGAGTTTTATGATTTTCAAATTTCTCACTCACCAATAGAAAGCAAGTGACGTCAAACGCAAGAAGTTGGTATCAGAAACCAGCTTAAGTCTTCAAATCAGCTGCATACGTCACATTTATGACGTCACGTCACAAAAGAATTTTAAGCCACATAAATATATGGGAAATTTAAAATAAAAGACTAATTAGTTTTGACTACTAAAATTAATTTTCATGATCAATAAAGATTACTTTTGTCTCTATTGAATACTTATAAATATTTACTTCCATTAAAATATTAACAAATGACTTCATTATATCAATCATTCAAATCTAGTACGTTTTCAGAAATTCTAGTACCTTTTCAAATGAGCTTCTAGTACTTTTTAAGTTAAAGGACTGGCAACACTGCCTGTACCGTCCAAAAATATTAAGAATTCGTCAGTTAGCTCCTAAAATTCCCCTCTTGGTGTCGTACTTCTTGGTCGTCAAGCCAATATCGAATATGGATATAAGATGCCCCTACTACAAATAGGCAGTATTAATTAGATCGTGAATCTTTGTGACATATAACTATTTGTCATTGTCTGTCCTACAGACTATGACAAATATTGATTTAAGTAAGTTTTCTTCACAAAATTAACGAGAAGACCTGAACTTTCCCATACAGTATGTAAGTATATGCAAAATAAGGATAAACAATGCATCTTTTAAGTTTTTCTCCAGTGGTTGTCACTTTTCTTTCATTACTGTGTTTGGTAGTATTCAATAAACCAATATAATTGAATGAGAAATAAATTAAGTTTGAAACTTTTATTTTCAATTATTGCACTACATATCTAATTATTTCTATAGGCAAATCACACATAATTAATGGGAAATTTTGGAATTAGAGGACGCAATAGTTTTAGATGAACTATAATTGTTGTTTTTTTGTACATTTTGTTTAATTTTTTTACAGACAAAATTGTACATAATTTTATAGAAATGTAAAGAAGCAAACAAAGATCATATAATTACAGATTGAATAGAAAAATACTGAAATAATATAGTAAATTTTGTTAATGTTCCTTTTCTTGTTTCGTTTAACTTGAATTTAATTATTTTTTATAATAATTGTTCTATACGTCAAAAAAGTTGATGCACTTTTAAGCAATAAAAAAGATAGATATTTATAGATTTCTCATTAGTTTTTCTGTATTATTTTTTTATCCCTATTGTAACTAATCCCACTTCCTTATAGGTACTCTTATCTCTTCACAGGGGCGCCACTAAAAATAGCTCAAATTCGGCCCTGAGTCACATTTCAATCTGACTGCATCCAGGTGATGCAGTCTCCGAGGGTAGAACTGTTGCCACATGTAACTACTTCAAGCAGGGGTGAAAGATGTTATCTTAGTTGACTTCCACACCATCCAAAAATGTTTCTCGCAGTCCTATCATCTCTTATAAACGAGATAGTATTCTCTTTACGCGATACGGTCAAAATTAGTGTGATGAATTACGAGCGTATGTTAAAATGTGTTCGTCCAGCTCCCGTTCTTATTTTAGAATCGGTTCCGTTTCCGCTATAGGAATCGGCTCTTACGTTACCCGGTGGGAATTCGTGTATTTCCTGTTACTATAATCCGACGTTTCTTTCCTGCTCCCGGATATGAGACCGACCTAATAAAAAAATGTATATCTTTTGTGTCGGTATGTTTTCGACAGAAATAATGTCAATCGCGATATTTTGACAGCTTCTGGAAAATTAATGCAACCATCGTCTGCCAAATCGCGTCGCCTTTATAATACTTGTCTGTCAAATCAGCTGAATTTCAATCTAGAATTCTGCAATGAGCTGTAGTATGTCGACACCTATGTTAGTATTTGGAAACATACACAGCTGGTCATAAATGTCAGAATTTGGCATTTGATATTGAGAATGTAATAACTTATCTTCTAATAGAACCTCCTTTTTAATTTGGTACTATTTTGAAACACACTGATACCGTTCTAATACTTCACACAAAACTTTCGTGCCTAAATATTTTATATTTTTGATAAAACTGGGTAGGTACATATGTATTAATAATGGACTGCATTTTCACCATATAAACATAATACTTCTTTTTTTAGGTTGTATCAATTTATACATTTGAAAATGATTCGTAAAAAGAAACGTACACCTTAACAGATATTTGACATTTGTCATAATTTATATGAAACAGTGTCCGACTACGTTATTTGTGCTGTAAAGTGCCGCCACGCGCCGTGAGTCACTGCAAATGGGCAAAGGAACAGACTAAAGAAATCACAGCTGCTCCGATTTAGCCGACGATGATGCATCCTTAACCTTATAATATAATATATCTATGTAATATACATTTCCTATTAATGTACACATATTTACCAAAGAATACTCAAATATAAAAAAGAAACGTAAAAGTTGACATCTTATGTTAGTAGGCTTGTAAACAAGCTGCAGTGAGATATAAAGCACCATCTATTGTTTTGTTATAAGAAACATAGTGCCATAAGAAAAAGGTAGATGTCGCTTATGTAAAAATGAATTGGTCTGTCATTTTTATCGAATTAAATAAGTTTTATGTTTCACGCTTTCTTACGAGACACCTGTTCTTTTTGTTTGATTTTTTGGACGTGCCTCACATGCCCGTACGGTGTGTTGCATTCGGCGCCATCGAGTCATCACTCGAATTTAGCCCCCGCGTGTTAATTGCATCCAGAAATAGGCCGTGCTCACATTCTTATCTTCGCGAACATCTGTGCCAAACTGCGGCGTTGTTTGTTGCTCGCCTCGACGCGGCGTCGTCTGGCGAAAATTATCCCGTTCACTATAAATTATTGCGCATATTTGTTTACGATAACAAAACAGCTCGCTTCCCGTTTCAACGGGGCTACGTAGTGGGCGCGCGCCCTCCCAAATCTGGCCTAGTTCTGGTCATCGACCGCTAGATGGCCGCATGGTTTGGAATGGTTTGCAGTAAAAACGTATTTTCGAAAATGACATCAGTGCTAAAGTGAATTTCTTTTCAATTTTAGGTTAATGGAAAAATGATTGATTGACTATAATAATTATTATACGTATTTATGTAGCATGTCGTTTCTATGCAAAATCTGCGACAGAAATCTTTTTGTCGTTTTAATTGCGTCCATAAATCATTAAGCAGATAGTAAATAGCGTTTAATTGAATATTAAAGATAAATATTTTACATTGGCAAAGTGCAGTTCGATGTAATTTTATTTCTTAATTAGTTCCTAATCACCACATTAACACCTACATTCCTTTTCGTCGATTATTCGACCGGATAGGAAATTCATTCATTGCTTTTCTGTCTTGTGGAATTATTTTAAGGTCGGCAAGTGTTCGGGTGTCCTTGGAACGGCGTTGTTGTATTGTTTGTTATTCGTCGCCCGCTTGATCTGTCCACAGAGAGCGAGAAGCCTCTTTGGGGGCCATCTTGCTATTGAGGTCGTCCGAAAACAACAACTAGACGGCGAAAAAAAAACGGACCCCAATATACAATCAGATCGGCCTTTGCGTAAGTGATCTCGAAAACTATCCGTTACATTTTCAATCGTAAATAATTTTTAATCGAAGATAATAAACTGGAATCTTATACAAATTAGGATTTCGAGAAGTGCGGCTGCCTATTCCCAACGAATATGCTGTGGTGTTTCTCTGATCTCTGTTCTAGGAATTCCCTAATGGTCAGATTCACAAAATTTCCCACCGCTTTGTCGGCCACTACCCTCGCATCGGTCTGACCGCAGGTCAGAATCACATTTTGTGCTTTTGAATGGCGGCAACGCCGTTTTCATCAATAAACGGCCGAGTAGAAACGCCTTTTTTTAAAACACCTTGGAAACTGTAGAATTAGCGGGAATTAAACGTTGTTTGTGATATGTTCCCAAGTTTATCGTTTCTTGTGATATGGCAAAGATCACTGCAAATCGAAAATGTGTCAAGGTGCGCTTTAATCTGGTAAACGGCCGGAAGCATGTGAAGCGTAGGAGCATTGGGAAAACAGAGGTCGCTTCCCTATTGATCGCCCATTCCGATGCCAGAAAAGACATTAGCCTCTTGCGGAAGATACACTTTTGCGTTACGCAGTAATCTCTTCGCTACTACCAACGGATTATAAAAGTTTCGATAACATAATACGTCGTTTGCTTTACGTGTAATAAATATAATAAAAGTAATTCTTATCAGATTTTTATACGGCGAAATATAATGTATAAAAATATAATAAAATACCCGGAATCGAATTAAAAAGTATATATCTGTTGGCGATTGGCCCTGGCCCCCCTCACTACCTAACCAGAATTAAAAGAACGTAATATTTTTGTCGGTTGGAGATACGCAGCGGCAAACTGTTGTAGGACGCTCCAGACATTGGGCGGTGCTGCGCGAAGTTGAATGAAACGGTATGGGTATGAAGCGCGCGTACTACAGAGCGTTCAACGATCTCTACTTGCCGCCGCGACCGAAGCGCCTCTTGCGACGATGCCACTAAGTAGGTGGATTCAGCATGGCTGTGGGAACGCTTCGTGTTTGCTGTTATTATTTTCCTTTGAAATTCAAGAAAAAATGCCTCGATTTTATTTATAACCAGTGAATAAATATTAATTAGTGCCCGGGGGAAGTGGTGCAGTGTTTTATAGTGCGATTTTCTCGGTATGTTGCGTAAGTTTTGATGAAGCGTTTCCGGTTAACCTGCAAGAATATTTTGGGCTCAAATCAAAATGGTGGGCAAAACCGCGTGCTTCTACGTTTGCCGCTTTTTTTTCTTATTGCTTTTTAGAAGGTTATAAAAACATCGTTAACCTCAATAAGTTCATTGTAAACAGAAATTAATCTCATTATTGGCTTATTTAATTGTTTTTAATGCGACACTATAATGTATTTATCGTTTCTTCCTTGCAGATTTGATGCTCCGTGCCGACTTACTGGAACAAATTCCGCACATTGCCGCACAAGCCGTGGAATGCTCAACTAGAGTAAGTGCACTGAAGAATGTTGTTAGTGAATACCTCATACCACTGGTGGTCCGTAACTTGGGATCCACCGACACTGCTGTTGATAGAGCAGCCCATGCCACACTCATTCATTTAATCGAGGAGGATTTTATAACGAAACAGCAAGCCGAGATACAAGTATGCCCCTCTATCTTGGCCCTCTCCAAAATAGAATCCATCGCTGATATTAATACAGGTGCTGTCACGGTAAGTCTATCCGTCGAAACAAAGAATGCGAATATTTCAAAATTTTTTGGCAAATTGTCATAATTGAACTCAATAGATTGATTATCATAATTAAAGTATTGTTTCCTGTATGAATTGAGGCAGTGGCTTCTTGAAAGACATGGGTAGTGAGATGTTCAACTTTTCTGTTGTCTCACTACCTTGTCTTTCATGAAGACATTGCCGATGTCTTCAATGTTGTTACGTGTGGTTGTTAAAATGAAGGTTTGCCGTCGCCCATCAGAGTTGGCAGTTTTAGATTCCACTTTTCTATCACAGCCAGCTTTGATGAGCAACGTTGGACTCGTTGCCATCTGTGTCGTAAAGTGTTACAAGAAGGGCTCCTATCCAGTTTGCGCCTTTGACCTGTCCATCAACTTGGTTGTGAATTCTTTCGTTTGAATAAGATATCACAGCCACTTTGATGAGCTAGGTTACGGGCAATATCATCACTGAAGAAAGTAGCTGTGGCAAGATTCCGTTGTCCGTCGATCGGTTCATATCATAGCGCGTCAACTTGGCTGCGGGACCTTTTACCTTACGGGTATCACAGCCATTTTGACGAGTTGTGTTGTGGACGTATCATCGTTGAAGGAGAATGGTGACCCGTAGGATTCGTAAGTATCCACCAGATTTCTAAGATCCACTCTAGATGCGGTGCCGCTCATCAAGTGGTTGTGAAACGGATATTTGACTCGTATCACAGCCAGCTTTGATGAGCGATGCAACATTTAAATTGTCGTCGGTGAGAGAAGACGTTTTTTTTCTGTCCTATCTTTTCCGATATTTAAACTTTGCTCAGTAATGTTTCTGTGTGCTCGCCCTCATCAACTGGATGTGAAATGTTATTTTATCCATATCACAGCCAGCTTTGATGAGCGTGAGAGCGCAGGGTATTCGTCGAGGGACGTTAAGGTAGATAATAATTTTTTTTTTTTTAAATAAAATTTACAGCTGCGGCATTTCGTATTATGGCAAAATTATAGAGGATTAATACTGAATATGTTGTATTTTTGTATTGTGTTTTGTACTAATAAATAAATCTCAAAGTTAGACTTAAATTTAATTAAAATATTTGTTTAGAAATGGTTAAAAAAAAATTTAAATTTATCAAGCCTATTTTTTTTTTTTAATTTGATGCTGACATGATTGTCTTAAATTATTAAAACACAGATGTTCTTCCAATTATACAATTTTTTTTTATGGTCCAATTGTGGTTCTTTCTACGGATGTAAAAATTCTAGTAAAGTCGGACAGAAATATATTTTAATTACTTTTAACTTCTATCTGTTCCTGCAGGAAATGAATACAACAGTGTAGAATTGTGCAAGCGGAAACACAATTTGGGAAATGTTTATTTTTATTTGGTATACTTAATACAAAGCGTTGACAGAATTCCATTATTTTTTTCTTCATACATTAGCACACAGAAAAAGTAATAGAACCCGTCTTTGTTGCATCGAATATAGAACACAAAAATATTCTAAGGTGAATGAAGTCATCTAAATGAGTTCTTCAACACATTACGTTTTTTTTTTAATAAGGCTCATTAAACGGTAGTAAACAAATGATAAGAATGAATTGAGATTACTTCCGTTGTATTTTAATTAAAACTTATTCATGGGAAAAAATATGCAAGATGTTTTCTAGAAATTATGATCGTTAAAAGAGTATACTTACAAGGTTTGTTGGAAAAGTTCAAGACTTGTCACAGAGATGGCGCAATTACGAATAGTGACTGGTACTTGTAAAAAAATTTTTTCATGGGTAGCCAATGGGAGTAAAAAAATTCAAATTTGTTCAATTCACAAAATTAATAATAATGCTTATTATGCTTTTTCTACAAAATAGAAAATATATAAGAAGTTAAATAAAATATATCAAATAAAAAAAAAGCAATTATTGTAGGAAATAAAACTGAAAAATATGAGATTTAAAATTTTTTAAAAAGGCAAATTTGATGAGTTCGGGTCAGCTAAATTTTTTTTCCGGCAGCTAATGCAATGGAAAAGCAAAATCCGATATTTTGGACAATGTCTATCTTGTTCTGCTTTACCACTGATGCATACTGTGAAATTTCTGATGCTTACAATGAATTTTTTGCTTGTGTGAATCAAGTGAAGCAAACAAGTGTAAAACTTTCTGAGAAATGCTTTGGGGTTGCTGCGAAACTCCAAGACTTTCGTCTTGAATTGGTTCGTGGCAATTACTTCCTTTCTGTGGGTTTGAAGAAAAGATTTAGTCAAAGATTATCTCAAGTGATGAGTTAATTACTGAAAAAATATCTGGATATATTTACTTTACTCGATTGCTACATGGGATTAAAGAAACATACATTTGAAACTACAATATCGTACTTGATAAATATCTTATAGCATCTCCATGTCGGATCTAGAACTTTTTCGAATGATTCTTGTAGGTAGGTAATACCCTTGCTTATACTACTACGTTAGTACAGATTGATCACTGACGAAAATTTAATGACTTAAAATTTTAGTACAAATTCTTGCAACAAAATTCTATCTCTTGAGCGCCACACATCTGTTAAAATATTGTTGCTGTTATCAATAAATGGAAAATTATACTTCCACCATCTGTCAGCGATCCACCTGTACTAATGTAATTGTAGAACTGTGTACCCACATCTTCAAAAGTCTTGACTCGCCGGGTATTCTTCAAAATAGTGCAGACTATTCTTTTTTTTAATACTGTGATGCACAAACTTTTTAACTTGATACCCGAATAATGTAAAATAAAAGAAATATAACGAAAAATGAGAAAACAAATGTAACAAATCACTTGATATCATGTATGATCACTTTTACTTTCAATCAATTGGCATCTGAATCAAGTTGTCAATAAAAACGAACATGTATATTGTCCTACCTGTGAACTGCTACATTCAACTCCTGAAGCGTTATAAGGCAGTTTTCTCAATGGAATTTATGTCTGGTGAGTTTGTTGGCTACTTCATTCTTTGAATATTTTCTTCCCTGTGCTTTTCAGCCTATTGACAATGTGTAACTCTATCGAGGTAAAAGCCAAGACACTCTTAAAGGTCTTACGCTTAGATTTGGGAAATGTAAGTAATCTTATGGTACTTGGTACTTGAAAATACCTTCCGATATATTAGCAAAAAATACCTTAAAACTGTCGTCGTCATCCTTCAATTCCTTTGGATGAAATTAGTCAGTCTTCTCTCTATGATGTTATTCTGGGTTGAGCCATTGGCCTTCACACAACACCACTTGTTTCCTGGAAAAGGACCCGTATGTCCCTTATCAAGGTCTGTGGCATATTTAGATGATGCGCAATCAGATTTGGCAAAACTTTTTAATGTAAGGCCACTGTTCTTGTAGAAACAGAGTAATCCGATTACTTAGCATTTCACAAAAAATTACTTTATTACTCGATGTCGGTTTAAAACTGTTTGCTTTTAGAAACATCAGCATATTCGGATTAAAATAATTTTTTGTTGTGGTACATTTTTATTTCCATCTTGATAAGATAAAGAATTTATTCACAAAAAATGGTCACCTTACATTACCAGAAGGTAAAATTTGACAAGAGGCAAAGACTTGAAGGTATGTGTATTTATAAATAAAAGTAATACATAAAAATAATGAAAAAATTTTCATTCTTTTTGTCAGTTTTTATCTGACTTGCAAAATATAGTATAATCAACAACTAAGAAATATCATCAAGCTTCTAAAGACACACAATAATGTAAATAGAGAAAATCAGTAGGAAGTTTGTTTGTTGTTGCTGCGACTTGTGAACATTAAGCATTTTTTTAATTTTAACACAATATAAACATTAAAATAATTTAACCTAAACTGTTATGTTATAACCTTGACTAAAATTTGAAAATATTGAATTTTGCCATAATACGGTGCCTATTAATGCAAAAATTCCTTAATCATCTTATGCTAACGACTACTTACCACTCTTTCAATCCTCTTGCAGCTGATGAGTAAACTAGCCCCCTTGTTGGGACGCGATGTCACCGAAAGGGTCTTTCTGAAAAGGTTCTCGGACTTATGTGCCAGCCACATGTTCTACATAAGAAAAGTCTGCGCCGCACGTTTCGGGGAGTTCTGTACCGTTGTTGGGAAGGAGGCTTTTGAAAAAATACTGGTTAGTTGCCATAAAAACAGATATTGATATGCAGGGTGTCTCGAAATTAATGCAACATAGAGCGAGAGCAGATTTCTGATGACAAAATAATACGTTAGTTGATGGTTAAAAAGATACAGGGTATTAAAGATAAAATTTTATTTCCATTTTGATCATGATTTTTTGCAGGAGTGGAATTCAAATTTGTTTTTAATTTTGACGTCAGCGCTAGAGGGCAGCATTTATGGCACATTGTTTTGGAAATAATTCTATTTTTATTTCAGAAATGGTTACTCATAATGATTTAAAAAAAGTGTATGTTTTTGAGATAAAAAAAGGTAAGAGTATCGATTGTTTTAATTGCCAGAGGGATGCACTAGTGCACCATAAGTGGCGTCCTCTACCTGTAATGTCAAAATTTTAAAACATTTGAATATCCCGCTCTCAAAAACCCCCAATCTCCAAAATGTATGCAAATATTTGGATTTGTTAAAAAGTTATTTAAAAATATCGAAAATAAAATTTTAACTTTAATGCCCTGTATCTTTTTAACCATCAACTTTTGATATATAAGTTTGGCCACATCGCATTATTTTGTCGTCGGGAATCTACTCTTGCTCTATGTTGCATCAATTTCGGGACACCCTGTAGATCGATATATGACGATGTTCTCCGATTTGCAGTTGCCTTGTTACATTACCCTCTGCGAGGACGATATTTGGGGTGTGAGGAAGGCAAGCGCAGAAGTCATCATGTATGTGTCTTGCGCTTGTCCGCCAGTAGCAAGAAAACAGATATTAGCCCCCGTTTTCGCCAAACTGCTACAAGACGAGTGCCGCTGGGTCAGAATGTCGGCATTTCAGACTCTCGGACCTTTCATATCCACTTTCGCTAATCCCTCCATAACCAACGTGGGATACAACAAAGGCGGAGATCTGATATTAGTTAGCGGAGACGGCAGTGAGTTATAGTAAGTATGCCAATATTTTGTAATTGTACGTTTGTTGTTTAACATGAAAGTTGCTTCTACTGTGTACAGTGATAGGGATTGTCCTGTTTCTCCTGATTTATTTCTAAACCTTTATACTGCTAAGGTGTGCGACAGAATAAATCACAATATCTTAATTTATAATTTCAATTGCTGGGAATTTGTGGACGTCTTCTTGGCTGGTTAAAGAACTATCTTATATTAGGAAATTTCCTGGTGCGCTCCAAGGTTCTCACTTGGGGCCTTTGCTCTTTAACATCTCTGTAAATGACAGTCATGAGTGTTTCTCCTATTCTAAATTCTTACTGTTTGTGGATGACCTGAGATTATTCTTACTATAAATGATAAATCCCATTTCGTTAAAAGCATATGCATCCAAATGTGCGATATATTTTTTTAAGACCAAAAGTAAAAATTTAGGAGTTATCTTTGACCCCTCTTTTACTTTTAACTCATATCTCTAATACAATTTCTAAATCGTTAAGACTATTGGGTTTTCTTAGAAGAATCACAACTGATTTTTCCAACATTAGCTCTATTAACATTATTTTTCGTTAATACGTTTTCATCTGGACTACGCCTTCGCTGTTTGGTCTTCATATTACGATTGCCATATTTGGAAAGTTGAACGATACAATGAAGATTTCTAAGATATTTGACATTTAAAACTAGCCTCCAATATGATCATTCCAAATTGTCTTGTCCCTACCTCCATTCAAATATTAAATTTCACGTTCCGTCTAGAGTTACTAGAGGAAATAGCTCATTTCATGTCGCTGTGCACAGAACGAGTTACGGATACAATTTTCTTGTCACCCGTTGCTCATTAAGGGCTCATAATTTCTAAAATTCTGCTCACCCTGCTTCTGTTAGTAATTTTGTGTGAATTTTAATAACGTTTTGGCTATTTGACTTATTCACTCAGTTTTTATGTATTTGATGTAATTTTGTCGCATAATTAGGCTTCGGCTTGTAAATAAATAAATAAATTCGTTGTGTAGCATGAACAGTTGCTCTTCGATAACGAGCAAATGGAAGATGGACACGCCCAGTGATATGGACCTAGAATCTCTGTTGGGTGTGAGTTTCAAGAAGAAGGAAAAGGCCGAAGCGTTTGCCGCTTCGGACGAAAAGGTAGGCGTCGCGGAAACGGACGTTGTGAACGCTGTCCCTTCGAACGGCGACGACAAAGACACGATAGTCAACGAGCTGGACGAGTTCTTGAAGGAGGTCGTGGAGACCGTCAAGAACACCGTCCTCAGCTGCAGGACGGTGGAGGTGGAGCAGGGCGTCATAGGTGAATGGAAGAATAAGGGCAGGAGGACGGAGGGCGCGAGCAACGTAAATGTGATAAACGACAAACCCCAATGTGATAACTTAGCTGAAATTATTAATAGCGAATTAAAAGATGAATTGAGCAACGTTAGTCTAGATAGCAACGAGAAATGTAGTACTAGTACTACGGAAATTAGCGATGCTAGCAAACCTTTATCGAATTGTATAGACGGGGGCGGTACGGCCGCTTCCAATACCATACAAATAACAGATCCTGTCGAGGACGAAACCAAAAAGGTAAAT
Source organism: Monochamus alternatus (assembly GCA_037114965.1). Taxonomy (NCBI): domain Eukaryota; kingdom Metazoa; phylum Arthropoda; class Insecta; order Coleoptera; family Cerambycidae; genus Monochamus; species Monochamus alternatus. The sequence goes on along the minus strand of CM073426.1, from coordinate 4,391,589 downwards.
TTCATTCATAGTGAGAATGGTGCTAGAGAAGATGATGATTTGCATTTATTTAATTCATATAATTATTGGTACATTAGTCCCGATATGCCCTTAGACCCCAGTATTATTGCAGGCGACCAGTCACCTAACTTGGAAAATTGTTTTGGCGACGTAGGGGTAAGTAAACGTGGGTTTCTTTTTTATTTATTTTGCCGGCAAGTACATGGCCTTAATATCGAATGTTGATAACCATAAAATTTTATTTTTGATTGCCAAAATAGTAATTTTAAAATCCGTGTACTGGAGAGTACTGAAAAGTCGCCATTTTGGATCCTTGATTAAAACTTTGGTAAAACTTCATTTTCCAGTAGGTAAATGCAATATTTTCTAATTTGGTTTTAACAAACAAATTCAAGATTTCAAAAAGTCAATTTAGATGAACTTAATAAAATTTTAATCGTTTAATATTTCTCCGATTTCTTTGACTGTTTACAAAATAGTTTTCATGATGTCACAACCATTAATTCGGTTACATTAAATATTGGTTAATAGGTAAAAAATAATATAATCAATTCTAATGTTACACATGAATTACAAAAATGAAAATTTACAATTTATTACTAGTACTGAAAATAGGAAAAAGAAAAATAATATTATATCATTATTTATCAAAACTGATAATACACATAATGTGCTCCACTTTGATAGCTTTTTTTTAATGCACAAATTATTATGCATATACATCAATCCATATAAATTATATCACCTTAAAATATAATTTAATACAGCAGTAAAACGAAAAATCTGTTTAGGATATAATCGATGAATTTGTTTGTACCTTTATTGTCAGAAAATGATATTATGCGAAATTCTGAATTTGGATTTTTGAAACGAATCCTGGGATAAACATGAAATCTCAGAATTAACTTACTGTTTATGTTTCTCCATAAATTGCTTCCTCAATGATCAACAGATATCGGCCACTTTTGGGATGCACTTACTAAATAATTTTGTAAGCCCTTTTGCCGAAATCCGTGAATATTTTAAGAAAAAGTACGCTTGCAATTTGTGATTATTAAGAAAGATCTGCTTATACTAAACATTTGTAGGGAAAAATATTTAAAAATTTCTTGACGCAAGATAATACAGCTTGTTCCGCCGTCAGCCATTTTGGTTCCAAAGTACTGCAATGAATTGTATCCACATTTGGCCAGTAACTACAAATAATTATTTTCAAGGATCAAAATGTGACCAATATTTTTACAACTGATTTCTCAAAAATTTATAATTTTTTTTAATGTATATGGCAGTAAATTTTTAAGGGCACGTATGTTGCACACAAGACCTATTAGGGTATTTTCTGAATTCTGGTTGCGATTTGCTTCACTTAGATTAAAAAAAATATATTTGGAAATATAATATACAGCAAGCTTGTTCCAAAAGTGTTGTTCTATCTTTCTCTTGATCATAAACTTCATTCACTTTTTTTTTGCTTTTTCCATAACTCCTTATTTTATTTCTTGCACATTCAGTAGTACCCAGTCAGCCCATAATTTTTGGTAGCTGTAAGTACATTTTTATAGTAGTTTATAGTTTTATTTATCGTTGTTTTATTTTTCTCATTTTCCACACATAAATGTAAGTATTCACCATTTCATTCTGTGGACGGCGTTCGCACTAACTGAGGTTAACAAAATGTTACGTTAATTAATGTAAATGAAATTAATTCGTTTCTCAGTGAGATTTGTGAACTATACAAATTCAAATTTTCCCTCCGTAACGAGCGCCCTCTTCTGGTAGATCTTATGATTTCTTCATGGCGGCCATTTCCTCTTCCAAATTAGATCGGCCATTTTGAGTTTGCATTGCATCCGTTCATTTTCATTTTTACTGGCCATGTGGCCTGTGCTTGAGGTGTTTGCCAGATTTTGTGAAATGATTCAATTTATTCAGGTTGAAATTTACAAAATTGGAATAGGTTAAAATGTTTGATTCATTGTAAGTAATTTGGTAAATAATTTTTTAGAATTTATTAATTTGTGAATGGTTCATAGCTCAAAAAATGCAACTTAACTGAGAAACTGATCGAAATTATAAGTATTTGTATTGTATAATATTTTAGTCTATTTAAAAAATGTATATTACATAAGTACGAAATACAATTTGGAATTAAATTATTACGGGATTAATTTGAGTGTGAAATATGATTAAAAAATTGAATTTTTTAAAGAAATATGTTTCGAATGATGATATTAGACGACGGTCTTCCGACACATACATGAGGCACATCATAACGTCTAACTGATTTAGTAGTTCACTTCTATATTTTTTTTTTGTATTTTCGCCCCATTGTGTACTGAACAGGTTACATTATTTATTTTAGTCGCATTTGGAAGACTTGTACTCAACCATCAATCTCAGTGATTCCCTCGAAGACACGAAGACGTTCAATGATGACTCGACCATGTCAATCGAAGACATGCGCCATGTGGGCAACAGTAAGTACTTTTATAGTAATCGGGATGTATACCAAATATGGAGAACTTGAAATTATCAGGGAATTTCTGTAATTTTTTTTATTCGTTGATGGACTGTTATACAAGGTGTTTCATAAGTAATGAAATAAACTAATAATTTTTACGGTTGATGGCGTGTCAATTTCAAATTTGTTGCCGATTGGTTTTTGGGATTGCCAAAATGAAATATTGTCACTTTTGAGCTGTCTCGTAAGGGACGCCACATAATGCAAGAAGTCTCACATTTAAATAGCAGCGTTTCAAGAGTCTTCAGAGAACCTCATTTTGAGACTTAAATTTTCCATAAATATGGTACCTAAAAGGTAGATGCAGAGCATTGAATTTTATTTTTTAAGGAAAAAACCACCAAAAAAAAAAATTGTTATGCATTTTGCGGCGAATGATTTAGTATTTGAGAGCAAATAATTTTATACCGAAAATCATCACATATTAAATTCCTTTAAAAGCTCTTATTCAAATGGAGAATTAGCACAGGTACTAAAGTACGGGAGGTACCACAAAAGATAACAAAAAAATACATGCAAATGTACTCGGAAAATGTTTTTGGTATTACGCTGCCACACAATAATATGCCATTGTCACACTCCCATAAATCAGCATCTTCTCCGTCATCATCTAGGCATTTGAATACATGTTTGTAAATACACAAAAAATATGTGAAAAATTAAATTTGCGACTGAAAGCAAGTACTGAAAAATTATTTCAAATTAATCAGAGTACCGTAACCGTATGCAATATTTTTTTATATCTGCAGACGTCATCTGTATGCCAGTAATGGAAGATGCACTTTACAGCGATACATTTTTAAACTTTTTGTGTTGTTGGGAAATTAAATTCTGTTAATACTAATAATAGCAACTATAGCAACAGTGGTCGACGATGTTTGCATAAAATAATTAGTAATATTTTAAACTATAACATCGCAAGATGTTTACAGTGTTCTGTAAAAATGTTTCTTAGACCCTTAGATTATAACTAAGCTTCCCATGATCTTTGAGGTTTGCAAAGTATGCAATTACCATTGCAGTATTCTAAGATATGTTATATTGGAACAGTTAATGACTAATTTTAAACGTTTTATAGTAATTAAATAAAATATTTTATGTCGGATATCTCTAATATATAAAATTCTCGTGCCACAGTTTTAGACGCCATACTCTTCGGAAACGGCTTGACCGATTTTTATGAAATTTTATATGTATATTCGGTAGGTCTGAGAATCGGTCGTAATCTATTTTTCATACCCCTAAGTGATAGGGGTGGTCACTCCAAATAATTTTTTTTTATTTTTTGGAAAAAAAATTTTAATTAAATTTTTTTATGATGTGGCATTAAAAAATACATACCCTTAATTTTCATCCTTCTATAACAAGCTCCTATTTTTTAATAACCATTTTAGTAATTTAATCATTTTTAACCCTGGTCAATAACTGATCGATTATCACTAGATCAGTTATCCCCGCCAGGCATCTACCGGTGTCACTTCTCACCTCTCCTGTCTCTCTCTCTCTCTCACAATAAGCCTTCTCTATCATTTTACCTTCTAAGTGCAATTCTCAAGTAAATTTATTATTAATTTGCTGGGCCATAATTATTTATTTCCTATTTTATCATTAATTAATAAAATTATTAATTTTAAGTGTAGTTCTCATTATTAGTTAATTAAGTGATCTACATAACCTCAAAAGTACGCAACACATGTCATAAGCTTCCGCCAACGACGACTGTTATTTTACTATATGGCTATTTTTTTGTACAGAGAACGATGGCAACAAGACGTAAAGGGGCTAATTTGGACCGTCAAACAAGTAAAATTGCAGGCACGCGAAATAATTAAAAAAATGAATGTTTCGTGTTTTGTTATTCTTATAGGCCGTCATCGTTGATTGCACACTCCATTCCTCTTTTAGTCATATACCACATCTCCACACACTTACAATAAGTTAGTTATTTTTTATTTAACTGCCAAAGTATTCACTAGAAATAATTCATATGGCAAAACAATGTTTGCCGGGTCACCTAGTATTAGTGTATAATTATGGCAAATCTGCAAGGAGTAAAAATGTAGTTTTGGCAGGGTGTAACCAAGGAACAGAGAATGAATACAAAATACTGCAGCTAACAGGATTAACTGTTATCTATTAGGTACTTCGGTATTATTATTATTAATAAAAATGTTTATTTTCATCGTTTCTACACTTGTTGACTATCTATCCATCTCGGACTATGATTGTCATAGGCGCCGACTTTCCGTAGGAAAAGAGGGTTTTATCCGATTTTTTAATTTTATACATAGAGCTAGAATTCCGAAAAAGATTTTTTATTGTCTTTTACACCTCCCTGAGCACATGGTTAAAATTTTTGTACTTAGTCATAGTTAACCTTGTATTTTGCTATATAATAGATTTTTCAAGTTTATTTGGAAAAACTGAAAATATTAAATTTTTTCACCATTATTTGGTATACATCCCAAAAAATTAATTAATTAATTATTAAGTACAACTGCGAGGCTTCAGGGTTTGGAGACCACTTCAATGGTCTTTTAATTTAATCGTTACCTCGCTATACTATATCGTAGCAGATTTTCTTCTTGAAGTATTACGATATATTTTAAGGTCTCGTTTGCTACAAACACTGAAAATTAATGTATATCACGATGTTACAAAAGAATCGTGCGGATGTCATGGTAATGAACATTTTCAGGCACAAAGGTAGAGGAATCGGTAGTTGTCCACAAGGAACCCGAACAAGACGTCGTACCTCAACTCCTGATAGACCACTTCATATCGATGACTGACCCCAACCAAGCAATGAACATAGACAACGAAATGACGTACCACTGCGCTTTCTCCTTGCCGGCCGTCGCCCTCACGTTAGGAAGCAACAACTGGCACCTGCTGAAAAACACCGTCGATTGCCTGGCCGGCGACATGCAGTACAAAGTGAGGAGGACGGTGGCCAGCTCCCTCCACGAACTCGCCCTGATCCTGGGCCCGGAGATAGCGACGAGTAACCTCACTCCGCTGTTCGACGGCTTCATAAAGGACCTGGACGAGGTCAGGATAGGCGTCCTGAAGCACCTGGCACACTTTCTGAGACTGATCAGCCCGACGAAGAGGAACGTGTACCTGCCGAGACTGGCCGAGTTCCTGCAGACCGACAACGAATCCAACTGGCGCTTCAGGCAGGAATTGGCGAAGCAGTTGCTGCTGGCCGTGACTCTGTTCAAGCCGGCCGACACGGCCAAGCATATCGGGGTCATCGCTAGGGATTTGCTTTGCGACAAGGTGGCGGCGGTGCGGCAAGTGGCTTTGTCATTGGTGAGTTTATTTTATTAGTTTTTTTTTGTTTAATTGATTTTTTTATTTTACAGCAAAGCGATGCGTAAACGGTAAAAAAAAAAACCAAATAATAACGTATAACATAATTTGATTAAAAAAATGAAATAAGAAAAACGTGTGCACATAAAATAAATTAAGATGATTTCAGCAAAAAATACAACTGCGTAACTTATTCAGGTTTCATTAGTCATTGTCCGAATTACTACTTTGCTTCATATTAATTTTAATTGTATGTAAATTCTGTACATTTATAAATCTCCTGTAATTGCTTAAGTTTGTTGACCAATAATTATTTTTATTATAATTTCATCGCCGCCTGACTTACCGTAATCTTTAATACCGTTTAAATAGTGACACAAGAAACGTCATTGAGAATATCTCAAATTTTATACACAATTCTAGGGTGTGGACTTGATTTATCCCATTGTATCTGGTGCAGGTCATACTTGTTAAATGGTTCTTATTTACTAGAAATGAATCATACTTTTATTTAGTTGCGGTTTTTCAATAAATTATTTTTGAAACACGATTAACGACTGGTGTGGTGGAGTTTAGTGTTTTAAGGTTTCGAGAGATATCTCTACAGGGTGGTCCACTTTCGAAAGCAGAAACTTTAGAGGCAGACTAAGAACCATAAAATAATATCAGTTTGTATTATATACTATATTCGAAAAATGCTTCATTACAAAGATACAGGGTGTCAAAATTTTTATCAAAAATTCCAAATTTATTAATATTTTTAAAACTACTTTAGATATTTAAGTGAAATTTGGAACCTTTGAATAGGTAATCTAGATACATATTTTTACTTAAAAAATATTATTTTTCTTCCACCAGTGTCGAATAATTTCAATAATCCGAGTAACTGATTATTTGATATCAACAATTGGATGATAATTCGAATGATTGAAACAAAAAGTGTTTTCTGATCCGATTATTCATTCTAATTGTCATTTGAATATCGATATGAGTCAAATGCCATGTTTCCGATTCTTAATATCACTTCATTAAATGATTCAGTTAGTCAGAAATTAATTGATTTTTTTAAACAAATTTGAAAGAATATTGAACCGGAAGTTACAGCAAATTATTTAAAAAGAAATTAGTTTTGAGGTTAAGTTAAATATAATATTCAATTTTTGAAAGTGTTCTACAGGGTGGTTCTAAATTATGTGTAGAAAATTAAGAGCCTTGTCTTCATGGACGCAAAATTTGCATGAATTATTTATCAACATTTAAGAGAATTTTGCCAACTGCTACATTTTCTATCATATACATATTAAAAATATATAGCAAATTTTGGTTTGGGAATCGCAAGTGTTAAAAATATTTTTTTTATTTTGGTGATGTTATAGCTTGAACAGGATAGACTTGAGATCCTACGTTTATGTTACCATTAAATGTGTCACTGGATTTTTTATACGTAAATACGTTATTAAATAATAACCGCAATGTATAAACTTTTTTCGCTGGTTTTATGGGTCGATTCATCACATTATCTTTGCAGATAACTGAAATCATCAAGTACACATCGACTGAGCACGGACTGACGACGAATCTTTTAGTTACGTTGGCCGAACGTTTCGCTCACTCTAAAAAATGGAAGAGGAGGCAGACTTTTGCCCTCCTGTGCTCGGAACTCTTAAACAAGCAGGCCTTGCCGCCGGAACAGTTCGCCTCCGAGGTATTACCGCACCTGAACGATTTGAGTTGGGATCCCGTCGCCAACGTTAGGCTCGTGGTGGCGAGGTGTCTATCCAGACAGGTCATCTCGAATGGTGAGTTTGTAACTTGTCTCTTTTTTTATTTCATTCCATTGTTTTATTGTTTTAAATAGTTGGGAATTAATGACTTTTTTTAAATTGTGTAGTCTTTCCAACGTCGGTGGATCGTGAAATTTATAGACAGGCGAATTTCTCCAAATCTATGGGTTATATCGGTGATTTAAAAGGAATTTAAATATTTCATGTCACTTTGTGAATAAGATATGTATTAAAATTTTTTCCTAATAGTAAACGAAAACTCGGGCGTCATAAAAATATTTATAATTATAATTTATTTAATTCCATCAAGATGATTGGCAGTTTTCGTTTGGATTAACTGTTACACGATATATAAGCATAATTTTTCCAAATCGATTAATTGGATGTTGAAGAGGTAACTATTTTGTGGCCATCACGCTCCTTTGATTTTAGTCCATTGGACTTCAATGTTTGGGAATTTATGAAGGACATTTATTCTAATTCAATTGAGAATATTGATCAATATGGTGTATACGGCTTTTAATGATGCTTTTTGTTTTTTTTTTTTTTCATTAAAAAAACCACAATGTCAGTACCACGCGATAGAGGACCAAAAAAATATAAAAAAAATTATGTACACTAATGTCTGACCGCCTTTTGTTTTCAAGATACAGTGTTTTTAAAACGTTTGTAAAACTTGACAGAAAATATTTTTTGCAAAAAATCCATAAGGAATACATCTAAAAAATTACCAAAGTAATTTTTTGTACAAAATTAAATTGCCTTTCAGAAAATAAGAAAACAATTTTTTTTACAGGGTGAAACAATGTTATTTATTTTATTTAAAGATATAAAACTGAATCATAATAGCCAATTTTGGTTCAAATATATCCGTACAAAAATTTAAAAAAGTTTTTGAATCGGAATAAATGTTCTTCATAAATTCCCAAACATTGAAGTCCAATGGACTAAAATCAGAGGAGTGTGATGGTCACTAAATAGTTACCTCTTCCACGTCCAATTAATCGATTTAGAAAAATTAAACATAAATATTGTGTAACATTTAATCCAAAGGAGAACCGGCAATCATCTTGATGGAATTAAATAATTTATAATATGTAGCAAAAACACAGTCTGCCAATGGGCTCGCATGCGAAATTTTGATTATGTTTTTGCAAGATGTCACAAGCATTAATTTGCCAAACGGCAACTTTGCGTTTTAATTTTTGTAGCTTATTTATTATCCTTGGCAGCAACATATTGTCAATTGACTTGTTATTTCAATTGTAAGAAGTGTTAGGGCTTATTATGAATACTTATGTTAAGTAAATACTAACAAATTTTCTTATACTTATTTCCGTTGGGCTTTCACTAACGCTAACGATGACAGCTCAAGATTTAACACTTCCATCGACAATACGCGTTACATTCTATGTTACTTACCCTGGACTGTGTTTCAGTATTGTCACTTAGTAAATTTGTACAATAAAGATTGACGTCACAAACAATTTGTCCGGGTACGTCCTGGTAAAATAACAAAACGGCATTTTTAAAAGGAAAGAATTGGAAGCTTATAATTTATTTTAAAAAAAGTTTACCTTTTATGTCCGCTATAATATTTTTTTATTACCGTTATATCACAGTATAGGGAGACCAGTAAAAACACTCGGGTCGAAATAATAAGTTGCGCATAGCAGCTCGCGCATCCATTTCAAGCTGCAGAGACCTCAGTTTACATCCAACTCTGGGAGTGCAAACATCGGTTATACAGAGCCATATTAAAGCAATATTTTGAGTCTGATCGAGGAACGAGTCGCTGCGCAGCAGTTAGATGTTTAAATATTTCATCTATAAATAGTAATTTAAGTTTCTTTAAATTTGCTAAAGACATAAATGATATTTTACTGCTATTGCCTTACCTATTAACTTATTTCTTAAGTATAACATTGGAATATAATTACTTCTCATGAAAGTGAAATTTAAAATATACATATTTATATTATTGACAAATACAAATTTTTATTTTAGAGCAAAGTTCTGTGCAGAGGCTTCTAATAGAGAAGATTTATTAGAAAAGCTGCTCAGGATTAGTAATAGTTCATACAAACTATGTCAAATACATTTTTAAAATAATATGTTTTCTAACGATTCGCGCAATAGATTACGCAAAGAGGCGGTTCCAACGTTTCCTGCAGAAGACGGCTCATCTTCAAATTATGTAGATGATCATATTTCTTGTAGTCACTATAATGAGAGTCTCAAAACAAAATAATAAATAATATTTTTTTTCCAAATTAACATTTTACTGCACTTTTATCTCCAATTTAACAATTTTCAAAGTTAAGTAAACAAAATTTCTTTGTTCTGAAAAATACTTGTCTGGTTTACGTAGATCATTTAAGACGAAAAAAAATCATAATAAATTATTTGTCCACTAAACTTCAAACGTCCAATTTTAAATTTAAAAAAATCCCAAAAAAATGTAATTATCACTAATAACAAAAAAAGTAAGTAAATAAATAAAAATGTTTTGTAGTGCAATAATATATATTTTAAACTCTTTTTTTTAAAGAGTCCAAAGAAGTAAATCAAATTTTCACACTGTATGTTAGTAGCAGTAAATGGTAGCACATAAATACATGTTGAATTACCCATTTATTACTGTATAATGAATTATTACATAATGTGGATAGATATAACGTAAACTTTCATGTGGAATAACTACGCTTTCACGTGCAAATAAAAATTTCTTATTCCGGTCCTGATCACCGATTCTGTCAGTTCTATTGGATGTGCTATCGCACTCACATTTCGAGGTCACCGCAGAAACTGAAAGCAGTTCAAAGTGCCGACAGTGGAGTGAAACTGCTGGTCTACCTATGCTGTGGTTATATTATTATTTTGTGTACTGTCTATGGATTTAGTGGTTTTTAGGCTTTCACGGTCAGTGCTGTAATTTGATACATGGTGATTTTCCGCGTTGCGCCTTGACCTCGGTAACTGTAGCTGCCAGAAACAGTCAAAATGCACATCCCTAGCATTAGCCGGGATTCTTTTACCTGCCCTGGTTGTTCTCGGGTTAGGCTCTGCGGGGACAGACCCGCTATCGGTGTCTCTGGGCCCGTCCATATATTGATTTGTGTTCTTATTGTTGGTATTACGACAGCTACGGTCGGAACCGTTCCTCGGATAATGGTGGTCCTCCGAGGCGTTCCGTAGCCCACTGAAGATGACGACAGTGAAGAGTGGCGAAACGTTTGGAAGCATGGGATGCCACCAGTTGCAGCGGCGGCTACGGAACGCCTCAGAGGACCACTATTATCCGAGGAACGGTCCCGACCGTAGAAGTTGTAATACCAACAATATGAACCGAAATCAATATATGGACGGGCCCAGAGACATCGTTTCTTTGACTGCAAACAAGTCTTAAATTGTTTAAAAACTTTCAGTCTTTAAAGGAATACCATCAAATTCTTCATAAAATTAAAGACAAAAAAAGTTATGATCACTTCATCTAGTATGTGCCATTTCTACCCTTTAGGATGTTGCAATTTTAGAAATATTTTACCTGAGACTGCGTCTTTATAAAAGTAACAAGTGTACCAAATTTGAAAAAAATCGTTCCACTATTATAAAACCAAATTATAAAGAAATAACTTTGAGGTTACCTATAGTCAGCGGTCGAAATTGTAGAGAGTGACTAATGTTATAAACCTGCTCACAATTTATAGCAGTCAACATAAAGAAATATACATGCAGCCCGTATATTTTTACTACAAAATTGTGTGCCGCATATCTCTGAGAGCATACCCGATTACACAGCTTCTGCTACGCATGCACTGCAGTTAGTACGCATGCGTTGCTCTTCTCATTGGCTGCGACGAATTGTCGGATCCAACTGTTTCATTGTATTTTTAAAATGAGTTTTCAAAAAAAAAATTCTATTGCTATATCTTACAAGATAAAACTTAGTCTGTATAAATGAAATCGAAAAGAGTATACTGATAGAAAGAACAAAATAGTGATATAGCGAAGGAACTATTTAAAATAAATATTAAAAAAGAATTTGGATTGAAGAATACAGGGTGAGTTAGTCATAATGTCAGTAATATTAAGAGATAGGGAATAATGAGTATAATGCGAATACGCGATTAAAAAAAAATCTAAATGCTTATTTACACCGGAAAAAAATATTTTCAAATCATTATTTAAACCCCCTTTTCAGACTGTCACTGACCACTCACAGCCTTGGTCGTTTACAGCTCACAATTCAACTCGATATCAACCTGATGCAATGTTGCCAAGTTGAAATATATTTCTAGTACCTACCTACCTAGGTTTTAGACATCACAAATAAACGCTTATACTGATTATTTTAGAATATTATTTTTTCTTGTTCAGTTCAACTTCAGCCAATAATAATTTAAAATGTTAATATCTAATGAAATCAAATAATTCTATTAAAAATTGCGAGTAACGCAGTCCACTCAGGGTTCCGGTGGAAAATACGGTCCAATCAAACGATACCCGTCCACTCCTGCCCATACGTTGACAACAAATCGCCTCTGAAAGCTAAACCGACAAGTAGCATGTGGATTTTCCTCTGAGCAAATGTAGCTGTTATGACTGCAAAGAAATTAGATTAGTTACATTGAAATCACAAAACTCCAACGTATCTAATAATAAACCATTTACGTACATTACATAAAATCCTATACCCAATGGGTAAAGTATTAAGAGAAGCTGAAAAGTGTTTCGTGTTTTGATACTAAGTAATAAAAAACCATCGCGTTGTCGACAGAAAACTATCCAAAACAGAAATGGCACGTCTCTGATCTGATGCTTAGAAGTTATCGAGAGTGAATCTTGATTATTAGGTCAATAACTTAGGTACCTAGTTTTTGTACTACTTAAATATTGATTTATTTGTTAACAAAAACAAATGCAGATAAAAATAAATGTTTTTGAATATTAGGTTATTACAGTTTAATAATTTTGATATTACGTTTTCACTACGTTTTACAAATAAATATGAATTTATAGTATCACTCGTAAGTACAGTAAAGTTTGGTTACAACGTACACGCTTATTACGTACTTATGGTTATAACGTAAAATAAACAAGTCTTGGCATTATTATAGGGCCTTCATCTGTTGTTGCTTTTTGTTAAATGTTTGTATTTTTGTTAAGAATTAATAGAAATTTTAAAAATTTAATATTTTTTTAAAACGTACTTCTGATATAACATACAGATTACCCCGCCGGTACGTTATAACCGAGCTTTACTGTACAATTAATTATTCAGTTTGTAGTTACATACATCTAGCCTAGAAATTTATTGTTTTTTAAGTAGTATGGTACTAACCTATTTAAAATGCCAGTTCGAGTAAAACTGCACTCATCCGTCCCCATAGCACTGTATTAATAAAATTAAGGTCAGCCGCAATTTGATTCACCCGACGCAGTTTCACAGAACCCGTATCGCGAAGGCACTTAAACACAAAATTCGCGTACCTGGAAAATGTCTTGTTAGATAGACATCTCCAATATACCTATTTTTATTTGGAGATTTATTTTTTTAAAGGTCGAGTAAAAATTTGTTTTCGATGTGCTGCCTTTAATAGGCTTCCCGAATACTTGATTAATATTAATGCGAATATGACCGACTTGTCCTGTATATTAAATTTTGACGAAACATAGACGTGTGAAGGTCATACGGAGAGCGTACAATATGATATAAAAAGTGTTAATGCGTGACCGTTATGGTGACAGTGCTAGTAACCAATAGTAAATAGTGTGTATATGTATTTTAAAGCCTTTTGTCCTTTTGAATGTGGAATTCGCAAATATTTGCGCGATTTATTTAATGGTGAAAAAATTCTATTTGTAACAAATTTTCTCAACTACATATGCTACATTTTCATCATGAAACTGTCGTGGTAGATTATCAGAAGCTCAAAACAAATTTATATAACACCACATAATAATGAAAGGGGCAATATTTATAGTGTTCAACAGTTTCGCAAATTGCAATTGTCAAATGTTGAGATTTTTCTGCCATAAATAATTAAAACAGAAGTTGCAAAATTTGTGCAAGAATCCGTGAATTTCGCGTCCATGAAGGACAAGGCTTAAGTGTGATATCCCCGGAGTGCGCATCAGGCAGGTGTAAGTGGGTGGTGGTGGGCAATCGCTGTCCAAACGGGCGGCATTCTAATTTGTAGAGAGGATGACACAGGTGGCACATTTAAAGTAAATTGTTAATGTGCTAGGTTCAGCCGATGTCAACTTATTTTTGATAATTTTGTGTGCTTTAATTCTTCTCAAGTGGCACGCTTAGGTAATCATGCCACCCGTGTCTTCTATATTCAGCTCTGTGTGTTGTGAATTAGTCACTCTCTATTATTTTCGACCTTGGGTAATTGATAATACAAGATAAAAACTTAAAATTTTGAAATATTCTTAATATTTTTAGATTTTGACAAAATCGTACAGGGACCCCTTGACAATTTTTTTTATACTTTATGATTTTATTTTAATATTTCATTTTGTTACACTTGTTTTATATTGTGTTTGCAATCAACTGAATACTTTCCCTAGTTAATTTATGAATAAATAAATTAAAATGATTATAACATACAATGCGATTCACAGTGAAGACACTTTTGTATAAGGCAGACTATGAGCTTCCCTTTAAACCATAAGCTTGCATAATCGCTGTCTGCAGGTGGTTCATATTGGTTTAATTTTCAGAGTACTTTACTGACCCGCGCAACGAACAGTACGAGGGATTGGAGAAGGTGCTGAGGAGACTGCAAGCGGACAAAGACAGGGACGTGCGGCAATCCGCCGAAGTGGATCCGTCCACCCCGCCCAACTATTGAAACGTGTTTGTTTTTATTCCTGTTTCACATTACCAGGCTCAGCCGCGTTTTACTCAAAGACGAGGCAACGACGAGACCGTTACTTAACGCGCGAACTAGTTTTAAGTCTAAAATTTCAAATTATTTTTTCCCTTTTATTTTTTTTTATGTTGAAAATATCTGCTTTGTTTTTGAGAGAAGTGGCTGAGTTACCAAATACTGTTATGATTCCTAAATTTTATTCCTCTTTTATTGATTTTATTGAAATTGTTTTACTTGTTTTTTTTTTTTTTGAAAGTGCTTGAAAGATTTTGTGAAATTTGTTGTACTTTTTATTGTATGTTTAAGTTGTAATATATGTATTAAAGTTTAAAATGAATTAAAATATTTGTGTAATTTCATAATTGTTTCTTTTTATATTGCCAGATCTTTGAATTATAGTGTATTTTTTCATGTATTAGGGAAATTTTTCTAATATTTCATCAAAAAAATCAACCGAAAATTCTTTACGATAAAAAAATATCCGACATTTCCTTAATATTTAATTCAACTTGTAAATTTTTCGTCCAGTATGAGAAATTTTTTCTCAGATTTTTTATTGAAAATCAACAAAAAATTGTACGGAGGGAGGGAGGGAAATATTTAACGACAAAAAATGGAGCAAAATATCGAACAAAAAATATCCGACATTTCCTTAATATTAAATTCCACTTGTAAATTTTTTGTCTGGTACTAGTGAGGAATTTTTCGTCGGATTTTTTTATAGAAAATCGACAAAAAACGGAGCAAAAAAATTGTACGGAGAGAGGGAGGGAAATTTTTTACGACAAAAAATCGAACAAAAAATTTCCGACATTTCCTTAATATTAAATTCCACTTGTAAATTTTTTCTCCGGTACTAGAGAAGAATTTTTCGTTGGATTTTTTATAGAAAATCAACAAAAAACGGAGCAAAAAATTTCTACGGAGGGAGGGAGGGAAATTTTTTACGACAAAAAATGGAGCAAAAAATCAAAAAATTTCCGACATTTCCTTAATATTAAATTCCACTTGTAAATTTTTTGTCCGGTACTAGAGAAGAATTTTTCGTTGGATTTTTTTATAGAAAATCAACAAAAAACGGAGCAAAAAATTTCTACGGAGGGAGGGAGGGAAATTTTTTACGACAAAAAATGGAGCAAAAAATCAAACAAAAAATTTCCGACATTTCCTTAATATTTAATTCGACTTGTAAATTTTTCGTCCGGTATGAGGAGGAATTTTTCGTCGGATTTTTTATTGAAAATGAACAAAAAATGGAGCAAAAAATTTGTACGGAGGGAGGGAGGGAAATTTTTTACGACAAAAAACGGAGCAAAAAATCCAGGAAAAAATTTCCGACATTTCCTTAATATTTAATTCAACTTGTAAATTTTTCGTCCGGTACGAGAGAGGAATATTTCGTCGGATTTTTTATTGAAAATTAACAAAAAATGTACCTGTATTTTTATTAATTATCGAAGGTGCAGATCAGCAGTATGACCCGTTATCATATATTCTTCCTTCACTCTGTTTATACATTCAGCGATAGTACAAATCGGCAACATCATTCACTCCATTAGTTGATAAATGTATAAATATGTACACTAATGTATTTAAAATACCATATTATGTACTTATTTCCACACCACCTTGTGGTCGAGTACACGACGAATTCTTTTTATAGTGGTGTCCCGAGTAGGCCTAATCCGCTTCGTGAAATGTGTTGAAGGTAGGTAAAGAACAAATTATATGTGCAAAAAGGAAATGTACGAATACGATGATAGTTGAAGGTGCAGAAGTGTGTGTTTTGAGGGTAGGCAAAAGTTAAAATATGTGTTGTTGGGAAATCCTGACGAATCAGGAATCTCTTTCACCCATCGGGGGGGACTGGGGAACCTGAAGTGTCACGAACACAATGATAGAAAGAGGTGTAGAAGTGTGTGTGTGTGTTGAGGGTAGGTAAAAGTTAAAATGATGTGTGTTGTAGTTAGGAAATGGATCTCGTATCATCGGCGACATTCTGACGAATCAGGAGTTTCTTCTCACCCATCAGGGGGACTGGGGAGCCTGAGGTGCCACAAACACGATGATAGTTAGAGGTGTGGAAGTGTGTGTATTGAAGGTAGGTAGAAGTTAAAAGATGAAAGTGTGTTTTGGTTGGGAAATGGTCCAAGATAAATATGAAATTGGCGTTTTGAAGCTACATCATGATTAAGTTGGGATGGGTTGAAATTAGGTCAAGACGAAATGTATGTTGTGGTTGGAAAATGGTCCAAGATAAACATGAATTGTTATTTTGAAGAACGATTAAGTTGATATGAGTAGAGATTAAGTCACAAAAGAATGTGTGGATTAGCTCTTTAGCGTTACCCAGGGTGCACCACGAGGAGGCGAGCTAATTTTGCACCCCATTTGTTTTATCTTATCTTATTTAGTTACTGAAGGTGCAGATTAGCTGTATGATGTTTTTTTATTAACGATTCATGTTTGTATCTTTATCAATTATATGAAGGTGCAGGTCCGCAGTATGACCTGTTCTTTTATTAATGATTCAAGTTTGTATCTTCATCTATTATAAAAAGTGCAGGTCAGCAGTATGATCGTGAGTTCTTTTATTAAAAATTCATGTTTGTATTTTTATCAATTATCGAAGAGGCAGATCAACAGTATGACCCGTTGTTTTATTAAAGATTCATAGCATCATACATTCTTTCATCCCTCTCTTTATACATTCAACCATAGCAAATCAGCAATGTCATTCAGTCCATTCGTTGATAAAATTTGTACACTTTGATGTATTTAAAATACCATATTATGTACTCATTTCCACACCACCTTGCGGTAGAGTACACGGCGCGTTTTTTTTATAGTGGTATCCCCAATAGGCCTAATCCACCTGTGAAATGTGTACGTGATGAGGGCAGGTAAAAATCAAATTGATGTGTGCTGTAGTTACAAAATGGTCTAAAGGAGTATGTTTGTTTTGATGAGATGAGGTAAGTGTGTGTGTGTGTGTGTTTAAGATAGGTAAAGGTTAAATTGATGTGTACTAGACCAATGAACACGATGATAGGTGTCAATGTATAGATGCATGTGTGGGTGTGTGTGTGTCTGTGTGTAGAGAGTACGTAAAGGTCAGAAGGAGTGTGTTGTAGTTAGGAAAAGTCAAAGTCATATCACCGATGATAAGTGTCAAAGTGAGAGTGTGTAAAGTCAGTCGTATCACGGGCCACATCCTGACGACGCCAGTCTCGCCAGGACTGTCTTTCTCGATGTCTGTCGAGCCTAGACAAGCGGTACGAACACGGTGATACCTAAGGTGTAAGTAAAGATCAAATAATGTAATGGTTTTTAGGCTTTCACAGCCGGTGCGAATATTTGGTATATAGTAATTTTCTGGGTTGCTATGCCGTGACCATGGGGGCAGATCCGATGTTCACTGTCGGCATCTTCAGTGGTGACTTCTCAAAAGTTTAGCTGCGACTAAACTAGGACCGGTTTCTTGGTTCGAGCCTGGACAAGCGGCTCGACATCGACGACATCGTTGATTTATATTAGCTAAGTCTGTGTTGTCAGTCAGTGGCATCACCGGCAGCATCCTGACGAGCTGGCATCGCCAGGGGTGTCTTTCTCGATACGAGCCTAGACGAGCTGCGAACACGATGATAAGTGTGTGTATGTGTGTGTTGAGAGTTAGGAAAGAGTCAAAGTCGTTTCACCGGCAGCATCCTAACGAAGCTGGGTTCGCTAGGGGTGTCTTTCTCGATGCGAGCCTAGACGAGCTGCGAACACGATGATAGGTGTTAAAATATAGAAGTGTGTGTGTTGAGAGTAGGTAAAGGTCAAATAGAGTGTGTTGTAGTTGGGAAAGAGTCAAAGTCGTATCACGATGATAGGTGTCAAAGTATAGAAGTGTGTGTTGAGAGTAGGTAAACGTCAAATAGAGCGTGTTGTAGTTGGGAAAGAGTCAAAGTCGTATCACGATGATAGGTGTTAAAGTATAGAAGTGTGTGTGTTGAAAATAGGTAAAGGTCAAATAGATTGTGTTATAGTTGGGAAAGAGTCAAAGCCGTATCACGATGATAGATGTCAAAGTATAGAAGTGCGTTTGTGTGTGTGTGTGTTGAGAGTAAGTAAGGTGAAATAGTGTTATAGTTAGAAAAGAGTCAAAGTCGTATCACCGGCAGCATCCTAACGAAGCTGAGTTCGCCAGGGGTGTCTTTCTCGATGCGAGCCTAGACGAGCTGCGAACACGATGATAGGTGTCAAAGTATAGAAGTGTGTGTGTTGAGAAAAAGGTGAAATAGTGTGCTGTGGTTAGAAAAGAGTTAAAGTCATATCACCGGCAGCATCCTAACGAAGCTTAGTTCGCCAGGGGTGTCTTTCTCGATGCGAGCCTAGACGAGCTGCGAACACGATGATAGGTGTCAAAGTATAGAAGTGTGTGTGTTGAGAATAAGGTGAAATAGTGTGCTGTGGTTAGAAAAGAGTTAAAGTCATATCACCGGCAGCATCCTAACGAAGCTTAGTTCGCCAGGGGTGTCTTTCTCGATGCGAGCCTAGACGAGCTGCGAACACGATGATAGGTGTCAAAGTATAGAAGTGTGTGTGTTGAGAATAAGGTGAAATAGTGTGCTGTGGTTAGAAAAGAGTTAAAGTCATATCACCGGCAGCATCCTAACAAAGCTTAGTTCGCCAGGGGTGTCTTTCTCGATGCGAGCCTAGACGTGCTGCGAACACGATGATAGGTGTTAAAGTATAGAAGTGTGTGTGTTTGTGTTGAGAGTAGGTAAAAGTCAAATAGATGTTTGTGTGTGTGTGTGTGTATTGAGGTTGTCAAAGTGAAAATTGTGTGTTGAAAGTAGGTAAAGATGAAATTGGCGTTTGAAGTTACGTTAGGATAAGTTAATATGGGCTGGAGCTGTCAAAGTGAAAATTATGTGTTGAGAGTAGGCAAAGATGAAATGGTGTTTTGAAATTATGTCACGATTAAGTTGGTATGGGCTGAGATTAGATTGAGAAGAAGTATTTGTATTAGCTCTTTAGCGTTATCCAGGGTGCACCACGAGGAGGCGAGCTACTTTTGCACCCCACTGGAACAGGAAGCTCACAATTGTAATATCTGCATTTAATAGCTATATTCAAATATGTATTTATAACTGAAAAACTAATAAAGTCT
Organism: Monochamus alternatus; assembly: GCA_037114965.1. Taxonomy (NCBI): domain Eukaryota; kingdom Metazoa; phylum Arthropoda; class Insecta; order Coleoptera; family Cerambycidae; genus Monochamus; species Monochamus alternatus. Next base: position 4,371,927 of record CM073426.1, on the reverse strand, counting down.
CAGTGATGAAAACACATACGGATATAATGTCCCCTATATGTGTCCAAATGAACAAGTGTTTTCTTTACATATTAATTTACTAAATCATTTAACCGATGATCATTAAGTGCAAACTAATAAATCAGTTTTGTTAGGAATCTAGAAGAGTTTACTGCATATGTCAAACGAAAAAACCCAAATGGTCAAGACACATTTTATATAATGCAACAGAAGTGATTCAAGAGGCTATGTATACTTGTATTTAAATTATGGAAAATATTTTAAATTTATATTGCAATAATGTAATTGCAGGATTTGCTTATTTGTGTAAAAAAACGCAGTATGAAGACAGGCATACGAATACTATGCATGAAATGTATAATGCATCCATCGAGAATTAAAATGAAAATTTTAAAAGATGGTATCAATTAGACTATTTTCCTGTTGTTCAAATAGCTTAATGGTCATCAAGCAGGATGAGGGTTCCTATTGTGAAAACACGACTGCTCTCTATACGTAATTTTAATTCTTAACTATTCTAATAATCTAACAATATATTAGAAACAATGCAATTTTTCTGTTTGCAGATGATACTTGAAAATTGAATCTATTTATTTAATTTGAAAATCTAGAGTTCAGATATTTAAAATTTTAAGATAGTATAGATAGAAATACGAAATTATTTATGTGCGAGGATTCCAAATAGATGTGTAAATGGAAATTCATATATGACTACACATGCAATTAAAAGTACTTACATTATTAGCTTAATTAGTTCCTAATAGAAAACAATTTCCGAGGACTCCTTCACGTGTAAATCCCACGTTGACTGCAGAATATCGCTACTCTGGATCGACAGGAACACTTTTTTCTCGTCCAATGATCTGTGAGGAATACTTGTTAAGTTTGAATAGCTCTGCGCGACACACATAGATTACCGAAGTATTAGCGACACAAATTGTCCTTTTTCCCACATTTTCACTATCACTTTGTTTTAAAATTCTTCGTGCATGAAATTTTATTTTCCGGGAATTTAATTTTTCAATTTTTGGCAAGCTCGGAATGAATTATGTTGTATTTTTTTCAATTATCAAAAGTGCAGATCAGCAGAATGTGACCTGTTCTTTATTAACGATTCATCTTTGTATCTTTATCAATTATCGAAGGTGCAGATCAGCAGTATGACCCGTTATTTTATTAAAGATTCATGTTTGTAATTTTATCAATTATCGAAGGTGCAGATCAGCAGCATGACCTGTTCTTTTATTAATGATTCCAGTCTGCATTTTTTCAATTATCGAAGGTGCAGATCAGCAGAATGACCCGTTCTTTTATTAAAAATTCACGTTTGTATTTTTAGCAATTATCAAAGGTGCAGATCAGCAGCATGACCTGTTCTTTTATTAATGATTCCAGTTTGTATTTTTTCAATTATCGAAGGTGCAGATCAGCAGTATGACCCGTTATTTTATTAAAGATTCATGTTTGTAATTTTATCAATTATCGAAGGTGCAGATCAGCAGCATGACCTGTTCTTTTATTAATGATTCCAGTCTGCATTTTTTCAATTATCGAAGGTGCAGATCAGCAGAATGACCCGTTCTTTTATTAAAAATTCACGTTTGTATTTTTAGCAATTATCAAAGGGGCAGATCAACAGTATGACCTGTTCTTTTATTAATGATTCCAGTCTGTATTTTTTCAATTATCGAAGGTGCAGATCAGCAGTATGACCTGTTCTTTTATTAACGATTTAAGTTTGTATCTTCATCTATTATAGAAGGTGCAGATTAGCAGTATGACCGGTTCTTTTATTAACGATTCATCTTTGTATCTTTATCAATTATCGAAGGTGCAGATCAGCAGTATGACCCGTTATTTTATTAAAGATTCATGTTTGTAATTTTATCAATTATCGAAGGTGCAGATCAGCAGCATGACCTGTTCTTTTATTAATGATTCCAGTCTGCATTTTTTCAATTATCGAAGGTGCAGATCAGCAGAATGACCCGTTCTTTTATTAAAAATTCACGTTTGTATTTTTAGCAATTATCAAAGGTGCAGATCAGCAGCATGACCTGTTCTTTTATTAATGATTCCAGTCTGCATTTTTTCAATTATTGAAGGTGCAGATCAGCAGAATGACCCGTTCTTTTCTTAAAAATTCACGTTTGTATTTTTAGCAATTATCAAAGGGGCAGATCAACAGTATGACCTGTTCTTTTATTAATGATTCCAGTTTGTATTTTTTCAATTATCGAAGGTGCAGATCAGCAGTATGACCCGTTATTTTATTAAAGATTCATGTTTGTAATTTTATCAATTATCGAAGGTGCAGATCAGCAGCATGACCTGTTCTTTTATTAATGATTCCAGTCTGCATTTTTTCAATTATCGAAGGTGCAGATCAGCAGAATGACCCGTTCTTTTATTAAAAATTCACGTTTGTATTTTTAGCAATTATCAAAGGGGCAGATCAACAGTATGACCTGTTCTTTTATTAATGATTCCAGTCTGTATTTTTTCAATTATCGAAGGTGCAGATCAGCAGTATGACCTGTTCTTTTATTAACGATTTAAGTTTGTATCTTCATCTATTATAGAAGGTGCAGATTAGCAGTATGACCGGTTCTTTTATTAACGATTCATCTTTGTATCTTTATCAATTATCGAAGGTGCAGATCAGCAGTATGACCCGTTATTTTATTAAAGATTCATGTTTGTAATTTTATCAATTATCGAAGGTGCAGATCAGCAGCATGACCTGTTCTTTTATTAATGATTCCAGTCTGCATTTTTTCAATTATCGAAGGTGCAGATCAGCAGAATGACCCGTTCTTTTATTAAAAATTCACGTTTGTATTTTTAGCAATTATCAAAGGGGCAGATCAACAGTATGACCTGTTCTTTTATTAATGATTCCAGTCTGCATTTTTTCAATTATTGAAGGTGCAGATCAGCAGAATGACCCGTTCTTTTCTTAAAAATTCACGTTTGTATTTTTAGCAATTATCAAAGGGGCAGATCAACAGTATGACCTGTTCTTTTATTAATGATTCCAGTTTGTATTTTTTCAATTATCGAAGGTGCAGATCAGCAGTATGACCTGTTCTTTTATTAACGATTTAAGTTTGTATCTTCATCTATTATAGAAGGTGCAGATTAGCAGTATGACCGGTTCTTTTATTAACGATTCATCTTTGTATCTTTATCAATTATCGAAGGTGCAGATCAGCAGTATGACCGGTTCTTTTATTAACGATTCATCTTTGTATCTTTATCAATTATCGAAGGTGCAGATCAGCAGTATGACCCGTTATTTTATTAAAGATTCATGTTTGTAATTTTATCAATTATCGAAGGTGCAGATCAGCAGCATGACCTGTTCTTTTATTAATGATTCCAGTCTGCATTTTTTCAATTATCGAAGGTGCAGATCAGCAGAATGACCCGTTCTTTTCTTAAAAATTCACGTTTGTATTTTTAGCAATTATCAAAGGGGCAGATCAACAGTATGACCTGTTCTTTTATTAATGATTCCAGTCTGCATTTTTTCAATTATTGAAGGTGCAGATCAGCAGAATGACCCGTTCTTTTCTTAAAAATTCACGTTTGTATTTTTAGCAATTATCAAAGGGGCAGATCAACAGTATGACCTGTTCTTTTATTAATGATTCCAGTTTGTATTTTTTCAATTATCGAAGGTGCAGATCAGCAGTATGACCTGTTCTTTTATTAACGATTTAAGTTTGTATCTTCATCTATTATAGAAGGTGCAGATTAGCAGTATGACCGGTTCTTTTATTAACGATTCATCTTTGTATCTTTATCAATTATCGAAGGTGCAGATCAGCAGTATGACCGGTTCTTTTATTAACGATTCATCTTTGTATCTTTATCAATTATCGAAGGTGCAGATCAGCAGTATGACCCGTTATTTTATTAAAGATTCATGTTTGTAATTTTATCAATTATCGAAGGTGCAGATCAGCAGCATGACCTGTTCTTTTATTAATGATTCCAGTCTGCATTTTTTCAATTATCGAAGGTGCAGATCAGCAGAATGACCCGTTCTTTTATTAAAAATTCACGTTTGTATTTTTAGCAATTATCAAAGGGGCAGATCAACAGTATGACCTGTTCTTTTATTAATGATTCCAGTCTGCATTTTTTCAATTATTGAAGGTGCAGATCAGCAGAATGACCCGTTCTTTTCTTAAAAATTCACGTTTGTATTTTTAGCAATTATCAAAGGGGCAGATCAACAGTATGACCTGTTCTTTTATTAATGATTCCAGTTTGTATTTTTTCAATTATCGAAGGTGCAGATCAGCAGTATGACCTGTTCTTTTATTAACGATTTAAGTTTGTATCTTCATCTATTATAGAAGGTGCAGATTAGCAGTATGACCGGTTCTTTTATTAACGATTCATCTTTGTATCTTTATCAATTATCGAAGGTGCAGATCAGCAGTATGACCGGTTCTTTTATTAACGATTCATCTTTGTATCTTTATCAATTATCGAAGGTGCAGATCAGCAGTATGACCCGTTATTTTATTAAAGATTCATGTTTGTAATTTTATCAATTATCGAAGGTGCAGATCAGCAGCATGACCTGTTCTTTTATTAATGATTCCAGTCTGCATTTTTTCAATTATCGAAGGTGCAGATCAGCAGAATGACCCGTTCTTTTATTAAAAATTCACGTTTGTATTTTTAGCAATTATCAAAGGGGCAGATCAACAGTATGACCTGTTCTTTTATTAATGATTCCAGTCTGCATTTTTTCAATTATTGAAGGTGCAGATCAGCAGAATGACCCGTTCTTTTCTTAAAAATTCACGTTTGTATTTTTAGCAATTATCAAAGGGGCAGATCAACAGTATGACCTGTTCTTTTATTAATGATTCCAGTTTGTATTTTTTCAATTATCGAAGGTGCAGATCAGCAGTATGACCTGTTCTTTTATTAACGATTTAAGTTTGTATCTTCATCTATTATAGAAGGTGCAGATTAGCAGTATGACCGGTTCTTTTATTAACGATTCATCTTTGTATCTTTATCAATTATCGAAGGTGCAGATCAGCAGTATGACCGGTTCTTTTATTAACGATTCATCTTTGTATCTTTATCAATTATCGAAGGTGCAGATCAGCAGTATGACCCGTTATTTTATTAAAGATTCATGTTTGTAATTTTATCAATTATCGAAGGTGCAGATCAGCAGCATGACCTGTTCTTTTATTAATGATTCCAGTCTGCATTTTTTCAATTATCGAAGGTGCAGATCAGCAGAATGACCCGTTCTTTTCTTAAAAATTCACGTTTGTATTTTTAGCAATTATCAAAGGGGCAGATCAACAGTATGACCTGTTCTTTTATTAATGATTCCAGTTTGTATTTATTCAATTATCGAAGGTGCAGATCAGCAGTATGACCTGTTCTTTTATTAACGATTTAAGTTTGTATCTTCATCTATTATAGACGGTGCAGATTAGCAGTATGACCGGTTCTTTTATTAACAATTCATCTTTGTATCTTTATCAATTATCGAAGGTGCAGATCAGCAGTATGACCCGTTATTTTATTAAAGATTCATGTTTGTAATTTTATCAATTATTGAAGGTGCAGATCAGCAGCATGACCTGTTCTTTTATTAATGATTCCAGTCTGCATTTTTTCAATTATCGAAGGTGCAGATCAGCAGAATGACCCGTTCTTTTCTTAAAAATTCACGTTTGTATTTTTAGCAATTATCAAAGGGGCAGATCAACAGTATGACCTGTTCTTTTATTAACGATTTAAGTTTGTATCTTCATCTATTATAGACGGTGCAGATTAGCAGTATGACCGGTTCTTTTATTAACAATTCATCTTTGTATCTTTATCAATTATCGAAGGTGCAGATCAGCAGTATGACCCGTTATTTTATTAAAGATTCATGTTTGTAATTTTATCAATTATTGAAGGTGCAGATCAGCAGCATGACCTGTTCTTTTACTAATGATTCCAGTCTGCATTTTTTCAATTATCGAAGGTGCGGATCAGCAGAATGACCCGTTCTTTTATTAAAAATTCACGTTTGTATTTTTAGCAATTATCAAAGGGGCAGATCAACAGTATGACCTGTTCTTTTATTAATGATTCCAGTTTGTATTTTTTCAATTATCGAAGGTGCAGATCAGCAGTATGACCTGTTCCTTTATTAACGTTTTAAGTTTGTATCTTCATCTATTATAGAAGGTGCAGATTAGCAGTATGACCGGTTTTTTTATTAACGATTCATGTTTGTATTTTTATCAATTTTCGAAAGTTTATCCCATTAGTTTTATATTTTATAATTAATAGTATTATACAACATAAAACTTTGAACATCAATCTTTATATGGAAGCTACCTTATCGTTAGAAATACAATTTTCTCAAATCACGTCATAAAACTTAATATATATTATATATTTTACCTTATTTCGAAATTGCCAACCTCTGCCACTGAATAGATTGGTGCTGGGCTGAAGGTGCAAAGTCAATCAACCATGTGCACTAGTCGTACACGTACATACTTATTTTTATATATCTTTATCACTGCAGTTTGCTTTATTCACTTCGTTAGGTTTATGCAGTCTATTTAAAAATATAATGCAATTGCAACACTGATAGCCCGCTTATATGTATAAGCAACAGTGTAAATGCAGTTAGAAAAATTAACAATTTTTTATAAATACATGGTACTCTTGAAAAACTGACCCCTGCATAAAGTTACAACTTGTCTAAATGAAAGTATTAGTTAGTTAAAGGTATTAGAAAAGATTTTGATTCAAGTGAAACATTTGTAAAGAATTTTGGATATTGCTAAATGAATTTGATGTTACAAATGGTGTAGCTTGATAAAATTTACAAAAACTTATAATAGCTGGAATATTTTCAAAAAATTAACATTTAAAAACTTGGAAAATTGTAAATTTATTGAAAATATTTGATTACTCAAATTAATTTTTAATTTAAATTGAACACCAGTGAAAATTAAAAAAAATAAGTTCAAATTGAAAAAAAACTACCTTAAATCCGATTTATAACAAATTTTCGAAAACGCTCCACATTAAGTTATTTCAAGAATTTGTTGTTCCGCTACTGTAATATGTAATATCTAAAAATACGTACCATAACTCATTATATAGACATAATAATTTTGCTTTGCCCAATTACAATTATCTTAAAAGTGCAAAATAAACACATAATCTATTGCTTATAATATTAGTTTATTTATTGGCCCATTAAATTATTATTTTTTTCAATGATACATTCAAATTAAATTTTTAAGGCCTCTTTCAAATTTTTTTCTACCGAAACAATCCACAAAATAGATTGACGGTTTTTTATTTCAAATCTGAGTGCCAGTGGGTCTTAAAATTGGTGTGATCAAAATTTAAAAAATAAACAGGGTGTCCCCGAATGGCCTTGTGGGATTCAGCTCTGCTTGTTTAAGAAACAAAATATGTCATAATTTCAAATCCGTAAAATCTAGTAAGCCTTAGAAATTTGGAAAAAACTTTTTTTTTCCAGTAGTAAAATATTTCTGTACAAGATACGACAGATTGAGAAATATACAAAATTTTGATATCGTAAGTATTACTTTGATTTTTTGCTCGACTACTCGAAAATATCGCAAATCCTCTGTTTGGATTTTTAGGGGTTGAAAATTTAATTTCCATTGTGAAATTTTGCACCAGAGAAGAGTTATTGAAGCTCGATCATTAAAAGAAAAAACTTTTACATCGGCCAAGAAATAAAGCTCTGAGTATAATTAATTTTACAAATTTACCATAAGATTCAGATTACAAAAAAATGTTGTACGCCACTGGACTCCACTCAAAAAAGTGTCTGAAGAACGTATCAATCATTTTTGTCTAACATTACAAACAACCAAGTTACAGACATTTATCGAAAAGTGGAAAATTTGAAATTTGTTTATTACCCGAAAACAAAAGACGGTAGGTCATTCACCATTAATTTTCTCTTAAAAAAAGAGGTCGAGAGTGGAGGGAGGGCCATTTTTTCAATCGCCTATAGTTAACGAGATAAAAACATCGAAATTTGCCTACCTTGTACAGGGTAATTTTTTGTCATAGGAAACATGTTTCTCTTGTAAACGTCTGAAACAAAGTGAATGCTACTAAACAAAGTTTATTTAGACTGACTAAAACTTGAAATTAACGTAGATAAAGAAACCGTAACCAAACGATGCTGGACATCTTGACGCTCAAATTTATTTATTTATTTTTTTCTTTTTAGCATACCATGTTTTTACAGATATTGAAAGAACTTTTTCTTCAAGCTTTTTTTTCTCATTTATAACAATTCAAAAGATACACAGACCACTTATTGTGTAACTGGAATACTTCGTTTACCATATCAATCGTCAATTTATATCAGATGGACATTCCTTGCAAAAGCAGTAGATAGTGTTCTAATTTTGTATTATTTTTTTTTATAGGAAATAATATATACCGAAACTTTTGAAGAAAACGAGCAAGGTATATTGCAGCACTATAAAAGTAATTGTTGACTTAACAACAGATATACCATAAAAAAAGCAATAATAATAGATACTACAAAAAGTTAACTACATCAATTAAGAAACCTAGAAAGAAATTTAAAATCTATTTTATTAGATGTTCGATATAAGCATTAATAGTACTTATACATAGATTGTAGCGGCTTCTTACTTCAAATGAGGAGATCCTTTTTTAAAATATAGGCCGATATTCAATTCATTTCAAAATCAACTATAATTTAAAAAAATAATTTCATATGAATTAAGAAAGCAGTACAATTTAAATGCCAATATTAATGGTGCATATATCGTGCATCTATTAAAACATACTCCTAAGTTTTAGACAGTTCTGTTGCTAACTTAATGGTGCTTGCAGGGTGATTTGTTATCGTAGGAAATGTATTTTTCTTGTAAACAGCTGAAAGAAAATGTGTGTTGCGAAACAAAGTTTATTTAGGCTGACTAAAACTTGAAATTAATGTAGATAATGAAACCATAATCAAATAACGCTGGCCATCTTGAGGCTTAATTTTTTTTTTCTTAGAAGCATACCATATTTTTACAGATATTGAAAGAACTTTTCTTTCAAGCTTCTTTTCTTGTTTATAACAATTCATACATCAACATAGACCACTTATTGTGTAACTAGAGTATTTGGTTATGTATATATAAATCGTCAATTTATATCAGATATCCTTGCAAAAACAGTAGATAGAGTTCTAATTTTGTTTTAATATTTTTAATCCCAATTATACAGGGCGTCCCAGAAATCAACGTTAAGCCGGAAACGGGCGATAGGCCAAGTCGTGACAGTTATTAGAAAAATATAAAAAAAAATTTAGATTCATGAACGGCACCTTTACAAAAAGAAATTAATAATGCGGGATGGTAATCATCCTCGGGTACCGAAGGGGTATGACCTCTAATAACGTCACAAGTAATACTGAAACAAAATTAAAACACTGCCTACTGTTTTTGCAAGGTCCATCTGATCTAAATTGAAGATTAATGTGGTAAACGAAAAATTTCGGTTATTCAATAACTGGTCAGTATCTTTTATACAGTAAGAACAAATAATTTGGAAAAAGCTTAAATCAAAAAGTTTTTTCAATATCTGTAAAAAAAATGGTATGCTTCCCAGAAAAAAAATTTGGAAGCGTCACAATGCCCAGCATCTTTTGGGTATTGTTTCATTATCTACATTAATTTCAAGTTTTAGTCGGCCTAAGTAAACTTTGTTTGGCAACTATTACTTTGCTTCAGCCGTTCGCAAGGAAAATGCATTTCCCATGATACAAGAACCACTCTGTACCTGCTCTGTTGGTTTTTATGTATTGGTACCTTTAACACTATCAGTGATAGGAAAATGGTTAAATGGGGAAAGCTTTAGACAGTGCTGTTACTAACTTAATGGCGCTTGCAGACCGGTCCTAGCTCTTCAGGTTTTTTAGTTATTTTGGAAGAAGGTACTTAGATCTGGCCTTTTCGAAAATCGGCTCTTTTTTTATTTAGAGGAATTTTGTAAAATATGAGAACACCCTTCCACAACAAATTTTTTTGAAAAATTTCACTGTATATTTAGATTTTCATTGTGACGTTTCGGTTGGAAGAAACCATCACCAACTTTTTTTTTTATGGGCACCGAAACATCGCAATGAAAATCTAAATATACAATAAAATTCCTTGGAAAATCTTTCTGTGTAATGTATTCCGATTTTAAAAATTCCTTTAATTAAAAAAGTTCAGACGATTTTTGAAAACATAAGATTTACTTTTTTAAAAGTAACTCAATCAATCATCAATTAAGAAAACTTAAAAAAAATCAAATTCATTATTAGATGTTCTATATAAGCATTATTAGTATACACTTAGTTTGTAGCGCTTTCTTATTTCATGAAGAGATACTTTTTTTAAATATAGGCCAATATTCAATTCATTTCAAAATCAGCTATATTTTAAAAAAGTAATTTCATATGAATTAAGAAAGCGGTACAATTTATGTGCGGATATTAATGGTGTATATATCGAGCATCTATTAAAACAGATTTCTCAATTTTAATTAAGTTTTCCTAATCGATGTAGTTAATTTTTTTTACAATGTTAATTTTATTGCTTTATGGAATGTTTGTTATTAAGCGAATAATTTTTATACTGTTGCGTTATCCTGTTGTTTTTTTCAAAGATTACTTAACTTGGGATTATAATCAAAACAAAATTAAAACACTGTCTACTGTTTTTGCAAGGTCCATCTGATCTAAACTGAAGATTGGTGTGATAAACGAAAAATTCCAGTTAAGAATAACTGGCCTGTATCTTTTAAAACGTCAGAAAAAGTAATATGGAAGAATGCTTGAAAGGAAAAATTCTTTCAATACAAATAAAAAAAATAGTATGCTTGTGAGAAAAAAATTTAGAAGTGTCAGGATGCCCAGCGTTGGTTGTGTATTGTTTCGTTATCTACGTTAACTTTAAGTTTTAATCAGCCCAAACAAACTTTTGTTTGGCAACGCTCACTATGCTTCAGCCATTCACAAAAAAAAACGCATTTCCCATGATACAAAAACCACCCTCCACCTGCTCCGTGTCGTTACTTATATGGGACACCCTTATATACAATGTGGACAATTTTGGTGATGCATGTATTGGTATCTTTAACAGTAAAAGAGATAGGAAAATGGTTAAATGGGGAAAGTTTTCGTCAGTTCTGTTGTTAACTTAATGGCGCTTACAGAATGGTTCTAGCTCTTCAAGTTTTCATGTTATTTTGAAAAAAATATAAATCTGGCATGTTCCAATATCGCCTGTGACATTTTTATATATAGAAATTTTTACAATCTGCAAACACGTATTCGCAACAAACTTTTTCGAGGAATTTCTCTGTATATTTAGATTTTCATTGCGGAGTTTTGGTTGGAAGAAACCATTATCCACTTTTTTGATATTCTTATGGGCATCGAAACGTCGCAATAAAAATCTAAACATACAGAGAAATTCCTCAAAAAACAATTGCTGCGAAAGTGTTTTCAGATTTTAAAAATTCCTCTAAATAAAAAAATTAGACAATGATCAAAAATGCATGACTTACTTTTTTCAAAATAATTAAACAAACTGAAGAGATAGGATCGGTCTGCAAGCGCCATTAAGTTAGCAACAGAACCATCTAAAACTTTCCCCATTTAACCATTTCCCTATCTCTTAAAGTCTCCAAGATACCACTAGATGCATCACGGAAATGGTTCACAATATATGTATGTAATAATTAATATGGACTGCTAAACGTATACGTTCGCTGGCAACATTTTTTGCATTTTGTGCTGATTCTAACCATGAAATTTATTTCCCGGTCCTAATGAGTACGATATGTCTGCGGGTTATGTCTGTTTCCAGCAACATGATGCACTTCTGAATTTTTGCCTCAACAAAAAAAATTACTAATTAATAAAGTTTTCCCACATCGCTGCATAGGCAGCAGAGAGATGCTCAAATAGCTTTTCCCTAACCTAATCACACTACTTTTTTATTTGTGGGGTTATCTCAAAAGCGAAGTGTGTGTGAGTAGACCAAAGTCTATCGAAGGTTTGAAAAAATGTATCGGAGAAACTTAGAACTTTTATCAGTCTGAGGCAAAATAAACTTGTAAGCGAAACGATCACTAGTTACATGTTTAGATGTTAAAACAAATATGCATTAAATAAATAGCTTGATTTACATGTATGTATAAAATAATCATGCAGCTTACCAATATGCTCTCCTCCTAGTTTAGCTGCAACGGCGACCATAGTAGCTGCATCCCATCCCGCTCTACCTGCAAAAAAATTATTCCTTAGAAACATTTTTTCAAATAAATTACATTTTAGCCAATATTGAAAGAATTTTGTAGGCACAAATATAAAATATGATATATTAATACCACACACCTGAACGATACAATACCTAAATGTAGGTATGTTGAACTTTTCACTAGTTTTTAAATTTTGGAAAGTATTTTATCGAATTAATTAACTTTGGGAGCAAATAATTCACAATCAAAACTGAAAACTACCGTAAAAGGGCAGTTTCTTGCTTGCATCCCCTGCGAAACAAAAAATGGACTAGCCCACATGCAGCTTAACAATCAGCCTTGATGACTTGATTTTTTATTAAAATACAGAATCAGGTACCTGTGCTATGATGATTTGATTTTTTTTTTAAATTCATACATATGATTTGAAAAGAAATTTCCAAATAAATTATTTATACGCTAGCCAAAATTAGAATATAAGTTTAAATACAAATTCTGATTTATTTACACCACGCACCTACTCGACAGAATTACTATGTTGAATTTCCCACTACGCCGGTTTCAAATTTTGAATGTTCATCGAGTTTCAAATTAACTTTTACATGGCAAACATTAACAATAAAAACTGAAAACTACTCTGTATTTATTGGAAAACTTCTATAGAACATAATACAAATTCTAATGATTGTTAACTACCAAATTTTGCGTTGCGTTGATTACAAATTATAAAATGATGATCAAACTTACCCACATAATCAAATAATATCACCGGCATGTGCATTTTCTATTATTTTCATCTATAATATGCATATATGTATAAGAAAATCACTAAAAAATCTGCAAAGAAGCAAACACACACCACTCACCGATTTCTTTGCTTGCCGAAATAATAGATTATAAGGTGACCGAAATGAGCCAATCAAAAGTTAGGACGCGTTGGCTTCCCGGTTCATCCAAAGCCTTCTACACGTTTGGCTAAAAAACAGAACTCCGGCTAATATATGCGTTTTTTTTAAATCAAAACTTAAGTTGAAGATAACCAATTTAGAATTTAATTTTCGTTAAATTTTTAAATAGAAGCCTGGATTACTGCTTTTAGGGTTCAATTTAGCGGGTTATCGGCAAATTTCGAATCAATTTCGAATACACTATGTATATAGTCGCAATAGGCGAGCTAATAGAATTTTCCTACCGTTCGTATTATAAATATACAGCTTGTTAATTAGATGCAATGGTTAATAAAACTGGAAACGTTTCATAGACGAAATTTGTAAATGTTGTTACAAATACGTTAATTTGGGACCTTTTATCTCACATAGGTCCCCTCTTGAGCGAGCTGTAAAGGACACCAACGACTTGAATTTTGAATCTGCACATAACCTGCCGAAAATTCGATACGAACCGCACTAATTTACTACAAAGCAAGGAGTTATAAATATTATGTTCACAATCATTAACTTTTTCACTACCACATGGCGTCAAGTTAGTGTTTAGCGCGTCCTGTCTCAGTGCCACCTAAGTTTTCTCACTTGACGCTCCTGTTGTCCCCGTCAAGACAATGCGATCATTTCGAAAAAGACAAAATTTTATGAAATAATGTTGTCAATGTTGACAATTTTTGAAAATACATTAATGTTTAGGCATAATTGTATTATATGTCCTGTATAACTGTTAATATCGTCAGTTACAGAATATAACTGAATGAGTACTTACTGAATTTCAGTCTGAATTTCAAATTCTTTCTATAAACGTGACGTCACAATTGTTTATATATTCAACATTGGTTAAGTTAGGGGGACATTTCGGTAAAAATACTATTCCTTTTTTATTTACAAAAGTTAAATAATTATCTAAAAAAATTAATTAGCTAAATTTACTAGCCTCTGGTTTAATGAAAACATTCTATAAATATCTAAGTTCACTTTTGAAACTGTGGGAACTCGAAAATTCAACCACAATAGATGAGATCTGACCTATTTCTGCATTTTTAGGATTGCTTCTTCAAGTGGCCTTTAAGTTGAGTCAAATATCTAACTATAAAAATTATTATACCAATAAATTAAAATTATTTGAAATTAAATATCGACTATTTAGAAATTAGGCGCGTTCGGCAATCCACAGCGCTGTTGCTTTGCTTATCACAGATTACTGAACGAATTGCTTGCTTAGTTGCTCATGTAAGCAAGTGTAGTTAAGTAATAACTCATCATACTCAATTAATGCTAAGTTGCTTACGATTAACAAAAGCTCGTAAAATAACCTACAAATTTAAATGTTTGAATGCCAGTATTTATTTAAATCACAGATTCAAATATACATTTTTCACTATAGAAGATACAAATGAAATAATTATTTATTAAAGGTGGCATATAACGGCCCTCATCGCTTTGTCTATAGCATTTAAATTAATCTTATCAAGTTCCCAATAGTCACCCCAAAAATGCATTCAAATCACGGAACATATCTAATTCAATTCCATTATAGTAGGTTTTACTTTAGGAATTCAGAATTCTCAGGTGAGTCGATTGTCGATTATCATGATACGTAAAACGTAGAACGTGTAATTGTCACGTTTACGTATAGTAAGATTCGTGTTTCAAAAATGAGTGAGTGGGTAAGTTATCACGGAATCATATTATTCAGAAACGATGATTAGAGAGTTTAAGTTGTACGTGAACGTTTACGTAGAATTTGACCGTCGCGCCTGCTCAAATAAGAATTTCCCACACGTTTACGTGCCCGACTCACATACCTTCTTTAGGTATGTGATCCGACTGAACGTACCCTCCTACCCATGATTTTTAATTTTTCATTTTCTGTAGTTTGCCCAGTTTGTCACTTGGCAAATTTTATTCAGCATCGGTTTAATTCAAGGTCAACCAAACTGATACCAACCACATTCTATTGGAAGTTTATGACGTCAAGGCAACAATTCGGTTTGTCAGTTTTAGAAGAAGCACCCAAATCGTGGCGGTTCAAATGTTTGGTTTATTTACTTTACAATTAACAAATATTTTTGAACGTAAAGCACAACCCCACAGAACCAGTCATGAACCAGTGCAGTCAATTGGCAATAATGATGACGTCATGAATTTAGAACCAAAGTACAACCACTGTCAAAAAATCTGTCAATTTTATGTCAACCGAAACCAGCCAGAACCGGAGCTGAAAATAATTCGCCGATTGTTGTGGATATCATTATTATTTTTATATGGAATTTGAGATAACAGATATAAATAAAAGTAAATACATTTTACAAATAATAATAATAAAGGCGCTAATAATACGATAATTTACACTGTCTTAATACCAATTTTATTGACTGAAATAAGTTGATAACAAGTTAATAAACACTCCGAAGGTCAAAATGTTGGATTACGTTTCTACTAATTACGTGATTATCGGAAGATTACGATTATGTAAAGCGGGAAACAGTGCGAAGCGAACAGTTTCTCCCGGAAAACATATTGGAAAGTGCGGAAATGGGACCCCTTGTAGGCGCGATCGACGAGGGCACTTCAAGTGCAAGGTTTATTCTGTTTGAGGCTGGAACTACTAATGTGGTAGCTTCTCACCAGCAGGAATTGTCACAGATACATCCCCAGGAAGGGTGGGTAGAACAAGACCCATTAGAGATACTGAAAGTAGTCAACATTTGCATTGAAGGTGCCATCGACAAACTTATAGCTTCAGGGGGCAGTGTGAACGATATAGTGGCAATAGGCGTAACGAATCAAAGGGAGTCTACAATAGTATGGGATAAAACTACCGGAGAACCTTTGTACAACTCTATCGTATGGCTAGACGTAAGAACTTCGTCAACTGTAGACCAACTCCTCGATAACGTACCGAATAAATCTAGAAATAAAAATTACTTAAAGCCTCTATGCGGTTTGCCTTTGTCCCCTTACTTCAGTGCCGTTAAATTAAAATGGCTTCAAGATAATATTCCCAAAGTCAAAAAGACGATGGCGGCAGGCAACTGCTTGTTTGGAACTGTCGATTCTTGGTTGATATGGAATTTGACCGGTGGGAAAAACGGTGGTATACATATTACAGATGTGTCAAATGCTTCGAGAACTATGCTAATGAACATCGAAACATTAAAGTGGGACCCCGTACTGATCAATTTCTTTAGCGTTCCCAGTTCTGTTTTACCCGTCATTAAGTCCAGCTCGGAAGTGTACGGATATATCGCACAAGGTTCGCTGACAGGCGTCCCGTTAGCTGGGTGTCTTGGAGACCAACAGTCAGCTTTAGTTGGTCAACAGTGTCTTAATAGAGGACAGGTATTTAGCATTTTATTTAGTATTATATAGGATGTCCCATTGGGAACTGCGTTCGTTGTTATCTGAGCAAAAACTAATCGGGAAAAATTTGATAATTTGGTCACATGGCAAAGTCCCTGGAGAGAACAATTTTTAGTTGCTCGAGGTAAAAAAGTTACAGATGTTTGAAGTGGTCAAAATGTAAATAATATTTTAAAATTTACAGATATCCCATAATTATATGTCGCATAAGTTCTTTATGAATATCAAAAAACAACAATCATCTATTTTTAGGAAACAGTTGCGGACCCTTTGAACACCCTATAGGATACATCAACTCTTTTGTTAATTAATACAGAAAAAAAATTAAAACTCCTGGCTGGCTATAGGGAATGTTATACAAATTAACTTCAATTTTCTGGAGAATCCAAAAATGCAGTAACATAGAGGGTATTAGGGCCGGTATTATAATGTCCGGTTGACCAGAGGTTGAGTTTCAACCTTCGGTCAAACTGCAGTTTGAGTATTATAAACATCAACTGAAGGTTGAAGTGTCGGTTTAGCAACGTTTCACTCCACCGATGGTTATAGCTCAGGTCGAATTTCAACTGTCGGTTGAAATTATTTTGAAACTGCAAATACCTACGTAAATACATGTTTTAACTCGTATAAACAAAAACGGACCAACTATATTAAATATATTTGCTTTAAATTTATCTTTACTGGTTAATAACTATTTAAAAATGTTACTCTCTTGACTTAGTTTAGTCTATACTATAATTTTAGACAATAAATTTATTTTATATTTTTAAAACCTTCAGAAAATGAGTTTCATCTGTAATGTTGAAAACTGATCTGTAGACGTTACAATTAAATTATATCAAAGAAATATATAAAAAAATTATTTTTATTTTTCATTTCATCATTCTCAAGCTGAAACTGTGTATTTCTCTTTTGTCCGTGTAACTGTAGATATTAATTATGACATACATAAAATTATAAGTTCTGCAGTTTTGTCCCAAATATCATTGTGAAATAAAGTTCATAAGATAACATTTTCTTACACTTTATAATATTTCTATAGTTAATGAATAAATTACTATATATTATATCTATTACTCTCTATAGTAATATAAGAATGTCACCAAGATTAATGTCACTGTCAATAATTATAATTCACGAAACGTCAAAATAGAAGATATAGAATATCTGCGAAAATTGGCGAGAAACTATTCTGATATTTCATTGGCTAAAATTGCGTAGCCAATATTCAGAAATACATCTCAACGTCGGGTTGACGAACCGTGACATGAAATAGTGTTATAATACAAAATTTTTTTCAACCGCCGGTTCAAAGTCAACCTACGGTTGGACAATCGGAGGTTCAACCCGAGCTTTATAATACCGGTTCTTGGAGGTGTGACTATCATAACTTCAGTATAAGGTAAAGTATAAATAACAAAAAAATAAAAATAATACAAGGGCATAAATCAAGCCCTTCAGGACGAGTTACTATATTGAGGAATTTTATTACAACGTGGCAACAGTGCTAATACACATTGTGCCAGGCGAGAGGTTTGTGGGTTGCCTACCACATGACAGCTTGTTTTTTAGTGTTAACAAAGAATTCAAAGATTAAGAAGAACTATTGTGAAAATTAATGAATTTAGTTTAGACGACTGTTTTGCAATTTTATATTTGAAAACAGAGAATGGTAAAATAAATAATTTTTTAAACATTTAAAACAGTATATAACTTAAACCAAATAGGAATTTCACAAATAGAAAAATTAGTAATAACAACTTCTAAGAGGACTCGCTTCACAGAAATGAAAATACAATGTCATTTTTAAATAACTAACATAACATATAATTACATTTGATCAAAATGCCAAAACACTACCAAAATCAAAAAGACGTTAAGATACTTGAATGTCCTTATTACAACCACTGTTGAGGGAAATGATCTAAATAAATATGTCGTGCTATTGCAGAATTGCAATGAACTTTTCCATAAATTAACAATATATTGTGATACTCACATATGTTAAAGATGTCAACAAATAAAAAAAAAAATAAAGAAATAGTGGTACGTAAAAGAATTTGCGACAAGCAACAGACACCACCTGATCTGTAAGTAGTCATTGTACCTCTCGTGCTGTTGCCACATTTTGTGATATCGACTTTGTTGAACTATTGATTAATGAAAAAATTGTTGTTATTAAAATTAAACAAATAAATTGAAATAAGGGGAAAACATTGCATTTTATGGTAATTTAATGTAGAAAATTTATGGTGAGAACTTTTAATTAGCCGAATTTTTATACATGAAATTTGACATTTGTTAATTTTTTTCTCAAAAATAGTTGGGTTTAGGACCCATGTCATATAAGGTTATTTGTTCATTTTGATGTATACTATCATCTGTTAAATTTATAGCAGGCAAACCTCTAACACCCTGTAGATATATTAAAATAAAGCCAGTTGGTGTCGACTTCTGATATAACTGAAAGTGCTGGAAAGTTATAGATATTTTAGTAGTATTCATCCCAGTAACATTGCCAAATTTTAAAATTTTTCGAATCAATATTTTTCCAGATAACGATCGATGACTGGAGGGACATTCTGTATATTGTTATTATTAATTTGCTTTATTTGTTAAGGCGATTTGCTACATTGTTTACACATTATTTCTAGGCTAAAGCCACATACGGAACGGGCTGTTTTCTCCTTTACAACACGGGTAACTTAAAAGTCCACAGCACAAAAGGCCTCATAACCACCGTTGCATATAAACTTGGCCCCAAAGTTCCCGCCGTATATGCCTTAGAAGGTTCGGTCGCTATTGCCGGAGCCGCGTTGAATTGGTTAAGAGACAACCTAACGATTCTTCCAAGTTTTGGAGCAGCACAAGAGATTTCCGAAAAAGCTACACAAATCGAGGGCGGCGAAGTGTACTTTGTACCGGCATTTAGCGGGCTCTATGCTCCTTACTGGCACCAGGAAGCTAGGGGGTGGGTATATGTCGCTGTTGTAGAGATGAGAAATTATCGTTTTGTTTTTGTAGGGTGATTGTGGGGATTTCAGAGGATACCGAGGCTTGCCATATTGTTAGGGCCACTCTCGAAGCTGTGTGCTTCCAAGTGAGAGATATTTTAGAGGCGATGGATAAGGACTTTGGATCAAATTTAGCAAATTTACAGGTGAGTTTCCCATGTGCACGGCTTCTCTGGTAATAATTAAAATTACTATCAACTTTAATCAAATTTATTTGCTTTTAATAATTCTGTTTCGATATTAATTTGAAATTCATATAGGAAATCTTCTCCATGAATATACAGGGTGACCCTTAACCTATACGCATAAACTTGGGAAATTATAGCTGAGGACAAATAATGACAAATAGTGAAAAAAAAAAATGTATTAAAATATTTTTAGTTTCGGAAGTTTACAAAAATTTACCAGGTGAATTTTTTTGTTTATAAAAATTAAGTATTAAATATTTCCGTACATATAAGTAATAAGTATATTAATTGATGTCAAAATTGTTTCTTTTGTTTCATTTAGAAGCCAACTATATTTCAAGTTCTATAGAGTTTTAATAGCGCCGTATTCTTGAAATAGTATTTTCTACAAAGACAAATAATTTTAGACTTTCAATAACTGAAAAATCTAGGGCTTAGCAAATAACAGGAATGTTATATCATGTCACCTGAGAACACTCAAAGATACCGTTATTTAACACCTATTAAAGGTGTTTTTCAAGCGTTTTAACATATTAAATTACTTTTAAAATGCATATCAGTAATGTAATTATTTGTAAATTTTTGAATTTTAATATAGCCTATTAATACTTCAACAATTTTTAAAAACATATGTAATATGTGTCAAGTAAACTGACAGATAAATTTTCAAAGCCTGCTAGAAATAATTTGACTGTTTGCATATCATATCTAATATTTTTGTGGTATGTCACAAAATTTTGAAATTAATATTGCTTCTAAACGGAATAATTTATCAAAGTAAAAGTACCTTTTTTTGTAAAATTGTTCAACATTTTGAATATTTTGATTATCCAATAACCCCCCAGTTTGGCACGCCTATGACTAATTATGGTATTATTTTTAGAACATTAGATTCGCAATCTCAATTATTAATTTGATTGCTTTATCTTGATTCGTTTTGAAAAGTTTTGGAGAAAATCAAATTTTGGGATCCCCCTTTAAAGAGCAATAGCTCTGTCTATGAACTTATGATTATATAACTTTTTTTTCTTATTTTTGATCATAGAATCCACAGTTAATTTTTGGCAGGTAACATATAACTAGGGAGTGTTAAACTGTTGAAAATAGTTTCTGCTAAGTACATATTTAAAGTCCGCTGAAATTTTTATGCATCAACTTTTAGATCATTTATAAATTTGACAAAACAAGACGAAAGAGCAATAAATTCTGCATTACATTTTCAAACTTAAAATGTTTAAGAATGAAAACGATTAACTCAATTATGTAAATTTTTAAATAAAATATGATGAATTTTTAAATTCTAAAATACAATTTCACATGATTTATAATTACCTACAATCTGATACTAAATATAATTCTGTGTGCTGAAGAAGTTATACACGGTGTCCCCGTTTTTTTGTTCTTAACATTGTTAAACGATAGAGTATTGAAAGATAGTAGGAATCTTCCATATATTTTTCTATAAAACATCACATTTTCAGGATAAAAGATATCCAATTTTTTTTAAATTATTTTCTTTATCAACGAAACATATAGTATTTGATGTGAAAACATTATTTAGCTAATTACAGTGGTATGATTATAGGATTCTGAAAATAGGTAGTCTAGATAGAAATCTGAATTTAGGTTTCTAGGGGTTTTCAACACTGCTGAGTCGTAGCAAAGACTCCCTTCTACAATTTTTTTTTTGTCTCATCATGACTGAATTATTCAGTTTAATTGATTTAAAAAGTGTTGTAAGAGTAATACTGAGAACACAATATCCAGAATACTTGGTATCGAACAAGGTTTTACAGGGTGTTGAAAAATGTGCTACTAATAGTGACAAATGCAAATGTTAATAATTTGCTTTTTTAAATGTAATACCGTATGTTTTATTTTATCATCTTTCAGTATTTTATTTCCTTTCAATTTGTATAAAAATACAATTTTTAAGAGTGTTCTATAGTTAGGCCGCCATATTGGAATTAGTAAATTACTAATTTTGAGCTCCATACTTATCGTAAGGAGCCTATGTTTGAAAGTACCTTTAGAATTAACGTTCACACAGTGCAAAGTTATCCACTTTTATATAAAACAATTATTACACGTTTTTAAATAATGTTTTTTTCACCAGATCAAAATGAGCACCTTTCCACCCTGCCTGATACAAAAATAAACAATTTTTTGCTATAAAATTTTTCCAAAAAATGTGTCTTCGTAAATTTGGAATTTCTTGATATTTTATTTTACCACGCTAACATGTGCTGTAACCTGTCCCTGTACCTCCCTTGGTACATAAATAATTATTTCATAGTATACTCTTCACCAAAGCTAAGAATGTAAGAAAAAATGAAATTCATATTAAAAAAAATAAAATGTTTTCACATTTATGGGAGTTCCGGAGCAAACTTTGTTCATTGCTGTCATTTTAGTGATGTGCAAAGTGCAAATAAATGTTTTTTGATGCATGGTATGTTAGGTGAAAAATGAAGTAGTAAATACTTAGCTGCATTTTTAGAACCGCTTTCGCTTTCTCACACACTGGATATTCCACCATTTTTTATTAACCAGAACACTGTTCAAAATTTAATATTTTTAGGTAGACGGTGGAATGACGGCAAATTCTCTCCTCATGCAACTTCAGGCTGACCTAGCCGGTGTGACGGTAATAAAACCAACGATGGCAGAAAGTACCGCACTAGGAGCAGCGATGGTTGCCGGGGCTGCCGTGGGTCACTGGGATTTGGACGGTCCGCCTTTAGATATCCCAGCGATTATATGGTCCCCGAAAATAAGCGATGACGAACGAGACGTTGCCTATTCCAAGTGGAAAATGGCGGTGGAACGTTCTAAGGGTTGGATTGTATAAATATTGTTGGATTATCTAAAAATATTTGGACGCAACGTCAGTCAGAATTAACGCAAATTGAAAAAGTTCGGTATAGTAGGGAAAGCAAAAAATACTCGGTATGGTATATTTAATACGTTTTTTGTGTTATAAAGCTAATAACAAATGTATTATAAACTTAAAGGAGAAGATTTATTTTATTACATACTTGTATATTGATTTAATAATAATAATACATTTATTTTCCATTTAGTGGTACAGAGTAAACGAATATAATTAGTTCCATTTTTATAGAAGGAGATAGGAAAACCACTAGGCTGTGCTCAAGCAGATAGAGTAAGCTCCATCTCTCGGTATAATGCACTTACCTAGTATATCAAATACATTTTACGATAAAGTTTAGCCCAGTGGCGGCTGGTGAGATTTCAGGTATGTCATTTCTCAATAACCAGACATGGGACCCAAACCAAATTTTAGGATACATGTACTGTGGCTATATAGACAACTTTTGTAGAAAGATAGCCTTTTTGCAGTTTGCGAAAAAAAATTGAAATAAATTTCTACCTCACCTAGGAATTTCCAAATCGGCTTCTCTAATTTTTCTGAACTATTTTATCGAGGTATTTCAAATTTTATTAAAAACATGACATTTGTAGAATTTATAGCGTTTTGAAATTTATTATTAGAATAGTTTATAAAAAAAAATCAAACAATCATTGAAATAACAAATCTATGCTCTATGTCCTCAATATGGAATAAATTATGCAGTGGTACACTGTTTAAGTCATTATTAAAATGTTCGACAGTTCTATTATCTTCTGAGGAGAAAATTGAAATAGTTTTGATTACCAATGAATCTAAAGGTTATCGTGTTTTTCAATATAAAAAATGTTTTATGATTTGCAAAATTAAATTATAATTTATTTGTTTATTTTTTAATGGTAGACGGATAATATTGGATATCTGACTGTGGTTTTAAATTGTAACTAGCATTTTGACGTTTGTTATCAAAAATTCATTGGTTTGTCAGGGCATCCTACATTTAATGCCAATCTCTAGACGTCAATTATCAATGATAATACAAAGAAGTTTGTAAAATAATAAAATCGGTTTTTAGATGGTAGACGGATAATATTGGATATCTGACCGTAGTTTTCAATTAGGATCAATGTTTCTTAAAAACGATTGTCAACATTATAAAAAACAAGGGTACTTTACTCTTGACCAAAATTAACATTTTTCGACATACCCTGTATACGACTGCAAAAAATTGAAATTTGATTACTTCATTTTGAGGATTAGACCATGCAAAACTTTTTATCAAGAATAACTTTTTTTTATAAAATGAATAATAAAAAAAGTTTCCCATATAGTGCCGACCTAATTGGACACACTGTATATATTACAATAATAATTTATACTGACTTATCAAATGGAAATTGCTTTCGCACACATTTAATATAGCAATCACTGCAAGTTTGGATAGTTATTTTTATCATGTAATATAAATTTTATTAAACCGTTAAGCATTTATTTTTTTAATCTTTATGAGATCTTAATTGTTATTGTAATAAAATTATATCATTTATGTACTACATATCGACGAAAATAAAGTATTCTACTAAATACATTGGTTTTACTTTTGTATAATTTTGTACCAATACTTCACTTCATTGTGTCTAAATGTTTTACATTTTTCACGAACTGGGTACATACGTATTAATAATGGACTACTGCTTCTGTATTTTTACTATAAAAACACAATACTTATTATTTTAGGTTGTATCCCCTTATAAATGTAAAAATGAGACGTAAATAGAAACGTACAACTAAACAGATATTCGACATTTGTCATAATTTCTATGAAACGGCAAATTACTGACGAAATCAATTGACGACTACGTCATTTGTGCTATATTGTGCTGCCACGCGCGGTGAGTCGCTGCAAACGGATAATGAAACGGACTAGATAAAGTATCGTTTGTTGCAATTTAGCCGACAATGACAATAGCTCAACAAGTAGTTATATTTAAAAAATCATTAAAATCGCGCGTCTCAAAAACTATTTAGAAGAGTCTCCTAATCCTGAATGGGCGACACTGTATACTACTAGAATTATTTATCAAGAACGTTGTTCGCAGAATAGTTGGAAACGGTGTCGACATATGCGTATTATATTTATAATGCCCACATTAAATTGAAAATGCATTGTTTAAATTGGAACGCACATGCTTTTGACTGAAAACTGATTCCGCTCTTCCATGAACAAAGCTTTTAGCATTCTCACAGAACATCATTAATAAGTGATCGTTAAGATCAGTTTGAACCATTGAACAAGATTCAATTAAAGAAACGCTCCTTTGCTTTTCCTATACTTGTCAAATGTCAAAAATTTAACATAACCTCACTCTTGCAACCGATGATGTGTAATGTCAACAAATCATGAAAAAAGACAAATAAATCTATATTTTATAAATTATAAGTAGTTTTACTGCCACCGTGGGATGAGGAATACAATATTTAAATATGACGTTTTTACAAGATAGTGTCGTAGTGCTAGCCTCCCAAGTAACAACACTATTACCATACTTTCTCCAAAAAAATTATATTTACCTACATTTTCAGATAGCGTTTTTTGTGGGGGCATGGATTTTCTTTATGAAGCAACTATTTAAGGATTACGAAGTAAGGCATATCATGGTTCAGCTTATATTCTCCATTACGTTAACATTATCATGTACTATGTTTGAATTAATTATATTCGAGATACTGGGTCTATTGGAATCGACGTAAGTTAATAACGTACTAAAACCCACCCGTTATATAATTT
Organism: Monochamus alternatus; assembly: GCA_037114965.1. Classification (NCBI taxonomy): domain Eukaryota; kingdom Metazoa; phylum Arthropoda; class Insecta; order Coleoptera; family Cerambycidae; genus Monochamus; species Monochamus alternatus. Next base: position 4,346,440 of record CM073426.1, on the reverse strand, counting down.
ACTTTGCTTTTTAGCTCGAGATATTTTTATTGGTGCCTAATGCTCTATCTACTTCTTTTCGTTGTGATAGTGTTGAATCCATTTTATATCGGTTATTATTGCATAAGCAACATTAGATATGGTAAGGACTTATTCATTTGACAAAATGTTGATGTGTCAACAGAATATATAGTGTTTTATTTTAGTTAAACCTGATTATGTTAAGCATTTAACGATACTAGTATGGATAGCTTTTATAATAATATTTTGGAAAATTGGAGACCCCTTTCCTATAATGAACCCCAAGCAAGGCGTTCTTTCCATGGAACAGTTGGTGTCGAGAATTGGGGTTATCGGAGTCACAGTGATGGCTCTTTTATCAGGATTTGGTGCTGTGAATTACCCGTATACATCTATGGCTTATTTTATGAGGTAATTTTTGTAAAACAATGTGATGGTACGATTTTTGTTTTTTTTTTTTAATTTAGGGAAGTTTCTGAAGCAGATGTTTTGAACATAGAGAAAAGACTGATGCAAACCATGGATATGATACTCATAAGGAAGAAAAGGATCGCGATAGCAAAAAAACAGTCTCTCGAAAAAGTAGACACAGTAAATAAAAGAAGTATTTGGGGTATGCTTTCGTCCGTCGGTAGCAGCAGAAACCAAGAAAGTAGGTAGCGCTACAAGGGTTTTATATATTTTATATTATTGAATTGACTTATTCTTTTTCTTTCTATTACTGAAGGACTGATTTTCTTACTCCAGATATATCTCAACTGAGATTAGAAATAGAAGGACTTGAAGAATTAAGCAGGACCCTTTTTCTGGAAGTACACGAGAATCGTAATATGTTGGAACGAATAGAGTGGTCGAAAACTTGGAAAGGAATATATTTTAATTTCCTCGGTTATATATTTTCCGGATATTGCCTTTGGAAAATATTCATTGTAAGCATTATACAGGGTGGTTCAGTCATATTGTCATCAATTTTAAGAGAAGATAGGGAAAAATGAGTATAATACAAATACGTGATTTAAAAAAATTGTAAATGCATATTTATGCCGAAAAAAATATTTTCAAACCATTATTAAGTTTCAACATAAAAAATATTTAATATTGAAATTACAAAACTCTAACGGATCAAAATAAACCATTCACATTTCATTACATAAATAGTGAAATAAAATCTCATACAAAAGTTTTTCGTATTTAAATACAGATAGCAAAAACCGTCGTGCTGTCAATAAAAAACAGTCCGAGACATATCTATTCAGTGATAAAGAAACCGGCAATCTGAGTGACATCACAAAATTCCTGTAAATAAAGACAAATATAGTCTTTCTTGAAAGATGAACTGAGATAAGTGTCATACGTCACAAAAGTCCTCGGTTTTCAATGGCTACCTGTTCATGATCCCGACCGTAATAGTTAATAGACCGTGGTCTTGATCTACCGTTATTTAGGTTAATAATCTTGTTTTTAATGTTTACTCAATGACAAGTGCTGCAGAGCTGCAAAACCGCTAAATAATAACAGAAACAAACAATAATTAAATTTGTATTTGCATACATTTTAGATTGCAAACGAGAAGTTTGTCATTAGAAAAATAATGTATCGCTTCAGTACCGAACATGCTCTTATTATATGTATGGGGTCATCAGAAAATGTGTAGCATACCAGGAGCGTCATGTTACTGATTTTTATGAGGTGATTTGTTTTTCTTTTGAAAGGTTGAGTAAATTTTGTTTTCCCGATTATCTCTCTTTATTAGACCTTCCGAATATGTGATTAAAATTAATGACATTATGACTGAATCATCCTGTATAATTTAAAAATCTAAAGTTTAATGAATTTTATTCACCACTAACATTATTTTTTTTTTAGTGCACTATAAACATAGTGTTTGACAGGGTAGGTAAGAAAGACCCAGTGACGAGAGGCATTGAAATCGCAGTTCACTGGATGGGATGGAATTTCGACGTCAATTTTTGGTCGCAGCAAGTATCCTTTTACTTGGTTGGCTGCATTGTAGTTACTTCGATAAGAGGTTTCATCATAACGTTAACGAAGGTATTACATTATTACATAATAGGTCTTATGCCCTCTAATTCATTTATTTTCCAGTTTTTCAACAGAATGTCTTCGAGCAAGAGCTCCAACATAATCGTCTTAGTTTTAGCCCAAATAATGGGCATGTACTTCGTATCATCGGTCCTGCTTCTAAGGATGAACATGCCGGTACAGTACCGGGCGATAATAACTCAAGTTCTTGGCGCGTTGCAATTTAATTTTTACCACCGTTGGTTCGACGTGATTTTCTTAGTGAGCGCCCTTGGCAGCATCGTCACACTTTATCTCGCACATAAGCAGCCAGTGAGGGAGAGCATGTGATCGCTTTAGGTTAAGTTCAACAATAATGTTAAGTTTTAACACGCAACATTCTTTATACCCTTTTTTAATTGTACTATTATTTTATATGTATATTAATTTATTTATAACTGCTATTAAGTGAATGATTATACTGAAAATCAAATTATAATTTTGAAATAAAATATATATTAAGCGTTATGTAGTGTTGACATATTCTTAAGGCCCTTAAATTTAAGAAAAAAATGTTTTTGGAAATCAAAACGCCCTGTGAGAAGAATAGATATGTTTTAACATACTTTCACCCGTGATTTTCAAGTTTCGTATACTTTTAAACATTTTTATGCATTCATTATTATAATTTTAAAACCAAAAATTTGATATGGGAAAAAGAATTTAACTACTTGTAAAATATATTTACAGATATATAGTTTTTATGCAGATATAGTAGTTCAAATATACCGTAGATCTGTGCACAAAATATAACCTGAAAATTATAAGCAATTAAAAAATATCAAGAAGTATTGATATTTAAAACAAATTATTATGTTAACATTTTTAACTTAAAAATTGAAATTGGTAAGTTAGTTTTGACGCATAGTTCAGAATTTAAAAATGGTGTACCGATTATTCTAGGTATACATAAAACGGTTTTATACCTTTCTATATAATTCCTTTACAGTAAAGTTTTATTTTTGTTTCCCTGGCACATGAAAAGATGTTGTTGCGTTTCCAGCCATTTCGTCTGAACAATTGCAAAGTAAAAGACCATGTGCCGACTGGCTAGACATTGAAACCTACTAAGGCGTGGCTGAGAAACATTTAAGTGAATGATTATATTAAAAATCCAATTATAATTTTGAAATAAAACTAATATTAAGTGTTATGTAATGTTGACATATTCTTAAGGCCCTTAAATTTAAGAAAACAATGTTTTTGGAAATCACAAAGCCTTGTTAGGTGAATAGATATGTTTTGACACACTTTGACTCTTGATTTTCAAGTTTCACTTTTCAAAATTGTTATGCATTCATTATTACAATTTTAAAACCAAAAATTTGATATTTACCATTTACAAAATATATTTGTGAATATGTAGGTTTATGCAGATATGGTAGTTCAAATATACCGTAGGTCTGCACGAAAGATATAACCTCAAAATTATGAGCAGTTAAAATATCAGGTAGTTCTGTCTGTAGACAAAACTATATTTAGAAATTATTATGCCGTTGTTAACATTTGTAACTTAAAAATTTAAATTGATAAGTTAGTTTTGGATGGATAAAGTTCTGAATTTAGAAATGGTGTACCGATTATTCTAGATAAAATGGTTTTATACCTTTCTAGGTATATAATTCCTTTACAGTAGTTTTATTTTTGTTCCTCTGGCACATGAAAACATGTCTTTGTTGCGTTTCCAGTCATTTATTGTGAATAATTGCAAAGTAAAAGACCGTGTGCTGGACGTTGAAATCTAGGAAGGCGTGGTCGAGAAACGGCGGAATGTCCACGTCCAAAGCCACCTAGGCCAGACAAAAAAAATCAGTCGTCAACGCAAGGTTATTCCCCCGAAAGTTTGCAGTTAGTGGGCTAGTCGTTCGCGGAATAGCGTGTAGACGAAGTCTGGAATATTGATCTTTTAGGTTATATCCCCGAGGACCGATTTACCGTGCGTTCGGCGCGCGTCTAGCCGGGATCGGACTTCGCGGATCGCGGACGGAACCGCCCGACGGCCGGCCGCAGCGCCTATTTCATCTCGCAAGCGGATAAATATCTCCTAACCAACCAGTCTGACAGCGCCGACCAGCTCCCGATCAATTGTGCATGTTCGAGTGTATTTTGGGTGGCATAACAATTGGCTGTGGTGCGCGAGAGGTCCGGCTCCCGCTCGCGATCCGTGCGGATTTCTGCTCATAGAGCGACAAACACAGTAGATTTGGACACTTCGCGAGTGATTATGGCAGTACCGCCTATGGCTTGTACGCGATTCAGCGACAACTATGACTTAAAGGAAGAATTGGGGAAGTAAGTACAAGCCTTTTCATGTTCATGTTGATGTGCATTTGTCCCTGGCATGGCCCACTTGCGGGTCTGTATCGCCGCTGCGGCTAATGAACGGTTCTCGCTAGGAAAACGTTACTCGAAAGCCTGCACACGAAAATAAACTCGGTTTTGCGGTCGCGTTTGTGTGTTGGGAGCCCGGTTGGGTCGCCGTCGCCTGAAATCCGCTGAAATTTCGGTGCCGTTTGAATATCTGCATTGCCAGCCAGAAAATCAATATCGCCGAGGTTCAGCCCTGTGCAGTATGACAGGTGGTTGTCTCCCGAATAAAATATTTACCCGGTCCGAGGAGGATGCCTCGAATTTGGGACGGCATTAACGCTGGGAATAATTGATGACCAGTCTTGCCGTACACCTGAAATTTCATGTCGAGTCGATGGGTATCGATCTGGCGTCAGGAAACACCGCGCGACCTGCACATGCCGGTTTATCAGCTTTTTTATTAGTCCATTGTGTTTTTACTGCTATTTAATACACAGATTACAGTACGAATTTGTGTTATGTTTGTTTTTGCGGGTTGCGATAGCGGTCCTCGGTTCCTACACTGGAAAAAATTGTCGCGCCTATTTTATCGCGCCCCGCATACTTTACATTCATATTTGTCGCCTACTTTACCTGCGGTACTATATTAGTTACAAAAAATGTTTTAATTTATTTTAAATGTATACAATATTTTAACAAAATTTATGTGATGAAGAAAAAGGAACCATTAACACCCCTAATAAATTAGAATCATGTTTCTGTATACTTATTTAGTTTCTAATTTCTAAATCTTTCTAGAAAATTCTTTATTATTTATACTTTAAGCTAGTTTTACAATATTCCTTTTAAAAAACGTCAGCATTATACAATGTTAGTATACGTATTTCCAGAATCAATTTCTTAATATTCTCTGATATTTTATAATTATTGGGTTTTGTTTTCCGTAATATTTTTATTGTTCAAAAAGAAACTAAGATGTGATGCGTTTCTCCGCTCACTTTCAAATTACAACACAAAATAATAATAAAAAAAATAAATAAATTCAGCCAATCAAACTGCTATAATAATCTTGAAAGATTATGGATTTTATTATAGTTTGTGATGTCGCTTTGACTTTCTCTAGCTACCCCGTAATATTATAAGCATTATACAGGGCGACGCAGAACTTATCTAAAAAAGATTTTGAATGACTTACAAATACAATTTTGTAAAAATAAAATCAAAAAGGGCAGTTCGAAAATGATTTAAAAATACAGTTCTGCACGGCACTGGAAACTGGTTCACTGTAAAACATTTTATAATAATAATAATAATATTTATTAATCCATTTAGTCATATGCATGTATAGAACAGGTCACACAATCAATACGGAAAATAAAAACAAACAAATATAACATGTGATTATAAAATATCATTCATACATCATCATATATAACAACCTGTTTTATAGGTATAGTAAATTGATATAATCAATTGCCGCTGTTGTTATTAATTATTAACAGAATTAATTTGTGGTTTTAATTAGTAAAATAGTTTGACATACCCGTCTTACCCAGTTCCTACAAACTAACACTTCTTGTCCGTTTCGAACTTGTAAGTTATTGGCAGCAGCTATGATACCTTTGCGTAAATCATCAATAGTATCCACTTCGGTGCAATATACTTCATTTTTTAAATATTCCCACAAAAAGTCCAAATGATTTAAAGACAGAAGATCGTGGCGGCCATGGTACGGATATAGTTGAACCTCGTGTATGATACGCCACTCTGCAATACGCCGTGGACGCTCTGGACCTCCATCTCTTCCACGATTCGGTTGCAAATTTCCCGCATTACGTCTGCGTTTGCACTACACTTGAACTCGCTGCACACCGTTGTAAAAGTAGCTGCATTTGGCATAATATGTTCACCGGGAAATCGTTCACCTAAAGCACTGCGATTTGCTATACAGGGTGAACCTTAAATAAGTACAAATATTTTAACTGCTGGTGTAGTTCGTCATATAGATCAGTCTAGTGAAAGCCATTTTTAAAAATTTCTAATATTTACGGATATTAATTTAAAAAAAAAAATAACCAACCTAATGAACCATATGATTTGTTGCGATCTCCTCTAATATAAATATTAAGTAAGTTTCCTTTAACGTAATAGTAAAGTAATACGGTTAAATTCTATTTTAAAAATACTTGTTTGAAGCATAAGTACAGTAAAGTTGGGTATGTAGTATGATACGCAGTGTTATTAACATAAATTTTAACTGCTTAACTGACCTTACTATAAACGATTAAAAAAAAATTCCGCAAGTTAAATACATTATACCATAAAGTATTTAGGAAGATATTACGTGATATTACTATGTCCAATGTTCAAAAATTATACATAAACGTGCACACAAGCTTACCTGTTTGTTAAAAAATTAACTATTTAATCAGTAATACACATTTCACAAGTTAAATGTCATTGTACACTGTTAGAAAGGGACACAAAACACAATTTCCTTAAGTTATTTTATGAAGAATAACGAAAAACTATGCACGCGTTTTTTATTTAAAATGGAAAAAATGTCAACTTTTAGCAAATTTTATTGCTATTTTCATGCATTATGTGGGGTTAACACGTTTGACTTGGGCTTTCGATAATCTGTCATGACAGTCAATGACAGTTTGATAATAAAAAATAATATAAAATGTTACACTTGACAAAATTCGCTAAAAGTTGAGATTTTTTCTTCCTTGAAGCAAAGACATTTGTGTAATACTGGCAACACTGTGAACCACACGTTCAGTCTGCAGCACTATGACTCATAAAAGTATGAAGGGTCGGTCTAGGCCAGCGGTCCTCAACAAGTTTTCTACTGAAAAATTACGAAATTTATTTAAAATTTCACTTTTTTATTTCTGATTTTTTTGTAAAAAAACTATTAATTATGTGTTCTACACACAAAACTGTACTGCTGGTTAAAATATTTGTACTTATTTAAGATTCACCCTGTATATAAGAATAGAATTTTTTTTCGAAACCAAGACTATACGCTTGTTAGTAAATTATTTGGGAAACTTATTCTGGATTATTAACTACTAGACCTAATCCCTCTCTGGCGTTCTGGGAGTTATCGAGATTTACTCATAACGTCAAAAAGACGATGCGCACACATATTATTAACCACTATATTTAGAAGTTATAAAAATTATAAAAATAAAATTAGGTAGGTATAAAAGTAAACCTCAAAAGTAGTTTATGACGTAACTTTATTGGAAAAAGAAAACACGATGACATTTTCAGACTAGCCAATATTCCAATCCCAATATTATGGATATGAGTAACATTGACAACGGAAGGGTATTTTATTATCACCCCATTTTCTGCTAAAAAAAATTATTGAATTTAGAATTTTTGTTGTTGTTGTGGTTTTTATGTGAAATGTTTAGTTTTCTAGTAAATTTTAGAACATTAGTATTGTTTATACCTGAGTTTTGGCATTTTTTATATTTGTTGGTAAATGCTTTTTTGGATTTTTTTTCATGTTTATTGGTACCTACTTTTTTGATATTTTTCGGTATTTTTTCTCTTCTTCATGTCGATTGTTCCAGCCACTGTTCAATCTATTGCAATAATAATGGCACCCTTTAAAACGAATTTAGCGATTTATTTTGAACTGCTGACGTATTCGTAAATTTCTTCAAAATATCCTACCCGCATTAAAAAGAATAAATATTTGGCAAACTTAGAAGAGGACAAAGGTAACAAATAATGTGGTTATTTCGTTTTTTGGTATTCTCTGAAATTTTTGGCACTTTATGGAATATTTGGATTCTTTGTCATTTCTCTGGAATTTTCGGTATTTTTTGGAATTTTACGACACACACATACCCTGTATCATAAAACATACTCTTTGTTATGATTTATTTGAATTAGTTAAAATAACGAATTTATTATTTTATATTCAAATTTATTACATTTGAGAATAATTTATTAACAAATAAACATAATAATGTGATTATATGAGAATTAATTTCAATAATATCCAACACACTCAACTGTGAGCAACATAGAATTCTTTCACCACAACAGTAGCGTATCTAAGGGGAGGGGATAATTGACAAATGTCAACATGTAATGAAATCTATTGTTACTACTATTTGTTAACAAAAAGGGAAAACTGGTTTTTGTTTTTATTAAATCATTTATTTTTTCTTTAATTTAATTAGTATTTTTCCAGACTTCTGAAAAAAAATATCGATTAATGGAACAAATCCTTGCGCCAAAAGGATCGGTCAAGGGTTATTTTTTAAAATTAAGTTTGCCTAATAGAAAAATCTCACACTGAAAAAGCAGATAAGTAAAAAATAACAAAAATCACATCACTATCGCACACTTCCATTTTTTTTTTGACGTTTCGGAAAACTGTTTTTGTCCTCAAAAATTGTAAATTAAGTCAATAGGGTTCGGCACAAATTTTAGAGAAGGAGGACAATGCAGCAAAAAGAAAATTAAGAGATCGTTTGTTGAACGGAGATAAGTGTGTGTCAAACTGTTCAGTAAACATTGATCATTGTTGGCACTTGTAAAGAAGTAAGTAACAATAAAATGAAAATATTTAACATACATTTGCTATTTTGAGAACGAAAACAGAGTCAAAAATACGGAAGTGTGCGATAGTGATTTTTTTTTTGTGACATTTTTCGGTTAGGCAAACTTACTTTCAAAAAATAATCCTTGACTGATTCTTTTGGAGCAAAGGTTCATTCAATTAATGTTTTTTTTTTTCAAAAGTGTCGCAAAACCAATTAAACTAAAATAAAACTAGAATTAAGTATGCCACAAATAAATACCTTCAAAGAATATCTTAACATTTGATTTTGTTTAAGTATAGCTGTGAGATTATTTTTGTTTATTTTTACACAGGGGTCCAGAGACTAGTCGTAAAAAATTATTTAACACCCCGTGCATTTCTTATTAATTTTAACCACTAATTTCTGAACACCCACTATACTATACTATACTATATATTATCTACAACATAATTGTTATCTTTTCTGTACCTATGCAAAAGCCTGTTATTTATTTTTTTATAATCAACAACAAATCATATTCTAACAATTCGAATAAATCGTACAATTGCCCCCTCCCCAAACTGGATGCGCCACTGATTAACCACAATATTAATATTCACTAATCTGGGACATTTTTCAACTTACTCGAGCTATTTTAAGCGGCAATGTATTTATAATTTCATGTTTAACAAGAAACGAACCGCAGAAATTATCAATTTAACTTGTGGGTAGTTACCTGAGTTTCTTTAGCATTGTATCAAAGAAGGCGGCATTTGCGTATTTACTTAAAATAAAATCTGTGATTAAAATGTAAAATGCAGCGTAACATGTCAATTAATCAATCAGCGGAAAGCTTGGTAGAAATAAAGTGCGTATATAGCCAGTGGCGAAGCGTACGGGTAGACATTGGCTACCCAAAATATTCTATTGTTTTTTCTAACTGTATTAATAGCTAAATTAATAACCTGACGGACTACGGTGATTCAGGACTTAAATATAAAAAAAAATAATCAAAAAGGCCATTCCAAAATTATTTAAAAATACACTTATACATGGCATTGGAAACTGATCCACTGTAAAATTTGGCCTTGCACAATGCAAAACATGCAGTCGGCAACCGGTACGGCGGAAAAGTGTAAAATATAAAATTAATAGACAAACAATTGAAATAAATACAATGTTATTCATCTATTTTATATCAGCAAATTCAACTGCTTTTGCCGCTGTGGATATTAAATAATAAAATTACTTTGTGGTTTTAGTTAATAAAATAATTTGACATACGTACTTGTTTTCTACCGACGTGTAAACACATTTAGGCCCGTCTTACCCAATTTCTACAAACTAACACAAATGTTTCTGATTCTGTCCGTTTTGAACTCGTAACTTACTGCTATAATTAAGCCACACTGTAGATTGGGACATTCCTTGTACTTCTTGGGCGATTTGCCTAGTACTTATTAGGGGATTCTCTCAACAATCTCTAAAATGCGTTCCTCAGCTGCTGCAATACGCCGTGGACGCGCGGGACCTACATTTCTTCCACGATTCTGTTGCAAATTTCCCGCTTCATGTCCGCATTGCACCCTGGCGGTAAAAGTAGCTGCATTTGGCACATATCTGCCGGGAAATCCTTCTGGGTACAGTTGAGAAGCTGCTAAACCATTTTATCTTACTTCATCATAATTTGAATCTTCCGTGACCAGCGGCAGGCGACTGCACCGCGAATCGCCACCGCTTAAGCAAATCAGTATTGTAGATTATATTTCTGGACATACGGGTGGAAAACCAACCATTCGTCTAGCGTAGTAGACGAGCAAAGTATTGTCCTGCTGTCTGCGGATTTAAAGTATGCGATGCATGTGGTCAACTGGAATAGCTGCAATATTCCCCGTGCGTAATGTTTGTACTTTTTATTTAGTCTGGAATACTCACTTGACTTAAAGTCGCCGTATTTCTCGCCGCAAAATGATCAAATTTGTGGTGTTTTTTTAGGTACTGAAACCTCGAAATATATAACATGCAGAGCTATTCTAACTCCACATTTTAACAATTATTTTCACATACTTATAAACAAAAGTAAACAATCTTATATGCAGAACTATGTAAGTTTATGTTACATCTATAGTTGAATTAAAAAAAAAAAAATTTGCTAGATAGATCGCTTTCTGACGTTATACAGGGTGGGCCAATAGTGTGTGGACGGAAGATTATGGTTATACTAATATATATATTTTTAAAATCTGCTGTTGGTGGGGGGTGGGGGGTAGTAAAAGCTACAAACTGAAAATATTTTTATCTGGAATTCCTAGAGAAAATATTTTCAGTTTGTAGCTCTTACTACCCCCCACCCCCCACCAACAGCAGATTTTAAAATTATATATCAGTATAACCACAATCTTCCGTCCACACACTATTGGCCCACCCTGTATACTAATTTTATTTCGGAACATTTGAATATTCGCAGGCATGAAATAACATTCTTATTTGCTAAACTCTATATTATTCAGTTCTTAAATGTCTAAGATTACTTGTATTTGAACAAAACACTATTTCAAGAATATGGCGCCCTTAACGTGGCACTTTTATGATCTTTTAAATTGTGCGTTACATTTTGTTTGGGTAATATAAAACTGAAATATAATAAGATGACAGATATAGAGGATTCCATTGTTTACATGAAAGACAATAATTGTTTTTCTTCTCTATCTTTAGAAAAAAAATCTTAAAAGCAGTTTAACTTAAATTTAACGCAAACATTGAACATTTTGCTACGACCAAAACTCGTAGACTCGAATTCCTTTTCTAAAAAATTTAAAATCTCACAATGTTCTATCTAATATATAAAATTCTCGTGTCACAGTTTTAGACGCCATACTCCTAGGAAACGGCTTGGCCTTTTTATGAAATTTTATATGTATATTCGATAGGTCTGAGAGTCGGTTGTAATCTATTTTTCATACCCCTAAGTGATAGGTGTGGTCCACCCCAAACAATTTTTTTTATTTTTTGCGCAAAATTTTTTATTTTTATTTTTTTATAATGTGGCATTAACAAATACATACAACTCTTAATTTTCATCCTTCTATCACAAGCCCCTATTTTTTAATAACCATTTTAGTAATTTAATCATTTTTAACCCTGGTCGATAACTGATCGATTATTACTAGTTATCCCCGCCAGGCATCTACCGGTGTCACTTCTCACCCAGTAAACAGCACGGAGTAGGGATGAGAACGAAGCCGGTCTCCTGTCTCTTTCACACAATGAGTCTTTTCTCACTCCCTACACAGTTTTCGACCATTATTATTGTGTATGAATCGAGCGTAATATGACGTTTACAATTATCATTTTACCTTCTAAGTTTAATTCTCGAGTAGATTTATTATTAATTTGCTGGGCCATAATTATTTCCTATTTTATCAATAATTAATAAAATTATTAATTTTGAGTGTAGTTCTCATTATTAGATAATGAAGTGATCTTCATAACCTCAAAAGTACGCAACACGTGTCACGAACTCCCTCCAACAATGGCTATTATTTTACTATATGTACAGTGTACAATGCCAACAAGACGTAAAGGGGCCAATTTGGGCCGTCAAACAAGTAAAATTGCAGGCACGCGAAATAATTCAAAAAATGAATGTTTCGTGTTTTGTTATTCTTATAGGTCGTCATCGTTCACAGTGCTCCATTCCTCTTTTAGTCATATACCACATCTCCACACACTTACAATAAGTTAGTTATTTTTTATTTAACTGCCAAAATATTCACTAGAAATAATTCATATGGCAAAACAACGTTTGCCGGGTCACCTAGTATTTGTATATTTTTTTATGTTTTATTTCGTGCAATATTTATGTTTTTTGTTTTATTTGATACTTTTTATATATTTTTCATTTTGTAGAAAATGCATAACAAACATTTTTATTATTTATTGTTTTTCATACTTAATTTTGTGAACTGAACATGCCATAGTAATTTTTATAAAAAATAAATAATTTTTTGCTCAATTTAAATTTTTTTACTCTCAATGTCTACCCATGAAAAAATTTCAACCTCGCCACTGGAATATACGTAAACAGGCTGACACATCTAATCAGAACATCTTAAAGAAACAAAAAAAATCGGACAGCATGTTGCAAAATGTTCTAAAATTAGTAATATCGATTTTTTAAGGCGCAAAAATACAAACATAGCGAAAATAAAATAGCAAATTTTTGTGATCGATTTGAACGTGATTCAGCATGTAGGACGTACAAAAATTTCAACTACGCATTAATTTTATATCTTATATCGGAAAATAAATGTATATACGTACTTTATGTATATTTAATTTATTTAATAAATCAAACCACAATTTTAACGAGCTGTTGATCTAATTAAATAATTTTGTGTATTTTCTGCCTGAACTTATTTATGTTCTCATGGGCGCCCGCAGGACGGGGGGAGGTGGGAAGTTCCGCTCATTGTAGATAGCGTTGTGTACTGTATTTCTCTCTTTGTTTATCGTGTACAAAGACAGAGATAACCGATGCTGCATCTATAATTTTGCACCTGCTGCGTGCCACAGGTTTACAAGCGGGAACAATATTATTTTTCATATTTCACATGAACGTCGTGTGATAAATAATGTGTATCATGGGACTCGAGAAATAGACGCGCATATGTCAGTAAATGATGCAGCGGAAAGGTGAAGTTTTAAAAAACTGTCGCTAGAATTAATTGTGCCTTAATAAGTGAAAAAAAAAACATCTGTCAGGAATAAATGGGATTATTTAGCATTTTATGAATGGATTTGTAATTTTAGTGAGATCTGAAAAAATATTATTTTCTACGCCTCTAAAGTCTACGCCGCTGTGTGACGTCATTGTCTCCTATGGCATGCCCGGTTGCGTTTTGCTAACGTTTATTTGATTTTAAAATACGAAGCGTAGGAACACCGTCGATATCGTTAGATTTGCAGATCTTATTTCAAATATGGAAAATTCACATAATGAAGGTGTTATTAAAGATACTAAAAGAAAACAATTAAAATTTAAATATTGTATTGCATCCAAATACCAGTTTAACCTCGTACTACTTATCAGATCAACTTCAAATCTTCTGGATTGACCATACATCATAATTCTTCATAAAAATTGGGCGAATGGTATAATTGAGGTTTGGCCAAATGATCCTATTGAAATTCACAACGACGTGAAATATATTTGTGGAAGATCTGTAGATTTTTTTAATGAAATTTCAACAATAAAGAAAATTCAAACTGTAATCACAGAAGATTTGTCTAGATTGTCCCGAAAAATTTGACTACGTACTATGCTCGAAAAAAATACTTAGTGTGTTGCATTGAAAAGGGAAATTTATTATCGACAACACATGGATAAATGAAAAACACACAGTCTGACAAGATTTGAATATCAGCAGCAGAAGAAAAACATTTTTATACATACATGTCAACCGAAAAGTGATGTTATGTTAGGCTTTATTATCGTTAACCGATTAATTCGAAGCGGTTGAAGAAAATTACATTCGATATCGGAAAATCGCGAATAGATGTATTTTTTGACCAATAAATTAACCAGAGCAAAACAATTTTAAAATATAATTCAATCACTGTCAGCTGTCAATCGTATGCTCAACTTACCGCTTGAACTACATACGTAGATTCATTTAGATTCATATAACCTCCACACCACTTGTTCTCGGTATTTAAATTAATTCAATGTGTTTTTTAACCGACCGATCAAGTTTTTTGATTGTTTTTTATTTAAATTTTCACATATAATATGTTCTATTATAACTGGTTAGACTACCTACTAGTCCTACTACAGAATAAATAAATACCTACCGATTGTTTTTTAGTCTTGCGAAGCCATCTGTACTATTTTGAATGATCAGAGATTGGACCGTTTTTATTTTTGCAAGGCCATCTGTGCTCAAATTCTAGACGTTCAGAGATGGCTCTGCCCTAAAATTTTGCGTTATCAATTATGGAAGCATGGAAACCATAACGTATTTGATTTTATCGGGAGCCGTAGGGTAGGTAATTGAAAATGAATGTTTCATTAGATATACGTAGAGGAATATCATAGAAAGTGAAAATAGCAAACTCCCAAGTGTATAAGTTAAATATTCATTGCGATATGAAGCTGAACATGAGCAGCCGATTTACCAGCATTTTCGGTATTTGTACATTGATATACTCTATAATAGGGTGTTACCACTTTTTTGAAGATTGGCACCGTCTGTGATTAAACTGATATACTTTTTATGTGGAAGTGATGAATAATTTATAAATTTCGGACTACCTATTTTAACTTATACTTAAAAATATAAAAAACGATTATTTGTCATGTTCTATCTGCACCCGAGAGATTTCCCATATTTTCCCGGGCACCCTGTAGAGTAAATGGGTTTGTTAGATACTTTTTTAATTTAATATAACTATAATTTAATAACAAATTCAAAATCTCGTGCGAAACGAAGTATTGTTATCTGTCCGCTTCACCTAGATATTATTAAATCGACGAGCCGCCACTGCTATCAGAATAGCTGCCTCTTCTGATTATACATTGTTTAAACACGGAGGGGAACCTATTTATAGGCACCAGCGTCAATTAGTGTAAATATCTACTTTATTAATGTCATTGGTTTACCTAACGCTCTTTTTAATAATAAATACAAGATGTTCAACAAGCTTTATGACAAACTTTGGCAGATGGCAGTTGGGTTAATGTCAAACATTATTTTTATATGAACATAGTCCGATTCGTTTTTGTTTACAAATTACAAGCACGTTAAATCAATGTACAATTTAAAAAAATCATCAAAATCAAATGAGCGGTTCGCGAGGAAGCTATAGTCTGTTTGGAAATGAAAGAGAGTAGAAAACCCCGAGATAAGAACCGGCGATGGGCGTGGTAATATTTCGTTTCAGGTAATTTTCGGGTAACACTAATGCTAATAGGTAATGGGTGTACATTAGTATATTTTACTGGATACATTACAGGTCAAGAGCCAGTGTATTGTGACAGACCAGTGCAGTCTTAGAGCTGAATATACGAAGACGTGCTAGTGCAGTAGAGTAAAATTCGACTTGTGTTTAGTGACTATTATGCCAGTGGATATAATATTGTTTGGGTAAAATGTCGAGCTTATCAGATTACGTACCTGCTAAACGCGTGAGAATGAGAAGATTGTTATATTAAATGTATTTAATGCATTGAAACACCAAAATCCTACCAACAGTGTTGACGACATCGTGGAAGCGTTTCAAAATGACAGGGATTGGAAAATCGACTATCTACAGACTTTTAAAGGAAACAAAAAATGAACAAGATACTGTAAATCCACCAAAATCATCTACAGGGAGGTCAAAAGTCGTTATAGATGATTTCTTCAAGAAAGTCATTCGCAGGAAAGTATACTAATTTTATTTTAAAAAAGAAATACCAACGCTAAACAAAATTTTAAGTAAACTTTCAGAGGACAACGATTTACCAAAAATCAGTAGAAGCAAATTATAGGTCGTCTTACGAGAGTTGAATTTTTGCTGGGAAAAGCAGAACAGGAAATCAGTTCTTATCGATAAAGATGAAATTATTTGTTGGCGAAGATCCTACTTAGGATCAATTAGAAAATTCCGTGACGAAGGGAAGAATATTTATTATCTAGACGAAACTTGGGTCAACGAGGGATATACTGTAACAAAAGTATGGCAAATAAAAATGTAAAAAGTTTTCGACGAGCATTTTTGGATGGACTTTCAACAGGGTTCAAGCCACCTTCAGGTAAAGGGCGAAGATTAATAGTAACACATATATGTAATGCCAGTGGTTTTGTAGATGGCGGTTTACTTTTATTTGAATCTAAAAATGCAGGTGACTATCACGAATACATGAACGCAGATGTTTTCGAAGAGTATTTTACACAGATGTTGGATCTTATTTCTCCGGGGTCTGTAATTGTCATGGATAATGCCAGTTACCATTCACGGCAGACCGAGCGATGCCTACGACTGCTTGGAGGAAAGCTGATATAATTCAATGGTTATCCGGAAAAAACATTTCTTTTGAAACAAATATGGTGAAAAAAGAAATTTTGACACTTGTCAATCTTAATAAAGATCAGAAAAAATATGTTATCGACGAAATGGCAACAAATCGCCAAATAACGATACTACGATTACCACCTTATCACTGTGAACTTAACCCAATCGAATTAATCTGGGCGCAGGTAAAAAGAGATGTAGTGCGAAATAATACGACGTTTAAATTAAGTGACGTGAAAATTTTGTTAAAAAATTCCTTGGAACGAATAACTGCAGATAACTGGCAAAGATGTATACATCAGGTACAAAAAGAATAGGAGAAAATGTGGGAACTCGATAATTTAATTTAATTACACGTTACTGTGGAACCTATCGTTATCAATCTAGGAGACGAAGATATTTCATCATATTCAGAGGATGAATTTTAATATACCTACTTTTTTATTTTCTTTGTTGTACATTTATACAACACTACATTTACTCACCATAATTTGAATTTTCAAAATACATATATTTTTGTGTGGAATAAAAGTGTATTCATTTAAATAAATATTTTGATAATAATATTGAATAATTTTATTTGAATTACTAAAAACCCTCTTAACCCGGTTATGATGCTTAAAGTAGCCTCTAATTTTGAAATGCTGTTTTTATATTGTTTACTTATAAGAGAAAGAGACCGAGAAATTGAAGCGGCATAGACAAAGACGGATTGTCGGGGATTAAATTTTAGCTACCTGCTACAATTTAGTACAACCCGGTCACACAAAGTTTTTTTTAAAAGCACACCTCATCTATACCGATAATACATAATATAAAAATATTGAATATAAGCACCAGTACTACATTTATTTACGATTTGCATAAATAATAAAGCTTTTATTACTCTTTTTCATTTCTAAACAGCTTATAACTTTAAAATTGGGGCTAATTCCGGTTTTTTGCTGGTGAGTGCAGTTTTATCATAAAATTAATTATCATTTTAAAAAACAATGCATAATGGAATTCAAGGACCTTGCAGAACTGACGTGTTCCACAATAAATTGTCGTAGGTATTGCACATTTACTAAATTGTAAATGTGATTGTCTTTGTATATGGGTATTCCAATGGGAACGCCAGACAAGCAGCCCGAGAATACCGACAAAGATACCCAAATAGACATGCCCCCACAGTCTTTAGGGCATCATTTCCTATACTTCGAGAGGAAGGCATTCGTCCTACTGAAGTGAATGTACTACAAAATGAAGAAGATATAATAGATCCTGTCATTGACAACCTTCAATTAGTGCTCAGCGTATATCAAGTAAGCTATATTTAGCACTTTAACGCGTCAAATGAGTAAACAAAATGACACAAATAATTATTGAGTGAAATAGAAATTATTTTTTGTAAAATGCTTGTAATTTCTAAACAAAAACTAATGTTCATAATATAAGAAAACACTTTTGACATTAACCCAGCTACCATCAGCCAAAGTTTGTCACAGAGCTTTTAGAACACCCTGTATTTACTCTTCCTACTACGGATTCAGTTTTTTGGCGAATGTGCGACTGATAAGTCCAGTATCACCACGAAACGAGCGTCCGAAATAAAACACGGATAGCCACGGACATTTTTTATGATGTTCGAATCGGAATTTTCGGTAGAGGCTATCGAAGTTGGCTATTTTTATTTAGCTACTTTGTATTTTGTCGTCGGTTTATTTCTATTAATAAAAATATTCGGCATTTATTTACATTCTGTAGCGATTCTGCGGCTCGGCCAGGAATAGACCAGTTTTCCGATAATTTACTTTTCGATCTGCAACTTCGACCCGCCCACAATCTATTCGTAATAAATTATAACTGGCCATCGTAACACCTAATATTACACTGCTATTTTTCGAGTAGGCCTTGTTTCAGTGTTTTGTTTCGTTAAACGCGGTCAAATATTTTCATTCTGGCCTGGCGACTTCAATATTATACACATGCATTATGCATTGGATTGAAATAATATGTTTTTAAGTACAAACAAACAAACCACATACAAAATATTCAACTGGTTTTACTATTATGTATTTTGTCAGTCAAATAAAACAAAGGAAAATATCAGGACAAAAAATACGCTTAACCCACAGTTAGCCACGATTTCTGAGTAAAAAATCATATCATGTAGATTCTGTCCCACCAGCTTTTTTTTATGCGTTGCACAACTTCTATAAATAATCTTGTAGATTTATTTTTAATAAGGGATATGTCTAGTTAATGTCAAAATTCAAATTTACTACACTGTTTATGTAGTGTATGGTATTTTTACTTATTTTTAGTATTTTTGGACGTACGTAGTAGATGTACATGTTTAAGATGCTATAAATAGGCCGAACTCACTTCTAGATAGCATTTATTAAAATCCTGCTAATCATTTGCAACTGATCGCTTTAAACATATTAAAATATGAAAACAATGTCCTATGAGCAATTTTAGCTCTAGTTTTACTTACCATGCCATAGCTACGATACGAGAAAATTGAGGTGGCTGGTCCTAGGAGTTTAGTTTGCCATTCTATTTTCGAGATCCTAGAATCCCGTGAATGTGGCCTTTGCACGGTCGCATGCACTTGCAAAAAACCACTTAACGGACGTCAACACATTTGTTTTCCACTTTTCAACCTGCGATTTCTATCAACGTACACTTATTTTACACCCGATAGTTTCGCAAAACACGCTTCGCTGGTAAAACTTTCGCCGCCCGAGTTTTCCCGTTTTGACATCTAGAAAACAAAAGAAGGGCGCGTGCCGACCCATAGCCCACTACTGAATCGCTGTCCCTTACTATTTAGTACCTGAATTGCCCTCTAGGTGGCATCTAGTTGTTATTTTCTGGAGCTCCAGAAACACGATCTTTTAGAAAGAAAAATATAAAAGTTTGTGAGTGGAAAAGTGCAAAATAAGTGCATTCATATTATATAAACAATCAGCACGTCGCGTGTGTAGATTTAAATGAAAATTCCAGGAAATATTTTGGCCATATTTAAAAGGAATGTCTACACTAAAGAAAAATATAAACTAAAGGACTAAGGTGAGTCAAAAACCTCGTATTATGTATGTAGGTATTTTATAGTAAATTTTAACTGCTTTGTTTGTAAAATGATTTTTTTGGAATGACACTACAAGTATACTTCAGTAAGGAGCTAAATTTCGTCGCATCAAAGATTTATAGTTTCTTGGTTTTAAAGCTGCGAAAACTATAAAGTAATATTAATTACAGTGGAAACTTGGAAACAAATAAATTGTCGAAATCGTGTCGTGAGAAACTTCCTTCGTTTCTTGTACTGTTATTATTTTACCCAGGTATGGTAGGTATAAGTACTATATACACAATGAGCCAATAATATACACTTGGCGATGACATAAGCAAACAAATGAATAATAATATCTCTATCCCTCATTCTAATCACGAGGCTAGCCCAAAAGTCGAAGACTTGTGTGGGAAAGGGGGCGGCATATTATTATTAAGCAGACTGCATTTGCGCCCAGGAACGACTTGCGTTGGTAGGCCTTAACCACTATTCAGTGCAGAAATGAGGGAAACCTGGAAAATCTCATTAATTAGGAGAGTAGTCAAATATCGACCGGTATCAATCTCTCACATTGACCCAAGCTAACATTCTTCCACCCTACCATACCCGCAGAGGGGGTGCCAATCCTCTCCACGAATATAGCTGATATACGGTCTACCGGCTGCGGGGCTCGAACCCACACCGGTCTAGTCACATCGACGAAGTACTGACGCCTTAAACCAAGCGACTACTGACCGATAAAATATAAAAAATATGTGTTAACGTTGTTGTTAACGCATTATTTTTAAATTTATAAATTGATACATCTTAAAATAATATTGTATATTGTTTTCCATAGTGAAAGTGAAAGAACAGTCCATTATTAATATGTTTTCCAATTTTATTAAAAATGTAAAATATTTAAGCAAAAGCACTTTGTGGACCAAGAATAATATCAGTGGCGTAATTTTACTCTTAAAGTAGTAGACAAAATATAGATATAATACATATGCTTTTTAAAGCATATTAGACAGTACTCTTTATTAAGAGCTAAGCTGTTGCAGTGTCGATATTAAATGTTAAATTGACATTTCTGACCCGACATTTGTGATTCCAAATAGTACCTATCACTGATGTCGCCACACTACACTACAGTACATTACAGAATTCTGTATTGAAATTCGACTGATTCGACATACAGTATTATACGGAGCGATTTAGCAGACGATGTTTTAACAGAATCCGTTATAACTTTTTTGTATTTCCTTCATTTATATTCTCAAGACAATTTTTTTATTTATTAATTATTTAATTTAATTTTTTAACACAAAATAATACTTGTTTTATCTTCATAAAATGGACCCTTATTGAAATATTTACATTT
Source organism: Monochamus alternatus (assembly GCA_037114965.1). Classification (NCBI taxonomy): domain Eukaryota; kingdom Metazoa; phylum Arthropoda; class Insecta; order Coleoptera; family Cerambycidae; genus Monochamus; species Monochamus alternatus. Next base: position 4,325,019 of record CM073426.1, on the reverse strand, counting down.
TAGAAAATCCTGGGCACCCATATTTTTTTTACTGATCCTTTCCTATTTTATGTAAATGTAAGTAAATATCTCTATAACAGTGCATTTTATGAATACAAAAAAAGTTGTCCTTTTTTGTTAAAAAATAAAGGTTCAATAAAATATTTGAAATGGATTATAAATGAACGAAGTACAAAAAAGTTGCGACGTTAAATAACCACCACCGAAAATGATATATTCGATTTTCCCACGTCAAAAACTGAGCCAAAACCTAATTGTATCGACTTTTAGGTTTACATGAAAAAGTTACCCCTATTTCAATCCGAAAAACTGCTGTTTTCAAGTAATCTTCATTTAAAAATTTTGTGACACCACAAAAGTTTAAGATGGAAACTATAGGCAAAATATCCCTAATAGGCTCTGAGAAAATATTTGTAAATTTTTGAATTTTAATATAGCCTCGAATATAGCCTATTAATACTTACACATTTTTTAAAACATATGTACCTAATATGTGTCGAATAAACTGACAAATAACTTTTCAAAGCCTACTAGAGAGAATTTGACCGCTTGCATATATCTAATATTTTTGTGGTAGGATGTCACATAATTTTTAATTTAATATTACTACTAAGCGGGATAATTTATCGAAGTAAAACAGGAGTGAGTATCTTTTTTTTTTGTAAAATTGTTCAACATTTTTTAATTTATGGTAGAATTGAAGGTCCAGGGCGTCCGCGGCGTATTGCAGCAGCTGAGGAACGCATTTTAAAAATTGTTGAAGAGAATCCCCGAATAAGTACCAGGCAAATTGCTCAACATGTACAAGGAATGTCCCAATCAACAGTGTGGCGTATCATGCACGAGGTTCGATTATGCCCATAACTTACAGGTTCCAAACAGACAAGAACCAGAAACATTTGTTTCGTAGACTGAAATTTTGAACAGTTGTAACATTAGGTATGTCAAATTATTTTATAATTAAAATCAGAAATTAATATAACAATAGCGGCAAAAGCAGTTGAATTTGCTGATATAAAATAGGTGTTATTAAATTTTATTTATTTATTTCCTTGTAAAATTCTTTCAAGTTTTTGTTCGTTCATTTTTCTGCATGCTTTGCGAAAGGACAGGTTTTACAGTGGACTAGTTTCCAGCGCCGCGCAGATGTGTATTTTTCATAATTTTCGAACTGCCCTTTTCGATTTTTTTTCTTTCCAAATTGTATTTGTAAGAATATACAGGGTTAACTATGACTAAGTACAAAAATTTTAACCACGTGCTCAGGAAGGCCTAAAAGACAATAAAAAAGTTATTCCAGAATTTTAGCTCAATATTTACAAAATGGGGCAAAACCCTCTGAGATGGCTTAGATCCATAGATAAAGCTTACATCTGATAACAATATCTACTACCAAGTGGTTGTTTTTTTTTTCAGCATTTCTAAATGCAGAAACGACAAAAATGAACATTTTTATTAGTAATAATACCTGATAGATAGATAGGTAACAGTTAATCCAGTTACCTCCACTATTTTGCATTCGTTTTTCATTATTTCGTTACAAACTGGCAAACTACAACATTTTTATTCATTATAACCACTCACTACCGATAAAACACACTTCCTGTAGGTACAGCTAGATAAAATACCTATTTATTATAACAATCGAACGAAAGGAATATACAGTATGCGCCAAAAGTATGGAATAAATTCAATAAAAACGAAACAATTATTTTTTGGGAAAAATCCTCGAACAGGTCGATTTTTAATTTAAAAAATACATATTTTAGCGTAAAATGCGATTTTTAAATGTCATTTGTTTTCGAGTAATGACGTCATCGATTTTTTTAAATGGCAACACCATATTTTTTTCCTTGATTCTGAAAGATCGTTTAATTATCTATCAGACAGTACTAAAATTTTGCCCTCTTACATAGGAAAGTTTTCGAGTAAATGACGATTGAATGTTAGAAAACGTAAATTTTATCCATAAAAAAGTGACAATTCTGAGGTATGTAAAATAAAATACAATTGATTAAATTTTATACTTAAATTAAATGTTTATTAAACTATAAAACGTTTAAAAATTGAAAAAGTCACTAAAAACTGAAGAACACAAAACTACAACGTAAACACATGGTAAACACAGGAATTAAATTATGACTTGACTGGACATTTTACGGTCGTGTTGCTAGTTGCCTACGTTACCTTCTTTGATTCTGTAAACGTGTCGCGGACAAGTCGCATAGGCGGCGTTAAATAAGGATTTAATATAATTTCGGAAAAAAATGTTTTCGCTTTATACCTAAATAAGTTTGGAATTTTTTTGAAGGGTAATTCCGTTAATTCTTAATTTTCCCTATCCTCTCTTAAAATATTTGTACTTAGTCATAGTTAACCCTGTATTTTTTTTTATAAGTTTTGAATTACCCTGTATAACTTTCAACCGCTGTCTCAATAAGTACTTATTAAGATTTGATCACCTGATTAAAAATTAATAATTTCCGCTACAGAATCCGCGGGTGAAATATCACCCATTCCTCATAAATCACCCTGTATGTATAATGGTACGAATTAATTCGAAAGCCAACGTCAGTTATTATCGACGATCGTTGCAAAAGGTGGAACAAGCCCAGCACGTGGCGGCGAATTGTATTTGCTTTGTATTAGGCAGTGTGGTGTATAAAAATGTCAGTCTTAACGGAGTGATCGATCATCTGTTGTTACGCCGCAACGAAACAACCAAACCGTAGTTAAATTAGCCGCGAGAGAAACAAGATGAGGTTTGACAAGTTTTTTCTAACGAGACTCGGGCTCGGTGGGCGGTCTGGAAGAAAAATGTAGCTTCTACGCGAAAATATTATGTTGGTAGGCCTCATAGGCGCCATAGGCTTAGAGTAAGGGCGCTTGCCAATACAAATTTGTGCGGTGGCCAGAGCCCCCCCAGCATTTTTTATTAATTAAAGTCGTATAAGAAGTATTTACTACCTAGTAAAATGATTTTAGAATAACGTTGAGAATTCGCGACAAGCGGTTATACGAGATGTTCCGAGAATTTGTCAATGAAAAAACAGCAAATTAAATTTCGTCAAAATTTTATTGTCGACTTCACAATAGTCTCTCTCTAACTCTACACAACGATTCCAACGTTGCTCCCACGATTGGAAGCACCCTTTGTAATCCTCCGCAGTTAACCCGTTCAGCATCACGGTTACAGCTTCTTTGACCTCCTGTACGCTGCCATGATGTGTTCCCTTGAGGTGCGATTTCATCTTGAGGAATAAATAAAATCGCAGGGGGCAATATCGGCGCTATAGGATGGGTGCGGCAAAGTTGGAATGCCTTTTTTTGCCAAAAACCCTTGCACAATGAACGAGGAAAGGGCTGACGCGTTGTCGTGGTGTAAGATCCAGCCGTTCTCGGCGAGTCCGGGTCGCACACCGAAAATGCGGGCCCGCAGCCGTTCCAGGACGCCAACAGTCACTGTCTGGTCGGCAGAAATATATTCACGATGAATGATGCCGTGGATACCGAAAAAAACGATCAACATTGCCTTCAGTCGTGACTTGGAGATACTCGCTTTCGTTGGCCGCTGTCCATCCTTTTCTACTCACTGCTGACTTTGTTTACGGGTCTCGGAGTCATACTCAAATATTCAGGTCTCATCTCCAGTGACTATCCGACTCATCCAGTCTCTACCGTCGCTCCGAATGCGGAACAACAAATCCTCGCAGATCGATTTTCGCATGTCTTTTTGTTCACGGGTGAGAACTTTTGGCACCATCTTTGCGCAAATCTTTCGCATATTCAAATTTTTATGTAACATCTTGTGAACGGTTTTTTTTGTTGACGTTTAACTCGTCAGACAACGCACGAATGCTTAGGCGCCGGTCAGACGTGATCAGTGCACACAAACGGTCAACATTCGCGTCAGTACCAGAGGTGACGGAAGCTCCTTCATGTGGATCCTCTTCTACTAATTCACGCTCCTCCTTGAACCGTTTTGCCCATTCAAACACGCGTGTTTTCGACATGCATTCGTCTCCATACACTACCTGCAATTTTCGAAGGTTTCCGAGGGGTTTTCGCCAGATTTCACTAAAAATTGAATCACAACACGTTGCTTGTAATTTGAGTCACTCATTCACACGACGCCGACGCCACTAAAAAAGTTGCTTCCAAAAAATACACATAAAAGACAAACCAAACGTGTTATCGACTTCAACCTTGGACTGAAACTAAAAGTAAGGTCCCCCTCTCTAGAACAACGTTGACGAACAATGCAGTGTTGCCAGTTTCCGAGTTATAATTAAATTCCTGGAACTTCATTGCCACACCTCGTATATGTTATTTGAATTGTGAAAATTGAGAGCTTATTAAATTTACATTTAATTCGTGGTTTTATAAATGCACACCGAAGGTAAGTTAGAGAAGAAGGATAAAACATTTAAGTATATTTGATTTGCCTGATAAAGAATTTAAAAAAATTATTTAAATTTAGTAAAGATTCAATATGGCAATTTATTGAGGAACACAGTTGCTTTCTGCAAGTTCCTTGAATGTCATTATGCAGGTAACAGGCGTGTGTATTCCCTGCTCAAATAATTGTTGACAATTCGATTATTCTTTTTTTAAATTTTAATATATAAATATGATAATTAAATTAATTGTTCATGTTCATGTTCTGTTTTGTTCTTGATACAGCTTACTTAGTTTATATGTAGTTCCTTGTTTGTCGAGTTTGTGGAAATATCATTCGATAACAGCATTGGTTACCTGTGTAATACAGCTACTAACTGATTTTTGACAGTTCTAATTTAAAATAAATTATAGTTTAAAAAAACTAAAAAAACACGCTTTAATAGTAAACCGAACTAAAAAGTAGAAAATAATTTTGAAGTATCAAGAGTTTGTTACAGCAATAGAAAATTCCGACAATCAATTACGACTAATTAATTGGGAATAAGATTAAATTAGAAATTAAATTATTAATAAAATAATTCAATTATAGTAAAAAAAAGCGTGGGGTGCAATTTACTATATTTTCATAATGACTTTATTTTTATAAATAGCTGCACTACTGAAATAATGGTAACATTTAATATCAAGCACCCCACGCTTTTTTTTTACTATAATTGAATTATTTTATTAATAATTTAATTTCTAATTTAATCTTATTCCCAATTAATTAGTCGTAATTGATTGTCGGAATTTTCTATTGCTGTAACAAACTCTTGATACTTCAAAATTATTTTCTACTTTTTAGTTCGGTTTACTATTAAAGCGTGTTTTTTTAGTTTTTTTAAACTATAATTTATTTTCTTAATTTTTAGTCTCAAAATAATAACAAAAGTAATTATAATTAAGAGCCTTAATTTTTAAAATATCTTATATTTGACAATAAATCCAAATTCATTTCATTCATGTTTACGTAACCTTTCCATTTCATATAGTTTTTCTATACATTTTTTTTTTCTCCAGTCTCCTCTTTCTTTGTGTTATAGTTTCATTTTTCATTTTTGTTTGTTTCTATAAAATATGCAAATTAAAATTTTTGTCAACGTTCTCGTATCAAAATCTTTTTTTTTTCTTTCTAATTTTACAAAATTTTAGATTCAAAACTTTCTTCAAAATTCTTGCCAAAATTTTCAAATCAAAATTTCTTTGAATTTGAAAATTTACGCTCTTCAAAATTTTAAAATTCAATGTCTTTTTCGAAATTTTTTCTAAATTTCTGGATTTTAAAATTTTTCAATTGAAAATTTTTTCCAAAAATTTTTATTTGAATTTTTTTATAAATTATCAAATTTTTATTTATTTCTAAAATTTTTTAAATTTGATTTTATCATGTAATTCCACAATTCAAAATTATTTACAAAATGTTGTATTTCAAAACTTTTTTAAACTCCAAAATTTTATATTTAGAATTTTTTTTTAATTTTGAATTCTGTATTTTTTCGAAATTTTTTAAATCAAAATGTCTATTTGAATTTTGTTATAAATTATCAAATTTTTATTTATTTATAAAAATTTTTAATTTAAAATTAGGCGAAAACCGAAAACTAATTCTGTCAGGTCGCCATCTATACGTGAAAAGCAAGAGCACGAATCTATTACAGTCCCCTGCCCCTGCCTTGCCTGCTTGGAAACAACACTGATGGATTGTATACACTTAACCTGCAAAGTAATCTAAATAGTTTTTATTCTGATGATCCTAGTCAGGATATTAGAACAAAGTTATTAAATAATTGTATTGTCATCAGTCCTTGACCCCTGTGCAAATTTTCAAGCTGATCAGACTTCTTGAAATTGGTGAAAATTACGCTGAAAGATTCCGTTACATACATACATACATACATACATACAGGTGAAGCTAATATAAGCGTGTTAATTAACACCAATACATGTCTGCTAACTACCTTATGTTAAAAATAATAATGTTGCAAATACTAGAACCGATCAACCTATCAAAAAATAAAATTAGAAAGCAGTAATTTTACAGTAATACTTTTTGTCGCTGAGGAACTGCTAAAAACGGTCTTAACTTGTTAATAATTTGCCGTATTGCTTTTACTAAATCTAAATATTTTTTTTTTTAGTTTTTTATCAGGCAAATCAAATGGGTTATTTAAATCTTTTATCAATCGCGAATTAAATGTAAATTTAATAATACATATGTTATTTCTTAACAGTTACAGGGCGATAGATACTAAAAACACTTGGGCTAATTTTTTTGTGTCTGTATAAAACGAAATAAGGTTTGGCACTTATCTTGCCACGCATTTTCTTCAGAACTTTGTCCGTTGGTATAATCGTTCTGTAGAGGACAACGCGTGATAGTACCCGGTAAATTCGTCAGCTGCTGGAGAAGGTTAATTAATTGGTTTGTTAATATTACTCGCATTGACGTTTCTAAATCGGTGGGTTTGTTTTGTTTGCAGGCAGTGTGGACATAAATGTCTGCATCGATTACGTTCTTTATTGAAGACTTGACATAAATGCCGGTTACTACTGCGTGTTTTCTTTTTTACTGGGTAATTACCGCCAATGTATGTACTGGATCGGAAAATGATTCCTATAAATAATGTCATACCTACCCAATTAGCAAAATGGAAGTTTAAAAGAAGCGAATTATTTTATAACTATCGAATTGCCTTGATTAACGAACAGTTTGATTTTATAGAGCAAATAATTGTCATAATTTTGTTCCTGAAGAAAGTAATTGTGTAAAATTGTTTTATAATAGTTTTTACAACGTTTTTTTATAGAACAAATAATTTTCAGTTCTTTAATATTTTATAAAAGCATTATAATAGGTTATACAACATTTAAAAAAATTATAGATACCTATATAAGGATTGTAAACATATTGTGAAAGAGTTGTATACTTAGGCAAATGACTTTTAATTATAATCTTACGAAATAGTTGTATAAACGTGTTTTATTAAGAATATACAGGGTGTTCCAGAATGATGCTCAAATATTTTACCAGTGTATTCCACAGGCCATTTCAGGATGGGATCTTTATATGAAATTTTTCAATTTGGGTCCTCCCTGTTGAGATATTCGAGTCTCAAAATGGCGGAAAAAAATATTTTTATTTTTTCTTAAAAACGGTTACACTTAGAAATTTCAATTTTGGTACACACTATCAGCTAATCAAAAGCTATTTTGTGGTGGTGTCTATTCCTTGGCTTATGTTTCTGGAGGGCGGAAATAAGCAACCCCTAGATTTATTTCTTTTAGAACTTTTTCCTGCAATGGCCGATTTCAACAAAACTTTTTTTAAAAATATTACGTCTAATTTTACAACTTTTTTTCCTCTTGTCATTTTTTCAATAACCAACAGTTTGCGTGGAAAAAAATAAAAATTGTTTTCCTTACTCTAAACATCTTTTCGTCACTGGTTACTGATAACCGCAGTAGGCGGTTGCTATGTCGATATTTCTCTGTTGTCTTGTGAAACAAATCGCCATTAGGTCTATAATTAACAGTTTTTGCAAATATTTCTAATCAAGGAATTCCTATAATTGTTACCAATCGTGTCGTATGCATGTTTCGTCAATTTATTCTCTAATATTTGTACGGAAGAGTCAGTTGTTTACAAATATTTGCAAAAACTGTCAAAACTGATTTGTTTGACGAGACAACAGAGAAACATCAACATATCAACCGCCTACTGCGGTTATCAGTAACCGGTAACGAAAAGATGTTTAGAGTAAGGAAAATTGTTATTATTTTTTCCCGGCAAGCTGTTGGTTGTATGAAAAAAATACAAGATGGATAGAATTTTTGATAAAAATTTTACAACTTCTTTCGATGCATTATCCACCTGCGCACATAAATTTTTAAATATATTTAAGACTATAAAAACATTTTATCGTATAAAGTTCTAATTTACACTAAAATATTTTGTTATGCCTTTATGTGGAATAAAATCATTGTATTATAAGTCGCCATTTTTAAATAAAGATTTGTTGCCGCCATTATGGAAAATTAGTTGAAAGGCTTATTAAAATTATATCTAAAACATCATTTTACTATTTTTGTAAGACTACTTTATAACAAGATCATTAAATATAATTATTCAACGATATTATAAATTAAAGAAAGCATAATTTTAATAATTTTTAAATTCATTTTTTATAATTTTAAAGCAAATGTGGTCTAAACTAAAGCGCATGATTTTTTTGTCACAAGCGTATCTATAGTATATCAATAAAATTTGCGGCGCAATAAAATTGTCATTGTAGAAACACATGATTGTTGAACATTGTAAGTATTATACTCTACTATTTACATAAATAATCGCCATTCAGTTTAGGCTACGCCGTTTTTAAATATGTGCAAATAATTATGTATCTGCGTTATACACCAATCTTAAAATGATTTGATTCTAATATTCTTCACTAAAACATATGTTTCTTTAAATAATACCAAAATGCTGACTACAAAACGGTTTTATAGTTGCTGTATAAAATTGTTTTAAAAGTGTTGTATACATTTTTTAAAGAACTGTTCCATTACCAAAGTGTTTTATAAAAGTAGTCCCTTTTCCATTCTATAAGTATCGTATAAAGGCATTTAACCACGTTATATGAATTTGAAGCTCCTGTAAAATTTATATTATAGAAATTTATACAACCTTTATAAAATATATTTTGTTAGTTGGGTAGTCTTTGTCTTTTATTTGTAGTGTGCAATAATGTTAATGTTATTAAGGTGTTCACAGAAAATATGTGGCTAGATGCTAGATGATAATTTTGATACTAAATAGTAAAACTAAATATAAAAATGAAAAAAGTACGCACTGAACAAAGTTTAAAGTTAAAATAAAATTTTAGCCATACCATAACGTACACTACATACAGTTTTTCTCATCGATATAAGAGAATACAAAAACGGCGTAAGAACTGCCATATAGGCTTCCGCGTGTACTCTTGTCAGCCGTAAACAGGACCGTATTTAACTCATTTATACTGGTAGGATTCGCTCAATTTCGCCAATAATAATTTAAAATAAAATTATGTATATAATAGTGAATGCAATTGTGACTGTTTAAATAAAAGACAAATGCTAAATACATATTTTAAATGTAATTTTAAATTATTATTGCCCAACAAGGACCACGGGGAAGTACGAGCGTTCTCTGTCAGGAGGGTGAGATTAGGAAAACAAAGAGTAAAAAATAACTAATGTGTTAAAATATACCTCTTTAAAATGAACACATAACAAAAAATAATAATAACAGAAAACAATTATACAAAAATATTTTTTTGATGTATTTATATTCTATATCCTATATAGATCCAATAAATAAATCAAAGTAATTTATTTCCCATATATATCCTATACTACATAACGACACCATAAAAAATGTACTCGTACGTTATAATATGAAAAACAGTAGCACTAACATTTCTCAGAGTCACTATTAACGTCATTTGTATCCAATTCAAAGCTATTTTTATTTGGACCAATCAATTAGTGCAGCTTTATATAGTCTCCATAAATTTTTATGACATGTTTGATGCATGTTTCTGATTTTTAGTAATTTGATCCACCACGTTTCTTATAACATATGTAGGTAACTGTTTTGTCAAATTTCGGAGAGGTATTATTTCTTTGAATGCCTCTTTTTAGTTGGCTATGTATTACTTCAATCGGATTAAAAACACAGTAGTATAGTTGCAGTCGTAGAACGGTACGTCCCTGAGCCGTAGCCATTTCATCAGTAACGTATTTCTTTGTAAAATTATTGCTCTTGACTGTATGCGGCAACTCATATTTCTTCAAACTAGCATGCAATATTAAAGATTTTAAGAAAATCTTGAATATCATTTTTTTGTGTCAGGTCCTGGAATTCTTTCTGGAAGTTTTGAATGGTATGAAACGTTGTCTAATACAATGATACTATTATTAAATAAGTCTTTTTTCGGATGCCCTCTGTTCTCTGTCACTGTGTTTTATATTTTTATATACATTACATCTAATTAACAAAACTTATTCACCAAGATATCGAGAATTTTTGTTTTCTATATCGTTCGTGCTAATCTCCGCATATTCTCTATTACTATTCGTTTGATCCCTACTTGTACGAGGTTGAGGTTCTTCCGAGAAATCTTCCCAAGGTCTGAATATACTCTCCGTATCTTATTAGATATGAAGTATTTCATACCACAATATTATTAAAGCGAAAAAATGAATATATACTATAGAGACACCAAGTATTAGATAAACTAAAATAAACACTTGTCAAGTTTGTTGCCTCCGATTCATAAAATTAAACGACTTGTTAAAAACATTATTGCGAATTTGAGAAGTGCTAATAATTAGAAATGTCATATATACATATTTATAATGTTATAAAGCGAGGACTCATTTCCATGATGCACAGAAAGTAGTTGTTTTTGTTATGTTACAACGTTGCATTCAAAGAGCGGCATATAGCCGCCGTGCCGATATAAGTTTTTATAATCGAGCAGCGGGTTCAAGAGGGATTGATGACTTAAGAGGCGTGAGTCTTCGAGCTCCACCAGCTCGCAGTCCCGATTTGAACCCTTTAGATTGTTATTCATGGAGCTACCTAAAGAACACGAGGCAATTATTGGACGATCATAGCTTAACACGAACTGTTCGAAATGTCCTAACTGGCCGAGTGGGATATCCAAAGGCTCCAAAGAGAATGTTCTTATTTTTAGACGGAGACACCTCGGAAGGCGTCGCTATAAAACTGATGGCACAAAAGACACCTCTTAATCTCTCCACGGTTGGCTTTATATCTCCGCTAAGGAAAATTATGACGAGAGGGCAATTAGAATACGAATTGCGGGCTGACATTTACAACAATTTCTGACAGGAACGCGTTTAGCCTTCTGGATGAAGGCTGACGGAAGAAGTTCCGCTTCCGGGTGGGTCTCTAACGTCCGTGTTCCTTTATCAGACGCCAGGGCCGATTCCAGATATTTTGCAGTCCGTCAGAAAGTAACTTCTCATGAAAAAATGCAAATCTATATTCTGTTTGTAGTTATTTCCCATAAAAAATGGGCAATTATTTCACTTAGTTTTTGCTAAAGGAATATAAAGCTTCAAGAATTGTAAATATACGCATAGATAATAATATACTCAGGAATTTTATAAGTGGAATGAATTTCCACTCAAATTTATTTCATTGCATTTGATAATCGGGGCCCAGGTGTGTTGATTTAATTTAAACAGGTTTAGACTTCAGCAGGCTACTACTCGTAAGACAAAATAGTTGGAATGGAACCGTACATTAGGATACGTAATTAGAAACAACGGCATATTACTACGTTTATTTTGACGGTATAAAAAGTTTTCTACAGCGACTACACTCAAGTGATGCTACTTCAGTCAGTCATTAAATTTAAGAGGAGATAGGGAATAATGAGTATAATGCGAATACGCGGTTATAAAAAAATCTAAATGCATATTTACACCGAAAAAAAATATTTTCAAATCATTATTTAAACCCCCTTTTCAGACTGTCACTGACCGCTCACAGCCTTGGTCGTTTACAGCTCACAGTTCAACTTGATGTCGACCTGATGCAATGTTACCAAGTGGAAATATTTTTCTAGTACCTACTTACCTAGGTTTTAGACATCACAAATAAAGGAATGTACTGACTATTTTAGAATATCATTTTTTCTTGTTCAGTTCAACTTCAGCCAATAATAATTTAAAATGTTAATATCCAATGAAATCAAATAATAATCAAATAATTCTATTAAAAATGGCAAGTAACGCGGTCTACTTAGGTTTTTCTGGTAGAAAATACGGTCCAATCAAACGATACCCGTACACTCCTGCCCATACGTTGACAACAAATCGCCTCTGAAAGCTAAACCGACAAGTAGCGTGTGGATTTTCATCTGAGCAAATGTAGTTGTTATGACTAAAATTAGCTTAGTTACATTGAAACCACAAAACTTCAACGTATCTAATAATAAACCAAGTAATAAACCATTTACGTACATTACCACATAAAAAACCTTTACCCAATGGGAGAATGGCTGAAAAGTGTTTCGTGTTTAAATACTAAATTATAGAAAACCATCGTGTTGTCGACAGAAAACTGTCCAAGACCGAAATGGCACGCCTCTGATCTGATGCTCAAAAAAGTTATCGGGAGTTAATCTTGACCTACCGTATTATTAGGTCAATAACCTAGTTACCTAGTTTTTGTACTGTTATTTAACGATAAGGAGTAAAACTATTTTTTTAAATCTAGATACATGAATGAATTTTCCTTAAATATTGATTTATTTGTTAATAAAAACAAATGTAGATAATAAATAAATGTTTTCGAATGTTATGTTATTACAGTTTAATAATTTTTCAATATGTTTTTTTTTAAATGACCCTTATCATTCATTTACGTACGTGTTACGTTGTTATCCAGGGGAACTTTAAGGTAGAGTTTATAAAGGAAGCCTGACATAAAAACAGTTTGATAGAAAATTGTTTATTTAAAAATTGGAAACATTGTTATATATATTAAAAGAACAATTATTCGAATTTGAAAAGTTAACAACACGAAATTTATTCAATTCTACTTATTCTTCCTGAAAGCTATTATGTTCCTGTACCTGCGTTCCTGAATGATCTTGAGATGCCACTAGTTTTTACTGATGAAATATACTTTTTGAAATTTTCAATTTATTCACGGTGTTTTCCTCGATATAACCTTCAGCCACACTAGTTGACTGTCATCCTCTATGACTTTCAAGTGTTTGAATATCCACTCAACAGTCAGCGAGGAAGATGGCAGACCTCCTCCTCAAGCAATGACCAGTGTAAAAACTGTTGATGGCAACTGGTTGTATTGTGCACTTATCGTGACTATAGCAAATGAGAAATCTGTTGTGTTTTACTTGCTCGGGTCTCAATCGTAAATACTTATGGTAAATTTAATATTCGTTGCACTCTGATCCTATGTATCGTTTTGGTTCTGGTATCATGTAAAGTTATATCCAAAATTTTCCGCGTGTCTTCTATATATTTTACAATTAACCTGCACAATTCTGTCGACATACATCCATGCATCCATTTTAAACCAAATATTATAGTCGCGTCAAATTAACATTTCACTTGTAACTTTTTGCGGAGAGGTCCGATTGAGATGCGGTTTTCTGCAAAATGTTCAGCGAATTTTTTATAACAAAAGGTACATCTAACCTCTGCAACTCGCAAATTTTTAATTTTTTATTTAACAAATGACCCATTTTTGTTGAATATATGACATATGTCACACACGATTCAATGAAAATATCTGGAAAATGTTCTCGGGGGTTTTCGAGGTTCCTCTTTATCACTTTGGTGTTAGCTTTATTATTTATTGCTAAATTGTTGTAACTGGGCTAATTAACAAATTAAAAACTCCACCCCCGAAATCACTAGAAAACCGGATTTCTGGCTTATTAAGGTAAACCATCGGCACAAGATTTTTGCAAATATAATTGTTTATTGTTCGATTGTTGCAACCTCGCTAATTAACAAATTAATAACTCTACTCCCGGAATCCTTAGAGAACCAGATTTTTTGCAATAACTCTGGGATCATCGGCACAAGGTTGTTGCACGACATTGTTTATTTTTTCATTTTTGCAACCTGGCTAATTAACAAATTAATAACTCTACTTCCGGAATCACTAGAGACCCGAAATTTTTTCCGGGATTTCTATCTTTTTAAGGCGAACCATCGGCACAAGATTTTTGCAAATATAATTGTTTATTGTTCAATTGATCCTCACGTTTTTTTAAACTTGTTGTTTAATATATTATTATTACGGCAATATTTTGTAAATATTTATTTTAATGCCTACTGTCATCATTAAAATTAATACCCCACTTTCAAAATCGCCCTGTATTCCGCAACCTATTTGGAACCGCTGATCGTGAGTTAGCGTCGTTACTCACCTCCTAATGGGTTTCGCGAAGCCAAGGCCCTACATTAGACGTTGTTTGGAAGCCTCGTCGTGTTTTATCATCAACCCGATTCGAATCTCGGTTCTCCTTCAGCCAGAAAGGCGTCCCCAGAGAGCTACGCACGCCACGGAGTTGGCAATTGTTGCATAATTATGAAGTCGGAGGTGCGCGTGCCGCCTTAAATTTAGAACAGGTATTTTAGAATGTACTCTTGTGAAAAGTCGGGATTCCTAAGCCGACTGCGACTCGCAGTTTTCTTTATTATAGTTCAAAAATGTTAAGTTAATAGATATTTATAGTACAAGTGGCATACAGGCAATATTTATACATGAGTGAGACATTAATTTTACGAATAATAATAATAATATCTCTACCCCTCATTCTAATCACAGGGATTAGCCCAGAAGTCGGAGACTTGTGCGGGAGAGGGGGCGACATATTATTAAGCAGGGCGCATTTGCGCCCAGGAACGACTTACGTTGGTAGGCCCTAACCACTATTCAGTGCAGGAATGAGGGAAACTTGGAAAACCTCATTAATTAGGGGGGTAGTCAAATATCAACCGGTATCAATCTCTCACATTGACCCAAGCCAACATTCTTCCACCCTACCATACCCGCAGAGAGGGCGCCAAACCTCTCCAAGAATATAGCTTATATACGGTCTACCGGCAGCTGGGTTCGAACCAACACCGATCTAGTCACCTCGATTCAAGTACTGACGCCTTAAACCGAGCGACCACTGACCGACTATGTAATAAAAAGCCGTTATCCCACGTGTACTATAGGGTGTATGGCATACTTTCATGAGTGTATAGGGGAGGTCAAAATAATACTAGTTTGTCATATTTTTTTCCTAAAGTGCCCCTTAACGGAGATACAGAGCCCCTAGGGGTACCCAGCGATTTACCTTTTCGGCTCTAACTTTTGAACCGACCTGTATAATTTAGAGAAATTAATATTTTATGTGGGCTCATAAAACCAACAACGTTACAAGTGCTTACAAAGAAATTTTAAACATTGTTAATACAAATACAGACCAGCTGCATTTATCTGGTATTAATCTTACGAATTGCCAAAGTTATGGTGTTAATATTTAATAAGTAATTCAATTTAATTCTATTAATTGTCAAATTGATAAACCTGTTGGTTCTTAATAAAAATAACCATTAGGCAGTGATCTCTGTTTTAATATTATACTAGTGGGGTAATATGGCACATTACTCTTGGTTTATAATTTTTTAATATATTTGTTCTTTATTCAGCGCCCCGGCCGCTGAAGCCGGTCCTGTCTCTGACGTCACCGATTGTCGAGACGCCGCCCCTTCTCGCAATGCACCGGCATTAACTGGTGCTCTTGCAGAATTTATCGTTCAATAGATTGCGATGCAGTCGCCGAATTAGGAACGTCATTGACGGAATGAAGCTCGTGACGTCTTTATATTTCCTTTTCTAATTGTCGGTTTTCTCTTACGTCGGCAAAACTATATTCGTGGCGATTCTATCGGATAGGGAAAACACATACATCAATTAGAAACACGCAAGTTCCGGGTCCTTTTATCAAGACGAATGGCATCGGGGATTAAAGTTTCTTTATATAACAGACGGCGGGGGAGGACAAGGATAGAGAGTGGCTCAAGAAATCTTGATGACCGACAAATGTATACCAAAAATGACGCTTCGAATTGCCTCATTCAAAAACAAATCACAAGGGAATTATAATTAAAAACTTTTCAGAATTGCCACTGTTTAAATTTAGCAAATAGAAAATAATTTAAGCTGTGATTTAAGCTCCATAGATAAATACAGGGAGATTCACAAATTATCTAAAATAATTTAGCAATAGATACGTCATGAAAGTTGTAGTCGATATCGTAAAAATAATTGTGTAAAATCTTTATAGGTTCCGGGAAAAAATTATTGAAGTTGTATTTCAATCTTTACATCGTTCCGAATATTGAAATCCAATTATATACACCATCAATAGTCTTGGACCCTGTATATACAGTATGCGCCGAAAGTATGGAATAGATTCAATAAAAACGAAACAATTATTTTTTGGGAAAAATCTTCGAACAGGTCGATTTTTAATTTAAAAAATACATATTTTAGCGTAAAATGCGATTTTCAAATGTCATTTGTTTTCGAGTAATGACGTCATCGATTTTTTTTTAAATGGCAACGCCATATTTTTTTCCTTGATTCTGAAAGATCGGTTAATTCTCTATCAGACAGTACTCAAATTTTGCCCTCTTACATAGGAAAGTTTTCGAGTAAATGACGATTGAATGTTAGAAAACGTAAATCAATTAAAATAAAGCAAAAACGTTATCAAGTTTAGTTTTTCGAATTCCATAGTTCTTTTATGGATCACGTAGATGAAAATCTTTGCATTGTGTCATTTAAAGTATTATGGCACATTTAACTGTTACTCAAAGAATTGAAATTTTAATTCTTATCGGATGCGGGAATATGACTAGAACTCAGCAGGAAGTTTGCGATTTATTTAATGAAAAATATCCAGATCGCCTTATCAGCCAATCAACAGTCAATAAGGTAGAGTCTAAATTTAGAGAAACTGGCAATGTTGTAAATATTCCAAAACCTGGACGTCCAAGCATTAATGAAAATCAGACACAGAACATTTAGTATGGTGGATAATCCTCATAATTCTTCACGATTGGTTGCATTAAACTGACACTAGTCAGAGCACAGTGCTACGTATATTGAGGAAGGAAAAATATCATCCCTACAAAATTCAAGATGATCTCGATCGCCGCTTACACTTTTGCGAAATTCTAATGGATTTATGTCAAGGAAATAGAAATTTACACCGGCAAATACTTTTTTCAGATGAGGCCGCATTTTGTCTGAATGGTACAGTAAACCGTCAAACTTGCAGATATTGGAGTCGGGAAAATCCTCATTGGATGGCAGAGGCACATACCCAACACCCTCTGAAATTAAATGTGTGGGCTGGAATAGTTGACGACAGAATAGTAGGGCCTTTCTTCTTTGAAGGAACCCTTACAGGACAAAGATATTTAGAGTATCTAGAAAATGACCTTGTTCCAGCCCTTGCAGTATTTTTTCCTAACGATAATGACCCTGACATTCCTGACGATATCATATGGTTTCAGCAAGACGGTGCACCTCCGCACTATGCGCGCCCTGTACGATTTTTTGGACAACTGTTTTCCTGGGAGGTGGATCGGCAGACGCGGACCGATAGAATGGTCTGCAAGATGGCCAGATCTTACATCTCTTGACTATTTTTTATGGGGATACTTGAAGTCAAAAGTGTACATTAATAAACCACGTAATTTAGAAGAACTTCAAAATCGCATACGGAACGAAATACGCAGAGTTACCCCAGAAATCATTCATAATGTGCAAGAAGAATTTTTTCACAGACTTGCGCATTGTCAAGAAGTTGGTGGATGGCAATTCGAACATTTAATTTAATTATAAAATTTAATCAATTGTATTTTATTTTACATACCTCAGAATTGTTACTTTTTTATGGATAAAATTTACGTTTTCTAACATTCAATCGTCATTTACTCGAAAACTTTCCTATGTAAGAGGGCAACATTTTAGTACTGTCTGATAAACAAATGACATTTGAAAATCGCATTTTACGCTAAAATATGTATTTTTTAAATTAAAAATCGACCTGTTCGAGGATTTTTCCCAAAAAATAATTGTTTCGTTTTTATTGAATTTATTCCACACTTTTGGCGCATACTGTATAAAATGATTCGATTAAACCTAGTGGTTTTTCTTAATGTAGTAAAAAAATACACGTACTTAGGGAACAAAAAAGACAATAAAAAATTGCAGACCATAAACCTTTACTTTATTAGGTACCAATGTTTTTACAAATCTGATCAGTTTGGCAGTGTATTCAACCAAGTGTTCCTTTGAATTTTTGTACATCATAATGCCAGGACGTGAAATTTCTGCGCTTACCCGCACACACAGAACGACTACCTACTTTACATGATGCAGGACATTCTAATCATCAGATATCGAATATGTTGGGCGTTCCTAGATCATCTGTTGTACGAATAGTACACAGATATGAAGAATTTGACACAGTGGAAAACAGACCACGTAGTGGACGTCCCCGATATCTAATGAAAGGGAGAACCGGTATTTGGTGCAATATGCCCATATAAACCGCACATTTTCAGCTTCAGCTCTCAGGGCCCACTTTTAAGGTACATTTCGCCGTGTTATATCGACACCTACGACGATCGACACGTTGCGGTCATTCTTGTCCGCGGCATTCATTCGATGCGTTCAATCTACCGATGCCCTACAGTCTTTGAATAACTTTTGGCACTGTTCTGTATTGTCTTTGGGGATAACGATTCGTATACAAACAAGAAGTCATATTTGAATAACATTCCCCATACTCTGTCTGCTAATTATTGATTTGAATAAGATATTTTGTGTTAAGACAATGCAAGGCGTGTCCGTGTTTGCGGTTTTGCACAGACTGATGTTCAAATTTAACCGAGTTATAGTGCGTTCTAAACAGTCGATTAATTGGAGTGATGTAGGGCCGGCCTAAGCTTTGTATTAACAATTTTTGTAGAACACGACAATTTAGGCCATAGATTGATTAATGAATGAATGCATTCTTTGAATGCAATTAAACTAATTTAGATCAAGGTACCTAAGCATAATTGGTTTCTTTAAAAAGTTTTTTTAAAAAGTCGGCCTTTAATATAAGACAACTCGTGACGTTTTATGATAGCTTTCAATGGTGTCTACTGCGATGTAGAACGCTTCGTGTCTTTAGTTTTTCAGTCCGGCATGGATAGCGGATGACTGCTAGATTTTTCTTGTCTACACCGCGTACTCATGATCTCTTCTGTTGGGCTTAGTGCTTAGACAGACTTAAACAACTAGGATTATTCGTCAGATATCTCATCCATGGTATACTGATGGGAGTTAATAAGCTAGAAACCGGTATATGTCTTGTGGGCTGCTGACGAGTGACTTCAGCTGTTAGCTATGGGGTTTCCAGGTGTAATTCAATGCTGGTCGGTGTATTATCCCGCAGAGTAGTTGTTTCCTGGATTCCGTATTTGCAAAATATCGTTCTCGCCGAACGCGATAGAGGTCGATGTAGTTTTTCAGTCCGTCATGGAGTAGCAAATGGCTAGATGTAGCTTGTCTGCACAGCGTATTTATACTTATATTATTTTTAACTACATTAAATATATTCAAAATGGAAATAAATGTTTCTTATTGGTGTTTTGGTGCGATTTGAAAAAAACATGTGTATCCTTGAAACGGTAATAATTAACAATAATAGTTTTCGTTCGAGTAAATATTATCGTTGGAACTCCAATGCATTTATGCCTCGCATTCATTAATATAAATATTGATAGCAATGATAGTTGCTAACTCATGCAACACAATCCACTTGTGTTTAATTAAATGTAAATGACAATTTGTTGAGTTTTATAACACAAGCGACCTACATCGCCTGCAACGCTGTGCCAATTATATCGTGACGTTACATTCGCAATGTTAATATTAATAATTAATGTTAGGCTAATTGGTGTTTTCACACATCTATGTCAGCTTTTTTGCCCGTTATAGTTCATAGTTATGTCATGGAATTTCGTATTATATATCTACCATCTGTTGTCAAATATGCTGTTTGTGTTGTAACTACATAGTGCGAGTATTTTTTTATATTAGATAAAGATATGCTAGACTCATAGAAGTGTTCTTTATATTTACATTACGACATAAAAGGAACTAGATATTACAATGTATACGAACGTGTGTTACTATTTCAAATTTAGATAAATAACAATTATTAGGAATATGAAAATTTATTGATTTATTATACAGGGTGACTGGAATATGAATGTCTTAATTTTGCCATTCGTTTCTCTGACCAACGGTAACAGAATTATAACAGCAAACAGGAGGTCCTGAATATGTGACAACGTCGCTCACATTTTATGTTAGGATTATTATGTGGAAACAACTACTCCGCGGACTAATGCTCCGACCGGCATTGAATTACTCCTGCAGTATCTGTGTGAACAGCCAAGAACCCTTGTCCTTAGCCCTCATCACTATGCCATAGGTGTGCGTATAAACTGAATGTAGGTGAGATATAAGTGGCCTGCTTACTTCCTGCTCGGCCTAAGCGGCTCGACTTACAGGAAGCGATCTACATTGCAGCAGGTACTTAACGCAGACCTCCCGCCCTGGGCGACGAGTCATTAAATCAGTAATATGATATTTCACCTTCACTCAGTTTATATATGAACATAAATATAAAGGAATAGCCAGTTCAATTGTCGGTCATCTCATCTATGGCATACTGATGAGGGCTAAGAAGCCCGAAACCAGTTTATGTCTGGTGGTGTGTCCGACAAGGGTTCTTGGCTGTTCACACAGATACTGCAGGAGTAATTCAATGCCGGTCGAGGCATTAACCCGCGGAGTAGTTGTTTCCTGCAGTATCATTTACAGATTTAATGGCTCGTCGCCCAGGGCGAGAGGTCTGCGTTAAGTGCCTGCTGCAATGTAGGTCGCTTCCTGTAAGTCGAGCCGCTTAGGCCCAGCAGAAAGTAAGCAGACCACTTATATCTTACAGGATTATTATGTATTTGTACATAATAATTACAAATAGGTACACCTAAACGTAGGTACTTACTGTGAATGGCTTTCTTAGAGATCTTTCCCCAACACAGAATAATAGTTACAATTGTTCAAAATGACTGTTGCTTGCAAGAAGCGTTTACCGTACAAACGTTGCGTAGTCAGATAGTTTTGCCTGGATTCGCCGTAAATTAACATATCATGCAGTTGATTTACTACCTATAAATTGTTGTAGTTTCATTTTTGTTTATGTACACTCACAAGCATCAAAGAAGAACTACAGAAAAAATGAAACGCACTAGCTACAATACTGCTATAACTAATATTACTTTTAGGTTATCAGCAGCAGCCCGACATATTTCAACGTTGTCGAACATCGCATCTATGCCATGCGACTTTGGTGTGAAAGCCCACTAACACTTCTCTTCGAACGGAGCGGTGAGAAAGAAATCGTCGAAGATTTCTGCAGTTCCGCTGAATTTTTAATCCACCCGCCGCTCTCCGCCGGCCCTGGCGTTTCTCGGGGGGAATTTGTAGGCAATTTTCCCGTGCAACATTGAAATAATGAAGGGAATTTACGGGCCGTCATGGAGCAGTTGCCGTGTGTTGCAGAGCACGCGGATCGATACCTCTGATTGTGAGGTAGGCCGCTGAATCGGAATTTAGCGGCTTTGGCACACAGGAAATTGTATCTTTGCCCGTGACGCGATGCGGTAGAGTGCCGTAGCCCGAATGTGGGTCGACTTTTCCGTCATCGGAGGGTTTGCGCCATAGTTTCGAAACAATGTTGATTAAGGCCTCTCTGAAAACCGCATAGATAAGACGTTGTACGTGGGGATCTTGATACCAGCGAGCTGGACAGCAAACGGTGGCGCCTCCAGTGGTCGGGTGGGGAAGTACTGGCTAATCGCGGAAATTTTAAGATACGTATATTAATAATAATAATGTTTTATCATTCAAACATATTTTTAAAATCTTTACAGTTACGGTACATGAAACCATAAGTTCGGAATGCATAGAACACAACATTATTAATATGCATAAAAAATATGCTTATAAAGCAAGTTTGCTGTCGAATATTATACCCAACTCCTTGAATAAAGAAACCCGATTTATGACATATCCATCAATGTTATAATTATAAAAAAATAAAATTGGTTCTACGAGTGAAGGACATTGTTTTACATTTAGAAATATTAAATGACAAATAATTTAACTCATACTATGATAACATACGATCCATACAGAGTTGGAGATGATCACAATCTGAAATAGAATTTATTGAAGAGTATAATTTTTAAAGCTATCACAGGAAACCATATCTGAGAGGAGAGGTCATTGATAAAGAGTAAAAGCAAAAGTGTTCCTAAATTAGAGCCTTGCGGTACACCTGAAGGCGAAGAAAAAGAACGAAAAGTAAAGTTTTGATATCTGTCCATAAATTGCCTATTTAAATATGATTCCAATAGAGTTATTAACAAATCCAAAAAAAATAAATCTTTTTTACTAGTAATATATGATCGAAGGCTTACGCTTCAGAAATAAATTAATATAGTGTTACCATGTTGTGAGTACGCATTCGTTGTACATGTCAAAAACTAAGCCATGTTACTACCATGCATAGGATAATGGTAGCTACGTTTGCTAAATAGCCATCATTGATTTCCCCATCAAATAATCTCGAAGAAAACCTCATTTTTTATAAGATATAGCAATCCATTTTTTATCGAAAACTCATTTTAAAAATACCGTCTCCCTTCCACGAGTTCCCATTATTTTCCGTTTCGCAGTTGTACTTCTTTACCACTTTTTTATTTGCACTATACACACAAAGTGACCCATTTGAAAGCGGGCCACCCTCATAACATTTTTATTTATGGAGTAATTTTGACGACTATTTTTTTAAAAAATGGAGGGGGTAAAGGTGTATTTTGGGGCCAAGCGGCGTCCAGGCCTACTAGATAATATTCAGAGGTTGAAAAATCCGGAATCCGTATTAGCGATTTTTTAAGAAAAAAATCTGCGTACGCCACTGAATTCGGCGTCTCCTGAAATGGATCTGTACCAAATTCTAGGAAAAAATATTCAATATTAACGATTCTACGGCTAAATTGCTGTCAAATTGTTTATTATGCATTAAGAAGCTTTTTATCTAGTAACCCATGCGATAACAAATCAATCACAACAAATATTTAATAACATTTAATAGACATCCTTATATAAAAATATAATGAAACAAAGAGAAAACCAAACGAGAAATCAACATCTTTACGAAAAACACAATAAAATTAATACACATGCATTAACTAAATTATTGAAAAAAACAGAATTTAAATTTAATTAGTACTGGAAATGGAACAGGTGGATCCGTCAATTCATAACAGCCAGTGGAAAGCTGCGGCGCATGCGTACTTACTGCAGCAGAACCTGTGTAATTGGGTATGCTCTCACACATATGCGGTACACGATTTTGTATGAAAAATATACGGGCTGTATGTATGTTTCTTTGTGTCGACTGCTATAAGTTGTGAGCAGGTTTATAACATGAGTCGTTCTCTAGACTTTCGGCCGTCTACTATAGTTTTATTTCATAGTTTTATATTCGCTGAAATATGAATTTATATATAATAATCATTTCAACTAGTTTGTTTATTGTTGTATATATGTAATTATGTTTCTTTTCCCCCATCTTATAGATGGTTCTAGTACTGTTGGATGATGTAGACACTAAATAAATAATGCAAAAGGGAAATTATAAATTTGTTTACCAACTTTCAAATATGACCAACATTTTGGCGAAATTTGGTCTGTTATGTCTTTTATATTAAATATGTTATTTACACCTTCAGTTCAAAGCAAATAGACTAATTATAGAGTTCACTTATCTTTACTTCATATTAATTAAAGTTATGGAAGAAGAACGGTTTACCCGTTGGCATTAAAACCAGACTCCAGTCCTTTACTTATTTTACTGGATATTTGATAAAGAGAACGATCGTATATACGGCCAAACGACAGCGCCGAACGTCACAGTCGACAATCAACAACCGAGTTCCAAACATTTCCAGCTGAAACTCCCCTTATCGCCGATATTATTCCAGGAATTAATTGAACCAGACTTGCAACTCCTCCAACTCCAGTAATTTACTGAAAATTTCCCCAACATTTAATTAAATTCGAAAGTAAGGGCTATTTAAAATACCAGCTGGAAACAGAAGGACCAGAATTTACTTCAACTATCCCTCTGCTGTGCACACCCTCTGTCCAAGTGGTGATAAAATAATAAGCTTTCCTTGGCAGGAGCGGGACCCGTTTCTAGCAGTGACGTCAAACGTAGGCAACCCACGCTGCCAGTTGAACTTTATAGGAATATCTTCGGGTTGTTGCAGGCTCAGTTAGCAGCCGTTTTTGAGATATACTGAAAAAGTATTGCCTGAAGCTATTTTTTGTGGCATAATTTTAGTTTTTTAGTTTGATTGGGTTTTTGCTACACTTCTGAAAAAAATAAAGGTTAATTAAATAATCCCTTGCGCCAAACGGATCAGTCAAGGGTTATTTTTTGAAACTAAGTTTGCCTAACCAAAAAAATCTCACACTGATAAGTAAAAAATAACAAAAATCGCATCACTGGCGCTCACTTCCGTATTTTTGACGTTTCGAAAAACTCTTTGTTTTCGTTAGAGCATTTACATTAACTCAGTGTCATTAAATTCCGCTAGGGGCGCTAGCGTCAAAGTTAGGTATAATATTAATGTTCTATGGTCTAGTTTATGATTCAATAATTTCTTATTTGAATTTGTGTAAGTCAAATAGTGATTGTAAATCTAATTTGCATACGTATTATCAAAATATAACTTATAATAAATCAATAAAATGCTTGTAAACACACAACAACAACTCACATAACCTTGTTTATCTGAATTTTACATTAGCAATTTGGAAAGAAACGTAATAAAACGTTATTTAACACAGAAATTGTTAACGTTGGAGTGCCTAAAGAATTTCCTGGTAATTCTTAATTTAAACCTCTTTGTTTTTAAAGAATTGAAATTTTATATATTAAGAATCGATAGAAAAATGGTTAGTTGTCCCTCAGATTGCAAAAATGTTGCATGTAATATGCCTAGTAAATAAAAGTACACTAAATACCCAGTTTCTGAAAAAATACGAATATATAAAAAAATCTGTGTTTTAAATAATGTACATGTGACATAAATAAATAATAAACATATGCAGTTTTTATTTGGTATTTTTATTACAGTACAAGTACAATACAGAAAAGTGGAAAACCCTGATAGGTGTTTGAAAAGGTTTTCATTAAAAAATTTCAGTGATATTAGTTGTGCTCTTTTATAACTAATAACATTTTGAATCGCCATATCGTAAAATAACTTGTTACTACTAGATGCACTTGCTATACTCTCAGGATTACCGGCGTTATTATCATTCAAGTAATTTTCAATTTGAGGAATCGTATTGTCACATTTCTCAGTTTAGAAGTCTATGAACTGGTGTCACATTTCTACTTTGTTTCCATCTGCAAGTTTGCCTACATTTTCATCCTGTTTTTACCTCTTCAAGTACCGTTTCAGGCGTTCATTATTTTTTACAATATTGGTGTCGTATTTTCGTGTACGGGTAAATATAATGTTGAAAGAGCTGTTTTTTGAGAATTATCCATTGTCCTAAAAATAAGAATGAAACCTTATCAAATAATGAAAAATATACACCGAAAATAGATCATGAATGCTTGGTACTTACCCATACTAGTAATAGTATAACAATCTTCTGTAAAATGTTTTGAGCAGATCTTTGTGTACTGGGTTGGTTTCTTGCTGGATGCAATTGCTATTAACCATTTTTTTCAGCATTATTGGGGAACTTATGAA
Organism: Monochamus alternatus; assembly: GCA_037114965.1. Lineage (NCBI taxonomy): Eukaryota > Metazoa > Arthropoda > Insecta > Coleoptera > Cerambycidae > Monochamus > Monochamus alternatus. The sequence continues at coordinate 4,299,063 of CM073426.1, read as the reverse complement.
ACATGAAATCTTTTTTTTATTAGCAACAGATAAGCACTGCGGTACACAACAGTTATATGGCTATTTTTTTTACACAAATTAAAACATAATAAAAATTAAATAACAAATATTTGTGAGGTTAGATTTAATACCTAACATTGATCGCAGCGCCGCCTACATGTAAATGCTCTATATTAAAGGTACCTATGTCAAATTTGACAGTTTAAAATTTATTTATCTGCTTCCATAGAGAGGTTAAATGATTTTTATTTTATTGGTACTTACTTCTTCTTGATATAATTGTAGTCAACAATGATGAATGTTTGACACACACTTATCTCTGTTCAACAAAATAATCGCGGTCTCTTTTAATTTTGTTTTTGTTGCATTATCTTCCTTCTCGAAAATTTTTTGAATAAAATGACCGTTTTCCCAAGCGTGTTCGCAAATTTTTGATTTTTCAAATTCCCACTTTTTTATATAATTTTTATGTTCTTCAACTCTAACATTCATAGACCGAGACGTTTCTCCAGCATAATGTTTATTGCATTCACAAGGTATACTGTAGATGCAATTTTTTTAATTTTGTATATCTTTTTTTGGACCTGTTTCTGATAAAAAAAGATCGTAAAGTATTAGTTGTCTGAAAAACTGTTCGAATATCAAATTTATTACCGATTCTTCTTAACCTTTTTGATAATATAGGAATGTATGGAATTTTTATTGTATGATTAGTTTCTTTTATTTGCCTTAAAGTGTTCGTTTTATCTGTAATATATTTGAATGTTCTATCAACAAAATTTGGAGGATATTCATTATTTTATTAAAAGTTTAATAAATTTTAGTTTGTTATTAAAAATATCATTGTTTGATGAAATTAATTAAGTCATTGTAATATTATTATAGAAGCCACCATTTTTCTCGAAAGCGGCACAAGGTTCAAAATTGAAACTGGTGGTACAAATTAGCAACAAAATATCCAGTAGTTATTATTGGCGGCCGCAGATGTTGGCTTGTCAGGGTAATAGACATTTTTAATACAATTTTTAATTTGCTGGTGCCGACTTTGGAATAAATTTTCTCAAAAAGTCTTTAAGTTATAAAATATTAGAAGCGCTATAGTTTTTTAAATAAGTTGCGAACATAAGTAAAATCGTTGATTTACAAACGTGATATATGTTATGAGAAACATAATTGTCAAATTTCGATTTAAAAAAACGCAAACGCAATATTTACGGAGATACCATTCCTTTCCGTTTTCTTTAAAAATAAAAAAAGAAGAGCTTCTGATACAAATGGCCTTCACAGTACTAAAAACAATAGTTCGACTTATTGTCAGTAAAAATTAGTAATTTTTTTTATCAATGACCAAAAAAATACGACGAATTAAAGTAAGAAGTTGGGTCGGTCAGTGGTCGCGCGGTTTAAGGCGTCAGTACTTGAATAGAGGTGACTAGATCGGAGTTGGTTCGAGCCCAGCAGTATGGTAGGGTGGAAGAATGTTGGCTTGGGTCAATGTGAGAGATTGATACCGGTTGATATTTGACTACCCCCCTAATTAATGAGGTTTTCCAGGTTCCCTCATTCCTGCACTGAATAGTGGTTAGGGCCTACCAACGTAAGTCGTTCCTGGGCGCAAATGCGGTCTGCTTAATAATAATATGCCGCTCCCTCTCCCGCACAAGTCTCCGACATTTCTCGTTCCTACTTCACTTCAAAATACAGCATTCTACGGACTGACAAATCGGGACAGCGTTTGGCCGGTTCCCACAAAATTTATTGATAAAATTGTAGCAAATCGCGAAGCCAGCGACAGCGATGTTCCGTTGGAATAATTCGCGGATGAAATGCTAGCGATGCCTGGCGAACTGCCAACGGAGGCAGTATAACGTGAAGGCGTCTCGATGTGCGTCGAATTTTATATAAAATATTAATACCACTCCAATTCGGCTAAGCTGCTTTTTTAAAATACACAATGCACGGGACGGAAAATTGAATAAAACTATCGATCGGAACGTTACCATGTCGTTAGCACCGGGATAAGTCGTTTCGGAGATGCGAGAGACGCTAGAAATATCTGTCTCGGAAAGTGGAACAAGATGATTTAGTTTGTATGATGTGGACATTAGTAAATGGGATCCTCTTTAAAGAAAATTTATTTGTTTTTTTCCAGTAAACCATTATGATTAGGAAAACAAAAGCATTCTTCACACGAATGGCATTCTAAACGACTTCCTTAATGTTAGTGGACGAAAGAATATACAGGGCGATTCCGAACTTATCTAAAAAAAAAATTTTTTGAATATAGTATAACCAGTTTCTACAAACTAACACAACTGTTTCTGCTTCTTGTCCGTTTTGAACTCGTAAGTTATTGGCAGCAACTACGATACGTTTGTGTAAATCATAAATACTTGCCTCGTGTGTGATACGCCACACTGCTTCAATACGCCTTGGACGCCCTGGACCTCCAACTCTTCACTGCACACCGCGGTCAAAGTAACACATAGAATGTCAACTCGTATTTATATTATCTTATCAATAAGACTATAAGGAACACAGTCACAAGTTATTTGCGATCCCAGCTACTTTAGAAGAAATAATACCTCACGTACAACAACTACTAATAAATAATAGGCATGACACAAAGATACATAGATTTATACGGTGAAGAAAATATAGTTTCTAGCCTTATGCTTATTTGTTTCATCTTAAATACGTTATCAAAGTTCAATTTCACAGAGTGTCAGCGGTGAAACGAGCAACGTCACATCTGCGTTGCCATATCACGGCTAAATGTTTGTATTCTTTCATAGACTGTTATCCGCTAATACGTATATGTACGAAACCAATAAAATCCATGAAAATAAAGGGGAATGTTGAATTTTCCTATAACTGATTTTAACAATAGTATTATTACGGGTTTCCTACCGAAACTTCTTCTATTACTAAAAAAAAAAAAAATTAATCACTATCCAAATCGCTCTGAATCTCCAATTGATCTCACTGAATCCAAATGAAAACTTCTTTGGCCCTGTAGTTAGACTGAGTTTATCAATGACCTCTATCAGGGTTTTGATTATGTCTCCATTTCCCATATTATCGCGGTTATCACTGATGTTCCGTACTCTAACATGTCCCGTGTAGGCCATTTTGCCGCCTGGAACTCCAGTGCATGCCAAAGGGCATCAATCAAAGTTTTAGGTCTAGCGAGTCGTAGTGCCTGCTGGGTTTCACAATCTCTTAGACCATCAGTAAAAATTTGGATGGAGAGCTGGTCTGAGAATTCGGACGGGACTGTTGGATAAGCCAATCGAACCAGTCGAGCAACATCGGCCTCATAGATACATTTTCTCCACTGCTGGTGCCGATTTTTCAATTGTGCCTGGTATACTTGCTGGGTGCGTATCCCCATGTCTCATTTCCATATAAGTAACTATCAGAGCAGTAGCTTTCTGACAATCATACTATTCGTTTGCCGCTGCTGCCGCTTCGAACTGACGCAGATAGATACTCCAGAAAACCTTATCGTCGAATTCAGGGGGCTTCGTTCGGATAATAGATCCTTCTGATTTGATTACTCCCTCCTTTCTTATTTCGTCTAGCTTATGTCGAAGCTCTTCGAAGGTTTCTCTAACCAAGTTTATTTCTTTATCGATTTCCTTTTTTTGTGCTAACAGTTTCTCATCCACTTTATGTGACTGCTCCTCTAGTTTTTCCAACTTTGTCTGTATTTCTTTCATCTGATCTCTCATTTCCTGTTATATTGTCTGTATCTTTCATTTTATACTCTTGTTCTTCTAATTTCTCCTGCATCGTTTGGGTCTGATCTTCCATTTTATGTCCTTGTTCTTCAAATTTGTCTTGCATTATTCGTCCCTGTTCTTCTAATTTCTCCTGCACTGTTTGGGACTGATCTTCTATTTTATGTCTTTGTTCTTCAAATTTTTCTTGCATTGTCCGTCCCTATTTTTCTAATTTCTCTTGCATCATCCGTCCCTGTTCTTGCATCGTTTGCATCATTTCTAACAGGTTGTGCATCCATGTTGACTTGACTTCTAGTTACAGGCATAGACTTTATTTTCTTTGGAAAGTTCTAGAATGTTCGAGACTGTCCTTCGCCTATCTCCTCTTAAAATTAATGACATTATGACTGAACCACCCTGTATATTTTGATCTACCCTCGTAATTTTACATTCCCTCCTAATTTCAAAGTTGTGTTATTTTTGTTGCCACTTAAGTTTTTATATTCGCTCAGATTAGTTCAAGTACATCAGAAACTTATAACAAACCATCATAGGATAGAAATCGTCTCGAAATATAAAATGCGAAGCTGTCCTAATATTTTCCCGCGTAGTCCTCTTATTTCAAGCCGTCTGGAGAGTAGTGCTGTTAATTCTCGAGATCAAAGGAACGAGTGTCTATAAAAATAAGTACCGGGTGTTCTTCCGAGTGTCGTCTCAACCCAAAATAGAAATCTCCCAATAAAACGCCAGTAAATCTACTTTTTCACACGGTTCCAGTCAAAGCGGCTCATCCCAGGAGTGTGTTAATTACACCACCTGAATCCAGTTCCTTTCCGGCCAACTTAATTTAATGATTCAAACGGCGCTGTCAAATGTCAGCCGTAATCGTTCTGGGGGCCGCCAGATATATAGCAATTTAATAATGTGAGTGGCTTAGGTCGCCCCGGGATGAACCATTAATCATTTTCGCTATCATTAAGCGATTGGCGCGCCCTCGTTGTATACAATGCGTTACGTAGCGAAAGGGCCAAACGTGACTCTATTTTTAAACTAAGATGTGTAAATAAAGAAGTCATATGCAGTTTACCTGTGTAGAACACATAATTAATAGTGTTTTTTTTTAAAGAAAATCAGGAACAAAGAAGTCAAATTTTAATTAAATTTCGTGATTTTTTAATAGAAAATTTTTTGAAGCCCGCTGACCCACTCCAATATGAGTCATAATATTGTGTAGATTGGATGTGTATTCCACAGCGTTGCCAGTGTTACAATAACGTCTTAGAATAGGCTTCAAAAAGTTTATAACTAGAATTTTTTGACATGTCAAAGAATCTGTAAATGATACTGCAGGAAACAACTACTCCGCGGACTAATGCCCCGACCGGCATTGAATTACTCCTGCAATATCTATGTGAACAAGAACTGGTTCTTGGCTTGACTGAAAAAATAATTTTCACCATTCGTATAGAAGTTTAGGGGGCTTCGAAGATGAAAATTTCATACATACGCCACTGGTTTTAGTTGAAAAAAGTTATGATTACTTCATACTTACCAAGTTTGAAGGAAAAATATTTATTTGTTTAGCAGGTAAAAAATAAAATAATTTTTTTAAAGTTTAACGCCTTGTATAGGAAAACAGAGCGCTATAGAGGAAAATGTTATAGGAAACAACTGACAACAATTATTTTTCATGCACTAATCATTCTTTTCCCAAAGTTAAGTTCGAAAAACGGGAATACCCTGTATGGTTATTTATATAGAGCGACTATATTTTAATTGACGCAAGGCAACGTTTCGACGTGCGAATAGTTTATAATTAAAAAAAATCATAAGTGGCTATTTCTGAAATACTTGCTCACGTTTATTGTAGTGGCCTGAGTGGTGTGTAAATAAAAATATGAACGATGACAAGCCAGAGCGACGTGCCAACTTATCTGATTCTCAGCTATAAGTTTTGTTGGAGTGTCGAAGATTTATGCAACTGTAAATTTTCGGGCATATACTATATCGCATTAAATATAGACTCTATTTCTAGCCATCGTGGCCAGCTACATAAGCAAACATACTGTGACATAAATTTTATTAGAATACACTACGTAAAAAATACTTAAAAATTAGAACACATCAAAGCATTTTTACTCAAACTTCAACAAAGAGAGAAAGAAAATATGAATAGAGAATATTTTTTAATTATTTCAATAAATGTTATTGGAGCTGTTGCCTATTTGTTTAAGTGCATGATCGACATAATGAACTTGTCCAGTATTTTTTTTTATTTCGTAAATCAAAAGTATAAATGAAAAATAATGAATCTGCAAAATATTAGAATTTCATTCGAAGGTTTAGTACCTTAAAAATAATTACGAATTTCCAGCGCACGGGAATGGGGCGTGGCCAGACGCTACGTCACGTCACGCATAGGCTCAGCGATTGCGCTCGATTCAATGCTACGTGTAGTATTTTCGGAGTATTGTTTCCGTTGCGTACTGCTTGTTTAAGTTTGACTGGTGGACTAACTATGTTGTACAGGGTGTTAAAAAAGAGTGTAAAATATTTCAGGAGGTAATAGTATATGAACCAAAATAAGCAGAAAAATCTTAATAAACATGGGTTCGCAAAGTAACGTAACCGACAAAGGAAGCAACAACAAACAAAAAACAAAGTTACAGAAGATGTTCAAAGTGCCCTCCGTCCATTTCCAAGCAGGCACTACATCTTCGTCTCAACGATATTCGAACTCTTTCGAAAACACCCTCCTTGGTTTGGATTTCTTGACGCTTTTGATTAATCCGTAGCTGCAGCTCTTCCAGACTATTTACAGGAGTACCATACACTAATGTCTTCAAATATCCCCAAACAAAGAAATCTAGAGGGTTCAGATCAGGCGATCTTGGAGGCCATAAAACAAGTCCGGCCCTTCTTACCCATCTATGTGGAAAAGTTTGGTGTAAATGCCATGGAAAAATGAGCTGGAGGAGCATTTTGCTGGAACCACATTTGTTGCCTCTGATGCAAAGGATTGTCTTCCAAAAACTCAGTGTGTTCTGCAGAAAGTTGAGGTAAGCAGCGCCTGTTAATCGGTTTGGTAAAACAACAGGACCTAGAAACTTGTCACCTACAATACCCATCTAAATGTTTAATGAAAAACGTGCCTGATGATTCTATTAGAGCATGAGGATTTTCGTCGGTCCAAATATGCGTATTGCGAAAATTAAACACTCAATTTCTTGTGAACTCGGCCTCATCAGTAAAAACAATGTTTGCAAGAAAACGAGGGTCTTTAGCATCATGACGTAGAAACCAGCGGCGAATAACCAAACGTGCTTGATGATCATTTATTGGATTGAAGGCCTGTACTCGTTGCACATGGTATGGATAAAGCAGTTGCTCGTGAAGGATTCTACAAACAAGAGGACCACTAATTCCTACCTCGGCTGATATTCTCCGCACACTCGTACCTGGATTCTGCTCTACCAGGGTTAGAATTTCTTCTTCTGCTCTAGGAGTGGATACCGACCTTGGTCTTCCGGATAAATGGCACTGTTTGCTCAAGGAACCGGTATCAAGCAATCTTTGGTGAATTCTTCCAAACATGCGTTGTGAAGGAATCTGGCGATTTGGATAAGCGTCAACATAAAGACGTCGCGCTTCGGTGGCGTTCCCATTAGCACGACCATACATGAAATGCATGTCTGTAAATTCTGCGTTAGAGTAACCAGCCATAGCGAAAGAAAACTTGTGCACTGAGAACAACTGTCAAATACGTACTGTTTATTTCACTAAACATCAACCAATTATTATAAGAAAATACACAACGTTTTTGCAAAATAAAAAAAGGGGCTAAAAAACATAAAACATTCCATATCTCCGCAACCGTTACTTTGCTACCCATGTTTATTGAGACTTTTCTGCTTATTTTAGTTCATACTATTACCTCCTTAAATATTTTACACTATTTTTTAAATAGTATATATAAACAAGGATTAAAATTCTGCGTGCAGGATCGTCAGGTTCAAGATGCAGTTACATGTTGCATCATAGTCGTCGGTTACCTTGCCTCCAATGGCATACTGAGGAGAGCTAACAAACTCAAAAGAGGTATATGTCTGGCGTGCCGCTAATGGGTGACTTGTTAAACTATTCGTATTATACTCAAAATTAATGTCATTATGACTGAAACGCTTTGTATAACAATTGAAAGTAATTTCAAAAATGTTCGATCTTCCTTGGCTATTTTAAAATGGGTATAATTACGTGGCGATAAATGGAAATTTGTCAAACAAATAGTAAAAGAAAGTACTACTTATGAAATTTAAAATTTTATAAAGGTCAAATGCCTCATTTACCCCATCGCGACCGGTGACATTTCCGGAGACCTTCCGAACCTAAAAATCCGGTCTCCGCACTCATCAAATCCGGCGATTAGTCATTTCCGTCGATTCTGAGTCGCTAAAGCGATATTTGTAAACGGGCCTTATCGTTAAAAACCCCAGGCCAGATGAAAATTTACAACGGCTCAGGTTCGTCATCGGTATATGATCCGTGAAATTGGCTCTCTTCGATAAAAGCTCGTAAATCTGTCAAATTACAATGGCCCGTGCTTTGCCACCTCGCTTCACGCTTTGTATGTAGGCGGGACTGCTACCCGGCGACTCCGCCATAATTTCGCTTATTGTGCTCATTTGTTATCTCGCGAATTTCGAAAGAAGTTAATTTAGTAAAAATAATGTCAAACTTATCTGTCATATCGTCGTCGGATGGCTAAGCAAAGCTTTACGATGCTGCAAATGATATCTTATGACATATTGATTGTTTCTGTTTTTATGTTTGTTAGCAATTTCACAGCCATCTTCACATCCATCCTATCACAAAAACCGCCAATATCAGAAAAATTAAAAGAAATAGGTATAGGGAACTGTAAATATGAATAGATATTAATAATAATATCTCCATTCATTCTAATCTGGAGGATTAGCCCAGAAGTCGAAGACTTGTGCGGGAGAGGGGACGACATATTATTGTTAAGAGGCAGCATTTGCGCCCAGGAATGACTCCTAACCACCATTCAGTGCAGGAATGAGGGAAACCTGGAAAGTCTCGTTAATTAGGGGGGTATCCCAAGTACCACAAGATATTTTATAGCAGTGGTTAAGAATGTTCCTGTAATTAATTTTTGGAGAGTCGAAGTTGTAAGGTTTAGTCGCATAAACATCCTATTGGCATCCACACGACAGCTAATAGCGTGAAATGGGCAACATAGTTGCTGTATAAAAATTATATAATTGTGTTTTAAGAGTTCTTTATAAAAACAAGTTATGTTTTTGCAATGAGCTTACAGCATTGATACAACAAACTATACGATTCCAATAAAGCATGTCATGATAATGTCTTATAAAAACGTTATACAATAATTTTTTTTCTACAAATATCGAAAATAAAATTTTAACTTTGAGCCCCTGAATCTTTTTTATGTTAGGTTAAATCGATTTATTTTCACCTAAGGAATCTGTGCTCTCATTTTTGCTACTTCATTTAAAAACACTCTGTATAACGGCTGAAAGCGAGCAAATTTTTAGGTACAGAAATCTTTGAAAATACGTTTTTTTTAAATTTAACTGTAAATGTAAATATTGTTATAACATAAACTTACATAGTTCTGCATATAAGATTGTTTACTTTTGTTTATAAATATGTGAAAATAATTGTTAAAATGTGAAATTAGAATAGCAAAATAATGTGTACCTTACAAACGCTGTTTAAAAGTTACTGTTGTATTTGAGGAGAATTTAAATAGTCAAAGTAGATAAAAGAAATATCAAGAATTTTATTTTTTACATTAGTTTGGTTCTACGTGTTTTATTTTTAGAAATTTCGGTACCTAAAAAACACCACAAATTTGTTCATTTTACGGCGACCTTAAGTGTCTTTTCTTTGTGTCTAATTTTGAATAGTGTGTCATTTTTGTTCATTCTAGTAGATGCAGTAGCTTTGCGGAGGTATTTCAATCAAAACTTATACCTAAAGTTAAAATGCAATCCGACTGGAACAGAGTTGTCCGATAGTTTGTATTATATGGGTTCCCAATTTCTGGTCAGAATTGCGGGCCAAATATTCGAAGTGCGATCGATAGCAAATATCCGAGCCGTTAAATGTCATAGGTTGCTTTGATGGTCATTTAAAATTAATTTCGTCGGATGCCGTATAACCGTGCTATCGATCACGGCCGAAACTGGGATTAATATTTGGTGTAGAAGCCCCAGTTGTGTCGCTTTCATATCTTCCACAGTAGATATTGTAGTGTGATGACGTTTCGCCGTGTTATATCGACACCTACTATTCGAAGACGACTTCACAACGCAAATTTACGTGCTAGAAGACCATTACGGGTCCTCACTCTACTTTCAAGGCATCGTGCTACCCGTCTCCAGTGGGCGAGAGAGCATAGGGGTTGGCTTTTACGCCAGTGGCGGTGGGTCTTATTTGCAGACGAAACAAGAATTGGGCTGGTTACTGATGACAATCGACAAAGAATCTGGAGAGAACCAGGTTGTCAACAGCAACTTCATTTTCCCCGTGAAATTGCTCCGTATGAAGGGGGTACCGTAATGTTTTGGGGTGGAATAATGGTCATTAATTCGCATATCACAGAATATGACCAGTCAAATTTACATCGAACAAGTTATTACGCCCATTATCTACCCCCTACGTAATGAATTAGGTGAAAATTTTGTGTTTATGGACGACAATGCTCGACCACATCGCGCAAGAAGGGTTCAAGAGACACTCGAAGCGAGACATATCAATAGATTAGATTGGCCGGCCAACTCTCCTGACATGAATCCTATTGAAAACGTGTGGGATTTTGTAGAACTTGCTAGAACCATCCATATTCATATTCCTCAACCTCAGACTGCAGACAATCGAATCGGAATTTGTTTTTGAATATTCGTTTTTTAGTTATTAGAAATAATGTATCAAAAAACACGATTTTCGGTCGGCGAAACGTAATCCTGTCACTTCAATTCGTCATAACTTTTTTATTTATAGGCTGTAATATGTGTAATTTTAACTGGTAGTAGTACATTAAACTGTGCTGTTTCGAACTGTGTAAGTCTCTCTTCTTAGAATTCCTTATTTTTTTTATCTTGCGTAAAACAAAAGTCGAAATACAGCGTCTTTTTTAAAAATACAAAAACAGTCAGAACATATAAAAATCTTAACAAAGAAATATAACAGTTTTGTGAATTAATGCACTTGTAAACAGTGTATGAGTAAATATAGTTCTCAATTATTTCTTACGCGTTCCGTTCAAGCGGGGTAAAGTGGGGCGAGCGAAATTTCGTGAAATTTGCTTCAAGGGATCGAAAGATGAGAAAGAATATGTGATTTATTTCTTCAATTTTGATACCCTATATCTTTGTTATTATTGATTTTGAGTTTGGATTTTTGGATTTTTTTAGGATATTTTAAAGTAAATCGACTTATTTTGGTCGCAGTATTATACTGTTACAGTATGGCCCATTACTTAGGCAACAATTTGACTTTTAGATAAATTGCATGCATCATGAGATGTAGATGCGTTTTACTCAGAAACCATTGAATCTAGTGACATTAACAAGGTGTACCTTTTTTAACTAGAAAAGATAGGGAAGAACATTTTTCCGGTCCAAAATGAGATACAGTGTAGCACAAAAAAGTCGTAGCGATTTAAAAGGGTTCAAATCATCGTTGGTGGCGCCCTCTAGTAGATACACCAAAATCGTCGACATATTCTAATTTCTAGTCCCAAGAAACCTCACTATACCAAAATTCATAAAATACGGTCGATGCGATCGAAAAATAATAAAGAAAATTTGATTTATTTTTTCAAATTTGACATCCTGTAGCTCCGTTACTATCAACTTTTGGATTAAAATAAGTTGAGTTAATTCAGCTTATTTTTATCCAAACTATCTACACCTGAAATTTGGCCCATTCTTTACTGAACACCCTGTATATTTTTGGTCTAATGCCATTTATTACGCAGGTATATTTTCTTCCCAGGGTAAAACATTCTGTTCAGAATCGTTTTTTTATTAAATAAAATATTTATGGATTTGTGGCGATTTTGGAAAGTTTATATTTTTACTAACGGTCGAAACTACTTGACACTTCAGTGGGTGGATGAGAGTAAATCTGTTCGCAGCTTCAGTTTCTTCAACCTTTATTTTAAAATACGTCCACATAAAATTGGTTAACTAGGTGATAAAATCCGAACCCGCCGTTAAAAGTATTTCGTTTGTTTAAACGTGTTTTTCACAAAGTGATAGCTGACAAGCCATCTGACAAGGACGCATGTATTTAAGTGATCGGTTCACTTGGGGTAGATCACGTAAAAGGAAAGCGACCGATCCTTTAACCTCAATTATATCGGTTCGTTTTGTCAGCTGCGTCAAATATTTCTTGTAGCATACAGGGTGTCCATTACAACAGATGTTTGTTTCTTGTATTTTTGCGTTTTTGTGGAATATTTGGGTCATATATAGTGTAAATACTGTGTAGGTAATGCTGTGCAAAGGACAATGTTAAAAATAGCCGATTTTTGGCTTATCCGGGGGTACGCATAAATTATAAAAAAATCAATTGATTATTGTTAATTTACATTAGAAATGGCCCAGAAATACGTCATATAGCTGGGGAAATGTCTCTACTACCCTAAACCTATATAAACTACCCTTAAATAGCTTTAAATGGATAATTATTAATTATTGTTATAAAATTCGTGTAAAATGAAAAAAATGCTTGAAAATGATTTGAACAGACAGCATGTCAATATAAAAAGTGATAAATGACTGTAAAAGTGCCCATTCAATGGCGAAATAGCGCCAATTGTTCTCACTTTGCGAGCGCGTACTGAAAAAATGGCAATTTATCGTTGCGCCCATTTTTCAGGTCGCAATAGTATAAATGAACCTTAAAAGTGATTTAAGCATTTTTTATTCTAAACGAATGTTACAACAATAAATAATGATTATCTATTTTAAGCTATTTAAAGGCAGTTTATATAGATTTAGGGGTGCAATTAATATTTCCCCACTTACTTAATGTACTCTAGTATCAGTTTTTGCATTTTTTGACAGTAATCTATAATTTTTTTCTAGCAATAGGCGTTCCCTTGAACATTTAAGCATTATCTATTTTTGATGTCGAAGTAAGCTCACCATTAGCTTTTGAAAGTCGTTTTCTTAATTTTTAGGTGTGGAATGGACATTTTTACAGTTATTTATCACTTTTTATATTGACATACTGTCTGTTCAAATCATTTTCAAGTATTTTTTTCATTTTACACGAATTTTATAACAATAATTAATGATTATCCATTTAAAGCTATTTAAGGGTAGTTTATATAGGTTTAGGGGTAGTAGCGATATTTCCCCAGCTATCTGTCGTATTTCTGGGCCATTTCTAATGTTAATTAACAATAATCAATTGATTTATTTATGATTTATGCGTTCCCCCAGACAAGCCAAAAATCGGCTATTTTTAACATTGTTCTTTCACGATGACGAAAGCGGGTTTTGTACAAGCATAATTGGACGATAATTATTAATTTGCGAGTGGATTCATTTGATTTTATTGCTTATTATGCTTCTTAGGTGCGTATCTCAACTTCATTAGAGCGCGCGAAAATACACAGATGTTTTAACGGAAATTGAAATTTAAAAATTACTAAAATCAGCAATTTTTATTTGGTCAGAAAATATTGAGCTATAGTGAAGTTAAATTTAAGTGTTACGTTATACAGATTTTAGCTTATTTTCGTTTAATAAAATCTGCTATTCCTATATGTATAAAACATACACAGATTTTTCATAATCATAATCATAATATGATGCTAGTGGATTTTGTTGAGGTTGATTGTAAAACGCATTCAATTGTTGGCTTATCCCCGTAACTACAACTCGATGTAGATTATTATTACTATCAACTGTGAAATAAAAACAAATTGGAGTTAAAAATAGCGGTAGTCGTGGCAGTAAAAATTTTACTGTGTGTCCTCGTCATTGTTATAGTCTGTGGAATGAATTTAACCCAAATCCTTATTCACTCTTTGTTTTAATAAGACAACGACTTTATATTTCACAGTTTTGTGAAGTTTATCGAAAGGTTATGTGAAAATTTGGACCTCGAGTTTGTCATCTTGATTTTTCACCTAACATAGACGGGGTTTCACAAGTTATCCTACAATTTTTACCATATACTCTTTTAAATAAGTCAGTTTATTATAAAAACAATGTAAAAAAAGTCCAAGAAGAGAAAGCATGAAAAAAAAAGATTAAAGTTATCGTAACGGAAAATCATAAATTAGACTCTGCTACCTCATGTGTTTAGTAAACTAACACGCCAGCTGTAAATCTAGGATTTTGAGCATTTTGTTGCAGCAACCACTCACAAAATCTAATTCGCCTTAATACCAAGGGATAGTTCCTAATGCTTGGACATGTTGTAGATGGTACGGATATAATTGAGTTTCGTGTATGATATGCCACACTGTCGTTTGAGATGCTCCTTGTACTTGTTGAGAGACTTGTCTGGTACTTATTCGGGATGAATTCTCGGAAAGTGTTCGTTTTGTACCCCTGATCAAAAGTCTCAATGGGGTCGAAGCTCGAAATGCCCATCTTTAGGCTCTACGGCTATTTTTAGTGGCCAAAAACGGCCAAAATTCATTTTTTTCTAAATATCGTGTTTAATTCTCGGAAAGTGTTCGTTTTGTACCCCTGATCAAAAGTCTCAATGGGGTCGAAGCTCGAAATGCCCATTTTTAGGCTCTACGGCTATTTTTAGTGGCCAAAAACGGCCAAAATTCATTTTTTTCTAAATATCATGTTTAATTCTCGGAAAGTGTTTGTTTTGTACCCCTGATCAAAAGTCTCAATGGGGTCGAAGCTTGAAATGCCCATCTTTAGGTCCTACGGCTATTTTTAGTGGCCAAAAACGACCAAAATTCTTTTTTTATGTAGGAATATGTAAATGTCTAATTATATGTGTATAAATCTCATTGAAACTTTTGATCAGGGGTACACAACGAACACTTTCCCAGCATTACACATGATATTTAAAAAAAAGAATTTTGGCCGTTTTTGGCCACTAAAAATAGCCGTAGAGCCTAAAGATGGGCATTTTGACCTTCGACCCCATTGAGACTTTTGTTCAGGGGTACAAAACGAACAATTTCCCAAATTTTCAGCGAATTTCACCGTTTTTCATATAAAATGTGCGGGGTCTTTTCTCGTACAGACTACTAAAGCATTTTGTCTTACTTCTCCATAAAGTAAAACGATATCCATCAACTTCTTGCTATACACTATCGCAAGAGCTTTAATATTACAATACTGTGCACCTCCCCATTATGCAACACCTGCCCGTGCTTATTTAGATGAGCTGTTTCCCGAATCGTTGGATAGGGAGAAGGGGGCCGATTGAATAGTTAGCTAGATCGCCAGATTTGATACCCCTAGATTATTTTTTGTGGGGATACTTAAAAAGCAAAGTATACGTTACTAGACCGGTTAATTTAGAAGATTTAAAAGCAAGAATTCGTCACGAGATACATCGTATACCTCCTGAAGTTGTTGATAATGTCCAAAAAGAATTTATTAATCGTCTTGGCTACTGTCAGGCAGCCAACGGTGCACAATTTGAACATTTAATTTAGTCGATTTTTTACATAATCATTATCATTTTCAGTATTGTGAAAATTAAATTTTAAAATCTTCAAACATAATTTTCTTGAAATTTTTGTTATGTAACACCATAATTTTTCATGATGTATGTGTGTAGAATGACACGCTCTTTCAAATGGTATGGTCAAAATTGTGTAGGTTGCTATTTAAAAAAATTTTTGATGACGTCATATGTCGAACAACGATGACGTCACAAATATGGATCATATGTCAAAAACTGCCTTTTTTAAAAATAAAATCGACGTGCCAGGGAATTTTTTCGAAAACTTCTCAATTTCAAAAATAATGAATTTATTCGTTACTTTTCGAAAACAATGTATGTTTTACACTAACAACTTTTATTCGTTCTCTATTGGATTTTTATCACATTTTTTTCTACAAAAGACTTCTTATTTAATATTGTATGTGGTTAAAAATTGTCTGATATTGTATATCCTACCCTTGACATAGCTACCCCATACGAAAAAAATCGATTTCCATTAACTAATTGTCGTTTTCTATACGATTCGTTTTTGGTGCTACGCGTTTTGTCTACATCGTTTAGTAAGTAATCGAGGGTGGATTTTCTTTTATGGGTGACACAATGGATGTGGTACGTTTAAATTAATATTCCACTGAAGATGTATTCAGAGAATGGGTATTATTCGACAAACTGTTAATAATGCGAGATAGTCCCCAATGTGGCCATTGTGGTTTTTTCTAGATACAGGATGCATATAGAGGACTCTTATAAATATAAAATCAAAAAGACCAGTTCAAAAATGATTTGAGGAAGAAAGGAAAACAATGATTTCAACGTTTTTAACATCTAACAAGCATAGACCAGCAATATCACTCCGTTGTCATAATTTGATATAATTCAGACGGCCATGGTGACCTTGTTTAGCCTCCTAATGCGTATGCAACCACCGCATCCGACAGAATTGAAAGAATCGACGATCAGGACCTTAATAAGGATTATTTGTGTACAGCTGTTAAACTAGTTGAGTTATATGTAAAATATCAGAACATATTACGTAACAATTAATTATAGTTATGCAACCAGCTATAGAATATCTTTTTCTATAGTCTGTTTGGAAATGAAAGAGAGTAAGAACCGGCCATGGGCGTGGTAATATTTCGTTTCAGGTAATTATCGGGTAACACTAATGCTAACAGGTAATGAGTGTACATTAGTATATTTTACTGGATACATCATAGGGCAGGAGCCAGTGTATTGTGACAGATCAATCCGGTCTTAGAGCTGAATATACGAAGACGTGCTAGTGCAGTAGAGTAAAATTCGACTTGTGTTTAGTGACTATTGTGCCACTGGATATAATATTGTTTGGGTAAAATGTCGAGCTTATCCTTTAATTCCTTTAATTATGGCGAAAAAAACTATTTTAAAAGTTCAATTTTAACACTCTATATTATTTAAGAGAGTCATTTTTGTATATAAGTAGGGTTAAATCGTCATATTTTGCCGTCAAAAATATGCAGTTAACGGGATGGCCTGCTTTTTTGTTACTCCCTGTATAACATTGTTTTATTCCAAGCATAAGGGATAAGGGAGTATATTAGTCCATGTTTAATGACAACAATCTAATTTCAGCAAACAATTCAATTTATTTAGGTAAACATGATTTATTCTCGAGAAACAAATCATTGTTGGTGTAATAATCACTTTTTTGTCAAAAATAAGTTAGTAAGAAAATTTAATTTTTTTTACGAGTTGTTTAAATGAAACAAATAGTTATTCTATTTCAGCATCTTATTAAACTTAATTTTGAAAATTTATTTTCAAATGAATATATTTTTATATTGTCTGAAGCTGTTGACATAACGTTACATACCTTTAGGTACTATTTTGAGGACGAAAACAGAGTTTTTCGAGACGTCAAAAATACGGAAGTGCGCGATAGTGATGTGATTTTTGTTAACTTTTAGGTATCTGCTTTTTTCAGTGTAAGATTTTTTGGTGAGGCAATTTTAGTTTCAAAAATAATCTTTGACTGATCCGTTTGGCGCAAGGGCTTATTTAATTAATCTTTATTTTTTCAGAAGTGTGGCAAAACCCCAATGAAAGTAAAGCAAAAAGAATATATTTTTTTCATTTCCGTAATCAATTTGTTCTAATCTGTATAAAAAATAACGTTGTAAAATAAAAAAAATATTTTTGATTGAAATTAATATGCATTTCGAATCAAAAAATGCGTTAAATATGTAAGTTTTTAAATTAAGTTTTATTAGGTTTTGAAGGGCCGTAAATTAAGAAACTCAATTTCTTAATATAGTCGTATCCTCGTAGAAAAGTATTTGTTTGACAGCAAAAATTAGAATTTTTTCCTATAAACAAAAAATAATTGTCAGTAGGTGACCACTAGATGTAGCTGTGCTATATTTTGCGTACTCAGGTATGTCGGGTTTGGTTTGAGAGACATGAACAGCCAAGGTGTGTTGTTAGTTGTTGACCTAAATAAGCACTGAAAAAAAATTCATTGAAATATACAAATATTGTTTTATTACAGAATATAATTAAATCAACACCAAAAATGTGTGATTGAAAAGGAAGCAATGTTTTTTTAATGGAAACAGACGCTTTCTTTACACAAAATAACTATTTTTCAAAAAAAATGATTTGGCCCTATACAAACAAATGATTTTTTATAGCCACTATTTTTTGTTTTCGGTGTGTTACTTAACCATTTAAAAGTTATACAACACTCATTCTTCGAATGTGACTCGTGATTTTGACTTAATACGCCTCTGTACAAACAGCGCTTGCCACGCCAGTGTTTGAGATAAACTGACAAGTCGGGGAAATCTGTTTGGTCAGAAGGCGCAGGACTGCTATGTTTAACTTAATTGACTGGTCTATTATGTGCTTTTACCTTCTTTCTTACTTGTCAGATCGATACTAAACTCTCTCGAGTATGTACAATATCGACTTTCCAAATTTAGATTAGTAGACCAAGTCGTTTGGCTTTGTTTTGTGTTCTTGCACGCGACGTTTGGAAACGGCAAATCATCTTTAAATAGCGCTGAATATGTAATATCCCTCCGCCATCCCTCGTTAAATATCAAAGGGAAGTGGTAAATAATGTATATAACGAGTATTTCATGGCTTGTGATTGGAGACCGGGAATTCGCGGCTCTTGACAGAACCGTACTCAGTTTGTTATTGCACCTAAACTTTAAAATGTTTATAGAAAATATGCCACAACACGATTACGATTACTCAATAGTAAAAAATGAATAAGTTAAAGTGAAAATACACTCAACGTCAATAGTCTTGGACCTCCTCCCCCCTCATTCGTGTCATAGAAATCTTTTTGTCAGAAAAACCAAATACATTTACAAAAGTATATTGTTTTCTGAATCTCTCTTTTGTGAAAAGAATATAATCGATAGAGTAATTACAAAATTAAAAGCTAGCAATTGTGACAAACTTTATTAAATCAAAAAGAAGTAACAAAGCAAGTTCTCTACTTGACTAATAGTCGGTATGACCTCCACCACGTCCCAATAGCATATTGACATGACTGTGTCTCATTACGTAGAGGGTAGATAATGGGAGTAATAAATTGTTCGATGTAAATTTCACTGGTCATATTCTGTGGTATGCGAATTAATGGGGTGCAGCGCTTGAACATTATTCCAACCCAAAACATTACGGTACCTCTTCATACGGAGCGACTTCTCGGGGAAAATGAAGTCGCTATTGACGACCTGGTTCTCTCCAGACTCTTTGTCGATTGTCATCAGTAACCAGCCCACTTCTGGTTTCGTCTGTAAATAAGAACCACCGCCACTGGCGTAAAAGCCAACTCCTAACCCCTATGCTCTCGCGCCCACTGGCGGGCAGCACGATGCCTTAGAAGTAAAGTGGGGACCCGTAATTGTCTTCTAGCACGTAAATTTGCGTTGTGGAGTCGTTTTCGAATAGTAGGCGTCAATATAACACGGCGAAACGTACCTTGAAAGTGGGCCCTGAGAGCTGAAGCTGAAAATGTGCAGTGTCTACGGGCATATTGCACCAAATGCCGATCCTCCCTTTCATTAGATACTCGAACACGTCCACTACGTGATCTGTTTTTCACTAGGTTTAATCGAATCAATTTATATAGAGGGGATCCAAGACATTTGACGTTGTGTGTAGTTACCGCAAGAACATTTATCTTGAAATAATACAAAGACGATTGATATAAAATTACGCTGATTATTTAAACTAACAAAAAAAATTATTGACGACTTACTGCTTAATTCAACGAGTTCTCATGTTTGATGTTAAATCAGCTTCATAATTTGTTCCATATACGTATTATTATTTCATATTAAATATATATTTTTTTTATTTGGATTTAATTCAATGATTTTTCTTTATTGTTTTTATTTTCATTATTGTTTTAACACAAAATTACACCGATATTAAATGAACTGAAGGTTTATTAGGTCGTTAGCGGTCCTCAAAATGTGGTTATTTTAAGAAAAATTAATGTCACCGTAAATATTTGAAATTTTAAAAATATTTGTACTTATGTAAGATTCACCCTGTATAAGCCCTTAAAATTACGGTGCTCATATTCCGGACACCCTATAATCCGCGCCACAATTTATTTTCAAATAATGAAATGCAGGGTGTATGACATTTATGCCAAAGTAAATTTTGTTGCGAAATAACCAAAGCTTACTATGATTGTTTTACGCAAGTACACAAACTAACTTATATCTTGAAAATTCCGAAAACGACAAATAAAACGGTAAAACTATTTGGGTAAAAAAGCTGAGAATAATACTTTTTCCATTTACAACTTACAGTAAGAAAAAAGTTCTGACCAATTCTTACCCACCAAGAGAACAATTTGTAGTGTCCTCTAGCGTTTAAATAAACAGCTCAAATACCGAAGTAGAAATGAAAATCGGTAGGGTGGCCGAGTACAACCCTGTTAGCGTCTTCTACTTCTAATTTATATTTTCGGTCGTTATCCAACCTCCTTTTATCAAAATGTCATAAATTTTGTAGCATGTCACTTGAAAAGAACGATGAAAAATGTTATCTCTCCTAATTAACATTTTATAGGTTACCAACGCGTCGCAAGATCGTAGTATACTGTCCTTTTTCACACTGTTTTTTCATTTTCCCTGCTGCGAACTTTATTTTTCAAGGTAGATTGGTACAAGGTAATCTCTGATAATATACCTACACGGAAAGAAATCTAATCTATATTTAAGTATAACAATATACTTCAAATTTTAAACTTCATTCAAGTGTATATGTCTTAATTCACTAATAAAGTATATATTATATAAACACACACAACGTCAAAAGTCTTGAACCCTCCCCTCTCATTTTTGTTAAACAAATCTTTTTGCCAGAAAAACCAAATACATCTATAAAAGTATTTTTTTTTTAAATGTTTTTTTTTTTGTGAATGTTCGATAAACTGAGTAATTAGAAAATTAAAAACCAGCAAGTTCTCTACTTGACTAATAGTCGGTATGACCTCCACCACGTTCCAATAGCATATTGACACGCCTGTGCATTGAGATAATCAAGCTGTTAACGACCTCTTGCGGAATATTGTTCCATTCCTCTTCTGCCGCCACGACTAACTCATCTGCAGTCTGAGGTGGAGGAATATGATTGTGAATAGCTCTAGCAACCAAATCCCACATGTTTTCAATAGGATTCATGTCAGGAGGGTTGGCTGGCCAATCTAATATTTTGATATGTCTTGCTTCGAGTGTCTCTTGAACCCTTGTTGCGCGATGTGGTCGAGCGTTGTCGTCCATAAACACAAAATTTTCACCTAATTCATTACGTAGTACGCGTAATAACTTGTTCGATGTAAATTTGACTGGTCATATTCTGTGATATGCGAATTATTGAACATTGTTCCACCCCAAAACATTACGGTACCCCCTTCATACGGAGCAACTTCACGGGGAAAATGAAGTCACTGTTGACGATCTGGTTATCTCCAGACTCTTTGTCGATTGTCATCAGTAACCAGCCCAATTCTGGTTTCGTCTGTAAATAAGACCCACCGCCACTGGCGTAAAAGCCAACCCCTATGCTCTCGCACCCACTGGAGACTGGCAGCACCATGCCTTGAAAGTAGAGTGGGGACCCGTAATGGTCTTCTAGCACGTAAATTTGCGTTCGAATAGTCGATGTCGATATAGCACGGCGAAACGTACCTTGAAAGTGGGCCCTGAGAGCTAACGATGTACGGTATCTACGGGCATATTGTACCAAATACCGATGTTCCCTTTCATAGATGCTCGAAGACGTCCACTGGTATGGTTTCCACTGTATCAAATTTCTCATATCTGTGTACTATTTGTACAACATATGATCTAGGAATGCCCAACTTCGATATCTGATAATTAGAATGTCCTGCATCATGTAAAGCAGTCATCCTTGCTCGGGTAAACGCAGAAATTTCACGTACTGGCATTATAATGTACAAAAATTCAAAGAAACACTTGGCTGAATACACTGCTAAACTGACCAGATTTGTAAGACATTGGTAATAAAGTAAAAGTTCATGGTCTGCAATTTTTTATTGTCTTTTTTGTTCCCTAAGTGCATGTACTTTTTTACCACATTAAGAAAAACCACTAGGTTTAATCGAATCATTTTATATACAGGGGATCTAAGACTTTTGACGTTGTGTGTATTTACATATGCTTGACATCCAATACTTGTTATACTTAATTCAAAACTTTTCTTTGTTAAAATGACACTGAATTTAAGATAATATTTTATTAAAATATTAACAAAATATTAATTATAGAATAGGTTATTCTTCTTTATAGGTTTATAGGTTTCCACGAAATAAAAATATTAATATTTTGATAACTGCAGCATGTTGCCACAAGATGCAGCTATCTGTTGCATTACGTCTGCTCAGGTTCCCTTCTGTCGGATAAGTCGTCGGTTGCCTCGCCTCCTATGGCTATGCTCAAAAGCGGTATATGTCTGCTGTGCCGTTATGGATACTTTGACAGTTTTTCTTTCTTTATATAAATAATTTCACCATCATCTCTAATTTCTTCTAATACATATACTTAGTCATAGGTTAGAGAAGTCATAGTACCCATTACCTATAAAAGAAATTCTTGTGCCTATTACCTATTAGTAGATATCGTGAGATGTTATTTCTTCTAGAGTATCTGGGAACACAAATAGCTTGTGACTGAAAGTGATCAATACAAATATTAGTTTCACTACAACTACAAATTTAACTATGGATATGTGACACTTTTTTTGTTTGAATTAAACATTATTTTGTTAAATTCAACAAATTGTTTTCTGCGTGTGTTGATACAATTCCATTTTAGGACTACGCGTTTACAGAGTATAACTACTACAAACTTTAAAAGTTGATTATCAATTAGTCTTTAACCTTCAGGCATTATTTTATGCAACTTGTTACTTTTACTTTTGGCGAATCAATCAGTCACATAGTAGAATATAATCAACAGCAGTAAAATATTTGTTAAAGGTTGATAAATTTAAAAATTCACCTGCCTCATTTTACCCTCCCATCAGGGCGGTAAAAGTGGTCTCAAATCAGTATTAATGAGTTTCCAGGGTAATAAAATTAGAATTTTATATTCCCTTTATAATCCCGAACCGACGAGGGTGCTCGACGTTTGCTGAAAACTCCCTGGAAACCTAAAAATATAACGGAGTTAAAGTTGAAATCAATAGACGACAAAGAGGTTGTCTCAGCCAATGCAATTAAGGAGAGGATTTTTGTACATAAACACATCTAATTTAAGGACTAATGACAAAAACTGCAATTTTCTTCGGAAAAACACATTCGGATCGAAGTATTCATTTTCCAAGATACATTCATGTAAGGTGAGCTCATAAAAAATTCAAATCTACCGATTTTTTTCTAATACACCTGATTTTAGATTCCCTATTGCTTTAATGGAAATCAGTGAAATCAGATTTTACATGAACTTTTAATTTGCTTGATTTCTCGTGATTTAACCAGATTTTCTATGAATTCACTTGATATTACTGATTTCACTTGATTTCGCTGATTTCATTGATTTTATTGATTCCACCTGATTTCCTTAGATTTCATTTGAATTTGATGATTTTAAAGTATCGAGCTGCAACTAGCTTCAAAATTTCATATGTTGAGTTTAAATAATTAATTGTTTTATTATAATGATATTTTCTAAAGAAAAATTCAAAATAAATTTTTAAAACCTAGATAATGGTAAATTTTCTGAATAATTCGATATTTTTTCTGACTGTTTCAAGATACGACTTTTTTTAAACAACGATGGAATTTGAGATGGAAAGTTTAAATTTGCACTAGCTATAGCACTATACTCACGTCAAGAATTCAGACGACTTACGTCATACGAACAAATGAATAATTCATTATATTTTTATCAAAATATTTAAGAAACTACAACTGAGAGTAATACAACTATATACTACACTAAATATTTGCATTATATATTGCACTAAATTGCAAAAAATTGTTGTTTTTAAAGCGACCAAATATCGAAAGTTACGTTGACAATAAAAACAATTGCCTAATGTCAACCATGACGTAAGACGTCTGAATTCTTGACGCGAGTATAGCAACCAGCGTTATAAGTGTTATAATATAATTGATAATACTTAATATTTTCCTTTTTTATTCAAGAAATATTATTTAGTAGATCATATAAAGAGATACGTATAGAAGATTAAGTAAAGATTTTTTTGACGATCTTTAATTATGCTCTGTAAAAATTTATAAAGATTTTTAGATAAAAAGGTCATTATTTGAAGGCCAAGGAGAGTTTAGGTCCTTTGGCGTTGGAGAATATGCGTCAAATTAAGAACGTGGATACAAAGGAACATTAGTGATATGTGTACAAAATTAGAAAAAAATCAACACAAACACAAAAAGTTAAAACAAATTGAAAAAAATTTTTTTTGACGTCGTCCCCCTAAATTTGACTTTTAAAAAAGATGTTATAGGGCTTTGTCGGGGAGGTAACCACGGTGATCAAAATTGTGACAAGGTTTCGCAAAATAGAGATTTCCAAAGGATTTCTCGGAATTCCGGGTAATTTCAAGGAATTTCCAAGGATTTCGCATTTGATTAACAATTATCTGTACTTTTCAGGGTGTCACTAAAAGGTTGGGAAATTCTAATTGATCTCTCCGAAATATCCAAATAACAAATCTCTAATTCAAGACTGACTGACTCAGCCGTTTATTCTTCTTTTATAGACCAAACGAATATTCCGGGTATTTTCTAGCAGATCTAGATCCATTTCTCGAACGATTCTCGTCGATTCTTAATTTTCCAGTCGCTCCTCGATACACGGCATTATTTTGTTTGTTTACTAGAATCATCTAGAGGCGATCGGGGCAATCTAGCGTTTTGTGATACCACAGTCGTCGAATTGGGTGCGAGCGGGGCAAATTCTGTGACAGTGTATTTTAAACTCATCCTCATGGCTTAATAATGCGAGCTGCAACCTGCGTTATTCGCGAAAGATTTCCATGAGTGGTTACCCTCTCGGGCTTTGTGGCATTAATTTTTCGTGTAGGACCCGCTGGAATACTGACGTAGAATTTCCGGACACCCTGCATATGAACAGGAATTTGTTTCTGCCATGCCACGAAGAAATTGGAGCATGTTAGTAGGAAAACTCTCTCGAATAAGCTTTATATCATTAAAATGTTTGTGCTGTGTTCCTCCTGTTATTAGAATAGTAACGCATTTTACCGTGATAACATTCTGACAACCAACTTCAGATTTTAGAATATACAATAGGCCAAAAGTTAATTATCTAATTACAAACTAGACGGAGTATGGTGCAGGTAGCTCGACTGCTAAGTAAAAAAGCGTCTGTTAATTAAAACTTTCAAAGTTCCTCGCCATTTCTATAATTAGGACGTTATATCAAACTTGAACTGTTAAAAGCTCAGCGCTGGTTAGTCTGTTCATTTCCTACTGTCGATCATAAGAAAGATGCGTCTTTATTTGACATCTTGTGCAAGCATTCCGGGCGCATTTTTACTATAAGAAGCGTCGAAAGAAGCTAGAAAGTTTTTCAACAAATGTATTTGCTACGTATTTATTCTTTTTATGTGGAGAAAAAAAGGAGAAAGGAGAAAATTTATAATGCCTCCATAAGGATGAAAATCCATTGTTTTAGTTGGAATGCGCATGCTCCGGACGATTGGAAACTAATTTGTGTATTGTGCTAACAAAGCTATTGACTATATTAATATATTTAACAATGTTATAGTAGCAAGTCATAAAAGGTAAACATCGCAATATTAATGTACATAAAACAGCTAAAAACCTGAAAACAAGTTAAAAACGCTATAATATTTATTATGTCTGCTAAATTAGATTTAATTTTTGAGCAGGTCACCTTTAAGAGCGTTCTACGAGGCAATCTCGTACTGTCTCAACGATTTTGGGGATGAATTGTGAAACATCACTTTGTGCCGCTTCCAATACCTCCCCTGGTAAATACTCGTCTTCACTTTCCGAGCTCATTTTGAATTAAACGCTCTTGGAATATGAATTACAATATATAATTCTGACACTACTTTTTCAAACAACTCATTTTTATTACTTATTAGGTTGCTAATGTTATGATAGTAACCGCGCCTAAACCGTCTTGATTCAAACAGGTGCAAACGAGAACATTTTATTTTACGCTTTACCATATTTGCTACTGAAATCAATTAATATTGACGTCCCTGGACTCCGAAATAACAATACGGACGTAGGTGGAAATCACATTTTCTTTTAAAAACCCTCTTGCGTCAAATACGGTTTCGAACACTGTTCCCCACCCCCTCGGATCCTATTTTTACATTCCATTCCTAGTGACATGTGTCTTTGACATTCAAATGGAAACGCCAGCCAATCCCGATCGGAATAAACAAGATTGCATCAGAGCCAAGACACAGAACGCCAATTGCGCCCCCCGCTCCGCCCCTCGACGTCTTACATGCCCCCATAAATACCGATATCTCCCGCTCGACAGTGGGGCCCCGGAGGATAAATCCAGAGCTCGGTCGCGTGTCCTTTGTTCCAGGGATCCGTAATTCATTTCTTCCAGCGCACTTCCGATAGCGGATATGCCGCAAAACAAAGGAATTGCTTTAATAAGGTCGCCGCTCCAAGATCCCACTTTACGAGGGTACCTATTATATTCCAATTAGAATCGATGGTTCTTACGTCGATACAGCTTTTTTATGTTTCTTTTATGGCCCCAGATCCAGCTCTCCATATTTTAAGCGAGCTCTTGAGATGGTCTCCCGGGTAAGGGACCTACATTTTCCGAGCTGGAATCTTATATATATTCTAAAAAATGTCTGTAAAATTTCAATGAAATTATTTATATACGAGGTGTGGCAATTAAGTTCCGGGAATTTGTCAATGAAAAAACATGCAAATTAAATTTCGCCCTCTAACTCTACACAACGGTTCCAACGTTGCTCCCACGATTGGAAGCACTCTTGGTAATCCTCCGCAGTTAACCCGTTCAGCACCACGGTTACAGCGTCTTTGACCTCCTGTACGCCGCAATGATGAGTTGCCTTGAGGTGTGACTTCATCTTAGGGAAAAAAATCGCAGGGAGCAATATCGGGGCTATAGGGTGGATGCGGCAGCGTTGGAATGCCTTTTTTTGCCAAAAACTCTTGCACAATGAACGAGGAATGGGCTGGCGTGTTGTCGTGGTGCAAGATCCAGCCGTTCTCGGCGAGTTCGGGTCGCACACAGAAAACGCGGGAGTCGTTCCAGAACGCCAACATAGAACTATCCAGTTACTGTCTGGCCGGCAGGAACATATTCATGATGAATGATGCCGTGGATATCGAAAAAAACGAGCAACATTGCCTTCAGTTGTGACTTGAACATCCTCGCTTTCGTTGGCCGCTCTTCACCCTTTTCCACCCACTGCTGACTTTGTTTACGGGTCTCGGGGTCATACTCAAATATCCAGCTCTCATCTCCAGTGACTACACATCTCTTCCAGTCCCTACGGTCGCTCCGAATGCGGGGCAACAAATCCTAGCAGATCGATTTTCGCTTGTCTTTTTGTTCACTTTCTGTTTCTTTGTTGACGTTTAACTCGTCAGACAACGCACGAATGCTTAGGCACCGGTCAGACGTGATCAGTGCACGCAAACGGTCAACATTCGCATCAGTACGACAGATTACGGAAGCTCCTTCACGTGGATGTCTTCTACCGATTCACGCCCGTCCTTGAACTGTTTTGCCCATTCACACACGTGTTTTCGACATGCACTCGTCTCCATACACCACCTGCAACTTTCGAAGGATTTCCGAGGGATTTTCGCCAGATTTCACTAAAAATTGAATCATAACACGTTGCTTGTAATTTGTGTCACTCATTTTCTTAAAGCTTTAGATTCCTTTAGCAAAAACCATGTGAAATGAAATAATACCCCATTTTTTATGGGAAATAACAACAATGAGAATGGTCAAGAATGCAGATTTGCATTTTCTCTTGAGAATTTGCGTCACTTTCTGAGGGAATGTGGCAGGAATAAGATTAAATTATATATATAAGTATATTTAAATATTAAGGTCGCCGCCATGTCCGCTCTTGAGATCTGCGAATGAAGTGCGGGCTATAATTATTAGCATTGTGATAATTTATTTTTTATATTCTTTGGCACGAAATAGATATCACGCAATAATAGAATTGAAATTGTTTTAACCAAAATAGAATATATTGAGAATGTGCAAATAAATAGAGTGTAAGCTTCCGCTAGACCATCCAAACGATCGCGTTATTTCCTTCAAAGTTGTTCCCGCTCCGGTGGACACCTGCCGGTCCTGCAAATTTGACCAATCCAGTTCTGCTCCGGTATCTCTGCAGTCACGTTCGGCCGGTCGCGTTCGTTTCAGAGATAACACGTTCCGGCCTACATTTTATCAAATTGTCCGCAAATAGGCGCACCGCCAGGCTATTGTGTCGACGTTTCGCTGATAATTTTAATAGTCGGCGGAAAATTTCGGCCGATAAGGCACAGCGGCCGCGCGCGATCGATCGCGCCCGTGCGCCAGGATAATCCCGGATGCGTTAATCCATTGCTCTGGGTAATATGCTGTCGTATACTAGAAAAACCATAGTTTAAATATAGAGTGTTAAAAAAGGTTACAAACTGTGAGACATGAGTTTTTTGCGATAAAATGTGTTCAAATCGGTGAGATATAAGTGGTCTGCTACTTCCAGCTCGGCCTAAGCGGGAAGGAAGCGACCTACATTACAGTAGGTACTTAAATGCAGACCTCTCGCCCTGGGCGACGCGTCATTAAATCTACAAATGATATTGTAGGAAACAACTACTCCGCGGAGTAATGCCCCGACCGGCATTGAATTACACCTGCAGTATCTGTGTGAACAGCCATGAACCCTTGTCGGCCACCCCACCAGACGTAGACCGGTTTCGGGTTTGTTAGCCCTCATCAGTATTCCATAGATGAGATGACCGACTATTGAACCGGCTGTTCTTTCATATGTATGTTCACATATAAATTGAGTGCAGGTGAGATATAAGCGGTCTTGGCTGTTCACACAGATACTGCAGGTGGAATTCAATGCCGGTCGGGGCATTAGTCGGCGGAGTAGATGATTCCTGCAGTATCATTTATCGCAAACGTGGTTTGTAAACCTTATTCTCATAAAAAAAATCGAGGTGTTAGATCTGCTGACTTTCCAGGTCACTAATAGGTTCATTAATCCGAATCCATTCTTCTGGGAAAGTGTTCCTGTACAATCCTGGCCTTGTGGGGTGGAGCTCCGTCGTGCTGAAACTATAGGTTTCTCCTTAGCTGCAAAAGCACATTCTTCAGAAGCCGCACCATACATTTACTCCAAAATTACTTTGGTTTTGGACTAAATTTACAATGTGGGGATTTTCAATGGACCAGTAGTGTTCGTTGCGCCTGCGCCTGTTTGACGAACCATTACTGACAAACCGAATTTGTTTGAACTTTATATACATTTTTAAATAATAACGTGACTGTCTTAATAACTTACAAATGATTCTTCTGAACTTTCGAATTCCCTACACGTCAACTCGTTTCCCTGTTACATTTGAGGTTGAAAAGTCGTACAAATGTATTAAAAACACTCTCATTAATAATATGTGCAATAATTATAACTTAATCCAGGATAAACTTTTATTTGTTAGGTTAATTTGTCTTATGTTTCATTTTTTGTTGTTGTCTTTATTTAGTTGCATAATCAACTCGAAAAATTATTTATCTCGTAATTTTTATAGCAACTAATTTACCTAAACATTGTTGATTTGGATGGTTTTTTATGTCCATAGTTAAGAAACACCCTGTGTAATATTCATAAAAATAATATAAATAGAAAACTTAACACAATTCTTATATATTTATTTGTACTCATGTAACTAACTTGATTAGCTGTTTGGCGAAACTTGGTTTTAATTCCGGATCTTATTCTGTTTGAATTATGCAACGACGTATGCGAAATAGGTACAGCGACAAAAAACCAGCACTGGTCTTTCGAATTCCCACACATTTCAATCCGCAACTACCAAGGACTGCGTTTCTTGTGATGTTTGTGTACGCGATAGTCCCATCACTCCCATCAGACCATCTGTGCTCGCGGAATACCGGAGCGACATATGGAGACGATTATGGACATATCGCGTCCCGCCGACGGACCAGATCCGGGTCGAAAACACCCGGAAAACGTCTGGCGGATCGGGTTTTTATTTATTTATGTTAAACGTTCGTCGTCGTTGCAGGATGTGAAACAGGAGTGCGAAAAATCGAAAGTGTGGCAAAACTTCTAGAAGAATTTGTAATGCCTACGAAGCGTCGTATAATAAATTATTTATTACATAATAGAATGCTTATACAAATCACAAAAGTACATATACAGGGAGTACGGAATATAAGTGCCGATACCACAGATTAAATATAAAGAGAGAGAGAGGTGAGTTAAGGCGCGTTCTCATGATTCGATTTTAGTTGATCAACTAGTGCACATAGTACCTTCTGACCAGTTTAAACTCATATTACAATAATTTTTTTTGCACTTATCAATAATACAAACTGCAGAATGCAACAAAATCAAATGAGTCAAGTCGACTGACAAATATTTACACGCTTCAAACGCGTTTCAACTCGTCTGAAAATTGCTAATGTCTCATAAGTTGAAAGATAAAGTTTGAATGGATCAATCTTTTGTGGAATCAACAAAAGTTGACCGAATAAAATTGAAACATATGTTCTCACATCTATTTTCATTCGAGTTTAGTTGATCAACTAAAGTTGATCCACAAAAATCGAACCGTGAGAATACGCGTTTACGAGGGATATCAATTTGTTATACGTTACATTAGCTACGGCATAGCATATACGAGGGTTATTTAAAATATAGCTGCTTATAATATATGTACAAACATATTTTTTGCATATTTTAAATATTATAATTTGGGTATACAATATTATATAAATTTACAAATTTATTATACAGTATGCGCCAAAAGTATCAAATAAATTCAATAAAAACGAAACAATTCTTTTTTGGGAAAAATCCTCGAACAGGTCGATTTTTAATTTAAAAAATACATATTTTAGCGTAAAATGCGATTTTCAAATCTCATTTGTTTTCAAGTAATGACGTCATCGATTTTTTTTTAAATGGCAACACCATATTTTTTCCTTGATTCTGAAAGATCGTTTAATTCTCTAACAGACAGTACTAAAATTTTGCCCTCTTACATAGGAAAGTTTTCGAGTAAATGACGATTGAATGTTAGAAAACGTAAATTTTATCCATAAAAAAGTAACAATTCTGAGGTATGTAAAATAAAATACAATTGATTAAATTTTATACTTAAATTAAATGTTCGAATTGCCATCCACCAACTTCTTGACAATGCGCAAGTCTGTGAAGAAATTCTTCTTGCACATTATGAATGATTTCTGGGGTAACTCTGCGTATTTCGTCCCGAATGCGATTTTGAAGTTCTTCTAAATTACGTGGTTTATTAATGTATACTTTTGACTTCAAGTATCCCCATAAAAAATAGTCAAGAGGTGTAAGATCTGGCGATCTTGCAGGCCATTCTATTGGTCTGCGTCTGCCGAACCACCTCCCAGGAAAACAGTTGTCCAAAAAATCTCGTACAGGGCGCGCATAGTGCAGAGGTGCACCGTCTTGCTGAAACCATATGGTATCGTCAGGAACGTCAGAGTCATTATCGTTAGGAAAAATTACTGCAAGGGCTGGAACAAGGTCATTTTCTAGAAACTCTAAATATTTTTATCCTTCAAAGAAGAAAGGCCCTACTATTCTGTCGTCAACTATTCCAGCCCACACATTTAATTTTTGAGGGTGTATGTGCCTTTGCCATCCAATGAGGATTTTCCCGACTCCAATATCTGCAAGTTTGACGGTTTACTGTACCATTCAGACAAAATGTGGCCTCATCTGAAAAAAGTATTTGCCGGTGTAAATTTCTATTTCCTTGACATAAATCCATTAGAATTTCGCAAAAGTGTAAGCGGCGATCGGGATCATCTTCATTGAGTTCCTGCACAAGTTGAACTTTGTAGGGATGATATTTTTCCTTCCTCAAGATACGTAGCACTGTGCTCTGACTAGTGTCATTGTTTAATGCAACCAATCGTGAAGAATTATGAGGATTATTCACCATACTTATTAAAATGTTCTGTTTCGGATTTTCATTAATGCTTGGACGTCCAGGTTTTGGAATATTTACAACATTGCCAGTTTCTCTAAATACTTACAATACTTATTAGAAAGTCGGTGTGACAATGACACTTTGCAAAGATTTTCACCTACGTGATCCATAAAAGAACTATGGAATTCGAAAAACTAAACTTGATAACGTTTTTGCTTTATTTTAATTGATTTACGTTTTCTAAGATTCAATCGTCATTTACTCGAAAACTTTCCTATGTAAGAGGGCAAAATTTTAGTACTGTCTGATGGAGAATTAAACGATCTTTCAGAATCAAGGAAAAAAATATGGTGTTGCTATTTAAAAAAAATCGATGACGTCATTACTGGAAAACAAATGACATTTGAAAATCGCATTTTACGCTAAAATATATATTTTTTAAATTAAAAATCGACCTGTTCCAGGATTTTTCCCAAAAAATAATTGTTTCGTTTTTATTGAATTTATTCCATACTTTTGGCGCATACTGTAGTTGAAATATAACATTAGGTGACACGGGATTTTGTGGAGCATATTAAGAAAAACATAAGCAATTAAATTTTTTAAATATAAATTCTGTACAATTTTTAATTTAGAAGTTTTTTTTATAATTTTTAGAGTTTATTTCCCTATTTGCAAATTTAAGCGTATAATAGATCCTACATATTGTATATGAGGAAAGTTTTGCTATCTGACTTCTCTACATCAAATTGTCGTTCTCATTCTGAAAACATAACAGACAAGACTATTTGTAAACAAAGAAATAAGTTACGTTTAACAATATCGTAAGTCCACCACATCGCCACTAATAATAATGGTACTGTTAAAAATGGAAATTAATAGACAACTGCTTGCCTCGACTCCCTGTCGTATTTGTAGAAAAGTGTGAACAACTTTTTCGCACGATTTTTGGTACATTATACAGGAAGCCTATCGCATTATTGTGATAATTCTTGTACGTTATTCAGAGGATGCAGGCAGCATTGATTGAAAAAGTTTACGCTAGATTTCTCTCAAGGTGCTAATGAGTGCTTGATCCAGTTTACCGTCTAACAGTAAGTACCAGTAAAACTGCTGCGATGCTGAATTACGGTGGACACAAGAATTTTGATTGTTAATAGATATTTTTTGACATCAGCTTTTCAATTTTCAATCAGTTCAGTTTGAAAGTTGAGTTTGTTTTATTTTTCATTTCTCTTCATCGCAAACTACTCAAAATGAGTTAGGAGTCTCTCAGTGACGTTCCAACAGAGATATTGGAGGCCTCTATGAATTCACTATGAAAAAGAGCTTGTTGCCTTTGACCAATGGCGTATGGAGAAGAACACTTCATCTTTAAAAGAATAATATTGCAAAGAATAACTCTCCGTCAACTCTATGGTGGAAGTATGGATGAAACTATGCTGCAAAGTAAAGAAAGATACCGATATTGGAAAATACCTCAAGCTAACGGCATATTGGAAGAAATAAAATGTTGGTTACAAGCCAGAAAAATCAAAGAGGATAGAAAGAAAGCAAATATAAAATTTTCTCTTAAATGCTCCACACAACGTATATCTTATGACCAAATCCACGATATAAAAGACAAAAGGGACGTGCTTATTATTACCATACCAAACACGAAAACCAATATTTCAAGAAAATGAGTGGTGAACAACGGAGAAACAATTAAATATGTCGATATCTATCGAAGTTATCCTATTTTGCATAAGATATAACCCTCACAAACAGGTTTTCTTATTCCATAAAGGGGGTAAATGTACTAAGCAATGTCTAGGTATCAACAGCTTTGAGAAAATGCCATCTAACATTACTGGTTACTTAAGCCTCCCAAATCCCAAACACACACATTATTAGCCAATTCTTGGTCCAATATTGCAAACATTAAACGGCATGGTGGGTGGAAGTCCACAGCGGTAGCTGTGTCATACATTGAAGATTGTTTGGATAACAAAAAGAAAATAGTCCACAGGATTCTCAAACCATCAAATCCCTTATCAGAACTTCAAGAGAACCGTGCTGAAGCACGCAGTACATCAATAGTAACAGTATGGTCCATGACTGAAGAACGGCATGTATCAGCTGTAGTCTCATCACTGAAATTACAAGCTAATCCTGTAGCACATACTTTGTCAACAGCTAATTCCACGATTGAAGAACGTCCTCAAGCCGCTATTACATCAGCATTGAATTTACAAAATGCCACAAATTATCAATCACTTTCCGCACTTATGGCCATTTCCACCGCATTGTCTTTTAACTGTAGTTAACTAAGGGCGGTTAAAATTTTAGATCTAGTTTAAAATAGTAATGTTTCCACCGCACAATTATTAAGTTTCATTTGCAAAAAAAAAGAAAGTCCGTTTTATTGGCGATACAGAATTATTACAGATTAAAAATAAATGTATTTTTTTGTAATTTTATCAGTTATTCTTTTTAAGAGCTTACATATTACTTGGAAATTCAAGATCTTCTTCAATTAAGGTCAAAATGTGCAGCTGTTTCTTTATACAGCCGGTATCTTCTAAAAAAAGTTATCCATAGAATGGAAGTGATCTTTCGTACACTTTTCGAGGAAACCCATACTCTATTATTTTTAATATATCTAAATCATTATTAAATATATCGTTCTCATCATAGTTCATTCTTTTTTGTTTATTTTTCAGTGAAAAATAATACAACCAAATTATGTAGAACCTTTAAGTATCGTTAAAAGAGATAAGCCTAGAATTTCGAGGGCTTATATTTAAGAAGGTTTAAGACATTTTATGTCGGGTTTAGTAAAAGGTGGAAGGCAAATTGTATTTTTAAGGTTCCTTAAAGCGTGAGCGTAGTTTAAAACAAACGGTGGGAATGGCCATTATTAGGTAATAACTATAATAATTTAGTAAAAAATGTATGTTCAAGTCGATCACACAAGCCATATTTTCGAATACGATTTCCTCTTGTAAAGCATCCCCGGCGTGAACTACTCGGTCCGAGAACATTTTTCCAAGTCCTAACGGAATGATGGATCGCTGATGAACTAACTCCTTCTTGTTATACTTTATCCCCGGAGCCTATACAACACTCCTCGAATGTTCATCCCTCTTGTGTTTCGGCTTTAACGAGGAGAATTAATAGAAAGCTATTTTTAGATGAAGCGGTGGGAAAAGGCTCTCGAAGTTTCGAGAGTGTGTAATGGTTTGGAGGGTAAATGAGAGTTTTTACGTGGCGCCCTTTGTCGACGCCGTGTGGCGGACGATGTTCCGTCTTCTCGGTGCGAGTTTTGCCTGTTAATGGGGAAAATGCAAATAAAACGTGGCGCGAAGCGCCAGTCGCTGAGAAACCATCCTATTCAGTGAGTCCCAAAATAGTGGAATTCATATATTTTATTCACAATGCTGCTAGCCGGAAAAGTACTTTATTTCATACTGTACTGGACTCATTTAAGTCCGGGAAATAACTCATTACAGTACTGAGTCCGGAAAATGTTTACTTCCCGGACTGCTTTAAAAAACACAATATTTACATTTTTAAAAGATTTTATCTTTAAAACTACAAAATCAAGCCTATAAAAACTAATTATAATTATAATTATAATTAACAGTAACTGTGCAATGTGAATTTCCTTGCAGGATGAATGCAGGAATACCTTTAGGGACAGAATCTTCACTAGACACGGTAGTGGTGGTGGATATAGTTTGTTGCTTGGTCTGAAGAACCTGTATAAAGTTTTCTCTATTTCGAATCATCCTTGCTGCTTTTGTTTCGTTTTCTCAGGAATCTTCAATGTATTGTTCCGCAACAGAAGAGCTTTTCCATGCACCATGACGCTTCAGTGTTGATAAATCAGCTCTCGCATTCGCCAAAAAAGTGGCAGATGTTCTGCGGAGACAATTCCCCGTTTCTGGGTGTTCCAAGTTCAAATATCCCGCAATTTTTTTTTGGTGCCCCCCTAATGGTATGTATGCCCGCTCTTTGGGAAACACATGTACCTCTTCTATAATCCAAAAAAAGAAAATCTTCCTTCATATTTTTAGGTCAGAGCTTAGCGTATTCTCTGAATATTTCCAGAAACTTTATTCCTTCATTGTCCTCACTCAATACAGTGAATACCCGTTTTGTATTCGTCTTAGAAGTGGGAATGGTTATAATTAGTTTAGTGCCATAATCTTCAATGTCTTTTAGGGTCATATGCTATAACTATTCTCGCCGACAACCACCAGCAATGCCTATCATTGCGATTACTTGTAACAATAGAGAAAATGGTTTAAAACTGATTGTCAAATTGATGAAATTTTGACTAACGAAACCAAATGTATTTTTTGTAATTAATTGACGTTGAGTACCTATATCATTCAAGATGCACATTGTTTAATTCAAAACTAATGAAAAGGTTAAACTTGTTTACCTTCATCAAAAGATACTCTTCTGATAGGGCTTCCTTCATGAATCTATTAACTTCTTCTCTTGATAGAACTTTTGATTTGCTTGCCTGATGACCAACTGCTTGCCTTTTTAAGAAAGCCTACAGTTTTGGATATTTTGAAATATCACCTCCTTCTTTTACCATCAGCATAGACTTGAGCATCGAATATTTTGTCCACATTGTCGTAGGATTCATCTTTTTGGAGATATCCAAGAAGTACGCCAAAAGGATATTCTCATTCAGGCCGTTTTCCACTTTATAGGTTTTTCTCCACACGTTGAAGAGCTGGTATTCCTTTTCATAACGAGCAGAAGACTTCGTAGGCACCAATTTACTGGTTGCTTCAGCACATTTTAGCTCGATTTCTTCCATTTTTTACGAAAATTATCATAAAATACGCACGGGATGACAAACTGTCAAATTTGTTATTTTTGTTTTTGCATCACTAAGCTAAATCAAAAGCTATGCGATAAAACAAGAATCGAAACCACGCTAACATCTACATACAGGCAGGTTATGTAAAATAAAACATTAAAATTTAATTTTTAATACAACACAGTATGAAATAAAACGTTGTACGATACACGGCCGTGAAATGTCATTAAAGTACTCGTCTAGAAATTCCTGACTCGGCTCCTTCATCGCCTCGTTCATAAACATCTAGACTTGTACTTTAATATATCATTTCCCGGCCGTGTAACGTAAATAGCTATTTCCGGCTAGAAGCATGTGTCACTTTTCCGAAGTATGGCAATGTCATGTTAAGTTGGTTTAAAAAAAATAAGTTAATAACAAACAACTAGTATTTATTTTATTAAATTATAACACAAAGAAAAATATTAATAATCAAAACTAATTTAAATTATTGTAAATATTAATTGTAACTTTTGAATTCTTTTTGTGGTTGTCTCACAGATTATTTGCTATTAGTTAAATTGTAATTGTTGTTTTAAGTTGTACCTTGTATCATTCATGCAAATGTTTGTTATTGTCATTACTTTATATACTATGTGGCAAATAAATATTATTATTATCTATTGGCCAATAAAGTTGTTGAAGTGCGCCTCATACAATGGCCAGTATATGCTTGTGGATTTGCGATATTCAGGAATGAAGCAACTAATGAGGACGAAGAAATATATTTTCTGCATATTTCAACAGCATTCACGTAAAATCTCTTCTCTCTTCTATAATTCTAAATTTTCTTGAAATGCCCGTCTTGTTGTCAGATATTGAAACAAGTAGGTAACGTCCTGTACGTCAGTAATTTATCAATTCGTAGCATCGCAACAATTAACATAACATGGAAAAGGTAAAAAGATGTTACCTTAATCATTAAATATTCTTTATCGGAAGCCCCAATCAAAAATTCTTCAATATGTGCTCTTTCCAATACTGCAGCTTTTTTGCTTTAAATTCTCTCGATTCACTCTTCAAATTAGCAGTAAGCTTGTTATATTTTCCAATATCTATAGTTTTGTAGACCTTTATAGTAGCTTTCAACATCGAATACTTCGACCACATAGATTGCATATTTTTTCTTCAAATTCCCTCGCTCTGAAGTCCACGCCTGGTAACAACGTACTATGGTACGTAAGAATCTGTTAGTCCTTCTAGAAATTTCTCTCACCAATAAACCTGCTTCGCGCAACCAATCAATCCGTCTTCTCTAAAAATCACTGCTGTGAAATCTGCCTAAATCTATGTACTTGAGGCTTAATCAGCTGTAAAAAAATGGTTTTTGCAACAACAGATTTGCGACATCTATTTAGTGTCATTATCGAAAATTATTATGGCTCGAATCTGATAAAAAGTATTATTTATTATTTCTTGTGGATATTCACCGTTTTGCGAATGTATGTATAAAGAAAATGAAAGTGGGCCTAGGATAGAGCCCTGTGGTACTATGTTTAAGTTTTGAAAAACTATAGGATTTTTATAGGAGCTTAAAAGGCGTTGAATTAACGGAAAAGGGAATGTAATTTCAAGAGAGCATCCATGTTCGGGCAACCCTAAAAAGAAAAAAATACTCCCCATTACACTTCTCTTAAAATTTCGCAGCGCTAACCCAAATGTACTGCAAATAAAAACCTCATCTTCCAAACTTGATAACTCTGATTAGGTCCCCCCTTTGTCCGAGGATGACGTTAATTACAAGTTTACTTTATAATAATTAAAGCGCGACTCTCTCGAGTTCTCTTTTCGGCTTAAAAGCTAGTCGCTCGGAATTTATGAAGGATAAGAAAAAAACGACTTTGCGGCCTTATTATTTATTCAGAAGCTTTCAGCCGTTAACGGTTTTCGACCGGCGGCCTTCGAGCCGGATCGGATTTCTGTGCGTCACGACAGGACCGGCTTTGGTAATGGCCACCAGTACGATGCGGCAGTAACAAATAGGAACCACTAACCGCTTTAATCATCTAATCAATTTGTTATATCCAGTAACATTAGAATAAATGTAATACCTATGTACAGGGTGTTTTTATATGAAGTAGGAAAAATGGGACCACAGATTCCTTAGGTCAAAATAAATCGTGCTTCATACCAATAACATATAGGTAATAAAGGTATTAAAGATTAATTATAACATTAACAAGTAGTTATTTAAACTAATTGGGAGGATTTGTTGTCCCTCATTCGGAGCGACGCAAATATATTCCTGCCGACCAGACAGTGACTGGACAGTTCTATGCCTGGAACGGCTACGGGTCCGCGTTTTCCGTGTGCGACCCGAACTCGCCGAGAACGGCTGGATCTTGCACCACGACAACGCGCCAGCCCATTTCCTGTTCATTGTGCAAGAGTTTTTGGCAAAAGAGGCATACCAACGTTGCCACACCCACCCTATAGCTCCGATATTGCTCCCTGCGATTTTTTTTTATTTCCCAAGATGAAGTCGCACCTCATGGGAACTCATCATAGCAGCGTACAGGAGGTCAAAGAAGCTGTAACCGTGGTGCTGAACGGGTTTACTGCGGAGGATTACCAAGGGTACTTCCAATCGTGGGAGCAACGTTGGAATCATTGCGTAGAGTTAGAGGGAAACTATTGTAAAGGTCGATAATAAAATTTTTGGGGAAATTTAATTTGCTTGTTTTTTCATTGACAAATTCCCGGCGAAGCTTAATTACCATACCTCGTACAATGTAACAAAAGTCGTGCCCTTTACTGCACTAATGTGGAAAGGTACCGCTTTCACTACGAAAAATCGTGCGGATATGTATACTTTTCTTCGTAAGGAAATATATATTTTTTTCTTGGTAGGGTAACGTTTTGAAATAACATCAATTTGGTGGCTACAAAATAGAGGTGGGAACTTTTCTCTCGATTTGTTTTTTTTTTACATTGTAAAATATCATTCTATATTCGACATTAATTTCTGTCCCGCTCTTTTGACCGTTAAACACTTACGTCTTTATACCAGTAATAACCTACGTTACGTATTCAGGCTCATTATTTTCGAAACGCCACACAAGCGTCTAAATATCGAGTTTCTTACAGTTGTAGCTCAAATTACGCCCTCCTTACTCCGGTTCGCACAAATCAGGCATCATTAAAGTCCTCTCGACGCTGCATTGACGCTGAACCGACGTCGTTACGTCTATCCGAACGAAATCGACCCCACTCGCAGCGCAGCTTATTACGAAACATCTATTTGAAAATGTTCTTAGAAGCTTACAAAGGAAAGAATACATACAGGGTGTCTCAAACTCTATAGTATGGGGTACCGTGAGGATACAAAAAAATTAAATAAAATTGGGACACGTGGTGATGAATGGGATGAGGTAAGCTCCATCTCAATAGAAAGTATTATCTGTGGGATTTGACAGAAACGACTAATGGCGTCATCAATTATATTCTTTTCAGAAACATACATTTTTTTCCTGTTAAAAAGTTCTCTTTTTCCTAATAAACTTTTATTAGAGAAATGTTTCTGTATTAAAATCAAAAATCAAAAATATTTATTTTGTATAACTACACTGGCTAATACATCAACCGATACACAAAAGGACTAGACACAGATAACTGATAATTAAATCTACCCCTCAAAAATAAAAACATAACCTATATACATGTAAACATATACAGTGCTTTCGAAAAGTAACGATCCAGCATGCTGTCACTGTCAGCATGCTGGATGTTAAATGAATAAAATAAAAAAATAAATAAAATTCGTTGAACAGTTGATATCCAAATTTAATTCCTAGCTAGCCTGCCGTATAGAATTTCGTGAATTTTGTTGGAAATACTGTAACAGTCTACCTGTATTAACATTGTTTCCTACCCTTTGGTCAATTATTTGATTTTTCCGAACAGAAAATGCATCCTCATTTCGTCCCAAGGTCGCCTCCAATCTTGTAAGGAATGAGGCACTCAGGATACTTTTCGCGATATAACCCTACAGCTCTTCTTGAATTTTGTGCCTCGCCGTAAATTAGCAACATCTCAACTTTTTCTGAATGAGAAATTTTTTTTTTTGTAAGCACAAAATTATACGTTTGACGTTCGTATATAGTAATGACAAGTATTTTGTAATATGTATGCACTTTAAACAACGAACATTATTTTCCAACAACTACTTGATCCTTCCACCGCTAATGTCATTTTTAGGTGGTATTTCTTTTGAGACTAGGACTATATTGCATATAATAAAAATCTCTAATAGAAGAGGGAGAGAACTTTTTAACAGGAACAAAAATGTGGGTATGTTTCTGGAAAGAATATAATTGATGACGTCATAAGTTGTTTCTGTCAAATCTCAAAGATAATACTTTCGCGTTGAGGCACCCTGTACAGAGGCAAATGATTGCCGAAATGTATAGTCTTTCCTTTTCCTCGCTCCATTTATAAAGGAGCTTACCAGGTATTAGCAGAAATCCGTTCACATTTCCCACTACTTTATTTCACCGGCAGAGGGAAACATCATTTTTCTTTCACCGACGGTGATGTTCGATTGTTTCTTTATTATGTCGTTTGAAGATAGATTACTGTTCGAAGCAATGAAAAGTTATAGCCGGTGTAGATGAAAAATGACGGTCATAGCTGACTGGATGTAATTGGAGATAATTGATGTATCATAGTGAGGGGAGTTCGTGGATACGAGGCTCTTAAAGGGACCGGACTTGGTCTACTACGTAAATATGAACATGATCACAAGAAATACTAAATGAGAAACAATTCTACAAGGCTAGCTATGACTCAGTGCAAATATTTTAAGAGGGGATAGAAAAAATAAGGATTAACCGAATCATTCTTCAAAAAATGTCCGAACTTATTTATAAAACGAAAACATTGTATAAGCTCTATGACAAACTTTGACAGATTGTAGTCGGGTTAATTTATTTCAAACTTTTTTCTTATGAAGTTACAGGTATTTTAAGAAATATAATATCCATATTTCAATAAAAGTAGTCTGATAAAAATAAAAAAATGAAGGTTGTTATAACAATATTTATTATTCGCAACTTTTATTTTTTTTTATAGTGGGAAAATCTCAACTTTTGACAAATTTTGCAAAACAGTACACATATTATTGCTAATTTCATTATTATGTAGTGTTAATAAGTTTATTTTGAGCTTCTTACAATCTGCCATGACAGTCAATGACCAATTTCATGATGAAGATGATAGGAAATGTTATAGTTGACAAAATTCGTTAAGAGTTGAGACATAAGGACAAAAGGTTTTAGAATACATTGCATACATTGCACTATACATACACACTATTCACTATTGCTTACTTGCACTGTCACTATAACGGTCACCTTCCGTATGAACTTAATTTATTCATGTTTCGTCAAAGTGTAATAGTGTAATATAAGTGTATTAATGAACCTTAAATAAGTACAAATATTGCAGTATAGTTTTCAGTGTAGGACACATAATTTTTTTTTACAAAAAAATCAGAAATAAAAAAGTCAAATTTTAAATAAAAATTGTGATTTTTCAATAAAAAAACTTATTG
The DNA here is from genome assembly GCA_037114965.1 of Monochamus alternatus. Lineage (NCBI taxonomy): Eukaryota > Metazoa > Arthropoda > Insecta > Coleoptera > Cerambycidae > Monochamus > Monochamus alternatus. Next base: position 4,256,497 of record CM073426.1, on the reverse strand, counting down.
AGGACCGCCGACCGGACGATGTTGATAAGCCACAACTGTTGCAGATTGAACGCGGGGTTTACAGCGTTGCCAGTGTTACACTAATGTCTTGGCTTCAAGAAAGTTATATATTACATTAGTGAACTTGCAATACCTATAAGTACCGATAGAGGTTAGAATTTAAAAAAATAAATAAATAGTTGAGGTGAAAATTTTACTTTAATGTGTTGTGTGTATGTATAATTTTTTCAATCTATGAACAAAGCAATGTCAATGCGAACTTGCGAAATTTTTTAATCGTTTATGGTAATGTCAGTTAAAAAGTTAAAATTTGGGTTAATATTACTGCATAACGTACTACCTACCCAATTTTACTTCTCTTATGACTTAAAACAAGTATTTTTTAAATTAATATTTATTTTAAAGACGATATGGCAACCTCACCTTGAATGGATCATCTGGTTTATTATGTTACGTCAGTGCTCTGTTCTATATGATAATTAAAAAACAAAATAAAAAGAAGTGACCCTAGGTTGGATCCTTGGGGTACATTAGCAGTGGCGAAGTATATGATCGGAAAATACTAAGTACGCCAGTTACTCACAGTTTATTTTATAAGAGTTTATGTATTAATAATTCCTGACAATGTTAGTAATTCAAGGTTTTTAATAAAAATACAATATTTTTTCCTTTCGATCTGTGTGCAGTTCTAGCTATTGGGCACATATCGGGGACGGTTATGCACCGAGCTAGCATAGACATGCTTGCGCTCCCGCTTGGGAATCGATCTATATTATAATTAGACACTTAATGCATACATAATTGAGTGGAAATTGGCGGCCATTTCACAGATGAACAACGCTGCAGTCGAGAACAGCCGGAAGACCGGCATCTGATGGGAACCTGCATTGTTCGACGCTCGACACACTTCTCAAGAAAATAATTAAGTTTCTCAATCATATTCCCGACTTTCCTATAACGCCTGATTTGATTTAATATTAGAAGACGGTGCCTCTAGTTCTGTAATTTATCTGTACTTCTGTGTTTGTAGTAGAAAGTAAAATGTATTGTGAAATTATTTACGAAAATGTATTTTACTCTAAAATTAAAAAATATACATTACTAACTACAAATATTTTAAGAGGGGATAAAGAAAATTGACCTTCAAAAAAATTATAAAGCGAAAACGAATGCAAAATACTGCAGCTAACTAGATTAACTGTTACCTATCTATCACGTATTATTACTAATAAGAACGTTAATTTTTCTCGTTTCTGCATTTAGAAACAACCGCATGGTAGTTGACATTTTCGACAGATGTAAGCTTTATCTATGAATCTAAGCGATCTCAGTCGATGCTTATCATAGGCGCCGACTTTCCGCAGGAAAAGAGGGTTTCGCCCTATTTTTTAAATATCGAACTAAAATTCTGGAATAATTTTTGAATTATAGTTAAAATTTTTGTACTTAGTCATAGTTAACCTTTTATATTAGGAAATATCTGATTTTGAACACATAGAGTTCTTTATTGCACTTATTGATTTACACTATTATTTATATTAAATATACAGGGTGATTCAGTTATAATATCATTAATTTTAAAGGAAGATAGGAAAAAATTAGTATAATATGAATACGCGATTAAAAAAATAAATAAATGCATATTGTTGAACAAATATCATAATTTAAACCCGTTTTAAGATCGTTGTAGCTGACGGTCTCGATTCATTCACAGCTCCCATATCAACACGGTGTCGGATTAATGCGACGTTGCCAAATTTAAATACTTATCTATAACTTTTAGGATCTTTTATATAACTTCTTGCTTACTTCAGTCAATATTGTCACGGAAAGCATGTGTGACTCTACTGCAGGAAACCTGAGACTCCACCACATGTCACGTAATGAGTGTGACTGTCCTGCACCACCTATAAACATATATCTCTTATATTTTTGGGGTACTCGCTTTGCTCCTGCGAGAGGTAAAGAAACTCAACCTTTTAATAAAAATACAGATTTATTCAAACAAACATAACAGCCATACTTACAATAAGACCTTTGCGCAGGGGAGAATCTCTTCAAAAGATCAGAGCCAGCTAACGGCTCACCGCCGACCTTTGGTCATGGACTGGCTGGCTTTGGCCCAGTTTCAATAGTATTTATACACATTTGGAAAATGCTGAGTCTGTCAGAATTATACTATCTATTGAAACTATGGGAACAGCCAGCAAGTCTATCACTTGGTTCTTAGAGAGAGCAAGAAGGATAGACATAGTTTGGTTTGATAGTAACCTTTGCAACTTGACACATTTTATTGTTTTGAATTTCAGTAGTGTAACATTGACACACTATCGATTGTAAATATATTTATAAATTTGGTTCAATGAAATAATTTAATATGTAAAGGTTTACAAAAAGTAATTTATTAAAATATGTGTCCAGCTGTAAACCATCCCTCTAAGATCCTCTTTGTTGACAATATTCTTCAGATCTTGCTTTGGGATATCTCCAACAACCTTAAAATTGTCGCTTGTTCATAAAATTAGCTTGTATCTACAAACTGTAACCTTTGAAATTATTAGATGTTTCTAAAAACAGTTAGATTTGGCAACATTGTGCGTGTTTTCTTAAGACGTATTTAGTTTGGATGTTAAATGATTTTATAAAATTAAATAAATTTAAGATATATTCGTGATGGTTGTACAGGGCCCATGGAGACATACTAGATTTTTCATTTACTTTAATAAATTATTGATAATAAAAAATATACAGGGTGTCAAAGTTGGAATTAAAAAAATGTTTTCTTTGTAATAATTACACTGTCTTTGAATGAATCAACTTGAAAACTTGGTAGTGGATGTTTTTGGATACGAGAAATCATAATCTGTTGTCTACTGCTGATTATGATTTCTCATATCCAAAAACATACATTCCGAAATGTTTATGTTGATACAATCAAACACAGTCCAATTATTGCAAAGAGTCACTTTTTAAATTCCAACTTTGATATTCTATCTTTTTTATTAACAATTTATTAAGGCGCATTGGCTTAAATCGTAATATTTTTAAGTGAAATCTGGTATGTCTCCATGGGCCATTACTTACGTACCACCATGTATATACTATATGTAGTTGCAGTCCTTTTGTCTACAAATAAAGCCAATAACAAGTTCCACAGTGTTGTCACATTTAATGACTTTTCATTAAATTTACCGTCTGCAAAGACTTCATGGTTAATAATAATAATTAATCTTGAGCTATTTGCACAATTGACAATTTCGTTTGCTTTTATTTAAATAAGGACCGAATTTTATCCTGTAGGGTTTTCATATTCGAGGTTTCCCCATGAACAAACACCACGTTTCATTCCTTCCATTAGCAAGCTGGTAATTTCGGAGTCAAATAACAAGACTACCCCTCATCTGCGAGGAAATGTAAATTAAACTCATCCGAAATGTGCCGACCGCAGTCAATGTTTGTGAAAATTTAAACGTTTGGCCCTCGGTTGCCCTGACGACGGCGCCAGGTGCCCTGACAAACTTCCCGAGAGGACCTTAAATCAAGCTGCATGGGAGCTGAAGAGTCGACAGTTTAACTACCAACTTGACCGTAGTAAAACATACGAGGTGTGGCAATTAAGTCCAGGGAATTTGTCAATGAAAAGACAAGCAAATTAAATTTCGCCAAAATTTTATTATAGACCTTCACAGTAGTCTCCCTCTAACTCTACACAACGATTCCAACGTTGCTTCCACGATTGGAGGCACCCTTGGTAATCCTCCGCAGTTAACCCGTTCAGCACCACGGTTACAGCTTCTTTGACCTCTTGTACGCCGCCATGATGAGTTCCCTTGAGGTACGACTTCATCTTGGGGAATAAAGAAAATCGCAAGGGGCAATATCGGTTATAGAGTGGGTGCAGCAACTTTGAAATGCCGTTTTTGCCAAAAACTCTTGCACAATGCACGAGGAATGGACTGGCGCGTTGTCGTGGTGCAAGATCCAGCCGTTCTCGGCGAGTTCGGGTCGCACATGGAAAACGCGGGTCCGCAGCCGTTCCAGGACGCCAACATAAAATTGTCCGGTCACTGTCTGGCTGACAGGAACATATTCACGATGAATGATGCCGTGGATATCGAAAGAAACGATCAATATTGCTTTCAGCCGTGACTTGGACATCCTCGCTTTCGTTGGCCGCTCTCCACCCACTGCTGACTTTGTTTACGGGTCTCGGGGTCATACCCGACTCATCCAGTCTCTACCATCGCTCCGAATGCGGAATAACAAATCCTCGCAGATCGATTTTCTCATGTCTTTCTGTTCACGGGTGAGAACTTTTGGCACCATCTTTGTGCAAATCGCATATCAAATTTTCGTGTAACATTCTGCGAACGGTTTCTTTGTTGACGTTTAACTCGTCAGGTAACGCACGAATGCTTAGGCGCCGGTCAGACGTGATCAGTGCACGCAAACGGCCAACATTCGCGTCAGTACGAGAGGTGACGGGAGCTTCTTCACGTGGATCGTCTTCTACTGATTCACGCTCCTCCTGGAAGCGTTTTGCCCATTCAAACACGCGTGTTTTCTACATGCACTCGTCTCCATACACCACCTGCAATTTTATAAGAATTTCCGAGGGTTTTTCACCAGATTTTACTAAAAATTGAATCACGTTGCACTCATTTTCACGACTTCCACTAAAAAAGTTCCCAAGTAACAATTTCCGACTCATTTTGGGAAAAGTGTCGACGCTGTGTCGACACTGTAATTTGGACACGACACATTTTTAGGGCAGATTGTCGACTATTAGAGCATTATAAGCGGGAAATGTAACTAAAATTGTGATTAAAATGTGTACTAAATATAGTCCAAAATTTGTCCAATAGCGAGTCTGAAATATACCTAAAATTTTTCAAAAATGTGTCTAGATTGTGCCTTTCGTTTCCATTATGTATCTAAAATTGAACGTTGAAGTGGCCACAATATGTCTATTTTGTTCCTAACTTGGCCAAAATATGTGTCCATAATGTGTCCAAAAGTTATTTTACATGTGCCTCGTATGTGGTCATGTTGTTTCCAAAATGTGTTCGTTATTGTACTCTAATGAGAGCCACAAATTTGACAGATGGTGTTCTCAATTTTACCGAAATTATTATTTTTTATTCATTGTGTACCAAAATAAATCCTAATAGACACAAATCATATTTCTTCCCGATACATTATGGATAATCATGAACACACACTTGAAGGCATTCATTTCCTAGAAAACAATGGGATATTAATTTATCTTGAGCATTTTTCTATTTCTCGCGTAGGTACACTTGCGAACTAAAGTTTACCGATAATAGTTGACATGGTACTTCTCAAAATTAAATAGGCCTAAAAAATACCAAGTAATTATAATTAGTCGATGTTTTTTTCTTTTTTCGATAAAAAAATATATTTTTGTAATTCTCAAAAAAAAACAAAAACCAATGATATTTTATTATTTAGGACATCATATTATTTAGTACAGTTGTGGCTTAAATAGTTCTTAAAAGCTTTAATTTAAAATAATATTTTATTGGCCGCCATTTTTGCCAAGTGCATTCACGTTGAAGTACTTGTTGAAATATGGCGTACTTATAGGTAGTGTCCAAATAGGACCATGTTTCCGTAATGTCAATAAAATTTGCCCCCAAACTGTCCATCCCAACACATTTGAAATTAGAAGAAATAACCAAAAATTCACTGAAATATCAACTACAATGTTTCTTTTTTTTTTGTTTAATAGAAATGATACATTTGCTCTTGCTTTCATAAATTCCCTCAATTTCCTCTGAGTAATGTATATTTCATTTTCACACGTCGATAGTATTAAATAAGATGACGGCTTATTATTATTTTGCATGGCCACCCTAAGATACACAGTTTGCTATCCACATTACATATTGGACAGCACTAGTAACCCCATATCCCCTGCGATGAATGAACCCTAATGTAACGAATTATTATACTGCATTGTTGCCAGATCTAATATTTTTTCGCCAGATCCACCGCTCCTAAAAGATGTCAATGTCGATAGCAGCCATCAACGTGATTAATTCCCGTTTGTGAAAAACTAATAAACTTTCCAATACAATTACCGGCAGAGCAAGCACGCTGTTTCAGTTATTATATTTGAGTTGAGGCGTTTTATCATGATCATGCTCGTGCGCCTCGCCAAATCGTTTCTAAATATTAAAAAATCCATCTTCGAAGTGAGGCAAATTGAATTTCTATATTTAGACGGACGTAACGAGCAGCGCGACACGGATTTCTGGCGTCCTCTCGCTAAACTTTATACAGATATTTTATCTGCCTTATTTATATGCCAGCAACGACGTCGAACAAATGGAATATTTAGCCGTTTGTTTTAAGGGTGCCGTATTTTTGAAATAGTGTTTTTTACAAATGCAATTAATTTTAGGCATTTAAGAACTGAATATTATAAAATTTGGCAATTAACAGCAATGTTTTCTCATGCCACCTGCGAATATTCAAAGGTATCCAAGTAAATCGAATATAATAAATAACAGTATCCGTCACGTTGCTATACATGTAAGCCATTTTTGACATTTGACAAACTAATGTGAACATTATCGTAAAAACGTTAATACTACAATCAGATTTCGGAATCGCCTGCGTTCCGATGGCGCTAGAGACAAATTCAATATATTTTTTCTCGGACACCGTATCTAAAACCGGTGTGAAGTTAGCAGCTAAAAGTTAGCAGCCAATTTACCGAGAATACCCGAACACCCATAGGCGTACGCACAGAACGCAGCACGCAGCTATGGAAATAATAAATAAGGGAACAGGTAGCAAAACATTTTAGCATTAAAAACGAGACTGGCAATGTAGTGACATAATGCTCATTAACTTACAAGGTGTTTATCTAAGGGTAGCAACACCCACCCTTAAACAGGGAAAAATTTAAACGATAGAAGGGAATGAATAGCCACCTAGGGAATTATCACAGGGGAAGATAATATGGTTATACAACACATACTAGGAGCAAATTCATTTGGGGGGCATCTAAGGGTAGCAGAAGCCTCCCTTAAACAGGAAAAAAATCGGAAACGTTGGAAGGAAATGAATAGCCGCCCAGCAAATCACACCTGGGGAAGATAATATGGTTATGAAACACATATTAGGAGCACATCCATTTCGGGGCCGTCTAAGGGTAGGAAAGTTCACCCTTGAACATGAAAAAAATTTAAAACGTTAGAAGGAAATGAATAGCCGCCTTGGAAATCGCATCAGGGGGAGATAATATGGTTATGAAACACATATTAGGAGCACATCCATTTCGAGGACGTCTAAGGGTAGCAAAGCCCACCCTTAAACATGAAAAAAATTGGAAACGTTGGAAGGAAATGAATAGCCACACTGCAAATCACACCAGGGGAAGACAGTATGGTTATGAAACACATATTAAGAGCACATCCATTTCGGGGCCGTTTAAGGGAAGCAAAGCCCACCCTTAAACATGAAAAAAATCGGAAACGTTGGAAGGAAATGAATAGCCACCCTGCAAATCACACCAGGGGAAGATAGTATGGTTATGAAACACATATTAAGAGCACATCCATTTCGGGGCCGTCTAAGGGTAGCAAAGCCCACCCTCAAACATGAAAAAAATCGGAAACGTTGGAAGGAAATGAATAGCCACCCTGCAAATCACACCAGGGGAAGATAATATGGTTATGAAACACATACTAGGAGTACATCCATTTCGGGGCCGTCTAAGGGTAGCAAAGCCCACCCTTAAACATGAAAAAAATTTGAAACGTTAGAAGGAAATGAATAGCCACCTTAGAAATCACATCAGGGGGCGATAATATGATTATGAAAGACATATTAAGAGCACATCCATTTCGGGGCCGTCTAAGGGTAGCAAAGCCCACCCTTAAACATGAAAAAAATCGGAAACGTTGGAAGGAAATGAATAGCCACCCTGCAAATCACATCAGGGGAAGATAGTATGGTTATGAAACACATATTAAGAGCACATCCATTTCGGGGCCGTCTAAGGGTAGCAAAGCCCACCCTTAAACATGAAAAAAATCGGATACGTTGGAAGGAAATGAATAGCCACCCTGCAAATCACACCAGGGGAAGATAATATGGTTATGAAACACATACTAGGAGTACATCCATTTCGGGGCCGTCTAAGGGTAGCAAAGCCCACCCTTAAACATGAAAAAAATTTGAAACGTTAGAAGGAAATGAATAGCCACCTTAGAAATCACATCAAGGGGCGATAATATGATTATGAAAGACATATTAAGAGCACATCCATTTCGGGGCCGTCTAAGGGTAGCAAAGCCCACCCTTAAACATGAAAAAAATCGGAAACGTTGGAAGGAAATGAATAGCCACCCTGCAAATTACACCAGGGGAAGATAATATGGTTATGAAACACATACTAGGAGTACATCCATTTCGGGGCCGTCTTAGGGTAGCAAAGCCCACCCTTAAACACGAAAAAAATTTGAAACGTTAGAAGGAAATGAATAGCCACCTTAGAAATCACATCAGGGGGCGATAATATGATTATGAAAGACATATTAAGAGCACATCCATTTCGGGGCCGTCTAAGGGTAGCAAAGCCCACCCTTAAACATGAAAAAAATCGGAAACGTTGGAAGGAAATGAATAGCCACCCTGCAAATCACACCAGGGGAAGATAGTATGGTTATGAAACACATATTAAGAGCACATCCATTTCGGGGCCGTCTAAGGGTAGCAAAGCCCACCCTTAAACAGGAAAAAAATCGGAAACGTTGGAAGGAAATGAATAGCCGCCCAGCAAATCACACCTGGGGAAGATAATATGGTTATGAAACACATATTAGGAGCACATCCATTTCGGGGCCGTCTAAGGGTAGCAAAGCCCACCCTTAAACATGAAAAAAATTTGAAACGTTAGAAGGAAATGAATAGCCACCTTAGAAATCACATCAAGGGGCGATAATATGATTATGAAAGACATATTAAGAGCACATCCATTTCGGGGCCGTCTAAGGGTAGCAAAGCCCACCCTTAAACATGAAAAAAATCGGAAACGTTGGAAGGAAATGAATAGCCACCCTGCAAATCACACCAGGAGAAGAAACACATATTAGGAGCACATCCATTTCGGGGCCGTCTAAGGGTAGCAAAGCCCACCCTTAAACATGAAAAAAATTTGAAACGTTAGAAGGAAATGAATAGCCACCTTAGAAATCACATCAAGGGGCGATAATATGATTATGAAACACATATTAGGAGTACATCCATTTCGGGGCTGTCTAAGGGTAGCAAAGCCCACCCTTAAACATGAAAAAAATTTGAAACGTTAGAAGGAAATGAATAGCCACCTTAGAAATCACATCAGGGGGCGATAATATGATTGTGAAACACATATTAAGAGCACATCCATTTCGGGGCCGTCTAAGGGTAGCAAAGCCCACCCTTAAACATGAAAAAAATCGGAAACGTTGGAAGGAAATGAATAGCCACCCCGCAAATCACACCAGGGGAAGATAGTATGGTTATGAAACACATATTAAGAGCACATCCATTTCGGGGCCGACTAAGGGTAGCAAAGCCCACCCTTAAACATGAAAAAAATCGGAAACGTTGGAAGGAAATGAATAGCCACCCTGCAAATCACACCAGGGGAAGATAATATGGTTATGAAACACATACTAGGAGTACATCCATTTCGGGGCCGTCTAAGGGTAGCAAAGCCCACCCTTAAACATGAAAAAAATTTGAAACGTTAGAAGGAAATGAATAGCCACCTTAGAAATCACATCAAGGGGCGATAATATGATTATGAAAGACATATTAAGAGCACATCCATTTCGGGGCCGTCTAAGGGTAGCAAAGCCCACCCTTAAACATGAAAAAAATCGGAAACGTTGGAAGGAAATGAATAGCCACCCTGCAAATCACACCAGGGGAAGATAATATGGTTATGAAACATATATTAGGAGCACATCCATTTCGGGGCCGTCTAAGGGTAGCAAAACCCACCCTTAAACATGAAAAAATCGGAAACGTTGGAAGGAAATGAATAGCCACCCTGCAAATCACACCAGGGGAAGATAGTATGGTTATGAAACACATATAAAGAGCACATCCATTTCGGGGCCGTCTAAGGGTAGCAGAAGCCTCCCTTAAACAGGAAAAAAATCGGAAACGTTGGAAGGAAATGAATAGCCGCCCTGCAAATCACACCAGGGGAAGGTAATATGGTTATGAAACACATATTAGGAGCACATCCATTTCGGGGCCGTCTAAGGGTAGCAAAACCCACCCTTAAACATGAAGAAAATCGGAAACGTTGGAAGGAAATGAATAGCCACCCTGCAAATCACACCAGGGGAAGATAGTATGGTTATGAAACACATATTAAGAGCACATCCATTTCGGGGCCGTCTAAGGGTAGCAAAGCCCACCCTTAAACATGAAAAAAATCGGAAACGTTGGAAGGAAATGAATAGCCACCCTGCAAATCACACCAGGGGAAGATAGTATGGTTATGAAACACATATTAAGAGCACATCCATTTCGGGGCCGTCTAAGGGTAGCAAAGCCCACCCTTAAACATGAAAAAAATCGGAAACGTTGGAAGGAAATGAATAGCCACCCTGCAAATCACACCAGGGGAAGATAATATGGTTATGAAACACATATTAGGAGTACATCCATTTCGGAGCCGTCTAAGGGTAGCAAAGCCCACCCTTAAACATGAAAAAAATCGGAAACGTTGGAAGGAAATGAATAGCCACCCTGCAAATTACATCAGGGGAAGATAATATGGTTATGAAGCACATATTAAGAGCACATCCATTTCGGGGCCGTCTAAGGGTAGCAAAGCCCACCCTTAAACATGAAAAAAATCGGAAACGTTGGAAGGAAATGAATAGCCACCCCGCAAATCACACCAGGGGAAGATAGTATGGTTATGAAACACATATTAAGAGCACATCCATTTCGGGGCCGACTAAGGGTAGCAAAACCCACCCTTAAACATGAAAAAATCGGAAACGTTGGAAGGAAATGAATAGCCACACTGCAAATCACACCAGGGGAAGATAGTATGGTTATGAAACACATATTAAGAGCACATCCATTTCGGGGCCGTCTAAGGATAGCAGAAGCCTCCCTTAAACAGGAAAAAAATCGGAAATGTTGGAAGGAAATGAATAGCAGCCCTGCAAATCACACCAGGGGAAGATAATATGGTTATGAAACACATATTAGGAGCACATCCATTTCGGGGCCGTCTAAGGGTAGGAAAGTTCACCCTTGAACATGAAAAAAAATTAAAACGTTAGAAGGAAATGAATAGCCACCTTGGAAATCGCATCAGGGGGAGATAATATGGTTATGAAACACATATTAGGAGCACATCCATTTCGGGGACGTCTAAGGGTACCAAAACCCACCCTTAAACATGTAAACGTGTTTCATAATCATATTATCGCCCTCTGATGTGATTTCTAAGTTGGTTATTCAATTCCTTCTAACGTTTCAAATTTTTTTCATGTTTAAGGGTGGGCTTTGCTACCCTAAGACGGCCCCGAAATGGATGTACTCCTAATATGTGTTTCATAACCATATTATCTTCCCCTGGTGTGATTTGCAGGGCGGCTATTCATTTCCTTCCAACATTTCCGATTTTTTTCCTGTTTAAGGGAGGCTTCTGCTACCCTTAGACGGCCCCGAAATGGATGTACTCCTAATATGTGTTTCATAACCATATTATCTTCCCCTGGTGTGATTTGCAGGGTGGCTATTCATTTCCTTCCAACGTTTCCGATTTTTTTAATGTTTAAGGGTGGGCTTTGCTACCCTTAGACGGCCCCGAAATGGATGTGCTCCTGATATGTGTTTCATAATCATACTATCTTCCTCTGGTGTGATTTGCAGGGTGGCTATTCATTTCCTTCCAACGTTTCCGATTTTTTTCATGTTTAAGGGTGGGCTTTGCTACCCTTAGACGGCCCCGAAATGGATGTGCTCTTAATATGTGTTTCATAACCATACTATCTTCCCCTGGTGTGATTTGCAGGGTGGCTATTCATTTCCTTCCAACGTTTCCGATTTTTTTCATGTTTAAGGGTGGGCTTTGCTACCCTTAGACGGCCCCGAAATGGATGTGCTCTTAATATGTGTTTCATAACCATACTATCTTCCCCTGGTGTGATTTGCAGGGTGGCTATTCATTTCCTTCCAACGTTTCCGATTTTTTTCATGTTTAAGGGTAGGCTTTGCTACCCTTAGACGGCCCCGAAATGGATGTGCTCTTAATATGTGTTTCATAACCATACTATCTTCCCCTGGTGTGATTTGCAGGGTGGCTATTCATTTCCTTCCAACGTTTCCGATTTTTTTCATGTTTAAGGGTGGGCTTTGCTACCCTTAGACGGCCCCGAAATGGATGTGCTCTTAATATGTGTTTCATAACCATACTATCTTCCCCTGGTGTGATTTGCAGGGTGGCTATTCATTTCCTTCCAACGTTTCCGATTTTTTTCATGTTTAAGGGTGGGCTTTGCTACCCTTAGACGGCCCCGAAATGGATGTGCTCTTAATATGTGTTTCATAACCATACTATCTTCCCCTGGTGTGATTTGCAGGGTGGCTATTCATTTCCTTCCAACGTTTCCGATTTTTTTCATGTTTAAGGGTGGGCTTTGCTACCCTTAGACGTCCCCGAAATGGATGTGCTCTTAATATGTGTTTCATAACCATACTATCTTCCCCTGGTGTGATTTGAAGGGTGGCTATTCATTTCCTTCCAACGTTTCCGATTTTTTTCATGTTTAAGGGTGGGCTTTGCTACCCTTAGACGGCCCCGAAATGGATGTGCTCTTAATATGTGTTTCATAACCATACTATCTTCCCCTGGTGTGATTTGCAGGGTGGCTATTCATTTCCTTCCAACGTTTCCGATTTTTTTCATGTTTAAGGGTGGGCTTTGCTACCCTTAGACGGCCTCGAAATGGATGTGCTCCTAATATGTGTTTCATAACCATATTATCTTCCCCTGGTGTGATTTGCTGGGCGGCTATTCATTTCCTTCCAACGTTTCCAATTTTTTTCCTGTTTAAGGGAGGCTTCTGCTACCCTTAGATGCCCCCCAAGTGAATTTGCTCCTAGTATGTGTTGTATAACCATATTATCTTCCCCTGTGATAATTCCCTAGGTGGCTATTCATTCCCTTCTATCGTTTAAATTTTTTCCCTGTTTAAGGGTGGGTGTTGCTACCCTTAGATAAACACCTTGTAAGTTAATGAGCATTATGTCACTACATTGCCAGTCTCGTTTTTAATGCTAAAATGTTTTGCTACCTGTTCCCTTATTTAATATTTCCATAGCTGCGTGCTGCGTTCTGTGCGTACGCCTATGGGTGTTCGGGTATTCTCGGTAAATTGGCTGCTAACTTTTAGCTGCTAACTTCACACCGGTGTATCTAAAGATATTAAAAATTTTATTTTACAATTTAGACTCCATTTTTCATAACGTAGATACGCCCTGTATAGCAATTTTTTAAGAAGTTATATTGGAATGGTGAAAGAATAAAAAGAAAGAATAAAATTTAATAAGCAATTTTATGTGCAAGTAACAAAAAATAATTATAACGAATGTAGTCCGAAAATAATTAAAGGCATACAATTTTATTTTATTTAAATATTCATTTTTCAAAATAAATTGTCTTATATAGATAAACTGATTATCTTCCCATTAAACAGGTAACATATATAATATTTATACATAGTTAAAATTGCTGCAAAAGCATAAAGTACAGATTGGTCGAGGTAATAAAAGACAGTGAGAAACAAATGTTGGTATATTTGTCTTAATGTAAGAAATATATGTTGTTAAATGTCAAAAACACTATTACTAAATAAAAAAAAATAACCTTGCAAAAAAAAGTTATTGATATCAAGGAAATAGCAGTTAAAACTAAAAAAACTACAAATATCAACCAAAGATAATTGCACATCACATTTTAATATCACAATTAATTATTATTGATGTTTGTTTTAATCAACGACTCAACTCTTCCTTTAGAACTATCAATTAAAAATGTATTTATGACATTTATGCCCACCTTATTTAATAATTTTTACATTCTGTGACATAAATACATGTTTGCTCTTGTTTCATATTTTAGAGAATTCTTTTCAAATAATAAAGTATATAGTAATGCTTAATTGATTATTAATGATCTTAAAAGCACGATTTGTAATTTGCAATAGAATCTTAGCTACTTTTAATTTGTGGTCAGATAGATCCACGATTATGACTGCCATATGCTATGCTATGCTGAATAATGTAACAAAGGTATCAAATTTACTTCAAAAAGAAGAAAACGCATCATAAATAATAAACAACCGGCGAGCTTCTAAGTAAATAGTGTTCGCAGCGTTGCCACATAGACCTTTACATTACAAAATTGATAAGTATAAATTAAGTATAGTTTTCGTGATGTTAAATATTTGGAGAAAATGTGAACTTAAATGTTTCTGATACTTTAAAACCATTATGGATTCCTTGCTTGAACAGACCTATTATTATATTATTATTTATTTATTCTGCGTTGCAACGCAAGGTAAATTTGCGTTCATGTGCGTTGACCCTAAGGCGTATCCATACTCGCTTTGAAATAACCTTTACCAAATTTAACTGGGCTGAATTGATACATACATTTTTAAATTGTGTTATGAAATTTTACTGTAACACGAACGGGTAGATTGAAAAAAATCATATTACGTTTAACAAGGTAAATTGCTGTAATCATGCGAAAGCAAATATGTACCTATTAAATTTAATTGGAATATGGGAGTATTCGATAGCGTTTTCACATGCAAAGTTTGAAGAATTTTGTTAGTCGTTTCATAATTATTCTGGTAGAAGTCGGGGAATTGCGTCTCTTAATAGATCTGGAGTCAACTTACTAATGTAAATATTAAAATGTTTGCAGAAATGACGCCGAAACCGAAAAAGGAAAAGTTTAGAAAAAGTTTCAGCACCATAAGGGATTTATTTAAAACATATTCACTATTAGTCCAGGGAAGTTAGTAAAAATGTCCGTTATTCCGGTCGATTTTGATCTAAATGCCCTAGACGATATAGAATATAAGTGCCGATAATAAAGGCGCTTGTATATCTGACCAAACACAACAAACTGAAGAAAAAAATGTCTGAAACAAATAGTACCAAACGTGCTATCGACTTCAACCTTGGACTGAAATTAAAAGAGAATTTAGAAAAACGTTGCCAGTTTTCGAGTTATAACTAAATTCCCGCAACTTAACTGCCACACCTCGTATATTTTCAAAATGTGTTAAAAAATGTTACTATAACAGGAACGAGTAAATTGAAAAAAAAGTTAAGTTTAACAAGGAAAATTACTGTAGTCATGCCAAAGGAAATATGTACTTATTAAATTTAATTGAAACATGTGAGTATTCGATAGTGTTTTCACATGCAAGTATGAAGAATTTAGGTAGTCTTTTCATAATAATTATTTTTGGCAGAAGTCGGGGAATTGCGGCTATTGACAGAACCGGAGTCAGTTTACTAATGTAAACATTAAAATATTTGCAGAAATGATATTGTAACACCGTAACATTATACTTAATACTAACGGTAAAACTTAAAAGTACCTAAAAAATGAAAGTTTAAAATTTTGAGAAAGTTTCAGCATCATATAGAATTTATTTAAAACATATCATTATAGGTGATTCAGAACTTATCTGAACAAAAATTGGAAATATTAAACATTCAACATGTACAAGGTAATACAAAAAAAAAAATCATTCTGAAAACTATTTAAAAATATTTAATTGCACGCCACTGGAATCTGATCTACTGTAATGGAGTGACAATGCAAACTGGCGAAGACACAAATCGCATGAAAAAACCTCCGAAATTCTGTGATTACTGATTAAACCGACACCGGCGCAAAAAAGATTTAAAGCGTTTTTACTTTAAAATATATTTAAGTTTAGTTCTGACCAAAGTGACATGTCTTTAAAATGAATACAATTTTGTTACACTAATTTTGAAGAATTGCGGTACTCGAACACTATTAGAAACATGAAATTTATAAAAAAAAATAGCACATACCTTATTACAAAAAATGTTCAAAATTTTCTCCCTCGACTTGTACAAATATTTGGGCATGCCTTACCCAATGTTTCTCCTGGTAAATCTTCGACGCTTTCCACTTCGGTACCGTACACCCCACAAAAATAAGTCAAGAGGGTTTAAATCGGGAGACCACGCAGGCAATACGGATTCACTCCGTCCAATCTACCTTACTCCGTGCATTTGATGGGGATAATATCGTGCATTTTTTAGAGGACGCAATTTTATTGTTTAGATGTGAGGGGGGGGTCAAAAAAAGCTTAACTTGAAGTTTGTGGGGTCGCAACCCTCCAACTTCGGCCGCCATCTTGGAAAAGGAGGTTAAATTGTTTTTAGCATTTATCAGGTAAACTATTGGCCACATAATTTTTTTTTAAAGACATTTTTTATTGCAAATTGAATCCTCTATAATTTTAGTCCAGTAACTTTCTGTTGTAAAATCAAAAATAACAAAGATATTAAAGAAAAACAATCAAAATTTTTGGACAAATTTTCTTTTGAATGCCATAATTTATTTATTGTTTTATTTAAAAAATGACATCAGAGCATTTTTGTAGAGTGGTTTTCAACGAAGAATTTTTATTATATACTTTTTTTATTATATTCATTAGTTTGGGTTTTACAGCGCTGTGAAGTGAACACTAATTTTCCCTGTGGTTCATTGAAAAGTTGCATTTGGGGTTGCATTTTTTAGAGGACGCAATTTTATTGTTTAGATGTGAGGGGGGGGGAGGTCAAAAAAAGCTTAACTTGAAGTTTGTGGGGTTGCAACCCTCCAACTTCGGCCGCCATCTTGGAAAAAGGGGGTTAATTGTTTTTAGCATTTATCAGATTAAATTATTGGTCATAAAAAAATTTTTAAAAACGTTTTTTATTGCAAATTGAATCCTCTGCAATTTTAGTCTAGTAACTTTTTGTTGTAAAATCAAAAATAACAAAGATATTAAAGGTGGTGGTGGTGGGGAAAAGAGTCAATAACTATTAAATAACAATATTCTATCTATAATAAAAAACATTATTACATAAATAATTAAAAATTATGCCATATCATTGATATAAATTTATACTTATCAGTAACGAAAATTAGTGTTCACTTCACAGCGCTGTGAAACCCAAACTAATGAATATAATAAAAAAAGTATATAATAAAAATTCTTCGTTGAAAACCACTCTACAAAAATGTTCTTGTGTAATTTTTTTTTTAAATAAAAAAAAATAAATAAATTATGGCGTCCAAAAGAAAATTTGTCCAAAAATTTGATTGTTTTTCTTTAATATCTTTGTTATTTTAGATTTTACAACAAAAAGTTACTGGACTAAAATTGTAGTGGATTCAATTGGCAATAAAAAATATTTTAAAAAAAATTTTGTATGACCAATAATTTACCTGATAAATGCTAAAAACAATTTAAACTCCTTTTTCCAAGATGATGGCCAAACCTCGAGGGTTGTGACCCCACAAACTTCAACTTAAGCTTTTTTTGACCCCCCCCCCCCTTCACATCTAAACAATAAAATTGCGTCCTCTAAAAAATACAACCCCAAATGTAACTTTTCAATGGACATGTAAAAACCACATGCGCTGTCGGACAGGTAAGAGTGTATTTTCAAGATGGGCGGGCAGGTCATTACGAATAAATTTAAGATATTGTAAACCATCCTTACGATTGTTCTATATGAACGATCCAATTAACTCTGTATAAGTTCTTAAAATTACGGCACTCACATTTCGGACACCCTGTGTAATGAGAAACTCTGTACTCGTATGACCTTTTCCTTCTGCCGGTACAAAAATAAACGTGTCAAGCCCATTCGCGCTACAACATAATTGTGGGTAAAAGCGACAAAACCGGCCATTGGCGGCCGTTTATGCCCCTTGCGAGCGCCGTAGGTGTCTTTGAGGGCAAGACTGTCGTCAGTCGTTTCCCCTCGGGCCGAGCTCCCTCTATTAAAGGAAGAAAAACGCAATTTGGACCGAAATAAAATGAAATTTATGACATTTTTTACCGTCTGGTGGGGACGTTATATAATATTTGTTTTGCCAGAAAAAAGAATATTGCTTAAAGCAGGGGTTCTTAAATTGAGAATCGAGGCGTTCTGCTGAAAATGTAATAAACATAATAATTTGACGAAATCTGTTCCTTTCGACTGTCTCCTACTTTTAATTTGTCGAACTTTACCTCCTTATTAATTCAGGGACTTTAAACAATCAACTGAGGATTCATTACGTATTCAGTTTTGTTGAGAAATTTTACAGTAAAATAAATTCAGTGCTTGCGGCTCATGTCCCGAGGAAATCTTGTAAATCTCCTTCGTACTTTGATTTAATGAACAAATTATTGTTCTTATAAGTAGATCAAAAAATATTCAATGAATTTAACTCACTTGAAGATTATTTCATGCTTCAGTGTTGTTTAAATATAAAAGCAAAATTAAACATTTTGAAAAAACCCACGACGGTTAAAATGTAATTAAAAAAGGATAAAATAATTAAAAAAAAAACCGACTTAAAGAATTTATGTAACTAGAGATAATATACGTAAAAAGGTTAGATAAGTAGATAAGTATACTCGCGTCAAGAATTCAGACGTCTTACGTCACGGCTGACGTTACACATTTGTTTTTATTGTCAACGTAATTTTTGATATTTTGTCGCGTTAAAAACAATAATTTTTTGCAATTTAGTGCAATATATAATGCAAACTTTTAGTGTAGTATATGGTTTTATTACTATCAGTTGCAATTTCTTAAATAGTTTAATGAAAATATAATGAATTATTCATTTGTTCGTATGACGTAAGTCGTTTGAATTCTTGTCGCGAGATATCAGTTTTCATAGCACTTCCCTATGTGCCTATTTGGTTCTCGAAGATGTAGATATGGCAACAACATATTCAACTCCCTATGAACTTAATAAAAAACCAAAGAAAATCCGTCGGTTTAAACGGTATTAATTCTTCATAATACTTCAGTATGTGTGACGCATATTCTAGTGAAAGTGAAATTACCAGAGGGAGATATAGTCAATTTTTTTGTAAATTTTCCGCAAATATGCCAGTCTATGTACACTTTTTAAATTCCAACTTTGACACCCTGTATCTTTTTTATTTTTAACATTTTATTACGACAAGTTGGCTTAAATCGTAATATTTTGAAGTGAAAAATCTAGTATATCTCCACGGGCCACCCTGCATAAGGATTTTCAAAAATTGTGAATTTTCCTATATGTACTCTACCACAGACAACCTAGACTGCAATATAGGGCCAAGCCAGTGAAGCCTTCCGTCGGCCTAACCTCGGCCTTTATGGAGAAGTGCATTGTTGACAATTGCAATAGCCGATCAGATCGGAATAGTGATGAAATTTCATTTTTTAGGTAAGTAATAATTAGAAATAATGGAACACGTTTTATGGCATTAAACGGCTCTGCGCAGGCGTTGTGCTAATATTTCCAGTATCGGCTCTGTGTTTTTTACTGCCCATATGTTTAACAATTATTCTTAGCGAGGTAATGGTTTATTAAATAATACCATGTGGAACATTTTGGTGATGCGTATACTGGCATCTTGGAAATTATAAGAGATACGAAAATCGGCAGTTGGGGGAAAATTCTGTTGCTAACTTAATGACGCTTGCAACTAGATCTAGGTTTTTGAGTTATTTTGAAAAGAAGTTAATATGGCGTTATTCGTCTGTAACTTTTTTATTTAGAGAACTTTTTAAAATATGAAAACACTTTTTCCGCAGAAAGTTTTAATGCCATTAAACCTGCTTCTTTATTTCTGATTATTACTTAGCTAAAAAATTAAATTTCATCACTATTCCGATCTGATCGGCTATTACAATTGTCAACAATGCACTTCCCCATAATTACACAGTGATGAGAACTTATTAGAGCAATTTCTGAAAAATATGTAGATGTAAGAATAAATCATAAAACAAAATTATTCAATTCCTTAAAAGGCACAAAGCAACAAGTATTAAATAAAGTAATGCTATTTAAAGGGCAATAAAGATTTTAATATAACTAGAATTTTATTTTAAACCCTGATTTAAAAATATTTCACAAAACTTCTCAAAATAATTAAATATTTTATGTTAGTTTATTAAAAATATATTCCTTTCTATTTCACATTACTTTTAAATAAGAATTATTAACTTTTTTAAAATTTCATCAAATATTATAATAATATACATTTTACTCTGTCAAAAGAGGGCGGAGCCAAACTGCCGCACACACTCCACCGCTCCCCTGTCGAGGCTTCATTGATATAGTTGTATTGAATAGCATGGGTACAGTCTAGGCGGTCTGTGTACTCTACTGTATGTCCTCGTCTCGCAACTGGGTTAATCCTGCGGGATATTGTAATCTAAGTAAATGAATAAAATATATGTATAAATAAATGCATCTGACGGTTTAGAATTTCAGGGACATCGTATTGATCTTCCTGGAAATCTCAGTGGAACCTTCGTTATTTATTTACAGCGCCCTCCATCATCGTCCTGAAATATCCGTTTCATGCGAGGCAACATTAATAATACGCCCAATAACCTGTCTAATTATTTTTTCGGCGAAATTACGCCATCCTCTAATCGATAATAATAATACGCCGTACCTGCTAATAATGAATAATGCGAGCGCGAGTCGAATATCGCGTGGAATCTGCTCCAAGTCTAATTATTGCAGATACGCTAGACGCCATCAGAACCAACGTCCATTTTTCACCCAGCTAATTATTTTATGTCGGATAGGGACTCGATTCTGGAACCTCTATCGGTGCATGTCGTATACAACTTTCTGAGAATCTTTATTAAAATATTCAAATTGATATTCTCGAATGTCGCATTCCAAAATTTAGTAGAATTTGCATTTGGAGTAGTTTCAGCCACTCGACTTTGGAGGTCGTATGTGAGAAAACGTAAAATATCTCATCTGTCATCCTTATATTAAATAAATAATCACAAATTTTTTAAAAACGACTAAGCAGAAGCAAATTTTCTATTTATTATAGAAACAAGCACAAAATGGTCGCAACAGAAGAAATATTTTATAATGCGTTTGATTTAGACTAAAAATGGTTAGATTGTCTAAAGACTTGGTAAATGATTTGAGATAATTACCGTTTTTATTGCTGAAAAAAAAACTCGCGCTTCAACAATTAAGTGTAAAAGTCAGACGGTTGTATTCATAGTCTGTCTGCAGTCGCCGGAGAGCGATCTCCGTCCGGAAATTATGCGAATTTTATAATGAAATTCAAATAATTCTAAAATTCTCAAAATCCTGGTATTTTTCGCGCATTAGTGAATTTTACGCCAGAACTTGACACACTAGAAGTTTGTCATTAGAAAAAAAATTACTTCAGTACTGAACGTGCTGTTATGTATGAGATCCTGGCAACGCGGTTTCGCTTTAACACTGTAACGCGTCAAATTTGTAGCGTACCAGGAGCGCCCTATTACCTATTGTTATGGGTTGATTTGCCTCTCTTTTGAAAGTTCGAGTAAATATTTTTTTCGAAAATTAATGAATCACCCAATAGATTCCATCAATTTTCGTAATGAAATTGGCTGTATACAGGGTGAATCTTAAATAAGTACAAATATTTTAACCAGCAGTATAGTTTTGTGTGTAGAACACATAATTAATAGTTTTTTTACAAAAAAATCAGAAATAAAAAAGTGAAATTTTAAATAAATTTCGTAATTTTTCAGTAGAAAACTTGTTGAGGACCGCTGGCCTAGACCGACCCTTCATACTTTTATGAGTCATAGTGCTGCAGACTGAACGTGTGGTTCACAGTGTTGCCAGTATTACACAAATGTCTTTCCTTGAAGGAAGAAAAAATCTCAACTTTTAGCGAATTTTGTCAAGTGTAACATTTTATATTATTTTTTATTATCAAACTGTCATTGACTGTCATGACAGATTATCGGAAGCCCAAGTCAAACTTGTTAACCCCACATAATGCATGAAAATAGCAATAAAATTTGCTAAAAGTTGACATTTTTTCCATTTTAAATAAAAAACGCGTGCATAGTTTTTCGTTATTCTTAAAACTTAAAATAACTTAAGGAAATTGTGTTTTGTGTCCCTTTCTAACAGTGTACAATGACATTTAACTTGTGAAATGTGGATTACTGATTAAATAGTTAATTTTTTAACAAACAGGTAAGCTTGTGTGCACGTTTATGTATAATTTTTGAACATTGGACATAGTAATATCACGTAATATCTTCCTAAATATTTTACGGTAGTATTGAACTTGCGGAAATTCATTTTTAATCGTTGAAGTATAGTAAGGTTAGTTCAGATGTTAAAATTTATGTTAATATTGCTGCGTATCATACTACATACCCAATTTTACTGTACTTATGCTTAAAACAAGTATTTTTAAAATAGAACTATTACGTTAAAGGAAACGTAATATTTATATTGGAGGAGATATGGCAACCTCGCAACAAATCATATGTTTCATTACGTTGTTGGATGAAAAATCAGCCAGCGGTCCTCAAAATGTGGGTATTTTTTTAAAAAATTAATATCTCCGTAAATTTTTAAAAATGGCTTTCACAAGACTGATTTAAATGACGAACTACACCAGCAGTTAAAATATTTGTACTTATTTAAGATTCACCCTGTATAGGGGTGTGCATTAAAATAACAACTAATTAGCAAGAAAAGCTTTTGTCGAAACGTTGTTTCCGTCTGAATAAGGTGGATTAAACAAATTATTTCCCGAAAAGTTGCGCACTAATTCTATTAAGTCGATTCGTCCGCTTTCTCCTCTACGGTCGGTCGGAGTAGGCTTTGAAGTCCTCCGGAGATAACCCGGTTACCCTATTGATTAAAGGGGACCTGAAAAATTGCCTACCTGTTTGATGTAAATGACTTTGGCTGACGTATCCGGGGACCGGGGTCATCCGAGTATGAATCATCCTATGCTGGGGCCGCTCTAAATTGACGTTACACATTATTAAATGTCTCTTCCGCGAGGCGGGTCGAAGTTTAGTGTACTAGAGACGGTAAATGAGTCCTTAATTATATTGTCGGGGAAGGTTTCCATTATGGTGATACAATGGAGGAAGAATTCGTACGCAGGACTTGTTGGGTGAACATATGTATATAAAGCTGTTGACATGCCGTTCAGACTCAGAGCTGCGTTATATTCTTCCACTCCTTTCTGTTCTTCGCCTTTCTTTTCCGGTCCGTTACATTTTTAATTCCTTAGGACTATTATCATTGCCTCTCTCCATCGCTTGGCCTTCTTCTTTTTTCTTGTAGTTAGGTTTACTCCCTACATTTTTTTTTAACTATCCTTTCATCTTCCATACGTTCTAGATGCGTTCTGAGCCACTGCACTCTTCTGGCTTTTACAACTTCGTCTATTTTTGGTGCCTGGTACATTGCATATACTTCCTCATTATTTCTTCTTACATAGCCTTCGCTCGTCTTCTTTCTTCCTAGAATTCTTCTTAAGATCTTCCTTTCCCACCTTAACAGGTGACTTCTTATTGAGGATCCGAGTTTCACTGCCATACAGCGCTGTTGGCCTAAAAAAATTGTTTTGTACACTCTAAATTTTACTCCCCTGGACAAATTTTTTGATTTCATTAAGTGGTTGACTGCTACCGAACTTCTGTTTGCTTTTAGTATTCTTCTATTAATTTCTTGCTCCTCATCACACTTAGCTGTTACCAGCGTCCCCAAATACAAATATTTTTGAACTTCCTCAAACTCCACCTCTCCGTGCTGCGTTCTCAATTTGAAATTGGTATCTTTATTTGTTTTTGTTCTCCTATTCTCAAAAGCTTACTTTTCTCTTGATTTATCTGCAGTCCCACTTTACGTGCTTCCTCCACAAGTTTTCTCGATACTTATTCTAATTCCCCTCTTCCTTCCTACCTCTTGCAATTAGGGCCACATCATCTGCATAACTTACTATTTTGTCATTTTTAAACAATATGTGTCCTTCTCTGTTCAACTGACTATCTCGTATGACCTTTTCTAGTCTTGTCTCAGTCCTGTATCAATAGTAAGACCTTCCGAATATTCACCTTTTATTTGTACTTTGCTTTTAGTATTTTGTAAGGTAATTTTCAATAGCCTAATCAGTTTGGTTGGTGTCCTTTTGACAGAATCATATGCTTTCCTGAATCCCATAAATAGTATGGAATAAGGATTGCCTTCACCATACAGATTTGGTCCTTTGTTGACCTCCCCTTTCTAAAACTTGCTTGATACTCCCCTATCTGTAGCTCTGCTATAGGTTCAATTCTTTGTTTTATTAACGTTGCCATGATTTTATACCCTATATCTGGCAATAATATACTTCTATAGTTTCTGCAGTCTTTTACAGCTCCCTTTTTTAAAATTGGTATAATCATAGTATCTCTCCAATCTTCAGGCATACATTCTCTTCCCCAAATCTTTAGGACTATTTCGTATATTCCTTGTCTTAAAACCTTTCCTATATACTTCATGTTCTCTGCCGTTTTTCCTTAAAGTTTTGTTATTCTTTAGAGCTTCTATAATTACGCCTTTTTCCTTTTTTATAGGTTCTTCTACTCCCGCTTGCCTTACCAGTATCATCTCCGAAATATTGCCTCTTTGTCTCACTTCTGTTTCCTCTCTTATTAAATTGCCACTTCCATCCCTATCATATATTACTTTAGCTTTCTATATGTTTCCTTTTTTATCTTTCTGTAGAAATTACGTATTTCTTTCCTCTTATAATTACGTTCTATTTCATCTATTTCCTTAACCTGTTCTGCTCTCTTCTTTTGTCTAAACATATTCTTTGTCTTTCGTCTTTGTTTCGTGTATATTTCCTTATCCTCCTCTTGTACTGACTGAAGTGCTATAATTCTGAGCTTATTTCTGAATGAGCGTACTGTGCGAAATTTGGTGCTGCGAACGTTTTTTTATGAAAAAATTCTTACAGGCAGCACATAAGTGTTTAAATTTTCTGCGCGGTTTCTGGACACCCTGTATGTTTCCCTGAAAACAAAAATTATTTGGGTGGCAAGTTTTCTACAGGATTAAGTTTTTTGCGTGTAGTTTCTTAACACCCTCTCAATCCCCCGCATGTTTATATAATTCTCAAAGACTGGATCGGTATTACGTTTGGAATTTCCAGGATTTATTTTAGGTGAGCATATTAATTTTAAACTTCCTCTGCTTGTTTACAAAGCCAGAGACGCGGTGTGGTGGCGTGTAAACTATAAATACTCGGACGTCCGTAAACAATATACGCGCTGATGATAATTTGCGGTTGTTCGGGTCCTCTATTATTAATTTGATAAGATATGAATTTGCTAATAGGCGGGAGGGAAAATGCACGGGATTTATTAATTTATATGTCCCATGCTTAATACAGAAAATGTGCTGCTTTTTTCTCTCCATCAATCTAACTGAACTCTTGTTTCGGAACTATATGTGACAATTCTAGGGATTTACTAAGTCATTCAATTATCTACAATGTTTAGATGTACTGTAAAAGAAAGAACAATAACAATAATATACGGAGTTAACAAATATATCAAACAGTAATGGCCCAGGTTGGAGCCTTGAGGTACGCCCGAAGTTGCAACGTATTTGTTTGAGTTGAAACCATTATAGCTGACAAATAAATATATATTAAGGTATGATGTTATTAATTGAAGTAGAAGGTCACTGAAACCGTAATAATTAAGTTTATGCAATAGCAACACATGGCCAAATGCATAAATCTGTGTAGATAACGTCTGCTTGGCCTTGGTTGTTAAGTACTCAGATATTATTTGCGATATTTTTCAGTAAAATTTGATACATTAGAATAATAATAATAATAATAGCATTTATTTTCAACAGGTTACACCCAGTTATACAAAGTAACAGTGCCTTATATATGCAGCTTTAAATTATAAAAGAACAAAAGATTTATAGAAATATATGATAATATAAAACAGGAAGTCTATAATAAAAAAATTGCAAATATAAACAAAAATCACATGAGGAATTAATTAGAACTAGAACACTATAATAATCTAAGACACTGTAGTATTCAAAATTGTAGTGAGATAATCATTGTTTATATCACAAGAACGACATAGATTACACAAGTTTACAAATTCGGGTCAAGTTTTGGACCCGAGTAGATGAGAACCATTATTAACGTTATTTGATGCCCTGAACTCAGATCTTCCATCCGTGTGTCAAGATTGGTTCTAGTTTTCGAGTTCGCATGGTGGCAGTACTGCGCTCTTGTAACAGCTATTAGCTGACCACGTTGCATCGAACATCTTTTGGAACTTGTTTTTGTACTGTGATTGTGCTTCGGACCGTGTGAAAATTCAGAGGAAACGTTGCAGCGTCGATTCAAAGTGTTTTTGTTACGTTTGTGATGTTATATGCTCGGAAAACGTGGAAAAATCATAACAAATGCATTTTTTGCAAAATTACCACATTATTAGAGCTCGAATAATAATAATAATAAATAGTAAGTGGAAGAATTGTGCGGGAGAGGCGGCATATTATTATTAAGCAGGCCGCATTTGCGCCCAGGAACGACTTAGTTGGTAAACCCTAATCACCATTCAGTGCAGGAATGAGGGAAACCTGGAAAACGTTATTAATTAGGGGGGTAGTCAAACGACAACCGGTATCAATCTCTCACATTGAACCAAGTCAACATTCTTCACCCTACCATACCCGCAGAAAGGGTGCCAATCCTCTCCACGAATATAGCTTATATACGGGTTACCGGCTGCGGGTAATCTAGTCACCTCAATTCAAGTACTAACGCCTTAAACCGCGCAACCACTAACCGATCTAATGTCTCTAAATGTTTCTCAAGATACATTTTCTGCATTCATATCTTGATTTTTGCCCACAAAACTTGGGCGACACGAGCGACGAGCATGGCGAGCGGCTACAACAAGATATAGCGAAAATCTAAAGGCGGTACCAAGGATTTTGGGACAAAGGCATGATGAGCAACTACTGTTGAACCCTAATGCGTGAAACAGATCCCAAGCAATATAAAAGATATAATATAATAATATAAAAGATCATTTCTGATTTATACTTTTTAATTCAATAAATGGCCGTTAATGGTAAAAAATAGTAAAATAGTTAATTTATTAAATATTTCGAAAACTAGAACCAATTTTAAAAAACGGGCTGCTGATTTGGATTCAGCCCCCAAATTTACCTTATAAACAGCTTTTGGTTGCTCAGATCCAAAACCGTGTATACTCGTGTTATTAAAGTTCCGAAATGTTCTACATGTAGGGCAACAAAGCATTATGTTGTATTGATGCCATGATTATAGAACGTTACAGATTGTCTGAATTCAGCATGCGAAACTAACCAGTTAATCTGTTGGAGTAACTTCAGCATTGTTATGAAGTAAATTATACACAAATTTTATAGTATTTATTATTCGCCTATTATTTATCGATATTTCACCAAATCTAGACAATAATTAATTCATGATCGTATCCTTTAGGTGGGTATTGATGATCTTCTTTAAATGTTAGAAATTTAAGAAACTGACGTTGTACAGACTCAACTTTACTTATATGGCAGTTATATATGGGTGACCAAATCAATGCACCATAATCCAGTTTTGAGCGAACAAACGTGTAATATAACAGTTTTATAGCTTTAATGTTAGTAAAATGTTTGCTATTACGGATGATAAAACCAAGAACCTTAAAAGCGGAGGAAGTCATCAGTTGCCATCAATATGCCGTACAAAGGAGAAATGATGGTCTAGCACTATTCCCAAGTCCCTAACCTCATCATGCCTTGTTAAAGTGGTACAATCAATATTGTAATTGAAAGGAATAGGGTCACGCTATCTATGATAACTAGCAATATTACATTTGTCTACATTAAAATGTAAATTATTATGGACACACCAGTCTACTATAGCTCTTTTCCAACACGGCACCTGACTGGTTGGAAACCTGTCGCAAGTGGATAGCCAAATCGTTCACCGACTTACTGCAGTGGAGCTGTATCTAATATTAAACAGACTGACGGCTTCGGACAGGTTTCAAACTAGTCAGGTGCCGTGTTGGAAAAGAGCTTATGATGTTTATATTATTCTGTAGTGAAAGACAATCATCAGAAGATGTTTTTCTAGTAAAAATATTCACATCATTAGCATAAATCAATTTACCGCATTTAATCCGCTTGATCAAATCACTTATAAAGATTAAGAAGAATTGTGGTCCAAGATTTGATCCTTGAGGAACACCTGATAAAGGGACAAATGTTGGCGACTTGAAACCCTCGATTTCTACAAACTGTTGGCGATCAATCAAATACGAGCGGAAAAGAGAAAGCGAATGAACCGTCATACCTACTGGTTCAAGTTTATGCAACAATAAAAGCTCAGTATAAACAACATCAATTTGTTCCTACTAGTCCAAATGCTTACAGATGTATTGTGAGAGACAAGCGAGTTTTGTCATGCAAGATCTTCCAGAAACAAAACCATGCTGTTCAGAGGTTAGACTGTTCCTAATATTATTAAATAAAGCATCGTAAACAACAATTTCAATATTTTTGAAAAATTGCTTAATATGGACACAGACATGATCTTTAGTAATTCTTGGTACTGTCAATAAAGATGCTGAGTGTGACACATACGTTTGCCATGTTTGATATAATAATAATAATAGTACTATTATTATTCATTTTTTCAGTGTAGTTTTTGCTGACACAGAATTGTTCTTGGTTAAGCGTGGCCCTACGGTCTCTCTGGCGATGTTTACACTTACAACTTCTCGAGAGGTGTTGTTGTCGCGGATAATTGGGTGAATCCACTATTAATAGTCCTCAGGTCGCGATGCCCGCGCTATTTTCAGCCCGTCGGCTAAAAATAGCGGTGTCTAATATTTTCGGAATTACTTTTATTAAGTGTGATAACCGCTCTCGTTCCGCTGATCGGACACGGATTTGCCCGCTAATCCAGCGCCTTTGTCTGAATGGAATCCAAATTATTTCTGGCTCGACCCGACGCCGTACTGGCAACGTTTCGCCTGCCCGTTCGCGGAGTTTAGGTTCGAAGAACAGACCTTGACGGTTTGTAGTACTATTCAAGGGTCGGAAACAGTCACTATAGAATAAAATATTGCAGATATAACAGCCCCACATTTTTTTTTTAAATCTGAAATTCAGACCATGGTTCCTGTATGTTTTTGGGATAACTGAATCGAAACAGAGGTCCGCTTAACCAGGTCAGGGTTTTGCCACAACCTCAAAAAAAAAATAACAATTTAGGTATTCCAGCATATAATCCTATAACTCATACTTTAAACACATCACTCAAGTTGCTAACTTACAAACCCATAAACCAATCATCCCATAACTCCACAACCCTATAATCAATAAACTCAATAAACGCGTTAGTCAATACTTGCGCCTTAATGTTTCCCCACCTAAGTCACCCAGTCTTCCAATCTCTACCAACCTCTTTGGTGAAGGTTCAACGCTGCCGGCTATACCATTTACGGTAGCGTTTTTCTTAATAATGGTAGAAATATGCTATAGTTGACTTCCAAAATTGTAGAGTGACTCATGTTATAAACATGCTCATAATTTATAGCAGTTTACACAAAGAAATATACATGCAGCCCGTATATTTTTCCTACAAGATCGTATACCCAATAACACAGCTTCTGCTGCAGTAAGTACGCATGCGCTGCAGCTTTTGATTGGCTGCGACGAATTGTCGGATCCAACTGTTTCATTTCCAGCGCTATCATGGGCGGGTATATCGTTCGGGTATATCTTTTCGCTAATTTAATTATGAATGTAATTAATTTTATTAGTGATTTTGTGTTCTCCATCATTTAACATGAGTTTTCGACAAAAACAAATTGTATTGCTATATCTTACAAGCTGAAACTTAGTCCGTATAAATGAAATCGAAAAGAGTATACTGATAGAAAGGACCAAATAGTGATATGGCGAAGAAACTATTTAAAATAAATATTAAAAAATAAGAATCTGGATCGATGAATATATTAAATTTTGACGAAACATGGACGTATGAAGGTCATACAGAAAGTCAAACAGTGCTAGTAACCAATAGTAAATAGTGTGTATGTATTCTAAAGCTTTTTGTCCATTTGAATGCGGAATTCGCAAATATTTGCACGATTTATTTAACGGTGGAAAAATCTCTATTTGTAACAAATTTTGTCAACTACCTACAACATTTTCTATCGTTTTCATCATGAAACTGCCATGGTGCAAAAATCCGTGAATTTCGCGTCCATGAGAACAAGGCTTAAGTGTGATATCTGCGGAGTGCGCATCAGGTAGGTGTAAGTGGGTGGTAGTGGGCAATCGCCGTCCATAAGGACGGCATTCTAATTTGTAGAAAGGATGACACAGATGGGACATTTAAAGTAAATTGTTAATGTGCTAGGTTCAACCGACGTCAACTTATTTTTGATAATTTTGTGTGCTTTAACTCTTCTCAAGTGGCACGCTTAGGGAATCATACCACCCGTATCTTCCGTACTATCTCTGTGTTGTGAATTAGTCACTCTCTATTATTTTCGACCTTGGGTAATTGATAATACAAGATCAAAACTTTAAATTTTATGGAATTATTTTTGTCATTTTTGTATATTTTTTATATCAGATCGTCTTCAAATTTAGTACGCCTATGAAATTTGTTACTCCTCGCACGCTTCGCCCTTCGCGCTTGTCTACAAGCTAGCGATTAGTCACTCTCTACAATTTTGGAAGTCAACTATAATTAAAATTTTATTTGCTTTTTCAAAATTATCAAATGAAATACAAATGTTAAGCTTGAGAGTAAGGTGTTTTGAATTCTATGTTATATCATGTTGTGCTGTCAACAATTATTATTGATTTTTTATTTTGTTTTTTTGTTGCAGAGGTGCATTCTCAGTAGTTAGAAGATGTGTTCAGAAATCCACGGGTTTGGAGTTCGCAGCAAAAATTATAAATACAAAAAAATTATCAGCAAGAGGTAAGTGCTTCTTCTGCCGTATTATTAGGTAAATTTATTTGTATCGTAACTTTACTGATAACACTTCTTGAATGGGATGTCGGTACAGTCTAAACATGAATCTTTGAAATCACACACAATCTTTAAAATTATTATGACAATCTTAGTCTGAGTTCGAGTAGAATCTCTCGAAATATTTGAGAACATTGGTCTCTTAAATACTCTCTTTGGTGGTCGCGATGCCAAAATTCATAACTAGATTCCTGACGTGAAAATATTGCGATTTAGACAAACTCACCTTAGTCCAAAAGTTGATACTTACAGAGATACAGGGTGTTTAATGCAAAATATTATTTTACTTTTTTCTTATTTATTTGATTGAAATATATCCATGGTTTGCTGGTAGCTCATAGAGAGCGCCACCTTCGCTAGGTCGAATGCGTTGAAAACGACAGACCTTTTTCAAAAATCTAATTCTCAGGTAGCAAATTCTGATTTTACAACTTCTTTTACACAAAAAAGCTATACTTTTTGATAGTCGCTATCTTGCACCGTTCTCAAGATATTTAGCTTTGGTAATTGTGATGAACAATTGAATATCGAATATTACAATAAATGTTCAACATGTCCGCCTCCAACTTCAATACATTTATTAACGCGTTTGTTCAAAGACTGCCGTATTTTAAAATAGAGATTCTTGTTACGAAATGATTCGGCGGCATTTACAATTTTCTGCCATAGCTCTTCGCGGGTGTTTATAGTTTCTCTATAGACAACTGATTTCATGTAGCCCCAGAAACAAAAATCCATAGGATTAAAGTGAGGACTACGAGGAGGCCATAATATTCGACTCCCACGACCGATCCAACGATCCGGAAAAATGTGGTCAAGATAGTTCCGTACTCTGCCAGAATAATGAGGGGGAGCTCCATTTTGCATGAAAAATAGATTTTGCCGTGTATTCAGTGGTAAATCGTCGAGGTAGTCAACTAAATGGTGCTGCAGGAAATCTAAATACAAGTCACCATTTAGATTTGGAGGAAGCTCATGTGGACCCAAAAGGTGATTTCCTATGATTCCGCACCAAACATTTATCTTAAATTCATGTTGGAAGTGACGCTCACTGACTACGTGAGGATTTTCATTATCCCATATGTGCTTGTTTCTAAAATTGAAAATTCCTCGATGAGTAAAGGTCGCTTCATCAGTGAATAGTACATTATCCAAAAATTCCTGGTCAAGGTTTTGCTGATTGCGCATAAAATGAGCAAATTGTAATCTAGCTGGTAAGTCTGCTGCTAAAAGATTTTGCACGGGTGTAAAATGGTAGGGATATAAATTTCCCTTGTGAAAGATTTTGAGAACTGTTGTTTTACTAACACTCCTACTACTACTAACTTCTCTAGCTACTACCAGTTTCTCCAAGTCTATTAAAAAGTTCTTGAAATAGTTTCCGGTTTGATTGCCTTCTATTCGGATACAAATCTGAATACCGACGTCGAGCGCGTCCAACATAATCTGATTGCGCATAAACACAAACCATATCGCGCATTTCTCCATTTGAAAATAAATTATGGCGTGGCATGTTATCTCGCACTACGATTTAGATCATAAAGTAAAGAATACTTTTAATAAGGCACGAATAATACTGTAATATTACTGATAGCACTAAGATAAGTGGAAAATGTCAAAATTGGATTTTAACATAAGCCTACTTGAAAATTTTTGCCGATTTGTAATTGAATGCAAATACATTGG
The DNA here is from genome assembly GCA_037114965.1 of Monochamus alternatus. NCBI lineage: Eukaryota > Metazoa > Arthropoda > Insecta > Coleoptera > Cerambycidae > Monochamus > Monochamus alternatus. Next base: position 4,223,606 of record CM073426.1, on the reverse strand, counting down.
AATTTTCAATGGCAAATTTTACGAGAACGGTGCAAGAGAGCGACTATCAAAAAGTATAGCTTTTTGTGTAAAAGAAGTTGTAAAATCAGAATTTGCTACCTGGGAATTAGATTTTTGAAAGATAAAAAAGTTCTGTCGTTTTCAACGCATTCGACCTAGCGCAGGTGGCGCTCTCTATGAGCTACAAGCAAACCATGGATATATTTCAATCTCTTGCCCCAGAAAACCCCTAATACCAAAATTTCATCTCGATAAGAGCATTTATTATGAAATAAATAAGAAAAAACTAAAATAATATATTGCATTAAACACCCTGTATCTCTGCAAGTATCAACTTTTGGACTAAGGTGAGTTTGTCTAAAACGCAATATTTTTTACGTCAGGAATCTATTCATGAATTTTGGCCCATTACATCGCGACCACCCTGTATAGTTGGAGCAAGAATTCAGGCGACTTACATTATGGTTGACGATACGCAATTGTTTTTATTGTCAACTTAATTCTAAATGGTTTGTTGTGTTATGCTTGTTACAGACTATGCGTGAATTCGCGATTCGCATTGCGCGATGCAAGATTTGTAAGAAATTCGTGCAGGAGTATGTAGGGTTTTTATGAATGGATTTTTAACGAATAAGACCCTACACTCTATTCACGAATTCCTCGCATATCACGAATCGCGCACAATGAATCACGAATACACGCATAGTCTGCAGCAAGCTTTAGAAACAGTCATTTTTTGATGTTGATGATGCATTACTTTTTCTTAACTTTTCCTTAATACGTTCGAAATTGGAATACTGTTCCTCATTTTGGTATCCTATGTATGGCAATCAAAAATACATGATTGAAAACGTTCAAAGAAGATTTCTAAAGCATGTTTATTTTAACACTCATGGTTTTTATCCACCTACAGGTCATCCTTATGACCTATTATTAGCCGAGTACAAAGTCGACAGTCTCTAGACACTCATAGACTCTGTACCTCTTTGACCTTATTGTACAAAATTGCAAATAATTTGCTAGATTGTCTTCAAATCCTGAGCAGACTGGAATTTAATGTGCCTCGCGTAAATTCAAGACATCGTAACACATTTAGACTTCCGATACCGAAAACAAATATTTTTTGTCATCTCCACTGTATCAAACGTGCAAGATTTGTATGTCCTTGCAGAATTCGATTGACTTGTTTGATACCTCGGTTCTTAAAATTAAGAAGATTTTAAACTCTGAATTGAGACTTTAATCTCTGAATTCATACTTTAATTTCTAAATTCAGACTAATCTCTGAACTTACACTGCTAACGAAATTATGGGACAAGTCGTAGTCCTCAGAGCTTACTAGATAGATAATTGGGATTGGGAGAACAATATACAGGGGAAAATGAACCTACGATATTTGTCATCAACTATGAAATTTTACAACACCCTGTATAATTTTACTGTTTTTGATTCTAGAGACGATTTAAGGTGCTACTGTACTTGTTTGGGAAATGATTTAGACCACTTAATTTCCTTAGACCTATTTTTATTTCTGGATCTAGATTGCCGTGATGTGCTAACACCAATTTCCTGATTAAATTTTATTGTACCATTTTCATGAACAGTATTATTTAAGTACTAGGTGTCTAAATGACGTTGAGCCTTTGAATTACACCTGAAATGCATATAGCAAACAGCCGCAGTTGGTTGTCAGCGGTGCCACTAGTCACGTACTGGTTTCGAACTGGTTAGTTCTTATCAGTATATCACAAATTAAGCCAATAAATCGCAACCTTAGCTGTTCACAATCTGTCATAATACACTAGCGGAAAAAATTAAGAGATCAAAATACAAGTGTACACATCTAGTAGTTATTGGCTACTGAAAGCTAGGCCTGAATACAGTCACAAGCAGAAAGCAATCCACTATGCTGAGAGTATCTACTATTATAAGCCTCAACTATTACCATATTTTTAAAAGCGGAATTTTAGGAAATAACTACTCTGTGGACTAATGCCTTGACTATATATAGCAAACAACCACGGTTAGTCGTAGTTGGTGCCATTAGACATATATCAGTTTCGAGCTTGTTAGCTCCCATCAGTATGCCACAGGTGAGGCCAACGATGAGCAACCCTGGCTGTTCTTGCTCTGTTATTACCGACGAAAGATATAAGTAAGCGAGGCGTAGCAAGTAATTTGGTACTCACTGATTACTCAATGTTGGGCCTCAATAAAGCTAGAAGCAGAAAGCGACCCACTACACTGTTGCTACTATTGAAGGCTCTATTCGGACATTAAAGTGATGCCATCAGACATATATCAGTTTGGTACAGTAGATTGGCCGCCGCGTTCTCCCGACCTAACCCCGCTGGACTTCTTTTTCTGGGGATATCTAAATCAAAAAGTTTACGCCACCGAAGTCGATACCCGTGAGGAATTGCTGCAGCGTATCAATGATGCAGCCAATGACAATACTATGACATAAGAATACCTTGATAATTTTGTTTAAATTACTATAATGTTGACCAAAGTGGGATTAATTCAAGAGCGATTTTCTCAGAAACCGTTAAAGATAACGATTTGAAACAAGAGTACCTTTTTAACGTAAAACAGTTTGGGAAAACGGAATTTGCTGTCCAATTTATTAAAAAGTCAAAGATGAAAAAGTTACACACGCAAAATATCAAAGGCTCCCCCGTACCCACCCCAATGGACCTTGTGGAAATAAATGGATAAATCCATCATATTGCTCATCAAAATTTAGCTGTGTATACCAAATTTCAATCATTTATCACAACGCGATTGAGAGATATTGCAAAAAATGATTTCCATTCCTCTCTCTTCAATGGATTCCTGTGCCCTTAGGAAGCATTTCCGGACCCATGTTCATATGAACTTTTTTTACTAAGTTTTGATCATAGAATTGGCCTGTTCAGGGTTGGCAGCTAATTATGAGACACCCATTTATCGTGTTGGTTTACACTCTACACTGGTCATTATACAAATTGTTAAAATGCTTACCTCACGTTCTCCTAATTAAACTGGCATAATCAGCATAAAATTGGCTTTTAATCGCCTGCTTTGTGGGAAATTCGATTGTTTCTTTAAAGCTTGTTGTGTTAACAACATGTTTCAGTCACGTCAGCTGTAGTGTTATAAAAAAACGCCGCGGGGCCAATTGAATCGTTAGTTGTATAGAGGCCAAGGGCGTTCCACTAATAACAAACCTACGTAACGCCCTATATATGTGACCTTGCGACCTATAAATATTTCCTTACTATCCAGGTCGGGTCGTTATGTGATCATGCAGATGAGTTTGTTGTTGTAGTTGTAGTGGCCCCGGGCGCGGGCAAATCGATGACGAGCGCAGCAGTTTGGCGAATGCGCGAAAAGTGCCGACAAATTTTTAAGTGTATTGATTCGTATAATAATAATAATCTTTATTATTCCAACAGGAAGAAACCCAATTACAGGAATAAAAAAAATACAATTATTTGTGGCGCATACAACTATAAACATAAAAATCCACTACAAATAAAGGTTTTAAATAGTACAAGTTGATCAACAAAACATCAAGAATTTTATAAATGATACTGCAGAAAACAAAGACTCCGCGGACGAACGCCCCAACCAGCATTGAATTACTTCTTCAGTATCTGTCTGAATAGTCAAGAACCCTTGTCGACCACACCACCAGATATAGATCGGTTTGCCCTCATCAGTATGCCATAGGTGAGGTTGCGAAACTGTGAAACACTACAAATATTATTTCCATTCATTATTATGTGGTGTTAATAAAATTGTTTTGAGCTTTTGACAATCTACCATGGCAGTTTCGAGATGAAATTCCGTGACGAAACTTGGGTCAACGAGAGATATACTGCAACAAAAGTATGGCAAGATAAAAATGTAAAAAGTTTTCGACAAGCATTTTTGGATGGACTTTCAACAGGGTTCAAGGCACCTCCATGTAAAGGACGAAGGGGTCTGTAATTGTCATGGATAATGCCAGTTACCATTCACGGCACACCGAGCGGACGCCTACGACTGCTTGGAGGAAAGCCGATATAATTGAATGGTTATCCGGAAAAAACATTTCCTTTGAAACAAATATGGTGAAAAAGGAACTTTTGACACTTTTCAATCTTAATAAAGATCAGAAAAAATATGTTATCGATGAAATGGCAACAAATCGCCAAATAACGGTACTACGGTTACCACCTTATCACTGTGAACTTAACCCAATCGTATTACTCTGGGCGCAGGTAAAAGGAGATGTAGCGCGAAATAATACGACGGTTGAATTAAGTGACGTGAAAATTTTGTTAAAAAATTCCTTGGAACGGGTAACTGCAGATAACTGGCAAAGATGTATACATCATGTACAAAAAGAAGAGGAGAAAATGTGGGAACTCGATAATTTAATTGACGTTACTGTGGAACGCTCCTACGTTATCAATTTGGGAGACGAAGATATTTCATCAGAATATTCAGAGGATGAATTTTAATATACCTACTTTTTTATTTTCTTTATTGTACATTTATATAATACTACATTTACTCACCATAATTTGAATCAAAATCCATATATTTTTGTGTGGAATAAAAGTCTATCCATTAAATTTAAATAAATATTTTGATAATAATATTGAATAATTTTATTCGAATTACTAAAAACTCTCTTAACCCAGTTATGATGCTTAAAGTAGCCTCTAGTTTTGAAATACTATTTTTATATTGTTTACTTATAAGAGAAATGGACCGAGAAATTGAAGCGGCATAGACAAAGACGGATTGTCGGGAATTACATTTTAGCTACCTGCTACAATTTACTACGGTTCGATCACACAAAGTTTTTTTGAAAGTACACCTCATCTATACCGATAATACATAATATAAAAATATTGAATATAAGCATCAGTACTACATTTATTTATGATTTGCATACATAATAAGCTTGTATTACTCTCTTTCATTTCTAAACAGACTATACAAATAGAGATTTTTCCATCATTAAATAAATCGCGCAAATTTTGCGCATTCCGCATTCAAAAGGACAAAAGGCTTTAGAATACATACACACTATTTACTATTGGTTACTAGCACTGTCACTATAACGGTCACATAATAACACTTATTATATCATATCGTACTGCTTTCTGCATGACCTTCATACATCCATGTGTCGTCATAATTTAATATATTCTTCGATCCAGATTCCGATTTCTTAATATTTATTTTAATTAGTTTCTTCGCCATCTCACTATTTCGTCTTTTTCAATCAGTATACTCTTTTTGAGATATAACAATCGAATTTTTTTTGTCGAAAACCCATTTTAAAAATACAATTTTCCTTCCGAGAGTTTCCATCATTTTCCGTTTCACAGTTGTACTTCTTTACCACTTTTTTATTTGCACTATACATGCATATGCTACTCACGTACAATTTTGTTAATGAAATACATATTTCAACATCACATACATGTCAGCATCCGATATTCCTCACTTGTTAAATTAGGACGATTTTGAGAATACAGAATCACTAATAAAATTAGTTACATTCGTAATTAAATTAGCTAAAAGATATAGCCGAAATTTTGTCCACCCGAACGATATACCCGCCCATGATAGCGCTGGAAATGGAACAAGTGGATCTGTCAATCCGCCGCAGCCAATCAAAAGCTGCAGCGCATGCGTACTTACTACAGCAGAAGCTGTGTAATCGGGTATCCTCTCAGGGATATGCGGCATACGATTTTATAGGAAAAATATACGGGTCACATGTATATTTCTTTGTGTCGATGGCTATAAATTGTGAGCAGGTCTATAACACGAGTCGCTCTCTAGATTTTTTGCCCTCAATTATATTTTATTTGAAAAATAACCTATAAAATTAAAGAAATTCAATATTTTAAAACTATAGCTGCTCTAAACAAAATACACAAATATTCTACAGTACATGCGTAAAACTGAAATGACAATAGGTCTTTTTAAAAGTGTCTATTCGTCCGTTTGGAAGTGTCTAGTCCTGTTGAAAATTCTTTAACCCTTGCCTTGTTTGCTATCGGTTATATAGCCATGAATTTAGCGCCCAGAATTATCACCCCCTTCGTCGAGGGTGAAATTATTATTCACTTTATTCGACCGGCTAGTTCTCGGACCCAGACGAGATTAGTTTACGGAAATTGCTAATAATATATCGTGCATGTAATATTTTATAATAAACTGTGGTTGTTTTGCTCCCGTTCGAGCTAACTTTCCGGAAAATCGTGCAATTATTTTGCATATAGATTGTGTTCTAGTTAAGAGGCTTGCTACAGGGGACTCGTAAGCCGCAAGGGGTGGAAACGTCGCTAAATTGTGACCAATTATCGTCAATGAATATCTAGATTAGTTCAGAAAGTATTCCAGTATACTCGCGACAAGAATTCAGACGACTTACGTCATACGAACAAATCAATAATTCACTATATTTTTATTAAAATATTTAAGAAACTGCAACTGATACTAATAAAAGTATATACTACACTAAAAGGTTGCATTATATATTGCACTAAATTGCAAGAAATAATTGTTTTTAACACTACCAAATATCGAAAATTACGTTGACAATAAAAACAAATGTGTAACGTCAGTCGTGACGTAAGACGTCTGAATTCTTACGGCTTAAACCTTATTATCTTCACCTACAGGCTTTAAACGCTTATTTAACGCCTTTCATATACAAGGTGTTAAAAAAAAGAGTGTAAAATATTTCAGGAAGTAATAGTATGAACCAAAATAAACAGAAAAATCTTAATAAACATGGGTCCGCAAAGTAACGGTTGCGGAGATATGGACCACTATTAGTTTTTCATTTCATTTTTATAGGAATAAACCGACAAAGGAAGCTTTTAACAAACAAAAAATAAAGTTACAGAAGATGTTCAAAGTGCCCTCCGTCCAATTCCAAGCAGGCACGACATCGTCGTCTCAACGATATTCGAACTCTTTTGAAAACACCCTCCTTGGTTTGGATTTCTTGACACTTTTGATTAATCCGTAGGTGCAGCTCTTCCAGGCTATTTACAGGAGTACCATGCACTAATGTCTTCAAATATCTCCAAACAAAGAAATCTAGAGGGTTCAGGCGATCTGGGAGGCCATAAAACAGGTCCGGCCCTTCCTACCCACCTATGTGGAAAAGTTTAGTGTAAACGGCCATAGAAAAATGAGCTGAGCCACCATCATGTTGGAACCACATTTGTTGCCTCTGATTCAAAGGAATGTCTTCCAAAAACTCATACAGTATGTTCTGCAGAAAGTTGAGGTAAGCAGCGCCTGTTAATCGGTTTGGTAAAACAACAGGACCTAGAAACCTGTCACCTACAATACCCATCCAAATGTTTAATGAAAAACGTGCCTGATGTCCAGATTCTATTAGAGCATGAGGATTTTCGTCGACCCAAATATGCGTATTATGAAAATTAAACACTTCATTTCTTGTGAACCCGGCCTCATTAGTAAAAAGAACGTTTGGAAGAAAACGAGGGTCTTCAGCATCATGACCTAGAAATCAGCGGCAAAAAACCAAACGTGCTTGATGATCATTTATTGGATTTAAGGCCTGTACTCGTTGCACATGGTATGGATAAAGCAGTTGCTCCTGAAGGATTCTCCAAACAAGAGGACCACTAATTCCTACCTCGGCTGATATTCTCCGCACACTCGTACCTGGATTCTGCTCTACCAGTGCTAGAATTTCTTCTTTTGCTCTAGGAGTGGCACTGTTTGCTCAAGGAACCGGTATCACGCAATCTTTGGTGAATTCTTCCAAACATGCGTTGTGAAGGAATCTGGAGATTTGGATAAGCGTCAACATAAAGACGTCGCGCTTCGGTGGCGTTCCCATTAGAACGACCATACATGAAATGTATGTCTGTTAATTCTGCGTTAGAGTAACCAGCCATAGTGAAAGAAAAATTGTGCACTGAGAACAACTGTCAACGTACTGTTTATTTCACTAAACATCAACCAACTATTATAAGAAAATACACAACGTTTTTGCAAAATAAAAAAGTTTACGCACATGAATAGTGACATAACAATAGATCAAATCTAACGGCAAGTAGGATGGAAATCGGTAGCTCTGGTGCCTGGTTACGTTGAAAATAGTATTAGCAATAAGAAGAATGTTTCAAACATTGTTGCGAGTGGCATTAATGAAAGTATTGACTTTCAAGAATGTTACAGTATTAATTTGAACAGTATTGTATTAGTAACTTGTAAAAATTGTAATTTGATTTATTTATCGTGTCACTGTGTAGATAAAGGAAACTTTTTCATTTAGCTTTTAAGTACCTAAATTCTGTTACACAAAGGACTACATGAATAATTTATCTCCACGTAAAAAGTACGTCTGGAATTCATAACTTCCGTCGTTTCCTTGGCCTTGGCGAAAAAACGGACCATATCGCGTGGGTATCTCGCCCTTCCCACCACCCTTCCGAGAAGATTAAAATAAAAAACGGTTTTATTTTTAACATGATCCGTAGGGACGCCGCTTGACGACCAGCCTGCCTCGATCAATATCGCTTCGTTCCTCGACCAGTCGGTTCTCCTGTAGATCGCAATCCTCTTTCGGTTAAGTGATTCTCTAGATGGAACCGAGTTTTGCAAGTAAAACGAAGGACAAAGCTGGAAAACGGTCAGAAAAAACAGATGCAATAAAGCAGAACATATACCAAATTACAATCTGTAATTATTTTTATCTACAACCATATACGTAATGTTGTTATTTTAAACTTACAGTAAGTTTGAAAGAAACATATTTTTGACTTATACCCAGAGGGAAAGTGACTATTACCAGATTACTTTCCACCCAGACAAATGCCACTTTCAACCCAGATAAGTATACAAACTATTTTACTAAATTAATAACATTCGATTGATTATAAACGACAACAGAAATTGTTAATCCATGCTGAACATCCTGCGTAGAAATGACAAAATAATTTAATATCTACCAATCAAAATGGTTTCCTAAGCAGTAAGACTACTGCTACTGCTTTGCATTCATATTATTGTCGTATTGTTAAGTACATAGAGGCTGGAGAATGTCCTGTTGGGATCTTTTGCGATCTCAGCAGAGCATTTGACTGTGTAAGTCACGATATCCTGCTAGACAAGTTGGAGAGATACGGAATCCGTGGCATTCCTTTAATGTGGGTATTATCTTTTATTCGAAATCGCAATCAATATGTTTCTATCAACAATGTATCTTCCAAAATAAAACAAGTTGGTGCAGGGGTACCTCAAGGATCAGTGTTGGGCCCTGTTCTATTTGTGCTATATATTAACGATCTAGACAAGTCAGATTCCTTTACTTTTTTATGCTGATGATACATCCGTTGTGCTGTCTGATAAATCCGATAATCATTTATCCGACACTTGTAATGCTTTAATATCAAGTATGAGCAAATGGTTTAGCCAAAATTCGTTGCTCCTCAATACTAACAAAACTCAGGTTATCAGATTTCATAACAGACAAAAGTCTTGTAGTGATATTGATGTTAGTATTAATGATACTCATATTACTAACACGGATGTTATTAAATTTTTAGGAATAACCCTAGACAGGTGTCTAACATGGAATAATCAATGTAATGAGTTGGTAATGAAGTTAAACGGAGTATCATATCAATTTCGAAATATAAGAACTGTTTTAAATGTAGATCAGTTGCTAAATCTGTATTACGCGCAGGTTGCCATTCACATAAAGTTTTTCTTGGTCAAAGGGGTAATAAGGTGCATGTTTGGAATGTCACCCAGGGAGTCATGTAGTCAGGTATTTATCCGGTACGGTATTTTGACAGTGCCTGGTGTGTTTTTATATGAAATATGTCTTCATATTTTTATTAATAGAAGTAAGTTTGCATGTAGAACTCAGATTCACACTGTTAATATACGGCAGGCTGACCATTTTAATATACCTTTCAGTAGGTGCAATATTTCTTTTAATTCACCTAATTGTTTTGGTCTAAGAGTATTTAATGGTTTGCCAAATGAAATTAAAATTTGCACGTCTGTTTATAGTTTTAAAAAGCGATTAAAAAGATATTTGGTGGATAAATGTTTCTATGCTGTGGACGAATATTTTGTTATCTGATTAATTGATATTAGGTACACAGTTAATCTATTAATCAAATAGATTTTTGTCTAATTATATCTAATAATTTAACATTTTTTTTATATGTGTTTGTATATATTGTCTCGCCATATTTCTGTATGTGCATGTGTATATACTTTTATGGTTTGTCTATATTGTTTATTTTGACTTGTCCTATACATTGTATAAATGTCTTAAAGGATAAATAAAAATATTTATTTATTTAACGTTTTTATTACTGCAGTTTGACATGGCACTAGATATTCTTGTGAAATTTTTAACATGAGAATCTGTAGACTTGTCGATGTATCCTTCTGCTACGGTGGAACATTTCCATCCCCCTAATCTCTTCAAGTGGAGAGTGTTACCACCGCTAGTTACCAATAGTGTGGCTGCAGTTCTTCGGAAGCAGTGTCTCGTGTATGTCTCACAATGCGGGCGCTTTAGAATCATTGCAATTTTTCGGGAAATTGACATCGAATTATTGCCAAATGGCTGGCAAGTAATTTTCCCGAATCTTAATTGTAAAAACAAGATTTCATTTCGAGCACTTCTAAACGAAGTCCATCATATTTTTTTACCGTTACCCTTTCTTCATTACTCATTATAAATACCCTTGACTGGTAGGTTTTTGATGAAATTTCGATGTGGACCTTATTTTTTACGACATTAATATCAGTTAATTTAAATTACCTATACAGTTTGTCACTTCGACATGCACCTGATACACAGTGAGAGTAAAAAAAATCAAATTGGGCAAAAAATTTAGTTATTATTTGTAAAGATATCAATCATCTTTAATCCACAAAATAAAAAAAATGTTTATTATGCACTCTTTACAAAAAGATAAATAGAATATGTCAAATAAAACGAATAATATTACATGAAATAAAATATTAAAAAATATGCAAATATATAACATAATATGAGATTTTAAATTTATTTAAAAAGCAATTCGAGTCGACGAGTTTTGGTTGTAGCAAAATGGCCATCTTCAGCCAAAATACATGTTTCAGATCTTCTTGAATTGCAGTTCAAACTCGTGCAAACATTATTTAGTTATTTTAGTTAGTAGTTATTAGTAGTTTTAGTTTAGTAGTTATTTTCTCATCACAACCATCTATAATTTGTTAACGTAAGTGCTCCTCAGATGCAATGTGAACCTTGTAAACTAATGTCTTGAGATGCCTCCAAACAAAAAAATCAATAGGGTTCATATTGGGTAATTTGGGTAGCGAAGGTTGACTAGTTCTTGAGTACCTCGTTCAATCACGTTATTACCGAATCATTTAAAGATTCACGAGCAGTTGAACTAAAATGTGGGGGAGCTCCGTCGTGCACAAACCACATTCTTTGTCTTAGCGCATAGGGAACATCGTCAAGTAGTTCAGGTAAAACGTTTCCAAATAAGGCCCAATAACAAAATTTCCAATAATATCCACTCATACATTAAAGGAAAACTGATGTTGAAATCGAGATTCCATTATGGCATTAGGTTTTCATCAGACCAAACGTGTTTATTCTTAGCTTCATCGGAATGTTGATGCTTTATAACGGGCCAAACTAATTTATGATTGATGATCTGCAGCGATCTTCCTAATTCTAGTATCTGGGTCTTCTTCAATTTCGTGTAGAACAGCTTCTTCCAACTCAGACGTTCTGACACTCAAAGGTCTTCCAGGAATTGGATCTTTCGGAAAAGAGACTGACTAAGAAAGACGTTGAAAAACATTTCCGAATAGTCTTGGATTTGGAGTTGGATGATTTGGATATTTCCATATAAATTTACGTAGCCTCAGTACCATTTCCATCCGCAAAACCATAAATGTAAATCGTATTGGCCATTTCTGCATTTGAATATGCATAAGCCATTATTAAATCTTATTATAAAAAAAATAAAGCTTAATTTGGCAATACACAATATTAAATAAGACGATGACTTGCCTCTCCCTAAGATATGTTTAAGAAACTCTGTTAACATGCACTTGATCTAATAAATCAATTTTGTTGTTAATCGGTTTGGAATACAAAAAAGTGTAAAGAAACAATACGTGAAGATAATATAATGGCGCATATGATGATCTATTTTATTTGTAATATTATACAGGCTGATATATATTTTTTGGCAAATAATGAAACCCGCACCTCCGCCACTGCTAAGTTTCTAAAGCTGGTAATTTCTTGTTCCATACCTACTGTCACACTAAATATGCACACCGAATTTAGTTATCTCAAGCGGTTTAGAAATTAAAAATTAAAAACTGATTTTTTTTATTTTGACACGATGTAGCTGGTCAATGGCTGTCCTAAAAACCCCACATTTATGCAGGGTGTTTCTAAACTTTGATGCCAAATGAATATGACAGATAGAAAATGTCATTTTGAGCAAAAAGTTTACAGTTACAGTTACAGGGTGATAAAGGTACAGTTTTAGAAACATTTTTTCGCAATAACTTCTACAAAAGTTAGGCAATTTAAATGAATCTTGGTGCAGTTTCTTAGATGCAACAATTTCGTGCAAAAACAATTTATTCCCATCGCCCAGGAGCGAAGAGCCGGGGTAGCACATAGGAGTTTATTATGAAAAAAAAATGTCTTGCATTTTCGGAAAATTGATCAAATTTCCTGAAAAATAAACTAATATGTCACAAAAAAGGTACTCTTGTTCAATGTCGCCAACATGAACCGTTCTCTTTAAAATTTGCAAAATTTATTGTCGTGCACCCGACAACAAGAATGCTGTAATCAAGAAGGCTATGCTTTATGTGGTAACTGGGTATGGATTTGGTTTGTAAATTTGTTATAACAAATAACATTTATTTTTAAATTATTAAAACATAACAAAACTACTTACTACAAAAAAAAAAAGTTATTTAAGCATGTTGAAAGTGATCACCGTTAGCTCCAATACATGCTCTAACTCTTTTTAAGAAATGAAAGGGGAGCTTATTCAAAACTTCTTCATTCGTTTTTATTTCATTGAAAGTGTCCGTTATTCTTTGCCTTAAATGATCCTCGTCTTCTATTGGAATTTCATACACTTTAGATTTTGCGTATCCCCAAACAAAAAAATCTAAAGGAGTTAGTTCTGGGCTTCTTGGTGGCCATAGCTGAGGAGCATCCCATCCACGACCAATCCATCTATTTGTAAAAATATTATTTAAATGTTGCCTTACTTGTCGAGAGTAGTGAGGAGGGGCCCCGTCTTGCATTAGCCACATATTTCTTCTGGTTTCCAAATCAAGGTCTTCCAAAACTTCAACAAAGTCGCTGTTCAAAAAATGTAAGTAATTTTCCCCATTCACATTTAGAGGAAGTTCAATTGGACCCAAAAGTTTATTGCCAATTATTGCCGCCCATAAATTGATTTTAATTTTGTATTGTGAATGTCGCACAACTGTTGCATTTGGATTTTCATCATTCCAGTGATGACTATTTCTTAAATTGAAAATGCTATTTTTCGTGAAACAACACTCATCAGTAAACAAAATACGTTTGGCGAACATCGCATCAACACGAACCTTTTCTGACATCCAGTTGCAAAATTGTAGTCATTTTGGCAAATCTTCAGCAAGCAATTCTTGTACTTTAGTCATATGATATGGATGCAGTTGTTGTTCCCTAGCAATCCTCCATACTAAGGAATGTGGCATATTTTCGGCGAAAGCAATTCTTCTGGTGCTTAAAGTATCATCTTCTTCAAAACGTTGGAGAACACGCTCTTCAGCCCCTGGAGTTCGGATCGTTCTGTGAAGGCCAGTGTCATAATGACTTTTTTTAAATGTACATGTTTCTCTAAGGCGTCGGTCGATGGACATAAACAATTTTCGAGAAGGTATTCTCCTATTTGGATAGATTTGTTCATATAATCTACTTGCCATTCTTGTATTACAGCCACATTTTCCGCAAATTAAATGCATATCTGCAAGTTCTCCAAAGGTGTATTGTTCTGCCATAACAACTTTTAATGAGTAACGCCAGCTAAATTTTATGCTATCAAAACTTACAATTAACTTTTGACAGGAAAACTGAAAGGTTATTTTAAATTTCATGGCTACTATGATGACGAACTGAAACAAGAGTACCTTTTTTGTGACATATTAGTTTATTTTTCAGAAAATTTGATCAATTTTCCGAAAATGCAATGGACAATTTTTTTTTCATAATAAAATCCTATGTGCTACCCCTGCTACCCCGGCTCTCCGCTCCTGGGCGATGGGAATAAATTGTTTTTGCACAAAATTGTTGCATTTTAGTGTCTAAGAAACTGTACCAAGATGATTTTAAATTGCCTAACTTTTGTAGAAGTTATTGCGAAAAATTGTTTCTCAAACTGAACCTTTATCACCCTGTAACTTTTTTATTATGCATTTTCGGATTTATGTTTACATGAAACTTTTTGCTCAAAATGACATTTTCTATCTGTCATATTCATTTGGCACCATAGTTTAGAAACACCCTGTATACTAAAAAACCCTTATTTTTGACCACAGAATACGGATTTTTACGGACAGATTTTTGAGGTCTACTTAAGAAACACATATAAATAAATTAGATCCAACTCTGTATTTTGGCTGCTAATGCAATAGGAAATACAATTCAACATTTCGACTAGACAATGTCTACCTTGCCTACCCCTACGCTCCGCCACTGCGAAAACATCCCTTTTTCCCCATAACTGTCCGACGCTGAGAGCGGCCAGACCCAACTCTTTGTTCAGCCGTGGCTGGCGTGGTCCTGGGACAGTATTCTCGCCTGCTTTGATGTAGGTAGACGTCCACGACAAAGCCCTTCTTGTCCCTTAATTAAGAAATTTGTAGCCGCGTCCGAGCTCAAAAATAATGGCACCGCAACAGGTTGGGCGCATAGGGACGCTTCTGTCAGAATCCGTGTAAAGTTGGTAACTCGGTCGGCAGTTTAGAGTCGTAAAAGTAGAGAACGGTCAGGTATTTGAATACGGGAGTTATTTTAACAAGTCGCCACGCGAAAATGTTAAATTCAACCGAATATACAGGGTGATTCATTCGTAATGTCATTAACTTTAACCACGCATTCGGAAGGCCTAATAAAGACAGAAAATCGACAAATATTGTCACGGAATTTGCCCTACTCACACCCAACTCCACGACTGTGGTACCGCGAAATGCTAAGATTGCCCCGATCGCCCCTACACGATCCTGTTAAACAAACAAAATACCGTGGATCGAGACGGGTCTGGAAATTTGGGGAATCGACGAGAAGCATTCGAGTCGTTCGGGAAGATGAAACTAGAGATACTAGAATATACCTGGAATATTCGTTGGGTCTATAAAAGAAGAATAAACGGCCGAGTTAGTTAGTTTTGTATTACAGGCTTGAACTGGAGTGTTTAGAGCGATTTAGATAGCGATTAAGGCATATTTGGCTTAAGCGCTCTATTTTGAGGTCAGCAACATGCCCTTAAGCTCTGTCCCGTTATTAATGAATCACCCTGTATAATAACGGCATGTTCGGTATTGAAGTGATAGATTGCTTTTCTAATGACAAAGTTCTTGTTTGCATTCTAAAATGTATGCATTTTGTATATTCTTTGAGGTACCTTCAAATTGTTACAGTTTTAATATATTCATTAAGCGTTTTGTCAAGTTCTGAAGTAAAATTCACTTATCATGCCCTCATAATGCAAGTTCGAAAGCTCCGTGAAATTTAACACAGTAAATAATTTTGGATAAAACATTAAAAACATACATATTTTTTGTCTCGATTTCGTTCGTGTTCTTGAAACCAGAATCAAGTTGAGCTTATACGTTGATATTCCCAAATAATGCAAATCGCATTTGATTATGAATATGCATCAGAATCAAATCCATTACTCATGATCAGTAGGTCCCGAACACAGACTGGCGACACGAAATTCAACGATCTCTACCATGTGAAAATAATAACTGATGGATGAAAAAGGAAAGAAGTCGAGCCGCGTGCATCTGTTCTAGATGCAGTTGACGGCGGGCTCGCCTGCATAGGAAAACGGACCCTAACGATGTTCGATTTCGCCGGTAACGTATTAAACTATAATTTAAACTGCCAATTTTTTTACTGTGCCGATTACATCTCATGTCGTCATTGATTAATGCGGTTGACATCTATTATAAAATTTTCATGATTTCCTATTGATTACACCGGATGTTTATAAAGATGCAAATTGAATTATTGTTTGTTTTTATTATTTAGCGGTTCTGCAGCGCTTGTCATTGAGTAGACATTAAAAACAAGGTTATTCACCTAAATACGGTAAGTCGAGATTTAGATTGCCGGATTGTTGATCACTGATTATGTATATCCCAGACTGTTTTTTGTTGACAGCACGAGACAGTAATAAATGTCTGTATTTAAATACAAAAACGATTAATAATTTAACCTAGTTGGTATTGGATTTTATTTCACTACTTATGTAATGAAATGTGAGTGATTTATTTTGATCCGTTGGAGTTTTGTAATTTCAATATTAAATAATTTTTATGTTACTTAATATGTTCATTGGAAACTTTTAAAAAATAATTTTTGGCATTAATTACATTTTACGATAAATGGGTACTATAGCTTGAAAATATCTTTTTTCTGTGTAAATATGCATTTAAGTTTTTTTTAAATCGTGTATTCTTATTCTTGTATTCTTATTATATATATCTTCTCTAAAAATTAATGACGGTATGACTGAATCGCCCTGTATTTTTAAAGCTAATTCAAATTTTATTAAATCATATACACTTTAAAGGCGCGTGATGAATTTGGAAGTTTAATAATTGTTTGTCAGTAAAATTTCATACGTTTTAATTTTGGTGTTCAGTACCATATGTACTACACTTGTAAATATCCCCCTAATAGTACTTGATTCAGAATGTAGCTTCGACTAATGAGTCCAACTAATTGTGCTAGTTGGGCTATTTCCAGGATTTTTGAAAAACTCAGGAGACGGTTTTTTCAGTGACGTAAAAATATACAGTGTACGATTTAAAAATGCTTTAAAAATATTTTAAAGTTTCTACACCTTTTTTCGTTTCTCAAATAATAACGGAGAAAAAAGTGGGGGCTATTTTAGCGTGATCACCTTGTATTTCTCCAAAGACGTATACTCGCTGTAATGTAAAGCTTTTTAACCGGAAGTGAGTTGAGTACGACTCTGTTAGCATTCGCATCATCCGGTTTCTACATATTATCAACTCTAATGTTTGGCGTCTCTAAAATTGTATGTATTTAACTTGCTTTGGGTAGTGTTGTTGTGTATGTGCTATGTGATCCATATATTTGACAAGTATGTTATTTTTACATTATAGACAATGAACTTGAACTTGTCAAAGTGGATATTGATAATCTGCCAAGAACTAGCGAACTATCAACAATGTTTGCGCATAAAAAATTTTTGATTCGTAAAAGTCTATCGACGCTTTATAAGAAATAAGAAAAATTAAAAGCAATTATAGATTTAGTTTTTTTTGTCGCGTTAAACTTAGTTCCCATGGGCGCAATATTCACGGATTGTTATGTAAATTTAAAGCTTTACAAAAAAAAGTATGTTTCAAGTTGTTTTCATGACGCAATTTAAAAAAAAAATGTCTGTGCCTTTTTTAGTGAAGTTTTGAATTTTAATTTGTCAAGTTAGTTGCATTTTCAAAAACAATCATATAACCTTAATTTTTGTGACAATTTTCAATTTGTCATTTTGTACAATGTTTATTGAGTTTATAAAGAAAGTATTAATTTATACACATAATAACGAACTAAAATATTATAGTTATTACTTTTACTAGAGAACATAGTAAAAATTAAATTTGAAAGAAGTTAAAATTTGAAACTAGAAAATTATGGATGGAGATGTATTATTATAGCAAAACACATTACTTGCATTAAATATTACAAAATGTCAGAAAATAATCAAAAAATCAAGTCGATTGACATTTCAATACACAATGACAGTTATAGTTGCAAAAATTTCTAATCGTGATTAGAAAAACATACCTTATTCAATTATTGCTCCTTTTCATTCTACAGGGGACGATAGTTATACTTTACGGTCGGTGTAAAATACAAAAAAAGTAGATATATTTTTACAGTTGTGACCTCAACACTGTTTGCATATTCATAATTGCCACCTCAAAAAAACATAAGACTACAAATTTTCATAACAATCTGTAAATATTTTTTTAAAATATAGCAAAAAATTGGAAACATTTTTTCAACTTTATTGACGCTAATAATCTGCCCTTAAGCTATGTACCATTATTAATGACTCACCCTGTATATTCGTTTTACTTCGGTACCTTTGAATATTCGCAGGTGGCATGAAATAACATTGTTCTTATTTGCTAAACTCTACATTATTCAGTTCTTAAATGTCTAAAATTACTTGTACTTGCAGAAAATTCTATTTTAAGAATACGGCGCCCTTAGCCATTAATTGCACTTAAAGATAACCCCTATAAAATATTAGGTACAAACACTTTCACTCGTTTTTAAAAGATTTGCATGGATAATGAACTTACTCTCGCCCATTTCGAGACGTCCCAGGATCGACCGCTTACAGGTGGTCTCATCTAATCGATAGGAAACCCGTCCAAGAACGAGACTGCATGTCTCTGGAGATCCGCCGGAAGTAACAGGAAGTATCGATTCCGGAACGTCTGCAGCCGTGGTAAAAAGGAGGTCGTACAAGGGACTGTAATAGGACACGTACATAAAAGGTGGCCTACATAACGTGACCTAATTCAGGCGTACGCATATCGTAGAATAGCAATTTTCATTGGCCTATAGAGTGTAAAATATTTAAGGAGGTAATAGTATGAACCAAAATAAGCAGAAAAGTCTCAATAAACATGGGTCCGCAAAGTAACGGTTGTGGAGATATGGAATGTTTTATATTTTAGCCCCTTTTTTTATTTTGCAAAAACGTTGTGTTTTTTCTTATAATAGTTGGTTGATGTTTATTGAAATAAACAGTACGTATTTGACAGTTGTTCTCAGTGCACAAGTTTTCTTTCACTATGGCTGGTTACTCTAACGCAGAATTAACAGACATGCATTTCATGTATGGTGGTGCTAATGGGAACGCCACCGAAGTGCGACGTCTTTATGTTGACGCTTATCCAAATCGCCAAATCCCTTCACAACGCATGTTTGGAAGAATTCATTAAAGATTGCGTGATACCGGTTCCTTGAGCAAACAGTGCCATTTATCCGGAAGACCAAGGTCGGTATCCAATCCTAGAGCAGAAGAAGAAATTCTAGCACTGGTAGAGCAAAATCCAGGTACGAGTGTGCGGAGAATATCAGCCGAGGTAGGAATTAGTGGTCCTCTTGTTTGGAGAATCCTTCACGAGCAACTGCTTTATTCATACCCTGTGCAACTAGTACAGGCCTTAAATCCAATAAATGGTCATCAAGCACGTTTGGTTTTTTGCCGCTGGTTTCTTCGTCATGATGCTGAAGACCCTCGTTTTCTTGCAAACGTTCTTTTTACTGATGAGGCCGGGTTTACAAGAAATGAAGTGTTTAATTTTAATAATGGGCCGACGAAAATCCTCATGCTCTAATAGAATCTGGACATCAGGCACGTTTTTCATTAAACATTTGGATGGGTATTGTAGGTGACAGGTTTCTAGGTCCTGTTATTTTACCAACTCGACTAACAGGCGCTGCTTGCCTCAACTTTCTGCAGAACCCACTGTATGAGTTTTTGGAAGACATTCCTTTGAATCAGAGGCAACAAATGTGGTTCCAGCATGATGGTGCTCCAGCTCATGTTTCCATGGCCGTTAGAGAGCATTTACACCAAACTTTTCCACATAGATGGGTAGGAAGGGCCGGATCTGTTTTATGGCCTCCCAGATCGCCTGATCGGAACCCTTTAGATTTCTTTGCTTGGGGATATTTGAAGACATTAGTGTATACTCCTGTAATAGCCTTGAAGCGCTGCACCTACGGATTAATCAAAAGTGCCAAGAAATCCAAACCAAGGAGTGTGTTTTCGAAAGAGTTCGAATATCGTTGAGACGAAAATGTCGTGCCTGCTTGGAAATAGACGGAGGGCACTTTAAACATCTTCTGTAACTTTGTTTTTTGTTTCTTAAAAGCTTCCTTTGTCGGTTTATTCCTAATAAAATAAAATGTTTGAGAAACGAATAGTGGTCCATATCTCAGCAACCGTTACTTTGCCGGCCCATGTTTATTAGGACTTCTGCTTATTTTGGTTCATACTATTACCTCCTGAAATATTTTACATTCTTTTTTTAGCACTCTGTATTTACCAGCTGTAGCTTCTACTTGTAGAATACGTTTGTTCGCTATTTTTTAATTAGAATTAAAAATGGTAGTTCTAAGGTCATAGAAATACGCATTAAGTATGCCTAAATTTTTTTATTATAGGCGCCGATTTAACGGGGGCAAGGGGCGCGCTGCCCCATTTAATAATCCTCGTATTTGTCATGGAGTTAGTCACAGTATGTTAAGAGGCGCCTTTAGATATCTTAAAACTATTCTCAACGGCCAAAAATCTAGAGAGTGACTAATCGCTAGCTTTTAGACAAGAGCGACGGGCGAAGCGTGCGAGAAGCATCATTTCATAGGCGTTCTAAATTTGAAGGCAATCAGATATACAAAAATGACAAAAATAATTGTATTACATACCATGCATTAATTTTAGTAAAAACAGTTTTTGCCAATTTCGAGGCGTTAGATAATGAAAATGATAAGTTATTTCAAAATTTAAAGTTTTTTTCTTGTATTATCAATTACCCAAGGCCAAGAATAATAGAGAGTGACTAATTCACAGCACAGAGATGAGTACGCAAGCTGAAAATAATTGATAATAACTTTGTAAATATTTGTAACTAAGAAAATGCATTTTAAGTTAAGGAGCTGCTAAAGGAGCCGCTTAGATGAAATACGAGGCAGGCAAAGACAGAAGATGTAAGGGAAGTCAGACGGTTAGAATAAAAGCAGGAGCAACATTTCATAGGTGTTTAGACGTTTTTAAATAGTTTTAATAAATCTGCAATGTTAGTTGCCTATACTTGCCGAAAAATAGGAAATGTACTGAATAGACCTAAACGAAATAAATCTCCGACAATTCGAATCTAGCGCTATCGCGATAGCGTGCCGCTATCTTGGAGTCTAGAACTTATATATCCTACTGTCACGGAATTTGCCCCCACTCACACCCAAACCGACGACTGTGGTATCGCGAAATGCTAAGATTGCGCCGATCGCCCCTACACGATTCTGTTAAACAAACAAAAAGCCGTGGATCGAGACGGGACTGGAAAAATGGGGAATCGACGAGAAGCATTCGAGTCGTACGGGAAAATGGATCTAGAGACACTAGAAAATACCTGGAATATTCGTTGGGTCTATAGCAGAATAAACGGCCGAGTTAGTTAGTCTTGTATAAGTCTTGTATTATAGTGTTGAATTGAAGTGTTTAGTTGGAGATAAAGTGATTTAGATAGCGATTAATTAAATATGTGTTTAGTTGAGTTCTAATTAGTGTTCAGTAGTGTACTGAGTATAGTTAATAAAGAAGTAATTAATTAACGGATTGTTTTTCCGGCAGTAAGAAAATTCGGATTAGGAAATCCGTGACACTACTTTCCAGTAGGACCTCTCTACAAATTAGAATGCCGTCCTTTTGGACTGCATACCGGATTACTGCAGCAAAAGCTGTGTAATCGAGTATGCTCTAAGAGATATGCATCACATGATTTTATAGGAAAAGCTGCATGTATGTTTCTTTATCTGGACTGCTTATAAACTGTGAGCAGTCACTCTCTAGATTTTCGACCGTCTAGTATATTTACTTATATTTAAACTGTGATTAGGATAAGAAGGAGTAGTTGAGACACAT
The DNA here is from genome assembly GCA_037114965.1 of Monochamus alternatus. NCBI lineage: Eukaryota > Metazoa > Arthropoda > Insecta > Coleoptera > Cerambycidae > Monochamus > Monochamus alternatus. The sequence goes on along the minus strand of CM073426.1, from coordinate 4,201,602 downwards.
ATTTATTTATAATTCTGTTCATAATTTTCCTGCGAATATCTATAGAGTCTGTACGGTGATTTATATTTATACAGTCCTTCCATAATTGAAAAATCTATAAAAGCTGTTATATTTTCATATATTTCCGGTTTTAATAAGCGAACGTGTATTTTAATTATTTTTTTCGGAAGCTTACAGTCAAGACCGGCATATGGGTTCCTGAAGTTCTTATTTATTGGCAAACTTTTTACGTGTTCTTCCGTTCTTAACGCGAAAGTGTAAGAGCAATAAACCGCCGCGCGGTTATATCGAAAAGTTTGAACAGGCGATATGTATGATGAAGAGAAACTTTTTAAATTAACTTCGAAAATCCTGGGGAACGAGAAAAGATCATAATTGGGGAAATTCGCCTGGAGCTTTATATTTACATGAAAACATAAAAAGAAAATTAATAAAATGCTTTCCCTTATTTCTTTGAGAAGACCCTAATAGGCAAGTTGTCAACACAAGGCGGATTATTCAGGGCAAATCTTTATTAAGCAAAATGTGATCCTTGCCATGTTTTTTAAATTAAAGAATTATAAAAGAAATAGAAAAAATTTAAACCAACTCTGTTGTGTTTAGTGCATGTGGCTCTGCAAATATTTGTTTGTCACTTTCTTAGACTAAAAAAGTATTGAAATACCTCTATTACTGAAATTAATTAAAAAATAATAGAAATAAATTATATAAAAATTGGTTAAAATTATGTCCACGAGCATACTTCCAACCGGCGGTAACGCACATACAATATCTGCTAATTCTAGACTTGAATAAAGCATTTTTAAATAAAACAACATTAATCAACCCAGGTAGCACTAAACAATGGCCCAATATTGGCCAAATCGTGTCTCTATTAGTTGTCCGAGTATATTGTTGAGATATAGATGTTCACAATTTATAGGCCAAGTATTTTACATGCATATTGGACCTATCCAGGCATAGGCGCCGACTTTATAAAATCCGTATGGGTGCTTAGCTAAAGGCAGCATAAAATAGCTGGAGGGATTTTTTTTGGTGCCACGCCCAAAAATGTTTTTAGGCTGTCAAAACCTAAGAAAAAATTTTAAATGGGGCGAATACAATTTTGTGAAAAAAATCAGAAAGGGCAGTTCGAAAATCATTTAAAAATACACTTCTACATGGCACTGGAACCTGGTCCACTGTAAAACGTGATAAGGCAGCAAGTTGGCAGTAAAGTAAATTTAATGCCTTGGCTGATTTAATAAATATCAGCTGCAGCATTAAATCTTGTACTTTACTGGCTATTTAAAGAAATAACTGTTTAGTAACTGATAATATTCGATTTCTTTCCGTGTATGCTTAGATGAGTAATTCCGGACCTGTTTGTTCCAGATTTTCAAAAGTTGGAGAGGGAGGCGAGGATCTGCAGGAAGCTCCAGCACCCAAATATAGGTGAGCATACCCCGACAACCCAAAAACACACACACACGTGTATATTTTACACTTATCATCAGCTTACTCGATAGCATTTTCTATCACGACAAATACTCTTAGTGATAAGATCATTGAATGCCGTGCAAGGGCGGATTTTAATGTATTTTTTTGTTTTTCATTGTAAATATAGTTAGCAATCCTGAGGTTCTCAAGCATTTAGGTAATCGTTCTTTCAGTCATTCCAACTTTTTCATTATTTATGTTTGTCATGTGCTACATGCTGCATGCTTTCCTCCTCTAGACGTCTGATTTTTCGATTATCTGCATCCATTCGTAATGATTCTCTGAAATGACACAGATATGTTATAACTCGACAGAAATACAAGGTGTTTAAAAAAGTAGAACAGGTTAAAATATAAGTGTTAAAAATTATTTTTCAATTTACTAGCATTTGTTCACTATTTTTTAATAAAAATAACAAATTATAGTTAACTAATAATAAAAATACCAAAACTAACAATTTAGATTAGATTAATGCTTGTGACCACCAGCTGACGTACTGTACATTTACTTTCTACTCTTTTATCTTGAACAAAACCAATGGCTGAGTCCCCATAATTTTCTCTGGCAGAACAGAAATGTAATTTTTGAAATAAAATATAAGATGCAAATAAATCCGTCTACTCTTACAAATATCAAAAAATCAAAATGTACTAGTGATGTGGGAGCGTTCCCAATAAAACTCGGTGATCACTTATACATTTTCTCTGAATATGCTTTACAATAATTTTTAATGTAAAACGTTTTATACCACTTAACTTAACCTCTACTTTTTTTTAAACACCCGAAAGGTGTGTTGGTGGTGAAAGTCACGTCACAGCAGTAGCTATATCCGACAAATCGAAAGTTGTAAACTTAAGTCACGCCCTTTAACTACCCCACCACTTACAGTTGCCACTTTAGTGGCGTGACGTCAGAGTTGATTTTAAGCCCTGTTGCATTTTTGATAAAAACTATAGTTACTATCCAAAATATTTAGAAATGCATATACATGGTGTTTCTCACTGTGCAGTACCCAATGTGTATCCAATGTGGAATTATGTCTATAACCCTGTATAAGAACATTTTTCAGAAGTTTTTTTTTGCACCATTTGGTAACCTTGAGTATGTCAACCAATTCTGTTTTTAACAGTATCATACCATTTTCTGTTGTTTTTTGAAATTAACTCTAGATCCTGAATTTCAAACTTTATTTTGCATTTTGAGGAAAACCCTAAAAAACATGTGTGTTATATCATGCCACCCGCGAATATTCAAAGGTACCGAAGTAAAACGAATATATAACGACAGAAAGCGGTATAACCAACACATTTTTAGGTATAGAAAATTTTCAAAATACGTATTTTTTAAAATGTAACTGTAGATGCAAATATTGTTGTCATAAACTTACATACTTCTGCATATAAAATTGTTTTGTTTATATGTGAAAATAATTGTTAAAATGTGGGCTTACAATAGCAAAGTAATTTATGTCTTACAAATGAAGATTTCAGATGAGATTTCTGTACTGAAAAAGCACCACAAACTTGATCATTTTACGGCGAGAAATACGGCGATCTTAACATGCTTACCGTTAACATCGCCGTATTTTTCACCGTAAAATGGTCAAATTGGTAGCGTACAGAAATCTCGAAAAATGAGCAAAAGCAATATCAAAAATAAAATTGATGTTTTGTTTACCCACTTTAACTATTTAAAAACTCCTCAAATAATATGTTTTAAAATGCGTTTGCAAGACACATTATGTCATTATAGTATGTTATTTTGCAATTCTAACCCCATATTTTAATTATTTTCACATATTTATAAACAAATGGGAACGATCTTATATGCAAAACTATGTAAGTTTATGTCACAACAGTATTTACATCTACAGTTGATTTTAAAAAACGCATATTTTGAAATATTTCAGTACTTAAAAATTTGTCGGTTAGACCTCTTTGTCGTTATATATTCATTTTACTTCGGCACCTTTGAATATTCGCAGGAAACATGAGGATAACATTCCTGTTATTTGATAAACTTTTATTATTCAGTTCTTAAATGTCTAAAATTACTTGCATTTGTAGAAAACACTATTTCAAGAATACGGCACCCTTAAGGCGTATTTATTTGTGCATAGGCTCATAATATGGTTGAATAGAAACATCTGACACTAGGTGTGCGACGTTGCCGCATAGTCGAAACCTGTTTGAAGTCATAATTCTGTTCCTTGTGGTCAGAAAAAGAAAACTGCTAAAGGAATTATACAGTGCTTTCGAAAAGTAACGAATAAATTCATTATTTTTGAAATTGAGGTTTTGGAAAAAATCCCCTGGCACGTCGATTTTATTTTAAAAAAGGCACTTTGACATACGACCCATATTTGTGACGTCGTATACCTCCTGAAGTTATTGATAATGTCCAAAAAGAATTTATTAATCGTCTTGGCTACTGTCAGGCAGCCAACGGTGCACAATTTGAACATTAATTTAGTCGATTTTTTACATAATCATTATCATTTTCAGTATTGTGAAAATAAATTTTTAAAATCTTCAAACATTATTTTCTTGAAATTTTTGTTATGTAACCCCATAATTTTTCATGATGAGTGTGTTGAATGACACGCTCTTTCAAATGACATGGTCAAAATTGGGGGTTGCTATTAAAAAAAGTTGTCGATGACGTCATATCTCGAACAACGATGACGTCACAAATGTGGGTCGTATGTTAAAAAGTGCCTTTTTTAAAATCAAAAAGGACGTGTCTGGGGATTTTTTCGAAAACTTCTCAATTTCAAAAATAATGAATTTATTCGTTACTTTTCGAAAGCACTGTATATTTTTAGCGCAATTTGCCATGTAGGGTGTCATACTTTGGAAACACCCTGTATATTATGTAAATAACTGAATTTTATAATGGATTCTGGTTACCTACTAATAATTCTAGCATTCCTATCCATTATACTCAATGCACAAAATTGGAGATAGTTTGCTGTGACTTGATATTGAAAATAAAAGAATCTTTTAGCATTTTTTGTGTCGGTTTCAGAGAATCGTCTGTATTTTTAAGTATTATAAATACGTGTTTTTAAAACATGGATATGTTCCAGTATTTTGATATTCTCCTATTCAAACCAAAACATGCACCTAGGAAGCGATTACTAACCAAATGCGCGGAATCTATGCTTTTTGGCCTAAGTATTAATAAGTTTGGGCTTCGGCTTTGGGCTATTGATTGAGTAATTTAATAAGATGTGTAAACTAATCCGAATGATGTTGAAATTTCTAACATTTTCCAGTTAGTTTGCGTAATATCTTTTCGAATATTCAGTCAATGCACCTTCAGATTCCTATGTTTATCTCTCAATTTTTTGCATGAAGTAGATGTTTTTAAGATAGTATGTAGATAAGAACAAAGTGTGTACCGATTCTTAAAAAATATTTGCGAGGAAAGAGTCTAATAAAAAATTAAAGCCGTTGAAAAAGTTCGTGAAGTTTTAGAAAATTTTACAATTCAAAGCGAAATAGACATCAAATAGAAGGAATAAAAAGTTGAGGTTGAATACTGAAATAAAATAGTTTTTCTGAAATCGTTCGGGAATTTATACTAATTCGGCCAAATTTCAGATCTGAAAATACCGTAATCTAGTATTTTAGTTCGTTGCTAAGCAACCATCAGGAAACAACAGTCCGAGAAAGTTACTTTTCCGGCCTAGGTCTGGAAAGTTAACATATATATCTGTAAAGATTAATTTTTGAATATATTTTAACACCTAGACTTAATATTTGTACTTAGTCTTAGTTAACCCTGAACTATGACTAAGTACAATTATTTTAAGAGGATATAGAGAAAATTAACAATTAACGGAATCACTCTTCAAAAAAATTCCACTTATTTATAAAGCGGAAAAATTTTTTTTTCGAAATTAGCCACCGTAGACAACTAGCAACACTACGGTAAAATTTCCCGTTATGTCATAATTTAATTCCTTTGTTTACCATGTGTTTATGTTGTAATTTTGTGTTCTTCTTCAGTTTTTAGTGCCTTTTTTAAAGTTTAAACGTTTTATAGCTATTAAATTTGTGTCGGGTGCAGATACTTTCCCAGAATATAGCTCGTCGGTTTGGTTCTCTAGGTTATGGGACAAGCCTACCGCGAGTACATTTAAAGTTTTCTATTATCTATTCATTTCGTTCGATTTTGTTATAATAAATAGACATTTTATCTAGCTGTACCTACGGGAAATGTGTTATATCGGTAGTGAGTTGTTATGAATGTTGTAATTTTGCCAGTTTGTAACGAAATAATGAAAAACGAATGCAAAATAGTGGAGCTAACTGGATTAACTGTTACCTACCTATCTATCAGGTATTATTACCAATAAGAATGTTAATTTTTGTCGTTTCTGCATTTAGAAATGCTGCAAAAAAACGACAGCATGGTAGTAGATATTGTTGGCAGATGTAAGCTTTATCTATGAATCTAAGCCTTTTCAGTCTATTATTATCATAGGCACCGAGGGTTTTGCCCCATTTTTTAAATATTGCGCTAAAATTCTGGAATATTTTTTTTATTGTCTTTTAGGCCTTCCTGAGCAAGTGGTTAAAATTTTTGTACTTAGTCATAGTTAACTGTATATATTAAAAAAATCTGTGTAACTCAAGGACAAAAACTAGACTTACAGATTTGGAAAAAATGTCAGCTGAATAAGAATAAATAAATTTATAAGTGCAGAAACATATTACCTCATCTATAAGTTTACAGCTTGTCCTTCCGCTTCACCATTATCAAGTTTGCAAGGTGCCACTGCCTTAAAAGATCCTTGAGAAATCGAAAAAAAAGACAAAACAATATGGAGCATCCTAGCTTTACAACTATCGGTACAATAAAATCCATAAGAAGCTATTTATTATCACCTTTCAATAAAAGTAACTTTACTTTAAATTTATTGGATGCACCTAGTACAACTTTGTATGAAGCGACCCAATGACACGCTGGCTAAGTCATCGATTTATGTCGAGTTTGTAGGCAAGGGGAAGTGCGTCGGAAGGAGAGAAACCTTAACATCGAAATGGAGTACTAGTCGACTACGGATAAAGATACCAAACGAGCCTCGTGTGTCTTTGTTCTTATTCTATTGTTTCACGATGGTAATACTTTATTTATTTATTTACTCTTAAAATATTCAACGGGTATAACCCACTTAAAAGATAAGTAGTTAAACTAACAAAGTTACAGTAAGAGAAAAAAAAATACTTAAAAAGATACCTACATATTAAAAATCGATTGTATAAAATAAAATATAAGTAGTATAAAAGTCTAGACAAATAAAAACAGTTTAAAATCTAGTAAAAATAAAAAGTAATATACCTGAAAGTTAAATTGTCAGATAATATAAAAATAACATAAGTATTAAAAAACCAATAAAAATTACTAAACAAGATAAAAATGAATAAAAAGAAACAAGAATATACACACGCATCTATTGAAAATACTTTTTTATATCACGTACACCACAAAAGTTAATGTCAAAACCCTCCATATTATTGCTATTGTTCAGCATTTGATACAAAGGCGACTTTAACAACATATTTGTACGGGCAAAGGGTAACATAAACAAATCACAATTCCTAGAATTCAATCTGAGAACTCTAAATAATAAATCTTTGGTAATGCATTCACATCTAATTTTAAAATGGATTATTTTATATAATAAAATAATACCATGCATGGTACGTCTACTGGCAAGACTTTGTAGATTAAAACGGGCACAAAATAATTCCCGTGGAGTACCTTGAGTAGGATAAACTCCATTTAACATATATGTGGCAGATTTAAAAAATCTTCGTTGGACTCTTTCCAGTAATGATGTATATGTAATATAAATTGGATTCCATATAACTGAACCGTATTCAAGTTTGGATCTCACAAAAGTTATATACAATAATTGCAAAGTAGACTGATTCCTGAAATCTTTAGAGTTTCGTAAAATAAATCCCAAACTCCTGTATGCGTTGGATAAGGAACTGGTGATGTACTGTAAGAAACTCAACTGAGAGTCAAAAATAACACCTAAGTCTTTAATGCTATCAGGCCTCTTGAGAATGCTGTCTTGCAACATGTAATCAAACATGATAGGTACTTTTTTTCGATGGAACGACATAACATTACACTTGCTGATATTAAGAGGCAACATATTTCTGCTACACCAGTCGTTAAGTGAAACAAGGTTATTCTGAAGATTCTCACAGTCCAAAACAGAGTTAATTTGACAAAATAATTTTACGTCATCAGCGTATAATAGGTATTGTATATTAAAATCCTTCGCAATATCGTTAATAAATATATCAAATAGAAGAGGTCCAAGTATGGACACTTGAGGAACACCTGATGTTTGGACAAACGTGTCAGATTTGAATCCACGATATTGCACATATTGGGATCGATTACAGAGGTATGACTGAAATAATTTTAATAAACCAGTACAGAGGCCTACGTTGTTAAGTTTATTTAACAACTTAGAGTGGTCGAGCCTGTCAAACGCTTTAGAGAAGTCTGTATATATGACATCAACTTGACTTCCAACATCGAAAACTGCAGAAATGTATTGAGTTTTACATAATAAATTAGTAATTGTGGAACGACCTTGAATAAACCCATGCTGTTCGGGAATAATAATAATACTAAAGAACATATCAAATAAAACTGCTTACTGTAGAGCGCGAAACAATTTCACGTCTAAAAATAAAAATACCATCACCTTATGATCTCTATAAAATCCAATATAGATGCAAATTAACTCCTCATTGCTGTATCTCTACCGCCGTCCAGTTCTTTCATTCCTGCACTGAATCTATCACGTTCAGTCGAAGGCTTCATCCATCACGCAGCTGTATTAAGAAGGAGGAATTTCTAAGAAATTCCATTTCTGAGACGCCGAGGAATAGCATAAGTCCCACTCGCTCGTGGCAAGCCGACTACAGGGTGTAACATTGGATAGATGTCAGGTCAGATTTATACGCACAATTTCGAGGAAGTTAATTGTATCGATCAGTAATAATATCAGATTTTAACAAATGTTTCCCTGACAACGTGAATGATTCATAATTGAAATGCGTTGCACATATTCGCAGACGTCTATGGGTCTCTGCAGGTGTTGTTTAGCAAATGTATGCTCTCCGACAAAGCCTATCTATCTTTCCATTGCTGACACCTGCAAAATGTATACGAATTATTGAACTTAAAGGCAATATAAATATTTTAAACGACACAAAATACTTTAGGATTAAATAAAAAATTACAGTCGCTAACTGTAATTCATAAACTTGAATTTCTGTTGATATATCTACTACAAATTTATTACCTTTCAGGATTTTTGGGGAAGTGAAAAAATGAAATATTATCCCGCGCATTAGATTTACAATCATCGACTAAGAGTAAGATCCATGGCAAGCCGTTATTATTGATTAATAAAATTAACTACACCCAGTACAACCGTTTCACAGGACACTGAGTACCAAACAGATCCAATAAATAGCCGATGATCGGCCGTTGATGTTTAGTTGGTGGAGCAGGGAAAGTGGCTTGCCAGAGGGGAGAACGAGTGGTGGGGGATGGAAAGAAGTCCAACTGTCAATATGTTTATAGTAATATCATTATGAATTACATTTTTATTTTTACAATACAATTAACGGAATTATTTATAAAAATGGAAGTTGTCCTGTCCATTTTCTACTTGTTACCTGCAGAAGTACTTTTTGTAGCTTTAGTAACACTAGTATTTTTGGAAAATTCTGCAGAAGCACCGACTAGTTGAAGGCATATTAGTGCCAATATTTTTTTTTTGCAAATTCCACTTTGTTGGACACTGAATTTTCAATATAGCCTTCAGCAACAATGGATAATTTTCAACCACCATAGCGCTTAATATTAGTTGTACCTGCTCCAGCGTATATAATAATATAATAAAGTAGCCGAAGAACGCCGAGAACATTGTTCGGTATATTCCTTTGGCTTAGGGAATATAAGATAATAACAATAATAATAATAATAATGTCTCTATCCCTCATTCTAATCACTAGGATTAGCCCAGAAGTTGAAGACTTGTGCGGGAGAGGGGACGGCATATTATTATTTAGCAGGCCGCATTTGCGCCCAGGAACGACTTACGTTGGTAGTCCCTAACCACCATTCAGGAATGAGGGAAAGTTGGAAAACCTGGAAAATCTCATTAATTAGGGGGGTAGTCAAATGTCAACCGGTATCAATCTCTTACATTGGCCCAAGCCAATATTCTTCCACCCTACCATACCCGCAGAGAGGGTGCCAATCTCACCGGTGTGAAATCATCCACAGCCACACATTTAGGTAGGACTATAATCGATAAAGTCGTGGACAGAAAATGAAGTCGAATTTTACACAATTTTTTTAAATAATTCATATGGGGCTGATCACACAGAATATTAAAAACTTGAAAAATAAAAAAAATCCACCCACCCTTCCTATTTCTCAGGCTGTTAGGGTTGTGCAAAGGGGCTGCAATTATTAAAATAGAAAATATTCAAATAAATAAAAATATAACTTGGTCGCTCACCATAGTCACAGAAAACATAACACATAAACATATTAAGAGATTTCACCCACCCGTTTATTTTTCCAGGCCGCTACGGTTGGTGAAAGGGGTAGATTTGATAACATTTTTATTTGGAAATATTCCAAATAAAAACAAATATTTCTTGACCGGACACCATATTCACAGAGAATGTTAAAAATTAGCATATTAAGAGATCCCACCTACCCGTTTCATTTTCCAGGCCGTCAGGGTTGGCGGTAAGGGGTGGATTTGATAAAATACGAAATATTTCAAATAAAAAAAACTATATCTTGACCGGCCTCCAAACTCATAGAGAATGTTAAAAATAAGCATATTAAGAGATCCCACCCACCCGTTTCATTTTCCAGGCCGTCAGGGTTGGCGATAAGGGGTGGATTTGATAAAATAGGAAATATTTCAAATAAAAAAAAACTATTTCTTGACCGGCCACCAAATTCATAGAGAATGTTAAAAATAAGCATATTAAGAGATCCCACCCACCCGTTTCATTTTCCAGGCCGTCAGGGTTGGCGATAAGGGGTGGATTTGATAAAATAGGAAATATTTCAAATAAAAAAAAACTATTTCTTGACCGGCCACCAAATTCATAGAGAATGTTAAAAATAAGCATATTAAGAGATCCCACCCACCCGTTTCATTTTCCAGGCCGTCAGGGTTGGTGATAAGGGGTGGATTAGATAAAATACGAAATATTTCAAATAAAAAAAAACTATTTCTTGACCGGCCACCAAATTCATAGAGAATGTTAAAAATAAGCATATTAAGAGATCCCACCCACCCGTTTCATTTTCCAGGCCGTCAGGGTTGGTGATAAGGGGTGGATTAGATAAAATACGAAATATTTCAAATAAAAACAACTATTACTTGACCGGCCACCAAATTCATAGAGAATGTTAAAAATAAGCATATTAAGAGATCCCATCCACCCGTTTCATTTTCCAGGCCGTCAGGGTTGGCGATAAGGGGTGGATTTGATAAAATACGAAATATTCCAAATAAAAACAACTATTTCTTGACCGGCCACCAAATTCATAGAGAATGTTAAAAATAAGCATATTAAGAGATCCCACCCACCCGTTTCATTTTCCAGGCCGTCAGGGTTGGCGATAAGGGGTGGATTTGATAAAATACGAAATATTTCAAATAAAAGAACCTATATATTGACCGGCCACCACATTCATAGAGAATGTTAAAAATTAGCATATTAAGAGATCCCACCTACCCGTTTCATTTTCCAGGCCGTCAGGGTTGACGGTAAGGGGTGGATTTGATAAAATACGAAATATTTCAAATAAAAAAAACTATATCTTGACTGGCCTCCAAACTCATAAAGAATGTTAAAAATAAGCATATTAAGAGATCCCACCCACCAGTTTCATTTTCCAGGCCGTCAGGGTTGGCGATAAGGGGTGGATTTGATAAAATAGGAAATATTTCAAATAAAAAAAACTATTTCTTGACCGGCCACCAAATTCATAGAGAATGTTAAAAATAAGCATATTAAGAGATTCCACCCACCCGTTTCATTTTCCAGGCCGTCAGGGTTGGTGATAAGGGGTGGATTAGATAAAATACGAAATATTTCAAATAAAAAAACTATTTCTTGACCGGCCACCAAATTCATAGAGAATGTTAAAAATAAGCATATTAAGAGATCCCGCCCACCCGTTTCATTTTCCAGGCCGTCAGGGTTGGCGATAAGGGGTGGATTTGATAAAATACGAAATATTTCAAATAAAAAAAACTATTTCTTGACCGGCCACCAAATTCATAGAGAATGTTAAAAATAAGCATATTAAGAGATCCCGCCCACCCGTTTCATTTTCCAGGCCGTCAGGGTTGGCGATAAGGGGTGGATTTGATAAAATACGAAATATTTCAAATAAAAAAAACTATATCTTGACCGGCCTCCAAACTCATAGAGAATGTTAAAAATAAGCATATTAAGAGATCCCACCCACCCGTTTCATTTTCCAGGCCGTCAGGGTTGGCGATAAGGGGTGGATTTGATAAAATAGGAAATATTTCAAATAAAAAAAACTATTTCTTGACCGGCCACCAAATTCATAGAGAATGTTAAAAATAAGCATATTAAGAGATCCCACCCACCCGTTTCATTTTCCAGGCCGTCAGGGTTGGTGATAAGGGGTGGATTAGATAAAATACGAAATATTTCAAATAAAAACAACTATTTCTTGACCGGCCACCAAATTCATAGAGAATGTTAAAAATAAGCATATTAAGAGATCCCGCCCACCCGTTTCATTTTCCAGGCCGTCAGGGTTGGCGATAAGGGGTGGATTTGATAAAATAGGAAATATTTCAAATAAAAAAAACTATTTCTTGACCGGCCACCAAATTCATAGAGAATGTTAAAAATAAGCATATTAAGAGATCCCATCCACCCGTTTCATTTTCCAGGCCGTCAGGGTTGGCGATAAGGGGTGGATTTGATAAAATACGAAATATTCCAAATAAAAACAACTATTTCTTGACCGGCCACCAAATTCATAGAGAATGTTAAAAATAAGCATATTAAGAGATCCCGCCCACCCGTTTCATTTTCCAGGCCGTCAGGGTTGGCGATAAGGGGTGGATTTGATAAAATACGAAATATTTCAAATAAAAAAAACTATTTCTTGACCGGCCACCAAATTCATAGAGAATGTTAAAAATAAGCATATTAAGAGATCCCGCCCACCCGTTTCATTTTCCAGGCCGTCAGGGTTGGCGATAAGGGGTGGATTTGATAAAATACGAAATATTTCAAATAAAAAAAACTATATCTTGACCGGCCTCCAAACTCATAGAGAATGTTAAAAATAAGCATATTAAGAGATCCCACCCACCCGTTTCATTTTCCAGGCCGTCAGGGTTGGCGATAAGGGGTGGATTTGATAAAATACGAAATATTTCAAATAAAAAAAACTATTTCTTGACCGGCCACCAAATTCATAGAGAATGTTAAAAATAAGCATATTAAGAGATCCCGCCCACCCGTTTCATTTTCCAGGCCGTCAGGGTTGGCGATAAGGGGTGGATTTGATAAAATACGAAATATTTCAAATAAAAAAAACTATATCTTGACCGGCCTCCAAACTCATAGAGAATGTTAAAAATAAGCATATTAAGAGATCCCACCCACCCGTTTCATTTTCCAGGCCGTCAGGGTTGGCGATAAGGGGTGGATTTGATAAAATACGAAATATTTCAAATAAAAGAACCTATATATTGACCGGCCACCACATTCATAGAGAATGTTAGAAATTAGCATATTAAGAGATCCCACCTACCCGTTTCATTTTCCAGGCCGTCAGGGTTGGTGATAAGGGGTGGATTTGATAAAATACGAAATATTTCAAATATAAAAAATTAATTCTTGTGGTGACGATGCAGATGCTAATGATGAAAATTCATGTCATAGGCTTTACCACAAAGGATGTAGAAATATTAATAAAAAATTCTGCGTGTTATGTAAAACATTTTCGAAACAATACCTTTAGGAAGTATCACCCTTACCATTCGTATTGATACCGAAACTTATTTGCCTTAAAATTGGTCGGGAAACTTCGTTTTATTATTTTTTCATATTATCCCTAATAACAGACAGTCAACAAATTTAATTTATTTATTTCCATTTTTTTCTCACCAACCCTGACGGCCTGGAAAATGAAACGGATGATAATCTGCATATTTTTAAATTATCTGTGAATTTGATGGCCGGTGAAGAAATAGTTTTTTTTTTATTGGAAATATTTCGTATTTTATCAAATCCACCCCTTATCACCAACCCTGACGGCCTGGAAAATGAAACTGGTGGGTGGGATATCTTAATGTGCTAATTTTTAACATTGTCTATGAATATGGCGTCCGGTCAAGAAATAGTTTTTTTTTATTTGAAATATTTCGTATTTTATCAAATCCACCCCTTATCACCAACCTTGACGGCCTGGAAAATGAAACTGGTGGGTGGGATCTCTTAATATGCTTATTTTTAACATTCTCTATGAGTTTGGAGGCCGGTCAAGATATAGTTTTTTTTATTTGAAATATTTCGTATTTTATCAAATCGACCCCTTATCGCCAACCCTGACGGCCTGGAAAATGAAACGGGTGGGCGGGATCTCTTAATATGCTTATTTTTAACATTCTCTATGAATTTGGTGGCCGGTCAAGAAATAGTTTTTTTTATTTGAAATATTTCGTATTTTATCAAATCCACCCCTTATCGCCAACCCTGACGGCCTGGAAAATGAAACGGGTGGGCGGGATCTCTTAATATGCTTATTTTTAACATTCTCTATGAATTTGGTGGCCGGTCAAGAAATAGTTTTTTTATTTGAAATATTTCGTATTTTATCTAATCCACCCCTTATCACCAACCCTGACGGCCTGGAAAATGAAACGGGTGGGTGGGATCTCTTAATATGCTTATTTTTAACATTCTCTATGAATTTGGTGGCCGGTCAAGAAATAGTTTTTTTTATTTGAAATATTTCCTATTTTATCAAATCCACCCCTTATCGCCAACCCTGACGGCCTGGAAAATGAAACGGGTGGGTGGGATCTCTTAATATGCTTATTTTTAACATTCTCTATGAGTTTGGAGGCCGGTCAAGATATAGTTTTTTTTATTTGAAATATTTCGTATTTTATCAAATCGACCCCTTATCGCCAACCCTGACGGCCTGGAAAATGAAACGGGTGGGCGGGATCTCTTAATATGCTTATTTTTAACATTCTCTATGAATTTGGTGGCCGGTCAAGAAATAGTTTTTTTTATTTGAAATATTTCGTATTTTATCAAATCCACCCCTTACCGCCAACCCTGACGGCCTGGAAAATGAAACGGGTGGGTGGGATCTCTTAATATGCTTATTTTTAACATTCTCTATGAATTTGGTGGCCGGTCAAGAAATAGTTTTTTTTTATTTGAAATATTTCGTATTTTATCTAATCCACCCCTTATCACCAACCCTGACGGCCTGGAAAATGAAACGGGTGGGTGGGATCTCTTAATATGCTTATTTTTAACATTCTCTATGAATTTGGTGGCCGGTCAAGAAATAGTTGTTTTTATTTGAAATATTTCGTATTTTATCTAATCCACCCCTTATCACCAACCCTGACGGCCTGGAAAATGAAACGGGTGGGTGGGATCTCTTAATATGCTTATTTTTAACATTCTCTATGAATTTGGTGGCCGGTCAAGAAATAGTTTTTTTTTATTTGAAATATTTCGTATTTTATCTAATCCACCCCTTATCACCAACCCTGACGGCCTGGAAAATGAAACGGGTGGGTGGGATCTCTTAATATGCTTATTTTTAACATTCTCTATGAATTTGGTGGCCGGTCAAGAAATAGTTTTTTTTTATTTGAAATATTTCCTATTTTATCAAATCCACCCCTTATCGCCAACCCTGACGGCCTGGAAAATGAAACGGGTGGGTGGGATCTCTTAATATGCTTATTTTTAACATTCTCTATGAGTTTGGAGGCCGGTCAAGATATAGTTTTTTTTATTTGAAATATTTCGTATTTTATCAAATCCACCCCTTACCGCCAACCCTGACGGCCTGGAAAATGAAACGGGTAGGTGGGATCTCTTAATATGCTAATTTTTAACATTCTCTGTGAATATGGTGTCCGGTCAAGAAATATTTGTTTTTATTTGGAATATTTCCAAATAAAAATGTTATCAAATCTACCCCTTTCACCAACCGTAGCGGCCTGGAAAAATAAACGGGTGGGTGAAATCTCTTAATATGTTTATGTGTTATGTTTTCTGTGACTATGGTGAGCGACCAAGTTATATTTTTATTTATTTGAATATTTTCTATTTTAATAATTGCAGCCCCTTTGCACAACCCTAACAGCCTGAGAAATAGGAAGGGTGGGTGGATTTTTTTTATTTTTCAGGTTTTTAATATTCTGTGTGATCTGCCCCATATGAATTATTTAAAAAAATTGTGTAAAATTCGACTTCATTTTCTGACCACGACTTTATCGATTATAGTCCTACCTAAATGTGTGGCTGTGGATGATTTCACACCGGTGCCAATCTCCACGAATATAGCTTATATACGGTCTACCGGCTGCGGGGGTCGAACCCACAGCGATCTAGTCACCTTACACCACGCGACCACTGACCGATCCTAGTAGATAGTTTGCTATTTTGTACGGAACCGAACCCAAAGTATTTTTTCCAACCACTTGCTTGGAGCATTTATTACGGTTATAATATAGGGCGTCAAAAAAAGAGTGTAAAATATTTAAAGAGGTAATAGTATGAACTAAA
Source organism: Monochamus alternatus (assembly GCA_037114965.1). NCBI lineage: Eukaryota > Metazoa > Arthropoda > Insecta > Coleoptera > Cerambycidae > Monochamus > Monochamus alternatus. The sequence continues at coordinate 4,185,229 of CM073426.1, read as the reverse complement.
ATAAGCAGAAAAGTCTCAATAAACATGGGTCCGCAAAGTAACGGTTGCGGAGATATGGAATGTGTTGTTTTTTAGTCCCTTTTTTTATTTTGTAAAAACGTTGTGTATTTTCTTATAATAGTTGGTTGATGTCCAATAAATGATCATCAAGCACGTTTGGTTTTTTGCCGCTGGTTTGTACGTCATGATGCTGAAGACCCTCGTTTTCTTGCAAACACGGGTTCACAAGAAATGGAGTGTTTAATTTTCACAATACGCATATTTGGGCCGACGAAAATCCGCATGCTCTAACAGAATCTGGACATCAGGCACGTTTTTCATTAAACATTTGGATGGGTATTGTAGGTGACAGGTTTCTAGGTCCTGCTGTTCTACCAAACCGATTAACAGGCGTTGCTTACCTCAAATTTCTGCAGAACACACTATGTGAGTTTTTGAAAGACATTTCTTTGAATCAGAGGCAACAGATGTAGTTTCAGCATGATGGTGCTCCAGCTGGGTAGGAAGGGCCGGACCTGTTTTATGGCCTCCAAGATCGCCTGATCCGAACCCTCTAGATTTCTTTGTTTGGGGATATTTGAAGACATTAGTGTGACGGATTAAACAAAAGTGTCAAGAAATCCAAACCAAGGAGGGTGTTTTCGAAAGAGTTCGAATATCGTTGAGACGAAGATGTCGTGCCTGCTTGGAAATGGACGGAGGGCACTTTGAACATCTTCTGTAACTTTTTTGTTGACAGCTTACACAGTTCTCACATTTTTCCAAAAATGCTAGGATAAATACGTTCTTAAAATATAGCAAAAAATCGAAAACATTTTTTCAGCTTTAACACCCTGTAGAATTAAAAGGAGCAACAATTGACTAAGGCAAGTTGGGCTCAATCGCTTTATTTTGATGTTAACATTCTCCTCTTAAGCTATGTACCATTATTACTCTCACCCTGTATAAATAACTATTAATTTAGCAGAACAATCGCACTTAAATACTCACGTTAAAAAAATTAGTAACTTCGCGATGGATGTCGGTTTCCTGACACGCATTTTCTTAGGAAACCGAGCCTTAGAAACAAAGTCGACAGTGTTAGAATCCCTAAACAGTGCTACTGCCATGAATATTTAAAATTAATCCCCATCGATCCCCTTTTTTCACCAGTGGGGTCGCTGATCGTCCGAAGTTATCGATCCCTTTTGACTTGAACGTGCCTTATTCGTCAGTTTTCTGGGGATTGCATGTCCGGCCACCGTTATCTTTAATTGAATTGTCCCTTCTCTAATTAAACAAAGTCCGCCTCGGTCCCTATAATTGCCTTATGCCGTGGCCGACCGAAAAAAAAACGTTCAGTCTGTTAGATGAGAGTCGTTGATGCACATTAACTTCGTGGAATTAAAAAAGAAAGCGGCTTTTTTGTTAGAATTGGCTATAAAAAACCTACTGGTCAAACCTGAGTTCAAAAACTCAAATAGAAACTATGCAACAAGTCGCCGCCTTCAAATTGTAACGTTATGGTTTATTTCATCGATATAAGGGAATAAAAATGAATGAATTCAATTTTCAAATATAACACCGTCCGCCGTTGCACGGTCATTTTCTGTTATGAGTGCTGCATAATTGACAATACGATCGAATAGCGCGTCTCTTGTGTTCACTTTTGTAGCATATACTAATGATTTAACAATCGCCAGAGGCAGTAATCAAGGGGATTCAAATTTGGTGACCACCTTGGAAACCACATCGGCCAATCCAGCGTTGTGGAAAACGATTGCTAAGATGATTCATCACAACACGACTAAAATGGGCAGGGTCACCATCATGCTGAAAGTACATGTTTTGCCTAACATCCAATGGAACATCGTCCAGTAGACCTGTCAAACTATTTTCTAAAGATTCTACATATCTAAGTCCAGTAAGACAACCATCTAGCACAACTGGACCAAGTAATTGATTATTAATTATACCCCACCACACGTTAATGCTGAACCGATGCTGGAAGTTACGTTCCACCGTGGTCATCTGACCAACGATGTTCATTGTGACAGTTGTTTACCCCATCACGAGTAAATTGAGCCTCCTCAGTGAACAAAATGTATTTGTAATGTATATGGTTTGCGTTTATCCAATTGCAAAAATGCAACCGCAAATCATTACCACCGTCCTGAAGATTCTGGACGCGCTGAATACGGAAAAGGTTTTGAACCATTTTTGTGAAATAAATGCGACAGTTATAAACTAAGCGTTTAAATCACAAATGTCAAAATAAATATGACAAATTAGTAATCACTACTGTGAGCATAGTATACTAAGCAATCAGTAGGGAAACTCAGCTTTCCCGCGTCTTCCAAAAATCCGCCATCTCGTTGACGACTGACCGTTATTACTATAATTTCTGTGTGTCAGTTAGGTTTTTTGAATTTTTGACATTATTACATGGTTATCCACTCGTTATCGTTATTGTACTTATATTCCTGTTTTGTATGTCGTGTTGAGTGTTTAGTTATTTGTGTTTTTATATTAGTGATTATTTATTAGTGTGCAACGGGGGTTTTTGATTATGTTACCTATACAAATATTTTGTAAACCTCAAAATAAATTGTACCTAATATTCACGTTTTAATTTCACTTCGTACTTTCCTAAAAAAAAATGAGTAAAAATATAAAAATTACACTGGGCTTAAATTTGATAATCTGCTAACAATATAAGGTAAACGTGTACATCTTGACATAAAAGCAAAAGTACTACAAAATATAAAATAAAACTACGCTACTAGTTGACCTAGTTTCCATGTTTTCTCAAATTGTTTAAATAAATTTAAATTCATACTGATTTTATAATCAAATTCAAATTATATCTGCTAAATTAAGACAAAATGTGACCAAAACCTCAATTTACATGAAACTACACTGGATTACAACAGTTAATTAAGAATTAATGCAAAAGTATTAAAACTACGAACAACTTTGGTTATGTTTACGCCAAATTATTAGCTATTTTTTCGTATGTTCTCTGGGATCCGCCATATTCTTGGCGACTTTTTCTAGAGTGGGGGTATTTAAAAACTGCCAGACGTATTTCATTCATAAATTGTATAAGATTCCGTACTGATTGCTTAGTATACTGTGACTGTGAGTTTGGTTTAAAATACATGACCTACTCAAAATAGAGTATCAAATAATAACAGCTTTCCCAAAAAATAACAATAAAAATGTTTTCATTGATAATCGACCATATGTTTATTAGCTTTTTTTGTTCACTTTTGCTCCCTAAACACCCCTTTCGAATATTGGCGGTTCCCCCTCAATCACCCTGTATATTGGCTGTCCAGTACATTTTATCCTTCATTTCATACAATATGCTCCGGATAAAACGGTCCAGTCGAACAACAAGTCGGTCATAAAAAGCTTAAGAGTGCTTTGTGCTTTCAGCGTTGGGGTGCCTGGAACTTTGACCCTTCCGCAGAAGGGAGGCTCTCCAGGATTACCCAACGGGATGTCCCCGATCACGCTCGTCAGTGCCTAGATTTATAGCGACTCTCGGCCTATTTTCTTTCCGAAGGTGAATCAGGCAGATCGAACAAGTTTGATTTTGGTGGTTATGTCAGTCATTACTCCGATTAGAAAAACCATCCTAAAAACCTCTTGATTAGAAAACTCAAGTAGAAACCCACTTCTCAACCCCACAGACTTAATTTTAAGGGCGACTACGCGCGCTATGGCAATTGTTGGAGATTATAACCACCTGGAAAACCAGGCCCCAGTCCCATTGACTTCATTTTAATGGATTATTTTTGCGCTATGAACAATTGTTGGAGAATATACTAAATCCATGTAGAAACTCATAAAAAATTATAAAATGGTTAAAAGCACAGAAAGGGTAATATTTTATAAAAACAAGAACTTGTATGAATATACGAGGTGTGATTTAAAATCTTTGCCAATGACGTCCGTACGAGGTTTGAACTAAACATTTTTGAAGAAAAAAATGCATGCCACTGCATTTTCGAGAAAATTCGATCTCTAGACTTACTCTCACAGGACGCACCTTTTTCACGTAAAAAAATTAAAACCAAAAAAGTTTTTTCCCCAAGTTCATTGAGACTGCTTTTGATACTTTGTTGCCATTTTGTAGACACCCACCATACGTGGAAACACTTTTTGTGGGGCAAATTAATTTTATACTTTCACAAATGACGTTCACGTAGGCATGATATTGAATATTTGAACAGAAAAAACGGTAAGCTCATTAAATGCCCCCTTAAAGCAAATGAAATAAAAATTTGTAGGCTGGGTTTTATGCTTCTTTTCGCAATAAAGTTGACATTTTCATTATTAAAAAATTATTATTAGAGTAGAAGGTAAAATTTAATAAAAAATGGTAAATTTTACAATCGGTAACCATTTGTGGGCGGATGAAAATCCTTTTGCAATTGTTGAATCAAATCATCAAGAACAGTTTTCATTAAATGATTGGGCTGGTATTATTGACGATTATTTGATAGGCCCATTTTTTCTCCCAAGAAGATTTGATGGACAATCGTATTTACACTTTCACAAGAAGATCTGCCACCAATGCTTGAACACCTTCCTCTTTTATTAACAAACCAGATGTGGCTAATGCACGATGATGCGCCTCCACATTTTAGCTTACGGGTGCGTGAATTTTTAAATCACAACTATCGTGATCGGTGGATAGGCTGCGGAGGAACGCAGTCATGGCCGCCCAGATCTCCCGACTTTCATAGTTTAGACTACTTTTTCTGGGGTCATCTGAAAAGCTTAGTGTACGCAGTGCCGATTCAAGCCGAAGAAGAGATACGAAATCGTATAATAGTATGCTGCCAAACCATAAGAGACACCCCAGGAATTTTTGAAAATGTACGGCAGTCTATGCGAGAAGAGTAGTTGCTTGCATACGTGTGGGTGGAAGGTACTTTCAACAACTACTGTAAATACATAATTTAGGTTCTTTATTTTGTTTGTATTTTTTTGTCTTGTCGTTTCGTTTTAGGTTTAAGATTTTGGATTTATCGTTTTACTAAATAAATCGCGATTTTTAAAATAAAATTTAAAAAAATCAGAGGCGTACCGTTTTTTTCTATCCAAACATTTAATATTATGCCTACGTGGAGGTCACTGGTTAGAGTAGAAAATTAATTTTTGTCCTAAAAAAAGTGTTTCCACGCATGGTGGGTGTCTACAAAATGACAAAATATCAAGAGCAGTCTCAATGAACTTGGGGAAAACACTTTTTTTGGTATTAATTTTTTTACGTGAAAATGATGCGTCCTACGAAAGTAAGTCTAGGGACCGAATTTGCTGTAAAATAAATGGAGATTTTAAAAATAATTTTAGGTTTTAGAAAAAGTAGTGGCGTACCATTTTTTTCTTCAAAAATGTTTAGTTCAAACCTCGTACGGACGTCATTGGCAAAGATTTTAAAACATTTTTTACATCAAACAATGCTCCTTAATGATTAATAGGTGTGTACAAAATTTTATAAAAACATCTGGAGTGATAAGAAAATTATAATAAAAAAGTATTTTTTTTTTAAACTGTAACACCCTGTAGCTCAAAAAGGTTTAGGACATATTAATGATATTAAGTTTTCTTCTTAAAATGACCGAAGGATTCACACCCTTAAGTATCGGCATTCAATTAATAAAAGTATGTTTGGTAAATGGCAATATTTTGGGACCCCCTACAAGCACCCACTCTATGCGGAACACCATGTATTATGTCAATACCATTGCAACTTCTTACATAACAAATTTATTGTGTGTAAATATGAAACGGATTTTAGAGAATACTATAAAGTTTCCGTTCTGAGTGGCCAAATCCAATTTCGCGCATTCTCCAAGAGTACTTGCGAAGAACGGCTTTTTGATTGCCTGCAACTATCTTGCGATAAAATCAGTTATCCGATTATTACAGCGGATCGGACGTTTCTATGGCACTTATCGAACGGTTTACAGCCTAATAATAGTTACGTTTCCGTTAATGTTTTCATAAATTACTCATTAATGAGCCAGTCGGCCTAGAAGACACGCGATTTTTTAATGATCACGCCTGGGTTTTTTATTGTTGTTATAATAAATATACTCACAGCACTTCAAAAGGCATGGAGAAGTGTTTCCTGATCAAACGGACAGCTGGTTAAAAATTAAGAAATCGATTAATATTAATGATACACAGGGTGTTTTAAACGAAGTAGCAAAAATGGAACCACAGATTCCTTAAGTGAAAATAAATCGATTTAACCCAATCCCAAGTTGCATAATAAAAAAAATACGGAGTGTCAAAGTTAAAATTTTATTTTCGATATTTGTAGATAATTCTATAAAAATCCAAATATTTACATGAAATTTATAAATCATGGGTCTTTGCAGACGAGAAATTCAAATTTCAAACTTGACTGAGAGATGTTTTAGCCCACTTAATTTTTTTAAACCTATTTTTATGTATGCATCTATATCGCCGTGGATAGATTTATTGATTACCTAATAATTTAATTTCAGGAAATAACTAATCTGCGAGGTAACAATCCGACCAACATTGAAATACACCTATTGCAAACAGCAAAGGTTAATTGTCAGCGGTGCCACCAGACATATACCGGATTTGAGCTGATTAGCTCTTATCAGTATGCCATGGGTGAGACCACTGAATAGCAACCTTAACTGTTCACATTCTGTCATTATCGACAGAAAGATATGACTACGCAAGACGTAGCACGTGTCTACATCTAGCTGTCATTACCTACGCAATGCTGGGTCTAAATACGTCTCAATTCAGAGTTTAAAAATCAGAATTAAAAAAAATGTAGGCATGGCGCTTCCATGGCTTAGATATTTTAAACTCGAACAAATACTGCTCTGACATTTTAAATCAAGAAAATGTTAAAAATATATTCATTTGGTAGGCATAACTTGCCGATATATTTTTAAATTTATTGCGACGTTTTTCTTTGGTCTAATTGGGTATTTTGCCATACTTCTAAAAAAATAAAGATTAATTCAAAAACCCTTGCGCCAAAAAATTTTACACTGAAAAAGTAGATAACTAAAAAATATCGCGCAATGTATTTTTTGACGTTTTGAAAAATACTGTTTCAGTTCTCAAAAATTGCTTTTATTTTATTGGTATTTACTTCTTTTTGATACTGTAGCCAACAATGGTCAGTGTTTACTGAACAGCTAATTTTTAATTTTTCTTATTCATGTTTTTTTTTATATAACTTTTATGTTCCTCAACTCTATCATTCATAGGTCGAGACGTTTCTCCAACATAATGTTTATTGCATTCACAAGGCATGCTGTAGATGCAATTTGAATTTTGTATAATATCAGTTTTAGGACGTGTCTGATAAAAAAGATCACAAAATATTAGTTGTCTGAATAACTGTTCAATTATCAAATTTGTTACCGATTCTTCTTAATCTTTCTGATAATATAGGAATGTATGAATTTTTTATTGTATGATTAGTTTCTCTTATTTGTCTTAAAGAATTTGTTTTATATTTAATATTTTTGAATGTTATATCAACATAATTTGGAGGGTATTCATTATTTATTAAAAAAAAATTAATAAATTTTAGTTCATTGTTAATAATTTCGTTGTTTGATGAAATTAATTTTGCTCTTTGCTTAGATCTAAAATTTATATATCTGTTGGTGTGAGTTTGTTTCCTATAAACACTTGGTTCTACAGAATTTTCATTTTTTTTTAATTAAAACGTCTAAAATGGTAGCATATTGTTATTTTCTATTTCCAAAGTGAATTTTGTTATTGGTTGTTTGTTGTTAATACCATTTAAAATTAATTTCATTCTGCAATAGTAAAAGGTCTTACAAAAATGTCATCTACATATCTCCACCATACATTAGGTTTTTATCCATGTTTTGAATAGTTTTCTTCAAAAAAATCCATAATAATGTTACTTAAAATTGGTGATAATGACGAGCCCATCGCCATTCCGAAATTTTGTTGATAAAACTCATTGTTTAGTTAAAAATATGTTGTCTTTATACATAGACTTAGTAGTTTCATTATACAGCCTACGTTTAATTTTGTTTTGCTTGTCAAATTTATAGCATTTTCCAATTTATTTTTAATGATATTCAATGTTTTGCCTACTGGTAAATTAGTGAATAAACTATGTCAAAACTCACCATATTATTATTAAAATTATTTGAAGAAAAAATCTTTTCTAAAAGATGTTTACTATTTTTCAGAAGGGTGGAAAACACCCAATTAGACTAAAGAAAAACTAGAATTATGCCTAACGTATCCATACGTCCCGCTATTAAGCTATGTGTCCCGCTGTCCCCAAAACACGGAAAAATGTCCCGCTTTACCAAGATAAATGCGCAGCAGCAAGCAAAAAGTCTTATGTCTGTACCGTACGTGTATTTTCACCACGAAAATATCGTTTAATAAAATAAATTTTCATTAATAAATGAAAGGATTATTCTTCGATTATGTGAGAGCGAGAGGCACAATTACTTTTAACAAAGGTTCATATGCTAAGTAATAAACTTAAATGGGCAGATAATAATATTTCAATATATTTTTCCGTAATAATAATAATATCTTAACGTTCCTAATCTCCTTGAATAGTAGTAAAACTGAAAATAATCCATTTAGGGAACAATAGATACTCTAAATTTGCTATATCAACCCTTGGAAACTGAACTAACAACACTAGAAAAATTTAACAAAAATATATCCTCAGGTGTCCCGCTCTGAGGAAAAAAGTAAATGGTCACGTTAATTATGCCACAAATAAATAGCTTCATAAATTATTGCAACGTAGCTATATTAACACTAAAAATACACTAACGAAACGCATCACACAAGAATGCCACTGAGTGTTGATACTAGACTTCAACCAACCTCCGCTTTATCTACGCACCGATGAAACGCATGAAATAGGACTTTTTATCAAACCTAAGGGCATCCGTTTTCAACGGCAGATTCAGATCGGAAAGTCAGACCATATTTTTTCCTTTCAGGTCGTCCGGCGTCGCCCTCGTCGAGGCGCTTCGGTGGCCAACTCGAACGCTCGCCAGATTTGTCACATTTGCCGAGATTAACTGCCGGCCTCTAGATAAATGGGGGGTGCCCACCAACTTGCTAAATCGCACTCTTCCGTTTCCGTAATTTTGTGGCCCTTATAAAGAAAGCGAATCCTAGCCTTTACATTTATTTTTTAAATTGTCAGGTTATCAGTTTGTGACATACATACGAGGTGTGGCAATTAAGTTCCGGGAATTTGTCAATGAAAAAACAAGCAAATTAGTCTCCCTCTAACTCTACACAACGATTCCAACGTTGCTTCCACGATTGGAAGCACCCTTGGTAATCCTCCGCAGTTAACCCATTCAGGACCACGGTTACAGCTTCTTTGACCTCCTGTACGCCGCCATGATGAGTTCCATTGAGGTGCGACTTCATCTTGAGGAATAAAAGAAATCGCAGAGGGCAATATCGGGGCTATAGGGTGGGTGCGGCAACGTTGAAATGCCAAAAATTCTTGCACAATGAACGAGGAATGGGCTGGCGCGTTGTCGTGGTGCAAGATCCAGTCGTTCTCAACGAGTTCTTTATTTAATAACTATAAAACGTTTAAAAATTAAAAAAGGCACTAAAAACTGAAGAACACAAAACTAGAACATAAACACATGGTAAACACAGGAATTAAATTATAACTTGACTGGAAATATTACGGTCGTGTTGCTAGTTGCCTACGTTACCTACTCTGATTCTATAAACGTGTGGCATATGCGGCGTTAAATAAGGATTTAATATAATTCGTTTTATAAATAAGTTTGGATTTTTTTTGAAGGCTGATTCTTAATTTTCTCTATCCCTTCTTAAAATATTTGTACTTAGTCATAAGTTAACCCTGTATATTTTAAAAGTATTGTGCTGCTGCCTTAGTTATTGCTATTCTATAGCAATATCAGCAAATATTTTTTCTTATTTCAAATAAGTGATTTTACAGTCACTACTAAAAGAGTATACAGGGTGTTAAAAAAGAGTGTAAAATATTTCAGGAGGTAATAGTATGAACCAAAATAAGCAGAAAAGTCTTAATAAACATAGGAACGCGTTATTTTTTAACACCCTGCATTTAAAGTTTTAATATCAACTTTAAATATAAAGTTTAAAGATAAAATACAAGGTACCTAAAATTTAGACAGAATCAACTAGTTTACGCATTTTGCTTTTAACTGTTTGAATATTCTACGTGACAAAGATAGGTGAATTACCCATTAAATATCATTTTATTTTGATAATTTTTTTGCAGGTTTACTTCTCTCAGTGAAAATAAAAAATGATTAAATATTCAGGTTTGTTCGTTAAGGTTTGCATAGATAGCATTCTGTTTTAAAAGTTTGTGCTCACATTTGTGTTGCAAATATTGTAAAACTTGTTGCAAACGACATTACTTTATAGCTGATTATGCCTAGAGTACTTAGATTTGGGCAGATTTTCCAGCTTAGTGACATTGAGAGGGGACGGGTTCTTGGGTTACGCGCAGCAATTTTCTCGATGAGAGAAATTTCTAGAAGGACTTACAGATCCTTACGTCCTTAAAGTACGCATTACAATATTTTAACTCTACATAATTATATATTGTAATTTTCAAGTTGCATGATGTTTAACGAATGATATCTTTTCTATATGGTGCTTGGCAAGTCATCCACTTATTTGAATTAGTTCATTCTACCGCTCTGGTATGTGGTTGTTTTTTTTTTGTTTACAGTTACATCACATTATTTTTTACGTTACTTTTACTTCTGCAACATTTGTCACATTCAAATTACTCAATACCCAACTCAGAGTCGTGTCATTTTGATAGTGATGACTGGTGTTAGTGTACACGAGGCTCTTACAAATACAATTCTGTAAAAAAAATCAAAAGGACAGAAAATAATTTAAAAATACACTTCCGCACGGCACTGGGAACTGGTCCACTGTAAAATGTGATAAGGCGGCAAAGCCTGCAGTCAGTTTTTCATGATACATCTATTCCCAAATTTGTTTAGATAAGTTCTGAATTACCTATTATAGGATCAGCAGTCACACGAGGCGCTGAAATCGTGCTTATAATCTTGATTGGGACCACTGCAGCTTATATTGTTAACAAATAATTAGGAAATACTGTCGGACTATGTTTTTTAAATTAACAAAAACAATATCTCGAAATAGATAATAAAATTTTGAAATTTTAAATTCTATGGTACTCAGGTAAACTTCAAATTCGTTTCCTAAAAATCTCAAACGAAGGTTTTCGGTCTCCCGATATGTCCGCCACTGGTTGGCATAGTTAGTTGCAAATTCAGTGAATTTTTACCTTCACGTAGTTACGTTACCAACCTAAATTTCATCAGAGAAGACATTAATTTAGGTTTACATGCTTAAATAAACATTTTCAATCTAGCACGTACCAATAAAGAAAATTGTATGTCATTACTGCACGCAACCGAACAAAAAACAATCGCCGTTTTGCAGAAACTGTAATTCTATGTAATTTTCCGTACAAACAATCGCTACACAAATACCTTCAACTACTACGACACACTGTGAGACAATATATGTGTTATTTAAACCTTATTGCATGTTTTACGCTCGTACTGCCTCGTTGTGATTGATTGTATGTTTTTTTTTATTTTCCAGTGAGGTTACACGACAGTATACAAGAGGAGAACTTCCACTATTTGGTGTTCGACTTGTAAGTATAACACGTTATCACTTTCATGTCCCGCCACGAACGGCTGTGATCGATATATAGAGAAGTATACAGGGTGATTCAGTTTTTAATGAACAAACTTTGAGGGTACGTAGAACTTTGAAAAATAATGGCAGTTTATTATACAGGGTCGGAAAACGCTGATGGTCTATCTGAGTTTACACGAGAGCGACAAAGTAAAGTATAGAAATCCGTGCGATAGACAAGGATGACTATATTGACGACGTTTTAAAATCTAAATAGTCACCGCCCATTTCGTCATTCAACAAATAAAATCCACTCCCACTTATATCTCAGCGACCAATCGCCATCTTTGCCTTTATTGTTTGCCTTTCGCTTTCACAAGAGATGTCGCTACTTGTGCAACTCCAACTCCAGTATTCTGATATTTTACCAGCGTCGAAATTGTGAACAGTGACTAATCGCTAGCTTGTTGACCAGCGCGACGGGCGAAGCGTGCGGGGAGCAAGATTTCATAGGCGTACTAAATTTGAATGCGATCAGATATAAGAAATATATAAAAATGACAAAAATAGTTCCATTACATAACATCCATCATTTTTAGAGTAGAAATAGTGATATAACAGTTTTTACCAATTTCGAGGCGTTAGATAATAAAAATTATAAGAATTATTTCAAAATTTAAAGTTTTTATCCTGTCAATTACCCAAAGTCGAAAATAATAGAAAGTGACTAACTCACAATACAGAGATGAGTACAGAAGGTACGGGTGGTATGATTACCTAAGCGTGCCACTTGAGAAGAGTTAAAGCACACAAAATTATCAAAAATAAGTTGACGTCGGCTGAACCTAGCACATTAACAATTTACTTTAAATGTGTCCCTGTTCTTATGGACGGCGATTGCCCACTACCACCCACTTACACCTACCTGATGCGCACTCCGCAGATAACACACTTAAGTCTTGTCCTCATGGACGCGAAATTCACGGATTTTTGCACGAATGTTGCAACTTCTGTTTTAATTATTTATGGCGGGAAAATCCCAACTTTTCACAATTGCAATTTGCGATACTGTAGTAATATTGTTTGATGGTAAATGATACCCGAAATGAGAAAATGTGTACCTATGATTAAATTGCGTTTTCTATTAGTTAAAAATTGCGCTAGAGCTTCAAAATACAGACATTTAATAAGTACAATTTAACTAAAATAAATTACTGCAAATTACATTAACTATCAATACCTAAAATTAGATTGAATGCTCAAAATGCCATCCTTGAGGGTCAATAAAAGAGTGACAGCTGTCAATAAGAAATGGGTTGAGCATCCCCTCCACTCTGCCACTGTGCAAGTTTTTGAATATCTTTATCGCTTGTTTTATGCCCCTTAATTAATAGGCACTATCCCCCAAATATGAAAAAAATCTAGGCATTCCTTTATAAGTTATAATGAAAATTCTAGAATTATGTACAACAACCTGTATCTCGGAAACGAAGCCTTCTACGATATATGCTTCTTAGAAACATGTCATCTGTTAAAGTTTGTCTACAAAAAAACTGACTCACCCTGTATAAAAAATTGATTACACAATTTAACATAAAATCCAAAAATATATTAATAAGGTGTCCTATTTGAAATGTACCAGTTACTACCGATTTCTGTTATAACCGGAAGTGGCAGTGTGGAAATATTTTTATAAAGTAGGCTCTACTGACACTGGTAGGTAACCAAATTTTCAGACTCACCCTGTATGTACGTTTCCATATATCGATCGCGGTCGTTCTAGATGGGACACACTGTATAGTTTTTATAACAACACGAGTTCAACCTATAGTTAGATACATGTACAGGGTGTTGGAAAAAATATTGCCTGAAAGAAAATATTCACGAATAAATTACACAAAATATCCAGACGTACAAATATAATTAAATAGCCATTATTCTTATCAGGGTTAACCGGTCCTAGATCTAGCACGCTATGTGATATACGTGCAGTGAACTTTTCTTTGTTTCGATGTCTTAAAATTCCAAAATATGCAATTATAAGGAACATGCTCATGAAAACTTTTCACTAAATTTTATAAAGTCCTGCATTTCATCACTTATGTGTACATGATTTTGCAATAATAATGACACTCCCTCGAAACAGTTTTTGAATTTCTGGAAGTTGTGAGTAGAAACTTCATTAAATACAGTGTGTTTCACTTTGATACTTGAAAACACAGTCATGTGCATTTTTTTAATTTAGGCCCTTTGGATGGCCTGCTGTGGCATTAAATGTAAACTCAAAAAAAGCAAAATCGTATTAGGCATCTTTTTAACAAAAAAAACTATTTGTCTAATTGATTTAGCCATGCTTCGAAACCCTTAGTACCAAGTGTAAAAGTTGCATCTTATACAGAGTGTTTATAATTTAGGTGCAAACTTCGGAAAATACCAATGTTTAGGAGCACCCTGTATTAACAGGATAAAATATTTTCGAGATAGTCATGCATTCTTCTGTTATTCTCTGCTTGAGTTGAAAACATTAATTATTTAATTATGTTAGGGTTTACATCCGAACAGAATTTTTTTTGAGACATCGCCAAACTTTGGTGAAATGCATTAGTATTTCGCAAAATTTGTCTAACGCTGGTGAAGCAGGCCATGGGAACAAAAATGTATCAAACTTCACACAATTTGACATTTGCTGTTATATTACTTAAAACGTTATACCATTAAAGTTGTGTAAAAATGGTTAGAAATAAACTAACTTTACAACAAAAAGTTGGAATAATAAGACTAGTTGGTGACAATGCAGAAACTTATAAACAAGCTGCAGAAGAATTTAATAGGAGACGTCAAGAACTAGAATCAGTGAGTTTTCATACTGTAGCAAATATTAATTCTCTTTTCGATAGAACTGGTAAAATGTTATTTCCACAAATAAAAGGGGGAACAATTTAATTGAGAACAGAGAAAACATTGTTTGAAATCAAATTCGGCACAACCCTAAAACTAGCGTTAGACAAATTTCGCGAAACACTATACCTTCCACCAAAGTTTGGCGATGTCTTAAGAAAAATAAAAAGGTTGCTTACAAACCAAAACTCCTGCACACTTTAGAAAATGCTGATGACCACAATTTCCTAAATAAATTTTTTTGTTCGGACGAAGCAACCTTCATCACAAACGGGGTTGTGTTTTCACAAAATTGTAGATTCTGATCGGAAGTAAACCCTCACTGGGTTATCAATTGTAAAAGGCAATATTCTGAGAAAATTAATGTATGGTGCGGAATTTTTAAAACAAAATAATATAAACAAATAATTGGTCCTTTTTTTCCAACATAACTTGAATGCCCAAAATTTCTGGGATGCCTTAGAAGAACTACCAATTGCTAGACGCGCCGACATGATATATATTTCAAGTGGAAAAATGTATTCAAGTTGAAGGAGGGGTAATGATTTTTTATTACGAATACCCTGTATTAACTAGGCCAATAAAAATAGTATAATTTCAAAGCCATAGTACACCTCTATCGAAAGAAAAAAAATCACGAAAATATCTTATCCTGTTAATACAGGGTGCTCCCAAACATTGGTATTTTTCGAAGTTTGCACCTAAATTATAAATATTCTGTATAAGATACAACTTTGAAATTTGGTACTTAGGGTTTCGAAGCATGGCTATATCGATTGGACAAATAGTTTTTTTGTTAAAAAAAGTGACTAATACGATTTTCCTATTTTTGGGGTTACATTTAATACCACAGCAGGCCATGCAAAGGGCCTAAATAAAAAAAATGCACATCACTGTGTAGAGCTTTTTAATTGAAATACACTGTATATGTTGATGAGTGAAACCATTAAAAATTTATGTTAAAAGTTGAAGATAGATTTCATTGCAAATACGTCAGCAGTTAAAAATAAGTCGGAAATTTTAAAGAGTGTCATTATTATTGCAAACGATTGTACATATTTATTTTGGCGCTGTATTTCCGAAAAGCTGCATAGATAGCGACACTTTAATTTTGACAGTAGACCAAACAACTTCAAATGAGTGCAACATTGAGCTCATATCGTTTCTGATTTAAAAACGAAACAAAATTTGATCCTTTAGCCCTCGGTTCTGTGTAACGTCAGCGCCTGACAATTTGTATACTTGTACCTAAATTCCCAGCAGGACAAAACTCGGTCCCGTCCGTTAACTCGTTTTGTGAAATTACTGCCATTAGGGACATAGTTATAGGAGCGCTCACCAGGGGGAACACAGGTCGCGATCGGCTGTGTCAACCTATTTTATCCGATTAAGTGCAACCCTTTGATCTCGGGGCCAGGTCGGCTCTCATGATAAATCTGAAAATTGTCTATTGACAGTCGAGGCAAATGATCGGCAGCAGAGTTTGTCTCTTTTTTGATGTCGGAGCTCGGTAAAGTTGTAGCTGGCTTTTATTGTTCCGAATCTTCAGTATTCAGGGATATTTTCCAGGCAAATATACAGGGAGTATGGTTAAATAAGATGCTAAATATAAGTTGAAAAGTTTACTGTCTTTTATTTTTTTTCTACGTTCATGCAAAAAACAAAACTTTATTGAACTATATTTAGTGGAAAAAGTTGTTCTTTATTGCACTAGTGCAATAAAATGTTTATTGCATTCAACTGTCGTTCTACTACAGCGTTTTGTCATCATGACAAACATAAACGTTCAAATCAATGTCATTTTCCTACACTTAGTGTCATCTAAACAAACCATTTTTTGGTTTTTGCATGAACGTGGAAAAAATATTGTATGCAACTCGTACAAAAAGTACTTATTGCACTCTTACAACACTTACTTTTTATACTTGTTGCATAAATAACTATTTACCCATTCCATTTGAAGTTTAAAAATATATGTTTTAGCGGGATGTCAATATAATGGTATACTATTCAACGGGCATATAATGATGGCTGTAATTCACAGGGTGAAGGCACGGCACGAGCCGTAGGCGATTCACCTGAGTGAATTTCAGCCATTATCGTCAAATAGAATACTATACTTTGTCCACGATTGTTAACAATATTTTAGCAAACTTTTGACTGAAGAAATTATACAATATTTTGTTTGGGTCAAATTGCTAATGCCGGAGAATCTTTGTTTTGTCCATTCCCGATACTGTCACACTTAAGAATTTAAATTTGGTGACAGATGTGTGAATAACCATTAATCCCAATTGAATGATGATTGTAAACTGCTCCAAAGCTCTCTTTTCGAGAAAAAAACAATGGCTTGTTTCTCGATTTTTGAGTAAACCGACTGATACTCTTCCCCTTCCCTTTTCATGATATCTTAAAACGGTTTGAACATTCTTCAGCCACTTTTTTGAGATACATTCGATAGCATAAATATAAACGTATCATATTTTTTGTTTTTGTGATATGACCACAACATGTGTTTTTTATTAAAAAAAAACACTGTATTTTATTTAAAAAATCGGAAAGAGGCCGAAAATGCATTCCAAAAATATATACTTTACTTATTATTTGTTGTATAGATTTCCAGAAAATATAAAATTTTTAAAATACCAACGATATTTAAGTTTTCTGACTGAGAAGGCTTTGAAACCAAAAAATTGATATTTAACATTGAAAGCGTGTTAGCACAAATCAAAAATGGTTCGTTGCTCAAATGAAGACAAATACAATTTAATATTTAATATATTAGCAAGGGATCTCTATTTTCAATTGTAGATATTTGTAATTTGAATATTGTTGATTTGTGTTAACACGCTTCTAATGTCAAACTGGTTTGTTTTCAAAGCCTTCTCGGTCAGAAAGCTTAAATATCGTTGGTATTTTGAAAGATTCATATTTTCCGCAAATCTATACCACAAACAACACTTGAGTAAGGTATATTTTTTGGAATGCATTTTTACCTCTCTTTCCGTTTTTGTAAATATAATTAAAATACAAGATGTTCGTTATAAAAAACACAACTTGTGGCCATTTAACAAAAACAAAAAAATATTATTACATTTATTGTTATGCCATCAAATGTATCTCAAAAAAGTGCCTGTAGAATGTTAAAACCGTTTTAAAATATCTTGAAAATAAGAAAAGGGCACCAGTCGGTTTAGCCAAAAATCTAGAATCACCCTGTAGCTCGAGTGAAAGATACGTCATTATTATTTTCTCGAAAAAAGACCTCGTCTATGCAATTTGCTCTATATACGACAGATTTACAGTAACCATTGAAAACCGATTAATTTGAACCACCCTGTACATTATTATACTTGAAGAAACATACAATAATGTATATACGAGGTGTGGCAATTAAGTTCCGGGAATTTGTCAGTGAAAAAACAAGCAAATTAAATTTTGCCAACATTTTATAATCGACCTTCACAATAGTCTCCCTCTAACTCTTCATAACGATTCCAACGTTGCTCCCACGATTGGAAGCACCCTTGGTCATCCTCCGCAGTTAACCTGTTCAGCACCACGGTTACAGCTTCTTTGATCTCCTGTACGCCGCCATGATGAGTTCCCGTAAGGTGCGACTTCATCTTGGGGGAAAAAAAATCGCAGGAGACAATATAGGGGCTATAGGGTGGGTGTGGCAACGTTGTACTGCTTTTTTTGGCAAAAGATCCAGCCGTTCTCGGCGAGTTCGGGTCGTACACAGAAAACGCGGGCCCGCAGCCGTTACAGGACGCCAACATAGAACTGTCCAGTCACTGTCTGGCCGGCAGGAACATATTCACGATGAATGATGGCGTGGATATCGAAAAAACGATCAACATCTTTCAGTCTTGACTTGGACATCCTCGCATTCGTTAGCCGCTCTCCACCCTTTTCCACCCACTGCTGACTTTTTTTATGGGTCTCGGGGTTATACTCAAATATCCAGGTCTCATCTTCAGTGACTACCCGACTCATCCAGTTTCTACCGTCGCTCCGAATGTGGAACAACAAATCATCGCAGATCGATTTTCGCATGTCTTTTTGTTCACGGGTGAGAACTTTTGGCACCAACTTTGCGCAAATCTTTCGCATATTCAAATTTTCGTGTAAAATCTTGCGAACGGTTTCATTGTTGACATTTAACTCGTCAGACAACGCACGAATGCTTAGGCGCAGGTCAGACGTGATCAGTGCACGCAATCGGTCAACATTCGCGTTAGTACGAGAGGTGACAGGAGCTTCTTCACGTGGATCGTCTTTTACCGATTCACGCCCCTCCTTGAACCGTTTTGCCCTTTAAAACACGCGTGTTTTCGACATGCACTCATCTCCATACACCAAATGCAATTTTCGAAGGATTTCCGAGGGTTTTTCGTGAGATTTCACTAAAAATTGGATCACAACACGTTGCTTGTAATTTGAATCAGTCATTTTCACGACGCCACTAAAAAAGTTACTTCCAAAAAATTCACATAAAACACAAACCAAACGTGCTATCGACTTCAACCTTGGACTGAAACTGAACTGAAGGTCCCCTCTCTCTAGAAAAACGTTGACGAACGATGCAGTGTTGCCAGTTTCCAAGTTATAACTAAATTCCCGGAACTTAAAGATGTAAGTATTCTGTATTGCGAAAAACTAACTTATCTTTATTATCAAAATCAATCAAATAAGAGTCTGCGTTTGTTTGATTCATAAAAGTTGGGTTAGATACTTAACAATTTTGAAACATATGTTTCAAAGGTATTATCAAAGCAAGGAGATATTCCTGATTTCAAAAATAAAATGTTAAATGGCAATGATGTGTTGGCATAGTTTTCTTTTTGGAATTATTTCAAAATCTTTTTGGGTGTATTCTGAATGAAATTTATTTTAATACTCTGCAGTAACTGTAATAATGAATAAATTAGATTTTTGTGGGAAGGAATACACATTTTTTGGATGTGACACTAAGATAAAGTTGTCAGTACTTTTAGTAACTATTTAGTTTCAACTCTACGTACACTCTAAATAAATCAACAAATATGTTTGTTTCTGTCATAAGTATAATGCAATAGAAATGAAATAGTGTTCCTTTATTCTATTTAATTTGTATGGCATCATTAATATATCAAAAGAAGGAGTATGGAAAAATTATTCTTATTGATATTTTAGTTTCTTGATTTTTTATGTATGTCATTGTATGTTTTATTATTTAGATTTTTCGAAATTCAGAATATTCCATCAGGTTATTTTCTAATTTTTTTTTTCGAAAGTATATCAATAAATATGTTACTGATTTGTTTAAGACCTTGTACAATCTATTGCAATAATAATGGAACTTTAAAACATATCTGGCGATTTGTTTTTAAATGCTGACGTATTTATAATGAAATCTACTTTCGACATTAACATTATTTCTTAGTTGTTCCACTCACCAATAAAAATTTAATAAATTTTTCGCTCAGAACTTCCAGTTGAAAAACTGTTTTGGAGGAGTGCCATTATTATTGCAATAGATTATACCTCCTATACCCCGAAAATTGAAAAACTTCTTTCCCGTTCCAGACTTCACTTTTTATAATTCCAATAATAATCCTTTGCAGTCGTCCAATTTGTAAGAATTGGTAAGCCCTCATTTTCCGTATTTTAAATAAATTGCTGCTCGAATTTCGCCTAATATATCTGGAAAACCAATTGTACCTCAGACTTTCTAATACTGCAGGAACAATTTTTCCATTTCGATCAATTCGCTATTACAGAGTCCTATAGGAAATAGGGAGATAAAGAAAGATGCACAATTTTCTAGCAAAAGCAGTTTATGTGATACAGACGCATTATCTTCGACATCGTTTTAATTATTTTCTACTATTCATTTGCCAGTGCAAGAAAATTCCGCGATTTTACTATCTATATACAGCGTGTTTCAGTCAAAAATACCTCGAAAATTATATACAAATGTTTAGGTTTGGCAAAGTTGCCAAATATGCTAAGTAAATATACAGGATGATTGGAGGAATCCCCAATATTCGAAAGGGGTGTTTAGAGTGCAAAAGTGAACAAAGCAATGAAAATATTTTTTTTTTGGTATTTTTGCGAAAGCTGTTATTAGTAGTAACTAATTGTCACATTTATCTTGACGTTTGTGATTTAAACACTTATTTTATAACTGTCGCATTTATTTTTAGATGTACGTTCGTTTAGTCGGTATTGTACACACATAATTTCGTAATGCCTGCCACATTTAGTCATAGAGAATATGCTGATATTATTTTTATTAATGTGTGTTACAACGGTAGTGCTAATCGTGCAATTGATGAAAATCGACGTCGCTTTTTGAGCAAAAGAGTGCCAGATAGAAATGTATTCCAGACAGTCTTCAACAATGCACGTGAAACTGGAATGTTTCCCAGTGTGAGAATTACATCTGAGAGGCAAGCTGATCCTGGTCTAGCAGTGGAAGAAGAAATTTTATATGGTTTAATATGGTAGAACGTAGCCTGGGTGTAAGTACAAGGCGCATTGCAACCCGTCTCCAAATTAATCAAACTATGGCATGTGAAGTCATTCACAAAAATGGTTTAAAACTTTTCCATATTCAGCGCGTCCAGAATCTTCATGACGGTGATAATGATTTGCTGTTGCATATTTGCAATTGGATAAACGCAAACCATACATTTTACAAATACATTTTGTTCACTAATGAGGCTCAATTCACTCGTGATGGAGTAAATACCGGTCACAATGAACATCGTTTGTCAGATGAAAATCCGCACGCCATTCATCATTAACATGTGGTATGATATTAGGCAAAACATATACTTGCAGCATGATGGTGCCCCTGCCCATTTTAGTCATGTTGTGATCAATCATTTGAACAGTCGCTTTCCACAACGCCGGATTGGCCGAGGTGTTTCCAAAATCGGCCACCAAGGTCACCAGATTTGAATCTCCTTGATTATTGCCTTTGGGGATGGTTTAAATCATTAACACATGTAACAAAACACAAGAGAGGCGCTATTCGATCGGATTGTGTAATCCACAAACGAGCTGATGCATCCATGAGGCGGGCGGTGGTATATATTGAAAATTTAATTTATTAATTTTGGTTTATTATATAATACCTACAGAATAAACATTTTTCTCTACTGATGCATTACAATAATTAACTGGGGTAAAAATATTTTCATTGCTATCTCAGTAACCGTTGATATTCGACCATATGTTTATTAGGCTTTTTTGTTTACCCTGTATATACCATATACAATAGGCTGTTACTACAAAGCATGAACATGTTTTGTAATCTCGTAATTTCACTGTCGTCAAATCGCTTTGTTCTTCATGACTATGCAGTGTCGTTATTAAATTTCATTTTTGGAAAGTGTTCTCAAGGTTTCTAATAATGATGAAAGAGAGCAGAATATTTAAATAAAATTAGCTGACTCTTACTAAGAAAATTATGTTTTCTGTTTGTTGTAATACAATTTTTCTAGTTCAACAAAATTTTTAAAATATTTGCCTGTTCAATTCACTATTTGTGAAAATGTAGTAGATTGATTATTTTATGTTACGGCATTGCTACAGTCGTTTTTTAACGCAACGCCGTGTATATACAACCGAATCCACATCAGAATTTTCTATTTCATTTGCTATACATTAAATGTATCGCCAAAGAAATCAATACGGGCCTATTTTTAGACAGCGTGGGTATGCGATCTTCGGAAAAATTGTAATTTTGGTAATGTACTCGCTGACGTGTATATCTGTTTTGACAATTCCGATTTACACAGGAATAAGATTAATGAATGATGATTGTTGTACTGAATAAAAGAGTAATTTCCTTAATTAACCAGGCGTGAGTGAGCATGCGAGTTCGGATGTTTTTCTGACCTTTTTTTTATTAAAACTCCGGCTGAAGAATTTAATATCCACCCTTACTTTTGCTAGATATGGTCTGTTCGGTTTAAAACGATGATCAATATCGGGTTATCCATGTAATTTCGACGTTTCGCGTTTAATAATATAATTAAAATTTTTGATATTTCTATTTGACAGTTAGATATTGACATTTATCTTACTTTGTAAGATAATGCCATTCATATAGATATAACAAATCCACAGGTTTGCTATCAGTTAAATTGGAAGATGCAACTGGATAAAAAAAGTGGATAAATTAGGTTACCATAGCAACGCTGTTCCATTTGTTATTTTATTTATTATTTAAAACTTTTATTTATTTGTTTATTTAAAACTCTTAAACGCCGTAATAGTTATTTTTGCATGACTGTATTATAATATATACAACTCCAATGTCTTGGACTCCCTGTATGTATATAAAATGATTCGATTAGTTTTTGTTAATGTGGTAAAAAAGTACATGTACTTAGGAAACAAAAAAGATAATAAAAAATTGCAGACCATGAACCTTTACTTTATTACCAATGTTTTTACAAATCTGGTCAGTTTGTCAGTGTATTCAGCCAAGTGTTCCTTTGAATTTTTGTACATTATAATGCTAGGACGTGAAATTTCTGCGTTTACCCGAGCAAGAATGACTGCTTTACATGATGCAGTATATTCTGGGTTGCTCACTGGTCGCGCGGTTTAAGGTGTCAGTACTTGAATCGAGGTGACTAGATCGCACCCCGCTGCTGGTAGACCGTATATAAGCTATATTCGTGAAGAGGATTGGCACCATCTTTGCCGGTATGGTAGGGTGGACGAATGTTAACTTGGGTCAATGTGAGAGATTGATACCGGTCGACATTTGACTACCCCCCTAATTAATGAGGTTTTGCAGGTTTCCCTCATTCCTGCACTGAATAGTGGTTAGGGTCTACCCACCTAAGTCGTTCCTGGGCGCAAATGCAGCCTGCTTAATAATATGCCGCCCCCTCTCCCGCACAAGTCTCCGACTTCTGGGCTAATCCCCGTGATTAGAATGAGGGGTAGAGATATTATTATTATTCTAATCATCAGATATGGAACATGTTGGGTATTCCTAGATCATCTGTTGTACGAATAGTGTGTACTATTCGTATATGAAGAATTTGAGATACAGTGGAAAACAGACCACGTAGTGAACCTCCTAGAGTATCTAATTAACGGAAGGATCGGTATTTGGTGCAATATGCCCGTAGACACTGCAAATCTTCAGCTTCAGCTCTCGGGGTCCACTTTCAAATACGTTTCGTCATGTTATATCGACACCTACTATTCGAAGACGACTCCACAACTCAAATTTACGTGCTAGAAGACCATTACGGGTTCCCACTCTTCTTCCAAGGCATCGTGCTGCTCGTCTCCAGTCGGCGCGAGAGAAACCAGAATTGGGCTGGTTACTGATGACAATCGACAAAGAGTCTGGAGAGAACCAGGTCGTCAACAGCGACTTCATTTTAATGTTAATGTCAATTCTATTGAAAACATGTGGGATTTCGTTGTTAGAGCCATTCATAATCATATTCTCCACCTCAGACTGCAGATGAGTTAATCGTGGCGGCAGAAGAGGAATGGAACAATATTCCGCAAGAGACCACTTGATTATCTTAATGCACAGACGACGTCAATATGCTATTGGAACGTGGTAGAGGTCATACCGACTATTGGCCAAGTAGAGAACTTGCTTTGTTAATTCTTTTTGATTCAATAAATTTTGTCAAAAATGTCACATTTGTTGGTTTTTAATTTTCTAAGTACTCAGTTTATCGAACATATTCTTTTCAAAAAAAATGATTCAGAAAACAATATACTTTTATAAATGTATTGGGTTTTTCTGATAAAAAGATTTCTTTAACAGGAACGAGGGGACTTTTGACGTTCTGTTTCTTCAAATATAATGATGCACATTAGGCACTATGAAATTATTAATCGTTATTCACTTGAGATTAATGAGTGGTTACACTTTTAACACAGTGTGATAGTATCGAGAATGGACTATAAACAAAACAAAAATTTTCCTCTGTGAAAGCCAAATACTCTCCACTATACCAGTCACGATAATATTAAATTTTTTGCGAATGGTCGTGGAAGTTTACTAATTACAGTTTAATTTTCTTCTTTTGAAGAATTTCAAACCTGAAAGTAAGGTGTTTCGACAGTCTTGAATTGTATTGTTAAGCAAAAGCTAAAGCTAAAATACTGTTAATAGTCGTAGACAAAGTATAGTATTCTACTTGTATATAATGGATGTAATTCACTCGGGTAATTTACGACACTCACTTACAACTCATGCTGTCACCTTCACCCTCGTGAGTTACTACCATCATTATATGCTCGTTAAATAATATACTATTATCAACTAAGAATTAAAAGTTTATTGGTATTCCTCGATTTGAAAATACGTGCGAAGAGGAAGTAGTAATATCCATTATCTGTTTTTTCTGTTCTACTTTTAAGTAAAGATTTAATTCAATTTTAGCGTTATTTCATTCTTGCCAAATAATATCATTCAAGTTCAAATTTTCAGCTGGGATACAGGGTGTAACAAAAAAAGCAGGTCATCCCGTTAACTGCGCATTTTTTTAACGGCAAAATAAGACGATTTAACTCTTCTTATATATATACAAAAATGCCTTCCTTAAAAGACACAGGGTGTTAAAGTTGAACTTTTAAAATTGTTTTTGCGCTATAATTTCAGATTATCAGATTGTCACTCATTATTTTGAAACTTTATTGAAATACTTCTTGTTATTATCCAAATTCTCAAGAGCATTATTGTAAACGACGCCTAAAACAAACAAACAAACGTAGAAATGGGGAGGAAAGTGTTATTTTATCCCCCCCCTTTTCTGTAACGTCCACCTATGGATGATTTAATGAATGAACTTTGTTTAGACTATTTTATTACTTTTAATAATTTTTAGAAAAACTTATTTTCGAAATAAATTCGATTTTTGTTAGAGGTAGTCGCAGCAAAATATACATAGCAATTTTAGACATTTAAGAACTGAATGATAGAGTTTAGCAGATAACAGGCATGTTATCTCATACCACCTGCGAATATTCAAAGGTACCGAACTAAAACGAATATACGACAGAAAGCGGTCTAATCAACAAATTTTTAGGTACAAAAATCTTTGAAAATACTTATTTTTTTAAAATTAACTGTAGATGAAAATAATTGTTAAAATGTGGGGTTAGATTAGCAGTATAATGTGTGTCATATAAATGCAATTTAAAAGTTATATTGTTTGAAGAGAGCTTAAATAGGAAAAGTGGATAAACAAGAGATCATTAATTTTATTTTTGATTTTTTGCTCTACTTGTTTAATCGAGATTTCTGTACCTAAAAACACCACAAATTTTATCATTTTACGGCGAGAAATACGGCGACCTTAAAGAAAAACAGGGATTTAAGAAACATATTAGTCATTAAACATATTTACACTAATTGCTGCACATACCACACATAGTTTAAGGTGGCCGTATTTCTCGCCGTAAAATGATCAAATTTGTGATGTTTTTTAGGTACTGAAATCTTGAAAAATAAAACACGTAGAACAAAAGTAATATCAAAAATAAAATTACTGATGTTTTGTTTACCCACTTTTACTATTTAAACTCTCTTCAAATAATATAATAACTTTTAAAATGACACACATTATTTCGCTAATCTAACCCCACATTTTAACAATTATTTTCACATACTTATAAACAAAAGTGAACAATCTTATATGCAGAACTATGTAAGTTTATGTTATAACAATGTTTACATCTATAGTTGAATTAAAAAAAATACGTATTTTGAAAGATTTCAGTACTTAAAAATTTGCTGGATAGATCGCTTTCCGACGTTATATATTGATTTTACTTCGGTACCTTTGAATATTTGCCAGTGGCATGAGATAACATTGTTGTTATTTGCTAAACTCTATATTATTCAGTTCTTAAATGTCTAAAATTACTTGTATTTGTAGAAAACACTATTTCAAGAATACGGCGCCCTTAACAAAAAGTTTAGATGCCGCGACATTCTCAAACTTTGTGCAAAATGATTTTTTCAGTTTGCTTGATAATTTGCTATTTACGTATCTACTCTTCGTCAAAATATGTGGATCCAACTCATCCCAACCAAACCAACCAAAAATCGAATTTATCTCGGAAAATAAATAGTTTTACGAAAAATGATCAAGAATAATAAAGGGGGATAAAATAACCTCTTCCCCCCTGTAAATAATTTAACTCTAGCTATTTCTGCAACAGTATTTTCTAGAAACTAAAACAAATATAATAAATCCAAGCTTTTATGGTATATTACCGCCGAATTGACACGATCAAGATGATTTTAGTGTCTGTTTTTGACATCAGAATTATTTTATAGGTAATACCTAATTATGTTATCTTTTCTAGGGTAACGGGAGGTGAACTGTTCGAGGACATTGTAGCAAGGGAATTCTATTCAGAAGCTGATGCTTCTCACTGTATACAACAAATTTTAGAATCAGTCAATCACTGTCACCAAAACGGCGTAGTACATAGAGATCTCAAGGTAAGGGCGATCCTTCACGTTTTTCTTCACAATTTACATCGCTCCATTTCATATTCAGCCTCCTGTGTTAACATACTGGTGAAACTGATTGCCTGTTTGTTAACACCAACACGTAACTGTATACAGAGCGATGTTAAGAAAATCTAGGAGTAGGTTCTATGTTTAAAAATAAGAAAAAAATTATATACAGGGTGGTCCACTTTCGAAAGCGGAAACAGAGAACCACAAAATAATATCAGTTTATATTATAAACTATATTGGAAAAATGCTTCGTTACAAAGATACAGGGTGTCAACATTTTTATCAAAAGTTCCAAATTTATTAATATTTTTAAAACTGCTTTAGATATTTAAATGAAATTTGGAACCTTTGAATAGGTAATCTAGATACATATTTTTACGTAAAAAATATATTTTTTCTTCCACCAGTGGCGTGCGTACGGACAGATCTTCGGGAAATTTTAATGAAAAAAATGGTACGCCAATGTTTTTTTAGAAACAAAAACTAGAATCTAGAATCCTTGGTCAATTTACAACAGAAAAAGGCTTCTTGCTTTTGTCGCTTTGACACACCGTTTGCCAATAAAAAATTAAAGTTCTTTAAGCAACTGGAATAAATTTTAATCTGTCGTAGTAGGCCATGAAACAAAAAAGACTACTACTGTCAGTGTTTCTGCATTTTATAATGACAGTTAGTTGAATTGTGTCAACTAATTTAATTTCGAGTTATTTTTAACATTGTTATTAGTGTTGTGTAAGGATTAATCTGAAAAATGCTTTAACAACGAATACGCATATATTCATTTTTGCTACGGATTTTGTGATGGAAATGCAGAAGTGGCACTACGTGAATATTATAGACACTATCCAAGAGTTCCAGATGCTCGCGTTTTCATCAGAACACATCAGAATTTTCGTAATTTTGGCCTGCGTGTTAATAACGAAGGGAACAGACACCGTCGATATAATCGTATACTACGTACTTTTGATAACAATCCGAGGCTGAGCTCTGGGAAGGCAGCTCAACACCTTCACATTCCTAAGTCTAAAATATTACGAACACTACACGACGACAGACATGCATATCATCTACAACCTTTTCAGGATTTGCACCCTGGTGACGCTGAAAAAAGAATAAGATTTTGCCAGTGGCTTTTAAACTCGACGGAAGAAAATTCTGACTTTTTACATAAGATTCTTTGGATGGACGAGTCCTCTTTTACCAGACGTGGGATAACAAATTACCATAATATCCATATTTGGGCACATCAGAATCCTCGAGAAATTCGGCCAAGATCATTTCAAAATGAATTTTCCGTAAATGTTTGATTGGGCGTCATTGATGGTAATGTTTGTGATGCACATTTCCTACCCCCAAGATTGAACTCGGAACTGTTTATGGAATTTCTTAACAATAATCTGCAGGAGTACCTAGAGGATTTACCCATTAATTTAAGGTATGAGAGTTGAATACAACTGGATGGAGCTCCCCCGCATTTTGGAATAGCTGTATGAGAATGGCTCAATACCAATTATCCTCAACGATGTATTGGCCGGCTATGGAGGAGTGACATGAATAATGACGTGGTTAATGGTATTGGACCAGTGGTCTGGCCACCCAGCTCACCGGACCTTAATCCACTAGACTTTTACGTTTGGAGCACTAATAAAGATAAAGTCTACGTTAATCCCGTATTAACATGGGAAGATTTAATTTTAAGCATTCGCAAGCCTGCAATGATATGCGGTGAAATGCGCATGAAGTATCTGCTGCAATAAATTCCTAAGTGAGAAGATGTCGAAAATGTATTGAGGTGGGTGGACTACATTTCGTGCAATTTTTGTGATTTTACCCTTAATTTTCTTTCTTTTTGTTATTGTTGTTGAAAGCCACTAATTAAATTTCTCATTTTCGTTTTTGTTTACTTGTTTTTCAGAAATCATTAGGTAATTTAATTTTTTACTGGCAAACGGTGTGTCAAACGAAAAAAAGTAAGGAGTCATGCAAATTGAACAAGGATTCTAGAAATAGTTTTTGTTTCTAAAAAAAAACATTGGTTTGCCAGTTTTTCCATTAAAATTTCCAGAAGATCTGTCCGTACGCATGCTACTAGTGGAAGAAAAATAATATTTTTTACATAAAAATATGTCCCTAGATTACCAATTCAAAGGTTCCAAATTTCATTTAAATATCTAAATTAGTTTTAAAAATATTAATAAATTTGGAACTTTTGATAAAAATTTTGGCACCCTGTATCTTTGTAACGAAGCATTTTTCGAATATAGTTTATAGTACAAACTGATATTATTTTGTGGTTCTCTGTCTACCTCTAAAGTTTTCGCTTTTGAAAGTGGACCACCCTGTATACATGTGTAAAAATTAGGTATAATTAAGTCTGCTTATGTTTAACTTAAATACAGTGTATTCACGCAATACTGCTTGCTGAGAAAAAACATTTTTATAAATGACACTGCAGGAAGTAACTACTCCGCGGATTAATCATCCCCCCGATCGGCATTGAATTACTCCTGCAGTGTCTGTGTGAACAGCCAAGAACCCTTGTCGGCTACACAACCAGACATAGACCGGTTTTGGGCTTGTTAGCCCTCATCAGTATGCCATAGGTGAGCTGACCGACAATTGAACTGGCTCGTCGCCCAAGGACCTGCTATAATGTAGGTCGCTTCCTGCAAGTCGAGCCGTTTAGGCCGAGCAGGAAGTAGCAGACCACTTATTTCTCATCTGAAAAACCATTTTTATTTTAAATTTTTTTGGGAAATCTATAAAAATTGTTGCTTGCCAAGTTGTCATAGATAAATTTAAATTTTGATACCCATGATGTCAAAAAAAAATCTGAAACAGGTTTTTGTAGTGCTTTCTTGAAAAATTAAATCATTGCGTATTTCACGTTGACTTATATTTTTTAACACTTTGAATGTCAACACATACAGGGTGATCCAGGTTTTAATGCACAAACTGTGAGTCAGTAAAACAAAAAAATAATTACAGTTTTTTAATGTTTTTTTATTTTGGGTCTCTGTAAATGAAGTACAGGGTGTTGAAATTTTCAAAAAAATACGAACTTTTTGGTATAGTTACCAAAGTAGTGGAGATATTTAAGCAATATTTGGTCTACAATGGAAGTAAAGGTGTCACAGAATGTGTTAGTATCAAGCACTTTTAACAACCATGGCACCATATGGGCACTTAGTATTAATAAAAAAAAGTTGTACCATCCTGTATAATATTAAAATTGAAGACATTTTTAAACATAGAATTTAATTTCAAACCTATTTTCGTATCAAATGTAATTTCATAGCAAATTTGACTTATTGCATTTACTTCAATGTTTTTCCAATAATAATGTAATCATTACTATTATTATTTTTGCCTGATGCCAAGTAATGAAAGGAGAAAGTGTATATCTATGATTTTCAGTCAATGTGTGGGCAGAAATATTGAAAATTGTTTGGTTGAACCTTTTATTTTGCCGAGAAAGTTAGATAATAATAATAATAATAATAATAATAATATTTATTTGCTTCAGAATATAAAGTAAAATTACATAATATGCAGTCTCTATATTACATGACATATTATATATACATATATATTCACATAACAACAACAACATAGGAATATATAATGCAAATAAACAGTGAAACCCACAGAACTGTCGTTGTGCGTGGGTATCTTATTCATCAACACCACATAAATCCCACCAGCTCTGCTGATAATTTAAATTTACTGACATATTAACACAAGTAAGTATACAAGAAACATATAAGCAATAACATTATTAAACACTAAAACTAAACACTACTAAGACAATACATATTTAACATATACAATTCAATTTCTTATGTCTACTAGTGAATGAGCTATATTTCTGTTTATAGACATAATATATTTTTTAATTTCTCTTTTCATTTTTGTAATAGAATTTAAGGTCAAAATCTTCAGTCTTTCTTCTTCAGGAAGATAATTGTAAATCCTGCAAGACAAATAAACATCATTCCGTTGTCCTAAAGTTTTTTGACTAGTACTAGTTTTGATAAGTTGCCTCAGTTTTTGTCCTGTAGAATACTGATGATCAATGAAATGTAATTGTGTTCTATTTTTATATAAATAGTTTATTATACATTATTTTCAGAATTCGTTTCTGTAGAATTTCTATTTTTTTCATATATACAGTAGCTATACCACCCCATCCTAAAATAGCGTAATGCAGGCGTGATTCAACTAATGAGTAATATAAAATTTTTAGTTGCTTGATTTGAAGAAAAGTTTTTAAATATTTAAATTTGTAGACTAAACATCTTAGATTATTTGCAACATTTTTTGCATGAACATCCCACCTTAAGTGACTGTCAATGGTAAGTCCTAAATATTTCATATTGTATGTAGATCATATATTTATATTTTGGGATGTGATCGAAAGGGTAACAAAGTTTGGTAATTTATTTTTATAAGAGGCAAATGGCACAAATTTAGATTTATCATAATTTTACTGTTTATGACTAAAACAATCAAAAATATAACTAACATCATTCTCTACCTTATTTTGCAAATCGTTCCAGTTCTTTGCAGAGTAAAATATTGCAGTATCATCCGCGAAGCTATTGATTAACCCCGAACTCTCAGTTTCAAGTATGCTGTTAATATAAACTAAGAATAATACAGGTCCGATGACAGTACCTTGTGGCACACCGTATTCTACTATTATCGGTGGACTTAGTGCAGAATCAATTTATACAAACTGTGTCCTATTGCTTAAATAGCTGTCCATTAAATCAAGTGCTACACCTCGTATTCCTATATCCTGCAAAGACTCCAACAACAACGAATGGCTCACCGTGTCGAAAGCATTTGCAAGATCCAGAAACACACAAAGAGAGACTTTCCCCTCATCTATACTTTTGTAAATTTCCGCGGTTAAAGAAGAAATTGCATCCTGAGTTGATTTATTTGATCTAAATTCATACTGATTCGATGAAAGTAATTTATATTTTTCCAGAAATAGATGGACGAACATACTTGGATTTTTTACAGAAAAATCTACCTATGCTTCTAAAAGCTGCCCCTCGTAATATTCGCTGTCGTTTATGGTTTATGCACGACGGAGCACCTGCTCATTTTAGTTGCAAGGTAAAAGTCTTTAAATTTTACGTTCCAAGGAAATTTGATTGGTCGGGGCGAGCCTACTCCTTGGCGACCTCGATCACCCGACCATGCGATTTCTACCTTTGGGGGCATCTAAAGCAACTTGTGTATTCTATCCACATAGCAAATGAAGCTGCATTAGTGGAGCGTATTACCAATAGCTGTGAAATAATACGCCAAACACTGAAGGGTTAGAAGACTGATACACGTAAAAGTATATTTTGAAAATTCTTTGAATTTTCTCAAAAATATTCGTGTGCAAGAAAAAATTTCCAGTTTTTAATTGAAGCTAGAGTGGTATTCGGTAAGAAAATTTCACAATGAAGTGTTAAAAAATATCGACAAAAATATAAAGATATTAAAATTTTTTGATTGTTTTGAAGAGACAGAAATAATAAAAAAATAAGTTGATAGTAGTTCAATCTTTCAGTTTTCTAAAAATTTAGTGTACTAAAGTTGGTAAAAATATATTTTTTCTACACCCGTATTATAACAATGCACTTATATGCCCATAATCCGTTTCATAATGATACCCATTACACACAGATTTTTCAGTACGATACAGATTTTATAATCCGTTTCATAATGATACCCATTACGATACAGATTTTTCATTACGATACAGATTTTTAAACAATAGAAACCCATAATTTTTCAATCAAGCATGCTGTGCATTTGACGTTTATCCTAGGTTCTTATGTAATTATTTTAGATGTCAAAATCAGTACGGATTAAATTTTCGTAGATACCTAGCTAAACTTCGATAATTTATCAAAATATCTGATATCAGCGATATAGAAGAATTACCATCGACTCCTCCACACATATCGGAGAAAACAGAAAATGCAGTTCATACGAATAATTACTGTTACCTATTGTGTTCAATAAAAATATAAAATTTATGGTTTTTGATTATTTATCGGGTGTAGAAAAAATAGCGTATGCAACTCTCATGTAATGGTTATTAATACACGAGCATTAACCGGGATACGAAACGAGCCGAAGGCGAGTTTCGTATGGTTTATGCGATCATTACATGATCGTTGCATAATATACTATTATTGCAAAAAAACTTGAAGCAGTATATATAATCAAAGTAACTTACATACATATAACATTAGGTTAAATAAAATACAACTAACCGACTTTAGTTAAGCAAAATAATAAAAAATAAGTCAATAGTAGATCAATCGCTCAGTTTTCCACATACTCATTTTACTAAAGTTGGTAGAAATATATTTTCTTACAAAGAACCTTAAGCACTATGTAATATCAATAAAATTCATATGTATATATTATTAAGAAGGCCATGCAATCCATGTCCAACAAGGTAATCGTGACTTTTGACGTTATTTGACCATTTTCTTTAAAATCGTTGTGTTGTACAATTGAAAAATGGAGCGGTTTCAGAAATACGTTTTTTAAAATTTTTAATGTATTTATTACAAGAATGCGGGCCAGAAATTTATTTGCCAAACTTGTTTGGGATTATTAAAAATCATTTGCTTCTGGTGTGTAAGAAATATGGAGCTCTTCGTGGATCACAGCAGAATAAGATTGTTTCAGAGTACTACATTTATTTTTTGAAACATAGACATTTTATAAATTTTAGTGAATGTGTGCTTGTTTATTCCCCATTAAGAAAAGAAGACGTGGCTGAGGAATTTCAGCAACATTTGGACGCTTTAATTAAAACTACTAAAAGTACATACTTGGTAAATAAGGAAGAGAAAAATTTCCGCAAATTTTCTTAGTTGTTATAGTAAGGCTACAAAATACAGGCCTTAAATTGGCTGAAAAATACTATTGTGAAATTTTCAACACAATTTTAGGTAGTTTGCCGCATTAAAAACAATTGAGAGAAAAACATTTTTTAAGTAAAATATGTTTTCTTTGGTAAACATCATGCAACACAAAAAGCCACTCAAATTTCGAACGTCCTGTATAGGTGTGTAGTAGCTGAATTACTTACCTATATCCGATTGCTTTATATCCCTTAGATTCCTCTAGAAATTTCCGCGAATTCATTTATAAATGAAAAACGAGTAAACTAGGGAAACAACAATTTCCAACTCTTCTATATCCAGGTATTGAAACATTTTTCTTCGACGTGCAATAACGGCCGCCTCTGGCCATTACGTCTAACGAGGAAATTTCTTACATTCGTTTCTCTCAATGGCCGATAAATAATATTTCTAATAAAACTGAAATTCCCCAGACACGAGAAAATCCCCTACAGCCAGTCTAATCGAATAAGTTTTCAACTTGAGATCGGGCCGAGATTTTTCCTCTAATAACTGGGAGCCGACATGTCTGGAATGTCGAGGAATATCTTGATTGCACCGTTTTCCCGTCCCTCGGGTTTATTTTTTTTCTTCGAGTCGGGAATGTAAATAGAACCGATTCTACAGAATAACGTCGCCTCTCCGTCAAACTTCTGAGGACAAAGTGAATTGGCGTTCTAACGAGATGATGTCAAACGATAATGTATTAGATATAACTAAGAGGTAATTTTTTTAGTGGTAATAGTACGTGTTGCACACAATACCATTCGGAAATTATTTTTTCAATCAAATAAATGCCCAAGTTATATTAGTGTTTTCTATAGCCAATGTTAAAGTTGTCTTTCATCTAGTAAAAATCGTAGACAAAGATATTCATCCACAATCATCTTATAATCGGACTTTAATCCACACATATGAATCGTCTAAAGTGATACTTTATCCACTATTGGAGTAAAGTAACTTTACTTCAGTATAGTCGACGTCCAAAATTGTAGAGAGTGACTCATCGCTAGCTTGTAGACTAGCGCGACGGGATAATTATCCTGTTATTTGTTAATTTCAGGATAGCAATAATTTATTTTTATAATTTAATATGACTATAGAAATAACACCCCGCGAATAGCAGCTAATTCCTCAACGTACGCATATTCTAATGGCGTTCTAACCTCGACAAAGTCATGTAGTAACGCTCACGGTTTACACACACCAAAATATTGTTTTCCACAATGCAATAAACAGAGATAGAGAATACATCAGTTTAACTGAGTCTTTATCCTGTTGCCGCGAATGTAAGTATAGTAGTGTTGTGCATAGAAAGCGGCACTCTCTTATAAAAAATTGTACGCTTAATAGTAATAGTGTTTTTATATTATCTATGAGTCACTCTCTACAATTTTGAACGTCGACTATAGTAGAATAATGAAGAAAGTTATGAACCTATAATAAAACAAATTTAATTTATTTACTTATTAACATTAACATTTATAGTAATAGATATTCGGTTTCTTTGTTTTGTCACATTTAACTTGCTTTCTATGGCATTGTTGTTCATCATTATCGGAACGCATAACATCTGCCGAAGTTTGTGAAGAATTTGTACAAGATACGGATGTCCCTTCTTGTAAGGAACAGCTATATTTAATTTTGCAGGAATTAATGCATTACTTGCATCATTAGTGGCCTCCAATATCTCTGTCGGAACATCATTAAGAGACTCCTTACTCATTTTGGGTAGTGTACGATGAAGAGAAATCAAAAATAAATCAAACTGAACAGATTCAAAATTTGAAAGCCTCTATCAAACAATATTAACAATCAAGACTGCAAACGACGGGAATTTTTATCGGTGATTACTTGTGTCTAGAGTAATTCAGCGTGGCAGCAGCTTTACTGCTATTTACTGTTAGGCAAGGCGCATATTGAGACGCGTATGACGCGTGTGTGGTGACACAGCACAGCATGTACTTTTGTAGTTTAAGGAAAGTAATGGAACAACGCAAATTCTTGCCACGACGTTGCACAGCAAGACTCGCGTGTGACGCTAGGCGTGCGGCCCAGTGGCAGTGGCACAGTTTTTCGCGCCGTACGTGCCACGTGTTGATAATTTTGAGGTTAGTTGTATTTTCTCCCGTGACAATGAAAACAAAACTGATAGAGCTGGCAAGAAGGCATAGAGAGCTATATGATACCAAACATGAGAGTTATATGAAAGCGAAGATAAAAAACAAGATTTGATGTGAAATTGCAATAGAACTGCACTTAAAAGATGGTAAATTTTGTAGGTAGAAAACCGTAATTTTTTCTACATTTTCATTAATAACTAAAAAATACGATTACGAAACTACATTCAAATTTATTCGCCCTTACGTTTTCTCAATACTGGTTTCCAAACTCAGGGGTCTATTTCATTTATAAATCCAGTTTTCTGTTTAAATAATTCATTTTTATAATAAACAAGAAACATTAGAACGACGTGGCTGTTCGAAAGCCGTGAGAAGAACTGTCTTGCAATATGCGAAAGGCAACGCTACGCGTGTCACGCATTCGTGTCATGCTGGTCGGATCACGTCATCTCACACGCGTCATATGCGTCTCAATATGCGCCTTGCCTTAGACGCTAAGTTGCATCGAGCGGTACTCATAAGCAAACTTTTTCGCTTAATACTACCTGCATCCATTGAATTGGATACAAGCATTTTCACAACACAATAGGCCTACTGTAACAAAAATCGTGCGAAGAAGTACACTTTTCCGCACGATCATAGAAAAAGACGTCATTGAACTCTTTACAATTTTTAAATGGAATTTATACATTTCCAACTGTAGACCTATCACGTCCATCTTTAAAAGAGGTCCTCAAAAAGGAAACTCCCATACTGTTAACGTTTCCCCCTTCCCATTGTGACAACAGCGTCATAGTGCCAAACATCAGGAATCCAGTCTGTTAGCACTCGGCAGTGCCAGTTCGGACTTATTTACGGTCGGATTACGCAACTCCTAAGATCATATAAATATATCAGGACCCCGAGTCACCCGTCGAGAGCCAGGGGGGAAATTCTGGTGCGTGATTCCCAGATTCTGTTATTGTATTAGGAACGTCGGCGAGAGACGGGAGCAATATAGAAATTTCATTTCCTCCCCGGGAATGGGAGGCCGTAAATGGGATGGAACACATTCGCGATTGTTTTCTTCAATTTTTCAAGGAAAAAGCTCTTGCTGTTATGCCTTGGCGTGGAAAATTCGGATATTTGGATTGAAATAGAAGGTTATTCTTATCTAAAGCGATATGTCGGTAAATAACATAATTTTTAAATTGTTAAAAAATGCTTTATTGTTACACAACAAATAATCGGCCACATCGCATTATTTTGTCATCAGGAATCTACTCTTGCTCTATGTCGCATTTATTTCCGGACACCCTGTATCAATCTCCGAAAAATCTAGCTAGTGACTCATCGCTAGCTTATGGACTACACTCCATCAAAAATTATAGACAGTTGAATGACCTGCAAATATACTCTAAAGCAAAGGCGTACGTGGCACTTTTCTGAAAAGGTTACAAATGATCAATAAATATAGGTAAAAATAGGTATGACTATATATGTTTTATATAATTTTTTGCTGTAATGTAATTAAACATAGCATGTCTATGCTTTTACAAAACTTTGTTGTTAAGTATCAGCAAATTTCCACACCACTCCTGAAGTATGATGCTTATGGTGCGTTACCATTTTTTTGTGGGTGGTTCAGTTTTATTTCCCACATAAAAACTACATTTAAATAAATATCTCCAAAATCAAAAGATAACAAAATAAAACATAACAATTGATTAGATAAATAAATAAATAAACACTTTTCAACATGCAAATAACATACCCCAGGGTATAACCTTCATTAGCAGTCACTATTATCACCACTATCATTATTTCCAATACGGATTATAGCATCGATTTCAAGATGTGCATATATTTATGCCAATCTTCCGCATATACTTTTGCAACTGGCTTCTTTAAGCATTATTTCTACATCAATCAGTTTAAATGTCCTATTCTCTTTGGCTATGTCTCCTTTTACTTGCGCCCATATCAATTGTATTGGATTTAGTCTACTTTTGATAAGGGAGTAATCTTAATACTGTTATTCCACGAATCAATGCCATTTCATCCACGGAAATTTTTTATATTGCCTGGCGTTTTTCTGCGCAATTTTCCATAAGTTGGACTTTAGTTCGTTTTCATCAAATTAGATTTTTTTTTCTCGTAACCATTCTTGGAGTTCTGCTTTCTTCCATGACTGTCGTCGTATTTCTTCACATCCTCAACGAAGACAGACTGGGGTTTTAAATTTTCAAGAATCTGTCAAACCATTTTTCAAAAACCTCTACATTCATCTCTTCGTGGTAATCCCGACCGTTTTTGACATATAAGTTCCCCATTCTCCAGAAATTCGCTATTACTTCCTATGTGTGTCACTATCAAACGACAATCCTTCCCAGGTGGCATTCTTAAACCAGTAGACCAACCTTCTATGCTGCTTGTCGAAAATTTGTCACATTACTGTCTTGCCACACTTTTTTAACTGTATGTTCCCTTGTTGTTTCGTCCATGTATACATTTTTCT
The DNA here is from genome assembly GCA_037114965.1 of Monochamus alternatus. Lineage (NCBI taxonomy): Eukaryota > Metazoa > Arthropoda > Insecta > Coleoptera > Cerambycidae > Monochamus > Monochamus alternatus. Next base: position 4,146,556 of record CM073426.1, on the reverse strand, counting down.
TCGTTGTTGCCAATATTCTTTCATTTTATGTAGATATTATATTTGTCAGAAAACTGTTTCTATCAACCTTACTTTACTGTAAGTTAATGTTATGTAAAACTTTTCTTAAAGTGTCTTTGCCCATTTTAGGAATTATTTACATAGTTGCCAAGTCTGATGCCTACGATTTATAAAATTAAAAAGTTCTAATAATTCGAAATGTCATATATACATATTTGATACCTGTTAAAAGACTAAATATTATAAAGACAAGGACCTATTTCCGTGATGTATAGAAAGCGGTTACCTTGTTTTGTGAGATGTTACAACGTTGCATTCAAATAGCGGTTTGTAGCCGCCGTTCCGACATAAGTTTTATATTCGAGCAATGGGTTCATTCGGGTAAAATAATACTGATTTGATGACAAGATATAAAATATGTCCTTAGTAACCACCAAGCTTTAAATGATATTGAGTAAGATGACTAAAATAGGCATCATCTATAGAATTTTGATAATATATTATGCATATATCCACATGTTCTAATGATTTTTATGTCGCTTGCTTGAAATTATATTGCACCACTGTATCCCACGATTTAGTTCCAGCGCCTTTTGAAATTTTTTATATTCTCTTGTATGGATGAGATGAAGTATACCTACTAGTATATGATTTCTGTTTTATGGGTAACAAAAAAATAGATAAAGCGCCATTGATTTTATCAGTAAACATCCATTTTTTTGCATTTTTCTCAACCTAAAAAAATAGATGAAGCGCCACTGACTTTATCAGTAACACCTAACATTTTTTATTGAATTTTTCTCAAACTTACCCTGCGCTGTCGACTGCTAACAGACATTGTTTTTTCTCAGCCTGAAAATCTGCTGCTGGCCAGCAAACAGAAGGGCGCGGCGGTAAAACTGGCGGACTTCGGTCTGGCCATCGAAGTGCAAGGAGAGCAGCAGGCATGGTTCGGATTCGCTGGTACGCCCGGGTACCTCTCACCCGAGGTGCTGAAGAAGGAGCCATACGGCAAACCTGTGGACATCTGGGCCTGCGGCGTCATCCTCTACATCCTGCTGGTGGGCTACCCGCCCTTCTGGGACGAGGACCAGCACCGACTGTACGCTCAGATCAAGGCGGGAGCCTACGATGTAAGTATTTCTACAAGCTACTAGTTTGATTTGAAGGGTCCGTGATAAATCGGGCAAGTCAGGACCGTACTTAGGTTAAGTTAAACGTAAAATAAGAACACATTCAAGGTGTTAATGAATTTATGTTGGAAATCTGGTTTAATGAAAATATTCTATAAATACAGTAAAAAAAATACAAATGCTGAAAATAAAGAATATGTGCTAGATATTGTGGGTATAATTCAACATTGGTCGAAGCTTTAGTCCGCAGGGTAGTTAGTTTCACATAATATTGTTACTCTTCAGGAATATCATTGGGAATGGGGTTAAAGAAAACCAATTTGTTGCTAAGTCTACGTTTCGGCTGTATTTAAGCCTTCTTCAGGACAATCCAAGAAAAGTTTGCCGTGTAAAATACAGCTATATAAAATGGGGAATAAAATAGGTAATATAACATATTATAGAAGACACAGACCCCATTCCCAATAATATTTCTGATATTATATAAATATACTTACAAAAAATATTGTTAATACATATATAAAAAAAATGCTTGTGATTTCTAAAAAAAAGAATCAGACCTACTTTTATACAGGGTGTTAAAAGAAGAGTGTAAAATATTTAAGGAGGTAATAGTATGAACCAAAATAAGCAGAAGTCTCAATAAACATGGGTCCGCAAAGTAACGGTTGCGGAGATATGGAAAGCTTTATGTTTTTAGCCCCTTTTTTTATTTTGCAGAAACGTTGTGTATTTTCTTATAATAGTTGGTTGATGTTTAGTGAAATAAACAGTACGTATTTGACAGTTGTTCTCAGTGCACAAGTTTTCTTTCGCTATGGCTGGTTACTCTAACGCAGAATTAACAGACATGCATTTCATGTATGGTCGTGCTAATGGGAACGCCACCGAAGCGCGACGTCTTTATGTTGACGCTTATCCGAATCACCAGATTCCTTCACAACGCATGTTTGGAAGAATTCTCCAAAGATTGCGTGATACCGGTTCCTTGAGCAAACAGTGCCATTTATCCGGAAGACCAGGGTCAGTATCTACTCCTAGAGCAAAAGAAGACATTCTAGCACTGGTAGAGCAGAATCCAGGTACGAGTGTGCGGAGAATATTAGCCAAGGTAGGAATTAGTGGTCCTCTTGTTTGGAGAATCCTTCACGAGCAACTGCTTTATCCATACCATGTGCAACGAGTACAGGCCTTAAATCCAATAAATGATCATCAAGCACGTTTGGTTTTTTGCCGCTGGTTTCTACGTCATGATGCTGAAGACCCTTGTTTTCTTGCAAATATTCTTTTTACTGATGAGGTCGGGTTCACAAGAAATGGAGTGTTTAATTTTCACAATACGCATATTTGGGCCAACGAAAATCTTCATGCTCTAATAGAATCTGGACATCAGGCACGTTTTTCATTAAACATTTGGATGGGTATTGTAGGTGACAGGTTTCTAGGTCCTGTTCTTTTACCAAACCGATTAACAGGCGCTACTTACCTCAACTTTCTGCAGAACACACTGTATGAATTTTTGGATCAGAGGCAAGAAATGTGGTTCCAGCATGATGGTGCTCTAGCTCATTTTTCCATGGTCGTTAGAGAGCATTTACACCAAACTTTTCCGCGTAGATAGGTATACTCGCGACAAGAATTCAGACGACTTACGTCATACGAACAAATGAATAATTCATTATATTTCCATCAAAATATTTAAGAAACTGCAATTGATAGTAATAAAACTATATACTACACTAAAAGTTTGCATTATATTTTGCACTAAATTGCAAAAAATGATTGTTTTTAACGCGACCAAATATCGAAAATTACGTTGACAATAAAAACAAATGTGTAACGTCAGCCGTGACGTAAGACGTCTGAATTCTTGACCCGAGTATAGGAAGGGCCGGACCTATTTTATGGCCTCCAAGATCGCCTGATCTGAACCCTCTAGATGTCTTTGTTTGGGGATATTTGAAGACATTAGTGTATGGTACTCCTATAAATAGCCTGGAAGAGCTGCAGCTACGGATTAATCAAAAGTGTCAAAAAATCGAAACCAAGGAGGGTGTTTTCGAAAGAGTTCGAATATCGTTGAGACGAAGATGTCGTGCCTGCTTGGAAATGGACAGAGGGCACTTTGAACATCTTCTGCGACTTTGTTTTTTGTTTGTTAAAAGCTTTCTTTGTCGGTTTATTCCTAATATAATAAAATATTTGAAAAACGAATAGTGGTCCATATCTCCGCAACCGTTACTTTGCGGACCCATGTTTATTAAGACTTTTCTGCTTATTTTGGTTCATACTATTACCTCCTGAAATATTTTACACTCTTTTTTAACACTCTGTATTAGAAAAAATGTTTGATATTAATCCAGCTACCATCTGCTAAAGTTTGTCATACAGCTTGAAGAACACCATGTATATGTACAGTGGTAGATCATGTTCAAGATTTTTTCTTGACGGTCCTTCCATAGCTCACAATAGATCTATGTGGCCCTCGGTCTTAACAACTCTTTACATCCTTGGCCTAAACTCTGTGAACAGTGTTTTAAAACAATACTACCATTTAATATAAAATACTATTGGATTCTAAAACTACGCTTATTGAGGTAGTTTTTTTTCTTATTGCTAATTCCTTGTCCCCGACTTGGTGTTTATCGATTGTTTTGTGCGTGACTTCCTAACATAATTTATGGAAATATGCACCGTCGTTTGTACTGCGGCAATCAACTGCAGTGACAACTGTTAGAAAGCATTTTGCATAATCTTGATAAGGCACGGTAAATTACAGAACTTGGAGTCGTTTGAAAAAATGTTACTATTGTAAAGAAAGAAAGCTAACACCGAATAGGAAATTCCAATGGTTAGCCTGTGAGCATCATAAACAGTTATTCAGTTATTTATCAGGTCAGGCTGTGATATGCCTACGTGTAAATTGTAAGTGTGGCCCTGATTACCACGACGATAACTAGAGAGAGACCGTAGTCAGTTTACGAATGAACATAGTTCGCATAGATTTCCATGTTGGTGTCAGTACATGAGGGATTTTCGGTCTATATATTTTTCTAAAAACGTGCGTATCTAGGGATTCTCTAGTTTATTTAATGGATTATTACTTCTAAGAAAGGCGTCTGAAGTTTATAGAAAAATAGTCTTCAGCGCTGGACGAGGCATGGCTCTTCAAATGTCTTGTCACTTTAGTTTTGTCAGAATAATTTGCGTTCACATACAGAACAAAGGTTATTTTCTTTAATACCCTATAACCTTCGGGACCACATTTGAAATAATTGCCGTCCATTTCTTCTCTCCTTATGTGACACCGACTATTACAGCGTTCTGTAAATGACTAAAATCAATAGCGCAGTTATGCCGATTGCACACGGAGCCAGTGACCGAGCCAGGACAGTAAGACAGGCCAGCACTGTCCTCGTGTGTATTGACATGCTGAGACAGCAGAATGGTGCAAGACAGTGCACGAGACAACACAATCGATAGACATCTGGGCTAATTTTTAAAGACAGTAGCCTACCCCCTACCAAACTTTGTCGGACTGGCCTCGTGTGCATAAGTAAGCCAGCCGCATAGCAAGCCAGTTAATGTCGTTTGATTGATACAAAGGCAAATTATCGCCTCTAAAAATGAGTTACGAAGAAACAATAAATTTAATTCATCATTACGTTCTGAAGAATCTCGCTTCGGTGTCTTATCCATTAATTTTCTAACCCATATTTTATTTTTCTTAATAATTTTATTGTCTAGAACTTCCATTATTTCGTTTGAAATTAATAATGCTGCCCGTTTATAAAATAGACGTAGAAGTCGTATGCTTAACTGGCATATGATATTGGCTTTAATATTAACGTTAAATTGTCTTGGCTTACTGTCTTGGCTCGCTGTCCTGGCTCGCTGTCCTGGCTCGGCCACTGGCTCCGTGTGCGATCGGCATTAGAAATGCGAGTCAGCTGTGAATATCAATGGCTCGCGCGTTTCACCCTGTTAGACTCAGCGCTGGCACTAATTCTAACCATAACATCCGTTGAGTTAAAGTTTACATAATACAGTGTGTCCCAAAAATCATGCGCATGTCAGAAACTACAAATTTTTGGAAAAATTGCTCGAATACGTCAATTTTGTTTTTATGTAGCTTGAACTTTGGTGAAGTTCAATTTTCAAAAATGTAACCAGTGGCGACGGGAGGGGATCAAGTTGTTATTTTTAATGGCAACCACCTTTTTTATTGAACCGTATGACAGATTAGATTCTTCTAATTAATTTGGTGAACATGTTGGGAGTTGATATGGAAAATTTTAGAGAAAAATCTAAAAACTGGTGTGTCTTAAAAATTATGCGTTTTTTTTGGAAATCGACAATTTTTGGAAAAATTGCTTGAACAGATCAACTTTGTTTTTTTTGCGGCATGAACTTTGGTGAGGTTCGACTTTCAAAAATGGCAATTACTTTTTTTTGCAACATTACAACTGTATCACAAACACACCACAACAGAAGAATCAACACAATGCAGTATAATGATCAACATAATATGTGTTGGTATATTATACCGACTATTCCAAGTTCAGTTCTGTTTAACCGTCTGTTTTTGGCAGTGCATCTTATTGGCCATCCTTCTCTAGTGTATGTAATTTATCCGTAACGCTAATCATACCTTATTAAGAGTCCGTTCTCTGTACACTCCTCGGGTAGCGTTCCGGGGTCGGGTGCACGGGCGTTACGGCTGGAGGCGAAGTAAGTAGTGGAGTAAAATCGGCTAGCAATTATGCCGTTTTGTTTTTAAGAAAATATAACCATCTTGTAGAAGGACATTTTTAGTATCCAAAATGGACTTGTACAACTTTTTTTAGTAGGGCCGCATTTTATAAAAATAAAATCAAATTATCGATGCTTGGGACATTATTTGACAATTATTACGTTTTTCCTTACAGCGCCCTTGTAAATCAACGATTTTACTTATGTTCGTAGTTTTTTTACAGCTTATAAAAAAACTATAGTACTTCTCACGGTACACACCAATTTTTAATAACTTAACGCCTTTTCGAAAAAAATTGTTCCAAAGTCGGCCCGGCAAATTTGTGCATTACAAACTTATATTAATTATTTACTATTGATATGTAGTTATATTGAGCAAATATAGTCAAAACTATAAAAAAGTTTTTTAACGGTGTTACACTTTTCAAGAAATTAACTGTGTGCGCCGTGTGCATACTTGTGATGCAGAAATAGGACAGCGCATTCATTCGACGAGTTAAAAATATCTATATATTCCATAATGAGAAAAACATTTGTATTATACATATTATGATTGTGTTTAATATATTTATGACAATGCCCTCTTTAAAATTAGAAGAACAAAGATTTGAGAACAGGTAAATTTGTATATAAAATAAATATAGTGACTACATTTATTTCAGTGTTTTATGTTCTTTATTATTTTAATATGGAAAATACGTATTTAATTTGCGGAGAATTTTGTTCAATTTGGAACATACGAAAAAATGATATTGTTTTAATAAGCAATGTAAAAATTGCATACCTAAGGAATTCTAGTAGAACTTATATTTCCGGAACTGTTGGTCTAAACGAAAAAATGTGTTCTACAAGAAAGATTTAGACACCACCGCCAACAAAAGAATCAGCATCGAACTCCATAAGATCGATTAATTCAATACTGTCTCAACTGAGAACGTATAGATTATAAGTGACTATGTATTTCTTTGAACTCCGGCCCTGCCCGCATTTACCAATCTCTAAGTCCATCCCACTGAGTGAAACACACGTGGTTGCAGCATTTAAAATATATTCGTATCTGACGTTCGGCATTTAGCATAGAATTTTGAGTAATTTTTATCAATTCGATATAATTTTGGTATCGTTGCAAAGCTAAAAGACATACTTACTTCCCTCGTGTAACCAATTTTCGGTTTAAGCCTTTTTAAGAAAATAAATTGTAAATATGACGATTTCTTGCACAGTTTACTCATTAAATTTAAATAATTAAAAACTAATTTTGAAAAAAATATTACACAGCAGCCTTAGGAAACAACTTTGTCTTTCGATTGTTTTTTTATTTGGACCGCTATGTTTATTCGTTGTCTAAATAAGTGTTATGGACCGAGCGTAAAAAATCGGTTTATTTCAAGCGCGCGACGGACTCTTAAGGATCGTACCTCAGATATATGACATATATATTACAAACAAGTGGAAAGGGCTCAGAGGTATATTTCGGGTTTCACCAACGTTTTATTGCTTACTTCACCTTCCGAAAACGATGCTTATTATAATTTTAAATTTAAAAGGACAATTGGAAAATGTGTTCAATTGGAAAGTGGTGTGGTGGAGAAAACAAATTTTATTTAGACTAACGTTTTGTATTTTTTTGTATGTATGTGTTTTTTTGCCTAATTGGTATTTATTTTCACTTTCATGTCAATCTTTGATCTGATTATTATAATTTTTAGTTGTCTGATTTAGCATTTCATAAAAAACACTTAATATACATTAAATACCAATTTCCGGAAAATGTACTGTTTTAAAAAATCGTAGTAGACTGGGTTTTTGTCACATCAATAAAATGGTTAGTAGAATATAACCTCCTTTCAGGGTACCAATTGTAAAAAATTGATTTGCGGAAATTTCACGGCCTTCATTTCACATTTTCATAGGTGTTAACCTGAAAACAGGACACGCTTTATATATTCTGTAAACTCTGGCTGAGTTTTTATAAAGTAACGTGTTTTTTCTTTAGTATCCCAGCCCGGAATGGGACACGGTCACGCCAGAAGCGAAGAATCTCATCAACCAGATGCTGACCGTCAACCCAGGAAAGCGGATAACGGCAGCAGAAGCCCTTAAACATCCATGGATATGCGTAAGTATTCCTACTTTGTACAATTGTACAATCTTCCAGAATCTTCAAATCTAGTTCCTACTTGTCTAGATTTCAAATATTTTCAGTACCTTTCATTTTTCAGCAAAGGGAACGCGTGGCGTCTGTCGTTCACAGGCAAGAGACGGTGGACTGCCTCAAAAAATTCAATGCAAGGCGCAAACTCAAGGTAACCACTTCCTCCCCTCCCGAATTCCATGTAGTAATGGTTTTTGATTCCAGGGTGCTATACTTACCACTATGTTGGCTACGCGTAATTTTTCAAGTAAGTTTTACCTGATAACAAACGTAAATCATCCTGCGACATATGATCAAATAATTATTAACCCTTTTTTCTGATGTATCTCTTTCAAAACTGTGGTGGCTGAGATTAAAGAAAATTATTTGAAAGAGTTTCGTAATTTGTGTAATAGAGATTTGTATTTCCAGTTATATTGAAAATCGCTGTTCATTTTGTTCCATTTTTCGAATAACTGTTCACATTTTAGTGAGGTTTCCGCAGAACATTTACAATACACCTAATTTTAGCTTTAAAATGTTGGAAAGTCTTTTAAAGCGACGAAATCAAGAAATGGAATGAAAACAACACCGTCACAGTATGATTGGATGTAAGAGATCTATATCAGCACTATGTAGTTTTTTTAAGAGATACAGCCTATGTACAACGTAAAATATGAAAGTAACTAGTTCTTCCTAATTTGTCAACCACTCTAAGTCATATGGCACTAGCGACCTCCAACAGACACTTCATCCAACTTACCTGTCACACTAACTTCTACTCTAACACTTATTTTGACAGTTTTGGTAGTCATTCCGTTTACTAAATTAGTTCCCCCGATCTTATTAGAGTCCTTGGTCAAATCAGGAGGTCTTTTCATTTCAATCTAAAAAAAATTACCTTCTTCAATGAGTTGTTGATAAAATAATTGTAACATTTAATATCAAGCACCTCACGCTTTTTTTACTATAATTGAATTATTTTATTAATAATTTAATTTCTAATTTAATCTTATTCCCAATTAATTAGTCGTAATTGATTGTCGGAATTTTCTATTGCCGTAATACAAACTCTTGATACTTCAAAATTATTTTCTACCTTTTAGTTCGGTTTGCTATTAAAGCGTGTTTTTTAGTTTTTTTAAACTATAATTTATTTTCTTAATTTTTAGTCTCATTTCACGGCGCAGATTTCTGCGCAGGCCATTGCGCATGTGTGTACTTCATGCGCATAGGTATATGCGCATAACACATCAACTGACTGCTGACACAATACGTGCAAACACTTTCCTACGCTGCGAAGTAGGAAGTATACCAAAATAAAAATGATTGACAGTATAATATTGATAGCGTTCAAAAATCTGTTTCTATAAATATGCAAATTTGTTACTTTATAATATCACAAAATTTTGAAAGATTCAGAACTCAAAATTTTTGCAAAAATTTTCAAATTAAAATTTGTTTGAATTTGAAAATTTACATGTTTTTCAAATTTTTGAATTTTGATTTTTTTCCGAAAATATTTATCTGATTTTTTTTTAAATGATCAAATTTGTATTTATTTCAAAATTTTTTAATTTTGATTTTATTATATGTATAATTCCAAAATCCAAAATTATTTACAATATTTTGTATTTCGAATTTTTTTTTTTTTTTAATATGAAAATTTTTTTCAAAATTTTGTATTTGTGTTATAAATTTTCAATTTTGGAACTCCAAACATTTATATTTTGAATTTTTTTTTAATTTTAAATCCTGTATTTTTTTGAAATTTTTTTAAAGAAAATTTATCGTTTCAAAAATTTTTGAATTCCAAAAATTTGGAATTCCAAAAATTTTTTTGAGTCAAAATAAAATTTTTTCTTGACAATTTTTCTTTCTTTTTTTCAAAATGTAAATTCAAAATTTCTGCTAAAGTTCAGTTTCGTTTCCGTTCCAAGTTTTACAATGTAATTTTTTACAATTTATCTTGAAGTTTATTGATTTAAAATTAATTCAGAAACTTATTTTTTAACTATTCCTATTATTTTTTTCTCAAAATTTCAAATTATTTAAAATAAAACTTAGAAGTGGTCCATTTTAATAAGTTTGACTTAATAATTCAATAATTTTCAAAATATACATATGTAGAAAAGTTCCGTAACGCCATCTATCGCATCATAATCGTACCATTAATTTTCATTAAATATACTGTAGTGGTAAGAATTCTTTTTACTTATATCGGTAAAGAAGAATGTCATTTACCATCGTTTTATGGATTGTATACTTAAGTCACTTAACCTGCAAACTAATCTAAATATAGTTTCTTTTTTTTATTCTGATGATCCTAGTCAGGACATTAGAACAAAGTTATTAAATAATCGTATTGTCATCAGTCCTTGACCCCTGTGCAAATTTTCAAGTTGATCAGACTTCTTGAAATTGGTAAAAATTACGCTGAAAGATTCCTTTACATACATACAGCTCAAGCTAATAAAAGCGTGTCAAAAATGACAAAGTATTAAGATCAACAAGTTGTCGCCATCATTTAAATTATTATCGCGTGTCAACAATATGGCATCGTGTTACCAACAAAAATCATCGACTCATTGATCTTGAAAATTCCTCCTGACCGTCCTCCTTGATTTTTTGACATCACGTTAGTCTCGAAATTGAATGACAATTTTCTTGGGTTGTAAATACTTCTTTCTCCTTAGAATAACAGCATTATAGCATGTGGAAATATAGAAACAACTAGTCGTAGTTCTTTCCTACTACTCTTTTGTATATCTACTTCTAGGAACTGTCTTTCTTTTGATAGTTAGGTTATAGTAGAGCGGCTACGACTACAAATTTCGATGTAAAACGGAAGTAGTCTTGCAACTTGATACGGTTTGGTTCTTTACGGTACATTCAGAGGCCTTCTTAAATGCTGATAATACAGAGGAAAAGGATTACGTGAAAATATATCAAATAAACGAAAGTTCAGATGTGAATTCTTTAAACCAATTGTCGCAGCTCCTATCTCCTATGATGAATCAATACGGTTTACCAACCGTTGTGCCGATAGTTTAGAAAAATATCAAAACTAAAATATAAATATTTCCATGTCTGTCAAATTTGATCTAATATCACGGATTGGTATCCAGAAAGGATAAATGTTTTTTCTTGTATGCTTTGCTTCAATGATCTGTTAAAAATTATAATAATAATTTAAACTCGATTTACTGCCTTCTTGAATTTTTTTGTGACGTCGTAAATTAGCAGCATATCAATTTTTCTGAATGAGAACATTTTGTAAGCACAAAAGTTATAGTTTGACGTCCGTATTGAGTAATGACAAGTATTTTGTGACATTTGTGTATTTTCCAACGACTACTTGATCCTTTCACCGCCAATGTGATTTTTAGGTGGTAGATCTTTCGAGACTCTTCAGGGCAATACTGCTTATAACTTTTATACGGGAAGTAATACAGACAAATTTGTCTAACAAAAGTTTATTAGAAAAAAGAGAGCTTTTTACCAGGAAAATTTGGGTATATTTCTAGAAAAAATATAATCCCAAAGATAATACTTTCAAATGAAAAATTATTATGATGATGTACCTACATACAAACCTATAAAAAATACCGAGACGTTTAAGATGAAGAAGAAGAATTATTTGCGGGAAACAATCAGTGCCGTAATATCAAACTCATGCACAGCAAAAGATGATATAAAGCCAAGCGTATTAGCGTTACCTCCGCCTATTTTCTGTATCATCAGCAATTTAAAAAGAGCCGACGCGAAATTAATGAAACTGGACAAGAAACGAGACGTGTCTAGTTGCAGGTCCTTCGGCATACAAGTTACTTTCTGCGTACGTCCGCATTTCTATAACAAAAAAAGAACATGTAAATAAATTCAACCTTCCACCAGAACAGACACAAAACACACCTTTAATTTAAATACACCCGAGTTTACTTTGTAAATATATCTAGTACGTTTCTCTTTATTTTGCTCAACACCCACATTTACATACATATTCGGTACGTGACCTTTTTTAACGAGATTGTGATCGCTCAGCAGGCCTAGGTGGTCGCTGTTTAATTGTCGCCACGTCTGCATTTCGGAACGCGGCTGGCTCTCGTTTATACGGCAGGGTTGGACCACATTGAGACCAGTGGACTTGTTTATACGATATAGTCAATACAGATAGTACCAGGTAACAAAACATCGATCTGTTATAAATAACAGTCACACAAAATAAAAATAATTGTTTTCTGACCTGGGGGTCTGACTATGGTTACTATATGTTTTTGGGGTCGCCTAAAAAACCCATAAGTCAAGTTATTAATCGCCTACGACTGAAGTTGTAATCTGAAAACTCAGGTTCTTAAACCACATAACTCCATAACCCAATTAATTTAATAACCACATAACACATTTAACCCCGTAATTCGGTAACCTACTTAGCTCCATAGCCCATTTAACCCCACAACACATTTAAACCCATAACTTAAATGTATATTAAATCCAATAACCACGTACTTAAGACATGAATCTGCCAGGTTTCTCAAAAATAAACTTACAAACAGTAACAACAATAGAGAAAAACATTAATTAATTAACCAAAATTACTAATAACATAATTAAGGAGATTCTTCTTAAATACAGATAAGGACTGAGAGGATTTAACATCAATTGGTAACTTATTGTAACTATCTACACCCTTGTAGAATAAAACATTCTTTGTGCCACTGTAATTAACCCTCGCAATATGTATACAATTTACACTTCTGGTAAAATGGGAATGAGTGTTATAATTAAACATAATATATGGATCAAAATATTTAGGTAATAAACCATTCAATAATTTATAAATAAATATCATCGTACAGTAAAACAGTCGATTTCTAATAGAAAGCCACTGGAGTGCAGAAAGCATAAATCTTATTGGCGTATAATTATTACATCTCAGAATAATTCTCTTCTCTCTGTTTTGTAATTTTTGCAATTGAGCTAGTTGATTTAAATTAAACATATACATTAGTGATGCACAAAATTCAAAATGAGGTCGAGTGATACTATTGTAAACCGTAAGTCTACAATACATAGGCAAATTACTCGCAATTCGTGAAAAAAAGAACGATTTTTTCAATATTTTATTATGAATATACTTAACTTGATTATTAAATGAGAGAGTATTATCAAGTAACAGGCCAAGATATTTAATTTCAGTTACAACATCAATCTTTTCATTACCAATGATTAAATTGATATTATTAACATCAATATTAATATATTTATATTTAGTGATAAATATAATAGCCTTTGTTTTATTAACATTGAGTTTCCATCTATTAACTTTAAAATATTGATTGACGTTGTTCATTAAATCTATGCATTCATTCAGATTCGGACCACTACAAGCCAATAACGTATCATCTCCAAATAAATTTATGAATTCACAATTAACAAATAATGGCATATCATTGATATAGATAAGAAATAAGAGAGGTCCCAAAACACTCCCCTGTGGCACACCAAAGTTATTGACAATATTATCTGATATACATTCCCCAATTCGAACTCTTTGCATTCTGTCAGTTAAGTAATCTTCCATCCACTGTAATACTCTACCACCAACACCATGTCGTTTTAACTTTTCAAGATAACACGATCAAGAGTTTCAAAAGCTGTTTTTAAATCTAAAAATACAGCTACAACATAATTGTTATTGTCAATACTATACAGTATGCGCCAAAAGTATGGAATAAATTCAATAAAAACGAAATAATTATTTTTTGGGAAAAATCCTCAAACAGGTCGATTTTTAATTTAAAAAATACATATTTTAGCGTAAAATGCGATATTAATGTACACTTTTGACTTCAAGTATCCCCATAAAAAATAGTCAAGAGGTGTAAGATCTGGCGATCTTGCAGGCCATTCTATCGGTCCGCGTCTGCCGACCCACTTTCCAGGAAAACAGTTGTCCAAAAAATCTCGTACAGGGCACGCATAGTGCGGAGGTGCACCGTCTTGCTGAAACCATATGGTATCGTCAGGAATGTCAGGGTCATTATCGTTAGGAAAAATTACTGCAAGGGCTGGAACAAGGTCATTTTCTAGAAACTCTAAATATCTTTGTCCTACTATTCTGTCGTCAATTATTCCAACCCACACATTTAATTTCTGAGGGTGTTGGGTATGTGCCTCTGCCATCCAATGAGGATTTTCCCGACTCCAATATCTGCAAGTTTGACGGTTTACTGTACCATTCAGACAAAGTGTGGCCTCATCTGAAAAAAGTATTTGCCGGTGTAAATTTCTATTTCCTTGACATAAATCCATTTGAATTTCGCAAAAATGTAAGCGGCGATCGGGATCATCTTCATTGAGTTCCTGCACAAGTTAAATTTTGTAAGGATGATATTTTTCCTTCCTCAAGAAACGTAGCACTGTGCTCTGACTAGTGTCATTGTTTAATGCAACCAATCGTGAAGAATTATGAGGATTATCCACCATACTTATCAAAATCTTCTGTTTCTGATTTTCATTAATGCTTGGACGTCCAGGTTTTAGAATATTTACAACATTACCAGTTTCTGTAAATTTAGACTCTACCTTACTGACTGTTGATTGACTGATAAGGCGATCTGGATATTTTTCATTAAATAAATCGCAAACTTCCTGCTGAGTTCTAGTCATATTCCCGCATCCGATAAGAATTAAAATTTCAATTCTTTGAGTAACAGTTAAATGTGCCATAATACTTTAAATTGAATAATAATTTCTATGCCGCTTACAATACTTATTAGAAAGTCGGTGTGACAATGACACTTTGCAAAGATTTTCACCTACGTGATCCATAAAAGAACTATGGAATTCGAAAAACTAAACTTGATAACGTTTTTGCTTTATTTTAATTGATTTATGTTTTCTAACATTCAATCGTCATTTACTCGAAAAATTTCCTATGTAAGAGGGCAAAATTTTAGTACTGTCTGATAGAGAATTAAACGATCTTTCAGAATCAAGGAAAAAATATGGTGTTGCCATTTAAAAAAGAATCGATGACGTCATTACAAGAAAAAAAATGACATTTGAAAATCGCATTTTACGCTAAAATATGTATTTTTTAAATTAAAAATCGACCTGTTCGAGGATTTTTCCCAAAAAATCGTTTCGTTTTTATTGAATTTATTCCATACTTTTGGCGCATACTGTACATATTTAAATTTAGTTAAACACAATTGAAGTGCTGTTTCACAAGAATGCTGTTGGCGGAAATCCGACTGATTTGTAAATAAAATGTCATTAACAGTAATATGATTTAAAAGTTGGTGATAAACAGCAAGTTCTAAGACTTTTTCAATAGGTGGTAATGTATTAATTGACGATATTCACAGGCTTTAATAGTATTAGGTATTTTTTGAATAGGAGTAATTGTACTTATATATTACGTATTTTTTTGAAGTGAAGAACCTAGTACTTACGTCTCCATGGGCCATGCTAACGGACCGCCCTATATGAAAGTAGATTTAATACAATTTATATTAACCCTGCCGTATAAACGAGCCTCAATAGTAATTTGCATTAAGCTGAACGGATAAACGTGGTAACGTCCGCTGCCATAGGCGTACGCATATCCGTTGGAGAAGGTCCCGGCGCCATATACCTTTCACATAAACATGCTATACCACTAGTAGCTGTGCATAATAATTTAGAATAGAGCATTGGGTAGTTGGTAACTTTGTTTTGTTGGTTGTGGCGGACTTGTTCGCGTCACCCTACCTCACTTCACTTCACCTTGATGCAACTAGAATGTGGTAAGAACACTGCAGCCTGCATCAACCAACCACTACATACCATTTTTGCTTTGGACGTTGCCTCACGTTTCGAAAATACACGCATTTATAGGAAAAATGCATACATAAAAGACAATTTGAAGTTGGCAGATTCATACAATATTTACAGATGTCATTTGTTTCGTAATAATCATCGTATAATCATATAATAGTAAGCGGTGTCCGTTAAAAAACCGAAATGTGAGGATAATAGCACAGTATAGGGAGACCAGTAAAAACACTCGGGCCGAAATAATAAGTCGCGCATAGCAGCTCGCGCATCCATTTCAAGCTGCAGAGACCTCAGTTTGCATCCAACTCTGGGAGTGCGAACATGGGTTATACAGAGCCGTATTAAAGCAATATTTTGAGTCTGATCGAGGAACGAGTCGCTGCGCAGCAGTTATATGTTTAAATATATCATCTATAAATAGTAATTTAAGTTTCCTTAAATTTGCTAAAGACGTAAATAAGTAATAAGCAATCTATAATATACTGTACAAACCATAAATGATATTTTACTGCTATTCCTTACCTATTAACTTATTTCTTAAGTATAACATTGGAATATAAATACTTATCATGAAAGTGAAGTTTAAAATATACATATTTATTATTATATATTATTCACAAATACAAAATTTTATTTTAGAGCAAAGTTCTGTGCAGAGGCTGCTAATAGAGAAGATTTATTAGAAAAGCTGCTCAGGATTAGTAATAGTTCATACAAACTATGTCAAATACATTTTTAAAATAATATGTTTTCTAACGATTCGCGCAATAGATTACGCAAAGAGGCCGTTCCAACGTTTCCTGCACAAGACGGCTCATCTTCAAATTATGTAGATGATCATATTTCTTGTAGTCACTATAATGAGAGTAAGTCTCAAAACAAAATAATAAAAAATAATTTTTTTCCAAATTTACATTTTACTGCACTTTTATCTCCAATTTAACAATTTTCAAAGTTAAGTAAACATAATTTCTCTGTTCCAAAAAATACTTGTCTTGTGGTTTACGTAGATCACTTAAGACGAAAAAAAATCATAAATTATTTGTCCACTAAACTTCAAACGTCAAATTTTAAATTTAAAAAAATCCCAAAAAAATGTAATTATCACAATAACAAAAAAAGTAAGTAAATAAATAAAAATGTTTTGTAGTGCAATAATATATATTTTAAACTCTTTTTTTTTAAAGAGTCCAAAGAAGTAAATCAAATTTTCACACTGTATGTTAGTAGCAGTAAATGATGTATAGTACATGTTGAATTACCCATTTATAACTGTATAATGAATTATTACATAATGTGGATAGATATAACGTAAACTTTCATGTGGAATAACTACGCTTTCACGCGCAAATAAAAATTTCTGATTCCGGTCCTGATCACCGATTCTGTCAATTCTATCGGATGTGCTATCACACTCACATTTCGAGGTCACCGCAGAAACTGAAAGCAGTTCAAAGTGCCGACAATGGAGTGAAACTGCTGGTCTACCTATGCTGTGATAATAGCATATGAGTATATTTATTTAGTCATATGGATAATAGTAAGCGGTGGGCACTAGCTTTTGTCCGTTAAAAAACCGAAATGTGAGGTTACGTTAGGATGTGTAAAATGTGGCTTCATGCATGCCTTTTCTGATTTATTAAAACATATCACTACATATGATTTAAAAATACTGTTTCTTCACTACCTCATCACGTCACGCATCACACTTAAAATAAGGCTTGCAAAGGTGGGCGCACAATTTACAGGGACGATAAATTAAAGTCAGCACAGAATAACAACTTATTTCTTGTCTCCACCCCGTATACAGAGCGTCCGCGAATTGCTAATTGGAGTTGAAACATTTTTTTTAAATAAAAAGTCAATCTTCATGAAAATTTTTACTTGTCAAAACAATCGTATTATACAGGGTATTAAAAAAAATAAGAAATAGGTCAAGAAAGAAGTGGTTTTATTTTGAATTTTAAGGAAAAATATACTAATGGATATTTTAAAGAAAATATTTTTAACTTCCGTTCTTTCTGGAAGTAGCAGGTCTATATCTATATACAGGGTAACTTAGAAATACTAGGGAAAAAATGAAGTACAAAATCTACGTAAGAAATTATTTGATTCGTTTTTTTTTTATATTTCCGATTTCTCATTTTAAGGGGCCTAAAATGTTCTTTGCAAATATCTTCAGAACCTCTAACCCGATTTTAATGGAATTTGGTATTGGATTGTAAATAGTCTATCTGAACATTATTAAGAAAATAGTACCATAGAGGGCGCTAGTTATGCGTAATGCCACTCAATTTTTTTCCAAAACATTCTTCCATTCTTTTTCTAAATTTGTTTAATTGAAAATTTTTAAAATTACATAATTTTTTAAATCTCTTGGCAAAAATAAAGTGACAGTGTAATCACGAATCGGCAACTTTGTCTGGAAAATGAAAAAAAAATAGATAATACTTTTTTGTGTAGAATAAAGCGGCACTGGCAAAGAACTTAGTAAAAAAAAAAATTAAAGTTTTTGAAAAAAACTAAGTGGCATTACGCATAACTAACGCCTTCTGTGATACTTAACAAAATTACTTTTTAATAATGTTCAGATAGACTATTTACAGCCCCATACCAAATTTCATTAAAATCGGCTTAGGGATTCCAGAGATATTTGCATATTTTAACATTTTAGGTCCAATTTCAAGGTGCCCCAGGGCCCCCAAAAATTAGAATTCAGGCACACAAAAAAATACGGGTCAAAAAATTTCTCATGTAGATTAAATATCAAAATTGTTCTTCTAGTATTACTGAATCATCCGGTATGTATAAAACATTTAGTCTAAAATCAGTGTACACTTTTGTGAAGAATGACTTTTTCAAAAAAAAAAATATCAGTCAATGAAATGACTTTACGCTCCCATTATGTGCACCAACCTTTATTGTCTCACTTTCTCAGTGACTGAATACCAAAAACTACAACATTTTTATTATTCCTATAATAACAATATATATTGAATCCTTAAATTTAATGTAAATCTAATATGTTTTGTTTTTCAGCAAAATATACAAAATCTCATCCAAATTTTATCGTACTATTACAGTATGAATATACCCATAAAAAAATGATATGTAGGTATTACACAATCATATTTAGGATTTGTTTCGTTGTCAACAACTTTATATGGATGTGTGCGACGTCTGAAATATCAAAAATATTCATCTTCAACGCTTTACCATATTGCTTTTTCAAGCCTTTGTTTCCACGGCCATACTTTGGTTCAAGTTTTCATCTCCTTTGGCTTTTTGTGTGTAACTGAAATGAAAAACAGCAGCCAATACGATATTTAACTAAATTCAGACAAAAAAATAATAATAATTATATGAGACTGCTCCGAATATTATAATATAGTGGGATATCTACATAAACAACGAATATTTTGGATATAGCCTTTAGATTAAGTTTAATAGACAGTTTAAAGCTGTTTGCCCGCTGATGAGAAGCGGACGAAGCGTTTTGAAAATGTGTTCGTGCACTAGGACAACGCTATGGAAGGGAAAATACCACGTGGCTTTTGACGCTAATCGATGTTCGTGTAAAAACCATGGTATTTTCTCAGTGGGTGAACCGTTTTAGCACCGTCTGTCACAAGAACTATTTCAATGCTTCGGAGAGTACGCCATAAGATATAATAGGAAACATGTTCTGTATTTACTGTTGAGTCAGTCCTCGTAAAAGGATTATCCTTTATGGTGTCCTTTTTTTTCTTTTCGTTCGTTGACGACCTACACCTTTACGTTTTTGCTATAACTGTCCCGTGTCGTCGAGTTCTTTCTGCTATGTGAAACATCTGCATAAAGAGAAGTAAATGTATCAGACAAAATAAGAGGAAGATCATTAATATATAATAAAAACAATATTGACCCCAATATTGACCTCTGTGGCACTCCATTTCTATTAATATCCGAGTTGGAGACAGCTGTGTTTCCTCTGTTCATAATTTTAACAAATTGCTGTATGTTACTTAAGTAGGAAGTAAACTAATCATATGCCTTATCTCCCACACCATATTTATAGAGTTTATCTTTCAAAATGCCTTGTTCGACGCAGTGGAAAGCCCGACTGGCGTCACAAAATATTCCAATCGGGCAATAGGGACGTGTCAAATTGGAACGTTTTAGCTAGACCGTATGAAAGGTTATGCGTAGTTCAGACTCTAGTTTTGTTTTCTTCCTCGTTTTCATTTGGCGCTTTACGGCAGCTCGATACGGCCCTTAATAAATAAAAACCCGGGCCTTTTTTATCGCCCTGGGAGCAGCGAGGAACATCACTAGTCGTATCTCCAAATAAAACAATGTGTTTATTCGGAAGCTGCGGTGAATTTTTTAAGTGGCAATTCGGGGATTTACCGAGACGGAAATAAACCGACATCTCTTATTCTATTCCCGCGTCGCTCCAAGTTTAGGATTCGGGAAGGCTGTACGGAGATAGTAACAAATTTCATGTCGTTCTTAATTTGAGAAGCAGCCGTTGGGGTGAGAAAGTATATATTGAATAGTACCTGTGTACCAGCTGTCAGTTTCGTTTTATTCTTTTTTTTTATGCAACGATTTTTCTTTGGCTTATGAGACCATATCGTTGAATGAATAATAAATAGAAACGACAAACTTTATTAAAGCGTTATAAAGAGAGGTATCCGTAGTCGTAGTCGTTTGGTATTTTTTGTATAGTCACCATAAAATTTAAATTTTATATTAGAATATAGGTATACAATACACATCGAGGGTTATCCTTGTAAGAACCAAAATGGCCGCGATGACAAATACGGTTTCAATAGGTTTTTATTAGTCCTGTTCGCACAATAGTTGGAAACGGTTTCTAACCATAGAGCAGAGGTGAGGGAGATCTTTAGGACAAGATATGATGATGTCTTCGTAAAATGTTGCTGTGGAAAAAGACTTCGTTTTTTTTTTTTTTGTAATAACTCGAGTACTGTTCAACCGATTATAACCAAATTTGGTAGAAGAACTGGCATTGATACTAAATGATTGGGCTTTCAATATGAGGGAGAAGATGGGACATAATTCAAAGAAGCAACCGTAAAGACTTTTACACAACTTTATAACGATTATAAGATTATGATTTGACCCGTTTAACAGCATAATATGTAAATCTGGCTGAGATGCCTGTGATGCCACCAAGAAGAAACTGAAAACACATCAATGTAAACGTAAGACCAGTTCAGTTTCGTTAAGTTTGTCAGAAGTAAACTGAATAATATTGTTCTGGAATGAAAATACCCTTGAAGGTCTTACGCGTAAATTCTATTATATTGCTGCTGTACAATTAACGTGGATTGTCTTGGTCTTGGATTTTAATAACTATACCTTTACCAGCCGTACTTTTAATAAATAAATAGTTGTTTTGTTGTGTTACACCTTTTTTATCAAAAATATATTTAGTTGGATCTTCATATTTTATCTCAAAGATGTCGCCTCTGGTCTATGGCCCATTATTAATGGTTCACCCTATATAATGCCCGTATAAGGTTGAAAATAACGATTGGAAACTGATTTTGGCGTTGTCCGAACAAAGCTATTATCAATATTTAAAAATTATTTATATTATTTAATAGTTTTTATCGAGTTGGGATTTAATCAATAAACACAGTATCAGTAGGCTTTGGTATTGAGTCACGAGATGGTTTCAAATTAAAATATATCTGATTTAAAGGTTTTGTTTTATTTTGACATTTTTTCCCAGCAGAATAATTGTGAATTGGCTTAATTTTTATTTTGAAATTTTTCGATTTTTCATTACGAATCCACACTAATCTTACACCCCCCCACTAAAATTGAACGTAAATTCTAGGTCGAAGTATAATAGTGAAGAAAGGCGACGGCTCCCAAGTGAAAGAATCAACAGACAGCTCAACGACTTTGGAGGACGACGATATCAAAGGTAAGACTGTCGTTTGTTTGTTTATCGCCGTTATAGCCAACTGCACCTAAGTTGTATGTAATCAGCACCGCATATTTGCTGCGAAAATCACCCAAGAACCGCAGTAGTTTTTGCAGCAAGTATTTTACAGACCCCATGTGTATATAGAAGATATCATTCATCCCACATACCACTGGTTTATTTTTTAAAAAAGTGACCGCAGTTCATGATAAATACTGTTCTGATGCTTTGGTGCACTTGTATGATCGCTTTTCATCTGTTACAGGGCGTTACAGGGAAAATATTCATCGAAACGGCTGCAGGGGTCGTTTTTTGTAAATAATACGTGTGCTTGGCTACGATTGTTGCGATGTTTTCCGTTCTGCGCTTCGCATAATATTCCGCCCAACTATAATATATCCCATTCTGTCAAAATGACATTTACGTTATTTCAAAATGTTATACAGGCTGTCGCATAATGATGTACTCCCCTTTGGAGAGTGTGTTCCTTGCGTCACTTTAGGGGGTGTTCTTTCTATAACATTTTTCGATTTGAGCCCTCCCTGACGAGATAGGAGGTTCTAAAAATTTGAAAAAATTTCGGTTTTTATTTTTTTTCTCGAAAACGGTTAAACTTATAAATCTGAAAATCGGTGACTACATTTTGTTAATTAAGTGACATTGTTGAGTATGATTTTTATTTTTACCAAATGTCTACAAGGGTGGCAACCACCAGCCTCTGTTGTTTTCTTAATTAGAACTTTTTTTTCTAAACGTTTCTCGATATGAAAAAATTACAGTAAATAGAACAATCAATTTACTAAATTTTCCCCCTCTTAGTATTTTTATGCAAAGACACGCGTTTTCTTTTAAAAAAATATAATCCACATACGTACATATCCTCGGGTATGGAATATGCAAGCAAAATAATTTATAGGAAACGTAGTAGACTGCTGTCACTTTGATGGTTTTATTGTTTGGATTGTCATTAACAATTAATGTCAGATATCTACCACCAAATTAGTTTTTCTTTTTTGTTAATTTCTATTGCGATTATGAATTTCCAATATTTCCAACGAAATAAAAAATTTCCGTCAGGTACTGCGTAGTGTAAATTTAAATTTTTTACGAAGAATTCAGTTATGTGACCGACGTATGGGAAGGCATTTTGAACACCTCATGTAAACATTAAATAAATGTGGGTTTATTTCTATGTATTTACAACAACAAATCTTAGTCAGTGTTCTTTACCGACTGCCACATTGGCCACCATATTTAAAAAGTTTGCATTTCGCAATTTCCGAGTTTACTACTTGATAAAAATGATTCAAATTTGGCACATATGTCAAAATTTAAAACCACCAGCCTAGTACGTTTAATATGAATTATTTCACTTGCATAATCCACACCCGAGGATATGTCCGTATGTGGATTTTATTTTTTTAAAAGAAAACGCGTGTCTTTGCATAAAAATACTAAGAGGGAAAAAATTTAGTAAATTGATTGTTATATTTACTGTAATTTTTTCATATCGAGAAACGTTTAGAAAAAAAAGTTCTAATTAAAAAAACAACAGAGGTTGGGGGTTGCCACCCTTGTAGACATTTGGTAAAAATAAAAATTATACTCAACAATGCGACTTAATTAACTAAATGTAGTCACCGATTTTCAGATTTATAAGTTTCACCGTTTTTGAGAAAAAAAATGAAAACCGAAATTTTTAAAATTTTTTAGAAGTCCTTATTTCGTCAGAGAGGGCTCAAGTCGAAATATTTTGTAGACAGAACGCCCCCTAAAATGACGCAAGGAACACATCCTCCAAAGGAGCG
This sequence comes from Monochamus alternatus, assembly GCA_037114965.1. Taxonomy (NCBI): domain Eukaryota; kingdom Metazoa; phylum Arthropoda; class Insecta; order Coleoptera; family Cerambycidae; genus Monochamus; species Monochamus alternatus. The sequence continues at coordinate 4,122,964 of CM073426.1, read as the reverse complement.
CACATCATTATGGGACATCCTGTATTTTATCACCTTAAATTTTTATAGTGTCTACTGTAACTGTTAAGAAATAGCGGCGATGTTTTCTTACACGGTATGTAGAACTTTAGAGTTTTTTAAAGACAAGGAATTAGATGTCGCTGTAGTTTTAATATATGTGCTATTTGAATTGTGAAAATAGACGGAATATTAAATTTACATTTAATTTGTACTTTTATAAATGCACATCGAAGATGAGTGGTAATATTTAAATCCAACGAACAAGGATAAAAGATTTAAGAAATCCATTTGATTTACCCGATGAAAAACTAAAAAAATTATTTAGATTTAGTAAAAGTAATTTATTAACGAATTAAGATCATTTTGGCAGTTCCTCAAAGCCAAAAAGTATTCCGGCAGAGCTAAAGGTAAAATTACTTTCTAATTTTATTTTTTGGTAGGTGAATTACTAATATTGCGACATTATTATTTTTAACATAAGGTAGCATTCATGTATTGGTGATAATTTTAATTTAGGACTGTCAAAATCCAGTTAGTAACTGCATTATAGCTGTATAGGGCAATCCAACGAACTGTCAAATCACTTTAAAAATGGCGGCTGTAGGACAAACAACTCGACATATGACAAGCAGAAATTTACGATTTTGTGTAGAACTGTGTGTTTGGCTCATTATATTTTATACCTATTTCGAAATACCAAGGATAATTCAGACTATCATAATGGTTTTGTTTTATTGTGCGAGTCTGCCATGTATCTATGCATAAATAATTGTTAAAATAAAATTACGTACCTCTGTAATAGTTTACTAATTAATTATATATAACTGCCAATATTGTTAATATATTTTTTTATTAATATTATATATAGTATTCTCCAGGACCCTGAATTGCTAGGGCTGGCGGGGGTGTAATTATACTACTAGTTGGAGAGAAAAAAGAACTATTTATAAATAATATATTTAAAACTTGTACACTGTATTTAATTTTTTCTTGAGTTAGGTCTTGCTGTTTTATTGCACTAAGCCACTTTTGCCGTCTTATATGGGAGTTCATTGAGATCAGTTCTGTCTATAATTCAATGCAGCAGGAATCCTAAAAAATCTAACTTGATCTTCTCGCTGTCCTCTACTCCAACAATTCATAACACAACAAAACAAAATCATTATGATAGTCTGAATTATACTTGGTATTCCGAAATAGGTATAAAATATAATGAGCAAAACACACAGTTCTTCACACAGACCAATAACTAAAAGTTTACACAAAATCACAAATTTCTGCTTGTCATATGTCGAATTGTTTGTCCTACAGCCGCCATTTTTAAAGTGATTTGACAGTTCGTTGGATTGCCCTATAATGTATCTTATAGGTTAAAAATATCCATCCGGTTAAAATATTAATGTTAACCCTACCGCTAAAAATAACTCCAATTAGTATGTATAAAGGGTGATTCATTAATAATGGGACAGAACTTAAGGGCATGTTGCTGACCTCAAAATAGGGCGATTAAGCCAAATATGCCTTATCCGAATGTTGCTCCTTTTCGACCTACAAGGTGTTAAAGTTGAAAAAATAAATCACATTTTCTTTATTATTTTTCGATCGCATCCACCGTATTTTATGAAATTTGGTATAGGGGAGTTGCTTGGGACTAGAAATTCGAATATGTCGGCGATTTTGGTGAATCTGCTAGAGGGCGCCACCAACGATGGTTTGGACCCCTTTAAATCGCTACGACTTTTTTGTGCTACACTGTATCTCATTTTGGACTGGAAAAATTTTCTTCCCTATCTTTTCTAGTTAAAAAAGGTACACCTTGTTAATGTCGCTAGAAGCAATGGCTTCTGAGAAAAACACATCTAAATCTCATGATGCATGCAATTTATCAAGTAAAGAGAAATTCAAATATACAGGGTGTCCAGAAACTCTCCTGACAAACGAAGACCGGAGATTCCTCAGATAATTTTAAGACAATTTAACCCAATTCACCTAGTCCAAAAATGCTTCCTAAGGGAACTAGAGCTCTTTGAAGATGGCGCCTTGTAAATAGTTTTGTTTAAATACCTCCAGAACGCTTCTACTTAGAAAAACAAAAACTGGTATGCTTGTTTAGCCTTCAGAAATGAATCAATTCCATCAATTGCGAATTTCTAATACCGGTCATAGGCGTCCGTTTTGGGTAGGTCAACGGTTATTTTAAAGCATAACTTTTTTGTCTTTAACTTTTAAGCATTTGTGACACTAGATTATTAAATTTTCAGGTATTCTAGTACTAAAAGGTACTCTTACTTTAAGTCATTAGAATACACCGTTTTGTAGAAAAATGGATTTGAAAATTTTTCGTTTTTTCGTCATTAAAGTTTAAAAATTTTAGTTAAAGATTTTTAAAAACAAAGTATTTATTACAATGGAACGAAAGTAACAAAAAAAAAGTATCAAAGGTAGATAGTTACAAAAAATGCTCGATGTGATGACCATTAGTCTCTGCATAAATTTACCCTTTTGCTTAGAGAACGCCGAATTCATGCAAAAATTCCAAAGTTATTTCTAAATTCGTTGCAAGCATCTTGTACCCTTCGGCAGAGTTGTGTACGATTTTGTATCGGAACGGAATAAACAAATGCTTTTATGTATCCCCAAACACAATAATCGCAAGGATTCAATCCAATGGTCTTCGTAGTTATTATCTAGAAAGTCTCGTACATTCCTGCTAAAGTGGGCCGGACAGCCGTCGTGTAGAAACCATAAGTTTTGCCGAATATTTAAACGCACCTCATCTAACAAATCAGGTAAATATTTTGCAGGAAATGTAAATAATCAGCACCATTTAAACGAGCAGGTAATTCCATAGGTCCAAGTAGATAATCGTCAACTACTCCTATCCAGACGTTTATCTTAAACCTATGCTGATGCTTAAATTGTTGAACAACGTGGGGATTGTCACCAACGTACGAATAATAATGTGCATTATGTACATTAAAAATTCCATTTTTTGTGAATGTAGCTTCGTCACCAAACAAAATGTATCTGAAAAAATCTTCATCTTGATTTTTCTGGTTTTGTAACCATCTAGTGAATTCTACACGAGCAGGAAAATCTCCTTCTAGCAGTGCTTGCACCTTTGTAAAATGAAAAGGATATAAATTTTCTTTGTGTAAGATATTTCCTACGGAAGATTTTGAAATTGTGGGGTACATGGCAGATAGTCTTCGAACGCTAATTTCTGGATTTTCATCATTATGTCTCCCTGTTTCATTATTTTTTAGGACCACTGAACCTGTTTCTCTTATTCGTTGATGAAGAGCTGTAAATGTTCAGTGAGTGGGATGCTCACGATTGGGAAATTTATTAGCGTATCTACGTTGTGCTGCTAGAGCGTTACACCTCATTTCGCCATAAACTAAATGCATATCGGCGTATTCCTCATTAGTAAAAGCCATTTAAAAAAAATTGAAATCGTTGTGTTTGAATTCCACAAAGTAAAAAATTAACTTCGCGAACTGACAACAATTTGATAATGAAAAACGTATGTTTTACTTTTGTTGGCAGTTCAGAGCCAACTAGTGCAAAAAATATAAATTGAACTTTAATGACGAAAAAACGAAAAATTTTCAAATCCATTTTTCTAGAAAACGGTGTATCCTAATGACTTAAAGTAAGAGTACCTTTTAGTACTAGTATATTAAAATTTAATAATCTAGTGTCACAAATGCTTAAAAGTTAAATACAAAGAAGTTATGAGTTAAAATAACCGTTGACCTAGCCAAAACGGACGCCTATAACCGGTACTAGAAATTCGCAATTGATGGAATCGATTCATCTCTGAAGGCTAAACAAGCGTACCAGTTTTTGTTTTTCTAAGTAGAAGCGTTCTGGAGGTATTTAAACAAAACTATTTACAAGGCGCCATCTTCAAAGAGCTCTAGTTCCCTTAGGAAGCATTTTTGGACTAGGTGAATTGGGTTAAATTGTCTTAAAATTATCTGAGGAATCTTCGGTCTTCGTTTGTCAGAAAAGTTTCTGGACACCCTGTATATCTAATTTTGACGTCACTAGTAGAGGGCGCCACTTATGTAATATAATGTTTCTTTCAAATGACATAACTTTTTTGCTGCTTAGTGTATCCATCTGACTACAGAAACTATGTGCAAAATTTTTAAAAAATCGGCCTGCTTTGATAAAGTCTTTGTGATTTTTTGAAAAATGGTTTCATCAAACCTCGCCGATCTTCTTGAAATTTTGCACGTCTCCATAGTTTACGACTCTTAACAACTTTTTCAAGTTATATTTTGCTGTATTTTCAGCAGAAAAGGCACTTTACCTGAAACCAAAACAGTTTTTACTCGGTGCACTGAGCATTTCTAATAGGATTATTTAAAAAATGGTTACGCCTACCGACTTCAGCAAGTTATATCCTTTCCAAATAAAAGGAGGAGAATCGATTGTTTCGATAGTCAGATGGATACATTAAGATGCAAACAAGTTCTGTCATTTAAAAGAAACATGATGTGCCACAAGTGGCGCCCTCTACTAGTCAAAATTCGAAACATATTTGAATTTGTCGTCCGCAAAAACCTCCGATTTACAAATTTTATGTAAATATTTGGATTTCTTAAGAAGTTATTTACAAATATCGAAAATAAAATTTTAACTTATCCACCCTGTATTTCCGTTAATATTGAGTTTTCGAAGAATTGTTATAGGACTTCGTGACCCTAATTTCTTGTGAGGAATCACCTCCTGAAGTCTTGACGCATAATTTTCGGACACCCTGTATTTTACAACTAACTTACATTCGACGTGCATTTATAAAACCACGAATTAAATGTAAATTTAATAAGCCGTCCGTTTTCACAATTCAAATGACACATACGTCAAACTCGCTCGTTTTCATACATTTCAGCGCTGTCACAGGTCTCTGTCGGTGCGTCTTTATGAAACCTGCATATTTCGGGATTTTTTAAAACATGAAGTGAACAACACTCTTTATGTTTCTATGGAGAATAATATGAAATTATGAATGTTTAATGTGTGCATATACAGGATGTATCATCGTGACGAGGGCCCGAAAACTAAATCAAATTGAAATCTGAAAATTTGTATACTGGGATTTCTGGCAGTGATATATGGAAGTGCGAAATAATGCTCTGTTTTCGAGTAACGTCGATTTGAAAATTTTATAATGTGCTCTAAAATGCAATTGCCATTTTCGATCTCGGTTAAAACTACTCGAAAACTTAACAATGTCATTCCTGCTATCTGTCACAAAATTGCAATTTTTTTCATTACACGCTTTCAAAACTTTATGCGCCTCAATTTTAAAGTTGGTTTCTTCGCGAACCGCTCATTTGATTTTGATGATCTTTTTTTTAAACTGTACATTGATTTCTCAGGAACGGATGCTATGTCGGAAATTTTTATTCGGAATTTAATTTGAGCATATACGGGGCGCAACAAAATGACGAAGTTTTTTTCCCGGAATTTGTAACACCCTGTGGGGTGCAGCAGCTACAGTCGCTGTTGCTAACTGGAGTCAAACTGTAGCCTCATCTTTTTATTGGAGATACATTGTTTTAAAACGGACGCCTCAGAAAAAAATTTAGTGTGGCCTCCTCACTTCAAAATGGCGTCATTCAATCGACGTGGCATCCAATCAATAAGGTTTCCAACAAATCCTTGTGGAATTGCATCAAATTCTTCCTAAAGCGGATTTCGCATCCTCAATAAGGCCACAACATCAACGTACCACCTATACAAACTCAAAAAAAAAAAAAAAACAGATAAACCTGAAAGTTTAATAATTTTACTTTCACTGGCAGAAGTGTCATACAAAAAATTATCAAAATAAAATGATATTTAATGGTTGTTTGGGTACTGTTGTTTACTTTAACTCCCTATATCTCAAAAATAAAACCTCGTATTCTTCGAATTTTAAGGAGAATACTTCACACAAATTTTTATCTAGACCGCTTCGTTAAAAAAATACAGGAAATTATTTTTGATTTTTTTTAAATATTTCAAACACTAGTGAGTGACATAATTTAGACACATGGATGAGCGTATTTTTAAATTCGTCTTTCAATTTTCTATAAATTACTACCTTTTTGTGTTTTACGTAAAAAGTCTGGTTTTCAAGTAAAACTTAAAAATTGACTGAAAAATACTTTTGTTTAAGTGGCCTTTTTTAAGCATTCGGTTATTTAATCGAATAAAGACATCAATCATCATTTTAATGGTTTTATTTGAGTAAAATAATTATATCTCTGAATTACTTTAACTTGGATAACCAAATTTGATACATGATTTAGGTTTAACACCCTGTATCTTTCTAACGAAGCGTGTTAGATAAAAACTTATATGAAAGACAAACTCCTCACCCCTAAAATTCCCAAAAAAATATCAGATCTATTTAAAGTAAAATCACTCTGTACTGAGTGTTTCTAATATTAGTTGAAATAGAAGATAAGAAATATACCGATTTCATTTGGATTTTAATTAAAAAACAAATGGACACCCATTAAACTAAATTTATCAGTTTGATAATTTTTGCATATTTACTTCTTTCAGTGAATGTAAAAAATGATTACATTTTCAGGTTTATCTGTTAAGTTTTTTTGGAGTTTGCATAGGTGGTACTTCGATAACGTAGCATTAAAAAAATTTCTGCTCCTACAGAATGCTACGTTATCAAAGTACGACCTATGCAAATTAAAAAAAAAACCGTAGCATTAAAAAAATTTCTGCTCCTACAGTATGCTACGTTATCAAAGTACGACCTATGCAAATTCAAAAAAAAAATTGAAAATTTAATATTTTTTTAGTTTCAGTTTTAGAACAGCCAGTTCAATTGTCGGTCATCTCACCTATGGCATACTGATGAGGGCTAACAAGCCCGAAACCGGTCTATGTCTGGTGGAGTGGCCGACAAGAGTTCTTGGCTGTTCACACAGATACTGCAGGTGTAATTCAATGCCGGTCGGGGCATTAGCCCGCGGAGTAGTTGTTTCCTGCAGTATCATTTATAAAAGGAGCAACAATTGAAAAGACATAATGACTCACCCTGTAGAGAACCTTTATTATTTCATTCACACATGGCTCCACCTATAAAAAATCATAGATTTAGTCACATGATCTGCAATATGCTCGACTATTTAGGTAAATAAAATATATCAGCGGCTATTTAATTCTATTGTATAAGAGTGCTATGATAAGTGTCAAAATTTAACGTATGATTCAGCCAAATTTAAAAATGTCTCGTTTTGGTTCATGTTCCATTACGGAAATTAGTGAACAGATAAGGAAATCAGTGCCAAAAAATACCAAAAAGAGTAAATAGTGTGTCTGGAGATTTATGTCGGCAGAAGAATTGTGAATTTTGTGAGACTATCCAACTGTCGTTTTAGCCGAAATACTCAGATTGGGCAAGAAATAATCTTCCTGAATATCACTCGACTATGACAAAAAGTGACTATTATTTTCTTTAATTTATTTCGAGACAATTTAATGAGACCATATGAACATTAATAATTGAATAATTATTCCTTGAGCTCATCAAATTGTTTCGAAATACAAGACAGTTTCGATACAATTATAATGAAAATAATAGTCGGCTATTTGCATAGACCTTATAAATCATGGACGCGCCCAAAACCGTTTTCTGTCTATACAAATCGTTGATGCTCAGATGTGTGCAACAGAGATAGAGCTAGTTCGGGCAAAAACCCACAGATCATTGGCCGAAAAAAAAACAAAAACCGTAAATGACAGATGTATGACATTTGCGGTGACAGACCGACTCCACCATAGTTTATGAGTCTTTAAAAACTATTGCTAATAAACACACTAAACACAACTAAATCACAAAAGGCACACAAATCATTAACAATATTAACAGGAAAGGTTTTGTCAGGTTATGTTTATATATTTTTCTGTCATAGAACATCTGTTTTTGCCCGGACTAGCTTCATCCCTCTTGTACACATCAGGACAGCGGATCTCTATTTCTAGGGCCGGTCCATGATTTATAAGGCCTATGGCTATTTGTCACAGCCTTAGGACATTACCTGAGAATATCGAAGCAATCACCCGGCGAATCGTCCTGTACATAAACCCACCCTCGCCTATTTCGATGAATATTACCTGCAGCGTCCTCCTACCATCGTCATCGTCATGTAGCCATTGCACAGTATTTACTTGGGGGCACACTTGCAAATGCAAATCTTTGAAGTATCTGATAGCAATCGAGTCAACCACGCGAACGTAGATCCTAAGTTAACTAAAAACTAATCCTGTATTATTGGCACACTGGATAATTTGTTTATTTTCTGGGCAACGCTCAGAAGATAAGAAAGGCGGAGTCGACAGAAGCTCGACGGTTATCGCCAAAGAACCAGAAGGTAAAACCAACAGAATCCATTTTATACTACTTTAATATTACTCGCCAGGGCCGGACTGGCGCCTCGCCGTTACGCGCGCCCTGGGCCCCTATTCTTGATCGTTCGAAGGGAGAGGCGTGTGTGAATTATACAAGGTGTCCGGGGATATGCGGGAAAAATCTCCGGTGCAGATAGAACATGAAAAAATAAGATGTCAAGTTCCTATAAAAAAATTTTACTAAAGACCCTCCATATGGAGATATGTATCCCTTAAAGACGCCGTTGGAAATCAGTTTTTCTTGTATAACTTTTAAAGTACTCAATATAATTTAATTAAAAAGTAAAAGTTATTCAAGAAAAACCGATTTCCAGGGGCCGTCCTTCAGGGATACATCTCCTTAGGAAGGGCCCGTAGGAAAAAATTATAGGATCGTGTCGTCTTATTTTTTCATGTTCTATCTTTTCTTGGACCCCCTGTGTATTTTTTACTCTATCAATCAATATTGCGAGAAAAAAAACTGTGTAATTCGCATACATCTTGCTCCTCGAAGCATCAAAAATAAACCTCCCTGTATCCAACCGAGGGTGTGGTCCGACTGTCATTTAATTACAAAGGAACAATAATAGAGTAGTGTTGAGAGTAGAGTACATGGACTTAAGAGGAATTTTTGCAGCAAAAACCTTAGCTCCACAAACTGTGACATTAGTTTTTTTTTACCACAAATCTGAGCTGCCTAACCTAAAATAATCTTACCTAATTGACTGTTATTTTTACTTTCTTATTTTAATATTAACTAAGCCAAGTCTATCGAATTTCCGTCTCAAAATGTAAAGCTTGGCTGTTTCTAAAATACGCCTTAAAGAAAAGGTCATATGTCATGCAAAGTTGCATGACATATGACAGAATAAATAAATGAAACCTACGCTAAGTTGACTTGATAATCATAGATAAATATAATAAGGTTGAAACTATGCTGTATGCATAGTTTCAACCTCGACGTATATTGACCGCCATTTTGTTACTTGTTAAATCCCCAACCAGCGTTGAATTACTCCCACAGAGTAGTTAGTTTCACACAATATTGTTAATACCTGAAAATGTTATTTATTACTTTCAAACTTTTACTGAGCTTACTAATGTAATCTGTTGAAAACTCAAAATGGCTGTCAGTACGTAACAGACCATCGAAATGAAATATATGTTATATTTATCTATGGAGTAATAAGAAAAACAATCAACATCAACAAACCAAAATTCCATGTTTCTTCAATTTGACTTAAACTTTCTTCTTCTTTGTGTCGAAACAAATAAATTCTGTTTATCCTATATCTCGTCTAAATCAACAAAAACATATGTTGTTCTAAAGATTTTTTCCGGTTTTTTAAGCTTTCCGCCGAGACCATACCCCAGTTGACCACCGGAAACATAACCTAAAAGTGAAATTGTTATCGCTTAGGCCCAGTCCAACCCTGTTCCCCGCCGCATCACACGTAATCGTTTATGTCGCATTTAAATACACGACACATAACGCTTGGGCTGGCTGCTCGTTTAAACAGACCTACTAAAATGAATGAATTAAATTAATAGACGTGCTTTAAATAACAAACTTAATACGTTACACAATAACTTATAAAAGGGGGCTGCCAAGACCAGACCGTGCAGTTGTGGTGTAATAATTTCGTTTCAAGGCGAATTCGGATATAATTCAGTGTTTTCAGCGGTAGTACGTACACGGTAACTCCTGAAAACGTTTATTTAGAGTTGCTTTTGATAATTCTCCAGAACGAAGACGGTGACATTTATCACATTATTTTAAAATCACTGTCACAGGGAAAGCGTTTAGTTTTGATTTGATTAGATGTTTTTAAATACCAGCAACAGAAAGAATATCACGTTTTTCAACTTGCTCTGACTGTAATTGTAGCGCGTACTTAACGTAACATAATTTGCAAGAACTGCAGAAACATTTAAAACCAGTATAAATCACATACATAATATTGCAATTGTTTTTTTTATTTCCCTATGGGTCTGTTAACTGTATGAATAAAAAACAGGACCAATAATTTGTGTTTGGGAATCTAGTATACAGGGTGTTAAAAAATGAGTATAAAATATTTCAGGAGGTAATAGTATGAACCAAAATAAGCAAAAAAGTCTTAATAAACATGGGTCTTCAAAGTAACGGTTGCGGAGATATGGACCACTATTCGTTTTTCAAACATTGTATTTTATTAGGAATAAACCGACAAAGGAAGCTTTTAATAAACAAAAAACAAAATTACAGAAGATGTTCAAAGTGCCCTCCGTCCATTTCCAAGCAGGCACGACATCTTCGTCTCAACGATATTCGAACTCTTTCGAAAACACCCTCCTTGGTTTGGATTTCTTGACACTTTTGATTAATCCGTAGCTGCAGCTCTTTCCGGCTATTTACAGGAGTACCATACACTAATGTCTTCAAATATCCCCAAACAAAGGAATCTAGAGGGTTCAGATCAGGCGATCTTGAAGGCCATAAAACAGGTCCGGCCCTACCTACCCATCTATGTGGAAAAGTTTGGTGTAAATGCTCTCTAACGGCCATGGAAAAATGAGCTTAATGAAAAACGTATCTGATGTCCAGATTCTATTAGAGGTTGAGGATATTCGTCGGCCCAAATATGCGTATTGTGAAAATTAAACACTCCATTTCTTGTGAACCCGGCCTCATCTGTAAAAAAAATGTTTTCAAGAAAACGAGGGTCTTCAGCATCATGACGTAGAAACCAGCGGCAAAAAAAACCAAACGTACTTGTTGATCATTTATTGGATGTACTCGTTGCACATGGTATCAATAAAACAGTTGCTCGTGAATGATTCTCCAAACGAGAGGGCCACTAATTCCTACCTCGGCTGATATTCTCCGCACACTCGTACCTGGATTCTGCTCTACCAGTGCTAGAATTTCTTTTTCTGCTCTAGGAGTGGATACCGACCTTGATCTTCCGGATAGATGGCACCGTTTGCTCAAGGAACCGGTATTACGCAATCTTTGGTGAATTCTTCCAAACATGCGTTGTGAAGGAATCTGGCGATTTGGATAAGCGTCAACATATAGACGTCGCGCTCGGTGGCGTTCCCATTAGCACGACCATACATGAAATGCATGTCTGTTAATTCTGCGTTAGAGTAACCAGCCATAGCAAAAGAAAACGTGTGCACTGAGAACTACTGTCAAATACGTACTGTTTATTTCACTAAACATCATCCAACTATTATAAGAAAATACACAACATTTTTGCAAAATAAAAAAAAGAGCTAAGAAACATAAAACATTCCATATCTCCGCAACCGTTACTTTGCGGACCCATGTTTATTGAGATTTTTCTGCTTATTTTGGTTCATACTATTAGCTCCTTAAATATTTTACACTCTTTTTTTAACACCCTGTATAAGTAGGTCATTTCTTTTGATCAGTTGTTTTTGAGTTATACAAAAATCAAATTTTGCTACTAACTAAATTAAACATTAAAAATGTTTTAAAAAGGAAATAATTTAGAGTAAAATTGTTATACAGAGTGTTTCGCATAAGGACCGACCAAGCAGATGCATGTCTCAAAATATTGCAATTTAATCAAACATACCTATATACAAGTGGTGTACACAGGCGTAGTTACAGGTCTTCAAAATAGGGCTAAATATTTCGAAAAAATGAATATCTGAATTACTTTAAATTGGATAACCAAATTTGGTACATGACTTAGGTTTATTATTGGTCTTATTTGGTTATGAGTTAAAATAAACATTAACCACTATAATTTATCGAGATACAATTTTCTAACTGCTTTGAAAAATTCCCCCACACTAACAATTTCTTTCACGTGATCAGGTAAAGAATTAAAAAATCGTATTCCGTCACTAAATAATGTTTTTTGCAACATACTTTTATCAAAATGTTTCAATTACACTTAGTTCTTACATTCTGTGAGTGAATTTCATCTCTAGTTGTTAGAAAACTGTAGATATTTTGGCAAAAGTCTGTTCTTAATTTTAAATATTAATATAGCTCTTTCAATCATGGCAGCCATTGCAACATTCTTTGCATATATTTTACTGATGTATATTTGTCACAGTGGAGAACACTTCTCATTAGTCGAGGCAATGAAGCACTAAAAAGGCCAAAGATAGGAAGTTATTAAATTTGCCAAAAGGCCTCTCAAAACATGCATTTTTTGCATGCATTTTCGGCTGCAGCAATGCAACTTCCGGTTTGTAATAGGTACAAAGTAGGTACGAATGATAATTTTTGCAAGCGAATGCAAAAAACCGCATTCCGATACGTCCTATCCTAAAAGATTTTCTATCATAATGCTTTATTGCAGCAGTTGCAAACTTCCAATACTCTCTATAGTACAAGAAATTAACAACGATATACAATAATTGAAATGAGGAAGTATTATAGTAGTATATAAATTAACAGTTTGCCCCACTGTGTCAAATTAAAAGAAATGCGATGGAAAAAAACAACTTTTTTGCCAATCTTTCTACAGAGATGTGTGTGTGTTAGACTAGAATCCAATATAACCCCTCAATATTTTATATTTTTAACTAATATTATCTTATTATTATTCATATAAACATTTATATTTAATTATGAATATTTACTGCACATACTTTTAGAACCTATGACCATACATTTTGTTTTTGCAGAGTTTATCTTAAGTTTGTTAACACAACCATTTGTACAAAATATCTCACTATTCAAGGTATACATTATATTATCCCCAGAAAGTGAAATTAATGTGTCGTCTGCACACGAGCTATGTCATTAATATACACAATAAATGATAATAAACTGTCAAATTTACTACTGACTTTTTGATTTCTTTTAATAAAGACTATTAAAAAATTAATTAATGCATTTTTTATTGAAATCTTTAAAGTTTTTTTAAATTTAACAAAAGTAAAAAAGTGTTTTAAATAAAATTTTGCGCGAGCAACCAATGGAAAATATTTGGCCAAAATTTGAAAGTCTATAGCTCCATAACTTTATATATAGATATGTTTCGTTAAATTTCAATTTTTTGGGACCCTCTACAAGCATCTGCTCTGTATCGGTTCTTATCCGGAACACCCTGTATATTTAATCTAAATAATATTTGTAAAAAAACTTTTTATACAGGACGTTTTTAGAAAATTATAAACATTATTTCATACATATTTGGCACCGTACCACATATTTCACTTGTCTGTAAATTTAAAGAAAGGTAACAAACTGCCTAAGGCCTATCATTTTAAGTAACTTTTCTTAGTATTTATTTACGCTTGCTTCTTCCATTTTAGAACATTACAATTCTTGTACTTCCGAAGATTTTATACGTTTTAGTATTGTAATTAAATAATTATTATTTTATTTATCATTTTTTATTTGTCAAAGTATTATATTACTCGTAGTAATCTGATAATGAACATTATTTATTAATCTCACCGTTCTGCTGAAAACCTACACCGCAAATTCCATTATCCACTAACGAATACCATGCTACATAATCTGGATTGCCGACTCCCGATGCTAAATATTTAAATTTTAAATCGATCTAACAAATGACTAAAATGAATTTAACGTATGTAGCGAGCGTATAAATAATTACTGTGATGCAGCCAGTGTTGAATCGAAATTTTTTAAGTATATTAAGCATTTCGTTCACTACTACATATTTTTAATTCGTTAACTTTATATCCAGGCTTCTTTTTTCGCCACAATCTGCAAGGCGGCGTGTACTTTTCGTGCTGATCGAGGCTGTCTCGATGATGGCTGATAAATTTGACAGGATAACATCTGTATTCCATAAGTTTTATCTGACAGAACACTCAAAAAGTTATTCTATTTCATACGGGGTGTTTCTTAAGTGGAGGGCATAAATCCAGGAGCGTATTTCGTGGCCAAAAATAAGTTTTTCTTGTATAAATCTGGACAGCCATTGTCCAGTTAAATATCAAATTACTTTTGCAAATCAATTGCTTTTTTTTGGCAACTTTTCCTGGCTTATAATATAACTTTGTATCTACCAGATACTGAGAAAATGTCTTTTACAAAAGTTGTAGAGGAAGTCAATGAACTTGACCTTGAACCTCTTTTCCAAGATCACTTGAAGATCAACGGGTTTTTAATAGAGTAGTCTATTTTTAACTCAAGAATCGGATGCAGTGTATACAGGGTGTTTCAAAACAAAGGCGAAAAATTTCAGGGGGTGATTCCTTGTTGAAAATAAAAGGTAGTTTGTTATATAAACATTAGGTCACAAGTCAACCATTAGGGAGATATCGCGTTGCAAAGATGGCGGTCAAAAGAGTGTTTTTATTGTTTTTCTCGGAAACGAAAAGCGTGGGAATGGTAAAATTTTCTAGAAGTGTTACCATCATCAAAAGACGCTTGTGACATATTTTTTTACTTTTTGAAAATAATTGGAAAGGGTTGAAATAACTACTCTTTTCACTTTTTTTAACTATACTTTCAAAACACTTCCTTAACGGCGGAAAAAATAAATTAGGTTAAGCCGATTCATTCATTCAACTCGCGACAAGAATTCAGACGACTTACGTCATACGAAGAAATGAATAATTCATTATATTTTCATCAAAATATTTAAGAAACTGCAAGTGATAGTAATAAAACTATATACTACACTAAAAGTTTGCATTATATTTTGCACTAAATTGCAAAAAATGATTGTTTTTAACGCGACCAAATATCGAAAATTACGTTGACAATATAAACAAATGTGTAACGTCCGCCGTGACGTAAGACGTCTGAATTCTTGACGCGAGTATACATCCATTATTAGGAAAAACTTTAGTTGGCTGCTGTCAATTTCCGGATGTTTCCATTGTGGCTTTAACAGATAGCAAATGGTTTGTACTATTTTAACATTTTGAGAGTGGTTTACGGGATAATTTGCCTTCCGTTGTGTGATGTGTTTGATTGCAGAATACGTTGGGATGCAATACTAAGTTAATACAACAAAAATGGTTATTTTCACAAATACAGAAATGACAGACAAGCACTTTATGTACGGCCGGGCAAATGGAAATTTCTTACATGCTTATCGCCTTTATGCAGAAGCGTATCCCAATCGTAGAATTCCTCATCACAGTATATTTGCTAAGCTTCATCGAAGGCTATGTGAATCCGGAAAATTAAAAAGAAAAGAAGTTTTGATACAGGCCCCACCGGGAAGATCGAACAGCCGAAGTTGCAGCCCTAAATATTATTGCAGCGCATCCTGAAACCAGTACAAGGAAACTTGCTCAGGAATTAAATACTAATCTACTGTATGGAGAATTTTAAAAGAACAACAGTTATACCCTTACCACGTACAGAGGGTTCAAGCTCTTTTACCCAGAGATTTCGAGCTTAGAATGGTTTTTTGTCAATGGCTGTACCGAATGAATACTGAGAACCATGGGATCTGTTCAAAATGTTAAAATAGGACAAATCATTTGTTATCTGTCAAAGCAACAATGGAAACATCCGGAAATTGACAGCAGCCAACTAGAGTTTTTCCTAATAATGGTGTAGTAAAACTGCTTCTTCCCGACGTGCAATAATTTACATTATATTTTTTAACGTCAAAACAGTTAATTTTATCAAAAAACTATAAGAGAAAAAAAAGTTTCTAAATGAATCGGTTTAACCTATTTCCTACGTCGTTAAGAAAGTTTTTTGAAAATATAGTTAAAAAAACTGAAAGGGGTAGTTTATTTCAACCCTTTCCAATTATTTTCAAAAAGTGAAAAAATATGTCTTTTGATGATGGTAACACTTCCACAAAATTTTACCATTCCCACGCTTTTCGCTTCTGAGGAAAACAATAGAAACACTCTTTTTTCCGCCATCTTTGCAACGCGATATCTCCCTAATGGTTGACTTGTGACCCAACTTTTATATAATAAACTACCTTTTATTTTCAACAAGGAATCACTCCCTGAAATTGTTCGCCTTTGTTTTGAAACACCCTGTATATGCAGTAACAGCAAGTATAAGGTTTTCTGTGAAAAACACACATTGACCTTTAAATGACCTTGAACGAACATTCAAGAACAAATCCTACGGTATTCGTTAACACTCCTTGTCATTTACAACTTTTGTGGAGGTCATTTTCTCGGTATCTGACAGATATGATGATTTATAAACCTAAGTGTTCAAAAAGTCGATTGATATTTTTGTTAACCTGTGATTATGACCTTACTTTTGACCGGTCAGAAAGCTTTATGGGCTTGTTGTACGTGGTGGTGATGACTTTAAATATACCGTTTATTAAAAAATGTGTCATTTTCTAGACAGTTTCGTCCGACCAGCAGAATGTGTACATTGCCAGATCATATATTTACTAACATACATACCAGCTTATACTAATTGCTTGAGTTTTGGAGATACGTTTTGAATAAGATAGCACAAAGGTTTGAAATTCGATTTTTCATATAATGTTTTTTTGTCACTGGATTTTGAAGGGCATTCTGCATGATCCCTGTTATTTGCATGCATAGAATGATTTGGTTTAATATTTTCTGGATAAATATTTTTCTCAGTTTAAATAATCTGAATTCTTTCTTTACTTTTGCATTTGATTTAAATGCAATTAAATATTTTAAGTGGTCTACTTAAACACAATATTTTTAAACATTGATGTTTTCTCAGTGTAAGTAAATATAGTTCATCTAAAAGTGGTTGAAAGTTGAACGACCTAGTGAACCCGAAAACAGTGTTGTCACATCTAGTTCTTAAATTTCTCTATAATTGGGGAATTTTATCGTTTATTTCGAGTTTACCTAAGAAACAATACAACAAATAAAGCTTCATGTTTAGTATGTGTTTTGTTTTGTTATTTTATTAATAGTATACAATAAAATATTGAAAAATTGACTTACTATTAAAAGTAGCATCACTGATGTTTATCATTATTTGACAGAAACATATATATTAACTATCTTTCTTGTACACTGCTGTGATCTGGTTAGGTATATTTGAAATTTGGATACATTAGCGTCAATGTAAGTTATTTATGGGCATTCAGTAGCGTACTTATGGAATAATATTCATGATTCATTAACAACTACAAAACTTTGGGAAAAATCCTCGGACACGTCGATTTTTAATTTCGCATTATTTGATATCACATTTATATAGACAGGGTGAACCATGTTTCGATAATTGTTTTAAACATAACACGTTGTATATTTTACTAGAAAGGTAGCAAGTCGGCAGACGTCAACTTGTCTTTTCTTTAGTACATGCAGTATTCGGGACGCCTTTTTTACGTGACCACCGTTATACAGTGTGCTCTATGCCGGTTCAGACACTGGGTTAGTAAATAAAATATATTTTATTTTACATCTAATGGTATGATATATAAAATTATGTAGTATGATGAATCATGAATTCCTGTACAGTAAGAATAGTGCATAATATTACGTTCACCTTTGTCATGATTTCAGTTCTTTTAGTGCCATCTAGCGTTCTAAAATAAATTTATAATAACTCTGTTCCTATTCATTATCTGAAAGAACGAACACAGTTCAAGAGGCAAATCCCCAGCGGTACGATTAACTGGAAAAATATTTATGCAGTGAACATGCATGTTGTGCGCCATTTGTTGATGTAATCTTATTTATTATATTTTTAACCTCGTTGGTGCATCTTGGAACGACCCTGCATGCTCGTCAATTGTATGTGTGGATGGACCACGTGTTGCATGTCCTGTTTTAAAAATACGCACGATCTTCGACTGGTTTTCAATGTAGACTAACTAACTAATTCACAGTTAGTGGGCGAGAATACTACGTAAGACGTATTTATTTGTTGACTTTCTACGGTTTTTATAAAAAGGAATGGTTGAAGTTTTTGATTTTTGTTTGTTTTTAACTGCAATTAACTTAGCTTTGGCCACTTAAAACAACGGAAGACAACCATGGATTCTTGATAAGACTGAAGGTTAATTGAGACGTTGCCAAATTTCTTGAAATTCCCAAATCCCCGATATGTAATGTTGTTAGTTTACACAGATCTGCAAAATCTAAATATTTAAGTGAAAACTAATGTTCGTGGTTAGCGAATGTCAGAAATGAAATTACACTTAAATTTCTTAGTAAAAGTTTACATATTTAAAAAATCCTCAACAAGATCGAGAAATTATTTTCATATAAAAGAACTGGTTAAAAAAATGCTGGAATTCCCTGTTTTTTAAAGGACTGGATAGCTTTACCAAATTACCGAATAATATAAAAAATGTAAATAGTTTAACTGCCTTTAAAAGATCTATACTGGATTACATATATTAAAACAGTGCTACGAAATATCTAAATTTTAATAACATTAATGTTATTGCTCTTGTTGATACAGTATATAATAATATTAGTAATTATAGAAGTAGATAATGTGTGTCTATTTATTGTATATACAGTGCAGACTTGATAATCCGGACTAATTAAAACCAGCCTGATTCGGATTACCGAAAAATCCGAATTACTGCAACTCACGACTGATATGTAATAAAATTCTATTTTAGGACTTATTTTTATTTATGGAACACAGCTTGTATAAAACGGGATATAAATTCATCTTAATTTCATAAAATAAACACTTAAACTTCAAAAAACACAACATAAACTCATAAATACGTATGTTTGCACATTAACGAAGGAAGTCCGTAATTTTTGTTTGCCTGATATTTTTCTGGCGGTGATGCGCAAAGTCCCGTGCGCCGGGTTTCTGGGTCCGGATTACCGAAATATCGAAAATCCGGATTACAGAATACACAGTGTTTGAAATAATGAGTCCGGATTACCGAAGAATCCGAATTATAGAGGATCCGGAATATCAAGTCTACACTGTACTTATATTGTTGTTTTCGAAAGGTTTTGGTTTTATTGGGAACAAGGTTCGTTTCTTTTATACCACAAAAATTAAAATCTTCGATTACTAAGGATTACGTTACGTTTCGTTCCTGACCATGAACTTTATCAAACTTTTTATTCAAACAAAAATTACAACATATTCATAACCTGCAGGAAACAACTATAATAATAATAATAATAATAATATCTCTACCCCTCATTCTAATCACAGGGATTAGCCCAGAAGTCGGAGACTTGTGCGGGAGAGGGGGCGGCATATTATTAAGCTGGCCGCATTTGCGCCCAGGAACGGTTTACGTTGGTAGGCCCTAACCACTATTCAGTGCAGGAATGAGGGAAACCTGGAAAACCTCATTAATTAGGGGGGTAGTCAAATATCAACCGGTATCAATCTCTCACATTGATCCAAGCTAACATTATTCCACCCTATCATACCCGCAGAGAGGGTGACGAATATAGCTTATATACGGTCTACCGGCAGCTGGGCTCGAACCAACTCCGATCTAGTCACCTCGAGTGAGTACTGACGCCTTAACCCGCGCGACCACTGACCACTGACCACTGACCGACCCAACTGTATTAATTTAATGTATTTGATAACAATATTAATTAATTAAATGACACACAACATGAGAATTTTGTAATTTATTACTTGACAAGAAAATATTGGTCTGGAATGTTTAAGAATAAAAATTTTAAACACGTAAAATTGAAGTAAAAAATCAGTATACGTACCAAAAACCCAACCAAACAGTGCAGAAATCGCACATGACCATTTCTGCTGAATGCTGTGTCTAGATACGACAACAAGCAGAGAGCGACCCACTGTACAGTGGGTACTATGAAAGCCTTACGATGAGAACTAACAAGCTCCAAACGGGTATATGTCTGGGGGCACCGCTGACGAATAGCTGTGGCGGTTTGCTATAGGTTTTTCAGGTGTAGTTCAGTGCTGGTAAGGGCTTTAGCCCGCAGAATAGTTGTTTTTTGAAATTGCACTTTTGTAAATGAAATTAATTGCCCAATTCAGTTTAATTCAGTTTTACTCTTGGTGGAGTTCTGACATTTTTAGATTAAAACATTTCAAGAGGAAAGTATTTTAGAATAGTTGGTCCAAAAATAGCAAATAACAGTCTTCTGTCAAAAAGTGAGGAAATCTCTTACATACAGGGTGAACTATAAATAAGTACAAATATTTTACCTGCAGGTGTAGTTCGTCGTATATAAAGTCTAGTGAAAATCATTTTTAAAATTTTCATATATCTTTTTATTACTACATTTTGAGGACCGCCGAAATACGTGCATAAAATATTACTTACCTGTTGAAAAACTAAGTATTTAAACAGTTATCCACACTTCACAAGTTAATACTATTGTACACTGTTAGAAAAAAACACAGATTATTCCTTTAAGTTATTTTATGAAGAATAACGAAAAACTATGATTTTCACATAACACATTAATGTTAATTTTCCGCCACAATTATTTTTTCTATGCCTTCTTGTCAATTACCACATAAATTTTATATTTTTAACTAATAGTTTTTCTGTAAAAGACATAGAAATTGAAAATAATTCTCTCTGCACTAAAACGCAGTTGTAAACACAGATGGCTTGGTCTTACGTCACGATCCGGTCACAGATTATTAAAGATTCTGTGCAAGGTTGTGCTGTAGGCACAGGTGTCACGAGTCGGGCGGTAGTTAGTAGGCACAATGTCCAGTAGGTGTACCGGTGTAGGGACTGCATGGCAAGGTACAAGTGAAAATAAAACATGTAATATTAAATTTATGGGAAGACAATGCCTAACGTATTTTTCAGAGCTGTGGTATTGACGTAGTGTCATGTGTATTTAATCAATATTTTTGGTGAAATATTAAGTAAAATATGGCTCGTTATCCAAACAGTATAAAGGTTGACATGGATTGCAGTGATATGATAACGATACTATTATGATAAATCATTTGGAGTGTAGTAAAAATGGATAACGATCAAATTTGGGATAATTGTAAGTAGAGAATCTGTTTTATGTGTTCAAATCAATATCATGTACATACAAAGACATACTTTTTTTGGTAAGGTATAGGAAAGGTAAAGAGGAGGAAGTGGTCAAGTGGTCAGAAGTATTTTATAAACATATGTCAATAATTTGTTACTTAATGTAACACTGGCAACACTGTGGAACACACATCCAATCTACAATACCATGACCTATAAAAACTTTAATAACAGCGTCTGTTCAGCGGTCCTCAATAAGTTTTTTATTGAAATAAACGAAATTTATTTAAAATTTGATATTTATTCCTGATTGTTTTGTAAAAAAAAACTATTATGTGTTCTACACAGTGAACTGTAATGCTGGATAAATTTATATCTATTTAAGGTTCACCCTGTGTAACTGTTAACAGAAATATAAACCATATTGCAATGTCTCTTCTTCAATCATATAATTTGACTGTTAAATATAAATAAGTTCTATAAGGATCATTACAATATTTGACTGAAATTGGCACAAAGCATTGCAGGTTGCATAGTCCATTCATGAAGTTTACAGGTGCAATCGTCACAGAATGAAATAAAAAATAGTTTCATTTTACCCATATTTATCTATAATGCTGAATTTAGTTTTATATTAACCCGCAAGGCAATGGATTTCGCAAAGAAAAGCTAAAACAGCTACGTCATGGAAAAGATCGAAAAATCGTTAAATCCAAGGAAATCCATAGCGACGTGGCAACGCCCCCCCGCCGGCAATAACCATTATTCTAATTATTTTTTCAGGCACTATTTCGAGTGCACAGCACACTATAAATAGTCCACTTAAGCTTTATTTTGCTTAAATTCGCCATCGATTAGGCTCATCAGTTAATTTTGGCTCACTGACAAGCATATCTTGACCGCCGCGCGCGTTGCCGCTACTCCCTTGCTAGTTCATAGTGTGCCTTGGGCGAGTGATCCCTTCGCGAGCGCGTTTTCGTTAGGCGTTTGTTTCGTACATGCATTTGCCTGCCCTGGCCGCCGATATATCAATAGGATCGAGGAGTGCCCTGGGGCGCCAACGTCAAAATTGGTTGTTTCGGTGACATAATGTCGGCCCTGGCGGCGGTTTTGGGAGCTACGAAGAGGAGAGAGAGTACGTATGGTTGTCTAATTTTAAGTCTGTTTACTTCGCGGCATAACAATCGCGGCTGGGCGATGTGTTTTTGTATGTGTCGATAAAACAGGTAACACACCGATACGAAAATATAAAAAAATATATTCCCATGTAAACAAACTACCAAGGATAAGTGCTGCAAAACGATGTGTAACAATTTAAGAAACACGTTGAAAAATCAGATATGTTTGTATGTACAGGTTGTCTCAAAACTCGATAGTATGGGTCTAATGTGAAGAAACAAAAAAATTTAAATAAAATTTGGGACACGTGCTGATACATGGGATGAGGTAAGCTCCATTTTCAATCGAAAGTAATATATTTAGAATGTGACAGACACGATTAATGACGTCGTCAATTACACTCAGGTGCAAAAAACGCAACAGTGAAATTTTTGGTAAAGTTTGAAGAGTCACAACTTTTTTGTTTTTAGGCTGATTTTCATAATTTTTTTATAAAACTTTAGATAAAATGATCAACTTTAATCGACGTATTTAGTCGTTTGATAAATGTTGGCCTTTTAGTCATTATACAGGGTTAATTGAAAGGTTGCTTCATGACCTTAATATTAAAACGCCCTGTGGAATAATTTCGTTACCAAATTTCTTTAAAAGGTCAATATTCATTAAGAACCATTCATTTCCTACAATTTGTTTTTTGGTTCATGTCTTTATGTGCATTGGTTCATTTTTAAGAGCAAAATGAACATGTCACTACTTTAAAAGAAATTTGTTTATTTTTTGACTAGAGGGCCTTGTTCATTGTTACCCTAAATGTCAGTTTAATGACGTATTTTTTCACACCAGATGTTCTTTACTACTGTCATGGTTTTAAGTGCTGAGAATTGCGCAAAAGTTGTTGCACTTGTTGAAGACGCACGTAGTTATGAATATGTTGCAAGAATCCTTCATGTTCATCGCTCTACCGTGAAAAGAGTAGTCGAACGTTTTCGGCAAACTGGCAGAAATACGTGTAGGGTCGGCTGTGGCCGAAGACGAAAAACTACTGCTGTTGATGACAGATTTCTTCAAGTTACAACGTCATTTAACGTCAGTACAGGCAAGAAATCAAGTCCAAGTCCGAGGTAGAAACGTTAGTATATGGACAGTTCGTCGAAGATTAAAGGAGTTTGGTCTAAAAGCTTTCGGGCCAGCAACTGGACCAAAACTGCTTCGGCGTCACCGAGTAGCTAGGCTGCAGTTTGCCACTGAACATTTGAATTGGAAGTTAGAGCAATGGCAGAATGTTCTTTTTACTGACGAATCCAGATTCTGCTTACATTCTCCAAATGGACGGAAAAGGGTATGGAGAAGGGCCGGAGAAAGATTTGCAGAATGCACGTTTAGTCCTCGTCTGAGTCATGGAGGAGAGTCAGTAATGGTGTGGGGAGGAATAACTCGAGAGGCCCGCACTGACTTGGTTGTCGTTGCTGGATCGTTGACTGCTCGCCGATATATAGAGGAGATATTAGCCAATCACGTTATACCTTTCGGTGTAATTGTCGGTAATTACTTTATCCTCATGCAAGATAATGCGCGGCCCCATACAGCCAGATGTGTCACACAATACCTGGCGGAAGTTGAAATCAACAAAATGAACTGGCCAGCATGTTCGCCTGATTTGAACCCCATAGAGCATGTGTGGGATATGCTAGGTAGGCGAGTCTAAGACTGTGAAGTACCTCCCGCTGCGGTAAATGAGCTCCGTTGTGTACTTCAAAAGGAATGGCATAATATTCCTTAAGACGTTATTAGTAACTTAATAGACAATATGGACCGCCGTATGCAGGCAGTTATTAGAGCCAGAGATGACAATACAAAATATTAGGTTAAGTTAAAAAAAATGTTTCTTAAGGTTGCTTAAGTTGAAGTTGAATTGGTTGACATGTTTACTTTGCTCTTAAAAATGAACCAATGCACATAAAGACATGAACCAAGAAACAATTTGTAGGAAATGAATGGTTCTTAATGAATATTGACCTTTTAAAGAAATTTGGTAACGATATTATTCCACAGGGCGTTTTAAAATTAAGGTCATGAAGCAACCTTTCAATTAACCCTGTATAATGACTAAAAGGCCAACATTTATCAAACGACTAAATACGTCGATTAAAGTTGATCATTTTATCTAAAGTTTTATAAAAACATTATGAAAATCAGCCTAAAAACAAAAAAGTTGTGACTTTTCAAACTTTACCAAAAATTTCACTGTTGCGTTTTTTTTGCACCTGAGTGTATATTTTTTCCAGAAACATACCCAAATTTTGTTCCCGTTAAAAAGCTCTCTTTTTTCTAATAAACTTTTATTAGATACATTTTTCCGTTTAAAAGTTGTAAGCAATATTGCCCTAAAGTCTCAAAAGAAATACCACCTAAAATCACATTAGCGGTGGAAGGATCAAGTAGTCGTTGGAAAATAATTGAATGTTCGTTTTTTAAAGTGCATAAATGTCATTAATAATAACTAAAAGGATTAAACTCGATAATTCTTTAATACAGTTAAAACAAAAGGTGATGATAACAATAACTAAACTTAGAAAATGAGGCAAATGCCCTCATATTTTCATACATTACAATCTATTCTCTATATGATCTCTCGTTTCAAGGCATATATCCAATATTCGCCTGCCTTCTTTGTGAGCTGCGTTTATTAACATTTCTCCGTTGAGTTACAAGATACAAGCGTTTGTGATTTTTTTCTTTCAAATCTCACGAAGATGTTTAGTAAACCTTATTTTTTAAAACCCCCCATAAAAAAATCGAGGGGTGTTAGATCTGCTGACTTTCCGGGCCACTGAATAGGTCCATTAATCCCAATTCATTTTTGTGGGAAAGTGTTATCTAAATATTGCTGCATAATCCTGGCCACAGTATAGGGAGACCAGTAAAAACACTCGGGCCGAAATAATAAGCCGCACATTGCATCCAACTCTGGGAGTGTGAACATCGGTTATACAGAGCCGTATTAAAGCAATATTTTTAGTCTAGTCGAGGATCGAGTCGCTGCGCAGCAGTTAGATTTTTAAACATATCTATAAATAGTAATTTAAATTTCCTAAAGACATAAATAAGTAATAAGTAATCTATAATATACTGTACAAACCATAAATGATATTTTACTGCTATTGCCTTAGCTATTAACTTATTTCTTAAGTATAACATTGGAATATAATTACTTCTCATGAAAGTGAAGTTTCAAATATACATATTTATATTTTTTACAAATACAAATTTTTATTTTAGAGCAAAGTTCTGTGCAGTGGCTTCTAATGGAGAAGATTTATTAGAAAAGCTGGAATTAGTAATAATTCATACAAACAATGTAAAATACATTTTGAAAATAATATGTTTTCTAACGATTCGCGCAATAGATTACGCAAAGAGGCCGTTCCAACGTTTCCTGCACAAGACGGCTCATCTTTAAATTATGTAGATGATCATATTTCTTGTAGTCGCTATAATGAGAGTAAATCTCAAAACAAAATGATAAAATATAATTTTTTTCCAAATTTACATTTTACTGCACTTTTATCTCCAATTGAACAATTTTCAAAGTTAAGTAAACATAATTTTTCTGTTCTGAACATTTTACAACTTTGTTTATTGGTTTCGATTCCTGCCAAGACAGATCACGATCATAAATACATTCGTCATAAAATAAAACTGATAGAAAGCAATATCATGCACTGCAATAGTATAAGTGAACTTCAAGTTTTCTATTCGGCTCGTGCGAAGTTACCGTTATAAAGTTCTATTTGATGTAATTCAGTGGCGGCTCGTTGTAGCTGCAAGAGGTGAGGCCCAAATAATACCTAAATAGGAATAAATTTACACGTCTCCCCTGAGGTAATATTCCTTGACGCGTTGACCATTTTTTATTATGGAGATCTTCGCCAATAGCGCTACTATAACCATAAATTAAAAAACTAAATAATATCAGAACTCCGATTTTTATTTACAATATAAATAATAGAAAAAAATATATGTTTCAGCATCTAATAATTTCAAAAATTGTTCCTATGTGTTTAAAACACTAAAAAATATGAAAAAATATAAAAACCAATTTTCAACTACTTAACTATTTACATACAAAACAAAGCCACTTATCAAAAATGTTTTAATACTTTAACTTCTTATAAAACAAATCTATTCGTCGCTTTTAAATTCGCAATTTTATTTATATATTATATAAAATTGGGAATCGGCGCTAAGACTTTGCAACAGTTCTTTTTCTATAGCCATAATCGATAAGTTGTTTAAGCACTCTTGTGTCATCGTATTTCTTAAGTAAGTCTTAATGCGCTTAAGGCACGAAAAGTTTTATTCTACTGAAACACTTATCGCAGGAATTGTTAAAACTAAGCAAAATAATTTGTATGTTTGTATAATATTCCCATCGTTTTCTGAACTTCTAAATTATAAAATTGTTCGTCTCTGTACAAAACATAAAGTTCGTTTTTCAACTTATCTATGTCAAATATGTTTGGATATATTTGTAGTAAACAATCAAACGAATTTCCGGAAATTTGTTTGCATATTCGGGATATTTTAAACCGTTGGCCGACTATTCAAAATTTGTCGTTTCTCTACTTCATTGCATATTGAAAAAGGCGATTCAAATAAAGATTAAAACAATATCGTGAAAGGGATTCGTTATTATAAATAACTATAGACGAGCCTATCGATATTATATATTTAAATTAGGTTCCTATTCTATGTTAAATTTAGTCCTACCTTGTAAGGAAGTTGTTTTTTATTTGTTTAAATTAATCCTACCTGCCTTGTCCCTAAAACTTTACCACCACTCTTACCACCTAATCTTCAGAATATTTAAGAAGTCACATTCAACTAATCAACCACTAACACTAACCAGTGGAAATTCAAAACACATAAATAAAAGTATTAACACTTGAACAATCGATTAATCGCGTCACACACGTAAATAATCTACAGTTACCTACGGTCACTACCCATTATCACATCATCCATTTGCCGTTGAACTAAAAACTTGAGGCGCCAGAAATCGGGCCTCAGTCTCGAAAAACATCGATTTTAACCGTTTCGCGTGGTGGGGGAAACCATAATGTAGAACCATGTGCGATGCAATTTGAGGCTCGGAAAATTCGGCCTGACTGTGGTGGGATTGGTGGGTGACCCGGACTCCCCACGCGGGTAGAAACAGAAACGGCGGGATATTGAAATGTAAACTAGAGGTACGTTATAACATACGCGGGCTAAGATTGAAGCAATTATTTTATTTCGTTACATTGATTTTTGATAAATGTAGTAGGCAATTGGGTTGGAAATTGTGGGGTATTAAAATATACAGTGAAAGCAAAATTTTACAGTGACGCCCGGCCTCAGTTGCTTCATAGGACAAGCCGCCACTGAATTGTAATTGTTATATTATATCCGTCTGGCGAGACGACGTTCAGCGCCAGGACAGAGAAATGAAGAAAAGTAAATATCGTCGCTCGTGAGCCGTAATTTATTAGTTCTAAAGTTTCATCCGACTCATTTTTCGTCGGATCATTAAAATCTAATATTTAACGTTTAACTTTAGGAATCATTTAAAGTTTAAGTACGTCGTCTGTGCAAATCCTTACCATTTTACCACTTAATTGGAGTTTTATTATGGAATCATAATTGTAATAAGAGCCCAGTGTATTTAAAGGTAATGAATTACGTTGCATTAATTTAAAAATACTCCTACGGGTTTCCCTCAACTGTTTCTCCTACTCACACCATCCCTAATTAATTTTTGTAAATTTTATTAATCACTGTTTTACATTTACAAATTACAGGAATACCAACACATACAATTATTAACTATTAAATTCCAGTACTGTTGAATGTACTGTAAATAGCTTCAATCGAAGCGTCGGGAATGTCTCTAATTTTGTATACAATTCCAAGGTGTAGACTCGATTCATCCCGTTGCATATCGAAGATACGTCATAATTAAACTACCTCGTAGGATGAAACTAATGCAAACTTTGCATAAAGTATTTATCTGTGAATTTCACTTGGATATTTTTTAAATACTCTCACAAAAAAAAAAGCAATTGGATCCGTATCAGTTCAATTTTGTTGAATTCATTTTAGTAAACATTAAACTAAACAGTAAACTAATTAACTAGCTAAACTAAACTAAACTTCTAAATAATTTTCGAAAGATTTTCTTCGCGTTACAGTAGCAAAACACAAAATTTTCAGGATTTTGTGGTGGTGGTTAATTTTTGGTGTTGTATACAAGGTGATTTAGAACTTATATAAAAAAAATGTAATGTAAAAAAATAAAAAAGGGCAGTTCGAAAATGATTTAAAAATACACTGCACGGCACTGGAAATTGGTTTACTGTAAACTCTGATTTTGCGCAAGGCAAATCATGTATAAAAATGAACGGACAAAAAAATTTAAATTTGTTCACCAACGTGCAAACACATTTGGGTCCGCTTACCCAGTTTTTACGAACTAATACAAATTTTTCTAGTTCTTGTCCGTTTTGAAGTCAAGTCATAAGATATTGGCAGCGGCTATGATACGTTTGTCACCAGTACGGTGCGATACGCTTCACTTTTTAAATATCCCCACAGAAAGTAATCCAAAGGATTTAGGTCGGGAGATCGTGGCGGCCATGGTACCGGTCCGATCGTTCGTATCCCTTGAACATCATTAAGGTATTACCAAACATTTTGTTGAAATTGAGGTGGGATACCATCGTGCAAGAACCACATTCGGAGGGCACGTCATCCAAAAATCCAGGCAAATTATTTTGAAGGATAGAAAGATACAGCATAAGACAAAATTTATACTTGTAGGTTATAATTTCTTCCAATAAAAGTTATTTTGGGAAACTATGAAAAGTAATAAATCCGCCAGTTTTTTTTTAATTTTGGTTTTATAAGTAGCCACAATATAAATTGTAATTCTGCTCCCAGAATTATAACGCAACATAATTTGAGATTTGACATAACCAAAACGTAACGTAAGAAATACCAGAACAACAATTATTACGCCAAAACACGAAAATAATTCCAGTAACACAAAAATAACAACACGGGATACAGGGACACTTCTAAAATAAATAAATAAATCTTCCAGAAGTCCAGAAATCATTTTGAAAGAACTCGAAACTGCTAAAGCATTTTCTACTTCGTTTTAAGCCGTCGTAAAAACGTTAATACTACAATCGAATTTCAGTATTCGGAATCGAATGTAAAGGTTGCAATCACTACAACTTCAATATATTTTTTACAATATTGACTCCATTTTTCATGACGCATCTATTCTCATTTTTTTTTTGGATAAGCTGTGAATCACTCTTTTTATTCCCTCAATTCTTGTATCTATATCCTGCAACAACACAAGCATAACTAACCGTGACTCCGAGTGTAATTTTTCCCTGTCTCACGCATGAGTTATAATAACGCAACTTTTTCTTGGTTTTAAAGGTTTCCCAGTAATATGTTTCTACTCTAAAAGTCGAGGTGCGGCTGAGATAAGCATAACTCAGTCACGCCATCCCATCCACAGAAACGACAATATTTTATACTTACCCAGTTATTATTACTTTTATTTCGGGCTATCCGATATAAGCTGCTCCACAAAAGTTAAAGTTCACAAATATCGAGAGTTATTTTAAAGGTTTACGTTTTTTCTCTTCCAAATTGTTCTAGATAATAAATAAAACGTTTTCTTTCTTATCTGAGTGCTTATCATTGACTTTTTCTGTTTTCGACTGATTCTTATCTTTGGTCTTTTAAAGAATTTTGGATCAGTCATTGTATCGAGTTTATATATAAAAATTTTGTTTTGCAATTGCCATTGGAATGATCGAAGAGAGAAGTTGCTAACTTCTTTCAGGTCAGTGAAAGCGTAATTTAAAGGCTTGTGGAGTGGACACTCATGATCTACTACCCCTACACAAGACCGGTTTCTAACAGCATTCACCCGTAGAGAGCCTCTGATTACTCGTCGGATATGCAACAGCGACTTTTAAACGCTTCTGGTGTTGCGGTTTCAATTGAAACAGTTCGTAGAAGATGTTAATCTACGTTCACGACGACTTTTGAGAAGGGTTCCACTGACACAAAATCATGGGCTAACAAACACGTAAGTTGGAATGACCAATGGAGGTCTGTGTTGTTCACAAATGAGTCGAGATATGGACGGGTTTCGGATAGTTGGCGTGTTCGATGGACCCTTCCCTTGGTATCCAAAAAACGTAGAGCCATCCATCCAGATAGTTCATCCATTCAGATGTGATCCAGTTGCTGTTTGGAGAAGCATTTGTTGTAAAGGGCCTACAGAGTTGTTGGTGCTTGATAGAAACATGAATGTATAAATCTACGTCGAACAAGTCATCAACATTGTCATCCCTTTGTTTCGTGCTGCAATTGGGCTAATTTTTTTATTTCTCGACGATAATACTTCACCTCATCGTGCGAGAATTGTTGTCGATGCCCTGGAATTTCATGGTATTCCGCACTTGGCACTGCCGCCTCTCTTGCTCAATCCAATTGAGCATGCATGGGATCAACTACAAAGAGACTTAGATTTGCATCAACCACCTCCACATACCCTTTAGGAACTCAGAAGTGCGAGGAAGACATACTCATAACTTTTTTTTGTAATTGTTCTAAGAATTCGAATTTTGTATTGAAATCACCAAAAATAAAACTCTGCTAATAGCTGAAAATGCTATCGAAGGAGGAACAAAAAAAGCCACTCGTATAAAAGCGTAAACATTCAAGATTGCGCATCAAAAATATTGTTGAACAAAAGTTGTCAACCTTTAAACTCGAGATTTGTGAACTTCCTTAACTTTTGTGGCGCAGTTTATTATTCCAGTCCCACTTCTGTAAGTTAAACCTGTAACCAGTCGATCTGGTGTCAGATTTACCGAGAAACCGTCTTTTGAACACGCCAAATCAAATAACTAATGCGCTTAATGACCAGACTGATTTATTTTAACGAATAAATGATAATAAATCGTATATCAAGAAAACTTCGTATCTTTCTCGATGTCTGTTTTGCAACTTGCCCTCGCGTGATCCGTCATATACAAATTAAATGGTGTTTTCTTATATGGGTTCTATCAAATTCCCTTGTGATAGTGTTTGTAGTTTTATTAAAAAGAATTAGCTTTGCATTTTAAACGCGTTTCAAGGCTGTTAAGGAAATTGTAGGTCGGCTGGCATGCGAAGTTATCTAGCACGAATAGTCGGTTCGATAATGGTGAAAAGTTTCAATGAATACATTCATAATGGATGTGGCTCTCCCGACCTTGGGTAGAAATTGACACACTCAGAGAAATGCTTTAGTGATGTTCAGACAACATTGTGCAATAAAATTTGTAGCCTCTTGGAATTGAATCGATGTATGCAGAAGCGTCACATGTTCATAAAAGCATGTTATGAGGAAATTGGAAAAAACATTTTGCTGTTAGAATACATTTTGCTTCATTCTTCGAAATGATATTGATATCATTTAGTTGTTGTACGTATCGATCTTTAGTTCTGTATTCCTAAATCCACAACACCTAATTGGTATCTTAAAGCTAGTTCCAAAATAACTCCGTAATAATGATACGATTATGATCCGGCTTGCAGTTTTCTTATAAAATATCTATATTCTTGGATGCCCTAAATCATATTTTTATACGAGTAAAGTAGGGTTTAAAACGTAAAGAAAACAAAATAAATGGGCATTCTCGAAGCGGCGAATTATTTTATTAATTTATATACGCTTTATTTCCGAAAATAATTGATAAACTTTGTAAATTTGGAACTAAGAAAGTGCATTTTAAGTTAAAGCCTGCTAAAGAAGCCGCTTACGTTCAAATAGTATCAGGCGATGACATACGAGGAAGGCAAAGACAGAAGACGTAAGGGAAGTCGGACGGGTGCAATGCGCTTAGCGGAACGATTGAGCTGACTTGCCTCTAGCGTTGCCCGTTGCCCTTTAATATTGAACAATCTTATCTAACCAAACCGCCGTACCGAACCATCTGGCTTCCAAAAGGGAACTAGTTGTCCTGAGGTACTTCTAGATATCATTTGATTCCACCCTTGATGAAAATGGGCCATTATTGGCTATTCTCCGTATATTAGGAAGCACGGTATTTGACTATACAGGGTGTGATTCAGTCGTAGTGTCAATAATTTTAACCACGTATTCGGACGGCCTAATAAACATAGAAAATCGGAAAAAATGATTTTAATCTACCTTTCAAAAGACCAACAAATCAACGTATAAGTTCTAATTATCTTAACGAAAAAAATTATTTTCATTCAGATGTACACAATATTAAAATGTTTCCATTTGTTACTGCCATCTCATAAATCTAGCCCCTACCCGCGATTCTTCTCTTTTAGCATTGCTAAACTTTACAATGCAGTCCCTGAAAATTATAAATCAATGTCAGTGGTTTAATTTAAAAAGAATTTGACAGTTTTTCTATTTAATAATCAGTAGAACATTTTATTAGTTTTGGAAATTATTTTCATTTGGTACACAGTAGTTCTAAGATTATAGTTAAATATAGATTAGGCACTATAGGTTACCGGCAATTTTATATTTTACTTTTAACTAGGTTAGTGTATTAATCCGGGGGGCAGTACTAGTTGCTGCTTGCTTGAACACAGCCTAGTGGTTTTCCTTATTTTGTATTATTTCTATACTAAATGTAAACAAATGTAAATGTGATGGGAAAATAAATGCATTATTATTATTACATATTTAACATTACCATAAGTACTAGGAAAATATTTAAATTTGACAACGTCGCGTCAGGTCGATACCGAGTTGAACTGCCATCAGCGACCAATAATGGTTTGGAAATATTTTTTTCGGCGTAAATATACATTTTTTAATGTCGTATTCGTATTACACTTATTTTTCCCTATCTCCTCTTAAAACTAATGACGTTATGACTGAATCGCTTTGTATAATTCAAAATGCATTGTTTTCTAGAATCTCTACGTGTCGTTCCATCCGTCGTATTAGAATATCGATCGAAATTATTATTTTACAGATTATATTAATTAATAAATACAAAACAAGTAGATTACATCTCAAATACCAAATCCTATTAATTTAGTGCTAGACCCTGGGCCGATGGATTTGTCTCGTTGTACTATCCCTTGATTATTTTCCTCACGTAGTCTACAAGTTTTACTAACAGCCTTTTGGATATCGTGGCAGGGGCAAGAAATTTCTTATCAGTATTCATAGTCGTGTCCAGAGACCAAATTGAATGTACCAGATGGCATGAAAACAATGCATAATGCACCGAAACGTCCACTTGCATAAATTGCACTGATATTAGTGGGCGCTGAAATGATACGCCGAGTTGGAAAGTTCGCTGAAAAGGTGATTTATCGTGTCTATGAGCTCATATAATCTGCGGCAGTTTTAGGAATAGCCCATACACAGGTTATGAAAGTGGTAAAGTTCTCTCTCGTCTACAGCAAAACAGAATTCATTTTTTTAAAGTTTAGTTGGGTATTTTACCATACTTTGGAAAAAAAAGATTAATTGAATAAACCATTGTGCCAAACGGATCAGTCAAGGATTATTTTTGAAACTAAGTTTGCCTAACTAAAAAATCTCACACTAAAAAAGCAGAAAGTAAAAAATAACAAAAATCACATCATTATGGCGCACATCCCTATTTTTGGATGTTTCGAAACACTATTTTCGTTCTCAAAATAGCAAATGTAATAAAAGCATGTCAAGTTTGACAGTTTAAAATTAAAATGTTAATAGTTATTTATGCAACAAGTACAAAAAGTAAGTGTTTATTGTACGCGACGAGAAATTGTCCAACGAGGCCGTCAGGGCGAGTAGGACAACACCCCAGGCAAAATACCCAAGTGCACTAAAAAAAAACGGAATCATCCTTCAGAAAATTTCAAAGCTTATTTATAAAGCGAAAAAAAATTTTTTTTCGAGACTATTAAACTTCTATTTATCAACGACTATAGACGCTTGTCCAACGTTGTCAGACTGTTCAAATATTTGTTTGTCTGATACTACTGAGTTAACTCCATTCCTTTATTTACACAAAGTTACACCCTGTATATACAGAGTACATGCCTAAGTACAAATATTTTAAGAAGGGGATAGAGAAAAATAAGAAATAACGAAATCACGCTTCAAAAAATTTCCAAATTAAGCGAAATTGTTTTTATTTTCGAAACTATTAAATCTCTATTTATGAACGACTATGGCCGCCTGTCCAACGTTGTCAGACTTTTGAAATGTTTGTTTGCTGTCTATATAGACAGGATGTATCCGGTCCCATATGTACATGGCTGAGTACAAATATTAAAAAAAAATTCCAAACTTATTTATAAAGTGAAAAAAGGTTGTTTTTTTTTCGAAACTATTAAATTTAATTTAATTAAGTTTGACGTTTAGGTAATACGGAAGACTAAATGGTACAATTCGTTATTATCGCACAAGATTTTATAATTAAAGACATGCATTCAAAATTTTCTATTATATATTAGTATTCCTTTCGTTTGATTGTCTTAGAATGAGTGGGCATTTTATTTAACTGTACGCGAAGTGTGTTTTGTTGTTAGTAGGTAATCCTGACGGGCCTGTAATGAGAGAAAATATAGTTAAGACAGTTTGGAACGAAATAACGTAAAACGAATGCAAAATACTGCAGCTAACCGGATTAACTGTTACCTATTAGGTATTACTATTAAGAAAAATGTGCATTTTAGTCGTTTCTGCATTTGGCAAGGCTATAAAAAACGACCGCATGTTAGTTGACAGATCTAAGCCATCTCGAACGTTGATTATCATAGGCACCTAAAGAGGGTTTTGCCACATTTTTTAAACATTGAGTTAGAATTCCGAAATATTTTTTTTATAATTTTTTAGACCTTCCAGAGTACGTGGTTAATATTTTTGTACCTAGTGGTAGTTTACCCTGTATATGGCTACAAGGATTGACTATTTAATGTATTGGAAATTATAACGTTGGTGAATGTATTTATTGTCCTGCGTATTATTACGACCGTATAAGTTAAGACTTATTATTGATAAACAGAAAAAGAGTTTGCGAAATATTACATTTCACAAAAAGAAATAGTAAAGAAAAACGAGTGTAAAAATGTGCCTTGAAAATGTGAAGTATTTATTTTGATTGAATGTATACAGGGTGAATCTTAAATAAGTACAAATATTTTAACTGCTGGTGTAGTTCGTCATATAAATCAGTCTAGTGAAAGCCATTTTTAAAAATTTCTAATATTTACGGAGATATTAATTTTTTAAAAAAATACCCACATTTTGAGGACTGCTGGCTGATTTATCATCCAACAACCTAATGAAACATATGATTTGTTGCGAGGTTGCCATATCTCCTCCAATATAAATATTACGTTTCCTTTAACGTAATAGTTCTATTTTAAAAATACTTGTTTTAAGCATAAGTACAGTAAAATTGGGTATGTAGTATGATACGCAGCAATATTAACATAAATTTTAACATCTGAACTAACCTTAAAATACTTAAAGCGATTAAAAATGAATTTCCGCAAGTTCAATACTACCGTAAAATATTTAGGAAGATATTACGTGATATTACTATGTCCAATGTTCAAAAATTATACATAAACATGCACACAAGCTTACCTGTTTGTTAAAAAATTAACTATTTAATCAGTAATTCACATTTCACAAGTTAAATGTCATTGTACACTGTTAGAAAGGGACACAAAACACAATTTCCTTAAGTTATTTTATGAAGAATAACGAAAAACTATGATTTTCACACATTAAATTTAATTTTCGCCACATAAATGAGTCAATATTAACTATTTCGAATACAGAACCATAAGTGACTTCGCACTTTAATCAGTGAAAAATTTTTTTAAAATAAAGGTACACACAATCACAATATTAAATAACAAAATAAGCAGCTTGACGTATGCGTTTAATATCAAGAAAAAATGTATAAAATGCATACATTTAGACGGCAGATCCAGCAAAGTAAAATATTTTCTTCTAATGAAATGTGTTGTGGGTTGCCGGTACAAATGGGAAAGGGAAATATGCTGGACGAATTATTAAGAGGTCGATTTATTATGGACTTTTCAAAAGGCGCAGCTCGAGACAGATTTCATGAAGATGTTTAAAAAAGGTGTATATAGTGCTGTATATACAGCACTACAAATCAAATTATCATTATATGTACTCCCAAAAAATTATTTGTCTTGTACCTAATAATAAAAATATCCATACATACAAAATAACATCCAATAATAGTAGTATTTCTTTTTTTTAATTAACTGGGTAAACATACTATGCTATAGATTGGGTTTGGTTAGGTATCTGAAATGTGAAGTCATTTTTCCATAAACTCTTACGATCTTAGATTCCAAAATCTTACTGAACTGAACTCTTAGACATTTAGATTATTAAAAAGAAATCCAATTTACTACCCCCTTTCTCTACCGAACGTATCAATGAAAGCGAGAATGTCGGTGCCTCCGCGCTTTTACTGTTGTGTATCTAAAAATTTCTTAACCTAGCAGGCCCTGGGACCCCGCCGCAGTCACCAAGAGCTCCAGCAGCCGCTGGTTCGCCCTCTAGTTCCGTGGCCGCTCCAAATCCCAAGCCCAACGCCCTTAATTTAGGCCAGGCTTTATTACAGAGCGTTCAAGGTTAGCCTCAATGCGTTTGCAGTTGTCACTAACAACACTAACATTACGTGTTCATGTTATTATGACTAACCCGAGTGCCTAACAGTTTAAAACGTGTATCATAATAATTTGCGAACGGTCGATGATCCAAGTAGCACTTTACGTCGACGGAAGATTAGACGCTTCCGTTAAACGAATGATTATAACAAAATGACCAGAATCAGAACAATTTTTTTGAAGTTAAACATTGCGTCATACATATTCAGTACCTTGTATAAAATAATTGAGGTTATATAACAATTTTCCCGCCAACTTGATGCTTCTGATTTTAAATATTTTTCTGTGGCTATAATATGTATATTGAAAAAACTATCTATAGGGAAAGTTCGTTATATTTTCATGATTACCTATGCAGGGTGTCAAAGTTAAAATTTTATTTTCGATATTTGTAAATAACTTCTTAAGAAATCCAAATATTTACATAAAATTTGTAAATGGGAGGTTTTTGCGGACGAAAAATTCAAATATGTTTCTAATTTTGACGTCACTAGTAGAGGTCGCCACTTGTGGCACATCATGTTTCTTTTAAATGACAGAACTTGTTTGCATCTTAATGTATCCATCTGACTATCGAAACAATCGATTCTCCTCCTTTTATTTGGAAAGGATATAACTTGCTGAAGTCGGTAGGCGTAACCATTTTTGAAATAATCCTATTTGAAATGCGCAGCGCACCGAGTACTGTTTTGGTTTCAGGTAAAGTGCCTTTTTTGCTGAAAATACAGCAAAATGAATAAACAATTTTTCCACAAAGCACAAAGATTATCAAAGCAGGCCGGTCTTTTTGAAATTTTGAACGTCTCCATAATTTACTGTTCTGAACAACTTTTTCAAGTAACATTTTACTATATTTTCAGTAGAGAAGGGACTTTACCTGAAACGATAACAGTTTTCAATCGGTGCACTGAATATTTCAAATAGGATTATTTCGAAAACTGTTACTCCTAACGCCTTCAACAAGGTATACCTTTTTCAGATATAACAGAATCGATTGTTTTAATAGTCAGATGGATACACTAAGCAGCAAAAAAGTTCTGCCATTTAAAAAAAACATGATGTTTTATAAGTGGTGCCCTCTACTAGTGACGTCAAAGCAAATTTAAATATTTCGCCCACAAAAGCTCCCTCTTTACAAATTTTATGTAAATATTCGGATTTTTTAAGAAGTTATCTACAAATAACGAAAATAAAATTTCAACTTTGACACCCTGTATCTTTTTTATTATGCGATTTTGGATACACTTATGTTAAGTTAAATCGATTTATTTTCACTTAAGGAGCCTGTGGTCATATATTTTGTAGAGAATCACTAAAAATAATTGAATTTTTTGCGAAAAGTCGAATTTTTAGTGTCTCCAGTTTCGTAACAGGATTTTTGAAGCGTACTGTATATGAGGTAATTCCGTGAATATATTTATACAATTTTCTTGTATAAAAAAAATCCATGGTTTTCACTTTCGGTTTACAGAGGTATTTCCGTGCACGATATTTGCATATGAATCACAACAAGGCGTTTTTTTCTGTGTCTCAACAAACTAACTGAATGTGTTTTTTGCTTTGCTTGCTGCATGCTTTTGTGCACACTCTCTAGATATGGATCCCAGGCACTTTCACGATGTTGAAAAATGGGTACAGGCAACCATAAAATGCGAAATATTACCGAAAATGGAGTCAGGTTTGTTTTTTAATTTTTTGACTCAAATTTTTTTATTTATACAAGTTTCTGATATCTTTCTGAATTATTTCACTTATGTACTCTGATTTCACACACTTACTTTTTAATACAGGGTGATTTCTTTTTGTCAACATGTTTTAATCTGAAAAAATATATATGTCAAATAGATACAGCCCATTTTCTATATAGACGGGGTTCGTTGAGAGGAAATGATGAAAATATCACCCTGTAGATTATTTCTTAATATATTTTTTTAATTCTTTCATTTTTTTATAAACAAATCTTTTACGCTTTACTTTCTAGAAAAAAAACTTATATAAAATGTTGTGTTTTCCATTTCATTGACTTTGCTGAAAAGCTAAATTAAAATCTATAATTTCAAAAATATTAAAAGTGAACACTTTGTAATAGATTTCTGGGTAATATTCAGCTTACAAATAAAACTTTCTCCTGTTACAACCCAATAAGATAGTCACCTAATTTCTGATAGTACTATAGTACTAAATGTATATTATAATGTTAAATGATGTTGTTTTGCATGATTAGAGTAATTAGTTTTTTAATTTAGATGATTCCGTGGCATATCATCGCCTTGAATCTTGTGAAAATGATGATGATGACGGTAAGATTAGAAAAACCCTTCCAAAGAGCTAGATTCGTACAGACTCTTAGATAGAATATATTAAGGTGCCCTCGTTTTTCCGTTCTTAACTTTAGGAAAAGATAAAGCACGAACAAATAATAAAGGCCTTTCCTACAACATTTTTTCTATGATACTCCATTTTCCTGTTTTTATTTTTCATGCTGTATCATACCCCAAAGTTAAGAGCGAAAGATCGGGTAGATCCTGTATTTGAAAAAGTATTTGTATAAATGAACAAAAAATCTATTTGAAACGAAGGTTCTCTCTGGATTATATTTTCCATTAATTCTATTCTATAAAATGTTCATTTCCTAAAACTTGAATGTCTGTTTCTATTTCTCAAAAATCTTACATCCAAGACTGATTGAAATCAAGATATCTGACAGCCATCCAAGTAGATATTTCATAGAAATATCGACTTTAAAAAATGTCAATCGGTTCTTACTGCTACAAATTGTATTTCTCTCCTATGTAACTCTTCTGATCTCAATATTTTCCAAGTTACTTATTCTTTACTTTCAAAACGAATTACATATGTATATCTTCAGATAATCTAAATGTTTGTTTCTTTATACGTGTTTATCCATTTTCCATTTGTTGAACTTCCAAATGTTCCCATTAAAATGTGTGTTAATTTTGACTGGACAAACTATGGTGCTTGGTAGATCATAAAATGGTTTAGTGTAAAGTAGCTATTATTTGTAGTTTAATTTTGTGCGTTTTGCTTTTTTTACCTATACTTGAGTTACGGAAAACGCTAACAACTGAAATATAGTAATAGTAGGCCTGCGAAAAATTGTAAAATTTGAAAATTGTCCAATTATACACAGTGTTTGGTGCATCGTTTGCCAAATTGAATTTTGAATTTGATAGCACAATACAATAAAATTTAAATTAAATTTGGAGGCTATACCAATAACTTTTTTTAAATTTAAGTTTAAATACTGAATTTTTACTAATAAAAATTAGAAATAAAAAACCCATGGGACAACAGCGAGTTATTGATGCTGAAGAGATTGTAAATCTCCTCTGCTTTCGGGCAATTCAATTTGGCAAACGATGCACCGAACACCCTGTATAACTCGCAAATAAAGAAAACATGTTTCTGCCACTAAATTCAGTTAGCAAAATTTTAAATCAATACAATTCATTATTTTATTAAATGGATTTTTTTTTATAAGAGATTTTTAAACTATTTGTGTACTACAATTTTTTGTGGGCCAACGCACTAAGTTGCTTTGTCGATGGACTTAATGGCGAAAAGGCTTGCTTGAGCTTATGTAACCAGTAACTCACGTATAGTATCAGTACGTTAAATTTCTAAGCTTCATAGAAACAGAGACAACAATATAAATCCGTGCCATATAACATAGCAATTAGTAAAGGAAGGTAACTTAGCTGAATAATTTTGAAATATTTTTACTACATTTTTCTTTTTTCTAGTATTTATTATATATTAATCTTCCCTATTTCTCCTGTGTGGCTTCCAGACATGTACACTTCGAAACGGTGTACGCCACTTTGAAGACAGATTGTTACGACAGATTGGCTTTCGTGGTTATGTAAAAACTAAGCAAATGTAACTCAAAACACCTTCGAATCAGTGTTCTGGCGTATCGTAAAAACTGTGCTGTGCTTAAGTGAGCTTTCAGACCAAAGTTGCATGCCACGCGCGACTTGCTGCTTGGAAACAGGAATAAGCGTCTTCCCGTGGTATTCTCACACCAAAGTCGCATAGCATGCTGCTACATCCAAATCCTCTCCGACATTACAATAGTTCGAGCTCAGATAAACAATTGTATTCTTAATAATGTCGGTGGAGAACACGATATTGCGTTAATTGCTGCGGCGATTACAAGGATGAAAAAGAAAATAAGGAGGTTATAGATTCATCCATGCAAACAAAACAAAGCTGACAGCGTACGTTTGTTGTTTCTCGGCTGCTACAAATGCATCCTCAAAAATTCCGAAACTTCTATAGAATGGAAAGAGAAACATTCAACCCTTATTGTATTTATGAAACCTACAGGATACGAATTTCCGTAGAGCTATTGCTGTGGAGAAAGGACTGCTGATATTTTTAAGCTAAGGGTAAGGTATGAAAATAATAAAAGAAAATAAACAGGCAGTCGAATATTGATTTGTTTAGGTACTTCATAAACAAAGTTAAAATAGAAATAGTTTAATTTTTGCTAACAGGTATACAGGGCGAGTCATTAATAATGGTAATGGTAGTTTAAAGGCAGATTAACGTCAAAATAAATCGATTGAGCCCAACATTAACAATAAGACGAAACCTACAACAACTGAAAATTTTATTATGCGACCACCAGCGACTTCAATGCACTTTCTTAGCCTCTTATTTAAATTTTGTCTGACGTTGAATAAAGTTCTATGTTGCTTCATAATATTAACAGATTCTTGAATCTTTTCCCACATTTGTTCTCTACTATTAACAATGTTTTTGTAAACTAAAGATTTAATATAACCCCAAAAGTAAATAACCAGCGGATTTAAATCAGGGCTACGTGCAGGCCAATGATCTTCGCTGCCGCGTCCAATCCAACGATGCGGAGAATTTCTATTAAGATATTCTTTCACTCGCCGAGGGTAATGTGCAGGTGCACCATCATGCAAAAACCAGATGTTCTGCCGTAAAAGTAAGGGAATATCTTCAACAAGCAGTGGCAAGTCATTAATTAGAAAATTTTTATAAAATTTTCGTCGTTAAGTGGAGAGAATTCTACACCAAGTATTGATAGAGAACTTTTACTGAAAATGTACTTCTCTTGGCAGATGAAGATGTTCTAGTTCTCAAGGATGACTATTTGTCCAATTAAAAATACCTCGTCGGGCAAATGGAGTTTGTCCGTAAATAATATCTAATATATAAAATTCTCGTGTCATTTTTTGGATAAAATTTTTTATTTTTATTTTTTTAAGATGTGGCATTAAAAAATACATACAACTCTTAATTTTCGTCCTTCTATCACAAACCCCTATTTT
Source organism: Monochamus alternatus (assembly GCA_037114965.1). Classification (NCBI taxonomy): domain Eukaryota; kingdom Metazoa; phylum Arthropoda; class Insecta; order Coleoptera; family Cerambycidae; genus Monochamus; species Monochamus alternatus. The sequence continues at coordinate 4,080,492 of CM073426.1, read as the reverse complement.
TTAATAACCATTTTAGTAATTTAATCATTTTTAACCCTGGTCGATAACTGATCGATTATCACTAGATCAGTTATCCCCGCCAGGCATCTACCGGTGTCACTTCTCACCCAGTAAACAGCACGGAGTAGGGATGAGAACGAAGCCGGTCCCCTGTCTCTCTCACACAATAAGTCTTCTCTCACTCCCTACACAGTTTTCGACCATTATTATTGTGTATGAATCGAGCGTAGTAGTGACGTTTACAATTATCATTTTGCCTTCTAAATGTAATTCTCAAGTAAATTTATTAATAATTTGCTGGGCCATATTATATTTAACTGCCAAAATATTCGCTAGAAATAATTCATATGGCAAAACAACGTTTGCCGGGTCACCTAATTTTATTATAAAATGTTGGGTCATCATTTTGTTGTTGGCGAAGAAACTGTGCAAACCGTAACCTAGGTAGAGGGTCTTGTTGCGTTCAACATTTGTTGAACTGGAGTAAAATGATAAGGATACAATTTTTCTTTGTGAAGTATTCTGTTAACGGAAGACTGACTAATGCCAGTGGCTGCCGAAATTTGACGTATGTTTTCAGTAATTCGCACTAAAACATCATCTTCTTGGTCCGCTATTAATATTCTTTGGCTTTCCTCCTCTCTGGCGAAATGATCTTGTTTCACTTAATCTGTCGTACAATCTCTTAAATAGTCTATGATCAGGTTGTTTGTTATCTCGATATAATTCCAAGTACCTCGCTGCTGTACACCGACCACAAAAATTTTCTTGTATCACGTTTCTTATTTCGAAAAATTGTTATGACGGGGCATTTTAAATATAAAAAAATATCAATAAAAAAACACTACCGTCTAATTGAGTGGCATTGACAGAAACAATATGGTATTGTAGTGACAGCTTTCTACTTATTATTTCCACGCCTACTACTTTGGAAAAAATAATTTTCTAATTTAATTTCCGCCGATTCTCGAAAACAGTTGAGTTTATCGATTTGTAACATTTTCTTATTAAAAAATTCAAAAGTGTGACATACAAAAAGTTAGACATATTTTTACATCTACAGTACAGTATAATTAACGCCCCTAGTCGTGACCTCAACAGTGTTATTCGTAATTGCCACCTCAAAAACATAAGACTACAAATTTTCAGAACAATCGGTCCATACGTTCTTAAAATATATAACAAAAAATCGAAAACATTTTTTCAACTTTAATGCCCTGTAGAATGAAAAGGAGCAACAATTGTATCATTATTAATGACTCACCCTGTATATTGGCCAAATAATGAATTACAAGTACTTTCATTAATGAGCATTCCACTAAATGAATCTAGGATAAAGTCGTCAGTATTATTATTAGAAATTTATTGGAAATAATAGGTAGAGCCGAACAGCATTTTAGTACAACTACTTACCCTTATTTTGTCCACAAAAATACAGCTATTGGTTAATAATTTGTCGGATGGGATTCCGTTATATTTTGTTTATTTCTCTCAGTTTCGCCAATTTAATGGTGAATCAGAAAAAGAGTATGTTAATATTTTGGAGGATAAGTTTGCTAAATGTAAACCCACCAGCAAGCGTGGCAAACTAGCAAAATATACGACAAGCTCTGAGTGGCACGTCGTACGTTGCTACGTCGCATCCATGCCACGCGACTATGGTGTCCATTTGATACTATAGCCACAGTTTATTATACAGTTCGTCGAATGAAGGTTCCAGAGGGTGTGGCTAAATCGCGGCTAAATGCGCAATGAACACCAATGAAATTCATATGTACATGACGAAGTGGGAGAAATTCTATTTCTTGACAAATCGCCGTGCCCCTTGAGCGCGCGAATGTGCGCGGCTAAATGCGTAGTCGTCGCGTGAAGACGCCGGACTGATGATATAGGTTTCAAAACATGTAGCAAGTTGCACGTAGCACGCATCTTCGGTCTGAAAGCCCATTAACGCCATGTTGCTGTAGCTCGTAATAAGCCAAGAGAAAAAAAATTAAACTTGGATGAATTGTTTCAGCTGCGAAAAAATCTCTTCAAGGCGGGCTGTCCGCCGTAAAAAGGAAGTTTAACAGCTAAATGCAGAGCGAAAAGTGTAGATGTTTAAAGTAAGCTTACGTTTCGCTTTTGTCACTAACATTTATCCATGTTGCTGTTGTTCAAAGCCTTGAAGGGGAATTTATTGTGATTTTTTTTATGAATAAAGAGTTTGAGGGAGAGGTGCTTTTTCTTTTCTTTCAAAGCTCCATATACAAAGTGTCTCAATTTTACTGTAATTGCAGGATATTTCGAAAACTACAAGAGATAGAAGGATGCGGTTTTCACGACGCTGCCGCAATCAGAATTTTCGTAGACCTAATATTTGAGATACAGGGCAAAATTGAAAAAAAACTGCTTTTAAGGGATTCTTTGTATCTCAGAGAATAGCTGAGATATAGGAATGGTGAAAATTGCTTCTGATAGAGTTTTGTGATTTCTCTGCAGTCTTTTTTAAAATATGACCTAAACATACATTTTTTTTTTAAATGGACCACCCTGTCTGTTTTTATGCGTTTCAATTGCAATATTTGTTTCCTTAATAATGATATATAATAGTTGTTGCTTTATATTTTGGAAATTGCCTAAAATCGTTAAATTCATAAAACGGATGCATTTTTATACAGGGCGTGCCAGAAAGAATGGATCAACACTAAGCTGGAGATACTAGACACCAAAATATGTTTTGATTTACCTAAGAATACGGTGAAACTAGCGCCCTCTAGAAGCTACGTCAAAATAACCGTCAAATTCGTAATTCTCACACCAAAAAACCCAACACTACCAATTTTCAGAAGTCATGCTATCGGAACTTTTTCAATTATTGAGAAATTTCAGAATAAAATTTAAACCTTGAACATCCTGTATTTCTTAAGCCAGAGACAATCGTACAAAGCATGATAAGCTCAAACATAATATTTTGGAGTCTAACATCTCCAGTTTAGAATCCTGACCTAATCTTTTTGACTGATTGTATAATTATACAAAATTGGTTCATAAACTCTACAAACGTTACCTAAAGAAAAATGTGTGCAAAATAAACAGTTATTTAACAATTACTTTTATGCTATATCTAGCGGATCTTTAGCACTATAATTAATAATATTATATAATATGATGTATCTTGTTAATAATATTAATTAATATTGAAAAAAAATTAAAACCCAAAATACATACTTCTATTTATCTATATTTTACAATTTGACTATTTTCATGATTAATATTTAAAACCTTCTTCAGAGAAAAAATATAAACAGTTTCTAAATATTTTTTCAATATTAAATAATTTTCAACCGTTTTTTATTTGCGTTGTTTTTTTTTTCTTATTCATCATTTTTTATATTTATTTTGTTTATTGCTTTTTTTTCAAATGTTATTCAATTATTTTTTGAATAATTAAAGCGAATTAATTCATACATCAACTCTATACTGTTATATAAAAATGCATGGCCGACTTTGAGCCACGCCACATCAGTTTTAGTAATTTAACGTTTTTTGACAATTTCCAACATATAAAGTAACTGCCTAACATTTTATCTACAACGTAAAATGGTACTATACTTTTTTCATTTAACAACTTTTATATTATTGAAAGCGTGAATAAATACAATAAATCCCTTACCTAGAAGCTAAACTTATGTTCAATTAACCGTATATTTTACAATAAGGAGGTTAAATATAAAATTGCGAAGTTTAGGCAACCAAATATACAGAATTGGCAATGAATTACACAAAATTCCCTAGGAACAGGTAAGCTGTCTGTGAACTGCTCAGTTATTTCATATTCATTTTAAAATATCCTAAATATAAAGTAACGTCATATTAGACGTAGAAGTACGCCATTGAACTCTACATAAAAAAGTCTAACACAGGCAATTTTCACCATATCTCAGCTATTCTCTAAGATACGAGGAGTACCTTAAAAAAAGTTGTTTTTTTTTTTAATTCCGTCTGCAGCATCTTGAGTTTCTCATAAAAGTAGCCCAGCAAAGCAAATGCTTATTATAAAAGCTGGTGGAACAATTTAGCCGGAAAAAACTAATGTCAGATTTGTAGGGAATTTTCCAGGGCTTAGAAAGGTGTTAAATTTGAAGAAAACTAAATATCCTGTATCTTGAAATTGTTGTTGATCTTCAAATAAAAAATATATATTATCAAAGATGCAAAGAAGCGGTGAGTTTTTATTAAAAAAAAAGAACAAAAACGAAGTGACGTTACATCAATTCTCATCATTTATTACAATACAGAAACCACCAGAGCCTACTAATAATTTTAGAGTCGTAAACGGTCTGTCGGAAGGTGGTTGTGCATGCAGAGCTACAATGCGATACTAACAGTGCTTGTTTGCGATTGTAGAAATACGGATTGTCTGCCCTGATAAGCCCTACACTCAACTATCCACGAATTCGCAGGGTTCAGGTATGCCTCTTTTTACAGTAATAATTATAACTAGCCCTAGGAGCTAACTCGCTACTTACTAATCTTACCTACTACTTCTAATACTCGTATCGTAGGACCAAAGTGTCTAGTAGAGAATCTTCCACGTTTAAGGCATTGTATTTTGGGCTTTTATATGAGAAGTTGTGTAATACAGACCTACCTAACGCTGTGCATGACTTTTGGGAGTTACTATACTGTATTTTCCATGTATAAACCAGTGGTACTTGGTGCTCTTGTAGTTCCTTCTAGTTGTTTGGTGGTCACTGGTATACGGCCGTGTTTTCATTGGCGGTACTAATTTCCCTTTTATTTTCACAGCTCGACGACAAGAGATCATTAAGATGACCGAACAGCTTATAGAAGCCATAAATACTGGCGATTTTGAGGCGTACACGTAAGTAAATCATTTCAGTAATAACGTCATTGCATTTTTCACATTTAATAACGAGTTGATCCTGAAATTACATAGCACGTGTTAATCAGAGCGTTTAATATTATGTTACATAGTGCTCTATAACAATTTAAATTGTTGTTTACTTAAGATAACAATGAATCGATACATCATAGGATATCTGCCCCCTTTGAGGTGTTTTAGTGCATTTTTATGTTAATGCAAACAATATCAGTTTGCACACTGATGTTAATTTAATTTTTTTGGTCATTCCGAAGTAGGTAAACATTTTATCTACAAGATAAAATGGGTACTAATACTTTTTTTATTTGAACAACTTTTATATTAGAAGCATGAATAAAGACAATAAATAGCTAGAATGAACTTATGTTCAATTAACCGTATATTTTAGAATAAGGAGGTAAATATAAATTGCGAATTTTAGGCAACCAGATATACGAAATTGGCAATGATTAACACAAAATTCCCTAGGAACAGGTATGCTGTCAGTGAAGTGCACAGTTATTTTATTTTCATTTAATTTGGAAAAAATTGTTTACTAACTATACAAATAAATAACGGAAATATACATATCATGAAATATATGTATTGTTGTATGATTTTCGTTCTCTTTATTAAATATTTCATAAATTAAAAGTTTAAATTTTGTGTTTGTTTCATTATGTTGATTTTTTTTCAGAAAAATTTGTGATCCACATTTGACAGCTTTCGAACCAGAAGCAATGGGGAACTTAGTAGAAGGAATGGATTTCCATAAATTTTATTTTGATAATGGTAAGATTCATGCCTTTCTGTAACCATTTGTTTTGATTATGTTTATATTTTCTAACGAATTCTACAAATTGTTGAGTTTCATTCGAATATTGATCTTTTTTCTAATGTATCGAATTTATTTCAGTCCTGGGAAAGAATTGCAAGGCAGTTAACACAACAATACTAAATCCACATGTACATTTACTAGGTGAAGACGCAGCATGCATCGCTTATGTACGATTGACCCAGTACATGGACAAGTGAGTACAAACACTTTTATTGTAAATTAAAAAGGTTGTAACACCTACTAAAAAAATACTACTACTACTATAATTTTATAAATACGTCATGTATAACCATCTATCTGGTACTGATCCATCAGTATTGTCGTCATAATTGTCACAAGCAGATTCATATTGTAAACAAAGAAATAAGTTTAACAATACCGTAAGTTCACCACATCACCACTAATAATTACGACATTACCATAGTATTTACACTATGTATCTGACATACAAATGCTACAAAAAGTAAAAAAAAACCAGAAGAAATAAACACCTGTTTATATCACCAACAATGTCACCTGCACATATATCCACGGAAACAAACCGCGCTGAATGATGTGTAACGTCACACCAATGATATCGCGTGATAATACATTTCAAACCAATATAAAATTCAAGCAACTTCTCCACTGTTTGCATTAGACATTTTTGTTCTTTTTGGTCAGAGATACAAGTTTTCCAGTATTGACACTCATATTCTGGACACCCTGTTGTGTGTCATTCAACTTGTTTGAATTTTTTTCGTGGCCACCAATCGTAAAAATATAACTTTAGCAAATCTTTTTGATAAAGTAAAAAGTAGAGTACTTTTTTATGCATAGTGAAACTGCTTTAGGTCCGCTAGAAAATTTTGAAAAATAAAATTTTTGAAACCACTAAATGGCATAACGCTTGACTAGCGCCCTCTGTGCCACTTGGTAAAACTTCTAAATTCTAACAAAAACAATATTTTGAAGCTAATTTCAGTCACTAAAATTTAGAATTGCGGAAAAAAAAATTGACCACTTTTATAAACTATAGTCAATATAAAATAAGTAGGTGGGACCAGAAGTATGCGCAAATTATTTAGTAACTTCTCACGAAAAGACCCACTAATGTAGTTCCGTTGCAGGCATGGCCAAGCACACACCCATCAGTCAGAGGAGAGCCGGGTGTGGCACAAACGAGATAACAAATGGCAGAACGTCCACTTCCACCGCAGTGGAGGTAACGGAGGGGCTGCGTTTGGATTTAGTTCACATAAATAGAACAGTTAGCTAGATTAACCTGGAAGGCCCGCCAGTTGGGTCCGCTAAAAGCCATATAAACTATCATGTTTACTGTGAAATCTATTTGTGGTGATGTGTGATTCTCATGTTTTTCATTTTTATATTAATTTGTTATGTTTCACATGAGTATAACCTACTTCTCTACCACGTACTGTACGTATTATACATGTTACCAGCTGTTACTCCATATAATGTCGATGCCACCAGCCGATCCATTCCTTTGAACTACTTCTCTCGAAATAGTACAAGAATATCGGAATCGTACACTTCCAGACCTTGAGATTCGCAAACCATCTCCACCTCCGACAATCGCATTATATGGAAGCAAGTTTGATATAGATTGCCTTCAACTTTGTATTAATATAGGCTTGCCACTATGTGAAGGTTGATATATATAAATATAGCAACCGTTTTGAGACGGCAGCTTATACGCAGCACACCAACATAATTGTACTAAGATATAAAGTAACTTAGCCAAATGAATTTAGAGGATATAAAGAGTTTAATTTATTTACACAACAACCGGAACTTTTAAAGGAATTAATTTTATAAGCTAGTTATCATCGGTGCGAAAGTTGTTTTATATTTGTAAATTATTGTCTTCTTGTGTACGTGGTCGTCATCCGCCACCGTATTTCAGTTTCATTTTTATCGTAGAATTTACAATAATTCGCCGGAATCAAAATTATTGACTTATCAAATTTGACAGTTATCAAGATGTCAATGGCATATACATAACCTAAATCTTAATATAACATTCACAAATAAAATTTGATTTTGTTGGCAGTCGAATCTTTTGCTCTCTTTCACGATATTTCAAAAATAAACTCTATACACAACCGTACTCATGTAGATTTCATTATGTCTTTTGGACATGGATAAAATCACAGTTGTACTGCCTTATATTTAAATCTAGGTAAATTATTTTTTTAATTTGCTTTTAAATAAAGTTTTCTAATTTCTTAACTACTTACTCGAAATACCTAGTCAAACATATAAATGTAGCGTTAATAATCGTTTTACAGTACTTTCAATTTACCTTTCTCGCTCTAGGTGGCTCTATTTTAACCTATTTTGACAGAAACTGAATCACTAGCGTTCCTACGTTCTTTTCTATAAGAGCGAATTTGTATATCAGCGTGTTTTTAAGATTATGATGTAATAGTTTACAAATCTACTATGATGGATATCGCACGTGGCTTTAAAATTAAGAATTTTTACTAGCATTTAAATTGCCCGTTTATACAGTATGTTGCCTTTACCAGACGCAAGAGAATGGTAATTTTTTTCAACAAAATTTTAATCTTGTTTAAAAAATTAAAGTTTGTGAAATTTTAATATATTTTTCTCGATTATAATTCGCTTGCGACGAGGTCCTCGACACATCCTGTGCATACGAGTAACGGAAAATATTTTGGAAATATTACTTCCATTTGACTGTTTTAAGATAAAGTACTATTGACATGTTTTTAGCTCTCTTAACATATATTTAAATAAATAATATGTAATCACTATGTATATCTAATTTTCACATTTTTGGTCATTTCCTACGTCTCGACGGGTCCCTCCGGCGTTTCCAAACGATAAAAGTAACGAAGTAAAGATAATCAAAGCCGGAAACTGTAAAATATATTTGTATAAGTAATAAAAGTCCAACGACACATAACGAAGAGATCCGAATGTTGGAGGGCCGCCGTCGAATAACAGCTTTTTTAATGTATTTGCTGCGATTATCGAATTTAAAAAAATTATCCACTACATGTTAGAATAGTTCTCCTTTTTAGTGAATTTGTAGTTATAAAATTATAACAAAGTGGTTAGTAAGTCATTCTATGAATTGACTTTAAAAGATACATTTGGGCCTAAGTGTTGATTCCTTTATCTTCTCAAGAAAAAAAATTATAGGCATTTATATCTCGCCAAATTATAAGATTCTTTCGGAAAGGGTATTTTGCTACGTAACAAATTTTGCAATTCGAATTATTAAAATAGAGGGTAATAAAAAATGTCCATAATTTTTTGCGTCTTTGTTTTCAACTGTTTTGTAATAACAATATTTAAACAATGTGCAGTAAAAACTTAGTCATATTAACCTTAAAGTATTAAAAATATTTTGTTAGTACAAAAAATTATCCCCTTGGTTGAAAATCGAGCTTACATTATCAGTCTTCGTAACAGTTGATATTTTTATTATTTCGAATCTTGTACTTATTTTTTATGTGATACAATTTTTTTGTTATTTTTATTTCAGGAGTTTGAATCTCTATGTAGAAGTGGGCACTTTAACTGGCAAATGTCAACTGTCAAAATATTGCATCAAAAACAAAACACAAACCTGTCAGTGGGAAAATTTGACATCTTACTGACAAATATTTGCTGATTGTCAAGATATTGTTAAAATGTCCGCTTAATTGTTTTTATTGTTTAAATCAGACACCTTGGCTCTCTAAATCAATACATATTTAGCAATCTGTTTAAAATCTTTTTACGATCGATGAACATATTTAACAAAGTATTGAATGCTTTTATATTTGAATATTCGTCACTTTTTGAATGGTTTCATTCGAATGGCTATCAGATCTGTTCCTCTAACTATATCATTTGTTGCAAATGACAGGAAGTATATCAATTAAAAATGCACGTCTCGACAGACGAGCGTCGTCGAAAAAAGAAGAAACGTCTGCATATGATATGTGATAAAAACAAGAGCATATTTGTGCAATTCCTTATTGTAAGTGTCATTTCGATGAATAATATAAATTAATTTATAAACTGTGTGTTTGTACAATTCTTTACATAATAATAGTTTTAATGTTTTCGTGCAATATATGATACTAGTGTTTTTAATATGTAAGTTCACATTTGCTCATATACTTAATTTTTTGTTAACCTAATTTTTGTGGATCATATTATGTAGCTGACGTTTACGTCTGGCACACAGGTCATGATTATAATTGTTTACTGTCTCCAGTGCCATTTTTTTTTTTTTTTTGTATATTACAAGTTTATATTTTTTATTTATTTCGTGATGTGGTACGTTTAAAACTGTGTAAACCCGTTTCAAATGTATATATATAAAGAATTATGAATTTTGCTTCTATCGATTTATAATAATGTAATGTATGTTTTCCCCTTTACAATCAAGTGTTTGAGTAAAGACCACTTTTATGGAAAATTAAATTGAAAATAATGATTAACTTGTGTTTCAATAACCTCCCAAACTGACGTTATCATAAATGAGGTGGCAAACGATAGATGGAGCCATTATTCAGTATACTCATACTGTGACATACTGTCCGTTGTACTCATTACTATTTTTACAAGTGAGTCCATAGTTAATTGGCCAAAAATTATAAAATTAGTGCAATTTTTACAAAACTAGAATATATTTGACTTATTTTTATTGTTGAATATTTATTAACGTGATTTAATGAATAGTAATGACACAAAGTCCGAATTTAAAGTCCTAACCTAATAGCTGTTTTACACAATAGTTATTTAATAACTAAGAATTTATTTGTAAAGAAATTGATCAATGCCACAATGTATTGAGGACTGCTTTATACATTTCAATTGTTTTATAAATTCATCAACACAATTAGGTTAGTATTTAAACACAGATACAAAATGTAACTATAGTTGATGGCCAAAAATTTAGAGTGACTAACTGCTAGCTTGTAGACCAGCGCCACGGGTGAAGCGTGTGAGTAGCAACATTTCAAAGGCGTACTAAATTTGAATGCGATCAGATATAAAAAAATATACAAAAATGATAAAAATAATTGCATTATATAACATCCATTATTTTTAGTAGAAACAGTGATATAACAGTTTTTGCCAATTTCGAAGCGTTAGATAATAAAAATAATGAGAATTATTTCAAAATTAAAAGTTTTTATCTTGTATTATCGATTACCCAAGGTCGAAAATAATAGAGAGTTATTAATTCACAACACAGACATGAGTACGGATGGTGAGGATGGCATGATTACCTAAGCGTGCCACTTGAGAAGAATTAAAGCACACAAAACTATCAAAAATAAGTTGACGTCGCCTGAACCTAGCACATCAACAATTTACTTTAAATGTGCCACATGTATCACCCTCTCTATGCCTTCCTTTTGGGCAGTGATTGCCCACCACCACCCACTCTACACCTACCTGATGCGCACTCCGCGGATATCACACTTAAACCTTCTCCTCATGGACGCGAAATTCACGGATTTTTGCACGAATTTTGCAACAGCTGTCTTAATTATTTATGGTCGGAAAATCTCTACTTTTGACAAAATTGTGAAACTGTCAAAAACTTCAAATATTATTCGTCCTTTCATTATTATGTGGTATTAATAAATTTGTTTTGAGCTTCTGACAATCTACCATGGCAGTTTCATGATGATTCTGCATTTAAAAGGGCAAAAGGCTTTAGAATACATACACACTATTTACTATTGGTTACTAGCACTGTCACTATAACAGTCACACTTTAACACTTATTATATCATATCGTACCGCTTTCCACTTGACCTTCATACGTCCATGTTTCGTCAAAATATATTCTTCGATCCAGATTCTGATTTTTTAATATTTTAAATTTCTTCGCCATATTACTATTTCGTCTTTTTCTATCAGTATACTCTTTTCAATTTCATTTATACGGACTAAGTTTCATCTTGTAAGATATAGCAATCGAATTTTTTTTTGTCAAAAACTTATTTTAAAAATACAATCTTTCTTTTGCGAATTTCCATCACTTTCCGTTTCACAGTTGTACTTCTTTACCACTTTTTTATTTGCACACATATGCTATTCATGTACAATTTTGTTAATGAAATACATATTTTAACATCACTTATACTCATTTTGACCTCGTTCTCTAAACTTTTCATACATATCATCCGATATTCCTTACTTGTTAAATTAGGACGATTTTGAGAATACGTTGAAGAGCTTGAATTATTCTCCATTCTTAAGAACACAAAATCACTAATAAAATTAATTACATTCATAATTAAATTAGCGAAAAGATATTCCCTATATAGCGTTGGAAATGAAACAGTTGGATCCGACAAGTCGTCGCAGCCAATCAAAAGCTGTAGCGCATGCGTACTTACTGCAGCCGAAGCTGTGTAATCAAGTATGCTCTCAGAGATATGCAACACATGATTTTATAGAAAAAATATATGGGCTGTATGTATATTTTTTTGTGTTGACTGTTATAAATTGTGAACAGGTTTATAACATGAGTCACTCTACAATTTTGGACATCGACTATAGATATGCCTAAGATTGACCAATGAATTAGAGAAAATAGTACACTAAAATCCGCAACTTGTAAACACATTTGGTCCCGTCTTACCTAATTTCTCACTAACACAAATATTTCTTGTTCTTGTTCATTTTGAACTCTTAAATTATTGACAGCAGATATTATACTTTCACATAAATCATCAATAGTGTCCACTTCAGTGCGATACATTTCAGTTTTTAAATATCTCTACAAAAAGAAGTCCAAAGGATTTAAGTCAGGAGACTGTGGTGGCCATGGTACCAGTCCTCCTCGTCCAGTCCATCGTATCCCTTGCACTTCATTAAGGTATTCTTGAATATTTTGTCGAAAATGAGAGTGTGTTTACAAAATGTTAATTAAACTCTTTTGGATTTTGCATAAATCTAAGAAATCGAATATTTAAAATTTTTACATAACTATTAATATTGTTATTCATTTGTGGAATTTTGTAATTTATTTATTTTTTGTTTAATTTATGCTAATGAAATCTAAAAAAATATTATGAAATACCCCTTGCGCATAATGGTGAAGGGATTAAGTTTTGATCTGTTTCTAACACAAAATATTTCACATAATTTTATTAACATTAAACGCACAAGTTGTTTTGAAAACGTGCTATTTTGAAAGAAATGTTAATTTTGAATCATTAGGGTAGGGATATGACTTAAGAGAGCACGTGGACAATCTTATTTCTTCTTTACGTGGGCTCGCTTCAGGCTGTGGGTCCGTGTTTCATGGAACAATCGGAACACCGGTAATTACGGCACTGGTAGTGACCCATAAAGCTTTTTAGGGTGGCAAAAGTGGTACTCAGAACGTAAAGTTTTTAGCACTTATAAGACTCTGGTGCCAAAACGGCACATTTTCATTCCTAGCATATATTTTCACGTCTCAACCTCCCCTACTATGTTCCGAAGTTTGTAACCTTTTTGTTGAAACATCCTGTATGTTTGATAATGTAGAATTATAACCTATCAGGGAATCTTTACGAATGTATGTATTTAATCCAAAAATCAGACATCTACAAGTAGTAGTAGGTGTTTTAAACACCTTGTATATTTAATTTTTTAGACGTTAGTACCTAAAGACAGTACTGACGTCAGAAATTCCGTCTTATGTGAAATATGGGATCTTAAGAGAAATCAATTTCTTTGGTAATAATCTTTTTCAGTTCTAATATGTGGACAGTAAATAAAATTTGTAACACGTTTTCCAATTGTGGGAAATAACAACTATTATTAAACAAAATAATATTTTATTTTTCAAAAAAAATAAATTATGATTAACGCAACTGATAAAAAAATGTTCATGCAATACATCTAATTATCACAATCGGTGAAACAATGAGACCTAGAGTACCTTTTTCTAAAACGTACCCCATGTCGTCGTACACAAATTCAATATTATACACAATACAACTTTCATCAAAAAAATATACAATTTGACCAACTCAATGATGGCGTCTATAAATAATTAAACCTTAACTTACAATGAACACTATAATCTATTAAATCCAACTATATACGTTCCTAGTTCTTTCTGTTCATCATGTATTGATTCACCATGGTGTATATCAAACCCAACGTTAAAGAACCCACTGCAGCACCCTGTGCTCCTACACGGAGGTGCATTAGGTACACACTAGTACTCATCTTTCCCCTATTTTTAAAAGCGTACGCCCCATACGCCACTGCAGCCGTGCACACTCCAATAGCTGCAATTAATAAGTAAAATTTTTTTTTAATAATTTGATAATAATGTTTTTAATTGATGAATGAAATGCTCACACAGAAATAGTTAAATAATTGTGAAAACTTCATAAAATATGATTGAAAGATGTTTTATACATTTTTTATTGGAATATTGTGTTAAACTAACCTCTGTGGACTAATGCCCCTACTAGTATTGCTTTACAACAATCCATATATTCTTTGTTATTCGTTATTATTAGTTTTTGTAAATTTTTTACTGTATTGTAATAGTATATTACATACCTAGGGGGGAAGTAGATCATTACAGCCCAGGCTTTGTTAGAGCTAAAAGCCGTGGCTGGAATGATCCTTCCCGTGTGGTATGTATACTATTTTATTCACTATCACTTAGTTTCAAGCTTTTAAAAACATTAATTTTAAGAAAATTTGTTATCATATTTTTTGACAAAAAAACTCCATGAAACTGTTGCTAGGCAATATTACTAGTTTATTGGTTTTGACGTCAAAAAATATTCTTTCCGTTACGAAATTTTAATTTTTTTGCTTAAACAAGTACATAATGTCTGATTTTGAATTAACCTGTACTCCTCCGGAAGTCCGAGAAGCTGTGGATACTGCGCTTGACGGAATAATTCCGAAGAACAGCAAAGAAAGGTACGAGAAAAATTTTTCGTTTTACATTAAATGGTGAACAATTAAGGATGTGCAACATACTTCAGAAACGATACTGCTTGCATATTTTGTTGAAATGGGTAAAGAAAGTAAAGCTTCAACATTATGGGCTCGATATTCGATGTTGCAAGCATTTTTGAAAAGGCAGAGGCAAGGCTGGATATAAACCTAAAAAATCCAATGTTCTCTCAGAAGAAAACATCAATGTTTTCTAAAATAAGGCTCCAGAGGAACATCTTGTTCAAAAGTTAATATTTCTACTATTTAATTCATATCAATTATGCATTTAATGGTATATTTTACTTTAAGGTTGCTTTAATTATTGGCATATCTGGCGCTGCAGACGCCATGAACTCCTAAATATGAAAATGGGTGATCTGGAAATTTTAGAAAAGAGCATAATGATAGTTATTCCTGTAACAAAAATCTACAGTTCCCGAACATTTGCAATTACAAAATCGGAATGGATAAAAATAATAAAGCAATACTATGATCTTCTTTAAAATTAGAAAACGCTCACGGGTTTACGGGACATTGTTTTAGACGTACTTCAGCTACATTGCTAGCAAATACAGGTGGAGACATCCTACAATTAAAAAAATTATGAGGAAGGAAATCCAGCGCCGTTGCCGAAGGATACGTGGAGAACTCGTTACATGGTCAGCCTCTTTGTCAACTTCCGAAACCCAATACAATGTTAAGCAACAACATGAGCTTACATTAAGGGTTCACAGTAATGAGAATTCAAATGTTACAATTAATATTTACAATAATTCACATTAGTTTTGGTTCTTAACTTTTTAAATAAATAAAAAACACAAATAAATACTGCCTATAATAATTATGTTCATAAAATACAAAACTTAGTAGTAGAAGATCCCTTGAGTTTTTGGTCTTTTAACACAACAAAAAAAAAATACAACAAGAATTCCTGGTTCACTTGTGTACAACAATAATATGACAACCCTAATTCTATAATAAATAAGTTTGCTGAATTTTTCTGTAGTGTGTATACAGATAATAATCATGATACATTCAATTTTGCATTTAATAGCTATACATCAAGTTTGAATATTTACGCATCAGAAATAATTTCAGCAATCTCCAGATTGAAAAATAAGATGACATCTGGTCCTGATAAAATTCCGTCTTATTTTGTAAAGGATTCTGAATACATATATTAGTTCAGCCTCTAGCAGTTATTTTTAACTTGGCTTTAAGAACGGGTACTTTTCCGTTAAAAACTCATCTAAAGATGGTGATGCGTGCAAATTATGTATTAGAGTGAATTGAAAGTTATTGTCAGATTTTGTACATTTTGTTTACAATTTGTTGTTTGCAATTCTCACAAAAAATTCAGGCTGTTTTGATTAAACGCTGATAGTTTTTAGTCTTTAAAGTATTATGCCTTATTTTTTATATAGAAGTAAGGTAGCACTCTAATACATAATCTGCATGCATCATCTTTGGATGAGTTTTTAACGGAAACGTTGTTCCTAGAGACTTCAATAAGGGGTACATTTCTTAAGTAGAAAAGGTAAGCGAAAATGTTTTTTATTCCAAAATGACATACACCATGGCACAAAAAAGTTGAAGCGTTTTAAAAGGAGATACAGCCAATTGTGCATAAAAATTGAATTTCCGGTCCCAAGAAACCTCCGCATACAAAATTTCATGAATTTAACTCAAAGTAGTCAAAAGGTATTAAAGAAAATATATATATATTTTTTAAATTTGACATCCTAAACGAAATCTTTGCAGACTTAAGTTCATAGGAAATTTTTTTCTTAAAATTGAACGTAGAATAACATACTGAAGTATGTACATCTCCTCCTGAAACACCGTGTATAACTTTATTAATACTAATTATAAAGCAATTTTGAATTAACAAATATTTTTACAATACAGTAAAAAATTATTTATTTAAACTATCATAAACCAGTGACTGTTCAATATGTGATAGGAAAGGTTAATCAGAAAATTACATGAATTCCAAGAACCAATTTAAGCTCAACATGACACGATCACATGCTTGGTCTGTATACGGCACTCAAATTGTAAATTAATGCAAACAATTTAATAGACTTACATATTATGTACTGTCTACAGTTTTATCTGAACTACTACTAAGGGATTTACTTGTATTGTACTTTAGACCGTCTTATCTAGAACAAACATGTTAATATTGGGGGTTTCCATATCTTCTTACTCAACCGGTTGTAATTTTCTTGGAGTAAAAATTACATAAAAATAAACTTCTATTATTAATGAATTCGTCATTTCAGCAGACTGACATTGATCTAGCTATAATTGAACATTTAGATACCATAAACTGCCTGTTACTGCACTAATTTTATCCCAAATGAGGGTCTGTCAAGGTACCTACCTACTAAGTTCATTTTAAATCTAATAAATTTTCTAAATTTTGTAGGAAAAAAAATACTTTTCTGATATATCTATACAAATAATTCAATTTCAAATCTGAATTGATATGATCTATAGGATAAAAAGACGATATATATCCTTATTTATATCTTATCTATTTTATTTTGTATTTAATGTACAATAGGGGCATTTTTATCACAATTAAAAACCATATGTGTAAATTATTCTAACGTTGAATTAAGTAATGTATTCAATTTTGTAATTTCTTGCATCAAAATGTCTATTCTGTCTAATTCTTTCATGAACAATATGCCATTTTTTTAAAGATGGATTTAATAGTGAACAATTTTTAATTAGAGGATATAGTGTTTTGCAAAATGAAGAAAAAGTTACTTACCAATGGGAAAGAATGGAGTTTCTTTAGACTTCCTCACTAGCCTGTCCGACTGGGACTCTTGTTCGAAATATATGCTCTTTTCGCTCATGGTGGCGGCTAGAAATTAATACACAGTATGAAATCAACGAATATAATCGCAAAAACCGAATATATTAGCACTGTTACAGGAATGTCGAAAATGTTACATCACTAAGACCAAAAAAAACCCAACAGGAGACAAGGTCGCAAATTATTAAAGCAAAGGTAAATCATATGAAACTAAACTAAAACTCACTTAAGGACATGATTAATGTGGATTAGGACAAAGTAAAATAAAACTAGCTAGTCGCAATTGGTGGTAATTACCGCAGCTCTCTAATCGGTAGACCTAACCTCTGAACTGATTCACTGAATGGAGCGAAAGTGACACGGAGACGTATGTATCGACCTTGGACTTGCGCGTGATGTCTGGTTGACGTCAGCAGAAGGTGTCCTCCACATGAGCGTCACACGCAGGGAATTTGCCAGAAAATTACAAAATATTAAATACGAAGGTAGAACTTTTCCACAGGTTATACAATTAAATTTAATTACTCTTTGGATATACCTTAATAACTAGAATGCCTGAAACTCAAATATGCTTTGTAGTGACTAGAACAACAGATTCTGTTGCGTCACAATAAGAACACTGAAAAAAATCACGTACCTCCTTAACTTCAAACCATACAGGCATATGCTTGTTCCTATATATTTAATTCTTCAATATTGGTTAAATACCTAATATAGTGAACTCAATATGACATCAAACAAAAATACCCTTTGTTGTTGTTTATACATGGCGTCCGGGAAAATGTGGGAAATCTCTTGGATACCGATAGAACATGAAAAAATTAGATGACAAGTTCCTATAATTTTTCTTCCTACAGGCCCTCCCTACGGAGATATATGTCCCTGAAGGACGCCGCTGGAAATCGGTTTTTCTTAAGTAACTTATAAAGTACTCAATATAATTTAATAAAAATTTAATGTGATGAACACTATTGTAAGGACCTCTTAAAATAGTGTTTTTGAGACATTTTTAGCTATTTTAGTTTACCAGGGGCGTACTATGCTTTACAACTTAATGCCTAAATTTTTAACACCCTGTGTGATAAAGACTTTAAAATAATAAATCTGGGTTGCTTAATAATAATTAGGAATAATAAACGAATTTGTTTTATTTTTAATAAAAAGGAGCTTAATTTCTATTGTTTTTTCTCAACAACAAAGTGCAACAACGGGAAAGTTTCAATTTAAGATGTTTAATCCGAAAAACTACAAAATTAATAAAAACGCAGTGGTGTCCCAGGAGGCACCTTAACGAAATTATTGAAAATCTTCATAAGAGGGTTCAACATGCAAACATAGGTCGAACTTCTTCTCGAAAGCGGTTCATTTTATCGACAATAAACAAGAGTATCTTTTTTTAGTCTAAGTTTGAAGCTACCCAGTTTTATTATTTTAAAATCTTTTTCATACAGGGTGTTACATATTTAGGTTTTAAGTTGTAAAGCTTAGTCCGCCTTTAGTAACCTAAAAAAGCTGAATATGTTTCAAGGACAATATTTAAAAGTTATTCAAGAAAAACCGATTTCCAGTGGCATCCTTCAGATACATATCTTCGTAGGGAGAGCCTGTAGGAATTGATACGAGGCATAACGTTTTTCTTGTAAAAATACATAATAAAACAACATCGGTTGATTGAGGCATTTTTTGCAAATTGCATAAGGCAGTCAATGTATAAGTTTGGCAGAAAGTTGCAAAAAACATGAAAAATACGTAAAACGGTTGCATGCCTAAAAATTATTTTCGTAGAAATTAAAAAATCTGAAAGTAAAAGCTGAAGAAATGTACACAATGATTAAGTGTACAGTAACACTTATTTCCAATTTTAAATCAGAGAAGTGTAGGAAAATTCACCAGGTGCTCAGATAGGTACTACGAAGCCCTAGAAGGGCCATGTCTACAATTTTTTAAGTTTAGACTATAAACTTTAATCTCTGAATTCATACTTTTAACTCTGAATTCAGACTTTAATCTCTGAACTTACACTGCTAACGAAATTATGGAACAAGTCTTTCTAGATAGAAAATTGGGATTTAGAGGAAATTAAACTTTACGATATTTGTCATCAACTATGAAATATTACAACATACTGTATAATTTTACTGTTTTTGATTCTAGAGACGATTTAAGGTGCGACTGTACTTGTTCTGGAAATGATTTAGATTTATTTCTGGATCTAGATTGCCGTGATGTGCTAACACCAATTTCCCGATTAAATTTGATTGTACCATTGTCATGGACAGTATTATTTAAGTATTGGGTGTCTAAATAACGTTGTGCCTTTAAAGCAGTTAGTCAGACATAAAAGTCTGAATTTAGAGTTTAGTCTGAATCTAAAAAAAAATTGTGAACGTGGCCCTTCTACGGCTTCGTAAGGTACCTATCTTTATCCTTTTTTTTTGTAATTTCAGAGAAAGAAAATGTCATGCTTGGGTAAGTAGAACACAAGAACTTAAGTTTGGCAAGCCTGTATAGATAATAAATAATAGTTGTACCAAGTATCAATTGTAAAATATTACTCATTAAAGAAAAGAAAATAGAAGTAGGTTTTTTACAATTCTTTTTAGAAACGTACACAAAAAATTATATTTTTATTCTTCTTATTAAATAAATAATCTCCAGCACTGCTTTTCGAAATTCTAATGATGCTATGCTTTGCTAAAGGCTAAAGGATTTACAAATACAAAAACACTTCAAGTGCAAGGTTACAAGTTTGTTTTGAGTCTAGTAGAATATAATTTTTAAAAGTGACACGAAACCTATTTTTCTACAAGGAAATCTATAAATAGGCAAAATATTTATAAAATCTCCCAGAAATTGGTAAGTATAGCTCATTTCTGTGGAGCGAGGAATGCAAAAACTTCGAAAGCTAAAGAAAACTAAAAAATCACTTACTTTTTAAAGTTTCGATCACAATCTTTTAATTTTTATTAAATATGTACTCACTTACCTTTATTTATGTTTTCTGCATACCGCATCGTGAAAATTACTGTAAAAAAAAGCACCCCTTACGTTCTTTTAAGTGAAACAAAAAATACGTGTATATAATTTTATTTTTTATAAAAAATAATTGCCATTATAAAGATTTTACATCTAGGTAAATATTGTAGGAACAAATTATATAAAAACATCATATAAAACATTTTTTATCTCACATATACAAAGAAATAATATAATTTACACATAAACGAAAGTATTAGGCATCACTATCGATAAACTTTTAACACGTTCAAGGAAATATTTTTTTACCCATTCACATCATAAAAATATAGTTTTTTGCAACTATACTTGTACGAAGAGAAAAGTTAGTCAAATCCGATAGTCAACGTGTTAAGATCGATTCACAACTTAAAAAACTTGCGTTTAAGACTACATATATAAAATATATATCAAACAATTTATAATACAACGATTATTAACAATTTACTTGTCTAGGACAATGTAAAATAAATAACCTCTAAAAATCTCCTAGTGGAATATAAGGTTTACCTCCAACCGAAATATCTTACATTTTAAATGCCTATTAGGTAATACGTTGGGATAACATGACGAAATCTAAGCACTTGATTGGCAGTTCACCAGTCTGACGAGAATTAACAAGTGTTAATACAAAAACAAAAGATCGTTTTGACTTTCGTACCTTTCTATTCCACCGTCACACTCTTAGCGAGGTTCCGGGGGCAGTCTACGTTGCAGCCCTTCAGGACGGCGATGTGGAAAGAGAGCAGTTGCATGGGGATGACGGTCAGGATGCCTTGTAGACAGTCGACCGTTTTGGGCACCTCCAAAGTCTTGTAAGCGAAGGCCATGGTCTCCTTGTCGCCCTCTTCGCAGATTAATATGGGTTTGCCATCACGGGCGGTCACCTAATGGAAATTTGACATGTTATAAACAATTTTTGTTGTGACGTCCAGATGACGTGTTTACATGCAGAACTTAGGTCTCATGTCCCATTGTGCATGCTGCTATGCAGAAGCAGGCAGCTTGTAGTAAAATACAAGGTGGTTTTGAAGTGGGATATTAATTTTAGCTGATGGCATCATTTTACATAAATTGCCGACTCTGTAACCCTGACTTACCCTAGTAGGTCAAATAACTCTATTTGCGATACCTCATCGATAAGCAACATGTTTACAAGTGTACAAGCAATCTTTGTTGATTGTCACGATTCTTCCAGTTAACCTTAAAATTCCAAACCAACGTACACGTTATAAACGAATCGCATTATCATTATCATTTTGGTGTTTTGTAGTGTGTGCGTACTATCTTTTTGTGCTAAACGTAATTTACTGACGGAGTGATATAGCAATGTGACAATAATGAACTTGTGTGTTATTATAATATACAAAAATTTTCTGGTAAATCTTCCTTTCTACACTTCCTTCTATAGTAAAGAACATCCGGGTACTCTATAAATTTTAAGTGCCAAATATCAAATTCCGTGAATTTTGAAGTTTTTTTGAGTTTGGTTACATTTTTTCCAACCCCCTGTATGTTAAAGTCGTCTCATTTGGTCTTGGAAGCTTCATCATTAAATAAAATATTTTAAATTCCATGAATTTTGAGTTTTAGAGTAGTTCAGTTCTTTTAAACACCATGTATTTTTTTTTTTTTAATATGTCAATAGACAATTGTTTGAAGTGTCACCAAAAAAGGTACGATCGGAATACGAGATTGCGATAAAGAAAAGACCGTTGAGTGCGGGACACTCAACGATTCTCAGTTTTGCGGAAACAACACGAAAGTTGGCGTTTTTGTTTGCCGTTTTTGCTATAGGATAATAATAAATAACAACAGAAATGTGCACTACTAACCTGTTGCAGAGCATTCATGCATTTAACGTAAACGGGGTCCCTCATAATGATCATCATCACAGGCATCAACTCGTCGATGAGCGCGAGAGGACCGTGTTTCAGTTCGCCTGCCATGATGCCTTCACTGTGCATGTACGTCAGTTCTTTAACTTTCTGCAAAGAAAGGATCATTTTTACGGTTATGCTTACTATATTCCCATCGAACACTCACCAAGGCACCTTCTAGGCAAGTGGCAAAGTTAAAACCACGACCCATGATTAGTAGGGATTTCTTCTTGTAGAGATCCTCGGCCAACACCTTAACTTTGTCATCGAGCTTCAAGACTTGGCGGATCTGTTCCTGAATGTTTCTCAAGCCGTTGATGATCTAAAATGAAATATTTGTTAACAAATTACATATTTAATAATAAAACGTTAGTTTACCTCTTCTCTCCGTTTGCGCAGAGAGAGCCTGTCTTCGCTCATCACAAGAGCGAACATCACGAGCGAGATGAATTGACTGGTGTAAGCTTTGGTAGAAGCGACACCAATCTCGGGTCCAGCATTGATGTGAACACCACAGTGTGATTCACGACAAATAGAACTACCGACGGTGTTGGTGATACCTACGATTAAGGCACCCCTTTGTTTGCAGTAGCGGAGAGCCATCAAAGTGTCAGCGGTTTCACCTGGAAGTCAGTCACATTACAACGATACTCGGATAAAACTTAAAAATCCTCGGAACAAAAATGTCGAATTAACTTTACCTGACTGGGAAATGAAGAAGCATACATCGTCTCTGAACACGGGGGTAGTACGATCTAAGAAATCACTGGCAAGTTCCACCATAACGGGAAGCTCGGTGAGCTCTTCCAACAGTTGCCTGGTGGCAATCGCACTGTGGTAACTCGTTCCGCAACCGATAAGCATGAGTCTCCTGCACCTTTTGATTTCTGGAATGTAGTCTTTGATCCCTCCCAAAGTGACAGTCTAAAAACATACTCACTGTAGGTCCAATACATTTATTTCAGGCGCACTTTAATAGTTAGACCTACTGGTCATTTGAACTACTTTAATGTTACTGCCCTGTACAGATCAAGGTATCTACTTTTAATTACTTTTTATAACATAACATTTACAGCATAAGGACATACCCCTGTTTCGAAGTTGACTCGACCCCTCATGGTATTGATAACGGAATCGGGTTGCTCGAAGATTTCCTTTTGCATGAAGAAATCATAGTTGCCTTTCATGATCTGTTGCAATTCCATCTTCAACGTGGTGATTTCACGCTTGTGGGGGTCGTCGCCCCCACGTCTGATCCTGTGGATGCTGAGGGCGCCGTTCTTGACGGCAGCAACGTCGTCATCCTGAAAGTTTCCGTTTTAATATTTTTCTTTGCCAAGACAAACGTTAAGACGTCTAATAATTTTTATAGTTACTCGACTTTCGTATTAGCAATATTCAAGTTTAAGTTATATCGAAAAAATTAACCTCAAAATAGATGACACGATTGGTGTGTTCAATAATAGCCGAAGCATCAGATGCAAAGAAGTATTCCACTTGTTTATCTTCGAGAGGTTCAAACTCAGAAGTAGAACCACTTCTGGGCAAAGTGGGAAAGTCGGCTCTGCCATATGGTCGATGTTCTACAAACCACATTGAAGAAAAAACATAATAAGTAAAAGTGCAATACGAATAAATGGTTTATCTGTCATACATTTCGTAATAATGGCAGCATTTTTTGTTTAAGCATTATTTTTCATTTTTTACAAAAGAGTCAAGTGAGCCTTGGAATATACTACAATGACAAATGAATGAGTTGTGTAATTCATGGCAATCCGAGACTATTTGACTTCGTTACTTTAAAAATATTACTTTCTTCCTGCAGCTGTTGGAAATGGTTTGAAACTATTAAAAATATTGGACCAGTTAAGTTGCAATATGTAGTTGGTCGGACATTTCTGTCAGTTTCAAGGTGATCCCCGACTACTGCTGGAAAAAATCTATTATCTTGAACAAAATTCTAATCCAATTCACTTAACAAGTGTCAAAAACATTTGAAAGAAAGCAATTGAAATGTTTTTTTTTATTAATATAGTACCTCATATACATTTAAATATTAAAAAATTGTAATTTTATTCACTGTTTTCCTACAACAAAAGTAGAATCAATATTTTTATAGAAAATAGAAACATTTCTGATAGAAAATGTTTATTAAAACTATATTTTTCATTTTTTTAAGATTTGTGCTATATGCTATTATTTTTTTCAGATACTGTTTATATTCTCACATTTTTTAAATCTGAAAAACACTACCTACTTAAGCACTTCGGATATAAGAAATCAAGATTCTGTAAATCGTAAGGTACAAAGCTGGTTGTTACAATCAAAATTTTAACAAGTTTACACCTTTTCCAACAGCCAACGTTGTAAATCTTACTCACTACAAGATCTCTAAGCGGTACATCAGATTTCAAGCACACTGTATATACAAAATCTTTAAAATTTCACTGTAACTTAAAATAAATGCGTGGCACCTTCACCATACCGTCAGTATGTACCTTTAAACGTTGTGATGTAAAAAAATGTATTATGCCCGTGTACTTACCGGAATACAGAGATAACGTGTGTGTACCCTCACCTATTACGGACAGACAGACCAAACCCTGTGTGAGTGTGAAAAAAGCAGAAGCCAATGTTAAAACAAAGAAAAACGAATAGACAAAGGGTACTACCTGAATTGGAATCTGCATCTGCAGCAGGGCCCAGGAATAGAACAAGGAACAAAACAAACATTAAATAAAAACACAAACATAACACTAAATACGCCGACGAAAAATACCCAGCGTTATCGTTATTTATTGTTTTTTTTTTATGGTACTATTGTCACAATTCCGGTATTTTTCGTCGGCAGGAAATACGGATTAGTTTCGTAAGAGTAAAATAATATTATTGATGAGCATCAAAATATTAGATAAGATATTATCTAAATCCTTGTATATATTTCTGCCTTTTAAATTTGCTAATTGATAATAATTCAGTATAAAAATCTTGCAAATCCAAACAATAAAAACTACTGCATAAACAATTTCAGAATTTATATTATTATTAAACTTTTGAGAACATTTCTTTATACAGGGTGTCCATAAATTTTACCGACAACATTTCGTTTTAAATTTTTAAGTTATAGACCTTCAATGTTGTCAAAAATAAAATAAATTTAATTAATAACTTAATAATTCGGAACATTATGGCATATTATCTAATAAAACTTTAGTGAAATCAATATACTGAGTGACAGATTACCCCGGTTACCACCTCCTTTTAGCAGCCAAATTTTTTACAGTAGTTATTTTTTTTTTAAATGGGCAGAAACGTTGAAAATGTTGCATTATTCTAAAAAAAATCTTATCTGAGTGAATTCCCTACAGATAACCATTCTTCAGAAAAATGGTATTATTTGTAGGACCGAAATTTACGAAATAATACGACATAATAGTCCAAATAAATGTTCTAAAGTTGAACGCAATCGGTACAGATGTTACGAAGTAATTAATTAAATACGTTTTATTTTTGACAATTTTGAAGCTCTGTAACTCAAAAATTAAACATTTTTTATTTAGCTTTTTCTCTTAGATCGCTTTTATTTATTGTCATAAATTACAGCCAAACATTGTCGGCGAAATCTGCAGACACTCTGTATATCTTTTGAAACTCAATATTTATAAAACACTATTTGACTAAGTTAAAAAAAAATTAACCGTAACAAAGCAAGCACAAAAAACAAATATTATCTATACTACGTACCTCTGTACACTAAATTTTAATAGTATAGACAATATCGAACAGGATTTGTTCAAGTACATAGTAGTGACAAACAGAGATACTGTTAACCCACAAATTTTTCAGAATATATACATGTACTCTCCAAAACCTGAGGCAAGACCAACTCTGGTACAAAATACATATAACTGTAGACTTTCAATTTTATTTCTTCCTGTCAGATTAAATCCAATGACAATTTACTATTTCTGACAGGATTTGCTGTCAAATAAACTTCACTGACAGTTCACTGTTTTTGACAGAGCTGATCTTGCAAGTGTTAAAGCAGACCGAGAGACGAGAATAGACAAAACAGGACCCATGCCAGTGTTAAATAGTCGTTAAGGATTCTAAAGTTTTATATACCTTTGTTGATTGGTGAAGTGGGACGGTCTTCTACAGAATGCCAAATCCATATAGAGAGGACAAAAGTGGGGAAAAACAACAAATATGTTAGAAATATTGTTAAAAAACATCACACAGCAATATTGTGTTAATTACATTCAGAATGGTGATAACAATTTCGTCTACATATGGTCAGAAATGGTCAAACAAGCAATGATACTAGTGCCATCTATTGGTTGAATATTGAACTAATTAATCGCTTCAATAAGGCAGATCATCCACAAATTGTGTATTAGTAATTTAAATTCGTCAAAACAAGTCGTTTTATTATTTTGTATTTACTGTTTGACATTTTCCTGAAAAACAATTCTTTAACAAGAAAAAATCATACTAATCAGTTATCGTGTATGTTGGAAATTAAAAATATCATTTTAATGTATTTTATCTTTTCGTAATAAACAATGGATAAAGTCTTGTCATTTCAAGTAACATTTTTTGGAATTTTATAGGTGTTGATTGTCTTTGTTTGAACCAAAATGGCAGTTTGACAAATGTTATTTTGTATCTATATATTTTGATAAATTTATAAGAACTGGATAATATTTGAGATGTCATTTAATTATAAACAAATATTTTTTTGCATTCTATACAAAAATATAGATTTGTCCTAAAATGGTGGTTGTGATACCTTCTACAGACTTCATAGCAAAGTGCCATCTGTTGATTAACATATAAAAACATCAGTCCATCTGTTGTTTGTCATGTGTTTTATTACTTTTACGGTTCACCAATACAGTGACTGACAAGTATGACTTTTACTTAACAAATGTTTTATCTGCTTTAAGCTAGCTAGATTTTGGTTAAATTAAAAGCATTGCTTAATTTTTCTGAATGTAACAAATGAATCGTGAATGATGTTGAATGTTGGGACCACGATGTTTCAATTTCATTATGATTTTTCATATTTCGATAACCCAACATTATGGTCGGTTAGTGGAAGGTTAATTATTAGTCACAGATATGGAAATGAAAATTAGTCGGTTAAAAGAAGAAATCTACAACGTCGGAAAGCGCTGGTCTAACTACAAAATAGCCAGTTCTAACAGCTCATGCATAAATTCGAAAAAAAAAAATCATGCAGACCTACCACCTTAGACGTTTGAGAAAGAAGTCAGCCCTTAACCTTAGTGAGAATGAAAATGATTAGTACGGAAATGATAGAGGGGGGACGGACTTACCCTTGCTGTACAGGATGGGGACGTGATCGGTCGCCAGTCTGGTGGCCGTTTTTATACCCACCAAAAGGGGAGAGCCTCTCCTCGTGGCAACGCATTCGCCTGGGAAGAATTTCGATTTGAAACAGAGCGCAAATGCGCCTTCCTACAAATAAAATAAAAATACAAAAATAATAAATAAAAAACTAACAATTTTTTTTCATTTTAATAATTTTTTATTGCTTTTTAAAGCCACATAATTAACTATGTTATCTTTAGCCTAATATTTAACATTTCCCTCATTAAACTTATTTAAACAATGCACTTAATGTCACCAAAATGATGAATAGTGTACATTCAGTTCTGATAACAAATGTTATCTATATATTTGGCATACCAAGTCTATTTTATTATGTAATTACACGTGACCACTTTTCTATTAAAAATAACACATTTTGAGAAATAAACGGAAAAATTGAAATACAGGGTGTTGGGAAACTTTGTTCAGAGAATTCAGGAGGCGATACTAGAAAAAATAATGTGACAAGTTAATGTAACGTTTTCTCGAAGTCAATACAAAAAATTATGATCACTTTTCCACCTAGTACGTGCCCTTTTTGCCCTTTAGTGTGCTGCAATTTTAGAAATATTTTACCAGAAACTGCGTCTTTATAAAAGTAACAAGTGTGCCAAATTTGAAAAAATCGTTCCAGTATTAAAAGTTATAGCAAAAAAACTAATTAAAAATAATGATTTTGAGTTTACATAGCTCCGTTAATATTGACTTTTCAAGAAAATGTTACACGAATTCGACACATTTTTTCCAGTATCATCTCCTGAACTTTCTGCATGGTTTTTCCGGACACCCTGTATATTTCAGTATTCTAACTCACCAATTGCTGCACGACAGACTCGACAAGCTCCCTGAAAGAATAGCTTGGATGTTTCAGGTAAAAGTGGTGGATCAACTTGACGATAACCTCGGTATCGGTTTCGCTCTCAAATTTGTACCCTTTCTTTTCTAGGAACACCTTGACCTCCTTGTAGTTGGTAATGATACCGTTGTGGACCAAGACGAAACCGTTGTGAGGGTCCGAACGGAGAGGATGGCAGTTGACTTCGTTGGGCACACCGTGGGTGGCCCAACGGGTGTGTGCGATGCCACAGTGGATGTCGGTGGAGCCGTCCATGTCGAGCTCATTGCGTCCTGTGATAGAATGATGTTATTTTACGCAGTGTGGCACATAATGTATAAAATATAAGATAATAAAAGGAGTATTGCCTTATTCCGAACTTTTTTATTACAGATTTTTCAACAAAATCCCACTCTTGATAAAAAAAAATTTGCTTACACTCGAATGCTTTAAACTATAGTCAAATATGTAGTAAAATATACAAGGTGTGCAATATACCTACAAATGTAAAATTTTTCTAACGCAGTACCCCCCAAATTTTTGTGGAAAAGTTAGTATTTAGCAATATTTAATCAAATTTGAATTATCCATTAATTTTTTTAGCCGACAGTGATTTCTACATAGGATCTTAAGCAGAATTTTGTCAATGGCAATGACATTTTGCCCAAAAATCAGCAAAAAGAAAGTTCAGAATAGCGAGGTACTCCATCTGCAGACACTTAGTATAACTAACATTTTCCTATTTCAAAATTATTTCACTTCTATAGATGAATGTCTTAAAAATGCGTAATAAAAACAAATATCAGTTTTTTCATTGATAATAACTACATTGTTTTATAAATAAAACATATAAAGTATAAAATTATGTACACTAAAGTTAACGGTGTCACAATCGATTTAGTAGAACTGTTGTTCAAGTTTTCCCTGATTTAATTAAACTTATATTAAAATCGAGATTTGACTAAATCTTCTACATATATGATCTAAATGATATATCTTCAATTACTGTGATATTGAATAAAAAAAAGAAAATAGTAGATGTTATCTTATTTTGATTTTAAGTCATTCATGAGCCTCTAGATGGCGCTGTAAAATTTAAGATGTTAGATGTAGGGGTGATCAACAATTACAATTGTCGCTAAGATTATAAAGCTTTAATCACCAGTGATGTTGTGTTTTATGGTCTAATTCTTTATATTTATGTAATTTTTTAAGTGAAGCAATCTCTAAAAGGTGAGGCACATAATTTTGTCTGAGGTAGAACGCGAGAAGCCCCACGTTATCAAAAGTCTGTTTTTACAGTGTCTGCTTTAGTTCAGCCACCCCATGAAATATCCATCTTTTATAAAATGGAGAAAATTGTCAGCATAATAACAATTGTGTAACACAGATTGAAAATAATTCACAACATAACCTTGTTATAATTACCTGGCATAAAATCCTCTATAAGAAACAGTTTGCTACATACTTTTAAGTGTTTAGTTATCGGTTTTCCGATTCTCAATTTAATTTTCCACTGCTCACAGTGTTTCGGGTCTACGGGAAGTTTGTGCAGGGAAATATCAAAAGTAGGTATGGTACGAGGGACAGTGGGAAACAGCTCAGACTTTCCGGCATTATGTGCAAATATTCTTGTGTATGTTTTGCATTTTTGTACACTTTTTATACCTAAATATCATACAATTTCAATAAAGTTTGCAAAATTACTAAAAAATACAGAAAATTTCCACTACACCTACACATAAGAAGCAAATTTATTGGATTGTTGTTCACCTCCACACTCGATTTATTACGAATTGTCTTATACACATTCTGAACTTTTCTTCATTCAAGATAAAATTATACTATTTTCAAACTGCTCTCGTATTTATACAGAAAAAATTATAGAAAAATAATCACTAAAAACTTCATACTCCTATTATGCAAGTAATATGTTGTTCCAAAATCTATCAACAGATGTCAGCCACGTGATTTTCGCCAATCAAGTCGAATTTACAGGTAAATTTTAGTGCCAATTTTTTTACGACAACGCTGGTTGCATAATTTCTGATGTCACCATTGCAATTTGACTGTTTCGAATTAATATGATCGCAAACCACTAGAGGCGCTGATGCATATTACAGTTAGTGAAACCTGGCAATCATTTGCATATATAACTGATATATTTTTAAATTTATCACTCCAAACTATTTCTCATTAAGGAATAGTCTATACGAGTAAATAACAAGTGAAAGGTGGCGCCACTCACTATTTTTTATCTCCTCCTCGAGCAGGGCGACTTTGCCCGCCTTCTTGATGATGGCGATGTCCTTGTCGTCCGCGGAATCCACAGCGACGCCTACGCAAAACACAGAGTCATTTTCTACCAGGTCCGTCGAGGGATTATCTCGTTTTTTTTTTATATTATTTATTTTGTTTGTTGTTGTTTACCTGCAGAGTCATAGCCGCGATATTCCAACCGCTTGAGTCCATTGACCAGCAGCTCCAAGATCTCGGCCCGCTTCTTGGGGGTGAGGTAGTTCAGGTAGGCAAAAATTCCTGCAAACAAGACACAGGTCAAAGGGAGAAACAGATAAAGATGTGGAAGATACGGGGTTTTCCAACGAAAACAGAATTTTAAAAATCTATTATCTAGAGATTTTGGTATGATAGTACTACATAAAGTAGGTACCAAAATCGGTAATTATTTACATTGGCAGAAACCTCTCCAATAATACATTGCAACTTTAACCTAATGTAGTGTATACATAGAGGTTACAATTTTGAAAAACAAATTTTTCGAAAACTAGAATCGATCGCACAATACTAGTTTCAGATTCATGTTCAGCACCCTCGAAAATAGGGGGAGCAGGAATTTTTTTATTAAAATTGGAGAGGTTTCCACTAATGCAAATAATTATCCGAAAATCAATTTTTCGACCAAATCCTCATTGACATACAGGGTGTCTGGAAAATCCGCGTGAAAAATGGAGTTTACTTGAAAAAATAATGTACAAGTTCATGTAACATTTTTTTTAAGCTACATAATCTCAAAGTTATTTTTTTAATGGAACGATTTTATAATTTGACCCATTTATTACTTTTACAACGCAGTTTCAGAAAGGGCACGTGCTAAGTAAAGAAATTACCGTCAAAGCGATATGACAGCTATCATTCAATTGTTTTCAAAGTATACTTTGCTCAATTGTAAAATAAATGAGATTCATCAGAGTGTCTAAAAAATGTAAATGACGATTTTCTCGCAAACGGTTGCTTTTGTTTGACTTACTTTCATTTTTTAAGATTTTTTCAAAATCTTAATAAAATTAAAGACAAAAAAGTTATGATCACTTCTTCACCTAGCACGTGTCCTTTCTTACCTTTAGAACGTCGTAATTTTAAAAATATTTTACCTGAAACTGCGTCTCTATAAAGGTAACAAGTGCAAAAAATCGTTACATTATTAAAAAAGTTATAGCAAAAAACAAATTTAAAAAATAACTTTTGAAGTTACATAGCTCCCTTAATATTGCATATTAAATTATTATTATAATATCCTCTATAACATTGAATTTTTGCAATATACAGGGTGATTCAGTTTTAAATAAAAATCTTCGAGGGTTAGTACAACAATGGTATATGTCATTAGACTAGAACTTCGAAAAATAATTCTAATTTGTCATAAAAATGCCATCTACTGCCAACTGCAACAACTTTTCTTAAGAGTGTTCCATTCACTTTCATAGGTTATATATTGTAAAAGAAATATTTCGGTCATCTGGAATTCTGTTTACATTTTAAATGAAATATTTCGGCCATCTGGAATTCTGTTTACATTTTAAATGAAATATTTCAGCACATGCCTTAAGATGATATCATGCGAATCAGGTTCAAGAATCTATTTCCACAAGGTAACATAAAATAAGATGACGTTTGTTCAATATGTATGGGTCAAACGCAGCTATAAATACTTTTATGAGGTTGGGAACTTTTTTAAAATAAATTTTATAGAAACCTCAGTGACCCCTAAAATAGGAATTTACTGTTACTTTCTATACCCAATTCACCTTAAAAGCGTTAGCTTTGGGCATGTTTTCTTGGTTTGACGTATTCACTTTATTGAAAACAAGAGAAAAATAAATTTGTTCTTTCATATCTGAGTCCATACTATTTACTATTAAAAAAAACTCACAGACCTATAAATGTGTATCTAGAAAATCATTTGGCAAACACTGAACTCTCACAGTATTTTAATTAAAGCTAATTACTGACCTGGCATTTTCGTTTTATTTTCACAAGGAATATTAATAATAAAACAAACAGCTTTTAGGACGGATTGTGTACAATGCACTCCATCATGTTTGTCTTTTGGTTTTTTTAATAGATAGTACAAGAGTAATATCAGATATAGCCTGTCAGAGTAATTTTGATGGATCATTCGCACTGAAGTGCTGAATTAAGAGCAATTCAACATTGTTGATATAATTACGCTATTCCGCGAATTTTCGTAAATGCGCATAATGAATGAAAAAAACAATTTGTTCAGGTTTTCCAGACACCAAGGCATCTTTTCCAAGAACTCTCAGAGATATCTCTAAATAAAAATCTCTGATTTTTATGGGTTTTTCCACAGAATGTAACAAGAGCAAATTACAATAGATTAGTGCACTGTAATCTGTAAGTGCATAGCATAGAAATTAATCAAATTTCTGACATAAATATTACAAACCTTACCGCGAAATATAAATGACCGAATTCAAAATGAAACTGGCAAAATTGTAAGTAAAACTTAAACGCCTGTTCTCTCCGTAAGAACATATTATTGAACGACCATAATGATGACTGTAATTCACGAGGACGAAGATCGTAAATCATCCCAGTGAATTACAACCATTATATGCAAGTAGAATACTAAAAAAATATACAATATTTTGACATTCATAACTTGAACATGACACATAAGATACAATTAAAAACTGTCACATTGAAGAACTTAAATTTGGCAACAGAAGTATGAATGATCATTAAACACAAGTGAATAATGATTATACAATGCTATTTTGTTATCTAATAAATAACTTTGAATTAAAAAAATCAAAATCAATGCTTCTATAGAGAGGCGAAACTTTTATATTTATAGTTTTAGAATGTCATGGTATACCTATAATAATTATTTTCAGTCGTTAAAATGTAATAGGTAATAATGAAAATAATTATGCTGCTTATTGCATATTACTCTTACTACTGTAACAGAAAGTATTCTAAAATTTCGGGTAGATAAACGGTCCTTCATTTGTGACCGCTTGTCGTAAAACGCCCTGTATAAAAGTGTAACAAATCACTTACGTGCGAAATAAAATTTGCACGCATAATTTTCGTTTCAATATCTTTATTTGTTGAGAAGATGTTTAAGGATACACCTTTTTTTTGAACATTTTAAACAAAGGACAATGTTAAAAATAGCCGATTTTTGGCTTATCCGGGGAAACGCATAAATCATAAAAAAATCTACTGATTATTGTTAATTAACATTAGAAATGGCCCAGAAATACGTCATATAGCTGGGGAAATGTCGCTACTACCCCTAAACCTATATAAACTACCCTTAAATAGCTTTAAACGGATAATCATTAATTATTGTTATAAAATTCGTGTAAAATGAAAAAAATGCTTGAAAATGATTTGAACAGACAGTATATCAATATAAAAAGTGATAAATAACTGTAAAAATGTCCATTCAACCCCTAAAAATTAAAAAAACGACTTTCAAAAGCTAATGGTGAGCTTACTTCGACATCAAAAATAGATAATGCTTAAATGTTCAAGGGAACGCCTATCGGTAGAAAAGAATTATAGATTACTGTCAAAAAATGCAAAAACTGATACTAGAGTACATTAAGTAAGTGGGGAAATATTAATTGCACCCCTAAATCTATATAAACTGCCTTTAAATAGCTTAAAATAGATAATCATTATTTATTGTTGTAAAATTCGTTTCGAACGAAAAAAAATGCTTAAATCACTTTTAAGGTTCATTTATACTATTGCGACCTGAAAAATGAGCGCAAGGATAAATTGCCATTTTTTCAGTACGCGCTCGCAAAGTGAGAACAATTGGCGCTATTTCGCCATTGAATGGGCACTTTTACAGTCATTTATCACTTTTTATATTGACATACTGTCTGTTCAAATCATTTTTAAGCATTTTTTTCATTTTACACGAATTTTATAACAATAATTAATGATTATCCATTTAAAGCTATTTAAGGGTAGTTTATATAGGTTTAGGGGTAGTAGCGACATTTCCCCAGCTATCTGACGTATTTCTGGGCCATTTCTAATGTTAATTAACAATAATTAATTGATTTTTTATGATTTATGCGTTCCCCCGAATAAGCCAAAAATCTATTTTTAACATTGTCCTTTATAAAGTTGCCTACTTCTTATGCCCGCTACAGATTGTGCGTTTTTTTTGTTAATTGTAATTATGAACGGATGAGTGTTGGTCTTTTTTCATTCTGGTACCCGGCATTTTGATAAGTTCAAGGTTAGTTTTATATTTAAAAGCACACTTGACAATTTATTACATTTGTAAAAGTAAAACTTTAAAATAACTATTACGTCTTTCTTAATTTGAACAAAACAATTTCATATACAGTGTGTTTCATGAAGTTCTCTAGACACTAATGAAGCACGTTATTTGGGCTATTTTTAGGAAAAAAGTTCATGTGAACGTGTCAAATCTATTATATTTTTTGAGCTACACAAACTTCTATTTTTTCCCGAACAAGTGTTCACCTAAATGAGCATTACCCTGGTCGTTAGATAGATCGAAGTGGGCGATACATTTGGTCAGTCAGGTCTCCAGACCTCAATCTCTTGAATCACAACATGTGGGGTTGGGAAAGGAATTGCAATTATTTTATTTTCAAATTAGTATAGCTCAATAAAGTGAATGAAGTCAAATTAAATCGAGTTTCATTATTACGAGATTTGATTATCTGTTGCTAGGATTAAATTAAATCCAATTCAAATAACCAATCAACAATCAAGTTAACTCAGAATGGACTAAAAGTTGTTGCAAAAGAAGACATAAAACACCCTGTATATCAAGGATTCTGTAAAAATTTCAAGCATGACGTATTAATTACTTGATAACTTTATCTGAGCAATTTCTGTTTGTCAAACACACAATGGCAGTGATTTGGTAGTAATCTCGACGAAAATACAATTATCTGATTTTCGTTTCTGCTAAAATTACATACGTAATGCGTATTTTTAGTCGGATATGATAATCGCTTTTTTCAAGTGCCTATTCCTGAGTCCGAATTTCATTCTGATAGAAAAATCCAATGTCAGTAGGTCGTTCGTTGCATTTCTAAGTACGAGTACCTACATGAGGCTCTGCATACACACATGTCAATTGGGTCAATGATTAAGAGTCAATTCTCTTTGGTTTAAGCGCATTTTGACTTAACACAAAATATACACCGTACGCTGTCCAGTGAGATAGCTATAGCTTTATTTGCTGTTATTTTTCATTATTCATGATATTAAATTGATGCATACGTTCGCAGTGCTTCTTTTCTACGAGTGTGTGTAAAAGCATTTTTTTCGCATTTTGACTGAAAATGCTATTTTACTAAATTCAAAATCGTTCACTAAAGTGGCACTTTAGTGAACGAGTGGGGAGGTGCACAGTATTGTGAAAATTAAATTTTAAAATCTTCAAACATTATTTTCTTGAAATTTTTTGTATGTAACACCATAATTTTTCATGATGTATGTATGTACAATGATACGCTCTTTCAAATGGCATGGCCATCTCGAACAACGATGACGTCACAAATGTGGGTCGTATGTCAAAAGATGCCTTTCTTTTGACATACGACCCACATTTAAAAACAAAATCCACGTGCCAACTGAATGTATTGTGCACTTACCGTGATTATAGTAAATGACAAATCTATTGCGTTTTACTTATTTGAGTCTCAATCGTAAATTTCATATCTGTTGCACTCTGATCCTATGGTAAATCTACGTTTCTTTTTGATTTTGGTGCCATGTAAAGTTATAACCAAAAACGATTACTCCTACCAACTTCAGCAAGGTTTCAAATAAAACAGGTAGGAGAATCGATTGTTTCGATAGTCAAATGGATACACTAAGCTGCAAAAAAGTTCTGTCATTTAAAGGAAACATGGTGTGCCACAAGTGGCGTCCTCTATAGTGACGTCAAAATTATAAACAAATTTGAATTTCTCGCCCGCAAAAACCTCCGATTTACAAATTTTATGTAAATATTTGGATTTCTTAAGAAGTACCTACTATGAAATTTTTAAATTTCTAACTAATGTTTTTATATCTATCACTATTCACTTATGATTTAACCTACCAGGCCGGCTCGTGTATGGCCACCTTAAAGAAATAGCTACTTACTGTTTCAGTTCTTTAATTGCAGCAAAACAGCGAGACTTAAAAATAACAATAAATAAAAACAACTACTACAACAAAACTCTCGTTCCCATCAGATTGTTGTTTACACTTTTAAGGATATTCAACTTACAAATCCGTTAGATTTGAAAAACACATGTTATTTATTTTAAAATTGTTTTCGATTCATAAGAAAGGTTTGAATGCGTTATAATTTACGAGTACATCATTACAAATTTTTATTAAGCATATCGTAATCGTACAAAAATGTATAAAGTATTACGATCAAGAGAACAATGATACATTTTTTTTTAAACAAGAATATTGAAAATTTGCCAAAAATTTGTATTCCAAAACTTTATCAAGTTGTTACCAAATATTTCTGTGTTATATCCTATATTTTTTAAATGCGAATTTTGTGCCGGGTACATTTAAAATTCGCCAATTTTATTCTTTCGGCGACTGCGGTTTTACGAAAAAAAAATCGAAACTCGCCATGAAAGTAGAAACATTTGTTTAATAATTCATGTGTGACACTACCTATTTTTTTTAATCCGCAATGTTACACTTTAACTTCACAGTTTAGGTACGAAATAGTTGTTTGTCAAAGCCGTTTCTTATTTTTTTATTTTTCAATAAAAATTTGCAACAATGCGAAGTAGGTATTGTACTATTGTCGTATTGATAATCTAGAAAGGTATACAAGATGTTTCTGAAATGGGACGAGAAAATGAAACAGGATCTTGTTTTTTCGTTTCCATTCGATTCTTCATATGGTTGACATTAAAAACATACGTCACACTGGGTGATTCACAAACGGCGACCAAAAATGAAACCACAGTATAGGGAGACCAGTAGAAACACTCGGGCATAGTCATAAGTCGGGCATAACAGCTCGCGCATCCATTTCAAGCTGCAAAGACCTCAGTTTACATCCAACTCTGGGAGTGGGAACATCGGTTATACAGAGCCGTATTAAAGCAATATTTTGAGTCTGATCGAGGAACGAGTCGCTGCGCAGCAGTTAGATGTTTAAATATATCATCTATAAATAGTAATTTAAGTTTCTTTAAATTTCCTAAAGACATAAATAAGTAATCTATAATATACTGTACAAACCATAAATGATATTTTACTGCTATTGCCTTACCTATTAACTTATTTCTGAAGTATAACATTGGAATATAAATATTTCTCATGAAAGTGAAGTTTAAAATATACATATTTATATTTTTCACAAATACAAATTTTTATTTTAGAGCAAAGTTCTGTGCAGAGGCTTCTAATAGAGAAGATTTATTAGAAAAGCTGCTCAGGATTAGTAATAGTTCATACAAACTATGTCAAATACAGTTTTAAAGTTTACAAGACGGCTCATCTTCAAATTATGTAGATGATCATATTTCTTGTAGTCACTATAATGAGAGTAAGTCTCAAAACAAAATAATAAAAAATATTTTTTTTTTCTAAATTTACATTTTACTGCACTTTTATCTCCAATTTAACAATTTTCAAAGTTAAATAAACATAATTTTTCTGTTCTGAAAAATACTTGTCTTCTGGTTTACGTAAATCATTTAAGACAAAAAATCATAATAAATTATTTGTCCACTAAACTTCAAACGTCAAATTTTAAATTTAAAAAAATCCCCAAAAAATGTAATTATCATTAATAACAAAAAAAGTAAGTAAATAAATAAAAATATTTTGTAGTGCATGATATATATTTTAAACTCTTTTTTTTTTAAAAAGAGGCCAAAGAAGTAAATCGAATTTTTACACTGTATGTTAGCAGCAAATGATAGTATATAATACATGTTGAATTGCCCATTTATAACTGTATAATGAATTATTACATAATGTGGATAGACATAACGTAAACTTTCATGTGGAATAACTACGCTTTCACGCGCAAATAAAAAATTCTTATTCCGGTCCTGATCACCGATTCTGTAAATTCTATCGGATGCGCTATCGCACTCACATTTCGAGGTCACCGCAGAAATCTGAAAGCAGTTCAAAGTGCCGACAACGGAGTCAAACTGCTGGTCTACCTATGTTGTGATGAAACCTCGTATTATTTGGCGAACAGGGGCAAGATTCCATAGAAGTACCATTTAAGAAGGGTTCAAAGAACACAAAATTGCCAAAAATCAGTTGACGTCGAGTGAATCGTTAATAGTTTAGTTGTCATCCGATATTCCTCATTTGTTAGATTAGGGTGTGTAGTGAGTGGAATAATTTGAAATTGGACACATAAATGTATTGCTTGGTTAATTTCCCAAAATCTGAAGCCTTTTTCTAAAATTTAGATGCTCAAGTGGCTGAGGTATTGCTGGCATTTTTTCTAAATAACACAATACGCCACTGACTCATTGTAACAATAATGTATTTTCGAATTCATCAGTTTTCTAAAAGTTACTATTTATAATTTTCGAAAAAAGGCTGGTTTTCGAGTAAAAATTAAAAAACGAACTGAAAAATACTTTTATACAAATGACTACAAATACTAATTATTAAGAATGACATCAATCATCGCTTTAATTATTTTATTTGAGGAAATACTCAAAAATTTCTCCATGTAGGTACACTAACACCAATCTCCGCCACTGGAACGACTACATTTTTGGAGAACTCTTCAAATTTTCGGCAATGTTTACACATATTCATGAGTCCAATTTCAAATTATTTCATTAAACTAGTTTATAAAGCTTTTAAAAATAATTGTGTAATTTTAACACCCTGTATCTTTTTCACGAAGCGTCATAGATAAAAACTTTATATGAAGGATCCTCTTTAAAATGCATCAAACAATTCAATTCATTTGTCACCTTTTGTGCACCACCCTGCATTATACATCTATACATCTTTTTTATTTTCTTTGTTAAAAGAAAATTGTAGTTTAGATTTATTCAAACAGCTGAAAGAATATTTTAGAATAAACAGTAATTTTATGGGTAATTTTTTAAAACTATGACACTTGATAGCATTCCTCGCAGTTATTTGAAATTTTTTCACGTACTTCTGCAGCATGGCATGTTTTTAGAAGACAGACAGCAATCATTTTTCCTAATTAGTATTCTCTACGCACTGTTTAAGGCAGCATATTCCACATTTAGACATTTAGGCAGTTGTTTCTTACACGACAATGTATATTTTTCATTGCCATTACTATTTTACGTTTATATAAAATATTTCTTCGGCAAAGAACTCAGCAAATTTATCTTTAACGAAAAAATAAATATTTACACAAGATAACCAAAAAGCAATATTGTTTTCAAACACATATTTACAAAACAAAAGCAGCGATAGCCATTGTCTTCAAAGGTTACTTGTCACTTATTGCACCAACTCGCCCAGACGGCAATTGTTCTTTTTACCGACTTTCACAGCTAGCTAGATGTACTATGTACTCCGTAACAAGTTATTACCCTACCCCCCACCTTCGCAACATAAAGCAGTAACAAGTTAACATTTATAAATTTTATTACATCCCGACGACAGAGAAAAAAAACACTGGTACTTGCTGCACACCCAGTAGTACCGCCAGTACCAGGCATTCGATGACATTTCTTGGAGCGATTCAACTTTTTGCATGAATTCAACGCGAGGGGTCGGCTTCAGAATGTCAAGGCCGCCCTGTTCTGCTCTGTGACAGAAATAATGCCCCGCATTTACATAAATGAAAGTAATTAGACAAAGGTGGTGAACGAAAACAATTCGAAGCTGCGGTTTTTAATTTTTAGGCAACAATTTTTCGGGTAGGTATGAAAAAACGGTATAAGGAACTGTTGTAAAAACAACAAAGACTTCCGCTGCAGCCAGTGAGTCGTAGACAGTCGTAGAATATACCTTTTTAAAACGAAAACAAAATAAAAACAATAATAACAAAATACAATTATACAATAGCTATTTATGATATATGTGTTAAAAGTAAGATTTTATTTTGTGAGTGAAGAACAAAATAAAATCACTTTTAACACGTATATCATACACTATTTTTTCTACAAAACAATCGGAAGAACTTTAAACTCAATAAAAATAAGAAATCAAAAAATACCACACAGATCGCAATGGATATGAATCAAAATTTTCCAGTGCTGTTGTTAGTTACGGAAAAAACGCAAAAATATTGACAGCATTTTCTAGTAATATTGTAAGTATAATGAATAATCTCGATAATTAGCGTAACGAATCCATCCCTGCTGAAATCGAAGAAGCCGCCAGTCGAGCAACATTGAAATTATTGCCGGCGAAATCAAAGGAACAGTACGAAATCGCTTATAGACGCTTTTCGGAATGGAGCAACATTAAAAAGGTCCCTGGGAAATGTAACGAAAATGCTTTACTGGCATATTTTGAGGAAAAAGCCAAGATATGGAAATCGTCAACGCTGTGGTCAAATTATTCCATGATCAAAACTATGTTAAAAATAAAGCAAGATCAAGATATAAGCAAACATTATAAACTTATTGCTTTTTTAAAACGAAAGGGTGAAGGATATCAAGCAAAAAAGTCAAAAGTTTTGACGAAGACGCATATCGACAAATTTCTCACAAGCAGAAGACGAAAAGTATCTGATGATGAAAGTCGCAGCAATAGTGGGTGTCTTCGGGGCGTGTCGCCGGGAGGAATTGTGTCAGATGACCATCGACAATATCGAATATTTGGGCACTTCGGTTGTTGTGACCATACCAGATACTAAAACGAAAGTGCCTCGGACTTTCAGTGTTGTTGGTAAATTCTATTTAAACTTTTTTAGAAAGTATATGGCACTCCGACCACCCAACGCTGACCACAGACGACTTTTTCTTAAATATATGAAGAATAAATGTGTGAAGAATCCAGTCGGAATTAACATGTTTGGTAAAATGCCTGCCGACATTGCAGAGTTCTTGAATCTACCAAATCCTCAACTCTACACCGGACACTGTTTTCGTCGTTCATCGGCGACATTGTTAGCAGATTCTGGTGCAAATCTTACTACCATCAAGAGACATGGAGGATGGAAATCTTCGACGGTAGCTGAAGGCTGCATTGAAAATTCACTGGAACAGAAGAAGGAAATTGCGTGCCAAATATTTCATACTGCTGCAACTACTAGCAAGACCACCAGTACTACCAGTAGTACTTCTACAGAAAATAGATGTGTCACACATGTTGACAGTAAAACCAACTTAAGTATGATGACTCCGCAGGGAATTACAATTTCAAATTGTTCTAATTTTACTATAAATGTTAATAGTAATAACTAGTTAAAATGTTGGTTTGTACTTATTTAAAATAAAAAGTTGTTCATGTGTTTGTTAAAACGGTTTATTAATTTTCAAAACAAAATTTAAATAAACTTTTATTTATTTTTAACACTAGTGTTAAAAGTAACTTACTTTTAACACGCGTGTCAAAAAATGACATTTTTAACATCAAAAATGACAATTAAAAAGCCCACTTTTAACAGTTTTGTAGGAAATAGCTATTTATGATATACGTGTTAAAAGTAAGTTCGTGAAGTTAAAAAAATCGCTACGCTCGTTTTTTAATCATCTTCACTTACAAAATAAAATCACTTTTAACACGTATATCATACAATATTTTTTCTACAAAACAATCGGAAGAACTTTAAACTCAATAAAAATAAGAAATCAAAAAATACCACACAGATCGCAATGTTTATGAACCAAAATTTTCGTAGCAACCAGTGCTTTTGATTTACTTTTAACACGCGTGTTAAAAGTATCCTACTTTTAACACGCGTGTCAAAAAATGACATTTTTAACACCAAAAATGACAATTAAAAAGCCCACTTTTAACAGTTTTGTAGAAAAAAATATTTTTTATCCACGACCACTATGTATAAGGTTTAATACGTATGTTTTCCGTGGATTAAATGCCTCTTTTCTACGTTCATGCAAAAAACAAAACTTTATTGAACTATATTTATTGCATTCATCTGTCACTCTACTACAGCGTTTTGTCATCATGACAAACATAGACGTTCAAATCCATGTCATATTTTCCTACACTTAGTGTCATCTAAATGAAACATTTTTAGTTTTATTTTTAAAAATTAAAAAAAATATACTTACAACTAGAAAATGTGTCAGAAAATTGGTCCTACCATACGCAAAATGATCCGCTGATTACAAAAATGTCAAAAAATACAGGGTGTCCCATTTAAAAAAATTAATTCACGGTCATTACCTGTCAAACCGGAAATGTCATGAAATCCGAAATGACCTCAAAGAATTCATGGCCCCATCTAGTATAAACCCACCCAATTTCAAATTTTTATCAGCAGTCATAAACAGCTACAGCGTGTTCACACTTTCCGTTGTCATCCGGTATAGATACAATATAAAAAATATAATATATTTCTCATATATTTCATATGTATATTACATAACAACGACACCACAAAAACAGCAAATAATTTACTTATATATATTTTTTATTTTATACTTGTTTTACTTTAACCCCTTGATGAATATTCTACGAACACCCACATATCTTTAAATTGTTAAAATTTCATTAGTTATTCGAATAACAAGAGGATATAATCAAATTAATGAAGTAAGTATAAAATGTACTAATAGTTTTAGTTTATTTCCACAATTTAATCTATAGATTTCAACAATGCCCGATTAAGATAAAAAACTAATAAAGTATTCACTTCCCGACATTTTTCTACAAGATTCTAAAAACTGGGCAATTATCCTATTTTTAGAATACATACAAATATTTAATGATCATGATTTTGAACATCCGCCCTTATCAATAATTTCACAATCTATTCAAAAGATTTCGTACACCTATTAAAGAAAGATAACAATTTGAAAAAGATACGAATTGTTTTTCCTGGAATTTGCTGCTAACAATAATATTAGATGAGTCCATATTTTGCACTTATTCTTATCTAATCTGAACTAAATATAAGATTGTAC
The DNA here is from genome assembly GCA_037114965.1 of Monochamus alternatus. NCBI lineage: Eukaryota > Metazoa > Arthropoda > Insecta > Coleoptera > Cerambycidae > Monochamus > Monochamus alternatus. The sequence continues at coordinate 4,036,537 of CM073426.1, read as the reverse complement.
TAATAACCTGGATTAAGAATTATAGATCCAAGATAAGATATCACTAACGTAAACTAAATGGGTTCTTTTTCTACAGAAAATCGAAAAGACAATGGGAAAATTGGACGATTTTTCCAAATATGCGCAAAAAGAAAGAATGTTTTATTTTACTCGAAATGGCGTTTGTCCTAGATAATTTCTTGGAAAAATAAGCTTTAAAATGGTGGCCGCCACAGCGAATACTTGTGACGTCAAACGATGTTCGCACGTGTTTGTCTAATACAACAATGTGCTTTATATCTGTATACGATTTCCGTTTTCGGACAACGCAGTACGTATATTTTGAATAGTTAATGAATCTATATTGTAAACAAAGAAATAAGTTACGTTAAACAATACTGTAAGTTCACCACATCACCACTAGTAATTATGGTAACGTTAAAAACTTCTTGAACATCGCCATAATTTACCATTTTGAGTAATGTTTCACGTAACATTTTGCTGCAATTTCAGTGGAAAAGGCACTTTACCTGAAACCACAGTTTTTACTCGTAGGCAGGAGAATCGATTGTTTCGATAGTCACATGTATACACAGCCGCGAAAAAGTTCTGCCATTTAAAGAAGCATGTCGTGCTATAAGTGGCGTCTTTTATAGTGACGTCAAAATTACAAAGAAATTTGAATTTCTCGCCCACAAAAACCCCCGATCTCCAAAATGTCGAAATATTTGTATTTTTTAAAAATTTACTTGAAAAAATTCACAATTCGATCTACTCTAACGTCAGCTCTCAAATATCCGACCATCGACATGGGTTCATGAAAGGACGGTCGACTATTACGAACCTGCTCTGTATTACCCAGAATATAGCTGAAACGCTTGACCAACGGCAGCAAATGGACGTGATCTATATAGATTTCACTAAAGCATTCGACAGGCTTGACCATAGTGTATTACTTAACAAACTTGCTAATTTCGAGGTTTTCTTATAATATGCTTTTATTCTTCAAATCATACCTCTCGAATAGGAAGCAATATGTAGCTTACAGTGGTTTCAAATCTATTGAATATTCTGCAACATCTGGTATCCCACAGGGATCTATACTTGGGCCCTTGCTATTTAACATGTTTGTTAATGATATTAGGAACGATATTGAGGTTAACTGCTTATTGTATGCTGATGACTTAAAGCTGTCTAAAATAATTACTTCTCAAGACGACTGTGTATTTTTGCAAAATAACCTATGTAAAAAACTGGCGTTTTCGTAATAAACTTGAATTAAACGTCTCTAAATGTAATATAATGATCTTGGAGTAACCTTCGATAAAGAATTGTCCTTTGCCGCGCATATTGATCAAGTAACATCTGATTCATTTAAGATGCTGGGTTGGATAATTAGATGCAGTAAAGATTTTCTAATGTAAATATTTTGAGAATATTATATTTTGCTTTTGTCCGGTCAAAAATTGAATATTGTTCTCTTGTATCCTAAATATAACGTCCCCATTAACCGTCTTGAGGGGATTCAGAGGAAATTTCTAATTTACTAAGTTACAAATCAGATTCCGTTTATCCACAAGTTGCTGTTCCGCAGGAAATGCTTTTGACAAGATTCTCAATTGTGGCACTTGAACAGACGCGTAAGTATTGTTCTCAATTATTTTTATACAAACTTATTCACAATAAAATTGATTGTCAAAATATTTATTAAGCAGATTGAATTTTCGAGCACCTTACTTTAATGCTCGAAGACTTCAAACTTTCTACCTCCCCATCCCGAATTCAAATGTTCTTAAATTTTCATCTCTTCGGCGGACGCGCCCGAAACCGTTTTCTGCCTATACAAATCGTTGATGCTCAGATGTGTGCGACAGAGAGAGAGCTAGTCCGGGCAAAAACCCACAGATCATTGGCCGAAAAAAACAAAAACCGTAAATGACAGACGTATGACAGACGTGTGACAGACCGAACAGAATTGGATATTTACTCATTTATTCAGAAATTTAATTTATAATTACGTTTTGATAATAACAATTTTGTAAGGAAGGTTTTAATTATTTAGGAAAGGTTTTGTCAGGTTATGTTTACATATTTTTCTGTCATAGAACATCTGTTTTTGCCCGGACTAGCTTCATCCCTCTTGTACACATCAGGACAGCGGACCTCTCTTTCTAGGGCCGGTCCATGATTTATAAGGCCTATGATGATAGTCAATGTAAGAATTTTGACATTTTTAATTGTTCTGTCAGTTCCATAAAGTTGTTTCAAACCGTAAATGAATCTTTGTTTTTTTTGTTTGCTTTTGTTTTCTATTGTATTTGTTTTGTTGTTCTTGTAGTTTACTATTTTTTTTTGTGTTAAATTATATTTTGTGTTATATATGTTTTTCCTACTCGTTAAATGGGTTTACATGTAGAGTAGTTGTATGTAAAAATAAAATAAAATATCGAATATAAAATTTTAACTTTTTATTATTTATTTTTCTAACCATCAACTTTCCAACTAAGAGAAGTCTGACTATATCGAATTATTTTGTCATCAGGAATTTACTATTGCTATATGTTCCGTTCATTTCCATTTTAAAATAAGCCCGTTGATGGCGACTTCCGGTATAATCGGAAGTGCTACAAAAATGACATTTTATTTAAAGAGAGCACCTCTGAAAACCACAAAGCTCATATTTTCAAAACTCGAATCAAAGTAATCTTTGACATTTTCTAATGGACTGTCACCGTAAGACACCCTGTATGCTGGAAATGGTCACCACCATCGCAAAATAAAAGTTGATGGGTTCGGTCGTTCGATAGCTCACGCTGTATAATTAAATAATTTTTTTTTTACTCAAAGTATCAATAATATCATCCAAAAGTCACAGTATTAATAATTTGTTTCACTTTCAAAATACATTTATCATTTTTAAAAATTGGCATCGCCTCTAATTTTAGTTTTTAAAAAATAAAAAAAGATGTCATTATACGCGTACGTGTTTCTAATTTTCTGAATTATATTTTATATTTATTTAGAAATATTTTCCGAAAAATGTTAATTCTGTAGTTCGTATTTGGAACAGTCCCAGCCTGATTGCCCCACTGGTTTAAAAAGTCACGAGCCACCACTGATATTTAGGTGTAATATCGTCATAATTAGTGAGCGCAATTTAGCGATCAGTTTATTAGGTATAATGGTTTTTTTACAATATTTTAGGTATAATTTTGGTAATCGGTTAAATACGAGCCATTCAATAACGCTGATTGTAAATTAAAAGAATTAAGGAACAATTCCGTTAAAATTTTTGAAGTAGGTACGCTGCATTCGCTCAATACCAAAAAGTAAAAGTAAGTTTTTTTCTATTGAAACCGCTGAGTCGATGCCGTTACGAGTACCTGCCTTGCGGTCTAATTTTGAGTGGACAATTTCGGACGGCAAAAAAGGTGGCCAACAATATAAACTACAGAGGACGTGATACCGTTCCATACATGAAAATGTTTCTTGTATATAGAAAGTCGATTGCACTTGGCCTTCGAGTTTCATACACCAGCCATGACTAGTAGTTGTTACATAAAACGGGTTTAGTCACGTGGAAAAAATAGTTTTTACTATATTATTTTGTAGGTTCGCGCCGTGTTTTGTCAATGTTAATAAACTATTGGATGCGGAACAAAAAGTAGACAAAATAATTAGCCAGGTATATGTACGCTATGTGTGTCACACTCGATCGACTGCAGGCTACATATCAGTCGTTTTCATAGAATGGCTTTTTATCAAAAACTGTTTTATTATACTTCTTCGTAAACACGTTTTCATCCGTATCAGTAATAATAACATAATCTTTTTCGAGCTAACGCACGGAAAAAATTGTCCGAATAACAATAGCGAATATAAGGCTTTAAAATAGAAATATATAGCAAACTAAATTTAAGGAAGTCTATATGCTATCTGATATTTAACATATACGAGGTGTGACAATTAAGTTCCGGGAATTTAGTTATAACTCGGAAACTGGCAACACTGCATCGTTCGTCAACATTTTTCTAGAGAGGGGGGAACTTCTTTTAGTTTCAATCCAAAGTTGAAGTCGATAGAACGTTCGGTTTGTGTTTTATGTGTATTTTTTGGAAGTAATTTTTTTTAGAGGCGTCTCAAATTACAAGCAACGTGTTGTGATTAAATTTTTAGTTAAATCTGGTGAAAAACCCCCGGAAATCCTCCGAAAATTGCAGGTGGTGTATGGAGACGAGTGTATGTCGAGAACACGCGTGTTTGAATGGGCAAAACGGTTCAAGGAGGGGCGTGAATCGGTAGAAGACGATCCACGAGAAGGAGCTGCCGTCACCTCTCGTACTGACGCGAATGTTGACCGTTTGCGTGCACTGCGTGCATTCGTGCGTTGTCTGACGAGTTAAACGTCAACAAAGAAACTGTTCGCAAGATTTTACACGAAAATTTGAATATGCGGGAGATTTGCGTAAAGATGGTGCCAAAAGTTCTCACCCGTGAACAGAAAGACATGCGAAAATCAATGCGAGGATTTGTTGTCCCACATTCGGAGCGACGGTAGAGACTGAACGAGTCGGGTAGTCACTGGAGATGAGACCTGGATATTTGAGTATGACCCCGAGACCCGTAAACAAAGTCAGCAGTGGGTGGAAAAGGGTGAAGAGCGGTCAACGCAAGGGAGGATGTCCAAGTCACGACTGAAAGCAATGTTGATCGTTTTTTTCGATATAAACGGCTTCATTCATCGTGAATATGTTCCTGCCGACCAGACAGTGACTGGACAGTTGTATGTTGGTGTTCTGGAACGGCTATGGGCCCGAGTTTTCCGTGTGCGACCCGAACTCGCCGAGAACGGCTGGATCTTGCACCACGACAACGCGCCAGCCCATTCCTCGTTCATTGTGCAAGAGTTTTTGGCAAAAAAAGGCATTCCAACGTTGCCGCATCCACTCTATAGTCCCGATATTGCCCCCTACGATTTTTATATATTCCCCAAGATGAAGTGGCACCTCAAGGGAACTCATCATGGCGGCGTACAGGAGATCAAAGAAGCTGTAACCGTGGTGCTGAACAGGTCAACTGCAGAGGATTACCAAGGGTGTTTCTAATCGTGGTAGCAACGTTGGAATCGTTGTGTAGAGTTTGAGGGAGACTATTGTGAAGGTCGATATTAAAATTTTGGCGAAATTTAATTTGCTTGTTTATTCATTGACAAATTCCCGGAACTTAATTGCCACACCACGTACTTATCATAAGAAGATTTAAATACGTCTGTTTTCCGTGATTAAAGACCTTTTAACACACTACTGGATTAGAATTCATAATACCACGCTTCGATTTTATAGCATTTTATTTAAAATTAGTATTTTTAACATTTGTCTCAAGAATGATCCTATCATTTTAACCATGAGTATTTAAATTCACTCGATAAGAAGTTTCTGGACTGGAGGAGCCGACAACTTCGCCAGGTAGGATCTGAATTTTTTCAGTAATTGCCATCTTGCTGGAAAGTGAATCTTCAATATAACTTGACGAACCACCAAGACCGGTCACAGTGGTAATATCACCCCAGCATTAGCCAGTAATGTTGCCGAAGAACGCCTCATCCCATGTCCGATAAAACTTCCTGGATCAGCGGAACCCAAAAAATGCAGCCACTTTTGAAAAAGTTTTCGAAATTGTGTTGATGCCTACGTGTTATGTACTACATTTTCCAGCCACATATCGCAAGAAAAATCTCCCACCGGCATTTTTAGGTCGCAGATTGATGTATTTTCGACACATTTCTACAGCATTGACAATTCAAACTAAAAACATTATTAGTTGGAGCTGTTTAGCTGTTAATATTACTAGTTGGTTAGTTAATCTTCAATATTCTTACTCTAGTAGTTACATGTTTTTTTATTCCTAACTGTTATGAAAATAAAAATATTAGTTTCTTACGTACTTATATCTATTTTTGTTATATTTTGTTTTCATGTCTTTGTTTTCAAAGAAGTATAATAAAAAATAACGTTCATTACACGTCCAGAAATAGATTTTTTCGCGCTTGCATGAATTTGTCACACACGCATGGAAAAATCTTTTATTTCCAAACTCCTAATTGGGCTAGTCTACCATAAGGCCTAACTACCCTTCTAAAATCTTTATTTTTTTGTTCGAATTTAGTATTTTTAATGGGTAAGTATTCAAAGAGCGCATTCAGTGATTGAAGAACTTCCATTTTTCGGATCTAGTCATGACCAACTACAATCCTACTTTTCCGCGGGAGAGTTCTCTCATTATGTGGTCGCGGTCTATGAGCATCGCGGTCCATGCTAGTCTCGTTTAGTGAAGTATTATTATCGTTTTCTGTTTATCGTGGTCAATGTCCTGCACCTCAAGCACGAATCTGAGTTGGAGACAATTGGTAACACCTCAAAAATTCTTTAAATTGTCAGTGAAACATCTCGAAACTTTCGTAAACACAACCAATATTCTCCCATCATTAGTGAAACAAATGTGGCTTCAGTAATAATGTAGACGAGAATTTGTAAGGGTATTAACTAATCATCAGCATGTTTTAATGAACAGGTACCTAGTCAAAATTTCAATTTTTGAGTGGCACTTTTATTGCACGTTATGTTTAATACGATCAGCTCATCAAGTAAGCTTTGACTGAGTTTAGTTGCTAAGGCATGAAACATTCGATAGCCTGTTGCTAAGGGATTTAATTAAATCTAGTTTTAACTTCCCCTGAATTAGTTTCAACTGGAAGTAAATCGCACGAAAATTAAAATAAAATTAAAGACTAGCGTATTACGGCCAGAAAATAACAGTAGTTTGACATTTCTGGTTATTTATTTTAAGCACGAGATTGTGAATTGAAGCTGTTTATTGGTTTTGTAAACAGAGAAAGTTCCTAGACAAGCGTGAAGATAAATAATTATAATAACAGCATTCCGTGTACATCTAACGATGTAATGGCCATGGAGATGGTAAGCTGGAATAATTTTTATCACTTCTGGAAAATTTATAATTAAATCCGAATTTAACAATACCAGCATCATTTTCCAGAAAATTACCAAATTCTATGGTTATCTTAAACTTTTATCTAAAGCATGTCAATTACTTATGAGGATCTTAAAATTTTATAGGTAGTTCACTGATTACTCACTAATTTTTTTAACTCGTTATTAGGCTTATTTAGTACATACAGGGTGGTCATTTTTCCATGGCTCATTATTGCCATCTCGGAAATCGTAAAATATCAGGGTGGCTTAAACTACAAAAAAATTGCACCATTTGACAGCCATTAAGATAAACCAGATATCTGCTGCTGTTGCTCAAATATTGTGAAAATACTGAAAATAGAGATTTTGGAAAATGGCATCTAGTGCCATTATTTCACAAAAATTTATTTACGAAAAGTCGATTTCGACAAAGAAAATTTTTACACCACTAATTTCGGCTATGCAACATTCAATTGTTTTTTTTTTCTTATAGACGCCATATTGAATCTTGACAGTAGCAGATGTAGAAGATAATAATTACCCATGAAATTTTAAAAAATACAATAATTAAGTAAACAATCTAGTTTTTCTTGACTTAAACAAAATTCAATTCTTAACTAAACAAAATACACAAATATTACCTGTTGCATAAGTCTTCGATATTTTCACAGGGATTGTAATAAATTTTATCTTAATGAAAAAAAATTAATGAGTTGAGACCATTAGTACCAATCCAATTACATACTTGGAAAGCGTCGATTTAAATATTGGACCACTATTGCAGAATTATGTGGCCTATTTTTTCTGAACCATTTCTAATATTTATAATTTAATGGAAGATTGTCATTGCATTCTCCATTTCCACCCTCAAAATATTTAAATAGTTCTGAGGAGAAAGACCACCAACAACAAAAACAAAGTTGGCAAATGTCGATTCTGTCAAAATGTTAGCTGATTTCTGCTTTACGTCAAGAACAACTTGATATTTTATTTAAATTATTGTATTTTTAAAATTTTATGGGTTATTCTTCAAATAGAATATTAACGTGTCCGTAATTTTATTCTACATCTGTTACTATCAAGATCCAATATGGCGCCCAAAAGAAAGAAAAACAATTGAACAGAAACACTGATGACCGTAATAATTTTCTTTGATGAAAAATGTACAACCATGTATAATGCTCTTTTAACGTATGGAGATTTTATCACACAAGGATTCGACTTTTTTTCGATAATTTGGACATGTAGATGAAAGTTGCAACATGAGCAAAAGGGTAAATTTCTGACGGCAAAATCAGAGGTGTCAAAGTTAAAATTTTAGTTTCGATATTTGTAAATAACTTTTTAAAAAATCCCAATATTTGCGTATATTTTGGAGATAGGAGGTTTTTGGGAACGAGAATTTCAAATTTGTTTCTAATTTTGCCGTCAGTAGTAGAAGGCGCCTATTATGGCACATCATGTCTGTTTTAAATGACAGAACTTTATTGCGGCTTAATGTATCCATCTGACTATTGAAACAACACATTCTCCTAACTTTTTATGTGAAAAAAGTATACCTTGTTGAAGTCGTTAGGAGTTACCGTTTTCTAAATAATCCTATTTGAAATATTCCGTTCATATACTCGCGTCAAGAATTCAGACGACTTACGTCATGCGAACAAATGAATAATTCATTATATTTTCATCAAAATATTTAATAAACTGCAGCTGATAGTAATAAAACTATATACTACACTAAAAGTTTGCATTATATATTGCACTGAATTGCAAAAAATGATTACTTTTAATGCGACCAAATATCGAAAATTACGTTGACAATAAAAACAAATGCGTAACGTCAGCCGTGACGTAAGACGTCTGAATTCTTGACGCGAGTATAGAATAAAAACTGTTTTGGTTATATGTAGGTAAAGTGCCATTTCCGAAGAAAATACACCAAAATGTCACTTGAAAAAGTTTTTTAGAATGCTAAATAATGGTAGCATGCAAAATTTCAACTACTGATGAAATCTTTGTGCTCTAATGAAACCGAAAATCTAAAGATTCTGCGATCTTTTTGAAATTTTGCACATCCATTTTGAGACACTATTTTGTGTAACAGTTTTTTGTATTTTCGGCGGAAAAGGATTTTACTTGAATCCAAAACAGTTTTTTCTCGGTGCATTAAATATTTCAAACAGGATTATTTCGAAAATGGTTATTCCTGACAACTTCAATACAGTATACCTTTCTAAGGTAATCAATTTCAATAGTCAGATGGATACACTAAGCCACAAAAAAGTCCTGCCACCGAGCCTGCCATATAAAAGAAGCATGATTTGCTAAAAGTGACGCTCTCTACTAGCCACGTCAAAATTAAAAACAAATTTAAATTTATCGCTCCCAGATACCCCCGATTTCCAAAATGTATGCAAATATTTGTATTTTTTAAAAAGTTATTTACAAATATCGAAAATAAAATTATAACTTTGACACCCTGTATCTTTTTAATTAGTAAGTTGGGCTATATCTCATTATTTTGTCGTCGGAGATCTACTTTTGCTCTGTTACATTAATTTCTGGAGACCCTATATAATTTTACGGACAATTAAGCAGCAAAAGAAGCATAGGTAGCATTTTTTGTTTTGCGGAATAATGGACAAGCCTTGGACGTAATGTAAGACATTCAAATTCAAATTAACACAATAGGCTTTAAGGTAGGTAACTTTGGACACACCTCCAAAAATAGGAAATGTCAAAAACCGCGGACTGTTGAGTGTTGAGTGAATTTGGTGGCCAATTAATTCCTCATGGGTCGACTGGACTAAAGAACTACGACCTTGTCAGTAAACTGAAAGCCTGTTTGCCATGATGAAATCGGTATAAGGAAATTGCACAAAGGTTACCACCTCTTACTCGAAGGGAGCGTCCTGTATGGGTTGTTCTGCAAATTCTATTTTTTAGATCTATAATAACTGCGTTAGACGCGTTGTTTGCCATGAAGAAGAGGTACTAGACAAATGTACCGAAATAAGATTGAAATGTACGTGTACATATGTTGAAACTGATAAACATTACCGAGTTTTAAGAGTTTCAACACAAATACTTAACATTTCAAACTACAATATGCAGATATATTTTCAAACAAACGCAGCATAGGTACTTTCACTTTGGATATGTAGATTTATCTATTTGCTACATGACAAAATCAAAACAAGTTTCATTATATAACGAAGTGTTTTATAATTTTTAATAATCATTTGGCATAGTTTCATAAGCTCTTTGAATAGGTATTACATCTTTATCAGCACAGCTATAATACAAAGTTACAGTATCTTGAATACAATAATAAAAATTAAAACAATGAAACATAAAATCCTTCCTTAAATTCGCTATATATAAAAAAAACAAATGCCGAAATACATTGCGGAAGGAAATAGAAATTTGCCACATAGTATTCGGCATTTGGCGGCTGTCATGAATTTCTGGGGTTGTCAGGGAGGGTTTTCCAGTAAAAATATAAGGTTATGTGAGTCTGGCCCACCTTAATCAATAATTAAAATGCCATTTGCACTTACCACACATATTTCCTCACAAGATAGGTACCACGAACAGAACAAACTTACACAACGGTATTTTATTAAGCACTAAAACGCGAAATTGATTGTGTACCTTTTTATACACGTCAAGTCGCCGACCCGCTATCAACTGCATGAATATGACGTGTATACGAGGGTGCTACGAGTAGTATTACATATGTTTTGTACGAAATATAAAGATAGGCTTGTTCGGGTCCCTAGTTTGGAACGTTTAGAAATATTCAGAACGCTTCGCAGTAGTTGAACGTTTCGTTTATGAAGATAAGTAAGCGAGGATATGAAGAAAATGAAGTTGGGTAACTATTTAGAACAGTTCGGAACTGAACAAATTTATGGTTACATGTATATACAGGGTGTCCGGAATATGAGTGCCTTAATTTTTCCATATGATAAGATATACTAAACAAAACATATTTGACTTAACAATTTTTTTCTTCCAAAAATCAAATTATGAACAAATTACATTACAAACGCCTTTACATAACCTTAATTGTACCTTAGTTTGTATTTTGGTAACATAGTTTTGCATATTATTGGAGTTGTATTTTTATTTTTTGAAATGTATTTGTAGACAAACTATTCATTTTAGACATTTGTTTCATAAGAGTTTTTTTTATTGCTTTTAGTCTCATATTAGGGACACCCTATTTAGTATATAGCTTTTACCATAGCATAGAACTCTACAATCTTCATTAAAAAAAATCTACCCCTCAATTTTCGAGGGTGCCAAACACGAATCTATAATTAGTTCTTCTCCAATCGTCGCAAAACTATTACATTTTTTCACTGTCAGGAGTCTCAAAAGTTGACATTTTCCTTACTGAGAAAAAAATTGTATCATTGCAACAAAAGTATTCACTTTTAATCCTAGGCATAAAAGTTTCAGCATATTGAACCACAAACAATCACAAATGGATTAAATTAGCAATAAGGCGACTAATGTCCATGACTATATCGATATATCGTACTTACCTACTTTGCTTTATTATCTAAATTTGGTTTGAATTATTTCAAAGCAGAATTTAATATTTAAACGGGGGATTTCGGTTGGAGAAAAAATATCATGTTTTATTCGAATTAAATTGTAATTTGTACATTACAGTTGTGTTCATTTTTGTCCTGTAAATGGATTTTTTTCTTTTGGGCAAATAAACATTATTTGAACGTATTGAAGATTGCCTCTGCACATTATTGCACACTGATTATAATTTTTTCAAAAATATCTTTAAATGGAAACACTGATTCAATTAAGACCATTACGTTTGATATTATTGCACTTAGATCTATAATCAACTAGACCAAATCATTTTGTAATTCAGCAAAGTCGGTACGATTATATAGTAGACGATAAACACACATTACTTTTACCTATATAATTTTCGAAATGCCCTGGTATTACGACTTACTGTCACCGAACGAGCTGTGGGAGGGATAAGAAAAAAGATAAGAATGAAATCTTGTAATAATGTGGAACCCTGCTCAATCTCAATACCAGCGGAAATAATTCAGTGGACCCGCTAGCGCTTCTAGCAGCTACGAAATAGGATTATTTAACAATTATTTGCCCTTGCAATTATTGTCCTACAAGTTCAAAGAATCAGAAAGTCCCGCAAACCTCCAAATCGTTTGTTTGAACCTTCAACGTTATTAACCAATAGAAAGCAAGACCCCATGCAAATTTTCTGTCAAGTGTCAAATCGCTTTGTCGCTCTGTCAATTAACCTTGTCATTTCTTGTTTACGTCTGTTATTTTTAAATTAACTTAAGTAGTTTCGTACGACTTTGTTAATCTAGTTCTAGTACCGTTTCGTAAAAGAAAATGGCAACTCTAGAAGACAAAATACTAGGTGAAAAACTGCACAACTATTGCAGCAGCAGCGAGGAAAGCGACAACGAGAATTCGGATTCGGAGGAAGCAAGTACGCAAAAAGGAACCGTTTCAGGAACTACTTCTCCCCCGGAAATAAATAAATGGGAAGGCACATCCACCAATACGGGGCCCAAGGGTGTTATTAAAGACTGGGAAAGATACAAGCAACTGGAGAACGAGAAAAGGGTGGAAAACGAAAGGGAGAAGATTGAACTAATGAAGAAATTGACTCTGACTGTTCAATCGGCCTTAGATGAGGAAAGAGAGAAGGCCGCTCTGGAAGACCCAGATCTTGCTGAACTGCTTAATGACGAGTTTTTGGTCAAATATCAGAAGCAACGTATGCAGGAAATGCTTCAACAGACTAATCATAACATAAAGTTTGGTAAGTTGTTTGTTAATTAATGCTTTTAGTGAAGTGTAGGTGGAAATAATAATTAACAGTTATTTCTGTAGATGATGCATTTTCAAGTAACACTTTCTGACTGTATCACAATTGTTTAAAGTATAATTTAAATCTTTTGTAAAATTATCTTTGCAACTACTAATAAGGATGTTCCAATTATATAATTTAACATTTTCAATATTTTATAGAACTGATATTGGGTTTGTTGATAACGCAATTCTAGAACAATTTAAAATAATTGATAATTTGTATGAATTACTATACGATAATACTGAATGACTGTTTAGAATCGCTCTAGGACCATTCAGAACCAACAACCTGTTTATGATGTTACAGGTGACTTGATCTTCCTGAAGAACGGTCAAGAGTACCTTGATGCCATCGACAAAGAACACAAGTCCGTGATGATAATCATTCACATCTACGAGGACAACGTGGAAGCTTGTCGTACCATGAACGCTTGCCTAAAGGTCCTCTGCAAGCTTTACGAAAGTGTCAAATTCTGCGCCATTCACGGTTCTAAAGCCGGCATCAGTCGACAGTTCAAAACCGACGGAGTTCCCGCCTTGTTAGTGTACAAGTCAGGAAACCTCGTGGGTAACTTTATACGGTTATCTGACGACCTGGGCAATGATTTCCAACCAGAGGACGTGCAGGGGTATCTCATTGAACACGGGTTATTGGAAGACAAGAGTTGTACCCCACTTCTGATCAAAGGTGCTCCGTCAGATAGCGATAGTGATTGAGAAGAGGGAATCATGTGAATGGTGCTTTTTTTTGTAAGCTATCGGGTGTGTGGTATTTGGTCGAGTTAAGAATCTGTGCTTTCGACAGATATCAGTTACTCAGCTGGTTTTTCCTGTACGTTTTTTTTTATAAAGAAGGACAATTGATTCCTTATAGACTTTGACGGGTTACCATCTCTTGAATTGCTTTTTAAATGCTTGAATTTTGCAGTATTACATAGAATTTTTATGTAACGGATTGATTATTACTAGTTTTTCTTATTTTGGTACTCGTATTATGTCTTTATATTTAAGTCTAACACGTAGATGTATGGTTGAATATATTTTTTGTTTGCTGCGGTTTTTCGCGAAACTATTCTCATAATGGTGTTCATATTAGGAAACTAACGTAGGTAGTAAGTATACTTAGTAGTAAGTATACTTTGGAAAATTAAACCATTATATTAATGGTGAAAATTGAGGTAACACATTGTAAAATCCTTCCCGATTCATTTTATTGAAACAAATGTGATTTTCAGAGAGGCTACAAAAATCGGATCCTTGTATTTTTTATATTACTTTTATATGATATTTTATAAAACAATTTTCAAGAAAATTCTGTTCTTTTTAATAGTGTTTTGAAAAGTTGTACATTTAGTAACTAATCTGAATTAAGAAAGTTTGATTTTTCCCGCGCGCAAAAAATGCATCATAATTCTTGAACTAACTATTCATTTATTGTCAACTTAAATCATTTTTATCCTTATTATACATTTTAACTGTAACTTTTTCCATTGGCTATGGAAATCCCGCATGTATTTGATGAAGTACAGGCCGAGTTTGTATTTATATTGACCTCTTTGGACCAATATTTGAGGAAGGGTGGTGATGTCTGCTCCTGCATCAGTCAGTATCGCAGCAGACGTTCTCCAGAAACAGTGACCGGTGTAATTCCCATCATTCGACAGTTTCAAAAATATGCTATTTTTTTTAGGGAAACCCCCTATAGAATTTGTACCAACGGATTGTTATGTACTTTTTCCATTTCTACACTCACTGGCAAAAAAAGCCGGCCACTAAAAACTAGCCCCAATATTAGAGCTGGTTTCCTTGCGAACCGCTCATTTGATTTTGATGATCTTTTTTTTTAAATGTACATTGATTTCTCAGGAACGGATGTTATGTTGGAAATTTTTATTCGAAATTTAATTTGAGCATATACGGGCTGTAACAAAATGACAAAGTTTTTTTCCTGAAATTTGTTACACACTGTGGGATGCAGCAGCTACAGTCGCTGTTCGTAACTGGAGTCACACTGTAGCCTTATCTTTTGTGAACAATTTGTTTTTTTAATCACGACATTATCTCTGTTTTTATTGGAGATACACTATTTTAAAACAAACGCCTCAGAAAACAAGTCAAATAAACAGATAGACATCAGAACGTAGATTTAATGTGAAAACAATTGAAATTTAAAAAAAAGATAAATAAACTTTAAGGAATTAATATCTAATGTGGCCCCCTCGCTTCAAAATTGGTTCATTCAATAGACGTGGCATCGAATCAAACAGGTTTGTAACAAATCCTTGTGGAATTGCATCAAATTCTTCCTGAAGTGCAATTCGCAGATCAACAACATCCGTCGCAGATAATGACATTTTTTTAATTTGACAACCGTTGACAAACTCTTGTCATATTTCAAACAATCAATCCGTTTCCGCCTATGCCGCCTTGATTATTTACACGTAGAAATTTTTAAAACAGTGTATCTCCAATAAAAACAGAGATAATGTCGTGATTAAAAAAACAAAATGTTCACAAAAGATGAGGCTACAGTGTGAAAACACTTAGACTTCCTGGACTCTGGATTTTTGTTCAAAATAGGCTAGTATACTACTCCCGTTTGATGACTAATCTTCAAATAAGCAATGCACTTTTCCATATTTATCTTCGGATTTTGTCGGTAATAATGATTGAACCACGATTTCTGATGATTCTTCTGTATCATCTTCCATTTTATCGTTGTAAGCAGAAGATTCTGACATTTTTCATAAATCACTGACAATAATATTAACGAAACATTTTCGAAATTGACGATTTTCAACAAAGGACTATAACTATAGTTTTCAAAACACTATTAAAAAAATCCTATGTGCAACTTGTAGGAAAAATGTCTTTTCTGCATGTCATAAAAAACCTACGCCTGATGCAGAAATAAAGTCACTTTTCCTAACTTATTGCGCAAATAACTATTGTCTACTTAACAAATTTATTTTAACTAACGTGTTACTTTCTGTCATCATTTAGGAAGTGTTAATGGTCAGTATTAAAATTTTATGCTGGAAACGGGCATAAGACTATTGTACAGTAAAAGAAAATAGAGGCAAGTAATTTTTGTGATCTCTACGACTCCGTATTATCCAGTGCTTTGATGTATTATATACTTTGTTTAAACGGTATGTTACTGTATCCCACGACATACATTGCTGTAATTAGAAGATATTTCATCCAGAATTGCACTGACTGTAAAATTCTGATATACAGGGCGTCCAGAATATGATTTCATGGTTGCAGTGTTGTTATACACTACAGTTTGAAGGATTTCTTGACAAGGCTTTGTTGTTTACTTCGTTAATATTGATAAAAAAAAAATACAAACAATTACGTTGCAGGAAGTTTTTTTTAACTTTAGTTTATAATTTTGTAACATAGTTTTGCATTTTATTGAAGTTCATAGCAGTTTTTTGTTTTATTCTGTATACTTTAAATTGAATCCAAAATTTCATCCCTATGAAACAATATTTTAAATGCACTGTCAAAATTTACATAATATAAAATTAAATTACTCTATCGATAGCCTAAACTCTGCCTGCCAAAAGCTGCTATGTAGGAATTGAAAATAAATCGTACAATATCAAAATATGATATTCATGGTGTAATAACTAGCAAAATTAGATACCCTGACATAGAGTACCTAACCAATCTTAACTTTATTTGATACTGTCGGTAAATTGAATATCGATGCATTATTCTGATTACAGCAAAGTATAAATGTCTTCAACTGTATTCTTCAATATTTTATGTACATTTAGAAATGTAAATGTAGTTATTTATATGGTTGTGGACTTTATATAGGCGGTATAATATTGTAATCAACTCTCGAGACTTTGGATATCTTGAAACTGACTAAAATACGTTATATTCTCCTACTTTTCTACTTCATGTATCTGTGCAATAAGATGTATACAATTTGTGTGCTGTTTGATTTGCAATCCCTATAACTATTCGTCAAATATTTCTTTGATGTATTGAAGGAAACTACATAATAATTAAATAAGCTATATTTATTCTACATAAAACTATTTGATATACAAAACTGTAAATGATGTATAAATATATGAAATATTACAGATTTCTTAATATTAATTCAGTTATACGTTATTAAATGCAGTTTTACGATGTTAAAAAATTATGAATTATTCGCAAAAAAACTATTTACACTCTCTTATCTTTACGTTAGCTTTTTAAGCAGTTATATAATATTTTCTTCTTCTCAATTGAGGACTTATACTGCAGATAAGATTTTAGAATATCATCGTACTGCTTACAAGAAACTTGATTGTATTTTTCCTTCAGATCTTTCAATTCCTGTATCTCCTGTTCACAATCCTTCTGCTGCTCTTTGATATCTTCAATCAACTCCTTATATGCCTTCAGGGAAGTACTCGTTTCTGTAAATACATCGATCCTTATCTTCTCTTGGATTAGTAGGGATTTTAGATGATTCATCTTCTGCTCTATTTGGCATTCTTTTATTTTTTGTTCAGTCACTTGCGGCAATTTATTTAATCTTAAATTAGTTATTTCGCTTAACAGTTCTAACAGTTTCAGTAAATTTTTAACATACTGCTCTTGTTCAGATATGAGTTTAGTTTTATATTCTATTAAAACTTTGTCATCCGATGCCATCTGTATAGGGGCGGAAGTTTGAGAATTCTCAAAGGCTTTGTTGACATCTTTATTGGTTATTTTGTGGAACTCCTCGCAAATATCTTTATATTTGTGATCCAGCTTTAATATTAGAACCTCTTGCAGTTGATTCCTTTCGATGTAATTTAACTTTTGTTCGTTTATGCTACAGATTCCAAATAAAGTTGTGCTGTCATCGGTACTATAATCTTCTAAAGGTAAAGTTTGTGCAACACTTCCACTTAACAATATATCCCTTACTTTAGCCTGTAAAGTTCGATCTAAATCACTGCTCTCACTGACACATTCCTCTAAGGCATCGTATACGATTTTATATTCAACATATTTGTTTTGCTCCAATTTCAAAAACTCGTA
Organism: Monochamus alternatus; assembly: GCA_037114965.1. Lineage (NCBI taxonomy): Eukaryota > Metazoa > Arthropoda > Insecta > Coleoptera > Cerambycidae > Monochamus > Monochamus alternatus. The sequence goes on along the minus strand of CM073426.1, from coordinate 4,018,643 downwards.
TAGATCGTTAACCTCTTGCTCTTGGGCATTGTTTGATAGCTTAGAAATTTCTCTTACGTTAGAAGGCTCGTTGTTTACACTTGTTCCCACAACATCAGACATAATTTATGCTACTTTACAACACTACTTTAGTATAAAATTGTTTATGATTTCAAATAAAACCGATACGTCAAACTGTTGTTTGCGTGCCATTACGAAGGCGGAGGGGCAATACCTAGTCGGTAATAACGAAAACTAGAAGCAGTGTAAAATCGGTATAAAATGAAAAATCGAATTTTTTAAAATTGCTTCTAATTGTTATCAGGTCTAAATTTATTTGATTCGATAATGTATCAGAATATATTAAAAAACTACATACATTTTTATTATTTTATGATAAAAATATATCAAAAGATTAATTTTTCACGATTTTTGTTAAGTTGGCAATAATTTTTGCACCAAGCAGTTCTGTGACCGGCATGTTTATTGTCCGTCGTTCATTTCGGCGTCAGTAAAAATGTTAGGGCCTGCTTCTTTTAATAAATAAGTACTTATTACATTATCAGTAATTGTGACTGCAATATCAGTGCATAAATAATTGAAAAGGCTATTTATGTAGCCAGATTTGTAGATGTTGAATTATTCTGTGTAAAAATGGAGCTACCGTCTATTTTTGTCTCCATTTTAACTGACGAAGACTGGCAAGCAGTGCCAGACGAGGTGGGCAAAAAGATAGAAAAGTTTGTGAGTGAGAAGTTCGAAGAGTTCATAACTTCCAAAGCTTTACTGGAAACCAAACATTTTAACACTGGTAAGCCTTATTAATATTCTTGCTTTCGAAGTGCGAATTTGGATACATGGTTTAGGTGCAGAAGTTCCTTCCGTTTACCTAATGCAGTGTTGTTTTATCTCTAGGCTTATTTACAGTTTTATAGCTTTGTTTTCTAGGTCGTGTGTGGTACCCATTTATCTTTTTCTTACAGAACAAACCCTATCAGAATCGAAGACCCAAAACGAGAAACTAGAGCAAGAATATGAGTCATTGAAGTCCAAGTTAGAAGTAGCTAGCAACACCATCTCCGAATATGAGACCCAACTTTCCACCTTGACTACTGATATTAATAAATTGCATACACAATGCAACAAACTAGAGGCCGAGACTGCGGAATATCGGCACCAACGCAACCTGGCCGTGGACGAGAGAGATGAACACCTCAAAATGATTCAGCGACGAAATGGCGAAGTAGAGAGATTGCAGTTGGAAATAAACACTTTAACGAAACAACTAGAGAGTGCTGTGAATGCGAAATGTGAAGCCTTGGCTGAAGCAGACGAAGTAGCTTCGATGAAGATCAGGTTGGAGTACAGAGAAAAACGAATCGAACAGGAGAGAACTCTTTTGAACAGCCAAATGGAGAGTTTAACCCAGGAGTTGAATCAAAGGACTGACGAACTGTTGAATATGAGAAGGGACAACACTTCTAGGTGTATCCAACTGGAAACGAAATTGACGGAGAAAACACAGGAACTGACTGTGGCTACGGAACAAATTAGATCGCTTACGGACTTGAATAATAACTTGGTGGCAAGGAATGAAGAACTATCACAAAAGATGGTCAATCAGAGGGAGGTAGATGCAAAGATGAACGAGTCTTACGTTTACGAAATTGAAGCTAAGACGAAAATGGCCAACGCTTATAAATCCATGTATGAAGAGAGCCAGCAGCATGGCGAGGAGCTGAAAGAAGCCTTGTCTGAGGTCCAACAATTATTAAAAACGGCAACTGAACAGTACGGCGAACTGGAGACGAAACACAAGGAATCTCAACTTGCCAATGAAGAGATTATTGCTAAGAAAAACGAGTGTATCGCTATGCTGAAGAAGGAGTTGGAAACCGCTAACGAAATCCTAGAAAATTTCAAATCCGACCAGTTGAACAGAGACGTAGAAGGTTTGTCTTCCACAGCAGCAACCGCCTCTAAACTCATCAAATCCGGTCTCTCCTACTCCGAAGTATATTCCAAATACGTCACCATCACTGAACAATTCACCAACAAAGAAGAAGAATGCGCCCGCCTGAATAACTATATCTCTTGCATCGTGAGAGAAATAGAAGAAAAAGGACCATTGATAAAGAAGTTACGGGAAGACTACAGCAACACCCTGGACGCGAACGACGCTCTCAAAGAATCCAACGACGCTTTACTGAATGAAGTGCAGCAACTCCGAGAGGCCAATTCAGAATGTAAGAGACTGCAAGGCGTCGCGTTGAGGGAAAACGAGAGACTCAAGAAAGAAGTGGCTGATCTCTCGAGACAGGTCGTTCACTTATTACACGAAGTGGAACAGTCTCGCATCGGGGGTTCTTCTTCAACATCCACCGATAACGACCTAAGTGACAGCATCAGTTCCGCCGATATAATCACCAAAAAACTCGTCACTTTCAACGATATCTCCGAATTGCAAGCCACCAATCAAAAACTACTCGCTTTGGTCCGGGAATTAACGGAAAGGCAAGAGGAGGCGGAATCCTTTGACCCAGCAGCTATTTCTAATCTAAAAATGAAGCTGGAGGATTTGAGGGAGTCTCAAAATGAACTTTTGGAAGAAAGGGATAGGCAAAATAAGATGATGGGTACTTTACGCAATCAGAGAGACATGTACAAAAACTTGTACACTCAAGCGATCAAAGGTACCGGAGAAGACGTTCCTATGCAGTTAGAAAGGTCGTTCTTGCCCGACGGAGGAGAGAGCAAGATGCAAACTGACACCGAAGCTCAATTAGAAGAAAAAATACAGGAATTAGTCGGCCAGATCGAAAAGTTGAACAAACAAGTCGAACACTTGAAAGAAGAGAACGAGACGTACCGGAAAGAGAAATCCGCCAATGAAAAGATTCTCTTAGAACAATTAGACAATATGAGAGGCGAAGTGAAAGAACTCACCAGGCTAAACTGCAAATTAACGTCTCACGCCGACGTAAACGAAGAGAAATTCAAAGTCATGCAAAACAACACGGAAATCTACAAAAAACAAATCACCGCCTTGGAGAAACAAAACAAAATCTACAGCGAAGCTATCATCAAGCATGAACAAGCTGCGACTTACCTAAAAGACGAGACTTTGCAGTGCCAAACAAAACTATCCAAAGCCGAGGTGATGCTCGGTAACTTGCAAAAGGAAAACGCTCTACTTAAAGACGCTGAACAAAGGCTCTTGAAAGAAAGGGAATCCTGGAAGCGAGAATCTCACCAACAGAACCTAATCAAAACGAATATTGAACTTATAAAGGCGACATTGGAACGAACCGACGCCGAAGCACGACTTAAATTGGAATCAAGACTCGATGAGGCACACAGAGAGTGTTCGGCGCTTCGCAGACGACTACAAGAAGAACAGGACCACTTCCGACAGCTAACGGAACACCTCGAAAAACAAACCCACGAGGCTCAGAAACGCATGGAAGAAGAACGGGAACAAGCCGAGAAATTACGGAAGGAACTGACCGAAACTAGAGAGGAGTTAATTGCCAAAACGACTCAGATCGACGAATTGGGCAAAAAATTGAAAATGGGTTTGTTCAGCGTCACCGACAGCAATGCTGAAGCCCAAAAGATTCGAGAGTTGGAACTGAAACTGAGTGACACAGAAGCCGAAATCAATTCTCTTAAAGCTAAATTAAAAACGGCTAAAGAGGCTTCAGACGAATACTTTAATGTGGCCGAGGCGGCAGAGAAACAAGTGAAGGAAACCTTGGAACAACAGGAACGTCTGCAGCAGGAGATCGAGAAGCAGAAGGCTCTTGTGAAGGAATGGCAGGAGAAATGCTCGGAGCTCGAGGGAGAACTCTCCATTCAAATGGACGACCAAGATATAACGAACGCCGGCATCAAAACTAAATCCTCCCAGCTACAAGAAGAACTCAGCGTGAAAACCATGGACTTGCGGACCGCCAGAGAACAGCTGGAGAGTGCCAGATCCGAGAACAAGTCCTTGATCGATCAGCTCAAAGCCGTCGAGAATAAATACGCGAGGGAAGTGACTTTGCATTCCGTCGACTTGCAAGCTCTTACTTCTATGAAAGAAGAATTAGATAAAGCCCTCAGCATAACGAAGAAATTAGAGAGCGAGAGAGAACAAGCTTCCGAAGCTCTGACTCACAACAAGATGAACTGGGAGGAACAAGAAAAGATATTCCAAAAAGAGAAAGAAGAATTAGAAAACCGATTCAAAGACATGGACTCTCAAAACAGCCTACTGCACGACCAAATCCAAGCTCTCAACACGCAACTGACAATCCTACAAAACCAGGCGTCGGCCGACCAGAACCAGTCCATCGGCGACGTTTCCTTCAACAGATCTCTCACCGAAGACGAGGCCAAATCCTCCGAGCAACTCCTGAAGATCATTAAATACCTGAGACAGGAGAAAGATATCGCCGTCAGCAAAGCCGATATAATGGAAGCCGAGCACGTCAGGCTAAAATCTCAATTCGACATGTTGAATAAGCAGCTGGAAGAAGCGAAGGTGACCATAGAACTGGAACGCCAAAAGACGGAAGTCACCGTGGTATCAGCGGCCAAACACGGCGAGGTACTACGCAAATTAGAAACACTAAACGCCATCACAGACAGCAACAGAACCCTCCGACAAGAACGCGATACCCTCTTGACGCAAATAACCGAACTTAGGGAACGCGCGGAGAGACTAGAAGCAGAAGTGGCGCCTCTACAAGAGAAGAACAGGGATCTTACTACTAAAGCCGATCAGATGCAAAACGAAAACATATCGCTTCGCGCCGAATGTACCAGATGGCGCCAGAGAGCCAACATGCTTATCGAGAAAACAAATAGGACCAGTCCTGAGGACTGGAAGAAGCTTCAAACCGAAAGAGAGACACTCGCCAAACAATTGACCATTGAGAGATCCACCACCACCAAATTGAACGACGAGATCAACAACTTGAAGCAAGACAAGAGCAAACTGGAAGAGCAACTTAAGAGCCTCCGGGCGCAGAACAACCAACTTACAGAAGAGTTGTCGAAGATGCGCGACGAAGTCAGTTCCCTACAGACTCAAGTAACGCAATTGACCAACACGGTCGACCAGCACAGTGCAGAGATAATAAAATACAAAGAAGAAAACCGTGTGTTAACGGAAGACACGGCTGGAAAAGACGTAACGATTACCGAACTAAAGGGAAATCTAGCACAGATCAGAAAAATAGCGAAAAAATACAAGATCCAATGCGAAGACCAACAGAAGGAGATCGATGCTTTAAAACAACAGAAAGAGCAGCGGGAGACCGAACAAACCTCCAATGCCGAAAAGCAGGAACAACTCATGCAAGAACAACGCACCGAGATGGAAGACCGCATCTCCCAACTGGAAACAACCCACAAAGAAACCGTGGACCAACTGAACCAACAGGTTTCCAGCACCTCGGAACAGATAGAGACCTACAAGAAGGAAATCGACAACCTGAAACAGATGAGCCTGGAGAAGGAAGAACGGTTTAAGAACCTGTTCAAAAACGCCAAAGAGCGTATCGTGAGCTTGACCGAGCAGAATAACAATCTCAAAGAGGAGCTTCACAAGCAGGACAGGCCGGCTAGGTCCGACGGGGATGAAACCGTGGAGGGTACGAGTAAAAATGGTGAACTGCTGGAGAAGATAGCGGCTTTGGAGAGGGAGAGGGACGAACTGAACGAGGAGAGGTTGCAGGAAAAGGAGAAGTACACCGCTGAAATAGATAGTCTTACACAGAGGGTCAATCAGCTGCAGAGGCAGTTGGGGCTTCAGCAGGGCTCCAAGCCTACTACTAGTTCTGCGTCTTCGGAGAAGTCAGCCACGGAGAGACCCACGGCTGATATCAAGCCTATGGCAGGTAAGAATCGAAGTGATTTTTAAACTTTATAAAAAATATTTATTTTTTCTGGGAATTTTGTCACGCTACAACTAAAATATTAATCAAAAGTAGGAACCAGTTTTAACAAGCTTACTTTTACTATTTTTTAAAATCTTTCAACAAAAAGTAAAAAAATACACCACTATAAAACACTTTTGCTCTATATGGAAAATACATTATTTTGAAAGTGGAAAAGTTCTCGAACATGTTTATTTATTTATCTCGATAAATTACAATTTGGCAAACTCATTTCTCGAGGAAAAGCATTTTATCGAAGTAAATTAAGAGTATATTTTTTTTATAAAAAAGTATCATAGTTTCATGTAAATTTGAAAATATCGACGTGCAAAAAATTGGGGCCACATTTTACCCATGACCTCCCCCGCCTGAGATGTTTCTGATCAAAAATTTTTAACAGTTTGTATATATATAAGCAAATATTTCATGAACTCAATTGACCGAATGTATTGGGATCCAATAGTGGATGTAGAATTATTGCGTCCAAAGAATTGGCATAAGATAATTTGACATCTGAATATTAACTAAATCAGCAAAGCCAAATTATCAAAATCAATGGAAAAATTTAACATGAATTTATTGTAGATATAAATCCAACTTCTTGACCTCAGCATAAACAGATAACTATTTTAAAATTGATTTGTATATAATTTAATTATTTTTGGCTACTCTAATATTAATCTCATCCGTAAGAATTTGTAATAGAAGATGGTAGCACCAAGTCGTTCAAGAAATTGTTACAATTTGCTATTTATGGCATCTTTTCACTCGTAATAATAAATTGGTCAATTTATTGGCTCAGTTTAGGCTTATGAACTTTTAGAATAAAAATATATTGTAACATAACAGAGAACTGTAATAACTTAACTAACTATAATATGGAGTATTATTTTAATAGATTTTTTTTGGCTCTAATTTTAAGCCAAAAAGTTCATATAGATGTATGTCTTAAAAAGCTTGGTGCTTGGTTTTTTTTTTCGGTTTTTGTAAATAATTTTGAAAATCAATTGAGATGTATGAAATTTCAGGATAACATGTCAAAATAGTTATATGACAAAATGCAAGAGGCTTTTTTTATTAACAATAAAATGGTAATTACTACTAGACTAACAATTAAAAAAATATGGTGGTGTAATAATTATTTCCATAAAATGTCATAGCCATACCTAAATGGTTAAAAAAAATGCTTTTGTTAAAACGTGGATTTGTATACCGTAAAATGATATCCTAAAATTTAATGTAATATCTCAAATGATTTCCAAAATTTTTTAGAAGAATAAAAAAATATAAATTTCTGCACTATATCGAAAATCAAGCAATTTGAAGACACATTTATATGAAATTTTCGACTTAGCTCTATAACAAAATAATAACACTGAATATTATAAAATGTTTTAATTAAACTAGGTATAACTTTGTAGTAAATTTAGCTAGATTAATTTTTATTTTAGATAATTATTGAATACAGCTTAATCTAAGAAATTTTTCATTGGCATACCTAGATATTTGGTATCAGGGACTTCATTGATAGGAATTGAAGGAAAATTGATTTATAGCTTAAGTACCTTTACAATACAGTAAAAAACAAACATGTCTCCAATTTTTTGGTCAATTTATTAAAGACAGGAAATTTTCCGCAACTTATTTACATGTATCAATATAACTTGACCAAGTTCTTTATCAATTTATTACGTGAAAAATTACTAAAGGTAAATAATGGATTTAAATACGACAGTTCTATTAAAAATTTTTATTAAATGGCATATTCAAGACAAAATAAAAACATTACAGGTCACTCAACCAATACTCAAACGCAGTCAGTTCCAATTCCGCCCTGGCGAAGCGGTGGTGAACCACCTTTAGCCAGCATCAGACCCATGTCTGCTCAATTAAGGACCGTCGCAGTATTACCCACCAGTCAAAGTCCAAGTGCCGTAATGGTACCACCTCAACAACAGGTAATCATGGTAAAAAAATCAAACAACAAAGATAGGACTGTGTATATGCTTGCAGGTTCACACGACCGGATCCAGTACCATCGAGGCGTTATCCAGCAGCCCCACCAGTTCCCATACCGATTACGTTCCCGCTACGAGTTCCGCTAGTTCCGCTCTCTTAGGACCCAGGCAGGTTGCCGTTCCGCCAACCCAGTCCTCCCAGGACGTGGAGGACGAGGATAACAACATGCAGGTGCAGACGGCGCCCCAAACTCAAGCCGTGGCTCTCGTATTGCCCAGAATCGAGCCTCCTAGTAGCGGTCCCACTCAAGAGCAAGGTACGAGCAGCAGTAGCAGTTCCAACACGGTGACCACAACCCAGGCCGGGTTGAAGAGGCAGAGAGACGCGGATACGGACAGCTGTCAGGCTGACGAGCAGAGTAAGGCGCAGCAACAGAGCAAGAGGACTAGAGTTCAGGTATGATGTGTTTCGTTCGATAATATCTTGTTTTTGTAGATAATTTTTACGATGCATTTAGCTTAATTTAAAATATGTCGTTACTGCATTAAAAAGAATTGCTTATGGAATATATATGTGCCTATACTTGGAAAAGTTGTTTATTTTACCATTATAATTTGTCTGTCATTATTTTCTTTCTATAAGTTACAATAATATTTATTCTAGTAGTTCAAATGTACTAATTTTTATTCAGTGCATAATTTGTTTCAAAATTATTGTTTGTTGTTAAATTATTCATTGTCGTAAATTAAATATATGTTTTTATTAGACAAATCATTAAATAAAAATAATAAAATATTAAACTAAATGTGACAGCTCGTGAAATATTCTTTTATTATTTGAGACAATCTTTATTAAATTTTAATTTTATTTCAAACGGTACTATTTACCAGGAAAAATAGGAAACTAAGCAAAACTTTTTTGTTTGTACATTAAATCCTAAATATATTCTTATTCTCCTGATTATAATCCAAATTCATAATTATTACTGTTATTCTAGTAGTTCATATGTACTACTTTTTATTTAATGTAAAACTGTTTTAACTTGGTTTACAGATTTTTTCTGATCTAAAATATATTTTTTTCTTTTTCTTTTATATCAATAAATTGTTTATCGTTTACGATACATTAGCAGATAATTAAAAGTTAAGCTAGTGTCCGCAAATTTTGACTTGTAGTGCGTCAAAATCCAAGCACTTATTCTATACTGTGAAATCTGACAAATTGCATATTATATTTGCTTATTATTTAAGTATTACTATATTTTCATGTTATGACTTCTTTTATTGAACAGTAGTTCAAATGTACCATTTCCGAATTGGTATCTAAATTGCTCCAATTTCTGTCTCTGTCAATAGTTTTTTCTTCACAAGCATCTTTTAGCTGATCTTGTCATGATATTAACTATCTTTTTTGCCGTTACTTATGTTCAGTTACTAGACATGCACTTTTTCATAACAGGCGGGAACTGTTAGCGATAGCGGACTGGAAGTGGAATATCAAGTGCCCACCAGCAGCCAGAGAGATCACGACGATGACAACGTTATCGTGGTTGAGAGTGATGACGAAGGGGGCCCGGACGAGGGCGAAGGTGCGGACGACGACCAAGAGGATCCTGATACTGAAAGTTATGACATGGAAGGAATGGTAAAGACTCGATCTTTTAGTTTTGAAGAATTTTGAGTTTTTTTGCTTTTTATGATAGGAGCAAGACAATTATGAGGATGCGGATTGCCAGGAGGTGGAAGACGAGGAAGAAGCCGGTAACGAAGTGGAGGTCATAGAGGACTCCAGCGAAGTGCCGAATCAGAGCGAGAGGTCCATCCAGGAGAGTCCCGAGGAAGAGAATTCCGAACAGGCTCAATCGGAAGCTATAAGCAGTGGAACTGATGGTGAGTTTTGTTTTATTTTTTTATTTTTATTTATTTATTTTTTTACTTTAATTTAATTTTGTTCAATGAATAGTGCAGTAATGAGTTGAATTAACATTTTGTAATGCTGTTTTCTGATTTATTAGCATTTTTGCATGTTTTCTATGTTTTGAAAATTAATAATAATGTATTAGAATTAATGCAATTGTTTGAGTATTTGAGAAGATGTCTTGTTATTGCTCAGAAAATTATTTTATTATACTTTTTAATTTACAATTTTTAACGATTATGAAAATCTCTAACAAAAAAAGAAACGTATATTTCTATGACACTATTTAGAAAACTCGGTGTTGATAGATTGTTTTTTACAGAGAAATTAAGTTATCGTTGCAAAAATAACTTTATGATTGTATTTTTTTTATTTTAGAATTTAAAAAATTTTTTGACAACAAATCGCCATTAAAAAAAATTTAAAATGTAAGGAAAAGTTGGAAAATAAATCGAATTGATGAAATTAAATCATTTGTGAAGATAAAGTCATGATTCATTTTCTTTGGGCTGGGTTATTAATTTTAGATTAATTTTGAGACTTAACAAATCTAGATTAAGTTACTGTGTTTTGAAATAGGGTTCTGTTAAAAAAACTGGATTAGATTATTCCGTTTAAAAAGAAAGTTAGTGATATAACTTTTGGCTATGTCTCGACTTCGGTAAACCAGTAAATAACATAACCTAAAACGAATAGTGTCGAAAAAAAGTAAGTATGTGACGCATACATATGTTTGAGTACCTATTTAATGAAATAAATGCATGTTGTGTGTTTTCTTAGCCATTGCCTATTTGTTACATATATGTAACCTCGTTAACCAAACACGATCTAGTTAAACTAGCTAAATCGACCGTTTTTCAATCCTTGATGTTCTGTTGTAGCCTGTTTTTGTGTTTTGTGGTTTGTTTTAAAAAAGGTTGTGGTGAATTTCCGTTTTGCACAAATGCAATAAGGATAAAATTTTATGTGACAAAAAAAAAACATATAATAATGACAGATTATATTACTAAATTTTCCTACTATTTTCACTGAATCGTGAGTATTCTGAAACAGTCGGAAGAATAATTGCTGCCGACTCGCTATCGTGTGTATAACTTGCCTTGAAATTGATATTGCAAGCGTAATAAATTATGCAGTTGCAGATTGTTAAATCTTTTATATTCTGTAAACGATACACAAAACATTTATTTTGATAGTTCCGTAGATGTATTTTTTTTAATATTGTTGTCAAAACTATATGTTCTTTTTTCATCATCTGAAATATTCAAAACTTTTTTTTTTGTGCTAGATACGTTGGATTTATTTTTTAAACATCCGCACACACTAGTACCAAAAGGCATGTTTGTATATTCATTTTGTCTGGAGCATAACTTTTCTGACAAATATATTACATTCTTACTTACCCGGACTCACTACTAGAAATTTTGTATGTATCTAACAATTATTAATAATTTTTATCCTCGTACAAAAACAAATTTTCCCGGGCTGGTAGCGTTTCTGTATTTCAGAGATAGATACATTCTCTTCGGTCATCGAGCTTAAATTCTGGTGCAACGGCTTTCTCCCTAACAAACTAACCCGTACCCGCCTGCTTTTGTGGTATCTGCTAACACCTCCCGCATCTTTTGTCTTCTGCCTTTTGCTTGGGTCTTCTAACAAAACCTCCCGATCGACATCTAACGAATCACCTGGAATATCTCACTGTTTCCCTTTTTCAAACTAGGCTCGGGCGGCGTCACCATATCTCAGGCTTCCACTTCGGTTTCTCTGACGGTGCCGTCATTTTCTCGTTCCCGGCCCGTGGCGCCCCTACCCTCCAGACAGCAGCAGTCGCACCTGCTCCTGCCTCAGAGCATGGAAGACGGCGGAGATGACGGCATCGTCCCGTCCACCCCGACGCTGTACGTGCCCCGGCGCTCGGATGGGTTTGGGGAGGCCGTGAGCTCCCCTCACGTTCCTACGAGCGGCAGGTTTACTTTCAGCGAATCGGTGCAGCCGAACGTGCCGGGATCCAGCGAGATTGTGCCGGAACAGAGCCTGGAAGCAGGCAGTTTGGACGACACCAGTATGAAACGCTGTCCGGGGATCAGAAATTTTTGATTAACGGGTGCCGTTGTTTCAGGTACGGGGCGCAGCGTGCCCACCACGCCTCTGCAGTCGTCGCCGCAAGAGGCTGTACCTGCAGGTGACGAGCAGGGTTCTAGCCAGACGACTCAATCTGACGGTAAGTGAATTTTTAGTTGCGGGTATGGTAAAAATTTATATAAAATTTGTCTCTTTGGAATTGGAATCGAGATATGGTCATTGTGGAGAGAAAAGACATAGACATGAACAAAGTTTTCAATATTTTATTACTATAGTAGTAATAATTATACGAAATCGACTACAACTGATATAAAAGCGATGATAAAATTAAACAATAAAATGAGTCATACAGGGAGTTCTACCATGTGTATTCCTCCAAAAGGATAATCAAGGACAACTTTTTTTCAGTTCAAATGTTGTTTTTTCTGGTTTTCGATTAGAAAATATTAAAAACAAATTGCTTACCATATATTGATATGGTACAAGTACTACTACTCAAAATGATTTCAGTGCGACATTATTCCATTGTAATTTTATTGGCTGTGGTAAAAATACGTAGTTAAAGATTAGCAGTGTCAATGTTGGGCGTTTGATACACACTCATGCACGATATGTGCTAATTTTTGATTTGAGTAGGGCATTTTAAAGAGAACAACGTATATCAATCTACGGTCGATGAGACATGTCCATGCCTGCGTTGTTGACTATACTGAACTACCAATCTTCACTCGGAGCATTGTAAACAGTTGAATAAGTGGGACGACGCAAGGTCAGCCTAAATTTCGCGTAATAATTCTTGATTTATTTTCTGCAAGGCATGCCACTTTGGACTATAGGTTGCTCAATAAAAATCCTTTATTTTTGTATCCTTTTTATCCCTTTTAAGGAACGCATTTATTTCGAAAACGTCCTGTACATAAAGTAGTGTTAGATTTAGCTAGAGTCTTAGATTTTCATTTTAAACATTGATAGGCTTTAATTTTGTGAACAGTTTTTAGGTAAATATTACCGAGAAAAAACTGTTAACTGTTCCAAAATTTTAGAAAAATTATTTAAATTTAAACAAAATATGAACGGATTGCTTGCGGATTTACTGGATTTTCAATTAACATAATTTTAGAGGAAAGAATTTTAATTTTCAAATTTGAGAAATCCAAGAAAAAGGGGGCTGCTACTAAGTAACGTAACTCGTTTGGAATTTTTTGGGGTTTTGACTGACAGAAGTGAAGTTAACTTTAAGCAATTATTACTTAATTTTTTGTTATTAGTGTTTATATGTTTATAATTTTGTGCTGTTGATCGATATATCATGTAACCTATTCTTGTTATTAAGTGAAATAAATATTCTATTATTCTTTATTTCTTATTTTTTCTTGTTTTTTCATAAATTTATTGGCATTTTGTTTTTTTCCATTTTTTTTTTTTTATAAATTATTTTCAAAGCAACCATTTTTATGAAAACACTAGCAGTATAAAAAATAACAGTTTGAAAACCTAACAAATTTAAAAAATGACTATTTACTTCAAAAAGTGTTAAATTAGCAACGACTAGAATAACACGGATTTGTACGAGTTTAACTTTTCTTGTAGCAGAGATCCCTTCCATAACGGTAAGTGGCGAGGCGGACGAAAATGAAACCGGAGCCGAAGGTAGTTCGGGAGAGTGTATGGGACCGCCCAGCGTGGCGGGCACTTCTTCCGAGGGCGCCCAGACCGACCAGGTCGAGGAGATGCTAGAGGGGGATGATGGGGTAAATTAAAAAATAATTTTTTTGTAACAAACGTCAATACTGACCTAATGCATAAAATTGTCGTTTTATACAGGGTGATCCAGAAATACTAGGACAAAAATTAGGTACATATTCTGTGATAAATTATTGGACCTGTATTTTTCCGTTTCCCCGAATTCTAATTTTTTGGGACTTTAGAGCTCCTTGAAATTAAAAAATTTTGTTTTTTTGCAAATATTTCCTGAATTTTAGGCCCAATTTCAAAAAACGTACCCCCAATAAATTAGGAATCAGAAAAACAAACAATTATGGATCAAATAATTTCTCACCTCGATATGTACTCAATTTTTTCTTAGTGTTTCTGAATTACCCTGTACGTCATAATCTCTTATGAAGGTGAGTTCCGAGGGCGAGAAGACTTTGGCCCCGGAGGACGGAGAGGAAGAGGGTAGAGAGGCGGAAGCCTCCCCAAGCACCAACTCAAGAATAAGAACAATGCGGGGAGGAAATTCCGCACGTCGATCTATGAGAAGTTCTCTGCCGCGAGGCAATATGGCCAGGTCTGGCCCTACGCCGATAATATGGGGCGACCAGAGGTCTCCTCAAAGACATCATTCACAAGGTAAGTTGACAGGAGCGACGTCTGCATAGTTAATAAAAGTATCAAGGGTCAATATGTTTCAGTAAAAATTATCCTACTATTTCCCTCATAATATTAGGGAAGCTCACCTACCTGTTTCGTTTGTTAATTATGTTCTTGTTATTACGTTTGCTTTCAAATTTATAATTTTTGTATTCTCTTTATTTTGACATTTTCTAGAACATTGCAGGTTTTATTCGATTTAGTTCTAGGCGCGTTCTCGAGGACCTAGGAAGTTTTGAGAACCTTAAAATCATATATAAGCGGATCGATTTTGCTTCCATGGGGTTTAGTTGAGTCTTGAGAAGCCGAATGCGAATAACATAAATGTCAAAGCAACGATTTGAATTGAATTTGTTTGAACTAAATTTTTTGTGTAATCAATTAGTGACATTTTAGCTTACTTTTCTACATGACGTATTTCAAGGCTAAGTCAATGTAGATGTTACAATATTGCGGAATTTTTACAACCACTAAATGCACTAACTGATATTATTTATCATTTTCATCCTCTTCATCATCGACAGTTTTATCATATTCGTAATCATCATTTTCTTAATCGTCATCTTCATAGTCATCATTACCATAGTCATTTTCTTGTAAATTTCAAATTTTTGTATAATTCCGATACCTTCAGTGAGACTGACGGAGAAACTTGTTTTATTTCAATGTTTTGGCAGTAGAGGTTTTGCCAAAAATTGACTTTAAATTAAAGTTCCTAGATTAATCAGGTGCCGTATCCGATTGTGTCAAAATTACGATTTTATCTTACAGACACGTATTTTTTTAAAAGCTGGAATATTTTCATAGGTTTCCACATTTTGTTTTTATTTTCAACCACATACAAGTTTCTTGCACTCTGACAAAAATGTATTGAAAGTTTAAACTTATATTGCAATGTTGTAGGGATTTTACCGAAAAATGGTGGCTGATTGTGGTACTTTATCAGTCTAAGGATTTTAAATTGAAGTACCCTTGTTTAAGCAAGTACTGCAACTGATGTTTCCAATTGCATCAAAATGATGGTTTGGCAGATGCCATTTTCTATTCCGGACTTGTTTTTTTCAATAAAATAATGAAAACTGGAATTTTCCTTCTAGGGACTTTAATTTAAAGTCTCTAAATTAAGTACCACAACCAATGCTTCCTATTGCTCCAAAATGGCCGTTTGGCATGTCATTTTCTATTCAAAGCATGTATTTCAATGTAACAACAAAAGTTGTAATAATTTCAAGAGATATGTTAAAAAGGTATATCGAAATAAAAATGGGTCTGTTTTCTATACTTTTTTTACGTAAAATAAAAAACCGGCAACACTCGTACTATTTATGGTGGTGTCAAATTTTAATTAACTTTGGACAACCCTTAAATAAATTTCTGGAAATTAGTACTCCTACTACCATCTCTTGGCAATTCTTGAAATGTGGACTAACTATACATTGCATCTGTTAAATTGTCCAATCAGGTTTTTGTGACTTTTACTTTCTTTCAGATAGAGGAAGGGGCAGTCCTTCACCCAACTTCCAGGCAAGAGCGGTGGCCAGGCGGGCAAGGGGTCGCCTCCAGAGACCCTTCGGCGGGCGCTTTTAGTACTGAACATTTTAATTATTAGGTCATTCCATATCCCATATATTCTTCATATATTACTTAGCCTAAGAATTTTTTTTATTTTTGTGTAAAAACATAATTGATTTTTGTTCGATGTTCTTGATAGGTGTAAAAACGTAATCAATTGGAAAACTTGACTGAAAACATCTAGAGTTTCGTTTTATGTACTATAATTTTTAGAAGTTTAAGGTATAGTTTGGAATGTAACTGTTTATATATAATAACACATTTAAAGAAGCAAAGGGTCTTTTATTTCACGTTTACCATGGTTTTTTCATGTCTGTGAATTAAACCATCGCGATGAATCCCATGGCTCCTCTGAAATTTGCAAAATAGTTGAAACCTGATATAAAAAATTTAAAAAGAAAAAGTTAAGACAAAAAAAATATAAAAAGTAAAAAGATTAGAAATGAAAATTAAATGTAGTAATTTTTCTTGCGTTTATTTTTGTTTCTTTTTTAGACAAATTAGTGTTTTCTTAAAAAAAAAGAAAGTAATAATACAAACATGTCACTGAGAAAATGGCCTTATCCATATGACCAGAACTACAGGGTGATACAGGACTTATCTAAATAAAAAAAATGTTGAATGTACAGAGGATTTACAAATACAATTTTGTAAAAATAATATCAAAAAGAGTAGTTCAAAAATGATTTAGTACACTTCCGCACAGCACTGGAAACGGATTCAAATATTTCTGTACAATCGGGAAAAATTAAAAAAATTAAGTTTTACAAACATCTTGAAAATGAAGAGCAATGGAACATCAGTGTATATAACTTTTGTTTATCATTTTTTGGCCTCTATCGCGGGGTACTATGGTAGTTTTTCCAATGTCACCCTGTAGATAGATTTCACATTTTTTTTCAAGACATACTGACAAAAACACTGTATGGTGAGATGACAAATAGCGTGATATACTGAGTATTTTCTAATTGTGTGCAGAAAATCCATAAGCATAAAGTCCCACGCGTGTCGTTTCCGAGATATAGGATTTCCAAAGCTGATAAAAAAATCAATTTAAAATTCATAACTTTTAAATCCCTTGAGATATTTTTGGCAAATATGGCATAATTTTTGATGTAGGTAGGTATAAAATTTGCATTATAATACGTTAACGTTTATTATCTCGAAGTTTATTTACAAAGATATATAAAATATATATTATCAAAGCATACTTTTAGAAATCAATCTGAAAATTTCATTCTTTTATTTAGTGGCAAATCCTTCGATTTATTCTTGTGCTGGATGCCGTGTTTCACAAACCTTTTGGCTGCTTCTTGATCTATCTTGGGCCTTAACGTCTGTCTTTCGTGGGCCTAAAAGTATTGAAATAAATCAGTATTTCGTCTAGTAAGTGATTCATATAACTGTCCTTCAAAAGTTAAATATATAGATAATATACAACGAATCATACCTGTTTAGCTTTAACCATGCAGTCTTTAATCCTGTTTAGCTGATTTTTAATGTCATTTTTGTTGGGGTCCTCGTTCCTGCTCCTCAAATAGATCCAGTACAGGGTACTTGATGCATACGCTTGAAACAAATCGTACTCGACTTTTTCCTTTAGGGATAGTTTTTCGTAAACGTCCGAGTTTAGTGCTATCTGAAGCATTTCGGTAATTTTGTTTACACTATTGTGAAAGTTTGTAAGTTTTTCTTGGATAGCTTTGTCATCTTTTAAGTCTCCGAAATTCATGTTAACTGTTATAAGATTGTATGATATCACAAAAAATACTATTTTTGTCGTCACAAAACTTAATATTTGATATGATCTTATTATTTTATCTAGGATCTTATTCTTAATTTGTAGTTTTTTAGGTTATGTTAGTTAATTTTGAACCATGGACTATGGCAACGATGGCAACTGATCACAGATCATGGCAACTGATAACCACAAAATATACACTGGTGACTAATAACTAGGAACATAATTGTCCAACGGCATAGCATAGAACTAGAATACCTAATCATTGTTTATATATTATAGTAGACAACCGGCCTTAGTTGTGGACCATGTCGATTAGATGGCGGGATGATATGTGGAAAATCTCTTAAACGAGCCCTAAAGAATTCAGTAAACAGGGTTAGACTGACATTATTTTAAAAACAAAGTCAGAATAACTTTGTTTACTGACTTGCCTAGGGCTTGTTTAAGAGATTTTGCACATATTATAGTCCCGCCATCTAGCCGCCATGGTCCACAACTAAGGCCGGTTGATAAATATACTTTATATAAACACTGCTAATAGGTACGCTCATAGACTCATAAGGAAAACTATTTTATTTTATATTTACATATTTTTAAAATCAGTTGGATCGCCTTGCGGCCACATATTGTGCTTAAATATTCTTGGCTAATTTCTATTTATATTCAATGAGAGAATATTTTACTAGTTAATCAGTATTAAATACGAAACAAACTATTTAAGTGAACTTATACTTACGTGCAGCACCATATTACATTACATCATCAATAAGTTTGCAAAATTGTTAATAGATCGAAAATAGGCTTTATTATACAGGGTGATTTGGAACTTATCCAAAAAAACATTTTTGAATGTATAGGAACAAATACAATTTTGTAAAAAAAAAATAGGGCAGTACGAATATGATGTAAAAATACACTTGTGGTGGCACTGGAAACTGGTCCACTGTTCTGACCTTGCATTTTTAAAACACTTTTCTTATAGTAAAAAGCTCTAATAATAAAAAATATATGGGTAGATATTGTGGGTGTAATTCAACGCTGGTCGGGGCTTTAGTCTGCAGAGTAGTTAGTTTCACACAATATTGTTAATACCAAAAAATATATAAAAAACGATTACATAAAGGGTAAAAATTTTATTTGATTATTTAAGTAGGTATTTGTCATTGACAGGTTAAAGTCACTTTTGACATTGTCGTTATTTAATTCCAAATAATTTTAATTTATTGATATAATAATTTTTAGTTAGATATTTGACTTTAAAGGAGGCCACCTGAAGAAGCAATCCGAAAAATGCAGAAATAGGTCAGATCTCATCTATTGTGGTTGAATTTTCGAGTTCCCACAGTTTCGAAAGTGAACTTAGATATTTATAAAATGTTTTCATTAAACCAGGTTAGTGAATTTAGCTAGATTATTTTTTTAAATAATTATTGAATAGAGCTTTGTCTGTGGAATTGTTCAATATCATACCTAAATATTTGGTATCAGAGAGCATACACATGACTTAATTGATAGGAATTGTAGATTTGATTTATATTAGCTTAAAATATACCTTTCTAATACACTATTTGCTTTGAGACTCTTTAGGATGATAACTTTTAAACGGGAAATAATACAGACAAATTTCAAACGGTAAAAAAATTTGAGTATATTTCTGGAAAAAAATATAATTGATGATATCATTAGTCGTTTCTGTCAAATCCCAAAGATAATAAGATAATAACTTCGATTGAAAATGGAGCTTAGTCATCCCATTTAACACCACGTGTACCAAGTTTTATTTAAATGTTTTTATTTCTTCACATTAGACCCATACTATCGCGTTTGAGACACTCTGTACATACAATTTTTTAAAATCGATGAGGAACGAATAAATAAGAATACAATTTAAAAACATTTTCGTTTAATGCACACAAAATAAATACCAGACAAACACGAAACAAAAAAACAAATTTTAAATTAATATCACAGACTGTAATAGCAAGTAACATTTCCTTTTATTATATGATGTTGTCACTTGCATCGTACGCCGAACAAGAACATTGCGTATGATTCGTCAATTTCACGTCGACGAATTTTAGAGACTTGTGACGAACAGAAAACGTTACCGTCACTTCCTTTGTGTCGAACGCTGAGCATCTCTCTCCGTCGTTTTGACAGCATCCGGCATTCGAGCATCTGTGCAGAACCGTAACCACTGGACTGATCTGAAAACAAGTTAAAAAGGATGTTAGAGGAACCTAAGCAATCTTTCTGGGTGGGTGCA
The DNA here is from genome assembly GCA_037114965.1 of Monochamus alternatus. NCBI lineage: Eukaryota > Metazoa > Arthropoda > Insecta > Coleoptera > Cerambycidae > Monochamus > Monochamus alternatus. The sequence goes on along the minus strand of CM073426.1, from coordinate 3,998,821 downwards.
TATTTCTGACCTCAAGCAACCCAATAGAATATACAAATGACAAAAGAAAGTTTAATTAATATTATACGAGGAGGTGACGGTAGATGGCGCTGTAACATGTGAAGTCCCCATTTATAACCATCGTTTGATAAATCGCAGCACCCGTGCGATACGATCTAGCAGACGATGAAGAAGGTTAAATGGATAGCTTGACATTTTGATTTAAAATTTCTATTTATATGCAAGAATTAATTATAAGTCTGATTTATAATTTATTGGTTGGCTTATGTCAATATTAAATAATCGTACATTTAAATATAAATGTCAAGTTCGTTGCGTCGTAGATATGATTTAATTGATATTTTCCTTTGGTTTAATTGGGTATTTTGTACTTCTCAAAAAATTAAGATTAATTGAATAAACTCTTGCGGCAAAAGGATGATCAAGGGTTATTTTCGAAAATAAGTTTGCATAACGTAAAAACCTCACACTGAAAAAGCAGGTAAGTAAAAGTAACAAAAAATCGCATCACTATCGTGCATTTCTGTATTTTCAGACGTTTCGAAAAACTATTTTCGTTCTCAAAAATTGCAGATGTATGAAACGTAAGTCAAGTTTGACAGTTTAAAATTTGTGTATCTGCTTCCATAGAGATGTTAAATGAATTCTATTTTATTGTTGCTGCCCCACTGAATTAAATGTGGTTTTCCTAAGTGTGTTCGCAAATTTTTGATTTTTCAATTTCCCGTCTTTTTATACAATTTTTATGTTCCTGAACTCTAACATTCATAGGCCGAGACGTTTATCCAACATAATGTTTATTACATTCACAAGATATGCTGTCATTTTTTGATTTTTGTATATCTTGTTTTGGAAGTGTTTTTGATAAAAAGGATCGGAAAGTATTATCTGTCTGAAAAACTGTTCTATCAAAATTGTTATCGATTCTTTCTGATAATATAGGAATGTATGGAATTTTAATTATCTGACTAATTAATCTTATTTGTTTCATCTTTAATATTTTTGAATATCCTATCAACAAAATTTGAGGAGTATTCACCACTTATTAAAACATTTCTAGAACATTTTAGTTCGTTGTTAAAAATTTCGTTGTTTGATGAAATTAATTTTTGGTTGCCATGGCAACAAAATTACTGGGTTTGAAAAGGACAAGTTACCAAAATGTGCAAAAAAAAATTTAAAACTTTTGTCTGAACAGTTTTTTATACAGCAGGATTCGAGCCATATTCTAATTTCTTGTTCTGTTTGTTTTATTTTATTATTATTAGATAAATGTTGTCATATTTTCCCATGTTGTGATTCATGCTGTTTTTGTGCAGAACCATGAAAGTTTATGTTATAACTATATTTACATCTACAATTGAATATTTAAAAGTACGTATTTTTAAAGATTTCTGAACCTAAAAATTTGTTGGTTAGACCGCTTTCAGTCGTTATATATTCGTTTTACTTCGGGACCTTCGAATATTCGCAGGTTCATGATATAACATTGCTGTTATTTGCTGAACTCTATATTATTCAGTTATTAAATGTCTAAAATTACTTGTATTTATAGAAAGCACTATTTAAAGAATCCGGCGCTCTTAAATAGGGATTTCTACAAATATAGATGATTTTAAACATTCAATAACTGAATAATACAGGACTTAGCAAATAACAACAATGTTTTCTCATGCCAATTGCAAATATTTAAAGATATTTAAAACGAATATATGACAGAAAGCCGTCTAACCAACAAATTTTTAGGTACAGAAATCTTTCAAAACAAGTATTATTTTCAATTGAACTATAGATGTAAATATTGTTATAACAAAAACTTACATAGTCCTGCACATAAGATTATTCACTTTTGTTTATAAGCATGTGAAAATAATTGTAGGGTTCGAATAGCAACATAAAGTATGTCTTACAATCGCTTTTCAAAAAATTATATTTGAAGATAATTTAAATAGTAAAAGCGGATAAACAAAACATCAGTAATTTTTTATTTTTTTTATTTTTGATACTACGGCTATCTTAAGGAAGCAAAATTGTACCAAGGTCCCAAGTTGAATTGAATCACCTTATTGTCGTCAGATGAAGCTAGCATTAAAGTGTGGCTCACTTCTTACAGGACGCTTTGTATATGTGACGTTTGGAACTTAATAATTTTGAGAAATTCTAACTTACCGTCCCTCCTGTATAATCATCCTTCGGTATAAGGTCCGTGGCCTCGAAGACTCTGGGTTGAGGATCAGCACAGAGATACCTCTTCAACGTGGCGACATGCTGCTGGTAAGCGGCCTTTTGGTCAGCGCACTCTAGGACGCCGACGGAGAACAACAGAAGAAGGGTTACTTTGACAGACTGCATCGTGATATTCGTGGTTCACTTGTCTTCGACTTGACCGAGTGTGGTGAGTAGTCGATCGACTGCAGCCTTTTTATGCGAGGACTGACCTATCGCGGCAAACAATTAGGGGAATCCGCCAACGTCAGAGCAAAGACTGGTTTCTAATTGAGAACGGCACGCGGGTTTTCTCAAAAGTGCGGAATATCTGGCTTTCGGAATTCGAGCCAATCCCAGTATCATGTAATTTCGAGAATAGTAGCAACTATATTTATTGAACGATGCTTCAATTGGTATAATTAAGGAATCGATATCGTTCTAATACGAAAAAAATCGATGAAGCATTTTTTAATTCTCCTCGCGAAGGCAAATGGTTTCATTTGAATGTTACGAGTAGATTTCTTGTTATAGTCTGTTTGGAAATGAAAGAGGGAAATGAAACCCCGAGATAAGAACCGGCCATGGGCGTGGTAATATTTCGTTTTAGGTAATTATCGGGTAACACTAATGCTAACAGCTAATGGGTGTACATTAGTATATTTTACTGGATACATCATAGGGCAGGAGCCAGTGTATTGTGATAGATCACTCCAGTCTTAGAGCTGAATATACGAAGACGTGCTAGTGCAGTAGAGTAAAATTCGACTTGTGTTTAGTGACTATTGTACCAGTGGATATAATATTGTTTGGGTAAAATGTCGAGCTTATCAGATTACGTAACTGCTAAACGCGTGAAAAAATGTGCGCTGTCTCAGAATGAGAAAATTATTATATTAAATGTATTTAATGCATTGAAACACCAAAATCCTACCAACAGTGTTGACGACATCGTGGAAAAGTGTTCCAAAATGACAGGGATTGGAAAATCGACTATCTACAGACTTTTAAAGGAAACAGAAAATGAACAAGATACTGTAAATCCCCCAAAATTATCTACAGGGAGGTTAAAAGTCGTTATAGATGATTTCTTCAAAAATGTCATTCGCAGAAAAGTACACTCATTTTATTTTAAAAAAGAAATACCAACGCTAAACAAAATTTTAAGTGAACTTTCAGAGGACAACGATTTGCCAAAAATCAGTAGAAGCAAATTATGGGCCGTCTTATGAGAGTCAAATTTTTGCTGGGAAAAGCAGAACAGGAAGTCAGTTCTTATCGATAAAGATGAAATTATTTGTTGGAGAAGATCCTACTTAAGATCAATTAGAAAATGCCGTGACGAAGGGAGGAATATTTATTATCTAGACGAAACTTGGGTCAACGAGGGATATACTGTAACAAAAGTATGGCAAGATAAAAATGTAAAAAGTTTTCGACAAACATTTTTGGATAGACTTTCAACAGGGTTCATGGCACCTTCAGGTAAAGGGCGAAGATTAAAAGTGACACATATAGGTAGTGCCAGTGGTTTTGTAGATGGCGGTTTACTTTTATTTGAATCTAAAAATACAGGTGACTATCACGAAGACATGAACGCAGATGTTTTCGAAGAGTATTTTACACAGATGTTGGACCTTATTCCTCAGGGGTCTGTAATTGTCATGGATAATACCATTCACGGCAGACCGAGCGGACGCCTACGACTGATTGGAGGAAAACCGATATAATTCAATGGTTATCCGGAAAAACATTTCTTTTGAAACAAATATGGTGAAAAAGGAACTTTTAACACTTGTCAATCTTAATAAAGATCAGAAAAAATATGTTATCGATGAAATGGCAACAAATCGCCAAATAACGGTTCTACGGTTACCACCTTATCACTTAACCCAATCAAATTAGTCTGGGCCCAGGTAAAAGAAGATGTAGCGCGAAATAATACGACGTTTAAATTAAGTGACGTGAAAATTTTGTTAAAAAATTTCTTGGAACGAGTAACTGCAGATAACTGGCAATGATGTATACATCATGTACAAAAAGAAGAGGAGAAAATGTGAGAACTCGATAATTTAATTGACGTTACTGTGGAACCTATCGTTATCAATCTAGGAGACGAAGATAATTCATCAGAATATTCAGAGGATGAATTTTAATATACCTACTTTTTTATTTTCTTTATTGTACATTTATACAACACTACATTTACTCACCATAATTTGAATTTTCAAAATACATATATTTTTGTGTGGAATAAAAGTCTGTTCATTAAATTTAAATAAATATTATGATAATAATATTGAATAATTTTATTAGAATTACTAAAAACCCTCTTAACCCGGTTATGATGCTTAAAGTAGCCTCATGTTTTGAAATGCTGTTTTTATATTGTTTACCTATAAGAGAAATGGACCGAGAAATTGAAGCGGCATAGACAAAGACGGATTGTCGGGGATTAAATTTTAGGTACCTGCTACAATTTAGTACAACCCGGTCAGACAAAGTTTTTTTGAAAGTGCATCTATTCCGATAATACATAATATAAAAATATTGAATATAAGCAGCAGTACTACATTTATTTACGATTTGCATACATAATAAGCTTTTATTACTCTCTTTTATTTCTAAACAGACTATAGATCTACGATGTGGATCCCCGAAAACTTAAACTCGCTTAATTAAATATTTATTTTTATGCTAAGTGCGCAAAGTCAGTGTTTTTAATGGCGCGTGAGAATGTGAATTTTTGGTCGAGATCGTAGGTCGAGACAAAAAATCATTCGAAAACGCATAAACCACTGATTTTGTGCACGAAATATAATAGTATATTAGGATTATAATGTCACTTTTTTGTCGATCAAATTTTGTATTTATGAGCGGATTCAAAATTGCCATATTGCTAATTGAGTTCATTTGTGGTTCAACTTGCTGAAAAGTCTGTGAAAATGGAATCTATGACGATTTAGAGGTACTTGAGATACAAGAGTGTGCGAAGAGGTTTCTTTGAATCTTCTGACAAACAAATGTCGAGAAGTTTATGAGTGTGTCTACCAACGTTTTATGGATTGGTGCAAAGAAAAAATCTTTAAGTTGTATTCAGAAGATGTAATGATGGTGTATTTTTCAAACTTAGCAAATAAGATGAAGCCGTCAACGCTTTGGTCACAATATTCAATGTTGCGGTCAGCGTTGGATATAAATGAGATTGATATAAGCAAATATTGAAAGTTACGTGCTTTTCTCTATAGACGAAATGAGAGATATGCACCAAAAAAATCGCAAGTATTTAAAAAAAAGCAATTTGATTGCTTTTTGAATGGTACACCTGATGATTTATATTTGATGATGAATGTTAACGCTTTAAAAATAAAAGAACAAAATTTTTAAAAAGGATCTTTATATGCCGTCCTAATATTGGCGGTTGCAGGCGCATGCTGTTCTGATGAACTGGTCAATTTAAAAATTATAATATTGAAGATGGTGTCTTAAAAGACACGAAGGATGGAGATAGAGCACTGTGGTGGAACCCTACATTGAAGTCTCACTGTTGAATAATGAAAATATTGCGAAAAGAATACTGAAAATTGAAAGTGGTAATGATAAACCAAGCACCGTTATCATTTCTCATTTCACAACATTTGAAAATAATATAACTATATTAATAGAGCAATTGTTATTTAATTCTATTTTGGTAATTTTATGTTAAAATGTTATAAAATATTAGATGTATAAATAAGAAATTATTTCATATTTATTGCAAGTTGCAATAAATCAGAGACAGACCTGAAGATGGTTTTATAAATAAAAAACCGAAACGTTGTCCAATGCGATAATTACCGAGTTGTTTAATTTTATGGTTTTGATGCACCCAACTAACCAACAATTGTCCAATTAACAGCCAACAAAGAAGAAACTTTATAACTATTAATGAAAACGTGTTTGACTGCTTTGAGAAATGCTCCAAGAATGAGGGTTGTGGCAGTTTCAGTGGATTATTTAATTTTAATTGTTCAAACTGTGTATTTAATATCAATGTGGATAAACAAAAATTATTGTAAATATTATTGAATAAACTTTTGTAAATTAAAGGATTTAAAGTGCCAACTTCAGCACCTAGGATTAAAAGTGAATACTTTTATTGCTATCATTTTTTTGTTTTTGCTTTAGCTAGCAATTTCACAACTATCCTCGCAACAAAACGAATAAAAAAAATTGAAAAAATGTCACATTTTCTTCCATATCTTCATTTTATTTTTCCTTTCCGTCTTGTTGTTCTTCGTGTTATGTTTCTCTTTACTTTTTAAAGATTTTATAGTCTCTCATTTGACATTTATATTTCAAATACAGGGTGGTTAGAGAACTTATCGGAATAAATTTCGGAATAGATGCGTCATGAAAAATAGAGCCAAATATCGTACATTTTTTTTGTAAAATCTTTATAGTTCTTGAATAAAAAATTATTGAAGCATTTTCAACATTTACATCGCTGTGCTACTATAGTCTCCAGCCAGGCGGTTCCAAATATTGAAATCCTATTACTTATAGTAGGTATTAACGTTTTTGTGATGCGAATATTTACATTTCAAGTGTTAAAAATGGCTTGCGTGCATAGCAGCTCCGTGTATTATCGCTTTAATTCATGGCGATGTGAATATGCTTTAGCAGGACTATTTCCCGGTAAACATGTGCCAAATGCAATTACTTTTACCGCGGTGTGCAATGAGTGCAAGTGTAGTGCAACGCGAGGAAAATTTAAAACCGAATCGTGAAAGAGAAGTCCAGGACTTCCACGGCGTATTGCAGCAGTGTAGTGTATAATACACGAGGTTCAATTATTATATCCGTATCATGTACCTATCTACCTTTTTGTGGGGATATTTAAAAATCAGGTTATTAGAAGTGTATTTTTAAATCATTTTCGAACTGCCCTTTCTGATTTTTTTTACAAAATTGTATTTGTAAGAGTCCTCTGCACATTTTTTAATTAGGTGTATGGAGACATACCTGATATGTAGATAAATTACATAAAATTGTGTCTAATTATTTTATACACATATAACCACATTGTTCTTAAAAATACCACAAGTTCTAATTGCCTTTCCCTATCCACGTCACATTTTAGTTACCTACGTTGCTTCAGTGGTAGTAATGACGTAATGACGTAAAACTTATAGAGATAACTGAAAATACCGAGTAATTTATTCTAGATATACTGAATTGGCTAGTAGGTAATTATTCAGGATCATAAAAACATCGTAGTGAATATATTCCCAGGCATTATATTATAACTGTAATTGCATCTAATAAGATTAACTAGATCAGTGGCGTAGCCAGAAATTTGACATGGGGGGTCAGTGAACAAAGTATTTCAAACTAGATTTTTTTAATAAAAAAAATAATTTTTAATAAATTAAAACAATAAAAAGTAAATAAAAAAAGCAATCTCATCATAAACATGTAAATAATAAACAGGTACGATCAATATTTGTTACAAAAATGACAAAAATAAAATTAGAACTCAGTTGCAGGTGAACCCTAATGTAAGGTTGCCGTAGAAGATCTAGTTCACTGACCGCGTTGCTAAAACTTTGGCGAATAGAGTGATTGCAGGTACAAACCAGACATTACCTATATGACCCAACCAACCCAACCCATGGGGGGGTTCTGACCCCCAAAACCCTCCCTGTGGCTACGCCACTGAACTAGATTATATTCATGTTTAGTCGCACAATCACTATATGTTATAAAATTGAATAAAGTATAAGGATAATTTCTTAGGATATATCTGGAGGATATTCAGCATTTGAAAAAGTTAAAATAAAAATAATGTAAAAAGGTCTAATAAAATACGAGGAATATCTTTGGCACATTTGAATTTTTAGCCCCCTCCCCCCAAAAGTAGAATCTGGTGGCTGGTCGTTGGTTGCCTCTTGGTCATAAGTCTGCAAACGACTGTTTTGTATGAGCGTTGTTCAGGATATTTTATAAATAATTTAAAAATAGCAAATAAAATGGGAAATCTAACCTTCGTTCTGATTTTCCCATTTAACTGATAAGAGGTCTGTAATAATAAATTCTTATCTGTCATCTGAAAGGAATTTACGTTTGAAGGAAGTGTTGAAATGCTTCCGTAGTGTTTATTCATCTTTAAAATTGACAGGAAACGGTTTTATCTGTAACTATATTTGGACTAAGTTTATTTATTCCAGACGGTATTTTTATAGATATCTATGATTGGGTTTGCGAAATTTTTCACATTTTCAACAATTGGATAAAAATATAAAAAATATAAGTATAGGTCGCTGATTTCCTAAATTTAAATGGAGTTAAGAATGAAAATAGGGTGATTCAGTCATAATCTCTTTAATTTTAGCCACGTATTCGGAAGACCTAATAAAGACAGAAAATCGAAAAAAAAATTTTACTCGACTTTTCAAAAGATAAATCCCATAACAATCGGTATATTCGTTGGTTTCCAGGAGATCGTGGCGACCATGGTACCGGTCCTTCTCGTCCAATTCCTTCGTATTAGTACTTAAACACGCTGTATACATAGTACGAATATAATTGAGTCTCGTGTATGATACGCCACACTGCTGCAATGCGCCATAGACGTCTTGCACCATCTCTTCCACAATTCGGTTTCAAATTTTCCTTGTGTTGCGCTCACTTGCACTCACTGCACACTGAGGTAAAAGTAGCTGCATTTGGCACATGTTTACCGGGAAATAGTTCTGTTAAAGCATGTTCACCTTAAATTAAAACGATATCCATTAACTTTTGAGTTGTTATACACATATGCCATTTTTGACACTTGAGTCTTCAATATCCAGTTATTACAACAGGTAATTGTAAAACTTATTTTGTCTTCAACTAAATTCTTCAATTTGCTAAAATCTATTTTTATTAGGTACAATATAAACCTATTTTCAACTTTGTTGATGACTTCTAAGGAATATTTAACCATTTCAATTAATCTAACAGAAATAATGTCCTATATTATGGTACAAATTTTCTTGTTAATAATGCTTCGACGTAAATGTGTCTTAAAAAGGTCTTTTAGGGAGAAAGCTTCTTGTTATATGTATTCAGACAGATCTTCATGCAATAAAGTGTTGACATTGTTTTGTGTTTTGGCGATCTGCAGTGAAAACCAACTTGTATCATAGGGGTAAATCAAAAGATAAAGCCCTACAGGCGGCATACCACACAATATTACAGAGTTCTAATACACGAATTAAAAAATAAGTATTATGTTAATATTTTGACTATCAAAATCAAAGCCAACACTGCAGATTATGTATATCAAGCTAATGATAATATATCGATAAACACATTATAAGTACCATAACACTGTTATCGTCTCAGATGAATTCAGTAGCGCATGTTAATTGAAATTTGAATTCAGTTTTATTCGAAAATATTTTTTTTGTTTGATTGGTTATACGCATACATCATAATATTATTGGATTCAATTTGAATCGAGCGTGGAATTTTATGTGTAGATACTTAGTAATAATTTAGTTAGTAATAAATTACCGTAAAATATCTTCATTTGGAGCAAATATCAAACACAAAGTTAATATTTTGCTGTGACGTCAACATTGGCATAGGCAATTTGCCCTATAGGTTAAGACTTGCAGACAAATTGACTTCAAAGTTGATTTATTTGAGCGTCCATGTAACAAACACTAGATGTTTGACTCGTTATTTCAAATTTAATACTCATTAAAATTACGTTGATACAAATAATATAAGTTAATACATTTAAGATGAAAGATTATTAAACACATCTTATCACAAAATACATTCAGTTTCTATTTTAGATTATTTTTCAGGATAGTAATATTATTAAGAAGCAATAATAAAACTGTATATTTAGAAGGCGCATAAAAATTTCATGGGTTGTAAAGTTTGTTGAATGGAAACCACCTGCGTTGATAGGAATTGTAGGAGATTTGATTTATATTAGCTTAAAATACCTTTCTAAAACAGTAAAAAAATGTTACAAAAGCTAATAATAAGGAATATATGGGTAGATATTGTGGGTGTAATTCAACGCAGGTTGGGGCTTTTGTCCACTGAGTAGTTAGTTTCACACAATATTATTAATACCTAAAAATATATAAAAACTTTTACATAAAAGGTGAACATTTTTCAAGTAGGTATTGTCATATTTAATTCATTGACAGGATATCACTTTTTGTCATTGTCGATATTTAACTTCAAATAATTTTAATTTTTATAATAATTTTTATAGTTAGATATTTGATTCAACTTAAAGGAGACCACCTGAAGAAGCAATCCTAAAAATGCAGAAATAGGTTAGATCTCATCTATTGTGGTTGAATTTGTCGTGTTCCCACTGCCAAAAAGTGAAGTTAGATATTTATAGAGTGTTTCATTAGCAGGTTAGTAAATTAGATTATTTTCTTTAGATAATTATTGAATAGTCTGTGGAATTGTTCATTAGCATACCTAGATGTTTGGTATCAGAGAACATACATATGACTTCATTGATAGGAATTGTAGGAGATTTGATTTATATTAGCTTAAAATACCTTCCTAAAACAGTAAAAAAATGTTACAAAAGTTAATAATAAGGAATATATGGATAGATATTGTGGGTGTAATTCAACGCAGGTTGGGGTTTTTGTCCACTGAGTAGTTAATTTCACACAATATTATTAATACCTAAAAATATATAAAAATGCCCAACATGTTCGATATCTGATTTATTTATTTATTTGCACTATACCACCTAACAGTAAAAAACCAATCAATGGGTAGGAAAAAACAAGTGATAATAATATAATATATTTAATAAATACATAACTAGTGTTAAAATGTAAAATATAACATAATGTTTTGTAGCAAGCAGTCAGCAATCTGAAAAACATAACGAAAAAATTTTACAAAACAAAACCAATGAATGACACAAGAACACAGAAACAAATATACCATAATTAAAATTAAAACTAACAAAACAAATCATGACCAGTAAACATTCTTTTAGTATACAAAGCATTATCGTGAAAAATGTCAACAAAGTTCCGCATCCGCGAGTAATTATCAACCATAGTGTATAATGGAGAATATTTCAATAAATTTGTTTTGGGCGAACTTTCCTTTCATTAGATACTTGAGGACGTCCACTACGTGGTCTGTTTTCCACTGTATCAAATTCTCATATCTGACAGATGATCTAGGAATGCCCAACATGCTCGATATCTGATGATTAAAATGCCCTGCATCATGTAAAGCATTCATTCTTGCTCGGGTAAACGCAGAAATGTCACGTCCTGGCATTATAATGTACAAAAATTCAAAGAAACACTTGGCTGAATACACTACCAAACTGACCAGATTTGTAAAAACATTGGTAATATAGTAAAGGTTCATGGTCTGCAATGTTTTATTGTCTTTTTTGTTCCCTAAGTACATGTATTTTTTTACCACATTAAGAAAAGCCACTAGGTTTAATCGAGTCATTTTATATAGGGGGTCCAAGACGTTACACGTTGTGTGTACTTTAGTTTTTTCCCCACATAAGGAAAAAGACAAACAAATATAGATAACCTTTCCCTATACGGAATAAGTCATACATTTTTTAAAACCAATTTAGAGGTTAAATTAACGTAATTTTAACTTTAATCACAAAGTTCTAGCTTATACTTTGTGCACGATGCCTCTTGAATTATGACGCCTACAAACGTCAACTTTCATGAACAAACGTCATCATACTATAACTTATCTAATAACGCGGCTTATAAAACCAAAGTAATAAATTAGTCAATTGATTATTTATTTATCAATAAAGTTACAAGGTTACAAGCTTTTACAACAAAAAATGTTCGTGATAATAGAAAACCACAAACTAACCATAATGGTATTATAAGTTACGCCATTTGCGAATGGCGTAAATTGACGTAACCTATTTAAATATTTGGCAAAATTGGTTAATTTAATGTAAAATATTAAATCACTTCGTAAAAATATTTAAACTAATCTTATTTCTGCAATTTCTAGGACACTTTGTGTGATATTGCGGTATTAATGCATGCGCTTTGGTCAACTTCTTGATCAAATTATGTGTCATAATGCTTATGGTAACGTTGATGTTGAATTTACTTAAGAATTCTGCATATCTCAACCTTGGACATTTTTAAGACTGGCGCATCCGCCAAAATTTCAAATTATCGTTGAAAATAGGTCAAATTACTTTATAATTGTCATAATTTTTTATTGAAAATTAAATTGAATCATGAATCCTAGAAAATAATATAGAAGAATTATCAAAAATCCAAAGATAAATATGAAAAAGCGAATCGCTTATTTGAAAATTAGAGTCATCAAAAGGGAGCTGTTATCACTGAGGCAGTTCTATACTATAGCCTATACTTTGAAAACAAAGAACAACACTGTTAGTGAAAAAGAATATTGACATAAAGAAATTTTGAAGTTTAATTGCTCTCCCTAAACGTAAATCAGTAGGACATAGATCCAGGAAGTCTATAGTGTTTTAGGAAAATCAGAATTGAGAATTGAGAAGAGTGGAGCATGCCTTCGTGAAGAACTAACGTTTCTTCAACTTGAACATATAAAAGATATTGGAGAATATGTATTGATAGAGATTCCCAATACAAAGACGAATGGGAGAAGATAATTTACTATTTCTAACGAGAACATCGAAGGAGTCCATCTTGTTTCCAAATGTTTCTAAAATATTCCTCTATTCGTTCGTGACCAGTTGTACATTCAAGATTCTTCCTAGGTTATGGCTACGATACTGGTTGATGCAGGAGAAAACTTCACGGCTCTTAAAAAGTATGGTGGATGAAAAACAACGAATGTGGCAGAAATATATACAAGATGTAACAGTAGTAAGTATTCAAAACTTACGAGCTTATAAAACAAGTCGAAAATCTTAGTACAACTTTTGTCAGTGGCGACTCCTAAGGAAGATACGCTCACTTAACCTCAGAAACAGTTTTTAATGCGTATCATCAAAACGATTCAACATTAAGTCGCGAAATTTTGGCGAGATTTTAACCTTGACGTGCTTAATAAGTCTCATAAAGTACATTTCAAAATTTTCTACAGGGGGGTGAGAAAATACAAGGCCCTGGTACAAATTTAATCATATCTTTTTTGTAGTTAATTTTTTCTAGCTTCTCACTCCAAGATATTAAAATGTCAAGTATTTGACATAAAAATAATCTTGTTAAATTTCAGTAGGAGGTACCCTTTTTCAGTAAAATCGATTTCAATCATTCCTAACGTGATCCACATTTAACATCCAATACATAGCCAAAAAAATTAGTTGCAGTGTGCCATGGAGAAAACAACTGATCTGACAGTTAACAGAAATGTCAAGTATTTTTAGTTTAAAAATTGTGTTATTTGAATCTACGCAGTGCTATTTTATAGTGAACAAAAATAGATAAAAATTATTTAAAAATGCGGCAGTATACATATTCTGAGTATGTAGATATACTTTTGAGGTTAAGTGGTGTGTCATGGGAGCGCAAGAGCAGCCGCACATCTATATGGTATAAACTGTCAGATTAGTTGTTTTCTTCATGACACACTGCAATTAATTTATTTGGCTATGGATGTTGAATGTGGGGCACGTTTAGAATGATTGAAATCGATTTTACTGAAAAATGGTACATCCTATTGAAATTTAACAAGAGTACCTTTTTCATGTTAAATACTTTCAATATTTTCGAGTCAGAAACTAAAAAAAATTAACTACAAAAAGATATAATTAAATTTGTCCCTAAATCTTGTATTTTCTCACGCCCCTGTAGAAAATTTTGGATGTATTTTATGAGACTTATTACACACGTCAAGGTTAATATCTTATCAAAATTTCGAGACTTAATGTTGAACCGTTTAGATGTTACGCATTAAAAACTGTTTCTGAGATTACCCCTTTAAGTGAGCGCATCTCCCTTAGGAGCTGCCACTGACAAAAGTTGTACTAAGGTTTTCGTAATTTTTGAACTTGTTTTATAAGCTCACAAGTTTTGAATACTTACTACTGGTACACCTTGTATAGAGAATTCAGTTCAACAAAAACTTCAAAGCCTGAAAATATTGGGTCAAAGAGAGATCAATATAAATACAAATTTGGTCTCTATTTCATCAAATATACATGCGCAGGGCTTTCCATAACCAATAATAAAAAATTTACAGTTAAAATTTATAATAATGATAAGAAATGATTTAAGTTGAAAATAAATGAATAACTAATTAAAAAAAAAATCGTTTATAGATACGTCATTGAAAACCTTCTTAAAATAAAGTCAGTGAATTAACTAGAAAATAATATTTTAACACCACAAAAAGTTGTTAAATTAGCATATGACTAAATACAATGAGAAATATCTTCAATCGTGGCAATGATACTGAATTTGAATTTGTTGTTGATTATGTTTAATTTTTCGATATTTTTGTACCTAATAAACACCACAAATTTGATCATTTTTTGACGAGAAATACGGCCATCTTAAGTAAATCTTGAATTTATTGTCATTTTCAGAGAGAAAAGTATTGAATTAAATACAAGAATGCTTGGATGTCAGGAATATGTAAATATTTATATCAAATATACTTTATTATTAAATTAGCACATATACTCGTACACTTGAGTGAAGTTTAAAATGTTAAGTATATATTTTAATACTTAAACATAAATTAGATTTTTTTTCAGTTACTATACAGAAACTTTTATTTAACCTTAGTTGTACTTTAGTTTGTAATTTTGTAACATAGTTTTGCAGTTGTATTTTCATTTTTTAAACGTATTTTTCTACAAACATGTTAAAAATGCAATTTTTAACAGTAATAAATAACTATTATAGAAAAATTATTTGTTTTATGCATTTTTTTTTGTTGCCTTTGGTCAGATACACAACCCTTTACACGCTCCAAACACTTCATATTTTGTAAAATATACTACAGTACGGTAAGTTTTATTGCATTTACATGGCTCACTTTTAACTATACGTGTGTTACGAAATTTTGTAGCAATAATACTTTTGATTTTAAAACATTGCTACGTGACAACCTTATCGATACATACATAATATCTTAAAAACACCGAATACAAAACAATGTGTGTTTCCAACATAACACAGTTTTATCCAATGACACATTCGTAATACGTTTCTAATATAATTTAGCAGTTATAAACATACTGGGCGGCCAAATGAAAACGAAATAGAACCATTTTCAGGAACTGCGTCAAGATTGTAGAAACACACTTAGACCCGTTGATTTTATATTAAAGGGGCATATTCTTTGTTGGTATTTTTGACTCCGCCACTTTCACCCCCAAGCAAGGGTAAGCATCACCCCAAATTATTTAAATGACATTGGGGGTTGAGTAATTTTTATTTTGAAAGCTCTTACAATTCTCTTTACAACATACTCTTCAAATAAGTAGTTCAAATCGAATACTTCGACCACATAGGTACATGAAATTGCATATTTTTTCTTCAAATTTAAAAAATGCGATAGCATAACTTCTTCATTTATTATCATTACTCTCCGTTTTTTCCTCCATTTGGTAAATTCGGCGAAGACTTTTTCGTAATGTTTTTACCAAATTCAGATAGAACTGTTTATTAAATAATTAATAATAAACAACGTACCATAGCAACCAGTGCGAAGCGTTATATTGCATTCGTATTTTTATTGCCCTTTATCTTTTATCATAAATTGCTACTTAAGTCACACATAATAAATAATTATTATTTTGAGAATTTTTTTCATGTTTACTTTTATCGGAGAAAGTAAACAATTATTCAATTTTCAGGATTGTCTGTTAAGTTTTCTTGGAATTTGCATAGGTCGTACTTTAAAGTAGCAGTGCTTATATTTGTAAAGTTGTAAAGCTTGTTGCACACGACATTTTTCTTACAGCCTAAAGTAGCTACGTAGATTTGGGCAGATTTACGAATAACCTATTTTATGCATATTTTAACAAAATATTATTTTTTAAGTAAATTAAGCTAGCGACTATCAAAGAGTATAGCTTTTTTGTGTAAAAGAAGTTGTAAAATCTGAATTTGCTACCTGAGAATGAGATTTTTGAAAGATAAAAAAGTTCTGTCGTTTTCAACGCATTCGACCTAGCGAAGGTGGCGCTCTCTGTGAGCTACAAGCAAACCATGGATATATTTCAATCTCTCGCCCCAGAGAACCCCTAACACAAAAATTTCATCTCGATATAATTTCATCATCATAAATTTTGGCCCATTACATCGCGACCACCCTGTATATATATATATATATATATATATATATATATATATATATACACTTTAATGATTTAATGGTTTAAAAATTTAAGTATATTATTACACTTAAATACATAGTAGATTTTTTCCTGATATACATTTCGTGCAGATCTCGCTTAACACAGTACTGTACTATTTTGTGTTAAAATTGTTTTATTATTTTTTTAGGATGTATGTACCTTTACTTTTACCTACCTTTAAGTATACAATAGTTGTTACAGAATGTGCAATAAGAAAAAAACAGTGTAAATCAATTTTATATTATATTACAAACAAACAGCAATTTTACAATAAATAAATAAATATTAACACTATTATATCACAGATTAAGAAAGCTGAGGAAAATAAATTTCTTTTCATTTATTTACACACATCCACAACTCGTATGATTCACAGCAGCCACCTCCAAATACGTCAGTTTAGATCCGGAGATCTGGAATGTCAACGTCACATCGTCTGTCTCCAACGCTGTACATTTCTGGTGAGGACTTTGACAGCAGCCTGAAAAGTAGCACCTGTGGAGGACTGTGGTAGCTGGCTTTATCTGAAATAAAGGAAATATTTCGTTATAGCATTTAAATGACAGTTAAAGAAGAATAAACACTAAACATCTTTGTTTTGTGTATAATTTATTGCTTCGAATAAAGTCATAAAGATGTACTACAATTATGACAAAACGTTATTGCCTTATCATAGATAAAATAACTTTATATTTGTAATATTGCATAATTATTTTGTTGTCAATCTTGCCATGAAAATTACACGCGACAGTTAAAACCTCTTTAATTTAAAAGTATCTTTAATTCACAATTCAGCGAAAACATTTAAAAATAGCAGGAGTAAAATCAAATTATTATCTCGGAAAAAATCGCATAAAACATATTTGTGTTAGCCTTCCTAGTAATATCATAATAACTGTTTAAAAAAAGTAATTTGACCAGGAATGGCATTGATTTCGCCGCGATTCGATTAAAGAAGCTGCTGTCGATGAACTTCACCTTCATAACAAGTTTCTGTAATATTTGCATAGCGCAGGTAATTTACGAAACAAGTTTTATGACGTAGCAGACCTTTTGATAACGTAAACTATACACGCATAAAGTTTTAATGACACTGAATATTCTTAATACGCTATGATATAATAACAACATTTAAAGAAATATAAAGTACATTGGCTTTCAATCTGCCTAGGCTTTGACTCTGACAAGCTCTAAAGCAATTGTTTTATGATAGATAACTTGATTCTCTGACACTCAATATGTTTAGTACGCTATGAAATAATAACAACATTTAAAGAAATGTAAAGTACATTGGCTTTGAATCTGCCTAGGCTTTGACTCTGACAAGCTCTAAAGCAATTGTTTTACGATAGATAACTTGATTCTTGTTCATTAAAAAATAATTAAAACATTTTTTTTTTTGTAAAATTGACTTACTTTAACGTCGACATCATTGATCTTCTCTTTCAATACGTCCTCTCCGATAACCTCCTTCAGTTCAAACACCCTGGGTTGAGGATCCTTGCAAGGATACGCCTTAATCAAAGCCTCGTGTTCTCTGTAAGCCAAAATTTGATCGGAGCGCACGGACACGCCTATGGATACAAGCAAGGCCAGTATGATGTAGTGCATCGTTCTCCGCACTTCAACTGTTAGCAATAGCACAACGCCGGACGGTTTGACCGTTTCAGCAGTCAGCGCTCACTTATATCTACTCACCTACCGCAACAATGATTAATAAGAGGTTACGGGGAAAGCGACTGATGTCAATTGATGGGGAAATGGGAAAATATGCTTGTTGGTGCAAGTTGCCCCCATATAGCGTGGGGCTTCCCTCCACCCACAATTTTACTGGTTTTCCAGATTTTTACGGTTTATTTTGTGCTACAAGTTGTTTGACCTTTCGCTCGTAGTAATACAAATTTAATTACTAATAAACGCAGAGAAATATAATGCAGTAAATATTGGCGGTTCATTTATCGTTCATTTTTACTGCGATTTTCTTTAACAATGTGGGTCACCGAAACTTTGCTCCATTCCCCAAATTTCTTTTATCCTAAAAAACTTAAATGGAAAATGGTATTGTGATGCATCATAATGTAATCCTTGAACAGGAGTGGTATGGTATATATAGGACTCAGTCCACCAATAATAGTAGAATACGGTGTGCCACAAGGTACTGTCATAGGACCTGTATTATTCTTAGTTTATATTAACAGCATACTTGAAACTGAGAGTTCGGGGTTAATCAACAGTTTCGCGGATGATACTGCAATATTTTACTCTACAAAGAACTGGAACGATTTGCAAAATAAGGTAGAGAATGATATTAGTTATATTTTCAATTGTTTCAATCATAAACAGTTAACAATAAATTATGATAAAACTAAATTTGTGCCATTTGCCTCTTATAAAAATAAATTACCAAACTTTGTTACCCTTTCGATTACATCCCAAAATGTAAATATAGGATCTACATACAATATGAAATATTTAGGACTTACCATTGACAGTCACTTAAGGTGGGATGTTCATGCAAAAAATGTTGCAAATAATCTAAGATGTTTAGTTTACAAATTTAATTATTTAAAAACTTTTCTTCAAATCAAGCAACTAAAAATCTTATATTACTCATTAGTTGAATCACGCCTGCATTACGCTATTTTAGGATGGGGTGGTATAGCTACTGTATATATGAAAAAAATAGAAATTCTACAGAAACGAATTCTGAAAATAATGTATAATAAACCAAACACTTACCCGTCAGATAACATTTATGTGGAGTCTGGAATTTTGGATATCAGACAATTGTTTTTGTACAGTATAATAATCTATTTATACAAAAATAGAACACAATTACATTTTATTGATCATCAGTATTCTACAGGACAAAAACTGAGGCAACTTGTCAAAACTAGTACTAGTCAAAAAACTTTAGGACAACGGAATTATGTTTATTTGTCTTGCAGGATTTACAATTATCTTCCTGAAGAAGAAAGGCTCAAGATTTTGACCTTAAATTCTATTACAAAAATGAAAAGAGAAATTAAAAAATATATTATGTCTATAAACAGAAATATAGCTCATTCACTAGTAGACATACGAAATTGAATTGTATATGTTAAATATGTATTGTCTTAGTAGTGTTTAGTTTTAGTGTTTAATAATGTTATTGCTTATATGTTTCTTGTATACTTATGTATATGTTAGTAGGGCTTCAAATGTGTTAATATGTCAGTAAATTTAAATTATCAGCATAGCTGGTGGGAGTTATGTGGTGTTGATGAATAAGATACCCACGCACAACGATAGTTCTGTGGGTTTCACTGTTTATTTGCATTATATATTCCTATGTTGTTGTTGTTATGTGAATATATATGTATATATAATATGTCATGTAGTATAGAGGCTGCATATTATGTAATTTTACTTTATATTCTGAAGCAAATAAATATTATTATTATTATTATTATTATATAGGATATATACTAATGAGAAAAAGAAAACAGTGAAAAAAATATAATTATAAGATTTAGTAGTTGGAAGGTAGCTGGCTTTATCTGAAACTGAAAATATGCTTGTTGTTACAAGTTGCTCCGCTTCCCTCCACCCACAATTTTGTTGCCGGTTTTCCAGATTTTTACACACTGTAAAAAATAATTACAGTTAAAATAGATGGCAATTTATTTACCACTCACTATTGCTGTAATTTTCTTATCGATTGTGACTTTACAAATAAAATGTAAAATTACGTTATAAATTTATTTTGTGGTGTAATTTTAGGTTTTGCAATTGTAATATTACTTTGTGATTTTACAATACGAAAAGTATTTTTACAATGTAACTTCCACAATTACTTGTAAAATTACAAAGTAACTTTACAGGCAGTTGTATAGTTACATTGTAATAATACATTTTATATTATGACTACAATGTATTTGTTTTTATTTATTGTACAGAATGGTCCAATTTGGGCACTTAGGTATAGAAGGTTTCTCTATTTTCCGAAAAGTTAGAAAAAAGTTGCCAAGATATTTGGAGCTTAATATTTGAGAAAAGTTGAATAGCGAGAATCACATTTCGATATTTTGATTTGTTTAAGAGATACCTACATGATATTTTTAAATTTTGGTCGTTTTCTGTGGTAACTTTTCTGCTTATTATAGTAATATTTATACATTGTAAAGACATTTTTTCTCTATGTGTAGTATTTAGTGGCTTGAGGAATATTTTTTTTATAACTTCTAGTTTTCCGCTGCTATAACAAACATATATATATGTTTTAATGAAACATCATACGTATGTAATATAGGGCATCACAGAAAAGGCCTAAAATAAAAAAAATGCTATATCAAAACTAATCAAGATATCGAAATGAAATTTTCGTTATTCAATTTTTCTCAAAAATATTCCCGTGACATTTGGACTATCTTTTCGAAGAATAAAAGAAACCTAAAAGTGTCGAAACTGATCTAACCCGTACACAAGACATCTTGTTTACAATTCACTAACAGTGCATTGACATTTATACCAAATAGATTAATATGCCTACATGAGAAAAATTAAAATATCGTAAGAAATTAACGATTGTTACTTACCTTAAGTAACATATCAGGCTTTTCCGTGAGTTTCTCAAAAGCATCACTGCATCAGAATGTTATTTCAAAAGAAAAATGTACTTATATTAAGTAACCTAATTAACATGAATGCCAATTGCTTCTAATGTTAACAAACAGCCTTAATAGTAATACTGAATTTTTGATATGATATCCCCAGAGAAGTCAAACATTTTCGAAGTAATAGATTCGTTTTCTATATGCTTTTCAGATTTATATACAAACTTATTTCTATTATAGCCCCCATGTATACTTTAAAATCAGCAGAATAATCCTTTTTAAATTTATAATAAAAATTTTTGGACAAATTGTGTGAAAAACATTTGTTACAAAAAACGTACTTTAACTAACTGATTATATATATAGCTATTTTGTACTCCGATTACAGTTCAGTTAGCTAATTAGTAGTTATAGCTTTATTATATCTTCAATATATTCACTGCCCTTTGCTTATTTCTTTAGCTAAGAAATACATGTACATACAGGTACTGAAGTAATAAAATATTATGGTTTTACGGCAATTTTTTATTAAAATTTGGTACCTGCACATTTAGGTTATTTATACAAAACAGAACACTTAACGTTATACAAAACATATAACAATGTAAAAATGTATTCATAGAACTAAAGTTAACATTTTATAATATTCAAACGAAATCTATGATCTTATAGTAACTGTTACAAAGTAATATTAATTATATAAATATGCGTAGATAAGTAGGTACCCAGAAGTCCCTGCTCTTCAAATATGTATAAAATATAGTTCCAATAGAAAATTATATATTTTTATATATTATGTAAGATGAACAAAACAACAGTGAGGTACCTGATTTTTGTAGATGCAATGTTTCTTTGTTTCAATAATTATGTATAACTTACATATCTATTACCACAGCTATTACTTATTAATCTAATTGAGGTTATGTTTAAACAAGCAATAGACAAAACTATTTATAGTACTAAAAACACTCACTTGTCACTCTAGATATGTTTATATTGCTAGTCACTACTCACGAAATTAATTATGTAAGTACCTACGTCCTAGGTACACGCTGCATTCATCGAAATGAAGCAAGAAATAATGAAGGCGTCACCACCCAACGCTCTCAACAGTTAGTGGTATAGTGCATTTGAAAATTAGTAGTACCTTCACACACACATTAGGCATATTTTTACACTCAATTATATAGTAAATTTGGTATGTTCAGTAATTTTAAAAATGGATTTCACATTGTTAATTGTAAATACATTACAATTTATTCTATAAATGTACAAATTATATTATAATTACATAGGAAGTTTACGGTTTTATTGTATATTGGCAGTTTGCTTGTAAAATTACAAGTATCAGTGTAATATCATCATTATTTTTAGAATTATTTTAAGACAATTATAAGGGTATTCTTACAAAGTAAATTTGTAAAGTTACTGGCTTTTTTTTCAGTGCAGCTTATTTTGTGCTACATGTTGTTTGACCTTCCTCTCGTGGCAATAAAAACTTAATTACTAATAAAAACTATGAAATATAATACACTAAAAATTGACAATTCAATTACCCTTCATTTTTACTGTAATTTTCCTTAGGGTGTGGGCCACCGAAACGTTGCCCCATTCCCCAAATTTCTTTCATCCTAAAAATCTTATATGGAAAATGGTATATTGTGATACATCATCCTGTAATACTTGAATAGAAGTGTAATGGTATATATAAGATATAAATTAATGAGAAAAAAGAACACAGTGAGAAAAATATATAATTTTTGAAGATTTTTCAGAATTAGCAGTTGGTAGTTTTTTTTTTTCAAAAAACAAAATTTTAAATTTCACGAAAACTACTGGGATAATTTTATGGCAATCTCAAGCATTTGTCAATGTCAGAGGGATATTCGTTCAGAACATTTTTGACAAAAAAATAAAAGAAGTCGCAACACAACAAAACAAATATTTATTTATTAAAAGTACAGCTAATACAATTATCTAAATTTAAGGCAACGTTAGATTGGCTATTTTTTTCTATTATAGGAGATATATTATCACGTTTAGTATTTATGATCTTATTGTGGTGTTCTTGATCGATGTTTAAGCGTGGTTTTATAGAATTTGGATTGTTGTGACTAGAAATTTTCAGAATTTTTTGCCAATTCGCTAACGGCAGTTGACCTGTTCGATTGGATTGTTATCTTTTTGTTCTTTATATTCAGGCCAATAGCCTCAGTAGACGATTTAGTCCATCCATTAATAGTAATTTTTCCAACAGTAACTTTGTTGTACTAGTTATCGGTTTCCATTTTTCAGTGTCGATTAGGTTTCAGCAACAGGCGTGCTGAGATAATTATGTTCACCTAGTTTTGATACCAGTTTATGAAAAAGGCGTACAGGGCAGCTTTGATTTACACCATTGGCAATTACAACCATTAATACCAAGGTTCAATAGTTCCCTTGTTTATGGTTTCCAGATATTTTTTTGTTGTCATGGTAAAGCTTTGATATTATCACAATTCAGTTGGCTACGAAACAGGTGCAAAATATGAAATTTTCGTGGCAATTTTTTCATGGTTCATGACAATTTATGATTAAAGAATTTTTACAAAAGCTAATAATAAGGAATATATGGGTAGATATTGTGGGTGTAATTCAACGCAGATTGGGGCTTTTGTCCACTGAGTAGTTAGTTTCACACAATATTATTAATACCTAAAAATATATAAAAACTTTTACATAAAAGGTGAACATTTTTCAAGTAGGTATTGTCTTATTTAATTCATTGACAGGATGTCACTTTTTTGTCATTGTCGATATTTAACTTTTTAATTTTTATAATAATTTTTATAGTTAGATATTTGATTCAACTTAAAGGAGACCACCTGAAGAAGCAATCCTAAAAATGCAGAAATAGGTCAGATCTCATCTATTGTGGTTGAATTTGTCGTGTTCCCACTGCCAAAAAAGTGAAGTTAGAGTTTTATTGAGTGAGTAAATTAGATTATTTTCTTTAGATAATTATTAAATAGAGCTTTGTCTGTGGAATTGTTCATTAGCATACCTAGATGTTTGGTATCAGAGAACATACATATGACTTCATTGATAGGAATTATAGGAGATTTGATTTATATTAGCTTAAAATACCTTTCTAAAACAGTAAAAAAATGTTACAAAAGCAAAGAATTTTTGGTTAGAGAATATCGAAAAAAAATTCTTGTAAATTTATTCGGCTTATACCAAAATTATAAATTTATTTCTTGTGTGATTTATTTCGTAAATTTTGCAACTGGCGCATCCACCAAATCATAGAAATAATTAGTATCTACCTGCTCATTATTTGAAAATGATTTTATTCCAGACAGTTTTGAGTTCATAATTTTGCAGGTACGTTTCTTTTTGCTGAAACCTGTAATGTAAATCAATTTAATCCATTTTTACATAATATGCTTGAACAGTCAGTGAAATAACAATAATAGATACCACAGAGTGCGGTCGTGTTGTGTGTGCTCTGCAATTTTTGTATGTCGTGTACTTACGCGAGTTATTTTATTTTGTGCATACCAAGCCACATATCCTCTAAACCGTAAACTCTCCGGTATCTGTTTTCATTTTTTGTCACGTTTTTTTTTCGCAGGCGCTATCTTGCCCTACTTTTTTTTATGAGAGGCGAATGACTGTGTGATTTGATTTTTCTTTTGTTGACCCTTGTTTTACCTTTCCGTGGTCTACCTTGTCTGTCTTGTGAAGTCGCCCTGATGATAAGTGTGTCCCCGTTTGTACTGTGTTACTATGGTCGCCTGTGCAAATTGTAATCGGTCTATTTTGCCCGGTCAGCGGTCGATTTCGTGTGACTGCTGCCATCATAATATTCACAGCGACTGTACTAGTATTTCTGATGAAATAATTACGCGGAATAAAGCGCGCGCTATGAAAATTGTCTGCAATGCTTGCAATTCTAAATTTGAGCAAATAACCGATATTAAGGGCCTATTTGAGTCTCTGCAATTGGATATGAATAAGAAGATAGAATCTCTAGAGCAAAAGCTGACAGACATAAAAGCAACCATCGGAGCGGGAATTAATGTCGGTGCCGAAATACCCCCCAAAGTTATAAAGAGCATTACACTGGAGGCTGTTGAGCACGTAAACCGTGCCAATAACATTATTATTTACGGGGTTCCTGAAAGTTCTGGATCTACAGAGGAACGAAAGGCTGCTGACTCTGAAAAGGCGATTGAAGACTAGGATCGGTTGACACTCCATCTACTACTTTTCGTCTAGGAAAATTTTCAAATCGAAGAAATGCGCGCCCTCTTAAGATCACTTTTAAGAACCAATTAGCTGCCCTACTATTTTACGTAACAAGCACAAATTACTTGATCAAAACTCCACGGCCAACTTTAAAATCACCGACGACAAAACTCCGGCTCAACAGACTTATCTAAATAGCGTCCGTCAGGAGCTGGAAAATCGCACAAAAGAGGGCGAAGCTGATCTAACTATTAAATATGTTAAGGGTATGCCTGAAATAGTAAGCAAGGTAAATAACCCAAAAAACTAAAAACCCGTCTTATTCAATGGCCATTATTATATACGAACCTGAATAGTCTTCTTGCTAAATTTAACGATTTTCTCCCAGTTATTTCAGTTTACGATCCATCCTTAATATTTGTTTCTGAATCATGACTCAAGCCAAATATTCCAGATAGCCTAATTCACATCAATGGGTTCTCTGTATTTCGATCTGATAGGTTGCTTGCCAAGGGAGGCGGTGTCTGCATATATATAAAAAATGAAATCTTCAAAAATTTTACTGTTATTTTGCAACTCACGTCTGCAAGCTTTTCTCTAACAATTATGTGTGTTTACAGACATCACAAGTTACGAAGATGACTTAACATTATTTCATGAAATATCATCATTGTCTCTTTCGCATAGTAATTTTATTGTAATAGGCGACTTCAATTTCCCAGAGATCTCCTGGTCTCTTTCAATCTCCCCGGAGCCTCGTGATTCTGCGACTTTCTTTATTGACCTACTTCAGAGTTCAAACCTTACCCAATTGGTAAACCAACCTACTAGATTTCGATTAAACCAGCAGCCATCTACTTTAGATCTAGTTTTAACTACTGATAAAAATCTCCTTTCTCCATTATCTGTTAATTCACCAGTGGGTAAATCTGATCATGGTATTATCACCACTGCTATTCAAGTTTAAGTGGATGATCCTGGAAAGCGTGATTATTTTAAAAATATCAGAATAACAGACTACAAAAAGGTGGCTCGTGACTTGCAGGCCATAAACTGGAATGTGTTTTTTTGCAATATTGAGCACCCTACAGATATGTGGTGCAAATTTCACAGTATCATCTCCAGAAGTGTTGCAGCACATACTAGAACCAAGAAAACGTATTTCAACAAATTGAAGCCTTGGGTAACGTTCACTGTCTTGAAAAAAATTAAACGCAAAAAGAATCTCTGGAAAAAGTTTCGAAGATCATCAAGTCATGCCGACTTCACCAATCATAAAAGCTTCTCCAGTAGGCTATCTGCCGAAATAACTAATTTACGACGTAATTACGAAGCATCCTTGGCTCAAAGTCGATCCCCAAAGAAATTTTTCAAATACATTAGGTCATCTCTTAGCTCTAAAGTCACGACACCCTTGTTAAAGAAACCCGATGGTGAACTATGCAGAAATGAAACTGAGTCGGCTGAACCCAACAAACAATTAAAGTTAAAATTACGTTAACTTGACCTCTGAATTGGTCAAAAACTTTTCATGACCAATTCCGTATAAGGAAAGTTTACCTATATTCGTTAGCCTTTTTCCTTATGTGGGGAAAAAAACTAAAGTAATATGGAAGTTAATAATTGGTTGGCAGGAATTTTATTCCAATAAGATAATTGGACTTAAAAGAAATACGGACCAATTTTATGTTAAAATTTCAAAATATAAAAGACATTATTACCAAAATATACCCTAATTATGCCCTTTATATGACATACTTTTGCCAGAGAGAGACAACATTATATGTTTGATTTTATACATTGTAATAGCGAACAGGGATAGGAAGAAAAAGAAAGACTACAAGTCAGGCTACTAAAGTACAAGTAGAGTAGGAGTTAATATATTTATAGATATTTAGATTTTAATATAATAAAGTCTGTATTTTTGGTTTCCACTCATCAAATTGTACAACCCAGGAAATTTTTTCGTATAATGTCATGACCAAACTTTCATAAAAATAACGCGCCTTATAAATATACAGTTTTACTATTGCTTTTTAATAATATTTCTATACTGAAAAATAACCTAAAATAAAAACTGAATGTACTTCGTGATAAAATGTGTTTAATAATCTTTCGTCATAAATGTATTAACTAATATTACCTGTATTAACATAATTTTAATGAATAATCAATTAGAAATAATGAACAAAACATTTAGTGTTTATTACAACATGGCCGCTCAAATAAAATCAACTTTGAAGTCAATTTGTCTGTAAGTTTTAACCTATAGGGCAGATGCCTATGCCAATGTTGACGTCACAGGAAAATATTAACTTTGTGGTTGAAATTTCCTCCAAATGAAGATATTTTATGGTAATTTATTACCAATTAAATTATTGCTAGGTACCTACATATAAAATTCTACTCATGGATTTTTTGTGATTGAAAATTCAAATTAAAGCCAATAATATTATGTATGCGTAATAACAAAAACAAAATAAATATTTTTGTACGGAATTCAATTCGAATTTCAATTCACGTGCACTACTGAATTAATCTAACATGATAACAGTCATAAGAATATTTATATATGAAGTGTTTATCGATATATTATCATTAGATTGATTTACATAATATGCAGTGTTGGCTTAAATTCGTTTTTTACAACTCTGTGATATTGTGTAGGGCTTGGTTTTCACTGCAGATCGCCAAAACACAAAACAATTTCTACGCGCTATTACATGAAGATCTGTCGGAATACATATAACAAGAAGCTTGTTTCCTAAAAATCGTTTATAAGGCACACTTACGTCGAAGTATTATTAACAAGTAAATTTGTACCATAATATAGAACAATAGTTCTATTAGGTTAATTGAAATGGTTAATTATTCTTTAGAAATTATCAGCAAAGTTAAAAATACGTTGATATTGTAATAAAAATGGAACTTAACCAATTGAAGAATTAAATAGGACAAAATAACTAGTTATTACTTTATTTTTAACTACTAGTTGAAGACAAAATAAGTTTTACAATTTTGTAATAAATATGTAAATATTTACCTATTGTAATAATTTAAAAAATCCTTGGATATTGAAGACAGATTTCAAGGCGAAATTAAGTAAATTGTAACTTCGTCTTATACGTTATTGGAATTTTAGCATTTGAAAACATAGAATAGGTAAACAATATGTAATTTCAAACTGTATAAATTGACATATATTTCATTTTACTTAGAAGTCATTATATTACTCTTAATTAACAAATTTTTGACTAAAATTTTGGTATTATAAAATTTTGTAACATTGAAGACTACTTTTATGGAGGAAAGTAGTAAATCTTGATCAATTTAGAATTATTTTTCTTGTGTAGTAGTCTATTAGGCTTAAATGTTAGTTGGGAAGTTTTATCTGAATTTTTCGCAAGTGTTTTCACAAATGAACCTACTTGTGCCAACCTCCCAATTATTTTAAACCCGCGTGTAACCGACTCTCTAATCACTATCGATTTTCCACCTTCTAAAATCGCCCAATGTATAAAAAAACTAAAAAATGGATCTTCTCCTGGCGTCGACGAAATCGAGGTAAAATTGCTCAAGGAATGTTGTTCCCAAATTATTTCTCCATTGTCAATGATTATGGATGCCTCACTTAAATACCACACTCTACCTACGATTTGGAAACGTGCCTCAGTAACTCCGATATTTAAAAAGGGTGACAAGTTGATTAGTGAAAACTACCGCCCAATTAGCTTGGTTCCTATAGTAAGCAAAATTATGGAATCAATAATACGGCAAGAAATGTTTTCTTTTCTCTTATCGAATAAAGTAATTCCTGAGTCACAGCATGGTTTTGTTCCTGGACGCTCGGTAACTACGAATCTGCTGCAGTGCACGAATGATTGGTCCATGTCCCTCGACGCTAAGAAACCTATCGACGTTATATATTTGGACTTCGCGGGTGCCCCACAAGCGACTCCTTCACAAACTGAACCACTGTGGCATTCGTGGTGATCTTCTTCTGTGGCTTGAGGCTTTCCTCAGTGACAGAACCTTTAGTGTGAGGGTTGGTGACTAACGGTCATCAGCACGTCCTGTCCTTAGTGGTGTACCCCAAGGATCTGTATTGGGTCCTCTGCTCTTCTTAGTATATACTTCCGACTTTCCGTATCACATACATTCTAAATCTGCATTTTTTGCGGACGATACCAAGTTCTATGCCAATCCCTTGACAGACCATAACATCCTTCAGCGTGATCTTATCAACATTTCGAAATGGTGTCAGTACTGGATGATACCTCTGAATGCTGATAAATGTTCTGTTCTCCGTCTTGGCAGGAATAACCCCTTGCTTCAGTACTCACTATTAAACACGACATTAAAATCCGTTACCTCACAAAACGACCTTGGAGTATTAATTTCGCAGAACTTGTCGTGGTCTGAACACATACAATCCAGGTGCAAAAAGGCAAATTCATTAGTGTACCTTTTGAGGAAGTCGTTTACTGGAGCAAGTCTGGAAACTTTCGTGAAACTATATAAGTATTATGTCAGACCGCTGCTTGAATTCGCTGGTCCAGTGTGGAGTGCTGATCTAGTAAGGGATCAAAAATTATTGGAATCTGTGCAACGTCTTGTTACTCGACTCGCTTATGGACGTATTCGACCATCTTGTGAGGAGAGACTACGTCTTGCCCATTTGTCTTCTTTCGCCGAAAGGAAGCTTCGCGGCGATTTAATATTTACATTTCGAGCGCTTAATGGTTTATTTATCAACACTTCTGTTGTTTCCTCGCTTTATACCCTGAGCCCGGATAGTCGCTTAAGAGGACATCACCTGAAACTGAGAAAAGAGAGCTTCAAGACATCTGTTCGCCAATCGTTTCTACGAAACCGCGTGTTCTCAGTATGGAATTCTCTTCCTTCCGTAGTTACTGCACCCTCCATCAATGCTTTCACGAATCGCCTGGATGCTTGGCGGAGCATCTTATACGATCGATGAACATTCTGTTATTTTAACATTCTATTATTTATCATTGTCTTTTTGCTGTTTTTTTATTTTTGATCTTTTTATTTTTTTTTCTTCACAATAATAATAATAATAATAATAATAATAATAATAATAATAATAATAATAATAATAATAATAATAATAATAATAATAATAATAATAATAATAATAATAATAAAAATAATTTACTCATCATACTTACGCATAGTAATAATTCAAAATAATAAACCACATTTGCAATCCCTGTGATGACGAGCAGCTAGGTATTACGTTCAACGCACAGACATGAAAATATTAGTAGCAACCGCAAAAACCATAACATTTTATGATAACACGCTCTCTTTTCATGTTTACGCATTAATTATCATAAAATGTAACTTGTGTTATTTCTGCTTCCTTCATATTTTACTATATGTTGCATACAATGGGTCTCGGGCTTTCTTATTTGTATCGGGTGTTCAGCAGGGATCAAATCTTTGGCCCCTTTTGTTTTTGTCATTTATTGATGGACTCATGAATTCTGTTGACTGCCATAAACTTCTTTATGCAGGCGACCTTAAAATTTATTGTAGTATTAATAGTATTGCGGATTGTTTGTACTTGCAGTTTCAGATAGATGCAATTGTAAATTGGTGCAGGTAATTTTCACTTAAATTAAATATTAATAAGTGTAAGGCAATTAGTTTCTCCAGAAAGAAAAGTCCGATTATATTTAATTATGCGCTGAATAATGTTATCTTGGGAAGATGTAGTGTAACTAAAGATTCTTTGGCTGTAAGTTGTATTTTTCGGGACACATAAATAACAATACAAAATCGTCTAGTAAAGTACTTGGTTTCATTATTAGAAACTGTAAGTGTTTTACAAAAGAGGAAGCGTTAAAAACATTGTATTTTTCATTGGTGCGTACTAAGTTGGTTGGTTAATTGATTTGGTATCCTGTTTATGAGAATCAATCTTCTAGTTTTTTAAAATATCTTTCTTTTAAAATTACTGGTGTATATCCTGGACAGGATTATCATCATGAGTAACTATTATCTACCTTTGATATTCCTTCACCAAAGACTAGGCGTATTATGTGTATAGTATTATATTCTTATTTAAACTATTTAATAACAACTTTGATTGCTCTTTACGTTTGGAACGTTTTAATATGAGAATATCTAGTTTTGGTTCTGGGCAGACTGACATGTTTTAATTGCCAATACCGGCAACCAATATTCTTAAAAAATCATCAGTATATACTATGTCACTTAATTTCAATATGATATCTGGTCATTGTGACATTAACCACAGTGGTATTTATTCATTAAAATTATTATTATTATTATTATTATTTTTTTTTTCCAGTAACACCTTCCGAAGCTCCGACACATTCGGAGATGTTCTGAAGAGTCAAGCAATGACCACTCTCCACTCCGTGGAGTCAGTAATCATTGCGCCCGTAAATCCTGCGTTCTGAGCAGACGTAGCGAACCAAGGACGATTGCCTTCTGCATTCTGCCGGCTAAGATCTCTGCCGAATTTCGGCAAGCCGGTATGATCTTTAAGTCAGAAAGCAACGTATGTCTCATTCCACCCAGGATGCCTATAATGAGCACCACAATCTTAACAGAGTGGTCTGGATACAGCCTGCGGAGCTCGGAGAGAAGATCTCGATACTTCCTCCGTTTTTCCTCCTCTTTTAGGACGATGTTGTTCTCTGCGGGAGCCGAGAACTCAATCACAAACATCGTCCTAAGTTGGTGGTCGAGGAGGACTACATCAGGCTTATTGGCTTGAATTTGCCTGAGGGTGGGGAATGAATAGTTCCAATAAATTCGGCACTTCTCATTCCCCACAACGGATACCATTTTTAAACAACACCTAATTTAACAACGGATTCTATATCCCCCGGAGCATAAGGCAGCACTGGTGTCTCGTCTATCTCATACGAGTGTCGTAAATGATAATACAACACCCGTAAGGCTGAATCGTGTCTTTGGATATACGCTGTGGCCGCATATACCGGACAGGCCGACAGGAGATGCATAAGCGTCTCCGACGCCTGGCGGCAGGCCCTGCATCTGGTATCAGAAACCTCGATACCCAAGACACGACTACGATAGACGAGAGTGTTAATTACACCATCTTGGCAAGCCATTATGAACCCCTCGGTCTCAGAGTTCAGCCCCGCTGACCTCAAAAAAGCGAAGGTCAGCTTTTCAGATAAGCCATAATTATTATTATTATTATTATTATATTTATTATAAATCAAATGGCATATAGAAATTTCATAATTATGAAAAAAGCACAGATGTGGTTCTCAGCAAATAAACTTAAGTTAAATGAAACTAAAACACAAAATTTAATTTTTTCTACATATAACGGTATGACTGATGGTGGGTCTGCAAGGGTACTCGGTGCGTTCCTCGATGACTCTTACGTGGGGATGTCCATATCGATAAATTAGGAGGTAGATTATCTAGTGCCATTTTTTTAATTCGTAGATTGAAGCACTTTTTGAGTAGGGATTGTTTGAGAATGTGTTATTATTCACTTTTCCATTCTCATTTAAATTATGCCGTAATGCTTTGGGGAAACAGTACAACGTCCCATAAGATATTCAATCTACAAAAGAAAGCTGTACGTTTAATAACTAACTCTTCTTATACTGAACACTGTCGCCCGCTTTTTAAAGAACTTAAGATTCTGCCGTTACCCTGTCTTTACATATATGCCACTCTGCTTGAGATTCATTCTAAGAAATATCTTTATGTTACACATTCCCACTGTCATAGTTATGAAACTAGATATTCCGATCACCTTATAGTTCCACGATACAGGCTTACCAAATCAAAGAAAAATTCCTTAAATCTTAGATTGTACAATATTATGCCAACTAATTTAAAATCGTTGGATGTTTTTAGTTTCAAAAACAAATTAAAATCTTTTTTACTATCACACTGTTTTTACTCTATTGATGAATTTTTAAATAGTTCTGATATGCATATGTTTTTTTTTACATAATGTGTATCCCTGGAGGAAACTACATACCGAGTGGCAAGTTGCAACGGCATGTATTTTCCGAGATATTGGAAAATATTTTTTTCGGGTGCTATCATATTTTACCTCGTATTTTACCCTCTGGGACCTATTTCTAGTTGATCATATTTTTTCTGAGTGATAAGCATCTCTTGAAGAACTCTGATACTATGTATCATCCCCAGGATGTTGCTTACTATGAGATAACGCCTTGGAACTCACAATATCATTATCATATTTGTATACCTTAGTCAACGAACGTCCATGGTCATTCGGCTATCTTCGGAAATTTCGGGTGCTATCTTTGGGCGCTGCTTTCACACCGGTATAAAGACCACAGTCAAATTTATTGCAATTTAGTTGCAACCTTGATAAATGCTACAGGGTGACACAAAAGAAAACACCATACAGGTAGGTACTTATAAAAATGTAATAATAATTTATAACACAATAAATAATAACAATAATAGAACAAATAAATAATAAATTATATCACAGATTACGGACAATAATTAAAAGATACAACACATATTCTAAGCGCTGGTACAAGCACATTGCGTGTGGTTAACGGCGTCTACTTCTAGGTAGCTCAGAGTGGGGCCTGAGGTAATGAGGAATGTCAATTTTACGTCTTCTTCTTGCGATGGCATGCATTTCTCCACCGAATTTTTGCAGCAACCCGAAGAGTAGCACCTGTGGAGCACCGTCACAAACGGTTTGACCTGCAAGGAAGAACACAATTGTCATTAACAGGCGAATTTTACAAAGTTCAGCAATGATTCATTTTTACATATTCATCTTATTCATGAATTAAGGATTTACCACAAAGTGACGAAGCGTCGAACACAACGCAACAGGTAAACATTTTACAGAGATAAATATAAATTTTTATCGCACATTCGCAAGAAATAGTGGACCTGTATTGTGGTCAAGTGTTAAGGTCATAGCAAAAGTCGTATAAACAACAAGAAAACCAGTTAAAGTCAAGTTCTTTTTCCCAATTCTCCAGTCTATTTAAAAATAGAAGACGGTATGGAAATAGGAGATTGAAATTTAATTATACAGGGTGTTTTAAAAAGATATAGCAATATTGCTGGATTTGATAATTGAAAAACAAATGGGGTTTAATACCCGTGTTTTCATTCTTTGGGATACAGGATGTGTACGATAATTTTAGAAAATCAAATTCTGGATGTTTCGGTACATCGTATTTTATCAAAATCTGACACATGTACGTTTTTAGTGGTGTTAAACACGCTGATGTTATTAGTTTTTCTGTACAAAGTAAAGAGAGCTAGTTGCTAGCACCTCTGCTCTTATTTTATTCTATAACTGATTTTAAGTTTGATTTTTTCAGTTCTAAATTAAGCGATACTATGTAAAATTTCATTTTTAACGAAAAATATGCTCTTATTAAATTCGTTAATAATGCATCGTTTTTGAAGAAAGCGCAAAAACTACAATTGCAACACTATTAAAATCTTTTTATATATTTTCAGGTATTAATAATATTGTGTGAAACTAACTACTCAGTGGACAAAAGCCCCAAACCTGCGTTGAATTACACCCATAATATCTACCCATATATTCCTTATTATTAGCTTTTGTAACATTTTTTTACTGTTTTAGAAAGGTATTTTAAGCTAATATAGATCAAATCTCCTACAATTTCTATCAATGAAGTCATATGTATGTTCTCTGATACCAAACATCTAGGTATGCTAATGAACAATTCATTGACAGGATGTCACTTTTTGTCATATTTAACTTCAAATAATTTTAATTTTTATAATAATTTTTATAGTTAGATATTTGATTCAACTTAAAGGAGACCACCTGAAGCAATCCTAAAAATGCAGAAATAGGTCAAATCTCATCTATTGTGGTTGAATTTGTCGTGTTGCCACTGCCAAAAAGTGGAGTTAGATATTTAGAGTTTTTCATTAGCAGGTTAGTAAATTAGATTATTTTTTTAAAATAATTATTGAATAGAGCTTTGTCTGTGGAATTGTTCATTAGCATACCTAGATGTTTGGTATCAGAGAACATACACATGACTTCATTGATAGGAATTGTAGGAAATTTGATTTATATTAGCTTAAAATACCTTTCTAAAACAGTAAAAAAATATTAAAATCTTGTTTTAATTAATGCATTTGTTCTTGAAAACCTTAGTTTTTTTAAATTTAACAAAAATAAAAGTGTTTCGATTTAAATTCTGCGCGGGATATTATCATTCTTTTCAAATTCCATCAGTGGAAAAAGTTTGGTATAATTTTAAGGGTGACTCACCCTCAATGAACATCTTGTAGTGTGTCAATTTACTTGAACTCATAGTCATAGAAGACCAATAATAAACTAATCATGTACCAAATTTTTCCAAGTTAAAGTAATTTAAAGACATTATTTTTTTTCTAAATATTTGGTCCCACTTCGAATGTCTGTCTTGTCGGTTTTTATGCGGAACACCCTATATATTTTTAACTCGTTTTACAACATTACCGTTCGATTGAAAGAACGACTATTGATACTTGTAGTTTATAATGACCTTAATAACGGGTTTTGTCATATTTCCATAAGGCGATCGCCTGTGAAACTAGCTTAGATTGCAAAGAAGTCTGGGGAAGTATAATGCAGATAAACTGCCAAAATGGTTTGAATAACATACTTAACTCTTAATAGCTCAACCTTACTTTTATTATTTCAACGTTTAGAACTGATAATTTAAATATTAACGAATTAATATTTTCTGACTAGTTCTAGTTAACAAAAAATTATAAAGTTTTGTTGATATAGCACGAAAAATAAATTTTTAATATAGGTAGAAAGCACGTCGTAGATTACAACATATTAAAAAAGTACCTACACGATATTACCTAAGCGAATTTAAACTAGTATCTTTATCATTAAAATACGAAATATGTAGAGACTTACCGAACGTATGTTTCCATTCGTTTTCTCCTTCAAGACATCCGCCCCTATAACATCTTCCAGTTCAAACACTCTGGGCTGTGGAGTGCCGCAAGGATACTTTGTCACAAAGGCCTCGTGCTGCCTGTACGCATCGAGTTGCTGAGCACGCACCCAGACGCTTAAGGATAACAGCAAGGCTACTCTGATGTACTGCATCATCTCGCGTTTCAACTGTTAACAATCGCACAACGTCGAATGACTTGATCAAGCCGGGGAATCGCGTTTTCTTTATAACTACTACCTATCGCAACGTCATGATTATTAAGGTACGGGGAATGCGGCTGATGTCAATCGATGGGGAAACAAGTGGAAATATAAGTTGTTAAGGTTGTTGCAAGCTGTCCATTTCCATAGGATTTCCCTACACCTACATTTTGGGGCGGGTTTTTCACTTTTTCGTGTTGCATTTTGTTGCGCACTTTTCGAGGCTTTATAAATAACGAGCCATAGAGCAGGGGCGACATCTCTGAGAGACAATAAGAAGATATACAGGGTGATTTAGTACTTATCTAAAAAAAATTTTTTGAATGTACAGGGGAGTCTTACAATAAGAGCGGCTCTAAAATGATTTAAAAATACGCTACCGTACGGCACTGGAAATTGGTCCACTGTAAAACCTGATAAGGCGTATAGTCGGCGAGCGGACACAAAATTCAAAGAAATTCCCAAGCAATAAATTACAGCACAAATTCAACTGCTTTTGTCCCTATTGTTAGTAATTATTAATACAATTAATTTCTGTGGTTTGAAACATTGAAAAAAATATGCTTTTAGATAAAAATTTTTCAATAACTAATATTATTTCACATGTATGATTGAATATTAATGTGTAAAAAATTGAAAAATATGCACATGTTATAAAAATGTATATACCTACCAAAGTGTTCATCAATCAGTTTAAATATTTTCGTTTTATTTAACCTGAATAGTGTAACAGAAACCAATTTAGAAATGTATGATATAATTTTTGTTCATATGAATTCATATGGAGAGTATGTTGACAGATGAAGTTGAAAAGAGGAAAGTTCTTACTTTAATGTCATGGAAAAAAGTCTGCTTGTTTAAATGTACAAAAGTACAGGTTTAAGCTAGTCAATGCAGGATATTTCTTACTAAAAAATTATTAGAAGTACAGTAGATTTTGCTATTTATAAATAGTTGAGAAGGCCTCCCAGTAAACACATATACGATAGAAAAACGTTTATAATGCCCATACAACGTTTGAAAAAGGCGTGGCTTCTTTACGTATAATCAACTTAAAAATGTCGCGGTTTTATACGTTTTTGGTAACCAAAGTACAAACGTTTAACATTAGTAAATGTGAAACGATCATTTTTAGTATTAATAAGCTTTAAGTTTTACGTTTAATAATGACATTTTATTAAGGTTTTTAACTAACGTAAATTAAACCTTGTTATTTTAATGTCCAAAAAGATGTTTTAGAGACGTGTTTTTTAACGTGTTTTACAACGTTGTTTTCGGATCCTTCTGGCGGTATTGTACAGGATGGTCCAGAATTATGTACCATAAATGCTAGATTAGATAGTATGTTAAAAATACTAAATAATCAGGTACACTTAATCCTGTAAAACCGCAAAATAAATACCACTTCTTTAAATATCTATAACACTTAACTAACTATAATACTTTAATGATGAATTTACTTTTTTAAGTTTTAGTACAATTAATTTTATGTTACCATGTATTCCATCCCTATAAGATTAAAGCGTTGTTTTGAGTGATAAGTATTTTTTTGAAATACATAATTTCAAATTTAAAAAATACTATCCAAAACTACCCCTTAAACATAAGTGATTGAATAAGTGGTAACAAAAAATTAATTATCCTAATATCATATACCCCATGAACCCATTATTCAAAAGTATCTGAAAGACATTTAAAAAAAATGAGTTTTATTTCATCCCTCAAAGGGTTATATCTCTCTTATTATAGAGTTTTGAACAAAAATTTATGTAAAATAGTATCCTCATTTTTTAATGTGCCGTATGCTCTAATATTTACGGTACATTCTGGACCACCCTGTATTAAATACATAATTATCAGAGAATTAATATAATATAAATAAAATAGTTACAAAATCTTTTCTCATTTAATCTTGTTGCTATTAATAATTATCGATATTCCAATAGTGTGGCTCGAATGTTGAACTCACTATTCGCCCATAAATAACAGTCTTAGAAACTATCAATACCTATTGTTTAATTTCAAATTTAGGTAGGTAACAATAAATAATTGATTTTAATATCAGTAATAGTTTATTAAATAAATAATAATACGTACATAATACAAACAAAATATAAAAATACCAAAATAATATATCTTATTTATGCTACTGATTGGAACCTAAAAACAATGAAATTAGGTATGAACAAGTTTCATATCAATAACTTCACTTACATTGGATAAAATAGATTATTTAAAGAAAGTCTAAACTTTAAACTTTTAAACTCTAATAGTAGTAGTCTAAGTTTAATCTATTATAGTTATAAATATAATAATAATGCTAATAATAATAACAATAATAATAACCTAGTATACATTTAATATGACCACGAAATAGATAGTCAAGAAAGGAAATAAAAAAGTTTAAATTATTCCCAATCATGATTAGAAATATGTCACTGTATCTTAAATTTTAGTATAAAGTAAAAAAAATACCAAGCCATAATAATTGTTACCCATTTTACAAAGTAATTTAACGTAGGCATGTACGAGTACAAAATTCACATGCGTACTTTTACTAATTTTGTCATCACCTTTGTAAGTATTTTGAAACATAAGTAGGAAAAGTTATAGTGGAATAAATTTAGATTGCATTATATAATTATTTGTAAAAAAACCTAATATTCTTATATTAATAAAATAAAATTAAATACTTATAGAAGTAGGTATACTTACCAAAATAAAATAGGGAAATATTTCACGGATCAGAGTAGGTACGTACTGTGATGAATATGCAACTGACAAGCTTTCACAAAAAGGACTCGAAATGGTATGTGTATAACACGTGATCTTTATCTACCAATAAGATCATTAAACTCATATAGAACGTTTAACGGCATTATAATTGACACGTGTAATAAACGGCAATTCGCTTCCTTATTTCAATGAATGATTATAACGTATAATACACGTTTAAATTGTACGGTTTTTTAACACTTGTGAGGTTTATTAAAAAATAATTGCTATCTAGTTATTTGTATATATAAGTACCTATATATTCTTAATGCAATATCTATTTATTAAATTATATTGTATAAAATTTACTTTGGATTGGTATCGTTCCGAAATATTTATTAATTGCAAAACGTTTATGATACGTTTTGTAAGCATTACTTATGCCTGTTACTCTAAAACGTTACAAACACGTTGTTGTTCAATGTCAATATATTAATCAGTTGACACAGACGTTTTATAAAGGTTTAAATAAATAAGTTTTATTTAAATATTTTAAATAACGTTCATTTAACGTTACAAAAGATTTGCCAACATTTTTTGTTAAAAAAGTACGTATTTTAAACGTTATGTTAGACCGTTACTTTTCTAACCATAAAATAATGGTTAATTTTGTAACGTAACACGAATTATCAACCAATGGTACGTTGACAATACGTTTAAATAACGTATGTCTATTTACTAGGCTTGTCGGGAACAGAAACAACTTCTGTGTAGGAAGATTTTTTTAGTGGAATGTCCTTCTCTGTAAAAATGTATTTTATTCATCCATCATCTAAAAATACAATATAGGTATTTCATTATCATTAGAATATGTTGAATATTTTTGTTGAAAATACTGCTTAATTATTCTTAGAACATCAGTATATGTAATATTCCTTGGTTTTTGCAAATATTTCTAGATATACGTATATCTGTGCGAAAATAAATATGTTTAGCTCGAATTTTAGTTACAGTAAATTTATAATTAACGTAACTACAACTAATGTAAATATCTTTTGTGAGCCACTACTGCTTTTACTGTCGCAAAAATAAATATGTTGTTTGAAATTAATGTCGTATGGTTTAGAGACACATGTTATGGTGTAGCTTTGATATATATAAACATCTAAACAATGTACCGTTTCAGTTTCTGGGATGTTTATGAATTGTATAATATTTAAATTGACACAAGCAACAAAATATAATCTTATACTTATTGTTTTACGAATATCCCCCAAAAAGTCCTTATTAATGAACAATATATGTTTGTCTACTACACGTTAATAACATGAAGAATAACACTAAAACGTATAGAGCATCTGCGGCACGTGATCAAAGTAGGCGTGGCTACTGGCTTGGAGGATAAACAAACAGCGATCATAACCTCAAATGTATTTATTACTATTTATTTATTATATGTTTTCACGTTATCTTAAGTGGTTGTGTTCTGGTTATAGTTTATTGTTGTTATTATTTTTCGTTTTTTGTGGCTACAATATTCCTTCATTTATATAATCATGTATAGTGAATAAAGTGACATAAAATAAGTGAAATTGGAATAGATCCATACACATTCAATCTAATAATGAAGAAGATTTTCCTAAAACTTTATATCCAAATACTGTAAATTATTTGTTATATAATAAAAGTGCTTATACACATACATCAAATTTGTGGTTTTTTAGGTACTGAAATCTCAAAAAATAAAACAAGTAGAGCAAAAGTAATATCAAAAATAAAATTACTGATGCTTTATTTATCCACTTTTACTGTTTAAACTCTCCTCAAATAATATAATAACTTTTAAAAAGCATTTGTATGATACACATTATTTCGCTATTCTAACCCCACATTTTAACAATTATTTTCAGATACTTATCAACAAACGTGAACAATCTTATATGCAGAACTATGTAAGTTTATGTTATAACAACACTTACATCTATTTTAAAAAATACGTATTTTGAAAGATTTCAGTAGGTACCTAAAAATTTGCTGGATAGATCGTTTTCTGACGTATGTATTGATTTTACTTCGGTACATTTAAATATTCGCAGGTGGCATGAGATAACATTCTTTTTATTTGCTAAATTCTATATTATTCAGTTCTTAAATTACTTGTATTTGTACTAAACACTATTTCAAGAATATGGCGCCCTTAAAGCATATTAAAGGCTTAGAAAGTAATTTTTCTCACCGAAAATGTACGCATATTATGTATATAGGTATGCATATACAACATGCTAAAACAGTTTTATTTCAAATAATTTAAATTACCTACAAAAGAAATATTTATTTATAACTAAAAAATGGTACTCCGATATGGTATTCATTCTACAAGATTTTATATAAAATATTAACTTTTCACAAAAAAAAATATTACTGAAATCATTTGAATTCGTAAATAGCAGAAATATGTGCCAGTTTTAAATAAAGTTTTCCAAAAGTACGTATCCACAGAATAGAATAAATAAAAATTTAGTTATGAAATAGGTAGCCACTAAATACAATCAATACATATGCTGCTGTGGCGTTTGCACAGCCACGGAAAATTGATATGATTTATTTTTTCAAACCTCTTTTTCTCCATTTAATAATTTTCGCCTCATATCTATCTTTCCTTGATTCTTCTGATGAAGTATCGGATGTATAACTCATATTCACAGTGGGGATCCAATCCGGATTATTTTGCAGGTTTCCCTATAATATAATAAATGTATAATTTTTGCTCTTTTATGTTTTGAACATATTCTTCCAAATTTCATTTTGGTCTCTGTAAGGTCAGCTCTTTTTAAACTATTCATCCAAGCCTTTCGCCTCTCAGATGCTAACTGGTTAAATTGTTTATGTCTGTCGAATTCAGAACGAATTCTGAAGAAACTAACATTGTCCCTTGCAGAATTACTGCCACAGTTTACTACCATACAATAATTAGGCATTTTATAATACAAATAACACTCAAATATTTAATAATAAATTGGAATAAATATAAGGTTATACTTTTGTTTATCCTCCAAACAACGACCTTGAAAATCGTGACGTCACGTGCAGATGCCCTATTAGGTTAGAGGTTAGGTTGATGTGCCTCTGCTCATATGCAACAGACATCACATGCAAATTTTTGTAAAAATAAAACTGCAGCTCTGGTGTATATAGAAAAAAGATCTATTACTTACCTATACAGGGTATTTCAGGAGAAGCTGTACTTACTTCGGTATGTTATTCTACGCCCAATTTTAAGCAAAAAATTTCCTATGAACTTAGGTCTGGCAACGCTTCGTTTACATTTTCTTTAATAACTCTCGACTACTCTGAGTTAAATTCATGAGGGCGCCACAA
Organism: Monochamus alternatus; assembly: GCA_037114965.1. Lineage (NCBI taxonomy): Eukaryota > Metazoa > Arthropoda > Insecta > Coleoptera > Cerambycidae > Monochamus > Monochamus alternatus. Next base: position 3,956,175 of record CM073426.1, on the reverse strand, counting down.
GCGGCCATTAGGATCCTTTTAAATCGCTTCAACTTTTTTGTGCCACGGTGTATGTCATTTTAGAATACAAAAAGATTTTCTCCTTTTTTTTTACTTAAAAAATGTATACTTTATCGAAGTATCTAGGAGCACTCGTTTCCATTAAAAACTCATCTAAAGATGATGATGCATGCAAATTATTTTTTCATACTCTATTGTTTCCCAAAGTTAAGAACAAAAAATCGCGGGCACCTTGTATTTATTCAATAACTTGTTTTTCCACTACTGCTTTAAAAAAATTTGAAAAATTATATATATGCAGTTGCCGTTTTTACTTTAATTATTTGTTGTTGTTGTACTAAAATAATGTTCTCTATTTCAATTTTGAGCATTTGCAATAAAGTTATAGACAAAGATGACTTAATAAAAATCGGTATTATATTATTTGGAAAAATCATTTAATAAAATCATAGTAGACCGTAGATTTATGATTCTTAGTATATCTAAGATCCTGTATACAGAAAATGATGTATCATGCATTGCATTCATGGTAATTTATTTGATGAACATTGAAAGTAATTAACTTATATAATAAAAGTATTCAAATTCATGTATAAAAATCCTGCAACGTTCTTCTAACATGATTCATCTATTCTATTTTCATCATCATACTATTTTTTTTTTCAGGAAAGTATTGAAAACCTCTACATACCAAAATGATAGTGCAAATCATGCTATTGGCATTGTGTACAGGGTAGCAAATTTCGATGTTTTTATAGGCTTGTTAACTATAAGAGATAGAAAAAAAAATGACCCCCACTCTCAATTTTTTTTTAAGAGAAAATTAATGGTCAAAATCAAAATGATCTATCGTAGTTTGTTTTCGAATAATAAACAACATTTTTTGCTACATTAGCATATCATCTGGAGATAAATTTGAATGTTCACTAACATGATGTATATGTTGCTCAGAATTAATGCTACGCCAACTATCTCTATTTCTTTTATCAAAAAACGCTTTTTTGTATTCCTTAAGCATTTCTTATAATTATTTCAAAATAATTTATACAGGATGAACCTTAAATAAGTACAAATATTTTAATCAGCAGTACATAGTTTACTGTGTATAACACATAATTAATAGTTTTCTTACAAAAAGATCGGGAATAAAAAAGTCTAATTTTAAATAAATTCCGTGATTTTTCAATAGAAAACTTGTTGAGGACCGCTGATCCGGGAGTCATGGTGGATGTGAATTCCACAACGTTGCCAGTTTTACGCTAATGTCTTCGAATAGTTAACTAGAATTTTTAGACATGTCAAAGAATGATTGAAATATGTTTATTTATGAAAATATTAACTGCCACCTCCTCCCTTTTGCCATTCCTATACATCACCAATAAATTGAAAATATAAACCAGATTATCTACTTACAATCATAGTTATCCAGAATTTGTTTATTATCCATTTTTACTACACTCCAAATGATCTGTCAACCTTTTCACTCTTTGAATAATGCGCCATATTTTATTTAATCACACTGTATTTCACGAAAAATATTAATTAAATACACAAGAGAAGAACACTGCCCGTGAAAATAAGGCGATTTAAATACGTTTCATAAGTTAGTGCGGCAACTCTTATGATGAGTTTATACAAAAATCTTAATTCTATCTTAGTCCTAATTTAATCTTAACCTTTATTTTCTCTCTACAAGCCCCGGCCAATCGCTGACGCTATAGAAGGCATGTAGAAAGAAATGGAGCACTTTCGCGCATGCGTACTTATTTGGTCTTAGTCTTAGTCCTAAGAAGTTAAAAGATAGGAACTTTCAAGGTCAGGTGTTAAGACCTCCTTAGGACTAAGACTAAGTTAAGACTTTTATAAACGTACATATGGAAATATGTAAATTTAACTTCTTAGGGTAAAGATTAAGGCTAAGTTAGGACTAAGGGTTAAGACTTTTTTATAAACTCACCATTAAAACAAATGCGTCAAGCAGTGTATTACTTAAAGAAACCATATGCAAAAGTATCTCATATTAACTTTCAATTTACGTGTATTGAAATTATTAATACCTTTCCACAAATATTACATGTTTTCTTTCCACTTGTAACTTGTTCAGCTTGTTCCTTTGCGCTGGACCATACTTGTGCGCCGGTATTAACCTCATTGTCGACCTCGACTATCAATTCTAGAGAGTGGGGCTAGTACGGGTACATTTCACCTACTGCTCGTGACATCTACCCGTTACCTGTGCCTATGTCACTAGTTTCTTTTTTGCATGCGATTGACATTGCTTTTAAATATTTTACTTTGCCGTCTGTTGCTGGTGCTAGTTATTTTGTTATTCCTTGTTTTGTGTTTATTTTTAAAATCTGTTTCATCCACTACGAAGTACGAAATGGTTAGCACTGACATGTCGTTTAAGGTTATGTGGCGAAAATGAACTCTAAGGTGTTGTTTGAAAATCATAGTTTTTTTTTGTTATTCTTCATAGAATAATTTGAAGGTATAATTTGTAACAATCTTTGTAACAGTGTACAATGGTATTAACTTCTGAAATGTGGATAACTGTTTAAATAGTTGGTTTTTCAGTAAGTAGGTGATCTTTTATGCATGTTTATGAATAATTTTTGGAATCACTGAACAAAGTAACTTCCTAAACACTTTAATTGATGGCATCGAACTTGCAGAAATTCATATTTTAATCGTTTATGATATTTTTACTTTACTTATTGTTAAAAATAAGTGTTTTCAAATTAGAAACAACAGCAAAAATTGAATTTACGTTAAACAATTAGTTGCAGATGATATGGCAACCTCGTCTTAAGTAAATCATATGGTTTATTTTATTAGGTTACGTCAGTGGTCTATCTGCTCAGCGGTCCGCAAAATGTGGGTATTATTTAAACAAATTAATGTCTCCGTAAATATTTGACATTTTAAAAAATGACTTTCACCAGACTTATCAAGTGAAAAAAAGATATTTCTACTTATTTAAGGTTCACCCTGCATGTTTCCAAACCATTTAAATCTTTAGTTACAATACTTACTTTAAAAATGCGTATAACATGCATAATGTGCGTTTTGCTTGTTTGGATAAGAATCAAATGGGGTTAAATCAGGAAACCTTGCAGGCCATTTAATTTCCCCTATTCTGTCAATGCAACGATGTAGGTACACACCAAATTAATCAAAAAGACCTAAGCTTTCATACGTTGTAATAAAAAATGGTGGTTGCCACTAAAAAATAACCTTATGAGTCATTCCATTTGAAATCGTCTAATTGGAAAAGCCGACCCATTTTAGATTTTGGTTTAACTCAGAAAATCTCTTTTTTCTAGGGTCCCAAACAACAAAATTTACGCGAGTTTGATTTTTACAAGCGCTTGTATCCTCCTATTTAAATAAAGACTCTTACAAATTGCTATGTTTAAGCTTTATTAATTTTTGCTGTCAAATTTTTCTGTTTGAAGATATTTGAATGATCAAGACGGAATTCAGGGTGGGAAAGATAATAGTTTCAGTGTAAATGAAGATAATTGGCTCGGGCGATCCCTTTGAATAATAGCAGCGTGCTGAAAATGAATGTTTTTTGGTCATTTTTCGTGAATTTTAATCGACTCTACAGTCTTAACTATTGAGAGTTAAAAATTCATGCTCCGCGGGAATTAAGTATACATATCATAGGCAAAATTCAGCCACAAATTGACCTGAGTAACCCACTCTTTATAGAAGAAAACTTTGCTTGAAGTTTTAAAATTTTTAAAAATACCAATATTCAGGCTATGAAACGAACGTGTTGACTGCGAGATAAAAATCTGATACTCACAAAATCTACTATTCTTACCTTCAACATTAAATTACTACATCACTTGTTTTGTTATTTTCATGTTTAGTGCATGTACATAATTTTCTCGTTGAAAAATTGTTTACAGTTACTGTCATTTTCGATGATAATTACTTCCAGAAACAATTTTACACCCTAAATATCCATAGCTTTATTAAAACTTAAAATTCATTAGTAAAAACGTCCAGATTTTTGCTGTAAAAAAACGGCTGGTACATGCACTAAACATGAAAATAACAAAACAAGTGATATAGTCATTTAAAGTTGAAGGTAAGAATAGTAGATTCTGTGAGTATCAGATTTTTATTTCGCAGTCAACACGCTCGTTTCATAGCCTGAATATTGGGATTTTTAAAAATTTCAAAACTTCAAGCAAAGTTTTCTTCTATAAAGAGTGGGCTACTCAGGTCAACTTGTGGCTGAATTTTGTCTATGATATGTATACTTAATTCCCGCGGAGCATAAATTTTTAACTCTCAACAGTTAAGACGCTAGAGTTGATTGAAATTCACGAAAAATGACTAAAAACACTCATTTTCAGCACGCTGCTATTATTCAAAGGGATCGTCCGACCCAATTATCTTCATTTACACTGAGACTATTATCTTTCCCACTCTGAATTCCGTCTTGGTCATTCAAATATCTTCAAACAGAAAAAATTGACATCAAAAATTAATAAAGCTTAAAAAGCAATTTCTAAGAGTCTTTATTTAAATAGGCGGAAACAAGAGCTTGTAAAAATCAAACTCGTGTAAATTTTGTTGTTTGGGACCCTAGAGTAGACTTTTACAAAGTTACGCCAAAATCTGAAACGGGTCGGCAACAATTTTTTTTATTTTCAGACTATTTTATATGGAATGACTCAAATCCCTCTGCCACTGGTTACATTTACACGAATTGAACTCCATCACAATTAATGCTCCAAAAAATCTAAATTAACTTGTCCGAGCAATTTTTCTAACATTGCCAATTTCCAAAATGCGCATGGCTTTTGAGACATACTGAATATTCATATGCTATTTGCTAATTCAATTCATTAAAAACCATATTTGTAATAGAGTTACCTCCATGAGCAGTTTTTTGTTATTACCTTAGGTTTTTTAAGTTTGTACTCTTCTGATTTTCGCTTCAGGCATGCAATCAAAAGTATTTCTTGGTATCGATATTCACTGTAAAAAGTGGGTTGAATATTACACAAAATGTCCTTGTCAATCTAAATAAATTATCATTTATTACATACTATTTCTTATAGTCATATTAAACTTACATTAAAATAAACTCACGCACAAATTTATTCTTAGGTAAATAAAAAACATTATTGAAAATTCCCTAAACAGGTCGATTTTTGATTTTAATTTATTTTTTTGTTGTTGTTTGTAGTTATTGAAATGAAAATCTTAGCGTTTTATATTATTTATGATATCCCTGTTATACCATTTCGGATACTGTTTCTTATAAAATTTAGATTTCGGTACATACTGATTCAGAATAGTATAAATTTTACTGTAAAATTCATCTAAGGCCAAGTTAACATCTGATATATCTTGCAAGTAATACCAATCTGCATTCAAGAAGGCGTTATACAGTGCCGGAAAGTCAGCTTTTCTAAAATTATATGATTCGGTATTGTAACTTACTGACAATTTTGCATTATTTGTGGTAATTTTAACACACACAAGCAAAGCTGGATGATAATTGTCTTCCTTTAATAATGGAGCAGTATCATGAATTATTCTACTATCCAGATTAGAAAAAACAAGATCAAGTAAGCGGTTCTTATTAAATATTTTAAATACTTTATTATGTAGCTCAATGTTTAAAAGGGTTGCTACATTATTGATTATATTAGTTTTGTTATCCTGTAAATCATCATTACTAAAATACGGTATATTAAAATCTCCAAAAAAATGAATTCAATTTGCTCAAAAGCCTCGAAAAATAACTCGAATTCTTCTAAATGAACGCTAGGAGGAAACAAAAATATACAAAACAGTGCAGTGAAATTGACATTTCACACATAATACATCTATACTAAGAAAAGTATCTCTAAACATAGGAATATTCACCAGATCCGACCGTAGTTCATTTTTACAAGCCAAAAGCACACCGCCTCCTGTTGACCAATCCGTTAAGTGTAGACTTCTATCACCTCTGTGAACTCTGTATAGATCCGGAAATAATTCATGACTCAATACATCTTGAATTCACGTTTCGGTAATGGCGATTATGTCAACAATGCGCCTGATGAGAAACAAATTCTTGTACATTTCCAATAACTTCAGGCGGGATGGCACGAACTTCTTGTCGAATTCGTTCCTCGAGATCGTCAAGATTATTTGGCTTAGTGACGTATAATTTGCTTTTTACATATCCCCAGAGGAAAAAATCTAGCGGTGTTAAATCTGGCGATCAGGCAGGTCATTCCTTAGGTCCTCTTCTGCCAATCCACCGATGAGGAAACAGGTCATCTAAATAGCGGCGAACAGCGATGGCATAGTGCGGCGGTGCACCATCTTGCTGTGCACCAAATTCTGTCATTGGGCAAATCTGGTTCTTCTTCATTGGGGAATAGTACAACCAAGGAAGGAACTAAATCAAATTGAAGAAAATCCTAAACCTCCTTCAAAGAAATACGGCCCCAAAATACGATTATCAACAATTCCGGCCCAAACATTGACCTCCTGGGGACGTCCAGTGTGGATTGTGATCTGACCAATACCGACAATTCTATTTGTTAACGGTACCACTCAGATAAAAAGATATGGATCTGCCTGACATTCTTCCATCATCATTTCGCAAAACTCTGTTGGTCTGTCAAAATCGTCGTCGGCAATTCTTGCACTAAATGAACTTTGTAGGGATGGTACTTGCTTTTGTAAAGAAATCTACCCAATGTGTTTTTACTCACACCCAAATCACCTGCTAAGACTCTCGTAGTGGAATGCGGGTTTCCACGAAGGGTCAAAAAGGTTTGTAACTGCACATCTTCATTTAGTATACTTGGTCGACCAGATCTGGGCAGACCTTTAACATGACCATGGTTTCGAAACTTTGGTTGAACATGATTTCTTTGCATTTTACATACAACATTTACCATAGTAATGTAATTTTTACACCATCAGAGAGTAGAGATTTCAACGAACAAAAAGCCCACCGACTTTTTTAAAAAAGCATATATTGTGACGTGAGAATTTTCGACTGAAAATTAGGGTGCTTTTTCGATATTAAGTCAAAATAAGGTGAAAAAATTAATATTTTAAATCAAAAAAATTATAGTGTGTTTGGGACATAAAAAGGTAAGTTTTCACCAAATTTTGTGAAAGAATTTTTTTTTGTAATAGATAAAAATAAAAAACCAAAAACTTGGTCATTTGAATTTTTCACATAAATTTTGAGGTTATGTGAAAAAAGTGTAAATACAAAAGTTGTAGACCCTTTTATTAACTTTTTTCCATATAACTTTTTTTACCCTTAAAAACTCACCCCCTTCCACTTCCCGACTTCAGATCGCCCGTAAATAATTTTTCCTTTCATTTTTGTTGTATTCTTGTCAATGGGTTTCATCCCACTATTATTTTTTTCACTTTTTACCATTTTCAAAGGCTTCAGCACTGGTCTATTAACCTTCGGTCAATTATTTGACTCTCGAACAGAAAACGCTTCTTCAATTCGTCTCAAGGCCGCCTCCGTAAAGGTTTTGTGATCAGGAATGAGACGCTCTGGATACCTTTCTCCATATAACTGTGCAGCTATTCTTGAATTTTTCTGTGATTCGTCAGAAATTGGCATCATATCAACTTTCTCTAATAAATGAGAAAACATTTTGTAAGCACAAAAATTATACGTTTGACGTTCCTATTGAGTTAAGAAATATTTTGTGACATTTATGTATTTTAAACAACAAAAATTCAATTATTTTTCAATGACTACTTGATCCTTCCACTGCTAATGTGATTTTAAGGTGGTATTTTTTTGTATACTCTTTAGGACGATATTGCTTATAACTTTTAAACGAGAAGTAATAGATACAAATTTCTCTAATAAAAGTTTATTAGAAAAAAGAGAGCTTTTGCACTAAATAGCAAAAAATGCGACCAAATATCGAAATTTATGTTGTCAATAAAACCAGTTTTGTAACTTTATACTTATTATTATTATTAATAATAATAATTTAATTAATTATTAATAATAATAATTTCGACAGCAGATAAAACTTATGAGCATTTCATATGTCTATATGTCCTACTTATTCCGTAAATAATTATTTAGCACTAACATACGTTTAAAACAAAATTTTTCCATATACCTACCTATCGTTAAATGTCCTTATAGCTATTAATAGAGTTTATGCAATTAAATATCAATGAACTGTGTATTACGTAGCATGAATGAATGAAGCATTGTGATAAATATTTCTGTAATTTGTAAACAAAGCATTTACCTTTTAAAGATTAGATTAACTGTATATGATTGGCGATGAATTCATTAATTCATAAAAACATTGGAGATTAAATGAATATTCTGACCTACAGCTTGTGGTATAATGGCCTTACACTCTTACTTTGCATATAGTAGTAATGTATATATGCTTACTTTGTAGATTTTGTATAAAATACTACCAGTTTTCTGCATATCGATTTCTCATAACAAAAGCCGTATATTTACCAGACTGACTTATAGGGTGGTAAACTTTTTATTATAAGAGGCCACACTTTGGTCATGCCATCTCAGCATACCCATAACATTTGTGTAGGTATAAATATTTGTTTAAAAAAAACGCTAATTATTTATTTTGCAGTTTGCATTTTTGAAGTAGAAACGCGTAGTATTGCGTCTAAATGTAAATCTGATAACCGAGAGCAGTGTTTTTTCGAAAATTCAAAATTTAAAAAAGTTTGCTCACAAATATATGTACTACCAAACATAGTAATTATTTTCTGAGCAAACCTTTTTAACTCTGTAATTTTCAGAAGGTAAACTCCCATAGAAATCTACCAAATTAGTTATTTTCCTTAAAAGCCATTTTAAGTATCACTTTGCAAATCATCACGTTGATTTGCAATTCGCTTGGTACATTATCGATATCCATCACAAAGGGGTTTTCGAAAATCTCCATTTTACATGAGATCTTTTTGAAATCAGCAAAATCTCCTTTCCCCTTAGCGTTCTCACTTCGTTGCGTACGATACCGTCCGTCACGTGCGTGCGAGCCCCACCAAGACGTTTCACGGGCCGCTGGTTGCCGACCGCTGGTGTAGACGATTCCTACACATTCATATTTTAATATCGTACACACACCGTCAAAAGTCTTGGATTCCCCTCATTCTTGTTAAAGAAATTTGTTTGTCAAGTAGAGAACTTGCTTTGTTTCTTTTCGATTTAATAAATTTTGTCAAAATGTCAAACATTTGCTGGTTTTTAATTTTCAGTTTATCGAACACAAAAAAAAACATTCAGAAAACAATATACTTTTATTTCATACTGTAGTGTAATGAGTTATTTCCCGGACTTAAATGATAACTCATTACAGTACTTAGTCCGGAAAATGTTTACTTCCCGGACTGCTTTAAAAAAAACACAATATTCATATTTTAAAAAGATTTTATCTTTAAAACTACAAAATCAAGCCTATAAAAACTAATTATAATTATAATTAACAGTAACTGTGCAATGTGAATTTTCTTGCAGGCTGAATGCAGGAATACCTTTAGAGACAGAATCTTCACTAGACACGGTAGTGGTGGTGGATATAGTTTGTTGCTTGGTCTAAAGAACCTGTATAAAGTTTTCTCTGCTGATTTTGTTTTGTTTTCTAAGGAATCTTCAATGTATTGTTCCGCAACTGATGAGCTTTTCCATGCACCATGACACTTCAGTGTTGATAAATCAGCTCCCGCATTCGCCAAAAAAGTGGCAGATGTTCTGCAGAAACAATGCCCCGTATATTTTGGATGTTCTGGGTGTTCCAACTTCAAATATCGCGCAATTTTTTTGGTGCCCCCCCAATGGTATATATGCCCGCTCTTTGGGAAACACATGTTCCTCTTCTATAACCCAAAAAAAGAAAATCTTCCTTCATATTTTTAAGTCGCAGCATAACACTAGGTATGCAGGGAACTTTCTTGTTCCATTTTCCCAAATTAATATTACCAAATGTAACAAACCAACAATTGACTTGTTCAATAAATTTGATAATTTTGCGAAAGATAAGAATATTAAACTCTGTTGACGAGTTTGTGTCTTTTATTAGTATTAAACGCTAATTCCTTTTTCTATTTTTTTCCACAATTATGTAGTTATGACTATAAATGTACTACTGTATATAAAAATAAATAAATCGTATTCTATTATATTCTATTCCATTCCATTCCATTCCATTCCATTCCATTCCATTCCATTCCATTCCATTCCATTCCATTCCATTCCATTCTATTCTATTATATTACTGCTAACGCAGTGGTACAACTGACTTGCCAGGCTTTCTGGTTCATTTGAAGTTGAAAAATAAATATTGCCCATAATTTCTAAAGGGTTACTTTGATTAACTTGATATTATTAATATTTTTTATTTTTGACATTTCGCCCTCGCATGCAGATTCCGCTGGATACGATTGTCTACATCAATTTCTGAATTATAGTGTTTGTTACTCTTTTTGGTGCCAATATAAAGAAAAATATATGAAATTAGTAATAAAACTACTTTTTCGGAAATAAATTCATATTTGAATTTTTAGTGCGCTTAGAAACGATAACATTTGAATGTTCGGTGCAAATTGAACATCGGTTTCCGACAGCACTTGCTGCAAAACGGACAGTTTGAGCTTACATTCTGCTGGTTATCTTTAAAGTGATAGCATTGTTTATTTGTTTATGCAAAAACATATAAGTACTTAATATTGCTTTTCAAGCAATATTGACTACAAGAAACCATTGTTAGTTCGTTGCTCATGCTTTGAAATTTTATAAGTAAGAAAAAACAAAAGGAAAACTTAAATCAACCACAATTTAGGGCATATTGTAATTTGAGTTAAAATAAACGTTGACTTCACAATTTCAAATTTAAATTAAGAATATTGTCACGGATTTCCCAATCCGAATTTTACTATTGCCAGAAAAACTAATCTGTTAATTAATTACTTCTTTATTAACTATACTCAGTACACTACTGAACACTAATTAGAACTCAACTAAACACTTATTTAATTAATCGCTATCTAAATCACTTTGATTTCTCCAACTAAACACTTCAATTCAGACTGTAATACAAGACTTATACAAGACTAACTTAATCGGCCGTTTATTTTTCTTTTATAGACCCAACGAATATTCCAGGTATATTCTAGCATCTCTAGATCTATTTTCTAGCATCTCTCGAACGCTTCTCGTCGTTTCTCAAATTTTCTAGTCCCGTCTCGATCCACGGCTTTTTGTTTGTTTAACAGAGTCGTGTAGGGGCGATCGGGGCAATCTTAGTAATTCGCGGTACCACAGTCGTCGATTTGGGTGTGAGTGGGGCAAATTCCGTGACAATATTATCTGCCATTTTCTTTTTGTATCGTAATAGAAGTTATAGTAGGGTAGTCATAACTATTCGTTGTATTAGATTCGATATCTTATCATGACAAGATGTTAAATTATTTAATAAATTATATACAGTGTGTCTCTCATAAAAATCGACACAGAGCAGGCGGTGCATGTAGAGGTGTCCAAAATATTGTAATTTACCTGAACTTACCTAATACAAAGTTACACTCCTGAGGAGTGATTAGTCGCCAAAGTGGGGCTTTAAATTTCGAAAAAAAAATATCTATACGATATTTTACTGTAGAAGAATCAAATTTGGTACATGATTTAGGTTTATTACTGGTCGTTTTTGAGTTAAAGTTAATTGAAGCACTACAAGGTGTTTATTTGTGGACAACTCACCCCTAAAATTGTGCTAAACTTTTTTCTCTTTGACCAAACGAGATTTAGAGACGATAATGCAAAATGATTAATACCTACTAGATATCGGTATATAAATTAGATATTGGAAAGGAAACAATGTGCGTGTAGGGTCATAAAATTAATTTTCTCATTTCATTCTTAATTCAGCAGGCGTTCAGTAAGATTTTCTTTTTCAATCGAAAAGTTAACCTCAAAAAATGCAATGAATAATATACATGGGGTAATTTATTTGAACGCCTGATGACAGGACGAAGAGAATAAAAAATACTCGGCCAAAAGAAGTTTCATCAGCCTAAATAGATTGGCAATAAAACTCTAAATTTATAATCCACTGTTAAGGGGTCGTAAGTCCTTAAAGGGGGCTCATATTAAAAAATGTTATAAGCAGGGCCCCTATTAAAATCAGTCGTACAATCTACCCTCATTTTTGTTTTGCATATTATTCCGGATCACCCTGTATAGAAGTGCTTTTAATGAAGTTGGGTCATTTATATGAAATCATTTTAATAGATTAATATAATGTTTCTACATATAAATATTTTTGAAAGTAGTCCGAGTATGTAAGACATCTAGATCCAGTTCATACAACTAGGTACTAAACTAAATTAGTAAAATACGCATGCGTGGGATTACAAATTTTGTATCAGGTCCGGAGATGCATGGGAAGGATTCAGAATACGTTCAAATTTATAAATCTGGGTTCCGCGAACGCATGATTTACAATTCCGAACGTGCACCGCGAACACCCAACTTTAAACTGCGCATGAATCTAATGTCTGAATTAGTTCGGGATTGCTACCGCGAATAAAGCTATTATGCTATGTGTTATTAGTGGTTTATATTTAGTAAGTGTTTATGTTAATATTTCGCACTTTTTATAGATAGGTTGGTTAAAATGACAGAAAAACAACGGAAAGAGACTGCATCACAGAAATATAGGAAAAAACTGAAAGAAAATGCTGAACTCTAGGCGTCAGTACTTGAGGTGACTAGATCGCTGTGGGTTCGACTCCCACGGCCTGTAGACCGTATGTAAGCTATATTCGTAGAGAGGATTGGCATCCCCTCTGCGGGTATGGAAGGGTGGAAGAATGTTGGCTTGGATAAATGTGAGAGATTGATACCGGTTGACGTTTGACCCCCCCCTAATGAATGAAGTTTTGCAGGTTTCCCTCATTCCTGCACTGAATGGTGGTTAGGGCTTACCAACGTAAATCGTTCCTGTGCGCAAATACGTCCTGCTTAATAATGAATGAGGGTAGAGATATTATTATTATTATCATACCTGTCGATAACGAGCTCGCGATTCGAAACGGAGAGAATTGATGACAATGAATCTTCAGATAATGAATCTTCTGCTGAGATCACTGCTGTCTCATTAAAATAATTTTACGTACGTGCTCGTGCAGCTGCTCTGAAAGTCCGGCAAGAAGTTACATTACAATTTCTGACGACAATTGATGATGGTAAACACTTCATTCAAATCGTGAATGACATAGCAGACGTTCATTTTGATATTATTCCAAAAGCACCGAGGAAGAAAATTTATGGTAATATGAAAATTGATGTATTTGAAAAGAAATAATTAACTTAAGTAACAAAAAAGTGTACCAATCAGTAAAACATATTGTTTGATCTCTTATTTCTCTTATTTATGTGATTATAATGGTGTTTATGTCCACGTAATTTAGACGTGTTGCACCCGCGATGATTTGGCATTTCACCCGCGATTGCTTAAGTAGTGAATAATTCACAATTTATTTTTGTTTTCTATATCTTTTTATTACTGAAAGATTGATTAATTTGTTCTCTTTTAAAATATAACGCATAATAAAAAAAATGTTTTACAATTCACAGACTTTTGTGATTTCGTTCTACATATTATCTGTGAAGGTGGGCCGCTTATGTTTTCCATTTCATTTGAATAGTTATAAACGAATCAAAAGAGAACAAGTTCAAATGTAGCTTTTCAAACAATAATTTCATATTTTTTAAAATTATTTTACTAGCAGGAAACTTTAAATGAGTCTAAATGCTGCACCCACGATAATGGAATCGCCCTACTGTACTTATTTTAGTAATTTAAATTGACAAATGTTATTAAGAATTGATGGCGGATTTCTAAAAAAATATCAAAACGGGAAAATGTCAGTAGCGTTTTTTTATTAAAAAAGGTTGTGGCGTTCGCGCACGAACGTCACTGGTGGAAGTAGAAATATTCGGATCACACCCTTTATACAAAGTTGAACACAGACGGAGTTACAGACCAAAGTGGGGCCAAATATTTAAAAAAATAATAATATCTCTGAATACTTTAACTTGAAATAAGCACATTTGGTACATGTTTTAGATTTATTATTGGTCTTCTTTGCAGGTATTTTTAAGGAATTTTTATATTATTTGTAAGCCAGCATTACTTCTTTGGTTTATTTAATCGTCACCTTATCTTAGTATAACTTATTTAGTCAAAAATGCTTCATTTAAAAGTCTGTTAAAATGATTTTCATTAAATGAATTGAATCCTTTAAGGAAAAACTGTATTTCCGAATTATCTGTTCCCTAATATCACAAAAGCATGACGTTCCCGTCAATTTAAATTTCATGTTACTCCCTTCTCATGTCTCAAAGCCTCAAAGTCAGATCTGAAAGATAATCTCAAAAGGTACATATGCAGACTGATTCGGAATTTATCTAAAAAAAAAAATTGAGTACAAATACAATTTTGAAAAAAAAAAAATGAAAAGGGCAGTTCGAAAATGATTTAAAAACACACTTCTGTACAGCACTGAAAACTGGTCCACTGTAAAATCTGATAAAACGGCAGTCTGCAACGGGACAAAACATAGAAAGAAATGCTCAAGGAAAGAAATAAATAACATTTTATAATGCCGATTAATAGATTTAATTCGTGGTATTAATTAATAAAATAGTTTGACATACCTGATCTGCTTCTTATTCGTTTTCAACTCGTAAGTTAATGCGATACACTTCATTTTTCAGGAAATCGTGGTGGCCATGGTACCGGTCCTTCTCGTCCAATCACTTAATGTTTGGACACGCTATACATGGATATAATTGAGCCCCGTGTATGATACGCCACAATGCTGCAATACGCCGTGGAGGTCCTGGACCTCACTCTCTCACGATTCGGTTTCAAATTTTCCCTCGCGTTGCGCTACACTTGTACTCACTGCACACAGCGGTGAAAGTAGCTGCATTTGGCACATGTTTAACGGGGAATCGTTAACATAAGCCATTTTAGACACTTGAAAAACTAATATAAAGACTGGCGTCACAAAAACTTTAGTGTCTACAAAAAGTAATCGAATTTCAATATTCGGAATCGCCTGGCTAGAGTCTACAGTAGCCCAGAGATGTAAAGGTTGAAAATACTACAACTTCAATAATGCTTTACTTGGAAACTATAAGGGTTTTACAAAAAAATGTTTTACGATATTGACTTAATTTTTCATGACGCATCTGCTCCCACCATGAGAACGGTTGAATCAAAACACAGTTTTTAAATGATCAGCGGTATGTATTAAATAAATGTAAGAAATATAAATACTTAAATAATTCAATAAATAATAAGTCTAGTATCACGCATGGTTTTGTAAAGTAAGTATATATCTATATTTTCTTTCGGCAGGCACATTTGGTATGGTTCACCTCTTGAGCAGTGATGGTTGCTAGACTGTCGTCATTGATGAAGTGCAGAGTCACAGTTTCTCTTCCACTTTCCGTTACCATACATCTTTCGTCCGTTTGATTGCAGTATCCTGTGCATTCGCATCTATGAAGAATTGTCACATTCGGCTTCACCTGAAATCAAAAAATTGTCTCAATTACGTTATGCGGTATGGAAATATCACGATATGGAAACTATTTATGAAATAAATTCAGTCCTTTACTCCGTTTATGTGATATTTTCTAAAGCGAATGAAATAGATATCAGACATCGTCATCATCGGACATCGCAGTTTAAATAAAAAATTTTAAATATTGACATTGGGGTCCCACAAGGGTCTGTCCTGGGCCCTATACTTTTTATCTTACATATTAACGAAATTAATTCTGCTGCAAAGTGATATCATCTTACTGCTTATGCAGATGATGTTGCGTTAGTAATTTCTGACAACAATCATGACGTTTTGACTCGCAAATGCTCTGACACTTTAAATAATATTGTAAGTTATCTTAACAATTATAACCTTTTTTTTAATGTCGAGAAAACTAATTTATTACAAATTCATAATTACCAAAAAAAAGTAGATAATATTACTATTAAAGTTAATGACACTTTTTTGTCTTCTTCGCATGATTGAACTTGATTTTTTTAAATGGAACCTACAATTTTTTTCACGTCACCAGATAACACATTTCATTACCTTTCACCCAATATAAAGTTATCTGTATTTATCTCTAATACTTTTCTTCTAATTCACAATTACTTTTTACTATGATGGATTTATGCAAACCAATTAATTTAAACTAAATTGAAAAATAAATATTATGGCAACATTTATTCATACAAATTAATAATTAAAATTATTCTTTATTAAAAATGACTTTGTTTATTTAGTTTAATTCAATTGGTCTCCATAATTTCACACTTCATTTTTTCAAACACTCGGGAGTAATGTTGGCCATGGAAAACAAACAATAAAGTTCTGTCACCTTAACTTCACTTTGACAGTAATTATTTCTTGATATTTTTTGGTTCTTCTTGTTAAATTAATTTACTAACAATGACAAATTTTAGTCAAAATGAAATGTATCCTTGGAGAATGAAACATACTGTTTGTTTTCCATGGCCAACTTTACTTCCGATTGTTTATAAAACTAAATGTGAAATTATGGTGACCAATTGAATTAAACTAAATAAACAAAGTCATGTTTGATAAAAAATCATTTTAATTATTAATTCGTATGAATAAATCAAATCAATTTAGTTTAAATTAATTGGTTTGCATAAATCCATCATAGTAAAAAGTAATTGTGGATTAGAAGAAAAGTGTTAGAGATAAATACAGATAAATTTATATCTGGTGAAAGGTAATGAAATGTGTTATCTGGTGACGTGAAAAAGATATGTGGGTTCCATTTAAAAAATCAAGTTATCCATGATTGAAGTTCTCAAAATTATCTGATTTATTTTTGCATTTCTAGGATTGCTTCTTCAGGTGGCCTCATTTATTTTAAAATGAATAAAAAATCTACAAGCCAATAATAAATAATGTATGGCGAAATAATGTAAAGCTAAATCAATACAAGGCCTCTGATAAAAATATATAAAAAACGATAGAGTAAAGGGCACATATTTGAATGAAGGAGGTGAATGCTTTTAAGGTAGATTATACAAAATAAAAAATAACATTGAGTAAATTTAACATTGTAACAAAGAAATGAACTTAAATCACTGCCGTCTGTGGACAAAGGACCGCAATTAAATACATTTTCATAATTTACAGTCCCGAACAACTTTTTCAAGTAAAATTTTGCTGTATTTTCAGTAGAAAAGGCACTTTACCTGAAACGATAACAGTTTTCATTCGGTGCACTGAATAAGATTATTTCGAAAACTGTTACTCCTAGCGACTTCAACAAGGTATACCTTTTTTAAATACAACATGTAAAAAAATCGATTGTATTAATAGACAGATGGATACACTAAACAGCAAAAAAGTTCTGCCATTTAAAAGAAACATGCTGTGCCATAAGTGGCGCCCTCTACTAGTGATGTCAAAATTAGTTAAAAAGTCTTATTTGCCGTGCCAAAAAACATAATTGTGCCCCGACAGGTTTCAAAGTTATTGAGATATTTTAAAATAAAATTCTAGCATTGAACACCCTGTATTTTTTAAACCAGCAACATTCGGATAAGGCATAGTTGGCTCAATCGCCATATTTTGGTGTGTAGTATCTCCAGTTCAGAGATTGCCCATTCTTAATGAATCACCCTGTATAATAATTTTATTATTATCTATTTTTATTAACTTAATTATAATTATTTGTAATAGTCATAATGGTATTAATAGTAATATTAATAATTATTATAAATATCTACAATGTAATAATTTATTATCAGTAAAAAATTAAACACGTTTTTAATAGGTACACAATAGTTGCAATTTTCATAAAAACTGTGTAAACCAACACAGTATAATAAAAAATCATCAATACTTTGAGTTTGTTAAACTCATTACTGATTTAAACTTTATACATATTGTGAAAAAATAACGAAATAGATTGATAATATAACTCAATTTTGTGTTGTTTGGAATAATACAGATTAGAAAGCAAACTCAAAAATTGTTCAGTGTTACCCTTAAAAGATTTATTTAGCTAACAAATAACTGAGTGAACATTACTCAATTGTGTTATTATTTCAACACAATTTTTTGGGAAATAAATTATTATACCAAAAAGCGAAAATTCGTTTCTAAAGTTATGCCCCTAATTTTACGTCTCGTATGGGTATTTGGGAAAAACTGACAGCAGGGCTCGAGAGGGCATGTCTTTTTACATAATCTGTGAAAATTTCAAGGTGGGACACTTTATAGTTTTTGAAAAAAAAAAAAAATTTTTGTGGTACAAAAAAAGGTTTTTGAAGTTAAGCGTAAATTCTAGGTCTCTTATGGATTTTTGAAAAAATGTTATAGCAAGGCTCGAAAGGGCATGCAGGTTTACGTATTCTGTGAAAAATTTAAGGTGGCACACTATAGTTTTCGAGAAAAAAAATATTATATGATGGATCGAAAACTCGTTTCTGAAGTTAAGCTAATGGCAAGGATTGAAAAGGCATGTATTTTTACATATTTTGTGAAAAATTTAAGGAAGTAATAGTGTTGTAGTATTTCGCTCCACCTAACTGAAACCGTATCCACGATTACCAGATTACCGTTTCTGAACAAAAACGTTTCTAACTTCACATAGATCCTTAGCATACCTAGATATTTGGTATCAGAGAATATACATGACTTCATTAATAGAAAATTGATTTATATTAACTTAGATACCTTCAGAATCCAGTAAAAAATAATTTAAAAAATTGGATTTCTCCAAAAAGCCGTGGTGAAATATTATCCACAATTGCAGCATAAAAACATTGAAAATCACTTACCTTTTTATGGATTCCTAGATTATTCACTGTCGTGTCGTTCAGCTCATTTATCTCGAATACCCTAGGCTGAGGATTACCGCATCTATACTGTACCTCCTCCAGCCTCTTTTGGTGCTCCTGATGAGGTATCCGGCTTTGCACCTGGACCCAAAACATCGACAGCAAAATAATGGCCACTGATACGGATTGCATAATGCTGTACTTGTCTATGGCAGTGAAACGGTTAATTGTACAAGTAACGATACAATTCAGCTTTGCGATTTGATGCGAATGTTCATCGTGTGCTACGTGTGGTCACTTATATAGTAACCATTGAAGGCGGGAGTAATACTCCGGACTACCGGACACGACAGGAAGGGATATACGTTAACACATTTGTTACGGAATTACACAATATTATTATCTCATCTATTGTAGTTGGATTTGTCGTGTTCCCACTGCCAAAAAGTGAAGTTAGATATTTATAGAATGTTTCATTACCAGGTTAGTAAATTATATTTTCTTTAGATAATTATTGAATAGAGCTTTGTCTGTGGAATTGTTCATTAGCATACCTAGATGTTTGGTATCAGAGAACATACATATGACTTCATTGATAGGAATTGTAGGAGATTTGATTTATATTAGCTTAAAATACCTTTCTAAAACCGTAAAAAAATGTTACAAAAGCTAATAATAAGGAATATATGGGTAGATATTGTGGGTGTAATTCAACGCAGGTTGGGGCTTTTGTCCACTGAGTAGTTAGTTTCACACAATATTATTAATACCTAAAAATATATAAAAACTTTTACATAAAAGGTGAACATTTTTCAAGTAGATATTGTCATATTTAATTCATTGACAGGATGTCACTTTTTGTCATTGTCGATATTTAACTTCAAATAATTTTAATTTTTATAATAATTTTTATAGTTAGATATTTTATTCAACTTAAAGGAGACCACCTGAAGAAGCAATCCTAAAAATGCAGAAATAGGTCAGATCTCATCTATTGTGGTTGAATTTGTCGTGTTCCCACTGCCAAAAAGTGAAGTTAGATATTTATAGAATGTTTCATTACCAGGTTAGTAAATTAGGTTTTCTTTAGATAATTATTGAATAGAGCTTTTTCTGTGGAATTGTTCATTAACATACCTAGATGTTTGGTATCAGAGAACATACATATGACTTCATTGATAAAGTACCTTTCTAAAACCTTAAAAATTATTTTTAGATATTAACAATATTGTGTGAAACTAGATATTTATAGAATGTTTTCATTAAACCGGGTTAGAAAATTTAGCTAGATAAATTTTTTTAGATAATTATTGAATAGAGCTTTGTCTGTGGAATTGTTCATTAGCATACCTAGATGTTTGGTATCAGAGAACATTCATTGATAGGAATTGTAGGAGATTTGACATATATATTAACTTAAAATAAAAAAAGCATTTGTTTCCACTAAAAACATTATTTCTTTTTCAGTGACACACTTCTAGTGTTGATTTAATTATATTCTGCGATAAAACAATATTTATATATTTCGAACAATTTTTTTTCCAATTAAACAACTGCTTATTTAAGCCAACAGCTTATTTCTTGAAAATTTTAGGATATAACTGCGGGCTAACCCAACTAACATTTAAGCATAATAGACTACTACACAAGGAAAATAAACCTAAATTGATCGAGATTTACTATTTTCCGCCATAAAAATAGTTTTTAATGTTACAAATTCTTATAATACCAACATTTGTTAATTAAGAGTAATATAATGGCTTCCAAGTAAAATGAAATATATATCAATGTATACAATTCGAAATTACATATTGTTTTCAAATGCTTATATTCCAATAACGTGTATGACGAAACTATAATTTACTTAATTTCGCTTTGTAATTTATCTTCAATATACAGGGGTTTTTTAAACTATTACAATAGGTAAATATCTACATATTTATTACGAAGTTGTAAAACTTATTTTGTTTTCAACTACTATTAAAAAATATGGAAATAATTAGTTATTTTGCTCTATTAAATTCTTCAATTTGGCAAGTTCTCTTTTTATTACAATATAAACTTATTTTCAACATTGTTGATAACTTCGAAGGAATAACCTAACAATTTTAATTAATAAAAATATGGTTCTATATTATTGGTACAAATTTACTTGTTAATAATACTTTGACGTAAATGTGTCTTATAAAGGTCTTTTAGGGAGCAAGCTTCTTGTTACATGCAGACAGATCTTCATGTAATAGGACGTAAAAATTGTTTTGTGTTTTGGCGATCTGCAGTGAAAACCAACTTGTGTCGTATGGGTAAATCAAAAGATGAAGCCCTCCATGCGGAATACCACACAATATTACAGAGTTGTAAATAACAAATTAAAAAATAATGATTGTGTTCATATTTCGTCTCAAAATTTAAGCCAACAATGCAGATTATGTAAATCAAACAAATGATAATATATCGATAAACACATCATATATAAGTATTCCATATGATAACACTGTTATCATCTTAGTAAATTCAGTAGTGCATGTGAATTGAAATTTGAATTGAATTCCGTTCGAAAATATTTATATTATTTTTGTTATTACGCACACATAATATTATTGGCTTTAATTTGAATTTTCAATCAGTAATAATTTAGTTGGTAATAAATTACCATAAATTATTTTTATTTGGAGGAAATTTCAACCACAACGTTAATATTGTGCTGTGACGTCAACGTTGGCATAGGCAATCTGCCCTATAGGTTAAAACTTGCAGTCAAATTGAGTTCAAAGTTGATTTTATTTGAGCGGGCATGTTGTAGCAAACACTAGATGTTTTGTTTGTTATTTCTAATTGATTCCTCATTAAAATTACGTTAATACAGATAATATTAGTTAATACCTTTATGACGAAAGATTATTAAACACATTTATCACGAAATATATTCAGTTTTTATTCTAGGTTATCCTTCAGTATAGTAATATTATTAAGAAGCAATAATAATAATGTATATTTATAAGGTGTGTTATTTTTATGAAAGTTTGGTCATCACATTATACGAAAAAATGTCCTGGGTTGTACAATTTGTTGTTCGGAAACCAAAAATACACTTTATATTACATTAAAATCTAAATATCTATAAATACTTACCCATATAACTCCTGCTCTACTTAGCTTTGTAGTCTTGTTTTTTCTTCCTACCCCTGTTCGCTAAAAGAATGTATATAATCAAACATATAATGTTGTCTCTCTCGTGCAAAAGTAAGTCATATGAAGGGCATAATTAGGGTATATTTTGGTAATAATGTCTTTTATATTTTGAAATTTTAACATAAAATTGGTCTGTATTTCTTTTAGGTCCAACTATTTCGTCTCCTGTTTTTTTCGACGTTTGGTCTTGTTTCTGAGATATTCAAAGAAATTGGTGACAGTGCAGCGCACCAGCCGCGTAAATTTCATTTAACGTTATAGCAACCCATGAAAACAAAACTCAGTGATTTGTGTAAACTGACGTTTGTGAATATCATTGTCAAAAGTATTATTTAAAGAGCATTTTTAGTGCTAAGAAAAAATGCCAAGAACGTTTACAAATGCTGAATATGTCGATATACATTATGTTTATGGTTTATGTGACGGAAATACCAACGCGCCAGTTCGAGAGTACCGAACACGCTTCCCTAATAGTAGAATTCCAAATACACAAGTTTTTGTAGACGTACATCGTCGATTTTCGGAATATGGTTTGCGCCGCTACAATGATCATAATCGTAATGTACCGTCAAGAAATAATCAGCGAATTCTTAATCTTTTTGATATCGATAGAACTTTAAACACACGCCGAGCAGCTCGGCAACTCCCCATTTATCTCAATCAAAAGTACTGAGAGCACTCAAACAAGATAATCGAAGGGCTTTCCATCTCCAATTAGTTCAAGGTTTGTTGCCAGGAGATGCTAAAAAACGTTTAAATTTTGGTAGATGGGTTTTAGATTCAATAGAAATTAATCCATAATTTCTGCATAAGGTTTTATGGACCGACGAATCTAATTTCACAAAAGCTGGAATTGTGAATTACCACAACATTCACGTTTGGAGTGAAGTCAATCCTCGATCTGTCACACAATCTCTCACATTTCAGCAACAGTTTAGTGAGTTTAGTGTAAATGTGTGGATAGGTGTTTTAAGTAATAACCTCTGTGGGCCGCATATTTTGCCTCCTCGTTTAAATGGGGATTTATTTTATGAGTTTCTGCAGAACTCTCTTCCCGACGTGATGTCCCCTTAAATTTACGCCAAGGGAACTGGATGCAGTTGGATGGTGCCTAACATTACGGAAGGCAAGTACGGCAGTGGTTGGATGAGAATTATCCTCATCGATGGATTGGAGGGCAACCCAACAACCACCCAAATATGTGGATTCCTTGCGAAGGACCAGTGGCTTGGCCTCCGCGCTCGCCAGATCTGAATCCTGTGTTACCCTATGCTTTTACTAGAGACCACTATTTAATTTATCAGGGTGGGTGGGTACAGGTTAGTAACTAATGTGTGACTCTCTATATCATATTATATTACAAATAAGGTTAGTATAAACAACAAAACAACAAGATATACATATATATATATATATTTAAGTCTTGGCGAGTGACGCAGATGGTGTGCGGCGTACAAAGTATTTACGCGTCCCGCACTGGAAACCCGATACAGTTCGCGTAGAGTTTTCGGGAGGGCAGAGCTTTTATTACCTGTCTTTATCAGAATTCGTTCTATACAGCCGACAATCTCCTGAGCGGCAGGCCTCGGGGTATGGGACCCGGTGAATGCCAGGCGAGAACCCCAGAAATACACAACCCAGTGGTCTGACTGGTCTGTGGACAGCTACACTCCACTTCACTTCTCCCCATCAGCCCCGCGGCTTCCACTTGCAATCGGATGGCCTTTTGCCACACTCCACCTTATCACTCTCCCCAAGGATCCCAGCTGAGCGTTGGACCTCCTATCCTTTCTCCTTTTCAACTCCAACTGCCGCTTGCGCTTCGCGTCTCGTTCTCTTTCTCTCCCTCCGCACTTTTTCCCCCTCACTCGCGCACTCCTAGTCAAAACCACTCCCTATCAACTAAACTAAAAACTAATACATTATAGAATTCGATGGGGGTATTGCGGCGGGCGCATTACAATCCTCTGGATTATTTCGTTTGGGGCCATCTAAAAGCAATTGTGTATGATACGCCAGTACATACCCGTGAGGAATTGATCCAAAGGATGAGACATGCTTGTGATGACATAAAAGACAATCCTCAATCCTCAAATTTTAGGTGAACATTCTTCAATGCGAAGAAAATATTGCACCCCACTCCACAGATGCATCTATCGCAAACTTTATTGAACTATATTTAGTGGAAAAAGTAGTTCTTTATTGGACTAGTGCAATAAAATGTTTATTGCATTCATCTGTCATTCTACTACAGGGTTTTGTGACAAACATAAACATTCAAATCGACACTATATTTAGTCAATTTTCTGTGAGATTGTATTACGTTTCAAGCAATTGCATATTTTATATTATTTTCAATCATATTTATTACATACTGGATTACGAAATTAAGTACCAGAAAATGCAATTTATTTAAAATAAAATTAGTTTCCAATATACGCGCTTACGACTACTATGATTTGAATAATGCAACTATAGTTCTAGAAACGTCAGTCAAAAATTAATTCTGACAGTTACACAATTTTAAGTTTGAAAATGAGTAATATTATAGGAAAAACAGATGATATTGATGAAGAATTTGTTGGAACACCACCAGAAGTCAGTGAAATAGCAAATGCAGCCTCATTAAACTTATTGCCCAAAATCAAGAGAACAAGAAAAAAATCAAGAAAACAGTATGAAATAAGTTATAACCGTTTTAAAGAGTGGTGCTTCGATAAAAAAGTTGTAAATCTTACAGACAATGTGCTTCTTGCATATTTCTCAAAAAGATCGAGTGATATTAAACCCTCATCACTTTGGTCTGAGTACTCAATGGTGAGAGTTTGTCTTTGTTCAAAAGAAAATATTGATATTAAAACCTACAGGAAACTAATGGCATTTATGAAGCAGAACTCTGTAGGATTTCGGCCAAAAAAGTCAAAAGTATTGAACAGGGAACACATTTATAAATTTTTAAAAGAAGCTTCGGACTCCCAGTATTTGATGAAAAATATATTAAAACTGCTTGTTGTAGGTAGCTGCAATATTTGGTATCGCAGGGGCATGTCGTAGAGATGAGCTCCAAAAATTGAGTACCGACGACATAGAAGAAGTAGGCTCAATACTAATTGTAAAAGTGCCACGGTCAAAAACTGACAAAGAACG
Source organism: Monochamus alternatus (assembly GCA_037114965.1). Classification (NCBI taxonomy): domain Eukaryota; kingdom Metazoa; phylum Arthropoda; class Insecta; order Coleoptera; family Cerambycidae; genus Monochamus; species Monochamus alternatus. Next base: position 3,930,934 of record CM073426.1, on the reverse strand, counting down.
AAGTTTTGTCATTAGAGTGAGGTCGATGAAAGATTAAATTTGATCGAGATATATCATAAATACACGAAATTACGTCCCAATCATATTCCGCATAAACGTTTTTTTATCAATTACCGAAATGAAAAGTGCACTGTCCAAGCTGTTGGTGTGAACACGTTTGCTAAAATCCCGTATGAAATTGCAAAATTTCTGCATTTGGAGAATCCTGAGCTATACACAGGGCACTGCTTCAGGAGATCCTCCGCAACACTTCTTGCAGACACTGGAGCAGATATACTAGAGCTTAAACGACAGGGAGGGATACGTAGAGGAATCACTTGCAAACAAACTCGGTGTTGCAAAACAAATATTTCATCCTGAAGAAAATGACAATGTACAGATACCAAGTACTAGTACATTTACAGCATATCATGAAGTAGAATTAAAAAATAATTCACTAAGAAATATTAATATTGAAAATTGCACAAATTGTACATTTACTTTTAATATTAATGGTAAAAATCAAGTTTGAGTTAAATTGTTCCTATTATATTAGTAATTTATTAAATATTTTGCATTCATATGTCATTCTACTACAGCGTTTTGTCATCATGACAAACATAAACGTTCAAATCGACGTCACATTTTCCTAGACTTAGTGTCATCTAAATAACATTTTTTGGTTTTTGCATGAACGTAGAAAAAATATTGTATACAAAAAGTGCTTATTGCACTCGACGTGTTGTCCTACTCGGCCTGACACTTACTTTTTGCACTTGTTGCATAAATAACTATTATAATTCAAATCCCATAATTGACCTATGATGACCAAATTTATTGTCCTTCTTTTTCTGTCAGCAATCTAGATCTCTAATATTCTACATTAAAGACACCGCACCCTGTATATTACGCATATTTTTCGTTATTGTGTTTATCCTTTGTTTTAATGTAAACATGCGTTTTTAGGACGACCATTTCGTTTACAAAATGAACTAAAGTTGTTACTGATCATATTACTTTCCTGCGTTTGTGCATAAAACATTGAACAGCTTTTTTATTGTTCCTATCTACCTCTTCCGATTTTTTGATGTGCAGGTATAGCTTGATTCGATAAAAAAATTATTGAATGATTCAGAGATTTTGGAACTCTGAACGTCAGTGAAAACGCTATGATTAATGGTGTATGACGTTTCTGTGTAAAATGATCTGATAATATCCAGTGCATACTTATACATACATACATGCCTTGGGTTAGCATAAAAATAATAATCAACAAATATAGACTGAAATACTATCCTCATTTGACTTTACAAGTTTAGCAGTTTTTTCACGATACCTTTGCACGGACGCACATTCAAAGAATGCACTTTATTCTTTACTAGAATTCTAAATACCGTTATAAGATCATTGTATATACAGGGACAGGGTGTATACAGGGCGGCCAAACGTAATCGAAACGGAGCCATCTTCAGGAACTGCGTCAAGATTGTAGAAAAACGCTCAGGCCCGTCGATTTTAGATTAAAGGGGGACATTCTTTGCTGGGTAATATTTATTTTGAAAGATCTTACAACAGACTTTAAATTTTATAATTCCGCCCAATAATTAATATTTTGATTTTAAAGTTGAAACTTATACAGGGTTAACTATGACTAAGTACAAATATTTTAAGAGGGGATAGAAAAAAATAAGAATTAACAGAATTTCGTTTCAAAAAATTTCCAAACTTATTTATAAAGCGAAAAAAATTTTTTTTCGATATTATATGAAATGCTTATTTAACGCCGCCAATGCGAGAATCAGAGTATGCAACCAGCAAGTTACCGTCATGCAACAGTCGGCCACAGTCGGCAGTCGGTCCAGTCGAGTCGGTTCGCTGTCATGTTATAATTTAATTCCTGTATTTACGTTGTAGTTTTGTGTTCTTCTTCAGTTTTCAGTGCCTTATTTTAATTTAAAACGTTTTATAGTTAATAATGTCGGGTACAGATATTTTCCCACAATATAGTTCGCCGGTTTGTTTTTCTAGGTTATGGGACAAGACTGCCGCGGGTGTTAAACGTTTTCTGTTATCTATTAGAACCTACCTACCACCCCTTTCTTCGATTTTGTTATAATACATATGCATTGTATCTAACAACTGTACCTACGGGAAGTGTGTTTATCGGTAGTGAGTGAAAATGTAGATTTACCAGTTTGTAACCAAATAATGAAAAACGAATGCAAAATACTGGAGCTAACTGGATTAACCGTTACCTACCTATCAGGTATTATTACTAATAAGAATGTAAATTTTTGTCGTTTCTGCATTTAGAAATACTGCAAACGACCGCATCGTAGTTGTTGACAGATGTAATGCCAACTATGTATCTAAGCCATAAGCCATCTCAGTCTATACTCATCATAGGCGCCGACTTTCCGTAGGAAAGAAGGGTTTTGCCCCATTTTTTAAATATCGAGCTAAAATTCTGAAATAACTTTTTTATTGTCTTTTAGGGCTTCATGAGCACGTGGTTAATATTTTTGTACTTAGTCATAGTTAACCCTGTATACAAACAATTAGTAACGGTAAAAATGTCACTTATTCGAGTTAAGTACGCCAATGGTATAAATTTAGTATTTCTTGCGTTACATTGTTTTTTGGCGATTTGTTATCGCTATCGTAAAAAAAACACAATTGTAAAAAACAGAAATGATTACTATACACACACAATGAACAATGAACGTAAAATTAGTGGATAGCAAATTTATTTTCTAGTATTATTTGGAAACATTGGTTGGTAGTTTATTTAATTGTGTTTTTGAAAATTAAACACTATGGTTTATTCCATTGCGGAAAGGGTAAATATCATTTCGCTTTACTTTATGAACAATAAATTTGCGAATAGAACAGCTCAGCTATTTAATGAACAACATCAAGATCGACGTGTCAGAAGGAAGTATGTTCTAGAGTTAGTAAACAAAATTCAAGAGACAGGGAATGTAGACAATAAAAAACGAGAAATTGATAAACTTATAGTTAAAGAAGCTAGCGGAGTTGCAGTTTTCGGACAAGATCATCTTGATTCTACATTAAGTACGAGGCAGCAGGCATCTCTGTCTGGGATCAATCGAACTAGCATACAAATCATTTTGAAGAAGAATAAATTCTATCCACACAAAATACATTTAGTCCAGGAACTTCATGAGGATGATTATGACTGCCGTTCCTTTTTAACATATGTTTTTCTGATGAATGCAGTTTTTTTTTTAACGGGACGGTAAATCGTCACAATTGGTCAGATTCAAACCCAAGAGTTTTTCATGAGGTGCATACACAGCAACCGGAAAAATTAAATGTATGGGCTGGAATTTTCGGTGATCAGCCGGTGGGTCCTTTTTTTTCTACCTGGTAATTTTACTGGCCAAATGTATTTGCAATTACTGGAAGACGCTATTGACTCTACCTTGACTGATATTATTGAAAATGTTCCAGATTATGATGAAGATCATTTGATTTTTCAACAGGACGGTGCTCCACCGCATTATGCGTTAATTGTCCGTCAGTATTTGGACCAAAGTTTTCCACGGAATTGGATTGGGAGAAGAGGCAGCATTGAGTGGCCTCCACGATCACCGGATTTATCGCCCCTTAATTTGCTTTTTGTGGGGATACCTGAAAAGTAAAGTCTATAAAACACAGCCAGCGTTGCAGCAAGACGAATGCCGTCGAATCACTCCAGAAATGCTTCAAAAACGTTTCGAACAAAATCTTTATTCTTGTATGGAAGCGGGCGGTCATCAGTTTGAACATTTAATCAACTAAGTAGTAAGTAAGCAGCTAAACACAATTTAAATTTTAAAATGTATTGGGCGCAATTATATGTGTATGTGACAGATAGACATGCGAACAATGGGTAAAAAACACGTATTACTGACAGAGATGTATAGTGACTATACATCGCATTTTTTCTTAAATTATTGTATAACTGGTTTTCAACACACTGTACGAAATAATAGCTATACCTGTTAATAAACTGTTCTATACCCAACCAACATTTAAAGTTAAAATTACGTTAACTTGACCTCTGAATTGGTCAAACAATTTTCATGACCTTTTCCGTATAGGGAAAGTTTACCTATATTTGTTGGCTTTCTTCCTTATGTGGGGAAAGAAACTAAAATACTTAATATGGAAATTAATACCAGAAATACATACCAATTGCATGTTAAAATATCAAAATATAAAAGACATTATTGCCAAAATATATCCTAATTATGCCCTTTATATAACTTATTTTTGCCCGAGAGAGACAGCATTATATGTTTGATTATACAGGGATGGCCAGAAGGAATAAAATTCATTTCTTTTGAATGAGTTAATTTTTTTTAAAACGCCGAAACATGTTAACTGATCTTGATTTTTCCCATTTTTCGATTATATAACAATTAATTTCTTTTCATTTCCCTAACCTCTAGCTACTCCTACTTTATTTTTCAAATGGAAACATAAGGCATGAGAGGGCTCGTTGAAAAACTTATAAAAAACCGAATCCAGCCACACCAAATATACAAGATTTATGTTTTCAATAACAAGTTTTTTTTTTATTTAGAAATTGAAACAACTAGATAATTTACAAAAATAAACTCAATGCCGCAAATGCTGAAAATGTCGTCCATTCACTATTTGGCATTCTCCAAGACGATAGTAAAAACTATCCACAGCATTCCGAATGACTTCAGCTGGAAAATTATGCATCTGCGCCCTAATCTGGTTCTTTAAATTCTCGATATTATCCGGTCTGTTCTGGTACACTCTTTCTTTCAAATATCCCCGAAGGAAATAATCCAAGGGCATTAAGTCGGGGGATCTTGGCGGCCATTTAACCCATCTACCAATCCAATGATTTGGAAACATTTCATCTAAGTATCTTCCAACATCAATACCAAAATGTGAGGGAGTGCCATCTTGTTGGAACCAAATTCTTTCGTTCGGTATATCTGGATCAATTTCATGAGGAAAAATCACAGCTAGAGCAAGTATCAGGTCAAATGTTAGGAAATCCAGGTAGCGTGCGGCAGTAAGATTTTCTTAAAAAAAATGGGCCAAGATTCTGTTGTTGATGATACCTGCCCATACATTAACTTTCTGTGGGTGCTGCGCATGCGACTTGCATGTCCAGTGTTGATTTTCCTGGGACCAAAGTACGTCTCGTTGAAAACCATTATTGTCGTCGCACTGTATCATCATTTTCTCACAAAATTGTAATCGCCTATCATAATCCTCTTCCAAAAGCTCTTGGAAAGACATGCCTTATAGGGGTGATATTTCTTGTTTCAAAAGCAGTTCGGGAAGCATCGTGATTGCGGGCCAATGGAACAGTTGAAGTATGAGGTTTTTCAACAAGTTTGCAATGCAATGTCTAATTTTTTTTCTTCATTCAAAGCAGGCGCCCGTCCAGTTTTGGGCAAAGTCTGTACTATACCGCGTTCCTCAAATTTGTGAAATATTTTACTAACTGTCCCTTGCGAGATTTGGTTTTCGGGATATTTCGCATTAAATAAATCGCGTACTTCAGCCTGACTTATTTTGTCACGACATCCAAGCAATATCAAGATTTCGATGTGTTGCCTTTTCGACAATATGTATTGCGATTCAGCAAATAACTTGATTTTGACAAAACTCGAACTCCAATTTACAACTAAAGCGAAAAATTAACCAGAAAGCCTGGCAAGTCTTTTTTGCTTTAGCAGTAATAGGTACAGTTTCAATTTCTTTATTTTATTCTGTGCAAATTCATGGAGGATAACACTGAAAATAATTAAATTTTATTTCACTTGTTAAGTAGGTGTTTTATACAACCCTAAAAACCTTGCCATTGAAAACATAAAACTTGTTTATTTGGTATGTCTGAATTTGGTTTTCTATAAGCTTTTCAACGAGGTAGATGGGGCAGATTGCCTATTGCACAATGTTGACGTTACAGTAAAATGTCAACTTCATGGTTGAAATTTTCTCCAAATGAAGATATTTTATGGTAATTTATTACCAACTAAATTATGTAGGTACCTACATATGAAATTCTACTCTTGTGAATGAAAATTAAAATGGAATAATATTATGTGTGAGTATAATCCAATCAAATAAACAAAATAAATACTTCCGAATATTTCACATGCACTACTGAATTCATCTGAAATGATAACAGTCTTATCATATGGTATACAGTGTGGGCTTAGATTTTGATAGGCGAAATATGAACACAATAATTAGTTTTTAACTTGTTTAGCCCTGTGGGGCTTTATCTTCTGATTTACTCGCACAACACAAGTTGGTTTTCAGTGCAGATCGCCAAAACAATTTCTACGCCATATTGTCTGAATACCTACATATAACAAGAAGCTTGCTCCCTAAAAGACCTTTTTAAGGCACATTTACGTCGAAGCATATGAATTGACATATTCAAGTCATTATATTACTCTTAGTTAACAAATTTTTTACTAAAATTTTGGTATTATTAGATTTTGTAACATTAAGATTGTTTTTACGGCGGAGAGTACCAAAATAAGCAGAAAAGTCTCAATAAACATGGGTCCGTAAAGTAACAGTTGCAGAGATATGGAATGTTTTATGTTTTTTTGCCCTGGAATCTGGACATCAGGCGCGTTTTTCATTAAACATTTGGATGTGTGTGTTTTTATTGTAGGTGACAGGCTTCTAGGTCCTGTTGTTTTGCCAAACCGATTAACAGGCGCTGCTTACCTCAACTTTCTGCAGAACACACTGTATGAGTTTTTGGAAGACGTTCCTTTGAATCAGAGGCAACAAATGTGTTTCCAGCATGATGGTGCTCCAGCTCATTTTTCCATGGCCGTTAGAGAGCATTTACACCAAACTTTTCCACATAGATGGGTAGGAAGGTCCGGACCTGTTTTATGGCCTCCAAGATCGCCTGATCTGAACTCTCTAGATTTCTTTGTTTGGGGATATTTGAAGACATTAGTGTATGGTACTCCTGTAAATAGCCTGGAAGAGCTGTAGCTACGGATTAATCAAAAGTGTCAAGAAATCCAAACCAAGGAGGGTGTTTTCGAAAGAGTTCGAATATCGTTGAGACGAAGATGTTGTGCCTGCTTGGAAATGGACGGAGGGCACTTTGAACATATTCTGTAACTTTGTTTCTTGTTTGTTAAAAGCTTCCTTTGTCGGTTTATTCCTAATAAAATAAAATGTTTGAAAAACGAATAGTAGTCCATATCTCCGCAACCGCTACTTTGCGGATCTATGTTTATTAAAACTTTTCTGCTTATTTTGGTTCATACCTTTGAAATACTACTACTACTCCTGAAATATTTTACGCTCTTTTTTGACACCCTGTAGATCAATTTAGGTTTATTTTTCTAGTGTAGTGTAAATGTTAGTTGGTGGGGTGCTCCTTATTGGAACATCTAGTACTAATTATAAGTTCTGTAATAATAATGTATTCAACTATTTTATACTCTATATGAGTAAAAGGCAAATGATGTATAAAATTGTTGTATATACAGGGTGTTCCTTAATGAATATTTAAGGGGGTGATTCTACATCGAAAATTAATGATAGTTTGCTAAACTATGGTCTAAAAATGTTCCGTTACAAAAATACGGAGTGTTAAAGTTTTGGGAAAAAAAGGAAAATAATTAATATTTTTGAAACCGCTTTAGATATTTTCATGAAATTTGATACGTGGTGACTAAAAGGTGCATATTTTGCAACATAAATATAATTTCTATCTGTAGTAATGGGGGCCATTTTCAACAATTTCTGTAATAATGATTTGTTACCATTATTACAGAAATTATTAGTTTTAATTTAGGCAGTTGTAATATTATGTTAAGAATTCTCCAGGATAATCCAACGGTTTCTATTTTTTTTCTCAAAAACGGCGCATTGCAGTTCAAAAACTCAAGGGGGCTCTTATTTTTCAAATTGAACGGAAAATTCAAAAATAATTTTTATCTGGAAGAAAACCATTGGCGTACCATTTCTGGGGTAATATGTCACATTACTCCACTAGTTGTGTTATGAGCTTCATTATTCAACTGAAACAGTGCCAAATAAATGCCGTAATGAGGCTCTTATAAAACAATTGTAGATAAAAAATTATATTAGAGTTTTAATGTATGTATATTAAAAAGCTATGAATACATTATTTTACTCTAAACATACTTGGTATCAGATAAACCTACTTTAAAAATAATAAATCTAAAAACCACCTACATAAAACCTTTATAAAACAAGACTAGACAGCATTTAAATTGTTACTTGGTTAGGACTTATCCAATTATTCCTAGTATTTTTGGATTATCCATTACAATTCACTTGAGTAAACTATTACAGTATAATCTGTTTGGAAATGAAAGAGAGTAATAAAACCCCGGGATAAGAACCGGCCATGGGCGTGGTAATATTTCGTTTCAGGTAATTATCGGGTAACACTAATGCTAACAGGTAATGGGTGTACATTAGTATATTTTACTGGATACATCATAGGGCAGGAGCCAGTGTATTGTGACATATCAATTCCGTCTTAGAGCTGAATATACGAAGACGTGCTAGTGCAGTAGAGTAAAATTCGACTTGTGTTTAGTGACTATTGTGCCAATGGATATAATATTGTTTAGGTAAAATGTCGAGCTTATCAGATTACGTACCTGCTAAACGCGTGAATAGATGTGCGCTGTCTCAGAATGAGAAGATTTATTTTATTAAATGTATTTAATGCATTGAAACAACAAAATCCTACCAACAGTGTTGACGACATCGTGGAAAAGTGTTCCAAAATGACAGGGATTGGAAAATCGGCTATCTACAGACTTAAAGGAAACACAAAATGAACAAGATACTGTAAATCCTCCAAAATCATCTACAGGGAGGTCAAAAGTCGTTATAGATGATTTCTTCAAAAATGTGATTCGCAGAAAAGTACACTCATTTTATTTTAAAAAAGAAATACCAACGCTAAACAAAATTTTAAGTGAACTTTCAGAGGACAATGATTTGCCAAGAATCAGTAGAAGTAAATTATGGGCCGTCTTACGAGAGTTGAATTTTTGCTGGGAAAAGCAGAACAGGGAGGCAGTTCTTATCGATAAAGATGAAATTATTTGTTGGCGAAGATCCTATTTAAGATCAATTAGAAAATTCCGTGACGAAGGGAGAAATATTTATTATCTAGACGAAACTTGGGTCAACGAGGGATACACTGTAACAAAAGTATGGCAAGATAAAAATGTAAAAAGGTTTCGACAAGCATTTTTGGATGGACTTTCAACAGGGTTCAAGGCATCTTCAGGTAAAGGGCGAAGATTAATAGTGACACATATAGGTAGCGCCAGTGGTTTTGTAGATGGCGGTTTACTTTTATTTGAATCTAAAAATACAGGTGACTATCACGAAGACATGAACGCAGATGTTTTCGAAGAATATTTTAGACAGATGTTGGATCTTATTGTTCCGGGGTTTGTAATTGTCATGGATAATGCCAGTTACCATTCACGGCAGACTGAGCGGACGCCTACGACTGCTTGGAGGAAAGCCGATATAATTCAATGGTTATCCGGAAACAAATATAGTGAAAAAAGAACTTTTGACACTTGTCAGTCTTAATAAAGATCAGAAAAAATATGTTATCGATGAAATGGCAACAAATCGCCAAATAACGGTACTACGGTTACCACCTTATCACTGTGAACTTAACCCAATCGAATTAGTCTGGGCGCAGATAAAAGGAGATGTAGCGCGAAATAATACGACGTTTAAATTAAGTGACGTGAAAATTTTGTTAAAAAATTCCTTGGAACGAGTAACTGCAGATAACTGGCAAAGATGTATATATCATGTACAAAAAGAAGAGGAGAAAATGTGGGAACTCGATAATTTAATTGACGTTACTGTGTAACCTATCGTTATCAATAGGTTCCACACTAGGAGACGAAGATAATTCTTCAGAAGATTCAGAGGATGAATTTTAATATACCTACTTTTTTATTTTCTTTATTGTACGTTTATACAACACTACATTTACTCACCATAATTTGAATTTTCAAAATACATGTATTTTTGTGTGGAATAAAAGTCCATTCATTAAATTTTAATAAATATTTTAATAATAATATTGAATAATTTTATTTGAATTACTAAAAACCCTCTTAACCCGGTTATGATGCTTAAAGTGGCCTCTAGTTTTGAAATGCTGTTTTTATATTGTTTACTTATAAGAGAAATGGACCGAGAAATTGAAGCGGCATAGACAAAGACGGATTGTCGGGGATTAAATTTTACTTACTTGCTACAATTTAGTACGGTTCGATCACACAAAGTTTTTTTAAAAGTACACCTCATCTATACCGATAATACATAATATAAAAATATTGAATATAAGCACCAGTGCTACATTTATTTACGATTTGCATACATAATAAGCTTTTATTACTCTCTTTAATTTCTAAACAGACTATAGTTAATTAATCAATTTGGCACTTTTTCTTCATTTATTTACACAGTGAACATTTTTTATTTAACAATAATTTTAGTGATTACCTTTTTCTAACGTGAGCTTATCTGATTTTTATATTCCAAATAAGTTTACATTTTTTTTTCAGGGGGAGGGGGGGGTCTTTGACTAGCTCTAGGAAGGGCCCCATCTAGCGCCTCCTGGCTGCGATCTTGTACACAATACTTTGTTTTCAGGGTTGGTGAATAAAAACTCAAATTCAAAATATGAACGACGTGTATTGAAAACGCAATAAATTAAAATAAATAATACAATAAATAATAACGTTACGTATCACAGGTTTGTTGTAATGTACATATAATTAAGCTACATATAATTAAGGTAATTACAGACTTCTTTGTTACTTGATGTCCCTTTCGCTGGATATCGTGCAAGCACATCTGGTATGGTTCTTCTCCTTAACTTTTATGAACTTTAGAGTCCTGTCAAAGAAGGCAAATGTCAGGCTGACATCTTCCGATTCTACATCTACGCACCTCTCACTGGGATTTTGGCAGCATCCTGAGGATTCGCACCTGTGCAGGACTGTCACGGCTGGCTTGATCTTAAAAAAATATAAATAAATAAATAACGGTATATTTGACAGGCTATATTATAATTTTTTGTTTCGATAACTTGAATTGATCGGAAATTGAAAAATGTCTTGAAATTTTAGAAATGTCAGTGGCGTGCTTTTTTATTAAAAAATACACACCCAGTTACTTACGCCACTGGGATATATTTTAAATTCTTGGGTGTATGAATAATTGCTAAAAGTACATTTAAAAGCCAACTGTTTCAAGTTTCATAAATTTTTAATGATATTTAGCATGTCTCCAAATATTAAAATTCATTTTTCTCGAAAACTGCTAACATCGAATTTCAACAAAACTGCCTTTTTTATGTAATAGCCCTTGTCGTTAATTTGCTATGCAATTCTCATAAAAATATACACAAGTTCTGTAACCCTTGTTTTACCCAACCCCTGAACAGACTGTATTAATTTCTTTTTGAACTTTAGAAAAGGTATGGGATTGTGCAAAATTTCGTTAATTTATTTCTGCGCCCTTGGGAATTACTTATTAAAAACCATCATCAGGAACTAACTTTCTACACCCTGTATATCGAAAACGAAGCGTTTTACGGTGTATGTTTTACTTTTCGTCATATTTTGGGGTTCGAAAAACGCAGTTAAATTACCCCAATTGTTTTCATAGATAGGATATGTCGGATGTCACATTTATCCTTAACACTCTGTATAAAGAGGTCATACGAAAATTTCCTTACCTCGAAAGAGATTTTTAAAGATACATTCCCTGTACATAAATGTCATGATTTTCAAGATATTCTGTATTAAATTACGTAATATTATATAATTTTATTTATTATCTATAGAAGTAGATAAGAACGATGTTGTATTAATTTATTTAAAATATTCACACAAATTTGTTAATTGTACCAATTAAAATAATAATGTCAAAAATCGTAACTGTTTACAACTTTTATTTTCATATTTTTTAGCGTCTTGTCCAATATATTACGACCGGTTATAATATTCCCATTAGTCGGCCTATGTAGGTAATAATAATGCAATGTATAACAATTCATACATTTATAAAGAAAATATACTACTGCACTGATTTTCGGACATTATTATTATGATTTCTTTTTTTTGCTCGATTTGCCACTGGCAATGATTTAAAAAAAATCTAAATCATTTTCTTTTCCAGAAAAACAAAATCGTTACTAAAATTATATTCCTCGTTAAATTCGAAAACCGGTCAAGTTTTTCCTCATTAGATTTAATAAAAATTAGATACAGAAAGCTGTGGCGCAATATTTTTCAAAATTATCCAAGAAAAAAACTATCGTTTTAATTTCAATCTGAGCTGGTAAAAACGTAATAATTAACTAATATAAAACTGTGTTCCTTGCCAAATTCGAAAACTAATCAACCTTTTCCCTCCCTAAACTTAACAAAAATTAACCACAGAAAGCTGTGGCGTATGGCGCAATATTTTTAAAAATTGCCCAAGAAAAAGTTTATCATTTTACTTAATGTCAATCTGGACTGGTAAAAAGTAATAATCGACTAATATAAAATTGTATTCCTTTCTAAATTTGAAAACCTGCCAACTATTTATCTCATTAAACTTACACAAAAATTAAACACAGAAAGCTGTGGCGTGTGGCGTGTGGCGCAATATTTTTCAAAACTGACAAAGAAACAGTTTATCGGAGCTGGTAAAAACGTAATAATTTACTAATATAAAATTGTATTTCTTGCTAAATTCGACAACCAGCCAACCTTTTCTCCTCATTAGACTTAATAAAAATTAGACACAGAAAACTGCACGCGCTATATTTTTCAAAATTCCCTAAGAAAAAGCTTATCATTTGACTTAATATCAACCTGAACTGGTAAAAAGTAATAATCAACTAATATAAAATTGTATTCCTTGCTAAATTCGAAACCCAGCCAACTTTTTTCCTCATCAAATTTAATAAAAATTAAACACAGAAAGCTGTAGCGTGTGGCGCAATATTTTTAAAAATTGCCCAAGAAAAAGTTTATCATTTTACTTAATGTCAATCTGGACTGGTAAAAAGTAATAATCAAATAATATAAAATTGTATTCCTTGTCAAATTTGAAAACCTGCCAACTATTTCTCTCATTAAACTTACACAAAAATTAAACACACAATGCAGTGGCGTGTGGCGCAATATTTTTAAAAATTGCCCAAGAAAAAGTTTATCATTTTACTTAATGTCAATCTGAACTGGTAAATCAATTAATATAAAATTGTATTCCTTGTCAAATTTGAAAACCTGCCAACTATTTCTCTCATTAAACTTAACAAAAATTAAACACAGAAAGCTGTGGCGTGTGGCGCAATATTTTTCAAAATTGCCCAAGAAAAAGATTATCGGAGCTGGTAAAAACGTAATAATTTACTAATATAAAATTGTATTTCTTGCTAAATTCGACAACCAGCCAACCGTTTTCCCTCATTAGACTTAATAAAAATTACACACAGAAAACTGTGGCTTGTGGCGCTATATTTTTCAAAATTCCCTAAGAAAAAGCTTATCATTTGACTTAATATCAACCTGAACTGGTAAAAAGTAATAATCAACTAATATAAAATTGTATTCCTTGCTAAATTCGAAACCCAGCCAACTTTTTTCCTCATCAAATTTAATAAAAATTAAACACAGAAAGCTGTAGCGTGTGGCGCAATATTTTTAAAAATTGCCCAAGAAAAAGTTTATCATTTTACTTAATGTCAATCTGGACTGGTAAAAAGTAATAATCAAATAATATAAAATTGTATTCCTTGTCAAATTTGAAAACCTGCCAACTATTTCTCTCATTAAACTTACACAAAAATTAAACACACAATGCAGTGGCGTGTGGCGCAATATTTTTAAAAATTGTCCAAGAAAAAGTTTATCATTTTACTTAATTTCAATCTGAGCTGGTAAAATAGTAATAATTAAGAAAGGACTCACCTTATGTGTCAGTTCTCTCTTGACATGTCCAATCAGCTCCTGATTATCGTCAAGCTCCTTCAGCTCGAAAACTCTAGGCTGGGGATGTTTGCAGGGAAACATTTTCAACATGCGATTGTGTGCCACGAATCCTTTATTGTTGGCGCGCACGAAAGCCGAAAAGATCAGCATGGCAACCACGGCCGCTATAATTAGTTGCATGATGTTCACTTGTTACCGCGGCGGACGAGAGAATTGAACAACGCTGGACTTCAGCACTCAGCAGGCAGCTGGATATGAATGGATGGTAATGAATGTAGTGTGGTCATTTTATAGTAGACGGCAGACGCTCGAGGGAGTGAGTAATACTTCGAGGATCCCAACGTGCGTGGACAGAAAGGGAAATTGGTAGACAACTCGACAGTGTTATGAATTATCTTGGACCATGTTATACATACCGTGCGCCTTCTGGCGATTTGCAGATATTTTTGGATAAGTTTGATAATGTTGTTATATGCGGAGATCTTAATATTGATTGTGGAAGGCAGAAAAGTAATGATTTTTTGAAACTGAGTAACATATTTACATCTTATAATTTCACTAATTTAGTGAAATGGCCGACTAGAGTTACGAGAACCCGTATGTCCACAATCGATTATGTTTTAGTAAATTTTGATAATGAGGGAACGACTTTGACAACATTGTATCGGATCACAGATCGATATTTTCCGAATTGAGCCTAGGTGCTGAGAAAAGTGATGGGCGTTGTTCTTACTATAAAAGGAACTATGGCGACGAACCAATGTTGAAGTTTGTTAACGATATCGGTCAACCAAATTGGAATAATCTTTACACTTTTTATGACATTGATATTGCATACACTTATTTTTATAATACGTTTAGACATCTCTTTGATATCCATTTTCTTTTGTTTAAACAGCATAATAAGTCATACCACAAGAATAAGAAATGGGTAGATTTCGAAATACGTCAATCTAGTAAACAATTGAAAAACTTGCATGCATTGCTTGTCGATTTTCCTCAGGCATATAGCCATATAGACGTGCTAAATCCAGTCATAATAACTTAATCAGATCAAAAAAGAAGTTATATTATCGGGATTTAATTTCTAACTCTGACAATTTAAGAAAAACTGCATGGAATATTGTAGGGCAGCTTACAAATAAGAGCAATAGTGATATTCAAATAAAGTATGATGGTGAGGTTATAAGTGACCCAAAAAAAGTTGCTGAAATCTTTAACGATTTTTTCATTCAAAGTTTTGATGTCATTTCATTTTTTAATTTTTTTAATTAATTACCTCAGAAATAGCTTGAAAATGTATTTCCATTTATTATTTGAAAATGGGTTGGGCCTCACTTCTAGCAGCTACCACAAGCCACCACTGCAACTTACCTATGTATGTAATAAACTACCAAATGTAATAAAATATGTAAGATGTGAAAATAGATTTAAAAAGGAATTAAAGGCATATCTTATAGAGACATGTTTTTTATGACCTCTGAGACTTTTTTAAAATGTAGCTGTACGTAATTTGTATGTCTTCTAAAATGCATTTGTCTTACGATTTACGTTTATAACATTCTAGATTGTATGTTATAACTTTATTTTGTAACTTTGTATTTTTTAAATTTGTATTTTATCGGGTAAACGATTAACCCGCTTTTTATGACGTATCATGTCCTTACCTGTAAGGTTTTTTCTGATGAATAAAGTACTATTATTATTTTTGTACCTTTCTTATTATGAACATGTTTTTAAAGCATGTTGACTTACGGATAGTGTATACTACATATTTATACAATCCAGTCGAATCTGTTTACATAGCAATATTGTTTATAGTTATTTTAAAAAGGTCTAGTTATCTAATAGCAGGGTGGACAAACTTGTACAAAATAACCTGTCACTATAAGTTCTTGTTATAGAATATCTAGTTGCGACAATATTTTTTTTAGTAGTTCAAAATCTTATAATTTTTGGTAAAAGTTTGAGCCCACAATCTAACGAATTGTAAGATTGACTATGCTTAACGCAGTGGTAGATTTGCCCAAGCTCTGCGGCAGTAACATCGTTAGTTTCTTGAATATTTTCTGTTTGCAAAAAATTTTGTTAAAACTTGAGAAGATTTTTCGACATTTTCGCGTCTTCTATGCTCTTTTGTATTAGAGTGTAGTTTGACATCACTAAGGCCACCGTGACTAATTGAAAAATCCTTTTTGCATAGTAGACATCTTGCACAAAAATCGTTTGAACCCTTTATTAACCAAATATACTCAGTCTGCCACGTTGGTCGATAGCTGCAGAGGCGCTTTGCTTTTTTTGGTGGCGTAGATGGTCCTTTTCCGAGGTCCCCATTAATATTTATCCATATCCTTTAAGTTTTAAATGATTATAAATAAATAATTTTAAAATTTTTTAAACTATGTTAAGCTCCTTAGGCACTTACCTTAATAATTATCTAGTGCGCACTTAAAACACGAAGTAAATAATTTAAAATAATTGCCAAATTATTGTAAAGCACCGCACAAGACACTGGAAAACTCAACTGTTAAATAGAATGACACATAAATGAGGAGTCACCAATCACCATACAAGTAACAAAGACAACAAAACAAGGCATTTGGCAAGAATAGAAACGTTAGATTTAAGTAAACTTGACACTTTTCTTCTTGGCGCCAAATCTGTCTAAGCACTGACACTAAATCTGTCAGTGCTGTTGTCCGACACTTAAATGTTATTGTCATTATATTTTTGGCCAAAAATAATTTATGCAAATGATTGCTTGGGTGTGGATTGACATTTTATTTTTCTGAATACCAAAATACGATACTTTTAGCGTCCCGTATGAACTAACGGCGGGACGCGGAACATGTGACTGAAATACGGGACTGTTCCTTGAAATACGGGACGGGTGGCAACCCTGCTATCAACGATTCGGGAACAGCTCATCTAAATAAACACGTACAGGTGTTGCATAATGGGGAGGTGCACAGTATTGTGAAAATTAAATTTTAAAATCTTTAAACATTATTTTCTTAAAATTTTTGTTATGTAACACCATAATTTTTCATGATGTATCTATGTAGAATGACACGCTCCTTCAAATGGCATGGTCAAAATTAGGGGTTGCTATTTAAAAAAATTGTCTATGACGTCATATCTCAAAAAACAATGACGTCACAAATATGGGTCGTATGTCAAAAAGTGCCTTTTTAAAAAACAAAATAGGCGTGCCATGGGATTTTTTCGAATACTTCTCAGTTTTAAAAATAATGAATTTATTCGTTACTTTTCGAAAGCACTGTATAGTTTTCGCTCAGTAACTCCTTAACGGATAGTGATAAAATATGCTGTTATTTTCATATCGGATACGAAAATCAAAATTTTCCGAGAATTCTTTAACACTGCCGCGGGAATCGAAAAAGGGAATTTGGTCCAAGTAATATGAAAATACCTCGCCCTGCGTCCTAGTCATGGCTATCATGGAAGATTTTTTGTTGGTTACAGAGGTGGTAAATGCATAAAACTTCCTGTTGGTATAAATACTTTTAGTGTAATGCCAAAGAAAATTGCTTTTTTCTCAATTTATCACAGCCTCAACAATATACAGGGCACTGTCTTCGATGATCATCTACTTCACTTCTAGCCAACAAAGGAGCAGACCTGTGTGAAGGTTATATTGATACGTCTTTTGAAACAAGAAAAAAATCATCACAAAAATTCTTTCAGGAGAGATTGGCGTCATTGAAGCTACTTCAAGTGGTTACAAAGAAAATTTAAGCATTGTTAATACAAATACAGACCAACTGCATTTATCTGCTATTAATCTTACGAATGCCAAAGTTGTGTTGTCAATATTTATAACAAGGAATTCAATTTAGTTTAAGTTAAATTACCTCTTCATTGTCAAATGGGTAAACCTGTTGGTTCTTAATAACAATAAACATTAACCAGTGATCTCTTTATGTAATATTTCACTACTGGGGTAATATGTCACATTACTCCACTAGTTGTGTTATGACCTTCATTATTCAATTGAAACAGTGTCAAATGAATAGTGTAATCATTATTCAACTGAAACAGTGCCAAATAAATGCTGTAATGAGGCTCTTATAAAGTAACTGTAAATAAAAAATTGTGTTTTTGAGTTTTAATGTATGTATAGTATGCGCCAAAAGTATGAAATAAATTCAATAAAAACGAAATAATTATTTTTTGGGAAAAATCCTCGAACAGGTCGATTTTTAATTTAAAACATACATATTTTAGCGTAAAATGCCATTTTCAAATGTAATTTGTTTTCGAGTAATGACGTCATCGATTTTTTTTTAAATGGCAACACCATATTTTTTTCCTTGATTCTGAAACATCGTTTAATTCTCTATCAGACAGTACTAAAATTTTGCCCTCTTACATAGGAAAGTTTTCGAGTAAATGACGATTGAATGTTAGAAAAGTAAATCAATTAAAATAAAGCAAAAGCGTTATCAAGTTTAGTTTTTCGAATTCCATAGTTCTTTTATGGATCACGTAGGTGAAAATCTTTGCAAAGTGTCATTGTCACTCCGACTTTCTAATAAGTATTGTAAGCGACATAGAAATTATTATTCAATTTAAAGTATTATGGCACATTTAACAGTTACTCAAAGAATTGAAATTTTAATTCTTATCGGATGCGGGAATATGACTAGAACTCAGCAGGAAGTTTGCGATTTATTTAATGAAAAATATCCAGAGAAACTGGCAATGTTGTAAATATTCCAAAACCTGTACGTCCAAGCATTAATGAAAATCAGAAACAGAACATTTTGATAAGTATGGTGGATAATCCTCATAATTCTTCACGATTGGTTGCATTAAACAATGACACTAGTCAGAGCACAGTGCTACGTATCTTGAGGAAGGAAAAATATCATCCCTACAAAATTCAACTTGTGCAGGAACTCAATGAAGATGATCCCGATCGCCGCTTACACTTTTGCGAAATTCTAATGGATTTATGTCAAGGAAATAGAAATTTACACCGGCAAATACTTTTTTCAAATGAGGCCACATTTTGTCTGAATGGTACAGTAAACCGTCAAACTTGCAGATATTGGAGTCGAATCCTCATTGGATGGCAGAGGCACATACCCAACCCCCTCAGAAGTTAAATGTGTGGGCTGGAATAGTTGACGACAGAACAGTAGGGCCTTTCTTCTTTGAAGGAACTCTTACAGGACAAAGATATTTAGAGTTTCTAGAAAATGACCTTGTTCCAGCCCTTGCAGTAATTTTTCCTAACGATAATGACCCTGATATTCCTGACGATACCATATGGTTTCAGCAAGACGATGCACCTCCGCACTATGCGCGCCCTGTACGAGATTCTTTGGACAACTGTTTTCCTGGGAGGTGGATCGGCAGACGCAGACCGATAGAATGGCCTGCAAGATCGCCAGATCTTACACCTCTTGACTATTTTTTTATGGGGATACTTGAAGTTAAAAGTGTACATTAATAAACCACGTAATTTAGAAGAACTTCAAGATCGCATTTGGGACGAAATACGCAGAGTTACCCCAGAAATCATTCATAATGTGCAAGAAGAATTTCTTCACAGACTTGCGAATTGTCAAGAAGTTGGTGGATGGTAATTCGAACATTTAATTTAAGTATAAAATTTAATCAATTGTATTTTATTTTACATACCTCAGAATTGTTACTTTTACGTTTTCTAACATTCAATCGTCATTTACTCGAAAACTTTCCTATGTAAGAGAGCAAAATTTTAGTACTGTCTGATAGAGAATTAAACGATCTTTCAGAATCAAGGAAAAAAATATGGTGTTGTCATTTAAAAAAAAATTCATGACGTCGTTACTCGAAAACAAATGACATTTGAAAATCGCATTTTACGCTAAAATATGTACTTTTTAAATTAAAAATCGACCTGTTCGAGGATTTTTCCCAAAAAATAATTGTTTCGTTTTTATTGAATTTATTCCATACTTTTGGCGCATACTGTATTAAAAAGCTATAGATACATTATTTTCCTCTAGAAATATATTTGGTATCAGATAAACCTGCTTTAAAAATAATTAATCTAAAAACAACCTTCATAAAACCTTTATAAAACAAGACTAGACAGCATTTAAATTGTTACTTGGTTAGGACTTATCCAATTATTCCTAGTATTTTTGGATCATCCAATTCACTTGAGTAAACTATTACAGTAGTTAATTCATCTATTTGACACTTTTTCTTCATTTATTTACACAGTGAACATTTTTTATTTAACAATAATTTTAGTGATTACCTTTTTCGAGCAAGAGCTGATCTGATTTTTTATATTCCAAATAAGTTTACATTTTTTTCCAGGGGGGCTCAGACTAGCTCTAGGAAGGGTCCCATCTAGCGCCTCCTGGCTGCGATCTTGTACACAATGTTTTGTTTTCAGGGTTGGTGAATAAAAACTCAAATTCAAAATATGATCGTCGTGTATTAAAAACGCAATAAATTAAAATAAATAATACAATAAATAATAACGTTACGTATCACAGGTTTGTTGTAATGTAGCTACATACAATTAAGGTAATTACAGACTTCTTTGTTACTTGATGTCCCTTTCGCTGGATACCGTGCAAGCACATCTAGTATGGTTCTTCTCCTTAACTTTTATGAACTTTAGAGTCCTGTCAAAGAAGGCAAACGTCAGGGTGACATCTTCCGATTCTACATCTGCGCACCTCTCACTGGGATTTTTGCAGCATCCTGAGGATTCGCACCTGTGCAGCACTGTCACGGCTGGCTTGATCTGAAAAAAAAAAATAATAATAATAATAAGGGGGAGAAGAGGTATTCATAATACGATGAACAGTTAAAGACAAATGGAATTTATATAAATTGTCCAATCGCAACCAACCACGTTCATTTATACCCTGAGACACATGATCATTTTTTTTTAACTAAGAACGAAACGACAACAAAAGTTTTGAACTTTTTGAAGACGGTGCTTAGTTACTGCATCTAAATATGAGTAATATACTGTATTACAATAATTTAATTTCGATAAAACAAGGTTTTTACAAAGTTTTTTTTCTTAATTTATAATTTATAATATTTAGATTTTTAAAAAGAAATCTCATGACAAAGTAACAAAATAAAATGTTATTTATTTCTTTCTTTCATTTTTTTTGACTTGTGTAAATACTTTTGCATATATAGCACACTCAGTGTCATCTGAAAAAGCAATAGATTTTGTGAATTTTGTATGGTTAAATATGTCTGCAGTATAAATTAAAAATAGAAGCGGACCTAATACAGATCCCTGAGGCACTCCTGAGATAATAAAGCCTAGTTCTGAACGTTGATCATCTAATATTACTTTTTGAAAACGATTAATAAGATAGGAATTGAAGAAACTTATAGACGAGTCGTTAAACCCGTAATATTTTAATTTCGAACACAATAAAGAGTAATCCAAAGTACGCCTTAGAACCCAACAATACCAATGCGCTAACACATCCATTGTCCAGGGAATGCAAAATGTCAGATGTATGAAGTAAGACAGAACAAGTACTATAACCCTTTCTGAAACCTGACTAAAGGATTTAATATGTCATTGTCAGTGAGATACTGTGCAGAACTGTATTTAAAACTGTGTTAAAAACTTTGTAAATGCATGTAAATGCAAAATACTGAAAGTTGGTCTAATTTATATGATATCAGTAATATAGACAACGCGTATGACTTTTTCTTAAATGTGTTTTTGTCTCATTATAATAATTGTTTTCAGTTTATTAGACGAAATGGTAACGTTAATGCATTAAATAAAAATTGGGTAAACCGTGATGTCAAATTGTCCAGTGCAAATTTAAAAACTTTGTATTATATTAAAAATAAATACCCAGAGTTAATTGACATATATAAATTGGCAAAAAAAAAACATGAATTTCTTGTTTTGAACACAAAAAGAGCTTTCTATCAGAATAAAATATTTTCCTCAGACAATCCAGCTAAAATGGCTTGGAAGGTAACCTCTGAATTATCAAACAAAGTTATGAATCATAATAATATATCAATAAATTACGATGGTAGACAAATACTAAATCCTCAGGAATTAGCGAATCTCTTTAACTGTAATTTTATTAATGAGCCCCTTAAACTTGTTCAAAATATGTCTAAAGATAATAATAGCAATACTTCTTCCGTTAACTTCACGTCTTATCCAACTATGTTTTTGAAACCTATAGATTCTAATGAACTTCTTGGTATTATAACGAAAAAGTTAAAAAATAAGTGGTCTACTGGTACCGATGATATTCCGATGCATATATTCAAGAAAATATGTCATAGCATTATAAAACCTTTGGTTTTTTTGATAAACTTATCGTTTGAAAGTGGTTATTTTCCTTCAAAACTGAAACTCGGGAAGGTCACTTTATGTTGTTGTTTTGTGTTTTTCTTATCCAAATTTATAAAAAAATAAATTCTAAATCAGGATAGGCGTCAAATTAACGTGAATGCAAAGACACATTAGTGAAGAGAACAAAATTTAAAGAAAAACGATATACTTATTCGCAATAAAATTATTAGAAAACATTAACTAAAAATAATTTCTTAGACGCCTTGGAACTCGAACGAAAATTTTATAAAACAGTGTGATATTAATTTTTCATGTAAACTGAACTCTCGAAATCATATTCGAACAACCCTGTATAATGTAAATATATTTTTAATCCATTATTTATCCCTTTTATAATAGGTATTTAATAATAAATAGTAAGACAATTCACAGAAGACAAATAGCAATACACTTTTTGAAAAATTTGTGCGGTGGGTTTAAAATATGTAAGCAAACCTATACGGCAAAAATTAGTTGTCAAAATTTACCTAAATGTCAACCTCCAACGAGTTACAGTCATTTACAAGACGAATGCTAATAAATGTTTTAAAGTAAATGTTAAAAAATCCCCAGACGGCATGAGAACAATGTACACTAATAATATACAGGTAAGCGTCATTTGTTTTCTGCATCCCTGTATACTCCATATTACTATAGCCAGCGGTATCAGTGGACAGATAATTTAACTGTAAGATTTTCCTTTTGAAATTTATAATTTTGAAGTGGTTGTCATTTCACTTTAAAAATTTTCAAATTCTGTCAATTTTGAGATTTTTGACTACATTTTTTTCAACACCCTGTATTTTAAAATTTGAATCAGATCGATTTAATTCCCTGAATTTTGCAGGAGTTTGGTTTGGTGTTTTAAACACATGTATTTTTTCGTTAACAGTGTTCCAATAGCCCTTAGTTAATATTAAAGAGATTTTTTTAGTTTCCATAATTTCGAGGTGTTTTTAAAGGTCAAAATTTTCTCATAAGTGCATACAGAACGTCTTTCGCACGTTCAATAACCGTTCCGAAGTGGAAAAATCGAAAATTTATATCAATAACAATGCAATCAAATGCATGTGGTATGTTTAATTCGTCTTGATTTCTAATATAATACTTAATTCCAAATTTTGGTCGCCCTGTAAACAGAATTTACTTTATCGCCACCTCTTAGTCAGAGGCTGAACTATTTATTGCTAAATTGTGTCAAATTTTTATAGTTTGTAACAGACTTCTAGATAATGAAGTTGGCTGAACTTGCTGAAAAAATGACCCTTATGGAAAAATGCTAATAAATTTTTAGGTACTGAAATTTATCAAACTAACTACTTTTTAAAATTGATATATAGTTCTAAATATTCCTATAACATAAACTTACTTAGTGTTACATATAAAATTGTTTAGGTTTATGTATATGCACGATAAATTAATTGATAAAAATGTGACATTAGGTTAGCAGCAAAAACCAATATGAAAATACGTTTTTTTTTAAGTTAAAACTTTGTTTAAATTATATTTAAATAGTAATAATGAATAGACAGAACTTTAAAGATTCTATTTGTGTGGTTATTTTTGTTCTTCGAGCTTTATTTTTTGAGATTTCAGTACCTAAAAACACTGCAAATACGGGTCATATTTTGCCAGAAATACGGCGACCTTAATAAATTATATACATAGTTCTGTAATAATAACTTGTTTTAATGTGACAAAGACTCATGCGGTTTTATTTCAAAATCGCCAACGGACAGATATAGAATTGAATGTTGATATAAATGGCATACCAATTAATAATGAGACTACTGTCAAATTTTTAGGAATTGAATTTGATAGCAATTTGTCCTGGAAATCACATTGTTCAAATCTTTGTTCTAAACTGAATTCAATATGTTATTTATTCCGAAATTTGCGTACGGTGCTTGTAACTCCTAGCTTATAAATCTATATCATGCATAGGTGGGCAGTAGAATAATGTATGATGTCTGTTTCTGGGGCGGGTCCACTATGTCTTCTGATGTGTTTATATGCCAAAAAAAGATACTAAGATGCATTTTTAATGTTTCAAGTTCACATTCATGTAGAGATATTTTAAAAAAATATTTTATTTTAACTTTACCTAGACCAATAAGGAAATTCACTATATTAATACTCGTCAAAAAAATGAGTATCATATACTGTTTAGTTTAGTTTATCTATTGACCATTTCTTATACAGTGTAAAACTGTCCATTAGAAAAATAAACAAACAAACAAACATTTTTTAAATCATTTTCGAACTGTCTTTTTGATCTTTTCTTTACAAAATTGTATTTGTAATTAGGGTTTTTTTATACAGGGTGTAACTTTAAGTGGGGGGTCTCCTTTTGGGAGGTATTAGTCCGTGTTCCCTAGACTGCTAATCTAAAATTAGTCAATTAGTCAATTAAATAGCCGAGTTATAATTAATTTTCTAGACTGTACCCAAACTACTATCCACGCCGCCCCTGAACAGCGTTCGAGTTTCACTGCACGAGACTATTTACAATCTTGACAGTTGTGACCACGTATGTAAGTAACGGAGTTAAAAGGAAAAGCTGCAATAAATAATGTTGCAAAATACACTGCGTTTTTATGACATTGCGACTCATACCTTTTTATGTCAATCCTGACCAAGAATGGATCGTAAAAACAATTTTCGATTGTTGTAAAAATGAAAGTACTGTAAAAGTGCGTAAAAAAATAAAAAATTTTGACCAATGTATTTATTAATTATTATTATTAAATAATAATATTAGGAGGTAGATTTTCATACGTTACCTACTAATTATTGCCAGTAAAGCTTAATGTTTTAAAATAATTTTTGTTGTTTTATAAAATGTACATAATTAAAAATGAGTAAATTATTAATCTGATAGCTTTAAAATATGTTTTAAAGTAACAGTTTTTAATACATGTTACTATTTTTTTAAGCACTGTGTCAATGTCCCTTAAATAATCCTGACATTGACATTGAGTTTATAAAATACCGCATAAATGCTGCAATTTGATAATTTTATAGCAAAAATGAAAACTGTAACAACTAACTTTCTGCACCCTGTATATCAAAAAGGAAGCGTTTTACGATACATGTTTAAATAGACTTTTATTTATGGTATTACTTTGAGAATCACGTTGTATAACAAACCCGAATTATTTTCGATCGATCGAATATGGCGATGAAGTTTGACTAGCCTTATCTTTAACACCCTGTATAGGGCGGTCATGCGAAAATCTCCTTCCCTCGAAAGAGCTTTTCAAATATATATTTCTTGTACATAAATTTCTAAATATTTGTGTAATAAATTACGTATACTCGCGTCAAGAATTCAGACGTCTTACGTCACGGCTGACGTTACACATTTGTTTTTACTGTCAACATAATTTCCGACATTTGGTCGTGTTAAAAACAATAATTTTTTGCAATTTAGTGCAATATATAATGCAAACTTTTAGTGTAGTCTATAGTTTTATTACTATCAGTTGCGGTTTCTTAAATATTTTGATGAAAATAAAATGAATTATTCATTTGTTCGTATGACGTAAGTCGTCTGAATTCTTGTCGCGAGTATACCTACTATTATATAATTTTATTTATTAACTTATATTGTTTATAGAAATAGATAGGAACTGTTGGGTTTCTTGAAGTATATAAACATAAGACAAAATGTATTCACTTCAAATAGCTGTTTAGTCTAGTTGAAATTAAATCTCGCCTCACAGGCGGCATATTATTTAGTTTATAAAATTACTGAATAAGCATATTCCCAATAACACCTGAGAGTCAACGTCCCTTAGTTACTTATGCAGTATGCGCCAAAAGTATGGAATAAATTCAATAAAAACGAAACAATTATTTTTTGGGAAAAGTCCTCGAACAGGTCGATTTCTAATTTAAAACATACATATTTTAGCGTAAAATGCGATTTTCAAATGTCATTTGTTTTCGAGTAATGACGTCATCGATTTTTTTTTAAATGGCAACACCATATTTTTTTCCTTGATTCTGAAAGATCGTTTAATTCTCTATCAGATAGTACTAAAATTTTCCTCTTACATAGGAAAGTTTTCGAGTAAATGACGATTGAATTTTAGAAAACGTAAATTTTATCCATAAAAAAAGTAACAATTCTGAGGTGTGTAAAATAAAATACAATTGATTAAATTTTATACTTAAATTAAATGTTCGAATTGCCATCCACCAACTTCTTGACAATGCGCAAGTCTGTGAAGAAATTCTTCTTGCACATTATGAATGATTTCTGGGGTAACTCTGCGTATTTCGTCCCGAATGCGATTTTGAAGTTCTTCTAAATTACGTGGTTTATTAATGTACACTTTTGACTTCAAGTATCCCCATAAAAATAGTCAAGAGGTGTAAGATCTGGCGATCTTGCAGGCCATTCTATCGGTCCGCGTCTGCCGATCCACCTCCCAGGAAAACAGTTGTCCAAAAAATCTCATACAGGGCGCGCATAGTGCGGAGGTGCACCGTCTTGCTGAAACCATATGGTATCGTCAGGAATGTCAGGGTCATTATCGTTAGGAAAAATTACTGCAAGGGCTGGAACAAGGTCATTTTCTAGAAACTCTAAATATCTTTGTCCTGTAAGGGTTCCTTCAAAGAAGAAAGGCCCTACTATTCTGTCGTCAACTATTCCAGCCCACACATTTAATTTCTGAGGGTGTTGGGTATGTGCCTCTGCCATCCAATGAGGATTTTCCCGACTCCAATATCTGCAAGTTTGACGGTTTACTATACTACTCAGACAAAATGTGGCCTCATCTGAAAAAAGTATTTGCCGGTGTAAATTTCTATTTCCTTGACATAAATCCATTAGAATTTCGCAAAAGTGTAAGCGGCGATCGGGATCATCTTCATTGAGCTCCTGCACAAGTTGAATTTTATTGGGATGATATTTTTCCTTCCTCAAGATACGTAGCACTGGTGCTCTGACTAGTGTCATTGTTTCATGCAACCAATCGTGAAGAATTATGAGGATTATCCACCATACTTATCAAAATGTTCTGTTTCTGATTTTGATTAATGCTTGGACGTCCAGGTTTTGGAATATTTACAACATTGCCAGTTTCTCTAAATTTAGACTCTACCTTACTGACTGTTGATTGGCTGATAGAGCGATCTGGATATTTTTCATTGAATAAATCGCAAACTTCCTGCTGAGTTCTAGTCATATTCCCGCATCCGATAAGAATTAAAATTTCAATTCTTTGAGTAACAGTTAAATGTGCCATAATACTTTAAATTGAATAATAATTTCTATGTCGCTTACAATACTTATTAGAAAGTCGGTGTGACAATGACACTTTGCAAAGATTTTCACCTACGTGATCCATAAAAGAACTATGGAATTCGAAAAACTAAACTTGATAACGTTTATTTTAATTGATTTACGTTTTCTAACATTCAATCGTCATTTACTCGAAAACTTTCCTATGTAAGAGGGCAAAATTTTAGTACTGTCTGATAGAGAATTAAACGATCTTTCAGAATCAAGGAAAAAAAATATGGTGTTGCCATTTAAAAAAAAATCGATAACGTCATAACTCGAAAACAAATGACATTTGAAAATCGCATTTTATGCTAAAATATGTATTTTTTAAATTAAAAATCGACCTGTTCGAGGATTTTTCCCAAAAAATAATTGTTTCGTTTTTATTGAATTTATTCCATACTTTTGGCGCATACTGTATATGAGCTCTTGTGCTAAGAACATATAAAGAAAACTTAAATATAAAAGTTATCAGACTTACAGCGGTTTTATTTAAAATAACCATAACCACCCTTTAGGAACGATGATGTAATTTCAAATATTCAAACAACTTCATTTAATTGTACCAAACAAAATAGTAATTTTAAAAATCTTAATTGTTTCCAACTTCTATTCTTTTGTTTTTGCTTGATTTGCCACTGATAGCGATTTATAAAAACTCTAAATCAATTTTTCTCCAGAAAAAGAAAATCGTTACTTTCTATAAAAATTTAGTTTCACGTTTAATTACGTCAGTGCAGTGGTTGAAATTTTGTAATACCTAAAAATCAAGAATATTTACGATTGTCAGAAATGTTGTGTTTCTTAATAGTTAGTATAGTTTATAATATTTATTAATTCATGCGCCCGATTATTCTATAATTACAATGAACTGATATTGTAAAAATTGAAATTTTTTCAGCAAATAATTATCTATTTGAAGAAAATAAATCAAGTTGGCATAGAGATTTTAATGAATAGTATAATCATTTTACTTAATTTCAGTCTGAGCTGGTAAAAAAAGTAATAATTAATTAATATAAAACTGTATTCCTTGCTAAATTCGAAAACCAGCCAACCTTTTCCCTCATTAAACTTAACAAAAATTAAACACAGAAAGCTGGGACGTGTGGCGCAATATTTTTCAAAATTGCCCAAGAAATAGTTTATTACTTCACTTATCTTCTGAGCCGGTACAACAGTAATAATTAACTAATATAAAATTATATTCCCTGCCACGTATGGCGCAATATTTTTCAAGATTGTCCAAGAAGGACTCACCTTATGTCTCAGTTCTCTCTTGACAAGTCCCATCAGCTCCTGATTATCTTCAAGCTCCTCCAGCTCGAACACTCTGGGCTGAGGATGTTTGCAGGGAAACATTTTCAGCATGCGATTGTGGGCTACGAATCCTTTATTGTTGGCGCGCACGAAAGCCGAAAGGGTCAGCATGGCAAACACGATCACTATAATTAGTTGCATGATGTTCACTTGTTGCCGCAGCGGACGAGACAATTGCACAACGACTTCAACAGGCGGCTTGTTATGAATGAATGTTAGAGAATGTAGTGTGGTCATTTATAGTGGACGCTCGAGGGAGTGAGTAATACTTCGGGGATCCCAACGTGCGTGGACCGAAAGGGAAATTGGAAGACAACTCGACGGTGTTATGAATAATCTTGGACCATGTTATACATATCACTTCAAAGTTACAACACTTGTTTCAGAATTATACAATATTGTTTTGTCACGTCTACCCAAAGTGTAGTGACAAAAATGAGAGTAATTCGAATAAAATAGGAAGATGCCAGTGTAAACACACTATTATACAGTATGCGCCAAAAGTATGGAATAAATTCAATAAAAACGAAACAATTTTTTTTTGGGAAAAATCCTCGAACAGGTCGATTTTTAATTTAAAAAAATACATATTTTAGCGTAAAATGCGATTTTCAAATGTCATTTGTTTTCGAGTAATGACGTCATCGTTTTTTTTTAATGTCAACACTATATTTTTTTCCTTGATTCTGAAAGATCGTTTAATTCTCTAGCAGACAGTACTAAAATTTTGCCCTCTTACATAGGAAAGTTTTCGAGTAAATGACGATTGAATCTTAGAAAACGTAAATCAATTAAAATAAAGCAAAAACGTTATCAAGTTTAGTTTTTCGAGTTCCATAGTTCTTTTATGGATCACGTAGGTGAAAATCTTTGCAAAGTGTCATTGTCACTCCGACTTTCTAATAAGTATTGTAAGCGACATAGAAATTATTATTCAATTTAAAGTATTATGGCACATTTAACTGTTACTCAAAGAATTGAAATTTTAATTCTTATCGGATGCGGGAATATGACTAGAGCTCATCAGGAAGTTTGCGATTTATTTAATGAAAAATATCCAGATCTCCCTATCAGCCAATCAACAGTCAGTAAGGTAGAGTATAAATTTAGAGAAACTGGCAATGTTGTAAATATTCCAAAACCTGGACGTCCAAGTATTAATGAAAATCAGAAACAGAACATTTTGATAAGTATGGTGGATAATCCTCATAATTCTTTACGATTGGTTTCATTAAACAATGACAATAGTCGGAGCACAGTGCAACGTATCTTGAGGAAGGAAAAATATCATCCTTACAAAATTCAACTTGTGCAGGAACTCAATGAAGAAGATCCCGATCGCCGCTTACACTTTTGCGAAATTCTAATGGATTTATGTCAAGGAAATAGAAATTTACACCGGCAAATACTTTTTTCAGATGAGGCCACATTTTGTCTGAATGGTACAGTAAACCGTCAAACTTGCAGATATTGGAGTCGGGAAAATCCTCATTGGATGGCAGAGGCACATACCCAACACCCTTAGAAATTAAATGTGTGGGCTGGAATAGTTGACGACAGAATAGTAGGGCCTTTCTTCTTTGAAGGAACGCTTACAGGACAAAGATATTTAGAGTTTCTAGAAAATGACCTTGTTCCAGCCCTTGCAGTAATTTTTTTCCTAACGATAATGACCCTGACATTCCTGACGATACCATATGGTTTCAGCAAGACGGTGCACCTCCGCGCTATGCGCGCCCTGTACGAGATTTTTTGGACGACTGTTTTCCTGGGAGGTGGATCGGCAGACGCGGACCGATAAATTGGCCTACAAGATCGCCAGATCTTACACCTCTTGACTATTTTTTATGGGGATACTTGAAGTCAAAAGTGTACATTAATAAACCACGTAATTTAGAAGAACTTCAAAATCGCATTCGGGACGAAATACGCAGAGTTACCCAGAAATCATTCATAATGTGCAAGAAGAATTTCTTCACAGACTTGCGAATTGTCAAGAAGTTGGTGGATGGCAATTCGAACATTTAATTTAAGTATAAAATTTAATCAATTGTATTTTATTTTACATACCTCAGAATTGTTACTTTTTTATGGATAAAATTTACGTTTTGTAACATTCAATCGTCATTTACTCGAAAACTTTCCTATGTAAGAGGGCAAAATTTTAGTACTGTCTGATAGAGAATTAAACGATCTTTCAGAATCAAGGAAAAATA
Source organism: Monochamus alternatus (assembly GCA_037114965.1). NCBI lineage: Eukaryota > Metazoa > Arthropoda > Insecta > Coleoptera > Cerambycidae > Monochamus > Monochamus alternatus. The sequence goes on along the minus strand of CM073426.1, from coordinate 3,899,710 downwards.
TGGTGTTGTCATTTAAAAAAAATCGATGACGTCATTACTCGAAAACAAATGACATTTGAAAATCGCATTTTACTCTAAAATATGTATTTTTTAAATTAAAAATCGACCTGTTCGATGATTTCCCAAAAAAAAATTGTTTCGTTTTTATTGAATTTATTCCATACTTTTGGCGCATACTGTATTTACAAAATGTTAAAGTATATATTTTACATACTAAGGTTATCACACAAAAAATACAGGGTGGTCCACAAATAATAGTCCATGGGACACACTAGATTTTTCATTTCAAAATATTACAAAATATTACAATTTCACTGAGAAAATTAATATCTGATATTAAGCTAACCTGTAAGTTTAGGCATGATTCATTTCAATTTAAATTATCTAATTAGATATGATCTGTGTAGAATAATACCTAACGTATTATAATTTTGTATTTAAATTATTATAAGTTTAAAGGTAATTAGTTTAAATTAAACAAACAGAGAGTAAATATTACACATTTTCAGATCATTTAATATTAAGCTTTATAAATGGTAAATATTAAATAATATGTTATTATTACAAACGTGCTAAATTAAATAATATTTTAATTTTAATATTAATATACATCATCAGTTTCCAGTAAACTTATTCAATAAGATAATAGGAAACGAACTAATTTTATAATAATAATTATAATTATAATAATTTATATAATATTATTTACTTAAATCTGAACAAAATTTATTTAATATTATCTCATGACACCAAGTCTGCTGTTTTCCCGCGTAAGGCTAAAAAAATTACCAGCAAAGAGTGTGGGAAGGGAGGACTAGGTCTTATTTGTACCTAGTATGATCTAGATTTGTCAACCACCAACCATCCGTACACCCCGTAATACAGAGCATTGACTGCAAGCAGCTCAGCTCATAAGCACAAGTTATAGTCAGAGGTTTATTCTTGTTGTTAAAATAAGGTAAGTCAAGTATTTATTATTTTTATTAGGTATATTTAGCAGTAGCAAGTGCCATGGGCTTAGTGCTCATTTTGTTTGACATCAGGTACCAGGTAGGTGATGGTGATGGAAAAAGAGGCAGAAAAACTACGCAATTTATTACAACTGTGGGGGCTTACATCTATAGTTATTGTATTTATAGATTAGTAATACACATAATATACAAACTGAGATTTTATACCTATAAAATATATTAGATTTTTTGGTAATTTATTTACTAAAGCCACTAAAGACTAAGTTTGTCAAAGTTTGGTAAAATAAACTCAATTATTATTCAAAATGTTTCTGCTCCTCTATTTTCGAGGGTGGAGAAACACGAACCTGAAGTTAGTTTTGTGCGACCGAATCTAGTTTTCCGGAAAAACATTTTTTAACATTATAACCTGTATACCTACATTTAATAATACTGGAATCAGCGCTATTTAGAACATTCTGCACATAATACATCAGTCACAATCCAAGTAATTAAGGCAATTATTTGCATTAACGTAAAATTCTTCAATCGCAATGAAAAAAATTCTACCCCCCCTATTTAAAAAAATAAAAATATTTTTGAGTGATACTAAACGTACGGGTTACAATTTTGAAAAAAAAATTAAACAAATTGACTAGTGGAGAAAAAATCATATCTGCTAGGAATCAAGATTAATTTGCTATATTAATATAATAAATATATTAGATATTAAAACGTTCACTTTCAGCTCTATACTTAAGTATGTTTATTTTTTATTTTTAGTATTTTTTCCTCCAGGAAATATTTTATACATTATTTATTTTTTGAGAACTATATTAAAAAAAGATTATATTTTAAACATATTGTTTCTTTTTTACCATTACCTTCATATTTTTTATATATGCAATGTGTTGCTGAAATATGGCAAACAATATATTACCCAGATAGCACAGATTGCGCCGAAATACAAATAGTGTGAAAAAAGTGGTCATAAATAAAGCATTATAATGAATGTACTTTAAAAATGTTTTCTAAGTACGCCACTTCCAGCATTTAAATTTAAGAATACATTTGAAATGCATTTATTGCACACAAATATTCTTATACTGGTTTACTATACTTACTAAATACAAAAAAAGCATTACCAATAGGTACAAAAATTGAAGTACACAAAAGTTGCTTAAGAATCGCAATCTAAAAGCCATTAATTCCGGGTGCGCTAATTATGTGCAAAATTCCCGCTTGCAGTCGGCAATGTTGCGCAGAATGCAATCAGCGCAGTCGTGGCGCAGTCTTTCTCAAAACGGTAGCCAGTCGACATCCTGTCGTATTGTATTTTGCTTAAGGTACGGATTCGCTGGTGCGACTGCGGCTGCGACTGCGACTCGTCGCCGACCAATAGACAGTCTGATTGTTCTCATCAACTCCAGCATTTAGACTTCCTATTGGCCGGCAACGAGTCGCAGTCGCAGTCGCAGCCGCAGTCGCACCAGCGGATCCGTACCTTTAGTTCGCACTAGTGCTAGTGTTTACATATTTAATTTTATGGTGCACATGCAACACCAAGAACTAGCTTCAGTTATATAAAATCAAAATCTAAAGTGGTCTGATGGCTGATGATCAACATGAGCCGAAGGTATGTATATTTAATTCTATTAATTTGCTAGAGGTGCATTATATATTTAAACAATGACGTCTTCGGCCACTGGTTAGTGGCCATTGTAGTTGAGAGCATGGCGTCAGGCAGGGCGGTGTGACTGCTGTGTAGACACTGTCGTTTTGTATTGTCCCAAGTTTCTGAGTAGATACATTTTTTACATTTGATAATTATTTACAACGGCGTAAAACTCTCCAATATTAACAAAAAATATTCTATCCCCCTATTTTCGAGGGTACTGATCCCGAATCTGTAGTCAGATTTCGGCGGTCGCATGTAGTTTTCGAAAAAAAATTTTCAAAATTGTAACCTCGTAATTAATATTTTTTTTTCAGTTATTTCTTACCAAAAAGACAATGTCATGAAATTGTTTTTTGGCTATCTATAAGTGATACAGATTTGATCTGCAGAAATATCTCTGCCATACACTTTCTGACGATGGCCACTGCTCATAAAATTTGTATATATTTTTTCCAGTGTGCAATGTTTCAAGTCATTAGGGACAAGGATATGGAATTGAAAAATGAATAAATTAATATAAATCGGACAGGATAAAACAATAAAGAATTTTTTTTGACATATAGTAATACAAAAAATTTAATACTGGGTTTATCTTGTTTGAACTAGAAAATAATTTGGTTATACCTATATAGTTTTATAAAAAAAATACTTGTTTGTACTGTAAAATTGTAGTTGACTATAAAGAATTATTAAAACACCTTTCTTTTATATTTAGTTGCTGTTCGAAGAAATCCATTGGCTAGAAATGCAACAGAGAAGGAGATTGAAAATGTTATAAAAGTATATAAGAAATATTTGTAAATAAATAGGGAAATATATTTTTGTTTGCTTTATTTTTGTCCTGATACTTATATATATATATAAAGAGTAGAGAGTATATTCATTTATAGAAAAAAAAGTACAGAAATGGTGCTACATAAACATATAAAAAATCACTAAAAACGCGCAATCTGTGCAAAATAACAATGCTTTAAAAGTACCTTATATGTATTTCATATTTTTGCTGACGTAATAAGAACTGCTTTTAAAGTGCTTCAAATGCACTTAATTTCAGCAAGATGCGCGCGCATACAGCTTGTGAACCACTACTTAAGGAGTACTTTCTAGGCTGACACTGGGGTACTTGCCAAATGAATTTCGCCTGTACTTTACAAGTATTTGGATAATATTAATAAGTGCTTTATTGGTACTTCTGAAGCTATTTTGGCTATCTGGGTATGGCATTATTCCATATAGTTTGACTCTTTTCAAATAGAAACGCCCTTGTAAAAAAGGATTTAATTATTTTTATTTTAAAATACAGCTAAAAAATTCTATTACGTCACATAATATTTGAATTTATTTTCAATTATCAGTGTCTTTGATTTTTTTGGATAAAATTTCATAGGTTGATTATCCTGTTTAGGAAAAATCGAAATAATTAATAATTTATAATTATAACATAAATTAAGTATGAACAATTATAATTTGGAAGTAAATATATATTAATTATGTATCAAATTACATAGATCAGTCATTAACCAACTCGGTGTAAATAGTAAGATGTGTATGTGTAGACAAATTATCAATAACTAAATATAACCTTCACAAGTTCCATATAAAACTTTATTTAGTACTATTAAAAGAATGTAGTTTAACTATTAAATTACTATGTTAAATATAATAGAAAGCGTTCTTAAAATAAATAAAGACATATTTGCAAGAAATTATTGCAGTGGTATATCTAACATATTTGATTATTATCAAATATACATATTATAATATTAAAATATATAATATTTATATAATAACTAGACTTTTCAATACTTTTAACTTATTAAAAGTTATCATTAAAACTAGGTATGCTAGTCTGTATTCAAACCTAGGATTAGTTTAGAACAAACGGAAATGATTTAATGCAAACTAATGTTTCTTTCTCTCAGTGCATAAATTAAAGAATTTGTATGTACTTGAAAATTTTGCAAAATTACCTATACAGGGTGAACCTTAAATAAGTACAAATATTTTAACCAGCAGTACAGTTCACTGTGTAGAACACATAATTAATAGTTTTTTTTACAAAAAAATCAGGAATAAAAAAGTCAAATTTTAAATAAATTTCGTGATTTTTCAATAGAAAACTTGTTGAGGACCGCTGCTTCGGAAGTCATGGTGGATATGCATTCCACAGCGTTGCCAGTGTTACAATAGAATTTTTGGACATGTCAAAGAATGATTGAAATATTTTATTTATGAAAATATTAATGGCCATCTCCTCCCCTTTGCCGTTTCTATTTCTCTCCAATAAATTGAAAATATAAACCAGATTCTCTACTCACAATCATATTATCCAGAATTTGTTCATTATCCATTTTTTCTACACTCCGACTGATTTATCACAATACGTTATTTTTATCACTATCACTGATTAACATTATTTACTTAACAAATGAGCTGTTAGCATGTCAACTTTTTCACTGTTTGAATAATGCGCCATAAAAAAAATATATGAAAAAGTATTAAAAAAGAGAATAACAGAGTATTTGGCAAAATATAATATTCTATCAAAACAACAATATGGCTTTCAAGAAGCTAGGTCAACGGAGGATGCAATGGCTGATTTAACTGCTGAAATTTATAAATCCTTAGATGAAAATAAAAAAGCACTCTGTATCTTTGTTGACTTGGCTAAAGCATTCGACACAGTTTCTCATGCAGAGTTATTAAAAACACTTGAGGGAGTTGTGTTTCGGGGAGTTGTATTGGATTTGATGACTAGTTACTTAGCGAACAGAGTGCAAAGTGTTAAAATCAGTGACCAAGTGAGTTCTAAAAGAGTAGTTAAATTTGGAGTACCTCAAGGCACTGTCTTGGGGCCGATATTTTTTAATATTTATATCAATGATTTATTTAATCAACCCTCGTTAGGTAAAATTATTAGTTTCGCAGATGATACAGCAGTATTTTATACGGCAGATAATTGGTTAGATTTGAAAATTGTTGCCGAAAAGGATTTCTCTGAAATAATGCGTTTTTTTAAATTCAGGTTACTAACAATTAATATAAAAAAAAACTTTTTTCTTACCGTTTGCCTGTTATAACAATGTATTGCCAACTTATAAAACACTTAATTTCCAATTAGATACACACATTGAGATATCAAGGACAGATTCAATTAAATATTTAGGTGTGTATATAGACAAAAATCTTCGGTGGAATCATCATATTGATTATGTAGTGAGTAAGCTAAGAAATCTAATAAGTAGATTTAAATTGTATAGATGTATATTTAATGATCATTATTTAAAAATTCTTTATTATGCGCTGGTGCAGTCTCATCTTACCTATGGACTAATAAAATGGGGTGGAGCCACAAACATTCACTTGAAGAAGCTTATATGTATGCAGAAGTGGCTACTAAAGATTATTCACAACAAAGATTATTGGCACTCATCAGAAGCACTCTTTAATGAAGCGCAATTGTTAGATATCCGACAATTATTTTTTCAAAACCTAGTTATTAAGGATTACAAGGATACTAGTACTAAAGAAATAACTCATTCTTATGATACCAAACTAAAAAGCACGTCTGTTTTTATTCCTAAATGTCAAAAAACAATTGACCAGAGATGTTTCACTTACCTAATTCCCATTGTGATTTCTGAAATTCCTTTGCATTTAAAAAAATTAATTCAATTGAATTGCTAAAAAAAAATACAAAAGTGGTTATCAATTACACCTCGTGAAAAAATACACCAAATAATTGATAGGAAAAATACTTACTGGATTCAACATTAGACATCTGTCATTCTTTACCGCTATTCTTCTGTGTTCTCTACCCGGAATACTAAAATCGCTGTCCTGCTCTGTTCATAATTTGACAAATATTTCTTGTAAAATATTGCTCAGCCCACGCACAAGTTTACTTTAGTGGGCTTCTCTTTGTTTATTCTATTCTTCTTATATGTAGATACTTGTCATGTGTTATTTGACTTATTGAATGTAGTTTTTTTTTTGTTGTCAAAAAAAAAATTAATAATTAATAATTTCATTTCATCACACTGTATTTCACGAAAATTTCAATTAAATACACAAGACACTTAAGAGAAAAACACTGTCCGTGAAAATAATAAGACGATTTAAATACGTTTTATACGTTAGTGCGGCAACTATTAGTGAACTTTAGAAGTAGTAGTCTTTATTGTTTTTCATTAATATTCATTGTATTTTTAAGTCAATTATTGTTACCTTAAATAAGTATAAATATTTTAACTGCACGTGTAGTTCGTCATATAGATGAGTCTACTGAAAGTCATTTTTAAAAATTTCAAATATTTATGGAGATATACCCACATTTGGAGGACCGCTGATCATAGACCACTGACGTAAGTGGAAAGTTATATTTTAATTATGTTGGCGCCAGGGACTTTGTCATCTTGCCAAATTGTCTAATTTTTCCGGTCATTATTTTCCGCGATAACGATCCATGCAGTTCCCGGTGGACACCCTGTATAGAGCCTTCTATTTAAAGAAATGTCGGTAATGTTACAACGGATGTATATTTGGGCCTTTTCCTTAGAACTTGTTAAACTGTTGATGTTTTAGTACTAAGAAATGCATCGCATTAGTAAGGTTTTCTTAAAAAAGTCAACCTTACCATTTACAGGTGATTGCTCTGTTGTTTAGCGAGGTTAACCCAGTAGCGTAAAGTAAGTTTTAAAACGCAAAGCAGATTATTAAATATTTAATCTACTAAAGAATTTGCCTATGTTGGGTGAAACATAAACACTGGCGCGAGTTTGTTAAACTGCAGTGTGCGCCAAAAGTATGGAATAAATTCAATAAAAACGAAACAATTATTTTTTGGGAAAAATCCTCGAACAGGTCGATTTTTAATTTAAAAAATACATATTTTAGCGTAAAATGCGATCTTCAAATATCATTTGTTTTCGAGTAATGACGTCATCGATTTTTTTTAAATGTCAACACCATATTTTTTTCCTCGATTCTGAAAGATCGTTTAATTCTCTATCAGACGGTACTACAATTTTGCCCTCTTACATAGGAAAGTTTTTGAGTAAATGACGATTAAATGTTAGAAAACGTAAATTTTATCCATAAAAAAGTAACAATTCTGAGGTATGTAAAATAAAATACAATTGATTAAATTTTATACTTAAATTAAATGTTCGAATTACCATCCACCAACTTCTTGACAATGCGCAAGTCTGTGAAGAAATTCTTCTTGCACATTATGAATGATTTCTGGGGTAACTCTGCGTATTTCGTCCCGAATTCGATTTTGAAGTTCTTCTAAATTACGTGGTTTATTAATGTACACTTTTGACCTCAAGTATCCCCATAAAAAATAGTCAAGAGGTGTAAGATCTGGCGATCTTGCAGGCCATTCTATCGGTCCGCGTCTGCCGATCCACCTCCCAGGAAAACAGTTGTCCAAAAAATCTCGTACAGAGCGCGCATAGTGCGGAGGTGCACCGTCCTGCTGAAACCATATGGTATCGTCAGGAATGTCAGGGTCATTATCGTTAGGAAAAATTACTGCAAGGGCTGGAACAAGGTCATTTTCTAGAAACTCTAAATATCTTTGTCCTGTAAGGGTTCCTTCAAAGAAGAAAGGCCCTACTATTCTGTCGTTAACTATTTCAGCCCACACATTTAATTTCTGAGGGTGTTGGGTATGTGCCTCTGCCATCCAATGAGGATTTTCCCGACTCCAATATCTGCAAGTTTGACGGTTTACTTTACCATTCAAACAAAATGTGGCCTCATCTGGAAAAAGTATTTGCCGGTGTAAATTTCTATTTCCTTGACATAAATCCATTAGAATTTCGCAAAAGTGTAAGCGGCGATCGGGATCATCTTCATTGAGTTCCTGCACAAGTTGAATTTTGTAGGGATGATATTTTTCCTTCCTCGAGATACGTAGCACTGTGCTCTGACTAGTGTCATTGTTTAATGCAACCAATCGTGAAGAATTATGAGGATTATCCACCATACTTATCAAAATGTTCTGTTTCTGATTTTCATTAATGCTTGGACGTCCAGGTTTTGGAATATTTACAACATTGCCAGTTTCTTTAAATTTAGACTCTGCCTTACTGACTGTTGATTGGCTGATAGAGCGATCTGGATATTTTTCATTAAATAAATCGCAAACTTCCTGCTGAGTTCTAGTCATATTCCCGCATCCGATAAAAATTAAAATTTCAATTCTTTGAGTAACAGTTAAATGTGCCATAATACTTTAAATTGAATAATAATTTCTATGTCGCTTACAATACTTATTAGAAAGTCGGTGTGACAATGACACTTTGCAAAGATTTTCACCTACCTGATCCATAAAAGAATTATGGAATTCTAAAAACTAAACTTGATAACGTTTTTGCTTTATTTTAATTGATTTACGTTTTCTAAGATTCAATCTTCATTTACTCGAAAACTTTCCTATGTAAGAGGGCAAAATTTTAGTACTGTCTGATAGAGAATTAAACGATCTTTCAGAATCAAGGAAAAAAATATGGTGTTGCCATTTAAAAAAAATCGATGACGTCATTACTCGAAAACAAATGACATTTGAAAATCGCATTTTACGCTAAAATATATATTTTTTAAATTAAAAATCGACCTGTTCGAGGATTTTTCCCAAAAAATAATTGTTTCGTTTTAAATTAATTTATTCCATACTTTTAGCGCATACTGTATATTTCCGATAAGGGCCTAGAAAGGCTGACTGTAAGAATGTCGCTTCGAAACAGAGATTCTAAAGACCATTCGAGTCATTTCTTAATTACTAAAGCTTGTGAAAATACAAATTGTAAGCATGCTGTTGTTTTATACATACAGGTGAGTTTTTCACTATCTTAGTTCTTATTACAATGTTTTAATAGAGGTAAGTTTCTCACTAAGTGTCCTAGTTCTTATTAGAATAGTTATATTAGGTATGAGTTCTTATTAGAATAGTTATATTAGGTCAGTTGTGATAGTAAAGAGTAGCTATATTAGCTAATTGATAAATAAGACCTACAGGATGAATCAATTATAACAGCCACGTGAGCTTTAGATAGGGTGGTACTGAACTGACTGTGTTATGTAGTTTGTACTATGTAGTGGTCAAGGTTGTTTTGTCGGGTCCACAAAGCTGTGAGAACCTTTGGTGGGATGTGCATATTGGGTTAGAATGAGCCACAGCCGTAGGTATAGATGGCTGATGTGGAAGCGCGAACCGACGGGCATGTTTTTATTTAGCCCCTAGGATGTGAACTGGAGGAGTACGGGGTGTAGGTAAAGATGGCTGTGCCATCCTAGGCTGCGCTCTCCGCGGGGTTTAGCGGTCAAAGCAGATCCTTTGTATTGATAAGATGGTGAATAAGTTAATATTTGTAAGGCTTGTGCTGAAATATTGAAGGATGTAAAAAGACAGACGCAAGACAGACGCTTGAATACCACGTGTTATTGTTAGACTAGAGATAATTAAATATAATTATGGGTAACTGTAATTTGATAAGTGAGCTATAGAGTGAGTTATAGTGGTTCTTTTCATAAGTCATATGAGTAAACACGTTCGAGTTTACAGTTCACAGTAGTGGTGAGTTAAAATCAGTAGTATATAATAAACATTGACTATTTACAAAATTATAGTAGACTAGTAGCGCCATTGTTTCATGTTTTATACATAGGAGAGTAGTTAATGTCTAAATCTTACATATCAGAACTAGGATCCGTTTTTTTCATTCATTCACGCGTTTCTTCAATCGTATTACAGTAATAATGACTATACTGACTGACTATTTTAAAAAGGTATGTCTATAAATATATATCTATTTAGATTTAATATGTTGCTAGTATATCAAAACAATTGTATAATATTATATGATTAATTTTAAATAACAGTTGTTTAGAGGTTTTGGCAAGCAGTCAATTGTGATAAAATATTCCATATGCGTTTCCTGTAGATTTTTTATTTTAAAGAATCTTATCTATAGAATTATTTCACACATCTAGATATTTTACAGGTATACAGGATTTCATTTGAAGAATGGTCTGAAATTACCGTAAAAGCAATATGACAGATCTCATTCAATTGTTTCCAAAGCATACTTTGCTTAATCGTAAAAGAAATGAGATTCATTCAGTAAAAAATTTAAATGTCAATTTTCTGGCAAATAGTTGGTTTTTTAACTTTTTAACTTTAAACTTTAATTCTTTAAAGGAATTCTACTAGAATCTTAATAAGAGAAGAGACAAAAAAGTTGCCCTTTCTGCTTTTTAGAGCGCTGTAATTTTAGAAATATTTTACCTGAAGCTGCTCTCTATAAAAGTAACGTGTGTGCCAAATTTTAAAAAAGTCGTTACAGTATTAAAAAAGTTACAGCCAAAAAACAAATTTAAATAAATAACGTTGATATTACGTAGGGTAGCTCCGTTAATATTGACTTTTCAAAAAATTTTTTATGTCAACTTGACACATTATTTTTTCGAGTAACTATAGTTTCAAGATACCTAAAGAGGCCCCTTAAGCGGAACTGGAGGTTTTAAGAAATTAGTGCAGTTAAAGATAGTTTTGCATTCCTTATTGGTTTAAAATAGCTTTTTCAGATATTAATTTCGTGGAGCAAGTGTATTTTTAGCAATCTAGTTTATGTTTAATCGCTCAAACAAAAATAAACCGATGCAGTTAGAATAGCTGCCAAGAAAATTGGCACAAACCTAACAAAAGTCTAGACTGCGTGTCGCTGTACATATAAAAATGGGCGACCTACAACTCATGGCCAACTGACTAAAGCAAATGGGAAATTCACTTGTCTTACATCACTTTGCAGTTCTAGTTAGTTATTTTATTTACTTTACTATTTCATTGCCAATTTTCATTATTAATCTTTACTGTTTTGCCTGCTTTGTATATTATAAAAATTAGTAACTCCAAATTGGTTCATCTCCAAAAAATAAGCACCTATTGAAATTTCTTAAAGAAACAATTATTATTATAAAAAAACATACACCCAACCACAAAGTTTCTAGTAATATGCCTATGAGGTGTTAGCCTCATTTTTTAAGTTTAGTTACTTATATATCACCTTTTGTTTTAACTGTATTGAAGAATTATCGAGTTTAATACTTTTATTTATTCTTTATGACATTTATCCACTTTGAATAATGAACATCCAAAGACTACTTGATGCTTCCACCGCTAATATGATTTTTAAATGGTATTTCTTTTGAGACTCTTTAGGACTATATTTCTTATAATTTTTATAGGGGAAGTAATAAAGAAAAATTTCACTAATAAAAGTTTATTAGAAAAAAAGAGCTTCTTAATAGGAAAAAATATAGGTAACTTTCTGGAAAAAAATATAATTGATGACATCATTAGTCGTTTCTGTCAAATCCCAAAGATAATACCTTCGAACACCACACGTGTCTCAAATTTTATAAATAAATTATTCTTATCCTCACAGTCGGTCTATACTATCGAGTTTGATACACTCTGTACAAGGTGATTCACTAGTTAATAAGTGAGTATGATTTGTATTCGATATTTGAAAAAGGTAAATAATAACCCGGACTTGATACCAACGAATATGACAAATGCAATAAAATGCTAACTCTGATTCACCACTTGTACTTGTAGTTGATACTTTTCATTCTGTTTTAGAGGTAACGGTATGATTTAACCTTAATTATAATAAAAATGGTGAGAATTCAGATGCCGTGTATGGGGAATATAACATTCCAGTTGCAGACATTGTAGTTAATCAGAGATACTCATTACTTTATACCTTCTGATACCTTTACGATACAGTTAATAAATAATTTACTTTTGTCGATGAGTGCTATTCTACAAAATTGTGTTATTGCTGCTAAGGACATCAAAATACAGCCCTTATAAAATTGATGTAAAGAACCATGTCCCATTAATTTCGGGACACCCTGTAGATTTATTTCGAACGTTTTTGTAGCTGTAAAAGCTTTCAAATACCAAAAAGGCTTTATTTATTTTTCTACCATCATTTTCGGAAACTTCATAAAAAGTCGAGCAACTTTTGTATTTCACAATTGTTTATAACAATAACAGCAAAAAAGTTTACAGAGGGATCGATATATAGCAGGTCACCCTGTACAGACGATATAAAGGATTATTTATTTGGCACGATACGTACCACGAAGTTATGTATCCGATAAAGCTATATCCGCTCATATATCTGATTCATTTCCACATTCGTGACATATTGTGTATGTGTTTGGGTTTTATCTTTAGGTATGTTATAAAATAATTGCCTACTTGTTGTTCAACAACAATGTTTTCATAATGAATAGGTAGTTATATCTATAACTAGAAATATTTATAACTGGTAATTACTGTGTAATCATATCGTATTACAGTGATTTAATGCGTAATATTAGATAAATAGCTACTATCTCAACTCACGGTTTCCTACACACGATTTCTTACAAATAATAACAAATATAAGCCACTTCCGTTATGTGTGTCAATAATTAGGCAGCGATTTTATTAATTAATATCACAGTATCATTATTTTTTGTACATGAATCATTCATCGTCAGTCATTGAGTCTCAATGTCTTTACTCGATGACTTGGTACTGATATTTGAAAAGTGTGATTTTATTTTATAAACAAAATATTAATATATTAAAGTATAAGTGGATATACACGAATACTTTATGCTATTTTTTTATTGGTACACTTTAAAATCATAAATACTGGTATTAATAATACAAGAAATGATGGAAATAATAACTAATAATGCAAAATGCGTGAATTCGTGATGTGACATCAGTATACCTCTTGTTGTCATGAAAATGATGAAAATTAATTTGTAATCTGTCACATAAGATTAATTCTTGTCACGATAGTTGTTATTGGTTGTATATTGTTTAAAAGTGAGTTCTAACATTGATTAGTTAAATAGTAAAGCAGAATCGCGATTAAGACCACAAAAATCTAGGTAATATTTTATGTTTTACTCGTATACATTAATAATAATAATAATAATAATAATAATAATAATAATAATAATAATAATAACAATAATAATAATAATAATAATAATAATAATAATAATAATAATAATAATAATAACAATAATAATAATAATAATAATAATAATAATAATAATAATAATAATAATAATAATAATAATAATAATAATAATAATAATAATAATAATAATAATAATAATAATAATAATAATAATAATAATAATAATAATAATAATAATAATAAATGCCTTTATTTCAAAATTACAAAAATATATAACAGAATACAACAGTAGAAAATATGTAATATGAATGTGAATTTTGAAATCACAAGGGGAAGTTCACACTCAGTGTGCTCTACCACTTAACCCTTGCTAAATAAAAATGTAAATTATGCATTAAACCGAACGGAATAATATACAATATAAACTAAATATATAAATACATTATAGTATTGCCACAAATTAAACAAGCAATGAAAGGTTGATATATAATTATTGCTTGGACACACAAACGTCCGTTAATCACAAATTCTGTTTCATTAGAAGTTCACGTTTCGCAAAACCATTAAATTTAACCATATTATATAACTTAACGGCAGGAGACACATTATTATAGAGTTTGTATATATTATATTTAAAGCTTCTTTCAAAAAAGGTAGTTCTATGTGAAGGAGGAGTTAGCAATCCTTTTGTTCTAATGTTCAGAGTATGTACATCACTCCTAAATGAAATTTTCTCATAAAGATAAGGAGGGGTTTTTGTCTGTAACAATTTGTGAAAAATACATGTAGTTTGAAGACGTCTTCGATTTGCCATATTGAGCCAGTTCAGATCTACAAGTTTATATGAAACATGTTCGGATTTTCTGATACCATATATAAAGCGAATACACGAATTTTGAACGCGCTGAATGCGATCGCTACAACTTTGATCCAAACAAGGCCCATAGACAGAGACGCAATAATTAAAATGACTTAAGACTAGAGTTTCACATAAGATTTTTTTAGTATTGTAACTGAGATAACCTCTGTGAGGATATAAAAGTCGCAATGCCATGTATGATTTTTGAATAAATTTACTTATTTGTTCTTTAAATCTCAATGATCTATCTAAAATTATACCAAGGTTTTTAGCACTTTCAGATATAGGTAAATTTCTACCCATCAATTCGATGTTCATAGTATGTTTTAGATTTTCAACATTGTTTTTATTTCCAAATAAAATTGCAGCCGACTTTGTCGGATTTAGGACCAAAGAATGCTTTTTAGATATGTCGTGAATGTTATGTAGATCACTGTTAATTAAAACATTAAATGAATAATAAAGCTGGGTGTCATCAGCATACATATGAATAGAAGCGTGTTTTATATATTTGACAAACTGACTGATGTAAATGCTAAATAGAACAGGCCCTAATATGGAGCCTTGGGGGACACCTGAGCATATCACTCTAGGCTTAGATAGTTTGACTATTTGAGAACAATCTTGTAAATAAGACTGAACAAGTAAAAGAGCTTCAGTTGTAAAACCACAGGATTTCAGAATGGCTAAGATAATATGGAAATTAATGGTGTCAACAGCCTTACTATAGTCCAAAAGTACCATTGCCGTAACTTTATTATCATCAACTGCTTGTATTATATCATCAGTTATATGCATTAAAGCAGTTGCACAGCTATAACCTTACTTCTGTGCTAACGTTTATGAAATGTTATTTGACGCCATCGAATCATTTTATTATATTTTTGTTTCTAACATTTTGATTATTGGCGATTTTAATATACCTAGCTTAATAACTAATCCTGTTGTGGATTCGTTGAATAACTCGCACAATCTTTTAATCTTCTTCAACACAATCTTATCTTAAATGTAAATAATAGAGTTTTAGATCTTGTTTATAGTAATTATGATGAATGTTTAATATCTAAAGCTGATAATCTTCTAAATGAAGATTCCCACCATCCTGCCCTAATAATTACTTCAAAATTTCCTATTAACGCTAATATGGCATTTCCTCTTCCCTCTAATGAGTCGAAATATAATTTTAATTTTAAAAAGTGTTATTTTAATTTGTTGTACCATGAAATAACTAATGTTGACTGGGCACCGCTTTCTAACTTGGGAAATATGAATTCAATTATTGATGAGTTTTACAGCATATTAAATACATTTCTTGTACCTAAAAAGCGGAATGCTTGTGGTCATTGAAAAACACACTTTGGTGCAATTACAAACTGTCTTATAATGTGGATGATTATAATAAATTCAAGGAATTAAGATCTGAAGTCAAGTCCTTGATTAATTAGGCATATAAAGACTACTTGGTATCAGTTGAGGAAGACTTATCATGAAATTCAAAACATTTTTGGTCCTATATTAACTCCAAAGCAATCACTACGTCTATTCCTTCATACATGAGTTACAATGAACGTTAAACGTAACGATAAATATCGTGGACGCATTCGCTGGCTATTTTTCGAAAGCTTTTTCTAATAGCTCTACTCCTTCATCCAACAATGATGCCATTATAAATCATGACTTTCTGTAGTACATTCCTGAAATATCGGAAGATGATATAATATATGCTATCAAGAAAATTACAGGCAATTTTACAATGGTACCAGACTTAATACCTGCTCTCTTAGTAAAAACTTGTGAATAGTTTTTGCTAAACCTTTAAAAATTATTTTTAATGCCATACTTAAATCTAGTGTCTTTCCTTGGAAACTTTCTAGGATTTATCCTGTTTATAAAAAATATAGAAATATATCTCCCAACATCAACACGGATTTGTAAAAGGACGTTCTACAACAACAAACCAACTCTACAAAGTATATTTCCGAGGTATTAGATAGGGGCAGTCAGATAGAAGTAATATACACCAATTTTTCTAAGCCGGTTCATCGCCTTAACCATGATCTATTGATTGATAAACTGCATTCTGCGGGTATATCTGGTGCTCTCTTAACCATGTTTTGCTCATATCTTACAAACCGTCTCCAATATGTTCAGTATCGTGGCTTTCAATCAAATAAATTTTCTCAATTTTCAGGTGTTCCTCAGGGATCTATTTTGGGGCCCTTATTCTTCATTATATTTATCAATGACTAAACTCAATTATTAAATATTAACTTATCTAAAGTACAGCGTTGGCGTGAAGATAACTATTTACCATTAAATATCAGTAAATGTAATATTATGTCATATAGCCGCCGGAAAATGGTTCAACATTTTGATTATCTTTTGGATGCTACTATTGGTCTCCTTGGTGTAACATTTTGCGATAATCTGCCTTTTGACGTGCATATTCATTTAATAATTGAATCTGCATTTAAAAGCTTGGGTTTTTATTTTGCGTAATTCTAAGGCTTTTCACAACATGGTGACATTGAATACACTGTTTAATTGTTTCGTTCGCTGCAAACTTGAATATGCCTCTATTGTTTGGTGTCCAATTTATAACATCCATATAACCCTATTAGAAAAAGTACAACGTAGTATTTAAAGACACTGTATTTTATCAACTTTGGTATTTATCCAGTTTGTGGCATTCCAGAAGATATTCTAATGTTTCTACACAAAATTGTTAATAATTTTCTAAATGCCCCTTCTCTGGTATTTAGAAATTTTTATCGAGTTAAATTCTAAATCTAGTTCTATATTGCAGTTGCCAACTGCTCGTACTAATATACTTACGGCAACCCCTCTTCATCAAATGATTACTAACTACCAATTGTATGAAGATCGACTTGATATATTTTTTCACTCAATTCATTTTATTAAATCTCTATTTGATTAGCTTTCTGTTTTTTTTTGTAAGACACATATTTGTGATTTTATTGCTTGTTTTTTTTTTATTGTTTATGTTATATTTTTGCTAATTACTGTTTGTTTGTTATTTGATATTTTGTTCATATTGTAGTTATTTCACTGTCATTGTTTATTTTGCATATTTTGAAATGTTTTTTTCCCTTGTCCTGTAACTGGGATTCGTTCCGTTGGACACTGAATTTAAATAAATAAATAAATAAATAAAAATCGGAAAACACTACCTAAAAAGGAATATAAGTTCTTCAAATGGATGGGAGAGCAAAAGGTAACAGATACAGATGAACGAGTTGTGCTTGCTTATCTTCAGTTGTCGTATATGTCGGCGCAGTAAAAGGCATTGACTATATGGGCTATCTCTTCGAAATTGTAAAATATGTTAAGGATAAACAAAAGTGTTTATCCAACGACAACGACAAGTAGAACGAAAATCGACAGCTGCGGCCATTTATTGCGTTGAAGAGAGTATTAGCGTTACTTTTGTTAGTGGACAAATTTCTAATTTTAATTTAGCGGCAGTAAAAAATGATTCTGATGCCTAGGCAGTAAATATGACACTTTATTGCCTAACAGCTGCCACTAAGGGCAGAATTCATTGTCAGCACCTCACTTAAGTGTGAAATTTCACTTAAGGTATACTTGAAATAGATGCCCTTCAATATTTTGTTTCATAATCTAAACTTATTATACGTGGTACGATACGAAATAAGTGCATACGTAACCTTAAGTGTGATCTATGAATTCCACCCGAAAATTACGCCTTTGTAAATGTACTCGTCGGACAGCATGCGCTGTTTCGGGCATAACAACGCTCGTGTGCGCGCGCCCTTAGCTTTCGACCGGCCGCCTCTGACCCGGAGGCCTCCTCCATCAAGCATATCCGATAATTCCAGCCGGTCTGACCCCCGAGATAACCGACAGATAGTAATTGAGGATCGCACACAACCAGCAGCAGCTAAAACAATATGGTGCGTACTCCAAAGGACCGGAATCCTTCCAACGAGTAGAAAAATATGTCCTTCTTCACCTTGGTGTGCGTGGTTTTGTGGGGAATGAGTGCGCTTTTCGTTCAGTGCGTGGATCTGAGTGAGGAGTACAGGAAACACGCCGGCATGGTGGCAAAGATCAAGTTTCCGTGCAATATGGCGCAGCCTCGTGTGTTCTATCTTCAGGACCTGGTGAACGCCACGGAGTGGAAGAGCAAGTACGAGATGATCAAAGTAAGGATTTCTAATGCTAAACTAATTTTACTATACTGTAAACGTATTTGTGCTAATACAAGATGTCCAAAATACAAGTGCCGATACTAAAGAAGCTTGTATATCTGACCGAAGGTAAACAAAAACCCTTATGAAAAAAATGTTTAAAACGAATACTGTTCCTACAAATACATTTCAAAAATTAAAATATAACTACATTAAAATGTAAAACTGTGTTACGGAATTACAGAGTGCAAGGTACAGTTAAGGTTAAGTAAAAGCTCCTGTAACGTAATTTGATTTATTTCATACTGTACTGTAATGAGTCCGGAAAATGTTTACTTCCCGGACTGCTTTAAAAAACACAATATTCACATTTTAAAAAGATTTTATCTTTAAAACTACAAAATCAAGCCTATAAAAACTAATTATAATTATAATTAACAGTAACTGTGCAATGTGAATTTCCTTGCAGGCTAAATGCAGGAATACCTTTAGGGACAGAATCTTCACTAGACACGGTAGTGGTGGTGAATATAGTTTGTTGCTTGATCTGAAGAACCTGTAAGTTTTCTCCATTTTGAATCATCCTTGCTGCTTTTGTTTTGTTTTCTAAGGAATCTTCAATGTATTGTTCCGCAACAGATGAGCTTTTCCATGCACCATGACGCTTCAGTGTTGATAAATCAGTTCCCGCATTCGCCAAAAAAGTGACAGATGTTCTGCGGAAACAATGCCCCGTATATTTTTCTGGGTGTTCCAACTTCAAATATCCCGCAATTCTTTATGGTGCCCCCCAATGGTATGTATGCCCGCTCTTTGGAAAACACATGTTCCTCTTCTATAACCCAAAAAAAGAAAATCTTCCTTCATATTTTTAGGTCGGAGCTTAACGTATTCTCTGAATATTTCCAGAAAGTATATTCCTTCATTGTCGTCACTTAATACAGTGAATACCCGTTTTGTATTCGTCTTAGAAATGGGAATGGTTATAATTAGTTTGGTGCCACAATCTTCAATGTCTTTTAGGGTCATATGGTATAACTCTTCTCGCCGACAACCACCAGCAATTGCCTATCATTGCGATTACTTGTAACAATAGAGAAAATGGTTTAAAACTGATTGTCAAATTGATGAAATTTCGACTAACGAAACCAAGAAATGTATTTTGAGTACCTATATCATTCAAGATGCACATTGTTTAATTCAAAACTAATGAAAAGGTTAAACTTCTTTACCTTCATCAAAAGATACTCTTTTGATGGAGCTTCCTTCATGAATCTATTAACTTCTTATCTTGTTAGCACTTTTGATTTGTTTGCCTGATGACCAACTGCTTGCCTTTTAAAGAAAACCACCAGTTTAGAATATTTTGAAATATCACCTCCTTCTTTTACCATCAGCATAGACTTGAACATCGAATATTTTGCCCACATTGTCGCAGGATTCATCTTTTTGGAGATATCCAAGAAGTACGCCAAAAGGATATTCTCATTCAGGCCGTTTTCCACCTTATAGGTTTTTCTTCACACGTTGAAGAGCTGGTATTCCTTCTCATAACGAGCAAAAGACTTCGTAGGCACCAATTTACTGGTTGGTTCAGCACATTTTAGCTCGATTTCTTCCATTTTTTACGAACATTATCACAAAATACGCACGGGATGACAAACTGTCAAATTTGTTATTTTTATTTTTACATCACTAAGCTAAATCAAAAGCTATGCGATAAAACAAGAATCGAAACCACGCTAACATCTACATACAGGCAGGTTATGTAAAATAAAACATTAAAATTTAATTTTTAATACAACACAATATGAAATAAAACGTTGTACGATACACGACCGTGAAATGTCATTAAAGTACTCGTCTAGAAATTCCTGACTTGGCTCATTCGTCGCCTCGTCTGTAAACATCTAGACTTGTACTTTAATATACCATTTCCCGGCCTTGTAACGTAAATATGTATTTTTTTACAGTCATAGTTGCACAAGAGGTTTGTAAACCGAGTAAAATAAAACCTGAAAACGTTCCACTTTCGTGTCGCGTTTTTAATAGTTGACATTTTTTCTCGTCTAAATATGCTTTTATTGATGATGTGTGCTGTTATTTTTATTAGAACTTGTTCTTCAATTCCGCTTTTTCTTAATTCGCTACTGCTGCGCGATTTGAGTGATTTGTGATTTTGACATGTTTGACATCTATAGCAATGCGTTGTGCTGAGCATTTAGTCCATTTGGAAATTTCATTAATTCCAATCGTCACATTTTTATACCAACCTTTAGAATTTTTCTTCCAAAAGGGATTTGGTGTAAGAAATACTCTGTCCAATGTCACAGTACCTCGTTTTCCATTAAGTTTTTAAATAAGCGTACTGGGCAAATATCCTCCTCTAAAATATTAGTCGTAATCCATTTGCTATCATACACGATACGACCAGTTTCTTTTTCATTATTTTCAATTTCATAAACGATATAAGTGGTTTTGCAGTAAGTTGCTTCTAATCCGCTCCAAGCTAATTCAAACGCCAAAATGTGATATAATTTCTTTTGAAGTCCTTTCGGTTCATTTTCGTATTAAGAGTTGATGCACTGGATTTTAAAAATTTAAGAAAGTATAAAAACATAAACAAGACTATAGCAAATTATGAGGAAGTTGCCAATATTATTGGCTATTTTGAGGAAAAACCGCAAAATTCAATTCGACAGGCTGCTCTTCTTATTTCTAAATCGATGACTCAGAGTGTTAAAAAGTGTTCGCATTCATGATTACAAAACGTGCAAAAGCTAAGAAATGATGACTGTCGTCGAAGGTTAAATTTTATTACTCAAATGATGGTAACTGCTGAGGATGAAAGCAGCTTCTATAGTCATATCCTTTGGACCGACGAAGGTAAATTCTTAAGTGATGGTATACCGAACCGCCGAAATATCCATTATTGGGCTGATAAAAATCCGCATATATTAAATGAAGTCCATAATTAAGTGTATTTTGAACAACCACAGGTGAAAGGTTTCTACAGTTCTTAGATAGAGAACTTGCAGGTTTATTGGAGAATATACCATTACAAATTAAAAAACATTTATGGTTGGTGCACCTATTCATAGCTCTGTGATTGTAAGAAATTAATGAACCAGCACTTTCCAAATTGGGAGAGGACCTAATGGGCTCTGCCTGATATGGGAGGTACTTGTTTATAAGCAAAAATCAGATAATATCGGTCAATTGGAACAAAATGTAAGATTAACGTGTGAGACGTTAACAGGATATATAATACAAAAAGCGTAATCTTTCTAAAAGGTTTAATTGTCAGTAATAGTCGCGTCAAATTAGCATTTCACTTGTATTGCAAAAAAATCCGATTTTCTAACGATTCCGGGAGAAGAGTTATTAATTTGTTAATTAGCGAGGTTGCAACAATCGAACAATAAACAATTATATTTGCAAAAATCTTGTGCCGATGGTTTGCCTTAATAAGCCAGAAATCCTGGAAAAAATTCCGATTCTCTAGTGATTTCGGGGGTGGAGTTTTAAATTTGTTAATTATCCCAGTTAAAACAATTTAGCAATAAATAATAAAGCTAACACCAAAGTGATAAAGAGGGACCTCGAAAACCCCCGGGAGAACATTTTTCAGACATTTTCGTTGAATCGTGTGTGACATTTGCCATATGTTTAACAAAAATGGGTCATTTGTTAAATAAACAATTAAAAATTTGCGAGCGTACAGAGGTTAGATGTACCTTTTGTTATAAAAAATGCCCTGAACATTTTGCAGAAAACCGCATCTCAATTGGACTTCTCCGCAAAAAGTTGTCTATTTTCACATTTTTCATGCTAATTTGACGCTACTATATTATTATTCTTAAGGATGTGTTTGTTCTTTATTTTTTTACACTGTTACTATTACTAAATATTATCTAATCAGTTACATATATCTATATTGCAATACTTATTTTTCATATATCTTCTTTTGGGCGTAACTTTCTAACGAGTGCAAATAGGTGAAAATTTTATTAAAGGTTTTTTTTTTAGTAGAATGCAACGTATTTTGATAGACCACATAAATAAATATGTTTCTGAGAATATATATATATATATATATATGGTTGTAAAATTTCTCCGGGTTCCTCTCCGCGATGAATCTGCATGGTCTTCAAAAGAACCATTTGTTTGACAACGTTTCGGTAAAATCTCATTTACCATCTTCAGGTCTTCTTACTTCTGCTTCGCGTTACTACGTTCGGCTTACTTACTTACTTACTTACAGTAAGCCGAACTTACTTACTTACTTACAGTAAGCCGAACGTAGTAACGCGAAGCAGAAGTAAGAAGACCTGAAGATGGTAAATGAGATTTTACCGAAACGTTGTCAAACAAATGGTTCTTTTGAAGACCATGCAGATTCATCGCGGAGAGGAACCCGGAGAAATTTTACAACCACATATAACACCCGCGGAAGCCTACATATATATATATATATATATATATATATATATATATATATATATATATATATATATATATATATATATATATATATATATATATATATATATATATATATATATATATATATATTTAAAAAAATGATAGTTTTCATATAACATGTATGTAACGTTTTTATAAACCTGGTCAGTTTGACAGTGTATTCAGCCAAATGTTGAATTGAATTTGAATTTTTGTACATTATAATTCCAGGACGTGAAATTTCTGCGTTTACCCGAGCAAGAATGACTGCTTTACATGATGCAGGAAATTCTGATCACCAGATATCGAACATATTGGACATTCCTAGATCATGTGTTGTACCAATAATACACATATATGAAGAATTTGATACATAGAGCATAGAGGTTGGCTTTTACGCCAGTGGCGGTGGGTCTTATTTACAGACGAAACCAGAATTGGGCTGGTTACTGTTGACAATCGACAAAGAGAGAACCAGGTCGTCAACAGCAATTTTCTGGTTTTTAATTTTCTAAGTACTCAGTTTATCGAACACAAAAAAAACATTCAGAAAATAATATACTTTTATAAATGTATTTAGTTTTTTTGACAAAAACATTTCTTTAAAAAGAATGAAGGGGAGTTCAAGGCTTTTGACGTTGTGTGTATATTGGAGGAAAGAACGTGGTATGTCAACATTTTGTAATATAAATATAAACTTTAAAACTAAATAGATCAGAACATTCTTTACATTTTTGTATTTTGAAAGAATCATTTCTTCGCAGGGGTTAATTTATATTTTACCATTTTTGTTCAAATTCCGTTTCATTAATTTTCAAATTTTTTCATTTTCTGGACAGTTTTTGCATGCAAACTTAAAGCTTTCCATAACAATTTGATTTTAAAGATAATAAATTATTCGATTCGTTGAAAACGTCATAAAAAAATTAGAAATACTCATAATTTTTATATTTGTGATTTATTTCTACGATATATATCATCTGCTTGATTCTTATAATCGCCCTGTAGATTTTATTGACTGATTGACAAGATAATTATTTCTTCATTGCAATATGGAAAATGACCCAAACCTTAACCGTACTAATTTAAAGATAAGACTTTAATTTTTTCGGTTGATGGTAAACAAAAAAGAAACAAGATAATTATAAGAAATCGCTGATCTACTTACGCTTGAGGTTAATCGTAATGACCTCAAAATAGATAGAACTGGGGAATCCTTTATGGTGCAAAATGAGTGCGACACAAATACACAGTTGTTAACAAAAGTATGTAATTAATTACAATTAAATGTTATAAACCGTAAAATACGAGGGTGGGTCAAATAGAAATCGAAATTTTTATTTTAACGTTCGCTTAGTAAAACGAGGTGTGTCTGCGAAAGGTTAGGAAATCTAAAATACGTCAATTGAGCCAAAAATGCCTTATACAAATATTGCTAGTTTCAGAGACACAGGGTGTTCACAGAATTTTATTTTGAAATTTCATTCATTTATATGTTCTAAGTTCCCAGACCTCACCAAAGCATTTGACTGTGTGTTACATTCAATCCTTACTGACAAACTTTCTTACTATGGTTTCACACCTCACAGTGTTGGTTTAATATACTCATACCTCAGTAATAGGCAGCAATATGTTATTCACAATAATTCAATATCCTCATATCTCGGTATTGATGCCATTGCACCACAAGGATCTATTCTTGGTACGGTTCTCTTTTTAATATATGTAAATGATTTACCTTTTTCAGTGCATGACTCTGTTTTGACCATTCAATTTGCCGATGATACTAATATTACTAACCGCAGTCCTATAATTGAAATTTGTTGTACTTAATTAACAGTTCCCTGGATGTATATTCTACAATGCTTAATGCATATAAAAAACAATATAGGTAGTTATACCAAAGTTTACAGAATTTTTATTCGGAATGGCTTTTATACTACTATCATTATTGAAATCCATATTTTATCAATTATATATGAAAAAATTTTTCATTTTGCTTGAGATTTTTCGCATACTAGATATGGCGACATTAAAACTGCGTTTGTTGATATTATTGCTAGGCATCTATCACAACTGTCAATTTGGATCAAACAAAAATTACTTAATTTTAGTTATAGAGACACTTATTTCCACAAATACATAATATAAGGCAGAGCAAATTTCTAATTGTTCTAAGTACCGGCCGAGTAGAAATCGATAAATTCTGAGACACGATAATTTTTCATATTTGCAATTAAATTTCAATGAACGTGCTAAGCAATGAGAATATTTGGGAGGATTTTGAAATAGATTGCAACCTAATAATCGACAATTTAAAAAATCTGTTTAGAATTTCAGAGAAAAAAATATGAAAAATGATTTCTCATTGCGGATTATCCATAAATTAATACAGGACGACTATCTGGAGCCGCAAGGATCAGTTTGGCTTCCATTTTAAAAATGTTGTACGACAAGTATACCATCTTTCCTCAAAAACAATGTAGGTTTAAGATTTTTTAATAAAAAACGTGATAACGTTAGGATCAAAAAAGTTACGCTCACATTTACGCCACAAATATGACGCATGTGGAGCCCTCTAGAAAATACGTTGAAATAGACAACATATTTTGATTTGTCATTTCCAAAAGAATGTATTCCCAAATTTGCAAATTGATAAATTTAAAGACAGTATAATTATTACCGAAAATCATTTTTTAAATCCCAACTTTGACACCCTGTATCTTTTTTATTATTAACATCTTATTAAGGCAAGCTGGCTTAAATCGTAATATTTTGAAGTGAAAAATCTAGTGTGTCTTCATGGGCCATTACTTCCGCACCACCCTGTATAGCAATCGGCGATAATGATATTTGCAAAAGCGGAATTTCAGAAAACACTGCTCTACAGATAATACCCCTACCAGCATTGAATTACACCTATAGCAAACAGCTGAAGTAGACACACCAAACATACACCAGTTTAGAGCTTGTTAGCTCTCATGATATAGATGAGGCATCCGACGACAGATGTAGTTGTGTACACGTGCGTCTACCTCTCGCCTACTTTGGTTTTCTTTGATCGGGTTTGACGGACACGAATATCCAGGGTCGTCGGTTACCTCACTTATGAGATACTGATGGGAGCTCTTTATTATACCTTTTTACAACAGACATAAAAAAGGTTTCAATAATTATTTACATAGTTTGTGCAGTATCTAATGAAAATTGTGCTTAAATTTAAAATTTTAGTGTTCCTGGAATTTTCTATACATGAAACATGTGTCCGTAACATAATATATGTAAATAAATACCTTTTGATAAATGCTGGCAAGGGTTATCGCCAAAGTGATGTCAGACATGTAAACAACAAATAAATATATACAATTAGATAAAAATTATTCACTTCGGTGTTACAAAACCTGGAGAAACATGATTCAAATTTACAGTTCTGTCATCTTTAAAAAATGTTCATATCTAACTTTTTTAAAACTAGTTAGGTGTTTAGGAATTATTTTCTTTTATTATTCACATTGCCAATAATATTTTTCATTGACATAAAATAGGAATAACGTTTTCTAATTAATTACGTTATATTCTTATAAAGCTTATGCATATATAAGTTTCCATAATTTATGCATGCCACATTTTCAAATATCTCCAACAATGCAGAAATAGGTCAGATCTCATCTATTGTGGTTGAATTTGTCGTGTTTCCACTGCCAAAAAGTGAAGTTAGATATTTATAGAATGTTTCATTACCAGGTTAGTAAATTAGATTTTCTTTAGATAATTATTGAATAGAGCTTTGTCTGTGGAATTGTTCATTAGCATACCTAGATGTTTGGTATCAGAGAACATACATATGATTTCATTGATAGGAATTGTAGATATTGTGGGTGTAATTCAACGCAGGTTGGGGCTTTTGTCCACTGAGTAGTTAGTGTCACACAATATTATTAATACCTAAAAATATATAAAAAATGCTTATATGGACTGAAAGATAATTTGAATGTGCATAGGTCAGAATGAATATAAATGTGTAAAAAAATTGAACAATATTCAGATACTAAAAATATGTATATACCAAAGAGTTCATCAATCAGTTGTTTAATCTGAATAGAGAAACAGAAACCAACATAAAAATGTATTATATTATTTTTGTAGCCATATAGAGGGTGTATTGACAAATGAAGCTGAAAGGAGGGAAAAGTTTTTACTTTTAATGTCATGGAAAAAAGTCTTCTTGTTAAAATATACAAAAGTACAAATTTAAGCTAGTCAATATAATATGCAGGATATCTCTTACTAAAAAATTATTAGAAGTACAGTAGATTTTATTATTATAATTCAATAATGAATACACTATGCGAGTGACATTTTTATTTATACATAGTTGGGAAGGCTTGTCGGGAGCAGAAATAACTTCAGCGTAGGAAGATTTTTTTAATGGAATTTGTCCATCCATCCTCTAAATGTAAATTATCTATTCTTCTATGTAAAAGTATATTGTTCCCCATTATCTAAAAATGTATTGCAATGCATTAAAAAACATGTTGAATATTTTCACTGAAAATACTACATAATTATTCTTGAAACGTCAGTATATATTGCTTTTTGCAAATATATGTAGATATACGTATATCTATGTGAAAATAAAAATTTTTAGCTCGAATTTTAGTTACAGTAAATTCATAATTAGCGTATCTACAACTAATGTTAATATCTGTTGTAGTAATTACTACTATCTTTTTAGTGTTATAAATATAAATATGTTGTTTGAAATGAATATTGTATGGTGAGATACATATAATGGCGTAATTTTGATGCA
Organism: Monochamus alternatus; assembly: GCA_037114965.1. Lineage (NCBI taxonomy): Eukaryota > Metazoa > Arthropoda > Insecta > Coleoptera > Cerambycidae > Monochamus > Monochamus alternatus. The sequence continues at coordinate 3,871,777 of CM073426.1, read as the reverse complement.
AACATCTAAACAACGTACAATATCCCACAAAAAGTCCTTATTAATGAACCGTATATGTTGGCCCAGTAAATTTTAAAAATTTTAAAGTAAATAAATCATAAATTTTTCAGTAAATATTATGTAAAAAGAGCATAACAAAACATGAACATTTTCATCCATTTTTATCAGTGTATATTTCTATCACTGAGATTATAATACTAAAATTAGTTAGTTATTTAAGCTCTTTAAGGGGTATATTAGATTAACTGAAACGTCATCAACAATAAGATTTTATAATTTGATTACCCTGTCCGGTAAGTATATGGCACACTTTTGTGAGTGTATAGGGGATGTCAAAATAACACTAGTTTATCATAATTTTTTTTCCTAAAGTCTCTTAACGTAGATACACAGCCCCTAAGGGGTCCAGCGATTTACCTTTTCGGCTCTAACTTTTGAACCGACCTGTATAATTTAATGAAATTTTAATATTTTATGTAGGCCATAAAGAATCATAAAACCATACTACAATGTATGTTTTACACTGTCAGGAAAGTCAGGAACGGACTTGCCACCATATTCGTTGGGCCAACATTTTGGCAGGTGTCATTTTATAGAGCTAAAAACAGAATTTTTAAATACTTAGGTCATTCTTCTTTAAAAAAGGTATTCTACAATTGTTTCGATAAAATTGACCGTTTTCGAAAAAAAAAAGTTTTTGTATAACACGTCATTGAAATAATTTGAATATTCTGATATGGAACTAATTTATGGATAGGCACTCTGCAATTCTGTTGAGGCAAGAAGAATTTATTCTGATACATTTCCTAATTGACGTTTACCGCACCGAAGAACTTTTGAAAGAGTTGATCGTAGCTTACGAGAAAGAGGTAAAATTGTAAGTAAAATAAAAATAAATGCTATAAGATGCTAATCTTCTGCTAATCGATTTTACGAAGTTTTTTGCCGCATCGTGGTGGAGAAGGGCCTCCAAAAAGAACATGAAACCCTTCTTTAGAGGAGGAAATTCTGGATGAGATTGGTGAAAATCTCTCTAATAGTGTAAGAGAGCTGTAGGTCTAAGTTTATGCTACAAAGTGGCCCGTTCATGAGACAATTAGAGAACAACTGCTACATCCGCATCACGCCCGAAAGGTACATGCCATGTCTACTGCTGATTATCCTGCAAGAGTCAATTACGCAAATTGGTTGTTACAACGACTTAGGCAAAATCCAAATTTTACGAGTATTGTTTTGTTCACGGATGAAGCCAGTTTCCCCGAGACGGAGTAATAAATTGCCATAATTTGCATATCTGGCATGAAGAAAATCCTCATGCAATAGTACAGACAAAGCACCAACAAAAGTTGATGGTTAACGTATGGGCGAGGATTAGTGGGAATCATCTTTATTGGACCGTTCTTTTTTGAAGACAGATTAAATGGTGCCATGTATTTGCAATTTTTACAACAAAGCTTAAACGCGGTTTATTAGAGAATGTGGTAGAAATTAGAAATCAGATGTAGTTTATGCATGACGGTGCACCGCCCCATTTTAGCAATTTAGCTCGTCAGTACTTATCAAATACATTTGGTTGTCGATGGATAGGTCGAGGTGGGTCCATTTTATGGTCACCGAGGTCGCCCGACATAACTCCATTGGATTTCTTTTTATGGGGAAATTTAAAGAGGTTTAAACGTCAATTAGGAAATGTATCAGAATAAATTCTTCTTGCGTCAACAGAATTGCAGAGTGATTGTCCATAAATTAGTTGCATGTCAGCATATTCAAATTATTTCAATAACGTGTTATATAAAAACTTTTTTTTCGAAAACGGTCAATTTTATCGAAACAAATGTAGAGTACCTTTTTTAAAGAGGAATGAGCAAAGTATTTAAAAATTCAGTTTTCATCTCTATAAAATGACACCTGTCAAAATTTTGGCCCAACGAATATGGTGGCAAGTCCGATCCTGACTTTCCTGACAGTGTAAAACATATATTGTAGTATGGTTTTATGAGCCTTTATGGCCTACATAAAATATTAAAATTTCATTAAATTATACAGGTCGGTTCAAAAGTTAGAGCCGAAAAGGTAAATCGCTGGGTACCCCTTAGGGGCTCTGTATCTCCGTTAAGGGGCACTTTAGGAAAAAAAATACGACAAACTAGTGTCATTTTAACCTCCCCTATACACTCACGAAAGTATGCCTGTATTTCAGGAATCTTCATAAAACAAAATTTTATTATTGGAGGGTTTACTGTCTCAGCGCCCGTTGAATACAATACAGAACAACATTTAAATTGGCCTAATGACCCATTTGCACTTCCAATTTTCAACTCCATGCCCTTGTTTGCATATTTCGCAATGCTTAATGTATTCTTTTATTATTATTAGCCAATATTACTAACACTAACGTCACATTATGCAATTTTATTAACGTTGATTGGATACTAATGAATAGATGGTCTCGTGTGGCTTCACAACGCTTCAAACTATGACATATTAAAATAATCGAGTATAATAACTGAAAGAAAGCTTTTTGTCAACTATCATAAAGCATAAGGTGACTAAATAGAGCAAATTTGACACTAAGGACAAAATATATAAATTTGAAAAAAATGACAAATAAATGTACTTTGACAGGAAAAAAATCACAGTGTATAATAATAATAATACATTTATTTCCTGTTAGACAGTTACAACAATTGTATAGGAATAGTCAGTTAGTTCTAAAATACAGGTATTAAAACTTGGTGCAATAAATAACAAAAAAAGTTAGACATACACGTATAATAAACTTATGTTTGTGCATAGAATTCATTCATGCTATAAAGACATCTGCCAATTTGGTATTTTTTCAACATAGATCTAAAATAATTTATATATTTTATTTCTCTTAAATAAGAGGGAAGCTTGTTGAAAATTTGCAAACCTATGTAGTCTGGAGAATTACGACTTATAGGGTATCTACAGAATGGTAAATAAAATGTATATTTTTGCCTAGTATTAACATTATGTATATCTTTAATTACTTTATGCTCACAACTATTTTTAAAGACATGCATGCACAATTCATATAAAAACACCGGTGAGCGTTAAAATCTTGAAATCTTTGAATATTTCTCTACACGTATGATATTTAGTAACATTGGCTATACATCTGACAATTCTTTTCTGCGATATGAACACATCCAAGGCCAGGGAGGAATTAACCCAAAAGATTACTCCGTAACCTAGAATTACATACTAGAAAGAAGCAATAGATATTTAGCAACAAAACTGCATAAACTCTGATTCTAAAAGTATTTAAATAGGAGACAAATGTCATTAAGAAAACAAATATGGTTGCCATGAAAATGTCGAAGAAATACCACTAGTTGTATTTCCAAAACAAAGAAACATTCACCTCCTTTCACAGTAAACACACATACGTTATTTAAACGTATTGTCAACGTACCATTGGTTGATAATTCGTGTTACGTTACAAAATCAACCATTATTTTATGGTTAGAAAAGTAACGGTTTAACATAACGATTAAAATACGTACTTTTTTAACAAAAAATGTTGGCAAACATTTTGTAACGTTATGTGAACGTTATTTAAAATATTTAAATAAAACTTATTTATTTAAACCTTTATAAAACGTCTGTGTCAACTGATTAATATATTGACATTGAACAAAAACGTGTTTGTAACGTTTTAGAGTAACAGGCATAAGTAATGTTTACAAAACGTATCATAAACGTTTTGCAATTAATAAATATTTCGGAACGATACCAATCCAAAGTAAATTTTATACAATATAATTTAATAAAAAGATATTGCATTTAGAATATATATGTACTTATATATACAAATAACTAGATAGTAATTATTTTTTAATAAACCTCACAAGTGTCAAAAAACAGTACAATTTAAACGTGTATTATACGTTATAATCATTCATTGAAATAAGGAAGCAAATTGCCGTTTTTTACACGTGTCAATTATAATGCCGTTAAACGTTCTATACGAATTTAATAATCTTATGGGTAGATAAAGATCACGTGTTACACACATACCATTTTGAAGTTCTTTTTTGTAAAAGTTTGTCAGTTGCATATTCATCACTGTACTGTGATCCATGAAATATTTCCCTATTGTATTTTGGTAAATATACCTACTTCTATAAGTATTTAATTTTATTTTATTAATATAAGAATATTAGGTTTTTTTACATTACATGTTACAAATAATAATATAATGGAATCTAAATTTATTCCACTATAACTTTTCCTACTTATGTTTCAAAATACTTACAAAGACGATGACAAAATTAGTAAAAGTAGGCGTGTGAATTTTGTACTCGTACATGCCTACGTTAAATTACTTTGTAAAATGGGTAACAATTATTATGACTTGGTAATTTTTCTACTTTATACTAAAATTTAAGATACAGTGTCATATTTCTAATCATGATTGGGAATGATTTAAACTTTTTTATTTCCTTTCTTGACTATCTACTTCCTGGTCATATTAAATGTATATTAGGTTATTATTATTGTTATTATTATTAGCACTATTATTATATTTATAACTATAATAGATTGAACTTAGACATGTTTAAAGTTTAGACTTTCTTTAAATAATCTATATTATCCAATGTAAGTGAAGTTATTGATATGAAACTTGTTCAGACCTAATTTCATTGTTTTTAGGTTCCAATCAGTAGCATAAAATATTGTTTTGGTATTTTTATATTTTGTTTGTATTATGTACGTATTATTATTTATTTAATAAACTATTACTGATATTAAAACCAATTATTTATTGTTACCTACCTAAATTTGAAATTAAACAATAGGTATTGATATTTTCTAATACTCTTATTTATAGGCGTATAGTGAGTTCAACATTCGAGCCACACTATTGGAATATCGATAATAATTATTAATAGGAACAAGATTAAATGAGAGAAGATTTTGTAACTATTTTATTTATATTATATTAATTCCCTGATAATTATTTATTTAATACAGGGTGGTCCAGAATGTACCGTAAATACTAGAGCATATGGCACGTTAAAAAATAAGGGTACTATTTTACATACATTTTTGTTCAAAACTCAATAATAAGAGAGATACAACCCTATGAGGGATGAAATAAAAATAATTTTTTTTAAATGTCTTTCAGATACTCTTGAATAATGGATTCATGAGGTGAGTATATGATATTCGGATAATTAATTTTTTGTAACCACTTATTCAATCACTTATGATTGAGGGGTAGTTTTGGATAGTATTTTTTTTAATTTGAAATTATGTATTTCAAAAAAAATACTTACCACTCAAAACAACGCTTTACTCTTAGGGATGGAATAAGTGGAAACATAAAATTAATTGTACTAAAACCTAAAAAAAGTAAATTCATTATAAAAGTATTATAGTTAGTTAAGTTAGTTAATTTAAAGAAGTGGTTTTTATTTAGCGGTTTTACACGATTAAATGTACCTGATTATTTAGTTTTGAAATATATATATAATACCCTTATTTTTTAACGTACTATCTAATCTAGCATTTATGGTACATAATTCTAGACCACCCTGTACAATGCCACCAGAAGGATCCAAAAACAACGTTGTAATTTACGTTAGTTAAAAACCTTAATAAAATGTCATTATTAAACGTAAAACTTAAAGCTTATTAATACTAGAAATGATCGTTCCACATTTACTAATATTAAACGCTTGTACTTTGGTTATCAGAAACGTGTAAAACCGCGACATTTTTAAGTTGATTGTACGTAAAAAAGGCACGCCTTTTTCAAACGTTGTATGGGCGTTATAAACGTTTTTCTAACGTATATGTGTTTACTGGGTTAGTTCGGCAAAAAGGTTAGGAAAGGTTTTATAGGTTATTACTTCAATACTTAACCGGTATCAATCTCTCACATTGACCCAAGTCAACAATCCTCCACTCTACCATACCGCAGAGAGGGTGCCAATCCTCTCCACGAATATAGCTTATATACGGTCTACCGGCTGCGGGAGTCGAACCCACAGCAATCTAGTCACCTCGATTCAAGTACTGACGCCTTAAACCGCGCGACCACTGACCGATATCAGATATGTATTATAGCTCACCGTCCGTAACTAGCTTTGAGCATATTATGAAGAATTTTATAAATAATCTGAGACATAATATTGAAGTTATTTCATTTGATTGACTTCTTCGAAATATTTTCTGCATTTTGATACATACATTTGTATATTTTATGCCATTTACTTGGAAATAAGGTGACGGTGACGTAAATAAATGTTGTCGTAATAGTAATGGAATTCCAATTCCTTTTACGTATATTATTGTTAGTGAATTTTGGTGACATAACAATCAAAATCTTTTATACATGTTATTGTTTTAATCATGCGCAATGTTTTATCAAATGACATCATACATTGTTGATGAAATAGCTGTTCATATATTATATATACCTAAATAGGCCTGATATTTTACATATACTAGTTCCTTTAGATAATTATGTGCTTCCCAGAATAGAAGCTTATCAGTTCCAAGAGCATGCCGTTTTTGTAAACATGGCAATAATAATAATCTTGTACCTTCTATTGAAAACGTGGTAATTGGTGACTGTAATTAATTAAAAAAAATAATGAATCTTTATCGCAACATTGTTTACTTAACGGCGGCTGCGGCTAAAAGAGAGTTGAAATAAAAATAGACCGCGCTTATCGGTAGACACTACTTACTGTTTAATATAGAGGGATGGCCAGAAGTACGGAATAAAAATCATATCTTTTGAATGAGTTATTTTTTTTAAACGCCGAAACACGTTAACTGATCTTGATTTTTTTCCATCTTTCGGTTATATAATAATTAATTTTTCTTCAACTCCCTAACCTCCAGCTACCCCTACTGTTTCTGAAATAGAAACATAAGGCATGAAAGGGCTCGTTGAAAAGCTTTTAGAAAACCGAATCCAACCATACTAAATAAACAATTTTCAATAACAAGTTTTTTTTTTTTTCATTTAGAAATTGAAACAGCTAGATAATTTACAAAAATAAACTCAATGCCGCAAATGCGTTCGGCGTTTTAAAAAAAATTACCTCATTCAAAAGATATGAATTTTATTCAATACTTCTGGCCGTCCCTGTAGTATACATACAGTGTGTTACACTTCTTACCTTCACACCTCTGTAAAATTGTAGTGGATAATGCGATTTTGATGATTATTGTCTTCTAACTAAAGACTCTTCAGAGGAAGCTGTACAACCTACCACGACGGCTAGTTTACTACTCCACGGTCTTATATGATTTTTTTTCCAGACCATTTTTTGGCAATTCGTATTAGCGATATTTTATTTAAAAAATCTGGCAACGCTGCCTTGTTCAGTGCCCTCTAAAACTTAAATATATCAAGCTCCCTTAAATTATGTGTCACGGGAATTGAGAAGTATATTTTTACTATAAAAGAAAATGTAAAGTGATAAATATTGATAATGAAATTTATTTAGTCATGTAATTATTAGCATCTTATTTTTCTTATTAACAATTCATTTTTATTAAAAGTTTAGTTATGATGCAATTTATACAATTTTAAGGCTATTTCTTGTTGCCCTGAAATTGAATTATTTGAAAATAATTCTGAATTAAACTTAACTAAATCGCATCTCTTTCAAAAAAACATCCGTCAAACCGTATGCACTTTTCTAAAGGCTTTATAATATTAACAGCTTTCCGCAACTCTTCTTCTGTTATTTCTTGACAGTACGATTTTTATTTGATGTAACCAAGTGTTGTACACGTATTTTCAGGACATTTTGTATACGACATACAGGGGCAGGTTCTATGTTTTAAAATAAGAAACAACGACACTACTGACTGGTGGTACACTGGTGGTAAACGAACTAGTTTACCACCTAAAGAGCTTATCCCCACTCCAACCCTATTCGCCAAGCACGCGTGTTGACGCGCCCTCCAAGCGTAAAAACGTGTTTAATTTTAGCATCTACATACTTCTTTATCATGATAGAACTTTAAACAATTTCACGAAATCTATTAGACTTTTATTATAATTTTTTTTTGATATATATAGTATATTGACAAGGATGTTAATGGTAATTTTCACTACATCCATGTTTTTTTTTTCAGGTCCAACCCAAATGGACAATCCTCTACAGATGCACTTCCGCTGGATGTTGTGAAGAAACGGATAAAAGATGTTTACCGTCTAATATAGATGAATTCGAACTGACATTCAGCAATCTCACAGAGACAAGGAGGTACTTCCAGATACCTGTTACGAATCACACGCAGTGCAGTTGCCTGAGTACGGATCATTCGGGAAAGGGTAATATTAAGTGACTTTTTCGCGTGTTACACTACTGTGATTTCAATCGAAAACGTTTAGATTCGATGCCGTTAGACTTTACCGAAAGGGGAAGGCAAGAATCAAGCATTCGTCCCGCTAAAAACAACAGAGAATTCGACTGGCTGTAAGAGTTTTTATAGTGATGACGACGTTGACTGTCAAAAGGTGCGATCTGTCAAAATTTCTTGGTATGATGTGACGTGGGAGATTTTTTTTTCAACTGTGGACTAACAGAAACTAGTTTTATACACTTAAAAAATAGTCTAGTCAATAGTTTCTTGTAAGTGTGTTGTGTGTATATTAAAAAGTTTATTGAGATGTGTTGAATTTTTATTATTATAAAGTCGATTTGAGAAAATATTATATTTTGCCTTATGAGGTATTTTATAGCACGCGTCTGAAATTTGCAGAAACTGAAATTTATTCTGTCTAATAAATGATCGTCGTTCCTTAGAACGTTACATTCATTATACCACAAATCTTCTCAAGATTCAATTGGCAAGGAATAAACAAAATTCCTTAATGTTCCCCAGAGAATATAATCATATTTGTTGAGGCCTGGTGATCGTGATGGTTAACTTTGAGGACAATTGAGGGTACTAACCATTTATTTGGAAACTTAAAATTCAAAAAGCCTCTTACAATAGCACTAAAATGAGGCGGTGCCCCATCATGAATAAACCAAAAGTCGAGTCTTAAGTAAATCTTCGATTAAATCAGGGGGAGTATTCTGCAGAAATTCAAAATAACTGCGCCAGTTAATAGATTTGGCAAAGCAACTGATCCAATCAAATAACGATCAATAATACTGGCTCAAACATTTATCTTAAACTCGCGTTGAAAATGTCTAGGAATTATTGGATAAGAGTTTACATCGGAATATTCAAGAAAGTTGTGAAAATTGATGTGGATGTAGTAGATTATGTTTAAGAATTCGATCTACGAAAGTTCTTGATAATCCAGTTTCTCGTGATAAACGTTTAGTACTTTTCTTTCAACTGTTTGTACAATATTTTCTTCATCTTATACGCTTATTACACTAGGACGTTCTCGGATATAACTGAAAAACTTTCCAGTTTCTCGAGCCTGTCTTTCAATATTAGAAAATGTTTCTCTATAGGCAATCGCTCGATTTGAAATTCTTCTAGGATAGTCTTCCACACTTCTACAGTTTCCTTCACAGAAATCTAGCACAAGTAATATATCAAATTGTTCGCTGAATATATATGTTTTAAAGCTATTTTCAACAACAAACAGAGGCAAAAATAAAATAGCTTTATTACTATCTGTGTGTTTTAAATTAAATTCTGCACCTGCTTTATGCCGGTTCTTATGCGGAACACCCTGTTTATCAGGCAGTCAACAAAACCTTACAAACAACCAAAAACATGTTCTTCCTCAAGACACAAGATATTTTATACCAATGGTTAAGAATGTGTATGTAACTAATTTTTGGACAGGCAGCAAGATTTAGTTGCATAAACATCTTATTGGCATTGCCACAGCAGCTACTAGCGTGAAGCATGCACATTTTTATAAAACCTAGTTGCTGTATAAAAATTATATAATTGTGTTTTAAGAGTACTATATAAAAACTAGATATATTTTAGCAATGAGCTTACAGCATTAATACAACAAACTATACGATTCCAATAAAGCATGTTATAATAATATCTTATAAAAACGTTATACAATTATTCTGCTTTATTTACAAGCCCAAACTATAAAGCTAATGTTCGACTTTCTTTAAATTTTACGGCATATGTCTATTACAACTACCTTTATATTAGATATGCGATGTTATACTTATAATAATAATAATAATAATAATAATAATAATAATAATAATAATAATAATAATAATAATAATAATAATAATAATAATAATAATAATAATAATAATAATAATAATAATAATAATAATAATAATAATAATAATAATAATAATAATAATAATAATAATAATAATAATAATAATAATAATAATAATAATAATAATAATAATAATAATAATAATAATAATAATAATAATAATAATAATAATAATAATAATAATAATAATAATAATAATAATAATAATAATAATAATAATAATAATAATAATAATAATAATAATAATAATAATAATAATAATAATAATAATAATAATAATAATAATAATAATAATAATAATAATAATAATAATAATAATAATAATAATAATAATAATAATATCTCTACCCCTCATTCTAATCACAGGGATTAGCCCAGAAGTCGGAGACTTGTGCAGGAGAGGAGGCGGCATATTATTATTAAGCAGGCCGCATTTGCGCCCAGGAACGACTTACGTTGGTAGGCACTAACCACTATTCAGTGCAGGAATGAGGGAAACCTGGAAAACCTCATTAATTAGGGGGTAGTCAAATATCAACCGGTATCAATCTCTCACATTGACCCAAGCCAATATTCTTCCACCCTACCATACCCGCAGAGAGGGCGCCAAACCTCTCCACGAATATAGCTTATATACGGTCTATCGGCAGCTGGGCTCGAACCAACACCGATCTAGTCACCGTATTATAAACTCAAAAATATCTAATTCATCTAATTTCAGGTACGAATAAAATTTTACTGTGATAAACGAATAAAGTAGGTCGAAAAGTCATAACGCGTCTGCATAGTACTAAAAAATAAAGATACTATTTTCGTTCGCAAAAAATCTGAAAATTTAAATACATGCACATTTGCTACTAAAAAGTATCCCCAGTTAGAATTCTATAATAAAAACTTATTTTTAATGAGCAACGAAAGTTGTTTTTAAGAAAAAAGTCGCATAAAAGTTATTTGATTTTTTTTCAAGACGGACGCTGAAAAACAATTGGAATTAAATGAATAAACATGATGCTAAAATAATAAAACAGTTTTGTCACTTCAGAAGCGTTTAAAATACTTTAATATTATGTAAAAGCGAAACATAAGAGCATTATGATTTGTAAGAAACCGTTTACTAGTGTTAACTACCTTTAAGAAGCAGTTTTGTCGCGCAAAAATATTTTAATACAGCATTTATAAAACAAATTCTATAATTATACAGATAAACAACTTTCTGAAAGAGCTGCATAAATGGCATAAGAACTTTCTTAAAGTAATTTAAATAACTTCTATAAAATACTTTTATTTCTGCTGAAAGAATCTTCTCAAATATTTTTCTTGCGACCACGCATAACGCTTTATAGTCAGTCGTGTAAATTGCTTCTATAGACATTATACAGTAAAATGACCTCCTGAAACAAAAATACTGTATAAGTGCAGACATAAGAACGTTCTGAAAATAATTTTGTTTATCTTGTTGAGATTACATTATTCTCACAGGTACTTTAAACAGCAAAATAGAGGCTAGTCTCAAATGGAACAATAATACAATGACATTGCTGTCATGTAACCGCTATATATCTTTTATATCAATTTCTGGTCTTATAATTTTGAATTATAAGCCTAGTGTGCTACTTGGGATCTTCTTTCCGCGTTCTCCGCGTACCACAGTTTGAGAATCGCTGAGCTAAATCGATGAAGAAATAAAAGAACATAAAGTGATAAACACTTTTGAGTGGCCCGGTTTTTTTACTGTTCAGTGTAGTCTTTTTTTAATTTAACACCCTGTGATTTTAGTTCTATTGGGCCAGATCTATAGTTCGATAAACTTTTGTGTCTTCGCTTTAGAACACCTTGTGTTGAAATATTTAGTTATGTGGTCGTGATGTGAAATTTATCATTTGTGTTTTTCTGAAGTACTTGAACCCGCTAAACCGCATGATACAGTACAATTAAACAACAACGAAAAGTGTGAGTAAATTTGTTATGATTTGGCGTGCTATTTGGAATTGTTAAACCGCAGTTTCTGTAGAAACGATTTGTCATACCGACTCGGGTCATATGTCGGTTGATGAGTAGGTAATTCATATGCCTTATTCCAATTGTCCACGCAGCAGTTTCATTCGGTAAGTTGATAAGTATTTCAGGAAAATGAATAAAAAAGAAAATACGTAAGTGTCTATACATACTTTTAAATGAAATATGCATGTCCTGTGATTACATTATCATACTGGGGTTACTTTCAAATAATTTTTTACGATTCATTATGATATAGGTAAGATGATACAATTAAAAATTTCACACCAACAATTTCTAGCGAATTAGAGTCTTGTATCTTGTTCCGTTACCTCTATAATACACACAACGTCAAAAATCTTGGACCCCCTGTATATAAAATGATTGGATTAAACCTAGTGGTTTTTCTTAACGTAGTAAAAAAGTACATGCACTTAGAGAACAAAAAAGACAATAAAAAGTTGCAGACCATGAACCTTTACTTTATTACCATTGTTTTTACAAATCTGGTCAGTTTGGCAATGTATTCAGCCAAGGGTTCCTTTTAATTTTTATACATTATAATGCCAGAATGTAAAATTTCTGCTTTTACCCGATCAAGAATGACTGCTTTACATGATGGCCATGATGCAGGACATTCTAACATCAGATATCGAACATGTTGGGCATTACTAGATCATCTGTTGTACGAATAATACAGAGGTATAAAGAATTTGATACAGTAGAAAACAGACCACGTAGTGAATGTCCTCGAGCATCTAATGAAAGGGAGAATCGGTATTTGGTCCGTAGACACCGCACATCCAAATCATTGTGCTGCCCATCTCCAGTGGGCGTGAGAGCATAGGGGTTGGCTTATTTACAGACGAAACTAGAATTGGGCTGGTTACTGATGATCTTCGACAAAGAGTCTAGAGAGAACCAGGTGGCCAACAGCGATTTCATTTTTCCCGTGAAGTTGCTTCGTATGAAGGGGGTACCGTGATGTTTTGAATAATGTTCAACCGCCGCATCCCATTAATTCGCATACCACAGAATATGACCAGTCAAATTTACATCGAACAAGTTATCCACCCGCTACGTAATGAATTAGGTTTTGGGTTTATGGACGACAACGTTCGACCACATCGCGCAAGAAGAGTTCAAGAGACACTCAAAGCAGGACATATCAATAGATTAGATTGGCCAGCCTACTCTCCTGATATGAATCCTATTGAAAACATGTGGGATTTCGTTGTTAGTTCGGCAGAACTTTATTTACATAGACCATTTCGGATTAAATTGGATGCAATGATACCGATGAAGCACTTAAAAACACAAGAAGAATTTCACAGAGTACGTAATTTAAGCGTGGGAGAAAGGGTTCAAGTAAGATTCTAAGAAAACAATAAAATGAGCTGGAAATTTGGAGAAGTCACAAGAAAATATGGACTACTCCACTACCAGGTTCAGTTAGACAATGGGTATTCATTAAAACGTCAGATAGACCAAATTCGTTCCACAAAAGTTCCTAAGAAGAAGTGAGTTACGAAACGAAGAATACCAATACCACCCATTGATTATTGCTACCCAAGCAAACCGACCACAAATCCCTCAACAAGCAAGACCGGAACACGGAATGCAACAAGAAGCTCGACGACAACAACTGTCTTGTTTATTTTTCATAGCACTCTAACTTTTTCTATCAGTACATATCATAATCATAAATAATGCAATAGACAGATTGCTATCTAAATTTTAAGCACCCCCTAATGGCCCTCTTCTCCTAATAATATAAAAGATACAATAGCTAGAGCCATTCATAATCATATTCCTCCACCTCAGACTGCAGATGAGTTAATCGTGACGGCAGAAGAGGAATATAACAATATTCCGCAAGAGATCGTTAACGGCTTGATTATTTCAATGCACATACGTGTCAATATTCTATTGGAATGTGGTGGAGGTCATACCTACCATTAGCCAAGTAGAGACCAAGGTATTTGTTACTTCTTTTTGATTTAGTACATTTTGCCAAAAATGTCACACATTTGCTGGTTTTTAATTTTCTAAGTACTCAGTTTATCGAACACATTCTTTTCACAAAAAAAAGATTCCGAAAACAATATATTTTTATAAATGTATTTGGTTTTTCTGACAAAAAGATCTCTTTAACAGGAATGAGGGGGGGGGGTCCAATACTTTTGATGTTGTGTGTACAAATAATTTCAAATTCTGGAAATTTTCATCATCCTTCAAGTAAGCTGAATGTGATTACACTGGAAAATTTTTTGACGTTTATATTACAAAATTTAAACTATACTTTGTGGTTTATGTATAGATTGACATTTTCTTTTAAAGTATTTGATATTTTAATATTTTTTTGACAGTTGGTCATGGAAAGCCCCGGGCATCTATTTGATGAAGGAGAGACCGAGTTTGTATTTATATTGATCTCTCTTTGACCCAATATGTTTAAAAGTACCTGAAGTTTTTATTGAACGAAATCCTCTATATGTATATCCATCAGCCAAATTGGTTGCTCTCCATCCACCATGTATTTTAAACGTGGTGATGTCTGCTCCTGCATCAGCCAGTATCGAAGCAGATGCTCTCCGGAAGCAGTGGCCAGTGTAATTTCCAGCATTCGACAATTTCAGAAATTTTGCATTTTTTTTTTAGGGAAACCCCTTATAAAATTTATACCAACGCATTGTCTTGTACATTTTCCATTTCTATGTCCTAGGAAGAATGTTCAATGCCCAATTGATGGCGGACAAAGAGAGGAATATTTCCGAAACATTTCGATAAGAGTGACTCCTTCGATGTTCCCGTTAGAAATAATAAATTCTCTTCCCGCGTTCAACTTTGTGTTGGGAATCTCTATTATTATATTTATTCTCCCATGTCTATGTTCAAGCTGAAGAAATATTAGTTCTTCATGACGGCATGTTACACTGATACTAACAATCAACACTATCAAGAAATAATTTCAATATTTTCATCGAGTAAGCTGTATCATCTGTTTCTTTCAAATATTACTCAACTTCTGATTTTCTTAAAACACTAGACTTCCTGGATCTATGTCCTTCCGATTTATGTTTAAGAAAAGTAATTAAACTCGAAAATTTCTTATGTTAATATTCTTTTCACTGACAGTGTTGTTCATATCATTGAGTAACGACTCCACAGCATAGAATTCTGGTATAGTCTGGATTTTGTTCAAAATAAGCTAGTAGAACTGCCTCTGTGATAGCAGTTACTTCCTTTTGGTGACTTCAATCTTCAAATAAGCGATACACTTTTTCATATTTGTCTTTGAATTTTGTCGGCAATAATGATTGAATCACGATTTTGATATTTTTCATAAATCACTGACACAACTATATTAACAAATTCCTAATAAACAAAAAACTCGTTTCTATATTAACATTCCTTCAGGAAATTCACTATATTCACTTATAATTGCACAAGAGGTTTGTATTTTACTGGGTAAATTTGGGTTGTTTAAAGAAAAATTGTTGCCTAGCAATTAGATGAGAAAAAAGTCAAATTGCTAAAGAAACAGTTTAGAATTTAAACAACACAAATCTATCCAAATATAATGAATTCAAACATGTAATTCGGGAGGACAATTTAATGAATAATAAATTTACATATCAATGCAAACATTATTTATGAAACACTAAATATAAATACATCTTTATTTGAGCGTACAATTATTAAACACACATTGAAATTCATACGAGGAATACTAATATAGCTACGGGTGACACAGCTAATCGTTTCTGTTGGATATGTTGAAGTTTGTTCTTTTTCCAAACGAATCGATTGAATAATGCTCGAATGAGTCTTTATCAACTTATGAGTATGGTTTTATTGATGTGTTCTTCAATTCCGCTTTTACTTAATTCACTAACTGCTGCCGCTTGATTTAAGTGATTTGTAATTTTGACACGTTCAACATCTATTCCAATGCGTTCTGTTGAGTATTTTGTCCCTTTCGAAATTTTATTAATTCCAATCGGCACATTTTCATACCAACCTTTAGAATGTTTCTTATTCCAATAGGGATTTGGTTTAAGAAATACTCTGTCGAATGCTATAGAAGTGCCTCGAGGCACTAGGTATATTGTAAAAGAAAATGTTACACATTTATTTTGGAGCCAATCAAATGATGTTATTTTAAAACATGTTTCCCAAGTTTTCTCTTGCAGGGTATTGACTTTATGCTACCGTAGCTTATACAGGGTGCTAACGATAAGTTTGATCAAACTTCACCCATATATTCTATTGATGAAAATAATTGGGGTTTGTTATATATAATTATAATTTTTTATTCAAAGCTTAAAATAAGGCAGACAGGGTGTTACAATTTTTTGTTTCCGCAACTTACGCTATTAAAATGTCGTTGCTAGAGAACTGTAATTGTTTATAATAATAAATAGTTAAAAATGTCAATTATTTGTTTTGTAGTTTTAATGTCGTAGTGAGTTTATTGTTTTTTTTTTGTTTTGATGTCTAATGATGTTCTAGGTAAGTAACGAAGCCACTTTGGACTTAATTCATTCATTCCTAATAAAAAAAAGCTATAAAATCGAAACGTAGTATTATGAATTCTAATCCACTAGTGTGTTAAAAGGTCTTTAATGTAACTCTTACAAATAAAGCTTTGTAAAAATAAAAAGAGCAGTTCAAAAATGATTTAAAAATACACTTCCGCTCGGCACTGGAAACCGGTTCACTGTAAAACCTGATAAGGCGTATAATTGGTGACCGGACAAAAAGAATTGAAAAAAAAAATATCAAGGAAAGAAATAAATTACATTTTACAACACTTACTTGTTGTTACTTATTAATAGAATTAATTTTTGGTTTTAATTAGTAAAATAGTTTGACATACCTGATGGTTGTCAGGAGATCCTCGCGGTCATAATACCGGTCCTCCTCGTCCAATCCCCTGGTAATAATGCTTGGATACGCTATACACGATGTCGATATAATTGAGCCTCGTGTATGATCCACCATACTGCTGCGATACGCCATGGACATCCTGGACCCCCATCTCTTCCTTGATTCGGTTTCAAATTTCCTGCGTCACGTCTGCGTTTGCAGTACACTTGCACTCACTGCAAACTGCGGTAAAAATAGCTGCATTTGGCACATGTTTACCGCGAATCGTTCTGCTAAAGCATTTTCAGTTAAATCATAAATTAAATCGATACTGCAAGTTGCTATATAATAATAATACACATTTATTTACCAAAAAATAATAAAATCATGTTGTAGTACATACATATAATAATGTTGAGTATTTACAATAATCGGTAAAAAGGAACCACAAATTCACCTAATGGTGCTCTTCCTGATTCTCTAAAAGCATTTTTTTTACATGAACACTGAAAGTCTGTCTGATCATTTTTTAAATATTATCATTAAGTTTATTCCATAAATGAATTGCATTGAATGAAAAAGACTTTTGAAAGGCTGCAGTTCTGTGCTGTGGAACCCTAAAAGTATAAAGATACCAAGTGTTACGGTGGTGCGGAGCTAATAAAAAATATTGTTTAATGTAATGAGGTTCACCGGTTTCAAAAACTTTGTATAGTAGATTATATGTATGAAGTAAGCGGCTATTTTTCATATTTAAAATGGAATGTTCATTTAGATGTGGTGTAATATGATGTCGATTCTGCACTTTCTGAATGAGACCCCAAGATTTTTGACATTTGAAAAACTAATGTAAAAACGCATCACAAAAAAGTTAATACAATAAATAATCGAATATTTGAAATCGCCTGGCAAGCGGCTACAGTAGTCCAGCGATGTAAAGCTTGAAATTCCTAGAATTTCAATAATAAGTTGGCGCATACAATTTTAGTGGTTAAAAAAATAGATGTAATCATTATATTGAATGCATCTCACATTTTCATGTCAAGGCCAAATCACTTGGACTTACTCGTATTAGTTTTACGATATTATTTTAGAAACTTTGCCATTGTTTAGTAATATTAATGATTTTGCACTAGTTAAAACACAAGTTATTTTTATGCTATTAATAGCATGACGTAGCAAATAACGCATATTTCTACTGTAATAGGTACCACCCACAGCAAAAGTAGAGTTTTGAGTAACCGCAAAAAAAACCATTTTTTCACCCGTTTTTGCGTAGTGTGTAGAAAGAACGGGGAAGGTTATCCAGATGTCTCCGTGGGCTTAAATTGATCGTCATGAAAAATCTAGGTGAGCATAATTCGATTTTTTCAATATTTGTCCGACTTACCCCTACTTAAGGGGTGGAAAAGGGTCGATCAATTTTGGTAAAAATTGGCGGGAACGTGAATGGCAAGGAAGAGATCAGGGATGTTCTTCCAAAAATGCTCAAGGTGAAAAACACCCTCCGCGTGGGGGTAAAACCACCCCTATTGCCGAAAACCGGCGGCAAATGATGTTCCCTTCATGTATTGCATTTTTTGTGCCACTCTTCCTTATAACTCCAAATTATATGAAATACATGCCCCCATAATTCGTTCTTCTGTCGGATTCTAGTCAGTTACCCCTACTGAAGGGGTGGAAACCACCCCTAAAACAAGAAAACAGAAGAAATGGTCACCAAAATCTAGGTAAAAATTGGCGGAATTCCACATGGCAAGGGTAACATCAAGAATGCCCTCTTAAAAATGATCAAGGTGAAAAACACTCCCCGCGTGGAAAACCGGCGGCAAATGATGTTCCCTTCATGTATTGCATTTTTTGTGCCACTCTTCCTTATAACTCCAAATTATATGAAATACATGCCCCCATAATTCGTTCTTCTGTCGGATTCTAGTCAGTTACCCCTACTGAAGGGGTGGAAACCACCCCTAAAACAAGAAAACAGAAGAAATGGTCACCAAAATCTAGGTAAAAATTGGCGGAATTCCACATGGCAAGGGTAACATCAAGAATGCCCTCTTAAAAATGATCAAGGTGAAAAACACCCCCCGCGTGGAGGTAAAACCACCCCTATTACCGATAGCACGGAGACGTCTGTACAACCTTCCCCGTTCTTGCTACACACTATGCAAAAACGGGCGGATTTTGCGGTCACTCTTTAACCTTAACTTTGGTTGCATAAAATTATGATTCATGCGACAATAATTTTGTTTTCCACAATTAGGTATATTTACCGTTAGTACATTCCAAACAAGTCAAAAGGACGGATGTAAGTAAATAATATAGAGTGTCGTTACAAAATTCATATGTCCTTTAAATGTATTTAAATTATATTCAATTGTTAATATTTCTTTCAGCTAAAATATCTTAAAATAAAGAATAAGCTACTGCTAATGATGAAGACAAATTTTATTAAAATGCAAAATCGAGTTCCTCATTCAATTTGATGCTAATTTGTGCTATGTTTATTTATTTTATTTTAATACTACTTTTTAACAGTGGCGGCTCGTCGTATGAAGCAACTGGAGCCGAGCCTCACTGTAAAAGCTGGCTTTCACACTGTATATTTTAATACCCGCTTGAGTGTTAATATTTTTATTTGTATTTTGAATTTCCAATGGTTGATTAGTCGCTACTACTAAATGTGATTTCTTAAATATTCTCAAAATTAGATGGTAAGGTTTTAAGGACAAGGCAAGTATTAATTTAAAGTAAATAAAAAATAACTTCATTATAGGGTAAAACTACATTTAACATACCTAATATGAATATATGGTATTATCGACAGGCTCATCGATAGGTAATAATGAAGCTTTCTCATGATATTAATTATAGATTGCATTTCCCTTCAACTAAGTACTCGTTTTGCAAATTTACGCAATTTAAAATTCTGAATATGCAAACTTGTTTAACTGTTTACTCTATTTTTATATATTTTTAGGTATTAATAATATTGTGTGAAACTAACTACTCAGTGGACAAAAGCCCCAACCTGCGTTCAATTACACCCACAATATCTACCCATATATTCCTTATTATTAGCTTTTGTAACATTTTTTTACGGTTTTAGAAAGGTATTTTAAGCTAATATATTGAATGGAGCTTTGTCTGTGGAATTGTTCATTAGCATACCTAGATGTTTGGTATCAGAGAACATACATGACTTCATTGATAGGAATTGTAGGAGATTTGATTTATATTAGCTTAAAATACCTTTCTAAGACAGTAAATAAATGTTTACTCTAAATCCAAACGTTTTTAATAAAAAGTTGAAAAACGTACGGCGTTTAGACGATTAATTTCGTAATTTAGAAGTTCAAAAAACGGTAAAAATATACAACCAATTTGAAATGGTATTTTCGAAAACATACAAATTGTTTTGCTGCAACAAGTGTTTCTGTTTCTGTTTTATATAATGTGTTTATAGTGTTTAAAAATATTTTGTTAAAAGTGCAGGCAACAAAAACGAAAATTTGGCAGCTTTGTGGGAGGCTACCTACCTTGAAAATTCGTTTTTAGATCTTTTCATATTTTTTAGTGCTCTTAAATGAATTAGGAATTATTACCTCAAAGGTGACGTTAAAACTTATTTCTATTTATTATATGAAAATGGGCTGGGCCTCACCTCTAGCAGGCACCACGAGCCGTCACTGCCTTTTAACTAAGTCTAATTACGGTTGCAAAAAAAATAATTGATTTGAATTTAGCGCAATTTCGTTACATCAACATGTTTCAACATGATACATTCATCTTAGCTATACATTTTTTTGCATGGAAGCATCTGTCTCTACTAACTATATCTGTTTCATACCATTGATTCATTATCATTATCTGTATGTAGTGGACACGATAAACACGAATAGGCTAGGTTATAGCCTTGAGTAGGTGTACAGTTACGATACAATTCATGGTCTTACGTAGATGCTAATTTATATTTCAATTAAATTTCACGCCACTATATAGACTTGGACGCATACGTTTGACTGTTGTTGCTATTGCGTCATTGTCCGAGTCTACGCGTGTCTACTGTCTACGCGCCGTAATACATCATGACTCATACCCTATATAACGGTACTCTGAATAAATTAGGAGATAAATGTCGAAACTTCTGTAAATCGGAAGATGAGTAGGTACCAATTTATTTTGTACAATATCGTCATTTGAGTATGCATCGCGTCACCTTTAACATTAAGTTCTCGAAAGCATTTGTCTAATATGTACGATTCCTTTGAATTGTTAGGGTAATATTACATGACAAAGAAAGGTAAACACCCATTAAATATGATATTATTATTTTGATATTTTTTCTCTTCGTTAAAGTAAAACATGATTTCATTTTCAGGTTTACCTGTTAAGCTTTTTGGGAATTTGCTTTGACGTAGGTAGCATTCTCTATTAAAAATTTCTGGTCACACATGTTGTGAAGCATACAACATATTTACAGTTGATTATACCTAGAGTAAGCAGATTTGGGCAGATTTTTCAGCTTAGTGGCTTAGAGAGGGGGCGGATTGTTGGATTGCGCGAGCTGGTTTGTCTTCGACATAAATTTCTAGAAGGACTGCCAGATTCTTACGTATTATATTACGGTGTTGACAGGCGTAGACTCAGGAAGACCATTTACACAGAGCGAGAGACACCGGCCATCGCAAAGTAACCAGAAAACGTAAAGATCATCGATTACGACTTTTAGCCAACAAAACCAGTGGCAAAATTGTAGGTGAGCATTATAGTCTTGCGGTAGTAAGGTTGAATCCTTTGTATAGATAATTGCAGCGATCTTCCTAGTACTAGTAGGTCTTCTTCAATTTCGTGTACAAAATAGCTTCTTCCAACTCAGGTGAACTAACAGTCAAATGTTTTCCAGGAATGTGAAATGCCACTATGTTTATGTTTATGGAAACTCAGTAAATTACATTGTTTTGGAAATATATGAAGACCATATTCGTTGTTTTTTAAATTAAAGTAAACTTAAACAATTTATTGACAAATTAATGTACATGTGACGTCAGATGTACATTTTTAACATGCGGCAACAGAGCAATAGCATGCAACTTGTCTTAGAATAAAATAAATGAAATGCAGTACTGTATAAATAGAGACAGATATAGTGCCTGTAAACATCATTTGTCACTTCCGTCTATAGAAATAGAGAGGAGAACGAGCTTCGACGATCCACATTTCACTAGGACGTTACGGGCGCTGCCATTTTGAAATCATGTACGTCACACTTTTAAGTCAAGATGTTTACAGATAACGGTCGGACGGGAGACTGAACGTTTCGTATTTCGAGCTAACTAAAAATTTCAAAAGTATATATTATTTGTTCATATTTCATTTAAAATTTAATGTGTTTCTAAATACAAATTTTAAAACGACATGATAAAATAATATTTTCAACCCCCTTCGTATAGATGAATTCAAAATGACAGCCTCCTGTATTACTAAGGTCGCGCATCTTGACGCTCATTCTCCCCTCTATTTCTCTGATTGTCATGCATTGTTGCCAGCTGGTAAAAATGTACGCGTGACGTCATGTTGTTTTAAATAATTAATATCTCTCATAAAACTGCATATTAGTCCAAATCCTATGACACGTATCCAATGTTTTTTAGAGTACTCTCTAAAAATGCAAAATACCAAATTTAGTGGTATTCCCCATTGGACTATTCTGAAATGTAACTGACTCCGAAAGATGTTGAAAAACATTTCTGAACATTCTTGGATTTGTAGTTGGATGATTTGGAAATATTCCCATATAAATTCGCCCAGCATTCTTTTTATTAGCGGTTTTTTCGTTAAAAAATCAATAAGTAAACAAAAAATAAAATTCAACACTCTGTATCTTGAAAAAAAGCTTTTCAGGACCCATATTTATAGGAACTTTCAGTCTCAAAATTAGGCCCTCTAAGTCCTGCTATTTAAAAGGGAGACACACTGTATACAGGGTGGTCGCGATGTAATGGGTCAAAATTCATGACTAGATTCCTGACGTGAAAATATTGCGATTTAGACAAACTCACCTTAGTCCAAAAGTTGATACTTACAGAGATACAGGGTGTTTAATGCAAAATATTGTTTTAGATTTTTCTTAGTTATTTCATAATAAATGCTCATATCGAGATGAAATTTTGGTGTTACGGGTTTTCTTCGAGAAATTGAAATATATCCATGGTTTGCTTGTAGCTCATAGAGAGCGCCACCTGCGCTATCAAAAAGTATAGCTTTTTTGTGTGAAAGAAGTTGTAAAATCAGAATTTGCTACCTGAGAATTAGATTTTTGAAATATAAAAAAGTACTGTGGTTTTCAACGCATTCGACCTAATGCAGGTGGCGCTCTCTATGGGCTACCATAGATATATTTCAATCTCTCGCCTCAGAAAACCCCTAACACCATTTCATCCCGATATGAGCATTTATTATTAAATAAATAAGAAAAAACTAAAATAATATTATGCATTAAACACCCTGTAACTCTGTAAGTATCAACTTTTGGACTAAGGTGAGTTTGTCTAAATCGCAATATTTTCACGTCAGGAACCTAGTCATGCATTTTGGCCCATTACATCGCGACCACCCTGTATAATTCGTTTTGTTAATAAAATGCCATCGTGAAATAATGCAGTTTTGCAGCATTCTTTTTTTTTCAGTGCATGGTACTCTCAGTTGTAGTCTTTTGCTTTGACCTTGCAACGTCGTGCATGCTACTCGTATTCTATAATTATGGGATTCCTGAAAAATATCCATGTGTGGATCACGTGTTCTGAACATCTATATTTAGATTTCACTACAATAATTAAAGTTGGCGTTTTTTCTAGTACGTGACTTTAATAAGAATAAATAATAATGCGGCATTATTACTTATAATCGTGGAAATTCAAGGCGCCACACTTAAAGTGGTTTCTGATTTGAATTATTCATTGTTGTAGTCATCGGTCACTTTATATTCAATTTAAATTTGTTCTAAAATTGTTGACTAAAAATTTTAAAATTCCCCTTGCTTTACACGAAGATCCAGGGTGACGCATAAGATATTTCCTAAGTACTAGAAACTAGAACAGGTTTGCCAATTCAGTGATCGCGAGCTGCCGGTAGCTTATGTGGACAACTTACGATAGTTCAAAGGTATACAGGGTGATCAAGAACTTATCAAAAAAAAAAAATGTTGAATGTACATGGGCCTCTAACAAATACAATTTGTGGTTTTAATTAATAAAATAGTTTGACATACCTGATGTTATAACAACATTTTGGACCAACGTCTTACCCAGATAAATTTAAATTGTGACAAATCACATCTTGTGAAATTTCTTACAAAAAATACTGTTTTAGTCTAGTCCGCTGATTAAGTTTGATTCTGGGAAATCATTGTTGGTTGTGAATGAAAGTAAATTGCATGTGGAGTTCTCATGTTTGTAAAAAGTTAAATTCTCTCAGTTTTTTATTCAGACAACTTAGATCGTTAGTTTCTGATTCCATTATTCTCTCGTTATATTACGGGCACGTGTATTCCTTGTCGTCATATGGGATTGTTTGTTGGGGAAACGGTTCGACTGTTGATATGGCTTTTCTAGCCCAAAAAAACATCATGCGTTTAATTGCCCAAGTGCCGAGAAGAGCTACATGTAGGAATATTAAAACTAAATACAAGCTATTAAACCAGATTAGTAAATTTAGATAGATTAATTTTTATTTTAGATAATTATTGAATAGAGCTTTGTTTGTGGCATTGTTCATTAGCATACCTTGATGTTTGGTGTCAGAGAGCATACATATGACTTCATTGATAGGAGTTGTAGGAGATTTGATTTATATTAGCTTAAAATACCTTTCCAATACAGTAAAAAAATGTTGCAAACGCTAATAATAAAGAATATATGGGTAGATATTGTGGGTGTAATTCAACGCTGGTCGGGGCTTTAGTCCGCAGAGTAGTTAGTTTCACACAATATTGTTAATACCTAAAAATATATAAAAAAAACGATTACATAAAGGGTAAAAATTTTTTCAGTAAATAAGTAGGTAATTAATTGACAGGTTAAAAACACTTATGACATTGTCGATATTTAATTTCAAATAATTTTAATTAAATAAAAGTTTATAGTTAGATATTTGACTCAACTTAAAGCCGTTTGTCACTATACAATATTATCTGAGAAAAATATTAAAAAATTAATTTGAAAATTATTTTTAAAATATCCTGTAATTGCAAGTGGGAGATTGGGTATGAAATTTATAAAATAATTACTAAGAAAATTATTTTCAACTTGTTCTACTTTCGCGGTGAAATCGACGCAGAAATATGCGCATAGCGTAGGTATTTACATAATTTGGCATTTTAAATTTTCAACCTAACCTAACTTTAACCTTAATTCTGTCTATTTTGTTTTATAGGGCAATCCAACGAACTGTCAAATCACTTTAAAAATGGCGGCTGTAGGACAAACAACTCGACATATGACAAGCAGAAATTTGTGATTTTGTGTAGAACTGTGTGTTTGGCTCATTATATTTTATACCAAGGATAATTCAGACTATCATAATGGTTTTGTTTTGTTGTGCGAGTCTGCCATGTATAAATAATTGTTAAAATCAAATTACGTACCTCTGTAATAGTTTACTAATAAATTATATATAACTGTCAATATTGTTATCAATATATTTTTTTATTAATATTATATATAGTATTCTCCAGGATCCTGAATTGCTAGGACTGGCGGGGGTGTAATTATACTACTAGTTGGAGAGAAAAAAGAACTTAGGTACCTATTTAAAAATAATATATTTAAAACTTGTACACTGTATTTAATTTTTTCTTGAGTTAGGTCTTGCTGTTTTATTGCACTAAGCCACTTTTGCCGTCTTATATGAGAGTTCATTGAGATCAGTTCTGTCTATAATTCAATGCAGCAGGAATCCTAAAAAATCTAACTTGATCTTCTCGCTGTCCTCTACTCCAACAATTCATAACACAACAAAACAAAACCATTATGATAGTCTGAATTATACTTGGTATTCCGAAATAGGTATAAAATATAATGAGCAAAACACACAGTTCTTCACACAGACCAACAACTAAAAGTTCTACATAAAATCAGAAATTTCTGCTTGTCATATGTCGAGTTGTTTGTCCTACAGCCGCCATTTTTAAAGTAATTTGACAGTTCGTTGGATTGCCCTATTATATAAACTAGTTATTATAGTTAATAAGTTGTTAATCGTATTTCGTGTTTTGGTGCAACGAATTATGTCGTGGTCTAGAAACGAAGTGGCAGTTTTGCGTAACGAAAGATAATAACGTGGAACTTTGGTAAAACTAGGCGAAAGATATAAATACTTGTATACACTTAACCTACAAACTAATCTAAATAGCTTCTTTTTTTATTCTGATGATCCTAGTCAGGACATTAAAACAAAATTATTAAATAATTGTATTGCCATCAGTCCTTGACCCCTGTGCAAAATTTCTGATCAGACTTCTTGAATTTGGTGAAAATTACGCTGAAAGATTCCGTTACATACATACATACATACATAGAGGTCAAGCTAATAAAAGCGTTTTAAAAAGTGCCTTGTGTATTGGCCGAGACAAGAAATCTTGTTTTGTTTTATTTTGTACAAGAAAAGAGTTTCTTTGAAGTCTTGATTTTGCTGGAACTTGCAAAACATTGTTTTGTATTACCAGTCCTGCACATGTCTTGTTTCGCAATTCTGCAAGACTCTTGCATGATTCTTGTTATTACGAATTTGATAACAGTGGTGGTTACTCTCAGTCGACTACGGTTTCCCTCGGAGCTCACACAAGTATACAGGATGTCTTTTAAATAGAGTGACAATATGTGACTGCAGAAAATAGATGTTGTTTGGCAAAGAATGCGAATTTACATATGTAGCATTCTTTCGCAATGGTTACATATTTTGTGATAATACCACGCCATACGTTACCTTCACCTTAGTAGGAAATAGATTTATTGCTGTCATCAAACCGCAAAGTGGGAAATAATTTTACACGCTCGGTTCCAGAGTTTACTACATAGTTAATCGTGTGGCGCAAGGAAATCTAACCGTCAATGGGAAATAATGTTGTAGTGGTTGCAGTTTCTTATTTTTAGATCTTTAACGTTTCCTACGTGGCCAGTTCTGTTTACAAACCTTTTTCCTGCGCTGCTTGTAGACATTCGTTCAATACCATATTTGGAAAATACAGATCGTAAAAGTTTATTTTTTGCGGACAAGGTTAATTTTTTAATTAAATGCTTCAATAGTACCTTTGTTCTTGTTAATATTGGAAATATTTAAGTAATCAGGGTGGCCTAATTTCGTTATAATTGCAGGGTATTTCAGAATCTGCAAGAGATAAAATAATGTAGTTTTCACAACAATAGACTACTTTTTACAAAAACTTAAGATACGGTAATCAGAATTATTATAGACCTCTTCGTTTTTGAGTAACAGGGCGAAATATAAAAAAATGATGATTGATGGATTGTTCGCATTTCAGAGAATAGTTGAGAGTCGATTGCTTTTATGCGAACATTGTACAAAACAACCCAAACCAATGAACAATACTCAAGTTTAGAGCTGTGTTAAATACACAGTCAAAAGTTTTGGACCCCCTATACAAGGTGTCCCATAATATATGGTTAATGGTATATTAACCACATATTCTTTGGACAAAAATAATGCGATTTTTCTTATGCCATTTTTTATTTGGACGTCTCTGTTTCAATATAGAGAGTGTTAAAGTTATATTTTAAAAAACTATTTTTGTTAATATTCTTATTGTTTTCTAAGATACACACTTGAAATTTTGCACGTACTTTTATCTTATGGCGGCATACTTATCACGTAATTTTGGTGAAAAAAATCGAAGGGTGAATGGAGGTAACTGAGGGATGCAGTACCCTCCATCCTCTCCAATTATTTATAAGTACGCCTATGCAGCTTTTTCTTGAAATATCAAACGTAGAATTTTCTTCTGATCATTTTATCTCTTTTGTAATTTTTTGTTTAAATGCTTCGTTTTGAAGAAAAACCATTACGGGTCGCCACTCTACTTCTAAGGCAACGTGCTGCCCGTCTCCAGTGGACGCGATAGCATAGGGGTTGGCTTTTACGCCAGTGGCGGTGGGTCTTATTTACAGACGAAACCAGAATTGGGCTGGTTACAGATGGCAATCGACAAAGAGTCTGGGGAGAACCAGGTCGTCAAAGCGACTTCATTTTCCCCGTGAAATTGCTCCGTATGGAGGGGGTATCGTAATGTTCTAGGGTGGAATAATGTTCGACAGCCACATCCCATTAATTCGCATATCACAGAATATGACCAGTTAAATTTACATCGAACAAGTTATTACGCCCATTATCTACCCCCTACGTAATGAATGAGCTCGACCACATCGCGCAAGAGGGTTCAAGAGACACTCGAAGCAGGACACTCTCCTGATATGAATCCTATTGAAAACATGTGGGATTTCGTTGCTAGAGCCATTCATAATCATATTCCTCCACCTCAGACTGCAGATGAGTTAGTCTTCGTGGCAGAAAAGGAATGGAACAATATTCCGCAAGAGATCTTGTTACTTATTTTTGATGTAATAAAAATGTCACACATTTGCTGTTTTTTAATTTTCTAAGTACTCAGTTTATCGAACATATTCTTTTCCCAAAAAAAGATTCAGAAAACAATATACTTTTATAAATGTATTTGGTTTTTCTGACAAAAAGATTTCTTTAACAAGAATGAGGCGAAATCCAAAATCTTTTACGTTGTCTGTAGTTCAATAGCACAGCATTATCACGAATCACCACTTTATCTTATCACAAATCCCAACGCTTCAAGACTTAAAGAGTCAAAATACCAGCAAAGAATGTCCCCCTTTAATCTAAAATCGACAGGTCTGAGCGTTTTTCTACAATCTTGACCCAGTTCCTGAAAATGACTCTGTTTCGTTTTCATCTGCCCACACTGCATAATGATATAACAGTTGCATGTTGCATACTTATGTTTCTGAGAAAATTATCTATAATGTATATTTCTACACTTCCCATAAAATAGCATATTAATGTGATAAAATTGGAAATAGCAATTTTCCCTCTTAGTTTCCGAGATACTAAAAACGCGATTACTGATTGCAGACACATCCTTGCCTCATTTCGATGAGCAGTTCTATTTTTAGATCATCGCCCACTTCCTTTCATATAGGTTTTATACGTAATGATGCACACTGATTCAACAAACATATTATTACCTATTATATTTGTTGATAAGAATAAGTGTTTCTAGAATCCATAAAACATTTAGAACAATAGACTAATTCTCCGCAATCTGTAACTTGTAAATAAAACTTCGTAGTCCTCTGTTTTACTTTTAGTGTATTTTTAGATACACGAGTTATGAATAATTCTTCAGAACTCTAGGAAGGTCGACATGCATTCCTAGGTTTCTATTAAGTATCGAGTAAAGTAATTGTTATTACTAAAGCAAAAGCTCATATTTCGTTCGCAAATCTAACGTCCGGACTTGGCGGCTACCTTAATATTTAAATCTACTTTATTTATATTAAATAAATTTTATTAATTTACCTGCAGGAGCTCGATTCTTATGAGAAAATTCTTGACCATTCTCATTGTAGTTATTTTATTAGATTTATGTGGAAGATTAACGCATACTTATTTAAATGTTACAATAACTTTAATATCAGTGTCAACACAAAATAGTGAAATACAAAAAGATACACTTCTTATATATATATATATATACTAGGTGACTCGGCAAACGTTGTTTTGCCATATGAATTATTTCTAGTACATATTTTGGTAGTTAAATAAAAAATAACTAACTTATTTAAGTGTGTGGAGATGTGGTATATGACTAAAAGACTCAAAATTAATAATAAATTTACTTGAGAATTACACTTAGAAGGTAAAATGATAATTGTAAACGTCACTACTACGCTCGATTCATACACAATAATAATGGTCGAAAACTGTGTAGGGAGTGAGAGAAGGCTTATTGTGTGAGAGATACAGGAGACCGGCTTCGTTCTCATCCCTACTCCGTACTGTTTACTGGGTGAGAAGTGACACCGGTAGATGCTTGGCGGGGATAACTGCTCTAGTGATAATCGATCAGTTATCGACCAGGGTTAGAAATGATTAAATTACTAAAATAATAATTAAAAAATAGGGGTTTGTGATAGAAGGATGAAAATTAAGGGTTGTATGTATTTTTTAATGCCACATCATAAAAAAAATAAAAATAAAAAATTTTGTCCAAAAAAATAAAAAAAAATTGTTTGGGGTGGACCACCCTTATCACTTAGGGGTATGAGAAATAGATTACAACCGATTCTCAGACCTCCGAATATACATATAAAATTTCATAAAAATCGGTAAAGCCGTTTCCGAGGAGTATGGCGTCTAAAACTGTGACACGAGAATTTTATATTAGATATACAGTGCTTTCGAAAAGTACCTAATAAATTAATTATTTTTGAAATTGAGAAGTTTTCGAAAAAAATATCCCTGGCACGTCGATTTTGTTTTTAAAAAATGCACTTTTTGACATACGACCCACATTTGTGACGTCATCGTTGTTCGAGATATGACGTCATCGACAATTTTTTTAAATGGCAACTCCTAATTTTGACCATGCCATTTAAAAGAGCGTGTCGTTCTACATACATACATCATGAAAAATTATGGCATTACATAACAAAAATTTCAAGAAAATAACGTTTGAAGATTTTATAATTTAATTTTCACAATACTGAAAATGATAATGATTATGTAAAAAATCGACTTAATAAAATGTTCAAATTGTGCACCGTTGGCTGCCTAACAGTAACCAAGACGATTAATAAATTCATTTTGGACATTATCAATAACTTCAGGAGGTATACGATGTATCTCGTGGCGAATTCTTGCTTTGAAATCTTCTAAATTAACCGATATAGTAACATATACTCTGCGTTTAAGTATCCCCACAAGAAATAATCTAGGGGTGCCAAACCAGGCGATCTGGCTGGCCACTCAATCGGCTCCCTTCTCCCTATGCAACGATTCGGGAACAGCTCATCTAAATAAGCACGGACAGATGTTGCATAATGGGGAGGTGCACAGTACTGTAAAAATTAAATTTTAAAATCTTCAAACATTATTTTCATGAAATTTTTGTTATGTAATACCATAATTTTTCAAGATGTATCTATGTAGAATGACACGCTCTTTCAAATGGCATGGTCAAAATTGGGGGTTGCTATTTAAAAAAATTGTCGTTGACGTCATATCTCGAACAACGATGACGTCACAAGTATGGGTCGTACGTCAAAAAGTGCCTTTTTTATAAACAAAATCGACGTGTCAGGAGATTTTTCTAAAACTTCTCAATTTCAAAAATAATGAATTTATTCATTACTTTTCGAAAGCACTGTACAATCACTTTTGTGCCTGCATTATTAATATTTAAGAATAACATACACAGGCTCAATGAAGGGAGGTTGAACTTTGTACTATAAACAAATCATGCATGTGTAGAGACTAGTCTACTATTTTATTTTTGTATATATCCAATATATTTCCCATAACATTTTGGGGAATTATTATCAACATAAAATATCCAATATATTAATAAATGTAATGTAGCGCAGATGAAATCCTACTTTAAAGTTTCTTTAGTGGAAGAAAATTTTCTCGCCAATGTGAACTAAGTTTTATAAAAAAGAAGTAGTAACTCTAACTAATAGTTTTAAAATTAGTTTGAATACTTTCAAAGATATTTCGTACAAATTTGGCACAAAGAGGTCCCCGTTCGCATCTCATATCGGATATGCCGATATCATTAGGTAAAACTACTGTTTGTATGTTATCATGCAACTTTCTAAATAACATAATTCACACATTTCAGGGGTAAGAAAGCGGCGACATAAATGTTTAAGGTGTTTATTGAAAAGTAAAGAACCGTTGAGGTTAAGTTAACAATATTTGGTAAAGAAGGGTTTCTAACGAAACTGATAAAGATTCCGTCAAAAATAATTTCCTAAAAAAGTCGCAAATGGTATTTCTCGAAGAACTGGTCCCCTTTTCCGATTCTATGTGCAACACCTATGCCCAGTTTAAAACGCTTTTACAACCTAAATCGCTAGTGGAATGTGAATAAATATCACAGTACTAAGAGAAAAGTCGAGATATTGAGATTGTTCCATTATATTGAGAAAAAAGTCAAGACAATAAAATTTTTCTTATTACATTGAGAAATAAGTCAAAATATTGAGAACAATCTCAATATTGAGTTTAAAAAATAAAAAGTAGTTTGACAGTAAGGTGCTTTCATATATTTGCTAATTATTATGAATTTATTTTTAGACTGCCCAGATAGCAGAGATTGCGCCGAAATACAAATAGTGTGAAAAAAGTGGTCATAAATAAAGCATTATAATGAATGTACTTTAAAAATGTTTTCTAAGTACGCCACTTCCAGCATTTAAATTTAAGAATACATTTGAAATGCATTTATTGCACACAAATATTCTTATACTGGTTTACTATACTTACTAAATACAAAAAAAGCATTACCAATAGGTACAAATATTGAGGTACACAAAAGTTGCTTAAGAATTGCAATCTAAAAGCCATTAATTCCGGGTGCGCTAATTATGTGCAAAATTCCCGCTTGCAGTCGGCAATGTTGCGCAGAATGTAATCAGCGCAGTCATGGCGCAGTCTTTCTCAAAACGGTAGCCAGCCGACATCCTGTCGTATTGTATTTTGCTTATTTCGCACTAGTGCTAGTGTTTACATATTTAATTTTATGGTGCAGATGCAGCGCCAAGTACTAGCTTCAGTTATATAAAATCAAAATCTAAAGTGGTCTGATGGCTGATGATCAACATGAGCCGAAGGTATGTATATTTAATTCTATTAATTTGCTAGAGGTGCATTATATATTTAAACAATGGCGTCTTCGGCCACTGGTTACTGGCCATTGTAGTTGAGAGCATGGCGTCAGGCAGGGTGGTGTGACTGCTGTGTAGACACTGTCATTTTGTATTGTCCCAAGTTTCTGAGTAGATACAGTTTTTACATTTTATAATTATTTACAACGGCGTAAAACTCTCCAATATTAACAAAAAATATTCTATCCCCCTATTTTCGAGGGTACTGATCCCGAATCTGAAGTCAGCTTTCGGCGGTCGCACGTAGTTTTCGAAAAAAAAATTCAGATTCAGTTATTTCTTACCAAAAAGACAATGTCATGAAATTGTTTTTTGGCTATCTATAACTGATACAGATTTGATCTGCCAAAATATCTCTGCCATACACTTTCTGACGATAGTCACTGCTCATAAAATTTGTATATATTTTTTCCAGTGTGCAATGTTTCAAGTGATTAGGGACAAGGATATGGAATTGAAAAAATGAATGAATTAATATAAATCGAACAGGATAAAACAATAAAGAAATTTTTTGACATATAGTAATACAAAAAATTTAGTACTGGGTGAGTATAATTTCTTTTTATCTTGTTTGAACTAGAAAATAATTTGGCTATACCTATACAGTTTTATAAAAAAAATACTTGTTTGTACTGTAAAATTGTAGTTGATTATAAAGAATTATTAAAACACCTTTCTTTTATATTTAGTTGCTGTTCGAAGAAATCCATTAGCTAGAAATGCAACAGAGAAGGAGATTGAAAATGTTATAAAAGTATATAAGAAATATTTGTAAATAAATAGGGAAATATATTTTTGTTTGCTTTATTTTTGTCCTGATACTTATATATATATATATATATATATATATATATATATATATAAAGAGTAGAAAGTATATTCATTTATAGAAAAAAAAGTACAGAAATGGTGCTACATAAACATATAAAAAAATCACTAAAAACGCGCAATCTGTGCGAAATAACGATGCTTTAAAAGTACCTTATATGTATTTCATATTTTTGCTGACGTAATAAGAACTGCTTTTAAAGTGCTTCAAATGCACTTAATTTCAGCAAAATGCGCGCGCATACAGCTTGTGAACCACTACTTAAGGAGTATTTTCTAGGCTGACACTGGGGTACTTGCCAAATGAATTTCGCCTGTACTTTACAAGTATTTGGATAATATTAATAAGTGCTTTATTGGTACTTCTGAAGCTATTTTGGCTATCTGGGTGGGTACTTATGTACATGTACTTATTAGTAGGCCTCGAAGCAAGATCAGGGCAAATCCTCACAAAATAATTTGTCATGTAAACATATACAATAATTATCTGCTAACTGAAACAGATCTGACACGTGCAGTTCGTAAATTAAAATCGGCACGTAGGTACTGAGCATTTATTTTTATGGCTACAGTTAATTTGTTAGCTATGACAACCAAATAATTGGCGAAAAAAAACATCAGCCAAGAGTTTACTGCGACGGAAAAGTTTTGCCAAAATTGAATCTATAAACCTGCTCACAATTTATAGCAATGGGCACAAATAAACATACACGCAGCCCGTATATTTTTCATTAACAGAAATGTACGTGAGTACCATATATGCATGGTGCAAATAAAAAAGTGGTAAAGAATTACAACTGCGAAACGGAAAATAATGAAACTCGCGGAAGGAAGATGGTATTTTTAAAATGAGTTTTCGGCAAAAAAAAAGTGGATTACTATACAAGATGAAACTTTGGCTAGAATATACAGGGTGATTCAGGTTTAATCTTGATAACTTCAGGAATCGATAGAATAGGTTAAAATAATGTTCATTTGTGATATGAACTTATTTCCTGAAACGCATCGTTTCCGAAATAGAGGGCGTTGAAGTGGGAATTTTTTTCTCGTTTTTCCCTCATAACTTTTGAAACACTTATCCGATTTAAGTAAAATTCGGAACACAAACACTCCTTATGATCTTACATAAGTCTCTTAAGTTTGAACTACCTACCTCTCTTAGAAGTGTATTTTGTATGCTACCCCCCTCTTGCTTTATTCCAAAACTACAAAAAAATAATTAATTTCAATAAAACATCTACACATCACTTTGACCTGATTAATTTAGAAACTTTTCGTCTCCTGTTTTTTCGACGTTTGATCTTGTTTCTGAGATATTCAAAGAAATTGGTGACAGTGTAGCGCACCAGCCGCGTAAATTTCATTTAACGCTATAGCAACCCATAAAAACAAAACTCAGTGATTTGTGTAAACTGACGTTTGTAAGAAACATTGTCAAAAGTATTATTTAAAGAGCATTTTTAGTGCTAAGAAAAAATGCCAAGAACGTTTACAAATGCTGAATATGCCGATATACATTATGTTTATGGTTTCTGTGACGGAAATTCCAACGCGTCAGTTCGAGAGTACTGAATACGCTTCTCTAATAGAAGAATTCCAAATGCACAAGTTTTTGTAGATGTACATCTTTTCGGAATATAATTTGCGCCGCTACAATGATCATACTCATAATGTACCTCCAAGAAATAATCAGCGAATTCTTAATCTTTTTGATATCGATAGAACTTTAAGCACACGCCGAGCAGCTCGGCAACTCCATTTATCTCAATCAAAAATACTGAGGCCACTCAAAGAAGATCATCTCCAACCAGTTCAAGGAAATGCTGAAAAACGTTTAAATTTTTTTAAATGGGTTTTAGATTCAACAGAAATGAATCCACAATTTCTGCATAAGGTTTCATGGACCGACGAATCTAATTTCACAAAATCTGGAATTGTGAATTACCACAACATTCACGTTTGGAGTGAAGTCAATACTCGATGTGTCAGACAATCTTCATTTCAGTAACAGTTTAGTGTAAATGTGTGGATAGGTGTTTTAAGTAATAACCTCTGTGGGCCGCATATTTTGCCTCCTCGTTTAAATGGGTATTTATTTCATGAGTTTCTGCAAAACTCTCTCTCCGACGTGCTTGACGATGTCCTCTTAAATTTACGCCAAGGGAACTGGATGCAGTTGGATGGTGCCCCTGCACATTACGGCAAGTACGGCAGTGGTTGGATGAGAATAATTATCCTCGTCGATAAATTGGACGGCAACCCAACAACCACCCAAATATGTGGATTCCTTGCGAAGGACCAGTGCTTGACCTCCGCGCTCGCCAGATCTGAATCCTCTGGATTATTTCAGTCCTAGCAATATATACATGGAAGCCTTTGAGAAGAAAGCTCTGGAATCCACAACATTAAAACCTAAGGGCTGGCTCCGATATGTTGGCCCCATGGACGCAACACCGTAGAAAACTTCTTGGATCACATCAATGAGATACATCCAGATATACAGTTCACTATGGAAGTAGAGAAAAACTCCGCTCCCTCCTTCTTGGATGTGTTGGTTGAGAGAAAACTAGATGGCACTTTAGGACATCGAGTATGTAGGAAGCCAACTCACACTGACAGATATTTAATTGCTGAGTCTCACCACCATCCAGTTCAGAAACAGAGGATCATAGATACCTTGATTCATCGAGCCCGGATTATTAGTGAACCCAGACACTTGGGGGAGGAACTAGAACATCTACGCATGGCCATGAGAGGAAATGGCTACACGAAAAGAAACGAGCTATCAGGAGGAGACATACGCCCACGAAAAAAATGGACGGCGGCGACATACCTGCCTACACGTGGAATGCTGTACAGATAAAAACGAACGTCTTTTGAAGAAAAGAAATATCAACACAGTATTTAGCACTGTGAAAAAGGTGGCGGCAGCTTTTCCAAAGACCTGCAACAGCGACCATCTCCAGAGCCCCGGTGTGTACTGCATCCCCTGCTCATGTGGAAAGGTTTATATAGAACAGACAGGAAGGCACATCAACACAAGGTTAAAGGAACACAAGAGTCACCTCAAAAATAACAACTGGGGAAAATCGACAGTAGCAGAGCATAGAGCGGGCACGGGACACACGGTGGAGTTAAGTGAAGCCAGCATGCTAGTAAGAGAGAGAAGATTTTGGCCCCGACTATACAGAGAAGCTATAGAAATTCACAAAAATCCTAACAATTTCAACAGGGACGGTGGCGTGGATCTGCCCGGTATTTGGAAACGATTCATCCGTGAAAGCAATCCACCGGAACATTCGAAACGTCAAGAGTTCTAAACCGACGACGTGGCAACCAGCCCGGAAATCACCTGACCATTAACGACAGCCACGGAAGCCTACAAACTAAAGTATTCTGTCACCTCCTAAAATTATTGTAACGATTTGCAAGGCACCCTGTATAAGCTAGTATGGGAATTTCTAATGAATTATTGACTATTCAAATTAATTAGGGATTAACCCGCTCTCGATTAATTAGTTGGTGACTCAGTCCGTCTAATTTTAGCTGAAGGTTATCATATCATATCACTTTACTGATTGCGGCATGCAGGATATCCAAATCTGTCGTAGAAACATTTAAATCAGTTAAATATGAGCGACACTTTAGAGAGAAATTTAAAGACACTTAATTTAAGGCTGGTTTCGCAGTTTTTCATATTCTGAAGTAAGGACATTCTTACCATTTCTTACACAGTATGATTCAAACTTCTAAAAAAAAATTTTTTTAATGTACAGAGTACTCTTACAAATACAATTTTGTAAAAATAAAATTAAAAAGAGCAGTGATATAAAAATACACTTCCGCACGGCACTGGAAACTGGTCCACTGTAAAACCTGATTCGCGTATAATCAGCGACTGGACAAAAAACTGAAAAAAATTCCCAAGGAAAGAAATAAATTACATTTTACAACACCTATTTTAATGCAGCAAAATCAACTGCTTTTGCCGCTATTGTTTTTAATTGTTAATAGAATTAATTGATGATTTTAATTACTAAAATAGTTTCACTGCTACAATACGCCGTGGACGCCCTGAATCTCGATCTCTCCAAGATTCGGTTCCAAATTTTCCGTGTTACGCCTGCGTTTGCACTACGCTTGCACTCACTACACACCGTTGTAAAAGTAGCTGCATCTGGCGCATGTAACCGCATTTTCACATGCAAACGATACCTATCAAGTGCGAGTTGCTATACGTAAGCCATTTCTGATATTTGAAAAACTAATGTAAATACTTGCATCACAAAAAAGTTAATGCGATAAGTAATCGCCTGGCTAAAGACCGAATCAGTACCGTATTTTGTTTAAATTATGACGGTTTAATCGTTTGCCTATTACACATTTACAGATTTTATTTCGCGGCTGGTATTTAATAGACAAGCGCAGCCGAGTCTATTAAAGCAGCCAAGGCATTAAATCTGCTTTACTGCCAAGTTAAACACAACTTTTTCACCGATCAGCTTTAATTTTATCATAAAGACAAACAAAGCTATTTATTTTATATTATTAAATATTATTATCAAAGGTTTCATCAGGTCGTCTGTGGTTGCTATGAGACGAGCGTTATTAATTAAATAACTTAGGTACACAGTAATCACCATAATGGTCCTATTTACATTCACATTAACTCCGCCAGAAATTATTTAATCAGCAAAGCAAATATAGTGTAATTTATTACCAGAATTATTGAAGATTAAGCCTACTGGTTTTTCTTAATTTGGTAAAAAAGTACATGTACTTAGGAAACAAAAAAGACAATAAAAAAGTGCAGACCATAAACCTTTACATTATTACTAATGTTTTTACAAATTTGGTCAGTTTGGCAGTGTATTCAGACAAGTGTTTCTTTGAATTTTTGTACATTATAATGCCAGGACGTGAAATTTCTGTGTTTACCCGAGCAAGAATGACTGTTTATATATATTTTTAGGTATTAATAATATTGTGTGAAACTAACTACGCAGTGGACAAAAGCCCCAACCTGCGTTGAATTACACCCACAATATCTACCCATATATTCCTTATTATTAGCTTTTGTAACATTTTTTTACTGTTTTAGAAAGGTATTTTAAGCTAATATAAATCAAATCCAGGCCATTCTATCGGTCCGCGTCTGCCGATCCACCTCCCAGGAAAATAGTTGTCCAAAAAATCTCGTACGGGGCGCGCATAGTGCGGAGGTGCACCGTCTTGCTGAAACCATATGGTATCGTCAGGAATGTCAGGGTCATTATCGTTAGGAAAAATTACTGCAAGGGCTGGAACAAGGTCATTTTCTAAAAACTCTAAATATCTTTGTCCTGTAAGGGTTCCTTCAAAGTAGAAAGGCCCTACTATTCTGTCGTCAACTATTCCAGCCCACACATTTAATTTGTGAGGGTGTTGGGTATGTGCCTCTGCCATCCAAAGAGGATTTTCCCGACTCCAATATCTGCATGTTTGACGGTTTACTGTACCATTCAGACAAAATGTGGCCTCATCTGAAAAAAGTATTTGCCGGTGTACATTTCTATTTCCTTGATATAAATCCATTAGAATTTCGCAAAAGTGTAAGCGGCGATCGGGATCATCTACATTGAGTTCCTGCACAAGTTAAATTTTGTAGGGATGATATTTCTCCTTCCTCAAGATACGTGCTCTGACTAGTGTCATTGTTTAATGCAACCAATCGTGAAGAATTATGAGGATTATCCACCATACTTATCAAAATGTTCTGTTTCTGATTTTCATTAATGCTTGGACGTCCAGGTTTTGGAATATTTACAACATTGCCAGTTTCTCTAAATTTAGACTCTACCTTACTGACTGTTGATTGGCTGATAGGGCGATCTGGATATTTTTCATTAAATAAATCGCAAACTTCCTGCTGAGTTCTAGTTATATTCCCGCATCCGATAAGAATTAAAATTTCAATTCTTTGAGTAACAGTTAAATGTGCCATAATACTTTAAATTGAATAATAATTTCTATGTCGCTTACAATACTCATTAGAAAGTGACAATGACACTTTGCAAAGATTTTCACCTAGGTGATCCATAAAAGAACTATGGAATTCGAAAAACTAAACTTGATAACGTTTTTGCTTTATTTTAATTGATTTACGTTTTCTAACATTCAATCGTCATTTACTCGAAAACTTTCCAATGTAAGAGTACAAAATTTTAATACTGTTTGATAGAGAATTAAACGATCTTTCAGAATCGAGGAAAAAAATATGGTGTTGCCATTTAAAAAAAAATCGATGACGTCATTACTCGAAAACAAATGACATTTTAAAATCGCATTTTACGCTAAAATATGTATTTTTCAAATTAAAAATCGACCTGTTCGAGGATTTTTCCCAATATATAACTGTTTGGTTTTTATTGAATTTATTCCATACTTTTGGCGCATACTGTATTGACCATATTGAAGAAGATTTCATACCAGAAAAATATACCAATAGTACATTTTCTAAAAAGGACAATGTTATTCTCAGGCCGGTAATCAATATTTTTTTTATATATATATTTTCTAATATATCTTCTTCGATTTTTCTGGTAATAAATTACACTTTAATTTGCTTAGTTGATTCAATAACTTCGGGCGGACTTAATGTGAATTCTTCCATCTTAAATAATAAATAGTTTTTTTATGGATTTAAATAGAAACAATATGGCGATTTCTGTGTATCTACCTAAGTTATTTTCTTAATAACGCTTGTCTCATAGTAACCACAGAAACCTGATAAAATTATTATTATTCGTAAAAGAAGTACCATACAATAATCGTAATAATATAAAATAAATAGCTTTGTTTGCTATTATGATAAAATAAAAAATTATGTGTTTTTCTTGAATTTTTATATAAAATAAATATAGTGACTACATTTATTTCAGTGTTTTATGTTCTTTATTATTTTAATATGGAAAATACGTATTTAATTTGCGGAGAATTTTGTTCAAT
This sequence comes from Monochamus alternatus, assembly GCA_037114965.1. Classification (NCBI taxonomy): domain Eukaryota; kingdom Metazoa; phylum Arthropoda; class Insecta; order Coleoptera; family Cerambycidae; genus Monochamus; species Monochamus alternatus. Next base: position 3,830,875 of record CM073426.1, on the reverse strand, counting down.
TTGGAACTTACGAAAAAATGACATTGTTTTAACAAGCAATGTAAAAATTGCATACCTAGTAGAACTTCTTATATTTCCGGAACTGTTGGTCTAAACAAAAAAATGTATTCTTACAAGAAAGGTTTAGACACCACCGCCAATAAAAGAATCAGCATCAAACTCCATAAGATCGATTAATTCAATACTGTCTCAAGACAGAACGTATAGATTGTGACTATGTATTTCTTTGAACTCCGGTCCTGCCTGCATTTACCAATCTCTAAGCCCATCCCACAGAGTGAAACACACGTGGTTGCAGCATTTAAAATATATTCGTTTCTGAAGTTGTAGACGTTAGGCATTTAGCATAGAATTTTGAGTAATTTTTATCAATTCGATATAATTTTGATATCGTTGCAAAGCTAAAAAACAGACTTATTTCCCTCATGTAACCAATTTTCGATTTCACCCTTTATTTTTAAGCAAATAAATTGTAAATATGAGGATTTCTTGTACAGTTTACTCATTAAATTTAAATAATTAAAAACTAATTTCGAAAAAAATATTACACAGCAGCCTTAGGAAACCACTTTGTCTCTCGATTGTTTTTTTATTTGGACCGCTATGTTTATGCGTTGTCTAAATAAGTGTTATGGGCCGAGCGTAAAAAATCGGTTTATTCAAGCGCGCGACAGACTCTTAACATGGAGAATGTAAATACACTTTCTGCATGTGTTAGTAATGTCATTTAATGTCAATAATACTACACTACATATCCCAACAATGGGAAAAGGTTCTTGTTTTGCAAGTTAATTATTTTTGTAATGGTGGTATGTAAAATCGTAAATTCGATGAAATGTTGTTTTCACATCAAAGTTGGACGTTTATTTTATTATTTTGATACACATCAAAATTAACATAACATTTTATTAAGATATAAACTCATTAAACTTTATTTAAGAGATAACGATTAACAATATTTTATAATAAACATATAAATATACAAAAAGTAACAATTGGATAAAAATATACATACAGAGTGTATCAAAAACTAGACGTAGGATTTGGTAAAACCTCAAAATCCTTATAAAATCTAATCTAACATCTTATATGTAAATGCTGCTTTTAAAATTGGATAACATGGAACTGTTTTATATAGGGTGTTTCAGGCAGACATGTACACACTTCACTATGTTATTCTACGTTCAGTTTTATGCAAAAAATTCCTAAAATTGATTATATTCCTGTATCTTTGTAACGAAGCATTTTTCGAATATAGCTTATAATACAAACTGATATTATTTTGTGGTTCTCTGTCCGCTTACAAAATTTCAAAAATTTAACTCATAGTAGTCGAGAGTTATTAAAGAAAATGTGATTAATTATTTTAATTTTGACATCCTGTATATTCTAAACGAAGCGTTTCCAGACCTAAGTTCATAAGAATTTTTTTGCTTAAAATTGAACGTAGAAGTATACCGGGTGCTCCACTTATTTTTCTTCCACCAGTGGCGTGCGTACGGACAGGTCTTCGGGAAATTTTAATGAAAAAAAATGGTGCCAATGTTTTTAGAGAAACAAAAACTATTTCTAGAATAGTTGTTCAATTTACAACAGAAAAAGGCTTCTTCCTTTTTTTCGTTTGACACATCGTTTGCCAGTAAAAAATTAAAATTCTTTAAGCAACTGGAATTCAAACAAATTTTAATCTGTCGTAGTAGGCCATGAAACAAAAAAGACTACTACTGTCAGTGTTTTTGCATTTTATAATGACAGTTAAATAAATCGTGTCAGGTAATTTAATTTCGAGTTATTGTTAACATTGTTATTAGCGTCTTGTGTAAGTATTAATGTGAAAAATGAAAAATTTTTTCAAACGACGAATACGCAGATATTCATTTTTGCTACAGATTTTGTGATGGAAATGCAGAAGCGGCAGTTCGTGAATATCATAGAAGGTATACATCTCCTCTTGAAACACCCTGTATAACAAATTTAACCTATAGTCAATAACGATAATACTATATATAGGACGGCTTGCATAAGTTGGCCTCTGAATTTAATTTCACATACAGGCTGATTTACGAAGATGGAAGTTTTTATGATTGTAGCGATTATTTTTTTCTGAAAATTTATCTACCTGTATAATCGAATATGTCCTTTTTAATGAAAATATTTTCAAGAAACTATCAGTTGACTGGTGGCGACTTCTAGTGCAACCGGAAGTGATAGTTTCCTGAAAATATTTGCATTGAAAAGGAGGGAAAAAAATAATTGCTACCATAAAACTAGTACATGAATAAGCCTGTATTTAAGTTGGCCTCGGAGCAATAACAAAAGTAGAAGGAACAAACGTCATTTATAGTTGCTTTCGATTTGCCAGTAAATTGAGTGAAAAATGGATGAGGAAATCCGAAAATTCTTCAGTTATTTTCGAAAGTGCGAACAAATGAAAAACGTGGAAACTGACAAATTGTGTTGGAAACGTAAAGTAATATTAGAATACTAATATTTTATAAAGCTATAGAATAAAAATGAATACTTATGTAATAAAATTTAATAAGCAAATTTATGTGCAAGCAACAAAAAGTAATTATAATGAATGTAGTCCGAAAATAACTATTGGTATACAATTTTATTTTAAAACCTTACATTTTAAGAACAGTTATAAAATTGAAAGTTATTGGAAATTGAATTAGGATCTGATTCCAAAATTTAATAAAATATTAATTTACATAAATAAATTGTCTTTTATATAGATAATTTGATTACTTTCCCATTAAACAGATTAATATGTACAAATACAGATTAGTAAAGTAGCAGGTAATAAAAGATAATGGGAAACAATATTTGTATATTTGTGTTAAGGTCGCCGTATTTCTCGCCGTAGAATGATCAAATTTAAGGTGTTTTTTAGGTACAGAAATTTTGATAAATAAAATACATAGAACAAAAGTAATGCCAAAAAAAAATCGTTTATTCATATATACTATTTAAATTCTCTTCAAATAAGATAATAATTTATAAAGCTTATATGAAGAACTATGTAAGTGTATAACAATATTTACATTTACAGATAAATTTAAAAAATACGTATTTTGAAAGATTTCTGTACCTAAAAATTGGTTGGTTAGACCGCTTTCTGTCGTTGTACAGTGCTTTCGAAAAGTAACGAATAAATTCATTATTTTTTAAATTGAGAAGTTTTCGAAAAAATCCCCTGGCTGGTCGATTTTGTTTTTAAAAGAGGCACTTTTTGACATACGACCCACATTTGTGACGTCATCGTTGCTCGAAATATGACGTCATCGACAATTTTTTTAAATAGCATCCCCCAATTTTGACCATGTCATTTGAAAGAGCGTGTCATACATACATCATGAATAATTGTGGTGTTACATAACAAAAATTTCAAGAAAATAATGTTTGAAGATTTTAAAATTTATTTTTCACAGTACTGTGCACCTCCCCATTATACAATACCTGTCCGTGCTTATTTAGATGAGCTGTTCCCGAATCGTTGGATAGGGAGAAGGGGGCCGATTGAGTGGCCAGCCAGATCGCCTGATTTGACTCCCCTATATTATTTCTTGTGGGGATACTGAAAAAGCAAAGTATATCTTACAAGATCGGTTAATTTAGAAGATTTAAGAGCTAGAATCCGTCACGAGATACATCGTATACTTCCTGAAGTTATTGATAATGTCTAAAAAGAAACGGTGCACAATTTGAACACATCATATGAACATAATTTAGTCGATTTTTTACATAATCATTATCATTTTCAGTATTGTGAAAATTAAATTTTAAAATCTTTATTTTCTTGAAATTTTTGTTATGTAACACCATAATTTTTCATGATGTATGTATGTAGAACGACACGCTCTTTCAAATGGCATGGTCAAAATTGGGGGTTGCTATTTAAAAAAATTGTCGATGACGTCATATCTCGAACAACGATGACGTCACAAATGTGGGTCGTAGTCAAAAAGTGCCTTTTTTAAAAACAAAATCGACGTGCCTGGGGATTTTTTTGGAAAACTTCTCAATTTCAAAAATAATGAATTTATTCGTTACTTTTCGAAAGCACTGTATATTCGTTTTACTTCGGGACATTTAAATATTCGCATTTCTATTACATACTAAAATAGTCCAGTCATTTTAGGCATTTTAAACCTTAATCTGTGGAAAAATTCCTAGTGAGCTGAATTCTTGTATACACCTTTATTACGGCGTTGTAATGAAGATGTGAAAAATCGACATTGATATCGTGCCGGCTAAAAAAGTTATAAAAGTCAAGAGGGGGCGAAAATCAGTTTTTGGTAAATATGTCGCCACCTATTGCTTGGAGGTCAATAGAGGTCATTATAAAAATTGTTTGTCGTGAAATTATCTACAAAAAATGCCTCTTACATTTTTCTGTAAAATTAACCCTTTTCGGAGTAGAGAGCTGAGAAAGCGACTAGAATGCACTCACATACGGTATTGTATATCGTATACCAAGGCGCGTAAACTGTATTGCTTTTTATTCATGTTTGTAAGTGTCTTCAAAACTATCTGATACTTGGGCGTTTTGTGAAAAATATACTTATATTATAGAGGTTTGGGAATTTAGTAAAATCTACTAAATATTATACAAAAGACCTACACTGGCAGATGTTCCGTATTTTATTGTCCCTTTATACCTGCTACTGCCTTTCGGACTGTGTTTATCTCAATTGAAATTATTTCTTGAGTGTTAAAGACGTTATTTTAGCAGTTTCATGCTCTTGAACAGTTTTCATAATGAGTGATACATATTTTATATGCAATGAATTGTTATCGGATGGTGATGTAGTAGAAGTTAGGCGTGGTCTACAAACATTAAAAAATGCTAGTATTGCTAGAGGTGATGGTAATATTGAATATTTAAGTACTGTGACTTTTGTAAATGTTCATAGTAATTGTCGTAAAAATTATACGAACAATTTGAGTATTGCGGCAAAAACAACTTTATTACCACCAGCACCCTATGATCTACTGAACACAATCTTTTGTAATTATACACAAGGTTGTGGCGGCGAATGCGGATGCAAAAAAAAAATTGGATTAAGATGTTCAAAAGTTTGTGGACATTGCCGTGGCCAGTCATGCTTAAACGCAGAGTCAACCAATGATGAAAATGACGAAGATGTCGATTTAAATATAGGAATAAGTCCACTCGACGTTTTGTCAGCAATTGTTAATGATATAGAAACTGAAGATATCGACAATGAATGACAAAACAATATATATATATACTTCTTCTGTATTTTTCAGTATTCAAATAAAAAATTATCCACTCTTCAATAAAAATTATGCCTACGGGGGAAACGATGTAAAAAAACGCGCCTTGCATTCTACCCCGAAGGTGGTGAGGAAACGAGTGCATAATATAGTCGCTTTCTCAGCGCTCTACTCCGGAAACAGTTAATTTTACAGAAAAATGCAAGAGACATTTTTTGTAGATAATTTCACTACAAATTTTTATAATGACCTCTATTGACCTCCGAGCAATAGGTGGCGAGATATTTGCGAAAAACTGATTTTAGTGACCTTTTGACCTTTATAACTTTTTTAGCCGGTACGATATCAATGTCGATTTTTCATATCTTCATTACAACGCCGTAATAAAGGTGTATACAAGAATTCAGCTCACTAGGAATTTTTCCGCAGATAAAACCTTAAATGACTGGACTAAAAGGCTGCCCTCTGTTTTGACGAATGCGCTCCCCGCATACTTAAACGTGTTATGATTAATTTCCCTAATTTTTAGAATGTTTATCATGAACCTTTTCCTAAGAACTGGAAGAGCATTGCTTGGGTAAGTTTTTAATAATATGTGAATAAACCTACACACAAAGGTTTAAGAAAAATCCACATTTAAATTTGACTCTTCGCTTTTACAAAGTAGAAAAACCATATTTCTGAAGTTCTAGGTAAGCAACGAAACCACTTTGGATTTTATTGGTTAAATAATTTAAATAATCCATTAATTCCTAACAAAAAAAGTATAGAAATATTTGTTATAAAAAGGTTTGTTTTTCTTCTAAACTTCAATAATTGTAGAAAAGCACGGTTAAATTAAAAAATTAATTATTACAAATATTGTAACACTTGGATATAGGTATGTTTGTTTCAATCGACTCAAAATCAAGTATTCTATCACCTCCTAAAATTATTGTAAAGACATGCAAGACACCCTGTACCATATTATTTTATTTCTAAATTAAGATTAGTTTTTGTGATATTAAATATTTGTCTGTAATACATTAAATATACACTACTTTATTATTAAATGATATTTATTCTTAAAGGGGTATCTATTTACCTTAATAAATATGATATCTGACGTTGGAAGAGATGTTGCCTTTGTTTGCATATGTTCCCTCTATTTTTATTATTGCTCTGAGAAGTCAACCAAAATAGTAAGAACTCAACAAAAAAATCAATAAATTAATAATCTTAATATCACAGACACACAGTTCAGTTGTTCATTAGCGAACAACGGTAGTAGCACACGTCATATTTAAGTACGAGGAATCACAAAGACAAGGCCTCGAGACATAGCAGTAGGCCTTTTTTTAAAAACTATGAAAACAAAAGATGGATAACAATCGCTAATTGGACCATAATCCAGCGTAGTGATTGGGCAGTCGTCCACGGTGCACCACCAGATTGCATTTCGTCGCTTTTAGCACTGGTTTCGTTGTGTGTTGGCACGCAATGTTTGTCACTGATTCCGTGATGGTCCACGACTAGTCAGGTAGGACTAGGCTGGCACATACAGGATATGTGATCTTCGGCTGAGATGTTCATGAACGTTAGGTGATGATCCTTCACCCCGAAGATCAGGTGACGAGTCTCTACTTCCGAAGGAAGACATCTGAAATTTCCCTGGCAGGATCCCGCCGAGAAACATCTTTGGAGAACGGTTCTGCGAGGCATGATCTGAAAATAATTATTATACTGAGTTAACTATGATTATACTCAACAGCCGAAAATCTAGAGAGTCACTCGTGAACCTGCTTATAATTATGGGTGTTTTCAAATGAAGTAGCAAAAATGAGACCACAGATTCCTTAGATGAAAATAAATCGATTTAACTTAACATACCTATAACCGAAGTCGCATAATAAAAAAGATACAGGGTGTCAAAGAGGGCGCGTGCCACATATGGCACACCATGTTTCTTTTAAATGGTAGAACTTTTTTGCTGCTTAGTGTGTCCATCTGATTATTGAAACAATCGTTTCCCCTACCTGTCTCATTTGAAAAAGATGCTGAAGTCGGTAGGAGTAACAGTATTCGAAATAATCCTATTTGAAATATTCAGTGCACGGATTGAAAACTGGTATCGTTTCAGGTAAAGGGCGTTTTCTAGACTGTCAGGAGCCCAAAGCAAATTTATTAACATCACGTAATAATGAAAGTAGCAATAATATTTCTAGCGTTTTACTGTTTTGCAAAATTTGTCAAAGCTAAGGATTTCCCGCCATAAATAAAACTTTGATACATGGTGATTTTCCAGGTTGTTGTGCCGTGACCTCGGTGACTGGTAGCTGCCAGAAACAGAGTTAAAATGCACATGCAATTTTTGCTAAACCATTGTGCTTTTTATTTAATCTAGCTTTTAAGACAGGCAAGTTCCCTTATATATGGAAATTGGGGCGAATATGTCCAATTTTTAAAAAAGACAGCAATACTGAAATCGAAAATTATCGCCCGATTACTATTATTAGCAATCCTTCAAAGGTTTTTGAAACTCTCATATAAAGTCTTCCATAGTCACTGAGCAGCATGGGTTTTCTCCAGGTCGATCAACAGTCACCAACTTGACTTGTCTGACGCAATATATTTCTAAGCGTCTGGAGAGTAGTGGTCGGGTCGATGTGATTTATACAGATTTTTCCAAAGCTTTCGATCGCTTGGACCATGGCATTCTACTGTCAAAACTTTCCGGTATAGGACTCACTAATTCATTCCTTATGTTTTTTTACCTCTTATTTATCACAGAGAAAATTGACAGTCGAGTATCGTGGTTCCCGATCGATAGATATCAATGCTACATCTGGAGTTCCTCAGGGGCAGTGCTCGGTCCATTATTGTTTTTAATATCCATAAAAGATATCACCTCGACCTTGAGTGTAACGCTCTTCTTTACGCTGACGATCTCAATTTGTATTTGTCTGTGTCAGATATTAGACTGTCTCTTAATCCGATGTAGATAATATTAATTATTGGTGCACTACAAATTCACTGCCTTTGAACTTCTCCCAATGCAGTTCGATGACTTTCAATCAAAAAGCTAATCCTGTTGTATATGATTACTCCATCGATGACAATTTGATTGGGAATGTAGCCATATCAAAGAACTAGGTGTAACTTTCGATGTCAAATTAAACTTTATTCAGCACATCAACAATATTCAACGTGAATCATACAGAAACCTTGGTTTCATTTTGAGGAACTCTCAGCAGTGTACAAAGGAACTACAACAGTTTTCATATTATTTAACGCTCTTGTCCTTCCTAAACTAGTTGAAAACTATTCACCGTAAATATGTAAAATATCTGTGGTTTAAATCGGTCAATTTTTATCCACCACAAAGAATACCGCAGGGCATTTACTTGGACGGTTCCATTTGAAGGACCAAGCATCGCGACGTATGTGCAATTCACTGATATTCCTTCATAAAATTATTACAGGATCAATTGACTGCCCGGAACTATTAGCTACACTATGGTTGATAATTACTCTCGGATGCTGAACTTTGTTGACATATTTCACGATAATGTTTTGTGTAATGTTTAATTATGGTCTATTTGTTTCTGTGTTCTTATATTATTATCACTTGTTTTTCCCACTCATTAATTGGTTTATGGACGCCAACGTTGGACCACATCGCGCAAGAAAGGTTCAAGAGACACCCGAAGCAGGAATGATTAAACTGGCCAGCCAACTCTCTTGACATTTGAAAACATGTGGGATTTCGTTGCTAGAGCCATTCATAATCATATCTCACCACCTCAGACTGCAGATGAGTTAGTCGTGGAGGCAGAAGAGAAATGGAAAAATATTACGCAAGTAGGGTTGTCAGACATCCTGCTTTAGGAGGACATGTTTGGCTTTTTTTACTTTTGTCCGGCTAAAAATTGGCCTGCCCGGCTTTTTCTTCAATATAACACGCAGTCATAGGCACAACATAACGGAACTTGAAATAATATGAGTTGTTGACTGTCCATTTTGTTACACTTCTACCTGTAAATATGTAGCTATCTATAATTTTTGCTTAAAAAATATTTTTTATTCAGCCAGCTAAAAACTATGAATGATACATTTTTATAAGCCTATTTCCATTTGAAATGGATCACACACTGTATTTAAGCCAGCTTCTGTTGAAGTATTTTATCTTTTAGTAATTCGCATTATTTAAACACAAATGTTATCAATATTTGGCTTATCAAAAATAAAAAAAAATATTAAACTTGATATTTGACAAACACAACTGATAAAATATTACCCATTACTACGGTAGACATATAAAGGTTATTTTATTTTATGGTACATGATTTACGCATATATTATGTACTGGAAAAATCTAAATAAATTGTAAAATATTAACACGCATTTTTATAGCAGAGAGCAATTTGTTAATAAATAGTTATTTATGCAACAAGTACAAAAAGTTAGTGTTTATTGCACGCGACGTGAAATTGACCAACGAGGTCGTCAGGCCGAAAATTTTATTGCACTAGTGCAATAAAGAACCACTTTTTCCACTAAATATAGTTCAATAAAGTTTTGTTTTTTGCATGAATGTAGAAAAAATAAATAATACCCAAGTTTATAAATCGTTGATAGCGATTGTTCTTTCTATCAGATTTTATCTTGTGATAATTTTTATTTAAAATTGAAGTGTAAAGTTTATTTATTTTTTTATTTATCAAGTTCAGAATGCAAACAGGCAAGCAGCCCAAAACTGCATCCACTAGTACATTGTGAACATAATATAAAAAGTGAGAAATTAACAATATAATGGATATATCACTGAAAAAATAGACATAGAAATCAAAAATTAATTATGTGAACTGGATAGTTCTAATAAATCTTTTGAAATTGCTAATAGTAGTATTAAAAATATGAAAATTTAAATCTGCAATGTAACTATTATAACTGATAGTCATTCTATACAATGGATTATTTGGATCGAGATTGGTATGATGGGTTGATACATTAAAAAAATTAGCCGTTCTAGTATTTCTAGAAGCTACATGAAAATTTAACAAAGAAATTGAGTAGGAGCAATATAGATTATTAACATGAACAAAATCATAAAATCTGCTTGAATTCTCTTATGTTCTAATTAAATTGTTGTTTTGCGATGGACATGTCATCAACATTATAAGTATACCGTTGACTCTGAGATTAAAATAACAAATAAAAATGTTCCGAACCCAAATGACACAGGCAAAGTTGAGTCTGCTATAAATGTAGTCATAATATAAAGATTTAAGATATTTTTCATTTCTAAATTCTCTGCAAGTCCTAAATATAAAACCCAACATTCCATTACATTATCTACAAACATAATCAAAATGATGACCAAAACTCAACCTACTGTCGAAGATAATGTCCTCATTGTTGATCAGATAATTAAAGATGTAAGGACTAATATTTTTGGTAAAGGTGATTGAATGGCATTTATTGAATAAAAATAATTTAAATTTACTGCAATACTGTTCAATGCGGTTAATGTCCTGCTGAATACCCTCGCAGTCATTTAGAGATGAAACTTAGAATATTTGATACAATCAGCTATATCGTTTATATAAATCAGAAATAAGAGGGGTCCAAGACGGGATCCCTGAGCAACACCAGATGTAATGTGGACTGAATTAAAAAAATGATCATTTATTGCTACCATCTGAGATATATTATATAGATGCAAAGATGCAAACCAACGTAAAAGTTCACCGTGCACACCAATTCCAGCCAACTTAAAAATGAATATATTATGATCAATTTTGTCAAAAGCTTTACTGAAATCGGGATACACGGAGTCGCTTGTCCATGGCATTGCGGATATAATCGCTATAACTTAAGAGATTAGTAGCAATCGAACGTTTAGAAAAATATCCATGTTGTTCGATAATTATAATATTTTTAAGAGACTCAAACAGAGTGTCGCAAATTATAGACTGCAATACTTTACTGAATATAGACAATTTACTAATACCTACCTCTGTAATTCTTCACACAATTTTTATCTCCAGTATTCTTGTATATTGGAATAAGAAAAGCTTTTTTCCATAAAGATGGAAATTCACCTAATGTTACACACATATTAAATAAAATAATCAAAGGGTATGCCATCTGGATCGGCACCTTTGTTTAGATTTAATTTATGAAGTTTGTCATATACACCCTGTTCACTAAAATGAATTGTATTGATATTGATACTGCTAATATTTTGAAAAGATTTGAAAGCCACCTGATGATAAGGTTAGTAAACACTTCCATTGCCATTTTTTGTCCAGATCCAGACATTACAAATGTTTATATTTAGCTGCATCTCTTGCATGTTTAAACAACAGCTTATTCATTGCAGTGAGGTGTTCATTGACAAATAAATTGTGAGATATATCATCAATTCTTAAGCCAGGAGAGGTAGCACCTCTACGCTTCACTTTGTGCAATGCCAATATTTTATCTCTAACCACTTTAGATTGAAAGCCAACAACAATATTTCTGGAAGAATGAGATTTTTTATTAAAAGCCTGTACTCTGTGAGCAAATTCGATCGATTCACCGCAGTCTATTCCCCCAAAAAACAGTTATTTTAGAAACAATGGATAAAATATTCTCGTTAGCTCATTAATTTTAGCAAGTGACTTCAAAGTCTGATACCTAGACCGGTTTTGGGCCAGTATGCCATAGGTGAGAAGACAATTGAACTGGCGGTTCTTTCATATGTATGTTCACATATAAACTGAACTATACCTCAGCTTGCAGCTGGTCTGTATTTGTATTAACAATGCTTAAATTTTCTATGTAAGCACTTGCAGTAGCAATCAATGACGGCAATTCTCCTCCAATAATTGATAAAACTGCCTTGTCGTTTGACATTTGTATCGAATGTAAAAACCAGAAAATTATATTTATTAATCATTCATATTGTAAACGATAAAATAATTATTATCTCATCTAAAACCCATTGAGTGACCTCTGAGGGTTATATATCTTGAGGCAGTGCGTGTTGATTTTTGATACAGTTAATTAGCATATAGTAAATATATGGACCAAACTATTTTGCTTCAGTAGAGTTCCGGTATTAAATCCTATTTTATACGTGTTCTAGTCTATGTACAGACTGAATTTATCACTAGGGTACAAATATTTTTGGAAGTATTGGTGTAAGTTTTCTAGATAAAATGCAGAAAAAATGTGTTCTAAGGTACTTGTACCAAATAAGGCCAAGCTCCTAATAAGGCCACTGTCACTTTTTGACAAACCAATGTATTTAACCAAAAAAAAGTTTACAGTAATTTTACAGGTTTCATAATATGTCTAAATTTGCATAGTTTCTAGTTTCTAAATTATATCATGGGTGGCGCCATTACCATCATCAGTTTACCGGCTGTGTGATGGTATTTTTGACGTGAATACAAGTTTATATTTTTGTTTGAAGAAGGCTTTTTTTAAAGATATGTATTGACATTAGGAACAATTGAGTATCTGGCAAAGAGTGACGGTATATATGCACATGCCTAGTTTTCGTTGTTGGTCTATAATACAATTTTTATAATTTGGGATAGGTGTGCCTAATAAAGCCACATGTCAGCAGGACAAAGTTCAAGATATGTGACTGTGTATTATTTGTCTAAAATACGTTCACGAAGAATACGCAGGGTTGTGTAAAAGCGACAAAGCTAAATTTGTTTGCCCAGAATATCAAAACTGAAATTTATTTTTCGATTTTGTTTTAGTTTCACATTAAATGTCAAGTTAGTGTCATATTAAGTTTTATATTTGATTTTAGAATTTGTATTATTGTTTTTAGTGAAGAAAGTTATATTTTTCAATAAAATATATGTTATTAAAAACAGTCTAATAATAATTATTGATGTTTATTTGCAATATTTGTCAACTGGCTTTATTAGGAGCAAGTGTTCCTGACAAAGCCATTTGTCACTTTTTTTTAAATTAGAATTAAAAATAATCTAACTCGACTTTTTTAAATTTACAAGTATAAAACCGTTTTAAATAAAGTGAATTTAATATACTCTAAGTTTTATATATTTTTGTCAAATATTAACAAAAATATAGGGGTTCAATGCTTAACATGGCCTTATTTGGTACTGGTACCTTATAATGATACATTTTAGTGGCATGCAAAAGTACATATACCTTTTTTATAGCTAATCGAAGTTTGTTTCAAAAGAAGCAATCATTTTCCAAAAAAACTCTATCCTTGAAAAAAGCTGAAAGGACTTAGCACGCTCTGTACATTTATTTATTTTATATACCAGTGATTTAGATACGGTCAGTGGTCGCGCGGTTTAAGGCGTCAGTACTTGAATCGAGGTGGCTAGATCGGAGTTGGTTCGAGCCCAGCTGTCGGTAGACCGTATATAAGCTATATTCGTGGAGAGGATTGGCACCCTCTCTGCGGGTATGGTAGGGTGGAATAATGTTAGCTTGGGTCAATGTGAGAGATTGATACCGGTTGATATTTGACTACCCCCCTAATTAATGAGGTTTTCCAGGTTTCCCTCATTCCTGCACTGAATAGTGATTAGGGCCTACCAACGTAAGTCGTTCCTGGGCGCAAATGCGGCCTGCTTAATAATAATATACCGCCCCCTATCCCACACAAGTCTCCGACTTCTGGGCTAATCCCTGTCATTAGAATGAGGGGTAGAGATATTATTATTATTATAATTAAGGATACGATCAATCCTATTGATTTGGGATGATTCAGACAAACAGAGTTTAAATGCAATAGAGTTCTTGAATCCATAAATAAAATTCATGTTATCAGATTTTATAATAGGCAAAAACACTGTTCGTTACTGAATATTAGATTAAATGGATGTGCACCTGGCATTCAAAGAAAATATTAAGTTTTTGGGCTTTACGGTGGATGAGTGTCTTAATTGGAATATACATTGTGATCAATTAATTTCCAAGTTAAACTCAGTTTGATACATTCTGAGAAATCTGAAAACTGTTCTGTCAGATATATAGCTTATTATGGTCTATTATGCACAAGTATCTTCAAGGTTAAGATATGGGGTGTGCTTTTGGGAGTGGTTCACTCGAGCAATAAATGTATTTAAAGCTCAAAAACGGATTGTAAGATGACCGGTCTGGTAGATTTTCTTGTAGAAACCTATTTCGAAAATATGGCATTTTGACTGTTGTAGATATTTTAATATATGAAATGTGTGTTTATATTTTTAAAAATAGGGTTAATTTCATTTTAACTGAAAACAAGCATGACATAGGTACTAGACAATGGAATAATTTTTATATTCCATTTTATAAATATAAAGTGACACATGATTCTGTTTCGTAATAGGTTGCCAAATGAAATAAAAACGTCATTAAATTTGAATATATTTAAAAATAAGTTAAATGTTTTTTTATTAGAAAATTACGAAAGCACGCTGGTGTCAAACATACTTTTTATTTTTAGAAAACTCAATATATTGAGATTATTCTCAATATCTTGACTTTTTTCTCAATATAATGAGATTATTCTCAAGATATTGACTTTTTTCTGTGATATTTTTATGTATTTATTTACATTCCACTAGCAATTTAGGTAGTAAAACTATGTTAATTTAGTCATAGGCGTCGCTTGTGGTATTACAAAAAGAGATCAATTTTTCGAGGAATAACATTTGAGATTTTTTTAGATAATTATTTTTTATGGATTCAAATTTTGACAACCTATATACAGTTAACGATTATTTACTTTTCAATAAATACCTTAAGCATTTATGTCACTTTCAGACCCCTAATAATATCAAATTTCAATCATAGGCGTCCGATATGAGTTTCAAAAGGAAACCTCTTTGTGCTAAATTTGAATGAAATATCTTTAAAAGTATTCAAGATATTGAGCACACAAAATTAAGTTTTTTTACGTTCGCTTATCTATTAATTTTAAAATTATTAGTTAGACAAACAGTTTAGTGTTACTTCTTGTTTTTCATTAAGCTTAGTATCACATTCTCGATAAATTTTTCTTTCACTAAAATTTTTTTAAACTGGAATCCTATCTGTCAAAACAATTTTTACATTTATTAGTGTGTTAGATATTTTTTTCTATAACGATATTATTACATAACTATTTGTTTTTATTTATCTTATTATGCGACTTTCTAAATAACATGTATCACCTGAGGTACAGGTCTGAAACCGGCGACATAAACGTTTGATATATTTATTGAAAAGTAAAGAAGCGCTGAATGTAGGTTGTCAGAATTTGGTATAGAGGGGTTTCTTATAAAGCTGAAAAAGAATCCGTTAAAAGTAATTCCCTCAAGAAATCGCAAATATAATTTTTCGAAAAATTGATCCCCTTTTCAATTCTACGTGCGACGCCTATGACTAAATTAACATAGTGTCAAAATAGTTACTTTATAAGTATAAATAAGGTACGAAAAACTCAGAACAAGCAAGTCGCCTTGTAAGCAAATGAAAGTGAATAAGAATACTACAAAAATAATTTCC
Source organism: Monochamus alternatus (assembly GCA_037114965.1). NCBI lineage: Eukaryota > Metazoa > Arthropoda > Insecta > Coleoptera > Cerambycidae > Monochamus > Monochamus alternatus. Next base: position 3,815,134 of record CM073426.1, on the reverse strand, counting down.
TAAAGAAATATCAAATGTTTTTCTCGAAAAACTGGTTCCCTTTTTCGATTCTACGCCTATGACTAAACACGCTTTTACAATATAAATCGCTAGTGGAATGTAATCATCACAGCACTAAGAGAAAAGTCAAGATATTGGGATTTTTCTCATTATAATGAGAAAAAAGTCAAGATATTGAGATTTTTCTCATTCTATTGAGAAAAAAAGTCAGGATATTGAGAATAATCTCATTATATTGAGAAAAAAGTCAAGATATTGAGAATAATCTCATTATATAGAGAAAAAAGTCAAGATATTGAGAATAATCTCAATATATTGAGTTTTCTAAAAATAAAAAGTATATTTGACACCAGGGTGCTTTCGTAGAAAATAGTTTTTACTACTTGGAAAAATTTTATGGATGTGTTGTGTACTAGTTTAAGTAAATATTGTGACTATTCCCATATAAATGTATTTTTTATGTATGTGAAAATAAATAATTATTATTATTATTTTTATTATTATTAACGTAGAAATCAATCAGATATTCGTGTTTATCCCACAAAAAATAAATTTTCCAAAATTTGAGTACAATGGAGAAATTGCATGATTTTTCCAAATACGTGCAGGAATGAGAGAAACTTGGAAAACCTCATTAATTAAGTGGGTGGTCAAATGTCGACTGATACCAGTCACATTGACCCAAGCTAAAATTCTTCCACCCTACCACAACCGCAGAAAGGGTGCCAATCCTTTCCACGAATATAGCTTATATACGGTCTACCGGCTGCGGGGCTCGAACCCACAGCAGTCTAGCCACATCGATTCAAGTACTGACGCCTTAAACCACGCGACCTTTCAATATGTTCGAAAGATTACCTTTTAATAAAACCAATATAATGCAACTTCCCCATTACCCAACAAATAAGGAAATTATCGTAAAATAAATAAATAAAAAAAGTATTTTCTCATGCCTCTAACTTCCTAAGAAAGCAAAATCGCAGTAAGGTAAGTCGATTAAATTACATTATTTTTGTCCAAGGAAGCTAACCTTAAAGTATGGACTATTCTTTATTGAACACCCTGTATAAAAGAGTCAATAAAATAGTAAGTATAAAAAAGAGTACGCAAAAAAAATAGTTTTAAAGTTTGGGTTATTTACCTTACAAAGTAGAACAGTTCCAAATAACCCTGAACTTAACATTTGTTGATTTGCTAATAAATAATAATTATTAAACGCCTAAGAAACATTAACCATTACATTCGTATTTAGTACATTAGTAGAGATTTGGCCTCGATTTAAAAAGTCGCAAACTACCGCCGATAACTTGGATTGAAAGCAAATTTGCTAAATTTTAACTCCAGGCAGTGCAAACTTACATACAGGTCCTTGATCTCCGTCCAAGTATCCTTGTCCACTAGTTCCTGTATGTCCACTGTCCTGTTCTGGGGCTTGGCGCAGGGGAAGGCACAGTGAGACACCCGATGCAAGTGTTTCTTCCACTCTTTCCTCATGTCGTCTTCCTCGCAGGAAATAAAGCAGACGAAAGTGAACGCGATCCCTGAGAGAACGGTGTAAAGAAACATGCCTCCTCTCTGCTTAGACGCGACTGGAGTTGGACGTTCTAAGATTGAGATCGTCTATGATTCACTCGTAAGCACACTCGCCGATTCGGAATGACACCGGCGGTGGGATCGAGCGATTTTATAAGTAACGTAAGCTTGTGTGAAACTAACTGCTCAGTCGACAAAAGCCCCAACCTGTGTTGAATGACACCAACGATATCTACCCATATATTCCTTATTATTAGCTTTTGTAACATTTTTTTACTGTTTTAGAAAGGTATTTTAAGCTAATATAAATCAAATCTCCTACAATTCCTATCAATGAAGTCATATGTATGTTCTCTGATACCAAACATCTAGGTATGCTAATGAACAATTCCACAGACAAAGCTCTATTCAATAATTATATAAAGAAAATAAACTAATTTACTAACCTTCTAATGAAACACTCTATAAATATCTAACTTCATTTTTTGGCAGTGGGAACACGACAAATTTAACCACAATAGATGAGATCTGACCTATTTCTGCATTTTTAGGATTGCTTCTTCAGGTGGTCTCCTTTAAGTTGAATCAAATATCTAACTATAAAAATTATTATAAAAATTAAAATTATTAATTTAAGCTAATATAAATCAAATACCTTTCTAAAACAGTAAAAAATGTTACAAAAGCTAATAATAAGGAATATATGGGTAGATATTGTGGGTGTAATTCAATGCAGGTTGGGACTTTTGTCCACTGAGTAGTTAGTTTCATACAATATTATTAATAACTAAAAATATATAAAAACTTTTACATAAAAGGTGAACATTTTTCAAGTAGGTACTGTCATATTTAATTCATTGACAGGATGTCACTTTTTGTCATTGTCGATATTTAACTTCAAATAATTTTTATTAATATTTAAAGTTAGATATTTATAGAGTGTTTCATTAGAAGGTTAGTAAATTAGTTTATTTTCTTTAGATAATTATTGAATAGAGCTTTGTCTGTGGAATTGTTCATTACCATACCTAGATGTTTGGTATCAGGGAACATACAGATGACTTTATTGATAGGAATTGTAGGAGATTTGATTTATATTAGCTTAAAATACCTCTCTAAAACAGTAAAATAACGTAATTTGTCTGGTGACTTACGGAGAATCCTTCCGGCAAAGATAGCCTTGCACGAGAGCTGTTATTGTGAGACAGATGTCTATGGAGAAATTGTTGAGAGACACTCCTCATCGAACTACTACGTAAATACAGTATGGAAACTTCACTAAGTGACTTTAATATTAGTCTACGCAATGAAAGGGCTGTAGCGTGCATTGGAGGAAGGAATATGTTTGGAATAGTTAGGACGTAACAGTTATTTACAATACAAGCTGCGAAAGCTTACTTTTAGGTGCGAGGTATATTTAAATAGCCGAGGCGAAGCGAAGCATAGCAGAGGCTATTTGAATGTATTCTGGCCTATTTGATTTGGAAATTTTCATCTCTATGGTCTAATTATTCTATGATTAAAGCTAAATAAATAGCGACGTAGATATCAGCAAGCATTTTAAGGTTATTGCGTTTCTGAAGCATCAAGGAGAATGTTATCAACCGAAAAAATCAAACATCATGACCAGATACCAAATTGAATAGTTTTTAAAGTGCGCGCTGGATGACGAGTATCTCATGATGAAAGTATTTTGGGAATATTTGGTGCCTGCCGCAGAGAGGCGCTTTGTCAGGTGACTCTCGACAACTTGGAAATTGTGGGCACAGTTCCATATTCGTTAAGATATCAGATACCAAAACCAAGGTTCCACGAAATGTCACTATCGTTGAACAATTTTATTTGGATTTTTACCGGAAATACATGACCCTTCGTCCAGCCCATGTGGGACATCGGAGGCTTTTCCTAAAGTACGTGGTGAGTGCACGAAAAACCCTGTGGGAGTAAATACGTTTGAAAAATTTGCTGCTGCTACATCGAAGATTCGTTCGAAAGTAAAAATTCGATTGCCCGAAAACTTCTTTCACTGCCATCAATATCAGCGGATTATTTTCAAACGTCCACTTGGAATGCGGTCGTTTCAATTGATAATGGTAGAATTGTGAAAGGATTTAATTTTTCAAATTGTATGAATTGTAATATAAGTATTCATGTTAATAAAGAAAATACAAATTAAATGTATTGAAAATTTAATATTTTGCTAAAATTTAGTTATACAAGCCATATCACAGTTATCCAGCATTTGGTCATGATCCATTTTTACTACACTCCAACTGGTTTATCACAATACGTTATCGTTATCACTATCACTGATTATCACTACTTAACAAATATGCTAAAAGCATGTTAACCTTTCCACTGCTTGAATAATTTAATCACACTGTATTTCACGAAAAATATTAATTAAATACAGAAGACACTTAAAAGAAAAACACTGCCCGTGAAAATAATACGACGATTTAAATACGTTTCATACGTTAGTGTCGCAACTTGCCTTTGCTTCCAGCTTATTCCTTTGCCCTGGACCGTACTAGTGCATCGGTGTCAACATATAACATAACCTCTATCAATCCTAGAAGAGGGGGCTGGTACGGGACAATTCGCCTACTGCTCGTGACACCTACCTATTACCTGTGCTTACGACACCAGCTTTCGTTTTGCATGCGATTGACTCTGCTTTTAAATATTTTACTTTGCCCTTTCTTGATATTGTGTTTATTTTTAAAATCTGTTTCATCCACTACGAAGTTCCAAATGGTTAGCACTGACACGTTGTTTGAGGTTATGTGGCTCAAATTAACTCTAAGCTGTTATTTGAAAATCATAGTGTTTTGTTATTCTTCTTCATAAAATAATTTAAGGGGATAATTTGTCATAATCTTTCTAACAGTGTACAATGGTATCAACTTATAAAATATGGATGACTATTTAAATAGTTGGTTTTGCAATAAGTAGGTGAGCTTTTATGCACGTTTGGTGACAATTTTTGAAATAGATTGAGCAAATTAACTTCCTAAACACTTTAATTGATAGTATCGAACGATATGGCAACCGCGTCTTCAATAAATCATATGGTTTATTTTATTAGGTTACGTCAGTGGTCTATCTGGTCAGTGGTCCTCAAAATGTGGGTATTTTAAAAAATAATAATATCTCCGTAAATATTTGAAATTTTTAAAAATGTCTTTCACTAGACTCATCTCTATGACGAACTACACCTGCCGTTAAAATATTTTTACTTATTAAAGATTCACCCTGCATAGTGCAAACATTTAGTGTAGTATACAGTATGCGCCAAAAGTATGGAATAAATTCAATAAAAACGAAACAATTATTTTTTGGGAAAAATCCTCGAACAGGTCAATTTTTAATTTAAAAAATACATATTTTAGCGTAAAATGCGATTTTCAAATGTCATTTGTTTTTGAGTAATGATGTCATCGATTTTTTTTTAAATGGCAACACCATATTTTTTTCCTTGATTCTGAAAGATCGTTTAATTCTCTATCAGACAATACTAAAATTTTGCCCTCTTACATAGGAAAGTTTTCGAGTAAATGACGATTGAATGTTAGAAAACGTAAATCAATTAAAATAAAGCAAAAACGTTATCAAGTTTAGTTTTTCCAATTCCATAGTTCTTTTATGGATCACGTAGGTGAAAATCTTTGCAAAGTGTCATTGTCACACCGACTTTCTAATAAGTATTGTAAGCGACATAGAAATTATTATTCAGTTTAAAGTATTATGGCACATTTAACTGTTACCCAAAGAATTGAAATTTTAATTCTTATCGGATGCGGGAATATGACTAGAACTCAGCAAGAAGTTTGCGATTTATTTAATGAAAAATATCCAGATCGCCCTATCAGCCAATCAACAGTCAGTAAGGTAGAGTCTAAATTTAGAGAAACTGGCAATGTTGTAAATATTCCAAAACCTGGACGTCCAAGCATTAATGAAAATCAGAAACATTTTGATAAGTATGGTGGATAATCCTCATAATTCTTCACGATTTGTTGCATTAAACAATGACACTAGTCAGAGCACAGTGCTACGTATCTTGAGGAAGGAAAAATATCATCCCTACAAAATTCAACTTGCGCAGGAACTCAATGAAGATGATCCCGATCGCCGCTTACACTTTTGCGAAATTCTAATGGATTTATGTCAAGGAAATAGAAATTTACACCGGCAAATACTTTTTTCAGATGAGGCCACATTTTGTCTGAATGGTACAGTAAACCGTCAAACTTGCAGATATTGGAGTCGGGAAAATCCTCATTGGATGGCAGAGGCACATACCCAACACCCTCAGAAATGAAATGTGTGGGCCGGAATAGTTGACGACAGAATAGTAGGGCCTTTCTTCTCTGAAGGAACCCTTACAGGACAAAGATATTTAGAGTTTCTAGAAAATGACCTTGTTCCAGCCCTTGCAGTAATTTTTCCTAACGATAATGACCCTGACATTCCTGACGATACCATATGGTTTCAGCAAGACGGTGCACCTCCGCACTATGCGCGCCCTGTACGAGATTTTTTGGACAACTGTTTTCCTGGGAAGTGGATCGGCAGACGCGGACCGATAGAATGGCCTGCAAGATCACCAGATCTTACACCTCTTGACTATTTTTTATGGGGATACTTGAAGTCAAAAGTGTACATAAATAAACCACGTAATTTAGAAGAACTTCAAAATCGCATTCGGAACGAAATACGCAGAGTTACCCCAGAAATCATTCATAATGTGCAAGAAGAATTTCTTCAGACTTGCGCATTGTCAAGAAGTTGGTGGATGGCAATTCGAACATTTAATTTAAGTTTAAAATTTAATCAATTGTATTTTATTTTACATACCTCAGAATTGTTACTTTTTTATCGATAAAATTTACGTTTTCTAATATTCAATCGTCATTTACTCGAAAACTTTCCTATGTAAGAGGGCAAAATTTTAGTACTGTCTGATAGAGAATTAAACGATCTTTCAGAATCAAGGAAAAAAATATGGTGTTGCCATTTAAAAAAAATCGATGACGTCTTTACTCGAAAACAAATGACATTTGGAAATCGCATTTTAAGCTAAAATATGTATTTTTTGAATTAAAAATCGACCTGTTCGAGGATTTTTCCCAAAAAATAATTGCTTCGTTTTTATTGAATTTATTCCATACTTTTGGCGCATACTGTATAGTTTTATCTATCTCAGTTGCAGTTTGTTAAACATTTTAATAAAAATATAATGAATTATTCATTTGTTCGTATGACGTCGTCTAGATTCTTGCCCCGACTATATTACACTCGACTTTTTGTGCCATTAATGGCATTAATACTTTTAGAAAAATGCCATGTAATACAGCATTGTTCCTGGCTCTTCCAAATCCTCAACAATATACTGGGCATTGTTTTCGTAGATCATCAGCGTCATTGCTTGCACATTCAGGAGTCGATTTATTAAGAGGCATGGTGGTTGGCGCTCTCACACAGTGGCAGAAAGCTATATAGAAGATTCCAATGAAAATAAGCAGAAAATGACCTTAATATTTTGGGTACCGTTTCAGGCATTGATGGCCCTTCAACAGGTTCAGGCACTCTCTAAAAATACAGCCCACTTATCAGTTGCTGGAATTAATTTAACAAATTGAGCGGAAAAGAGTTCCAGATTGGTAAAATGTTGAGAAACACTGCCTTAGAGGAATATTTTATCATTATTATCTTTATTACTGAATTTATTTCATAAGTAGCTTTCATAATGTATCTTTAAGGTGGAATGACGACTTTAAACGTCCGTGTATGGGTATCTCTAGAATTTATTGCGAAAATAACTGTAATTGCATAATTGCCAACAACAACGAACAATCGGCAAGTTATTGATATCAGTTTTTCACCCCAATTCAGGGCATCGTCTTGTTTTGAGTATAAACAGGCGCCTGTTTGAAGAGTATACCTATTATCAGTTATTGTAAATTATTGACTGAATAGTATGTTATGTTAAACAGAAATGAATTAAAACTTTTATAAATTATGGTCTAAGATACTGTACCTAATGTATTTTATGCACAAATGAATAAAAACTAGTTTAGATAGACTAGATTCTGCAAAAGAATCCAAGAAATACCGGAATTGTCAGAAAAATTTTAAATAGATCCAACAATTTCATAAAATACTATAAATGCAAAAAAATCCAGAAAATACCAATAAATGAAGTAACCATATGTAACACACTTTACAAGTAGGTACAGGGTTATTGAACGATCAAAGGAACTGACCTGTGAAGTTTGATCGTAATTATATGTAGCGTCCAATCCTCTATATCACTTAATCAGGTAGTACGCCACTGTCGTACCCGTCATGCGCACAATGTTTAAAGCCCCTCTGACCGTTGCTAATAGCATTTTCTTTAAAAGTAGGTATATTTGTACAAATAAATACTATTTGTTTTGTGTGTATCTATTTGAATCGCAATAATTGGGTTAATTTTTTAATTAATTTTATTAATTTTTGGGAGAGAGGGAAGTGATATCTTCGGATTGGACGCTTCATATAATTACGATCAAACTTCACAGGTAAGTTCCTTTGATCGTTCAATTATATTTCAGCGTCCAATCCTCTATATCATTTAACCACGTCAATTTTAAAGACGTATTGTGATTTGAATAGCCTAGTTTATGCAACCTAAGAAATCGCAGTGTGCATTTTGGCGAATCTGAATGATTGCTTTTGAAAATTCAGTATTCCATGAGTTATTATAGAACTTCGTGAATGTCATTTGATCTATAATGGTTATGCCCCTTATCTAGGTAACTGGTCGCAGCCAGTAACATAATTAATGAACACATTTCTAGTCTTATCTAGGATTCTTTCACTGAACAACAAATACCGGCCATGAAGAATCGGTGGAACAGATATCATGTCCAGATTCTCCCTATACGGCAAGGTGCAACTCCTGCCGGGGTATCTGGACAAGTTATCACCCGATACGGTTATTACCCAGTAAACACACATACGTTATTTAAACGTATTGTCAACGTACCATTGGTTGATAATTCGTGTTACGTTAAATTAGCCATTATTTTATGGTTAGAAAAGTAACGGTCTAACATAACGTTTAAAATACGTACTTTTTTAACAAAAAATGTTGGCAAATCTTTTGTAACGTTAAATGAACGTTATTTAAAATATTTAAATAAAAGTTATTTATTTAAACCTTTATAAAACGTCTGTGTCAACTGATTAATATATTGACATTGAACAAAAACGTGTTTGTAACGTTTTAGAGTAACAGGCATAAGTAATGTTTACAAAACGTATCATAAACGTTTTGCAATTAATAAATATTTCGGAACGATACCAATCCAAAGTAAATTTTATACAATATAATTTAATAAAAAGATATTGCATTAAGAATATATAGGTACTTATATATACAAATAACTAGATAGTAATTATTTTTTAATAAACCTCACAAGTGTTAAAAACAGTACAATTTAAACGTGTATTATAGGTTATAATCATTCATTGAAAAAAGGAAGCGAATAGCCGTTTATTACACGTGTCAATTATAATGCCGTTAAACGTTCTATACGAATTTAATGATATTATTGGTAGATAAAGATCACGTGTTATACACATACCATTTCGAGTCCTTTTTTGTAAAAGCTTGTCAGTTGCATATTCATCACTGTACGTACCTACTCTGATCCGTGAAATATTTCCCTATTTTATTTTGGTAAGTATACTTCTATAAGTATTTAATTTTATTTTATTAATATAAGAATATTAGGTTTTTTTACAAATAATTAATGGAATCTAAATTTATTCCACTATAACTTTTCCTACTTATGTTTCAAAATACTTACAAAGGCGATGACAAAATTAATAAAAGTACGCGCGTACATGCCTACTTTAAATTACTTTGTAAAATGGGTAACAATTATTATGGCTTGGTAATTTTTTTACTTTATACTAAAATTTAAGATACAGTGACATATTTCTAATCATGATTGGGAATAATTTAAACTTTTTTATTTCCTTTCTTGACTATCTACTTCGTGGTCATATTAAATGTATATTAGGTTATTATTATTGTTATTATTATTATTAGCATTATTATTATATTTATAACTATAACTATAGATTAAACTTAGACATGTTTAAAGTTTAGACTTTCTTAAAATAATCTATTTTGTCCAATGTAAGTGAAGTTATTGATATGAAACTTGTTCAGACCTAATTTCATTGTTTTTAGGTTCCAATAAGTAGCATAAATAAGATATATTATTTTGGTATTTTTATATTTTGTTTGTATTATGTACGTATTATTATTTATTTAATAAACTATTACTGATATTAAAATCAATTATTTATTGTTACCTACCTAAATTTGAAATTAAACAATAGGTATTGATATTTTCTAAGACTCTTATTTATGGGCGTATAGTGAGTTCAACATTCGAGCCACACTATTGGAATATCGATAATTATTAATAGCAACAAGATTAAATGAGAGAAGATTTTGTAACTATTTTATTTACATTATATTAATTCTCTGATAATTATTTATTTAATACAGGGTGGTCCAGAATGTACCGTAAATATTAGAGCATACGGCACATTAAAAAATGAGGATACTATTTTACATAAATTTTTGTTCAAAACTCAATAATAAGAGAGATATAACCCTCTGAGGGATGAAATAAAATTAATTTTTTTTAAATGTCTTTCAGATACTTTTGAATAATGGGTTCATGGGGTGAGTACATGATATTAGGATAATTAATTTTTTGTTACCACTTATTCAATCACTTATGTTTAAGGGGTAGTTTTGGATAGTATTTTTTAAATTTGAAATTATGTATTTCAAAAAAATACTTATCACTCAAAACAACGCTTTAATCTTATAGGGATGGAATACGTGGTAACATAAAATTAATTGTACTAAAACCTAAAAAAAGTAAATTCATCATTAAAGTATTATAGTTAGTTAAGTGCTATAGATATTTAAAGAAGTGGTATTTATTTTGCGATTTTACAGGATTAAGTGTACCTGATTATTTAGTATTTTTAACATACTATCTAATCTAGCATTTACGTTAGTTAAAAACCTTAATAAAATGTCATTATTAAACGTAAAACTTAAAGCTTATAAATACTAAAAATGATCGTTTCACATTTACTAATGTTAAACGTTTGTACTTTGGTTACCAGAAACGTGTAAAATCGCGACATTTTTAAGTTGATTATACGTAAAAAAGCCACTTCTTTTTCAAACGTTGTATTCACCTGCTGGGTAAACTATCATTTTATGTATGGGTCACCATAGATCCTTCAGTCGCAGTGGAGGGCCGGTTAGGCCCGCTCACTTTGAACAATAACATGTCGGATCGAATGTGGCTTTAATATTTCAGTATTTATTCCTGTCATTCAGCATCTTCTTAACCTATCTACTTACTTACTGTTTTACTCCATGGGTTTGTGGATATTGAATAAGAAATCTACCTGATTTGGGCGTAGATAATTTGTCATTTTTATATATTGTTTCAACGTAAAAGATTTTTAATATGAAAAGGTATTTGTGCTGCAAAGTTGAACCCTGCTTCTTTCTGACGTTTTAATTTTGTTTATGCCGCTGGCTGAAGAGTTCAAAACAGGTCCGTACTGCTTACAAGGACCAGCACTAGCGATGCTGGAATCTCCAAGATATCTGTATTTCTTACCATTAAGCAGTTCCAGAGGATGTGTGCCAATTCATCAATTGCATTGTCAGAAAGCCTAACCTAAATCTCTTTAGCTTGATCCGTGAGAGATAACACCTCCTCCAAGATCCAGATTCAAAGTAGTTGAAGAATATATCAACGCGTTATAATTTCCCTTATGTTGAAATCACAGTATACTAATCAATCAGTACGGAATCTTAGACAATTTATAAATGAAATACGTCTGGCAGTTTTTAAATACCCCCACTCTAGAAAAAGTCGCTAAGAATATGGCGGATCCCAGAGAACATACGAAAAAGTAGCTAATAATTTGGCGTAAACATAACCAAAGTTGTTCGTAGTTTTAATACTTTTGCATTAACTCTTAATTAACTGTTGCAATCCAGTGTAGATTCATGTAAATTGAGGTTTTGGTCACATTTTGTCTTAATTTTAAGTTTCTAGCAGATATAATTTGAATTTGATTATAAAACCGGTATGAATTTAAATTTATTTAAAAAATTTGCGAAAACATGGAAACTAGGTCGACTAGTAGTGTAGTTTTATTTTATATTTTGCCTTTATGTCAAGATGTATACGTTTACCTTATTTTGTTAGCAGATTATCAAATTTAAGCCCAGTGTAATTTTTATATTTTTACTCATTTTTTTTTTAGGAAAGTACGAAATGAAATTAAAACGTGAATATTAAGTACAATTTATTTTGAGGTTTACAAAATATATATATAGGTAACATAATCAAAAACCCCGTTGCTCTATTAGGTGTATGGAGTGGTTTCTTTCATTCGTGTATGAAAGCAGTCTCTTTCCTATTTGGAGTTAAATCCTTTGCCTCCTTTCATGTTTTAATTCTTCTTTAGGATTTTCTCAATTAAGCTATCACGTCTAACTTGGTGTCCCATATATAAAACTGTTTACAGGCCTTTTACGCCCAGAGCTGCGTTATGCGTTAGTTTTTTACAACACATTTATTTCCTCCCATAGTTTATTTATTATTTACTGGGTACAGTTCCACTAATAAATAATCGCTAATATAAAAACACAAATAACTAAACACTTAACACGACATACAAAGCAGGAATATAAGTACAATAACGATAACGAGTGTATAACCATGTAATAATGTCAAAAATTCAAAAAACCTAACTGACACACAGAAATTATAGTAATAACTGTCAGTCGCCAACAAGATGGCGGATTTTTGGAAGACGCGAGAAAGCTGAATTTCCCTACTGATTGCTTAGTATACTGTGGTTGAAATAAACCAAATTAAAATAGCTTCAGACAATATAAACTTAACACTTTCTCTCGCTCTAAGGATTTGCTTGCCATATTTGCTTTACTGTCGGACGGGGGCTTTTTTTTCATTCTGCTAATTTTAAATCTATTCATGTTGCAAAACTATTTATAAATCCAAAATTTTAACACTTTTTCTCTGGGCAGACATAAAATCACTTTTGAAGTGTCAAAATTAAAACCTAGAGACTTTTAGATTCTCGGAGAAATTGAAAATACTTTTCTCATGACTTCTGACAAAACCTAAAAACTCGGGAAAATTCAAGGTGTAGCGTATGTTCAGTGTCGACAAATCGCCTAAAGTTTTTCATATTTAAAGTATATCGCTTCTTAAACCGCGAAATAAATGACATTTGATTTGTACATGGTATATACTTTTCAATAGCTCCTAGTCGAAGTAATTCAGTTAGGCATGAGGGGATAAGCTTGTTTTATAAGATACAAATCTTTTGATATGAGACATTATCTTGTTTCAGTACGTTATGGATTGAAATTCTAAACATTTTACCCAAGACAATAATTTACTATTTTTTGTAATAGTTTTCCAATTACTGTTGCATATATTTTATTATATTTTCTTATGCATTACAATCAAACAACCAAATATGTCAAAATGTTATAATAGGATAAGTAAATATTGTTAAAAATCAAGGTACATGGAACGTGGCCAAGGTTGCCTCTTGTTTACAAAATAAACAAACTTCCCAAAAGTTTCTAATAATGTATTCCAAATGTGAAGATTAAGTTCCTCAAAATATTCTGGAAGAAGCAAAGGTGGTTTCGTTAAATCTCGTGAAATATATGAAAAAGGGTACCAGCTATTTAAATGTTGGATGGAGACTAGGAAAATAAGAAAAATATGTGAAGAAGTGGTCCTAATTTACTTTTCCAAAAAATGAGCCGGTTTGAAGCCTTCAACATAATGACGCAAATACAGCATGTTGCAATCTACACTACAAATTACAGACAATATCGACATTAAGTTTCCTAAATTAGTAACTTTTTTAAAAAGGAAATAATATGCTGGATATAAAGCCAAGAAAGACTATACTTTTTCAAGGGAAGATATCAACAAGTTTATTGCAGAAGCTCCAGATGAAACTTACATATGAAGGTAAGATTGATCGTTATTGTTGAATAATAAATAAAAACGTAACGCAGCATTTTTTATTAGAAAGTATATAAAAAAATGACAATTAAGTGACATTTTAGGCTGTTGTCATAAGTTCATTTTTCCTTTTTCAGGTCGTGCTTATATAGCGATGAATTAGTTAATATGGTACTTGAGGATATCAGTGATAAAGACGATATTTTGGTGGTGCAAATATCTGACTCAAAAACTAATATCAAAAGGACATTTACAATAACAAATCAGATAGTAAGCCGAGTATCTGTTTTGGATATGTATAGAAAATATATGGATTGTAGGTCCCCTAAAACATGTCATTCTAGATTTTTTGTAACTTATGTTACAGGGAAATGTAGAAACCAGGTAATTGGCGAAAACACAATTGCCAAAATTGCCTATACTGGACACAGTTTCCGCCGTACTTCAGCTACGTCATTAGTCAATGCTGGAAGTGATATTCTCACTCTAAAAAGACATGGGAGATGGCGAAATGAAAGGTACTTAGATGATTGTATTTCGAAAAAATGTGAAGTAGCAACCCAAATAATTACGGGAGAAAGTACTACTTCAAATACCAAAAAACATCTTATTTTTGAAAATTTTGTTTCTACCGCAAGTACTTCATCAACAACCACAAATTTAGAAAATAACAAACAACTTATATCCACCAGCAAAGCCAATATTTTTTCAAGGGAAATTTCCATTAGTAAGTTAACTAATTATATCATAAATTTATGTATTTATGTTAATTTAAACTTCAATTTAAACTGTTTTCAATTTTTATAAATGAAAATAAGTAATAAAAAATCTGTTTGAAAGAAAAGCATTATTATACATTTTTAGGAAGTTTGTACATCAATAAAAGAAGTCTATACACTACTCTTACACTTACAGCTATTTGAAGTTTCTACTTGTTTGTCTCCCGAGACAGCCAAAGTATTTTCCTCACGAAGGAGGAAAAGTACTACTTTTCTTCCTGAAACTTGGCTGCTTGCGTCAGCCGCGTGCTGTAAAGTGGTTAGGAAAATAATTATACTACTAAGCACTGGTATTTTATTGTATTATATTTATTTACTGCTCCTTTTACAATGTTATAAATCACCACCATGTCAACTAGTTGTCTGCTTGTCCAAAAATTTAATTTTTCTGACAGTCCCAAGATATGTGGTGTTGTGCAGGAACGTTCAAAAACTTCCAAGTGGTCCCATTTATAAATCCGAAAGTAAGGTGACGGGTTTCGGTTTTGATAGGCTGGCAACTAAAACCCAGAAGACACATGATCTGTTATTTCAATATGTTTGAAAGATTGCCCTGTAATACATTTTAATAGTTATTTATGCAACAAGTACAAAAAGTAAGTGTTTATTGCACGGGACGTGAAATTGTCCAACGAGACCGTCAGGCCGAGTAGGACAACAAGTCGAGTGCAATAAGGACTTTTTGTACGAGTTGCATACAATATTTTTCCTACGTTCATGCAAAAACTAAAAATGTTTTATTTAGAAGACACTAAGGGTGCATTCCACTAAGCGATCGCAACGCCCAGAACGACCAATGAGTCGTTCCAAAAGCGACCACAGGCGTTACAATTGGGCTTGCAACGTCATGAGACGTCAAGAGTTGACGTCATCGCAAACGACCGCTTCGAGCTCACAACGCCCACGGTCTTGAGGTGGGTCAACACATAATTTGTCATAAATTGCGGGAAAAGTCAAATAAACTATTTAAATGTCAAGTCTAAGATCTATGGTTGAGATGGAGAAAATAAGGTTATATAACTGTGAAACAGGCACTGTTATTGAGATCGAGGTCCCAGTTGCTCAGGCAATACGTGCAAGAGATGGTATGTAATTCAGTTATGCTTTTATATTTAATTTTTTTTATCAGTATTTATTTTTGTTACAGATATTGCCTTTGCAACAGAATTAATGAATGCTGCTTTACAAGAATCAAATTCTTTTTCTGGTGAATATGCTGAAAGGGCATTCGAAGAGGAAATAAGACACGACACGGAGGTTATTGGGACTGAAGTTGCAGTTCAATATTCATTTTAAGACCTAAATAATTAATATATTTTACTGAAATATGTATATGTAATTAATGTATGGAACATGTGCAGCTTAGAATTATATATTCATAAATTACATGCTTAGTTACATTAGTAAAATCTATGAGTAACACCAGTTTAACTTTTTTTACCTAGAATATATAAAAATTATATATAATTACCTTTACTACCTAACCGTCAAACCATCTGTCAAACTAATAACTGACAAATATAAACAAACATGGATCCCAACTCTGTTCCACTAGGATTCAAATCACATCCGTGAACAATGCGCACAAGAGCAGTTTTAACCTAGTGGAACGGGTAAAATTGCGATGGTCGTTCTGGGCGTTGCGATCGCTTAGTGGAATGCACCCTAAGTGTAGGAAAATATGACGTCGATTTGAACGTTTATGTTTGTCATGATGACAAAACGCTGTAGTAGAATGACAGATGAATGCAATAATAGTGCATTATACTATAAGGGAGAGAAATGCGTTATTTTGGCAGAGGTGCAATTTGAAGCCCGAGGGCTACAATGCACCGAGGACAAAATAGCATCTCTCCAGAATGGTATATACTATTTTTTCCACGGTCTCATTAACTTAAAAACACATATTTTGTCATTATGAAGTAAATAGCACCAGAATTATTGTATTCGGATTTGAGCATTTATTTAGTAGTCGTTGAGTTATTGTCATAACTACAAAATAAACAAACAAAAAGAATTGTCAAATTAAGGTGCTAGTTTGGTTCAGTCATAGACCTTATAAATCATGGACCGGCCCTAGAAAGAGAGGTCCGCTGTCCTGATGTGTACAAGAGGGATGAAGCTAGTCCGGGCAAAAACAGATGTTCTATGACAGAAAAATATATAAACATAACCTGACAAAGTCTTTTCTCTTAATATTGTTAATGATTTGTGTGCCTTTTATGATTTAGTTGTGTTTAGTGTGTTTATTGGCAATAGTTTTTAAAGACTCATAAACTATGGTGCAGTCGGTTTGTCACCGTTAATGCCATACGTCTGTCATTTACGGTTTTTGTTTTTTTTTTCGGCCAATGATCTCTGGGTTTTTGCTCGGACTAGCTCTACCTCTGTCGCACACATCTGAGCATCCACGATTTGTATAGGCAGAAAACGGTTTCGGGCGCGTCCATGATTTATAAGGTCTATGGGTTTAGTTTAAAGTTTGTTTAGTGCACAATGAATAATTGTGAGTCGTGACAGATTCTGGAGGCTGCAAATATTGCAATAAGCAATTTGCTGCCTACGAGTCAAGATCTTTATACGATATAGCCTACAATCGGTTCAAAAAGTGGTGCGCTGAGAAAAATTCAAGTATACAACGAGAATGTTTTGTTGGCATACCTCAGTGAAAATGCAAAGAATTGCAAGTCTTCCACATTATGGGCGCAATATTCTATGGTTAAGTCATACTTGATAATTTACGACAACATAGATATAAGCAAATTACACAAGCTGATCGCATTTTTGAAAAGAACCGGTGACGGATATCAAGCGAAAAAATCGAAAATATTGGCAAAGGGTGAAATCGACCGTTTTCTATCAAGTGCAGATGACAAAGAATTCTTAATGATTAAGGTAAGATTACTTTTGTTGTTAGGTATTTCAGTTATTAAGTATTTTGATTTTTTATAGGTTGGATTAATTCTGGGGATTGCCGGACCTTGTCGAACTGATGAACTAGTCAATTTAACTGTAGATGATATTGAGAATGTAGGCTCTTCCTTGATTGTAAAAATTCCAAACACTAAGACAAAGATTCCACAAACCTTTCTGGTTACCGATGTGGGAAATATGCTTGAATTGTTTCGAAAATACCTGTCCCTTCGTCCTCCCCACGTCAAGCATAAGCGCCTTTTTTGTACTACTGGAAAATGTAGTTCACATCCAGTTGGCAAGAATACCATGGGAAAAATTCCGAGTGTAGTAGCTTCGTATTTAAAATTACCTGATTCTGCATGTTATACCGGTCACTGCTTACGAAGATCTTCAGCGACATTACTGGCAGATGCTGGTGTGGATATCGCGACAATAAAGCGTCATGCTGGTTGGAAATCAACGACAGTCGCTGAGGGGTATGTCGAGAACTCCATTGAAAATAATACCAAAATTGCTAATCAGGTTTTAGTAGGTACCACTACTACCGCAATCACAAAAACTGTAAATGTAAACGAAAGTAATAGATATTCCTTCTAACATTAATTTTGAAAATTGTACAAATGTAACATTTAATTTAAATGTCAATAAATAATTTCAATGTTATCTTTTTTTTGCATGAAAAACGTTCTCAATAATGTAAACTCCCTTGGAAGCATTATACTCCTTTGGGAATAATCGACTACTTCTATTTTAATTTTGATGTCATAGAAACTGATTTCTACTCCTGACCGTGGAAAAACATTTTATTGCACCAATGCAATAAAGAACCACTTTTTCCACTAAATACAGTTCAATAAAGATTTGTTTTTTGCATGAACGTAGAAAAATTAACATAAAATTCATGCATCTTCCCCATTCATGTTTAGCTTAATTAATTTACTTATTGGTACCCAACACACACCATCAAGTAAAGGTTTTTTTTTCACTTACGTGAGTTCAATAACTTAAATTAACCTTGTCAGTCACCATAACTGATAAAATTTGTATCCAGCCACTGATTCATTGATTTTTTTTTGCGAAATTGAACAGTAAATATCGCAATTTGTAAACTGTAACGGATAGGTGCCAAAGTCCGATAAAAAAGAGAACTGTGTTTACTGTTTCAAAACCACTTAAATAAATATGTTTGAAATCTATTTACATGACATTTTGAAGCTGGTGATTTTATTATTTTTATTGAAGAATGGACATTTTAATTAGAATTGAATCCGGAGATCAAATCGTAGTATGTATGTAACTTATTTTACCATAAGCATAAGTACAGACCAGAGAATTAGTGGAGCTACAATAACACTGTAAAAAAAGTTGCTGTGTAAGCGAGATTTTCCAGTGTGTAATTTAGGATGTGTAAAAATTCCGTGTTAATAGTTTTACACACTATGGCTTTTTTGTACGCTTTACACAAGATGTGTTAAAATTACTAGTATTATAATAAAATATACTGAATTTGTGTAATATTGGCCAGTTGTGTGTTAAAAGTACACCATTTTGTGTAAAATTAACACACACACTATTTAATTGTGTTCTATATCCCTACTCCTGACTGGTTGAGCACAACTGCGCAGCTGCAATATATCAGCTGATCCAACACACGTCACTACGACATATTGGTCATGTAGCGGTGTTGTGTACAGTTACCTCTCGTTCACTATGTTCAAATGGAGAATATTTAAATTTAAATTGAGGTTTAATCAAGGAAAATGGTAAGTACTTAGCTAACTATAACAAATATTACTGATAATTATAATAAAGTTAAAACTAATTAGAATATAACTATTAAAAATATTAGGAATTTACTTTTAGGTTACTCAGTTACGTAACTTTAGAGAAAGAAAATTATATGTTCAGATCACTACCAGTTAATTTTCGTAAACTCCTGTGATGTAGTGCCCAAATACATCTTTGTTTGTTGTTTCATTGTTTATGATTTATTAGAACATTATTAGTCCCTTCTTAGAATATGTACTATTATACTGTTAATTTTAATACATACATATTTTGTTAGCTGTCTTGGTTGTTGTTCATTTGAACAGAATTTTATTTTTTTTAATAAAATCATAAAAAGTAAAATATCTTTTATTTTATAATTACACCATAATTCAGAAATTTCTTTATGTTGATACGAAAGCTCACCTACCTTGTTAATTATGTTCCTGTTTGCTTTTGAAATTATAATTTTTAATACATATATTCTGCCGTTTAATAGAACATTCCAGGCTATATTCAATTCATTCTCGATGATAGACCTCTAGAAAATGTCAAAATAAAAGCATTTCAAAAATTATATTTATTAAAAATTATTTCTCTGGGCTTAAAAAGCCTGTAAACAGCTTTATTTATATATAAAAATTATTTCTAAAGTAAACAGGAATATTATTAACAAATTAAAAAGATAGGTGAGTCTTCCATATCAATACCTATTATACAATAAAATTAACATGTTGATGTGTAAAGCCTACACGTTCCATGATACAAATAATATAGAAATGTGTAAAAGTCACACATGGAATTTGTTATATTAACACAGTGAATTGTGTTAAACCTTTAACACACTGCTACATAGAGAGAAATGTGTAAAAATATATAAAATTCCGTGTGGACCTCGAGTAACACAGTATTGTGTTCTTTTGTGTTAAAAGGCCTAGTTATTTTTTTACAGTGAAGTAAAGTATGCAAAAAGTCAAGAAGGCGAAAAATGGTAAGCCGAAAATGACGGTCAAAATGTGAATCTCGCTGTTACCAGAGTTTACTGAATATATTTAAGTTATACCACTCTCTCAAATATTTATACAGGGTGAGTCAGTCATAATGTCATTAATTTTAACCACGTATTCGGAAGGCCTAATAAAGGCAGAAAATCAAAAAAAAAATGTTTACCCGACCTTTAAAAAAATAAACAAATCACCCTATAAAAATCGGTAACACGACGCTCCTGGTGCGCTACAAACTTTCTGACGACGCACCCATACGACAATCTAATGCCGGATTAAACATGGTTGCCACATCATGTTTACATACATAATATCGTCTAACACTTCAGAGTGATATTCAAATTTACCCCCATTTAGTACTTTCTGCATTTCCCGCATTTCTTTCCCCCCAAATTTGTAGATCACGCCACACATTTGAAGGGGGGATGAAGATAATACAAGCAGTAAGCACTGAAGCAGTAGTTTGTTTATTTCGGTCTCGCGTATTCGTCGTAAATTCACGATGCATAATTTTACAAATTCCGAATATGCGGAAATGGTAGTGTTATACGGAGAATGTGCGCGAACTTTGTGTAAGTGCCTTCCCGATACGGGTTCTGTGAAACTGCGTCGGGTGACCCTAATTTTATTAATACAGTGCTATGGACGGATGAGTGCAGCTTTACTCGAACTGGCATTTTAAACAGGTTTGTACCATACTACTTAAAAAACGATAAATTTCTAACTACAAACTGAATAACTAATTGTACTTACGAGTAATACTAAAAATTCATATTTATTTGTAAAGCGTAGTGAAAACATAATATCAAAATTATTAAACTGCAATAACCTAACATTCGAAAACATTTATTTATTATCCACATTTGTTTTTATTAACAAATAAATCATATTTAAGGAAAATTCATTCATGTATCTAGATTAAAAAAAATAGTTTTACTCCTTGTCGTTAAATAATAGTACAAAAACTAGGTAACTAGGTTATTGACCTAATAATACGGTAGGTCAAGATTCACTCTTAATAACTTATGTTATGAGTATCAGAGACGTGCCATTTCGGTCTTGGACAGTTTTCTGTCGACAACACGATGGTTTTTTATTACTTACTATTTATATATATAGTATACTTATATATACTATAAATAATATAAAACAGTTATAGGTAAATCTATTAAATTTATAAGTATTTTGTTAATTAATCTTGGAAGTCATGTATATTGACTTGTAAATTTCAAAATAAAATATAGCGTAGGTACTCTACTAGGTATATAAAAAATAAAGTAGCCATGAGGAAAATTTGCAATAAAATTTTTATTTAATTATTTGAAAAGCTATATACTTCGATTATTTTACAACTAAAATAGGAAATAATATAATCTATATTGTTTACAATTAAGTTACAAATGCTGCAATATAGGTTTGTTTTACTTGCTCTTATAATGCAGTTTTTCTTCGACTCCTACACGAAAATGTTTGTGACGTTTGGCAGTCTGAAATATAATAAAAATGCATTATATTCTTGTTTTGTAATTTAATAAACTATATATTCTTTTCAATAAAAAAATATTCAAATGAAAACCCAATGTAGGTATAAGTATGTCCAGGTAATGTTTTAGTACTTAATGTTATTTATGTGATTTGGCTATACGTATATTAATTAATTTTAGACAAATTATTTTAATTTACTTAAAGATGTTAATGTACATACCATTTTTATTATATACTGTTTGTGCACAGGTACCACTTAGAATCGGTGTATCAGGTTGAACTTCAACATCTTGACATTTTGGCATCAACATAGTTTTGGTATTATTGTTATAGAACCCCTGCTTGAACCAAAAAAGTTTGTTTCAAATTTTAATTTTTTCATAGCATTGATCAGGAGTAATATTTGCGTAAGAAAATTCAAGAACATATAAATATGCGTCAAGAAGGAAAAATAGATGTATCTGTTATTTTAAACAAAATGTTTATAAAACCAAAGTTTAAACCAAAAGTAAATCTTTAATTTCATAAACTTTGACTATTTCTTTATATTAGTTGATATATAAAATATAAAATACATACCTTGTTTTATCCTTTGGATAATTGAAAAAAAGCACGTCTTGAGGGACAATTCTTCACAGTACAATATCTATATCACAGGCATTTTTAGAAGAAAAATAAAATAAACACTAACAGGTATTCAAAGGTGGTACCTACTAAAAATTTTGGGTAAAATTTCACTCAGAATCAACAAGTTGTTTAAAACGCGTCCACATCAGATTATGTTAAAAGAATAACACAATTCATTGAGTAATGCTCAGTTATTTGTTATCTAAAAGAGTGTTTTATGAGTAACATTGAATAACCTTTGAGTCAGCTTATTGAACTATGTGTTACTATAAACACAAAATTGAGTTATCAATATATTTCGTTGTTTTTCCGCAAACCTTCTCTGTGATTAAAAATTGTGTTGATAAACCTATTTATTTTTAAAAAATTTCTTTGGATTATCGGATTTACTATTAAAATTATTCAAATCTTACTTGGATAGTAGATATCAATATGTTCAGTGTGGTGGTTATACATGTCTGCAGTGCTAGTTACATCGAGTGTCCCTCGGGGGTCCATTTTAGGACCTTTATTATTTGTAGTATATATTAACGAAATAGTTCAGAATCTTGAGTGCAATTACCTCTTGTATGCAGATGATTTAAAAATTTGTAGTTTGTTACTACCGTTGATGATTGTGTTAAGTTATAGCATTCCCTAAACCGTATTCATGATTGTTGTATCATTAACAATAGTTCTCTAAAGGCTAACAAGTGCACTGTGATGTCTTTCTCTAGGAAACACTATCCCATACTATACGATTATAATATGAATGAAAAGATCTAGGTGTTTATATTGATAATAAATTAAGTTTCAATATTCATATTGCCAAAATCGTTCAGTCTGCTTATAATTAATTAATATTTTGTGATGGTGTCAAATAAATATTATTTTGTAGTCTTTTTGAACAGTAATTTTTAAATTAAAATTAAATTTAAATTTATTTAAAAATTCAAATAATTTAACATTTGCGCATGCAAATTTAAATCAATTTACATGCGCTAATGTTTTTAATAAAAATAATTTGTAAACTTTACAGGCTCCATCAGTAAAGAATGTATTTCAAAATTTATTTATTATTTTAAATATTATATAGGGTGAACCATTAATAATGTGCCAGAGTAAGAATTACATCTTTGGAGCAAAACATGAAGATATAGCTAAATATGCCTTACTAATATGTTTCTGTGGAAAATAACATTATTTTTTTTGCTTTTTTTTGTAATAACTAGGATCGCTCAACCGATTGTCATTTGGTAAAAATTTGGTAGAGAAACATATTTTAAGAAAAGTAATCATAATTTATGTAGTAGGTATCTATTAAAACAGATAGACCATTAACAATGCCAGATGATGACAATTTCTCTCTTATTTTTTGTTAAAGAAATTCCTACCGTTTTCCACCAACTGATCTAAAACAACCAAATGTATTTTTCGACGTGAGGAAATCTCTTAGGAGCATTAGAAAATTGCATAGAAGTGGAAGGCCATATTAAAAATTTACTGTAATTAACTGTAATAATTAGTTTAATTAATTAAAATATGTAGAGGTAGAGAGAGTTTGCTCAAGAGCTAAATTGTTTTTACTGCTCTGTTGTTATTTTTGTCAATAAAAGTAAATATGTTTTCAAATATGAGTTTTTTGCAAAGTTACTCTGAACATTTAAAAAAAAAATAAACGGCTCATTGATACCTACTGATATTTTGGAATTAAATTTCAATAGCATTTTTGAAGTCGCGTGTAAGCTGTAACTTTAGGGCAGTTTTTTCGAAATTAGTAGGAATTATCAAGTTCTACCAAGTAAATTTTTTTACGTAGAAATGATGTTCAGATACAATTTTGTAGTCAACCGAATCAAAATGTTTTGTCAACAAAAAAATAAGAGAAAAATTCAACATTAGACATTGTTAGTTCGGCGCCCTTTATTGGCAAAACTGATTTAATACTTAAATTATTTTTATTTTTCATAAAAAATGTTTCCCTACCAAATTTGGTGACAATCGGTTGAGCGATACTCGCGATATTACAAAAAAAGAAAACACAAATAAAAATATTTCCCTGTATCTTTTTCCACAGCAATATTTTACGAAGATATATTTAGCTATACCTTCATATTTCCTAACAATGATGTTACTCCTCCTCTATGTCCCCTTATTAATGGCCCACCCTGTATATTTTTATCGACACGTATTGAATGACTTCTTCACTTGAATTTACCAAAGCTGGAGGAGTACGATAAAAGTGTTATCTGGCCGTTAAAATATTGTATATTGTTCATGGGACATTAATTAAATGTTACGTGCATATTTCTGTTTTTAAGTTTGTTTTTCGCCAGATATCTAGCATTAGAACAATCATCTAGGTATATTACTTTGACTTTTATTGATACGTGAAAGTGAATATGAACTGGATAACTGCACTTCTGTAATTTGTTTGTTTTCTGTAAATATGAGAATATTTTATTATTAAATCATGTGATGGAATTAATATAATTACTTATCAGAATTCAAAATCTATCATTATAGTCGATTTTCGCCTTGCGGAAATGTGTTATTCCTGGAATGTTTCATCTAATTTTATTACATTTTAAAAATTAACATTTATTTCCTCCCTGCTTCTTCATGACTAACACATTCACTTAATAATAAATTAAACAGTAATCCTATTGAATGTCATTAAAGTTATGAATTTTAAGTACGTACAAGCTTTTGAAATAATAATGAAACTCTCTCAAAATAGTTTTTGAACTTCTGCAAGTTCTGAGTAGAAATTTCATTAAATCTATATGGTAAGTGAAACAACTAATTAGGTACTAATGTTAAAAGTTGAAAGTAGATTCATTACAAATACATCAGCAGTTCAAAATAAATAGCAAAATTCTATTTAAAGAGTGTCAATATTATTGCGAACGATTGTACATAACATAATATGTATGAACCAATCATCTTCGATGGGAGGGGCTTTCAAAATTATATATCCAAATTCCTGTCATTTTAATACCTAATATTGCGCCATCTATTAGCAAATAGTCCAAGCGTAAACGTTCTTTTTGAGTTCGTTTCCCATTACGCGAGAGTTGGTTTCCCATTCAGGCCAAGAAGGTCTCCCATTAGATTGACTAGTCTTAGTGTATATAGTCAAGGGTACGAGCCTACTATACAGCCAGATTCTCCCTCATAATGACACAACCGCTTGAACAAGCTCCACCTTCTTTACTGCCGTTTAAATGGCACAACCTAACCTAACTGACGAGGCACTCCTTCTGGCCAATCGCCACCATACCACAAATATTGCAGCACAGACGGTCTACTATTAGCTGGTCACCTTTCCTGCTATACACCAATCCAAACCTAATAGCCGACGCAGAATTGAAACCGTCCAACCGTCTAGCTTTGATCAACTAGTTCAAGATTCCACTGCAAAGGTACCTTCACCCAAATGTTAATAGAACGAAATGAATTTAAACATGTGTTTCATATGCATCCCAACATGAATCGGCTAGGTTGGCTAATCAAAGCCGGGTCCTAGAGGCATTAATTATGCATTAAAATATTAATTATGGAGATTAACTACAAATTAGTTTTAATGAAATAATGCATTTTCAGGGTGAACCTAATATAAGTACAAATATTTTAACTGCAGGTGTAATTCGTCATATAGATAAATCTAGTAAAAGTCATTTTTAAAAATTTCAAATACCTGTTTACGGAGATATTATAATTTTTTTAAATACCCACATTTTGAGGACCGCTGCCCAGATAGACCACTGACGTAATCTAATACAATAAAACATATGATTTACTGAAGGCTAGGTTGCCATATCGTCTGTAAGGTAATTAAATTTTTGCTATTGTTTCTAATTTAAAAACACTTGTTTTTAACAATAAGTAAAGTAAAATTATCATAAACGATTAAAATATGAATTTCCGCAAGTTCGATACCATCAACTAAAGTGTTTAGGAAGTTGCTTTGTTCAATGATTCCAAAAATTATCCCTAAACGTGCATAAAAGCTTACCTACTCACTGAAAAACCAACTACCCAAATAATTATCCTCATTTCAGAAGTTACCTATCATTGTACACTGTTAGAAAGATTATCATAAATTATACCCTTAAATTATTTTATGAAGAATAATAAAAAAAATATATTATTTTCGAATAGCACAGAGTTAATTTTCGCCACAACCTCAAACAACGTGTAAGTGCTAACCATTTCGTACTTCGTAGTGGGTGAAACATATTTTTAAAAATAAACACAAGACATGGAATAACAAAATAACTAGCTTGATGTATGCGTCCAATATTGGTCGGTCAGTGGTCGCGCGGTTTAAGGCGTCAGTACTTGAATCGAGGTGACTAGATCGGTGTTGGTTCGAGCCCAGCTGCCGGTAGACCGTATATAAGCTATATTCGTGGAGAGGTTTGGCGCCCTCTCTGCGGGTATGGTAGGGTGGAAGAATGTTGGCTTGGGTCAATGTGAGAGATTGATACCAGTTGATATTTGACTACCCCCCTAATTAATGAGGTTTTCCAGGTTTTCCTCATTCCTGCACTGAATAGTGGTTAGGGCCTACCAACGTAAGTCGTTCCTGGGCGCAAATGCGGCCTGCTTAATAATAATATGCCGCCCCCTCTCCCGCACAAGTCTCCGACTTCTGGGCTAATCCCTGTGATTAGAATGAGGGGTAGAGAATCGCATGCAAAAAAGAAACGTACCAGCCCCACTCTCTGGGATTGATAGTCAAGGTCGACAAAGAGGTTATGTTGATACCGGTGCACAAGTATGGTCCAGCGCAAAGGACTAAGCTGTGTGCAAGTTACAAGTGCCACAAGTGGAAATAAAACATGTACTATTTGTGGAAATGAATTTTATAATTTCAATACACGTAAATTTAAAGTAAATATGAGATATTTTTGCATCTTCTGAAACCGAACTAAACTAATGGTTTATTTAAGTAATACACTGCTTGACCCATCTGTTTTAAGAGTTGTGGCACTAACATATATAACATATTTTTTAGTCCACAGCGTAGTTAGTTTCACACAATATTGTTAATACCTAAAAATATATAAATAAACATATTTCAATCAATCTCTGACATGTCTAAAAATTCTAGTTAACTTTGTTGGAGTCTATTCGAAGACATTAGTGTAACACTGGCAACTTTGTGGAATTCACATGCACCATGACTCCCGGATCAGCGGTCTTCAACAAGTTTTCTGTTGAAAAATCAAGAAATTTATTTAAAATTTGACTTTCATTCCTAATTTTTGTAAAAAAACTGTTAATTATTTGTTCCACACAGTGAACTGTACTGCTGGTTAAAATATTTGTACTTATTTAAGGTTCACCCTGTATAGAGTTGTCTGCATATTTCCAGGTCTAAAGTGAGACAACCGGAGACAAACCTCCCGGAAAAGAGACAAACCTCCCGGAAAAGTTTAAATTTTGAGTGCACCAAATAAAACGAAACTTGCCGCTGTGGCAAAATCTCATTAATTTAATTATTTTAATTTTAACATTTGATTTTTATATTAGTCTCTTTTATGGCAATGGATTGTTTGAACTTTTGGACCCTCCAACTTTCCACGGGGTCTGTGGAGATGTACGTTACGCCACTGAGTCAATGACAGGCTCAGGTTTTATTATCGAAATACATATACGATAAGGGCGGTGTAGCAATATTTTTAAAGACTATTTTAAATGTGAAACAAGTTGATTTTAACATGTTATAGATCCCCTAAAGAAAAATGTAATGATCCTAATGTAAATGAGATTTATAAATCTTCAAAAAAGGTCATGCGCAGTTAATTGACAATGACATCTCTTTATTAGTGTCTGATAACATGGATGAGTGTTTGGAGAGAAAGGCGAATGCTTTATTAAAGTCAGCCTGGAGCATGGTATGAATTCAATGATCCCGAAAAAGCTCATCAGGTTTCATAATAGGCAAAAACATTGTACCAACTTAAATTTAGCCATAAATAAATGATTATAAAATTTTACGTTATGAAAAAGAAATAAAATTTTTGGGAGCTACAATTGACGAAAACCTGAACTGGAAAAGTCATTACACTCAGTTATTATATCAATTAAATACGGCAGGTTATTTGATAAGGAACTTAAAACCGGTTTTGACGTAATTACAATTAGTAACAGTTTACCAGGCGCATGTGGGTTCAGGATTAAGTTATGGCATTGTTTTTTGGGCTAATTCTTCCTTTGTTTCTGACATGTTTATTTCACAAAAAAGTATTTTAAGATGCATAGCTAGGATACCTAAGAATCAATCGCGCAGAAAAAATTAATATTTTAACTGTTGTGTCATTGTTTATATTACAACTGTCCGTGTATGTGTGAAAATATACACAATAATGGTACTAGGAAAAATAAAGAACTTCACATTTCTTTTTATAGATATAAAATATCTTGCGATTCGCCTTTTTCTTTGGGTTTAAATTTTTTTAATAAATTTCCATCTGGAATAAAAGAATTAAATGATTTAGTTTCTTTTAAGAAAAGGCTGTGCAAATATTTGATTGAAAATACATTGTATACCTTAAGTGATTTTTTTATATTTTAGAGTGCTATTGGCTTTCCAACAATGTTAATATACTTTATATTTCTTTATAGCAATATACAGGGTGCTGAAAATTAGTAGGTCAATCCGTTAACCATAGATAGCTGATATGAAAATAATGGGACTTTCATTATGCCATTTTTTGTTTAGGAGCCCCATTTTTGAAATACAGGGTGTCAAAATGTAAATGTCAAATAGGAAATTTGTCGATAACTCCGGTAGAATTAGAGATATTTGTTTGGAATTTCGCTAATATTTTTTTCTTGTAGAGACATACTTTCAGTATACTTTTGGTAAAAAAAAATCAAAGCACGAGCGGAGGTGAGGGGGTTAAAGTGCATTATGACCCCCTCAACTTTTTCATACTCACACCTTTGATAAAACAATATATTTCCTGAGATAAAGCGGCTTTTATTCTAACTTTTCTTATTCTTGCAAGATTTTGATTTGGAACCTGGGTTACCAGATATTGTAACTTATTTTAATAAAGTTTAAAATCCGTTTTGTACTATAAATGCAACTTAGATACATGGTACTTGTTTAATTAATACAGAGTGTTATTTTTTAATATATCATTAAGCTAAACGGGTAATGATTTAAGTCCATTACTAAGATTATTCAATTATGGTTGTAATTACATTTTTTACCGTAGATATTACTATAATAATAATAATAATAAATAAAATATCAACTGCTATTAAGTTGACCTTAAAATTGGGAAAACTGTGATTTCTCGCATATTGCTATAAAGAAATATAAAGTATTTAAAAAAACTGCGTACCTCACTGAAATATACGTAAAAACTGAATAAATAATGTTTTTACAAAATTCTAAAATATTAGAAAACAAGGAAGTTATAAAGCGTCATATAGAACAAGCAAAAAAAATAAGAAACGCCCTGTATCGTTTAAACGAATCGAGATATCGAAAGGCGGTTGTAGCCATCCAATTTTTCTTAAAAATTCAGCCTGTGCGACTTCAGATACGTTTACTCTATTGCCTCGGGAAATAGGAGAAACGATCTAAAAGTGTCGAAATTGGCCCACTCTATACAAAATATTTTCAACTAGTCGTCAATTCTAATAAAATCTCATCATCTGATGCAGACGACGATTCGGTATACATATTGTTGCGGTTTTAAGTTTAAAACTGTGACCAAACTGTTAGAACATTGAAATGTATAAACTAAAAGAGTCCCCACCTTTGCTTAAACATAAACAGTATGCCATAGATAGTCTGCCACTATAGTCTGTTTAGAAATGAAAGATAGTAATAAAAACTTATTATGTATGCAAATCGTAAATAAAATGTAGTACTGGTGCTTATATTCAATATTTTTATATTATGTATTGTCGGTATAGATGAGGTGTACTTTTAAAAAAACTTCGAACCGTACTAAAAAGGTAGCTAAAATTTAATCCCCGACAATCCGTCTTTGTCTATGCCGCTTCAATTTCTCGGTCCATTTCTCTTATAAGTAAACAATATAAAAACAGCATTTCAAAACATGAGGCAACTTTAAGCATCATAACCGGGTTAAGAGGGTTTTTAGTAATTCAAATAAAATTATTCAATATTATTGTCAAAATATTTATTTCAATTTAATGAATAGACTTTTATTCCACACAAAAATATATGTATTTTGAAAATTTAAATTATGGTGAGTAAATGTAGTGTTGTATAAATGTACAATAAAGAAAAAAAAAGTAGGTATATTAAAATTCATCCTCTAAATATTCTGATGAATTATCTTCGTCTCCTAGATTGATAACGATAGGTTCCACAGTAACGTCAATTAAATTATTGAGTTGCCACATTTTCTCCTCTTCTTTTTGTACATGATGTATACATCTTTACTAGTTATCTGCAGTTACTCGTTCCAAGGAATTTTTTAACAAAATTTTCACGTCACTTAATTTAAACGTCGTATTATTTCGCGCTACTTCCCTTTTACCTGCGCTCAGATTGGGTTAAGTTCACAGTGATAAGGTGGTAACCGTAGTATCGTTATTTGGCGATTTCTTGCCATTTCATCGATAACATATTTTTTCTGATCTTTATTAAGATTGACAAGTGTCAAAAGTTCCTTTTTCGCCATATTTGTTTCAAAAGAAATGTTTTTTTCCGGATAACCATTCAATTATATCGGCTTTCCTCCGAGAAGTCGTAAGCGTCCGCTCGGTCTGCCGTGAATGGTAACTGGCATTATCCATGACAATTACAGACCCTAGAGGAATAAGATTCAACATCTGTGTAAAATACCCTTTGAAAACATCTGCGTACATGTCTTCACGATAATCACCTGTATTTTCCGATTCAAATAAAAGTAAACCGCCATCTACAAAACCACTGGCACTACCTATATGTGTCACTATTAATCTTCGCCCTTTACCTGAAAGTGCCTTGAACCCTGTTGAAAGTCCATCCAAAAATACTTGTCGAAAACTTTTTACATTTTTATCTTGTCATATTTTTGTTACAGTATATCCCTCGTTGACCCAAGTTTCGTCTAGATAATAAATATCCTTCCTTCGTCACGGAATTTTCTAATTGATTTTAAGTAGGATCTTCGCCAACAAATAATTTCATCTTTATCGATAAGAACTGACTTCCTATTCTGATTTTCCCAGCAAAAATTCAACTCTCGTAAGACGACCCATAATTTGCTTCTACTGATTTTTGGCAAATCGTTGTCGTCTGAAAGTTCACTTAAAATTTTGTTTAGCGTTGGTATTTCTTTTTTAAAATAAAATTACCATAATTACCTGAAACGAAATATTACCACGCCCATGGCTGGTTCTTATCTAGGAGTTTTATTACTCTCTTTCATTTCCAAACAGACTATAATGCATCATTTTCTTAGAATGATAAGTATCTCCCACGCGCAATACATAATAAGTAGCAAAAGTAATCAAACGTAAAATTGCGGTTTCCTGCTACTATAAACCACTCGCTTCCTCATTCAATTAAAACGCCATTTTCAGCTAATATTTAATTATTTTATTATCGCATATAGTGTGTAATTTAAAGCCCCGCACAATCTACTTGAGAAAAGTTCTTGACATATTTTTCTTACAATTAATTGACTATAAGATTTAAATCTTACTTAGTATTTATATGTATAATAACAATCTCTCTCTAAATGCTAACAAGTGTAGCGTGATGGCATTTAGCAGAAGATGTAATCATATTTTATCTAATTATATGATCTTGATGGCCTCGTGCTTGACCGTTTGAACACACAAAAAAATTAGTTTAATTATAAATTAAGCTTTAATATTCACATTGATGACACAATTCAAACTGCATATACACACAACGTCAAAAGTCTTAGACCCCCTGTATATAAAATAATTCGATTAAACATAGTGGTTTTTCTTATTATGGTAAAAAAGTATATGTACTTAGGGAACAAAAAGACAATAAAAAATTGCAGACCATGAATCTTTACTTTATTACCAATGTTTTTACAAATCTGGTCAGTTTGGCAGTGTAATCAGCTAAGTGTTCCTTTGAATTTTTGTACATTATAATGCCAGGACGTGAAATTTCGCCTTTAACCGAGCAAGAATTATCAAATATCGAACATGTTGGGCATTCCCAGATCATCTGTTGTAATAGTACACAGATATGAAGAATTTGATACAGTGGCAAACAGACCACGTAGTGGACGTCCTCGAGTACCTAATGAAAGGGAGGATCGGTACTTGGTGCAATATGCCCGTAGACACCGCACATCTTCAGCTTCAGCTCTCAGGGCCCACTTTCAAGGTAAGTTTCGCCGTGTTATATCGACATCTACTATTCGAAGACGACTCCACAACGCATATTTACGTGCTAGAAGACCATTACGGGTCCCCACTCTACTTCCAAGGCTTCGTGCTGCCCGTCTCCAGTGGGCGCGAGAGCATAGGGGTTGGCTTTTACGCCATTGCCGGTGGGTCTTATTTACAGACGAAACTAGAATTGGGCTGGTTACTGATGACAATTGACAAAGAGTCTGGAGAGAACCAGGTCATCAACAGTGACTTCATTTTCCCCGTGAAGTTGCTCCGTATGAAGGGGGTACCGTAATGTTATGGGAGGTGGAATAATGTTCAACAGCCGCAGCCCATTAATTCACAGACCAGTCATATTTACATCGAACAAGTTATTACACCCAATATCTACCCCCTACATAATGAATTAGGTGAAAATTTTGTGTTTATGAACGACAGCTCTCAACCACATCGCGCAAGAAGGGTTCAAGAGACACTCGAAGCAGGATATATCAATAGATTATATTGGCCAACCAACTCTCCTGACATGAATCCTATTGAAGACATGTGGCATTTCGTTGCTAGAGCCATTCATAATCATATTCCTCCAACTCAGACTGCAGATGAGTTAGTCGTGGCGGCAGAAGAGGAATTGAACAATAATCCACAAGAGACCTTTAACCGCTTGATTATCTCATTGCACAGACGTGTCAGTATGCTATTGGAACGTGGTGGAGGTCATACCGACTATTAGTCAAGTAGAGAACTTGCTTTGTTACTTATTGATTAAATGATTTAATAAATTTTGTCAAAAATGTCACATATTTACTGGTTTTTAATTTTCTAAGTACTCAGTTTATTGAACATATTCTTAAAAAAGTACTTTTATAAATGTATTTGGCCTTTCTGACAAGAAGATTTCTTTAACAAGAATGAAGGGGAGTCCAAGACTTTAAACGTTGCGTGTATATATATTTTACCGTTTTGGTACAAATCAGCTAGGTATTTGCGAACATTATACGTGGAGGTAAATTTAAAATTTAGGTAGTGGGTTGCACAATGTGACCAAAATAAATTGCGTATTTAGGCATTAAAACCTTTATTTTATTCTCGTGTGTAGTTTAGATAGTATGCCACTAACTGCATCATTTTCATAGAAATATAGGTATCTCCCACACGCAATAGTAGCAAAAGTAACCAAACGTAAAACTGCGGTTTCCTGCTATTATAGACCATTGGCTTTCTTTGCGGTGCAAATTTAATATATTCATTAAATTAAAACACCGTTTTCAGCTAATATTTAATTATTTTGTTATCATATATACTGTGTAATTTAAGGCCTTAAAGTTTTTAACCCGCACAATCTACTTGAGAAAAGTTCTTAGATATTGTATTTTTCTTACAATTAATTAGCTATAAAGATTTAAACAACAAGTGTAGCCTGATGTATTTACCAGAGGATGTAATCATATTTACACAGTAAAAGATCTAGGCGTTTAGTTTAATAATAAATTAAGCTTTAATATTGAAGACACTCTTCAAACTGCATATAAGTATTTAGATTTTTTTATATAGAATAGCTTATATTCCAATATTCAGTATATGTGACTCTGTCTAATGCTCCTGTCAAACTGGAATATACAGGACAGAATAGAATACAAATCAATTAAATATATTTTTCCACGGTCGGGAGTAGAAATCAGTTTCAATGACAAAATTAAAACAGAAGTAGTCGATTATTTCCAAGGGAGCATAATGCTCCCAAGGGAGTTTACATTATGGAGAACGTTTTTCATGCAAAAAGAAAAGATAACATTGAAATTATTTATTGACATTTAAATTAAATGTTACATTTGTACAATTTTCAAAATTAATATTAGAAAGAATATTACTTTCGCTTACATTTACAGTTTTTGTGATTGCGCTAGTAGTGGTACCTACTAAAACCTGATTATCAATTTTGGTCTTATTTTCAATGGAGTTTTCGACATAACCCACAGCGACTGTCGTTGATTTCCAACCAGCATGACGCTTTATTGTCGTGATATCCACACCAGCATCTGCCAGTAATGTTGCTGAAGATCTTCGTAAGCAGTGACAAGTATAACATGCAGCATCAGGTAATTTTAAATACGAAGCTACTACACTTCCCATGGTATTCTTGCCAACTGGCTGCGAACTACATTTTCCTGCTTTGTAACAAAAAAAGGCGCTTATGCTTGACGTGGGGAGGACGAAGGGACAGGTATTTTCGAAACAATTCATGCATATTTCCCACATCGGTAACCAGAAAGGTTCGTGGAATCTTTGTCTTAGTGTTTGGAATTTTTACAGTCAAGGAAGAGCCTACATCTTCAATATCATCTACAGTTAAATTGACTAGTTCATCAGTTGGACAAGCTCCGGCAATCCCCAGAATTAATCCAACCTATAAAAAATTAAAATACTTAATAATTGAAATACCTAACAACAAAAGTAATCTTACCTTAATCATTAAGAATTCTTTGTCATCTGCAATTGATAGAAAACGGTCGATTTCACCCTTTGTCAATATTTTCGATTTTTTCGCTTGATATCCGTCACCGGTTCTTTTCAAAAATGCGATCAGCTTGGGCAATTTGCTTATATCTATGTTGTCGTAAATTATCAAGCATGACTTAACCATAGAATATTGCGACCATAATGTGGAAGACTTGTAATTCTTTGCATTTTCACTGAGATATGCCAACAAAACATTCTCGCTGTATACTTGAACATTTTTCTCGGCGCACCACTTTTTGAACCGATTGTAGGCTGTATCGTATAAAGATCTTGACTTCGTAGGCAGCAAATTGCTTATTGCAATATTTGCAACCTCCACAATCTCTTCCGACTCACAATTATTCATTGTGCAACTTTAAACTAAACCAAACTAGCACCTTAATTTGAAAATTCTTTTTGTTTGTTTATTTTGTAGTTATGTCAATAACTTAACGACTACTAAATAAATGCTCAAATCCGAATACAATAATTCTGGTGCTACTTACTTCATAATGACAAAATATGTGTTTTTAAGTTAATGAGACCGTGGAAAAAATAGTATATACCATTCGGTAGAGATGCTATTTTGTCCTCAGTACATTGTAGTCCTCGGGCTTCAAATTGCACCTCTGCCAAAATAACGCATTTCTCTCCCTTATAGTATAATGTACTATTTTCCACCACCATTAGTGAATATAATAATTCTGAAATCTTTTTTGATAATGAAATGTAAAAATTCTCACTCTTCAGTGAGGTTCTTATGTGTTTGCATGTATTTTCAACTAGAATTACACCACAAATAAATACTTTCAGAAAATATCATAACATATTTCATTTTAAAGTCGCAATTCCGAAATACAGAGTGTTAAAGTTATTTCATTTAAGGGGTTTTTTCTTAATTATCTTTAATCGAATCAACCTAAAAAGAGGTACTTTTGTTTATTATCGATAAAATGAACCGTTTACGATAAAAATAATAATAAACGAATTCATGTTTTATTTTTATCTATAATAAAGAAGGTCATGATTTCTATTTTGCGATATGAAAGATATTCAAGCAAACAGGAAAATTCCGAAAAAATACACAAAATTTAAAAACACATTGGTGTCCCAGGTGGCACCTTAACGAAATTATTGATAAAAAATGTTATAAATATAAAGTAAAATATTTGAAGATTAAAAAAGTTCAAACTTCAAACAGATATTGTTCTGATCCGACCAAATGAAGATGAAATCAGTATATTTGCATTAGTTATCGGTATATGATTGCATCACTTTTAAATTAACATCTAAAAATAATTAAGTTTTAGATATAAGCACTAGAAATGTTATCGGTTATCTTCATCGAACGAATGAGCTATTGCCTTAAAGGATATAAATACATCTTTATAATTTTTCGTGTGCAAAAATTTCAAAAGAATAATAGATACTACAATATTTGTACGTGCTTTTTGTATGTAAAAACTGGTGAACATTTTCTTCGATTTTCAACAAATTTTTTAAGATAATATATTTGGAAAGGTACCCTTTTTTAGTCTAAGGTTGAAGCTACCCAAATTTATTATTTTAAAGTCTTTATCACATCGTGCCGTAGTTCCATTCTTCTTCTGTTCGTAAGAAGAAATTTTATGGGCGGGTAGCTTGCGCAACATCAGAGGTGGCCGTGCAGAAATGACTCATAATGCGTCTAAAACAAGATTTAAATCGTAACGCGCGGTGTGAAAAATACTCGACAAATATTTACCTACCGCAGGATTGCTGACTTGACATGAGTAAAAAACTGGAATGCCTGATATTAAAAATCAACCGCATGACCCAATATGAATGACTTTACTAACAAATATTTTTAATGAGTGGTCTGTAAGTCCATGGAGCCATACTTTCACTTCGATATGTTAAAATGTTGATAATAAAAAAGATATAAGGTGTCAAATTTGGAATCTAAAAAGTGAAATAATTACACTGTGTTTGACAGTATCAAGTTAAAAATTTGGAAATATATGTTTTTGGATATGAGAAATCATAATCTGTAGTCTATTTCGACGCATTTCCTAGAGGGTGCCACATACGTCATATTTGTGACGTAAATGTAAGCGTAACTTTTTTGACACTAATGTTATCACGTTTTTTATTAAAAAATCTTAAACATGCATTGTTTTTGAGGCAAAAAGATATATTTGTCGTCAATCTCAAAAATTGGTAATTTTCGAGAAAATAGTTTTTCAACAATCAGCTGCTTATAGTTCATTGTAGAATATTTTAAAGTACCTAGTATGCGCCAAAATTCCCTTGCACATTGAATATCTTGAAGGTAGATCGACAAACAACAAAATTTGCACTGCTATAAAATGCTACGAATAGCAATTTCCAACATGCAACGTTTTTAAAATGGAAGTCAAACTGATTCTTGCAGCTCCAGATAGTCATCCTGAATTAGTTTATGGATAATCTAGAATGTGAACAAATTTTGCGTCTTTTTTTTCTATAAATTCTTAAACAGACATTTTAAATTGTTGATTATCAAGTTGTAATTTATTTCGAAATCCTGTCAAATATTCTCGTTTGCCCAGCACGTTCACTGAAATTTAATTGCCTATAAATAACATCCTCTCTTATATCAATATGAAAAATTATTGTATCTCCAAATTTTTCAATTTTGTAAAGTAATTGATTTGAACCAAAACTGGATAAATACCTTAGATTTAGAAACCCTTATTAACTTTAACATAAATTTTGTCTAATAATTATTAAAATTTAACTTACTATGCAGCTGATTGTTGAAAAGCCATTTTTTTGAAAATGGCCAATTTCTGAGACTAATGACAAGTATACCTTTTTTCGTCAAAAACAATGTATGTTTAAGATTTTTTAATAAAAATCGTGATAACGTTAGGGTAAAAAAAGTTACGCTCACATTTAAGTCACAAATATGGCGAACGTAGCGCCCTCTAGGTAACAGATTATGATTTCTCATATCCGAAAACATCTATTCCCAAATTTTTAAGCTGATACAGTCAAACACACTGTACTACAGTTGTTTCCATAATTCAGAACTTGGTTCAAATAAGAATTTTTATAAATACTATACAGGGTGTCTGTGAAAGGTTGGGAAATCTCGGAGCTGGAGATACTGGTGACTAAAAAAAGTCGATTGAGCCAAATATGCCTTATCCGAATGTTGCTGGTTTCAAAAATACAGGGCGTTCAATGCTAGAATTTTATTTTGAAATGTCTTTTAAAATGGTCTAAAATTTAACAATTTAAAGCTGATTCGAAAGGCGTTCTTATTGGTGATGACGTAGGAAAGTAGTTCTAGAAAGGGCTCAGTTATGTTAGTTGCGGGAATTTGGAATTTAACTTGACAATCATTCTATTATTTTATTCATGTTCACATGTTGCTGAGCCGATAAATGCGGTTGTGTTTTACTTGTACTGTGTAAGTGAAGTCATACAAATTTAAATTAGTATTTGGACAAGATGGTACAACCATCACTTATAAAATTTATCTGAACGCTCCCACGTGCATCTGACATCTTATAATGACAACTACTTTGCTACGTCATCGAATTATGCAACTCAAAATACACCACGCAGATATGTTTTTGCGGCAAATTTTACGGCTTTAACTTAGCAATGAAATTACTTCTAAAATAGAAAAAATGATTAAAAAATATAAATATAGCGTTAACATAACCTAGTCCTATAACAAATCTATACCATTTTAAAAAATAATAATAAAACCCCCTTTTTAAATTCCAACATTGACACCCTGTATCTTTTTTATTATCAACAAGCTTTCTTATAAAATTGACATTGACAGGTACTAATGTCATTTTTTCCACGGTCGGGAGTAGAAATCAGTTTCCATGACATCAAAATTAAAACAGAAGTAGTCGATTATTCCCAAGGGAGCATAATGCTCCCAATGGAGTTTACATTATGGAGAACGTTTTTCATGCAAAAAAAAAGATAACATTGAAATTATTTATTGACATTTAAATTAAATGTTACATTTGTACAATTTTCAAAATTAATATTAGAAGGAATATCCCTTTCGCTTACATTTACAGTTTTTGTGATTGCGTTAGTAGTGGTACCTACTAAAACCTGATTAGCAATTTTGGTCTTATTTTCAATGGAGTTCTGGACATAACCCTCAGCGACTGTCGTTGATTTCCAACCAGCATGACGCTTTATTGTCGTGATATCCACACCAGCATCTGCCAGTAATGTCGCTGAAGATCTTCGTAAGCAGCGACCGGTATAACATGCAGAATCAGGTAATTTTACATACGAAGCTACTACACTCGGAATTTTTCCCATGGTATTCTTGCCAACTGGCTGCGAACTACATTTTCCTGCTTTGTAGTACAAAAAAAGGCGTTTATGCTTGACGTGGGGAGGACGAAGGGACAGGTATTTTCGAAACAATTCAAGCATATTTCCCACATCGGTAACCAGAAAGGTTCGTGGAATCTTTCTCTTAGTGTTTGGAATTTTTACAATCAAGGAAAAGCCTATATCCTCAATATCATCTACAGTTAAATTGACTAGTTCATCAGTTCCACAAGCTCCGGCAATCCCCAGAATTAATCCAATCTATAAAAAATCAAAATACTTAATAATTGAAATACCGAACAACAAAAGTAATCTTACCTTAATCATTAATAATGCTTTGTCATCTGCACTTGATAGAAAACGATCAATTCACCCTTTGTCAATATTTTCGCTTGATATCCGTCACCGGTTCTTTTCAAATATGCGATCAGCTTGGGGAATTTGCTTATATCTATATTGTCGTAAGCATGACTTAACCATAGAATATTGCGCCCATAATGTGGAAGACTTGTAATTCTTTGCATTTTCACTGAAGTATGCCAACAAAACATGCTCGCTGTATACTTGAACATTTTTCTCGGCGCACCACTTTTTGAACCGATTGTAGGCTGTATCGTATAAAGATCTTGACTTCGTAGGCAGCAAAGTGCTTATTGCAATATATGCAGCCTCCACAATCTCTTCCGACTCAGAATTATTCATTGTGCACTAAACAAACTTTAAACTAAACCAAACTAGCACCTTAATTTGACAATTCTTTTTGTTTGTTTATTTTGTAGTTATGACAATGACTCAACGACTACTAAATAAATGCTCAAATCCGAATACAATAAT
The DNA here is from genome assembly GCA_037114965.1 of Monochamus alternatus. NCBI lineage: Eukaryota > Metazoa > Arthropoda > Insecta > Coleoptera > Cerambycidae > Monochamus > Monochamus alternatus. Next base: position 3,774,892 of record CM073426.1, on the reverse strand, counting down.
TCTGGTGCTACTTACTTCATAATGACAAAATATGTTTTTAAGTTAATGAGACCGTGGAAAAAATTGTATATACCATTCGGGAGAGTTGCTATTTTGTCCTCGGTGCATTGTAGCCCTCGGGCTTCAAATTGCACCTCTGTCGAAATAACGCATCTCTTCCTTATAGTATAATGTACTATTAAAAATACCAATGCCAGTATAAGTATATTTTATCTAGGGCCAGTATTGCCCTTCTTCAATATTAGTAATAATTTCTTGAGAAGTTCCTAAAAGTGTCTTTGAATCTTGTGAAAAAATTATTGGTCATCGTTAGTGGCGTATTTTTCCAGGGCGAATAAAAATTTTTGAAATTTTGTAAGTTAGGCTTCATTTTTTTGGGTTGTGAAACTCAAGAAGCCTCCGCGGGGCATAAAGTAGTTTTAAAACCATTTAAAGAATTCATGATTTTGTAGTTACTTGATTAGATTTTAGAATTTTCATTCGAATGCTTTCTTAAAATCAAAATGTTTTATTAAGCCCATTTGACGGTAATAATAAAACTAGTCACAGAAAGTCTAAAAAGTTATATTGTCAGCTTTTAATGTATCTGTATATTACAAGGCTATTCGATAAATTATTTCACTCTAAAAATATATTTGGTATGATACAAACCTTATTTAGAACTAACTAATCTTCAAACAACCTTCATAAAACATTTATAAAACAAGAGCAAGACTAAACAGCATTTAAATTATTACTTTGTACCTTACTCTGTATATGTATGGTTTATTTAAGGTTTTGTATGCTTATCAGGTACACTATGTTATATTATTCTTTTACTATAGGTATTTATACTTTGTACCGTAGCCTTGGACGTGTGCCTATTTGAATATGTTTTAAATAAATAAATATATAAATAAAGTAGTAACTTATATGGATTTTTATGTAACGTCCAATGTGGTGGTAATTGTTTATACAGGGTTAACTATGACTAAATACAAAAAATTTTACCACGTGCTCAGGGAAGCCTAAAAGACAATAAAAAAATTATTCCAGAATTGTAACTCGATATTTAAAAAATGGGGCAAAACCCTTTTTTTATACGGAAAGTCGGCGCCTATGATAAGAACCGACTGAGATGGCTTAGATCCATAGATAAAATTTACATCTGTCAACAATATCTACTACCATCGTCGTTTTTTGCAGCATTTCTAAATGTAGAAACGAAAATTAACATTCTTATTACTAATAATACCTGATAGATAGGTAACAGTTAACCCACTTAGCTCCAGCATTTTTCATTCGTTTTCCATTATTTCGTTATAAACTGGTAGAACTACATATTCGCTCATTATAGCCACGCACTATCGATAAAAGACACTTCCCGTAGGTACAATTTGATAAAATGCCTATTATAACAAAATCGAACGAGAGGAATAGATAATAGACGTTTTAATGTAACCGCGGCACGCGGCAATCTTGTCCCATAACCTAGAAAACCAAACCGGCGAACTATATTGTGGGAAAGTATCTGCACCCAACACAAATGTCTTTATTTAATAACTATAAAACGTTTAAAAATTAAAATAAGACACTGAAATCTGAAGAAGAACACAAAATTACAACGTAAACACAGGAATTCAATTATGACATGACAGCGATACTGACTGATGAGCGACTGTTGCATGCTTGTAGAGTATGCAACCAACAAGCAAGTTAACATTGGCGGCGTTAAATAAGGATTTAAAATAATATCGAAAAAAAATTTTTTTGGCTTTATAAATAAGTTTGGAATTTTTTTGAAGGGTGATTCCGTTAATTCTTATTTTTCCCTATCCCCTCCTAAAATATTTGTACTAAGTCATAGTTAACTCTGTATAGTTATACCGGGTGACAACGGAAAGTGGAAACACGCTGTAACTTTTTTATGACTACTGATAAAAATTTGAAATTGGGTGGATTTATACTAGATGGCGCATGAATTCTTTATCCTACACATAAAGATTTAAATAAAATCTACGTTTAATTTGACTCGCTTTTACAAAGTAGAAATACCATGTTTATTAAGTTCTAGGTAAGTAACGAAGCCACTTTGGATTTTATTGGTTAAATCAATTAAATAATTCATTCATTCCTAATAGAAAAAGTATAGAAATATTTGTTTTAAAAAGGTTTGTTTTGCTTCTACACTTCAATAAATGTTGAAAAGCACGGTTAAAAACGATTAAAAAATATTAAAAAATTAATTATCACAAATATTGTAATACTTGGTTGATAGGTATTGTCGTTTCAATCAAATTGCAAGACATCCTGTATACAGGGTGTTTATTAATTGAATGCCGATACTTAAGGGTGTGAATCCTTCTGTCATTCTAAGAAGAAAACTTAATATCTCGTAAAATGCATGTCAGCTAATTCACCGATTGTAAAATTTACCATTTTTTATGAAATTTTACCTCCTACTCTAATAATAATTTTTTAATAATGAAAAATCAATGTCAACTTTATAGGGCAATCCAACGAACTGTCAAATCGCTTTTAAAATGGCGGCTGTAGGACAAACAACTCGACATATGACAAGCAGAAATTTGTGCTTTTGTGTAGAACTTTTAGTTATTGGTCTGTGTGAAGAACTGTGTGTTTTGCTCATTGTATTTTATACCTATTTCGGAATACCAAGTATAATTCAGACTATCATAATGGTTTTGTTTTGTTGTGTTATGAATTGTTGGAGTAGAGGACAGCGAGGCGATCAAGTTAGAATTTTTAGGATTCCTGCTGCATTGAATTATAGACAGAACTGATCTCAATGAACACTAAAGTGGCTTAGTGCAATAAAACAGCAAGACCTAACTCAAGAAAAAATTGAATACAGTGTACAAGTTTTAAATATATTATTTATAAATAGGTACCTAAGTTTTTTTTTTCTTTCCAACTAGTAGTATAATTATACCCCCGCCAGCCCTAGCAACTCAGGGTCCTGGAGAATACTATATATAATATTAATAAAAAAATATATTGATAACAATATTGGCAGTTATATATAATTAATTAGTAAACTATTACAGAGGTACGTAATTTGATTTTAACAATTATTTATGCATAGATACATGGCAGACTCGCACAACAAAACAAAACCATTATGATAGTCTGAATTATCCTTGGTATTTCGAAATAGGTATAAAATATAATGAGCCAAACACACAGTTCTACACAAAATCACAAATTTCTGCTTGTCATATGTCGAGTTGTTTGTCCTACAGCCGCCATTTTTAAAGTGATTTGACAGTTCGTTGGATTGCCCTATTGCGTCAAAAATTATGACACTTTACCCAACCTACTAATTTTTATTTCATTTGCTTTAAGCTTTTAAGCATTTAATGAGCTTACCGTTTTTTCTATTCAAATATTCAATATCATTCCTACGCGAACGTCATTTGTGAAAGTAGAAAATTAATTTTTGCCCCACAAAAAGTGTTTCCACGCATGGTGGGTGTCTACAAAATGGCAACAATATTTCAAAAGCAGTCTCAATGAACTTGGGGGAAAAACTTTTTTTGGTTTTAATTTTTTTACGTGAAAATGGTGCGTCGTACGAGAATAAGTCTAGAGACCGAATTTGCTGTAAAATAAATGGAGATTTTAAAAATAATTTTATTTTTTAGAAAAGGCAGTGGCGTACCATTTTTTTCTTCAAAAATGTTTAGTTCAAACCTCGTACGGACGTCATTGGCAAAGATTTTAAAACATTTTTTTACATCAAACAATGCTCCTTAATGATTAATAGGTGTGTACAAAATTTCATAAAAATATCTGGAGTGATAAGAAAATTATAATAAAAAAGTAATTTTTTTCTTAAAACTGTAACACCCGGTAGCTCAAAAATTAAGAGGGTTAGAACATATGTTGATATTAAGCTTTCTTCTTAAAATGACCGAAGGATTCACACCCTTAAGTATCGGCATTCAATTAATAAACACCCTGTATATAGACTATAAAACGCCCTGCAGAATAATTTAATTGCGACGAACAGCTAGTCACATTGGCAATTTTAATAAATTCAACTAAAGTATGAATAGATATTTGGAATTTCCATCTATAACGTTATCACAAATCATGGTAGACAGCCGGCCGCCGATGCGTTAATGATTTTATTGGAAATAAAATGCATCACTGCTTAGCTATTCTCGAAATAATTTCCTGTGAGGCATTTTGTGGTTTCGTTGTGGGTGTCTGTAGTAACCCCAGACACTATCACGCTGTTGAATAGTGACCTACATTTTCTAATGTTCTAAGAATAAAAGTATTTTTTGTGTAGTTTACTGCAAAACTGATTCCGTGATGAACCACTCATTTTGAAAAATAGGGCATTCTATTCTCTATTGAAACTAACATATTTTTTATATATTTTTAGGTATTAATAATATTGTGTGAAACTAACACTGTGGACTAAAGCCCCAACCAGCGTTGAATTACACCTACAATATCTACCCATATATTCTTTATTATTAGCTTTTGTAACATTTTTTACTGTATTAGAAAGGTATTTTAAGCTAATATGAATCAAATCTCCTACGATTCCTAGAGTAGGGTTAGTTTCACACAATATTATTCATACCTAAAAATATATATAAAAAACGATTACATAAAGGGTAAATATTATTTTGTCATATTTAATTTCAAATAATTTTAATTTATATAACAATGTTTATAGTTAGATATTTGACTCAATTTAAATAAGGTAAATATTGCCCCGCTTTTTTTATGTTTTTGGGTATTTTCTCTTGTTGAGATCAAATTATAAAATTTCATAGTTTTCTACACAAAAAAGGTACTCTTGTTCGATCTCGACAGGATGCGCCGTTTTCGAGCAAAATCGATTTAAAGAAAACATTGATCTCATCATAAAATAAAAATAATTTTTTAATTCTAATAGCAGGCCATGAAAAAAAGTGACAGATACAGTAAGAGTTTGTATGACAGTTTGTTGTGACGATAAAATTTATTAAGTAACAAAAATGTGCCAGCTACAGTAATTTGTGCTAAAGTCAAAGCTACGCTAAATTATTTATTATTAAAAAGGATGTCCCAAAATAACATTGCAATTTGTGTGTGTTGTATACCATTTAGAATATCATCAAAAAGTGCTAACGTTTCTATTAGTGGAGGAAAATAAAGTATTTAAGCCACACATTACCTGCTAATAGAACCCTTATAACTAAGAAAAAAGTTTCAACAGACAGAATGTGTAAAAAAATGGAAAAAATGTTTAGTGTACAAAATACAATTGAAAAGTGTTCAAGTTGAAATTCCTGTGAATTATTGTTTCGAACGTCACTGACATTTTTTGTTTCTTATAAGAATCGTTTCTAGAGACACCCTGTATATTCAAAACGCCTAAACATATTCAAATTTATATACATATTTCACTTTTCTTAACTTTTCTGGGATAATATAGCTACTAGGAATTTGAATTATTCAGAGGCGGGTAAAAATGGGGGACTAGGTATAATTTTGTTTCATATTTTAACTCAAGACAAGAAAATTTCAAAATTGCCATATAAAAAACGTGTGTATGGTATTTTATACAAAATTATCCATTTAAAAATGATTTAAAGTGTATTGTTTGTTTAGATGACGAAAGTATTTCATTTCGTTATTCCTTATTCGACAGTAACTATTTTTTTAATAAAAAAAAGTCAAATTTTGAATTTCCAAAAAGTAGCGCATCAAGAATCCCCTGTTTTATTTATAAAGAATGTAAAGTATTTATTTAGGCCTCGCTCTACCGATTATTTATTTAGATTTAGGCTACACTATGGCGATGACCTTTTGCTTGGTCCACCAGCTATATTCGAAAATCATTTTCCAAGAATTTTGTAAATTAAAAGCCTGCCAACAAATCCTGGGAACTTTTTTTTATTTTGAAGAGTTCTATCGCTAGGTAAAGTGTGGTTTGTTCAATCTTGGACGTTTTTGGAATTTGCGCTGTTTCCAGTTTATGTGGGCGGTATCTCCTTCTCCATCTGGGTCAGCTGGATGTTCCTGTCCGTGTCGGAAGCCGGTCCTGCGAACTCCCCGGTGCGCAACCTGATCCTCAGGTCGAGGCAGCGAATGTCCGTCATCAACGATTGGTTCTTGTTGGCCAGGTCGCGGTCGATGATGACCTGCTGGTCCTCCAGGGCGTTGTACGTCGCCTTGGCGCAGTTGATCTTATCGATGAGGTCCTTGCGGGTTTGCCGCAGCTGGATCACTTCCTTCTTCAGGCCCTGTTCCGGCTCGTCACGGGCTAGCTCGAAGCTGGGCCTACGGATTTTTTTTTATTTAATAAAAAGTCCAAATTATCTACCTATAGATGTAAATTGTCATTCCCCTGGGTTGTATCTTCGTAGCTTTACAGTATTTAAACGTACATTGAAGTGTATTAGGCATGCTTAGGGCCGGTACTTTCAGTCTAATTTAACCATGATTAACGTACTTTCAGGTCTATTCTGTAATGCTTTTGGTTAAATTTTAACGTCAAGGCCAAAGTTAAAATTTTAACCTTCAATTAATTAACCCGATACTATATTCTGTAAAAATTTTAATAGCTTTATTTTAATCAAATATGTTAATATTTAACGGGACCAAAATAGATGCTGTTAAAATTTAATCTATTGAATACCAGTATAAATCACGATTAATCTCTATTATTTATTTCCACATAAATGTTATAATGGCACTTCAAATCACAGTATACTAAGCAATCAGTAGGGAAAGTCAGCTTTCCCGCATCTTCCAAAAATCCGCCATCTTGTTGGCGACTGACAGTTATTACTATAATTTCTGTGTGTCAGTTAGGTTTTTTGAATTTTTGACATTATTACATGGTTATCCACTCGTTATCGTTATTGTACTTATATTCCTGCTTTGTATGTCGTGTTGAGTGTTTAGTTATTTGTGTTTTTATATTAGTGATTATTTATTAGTGGAACTATACCCAGCAAATAATAAATAAACTATGGGAGGAAATAAATTTGTTGTAAGAAACTAACGCATAACGCAGCTATGGGCGTAAAAGGCCTGTAAACAGTTTATATGGGAGACCAAGTTAGACGTGATAGCTTAATTGAGAAAATCCTAAAGAAGAATTAAAACGTGAAAGGAGGCAAAGGATTTAACTCCAAATAGGAAAGAGACTGCTTTCATACATGAATGAAAGAAACCACTCCATACATCTAATAGAGCAACGGGGGTTTTTGATTATGTTACCTATATATATATTTTGTAAACCTGTAAATAAATTATACCTAATATTCACGTTTTAATTTCATTTCGTACTTTCCTAAAAAAAAATGAGTAAAAATATAAAAATTACACTGGGCTTAAATTTGATAATCTGCTAACAAAATAAGGTAAACGTATACATCTTGACATAAAGGCAAAAGTACTACAAAATATAAAATAAAACTACACTACTAGTCGACCTAGTTTCCATGTTTTCGCAAATTTTTTAAATAAATTTAAATTCATACCGGTTTTATAATCAAATTCAAATTATATTTGCTAGAAACCTAAATTAAGACAAAATGTGACCAAAACCTCAATTTACATGAACCTACACTGGATTACAACAGTTAATTAAGAATTAATGCAAAAGTATTAAAACTACGAATAACTTTGGTTATGTTTACGCCAAATTATTAGCTATTTTTTCGTATGTTCTCTGGGATCCGCCATATTCTTGGCAACTTTTTCTAGAGTGGGGGTATTTAAAAACTGCCAGACGTATTTCATTCATAAACTGTCTAAGATTCCGTACTGATTGCTTAGTATACTGTGCTTCAAATTAATTATATTTTATTGGATGCAGCTGCCAGATTGGAATAGACGTAAATAAAGTGTATTATTTATTTGCATTTATTGATTGATAGTTTCATATTTACCTATTATTTTTTCATAAAAATTTGGGGGATCAAAGCAAACCGTTTGAATTAAGTAACTGTACTTTTAAGTAACTCTTTTTGACTTTCAAAACAAATTGTCATTTATTTAATCAATCATAATTTCATGTGGCTGCAATTTGTTGTTTAGTAAAATATTGTTGACTTTCAAAACGTCAACAATTAACTTGATCTGTTTTTTGCGTGGGGAACGTTTTTTTTTTCAACCCCCATACTCTGTAAATCACAAGAACCTTGTAAATTGGTTATTAAAACAGAAACAAATTTGTATTAATCCAGTAATCGAGGTTATGTTATCACAAATCGAAATCTTTTACCCATAGAAATATATAAATATATTCTATGCTTTTACCTTACTGCTAACTTCACTAACACTGAAATATTAACAGAATACCAATTGGAGCTATTATTTTTAGCAGTAGGGTTAACATGAATATTTTAACCGGATGGTTATTTTTAACCTATGAGATACAGAATACAGCTGTTTAACAGTTGATCAAATTTAACAGATATCTTTTCAGGACTTTCGGCATTAATTATGATTAATCATGATTAAAATGTGGGCGTGGTGCTGATAGAGTTAATAGACCTATAGACCCGCGATCAATGCACAAATCAAGGTTTCGTAACCTCACATTTTGGTTTCGTTTCTCTGTCATTTTTAATTGAAATAGTGAAATGGATCTGAAAGTGTTAAATGAAATTTTCGATGATAATGATGAAGATATCATAGATTTTGTAATGAATGAATATGAGGACATATACAGTTCAAGAGAGAAAAGATTATTTTGTTGATCTGGATGATAACGACTTTTTCCGTAGGTTTCGTTTAAAAAAAGACGCTGTGAATAACTTGTTACGTGAATTAGAACCATTACGTTGACAGTTCGCTTTGAATTACTTACATCATTTCTCTGGAAATACTGTCATCAACAAATTTATGAAAACCCAAAATAAAATAAAAAATAACAGTAAACATAAACTGTCTCCTCCATAAGTTTGTTTTATTATTATAATGTATGTTAAGTAATGTTAGGAATTTCAAATGTTAATAGCATTAACAGTATTCATTTCATTGATATACTACGGTTTCCAGTGGATATACTTGTGGTGTTGGAAAGTGAAAGTAGTTTTGCATTTCATTAATATGAAATGAGAACGCAATGGGAGTCCCCGCAACGTACACATTTGATCGAAAGAAAAATTAACGATTCGGGGTTTCCCGCATATTTGCGCTGCATTTTCGTATATCCCCACAAAAAAAAAACAAAAAAGTTTAGGTCTGGAGATCGTTGGTAACAGGCAGGACCGGCCCTAACGTTTTTTTCATCGTAAGCAAACCCAAAAAATACCGCACCTAAACTTCAAAAAACTTTAAAATTAAAGAAAGCAGGCAATACCCAATATGGTGATTCACAAATACTAGGAAGAAAATTAGGTACAGAATCTACGTGAGATATTATTTGATCCGTATTTTTTTGTTGTTCCGAATTCTCATATTGAGCCTAAAATTTTAATGGAACTTTGCATGGAATGGTAGATAGTCTATTTGAACATTATTATGAAAGTAGTTTTGTCACGTGGAAAAATGGACACTGGAGGCGCAGCCGGGAGTAACATTTTTCCGAGAAGATTAAAGGCTGGTTAATTTCCCGATTGTAATTCAACGTTTTATCCACAACGACGACGTGTGTACGTGAATAAATTGGTGGAATTCGATAACTGGCGAAAACTAGGGAAGGAGAAACAGTTTGCTTCCTGTTCGATGTGGACAAAATATTCCATGATTAAATCAATGTTTATAGTGCACAAAGTTATTGATATTTCGAAGAATGGTAAACTTCATATTTAAAATAGAATCAAGAAATTATAAACCAGAGAAGGCAAAGATACTGGAGAGAAACCAAATCGAAGACTTTTTTAAAAAAAGCTCCGGATGAGAAATATTTACAAGTTAAGGTAGATTTTAATATTTGAATTTATACATTGAGAGTTTTATTTTGAACTCTTTACAGGTTGCAACGATCATGGAAGTCGCAGGTGCATGTCGATGCAATTAATTAACCTTTTTGGATATCACCCATGCCCAAGACAAAGACAGTTACCTATATGTACTCATTCCGGATACGAAAACAAATATTTCAAGAAGTTTCACGAAAATGGAAGAAGCTGTTTGAGTCAATGCTGCAGAAATGGAGGCAAATGGCAATTGGAGATTTTTCTCGCGATATGTGGTTAAAAAATGTACTATACAACATGAAGACATCAACACAATTTCGAAAACGTGTTCAAAAGTGGCTGCATTTCTTAGGCTTCATGATCCAGAAACTTTTACCGGACATGGAATGAGCCGTTCGTCTTCAACATTACTGACCAATGCTGGGAGTGATATATTACCACTGTGAAGCGTCATGGTGGTTGAAAATTGACTACGGTAGCGGAAAGGAGGAGGGCCTCTAAGGCCGGTTTTCTGCCCCTTTTTTCAAAAAGAAAAAAAATTCGCCATAGGTCATAAACAGTCGATTTGACCCTAAACGGAACCTCAAATACCCCCCACCCCTTATTCACTCCACAGTCGTATTCCCTCCACAGTCCCTATGATAATAAACTAGTGTGTGTGTTAAAAGGCCTTTCATTCACGGAAAACAGACGTATTAAACCTTAATATAGTGGTCGTTGACAAATGCCTTTAACATATACATTCTCAAACATAAAGATACAGTTACATAACAATAACTGTAAAATAATGTAAAAATCAACTTAACTGATTCCAACTAATTTCATCAAATAAGACACATCACTTTAGTAATATAATTTACATCATTTAAATCAGAATGAAATAATAATATCTCTATCCCGCATTCTAATCACGTGGATTAGCCCCTAAGCACAAAAGTTTTTTTTTATCACTCGTCATTTATACAGGATCAAAAAAAAACAGAAGACGAAAAAGTTTCGAAATTAATCAGGTCAAAGTGGTGTGTAGATGTTTTATTGAAATAAAATTTTTTTTGTAGTTTTGAAATAAAATACACTTCTAACAGGAGTAGGTAGTTCAAACTTAAGAAGCTTATGTAAGATCATAGGGAGTGTTTGTGTTCCGAACTTCACTTAAATCGGATAAGTGGTTCAAAAGTTATGAGGGAAAAACGAGAAAAAAATTCTTACTCAACGCCCTCTATCTCGGAAACGATGCGTTTTAGGAAATAAGTTTATATCACAAATGAACATAATTTTAACCTGTTCTATCGATTCCTAAAGTTATCAAGATTAAACCTGAATCACCCTGTATACACTCGTGATAAAAAGTGAACCTTAACATGGTACTTAAATAAATATTACCTGAACAATTTTTTATACGGGGTGTATTTAAAAGTTTATCATTATAAACGTTATTCCATACATATTGGGCACCCTGTATAATTATGTATGTTATAATGAGTTTGTTCCAACACAGCAAGAATCGATTCCGAACCGTCCGGAATTAGTCAGTCAGTTCAGTTGTTAATGTACTCTCGGTGAATGCGACGTAAGACGGTGTTGGGCAAACATTTCTCACGCTTCTGAACCAGTTCTCGATAGAGATGGGCAATACGGCCATTTTTAAAGAGCCGTACGGTACAAATGTATCAGTATAGGGAGACCAGTAAAAACACTCGGGCCGAAATAATAAGTCGCGCATAGCAGCTCGCGCATCCATTTCAAGCTGCAGATACCTCAGTAGGGATGGGAGTATCGATACTGAATATCGATACGTATTGTTTAAAATATATCGATTCAAAAAAATATTGATAAAAAAGTATCGATATTTACAATATCGATACTATAGAAGCAAATCACGTTGGCCATTTTTTCCAAATTAACTATTCTATAAAATGTAAAATACATATAGGTATGTGTTTTCTTCAATAATAATAAAGTCCATTATTCACTAATATAATACTGAAATCATTATTCACTGCTTTCAAAGAATGTAGGGATTGGGGAATAAACTAACAAAACAAAAATTTTATGGTGTCGGCTATTAAAGCTGAACCTCCATCTGAATGCCAAATGCTACCCAATATACCAGTTGCAGCAATGTTAACATTTTTACAAATGATGGTAGAAGTTTACTATTATAGTTTTGTTTTGTTTTTTTTTAATTTATCAAGTGAACGACAAATGTGAAATTGAATGTAAGGTGTATGACATTTCTTAATTTTATGTTATGTTATGCTCATATTATGAGTGCCAAATATTGAGTAGTTTTCAAAATGTTTTCTAAAATATTGTTAACAGTCATGGACATAGTATTTTACTTGCATATAATAGCTGAAATAGACTCGGATAATTGACTTTCACTCTCCTAAATTACAGCCATCATTATATGCTCGTTGAATAATGTATTATTCACTTTTAAGTTGCATTTAATAAATCTTATAAAACACATAAGGTCAGCACTTCTTTCACATTTCATATAAACCAAATACTCTTTCTCTAGCCTCTCTTCATAACATAATTAATCTATCTCTATATTTTTGTTTCAATTTACTTATAAAATAGAATTCTTTTATTGCATAGAAAACTACAAAATATGTGTCTGTAGAAAAATTTATATTTATTTTTACCAAGTCAAGATGGCGCTGTCAATATTTTGGATAACAACTAAACAATATAGTATCTATATAAAAATATTGATACTCTGAAATACTTTTAAGTCTAGTATCGATACAAAATATCGAATATCGAAACCCCAAGTATCGATACTTCAATATATCGATACGTATCGCCCATCCCTAGACCTCAGTTTACATCCAACTCTGGGAGTGCGACCATCGGTCATACAGAGCCGTATTAAAGCAATATTTTGAGTCTGATCGAGGAACGAGTCGCGGCGCAGCAGTTAGATGTGTAAATATTTCATCTATAAATAGTAATTTAAGTTTCTTTAAATTTGCTAAAGACATAAATGATATTTTACTGCTATTGCCTTACCTATTAACTTATTTCTTAGGTATAACATTGGAATATAAATACTTCTCATGAAAGTGAAGTTTAAAATATACATATTTATATTATTCACAAATACAAATTTTTATTTTAGAGCAAAGTTCTGTGCAGAGGCTTGTAATAGAGAAGATTTATTAGAAAAGCTGCTTAGGATTAGTAATAGTTCATACAAACTATGTCAAATGCATTTTTAAAATAATATGTTTTCTAACGATTCGCGCAAGAGATTACGCAAAGAGGCCGTTCCAACGTTTCCTGCACAAGACGGATCATCTTCAAATTATGTAGATGATCATATTTCTTGTAGTCACTATAATGAGAGTAAGTCTCAAAACAAAATAATAAAAAATATCTTTTTTTCAAATTTACATTTTACTGCACTTTTATCTCCAATTTAACAATTTTCAAAATTAAGTAAACATAATTTCATTTACGACGAAAAAAAATCATAATAAATTATTTGTCCACTAAACTTCAAACGTCAAATTTTAAATTTAAAAAAATCCCAAAAAAATGTAATTATCACTAATAACAAAAAAAGTAAGTAAATAAATAAAAATGTTTTGTAGTGTTAGTAAATCAAATTTTCACACTGTATGTTAGTAGCAGTAAATGATGTATAGTACATGTTGAATTACCCATTTATAACTGTATAATGAATTATTACATAATGTGGATAGATATAACGTAAACTTTCATGTGGAATAACTACGCTTTCACGAGCGAATAAAAATTTCTTATTCCGGTCCTGATCACCGATTATGTCAATTCTATCGGATGTGCTATCGCACTCACATTTCGAGGTCACCGCAGAAACTGAAAGCAGTTCAAAGTGCCGACAAGGAGTGAAACTGTTGGTCTACCTATGCTGTGAATGTATTATACACATAGAGCCGTATCGCAATACTAGCATTCGTATCTGTATCAGCGCATGCGCGGTTCATATATCATAACATCTAGCTCTAGCTCCTATTATATCGTGCTAGGAATACTAGCATTAAAGAGTCGTCGGCCGGTACTCCGTATGCGCCGTATGATAAGCTGTTTTCGTACCGCAATGCGAACGCAACCACAGTATGTGGAGATACTAATATCTGTGTATTCATATTTCGTATTATTTCGTGCGCCACAGTTCGCGCGATGCTAGGCTAGATTAGATACACCTGTGTACTGTTTTAGTGTTTATAAATGCATACATTATGCATCCATATTCCATGCAATACAAATTCATTAAATTCAACATTCAACAAAAACAAACGGGACGAACTGAATTAATTATAATTTCATATAAAAACCTATCAAAATGTTAAACATGTTATAATATATCTTGTCTGTCATACGGCGTTTAGTTTTTTGTTTCTAAAGAGCCGTACCACAGCTTAAATAACAATCAGCTCACAGACTCGTATGAGCGGGAACGTCTCGCGCAGATCTTCGCGCATGCCGCCATTTGGGTATACAACACTGCAGGGACGTGTGGTTGTAAATTATGCCCTTATAGCCATACCGTTCGACGACTGCGTTATTGGCGCACAAGTGCTGTATTTTGTGATTTGTTGATTTTCTTGCATTTTATACTGTTATGTTATTTTATTTTTAAACAATTTCAAGTAAAACAATATTATATTTCGTATGTTAGAAAAATTGCAGTTAAAACACTTTCTAAATTGGGACAACTATTTTTAATCCGGTCCTGACGTGTATCCCGAGCGAGAGAGAGACAACAAGCTTCAAGGACAAATTTTCAGGTTTTAATACTTCAAAGGTGCCGCCGTAGAGTCTGTGAGCTGCATTACCATTCGTATCAACACGATGAGTCGTACTTGACATACGGCTCATACGAATACGACCCATCACTAGTTCTCGACGGTTGTTGAAACAGACCTAATAATAACCTTGTAGGGGATTTTACACATCTATTACCACATAAACCTAAAAACAGTCGATTCGCCCACGCCAATAACGATACCGAACGTCTTAGGTGTTCAGTGACTCAGACTGCTGCTGTGGTCTACTGATAAAAATTAAACATGCAAAATTCCCCGCGAGTTTTGTCAATGCCAATTAAAAACACTTTTATCGCAGGCTGTTTCCAAGTCATTAATATCCATTTGCCTCCAGCAAATGACCTACTTTAACAGTATTATTTACTCGACGTTGTTTACTATGATTTATTAAATTAAGTTTTAATGGGAATATCGATTGCAGATTGCAGAATTTAGTAGAGATTTGCTATAGAAATTTGGAAACCGATATTAAGAAAACGTAGGGGCTAAAAATTTTAAATTTTGCTATATAATTTCAGATACTTTCGTAATTCCATTGTTTAGTTATTATTAGCTCTTTTCCAACACTTCACCTGACTGGTTGGAAACCTGTCCCAAGTGGATAGCCAAATCGTTCACCGACTTACTGCAGCGGAGTTGTATCTAATATTAAACTGACTGACGGCTTCAGACAGGTTTCAAAGTAGTCAGGTGCCGTGTTGGAAAAGAGCTAAAAAATGTTGCAAAAAAGTCACGATTTTCTTCCTACAAATTTAATACCTCTCACTTAAACACGTCGTAATTTTTTTGTTCATTGATTAAAAAAATACAAATTTTTACTAACGATAAGTCAATCTATTCCCTTTAGTACTGTGGAGGTCTTTATTTTATTTTTAAGCAAAATAGAAAGGAATGCTATCTCCGTAAATATTGCGTTCTTTAAATACAGGAAAAAAAACTGACACAAGTGGTAAACAACAATATGAAAAAATTTGTTAAAATAATATTGCCCTTTGAAATTATTCAGAGCAAATTTGGATAATAACCCAAGTAACAATTTCCGACTCATTTTCGGAAAAGTGTCCTAACTTGAAGGCATTCATCTCCTAGAATTTATTTTGAGCATTTTCTATTTGTCGCGTAGGTACACTTGCGAACTAAAGTTTACCGATAATAGTTGACATGGTACTTCTCAAAATTAAACAGACCTTAAAAATATCAAGTAATAATAATTAGCCGATGTTTTTTTCTTTTTTCGATAAAAAATACATTTTTGTAATTCTCAAAAAACCAAAAACCAATGATATTTTAATATTTAGGACATCATATTTAGTATAGTTCTGGCTTAAATAGTTCTTAAAAGCTTTAATTTAAAATAATATTTTATAGACCGCCATTTTTGCCAAGTGCATTCACGTTGAAATATGGCGTACTTATAGGTGGTGTCCAAATAAGACCATGTTTTCGTAATGTGAATAAAATTTGCCCCCAAATTGTCCATCCCAACACATTTGAAAATAGAAGAAACAATTTAGAGTAATGTTTCTACATATAGACCAAAAATTCACTGAAATATCACCAACTACAATGGCTTTTTTTGTTGTTTAATAGAAATGGTGCACTTGGTCTTGCTTTCATAAATTCACTCAATTTCCTCTGAGTAATATGTCTATTTCTTTTTCACACGTCGATAGTAGTAAGTGCTAGTGTGCACCTTTGGAGTAGCACCTTTTTTGTTTTAATCATATTGTAACTGTAAAACTAACACTATCACAGATCAACGTTTATCATAATAATATGCGCCATGTCAAGTACACAAACACTTTAACCGGATGAACTAAACACATTATAGAAACAAAATGGAAATTATGTGTGCAAAATGTTTTTACATAGATATATGTGTGCCTGTACGAAACATGGTAGAAACAACTTACGTTTAAAATGTACCCAAATGGAAATAATTGTGTCTACTCAACTCATTTCAGTAACAAAATAGAAACATCTTGTTAAGAAACAAATCAGACAAACTTGAGTCTATTTACTCTCGACCCGTCTGTGTCTAAATAAATTTGAAGGGTCCAAACTGACACAAAATAGATACATTTTAAATACATGTGCTTAAAATGTTGCTATTTAGACACGCATATCCTTTTGACACAATAAGTACGAAATGTGTCGACACAAACTTGAAAATTTTGGACACAATTTGAACGGCGGCAGAAGTGCTCCAAAAAGAGTCGACACGATTCAGGCACAAGAAAATTGTGCCCGAGTTTTGCCATAAATTGCTACTTGGGAAACCAGAGTAGGTAAGTAGGATGTATCGATGTAGTCATGGATGCTTTGTCAAACATTAGTCGCCAGATTAATAATCGAGTTCATTTGTGATTGCTTGTGGTTTTATGTACTGGTGCAAAGAAACCAACATTAAGTTTATTCAGAAGATGTATTGATGGTGTATTTCTTAGACTTAGCAAAGAAATTCAACGCTTTGGTCGCAATATTCAAAGTTACGTGATTTTCTCAAGAAACAAAATGAGGGATATGTACCGAAAAATTTACAAATGACCAAGTTGATGCTTCTTGAATAGTACACTTGATAATTTATATTTGATGATGACGGTAAACGATTTAAAAAAAAAGAACACATATTTTAAAAAGCTTAATATTTGAGGGTTGCAGGCGCATGCCGTTCTGATGAATTACTAAATTAAGAATTGATAATGTTGAAGATGTGAAATCCGCCTTAATTATAAAAATTCGGAATACGAAAACCAAAAGACCACGTTCTTTTACTGTGCTGAGGGACAGTTATTTAAGTTTTAATAGAAAATATGTTGCTTTATGTCCACCCGGATTGGTGGAACGTTGATTATTTCTCAGATATGTTAGTGGAAAGTGTCATCGAATGGTGGTCGGTATTCATAAAATCAGTGCCGTCTCGCAAGAAGTGACAACATTTTGTGACAACTGGAAAGAGTACAGTTGACACACATTACGACGAACGTCTGCTACCCTTTTAGTTGACGGCCGTGGTGACCTAACTTGTCTTAAAAGACACGGATGATGGATATCGACTGTGATGGAAGGTTGTATTGAAGATTTACTTTTAAATAAAGAAAATAATGCGAAAAGAATACTGAAAGTTGATCATGGTAATGATAAACCAAGCACCGTTATGGTTTTTGATTTCACATCATGTAGAAATAACATTCAATGAAAACGTGTTTTGAGAATTGCTCCAAGAATGAGGGTTGTGGCAGTTTCAGTGGTTTATTTAATTTTAATACTGGTTCGAACTGTGTATTTAATATCAATGTGGATAAACAAAAATTATTTTAAATGCCGTTGAAAAATGTTATAGTACCTATATACAGGGTGTTAAAAAAAGAGTGTAAAATATTTAGGTAGGTATTTTCTTATAATAGTTGGTTGATGTTTAGTGAAATGAACAGTACGTATTTGACAGTTGTTCTCAGTGCACAAGTTTTCTTTCGCTATGGCTGGTTACTCTAACGCAGAATTAACAGACATGCATTTCATGTATGGTCGTGCTAATGGGAACGCCACTGAAGCGAGACGTCTTTATGTTGACGCTTATCCAATTCGCCAGATTCCTTCACAACGCATGTTTGGAAGAATTCACCAAATATTGCGTGATACCGGTTCCTTGAGCAAACAGTGCCATTTATCCGGAAGACCAAGGTCGGTATACACTCCTAGAGCAGAAGAAGAAATTCTAGTACTGGTAGAACAGAATCCAGGTACAAGTGTGCGGAGAATATCAGCAGAGGTGGGAATTAGTGGTCCTCTTGTTTGGAGAATGCTTCACGAGCAACTGCTTTATCCATACCATCTGCAACGAGTACAGGCCTTAAATCCAATAAATGATCATCAAGCACGTTTGGTTTTTTGCCGCTGGTTTCTACGTCATTATGCTGAAGACCCTCGTCTTCTTGCAAACATTCTTTTTACTGATGAGGCCGGGTTCACAAGAAATGGAGTGATTAATTTTCACAATACGCATATTTGGGCCGATGAAAATCCTCTGGACATCAGGCACTTTTCTCATTAAACATTTGGATGGGTATTGTATGTGACAGGTTTCTAGGTCCTGTTGTTTTACCAAACCGATTAACAGGCGCTGCTTACCTCAACTTTCTGCAGAACAAACTGCATGAGTTTTTGGAAGACATTCCTTTGAATCAGAGGCAACAAATGTGGTTCCAGCATGATGGTGTTCCAGCTCATTTTTTTATGGCCGTTAGAGAGCAATTACATCAAACTTTTCCACATAGATGGATAGGAAGAGCCGGACCTGTTCTATGGCCTCCAAGATCGCCTGATCTGAACTCTCTAGATTTCTTTGTTTGGGGATATTTGAAGACATTAGTGTATGGTACTCCTGTAAATAGTCTGGAAAAGCTGCAGCTACGGATTAATTAAAAGTGTCATGAAATTCAAACCAAGGAGGGTGTTTTCGAAAGAGTTCGAATATCGTTGAGACGAAGATGTCGTGCCTGCTTGGAAATGGACGGAGGGCACTTTGAACATCTTCTGTAACTTTTTTTTGTTTGTTAAAAGCTTCCTTTGTCGGTTTATTCCTAATAAAATAAAATGTTTGAAAAACGAATAGTGGCCCATATCTCCGCAACCGTTACTTTGCGGACCCATGTTTATTAAGACTTTTCTGCTTATTTTGATTCATACTATTACCTCCTGAAATATTTTACACACTTTTTTTAACACCCTGTATAACATTTTGTTACGTTTTAGAACGAAGATATGATGCTTACTAATTATATGGACTTTATATATTCTTTTAAAATGCATATACAGAGTGAATCTTAAATAAGTACAAATATTTTAACTGCTGGTGTAGTTCGTCATTTAAATCAGTCTAGTGAAAGCCATTTTTAAAAATTTCTAATATTTACGGACATATTAATTTTTTAAAAAAAATACCCACATTTTGAGGACCGCTAGCTGATTTTTTATCCAACAACGTAATGAAACATATGATTTGTTGCGAGGTTGCCATATCTCCTCCAATATAAATATTACGTTTCCTTTAACGTAATAGTTCTATTTTAAAAATACTTGTTTTAAGCATAAGTACAGTAAAATTGGGTATGTAGTATGATACGCAGCAATATTAACATAAATTTTAACATCTGAACTAACCTTACTATACTTCAACGATTAAAAATGAATTTCCGCAAGTTCAATACTACCGTAAAATATTTAGGAAGATATTACGTGATATTACTATGTCCAATGTTCAAAAATTATACATAAACGTGCACACAAGCTTACCTGTTTGTTAAAAAATTAACTATTTAATCAGTAATCCACATTTCACAAGTTAAATGTCATTGTACACTGTTAGAAAGGGACACAAAACACAATTTCCTTAAGTTATTTTATGAAGAATAACGAAAAACTATGCACGCGTTTTTTATTTAAAATGGAAAAAATGTCAACTTTTAGCAAATTTTATTGCTATTTTCATGCATTATGTGGGGTTAACAAGTTTGACTTGGGCTTCCGATAATCTGTCATGACAGTCAATGACAGTTTGATAATAAAAAATAATATAAAATGTTACACTTGACAAAATTCGCTAAAAGTTGAGATTTTTTCTTCCTTGAAGCAAAGACATTTGTGTAATACTGGCAACACTGTGAACCACACGTTCAGTCTGCAGCACTATGACTCATAAAAGTATGAAGGGTCGGTCTAGGCCAGCGGTCCTCAACAAGTTTTCTACTGAAAAATTACGAAATTTATTTAAAATTTCACTTTTTTATTTCTGATTTTTTTGTAAAAAAACTATTAATTATGTGTTCTACACACAAAACTATACTGCTGGTTAAAATATTTGTACTTATTTAAGATTCACCCTGTATTGTTGTTTCGGGTTTAATATTTTTCGGCATTTGCTCCTCCTTGAAACATTTTGTAACAGCGCTCATGCTGCACTTAATTTAAGTGGACTACAAATCAAGTTCAACCCGCTCTCACCTGTACGACCTGTTCTCCAATCTGGTCTCGGCCAGCTTCAGGGCGTCGGTCTTTGCCAGCAGGGCGTCCTCCAGGGTCTGAATCTCCTTGATGACCTTGCTCATCTCCTCGCGCATCTTCAGCTGCTGCCACTCGATCTCGTTGCGCGCCTTTTGCGTCTCGTAGATCCTCTTGCGCAGCGTGAAGTCGACGCGGTCGCGCTGCGCCAGCATGTCGTTCCGGGCGCGTTCTCGTACCACGAACAGCGATTCGCGCAACTTCAGGGTGTCGGCCAGCTCGTTGTCGCCCAGCTGCTTGATGTATTGCGAGTGCTCCAGCCAGGATTCATAGGGGATGGAGCTGGAAAAAATCGTTTCGGTGGTCGTCTTAGTGCTCGTTTATGTTGGAGCGGCACGCCAGGCCACGACAAAAACCGGACTGCACGCCAAGCTCCAAGACAAGAGCTTGGAGGAGTGCGACAGTGTTCATGTTGGAGCGAAGCGCCAGGGGCTCTTCTGGTTTATAGATTTCAATGTTCTAACAGTTTGGCCACAGGTTTAAACTTAAAATCGTAGCAATATGTAGAGTGAATCGTCGTCCTCATCAGATGATGGGACTTTATTAGAATCGATGGTATTTTCTAAATAAAATACGAAAAAGGAAATATTTTGTACAGAGTGGGCCAATTACGACACTTTTAGAGGATTTCTCCTATTTTCCGAGGAGATAGAATAAAAATATCTAAGGTTGTACGAGCTCGCTTTCTGAAAAATTAAATGGCTAGAAATGCCTTTCGATATCTCGATTCGTTTAAACGATACAGGACGTTTATTTTTCTTACTTCTTCTTCTATGCCGCTTTATAACTTCCTTGTTTTCTAATATTTTGGAATTTTGTGAAAACAATATTTATTCAGTTTTTACTAGATTTCAATGGCGCACGCACTCTTTTTAAATACTTATTACTCTATAGGAATATGTGTGACATCGCAGTTTTACCAATTTTATAGTCAACAACGGTAAAAAATGTAATTAAAACCATGATTGAGTAATCTTAATAATGGACATATAATAATAATAATAATAATAATAATAATAATAATAATAATAATAATAATAATAATAATGTTTATTTATAATATTTGTTGCACAATAACAATAAAGACAAACTAAATAAACAATCTACTCGATAAGTGAGAACACTTGTTTCGAGAAAAAGGTAAATACAAAAATATAAATACATGTACTTGGACCTACATAATATACAGATATAGGAATGGGAATGGGAGATGCATAGTAGACGTAGAACCCATTATACAGCACATAAACATTCAAAAGATTAATTAGAATATAGGTACTACGTTTTTAACTAAATAACGTGACATTAGAACAGTGAAATAGAATCAACCAAGTAAAATAATTTGACAGAGAATAAGAATAAAAACATATTCCATATATAAACAATATTCACACATTACCAGTTTAGCTTAATGATATATTAAAGAATAAATTGTTACTATTATTTTAATTTTGTTAAGCATGTATTAGTAAAGGATTTGCATATCTCAAAAATCATCGACGGTACAAAATTGTAAAACACTCTGTATTAATTAAATAAGTACTATGTATCTAAATAAATATTTCCAGTTGCGTGTTCTATTTGTAATAATAATTACTGGGTAAATCTGATTGCAGTCAATACTTACCGTATTACGATTATTTACGATGAATTTTCAAGTTAGCTTTGAAAAACAATTAAATTTGTATACAAGTCATAGCATTGTATTATTTATTTTTTGACGGCTGTTACATGATAGATTTTAATTTTTACCAATACATGCTTAACAAAATTAAAATATTAATAATAGCTTACTTAACAATGATTTTAATTACATTTTTTATTTTTTCTTTAGTTTTATTGGGTTTTTTCCACACTTCTGAAAAATAATAAAAATTAATTAAATAAACCCTTGCGCCAAATAATTTTTATTATTTTTCAGAAGTGTGGCAAAAACCCAATAAAACTAAAGAAAAACTAAAATTATGCCACAAATAAATAGCTTCAGACAATATACATTTTTTATCTTAAAGAAATAAAATATAAACTAGTTAACAGTACAAGTTGATCATAAAAGAGGAAAAAATTCACACATATTGCTATAGCAAGAATTCAGACGACTCACGTCATACGAACAAATGAATTATTCATTATATTTTCATCAAAATATTTGATAAACTGCAACTGAGAGTAATAAAACTATATACTACACTAAATGTTTGCGTTATATATTGCACTAAATTGCAAAAAATTATTGTTTTTAACGCGACCAAATATCGAAAATTATGTTGACAATAAAAACAATTAACTCTAAGGTCCCAAACAACAAAATTTACAGGAGTTTGATTTTTACAAGCGCTTGTTTCCGCCTATTTAAATAAAAACTCTTAAAAATTGCTATTTTTAAGCTTTATTAATTTTTGCTGTGAAATTTTTCTGTTTGAAGATATATGAAATAACCAAGACGGAATTCAGAGTGGGAAAGATAATAGTTTCAGTGTAAATGAAGATAATTGGCTCCGACGATCCCTTTGAATAATGGCAGCGTGATAATGAGTGTTTTTTAGTCATTTTTCGTGAATTTCAATCGACTCTAGCGTCTTAACTGTTGAGAGCTAAAAATTCATGCTCCGCGAGAATTAAGTATACATATCATAAACAAAATTCAGCCACAAGTTGACCTGAGTAGCCCACTCTTTATAGAAGAAAACTTTGCTTGAAGTTTTGAAATTTTAAAAAATCCCAATATTCAGGCGTGTTGACTGCGAGATAAAAATCTGATACTCACAGAATCTACTGTTCTTACCTTCAATTTTAAATGACTATATCACTTGTTTTGTTATTTTCATGTTTAGTGCATGTACGAGCCGTTTTTTTACAGCAAAAATCTGGACGTTTTAACTAATGAATTAAAATTACTTACATGCACTAAACATGAAAATAACAAAACAAGTGATGTAGTCATTTAAAGTTGAAGGTAAGAACAGTAGATTCTGTGAGTATCAGATTTTTATCTCGCAGTCAACACGCTCGTTTCATAGCCTGAATATTGGGATTTTTAAAAATTTCAAAACTTCAAGCAAAGTTTTCTTCTAAAAAGAGTGGGCTACTCAGATCAACTTGTGGCTGAATTTTGTCTATGATATGTATACTTAATTCCCGCGGAGCAAGAATTTTTAACTCTCAACAGTTAAGACGCTAGAGTCGATTGAAATTCACGAAAAATTACTAAAAAACACTCATTTTCAGCACGCTGCTATTATTCAAAGGGATCGTCCGAGCCATTTATCTTCATTTACACTGAAACTACTATCTTTCCCACTCTGAATTCCGTCTTGATCATTGAAACATCTTCAAACAGAAAAATTTTACAGCAAAAATTAATAAAGGTTAAAAATAGCAATTTTTAAGAGTGTTTATTTAAATAGGCGGAAACAAGCGCTTGTAAAAAAAAGAGATTTTCAAAGTTACACCAAAATCTAAAATGGGTCGGCTTTGCCAATTAGACAATTTCAAATGGAATGACCCGTGAGTATACAGTGTGGAGGAAAAGTATGGAATAAATTCAATATTTCTAAAACAACGAAGTTTCATGAAATTTCCTCGGACACGTCGATTTTGCTTTTTAAAGAGACTCTTTTTTCTATACCAACGCACTTCCGATGTTCATTTGTTTCCGCGTGATGACGTCATCGGATATTTTTTCAACGGATTCTTGTAGAGCTTAACTTGCTGAATTCAAAAATGTATAATTTCAACACTTTATTCTTTCAACTTTCCGAGAAACAAGTTATAAAACTTCATAGAAAATGCAAAAAAATAGAAACACCCCTTATCTTTTAAACAAATCGATATATCGGAATACGGTTTTCGAATTTCAATTTTCCCTCACCTCGTGTACTGATGTAAATGATGTGAATGAACAACTCTCTCTTATTTTGGACCTCGGGTATACTGTATAGTGAGAAGTTTTCGAAAAAATCCCCTGGCACCTCGATTTTGTTTTTAAAAAAGGCACTTTTTTTATATAGCAACCCCCAATTTTACACCCATTACACCATTTGTGAAGCATTTATGACATATATAGGGTGTCCGGTAAGTATATGGCATACTTTCGTGAGTGTATAGGGGAGGTCAAAATAACACAATTTTGGAAATATACGATGTCACAATTTTTTTTCTGAAACTTACCCTTTGACGGTTCTAAGTGCATCTGTTTTAAAGGTGATATTTGCGCAGTTCTTGTCCAAATTTAACTGATCCCTGTCAATTTCTAAGGCTTCGCTTTTATCGTTGATCTCCAGATTGAGTTTAAATTTTACTTCTTCCAGCTTGTTGAGCTTTTCCCAAACTGCCTGACAGCGCTCTATCAACAACTTCTTGACCATTTCCACGACGCAGAGCTCCTATAGGTAGACAAAGTACGGTTCTTGTAAGCAGAACAACAAATAATAACTATTATTTATTTACATTCACATATGTATTCGTTCGTTCATTCATCATTCGTTCATTCAGTCCTTCATTCATTCTTTCGTTCGTTCACTTGTTTGTTGGTTCGTTCGACCGTTTGTTCCTTCATTCATACATTCATTGATTTATTTCTTCATTTGTTCCTTCGTGCATTCATTCATTTCATTCGTTCCTTCATTCATTGTTAATGTAAATAAGGCATTTTCGATTGGCTCACCTGTTTCAGTTCGGTATCTCCGTCGTCGTAAGTCAGTTCAGCTCCCTGTCTGCAGTCCCTCATCGAAATGCACTCCGATATTACGCTCAGTGGGATTCCTAGGGCGTCCAGTTCTCTTTCGGTGCTGAATTTTTCGTCTTTCAGCAGGTTCATCTCCCTAATAATCCTGTCCATGAGCGCCACCAACGTCTGTGAAGATATTTATGGAAATACATACAGGGTTTTTCAACAAAAAGCAGCCACCTTTAGTATCTTTTAAAACTATCTTTTGATTGAAAATTGCCAAGACATGTCAACAAAGATAGCATCTTTTTAAATAAAATCCGAATTTCTGCCATCAACCCCTTAGCCGTCACAGCCACCCCCTCTAAATTTTCAAATGGCACCATACCATATGTGGCACATCGTTGCAAAGGTTATTTCATAGGGAATGCATTTTATTATGCATTTTGTATGTTCGCGTGAAATTAAGAGATAAAAAAAAATAAAAAACCTTTTTCTGTTTATTTTGGTTTGAATTCGTATAAACTTTTTATTTGGGACGTTTCTGTAACTGAGCGACACATCAATAAAAATAGGTAATGTGGTTTGTCAACTTTCCATAATTCTGTCAAATCTCAGCCGATTTCTAAAAACGATACATCACTGTAAAAGGGCTTTAAAATGCCTCACAAATGGAGTAATTCCATTCGAAATTTTAAAGTTGGGTTTGCTAGGGATTAGGGAGATGAACATATCGAGTTGGCTTGACTGTCAAAAAAGCTCGATGGGTATCGGTAAATTTTTAAATATTTTTCGGTTTTCTAATTATGGAGGAGGTCAAGTTTTCGTTGGGATACCCTGTATGCTTATGATTGTTTTTCTATTTTGATTAGTATATTACGTATGGTCTAATTTTCTTGTTGTCTTGTATAATTTGCTCTGAAAAATAGATGATATCATCAGTTTTGAAATAAAAAAGTTTGATATGTGATTCATATACATATTTGTTTTGCCAATATTACGTGTACAGCTTGTCTAAATAGCTTATATAACAGCATATTATTAATCATATCATTGTTTGTCTAGGTATACTGAGAAATATTCAATTTTACGATTACAGTAAAATCAAAATATAATTGTGAATCATCAAAGTTGTAAACAATAATTAATACACTTTTAATTGCCAACATATTTTCTGACCTATAACAAGTTTTAATGACCAAAATCGCTGCAGTGTTATCTATACTGATTAAATACATATAATTAATTTTTCAGTACATAATAACACAGTGTTTTTGTAACAGATGTTATTTATCATACAGGGTGTGACATGACGAGAGTGCGCTCAAATTGAAATCAAATAATTTTTGTATGGAGGTTGATTTATTCAATAAATTATTATGCCGAGAACTGATTTTAAAAAAAGTATTTATAACTTCAGGCTACTTCCAGAAATATAATAAGAGTTGTTCAAATGTTCGTTTGCGATAGCGATCATATTATTTGCCATTTGCCATTGAGACAAATAATCAACGTAAAAATAGATTTACGTTTACTCCTAATATGATACCACATTATCAGAAAAAAAAAAATAACCCCAGCATAATCTGTATCAGAGAAAAAAAAAATATTTTCCAAAAATTAGATGTCTGAATGTAACACGAAAAAGTTACTCTTTTTTTAATCTCAAATATCTTCAAAATGGCTGGGTTTAGATATAGAATCTGCCGTCAACTCAAAATTGCATGACCTTCCAAAAAATACAATAAAATATTGATAATTTCTTTTGAAATAAGAAAGTTCACGACTATTTTCGGTATTTCCGGAAATAGCATAAAATTAAAGAGCCTTTCATTAAAACGCCGTGTCCATGGGGACAATGCTTAAGTGTGATCCGCGGCGCATCAGGCAGGTGTAAGTGGACGGTGGTGGGCCATTGCCGTCCAACAGGACGGCATCCTAATTTGTGAGGGATAGCACAGGGGGGACATTTAAAAGTAAGCTGGTAATATGCTAGGTTCACTCAACGTCAACTTATTTTTGACAATTTCGTGTGCTTTCTCAAGTGGCACGCTTTGGTAATCATGCAACCCTCACCTTCCGTACTAATCTCTGTCCTGTGAATTTGTCACTGTCTATTATTTTCCACCTTGGGTAATTGATAATACGAGATAATAACCTTAAATTTGGAAATAACTCTATCATTTTTATCATCTAACTCCGCGAAATTGGCAAAAACTATTATATAACTGTTTTTACTAAAAGTAATGGATGTTATGTAATACAATTATATTTTTATATCTGATCGCCTTAGTACACCTATGAAATGTTGCTCCTCGCACGCTTCGCTCATCGCACTTGTCATCAAGCTAGCGATTAGTCACTTTCTAGATTTTTGGCCGCTGACTATAGCTGAAATTTTTGTTATACCATGGACTAACTTAGCTTAGCTTGAATCGTTAATAAGGGCGTGTACACCTCACCTGTTTCCACCTGTCGAGTTCGATTATCCTGTCGGACAACCGGACATTGTTGTGGTACGTGTCCCATTCCGTTTGGACTTTGGTTTCGTTGCGCAGCTGTCTTGATTCGTGCCTGAGTTTGAAGGCATCGCTGCGCCGCGTGTCATTTGTTTGTTGGTTCTGCCACTGGCTGGCGTACCAGTCGGCCAGAGAGGAGTGGGGGATGGGCTTTTCAAATGTTACAACCGACATCGTTCACCTGAAATGATAATACTATTTTAAAAAACATGCACCAAAATAATATATTTTTCTCAGCAAACAATTCAATTTGAACGCAATTTATTCTCAGGAAACAAATCTTTTTTGGTGTAATGATAACTTTTTTGTCAAAAGTAAATTGATTCATTTGGTAAGAAAACTTTATTTTTTTATGTGTTTGTTTAACTGGAACAAATAATTATTCCATTTGAACATTTTATAAAAACTTAATTTTAAAAAATGATTTTCAAATAAATATATTTGTTTTATTTCCCTAAACAATTTATTCAAATCTGTATAAAAACAACGTTTTGAAAATAAAAAAATTATTTTTCATTGAAATAAATGTTCATTTCGAATCAAATAATGCGATTATTTAATGCAATAATATGCATATTTTTAATTCAGAGATGTGGAAAAGGAAAGTATGTTGGTACCTAATCTTTTAATTCTTTTTGTGAAGTTTTTAAATGAAGTTTTATTAGGTTATACAATCTTTTGAAAAACCGTAAATTAAAAAATACTCAATTTCCTCATATAGTCGTATCGTCGAAAAAAGTATTAATTGTTTCAAAGAAAAAACTCGAATTGTTTCCTATAAACACAAAATAACTGTCAATAGTGCGCCGCTAGATGTAGCTGTGCTATATTTCGCGTACTTAAGTTTTTCGGGTTTGAGAGACATGCACAGCGAGCGTTAGTCGTCAACACCACAGCAATCAGTAGGGAAACTCAGCTTTCCCGCGTCTTCCAAAAATCCGCCATCTTGTTGGCGACTGACGGTTATTACTATAATTTCTGTGTGTCAGTTAGGTTTTTTGAATTTTTGACATTATTACATGGTTATCCACTCGTTATCGTTATTGTACTTATATTCCTGCTTTGTATGTCGTGTTGAGTGTTTAGTTATTTGTGTTTTTATATTAGTGATTATTTATTAGTGGAACTATACCCAGTAAATAATAAATAAACTATGGGAGGAAATAAATGTGTTGTAAAAAACTAACACATAACGCAGTTGTGGGCGTAAAAGGCCTGTAAACAGTTTTATATATGGGAGACCAAGTTAGACGTGATAGCTTAATTGAGAAAATCCTAAAGAAGAATTAAAACATGAAAGGAGGCAAAGGATTTAACTCCAAATAGGAAAGAGACTGCTTTCATACATGAATGAAAGAAACCACTCCATACACCTAATAGAGCAACAGGGGTTTTTGATTATGTTACCTATATGGTATATATTTGGTAAACCTCAAAATAAATTATACCTAATATTCATGTTTTAATTTCATTTCGTACTTTCCTAAAAAAAAATGAGTAAAAATATAAAAATTACACTGGGCTTAAATATGATAATCTGCTAACAAAATAATGTAGGATCCGCCATATTCTTGGCGATTTTTTCTAGAGTGGGGGTATTTAAAAACTGCCAGACGTATTTCATTCATAAATTGTCTAAGATTCCGTACTGATTGCTTAATATACTGTGGTCGTCAATTAACTCACCTGTGGCGTTCTGATGAGAGCTAATAAGCTCAAAATCAGAAAATATTAACTATAGTCGCGGCAAGAATTCAGACGACTTACGTCATACGAACAAATGAATAATTCATTATATTTTCATCAAAATATTTAAGAAACTTCAACTGAGAGTAACGCTACACTAAACTATATACTACACTAAATGTTTACGTTACATACTGCACTAAATTGGAAAATATGATTGTTTTTAATGCGACCAAATATCGAAAATTACGTTGATAATAACAACAATTGCGTAACGTCAGTCGTGACGTAAGACGTCTGAATTCTTGCCACGAGTATATCTGTTATAGATTTTTTGATGTAATTCAATGCTGGTTGGGGCATTAGCCCGCAACCCGCAGTTTTTTAATAGAAACAAATGCTTTCTTCACATAAAACAACCGTAGTTTTATATTTTCAAAAAATTAATTTGCTATTAAACAAATAAGTAATTTATTTCCTAAAACACATTTTTTTTTACAAGTACGGAATTTTTTGTTCGGTGTATAGTAAAGATCTGGAACATAATAAATGTTCCAGATCTTTAAAACGGCCATCTAGATTATAAGACCTGAATTAAATCAGTTACTGCAGATAATTTAATATACTGGAACTGATATTTGTATTTGAGTTAAAACTTCTAAATAAAGAAGAGGGTGCAGCAAAAAAGCACTGCGTATTTTTGGCAGCAAAATATGATTATTTAACTTTATACTTAACTATATACAAAAATGTCTCCCTTAAAAGATACGAAGTGTTAAAGTTGAACTTTGAATATTGTTTTTGCTCTATAATTTCTTCAGATTTTCAAGTATCCCTTTGAAATTGTAAAGAGATACTTCTTGTTTTTAACAAAATCCTCAAGGGTAATATTGTAAACGACGCCTAAAAAACAAACGTAGAAACGGGGACGCCTA
This sequence comes from Monochamus alternatus, assembly GCA_037114965.1. NCBI lineage: Eukaryota > Metazoa > Arthropoda > Insecta > Coleoptera > Cerambycidae > Monochamus > Monochamus alternatus. The sequence goes on along the minus strand of CM073426.1, from coordinate 3,744,322 downwards.
TGGACGATTTTTAATAAAGTCAATGTAGAATTTTGTTTACAATATTTCATTACTCTTGATAATTTTTCATAAAACTCTTGTACTTTTTTATTTTGTGCAAAATTATTTTTGCGTTTTTCGTTTTTTTTTTATATGCCTACTCTATGTAACTTTTTATTATATTTTCTATTTTGTAGAAAGTGCATAATGAACATTTTTATTATTTATTATATTTAAGTAAAACTAATTTGAATTTTTTACTCTCAATGTCTACCCGCAAAGAAATTTCACGTTTTGCCACTGCTCTACTTGGCATTACTAAAGTTTGAAAAGAAACTAATGAATCACTGTATATGGAATATAATGGGTCAACTTTCGTTTAAGAGAAATCAGCTATGAAAAAAAAACAAATAACAAATATCATTCAGAGGCCTCTCTGAACACAGAAACATCAAAATTTTCCCGCGGAAATGCGTCATTTCCATTATAAAAGAAATTTTGTGGATTTTAGAAAAAGGGAAATCAGTTACATACAAAATATTTTTTGCTGTGAATTATAGACATTTTTCTTAACACAGAAACGCCAAAATTTTCCCGCGGAAATGCGTCATTTTCATTACCTATATGGAAAAAAGTAAAAAAGCGGAAAAATGTGACCAATTTTTATTTTTGAATTCTAAACGTATTTCTGAACACAAAAATTCAAATTTGGTAAACGAAAATATAACAGAGGAAGAGTTGAAGAGACCTGGATATTCGGAATGATTGCCGATAACTCAGAAGACTTAAGAATGGTAATTTGTCCCGAAAATAAAAGGGATGCAGGCACGTTAATTGTCCTTTTGGAACAACATGTAGAGAAAGGGTCTATTATCCATTCGGATATGTGGAAAGCGTATGAGAGATTCACCGATGGCATTAGACTGTTAACCATAGTGTTAAATTCGTTGCTGGAGACGGTACTCATACCCAACGAATCGAGTCGTCGTAGTCGGCTGCACAAAAATTTTTAAAAAGTCAACATATTCCACCGGACGAATTTGCAGACCGACTCTGTGAGTACTTGTGGAGACGCCATTGTAAGAAAAACAGTCTAGATCAGATGGATGAACTCATTAATTGTATAAAATTAGAATAGATTTTTCAAATAATTCAACATAAAAATAATTAATTTGACATATCCCCCACAATATTGCCACAAAAGATACGTTAACTTTTAAATACATACAGAATTCTTACAAAATGCTGTTTATTTAACATTTATATTTATACAACAAACATCTATGTGGATATAATTAATATACGCGACCGGGCGCGCTCAATTTTAAAAAAATTCTACAAATCTACTTACTTTTTATAACTTGAATAACATTCGTTTATTCACAAAACTCAAAAAACATGAATACTAATATTATTAACCGTCGATTATTGACAAAACCATAAAAAACAAATATGTAAATGAATTTCCTCAATATTTTCCATAAAAAAAAATTCCGCAAATAAAATTATATATCATTAAAGCGCAAATTAGCAGCCAAATCAAATTATCTAATTATCATTTCTATAACAGATTTCCCTTATTCTAAAGTCGAGGGAAAATGGAAATTTTCCATAAATTTTTACGTCAAATCAAAGCCGCAATTTTATTAATTTTGTATTTCTAGGGCAGTATGTAATATAAAGACATTTAAAAAAGAAATTTTTGAGGCAATTTTCAGTTAAAATATAATACAAACAAAATTTGAGTTTTCCGGAAAACGAAACATTTCCGCGGAAAAAGAAATTTGGTTATATTACTAGTAATCTTGTGTAGAACCTTCCTATAGAACAATTTATTTTGTAACTGATTTCCCTTAAATGAAAGTTGGGCCAACATAATAGTAAGGTAATCATTGTCTAAAAAAGGCAGCAGGTGGGTTTTTGCATATATTCTGGTTAATATGATTTGAATGACATATTTCTACATGAATCTGCGTCAAAAGCTTATGAATATTCTATAGCTATGTAATTTCCCGTCTTACAAAAAAACTTGAAACAGACCGGCAAGAATAATAACTTTATAAATATTCAAGATGCTGATAAGTTAAAGAAAACTTATTATTCAATAGTTATAGGTATGTTTTTTTATCAACAATTGGGTATATTATTATTAACTTATTCATATATCAATAATGCATTAATTCTTATTGGTAAGATAAAGTTTCTACTTGCAAAGCAAACAAGTTTCTTAAATAGGATTTGACTTACCAAAACAAGAAAAAATTAAGAGTATCTAATTCAACTTTGACAAAATATTGACTAAACTGAAGGGCCATAATCCATAGAAACGACGTATCCATAGCAGTTTTAAAACACCTTCGGTGCACAGAGTATAAACCATAGCCACAGAATAATAGCATTGTGTTGTGACATAAATCGACATATTAGTAAAATTAATCAGGAAAAACGTCAATAGTCTGCTTAACAGGAAAATAAAAAAATATTACCTACGATTTCGGAAATATAAACGAGCGCACAAGACAGTTGTATAAAATTGTTTTGAAAATATAATTTATTATCACAGTTTATAATTATTATCTTCTACTTAATAAACATGATTACATTTTATGAAGATTAATATGTTTACTGGATAAATAATTAAATTACAATTTATAAGTAATAATAAATTATAGACAACATATTATATTCGTATGTGTATTTTGGGTTGCATAGCATCTAAAATACCATATATGTAATACTACTATATTGCGGGTTCCCTCTTGGGAAAGCGTTAGCTGACATCCTATATCTCTATTTCTTATTTCTAGTGCACTTGTTGCTTCTGCGCATGCGCCGATTAAATGTGGCCACGCCCCTATTCCCCTTCGTATTTTTATTTTGATTACAAAACTGTCAAAGTCACAAAACATTTGTTTTATAACCTTATTTTAGTGGATTTTCATACAAAATATAATCTATTTAATTTAGGTAATGTTTTATATGTCGCTGATTTTGAATTTGCATATCCCAGTTCAAATTCCACTTTTCTGATAAAATCGTTCTTGCCATCAGGAGCCCTTGAAGCAACTATAATATCTACTAAATTCTTAATATGATGTACAATAACTAAGAATTTAGATCAATTTAGGTAATATATTAGATAGGTATGTTTATAACTGAAAATTATTTTTGTTTAAATATATATTTGTTGTGAATTTTTAGCAGATATATAGACATTTCTGATAAAAAGCTTAAGGTACATCTACATCTGACATTTGCATCCGTACATATATGTCAAGTATCAGACATAGGTATATCGCTAGTGACTGTTTACATTCTGATAAAAATTGCTATAAATTTGTGTCTAGAAGCTCTAAATTTACAATAAATATTGAATCGTTTACATATTTCTTAAAGACACTTGTGTCATACACATCCAATCATTGTAGGACGACAATGTTCAGTTGTGAAACGATGAGAATATTGAAACAAAAAAATGTTCCTTGTGCGATTATTGTGAAGATACAGAAAAATAGAATAAAGCGTTCACTGTGGATTCAAGAGTGAATTTTGAGATACGAAGAATTAGGTGTTTATAGTCAATTAATGTTATATTTTTTGGAGATGAAGCCAACTCAGTTTGAGAAACTTGTTTGTAAAATTGGTCTAACAAGCAAGCTACTAAACCAGTTTTAATATAATTTGGTATGCCACCAAATGACGCAGAGGGCACTATACCATTTAGTTTGTTAAGATTGTATTTCTCAAATCTTTTTCAAAGTGAATACAAGGCACAGTTTTACTATGTATCTTTTTTCATTTAAGGGTTAGTTGTAGTACGATTGGCAAGCTTGATAATTAATAAAATATAAAAGGGGTGTGAAAGTAATCCAAACAAATTGAGTGAAAGATGTCAAGTGATGTTATGTTAAAAATTTTAATAACTTTATATATTTATTTGCTAAAGATAGTATGGATTGTAAGGGGCTTTGGAGCTCCCAAGAATTAAAATTTGTGTCAAATTATTTCTCAAGTTGATTGTGTACCTAATAATTATATTTAATTTCTAAATCAACATATACAGGGTGTTGTATGACATATTGGAAAAATATAAGGTTCCAGAGGTCATTCTGAGTAAAAAAAAGTTATAATATACATGGTTACGTGTCAACGTGCTTGTGCTGTTTTCAAATATTTTTGTTTCTATTTGTATTGTCATTTTGTTATTATTATTCCTGACGATCAAGCATACTAAAAGTTTAAATAAAATTTGTGTACATGTAAGTACTTATTTCTAAACTTTGAAGGCCAATTCTCATTAGATATGCCAGTCATGGTCCAGTCGCAGCCAAATCATCACCATTGGGATCTCTTTATTTACTACAAAACTTTTGTTGAGCCTGGGTCATGATTTGACAGTGACTGAACTGTGCCCGGCACGTCAAGTGAGAATCGGTCTTATAGGTCTATAGCTCGGTAAACATGGAGAATTGACCCCATGCACATATATTTTAAAAATTTTTTACTCAGTTTGCACAGTACGTCATGCAACACCTTGTATTTATATTTGAAAACTGTTTTGAAAGTATGAGTAAAAACAAAAAAAATAAATAGTAAACCTGGCTTTGTGATAAAAATTTACCAAAGCAATATAAATTTTATAGTCATTGTTTTTAATTTGCTATTGACACTACCACAAAAGTAGACGACTAGTCAATTACAGCAATTTCTGTCTTGCAGATCTGAACATGCAAATAATATGTCTAATCGTATAGATGTCGACACTCATCGTGGACACTTAAAATGTATCTCTCTGACAGAAATTTTTCGCTGTTTCCATTAATTGCAATTTCTGTCCGACATAAATTGTGCAATTAATATCAGATGAAAACTTACCTTTATGGATATGATGTTTGTGTTCCTTTTTAAGAGGAACAGTAAATAATATATTATGCAAAGTATATTATATAATGTTGATTGAATAATAATTTATTCAAAAGAATTCAAAAAAATATTTTTACCGAGTACAGTCCTCTGACCTGAATGGGTTATTCTATAACACTTGTGGTGCCTTTAACGTTAAATATCTTTCTAGTTTATTATTTAATTGCAATATGTTTTGCGATTAACTGATGAATTTTCAGTTTATGATCAAGACGATTTCATTTTCCAAACTGTTTGGTGTTGTAGTGAAATTGTTAGTAGTTATTGAAAGAGTTGTTAAAGAGGCACTTACTTGTGGTTTATAAATCTGACATTTTCAAGCCAACCACTTTCCGTTTAAATTTGTAGTGCTTTAGAACCGTATTTAATTTATTACAAACTAATATGAATATTTGAAAATAACTGAACATAATGTTAGAAACTTGAAATAAAACAGATTTTAAAAGAAAAATTACAAGCCGTATATTACTTAAAGTTGGACAGTAAATAAGCTAACAATAATCGAATGTGCTACTATGTTAGGATCTATATATCGAATGCCGTGTCTTGATCGTTGATTCCGCTATTCCTCCCGATCAAGGGGCTATTGTATTTCCCCTTTCGTCTCTCGAGGTGCCACCAAGTAAGAGTTCCAGCATCCGTCATCATTTTTAACAATAAGTAAGATATTAATATCATTGGTTTTATAAACTTCGCTACCAGATAAGTCAAAGTAGGGATTCACACAAATATTATTCCGTCCAAAGTTATGAGCCCCTCCAAATCCAGAGGTTATTGCTATCGACATCCCCAGATCTAACAAATTAAGTATTTATTAAAATTATTTATTATATTTAGTACCTTTGTTACTCTATTATAATAGTATAAGTTACAAATTACCTCTTTTACTGGCATAGGTTCTGAGACCTGGCAATGTCTATTTCAATGCCTGACATTTTGCAAATGTCAAAATTTGTGGGCAATATAAAAAATTAAACGGACCTTCTTATTCCTACAAATCGAATGATTATGCTCCTAACAAGGTGAAAATTTCAAGATTGTTTAAATTAATTGCATCCTGAAACATTTAATAAATACGCTTCGACGTCATGTATCATAATACATATAAATATGTATTATTTCATCTATTTCTAGGCATTCTTGCACTGTTGAGCCTATTTTATTAAAAATAAAGTTATTTCTGTAAATATTCGTATCGAACCATTCTTATAGTTATGTTTTCATATTCAATTCTTAATTTTTTTATAGGTATATTTAACACTCTCTCACTGTTTGTGTAACCAGATTCTAATTGAAACACATTTACTTCCTTGTTTTATATTTCTTTTCATTTCAAAAGATGTTTTACTAAATCAAATAACTATTTACTGTCACTGTTAGAAATAGGTTAGTGTTTTTCTAGGTTAAAAATTCAAAACAAGCCGTTGACGAAGTGGATGGTAGGTGGGTGGTGTCATTTTAGAAGTTTAATTTCATTGGATGTGAGAATCGATTCCGCGCATGCGCATTTCTCACAAGTGCATCAGACGAACAAAGAGGGCACAAAGTTCTCGGCTGAATTCGTAGGCCGAAACCCGCAATATAGTAGTATTACATATATGTAAAATACAAAGTGTAACCACAGTTTATACAGTTCGTCGAGTGAAGGTTCCAGAGGTTGCGGCAAAATGCGTAATGAACACCAATGAAATTCATTTATACACGACGAAATGGGAGAGAATCTGTTTATTGACAAATCAGCGTGCCCCTTGAGCGCGCGAATGTGCGCGGCTAAATGAGTAGTCGTCTTTTGGTCGTCTAAAAAAAATTAAATCTGGAACATCGACATCAAAGGAGCCGACGTGAAGACGCAGGACTGTAATAGACTGTGGTGTAACAGTAGTAAGTATTCAAAACTTGTGAGCTTGTAATACAAGTCGAAAAATTACGAAAACTTTAGTACAATTTTTGGCAGTGGCGGCTTCGAAGTAGAGGGGTAACCTCGGAAACAGTTTTTAATGCGTAACATAAAAGCGGTTCGATATTACGTCACGAAATTTTGGTGAGATATTCACCTTGACGTGCTTAATAAGTCTCATAAAATACATTTCAAAATTTTCTACACGACCGTGAGAAAATGCAAGGCTCGGGGACAAATTTAATCATATCTTTTTTGTAGTTAATTTTTTCTAGTTTCTTACTCGAAAATATTGAAACTCTAAGTATTTAACATAAAAAAGGTAGGTACTCTTGTTAAATTTCAATAGGATGTACCGTTTTTCAGTAAAATCGATTTCAATCATTCCTAACATGCCCCACATTCAACATCCATTACATAGCCAAATACACACAACGTTAAAAGTCTTGGACTCCCCCTCAATCTTGTTAAAGAAATCTTTTTGTCAGAAAAACCAAATACATTTATAAAAGTATATTGTTTTCTGAATCTGTTCGATAAACTAAGTACTTAGAAAATTAAAAACCAGCAGGTGTGTGACATTTTTGACAAAATGTATTAACTTAAAAAGAAGTAACAAACCAAGTTCTCTACTTGACTAATAGGCGGTATGACCTCCACCACGTTCCAATAGCATATTGACACGCCTGTACATTGAGATAATCAAGCGATTAACGATCTCTTGCGGAATATTGTTCCATTCCTGTTCTGCCGCCACGACTAACTCATCTGCAGTCTTAAGTGGAGGAATATGATTATGAATGGCTCTAGTAACGAAATCCCACGTTTTCATAGGATTCATGTCAGGAGAGTTGTCTGGCCAATCTAATCTATTGATATGTCCTGCTTCGAGTGTCTCTTGAACCCTTCTGGCGCGATGTGGTCGGGCGTTGTCGTCCATAAACACAAAATTGTCACTTAATTTATTACGTAGGGGCAGGGGGTAGATAATGGGCGTAATAAGTTGTTCGATGTAAATTTGACTGGTCATATTCTGCGATATGCGAATTAATGGAGTGCGGCGGTTGAACATTTTTCATCCCCAAAACATTACTGTACCCCCTTCATACGGAGCAATTTCACGGAGAAAATGAAGTCGCTGTTGACGACCTGGTTCTCTCCAGACTCTTTGTCGATTGTCATCAGTAACCAGCCCAATTCTGGTTTCGTCTGTAAATAAGACCCACCGCCACTGGCGTAAAAACCAACCCCTATGCTCTCGCGCCCACTGAAGACTGGGAGCACCATGCCTTGGAAGTAGAGTGGGGACCCGTAATGGTCTTCTAGCACGTAAATTTCCGTTGTGGAGTCGTCTTCGAATAGAGATGTCGATATAACACGGCAAAACGTACCTTGAAAGTAGGCCCTGAGAATTGAAGCTGAAGATGTGCGGTGTCTACGGGCATATATTGCACCAAATACTGATCCTCCATTTCATTACATACTCGAGGACGTCCACTACGTGGTCTGTTTTCCACTGTATCAAATTCTTCATATCTGTGTATTATTCGCACAACAGATGATCTAGGAATGCCCAACATGTTCGATATCTAATGATTAAAATTTCCGGCATCATGCATTTTTGCTCGGGTAAATGCAGACATTTCACGTCCTGGTATTATAAAGTACAAAAATTCAAAGGAACACTTAGCTGAACCTTAGCTGCCAAACTAACCAGATTTGTAAAAACATTGGTAATATGTAAGTAAAGTAAAGGTTCATCATCTGCAATTTTTTATTATCTTTTTTGTTCCCTAAGTACATGTACTTTTATACCACATTAAAAAAAACCACTAGGTTTAATCGAATCATTTTATATACATGGGGTCCAAGACTTTTGATGGTGTGTGTAGTTTAAAACACTTTTGGTGCACAGAGTATAAACCACAGCCACAGAATAATAGCATTGTGCTCTGATATAAATCGACATATTAGAAAAATTAATAAAGAAAAACGTCAATAGTCTGCTTAACAGGAAAATAAAAAATATTACCTACGATTTCGGAAATATAAACGAGCGCACAAGACAGTTGTATAAAATTGTTTTCAAAATATAATTTATTATCACAGTTTATAATTATTATCTTCTACTTAATAAACATGATTACATTTTATGGAGATTAATATGTTTACTGGATAAATATTTAAATAACAATTTATAATAATAAATTATGGGCATGTTCAATAGACAACATATTACCGAAAAATCCGGATTACTGCAACTCACGACTGCTATGTAATAAAATTCTATTTTAGGACTTATTTTTATTTATGGAACACAGCTTGTATAAAACGGAATATAAATTCATCTTAATTTCATAAAATAAACACTTAAACTTCAAAAAACACAACATAAACTCATAAATACGTATGTTTGTACATTAACGAATCAAAAATCTGGATTACAGAATACACAGTGTTTCAAATAATGAGTCCAGATTACCGAAGAATCCGAATTATAGAGGATTCGGAATATCAAGTCTACACTGTATATACGTATGTGTATTTTGGGTTGCATATTATCGAAAATATACCCACTGAAATGTATATAAAATTACATTTCAGTGATTATACCAGGAAAATTTCTTGTGCAGGAATGGTTGGGGATAGTTAGGACATAAACATATGAAAAGTGCCCGACCCTAGCCCGTCCGCTTCAGGGGAAAAACTGAGATTAAGAAATAACTTTTTTGATTTTTCGCTTATAATTCGAAAACGGTGCATTGCAGCAAAAAATTCTTTACATAAAAATGATAGACTATAAAATTTTCCATAAAATTAGCTCCATACATTTTTTCGCTGCGATGAACCGCTTCAGTGTTTTGTAATAATTCTCCTGGTAAGTCTTCAGGCGTTTCACAAAGATTTTATCAAACCAGGCCGAAATTTTCCATGTCTCCATAATTTACCGTTTTGAACAACTTTTTCAAGTAACATTTTGCTGTATTTTCAGTAGAAAAGGCACTTTACCTGAAACGATGACAGTTTTCAATTGGTGTTAAAAAGCAAAAACTGTTAATCCTAATGACTTCAACAAGGCATACCTTTTTCAGATATAACAGGTAGGAGAATCGATTGTTTCAATAGTCAGATGGATACACTAAGCTGCAAAAAAGTTTTGTCATTTAAAAGAAACATGATGTGCCATAAGTGGCGCCCTCTACTAATGACGTCATAATTAGAAACAAATTTGAATTTCTATCCCACTGATTTACAAATTTTATGTAAATATTTGGATTTTTTAAGAAGTTATCTACAAATATCGAAAATAAAATTTTATCTTTGACCCCCTGTATCTTTTTTATTATCGACTTGGGATATAGGTATGTTAGGTTAAATCGATTTATTTTCACCTAAGGAATCTGCAGTCTCATTTTTGCTATTTCATTTAAAAACACCCTGCAGAATTCTAGATTGAAATTCAGGTGATTTGACAGACAAGTATTACAAAAGCGACGCGATTTAGCAGATGATGCTTAGATTATTATGCATGTACATATTATGTTGTGATATGTGCTCTGTGATTGTGATTCTATTTTATTTTAAAAATACCATAGGTGTCGAAGTCACTGGGCTTTGACTTCAAAAAATCAAGTTATGCGCAAATTCTTAATTAACAATTTTTAAGAATGATAGTGAGTCAAATATTAATAATTAACAAACCATACGTTTCTATACTGAAAGCAAAGACGGTAACAAAGTTAAAATATGTAATTTATCGATTTTTTATGATTTCTTCGTACGGAGATTATTGGGGGCCTTAGATACATTTATTGATTGATTTACTAGTTATAAATAAAAACCAATTTTAAGAAAGCATCTCTGAAAATCTGAAAGCCTTCATTTTGAAATCGATATAGTCTCTGAAATATTCTAATGGGTGTCACAGTATTAATCTTTGATTAGTAACATTCATTAAAATATTATTTTTTAAGCACACTTTACAGTTATCAATTTCTATTGCCGGCAATAAAAATTGCCGATTTTGCTCTTGCGAGTCTGCGCATTACTGCTATCTTCGAACAGCTGTGGCAATTTTCATTGCATCGCAGAAAATAGAACCTGTCCTAATTTTATTGTATTGCGGTTGCAATTCTGGTGACATTTTTGGTAATTTTTATATTGCCAACGTTATAGAAATTGGAGAATTGACAGAGACAGAACTGGCAGAAGTAGACGTGTTTTTGTATTGTTAAAATGAACTCTACAAATACAATATCCCTCCTGACAGCTGCCAATTCAAACCTAACCTAATATTAGTTTCTGTTTCTTAAGATGGTATACCTGTTCATTTTAAATACATATTTAATAAGAATTGCCACTTTATTCCGTGGAATTGCTAAGTGTAAAGACAAGCTGCAAGAAACATTGCCGGGAATAAAAATGTCTTGCAATAAAAATTGCCAACTGCAAAGCGTGCTTTAAAATCAAAATTTGTATTTATTATTAATGTCCAGATTATAAGTTGCATAAGTACATAAATTTAACCAAACTGTTTAAATCTATAATTACCAAAAATTGATAAAATTAAAACTCATTTAACTAACAATAATGTTTGTTAATATTTTTATTTAGAGTTTCTATCATGGCATTTACCTTGAATTCTCCAATTCACAAAAAAATATATATTGAGAAACTATTAAGAAACATTTTTTAATAAAAAAAATGTACTACACTTTAAAAAAACAATGTTAATCTTACCTATAAAAATTACAAACGAATTTATGTAATTTCAAAGTAAAATATATTAATACTTGTATTATTATCTTAATAAAAGCAAAAAATAAAATTAAAACCTATGAACAATTAAAAGTAATATTCCCTTCACTGAAATCGTATTTAAATTCGTAGTCAATATTTTTCTTAATTTTACTCGGAAAAAGGTAAACTCCTTGCCGGGTATACATGTCCCAATTAATTTTTTGGCCTATTTCAACGGGAGTTACAGGTCCCGTTGTAACTGCATGTTTAGGCGAACCGTCCATATCCCAGTCTACCCATAGCGCAATACCGTTGCATCCCATGTCCCTACAAAAAAAAAACTTATGTAATTTAATGATTTTTATTATTTTAAGAATTAAAATAAAGAGGTCTTAGAGAATTATAAAAACTATAGCTTAATTTTTTTTTTTAAGAAACTTACGTCTGCAACTGGAACGTGCCCTTAAGCTCAAGAAAAGATTCTGGTGTATTTACCAGGTCGATCTCCGCAATAACAACTTCCTTACTCAGAGCTATTCCAGGATATTCCCACAGAGGCTGGGCTTCTACTTTGTCATCGCTGATGTTACTCGACGCCTAATGGAAAAGTGAGCACAAATTATAAAATAATAATATTAATAATAACATGTTTATTTTCAGTATACTCAATTAAAACACCCAATTACAGGAGACATACAATAACAAAAGAAAGAAATATAACACAATAAGATATAAAAACAAAAAAAAAAGATACAATAATTTTGCACTCTTCTAAGATAAGAACTCTTGCACTCTTCTTCAATGTATCATAATAAATATTACAGGCAGTTCAAATAGTATTGAAAACATTAATATTATATGGCAAATAGAACAATAAAAATAATGTTACTATTTGACAAGGAACCAAAAGCACAGAGCCTGTTAACAAGAATGCAATCAACATGACAAAATGTTATTTCTCCTTTCATTCAATGAAATTATATTGAATATATTCAACAAAACTTGATCAGTGATACCTATTTCAAGGTAAAACACCTGTGACCTAACAATAAAAATTTCAAAAACTTTTGTTGAATTGTTAAGTAACATGTTATTTTGGTAAAGCAAAAATCATATTAAAGACGTGTATTCTAGCTTAGATCTAATGTATGAAAAATATAATGTTTATTTTCTGCTAGTATTTATATCATTACTTTTAAATTGTTTTTTAATTTGTTTTTTTTTCTGTTACTTTGTTATACACTAAATTTTTTTCTATCTATTTTTATCAAAAACAAAATGTATTTTTATGGTTTTTCCTATTATTATGTGTTGGAAAATAAAGTTCTGTATATTTTTATGTTTACTATTTAAAAGGCTCTTTCATACTAAACTAGGCAGTTTATAAGTTAATTTAGTAATTAGATTAATCTAGAAAACTAAATTTAGAATCAAATATGACACCAAAATCCTTCGGAACATCGTTCAAGAGTATAACTGTTGATATTACAATAAAACTGAATATGATGATAATAAATCTGGGTAGCTTCAACCTTAAACTAAAAAAAGGTAGTCTTGTTTATTGTAGATAAAATGAATTGTTTACGAGAAAGAGAATAATAAACGAGATCTCGTTTTTTTTTAATAAAAAGGGCCATGATTTATATATATTTTTTTTCTAGACAACAAAATGCGAAGATCATTGAACCAATAGAAAAGTATCATTTTAAGATGTTTAATCCAAATAAATACAAAATTTAAAAAAACGCAGTGGTGTCCCAGGAGACCTTAACGAAATTATTGAAAAACTTCATAAGAGGGAAAGATCGGACTTTATCTCGTAAACGGTTCATTTTATTGACAATAAACAAGAATACCTTTTTCTTAGTCTAAGGTTGAAGCTACCCAGATTTATTATTTTAAAGTGTTTATCATACAGGGTGTTAAAAATGTAGGCATTAAGTTGTAAAGCTTAACCCACCCTTGGTACACTAAGAAAGCTAAATATGTTTCAAAGACACTATTTTAAGAGGTCCTTACTAGTGTCCATCACATTAAATTTTTATTAAATTATATTAAGTAAGGACTATAAAAGTTATTCAAGATAAATCAATTTCCAGCGGTATCCTTCAGTGACACAAATCAGTGAAAGAATTTTATAAGAACTTCTATTCATCTTATTTTTTCATGTTCTATCTACACATGAAAAATTTCCAACATTTTCCCGACTACCCTGTATAATTGATTTGATCTTGTAAAAAAACCATAATTTATATTATTTACGCTATTATAAATTTTCAAGTCGTGGAAATAAGAGATAATATCATTAATGAACATTAAAAACAGTAACGGGCCTAAATTAGATCCGTGTGGGACATCACAAATTGCTATATAAATTTGAGCTTTGAAACCTCCATACTCGATAAATTGTTTCCTTAAAGACAAGTGGCGAGTAATACTACGAATAAGGTCTGGGGCAAAGTAAAACACTTTAAAAATAAATCGATTAACCACTTACTTCGATGAGGTGATCGAAATCGTCCATCAGAAAACCCTCGCATGTTCCGAGGGGCGAACGTATTTTGTACAAATCGGTAAAATGGACAGCAACCCCCTTTACCACAGCCTTCTTAGGAAAAATCTGAACGTTCGGGAGAAGAAACTTTCGAACAGTCTTCAGCAAATACAAAAGCAATAAGTTGTCCCAAGGCAAAATACTACTCATAAAGTATGGTTCGCTCACAACAACGTTCACACTGCTCAAGTCCACTTCATTTAGCGTATCTAAATTAGAGATAACTTCAACGTTGTTTAGATTATTATAGTTTATAAATTCTTCCACGATTCTTCTGGACATCTGATTTGGTTCTATTACGTACACTTTCTTTGCTAATTTCGCGGCAGACAATCCCAAATAAAAGCCTTCCGTAAGGATTAGGACTGTGCTATCGCTGTTAATGTAACTTTCGAACAGAGACACATATTTCTTGTTTCTTCTGGAGTCGTTGATCTGGCCTACCCGTGTACGTGAAAAACAACTGTGCACTCCACACGTACAAACCGGATTCATATAATGATTATCGGATATTCGCCAATTCCCAGTTAAATTAAACCACAGCGAATATTCGTCGTGACTGCTTATCAAATGCACTTCTTGGCCCCTTTCCACCTTTACTTCAGTCGGGAGGTAATAGACAGCTTGCATCCAGTGATCGCGCCAAGGGATTTCCGCATTTTTCTCACTTTTTGTGTCTGGATGCGCCCAGCGGGGGGCACAGCTTAATATTATCTTACCGTCTGCATCCATTTGCAAGTCCCACCACATGAAAACGGCCTGCGCTACGCCATCATGTTCCGATTTAAGACTATTAATTGTGTACCTGTCCAAAGAAAACGGATTCCTGCCCGACCAATCGAACCTAAGCACAGGTATGGGAGAGATTATGGTGTTAAAGGAATGTATCGGTAACTGGCTGAGTTGAATATCATGAACTGCTGCAGTTCCCGGGCAAGTCTTAATAGATTTGGGAATAGACACTAAAAGTTCCCCGTCATTATTAAAAATGTCTTTCACTTTATTCCAGTTTTGCGCTAGCGGACACTCGACAACCTGTGCGTAAATCGTAGCAGATTCTGGCACAACTATCGACTCTTCTTCTAAAAGGTGTTTATGTGCATGACTGAATGTAGAAATAGCTCCTTCACCTATGAGCTCGGTATCAAATACTTCCGTAACTAAAATGTTGCACTTTTGTTTTAAATCTCCTTCTTCGCCAACAGTCAGCTTCGTTGACCTTTTTGGAATGATTTTAATTTGATCTTGGAAGCCGTTTTGTGTAATTATTTTATTGGCACAGTCACTCATAGGTTTAAAGGCTTCACAAGCAATTACTGAGTCAGCACCGTTTCTAGCAGCCATCATAGATAGTAGTCCCGTGCCAGTTCCGATATCAAGAACGTTAGCTTTCCTACCTTGCGAGTGTATCTTTTTAATAGCCGAGATCAGAGCTTGCTCGTATTTCTCGTTTCGCTCCTTGTCATGTAGCATGTCTGCGAAAGCGGCTCTGGCTACTTCTTGATGGTAATCGTAGTCTTCATTTTGCAAAATCCAATCATTGGACCCAGTTATGGGATTCAGTTTCTGTACGAATACGCTCATATTTCTTGCAACTCCTCTTTTAATACAACCTAATACGTGAAAAAAATATTTTTCATACATATAGAAATAAAATGTGCGTATTAATAAAGAGGTTATGTTTACATGTGTTTTTGAAAGTTATCTTGACACTGACAGTTTAATAGACGTCAAGTAATACTGGTTGCATACACCTAGTTAAAGATAAGAAAAATTAAATATTTTATAAAAATCTATATTTGAGACATTTCTAATCAAATGTAATCATAACGTCTTTATATTTTAGGAATAAGTATATATCTCAAGGATCTACTAGATTGGAAGCATAAAAATATATTGATAGTGTAACAATAAAACGTAATAGATGTAATCATAATCACACATTATTTATCTGTCTCATTTTATTTGGTTATTTGTATTAAGAGTAATAAAATAGATAATAAAATATTTGCCAACACAAAAATTTGTGTTTGGTTCGCATTTGTCATTTTTAAAAGATATACAATGCTTTTTTTTCAGAGAAATTTGAAATTTACCGCAAACTCTCTTCCGGAAGCGCCCCACCAAGACCCGGTGGCCATGTTAAAATGCGTAACATCCTACTTCCGTCCTTTCCATTTCGTCATCGAACGTAGAGCTTGTGCCAGTGTTGTGAGTTTGCTCCAATGACTTTTTTTAATAAGCAAAGCAGAAATGGATAACGGTGGTGATATTTTGCGATTGTGCAGACTGTGTTTAGTTAAGGACGATGTTAATATTCCAATTTTCGAGGAACAAGGTGATATTAGGCAAATATTTCTGAAAATTAGTTCGTGTCTGCCGGTTAAGGTAAGTTGGCGTCACCCGCCATGTTACTGTTTCTTTACTTGATAGTTGATATTCGACAGATTTTCTATTTTGACATCGTTTATGTTGTTTACAAAACAGGAAAATGAAGGCGAACTTTGAAAAAATTTTCGGGGTAAATGAAAAATATTTCTGCATTGAAGTAAAAAATTATTTTATTGAATTTAGTGATGCGTAGATCCAACGTCGACATATTGGTTTTAGGAGTTTCATTTAACGAGAACTTGATATATAACTATTTGATAGTAAAAAATACTTTGCGACATTTCATCGATTTTCTTTAAGCAAAAAAGTTTTGGGCTTGGCTTGGGTGTTGGGATGTAAAAATCAATATACAGGGTGTCGACTGGAGGGGCTTTGGGCGTGGGGTTATAATAAAGTGACCTTCAACATGTTTGCTTCTCTGGTAAAGTACATCGACGTAGCATTTTTATGCTACAGAAGCATTTTATTGAAGGTATTCGATAACGGGCGTTGAAGTACAGGAATGCAACGATATTTTTTACGGCGGTAATGGATATTTCTCTTTGTTCTGCAAACGAATTGTGTTATTACTGCGCATTTCATATGTAATGGCTACTTTGGCGTCCATTAGACTTGCCCTAATTTGTTGCATCCATATTTTAAACACCAGAGGTCATTTTTAATAAGCGTTTGTTAAATAACATTTCGAGACAATTTATAGATATTTTTATAGATTAAATATTTATAAAAAAAAATCTTAAATTAATTTTTTTACCAAATTTACAAGTACATGATATCAGTTGATGCATTTCTTTTTAGTTGCACTGTACTTGCAGTCAATGACCAAGAAATGTATACAGGTTACATAACTAGTTGCTAACTTCTGAAATCGACATTCTGCAATTAGTTCACATTTTCTTTACTAAACAATTTTAATGTAAATGTAATCTAAAGGCTTTTAGATTTTTTTTTATAAGGACTTTATCTACTCTTAAAATGTTATATGTTAAATTATGTTAATTTTGCCCAATGCTTGACAGCACAGGAAAATCGTAACTGTGATCTGTTTTCAATTGGGCATAAATTAAACAAGCAGAGTTTTTCGCAGAACAATTGGTAAATAAATTGTTCTGTAGCCCAATCCTCTGTACAATGTCTAAACAGTGTAAATGAATAATTAAGAAAGTGTCAAGTCAAAAATGAGAAAATAAACAAAAATAATTTTCTGTTGTTGCAGGTGTCACGAGAAGACAAATTGCCCAAAAAAATATGTGATGGATGTTCCTATAAGTTAGATATGTTATATGAATTTTGGAATACGACAGCCAACGCAGAGAAACAACTGCTGTCATGGCTGGGGGAGGCCGGCATGAACGCCAAGATGGCAGACGGCACGATATCGGCAGTGGCGCAACAAATCAAACCTGTAGAGACTTTCGTAAAGCAAGAGGCGATAGATCCCTCGGATGTACACGCGGATGACAACGATGACGATAAGAGTTACATGTTCCAGCAGAAGTTTGCCGTCGAAGAGGTAAGTTTTTCACGAGAGGGTGTTAGAGATTTTCTTTTAAACTGTTTTAATTGAATATTGCTCTTGTTTTGTCTAATATGATTTGTTTTGCATAATTGAATTATTAAATTATCCGTCGTGTTAAATTTGATGTGAATTCATCCAGAAATGTAAATTTGTCAAGCAAGCCATGTATACTACGAGAAACAATTGCCACTATTATGCAATTGTTTTAAGAATTGTCATAGTCTACTAGAGAAACTCGTGTTTGCATCAATACTTGATTCTGTTCTTTATGAAGCATATTCAATGTAAATTATTATTTTTTACCTGTCGTGTTAAAATTTAATACTAATTATCAATGAATTCATTCAGGAATGTAGTTTTGTCAAGCAAGCCATGCAATACTGCGATAAAGAATTGCCTGTGTTATTCAATTGTTTTAAGAATACAGTCATAGCCTACTAGAGAAAGTCGTGTTTGTATCGATAAAAATGTTTTTAGTCATTAAAAATTACTTAATTGTTCTTAATGAAGCGTATTCAATTTAAATGGTTTTTTTTTTTAATTGTGGGATGTACAAATGTTGTGTTTGTTGCAGGCTGGTCCTTCCGCCACCGTTACCTCGAATGAGGAGGAGCCTCCTCCAAAGAGGGCACGACGGACGGCTGCCGTCAAAGCCCAGATCGCGATGGACCCTGAAAGCGATGACGACGACGATTCCGGGGAGCCCATCACGAAGGTGGGTAGCGTTGTCTGAAACGGCTTATTTTTTTAAAAGACAGTGTGCCAGGACTTAAATTTGCTTCCGTTGCAGGTTGAGGACGAAAGTGAAGAGAGTGAAGGCGACGATCACGAGCCTCCATTTGTCGACGTACCCTCTACCAGTGCTGACGATCAGCCTGGCCCATCCGGCGTGGGGAAAGACGGCGTCGAAGCACCGTGAGTACTTGTTTTATTTCACACCAAATTTCCTCCTTTTTGAGCCTGAATGTACCCCATAGCTGGTTTCGTTGCTGGTTTTTTTGATTGTTCGTTTTTTGATGACTATTTTTTTTGTGTATTTGTCATAATTGTCTTTATTTTCACATTTTCTTTTTTTTTATTTCTTTGTTTTAAGGTAAGTGGACGGTTATGAATTTTGACGAAACCAGTTCCGCGTTGTTATTGAAAGTAATATTTTATGAAACAAAAAAAACCCATTTTAATTTAATAATTTTTATTTAAATTTCTAAATTGTTTTACTCAAAAGTACATTCAGGTTAATTTTTCTCGACGACAAACATTAAGGTATTCATTTGGGTATGGGACTGTCTTAAAAATACTCTCGTTTGATGTTTACGAAATCTGTTTTACTTCGTTTTTCCAGTACCGGATATGAATTTTTGAAAAATATTTCCATGAACGTCTCGATATTTTAAAGTTTCCATAGTAGTTTCAGCTACGGTTCGAACTTGGTGTACAGAAAAACACCATCCTTTCTTTGCATTCTTCGCCTTTAGAAAATGATGTTTCATTTTCTGCTTTAGAAGAATCGTTTTAAAGGACTGAATAATTTTCTGTACATTAAACCGTAGGATGTTACTTAGCTCGTATTGGATTTTTTTACCATTATGGGCTTGTAATGGAAATTACTGTGGTTCGCTTTATATTGGAGATGTTTTATGGTCTTTGTTTTGCATTTATTGTTCAATTGATTTTTGTTTATACTTTATGTCTTGAGAAAATGTCATCTTTGTCCATTTTCTCATAGATACCACGACAGTGTAAATAAAAAATTGAACGTACGCATAACTAGACTGGAAATAATTTTTGAAAATTTGTATCGGTTCTCAATCGAATTTTATGTGGTTTTGTTAACTTTTGAGTTGTTGAAATATTTTTAACAACTTTGTTAACAATAAATACATCATGTATAAATTTGAAGTTCAAGGAAATATTTAATGTTATGTTTTATAAATTTTGAAACCGTCTGCAATTCTTTTTTAATGTTCAGAGGCAGTCCCAATGGCCCAAATTAAAAAATATATGTATTTTATTACCTGCCACAATGTCTTCAAATCTTTCAGCATACTTAATGTTTGTTGTCCTTGTTTCAATATTGATATTTCTCTTTGAATCGTTTTGTGTATTTTGCTTGTAGCTTTGTCATTCTTTTGGCAAAGTTTTTTTGACTTCAAGATCTTGTGTTCAAATGTCGTTTTGAGAAAATTGGCACTGCAGAATGTTCCCTGCAGTGTTGGCTGTGATTTTTACCTAAACAGTATTTGTTTTGGTATTTTTTTAATTTTTCCAAAACATAATTGTGATTTTGGATTTAGGTATAATGAAAAAAGATGTGATTTTGTATTAACTTTGGTACAAAATATATCAGTCGGATGTGTATATAAGAATTTCCAAAGAAACTGTTGTTGTTTTGGAAATTTTTTAGTGATCAAATCGTGTGATTAAAAAAATTAAAACGTAGAATTCAGTGTTAAAATATTTGTGTCTAAATAACAAGTGAATTGTGTCGGGAGATGTTAATTTTTTTAATTTTGTATCAAAATGTACAGTTTTGGTGCTTTTTTGAGAATTGTTTCTTAAATTGCTAATGTTTGGTGTTTTAATTGTTTTTTGAAAAGGAATAGTGTGGTTTAGTTTTTTTTATTTGTTTAATGGCTTATAATTGGTAAGTTGGATTTAATTAGTACCTAAGGAATTTGTTGGATATTTAATAATTGGATGGTATTATAATTAAAAACTAAGATTCACATATAACTAATGCTGTGATTATATAAGATTTGGGTTTGTTAACCTTACTAAACTAAATATGTATGCAAAATTATTTTACATAAATATGTGGATTTAGTAAATCCTATATTGTATATTTATTTCTAGAAAGTGAGTTTCTTTTTTTAAATCTATAAAAATATGAACTTTTATATTTTTATACTTTAAATATTGAATGTTTTTTAAATTTTTGATTTGAAAAAATTGTTATAAAACGACCGAGTAGCATTCTTAACATATAATTTCCATTTATGAGAAAAAAAAGGATTAAAGACCTGGTTTTTCTCACCTACTAATTAACTTTATTTGTCAAATCTATATCAGTCATCTTGTGATACATGTTTGTGAGACACGTATAGATTTAATGGATAAATAGTTACTAGGAGGTGGAAAAACCGATCCTAAGGTTCATTTTCACAATGGAGCTGAATACAACTTTAAACTTTGAGAATCTTAAATTGAGACATTTTTAATATCAATTTAGCTTCTTCAAAATTTAAAGTCGTATTTAACTTCATTTTGAAAATGGCTCTAAAACACAATTTTTTGTTCTGTGTACTATTTTTTCTTCTGATAAATGGTTATTGTTTATTAAAAATGCTTTTAAAATTTACAATTAAAATTGTGAATTCTGTTACATTAAATAAAAACTTATGGGTTGATGTCCTTTTACAAAAATAATTGTAACGGCAAAAAATGCGACGAAAAAACATTTTATCTTTGTACAGTAAGTAGTAGGTAGAAATATCGGTACTAACCGATAAGATATGGCAACATTGTTCCGCATTTCTTTCGTGGCAAATAACCGTGAAGTTTATTCATGTAAATTGGTATCGATTTTTCTTCAGACTTCGTAACCAATAAGCTTATATTTATCGAGGTTTTGCTTTTGCTTTATATTTTTAAAGCATAATTTTAGTTAAACGATGGTGGCATAGGTATGGAATGCATTAAAAAAAAATTTGCGACGTTGCCACATTTTTGTAAAGGTTCTGTTTCTAGGTATTTCGTACGTACTGTGTAACTTAATTTGCAAACGTTACCACAGTAGTTTTGAAGGTTTATTTCTAGGTAAATACGTACGTACCGTGTGAGAGTGAACAAAAAGCTTTGATCTGTTGGTATTTTAATTATATATTTAATAATGCTTGGTTTGAATTTATTACTGCTTGAACGTTGAAGAAAGCTTTGATTTGATACAATAGTGTATATGGATGGTATTCTTGAATAAGAGTCTGTAACATTTAAAAATATTAGGAATAATATTTTACTAAAAATAAGTTTGTAAATATTTAAATAATATTGTAATGTATTGTTTGACAAATCTATCTCATCTTTGTGTCTAACTTATCTTCATTATTTGTTTGTGTGGACTAATTTATGCACATTAAAATCAAACAACACTGATTTTATGGAATGATGAGAGAAGCTTAAAAAAATTGTTTATGTAAATTGTACGCCATCTTCTTGTTAGGGAATAAGGGCGCCTAAATTGAGTTTTATTAAGGTTTATGAAGCTGAACCACCTTTATGGGTAAGTTCTTATTGCGGCTGATGAAACTTGCAAATGTATTCTCATATTTGTGTATTGTCTTTAATGTATAAGAATAATAGTAAAACATTCAGGGATAATCTTATATTGTAATTTTATTGGATTTAAAAAGTAAATATTTGTTGTTTTGAAACAAAAATTGTACCGAGTTTTTTTTTGAAAAAGCAATTGTATTCTTCGATTTTAATTAATAAGATTGATTAAAATTTTCAAGGTTTAAAATATAAAAAAATGCATAACTCAAAAATAATAAAACACAAGTAGAAAAAAAAGGCATCCATTGCATTAGCAGATATTAACAATTACATATAACAATTAAAAAAATATATTGTATCAGTATTTAGGTTTTATTTTGTTCATATGTCTACATAATAAAAATATTTTGGTACGGTTTTCACTAAAATGAATCGCATTACGTTGGAGTCAGAAAATAATTGCTTACTTCACCTGTCCAACTTTGAAGAGCTTTCCGTCGTTTGGATTCCATCTATTTGTTCGCAAGTTGATGAGATCTTCACAAGGTTATACAGAAGACGTCTGCAATTCTTATCCAGTCTTAAAATAAAACAAAATTAAAATGCAATATTTTATTTTTTTTTTCCTACCTGCCACGAGTGCGCATACTACATTAATCGATTTTTATATTGATCATTGATGTTTACACGTAAAAATGTTAAAATTATTTAAAAAAAAATCGATTTAGTATTCTGCGCTAGTATATTTATCTATATACAGGGTGCCCTGATTTTATGAATCGGCATTTTATAGACATTTGAATGCAAAAAGTTTATATAAACACAAGTCCTAATGTTCCTCGATTTTAAGATAAAGGACGGCAAAGTTTCCTAAAAAGTACTTATTTTTTAAGTTTTCTTTTTGCGAAATAGCAGATACTAAAAAAAAATATATAGAAATATTACTGTTTTTATTAGATTTAAGGTCGTACTTTGGTTCCTCTTGTATCTTCTGGACCAAATGTGGTTTAGATATCTTTGAAGTTTTTTTAGAAAAATTTTAATGCTCTATTTCAAAATGAAGAAATGTATGAACTTTTTGCATTAAGTTAAGACTAGAATCCTGATCAATAAAACTGAAACATTCTGTATAATAGATAAATCGTAAACCTAGTTTTTGAATTTATTTGTTCATTTCATCCATTGGGGTTTGAAGAAGAAAAAAAATAATTTTTATATAAAATTTGTTTCAAACTAAGTTTCGTCGTTTTTATATTTTTAATTCGTAACTTCGAAAATAAATTTTATCTGATCAAACAAACGACGTGCCACTAATTTTCATTCATTCAAACTACATGTTTACATTGCTGAATAAAGAGAAACCAAGGTAAGTGAATTCAACCTTTATTTTTTAAAGGAGCTCGATTCAGAAAATGTTTAAAGTTCAAACTATTTTGTAATTATCCAGTATAACCTGTTCAGTCAAATTACCGCTTTTAAAGTATTGAAAATATTTTTTAAATCGTGTATGAATATACAACAATAGTTTCAAGAGAATGTATAAAATGCAATTTCGGCTCCTGCATCAAATTAGACACGGATTTAATATAGTACATTGTAGGAAATTTGTTATATCGATACAGAACATTCACATAGTTTCGAGTTGATGTTGACTTTAAATTTGAAATTATTAAATTTATGAATTGACTAAATCGTCGTAGGTATAGTTTTGTTCATGTTTATGAAACGCGTTTTATATGTAAAATATAAAGATCTATAAAATTGAAAGGGGAACAAAGAAAAAATGTGGCATCACTTGGTAAAGATTTTATAAATTGAATATTTTTAGATTGGAAAAAATCTTGGTTTTCTCGAAGGTGGCCTATTTCCGTAATAGCTGAAGACCATGAAAGATATACATTCTAAGACATTTCTAAACAGGTTTAAGAGCTGCGTTGCTATGGAATGGAGATTTATTTCCGATTTGACAGACGACAATCAAAATCTTGCTCTGTCAAAATGTGTGTCGAATTCTTGTCTGGTAAAACATGGAAAGTATTTGAAATATAGTACTTTTATATACATTGTTTCTCTAAAATAAGTACCAGTCTTAAATTTAAAATCGTCATTCAGTTTCAAATTCTTTTGGTAAGGTAAAAATGCATACCATAATTCTAAACGATTTGTTTAAGATGAGCAGATTTTGATAGCAGTATGAATCCGTATTTCGTTTCATGAAACAAATATTTGAGAATTGCAACAAATGGAAATGTTTTCTAGTATTCTAGTACTTTAGTTTTCGATTTTTTTTTTCTAAAATGACAGAAAAAATCCCATTGTTTGTGCGACGCAAACCTCGGTTGAATTTGTGCTAAAATTAATTTATAGACGTAAAATAACTCCGAAGTTCAACATCTAATTGTCAAGAATTTTAAAAGTTTATTGGAAATGAAATTCACTCAAAATTATTTGACAGCAAAATGTTCAAATGCAATTATTTATGCAGTGAAGTTATAGTTAGTAATATAGGGAGTTCTGCAAGCTGTATGATAGACTAGTAGATGATAACTGGGTTAATGTCAAACATTTTTTCTTGAACACGTATTAATTCGTTTTTATTTAGAAGTAACAATATATTTCAGTCAAAATAGCCTAGAGTTTACAACAAATCCGAGTAAGGAGTATATCTTCACTCTGTTAAGTTTTCTTGGGATGTATAACAGTTTCCTGTGGTTTCAAGTCATTTAGAATAAAATAATTTTACGTTAATTGCACATTGAAAAAATTATATACGGCATATATATTGTCGCATCCCGCAGAATTCTTTTAAAAAACAGATAAGACTGATTGATGAAAATTATTAAGTATTTTTCATGATGTACACAGTGATAAGGTGCAATTCATAGTTTTTCATGTTCTCTAGCGCATTTTCCCCCAAAAGTTAAAGGAAATGAATCAATTTTGTGCATCTTTAGATACGATTCGTCCATAACCAGCTTTAAACATTGAATTGAAGTTGTCAAACTTCAAACTCGTGTCAAAAGTGAGTTCATAAACACAATTCAATTGATAGCAATAATTCTAGCGCTGTTATAACTGTAATAAAGACTTAATTAGCCAATTTTGTACATGTGTAACATGCAAGTGTTTCTTTGGACATAAAACTGTCAAAAAAATTTTGGAAGTCCATACTCTCGTGGCAATTTTAGGAGAGCTCGAATTATATTACATACGAAAGTATGAACGAGAGAAGCATAAAAAAATATCTAGCGGAAAATCTGAGTGAATAGTATTTAGTAAGTAAGACAAGACGATAATAAAAACATCTTATACTGTATTGTAAAGATACTCGAGGAAATTCAAATCAGTATTCCTACAATTTCTATTGACGAAATCGTGATGAGACACCAAATATCTAGATACCTATGTTAACAATTCCATAGTTCACAGAGTAGTTAGTTTCACACAATATTGTTAATAATTAAAATGTGTAGATAAGAACATTTCGTAGAATACAAAAATACAAGTGGAATTAGTTACTAATTTGGTTCTTCTAGTATTCAGATGATAAATTATTTTAATCTGATAATGATTTAAGTTCTTTGTAGATCAATATTGAATTATTGCATTTTCCCCATCAGTTTCAAAGTTACTATAAGTATATCGGGAGGGAGAAAATAAAAATCTGAATAAAATCAGCAACTCGTTTCATTTCGACGACATTTATGGCAACAGCGACTGAAATCGTCGACTTTTTACCAATCGAATATACAGGGTGGCTATTTTAATGCAAGATAGTTGGATAGATTTTTAAAAATTTCAAAAATAATTCGCAAACTTGGTTCTAAATATCTAATTTAACAATTCATACTTCTAATATTTATATTTCTAGGTAATTTATTAAAATATTTTTACAAACTAAAAGTGTGTATTATTTGTTGTATAAATTTGTCTATCAGTATCTGTTTATTTAAAATTAGCCGCCCTGTATCTAGTTTTATGCAGTAATTGTAGCTGGAGGCCATTTTTTTGTAAGCATACAAGGTAAGTACGCCTTTTAATTAATACAATAGAGTTATACAATCACGTTATTTCATATTTCCTATACAAAAAGTAGGTGCATAGATGTGACACGAGTGTAGAAATTACGAGCAGTATGCAGATTGTTCTGTACTTTGGTCAAATATGTTAATAATGGCAATGATATGTTTTTTACAAATCTTAATGTCCATTACAAAAAAATATATATATAAAATTATCACTCTTATCTTGCCATTAAATTTAGTGTCGCAAAAAATGAGTTTAATTACATTTTATTTATTTTTAATAAATTAAGGGTTTACATCTTTGCGACGATTTTGATGGTACCCATAAAATTTTTGGACATGAGAAATATAATTAAACAAAATACCAAGATTGCCAGTCTAGTAAAAAAGATCATTGGTGCAACGAATGTAAAATTTTATGGTCTTGATAATATAGCGATATGAATTCTCTTAACCAAACAATAGAAAAACGACTCCTTAGCTAAACATTAGGTTAATGATAATCAGTTACAACATGATTCTGCAAAGTTGTAGGCACTATATGTTGTATAATATTTTGATACAGATTGACTGAAACCTAAATGGAATCATATAATTGCAACTTCTAATATAATAAATGTAGTGTATGTAATGTAAAGTCCATTTTTCTAGCCACTATAAACTGAAAAAGTTTTGTGTTGTACCGGGTGTTTTGAATTAAGTGCCTTCCATTACAGAGGTTCGTGTTATGTTCCAGAAAATTAATCGACATTAATCAGTCAAATTGTGGTTAACAGCGCGAACGCGGACATGTCTTGTCCCTGTAAATTGATGTAGGATTTATTTAAAAATACGTTATTCAAATCAAGAATTAGCAGATATGACATGAGTGTTTTTATGTACGGAACGCCTAAGCTTATTTTTTTCTTCAGTTGAAACAATACGTATGGTTGGAGTAATGAGGCGAATGAGCTTTGAAACAATACGTATGGTTGGAGTAATGAGGCGAATGAGCTTTGAAGCATATACTTATTTCCTTTAAAATAAAAACGTAACGCAAGGTGATGTTAAAATTGTCACGTGCACTTTAAACGGGAAAAATTTTCGTTTTATTAATTTACGATTTTTTTTTATTTTGAGACTAACTGGAGCGTCTTTATCGAATATAAATATATAAGACTGTTTGAAATTGAGAACTGGTACAATATTTAGACTGATGAAGGTCTTTTAGACGAGCATTTGAATTGTCCTCGTTTTGTTATAAGACATTGAAATTGGATTTTTTTTTTGAATTAATTTTTTCGATATAAAATTGTTTTTAAATGTATGTGTAGAAACTTTTTGCCTACCAATTTTTGTTAGCAATACAGGTTTTAAGTAAAAAAATACTATTTTTTAAATGCTCATACACGCACACAATCTGGTTTAGCACATCAATATCTAATAGCCTTATCATGTCAACGTCATGTAACAAGACGAGGACAAATACTTATTTAGAAGAAGCCTCAGCAGCCTAAATTTTGTACCTAATCTCAAACAGTTTGGAAAAAATTATATAAAACTATGTCGTTTCACTTCCTTTTAAAGATCATGGTTTCTCCAGGGGGCTTAAATAAAAATAAATATATGAAGAACTTTTATTAAAATTGTTTGAATAATCTGCCTTCAAGTTTTTTTGCGCATAATTTGGGATCACCCTGTATACTATAAATATTTTATCTAAAGAAAATTTAAAACCAAAATTGAATCGTTGGTACAGTGAGAAATAAAGACCAGTTTATTTCATTATTTTGTCTTTATACAGGTAAAATCTGGGAAATCTCTCGAGTGCAGATAGAACATGAAAAATAAGATGACAAGTTCCTATAATTTTTTTTCTTACAGGCCTTCCCTACGGAGATATGTGTCCTTAAAGGACGCCGCTGAAAGACTGTTTTTCTTGAATAACTTTTAAAGTACTCGATATACTTTAATAAAAATTTAATGTATGTGATGAAACATATTTAGCTTTTTTAATTTACCATGTGTGGGCTAAGATTTACAGCTTAATGCCTAAATTGTTAACATCCTGTAACATAATGACTTTAATATAATAAATCTGGGTAACTTCAACCTTAGATTAAAAAAAGGTATTCTTATTTGTTGTCGATAAAATTATCCATTTCCGAGAAAAAAAATAAACGAATTCTTGTCTTATTTTTAATAAAAAGGGCCATGATTTCTGTTTTCTCGACAACAAAGTGCGATACGAGTCATTCAAACAACAGGTTTCAAGATGTTTAATAAAAAAAATACAAAATTTAAAAAAAAACGCAGTGGTTCGAACTTTTTTTTGTAAACTTCATTTTATCAACAATAAACAAGAGTACCTTTTTTAGCCTAAGGTTCAAGCTACTCAGAATTATTATTTTAAAGTTTTTATCATACAGGGTGTTAAAAATTTAGGCAGTAAGTTGTAAAGCTTAGTCCGCCCCTGGTAAACTAAAAGAGTTAAATATGTTTTAAAGTATATAGAGTAAAAGTTATTCAAGAAAAACCGATATCCAGCTGTGTTCTTCTGGGACACATATCTCCGTAGAGAGGGCCTGTAGGAATTTTTTTTATAGGAACTTGTCATCTTATTTTTTCATGTTCTATCTGCACCCGAGAGATTTTCCACATTTTACCGAACACCGTATATATTCGATATCTCTTTGAAGCACAAGCGTCAAGAAGGTTCTATATTGTAATAACGTAGGGTCACATCAAAATTGTAAATTTATGTTATCTTTTTGAGAGCCATAAGGTACAGGAAGTGTTTTTTTGTTTCCAGCAGGTCATAGAAGAGAGATTCCAAAACATTTCGAAGCGCAGTCTTGATTTATCTCATTGCTACTATTTTTCAGATGCAAGAGCAAAGAAGTCCGTAGCAAAAAGAATAAAAACAGTCGTAAAAGACAAAACAACCGTGCCTGCACCGTCTGCAAAGGCCACAATTGCTTAAAATTCTGCATAACGAACGTTCAGGCTACAACAGAAACCTGTTGCGAATTTTGTGGTCTCCAAAAGCTAAAAGACAAAGCAGATTACCATCTACCGACCTGCAGGTGCAAGGAGGAGGAAATAGCAGTGTTCGCTTCTCCGTTCGATTACGCTTTGCAGCGAGCCAAAGACAAGACCTACCAGTGCAAGCCTTGCCAGCTCAAATTCGATACCCGCAGCGCATACAGGAAACACAGGTACCAGAACCACGACGACAAGTTCCGGATATGTTTCAAATGCGGCAAGACCGTCATGAATTTAAACCAGCACGTGAAAGCCGTCCACGGAAATCCTAACGCGGTGAAGTGCTCGCAGTGCGAAAAGACTTTCTCCTGCACCAAGCACCTGAACAGGCACAAACTGGTACACAGCGACGAGTTCAAGTACCAGTGTCACTCGTGCGGAAAGGGATTCAAGACCCCTTTTTCCTTGAAGGTGCATCTGAGGTCGCACGACGACGTCAAGCCTTTTAAGTGCGATATTTGTTTGAAGACTTTTACTACGAAGCAGTGGAGGGACAACCATCGGAAGACCCATAAGGTGATTTGATTGTCACGCAGTTGAAGTACCCACCAAATCGTTCTGTCTGGAAAAGGCGTTCTATTAGAGAAAAGTTCTTCGAAAGGTGCAGAGTTATAAGTTATATAAAGACTAAAATGCAGTGGGTGGTGTTCTGTATGTTTTTACGGCTTAAGACTGACTTCATTTCATTTTAAAAAATCGAAATTAAAGACAAATAGATTTAAATGTGAAATATTTTTGTAACAAATAAATTATGGTTTCATAAGGTATTGCTTATTTCTAATACTAATACATATACAGGATGTTGTAAAGTAAGAAACATCGGTTCACATACGCTTTGTTTTTAATATAGAGTGTTACAAATTAGTAGGACAAACCGTTAACCGCTTAATCTTTGAACTAAAATAATGGTACTTTATTGCCACTTTTCATTTCGACGTTTTGAAAATAATTTTTGTTGATTTAAGCTCCGGTGATTTTAAAGATATTTTTTTGGAATTTGCAACACACTTTTTCTTAAGGCACACTTTCTGTGTAATTTTGGTCTAAAACATCAAAGCACGAACGGAGAAAATGAGGTTGTAGTACCCACGCACCTCCCCAATTTTTTTAGTGCGCCCGTGGTTTCAGATTTTTTTTAGGTAGTGCGTGTTTTTCTATTTTTTTTTTCACTTCTATTTTGATTTGAGGCTAGGTTTCCGAGATAATGCAACCTTTTTTGGATGTGTTGCGTTTGGCACAAATTAAATATCGTTATTAATTGGTCATTTCCATTTTATTCAGTAAATGGAAATAAGCAAAACAGCAACTAACAACAAACATAAAAAAAGAAAAAAACGAACTAAATGTTCAATATACCACTTTCACATAGTGCGGGGGGAGGGGGGGGGGGGTTAACAGGTGCAAGCCGTCCTCGTCCAATCTACCGATAAGAAATATTTCATTTAAATAATTCTGACCATAATGCAAGAGAGCATCGTCAAATTGAATCTACATATTTTGACGAACAGCCATGTAGAGGTAAATCATCAAGTCCATGAACGAGTTTTGTAAAAAAAAATAATTTGTTAGAATTTATGAAATATTTCGTTTATATACAGAGTGTCCCAAAATTAGCCTGCCAAAAATTAACTGTGGATTCTACGGTTAAAACTAAGAAAAAAAAAGTTATAAATATAGGTCCGTAAACGCATTCTAACGGAACCAATCATTGATCTTTAAAGGGGAATCCCAAAATTTGATTTTTTTCAAATATTTTCAAAACGGATCGAGATAAAGCATTGAAATTTAAAATTGAGAATTGCAATTAGATTGCGAATCTAATGTTCTAAAAACAATACCATAATTAGTCATAGGCGTGCCTAACTGGGGGGGTTATTGGATAAATATTGCTCTAACTTTCTCATATCGTGAGGTTTTTGCCGTCAGATCAAAAAATTAAAAATGTTGAAAAATTTTACAAAAGAAAATGGTACTCTTGTTTTACTTCGATAAATTATTCCGTTTACGAGTAATATTAATTTCGTGACACCACAAAAATATTAGATATGATATGCAAGCGGTCAAATTGTCTCTAGTAGGCTTTGAAAAGTTGTGTCAGTTTATTTGACACACATTACATGTTTTTAAAAAATTTTGAAGTATTAATAAGCTATATTAAAATTCAAAAATTTACAAATAATTGCACTACCGATATGCATTTTAAAAGTATTTTAATATATTAAAACGCTTGAATAACACCTTTAATATGTGTTAAATAATTCGATAGTATTTTCTCAGAGCCTACGAGGCATATTTTGTCTATTTATAGTTTCCATCTTAAACTTTTGTGGTATGTCACAAAATTTTTAAATTGAGATTACTAGAAAACAGAGCAGTTTATCGGATCGACATAGGAGTACCTTTTTCATATAAAATAGGTCAGAATTTTTAATTTTTTGATCTGACGACGAAAATCTTGAGATAC
This sequence comes from Monochamus alternatus, assembly GCA_037114965.1. Lineage (NCBI taxonomy): Eukaryota > Metazoa > Arthropoda > Insecta > Coleoptera > Cerambycidae > Monochamus > Monochamus alternatus. The sequence goes on along the minus strand of CM073426.1, from coordinate 3,712,534 downwards.
AAGAAAGTTAAAGTAATATTTACCCACTGATCCCCCAGTTTGGCATGCCTATGACCAATTCTGAGGAATTATTTTGGGAACATTAGATTCGCGATCTAATTGTGCTTTTCAGTTTCAAATTTGATTATTTTATCTTGATCCCTTTTGGAAATATGTGGGAAAAATAAAACTTTGAGGTCCCCATTTAAGGGGCCATATCTCCTTTAAGGGGCGTCTACGGACTTATGACTATATAACTTTTTTTTCTTATTTTTGATCGTAGAATCCACAGTTGGCAGGCTATATGGTTTTTGGCTGTATATATGGTTCCAGTACTAAGTAAACAACAGTTAAAGGAACGACAAGATGGAGGCACTTTAGGCTGAAATCACATATTTTTAATGTTCGCTACGTACTCTCTTATTAAATGAGCCCAAATATGGTACCCATATTGAACCATTAGTTTCAATTAATTTTTTGTCTTTTCTTACTGTTTGTTGTCAGTTGTGTTGTTTTATTTAGTGAATAAAATGGTAATGATCATTTAGCGATATTTAATTTGGCACAAATCAAATATCGCTATCGCTTTTGTTGCAGGTGAAAGGTGGAGCTTAACATACATACCTGTATTATTAAAATAGATTTTACATACATTTTACGTACTTTAACATTAACAAATTCAAAATTAACCAATTAGTCTAAATCAATTTTATTAATGAAAAAAATTAGTCATTATTAGTGGCTTTACCAAAGGTTAGCACGATAACTTTTTCTATCTGTACTTTTGCCAGTAATCCGCAAGTTTTACTTCCAGCCATACAAAGAATTAAATTCAAATCCACATGGATCAACTTCATCCCGACTTTTTGATCAGAGACTGCAGTTTGTATTTTTATTTTATTTTATCTTTTTGATCTCAAGTAATTTTCTACATTTTTTGATGGTTACTTCCATTCATAAAAAAGGCAAAAACGATTTACAAATTACAGGTTTATTTCCAATGTGAACAGTTATTGGAAAATGTTGGACTTTTATATTTACGCTTCACGTTTCCACTATGATCATATGTTCCCCAAGATTAAATATTGGGTCTTCTTATCTTCATTATATTAACAACATTTTTAATGACTCGCATGCAGACGACGTAAAATTGTTTTCTTTAGACTTTAATACCCTTCGTTCTATCATTTGAAGCTCGACTTATGAATGTCAGATTTCTGCACTTGAAAATGTTTAAATGAGTTTTTTTTAAATCTGCAGCGTTTATATTCTATTATTTCTGCTTTCCACAATACATTTATCACAATTTCCAGTGACATTGTCTTAGCTGCAGACATACATTGTATTCTGTATAATGACTTTAAAATAATTCATCAGGTACATTTGCTTTATATTTCCGATTTTCAAAAAATGTGGACGCAACTTAACACATGTCATAACGAACTTATGTTGATATGAATTTTTGCTCATAATTTTGCAGCATCCTGTATATGCAAGTTTTATGATTGTGTATATTTTTAATAAAATAGAAAATATAGTAAAAATAATCTACTAGATTCTCTAAATGTACTTTACATCAATTAGGCTCATCAACTCATTCATTCGTAGTGTTTAGACAAGGAAGAATCCTTTGTGTTTTTTTGCAGAAGGATAGAGGATAACTACCTACTTATTTCCACCAAACAATCATGCACTGTGTTCAATTTTGGACAACTGTTGGAGCATTTGTTAACATGTTTCCTAATAAGTAAAAAAAATGTATATTTCCAATAAAAACTATGTCATAAGACATCCTTGTCTCTAATCAGATATCCAAAACTTGTTCAAAGCGAGTTGTACTGATGCGTAAAGTACATACAATTTTTTTTGCAGGTCCGTCCGAGAGTGCGGATGCTGCTTAATGCGTTTCCCCACGCAAGGCCTAAATAAGTACGTCTTCCAATTTTACTACTGTCACAACTGCAAACAGCGGTGTTCCTGTCTCCCTACCACCACAACATGTACTGTTCTTGTGGATCGCTTCTTGGACGAACCTAAGGACAATCACGAAGCGAATCCCAAAGAGAACGAACCAATTGTAACTTCCGAGTTTCAGTGCGAAACATGTAGCACTTACTTTCATTCTCTAAATGAACTCAAAGAGCACGCGCGTAACCTGTACAAAGCTTTCTTTTGTGACCATTGTTGCGAGTTTTACACCGAGTCTCACGACTGTTCCTCGAAACACACACGATGTGCTTTCTGCAAGAAATCCAACAGGACTATCTTAATTAAACCGGAGGAGCATTCTTGTTTCCACGTTTACAAAGAATCCGATCTGAACAATTTTATGAACAAAGGACTGCTGGAGTGCGGGTACTGCTTTAAGAAGGTACCAGAGGAAGACATGGAACGCCACAGAACCACACACGAAACAGGAGCGATTGGTCGAGCGAGGAACTGCGATCTGTGTTTTGCAGTATTCCCGAACGTTACAGAATACTACCAGCATTGCAAGACGCGACATCCTGAGAAACCTGGAACTTGCAAGATCTGCAGGATCTCCTTCCCCAACTTCAAAGAATTCATGGCCCACAGACAGGAGAAGCACATCATCCAAAAGGTCGAATGCAGGATATGCGGTAAGGAACTCAGCAGTTATACCATTAAGAGACACATGCGGCGTACCCATGGAGAAGAACTAGCGTATAAATGTCCCAAATGCGAGGAGGCTTTTCCCTACAAGCATATGCTAGCTACCCACAGACTCCTGCACGACGACGGGGAAGAGACACTGAAAAACAAGAATACGTGTCTTCAGTGCAACCTGAAGTTCGATTCGAAGAGCGAGTACAGGAGGCATAGAGACCAAGTACACGCGCGGAAGGAGATGGTGTGCGTCTTCTGCGGGAGGGTGGTGAATAACATGTCGGATCACATCAAAAGATCGCACAGCGCCCCAGTTAGCTTACAGTGTGACACTTGCGGCAAGGCTTTTACGAGTAAGAGGAACTTGAGGAGGCATCGGTTGGTGCACACCAACGACTTCAACCACAAGTGCACGGTTTGTGGGAAGGGGTTTAAGACGAGGTATTCGATGAGGGTGCACAAGCGGTCTCACGACGATGTCAAGCCTTTCGAGTGCGCGGTGTGCTTGAAAACGTTCACCACCAAACAGTGGCGGGATAAGCACTTGAAAACGCATTAGATTTGAATTGTAAATATGAAAATACTGTATATTCTGAATATTGTGGCGTTAGTATTTTTTTTTTATTAAATAAGTATTTTGGTATATGCAACAGTTGAATATAAATGTATACAACTATGTAAGTATTTTGGTATATGCAACAGTTGAATATAAATGTAAATATACAACTATGTAATTTATGACTCGTATTAGGTAGGATGTAACTGCAAGGTTTACTCAAATTTTCCATAAAAATTCCATAGGAGGCGATTGTTTTAAAATTTGTAATAATTTTGGTAACGGGGAAGTTGCATGAATTTTATATTGGTTTGAAATATGAAGGGTAATATTTTAAACATATTGAAAGGTCAGAATATGTGCGGCAATAATCACATAATAATTAAAATACTAACATTAATAAATGGACATAGAATGTAAACAGGGAAATATTTTTTTTTGACACCGTATTCTGTATTCGTACATAACGGAGACTTTTTCCATTTGCCTGGTAAGAGGCACTTTCTGTGCCATTTTACGAGTCTATTTTGCAACTTTATTCAATACCAATGTCTGTTTAACACAATAACACCTAATAATATCACAAATTAACTCCTCTAAACGTATGTACTGCGTTGTTTGAAAGCATGGAAATCGTTTACAAATATGAACTAAAGCACACTGCTGTATTTAATTATACACGTACGAACGGCGTCTTACGTCACAGGTCTACGCTGTGGCGACGACCGTTTTTTGGGGGCGTGTCCAGGCTAAATTGTTAAATACCGTTTTTAGACTTTATTTCCACGAAATTGTCTAGGACAAATGCCATTTCGATTAAAGTAATACGTTCTTCTGCACATATCTGGAAAAATCATGCAATTTCCCCATTATACAAGAACTTTTGAAACTGCGAAAACTGAGTATCTAAGAACTAACCGTCACTAATGGTCAACAAATTCTAACCTCTTCGAGATTTGTGGATGTAATATATTACTTTCAGCCAACAACTAGATAAAGAACTACTAATATTACCAATTTGATAAGAACAGAGTATAATTACGTATACCCAAAGAGACACAATGGTAGTAGCGGTAACGGGATATATTTTGACATGCGTAAAAATGATACTGATTTTACTCTGTACGTAATAGTGATATCTTAATTATAGTTTACTCACTATTTAATGTTGAAAGCCCCACCTTTTTCAATATTTATGTAATTACAAATATTGTAGAATATTACCCAATAAATGTATTTCCTTTAATGCGAACTTTAAAAATGTCACTATTGTATTGTTAGAAAACGCGCACGTTAATGACCGCCGCGTCCAACTACGTACTATCTCCGAACCCTAGTCTATGGCGCACGATCGTACAGACAATTTGTATCCGTTGTGGACAGTTGCTTTGTTTGTGTAGATGTTTGTGTAAAAAGTTACTTGAAATAAAACATCATTTACAAATATAGGTTAGTCAAAACGTGGTTTATTTTATAGGAACATACAAGCTAAAAGCGGAATATATATAACATTCTCAATAATTTAAGGTTTACACAAGTCTGAGAAAATAACTTCATTAGTTAAATTTTGTTTTATGCTGATTTATGTTACTAATAGTACAAGATCTGAACGAATGTATACTAATTGAAAGTAGAAAGCATAAGGCACATGCAAAAGTTAGAGTACCTACCTTTTTCTGTATAGCTATTTTTGACATCAGAGATACACTATGTGTATTACTCTACTAAAGTAATAGCTGTTTTGTAGTTTAAATTTGATGGTGTCGATCTCGATGCTCCCGCGGCTTACAGACGTCAAAATTTATGTACAAAGTTTACAGTTCAACGGATCTTATATATCTAATACCTTACTGATTTGCCATATTTAATCTTTGACAGGCTACTTACGCGATGTAGATCTTTCCTAGATTTTTAGCTCTTAGCACTGACATAGTTTTTTGAATTGCTTAGTCATCTATTTTTTAAAAAAAACGTCAAATAACTTTTTTGGTAATTTAGGCCAGACCATTGTTTGCTTTTGTAGTTTATATCAATGGTCTAGAGCATTTATTCAAAATCAATTTTTAAGGAATCGTACACTCTTAGGAGTCGACTGAACATTTCAGTTCGCACCTCTTTTAATTAATTGTGATGATGTTATTGTTTTTATCTCTGTATAGGTTTAAGTCAATTTATTGATCCACCTTCCTTTTTTAAAGATTGTTGCAATAATTTTTTTACCGCTGTTACAATCTGTATATTTGTTTATACAAATGTGTTGTTGATTTTATAGTAATACTGTCATATTCATTTTAAAATAAATTAAGTTTATAAAAAAGAGAAATACCATTAAAAAGTAGTTAGTCATAAAGTTATGGAAGAACTTGAAAATTCTTTGATTTCAAATTGTTAAAAAATCAGGTATGTCTTATAAATTCGTATTTTCCTTATATTCCCTCAATGTTAAGCTAAATAAGAGCAAAAATGATTGCATTATACGTCCCTGATATAGTTGCTCTCTTTTAGGATTTCCGACCAGAATAAAGTCCCAGAGAAGGTAATTTTCATGTGCAAAGGTTGTAGAAAAAAGTTCACGAGTCTTGGTCAATTGCAAACCCATATTGCTAACATCGACGTGAAAATCACGTACTTCTGTCCCCCTTGCAACGACTTTTTCGATCAGAACCACTCTTGCAATTTGTCTGGAAAAAGGTGTGTACATTGCAAACAACTGATTAGATCGAAAAACCTACGGTACCACCCATGCTTCCACGAACCAGTGGGCAAGAAGCTTAACGATCCATTCGAAACACCAATGGATTCTAATCAAGAATATGAGAATGGAGTGATTCTTCATTTAAAAGATCTTTTAAACAAAAAATTAGCAACCAACCAACACATGTGCAAAATATGTGAGAAAACGTTTAATTCCGAGGACGAAATGATAGATCACTGTGAGAGAATTTTACCGAGAATGTTTTTCTTTTGCAATCTCTGCGTGAATTTCTTTGAAGAAGCCCAAAGTCACGGAAAAAATATTACTTGTACTAACTGCTCTCTATTAGCTTACTGTTGCTATTGCAAACAAAAATTGCGACGTTCTCAACACAAAAATCACATCTGTTTTCACGAACGACAAGACACAAGCGATGTCGAAGAAGAAATTCCGTTCACAGATGATTTAAATTTCGTTTATTTTTGCGAAATGTGCGGGAAATTTTTGCCTGTCAAATTGAAATCTATACACCTAAAACAATTTCACAAGAATGAGGTAGATAAAGCGACTTGTTCTATATGTAACATTCAATTCCAGAGTATTAAGGAACTTAAAAGGCACAGACTTTATATCCACATTAACAATACCTCTCTCTGCCATATTTGCGGGTTGAACGTACGTGGTAGTAAATTCAAGTACCATCTGGATTCACACGACAACTACAAGAATTTTAAGTGTCCCAAATGCAATAAGAGGTTTAATAGAAAGGAGAGATTAAAGGTACACTTATTGGTGCATTCCGATGAAGCCAAGTGGAAGTGCGCTTCTTGCGGTAAAGGCTTCAAAACTAAGTACAATCTTAGGGTGCATATAAGGAAACATGCTAATATCAAGCCCTTTGGATGCGTTATTTGCAAAAGGACTTTCACCACCAAGCAGAGTAGGGATGGCCATTTAAAAACTCACGATGTACTGGATAATCGTTAAATACTGTCGCATTCTTTATTTTAGTTGTAAATAAAATCTTTTACTTTTATAAGTTTTGCTCTTAGCATCCTTGACATCACTTCTCAGTAGGATTATTATGAAGAAAATGTTTCAGTTAAATGTAAAATTGCATCTGAATAGAAACATTTCAAAAAGTAGAAAAGAAATAGCAAGAATTGTTGCAAGAGTACAAAAAATCATTGTCATCTTTAACTGCTCTTGATCTATAATTTCAGGTTAACATTGGCAGGTAATGAATATAATGTTGTCGGTCATTACAGATTTAAGGATTTCTTGGAAAGCCTCTATTGTTTACTCCATTAAAAATGACAAAGAAAACATTTTTTTTGTAGTACGGGTCTTTGGATTTGAAAGTGTCGATCGCAATGCTGTTGTTCCAGGCGGATTGCAAGCATCTAAATTTATCTACAGTTAATTAGATTAGGCAGATCCTACAACTAATACCTTACTGATTTAGTAAACTATTATGTACCATGCCATATCTAATCTTCATCAGACTACGTGATCTACATCTTTTCTAAAGTTATAATTTTATGCCATATTTAATCTTTGACAGACTACGCGAGTAAGATCTTTTCTAAATTTGTAGATAGCATTGACATGGTTTTCGGACTTAACCTCATCTATTTTTTGAAGAAACGTCAAATAACTTTTGACAATTAAAATCTTTTAGACCACACCATTGTTTGCCTTTTTTCAGTGTGTACATAAAAATGAATACTTTGAAAAAATTGCACTTTTTGTCAAATTTATATCAGTGGTCCTTGATATTCAAGAAAAAATGTCATTTTGGTTTGTTTTGATTAAGAGGACAAGGTCGCTGTTACATCTTATATATTGGTTTCTTATATTATATTTGTGCAAATATGTTTTGTTGTTTTTATAGTAATATTGTTATTTTTCTGTTTTTTATAATTCCTGCTAGAATTATATGATTTTTAAACAAAATAAATGCCTCTGTGATAGACACGTCACATTAAAAATTTCTAAAAAAATAAGCGTATTAAATTATATATTTGCGGTATTTAGAAATACCATTAAAAAAATAATTATTCATGGTTAAAAAATCATGTCTTATAAATTCGTATTTTCGTTACATTCCCTCTTAAAATATAAAGGCAATGTTAAGCTAAGTAAGAGTATAAGTGATTGCATTATACGTCGCTGATATAGTTGCTCTCTTTTAGGATTATGAACCAGAATAAAGCCCCACAGAAGGTAGTTTTCATGTGCAAAGGTTGTAGAAAAAAGTTTAATACTCTCGATCAATTGCAAACCCATATCGCTAATATCGACGTGAAAATCACGTACTTCTGCCCTCCTTGCAACGGCTTTTTCGATCAGTACCACCCTTGCAATTTGTCAGGAAAAAGGTGTGTACATTGCAGGCAACTCATTGGTTTGAAGAATCCACGGTACCATCCTTGCTTCCACGAACCAGTGGGCAAGAAGCTTCACGATCCATTCGAAACACCGATGGATTCCGACCAAGAATATGAGAATGAAGTGATTCTTCATTTAAAAGATCTTTTCCAACAGAAATTAGCGACCGAAGGTCACACAAAGCATATGTGCAAAGTATGTGAAGAAACATTTGATACCGAGGACGAAATGTTGGATCACTGCAAGAGAGTCGTACCAAGGACTTTTTTCTTTTGCAAAAACTGTGTGAATTTCTTTAAAGAAGTCCAAAACCATGGAACTGACATTCCTTGTACTAGCTCGACCCTACTAGCTTACTGTTACTACTGCAAACAAGGATTGCAACGTTCTCAACACAAAAATCACAAATGTTTCCACGAGCGTATCTTCGCGACAAGCGTCGTTGATGAAGAAATTTCTTTCACGGACGATTTGGATTTCGTTTATTTTTGTGAAGCATGCGGGAAATTTTTACCTGTTGAATTGAAAGATATTCACCAAAATCTATTTCACAAGAATAGAGTAGATAGGACGACTTGCTCTGTGTGCAACATTCAATTTCAGAGTTCTAGGGAACTTACAAGGCATAGAATACGTATCCACATCTCTCTCTGTCATATTTGCGGGTTGAACGTACATAATAGTAAGATGAAGAACCATCTGGATGCGCACAACAACTACAAGAATTTGAAGTGCCCGAAATGCGATAAGAGGTTTAATAGAAAGCAGTGTTTGAAGACACACTTATTGGTGCATTCCGATGAAGCCAAGTGGAAGTGCGCTACTTGCGGCAAAGGCTTCAAAATGAAGTACAATCTTAGGGTGCATATAAGGAAACATACTAATATAAAGCCCTTCGAATGTCTTATTTGTAAAAGAACTTTCACCACCAAGCAGAGTAGGGATGGCCATTTGAAAACTCACAATGTGCTGGATAATCGTTAAATACTGTTATATTCTCTATTTTAGTTGTAAATAAAAAAATTTCCTTTTACTTTTTAAATTGTGTTAGTTTTAGTGACCTTGCAAATCACCGTTTCAGTTAAATGTAAAAGAAATGGGTAGATGGTCGCTGCCAATAACATAATGTACACAATTTTGGTCCATATGTTGATGTTGATTCTTACTGTTGGTACTACGGCTGCTCCAACAAAATTCTTCTCGGATAACGACGGTTTTTCAGACGTCCCGCAGTAGCCTATGTAACTGGTCGCATCTCATGGTTTTAAACGTTTTACCGTTTCTTACTGTTGGCATGGAATTCGACCGTTTACACAGCCTACTACACGACGGTCTCGAAAGACCACCGTTATCCTAGCGGGTTCGACGGTATCAGCTGTAGTACCAACAGTGGAACCGAAATCGACATATAGGTGCATTCAGCGGTACTGATAGCAGATTCGCCCTCACAACCTAGCTCGAGAACAATAAGAACAAGTCAGAGATTTTCATCTAAGGCTAGGGATATGCATATTAATTCTGTTATTGGCAGCGACCAGTTACCTAGGTCACTGTATAACAAATAGTAGATCACAACAGTTGTTGTTAGGACGTAAATCGTCAAAACTACTGTCACTGTGCTACTCATCTTTTTCGAAGATTTTAATCATTTAAGGCATAATAAAATGTAAATTTACGAATTGGCGAAAATCACGAAGGGGCTGACATCTGTTGATAGATTTCAGAACTGATGTACGGGTGAACAACAAATTACTTGCATAATAGGAGTGTGGAAATATCTGTATAAATACCAGAACAGTTTGAAAATAGTATAATTTCATCTTTAATGAAGAAAAGTACGTTGTAATAAATCGAGTTTGCGGGTGAACGACAATCCAATACTGTTTTTACTGTGTATGTGAATTTTTTGTATTATTTTAGTAATTTTTTAAATTTCCCTTCTTCTGATATTTCTCTGCTTAAACTTTCCGTCAGTTCCCGTAAACCCGAAACTCTCTAAGCAGAGCAAAATTAAATTGAGAATCGGAAAATCGATAACTAAACACATGAAAATATGTAGCAATTTTTTTCTTATAGAGGATTTTATGCCAGGTAATTATAAAAAGGTTATGTTGTGAATTATTTAAGGATGTTTAATTTAATAAAAGATGAATATATATTTCATGGGATGGCTGAACTAAAGCAGACGCTGTAAACACATGCTTTTGACAACATGGGGCTTCTCGCATTCTACCCCAGACAAAATTATATACTTCTTTTAGAGGTCACACACGTCAAGTAGTTCAAGATACCGAACGATTATATCTGAAAGGTTGTTTTATAATAAAGTTAAAATAACCCTTTGGTAAGTCCTAAAATACACTTTCCCCTAAAAAATTGCATAAATATAAAGACTTACACCATAAAACACAATCCCTGGCAATTAAAAGTATTAGCGGCAATTGTAAACAAATTTTGGTCACCCTACATCCAACATCTTGAATTTTACAGTTCCATCTAGTAGTTGGAATTTCTCGAATACTTCCATCCTAGTTTGTAAGCAAAACAATTCTTATTTAATTGTATCTAATAAAATTTAAAAATTAGGAATGTCCTCAAAGTATTATACTTTGTGGGATTTTCCAAAGGAGGCATTTTGAAATATGTGAGATATAACCTTTTACAGCTCTTGAGATCATATTAAACTAAACAAGAAGTTATATAATCTCATCTTTCTAATACAATTGTTCTCTTTTAGGCCAATCGACCAGAACAGTGCGTTCCGCTTAAAGAAAATAACCTTCACATGCAAAGGTTGTAGAAGGAAATTTAACACCCTCGGTCAATTGCAACGGCATCTCTCTAGAATCGAGATAGAATTCACTTATTTATGTCGTGCTTGCAAAGGGTTCTTCGACGAGAAGCATCCTTGCAATCTATTAGAGAAGAGATGTCTGCATTGCATGTTGCTTATTGCTGACACTGACAATCCTCGGAGTCACCCTTGTTTCCACCAACCACTGGGCGCAAAGATTTATGACCCAGCTAATGACCAGATGATTCGAGAACTGTTAACCCCCAAGGAAGATACCAAGTGCGCCATTTGTGAGAAATCGTTCGATTCCGAGATTGATTTGGAAGACCACTTTGACGAGATTGTTCCTAAAACATTCTTCTTTTGTAGAAAGTGTGTGAATTTTTTTAAGGAAGAGGAAAATCATGGGAGGGACCCGCCATGTAATAACTCAAGCCTGTTGATGTACTGTTACTTTTGCAAAAAAATTCTGGAGGAGTTCAGTCTTAAATACCACAATTGTTTCCACAAACAACAAATTGGCGATTGTACACAAGAAGAAACTTCATTTATGGAAGACAAGGATTTTATCTACATCTGCGATGTATGCGGAAAGTTTTTACCGATTAAATTGAAAGATAACCATGATATAGAAAAACACAGAAAGATGGAAACCGGTCAGAGGAAGACTTGTAATGTATGCGACACGCATTTCGAATGCATTACGGAATTGAAGAAGCACAAGCGGCTTGTTCACAACGTCGTCCTTTGTCATATTTGCGGCTCGAACGTACCAACTAACAAAATTAAGTCCCACATTGATACCCACAACAACGTCAAGAAATTCAAGTGCACCGAGTGCGATAAAAAGTTTTTTACAAGGCAGAGGCTATACGTTCATAGACTGGTGCATTCGGATGAAACCAAGTGGAAATGCCATTCATGCGGAAAAGGGTTCAAAACTAAGTACAACTATAAGGTTCACTTGAGGTCGCATAGCACTGTTAAGCCTTTCGAATGTGTCGTTTGTAAAAAAACATTCACTACTAAGCAAAGTAGAGACAGCCATTTGAAAACTCATACTGTCTTGAATGATTAAATATTTTTACTCAAATAAAACATTACTTTTTTCGAAGTTTTGCTTCCAACATTCCCAAGTTTCCTTCCCTAAGAATTATTTATGGGAAATGTACAGGGTGGACAAATTTCGATGTTTTTATGGACTATAGATCTAACTATAAGAGATAAAAAATGACCCTCCTCGACTCTTGATCTCTGTTTTTAAAAGAAAATTAATGGTCAATATCAAAATAACCTATCGTCTTTTGCCTGTTACCAATCTTCACAATTTCCTTTCAATTATTACATATCAGCAATGTTATTTAGCCTTTTCCGTACAATAATTTAATTGCGTCTTGGATACATTTGCAGAATGATTGTTATTGCGAATATGCCATTTTAATAATACTATTATTTGTGTAATAACTCATTCTGTCATGATTTTTTCTTTATGTCTTGTCAAATATATTTAAAAAATTAAATTGATACTCTGGAATAAACTGTTTCCTTAGTAAAATAGTTAATAATCATATTTAACCCCACATATTTTTTTTATTAGTGGAAACCGAAAAAAGTAACTGTATTTCAACTGGCCATGGTTATAACTCAAAAATTAGTAAAGTTGCAAAAAACATTAGGCACGCCACTAGACTCTACTCAAAAGTGTTTCAAGAACGTATTAATTATTTTTTTCTAACTTTATAAACAACCAAGTTACAGAAATGTATTGAAAAGTGTAAAATTTTAAATTTTATTTATTATTCGAACACAAAAGACGATAGATCATTTTGGTTTTGACTATTATTTTTCTCTTAAAAAAGACATCGAGAGTGGGGGGAATAATTTTGTATCCTCTCCTATAGTCTATAAACACATCTAAATTTGCTCACTCTGTACATACGTTAACAGTAAATGCAGGACATCTAGGAGGTCTTAAAAAAACCTGTTGTTGTCTAACCATAGTCATTACCGACATACAAGGCGTTTTACCGATTTTGACTTTATTTCTTTAACTTGCCATAACATGCGAACCACTCTGTATAATTATGTGAAATTCAGTAGAGGTATTCTATTTACTGTATTCAATCCAGTAAAGTTATAAACGAAACAAAAGTACAGGTCTGGTGGCATAATTTTTTTAATTTTATTTATTCAGAAAAACAGCACCCTGTATGTAGGACTTTGAAAAATCTGTTTAGTCATTTGAGTAGAGCAGAAGCGGTACAGTTTATGGTGAATTTATTATAGTTGCGCATATAAGTCTTGTTGATTGTCCAATGAAATCTGTGACAGATTTCTTCAAGTAAAAACTAGTAAAATTACTTGATCAAATTCACAATTAATTCTTATTTTATACGTAAAGCTACCTTTCCATTTGGGTGAAAACACATTTTGAAGGACAATTTTCGAAACATGTGCATAGGTCGGAGTAGGCCTGTGAATGGCCTTCAAGGTCACCAGGCATTAGTCCTGTTGATTATTACCTATGGGGCCATTTAAAATCGAAGGTATATGAAATCAAGCTTTGAGTATTGATTGAAGCTTGTAGTAAATGCCAAAAAATTAAAACCTTTTTGTCAAATTTGAAATAGTATATGACAGATAGCAATAAAAACAGACAAGAAAAAGAAAGAGAAACAATTTTAGGAAACACTGCAATAAATGCTCAAAGTGTTCATCGTTATGTTGAACATACTTTCATAGTTATATTATAATAGTTGTTACAGATGTTCCTGTTATATCAGGATTATTTTTTAGTTAATTGCAGGTAGGTATTTACAATTCGTTCAATCAGTTACTCCGAACTGTTAATTTCAATTCCACATACCTTTGATTTTAAACGGTCCCATGCGTAATAATCAACAGGAGTGATGTCTGGTGACTTTGAAGGCCACTCAAGTGACCCACCCGGACCTACACACACATGCTTGGAAAATTGCCATTCATATTTTTTTTTCTTTTGAATTTGATGATAAAAGTAAATTCTCTAGTTTTTACTTTGAAAAAATCTCTCACAAGCTAATATTCAATCAAACAAGAAGACCTGCATGATGAACTATAGCAAATTCACCATAAACTCTACTCTACATACACACACGCATAAAGCGTGAACAGATTTTTCAAAATTCTACATACAAGGGGTTGTCACTGCGAATAAACAGAAAATGCTATCAGACCTATATATCTGTTTCGCTCATGACATTAGTGGATTAAGAAAAACAAGAATACCCCTACCAAAAATCATTATTTGATTACACAGAGTGCCTTTTATGGCCAGTTATAGAAATAGCCAAAATCGGTAAAACGCCCTGTGTATCCGTAATGACAATGGTTAGACCCGTCAGCAAGTTTTTCGCGCTCTCCTAGATGCTCTGTATTCACTGTTAACGTATGTACATTTCTCAGTGAAACATCCTGATGATAAATAAATCAGACTTGAAAGAGTGCAAAAAATATCTTTATTGCACTGGAAACTACTAACCTCGACTAACTCAAGTATCATTTCGTTAGTATTAAGGTGAAAATCAGATACTTATGTCCTTCTTGCAAGTAAAACCACCGTAGAATCTTTTTAATCTTCCACTCTTCCATGAACAAGTGGATAGAAAAGTTTGTTGTTCTTGGAAAGAGCGAAAAGGTTGTGAGCAAAAAATCTGATCTGCTTATGAAAGAAATCAAATAGAAATTAAAAACTACGCACGAGTGCAACATACAATAATATAAGCTGAAGAAATATTTCAATAACATTGTTCCGAGAATGATTCTCTATTGCAGAAAATCCTTGATTTTTTTCTAAGGAAATGAAGTTCATGGAAAAAAATAGTCCATGTGGTTAATGTGAATCTGTTGGCACACTGTTATTTTTGCAGAAAAAGATAACCCGATTTAAATGAAAACATAATTTCTGCATAAATACGATTTCAAAGTTCCTAATATCTTAAACATGCATTAGTATTTTTTATTTTACTTGCGAATAAAGTATATTTGTTTTATTTTCTTTTTTACTCTTCAGCAACCCTTTTTTTATTTCCTGTCAGAATCATTTTCGGATAGGTATCTATGCATTTACTGATTTTTAAATCAACAAAGTATTGATACATTTAAAACAATTTATTCAATAGTATGTACCGTTGTACTCTTTTATAACTGTTTTTATTTTGGATATTTAAAGAATAGATAAGTAATTTGCGCAGGCCATTGTCGCAAACAACGGTATTTGCGGTTCTCTCAGTCAATACACTCAAACAATTTAATGTCGGTTCGAAAAACATGATGCTGTCTTCGTCAGAAAAGATTCTGAAATTGAACATGTAAGTCCTCTTGTCGGTGTTTATCGTATATATGTCTGATGGTGTTTCGGTGCATGGCTAAAAGTAGCTGAAATCATTGTTTCCAAATTTTCAACAGTCAAGGACGGACATTATTTCCTCAGCATTCAATGCTTGAGCATGTGGTAAAAATTGAAAAATCAAGTTTAACAAAATAATTAAATTTAAATCACTTTTGAAAAAATATTAGAAATAATTTCTTCAAGTAAATTCAATGAATAACTAATAGATATTTTCAAATCGATACAAATATACTTTCTTTAGGTTTGCCAAATAGGTTATCCTATACAGCTTTTAAGAAAAAGAATTAACAAACGCGTTGTTTTACAGATTACCCAAAGAGAGAGCGGACGTGCACTGCTACTTATGTAACACGGCTTTCGGCACCGAAGATGAACTACAGACTCACCTTGAGAACCTTGAGGCATTCCTAAAAGCCTTCTGTAAGCACTGTAAAAGCTTCATACGGTTCGAAGAGTGTATGCTGCACCTGGACATAACTTACTCGTGCACGCTTTGCAAGCTCATCCTGTCCAAACGTAACTTTTTAGACCATAAATGTTTGCACAAACCTTCCTTTCAAGAATTGGCGACGAAACGAAGAGAGGAATGTGGGGTGTGCGAGAAACTTTTTTTTAACAACGAAGATATGAACTCGCACATACGAGAAGTCCACACTTCTAACGCCAGAAATTTTTGTAAGTGCTGTAGTACGGCTTTCAAGAACAAAGACGCATTCTTGAAGCATTTAGCCGGCCATACCAATCCTGAACACCTGTCAGCACCGCAGCAAACTTTCTCATGCAATGAATGCGATGTGGTGTTCAATCAAAAGAGGAGTTTGCTGATTCATAAGCGCATGGTTCACAAGAACGAGAACACTCAAAGTAAAAAACCAAAGAAAAATGCCAAGGACAAGTCCACACTAGTCACCAAGATTATTAAAAAAATTAAGAAGACAAAAAACAGCTCAAAGTGTATTTTGGTAAATCGCAGGAAGTCTTATAGGAATATGAAGTGCAGAAAGTGTGCTAAGACTTTTAGGACGCAAGAGCACAGGGATCGCCATCTTAAAAACCATTCCATCAGCAAAAGAAAATAATGTGTCCAATAAATGTTGTTTAAGTATGGAATTTTTGTTGATTAATTTATATTTGTGCTATTATATATTTCTTTCGTATGTTTGATTTATGTCAACAATAAGTGTGGTTAGTACTTAAAATATTTTTAATTTACCACAGAAAGAGCAATGTCTAAAAATATTAACATCTTTGAAATTCCAATGTAAAAATTCTGCATTTAATTTCATTTTGTTTTTGTCTAGTTAATTAGTAATAGTTTTTTAAAAATAGTCCAATGTTTAAATCTGAATTGTCTTGTATTTATTTATTGTTAGTCCATATAAATATGAGTGTGCCAAAGCTGCAACAAACTAGTTCATGTGAAAAGCAAACAAATTATAGACCAATGAGTAAAGTACAAAAACAAATGGTATCTGGTATGTTATGTTCATATCCATATTAGATTAGCTTTAAAAAGACGTCTTGTATTTTTTTATTTGTAAAATTGTTGTTTTTTTTTTCCTTCAATAAAGAAATAAATTGTTGATAGTACTTCTTTACAACTTCAGAAAATATATAAAAAAATGCTGCAAAAAATTTAACAAAAGAAGACGACCAGTTTGGGTAATCTACAACAAACATTGTAGTTCCTTAAGTAAGCATTTTTATTTATCATAATTGTTGTCGCACATCTGTATTAGTATATTATAACTTTATTAACGATATTTCGATTTTAGTGCCAAAAAAGATATAGAAAGTAAGACACCAAAATCTGAGAAGTGCGAAAAAATCGCGAGCGAGTTCAAATGCGACTTGTGCAATAAAACATGCAATACTAGCAAGTCTTTGTCTCAACACAGATACATTTCCCATTCTTCCCCGAAAAAGACGTTCACGTGTAAATCGTGTGGGAAAATATTCCACAGGAAGCAGTTATTCCAGTACCACGAGGCAAGGCACCTGAAAGATTTCAAAGTTAAATGTCCCATCTGCGGTAGAGGATTTTACAGAAACTCGGACTACAAAACGCACTACGGAACAAAACACGAAGGAATTAGGTATGCCTGTGAAAAATGCGGGAAACTCTACGTGGACCTGCGCTGCTTCAAAGCGCATTTGACCACACATGAATCATCTTACAGAAGGAAGGACTACAACTGCCCTTCGTGTGGAAAGACATACATATCCAAAAGCGGTTTGAACAAACACACCAACAGTCACAAAAATGTCTCGTACGTTTGTGACATTTGCGGAATTTCGCTCAACAGCTTGAGCAGTCTCAGTGACCACTTGATGCTGCACAGCGGCGAGAAACCTTTCGTCTGTGACACGTGTGGGAAGAGTTTCAACAAGAAGATGTTGCTTAACATCCACGAAAGGATCCATACCAAAGAAAAACCATATACTTGTCAATTCTGTGACAGAAGGTTTACGCAAAAAAGTTCTCTAAATACCCATGTCAGGTACCATAATGGAGAGAGACCGTATATTTGCAGGATCTGTAGAAAGGGGTATGTTACGAGGACGCTGCTAAGAAGACATTCCAAAACTCACGGCATAGTCTCGATCGATATGTGATATCGTTAGAAATACGAAATGGAATAATTTGTATTTTGTTTAGTGATAAAATAAATTTTTCATTTTTAGCTGTTGTATTTGAAATTTGTATTAGTTGCGTTTATGTATTTCTAATGTATTGGACGGAATATAAATACAAACATTAGGTCTATAATATAATAATTCATGAATGTAACATTTGCAAGACATGTGACTGAATGGTTAGAACGAACAATGAAAATTTCAACGAATATTTTATACTGACAATATAACCTCAAATTAGTTTACAGCTGTTCGCTTGTTTCTAACTATTTTGCTTTTATTGCTTCTAAATTCTGGTCAACTCTCAAAACAACCCAATTTTTTAAATCAATTTCTCTGATTGGAGCAATATTAATTAACAAACTTATTAGCATTTATAATTGTTTTGATACATCTATTAAAATAAAATGTATATTCAACTGTTCATCCTTCCAGAGTGTATTTTATGCCTCAAGCTGCTTTACTGAAAATTAAAGTAATATTTTATTTCAGAACGCATCGAGCGTCTTGTAAAATATGTGGGAAGTCTTACAGGGACTCGAAAAAATTAAAAGGTCACATGAGGGCTCACAAGAGAAAAACCATCTCATGCGATATTTGCGGGAAAATGTTCCTCTACAAAAACACCATGGAAAAGCACAAAGACACCGTGCATTTCGCAGAGTATTCCCACGAATGTAACTTGTGTGGTACTAGATTCAAAACCGAGCTTACTTTGAAGCAACACATGCAACACTTACATCTAAAAAATTACGCCTATACTTGTGAAACTTGTGGGAAAGGCTTCTTCTTCAAGAAGTTGCTCGATGTACATTACAAAGTAGTCCACGAAGAGGTGAGGTTTACTTGCGATAGCTGCCAAAAGCCTTTTAAGACTTTGCAAGGTCTCAACAGTCACGTCGTCACTCACGATCCTTCTTTTAAAAAGCGAGAGTATATTTGCAAAGTCTGCTCCTCGACATTCAGCTCCAGGTCTTCCTATTCTGTCCATATGAGGAAGCATAAGGTGGGAGAAGAGTGTCACATATGTGATATATGTGGAAAGTCTGTTACCAAGAAGGACAGTTTGAAAAATCATATGCGTACTCATACCGGAGAAAGACCATACGTATGTAACACTTGTGGAAGAGGATTCAGCACTAGCAGTCTACTTAGGACTCATTCAAGGATTCATACGGACGAAAAACCGTACATTTGCAAAATTTGCACTAAAGGTTTCAGGCAGAGGCCTGCCTTGAAGGTGCACATGAGGTACCACACCGGTGAGAAACCGTACTATTGTCGAGTATGTTCTAGAAGTTATGTAAGTGGAACTTTACTGAAGAATCACAGGTGTCCTGGTCCAAATTGAGAAAAAGAATTGGAAAACGATATTTATAGGACAAAGTCTAACTTATTTGAAATCTAGAAATTCAGATGGCTGATGAATTAATGATACAAATTAAAAAAGGTAAAAAATTAGCTGTCGAGAAAGAAAGAGGTTACAATTAAATCTAGAAAATAGAGATACTATTTCTCATTATCAGTTAGTAAAATTCACTCTGTATTGGAATATATTATTTTTATAATATTTTGTTAAAACAAAAGAATAAAACCACTTATGTTACTTGTGGTATTTTCTTTTTAATATCCTTTTGCTTTAAACATGTCGGTATCGTAATATTAGATGATCAATGTAATGTGACACCTTCAGAATATGTGTGCCTGAACCTATAACTGAAACAATAACCATATTTAATTTCAGAAATTCCCAGCAAGCTTCTTGTAACATATGTGGAAAATCCTACACAAATCGAAAAAAACTGAAAGGTCACATGGCAGCGCATAGAAAAAAGACGGTTCCTTGTGACATATGTGGGAAAATGTTTCTCTATACTAACATCATGGAGAAACACAAAGAGGAGGTGCATTTGGGATACAATATCCAAGAATGTGCTATATGCGGAAACAAATATAAAACGGAGCTCTCCTTGAAGCAACACATGCAAATCATGCACTTAAAAAACTACGCATACGCGTGTGAGATCTGTGGGAAAGGCTTTTTCTATAAGAAACAGCTAGATATGCATTACAAAGTAGTCCACGAAGAGGTTAGGTTCACCTGCAATTGTTGCCAAAGATCTTTCAAAACTTTACAAGGTTTCAATGCTCACGTTGTCACGCACGATCCTCTTTTCAAGAAACGAGAATATATTTGTACTATTTGTTCCTCGGTATTTCATTCTAGGTCTGCTTATTACGACCATATGAGGAAACACAAAGTGGGGGAAGAATGTCACACTTGCGATATATGTGGGAAGACCGTTACCACGAGGGGCAGCTTAAAGGAACACATGCGCACCCATACTGGTGAAAAACCGTATGTGTGCGGCACTTGCGGAAGGGAATTCAATAAAAATAGTTTGCTGAAGACTCACATAAGGATTCATACAGACGAGAAACCTTACACTTGCACGATTTGCAGCAAAAGTTTTAGACAGAAACCTGCTTTAAACGTACACATGAGGTATCATATGGCGGAAAAGCCTTACCAATGTACGATTTGTTCCAAAAGTTACGTGAGTGGCACTTTCCTCAAGAATCATAAGTGTTCTGGCCCAAGTTGAAAATATGTAGGAGCAACTGTAGACTGCAATAAAAATCTCTAGATGAACCTTCTTGACTAATAAAAATATGTTTAGGCAATACGTCACATTCCAGTGGAGATTAATTAAATCATTATTTTCCACATACTAAAAATGGCGATATGGAATAATGTAGTTTAGGTTTATATTTATTTAATAAATTTCTGGTTCCAAATTATATATGAAATTTCATTTAGTAAACATATTTGTTCGAGAAAACATACCAAACTGTCCTTATGTTTATGTCGCAACAAAGTTATACTGTCTATTAATATCTTATGTATATATCTAAACGAATTGCATAAATCGTGGTTTAGATCATTTTGACATCGACTGACTTGATATTTTATTTCAGCGACCCCTCCAAAGTCTCATGTCGAGTTTGCGGGAAAATTTTCAACGAGACAAAAAAGCTAAAAAGGCACATGCGAGCACACAGAGATCGAGACATTTCCTGTGATGTATGTGGAAAATTGTTTACCTACAAAAACACCATGGAGAAACACAAGCGATCCGTTCATGTAGAGAAGATCCACGAGTGTGACTTGTGCGGAAGTCTCTTTAAAACAGAACAGACCTTGAACGGACACATGAAGCACGTACATTTAAAAAATTACACTTTTACTTGTAACACGTGTGGTAAAGGATTCTTCGCCAAGACATTGCTTGATGTACATCAGAAAGTCGAACACGAAGAGGCTAGGTTCAACTGCAACTGCTGTCAGAAATCTTACAAGACTTTACAAGGTCTCAACAACCACGTTGTTACTCACGACCCAACTTTTTTGAAGTATACCTGCTGCGAATGTCTAGCAAGTTTCACTTTTAAAACAGCTTATACGTTACATATGCGCCGACACAGAGTTGAGGAAGAAAACGAAATCTGTCACATCTGTGGGAAATCCTTTTCTACAAAAAGTTTGTTGAAAGCTCATATGCGGACCCATACTGGAGAGAAACCTTACGTTTGCAAAACATGCGGCAAGAGATTCAGTCAGAGTATCATATTGAGGACTCATGTAAGAATACATACCGGTGAAAAACCTTACATTTGTACCGTATGCACAAAAAGCTTCAGACAGAGGCCTGCGTTGAATATACACATGAGATATCATACGGGCGAGAGGCCTTACAGTTGCTCCGTTTGCCCTAGGAGCTTTGTCAGTAGGACTCTTCTGAAAAGTCATAAATGTTCTGGTTCCACTGACCGATGAAGTTGAAGAGAAACATATTTACAGACAGATCGACGATTCTCATTTTGAAGTTAGCGCCGTTGTTAGTTTGAACACGAGTGTGTAACACTAATCTTTTATCAGTTGATAAAGGAAAATTATTATTAATCCAGTGATCGATCGTATCGTTGGGAAGAAAAACCTATTTATGTTCTTGTGCTGTACGGACCTGGGAATATTTTTAAATATTTTAAGTAAATTGTTTTTATTCCTTTTTTATGTTGTATTTGTAAGTAGATTCTATGTAAGATTATCGTAATAGTAAACTGTCTTGACTCCCGTATAATATCATTTTATTTCATGTGTCATACTTCAATAATTTATATAAATTTTAGGTCTTTTGTTTGCCAAACTTGTGGGAAGCAATTCCCTGAACCGAGGAAACTGGTAAATCACAACCGAACCCACAACGAAAAAAATATCCCTTGCGAAATATGCGAAGAGAAATTCCGAGCCTACTGCTTCTTAGAGAAGCACAGGAGAGTGAAACACTTCAATGAAATCACGTACTATAGGTGTGAACTTTGCGACACCAAAACGACTAACAAAACTTTTTTGAAGTTACACATAGACAATGTCCACTTTAATAAATACAAGTTCCATTGCGATATATGTCGGAAAGGATTTAACCACCAGTCGAGTCTCGATATCCATTTCAGGAATACCCATGAAGCTTTGCGCTTGGATTGCCAGCATTGCAGTAAGTCATTCAAAAGTCAAAAACATCTCAAATTCCACCTCAAGACTCACGATCCCAACTACGAAGCCGTCACGTATCCCTGTACGGTATGCCACAAAGTTCTAAAGTGTGCCCAATCCATAAACAGACATATGAAGAGTCATAATGGTCAAAACAAGTACGTTTGTAACGTGTGTGGGAAAGTTGTGACATCTACCGCCAGTTTGACGCACCATATAAGGACGCATACAGGAGAAAAGCCTTTCCAGTGCGAGTTCTGCGAAAAGCGTTTTGTTACTCGACCTCATCTGCAGGCTCACCTACGCGTTCACACGAAAGAAAGACCTTTCATTTGCGACTTGTGCAACAAAGGTTTTACCCAAAAGGGGTCACTGAACGTCCATATAAGGTACCATACTGGAGACAGACCATACAAGTGCGAGGTTTGCCTCAAGAAATTTATCACAAATACTTTGCTAAAGGATCATCGATGCAGTGGAACTCCTATCGAATGAATTAAATGCAGATCTAAGAAACATTTTACTCATTATTTACTGAAGCAATTGGGAATACGACGATGAATCAATTATGCTTAATGATGGTAGCATCATGGCATATTTCGTCACAAGTTAATAAAACTGTATTATACATGTGTTCCAGCAAATATTTCTTTTACTTTCCTTCCCAAAATAACTCGTTTTAGATATTAAAATTATAAGTAGGACCCGAAGTGACATGTTTTTGTATGTATGTAAGATTATTTTGACAAAAAATGATTTGAGAAATATATTTTTTCTTGAAATTTTATTAATATTCCAGTAACTCTTATCTATTTTAGGGCGAACATGTTTATAATACCACCAATATTCAATTGCGATTTGTGCGAAAAATGTTTCTTGGATTTCAAAAAATTGGAAAAGCACAAACGTACGCACAGACAAAAAACATTCCCGTGCGACCTATGTGATAAGATTTTTAAGGAACGGTACTTATTGGAGTACCACAAGAAAGTAAGACACTTAAAGACTGCCAACTACTTTAACTGCGACCTATGCGAGAGAAAGTTCCGCTGGAAAAATTTGTTGAGAGTGCACATCGAAAACGCTCACCAAAACAAGTTCAAGTTGCGCTGTAACAAGTGCGAGAGGGGATTCAATTACCAGTCCGAATTCGATTTCCACTACAAAAACGTCCATGAAGGGCCAAAGTTTACCTGTGAATACTGTAGCAAGATGTTCAAAGACCCCGCGTACTTTAAGCTCCACGTCAAGACGCATGATCCCAGCTACAAGAGCGTCGAGTACTCTTGCAACGTATGCCACAAAGTCCTGAAATGTATGCGATCGTACCAGGTACACATGAACGGTCACGCTGGTTTGAACAAACATGTCTGCAACGCCTGTGGAAAAGTAGTGACTAGCAAAGCCTCCCTGAGGCACCACATGAGGACTCATACGGGAGAGAAACCTTTCCAATGCGAGTATTGTGAGAAGAGATTCAATCAGCAGCAGCATTTAAGAGCCCACCTACGCGTTCACACTAAAGAGAGACCTTTTGTGTGCGCAGTGTGCCAAAAAGGCTTCACGCAGAAGTCGTCCTTGAACATCCACATGAGATATCATACTGGAGAGAGACCGTATAAATGTTTGTTTTGCTCGAGGAAATTCATCACTCACACTTTGTTGAAGGATCATCAGTGTACGGGAATACCAGTCGAATGAACACGCTGAATAGAAATAGGTTGATATGCGGGCTTCTGTAGTAATTGAACAATTTTCAGGTTGGCTGTCACGTTAGTTTAGACTTGGGAGACATGTTTTTTTTTTTCAGAGAAAACTCCCAAAGCGACGACGACGTGGCATCCAGCCCGAAAATAAGAGAAATAGGTACAGAAACAAATTTATTATAAAAAATAACAAGAAAGCGTATAAAATCATAAGAATTAGAAACGTCGAATAAATTTTGTCCTGTTTCCAAAAAAAGTCGACTGTTTTGTCCAGTACCTGCAACTTCTCATATTAGTTATTTGTAGTAAGCATGCATTCCTTTCGATATACAGGGTGTTTGGATATAAATGCAACATAGAGCCGTAGATCCTTGACGACAAAATAATACGATGTTGTCAAACTTAGTCAAAAGTTTATGGTTAAAAAGATACAGGGTGTCAGTTAAAATTTTATTTTCGATAATTATAAATAACTTAAAAAAATCCAAATTTTTGCATACATTTTGGAGATCGGGAGTTTTTGAGGGCGAGAAATTCAAATTTGTTTGTTTTACCGAATAGAAACTGTTTTGGTTTCAGGTAAAGAGCCTTTGTGCTGAAAATACAACAAAATGTTACTGGAAAAAGTTATTTAGAAAGGTAAATTATGAGTAGGTGTAAAATTACAAAAGGTTTGATGAAACCGAATTTTCAACAATGGTTTCATCGAAACAAAGATTTCATCAAAGCAGGCCAATCATCTTGATATTTTGAAAGTCATAATAATTTACCATTCTGAATAACTTTTTCAAGTAACATTTTGCTGTATTTTCAGTTTCTACTCGGTGCACTGAATATTTCAAATTTCAAAAACGGTTGCTCCTAACGACTTCAACAAGATATACTTTTTCAGATAAAAAAGGCAGGAGAATCGACTGTTTCAATAGTCAGATGGATACACGGAAGCCGAAATAAAGTTATATCATTTAAAAGAAGCATGATGTGCTATAAGTGGCGCCGCCCTCTACTAATGACGACAAAATTAGAAACAAATTTGAAAATCTGGCCCTCAAAAATATTATTGAATTTTTTAAAAAGTTATTTACACATATCTAATAACTTTTGACTAAGGTAAGTTTGGCAACATCGCATTATTTTGTCGTCAGGGATCTACTTTTGCTCTATGTTGCATTTATTTCGGGATACCCTGCATATTTTGCAGAAAATGTTGAAGAAATATTTATCGAATGTATTTTTTTCAAATATAAATATTAATTTTCATTATTAAATATAAATTTTGTTTGTTTTACCTGATCCATTTCACTTATTTAGCGTATGATGGTTAACCGGGAAAATACAGAATTTTGTTGAGTTTTCTGTGTATCCAAAATGTTAAATATATTATTTGTGAATTAATATCGAATTAGTTTGGTTTGAAGGTAGGCTGAACAATTTGGACACTGGCAGCCATGCTGTCGGTTCTCTCTTCGTCAAATGTAACTCAAAAACTGGTCAGTTTCTTGAAGATGAGGGCAACTTTCTCGAAACTTAAATTTAATAAATCTAATTCGATGTGACAGTCAACCTGACAATTGTTCAATAACACCAGCTCTAGAATTCCCTTTCATCCTGTTTGATCTGTTGCTCTTAATTATATTTTATATTTTAATAGTCATAAATGTAAAAACTAGTTTCCGTCACATTCTACAACCAATATCAATCATTTATTTGTTTTGCATAGATGTAACCGGAAATAAATATGTTATCTGTTTAACATGTACTTGACTGTAGGTAAAAAAGTTATAGTTTTTACATTAACTTATGTATTTTTAGGGTTACAGAAATGCTCGTAATACCGCCCATTTTCAAATGCGACTCTTGCGGAAAATGCTTCCTAGACATGCAAAAAATGCAGAAGCACATGCGAGTACACAAGGCAAAGACCATTCCCTGCGATATATGCAAAAAAGTATTCAGCGCGAGATATCTCCTAGAAAACCATATGAAAGTCAAGCATCTAAAGAATGTTCAGTACTTCAGCTGTCATCTTTGCGATAAGAAATTCCACTTTAAAAATCAGCTGAAGATGCACATCGAAAACTCACACTTGAACAAATACAGATTCCATTGCGACAAGTGCGACAGGGGGTTCAATTACCAATCAAGGCTCGACTTGCACGGCAAGATCGTTCATGGAGAACCAAGATTCACCTGCCAGCACTGCAATAAATTATTCAAGGATCCTCACTATTTCAAATACCATTTGAAGACTCACGATCCGAACTATAAGATCACCGAGTACCCTTGCGAGGTGTGCCACAAGGTCCTGAAATGCGTCCGGTCCTTAGACGTTCACATGAAGGGTCACACGGGCGGAAACAAAAACGTGTGTACAGTCTGTGGGAAGGTGGTCACTTCTACGGTTAGTTTAAGAGACCACATGATGACGCATACGGGAGAGAGACCTTTCCAATGCGAGTATTGTGAGAAGAGATTCAATAAGCAGCAGCATTTAAAAACCCATCTACGCGTTCACACTAAAGAGAAACCTTTTATATGTACAGTGTGCCAAAAAGGTTTCACCCAGAAGCCATCTTTGAATATTCATATGAGATATCATACTGGAGAGAGACCCTATAAGTGCTTGTTCTGTTCGAGGAAGTTTATCACCAACACTTTGCGAAAGGACCATAAGTGTACGGGAATACCAGTTGAATGATCACTGTTAACCTTCGTGGCAGTTTTCAATGGTTGAACAAGTTCCAGACATCGTCAGTTTAGATGTTTCGAGAGCCACATCGCTCTCTTCTTCAGAAGAAACTTTGACATGACGACGAGTCACCTAGCTCGGGAATTGTTCAACTAAAAGTAACAAGTACAGAGTGTTTGAAGACTAAGAAATTACAAAATATTGTAAATATAATAATAAGAATTATAAACATCGAATAAATGTTTCTTTCGTCGAATTATTTGGTCTTCAGTAACTGGAACTTATCGTATCATTTATTTCTAGCGACTGCATCCCTTCTCGAAACTGTTGAACGGATGGCAGGATGTATTTAGGGAAAATCAGGTCGATTTCGAAATAACCTCGTCGTTTTCGCGAAAATAACGTCAACTCTCTTATTTTAAATAGAACACTAATATTTTGTTACAGATATCGAATCTAAAGTCAATTCTGAGTAAGATGATATAGCATAATGCCTGTCAAAAAAAAACCTCTCGGTAGACTGAATAAAATATTTAACAATACGTATGATTTAATCTTATTTAATGAAGTTAACTTCGAAATGCGCTTCCTGAACCTTTTGACAATAAAATGTTTTTGCACTCTTCACTCACGATATAGTTTTGCTCCCTCCCCTGAAACTAGTAAACGGATGGTAGGATGTCTTTGGGAAAAATCAGGTCAATTTTTATTTTAGTAGTTACTAGTAGTAATATTTATATGGCACTACCGGTTTTCCCGGAAATGACGTCACCTCATATTTTAAATTGAACCCTAATATTTTTGTTACAGATATCGATTCTAAGGTAAATTTTGTGTCACATGATATGGAACAATACCTGCCAAACCTTGACAGATCGTGCAAAAGATTCGATATCTATAACAAAAATATTAGTGTTCCATTTAAAATAAGAGAGGTGACGTCATTACCGGGAAAATCGGAGGTATCCCATAAATGTTGATATGATGTTAGAAGGAGGTTATATAGAAAATAAAAATCGACATGTTTTTTCCCAAAAACATCCTACCAACCGTTATTTATCAAATGTATTTTTATCAAATATTAAATGTTAAGTTTCTTTATTAAATATTAATTTTGTTTGTTTTATGTTATATTACCCTCTCTCGACTTGCCTAACATACATGGTTAGCAAAGAAAATTCAGAATTAGTGTTGAACCTCTTGTCCTTATCCAAGATCTTCTAAAGTATTGTTTCATGGCAGTTGTCAATGGTTGAACAACTTTTTGAACTGGTAGCCATGTCATCGGTTTAGGTTTCTTGACGTCTCGAGAAACATGACGAAAGAAGAAAGAAACATGTATCTCGAAATCTTAAGAACACTAGCATGGCGTGAAATTGTTCAGATTATCCATCGAAATTTGTAAAATAGCTATTAAAGCCAAGGTCCATCCTGAGTGACTAACATTGTACTTGACTTAGCGTGTAGTACATTTTCCGTCTTTAAAACATATTTTTGAATTAACACTTATGTATTTTAGGGTGACAGAAATGCTCGTAATACCGCAGATTTTCAAATGCGACACTTGCGGAAAATGCTTCCTAGACTTGAAAAAAATGCAGAAGCACAAACGAGTGCACAAGGCGAAGACCATTCCCTGCGACATATGCAAAAAGGTGTTCAAAGAGAGATACCTCCTAGAAAACCACATGAAAATCAAACACCTAAAAAACGTTTGCTACTTCAACTGCCACCTTTGCGATAAGAAATTCCACTACAAAAGTCTTTTAAGGATGCATATAGAGAACTCTCACTTGAACAAATATAGGTTTCACTGCGACAAGTGCGACAGAGGGTTCAACTACCAATCGGAGCTCGATTTGCACGGTAAGAACGTACACGAAGAACCGAGATTCACCTGCCAGCACTGCAGTAAAATGTTCAAGGATCCTCATTACTTCAAATTCCATTTGAAGACTCACGATCCAAAGTATAAAAGCGTCGAATATCCTTGCGACGTGTGCCATAAGGTTTTGAAATGCGTCCAGTCCTTCTACGTTCACATGAAAGGTCATACAGGCAGAAATAAAAATGTGTGTACAGTCTGCGGGAAGGTGGTCACTTCTACCGTTAGTTTAAGAAACCACATGAGGACGCATACAGGAGAAAGGCCTTTCCAGTGCGAGTTTTGCGAGAAAAGCTTTATTTCACAACAACATCTAAGGACGCACCTACGCGTTCATACTAAAGAGAGACCTTTTGTGTGTGAAGTGTGTCAAAAAGGATTCACGCAGAAGTCGTCGTTGAACGTTCATATGAGGTACCACACAGGAGAGAGACCCTACAAGTGTTCCTTTTGCTTGAGGAAGTTTATCACTAACACTCTGTTAAAAGACCATCACTGTTCTGGAACTCCAGTTGAATAAGGAACTGAGCAGAAGATGTTAGTATATTATTTAACGAGCATATATTGATGACTGTAATTCACAGGGTGAAGGTTACGACCATAAGCGAATGTTTAAATCACCCGTGTGAATTATAGCCATTATATGCAAGTAAAATACTATACTTTGTCCACGACTGTGTACTATATTTTAGGAAACTTTTTACTGAAAATATTACACAATATTTTAACATTCATAACATGAACATGACATAACACTGTCACAACACCTTACTTTCAGGTTGATATTCGTCGTTCACTTGATAAATTTAAAAAAACAAATAAAACTTTAATTAGGTTGGTTGGCGGCTCAGGTGGATTGATCTCCTAATGGAAGGAGGTACAATGGGGCCTAAGTGCTGTAGCATTTTTGCTACCCTCCCCTCAATTCCAGATTCCAAATTAATGAATACTATTACTATCATTCGGAAAACTCTTAATATTGCAGTGACTGGTATAGTGGGTAAAATGCTTGGTTTTCACACAGGTTTGGGTTCAATTGCTAACATCGGAAAATTTTTGTCTTGTTAGTTCTTTCTTGATACTGTCACACAGAATTTAAATTTGGTGGCAAAAGTTTGATTAATCATTGATCACAAGTGAATAATGATTATTAATCACTCCTATAGTGTAGTGCGTTGTGTATATAATTGTACTTGAAGAAACATAGGAATAACGTATATAGTACAATATAGTCGTGGACAAACATAATTTTATTATTAATTTGATACATTTATTTGTTTAATTTCAAGACTGCCGAAAGCGAGACATATTTAATTCGAAATTTATTGAGTATAATTGTATATTGTATACTGAAAAACATGTTGTTTTATTAATGTATTATGTGCTCCATACTCTATTTTGATGTATGATGTTAATATAATGTGCAATATATATTTTTATAAAAAAAATTAAATGATTTATGTACACAATGAGTTTTATTTTTTTTTTAATCTAATAAGAAGACGTTTTGTATTAATGCGGCAAGTGAGCAGTGTCTCAGTAAAAATTTGAATATATTGGCTATGTAACTTCCATGGGTGTCTTACAAGTTTTTATAATAATTTTAGGTGATAGAATAAGTGATTTTGAGTCGATTGAAACAAACTTACATATATACCAAGTGTTACAATATTTGTGATATTTATTTTTTTAATATTTTTTAATTTAACCGTGCTTTTCTACAAATTGACGTTTAGAAGAAAAACAAACCTTTTTAGAGCAAATATTTCTACACTTTTTTTTATTAGGAATGAGTCGTTTATTAAATGGTTTATAATAAATAAAATTCACAGTGGCTTCGTTACTTGGGTATCTAGAACTTTATAAACCTGGTTTTTTACTTTGTAAAAGCGAAGGGTCAAATTTAAACGCGGGTTTTATTTGAACCTTTGTATGTAGGTTTATTTAGTTGTTATTAAAAACTTACCTAAGCAATGCTCTTTCAGTTCTTAGGAAAAGTTTCTTGATAAACATTCTAAAAATTAGGGAAATTAATCTTAACACGTTTAATATATCGCAAGACAGTGGCGGTCGTTGATGTTTCACTGTTAAGCAGTGAACTGAATAAGCTGTTAAAAAAAGATATAATAGATATTTTAGTAAGTCAGTCGGTGCCTGAAAGTGTAACTAGTGATGTGATTATAAAGTTCGTTTCGGTGGTTTAAAAGAACCATCACCATATTCAATTGCGACTTGGGCGACAAAATAATGCGATGTTGTCAAACTTAAAAGTTTATGGTTAAAAAGATACAGGGTGTCAGTTAAAATTTTATTTTCGATATTTATAAATAACTTTAAAAAATCCAAATTTTTGCATACATTTTGGAGATCGGGAGTTTTTGAGGGCGAGAAATTCAAATTTGTTTATTTTACCGAATAGAACCTGTTTTGGTTTCAAAAGCCTTTGCGCTGAGAATACAACAAAATGTTACTGGAAAAAGTTATTCAGAAAGGTAAATTATAAGTAGGTGTAAAATTACAAAATGTTTGATGAAACCGAATTTTCACCAATGGTTTCATCGAAACAGATTTCATCAATGCAGGCCAATTTCTTGAAATTTTGAAATTCGTAATAATTTACCATTCTGAATAACTTTTTCAAGTAACATTTTGCTGTATTTTTAGTTTCTACTCGGTGCACTGAATATTTTAAATTTCAAAAACGGTTGCTCCTGACAACTTCAACAAGATATACTTTTTCAGATAAAAAAGGCAGGAGAATCGACTGTTTCAATAGTCAGATGGATACACTAAGCCGAAATAAAGTTATCATTTAAATGAAGCATGATATGCCATAAGTGGCGCCGCCCTCTACTAATAACGACAAAATTAGAAACAAATTTGAAAATCTCGCTCTCAAAAATATTATTGAATTTTTTAAAAAGTTATTTACAAATATCTATTAACTTTTGACTAAGGTAAGTTTGGCAACATCGCATTATTTTGTCGTCAGGGATCTACTTTTGCTCTATGTTGCATTTATTTCGGGATACCCTGTATATTTTGCAGAAAATGTTGAAGAAATATTTATCGAATGTATTTTTTTCAAATATAAATATTAATTTTCATTATTAAATATAAATTTT
Source organism: Monochamus alternatus (assembly GCA_037114965.1). Lineage (NCBI taxonomy): Eukaryota > Metazoa > Arthropoda > Insecta > Coleoptera > Cerambycidae > Monochamus > Monochamus alternatus. The sequence continues at coordinate 3,680,504 of CM073426.1, read as the reverse complement.
GTTTGTTTTACCTGATCCACTCCACTTATTTAGCGTATGATGGTTAACGGGGAAAATACAGAATTTTATTGAGTTTTGTGTGTATCCAAAATGTTAAATATATTATCTGTGAATTAATGTCGAATTAGTTTGGTTTGAAGGTAGGACGAACAATTTGGACACTGGCTGCCGTGTTGTCGGTTCTCTCTTCGTCAAAAGTAACTCAAAATCTGGTTAGTTTCTTGAAGGTGAGGGCAAGTTTCTCGAAACTTAAATATAATAAATCTAACTCGATGTGACTGACAACCTGACAATTGTTCAATAACATCAGCTCTAGAATTCCCTTTCATCCTGTTTGATCTGTTGCTCATACATTATATTTTATATTTTAATAATCAGTAAATGTAAAAACTATTTTCCGTCACATTCTACGACCAATACCAATCATTTATTTTTTTTGCATAGATATAACCGGAAATAATATGTTATCTGTTTAACAAGTATGTATGTTTGACTTATGTATTTTTAGAGTTACAGAAGTGCTCGTAATACCGCCCATTTTCAAATGCGACTTTTGCGGAAAATGCTTCCTAGACATGCAAAAAATGCAGAAGCACATGCGAGTGCACAAGGCAAAGACCATTTCCTGCGACATATGCACAGATATCGAATCTAAGGTAAATTTTGTGTCAGATGATATGGCACAATACCTGCCAAACCTTGACAGATCGTGCAAAAGATATCTGTAACAAAATACAGTATGCGCCAAAAGTCTTTCTTTCTTTCTTTCAGAATCAAGGAGAAAAATATGGTGTTGCCATTTAAAAAAAATCGATGACGTCATTACTCGAAAACAAATGACATTTGAAAATCGCATTTTACGCAAAAATATGTATTTTTTAAATTAAAAATCGACCTTTTCGAGGATTTTTACCAAAAAATAATTGTTTCGTTTTTATTGAATTTATTCCATACTTTTGGCGCATACTGTATTAGTGTTCCATTTAAGATAAGAGAGGTGACCGGGAAAATCGGAGGTATCCCATAAATGTTGATAACTTAGAAGGAGGTTATATAGAAAATAAACATCGACCTGTTTTTTCCCAAAAAACATCCTACCAACCGTTATTGTATTTTTATTAAACATTAAATGTTAAGTTTCTTTATTAAATATTAATTTTGTTTGTTTTATGTTATATTACCCTCCCTCGACTTGCCTAACATACACGGTTAGCAAAGAAAATTCAGAATTAGTGTTGAACCTCTTGTCCTTATCCAAGATCTTCTAAAGTATTGTTTCATGGCAGTTGTCAATGGTTGAACAACTTTCTGAACTGGTAGCCATGTCATCGGTTTAGGTTTCTTGACGTCTCGAGAAACATGACGAATGAAGAAAGAAACATGTATCTCGAAATATTAAGAACACTAGCATGGCGTGAAATTGTTCAGATTATCCATCGAAATTTGTAAAATAGCTATTAAAACCAAGGTCCATCCTGAGTGACTAACATTGTACTTGACTTAGCGTGTAGTACATTTTTATTCCGTCTTTAAAACATATTTTTGAATTAACACTTATGTATTTTAGGGTGACAGAAATGCTCGTAATACCGCAGATTTTCAAATGCGACACTTGCGGAAAATGCTTCCTAGATTTGAAAAAAATGCAGAACCACAAGCGAGTGCATAAGGCGAAGACCATTCCCTGCGACATATGCAAAAAGGTGTTCAAAGAGAGATACCTCCTAGAAAACCACATGAAGATCAAACACTTAAAAAACGTTCGCTCCTTCAACTGCCACCTTTGCGATAAGAAATTCCACTACAAAAGTGTTTTAAGGATGCATATAGAGAACTCTCACTTGAACAAATATAGATTTAACTGCGACAAGTGCGACAGAGGGTTCAACTACCAATCGGAGCTCGATTTGCACGGTAAGACCGTACACGAAGGATCGAGATTCACCTGCCAGCACTGCAGTAAAATGTTCAAGAAACCTCACTACTTCAAAGTCCATTTGAAGACCCACGATCCAAACTATAAAAGCGTCGAATATCCTTGCGACGTGTGCCATAAGGTTTTGAAATGCGTCCAGTCCTTCTACGTTCACATGAAAGGTCATACAGGCAGAAATAAAAATGTGTGTACAGTCTGCGGGAAGGTGGTCACTTCTACCGTTAGCTTAAGAAACCACATGAGGACGCATACAGGAGAAAGGCCTTTCCAGTGCGAGTTTTGCGAGAAAAGCTTTATTTCACAACAACATCTAAGGACCCACCTACGCGTTCATACTAAAGAGAGACCTTTTGTGTGTGAAGTGTGTCAAAAAGGATTCACGCAGAAGTCGTCGTTGAACGTTCATATGAGGTACCACACAGGAGAGAGACCCTACAAGTGTTCCTTTTGCTTGAGGAAATTTATCACTAACACTTTGTTAAAAGACCATCACTGTTCTGGAACTCCAGTTGAATAAGTAACTGAGCAGAAGATATTAATTTATTGTTCAACGAGCATATATTGATGACTGTAATTGACAGGGTGAAGGTTACGACCATAGGCGAATGTTTAAATCGCCCGTATGAATTATAGCCATTATATGCAAGTAGAATACGATACTTTGTCCACGACTGTGTACTATATTTTAGGAAACTTTTTACTGAAAATATTACACAATATTTTAACATTCATAACATGAACATGACATAACACTGTCACGCCACCTTACTTTCAGGTTTGATATTCGTCGTTTTCTTGATAAATTTAAAAAAAAACAGATACAACTTTAATTAGGTTAGTTAGCGGCTCAGGTGGATTGATCTCCTAATGGGAGGAGGTACAAGGGGCGCAATGGGGTCTAAGTGCTGTAGCCTTTTTGCTACCCTCCCCTCAATTCCAGATTCCAAATTAATGAATACTATTTCCATCATTCGGAAAACTCTTAATATAGCAGTGACTGGTATAGTGGGTAGAATGCTTGGTTTGCACACAGGTTTGGGTTCAATTACTAACATCGGAAAATTTTTGTTTTGTTAGTTCTTTCCTGATACTGTCATACAGAAGAATTTAAATTTGGTGGCAAAAGTTTGATTAATCATTGATCACAAGTGAATAATGATTATTAATCACTCCTATAGTGCGTTGTGTATATAATAATTGTACTTGAAAAAACACAGGAATAATATATATAGTACAATATAGTCGTGGACAAACATAATTTTATTATTAATTTGATACATTTATTTGTTTAATTTCAAGACTGCCGAAATCGAGACATATTTAATTCGAAATTTATTTAGTATAATTGTATATTGTATACTGAAAAACATGTTGTTTTATTAATGTATTATGTGCACCATACTCTATTTTGATGTATGATAATATAATGTGCAATATATATTTTTATAAAACAAAATTAAATGATTAAAATTCAAGTACACAATGAGTTTTATTATTTTTTTTTAATCTAGTAAGAAGACGTTTTGTATTAATGGCGGCAAGTGAGCAGTGTCTCAGAAACTCCTATGGGTGTCTTACAAGTCGTTATAATAATTTTAGGAGGTGATAGAATAAGTGATTTTGAGTCGATTGAAACAAACATACCTATATACCAAGTGTTACAATATTTGTGATAATTATTTTTTTTAATTTTTATTTTAACCGTGCTTTTCTACAAATTGACGTTTAGAAGAAAAACAAACCTTTTTAGAACAAATCATTCTACACTTTTTTATTAGGAATGAGTCGTTTATTAAATGGTTTATAATAAATAAAATCCAAAGTGGCTTCGTTACTTAGGTATCTAGAACTTTATAAATATGTTTTTTTTTACTTTGTAAAAGCGAAGGGTCAAATTTAAACGCGGGTTTTATTTAAACCTTTGTATGTAGGTTTATTCAGATGTTATTAAACACTTACCTAAGCAATGCTCCTTCAGTTCTTAGGAAAAGTTTCTTGATAAACATTCTAAAAATTAAGGAAATTAATCTTAACACGTTTTATATATCGCAAGACATATCAAAACACAGAAATTATCCGATAAATCTGCGGGAACAAAAAATTGTGAAAAAATTAATAGGCAAAATCCAACTGTCTATGAGCATAAGCAGCGTCCTGTAAATACCGTTCAGCATGGTTCGAAAAGAGAGCCACAGAGTGCGCTACAGTCTAAATAATAAACATACAACAATTAGTCAGCAGCAAGTTTCAACAGCTATCATCGAGGCACAATCTAGCATTAAATGTAATGATCTGATAACTGCAAACCAAGTTAATTCACCTTCTGCAGTTGGAAGCAGAAGGAAGAGACCGATAATTATTGGTACAGACTTGCTTATCCTTTGAGGGCAGCTCAGGAAATTAGTTATCTACATATTTATAAACTGGATCCCAAAAAGGTGGCTGAAGATATAATAAATTATCTAAAACCAAGTTATCCGGAAGTTATATGTACAACGCTAGATGGTAAGTTTCCCAAAGACTACTCATCTTTTAAAGTTGGTGTATATAAAAGAAATATAGGCTGCCTAATGCAACCTGAATATTTTTCATTTGAATATTCAGAGTGCATAAAAAAAATATGATGAACTATCAATTCATTTAAATGATAATGATTTTAATGTTGTATGCATTAGTGAACATTGGTTTACTGACGAATCTATCAGATTAAATAATTTAGTAAATTTTAAATTTGGGGTATGCATGTGTATTTCTACTAGTCTGGAATGTAAATCTTTAGATTTGCTGCATTATTGTGTTGAATTACATGCTGAATTATGTGCAATTGTTACTGTTTATAGACCTTCGGGGAGTAATATTTCAATATTTATTGCCCAGCTCGAAAATGTAGGTATTATATAACCTAAGTGAAAATTTAAAAAAATTTATAGTATTGGGTGATTTTAATTTATATTTTGATAAACCCTCAGATAGTGATCTATCAGAATTTATTTGTGTTGCGGACAGTTTTGGGTTAACGGCAACAAACAGAATACACTAGGATTGCTTCTAATTCTAGAAGTTGCATTGATAATGTTTTGACTAATATGAATGAAGAACTGTACACTGTCGGAGTAGTAGATCCTGTAGTAAAATCAGATCAGCGGGGCCAATTTATAAAGGTGAATACAAAAATTGAGAAAAATGTTTGTAAAAGAACTGTACGCAGAATCACAAAAACTGGTGTAGATAAATTTAAAGACGCGATATGTAATATTAACTGGAAAAAGTATTATGAAACAGACGATAGCGAGTACTTAGCGACGTTTTTGGTGACTTCATTGCAAACTGCAGTATTTGAAAATTGTACTGAGAAACAGATAAATATTAATTCACCTCGAAAATTACGTTGGTTTGACGCAAATTTACGGAAGAAAAGAGAAACGCTATCAATTATAAATACGATTGATATTACACAAGGAATGCATTATAATAATTTGTATAACACATACACTCAGGAGCAAAAAAAACGCAACAGTGAAATTTTTGGTAAAGTTTGATTGATTTTCATAATTTTTATAAAACTTTAGATAAAATGGTTAACTTTAATCCACATATTTAGTCGTTTGATAAATGTTGTCCTTTTAGTCATTATACAGGGTTAAATGAATGGTTGCTTCATGACCTTAATTTTAAAACGCCCTGTGGAATAATTTCGTTACCAAATTTCTTTAAAAGGTCAATATTCATTAAGAACCATTCATTTCCTACAATTTGTTTTTTGGTTCATGTCTTTATGTGCATTGGTTCATTTTTATGTCAATTAATATCTTTTCTATAAATAGTTTAATACTAAAATAAGTCTCCTCGGTGTTACATAAACCATTGTGTCACCTCTTTAATAATTGTATAGCATCCGGAATTTTTCCTAATATTTTAAAATTAACACGCGTCACACCAATCTTCAAGAAAGGTGATATTAATTTACCTGATAACTATAGACCAATTTCCATTATACCCATCGTGGGTAAAATATTTGAGATTATGCTTAAGAAAAATGTACAGGACTACTTCGAAAATAATCAACTTTTAAACTCGGTTCAGTATGGGTTTCGAAAAAATAGCTCGGCAGTTTCCTCGGTAGCCAAAGTAGTAAGTGACATAGTTCAAGGTCTGGAAACTGGAGAACATATTGGTATTATGTTGTGCGACTTTTCAAAGGCGTTCGACTGTGTTTGCTATAATATGTTATTGGAAAAATATTTCGATATGTAATACGTGGTAAACCGCTTCAGTTGATCCAATCTTACCTGCAAAACAGGAAGCAGGAAAATGGAGTCACTCAGGGCTCTGTCCTGGGACCTCTGCTTGTCATTATATATATTAATGACTTGTATTTATATCTATTGCCACAGAAAAGCGTGTACTATGCGGATGACACCTCTCTGTTTGTTACTGGTAATGATTCTTGTGCTGTTGTAAAAAATCAAAACCAATTAATTGAAAGAGCCGATGTATGGTTTTCAATCAACTATCTCAAACTAAATCAGGATAAGACACAGAAATTGATAATATCTAGTAATACCAGTATATCAGGGAGAGATGATGCGGTGCTTCTTGGTGTAACGATAAACTGTGGCTTAAACTGGTCTTCTCATATTGAAAAACTGAAAAAGAAACTGTCTCCTACCATATACCTTATTCGGAACTTGAAAGAATATACAAACAGCAGTACATTGTTGACAGTGTATTTTTCTTTGTTTCATTGTCATTTGAGTTACGGTCTTTTGTTGTGGGGTGGGGATTGTAGGCATGTGGATATATTTCGCATGCAGAAAATAATTGTTAGAATTATCGCTAATGTGGGTTATCTAGAACACTGTAAACCACTTTTTATTAATTATAAAATCATTACATTACCATGTTTTATCGTATTACTATAACTATGTGAAATCCATAATAACAGAGATAACTATAAAATAAACTCCGATTTTCAAAGTTATAACACAAGAAGTGGTGACTTAATAAGACCCCCTCAAATACCGTCTGAGCAAATCAGAATCAAAAAATTCATTGAATACTGCCTTTTACAATGTCTTACCACACGAAATAAGACGATTAAATTCAGTGAAATTCAAAGTAAAAGTAAAAAACTATTTAATTTCGTGCTTTTTATTCAACACGAGAATACATGGATGCCCTTGAACTTGGAGATAGATTTCTTTAGACATGTGATAATATTATTGTTGTTTTAAATTGATTGTTTTTCGTGTACTTTGTTTGTTCGCAATATTTATTATTTTGTTGTATACTGTGATATGAAGTATGAACTTAATTGTTGTTACTTTTGTTACTGTGTATATGTGTGACTTGCCACAAATATTTGTATATATCGTGGTCAATAAAACTAACTAAACTAAACTAAATATGCAGGGAGCGCATTCGCCAAAACAGGACAGCCCTTCAGTATATAATAAAAATGGTTTAAGAAATAAAGATATTTGCACTTTACACTTTAACTGAGATTTGAACGTATAGTTTGACAGTTGATCTACGTTTACGGTTGCTATGGAAACTAAGGACATTTGTTTTCTCATATCAAGGCATACCAAGCTATTTAATATAAACATTGCTTTTCCTTTTTACGCCATAACTTTAAATTATCTTTTAAGATTTGAACAATTGAAATAAATATTTAGCTTTTTGAATCCTCCGGTATTTTAATAACTTTAATATTTTCTAAGGGTTGCGTTCTTGTTAGCAAATGTCTTATTACAAATATGGTAACACTTGGTATATAGGTATGTTTGTTTCAATCGACTTAAAATCAAGTATCCTATCACCTCCTAAAATTATTGGAACGACCTACAAGACACCCGTATACAGTGGCGTAGCCAGAAATTTGACAAGGGGGGGGTTCAGTGAACAAAGTATTTCAAACTAGATTTTTTCAATAAAAAAAATTTATAATTTTTAATAAATTGAAACAATAAAAAGTAAGTAAAAAACAATCTCATCATAAACATGTAAATAATAAACAGGTACGAACAATATTTGTTACAAAAATGACAAAAATAAAATTAGAACTTAGTAGCAAGTCCTAATGTAAGGTTTCCGTAGGAGATCTAGTTCACTGACCGCGTTGCTAAATCTTGGAGAATAGAGTGATTGCAGGTTTGTAGTGAGACATTACCTATATGACTCAACCAACCAACCCAACCCATGGGGGGGTTCTGACTCCCCAACCCCCCCCCCCCGTATATACGTATACATTACTGTAAACACACAAATGTTACACCAACAACAGCATAAACAACGACATTAAGACACTTTTAAATTTGCCTCTGAATTGTAATAACTAATGCAATAATTTGTATAGGCAATCTTCAATACGCCCATAAGCTCAATAAGATAAATAAGGACGTATCTGAGACATGTCTCATACCAGTAACATATTACGATAGGGAAGAAAGAGATGGGAAGCACAGAATTCGTGCAACATGCTTATAAAACGTATATCAAGTAAATCTTTCATGATTATGTCAAAGTTAACAAAAGATTGGTTGGATATAATATATATGTTTTTAATATTCTAGTGAATCTCATTTCTTTTATGATGTAAGCGAAACATGTTCTTTTAAAATTTTACTTGGTAGTATATACAGAATGTTTTAAAATATGTGTCGGAAAATGAAGCTTGTGATTCTGTGGCTCATTCTAAAAAGAAAAGTTCCACAACACACCACTTCGAGAGATAGGGAGTCAAAAAAAGATTTTCAGTTGTTTGAAGTATCTCAGCAACCGTTTGAGATACTAAAGTTAAATTTTTGTATTATCATTAACGTTAGCTACTTAAGCGCTAATTCAATTTTTATACATATGACAGTGGCGGAGATTTTAGGATTGCGTGAGGTTTTTGACCGTAATTTATACCACTGGGAAAATTGGCATTTTAAACCACATTTTAAACCGCCAACATTTTTTGCACAAAAAAGGTACCCGTCATCAAAAGCTCTAACACGAACCATTTTCCGAAGATAGATGGCGGTTTATGATAGCAACGTGTTTTGTTATTGACACATTTGTTTTTCATCTATTGGCCGAATATTAATGATAATACGGGTACAAAATTTGGGTTCTGTATCTCAAACAGTTCGTGAGATATCGTCAAACAACTAAAAGATATATTTTGACACTCTATATCTGGAAAACAGTGCGTTTGTCGACCCGTGTTAATGATTTTTTTTTCTTAGAATCAACGATAAAATCACATCCTTTATTTTCCGACATATAATATTTTAAATACCTTGAATTTGAGCTACAGATTAAAAACTGGTGAGAACTATCTATTCTCCTCTTAGGGTTGTCTAGAAAGCGTACCTCAAAAGATTGTTTTTTTATTTTGCTTATCTTTTAGAAAGAAGTCAGTCATCGTTTACCTCAATGCCTAGCCTACTGTAATCCTAACTATTTCTTTTTGTTATAGGAATATTTTAAGCTACCTGCTGAATAGCCGCAACTGTCCAGATTGCGGGAAGAGATTCAAATCCGAATACCTTCTGCACAAGCACAAAGTATACATGCACAACGAAAAGATGTTCTCCTGTGACATCTGCAACAAGAAATTCACGCTGCTACACATGGTGAACTACCACAAGAGACTGAAGCATTTCAAAGAATATACCTGTCATTGCGACTTTTGCGGAAGGACTTTGGAAAATAAAAATGCTTTGAGGAGACACATTAATAGCGTCCACCTCCAGAAGTATGATTACGGTTGCAGGGATTGTGAAAAAGTGTTCAGTACAAAAAGCGCCGCTGACAAACACTACCAAGTGATACATGAAGGGAAAACCATCGAATACACCTGTCAGTTTTGCAATAAGACCTACAGGAACGACACAAGTTTTAAGGAGCATGTGCAGTCACACGACCCGAACTTTGGAAAAACTAAGTTGCAATGTCAAGTTTGCTCCAGGCAATTTATAAAACGTACAGCACTTAGGGCGCATATGAACGTGAAGCACAAGAACAGGGAGGAGGTTCACATATGCGACATCTGTGGCAAAAGCCTGTGTTCTCAATCCTCGCTGGCAAATCACAGGAGGGCTCACACTGGTGAAAGACCCTTCAGTTGTCAGTTCTGCGAGAAAAGCTTCACATCCAAGCCATTGCTGCGCATTCACGTACGGGTCCATACCAAAGAAAAACCTTACTCATGCGAAGTCTGCACCAAGAGTTTTTCTCAAAGGGCAACCCTGACCATTCACATGAGGTACCACTCGGGGGAAAGGCCGTACGAGTGTAGAGTGTGTGAAAAGAAATTCGTCTCCAATACCGTCTTGAAAAATCATAAATGTACAATAAATCGTATACACTGAGTTACTGACTAGTTTTGTAGACTGTTATGCTGTAAATAAACAATTAAATGAGATAAAGCGGTATCTTTCTTTGCAGTATAATGCACTTAATTGTTGAACCTTTAGTCGTAGTTAAACCTCAAAAAGCTCTATTTTTTGTAATAAACTTTTATTACAGAAATTTTTGTGTATTACTTCTCGTTTAAAATTTATAAGCAATATCGTCCTAAAGTCTCAAAAGAAATACCATCCAAAAATCACATTAGCGGTGGAAGAATCAAGTCAGAAAAAGTTGATATGTTGCTAATATATAGCAAGTCACAACAAATTCACGAAGAGCTGTAGAGTTTTATCGAGAAATGTTCCAGAGCGCCTCATTCCTGATCATAGAAATTTCTCTAATAAAAGTTTATTAGAAAAAAGAGAGCTTCTGTACTACTCAAACCGTGATGGGAACTTGTTGATCCATTGTGTAAAAGATAATTCTTTAATGTCAATAATTTTATTTTACCTTCAGACGGTTACATTCAAAATTTTTCTCTGTTTTACTTTCAGTTTTTGACGAGCCTTTAGGAATCTTTTTGTTCTTTTCTTCTTTCTTCTCTTGACAAATTCTTTTGACAGCAAAATATTACATTAGGTTTTCTATTAGATTTGACGAATAAATAACCCTGAAAGTTTCAACAGTGACGATGAAAAAATGTCTTTAAATAAATAAAAAACTATTTATACGAGTATATGCAACTAAATCATTTTCTAAATCAGTCTATCTCAAAATAATATTATTTATCTTTGTTCAGTTATCTTTTTGAAAGAGGGCACCATTTACCTCAACTTCTAGCTTACTGCTAACTGTTTTTTTTTTGTTATAGGAATACTAACTGTCCAGAATGCGGAAAGAAGTTTAGATCCGAAAACCTTATGCAAAGGCACAAGGTATACGTTCACGGCGATAAGATGTTCCCCTGCGACATTTGCAACAAAAAATTCACTCTTCAATACGTTTTAAATTATCACAAGAGAGTGAAGCATTTCAAAGAATATACCTGCATCTGCGACTTTTGCGGAAGGACTTGGGAAAATAAAAACTCTTTGAAAGTGCATATTAACAGCGTCCATCTCCAGACATACGACTACGATTGCAGAGATTGTGGAAAAGTATTTAATACGAAAGGCGCTGCTGACAAACACTACCAAGTAACACATGAAGGGAAAACCATCGAATACACCTGCCAGTTTTGCAACAAGATCTACAGGAACGAAACCAGCTTTAAGGATCATGTCCAATCGCACGATCCTGATTTTGGCAAGATTAAATTACAGTGTCATCTTTGCTCCAAGCAATTTTTAAAACGTAAATCACTTACATCGCATATTCTGACGCACAAAAACAAGAAAGAAGGGAACGTATGCGACATCTGTGGTAAGAGTCTGACCACTCAGTCCTCGCTAGCAAACCACATAAGGACTCACACTGGGGAGAGACCATTCAGTTGCCAGTTCTGCGAGAAAAGTTTCACGTCCAAGCCATTACTACGCATACACTTGCGGGTCCATACCAAAGAAAAACCATTCTCGTGCGAAGTCTGCAACAGAAGTTTCTCTCAAAAGCCAACCTTGACCATTCACATGAGGTACCACTCGGGAGAAAGACCATACGAGTGCAAAGTGTGTGGAAAGAAATTTGTCTCCAGTACCGTCTTGAAATATCATAAATGTACAATAAATCGTATACATTAAGTTGCTAACTAATTTTGTAGATTATTATACTTTAAATAAACAACACAATGAGAAAACGGTATGTTTCTTTGCATTATATTATTGTTGGACCTTGGCCGTAGTTCATAGCTTCGATTAATTTTGACAGATTCTAAATTCCTTGTATTTTTTTTAGTTCAAGAATATATCTGCCACCAACTCCTATAGTGGAAAGTGATGAATGCTGGGACGATGACAACAGTCCAACGTATAATCCAAAAATCAGTATATATCAAAAACCTGTGATAAGAACCACTCCTCCAAACTTGTCCAGAGCGAAAAAAAGAAAATTTAGAGACGCAGAGCGTAAAAGGCTTAAGCAACTTTGGAAATACTCTTAAGACAATGATTGACAGAAAATAAATGTTTCATACGATATTTCTTTTATTGCTGATGTTAAATACCTAGTTTCTTTCAAGCTTATGTAAAAATTCATAATGGTTGTGATACTTTGACTTGTGAACTTGCTTGTCTTACGTTATTGTATTAATTCTAAGGATATTCTAAGGTTCAGTGAGATGTTCCATAGAAACCTCTACACGATTTCGCATTCATAATTCTGTGACATCTAGGCTAATAAGTTAGGTATTACGCGAAAGTCATAAAATCAGAACATCTTAAAAAACCTGTTTGTAATTCATGAGCTTTAATGAGAACTAAAATATTTAATTTATCATTAATCATCATTGTTATAGGTAAGAACAAGCAGTTTAAATTGTTATTTTTTACCTCATTTTTAATTGAAGCAATAAGTTGGTATAAAAAGCTTTGCCGTAGTACTGCCATATGTCTGAAATTCAATCATAAGTAACACAAAGATATTTTACGTGTCTTTGGACAAGATAGTGAATATTATACCGAGAATGTTTAATAACTTAATCTCACTCGAGATTGTTTTCACAACTGACCGTAAATTTTACCGATTCATGATCTCTTTTGACTCCATTAAACAAGATCGTTTTTAGGTTACCCACAACAGATCGAAATCCATCTGTGGTACAGATCGGCCTAACTTGCACGTTGTGCAACAAGACGTACCCAACGCAAGACAAATTCAGAAGACATTTCCGCAACCATCAAGAAAGAAAGTTCTTCTGTGATATGTGCTCCTTTAAAACATTGTACAAGAGCGCTTTGGAAAGCCATAAAAAGGCTGTCCACATCAAGGAAGACGTATATAACTGCGAACTGTGCGACAAGATATTTACCAATCCTTGGTGCTTGAAAAGCCACATGGGCAACGTACACTTGAAGGACTACAAGTTTAATTGTGACAAGTGTGGCAGGGGGTTCTACCAGAAAAATCAACTTATCACTCATGACGAGAACGTGCATCAAGGTATCCGCCACGCCTGTACGGTTTGCAACAAAATTTTCACCACCAAGGCAGGGCTGAGGTTGCACTCATTCGCACACGATCCCAGTAAGAAGAAGATGGAATGCCCTGTTTGCCTTAAGGAAGTGTCTAGACGGACGTACAAAGTCCACCAGAGGAAACATTCCGGTGATGAGACCGTCGGTATGCACGTATGCGAGATATGTGGGAAAACCGTCACTTCTAGTGCTGTCAAAGGTCACATGAGGACGCATACCGGGGAAAAACCTTATTCTTGTGACATTTGCGGGAAGTCCTTGGCCAGTTCGCAGATACTAGTTACCCATAAACGTACTCATACTAAAGAACGACCGTTTATTTGTCAAGTCTGCAACAAGGCGTTCACGCAGAAACCCGCTCTGAATGTTCACATGAGGTACCACACTGGAGAGAAGCCATATTCTTGCGACGTGTGTTCAAAAAAATTTATTACGAAGACTCTCTTGAAGGCTCATAGGTGCCAAGGGCCCAGTTCTCCAACGTAGCTAATTATTTTTTAAGTTATACTTTATCCACTCTACACTGTACAAATAAACGAAACTGATTTGTTAAAATTGTTTTCTTACGATGTTATATTCAGGCATTACAAGAATCTAATTTTAGCTAATGGTTATCGTTTCTTCAAAGTTACCATCTACCTTAGCTGAAAGGTCGAGCATTCTCATCATCAGGATTAAAACATAGCGTGGATTTTTTCAAAGCTGAAGGATAATTCTAATTTCCAACGATTTTAAGCAATAGCTATTTGACAGAAAGGACAACCATTTTGTTACCATCAAATCAACCAAAATAATTGTATAATTTTATCAAACTTCATGTAGGTTTCATATACAGGGTGATTCAGTCATGTCATTAATTTTAAGAGAAGATAGAGAAAGATGAGTATAATACGAATGCGCGATTTAAAAAAAATAAATTCATATTGACGCCAAAAAAAATATTTTCAGCCCGCTGTCGACTGCATCTGGAACAGATGCACGCTGCCCGATTTCTCTCCCTTCTTCATTCATCAATCATTATTTTCGCGTGGTAGAGGTTAATGAATTTTGTGTTTGTGTCACCACTGTAGTTTATAATTAATAAAATTTGCTATTTGCCTAAATAAAAATGCAATTCAAGTTGGATAAATTGAAGTAGTGAAAGACCGCAGTTCTTTTACTGAACAGAGACGTGAACAAATTTATAACAGCATTTTTATAAACATTTGCGCGTATGTTTTCCGTGTGCGTCTGTGTTATTCGGTACCTACTGTAATGGATTTGATTCTGATTCAGAATCAAATGCGATTTGCATTATTTGCGAATATCAATGTACGATCTTAACTTGAGTCTGGATTCAGAAACATAATGAAAAGGTGACAAAATATAGGTATATTTTTAACGTTTTATCAAAAATTATTTACTGTATAAAATTCTGCGGAGCTTTTGAATTTGCATTACGACGGCATGGTGAATGAATTGTAAGCCAGAACTGACAAAACGTTAATGAATACCTTTAAAATGATACAATTTTTTAAAGGTAAAGGTGTTATTATATGTATGTGATCCTGAGTGGTAACGCTGCTGGACTTTTTATATAGCTTCAATACTCGTACGTCTGATCAGAAAATTTGTAGCGTACCAGGAGGGTCGTTTATGTATCTTCTGAAAGGTCGAGTAGGATTTTTTTTTCGATTTTCTTTCATTTTAAGCCTTAAAATTAATGAAATTATGACTGAATCACCCTGCATATTAAATATTCTTTTTAGATATCATTAAATAAGTTCAATTTACTAATCATTACTATTTTAGGTCACTTATTGGAGATGGTAAGCAGATGACTTGTGAAATGTGTAACGAAACCTTCCAATTACCAGATGAATTCAATCAGCATCTGGCCACTCACGCACAATTACCACACATACATGCATCCAAAGAGAAGATTTCGCGAATTAAAATTAAAGTTCAGAGAAACTACGTGCCTCCGATAAAAGAAAACGGAAAATTCGGATGTACCAATTGCGGAAAAGAGTATTCTACGAAGACGTCACTTGCTGAACATTACGAAACAGCTCACGAGAGCAATCGGTACTCTTGCGAGATATGCAAAAAACTCTTTCCTACCAAGTACAAACTGAAGTTGCATCAGCTAGTACACGATCCCAATAGGAAGAAAATTGAATGTCCGGTCTGTTTAAAGCAAATCGCTCCGGTTTGGTACCGAACACACAAAAAAATGCACAAAAACGTCGACAAAGAATTGTTTAAGTGTGATCTATGCGACAAACCGTTTGGATCTTCTATAGCCTTGAATATCCACAAGCAAAACGTTCACTTGAAGAACCATAGGTATGTCTGTGATAAATGCGGACAGAAATTTCAACACAAAGCCAGTCTGCTGTTACACGACGCGAACAAGCACCAGGATACCCCTCGAGAATGTTCTATTTGCCACAAGCTCTTCAAAACAGAAACTAGTCTTCGCAAACATCTCCGGTGTCACGACCCGAAGTTCAAAAAAACGCAGTGCCCAGTTTGTTTGAAGGTTCTCTCTGCCCGCACTGTTAAAATCCACGAAGAGATGCACGCTGTGTCAAAAGAAAGAAACGCCATCTGTGACATATGCGGGAAAACTATCGCCTACCGTTCGAACTTAAAATTGCACATGAGAACTCACACTGGCGAGAAGCCGTATTCGTGCGATAAATGTGGAAAGTGTTTCTCCAAGTCAAGCACATTGGTTGCTCACAAGCGGACGCATACGAATGAGCGACCATTCATTTGCAAAGTATGCAACAGGGGATTCACACAGAAAACTCCTCTGAAGGTTCATATGCGTTGCCATACGGGTGAAAGGCCGTATGCGTGCCAAATCTGTTCTAAAGGGTTTACCACCAGGGGATCGCTCAATGGACACAAGTGTCCTGGGCCTAGCTAATATGTATTTTCTTGTTCAAATAAATGGTACTTTTTATCGTTCTTTATTTTTCTATATATATATCCTTTGACACTGAAGTGCGTAAAAGTTCATTATCTCGTTGGATTAACAAATCTATTTTTAGGTCGTTTTTTGGAAATGGCCTAGAGATGGTGATTACTGGTATAACTTGCATATTGTGTAACGAAGTGTTTTTATCTCCTGAAGAATTTAACAAGCACCTAGAAGTTCATATGGCGAATAGCTCTTCTTCCGCGATAGATACCAATGTAGAGAACTTGACAAGAGTAAATTCTAACGTAGAAACTGACGGACCATCTGATTCGCAGGTATCAGAAGCTTTGGAAACTGTGGACTTGTTGGCTGAAGACTCTGATGACCTCTTGGAAACTTATGAAGAAGTGTTTGACATACCAAAAGCTACTAAAGCAGAAGACTCGTCAAGTATAAGGATAGATAATATAACGTCATTACAATGTGAAGCTCCCAATATGGAAAAGGACATATCAGATTAATGTGAAATTTTCCAATGTAAATAAAAATATCTGAAGGGCTCACATATAAGTTTTGCACAAGGTATACCTTTAGAGGAAACCTTGAACGGGCGGGATCACATTGGGGGAAAATCCCTTACATAGCCATATTTTGTTTAAGGAAGGAATTCATTTCAAGGAGTTTGCTCGACCTAGAAAATAAACTATTCTTTTCAATTGTTTTTTATTTATTTTTTTGGAATAATATAATTATTTTACAATATGTACCTTGTTAATTTTTTCAGTTTTATGAAATTACTGTTCAAATATAAACTAAGAGAATTTGTTATAATTAGTATACCTTTAAATATGTATAACTCTTTTACTCAGTACGGTTATAAAAGTATCGATTTCTTAATGCATTAACAGTTTTTTTATTGAAAAACAAGCAGACTGCAGTAATAAGGTAAGTTTTTAGTTAATTAAGTATATGCTATGTTTGGTAACTTATCTTGAACTTGTTGAATAACTAAAGAATCATGTTCGGTCATAAAAAGTGCGCGAAGTGTAAAAAACAAATAACTACAAGACAAAGTCTAGTCTAAAAATGAAATACTTGTAAGAAAAATTGAAGTTCTATATAAGTGAATTATTTTGGAAGTAAATTTATTTTTATTAGCTAATACATAATTCTGTTCCTTTTGTTGTGCATGAATCTTTATTCAGAATGAAAGAAACAAAATTAAGATGCCACAGATGTAATAATTTTTGTTTGTATATATGTATAAAGAACCTTGAAATGAGCAGAATAAAATCATGATGTGTTTCCAATCTCTCCCGTTATTTGATTATCACTAAAAAATATTTATTTTTGTACAGGCCTTGGTATTCTCCAGAGATCAATAAAAACGTTTTCCAATAAACCAACATTGTGTTCTTTTAAACCAACCCCATTCGCAACCATACTTTGTAGTATTTCCCTTACAAAATAAATGTGTTTGTTTGCAGATGGGAAGGTGTGGAAGAGGTGACCGTCCAAACAAACATCCAATGCGGAATGTGCTCAGAAGTGTTCCCATCGAAGGAGAAATTCGTCGAGCACACTATGAAGCTATTTGGAGAACTCTACACGTGTTGCAAATGTCGTCGCAAGTTCAAGAACTGCATGGACTTGTACGAACACTACGAGACACATCGAGAAGCTGGCGAAACCATTCTAATGCAAGAGGACGAAGACGTAGAAGAAGAAGAAGTCGAAGAACTAGTCTTGAACTACGGTGAAAACGAAGAAGTCATTGTACAGCAACCGGCTGTGAGTGACACCAACGAGTTGTTATATATCCTGGACGACTCTCAATGTGTGAACGAAGTAGTGATAGAAGAAGATCAACCTGTCGTGGAAAGCGCCGAGAGAACGGAAAGAGAAACTGTGGAAATCGTTAATTTGGAACACGGGTACGTCATGTCTAACGTAGAGAGCATCATCGAGGAAGAAGACGCTGAAGGTAACATTCTACTAACTAGAAGAGTTTCCCTTCCAAGTAAGCCTTCCACCAGTAAGAGATTGTACACGCAACCGAAACCGAGAACCCCTCAGCCTAAGAGGCGGCACGAAGTTCCCGACTTTTCAGCAACCAATTACGCCTTCATCAATGCCAATGACGAAGTGGACGTGCCACACTACAAATGCCTACGGTGCGAGCAACTCTTCATCAACAAGTTTGTCTTCTTCAGGCATATAGAGAAGGGCAAGTGTTACATCAATAATTGCGACGTTTGCACAGCTACTTTCACGAAGAACAGCGAATTCTACGAACACTATATTGCGGATCATACGGATCGGGCCATTTGCAACTTCTGCTTCAGAACGTTCATGTACGAGAAGAACGTCAAGGAGCACATGCTTAGGCATCTGGACCAGTTCAGGCACAGGTGCGAAGATTGCAACAAGGGTTTCTATACGGTCAGAGAGTACAGGAACCACTATAAAAACAGACACATGGGCATTAGACACAAGTGCGAGGTATGCGGGCGAAGTTTTGCGGACGAGTATTACTTCAAAAGACACATCGCCACGCACGCGAAGGCTAATAATATCACGGTCTTACAAATCACCAACTGAGAACGGAGTGGCTGGGTCCACTTCAGTTAGACAGGGTTAAGCATGTAAATGACACGATTTTGCGTACCGAAACATGACTTCTAAAATTGTCGCATTTTAATGTCTAATTCTGCAATTTGTACAATAAAGCGGTGACTTTCTTTACAGTTTAATTTAACCAAGCAATATGTACAAGCATATATTTCGTAGTCAATACGTTTGTAGCACCTCTACAAAATGCACATGTTGATATGGGTACAAACTACATTATTGACATTTGGATGATTTCGATTCGTGTTCATATTGCTTTCGTTGTCTAGGTCGTAATAAGCCAAAAATATTATTTTACAGTGTGTTTCCTAACAAATCCTTTGTAAATTTGCAATGAATAATTAAATCGAAACATATTGTATTACCAAAATATGTTCTATATATAAGTTCAATTTCGCGTTAGATTTATTTTAGACTGAGACAGTTTAGGTTCTAAACATTTCTGCTTTCAGTGTAAATATATGTAAATTAATTAATTATCTAGGTTTTTTTTAAAGTATGTAAGATTATCAAAAATTGTTTCACAAATTTGACCAGCCTAAGTTTTCTGTATCATGACATACTTTCAGTACCTCCGAATGATTTGTATGTGGCAAGATAGATGCAAGGTTATCGCAATGACAAGAAAAACAAAAACGGTTCAATAGAATTTCTCAATCAGAAAGTGTTTCTGTTCCATTTTAAGGTGCTATATCACGTTCATTCGTAGATTGCTAAGAAATTAAGGTACATCCACGTTATTCTTAAACAACAAAAATTCCGATATTTTTTAATTCGCTTCCTAAACTAAGACAATTCCAGGTCTATGAAATTATCACGATGAGATTTCTGTTTCTCTGCAATTGTGATTATCCTAATAAATCTGTCCACTTTTCCCAAAAATATCAAATACGGATCACATGTGATCTATCATATACCTGTAATATAGTTTTATCTTAAAAAAGTTACGCCATAGGTTATATTTAGTATAAGTTCATTTTTTTTCTATAGTTTCCATAAATATGTTTAGACGTAATACATTTTTTTTAAATATATATTTTTTTATTTCTCCAATACATCAACAATTAAAACAAAAGGTAAGAGATCGTGTTACATTGTTGATTTTTATTAACGCTTTATTTTTTAGGAAACCAGAAGAAAACATAATCATCTTTCAACTCAAAATATTTATACCTATTATAATAAACTTTTTTTACTTAAGTTGACTGTTTTTTTGCTTATTTCTGTTCTCTTCCAGAATTAACTGATCATATACTTTTATTTCTTTATATTAACCAATTTTCTTTTAGGAAGATGAGGAAACTGTCACAGAAGATTCTAGAAAAGTATATAAAACGATACGATCTAAAACAATGCCAATTGGTATTACCAGATGTCACGCGATGTTTCCAAATCGTCAATAACCATACCAAACTACCTAGATTCAAGTACAAGTGCTATATCTGTTCGGAAACCTTTATCACCCACGTCGACCTTGTGTCCCATAAGACGAAGTATAAAAACAAAGAATGCAAGAAGTTCACGAAGATTAAGCCGAAGACGTCGAGGAAGAAGAAACAGAAACAACCCGTTAAGGCTAAGGATATATACACTTGTAAAGTTTGCTTGAAGGTATTCCTCACGAAAACAGCACTGCGTCGTCACAAACATAGGTTGGACACGTTTGACGAGACTGTTCAAGTTCCTGAAATTGTTATACCTGCCAGTATAACAAATGAAGACGTTGCTGAACTACCTCCCGAGTTTGGGAACAGAAAAGTGACAGTTGTGCGTTACCAGAAGCGACCGCCCAATCAGCTCATCAACAACTCCCATCTGCACTGTTTAAGGTGCGAAAGAAACTTCCTGGTAATTGACGACTTGAAAGAGCACGTAATAAGAGCTAGGTGCTACTCCATACGTAAATGCAGGATCTGCTTCGCTTCTTTTGAGAAGAATCGAGAGATGTACGATCATGTTGTCCAGCAACATCCCCAGCAACTTATCTGCGAGTTTTGTTACAAGTTGTTTACTAATTACGGTGATCTTAGCTTACATAAGCACGGAAAGCATTTTATGCACTTCCGACACGTGTGTACTCCTTGTTCCATGGTCTTCATTACCATCAGCGACTTTAGGCAGCACTGCAAAGAAACGCACTGACGTTTTCATTCTCCACGATACGAACACCTACTATGTTGATTTACAGATATAATTCAATCATGTTGAGTTTTTGTTTGAGAAAATTAGTTATTTGTACATGTTATTTTGTTGTTGCAGTATAATAAAAGGGTGTCAATTTTCTATTTCGGCAAATAATGCTTATGTTTAAGTCGTATTATATATATTTCTAGTGTAACCTAAGTATCGTTACTGTTTCGTACTGGATATCTGTTAAAGGATCAATAAATATATTTTCTATTACACTGTTACATAATTATTACCCATCCTCATTATTTAATCACACATTTTTATTCGTCTATACTAAGGGAAGTTTTCTTCCAGGTGTCAAACCGACTTGGACAACACCAAAGAATTACTAGCAAAATATTCCATAACGGAATCTCGTGTGGTATTACGCGATATATTGTTGAACAAATCGATAAAAATCGTTGATGGCACCGCCAAATTACCAAGTGACGGTAGAAAAAAGTATGCGTGCACCATTTGCTGGAAGAGATTCTTAACGTCAAAGGAACTTGAAAACCACAGACCCACTCATGAAAAGGAAAAAGAACATGATGGCGATGATGTAATTATAGTAACGGAGAAACCTCGGAAAAAAGCTACACTCATTAAAAGACAAGCAAAGTCCACACCTAAAACAGTTCCCGTCAAGAATACAATTAAAAACTATTTTCAAAAAGCTACAAAGAAAGTTGTGAAACACGAGCGCCCTCTGCTTTCACACAAATGCGAGACGTGCGATAGTGACTTTACATCTATCGAGGATATTAAGCTGCATACTTCCAGTGAATGTCGGTTTAAATGCGGAGTATGCCACAAGACATACAACACAGTGTACGCGTTCACCGTGCACATTCTACAACATAAAATCAACCTTTTCAACACAACTCCAGCTCCTGATAAGTTGCATAAGTGTTCGTTGTGTCCAGAATCATTCGACGACTACATTGATCTGAAGACTCACGGTATTCTGGAGCACAAAACCAAATCTGGATCGATCATTCAAGACGAACCAGAAAGTAACCCAGACGAAACCAACGGCAACGGCAAAGAAATTGAAATTAGTTGTGAATTGTGCTTCGACATATTTGAATCCGAAGAAGAACTGAATGAGCACATGGAATTCCACAAAGAGCTGGGGGGAAAACATGATAAAAAAGTACAAGAAGAAAACAGCGTTGATACGGAAGAAAGCTCTGAAAAACAAGCAGAAGATGATAGTCCTGAAAATACTAAAGAAGCCCCAGAAGAAATCGCTAAAGAATGTGCCACTCGCGAAGTGAGAATCGAGTTGAATCCCATTCCAGTAATAGAATGCAGTTACAGTCTTGCAGAACAAGACCCGGATACTCCTTCAGCGGAACCTGATTCTCCAGGTCAACCTGTTCATTCTCCAGGAGGATCTGTTGATTCTCCAGGTGATCATGTCGATTCTTCAGATAAACATGTTGATCTTTCAACTGAACCTGTTGAAGACGAGAGAAAAGAAGAAGACTCGGGCCTTAAGTACATTGTCTTGCCATCTAATGATATGATACCCAAGAAACATTACAAATGTAACAAGTGCGAACGCATCTACACATCCATAGAGGAATTCGACAGCCATATACCCTCAGGCTGTAAAATGGAAAACGTCTGTCCTGTTTGTTTGATAACTATCAGCACGAATTCGGAATGGTACACTCATATCACCGAAAAACACCGTCGATGGGCGACGTGTAAATACTGCTTCGAGACTTTCAATGAAATTAAAAAATTGGATCAGCATAAAGCGATCAAACACTTTAACACATTCAAGAACGTGTGTAAGATATGCTACGTCAGTTTTGCTACCTATGAAGAGTTTGACGGGCATTTGAAAAAGGAACACTTGAATTTATAATCATTAATAGATATTTAATATGTCAAATTCTGTAATTTTTTAAGGGACACAAGAAATATATTTAGGATATTTGTTCAATAATTTTTAAAGCTAGAATATATTACATAGAATCTGACCCATCAAATTCCAACTTTTAAAGAGTATTCTATGTACCGGATTATATTCATGTTACTTAAGTATAATCATGTTTATTTATCTATTGACTGTTTCTTAGTATAAAGGATCTTACTTATGTTTAAGTTTGACATATCATTTATTATCACTTTATTATAAAAATGTATTCCTGTTTTATACAATATGTTTTACGTAATCTTCATAATTTTTAACCTACATCTGTAACATTACAAATATAAAATAAATATGCTTTTTACCTTAAGCTTAGTTTATTCAGCAGTAACAAAATGCATACATAATTTGCAGGTACTGTCTAAAATGACAGATCATATTGTTGACTTTACGTGCTGAGTACGGGATCTTTCCTACTGCACTGTTAACTATTTTTTAGGTACGCCTACCTTAGGAGTTTGTTCAGGATCTAGATAATGGTTTCAATTTGTCCAATAAATCATTTCCAAAAAGACTTACCCGTTTATTACCTCCATTTGCACCCTAGTTATGCCAAACAAAATAAATTAATCCTTCGATAAATTAAACGTAGTTTCTTTTAGGTCGGCAGATTCGTCAGGGGAGTTATCGCTAAAAGAGAAGCTTAAAAAATACAACATGACTAGAGAACTTGTTATCCTTTTAGAAGACGTCAAATTAGATAAGAATTTCGAATTCGACGGCGACGTCGCTGTTGAGAGCGACGAACGGAAGAAAAAATTCACCTGCTACATTTGCATGGCAAAGTTTTCGTCAGCGCTCAACATGAGCAAACATAAAGCCCTTCACGGTGACAGTGAACTTGAGGATGACGCGGTTGACGATGAAGAAACGTGGTCAAAACCTAAAACTAAAAACATTTGTCCACAAAACTCGTCTACTAAACTCAGTTTAAAGCCTAAAATTACGAGTACTGAAAACATGAATAAGAACTGTAATAAAGCAAAATGTGATGAGGCTGTTGCGTCAAACGAACCTCAAAAGATTACACCTTTCAAGTGCGAAACGTGCGATGTCTTTTTCGAAAGTTCCGATGACGCAAAATTGCATACGGTTTCCAATAAATGTAAATTTTTCTGCAAGATATGCGGTAGGAAGTTCAACACCCTATACGCTTTCGTGGTGCATGTGATGCAACACAGATCCAACGCTGCCAAAAGTCACAACTCTTCTCAAATGGTTTATACCTGTATGACTTGCAAGCAGTCGTTCGACAACTGCCTACTGCTGAGAAGTCACGAACTCAACGCGCACGCATCAAAATCTGATGAAATACCATGCGATCCCGAGCCCGTTACTAATCCATCCAGAGAAGAAACTAACGTATCTGTGAAAGAAGAACCAACGGAACCATCTGTTCATGACCAGGTGCCAATTACAGACACGACAGCGACCGAATTAACTGAAATATGTTGCGAACTTTGCTATGATGTCTTTGAAACAACGGAAGATCTAAACTCACACATGGAATTTCACAAACAACTCGAGGACAAATCGGACGCCATCGTGATAGAAGACGATGAAAACGAAGTAGTGGAAGTGTACGAAGAAAAAAAAGATCCTCACGAAATCATCACTACTATCAAATCGACAACAAAGCCGCCCCGAAAGAAGAAAGTTATACCGCCAACTATGCGTTCTACTGTAACCACTACTACGTCCCTTCAAACTACGTCAACCCACAGCCTTACTGACGCAATAAAAGATTTGTTGACCCCTAAGGTTGAGAAACAATCTAAAACTATTCTCCTACCACCATCAGTTACATTGCCGAATCTGATACCCATAAGCAAACTCAAAAAGGCCGAAGCTAAGTCAAAACGCACCTCCCAACCGGAAAACTCAAATGTAGAGCTACGCAGGACGGGTCCTTTAAGCTATTCCCTCTATTTTAAAGAAGACGGAACTATTTCGACTACTTCCAGCGCAGGAATCAGCAACGCAACTACTAGTTCTACTGTATCGAATAAGGTCCCCATTTATTCTACGTCACACATGAATTCCAATCCAATGCTTTCAGTGGCAGCAACCAATTTAACCAGTACCGTAGCAAATAGTCCTCTCAAGTTTTTTATAACCAATGTCCCTTACGTATCGGGACTCCCGACCGCATCAGTAAGTAACACTATACCAACAGTAACTAATAATGTCGTAACAAATACCTCGAGTACTTTAGTTACGACTACTACCAGTGCAAATAATTTTACCTACGTAGTAGCACCTTCAAATACATTCGTACCTCCCATAGTTCTGAATGATCCGCAAAAGAACTTAGCGTACGTTATAATACCGCACAACAATACCAACGTTGTAAATTCGATGACCCAGAGCACTAGCACTGCATCGGTGATGACTTCAAAGCTACAACCTCCAGTTGCATCAACTTCTTTACCTGTAATCAATTTAACAACAACGCAGGCAAGTGCGTCTGTAACAGCAACCACTAACACAACATCTAGCGGACAAACAAATTCATTACCAGCGATCTCTAATTATTTCACTATAGCTGGCATCCCAAAGACAACTACAAGTGAAGCATCTACGTCTGGTATGGTCAGTTCTAACGCAAAAGCACCTGACCCGCCCAAACAATTAGAAGAATCGATCGTGATAGACAGCGATTCTTCCGACGATGATGAACCCGAGAAAACCCCGATAATAAAAGACAGTACCGAAAACGAGTCCGAATCCGACGAATTGGTTATAGACGAAAGCTCGCCCAGTACCGAATCGTCCGAAAAAAAGAAAGGTGAAAACGCAGGCTCTAAAGACGAAAACGAAAAAACCAAGAAGAAGAAATATAAATTCCCGATGAAGTGCAACGGTTGTTCAGTGATTTTTCAAAGGCTGAGGAGCATGCGGCACCACCTAGAGCGTAGACACGGCTGCCAACTCTGCGTGTTTAAGTGCTGCAAGGTGTCCGACCTCAAGCAGCATTACATTTTGGAACATCGCAAGTTCTTCTGTTCCAGATGCTCTATTTTGGCGGACAGCAAACGGGGTTTTACAGAACACAACCGTAGGAATCACATATGCCAATCGTGCAACGGTTTCTACTTTAACTTGTCGCACCACACCTGTCCCAAAGTTGTGGAAAAAGATAGCAATGGTGAGAAGAGCGACGACAAAATATGATTTTAATAGATAACTGTTGTTTTTGTGATAATGGGATTAGGATTTTTTAATGTTCATAAATGTATTATATTTCGATATTTTATTAATTAGATATTAATTACAGAAACTAGCCAACCAAAAGTTGATATTCTGTGAAATCTGTGCTAAAGTCAGCTCTTTTGCTTTTTGTTATTTTTCTATTGTAAAGAAAATATAATGTATAATAAATGTAAATTTTAATATAAAAGAATGAGCATTACTGAGGTCTATTATTTATTCGATCATGGACTGTGTCAAATGAAGTTGAACAGAGGAAAAAAGTCGGTTTGTTACAAGAGTATGGAATTCCCTTCTTATTAGTTTTTTAGATTGTATGTGTAAAATGTTTTACATCTAAATATTCATTCACATTCACAATGAAATGACACAAAGTTGAAAATAATAACAGGGTTTTGATGGAATAGATTAAAAAAAAATGTATTTAAAAACCTGTATATATATTTATTTTGTCAAAACGGCAAATACACATTCCTTTGAAGTTTGAATAGCATTTCATAAAAGTTAAGATATGTACAGTGTCATTTGTTTTATGTTATATCAGTTATTACTCGTTTAAGAAAGACATGCCAAATAAAAAAATTAATGGGCTTATGGTTTTTCTATTGGAACACGTTGTAAATATATGTATAAAATACAGCAGGTTACAGCTTAAAATTAAAAAAATAAATATGATAGCAATACAGAAAATATTAATTATAAAAACAATTTACACTTTTTTTTTGAAAGCATATATAAGAAAATCAGAAAAAGTTGTAACCGGTTGTATTTAGGCAACGGTTCTGTACTTTATATAAAAAAAATTATATATAAAAAAAACAAAATTTCTACCATATGTATTAGAAATATCGTGATATTTGCCTATTAAGCTAATATGCCAATGTGTATAATAGATTGATAGAAGCAGAAGTTTTGTGAACTTGTATACTTAACTTATTTGTAGTTTTCACACCAAGTATGTTTTAGTTTATTCGATAAACGTTTGTACATTCTCCTGAGACTAATATATTTGTACTCTAGTCACTATTCAGATCACAAATCGATGAAAATTTAGATAAGTGACAATACGCTTTGGAGAATATTTGTAGGAAAATAAAAGTATTTTTAATGAATCTCGAAACCTGTCTTATGGTAACGTCCCATTAGAATATTTCAGAGGCTACTTCGATTTGAATTTTGAAAATAGGGCTTTGCGGTTTGTGGAGAATATGCTCTTCAAATAAAATTGTAGCACTTCCGGTTATTCCGGAAGTCGCCATCAACTTATTTATTTTAAATGGAACACCTTATACAGGGTGTCCCGAAATTAATGTCACATAGAGCAAGAGTAGATTCCTGACGACGAAATTATGCTATGTAACCAAACTTATTTCAGTCAAAAGTTGATGGTTAAAATGACAGGGTCACAAAGTCATAATTTTATTTTCGATATTCGCAAATAACTTTTTTAAATCCAAATATATTGCATATATTTTGGAGAATCGGTTGTTGCAATAGTCAGATGTATATACTAAGCCGCAAAAAGTTCTGCCGTTTAAAAAAATCAAGATGTCAACCTTAAAATATTAATTTTAATTTATCGCCTCCAAAACCTCCCGATATCCAACATGTTTGCAAATATTTGGATTTTAAAAAAGTGATTTACAAATATCGAAAATGTAATTTAACTTTGACACCCTGTATTTTTATAGCCATAAAATTTTGACTAAGGTAAGTTTGACTACATTGCATTATTTTGTTGTGAGGAGTCTACTCTTGCACTGTATTGCATTAATTTCAGGACACTCTGTATAACATGAGTCGAAAAAATGTAACATAACCTATATTTAAAACCCACCCATTTAAGAAATAATAGTTCACAAGGTTTGTATTTTTTTTGTTTTTTCGATTTTTTATGGTTTTTCGTTAAAGTTGCATCAGATTAGCAAAGTTTACATTATTTTCGATTTTTCTAGAAAGCGCCACGTTCTATCGACTTCGAACAAGAGGGCCTTTTCTGGGTACAATTGAGTGATTTCTCATATTTTTCGATAACATTTGCAAAATTTCAATTAGGCTATACTTTTTTTAAAAAAGACCCCTCTATCCCCACCACTGGTATTAATACGCAAGCTGATTATTTTTTTGTTAGCTTTTTTTTCGTTAAAGAATAAATAAGTAAATAAAATTCACCGCCTTATATCTCAGGGACAAAACGTTTTAGGACTCATATTTATAGAAACTCAACTCAAAATGAGTTCCTGTAAAGACTCTTGAAGTCCTGCTAGTTAAAAGAGAGACACCCATATATTGATCCGAAACCTGAATCGAGATTCGAATTTTTTTTTTACAAATTAGGAACGGTTTTGAGACATAAAAAAATCAACACTGACAATTTTGCCGTTCATTTAAAAAAAAATGTTCACAAAATATTTTAATCAAACGGACGATGTAAATTATATGGAAGATTAACGGAATTTTATTGCATATGCAGTCAAGATCTAATTATTCTTAGAAATAATTCTGGTAACCGGAAATGGAAAAAGTAGGCTTTGCTTTATTTAAAAAGAACATCCCCGAAAACCTTCTTTCAAAACTCAAATCGAAGAGGTCTCTGAAATGCTAATGGGCCGTCACCGTGAGACATCCTGTATATTACAAGTATATATTTATGTTGATTTTATCACTAATGTGTTTGTGATGTTATTCTTCTGTACAGAGTGGCACAAATTTAACTGGAAATGGAAAATCTAAATATAGATTTTTAAACTGGTATTTTGGACAGTCAAACAAAATGCAAACCGTCCTGTACAGTTTAACAAACTGCCAAATTTAATGGTTTATTTTCGATATCGTAAAATAATTTTATGAAATCACAACGTTTTATTTTTTTATTCAATAAATAACCAGTAAATTTGGTATCCTACCACATGCGTTGTATATTTTTACATTATTTCCATTATTTTATTTGGTAAATAAAGGCATTTCATAAATTGTTACCCCTTCTTTTAATTAAACAACCATTTTTTAAAAAGAAAAATTGACATTTAAATTACAAACTATAATTATTTAATTAACATTATTTCCCCATACATCACAAGTAGTTTGCTATGTTTTATTCATCTTTCGAATGCTTTAAAATTATCTTTCGTTGCCACCTCAATAATAGTAAAGAATAAAATACAGGCATCTAAACTAGTTTGAACCTTTTCTAACTGCAGTAATTTTTAGGTCTCTTCATTCGACTTCCAAAGAACAGATAGTTGCTGAAATACGCCAGTGTTTCGTGGTATTGAGAGACATTAAACGGACGCAATTAAAGATTAATAGCGAGTTGATTAAAGACACAACCTTACATGTGGAGGAGAGGAAGAAGAAATACACTTGCTACGTTTGCATGGCAAATTTTTTTACAGAGTCCGACCTGGATAGACACAAATCTTTACACAATGACGATCACGATGCAGACATAACCAAAGATGACGATAAAGATTCCGACTACTCAGGAAATGAATCTGAAGAGACTGAAAGTGGTGATGATGGTGATCTTATCGAAAAGACTTCAACTGCTTCAAATATTAGTGTAAATCCAATGACTTGTAGTGTATTTAAATGTTTCACTTGTAAAAGAGTGTTGAAGACGTTGAGTAATCTTAGAACTCATACGTCGACCAAGTGCACATTTTCTTGTAAGTTATGTTCGAAGAACTTCAACAATTCCGACGTATTTCTTTGTCACATAATCCACCACAGAATCAATTTCCTGTCGTTGCAGTTCTTCAAGTGTGAGGTGTGCTCTCAGTGTTTTGACAATTACTTTCAATTGAGGAAACATGAATCTGTTTCCCATAATCTAAAGCCTTGGGCCGATAAAGGTAAACTGCCACCACTGTTAGACAAGGATTGTGAACCTAAGGAAATGTCGGAGCTTCAAGTAATTAAAGAAGAACCACCTGATCAAGATTTATCCGAGACAAGAGGCGGCACAACCACCATCGCTTGTGAGTTGTGCTTCGATCTGTGTAACTCAGACGAAGAGTTTCGTACTCACATGGATTTCCACAGGCAGTTAGCTATAAAAGAGTCTGACAATGAAGTTGATACTCGCGCTGCAAATTCAGAAGTTAAACCTAAAAGCGCTACTGTATTCCCTCCTTCGAAAATTGTCCTTAAGTCTGCACCACGTGTTACTCCAATTACCAAGGCTAAACTCATTCCTATTTTACCAAAAGAATCTGTACCAAATAAAATTCAAAACGTTTCCGTCAGTTCACACACTACTTTAAAATCCTCTACAGTTAGCACAACGCAAACTTCCACTGTACACCAGGTGATAAATACAGTTCCTTATAAAATACAGATACCGCCTCGTATTAATGGTGAAACGAGTGATAAAGTTGTAAATTTTTCTGACCAAACGAAACCAGCCAATATCGCCATCAAGCAATTGGATATATCAACTGTGTCAAAGAAACGGCTTGTATTGAGAAAAGAATTTTCACTGCCTTTAGGAAAGTTTGTTTTAACAAAAAAAGATTCCATGGCGGTTCAAGAGTTTTTCAATCGTAACTCAAAAGAGCCCATCGCTGAAAAGTCTAAAACCACAGAGATGTGTTCTAGCGTAACGACTGCAACAGCTGTCAGCGCAACAGCTTCTAATATGGTAACCAATCCTGTTATAGCTGCAGGGTCAAATCCACAAAAAGGGCAACCTGTTTTAAATCCAAACATTTTTTCAGTTAAGAGTGGTGTTAATACTACTCCGAAACCAACTTATATTCCAAATATATTAAAAAAGGCTGTTCCAATTTCTAAAAGTAGCACCTCACAACTAATCATTCAAAATAATCAGATTCCTCTTACAGTGAACGCAATGTGTGGGAAGCAAACGACTTTACAACGTACCACCAATATTGCTCCTGCACCTAGTGTTGTAGCGATACCACCAACACAGAACTCTTATGTAAACGGCTATTTAGACAAACAGACGACTATTAGCAAACCAAATAACTGGACGAACACTCAAAGCACCAGTGCAGCCAGTTCCAATCTGATTTACCTTATTAATCCCGTCAACAACATAGGAGTGCCTGTAGAACCTCCGATGACCTATATAAACGATGCCTCCAACTTCACCTACTTTTTGATGCCCCCAAACCCAACCGAAAACGTGTCGAATATCAATTTTGCACCTCAGACTTCCGTGCTTCAGAACCCTTTTCCAGTACAAGACGCGAATAAAGTTGTGTTCACCTTACCAACCGTAGACCAGTCTCTCAATCTGGCTTCGCAAAGTAGGAGTTCTCAATTATCCAACGCCGTCCCGATGCCTATGCTGTCTTCCGACAATAACTTGTTCTTCGTTACGAATCAGCCAAATAATTCGGTCCAGACGAGTATGCAGTCCACTGGCATTATCAACACGATAGTTTCGCAAAACAGTTTGCAAGCGAACAATTCGATTGGTGGGACATATTTCCAAAGGTAGATCAAATGTATCATCCAAAGCGCATACAAAGTGTTTTTAAATTCTCATGTAAATAGAACGTGTAAAGTTTTCGAGAAAATTGTTTTAATTTAGATCATAAAGGAGGTTAGAGGTTTGAGTGCCAGTAGTTCAACATATGATAAGTTAAGCACAAATTAACAAAAAAAGTTGTATGTTATGCGCTTATGTTAAATCGTTTGTTATTAGGGAATTTTATTACAATTTGGCAACGGTGTCTTGATGTACTCCTAGCCCCAATTACAATTGAATTAAGAAGTTCAAGGCCAGAGAATGCATTCAAACAAATGGTTAGACATTTTTCCACAAATAACTTAAATTTGATGTATACTACCTGTTGAAATGACGGCACTCAAACCTCTAACACCCTGTATAGCTCAAATTTATTGGCGCCTTATTTTTATACTATTTCTTTGTTAATTTAATTTGGTAAAAATACACATGTATAAGAGCCAGTGTTTTATTTGTCTTGTTATCTAGAGTCGTGAAATAGTGTTCACTGTAATTAAATTGGAGACGACCGATTTTAACTACGACACGACCATAGTACAGCTCCAATATATTTTTTTACTTCAAGTTTCTATTTCTAATAGGATGTAAACAGAGTGTAACTTTCATAGGATTTATTTATTTATGTCAACGCTTTATAAGTTTTTTTTTTCAAATTCCGTCACCAAAACTGATAAAACAATATATAATTTTAGAATAGTATCTTTGAAGTTACACCCTAGAAATTTACAACCTGTATATTAGAAATAGAACACATGGAACACTATCCAGAAGTGTAAAGAACAGAAGAATTACGACTGATGTATTTATGTTGTCAAGTAGTGAAATGTAAATGAGAAATAACATATAGATAACTTTTTTGTACAAATGTAAATAAAGTTTTTTTAATAGAAACCGTTTTTTAATTGAACAACTCCTCAAAATATGAGGCATTTTAGTTAGTAGTTTCTCAAAGCTAGGCTCATGCCCATCGTCACCTATATTTATTCCGGTTCTTATTGTTAGTTCTACAGCTGCTGCGGTAAAACCGCTCCTCAGACAACGGTGATCCCCTGAGACGTTCCGTGGTAGTCTAAAACAGACTGCATCCAATCCTACGCAACATTTAGCCACTTTTCACTGTCGTCAGTTGCGACTTCAACATGACTAAGACTTTTAAACTTAATGGAAATGAGATACTATATCTACTATTAATCTACTACCTGACGGAATTATATAAGATTTAAGGTTAGTCCAGAAGCAGTTTATATTATTAGACGATGTTACCACATTTGGCTGTAATAAGAATTACTATCTTGTACCATTTTCCTTTTCCCATATTCCAAGGTTGCTAATGTATTCATTTTTTAGACCGCTATATCAGGATCAGTTGTACTCGACAAACTTCAGCCTACATTCTTTAAATGCCAACAATCTACATATGCAATGCAACTACTTGATGGACATCGTCGACTGTCAAAAACAGGCTATTCCGGACAACATCCTGGAAAATTCTGTCGTGGATCAACTCAACGAATCCGATGCCGAGCTTCTAAACCTTCTAACAGCCGAGGAAGACTGCACCGCCATCTTGAACAACATTGCGACCAACGAACAATTCCAAAGACTGATAAGCAACGAAGCAGATTTCGTCCAAACGGAAGAAATGGAACAGTTCATGAACAAAACTTGTGAAGCACCCTTACCATCCACGGAAAAAGAAGAAAAATCCACCCAAGAAGGCTTCAAATGCCTTCAGTGTGGGAGAATTTGCTCTACGAAGAAGTTACTGAAGAAACACTTACTGATACACACCCAAGAACGTAGCTTTCCTTGTGAAATTTGTGGTAAACTTTTTCGACATAGATACGAAGTAACCGCTCACCAGAAGAGCCACAACAAGCCTACATTCCAGTGTGATATTTGTTCTAGGATGTTTATACACAAGTCTCACCTCAACGTTCATCGAAAAAAACATTTGGGAGAGTACACAGCTTTCTGTAAAGAGTGCCAAATGGGTTTCGTTACTCTAACTTCATTCAAAACTCATAGAAATAACTACCATGATAATCTTCAACTCATTTGCGACAGTTGTGGCGCCAAACTCAGCAGCCTTTCCGCTTTGAAAGAACATAAATTAATCCACGATCCCAACTACGGCAAAGAACGGTCACACGTATGCGACATATGCGGGAAGAGCTACCTAACCTCTAGAAACCTGAGAAGTCACATGAAAATCCACTCTAAAATCTGTCCTTACAAATGCAGCATCTGCGGTAAATCTGTCAGTAGCAAGAGCATCTTGGAAACCCACCTCAAAATGCACACTGGAGTGAAAGACTTCAATTGCGAGATTTGCGATAAAAACTTCGCCTCCAAGGAGTACCTCAAGGTTCATCAGCGCATCCACAACGGCGACAAACCGTTTGAATGTACGATGTGTGGGAAACGCTTCACTCAGAAGACGTCTCTCACGGTTCATATAAGGTACCACACTGGACAGAAACCTTACAAGTGCGAATGTGGAAAGGAATTTACCACTAAGAGTCACCTTATGACTCATTACAAAACGCACGATATCGGTGGGGTCGATATAGAGTACATATCTCATCCCTTGCCAGCAAATTTGAATCTCTAAATAATTCCGTTTTAGTGTAAGCATATATATCAATATATAGGGTTTTAATGAACTGAGTTACATTACCAAATATTAACTTAAGAAGCATGATGTGCCATAAGTGGCGCCCTCTACTACTAGTGATTGGAAACAAATTTAAATTTCTCGCCCTCAAAAAACTCTAATCTTCAAAATGTACGCAAATACATGGCAAAATGGACTATATCGCATTATTTTGTCTATATTTGCTCTATATTTCATTAGTTTCAGGACACCCTGTCAAAATTTGTCGCCAAAACTGATACCTTATTTTGACTTATCTGATAGCCAAGCTTACATAACTAATAGTTTCCCTATAAACTTAAATTGCCTTTACATGTTCGTATCGTAACATCAACTGACTAAGTTTTTGCTCATTTCCAACCTCTTTGAACATAAGTTCATTAACACCCTGTAGATTAGTAGCTGAATTTGTACCAAAATATAAATGAATATAATTTTAAATTCAACTTTTGTAAATATATAGTATTTATAAACTGTTTGTTTTTATATTAATAAAAAAAAATGTTTCTTATAGTTGTTGTTTCGTATTAATAAATGTTTTTAAAACCTACTTATCTGACAAATTATATTAAGGTTTACGCTTAATCGTTTAATATAAATGTATATAATCTTATCTTAATATATTTATATTAATAATTTATTTATATTTATTTATTTAAATAAATAAATAGGTATATGTAATCTTAAAGAAGTAAAAGGAGTCAAATGTATAATATTCATACAGAATGTCTGTAAAATATGTATCTAAATTAAACGGCAGAAAGTAGAGATTGTTTGAACCCAATTTACCAAAATATCAGAACCTACCCCAAACCAGTTACAACCCCTTGAAGTTGAAATAAAAAAATAATAGAGAATAGACTATTTTTATATCAAGGGGTCGTTAGAGGTCATTTTTCTAGATAAATTAGGTTCAAACAATTTGTTTGGACGTACTTCATATTTTAGAATTACTTTGTAAGGTTTATTCAATTTTTTAGCACCCCACACTACCTCTTAAAATTTTCTCGTTTTCAGGTCGTAATTGGTAATTACGGTTTTTTCTCTAATAAACATACTAACTGTTAACTAACTCAAGTTATTTTTAGATTGTCAACTACCGTGAACCTAGACGCATTTTTGGTAACTCTCGACAACGGAAAGGAAAAATTCAAATGCCCAACTTGCCTGAAAACATTCAGTACAAAGCAGTACTTCAAGAGCCACCTACTCAACCATACCAGTTTCAAACCATACGAATGCATACAATGTGGTAAATCGTTCGTAAAGAAGAAACAACTTACTGCTCACATCTTGGACGAACACGATGACCTAAACATTTTTCAGTAAGAAATTTGTAAAAACAATGTGCAGGAAACCTGGAGAGCGTAAATGTTTCTCCAAGTTTCCTTCCTTGTTGTCGATTGGTTGAAATAGCAAATTAATTGGCTTGAATTTTAGACTACCAACTGAAATGGTAATTGAAAAATTTTCGATCGTAGTGGAAAACGGCAAGGAAGTCTACAAGTGCGCCACCTGTTTCAAGACTTTCAGCAGCAAACACTACTTTAAGAGCCATCTTCTCAGCCACACGGACTTCAAACCCTTCAGGTGTATCGATTGTGGCAAGACCTTCAAAAGAAAACAGGAGCTCACCAGCCATAGTCTTGTCCATAACGCCAACAGGAAGATATTCCAGTGCGAGGTGTGCAAGAAGATCATGACCACCAAATCTGGTCTCATCCTTCACCAAAGAAGGCACCTAAAGCTCTACAACGTGTTTTGTGATTATTGCAAAAAAGGTTTTTATTCCAAAACGACGCTTACTTTACACGTAAATTCCAAACACACGGGCAAATCCACGTTTATCTGTGAAATATGCGGAAGACCTTGTTACGACAAAACCAGCTTGGACAACCACAGAGCAAAACACGACATCAGCTACGGGAAGAAGAAAAACATCAAATGCGAGCTGTGCGAGACCAAGTTCATAGATAAAAAGTACCTCTTGGTGCATATGTACAAACTCCACGGCAGCGGTAACAGATTCGTCTGCGACATCTGCGGGAAGAAGTTATGCTCCAAGGTTAGCTTACAGGAGCACATGATTGCCGTACACGAAGGCCTGAAACCCCACAAGTGCAAAATGTGCGATCAGAGCTTCGCAAACAAGACTACTTTGAGGTTGCACGAAAGGAGACACACGGGCGTACGACCCTATAAGTGTACCCATTGCGAGAGGGCTTTCACGCAAAGTCACAGCTTGAAAATGCATTTACGTCTGCATACAGGGGAGAAGCCCGAGGTGTGCACCTTGTGTAATTCCAATTTTGTTTCCAAGAACATGCTGAGGTCGCATTTGAAGAGTAAACATAAGGTGTATGATCTGCCGATGTAATTTTAAGGTATAGATAAGATTTATTTATGTAATTTTCACAAGGGCTTGTGACCCCATCGAGAAGAATTGTTAGTGTTTGATGAATCATCAAATTGTAAGCAAGTACTGAAAATGTTTAAAGTTGTCAGTTAGGTCTTTGTCCAGTTTTCCAGAGTGAAGTATTTGGAGGAACTAGTAGTGTATATAGATAAAAATATTCGTTAGGGATATGTAACTGATACTCTTCGTTTTTCGGGTACATCATATTTGTTCTTCTATAGAATAAATTAGATTAAATGACACGATTATTTAAATTTTAAGTAGCTATTGTTCCAGAAATAAAGTCACTTAATTTGTTAAATTCGTATTCTCCACATTTTGTACCCAACTATTAATAAAAAATGTTATTTTCTAAAGTCTTTTATCAATTTCTGTTACTCACAAATAATATACCTACTACAATGTTACGTTACCATATTTGACCATATTTAAAGTTGCAGACAGGCAGTGCACCAGCCATTATAAAAGTGTATGTATCAGGTACATCTATTTTTAGAATTGTTTTAGTCTTTCCAAAGTAATT
Organism: Monochamus alternatus; assembly: GCA_037114965.1. Taxonomy (NCBI): domain Eukaryota; kingdom Metazoa; phylum Arthropoda; class Insecta; order Coleoptera; family Cerambycidae; genus Monochamus; species Monochamus alternatus. The sequence goes on along the minus strand of CM073426.1, from coordinate 3,643,139 downwards.
TAGCTGTCACAATATATGACCAAATTAAGTCGTATCAAGCACCTCACCAATAGAATAAAAAGGATACAAATTTTTATTTTCCTACATCTTGACAAGATCACAACCGATCAATGTCGAATGCACGAAACTCTTGACGAGAATAAGTTACACTTCCTGTGGTAGAGATTAACAATATAAACACCTGCTTAATTTAAACAGCCAATGCAATGCATCACACAATGTGCAACACTCTGTATATGTCCCAGGGCATATACATAGATTTTGTATTTGAATATTTCAATATCTGATCTAATGCATTTAACCCTAGAGAACTTGGTTGCCAATTTATAAAAGTCGATATATCGATTTTATTTTTGAGTCAATTCACAGAAAAAAATCGAATCGAAATATCGAATGGAATCGATAGTAGATCTGTAGTTATATCGATTAGAATTCATTTCATCAATTCTAATCGAATTTGAACATTTATGTGTAGGTATCTTTAAATTGCTCGATTTTCGATTTGCTTGTATATCGCGACCAACTTTTTGTCTGTGATGTTACGGTTTATTAAATATTCTTTACAGATTATGAAATACATTTCAATAACGTTTATTAGTTACAGGACATGTTAAAAGTGACAAGTGGCACATGGTTAAAATGTAATTCTCACTAAAAAATTGAAAACATATAAGATATCCCATTTAGAAATCGAAAGTTGGTGTCGTTTATCGTTAAACTACGCCTAACTGTTAATTCAACTGAATTTTCTCGGCAATTAGATGTTTTGATTCAAGTTAGTTCGATCGAATTATCAGCCATTCGATATTACATTTTGATTTTTTCGATGGATCGATTCAAAATGCAAATCAATTAGATATATTGTTAGGCTAGGCCTAGTCGTGACCTCTACTTGATTACCATTAACTTTGGAAAGACTATACCTACTTCAAATTACCAAATTATTAATACCAGTTCATTTTAGGGTAAAAGGCGAAGCGGGAACCGAGATACCATGCTCGTACTGCGAGAAAATGTTCAAAAACAAACGTCGACTCAAGAAACACCTCCTATCCCATAGCACCGAGAGACCTTTCGCGTGTCACATCTGCGACAAGCGTTTCAAGAGGAAGTACGACATCAACATACACATGAGAGTACATGGCGACCATCCCACCTTCCAGTGCGACTTCTGCTCGAAAACCCTCAAATCCAGAGGCGCCTTTGTGATACACAGAAAGCGACACTTAAAACAGTACGTGGCCAAGTGTGAAATTTGCGGAAGGGGATTTGTCACCAACCAAGAGTACCTCAACCACGTGGCTTCCAAGCACGGAACCAGCAACCACATCTGCAACGTGTGCGGAAGGGGGTGCTACGACAAGGCGGCCCTTCAAGGCCACATGGCGCGCCACGCGGAGGACTACGAAACTAACCAAAACATCAAATGCGACATATGTGGGAAAACTTTCCTCCAAGAAAAGTACCTCAAGCAACACGTGGTGAGGATCCACAAAGACGGAGGTCAGAGATATATGTGCGACTTCTGTGGGAAAAACTTGCATTCCAAAGGCAGCTTAAGAGATCACATACTGATACACAAAGGACTGAGGCCCATACAGTGCACAGAGTGCGGTAGAAGCTTCGCTCTAAAGTCTACCCTTAAGCTACACATGAGAACCCATACAGGAGAAAGGCCGTATAGTTGCAAAGTATGTGGTAAATCGTTCACGCAGAAAGGTCCTTTGAATACCCATATGCACTACCATACGGGAGAGAGACCCCACAAGTGTGACATTTGCTCCATGGGCTTCGTAACCAAGACTATGCTGCAAAGCCACAATAAGAAACACCACGACATGATGATACTAGGTGCATATTAACTAGCATGTGCAATGCGAATTGAATCAGCTTTATAACTTGAATGAAAAGCATTATCCTTATGGACGCAAAAGTCTTGAGTTTCCGTCATCTACCATGACAGTTTTATGATAAAAGAAAACTTTAGAGCAGCCGAGATTCGCTATAAGTTGAGGATTTCCCGCTATTAATTAAATATCCGAGAATTTCGCATCCATGAGGGCAAACTTTAAGAGGTTAAAAGGACAGCAGTAACATTTCGGAAAAGACAAATACATGGTATAAGTTTGAAATAAAAAGAAGTCATTGTATATAAAATATATTAGTACTAAACCTCTCATACATGACACTGTAATTTTTTTTTCTTACAATAATTTGACGTACTCATTAGATATGTAAAACTTTGAATAAAGTGTTATTTTTCTACAGTAGTATCAATTTCTTTTTGTATCGGTACATCGCGAAATTCATGAACCGCTAGATGGCGTTGTAAATTTGAAGATGTTGGATGTAAAGATAATCTACAATTGCCGATTATAAAGCTTTTAATTGCCAGGGATCTTATGTTTTTTGGTGTAATTCTTTGTATTTATGTAACTTTTTAGGTAGAGTGTATTTTAGGACTTATCAAAAGGATTATTTTAACTTTAATGTAAGACAATTTCCTAGAGTGCACATATATCGTGAATTCTTAGTATGCTCGTTAGATTCAGATATATAGGTTTGATTCGAGATATCTATAACGGATATCTAGGACTACTTGGGGGATCGTATGCGACCTCTAAAAAAGGGTAAGGCTGTTTTTTGGTGGGGCACATCATTTTGTGTGGGTTAAAACTTGATCAGTCCCAAGTTGTCAAAAGCCTGTGTTTACAGACGTCTGCTTTAGTTTAGCTACCCCATGAAATATCTAGAGAGAATATAGAGAATTAATTCTCTAAGATTTCTCCACACTGAAAATATGAAGAGCGTTAGTGTGAAGGATTTGGTTAGGTAAAACTAATAAAATTTACCCCTTGAACTATATGTTTATCTTCAGTGTAACTGGGACATTTAAATATCAAAAATGACAAAATAAAATACATCTTTGTTAAACCTTAAAAAAGTTAGCAGATCTAAATCTGGAGAACATGGGAACCATGCGAAAAGATTGTACTTGATATGTGTTTAATTGTAATCCGAAAAAAATAGTCTAGAACCAAAATAGAACCTAAAAACGCGTGGTTCCCATATTACCCAAATTTGAATTCATGAGTGTTATTTAAAGACGCATTCTTCCGGTATTCTTTTTTATACGATATTGTACTGGAAAACTACGATTACAAAATAAAATACTTATTAGTTTTCCCTGTACCATCTCTAAAATAATCAGCAAATTAACAAGATGTAATTTTAGGATGCAGTCCACAAGATCTAACGTAACTTTAGACACGTTGGAACCAAACGTGATACTCACTCTAGGAGATAAACCTAGTGCCTGTGCTTTTTGCGGGAAAATATTCAAATACACTACAAGTCTTGAAAAACACCTCAAATCTCATGGAGAAGAGCGGCCTTTTCCTTGCGACTTATGCGAAAAGAAATTCAGGAAAAAGTACCAACTAGCAGCTCATGTAAAAGTCCACGATGAGTCTTTATCTTTTGAGTGTGACTTTTGCTCGAAAAAACTGCGTTCTAAAGGCTCTCTCGTAACTCATAGAAAAATACATTTGAAGGACTACGTGGCTAAGTGCGAAATCTGCGATCAAGGATTCTTCACAAGTCAGCAGTACAACAACCACATGGGCGCCAAACATAGCACGAGCAGCTACATATGTAGCATATGCGGAAGATCCTGCTACGACAAGGCTGCTTTACAAGGCCACATGGCGCGTCACGCTGACGACTATGGCAACAACAAAAACATACGTTGCCAGCTCTGCGACAAGACTTTCTTGCAGGAGAGGTACCTGAAGCACCACTACGTGAGGATGCACAAGAACGGAGGCCAGAGGTACGTTTGCGATCTCTGCGGGAAGAAAGTTGGTTCCAAAACAAGTTTGCGAGATCACTTGTTGATCCACCAAGGCCTTAAACCGATAGAGTGCAAGGAATGTGGACGCTGCTTCGCCTTGAGAACCACTCTGAAGCTTCATATGAGGACCCACACTGGAGAAAGACCGTACAGCTGCAAGGAATGTGGAAAGTGCTTTACTCAGAAAGGTCCTTTAAACACGCATATGCTCTATCATAGTGGAGAAAGGCCCTACAAATGCGACATCTGCGCCATGGGGTTTGTGACCAAGACGCTGCTGCTGAATCATAGTAAGAAACATCATCAAGCAGTGCAGTTTTAAACTGGAACTGCGATTGGTAACATTTATGATAAATGTTTCACGATTAAAAAATAGTTGAAAAAATATTTTCGAATATTTTAAATCTATTTTTCCTTTTTATTTAAAAAAAATCAACGTTTTATATTTTTAAATAAAATTAATAAGATTGCCATGAAAAATACATATTATATATACTGTACTGTAGTGTTAACTGTAACTGAGTACAATATTTAAGAAGGAATAGAGAGAAATAGAAAAACACCCTTCAAAAAAAATTTCCAAACTTATTCCATATTACTTTATCAGTTATCATATACTTAAGGCCCGCTACAGACTATGCGTGAATTCGTTATTCGCGATGCGTGGTTTGTAGGGAATTCGTGCATCGTGTGTAGAGTCTTTATGAATGGATTTTTAACAGAACAAGACCCTACTCACTATTTGCAAATTCCTGGCATATCAGTCATATCACGAATCGCAAATTCACGCATAGTCTGTAGCAAGTCTAAGACCAACATATTTAACAAAAATTACACTCATTCAGCTTTTATTTAACTCATTTTTTGCAGCGTCACACGAATGGACATTTCTCTAGGTAAGCATACTACATTGACCTACAATTATGGATATTTTTGTCAGTTCGTTTTTATACCACTCTTTTTTAAGTATTCGGAATTAGTATAATAAAACACTGGATTTTTAAATTATGTCCACGTGTCGTTTTAATCTTAAAACATCTTCAAGGCTTATTTAGTCAATCTAATAAGCACAATTATAAATATTAATGGTCATCAAACCAAAAAATGCTTAGTAAATAAATCCTGAAGATGTTTTAAGATCAAAACGAAACGTAGACATAATTTAAAAATCCACTGTTTCATTTTCTGAATATTAAAAAAAAAGAAATTATACAGGATGTCCGGCAAAATGTGGGAAATCTATCGTGTGCAGATAGAACAAAAAATAAGATGACAACTTGTCATTTTTCCATGTTCGATCTGCACTCTAGAGATTTCCCACATTTTCCCGAGCATCCCATATATTTAAAAAGAAATCAATTAAGAAAAACTAATTTCTAATATTGACATAATAAATAATTTTAATGGAAGAAATTAAGCTTTTTTATGAAATATACAGGTGGATAAATAACAACGTAATTGTCATAACATGTTTTATGAGACATCCTGTATGTATGTATATTTTTTAAATTATGTTTCAGAATTATCTAAATAAACAAATAACGGGTCATAAAGTTTTTTCATGCTTTAGATATGTCATACATTTCAAATAAATTAATAAAGCATAATTTTAGGTCTAAGAAGAAGAAGAAGAAAAGAAAAATCACAAAATCCACGATAAAACCCAATAACGTTAAACAGGAAGGAAAGATAACCAAGCCATTGAAGATCTGTACAGTCTGTGGAAAATCCTTCACGGACATAAGACGATTGAAACGTCACTTCGTTTCCCACAGCGACGAAAGACCGTTCTCATGCGACCTCTGCAGCAGGAAATTCAAGATGAAGTTCCAACTCATAGCCCACACGCGCGTGCACGACGAAAACATGTCCTTCGAGTGCGACTTCTGCTCGAAGAAACTGCGATCTAAGGGTTCGCTGATCGTTCACAGACGCAGACACCTTAAGGAATACGTGGCGAAGTGCGAGGTCTGCGGACAAGGCTTCGTCACCAACCAGGAGTACAGCAACCACATGGGCTCCAGGCACGGCATCAGCAAGCACATCTGCGACTTCTGCGGGCGGGGGTGCTACGACAAATCGGCCCTCCAGAGCCACATGGCGCGACACGCCGAAGACTACGAAACCAACAAGAACATCAGGTGCAAGCTATGCGACAAGACCTTCCTCCAAGAGCGGTACCTGAAGCACCACTTCCTGCGGATGCACAAGAACGGAGGACAGAGGTTCGTGTGCGACCACTGCGGCAAAGAGGTGAACTCCAAGAGGAGCCTGCGCGACCACCTTCTCATCCACCAAGGGCTCAAACCTATACAGTGTAAGGAATGCGGAAGGTGTTTTGCATTGAGGACTACCCTAAAGCTTCATATGAGGACCCACACGGGAGATAGACCGTACGAGTGTAATCAGTGCGGCAAGTGTTTCACGCAGAAATCCCCGCTGACGGTTCACATGAGGTACCACACGGGGGAGAGGCCCTACGTGTGTAGCGTGTGTGACAGCGGATTTGTCAGCAAGGGGGCGCTGTCTATACATCAGAAGAAACACAGATCGGTGTAAAATTTGTATTTAATAAATAATTTTTTTTATTTGTCTATGTTTTTATGACCTTAACTTTCTCGGAAAACTGAAAATTGTCATAATATAACTGTCAACTATACCGCCGAAAATCTAGAAAGTGACTCATCGCTAGCTTGTGGACAAGCGCGATAGGCTAAGCGTGCAAAAAGCAGCAGTTTATAAGCGCTCAGATATAAAAAAAATATAATAATACTAATAAATGCATTTATTGCCCAACAGTTACCCATTTACAGAGCAATTATACAAAAAATAATAATACTTTCAGTTAAGTGATTATATACAAAGTGTACCAAATACAATTATGACAGACACATATTAAGTTTAACAGAATTAGAAAGATAATTATAGGTATTCTTTGCATTTATGTTTTAACTCAACAAAACTGCAACAGAAAAAATCACAAACGGAAGCAATTACATTTGCATTAGCGCACATTACAGTTACTGGTGCTTTTAACAATAAATATACAAAAAAGGTGATAAAAAAAAAATTTTACTATAACATCCATTATTTTTAGTAGATACAGTGGATATAGCGGCTTTTGCCAATTTAAGAACATTAGGTAATAAGATTGATATACTTATTTCCATATTTAAAGTTTTTATCTTGTATTATCAATTACCCACGGTTGAAAATAATAGAGGGTGACTAATTCTCAACCCGTACGGGAGCAGAGAATTGCAGGGGATATGATTACCTAGACGTGCCACTTAAGGATTCAAAGCACACAAAATTACCAAAAATAAGCTGACGTCGGCTGAACCTATCACTTTGACAGTTTCCTTTAAATGTACACACCCCGTCACCCCGTGTCGTCCTCTTCACAAATTAGAATGCCGTCCTTTTGAACTGCGAACTCATATTCCGACCTCTTGATATTTATTTTTAACAGTTTCTAAGCCATATCACTATTTCGACTTTTTCTATTACTATAAGCTTTTCGATTTCATTTTATACAGAAATTCACATACCATAATTCGTATGGCACGCATAATTCGCAAAAGTACCCTTCTACATATTTTTTTACGTTCATGCAAAAAACAACTTTATTGAACTATATTTAGTGGAAAAAGTGGTTCTTTATTGCACTAGTGCAATAAAATGTTTATTGCATCCATCTGTCATTCTACTACAGCGTTTTGTCATTATGGCAAACATAAACGTTCAAATCGACGTCATATTTCCCTAGACTTAGTGTCATCTAAATAAAACATTTTTTGATTTTTGCATGAACGTAGAAAAAATATTATATGCAACTCGTACAAAAAGTGTGTTGTCCTACTCGGCCTAACGGCCTCGTTAGACAATTTCCCGTCGCGTGCAATAAACACTAACTTTTTGTACTTGCTGCATAAATAACTATTAGGCAATGTTTCACTCACACTCATATTTGGACCTCGCGCTCTAAACCCTTCATACATATAATCTTCTGATATTGCTCACTTCTTAAATTAGGACATTTATGATTTTGATAATTACATTCGAAAAGATATACTGGAATTTTTTCCACATGCGTATTTACTTCCCTTACAATTTTATAGGAAAATATATCCGCTGCATGTATTTTGTTTTATATGTATATATGCTGTAAATTGTGAGCGGGTTTATAACATCACTCTCTAGATTTCTGTTGGGTATAATAACAATAATGCAAGCAATGATTTTATCTACGATGAGTTAAAACAAAACAACGACACAACTGTATTTTGGGAAAACAGCTTATTCTTTTATAATATAGAAGCCATAATTAAAATTTGTTGTATTTAGCATAATGTTTATTTATAATAATTATGATACTAAGGTGATGTCTCACTTTTTAATAGAGGACATCAAGAGCTTTTGGAAGACCTAATTTTGGGACTACAAGTTCCTAGGCGCTGAATTTTATTTATTATTGTTTTTTAACGAAATAATCGTAAACAAAAAAAATCGTCATGTTGTGACGACAGACTTTGAGAGAGAAAATAAATTACGAAAATCGTATTAAATCGCAAATGTTCGCAATATAACGCGATTTGTTCGGTACACAACTGACATTGGATAGAACATCGAGCATTTACTTTGATTTGATATGCTTTTCATTATTTATTGTTGTATTTATTTCTATTTACTTAATTACAAATAATTTTAACAGATATATTGCAAACACGGAATTCCACAAAACAACTCCTATAGCAAACAGATAAAGTCATTCGCCAGCAGCCCATCAGACATATACCGGTTTCGAGCTTATTAGCTCTCATAGATGAGGTGTCTGACGAATAACCCTAGCTGTTAAGACTTGACTGAATTTTTGATCTACACATATGTACTTAATTTAGTTATAACACAATGTTTAAAAATTATGACTAGACTTCTAAACAGTATGTTCGATTTCTCTTGAAAACACCACGTGTTATCGACGGACAAGAGAGCCTTTTATGGGTGCCTTTTCATATTTTGCAAATCTACAATTCGACTATACGTTTTTTACAAAAATTACCCTGTATCTTCACCACTAGAATTAATATGAGATGTTTATGTTATAGAAGGATGCGGTTTTCAGCTTACGTGCATGTTACAAACGACATTTTTTTGTTAAAGCTCCCAAAAAATTTTCAAACCTCTTATTATGTATAACTGATGTGATCATAGCAAATATTTGTCTAAAATAACGATCTTATGCATGAGGCACAAAATAACTATTGATATTTACTCTATATAAAATAAAATTCTCATTGCAGCTTTTTAGACTTGAGTTCCAAAAAGATTCTTTTTAGGGACTCAAATGAGTCCGTAAAATAGCTCTTTTTTGGTAGTGTACAAAAAATAACTATTTAGAAAAAAAAAGTAAATGCTATTAAATATTCATAACTAGTGCCCTCTGTAGTATTTGATAAAACTACTATTTTAATAATGTTCAGATAAACTATCTGCAAAGCCAAATTCTATTCAAATTGGCTTAGGAGATATTTATAAAAAAAACAACCGCAGGGTCTCCAAAAATTAGTAATAAAAGGTACGACTAATTTTTTTCTGATACGTCTAAATTACGTTGTATCATAAAATAGGGTGAATATATCAGTTGGACATAAGGGTTGTAGTGAACGATAACCCCACTCCTGGACGCTACAGGATATCGATGGACTGTAGGTAAGATATACTACACTTTTGTATTAAAATGTTCAAAATGATTCGTCTCAAGTATATCAGTCAACCTTTAACAAATTCGTGACAAAACCATATACAGGATGTTATAATATTGCACCGATAAAATTCACTATATGTTATGTATACAAAAGCGAATTAAAAAAAACTTACAATTTCACAACTCATTGGGGAAAAAAATAGACGGTCAATAATTCATACATAGAAAGAAAATTTTATATATGAATATGCATCCTAAAATGTTTCATAAGAATATCACTGCAAAGATATAAAATAATCCATGTTTAGAGGCAATACAGGACGTTTCTCAAATAAGTAAGTTCCTGTAAAAAAGTAATAGAGGACTTATAAGACGCTATCTCTATAATGAAATAAAAACACATGTAATAATGGTATCCACAAAAAAATGTATGAGTATATTTGCCTGCGAGTAGGTGTATTTTTTCCATTTCTAGAAATGGCGCCCTCATCTAACTAAATCAAGCATTTGGATTACTATAACTAAATATGCAAGTAAGGCAAGTATTCTCTGGTCAAACTTTGTACATGTATTTACGGTTATCCTGTACTATAACAGATAGATCATCATGTTTATATGCTTAATTTTCAGTACAAAGTACATTTACTGTAACAATATGTTTGTTCCAGGAAATTAGACGTAAGTTAGTATTTACATCTCCGCGCCAAAAAATTTGCAAGCACAACTTAACGGTCTCTTTTTTAGGTTGAAGAAGCGCCACAAAAAACTAGCAAAGTTACTAGACCCCGACTACATCGGCCCGAGGATAAAAAAGCCCCACAACGATTTCGACTTCGGTGAAGACACCTCGGACAACAACTTCCTCAAGTTCGCTTGCGAGCTCTGCGAGGAAAAAATCGGATCCAGCGTAGCCTTCGCCTTACACTCCGTCAAACATTCCACCGCCAACAAGTACCACTGCCACTACTGCAAGTACAAGACCACTACCTCCAAACGCATGAGGCGTCACATGTGGATTCACGGTAACGGGGGCAAAGTCTTCCAGTGCGAAACCTGCTCCACCGTGTTCCCCGAGTGCATCCAGGCCATAGAGCATAAGAACTTCCACTCGGGTGAGATGCCCTACAAGTGCGAGACTTGTGAGAAACACTTCATGTTCTCCTGGTTACTTTTTACCCACCGTCGCCTCTTCCACTGGGACTCCAAGGGCGACACAGGGCCGTTCACCTGCGACACCTGCAACGGACAGTTCGGCACGCGCTCTGGTTTGCGCAAACATATCTTCAGGAAGCACAACAGCGTGCCCAAAGAGCCTACCCTCTGCGATATATGCGGGAAAAGTCTGGCGAATAACGAAACCCTTAAGTTCCATAAGAGGACGCATACGGGTTACAAGCCGCATATCTGTAGCACTTGCGGAAAGAGCTTCTGCAAGAAGGGGTTGTTGGTGGAACACGAAAGAGTGCACACTGGCGAGAGACCCTTTATTTGTCAGTATTGCAAAAAGGGATTCTCCCAGAGGGCGCCGTTGAAGATACATCTGAGGATCCACACGGGGGAGAGGCCCTACGTGTGTAAGTTTTGCGGGAAGGGGTGCATCTGTAAGAGCGTGCTGGATGCACATTTGAGAAATTGCTCCGGAGTTATTATACCCTAGGGAATTAGTGTTAGTCTATTGTATATATTTAAATTTACTTGTCATACTTAGAAATTGTCACTCATTTTATGTTATTTAATAGAGATGTAGCAATGTGGCGTAAAGCCTATTTGGCAATTACTTTTACTGGTTTTGTTGATGCAATGGTAAAAAATGCTATGAATGTCTTCACGCTTGTTATAACTAGGGCGCAGACCTTAATTTCGTTTCATGTTACCAGTATAATCGACCATATTTGATTGAAAAAGATTTGCCCTTCAGTAAAAACGCACAAAACTGTTGAAAAGTCCCAAATATTTACGTATACATGAAGTTAACTCAAAATAGTCGAGAGTTATTAAAGAAAATATAATTAAATTTTTTAAATTTCACATCCTGTATTCATAGGAAACTTTTTGCTTAAAATTGAACGTAGAATAACATACTGAAGTATGTACATCTCCTCCTGAAACACCATGTATAAGCTATAAAAATCGCGCATATTTTGCCTGCAAACCTGCACGACTTCATATACTTGTTCAGCATGGACCAGCTACTTCTGGTGCAGGTGATGTTCGTGCCAGACGTTTTTAAGTAGTAGTTGAGTGTAGCTCGGAATAAGAAATTTTTATTTTAGCGGTGTTGTATGAAAAAGATGAAGGAGAAGAAGTCAGAAAAATGAAAAAGTTTTAGGTTCACCCTATCAATAAAAAGACAGCTGTAAGGTGAATTTCACCATTTATTTTATGATCTGGAGAGAGACCAACGAATTTGTTTTCAGTATTTCCAAATGTCATTGAGTTCTTGAATCGTCCTGGCCTACAGAACCAAAACACAATGTTTTGCAGAACAGTGTCATGTGACGAAAGACTTGCAGTTTATTTAAGGTAAGTAGATAGAGGTTGTTGATAAGCGAGGATGCCCGACAGTTCAGCGATATATTCACAACTTAACTGGTCGATATAATTTGAAACCAATCCCGACTTTTGTGGCAAGCCACCGACGCAACCTACATTAACCGTCGTTGCAGGTGCTGGTCTAGTGTGCGATGCACTTTAAATAACATGGTAACCTTCACAAGCAGGCTTTGCAGGTATGTGCTGGCATAATGTGTGCGATCTTTAAAAAGTCTCCACCGTATGATCGTAGTTCCAGAAGGACTAACAGGAAAATAAGGAATATAATAATTCTAATAATCAGTCTATTCTATTAGTTTAGTAACCATATCATCAGACCTTGCGTCAGATCCGGTAGTTCTGACTTTTTGCTAAAATTGGTCCAATGAATAAACTAAGTTCTTCCCTTCCATCCATGTCAAAAATTCTGAAAAAAATATATTGTTGCAATTCGGTCGAAACCAGATTTACAAAAACCTTTACAGGGTTTCCGGAAATTATGCGTCAAAACTGGTGTGAGGTGATTCCTCACAAAAAATTAGGGTCAGAAAATCCTATAACAATTTTTTGAAAACTCAATATTAACGGAGATACAGAGTGTTAAATTTAAAATTATATTTTCGATATTTGTAAATAACTTAAGAAATCCAAATATATACATAAAATTTGTAAATCGGGTGTTTTTGCGGACGAGAAATTCAAATATGTTTCTAATTTTGACGTCACTAGTAGAAGGCGCCACTTGTGGCACATCATGTTTCTTTTAAATGACAGAACTTTTTTGCATTTTAATGTATCCATCTGACTATCCAAACAATCGATTCTCCTACCTGTGTTATTTGAAAAAGGTATACCTTGCTGAAGTCGGTAGGCGTAACCATTTTTGAAATACTCCTATTTGAAATGCTCAGTGCACCGAGTAAAAACAGTTTTGGTTTCAGCAAAATATTACTTGAAAAAGTTGTTCAGAATCGTAAATTATGGAGACATGTAATATTTCAAGATTTTACATAGATTTCATCAAAGCAGGCCGATCATTTCGAAATTTTGCATGTCTCCATAATTTACCGATCTGAACAACTATTTCAAGTAACATTTTGCTGTATTTTCAGTAGAAAAGGCACTTTAACTGAAACCAAAACAGTTTTTACTCGGTGCACTGAATATTTCAAATAAGATTATTTCGAAAACGACTTCAATAGGGTATACCTTTTTCAGATATAACAGGTAGGAGAATAGATTGTTTCAATAGTCAGATGGATACACTAAGCACAAAAAAGTTCTGTCATTTGAAAGAAACATGATGTACTACAAGTGGCGCCCTCTACTAGTACCGTCAAAATTAGAAACATATTTGAATTTCTCGTCCACAGAAACCCCCGATTTACAAATTTTATATAAATACCTATTTGGATTTCTTAAGAAGTTATTTACAAACATCGAAAATAAAATTTTAACTTTAACACCCTGTATCTCCGTTAATATTGAGTTTTCGAAAAATTGTTATAGGACTTCGTGTGACCCTAATTTCTTGTGACGAATCACCTCCTGAAGCCTTAACGCATAATTTCCTTACACCCTGTATATCCAAAACCGTCACAGCACAATATGATTCAATTTAGTATACACAGTATAATAAATTAACACTACCTATTAAAAAGGAATTATTTATTAAAACTTCTTAAACTTCTAAATATACTAAAAAAGACATATTGTGGAAAATAAAAGAAACCAAAAAATTTTATTGTGTTGACTAGAAAATCAATTAAAATAAAATTGATAATATAGATAATCATTTCGTTTATTTTTTTTAAATTTTATTTTAATCGATTCTCTAATCACCACAATAAACGTGATGTCTTTGTTTTCTCAGTTATCTTTTAGAAGATATAAGTTTTGATAAATATATCGTATTTTTAATAACTACTATTAATTACAACTGGTACAATAAATTGAAAAATATTGTGTTTTGGGTAGATAGGTTTTTGTAACTCTGGCGCTAACCGAATTACAAGAATATGTATTTTAATTTTGAATACATTTTTTGTAATTTAAATAATCGTTTATATGTCTCATTTTGTCTCATAACATCTCTAATATAATAAGTAAAAGGAACAAAACATGTTCTGATATATATTATTTTCAACATTTTTGACATGGATGGAAGGGAAGAAGTTTATGGTCATGAGACCTTCAAACAAGGCTTCGATAATGTAACACAAAAATAGGGCTAGTAATGAGAATTATGGAGAATGTAAGAGGGTGGGGTTCATCTGTAGGTCTCCTTAAACCTATTCCAGCGTCCCTTGGAATATGGGGGAAGGGGTCAATTACTGAAGATAGGTTTACAAACTCGAAATCCCTACAGAACCATAAAATATGGATTGCTAAGAATTTCCGAGTTCGAAAAAATTTATTAATTTTGATAAGTTATATTTTAGAACTACTATTGGGTTTACAGATACTGTTTTAGGCTCAAATTTGCAAAGTTTACCCTACTTTTGGCGTAGTTGTAATAGAAAACTAGTACTTCAGGTTTAAAATTGCCAAAAGCTGATGAAAGGTAGAAAATTTCGTGAATTTTGTATTTTTTTTTTTTGGATTTGTGACAATGTAGCATTCGGTGCCCAAGGCCGAAAACCTGAATTATTCATCACAAGCAACTCATAAAAAAAATAATAGCTACTAGATCTGACACAAAGTCTCCCCTCCCCTTTTCAAGTGACAGTTGATAGTTACTGGACTATATTGATAGAACTGAGATTTGACATTGCATTATTACATGCATAGCTATTATAAACCTACTCACCTTGCCACCCCACTGTGATGTCATCCATTTCTTTTTATTTACTAAATGGCCGCGCTCTAGTTATAACAAAAATTTGATATCGTTTCAAAAACCAACATACGAAAGTAGACTAAACTTGTCTGTCAAGTGTATTTAATTTTTCATTAAATTTATATAAAAAATTATAAAACATAGTTGTCTCTCACAAAAACTGCAAGTTTGTCGCATTTGCAAATATCCGGAATTTTAAGCTCACAATGATTTTATTTGGTAATACCACATTAAAAACATATCTGAAAAAATGTAGTTTAGGGAGCAGTCAAACTTCTTGGCCAAAACCTAACGGTGAATTCTACATAAATTACAATTTGGACAAGGTTTTTAATAGCACCCTGTATGATATAATAAAAAATTTCACAAGTTACCAGCAAAATGTAAAATACTAGCAATTTATACCTGAATTAATGTAAAACTTAATTTGTTTGTAAAAGATGGTACCTAATTGAAACAGAAGATAGCAAAATATGTCTCATTGATTAGAAAAATTTTTCTTAATGACAATGCAGATTGACGATATCAAACAAAAATCTTGCAGAATCTATTATCCCAAATGCCATCTTTTACTAATCATTTTCAGAGCCATACTTATAGAAAACTTTACTATCTTCTGTTTCAGCTTGACACAATTTTTTAAAAACACCTGATAACTTATTTTCGTTCTGAAGAGAATGTTTTTAATACAAATTTCAATATTTTATATCTGTTATGTATTAAAAATATAGGAATAATTAAACCACAGTTGTTTCTATTTGAACCGTTTATTTCTTCCAATAATTCACACGCTATTCCGTACATGTCCCAGTAGGCGACTAACCAAACAACGAAGTATAGATTACTAGGACTGTCAAACCATTGACAGACGACGCTTGTGACCACTCATTACTTGTAGATAGTAGTATAACTTGCCTTGTAGGTATGTACATAGAGACGAACATAGCCTTACCAATAAATTCCGTCAAGCTAACGTACTCACATCGGTTTTGTTTTAGGTTTTTCGACTCGTCGATCTTAAACAATCTAATATACGGCCCAGGAATCTCCATAACTCCCGTGAAGCAAGAGATTTGCGACTACACTGCCACCAATTCCGACAGGTTCAATCCGTTTAATGGGTTCAACGGTTACAACCCATTCATGAGTCAGTTTATCGAGAACGAGATGAAACTCAACGCCAAAATGAATTCTCCTAGCGCGGAGCCGGAGATACCGCAACCTGCTAATACAGGTAACATACTAGACTGCTTGAACAAGACTAATAAACCCAAAAGGAAGCCCGAAAAACCAAAGAGCACTTCGGATAGGAACGCACCGCAACCTCCTACTCTAGACGAACCCATTCACTGTGAGACTTGCAACGACACATACAAGAACAACGTAGCTTTCGCGTTGCACTCGATTCAGCACACCCAGGACGATAAATACGAGTGCCATTTGTGCGACTACCGGAACGCTTCCAAGTACCACATCGAGATGCACATAAGGGCCCACGAGGGTACCACCAAGTACAAATGCGAGATTTGCGGCAAGGCCTTCACCGTGAGCACCCACGCAATAGAACACAAGTACTTCCACACCGGAGAGAAACCCTTCCAGTGCGAGATCTGCGGGAAACACTTCATGTTCTCCTGGTTCCTGACCTCGCACCGCAGGACCCAGCACTGGGAGATCATGACGGGCAGCCCCCTGGTGAAGTACGACTGCACCATCTGCAACAAACACTACACCTCTTCCACGGGCCTCAAGAGGCACAACCTCAGCAAGCACAACTCCTCCGGTATCGACCCTTCAGTGCTGTGTGACATCTGCGGGAAAAGATTGTCAAGCAAGGAGAAGCTGAAGTTTCACCGGAGGATCCACACCGGGTACAAGCCCTTCTCCTGCGAGGTGTGCACCAAGAGTTTCTCCAGGAAGGAACAGCTGAAGGAACACGAGAGGGTGCACACCGGGGAGAAGCCCTTCATTTGCAAGTACTGCGGAAAGGGCTTCACCCAGAGATCGCCGCTGAGGATACACGAGAGGACGCACACGGGAGAGAGGCCGTACGTGTGCATGATCTGCGGCAAGGGGTTCATCTCGAAGGGAGTGATGGACACGCACATGAAGACCTGTTCGGCAGCGCAAATCCACTATAATTAATCAGTAGGTAATTAATAGAGTAGTAGAGTACTCCAAGTAAATGTTTTGTTATTCTTATTTTTTGAATTACTACACGCCGCCATTTTGTCATTAAATTCCAGATGGTAAAATGGCGATCGTATTTGAAAGGCATTGCCAACGCCATCTATGACGTGCGTTGTGAACTATAAGACTTCGGAAAGAGACACCAGATGGCGTACACAATTTCTTTGATTTTCCATTTACTCCATTTTCTTGAATGACGCTCTAATCTTGGTAATAATTAAGAAAAGATGTACAGGGTTTTTGTTTATAATTTGGCACAGGATTTAGGTTTTATCAGAATTAGGAAAACATGAGATTTAAGGCTTTTTGCATATGTTCTACACTCGTTAAAATAAACAAACTATGCAAAATGTGTAACAACAACAGCAACTTTTCGATTAGCGTTTTCTGTATATTTTAAATATGAACATGGCACTTTCTTAAAATTACAGACATAAACTTAATGATTGGTGTATCTATAGCAAATGAGATTTGACCGAAGAAATTTATGTCGTAATTCTATAGCAAAATCCAAATGTGCATTATGTTTCAATTTAAAAAGTTGAAGGTAGTTGTGTTTTAACACTTTTTACATATATTTGTTTAGAGACGTATGTTTAGACAAACGTGTTTTCTAATTTTCATAAAAACTGAAAACTCAAAAATGTGTCAAAATATAAAAAATTTTCAGAGAAATGTTAAATTCCACTGTAATTTGTGGCCTGTTGATGATGCCTACGGAAAAAGCAAAAAAGAAACTTTGTTGGCTATTTTCCACAAAGAATTAATTTCTTTATAAAAAAGGCAATCGAGCACTTCATTCCAATGGTAAATATATGTATTAATTGTACATGGTGTTTACTAAAGAATGGCCCATAACTTCAGGCTAACTTTCTGGAACTGAAATAAGGTGATTTAAATCATCTTACCTTAGTCAAAAACCTTTTTTTATTTATTTTTTTCCATAATTTATTCCTTGGGTAATCGTATTCAAGTTTTGTACAAGAAGGTTGGTTTTGTACGATCCATAGGAATATGTGATTGATTTTTGTGTTAAAAGGCGTTCTGAGCGGCCTGTGCCACTGTATTTTTTTTTTCAGATTTTTTTTTTTCAGGGAGAAACAATTTTGGGAAATGATTAGTTATTTTGAAACAGCATTCTATTAGTTTAGAACGGCTATACTCATTACATGTCGTCACGATGCACTATTTTAGAGAAAACTGCATTTAAAGTTTGTTGTATTTGTATGAATTATTCTACAATCAGGGATACTTGTTAAACAGTGGAACATTCTTTAAGGAGCTTCCTTACGAAAATAAAGTAGGTAATTTAAGTTACCTTAGTACAACTTTTCTGCCTTAAGAAGTTATAGGTCTGAGAGATAACTTCTTGAGGAAGAAGTGTTAAGGTAAGTTAACTTAAATCACCTTATTTTCGTGCAAGGAAGCTAGTCTTAAAATATTGCCCACCGTTTAATGAATACCCGACATGTAACATGTATAACTTTTTTAGAACTAATAGAATGTTGTTTCAAAGTAACTAATTATTTTCAAAAAATCTCCCTCTAAAAAAAATCTGAAAGAAAAAATACAGTGGCACAGGTGTTCAGAACGACTAGATATTTAACACAAAAATCAATCAGATATTCCTATGTATCATACAAAAAACGTTTTTCTACAAAATTTAAATACGATTATCCAAGACGTAAATAAATTATCGTAAAAAAGTTCTACTCGGACCTACAACTTCTTAAGGAAGATTGTAGGTACTAAGATAAGTTGATTTAAATCACTTTATTATCGTCCAAGGAAGCTAGCCTATTATTTAATAAACATTCTGTATATGGAACACCTCGTCTATCATAATAGATCTAGCATATCTATCTCAGGAATGCAATACTTTTTTTATAAGAACTATTGAATTTTTTGTAAAATATCCAATAAAGCAATTTTGCTTTTCTGAAATCTTCAAAGTCCACAGAACGTAAATTATCTGTGGTAACACTATTTCATATCACATTAAGATTTCTAAGGGTTGTTATTACTCATAAAATATATATTTTATTATTTCTGAAAATAGTACTCTACTACAAAATACTCCAACTTGCAGCAAACATTTTCATCGCCCCAGTTTATTTACTACCTATTAACTAGTAGGTACATGAGAATTTATCAGAATTTTGCTCCAGGTACGAGTAGCTAGACTGACATGAAACGTATTATTTCGATTATTACTTTTAATATTATTAGGTACTCTTTGGAATTGTTGTTGATTGTTTAGATTTGTATTATGTTCGATGTCGTGTCTAAAGAGGGATCAGGAAAATACTCAAATGAAAGGTTATTTTGTTATAAGTACAAGATGTCAAAGTTTGTTTCCGTAGAAAAATATTTTGTTTTTCGATGCTGCTATATCTAGATTCTGTGAAATAGTTGCAACAATTATTGTATGATATCAGATACATAATAAAATGATTACATAATCCGTTTACTTGTTACTTTTTTTTTTAGACGAGGGTAGTTGAAGAGGGTAAGTTGATACATATAATTTTTTGTTTAATGTTTTAAATGTTTTCATTTTTAGGGACCTGTATACTGGGTCAGCTGGAAGGGAAGGAATAAAAGGTGTGAGAGATGTAATAGTAAAAGGTCGTCCTTCACTCATCTGTTTACCAGATGAAAAGTATTGTTTATCAAACATAAGAGGTTTCTTTTTGCAGCAGTTGGAAACTGTTTGAAACTATCAGAAATGTCCGTTCAACTATTTATTGCGTTGCGTTTAACGCGTTCTCAACTAATCTGGTACGTAAGAATCTCATAGTCCTTCTAGAAATTTCTCTCACCCACAAGCCTGGTTCGTGTAACCCAACAATCTGTTCCCTGTCAAAATAGCTGAGCTGGATGCCCAAATATACGTACTTTAGACATAATCATGTATAAAAAAATGTCGTGTGCAACAAGCTTCACAACACAAATGTGACCAGATATTTTTAAAACATGTTATCAAAGTACAACCTATTCTCCAAAAAAAAAGACTTAACAGATAAACCTGAAAATTTAATCAATTTCTACTTTCACTGAGAGAAGTCAACATGCAAAAAATTCAAAATAATCTTTGTCACGGATTATACAGTGTGTACAATTAAGGCGGCACCATATGGGGAACTTTTTTATTATTGATTTTATGAAAAAAAGTTATTCTTGATAAAAAGTTCTGCATGGCCTAACATCCATAATGAAGTAATCAAATTTCATTTTTTTGTAGTCGGATACGAGGTATGTCAAAAAATGAATGACAATTTTGCTCAAGAGTAAAGTACCAAGATAATATTATCCATCTACCATTAAAAAACAGATATTGTTATTTTTACAAACTTCTCTGTATTAGCATTGATAATTTACGTCTAGAGATCGACATTAAATGTAGGATGCACTGACTGATCGAAGTAAAGCAAGAATATCTTTTGTGTAGAATTGTTCAAAATGTTGAATTTTTTTATCTGACAGCCAAAATCTTGTGATATGAAAAAGTTAAAACGATATTTACCCAGAGTTCCCTCCCCCAGTTTGGCACGCCGATGATTATGCGGAATTATTTTTAAAACATTCAATTCGCTATCTAAATGTGATTCTCAGTTTCAGATTTGATTACTTTATCTCGATACGTTTTGAAAATATTTGAAATAATTTAAATTTTAGCGGGTTTTCCTTTAAGGGGTCTTTACCGACCTTTCTTTCTTTTTTTTGGTCCACAGTTTATTTTTGGCAGCTAATTTTGGGACACCCTATATATAAGTGACTATAATAGAAAAAAAATAATTACAGTATCTTTAATTAAGAGTAACCATGAACATATTTGATTAGGCAACCCATTTGCGATATATTTGTTAGCAGATTATGTTTGAGATAAAATATTTTTAATCCGGTAAGCTAGGAGATGAGTAAAGGACGACCTTAGTTTGGATCTGGTGTTATAAGTGTTCTCAGATACTGTGCAGGATGTAGAGACTACCACACCGCTATCCCAAAGGTCGCATTGTTAAGGACACATGAACGTATATTTTCAGCCATCGTCATCAAAGGATTGTCTAAACTATATCTTTAATTAATAAACATGTACTTTCTACATTTTTCTGTTGATACTTCTTTGTAAACTCTCGGTAGGGGCAGGATGCTTATAGATAAAACCGTTCTCCTTTGTTGACCCTTGCCCGACGTATAAAAGATTACTGATATTCTATTTTCAGGTTCAAGTTGAGCCCTGTTTGGGAACCCGAGGACGAGAAGCCCAAGAAGAAGCGCAAGACGCGCAAAGTCCGCAGAGACAATGAGAAGAAGGTGCGAAGAAAAAAGGTAGACATTGTTCACCCGCCTCCCATCGAGCTGGACGAACCCATTCAGTGTGACGTATGCAGCGATACTTATAAGAATAATGTAGCATTCTCCCTACATTCCATCAGTCATAGCGAAGATGGTAAGTACTCTTGCCACATATGCAACTATCGAAATGCTTCCAAGTACCACATTGAGATGCACGTGAGAGCGCACGAAGGTACGACCAGCTACAAGTGCGAAATTTGCAACAAAGCCTTCACGGTGAGCACGCACGCCATGGAGCACAAGTACTTCCACTCTGGAGAGAAACCCTTCCAGTGCGAGATATGCGGGAAACACTTCATGTTCTCCAGATTCCTTGCTTCCCATCGCAGGTCGCAACACTGGGAGATCATCACCGGTACTCCCCTGATCAAGTACGACTGCACGATCTGCAAGAAGCACTACACTTCCTCCAGCGGTTTGAAGAGACACAACTTGAGGAACCACAATACAGAAGGCATAGACACTTCGGTGCTGTGCGACATATGCGGGAAAAAGATCTCCAGCAATGAAAAGCTCAAGTTCCACCGAAGGGTCCACACGGGCTACAAACCTTTCGCCTGCGAGGTCTGCGGAAAATGCTTCTCTACGAAAGAACAGAAAAAGGAGCACCTCAGGGTTCACACCGGAGAGAAACCGTACATTTGCAAGTACTGCGGGAAGGGCTTCACACAGAGATCTCCTTTGAAGATACACGAGAGGTCGCACACGGGAGAGATGCCCTACGTGTGCTTGATCTGTTCGAAAGGGTTTATTTCGAAGAGTGCTATGGACACCCACATGAAGCACTGCACTTTTCACATACCTTGTTAGGACGACGTACAGGACGGGTTGTTTTACAGGGTATCATAAGTTAATCCTTATCTAAAGTGATGAAGAAGTTACTGTATTAGATAATATATTGATTAGTAGTTTGAAAAGGTATAGGGTGTGTCTTATTCGTTGGGAACATATATTTTTAAAAATTTGAAATGAGACATATTTTGTTACAAACCATGACACACTCTATATTGGGTATAACAGTTATAATATGGTGGTAGTGTCCATTATCGAAAGCACTATATTTGTTGGTGATCTGTTCATAACTATTTTTGTGTAATGTTTTTTACTGCGTGGAGTTTCAATATTCAAAATATTATAAACGCTTATAAATAGATTTAAACTGTCACAACTGTTACCAAATATTTATGTTTCTGTTATTTATCAATTTTAACTAACAATGTACAGGAATATAGTCTATGATGTATATAAACCTTATATAGGAAACAATTTAAATGACTTGGCAACATCCTTTCTTGAAGTTGTGACTCTTAATCAAAATGTTTAAGGAGTTTATAAAATTTTGGTTTTATAATATGCAAAGACGTTGTTATGTATAGTTACAGTAGTTACCTATTTTATCTGTTGTAAAAATTGTGTTTACAAATAAAGAATGGATAAAAAAAATGTTTAAGCAATATTACATGCTGCCCTTGTTTGTATGTATGGTTATGTACGTACATGTATGTAATGTTTTATAATAAATTATTACAAATTTTGTTTTATTTATTGCTACCACTTTTTTAGAAGCATGTGTTTATTATTTTGGTAGACTAATAGTCGCGGCAATGAACTAAAAAAGTTCTAAAACTAGTTGTGGTGGACGGATCGGAATGCGGTTATTTGCATTCTCTTCCAAAAATTATTTGTAAAAAATGTGGTGACATGGAATTTCTGACAAATCGGAAAATGAATTGCTGCAGCCAAAAATGCATTATTTGAGAGGCCTCTTGGAAGATGTCAAAACTTGGTAAATAAGTGTCAGAACAGGCCGAGATAGGGTACTCGGGGGTTTTCGAGGTCGCTGATCACGAATATGATCAAATTGAGCCCCTGAATACCTGGAGCTCAGGAACGCCGATGAACGTCATCTCCGTGGGACTCTCCCACAAATCACGCGGGAAAGAAGAGAAACTCGGCGCACGGGGTTTTTTTGGGTCACTGAATCCAAATCTGGCATCGGCGAACACCCCACGGGCACCTGGTGCGCCGGAACCTGGACGCGGACGTCATCTCCGAGAATTTTCCTGAGAAGAGTGCCAAAAACCACCCGAAAATCATAATAGGGGCGTTTTGTGGGGCGTTGAATCCGAATTTCACTTCGGAAACGGCTCCCCGAGCACCTAGTGCACCAGAACCTGACCCTAAACGTCATCTCCGTGGCTTTTCCTGACACAATCAAAAAAGGCGAACCGAAAATCGTTATGGGGGTTTTTTTGAGTCGCTGAATCTAAATATGACATCGGCGAACACCCCACGGGCACCTGGTGCCCCCGAACCCGAACGTGCACGTCATGTCCGAGAATTTGCTCACCAAGATCGCTAAAAACGACCCAAAAAATCATTACAGGCGAGTTTTTGGGTCGCTTAATTCAGACACCTGGTGTACCGCGGGACCTGGACCTGAACGTCGTCTCAGAGGGTTTTACAGACACGACCGCAACAAACTCACCAAAAACCGTCTCATAATTTGACACATTCATTAATGTGTAACTCCTGCCTAGGGCCTTCGAAAAAGTTGTTCCAGTTCCAGGCGTTGGGAAGGTAGTTTTGGGCGTGAAATTTAGATTAAGCGGCGAAAAAACGCCTCTACAATGATTTTTCGGGTCAGGTTCCGGTGCACCAGGGGCTCGGAGGGTCGTTATCGACGTGAAATTTGGATTCAGCACCCCAAAAAAACCCAATAACGATTTTTGGTTCGCCTTTTTTGATTGTGTCTGGAAAAGCCACGGAGAAGACGTTTAGGGTCAGGTTCTGGTGCACTAAGTGTTCAGGGGGCCGTTTCAGACGTGAAAATTATGATTTTCGTGTGGTTTTTGGCACTCTTCTCAGGAAAATTCTCGGAGATGACGTCCGCGTCCAGGTTCCGGCGCACCAGGTGCCAAAAAAACCCGGGCGCCGAATTTTTGATCTTTCCCGCGTGATTTGTGGGAGAGTCCCACGGAGATGACGTTCATCGGCGTTCCTGAGCTCCAGGTATTTGGGGGGTCAATTTGAACATCATATTCATGATCAGCGACCTCGAAAACCCCCGAGTACCCGATCTGGGCCAATTCTAACACTTATTTACCAAGTTTTGACATCTTCCAAGAGGCCTCTCAAATAATGCATTTTTTGAATGCATTTTTGGCTGCAGCAATGCAATTTCCGATTTGTCAGAAATTCCATGTCGCCACAATTTTTACAAATATTTTTTTTTTAAGAGAATGCAGAAAACCGCATTCCGATCAGTCCACCACAACTAGTTTTAGAACTTTTGGACTTTTTACTAGTTTATTGCCTCGACTATAATCAGCCAAACATCACAAATGGAGGCCATCTGAAAATTATTGAGAGTTGACTAACCTTTGAAAATCACATCCTTAGGCACAAGCGTACGTGTTAGTTTTTGAAAAAGGTTGCAAATAATTAGTATATGATAAATAATTTATGGAAAATGGAAATGGAAACTTTTTTTTGTAAGTTCCATTAACTCACATTTGACAACTTCAGAAACAATTGTAATCTACAGGATGTTTCCTAAATAAGGCCCGTAACTGCAGGGTGTAATTCCTTGCAATATTTTAGAAAAGAAAGAAAAAATATATATAAACATTGGAAACGTTTATATTCCGAAACACAGGGTGCTGAAAACTTTAGGAAATTAATATTTTTGCAATAATAATAATTTTGGTAATATACACGATTTTAACTGGTACTAGTGTTTTGTACACAATATACTTTAGGTAATCCCATAAATAAAAACCTAAAGGGTTCAAATCGGGACTGCGAACTGGCTAAGCTTGGACATCGGCACGTTCAATTCAGGGATTCCGATAGGTTTCGTCGAGGTACTAACGAATAGCATTACTAAAATGAACAGGGACACCTTAATGCATGAACGACTTACACACGTTGGGACTTTGTGTAGCGTCCTTTTACTTCTTACGTTCATAATACCAAACAAGTATAAGACGACAAATAAATGCACACCTTATACTTGATCTAATTAGTGCAGGAATTTGAAAATACTTATGATTGCTGTCTGTAATATTCGTTCATTTTTCTAAGAATCGGTTAATATTAGTTAAAAAATGTTAGATATTTTATTGTCCATGGTCTGAAAATAATAAATAAGATTCTAATAAATCGTTTCATTTTTTATGAAGAGAACGTTGGTTGACTCGCAACTCTCTTTACTAACGATGTAAAGCGCTCTAGATTTATTTTCAAAAATATTTATATTTTTGACATTTTCAACATGACGTATCTCATAAAGGTTCTAAATACACCTAAGCGATTTGCCATATGATTTCTCACGTGATAAATAATATGGTGAATATTTTTGTGTTAATATCATATGATTGTTGGTATTACAGAAGGTTATGATCAAGTCATATGTAAGGCAAAAACCAAACAACAACTGAATTTCAGAAGACAACTGTTGCTAAACTAACAAGATTTTCCAAGTTTTTTTTTAAGTTGGCGCTTTTTTATAGGAATATATAAAAATTTGGGCAAATTACTACGTGTAACACTGTTTTGTGGCGATATGTTTTGTAATTGAAATTAATTAAATATATAGTTAAATAAAAAGTATTATTGTATTTTTTTTTTGTTTTTGTTGATGCTTTACATGCCTGGTTCTACTCATTCGAAGAACAGTATTCTGTTTTCTTATGATTGGATCAACTTTTCTTACGTCACATATACAGGGTGTGTATTAAAGAATGGGCTATACTTTAAGACTAGCTTCCTTAGATGAAAATAAGGTGATTTAAATCAACTTATCTTGCAGGCCCGAGAAAATGGTTTTTAATTTTATTTATTTTTTAGATAATCGTATTCAAATTTTGTAAAAGAAGTTTTTTTTTGTATGATACATGCGAATATGTGATTGATTTTTTGTGTTAAATGTACAGGGCGCTCTGAGCGCCTGTGCCACTCTATTTTTATTTTAGACTTTTTTTTAGGGAGAGATTTTTTGAAAATGTTTAGTTATTTTGGAAAATTCAGGGAATTGAGAAACTGACCCTGGATTTCAGGAAATTTGATGCAAAATACCAAAAAGTTATGGAATTTGTACCATTTCAGTCAAAAGTCCTGGAATTTGTAACTTTCTACGTCTCGCAGAACAGAAATTTCGCGGTGGTATCTAATCCAAAAGACGAATATTAATTTATGTAAAAAAAAGTTTTGCAAAAATTAAAGAAGCCAATCTGAAAATCCCTAGGAGAGGCGAATATTTTTATTATTACATTTTTTTCAACATTTTTAGTAAATTACAAAATCGTTCTCCTTATACAAAAGTTCTTTATATGATCACAGTATATATATACCCCAACGTTTGGTTTGGGTCCTTTGTCTCGTTATTGAGATATGACATACCTGAAATCTCACCACTCACTGATTTGATAGGTATGATGGAAAGTATAAATTTTTACTTTTCCATTTATTAAAAGTACCTAAATTTCTAATGTTACATCTTACGTTACTGTGAAATTATTTAATTCTCGTTTAGTAACTTTCTTTAATTTAGTCATGAATTTTGTTTGATACAAAATTAAGAAGTTGGTTAGTTTAAGATACAAATCAACATATAATACGTATAATTATTTGCAATATTTTAATCTTAACTTTAAATAATATTAAATGCTTTAAAATAACATTGTGATCTTAGAATAATACTGTTTGGTGTATTTATAATAAAGATTTTTCTTATATTCTTATATATCTTTTTGTTTGCCAAATACGTACATGCTAACTAATACTAATGTTCTTAAAAATATATATTTTTTTAAAAAACTTAAGAGTAACCTATTTTTGAAGAACTTATTTCAGGGAAACCGTTCATCTTTAGGTATGGAAAACCGTGGGAAGTCAGGAAGTTTTCAAAAGCACTGGGAGCCTATTTAAGGCGAAAATAAGGTTATTAAAGTTAACTTATTTATGAAAAGTAAAAATTCCAACAAAAAAAATGTATACGGGATGTTTTCAGATGAGTGAAGTGTAAAATACAAAAAAAAGTTACTGTTGAAATATGCTCCTCTAGGATATTTTGTGGAACATAAAAATCCGTAAAATCAAGTAGTAAGCCTTGCAGAATTGGAAAAATTTTAATTTTTCACTAGTAAAATGCTTTTTCTCTATGAGATTCGAGAAAATTTTGTAAGAGTTTGAAAGATAAAGTTTCAGTTTGTTATATCTCAGGGAAACACTTTTTTGAATCCCCAATGCGTACTTGATTTTACGAATTTGTAATCATAGCACACTTTGTTCCAGAATTAAGCAGAGCTGAATCCCAAAAATTCGTGCTTCAACACCATTTTTTTTTGTCTCTTACAAGAGTTGATCACCTACCTAGCAACACCCTGATGTTTAGTTTTCTTTTCCATTTTCAAACTTTTCACACATTTCAAAGTAAATTGAATAGACACAAAACCATGACATCTTAATAATTAATAGAAACAAAGGTACGTATTTATATCCTAAATTAATTTGTATACATATAAATATTCCAGTTTCCATTTCTTTCTTCTTGTCAGAAATACCAACTGGTACTTTTTGCAGGTTTTATTAATACATATTTTGTTTTTAGGGGCAGAAAGACCAGACGGAAAAGACGCAACCCCCAAAAGAGTAAAAAGTCCAAGAAAACGGAAGAACACCCCCCACCCCTGAAACTAGAACAGCCCATTCAGTGCGACGACTGCGAGGAATATTTCACGAACAACGTCGACTTCGCCATTCACTCAAAATGCCATGACAGAGACGGAAAATATAGATGCCACTTGTGCATCAACTTCAGGAATGCCTCCAAGTACCAGATAGAGATGCACGTGAGAGCCCATGAGGGTACCACCAGGTACAAGTGCGAGATATGCAACCAAGGCTTCACCATAAGCACGCACGCCATAGAACACAAGTACTTCCACACGGGAGAAAAACCGTTCCAGTGCGAGATCTGCGGGAAGCACTTCATGTACTCCTGGTTCCTTTCCAGGCATAGGAAATCGTCGCACTATGAGATTCTAACGGGTAGTCCCCTGGTGAAGTACGACTGTCCCATTTGTAACAAGCACTACGCCACCGCTTCCAGCCTGAGCAGGCACAAGCAGAGTAAGCATAAGAAGATCGACGGTTCCGTGCTTTGCGATATATGTGGGAAGAGACTGTCCAGCAGAGAGAAACTCAAGTTCCATCTTCGTACCCACACCGGCTACAAACCTTACGCTTGCACCGTTTGCCCAAAGAGCTTCTCCAAGAAGGACCAGTTGGTGGAGCACGTCAGGGTGCATACGGGGGAGAAACCCTACGTTTGCAAGTACTGTGGGAGGGGGTTCACTCAGAGGACGCCTTTGAAGACCCATGAGAAGACCCATATTAGGAACGAGATGGGTGTGGGCTGTTCGGTGTGCGGTGCCATGGGTTCTTGCGGGCACGTTCAGAATTACCAACTGCCGGCGCCTTTTACTTATAACTTCGACCCCAGAAATACTTAATTCTGTAATATTACATCCTCGTTGTTGTTTGGTTGTACATGTTGTTCCGCATAAGATGCGATACAGAGCAGGTGAATGTAGAAGGTCCCAAAATTGCATTTTAATCAAACATATATACAAAGTTTGCACACAGGCGGAGTTGCAGGCCTTCAAATAGGGGCCAAATATATCGAAAATAAAATAATATCTCTGAATTCCTTTAACTTGGAAAATTGTATCAAAATTTGTTTTCCATTGATCGAAGTTAAAAAGAATATTAATATCCCACGCAAAATTTCATTTATAAGATTTGGATCGACGAGTGACCTTTTGCGAGTTTATCTTGCATCAGGATATTAATTTTCACAAGAAATACATGAGCTTTTATCAATATTATTCGTAGAGGAATTACAAATATTCATAGCTTTCATGAATATTCATATGTGTGTGTGTGTCATATGTTCCCTATGCAGTAACTCTTATACATTTTCAACGCGAGTTTAAGATAAATGTTTGGGCCGGTATTATTGATCGTTATTTGATTGGACCAGTTATTTTATCAAATCGATTAAATTGCGAAAGGTATTTGGTTTCTGCAAAATACTCTTCCTGATTTAATCGAAGACTTACTGTTACAACTTAGACTAGAGTTTTGGTTTATGCATGATGGGACACCGCCTCATTTTAGTGGTACTATTAGAAACGTTTTGAATTTTAAGAAAATTGTTGTCCTCAAAATTGGTCATTTGTTTATTCCTCGGCAATTGAATCCCTAGAAGATTTGTAGAAGCGTATTACGAATAAATCTAACTTTATAAGAAACGATCATTATTTGTTAGACATTGTAAATTTAAATTTTTGACGAAGAGTATGTTTCAGATAAAATGGTACCCAATTTAAACAATTTTTTTAATTTTAATTTAATTTTTTTATTTGCATTTTATTTTATAGTCTGTCAAATTTTAAAGTCAAAGTCTACTACTGACTTTTTGATTTCTTCTAATAAACACTATTAAAATTGTATTTTAATTAATGCATATTTTCTTGAAAACCTTAAAGAGTTTTAAATTAAATTCTTTGGGGGAATATTATCAGTTTTTAAAATTCAATTTGGTATAATTTTAGGCGACTCAGCCTCAATGAACACCTTGTAGTGTTTCAGTTTACTTGAACTCATAGTCAAAAAATACGAATAATAAACCTAAATCATGTACCAAATTCGATTATTCCAAGTTAAAGTAATTCAGATATTATTTTTTTTTAATATTTGGACCCACCTTGAAGGCCTGTAACTCCACCTGTGTGCAACTTTGCATATAGATATATTTGGTTAAATTGCGATATTTTGCACCTGATCTGTGTCAGTTTTTGCGGAACACTATATTTTGCATGGAACTCGCATATTTGACGATTCAAGTTGTATGACGTTGAAGGAGGTATTAGATACATCTTTAAAAAATAATTTAATATTTTAAATGTGTAATTTTCTTGCCATATTCCTTAATATTTCCTTATTTAATACAGTGTGTTCACGGATTGCTGAAGAGGAAAAACTTTTTTATATTAAGTAAAAGAAAAGCCATTTTCTAGAGCGGATATACAAAAAATGTTTTTCCTGTTCGGTCATTAATCCGTATATGTATACAAATTCGAACGATTTTTATTGGTCTTTTGTAAAAATTACATATTTTAAGAAACTGTTGACAAATAATAAATATTTAATAAAACTGAAAAAAAATATTTTATATATAAAAATATTTATTATATTTGCTTCTTAATTGCGCAATTGTTCTGTATTAGGAAAATATCTAGATTGTTATATATTTACTCTGT
This sequence comes from Monochamus alternatus, assembly GCA_037114965.1. Taxonomy (NCBI): domain Eukaryota; kingdom Metazoa; phylum Arthropoda; class Insecta; order Coleoptera; family Cerambycidae; genus Monochamus; species Monochamus alternatus. The sequence goes on along the minus strand of CM073426.1, from coordinate 3,612,330 downwards.
TTATCTATTCATGATTATACTTATTTATATACACCTGTGTATATGCATATACAGGGTGTCCCAAAATTAGCCTACCAAAATTTAACTGTAGATTCTACAATCAAAAATAAGAATAATTGTCGGAAAACACCCACAAGGGAGATATGGTCTTTTAAAAGGGGGCCCAAAATGTGTTTTTTTCTAAATATTCTAAAACCACTTAAGATAAAACAATAAAATTTTGAGCTGAGTATCATCATTAGACAACAAATCTAGTGTTTCAAAAATAATTTTGCACAAATAGTCATAGGCGTGGCAAACTGGAAGGTGTTGGATAAATATTGATTTAACCTTTTCGTATTTCGAGATTTTCGCAAAATTAAAAATTTTGGTGAATTTTACATGAAAAATGTATTTATAATTCACTTCGATAAACTGCTCCGTTTTCGAGTAATATTAATGTAAAAATTTTGTTACATACCATAAAAATTTAAAATGGAAACTATAAATTATGAAAATATCCCTAGTAAGCTGTGAGAAAATAGTATCGGCTTATTTGACACATATTAAATGTGTCATTCCAATGATTTAGTATTAAGTATTAAAATGAAGTATTAAAATACTATACATGTAATGTAATTGTTTGTAAATTTTTTAGTTTTAATATAATAATAATAATAATAATACTTATTTACCTACCTACATACAATACACAAAACCACTTAGCTTCTTTCATTTTATATACCTAATAATAATAATAAATGCATTTATTGCCCAACAGTTACCCATTTATAGAGCAATTATACATTATATGAAAATTTATTGAAATTTTCTGATACCATATACAAAACGTTTACATGACTTTTGAACTTTGTCAGTCCTGTCCAATCCAGTTTTTGTAAGCATACCCATAAACTACATCACAATAATTAAAATGACTTAAAACTAAGGAATCTGTAAGTTTTAAGAGAATGTGATAACAAATGATAACTTGGATGTAACATTTTTAAATTGGCATAGGTTTTTTGAATCCTATTATTATCAGACTTTTTGCCTAACACGCACACTGCACATTATCATTCCCTATTTAATACAAAGTTAGATTCTTCTTGAATATGTAATTTTTCAAATACCGGAACAAATGATTTGGCTGGGTTTAAATTGAATTATTTAGAAAATGAGACAAGCTCTGCAAATTATCACTTATAATTTATTTTGCTACATTTATATCGTTTTTTAAGCAAGTTATTAATGGCATGTATAAATGCTAAACAATAGAGGGCCCAATATGGATCCTTGCGGTACTCCACATGATTTACTTTCATTCGGTGAACTACCTCTATCTGTTTCAACATACTGAAATCTTATCTGATCAATAACTATGAATAAGTTTAATTGCACTTTCTGAAAAGCCAATAAAATGTAAAACTTATAATAACATTTCATGACTGATAATGTTGAACGCTTTTACATAATCTAATAAAATTGAAGCTGTGATTTGACCTTTATTAGAATCCCTAATTATTTCATCTATTATGTTAGTCAACTATAACGAGATCTAAACTCTAAAATAGTCTATTAATACTTCGAAAAGACATCTAAAATATGTGTCAAATAAACTAACAAATATCTTCTCTAAGCCTACTACAGGCAATTTATTCGCTTGCATATCATATCTAACATTTTTGTGGTGTCACAAAACCTTAAATTAATATTAGTCGAAATCGAAACAATTTATCGAAGTAAAAAAGGAGTATATTTTTTTTGAAAAATTGTTAAACATTTTTTAATTTTTATCGGTGAAAATCTCGAGTTATGAAAAAGTTAGGACAATATTTACCTAGTGGCCCCTAGTTTGGTACGCCTATGACTAATTCTGAGGAATTGTTTTTAAAACATTAGAATCGTCATCTAATTGTGCTTCTCAGTTTCAAATTTGATTACTTTATCTCGATCTGTTTTGGAAATATTTGAAAAAAAGAATAAATAGTTAATTTTTTGGCAGGCTAATTTTGGGACGCCCTGTATAACAAACGAGTGATTGCTTATAAATGCTTTTATTTTTACTATTTTCATTCATTAGAGTTATTTATTTATTTGTATATACGTGTAAACTTGTTTTTAAATGTATTTTTTATTATCTGACTAGAATATTGTGTCTATATCGTTGAAAATAAAGCTTGATTTTGTTGGGTTAACTGTATTCCTCTTATATAGTTTTTTAGTCCTGATATCTAGTAACATCGCAAACAATAGACACGTTGTGTTTAAAGTGGCAACACATAGATGGCGTTTTACACTTCACTCACATTAATAAGAGTGGATACTGATATTGGGTAACGTGTGCAGCGCCACCTATCGTGAAGTACTTGAAATGCGTAAGGTAATTAGAAAGAAATACGAACATCAGGATGATATTACGTATATTCCAATGAATAATTTTCTTTGAGCAGCTTTCAGGGTCCTTAGATCTTGGCAGGATAGGTTTAACACTCAATCAATCAAAAAGGATACACTATTTCGATCTTCTTACACCGATGACTATTGTGAGTGTATTATATTACATATTATTAGTCGCGATACTTTCAATGAATAATACTTGCATATTTCAGGATGCTGAGAACTGAAAAGCAAGGCAGCATATTCCTTCCCGATAGAAGTCATAACGTTCAAGAACCTCATTCCATTCCACACCTTCCAGATAGGAGCATACCAAACGCAATTTTCAGGCAACTGTGGACACATACACCTGAGAAGAACAGATCTCGTCGCAAGAGCTCGCACCCTAGGAAAATAGGTTCGGATCATCCTCCTCTGGTGCAACTAGAGGAACCAGTCCAATGCGACAAGTGCGAGGCGTCTTTCACTAATAACGTAGACTTTGCCCTTCACTCGATCAAGCACAACGAAGACGAAAGATACACTTGCCACCTGTGCAGCTACAAGATCCAGTCCAGGTACGCCTTGGAGATGCACGTGAGGGCCCATGAAGGTACCACCAAGTACAAGTGCGAGATCTGCGACAAGGCCTTCGCAGTCAGCAACCTGGCAAAGCAGCATAAGTTCCTCCACACGGGAGAGAGGCCGTTCCAGTGCGAAATTTGCGGGAAGCACTACTTCTCCTCCAACAAGCTAAGTTCTCATCGTCACAACGCGCACTACGAAGCCATTACAGGTTTTCCTTTAAGCTACGATTGTACAGAATGCGGGAAACATTACACCACTTCTCTTGGTTTGAAGAAACACAAGCTGACTAAGCACGAGAAGGCGGACCTATCGGTTATATGCGAAACGTGTGGGAAGAGGCTTTCTAGTAAAGAGAAATTGAAATACCACACGAGAATCCACACAGGGTTTAAACCTCACACATGCCACATATGTCCCAAGGCTTTTTCCAAGAAGGAACATCTAGTGGAGCATATCCGTATACACACTGGAGAAAAACCTTTTCTGTGTAAATGCTGCGGGAAAGGATTTGCTCAGAGGACTCCTTTGAAGGTTCACGAAAAGATCCATTCGCGGGATAATCCTCTCTTAAGGAGTCTTATAAATGTCGAAGGTCCTACGGAGTAATGTAATGGTTAAAGGAATAAATGAAGTAATACAGGGGGTTTTAAAATGAAGTTGCAAACATGAGACCACAGATTCCTTAGGTGAAAATAAATCGATTTAACCTATATCTCAAGTCGCATAATAAAAAAGATACAGGGTGTCAAAGTTAAAATTTTATTTTCGATATTTGTAGATAACTTCTTAAAAAATCTTGAGAGGGTGCCACCAATGGCACACCATGTTTCTTTTAAATTGCAGAATTTTTTGCTGCTTAGTGTATCCATCTGACTGTTTTCCTACCTGTTATATCTGAAAAAGGTATACCTTGAAGTCGTTAGGAGTAACAGTTTTCGAAATAGTCCTATTTGTAATATTCAGTGCATCGATTGAAAACTGTTATCGTTTCTGGTAAAGTGTCCTTTCTACTGAAAATACAGCAAACTGTTACTTGAAATAGTTATTCAGAGCGATAAATTACGCAGATGTGCAACATTTCAAAAAGATCGGTCTGCTTTGATAAAATCTTTGCGCTTTGTTGAAAAATGGTTTCATTAAACCTCGCCAATCCTCTTGAAATTTTGAACGTCTCCATAATTTACCATTCTGAACAACTTTTTCAAGCATTTTGCTGCATTTTCAGCAGAAAAGGCACTACCTGAAACCAAAACAGTTTTTACTCGGTGCACTGAGCATTTCAAACAGGATTATTTAAAAAACGGTTACTCCTACCGCCTTCAGCAAGGTCTATCTTTCAAATAAAACAGATAGTCGGTTGTTCCGATAGTCAGATAGATACACTAAGCTGCAAAAAAGTTCTGCCATTTAAAAAAACATGATGTGCCACAAGTGGCGCCCTCTACTAGTGACGTCAAAATTAGAAATAAATTTCAATTTCTCACCCGCAAAAAATCACTATTTACAAAGGACAATGTTAAAACTAGCCGATTTTTGGCTTATCCGGGGGAACGCATAAATCATGAAAAAATCAATTGATTATTGTTAATTAACATTAGAAAGGGCCCAGAAATACGTCAGATAGCTGGGGAAATGTCGCTACTACCCCTAAACCTATATAAACTACCCTTAAATAGCTTTAAATGGATAATCATTAATTATTGTTATAAAATTCGTGTAAAATGAAAAAAATGCTTGAAAATGATTTGAACAGACAGTATGTCAATATAAAATGTGATAAATGACTGTGAAAGTGCCCATTCAATGGCGAAATAGCGCCAATTGTTCTCACTTTGCGAGCGCGTACTGAAAAAATGGCAATTTATCCTTGCGCCCATTTTTCAGGTCGCAATAGTATAAATGAACCTTAAAAGTGATTTAAGCATTTTTTTCATTCTAAACGAATTTTACAACAATAAATAATGATTATCTATTTTAAGCTATTTAAAGGCAGTATATATAGATTTAGGGGTGCAATTAATATTTCCCCACTTACTTAATGTACTCTAGTATCAGTTTTTGCATTTTTTGACAGTAATCTATATTTTTTTTCTATCAATAGGCGTTCCCTTGAACATTTAAGCATTATCTATTTTTGATGTTGAAGTAAACTCACCATTAGCTTTTGAAAGTCGTTTTTTTAATTTTTAGGGGTGGAATGGACATTTTTACAGTTATTTATCACTTTTTATATTGACATACTGTCTATTCAAATCATTTTCAAGCATTTTTTTCATTTTACACGAATTTTATAACAATAATTAATGATTATCCATTTAAAGCTATTTAAGGGTAGTGTATATAGGTTTAGGGGTAGTAGCGACATTTCCCCAGCTATCTGACGTATTTCTGGGTCATTTCTAATGTTAATTAACAATAATCAATTGATTTTTTTATGATTTATGCGTTCCCCCGGATAAGCCAAAAATCGGCTATTTCTAGCATTGTCCTTTATGTAAATATTTGGATTTCTTAAGAAGTTATTTACAAATATCGAAAATAAAATTTTAACTTTGACACTCTGTATCTTTTTTATTATGCGACTTGGGATGGTATGTTAGGTTAAATCGATTTATTTGCACCTAAGCAATATGTGGTCTCATTTTTGCTTCTTCATTTAAAAACACCCAAAAGAGCAAGTAACTAGTAGCTACTTTTTAGAGAACTGATTGAGACTCGGGTGATTGGCGCTCACTGTTAAGGCGAATTTACCGATAAAAGAATCCCCTTAGCTAAAAGCTAAAGATAAATAAATTTTTCGAAACACTTGAATTTATTTCCTTCCTCAATAGCCAATATACGTGTTTGTTTTCCTTTGGTATACAGCAGAATATTCATTGTTACGCCACGTGCTACACGAGAGCTTATGTACCCAACGACTATGCAAATACTCAGAGACTCTGCAAGAAAGTATCAAATGCAATAATTTAAACTCGTTTATACCACCAAGGTGTTTTTTCTAACCTCGAAAAATTTATAAAATCGCTCATTTCGAGATTCAAACTATAGAAACGGGACTAATATGGAACTGAAAAATCCTTTATCTACTTCATCTAGTAATATGAATTTTACAGTGCTGTAAATAGATAGCCCTTACAACAGTAGTGTTGTAATGAAAGAAAACCTGTTTTTTTCTTCTGTTAAATAAAACTTCGCTTTTTAGAGGAATGATTTATTTATTATTAAAAAAAACTATAAAATTTAAGGTGTATACACTTTTAAGAATTAGAAATTTATATATCAAAAGTAGATAGATGGGATTGTTTAATTTCGATGTCCAATCGTTAAATAATAATAATAATAGTCTTTATTGTTCTACAACAAAAATACATATTACGCAATAAGTTTTCATTTGATAGAACAAAAGGCGAAGTCTAGTCTGCACAACCAAGATTGCGCACACTACTCATCATAACCCATCAACTAACAGTAAATAATAATTAGTAATGACATTTTGGGTCGGTCAGTGGTCGCGCGGTTTAAGGCGTCAGTACTTGAATCGAGGTGACTAGATCGGCGTTGGTTCGAGCCCAGCTGCCGGTAGACCATATATAAGCTATATTCGTGGAGAGGTTTGGCGCCCTCTCTGCGGGTATGGTAGGGTGGAAGAATGTTGGCTTGGGTCAATGTGAGAGATTGATACCGGTTGATATTTGACTACCCCCCTAATTAATGAGGTTTTCTAGGTTTCCCTCATTCCTGCACTGAATAGTGGTTAGGGCCTACCAACGTAAGTCGTTCCTGGGCGCAAATGCGGCCTGCTTAATAATAATATGCCGCCCCCCCTCCCGCACAAGTCTCCGACTTCTGGGCTAATCCCTGTGATTAGAATGAGGGGTAGAGATATTATTATTATTATTATTATTTACCACATAACTATAATAAAAAAAATAATAGCATACTTATTCTATTATTAATGACATTGCCGCTCAAATAAAAGTCTTTTATATTTACTTTTGAATGAGTATATACTGTTCTCTTTTATATCTTGACCTAAATTATTGTAAACATTGCAGATTTGGTAACTAAATGACCTCTTAAACATTTCAGTATTATGTTGTGGGAGAAGACCCTTATATCTTACATTAATTGTATGCACGTCCGTTCTAAATTTGATCTTTCTCTATAAATAAGATGGTGATTTATTTAAAATAATTGTATGATGTATTGAAATTTATAGCATATTCTTTGATTTTTCCGAATTCCATAAATAAATCTAAGGCAAGAGTTTTGTAACTTTTGAATTTTACGTTTATATAATGCATTAATGCAAGGTCCGTACAAAACATTAGCATAATTTAATAGTGATAAAATTAAACTTTCTCAAATCATAACTTTAGTTTGATCCTTGAGTATCCTTTTTGTAGAGTTTCATCTACATATTCTTTAAATCTAAGATCACTATCAATGATTACACCAAGACTCTTGACTTTATCTAATTTTGGCAAAATGGATCCTTGTATATTAATATCTATTTGATTCTGTACAACTAATCGACGCTTCTTGGGGCCAAATATGATGACGTTAGACTTTGAAGTATTGATTAAAAGGCAATGGTCTTTAGCTTCATTTATAAAATTATTTATATCATTATTAATACGTGCAGAAGCTATATCTACCTCACTAGGAGAAAATGAATAATATATTTGCGTATTATCCGCATAAAGATGTATACTACTATATTCTAACGAGTTTATTAAATTACTTGTATAAATGGCAAAAAGAAGAGGACCCAGAATTGACCCCTGCGGTACACCCGACTTTAACAACAGAGAATTTGACATACTATCATTTAATCGCACTTTTTGAGAGCGATTTTGTATATAATTTTCAAACAGCAACAAAGCATCATTTGACAGACCTATATATTTAAGGATCGCAAGCAGAATGTCATAATTTATTGTGTCGAAAGCTCTACTGAAATCCAGTAAAACTAATATAGAGCAAAGACTTTTATCAGTTGCACTTATAATGTCATCAACAACATGTAAGAGTGCTGTTGCACAGCTGTGACCAGTGTTTGACCAAATCCGTGTTTGATCTTATGATCTTCCTTGCTATCTGTTTCTTATTATCTAAGGAATTTTCAGCATCTGCATATCTGCACTGCTATCAACCAGAATGGTGGCTGAAGACCTTCTAAAACAATGTCCAGTGTATTCCTCGGGATTCTTCAATCCAAGCTTTGTTACAATCATTTTTGGAATGCTTCCAAAAGTAAAGAGGTACATTATTTTCCTTGTCTGTAGAATGCAAAAAAAAACGCCTGTGCGTTGCATTAGGATGACGAAGTTCAGCATATTTTAAGAAAATATTTAAACGGTTGATACCTCGCCGCTCTTCTTGAAATTTTGAACGTCTCCATAATTTACCATTCTGAAAAACTTTTTCAAGTAACATTTTGCTGGATTTTCAGCAGAAAAGGCACTACCTGAAACCAAAACAGTTTTTACTCGGTGCACTGATCATTTCAAATAGGATTATTTCAAAAACTGTTACTCCTATCGCCTTCAGCAAGGTCTGCCTTTCAAATAAAACAGGTAGGAGAATGGGTTGTCATTAGGATGACGAAGTTCAGCATATTTTAGGAAAATATTTAAACAAACTGTAACAAATTCTCGATACTTTTTACCAAATATATACTTTTTCATGTTATTAAATGAAAGTAGATACAATTTTGTACAATACTACACTTATATTGTGAATAACTAATATGTATTTTGCCGCTTGTATAAAATTAATATGATAGTTTGGTTTGTAGGCTTCCGTCAATTATTATGATAATTTTTAACAATGTAGAGATAGAGATACAGAGTACAGAGATATTCGTGATAAATAAATTTCAAAGGAAAGAAAATTCCTGTGTTGTATGGTAACAATTAAACAATACGCTTCCTACAGGTGATATTAAAAAAAATAATTGACACTAAAAATCGTTAGACTGATTTATGGATGTAAAATGCTGTATGTATTTATATAAGCTCACGTTATACCACATGACGTAACAATATTGTGGCGCTACTTCAAGACACATAAAAAAGATATATTTTATGTTCAAGAACTTACAATTGTTACAATATAATTTACACATAAATATCACAAGTCATATCGCAATATCACACAAGTAAATTCGTTATTAATAAAAATGCAGTATTAGTATGTTATTTTGTTTTAGTTGTATATTTGTAATTCGAATTATTTAGTATTGAATAAATTATATTTAAAGCCATTTGAACCCCTCATTTCCTATTATCAAACAACAATTTGTCCCCTCAAAATATCTGGAATTTTTCGCATTACACCCTGTAAAACTAGAAAACAATATTTATATTAAATAGTGTAATCTCTAAAACATACCAGGTTATGCGAGTATGCGCTGGTATTTAAAGAGTACAGGGGAAGAACCAAAATTGCAATTTTACACCGAAGCGATTTAAAATTTTAAAACGAAACAAAATTTCAAAGAATAAACAAGATACCGTAATTCTGTTATGCAAATCACACACATATCAATGGAAGAGTTCGAGGTTTGACACATATGTACACACTTAATAAACAAGTACTATTACAAAAATCGATGGTTGACTTTACCACAATTTTTTTAATATTCGTCGGAAACGGTGCATTATTGACAAATTTATTGAGAGTGTTCAGCACCAACATAAACGTACGTGACAAATTTTGGTAAAATATGTTACGCTTAAAAAAATTTCCATCCACAATTATTTTTAATATTTTATCAGCTCTAAAAATATTGCCACGTTTTTTTGAAACATCATATACATGCAGGTGCATATAGGGTGTCAAAATATTGCAATTTTAATTATACTACTTATATATGTATAAAGTTGCACACAGGCACTTACAGGCCTTCAAAATGGGGTGAAATATTTCGAGAAAAATTAATATATCTGAATTATTTTAACTTGGAATAACCAAATTTGGTACATGATTTAGGTTTTTAATGGACTTTTTTTAATGGAATTGACTATGAGTTCAAGTAAATTAAAACGCTATAAAGTATTCATTGAGGGTGGGTCACCCCTAAAATTATACCAAACTTTTTTCCACTTATCGAATCTAAAAAGAATGATAATGTTACAGATTTTTTTTTACTCGTTATTTCATAAAAGGTTTTCAGAAAAAAAAATTAATTGTGTTTATTAGAAAAAACAAGATGTTAGAAGTAGGCTTTGTACTGTTTGTTATTGAAATTGGCTGGAAAATTTACATTCAGCTAACAAGTTGATATGTTATAAGAATATCGTACCTAGGAGATTTCCAAATTGAGTGATTCCGCATAGAGAAACATTTTGTAATGTTGAAAGAGGGGCTCGAGAGACAGGAAAGTATGCGAGAGAAGTAAAATTAATCTCGAGAAACTGGATTATCAAGAACTTGTACACCGAATTGATAAACGTAATCTACTACATCCATATCACATTTAAAAAGTGCAAGAGCTATTACCTCAAGATTTGAATTGACCAGTGACCTTTTGCGACTTTATCTTGTATCAGGATATTATTTTTTCTCAATAAAATTCTTTTTACTGATGAGGTTTGTGTCATTCGTAGAAGAATTACAAATGTTAATTTGTTCGTTATTTGATTGGACCAATTATTTTGTCAAATCGATTAAAAATCGGTGAAAGGTATATGGAATTTCTGCAAAATATCCTCCCTGATATAATCGATGATTTACCGTTGCAACTTACACTAGAGTTTTGGTTTTTGCATGATGAGGCACCGCCTCATTTTAGTGCTACTGTTAGAGACTTCGAATTTTAAGTTTCGTAATAAATGGTTAGAGCGAGGATATAATTGTTCCGCGACCTAAACAAATGTGATTATTTTCTTTGGGGAAACATTGACGGATTTTATTTATACCACGTCAATTTCTTTTTATTTGATCAATGGGAACAAAGTTTTGTATAATTTTAGGGGTGACTCACCCTCAATGAACACCTTGTAGTGTTTCAATTTACTTGAACCCCTAGTCAAAGAAAGCCAATAATAAACCTAAATCATGTACCAAATTTGGTTATTCCAAGTTAAAGTAATTCAGAAATATTTTTTTTTTTCGAAATATTTGGTCTCACTTTGAAGATCTGTTTAAATTGCAATATTTTGGGACACCCTACATGCATTTGCTCTGTGTATATTTACTAAACACCTAAATATTATTGGTATAAAGTAATCTGTTTTTTTTGGTGCACCTGCAAAATATATATTTAAATATATAAAATGAATTTGATTTGAAAAAGTATTCACGTTTTACTTTCTAAATAATGACCTATAATAATCAATACCGACGCTGATTATTGTTCCGTATGACAATATATTGATAAAATCAGTTAATATATTGAAATATAAGTAATGATAGTAAAACTTTAAAATGGAAAAACGTGAACTTGTTTTGTTTTTCTCCTGTACCCTTAATCTAAAAATGAGTGTTAATAAACAAATAACGTTTAGGTAGTCTAGAATTTCTATTTTATTTCATTTTAGGTTTACCACGTTAAAGAACGAAGAACGTAGTGTTATCAATTCGAATGAAAGCTCAACTCTTAGCAAAAATAAAAGAGGTAGAAAAAAGGGAACAAAAACCCAAGACTATACAAAACCGTCTAAGAGAAAAGCGAAGAAAATCAAAAGCGACAAACCCAAGAGGGTGATCGTGAGCAACCCCCCTCCCCTCCAACTAGACGAACCCTTGAAATGTGAAAAGTGCCCTGCCTCTTACATGAACAACGTGGACTTTGCCCTTCACTCGCGATGTCACAGCGACGATGGAAAATACAGTTGTCACCTGTGCAAGTACCGCAACGCGTCCAAGTACCACTTCGAAATGCACGTCAGGGTACACGAAGGTACCACCAAGTTCAAGTGCGAGATCTGCGGAAAGGCGTTCGCTGTACGTTCACACGCTGTGGAACACAAGAACTTCCACACCGGAGAAAAACCCTTCCAGTGCGAGATATGCGGGAAACACTTCACCACTTCCAACCAGATGACCGCTCATCGCCACAACGTCCACTACGAAATTATAAACGGCGGTCCCATCGTCAAATACGACTGCACCATCTGCAACAAGCATTACCAGACCTCCCTTGGCCTAAAGAAGCACAACGACCGTAAGCATATGAAGGTAGACTTCTCGGTGATCTGCGAGACTTGTGGGAAGAGGTTGTCCAGCAGAGAGAAGTTGAAGTTCCACATAAGGACTCACACTGGCTTTAGACCGCACGCTTGCCATTTGTGCGCGAAGAAGTTTTCCAAGAAGGAGCAACTTGTGGAACACGTGCGCATTCACACGGGAGAAAAACCGTACGTTTGTAAGTTTTGCGGGAAAGGATTCGCCCAACGGACGCCACTGAAAGTACACGAGAGGATACACACCGGAGAACGCCCTAACAAGTGCGAATTGTGTCTGAAGAGTTTCCCTTCTAAGGTCATGCTGGAGGTCCATTCTAAATGTTGTCTTACGAATAAGAATATAGTGGATAGCGTTTAGGTGTTATGTTATGTTAAACTACTGCTGGCATCCGAAATCGGTTTTTTGGATAGTTCGGTTAACCGGTTTCGAGATAATTCGGTTTTTTACAAAACCCGAAAACCGGTTATTCGATTCTTCAAATAACTGATTTTAGTGCTGACAACTGAAATCGGTTTTTTGGATAGTTCGGTTAATCGGTTTCGAACAATTCGGATTTTTACAAAACCGGAAAATCGGTTATTCGATTCTTCAAATAACCGATTATTCAATAATCTGAGTGTAAATCTGTTCATCCGAATAATCGGATAATCGATTATTCGGTGGTTTCTTTCTATGAAAAAAGAATTCTTGATTCTCTCCACTCCCCGTTCCTCGTCATCATTCCACATAGTAGATGTACTCGAGTAGAGAATGTACAGGGTTATTCATGCAACTAGAAGGATTGGCAGATAGCTTAAAATTTTTTTTCTGAAAATTTTATTCCTTGGGTAATTCAGTACGAACTTTTCAATGAAAATATTTTAATTTTTCAACGCTATACCACTTCCGGTTATACCGAAAGTATAGGAGTGGTATATCCGGTAGTAGGTACCAATTTTGTTCTTTTAAATGGAACGCCCTGTATATTTTTGCATTTTTGAATTCTATAGTGAATTTTAGTGTCACGTTATATGACACTTATCATCTAAAATTAACTGTTTTGGAGGTATTTCGATTTTTTTTTATAAAATGGTATAGCTAACTTTAAAAATTCATATTTTAGAATCAATCAAAAAGGTGATCTTTATTTTTATTAGGTGTTATACTTCGTTTTGATGTATTCATATTTAGCCTGTCATGTACAGGGTGCTCAAAATTAATAGACAAACTTGAGGAAATTCAAACGTGCTTGACCTAAAAATAAAGATTCTGAAATATGAATTTTTAAAGTTAGCTGTGATATATTTGATAATACGAGTATATGCCAAATGAGAAATGTTATATAATTATAAAGTAACACTAAAGTTTACTATAGAATTCAAAAATGCAGAAGTTACAGGACGTTTCATTTAAAATAAAAAAGTTGGTACCTACTTCTGGTATAACAGGAAGTCGTATAGCGTTGAAAATATTTTCATTGAAAAGTGTATCGAATTACCTAAGTAGCCAAATCTTCATAAAAAAATGTTTGCCCTATCTGTCAATCTAACCGGTTATTCGGTTAACCGATTATTCGAATATCCAGTTTTCACCACTATTCGGGTAACCAGTTTTATCTGAAATCGGTTTTTACGGAACCCGGTTAATCGGTTTCACTTTTTTCCGGTTTTTGCCAGCACTAGTTAAAACATACAAATTATCTAAATTCGGTGTACTATCGTCATTTACAGGGTGTAGCAAAAAAGCAGGTAACCCCTTTAACTGGGGGGATAAAATGACCCCTTCCGTCCATTTCTACGTTTTTTTTTTTAGGTGTCATTTACAATAATACCCTTGAGGATTTTATTAATAACAAGAAGTATCTCTACAAAATTTTAAAGTGATACGTGAAAAGTTATATTATAGCGAAAACCAATTTTAAAAGTTCAACTTTAACACCCTGTATCTTTTAAGGAAAATCGTCATATTTTGCAGTAAAAAATACGTAGTAAACGGAATGATCCACTTTTTTGTTACACCCTGTATATCCTAACTTTTGAAATGAAAGTAATTATACAGTATTATTTATACTACTTTAGAATATGATTTTCATACTCTTAATGCCCATTTTTTTAATATTTGTAAAACTACAGGATATCTCTAAAAGGTCTGGGCCTTCCACACAGTGTCGTAACTAACAAAAATGAGATCCGCCGCGCCCAAACTTATTTCGATTTGCCGGACGTGCCCACAAAGTGCCGTAACTGCATTGTCAAAAACTCATAAGCTATAGCAGACAAAACGAATTGCGTATCTAACAAAATTTAATTTGAAAATCACACTAAACAACGTAACTAAATCTAAGATATTTTGTAAGAAATGCCTGTTAGGGTAATATCAAATCACAAAAAGTGTCGTATATGCAGTTAGATCAATTTGTGCGAATGATTTTCGTTGCTTTTGAGAACGCTGACGTAAGTGAAGCGTTAAACATGTCACATGAGGAGTTTGGCAAGAATTTTCTGTGATCGTTTATCTGGAAATATCTCTGGTAGATTTTGTTACTTTTTTTTTAGTGCTTGTAAAAACATGAATGATAAAACAATCTTAATATCTACTAGTAAATTTTTAGAGGCCATAATACACTTAGAATTATTACTTTTTGAAGATAATATAAGTTATTACTATCTGTTTTTAATAATTTTATAAATATTTACTTATTTTGGGCGATTTTTCTCGCAAACGCTCCGTGTTTATCCTAGAAAAATTACTAACCGATTTTTCTGTCGTCAATTTATCGATCTTTTGAATGTAAAAATACGCATTAACCTGTAGATTTATACAAATCAAAACACCCAAAGATAAATTGTTGAAATTATTGAACACTTAATATTTCTGTGTACATTATTATTTAATATTTTGGCTGAAAACAGCCCACATTTGTACATAAATTATTGTAGGTTTCGTTTCTAAACTTAATAATAAACTTAGTGAATCAGGAATACTTGAAAAAGATAAACGAGGCGGACCGGCGGTAAAAAATTAAATTGGACAAAAAAGAACCTACGAAAATATTTTTTAAATATAGCCACCTTGACTCAAAGTATGACTTCATCCAATTAAAACGACTGCAAAGTAGCAAATATTAAAGTTGGTAATTTAAACAATGCTCCACTAAAGATAACAAAGAAAACATTTGATTATCTTACTTCGCTATGTAAAGGAGATACTCCTGTTATGAGGCTTCCCGAATTCAAAAACTTTTACTACAATTTGCCTCACAAAAATTAGTTTGTAGTTGTAAAACTGCAATTTTGTTTTGCTTTACTTAGTGTGTATTAAAATAATTTTAAGTTGTCTGGTTTATACTTATGCTATTTAGTTAAAATACATCACCTTATTAATTCAGTGTTTTATTGACAACTGTCCTATCTGTAGGAAGTCGAAAAAAATCGCACAAACTGACGTAAGAGATAAGTTTTTCAAAAATATGGAAAACTAAAAACTATTTCAACAACTGTCACGCGTACTTGAAAAACGTACTTTTCCTTATATTAAAATCAGAATTTCAAATTAAACATTTTTTCGGAATTTCCGAAAAACATTACATCCATTTTCGTTTTTTCGTTCTACTGTAAAATTTATAGAATGTTACTTACGACACTCTGTGTGGAAGGCGACGATGTACACATATTCCAGGGGCCAAAATATGGTGATCTGATCCAAGTTACTTTGAAGTTGACAATTTTATTTTAACGTTTGTTCAATGACTTCATTAGTACTTGTAGTAAATACATAAAACTTTGTATAGGAAAGTTTTCTGGCATGCGATATTGAAATCTGAGACAGGTTCCGTTTACTCGATATGAATTAATTGAATTTCGACAATCTAGTGACCCTTATTTACATGTGTATTATAGTGTCGCCTACAGTCATTACATATAAATTATCATATGTGCCCAGGTGTATGATTGTAAAAATAAAAGTAGGTATGCTTGGCAAATACACTTTGAAAACCCTTTTTGGAGATATCTGGTTTAATTTTTTTTTGTAAAAGACTCGCTATGCCTTTCTTTCTTGCCTCTTGTCTCTCTTTCTGTCCCTCACTCACCCACTCTCTCTCACACACACAAACACTTCCTCTCTCTAATCGTTTTGTTAATCTAGGGCAAATTACTAAATAAAGAATGATATTACTGTTCTTATTAAGACTGTCCACTTTTGTTCCTGGAGAAATACATTTATTTTGATATTTACTTAATAATATTATTATTATCGTTAAGACTGTAATTGAAATTGAAAGCTTTATTATACTTTTTTATATTAATAAAAATATTATTTTAAAAAATTATCTACTCATAATTCTGAACAAACCAATAGATATAGCTTGTACAGTGATATTCACATAATATTCTATCACCTTTAATTATTTTACTTTCATACTTTTAAAAACATGTAAGATATTCTATTAAAATGCGCACATACATAATACAGGGTGTAACTAAAAATGAGGGTCATATTTATGCAACGTTACCTTGATTTTTAAAAACACAGAAGTTTGCTTTTTTAAATTCTGTTCGCCTTTTTTCGTAATTGGCATACCTCGCTGAAATATTTAGGAGCCGCATGCATTGTTGTCAAATTTAATAGTTTGAGTGAAAGGTAGGCATATCTTATCATATGATAAATTAGTTTATATTGCATTTACGCTCCCTTACACCTCGTTAGTTTTGTATAATGATTTAAAAAGGTAACAGCGGGCAACACAGATAAAAATAACATGCGCGTTTATACGATTGAGGTCGGTACTACCCAGTAGCAACCTAAACAATAATTTAAGTGTGTGTTTGATTAAATTTAAAATAATTTTAGATTAGTATTCTACTGAACACGTACCGTTACCCCTAAAAAAACTGGCCACCATTTAAAGTTACTCTGTATAGAAAGGCAAAAGAGATAAAAGTGTTTGAATATTATATGAACATCCCTGTATTTCAATGTTGTTGTAATTGCAGAGTATCTCTGAAGCTACAAGAGATAGAAGGAAGCGGTCTTCACAACATGTCTACTTTTTCGAGAAACTCAGAATTTTCTTCCCCCTTTCCTTATTTTGAGATCGTATGGTCAAAATTGTTTCTGATATACTTTTTGCGTATAATCCAATGACGTACTTTAATTTTTTCTACAGGATATTTCTTTTAAAATATGACTCAAACATACAATTTTTTAAATGGTCCGCTCTATATATTTTCATGCAATTCAATTGCATTATTTTTTTTCCTTCATAACGATATACAGCAGTTGCTACTAATGTTGTGTGGTGCATAGTTGGCCATGCATTTTTATATAATCAGTCTACCTTAGTTACTTAGATAATAATGTGGGTATACAAAATAAACAGTTAGATAAATAATTAAGTTTTATGATAAATAGTCGATATTTGTTAATCTATATGTAGCGGATCTTCAGCGCCATAATTATTAATAATACTATACAGTGCTTTCGAAAAGTAACGAATAAATTTATTATTTTTGAAATTGAGAAGTTTTTGAAAAAATCCCCTGGCACGTCGATTTTGTTTTTAAAAAAGGCACTTTGACATACGACCCATGTTTGTGACGCCATCAACAATTTTTTTAAATAGCAACCCCCAATTTTGATCATGCCATTTGAAAGAGCGTCTCATTCTACATACATACATCATGAAAAATTATGGTGTTACTTAACAAAAATTTCAAGAAAATAATGTTTGAAGATTTTAAAATTTA
This sequence comes from Monochamus alternatus, assembly GCA_037114965.1. Lineage (NCBI taxonomy): Eukaryota > Metazoa > Arthropoda > Insecta > Coleoptera > Cerambycidae > Monochamus > Monochamus alternatus. The sequence continues at coordinate 3,594,463 of CM073426.1, read as the reverse complement.
ATTTTCACAATACTGTGCACCTCCCCGTTATGCAACACCTGTCCGTGCTTATTTAGATGAACTGTTCCCGAATCGTTGGATAGGGAGAAGAGGGCCGATTGAGCTGCCAGCCAGATCGCCTGATTTGACACCCCTAGATTATTTCATGTGGGGATACTTAAAGAGCAAAATATACGTTACTAGACCGGTTCATTTAGAAGATTTAAAAGGAAGAATTCGTCACGAGATACATCGTATACCTCCTGAAGTTATTGATAATGTCCAAAAAGAATTTATTAATCGTCTTGGCTACTGTCAGGCAGCCAACGGTGCACAATTTGAACATTTAATTTAGTCGATTTTTTTACATAATCATTATCATTTTAAGTATTGTGAAAATTAAATTTTAAAATCTTCAAACATTATTTTCTTGAAATTTTTGTTATTTAACACCATAATTTTTCACGATGTATGTATGTAGAATGACACGCTCTTTCAAATGGCATGGTCAAAATTGGGGGTTGCTATTTAAAAAAATTGTCGATGACGTCATCTCTTGAACAACGATGACGTCACAAACGTGGATCGTATATCAGAAACTGCCTATTTTAAAAACAAAATCGACGTGCCAGGGGATTTTTTCAAAAATTTCTCAATTTCAAAAATAATGAATTTATTCGTTACTTTTCGAAAGCACTGTATAATTATACGATGTGTATTAAGAATAGTATTCATTAATATTGAAAAACCTAAAGTACATATTTCTATTTATCTCTATTTTTTATTAGCTGACTATTATATTATGATATGATTATATTTAAAATCTTTACCAGATGGAAAATTTAAACAGTTTTTAAATATTTCTTCGATATTAATAATTAATATTATTATTTTTATTTTGTTTTGCTAATTTTCAAATGTTATTCAACTAAAGATATTTAAAATTACTTAATAACTAACAACAATTATATTGTAAAATAATTTGTTTGAATATTACAATGAATCAATTCAGGAACCAATTTTGTAGAATAATTATTTAAAAATGCATGGCCAACTACGCATCACGCAACATCAATTTTATGTGTTTTGACAGTTTCCCAATTATATAATAGCAATGTATATCATTATGAAGGGAACAAAATAATACATATTTTAAAAGAGATACCCTATAGAGAAATTACCAAGTACGTCACTGAACTTTACATTAAAAAGCATGCAATTTTTACCATTGCGATATCTCAGCAATTCTCTGAGATACGAATAATATCTTAAAAGTAGTTTTTCTAAATTTCAACCTGTATCTCAAAAATAAAGTGATATATGAAAATTATGTTTACGGCAGTTTCTGTAAAAAGTAACCTAATGTTGTGAAAACCCCATCTTTCTATCTTTTGTAATTTCGAAGATACCGTGCAATACAACGGAATTGGTACACTAAATATAATTTTTTTTTGGTATTTAGAGGTAAGCATAAGATTTAAAACAATATTCGTTACGCTTAAGTATATGTCAAAGATAATAATTTGAATCTATTTTAGGGGAACCAATTTAACCACTGTGAAAGAGGAACCGATAGATGTTGAGATTAAGAAAGGCAGACCACGAAGAAGAAAGTCCACAAAGACTAAAGCCCAGCAAGGCGGCAAGGAGTCCAAAGCCGAAAAAAGGAAACGTTCCAGGAAAAGCGACAGTCCTAAGAAAATTGTTGTCAGTCACCCTCCTCCCATGCAACTGGACGAGCCTATTCAATGTGACATGTGCAGCGCATCGTATACGAACAACGTAGACTACGCTCTTCATTCTCTCAGTCACAGCGAAGACAACAAATATACGTGCCATCTTTGCAACTACCGAAACGGGTCCAAGTACCACCTGGAGATGCACGTCAGAGCCCATGAAGGTACCACCAAGTTCAAATGCGAGATCTGCTCGAAGTCTTTCACTATAAGCACTCATGCCATCGAGCACAAGAACTTCCACACGGGAGAGAAGCCTTTCCAATGCGAAATTTGTGGGAAACACTTCATGTTCTCCTGGCATTTAGCGTCGCACCGTAGAACTTCCCACTATGAAATACTAACTGGTAAACCCCTTGTGAAATTCGACTGTACCATCTGCAAGAAACACTACGAGTCGGCTAGTGGTTTGAGGAGACACACCATAAAAAAGCACAAGCACAATGAAATAGATTTGTCAGTACTTTGCGATATATGTGGGAAGAGATTGTCCAGCAGAGAGAAACTAAAGTTCCATCTTCGAACCCACACTGGGTACAAACCCCACGCTTGTCACGTGTGCCCTAAGAGCTTCTCCAAGAAGGACCAGTTGATCGAACACATCCGTGTTCATACTGGAGAGAAGCCGTATGTGTGTAAATTGTGTGGGAAGGGATTCGCCCAGAGGACTCCTTTGAAGACACATGAGAAAACTCATTCGGGAGATAGACAGAGGAGTAATAATATATGCACTGTGTGCGGACAAGGGTTTTTGACCAAAGCGGACCTGCAATGCCACATGAGGAGTTGCGTGGTTGCCAAATTGTACCCGTATCCTAATTTCAAGGTCTAGAGGGTAGTAGAAAGCATGTTCTTGGGGTCAGTGTCCATAATTTTACAGTTTGTCTCTGAAAAGTCTGGACAACATGGCAAAAGAGTGTTGAAGTTACAGTTTTATTTCAGTTTTTCTCTTAATGGGGAAGTTGCATGAATTTTATATTGATCTAAAATGTATTACAGAATAATCTTTCAAACATATTGAAAGGCCAGAACATGTGTCTGACGGCAATAATCACATAATAATTAAAATATTAACATTAATAAATTGCCATAGAATGTCAACAAAACCACGTGATCGAAAACGTCATTGGTGTGACGTCAAATGCCAGTAGGCCATCTTGCTTATATTATGCCGATCGTGACGTAAATAGGCATTTGCTTCGTTTTTCTTGACATTTCTTTTAAGTCATATGTATTGTAAATACTGCGTAAGGTAGTGCTGTTATAAACAAGGCTCCGTGTTTGTGTGTTGTGCATATTATATATATTTACATATACCTACAGTTAAATTTAAGATTTTCAAAGATTTCTGTACCTAAAAATTTGTTGGATAGACCGCTTTTTTCATTATTTATTCATACTGATTTCCAATTACTTAACCTTACATTAAAATGGTCTTCACAAACATACAACGCAGAAATGCTGGAGAGCTTTACGTTTTTTGACTTTCGTGACTTTATTTCGTCGCGATTCATTGCCATCCACCACATTTTTCTTGTCTTTTCAATTTTTGGCATGGAGAACATTTTTTATTAGGCACTGTATGGGAAGTATTTGTACATAACGGCACAATGCAATATTTCATCCATTTCCCAGGTATTAATGCACTTTCTGTACTCACTTTACAATTTTCAACACCAACACTTAATAAATGTCACAATGTCACAAACGACAAACTAACTTCATGAACTCTTGTGTTTAAAACACAAATTACTGAACTATTAATTTAAATGTATGTACTCGTACCTCGTACTGAGACTACATTGTTCAAAAGCACATAACAATGTTTTGTGGTCCAAAGCACACTAAGCACAGATTATACAGGACCCGCGCAACTGGCAGTTGACGTCACAGGTTTTCAATATGGCGGCCACCGTTTTGTAGGGGCGTGGCCATACTAAAACTTTAAATATCGTTTTTGGACTTATTTTTTCACGAAATTGTCTGAGACAAACGCCATTTCGATTAAAATAATACATTCTTTCATCTCCACGTATTTGAAAAAATCATGCAATTTCCCCATTATATTAAATACATAAAATTTGCTGTAGGCATCTAATTGCTTGTGTAATTTTTGTTCTTGGCCGTTGACTTCTGGTTATAATTTTGTAGATAAAACCTGCCCCTAGATTTTCTTAACATCATTATATAATATACATCAAATTCAGGACCCGATTTCAATATAATATGCTAGAAAACCCATCTATACGAAGTTTTATGTATTCAGTACCATTATAATAAAAATTATGAAAGAAAAACTAAAATAAATTTGTAACTTTAACACTCTTGGTATTTTGGTTCAATAAATATGTGGTAGCATTTTGTCCATGTCTTTTAGAGACACCCTGTATAAAATAAAGTTCCTTAAGCTATGAAAAATATTAATTTTTAGTTACAAATTCTTATTTTTTTTAACAACTGGAATTGTACAGTCAATATCTATACAAAAGGTCATCAAAAAGGTAACTCTTAATTATCTTAGTATGCATATTCTACATACAATGTAAGAATGTTCTACCAAAGTTCGCAAAAATATTAAAAATCCATTATTATATATTTCATATTTAACATAATTCAACCAAATTTGTCATTTGATAGTTTGTAAGTAGGAGATATTGAAACAATGTTGTTTTGTAAATATTCTTAGATATATTAGGTACATTGGGATTATATTGAAATAAATCATTACTAAAGCTTTTGTTTTATTGAATAAAGCTCTCTTTTAAAAATATGTACATTTTGTCCTACCGGGAACTGGGTTGATTTTTATCTGGAAAAAATACTGATCGGAAAAATTTGAAAATTGGGGTGAACACAACTAAAACTTCTGCAACTCTCCGGCTACAAATGAAGTCGACACAAATTTTTAAATGGAACACCCTGTATATTATTGCATTTTTGGATTCTCATCTTGCCTAAGAAAAAAGCTCATAAAACTGTTAAAAAACTAGATTGTTCATCGTTGGTTTCCTGAACCTGATTCTAAATATCTTATAGGTGTCTAGTGTTTTTTAGTGCTCTATAATAAAGGCAGAACATGATTTATAAACTACATTATCTTTGACATTCTCTGTTAACATTCTTGGACCTGTAAAATTGAGTAAGAATTGAAACACCTCTTTCGCAATCGACACCTTATTAATAAAGTATCCTTTTCCAGGGCACGAAAATTAAGAAGCAAAAGAAGCAAGAAGCGAGAGCCTTACAAAAAGAGCAAAGCGTCACGTCAGCGGAAATCCCGCAGGAAAACCGAAAAACCCCTGAACGTAGAACCCATAAAACTAGAAGACCCCATCAAGTGTGAGACTTGCAGCGAAGAATTCTACACTAACATAGACTTTGCCACGCATTCCTTTGACCACAGTCGCGAAGGAAAGTACTCCTGTCACCTATGCAACTACAAGAACACCTCCAGGTACCGCCTGGAGTCCCACGTACGCATGCATGAGGGGTCGGCCAAGTACAAATGCGAAATGTGCGGCAAAGCCTTTAGAATAGGCACTCACGCTATCGAACACAAATTCTTCCACACGGGTGAAAGACCTTTCCAGTGCGAGATATGTGGGAAACACTTTATGTACTCCAGACGCCTCGCTTCCCACCGACGCAACTCCCACTACCAGCTCCTCACCGGCAAGCCCAAAACGAAGTACGACTGCGAGTTATGTGAGAAAACTTTTGAATCCCTGCCAGGTCTCAACAATCACAAGAACAAAAAGCATCACAACATCCAAGTGGACATGTCCGTGATATGCGAAATTTGCGGGAAGAAGATCTCTTGCAAGGGTAGATTAAAGTACCACTTGAGGATACACAGCGGAGACAAACCGTTTTCTTGTATGGTGTGCGCGAAGAAGTTTGCGATGAAGGATTTACTTATAGAGCACATGAGAGTTCATACGGGAGAAAAACCGTATACTTGTACATATTGTGGGAAGACATTTGCCCACAGGTCGCCATTTAGGTACCACATAAAGACTCACACAGGCGAGAAGCCAAACGTATGTCCATTGTGCGGGAAGGGGTTCATTTCAAGGGCCGGAATGAACAGCCACATCAAGAGTTGTTACAAGGCTTAAAGAACCACAAATGTGAAGCAGAAAGACCAAAGGAGTTTGAAAGAAACGCCAACGCACTTTACTCAAATTAGCTGAAATGTGTTAACTGTAAAATGAAAACCTATTTGGTTATTTTTTCAACTCAGTATTACACAAATTTGTGCGTTAAAATTATAAAGTTTTGTTACAATTTTGACGCTATGTACATATTGTGGGAAGACGTTTGTTCACATGTCGTCTTTTAGGTTTCACATCTCCCACAGACGAGAAGCCAAACGTGTGTCCATTATGTGGGACAAGAGTTGTTACAAGCCTTAAAGAACTACAAATTTGAAGGAAAAAGACCAAATGAGTTTGAAATAAACGCCAACGCACTTACCCAAATTAGGTGAAATATGTGAACTGTAAAATAAAAACCTATTTGGTTATTTTTTCAACTCGGTATTACATAAATCGCTGCGTTAAAATTATAAGGTTCTATGTTAAAATTTTGGCACATATGTACATATTGTGGGAAAACATTTTCCCACAGGGCGCCTTCTATTACCACATAAAGACTCGCACAGGTGAGAAGCCAAACATGTGTCAATTGTGTGGGAAGGAGTCTAACAAAGTATGTTTTTTAAAATAAACTCTACCTTAATTTCATTAGTAGAAATCAATAAAAAAATGACTTATATGTAGATCAAATGAACCTCTAAACTATTTCCACCAAATTATAAATAATTATTTATTACGTATTACCCTAAGATTTATAATATCCCAATTTTCAAACCTGTTTTCTCATATGTTGTCTAATATAACACAGAACCTTATAATTTTAAAGCAGCGAAATTTTTAAATAAACAAAACGAGTATACGATTTGTAAATATTAAAAATTTTAATTGTCTTGTCTGTGCTCTTTTTATTAGTAATACTTATTGATTACTATTTTATTCGAATTACTTAGACTTGCTTGTCTGTTAAAATAGTATTACAAATTGATAATTTAAAAGACTTATTTTCCAGTACTTTATATGTATTTATTTTGTATATTTGTGTTTAATAAATTATTTTATTTTTTCCTTGTTGTTTTTTTTTTTGAAAGTATATTTAACTTTTTCTTTGTTGTGTGTGGCCACTAAAAATATAATACTTTGTAACAGGTTAGTATTTCATGAAACTTACTAAAATGAAACTTGAAATTAATTAAAATATATATTGCAAGTTTTCTATAAAATTCATTAAATTTAATGCAAACTAACAAGTAGGGTTGTCTTCATTGTTTAGCCCACAATTTTGATTTATTTTTTTACATTACAGCTACAGTCTAAAAGGCTATTAATAGCATAACATTTTATTGTGATGTCGTTTAATTATGCAGGGAGAAATAGAGAATAGAATTTTTATTTAATGTATGTCAAGTAAGCGACAGTTGTCTTCTGTCAAAATAATAATAATACAAATTTTTGAATAAGCAATATTTCATTGACCAGCTCTTTCTCCTGATCTAAACACAATTGGGCATGTCTAGGATATGCTGCACAATTTACAAGATGCTTTGGATAACTTCATTACAAGTATATCTAGATAAAAATTCCATAGTTAAAGTCACTCCTTTATTTAATTTTCTTCAAGTTTCACCGATAGCCACCTTTCTGTTGATACCATCATGGCTAACATGGACCTTTCTTTCAGGCAGTCGAAAAAGATCTCAAAAAACAACTCGAAGCTGAAGGCAGCTAAGAAGCCAAAAAGCCTTCGGGGTCCTTACAAGAAGAGAACGAAAACAGAACCAAATCGTCGAAAAAACAAACCTCAGAAAGTAGTCGTCCAACCCATAGAACTAGAAGAACCAATTCGCTGTAAGACTTGCAACGAACCTTTCAAAACCAACGTCGCTTTCGCGCTACATTCCATAACTCACAGAGAGGATGGCCAGTATTCGTGCCATCTATGCAGCTATAATCACAAATCGAAATATAGTCTTGAAAGCCACGTTAGAGCTCATGAAGGTTCCACCAAATACCAATGCGAGATCTGCGGGAAAGCTTTCAAAATAGGTACCCACGCCATAGAACACAAGTACTTCCACAACGGAGAAACTCCTTTCCAATGCGAAATATGTGGGAAGCATTTCATGTTTTCCAGACATCTGACATCACACAGACGCGCATCGCACTACCCCAACGTCACCGGCAAACCTCCTATTAGATACGAATGTACAATCTGCAACGTCAGCTACAAGTTCTCCTCGAGCCTGAGCAGACACAACCAAAATAAGCACAAGAAAGTAGACGTATCAGCTCTGTGTGATATTTGTGGGAAGAGATTGTCCTGCAAGGACAAGTTGATGTACCATCGTAAGATCCACACCGGTTTGGACACACATCCCTGCGTCATCTGTAAAAAGAGGTTCTCGAAGAAGGACAAACTGGTTTGCCACATGCGGGTACATACTGGTGAAAAACCTTACGTGTGTAAGTACTGTGGGAAGGGGTTTGCGCAAAGTGCGCCGTACTGGTATCACATAAAAGTACATACCGGAGTGAGACCGCACACTTGTCCACATTGTGGGAAAGGTTTCATAGCCAAAAGCGCTTGGAAGAACCACCTGAACTGTTGCAAAAAGGTGGACGCGCTACTTATAAAGGACGAGACAGATTGAATGGAACACAGTGGCACAAGTTTCTAGTATAGATTTTTTTAATCTAATGTTTTTTGTAAGAAAAAAATAGTATAATTCATAAGTCTGATTAAGTACTATTATTATAAATATTGTTCTTCCCGCCCGTTTTATTATTTTTTTTTTTTTTGTTAAATAAATATATTTACTAAATATGAAAGATATTTTTACTTTGCTATATTTCATACAGTGGTTACTTTTGAGGTTAATATTAATTCATAAATATTCTTAATTTGCTACAAAAGAAACACTGATATATTTATAAAGGTATTTTTACTTTGCTATATTTCATACAGTGGTTACTTTTGAGGTTAATATTAATTCATAAATATTCTTAATTTGCTACAAAAGAAACACTGATATATTTATAAAGGTATTTTAGTAAGTTGGTTCACTATGCACTATGCGTGTAAAATATCCTTACTACCAACGAATTTCTGCTTGCCTACCAACCCAACATCGATCGCCGGCTTAGCCAGCAATTCTCTGCAATAGTTTAACATGCATTCTCTCACTTAAATGTCCGTGAGGTTTAGAGTGAAATTAATTGATTTAAACAGTGATGACAACTTCTAATGGATTTTTTTGTTGTGTTGATGGTTGTAAAGCTAATTATAAATTAATATTATTACAGTGTTAAAATTTGTAATTAAAACAAATTTTCCCTCGTATAAATCCTGACCAATAAAACTTGATGTTTAACTTATTGATAACCCTCGAAACCTGCCTATCGATAAGATTTACGATTTATTGAAAAAAAACTGGTACATCAAAGCGACCTGACTTATTAAAATATCTCTAGGCGACGGTAAAATAGTGATTTAGCCTTTAAAAATATCGTAAGTATTATTTAATGTCGCATGAACTTCATTTTACGTTAGAAATTAAACTTTAATACTGACACCGAAATTTTTTTCAGGTCGGCAAATAAAATAAAATACCAAACTCGTAATGCCACCACTGAAAATAACAAAAGAACTCGTGGGAGAAGGAAAACAAACAAAAACCGAAGTAACGAAAATGACAAAGACTACGATCCACCGCTGAATGCCCACCGTACAATGGATCCAGATGCGAAACCGGTGGCAAAAAAGACTAAAAAAACAAAAAGAAAATCGGAGAAACCTCAAAAGATAATCTTCGAGCCCGCCGAACTGGAGGAAGCGTTGATCTGTACCATATGTAAAGAATCTTTCCACAACAACATAGACTTTGCCATACACTCGAGAACGCACAGCGAAGATGGCAAGTATTCCTGTCATTTCTGCGACTATAAAACCACCTGCAAATATCGCACGGAAGCGCACGTCAGAGGCCATGAAGGAACCTCCAAGAAGTACAAGTGCTCGATTTGCAACAAAACCTTCAGAAAGAGCACTTACGCTGTGGAGCATAAGTACTTCCACACGGGTGAGCGGCCTTTCCAGTGCGAAATTTGCGGTAAACACTTCATGTACTCCAAGAGCTTAGCTCACCACCGTCGCACGACCCACTACGAGGTGGTGACGGGTCAACCTTTGCGGAAGTTCGACTGCATTCCTTGCAACAAGCACTACGAGTCCCAGTCGGGATTGCTGAGGCACAATTCCATGTACCACAGAGATCCCAACTCTGGCGGAGGGTTGTCGGTGCTCTGCGATATCTGTGGGAAGAGACTATCTTGTAAGTACAAGCTAAAGTTTCACATGAGGACCCACACGGGGTACAAACCCTTCTGCTGTCGCTTCTGCTCCAAGGCTTTCACGAACAAGGATCAAGTGGTGTCCCACGAACGGGTACATACTGGCGAGAAACCGTTTTCTTGCGAATTCTGTGGGAAGGCTTTCGCTCAAAGCGCCCCGTATCGGTACCACGTCAAGACACATACGGGGGATCGAAAATACATGTGTCCGTTGTGTAATAAGACCTTCATTTCTAAGAGCAACATGAGGATACATATAAAGACTTGCAATACTATTGTTAAGAAAGAGTAGGTTAAGGATTTTACAATAAAAGGCTTATATTATGCCCGCAATGTTTTATTTGTTTTTGTGAATATAGGTATTTTTTCATCCGATGCATTTCTTTCAGTTCTGGATAACCACAAAGCGTGTTTTCAGATAATGGTAAGTCATTTTAATTTTATTAGCCAGATCAAAAAATCAATGTGATATCATTAATTACTCAAAATGGGGTGTCTGCATTAAACAAAATGTGTACGTAGTGTTTTATTTCTGAATACTATTCTACAATGAAAATAACGCAGACTGCAGGAATAGTTTTGCTAATAATAATGATTTTTTATTTGATTCTAAAATATTTATTGTATTAGGACACTATTACCATCCAAAACGAAGTAGACTATAAGTACCGGTTCAGTTTTTTAAATATTTCATAACAACATCTGGAAAGTTAGAAAACACCCCATTAAAATTGCAAAAATAAAAAAATTATCAAGTTTCAATTGATAAAATTAAGATCTTTCTAAATTTATTGTTTTGGTTTAGTCCAAGTCCAATGTGGTTTCCATATCATTAATTAACTTCTTTTTAGGGTAAATTTGAGGAAACGAAAGCACTCCACATCCAAAACAAAGAAACAAAAGGAAGACTTAGAACCAGAGATAGACGAAAAGTCTCGCAACCTGAAAAACCTCATGAAAATCGAAGAAGTGCTCAAGTGCAAGTCTTGCAGCAACGCGTATAGCAACCACGAAGATCTAGCTCTACATTCGAAAACCCACAGCAAAAACCGTCACTACACTTGTCACCTCTGCAACTTCGAAGTGAGCTCGAAATTTCGTATAGAGAGACACATACGAGGTCACAGGGGTTACAAATGCGAGATATGCAATAAAGTCTTCAGAAAAGTTTCCAGTGCTCTGAAACACTCGTACATCCACAGCGGAGAGAAGCCATACCAGTGCGAAATCTGTGGGAAGCATCTCTCCAATGCCAAAAGCCTGGATATGCACCTCAACACCATACACCACGAGATCCTCACAGGACTACCCCTAGTGAAATACGATTGCGTTGTGTGTAAGAAACACTACGAATCAGAAACAGGTTTGCGAAGACACTACTCTAGTATGCACAAAGAACTAGGCATCGACTTGTCTGTCATCTGCGAGATTTGTGGGAAGAGGATATCCAACACCACCAGACTGAAGAGGCATATGAGGACGCACACAGGTTACAAACCCTACCCTTGCTTGGTATGCTCCAGGAGTTTCGCTACGAAGTGTTTGTTAACTTCCCATACGAGAGTACATACTGGGGAAAAACCCTTCGTGTGTACATTCTGTGGGAAGAGGTTCGGACAGTCGGCTCCTTATCGATACCACGTGAAGATACACACGGGAGAACGAAAGTACACTTGTAAGATATGCGGGAAAGGGTTTATCTCGAATAGCAATCTCAAGATACACATGAAAAGTTGTAATGTGATAATAAAGACTTAGGTTTAACATGTTCTCTATATTTTTTACCAAACTGTGGTACGGAATATGTAATAAGACCTTTTCCCATTCTTCAAATGTTTACACATGGTTTAAGTTTTTGTTGAGTTGAGAAACCAGATTCTCGAGTTGTGGCACTGAAAATATATGGAACAGGTATAGTATTGGGGTCTGCACCAAAGTCACTAATGCAATAGTGACCAAGTAATATCTAATGTTATATTGTTTTGAATAACGTCAGTTTCTCTTTCAGATGTACACGTTCAAAAGCAAAAATATTAAAAACAGAGAAAAAATTCAACAGGATAGCCAAACAAGTAGTTAAACAAAAACCTAATCGCAGATGTACCACCGAAGCTGACCCCGACTTTATCATAAAAGAAAAAAGTTTCCCGTCGGAATCAAGCCCGCCTAAACATAAACCAGACCTGGACTACCTCGACAAATTTATAAATCTCAATCAACTCACCGAACCACTAGAATGCAAGGACTGTAAACTCACTTTCCACAGCAACCTCGACTTCGGTTTACATTCTAAACACCACACTGAGGATGGTTTCTACTCGTGCCACATGTGTGAATATAGAAAAGACTCGAAAAAGTTGATCAAGAACCACATCAGACGGCACGACACATTCAAGTGTAAAAAGTGCAAAAAAATCTTCATAAGTCGCCAGTGCGCCTACAAACATTCAAAATCGCACCTCCCCCAAGCCCCTGTCAAATGTGAGGTGTGCAGTAAAACTTTCAACAACCCCAAGTACTTAAAGAGACACCACCAAGTGGTGCACTCCGAAGACACCATCGACACGGTACCCATCTTCTTCAAATGCACCAAATGCAACAAGCAGTACAAGCACGCTGCTGGGTTGAAAGGTCACTGTTCTTCGAACCATAGGGAACTGGGTATAGACACTTCTGTGATATGTGACATATGCGGTAAGAGATTATCTTGCAACGCCAAACTGAAGCAGCATTTGAGGATACACACAGGAGACAAGCCTTTCGCTTGCACCGTTTGTCCGAGGAAGTTCATCTCGAAGGATATACTGAGAGCTCATATGAGGGTGCATACAGGGGAGAAGCCTTACGTGTGCATGTATTGTGGGAAGAAATTTTCCCATGGTGCGCCTTACAGGTACCACATCAAGACCCATACGGGAGAGAAATCGTGGAGTTGTCCTATATGCGCCAAAGGGTTTATATCCAAAGCTAACATGAAGATCCATTTAAAAACGTGTGCAGTACCTACTAAATGAAGTAGATGATGTTTCCTATATTCCTAAAAATGTGTCATATGCTACAGGAATTTGTCAGAACTTATTACCTTTGAAATGTATTTGTGTGAATAGTCAAAAGGCATTTATAAGTGAAGATTGATTTTAAAATTTAAGTATGTATTTTCACTACATCTTTGAATAAAAGAAGCGATAAAAAAATAAGAGAATACATCCTTTACTATCGTACAAATTGAATCTCGAAAATAAATTTATAATCCTGTAATTAGAAAAGAAAAATTATGTTAATATTTACGTTTCTAAATGTGATCTATTCAAAGCTTTGTTACGATTTTATAATAAAATTTGAGCACAATGTTTTTGTATTTATTGAATCAAGTTAAAATAACACATTTGCATATTTTATATAGTACTTGATAAAATAAAGTATAAAGTGATTGTCTTATCTAAAGTTTAAACATCTTGGACACAGGGTGAAGCCTTGCGCAATATCATGTTTTAGGGTACAATTAACTACTATTATCATAAAAACTAGCAGACGTAGTTGTTTGTTATGAATTGTATCACATGTTGTTGATAATTTTACATGTTTAATTAATATTTTTTTTAGAGGAAGGTCGAAAATAGTTAACGGAAAAAGTAGGAGAATATCAACAAAGAGGGACAAAAACTTGAAAGCAAAAAGGACTAAGAAAGCAGTGAAAACTAGGAATCATGGAAATGACCATGAAACGGAAAATACAGTAAGCAATGTGGAGAAACCGAACGCCGGGAAGAAGAAGAAGCGGAAATTAGACCTAGAGGACGATGCCGTAGAAAAATACCCACTAGAAAAGTTCATAAACCTTAACGAAGTAAAATTACCTTTGCAGTGTAACTCTTGCGACTTAACTTTCAACTCCAGCGAGGACTTTGTGTTGCACTCCAAAGAGCACAATGAAGACGGCAGGTACTCCTGCCACCTGTGTGACTACAAAAAGAAGAAAAAGCTTTCCATACTGCAACACATCAAAGGACACGACTTGTTCAAGTGCGAACTTTGCCGGAAAATATTTAAAAGGAAACGATGTGCCGTCAAACACTCTATAATGCACGCCTTGAAAAAACCCTTCCAGTGCGATATTTGCGGGAAGGAACTGAGCAACAGCAAAAACCTAAGACACCACCGCCAAATGGTACACTTGGCGGGAAAGCCAGTGATATACCAAGAATGCACTATCTGCCATAAGAAATACAAATCGGTCAGTAGCCTCAGAAGGCACTGTTCCTTCAACCACAAGGAGCTAGGCATAGATATGTCGGTAATCTGCGAGATTTGTGGGAAGAGTATTTCCACAAAAGGTGGCCTTCTAATTCACCTCAGGACCCATACAGAGAATAGGCCGCACGCTTGCCATTTATGCTCTAAAACTTTCGTCACAAGGACCTTTCTCAACGCTCATATGGTCACGCATACAGGAGAGAAGCCTTACCTTTGTAAATTCTGTGGGAAGAGGTACGGACATGGGTCTGCTTACCGGTACCACATTAGGACTCATACAGGTGACCGACCTTATAGTTGCCAGTTCTGTGGGAAAGGATTTATTACCAATGCCAATAGGAAGATACATATGAAGAGTTGCTTTAAGGGTTGAGTTAGTAAGATGCAGATCGAATAGCAATGAAATATACTCAATTTTAAGAAAATTATTTGAAAGCTGTATTGCATTTACCAATTTCGACCAATTGATCAATATTTTAGCCAAGTTATCCAGTTTTGCGTTTTACTTAAATGGTATTAATTTTCACTTCAGTAAATAGACAGAGAAAATAGCTTTGTTCGAAGAATGATTGGAAACGCTAGATAGAATAAAGACTATTTTAAATTATTGTAGGTCTTTATCATGCATTTTTTAACATTTGCAGTTAATAAAGAAGTAGTTGAGAAAATAAACAGGGTGGTTCAGTCATAATGTTATTAATTTTAACCACGTTTTCGGATTGCCGGATTGTTTATCACTGAACAGATATGTCTCGGACTATTTTTTGTTGACAGTACGAGGATTTTTTTATTACTGTCTGTTTTTAAATACAAAAAACGTTTAAGCCTCTCTTAATAATTTAACATAGTCATAGTCTTAAGATAGCCTTAAAGAATCATCCATTTTTTTCTGAACACCATCTATAGGTACTTTGTAATTTGCCGTTACCACGATTTTTATTCTAAAAATAAGTAACACTAAATTGCAAGAATAAATTAAACAATTTATTGGCAAAATGGTAGATGTAAAACAGATTTAAATGTTAAAGGATCTCGTGTAACTCTTCTGTAAAAAGAAATAGTGTACGTCGTATTTATTATATTGTCTTTAGTAGGAGTTTGAATAAGTACAATAATTACGATCTTATATATTTTTAATAAAAAAAAACTATTTAAAGTATGTAAAAATGTGTTTACAATTCCCATACATGAAAATTCTTCACTACATCCTAGTGACTCTTTATTTTTCTAACAATTCTATTCCGGCATCTCCAACAACAAGGACAATGTTAAGTATTAATGCACTTCCAGAATTTAATCCCTTGTACCCTTGTCAACAATTCCTTACAAATAAATGTTTCTTTTTAGGTCAAAAAGAAAACTACGTAAGTTAAAAGAAAGAAAGAAAAAGGGCCCAACCAAACCACCACGTATAAAACCGAATAAAATAGAACCCACTGAACTAGACAAACCCCTACAATGTACCTCGTGTCCTGAAACCTACACAAACAACGTAGCCTTTGCCCTACACTCAAAAATACATTCCCAAGACGGAAAATACTGCTGCCATTTGTGCGGCTATAAAGTAAAATCCAGGTTCAACTTCGAGAATCACGTCAGAGCTCATGAGAACTCCAACTTGTACAAATGCGAGATATGCCACAAGGTATTCAAAGCGAGCACTCAAGCCGTGGAACACAAGAACGTCCACACTGGCGAGAAACCGTTTCCCTGTGAAATATGTGGGAAAAGTTTCACCTACTCAAGAGTATTGAGCGCCCACAGACGCACTTCCCACCACCAGGTACTCACGGGTAAACCCCTAGTGAAGTACGACTGCAAAATCTGCAAGAAGCACTACGAATCTTACCCAGGATTGCAGAGCCATATGTACAACAAACACAACGACAGTGGGGAGGACAAATCCGTGATCTGTCACGTATGTGGGAAGAAGATCAAGAACAGGAGCAAGTTCAGATTCCACAGCAGGATACACACAGGTGATAAACCTTTTTCCTGCATTGTATGCTCCAGGCGGTTCAGCAAGAGGGATATTTTAGTGGAACACATGCGTGTACACACAGGAGAAAAACCGTTTTCGTGTAAAATATGTGGGAAGGCCTTCGCGCAACGTGCGCCTCTGTGGTACCATAATAAAACGCATACAGGGGACAGACCTAACGTTTGTCCATTATGTGGGAAGGGGTTTATTTCAAAGCCGGCCATGGAAAACCACGTGAAAAGTTGTTACAGGACGTAGAACGTAGTTTTCTTTATCGAGTGTTGGTTATTTTTACATAGCAATTACATTGTACAGGGTACAAATTTGGAACAGGCGGTATTAAATGGGATGAGGTAAGTTCCATTTTCAATCGAAAGTATTATCTTTGGGACTTGACAGAAATGACGAAATTCTATACGGCAGTAACCATGAATTGAATTTGGATAAATCAACCGTTCAACGAATTTTTAAGGCCAACGGATATCATGACTACAAAATTCACAATTTGAAGTATTTGCCTGAGAGTTACTTTGAAAACGGACTTAATTTTATAGCTCAAATTGTAGTAAATGTAGAAACTGTTGAACAGAACCTTTTTCGGCATGTTCTTTAGACGGACGAACGTCGGTTTGTCAGTAATGGTTTGCCAAACAGAACACTGGTCCATTGAAAATCTCCACATTGTAAATCCAGTCCAATACCAAGGCCATTTTGGAGTAAATGTATGGTGCGACATCATCGGTAGGCGTTTAATTGGGCCTTATTTTATGAACATACATTGAACAGCGTGAGTTACCTAAATTTCCTACAAGAACTTCTTGCACTTCTGAAGAATGTATTTTTGCAGCTAAGGAGAAACCTATGGTTTCAGCACGACGGAGCTCCACCCCACAAAGCCAGAATTGCAATATTTAGATAACAGATGAGATATAAGTGTTCTCCTACTTCCTGATCGGCCTAAGCGGCTCGACTTACAGGAAGCGACCTACATTGCAGCAAGTACTTAAATGCAGACCTTTCGCCCTGGGCGACGAGCCATTAAATCTATAAATTGATACTGCAGGAAACAAGTACTCCGCGGACTAATGCCCCGACCGGCATTGAATTACTCCTGCAGTATCTCTGTGAACAGCCAAGAACCGTTGTAGGTCACACCACCAGACATAGATCGGTTTCGAACTTGTTAACCCTCATCCGTATGCCATAGGTGAGATATCCGACAATTGAACTGGCTGTTCATATGTATGTTCACATACAAACTGAGTGCAGGTGAGATATAAGTGATCTGCTATTTCCTGCTCGGCCTAAACGGCTCGAAATAAAAGCTTATTAGAAAAAAGAGAGCTTTTAATCAGGAAAAAAATTGGGTATGTTTCTGAATTGAGAAAATGGAACTTACTTCAACCCATTTAACACCACGTGTCCCCAATTTTATTTAAATATTTTGTATCATATCACAGTAGGCCTATACTGTGTAGTAATAACTTTTCTAAAAATTTTAATTACGAAATACGTCAATTTGCATCAATAAAGAAAAAACATTCAAAGTATGGTTTCATTTCATAATAACTGATTTTGTAACCATTTGTGGTAATTTCGAAGAAGATTCTATCTGAATTAAATAATAATTTAAATTGTTACATGAAGAAAAATAAAAATTAAGCAAGTGCTAGTATTAGTTTCCATACCTAAGGAATACGAAAACCATGTACGTACTAACATTTCGTGTTAAAAACATGTATAAACGATAATAAAACTTTTCCGACATTAACTCGTCTTAATTTTTTAGGAAAAGGGTAAAACGTCCGAGAGGGAAGGGTCTGAAAAGGGGGCCCTACAATGTGGAGAAAAAACCACGAAAATCCAGGCGGAAAACTCCCTTGAAGACAGCAGTGGAACCGGTACTTCTCGAACAAGCTCTCCAATGTAAATACTGCCCAGAAACCTACAATAACAACGTAGATTTCGCCTTACATTCTATAGCACACAGCGAAGATGAGCAATATTCCTGCCACTTATGCAGCTTCACCTTAAAATCAAAGTACAGGTTCGAGAAACACGTACGAGCACACGAAGGCACCAACTTGTACAAGTGCGAAATCTGCGACAAACCTTTCAAAATAGGCACTCACGCTTTGGAACACGTATACTTCCACAACGGAGAGAAACCGTTCCAATGCGAAATCTGCGGGAAACACTTCATGTATTCAAGGCTACTAAGCGCTCATAGACGATTATCTCACTATGAAATCCTCACAGGTAAACCCCTGGTAAAATACGACTGCAAAATCTGCAAGAAGCACTACGAATCCTACCCGGGCCTCCAAAGGCACATGTACAGCAAGCACAACGAAACGGGAGTGGACAAATCCGTCATGTGCGACGTATGTGGGAAGAAAATCAAGAACAAAGACAAACTCAAGTTCCATCTGAGGATCCACACAGGAGACAAACCGTTTTCCTGTGTAGTTTGCGGTAGGAAGTTCGCGAAAAAGGACCTTTTGCAAGCTCACATGCCTGTGCACACTGGGGAGAAACCGTTCTCGTGTAAAGTTTGCGGGAAGACCTTCGCCCATCGCGCGCCGCTATGGTATCACAGGAAAACGCATACGGGAGAGAGGCCCAACGTTTGTCCCATATGCGGCAAGGGCTTTATCTCTAAACCTGCCATGTACAACCACGTGAAGACTTGCTACAAGGTGTAGGACATCGTTAATTGTATGTCAAGTGCCAATAAAATTGTATATCTACTTTCATTTAGTACCTAATATAAATTTTATAGTTATACAGGGTGTCCCAAAATAGAAGGCCATACTATTAACCACATATTCTTTGGACAAAAATAATGCGACTTTTCTTATGCCATTTTTTATTTGGGCGCCCCTGGGTGTTAAAGTTATATTTTAAAAAACTATTTTTGTTAATAATCCCATTGATTTGTAAGATACACACTTGAAATTTTGCACGTACTTTTATCTTATTCCGGCATACTTTTCATGTAATTTCGGTGAAAAAAATCGAAGGGTGAATGGAGGTAACTGAGGGATGCAGTACCTAGCCTTTAAGCCCTCCAATTATTTCTAAGTACGCCTATGCCTCTTTTTCTTGAAATATCAAACGTAGAATTTTCTTCTGATCATTGCATCTCTTTTGTATTTTTTTGTTTAAAAGCTGCGTTTTGGAGAAAAACGGCAATTTGTAGTGCCCATAAATCTATCATTCACTACCATTTTCAAGTGAAACTGAAATTTTGTGGATATACCTGTTATTACAATACCTTGGCAACTTAGCAAATCGGAATACTTACTGAATGAATATTTGCCAATTAAAACGAAAAGAGAATATCTTTCAAAAGATAAGGTTTTCGCTACTTAAAAGGGCACATACATGTGTTAATGAGGAGGGTGGGCAAGTAGAACGTTTGTTAAGTTAGTAGTAATTAATTATTTTATTTAATGTTATTTAGATAAAAAGTTATTATGTTGATCGTTCATTATTACTATTACTGAACAAAACTATTATTTTTTCAATTCATAAGTATTCCTCATTTTATAAAATTTAAAATTATCCATTCTGTTTTAATTAGCAATTATTCATTAAGTAAGTATTACGATTTGATAAGTTGCCAAGTTATTGTAATAATAAGTATATCCACAAAATTTCAGTTTTATTTGAAAATGATTGTGAATGATAGATTTATGGGCACTACAAATTGCCGTTTTTCTTCAAAACGGAGCATTTAAACAATAAGTTACAAAAGAGATAAAATGATCAGAAGAAAATTCTACGTTTGATATTTCAAGAAAAAGCGGCATAGGCGTACTTAGAAATAATTGGAGGGGATAAAGGGTACTGCATCCCTCAGTTACCTCCATTCACCCTTCGATTTTTTTCACCAAAATTACATGAAAATTATGCCGGAATAAGATAAAAGTACGTGCAAAATTTCAAGTGTGTATCTTACAAAACAATGGGATTATTAACAAAAATAGTTTTTTAAAATGTAACTTTAACACCCTGTATATTAAAACAGGGGCTCCCAATTAAAAAATGGCATAAGAAAAGTCACATTATTTTTGTCCAAAGAATATGTGGTTAATGGAATGGCCTTCTATTTTGGGACACTCTGTATAAACAGTAGATGTAGATGCGTGGATGTAATAGATGTCCTTACAGCTCTAGTGCTGTAATGAAAAAATCCGTTTGTATTAACATTTTTCTGTTAAATAAAACCCCGTTTTTTAGAAGTTTGATTTATTATAAAGATATTATTATAAAGCTTAAGGTTAATTATAACCATTAATAATATAATTTTTATAATTAGAGGTAGATGTGATGGAGTTGATTAAGTATCAAATTTTCTATCATTAAATTATGTTTAACCCCATGATCTTCTTTGCTATATGTTTCTTATTCTCAATATAGCCTTCTACCGTAAAAGAAGATCATCATTCAAACCATCCAAGTCATCAACCAGAATGGTAGCTGAGGACCTTCTAAAACAATGTCCAGTGTATCTTCGATATTCTTCAATCCAAGCATTTTTAGAATGCTTCCAAAAGTACTAACTACGACAAGCAGGGAGGTACATTTCCTTGTAGAATACAAAAAAGCCACCTGTGAGTTGCATTAGGAGAACAAAGTTCAGCATATTTTCGATAAATATTTAAACAGTTGATACATGCCATATTTCCTTCCGTAATAACAATTTCTCAGACAATTTTTGTTTTCTTGCATGAAATCAAAATTTTTAAATACAGGTCATTGTATTCTTCGCACCGTCAGGCTCCAAAAATGCGGATTATGATAGCAATCTTTATTGAGTAAATATGTTTCATCATCTCGATATCAGTGACCGCGCGGTTTAAGGCGTCAGTACTTGAATCGAGGTGACTAGATCGCTGTAGGTTCGACCCCCGCAGCTGGTAGACCGTATATAAGCTATATTCTTGGAGAAGATTGGCATCCTCTCTGCGGGTATGGTAGGGTGGAAGAATGTTGGCTTGGGTCAATGTGAGAGATTGATATCGGTTGACATTTGACTACCCCCCTAATTAATGAGGTTGTCTAGGTTTTCCTCATTCCTGCACTGAATGGTGGTTAGGGCCCGTGCCTGGGCGCAAATGCGACCTGCTTAATAATAATATGCCGCCCCCTCTCCCGCATAAATCTTCGACTAATCCTCGTGATTAGAATGAAGGGTAGAGATATTATTATTATTACTGCTGTACTTAGAAACTTGCATACCTCTTTCTTTGTAAAAATTCTGGACTTTTTGGTTTTGTAACCCTCTGAACTTATTTTCAAAAATAGGATTAGTTGAGAAAATCTGCTTATATCTTGATTTTTCTTAACCTAAAATCATAGTTTTTAACATTGAGTAGTGCGTCCATAGTGTAGATGGTTTCTTTCGGAAAATAAAAGCGAAAAGGGTTTTCTCAGTCATCTCTTTTACCTTGTTAGCTCTACATCAATCTTCAAACTTTTGGTACGCCAACTAACACCGCATCTTGGATTTTGTAGCTGCTTCTATATATCAGAGGGTAAACTTCCATCAGAATCACTCATTTGAAAAGCGTTTTTTATATTTATGGGTTTGTTTGACAACGTTTTGACAGTAACAATTCGAAAGGTAACATAAGAAAACTCAATCCATAAACTTAATAGCAGGTACTTTTGTCATTTGACACTTTTTGTCACAGATATATATTTTTTCGTGTTATTAAATGGAAGTAGATAAAATTTTGGACAATATTCTTGTTGTAAATGCATATTACTACACTCGATGTTTTATCAAACTTGGTTGACGTCTCGTTTGATATCTTCTGTCGTGTTGTATATGACTCTTTACAAGACTAAATAAGTATTATACACTACTACTGTAAACAGAAGGCTGGAAGGGAAATTAGGCACCTGAATACTATCATTTTTTTTTATATTTATATATAATTTTACACGGATATTTATCTATAATTGATCTTGTCTACTATCAATATGTAATATCAAACATTACAATATTAACCTAGTTCGGTAAAATGTCACTTTACTGTATTAATCCGGTAACACCTAGCAACAAATCTTAGCAATCCGACTATAATAACAGCAAATTCTCTTGCTATATCAGTCAGTTTTAATGTCATTAATCCTCTTTACGACAAGCCCCAAAAACACCGACAATTAAGCAATAATAGAATTATAAAAAGTCTTAACCCTATTCTCAGAGAATGTTACTTTCATCATCAAAAACGCTCATCATTAGCTTCCTTCAGAAAACTGTGTCTTCTTTGCTCTTCACATTAAGCATTAAAAATGTTTCACAGTTGGTATATCTGCTTATGTCAATATTCTTTCGTATGAAAATAGTCGATCTTAGCATGGAATAATGTGTCCACCATGAGAAGTATTGATAGTAGATAAAACATAAATTTTTTTTTGCTTTAAATTAGGTAATTTGTACTTCTATGTTACGTCATTTAGAAATTCCAATAGTAGCCAAATATAGTAGAAGCATTGCAAATGAGAAGAGATAAGGCTTTTTATACCAGATTAGTTTTAAAATAATTCAGAATAGCGATACATACAAAAATGTTCATAGCTTGTATCGTACTGAAGGAATTATGAAAAATGAAAAGTAAACATATATATGTGCAATTTTCGCCTCACTAAATTAGGTTACTCCCGAAAATACGTACTATAGACTGTCATAAATTGGCATTAACTTTGTTGGTATAAATCATTGTTTCAAATACGTTTCACAAATTTCCAGAAACGATTACAACATTATATTCATTTGTCATTAGTTTAAAACAAATGTCTTGGAGTTAAAATAAATTGATATATTGTAAATATGACTGAATTGTACTTATATTTTTTAAATTTAGAAATTTTGTATACTCATCACTATTTTAGTTGTAAGCATAGAGTGTAATTTATTTCACATTAAGTATATATTTAAAGCAATTTTATTGTATTGTGATTCCTTTTTTTTATTGTATTAAATAAGTATTAGCCATTTGCGTCCAATAAATATTTCCCAAGGGCAATATTTAAAAAAACTGTACAAAATATTTTATACTATTTATTTCTAGCCATTTTATTATAACGAAAAGTCTGCTTATGTATAATTTTAATAAAATATACTTGTACAAATGTTTCTATTTACATTTTTATCCGTCGATTGGTCTTGTTCCCTAATAATCTAAGATCTGAACTAAGGTCGATCTGCGCCCATCTGCTTACCGGATCAAAAGTATGTTTTATCAAACAATATGTAAACAAATACAGGGTGTTCCTAAATAATATGCGAATAAGGGGGTTATTCTACATCGAAAATTAATGATAGTTAGCTTTATAGACTATAGTCTAAAAATACGGAGTGTTAAGTTTTAGGGGAAAAAAAAGGAAAATAATTAATATTTTCGAAACCGCTTTAGATACTTCCATGAAATTTTGTATGTAGTGACTATTAATAAAGATGCATATTTTGCAATATAAACATAAATTCTATTTTTAACAGTGGCGTGCGCACGAGCACTGACTTTAATATTTTTATAGAAGTGGTTGTCTCCCAGATAAAAAATATTTTTGAATTCTCTGTTCAATTTGAAAAATAAAAGCCCTCTTGAGTTTTTGGACTGCAATGCGCTGTTTTTGATAAAAAAAATAAAAACCATTGGATTGTCCGAGAAAATTCATGTAATTATTAAAGGATACAATTTTGCAATAAATCTAGTTGGCCTGGCGTATGTCACTTGCTTTGTGATTTGACATTTCAATCAACTTTTTGTCGTTAAAATCTGTTTGCTGTGAATATCTTATTTCTACAAACTCGCTAATAATGGTGAACTATTCAAATGTGGAAATGGTGGAAATGCATTACGTGTATGGCCTAGCCGACGGTAATGCAGAATGCAGAGCGAGCTATACGTATTTATCACGAGATATCCCAATCGTACTCTGCCAGACAGTCGCACTTTTTCTAATATTCATCGTCTTCTTTTTGAAACTGGTAGTGTTCGAAAAGGTGCATCTGAAGGTAGACCTCGAAATGTAAACACACCCGAAATTGAGGAGGAGGTGTTGCACATTATCGAAGAACATCCCGAAATGAGTACGAGGAAGATCGCTAGAAACTTGAATATTTGCCACCAAATTGTTTGGAGAATTTTAATGGATTTTTTGTTATATCGTTATCACATTTTAAGAGTGCAGGCGTTAATTCCCACAGATTTTCCAAAGCGTGTGACCGGACAATCCGACAGTTTTTATTTTTTTCTCAAAAACGGCGCATTGCAATCCAAAAACTCAGAAATTCAAAAATAATTTTTATCTGGGAGAAAACCATTGACGTACCGTTTTTTTCAGTCAGTGTTCATGCGCACGCCACTGTTAAAGATAGAAATTGTGTTTATATTGCAAAATATGCACTACATACCAAATTTCATGGAAGTATCTAAAGCAGTTTCGAGAATATTAATTATGTTCCTTTTTTTTTTCCTAAAACTTTAACATTTTTACACCATAGTTTATAAAGCAAACTATCATTATTTTTTGATATAGAATCACCCCTTTAAATATTCGCATATCATTAAGAAACACCCTGTATATCGCAAATCGTTTGTCTAATGAAATATCTTCATGGCTACCCTTAAAAATACTGCAATAATTTTTTTTTCGACATTGCGCTCACTTGCTTACCAATTGAAAGTACAAAGCATGAGGAACATGCAAAAGTTAGGTTGCCTTCTTTTTACTGGTCACTATTACCGGGTTGCCCAGTATAAAGAGGTGAGGTGATACTAGCATTTTATACTCATCTGCTTGCTCATAGAAATATACATATATTAAAATAAAGATAATTTTATTGCGAACACAGTGGTATAAGGTTGCTTGCAAAAAAATGTTCATGAATTCAATTAAATTCGTTTGGTAAGCACCTCAGCGCAATGTTAAAAAAAAATGAATTACAGTATTTTTAATTAAGGGTAGTTATGAGCATATTTCATTAAACCACCCATTTGCTATACGGGTCTAGCGAGTCGTTACATTAATTTTAGAAGATGATAGAATACTTGATTTTGAGTTGATTGAAACAAACATACCTATACAGGGTGTTGCGGAGATATGGACCACTATTCGTTTTTCAAACATTTTATTTTATTAGGAATAAACCGACAAAGGAAGCTTTTAACAAACAAAAAACAAAGTTACAGAAGATGTTCAAAGTGCCCTCCGTCCATTTCCAAGCAGGTACGACATCTTCGTCTCACCGATATTCGAACTATTTCGAAAACACCCTCCTTGGTTTGGATTTCTTGACACTTTTGATTAATTCGTAGCTGCAGCTCTTCCAGGCTATTTACAGGAGTACCATACACAAATGTCTTCAAATATCCCCAAACAAAGAAATCTAGAGGGTTCAGATTAGGCGATCTTGGAGGCCATAAAACAGGTCCGGCCCTTCCTACCCATCTATGTGGCACGTTTTTCATTAAACATTTGGATAGGTATTGTAGGTGACAGGTTTCTGTGTCCTGTTGTTTTATCAAACCGATTAACAGGCGCTGCTTACCTCAACTTTCTGCAGAACACATTGTATGAGTTTTTGGAAGACATTCCTTTGAATCAGAGGCAACAAATAAGGTTCCAGCATGATGGTGCTCCAGCTCATTTTTCCATGGCCGTTAGAGAGCATTTACACCAAACTTTTCCACATAGATGAGTAGAAAGGGCCGGACCTGTTTTATGGCCTCCAAGATCACCTGATCTGGACCCTCTAGATTTGTTTGTTTGGGGATATTTGAAGACATTAGTGTATGGTACTCCTGTATATAGCCTGGAAGAGCTGCAGCTACGGATTAATCAAAAGTGTCAAGAAATTCAAACCAAGGAGGGTGTTTTCGAAAGAGTTCGAATATCGTTGAGACGAGGATGTCGTGCCTGCTTGGAAATGGACGGAGGGCACTTTGAACATCTTCTGTAATTTTGTTTTTTGTTTGTTAAAAGCTTCCTTTGTCGGTTTATTCCTAATAAAATAAAATGTTTGAAAAACGAATAGTGGTCCATATCTCCGCAACCGTTACTTTGCGGACCCATGTTTATTTTAGACTTTTCTGCTTATTTTGGTTCATACTATTACCTCCTGAAATAATAATAATAATAATAATAATAATAATAATAATAATAATAATAATAATAATAATGGTCTTTATTATCACATAATCACAACAAACAAAGAACAAAGAAAAATTTACAAAAATAGGATAAGGGCGAATTTCAGGTTAACTAACGAATTAGCTACCTGTACTACCAACTAACCCACTACAATCGCAGATGTTAAAGAAAGATAATAAAAAAAAGAATCAGAAAGATAGGAATATAAGTATCCCATAATATAATCATTATAACTCATATCTTGAATATGACTAACTATAAATAACAGTATGTTGTATATAAGGGCCCTAATAGGCAACAGCCATGGTGGCATCAAAAATGTATTTTTTAAATTTATTCAAAGGCATAGACTTAGTAAAATTAGGTAAACTATTTGTAGTTTTAGAAATATTATATAAAAACGATCGCTTGTAGAACTGTGTGCGATGTATAGGAGGTGTGATGATGTCTTTGCGGCGGATATTTACGTTATAGACATCAGTCCTATAGCGTATCTTGTTATAAATATTTTACACTCTTTTTTAACACCCTGTATACCAAGTGTTACAATATTTGTGATAATAAATTATAATATTTTTTAATTTAACCTTGCTTTTCTACAATTATTGAAGTGTAGAAGAAAACCTTTTTATAACAAATATTTCTATACTTTTTTTATTAGAAATGAATGGATTATTTAAATTATTTAACCAATAACATCCAAAGTGGCTTCGTTACTTACCTTAAACTTCAAAAACATGGGTTTTCTACTTTGTAAAAGCGAAGAGTCAAATTTAAACGTGGATTTTACTTAAACCTTTGTGTGCAGGTTTTTTCAGATATTATTAAAAACTTACCTAAGCAATGCTCTTTCAGTTCTTAGGAAAAGTTTCTTGATAAACATTCTAAAATCAAGTATTCCATCACCTTCTGAAATTATTGTAACGATTTGCAAGACACCCTGTATATTTGTTTACATATTATCTTTGATAAAAAAAATACTTTTCATTCGGGAAGCAGGACGACCTCCGTGTCGGATCTTGTACTATAAATAAAGCAAATAAGAATATTATTTGAAAGTACGATAAAGCAGTGCCAAATAAAAATGTGGGTCCTACAACCTATCCTGGCAATTCCCGCAAGGATAACTTAATAATGTCATCAAAAAAATCTTGGTAAATTTAAAAAATCAGCTGGTATCAATACTGCGTCACATTTTAACATTCCCCTTATTTTTAGGAAAAGAACTAGACGGAAAAAAGACGAAGAAGCAGCAAAGAGATCCCGCAAATCCAGACGCAAGTCCGACAAACCCAAAAGGGCGGTCGTGGAACCGCTCAAACTAGAAGTGCCTTTACGTTGCCACTACTGCGGCGACGCCTACTACAACAATATCGACTACGCGCTGCACTCCAAGGAGCACCATCCCGAGAACAAATACTCGTGTCATCTCTGCGACTACACCAACACCTCCAAGTACCGCACCGAGGCACACGTCAGAGCTCACGAGGGCTCCACCAAGTACCGTTGCGAGATCTGCAACAAACCCTTCAACATCAGCACCCACGCGAAAGAGCACAAGTACTTCCATACCGGAGAGAAACCCTTCCAGTGTCAGATCTGCGGGAAAAACTTCATGTTCTCGAGGATACTGACTAAACACAGGCGCACCTCGCACTACGAGGTTATGTTCGGCAAACCCCTGGCCAAGTACGACTGTAAGGTGTGCGGGAAGCATTACGAGTCGCTACCCGGCCTCCAGAGGCACATGTACAGCAACCACAACGACACCGGGGAGGACTGGTCCGTCATCTGCGACATTTGTGGGAAGAAGATCGCCACGAAGGAGAAACTGAAGTACCACCTGAGGACGCACACGGGGGACAAGCCGTTTCCTTGTCCCTTGTGTCCGAAGAGGTTTCCCAAGAAGGATCAGTTGAAAGAGCACGAGAGGGTGCACACTGGGGAAAAGCCCTTCATGTGTATGTACTGTGGGAAGAACTTTGGGCATCGGGCACCTTACAGGTACCACATAAAGACCCACACGGGGGAGAGGCCCTACTCGTGTCCCATTTGCGGAAAAGGATTTATTTCTAAGTCTGCCAAGGAGGGTCATGCGAATAGCTGCTTCAAGAAATGATCTGGAGATATATTTTCATGTAAGACTGAAATTGGATATTGGATAGGAACGATTACCAGAAAATTCTGGAGGGAGAACGCTAATAATAATGCTTAAAGGTTGCATCCATATATATATATACTTTGTAAATTGTGATATTTTTTATTGTTTGGAGCAGCTGCGATATTTTGATAGCCAATTATAGGCGCCACATTCTAAGATATGGTCAGTTATAATATACCTGTATAATATCTTATATTTCACTTCCTTATAACTTAGTTATAACACTTAGAATATGAGATATATATCATCCCGAACATTCATAATGGCCACTGTCACAGCAGCGAACAAAGTGAATCTTTTCACGTCCGTTGCCAAGAGAACCTGTAAATAATGGCGCTATCTAGCATCAGTCATAACCATAAACAAGGGAATAATAGTTCCCTTGTCTGTGGTCATAACCACAAATCAAGAAACGTCAAAGCTATGATCTTTTATAGTTTTTATTTCGTATGAAGTGAAATATAAAACGCTATATGCACTACAGAAGATACTAGGATGATTATGCCCTTAAGCAACCTGTGGCCTGTGGGCATAATCATCCCTGTATCTCACTTGGTACTTAAGTAACTATTATGTCTATCAACGATACATATTCTAAGGTGCATCGATAAAGTTAATAACAAGTGCAAAAACAGATTTTATTATTGTCAGGAGGTTTAGAGAGCACAGATTTTATCGCCGTACTGTATATGCAGAGTGTCAAATGGGGAACATTTTTATAAGAAAGCTACTTCCGACTTTTAGAAACGTTTGTCATAAGTTTGTTTGTTTATTATTATAATTTTTTAATTCACGTTGGCTCTTTGTTTTCTTTTTGTCTTTCTTAACTAGACTTAAAAATAACATATCATAGTCATAAAAAAAAAACAAATTGTTTTTATAAAACTATTTTCCATTTCAGTTACGTTTTCTGTAATTTCTTTAGGTTCATAAAACGATAACAACAGACGATACCGATAAGCGCGCTAATACAATTGAATTCGGATGCCGTTTAAAAGATTCGACTGTTTGATTAAAAAAATAATATCAGATTGTTCTTCTAGAGAACAGGTATTATTATCCTTACCCCCACTTAAAGTTACACCCTGTATAATAGCTAAGAATGTGGTGCTGAAATGTTATTTTTAAAATAAAACTAGCCGTACTGACTAATGTGTATATTTTTAATTATTTTTAAGTACTTTAATGAAAATCAATGTCAGCTATATATTTTTTAAAATATAAAAACTAAACAATCGAAAATGTTTTATTAATACGACAAAACTCGGCAATGACAATTTTTGATAATTACTTTATTTTTGCACCAGTTAATTAAGTTTTCGGTAAGTGGAAGTATTCCCCTCAAATCCCATATTAACATTATTTTTTTTAGGCTGAAACTCGTCAAAAGCCCAAAGAAAATCAAAGAGGAAGACGAAGAGTCCGAACCCGAGTGGATACCCAAAGACGAAAAAATTAAAAGGGAAAGGTTGAAGAAAGAGAAACTGAAAAAACAAAAAGAGACCAAGGTGAAAAAGCTGAAATCGAAGAAGCCAAAGGAGCGCAAGCCCAAGGAGAAGAAGATATCAAAAAATCAGAGCCCGAAACGTCGAAGGACTACCGAGGAACACCCGCCTCCGATGGAACTGGAAGAGCCCATAGAGTGCGAAGTTTGCAGCGAGACTTACAAGAACAACGTGGCTTTCGCCCTACATTCCATAAGTCACAGCGACGATGGGAAGTACCATTGTCACTTATGCACGTATAAGAACGCCTCCAAGTACCACCTGGAAATGCACGTTCGCGCTCACGAGGGCGCGACCAAATACAAATGCGAGATCTGCAACAAAGCCTTCACCGTGAGCACTCACGCCATAGAACACAAGTACTTCCACACGGGAGAAAAACCTTTCCAGTGCGAGATCTGTGGGAAGCACTTCATGTTTTCCTGGTTCTTAGCGTCGCATCGTAGAACCTCGCACTACGAAATCCTCACCGGCAGTCCTCTGGTAAAATTCGACTGCACCATCTGCAAGAAGCACTACGCTTCCGCGTCTGGTCTGAGGAGACACAACCTAAAGAACCACAACGAGGCGGGAATAGACACTTCCGTGCTGTGCGACATTTGCGGGAAGAGACTTTCGAGCAGGGAAAAGCTCAAGTTCCACCACAGAACCCACACGGGGTACAAACCCTACGGTTGCCAGATCTGCCCCAAGAGCTTCTCGAAGAAAGAGCAGCTGATCGAGCACGTCAGGGTGCACACCGGGGAAAAACCGTACGTGTGCAAGTACTGCGGCAAGGCGTTCACGCAGAGGACACCTCTGAGGATCCACGAGAGGACCCATACGGGGGAGAGACCCAATATATGTCCCATCTGCGGTAAAGGATTCGTCTCGAAGACGGCCGTGGAGAGCCACATCAAGAGTTGTTATAATAACCCCCAGGTGATGATCCAAGGACCCCTTCAGTACCCCTTTTACCCGCCCACTGCCACGCCTATGACGCCGGTTGACCAAAGCGAGATAGAACACAAGTTTTCTATCAGTAACGCGTTTATTGAACATAGGCCATGAGTAGATATAGAAAGAAAATGAGTATGTGCAATTGCTAATACCTTCTTTTTTATTCAGAGTATTTCACAACTTATCCGACAATTGTTGGAGGGGTATGACCAGGGGTAAAATATGACGATTTGCTTTTAAATAAGAAGTCTATTTGCGAAAAAAAATAAAAGTAAACACAGAAAACGTTATAAAATTAAAGTTTATAACATATGATTTTAATTTTATATGGAAACTGTTCAAAGTTTTCTCCATTCACTTGCAAGCAAGCTTGGGCTCGTCGGCTCGAATTTCTCCGTAGTAGTTCGAATGTTCCTCCATCTTGGTGTTCATATTGATGCACTCACCTCGCGCACTTTGTCGAGATTTTCTACTTCGGTGTGGTATATCCATAAAAATAAATATGTAGGATTTAAATCTGGAGATCGCGGAGGCCAAAGCACCCCGTCCGTTCATTTAAAAATTCAAAAACGAGGAGCCGCTGGTGAGTTTTGTCTTGCTTCTCTATACGCTACAGCAATGTTCATTAACTTGCCTTACTGCACAGGGAAGGCAAATTTCGATGTTTTTCTAGGCTCTCGTTAACTATAGGAGATAAAAAAAATACCCCCTCTCCCCCACACTCGATCTCTTTTTTAAGAGACAGTTAATGAGCAATACCAAAATGACCTATCCCAAGTAACAATTTCCGACTCATTTTGGGAAAAGTGTCGACGCTATGTCGACACTGTAATTTGGACACGACACATTTTTAAGGCAGATTGTCGACTATTAGGCCATTATAAGCGAGAAATGTAACCAAAATGGTGATTAAAATGTGTACTAAATATGGTCTAAAATTTGTTCAATAGCGAGTCTGAAATATACCTAAATTTTTTCAAAAATGTGTCTAGATTGTGCTTTCGTTTCCAATATGTATCTAAAATTGAACCTTGAAGTGGCTACAATATGTCTATTTCGTTCCTAACTTGGCCAAAATATGTGTCGATAATGTGTCCAAAAGTTATTTTACATGTCCCTCGTATGTGGTCATGTTGTTTCCAAAATGTGTTCGTTATTGTACTCTAATGAGAGCCACAAATTTGACACATGGTGTTCTCAATTTTACCGAAATTATTATTTTCTATTCATTGTGTACCAAAATAAATCCTAATAGACACAAATCATATTTCTTCCCGATACATTATGGATAATCATGAACACACACTTGAAGGCATTCATCTCCTAGAAAACAATGGGATTTTAATTTATCTTGAGCATTTTTCTATTTCTCGCGTAGTTTACTGATAATAGTTGACATGGTACTTCTCAAAATTAAACAGGCCTTAAAAATACCAAGTAGTCGATAAAAAATATATTTTTGTAATTCTCAAAAAAAAACCAAAAACCATTGATATTTTATTATCTAGGACATCATATTTAGTACAGTTGTGGCTTAAATAGTTCTTAAAAGCTTTAATTTAAAATAATACTTTATAGGCAGCCATTTTTGCCAAGAGCATTCACGTTGAATTAATTGTTGAAATATGGCGTACTTATAGGTGGTGTCCAAATAAGACCATGTTTTCGTAATGTGAATAAAATTTTCCCCCAAATTGTCCATCCCAACACATTTGAAAATAGAAGAAACAATTTAGAGTAATGTTTCTACATATAGACCAAAAATTCACTGATTCACTTCAATATTTTTCTTTTTGTTGTTTAATAGAAATGGTGCACTTGGTCTTGCTTTCATAAATTCACTCAATTTCCTCTGAGTAATGTCTATTTCTTTTTTCACACGTCGATAGTAGTAAGTGCTAGTGTGCACCTTTGGAGTAGCGCCTTTTTTATTTTAATCATATTGTAACTGTAAAACTAACACTATCACAGATCAACGTTTATCATAATAATATGCGCCATGTCAAGTACACAAACCACTTTAACCGGATGAACTAAACACATTATAGAAACAAAATGGAAATTATGTGTGAAAAATATTTTTACATAGATACATGTGTGCCTGTACACATGGTAGAAACAATAAAGAAACTTTACGTTTAAAATATACCCAAATGGAAATTATTGTGTCTACTCAAATCATTTCAGTAACAAAATAGAAACATCTTGTTAAGAAACAAATCAAACTTGAGTCTATTTAGTGTCGACCCGTCTGTGTCTAAATATATTTGAAGAGTCCAAACTGACACAAAATAGATACATTTTAAATACATGTGTTTAAAATGTTGCTATTTAGACACGCATATCCTTTTGACACAATAAATAGAAAATGTGTGGACACAAACTTGAAAATTTTGGACAGAATTTGAACGGCGGCAGAAGTGCTCCAAAAAGAGCCGACACGATTCAGGCACAAGAAAATTGTGCCCGAGTTTTGCCATAAATTGCTACTTGGGATCGTCTTTTGTTTTCGAGTAATAAATAAAAATTCAAATATTTCACTTTTCGATACATGTTACAGTTATAAACAAATAATTAATACGTTCTTCAGACACTTTTTTGAGTCCAGTGGCATGCCTATTTTTTGTAACTTTATTAATTTTTGAGTTATAACCAAAAGTTGTTTTTTTAAATGCAGACCATAGGTGATCATGGGCCAGTTGAAATTGTTATTTTTTTCTCTTTCCATTATTATATAATATGTAGGATTATTTATGATTATTCGCCATTTTACTGAGGAAACAGTTTATTCCAGAGTATCAATTCAATTTTTTAAATATTTTTGACAAGACACTTATAGAAGAAATCATGACATTAAACAGATAATAGTATTATTAAAATGATATATTTGCAATAACATTCATTCTGAAAATGTACTCAAAAAAATGTCTCGAGAACATATTATTTTTTTTTTCTAACTTTACGAACAACCAAGCTATAGACATGTATCGAAAAGTGGAAAATTTAAATGTTGTTACTCGAAAACAACAGACGATAGGTTATTTTGGTAATGACCATTAATTTTCTCTTAAAAAAAAAGAGATCGAGAGTGGGGGGATCATTTGTTTCTATTTTCTATAGTTGGCGAGGTAGCCTATAAAAACATTGAAATTTGCCCACCCTGTACAAATTTTTATTGAAAAAAAAACATCTTAATTCACACAAACTGTTCTTTAGGCACTCGAATCACGCAGGATAAAGACAAAAGCTGGTCGCTCTTATTGCAGTACTATTTCAAACAATATGAAAAAACAAGTCTACTTCATTCTTTTCAGTTATCTTTTTTTCTTTTTTTTTTGGAATTTAAAAAAAATCGATTTAAAAGCATATATAGTTAAAAATTATCGAATACGTTGTGAAATATCCTGTATATTTTAAAATAACCATAAACTCAACATCTCTCTCACACACATTTTTAAATTTGTATTTCTACTAATTTCCGTATTTTTAAATGCTTGTTAAAGTATAGGACCTTTATTATACTCCAAAAAATAGAAGACTTAAATTCCTACAACTTCTAAATTTGTTATCTATAACAATTTCCTTATTTTGACAAAAAATATCAATAAGCAATAATAAATACGTCACTTTTTGTGTGATCAAATTCAAATTTAATATGGTAGCATATGTGTTTTATTAAAACTAAAACTGTTAAAATCATCTAAACAATATCTGATCGAATCCATACCAAGTGCTTTTTACATGGTATTCGAACTCAACGAACAATCAAATTCATTCCATTTCCATTTCATTGACTGGGTGGCCAGTTTTTTTGAACTTGAAATATTGAAGACA
This sequence comes from Monochamus alternatus, assembly GCA_037114965.1. Classification (NCBI taxonomy): domain Eukaryota; kingdom Metazoa; phylum Arthropoda; class Insecta; order Coleoptera; family Cerambycidae; genus Monochamus; species Monochamus alternatus. Next base: position 3,559,457 of record CM073426.1, on the reverse strand, counting down.
ATTATAATATAAAGTAAATGTTATTCGTTACAATCATAAGGGTTAGGGATTTATTTGTAAATAATTAATGTTTTTTCCACATCACATAAAAACAGATAAGTAGTTAAGGTCATTTTTTTATTTTTTAGTTTCTATATTAAAGTCGACTGAACGTTTAGCAAATTATGTAAAAGTAACACTATAAAAAATAAGTTTTTTTGGTGTACAAGTGCAAAGGCGAAGTTTCTCAAGCAATAAGTAAAATACATAATTTGCTTAAACATATTATACATCTTTGAAACGTCGTATTGTAAATACATATTTTCTTAAACTTTTACCATACAGTTGTTTTTGTTATACTTATATTTTAAGACGGCTATATTGTCACAAATTATTTTGTTGTGTTGAATCTATTTGTATTGCTAAAATACTTTTTTAGAACCAGCTATAATAGTTTGTTAGTTCAATAAATTTTACAAATAAGGTGTCATCTTCACGTATGTTAATATTTTTATAAATTGTATTTAAGGATCACGTTTATTTTTGTGGTTTATAGTTTATGCAATAGGTATGTATATTTTATAAGAGTTTTATTGCACCCGCATATATTTCAACGACTTACTGAAAATTGTTTAATTCAATAAAAAGTTGTACTTACATTATTTTTCATTTCATCATTTGTGCTATCCCCAGAATTTTATATTGAATAATGTACCCTTATTTATAGGCAATAGTAGCAGTATTTTTTCTTAATATTCGTTATTCGGTGTCAATCACAATATAACACAGTTTTATTACTTACTTACTCATCTTACAAAAATATAGCCATTTGCTAAACAAAAAATAAATGCAGTTTATGAACCACCCTCCTAAGCTTATGGAAACTGAAGAATTACCAACCAACCTAGTTTGAAATTTTCAGTGTACTATACTCTTAAAAAAAAATGGAATAACGCAACATTTTTATTGTACTGTTTTATTATATTTATTTCATTTATCAACATTTCTATCAAAAGAATGTCCAATTATATTTAGGTATATTAATACTAATCTACGTCTATGATATAGACACAATGTACAATATTTATAATATTATTTCGAACATATTTCTAGAATTAAAACCATTTAAGCTACGCTAATGGTTAATCTAATAGTTTGTACTTTACTGTATCGAACGCACCCTTGAGTTGGGTGCAAGCAGGTATAAATTAGAGGTAAGGTAATAAACCTCCCTTTCTCTGTATACGGATATACTTTTATTGCATAGGACGGTTAAAATTTAAACATTAAAGAGGATTTAGAATAATTTATATCCGAGCTAATTGAATTTTAATATATGTAAAAATTAATATTCCTATAAATGGTTTGCCCTCGATGAATACGCCTATTTTGTATAGTCACCTTGGCGAGCGTCTTAGTTTAGTGGGATGCGCACGCTCGACCCGAAGCGCTTGTGCAAATGTGAATGTGAATGACGCGTTCCAAGATGGCGATACACAGGGTGTTGTGTTGTTTGTGTTAGTGAAGAAGGAAATTACATATTTGTGAAACCAGGAAAATCTTTGGTACCGTTATCTAAACGTGGGGACGAAACCAGGGAGGTGCAGTTTTCTGGATCCGGCAGATGGAAGAGAAAGAGTGAGTAGTATACCTGAAATAGTTGCAATTTGTTTAAAATTACCGAACCTGTTGTTGACGATAATGCAGATGCCGAATCCATGTGCTCTGAGCACATGCGCAATGCATTCGATTTATAAGAAAAATTACGAATTTCATGGTAAATAGTAAATATCCTAACGCACCCGTAATTTCTTGATAATTTCTCCAAATAATGACCCATATTTAGCCACTGTTATGAAATATGTCACGGAGAGAAAGCAGATGTTTACTTTTCACTGCTTACTGGAAAAGATTAAAGAGAAATCTTTGCCTCGATAATAGGTCATTTCTTTATTAAAAGCGTATCTTATGCCTACATTTCATTTAAAAAATTGCTGTATTTATTATGAAACACTAATTATATAACAAATAGGTACAAATACATTCAAACTTATTTTTTGTCTTTATTTAGGTTACATTGTATGTAAACAAATACAGTAGTTTTGCATATTGTAATTGTCACATTTGGAAAAGTCGATTGTTTTAATCAAACATTGCTTTTTACATTTACCTAGTTCAGTTGAATATCACATTCAACGTTTATTGCATATGAAAAATATTGAAAACAATATTAGGTACACATAAATCTAAATACAATAGGTAACCTGGCAAACAGTTAATTAGTAAGTACTTATATAGAACATGTGGCAATTGATTAAGCTATTATGGTTAATGTATAATGCTATTGATACTTTATAGAATATAGAAAGTTCAATAATACCTTCATGTTTATCTATGGTACCTACTTGCAGGTTATTTTATTATGCCATGTCATATCGAACATCCTGTACATTTTAATTTATTTTAAAATATATAGATCCTTATAGTAAACTAAAGTTAATGCTTTTGAGTATAATGAAAACAAATATTAACCTATAATAATTTCATTTGACAGATAAATAGGTACAGTTAAATTTATGTAGATTAAAATTAATAAGTTTTATTTTTGTATTGATAAATTCTATATAGGTATTTTTAGAACAATTTTTCGTGATTTAACGAAAAACAAAAAGTAATTTTATTGTCGTGATCGGTCGAGTAATCGTGTGGAATGTTTCTTGCTCAAAACATTTTCCTAATTACAAACTTTGACCGGAGAAGTAGGAAATCAATAAAAGCGTATTTTAAGGTCCACAAGGTTGTCAACTTTACTTTATGTGAATCAGAGCCACAGCAAAATAACGAAATGCATATTTCTCAGGAATGTTATTTTATAGCTTGTTTTGTTTGAATAGGCTAAGTATTGCAGCAATTTCGCTAAAACGCGACTACGTTTTTCAAAATTTATTAGAATATTTCGAAATGCATTTGTAAAAATTATTTCATGGGCAAGATATTCTGCTAATCCACAGAAAAAAAAAAAACATGTAACAAAAATTATCTATTTGGAAACAATACATTACAACATAAATCAGAGACGCATTCCAAAAAATATATCATTCTTTTTACTATTTTTCTTATTGTACCGCCTTTATCTCGTGCCATATTATTTGCAGATTCCCCATGGACTATTTTACCCCAATAGTAACAATAAACGAGACTCCACCCGAGGCTTCTTCGCCTAAATCTCCGAAAGTAAAAAAAATCAAAATCAAGATCGAAGGCAACGAAGAAGGCGAAATTTCGGCAGAAATAGTGAAACAGAAGAAGAGGGGAAGGCCTAAAAAAAATCCGGAGGATAACACCAGCAAAGAGACCAAAACAACAAGCAAAGAGAAAAAAAAAGCAAAGATAGACGAAGACGATGATAAAGACCCCACTTGGTCCGAAGTTGTAAAAAAGAAAAAGAAACCGAAGAAAACTAAAGAACCCAAAACACCTAGGAAGAGCAAGAAAAAACCAGCCGTGACCGAAGCAGAGGTGGTGGTAAAATCGGAACCAATCGATGTGGACGATCCCGCTGCAGGCGTAGAAATAAAAAAGGAGATCAAGGAAGAACCCCTAGACGGGGAAGCAGTGCCGACTGTACCACTGTCTGTAGAAGACATTAAAGCTATATTACCACAAATTGAAGACAAGCGAACCTTCCAGTGTCCGCTATGCAGTAAAGAAAAAGACGACAAAACCGAAAGAACACCCAAAGAACTAAAGCAACACTACAAAGAGCAACACCCTGGCAAGAGACTCCGACAATCTCGATTCTCCTTGGAAATTCACCCGTGCGACGTCTGCGGCAAAGAATTCAAGACGGGCACAGCCGTAAAAGAACACCTAGAAACACACAATAACTACTTCTACTGCGAAGTATGCAACTCCTCCCACAAGAAAATCCTCGACCACATCATACACTTACGCGTACACTCTCAACAAGGCGTTTTCCAGTGTCTCATGTGCGACCTCAACACACCCGATATAAACAAGATAACGGACCACGTGAACAACCACGAGGACCTGCTCAAGTACTGGTGCCAGGCCTGCAAGAAGGGCTTCCAGATCCTTCCTTGGTTCCAGGAGCACGACAACTACCACACAGGCCTAAAACCGTTCGACTGTGAGTTCTGCGGCAAGTGTTTCCTCTATTCGCGTTACCTCCACGCGCACAAGGTCAACATGCACAAGGAGGACATGAACTGCCCCAGCCTCCATGAGTGTGTCATCTGCAACAAGCAGTACCAGCACAAGAACAGCCTGAAACTGCACATGAACTCGCACACGGGCAACTTCTCTATCTGTGACATCTGCGGAAAGATGCTCTCCAGCAAGGAGAAGCTCAAGTTCCACATACGGACGCATACGGGGTACAAACCGTACAGCTGCACCTACTGCGAGAAGTCCTTCACGAAGAAACCCATCTTGGTGGAACACGTCAGGATACACACCGGGGAGAGACCGTACATTTGCGACTACTGCACAAAAGCGTTCTCGCAGCGGTCCAGCCTGGTGATCCACATGCGGGGCCATACGGGGGAGAGGCCGTACGTGTGCCAATTCTGCACGAAGGGGTTCGTGGCCAAGGCCATGCTCAACATCCACCTCAAGTCTTGCAAGGGGCTGGTGGTGGTGCCGAGTGGCTTCTAGGCGTTGACTTTGTTGTTGAGTGTTAGTCATGATGTACGTAACTGTGTATTTAATGTACTTTTTTAAATATGTGGGGAGCTTAGGTCAAAATGGCGTCGAAACAGGTAAGGAAAGTGTGAACGTAAGTTTTTAATACGGGATGTTGAAAAATGTAGTTGGCAGGGGTCCCGGTACGGGGCCTTGTGGTATACCTAAAACTGAACAAGTATAATTCGAGAGTTTAGTTTTATTTTTTTTTTTTTCAATTTTTACATTTGAATTGAATATTTCCTTTGGTATTTTTTGGTTTGTCTTGAAGTTATTTAAAAAAGCATTAAACTTTAGATATATGTAAGAGAAAATATGAATGTAATTAGAATAAATGAAAAAAGAAAGTAATATAGAAATTAAGGAATCAAAAATATTTTGTATCGTGAATAAAATTACAAATTTGGAACATTATTATATGTGCAATTTTATTTTCTATCTTTTGAAACAAGTAATTACATCTACATTTTATAATTTCGACATTTGTTTTTATTTTAAACTGATTAAATTCAAAAAATCTCCAGATATGACAAATAAGTTGGCCAAATTATTGCAATGTCTAAAAAAATAATACAAATATAGGAAATTTCTTGGTCAATTTATTGGGAGAAGCAGGAAATGTAAAACAGGTTTAAATATTTTAATTTTCCTTCGACATTCACATTAAATGTCACTTTGTCACATTGTCACAGTTGAAGAATGAGGGTACCATTTAGCTATAAAATTTGGTAAGAATTTATGTAAGTAGTTATTATTTTATCGATCACTACAATTCCATGTTATATCTAAAAGCTATTTTGACTAGGTTTGTACATAGACACATCAGTTTGTAGCGCGATGTATTTCTAGTAGTTTAATAATATGCGTTGCTATTTCTGAGAATTGTTAATATTCACTTGGAACGATATTCTTGAATATAAATTTATAAAAATTAAAGTTTTATAATTAATACCTTGCCACATAATATGAATTTAGTTTAGTTTTTATTATTTATTAATATTTTATGTAGTTAATTTATACTTTCTTTATTTGGTTAATAATAACTATAAGAATAAAAAATTATATGATAGATGTCTCAAATTATTTTTGACCATTATCCGAATTGAGATGCTCCATAACGTCGTTTATTGGTTTCTTTCAGGTATTCAGATAAAAAATATTGGTATTGTCTTACAATACGAACAAAATATTACGTATCGTTTACATTTACTGAGTGTTTGCAATATGCTCGTTAAAAAATTTTGTACTTGTTCCCAACATTAAAATAAGAAAAGTTCATGAAATAGGTGTTATACAAGGTGTTGATGTTTGTGGAAAAGTTAACATTTTTCAGAAAAATTATAATTTAGAAATTGATATTTTTGACAAATTAGTATCGTTTCGGTTCCCTTTATCTATTTCCCCTACTCGCACAAAAACAATTAATGTTTATATACCATAATCTGTTTCCTTAATCGCCAATGATGTCTCAATTGAAAACTTCACTCTGAGCTGATTGTTTCTAATCTTCTACAGAATTCTAACTCGCGAATGTGATTCATCCAGTTGCATCTCAACTTAGATATCGCAGTGTGGCACTTGAAACAGTATAATCAATGATAATTTTGCCTTAAGTTGGTATTGACAACTGCAAAAGTAACATGAAAAATAAGTGATTTTTTAGAACTAAAATATTTTTAAACGATGATTAATATGGTACAGAAGAGGTACTCTTGCTGCATTATGCTCAAAAGAAAATGTAGTCTTTAACACATCCGTCAATTGCCATAAAAAATGTTCTGATCTTAACTATGACGTTGCCTTCAAAATATATTTGGATAAATCGAATTGTCACCCTAGAATTGTGTAGAACATTCATCAGGTCAGAATAAGGTGTTTAGTTGAGTAAATTAAGAGATTCAAGTGAATAATAATAATTCAGATACTAGTTAACTGGATGTATTTAATATTTATGTAGGTTGGGAATGAATTTTTAAATAGCAGTTAAGAAAATGTTAACTTTCCGTGAACCTAATCACATTGAACGAAGCATTTTCTAATCCATATTTGTATATTTCTTATTTTTAATTTTGGGAACACAAAAAACTTTTCAAGTCGCCTTGTTTTATTGGTTGCCTACTAGAACCGATCATAATTAAAAAGTATAGCGTTGAAATATGTAACATATATTTCCTGCAATATTGTGTTACGATGTATATAACACAACATAAAATTTAAATATTTTATTCACATTTATAACTGAATAATAAGGAAAACGAATATAATTATCTGTCACTTCATTATTTTCATTGAGTATTTTGACAGCTGACATTTTAAGTGAATATTGTACAGTTCACTCGTTAGATGGTGTATGTAAAAGAAATATATTTATAAGTTCCTAATTTTTAAAATAAACGTTTATTTAAGCATTGTACATGTTTCATTTTCCTAAACCAGAAGATAATTATGTACACATTATATTTATTTATATTATTCTATTTTCTATTAAACTCATCCAAACGTGTTTTGTGAATGTAAAAAATGAACTAATATTTTAAATAAATTATTTTTCTGTAACGTACGTTACCGTCCGTATACTTTGTATTATTGCTCGATTTACCTTCAATTTCCCATATTACCTCCACCCAAACTATGTCATATCCCTATATTAATACAGTGTAATTTTAGGATGACCGAAAATATGCCATACATAAAACATGAGGTAGCGGAAGAAGAAATCGTAATAACTTTTGTTGACGAAGACGAGTCCGAGAGCTACATAGACTTTAGCGAGTACCAACAATTCACGCTAGACAACAAAAACATCCTCATAGAAGCCAACCCTAACATCATGCTAGAACCCGTCGAACAGCCGACCGTGATCGCCAAGACGGTCAGATCTAGAAGGGAAGATATCGAGAAAAGCGTGGAAGCCATTTTAGTTAAAGAGAGAGTAAAAGCCGCCAGAAGACGAAGCGCAGTCCGCGGGCAACCCAAATCTGAGGCAGAGGTAGCGTTGTGTCCGGTTTGCGGAAAATTAGTCCGCTTACGGTACATCTCGAAACACATGGCGTGCCACGGAAGTCACAAGTGTGAGATATGCTCCGCTTTATTCAAATCCGCAGAGGAGCTCGACAAACACAGGGAGGTCCACCTCGACAACGACTACCCCTGCGAGCACTGCGAGCTGAGCTTCAAAACGGCCATGGACTACTCCATCCACAGCCACCAACACGTTAATACCTACCAATGTCCTATCTGCAAATTTCACACCAAATCTAAGAGCTCCATCTGCGGCCACATCAAAAGGCACGAGGGCCAGTACAACTACCACTGCACGATCTGCGGCAAGGGCTTCATAGGCAGAGCGCTGCTCGCCACGCACGAGGAGATACACCTGGACATAAAGCAGTACATGTGCGATCTATGCGGGAAGAAGTTCTCCGTCAGGAGGTACCTGGACGTCCACCGACAGCTCAACCACAAGAAGGAACTGTACGGCATCGACGAGCTGTTCCGGTGCGAGATATGCGGCAGGGAGTTCACTTTCGAGAAGAGCTTGAGAAGGCACCAGAGCGTCATCCACCAGATCGGGGAGGACCGTACGGTACAGTGCAAGGTGTGCAACAAGATCATTGCTAACAATTACAACCTGAAGATGCACATGAGGATCCACACGGGCGAGAAGAATTACTGCTGCGATAAGTGCGGGAAGGCCTTCTCGGCGTACAAGTACTGGAAGAAGCACAAGTTGACGCACGAGAGGAAGAAATCGTCGCAAGTCGAAATGGACTCCATTGAGATTGAGATGGAGGAAATCAAGATTGAGTCGCCGGATGAGTTCTTTGAATTGTTGGAATAACTCAATTAGTTTTTTCTTTGTAAATTTTTTTTTTCAACGTTGGTTTTAATTATTGATTATACAGTTTGGTTTTTGAAACCAGGTATTACATAGCATTGAAATAAATAATTAAGTACATGAGACAAGGTTTCATTTAAAAAATTGCAATAAGCATTTTTTTCTATTTTTATACAGGGTGTTCCAATTTATGTAGTGTATAAGTAAAAAAGCGCAAAAACAGACTTCACATGTTTCTCGCTAAAGAAGTCTCGTGAGCATGTTACGATATTTTTTTGAATTCCACAAAACCTAGCACCCATATTATTTTTAAGGGTGATTTCTAGTCCTACATAGAGAACATTTGTGGCAAAAAAACTTCATTTAAAGTTTGTGAAATAAAAAAAATTATAGGAATGGACATACAGAGTATTCCCAGATACATAGAATATGTGTCGAAAAATGGCCTTCTGGATCTAGCTTTGCTCGTTTAAAAAAAATCTGTTTCAAATCCGTAAAATCAAGTAAGCCTTAGAAATTCAGAAAAATCTTATTTCTTCATTAGTAAAGTACCTTTTTTCTAAGAGGTTCCCTCTGTATGGATACGGCAGAATGTTATTAAGAATTGCATGTGTATGTATAATTTTAATGTCCTTTAAAATTTCTAGCATGTCTAAATTCAAGCAAAAATGTCGAAGTAGCTCTAGGACATTGAAATTTTGCAATCAATTTTTAATTCTTTTTTAATATTTTGGAAAATTTCATATAGAAAAGGCATTTTACCAGTGAAAAAATAAAGAAATTTCTGAATTTCCTATGCTTACTTGATTTTTGGGAAATCATAGCACAGTCTCTTCCACAAATAAGCAGAGCTAAATCTCAGGAAGCCATATTTTAACAATAACTTTTTTTGTCTTTTTACAAGAGTTATTTCAGTATCAGAGGACATCTTGTATATTTGTAACATATTATTTTTCGTATTCTAGCAACAGACGCAAAAAAAATGTCGTAATTATTGTAAATATATGTGAAACCCTTTTTGAGGTTTCAGGATTGGGAACCCCTTGTTTAATCTTTTATTGTACAAATTCCATTACAATTCTTTTTTTCCCATGAAAATTTTCTATATATGCTTAGAAATCGTATATGAGGAACGATATAACACGTAGACTGCAATATGAAAATATGAAAATTTTTCGCTTTCAAAGGAAAACGTGGGTTGCACCTTAAAATTCCTTTTATGCCCATAATTTGGCAAAATATAAAAAATAAAGTAATAAACATTTTTTATAAAACGGGGAACTATTACGTTTTTAAATTTGCACACGAAATTATCCATACAGATTGTAATATGGGGCTATTATAGTTGTCTTACAATTTGCAACCATCTCCATATGATTCATACGCCCATGAATTGAAACACTCTGCATTCAATACAAAATCATTTGACCCAAATGAACTGTTTTATTGCAATTTGTATGGAACTGCAATTCTATACATGTAATATTTTTCCAAAATTTTTCAGAGCAAAACATTTTAAAGCCAATATGTAAATACGATAGACCCAATGTGTAAATATCCAGTCCTTCCACTACATCTTACAACTTCCTAATTTTGAAAAGATTTTCATCTACCAACACAGTAAATAAATTCAAACTTGATTTTTCATATTTTCATTCGCTTAACATTTATATTTTCCAAATAAATGTATATTCAGTGATATCTGATAGATATCGCATAAAATTTTCTGTAGTTACCTCTAAAAATTAATTAAAGATTTTGTACATATTGTAAGTAGGGATTTCTTTAGAAGAAGGGTTATATTTTTTTATTCTAAAACTGATTTCAATCAAAGTAAGTTTTGAACTTTACCTGTTGTCATTTGTTTTATGATTTGTAAACGTGATTAGTAAATAAGCCATCCGATTGGTTGAGTGTTAAGGACTGACGTGGCTTACATCTAATCACGATTATGAAAATGTGTTCATCTATTTTTAGTTTCATTGTATCCATTTCGTAGGCAATCTATTTAACTGAAATATTAATTTATAATTAGAGGTTATTTACCAATTATTTTAGTTATTTGTGAAAAATAATTTAAATAAATAATATTACAAATTAAATTATTTTACCATTAAATGTACAAGTAGAAAATTTTTGCTTAGAAATATTCTCGAGGATAAAATTCACTTAGGAAGGTAAGTAGATATTAATTTCAATTTTATTTTTCAAAAAAATGAATTGACACTGTATTGAGTATGATTTAACAAAATTAGTAAATTATTACATTATACCTACATATATTATACATTTTTTAATATAGGTATTTCTATACCACTCATTTGTTTGTTGTATTATTACCAACAAAACATTTTTTTTTGTTGCGATTTTATAGAATGTGTTTTTATTCTCTTTCGAATATTTTTCATATATTTCTACAGTATGTTTACTAACGTTTAGGTCAAACGAAAGTGTATGAAATTTTTATAAATAAAAGTTGTGCAAATACACAGTTCATAAAGAATAATGTTTTTTTTTTTAGGCACGAAGAAAAGCCTCTAATTTCAAACATGAAATTAAGAAATCCAAAAAAAGACCAAAAACCCAAAGCAAAAAGCACGAAAAGATACATCCCAAAACTGAAACCGAATCAACGAGCCCGAAGTTGGATGTGTAAAATCTGCTTTGAAGAGTTCGACTCCCGAAAAGACCTTTTCAACCACAGAAAGTCCATCCACGAGGACACGGATGACATCGTCGCTAGAGAAGAAGCCCAGAAATTCATATACGACGAAGTACATGATTTCTACACTTGCGAAAACTGCTCCGCAGAATTCCAAACGAAAGAAGAAGTGGAGAAACATTACGAGACGCACGAAGAAAAATATCAGTGTCAGGTTTGTACCAAGACTATATCCGGAGCTTTGAACTTCTCCTCGCACATGCAACAACACAGAGAAGACAAACACTTTCCCTGTCCTCTCTGCAACCACATAACCAGTAGGAAATCGGCTATGTTGATCCATATAGTGAGATTACATTTTAGAAAGTACGACTTCCAGTGCCGATCCTGCGGCAAGTGCTTCAACGATGCTTCCACGTTCAAAGAGCACGAAAACATCCACCTGGGCTTGAAACCTTTCATTTGCATCGTTTGCAACAAGGAGTTTGTTTATTCCCGATACCTAATCGCCCATCAAGTACGCAACCACACGGTACGCGTCCTAGACAAAGACTCCAAGACCCAGTGCCACATGTGCTCGAAGATCTTCGCTCGGAACGAGACCTTAGTCAAGCACATGCTCAATAAACACTTGAAGTACCACGAGGGCCCCGCGGAGAAAAAGCACTTGTGCGACGTGTGCGGCCAGGGCTTTTCCAGGACCGACAAACTGAAAATCCACTACAGGAAGCACACAGGGGAGAAACCTTTCTCGTGCGTTTACTGCAGCAAGAGCTTTATAAAGAAAGACTACTTGATAATGCACGAGAGAATCCACAACGGAGAGAAACCTTACGTTTGCGAAGTATGCGGTAAAAGTTTCAACCAAGGTGCTCCTCTAAGAATCCACATGCGTAGCCATACAGGGGAGAGACCGTATATTTGTCCCCACTGTAGCACAGGGTGTGTCTCAAAGGGAGCGCTGAATGCGCATATTAAAAGTTGTTTGAACTCATTTTAAATTCTTTTAAGCAATAATCATTAATCTAACGAAAGGTTCATATTACGTATTTAGTGTCTTGCTTATGGTTTAAATCGGTATAATATAATATTGATAATTAAAAAAGAATTAGATAGAAAAGCCAATTGGTACCTCACTAATAAACATCTTGACAGTTGCAAGATAAAAAAGACTTATTCAAAAAGTGTTATTTAGGTAAAGCTATTATTTTAAGCAGGGATTATTAGATTACGGCTTTCAATTATGCAAGGTGTTCCGATTTGTAGATGTACAAAACGTTAATGTATTAATTAAAACACAAATAAAGTTCAAATAAATTTGTTTTATTATTCATATCAAGTTACATGATTGGAAATTCTCTAAGCATGAAGCTTAAACTTGGCTTTTTTTCTACATTAATTCAGAAAAATATACGAGGAACTACATTTTTAAATCTTATATACAAATTTTGTATACAGCATGTTCTTAAATATGTCAATACTGAAGCATATAATTCCCTGATTCATTTTAAGATTAAACCTTCATATAGATAAAAGCTTGTTTTTCAATATACATTGAGTGAATTTTTTTTATTTTGTTCTTAAATATATTATTTTAAATCATAAATTTAATTTTGCTACATGTTAGTAGACCATGAAAAGCATTTTTGTAACTATAGTTTTTCCACATCTAAATATTTTTAAAATAGAAGTTGTACGTCAGTGATATTTATTTCTTCTTCTGCGGTTATTTCTAAGCAAATAATATTTCTTATATTATGGTTCTATTCCAGAATTTTACTGTTTTATTTCTTGCATTTCTGATTGTACAATAGTTGAAAGAAAAGGAAGCGTTCATGGCTATCTTGATTTTTTGCGTTATCTCTTGCAGATGTTGAAGAAAAGTTTTATAAAAGTATAAATTTAACACCCTGTACATCGGAAATGAAACATTTTAGGACACATGCCTAAATGAACTTTTACTTCTGAAATGAGCCATAAATTACCTCCTCAGTATTAACATAACATTTAGGAACATACTGTATATTTATATTTTTCTTATATAGGGTGCGTTTTAAGCCACATGTTAATAGTAAGTTTGGTTTATTTTAATAAGTTCTATGAGTTTAGTAACACCCAGTATATTTTATAATACGTCTTTGTAGATATTAACACCAGAATATTCTGAGGGGTGTAAAATGACATTATACTATTACATTTCAGGAAAAAACAAAATTTTGTAACATTGTCGTTTAAAAAAAATTTAGCAAGCAAGATTTGCAATTTTGTAGAAAATATAGCACGTTCTTAAAATCCTTTTATTAAAAAAAAATTTGAGCTTCATTTGTTATTTACTTATGTTAATATCTGTACACCTATAATTCTTGACATATGTAGATAGAGGACCTCTAAATTAAGCATCTTAACTTATTTTGTATGTTTGTTTATTATACTATGTAATTTTTAAATCATTAATATAGTTTTACAAATTTACAGCATATGAAAGAAATAGAGTAAAGGTGGATTTTATTGTAGTTATGGTTTTTATAATTTTTTTTTAATCTTAACTAATGGTAAACATTTTAATATTGTTAAGCAAATGGCAATAAACGATAATGTGAATTAGGTGAATCACTAGCGATAAGAATGTTTAGTCTAGTTTGAGATTATTGAAATACATATTTTTCAGTATCGTTCTGTTTTATTTAGAAATAAATAATCCAAATTTCAGAAAACGGAGAAAAGATGTACAAGTTTATTTCAATAAAAACAACTTACATGCGTTTTCCTTTTATAATAATAATAATAATAATATCTCTTCTCCTCATTCTAATCACGAGGATTAGCCTAGAAGTCGAAGACTTGTGTGGGAGAGAGCGGCATATTATTAAGCAGACTACAATTACGCCCAGGAACGACTTACTTTGGTAGATCCTAACCACCATTCAGTGCAGGAATGAGGGAGGGGGGTAGTCAAATGTCGACCAGTATCAATCTCTCACATTGACCCATGGTAACATTCTTCCACCCTACCATACCCGCAGAGAGGGTGCTAATCCTCTCCACGAATATAGCTGATATACAGTCTACCGGCTGCTGAGGCTCGAACTCACACCGATTCAAGTTCTGACGCCTTAAACCGGCGCGACCACTGACCGTCCCAACTTTTGAAACGACTGACCTTTGCTAGACTTAATCGCATTGTTTCTCTATTGTACTCGTCGATAAATATTTTATTTTGTAAGTATGTAGGTACCGTTCTCGTACATTTACTAATACCCTTCTTTTTTAGGTTCTTCCCGGCCCTAGAAGTGGAACTAAGCGTTGGGGACAGCTGCTGTGACATAGTGAACCTGTACAAGAAAGACAAAAAGAAATCTCCCGACAAATCCCTGCCCTTCAAAAAGAAAATCAAAGTCGAGGTGGACGATGAAGAGTACACCCCTCCGGGATATAAAAAGAAGAAGAGAGTAAAGAAAATAAAACCCGTTGAAAAAATAAAGAAGCAGGAGCATAAGATTTGGACCTGCAGGAGGTGTTTAGTAGAGTTCGAAACTAGACGCGATCTCACCGAACACACCAAGTTGTACCACGTAGAGGAGCCCAAGGATCAGCATACTTTTAAGTACGACGAGGAACAGGACCAGTACACATGTAACACTTGTTCGGCAGAATACCAAACGAAGGAGGAAGTAGAAGAACATATTTCCAAGATTCACGAAGAATTTTACACTTGCGACGTGTGCAAACATACGTCCAAGAAGGCGTACAGTTTTGCAGTACACATGAAAGCCCACAGCACCGATGATACTTACACTTGCCCGCTCTGCAGTTACAACACCCCTAGAAGAACGTGCTTACAGACGCACATCAACCGAGTCCACTACCACAAGTTCTATTACACTTGCGCTACGTGCGGAAAAGGTTTCAACGATTCCGTCATCTTCAAAGAGCACAACAATGAGCATCTGGGAATAAAACCGTTCGTTTGCGTGGTATGCAACAAGGAATTCGTCTACTCGAGATACATGTTGATCCACCAAACGCGGTACCACACTGTCCACATAGAAGGAACCCTCCACAAGACCCAATGCAGCATCTGCTTGAAAGTCTTCAGCAAGGTCGCCACCTTGCTCAAGCACATCACCACAAAGCACAGCAACACAGGCGATGACAAGCCTGAAAAGCGCCATCTGTGTGATATGTGTGGTAAGGGGTTTGGTACGTCGGACAAGCTTAAGATACACTACCGTATTCACACGGGGGACAAGCCGTTTGGCTGCCGGTACTGTGATAAGAGGTTCACCAAGAAGGACTACTTGGTGATGCATGAGAGAGTGCATACGGGTGAAAAGCCCTACCCCTGCGAGTACTGCGGCAAGTGCTTTAACCAGGCAGCTTCGTTAAGGATTCACGTTCGAGGACATACGGGTGAGAGACCCTACGTCTGCCAGTTTTGTAACGGAGGGTACATTTCCCGGGGATCTCTCAACTTGCATATGAAAATATGCAATGGTGTCGCCACCTAACGGTAATTCACAGCATAAAATAAAAAACGCATTGTGGTCTATCAGTATCACTGTTTGTCCTCATTACAATGTCACTAAAAACCATTTTTATGTTAATTTTTCACTAAAAAAAAATGAAAAATAAGAATTTAGTTCAAAGAAAGCAGACCCAAAATTAATTTTAAATCGTCCCATTTACTTATCAAATTTAAAGCTAAACACGTGCTAGGTCTTAAAGTATGACAATAGGAGGATTATTCATTATATTTAGGACACAGGAAAGCCTTTATTATCCTTATTATTAGATATACAAAATACAGTTTTGAATAAACATTGTAGGTTTTTTGAACTGTACCCTTTTAATAAGTTAATGGAAACACAGTAGCTTGCAGAAGTTGATGTGGGGTACAAGAAGCAATAATACATGTTTAAGGAGCCGTATTCTTCTATTTCTTCAAATACAAGTAATTTTAGACATTCGAGAACTGATTAATATAGAGCTTAGCAAATAACAGGAATGTTATCTCATGCCACGTGCCGATATTCAAAGGTACCGAAGTAAAACAAATATATAATGACAGAAAGCACTCTAACCAACAAATTTTGGGTACAGAAATCTTTCAAAATACATATTTTTTAAAATTCAACTGTAGATAAACTTACTTAGTTCTACATATAAGATTGTTCACTTTTGTTTATAAGTGTGTGAAAATAATTGTTAGTGTGGGGTTAGAATAGTCATACAAATGCATTTTAAAAGTTATTATATTGTTTGCGAAGAATTTAAATAGTAAAAGTGGTTAAACAAAACATTAATAATTTTATTTTTGATATTAGATTTGTTCTACATGTTTTATTTTTGGAGATTTCTGTACCTACCTAAAAAACCACAAATTTAACATTTTACGGTGAGAAATACTTAATGGAATGCTCTGTATATTATTGAATTTTTGAATTATTCTTTTTTTCTGATTTAAGAAATATGACATAATGATATTCCTATCTTTAATCGGTTTTGAGTTATTGAACATTGAAAATCGTATTTAAAATTACAATTATTAAAGTAGTCTGTGAAAATGACAAGTATTCTGTTATTATATGACATTTATTTAATCAAATCATCGTCTGCTAAATCGCAGCAAGAAAAGCAAGAAAAAAGAATAATTCAAAAATTCAACACAGGGCGTTCCATTAATAAATATATTATTACTTCTTGTACCCCTCAATTTCTGCACTTCACTGTGCTTTCCTTAACTTATTAAAGGGATTCAATTGCAGCCCTATAACGTTTATTTTAATCTTTATTTTGTTATCTCTTATAATAACAATAACAAAGGGTAGCTTAAAATAACAAATAACCTTATATATTTTTCTTTAAAACATTACGTATTCAGGATACCGGGCGTTCAGTGTAGAACAAATGTATCAATTTTTTTCCATCCAATATGTGATTTTTTTTTAACTGCATGTGCCACTAAAATCCAAAACTGCCGATGAGGTACCTGATATTGATACGCTACGATTGTAAGATCCTGAATGTAACACAGGAATAATAATTATCAACATCTGTAGTTAGTTATATAGAAATAACAAGAAATAGATTTTTTGTGTATATCTGTTAGTTATATACACAAAAATAAGTGGTAGAGAGCATAGATAGATCGTTATTTTATTAACGAAGATACTTAACGTTGACTAAAATCAAAATTAGAATTTTAAAATATAACCACGTTATTTTTTTACCAATTCCTTTAATTTTAAAAAAAATATATATGTGCTTGATAGGAATTTCCAAAACGATACTGCCATTTTTTTTTTCTAGTTTTATAACCTTACAGCAAGATATTTGTCGCAGTAATAAGAATCAAAGAATTTGATGAATTTTGAATTGCGAGCTTAGAGATAGGTGATGTTAAATGTAAAAATTCCCTCGATGTTAGAAAAGGGTATTTTTAAGAAATTTGTCACATTATCACAACTTAAATGTGATCTAATTAGTTTACCCAGCATGAAGTATGTATTTTCAATAATTTGACTGCCGATTCGAATGTTAATTTTTATTAATATATTTTAAAGGACTGTTAACTTAGGTTAATAAAATTTATAAGTCAAAAGAAAATAGATATTTGTTTAGGAAATTTTAATGTATATAGTTTAATGTTTATATTATTAATAAAAAGTCTACCAACATTTTTTAAATTTTAATTTAGCATTGTCGACAACGCCTAATTAGGCAACACAACATACATATGACGTCACCAGGTAATTCCATGTTTCATTGTTTAAAAACACTTGTTTCATTTACAAAATTAACATTTGTCGAAACTGTGCAAAAAACGTATATAAATGTAAGTATAAAATTAGAAAATTTGGAGAATCATTTTTGAGGTAAGTATATAATTCGTTTTAATTTACATAGAGGGCGCAATAGTTGTGTAATGTAATGTTTTGTAATTATACAAAAATATGCGTTTGCATCATGCAAAAACGCGATCGTATTTTATAAATAACGTTTTATTCAAATATAATTATCGTTCTGGACTACATATTGATTGATATAATAGTAATTCCAATTTTTAATAAGTGGTATTTAAATTTAATTATTCTCGTATATGTGAAAACTACTTATTTCTAAATTATATACTATAGAAACGCGTAATAGAATATAAAAGAAATTAAATTAAGAATAAGAAATAATTAAATAATACAGCTGCCTGACGGCATTTGTAACAGAAAAGCTGGAGATA
The DNA here is from genome assembly GCA_037114965.1 of Monochamus alternatus. Lineage (NCBI taxonomy): Eukaryota > Metazoa > Arthropoda > Insecta > Coleoptera > Cerambycidae > Monochamus > Monochamus alternatus. The sequence continues at coordinate 3,541,040 of CM073426.1, read as the reverse complement.
TTAGACAACAAAATATTATTTATATATTTAATTACAGAGCCCAACAGACAAACTCCAATAATAGGGAAAAATTTAGGCCGGAAACTATAAATAGGCAAAATATCCTTAGTAGGCTCTAAGAAAATGCTGTCGACTTATTTAATACATATTAAAGGTGTTATTCAAGCATTTTAACATATTAAAATACTTTTAAAATGCATATGAGTAATGTAATTATTTGTAAATTTTTGAATTTTAATATAGCCTATTAATACTACAATTTTTTAAATTAATATTACTCGTAAACGCAATAATTTATCGAAGTAAAACAAGAGTACCTTTTTTTTGTAAAATTATTAATATAATTTTTAATTTTTTGATCTGACGGCAAAACCTCGAGACATGAAAAAGTTACAGCAATATTTATCCAATAACCCCCCCAGTTTGTCACGCCTATGACTAATTATGGCATTGTTTTTAGAACGTTAGATTCGTAATATAATTGCGATTCTCAATTTTAAATTTGATTATTTTATCTCGATCCGTTTTGAAAATATTTGAAGAAAATCAAATTTTGGGGTCTCCTTTTAATGGGCTATAGCTCCGTTAAGGGGCGTTTACCAAGCTATAGAACTTTTTTTGTCACTGGCTTAAGAAATATAGGGTGTTCAAGGTTTAAATTTTATTTTGAAATTTCTCTTGATTGAAAGTTTTGATAGCATGACTGAAAATTGGTAGTGTTGTTTTTTTTTTTTGACGTGAGAATTACGAATTTAAAGCTTATTTTGACGTTGCTGTTAGAGGGCGCTAGTAGTTTCACCGTATTGTTTAGGTAAATCAAAACATATTTTTTTATCTGTTAAAAAATGTATTTTTGCTATGTATCAAATTTTCATGTCAATAAATATTCGTATTTTGCGTGCGTGTCATTATTCGTGCAATTATTGAGAAATTTCAGAATAAAATTTAAACCTTGAACACCCTGAATTTTCCAATCCAGCCACATGCGTATAACGCAGCTCAAACATAATATTTTGGTGTCTAGTACCTCCAGTTTAGTGTTGACCCATTCTCTCAGACTCACCCTGTATATGTCCTTAGTTGTACTTACCTAATACTATCTTATTTCAGGAGCAAGCGAAATGTCTCGAATGAGGGATCTAAAAATAAAATGACAACCCGAAGAAAAACAACAATTAAATATGAACTTAGTGACGACGATATCATTCAGCTCGACAAATCCTTCCAAGAGACTCAATCTGAAGAGGACGAGAGTGATTACGAATACGTCCCAGTGACGAGAAAAAGAAGACAGAGATCATCTACGGAAGCGATTGAAATAGTTCCGAAGAAGAAGAGACCTTACGATACCAACAAAACCTGGCCGTGTAAGAAATGCGGCCAAGTTTTCCCAACTAAGCGAACATTGGTGACCCACAGAAAATCGGAACACGTCACGGTCGATTTGGACGAACATACCTACAAATTTGACGAAATACAAGAACTATACGTGTGCAACACGTGCTCCGCAGAGTACCAAGAACAGGTAGAGATCGAAAAACATATTAAAACTCACGAAGAACACTTCCAATGTCCAGTTTGCAACGAAAAATTCAAAAAGGCTTACGACTTCGGCACTCACAGCGCCATCCACAGCGAAGACAAGTTGTTCCGTTGCCCTCTATGCACCTACAAGACCCTCAAAAGAACCGGCCTCCTCATACACATAAACTACGTCCACTTGAAAAAGTTCTCGTACATCTGCGAGACGTGCGGTAAAGGCTTCAACGACACCGTTCTCTACAAAGAACACAACAACGAACACTTAGGAATAAGACCATTCGCTTGTATAGTATGCACGAAGACCTTTACCTATTCCAGGTACCTGCTCACGCACCAGATCCGATCCCATAGAGTAGGTATCGACGGCCAGCTTCTGCCCAACCAGTGCATGGTATGCAGTAAGGTATTCAGCAAGCTGGCCACACTGGAAAAGCACTACGAAGAGAAACACGTGAAGAACCCGCTACCGCACGAGAAGAAGCATCTTTGCGACACTTGCGGCAAAGGGTTCGCCCAAAAGAATAAGCTGCGGATACATTACAGGGTCCACACCGGATTTAAACCGTACAGCTGCACGTACTGCGCCAAGAGCTTCACGAAAAAGGATTATCTCGTCATGCACGAAAGGGTACACAGCGGGGAAAAGCCGTACTCTTGTGAGTACTGCGGGAAATGCTTCAGTCAAGGGGCCCCTCTCAGAATACACCTCAGGACGCATACGGGAGAGAGGCCGTATGTGTGCCAGTTTTGTACCACAGGGTTCACGTCTAGGGGCGCGCTGAACATGCACTGTAAAAACTGTAACGGGAGACTGTAAAATCGTCAAAATAATATATTAATAATAAATAAATGTCTTCTGGATTTCTTATGTAACGCTAATGTGTTAAAGAAAATTTCTACTTATAGTAATAAATGGTTTTTATGTTCCATATACCCACGTTTTTCGAAAATCTTTTGTCTGTTGTGGATGAGATTTTACCAATATACCAGGTATCCCACTAAGCATGAAACATTACAACATATCTGTGCAATGTTGCATACAGGTGAATTTGAGTTGAATTACGATACATAATTAATGAAAGTTGTGAAATGCTTTTAACAATCTTTCATAATATAATATTATTTAAAAATGTTGAGGGTAAATTAATTCTACAACATTCGGCAACGTTATAATTGTCCAGTCGATATGCCATTACTTTTGCTCAAATTGCAACAATGTCTATACTTTCATTATTGATATAAGGTTGACAGAGGCATATTTTCACAATATTATTGTCTCATAGTTGTAACAATTTCGTAAACAGTTTCAGAGTGAATTGTTACGTTAGTAATGAAGTATAGTAATCGCTGAAACATCAACTATAACGTACCCACTAAGCTCTAATGCAAATTCAATTAAAATATTTTATACAATTTTTTGTTATCATAAATATCTGAGAATTTCGTAAATGTAGGTATTATTGTTTTCGAATATTATATAGAATGTTTTAGAATATATATAACATCGATTATCATCCAAAAAAAGATACAACATACAATTAAGATAAAACTATATTTATAGATAATTTACTGAATGTGTTAATATTTATGTTATTATTTTGACCATAAAAAGAAGCATTGTTATTTTGTATGTTAGCTTAAATATCACCAATCGGAACGCAGATACATTTCGGATATATTCCACTGATCTATCAATGCTAGATTTTATCGGTCTTAAATAGATATGGATATTCGGGCATGATTTTATTAGCAACTTATATTTTATGGGTCACTAAATCTGCTATATATCCTTCCGCTAGCTTTGACTTCCGCACCCCGTGCCTTTCCTTTTTCATATCTAAAATGGCATTTGTAGCTATGTCGTACGGAATTTTTGAAATTGTATGATTTCCAACTACCTGATTTACATATCTGCCATGCTCATGCCGATAAAAGAAGCGTTCATGTTAAGCATTTTTTGGTCGGAGTTGCATATAACGATTACCTAATCGTCTGTTACTACAAATCTTCTTTGCACATTATTTTTTGTAGTAAGAATCTGCACTAACATGACACAATTTTTATACTCTACGTTATACAGGGTGTCCCAAAATTAGCATGCCAAAAATTAACTGTGGATTCTACGATCAAAAATAAGAAACAAAAGTTATATAATCATAAGTCCGTAGACGCCCCCAAACGGAGATATGGCCTCTTAAATGGGGACCTCAAAATTTGATTTTTCCCAAATATTTCCAAAGGGGATCAAGATAATAAATAATCAAATTGGAAATTGAGAATCACAATTAGATCGCGAATCTAATGTTCTGAAAATAATTTCTCATAATTGGTCATAGGCGTGCCAAACTGGGGGGGTCAGTGGGTAAATATTGCTCTAACTTTCTTGTGTGTCTTGTCTCAAGATTTTCGTCGTCAGATCAAAAAATTTTAAATTCTGTTCTATTTTACATGAAAAAGGTACTCCTATTTCAATCCGATAAACTGCTCGAGTAATCTTACTTTAAAGATTTTGTGACATACCACAAAAGAAAGAGAGAAAATACTGTCGACTTATTTAACACATATTAAAGGTGTTTTTCAAGCGTTTTAACATATTAAAATACTTTTAAAATGCATATCAGTAATAAAATTATTTGTAAATTTTTGAATTTTAATATAGCCTATTAATACTTCAGAATTTTTTAAAAATATATGTAATATGTGCCAAATAAACTGACACATAACTTTTCAAAAACTACTAGAAACAATTTGACGGCTTGCATATCATATCTAATATTTTTGTGGTATGCCACAAAATTTTTAAATTAATATTACTCGTACATGGAATAATTTATCGAAGTAAAACAAGAGTATCTTTTTTTTGTAAAATTGTTCAACGTTTTTAGTTTTTTGATCTGATGGCACAAACCTCGAGACATGAAAAAGTTAGAGCAATATTTATAAACTTAAAAGACGTTTATACTTATCAACTTTATATTGAAGAATAATAATTATTTGATAACTGTTAAAATAATATTCTTTGTTGACATGAATGTTACCAAAATAATGTTAACAACACACTGTTAACTACTAACTACTTTACTATTTTTAGTGCAATAAACTGTCGTATAAACATTTTATTATAGTCTACAGAGGATTTTCAGCATCTTTAAATTTTGTGTTTTATATAAAATCGAGGGGGGGAATGAAAAGTTCAATACATTACCCGCTGCAAAAACCCTTTCAGATGCTCGGAGGTATTCGAATAACCTCACACCTAAAAGTAAGCTTTCGAAACTTGTAATGTAAATAACTATTTACTACGTTCGTGCAAAAAACAAAACTTTATTAGCGCAAAAAGTTCTTTATTGCATTAGTGCAATAAAATGTTTATTGCATTGATCTGTCATTCTACTACAGCGTTTTGTCATCATGACAAACATAAACGTTCATATTTCCCTACATTTAGTGTCATCTAAATAAAACATTTTTTGGTTTTTGCGTGAACGTAGAAAAAATATTGTATGCAACTCGTACATAAACTGCCGGCTGCATACCCGGCCTGACGGCTTCGTTGGACAATTTCACGTCGCGTGCAATAAACACTTTGCACTTGTTTCATAAATAACTATTTTATGCCGGTAGTGAATTATCTTCACACAATATAAATTTTTACCTAAATTCTTTAAAATGCAAGTGTCAATGGTCATTCTTTGATGCTTCTGTGAATTCTGATCTAGACTAATAATGAAATATCAAACCAAATGGTATTTGCATAGGTTTTTATGATAATGTAAGTTCGACTGGCGTAAATAAGATTGCATAAATCAGCCTGACACATACTTCTCGTTTATACTTCAACATCTTCCCGTAAATCGCGTCGCCGACTGCTGCGATTTAGCAGACAATGTTTCTAGTTTCGGTTAAGACAGAGTTAATCGAATGATTAAACTGTGAATAAATAAACCTATATGTCTAATTATCTGATTCTAGTCAACCAAATCTTAAACAGAACTTAAAATACCGACCAGGTACTTGATATAACTCTTACCATCGTGTTTGTTTTCAGTCATCCACCATCACTAATTTAGTTTTTTTTTAGGGTTAACACACTTGGAAATATCAGTCTGACAAGTAATGCAAAACAAATTTCGATGGCGCATATAACACCCGCCGCCAAATCTAGGCATCGGAATTCAAAGACGATCTACTTGTTGAGTTACAACAACGACCTAAGCATGAACCCTGTACTGCAGCCGTCCATTTTGCTCAAGCCAGAACCTAATCCATCATCCAATCACAATGTTATGTACTACTTGAAAAGCAGCACACAACAAAATCCGGTAACAATGGTTTCTCCTAACGCGGTATTTATACAAGAACCGTCGTTTTCTGCGATGCCCGTAGAGGAAACTATTGGAAAACCAATTTTTGCGCCCGGGTACAAAAATCCTTTCGATTACTCAAAGTACGCCAATTATTTAGAATTGTCAAAAGATTTAAACATAAGGCCACGTTGTGGGGAAAACCGGCGGTTGCGTGCTCTTCCTCCAGTACAACACAGGATCTGGGATTGCGTGATATGTTCCAAGAAGGAGAAAGATAAAGATTCGTTAATGAACCACTACGAGCAGCATAAAAGAGAAAAGGACAAACTCAAAAACTGTACCGTCTCGGAAGAAAAAGATTCTGCGAAGCTAGAGCCACATACTAGTGATACATTAACTGATCCAAAGGAAGGCGTCGATGATATATCAACGTTTTGCAAAGTGCAATTTAATGATGTGCCAATACAGAACAATCAGATCGATTCTCGTGGAAACGCACATGAATGCCAGGCCTGCAAAGCCACATTCGCTAATGAGAAAGCAATGTCGAGGCACGTCTGCAGCGCGAAGCTTTTAGAATGCCTCTGTTCTGTGTGTGGCAAGAAATTCAAAAACCAATTGACGTTGAAGTCTCACATGACAATACACAACGGTGAAAGGGGGTACGTGTGCAATGTGTGTGGAAAATCGTTCCGGACAAGTTCCTTGTTCAGAAGCCATTTGAGGGTTCACAGCGGAGAGAAACCCTACAAATGCAAAACATGTGGCAAGTGCTTTACCCAAAGGACTTCCCTGGTCATCCACCAGCGGGGTCACACTGGCGAGCGTCCATACCCCTGTGAAAAATGCGGCAAAGGGTACGTGTCGAGGTCTGCTCTTAATGTGCATTCAAAAAACTGTCGCTAAGCGGTAACACTCCAATTACCTTTCGAACACAGTTGTAGGATAACTTGAGACAACAAGAGGACTTGCGCTGTTCCGATAGTTCTTATATGATATTACCTCTGCGGCAGACTGTCTGGGAGGAAAAATACTACGTTAGCTTTACCTATCATCAACTGTCTGCGTCTTCTGAACGACTCAATAAGTGTCAACGTACAACGAGTATCCTCGCAGACAGTCTCCAACAGACAGTTTTCCCGTCTGGTGCTCGATTCTCAGTTCAGTGGAATACATTCCCGCAGGAAATTTACATAAATTCTCACTTATAATTGCACAAGAGGTTTTTGTATTTTTCCGGATAAATTTGAGTTGTTCAAGAAACTGTTGCCTAGCAATTAGACAAAAAAAACTGTCAACTATTAAAAACGTGACACCCAAGGTGGAGGGAGCATTTTTAGGTTGACAGTTTTTCGTGTCAAATTGCTAAAGGAAACATATTAGAATTTGAAAAACACAAATTTACCCGGTATCAATACAAACATTCCAGTGTAATTCGGCAGGATAATTTAATGAATAATAAATTTACAACACAACATATCAATGCAAATTGTATTATGAGACACTAAAAATAAATACATTTTTATTTGAGCGTACAATTATTAAAGACGAATGCCACAGCTAATCGTTTCTGTAGTACATGTTGAAGTTTGTTCTTTCTCCAAACGAATCAATTGAATAATGCTCGAATGATACTCCGTCAAATTGTAAGTATGGTTTTATGATGTGTCCTGTTATTTTTATTAGAGCTTGTTCTTCAATTCCGCTATTACTTAATTCACCAACTGCTGCAGCTCGATTTGAATAATTTGTAATGTTAACTCTCTTGACATCTATACCAATGCGTTGTGCTGAGCATTTAGTCCATTTGGAAATTTCATTAATTCCAGTCGGCACATTTTTATACCAACCTTTAGAATTTTTCTTCTTCCAAAAGGGATTTGGTGTAAGAAATACTCTGTCCAATGTTATAGAAGTGCCTCGTTTTTCCACTTTTTAAATAAGCCTGGACAAATATTTTCCTCTAAAATATTAGGCGTAATCCATGTGCTGCCACATAATTTACTGTCACCGCTTTTTGTCTCGTTTGCGAAAATTGAGGATTATACTGGATACTTCCAATTTCTTTTTAATTATTTTCAATTTCAGATAAGATATAAGTGGTTTTGCAGTAAGTTATTGCTTCTCCTCCGCGTCAAGCTAATTCAAACGCCAAAATGTGATATATTCTTTTGAAGTCCTTCCGGTTCATTTTCGTCATATAATCTGACCATTGCAAATATTTCACATTCATTAAGAGCTGATGCACTGGATTTTCTCTTTTCGGGTTGTGCTTATAGGATTTTACGTTTAGCATTACGTGCAGCTCTTGATGAATTAAACTGTACGTCGATGAAAGGGTTAAATACAATATTGAATTCCTTATAATATTTACTTTGTAGCATTTTAGCTCCAAATTGTTTTAACTACCGCTTCCTTGTAATCTTTTCCGTCACATGTTCGCATAGTAAAAGCCCAATCTTGCAATATTACATTCAGTTTCTCGACTCATTGTTAGAATTTAATAATTCAATAAGTTATTGACAAAAATATCAAAGTATTTATTTTGGCAACACCGGACACCGCTATAATTGGTTAAAAAATGAATAAGAAAAGCAACCACTAGTGCATTTGTCGTTGTAAAAGTTGCAAGTAACTTTTGCCGCTGTCAAAGTGACAAACACTGTGGCATGTGGGTTTTTTATATAAATTAAATTGTCATGATAAAATACAAATATGTACTCTTTATTTTCTATAAAAAATAGGGGAATTATTTCACACGGTTTTTGTCAAGAATTGTAAATATACACATGGAGGAATGAATTCCTCGAATATATTCCACTGCTTTCGAAAATCGAGGTGCTGGAAAGGGAGTAAAACTCCTAATAAAACTAACTGTAGATATAGTGTAAAAATAAATGCAAACCAAACTAAAATGTATCTGCATCGAAATTTACATGTGTAATATATTTTCAAATAAAAATGCTCATGTCAAAACCGTAGAGGATAACTAACTAAAATTGGTACTATTGCATATATTCACTAAAAATCGCCCAATTTGATCGATGAATTAGAACCCGTTTTCTTCACCAATATATTCAAACTTAAAAATTTATGAGAATTTATGCATACCGAACTAATTTGGTAAATATAAAAGTTCTAACTAGTTATTTGTTACAAAAATATATATAGGCATTGCAAACGTTTAAATTAGTATAAGTATATAATTTATTCATTTCATAGCATTAATGTATAGGTACATATTTTGAGTAATAAAATAATTTTATATTGTATATTTTGTTTCATACTTATCATATAGGTTTTCCAATCTCATCAACTCACATTTTTCAATTCCTTTCGTTCTTTGAAGCCGTCTTAAAAGAAAAGAGAGGTACTGCTTTCTGACTACAATACAATAACAAAATTGTGTTTGTGATCGATATCACTAAAAGGATTTTGATTAGTGAATTATAAATTAACCAATATTGAAATAAATGAAACTAATACTATACCATAGATCATGTAGATCTGTATTCTCTCATCTAGTATTCATGGCTTGTCACTATCGCCATAGTAACTTTGACATAAAGTTCTTCAAAATTGGAATGTTGAAAATCTAGTTTTAATAGGAGGAAGTCAAAGGAATAGCTAACGTCTGAGTTAAAGTAACATGAGTACAGCGCAATGGGAACATGGCTAGCGCCTTGCTAGAAGAACTACCAATACCAATAGAACTACTAACCGAAATTTATAAGTATTTACCGAGGCCTGACCGCATGTCCTGCTCCATGGTCTCGCAAAAATGGAAAGAAGCTCTGGACAGGAAAGATCTGTGGAAAAAGATTATCCTGCACATCGACAAGGATTTCTTGGGTAGGTACTTCGACCGTTTTCCTGAATTCCTACTTTCAATTTCTCCCATTTCTAGAGCCCAGTACCATTTTGCTGACTGACGAATACTACCGTCATATTAACTCTTTAGAGATTGGGTGGGAAAAGCCGCACATTCAAAATCGGTGGCTGCCTCTGAAAATTCACGACTTGACTAAACGGGTAGTTCGATATATGTTTGTTTTAAATGAACACGGAGTTCAGATAAAATCATTCAAAATCTTCGAGTGGTACGACGTATATCCTTTAAAGAAAATCATTTATCATCTAGCAAGATTTCTCAGGTAAAAACTACACCCAGTTCGCTTTTGCACATCACAATTTAAATTAGTAAATGGAGTTTTGCCATCGCGGTCATTTTGGTGCTTCGTGTGATTCGATGTACAGGGTGTTTTTAAATGAAATAGCAAAAATGAGACACATATTCCTTAGGTGAAAATAAATCGATTTAACCTAACATACCTGTATCCCAAGTCGCATAATAGAAAAGATACAGGGTGTCATAGTAAAAATTTTTATTTTGATATTTGTAGATAACTTCTTAAGATATCCCAATATTTACATAAAATTAGTAAATCGGAAATTTTTGCGGGCGAGAAATCAAATTTATTTCTAATTTTGACGTCAGTAGTGCTGCTTAGTGTATCCATCTGACTATGGAAATAATCGATTCTTCTACCTGTTATATCTAAAAAAGCAATACCTTGTTGAAGTCGTTAGGAGTATCCTATTTGAAATATTCAGTGCACCGGATTGAAAACTGTTATCGTTTTAGATAAAGTGCCTTTTCTACTGAAAATACAGCAAAATGTTACTTGAAAAAATTGTTCAGAATGGTAAATTATGAACAGGTCTTAAATTTCAAGAATATTGGCCTGCTTTAATAAAATCTTTGTACTTTGTTGAAAAATGGTTTCATCAAACCTCGCCGATCTTTTTGAAATTTTGTACGTGTCCATAATTTACCATTCTGAACAACTTTTTCGAGTAACATTTTGCTGCATTTTCAGCAGAAAATGCACTTTACCTAAAACCAAAATAGTTTACTCGGTGCACTGAGCATTTCAAATAGGATCATTTCTCCTACCGACGCCAGCAAGGTATATCTTTTTCAAATAAAACAGGTAGGAGAATCGATTGTTTCGATAGTCAGATGAATACACTAAACTGCAAAAAAGTTCTGCTATTTAAAAGAAACGTGGTGTGTCACAGCGGCGCCCTCTACTAGTGACGTTAAAATTAGAAACAAGTTTGAATTTCTCTCCCGCAAAAACCCCCGATTTACAATTTTTATGTAAATATTTGGATTTCTTAAGAAGTTATTTAGAAATACCGAAAATAACATTTTAACTGTGACACCCTGTATTTTTTTTATTATGCGGCTTAGGATATAGGTATGTATAGGTTAAATCGATGTATTTTCACCTAAGGAAAATGTGGTGTTTTATTTTTGCTACTTCATTTAAAAACACCCTGTTTAGTTACCTTTTTTAAAATACACTAATCCTAATCACTGAAATGTAATTTTATATGATGACTGGAATGCTCGAAAAGCTGCACGAATGGGATTGCTCATGATCAGCGCCATATTTGTTTTGTGCCTGTAGCAATGGCGGAGCAGTAGGGGCTTAGCTGATTGTGAATTGAAATGAAATTGAATTCGGGATATGAAGAATTATTTCGTCTCCCTTATACATGTTCCAATAATAACACCCACAAAAAAAAACACTAACGCGACACAAAATAAAAGAAGAAACCACACTGTACGCCAATGACGTGTTTACAAACAAAATAATGGGAAATTAAGAACACAATTCATATCGAACGTGCAGATGGTTGTCTCTCTCGCACAACCAATGAAGTTTGTCTTTGCTGAGTTTCATGTGCCTCCTTTTGTCTGCTCCTAGATGTTGTACCACAGTCTATTATACAGTCCGGCGTCTTCACGTCGGCTCCTTTGATGTCGAGGTCCCAGATTTTGTTTTTTTAGACGACCAAATGACGACTACGCATTTAGCCGCGCACATTCGCGCGCTCAAGGGGCACTGTGATTTGTCAACAAATGGAATTTCTCCCACTTCGTCGTGTACATATGAATTTCATTGGTGTTCATTGCGCATTTAGCCGCGATTTAGCCACACCCTCTGGAACCTTCACTCGACGAACTGTATAATAAGCTGTGGTTGTACCTTTATTGGTTGTTGGTTAGCAATTAGCATGAAAAACGACAATAGTTACTGCTTCGAATAGGTACTCAGTATTCTGTGCGTACTTTCTCTGCATATAGACCAGACATTACGTTCTTCTATTTATGGTTTTACCGCCGTAAAATGCATATCTTTACTCAGAACATTAAAAATGTGGAACCATCTACATATATTTTGACTTTCACTCAAACATAAAAGGCTCGTTATTTTTCAGAATTCAACGTGGTCTGAAAAAAATAGTTTTCCACAACACAAATTTGCCTAAAACGGAATGTTTGCGAATTCTAGACGCCTGTTTGGCCTCAAGGCATTCTGTGGCCTATTTAGAAATTCATAATTATTTTTACAATTTCAATACGGCCTTCGACACTATCGAATTTTTGGGATATCTGCAAGAATTCACTTGTCTAAAAGAATTAAAGATGGATTATTTTATTTTTTGTGGGAGGAGAATCATAGATGTTATAGCTGAGAACGGAAGGACCCACCTGAGAAATTTGGAGATATTTTTTGACGAAACAGACATGCACAGTCACATTGTCCCTGATAAGAAATGGCGCAAATTGAAAAAGTGTTGTCCAAATTTGAAGGTGTCGATCACGATAAGTTGGTTTTATATTTGATCTTTTTTATCAAGTGTAAAAATATAACATTTTCAGGAAACGCTTGCCATTATGAACAAATTCAATTCATATTTTTGATGAAAAACATTCCGCTTAGTTCCTTTTCCATGTATACAGGCAATAAATATAACCAGAGAGTTAGTAGAAATTTCGAAGAAACAATAAGACATTTAATAAAGAATTACTATAGAACTTTAGGTAACCCTATGAGAACTTTTCAATTACCTATTTTCAAGCTTTTTTGATATTTTTAGAATTCGTAAACTTGGAGCTTAAAAATAATAAAGAGAGTTTAGATAACCTTCTTTTTCAAATTATAGAGAAATGTCCCAAACTCAAAAAATTATTCTTCGACGGAAACATAAACATGGATATGACTCTGTTCCATGATATATGTAAATTTAAGGAAAGTGCGAAAGGTAAGTTGAATTATGTTGCCCACCTGGTATTAGATACTTTATTTTAAAAATTAATTTGATTTTTAGGTCTTTATGTAAAAATACTGCAAAGCAATTTTAAATACATGGCCAATATTGTACACATGTTTTCCTAGTCAAAGTGTAAAGCCTTGTTCCCTAATAAAAAATATAAACTTATAGTAACATTTTATTTCAATCTATTTGTATAAACAACATATTTGCTGCTATGGTTTTACTCTGGGTTAATCCGGTTTGTCAGGAAAACGCCTTTTGTTAGGTCAGGTTGGCTGTGCTTTTTTTTTGGTCTGTGTACTGTGCTGTAAAATTTAAATTTTATAGGTTATGTTTAATGTTTACTTTTTTATTTGAAAATTGTGTATGATATTATATTCAGAGTTTATTAACATTTTATTTATGACTGAAATTTTGGTACTTTTATTTTAATATTATACTTTTAATTTCAATATTGATTTCGCCTTCATGTAATTTCAAATTGCCATAGCAACCTTGAAAACAATAAAGGAATTGTCAACCTATAAATCTGGAATGTGTGACATAAATATAAAACAATTATTTTTCTTGCTGTAATTAAAAAATGGAAGAAGGTGATGTAGAAAGTTTGGGGCCAGAAGATGCCATATCACCTTTAGACACCAGTTCTGTAATCGAAATAGTAAAGAAAAGCCATGACTCCATTCCAAATGCCTACCAAATTAAACCAACACTCCAAGAAAAGTATGCATAATTTACTGGCCAATGTCGGATTTTATGTTTATTTTTTAGATTCAAAGAAATACCTGTGAAGGAGATAATAAGGAATGTGGTATCAACGACTTTAGCAGGAAAGTCTTATGAACCAGAACACGTCAAGAAATGGACTATAGCCATTGCGAATGAAGTAAATGAGAGGGTAAAAGGTAAATGTTAATATCTGTGCGATTTAAAATATTTAAGCGAGTTATTCTAGAATTACAAATGAAGAGGTACAAGCACATTGTCCAGGTAATAATAGGGGAAATGAAAGGGGCTGGCGTGAAGTCTGGCGTTCGATGCTTGTGGGATTCCGATGTTGACGGCTACACCAGTGAAATTTTTATGAATGTGAGTGCATTTTATTTGAAAACCTGTTACAATACAATAATTTTTTAATTTGTTTATAATTTATTTTACAGGATACCATTTTCTGCCTTACAACGGTTTTTGCAATCTACTTATATTAATTATAAACTTACTTAGCTTGTAAATGTTAGGTATTCCAATAATTGTAAATATAATTTAATTTTTCATTAAATAATAAGCTTTTGTATTAAATTGTTTTATTTAACGATAAAATATATCCTCCAAAGACATACCTTTACATGTTTTGTTTATCACAACACTTCAGTATTAGTTACTAATTTAATATGACAAAAGTTTTTTTACATATTATGAAAAGAACTAGGGGTCATATTCATTACGCATCTATTTTTTAAACATATTTATTAACAAAATAAATAAACGTTACTATATAATTGTGTAAAGGCATTTGTTACCCAAAATTTATTAATATCATTTAATGTGTATAAAAATTATGAGAAAAAGAAATGGAAAATGATTTATTGAGTCACCAATCATTCAGTTCATTACGCAGGATTCGTAGGTAGGAATCAAGTACTTTATATTGATAAAGGCGTCCTCCCCTCCGTACGTTTCCAAAATTTCTAAAGTCTCGTTGATCAGATCTGCTAAATTGTCACCTCTCATTTGACTATAGTCGATTTCATCTCCGCAATTTACTACAAAGAAAAAATTTATTTAGACACTAGTAAAATAATTAATACAGAAAAGTATTACATCTTACCATTTTTTTCTTTGAACAAATTTAGAACAGGTAAAATTTGCCGGTAATATGGAACTAACGCTTCCCCTATCATGTCTCCCGATTTTATTAGATGTTGCATCACCCGCAACGTCGTACACATAACTTCTTTGTTTTTCGTTTTTAGAGCATCTAGAAAAAAAACGACAAAAACAATTTATAATACTTTGGTCAGTATTACACAAAAATTAATCATATCTGATTGTCTAAACAATGGTTAAGCATTTTTAAAATTGTTATTACCTTTTATGGGAATAATCAACTGTGGAATGCAAGGAAATATCTTTGGTCCGCCGTGAGTTAACATATCGTGAATACCTTGCTGAGCAAACAATTTATAGGGATTTTCTGTTTCGCAAAGCCCTTCGAAGAACATTGGTAAGTAATAATGGAAATCCAGTTTAGAGATTTCGGCCTGAAGTAAACAAAGCATAGATACCGTTTGCTACGTTTCTATTAAAAAGCAATTTTTTTACCTTCCAAGAAACTTTTCCTCCTTTGGCCTCCATAGAGATGGGCAAGTTCCCCCGGAGGTAGTTCTGCCGAAACTTCTTCTGTTTCGGAAACTCCTCTTTGTAAGCGTTGCATTTTGGGGGCGGAACTACACAAGTACCTTTCTGTAAAGCTTGTATCGTGAATGCAGGTACCACTCGGCATCCTTTGGGTTTCCGACTGTTTGGCAATGGTTTCCTCAAGTTCGATCTAAAGTCTTTACCACTTACCATAGTAAAAGTTGATCATGAGGATGATAGTGAAATGGTTTTGATGTATTCTAGAAAATGTCGAAATGATGACCTATATATGAATGTTTCCGTAGAAACAACCAAATTTGTTGGATCAATATATATTTTTTATGAAACTAGACTGTAAATTTAATTTGGAATTGTTTTATCATTGGTTATATAAGCAGTATATATAAACACAATGGTTTTATACTGTATAGGGTGTTTCTAAATATAATGTCAGTAGTGATGGAGATAATTCTCTAGCCCATTATACGTTTAAAAGATTGTCTATAAGAACTTTGTCCTAAAATGTTTGTTTTTCGATATGTTGGCTGTTACGGTTTTTGATTTTTTTCCACTTTTAACTTATTTTTTTTACTATTTTCTCATGCGGAGTATAATAAAAAAAGCAAAAAACTCAGCAGTCAAATTTTAAAATAGAACAAAAATTGTACACGTATTACTAAAAAAGTTCGGTGTAAATAAATAAATAAAAGCATTGTTATCATAGCAAACGATGCATGAGACAAAAAAAATTCAGAGGGCACTTGCTTAGAAAAAAAAGTTATCTACTTTGAAAAAACCACTGGCGTACGACTTTTTTTAATATTTCGTCAGTGATCACAAGAAAACCAGCAGATTTAAATCCGATATTTTAAAACGTTTTTGAACTATTTAAGAAAAACTTTAAAAAATTAAAGACCGCAACACCCTGTGCATTGAAAACAAAGTGTTTTAGTCTTAAAATGAGCCAGAGATTACCCCCTTCAGAATTGACATGACATTCAGGAACAAGTTGCAAAGTTAATAAAATTTTTAAGGTCGTATTCCTGGCAAAAAAAATCAAAATTCTGGTGTCTAGGCAATGAAATCCCGAAAAATGAAAAATATTGAACAAAAACAAGCACAAAAGTAAAATTCTTTATGTTCTGTTTTATTTATTGCTACCATTTAAATTTTGTTCAAATAAAATAATAACTGTAATAAGCGTTTGTAAGAGATATGAGGAGCTCTTGTTGCCACTTATTATTTTTTCATAATTTTGGGAAAAGAATTATAAATTATACATAAGATTGAGGTTTCCAATATAATCATTCAAATATTCAGTGCGTTTTTGCTTTAAAAAAATTGAGAAAAAATCCTAAAAACTGAATTTTGAAGCAAATATTTTAAAATACTGTTTTGATTCAATTCACATAAAATATTTTTGAATTAAAATGGCAGAGAATTGAAACAAATTTCTATTATTTCTTCGTCTAATTTCTAAATTTTCATCTTCTTCATTTCTCATTTTCATTTTAACCTGCTGTCACCTGCTTTTACTATACTATGTTTGGTTATTAATAAATCTTTGTGCCATTGGAGTTTTTCTATAACACACCAATTTTCTCCATAATATTTTAAAAGGATTTCAATGTATCTTAATTTTTTTTATTGTTCTTTTAAGCAAAATGGTCTTTATTTATAATAATTTTCATAGGATTTTCCTGTTTTTTATTATTGTTGTCTAGCTGAATATTTAAATATTACAGTTTGCAGTAAACGTTTGAATACATAGTTGCGGCAAGAATTCAGATGACTTACGCCACGGCTGACGTTACGCAATTGTTTTTATTGTCAACGTAGTTTCCAATATTTGCCTGTGTTAAAAAAAAACATTTTTTGCAATTTACTGCGAACATTCAGTGTAGTATAGTTTTTTTATTCTCAGTTGCTTTGCTTTAATATTTTTATGAAAATATAATGAATTATTCATTTGTTTATACGATGTAAGTCATTTGAATTCTTGCCGCAACAGAACATTACATCAAAAACAGAGTTATGTTCCAAACACAAATAATAATGCACTTTCAAAAAACCATTAAAAATCAAAACTTGCGTTTTGATTCAATTGTAGTTTTTCGGAGCTATTTTTATATGTGAAATTGATTTAAACCAATATTATCATGTGATTCACTAAATTTGATAGTATCAAACGCCATCTATACCACGAAACCTGAAATTTGATCAAAGACTGCGTTTTCATTTGTACCACATTTTAACAATTATTTTCACACTCATAGTTATAAATAAATGTGATGATTTTATATCTAAGCAAATTTTTGTTGTTATAATATACATATTTTCATTTAGTTAATTTGTAAAGAATAGGAATTTTCATTGATTTCAATACCAAAAACTTTGTTGGATAAAACGCTTTCTATTATTCCCGTTGCGTAGATATTTTTAGAAACAGCCGTGACATAACGTTCCATTTTACATATTCCAGTTATTAAATGTAAATATTAAATAATTTGTCTATTTCAAGAATAGGAGACCGTTAACTGAAACAAATCGATATATTTTTATTTCTTTATTGACGTCGTATGTACACATGTCGGGTTACATTGGCTAACTCACAGAATTAGAACTTACGGAAATAAATATTTAAAAATTTTATTTGTATTGTAATTAATTTAAACTGGATGAAACTAACCAACTATTAATAAATTTTCATTTGGAAAGACGTGTTCTGGTACCTCAAGGTTCAGTGGGGCTGGGCCTTTGCGGATACGCCCAGAAGCGTCGTAATGAGACCCATGGCAAGGGCAGTAGTACCCTCCAAAGTCTCCCGCGTTGGCAATGGGTACGCAACCCAAATGGGTGCACACTCCCAAAACGACCAACCATTCTGGGTTCTGAACTCGTTCGTTATCGTGCTGAGGATCTCTCAGAGAAGAAACGGGAACTGACTGTTCTGCTTGAATCTCCTCTGCCGTTCTGTGTCGCACAAATAAAGGTTTTCCTGAAAAAATAACTCTTTATAACTACTAGCCCAATATATCACGTGTTATTTACCTCTCCATTTAAAGGTAACAGATTTTCCTTCGGGAATATCACTAAGTTTGATCTCGATCTTGGCCAAAGCCAAGACATCAGCAGATGCGCTCATAGAGCTAACAAACTGAGTAACCACTGCTTTCGCGGAATAAGCTGACCCTACTCCCAAAGCACCAGCCATGATATAAGCAAAATTCTTCCTACTATCTTCAGAATCAGAGGCTTTGGCTGTTGGAGACTGCACGCTGTCCCTACGGTAGTAGCTGAAATCTGGGACGGTTATATCGGTGTGAGCCCATCTTACTTGAGTGGAAACAGCTGGTCCTGTCGTAATGGTTACATTGCCCGTAGGAAGAGTTCGGCTAAGAGCTAGGGCCGATGTACCTGAGAAGGGGACTTGTACGACCGTTTTTGCTGGTAGCACAGCAATTTGTTTTCCGGTGTTTAATTGGTTGCTTACTACTTGAGATACAGCTCGGAAATAGTTAGGAACGTTTGCTGGCTTCAGCATTTTGTCGAGTTTTAATCAAATTAACACGAATATTATGCAACAAATTGGTAAAGCACTCCGTTCGACAAATGACAGTTAACCTTACGTCAAAAGCACTGTCAAAAGGTCACTGCTGCCAATGTCATATAAGCAAATGAACCAATTCAAAACTGATTAATGAATATTAAATAAAAATACTAAGTGAATCTATAACAGTTTATAATTCATTTCATTATTATTTCAATATATAGTTTGAAAAATAAACTATATTTACAATCTTGTAATTGTTGAATTAAGACGAGTAGTTAATATTTAGAAGCAGAAGAGGAAGAAATATTGACCTATTTTACTTGCACTGCGACATTTACGACAACGTGGCTGTCAAACAAAATGTCATCATTCATCACCATTTGAGGTTATCGTTGACGATCTTTCCCTATCCAGTCCTTTCATTTCTTATTTTAGCCGGTCTGTTTAAGTAGAAAAATGGCTCAAAATGAGGCAGAAACTATAACTGCCTTTAAAAATTTAGGTTTAAGTGAACAAAAAGCGAAAGAAACTTTTAAAAATGCCTCAGTTACCAAAACTTTGCTAACGATTTTAAATGAGGTATGTAATTTAACCTAAATATTGCACAATTTTATGAGGGATTTCTCTATTCTATTATAGGTACGCGGGGTAAACTTAAAAGATGGAGCAGGAATCCTTTTATATCACCTTGCCACCAAAATTAAACCTCAAATAATTCACCACCTTCCCTTAATAGTCAAATATATAGCATCGAATAAGTTAGATTCTACTTTACGGGTTGACAAAGCTATAGAGTTTGCTTTGTCTCATATAAAAGATATAAATACGGACGAATTGGAAAAATTTTGTGGTGTCGGTATAGTTGTGACGCCAGAAGAAATAGAAAAAATAGTTGAAAAACTAATAGCAGAAAGTAAAAGTGAATTATTGGAAAAAAGGTATAGATTCAATACAGGACCTCTTATGCAAAAAGTAAGAGGGGAGTTACCATGGGCTGATGGAAAAGCTGTTAAAAATGAAATAGATATTCAGGTAAGTGCAAACCACTATTTAAAATATTTTAAATTTGTAACAGCTGGCAGGAAAATTTAGCAATTTATTAAAGGTTTTCGACTTGCTGGGACCAAAAACCGAAGAAGACTTAGCGCCAGTATCTAAGACAGATAAGAAAACTACTAAACCACCAAAATCCGATAAAGTAAAAGTAGATATCAAGACGGAGCAGTCAGGAGGTGAGATTCAAGTTTCATAAATATTGGAATACATTGATTTCTTTTGTAGATGTTCCTACTCAGGGTTTGACAATACTCGATGTCATGAAAAAAGTTAACTTTCATACTCCCGGAGAAAACTACAAGACAGATGGGTACGTCGTAACGGAACACACTCACAAGTTACTTCAGGACCATTTAAGAGCTACTGGAGGGAAGGTATAACATTGTTTTACAAGATATTTAAATCTATTCATTAAATGTTATTTTCTACAGGTTAGAACGAGATTTCCCCCAGAACCAAATGGAATTTTGCACATCGGTCATGCTAAGGCTATTAATATCAATTTTGGCTATGCTGCTGCGAATGGTGGAATATGTTTCTTGAGATACGATGATACCAATCCTGAAAAAGAAGAGGAAAAGTTCTTCACGGGAATTAAAGATATGGTTACGTGGCTAGGTAAAAATTTTAATTAAAACAAATTTGTTTTGTCTAAAGATATATTTATATGAAGATGATATTTATATACAAGATGAATTATGATTATAAAATATTTTGTTTCAGCGAAAATATGCATTTAAATTTTTTTTACTGGCATTCGTATTATACTCATTTTTCCCTATATTCTCTTAAAAGTAATGACATAATGATTGAATCACCCTGTACATTAATTATTTTTAATTTGTATATAAATATAAGTTTTATTTGTCAGTTAAAGTCAATAACTCTTGTTTTTAAATTATTTACTTTTCATACTTGGCGTAAATAAATTTTATTGAAAAACATGCAAGCAATAAACAATTTTTAATAAACTGATCTTCTAGGCTACGTTCCCTATAAAATCACACACTCTTCCGATTACTTTGGCCAGTTGTACGAATGGGCTGTAGAATTAATAAAGAAAGGCTTAGCGTATGTTTGCCATCAGACCGCAGACGAAATGAAGGGCTTCAACCCTCAGCCTTCACCATGGCGGGACCGTCCCACATCTGAGAGTCTACAACTGTTTGAGGTTAAAAATTGCGATTCATTTGGTACATATAATTTAAAGGTGTTTTTAATTTCAGGATATGAAAAACGGCAAAATTGATGAAGGCGCTGCTACTTTGAGGATGAAAGTAACGTTAGAAGAAGGAAAACTGGATCCGGTGGCGTACAGGGTACGATTCACCCCCCATCATCGTACCGGTGATAAATGGTGCATCTATCCCACCTATGATTACACCCATTGCCTTTGCGACAGCATCGAAAACATCACTCATTCGCTCTGCACAAAGGAATTCCAGTCCAGGTAAGGCAACCTCTAAATAATAATAATAATAATAATATCCATATTTTATTGAATAAAGCAAATGGATATTGGCAAATTTCTGCGTCATTTTACCCAAAAAATTAATTCAAATGATTCTGAAAATTCATAAAAGTACCTGCGTTTTTCTTGAAACATCGTCCTATCGATTTTAATTGTGATACCATTTTTAGCCAATTTAGAAACAGGGTAATAACTTTAACACCCTGCCCTGCATCTTGGAAACACAAAAAAAGTTATATAAACTTTTTTAACTATTTTTCTTTTTTTTTTTTTTCTTGTATATGCTTCAGTCATATTGATTTTAACAAAAGATAAAGAGGAAAGAGGAGTATATTATGAATATTTTAGTTCATCACATCGATTACATCAGGAGCATCCAAAAGAAATTGTTGTCTGCCAGTAAAAACCCTTTTACCATATTAATATTGTTTTATCATCATCGGCTAAATCGTAGCAGCCGAGCTTTTACTAGTCTGTTCCTTTGCCCGTTTGCAGTGACTCACCACGCTTGACAGCATTCTACAGCACAAATGATGTAGTCAGACGTAGTTGTCAATTATTTCATATGGCGAATTTTATTCGGCATCGATTTAATTCAAGGTCAACCAAACTGATACCAACCACATTCTATTGGAAGTTCATGACGTCAAGGCAACAATTCGGTTTGTCAATTTTCGAATCACCCAAATCGTGGCGGTTCAAATTTTTGGTTTATTTACTGTACAATTAACAAATATTTTTAAATGTGTATGAAGCACAACCCCACAGAACCAGTGCATTCAATTGGCAATAATGATGACGTCATGAATTTAGAACCAAAGTAAATCCACTGTCAAAAAATCTGTCAATTTTATGTCAACCGAAACCAGAACCGGAGCTGAAAAAAATTTGCTCATAGATATTATGACAAATGTAAAATATCGGTTAAGGTGTATGTTTCTATTTACGTGTCATTTTTAAATTTATAAATTGATACAACCTAAAATAATAATGATGAAAATGCGGGTGTCCATTATTAATACGTATGTACCCAGTTTTGTGACAAATGTAAAATATTTAAGTATTGGAACGGTATCAGTACCGCGTATTTTAATGTTTTAAAATAGTAAGTAAAAAGTCGTACATTTTCGCAAATCAATTGTAAAATTCTGATATTTATGGCCTGATATGTATGTTTCCAAATACTAACATTGGTGTCGCTACACTACAGCACATTACAGAATTCTATATTGAAATTCGGATCATTCGACAGACAAGTTATAAAGGTGACACGATTTAGCAGACGATGGTTATATACTTTCTTCATATAAGAGTACTAAAACAGTAGCTTATCTATCTTTTTAGTTTGTTAATTTATGTTCTAGATTTTTCTTTCAAATTTATAATTATTGTAATACCTTTAGTTTGACTTTTCCTTTAACATTTTAGGTTTTTTCGATTTGGTTCGAGATGCGTTCTCAGAGACCGAAGAAACTTCGAGAACCTAAAAAATATATATAAGCGGATTGGTTCCGCTTCGACAATCAGTTTATTTTGATAAGTCAAATGCGAAAGTTTAAATGTCAAATGTAAAGATTCATTTGACAGGTGGGATTTGATTTGAAGTCTGTGTAATCAACACAATTGGCAATAAAATTTGTTTTTCTACGAAATTATTTAAAATCATTTCAAAAAATATATTCACATGAATCAAACTATATACTAAATTCATTACTACTATGTCTGTTGTGGACTGTCAAGTCCGGTTGACGGGATGATAGGGGAAACGTAGGGAGTTTGCAGCATACCGGTTCAGTAGTCACCCGTGCCTTGATGTGTTAAATAATGTTATTATGTGGTCCGACAAGGCAACACTATTTCGCTCCAACGCTCAAACACACCAGATATTGTTAATGGCAAAGTTTACAGAAGTTGCTTCACTTGATCACGTTTTGATCATGATATTTTCAGTACCTCTTGCTTATATCATTTCTGGTACACATTGGTACGTTAGTTGATATTTTTTGTGTATTTAAAATTAATGACATAATGACTGAATCACCCTGTATATTAATTTTGAAAGTGTAGAAACTATAATCTATTTTTCTATAATATGCTTAGATACGTAATCTTTACAAAGAACTGGTGTTTTTTTCCTTATTAATTATAGATAAATTTTCTGTAAGCTGAATTTCTTCTTTTACACGTTTTTCTTAGACGCTCCAGTTACTATTGGCTATGCAACGCTCTGAACATCTACTGTCCCGTCCAGTGGGAATACGGTAGGCTGAACGTAAACTACACGGTCGTGTCGAAGAGGAAGATAGCCAAGCTTATAGACGAAGGCATAGTTAAGGGTAAGAAACCAATTGTTCGTCGATTTTCTAAATTTGTCGCTTGTTTTTAATGTAGACTGGGACGATCCAAGATTGTACACGTTGACCGCTCTGAGGAGACGCGGTTTCCCGCCGGACGCTATCAATAACTTCTGCGCCCAATTGGGGGTGACTGGTGCCCAAAGTACTGTGGATCCTTCAATGCTGGAGGCTTATGTGAGAGATTACTTGAATAATACTGCACCGAGGTAAAGCATATTAAAATATATAGAGTGTTTTCCTTCAGTAACTATTTTTTCAGTTTTAAACATTTTAATTAAATAAAGGAATTTGTGTCGGGTACAGATATTTTCATATAATATAGTTCACATGTTTGTTTTTCTAGTATTAAGGGCAAATCTAGCGGAGCTACGGGTATCAGACAAGATTTTATAATTAAAGACTGCCGCTGGTGCATTCGAATGCAACTGCGGCAGATGGAAGACTAAAACGGTAAAATTTATTGCCATATTAAAATCATAGAGAAAAGAATTGAAACTGTGTTTACATTGTTTTCTGCCAGCTTTTAGTAACTATTTTTTCAGTTTTAAACATTTTAATTAAATAAAGGAATTTGTGTTGGGTACAGATATTTTCATATAAAGTAGTGTGCCGGTTTGTTTTATTTAAAATCGAGAGGAAATTCAGCGGAGCTACGGTTATTAGACAAGGTTTTATAATTAAAGACTATCGTGGATAGATTTCTATTATCTATTAGTATCCCTTTCGTTGGATTTTCTTAGATTAAATAGGCATTTTATTTAACTGTATGTGAAATGTGTTTTGTTGTTAGTGGGACGGACTTGTAATGAATGAAAATGTAGTTTCGACAGTTTGGGACAAAAAAAAATGAAAACCGGATTGGCTATTACTTATCAGATATAAAACAATCTCATGGTAGTGACTGATCTAAGCCATGATGATTGTCATAGGAGCTCATTTTCCAGAAGAAAAGAGGGTTTTACCCTTTTTTTTAAACATTGGTAGTTTAAGGTGTTAATTTAATTTTTTTTTAATTATTTTAGGCGTATGGTAGTTTTGGAGCCGTTGAAAATTGTGATCAAGAACTTTCCCCACGAAGGTCCTACTAAAATATCAGTACCGAACTTCCCCAGTAAGCCGGAATTAGGCGACCACAAGGTTACTTTTGACAAAGTCATCTACATCGAGAAAAGCGACTTTATGGAGGTGCGTTAATAATTTAACATTTATTTATAAATATTTTTAATTTGCTCATATTTTTATTTCAGGTAGGTGAAAAAGGATACCGCAGGCTAACAAGAACCCAATCTGTGGGCTTACGCCACGCTGGGTTTGTATTAGAAGTTACCGATGTGAAAAAAGATGCTTCCAATCAAGTTTCTGAAGTTGTTTGCCAGTGCATTGAGGTCGAGAAAGCTCCTGTGAAACCTAAGGCTTTTATTCACTGGATTAGCGATCCTGAAGTAGTCGAAATTCGACTCTATTCGTCTTTGTAAGATGCAATATTATCATATATTTTTTATTATTACTGAACTGTTTTTGTTTTAGGTTTAAACATAAGAATCCTGAAGATATTAATGAAGTTCCTGGAGGTTTTCTAACAGACTGCAATCTCGACTCTCTGAAGGTTTTGAAAAGTTTGGCCGATAAGTCCATTTGTGGCTCAAAGGTCTTCGACAAGTTTCAGTTCGAGAGAATTGGATTTTTTTCTGTGGATCCAGATTCTGGCAATGATAAGGTAATAACGAAGATTGTACAACTTAACATGTGTGTTCATATACAAGATGTGATCACACATCGTATTTTATCTCCCTTACTATTTACCATTATATTTTTCAGCTGGTTTTCAATCAAACCGTTGGCCTCAAGGAGGATGCTGGAAAGTAACAGTTTAATGTGTTTTTATTTATTATGAGATTTGTGTGTTGCTTTTGCTAATAAATTTATATTATTTTATATTTAGAGCATTTTAATTTCGTTTTCCAATTTACTTTGATTTATACACATGTAAAAAATCTTATTTAATCTTAAAATACATCTTGAATGTTTATTTTTTTATTTTACTGTTTAAATTAATGCAAGCATATTTTACCTACTAGGTATTCTGTTTTATGAACTATAGTCGGGTTTTAAAATAGTAGATAGAGTCGTTTTATAAATCTGCTCAGAATTTATAGCAGTCAACATGAAGGACTATGAGCTATTCAAAATTGTATGTTCCGCATATCTCGTAGAGGTTACACAAGTTTTGGCTATTCCTCGTTGCATATAAGCATAGTCAACTATAATGTGTTAATTCTGTTTAGAGTATTACAGCTGCCGTTAATTTTGATTTTAATTAATTTATTAGTGGGGAATATTGAATAATATATCAGTTATACATTTTATGGATATATCTTTTTGTAACTCTGAACTCGGGTATGGATCAGTACATAGATATGAAAGGAATGGGTTTATTATTCAAAGTAACCTACTGAATAAATGACCTACAGTAGAACATTTTCTAACTCAATCGCTTATTTGTTTACATAGTGACCGACTGACCGATGGTAAAGTGACGAATCAAATTTATGGTAATTTTCTTTTTTTATTCATTAAATTTCAATTCCTCTATCAAAAGTAAGATTGTTCATAAATGTAGGTGCTAGATACCCTACTTTTCACTTCACATCCTATCATTGCAAGCATTTCCATTTTAATTTTGTGCCGTGTTGACTGTTTTTATTTGACGTTTGTCAAACTTACAGAAAATCACCACGTAAGTTTCATGATCTGTGGGTTTATTAATAAATTTATTACTCATGTCGTTACTATTACGTTACAAACAACCGTATTTTTAAGACTGCCCATTTGTCATTCTTTCCAGATATAAATAGCTAGACCACATCAGAGGTTCCCCAGATCTAAATTTGATAGCTGTCAAATCATCGAAAAAGTGCATTTGCTACCAAAGTTTAACCTTATTTAGATAAAATGAGTTTACAGTGGACTTTAATAGCAGGATTTCTATACGTAGAGATCGGTATTGTACTTCTTTTGGTACTCCCAGTCGCAAGTCCAAGGAGATGGAATTCACTGTTCAAGTCCAAGTTCTTGCAAGGCATACAACGACAAGCTGGAGTCTATTTTATGATCTTGCTAGCCATTCTAGTACTGTTTCTTTTGGATGCCATTAGAGAGATGAGAAAGTACTCCAATCCTGGTAAGTGTATATTTAAAGAAACACAATTCTTTTGCTTACATTTCTTCGATTTTTTAGATTCTGAAGAACACGGCCACGCTCATTTGGACCG
Source organism: Monochamus alternatus (assembly GCA_037114965.1). Classification (NCBI taxonomy): domain Eukaryota; kingdom Metazoa; phylum Arthropoda; class Insecta; order Coleoptera; family Cerambycidae; genus Monochamus; species Monochamus alternatus. The sequence continues at coordinate 3,513,993 of CM073426.1, read as the reverse complement.
TGAAATGCAAGGAAGCATGAGATTGTTCAGAGCCCAACGCAATTTCTACATATCGGGCTTTGCTTTGTTTCTTTCTCTGGTCATCAGACGACTTGTCATATTGATTTCCGCCCAGGCAACTCTTCAGGCTCAATCGGAGGCATCGATGAGGCAGGCTCAAAGCGCTACTACTGCTGCTAAAAGTCTTCTTGCCCAGCGGGGTGAAATTGAACAGAACGATAGCAACGAGGCGCATGATAAGGAGGTAAGTTGTGCTAGATTTCATATAATTGCATCATCATCATTCTAATCACACGCCAATATTTGATTTATAAATATTAGATAGTAAACTTGAATCGTTGATTAATCATCTGTTTTTCTTCTAAATATTTAATCGTTAAGTTATCTCTTTTATATTATGACTCAAGTAAAATTATTTTTATCTGTTTTTATGATTGACAATACACGTATATAAAAGTACATTTACCTATTTAAATATATGGCTTCTTGAAACTAATTTTAAATGTCTTGTTGCAAATTTCAAATTCTGCAGAAATTTTTAATATTATTTTTATACCACAATCTATTCATACAGACCAGCCATCAAATTATACAGGGTGTATCTAAATAACACCGAACAGGAAAACATCTGTACCAATACAAATTTCTTTATTTAATTACTACAAAACGTTTAAAATTGAAAAAATAGGCACTAAAAACTGAAGAAAAACAGAAAATCACGAACGTAAATATACAGGTTTGCAACATGATTTCAATTATGGTAACAAATTATTGCTGGTTGCCTAACTAAAACATTTGTACTTAGTCATAGTTAACCCTGTATATAATACTACCATAATAAGTGAGAAAAAAAAACAAAAATAAAATATTGACAAGAAAAACAATAAATTAAAATACCCCTGTTGAGTAATAAAAATCGTATCTATTTTTGAAACTAATGGTGCTGAGACAACTTCATTTGGAAGGCCATCCATTCCATCTGTATTCAACCTTTAAAAGTAAAGAAATAAGATAAAATAAATATTAAGTGACATTTATATTAGTATGATGTAAACTGAATAATTAATTTTTTATTCGATATTCAAATTGAAAAATGGCAAGGCTATTTAATAATTGCGTAAGCAATCTTTTTTATATTATTTATAAATTCTGTAGTGTGTTCTTAAGAGTAATACATAATTTTGCACGGTTCCATATAAAAATTATGTTCTACAAGGAAAATTGACACGAATTATATGATACTTTTTGCAATTTTTTTTTTTAACAAATTTTTATTTCACCATGTAGTACATATAGAATAATGTCAGAAATAGTCAAATCTGACAATGAAATTGCCATTTAACAGCAAAAAGCTAAATACAGTGGCTATATCATTAAATATACAGGGTGTCCCAAAATTGGTCTGCCAAAAATTAACTGTGGATTCTACGATCAAAAATAAGAAAAAAAGTTGCATAATAATAAGTCCGTAGACACCCCTCTAACGGAGATATGGCCTCTTAAATGGGGACCTCAAATTTTAATTTTTTCCCAAATATTTCCAAAAGGGATCAAGATAAAGTAATCAAATTTGAAATTGAGAAACAACTAGACCGCAAATCTAATTTTCTGAAAATAATTCCTCATAATTGTTCATAGGCGTGCCAAACTGGGGGGTCAGTGGGTGAATATTGCTTTTTCTTGTATCTCGATTTTCGTCGTCACATGAAAAAATTAAAAATTCTGATCTATTTTACAAAAAGGTACTCCTATTTCAATTCGAACTGTTCTGTTTTCGAGTAATCTTAATAAAAATTTTGTGACATACCACAAAAGTTTAAGATGAAAACTATAAATAGACAAAATATCCCTAGTAGTCTCTGAGAAAATACTGTTGACTTATTAACACATATTAAAGGTGTTATTCAAGGGTTTTAACATATTAAAATACATTTAAAATGCATATCAGTAATGCAATTATTTGTAAATTTTTGAAATTTAATGTTGCCTATTAATACTTCAAAATTTTTTAAAACATGTAATAAGTGTCCAATAAACTGACAAATAACTTTTCAAAGCCTATTAGAAATAATTTGACCGCTTGCATATCATATCTAATATTTTTGTGGTATGTCACAAAATTTTTAAATTAATATTACTCGTAAACGGAATAATTTATTGAAGTAAAACAAGAGTACCTTTTTTTGTAAAATTGTTCAGCATTTTTATTTTTTTGATTTGACTTCAAAAACCTCAAAACAAAAAAATTAGAGCAATATTTATCCAATAAACTCCTCAGTTTGGGACGCCTGTGACTAATCATAGTAATGTTTTTAGAACATTAGATTCTCAATCTAATTGTGATTCTTAATTTTAAATTTGATTACTTTAACTCGAGCCGTTTTGAAAATATTTGGAGAAAATCAAATTTTGGGGTCCCCCTTTAAAGAACAATAGCTCCGCTAGGGGGCATTTACGGACCCATGTTTATATAACTTTTTTTACATATTTTTTGGCAAACTATTTTGGGACACCCTGTATAGGAACAAGAGTGTCTAACCATTGTCTGCTAAATTTTGTCCTCTCTGTAATACTTGTCTGTCGAATCAGTCGAATTTTAATATAGAATTCTGTAATGTACTGTACTGTGACGTCAGTGTTAATATTTGGAATCACAAATGTCAAGGTCACACATGTCAGAAACTGATATTTGACATTGACACTACCATAGCTTACTTTTTAATAAAGAATATTTGTCTAATTGCTTTATAAATAACAATAATTTTTGTATGTATTTTAAACAATCTACAATATCTGGACAGAAGCACGTTGTGTGGAGTACAGGAATGGTAATGTCGCATATTTTAAAGTTTTAAAATAGTAGATATAAAATACATTTTAAATAAACCAAATTAGATAAGTAGGTAGTGTTGAAAGATAAGCCAATTACAGTGGCCATATCAATAATTGTTAAATTCTGACCCGATACTTCCAAAAACTAACATTACAGTACATTACAGAATTCTATATTGCAATTCAGGTGAATCGAGAGATGCCATTTGATATTTCACGTACATAAAAGATTTGTTTATAAAATAAAAAATGGAACCTTTGAGGATTATCTCATATACATATTATTTTGTTCTAAATATATTTTTTTTTTTGCAAATTCACTTTAAACTTTATTTCATTGTTGGCAATAGGGATATTGCCCAAAAATGGTGGTTAAATGCTTTACTTGATCATCTACAGACTGTAACAGTCTAATATATTGCATCTGTCCACCAAATTAGTGATTTGATACAAATCAAAAAAATATGTCGTGTTTTTGTATATCATTTAGTCATAGTACCTAAAAAGGATAAAAGCCATTGGTAAAGTACTATCGTCAATCATTATTATTACTTTCAATAATATTTACTTTCATATTGCAATTCTTACCAGATTAACACGTTGAAGACCAAAATAACCGAACTAGAGGACGAACTGAAGCTCGAAAAGAAGGATAAAAGTGCGCTTAAACAGCAGGCCGACAATCTGGCCAAAGAGTACGACCGCCTGGCTGAAGAACACAGCAAACTGCAGAAGAAAATCACTATTGGTGGCGTTGGCGACAAAAAGGATGAGTAGATGGTTTCTCCATTTCGCATTGTCAAATATATTACACTGTAACCAATATTAAAGCTTAAGGCTGATTAGATGTCTATTTATAGAATGGTTTGGATTAATTTTCGGGAAGTTACAATAACATAGCCGTTCCGAGGAGTTCGATACAGTAGCTTAGCACATTTAGCGTCTTTTACTATTGTTCTAAATAAGGCACTGGTTTTGAGTGAAAATTTTTAACGTGTTGTATATTTTAGCACTTGTTAAGGAGATGGAACGAAATTATATTGTTAATAAATAATATTCTAAATATCATTGAACTCGCTTATTGCCAAGTAAGTTGAGCTTAGAGAATCACTATTGTACTAAGAACATTTGTTATATAAAATAATGTAATGTTTAACGATAACCTCCATATAATTTTCCTGTACACCTTTAAGTGTTTATTTCACGCTGTATTATTTACTCCTAATTCTCTTGTAACTTGTAATTGTCCCATTTTTATATTATTTTGTAAATGTTTAATATCGGTATTGTTTTGTTAAATAAATACTTTTTAGTAAAAGTATGTTGTTTCTTATCAAACAATTTTATTTTCATTTAATACATTTTAATGCTATAACAAGAAAAAATGGTAAATCTGAACTGTCAAAACTTTATTGCCACCAGAAACTAACGGAAAAGCTTTTGTCTAATGCCGTAACGTGATGCCACCACTTCATCGGTATGAACAACATTTCTCCCGGTTCCAAAAGGCACTTGTACATTTTACTTTTGGTGAACTCGGGATACCTCTTCAAATCAGGAGAGAGGGGATCCACTTGAGCTGTGTTGCACAACAACTTGCTATCGTGCGGATACAGATATGAAGAATCGTTCTGCGAAAACAGGAGAAGTTGCTTTGTCCCGTAAACCTACAAAGAATCGGAAAGTTTTCTAAACTCTTAGTGGTATGCCGTTTGGGTTGTCATATGCACATGTTCGAACTGTAATTTTCTCAAGAAAGACATATTATTATTATTAATTTCAAGATCTGAAGCATGTATTTCAATTTCAAAAAAACTTATTTTTGACCACAGAATAGGCCCCTGGATTATTGACCTCTACTTAAGAAACACCCTGTATAACAAACCCTGAATTATTTTCATTGATAAAATGTCGGTGAAGTTTGGCCAAACTTATCTTAACACCCTGTATATAATTATGTATTAAACACTTCACATCATTTAACAAATTTAATAATAAGCATTTTTTTCCAGAAAATAGATTCAAATTTTAATATTTAGTTTATTAGTTGATTACTTAAAGAAAATAAAATATTAAAGTTTTAATAAGAAATGTTATATCAAAGGCTCCTATTATTGTTAATGCTCATGTCACCAAACTTAAGAAAGAAAAAAGGGCCACCCTATATTTTATATACCTGTGCTAGAATATTGTTCTTGGGATCGTAATGTAGTGGAGATACGGTGTCTTTAGGGCCAAACCATGCGTTTATATCTGGTTCTGTGATATTCTCGTAGTCTGCGCTTACACAACAATACTCTGGTATACAAATATCTTCTTTAAGCTCCGTTATCTAACGATAAAAGAATTAAATGCCGAAAGACATCGGTACATTTGTTTACCATACCTGTTCAAACAAATTATGCTGGGCCAAATATCCGACATTGTCGGTATGTTCTAGATAATGCTTGTAAATGAAATCCTTCAGTGTCATAAGTTTCTGCGACCAATTTTCATCTGCATAGTGCGACCCTACTTCTATCGGAACTGTACGGTCACCTGCTATACGTAACAAATAGTTTACGTCCAGCCATTTTTTAGTTGCAGGCCAATGTTCCATGCAACCTAGAACATTGCTGAAAATAATATACAAAAATTGCAAATTCCTTTAAATCACCTTTTAACTTAACAGGTATCTGGGTTGAAAAGTATTTTGCATGGAAATATTCCAACGAAGGGCATTCGACACTATCGATTTCTATTGCATTTAACTTTTCAAAATGTGGTCTATAATCATTGCAAAATTTTCTTTTACCAGACTCGGTGCTTTCAATTTGGTTACATTCATACTTTTTGGATACTTCGGTGATTTGTTCGGTTAAATATCTAGCTGCTGCTGTTAATACCTCGAAATTATCTCTTAAAGGCGCACCCAACAGAAGTCCCATATCGAGACATTTCACACATTTCCTTAAAAGTTCCACATCGAGAGAGTCTGCACATTTTAAGAGAATTAAGCATTTTATAAAACTGGCTGAGGTGAAGCAATGTCTCACGTGAATCGGGACTTCGCTCCAGTGGCCTGTGTTTAATTCATCTTGTAAATAATCTAATACACTTTCTATTTGGAACAATTTAATTAAATCTGGATTTTGAACCTTTTCACTTTCGATTGAATAGGAAAAACAGTTTTGTAATGTTTCGATAACACTTAAATTTATATTTTTAAACGTAATTAGTTCCTCTTGAGAAATAATTAAATTTTTTAATGTTTTTGTTATTTCATCAATTTCATAATTCATAGCAGTAGTTCGTTTGGCACACCAAAATTAGTTCTAGTGTGACAAATACAGTGACATAACATAACCTTACTAAGCGTTGAATATATGATTAAATACATTAAAAAAAAAACTAGTTTTCATAGCAATTAGTACCAGTATAACGTGTACATATCATTATATGTGATTAACAATTAAAAAATAAAATAGGTTAAATGAGTTATTACCCGAGGGGACGTCGCCATTTTCTAGCCTGTGACCCTGTGATTCGCTGAATTACAACGCAAACAGAAGTTGAAACATCATTTCATCGATTTTATCCAATGACAGAATGGTCTGTTGGGTCTGTTTTATTCAGTGAAAACCAGACTTGAGAGAGAAAAGATAAAAATATCAGTATTATGTTGAGTTGAAGGTAAACAGTTATCTTTCAATGTTATCCCATCATTTCTGTATTCCACCCAAATAAGGTGAATCAGGTAGGTACCAAAATAGTTATAAAAAAACTCGTTATTAGTACTTTATATTTAAACTGTGTTGTGCTGCATGTAGATTCTAATATTTACGATACTTGCTTAAGGTAAATGGATTGACAATTAAAAACAAGAGTACAATTTTCAAATTCATAAACTCCAAGTGAATTCGTAATGAGTGATTTCAAACCGAGATTTGTGAAGCCTACCGAAGCATCAAGCTACTTGGATAAAAACGAACCCAATTCTGTAGAAACAACAGATTTTATTTATAACAAGCATTTATCGCAGTCTATACAAACACAGAGGCAGAGATTGCCGATTTTCAACAATAGAAACCACATACTTTACCTATTGGAAAAATATCAGACGCTGGTTCTTATCGGGGAGACAGGATCTGGAAAGAGTACTCAAATTCCACAGGTAAGTGTTGTTTCCTCTACTATAGAGTTACTTTGAAATTAAAGTTGACTACCAAAAATCTAGAGAGTGACAAATGGCTAGCTTGTAGGAGCAACATTTCATAGGCGTACTAAATTTAAATGTGATCAGAAATAAAAACTATACAAAAATGACAAAAATAAATGCATTACATAACATCCATTATTTTTTGAGAGTAGAAACAGTGATATAACAGTTTTTACCAATTTCGAGGCGTTAGATAATAAAAATAATAAGAATATTTCAAAAATTAAAGTTTTTATCTTGTATTATCAATTACCCAACACGGTGGGCTTGAACATAACTTAAATGCGAAGTTTTAGCACCACCGATTTTCTTGCAGCATTCGATTCCTGGAGTCATAAGAAGGCCAGAAAAAAAATCCACCATAATCCTTAGAGCCGTTTTGAAAAAAAAACACCCTTTTTCAACGAAGAAAAATTCACTGTTTGAGATATCGGAATTTTTCTACCTTTCGCTCACTTTTAGTTGCCAAATTTTCCCAAATTGGCAAAAATGACGTTTTCCTAAAAGTTTTACACTAGCACGCAAACATTTACAAGCATATTTTTCAAATTGACCTTTTTACGATTGTTTGTTTACGTTTAAACGTAAACAATCGAGGGTGGGGGTTGGCTATAGTTCAATGACCTCGCACATCAAACAAGGATGGAAATAAATGACATGATTCTTGCTTGTTGACATACTACTGCAAAACTCACTCGAGTGAAAAAACATTCTTTCAAATTTTTTCTATTTTAACCTGTTTCTGAGAATCGTCAATGAGTATTTGCGGTCTTAGTAAAAGGGTCAATTTGAAAAATATGCTTGTAAATGTTTGTGTGCTAGTGTAAAACTTTCAGGAAAACGTTATTTTTGCCAACTTGGGGAAGTTTGGCAACTAAAGGCGAGAGAAAGGTAGAAAAATCCTGATATCTCAAACAGTGAATTTTTCTTCGTTGAAAAAGGGTGTTTTTTTGAAAACGACTTTAAGGATTACGGTAGATTTTTTTCTGGCCTTCTTATGACTGCAGGAATCTAATGCTGAAAGAAAATCGGTGGTGCCGAAATTTTGCATTTAAGTCATGTTCAAGCCCACCGTGCCAAGGTCGAAAATAATAGAGTGACTAATTCACAACACAGAGATGAGTACGGAAGGGTATGATAACCTAAGCGCGCCACTTGAGAAGAGTTAAAGCACACAAAATTATCAAATATTAGTTAATAATAATAAGTTGACGTTGGCTGATCCTCGCACATTAACAATTTACTTTAAATGTGCCATTTGTGTCATCCTTTCTACAAATTAGAATGCTGTCCTTTTGAACGGCGATTGTCTACCACCACCCACTTACACCTACCTGATGCACACTCTGCGGATATCACACTTAAGCCTTGTCCTCATGGATGCGAAATTCACCGATTTTTGCATGAATTTTGCATTCTGTTTTAATTATTTATGGCGGGAACATCTCAACTTTTAACAATTACAATTTTCGAAACTGTCAAACACTGCAAATATTAATAATAAATGTTAATAAATTTGTTTTGAGCTTCTGATAATCTACCATAGCAGTTTAGTGATGAAAATGATAGAAAATGTTATAGGTAGTTAACAAAATTTGTGACAAATAGATTTTTCCACCATTAAATAAATCGCGCAAATATTTGCAGATTCCACATGGAAAAGGACAAAAGGTTTTAAAATACATATACACTATTTACTATTGGTTACTAGCACTGTCACTATAACGGTCACACATTAACACTTATTATATCATATTGTACCGCTTTCCGTAAACCTTTATACGTCCATGTTTCGTCAAAATTTAATATATTCTTCGATCCAAGTTCTTATTTTTTAATATTTATTTTAAATAGTTTCTTCGCCATACCACTATTTCGTCCTCAGTATACTCCTTTCGATTTCATTTATATGGAAGTTTCATCTTGTATAGCAATCGAATTTTTTTTTGTTGAAAACTCATTTTAAAAATACAATCTTCCTTCTGCGATTTGCACACATATGCTATTCACGTACAATTTTGTTAATGAAATAGATATTTCAACATCACTTACACTCATATTTTGACCTCGCGCTCTAAACACTTCATACATGTCATCATCCGATATTCCTCACTTGTTAAATTAGGATGATTTTGAGAATACGTTGTAAAGCTTGAATTATTCTCCATTCTTAAGAACAGAAAATCACTAATAAAATTAATTATATTCATAATTAAATTAGCGAAAAGATATACCTGAAATTTTGCCCGCCCGAACGATATACCTGCCCATGATAGCGCTGGAAATGAAACAGTTGAATCCAGCAATTCGTCGCAGCCAATCAAAAGCTACAGCGCGTGCGTACTTATTGCAGCAGAAGCTGTGTAATCGGGTATGCTCTCAGAGACATGCAGCACACGATTTTGTAGGAAAAATATACGGGCTGCATGTATATTTCTTTGTGTTGACTGCTATAAATTGTGAGCAGGTTTATAACATGAGTCACTCTCCAGATTTTTGGAAGTCAACTATAGAAGGCAAAATAATAGGTCTGTTCTTGGAACAGTTTCCAATCGTCAGATAAATGCCTATTGCGTTTATAATGTCCACATAAGGTTGAAAATGCTTTGTTTTAGATGCAGTGTGCATGTTTCTGACAGTTGGAAACTAATTCTGGTGTACTACGTACAAAGCTAATGTTAACAACCTCTGTATCAAACAGAAACAGTAATATCATTTTAAAAAAACTGGAAAGTAGTTCTAACATATAAAAAAAAATCTGTTCATTCTTAATAATACCTAATTTTAAGCTCTAGAATTGTGGTAAAAGTATAATCTATTAATAGCAGTAAACCACAAGTATTAAATTACTTCATTATGATAAGCATTTAATCTTTTTAATTAAAATCTATATGTTTTAATATGCACATATACAAAATTACTTAAGTTTAATATGAGATTGGCTTTATTATGTGCAAATAATATTTATTTAATGGGAATATAAAATTTAGCTGTAATGTGCGTTATAAGTGTTATAATGAAGCTACCTGTTTTGAAAGAGATATACATTCATGTTGTGTTGTTATCTAATCTCTCTTAATCTGGTTATAAAAATCGGTATCTCGTAAGTTTTATTTCTACATAATATCGGTATAAAAAAAATCAATTCTAAGCAGTTTATATAGCTAATAGAATTAGAATTATCTATATTGCTAAACAACAGGTGGCAACGGTAAAAAAACCGCTGATAAAAATTGTTCTCTAGTGTTACATGTATGTGTGATTTTAAGAAAAGCATATTTATATAAGTATCGAACATCATTCTAACTCTTACTCGTTTTAGGGATCACATCGTATCCCCAACTTGGCTGTCTTTTAGCTGACTTTTGGTGCTCCTAAATTTTTACCACTCGCAATACAACCAGCTAAACGATTTAACACTCAAGACTGATAACTGTCAAGTAATCAAATTTTATTTTGCCTAAAGATATATATGAAAAAGAGAAAATGATAGGGCCGTCGTCGCAGATCAGCAAACTGCTGTTGGCCTTGCTCATCCTTGTGGTGGTCTTTTATATATACATGGATTACAATCTCTACGTTAGAATACACGACTACCCCTTAGACAACGATGACAATAACTCGGTGAACTACAAGGACGTCACCTGGGTCAGTTGCCATATCAATCCCCTGTGTGACGTCACCGTCAAAGCGGTCCTTCTGGACCACACCAACTACTACCTGTTCGCCCCGTTAGTCCAAATAGTCGACGACCTGTTAAAAATAAGCGACACCAAATGGATAACTCCCAACTCTATCAGCTTCTTTCATATTTTCGTTGCTATCTTGAGCGCCAAATGCATCTCCAGCAATAACTTGGCCTACAGACGTGTCGGCGTGGTGTTGTTTGAATTTAGGACCTGGCTGGATGATCTAGACGGCCACGTGGCCAGAGTCCGGAAGCACATTAAGGGAGAACGGTCGGAAATCGGTACGGCGGGCTACTACATTGACGGATTATGCGATGCTATAGGATGTACGGCCTTGATGATAGGTATTTTTATTTTCCTTAAAAACAACCCACCACGGAGGGGATACGTGCAACTCCCCACCACCATCGACAGCAAAGAAACGAACACAAACACGAACGTTTACAATTTGAAAGTGACGACGAAGAAGGTCGTTAGGAAAGTCTGTCTCTTTTCCTTGCAGCTTATAGTCAGTTCCACCGCGTGGAACCGTTACATAGCTCTTTACCAGGATCTGCTGGAACGGACCAACGTAAAACCCATGGAGCTGATCAGACAGAACGAGGTGTTTAAGAGTTCCTTTTTCTTCATGATAACGTGGTTGTGGAGGGTGATCAATGTTCATAACTTGACGCACTTGCTGCTCTTGTCGATATTTTGTGATAAACTGTGGGAATTCCTTAGGAATATTCAGTATATCGGTTACGGTTTTTTGCTGTCCGTAATATGCGTCACTGAGATTAATATTATCGATGTTAAAACTTTCATTTACCACAAATTAAACGGTGCCAGTACTAAATGAGTTTACGATTAGTCTAGGATTGCGAGTTTGTTATTTTTTGTGTGATATTTTTAGTAGTTGAATTAGATATATATAGTCTGTTACAAATCATGTGGGCGCTACTTCTAATTTTCTTATTATTGGTGATATCTATTGAATGAGCAAAATTGTGTGGTTTCTTCCACTGATTATGATGGCCAAAACAATCGAACATCACATTTGTGACATATTTACAAAAATCAGTTCAGTTTAAACTTCAAACAGCAAAAATAGAAGGCTTTGGACATGACACTAATGCCAAATGTCAAAATTAATTTATTAAATCGTCTGCTAAATCGCGTCGCCTTTGTAATACTTGTCTGTCGAATCACCTGAATTTCAGTCTAGAATTCTGTAATGTGCTGTAGTGTAGCGACATCAATGTTAGTATTTGGAAATATACACATCAAGCCATAAATTACAAAATTTGATATTGACACTATAATAACTTATCTTTTAATAGAACCTACTTATCTAATTTGGTTTGCAAAAATGTACGTATTTTCTATCTACAATTTTAAAACATTAAAATATGCGGCACTGATACCATTCCAATTCATATAAAACTTTTGTGTCTAAATATTTTAATTTTTTTTTACAAAACTGAGTACTACATTTTCACCACAATACTTATTATTTTAGGTTATATCAATTTACAAATTTAAAAATGATACGTAAACAGAAACGTACACCTTAACAGATATTTGACATTTGTCAAATTATCAATATTAAAAAAAATGTGACTGCTTCCATTTAAACTTAGCACCTTTTAAGGTCCACATGTATTAATTTCAGTAGTTTTCTTCAATACCAAGAATAATATTTTTGGCTTTTGAAATAGTTCTTCAACAATGTTGACAGCAGTGTGTTTATTGTCTCCAAAGCCTTCTCTTACTTTTGTATTTTGAAGTTGAAATCAAAGTATCTTCGTTATTTTTGATTTAAAAAAAATTGAAAGCAGTAATTTTATTTAGTTTTTAGAAAGTTGGCAATAAGGTCCACTTGACTTTGAACAAACAGATTGTATATTCCATTTTATCTGTAGGAGTTCAGTATACTTTTTATCTAATAAGAGAAAATAAAATGCCGAATTGGTGATTGTGGACAAAATACTTACTGACTGAGATTTTAAATTTAACAATTAACATTTTTCTGGCATATTTTTATTACGAAAAACTTGGCGTTATTTTATTTTGAGTCTTTTAAAAAATTTATATTTTTATGATGCGAAAGAAAGCAGATAAACTACCTCATCATTTATATTAGAAAAATATGTTTTTGTACAATAATCAGGATAAATTATTTTACATGTTACGTCGTTATCTAGTATTTTATTTATTGCATAAATTACACGAATAATTAGTGTAATTTTCTGTTAAGTTGTAATTGTCGATTCGAAAACATAATAAGTGAAGTGTCCTTGCTGTTTTCCTACGCCTATATTATGCTATGTTAACATTTATTTAGAAAACACTTACTTGGTACGGAAGATACTTAATAGCACAAGTTCTCTGAAAATTGTAGATAAAACGTGTAATTTCCTGAATTTTGGTGTCGTTTTGATATTTTCGTTTTTAGTCGTCTACATTATTTCTCGATAATGTCCCATTTTTAAGAATAATTAAATACCAAGTCCTAGTAGTTTATTTCGCAAGATTAAAGTTATTTATTTCGCAAACTCTATTGTAACCAACTTAAAAGGTATTTATTAATATTGTATGTTATAGTAGTTTAAAAAATATATAACGATATATTTTTGTAACAACTAGTCTTCTTCAAAATGAATTTTCTCTCTATTTTGGGCGAAAAATGTGCGGGTGATAATTTTAGAATATTTAAGATACTTTTATATTTATTAAATAACAATACTTTATGGTTATTGGTTTACGAGTTGTTGAAATTCGGTTTAGTCCTGGAAAAATTAGAGCGGGGGCCCAGCATTGAAGACCAAGTTGCCTAACGGCAATTAAACTAGTTAATTGCGTGGGAGCGTTGTCAGTTAACTCAAACGTACAGTAACGTCTTCGATCAGTTAAGTCTTGCCGAATTTTGTTCATTGTCATGAGTCACCATAGACTCATCAAAACCACATATTTAATGAATGGAACATTCATTTATAAATATAATTATTTAAAAACAATTTGGAACAAAATTAATAACTTCTTATTTGTTGTTTTATAATTAAATATAGTTTTATTGTTTATTGATTGTCAACCAAATTATATATAATTATGTATTTTTTTTACTGTATTGGGAAGGTATTTTAAGCTAATATAAATCAAATTTACAATTCTTATCAATGAAGTCATATGTATGCTCTCTGATACCAAACATCTTCTAGGTATGCTAATGAACAATTCCACAGATGAAGCTCTATTCAGTAATTATCTAAAAAAATTAATCTAGCTAAATTTACTAACCTGGTTTAATGAAAACACTCTATAAATATCTAAGTTCACTTTTGAAACTGTGGGAATTCGAAAATTCAACCACAATAACAGTTCCTTTAAGTTGAGTCTAATATCTAACTATAAAAATTATTATACCAATAAATTAAAATTATTTGAAATTAAATATCGACAACGTCAAAAGTGATTTTAACTTGTCAATGAATTTTAAATTAAATATGACAAATACCTACTTAAATAATGTTTGGTATCAGAGAGCATACATATGACTTTATTGATAAGAATTGTAGGAGATTTGATATATATTAGCTTAAAATATTTTTCTAATACAGTAAAAATTGTTACAAAAGCTAATAGTAAAGAATATATGGGTAGATATTGTGGGTGTAATTCAACGCTGGTTGGGGCTTTAGTCCACAGAGTAGTTAGTTTCACACAATATTGTTAATACCTAAAAATATATAAAATAATTATGTATAATTCCAATACAAACTTATTTTTTTTTTTGTTTTTATTAAGGACGACTTTCAAGTTTTTGTAAATGCTATTTGCAATAAAAAATACTCTCTAAGAATAAATGGACAAAGTAAATAAAAAAATAAATAAATTTATACAAAAAGAAATTATTAAGTTTACTCCAATGACGCTTATTGTAAGTCAATTTTTTATACTAGTATATAATCTTTTATTTTTTTTTTTTTGTATTATGAGTTCTTGTTTTTAATCATGAATTAGCAAAATATGGCCTATTAATCTAAGCAAGCTTTTTTATTGTATATAAAATTGTTAAATTGTTTTTTTATATATTTTTTTTATTATATTTATGTTAATGTAGATATTTAGGATTAACTTTAACAAAAAAATGTTGAGCATTATTTTTTCTTGTTGCCTACACTGCCACTGCCAAAGAGAAATTAGCTAACGTTGTCTCTCCCTTATCCGATACATGGTTTTGTTGAGAAATACGTTTTTAATGGCGCGATTTAACTTTTTATGTAATATCAATGTTTTTTTATATACATATAAAATGTTATTGTATTAATATTGTCTATAAATAGAAATTGTTATGAGGATATGCAAAAACTTGAATGGTGTTTGAGAGCTTATAATAAAAATGCTTATTATTTAAACGCAGTATTTCATTTCAAACCCGTCATCCCTGTTTTCCCACAGTATCTGATAGAAGCAGGATGGCCGGGGCAGGTGGGTGTCTGTGAACCGAGGAGGATCGCAGCCATTTCTCTGGCCAACAGAGTAGCGGACGAGACCGGTACTTTAGTGCAACAAGACATGGTAGGGTATGCGGTTCGGTTCGATGCTTGCTATAACAAACCTAAAATGAAGGTAAGTACTGATTTATCGTTTGAACTACTACTAATACTTGGACATAAATTAGCACCGTAAAGTAGTTTAAAGAGTTTTTGATATCTATCCCCTCCTGCACATGCCATCCTCCTTCCACCGCATTTTTCTGTAGCCCCGCCCACAACTCAGTTTTCGATCAATCAGAGGATAGAGAGTTCAATATCGACCAATCAAAAGATAGAGAGTTCTGTATCGATTAATCAGAGGTTGGATAGTTTTAAATTCACTCTTCCACCAATTTTTATATCTTCCCCACTACTTTTATCTTATTTAATGAAAATACATCTACAGCTCATGCATTCAAGAAATATTTTATATTTCCCAGGAAGAATATACGTCATTAACAAAAAATTGTTTAAAGTATTTAAAGGTAACATATCCGTTAACACAATAGTTTAAGGTTTTTCTAGACAGATCAGATGAATATATGTATACAATGGGGAAATTGCATTATTTTTCCAAATACGTGTAGAAGAATAAAAAATGTATTATTTTAATCGAAATGGTGTTTGTCCTAGATTTTTTTTGTAGGAAAATAAGCTTAAGAACGGTATTTAAAAAATCTAGTCTGGCTATGCCTCCACAAAACGATTGCCTCTACCTGTGAATTCAATATGTTCAAGAGATTATCCTGTAACAATTTCAAACCAATATGAAACTCATGCAACTTCCCCTTTCCTTGTATTTTTCAAACATATTTACTTCTCATACACTTTGGCAAATTTTTAGTATATGACTGAGGGTATACTTTTACGTGAAATGATGGCAGATCCCTTATTAAAAACTTACTCTGTAATAATGCTAGATGAGGTACATGAACGTACGCTCTACACTGACATTCTAATGGGGCTTATGAAAAAGATTCTTAAGGTAAATTCACAAGATTTGTATTCGTCGAGTATCCTGTAAATTTAAATGTTTACAGAGAAGAGCCGAATTGAGACTTATCGTAGCGTCCGCAACATTGGATGCCAAGGAACTTCAACGGTTCTTTAATAATAACTCCAGCGACGACAAGAAGAAAGATACGGCGGTTATTATGTCTGTAGAAGGAAGACAATTTCCAGTGGATATATTCTACACTGCAGGTATGGAAACACTGATCAAGTTCGATGATGTTTATTTTTATTTGAACTTTGTTTGGGACTCCGGGAAGTTACGAGGAATTTAGTTATTTAAGATCTCAATGTAAACTTGTGCGTTATTCTGAAAATTGTATTATTGAAGACACAAAATCATTTTGGAGATTTGTCAATAGTAAAAGAGAGAGCAACCTGGTATAATGTCATTACACAACAGTTTTGCTTCTAGTGGGGGTGAAATTGCTGATGTGTTGCTAAACACTTTGCGTCAACTTACACCAATCAACCTTTAAACTTGCATGACGTCCATATCCAAGCTAAGGTTATGTTACTTCCTATCATATTCCAGTTTGTAGTATGTACGGAAAACCCTTCAAACTAAACACCGCTAAGAGACCTGACTCTGACGGTATTCCACTGTTCTTCCTCAAGGGCTTTAACTTCATTCCTTCCCGCCCTATCTTCTACATTTTCAATAGATCCCTCGATACTAGTGAATTTCCAGACTTCTGGAATTCATATGTAACGTCTGTATACAAATCAGGTAACAAATCTGATAATAGAAACTATTGTCCTATATCAATTGTCAGTTCGATTCCTAAATTATTTGACAATTGCTCCAGCATCATAACGTCTCATCAATAGGCAACTAAGTTGAACCTTGTCGTGGAGGCTTTGGAGGGGGGTTTGCATGTTGACACAATTTATATGGATATTTGCAAATCCTCCAATAGAGTGAAACATAAATTCCTTATTCTTCTATTGAGATGACTTGGTAATTACCTGTCAAGTAGGCAGCAGTATGTCAAGGTTAATCATTTTTTTTCACACACTTCCAGTACCTTCAGGTGTCTCCCACGGATCTCACCTAGGGCCTCTCTTATTCAATCTCTTCATTAATGATATTGTACACTGCTTTTCAGCTAGTGAGGCCCTGCTTTTTGCGGATGACCTGTAATGTTACAAATGTATTGGTAATCATAATGATGCCTTTCAATTGCAGGCTGACTTAAACAGTCTTTGTAAATGGTTCACTGAACGGGATGGACTTGAATGCCTCTAAATGTCACATCATGTGACACTACTCTTATAACCACTCATTTTTAATTACAGCCTAAATCGTATAGCTCTTGGCTCGGATGTCGAATTCACTGACCTAGATGTTACCCTTGACTCCCGCCTTAGATTCGATACCCACATTCCAAGCGTCTGTCGCAAAGCAATGAAAATACTGGGCTTTGTTAACTAGTGACTTTACCAACATCATAGCTGTTAAAACATTATACTGTTAGATCTTGAGTATTTTTTTCCAACTGGAATCCACATTACTTAACTTATAAGCTGTAACTGGATGCAGTGCAACATAACTTCCTTAGGTATATTTCCTATAAGTTTCAGTTTTATAATGGCTATATTTATATTGAACAATTCTTTCACATATCACCACATGAAGTTCGTAGAATGCACATGAATCTGTTGTTTAAGATTTTTAATGGCAGATGAGACAGTCCTCAGCTTCTTTCGAAAATTAACTTACTTGTTCCGTCATGCCCCACCCGATCAATACAAACATTTCATGTGCCTTTTCGCAGACGTAACTATGCTTTTAACACATTTTTCCCTTAGCACTTAGATTAGCTAATATGTTACTCATCTCGAGTTGTTTGACGTGTCTCTCAATAGATTTAAAACGAAATTGCTTAAAGTTGACATTTTAAAGATATTTATCTTTTACTTTGTTATACGAGTATAATAATTTTTGTGTCTGGTCTGATGTTATAAACTTTTTGTATTTTTTTCTCTATGCCGTTTTATTTTATTTTAGTTCTAGATTGTATCCTACATGTTTCACATTTTTCTATGTCTTCTTATTACCACATTATTAATTATTGTTTGTTATTTTACTGAATTGGGTTTGCCTGTAATAAATAAATAAACTTTTAGATCCTGTACCTTGTTATGTGCAAGCATCGGTAGACACCGTTTTGAAAATAAATTCTTCCAAGGAACAAGGCGATATTCTCGTATTTTTGACGGGACAAGAAGAAGTCGAAAGAGCTGTTAGGTTATTGAACGAACACGCCAATCTTATAGAAGAGTCGAAGAAGAAAGAAAAGATGTTTGTGTTACCCATGTACGGGTCTTTGCCATATTACGAACAACTCAAGGTTTTCAAACCGGCCCCGGAAGGTCACAGGAAAATCGTCGTTGCTACCAACGTTGCCGAAACTTCAGTTACCATACCTGGAATCGTTCACGGTAATGAAACTTTGTGGTTGTTATTCCGAAAATTACTTAATAAATCTTTCTTATAGTTATTGACTGCGGTTTCGTCAAAATGAAGTGGTTTAACAGCGAAACGCACACAGACAGTCTAATAACGCTACCGATAAGTAAGGCTTCTGCGAGTCAAAGAGCTGGTCGAGCCGGGAGGTTACGGTCAGGGAAAGTGTTCAGGTAAACGGTTTTTTTGAACTAAATTGATTGGGAATGTATATTCTTTCCTTTTAGACTGTACACGGAAGAAGACGCGTCCAACCTAGCAGAAAACACCCCACCCGAAATGGTCCGGAGCAACCTGACCTACGCAATTCTGCAGCTGAAAGCTATGGGCATCGATAATATATTAAAATTCAAGCTGCCCAGTCCGCCGCCTCTGCAAAATCTGAAAAGCGCTTTAGAAATACTGTACGCTCTAGACGCTATCGACATTCAAGGGGAACTTACCAGGCCCCTCGGGTTTCACATGGCGGAATTCGCCTTGGATCCGTTTTATTCCAAGGTTCTCCTCAGCTCAGGTAAGTAAAGGGTGATGTTTAGAAAAATTAGCTTAAAATTTTTTAATACAGGGTGGTCTGTAAGTAATTGTCCATGGGGTCAAAATATTAAGATTTAGGCCAACTTGCCTTAATAAAATATTGATAATAGAAATGATGCAGGGTGTCAGTGGGAAAAAGTATTTTTTATAATAACTGTTTGACTTTATCAACTTAAAAGATTTGGGAGTAGATGTTTTTGGTTATGAGAAATCATAATCACCACATATGACGGTGGTGTGAGTGGGAAAACTTTCTTCTCGATAATCTTCAAACAATTAATGTCATTATCGCTAGTCACCCTTGCTCGAATTTGAAGCGGACGATTTCTGACCAGTTGCTGAGAGACTGACGTCACGCCTCGTGATTTGAGGCAAACATTGAATTCCTCAAAAACTTCTTATCAGATCAATTTAAAATTTTTCGGTTATATCATGAATACACTTACTAAAAATTAGGCTAATAGTATAACTTGTGATTTGACCAAATGACCCCATTGTGGCATATTATTCAAAAGTAGCCGCAGTCATATTTGACTTTTCAGGTGAGTTCGGTTGTTCTGAGGAGATCCTAACGATAATCTCCATGTTGCAAGTTGAAACTGTGTTTGCGAAACCGTCCACGGGCAATTCGGCGATCAAAGCTCGGATTCAGAAGAGACTGTTCGAAGTAGAAGAGGGAGATCTGATAACGTATTTGAACGTTTACAACGCCTTCATACAAAGCGAGATGTCGCAAGGTTTCTGCCACAAAAATTTCCTCAACTACAAGAGCTTGAAAAGGGTGGTCGAGATTCGGAAGAGGTTGGAAAAGATGTTGAAAAATTACGACGTGCCCATCGTGTCTTGTTTAAGTGAGTGTTTTTTACTTCTCTAATGAGGTGTAATAAAAAATTGTAAAATGTTTTAGGATTGACTGAAGTTATTTGCAAATGTTTGGTCAAAGGATTGTTTCCGAATGCAGCGTATCTGCACCACAGCGGGGTTTATAAAACGATTCGAGGGGATATTGAGCTTTATGTGCATCCGGACAGCGTTCTCTATACCATTCCACAACCTCAATGGTAGGTGTAAATCGTCTTGCAAAATATTAGATTTTTTAATTTTTTTTGTTTTTGCATTATTTTTACTATATACTATAAGGATAAAGTTAATATACATACTTAAAATAAATTTATACCCAAGTAGCACCCTTGTATTGTGCTAAATAAAAACAGAAAAACTACGTAAAACATAAGAACAAGTGAGCAAATCAAACAAATATTAAAAGGACAATCAAAAAACAATTATGAAAAAAAGGCAATTATTAAAATTACAATTAAACCTAAAATTATTATGAAATATTAATTTTTTTGTCAAATTTGAGAATTTTTTAAAATTGTTTATATACCAGTCGCAACTCTTCTGTATAAAGCAGATTTGTATGAGATAATCTACATTTCCTAAATATCATTTTTATCTACAGGGTGATTCATTAATAATGGGACAGAACTTAAGGGCATGTTGCTGACCTCAAAATAGAGCGATTAAGCCAAATATGCCTTATCCGAATGTTGCTCCTTTTCGATCTACAGGTTGTTAAAGTTGAAAAAATAAATCACATTTTCTTTATTATTTTTCGATCGCATCAACCGTATTTTATGAAATTTGGTATAGGGGGGTTTCTTGGTATTAGAAATTCGAATATGTCGACGATTTTGGTCTTCAGGCACTAGAGGGCGCCACCAACGATGGTTTCAACCCCTTTAAATCGCTACAACTTTTTTGTGCTACACTGTATCTCAGTTTGGACTGGAAAAATTTTCTTCCCTATCTTTTCTAGTTCAAAAAGGTACACCTTGTTAATGTCGTTAGTGTTAACTATAAGTGGTTAAGTTCTGAACTAACTCTGTATTGTCTATGTTCTGTGGACTTTCCGCAACTCATTTTGTTCTATGCCTCCCTACTTACAAAATAATAATGATAACGTTCAGTTGTTCTTTGTAAACAGTATTCAAGTTTTTATAAATAAAATAAATGAAAAGTATAAAATGAAATCGTCGTTTTAATATCTCCGATAATTAAAAGTTAGAAGCAATGGTTTCTGAGAAAAACGCATCTAAATCTCATGATGCATGCAATTTATCTAAAAGTAAAGTCAAATTGTTGTGTAAGTAATGGGCCATACTGTAACAGCATAATACTGTGATCAGAATAAGCGAAATTTCGTGAAATTTACTTCAAGCGATCGAAAGATAAGAAAGAAAATGTGATTTATTTCTTCAACTTTGACACCCTATATCTTTGTTATTATTGTTTTTCTTGGATTTTTTTTAGGATAAGCTAAAGTAAATCGACTTATTTTGGTCGCAGTATTATGCTGTTATAGTATGGCCCATTACTTACGCAACAATTTGAATTTAGTTTTAGATAAATTGCATGATGCATCATGAGATTTAGATGCGTTTTTCTCAGAAACCATTGCTTCTAGCGACATCAACAAGGTGTACCTTTTTCAACTAGAAAAGTCCAAACTGAGATACAGTGTGGCACAAAAGAGTCGTAGCGATTTAAAGGGTTCAAACCATCGTTGGTGGCGCCTTCTAGCAGATACACCAAAATCGTCGACATATTCGAATTTCTAGTACCAAGAAACCCCCCTATACCAAATTTCATAAAATATGGTCGATGCGATCGAAAAATGAAAAAAATGTGATTTATTTTTTCAACTTTAACAACCTGTAGATCGAAAAGGAGCAACATTCGTATAAGGCATATTTTGCTTAATCGTTCTATTTTGAGGTCAGCAACATGCTCTTCAGCTTTGTCCCATTATTGATGAATCACCCTGTATAATTCTGCGTTGTAAGTTTCCGTAAGGAATTCATACATGTCCCACCCCATATTAAGATTCCATAACGAAACAGTTATTCAGCAAGAGATTTATAACTAATAAGCAAGAGTTTTTTTGATAGAATTAGACGTAAAATTTATAAATAAGCTTTCTTACTTTACTCATTAAATAATCAATGTACTTACTCCATTTTAAGTTCTTATCAAAAATTAAACCGAAATATTTGAGCCCATAAACCATGTTAATTTCACTTTTCAAATCAACGATCTTCATGCTAGTAAAAACAGGCCTATTGGCTTCAATTAAAGAGAAAGCCAGATAATGAGTTTTATTAGAGGAAAAAAACAAACACAAAGACAGAGAAATAATTAGAATAAGAACAAAATTTCAAATAATAAACAAACAGTAATTAGCGAAAATATAAAACAATAAAAGAAAAAAAAAAACAATAAAATCACAAATCTTTCAAGAAAAACAGAACTAAGCAAATAGAGATTTAATAAAATTAAATGAGTGAAAAAATATATCAAGTCGATCTACATACAATTGGTAGTTAGTAGTATTGGTAGTTTTAGCGGCTTTAAAATGTGCTGCATATATTTTTTAATAATATGAATATGAAACTAGCAGAGCTATCATTTTTTTAGTGAAAAAATATGCTCAATTCGTTATCAGTTACCGGCTGTAAAAACATTGAATTAGATTATGTGGAATATTTATTGCCAGACTATCATCATTTATGTCTTTAACCATATTCAAACCAATTTTGATAAAATAGCCGACAGTAATTTGCCATATCTTTATATTGTTTGAGTTGCTTTTTAATTCTATATCTATATTTTATAATTTAAATAATTAGGCCATCAGTTATCCAACGTTTAATTTTTACTTTTATACACTTTTGAGAGAGACATAATTACTGAGTTTGTTCATAAAATTATCAGCAGCAATTTGAGTCGTTAGAATTAAAACTATCACTCCAATTTTCATTAATCACATAGGTTTCCAATTTACTATAATAATATTTATTAATTTGTTTCATTTTAGGGTGCTGTTTTGCGAAGTTATACATACAAGTAAGCTTTACATGCGAGATCTGACAGTAATTAAAAGCGAATGGCTGTTAGAATTGGCCCCCCATTTCTATTACAAAACTTTTAGTGACTAGGTGGACATGTTAATATTTCAAGAAATAAAAATACTATTTTTTGTATAATAAACTTTATTTCCCTTCCAATCTTTGCCGTTTCCTTTCCAAATATTCCTGTACATTATCGAATTTCCTTTTGTACAACATAATTATGGAATCGTCCTCCTTTCGTTTTAAAACATCTTTATACTTATCGTACAATTTTTCTAATAAAGGTTCCTTAACTTCTACAAACTTGTCTTCGCTTAACTTAAACACTGAAAATTTATCGCTGAGAATATAAAGCACATCGCTGAAATGATAAGAAAAAGGATTACTGCCTACATCTATCTTCATAACAAAGTTGGATTCGAAAGTAGTCAAATCTGTTTTGTAGATTTGTAAACCGTTATAACTATAAATCGAAACTGCTGTGTATAATTTAGATCCGTCGTGATATATCTGCATATCCGTAACGGGTAAAACTTGCACATCCACCTTTTCTTCATCCATCCGTTTCGCAAATGTAGCCATTAAATCACATTCAGTAATATGATCGTTGGTATTGAAAATACCGAGCTGTTCGCCTGTAACATAGTTCCAGAAACGTACAGTACCATCCCCTGAGGCCGACACTAGAACGTCCTTCACCACTTTAATTTTCGTAACAAATTCTCTGTGGCCCAAACAGAAACGCTCGATGTTGTAAGCATTTGGGAAATGAGATACTCGGATCTTTTCATCTCTGTCACAAGTAATTATATATTTACCGTTTTCATTCAGGGTCATGTCCAATATAACACTTAAATGTCCCAGTAAAAGCTGTGGCTGTTCCTCATTAGTACTTACTTTATACAAGTAAACATCACCAGTCTTGTCTGCCACTAATACATCATTAGTCGAGGTGAGACACACTTTACTTGCGGCACGATTCACTATAAAGTTTTTCACTACATTAAAATGCTTATCGTAAACTACCACTTGCTTATTTTCTGTTGATACCACCGTGTAGCCGTTTTCGTTGAAGAAATCGAATGAAGTAATGCCTCGGATTTCCTTTTTTATAACTTCGATTTGACCTTTCGTTAAATTTTCAGGTAATATAGGTTCTGGAATTTTTACAAGTTTGTCATCTTGATTCTCGAGATCGCAAAAAACTAAGCAGTCTCCGGAGCTGATCAAGAGATTATTATTCTTTTTCTGTAGTAAAATCATTATTATTTTCTATTAAAATTCTTACACAGTACATAACCTTAAACAACATGCTATTTAAATTTGACAGACTGAGACTGAACCACAGAGTGAGAAGTAATCTATGGAGTGAGATCATAAATATTTTATTTATCTGTGGATCTGTGCTGATGAACAAGCAGTAAACCAGTCGAATAGGTTCAATAATTTGATGAAATTGCGTATACATGTAAAGACCGCTTTACATTTATGTAAAGTTAAAATTAATCACCGACACAATTTTCAATCCATTAGTCCATATCACGGATTTCTTAAATTAAACATGCATTGCACGTGAAATTCTGGTTCCTTTTCTGGTAATATTCAGTTTTGCCAACAGCGAGGAATTTAGGACATGTACCGTAATTCAAATATTTTAACCAGAACCCCGGTTCAGTGTTCCGTAAATCGCTTTGTGGAGTTTACCTTCCCTCTATTCAACTCCAAGTTTCAGTTACCGTAAATAACCACGGTATCATTTGTTAAATTACGGTACACGCCCTAAGTAAAAAGTGAATTAACCTCAATTAACCATAATAATTTTCTTTTTTATTTCATCCATTGAAACTCTAGGTTCACACCACTGAAATGTACGATATGGAATGCGTTTAGTCCATTTGCGCATCCAAATAAAGGTACCAACCCTAGGAGCAGACAAAAGGAGGCACATGAAACTCATCAAATACATACTTCATTGGTTATGTATGTGGGTGCGAGAGAGACAACCATCTGCACGTACAATATGTATTGTGTTCTTAATATCCCATTATTTTGTTTGTAAACATGTTATTGGCGTACAGTGTGGTTTCTTCTTTTATCTTGTGTCTCGTTCTTTGTGTATTTTTGTGGGTGTTATTGTTGGAACATGTCATGTTTTATAAAGGACTGTAAAATTAACCAGAATATAGCACGAAATAATTGTCCATATCCAGAATTTAATTTCATTTTAATTCACAATCATCTAAGCCCCTACTGCTCCGCCATTGCTAGAGGCACAAAACAAAATATGGCGCTGACCATGAATAATCCATTCGCGCAGCTTTTAGCGCATTCCAGTCATCATAATGCTTGTGTTTAATGTTACCAAGCTTTTTAAGCGCTTGGCTTGTAGCGCTTTGAAAGTTCGCTGGCAAGCGCTACGGTTCGTTTAAACCACAGTATACTAAGCAATTGCTTAGTATACTGTGGTTTAAACGATGGTTTTTTTGTTCTCCGCTTGAGGAAGGTTGAAGACTAATCTTACGGCTATACAAACTACCAAAAACCACAATCATATAAATACAACCTAACCTAAAATTTAAATTCAAATTGATTCTCTGTTAATTTTCAGCGCAGGCGCAGAACATCTGCTTGAATAAAGCGTAAGCTACCGAGCCGAAATATTTTAAGCTTGGTTTGCTTCCAAGCGCTTGAGATCCAGTGCAATTGTCTAATAAACATGAGCAGAAAGCGGCTTGCATGTGCTCGCTTTCGCTTGGTAACATTAAACACGGCCAATATAAAATTACATTTCAGTGGTTCGCACCACAGTACACAACACCAGTATATTTTGATGGTTTTGCAGCAGACCAGCAGATCGAAATCATTTTCATTTTACTAATTTGGCAATGGGCAATATATTGCATAAATATAAAACAAATGACACCTTGCAAATTTACATGAAAGATTTTGCTGCAAAATAGTTTTTATTGCATTGCATGCTCCATGTAAAGCGGCCTTAATAAAAAGAAGATATTTTATAATATTTTTAATGAGTAAAGAAATAATAATAAATTGTGCAAACATGTAACATGTAACTAAGTAACTATAATCAATATATAAATCGTATAAATCTGTACGTTGACGAGCTTGAAACACTAACTTTTCTTCTTGTAAATGCTGAACGTTTTTGTTGTCGTGTTGGAAACACTCGAGAACTCATGAGCTGTTCTGCGCGCTCAAAGTGGAAGACTGGAAAGCAGCTATTATTTAAGAAACTTGTAATTTTTTTTCTATTAAGTTTATCAAAACGGAAGTGATATTTGGGGTTTCCCATTCCCATTATTTATGTATTTGTGCAATTTGTGTGTTTTTAATTTTTCCCCAGGGTTATCGTAGATTATTGAAATGATAATCGATACGTTGAAAATATACATCGCAGTAATTTTACATTGTTTAACCAGTATTTAACAGTACTAAAATGGCATTAGGGCAAAATGATATTAATTACATGATTTTAAGAGAATGGGCTCCACTAACGGACTTGTTTTCGAAATTACCTACGAAATCTCAAAGCGGCATATTTCAGCAAGAAATAAAACTGACGTGCGTTGATGTTTTGCCCGAATTCCTAGCGCTGGGCACAAATGTAGGTGTAGTTTATTGGTTCGATAGAAAAAAGAAAGGCATTCAAAGACTACGATGTGAGGTTTGTTCACTTGTTCATTTTTTGGCTAACTCAATGGAATTCTAAAACTGGTCTCTCTTTTAGAATCCCAATGTTCCTATAACGGCTGTTAAAGTTATATCGACGGTAGACTACATGTTAGCATGTGGAAATAACATAGGCAACATCAGTATATTCCAAATTCCCAAGTCACATCCCGATTCAATACCAGAGAACCTAAAACCGAAAAATAAACAAGTGGAAAGGTATACCGTCACTGAATTACACAAAACTCCAATAACTGCAATAGAATGGTCGAAAAACGGCATGAAGTTGTTTTCTGGCGATAAAAGTGGATGTGTAGTATTAACAGAAATAGACTTTTACATGGTAAATGTTCTTATTGTTACTTAATTACGCTTTATAGAATTTATTTTGTTAGCATATATGCAAATCCTCGGAGATATTAAACGAAGCTTATGAAGTAGTCCAGTTAAGTTATAACCTCCAAAGGCTACTGGTTTCGACGACTTATAGAAGTATTATTTGCCAGAAAGTAGATAAGTGGAAGGTGTGCCAGGTGGGAAAAAAAGACAGAAAAGTGTAAGTAAGATCTTGATACCAGTATTTGGGTATTGTGTTGATAGGTGGAAAAATTTCATGAATATTTTTCTCTTTTTAGCTAAGTGTAACTGGGGTGTATTGTTTATTTATTTCTGATAAATATATCCCAGCTACAATATATTATATTTTTAGGTTAGGTAATTTTGGAGGGGTGATACATCAAAACGGCTATAAGGCTACCGATACGTGTTTGTACTGTACCCGACCTGGACTGAGAGTGTGGATATCTGATATTGATGGAAACGTGCAGAAAACTTTGCTTTTTAAGGTATGTGCTTACTCAATTTTTCCTGTAAGTCAGTTAATCGTTTTTTTATTTTAAACGATTTATTCTAAAGCGATTGAAAAAACTTCTCAATAATTTGAGAAATAAATAAAAACAATAAATACTGATGTGTTAAGCGGGCATTACACTAATAATTTCTTCAAGGTCGCACTTTGGTTTTACACATGTTTAGGGCTGTCAAGTTTCTTAACAGTTTTGCTGTCAGATGTCACCCGTACCAACCTAAAAGTAATTTTAACTTTTGACATTATATCATTCCCATTTGTATACGAAACAAAAATTGTAAGTAACTTTACTCATTATATTTTAAGGCAAAAAAAACTGAAAAACAGTTAAAAGAGCTTCCATTGCATTTATTATTGCTGCTGCTTGGTTAAATATTTACATTTATTTTAGGTTGGTATTTATTAATTGAAGTAAAAATTGACGAAAAATTAGAACAAGTTTTAAGTAGTCAATAACTTGACGAAGTTCTTCAGCAACTTATTTGACGTCCAAGTTTTAGTATTACATTTGTCAATTGACTTGACGAAGCCACTTGATCAATTAATTGACAAAGAAATTGTTAATGTAAACCGGGCTTTACTGACTTATCGCTTGTGTCGTATATTTTTTGGTTATGTCTGTGTTAAATGTCATAATTTTTCAGGAATTGCTGTCAAAAGAATGCCCTGAAGTACCCATAATAAACCCAATTTCTGGAAATCTGCGTTCATTGAAACCTCAGAAAGAACCTTCTTTTGGTATTTTGTTACCTTTCAATGAAAACATGTTGATTACTTACAATAACGACATCGTTTACATACTAAACCCTCAAGAAATGACGATTATGTGGACTATCAGCCACCTTCGAGGGTACCATTAAATTAAATTAACAGTTCAAAGAAAACTAACAACTTATTTTCAGGGTACTCAACGTAGCCACACAGAAAGATGAGATATTCATCCTGGAAGAAGACAGGAGTCTGATTCGGATCGCTTACAGACCTGAACCCATCGGTGGTAATAAATTTTTAACTGTTCTATTACCGTATGTATGTTCTTTTCCACTTTTCAGACAACGCTTTTTCTTCCGTAAGTAACACTTTCTTACCTTTAACAACGTCCATAAAAGATCTAACTACAAAACTACAAACGACCAGCATCATCTCGGCCATTCCCCCTATCCTAGAAAACAGTTTCATGAACACCGTCAACATCCACACCGACGAGAATCTCGTAATGAACGCCGAAGAGGCGCAAGAATCTCCCTGCGAATTGCGCGGCACTGACATTTACACTCAAAAGAAATTCGATGACATCGGCAAGCAAGAATTCAACGACAAGATACTGTTCAGGAAGGCTAAAAATCGGAAAAAAAAGTCGAATATGGAGACCAGCGTTACGAGCTTGAGCTCCAACAGCTCCGAGGACAAAGATCTAAGTTACACCCGACCCACGATAATGAATTTGAGCACAGTAGGGATTTTGCCGGACCTTCGAAGCCCTCAATCGATCAATTACGACATCGAGTACAAGGAGAAAATCCTCGCTGATGTCTTGAATTTGGATAAGGTGAAGATCGTGCCGAATCAGACAAACGATACGGAAGACGCGGGTTCTATACAGCGTAACGTTGAAAGCGATTGGGATTATAAACCGATAATACTCCAAAGACGGGACTCTCTAAGCAGTGAAGATATTAAAGATGTTGATAAGCCGACCGACACAGAGCAGTGTAAATCAAAAACCGATTCGCCTGCGAATGGTGCAAAGAGGTTAAATAATTGTGGTATTTCTCCACCAGGTACGTTGTTAGACTTAACGAAATTGTAGACGGAGGCGGTCTGATAAAGTTTGTTGAATCTTTCAGCGTGCGTGAACATTCCGAACGAGTGGAAGCTATCCAACATCCAGATCAAAGAGAGGAAAGTGAGCACCATATCGGACACGTCTTTAAGCGACTGGGAAATTGTCTAATAATAAATATATTTTTATTTGCTAGTCACATAGCTTAAGGTTATTTTATATTTGTTTTTATTTTTAAAAATATATACTGATTTATCTAAATGGGTCATTTATTTGTTGTAAGAAAAGGCAAACTGTTACTTACAACATTAAAATTGAAAATCGCAGCTCATTAAAAAGCTAAAAATCGGCCATCTCTAATAGTCTTAACTGTAGAAATAAAAACACTTATAAAAAAAAAGAATAATAATTGAAATAATCTTACCCCCTGTAAAAACAAGCAGGTAGCAATTTTGATTCCCAAATAATACCCGAGAATAGCGACTACATAGTATTCTCGGAATAAAGCTGCCACCTTCATTGGGCGGAGTTTATAATTTATATTTTAAGTTACGTTTGATCTTTGTCTGCATCAAGGCGACGTGATTTAGCAGACAACGGTCTGATTGAATTAAGTAGGATTTGAAATACGATATTTGTATTCAAATTTATTATTTTAAATCGTCATTTTGCTAAAAAAAATATTGTTTGCATATATAAAGCTGGAGTCAGAACAATACAAGCCATTTAGGAATTTTTTTTCAAACAGTCACAAATTGCAAAATTGAAATATTCCAATAAATTTATTCGGAACCATTATGTACTGAGCAAATTTTTTGGTAAATATAAAGATCCAAAATGGCTGCTGATTTTGAAACCCACTGGACAAGGACCATGCGGTAGTGGTGTATACGTGAGATCAATTGCTCAGGATCTTGGCATTGCATTAAATTGTTTTGGACACATTACGAAATTAAGAAGAACTATGGTAGGTGACTTTAGAGAAAACGAACCAGTGACAATTGAACAGCTGGCTGAAAGAAACACAATAACTAACTAAACTAACTAAAGGTGATACTGGAGTAATGCAAAAAGTTTCATCATTCCCGTTGAATCGGCTTTAAAATCGATGTTCAAAATTGAAATTTCCCGAGAAGATGCGGGGAAAATCAGAAAAGGTCAGGAAGTTGTATTAAATCACTTGCGTAATTTAAAGAATTATATTTGTTGTTGACCAGCCTATAGAAAGTACTACCTACACGAAAAGATGAGATTTGCTAAGTGGGAAAAGGCAGAGAAGCACCAGATTGGATAATAGGGAATCGTTGCACTACGGTTATCAGCCAATAAACACAGAAGTCATCCTCATCGGACATGAAAAAAGCAGGGAAGAGGGTGAAAAACAGGCTAAAATAGTTGTGGCTAAAAATTCACTCAAGGCGGGTGTTTCTATTGATGTTATTGCTGAAATAACAGGGTTTTCTGTTGATTATATTGAGAAAATTCAAGAAAATAAGTTTTAGCCATAACGTTTTTTTTATTAAGCCCTCTATTCTAGTAATTTTAATATTGCAATCCATTCTAACATCTGTACAATGCCTTTTTTACATAACACTGTTAATATTTAATAGGAGGGGTTAATGCCAACACAGAAAGAGCTTCGAGCTGCAATGTCTAAAAAATTACAGGAAGCTATTAAACATCCAGATCCAACAGTTGCTGCCGGGAGGAAGTCGGCTATCAAGAGATGGGTGGGAGTTCTTGAAGATAACTTTATGGAGCACATAAAATACTTTAAAGATGATAAGCTAAAGTTTTTGCCTACTGGTCCTGGAGGTGATGGTCCTTGGAATAATTTACGGTTTCAATTTAAGGCATCTTTGCCACTTGATGGTTCTGGTGATGGTCCGCAGTCTGAGTTTGGAACTCCTAGTGTAAGTGGTGTTTCTTCTTATAAGAAAGAAAGCATCTTTACGCTTAGTGGTAATAAGTAATCCACTTATAAACACTTGGTGTTTCTGGTCGTAGTAAATAATGGGTATTTTGTATGAGCAGTGGTGATGGACTTATTAAGAGTTATGTGGATGGAGATCTTGAAGGATTCAGACAAGGATTTGAATCTTTTTTAGATCAATGTCCATCTTTATTGTATCATGTAAGTGTAGGTCGTTTTCTTCCTGTATTCTTTTTTAGTATGTTTTCTACTGTATGCTAATATCTTAAATGAAAATGAGAGAGTGTATTTTCGTTTTGATAATCATGGTATTGATACAGGCGGTAGAAATAGAAATACAGGAAATCTAAAAGTCGCTGTTTATCATGACGGACAGCAAGTTATCAGATGTTACAGTATTTTTGATCGTCCTAATAGTGATGAGTTAAGGTTCAGTACATGGGAGAGAAATGCTCTAGTGCAATAGATTAGACGGCAAAATCCAAATTTAAGGGAAGAAGGCTTAAATTTTGAGCAATACAAAGTATGCATGCATGGAAAGGGCAGGAGTCCGGGACAAGCAATCGCAACAGTATTCGAAGTAATTCGTGAAAAGGATTTTAGAGGTAGAGATAAATTTGCCAAGTATTCAGCATCTGAGGTCAGTCTTCTTCGACATATAGAAATTGGTAGGCTTATGGAGATTGATGAGCTTGCACCATGTAGCGTTCTGACAATTAAGGAAATAGAGGTAATGCAACTTGATTAAGATCAGCTCGGACAACTTGGTGAGCTGGTTAATTTTTTACGAGTCGAGCCTGTTCAACATAGAATTTCCAACTTTATAGAAATATTAACAAGTAACAACGAAGAAAATATAAAACGTACAATGCATAGGGAAATTGTGTGCCATAGAAGCATAAAGGATGCTCAGACAAAGAGCAAACTAAGTGTAAAAGCTACATAATAGATGAGGGTTGGCCCCTCAAAGCCGTTTTACAAGAGCAGGCTTTAAACAACTGTAAGCTGCTTTGATAAAGAGTCAAGGTAGTGAGCGTTACGGAAAAGGCACAATTATGTGTCATGTGTTAAATAGAGAGACGAACGCAAGTGAACCACTGATGAAGCGTCGAAACATCAAAGGTGACGTCAAAACCAGGGGGTAATTTCTAACTTTGGATAAACCTATCGGAAACTTGTTTACTGGGTAGGTGGCGTGAATCTATTTTGGGCTATTGTGTGGAACTGCGGGAACCTGTCGTTTCGATGACAAGGGAGAAATCCAAGAAGCTAAACTTCAAGGATGAGAGTACCGATGCGAAAAACAGGGGCAGATTAACTCGTAGTAGTGAAGAAATTTCTGTAATGGAAATGGAGCGAAGGGGCTGAGTTATTCAGTTTTATTAGTTGGGCAACCAGAAATGGGAGGAACGAGGCCATCAAATACATATATGACTGATGGCTGAATAATGGAAGCTGTGTGAGTCGCGAGGTTCATCCACAGTTCTGCGAGAGGCTGGCGGGGAAGGTCCGCTGGTCTACTCTTCTTACCATACATAACTGGTACCTATCATGATTACAAGCAAGCGCTGGAAAATAATATTTAAAAATCGCAATAAAAAATTTGAGTCACGGGTTTTTATTAGGGTTTTTAGCAAATTTTAGTCATCACTACGCAATAGGTATTGACCTTGACTTATCTCCTAGAAGCTCACATGTTGCATTTCTTGTACGTCATCAAGCAGAAAGAGAAAATATTCATATTGTTATTAATCTTGCTATATTTCACACCGTCAGATGTTGCATTAAACTGTGCCATAGGCTACGCTGGAAGCTTACACAATTCTTCATTTATACCTATTCATACCATATCAGAACAGACTGTTTGTGTTGGATTAAATTTTAGTTTAAATCTAGATCCCTTTAGTGATGATATAGTAGAACTTCAACAGGATAGATTTCCTTTAGTACAAAGATTATTTGAGTGTTTGGAGAATGAAGGAATCAGAGAAAATATTAGATTTCTTGCTTCAACATCTTCCTGCTGAAATACCGAGAAATACAGAGAATCATAATAGAATATTTGACTATATAACTGGTTTTGCTTTTGGAAATAGTGCTTTTGCTAGAGAGTATTTAGAGCTGGAAGAAGGAGCAGTTGTGTTAAGTCAATAAAAAAAATGAAAAATATCGAAAAATTTTCAATTAATGAGAAAAAAGACTGCAGCGATGTTTGCGGGATTTGTTACAAGACTTGATCCAGAAGCAAATATTTTAGGAGAATGAGAAAGCAATGAACAAGGGGTAGCACTTTCAGGTTTAGAACCTGGTACTATGCAACTTTTAGACACGGGAGAGGATATAAAATTTTCAGAACTATCAGATGTCGGAGGAAGTTATGAAGCATTCATGACACAGCAGCTCAGAGCAATAGCAGTAGGCATGGGAATAACTTACGAGCAGCTAACAGGAGATCTAAGTGGTGTCAATTATTCATCAATCCGAGCTGGGTTAATAGAGTTTCGCCGGAGGTGCAGAATGTTACAGCATAACGTGGTAGTCTTTCAGCTTTGCCGACCAGTATGGAATAGGTGGCTAGAATTAGCCCTACTCCTGGAGAACAACAAAAGAGGTAAAATAGATACCGCAAGGGTGTGCTTACGTAGATCCACTAAACGACCAGCAAGCACAGCAAATGGCAGTAAGAAATGGATTTAAGAGCAGGTCAGAAGTAGTATCAGAACTTGGTTATGATGTAAAGGAAATAGACCAAGAAATTGCCGAAGATCAAAGACGTGCGAGTGAACTGGGCTTAAATTTTGATTCTGATGTGGGTAACTTTAATTCTAATGCTGAAATGATATAAAATTCTATTTCTATGACAAATGGGTTTTTATGCCTCAGACACAAATAAAAAATTTTAAACACATATGACGACACAAATAGGATGAATAAGCCGATGATGATAGAGGCGAGAAGTTTTGAATTACTGTCATTACAAGCAGCAAAACACCCTACATTTAAAAACATAAAACATGTAACAAGAAATAGTGAAAGGGGAATAAAAGTAATATCAATACATGGAATCTTGACGAAGAATTCAGAAGCTTTTGACGATATTTTAGGGATGACATCATATGAGAAGATACGTGAAGAGATAGAAGAAGCTTTAATAGATGAAGAAGTAGAAACAATAATTTTGGACATAGAATGCCCCAGAGTGGAAGTAAACGGTTTATTTGACCTTTCCGACTTTATTTACGAAGCAAGAACAAAAAAGAGGATTGTGGCGATAGCAAATGATGATGAGATAATTATAGGGGAAATATGACTAAAACTGAGATAAAAGAACAAGCAATAGATATTGATGATCTAATTGAGCAAGGAAGATGTTTAGTGTACGAGAGCTGCCGCATGGAAGTATTAGAGGTGATAAGATTATGTAATTTATCAAAGATGCCAGAGAAGATAGGAAAATTTATTGAGCAAGATGTAAATGCCAAGCGAGCACAAGAAATATTAATGTCGATACTGGCGGAGAGAACGAAGAAGACAGAGATACTGAGCATAATACCACAAAGTTCGTCAGAAGATTTAATGATGCAGGTAGCTAAAGCCCGCATACAATCAGGTATTTAAGACATTCTAGTAGTTGCGTATCTCATAACCGAGGAATATAGCAATAACAAACGCCGCAGTAAAAAATAGCTAAAGCGCGCTAGAATAGCCAATTATAAGGTTATATATCTTATACCACGGAATATAGCAATTTCAAACACCGCGGTAAACAAATCTTATAGCCGCCGTATATAACACTAACAAAAGCGGCGGTAAAACAATTAAGGAGAAACATTTATGAGTTGTATAACCGAACAAAATAACCTTGGTGACCTATTAAAAGTATGAGGCATCAAATCTATATTCAAGAGACCAAATAACGGTAGCAAAGGGGCAAAACCTAAAGCTTGGCATGGTTGTTGGTCGTGATAAAGATGATCTAATTAAAATTATAAATGCAACGGCCACAGATGGCACGCAAACAGCGATAGGAGTAATTGCAAGTGATGTAAACGCAACCAAAGCGGTAATCATTACACGTATTGCAATGTTTGCAGATCATGCAGTTGTGTGGCCGACGGTGAGGGCATTAAACAAAACAGTGTTGTGGGTAAGATCGCAAACTGTTAAACAAGTTGGCGAAGAAAAACAAATACCAAAAAAAGCAATGAGAAAAAAGTTAGGTGTGGATAAAGCAAATAGAAAGCATTTATGGTCGATAGTGAAGCTGAGTTCGCAGTGGATAGGAGTAGCAAAACTTGGGAATATAAAACAGAAAAAGATAGGAGCAAGGGTAGGAAGCCGTATGTATGAAGGAGCATTTATAGCAACGATGAAAAATAGTCATATAGGAATATTCAAAAGAAGGTACATACCAATAGATGAAATTAAAATAAACATGCAAGCTCAGAAAATAATGAAAGAGTTAGTTGATAATGAAGTAGAGAGAGTATTTGAGAAGTATTTTTATTTATTTATTTATTTATTGTATTAAAATATCCAACGGGCGAAACCCATTTACAGGATAAGTTGACTGTTAAAAAAAAGAAAATAAATAAAAACATGAATACAAAGACATAGCAAAACATTAAAAATACAAATACTAATAATAATAATAATATAAATAAAATTAGAGAACATATATGAAAATAAGCATCAGTACAACGATGAATACAAAAATAAGAACAAATTGAAAAAGAATAGGACACATAAAAGGTTCTTTATATCACGAAGTGTTCATGATAAAATATCTAAGTTACTTAGATCAGCTATTTTAATCAGCAAATGAGTTATATGAAATAATTTTCTGGGGAAATTTACATCAGGCAATCTGTAATAAACTCAGGGAAGAAATCCCAGCAATACAAACGTGCGAAATGTATCCAACAGAACGTCGGGAAATAAAAGCGCCAGCAGTGTTTGTAGAGCTTGTGAGTTTAGAACCAGGAAAGGTTCAAAAACCAGGTTCATTGCCTGCTTTTTCTGACAACTGACTTTTTGACCAACTAAGAGAAAAAGCAGCAAGTATAGAATTAATTGTTCCTTTAACCAACTGTTCTAATAAAGGCTTGCGTGTTTGCTCTGCTTTTTCAACTTCACGTTTTCAACCTTTGAAAGGAATTACTTTGGTTACTTCTTCTACATTTTTGCTATTTTTTAAGCTATTAAGATATTCTCTAGCTGTCATGCTCACTTCTTTTCCATCTAGATGATCTTGGAATTTTTTGCTGCTTAACTTTATATCAGCATTGATAAGTACCGGTACGCTACCTCCTACATGAATTTTAGTTCCAAAGTCATATAACTGTACTCTTAGATAATTCTTGACCATTAATCTCAATAAGATCAAGCTCCTTATCTTGCTCTGCTAGAAGTTGACGTTCTGTTTTAATTTCTTTTGTGAAAATTTGGTTATCTTCATCAGATAGTAATTTATTAGCTTTAGCAATATTAAAGTGTTCAACAAGAAAACCTTCTTTCTTTATTTTATAGCCAGCAAGCCCTACTGCCTCCTTTACAACTTGCATAAGCTGAGTAACACTTTTTAATCCAGAAATAAATACGGTATTACAGTCAAAATAAGCATAATTATCAACAATTCTATAAATCGCAATGGCATGATCTATCATTACTAAGTGAATAGCAAAATCACTTTCAATCCCAGCTATATAATTTGTCAAGTGTTTTACAATCTTGAGTATACATTAAGTTGTAAGGTAGGCTACCTATATGAGAGTATAGTTCCCTTTCAGATATTTGTTTATTAGGATCAGCAAAATCTTTCAAATTACTCAAAACAGACCTTTCTTCCTGTAAGAATAAAACTTGAGAAAAGCTACGAGTAATTGGTACACATCTGCCATCAACAGCTCCAGGCTTTCGAAAAAAAGACGAATACAGACCTTGTCTTGTTGATTCAATAGAAGCATTTGGAAAGTTACTCGATGCAAATTCTGATAAATGCGAAAACACTTCTTGTCGCTCTTCTTCAAAAATTTTCTGTATCCACTTTTGTTTTTGTTCTTCTCCTTTTATTGCGGTTATCCTGTGCTGTACTTTCTAACTTCCTTTTGCCTAGTGAACTACCCTGTTGCTGAGAAGCAGAAGCTTTATTTATTCTATCTTCCCGGCTAGATGAACCTGCATTTTTCTGCTCTTCTAAATTTTTTTTATCTTTTCTTCTCTTAGGTTTTTGATCATTAGTAAGCTGCTCTTCATAAGAAAATACTGAGGGAGTAGAAGGATCATTTACATCCTCTATTTTGCTTTCTTCTATTATACTAATTACCTGTTGTTGAGGTGATATGTTATCTAAGAAAGTAGAAGGAGCTTTTCTAACCTTTTTATATAATATTTTAATTATCTTATTCGACGGGTTATTTTTGATAAGGTTGTTTAAATAATCTGTTTTATTTCCTGCTTTATCAAAGCAAAGATCATGCAACTTTTCAAAGGCATCGCAAATACTAAGTCCTACTCTATCTAATATCTTAGATAAATCTTTCGGCATAAAAAGTTTCTTTTCAGCTAAGAAGTGACTTAAATAATTTTCTTTACTAAAACAAGATTTATGAAAATTTCTTAAAATAGAAGCGGCATTATTTCCCGTCATGGTTAATATACTGGATAAATCACTCGGCGTAAAACCTGCCTTAAGGAAATCATCTAAAAGTTGTGTTGTGCTTTCTGTCTCACCAAAACAAACAACATGAAAATCTTTTAAGGCAGAACAAATATTAGCTCTTGCTCCATGCAGTATTCTAGACAAGTTACTAAGAGTAAACCCTTCTTTCAAGAAATGACTTAAATACTTTTTTGCTTCTTCTGTAGAACAAAAATCATAAAAATTTTCTAGACAATCCGCTGCTCCGCTCAACATACTGCATAGATCACTTGAACTAAGACCTCTACAATAGAAATCATCTAAAAGTTTTGTTTTTTCTCTTTTCTCATTAAAACAAACGCTATGTAATTTCTTAAACACAGAAGCAGCACGAACTCCTGATCCACATAATATAGAAGATAAGTTACTTGGGCTAAAGCCTACTTTATAGAAATCATCTAGAAGTTCTGTTCTTTCTCCTTCATCATTAAAACAAACATTATGTAATTTTTCAAAGGCATCTTTAGCTTTAGCTCCTGCTCCACTTAAAATACCGGATAAGTTACACATCTTGAAACTTTCTCTATCCTTTTTCTCAATAAAATGCTTTAAGTGAGGTTTCTTATTTTCTTGTTCATCAAAAAAAGCATTATATAGCTCTATAAAGGCTTTTGCAGCATTAGATCCTGCTCGATGTAAGATACTGGATATACTAACTAGATCTATCCCTTCTTTTTCCAAAGTTTTTAAATATCGTGTTTTATTTCCCCGCTCATTAAACCATAGATCATATAAGTCTTTAAAGGCTTTTGCAGCATTAGATCCTACTCCAGCTAAAATACTGGACATGTTAGATAGGTTTATCCCTTCTCTTTCCAGAGTTCTTAAATATTGCGTTTTATTTCCTTTTCTATTAAACCATAAACTAAATAAATCTTTAAAAGCCTTTGCAGCACTAGTTCCTGCTCTATTTAGAATATCTGACATATTAGATAGATCTACTCTTTCTTTTTTCAGAACTTTCAAGTATTGCGTTTCATTTCCTTGCTCATCAAACCATAGATCATATAAGTCTTTAAAAGCTTTTGCAGCATTAGATCCTACTCCAGCTAAAATACCGGATATGTTAGATAGGTTTATTTCTTCTTTTTCCAGGATTTTTAAATATTGCGTTTTATTTCCTTGCTCATCAAACCACAGATCATATAAGTCTTTAAAGGCTTTTGCAGCATTAGATCCTGCTCCACCTAAAATACTGGACATATTAGCTAGGTTTATTCTTTCTTTTTTTAGAGTTTTTAAATATTCAGTTTTATTTCCTTCTGCATCAAACCACAGATCATACAACTTTTTGAAAGCTTTAGGAGCATTAGATCCCGCTCTACTTAAAATACTAGATATGTTAGATAGGTTTATTTCTTCTTTTTCTAGGGTTTTTAAATATTGAGTTTTATTTCCTTGCTCATCAAACCACAGACCATGCAAGTCTTTAAAAGCTTTTGCAGCATCAGCTCCTACTTCACGCAAAATATTAGACATATTAGATAGATTTATCTCTTCTTTTTCTAGGGTTGTTAAATATTGAGTTTTATTTCCTTCTGCATCAAACCACAGATCATACAACTTTTTAAAAGCTTTAGGAGCATTAGATCCTGCTCTACTTAGAATACTAGACATATTAGATAGACTTATTTCTTCTTTTTCTAGAGTTTTTAAACATTGAGTTTTATTTCCTTCTGCATCAAACCACAGATCATATAAGTCTTTAAAAGCTTTTGCAGCATTAGCCCCCGCTCTACTTAGAATACTAGACATATTAGATAGACTTATTCCTTCTTTTTCTAGAGTTTTTAAATATTGAGTTTTATTTCCTTCTGCATCAAACCACAAATCATATAAGTCTTTAAAAGCTTTTGCAGCATTAGATCCTGCTCCATTCAAAATATTAGATATATTAGATAGATTTATTTCTTCCTTTTCCAGGGTTTTTAAATATTGAGTTTTATTTCCCTCTGCATCAAACCACAGATCATATAAGTCTTTAAAAGCTTTTGCAGCATTAGCCCCTACTCTACTTAAAATACTGGACATACTAGATAAATTCATTCCTTCCTTTTCCAGAGTTCTTAAATATTGAGTTTTATTTCCTTCTGCATCAAACCACAGATCATATAAGTCTTTAAAAGCCTTTGCAGCATTAGATCCTGCTCCATTCAAAATACTAGATATGTTAGCTAGGTTTATTCCTTCTTCCTCTAGAGTTTTTAAATGTCGAGTTTTATTTCCTTCTGCATCAAACCACAGATCATACAAGTCTTTAAAAGCCTTTGTAGCATTAGGCCCTGCTTTATTCAAAATACTGGACACATTAAATAGATTCATTTCTTCTTTTTCTAGAGTTTTTAAATATTGAGTTTTATTTCCTTCTGCATCAAACCACAGATCATATAAGTCTCTAAAGGTTTTTGCAGCATTGGCTCTTGCTCCACTTAAAATACTGGATATATTAGATAGGTTTATTTCTTCTTTTTCTAGAGTTTTTAAATATTGAGTTTTATTTCCTTCTGCATCAAACCACAGATCATATAAGTCTCTAAAGGCTTCTGCAGAATTGGCTCTTGCTCCACTTAAAATACTG
Organism: Monochamus alternatus; assembly: GCA_037114965.1. Classification (NCBI taxonomy): domain Eukaryota; kingdom Metazoa; phylum Arthropoda; class Insecta; order Coleoptera; family Cerambycidae; genus Monochamus; species Monochamus alternatus. The sequence goes on along the minus strand of CM073426.1, from coordinate 3,473,279 downwards.
GATATATTAGATAGGTTTATTCCCTCTTTTTCTGGAGTTTTTAAATATTGAGTTTTATTTCCTTTTGCATCAAACCACAGATCATACAAGTCCTTAAAAGCTTTTGCAGCATTAACTCCTGCTCCATTCAAAATACTGGACATACTGGATAGGTTTATTCCTTTTCTTTTCAGAACTTCTAGACATTCTTTTCCTTCTCCTTCAATTAAAAATTCTAAGAACTGATTAAATCTAGGTGTCCCTTCTTTACCGGCAACACTCTTAGCAAGTCTAATTTCTTCTTTCATTTCAGAACACTCACATTTTCTACTTGCTTTACGATTTTCCTTACCTGAACTTCTTAAATGACCACTTTGTTTATTTGAGGAACCTTCAATATTTTGCAATGGTAACATAAAAACCTCTTATTATCACTGATCACATAGTAGATTTGTTAAAGCTTTTCAGTTTGATTTTTTATTAAAATAATTAGATTTATGTTCTTAGCTAAAAACAATGTTTAGACACTTTCTCCTGATTTTTGTATTCGTATTATTCACGCCGCTGTCAAATGCTGATGCCAGGAAATACACCAGAATTGTTGTATCTTCAACCGTTTTTCCTTTTATCTCATTTGTAGCCGAGGAGTTCAATCGTGTATTCTCTTTTAAGACTCCAGTTGTGGAATCGATAGGAAGTGGATCAGGGTTCAAAATGTTTTGCTCAGGAATAGGGGAAGACACGCCAGACATCACCACTTCATCTCGCCCTATGAAGGAAGTAGAAAGAGATCTATGTAAAAGAAATAAAATTAATCAGATCAGATCATCATTGGCTATGATGGAATTGTCATTGCAAATTCAAATCAAAGCCATAGATTTGATTTCACAAAAAAGGACTTATTTGAAACTGTATCTGCATATTTTCAAAAAAATGGAAGTATTCAGACGAGGTCTGCCGTTGAGCAGCTAAGTAAGAAATTCAAACTGAATAAAACGCTGACTAAATGCTAACTATTAGCCGCTGAGTATTTTTGTAAGCCAAGAAAATTTGCGTTTACTTCGTAGGCAAAGCGCTGACGTATTTGTGAGGTTGTTATTTATTTACATGGTCGTTATTCTAAGTATTTACAATTTTTCATGTGTTACGTTTTGGAATTTCAATGAATGTTTTGCTCTGGGTTTGTCTCTTATAGAACATAAATAATTTTTTTTATTACCTATTAAGTACATATTTTTTTTATAATTCGCCCTCATCCCTAGAAAACTGACAAAAAATATGCAAGAGGCTTCTGAATCAAGCTCTAAAAAGTCATAATTCACCACTGGCATTGAGCTATTATAGATTCTTGGAATCAAAATAAAAATGTTAAGATAAAATTACTAACGTAGATATAAAATTTTAATTTTTGTTGTACCATAAAGTTAACAATATTTTCTCATATTTTATTTTACAAAAAGAACAAGAATATGTCAGTTACATGTACATGGAATACTAGGACACTATAAGTACATAAAGTGTGACCTACTTGAAACCGAGCCACCCTCATAAGACCCATACACAATAATGGTCCAATTTCAATTATTTGTCTGAATGTTGTTATCAATAAAAAACAGTTATTTTTACTTATTTCGGCGTTTTATTCTATGCAACATTTGATGAATACATAACAAATTTATTATTCTGTGTAATAGATATTATGACCCTAGATATAATTGATTATGACTTTTTAGTATGACAATGTAAGGTTATGTTACATATATTTTTTTCGCAGCTCCGTGGAGAACAATCAGCTGAATCAGCACACTATTCGGTGTGTTTAAGCGGCTGATTAACAGCCCTGTTAGCATTCTAGCAGTTTTTAGTTAGCGGCTGACCTCGTCTGAATACGCCCAATGATAAATTAGTAAAAAATAATAAGAAGTTTTGGTCTTACCCTTAAAACATAAGCAGTATGCTATAGCCTATAACCACAAAACATCCTATAACCATATAAGACGTATTTAAAATAAACCATAGGGAAATAAGTTTTATACACTTTGAATCCAGCTTTATAGATTACCCATATGTGGATTACCCTACTCTCAAGACAAGAACTAGTAGTTCAGTAACTCAGTAATCTGTGACAAGAATAGAGATCATCTTGCCTACTGGACACCTGCCAGACAAAAGGAGGCACATGAAACTCATCAAATACATACTTCATTGGTTATGTATGTGGGTGCGAGAGAGACAACCATCTGCACGTACGATATGAATTGTGTTCTTAATTTCCCATTATTTTGTTTGTAAACACGTCATTGGCGTACAATGTGGTTTCTTCTTTTATCTTGTATCTCGTTAGTGTTATCCTTTGTGTATTTTTGGGGGTGTTATTGTTGGAACATGTCATGTTTTATAAGGGACTGTAAAATTAACCAGCATATAGCACGAAATAATTCTCCATATCCAGAATTCAATTTCATTTCAATTCACAATCAGCTAAGCCCCTACTGCTCTGCCATTGCTAGAGACACAAAACAAAATATGGCGCTGATCATGAATAATCCATTCGCGCAGCTTTTAGCGCATTCCAGTCATCATAATATAAAATTACATTTCAGTGTAACAATGGCGGCACATTTTGTGGGCGGCACTGTACTTTGAAAACGCTTCATCTGTCAGTTGATGTCATGTTTATAACCTAACGAAAAATTAAAAAACAACCAAGCAACACACCGTTACCTATCTAGACGTCTACACCAAAAGTAAATATGGCTGAAGAAACTAGAAAATCCTTACAAGATCTACTAACCAAAGTTAATGGCCTCTACTGCATACTCATTACAGATCGAGATGGCGTTCCTCTACTCAAAGTAAGCTCCGACAAAGTTCCTGATCAGGCAACAAGACCCAATATCATTTCTACCTTTGGACTGGCTGTTGATCAAGGTAGTAAGCTTGGACTAGGAAAAACGAGCACTCTAATATGTTCCTACTCTCAGTATCAAGTTATCCAGATGAACAGATTACCACTCATCGTTTCTTTTATAACCAGTGATTCATGTAACACCGGACACATATTCGAGTTGGAAAAGCAGTTGAATCCAATCATATCTGAACTAAACCTAGCTGTAGCAGAGTCTTAGAAATAAATTAAGCATATGTATTAATGGAAGCTTTTATTGAACGGTATAAAATATCTTAAAATATAAATATAATTATTCTCTGACTAGAATTACAGGGAAATTATTCGTTATTAAATGTTCGTTTTCAAATACCACCACGATGTTCACCTCGAACTCTGGAACAAAATAGTAAAATTAAAAAAGTGATTATTTGTAACATTATTACATATTATTATAATACAATTATATAGTATTTAATTACAGAAGATACTGCAATGTAATTTTCCTCGATTGTGATTATCATAAAATTTCTAATTAAAAAATACTATATTTTATTATCCAAATACTAGTTTCTATATTCCACTTCACTAAATTTCTGTAAAAATACAAGCACCAATTTTTCGTAATAAATTTTTTATGACCTGTAAAAATTAGTTTTATTTTGCTTAATTTATATTACATATAGTAAAACGTTAGCTTTTATATAATGGCATAAAGTTTGTATTACCAAAATGAGCATACTAACCTATTTTAAAATTATTCGTAATTAAAGTAGGGCAAGTGAACAGCCTTGGGAAAATCATGTAAATTGGTATCGGAATATTCTTCGGAACATCTCCATCTCCTATCTGAATGTTCTGAATCTCGGTGGCTGTAAAATTTCTCTTTACAAAATGCACGAGTGTACAACACATTCATTTCATATACCTTCCCGTGCGTAACCTTCGGCACATCCACACGTTTCAACCCTTACCAGTTGCAGTTCTATAGATCGTATCGGTACAGCACAACGAACTAGAATCAACTTTCCTTTAAAAGGTTTTGTTATATTACAATATACAGTATCCAACTCTCCTTTTAAGAGGAATTCTGGTGCCCCTATAAAATTAAAATAGTTTAATTATGATAATAAGGTAGCCGACACATACCTGAGCCACCAGAAGCTAACATAGTTGGAGTCAGTTCAAAATGAACCGGGGTTTGACTCTTCTTTAACGAAATTTCTGGACTGGGATTATATCCCGGCCTGTATTGGACAAGAAACTGTTGACATTTTTGCAAATCCTTTGAAAGGAAGGACCGTTTAATATCGCATCTCAAACCATAACTTATGTTGACGTAAACGCCATGGTACGTTTCATACAGTACTCTATTTGTCTTCGGTTTCAGTGGAATTTCAAAAGGGATCTCTGTTATCCCCGCTGGTACTCTATCAGATCCTTTAATTTCACATGCCATATTAATCAACTGAATTGGCTGCAGCATAACACATTTATGTAGCTTATACTTTACATCGATAAAACTTTTACCTTAACGGAATTGTAAAATGCTTCTATTATTCCCACATTTTTAGAGCTTACTTGTAAATTGACTATACCTTCCATCGTTAACGTGATTCCTTCATGTTTAAAGTCAGAATTCGAGGATATTGCAATAACACCAGATACATTTTCCTAAAAATGGTACATGTTAATACGTTATGCTTTATTAAGATTAAGATGTAACACATTTTCATGGTATATTTTGTCTGCTCTTTTTAACTTAATATCTAAATTTATGGACATTCTATACGTCGTTATAGTATAATTTTGTTTGGGCTTAATTTTAACCTATGTGCAATGTGACGTTTGACAACAAAAAAATAAATAATTGTTTATGATCAAATTTGACCTACAGATCAATCAAAGTACTAATGTCAAAATTCAGATGTAAAAAATTAGTTATTTGCTAAATAAATTGACAAATAAGTGCACATTTATTTGCAAAGCTTTTAAAAACTATTGCATGCAACTTGAAATATTTATCTTTATATCGTATCGCAGACGAATTTTATTTAAGGCAGGTGGTTCATGGAACACCTCAGTTTGTAGTCTGTGGTACTGAGTAGATCAAACGTGTCAGTTGTCTTGTCATTTGCATTTTATTTGTAAATATACAGAATGCAGCGATATTAATAGCTGTAAATATGAATAAAAAGATTAGTTTTGGAAAAATAAGCTCCAATTTCGGACAGAATGCCGAAAAAATTCAAGCCACGGGAACAATTGGAGTGTTTGGTCCACCAAAAGCTATAGAAGCCGTTGAAGATGACACAGAAGCTCAAGAGATGAAGCAGGTCATGGGTATATCCTCATTTGGTAAAAAAGCGAAAACGTTCGATATAAAAGAAATGATAGCTCAAGTAAAGGCGACCGCTAAAGAAGTTACTAAAAAGCCGGAAGAAGACGAACTTCAGGAAAGCGAAGATGAAAGTGATGACGATGAAGATGATTTTATAGGACCTCCTATTCCTAAAGATTTAGTTCCAAATAATGTAAGCACTATTGTTAAGAAGAAAGTAGAGGGAAGTGATAGTGATAGTGACTCTAATGAAGAAGATACCATTGATGAATTATTCATACCATGCTCTCACGAAGCTCAAATGACGCATGGTTCCAAAGCAGTTACAGCAATCAGTGTTGATCCTAGTGGTGCCCGCCTTGCATCAGGTCTAAACAATTTTTTTTATTATCCAGAAATTATAACGTAAACTTTAAATTTTAGGTTCTGTAGATTATGACGTTAGTTTCTGGGATTTTGCTGGTATGGACTCAAATATGCGAAGTTTTCGCACATTGCAACCAGCAGACAATCATCCTATTCGGGGACTCCACTACTCAAGCACTGGAGATTTACTGTTAGTTATATCGGGGGCAAGCCAAGCAAAAGTGATAGACAGGGATGGTTTTGAGAAACTCGAAACCGTCAAAGGAGATATGTACATTACCGATCAAGCGAGAACTAAAGGCCACACGGCAGGTTTACTAGCAGGATGCTGGAATCCTCTGGTAAAAGAAGAATTTCTAACGACCAGTGCCGACGGGACTGTGAGAACCTGGGACTTTTACGAAGGAGGCAAAAATCACAAGCAAATTATTAAATGTAGAGCGCAGAATGGTCTGAAGGTATCGCCAACCTGCGTCAACTATAACCGAGAAGGAAAAGTGATTTCATGCGGTTGTGCAGATGGATCGCTGCAATTATGGGACTTTAGGAAGAGCTCAGTGGCTCCTGCCATGCAGATTCGAAAGGCGCACCAACCTGGGGAAGTAACGAGTATATGTTTTTCTCATGTAGGTCATAATTTATTGACAAGAAGTTCCGACGAAACAATGAAGCTGTGGGATGTGAGAAATTTTAAACAAGCCGTGAACGAAGTAACTGATCTTTTTACTAGATACGACACCACAGATGCAATTTTCAGCCCCAACGACGCTGTTGTAGCCACTGGAGTTTCACTTAAAAAAGGTGAGTTAATTGAAATTTTTGGTCATTGTTTATGAGTATATTGCAACGCAATTATGTCATAACATCAATCAATTCAACGTATTTTAGAATAATGCAATGTAATCCAGTAATAAGTAATACCGTGCTTAATGCATCTAGTGGATGACTCTCGTAATCAACTTATTATATTTACAGGCGAGAAGATGGGTACCGTGCTCTTCTACGATACAGCGAATTTCCAACTTATTCGGAAAATGCAGGTCACCCAATCTCACACGATAAAACTGTTTTGGCATACGAAACTGAATCAAATTTTTGTCGGTACAGGAAACGGCCTGATCAAGTGTTACTATGACGAGAAACGTAGCTTGAGGGGTGCCACGTTGTGCGCCGTGAAGGTTCATCGCAAAGCCCAACACTCCGAAGTAGTGAGCATGCAGCAAGTAATTACCCCACACGCTTTGCCACTATTCAGACAGGAAAGGAGGAAGACCAGCCGGAAACAGATGGAGAAGGATCGGTTAGATCCTGTGAAGTCTCGCAGGCCAGATCTACCGATCACCTCGGGGCAAGGTGGTAGAGTGGCCTCGAGCGGCGGTACTCTCAGCAGTTACGTTATTAGGAATTTGGGGTTGAGTAAGAGAGTGGACGACGACCAAGACCCAAGGGAGGCTATCCTTAAATACGCTAAAGAAGCGGAGGAGAATCCTTATTGGATCACGCCCGCTTACAGCAAAACGCAACCGCAAGCGTGTACGAGCAAGATAGAAAACGATGAGCCAGAAGCGAAGAAAACCAAAACGGAGTAATGAATTTTAATAAATGTAGATAGAATCTATTAGTTTTTATTTTATTCAATCAAATTAATTTGAATGAGTATCGCGTTACTGCAAGAATAAATAATAGACATTGAGAAAATTTTAATATTTGTGATATACATATAAGTTTATTAAATCATCTATAACTGGATAGTCTTGAATCAATTTAAATAAGATTTATAAAGGCCTTTAATAAAACAGTTATAAAGGTTAACAGTTTTTCGAAACAGGTTAATAAATTCAAAGAAATTTTTAAAATATGTAACATTTACACTAAACTGTTGACATTATCCATATTTAAGAAAAACAGAAAGTTGAGTTTCTAGACCACTATAAGTATTGAGGTTAAGTTCGAAGCATAGACCTACTCCATATCTCTTGGTGTATACAAAAGAACTACTAAACAGAGTGGAGCAGAAACCTAGAAAATAGGTTTATGCTTCACTTCACTGTACTGTGTGAAGTCTGAAGGGAATGAGAGTAGATACACATACACAAATGACAAGTTACTCATATGTAGATAAAGTAAAATCAACCAATAGCAGGGCCAAATCATTTTTAAAATGAACTAAACCAGTTAACTATACATTTGAGGAGAATTGATGTAAATATAACTAGGTGATAAGTATAATATATATAATCCTTTCGACTTATCTGATCTATTGCAGTGCACACTGAAAATAGTTTCATTGTTTGTTATTTTAAATTGATACTACAGGATGAAAATATACTTATCGTATACCAAGTGCAAATGCTAGTAAATGCTTACGACCTGATCAACTCCATATAAAAAAAATACGAGTTGATATAAACTATCTATTATGTGTAAAATCAGACCGTTATCGCATATATTTTTTATTTTAAATTTTGAAATAAAATGGTAGGTAACAGAAATTTTTAATTAGACTTTAATTAACTGGAAGAAATTGAAGTCTGAGATACCAGCTACACCTGAATGATATCTAAAATAATAAAAATATTTAAGTAGTTTGTATAAAAAATGTTTTACATCTCTATAATCATCGCAGCAGCTGCCGTCTATCCAGTAAAAAGTGTATAATAGTTTCCTTATGTTTAAGAAAAAATTGGTCTCTGGTAATTTTTGACAATCACTATTACAGCAAAGAAATATGTTTTTATATAAAGGTGACAAAGGGAATAGAAAACCAAACAAACTGCTTTTATTTTATCAAATCTTCCACCCTGTATAAATCCGTGCTAAGTTTCCCACAAAAATTCAACAATTAATAAATTTATGAAACACAAACAATAGTCAACCCTCTCAAATGAGAGTAGGATGCACATATAAACATTGTAAATATCGTCTTAAATATATTTTTAAAATACACAAAGAATTCTAACAGATATAAGAAATATATTCATTTTGCAATAAATAAAATTTTACATTTTTATTTAGTACCGTACAGGAATGAATCAAGTATCCTAGTAAAAACCGCGAGCGCGGCCGCGTTTAAAACCCGTTCATTCACTGTACACCCACCAGTCCTTCTCGTAGCCCTCGTGCACGTGATCCAACAACGCCATCCGCCTCCCATCACAGTATCGGTACTTGTCTTGCACCTTTTGTTTAATATCTATGAGGTTCTCCTGGGTGATGTCCCTCTCCAGGTACTCGCTCAGGAGTTCCGTCGCCCTCTCTAGATCTTTTTGGTTATCTTCGAATATCACAGACTGGTTATTTTTTTTTAGGTAGTACGCAAACACATACGTGTACATCAACGTCTGGCGGCACTGGCACAGTATATCCACTGCCTTCTTCAGGAACTGAACCTCGATCCAGCTCATGTTGTGCTGCTGCATCTCCTCCATCTTATCCTTGACCGACGCGTACAGTTTGTGCTCGAACTTCAAGGACTGCATATGGTTCATGTAACGGTTGCAGTAGAAGAGGTATCGCTGCAGAGCAGCCCTCGACTTTTCTTGAGCGTCTCTCGCGGCTTTAGCCTCGTCTTCGTCGTATCTGTTGCAGTTGTACCAGGAGCTGCCGTGGGGCTCCCAGGGGCCCAGACACACCCAGCAAAAGTCGGCTTTGCAGTTCTGATTCTTGCAGACCATGTGGTTGCACCCACCGTCCTTCTCTATAGTGGCGTTGCATTTGGGGCACTCTTTCGTATTGGCCGCTATCCAATTTGACGTTTCTGAGTCGTCGTCACATTTCTTTTGCCACTTTTTAAGGAGGGCGCACTTTACAGGGTCGTGCCAATTTTCTCCACAAGCAAAGCAGAATACGTGAGCGCAACGGCAAGCTACTGGTTTGGCTTCGACATAGGAAACCTGAAAACGTAAAATTATTTCATTAGCGGACCAAATTCAAGGTGGATGCCTACCTAAATACGTACTTTTATAGCATAACTACAGTCTGGACTAGGACACCATCTAAGCAGACGATTGCACTCTACGAAGCTGTTCGTAATGAGATGCTGATACTTTAGCTTAACCCTGGGGTCTTTCAACAGTCGCATGGCGGTTTGATCATCTACAAGGATAGGACAATTGTGAGCGGCACAAGCTATCGTTTGTCCGACCCCCTCCTCCATGATTTTTGTTGTTAGGTACTCATTCCAACATTGATAGCAAAATCTGTGTCCGCATTCCAGGCCGGTCATTTGTGCCGGTGGGAAAACCATAAAGCAAATATCACATTCTTCGGTGCCCAATACTTTTAGAGACAACTTTGGCTTAACTACGTTAACTTTCTTGAAAGGGTTGATAACGTGCGCTTCACGAAATAACTCATCTTGGTTTCCATCGAAAAATTTCTCCATTAGCTTCTCCTTGTCCCAGTTAAAATAGTTTAGCAATATCCTAGTTGTAGTAGAGGGTATTTGGACGACTGTATTAACTTCCTTGATACAGTCGATCATGTGCTGAACTATGTCATCGGTGGACAGTACTTCGTACTGGTATTCTTCATCGTAACACTGGAGTTCTCTGTGGCTATTATCTACCTCTATGGCGAAATCAACATCGTCGCCACTAGTCTCGTTACCAGAATCGTCGTAAAGGGTATCATCGTCGACGTTCATCGTTTTGTATCAATCCAACATTTAAATGTTGCCTTGCAAGTAAGCGAGATTTTTCGGAACTATGACACTGTCTGATTTAGACAAATTATATTAAACGCCAAATTGTTTTGTTTTCATTTCCACCACTCACGTCTCACATGTTTCCAAAAAATCAGCTGTCAGTTTTTGTGACACATACGGGTGCGTTTGTCTCTTTACTCTGGATTACTCTCGGTAACTGAACTATTTAAAAAGAACGAAGAGTTTTGTAACGTGCTGAAAGAGATTATTCATTTCGTGTCACGTATATCATATAATTACTTTATAAATTTTTCTTTAGATGTGAGAAGATTTCCATTTATAAAAAAATCGAAATTTAACTTTCGTAAAACTTTGATGTTCTCAAACCATTCTTATGATTTCGGTACGCACTCATTTTTTCGACTAATAAATTGCCAATTGCATGGAAGATAATTTATGAGTGACAACCAATACAAATTGGAGATTTTACCGCCAAAATCATACCAAAATAAACATTAAAACTTAACCTTTATTACAAACATTTTGAAACATAAATAAATAAAAATGTCCTGTATTTTTAATTGTGATAAAAATAAATCTGAAAATATTTTTAATCATTTTCGAAGAATATTTACAACGAATTCCAAAGAACAGAATGAAATCTCTGAAATATATATTGGAAAACATGTTTACGAAAAACATGTTATGATAGAAGAAATTGATGTAGCTATAAGAATAGCGCAAACAGAATGGTACCAGTTACAAAGTGTGATATTGTATGAAAACGTTTTATCATTTGCCGAACTGATTTATTCTAGAGAGGTACTGAATGACACATTTCTTGCTATTTCAGAATCTCTTCAGTTATGCAACTGCTGCGAACAAAAATTGAGGTATATAGCATTAGTTACGAAAGCATTAGATAGTTTTTCGAACACTGTAGTGCCCATAACAAAATTTCCAAATGAAATGCTAGCAAAAATCTCTTCCTCGGCAACAAGTGATACAAAATGTCCTATATATCAGTATTTCCATTCATTTTTAGATGTCCAGTATCATCTACTCACTCTAGAATATATTTGTGGTGAACCTGAAGATAAACTGCAAAGGAGGATAGCATTAGTGATGAAAGACGTAATAACGGTAATTAAGACGAATTATAAAAGACAGAGTATACAAAGTCGACAATCTTTTTTATGTAGTTGCATTAAGAAATATTGGTTAGTACTGCAAGTTTTTACTGAAAAAGTTGGTAACGATAAAAATTGGTTTTGGACTATTTTCAATAACGTGTTAGAAAATGAAGATCCAATATTTACGTTATGGTTACTTAAAGATGTAGCTAGTTTACAGACAGATAGCACTGTGTTTTTAAATGAAGGTAACAAAACCGACCGAGTTGTACCTAATTACAGCCTGTTGGAAAGTAAACTTAAAGTGGTACTATCAAATGCAGGATCGGACACTTCTTTGGAATGTTTTCGAATTATTGAACCACTTCTCTGTGATATTTGGTTGACTAAAGCTAGAATCGAAGTTTTCCAAATAATATGGGACCACTACAGCAAACGACTAAATATTTCTAACAAAAAACCACCACAGAAGGCGTTACAGTTTAACGAAATAATAGATTCCGTACTTTGCTCGCCTAGAGACTGTAATGAAGATTTTGAGTTGTTTGTGGGGATGCTCATTTTACATTTAAAAGAGTACCCTTTTCATTGGGGCAAAATGAAGGGACGCATTTATTCCCAACTAGGTCCAAATAAAGTTAAAGATCTTAACGAAATTGGCGTTACACATATCATGATTCTGTTCCTGTCTTTAGCTAGTATTAATTTCAACGAGCTGTCTAAAAAAGTGATATCCATTTTGGAAAGCTTACCGATGGAAAAAAGAAACACGCACTACGTTTGGAATATTTATACAGTATTTGTAAGTATATAATTTAAAGTAAATGTGAAAACTTTAGTTAGGTATATATTTAAAGCTACCTTCAGAGAATGACGTAATGTTGCCAGCAACACGAAGTCATGTGATTTTCAGCCAATGAAATTAATTGTATTCTAACTTCCAACTTCAACTATGCAGCGGTGTGGATGTTGCCATCAACACTACATTGTTCTCTGAAGGAGGTTTTAATGCTAGACTACATCAACCTTAGGAATAAAAGCACTAGATGGCAGCACTCCTTTAAAATCCCTATCACCCTAATTTATACTATAAACAATATTATTGTCGAACAATAATGACATAAATAAAGCTGTGATCATTTCATATTGTTTCAGATAATTAGGCATGTGCTGGAGGGTCACGATCTTGAAACCGCTATTCCCTACATGCTACAAATGCTTCATGATGCGATGAACGATCAAAAACTGTTCCGCCACATCAAAGACTTTGTGGAAAACTTCGAACATATAATAAATTACAGTACAAGTTACCAGCTACATCAGTGGCTTCTTATAGACAAGTGGCTTCCTAAATATATGTCTGTATGTTACCATTCCGACTTAAAAATGGCTCTAAATGTGTTGCTATCTACTTTAGACAAGGTTAGCAACACCGATTCATGGTCCTTGTGGGAACCATCATTTAAAGACCACGTCTACCCCAGCCTTAAGCAAATAGCAAGTGCTGCAACCACTCCAGATACGGTGGGAAAAATCGCGGGGAAATTATGCCTTCTCATACCTAGTATAACAAATGACGCCTTCAGTTTCTTTAACAGCGAAATGATACCTCCCAGAGTCTCTTGTCAATTCCTCGACGAAGTCTTAGCTGACTTTCCGAACAGTTTTATTTTAACCACGTCCCAAGAGTCCATGGTACTGCAGTCGTGGATGAAGATCTGTCTCCTAACCACGGACTTATACGAAGATTTAACGTCAAACGTTTTGAAGTTAGATTGCTTCCCTGCTACGCTGAAGATGCATGTCAGCGCTTCTCGCGATCCCGTCTATGCCTTCATTGAATACCTTGGTAGTGACATTAAACAACACCTTCATTCAAACAGTATGATAAAATTATGCGAGACCTGTTTTGGGCAGATAGACAAGTGGTTAGGGCAGTACTTAGCGCAACCAGATGATGAGACTGTGGTGTTTCGCGTGTACACTTGTATATCGTTAGCTTTTTTACATTGCGGACCTTTGCTGTACGATCGTAACAAAAGTACGTCCCCCTTGACCAAGTTAGTGCAAACGTTGTTGTTACCCACTGATTTTCTAATAGGGAAAAAGGTTCCGTATGCTTGGGTCTTGAATGCCGTGAAGAAAACGTGGCATATCTTCTTCGAGGCGATTGTGAAATTAAACAGCGACATGGATACGTTTCTAGAGAGAACACTCAGGGATATGATCTTGAAATATATGCAATACTTTTCTACAGCCGACTCCCCAATAATCAAGTGCTTGGAAAACATCTCCACAGCCCCGATACTCCTGGATAAAATATCGATTTCGTATTTGAAACACCCTGTGAAGGAATCTGATGCTAACACTTTGAAAGTCTTGAAAATAATCAGCGATTTCGTTCAAAGCACCACCTCTTTACCACTCATGAAACTGATTATAAATAAGTGCCTGTATGGACTGTTCGAGATCGTTATATTTCACGCACAACGAAACGTGGCGTTGAGCGTCATCAAAGTGTTGACCTGTTCCCCTCTGTACCCCCAAGTTAGGGAGGATTTCAAAAATTCGATGATTACCGTTACGGAGAAACATCTAGCGTTCAACACAATCAACTATTTCCAGTTAATGTACATACTGGCAAAGTTCATTCCAGCAGATGTGAAGCATTTATTGGGAAATATAAAGCAACAGATTACGAACGTGGAGAGAATGCGAGGCGTTGGTTTCGATAAAAACTTGAGAACGCAGTTCGAGAAGTTGGAGAGTGCTGTGGAACCTCCTAAATGATTTATTTGTAATAAAATATATATTTATATAAAAGAGCTTTATTATTTACTAAAGATAACACATGAATATAAGTAAAACTATTTTTATACCGGTTTGTAACTTGCTCTCAATTGCTGTATAACTTACCCTCGTATAAAACATATTTTTTTACTAAAACCAATTATGAATATTTACCTTAAATCTAATTCATCGAATGTATCGAAAGTTGTATGATCGCCTCATAGTCGATTCTGCTGTGTTTAGCGATTGTAGCACGTGCATTTCAAGTCTGGCTTGCTCGTTAGAAAGTAGAATTTCAATTTTACGATCCAAACGGCTTAAACGGAGAAGAATGGAATTTAAAGTGATTTTATTTAACATGCGAGTACAAAACATTTTGTAAAATTTGTATTACCTGGCCTAAATAATTCCTATATTTATGTTATTTTTAAATTCGTTATTCTAGAGAGGTGCTGAATGGTACTTTTCTTGCTGTTTCAGAATGTAATCAGTTATGCAACTGCTCCAGGCACAACTTGAGGTATATAGCATCAGTTACGAAAGCATTAGATAAACTACAAAGGAGAAAGACGAATTGCAGAAGACAGAGTATACAAAATCGACAATCTTTTTTATGTAGTTGCATTAAGAAATATTAGCTAGTATTACAGGTCTTTTCTGAAAAAGTTGGTAGTAATAAAAATTGGTTTTGGAGTATTTTCAATAACGTGTTAGAAAATGAAGATCCAATATTTACGTTATGGTTACTTAAAGACGCAGCTAGTTTACAGTCAGATAGCACTCGGTTTTTAGATGATGGTAACGGAAGTGACAGAGTTGCCTAATTACAATCTGTTGTAAGTAAATTAAAAGTGGTATTATCAAATATAGGATCGGGCACCTTTTGAGAAATTTTTCGAATTGTTGAAACACTTCTCTGTGATATTTGGTCAAGTAAAGCTAGAATCGAAGTTTTTCAAATAATATGGGACCACTACAGCAAACGACTAAATATTTCTAACAAAGAACCACAACAAAAGGCATTACAGTTTAATCGAAATAATAGACACCATACTTTGCTCACCTAGAGATTGTAATGAGGACTTTGAGGTGTTTGTGGGGATGCTCGTCTTACATTTAAAAGAGTACCCTTTCCATGGGGGCAAAATAAAGGGACACATTTATTCAAATCTAGGTCCAAACAAAGTTAAAGATCTTAACGAAATTGGTGTTACACATGAATCTGTGTCTGTCTTTATCTAGTATTAATTTCAATGAGCTTTCTAAAAAATAATATCTATTTTAGAAAGCTTACCAATGGAAAAAAGAAATAAGTAGCACATTTGGAGTGTTTATACAGTAAATGTAATTATATATATAATTTTATGGTTATTTATGCAACAAGTGCAAAAAGTAAATGTTTATTTTCCAACGAGGCTATTAGGCCAAGTTGGACAACACGTCGAGTGCTATAAACACTTTTTGTACGAGTTGCATACAATATTTTTTCTACGTTCATGCAAAAACCAAAAAATATTTTATTTGTAATTCAGTTGATATTCAGAGGAGGCATTTTTTAGTAAATTCATAACCAAATATGTAATAAATATGATTGAAAATAATATAAAATATGCAATTGTTTAAAATGTAACACAATCTCACAGAAAATGGACTAAATATGGCGTCGATTTGAACGTTTAATGTTTGCATGATCACAAAATGTTGTATATACTCGCGACAAGAATTCAGACGTCTTACGTCATACGAACAAATGAATAATTCATTATATTTTCATCAAAATTGCCACTGATAGTAATAAAACTATATACTACACTAAAAGTTTGCATTATATATTGCACTAAATTGCAAAAAATAGTTGTTGTTAACGCGACCAAATATCGAAAATTACGTTGACAATAAAAACAAATGTGTAACGTCAGCCGTGAAGTAAGACATTTGAATTCTTGACACGAGTATAGTATAGTAGCACAAATGAGTGCAATAAAATTTTTATATAAATAAGTGCTTGTACTAACTATTCAATTATTTCTCACGCATAACAAAATGTGGTATTGAGCATCAACAAAGTGTTGACGTGTTGCGTCAAGTTAGGGAGAATTTCAGAAATTCTATTATTCTGTTACCGAGAAACATCTAGCATTCAACACGATCAACTACTTCCAGTTGGTGTACATTCCAGTAAAGTTCATTCCGGCTGACAAAGAATTTATTGGGAAATATAAAGCAACAGATATCGAACATACAGATGATGTAATATGTTCCTGTCGATAAGAACATGAGAACGCAGTTCGAGAAGTTAGAGGGCACTGTGGAAGATTTATTTGCAATAAAACATAAATTTACACAAAAAAGCTTTAATATTTACGAAAGATAACACATGAATACAACTAAAACTATCAATTAAACCGGTTTGTAATCTAACTTGCTCTCCAATTTCTTGTTGTCGGCCACCTTTCGAACGGCTTTCATGAAATCTTCCTGTATAACGTACTCCCTCTCGGATCGGATCGCAAACAGTCCAGCTTCCGTACAAACATTTCTAAAACACACATTTGTTTAAATAAAATCAACAACGACCAAACTTAATCATCAGTTACCTTAAATCGGCTCCATTAAATGTATCGGAAAGCTTTACGATTGCTTCATAGTCGATTTCGCCGTGTTTAGCGATCGGTAGTGCGTGGATTTTGAGAATTTCAAGTCTGGCTTGCTCGTTAGGAAGTGGAATTTCGATTTTACGATCCAAACGGCCTGGACGGAGAAGGGCGGGGTCTAGAGTGTCCGGTCTGTTCGTAGCCATTATCATTTTGACCTGAAAGTGGTTTTATTTAATTTCCCACCACAAAAATTTTATAAAATTCATATTACTTGTCCTAAAGAATCGAAGCCGTCCATCTGGTTCAATAATTCCATCAGCGTACGCTGGATTTCCCTGTCGGCTGAAGTTCCCTCAGAAAAACGACGGCCACCTAACAAACGCATTGTATAAAATTCATTTTTAGAATTACTAGCCAATATTTACCAATGGCGTCAATTTCATCCATAAAAATAATGCATGGTTGGTGATCTTTGGCATAATTGAACATTTCTCTGATAAGTCTAGCCGATTCTCCAATATATTTGTCTACGATTGCACTGGAAACCACTTTAAGGAAGTTTGCATCTAACTGAGAGGCCACGGCTCTTGCCAAAAGTGTTTTGCCTGTTCCAGGAGGCCCGTACAACAAACATCCTAAAAAATTTGCCTTTTACACTAAAAACCCCTCATTTAATATTTAAGTATTAATACATATGTTTAGGTCCTTGTTAAAGTGATGATTTAGCAATATTTCATAAAAAATTAAGGTTATAAACTTGTATACCTTTGGGTGGCGTAATGCCAACACGCATAAACAACTCCGGATTAAGAAGGGGTAGTTCAATAACCTCTCGTAATTCTCTAATTTGTTCGGACAAACCACCGATAGCAGAATAGGTAACATCTCCTGGATCTTCATGACTCATGTTATACACAAGAGGATCTACTTCCCTGGGCAGATATCGCATAATAGTTAAAGTTGTCATGTCTAAAGCTACACGTGTACCAGCCTTTAATTTAGCTTTATCTAATTGGCGACGGCAGCCCACAACGTAACGAGGCCCATTTGTTGCTTTAACAATAACTGTAAATAAGAGTTTTTAAGAACTAGCAATTTAGATTAGGCTTACAAAATCTTACACTTTTCTTCCGTTAGCTGCTTTAAGACTTCTCCCACGATCTGCCCCATGCTCTGCAAAGCTTTTAAATCATTTTCGGATTTATCGTATTGCTTTGTCAGATCTTTCAGTTGTTCTCGCACTGAAAATATATAAAAATGCATCTTTTATGTTTAGCAGAACACAATGGTAACTTACTTTCTTTCAAACGCGACTCTACTTCCTTATGCTCCAACAATTTCTTTCGGTACTCTTGAAGGCCCTTTTCTCTTTCAGGCTCCATTTGCGACATATTATTCTTTACTTACTTTAATTTATATTCTTTAACCAAACACACAAGTTGCCACAAAAACTCAAGATGACAGTAGGTGTAGGAGATGACTGGCAGAAGAAACGACAAATTGTTGACAGCTGTGTTTTTTTTGACAGGTCAGTGTCACATTAGCAGTTTTCTTTTGCTCTCAGCTTTGAATCATGATCACTGAATCAGGATCAGACAAACAGGAACTAGATCCTTAAATCCAATTTTGAAGAGAACAGTATTTCAGCTGTTTATTTATTGTTGAATGTTGACGTTTGCCACCATAACCAAATTAACTAATTCAGTAAAATAAATTTAATAAAAATTGAAATAAAAAAATTATGGATTTTACCCTTAAACACATGTTACTGGTTAGTAGTTAGTTAAGAATTTCAGCTTTCTGAAATTACTTTGTAAGTATTACCAGGTACTATACCTATTCAACAAATTTTATTGTTTTATAGTCTGAGTTAATTCAAACTGAAACGCCTTTCAGTAGCAGCTTGTCCAGCTCAATTAACAAAAATAGTAACTATCTTGAGAAAAAAGAAACCAAAATCACCACAATTTTAAGGTTATGTTAAATATACGATCGTGATCAAAAGTTCGAATCACAGTAAAAGTTTGATTCATAGGGGAAAGAGGATTACCGATCCTGATCATATAATCTGACATGATCCGGAAACAACAAAACAACTATGAACATGATCTTGGGATCATAGCGCGTTTAGATCCGATAACGGCAACCGAAAGAAAGCAGCTATTTTCGAATTGTCATTTAATAAAATGACGGTGCCAACTTAAAAATGAAATCATAGATTATGAAAAACAATTTACCGTCCATAATTTTAGCACAAATAGTACTTTTCATTATTAACGGAACGTTCTCTAGTACAATACAGAACCACAGTATACATGTTACAGATTTCAGTTTTTGTTGTTCTTTTCGTAAAAATTATACACATATTTACAACCAACCAAGATTTTAAGGTTAACTTTTGTTGACATCATTTTTAAGTCAGTCGCCCTGTTGTCTGTGCAATCACCGTTGGCAACAACACGTTTTTTTCTAGGTTTGTGGTTAAAATGTAAATGTGCGGACCAATCACGACGTGGGCGGGGTGTTGTACAATTTAAAATATTTTATCCATTTATCACTTTATAATCTGATTTTTATCCATACATATGAACTAAAGTTCAACCAGACATAAGCTGTTTTTTTGCGACGAACTGTGTTCAACCCGGTTCAAAACATTATATTTTTGCGTTGAACCAGTGACGTTACACACGTCGCTGGTTAAACCCACATAACAAGTTTATGATTTTGTGAATCTTTAACTATTAAAAGTAATGTCAAATTAATTAATTAATAATTAATACAAATAAAAGGATAAAAATTTGACAACTGAGATAAATACGAAAATGAATAATTAATAAAAGAATAGATACTGCTGATCTGCAACAATGAAAAATTATAGAAAACGTAATGCAAATAGTTAATAAAATCATACTGCTGATATACAGCGTGTTCCAGGAGGTGATGTACGTATTTCAGTATGTTATTCTAATTCAATTTTAAGCAAAAATTTCCTATGAACTTTGGCCTGGAAACGCTTCGTTTAGGATATACAGGATGTCAAATTTAAAAAAATTAATTACATTTTCTTTATTAATTCTCGAATTAAATTCATGAAATTTTGTATGCGAAGATTTCTTGGGACAGGAAATTCATATTATATGGACGATTAGTTGTATCCCAGATGATGCCACAAGCAACCATTAGGATCCTTTTAAATTGTTTCAACTTTCAGAATAGAAAAACATTTCCCCCTACCTTTTCTACTTAAGAAATGTACGCCTTTATTGAAGTCTCTATAGGAGCAGTGCCGTTTCCGTTCAAAACTCATCCAAAGATGATTCATGCAAATTATGTCTATCAGCCAAGGTTTTATATATATGAAGATATAACAATTCAGTAGTAGACAAATTTATTAATAAATAAAAATTTGTTCGTTTTTCTTAAATTCTCAAATAACATAGTCTCTTTAAATTATAATAAAGCAATTATTCAAAAGATGTACTGTTTATATGCCCAATAAAGGAACTAATGAAAACAATCATTTATCTTTTAATTATTAATTAGTAATTATGTGGAATTTAAAATATGCCGCCGTTTTTTGCAGTAAGCCGAAAAAGAACTATAGATATAAGTTGCCAGACTTATTCTGTTTTCATAGAAGTGGCTCTGTTGATAAAAAAAAAATTCTTGAAAACTAACAACCAAGAAGGCTAGAAGGAAACCGAGTTTAGTGTTAGATTCGACTGGTCCGATATAGCTTGTAGTTTTAAAAAAAATAAAAATAGTAGTAGGATTTGCAATTTTGAGAAAGGTCAAAGTAAATTTTTGTTTAAAATTACAAATATCATCACGCTTTTATACAAGTCATTTTTCTTGTAAAGTGCTGTACTTTACGGCAATGAAACAAGAAATCCATTTCGGCTGAATAAAAAAAATTATTTCGAACAGCAAAAATTTTGATAAGGGTGCAAAAGTTATACAGGGTGTCCCAAAATTAGCCTGCCAAAAATTAACTGTGGATTCTACGATCAAAAATAAGAAAAAAAAAGTTATATAGTCATAAGTCCGTAGACGCCCCCTAACGGAGATATGATCCCTTAAATGGGGACCTCCAAATTTGATTTTTCTCAAATATTTCCAAAAGGGATCAAGATAAAGTAATCAAATTTGAAACTGAGTATCACAATTAGATTCCGAATCTAATGTTCTGAAAATAATTCCTCATAATTGGTCATATACGTGCCAAACTAGGGGGTCAGTGAGTAAATATTGCTCTAACTTTCTTGTATCTCAAGATTTTAGTTCGGATCAATTATTAGATTATGAGAAAGTAATAAGGTTAAATAACTAAGAAAATTGAGGTTATGTGCAGATTCATAAACAGTTTTATACATAAAATTTTATTATGCAAAATAGTTTATAATATATGTTTCTAATTTATGTATACGTGGTAAATAAATACCTACGGTTTACAAAGAACAGTATAATATTTAACACAGTTAAAAGAAGACAAATATATACTAACTTTTGCTTACATTGTTGTACATATTATTTAAGAATACATTTATTTATAGTAAATATGCTCTTCGAGAGTAGTTTAATTTTAATAAACAATTATTTGTGGTCATATAACTGTGCGTAAATATACAGAATGTCCAGAAATTAATGGGAGACAGAGCAAGAGTAGTGTCCTGATGACAAAATAATGTGTTTAGCCAAACTTACCTTTGTTCAAAAGTTGTTGGTAGAAAAAGATATAGGGTGTCATGTTAAAATTTTATGTTCGACATTTGTAAATATATCTTTTTAAAAAATCGAAATATTTGCAAACATTTTGAATATAGGATGTCAATGTTAAAATTTTATTTTCGACATTTGTAAATATATCTTTTTAAAAAATAGAAATATTTGCAAACATTTTGTAGACAGAGGTTTTTTAAGGTAGGAAATTCAAATTTGTGTCTAATTTTGACGTCACTGGCAGAGAGCGCCACTCATTGCAGATCAGGCGTGCTATTTTCAGAACCTCTTTTGGTTCTATATTTTTTATGATTTCTATGGCTCTGTCCCATTATTAATGAATCACCCTGTAGATATCTTAATTGCCGCCCTAAGTTATGTACAACGCGTGTAAACTAAGTTTTAAAAAATTTAAACACAACCTGAGAGTAAAAACAATACATAAAATACTAACCTATGAGGGTGGGACTTTAAATACAGAAAGTAGCAAAAATTTCACCATAGTCTGCTAAATCGCAGCAGCCGACTTTACAAAGCCGTCGCGATTTAGCAGACAATTTGACCTACTAGAACGTCTGAAGTGCAGTGTTCTTTGTTTGGGGGGTTCCCATGAATGAATATATTTTATTCAATTTTGACATTTGACATTGACAGTTGTTTAACTTTTAACTGCTTTATTGTATATAGCGTGCTATTCGTCATAGATCATTGGACGTAAAAAAAACTATTCGTGATTTAAATGTAAAATAAACAAACAGAAAAATGAAGATTTTCTTTCAAAGTTAAGTGAAAATTATATCACATTTGAGTGAACTAAGAAAAAAGGACAGCCCCCCATAGGCGGTCTTTCCCCATTGTGATAAAACAAAATAAGACTAGATCAACAAGACTAATACACATTTGAGTAGATTTAAATTTAAATACAAGTATTGTAATTTTAAACGGATGATGAACTGTAACTGTAACCGTGCTGACAAATATAATTAAAATTTAAAAGATTAACAAAAGAAATTAAAATAGATAACAACTATGTAAATAAAACAAAAACAACTGCACAAATGAAATTTCTATAATAAATTTATATTTATTTATCACTGTAGCATTACTATTTTAGTAACTTAAATAAATCGGAGTTTTTAAATTTTTAATATAGAGGAATATGAAGCAGTGATATATATTCTTTAGTACAGTTTTTCATGTGTTTTTGCTGTTCGACAAATATTGATGTTTAGGTATTTTTATTAAGTCATAATAAATAGCATTTTGAGGGAATATTATTGATTGTTTTTATATAACAGTAAATTTCAGAAAGCACAAATAATAGATTGTCGAATATTTTGCACATCAAGTAGATGTTTTATTTCCCATTAAATTAATGGAACCCAAAAATTTAACGCCGGCTATTAGCGGAGCGAATTAGAGTATATACAGGCCGTCTTACAGTGACAGCCCATTAGAACATTTCAGAGACTACTTTGATTTCAATTTTAAAAATTTAGGCGTAATTTTCAGGAGTATTCTCTTTAAATAAAATAATACCATTCTTGTAGTTCTTCTGGTTTAACCGGAAGCCGCCATCTACTTGCTTCTTTTAAATTAAACACCCTGTATGTTTTTGCATATTTGGACTCTAAGCGTAATTTTATGGAGACTTATCAAGTTTCTTTGTATATATCTCTAATGGTCTTCGAGATATTTCATTTCTATCAAAAAAAGTTGCTTTTTGAGAGCAGATTTTTTGATTAAATATACAGGATGTTAGAAAAAACAAGTATTGGGGATTTGAAATTAAGCAAATTCGACAATAAATTTTCACCACTGTGGAAAATTTTATCTTTTAAATATCAATACTTCAGATAGTACGATATAAACATTAGTCAATTTTGAATTGAATTATCTCGAAAACCATTAAAGATAGATATAAGCAAGCTTGATAAAAGTCCGCCTAAAATTACGTGTACAATCCTAATATGCAAAAATATACAGGGTGTTCCATTTAAAACAAGCAAATACTCCCGAAAACCCCAAATCCTAAATTTTCAAAATTGAAATCGAAGTAGTCTCTGGAATATTCTAATGGTCCGTCACTGCAAGACAGTTTGTACATACATTTTATAAACATTTAAGAAAATAACTATTGCAAAGTGTCTATAAAATTAATACAGGTACGCAAAACCAAAATGTATGCGGTATTTTTAATTATTAGTTTTTACAAACATTGATTTAGATATCCAGTCTAGTTAACAACTGTAAAAACAGCAAAACTAATATATGAAATAATCAAAAATACCCCATAGTAATCAGATCTGTCTAACGATGTCTTAAACTCGGTAGGAATTAAGAAGTGGTTAACCTCTAATAAAAAAGACACCGTCGCCTTTCCTTCCTAAATAGGAAGGCCAACTCTGATCGCTCTTAGGTAAAAATTTAACACACCTCTCATTCCTATTTACACTTGAGCAATCGCATTCTATTCTTAATCTGTACACAGTCATTTGGCCCAATCGGAGCTGAAACAGCTGGCGAAAATAGGCAATGTCGTTCTTAAAATTGGTTTGTTCGGCTAAACATTCCCTTTTATACATTGCCCTTTGATCTTTCTCCATTGTTTTCGGATACTCGTGTCCCTGGTCTGCAATCGTAGAATATCAATAATGAAATTTGTAAAACAAGTTCATATTTATGCAGGGTGTAACAAAAAGCAGTCATCCCATTAACTGTGCATTTTTAACGACAAAATATGATGATTTGATCCTACTTACAAATAAAGATGATTCAGTCATAATGCCATTAATTTTTCCACATATTCAGAATGCTTAATACAGAGAAAATGGGAACAAAAATGTTTACTCGTCCTCAAGAGAGGTCAAGATTAGGATTGCCGGATTGTTTATCACTGAATATGTCTTGGACTGTTTTCTAGTGACAGCACAAGGGTTTTTTGTGTTACTATCAGTATTTAAATACACAGTTATCACAAAAAAAATAGTTTTAAAACTTCAACACCCCCTATCTTTTAAGGGAGGCATTTTGTATGTAAGTAAGTAGGGATCAATCACCATATAATGTAGTTAAAAATACCCAGTTAATGGGATGACCTGCTTTTTTGTTACACCTTGCAAAAACAAATAAAATGTCGAAATTTTTCACTCACCTTCTGATTTTTGTAATAGTTTTTCTTCCACACACTCGCTTATGTCTTGTTTCAATAAAACGTCCTCTTCTAAAATAGCTGGCTGCCAGTAAGTAATGAAAACGACGTCTATAGCATTTGTATTGTTTGAAATGTTGAAAGGATTTACTACGGCACCTGAAAATAATCTTACTTGGAAAAATGCGTTTAATTGGAATCACATCATCGTCCAAAGTTATTTTGATAAGTCTATTTCTTTGACGTGGTCGGATATACCGGCATTTTATGTTGCAAGTCGTAAACACCCCCAGAGAGTTATGACCAGTTGTACACCAAGTTTTATTGATTAGCACATACAAAGGGTTTTTTCTTCACTTACCAAAATATATATGTTGGGAAGTGAAGTGAAGTTATATATTTGTTTGACTATACATATATTCTGCTGCTGTCATTAGGATCGGTTTCCCAAGACAAAGCCTACTTGTGTTAGTGGCAAAACATTCATTATATTAGCAATAGTTGGAAGCCACGATAAAATTATATATCACAA
Source organism: Monochamus alternatus (assembly GCA_037114965.1). Classification (NCBI taxonomy): domain Eukaryota; kingdom Metazoa; phylum Arthropoda; class Insecta; order Coleoptera; family Cerambycidae; genus Monochamus; species Monochamus alternatus. The sequence goes on along the minus strand of CM073426.1, from coordinate 3,448,139 downwards.
TATTTTTTAAATATACTTATTAAATCATTTGTAACTTTTTTCGGAAGCACTGTCAACTTATTAGAATATCTTTAGACGATGATCAGACGTTACATTTTATGGCGCCATCTATGGTTAGTTTAAACTTAGATTGAACAAAAAACATTCTAAGATGCACTTTTAACATACTTATTACTTACCCACAGATGTAATTTTAGTGACACTATCAAAAGTGTAGTTCACTTCCCTCTTCCCTCTATAATTCCCACTCTCCCAATCCTGTATCTCCTTCTCGGATTCCAAGTCCCAAAGATTCAGTGAACTGTTACGTAAAGCCTCCTTTTCTTCTGCTATAACCCTCTGTATCTCCTCGTTCTCTTTCATCTTGTCGTTGTGAGCGTTGATGTCCCTCTGCTCGAATTTCGACTTCCTCAACCGTCTCTCCTCGTTCTTCAAGAAAGTATCCTTCAAAATTTCCGTCGGTATGTTGTTTATATCATGGAAGAGCCTGTTTCTGGCCAAACGGACGTTTTTGTAGTCGTATATGCCGTAGTGTTTATCTGATAAATTCTTCTTTTTCGTACCGGATTTTGATTTTCCTTTTTGGTCCTCTTTGGAATTTAGGTCCGATTTATCAGAGGAGTCGGTTTTCTTCTCTTTGCTTCTCGGGTCACGGTTGCCCATCTTCTGAGTAGTTTCGTCGATGAGCAAGTGTTTTTGATTGTATGGAATTGTATCGTCGATGGGATAATTATTAAATTCGGGTTCCAGACCGTCTAAGTCGTTCAGTGCATTCGGTGGTTGATTTTGTGACCAATCGTAGTCTGTGTTTGACATTGTACCATCCTAAAATGAAAAATTATTGAGATATAAAAAAAACGAGTAGATATTTCCATACTTGATCTTCGACAATGGGATTGTTCATCTCCGACGGTCCATAGTCTTTGACAATGCCAGTTCGACCGTCTTTATGTCGGAAATTAGACATTCCATATTTCCTAATTCCTATGGGAGCGTCAACGCTGTAATTTTCGTCAACTTCGCTCTGACCTGGTGCCTCGATATGTGCCTTCTGATGGGAACGGTAGAACTCTTTCGCTTGTTTCAAGGCCGACTTTGTGTTGTCAAATTCCTTTGTCACGTGATCAACTGAAAATTTCAAGTATTTGTTTCATTCGATAGATAACACAGCCCCATAAAAAACAAATATTTTCAGATCTGCAGGTCAGACCATGTTTACCATGTTTTTGAGGTTGCTGAATCCGAATCCGGGGTTTGTTTAACCCCATCACATCAGGGTTTTGCCATAACTTCAAAAAACCCAATAATTTATGCTTTCAGCACTGTTAAACACATATAGCCCTATAGCTCAAAACCCATAAACAATAATAGTTGTATTTTTCTTGGAAAACGAAATGGGATCCGATGTATACCAAAAGGATGTCGCGTTTTTGAGGTTACGGCAAAACCTAGATATGAAGGGGTTAAACGGACCCCAGATTCAGCGACCCCAAAAACATGTAGTGAATATGGTCTGATCTCCCTGACAAATTTTTTTTTGTGGGGCTGTGATAATTGATAGAGAATTTACCAGAATTGTAAACGGTAAAACCCGGTGGCTGATGAAACTGATTCAGCGCATTCAGTTTCAAAATTCTCGTAGTATTGAATTGCCGACGACATTCGTCGTAAAAATCGTTCAACTTCTCTAAAAAAAACACAAGAAATTGAAAAATCTTCACAATTAAATAAATATTTAAAAAACCGATATGTTATTTATCATACCTTTTTGGAGTCCTGTTTTTTTGAACATTTCCACATTGGTACACTCAGCGGTCCAAAACAAATACATATCATACCCGTGACCGTCCATGCTGATAGTTAACCCTCCCGTTTGAGTGATCAGACTTCCTCCAAACGGACTATAGATCGAGTGTCCAGTTTTTCCATCAATAATAAACGCCTGACGAAAATTAACACACCGTTTAACAAATTTTAATCGCCATCAACCTACACACTCACCTGCGTATAGTTATTGTTGAGAATATCGTCGTATTTCTGATAAATAACTAAAAAATCAGTGACGTTGTCGAAATTGAAGTATCCTGGCGTGGGACTGATGTTAGTTTCTGAGTTCGGTCCGGGAATCGTATAATTCCATATTTGTTGAAACGTTTTTCCGTTTATCGCAACCACAGTTGAGTTATACATAGCTGTAATAATGTCTGGCACTTGGTCTCCCGTTATATCCACTATAATGGACGGTGCCAGAATTCCCTTGAATTTATCTGAATATAATACTCGCGTTTGATTGGACTACGACAAAAATGTTAACGAACATTATACAGGGTGTTCAGTAAAGAATGTGCCACTTTTTAAAGCTAGTTGTCTTGGACACAAAAGAAAACAAAATTGTGCTAAAGTAAGTTGATTAAATCCATTATTTTTGTCCAAGGAAGCTAGTCTTAAAGTATGACCCATCTTTACTGAACACCCTGTATATTAATTCCGATAAATCTCACACTTACCAGAACTCCTGTCATTATATCGTTCAGAGGCGTTAAACTTAAATTTCCCGGAGTAGACGGGGATCCCGTACCGAAAAGCACGAAACTGCTGGTATTCAGCGATAATATTTGCGGCATATAAAATATTTTAGCATTGTCATACGTCGATATTCTCTTAATCTCTTGACCGTTCTTCCCCGAAAATAAAACGATATGACCATCTTTCTCAGCTGAAAATTACAGATCATGCCGGTTTATATTAACATCCCAATAAAATGTGTTTAGTAAATACCTGGTAGCGAGGAATGGGAAGCCAAAATGTCAGAAACGCTGTCGTTGTTAAGGTCTTGGATGAAGTTCGCTATAAAGATGTTTGTCTGCCCAGTGTTCAATTGCCAAATGATGCTTCCGTTTTTGGAATCGATCACTGCGATGGTCTAAAAATATGAGAGATTAGTAGAGCTTCACAGAAAATATACAGGGTGTCACACAACGAGCATGCACGCTCGTTCTATTGACGTTTGAGTTTTCAAAATAGTTTTATATAGACCTGACACTAAAATTAATATATGTGAAAAAACTTTAACACATGCATATGGTTGAAGGGATATTGCTTACCCCTTCCATACCGGTAGCCAAGCAATCATTCTGCAAATCTCCGTTTACATCGGCCGTACAGTGTAGGCTAAATATTGTGTCATTAAACCAGTGTCTCCAAATTACATCCCCAGTCGCTCCGTTTAATGCTACAATGCCCCCCTCACAAGGAGGCTGCACCTCCATAAATATTGGACAAAAGATGTCTGGAGTTAACACGTCGGAATTATCACCTGCATTTACAAAAATAGGAGAAAAAAATTTTCATATTTTCCAAATTAATAACAAAATTACTCGCCTGTCCCAAATCCAAACAGTATGTCGTCTACACCGTCAGCGTTGATGTCCAAGGTACGTACTGGGGAATCAGTGGTTAGTTTTGGTAACGTAACCGACCACACTTCGGTTACTTTCAAATTGTGACATGGTAGTAGTTTAATATTATTGTCGTCTTCTGAATGTGACTTTTTGATGACCCAATCTCGGAACCTATCCAAAGGTAAGGGGTACATTGAGACTAGGATTACCACTAAGATTATTAGCCCTAGAAGAGAAAATTATTATAATTATTCATATAACACAATCATGTTTCAAACAATATTACCAACTAATATCAATAAGGATACAGTTAATATACATACATTAAATAAATGTATACACAAGAAGCACCTCCGTGATTAAACATTTATATTGTGCTATATAGAAACAGAAAACGTAAAACATAACAACGAGTGAGCAAATCAAACTAATATTAAAAATACAGTCAAAATAAAATTATGAAAAACAGTCAATTATTAAAAATTGAATTAAACCTAAAATAATTTTTTTGTCAAACTTGAGAATTTTTTAAAATTGTTAATATGTCTGATATCCAAGGGTAAAGGCTTATATGCTTTTGGCAATGCATATATCAAAGTTCTGTGATCTATGTTTCCTAAGTATCACTTGTAATATATAATTCTGCATTGTAGTAAGTTTCTGTAAAAAATTTATATATGTTCCACCCCACTTAAGATTCTATAACGAAAAAGTGATTCAGCAAGAGATTTATAAATAATAAGCAAAAGTTTTTTTGATAGAACGTAATTGATAAAATTTATAAATAAGTTTTCTTACTGTACTCGTTATAAATAATCAATGTGCTTACTCCATTTTAAGTTCTTATCAAAAATTACACCCAAATATTTGATTTCGTTAACCACATTAGTTTCACTTTCCAAACCAGTGATCTTTATATGCTAGTAAAAACAGGTCTATCAGCTTCAGTTAAAGAGAAAGCCAGATAATGAGTTTTATTAGAGTTTAGTGGTAACTGAAATGTATTAATAAGCCATTTCTTAATTTTACCCAAACCACATTGAACAGCCAATTTGGTCTCCGTCCATGAATCTTCACAAAATACCGCAACTGTGTCATCTGCATATGATACAATTTTTGCAGGTAGAGATAACGAGTTAATATATGTCAGAAAAAGTACTGGTCCAAGAACGGTCCCCCGAGGCACCCCTATTTTAACACTCAGTTCCACTAAGAACACCATTCATTTTAGTATATTGGCTATGATCTGCCATTGGCAAATCTAGAAATACCGCTATACACTTTTTATTGGTATCAATACTTTCAATCACTTTTTCAACAACTGAACACAAATAAGCGTCACATGATTTTCCAGGGCAAAAACTAAACTGCTGCTCATGTATTTTATTTTAATCAAGACAATTTACCAGCCGAGATTTTAACAATTTTTCAAATATTTTACTAAAATTATTAATTACTCTAATAAGTCGATAATTGTTGATTTTAGTTTTATCTCTGGGTTTATGAGGGGTTACTACAGAAGTTTTAAATTGCGTTGGTACAACACTTTTTAGGAAAATAGAATTAATTATTTGTTATACTGCATATATTTTTAATAATATGAACTGTTATTCCGTCAACACCAGGTGAGCTACTATTTTTAGTAGCTCACCTGGTAATATGCTCAATTAATTCATTATCAGCTATTGGCTTTAAAAACATCGAATTAGTATGGAATGTTTACTGCAAGAGTGCATTTATATATTTAACCATATCCAAACCAACATTGATAAAATATGGTGTTTCACTTTTTTAACAGTTTCTTTAATTTATTTCTATATGCATTATATTCTTGTTCCGATTCTAGAGAAAACTACTGATTGAATTGAGAGGAAATATTTTTAAGTATCGTCTCAATAACGAAATAAAATATCTCAGGCAACGTTTGTTATTGTAATATCTTACCTATCAGAATGGCAAGTGCTGCCGAAACATAACAACATGGTTTACAGAAAGCTCTGCACGGTGGTTTATTTTTTAGTCTCGTGCCGATATCCTGCTTGCCCAGCTTTCTTCTGGGCGCCATCAAGGGTCTTTTGACATTCAGTTCTTCTGCCAGCTAGAAGAAATCGATCAGAAACTAAAGTGTGTTATTTTTATTTTATACCTTGTAGCCGTTTTTTCCATCTCTGATGAAAACTTCATCTTCGACATCGCTCAAATCATCCTCGTCTAGAGAAATGCTTTCTCTGACTTCTCCTCTCAAGCTCATTCCAGGATATGTGGCCATTCTGATCGTGATAAGATATCTTTAACTTTTAAGAGATTCCATTCCAAAACCATAAAATGTGTAACTATGCTATTTAACAGAAATTATTTTATTTCACTTAATAATAATTATAAAAATATATTTTCTCTTACTTCTAATGACAAGAGTACACCCTGTATAGTGTCAACGTTATTTCATCACATTTTAATATTTTTTACAACTCTTATTGCGTTTTGTCTATTTCTATGTTTAAATATTAATCTATAAATAACTACAATGTCTAAATTGTTTTCTTTACCTTTTATTAAAACAGCAATATAATGCATTTTTGCTCCATATAACTCATGCTGACACTTACCCCAGTTAAAAAAATACCCAGTTAGATTCTTTTCCAATATCACAGTCAAATTTGGTAACGCGCCGTTTTTTTTTTAATTACTGTATACAGTCTGTCACCGTTTTACTATACGACGTAGAAAAATTAAATTTCATTGTATATCATAAACATATGTTTGGTACAACTAACGTTGTAGATATTCAATGTGGGTAATGCACAAACTCCAAATTATTGATTTAGTATTTGGAGAATCAGTTTGGATGCAAATTAAAAAGATATCTAGGTAATTTATGGAAAAGATAAGTCAAATTAAATATATCTGACTTAATTAAATTATTAGAATAATGTTTATTACGCCTGTATTTAAGTTGGATGGATAAAAATTAAACTTATATATTAACACAACATGCAGTCTGTGAATTAAGCAATAATTCAGGGTTGTATTTAAAAACATTGCTTTTTTGAGACACTTAAGCAAAGAGACAATAGTTTTATTGTTTGTATCAAATATTGTTCATATGTGTGCAGAAAGTTGAGAGAGAGAGAAAGAGAGAACGTATAAATTCCGACTATATGCAACGCGGCAATGCCGCAAATTATAATTTCTGACCGTTTCTGTTCAACTTTTATTTATGAAAAGGCAATTCACGATGAAAGAACTCAATTTTCCACAAACTTAACACCGAGACATTGTTTTAATAACTTGAATAAAAGTTTTATCAAAAAAACACCAACAAACCACAAAAAACAAATTTCCGACTAACGGCAGCAACAATGTATACCGAAATTTGCGTGTAGTGGCTGAACTGGTACATGAACACTTGCCATAGTTCCTCTACATCATTTTTGTTAGTATGGAATTACAAATAAATAAATTACTAATTTATATATTTTTTTTTTATTGTATGTTACCCTTGGTGCAAGGAACTGTTAGTTATAATATTATATATAAATTATAATTACAATATATTCATAAGGTATTTATGCTAGAATTCATTAATTAATTTATGCCAAGCGCTAATGTAAATCTGCAAATTGCTGCATAAATGACAATATGGCAACTACCAAAGTGCTATAAATGGTTATCTTCCACTCGTCCAGATTAATAGAATTAAGTAGAATGATATTCTCTGATTGTATCTATGTATAGACCATTATGCATTTCCCTTTATTTCTAATATATGCTTTAAACGAATTTAAAAAATGTAGTAAGTAGAATGACATTCTCTAATTACATCTATGTAGACCATTATGCATTTCCCTTTATTTCTAATTTAAAAAATTTAAAATATACTGTGTAACAAAAAATAAGGCCTGGCTTCTTTTCTGGTAGGTTTAATTTGTTTTGGGAATACCCCTCAAATTTATATCTATGGAATTCCCCGAACAAGTCTTGCGATATTTTAAAGTCATATCCCACTATATAGTAAATGTATAATGTCATAGTCAAAAGTATGTTTCATAGAGTAATGAATTAATTTGTATTATAGTAATGATAATGAATAGGTAGAGAGAGATAATTTGATAAATTTATATTAAAAAAATCTAATAATTTATATAGGTATGGAATAATTCGAATAGAAATATTCTGTCATTCGATTATTTAAATTGCCTTTAGAAATCCGATTCTTAGGTAATTCAAATTAACTGGCGAAGAGTGCAAATAAATAAAAATGAGACCAATTTATTGTATAAAACAAAAATTATTTTACCGTTAGCATTTATAGGGCCATTCAGGACGACCTTTTGGCGAGTAAGACAATCATATGTGTATAAATTTGTAAATTGCTGCACAGCATGGTATTTGAGATACCTATATACACGGGTGTTTTAAATATTTGTAATTTCGGAAATGCCATTACTAAAGTATTCCCTGCTTAGTTCAAATATATGGAAAGCTAAGTGTTCCATTTTTCGAGCTTACAGGCAAAAACTTTATTTCAAATAGGTATATCGAATATTCCGTTTTTTTTTCTTCAAATTGTAGAAAATACAATTTTTAAAAGTGTTACGAAAAATAATAGATTAATATTATAAAACTGCTATTAAATGCAAACAGCAGCTTCTCCAAAATGGCTAGGCATAGACTAGGCGTAGCGGAGTTAAAAATATTTTCCTTAAAACAGCTACGTAGGTATATCTGATTATCCTGTATAGTATTCTTCAACAGGTCTTCTTTATATTTTGTGATAAGAGGTCATTGTATACAGGGGGTGTTGCATAAGTGTACTGAGTAAGTGAACATTCAGATATAAAAATTTTTAATTGAAGTCTCCCCTAAAAAGTTACAGCCCCTTAACGAGAGGAGGTGGGAGGTTAAATCTGTTTTTTTTTCGAGTATTCTTAAAAACAGTTAAATATAAACAAATGAATTTTGACAGGAACATAATATTTTTTAAAATGACATTTAACTAGCATATTTCCCATATTTTGTTGTAAGGGGTGTGAAATAACCACCCCCTCCATGTTTATTTTCCAAACTTTCTTATATTTTTAAATTTTAATCGAAGTGAGATTCTAAGGAAGCTTTCTTTTACAAAAATTTCATCGTTAGTTTTTGAGAAAAAACATTTTATTAAAAGATACAATATATGACAGCAACTTTTCAGTTTTTGTGCAAATTATTCTTAGTAGGCTGTTACGACTAAAATTACTTTTCAATAAAATGTCAAACAATTACAACATCAAGTTTTTTTAAATATAGTACATATCAATATTTTTATTTTAATTATGAAAATAATTGCCATAGTTAAATGCTAAATATTTATATGTATCATATAAACTTGGTATTTTTATAATTGTTTTGACATTTACCGAAAAGTAATTTGTGACAGCAGCCTACTAAGAATAAACTGTACAAAAAGACAGTTGATATTATAATATCGTATTTTCCATCTTTCTAAAAAATATTTTTTTTCTCAAAACTGAATACCTATGAATTTTTTCTGTAAACTTTGTAAAAAAGTTTTGAATAAACAAAGCTGCCTTAGATTTCACTTCATTTAAGAAATTTAGAAGTATAACAAAGTGTGGAAACGAAACTAGAAAGGAGTGGTTTAATTCACTCCCTAGCAAACCAGCAAAATGGGAAATATACCACTAAAATGTCAAATGTGACTTTATATTATGTTCTTGTCAAAATTCGTTTGTTTCTTCAACTTTCTTTGAGATAAATTTAAAAAACAAGATTTTACCCCCTCCTTTAAGGGGCTGTAAAAAATTTTTAATAAAATACCCCTCTTAGAATTTGCCAAGGAAACTACCTTTTCTATATACATTTACACAACCCCCTGTACATAAAACCAAACACAAAAAGAGAATTAGTCTTACATATAAAAATAAAATACATAACTCTTTAATTTATATTATATACAAATATAAAATTATTTCTTAGAATTAAAGTTAAACTTCTTTACTATATCTTAAAATTGAGAATTCAAAAAGACCATTTCATTTAAATATTTTGGATCAAGTTGGTTTCGTCTGGAAATGGCGAGGTGTCCACTTTTGGAGAAAATCGTCTTCGACGGTACAGATGTCGCAGGAATACACAGATATTTCATGGCTAGCTCACACAATTCCGGAAAGAGAGGCCTGTGTTTCGTCCAAAACTCTATAGGGTCATTTTTGCGACCTAAGGGAGCCATATCTAGATACTGGGTCACTGTCAAAGTAACGTTGGTGGAAGGAGTAGAAAAACTCGTTTCTTTGGCCAGTTTACTGTCGAAATGGGACCAGAGATCGCTGTCGAAATCATCAGCGGCACTCGTAGAGCCGCCAGCTTGTTGCATCTCCGAATCGCAGGGCTCAATTACGACTGTACTTGAAATAAGTTGCGTAAGCTCTTCCATAATCCATTTCTGAGTATTACTGGCATTGTCCTCGGAACCAAACCCAACTTTCTTAAATCGTGGATCTAAAAAACAAGCTTTTGCAACAATTTTATTGATTTCAAATCCCCCTAGTCGACTTGTCACAGTGTTTAATAAACAGACCTTTAAATTTTCCGCCACGTCAGTGTCAATTACCGTGTTTCTCAACTTATATTGAAATCCCCTTATTAGAGGAATTATCACTGAAACGGGAGGATACTTTTCTGCCGATAATATCGTGGTTAAATCGTTTACGGGTTTTAGTACTTGAATGCACTCCTCGAGTATTTTCCATTCGTAGGCATTCAGAGTTTCCGGAGCGTTTTGTAAATTAGCGACGGCAACACACAGTGCATCTTTAACTTGGAGTAATCTTTCAATCATAAAAAAACATGAGTTCCACCTTGTAGCAATTTCTTGTTTCACTTTTAACATTGGCTGACCCATCTGCAGCTGAACAGTTTTTAGTTTATCACTCGCTATGGGATTATATTTAAAATGGTCCACTAGAGCCCTACACTTTTCGAAAATTATTACCAATTGTTCGACACTTGATAATGCATCCGTTACACACAAATTGAGCGTGTGAGCTACGCACGGATGATGGTGCTTTTGAAGGTACTCATTAATGACCTCTTTAATGATTTCTTCGTTATCAGAAACCACTGCTACAATTTTATTGGTGATATTCCAGTCACTTAAAATTTTTGACAGTTTGTTAATATATTCTTCTGTGTGGAGCTCAGACAATTCTTCTGTGGCTAACACTCGCGCATGGATTTTGTTTTCGTATATAAAGTGACTGGTTACTGTTAAGTAGGCTGTGCTGTTGTCTGAAGTCCACACGTCAGTGGTAATTGCACAGTACTGAATTTCATTTAATATGGTTTGTAGTTGTAGAACTGCTTCTGCGTAATGCTTCGGTAGAATATCACATGCTAGGCGTTTTTTGCTAGGAGGTTTATATAATGGCTGCAACGCATACGAGTAGTTTAGAAACCCTTCCTCTTCCACTAATGACAAAGGTTGATAGTCCTTTATTATCATTTTTAGTAATTTTGAATCAATATCCGCAGTTTTCGATTCTGAAAGTTCAGCAATACTTTTATTGCCATAACATTTCGACTGTTTGGGTGCCTGTTTGATTTTATTAATTGTCTTTTTTTTAGTAGATCCTGATTGGTAAGTTTTGGTAAAAGTAGAATCACTAGAGGCAGAAGATTCCGGGACTAATTGATACAAAATATTGTCTAAATTGGTCCCACCCATGCTGTTATTTACACGGAAAAACTCTTGGTCTTTTTTATGCACTTCATCAAGAGAAGCGTCTAGATTTAGTTTTAATGTGGGATGTATTCTCAATAAATGTTGCTTTTGGTTTGTAGTACCGCCAAAGAACTTCATAGATTTATTGCATAATTTGCATATGGTTAAGTCCTTTTCCGGCTTATCGAAATAATTCCAAATCACAGATTTTTTTTTTGGACTCATTTTACAAATCAATAATCGCTAATCCGTCGTAGTATGCCTTTGTTAACCTGACCTACAATTCACAATAATTATTTTCACGTCACTCACATAAAAACTCCATAATCTAATCACTGATTACAGGAAGAATAAATCTAATGAATTCGAATTCCGAATCTGTATCTGCTGTAAGTTATCCGATTCGTGTAAAATCGGCACTACACGATGTTCCAAAACCGTCTAGCATTAGCCCGTGGTTTAGAAGGATAGCCAAGAACTATAACCTATTTGATCCCTATGTTCAACGTTTGCCTGTGTATGTGCGACTGTGACGTCATAATGTTTCCTTTGTGGAATGTTTACATTTTTGAGAATTTTGTTTTTTATGAAGTCAAATTTATATATGTTATTGCAGATATATTAGTTGTCTCTTCTATGTGTTGTTATAAAACCAACAGCACAATGATTAGCATAGATCAGGAAAGAAATAAATACTTTAATATTCATCATAGTGAATCTTTTCATAAAGTTTGTTACTTACTTCCTATTATACAAATTTAGGAAAAAGAAACTCTTTTATATAAATATGCCTATAGTGCTCATAAAAGGCATCAGAAAGTACATAGTCCGCAGATGTTTGTAAACAATAAAATCTTAAACTACTCGTATATTATATACCATTATTGCTCAAGGCGATTTACTTTCCTCGGATCGCAACCACCACCAGCCGTCCCGCCTAGATAGTTTAATTTTTGCCCCATGGAGGGGGGGGGGCGTAGTCCTTATAGCCAATCACAGATCGTGGTGTTATGTGAAAAATGGTATGCTTTCTTTTTGGAGCTATAAAGAGCCAAAGGATACTGGGTTAAATGTACAAAAAATATGATTGAAGTAAGAAATATAAAATAACACGGAATTTACTGTATGGAAGATTCATTTTTGATTTTACTGGAGATAAATTTTACTGGCATAAATTTGGACTGAGTAGCTTAACGCTCACTTCAAAAAGAATAGCCAGTGTTGCCACCTCAATAATTTTTTCCGTATCAAAAGAGCGTAATATTTCGTACTAGATTTCTTGATTTCGTAGTAAAACTTTATAGTATTTAGTAAAAGGGTGCATAAAGCCACGAATTATTTAATGTCTTTTAGTCAGTTTTGCTAACTGCAATATTTTCTATTATTTTCATTATAACTGTTTTGTTCTTAGAGATAAATTAGTCAGGGAAAACGTACTAGATTTGCCAGCGGCGTACTGACGTATTAAATTTGTGGAAAACGTACTAAATCTAGTACGAACGTACTGATGGTGGCAACGCTGAGAATAGCTGTTCATGTGTGTTCCGAGTACTGGAGCTGTACCATTTCTGTACGAATCACCAATAAGAAAGCAGTAAAAATTGATTGGGTTTTGACATCTACTTGACAATCTTGACATTGACATTGCCAACAACAATAATAAAATGAAGTAGTTGTTTACTATTTACTTGTAGTTTTAGAATAGTGTACAAACCCATAAAGAGAATTCAAAATGAATCCAGTCTACGATTTTATTCAAAGGAATCGCGTTATAGCCAAAATTGAAAAGGCTCACTGTTCGAAAGCTAGAAATTTAACTTTAGACGATTTTGATCTGACTGCCTTTCCTGATATTTTACTCAATTGCCAAGATCTGTATTCCTTAAAATTAGGCCATAACAGAATAACAGATTTACCGAGTGATATATTTCAATTAAAAAATTTGCAGCACTTGGCGCTAGAATATAATAATTTAGATAGGTTCCCAGAGGCTTTAAAATGTTTGTCACAACTATTAACTCTAAATATAAGCCATAACCCCATTAAAGACTTAACGAAAGACATTGGTTGCCTAACGTCTTTAGAAATATTATGGTGTAATAGTTGCTGCTTGAATGCGTTGCCAGAAGAAATAGGAAACTTAACAAATTTAGAAACGTTAGGATCAAGACGTAATAAAATATCTAAACTACCCAATGCAATTTGCAATTTACAAAATTTAAGGTACTTTCTAAAATATATTTTTAAAAACATGTTCTTTGGTGACAGAATGTTGCTGTTTGCAGGTGGCTAACATTAGAAGATAACAATCTGCATAATGTACCTCCAGACTTTGGAACACTGTCGTTAATACATTTAAACTTTAATAAGAATAACTTCAACATAATACCTCATCAAATATCGAAAATTAAAACTCTGAGATACCTCCACCTTCAGAATAACGAATTTTTCTCAGTACCGGAAGCAACGATTTTCGCAATGCCTAACACAAAAATCAATCTGTTAAATAACCCGCTTCAGCTCACCGATGATAAGGTAAGATATAATATTTCTTTAGCCGTATATTTTCATGTCGTCCTTGCAGATTTTCACAAACGTCATCATAACGGGCTCGGAAAACCACATTTTAGATTTACTTGGACACGATTCAGATTCAAGTTCTGACAACTGGGATGTCAGCATGGATAGTTCTGACTTGAACTATTCCGCTACAGAGTCAGACAGTGAAGACGAAGAAGTCCTTACGGATATTCCACGGCTGTCTAAGTACCTGCTTAATTTTTAAATGGTGGTGTTGCGCTGTTTTTTTGGTGAAGTGACGGGATAGATGCTACTGAATTATTTAAAAAATTTTCCTTAATATGGGCACTAAAATTAGTTATTTTGACTATGAATAAAATTGCGTAGTCTTCAGTGGCAGCTGGCCAGGTGACGCACGATTTTTCCGTAAAATTACTGGTTGTACGATTCATGTTTCACTCAAAATTATTTTTAATCATTGTAAATTTTGTAGTAATTTATACAATGCATAATCAGGAAGTATTGCGATATCACCATCATTCAAAATCCACTGCAATTCGTCAGGTTTATTTGCAGTGGTTATTATACCAACAGGAACGCTTATAGCTGACCAGAATTAATGGGTGTTGTGGAGGTCGAGAACCGTTTTGCCTGTTTATACTATTAGAATAAGTTTTCATAGGATCAGCAATATTGTTACTCTCGTTTTAGGCTTTGGTTTTTTGCATATTATGTTAAATTTATCGAAATGTCTTTATTTTGTGATCCCGTTTGTGTTTTGTTAAAAATGGTATTATAATACAAAATTTTTCATACGTAAAAAGAGTTAAAACTGTGTCTGTGTAACTCAACGAATGAAATCAGGCTTACAAAGACTATTAAATCAGCTTACAACCATTTTACGATATCATGGATAAGTTTGCAGCTGTAAACGATCAAAGAATAGAATTATATTTAAAAAGTGAATACGTTTACTTTTTTTAATAAAAAATAAATTTTGGCTGCCACTGCCTTACTTCTTCTAATAAATGATCTTGTCTTCTTAAAGAAATTTGTTTATAATATAATATTGATATTCTTGTGATCATTTTAGCTATATATTCTGTGCTACCGCTTGACTGGTAAAGTTACACTGAACAACCGTTTTTGGTTTTTTTGTTTATTTGGACAATCAAAATTAAATTTTTGTAAACTATTAACATGAATGCCACTGAAAGTTTATTGAACAGGTAAATAGCTTCCGATATAGTGCTCCTCTTCTATTATTTTTAGATGTATCTTGTTACATATTTTATATATCAGGAATGCTGCCATTAATAGACTTGAAAATAACTCGTCATCATATAGTATCGTGTATTAATGATTATTTTTCTCATTTGAGGCTGGACTTGATTATTAAAACACGAATATTATTTTAAACGTAAATTGAAACTGTAAGGTGATCAGGGGAAAACGTTTGATTCAGCTGTAACCACAGATCACTAGCGGCTGTAACTTTGCTACCCTAGAAAATAAAGCTAAAATGTTTTGTTCTCGACTAATTTTTCACAAGGATTTCAATTTTTTGTTATCAAAAAACATTTGAGCATCACATTACAGTTCTGTATTCTTTTTTCTACTCCGTAACTGAAATCGTTAATTCTGTAGTGTACATTAAATAAATAAATAAATGAGACACCAACTGGAAAAATTATTGATATCGGATTTATCATTTATAGCTAAAAATAATTTCAGATTGTCCGCAAACAGTAAGAATTTACGATATGAGAAACACATAAATATTTACAAAGATGTTAAAGAACAAAGGCCCCAAGTGAGAACCTTAGGGCACTCCAGACACCACTGGAATTTATTATTTTGTTGGTTTGTTTTATCCTTCCTTATAAACCGTTCTTGTAAAATTCTAATATGTATATTTTGGTTGTTAAAAATAAATTCAAATTTATGAAAACCCAAACACTTGTAATTTCCCTCCCCATTTTTTTATTTAATTAGAGGATTTTGATATTTGTGTTGTAATGATAACAATTTATATAAAAAAAATACAATTTATTTAGCATTGAACCAATACAAAAAACAAACAATATAATTATAATAAATTATCAGTCTTTTTTTAAAACTATGTTATATGTACAAATATTTACAAATTAAATGTTTAATCAACTTCCTCAATTGTAGGTCCATTTTGGCCACCAAAACCTCCAGCTTGCTGTCCACAACTGCCACCAGGGTAATTATTTGATCCTGCACCAGGGTAATTATTATTCTGGGAACCAGAATAAAGTTTGGCCATGATGGGGCTGCAAGTTCGAGTCAGCTCCTTCTGCTTATCTTCATACTCTTCCTTTTCGGCCAAAGTATTGTGGTCAAGCCACTGCAAAACATTGGTGCATTCCCTTTCTATCATTTGTTTATCTTCGGGAGTCAATTTCTCACCACAATCGTTAACAGCTTGTTTCAGCTGGAAGATGTAGCTTTCCAACTGATTGCGGGCCCCGATCTTTTGTTTTTGCTTCTCGTCTTCCTCCTTGTATTTTTCAGCCTCGGAAACCATCCCGTCGATGTCCCTTTGGGATAATCTTCCTTTGTCATTTTTAATTGTAATGTTCCTTTGATTGCCGGAACTTGTGTCCTTTGCGGAGACATTTAGTATACCGTTGGCGTCCAGGTCAAACGTTACTTCTATCTTGGGCACACCACGAGGTGCTGGTGGGATTCCAGTAAGATCAAACGTTCCCAGGAGGTTGTTGTCTTTTGTCAACGCTCTCTCACCTTCGAATACTCTGATGGTAACTGCAGGTTGATTGTCGGAATAGGTGGTGAAAGTTTGAGTCTGCTTGCATGGGATTCTAGCATTACGCTCAATGATCTTCGTCATAACACCACCAGCAGTTTCAAGACCCAACGATAGGGGAGCGACATCTACTAGAAGTACGTCTTGGATCTTGGAGTCGGTTTCTCCACTGAGCACAGCCGCTTGTACTGCTGCCCCATAAGCTACGGCTTCGTCTGGATTGATGGAAAGGTTCAAACTCTTGCCGCAGAAGAAATTCTGGAGCAACTGTTGGATTTTGGGAATTCTTGTAGAGCCACCAACCAAAACGACATCATGAATCGACCCCTTGTCCATCTTGGCGTCAGTCAAAGCTTTTTCTATCGGTTGTAGGGTTCCTCGGAACAGATCTGCATTCAGTTCTTCGAATCTTGCTCTAGATATCTTAGTGTAGAAATCGATACCCTCAAAAAGCGCATCGATTTCAATGCTGGCCTCTGTACTCGAAGACAAAGTGCGTTTGGCTCTTTCAGCAGCTGTTCTCAACCGACGTAGTGCCCTGGGATTGCTGCGAATATCTTTTTTGTACTTTCTCTTGAACTCTTCCACAAAGTGATTCACCAGTCTGTTGTCAAAATCCTCACCACCCAAATGGGTGTCACCTGCCGTGGCTCGAACTTCAAATAATGATCCCTCATCGATGGTAAGTATGGAGACATCAAATGTGCCACCGCCCAAGTCAAAGATGAGCACATTTTTCTCCCCTTTCAAATTCTTATCTAAGCCGTAAGCCAGGGCTGCTGCTGTGGGCTCATTTATAATCCTCATAACATTCAGTCCTGCAATAACACCAGCATCTTTTGTAGCTTGCCTCTGCGAGTCATTGAAATATGCTGGAACTGTGATAACTGCATCTTTCACCGTACTTCCCAGATAGGCCTCTGCGGTTTCCTTCATTTTAGTCAACACCATGGAGCTAATTTCCTCAGGGGCAAATGTTTTTATTTCTCCTTTGTGTTCAACCTGGATTTTGGGTTTGCCACAATCGTTAACTACTTTGAATGGCCAGTGCTTCATATCTTGCTGAATTTTAGGATCGTCATACTTGCGGCCTATTAGACGTTTAGCGTCGAAGACGGTGTTGCTGGGGTTCATGGCTACCTGATTCTTGGCCGCGTCCCCAAGAAGACGCTCAGTGTCTGTGAAGGCAACATAACTAGGGGTTGTTCTGTTGCCTTGGTCGTTGGCGATGATTTCCACTTTTCCATGCTGCCATACTCCCACACAGGAATAAGTGGTTCCCAAATCGATACCAATTGCTGGAGCTTTCACCATTGTGTCCGATGTAATTTCACAATAATTCACCAAATATCACTTTAATTAAACTGCAAAGATTTAGAGTTCTCTGGTTTAGATCACTCGCTTTTACTTTTATCGCTTTCTGTTCGTTCACCGTTTGATACTTTCAAACTATCTGACATTTGGCGCCCGAGCCGAGGTTTATATATGTATCGAAAATTTGTCCCGAACACCATCGAATATTCTCGATTGGCTCTACACCAATCAGGAATATTCTCGAACATTGCAGAATAATATCCTGCTGATCCTGCTATTATATTACTCCGTTAATAGACTAGATTACATATGATCGAAATTAAAAGTAACATATTTTCCGTTGGAGTCTAGATTTATTAAATAAACTTTGTGTATTCAAAACAAAATTAATAGAAAGATATAATACATATATTTTCCGCCAAAATAAATTGTTACCAGCCGTTTAGCAATTTATAAAATTAGATATTAGCTGGTACGTAGAAACGTGGTCAATTAAAATGTGTCTTTCTGTCAGAATCTGATTAATTTGCCTTCATTCGTGCTTCATTCACAGCTTTCATTTTGTCGAGTACAGAAAAATCTTTATAATTTCTAGGACTTTCTAGAATGTTTTAGAATTGTCTACAAAAATGGATAACGCATTGTTATAGAGAAAATAAGAAGAAAATATTATTATATAACAGTATTATTGTGCTACATTACAAAACACAAATAAATGATTTGGAATGGTTTCTAAGCTGATCACTTTTGTGATAGAATTTCAAAGAGAATTTGCAAAATAGCTGAACTAGGGGTAGCTTATTCTATCTCCTGAAATCTTGAAAAGTGGTTACACGTTTGTCCAAAACAGTTACATTCCATGATCAACTGATAAAAATACTCGTGGAACAAAATAAGTCAGTAGACGTCTGCCTGATAGACAGTGACAGTTCTAATTGTAATGTTGCAACAGTTCATGATCTAATTCTATATCGCACAACTTCTAAAAGAAATTTTGGAGGAAACGTAAAATAAAACTCATTTTTGTATTTATTAGGTGCTCTACGAGTATTATCAAAAAAAATATCACATTATTTTTCTATAGTCGCTAAAGAATTTAATTAAGAACTTCTTTTCTTAAAGCACAGTAATGTAATAACATATTGAAGATGTACCGTTTGTTTTTCTAATTTGTTAATGATACATTTTTCACTGCAGTCTAAGATTTGTTAGTAACTGGTTGACATCTATATGCGCACAATAATTATTGCCATTATCAAAATCATGTAAATCAAGTTTATTTATCATGGAAAATTAGAAATTAAAGTTAAAATTTATATGTTAAGATACTCTTATAATTAAAATTAGCACTCCTAAATCAAATAATGTCCAATTAACAGCAGAAAACTATTACAACTCATAAAGAGTTACTTTTTAGAAGAAGCAATGAATTTTACCTAAAAAAGTACATGTTATTTATTGTAAAATCTAGTTATTTTAGTTTGGAAGTATACCTACTTTGTGTTTACCTTATTAGTTATAATGCATTTTTATTAATAACAAAAGATTATAAAAAATCTAGATGACTCAAAATTATTCTAGGTAATATTTCTTTCATACTTATCAAATAAATTATTAAAAAAATTGTTTAATATCTCAAAATTATAAAAAGATATTTTTCTGCTTAATTTTTCATGAAACACACTATAGCACTGTACCTGGCGACACATCAACAAAACCTACTATTATTTTGATATCGAACAGTTTTCTTGTGAATGAGCGATATATTTTGGTTTTTATTGTAAAAACTAAAAATATGGAAAAAAGTAAATAATAAAATAAAACAAATATAATAATGTATAAAGATTTGTTATAAAATAAAATATGTCAAGGTACCAAGTAAAAAAAAGCAAAACATCTTTCGTAGATTTGAATATAACATTATCTCATACGAAAGAAAGGTATTTACAACACGTAGAGTTGAATTAAAAAAAAAAAATAGATTTTGGAAATTTATATAAAGTGTAATTTAAAAAAATGTCTATTGAACCTGGTTGGAGATTTTTAAGTGTGCATGTACTGGGTGTACAAAAAAAATAAAATTAGGGATATGTCATGAAAGGTGTTAAAATTCGTCGTTTCGGATTAAAAATTTTGTCAGACTCGGTTTATGAATAAGCTGAATTACTTTTTTTTATAATCTTTGTCAACTCTAAAGTAGGCAATGAAGCGAAATATATTGATTTGTGTGAGAAATGTCCACAAAAAGATTTATTACTCAATCTGTTGAAAGATTGTTTGATTGAGGCTTTCAATCGAGTTGTGAAAAAATATTTAAATGTAATTTTGGTAATGTTTTTTTATATCTCTTATCAGTTATCATTCACTTCATTTCGAAAATTGCATTTGAGGCAACATACTTTTTTATCTACATATTTAGTTCTTCAGTAAAACCTATAAAAATTGTTCCATCTTGTAATTTAAAAAAAATCCTTGCCTCTGTCGACAAATTGAAATTGCCATAAATTTTAAATAATTTTTCTTTTTTTATTAAAAAATAATTAACTTTTCCGAACACTACAATCTATTGCAATAATAATGTCACTCCCTTTAAATAATTTAATTATGAATTCAATTTTTGATTAACTTTTGGTTAGATTTCTATAGACGAGTGTGATATGTTTAATAATATGCTTAGTTTTGCAATGAATTTTATTTTCAAATGTTAAATTATTACATTCATACATAGATTGTATTTCGAAATGAAACACCAAATTTTATGTAAAAAAATATTTTTTATTGTCAGTCCAATGCTAAAGAGTATTTACAATATGTACAAAATATCTACTACTAGTTCAATGGTAACAACAAAACAGTCTTAACAAAAATAAATAATCAGTCTTTTACATATTATCACATTCACACAAATTTTTTTTACTATTAATCTACTTCCTCAATCGTTGGTCCTTGATGTCCAAACCCTCCAGCTTGTTGCCCACAACTACTTCCCGGGAATCCACCTGCTCCTGCACCAGGGTAGTTATTGTTATTCTGGGAACCTCCCCCATACAATTTGGCCATGATTGGACTGCAGATACGGGTGAGGTCTTTCTGTTTCTCTTCATATTCTTCCTTTTCTGCCAAACTGTTATTATCTAACCACTGCAAGACATTGGAACACTCTCTTTCAATGGTTTGTCTATCGTCAGAGTTCAATTTATCCCCACAGTCACTGACAGCCTGCTTGAGTTGGAATACATAGGCCTCAAGCTGGTTCCTTGCCGCAATTCTCTGTCTCTGCTTCTCGTCCTCCTCTTTATACTGTTCAGCTTCAGAAACCATCCTGTCGATATCTCTTTGGGACAGCCTTCCTTTGTCATTTTTAATCGTAATGTTCCTTTGATTGCCGGAACTTGTATCTTTTGCGGAGACATTTAGTATACCATTGGCGTCCAGGTCAAACGTTACTTCTATCTTGGGCACACCACGGGGTGCTGGTGGGATTCCGGTTAGATCGAATGTTCCCAGGAGGTTGTTGTCTTTCGTCAATGCTCTCTCACCTTCAAATACTCCGATGGTAACGGCAGGTTGGTTGTCGGAATAGGTGGTGAAAGTTTGCGTCTGCTTGCATGGGATTCTAGCGTTACGCTCAATGATCTTCGTCATAACACCACCAGCAGTTTCAAGACCCAAGGACAGGGGAGTAACATCTACTAGAAGGACGTCTTGGATTTTGGAATCAGTTTCTCCACTCAGCACAGCCGCTTGTACTGCTGCCCCGTAAGCTACGGCTTCATCTGGATTGATGGAAAGGTTCAAACTTTTGCCGCAGAAGAAGTTCTGGAGCAACTGTTGGATTTTGGGAATTCTTGTAGAGCCACCAACCAAAACGACATCATGAATCGACCCCTTGTCCATCTTGGCATCAGCCAAAGCTTTCTCGACTGGTTGTAGGGTTCCTCGGAACAGGTCTGCATTCAATTCTTCGAATCTAGCTCTAGATATCTTGGTATAGAAATCGATCCCCTCGAAAAGGGCATCGATTTCAATGCTGGCTTCGGTACTTGAAGACAAAGTGCGTTTGGCTCTTTCAGCAGCTGTTCTCAAGCGACGTAGTGCCCTGGGATTGCTGCGAATATCTTTTTTGTACTTTCTCTTGAACTCTTCCACAAAGTGATTCACCAGTCTGTTGTCAAAATCCTCACCACCCAAATGGGTGTCACCTGCCGTGGATCGAACTTCAAATAATGATCCCTCATCGATGGTAAGTATGGAGACATCAAATGTGCCACCGCCCAAGTCAAAGATGAGTACATTTTTCTCACCTTTTAAATTCTTATCTAAGCCGTAAGCCAGGGCTGCTGCTGTGGGCTCATTTATAATCCTCATAACGTTCAGTCCTGCAATTATACCAGCATCTTTTGTAGCTTGCCTTTGCGAGTCATTGAAATACGCTGGAACTGTGATAACTGCATCTTTCACCGTACTTCCCAGATAGGCCTCTGCGGTTTCCTTCATTTTAGTCAACACCATAGAGCTAATTTCCTCAGGAGCAAAGGTTTTTATTTCTCCTTTGTGTTCTACCTGAATTTTGGGTTTGCCACAATCGTTAACTACTTTGAATGGCCAGTGCTTCATATCTTGTTGAATTTTAGGATCGTCATACTTGCGGCCTATTAGACGTTTAGCGTCGAAGACGGTGTTGCTGGGGTTCATGGCTACTTGGTTCTTGGCCGCGTCCCCAAGAAGACGCTCAGTATCTGTGAAGGCAACATAACTAGGGGTTGTTCTGTTGCCTTGGTCGTTGGCGATGATTTCCACTTTTCCATGCTGCCACACTCCCACACAGGAATAAGTGGTTCCCAAATCGATACCAATTGCTGGAGCTTTCACCATTGTGTCCGATGTAATTTCACAATAATTCACCAAATATCACTTTAATTAAACTGCAAAGATTTAGAGAGTTCTCTGGTTTAGATCACTCGCTTTTACTCTTATCGCTTTCTGTTCGTTCACCGTTTGATACTTTCAAACTATCTGACATTTGGCGCCCGAGCAGAGTTTATATATGTATCGTAAATTTGTCCCGAACATCATCGAACATTCTCGATTGGCTTCTACACCAATCAGGAATATTCTCGAACATTGCAGAGTAACATTCTGTTATTATGTTATTCCGTTTATAGACTAGATAACATATGATCGAAATTAAAAGTAATATATTTTCCGTTGCAGTCTAGACTTATTAAATAAACTTTGTGTATTCAAAACAAAATTAATAGAAAGATATAATACATATATTTTCCTCCAAAATAAGTTACCAGCCGTGTTTAGCAATTTATAAAATTAGATATTAGCTGGTACGTAGAAACGTGGTCAATTAAAATGTGTCTTCCTGTCAGAATCCTGTAATCATGATTAATTTGCCTTCATTCTGTCATAAGTCATAACCTTCATTTCGTCGAGTACAGAAAATTTTTTTATAGATTCTAGGACTTCTTCAATGTTTTAGTTGTCTACAAAAAATGAAAACACACCTTGTTATAAGACAATACTATTACCAGTATTGTGCTTCATTACAAAACCAAAATTAATGGAAAAGTTTAATTGATGAATTGAAGGTGTATCGACACATTTTCACACATGTATTTAATTTACCCAGTCTTAGAAAATTAAAGTGGTATTTTTTTAATAATGAAGCATGGTATGCACATGGAACCCATACCATTATTTAGGAAATCATTTCTAGGGTCGCAAAAAGAACTTTTGTGGTAAAAAACTTCAAAGAAAATTGTAAAATAAATGAAATGGGAGCTTCTATCTCCTAAAATCTTGAAAAGGGGTTACACTGCACATATGTATATATATGTCCATAATAATTTCGTCCCATATCAACTGATAAAAATAAAC
The DNA here is from genome assembly GCA_037114965.1 of Monochamus alternatus. NCBI lineage: Eukaryota > Metazoa > Arthropoda > Insecta > Coleoptera > Cerambycidae > Monochamus > Monochamus alternatus. Next base: position 3,424,498 of record CM073426.1, on the reverse strand, counting down.
AGGTTTTTAATTTTGCAAGAAAATTAATTCCTTTTAAAGTTGCAGCATTATGAAATTTGAAGAATTGGATTTATTTGTATTGCTTTTGCATAAGTGGGGTAAAATAAGGTAATAAGTCAGTAGACGTCTGTATGATAGACACTGACAGTTATAATTGCAACGTTGTAACAGTTCACAATCTAATTTTGTATTTGATACAACATAAAAAAATATAATTTGGAGGAAACTTAAAACCTATCAGGTCGCATACTGCTTTATTATCAAACAAATACCATTTTATTTTTCTATACTGGCTATGAAATTTAATTTAAAAAGTACAACTTTTCTTTCAAGACACAGTAATGTAATGCTCATATTGAAGATCTGTGTGTATTTTCGTTTTAATTTGCTAACCGTCAATGTAATCAAGTTTATCATGTATGGTAAATAAAAACAACTTTAACATTGTACATTAAATATCTTAAAATTAAAATTAGCATCCCTAAATCAAATAATTTTCAATTAACAAAAGGCTTAGAAAAATAATCATGAAAGGCATACGTGATAAGTAGGTAGGTAAATCGAAAAGACCGACTCTTTAGGAAAAGCAATGAATTTTATGTGAAAAGGTACCTAGTAGTAGTGTTGGTGTTAAATAAAAATTGCATTTATTTACAACTGAAGAGTGCAGATATTGTTTTTGTATATTCCAATGGAAACGCCAGACAAGCAACTCGAAAATACTGACGATATCCAAATAGATATCAAAACCTGCCCACACAATCTTTAGTGCATCATTTCATAGACTTTAAACACAAATAATAACTATTGTTCTAGCAACCATCATTTTTATTTATCAGGCGACTTTGAAATTATAATTTTTTAAATGCTTGTAGATACCTTTAAACAAAAACGAATCAGACCTATCTTCATATAAAAAATGTTTAACATTAACCCGACTACCATCTGTCATAGAGTTTGTAGAACACTTGTAATCGGTTGTCTCGAATTTGTGTTTTATTCTGAGATTAATATTTTGACATGGAATAGTTTTCTTCTGAATGAGCAATATACGGACACCCTATATAGTTCAATTGTATGAGATGTTTTTTTTTTGTCTGGGAGCTTGGTATATTTTATCACAGATCTTGATATCTTTATTAATTATTAATTACTTTATTGCACCCTTTAGTTTTTACAACAAACATCTAAATATACAGGTTGTCCGGAAATTATGCGTCAAGACTTCAGGAGGTGATTCCTCACAAGAAATTAGGATCAGGAAGTCCTATAACAATTTTTCGAAAACTCAATATTAACGGAGATACGGAGATATTAAAGTTAAAATTTTATTTTCGATACTTGTAAATAACTTCTTAAGAAATTCAAATATATACATAAAATTTATAAATCGGGGATTTTTGCGGACGAGAAATTCAAATATATTTCTAATTTTGACGTCACTAGTAGAGGGCGCCACTTTTGGCGCACCATGTTTCTTTTAAATGGCAGAATTTTTTTGCATCTTAATGTATGCCAAGCTCTCAGACAAAAAAAAATATCACATAGATTTGAACTATATGAAAAAAAAAGATGTTTACAAAGAACTGAAACCTGAGTAATAAAACAATGAGTTTACAGAGAATCATTCCATATAAAAGTGGGAATGTCTTTAACTGTGCATGTACTTATTGTACAAAAAATTCAAAATGTGGATAATATGAAAAATGTTATTAAATGGATTATTGTTTAGAATTAAAAATTTTATCAATTACTTTGTTTTTTTTTATAACTTTTTTTATACTGTTTTTTTTTGTTCACTAGAAGTAAGCAAAATAAATTGATTTTTCTCAAATATGCACAAACATATCTACCACTCGATCTATTGAAAGATTGCTTGTTTGAGGCTTTCGATCAAGTTGTGAAAAAATGTTTAAATATAATTTTGAATCTTTAAAAAATAGTGTAATGTTTTTTGTATCTTATCATTCACTTCGAAATTTTATCGACATATTGATCACAACACAAACAATTGATCCATCTCATGATTAATTAAAAAGTAAATTTCTTTCAAGATTTTTTTTATTCTGAAACATCTATGTAGGCTTCTGTTGACAAATTGGAATTACCATAAATTTTAAATTTTCATTTTTTTTTTCGACTTTTTCTATATTTTCGTTTTCGGAACACTAATATGTACAATCTATTGCAATAATAATATAGCACCCCTCAAAATAATTTAGTGATGAATTCAATTAATTTTTCATTAACTTTTTGTTAGATCTTTATAGATGAGTGGATCAACATGATACTAAATCTTGACAGTAGATTTCATTACGAATACATTTCACAATAAGTCGTTTTTTAAAACTAATTACTAAGTAATTAGTTTTAAAAAGTGTCACTATTGTTGCAATAGATAGTACAAGCAACTTACACTTTCTCATAACAAACTTATTTTAGAAACAAGTAACGTTTTCTGTCCACAATATTTTTAAAAAATGTTACAATGTTTATTTTCTTAAATATATGTTTAATATGTTTTCTAAAAAAATATTTTCAAATGAATTATTATTATACATATTGTATTTCGAAATGAAACACCAAAATTTATTATAAAAAATAATGTTTTATTGTGTTCAATGCTAGAGTATTTACAATATGTACAAAATATCTAATGCTAGCCAGTTCCTTAGTAACAACAAAAGTCTTAACAAAAATAAATATAATCAGCCTTTTATTACATTATTAAATATCACATTCACACAAAATACTATTTTAATCCACTTCCTCAATCGTTGGTCCTTGATGTCCAAACCCTCCAGCTTGTTGTCCACAACTACTTCCCGGGAATCCACCTGCTCCTGTACCAGGGTAGTTATTGTTATTCTGAGAACCTCCCCCATACAATTTGGCCATGATTGGACTGCAGATACGGGTGAGTTCTTTTTGTTTCTCTTCATATTCTTCCTTTTCTGCCAAACTGTTATTATCTAACCACTGCAAGACATTGGAACACTCTCTTTCAATAGTTTGCCTATCGTCAGAGTTCAATTTGTCCCCACAGTCACCGACAGCCTGCTTGAGTTGGAATACATAGGCCTCAAGCTGGTTCCTTGCCGCAATTCTCTGTCTCTGCTTCTCGTCCTCCTCTTTATACTGTTCAGCTTCAGAAACCATCCTGTCGATATCTCTTTGGGACAGCCTTCCTTTGTCATTTTTAATCGTAATGTTCCTTTGATTGCCGGAACTTGTATCTTTTGCGGAGACATTTAGTATACCATTGGCGTCCAGGTCAAACGTTACTTCTATCTTGGGCACACCACGGGGTGCTGGTGGGATTCCGGTTAGATCGAATGTTCCCAGGAGGTTGTTGTCTTTCGTCAATGCTCTCTCACCTTCAAATACTCCGATGGTAACGGCAGGTTGGTTGTCGGAATAGGTGGTGAAAGTTTGTGTCTGCTTGCATGGGATTCTAGCGTTACGCTCAATGATCTTCGTCATAACACCTCCAGCAGTTTCAAGACCCAAGGATAGGGGAGTAACATCTACTAGAAGGACGTCTTGGATTTTTGAGTCAGTTTCTCCACTCAGCACAGCCGCTTGTACTGCTGCCCCGTAAGCTACGGCTTCGTCTGGATTGATAGAAAGGTTCAAACTTTTGCCGCAGAAGAAGTTCTGGAGCAACTGTTGGATTTTGGGAATTCTTGTAGAGCCACCAACCAAAACGACATCATGAATGGATCCCTTGTCCATCTTGGCGTCGGCCAAAGCTTTCTCTACTGGTTGTAAAGTTCCTCGGAACAGGTCTGCATTCAGTTCTTCGAATCTAGCTCTAGATATCTTAGTATAGAAATCGATGCCTTCAAAAAGTGCATCGATTTCAATGCTGGCCTCAGTACTCGAAGACAAAGTGCGTTTGGCTCTTTCGGCAGCTGTTCTCAACCGACGTAGTGCCCTGGGGTTGCTACGAATATCCTTTTTGTACTTTCTCTTGAACTCTTCCACAAAGTGATTTACCAGTCTGTTATCAAAATCTTCACCACCCAAATGGGTGTCACCTGCCGTGGCTCGAACTTCAAATAATGATCCCTCATCGATGGTAAGTATGGAGACATCAAATGTGCCACCGCCCAAGTCAAAGATGAGCACGTTTTTCTCACCTTTCAAATTTTTATCCAAGCCGTAAGCCAGGGCTGCTGCTGTGGGCTCATTTATAATCCTCATAACGTTCAGTCCTGCAATAACACCAGCATCTTTTGTAGCTTGCCTTTGCGAGTCATTGAAATACGCTGGAACTGTGATAACTGCATCTTTCACCGTACTTCCCAGATAGGCCTCTGCCGTTTCCTTCATTTTAGTCAACACCATGGAGCTAATTTCCTCGGGAGCAAAGGTCTTAATTTCTCCCTTGTATTCTACCTGGATTTTGGGTTTGCCACAATCGTTAACTACTTTGAATGGCCAGTGCTTCATATCTTGTTGAATTTTAGGATCGTCATACTTGCGGCCTATGAGACGTTTTGCATCGAAGACGGTGCTGCTGGGGTTCATGGCTACCTGGTTCTTGGCGGCATCTCCAAGAAGACGTTCGGTGTCTGTGAAGGCAACATAACTAGGAGTTGTTCTGTTGCCTTGGTCGTTGGCGATGATTTCCACTTTTCCATGCTGCCACACTCCCACACAGGAATAAGTGGTTCCCAAATCGATACCAATTGCTGGAGCTTTCACCATTGTCTCTTCTTTTCTTTCACTAAATTCACACTTACTTTTTTCACTCAGATTTATTACACTTTTAGTAATAGTAGTCGCTTTTGCTTTGCTTAGCTTTCGTACGCTTGATTTCAAATCACTGACGTTGGCGCGGCGGCTTCGGTTTATATATGATTCGTCGATTGCGTCCCGAACGGATTCGATTGTTCTCGAAACATATCGAAACGTTATAATTGCCAGTGGAGTAAAATCCAGAACATTCGGTTATTTTTAACCATGTGTATACGTATCTTTAAATCTAATTAAAATTTAAACACACATATTTATAGTAAAATGGATCGAAACTTTATTTTTTCTTGCACGTAACTTAATATCAATTTAAGAAGATTAATGTTTGTTATATATCTTGTTGTTCAATAGACGTTTGATTATTTTCATGTAACAAACAATCCGATGGTACTCCTCATACAAACGTAATAAATAATCATATTCTGGCAACCAGTCCCGTTCCGTAATGTTGATGAATTTTCTAGAAATTTGTTTTTTTTGTCTATTGAAGTTTTAAATTGTTTTTGACTCAAAGAAAATATAATCCAAAAACTATTCTAATATGTTTTTCTAGATCATGCAGATTGTTAATAATATACATATTTTAATTAGATTTTTCTTATAATCCAAAGAAAAAGTTGGATTAAGGTATTAGGAATCTTTAAATTATTTTATGCATGAATTTAATGCAAATTTTAATTAATTGTAGGTATTTTAATAATAAAGTTACAGATATGTTGTACAGACATACATAAATTTTAAATAAATATTAGTTTAGGTAAAATTTCCAAAATGAATAGTATGGAAAATGTTGTTGACTTTTGCAGTTTAAATTGAGGTTATAAAACAATAATATTGGGTTAGAAAAAAAATAGTTGTTGCATAAAATGAGTGGAGCTGGAGACTCTGGTATTCTTAAAACGGAAGAAGATAATGCTTCATCAGGTGAATTAAATATATAATGTATAATATCAAAAAGTATACATTTTTTATTTGTTTACAGAAAACGTAAATGAAAAGGACAATCAGAAATCTTCAGATAAAGAGCTGGAACAAAATAAACAAGAGGAAGATTTAAAAGTTGATAAAAGTGAATGTGTGAAATCATCACAAGCAGAAGAGGAACGGTATTCAAGAAAACAATGTAAGACGGCAACTGGTGATTCACATTCTTACAATCCAGAAGACGTACATTACGAAGGAGATGTTGCTATCTATACCGATCCAAGTACAGGCACCCAGTACCAATGGGATGATGAAAAGAAGGAATGGGCTCCAAGAAATAATGTCGTTTATGGTTTTGAAGACGATACTCATGTTTACACCGATAACGATGGAATGAAGTATTTTTGGGATAAAGAAAAATGTGCTTGGTTTCCCAAAGTCGACGATGACTTTATGGCTAGGTATCAAATGAGTTACGGTTTCATAGACAATACCAAAACAGAGGTCAAAAAGCCACCAGAAGTCAAATTGCCACCTCAAGATGTAAAAAAAGTTAAAGGCGAGAAGAGGAAGGCTTCGGAACCAACATGGTTTGAAATGGACGATACTCAAAATACAAACGTGTATGTATCTCATTTACCTACAGACATTGAAGAACAAGAATTTGTAGACTTGATGCAGAAATGTGGCCTTGTAATGAGAGACCCTCAATCTGGAAAATTCAAAGTAAAACTGTACAAGGAGCAAGGTACCGATATCCTCAAAGGCGATGCTTTGTGCACTTACATAAAAATAGAGTCAGTGGACCTTGCTCTGAAACTGCTCGATGGTTACGATTACAGGGGACATAAAATCAAAGTGGAAAAGGCAAAGTTCCAACTGAAAGGCGCATACGATCCAAAACTAAAACCCAAAATGAAAAAGAGGAAAGAGAAACTAAAAATGAAGAAGGCACAAGAAAAACTATTCGACTGGAGGCCTGAAAAGAAACTCGGTGAGAAGGCCAAACATGAACGGGTAGTTATAGTAAAAAACCTATTCGATCCTTCTATATTCGATACGGACGTGAGTCTCATTCTGGAATTCCAACAAGACCTAAGAGACGAATGCTCCAAGTTGGGAGAGGTGCGCAAAGTGCTTCTCTACGACAGGCATCCGGAGGGAGTAGCTCAGATCAACATGGGCTCTCCCGAAGAAGCTGATCAGGTGGTGGAACTCCTGAACGGTAGGTGGTTTATGAAGAGACAGTTAACAGCGGAGATTTGGGACGGCAGGACAAAATACAAGATTGCCGAAACGGACTCTGAAATTACGCAAAGGATAGATAAGTGGGACAAGTTCCTGGAGGGTGACGAGGAGAATAGTGATACGGTGATACGGAATAGTGACAGTCAAAGGACGGTTGAGGTGGACACGAAAAATGGGAAATCGGCCAACGAAGAGTGTGCATAAATCGACCAATGCAGTGGTTTTTATTTAAAATGGAAACTAATATTCTCTCGGGAAAAAAAATTTAGCATGGGAATCACTTAAATTAAGATAAATGTAGGCAGGCGTTGTCATAATTATCTTATAAATTGATACCGTAATTTGGAACAACGTATTTTCTATGTTAGTTGGGGAACGCCACTGTTGAGAATAGTATAATTATGATTGTACATATTATCCTATTAAACAAGAGTATTAAATAAAATAATTTAACACCTAGAATTAATAGTTTTTATTTACTTGTCAAAATTTTATATTCCTTATTAATATGTTTAATACAGGGTGGGGGGTTTTTCTATCATGTCAACTTTAGATCCGACCATGTCGATCACAATGTTCTCTGGTTCCTTGTCTAAGAAAGTCGAAAGTTCAGAGCAATAAAAACAGTTAGATGGGCCATATTTATTTTATATAAGTATCAAATAACTATGATACAGATACACAAAATTTGAGATTATTAATTTCTTAAAATAATAAGAATACAGTTATTTAAAACAAATATGACTACTGTTCTGTCATAAATTCATGGTTAATTTATTTTTTTTGGACACATTTCTGTACAAAAAATCAAGGTGGTGTGTATGTATTCTTGATAGTCTATTTATTTTTTTTATAGCATAAAATGGACTTTATTTAGGTTCATTTGAGACCAAAAAATATTTTTTTATTTTTGTTTTCCCATAAAAATCCAAAGTGCTAAGCTTGACACACTGTAAAATTAAAAACAAATTCTTTAATCATGCGATGTGGGTATTTTAATTTTTTACCCAAAAATAAAACTATATTTGCCTTGAAAAATGTACATTTTCGTGATTCACAAAGCAATAATAATTATAGGGTTAATATTTTGACGTATAAAACATTTTTTAGCTAAAGACAGTGACATAATTATATGGCATTTTATTCGCATTTAAACCCTATATAAACTACGTCATTGATGAAAGGTATTTTTGGTGTGCAAATACAGGGTGTTTCAGAAAGACCTTCCAATAAATAAAGGGTGCGATAGTACGTCAAAAAATAAAAAATTTTTGTCTTATGAACTATATGCCTATCTTCTCTAGTTTTTGAGATACGGAGTTTAAAATAGAATTTTGTGAAATATTTTTATGAAATTTGGTTTTCCGGGGTTTTTAGGGACGCCAAATACGCTGGTTTAATTATTTTTTGGATATTTCATAGAAGGCGCTATTTATGCTACATTCCTTTTACATTTTTAGTTCTAGTTTTTTTAAGGTTATGTTTTTTACCATTCGGGCTCCATTTTCTAATGTACAATATTATTTTCTAAAAATAATGTACTCTTATTAGAACTTCCTAATGTGGACGGTTTTCGAGAAAAAAGGGTTTTAATTGAACTCTTGCAATATTGCGGTCTATAAAATAAGTGACTTCTCGAAGTAGGCTTATGTCAAGTCAAAACTTGTTGATGGATGACTCATAAACAACGCAGCGTTTCCCATGCAGTCATTCAAGCGTATTATCTGTACATGGTGAACTGGGTGAACTATATATTCTTGATGGTTTAATTAGTCATATGATTTTTACTATTACAAGCACTCAAATTTTGATATAAAGTTAATTAGTTTAAAATATGACATACTAAGAATGTATGCGTTGTTTATGAGACATACATCAACAAGTTCTGACATAAGGGAGGTCTTTTCTAAAACACCCTGTATAATAAAATTCCTTATGAGACCTTCTCCAGCAACTACATGGAATTACACAGCTATGAAGTTTAATTTAAAAAATATTAAAAATTATCCCCTTAAACTTGGAACTCGCGGTATCTCACGAAAAAAATTTTATTTATAAAGAAAGATATTATAAGGGATCTCTATATATTTTTTTCATACTAGTTATGAACGAAATAGCGGGGGCATTATAATTTTTATATTTAAAAAAATATATATCTTCAAAATATGAATGCTTCAACAGAAAGTGTATATGAAATTCTAGCACAGACAAAACTTCATTAATTACTAATATTGATTTTCCCCTACATTTTCGAAATCCCCACCTGAATACGTTGTGAGACAAAATTTATGAAAAGGCGTATGACCTATTTATTTTAAACATTTATAATGATTACCATTTTTAAAACAAAAATTATAAAACTATTTTAGAATCTTGATTTTTCATTTAATTTACCTTAATGTTGCATGAAATAGTTTCATTTTTGATTTTTCAAAGCGGAAGTAATCTTTACAGCCCCACCTTTTCCACCAATCAGCTGAGTACGCAAACGTCGTGCGAATTACATGCGCAACAGCTCTGACGAGCTGCGCACGAACGATCTACGCATTCAGAAAGTCGTTTGTTGGCCGGTCTGGTTGGAGTAAGGTAAGAAATTGCTGTTTGCTGGATATTTAATTTTATTTAAAGGTTTCTTTCGAAATAATATCGGTACGCTTTAGCTGTACGTTGCCATAAGTTCAAGGTATATTTTGAAATTGTCAGGTGCATCGTTAGACAGAAATTATTTGAAATTCATCAAAAACCTCTTTTCAGATAACTAATTAGGAAGCCATTAGAAGCACTTGCTGCCATCCTTTTGCTGCAAAGATGCAGTACAACAACGTTTTTCATAGTAACTCAATGTAAGTAGTCATGTTTTCAGTAACCAGCAGGATTTTTTTGAACTTCTCGCGAAGTAGTCGCGTCAATTTCAATTTTAATGTCTCCCAATGTACCACCATTTTAGGGCAAATTTCAGCCATGTTTGAAATATTTTTTATATTACACACCTAAACGGAAAATTATTATATTGAATACATTCTAATTGCATTGAATGTAAACTACGTTTTTTCCTGGTAGAAGCAAGATTTTTTCCTTCAAATAGAACAGCATTTTTTTTTTTGTATGGGTGAGTTCTATATTATGAAATCAATAATTAAATGTCATTTACCTACCCCCTCTTCTGAGGTGGAAATCTGGTCTATTATTGGTGGAATTTATGAATAATTTCTAGATTTATTTTGAACAAATAGCAAATATGATAGTGGGACATGTAAAAATTCCTTTGTATGAAATCAGTCTATATGATTTACATACAAAATGTATATATTTCTCTACTGAAAGTTTATCATGATTAAAATTTTGTATGTTGCTCAGTTTTTATTGATTTTAATAAGGAAAATTGAACAACTTTGGATTATTTGGTCACTATTTGTGAATTTTTCAATATCAGTTTATGATAATTGAGGAAATACTAATTATATGATAAAGTTATTGAAAACGATATATTAATCATAGCAGTTAATTTTAATGATGGTCTATTAAAAAATTGAAGATTTTTATAATAAAATGAAACCAGTTAGATTCTGCATCACATCACCATTAAAAACTGAAAAAAAAAAACTAAATTTCTGTATGAAACGTTACATTTTCAAGATACAGGGTGTTCAAAATTAATTAAAGTAAAGTTGAATAAAAGAACAGTTGAAAGCTGTAGACAATTCATAGATAACATGATAAGTGAAAGAATGTAAAAAAATCTAAGTAGCTTATGGATATTTAACCAGAAGCTGAAGCTATACCTACACCAAATTAGTTTACTTGAGCCATTTTTTTTTTAATATAGGAACTTTTTTCCGTCACTAAAATTTAGTTACATTCTATATGTAGAGCTTGTATCCAGATATGTGCATTCTTGTAGTACATAAAAAATGACTATATTGAAAAATTATCTATTTACATGAAGTTATGAAAATTTAGAAAATTATATTTGTTTCACCTGTGAAAAGAATTAAGAAAAAGTTCTCGAACTGAACATTGAATAAATGTACAAAATTTGAATGTGTTAGTTTAATAAAACGACTATAAAATTTTCGATAGAAACAAAACTGCAATAATATACAGGGTGTCCCACTTAAAATAACGAAGTTGGTGTCGACTTTCAATATAATCGGAAGAGTTCTAGATATTTTAGTTGTATTCGCCCTAGGGAGTTTGCTATGTTGCCAAATTTTCAAAATTTTGGATCGGTATTTTCCCAGATAACAATTGACACAATTTCTGGTGGGGCACTCTGTAGAAGCTTTGTTGTCAGATACGTCAAAATAAGGCGATAAATTTTGACATTTGTGGATTTCCAAGATTTGCTAGATTTTACAGATTTGAAATCATGGCAGATTTTTTGTACGAATGAGTAAAACTCACTTAAGACCAATATTTAATACTATTTTTTTTTTATCTAAAAGGAGTTTTTTCCGGGGACACTATGAATTTATTTTGTAAATGTCAATTACTCTTAGAAAAAATGAGTTTATTGTCTGTATTATTTGTATTGCCCTTGCGTTTATATTAATTTCCTGAAGGTTTAGGTCCAGACATGACCGAGTTGATCAACAACAGTACAACAAGCAATCGAATTATTGGTCCGGTCCCCCTCAACACAGCATGGCCCCCGTACAAGACTTTGGCGGCCCGAAGCAATACAAGAAGAAGCAACAACAACAGAAAGACGACAATATCCAACTGTCGCTGCCGTCATGGCAGGACGCAGATTTAAAACCTTTCAGAAAGGACTTTTATGAACCCCACCCCGACGCCAAGAACAGGACTCAGCACGATATTGAAACTTACAGGAAGCACAATGATATCATAGTACGGGGCAACGATGTACCGTTCCCTAACTTCTGCTTCGAAGAAGGCAGCTTCCCCGAGTACGTTATGCAAGTATTGCTGAAGCAGGGCTTCAACGAGCCTACGGCCATCCAGTCACAGGGCTGGCCCGTGGTATTGTCCGGCAGAGATTTAGTAGGGATCGCTCAGACGGGTTCAGGCAAAACCCTGGCGTATATGCTTCCTGCAACTGTCCACATCAACCACCAGCAGAGGCCCCAGAGGGGCGAGGGACCAGTTGCGCTCATTCTTGCTCCAACCAGAGAATTGGCCCAACAAATTCAGAAAGTCGCCCACGATTTCGGATCGACCACCATGATCCGCAACACGTGCATCTTCGGGGGTTCTCCCAAGGGCCCACAGGCTAGGGATTTGGAACGTGGCGTGGAGATCGTGATTGCCACGCCTGGTAGGCTTATCGACTTTTTGGAGAAGGGCACCACGAACCTCCACAGGTGCACGTACTTGGTTCTGGACGAGGCGGATCGTATGCTGGATATGGGATTCGAGCCTCAGATCCGGAAGATCATCCAACAGATCAGGCCCGACAGACAGGTCCTCATGTGGTCTGCGACTTGGCCTAAGCAGGTGCAGGCGTTGGCGGAGGAATTTCTGGTCGACTATGTTCAAGTAAGTTTTGATAGGAAATCGATAAAACTATTTAATTTCTAATAAAAAATTTCTGTGTTGGTTACGGAAAGAATCACACTTCTCATTTTCCAAATCGTAGCTATATATTTTTTTACACTACAACAATTTTAGATATTTCTGCATTTTTTGCATTTAATATTTCTTACCAATTAAGTCCACACATTTGAGATCGTAGAGAATTTTTTAAACTGATTTTACTAACTGGTGGCAGTTTCTATCTTTTATGATGTATTTAATTTATACTGCATACAAACACACAAAATTCAGAAACAACCGTGACATCGTTTTGTAACTTTTTAACATCATCCATTTCAACTTGCTGTGTTAAGATAAACCTTCAAGTCATCTGCATATGGTAAAAATTTGGCATGCTTTATATAATCAGATGTTATTTATAAATAGGATGAAAAGCAGTGGTCCCAATATGGACCCTTGAGGTACACCCGAAATGGAAATAAAACTTTTAGATTTAGCATTATTAAATTTAACAAAGTTTATGTGATCAGTCAGAAAAGTTCTGATGAACTGTATCTTTGCTAAAAGAGTAAGAATGCAACTTCGATAATAAAATATCATGGTTGACTGTCAAAGGCCTTCGCCAAGTCGGTATAAACAGTATTAATTTGAGAATTGTATATATTTTCTGTGATGTACGTATTGAATATGCATAGATTAGTAATGGTAGATTTTTTGCTTAAAATGCCATATTGGGCTGAAGGTTTGTATACTGAGTGTTAATTTCACAAGATTAATCATTTGGATGCAGAAATATCATTTGTAGTCTGTTTTAAGTCTCTGAATATATTTAAGGGCCTTACTTTAAAAAAAAAATACTTACTGGAGTTAAATACTACTAATAATTACAAATATTGCAATAAATTAGTTCATAATTTTATTTTTAAGTTTGTGTAATGATGTGGTTGCTGCAATAAAATCACGAATTTTATATGAAAATAATTGAGAGTTGCTTTATTAATAAGCAAAGCAGTGAGATAGTATCGTGTCGCACAAATTAGAGCCCAGTTGGAATTTTTTATAGCCAGTTGGGTGTCGGACTTGTGCTATATAATATGTGGTATTCAGGCAACGCCAAAGACGTTCTCTTTGCAGCAAGTCGATGGTTTTACCTAAATTCCTACATGTTTATAGGTTAAACTAATACGTTAATTATAATTGTATGGAATATAGGAAACAAGCTAAAAATATGATACAGCTAATAACGCGATAAATACTAGAAGTTTCTTAATTGTTTCCACCTGTTTATGTTCACCCATTTTGTTCCAATAAATTGATCAAGAAATAGATCCAAGTTATACAGGGTGTCTGGGATGTTGTTTGCGAAAAGCATTTACCGTACAAACATCTTGTAACCAAAGCGTTTTGTTCAATTTTTGTTTACGTACACTCAAAAACCAAGCAAGCATTAGAGAGAAACGAAGCACACTTGCCACACTACTACTACCTAGTATTGTGTTAACAGCAGCAGCTGACGGTTTGCAACGTTGTAGTGTGTTACACTTTTAAGGATTTTCTGAAAAACCTCAATTGTTTACTTCATAAACACTGATAAAAAAAATATATATTACAGGAGCTTTTACGTAACTTTGTAGTTTCGTTTGTAATTTTGTAACATATTTTTGCATTTTGTTGCAGTTCTATTTTTATTTTTGAAATGTATTTGTAGAAAAACTGTTTTAGATATTTTTTTCATGAGTTTTTTTTTTGTTGTTGTTTTTTTGTCAGATATACAAGCCCGTTTAGTATCGTCACTTATATTCTCGACACCCTGTTTATATATAAACTTCAAGAAATTAATAATACTGATTTATTATGTAATAAGTTTTTAGTTCATTAATATTTATTTAATAGTACTAATGTTAGTTACGTTTTGCCCTTTCTTACACATAGAAATGTTATCGCAGATATACAAATCGTGATTTTATAGATTGTTGTCGTTATTATGATTAATTTTAGTTCTAAAATTTAGTAGATTTGAATTGGTCTAACAAATTAGCCAGTCTGCGATATGTAAAAAATGACAGAAATTGTGACAATTTCTTAAATCAACTTCTTGAACAATTTATTAGTTCAAGAGATAAATGTCAAACAATATTTAACAAAATAACAAAAGTTTATAAAACATTTTAATGTGGTACTTGTGTGGTTAGGTCAATGTTGGTGGACTTTCCTTATCTGCAAACCACAACATTAAACAAATCGTGGAGGTGTGCGAGGAGAGCGAAAAAGAGGAAAAATTAACGAAACTACTGAAAGAGATCGGCTCCGATAGACAGAACAAAATCATAGTATTCGTAGAGACCAAAAAGAAGGTCGACGACATTACAAAAGTCATAAAAAGGGACGGATTTGCCGCCATCTGCATACACGGCGACAAGTCCCAACCCGAGCGTGACTACGTACTATCCGAATTCCGCAACGGGAAATTTTCCATCCTGGTCGCCACAGATGTAGCTGCCAGGGGTTTGGACGTCGAAGATGTCAAATACGTCATCAATTACGACTACCCCAATTCGAGCGAGGATTACGTCCACCGCATAGGGCGTACGGGAAGGTGCCAACAAGCCGGAACGGCGTACGCATTTTTCACCCCCAACAACCAGAGGCAGGCCAAAGACCTGATTGCCGTTTTAGAGGAGGCGGGCCAGACGGTCAGTCCCCAGTTACAGGAACTCGCGCAGAGCGCCAGGTCCACCCAGAACAATCGCAATCGCTGGCACAACAACCGTAGTAAAGACAATTCGTCTCCCAGTTCTCAGAATTCCGGCGGAAAGAGCAAGACCTGGTCTAATAACAAGACGTTCAATAATAGCGAGTTCAGGCAGAACGGTATCCGAAATAACGTTAACGGCAATAGAAACGACGGAGTACAGAGGAATCCCAGAAATAATTATTCCAACTCTGGTTTCACTTATACGAATTCCCAGTTCCAGAACAGTCAAGGATACCAGCAGTCTTACAGCCCGCCCAGCGTGTATCAGCAGATGCAAAGCGGGCAAGGACATTCTTATGGTGAGTCTTGTTTGTTTATTAGTTCAGGGCCAGGGCTATTTTTTGTTTAATATTAGTCGATCAATAAATTGGTAAAAAAAATGAATTATATTTTAATAAACAAATAAATAGAAACTTAAAATTTATCTTTCACGCCTAAGTTTTTGCAGAAGTAATTTAAATTTGAAGTTTCAGAAATTCTGCTATTCACAAATTATATTATATTATATCTAAATAGATATTTTTTAAACTTTGTATGAGCTACGTCTGATTTTATACATTCACTAAAATAGGATAAATTTAATAAAATATCATTCATAATTAATTTGTCTGAAATGTGAAATTTAGACTTCAGAGATTTCAAAATATATTATAACATGGTTAATTCAGTTGGTGCATTTGAACTATTTTTATATGAATTTTCGAATTTTCAGCTTTCGATCATCAGCAGCCAAATATTTGCATTGCCATTTCTATTCAGTTGTACATTTGCGCCTAGCTGTTACTATTGGTCATTGTTGGCACGGTCAACCTGGCCACGGGCTAGTACTAGAGAAGTGTTAAAGAATGAAAATTTCTGTTTCTAAAATCTTATCGATCCCTTACTTTAATATTGTTATTTTATTTTAAAAATTTTTGCTAAAATGTAATAAAGGAAAGTATTTATTCCATTGTTCAACTCTCACCAACAGTAGACGAATGATAATAATGTGAACAAGCGTTGATATGAGCAACTAGGTAATACGAACATACAAAGAGTTTACTATCATTACACGATACAAAACATATCAATACTTTTGTACACAAATGTGATATGAATGATGATTGCTGATTTGTTCCGCTCTGTTTAATGATGGGCGATGCAATGGAGAGTGTTCCGTGTTTAAAAATATGGGGTGTACATAATAATACTTTGTTTCTATAAATAATAAGATACATTATGTAGGAAAAGTCCGATCCTTAAACTACCCAAAAAAAATATATATTTGGGAAATATTGCTTTGAATTGAAGTATTTACTTCCATTTTTTTAAGGGCTTTCAATAAGAAAGTATTGAAACACTGTTGGGACAAATCAATTACAAAATAATAGAAATAAAATGCTTACCATAAATCGATATTACATAATTTTAAAAAAATTGTTGGAAGTGCTTCTAAACGACGGTGAAAATTGTCTCTATTTAATTCACATACAAACAACTCATATTTAAACGACTTACACTTCCAGTACATTATTATGTTTGCTAATTCTTGATTTGAATACATTTTGAATAAAGACATGTAAAATGAATACACACAGTAGGTAAGAGTATGACCTTCTATTGTGCCAATTACACTGAACTTGACCTAGTTACTGCATTGCAAATGATTTATAATTGTTTAAATTTTGCATATTTTTTTTTTTAACGTGTTAGATTACGGGTTTCTTATTGAAAATTGTTTCTATTACCTTTTTGAAGCATAATAAAAATGTCATAGTTATTTTGAATTGAACATACCTAATATTTTCTTAACGTTTTTTATCGATGGAAAGTGGCAACAAATTGTTGACAGAAAATTTATTTTAAATGTGTATCTTATAAATTTTTTTATCGCGATTTATTATTTTATTTGTTACGTTCTATGTCTTCGATATAACGCATTATTTGTTTTGTTCTACATCGATAAGACGATTGTGTTTCAGGCAACAACCCCCGCAGCTACAACAACCAACGGTACAACCGCCAATCGTACCAGGGTCATTCGCAGGGCGGCAGCCCCAACATGTACCACACGATGCCCGCCCATTACATGATGCAGACTCCCGGTACGGACGGGATGCAGTCCATTATCAACCACAAGTTCTTCCAGAGCCGCGGCCTGCCCAACACCACGAACCCCTGCGCCTACCAGTCCATGGGCCAGGGCCAGGCCGCCGCCTACAACCAGTTCCCCGGGGCGGTGCAGTACGCCTACCAGTACACGCAGCCGCCCACGGCTGCGGTGCAGCAGTAAGTCTCCGTCGGGAGGCTTTTCCCCGCCAGCACATCGGACGGTGCCCTTAAAATTCAAACAATTCAGTACAAAATTGGTCTTTGCGATATGCCGAAACGAGCCTTCGGGCCGTTCCCGTCCCCGTCCCCGATGTGGTGGCCCCCCCCCCCTAGGTGGTGGCTGCACTGCTTCGCTTGATGTTAAAAATCCCTACCTGTTAAGGCTCTCCGAAGATTCTAGGTGTTTGTTCGCTGCAGCGGCCCTTCCGCTCCCCCGCGAGCCGCCCGCCAGCCAGCGTCTATGTTTATATCCTTAGTGTGTACTCTCTGTGTGAGTTGTTAGCGTAGTACCAGTAACTATCTGTATGCTGTTGAAATGCACGAAACATATAGAAGGGGAGTTTGGGCTTGTTTCGTTATAGTATTTTATACATATTGATGCCGAGATGTATCGTACCGAACTGTAGTAAATAAAGCAGTCAAAAATTTGTATTTCGATGCGTGCGAACGTGTACGAACGAAGGATCTGAAGCAGCCGGCCGGGCCGGAAATTTAGTAGTTTTTTTTTTTTGTTTGTTTCTCACGAGTTTTTGGGCGGCCGTCGTGGCCGCCGTCGATTAGTAATTCTCGATTCTTTGAAGTACGGGTGTTTTGACTGTAACCGGGAAATCAGCCAGGAGCGAGAGTCCGACGGTTTCCGATGAGTACGTGTCGTGTGCTAGTGGCTCGTACCTCGTTTTATTTATTGCGGATCTTGACATGACTGCTTGTGTCGTGTACATATGCGTAGTATTAAGTATTTAACTCGTTCGTCGTTTATAGCGTGGTGCTGAAGAGCGCTTACGTCCATCTGTGATATTTTAGCGAGTAACAGGTAGCAAAAGAATAATAATATAAACTTTTCCGAATCGGGAGAAGCGCGCCGAGAAGCGTTAAGGTTAAAGCGATGTACTTTACAAAAAAAAAAATACATTGACAGGAATGTGATATTTTCTATTAAGACTGAAATATCTCTAGATATATTTTTTTTATGCTTGGCCGAAGAACCCGGTCAAAATTAAACCTCAAATAACTTAACATTTTTATGTCGTGTATTGTTTATTGTTTTTTTTATTATTTCCGAAAAAGAAAAAGGAGAAAGGTTGTTGTGGCGATTCTCTGAAATCGGACCGAGCGCAGAGATAATTCGTTGTGCACAAAAAAGTTATTTCATTATTCTGTAATGTTATCATCGCGCCATTGCATCGTAACGATCGACGATTTTACATAATATTTAATATTTTTCAGTCAGTATCTTCCTTTGATTGTAATCTCAAAGTACCCTAGTAATTGTAAGTCTCGACCAGAACTGTTTGAAATCAAATAATGTGATCCTCAAAGAAGCGCGATTTTGGTCACGTTTAGTGTATAGTGTTTTCATTAAAGAAATTTATAGTCACAAGGCGCCCACTTATTAAAACTCTCTAAACGATAATAATAATAATAGAATTATTTATACTCTTCTGTAAGTTTCCAGCAAGTGCATTTCTTGAATGTAATACAGTATTAATATTATATAGTTGTAATTTAAATATATCTTTCATTTTCTTATTGTTTTTTGTGTTAATTGTTCTATTTTTAAATTGGATGTATATGGAAAATCCATTGAAAATTCAAATAAAGATTTACTAATATATTGCACCGGCGATTTTCATTTCCCCATTCGTAAAGCTTATACAAGGCCTTCTAGGATTCAACCTTCTTTATTGGTGGATCAAGTGTACTATGGGTTTGACATCCGTAAAATATCAAGCAAGTCTTGAAAATCCAGAAAAACTAGAGTCTGCTATCATGGATTTGTTGCCACGCTTCGTGGCAACAAATATAATGGATTTCAAGTCCGTAAAAGGACGAATAAGTCTTGAGAATTAAAAAAAAATATATATTTTCACCAGCAAAGGTATTCTGTCTAATATGAGAAAATGACAGTAAAATTGCAATGTCATATATAGATACTCGTAGGTGTACTTTAATTTTGTGCTTGATTTCTGAATTGTTATTAATAATGCTCTATCAATTTTAGATACAGCGAAATAATAAGTTTTTCAGAATAAAAAAAATTGAGTGCAAAATTTTACAATATTCTCAGTTTCTAGCCCTACTTCGAAAATCATTCAAAATTGAGCAAGAAATTAAAGTAGGCCTTGGATATTGAAACTCCATACTTACTTCATTTTGGGAAACTTTTAATAAAATTTTATCACCTCATACAGAAATGAGACTAAAAGAATAAAAATCCAAAATCCAGCAAATAGTCAAAACATTGAAATTTTTCCACGTTTTTTCATTCATGGAGGCTTTTCCTGTAACTATTTTTTTTAATTACATTTTCATGATACATAAATATGGAGCGCACATTAAAAAAATTTTTTCATTAATATTTTTAGGTAATATTTAGACAAAAAACATTTATTTGGTTAAAGACGCAGTGGGAGTTTTCTTCGTATTGAACAACGTTGGTGAAAATTTTACTGTGCAGATAATCAAATTTTGAGAGACTTCCCTTTTCAAGCAGGACATTTTCTTATAATCATTGTTATATTATTAATTTATTGTATAAACTTGACATACAACAACCTTAATAAAAGATTGACATATCTACATACTTGCTTTTTTTTATTTAAATGTAATATATTGTAATTTAATTAAAAAAATATTAAAATTATCTTTTAAAATTTTAACAGCTTGTATCTAACTAAAAATTCCTCTCAAGAATCAAGCCGAAGCACGCAGCTCATGCATGATACCCGCAATAAAATTACAATTATTGTGATAAAATTAATATCGGCTTCGGCGTATTCTGAAACTTCTAACTACATCACTTCCTTTTTACGCTTTTTACGAATTGGGGGGTTTACGTACAAGTTAATTTCTAATGATCGAAACCTATTCTCTTTTTTTAGTCATAAGCAAAACAAGGACAGAGCTAATAGTCTGAACATGGTCTGAGCACTCAAGGTGAATTTTCGGAAACCCAATTATTGATATTCCGCACGTCACTTCCGTTCTTGCCTGTCCGTTTTGCGCATTGTGGGCTTTGCGCAGCGCATTTATCCCTTCCCTTTCAAAATCTAGAGGTAAATCCGATTTCGTGTTTCCTGCTCCTTCTCTTTCCCTGCGGACGTCGAAGAGGTTGGTAGTGTTGCATTATATCACATTTTGTTGCAATTTTTTTCAAGTTTTTAAATTTCATCATAGTGCACAAGAGCCTGTTTTTATGTTATATTGTATTTATATGTTTTTATTTCAGACTCGTTCTCTTCCCTGTCCATTAATAAAAAGCCACCAGTGTTAACATCTAATTTGAAACACATTCCAACAAAGTATACGTCAACTTCCATCAAAGAAACCGAACATGTAAGTATTTTTTATTTTCTTCTAGTTTTGAGCATGCTGGAATATTAAATTAAAAGTTTCTAAAAGCGGTTTAGGCATTTCTTTAAACGGTGATTTTACACCTTTGAACATTCGCGATTTCCGCCATTTTGTTTCCGCGTTGCCTCGCCTCGGATTTATCGATTTTGCTATGCGACTGCCGCAGTATTGATTTTGTTTTATTCCCTATTCTGTGACAATTACCTATCGCGTTCTCATAGCAACGCGAGTTTTAAAATAAATCTTTTGGCGTAATGGCGGCGGCGTATTTTCACCAGAGCGCAATGCAACAGTTCAATGTTCCCAGGTCTTACAACAAGCAGAACGGTGGCGGATTCAGAAACCGTGAAAATGGCTTTTCCGGAGGAAACCGTGGGTACGGAGGCCAGAAGAACGGTTCAGGGGGAGGATTCAGGAACGGTAACGCCGGCGGCTTCAGAGGCAACGGCGGTGCCGGAGGTTTTAGAAACGGCGGAGGAAATCGTTTCGCCAACGGCCAGGGCTTACGCACAGTGGAATGGGGCCGCAAAACTTTACAACCATTCAAGAAAGATTTCTACGTCGCTCATCCCGCGGTGAAGAACAGATCGCCTTACGAAGTCCAGCAGTTTAGAAACTCTAAAGAAATTACAGTTGAAGGCGATGCTCCAAATCCTATTCAAAACTTCACCGAGGCCAGTTTTCCCGACTACGTCATGTCTGAGATTCACAACCAAGGATACGAAGCCCCAACCGCTATTCAAGCGCAAGGATGGCCGATTGCGATGAGCGGACACGACATGGTGGGTATCGCTCAAACGGGCTCGGGAAAAACTTTGGCGTACACCTTACCTGCCATTGTTCATATAAACAACCAACCGCAAATCAACAGAGGCGAAGGCCCCATCGTCCTCATTCTAGCCCCTACTAGAGAATTGGCGCAGCAGATCCAGCAAGTCGCTAACGATTTTGGCAGCTCGTGTTACATCCGGAACACTTGCATATTTGGCGGCGCCCCCAAGGGTCCACAAGCGCGCGACTTGGAAAAAGGAGTGGAAATATGCATAGCGACACCTGGACGGCTCATCGACTTTTTGGAAAAGGGTACTACCAACTTGGAGCGTTGTACATATCTAGTCTTAGACGAAGCCGACCGCATGTTAGACATGGGCTTTGAGCCTCAAATCCGTAAGATTCTGGGACAGATCCGACCGGACAGGCAAACTCTTATGTGGTCCGCCACGTGGCCCAAGGAAGTTAAAAAGTTGTCGGCCGATTTCATGAACGATCCCATCCATATCAACGTTGGATCATTGAACCTTTCTGCCAACCACAATATCCTTCAGATCGTCGATGTATGCCAGGAACACGAGAAAGAGACAAAGTAAGTAGTTTTATGATTGAATTATTTTAAGTAAATTAGGTCCCACTTTAATGTTATGAGTTTTATTTTAAACATACACGTATTTCTCCATATGCGTATTTATCAGAAATTATAATTTGTCATTGATTACATTGATCACGTCATCCTTGAATTTGACTCGCTACAAAACAATTGCAATATAATCGTTTTAATTTTCATTGGCTGCTTTGTAAATGTCAAGGCTGAGCAGATCATCCTTATTTTTAATAATGTTACGACTAGCAATAACGTATGTCCACTTAATTTTTTTTGCTACAATTTTAATGATCAACTAAAATTTATAGAAAAATATATCTATAAAACAACGTAATTAATTCCGTAATAAATATCGGTAAACCAAAATATTGCAAGCCATACAAACATAAAATGTTTGATTTTCTAATGGTTGAATGATCAAATATTATTTTCTAAA
This sequence comes from Monochamus alternatus, assembly GCA_037114965.1. NCBI lineage: Eukaryota > Metazoa > Arthropoda > Insecta > Coleoptera > Cerambycidae > Monochamus > Monochamus alternatus. Next base: position 3,401,836 of record CM073426.1, on the reverse strand, counting down.
TAATAAACCACACTGACCAAAAAACGAGGCAACCCAATTTTTGCCAAGGTTTGTTACTTTATCACTTTTTTTTTCCATCGAATTGGACTATTCCTTTGTCTTGTTATAGGTATCCTCTTTGAGTTTACAATAGGGTAGGTAATTTTAAAGAAATATTGGTGACGAGATATAAATGATAGCGCTAAGTAATGTTTTCTACATTAAATTTAAAACGGCCTGTAGAGTTAGCAAGAAGGCTCACAATTGTAAAATATCTAAAATGCTAAAACTCATTTTCTTGTGTATCAAATGTTTTTTTTTAATCATCTCGATATCTGTTATACTTCTCCAGAATGTGGCATTTAAAAGAGAGCTCGTCTATTAGATTTTTCATTACAAAAAATTAATGATTCACTATTTTCTACTGTAAATTTTGCAAGAATGTACATTTTCTTTTTATGCACAATAATATGTGGCCACATACTGGCAACATAGTGCAAATTTTGTAGCAGATATGAATCCAATAAGTCATGGTAGGAGTGAGTCAGACACACATGTTTCTGTTTTAAGAATGGGAAAGTATTCCCCGGCAAACTATAAGAAATTTCATTCTTGCGATTTCTAGAAAATACCACTGTTATCCGAAGTACAGGAGGCAATACTCGGTACTGAAAAAGGACTGAATTTAAAGTCGGTGTTTTTTGTTGTTTTAGTTAGTTTTCATTAATTTTAATTATTTTTTTCATAAAAAACATTGATATGATTGTCTATTTTAAATGCCCCTTTATAGTTCTGGGCCTACTTGCTAACTCTACAGGGTGTTTTAAATTTAATACGGAAAACATTACTTTGCGCTATTTTTTATGAAAAAATCCTCTAAATCAATGAATACAAATATATAAACTTTGGTAAGATTTTGGTTGGCCTGGTTTTTTTTCTGGTCATTGTATATCATTCAAAAGTCACAATACTAATAATTTAACTTTCATAATACATTCAAGACAAAAAATGAATTTTTGTCAATGAACATTTTTATATGAAGCATATGGGCATGTATTGGCCAATAAATAATTATTTTGGGTTATTACAAGAAATAAAATATTTAAGTGCAATTTCAACATAATTAGTGAGGGCAGTTTAACGATCATTCTGTATTTTTGGGCAAATATATATTTTAGGTATAATTTTGGTAATACCATAAAGTACAAACCATTTTTTTTATGATGAGAAGGTGTAATGATAATCCGTGATTATTTTATCGCACACCCTTTACCTCTAAGAAGACCTGATCGTTTCACGTCACTCGACATCGTTTATCCTTTTATTTTCTCTTGTAACACCGAGCGTATTGCAGATTGAGCAACCTTCTGCAAGAGATAGGAAATAACGGCGAACCAGGCTCCAAGATTATAATCTTCGTCGAAACAAAGAAGAAGGTAGAAGGCATAACTAGGCTAATCAGAAGATTTGGATGGCCCGCGGTGTGCATGCACGGGGACAAGAGCCAACAGGAGCGCGACTATGTCCTCAGAGAATTCAGGAACGGAAAGGCTTCGATTTTAGTGGCCACCGATGTGGCTGCTAGAGGATTAGGTGAGCTTTTATGTGATACGAGTTGAGGTTGCTTCGGGATTTCGATGTGGTCTGGTATTTCAATGAATAGTTAACGAAATGTTTATTAGGGGGGAGAGGGGTTTCCTTGGTTAACAGATAGTTGAAAACTGGGCCTTTTCGGATTTGTGATAGGAAAACAAGTTGTGTCCATCGGATTAACTCCTATGGACGGAAAATGGCTTAGTAGCATATTGTGGGATTTTCCAGACTGAATAACGAAAAATTAAATATGTCCGTTACTTTTGGATATCTTTCGCTAAAATTAATTTTTGCACTTGAAATATTAAATTCACTTTAAAAATAAAATGAGGTAATCAGGTATACTTTTATATGTAAAATTATTTTTTATCGTTTTTTTTTTTATAGCTTTGGTTTTATTTTTTTTAAATTAATTTATGCTACTCAAAAGGTTACTTGTTTTTTTGTTTTAATCATCCATAACATTTTTTTTCCCCTCGTTGATTGCAATATAAATTAGGTTGATATTTAATCTGGGATCTTTGATATCCTTATTAACTTATTTAAAAAACGATATACAATTTAATATATAAAAGATTATTGATGTGTTGAACATTTTCGCGAAATTTTGATAAAGATGTTGGAGAATACCAGAACAAACATTTTCTTGTAACTTTTCTCGTGAAAAATGTCCACTTTGCATTCAGTTTTCTTTTTGCCGATCAGCTCAGTTAATAACTACTTTATTTGTGTTTTTTGTATTAATTTGTAAATTTTGAGGTGAGTTGTACGGATATTCGTGCCTTACAGATGTTTTTGTATAATTGTTTTTAATACGGCAAAAATTTGGTCGTTTTCTACTGGAATAAATATATTTTGTCAAGAGTGTTTAAAATCGTGAATTTTTAAATTTTTTCCGTACTGCTCACCGTTCATACGTTCTTACGAGAGAACTAGCTCTTAATGTTAAGAATATGTTGGATTTGTGACTAGCAGTGCACTTAATCAGTCTGGGTGTCCATTTTTCTGTTTCAGAGGCACATGCAGGATGAGCGTAAAAAGTGATAAATATGCTATCGATACGCCTTAGTTGTGTTCTTATAAAGGATGCAATTCTGTTTCTTGCGGTGCCTCTGGCTGCTGCCTACCTCAGAACAGGCTGTGGTTCAGTTAAGACGCTGGGAAGACCATCGGAAGATAACGTTTCACTACAACAAAGACTGCACTTGTTTGGGTCATTTCGCGTTTCGTTTTGACAGTAACGGTTTAGCTTTGTAAATTGTAGTCGATTTTGTATCTGTCTTCGACGCCTAGTTGGCGGAGGTAATGTCAATACGAGTCCTTTTTCATCATGGAGGGAGGATTTTTACAGTTTTGGTCAGTAGAGTTGTAATATCGCGGTCGAGCATTTGAATATAGTCTTCCTGTTGGTTAATGACGAACTGCAGTGTACACGTATTTGAGGTGAACTGAAGCAGGCAGGTTTTTGCTACTATAGCTATAACTCGATTTGTTAAAACAATCACAGCTTCGTAAAAATCTCGAATGTGATCCTATTGAAATGGTTAGTATATATTATTTTTATATTTTTTCCACACCTTGTACAATAACTGGAATTGGATCGATTTCTCATTGATACATTTAATTAAAAAATTATAGGTAAGCTAGACTCCGTAAAATGTTTACTCACTGATTTATCATAGTTGGCCAAGGAATTCGAACAGTTGCCTGTCGAGTAAATGGTATAGGAATTCCATAGCCAACTAAATTCTTCATTACAACATAGTTATTATTCTTTAAATTTCTTTTGTAATATTTCAAGTTATTGTAAAAAGTGTTTTAATACTTTTGCTTTTTAATTAAATTGCCTGAATATACTTATCAGTATTTGAAATAATAATCTTTGATAATTTGGTAAGACGAGACTAACCGTTTAATGTGAGTTCCAATTACCTGGTCTGATAAAACTCCGTTTTGCTTAGATGTGGACGGAATAAAATATGTAGTTAATTACGATTATCCAAACTCGTCCGAGGACTACATCCACAGGATAGGTAGGACGGGCCGTTCGGACACCACCGGCACGTCGTACGCCTTCTTCACGCCTTCCAACTTCAAACAGGCCAAAGATCTGGTGTCCGTGCTCAAAGAAGCTAACCAGGTGAGTTATCGAGGGGTGGGGGGAAATTTGTCGATTTGTGTACCCTTCCAATTTGGCATGCCTCTGCTTAGTCACATCGGCAGTGCATGAATGCTCTTGGAAGGGAGATAATAATTTGAGAAATATGCCTTCGGTGTCCACACGTACTTGTCTGGATCCCATCCTCAAGTTTCTCTACATTTTTTTATATGTTCTGTTGATTTTGAGAGAGCGTAAATGCGGAGGAGGTGGTGTAGTAGTAATGATCGATTTTGCAACATTTGGATTGCATACAAAATGTTTAAAATAGTATACTTATTTATACGACTGAAAATATATATGTTTTATTACGTTTTAAGGTAGGAAAATATAAAATTTAAATTTATGCGACGTCGCTACATTTAACAAACCAAACGGCGTTATCGTGAATTCAATCTTGTAACATTTGAACGTTTGAATTAAAGCTTGAATTGTAACAAGTGTTAGAGCTTATTATGAATACTTATATTTACTTATTAAGTAAATGCCAACAATTTTTTCCGTTATAGTGCCACTAATGACCATATATAGTTAACGAATTATACTTGTAACATTTTCTTTCATTAAATATTAACTATTACCTTTAATTTTATTAATCGAAACTTAACTGTAAACCCATTGAACAGTAGAAAATTAACGTTTTGAATATACAAGGTGATTTAGTCATTACGTCATTAATTTTGAAAATATGGAAAAATAAGTATAATACAAATACAGGATCAAAAAATTTATGAAATATTTCTCTATTATTAGATTAGACATAAATAAACGGTTTTATCGACTTATGATTTTTCTTGCTCACTTAATTGAAATTTTGCAGTATAATTAATTTTTTGTTGATTTTAATTCTTAAGTTTTAATTTTTTTTATTAACTTTGTATAAGATTAAAATTGGTTATGAAGGCAATGTTTCGTTTATTTTATTCTTCCTCTGGACTAATTTTGTCAAGATGGTCTGAGGAAGTTTTGAAAATTAAATGATACGTCGACCACGATTGTTTGCATCTAATTATATCCAATATCGAGTAAATAAGAATGAATGCTAATTGAATGTGTCGCCTTTAGGTTGTGAATCCAAAGCTGCACGAAATCGCAAACCGCGTGGGCAACTACGGCGGCAACAAGGGCGGGCGATGGGGCTACGGCGGTGGCTACAAGGGAAGAGAAAATACAGGACCAAAGACACACACGAGATTCGGTAACGGTGGTGGATTCAAGACGAACGGATATAGTAATAAAGGTGAGTTGACTCCACGCTCCATATCGTCGACGATTACTTGAATGTCTGTCTTTCTGTTTCAGTGTACTAGTTTTAATTAGGGAAGATATTCTACGCATGACCTGAGGTTCAGTATTTTATCTTCGGATGCATTCCTTGCATCGCAGCCAGTTTAGTTCCAATTTAATTTATTTTTGATTAAATGAAATATATAGTTTAATTTATATTTCTCATGACGTGAGATCGTAATGTGTTTTCTGTGGTCGCGAGGATTTAAACGTGACAGATTATCGCATTGGATTTTGAAGGTTGCGCGTACAGAGTGCAATAAAAATTATTTTTTCTTACTAAATTGCAAAAATGTATATTAAAAAGATTTTTTGTTTTGGCGATATTTTATATTTTTGATGTGGATGTCGCTTGACGTTTTGATTCTCGTGATCCCGATGTCTAGCTGTATTTAACAATTGTATGTGTAAAGTACATCTGTGATAGAAGTAGCTTTTTTATTTTGATTTTGTTGGACAAATCTCTTTAATCTACCATCAAGCCGAATTCAAAGTATCTCTTTTAAGTAAATAAAGTGTTTTTAATGAATTCCTTGTCTTATTTACTTTTACAAAGTCCAATATATACCTTGGGGTAAGTATAGTGGTTATTTGTTTTTCTGTTTTTGTTTTTAGTTTTTTGTAGTTTTTAAAGATCAACTGGATATTAATACTTTTAAAAAAATTTTAATGCTTGATTTGAAGGTTTTGGAAAATTTATTCTTTGCTAAAAGAAAGTAAATTCTACGCTAACTTTAACAGCCTTATGATTGTATGAAATTTTAATGAATTTGCAAAATGTGAAAAAAATCATAAACATGGTTTCGAGATGATTGTGCTTATTTAAAATGTAATAAAATGGCTTTTGAGAAAGGAACGTTCTTTTGGTGCATAAAAGTATATTAAAAAAAAAACCATTTGCCAAATAATATTAAAAAAGAGAACCTACAGAGAGAAATTTTTTAAATCGTATGCCTTTTTGTGTAATGGAGAATCGTATACAATAGCTGAATTTTATGCTTTGCATATACAGTGAAAAAAGGCAAAAGTATGGAATAATTTTTTTTTCGGAAAAACGAACCTGCCTTTATATTTTTAGTTACGCAACCAATTTGCTTGTATACAGGGTGGAGAAAAAAAATACAGTCAACTTTTAACGGAAATCCCCGTTTTTGTATTTTTATCAAATTCCCATGAAATTTTTCGAAAAATAATTCATTGAGTTGTGTAAGTGAAAAAGGTGATGTCGACTTGTTTCACAGACTTTTTGAAGCAAATCGGATGTTAAATGATTACAATCAAAATAAAAATCGATTTACAATAAAATTCAATATTTTTACATACTGCTATTATACAGGGCGACAAAAACAATTTTTTTTTGCAACGGGTGATTCACAAACTGACCAAAAATTAATGGTAAATGTTAAGTTTCTTTCATATAAAAACCATTGACTGAAATATTTGAAATTAAGCACATAGATTTATGTAAACATCCAAAATCTGTAACACCTTATATCTTTTTAACGAAACATCCTAGATAAAAACCCCTTAAAATTCAAAATGAATATGAGGTTTCATTTTCGGTTTGTGAATCGTCGGAACTGAAATAGTGATTTTTGTCATTAATTTTTAACTATCCCGCCAATTTTAAGTGACGTCATATCCGTTACGTTATCGATTTTCGGCGCACAAACTCGCGCAGCATCGTACAACCAATGACGCGACGCCTTTTCCCTCCTTCTTTCTATTGCTTGAAGAACGGGAGGAGAGGTAAGTTATTGCAATTTATTTAACAAATTTTAATACAATACCGCTATAAACATTTCTTTGCAATTGAAATACCTAAAATTCTATTCACGCTGAAGTATTAAGAAATATTTTCCATTTGATTTCTATAGAAGTGCGAGGAAGTTTGACATTGACAAGTACTGGACGTGTACATTTGGCACAGGAAGGTGAAGAAGGGTCGACGACATTAAGCAGTGTTCGTTATAATCTTTCTAAATTTTAGTCCGAGGAATTCATCCAGTGACAGACAAAATGTAAGTAACTTGCAACTTAAGATTTGAATACCTTGCATATCTTATTTTCGCCTCTTATCCAAGAATTTTTGAAAAGATTATTGATTAAATTCGTTTAACAAAATGGCGAACCTAATCCTAAATATTTCCGAAGATTAGAAAGTTGGAGGCGATGTTTTTCCATAATAAATTAATCGTAGACTTCATTAAAAATAAACATAATTTTAATATATTTTATAATGTGGAAACTATTATTGTAATTTTAATCAAGTCTCTTTTGGCTTGATATCCAATAAACAAAACACTGATAACTGTCAACGATTTTGTAGATAGCAAGATCGATTGTCATTGTTAATAAAACTAGAAAATTCTAGATGTGTAACAGTAATTATTTAATTACTGCAAGACAATGAATCAACCACGTTCAAACAATCCAACAAATCTTTTCAGGTCGTACGGTAAACAGTCTACTATGGGAGGAAATTCTTTCCGCGGCAACAGAGAGAACGGTTATTCCAACTCTTCTGGTCCCAATACCCGAAATAGCTTTGGGAGCCAAAGAGGAGGTGGCGGCGATGGTGGTTTTAATAAAGGGGGCAGTGGAGGAGGTTTCAGGAGCGGCGGTGGAGGTGGCGGCAATTTCAGAAGCGGAGGCGCTGGAGGAGGTGGCGGTTTTAGAAGCGGCGGAGGTGGTGGTGGTGGCGGATTCAGAAGCGGAGGCGGCGGCGGCGGTGGCAGATTTGGAGGCCGAGGAGGCCAGCAGGGCGGCCGCTTGTACAAGCCCCAATGGGACAATAAAACTTTACGTCCGTTCAAAAAGGATTTCTATGTGCCTCACCCAGCCGTCGCTAACCGTTCTCCTTACGAGGTGGACCAGTATCGGAGATCGAAGGAAATTACAGTTGATGGCCACGCTCCAAACCCCATTCAGAATTTCAGCGAAGCCTGCTTCCCGGACTACGTGATGCAGGAAATTAGGAACCAAGGCTACGACTCGCCCACCGCCATTCAAGCGCAAGGCTGGCCCATCGCTATGAGTGGACAGGACTTGGTCGGTATCGCACAGACCGGCTCCGGGAAGACTCTAGCCTACATCCTTCCCGCTATCGTCCATATAAACAACCAGCCGCCGATCAGTCGCGGTGAAGGCCCCATCGCTTTAGTTCTCGCTCCGACACGTGAACTGGCGCAACAAATCCAGGAAGTCGCCATCAGTTTCGGAAGTTCTTCGTACGTGCGCAACACCTGCGTATTTGGGGGTGCTCCAAAGGGTCCTCAGGCTCGCGATCTGGAAAGAGGCGTAGAGATCGTCATTGCCACGCCTGGAAGGCTTATCGATTTCTTGGAGAGGGGTACCACAAATCTTGAACGTTGCACGTATTTAGTTCTTGACGAGGCCGATCGGATGTTGGATATGGGTTTTGAGCCTCAGATCCGTAAGATTATCGAACAGATTAGACCGGACAGGCAGACTCTCATGTGGTCCGCTACGTGGCCCAAGGAAGTAAGGAAACTGGCGTCCGATTTCCTGAAGGACTTTGTTCAGATCAACATTGGATCTCTGCAGTTGTCGGCCAACCATAACATCTTGCAGATAGTCGACGTTTGCCAGGAGCACGAGAAAGAATTCAAGTGAGTCTTTTTAGTAATATCTAATAAATAATTTATACTAATCGCTAATCAAAAATTTGTGCCAGTGACGCAAAGTATTTCCAACTTTTACGTGTTTCTTGGTAATACAAATGCCAATTTAATTTTTTTTCTCAAATTGATAATTAGTATTTCAGTTTCTTTAGGAAACTTTAAATCTTCGAAAAATAATGTCCATTTGTCATATAAACTTTATGTATTTAGGGCTCTATAAGAAAGCTACAGGGTGTTACAAATTTACAAAAAAAAATGTATATTTTAATATCTCTGAAACTAATGCAGCTATTCAAAAGGCTTCTTTATGATTATTTTTAGAAAGAATTCATTACGTTTGTAACGGATGTATTTATATATATATATATATATAAAGCTGTTTACAGGCCTTTTAGGCCCAGAGCTGTGTTAATAGTAGGCTTACTCCCTACTATTTTCTTCTGTTTACTTTTATTATTCTGCTATTTATTTCTTGTTCCTCATCACAGTTAGCTGTTATTAGCGCCCCCAAATACACATTCTTGAACTTCCTCAAACTCCATTTCTCCATGCTCTGTTCTCAATTTAAAATTGGTATCCTTTTTTTGTTCTCCTATTCTCAAAAGCTTACTTTTCTCTTGATTTATCTGCAATCCCACTTTACGTGCTTCCTCCACAAGTTTTCTCGTTACGTCTTCTAATTCCCTACTATCTCTAGCAATAATAGCCACGTCATCTGCATAACTTACAATTTGATGACTTTTAAACAATATGTGTTCTTCTCTGTTCAACTGACTATCTCTTATGACCTTTTCTAGTACTAAATTAAAAAGAAGCGTTCAGAGTGGGTCTCCTTGACTCAGTCCTGTATCAATAGTAAAGCCTTCCGAACATTCACTTTTTATTCGTACTTTGGATTTAGTATTTTCTAAGGTCATTTTCAATAGCCTAATCAGTTTGGTTGGTATCCCAAATTGTTTCAAAATTTTACTTAGACGGATGTATTATAATGCAGACTAATGTGTATCACTAACGTTTCTAGTGATTGTCTTTTCGGGAAGTACCTTCATGTAATATTCTCTTGCAGGCTGAACCAGTTGTTGAACGAAATAGGAAATAACGGTGAGCCCGGTGCCAAAATAATCATCTTCGTGGAGACCAAGAAGAAAGTAGAAGCGATAACGAGAGTTATCCGAAGATACGGATGGTCGGCCGTGTGCATGCACGGAGACAAAAGCCAGCAGGAACGCGACTACGTTCTCGGGGAATTCAGAAACGGAAAAACGACAATCTTGGTAGCTACAGACGTAGCCGCCAGGGGATTAGGTAAGTGGGTCCATGTTTTCTCAAAGTTCCACTCGAATAGTTCCGTTGATTTACTGGAATCGAACCATGTTTAGTTTGTGATTGTAATTTTTTATCGGATCATTGTGCCGATACTTGTTTTGTCTATAGTAGCATATCGTGGGATTTACCAGACTGGTTTGTAAAATGTAAGTTAGAACAGTTTTTAATTTAGCTTGTTTAACTTTGAAATATTATGCTTAAGTCTAAAATAACGAAACTATTAGATTCGAAAAAGGGATATGATTCACAGAGTAATTCAAAGTTGAAGTTAACAGTATTTGGAGTGATGTGACAAAATTATTCTTGAAAACTCTTAAAAATATATTTTTAGGAGGCATCTTTGTCGGGTTATAGTGTCGCGAAAAGTTGAAGAAAGTAGAAAAACGTAATTCTTTACTCCTAAATTAATATTGACATATTTTGATCGTTTGTTTTTGTACTAAATGCTGTTTAACTTTTACTTATTCGGATCCCAAATGGATTATTCCAATGAGTAAATGGGTATCTAATTTGAGAGATGCAATCTAGTATTGTAATTGATTTGATATACAAAGGGTTAAGTGCTTTTCTTCAAAGGGGTAGGATAGAATAAACAATTTTCATTGAGCAACCTGTGTCCACGTATTTTGTTTTTTTTTTTACAAAAAAAATTGTTAAATCAATGACTATGATGATAATTAAATCATATTCACACTCCTCATACATTAATATTCTTACTAATTCTTGACTTGGATAAGGCATTTTTAAATAAAACGACATATCAAGAGCAACGAGGCTGAATTTTCTGGAATACATGACACTTGCCAAATGAAGATGGAATAATTTCACTTTCTCTGTAACCCATTTGAAGAAGTGCATTTAAAAAACACCCTGTGGAAATAAGAGAATAATAATGAGGAAAGTTTTCAACAGTGACGATGGATCAAATAATTTTGCTTACATACATAAAACTGCCAAAAAATGGCAGTTACTTTTCCCTGATGTTTTGTAATTTGTCAATATACAGGATTCACTATCACTAAGTACAAATATTTTAAATAAGGGATAGAGAAAAATAAGAATTGTTATTCTTCAAAAAATTTCCAAACTTATAAATCAAGAAAAATATTTTTTTGAAGGTATTCTATTTATCTCCGACTATGAGGCCCGTCCGTTGCGAGGTTATTTATTTCATACGTTTGATGTTTAGAAAGTAGTCAACCAGCAACACAGCTAAAACTTGTTGTCATAATTGAAATCCTGTGTTTACATTGTGATTTAGTGTTTTCTTTCAATTTTTAGTGCCTTTTTGTAATTTAAAAATTTTTATAGTTAGGTACGAATATTTTCCTATATTTGCCGGTTTGGTTTTCTGGATTATAGGACAAGACTGTCGTGGGTGCATTCCAAGTTTTCTATTATCTATTTGTTCGATTTTCTTAGAATAAATAGGCATTTTATTTAACTGTACACAAAGTGTGTTTTGTTGGTAGTGGTTGTAATGAGTGAAAATGTAGTTTTGACAGTTTGAAAGAATGAACGAATGTTTACGTTGTGATTTCGTGTTTCCCTTTAATTTTTAGTGACTATTTTTTTAATTTTAAGCATTTTATAGGAATTAAATAATGAATTTTTTGTCTGGTACAGATTTTTTTCTATATGGTTTGCCTTATACTGTTTTTCTAGAATCGAAGGCAAATCTAAGGGAGCTACAGTTATCGGACAAGGTTTTATAATTAAAAACTACCTCGGGGTGCATTCTTAGTTTTCTGTTAGTAGTCCTTTGATTAAATTACAATTTTCTTATAATAAATGGGCATTTTACTTAGCTGGACGCGGAGTGTGCATTTCGTTGTTAGTGCTTTAAAATTTTTATACTCAGTGATACCTTTGTGAACCCTGTATATTTAATTCCTTGCTTCCCAAGTAAATTTTTAGTTAATTACGAACTGATATTTATGTAACCAATGACAATTTGTGATGCTGAGTGTACTCAAAAGCGTTCAACAATTTCAGCAAAAAATCTATTTTAATGAGTTTCAATGATCCGCTACTTATAACTCTACTTAGACAAACGCCCATCGGACGTAGCTATAAAATCCATACGCTTAGCTTTAAGGAAAACACGAGTACGACATTGGCAAGATATTAATCAGTCTGGGTATCCTTTTGTTTCAGAGGCACATGCAGGATGAGCGTACATAGCATTCGAGTGATATTGCTATCGATACGCCTTAGTTGTGTTCTTATAAAGGATGCAATTCTGTGTCTTGCGGTGCCTCTGGCTGTCTACCCCGCTCTGAGGTAGATGAGTTGAGGTGGTAGAAGACCGATGGAAGATTTGATGTTTGGCTGCATCAAAAAAAGGCACATGCTTGTCCCCCCCTCCCCACTTCACCTTCGTTTCGTTTTAATCGATTCTTGTAATGTTCGTAAACCTAAATCCGCTCCCTCCCTTCCCGTCCTTAAGAAACGATGTGCGTGGCTCGGCACACGTCGAGGGACGAGATTAATTTTCATATGTACGCTGGCCGAGCTGCAAAACAGATGTCGTTCAAATAGTATTTGTCTTCCTCGGTCCTGCAGTGTATCGAGTAGCTACGGCGCAAAAAGCGAGCAAGTAATTCGCGAGACCACTGCAGCAGCCAACATTCATTGCTACTATAGCCGTTAACGATTGTTAAATATCATCAGAGCTTCATGGATTTACAATGAACTTCATGGTTAGTATTCTTACTTTTACCGTTTTTTTTTTATTTGTTTTAAATTTGTGTAACAGCCTCGTCGCCAGTCCAAGTTGTTCAGGAAGTATTTGCCTAATTTTTTGAAAATTTATAATTGGACCTGCAAATATCTCAAAAAAAAAAAAAAAAAAATAAAGGCTCGTAACAACTTGGAAAATCTGGCTTTCCTTAATTTTTATGTTAAATTATAATATGGTAAGTCTCAAATACTCAGTATAAGGAATTGTAGTTTTCGATGAAAAAACGAAAATTTGAAATTTTTTAAATTATGCAGGGTATAATAACTAACAAAAATATATCGTTTGTGTCAAAAATTTTATATAGTTTTCCAATATTTTTTTTTATAATTTAAAATTTACTTCAAGTAAAACCGTTTTTGTAATTTTTAAGTTAAAAAAAAAATCAAGTACAAATATATAATGTATACAGGGTGTCCAAAATATAACTTGAGAGGCCTCTTTAGGTATCTTCAACTAGTTTCAAAATAACTCCCGTAATAATGATCTTATTTCAATGCGTCTTGCACTTTTTTTGATACCAATAAACTAGGGTGCATCCTAGAAGCGGAAAATTATTTTATATATAATTTGATTCTAAAATAATTGATAATAACTGTAAATTTGAAACTAAGAAATTTCTAAGTGCATTCAAATAGAATCAGGCGTGCAAAAAAAAACAATAGTGTTTTTGTTTGGTCATAATTGTTTGTACCTTAGTTTGCAATTTGATATTTTGCATTTTATTCTAATTGTATTTTTATTTTTGAAATCTGTAGAGAAATTATTCGTTTTAGAAATTCTTCCCATAAGTTTTTTGTTTAAGTATTGACACATATTTCTAGACACCCTGTATCAGAATAACAACTATAAAGAACAATTTCAGCTTACGATTCAATAGAATGAGATACTTGCATTGGAATTTTGTCATTATTATATCCAGTACATTGTAGGTTTATACTGAACAGCAATTACTATTGGTCATTATTGGCACTGCCATCAGAGCCGCAGAATAAAACTAATGAAAATTTCTAATTTTACGTCTGGACTTCATTATTCATCAATTTTATTATTTTGAAAAATTTCAAAGGAAACGACTATAAATAAAAAAAATTAACAATGTGTGAGTTTTAATGTTTGAAATTACATCATATCCTTTAGTGCTTTTATCGTGATAATTCTATAGCTTTCGTGTTGTCTTTTTCAAATGCACAAATTAGAGCTAAGATTATGAATATTTTATTTTCTTGGTGTCGGACTTGTGCAATATAATTGTGTTATTTTCTAAAAAGATGAATTCAGTTTTTCAAACTGTCTTCATTTGAAATCAACTACCACACTTTTATTAATATCTTGTCATTGGTAACTTATTTGAAGTGTCAAACGATTAACAGCAAGAAAAAAATAAAGGAAATGATGTATAACGGGTATTAGGACATAATTATGACAAACCTTTATTGAACAGATGTGGACGGAATTAAATACGTGATAAATTACGACTACCCCAACTCTTCGGAGGATTACATTCACAGGATAGGTCGAACTGCCCGTTCCGACAGCACGGGTACCTCGTACGCTTTCTTCACCCCCTCCAATTTCAGGCAAGCCAGAGATCTGATAGCAGTGCTCAAAGAAGCCAATCAGGTAAGACTGTCTTAATTTGTGATGAACGTGTGATGCGACTGTATTTTTTAGGTGGTGAATCCAAAGCTCTCCGACATGGCCAACAGATCAGGCGGAGGCTACGGTAACAAAAGTTACAGTCGCTGGGGAGGTGGAAACGGCGGTCGCGGGGGCGGCGGCAGAGGAGGCGGTAGTAGCAGGGGCGGCGGGTTCAGGGGAAGAGAGAATAACGGCCCGAGACCAAATACGCGATTCAGTGGAGGCGCTGGCGCCTCCGGAGGGGGTAACAGGCAATCAAACGGATATGGAAATAGAGGATGTAAGTTGATTTTTAATAATTTGTTTAAAAATTTAATGTTATTTTTGTTGCAGCTTATTAATGTGATGACGACCGGAAATCCGAATTTGCATGTTCAGTATTTATTCTTCAGATGCATTCCGCATGCGTCCCAAATGAAATTACTAGCTAAGGAAATATTTGGATTGCAAAAAAACGCCCGACCAAAAATTGGATCCGATCCTCGTCTTCTCTAAGGCACAAAGCCACCCTCCCGATTTAACTATAGTTTATTTATTAAGAAAATATATAATATAGCGTTTACTGTGATTAGATAGTAACATGTTTCGTTGTAATTGACGGTAATAACTATTTTGACATTCTCTTAAATAAGATGTAAGGTAGGCAACGACGTAAGTATAATAAAGTGTTTTGTATACGAACATGTTTTATTTTACACTTTGTGAAAAAAAACCACTCCATCGTTTAAAAATATCTAATTTATTTGTTCCACTGTACAACAAACAATAAAGCCTCGTAAAATTCTCAAAAGGAACTCCGAGGGATATACATAGGTTCTCCAAAAAATATATCTACTTCTATAAATAAATCTTGCACGGCAAGAAATAATAAGACTTCAC
Source organism: Monochamus alternatus (assembly GCA_037114965.1). Classification (NCBI taxonomy): domain Eukaryota; kingdom Metazoa; phylum Arthropoda; class Insecta; order Coleoptera; family Cerambycidae; genus Monochamus; species Monochamus alternatus. The sequence continues at coordinate 3,386,589 of CM073426.1, read as the reverse complement.
CAATTTACGTTATCTTCACTACTATAAGTTACTATGATTACAGGATACGGTTACTGCATCGAAATATCTACTCGTCTATTTGACCTACCAGATAAATTCATCTGAAGTCTCATTATCTTTGCTTGACGACTTAAATCAAATGAAGGGTCCTTTAAATTGTGGATTATTTGTAAGGAAAATGCGGCCTGTACACTAAAATCCAGATGAAACGAAAAAAACCTATAGGAAATGATTATGTCCTTAAATTGACAAAGCAACGCAATTTCATTGTAATCGAATGAATGAATGTAAAAAAATGTGTTAATAAAATAATTTCCTTGAGATACACGCATGGAATACAAAATTGGCCGTCATTTTGAAGCAAAATGAGGACTGCCAGTGTTCCAAATGATGGTTTGACAAATGTATATAAATATACCCATATCACCCCCAACACTCATAATAGACCACTGTCATAGCAAAATTAATCTTTTCATGTCCGATGCCATGGTAACCCGAAAATAATGACACATTGGTTGTTGTGGATATGTTTGAAAATATTTAGTCATAACCACATATCAAGAAACTTTAAAGCTATGACCTTTCACGGGAGGTACTAGGACGATTATGCCCTTACACGACTTGCTTTCCGCGGGCCTAAATGGCCCTCAGACGTAACCTGTCTCCTACGGGCATAATCATCTGTTGATACATAAATAATTATTCTATTCCAAACAAAATGATACAAGCTGATAACACTTTAGGTTTTTTTCATTATATACTTAAACATTATTTGCATTCTAGGTAAAAATATGCATTTGAACTTGTATTTCAATGTTAGCAATAGGGACTTTGTCTAAAAACGGTTATTTATCAGCCTAGGGCTTTAATACAATTAAGTTCCTAGATTAACCAAGTACCAGAACCGGTGTTCTCATTTCTTTCAAAATGGCGGTATGACAGAAATCATTTGCTAATTTCATACATATATTTTTTGCACTCTAGATTTGAAAATTTCAACTTACATTTCAATGCTAGTAATAGGGACTCTACATAAAAAATTAGCGAATTTTTAGCAGACAGAACAGCTACTAGCAGAGTTACCTATTTGACATAGGTATATTTTTGACATTTGACAGTTTTGGAATACCGTGACTGATAGAAGATAGTAGTCAACATATATTTACATCAATAATTATTCAGATTCACCAGAAAAATCTCAAACTGCTCCATTTGCTAAACGCACTGGTAGATTATCAATCTAATTATAAATTGTAGGTCCCTAGATTACTAAGTAGCACAACTGATGTTCCCATTTGCTCCAAAATGGCGGTTTGACAGGTGTCATTTGCTATTTCATCCTTGTATTTTAATAAAATAAAAACTGAATTAGTATTTGAAGAATTTTTCATATAATATTTTTTCTATCATACATACTGTCATACATTGAATGAATTGTTACATATTTCAGAATATTAAGAATACAGATACTGCTTAAAAATGGAGCTTGATTCTGGTACTTTATCAAGCTGAGGCCTTCGGAACTTAATAAAGCCCTAGACGTCCAAAATGGCGGATGGTTGCGGTATGTTATCAATCTAGGGACTTTTGGACTAATTCAATGCCCTCTGGTAGCAAGCATAAACGTCAACATCGCTGCTATATGATTTATTATTTTTTATTATCGCGCCAGCAAAGAATTAGTGCACAGGCCGCTTAAACATACAAAATGAAAACATTTTATATATACCGTAACAATGTCTAAAGTAGTTCCTTCCATCACAAAAAGTTTACTTTCAATCACCCCTCTATCAGTTCTTTCGTATGAACCCTGTGAAGAAAAATAAAATGCCTTTATTACCGAACAGATTTACTGCTCTTTCTCATGTATGACACCTTAAACATAGTTAAAACTCTCAGTACGCCTATTCTCGTAAACTTTTTGCGACAGAAGAAACGGCATATTTATTTATAGCTACAAGTTGCTTATATATTTTTAAAATTTATTTCTCTAATATCCTATATCTCTTTTATCAAATCCTTCACATGAATTTAAATGAATCACAGCAAAAGTGGAATAACTTAAGAAACTAGATAAGTCACAAAAAAAATAAGAAACATACAAATAATAGATATCTAAGATATAATTCTTTTTCTGAAAACAAAAATAAAACAATGAAAAAATATGAGTCAAACAAACTTCAGTCGTGGCGAAAAAAATGTTCACAAAGGAGCACAGTTAATTTTTAACGATTATTTCGTAGTTTCAAATAGAAATCGTTTAAACCATGCAATTTTCGCAACATTTTAAATAATTTGAAATCAGTTTCGTCGCTTAACCTACACATAATATAATTATTTATCATCACATTTAAAATTTGTAACTGACCTTTTGATTTTATAGGCGTCGAACATATTTGTTTTTGGTTAATGTTTGTAACGTTTAGGAAGTTATTTCATCAAGAGAGCTTTCTTAGTCATTCACGTTTCCACACCCTCGATTTATTATTAATTGGTCCACTACCAAGGACAATTTTAGACAAATTCGCTTACGTTTTTAAACTTGTCGAAGGAAATTAGAAATTTATACTCTCAACTGCAGCGGTACAATGTGTAAAACAAAATGAAACGATAAAGCCCTTTTATACTATTAAATTTGTTTTACATTTACCACAATTGCTAATTTGATAATTCGTTTTACGGTTAGAGCATGTTGAAATTATAAGTTGGTTTAAATCGTCCTACGGGGAAAGATGGATTGGTCGAGGTGGTCCTGTGGCCAGTTCAATCACAGGATCTCAATCCACTAGATTTTTGCTTTGCGGCTTTTTAATGGAAAAGGTGTATACAGTTTGGGTGTATAATAGAGGAAATCTATTACCTACACTGAATTCGAAAAGCTTGGGGTGAAATAAATAATGACATGCTACAAACAAGGAATTTCAGGAAACGACTATTCTGTGGGCTAGTGCCTCGACCAGTATTGAATTAAACCTGGAAAACCTATAGCAAACAGCTAGAGTCACTCATCAGCAGCTAACCAGACATATAACAGTTTCGAGCTTATTAGCTCTCATTAATATGCCACAGGTGAGGCTTTGCAAATACGGAATTCCAGAAAACAACTATTCTTAATTCGACCAATAAATTTCCGCAAATATATCATCGAAATTTAAACTTTCTGTAACGTGCTAAAGAATGTAAAACACCAAATAAATTTTCTCAAAGTAAGTGAATTTCTTCACCAATTTCTATAACGATTCACTACTGGGTAAAAATTGGTAAATGTAAAACAAGTTTAAGAGTGCTTTGAAAACCAAAATAGGTTAGGGTTAGAATTGGCAAAACAATTGAAAATCTCTGAATAAATGAAGCACACAAGCTATTGGCTGTGTGAAATTCACGTCCCAATTGCTTAAGCATAAGAATCTCCCTCTCTCTTATGGTACAATTTTCATACGTAACTTATATTTGCTGCTATAACAATCGAACTTCAGTACAAAAAGTGATCAGGACAGTTAAAAGGTTTAAAACTTTAATATCGCTATAATTGTTTATATTTATTCTGTTTGTACTGAGGATTTTAATAAATACATTTTTGTTTTGACATTTCTAAACTTTAAGCATAAATATACTAATTTCCTCAACAAACACATCACTATTGAAATCTTTTGTTGTTTCCTACGGTTGTACCGTCGTACTTCATAAACAGACCAATAGATGGCACTCCGATCTGCATTTTATACAGTGACGACAATAGTGTGACAGCTTTTTGATTGGTTTGCCATTTTGCATCAAATGTCAGAAATGACCATTCAGTGCGCTTCAAATAATGTCAAAATTAGTTTAATGTCAAATTTAAAGCGTTAAATGTGTCACATAACAATTTCCTTAACAACCGTGCCACCGTTTTGAATAAAAAAATTTCTATTGTCACCACTGTGATGTATAGAACTACTGTACATTTTATTACGGTTGCTTTATATAGTTTATTATATAGAGCCACTGTACGTTTTATCAATAAGAGGGCATTATAAACAGTAAACGTAATTTCTGTTATGCAACGTTTACGTTATTAAATGGATTAATTTGGGCCCATATTTACACGGAACAATATGGCAACTAATCGCGCTCGTGCCCACTTTCTATGTAGAAATGCGGGAAATAAATACAAAGTGACAATAAACTTTCTGCTTACATCTAACAAGCTAAAAAAAAATAACAGAATAAAACCAAGTGTGTATGTACACATCTTGTTCATGTGAAGCTTTAAAAACGAAAAAAAAAATATATATATATATCACAAAGACTCTAAAGATATCCTCATTACACGACACGAGATCAAAATAAAAACTAACCTGACTAGGAATGCGGACTAGGGGAATGCTTAGATAACCTTACCAAGGATGGTGGGTTCGTCTTTCAAGAAAGTGCTGGACCGCTGCATCGTCGGCAAAGACGCAGACTTAGCCTCGCTGTTGCCCGGTCTTACCTTCCGAGGCGAACTGCTCCGACTGTCCTTCATGGGCGATGGACTCCTTATGTTCCCCTTTATGGGGGATGTCACCCTGCTGTCCAGCTTCCTCGGGGAACTCGTCCTGCTGTCGTTTTTCAGCGGCGAACTGGAACGACTGTCCGGCCTCCGCGGCAACGACAAAGGCGTTTCCCTTTTACCCACGCTGGTGTTCCTGGAAACGGTCGCAGACCTCTTAGGCGTCTGCTTCTGCGACGTCGACTGAACCGGAGGACGATTAACGGTGGCAGGTTTTGGAGGCGGGTTACGAGGCGTGGCTTTCGTAGTTCTGGATGGAGTAGATTTGGCGGCGCTAGCTGCGGTCGGTTGCGTTAAGGTGCTGCGACGGTGTATGGATGGACTGGGGGGCACCTGGGGGGCCTTGGCGGCTAACAACAGGCTGCGCCTCAGGGACGGGCTGCCGTTGGTGTTGTGTAGTCGTCCGTGTTGGTTCATGCCAGGGCTGGAGTTCCTCGATGAGTCCGAGGAACTTATTATGGGACTGTTTACGTTTTGTTTGGATGTCAGGGGCTTTTTAGTTCTGAGAGGGGCCGCGCGGGGGAGGCGGCTAGAGGGTTCGATGCCGGGTGTTAGTTCCTTTATTCGTGTCCTATAAATTAACATACAGATATACAGGGCGTTCAGGGACAAGTTCCTATGTGCAAATACAAAGTATTAATGAAGTTATAGATAACTTCAAAGTTATATTTTTTAAATTTACATTTTATATATTTTAAAGAGGTTATAATCAATTTCTTAGGATATTAAGGCCTTTAGAAGGCGGAATTTTTATTCCTTATTATTGGTGTGATGTGTTTAAATATACCAAATCTGAAGATAATAAAAACGTAACAACTTATACCATTACTTTATAAGTAGAATCAATTCTACATTATTTACTGTATCTCTATATTTTATTTGGTGGATCATTAATGAAACAGCAAAAGTAAAATGGCCCCAAATTGAAACCATGCAGAACACCAAAGTTTTACATTCACTTTATATGATTTCACTTCGTATTAACAAGAATATTGTTTTTCTCAAATAAAGAACATAAAGCATCTTATACAGAATGTTTCTGAAATAAGTGTGTTCCTTCAAACAGATGATAGAGAACGTGAAGAGAATCAATTTTCATTAAGCAACCTGTGGTTTAAAGTTAAAAGAAAATGAATTAAGATTACTTATAATTTAAACCAACCTTACATTGTCTCACTTATTCAACTGTGTACAATATACTAACTAGATTATCGTATCGACTATAGAATAATCTGTTGTTTTACTTAAAAATGTCTTATTCAAATAAAAAATTAGCAGATATGTTATGAGCGCGTGTCTGTGTATCAAATACCTATTTGTGATGCCACCGTCTTATTTTTTTGACAAAATAACACAAATCTTGTAAGTTCAGCAATTTTCGTAGAATTACCAAATCAGTTTATGATTAAATAGTTTAATTCTTTAATTTTTTAATTAATTTCCGTCCCATCAATGTTGCAATATTTTTATCCTTGAAAAACTATTTATAAGTATTTATAAGTATACGTTTCAATTAGCAAAAAGTCCTCAAAACCTGCAGTCTACATACAGGACCTGTACCTGTAACTTTTTATCTTTAAAATACGACACTTAAAATCACAAGTTACTTAACAAAAATGATATTTTTTCACATCCTTTATGATTTCTTTAAAGAAACATAATTGTATAACTTCTTTTTGACTTACCGCAGAGGTGTATCAAGCCTCAACCACGCATTACTCCTAATCAACCTATCGGCTTGTCCTACCAAACACTGCTCCAACTGCAGCTTCACCTTATTCAACAGGTCGGCGAAAGGCCTGCTCCAATGCTGATCTAGCATCTTGCAGCACCTCGAATAGCTCCGGCAAGCCTGGTCCACGCCCAGAGTCTTGGCCGCCAGCAGCATTTGATCTTCGATCTGGCAAATTCCAAAACCTAGACCCGCATCCAAGCTAACAATGTACTGAGAAGCCAGAACTGACGAGAAATGCTGCCTGTGGTACAAGTGACAGGCGTCGGTAAGCTGCAGTACCAGCTGGCTTACGGGTTCCGCCCATCGCATCGCTGGTAGCGTAGCTAGAATCTTGTCGCACGCTAGAATCGTCTCCAGGACCTTATCGGGGTTCATGTGAACGACGTGCTGCTGATAACACTTCTCCCTAAGTTCTCTGGGCAGGCTGGCAAAAGCCCTGCTAGGCCACACTCTGACGAAGTGTTGTGTGATCCACTGCAAGCATTTTTGGTACAAATCGTCCAGGCCGTAAGCCGCGGACAAAGGCAGCACTTCTAATACACCCGTGCAGCAGCCTGCGCAAGGCTTATGGAAGTTGTGGCAGTGGCGCTGCTTTAAGGCGTGCTCGACGACCTCCTTGAGACCCTCCAGGCTCAGCATGTCGGCCAAGGAGGCTAGTTCTACAAGGCTGATGGAATCGGGCACGTGGGCAGCGCCGCTGTATATGTGGCACAAGGAGAAATAGACAGATTCGTATGTGAAGCCCTGGAAAAGATAAATGTATTTTTCTCACAGCATAATAACATGTGTTTATTTACAGGCCGTTTTTTATCAAATATGCTTAATTTTAATTGAAGAAAATGAAAGAGTAGGTCGTAAACAAACTCGTCGTACTTTATAAGATCAAGAAAATATCATGCACACCATAGAGGAAAATCCTTCTGCAAGTACTGCCACATTCTTACAGTTACATGCAGTTACTATTTTCCGTCATGGCGTCGATAACCTTCATAACTACATTATACCGAAAATCTTTTAAACACTAATTTTCAGCACAACAAAATGTAGGTATTTACTTACAGGCTGTTTTTATCAAATATGCATAATTTTAATTGAAGATAATAAAAGAGTAGGTCGTAGACAAACCCGTCGTACTTTACAAAGTCAAGAAAATATCATGCACACCATAGAGGAAAATCCTTTTGCTCGACATTCTTGTGACAGATGCAGTTAGTTTAATCCATTATCGCGTCGATAACCTTCATAACTCATATATTTGGAATACTGAAAATCTTTTAAACACTCATTTTCAATAATAATTTTTAGTTAATGTCTGGGCTGGTATTTTGAATGGATTAATAGGCCTGTTATTCTGTCTAATTGTTTAATTGTACCTAAATGACTACATTTTCTACAAAATTGTTTATCTAATAGTTTATTAAAAAACACTGTCATTTTCTTATTTAGATTTTTATTATTGGTCATAATGGTAGATTTGTATTTTTGGATGCTTATGAAGGCATTAATACCAATGAAGAGAACACGAGAGATGAACTTTTACAGAGAATTGACAAAGTTAGTGTAGAAATTTGAAAAATAATACCATATCAACTTGTACTGGCAGTGTGAAACAAGACTAGATTGAAACAGGCAGAGGTCAGACTATTTAAAATATAAATTTACGAGCTAGAATTTATTTTTTTATGTAATATTATTGTAAATCGACAAGTGGTTGCAAACAAAAAGTAAAATAAATAATAGAAGAATAGAAAAAAATAAATATTATACAAAAAAAAAAAAAAACATCTACGTAAATTATAAAATAGAAAATTACTATAATAGGTATGTCAAATTCATCTAAAATCATGTAGAAAAAGGTGCACACATAATGAAGACATTTGCAGTGCTACTTTTTTTTAGTGAATGCCTTTAATAATACATATTCTTGTAGAAAGGCATTTAGAAAAATTTAAAGGTGACTAATTAGTTTTCAATGTACCTATTTGAAGCAAAAACGTTAAAAACTATATAATATCCAATAAAAAAATTAATTATCAGACTTCATGTTGTTTGATTGACAGGAATGTTTTCTCTTGATTGACTCCAATTATAAACTTAATATTTCTCAAGGCTTCTTGGTAATTTATACATTTTATGTACAAAGTGGCATAATTGAAAAATTCGTCACAAAAAGGATATTCATGCAAATTATAAACATTCTTTTTTTTTACCAAATTAAAAATTATAGCTAAACAATCCAATAAAAATAGATAAATATCCATCCAAACATTTGTTATCAAAACCTCTTTTCTGTATCATTTGTGTTTACATTCCAAGTTAGGGGGTCAACATTTTGTAAACAGCATTAATAAAAAATATTAGTTTATATAAATGAGTTCAAAGATAAAATGGTTGTTCCCAATGTTTGATTAATTATTTACATCTGGAACAATATAAACAATGACGAGAAGAAACAATGTAGAGATAAATAACCGTACAGGGTGTATAATTTCAAAACTTGAGCATGTTCATTTGTTTCTACATTGCAAATTTCCAAGAATAAATCCGAACACAATGAATAATTAATAAAACTTATGTTGGTTATTCTATTTGCAAATTTTTTGTTAATACAGTTACAGTCAACCAGATTTTTTAAATTAATATTTAAAACGTTCTTAGAAAGTTTTATTTACATAAGATAATAACTGATTTCAATATGTTCATTTTTCACGGCATGCTTGATTAAAAATAATTTTATGCTTGCGTTTATCAAAAATTTAAAAATAATGTTTTTAATTTTAAATAATAAGTCTAAATACTAGTTCTTGGAAACAATATATTCATTTCAGTCTTCCTCGAGAAATAATTTTATATGAGTATTACAAGCGCAAAAAAATTAATAAGTAATTATTACTTACATTGTTTTAAATCAGATAACCTTAGAAGTGATACAGCAACAATTATATAAAAACGATCATTAGTCACTCACAAGGAAAATAATTCAGGATTTTTGCTACAGAGTGTTAAGATTTGGTTGTTTCACCGCTTTGTGAATTAAATCACATTAAAATCATGTGCCGCTATCGCGTATTACATCATAAAAATCCAGTTATTTCATGGAAAAATAATCTGATGACTTGCATGCAAACAGAAAACGTAAAACAATTGTGAGAATGAGTAAATATGAGATAATTGACTGCATAATCATAAAAATATGTTTTCCGAAGCCAGAGATGACAGTCTAACAACAATTATATAAGAATATGCGTCAGTGAGACTAAAATATATGTAATTTATTATACACCAAATTATTTTACAATGATAACCTTGACTAGGCTATAGAAATTCTGTCAATCTAGTTGGCTGTAATTGTTAATGGATACGATGCTCAATTGTTTTAGGAAGTGACATCTGCAATTGTTTGTTTCGATTTCTAAGAAAGCATAATTTGTTCGAATTCTGATGAATTTGTAAACAATTTTCAAGATTATTATCACTTAATACGAAATTAATTATTACCTGCAAGGAAATCACGTTTCCAGACTTTTCTAACCAATTTCCACTTAGTAGAGCAGCAAAGTACTGACACCTTGAAGCCAGGATGCACTTGTGGGCCTTCAGCTTGTGTCCCTCCACTTCCACGGTCACGTCCGGCCCGATCTCCTCGAGAAACATCCTTAACAGATCCGTACCTAATTTCCTAGCAAAGCTCTTCCGTTGAGGATCGGGAACGTTGGAAACGCTATCGGAATCTGAATTGGTCTCACTGGTCTCCGGTTCCAGGGGATGAGGAGCGCTGCGGTACCCCACCGAATGGGACATCAGCAAGGGGCTCTCCACCCACGAGCTCTCCGGGATGGACCTGCTCATCCGGGGGGTGAAGTTTATGTCCACCCTCGGCTTCTGGCATTCTAGGTCGGAGAGCTTGACGAACTGAGGGCAGGGCTGCAACACAAGAGTCATTGTTAAAGTGTTACGCTGATAATTGCACTGTTAAACACGATGACACTCTAAGCACTGCTGTTAAGCATGGCAATAAAGATTTTTTAGGACGTAAATATTGATATCGCTGTATAAAATTGAACTAGTGCAAATATGTCACAAAAACAAACATGGAAATTTACTGATGTAGTCTTGTTCGGTCACAGTCAGTTGAACTGCTAATTGGCTGATAACCGGGTGCTTATCAGTTGTGGTCGACCTAGGCAATGAATAATTACATTTAATTTTCCAGCTCCTGTTTAATTTGCTAAGTGAAACAAAGTATTTGCCAACAATTCATTGTCATTCAAAAAACGCAATAAATGTGTTATTAAAAGGTGAGTTTTTTTTTAGTAGTTGTACTACGAAACAATTAATTAATTTATTTAAATAATAATACAATAAAAAGTGAACCATGACAAACGTATTTGCATAACATTTGACGTTCGCTAGATACCCTATTTTCGATCACGGATAACTTGATATACAAATTTTGAAAAACATATTTAAGTTTAATTTATTCATATGGGTATTTGCCATACTGCTAGTATTTTTGTTAATTTATTTATCAATTAAACTTGTTTGGTAAAAACTTATTTAACATTTACATAATAAATGTCACATCAATCAAACGATGTTTTGAATTAAAATTCTTTCACATATAGTCATTAATATTTAATCAAGGTCGGATAGGCCCAAGGACGTAACCTTGGAGTAGCACAAATGACAGTACATTGTCAATTTTCAATATTTCCAGCCACAGAAACAATATTTTTTGGCTCTGTTTACAGTTGTCAAACAAAACACTAAATTAATAACTACACAAATATATGTATATGAAATTTTTTGGCAATAAAACATATTTGCGTATTCCATTTAAAACAATAATGTTGGGATCGATTTTGCTTTAAAAGGACTTAAAAATTTGAATAATTTAATAATGTAAGTTTAGTTGCCTAATGTTCAGATAGTCACCCATTAGTATGGACATACAGGGTGATGAAATTTTTATATTGAAAATTCTTACACGTACGTTCTTATGATTGTTCCTTTGAATAAAATTATACTATTATATGTATACAAAAAAATGAAGATGTGATATATACAGAGTGTCTACTTTTATTTGTGTACAAATCCGTAAAAATGTATTCTTCAAGATAATTAAAAATTTTTTTTTAATTTTAAATGTCATCGAAAATCGCTTCCTCTGACCCTACCACGGCACTTAAGATGTCAATCCAAGACCTGCTATGATTTTTTTTATATTCTCGAAATTCAATAAAAACGTGTAGCGATTTCTTTATTTAAAATCTGATAAGGTGGTGTTAATCAGGATCCCTACAACCAGTATCTGTGAAATTTGAACAAGAACTATGAGTGTTTTCTTTCACACGTTCTCAAAGTTTTCTTTTTGTAAAAATTCGTAAAAACTTTATTTTTCAAAATAATGCAAAAAAATTTTTTTTGATTTAAATGTTAATGAAAACGTTTAGCGATTTATTTAAAATCTGATAAAGATGTGTGAAATTTGAACAAAAACTATACAGAGTGTTCTCTTCTATACGTTCCCAAAGTAAAAACTTAATTTTTCAAAATAATGGAACAAATATTTTTATGTTTTGAATGGCATCGAAAACCGCTCCTTCTAATCCTACCACGGCGTTTAAGATAGCGATCCAAAGCCTGCTACGATTATTTTTATATCCCTCGAATTCAATAAAAATGACATGATATCCTGTAACAGTAACTTTAGCAAAACTATAGGGAGCCCCAATTTCGTTAATTTCGTAATTATAGGGTATCTCGGAAACTACAAGAGATAGAAAGACGCGGTTTCATAAGACTGGGTTACTTTTTCAAGTAGCTTAAGGTGCCGCAATCAGAATTTTCATACACCTCTCCGTTTTTGAGATACAGGGCAAAATTGGAATGTTTCTGACAGACGTACTTATAATTTTTCTACAGTGTGGAACACCCTGTATATTTGTATGCAATTCAATTACAATATATCAGCTGCTTCTTTATATCTTGGAATTTTGGAAAAACTAATAAAATTCAACTTCAACACAAAGCAAGAACATTTGTGTTAGTTTGTAGAAACTGGGTAAGACGGGACGTTTTGACGTACGTCAAAACTATTTTATTAATTAAAACAACAAATTAATTAAATTAATAATAATAGCGGCAGAAACAGTTGAATATAACAATTATTTTCACATACTTATAAACAAAAGTGAACAATTTTATATGCAGAACTATTTAAGTTTATGTTAAAATATTATTTACATCTACAGTTAAATTTTAAAAAATACGTATTTTGAAATATTTCTGTACCTAAAATTTTTTTGGTTAAAGCGTTTTCTGTCGCTAAATATATTCGTATTTCTTCGGTACCTTTGAATATTCGGAATCGCAGATGGCATGAGTTATAAAATTGTTTGCAAAAAACACTATTTCAAGAATACGGCGTCCTTAATGTATACTGCTGGTACATTTTGAATTTATTTAAAAAAATTACCCATTTTCACTACACAAACAACCCCCCGACGCACTAATTAATATACACACCTGTAGACAAAGCTCGGCGTTCATCTTCGACCGATTACATACTCGAACTAAACAATTAAAACAAACGAAATATTTTAGTATTCCCCTCGGGCGCAGTCCATTGTTGTACGGCCACCAAACGACGATAACAATGCAGGCTCCTTTTCCTTATGAAAATAACGTGGATATCTTCACGGTTTACAAATCAGATGACACCTCCTGAATTAATTCTGCTTCGGCGTGGAGGAGGCGAAGATCCACGCGGACGGGAGGCAAATTTCGAGAAATTCGCAGTTTTATAGCCGGTGACAAACATAGAATCACTACACATTTACACCTTTCGATCATGAATGGAAATTACCGAATTATGACAGAGCTGTGAGTATTTCGTTGGATCGGACAGGAACTGAAAACCGCAAACTGTTGCTAAATGTTTCAATTTCAAGTCGAATTCTGTAATAGTATTTCTGTTTTTTTTTCCATAATTTTCTGTTTCGTTCACATACAGGAAGAAACTCGCGCTAAGACAAAGAATGTGGTTTATGCACAACTCGGCCACCCAGATCACCCGATATCAACTCTATTGAGTTGAGAAAAACGACTCATTTTCAAAATTAACAAAGCCCGCCTTGAAAACAAGAACGTAGATACAAATAAACACTAGTGATACGTGTGCAACATTAAAAAGTTATTAGAAGTATCTCTTAAGAAAATGTTTCTTGACATCCTGTAGCACCGCTAATTTTGAGTTATTGAAAAAATGTTATAAGGCTTTATGGCATTAATGTTTCCTGTGGAATATTGAGGCATCATTTCCGGACACCCTAATTATACTACGCGTCTCTTTTAATCACTCTGTATAAAACTCGGTACAAAACAGAAAATTTAAAAATATAATCCTTTTCAGTCACCTGCATATTTTAATGACATTCTGTATATTGAAATTCTAGGAAAAACTACGTCACATTAGAAATTGTAACACAATTTTTTTATTGAAAACCACTGAAATAATCCAATTAAACACTTTAAAAGACAGTGTATCTACAATAATTTAGAAAAACCATAAATTTGGTTTATCAGATTAATTTTGTTTAGTATTGTTAAACACGATGTAATTAATAATCAGATTAGTACGGGTCTATAAACCCGAAAATTTTGTCTATTAAGATAATTTTAAGAAACATTGGGAACGGAAATCGACTATTATAAAGAAATTACTTATAATTATGCTACAACGTTGATTACATTACGTTATCTATAAACTGAACTGAATTTACTTTACAGTTTTTATGTAACGTAATAGGTTAAGGTAACTTTTTCATATGCTCGTCAAGTTTGCTTGCAAAGATGTTTGCAACAGGTTTGGTAGCTGGACAACTATTCCATCATAATCTTGTAACGCCATACTTGTACACCACCATGATTTTAAAATAAAAACACATCTTCCTTATTATTAATTCGTATATCCGAAAGCGAAATAAAATTCTGCCGTAAATTTAAGGGAATATTTTCAAGAAACAGTGGCAAGTCATTAATTGATAATTAAAATAATTTTCTCCGTTAAACAGACGTGGGAGTATCAACGATCCCACAATATTATCGGAGAGAATTCCACACCAAATATTGATAAGAGAACTCTTGCTGAAAATGTACTTCTCTTGGCAGATGAAGATTTTCTAATTCCCAAATATGGCTATTTCTCTAATTAAAAATACCTCATTGGGTAAATGTTTTATTATAAAATGGTCATCATTTTGTTGTTCGCGAAGAAACTGTGCAAACCGTAACCTAGCTAGAGGGTCTTGTGGCATTAAATGTTGAACTGGAGTAAAATGATAAGGATACAATTTTCCTTTGTGAAGTATTCTGCTAACGGAAGACTGATTGATGTCAGTAGATGCTGAAATTTAACGTGTGCTTATACATGTGCTTTCAGCAATTCACACTAAAACATCATCTTCTTGGTCCGCTGTTAATATTTTCGGCCTTCCAACGTCTCTTTTCGGGCGAAATGATCCTGTTTATCTCGATACAATTCCAAGTACCTCGCTGCTTTAAATATAAAAAATAACAACAAAAAACACTACTGTCTAATGTATGAATCGAGTGGCACTGACAGAAACAATATGGTATTGTAGTGAGAGCTGTCTACTTATTATTTCCCCGCCTACTACTTTGGAAAAAATAATTTTCTAGTTTAATTCTCGCCGAATCTCAAAAACTTAAATAGTCTGTTTCTCGAAAACGGTTGAGTTTATCGATTTGCAACAGGTATACCTTTTCTATTTAGAATTGAAGGTAGTTCAATAGTTTCTTATTAAAACATTCAAAAGTGTAACATACAAAGAGTTAGACATATTTTTACATCGACAGTACAATATAACTAGCATCCCCTAGTTGTAATCTCAACACTGTTTACAGAGTACAAATTTTCAAAGCAATCACGTTCTAAAAATATAGCAAAAAAAGTCGAATACATTCTTTCAACACAATGTAGAATGAAAATGAGCAACAATTGAATAAGGCATGTTGGGCTCAATTATTAATTACTCACCCTGTATACATATACATTGTCAATCATTTGTTTTACTCTTATGATAATATTACGTCAGTTCTGCAAATACCTAAATGCAGTCACTAAGTATATAAAAATTGTAATAGCAACGTTTCAGGAATGTTTGAACGAAGATAACCGATATCGAAGTATGTCTCAAATGCCATTATTACAACCGAGAATATTGTTTTGTAGATTACTATCTATAGTACGGATTCGTCGATAGAATACATATTGATCGATTAATATTTATGTATCGACAAATTATGTACGACCAAATCGGCTGTATTTATTGTTGTAGATACTGATCGTTACGAAGTAATAAATAGAAATCCGTAAGAGCCCATTTCCGTTTTTGGTGAAACGATTGCGTTGGAAAAAATGTAAATGTAAATTTGCTGATACAGTGAGAGCGCCTTCTAAAATCGTCGATAAATTACACGAAAGTAATAAAAATGCCGTTATCCCACGTGTGCTATACAGGGTGTCCGGAAATTATGCGTCAAAACTTCAGGAGATGATTCCTCACAAGAAATTAGGGTCACAAAGACCTATAACAAATTTCCGAAAACTCAATATTGACGAAGATACAGGGTGTTAAAGTTAAAATTTTATTTTCGATATTTGCAAATAACTTCTTAATAAATCCAAATATTTACATAAAATTTGTAAATCGGGGGTTTTTGCCGACGAGAAATTCAAATATGTTTCTAATTTTGACGTCACTAGTAGAGGGCACCACTTGTGGCACATCATGTTTCTTTTAAATGACAGAACTTTTTTGCATCTTAATGTATCCATCTGACTATCGAAACAATCGATTCTCCTACCTGTTTTATTCGAAAAAGGTATACTTTGCTGAAGTCGGTAGGCGTAACCATTTTTGAAATCCTATTTGAAATGCTCAGTGCACCGAGTAAAAACTGTTTTGGTTTCAGGTAAAGTGCCTTTTCTGCTGAAAATACAGCAAAATCTTACTTGAAAAAGTTGTTCAGAATCGTAAATTATCGAGACGTGCAAAATGTCAAGAAGATCGGCGAGGTTTGATGAAACCATTTTTCAACAAAGTACAAAGATTTTATCAAAGCAGGCCCATCTTTTTGAAATTTTGCTGCACATCTCCATAATTTACCGTTCTGAACAACTTTTTCAAGTAACATTTTCCTGTATTTTCAGTAGAAAAGGCACTTTAACTGAAACCAAAACAGTTTTTACTCGGTGTACTGAATATTTCAAATGAGATTATTTCGAAAACTCTTACTCCTAACGACTTCAATAAGCTATTTCAAATGTAACAGGAAGGAGAATCGATTGTTTCAATAGTCAGATGGATACACTAAGCATTTGAAAGAAACATGATGTGCCATAAGTGGCGCCCTCTAACTAGTGACGTCAAAATTAGAAACATATTTGAATTTCTCGTCCGCAAAAACCACCGATTTACAAATTTTATGTAAATATTTGGATTTCTTAAGAAGTTATTTACAAATATCGAAAATAAAATTTTAACTTTAACACCTTGTATCTCCGTTGATAATGAGTTTTCGAAAAATTGTTATAAGACTTCGTGACCCTAATTTCTTGTGAGGAATCACCTCCTGAAGTCTTGACGCATAATTTCCGGACATCCTGTATACAATTTTATCTAGAACCGCAAAAAAAATATCTACAACCACTTTAAATTGAGAAAAATCCAAAATCAGATCCAGTTTGTTTCAAGTTTTGATTCAAAATCAAGAAACAGAGCAGAGCTTTCGTTTTTACATTTTCTTGTGGAAAGAGTGGTGTTGATTGAAATAATGAGTGATTCAGAAACAGAAAACTTGCCTCTTGAAATTGAAAAAGCTGTTGCAACGGCAATTTAAGGTTGCCTAATTGTCAAATTGATAAACCTGTTGGTTCTTAATAAAAATAACCAATAAGCAGTGATCTCTTGATCTCTTTTTTTAATATTTCACTAGTGGTGTAATAACCTACATTATTCAACTGAAACAGTGCCAAATAAATGCTGTAATGAGGCTCTTGTAAAACAGTTGTATACACAATGTAATTTATTTCTTTCTTTCGGAATTTTTTTCAATTTTTTGTGCGGTCGCCGATTATACGCCTTATCAGGTTTTACACTGCCGTGCGTAAAGTGTATTTTAAAATCATTTTTGAACTGCTCTTTTTGATTTTATTTTTACAAAATTATATTTGTAAGTAAGTAACTTTTTTTATTTTTAAAGATAACCTGCCCCTAAATTTTCTTAACATCATTCTGAAGCACCCTGTGTATATACTTTCCGAACCTGTGTATCTGCTATTATATCAAAAGACTATTACGTCGTCGACTTGAAGGTAGCGTTTATTTACGGTAATGACGCTAATTGCATAGGCGTCGATTTTCAGATTCTATAATTAGTTTTATAAAAATTCAACGCGAGTGCGAGCCGCGAGATAATCTAGGCATTACTCACCTCCTTGAAAAAGATTGCGCAAATGAGTTTGAAGGATTTCGATCTGACGCCAGATTCCTTCGATGCTTTTTAACACGCTTATATTAGCTTCACCTGTATGTATGTATGTATGTATGTATGTAACGGAATCTTTCAGCGTAATTTTCACCAATTTCAAGAAGTCTGATCAGCTTGAAAATTTGCACAGGGGTCAAGGACTGATGACAATACAATTATTTAATAACTTTGTTCTAATGTCCTGACTAGGATCATCAGAATAAAAACTATTTAGATTACTTTGCAGGTTAAGTGTATACAATCCATCAGTGTTGTTTCCAAGCAGGCAAGGCAGGGGCAGGGGACTGTAATAGATTCGTGCTCTTGCTTTTCACGTATAGATGGCGACCTGACAGAATTAGTTTTCGGTTTTCGCCTAATTTTAAATTAAAAATTTTTATAAATAAATAAAAATTTGATAACTTATAACAAAATTCAAATAAACATTTTGATTTAAAAAATTTCGAAAAAATACAGAATTCAAAATTAAAAAAAAAATTCTAAATATAAAATTTTGGAGTTTAAAAAAGTTTTGAAATACAAAATTTTGTAAATAATTTTGGATTGTGGAATTACATGATAAAATCAAATTTAAAAAATTTTAGAAATAAATAAAAATTTGATAATTTATAAAAAAATTCAAATAAAAATTTTTGGAAAAAATTTTCAATTGAAAAATTTTAAAATTCAAAAATTTAGAAAAAATTTCGAAAAAGACATTGAATTTTAAAATTTTGAAGAGCGTAAATTTTCAAATTCAAAGAAATTTTGATTTGAAAATTTTGGCAAGAATTTTGAAGAAAGTTTTGAATCTAAAATTTTGTAAAATTAGAAAGAAAAAAAAAGATTTTGATACGAGAACGTTGACAAAAATTTTAATTTGCATAATTTATAGAAACAAACAAAAATGAAAAATGAAACTATAACACAAAGAAAGAGGAGACTGGAGAAAAAAAAAATGTATAGGAAAACTATATGAAATGGAAAGGTTACGTAAACATGAATGAAATGAATTTAGATTTATTGTCAAATAAGATATTTTAAAAATTAAGGCTCTTAATTATAATTACTTTTGTTATTGTTTTGAGACTAAAAATTAAGAAAATAAATTATAGTTTAAAAAAACTAAAAAAACACGCTTTAATAGTAAACCGAACTAAAAAGTAAAAAATAATTTTGAAGTATCAAGAGTTTGTTACAGCAATAGAAAATTCCGACAATCAATTACGACTAATTAATTGGGAATAAGATTAAATTAGAAATTAAATTATTAATAAAATAATTCAATTATAGTAAAAAAAAGCGTGGGGTGCAATTTACTATATTTTCATAATGACTTTATTTTTATAAATAGCTGCACTACTGAAATAATGGTAACATTTAATATCAAGCACCCCACGCTTTTTTTTACTATAATTGAATTATTTTATTAATAATTTAATTTCTAATTTAATCTTATTCCCAATTAATTAATCGTAATTGATTGTCGGAATTTTCTATTGCTGTAACAAACTCTTGATACTTCAAAATTATTTTTTACTTTTTAGTTCGGTTTACTATTAAAGCGTGTTTTTTTAGTTTTTTTAAACTATAATTTATTTCAAACGCGTTCGACATTATTCGCTTATCCGTGCGGTCAAGGTACAGAGACTATTTGCCTACTCGCGTACTCGACAATGTGTTGGGTGATTGGCCCCACACACACCTGACGAATCAATTTTTTTTATGAATCGATTCAAGGCTCGTTCGTATGATCTCAGATACCGGGTTTAATTTAAAAATATCGAACCGTCATCATCGAGAAGAACAGCTTGAAACGGATTGGGTATTAATTACATTTAAAATTAAAAGTCTCCACTGTATGTCATCTGCACAATTAAGGTAGTGAGATCACATGATCATATACAGGGGACGGGAACTGTGTCGATCGTTATCTAGGAAAATACAGATTCGAAAATTCCTGGAACCAACCCTAAACAACAACAACTAAAATATCTTGAACTATCCAGCACTTCGACACCAAGTCTGTTATTTTAATGGGACACCCTGTATATTATTGCATTTTTTTATTCTAAGGAAAATGTTAAATACAAATAATTTTAGACATTTAAGAGCTGAATGATATAGAGCTTAGCAAATAACAGGAATGTTATCTCATGCCATCTGTGAATATTCAAAGGTACCGAAGTAAAACGATTATACAAGGTGATTCAGAACCGAAGGGGAAACCACTGAGGTGTTTTGCTGTACAAGGTACAGCAGGTGTAGGTAATTAAAGGTGCTTTTTGAATTTTTTGGGTATTTGTGTGTATTTATAGGTATTTTTCGGTACTTTGTGTATTTTTGGGTACTATCAAGGTAATAATGGGTATTGACTGGATATTTAATGGGTATTACGAAGATAATTAATGGGTATTTTAAGAGAAAACTAGTATTTTCCCGCCAATTTTTAAATACAATGGCGATCGCGCATGCTTTATGCCGATAGCACAGTTTAAATATAAACGTAAACAACTGACCGACGCAATGGCAAATATAAAAATAGATACAAAAATATTTTCTGTAAAATTTTTCGGAGGCACTGTTAAACCACTATGTGGCCTTTTATTGTCTTCGCATGCCTTTAATATAGAAAATAATATAGGGTGATTCGAATTAGATACATTCTATTGCAAAAATAATGGCACTTCCTCAAATCAGTTTTTTGACTACTGGATGTTCTGTGTAGAAATTTCAATAGATTTCTGTGGGTGACTGGAACAACTAAGAACTAATGTTTAAAACTGAAAGTAGATTTCATTACGAATATGTCAGCAGTTCGAAATAAATAGCCAAATTCAACTAAACAGTGCAATTATTATTGCAATAGATTGTACAGTACAGCACCATATAAACCAGTATCATATGAATGTTTTATATATCCACTCACATACTAGCACATTCCCCTCTTATGTTAACAAATTTTAGTATGGTATAATTTCTTAAACTTTATCTTTAAATAAATATATTACATATTATTCGATACGACGTGTTAACGATAACTTTGGTCAAACTTCTCCAACATATTCTATTGATGAAAAATATTTAATAAAAAGTGAATGAATCTATAATAAATATTAAAATATTGCTAGATTAGGTTTCCCTATCACATTCATATTCTATTTAAAAAAAAAGATTTTTTATGTAAACAACTATCTAATTCTAATCATACATGACGGAAAGCAAGCTGGGGCTAAAATTGAATTTTCCCTCGATACCCATGTATTTACACTTGCTAATGAAAGATTTTGGTTGTACTGGAGCCACCGATGGTACCCGATAAGTATTTGGGATCCGAACAATAATTTTAGGGACACCCTGTATAGACCGAATATTATGATTTCATAGACGAGGAAGAAGTTTGTTTTTAGTTAGCTTGAAGGGGGCATGGTGTAGGTATTGGCACCCTTCTTGGGTGCGCCAATGAGTTTATGATACATTTTATGTAATCCAAAATGTTCTATCCAGATGTATTCAGATCGAGTCAAAGGAGCCCTTAAAAAAATCTATGTTATTTACGTAGATTTTTAACTGGAATAATTTCTAAGGAAATGAAAGACAGTTTTGGAAAATTAAACGTATATTAAGTAAGATCGTGGGTCATTTAATGTATTTTTCGTTTCTTAGATATCTGGGTATTTAAGGGTATTTTTGGGTACTATTCGGTATTTCTGGGTACTTAACGGGATTTTTAGGTACTTAAGGGTATTATTGGGTAATAGTCATAGCTATTCTTTGGGCACTTGAGGGTAATTCGTGGTTTTTGGGTATTTTTGAGGTATTTGCTTATTTGATGAGGTATTTTTTTTGGGAAAATAAGGTATTTACGGGTAATATTTAAAAAAAATGGTATTTCATTGTACAAATTTTAAGCAGTGGTTTACCCCTCGTTCAGAACTTATCTAAAAAAAAATTAAATGGACAGGGAACTTACAAATACAATTTTGAAATATGTATTTTATTTTTCGAGATTTCTGTATCTAAAAACACTGCAAATTTGTTCATTTTGTGGCTAGAAATACGGGGACTTTAATAAATTAATATTGCAAATCTATAATTCCTAGCTGTAGAGAATGTTATACAAAGCGACCCTAAAATTTTCCGCGCAATCAAAAAATACAATAATATACAGGGTGTTCCATTTAAAATAACAAAGTTGGTGTTGACTTTTGGTTTGGCGTTATAAAATGTTATTTATTTCTTTCTTTGAGCATTTCTTAGATAATGAATCACCCTGTATATGTTCTCACAGCATTTTTCTTTCGATTTGAGTTGATTCACAAATGTCGATCAACCAAAATGCGCGTGAATCAACTTAACTTGACCGACAAAAATTGAAATAAATGTTCTTACAGCAATTTTCTTTCGATGATCCACAAAAGTTAATCAACTAAAATCGAATCGTGAGAGCGAGCGTATCTGACCAGACAGACTGACTGCATAGGAAATAATTTGCTCACATGGGTGTGTTTACCGAATTACCAAACAATGGAACTTGCATCACAACGTCATTTTTCTAATAGTCTAGTCTAGTAAACAATAATTATTTTTGGAGATTTTCACAGACAGTTTATGAATACATTGACAGCTAGCGCCAGCTATGTTGATTTAACGTATTTTATTACAAATTTATTATTAAGGAATATTTATAAAACTTCTATAAAAAATAACAGATGCTTTAAATTAGAATTTTTAATCGTTCGAATATTTTAATAAATAGGTACATAATTTATTTTGTTCGAAAACAAGGGAAAAATCAGCCGTATCCATTATACTTACATTTAAGCTTCTAAAACATGAATTATTAGGACGGTTTATTTATTAAAGAAAAGTAATGCAGCGAGGGCAATTTTAATCAAACTGAAAAAAGCGTCCTCATTCTAGCACACCGTCTGCAATTGCTCGCTTTCACTTTTTTGCCAATCAATCCACTCCGGACATTCTGCCCATCACTAGATAAAAAAATATATCGCTAATGATTATTAATCGTTACATAACATCGATTTTACGAGCAGTGGAGGTTCGTCGCTTTTTAAACTGATGGGGCAGGTAGGCTGAAATCTACAACTCCAAATACGAACACAATGTTAAATTTCGTTTTTGAAACTGTTCTTTGTTAGGCGAATAAATTCATTTGAGAACACCATATTCCACAAATATAAATAATTTTAGACATGTAAGAACTGAATAATATAAAATTTAGTAAATACCGGGAATGTTATCTCATACCACCGAATATTCAAAGGTACGGAAGTAAAATGAATATAAACGACAGAAAACGGTCTATCCAACAAATTTTTAAGTGCAGATATCTTTCAATACGTATTTTTTTCAATTTAACTGTAGATGTAAATATTGTTGACTTTTGTTTATAAGTACGAGGTGTGGCAATTAAGTTCCGGGAATTTAGTTATAACTCGGTAACTGGCAAAACTGCATCGTTCGTCAACGCTTTTCTAGAGAGTCGATAGCACGTTTGGTTTGTGTTTTATGTGTATTTTTTGGAGGTAACTTTTTTAGTGGCGTCGTGAAAATGAGTGACTCAAATTACAAGCAACGTGTTCAAATCTGACGAAAAACCCTCGGAAATCCTTCGAAAATTGCAGGTGGTGTATGGAGACGAGTGCATGTCGAAAACACGCGTTTGAATGGGCAAAACATGCGAAAACCGATCTGCAACGATTTGTTGTCCCGTATTCGGAGCGACGGTAGAAACTGGACTGAGACCTGGACATTTGAGTATGACCCCGCGACCCGTAAACAAAGTCAGCAGTTGGTGGAAAAAGCTAGAGAGCGGCCAACGAAAGCGAGGATGTCCAAGTCACGACTGAAGGCAATGCTGATCGTTTTTTTCGATATCCACGACATCATTCATCGTGAATATGTTCCTGCCGGCCAGACAGTGACTGAACAGTTCTTTGTTGGTGTCCTGAAACGGCTGCGGGCCCGCGTTTTCCGTGTGCGACACAAACCCGTCGAGAACGGCTGGAGTTTGCACCACGACAACGCGCCAGCCATTCCTCGTTCATTGCGCAAGAGTTTTTGGCAAAAAAAGGCATTCCAACGTTGCCGCACCCACCCTATAGCCCCGATATTGGCCCCTGCGATTTTCTTTTATTCCCCAAGATGAAGTCGCACCTCAAACGAACTCATCATGGCGGCGTACAGTCAAAGAAGCTGTAATCGTGGTGCTGAACGGGTTAACTGCGGAGGCTTACCAAGGGTGCTTCCAATCGTGGCAGCAACGTTAGAATCGTTGTGTAGAGTTAGATGCTATTGTGAAGGTCGATAATAAAATTTTGGCGAAATTGAATTTGCTTGTTTTTTCATTGACAAATTCCCGGAACTTAATTGCCACACCTCGTATATTGTAAACAAAGGAATAAGTTACGTTTAACAATGCCGTTCACCACATCGCCGCTAATAATTATGGCATTACCTGCACAGTATTTATACTATGTAACTATGCAAAAATACCAGAAACAAACGCCTGTTTACATCACCAACACCGTACCCTATTTCCACGGAAATAAACCGCCGCGCTGAACGGCGTGTAACATCACAGCAATAATATGGCGTTTTCGGTCACGTGGTTTTTTTATACATTCTATGGCAATTTATTAGTGTCTATATTTTAATTATTAGGTGATTATTGCCGCGAGACACATGTTCAGACTCTTCAGTATGTTTGAAGATTATGTAATACATTTCAAACCAATATAAAATTCATGTAACCTTCATTATAAATACACATATCACATAATAATAATTTAAAGTTGCTGAATGTAATAATAGATTGGATAATTAAAGTAAGCAGTTATTATTTTTATTACTAAATTATTATTTCAAAATTTAGGCACTATTCTGAGGCACTATTTCACCTGCTTCATCATACTAGCCGCCACTGGAAATCAGTGAAAAAAAGAGCGTTCAATGAACAACACAATGTCAGTCCAAAATTGAGTCTGGGTTTGTATTGCGGATTTCGGACTTTGCCCGATCATCATTAATCACCTTCATCGTTTCTTAAAGTGGCCTAACTGTAATCTATTTCGACTTTCAACGCGATCAAATGGCAAAGTAAATAGCTAATTGTTATTAGTTTCAGTCAATATTTGCGTGATCCGTTCGAATTTATTTAATTTGAGGATGAATTAGATGTAGAGTACTTTTTGAATAGCAGACATTCGAAAAAGTATGGTGAGTGGTAACGTTGATAAATAGAAATATAAAAAACAGCTAATATCTAAACTGTCGTTTCTCAATTTTTTTGTATCGCGACCCCTTAAATTTGGCGGTCCAGAGAATCCACGGCGTATTGCAGCAGTGTGGCGTATCATACACGAGGTTCAATTATATCCGTACCATGTGTAGCGTGTCCAAGCATTAATACCGGCGAATGGACGAGGAAGACCGGTACCATGGCCGCCACGACCTCCTGACTTTAAATCATTTGGACTTCTTTTTGTGGGGATATTTAAAAAATGAAGTGTATCACACCGATGTGGACACAATGGATTGGAGATCATAGCTGCTGTCAATAACTTACAAGTTCAAAACGGACAAGAAGCAGAAACATTTGTTGTTTGTAAAATGTCAAACTATTTTACTAATTAAAACCACTAATTATTTCTATTAATAATTAATAACAATAGCGGCAAAAGCAGTTGAATTTGCTGCATAAAATAGGTGTTATAAAATGTTATTTATTCCTTTATTGCATGTTTTGCCTCCTTATCAGGTTTTACAGTTTCCAGTGCCATGCAGAAGTGCATTTTTAAACCATTTTCCAACTGATCTTTTTGATTTTTTTTTACAAAATCGTATTTGTTAGAATCCACTGTACATTCAAAACAGTTTTTTTAGATAAGTTGATCAATCTATCGTTAATTAAAAGAACTGGATAGAAACGGAGAATTGTGGCTGTTTTTTGGTCAATTTATTAGGTCACAATTGATACTGATGATATAAAGCAGATTTAAAAAAAATATTAGAAAAACTTTTGTTTATATTTGATCCCTCCTGATACTTTAAGCATTTGCTTATCTGTTACACGTACTTTACATATCTGATTAATAGTAATAAAAATAAGATAGAAAAAATATTTAATCAATAAAAAAAATTGTTACAAAATTTATTAAGTGATCAATTTTATCTAAATTTTCCTCTTTAAGTTTCAATAATACTTACAATTATCTTAGGGAGCCTAACAATAATTTTTCATTAAGTACTTTAAAGATAAGTAGGTAAATATATGTGCAAATAAAAGATAGATGTGTTTAGAAAGTCCTCAGCAGCGCTTTCCAATCTATATTGATACTGGTTATCCAATTTATTTGCAAGGAAAAAAACTGAGGTGAAGTTTGTGAAAGCACCAAGACACTTTGTAGAAACCGTTTATGTTATTTATTTTTAAATCAATAGCGACCTAGGAATCTTCGAACTAGTAAAATGAATATTTATAATTTAATATGTGTGGGTTGTTTCGTCCACACACATTCCGTATCAAATTATAAATGGAAAAAACGAAATCAATTCGTTCTGAAGATTGAATCGTTATGAAGAATATCAATATTCGGGGTGTAAATAAGACCCGATACACCTATTTCATACAGCAAATTTAACTGCTTTTGCCGCTACTGTCATTAGTTATTAATACAATTAATTGTTTGTAGCATAAAACAAATATTATCTAATCAAATTATTATGAAATACTAATAAAAGCATTGCTTCGTTGAGAAAAATTACAAGAAAAACAATTAAAACTAAATATTTACGATACACCAATCACAATATTATTCCAGACAAGGTTTAAAACAATACCCAGGTAACAATAACCGACAGTGTTGATATAACAGAGACATGATGATAAAAGCAAAACAAATTTGTTCCAACCTTGTAACCATTAAATATGCCTATGGTATTTTTCTTATTCAAACTGAAAACATCAGCAACTAATCTCTCAAAAATTCCATACTCTGTTAAATCAGGCAAATTTATACAAGATTACAGATTTAAGTAAGGATTACCTACTTTCACCTTTCATTGACAGTGAAAAGGTATACTCGCGACAAGAATTCAGACGACTTACGTCATTCGAACAAATGAATAATTCATTATATTTTCATCAAAATATTTAAGAAACTACAACTGATAGTAATAAAACTATATACTACACTAAATGTTTGCGTTATATATTGCACTAAATTGCAAAAAATGATTGTTTTTAACGCGACTAAATATCGAAAATTACGTTGACAATAAAAACAAATGTGTAACGTCAGTCGTGACGTAAGACGTCTGAATTCTTGACGCGAGTATATAAAAATATGCTTACACCTGTTAGATTACAGTAGATTTATGAATATTTTTTTTTAATAATTCGGCTATTTATAGCGATAATATACTTGAGTTTAAAAAAAAATTACATTTTTAATATGTTACTTACAAAGAAACATTGTTCTTTAATATTTACTCAAGTAGTCATTTACAAATAAATTATATACCTTATACAGAATGGGTCAACACTAAGCTGGAGATACTAAACACCAAAATATTATGTTTGAGCTCATCATGCCTTATACGAATGTCGCTGGTTTAAGAAATACAGGGTGTTCAAGGTTTAAATTTTATTCTGAAATGTCTCAATAATTGAGAAAGTTTTGATAGCATGACTGAAAATTGGTAGTGCTGGGTTTTTTGTGTGAGAATTACGAATTTGAAGCTTATTTTGAAGTTGCTCCTAGAGAGCGCTAGTTTCACCGTATTATTCAAGTAAATCAAAATATATTTTTTTGAACTGTTGAACTATGCTTAAAAATGTTAAAAATCTAAAAAAAACGTTCAATTCTACATGAAAAATTTTGTTTAGGTCGTGTAACTTTATCGGTTTCTGAGTTGTTTGCATTTAAAAGTTTCAATGCACTTATTTTGTACTGATTTTCTCTCAGGCGCTTATATTGCTATTTCTTTTCTTAGTAGGCTTGTTTCAAATTTTCATGCCAATAAATATTAACGTATTTTGCGTACGTGTGATTTATTAATCGTGCAATTATTGAGAAATTTCGAAATAAAATTTAAACCTTGAACACTGTCTTTCTTAAACTAACAACATTCGTATAAGGCATGATGAGCTCAAACAAATATTTTTGTGTTTAGTAAGTATATCCGAAAATTAGTATCCATAAATAATTTTGAAATTAAAATTGATCTGGAATTTTAAAACAATATAACAGCACCAGTTCAGACTATTTCATTAAAACATACTGTGAAATATACAGGGTGGCTCAAATTAAGATAAACCACACAGATACAAGATATCTGCTGCCATTGCTGAAATATGAAAAAATTTAAAATATTGCTTTTGGAAAATGCTGTCTAATGTCATTACTTCTCAACAGAAAGACTACTACTGTTTTTTTTCTTATGGACGCTATATTGGATCTTAATAGTAACAGATGTAGAATAAACACATCAATATGTAAGACTACTATTTTATTTGAAGAATAACCCATAAAATTTAAAAAACAAGTACAATAATTTAAATAAAAAATTTAGTTATTCTTGACGTCCAAATGGTTGTTGATTTTTGTTATACATCAAGAGCAACTAGATTTTTTATTTAAATTATTTATATTTTTTAATTTTATGATTATTCATCAAATAAAATACTATTGTTACATGTTGACATGTTTGTAATTTTATTC
This sequence comes from Monochamus alternatus, assembly GCA_037114965.1. Classification (NCBI taxonomy): domain Eukaryota; kingdom Metazoa; phylum Arthropoda; class Insecta; order Coleoptera; family Cerambycidae; genus Monochamus; species Monochamus alternatus. Next base: position 3,358,022 of record CM073426.1, on the reverse strand, counting down.
TACATCAGTAGTCAAGATCCGATATTGCGCCCATAAGAAAAAAAAACAATTGAATGTTGCATAACCGAACTACTGGTCGTAGAAATGTTCTTGATTACTAGATGGCATTTTCTAAAATCGCTATTTACAGTTTTTTCACAATATTTCAGCAATAGCAGCAGATATCTTTGGTTTATCTTAAAGACAACTTTTTCCTAATTTGATCCACCCTATTACGGTTTCCTAGATGGCAATGGTGAACCATGAAAAACGGACTACCCTGTACACATAATTATACATTTTTTTTTAACATAAACTTGCCTCATGTAATTTTGACATTTAACAAATTGATTTTTGCTTCGCTGAGTAATAATTAATTTAAATAATAAAATACTTTCTATAAATAGTGTTGACTCGATACTTTTCTAATTCTTCCATTAATCAAAACCAATAATTAATATAATAATACAAGTTTGTCAATGTAATCCGCTATAGATTACGTTTAAGATAAGAAAGTTTATCAAAAAAAGCAAGAGATCATTATTAAATAAGGAAATAATATTCTATAATTACTCGATACATTTAACTAACATTGCCTACATCTAAGGATATGGAAGACATTATCTAATTATTAATTATCTGGCACCCTATCTTTTCCCACGATAAAAAAAACATTATTTATTCTTATCACATAATTACACTATTAATAAGAACAAGTAACTCACCTGTGGCTTATTCACTTTATCTTCAACCTCTTCAGCATGACCTTTTTCATTTTCTACTAAGTTGCTCTCGGAAAGGTTCCTACTATTGTCGTCTTCGACTTTCTCAGAGTCGTTATCCTGGTCTATGTGCTCTTCTTCGACCGATTCCTTAGCAGAATCCCGCTCCAAATCGTCACTGCTTTTCTCCAAACCGATATTTTCACTGCTGCTAGACGATTTAGAGGAAACAGACAAGTTTTTGACGAGCGAAGCGCTGAGAACCTCGATGCTGATGTGCTCCTTACTGTTTCGACTCGCTTCGTGTTCTTCGGACTGGCGGCTTGTGCCAGCCACCGAATTGGAATTGACAGAACTGACGCTAGACGAGAGGCTGCTGCTGCCGTGGCACTTTCCTACTAAATTCGTTTTATTCAAAGGCTTGCTCTTTCTAAAAGACGTAAAGGAGGAGCTCAGTTTGGTCGGTTTGTCTTTTTTAGGACCCTCAAAGTCAATCACCATAGAGAAGATGTTTTTCGTGGCAGATGCTGAGGGTGGAGTCTTGGGGGCCTCGGCGACATCGCTGAGATCGACGTAAAAGCCCAGAGGCGTCTTCCTGGAGGTCTCGGGTTCATCCAAGTCCAGCTGAATGATGGAGTTGTAAGGAGTGCTGGTGTCAGGGTAGCTGGTCAAGTTGCCAGCTGAGGTTGAGAAATTGCAGGCTTCGCTGGAACTGGACATCTGTAGCATGGAAAAGTGGGGTACAGAAGTTTGAAATAGCAGGGCCCCTTGACGTCGTTCATCGCTCCTTCGCTGATCAACCACCTCCGCATCGTCTGATAGACTAGCGGCATCAATGAAACAACCGCTCAGCAGTTGTTGGTTATGGAGTTGCTTCTGTTCCTTTGTACGACCTCTGCGGTCCTCGTCACTGCCCAGACCCGAATCCATTCCGTTTTTTACATTCTTCTTATTCATCAATCTTATTTTACCGCTTACATTTGTGACCTACTAATCCTATCCATTTAATTGTAGAAATGTAGAAAAATACCGTTCTGTAAGCACCCCTCACTTCGTTATGAATTAACTACACTGCGGCACAACATAATGATTTCAGCTAATTGAACAAATTGCGTTTGGAACCATTTAAAACACTAAGCGAACATTTATTGACAAGTATATAACATTTTGTATGTACACGATTGAACAACACCGAACGAATTGAAGGAATGTCAACGAGCTTTAAGCTCGAGAAGAAGAAGATTTCCTACACATTTCCTACACTTTCGAAAGTGGGGAGAAAGGATTATAGCAGGGCAAAGAGGAGTGGTGAAGGTGAGTTCATAAAACATGCGCATGCCGGAGGCGCGTTCCAAATATGGATTCAAAAAAATCGTTTTAAATTACCAAATAATACTGCGTCATCTGTTCTGGGAAAAGTTATTTGAAAATGGAGAAACAATTATTGTTATGTAGAAGGGTTCTATAAATCAATTATTAAGCTTTTCATTGTGTTAATAATTATTAGAACTGAACAAAGGAAATTTTTTCAAGAGATAAATTCAAAGTAAGATATGCTTTGTGAAGCTAAATTACCTACTCCTGTTGTATGTTTTGTGGTACTTATTTTGTTGTATGCTATATTTTTAAGAAAAAATATATCTTTCAAAATACATACAATCTATTGTAACAGTAATGGCACACTCCTTCAAAAAAATGTTTGAACTACTGGAAGTTCTGAGCACATTATGTGGTTCTGAGTAGAAATCCTTTAAATCTGTTTTGGCTACTGTTTAAAGATGTTTCGTGGTAGATTTCACTAAAAATTTCAAATTTGTTTTAAAAAATGCCATTTTTATTGCAACAAATTGTAAAGTTTACGAATTAAGTCTTGTACCACTGCATTTTTTCCAACGTTATCAAATGACACAATTTCACTACTGAACTTCGAATTCTAAAATGATTTCAAATCGCCCTCAAAATATGACACATCAGACGTGTCTTTAAAATAATTTAAAGTTTTTTCATGTTATCTCGCTATCAAGCATTTCGTATTCACTATATCTTCTTCGTGAATATACTTTTCGCAAAACAGGAATATTGTCGCAATTTTCATTACGTGGGATTGAGCTTCTGATAGGTAATCTACCAAGACAGTCAATGACAGTTTTGTGATAAATATGTTAGAAAATATTCCAGTTGAAAAAATTGGCTAAAAGTTGGGACTTTGCCCGCTATTAAATCTATCGCGCAAACCTGTCAAACGTAAAAATGTTCTTTTGCATCACTCGCCCATTACTTAAGTGATTGCAATTGATTTTATCAGATAAATTACATCACTTTAATCATACGTTATATCATACATATATCAGTTTAATTTGAACGAAAGAAAACTAAATGTTACAGTTATTATATCGTGTTGTTTTCTATCTGTATTTATTTACTATTTCTATACAATAATTGTTATAACGTTAAAAAAAAATAAATAAATATTATTATTAGTTGACAAAATTCGCTAAAAGTTGAGACTTTTCCGCCATAAAATAATTGATGCGTAAAATTTGTAATGTAAGATATGAATGTAAGTATGTTAGGCAACACAAAACACAGATTATACATTTTGGTGTAAATACAGGAAATGTCATAATAAAGAATAAACATTTTGATGGCATCAAACTTTAAATTTTATAGCAACTTTAAAATAAATGAAATCAAGTTAAGGAGCCTTTAATGATGTTAAAATAAAGTATTGTGTTTGTAAATTAAAAATTCTCTCCTTTTCTTTAATTTTAAAGCAATATTAAATTAAATTGATGTTATTTTGTAAAATTTGGAAGATGAGGAAGAATACGTGGATTTATTAGAACTATTAGAGGAATAGTAGACACAGAAGTAAAAGATTTTGTATGAGCCTCATAAAGTTTGGTTATGATTGGGGTAGTTTATTCGGAAAAATACGTTAATCTTTGTGCTATTATGAAAAAGCATGTGGAAAATGTGTAGATATCACATTTGTTGCATAAGATAAAGGTTATGATAAAATCATCCACATAAAGGTAAGAATCACAAATCTAGAAGGATTTTTTATAGTTAAAATATCGATCATTATATTTAAATTATAGGTTATCAAAGTAGAAAATATTGAAAAACCGATTATATCGAATATTAGTATGCTTTGTAAAGAAGTTTTACCATTACAACTATGAAATTAGGTCTTAGTTTTGCCAAATCAATAATTAATGTCGCTCACTTAAGGTTTTTTAATAAAAAAATAACTAAATTACTTAATATTTATTTAAACAGAATTAGACATAAAAAATATTCTTTCCTGGTAACATTTAATAAATAAATAAAATCTTACAAACGATACATCACACTAAATTAACTATTATTAATGCTAGGAGCGTTCTTGAGGTGGTAATTCCTCAGAACGCACAAGTCCTTCGCCATATTGATCCTCCCAGAAGTAGCATATACGTCGTGGAGGTGCAACAGGAGGGGGTAACTGAACAGTTCCGGCAACGTTTTCAGCAGGTCCGATATGAGTGCCGGCGGTATCGCCGCTAGCACCACGTTGGCAGCGTTTATTTTCACCTCGACCAGGGATTTGACGAGGTAAAAAGCAAAGTACGTCTGCTGCGTGATCGAACCTTCCTGAATGCCTCCTTCGAACATGTTCAGCAGTTGACGCAGCGACGAGACGAGTTTCTCCAGTGGTTTCATTTCTTCCATGGAGTCTCCGAGACGGGGAACCTTAGCCTGAGGTTCCGCATCGGCATCCTAAAAATAAAACGGGGAAAGATCAGTATAATTTTGATTAAAATCTTTAAGTATGACTTTTATCAAAAAGTTTATGGAAACCAGTGTTGGCAGAATACATGTGTTTTATTTAAACATAAATAAAAACACATGTTATATTATCTATTTAAATATCTTTTGTTTAAAACAAGTTTTGATTACCTTGAAAAAAAACATGTTTAAGAGCGTTCTATAGTTAGGCCGCAATATTGAAATTCAGGGTTCCCTCTTTTAAATTCATGTTAAATTTCCTGACTTTTCCAGGTTTTCCCAAAGCTCATCAAATTCCAGGTCGATTAAAGTAAATAGTTAAGCAAAAACAGTTTTAAAATATTTATTTCGTAACAAAATGAAATACACAAAAAAAATAACTCAAAATATTATAACAAAATAACTATTCTTTGGCTTCTATACGAGGTGTGGCAATTAAGTTCCGGGAATTTAGTTATATCTCGGAAACTGGCAACACTGCATCGTTTGTCAACGTTTTTCTAGAGACGGGGGACCTTCCTTTTAGTTTCAGTCCAAGGTTGAAGTCGATAGCATGTTTGATTTGTGTTTTATGTGTATTTCTTGGAAGTAACTTTTTTAGTGGTATCGTGAATGAGTGATTCAAATTACAAGCAACGTGTTGTGAAATCTGGCGAAAAACCCTCGGAAATTCTTTGAAAATTGCAGGTGGTGTATGGAGACGAGTGCATGAAGAAAACACGCGTGTGAATGGGCAAAACGGTTCAAGGAGGGGAGTGAATCGGTTGAAGACAATCCACGTGACGGAGCTCCCGTCACCTCTCATACTCACGCGAATGTTGACCGTTTGAGTGCACTGATGACGTCTGACTGGCGGGATAAATGTCAACAAAGAAACCGTTTGCAATATGTTACACGAAAATTTCAATATGAGAAAGATTTGCGCAAAGAAGTCGCCAAAAGTTTTCACCCGGAGCGACGGCAGAGATTGGATGAGACAGGTAGTCACTGGAGATGAGACCTAGATATTTGAGTATGACCCCGAGACCCATTAACAAAGTCAGCAGAGGGTGGAAAAGGGTAGAGAGCGGCCAACGAAAGCGAAGATGTCCAATTCACTACAGAAGCTAATGTTGATCTTTTTTTTCGATATCCACGGCATCATTCATTGTGAATATGTTCCTGCCGACCAGACAGTGACAGGACAGCTCTATGTTGGTGTCCTGGAACAGCTGTGGTACCGCGTTTTCCGTGTGCGACCCAAACTTGCCGGGAATGGCTGGATCTTGCACCAAAACAACACGCCAGCCCATTCCTCGTTCATTGTGCAAGAGTTTTTGGCAAAAAAGGCATTCCAATGTATCTACTTCAAGGGAACTCATCATAAACGGGTTAACTGCGAAGGATTACCAAGGGTGCTTCCAATCGTGGAAACAACATTGTAATCGTTGTATAGAATTAGAGGGAGACTATTGTGAAGGTCGATAAAAGAATTTTTGCAATATTTATTTTTCATTCACAAATTCACGGAACTTAATTGCCACACCTCGTACATAGTATTTCGATTTGGAACATATTGTAAAATAGATATAAAACCGGTCAATTAAAAAAAAATATTTGTCAATTTCAATTAATTTTAACATTCTCTGACTTTTACGCTATATTTTTAAATTACCTGACTTTATTCCGCTTAAAATAATTCCCTGACTTTTCCAGGTGAGAGGGTACCCCGAAATTAGTAAATTACTGATTTTGAGTTTCATACTCGTCGTAATGAGCCAATTTTTGGCAAGTAGCTTTAGAATTAGTTTACACAGTGGAAAGTAATTCACTTTCCACCCTGTCTGATAAAAAAATTATCAATTTTTTCCTGTAAAATTTTCTAATTTTGAATTAGAAATTTCTTGATATTTGCTGCCATCATACTGGAAGCTTTGACTACAATATTTTTCAAAAAATATGTTACCAAAAATACAGTTCAACAGAATGTGTTAGTGATCTATGCAGCATAAAGCATAAGGAAATTCAGCACAAACTCGGTCAGCTGTTGTAGAGCACTCTCAAAGCGAAAGGACGCATAGACAGCGATTTGTTTGTCGCATCTACGCAAGTTCAAAACAATATCTCTTCATCGTGCCAATGAGACAAGTTTTTTCCTGGGATTTACAGGCTGCCAAGTCATTTAAAATAAGAAAACACGAATATATCTACATGTTATGTTTTATCATTTTCTACTACTTTCTATTGTCAATGTTTATTTCTCTTATTTCTTTCAGGATTGTTAATATTTAGATATCTTTGTAATAAATTATTTGTAAACTGAATTTGAACAATAAACATTTGTATATTTCCTGCACATGAATGTAATTATATATTACTATTAATACGTTTTAAAATCGATTAATAACAGTTCAGAAATTACTTCCATAGCTTAAAATGTTTACATGCTCTAATTACATAATAATATTGACTGTCCTGATATCTTAAACCAACTGAACTTTTCGTCCTGCAAGTCGCATTCCTCACCTTTTATACACTAATGTGGGATTGAAATTTCCCGTTTCTTTTACGACACAGAATTACAATTTATTTGTAATTCCTGTGACGCACTTAATTGTACTATACATGAATTGTATTTAGCTTTTAGAGGTATAAACAATTTGCTATAAAATAGGGAGTAGCTGTATTTCATTTGTTTTCCCTCTCATTATTTTGTTGTACCAGTATGCATCTTATGTTTTTGTATTTTTTTGCACGTTATATTCTTGTTTTGTTTTACTACTGTATATCACACTCCACAGAATTCTTTTGAAAAACCATGAATTGATATAAATTATTAAATATTTTTGATGAAATGTCATACAAAATAAAGCGATGTAACACTGTCTTTAAAATAATAGTTGTTTTAAATTTAGTTGAATTAGTCTCGAAATCAAAGTGCTGATAATCCCAAATTTATTAACATAGTGCTATGGACAGATGAGTGTATCGTATACATGCTGGTATTTTAAATAGGTAGGTACCAAACTACTTTTTGAAAAGCAATAAGTTTCTAGCTATTCGTAGCTACAAACTGAATAATTAAACATAATACTAAAAATTCATATTCAATTATAAATACGTAATGGAGGTGTTAAAGGTAATAAATTTTAATAACCTAACATTTGAAAATAATTATCCTTTTATCTACATTTGTTCTTATTAACAAATAAATAAATATTAAGGTAAAATATCTTATTCATTTATGTATCTAGGTAAAAAAAGATCTGTTTACTTCTTGTCACATATTAAAAACATAGTAAAAACTATGTTACTGACCTAGTAATACGGTAAGTCAAATTTCACTGTTGCCGGCTTGTTTATCAATTAATGTGTCTCGGACTGTTTTTGTCGACAACATAAGGTTTTTTATATTTCTCGGTCAGTATTTAAGTACAAAAAACTTTTCCGCCTCTCTTAATAATGTATCTAGATTATTTGATCCGTTGGAGTATGTATTTAAAACAAATGTGTTAAACGTGTGCCTGTTTTAACCAAATAAAAGATATGTTTTAAACATTTTGTATGAAACATGCAAATATCATAAAAGAGAAAGACTAACCTCTGGAAGCGCATCCCACGCCGTATAAACGCAGTAACTCGTCAGACGCGCCAAAGCGGGCAACTGGGGCTCCATCAACGAATCGGCCTGCAGATCGTTATAAAGCAACTGGGGCAAAACGTGCGACAAAAGTTGCAGAGTACACCCTCTAATATCCACATGGAAAATAGCCAATGCCAAGTCTACACCTCTCTGTAACTGATCCTGGTACTTCAAATTCAATAGTTCCTGTATCACGGCGGAAACCAACCATCTAGGTCCCGCCGTATCCAACAGACAATGCAACGTCCTCGCCGACGTGTGGTCCAACCACCCCCGAAGTATTCCCTTGCTCCAAGCTGAATGCAGCTGTTCCGTGGCCGGTTGACGGGACACCAAATGATGCGTACTCTTTGTCGGCAAAGGTAACTGAACATCTCGCTGCATTTTCCTTATAATATCGCAAGTCAACTGCCATCTGTCCCTCAAACTGTCTTCTTCCGTTACCGAGGTGGCTAACAGTTGTTGGACCATGTTGATAGGCTTCAGTAAGGTGTCTTGGGGGGCGGTGCGCATGTAGGCACACAACCACGCCGCAGCGGCGAGTGGCAGGCAACACATTTTGCCTCGTACGGCATCTAAGATACGTTTTACATCCGAAGCGACTAAAGCTCCTTGTTCCCACGCTACCAAGACTTCGTGCATGACGCCCGCGATGTTGAAGAGAACGTCCTGCCATTTGACTCCCGGCTTGAAGTCCGCCTCGCCAGCGTTGAACTGTTGCAAAAGGGACTCTATAATCGCCGGATCACCTGTAAATTAATCGTAAACCATTGCTTTGCTAAACACCGTCAATAATTTGCATAAAAATTTATAAACCACCATGAATGTCCCGGCCCGGACATCTATAAAATATGTGATTTGATGTAGTTGTTATATTCAGCAGTTTAAACAAAAAACCTAACCTAACATAACCTAACTTCCAATAGGGCAATCCAACGAACTGTCAAATCACTTTAAAAATGGCGGCTGTAGGACAAACAACTCGACATATGACAAGCAGAAATTTGTGATTTTGTGTAGAACTGTGTGTTTGGCTCATTATATTTTATACCTATTTCGAAATACCAAGGATAATTCAGACTATCATAATGGTTTTGTTTTGTTGTGCGAGTCTGCCATGTATCTATGCATAAATAATTGTTAAAATCAAATTACGTACCTCTGTAATAGTTTACTAATTAATTATATATAACTGCCAATATTGTTGACAATATATTTTTTTATTAATATTATATATAGTATTCTCCAGGACCCTGAATTGCTAGGGCTGGCGGGGGTGTAATTATACTACTATTTGGAGAGAAAAAAGAACTTAGGTACCTATTTATAAATAATATATTTAAAACTTGTACACTGTATTTAATTTTTTCTTGAGTTAGGTCTTGCTGTTTTATTGCACTAAGCCACTTTTGCCGTCTTATATGAGAGTTCATTGAGATCAGTTCTGTCTATAATTCAATGCAGCAGGAATCCTAAAAAATCTAACTTGATCTTCTCGCTGTCCTCTACTCCAACAATTCATAACACAACCAAACAAAACCATTATGATAGTCTGAATTATACTTGGTATTCCGAAATAGGTATAAAATATAATGAGCAAAACACACAGTTCTTCACACAGACCAATAACTAAAAGTTCTACACAAAAGCACAAATTTCTGCTTGTCATATGTCGAGTTGTTTGTCCTACAGCCGCCATTTTAAAAGCGATTTGACAGTTCGTTGGATAGCCCTATAGAGAGTTTGCAACTTTCATTTCAAATTTATATCTTGTAGAAATTCTTCTGCAAAGCCTTCAGTTTTAATATATTACCACCACAATCATTCGATACTGGTGCATGCAGACCACTACTAATATTATTCTGACAGTAACTTAAGTAGACTTTGTCTTATTAAGTTGATGCTAAGTTGTCGAAAAACCGAGTTGGTGAGAAAATATGTGCCGGTATTGGATGATTAATGTGAGAATATCTCAAAACTGGAGCTGTTTCTCGACGTTAAACTGATATACCTTTTTCCCTTAAAAATAATAGGCCTATCAAATTATTTATTCAACCTAACCTAATTTCCAATAAAATTGTAATTAAAAAGAAAAATTATATTGAATACGTAACATTATTAATTTACTAAAGCAAAAATAAATGTTTCTAATATGTAGTCAAATCTAGTTAATTAATGAATATCTTTCTATCACACCTAAACCTAACCTTACTTAACCCAACTTCTAATATATCGGCAAATAAACACACACATAAAAATGTATTCTAAATGCCAGCTCCTGTCTTACTGACTTCATTTTAAACGTTAATTATTTATTTGTATATTACAAAACTTTACTATAAAACCCAAAATATTCGAAATTATACTTGGATTCTAGAAATTAAAATAATATGTATATGCCGCTGTTTTACCGCTGAATCTATTAGGTATAACTTTTAGTAATATTTTTTTAAATAATTTATCGTCTCCAAAAATTGATAACAAAGGACACCTTGTATAAATACAAAAATGAAAAAAAGTGTACATACCTAACCGTAGCAACTGTTCTGGCGCCTTGGGTCTCTGTCTCTCCACCATGCATGAACGCACCCACTGCTCGAATAAAGTATCACCGTCAGGGTCCAATACCGCGGCGGCCCCGTAATTTTGAACTATTGCCACCAGCATGAGGAATGTAATGTCGAATAGCTGAGACCTGGCTTTGTCACCGCCTGATTTGGAACACTCATTGAAGCGTATAAGCCTGTTGACGAGGGTGCGAAGCTGTCCTTGTACCGTAGCCACGGCGAGTATCAATTCGAAGCTTTTGCCGGTTAGAACTTGCCGTAGCATCCCAAGTAAGGCATCCTACAAAGGCAGGTTACATATCTTATCAAACAAACTTTCAAACGTAAAATTAATCTGTTCATATACAAAAAGAACTGGAGTTATCAACAAATTTTTAACTTTTGAAATTGTCCTCGACGTGATTCCTACAATCATAAAATAGCTAAAATTTTTACTGCTCTTTTCTTGTGCCATAAATACTTTGTTAATACATCCCAAACTATGATTCCATAAGACATTTAACTAAAAAAATGTTCATAGCTGAGTACATTGATTTACTGCTTTTTTAATTCTTTACATTTACATGACAAACTGTATTGAGCTGTCCACATAACATTTGCGAAATATTATATTTTTATTCATAACTACTTTTAGACAGATAGTTTAAAAAAAGTCTAGTAAGTTAGAAAAAATATGTTTTAATATGCCAATTATGTTTTCTCCAAGGTATACAATGCCATGCATATAGAATTCATTAAAATAAGCCAAAAAATTCCATTAACATGCGGCTTAAAACTTACATGGCATTACATGCCCTGAAAAGAGTATAAATGAAACTTTTTTTTTTTTTTTGTTATTGACGAAAGAAGCAAAAATAAACAGACATAATTTACGGCTATCTATTTTTGCCCCTTTTTTTAAAAACAGAAAAAATCAGATTCAAACAAATTTTTTGGAATTATTCGGATATTTTTTGCATCATAATCTGAGTTTTTATATCAATTTCCTTAATAATCAAAATATTAGTACCATCGACATAAGGAATTATAAAAGTGGTATAGACATTGAGGACAGTAAACACCGTTACGTTTGCTGTCCTCAATTTCTATATTACTTTTACAATTACAAACCGGTATTTGTAAGTCTCAATAAAACAAGGATCTCCTTTTTTGTACAATGCATTTACTTGTTTTTAATTTGAAATTAGTCATAGACAAAACATGGGCACTGTAAATCAAACACAAATCATTGCAAATCCGTTCTTCAAACACAGCTGTTATGAAATAACAATTTACATAATTTCACTCTGACAAGAATATTGGTTACAAGACTAATACAGGGAATTCGGAATTCCAGTTCATTGTTAAAAAAAAGGATAAAACCCTAATTTCTTCGGGAAAATCTACACCTATAGTAACCATTGTTAGAGATGATTTAGATTTTGTGAAAAGTTAGAAACGACAAAAATTAATATAAAAGTTAATTCAGTTAGTTGCAGTGTTTTGCATTAGTTTTTCGTTCTAAACTGTCAAAACTACAATTTCATTAATTCCTTCAGGTCACTTCACATACTAACTAATTAAAATGCCCATTTATTTTAAGAAAATCGAAATTTAGTGAAAGCGATACTAACAGAAAATGAATGCACTCGCGGATGTCTTTAATTATAATCATGTCTGACAACCGTAGCTCCGCTAGATCTGCTCTCAACTTTAGAAAAACATAGCATAGGGTGAATCATAATATAAAAAAATATCTGTACCTGACGTAAATTCCGTTATTTAATTACTATAAAACGTTTAAAACTGAAAAAATAGTCACAAAAACTAAAGGAAAACACAAAATCACAACAAATTTTCTATTGACGAATACTATTGTGTTTCTGGTTGCAGTATTCTCCTAATGTTAAAATAAAAAAAAAAATTTTCGTTTTATAAATTAAATATTGAAATTTTTTGAAGAGCCATTCCTTTCATTCATATTTTCCTCTATCATCTCTTAAATATTTGTACTTAGTCATAGTTATTATCTTAAAATTTATAAAAAATGTATATCTAAAAATTTTATCAACTACATATAGTTTTCAAGACAAATTGACGACGACACTAATGAACAAACTTTGCAAGCATGTTTTTTTTTATTATTGAGGTATGGAACAATTATTTCAGATTAAGTAGAATTTTAAAACAATTTGGATTAACACGTCTTCAGGTTACTGAAGTTGTACTGTATATTAACAAATAAGTAAGTTTACGCACCTGAATTTTGTGGTAGTCGGTAGACAACGTCTTCAAAATTCCAGCTATAGTAGATTCCGCAAAAATAATAGCCATAGGTATCCCCGTTGAGGCAGGAGCGGTATCCAACTTCACCGGAAGAGGAGCTTTCCGTTTCTCAAGCAGGTGTTTGACTTGCAGCTCGTCTAACAGCCTTATCTTAGCCAGTTCGTCCAAAAGACACTCTAAACTAGAACAAGAACTATTGGCATCCATAGCGTCTAACAAGGGACTGTGTTGTAGCATCAGCTCCACAGCATTTACGACACTCATGGTGTCAGACTTTCCGGCCAACTCCAGTAGTATGTGAGGTACTTTCAAGAAAGCGAAAGCACCCCATTGACTCTCGTGGGAGGTTTGACTGACGTTGTACAGAGCTAAGAGGCTTCCACGCATCAATTCTGCGTAAAGTCTAGCGTCACTAAAACCTTTCAATCGTTGAAATATTTGGAGTTGTTCGGCTAACACTGACGTAGAACTTCCAGGATTTCCTATCAGTTTTACTTCTAGCCAACATTGGATCAGAGAACCCGGCCATTTCTCACTGTTCACCGGCAGACAAAGCATGTTTATACTTATGCTGCCAAGTTTCCGAACGTACTTGAGTAATTCATCGGTTTCTGTTAGAGTAGCTTCAATTTCCATGCATTTTCTACTAGTCTCATTAAACAATTCTAAAATAAAGATAAAAACTAACAACTTGTAAACAAAAATATTTATATTTACATTACCTGCATCATTATATCGTGCTAAACACATCATTGAAACGTAAAAATCATCGGTAAGTAAAACGCGTAACAACTCGACAGCTTTTTGAATCAACGAAGGAGTGGACTGGCACTGTTGAAGAATGTTTAACAACCACAAAGCAACCGATAGCACTGCCGTGGCCAGGACTGTTTCTTCTGGTTTGCCGCAACAAGTAACTCCAGGCAACATTCCTTCTAAAAATTCTAGTAAACTAAAAACACAGTGTACCTTGCTCAATTGACTGTATTTGCTCAGTCTTTGTAATACAGCAGCATGAGATACCAACTGGGCGCTTAATGAATGCCGTAAGTAACTTAACACTAGTTGATTTGCCCCGGCACCAACTACAGCTTGTTGCAAGATGCAATCGGCTAAATTGTATACATCTCCACTTACTCCCCGAGGTAAAACTGTTTTGATATTTATTCCCCATTGTAAATCGGTCCACCTTTCTCGCCAGGCACGAAGTAGAAGGGCTTTCAGGCAGCTTGTTTTGCTAGTAGTTTTTGATTCCATAACCATTTTCGATTATTAGTTTATGGAGCTATTCACAAATTACTGAACTGAACTATTATAATAAAATTAATATTTGTTGTTTTCACTAACGATTAATGATTAACAAAACTTAAGTGTTGTTATGTCTTTACATAAGGCGACGCGATTTAACAGACGATGCTTCAACCAAATCGATGCACTTTGTTTACTGTTTGTAACCTCGACGCCGATGTTGGTAAATACCGGACAGACCACAGAACACCTGAGACAGACCGGATACCGGATATGCCAAATAACCGGATACACAGACCACAGATAAATTAGGTAAATTAAAAGTTATAGACCATAAACTTAAAGGAGTTTATCATTGATCACTAACTTCTATCAGAAGAACTGGCTATATCCACAGAACCGAAAGTTAGATTGAAGCGTAGTGTCAGATCGAGCAACCTTGTAGCACTGAAATGTAATTTTATATTATGATGACTGAAATGCGCTAAAAGCTGCGCAAATGGATTATTTATGATCAGCGCCATATCTTGTTTTGTACCTCTAGCAAGGGCGGAGCAGTAGGGGCTTAGCTGAATCTGAATTGAAATGAAATTGAATTCTGGATATGAAGAATTATTTCGTGCTATATGCTGGTTAATTTTACAGTCCCTTATAAAACATGACATGTTCGAACAATAACACCCACAAAAATACACAAAGAATAACACTAACGAGATATAAGATAAAAGAAGAAACCACACTGTACGCCAATGACGTGTTTACATACAAAATAATGGGAAATTAAGAACACAATTCATATCGTACGTGCAGATGGTTATCTCTCTCGCACCCATATACATAACCAATGAAGTATGTCTTTGCTGAGTTTCATGTGGCTCCTTTTGTCTGCTCCTAGGTTTGGTACCTTTATTTGGATGCGCAATGGACTTTACGCATTCCATGTCGTACATTTCAGTGCTTTGTAGATAGAAAAATTGCAAGAACGATAATGGCCCCCACTCATTTTTCAGTCAAGTAACCGTTCCAAACATTTGCGATTCTATGCAAGGTACAAATTTGACGCATGCACCTATTATTAGTGCATGTCGGTATCTCGGTGACGGTATCGTGGCCGTACATCTATTTTCAGACAATTGATGAAAAGGATCGAATTTTTGTCTGACCAGTAATCTTCACCTATAGTTTAATAGCTTTTCCCTAGTCCGCCTTTGAGCAATAATTCTTTCATGAACTACCAGAACCAGTTATAACTTCGGAAGGTCCATTACACACAACAGGTTTCCGCTTTAATGATCATTAAATGCGCATTTGTGCATCCAAATAAAGGTACCAACCCTAGGAGCAGACAAAAGGAGGCACAGGAAACTCATCAAAGACATACTTCATTGGTTATGTATGTGGGTGCGAGAGAGACAACCATCTGCACGTACGATATGAACCCTACTGCTCCGCCATTGCTAGAGGCACAAAATAAAATATGGCGCTAATCATAAATAATCCATTCGCGCAGCTTTTAGCGCATTCCAGTCATCATAATATAAAATTACATTTCAGTGAACATAACATATAACCTCTTTTTATTAATCCATCCATATTTAATTTCATCGGTCGCGTTCATCACGCAGAATCTGACATTTTAAAATGTGAGACAAATTTCGGTCTATACTTTTTTATACATTAAGATTTAAGTTATGTTGTTTTTTGTTTATGATCACTGATTACTTATCATGTATCAGAAAAATTTTATGATACATAACATGGCCGCTGTTAACTGAGGGCTCCCTCCATATTGCTTCGTTCATCACAGTGATCAGTGATAGCTCAAGTAGCAATCAGTGCGATGAACGCGACCATCTATCCGATATCGCATACGACGGACTCGACGACTTATCAATTAACAAAGTGTTGAAAATAAGAACGGTCCGATTAAGTGATGAATGATGAATTAAAGAGAGATGAATAAAAAAACGAATAGATGAGTGTCTGCTGAATGCGCACAAGTCATCGATGAATAAAAGAACACGGCCATACGAATACGCAACCCAAGGACAGTATAGGCACAGACACAAAACATATAACTCATAGATAAAGATACAATAATGATATAACTAGGTATACACACACAGCACAGGCACAGGTATATTGTCCTTGTACGAGCATCTGATTATCGCCTGTTAAATCACAATCGTCTTTGAACGGCTGCCACAGATATATGCATCGATCATAGATCACTGGACGAAAAATAATGGCTAACACAATTTAGCAGATGATGATCTGACTATGTGCAAAATATGCTTGATTTTGAAATAAAAGGCGTTATTTTGACTAAGTAAAATGAGTACTTAAATTTAAATTCAAATTCACACAAGCTTCAACAAAATGGAAAGGATCATGGATAATTAATCTCCTCCTCCTTTATAGACAGTCGTTGTTCAGTAGACCAAATTAACATAGTAGCCTTTAGCTGATAGGTAGCATCATGGTGTGACATCTACGAAGTAGAAGAAGGATAAATAAATACCTAACACCTAACCTTATTTCTGTTATGCGATATTTGTGAAAATTGTTCATTAAATTTTGTAAACATATTTTGAGAAATAGTTTCATTTTTAATTTAAAAATTCTTATTGTGTGCTATTTAAAGGCAACATTTAGTTGGCTTAATACCTTTACTTGCATTACCTTGTGCAATATGCCTAAAGAACAGTATCGAGAGGCTGATGTGGCGAGAAAAATGTAAGTTTTGTCACTTGTGTATTTAATAAATCAATTCTTTTTTTTATATGTATAGCTCCCACGTCAGTTTTGGAATAGAAAGTGCTGAGAGCATGCAACAGCAATCTCACATTCATGTAGTTGCTAAAAATTTGTATAATCAAGATATTCAAAGAACTCCTATACCATACGGAGTTCTGGATAAGCGATTGGTAAGGTTTTATTGGTATTGTATTTAGTTTTATAATAATTTGCATATTTAGGGAACAAATTCAAAGGAATCCCCTTGTCAAACTTGTGGGAAAAACATTAACGAATGTGTTGGGCACTTTGGATATATCGACTTAGAACTACCAGTTTTCCATGTAGGCTACTTTAGAAGCATTATAAGCATCTTACAGACCATATGTAAGAAATGTGGTCACGTGTTACTAGAGGAAGAAGACAAGCACCTCTTCAGAATCCGTCTGTCAAATCCTAATCTGAGCTATATGACAAAGAAAGCAATTAGAAAGAAAATTGTCGATAAGTGCAAGAAATTAACCAAATGTCCCTATTGTAAAGAAATAAACGGTTTCGTAAAGAAAATGACCTCAGCGAAGGGTGGTGGTGGAAATTCTGTTTTAAAAATAGTTCACGAAAAAAATAGAGGGAAGGATAAAGAAGCATTGTTAGAGGAACAAAAGAACGAGTTTAACGAGGCTATTGAAAGCAACCCAGACATACAATCTGCTTTGTCGGGTAGTACCGTGTCTCAAATTTTGACTCCTATTGATGTATTGAAATTGTTTGAAAGAATTCCTGAAAATGACATTCCCCTTCTGGCCATGGATCCAAAAAGGTAAATTATAATGTTTATATTAATTTTATCTATACAGAGGAATAACTTACAGGTCGCAGCCCAAGGATTTAATTTTTACCAGAATGTTGGTACCACCGGTATCGATAAGGCCATCTGTAGTGTCCGACTTGAAAGCTGGAACGTGAGTAGTTCATTTTTCTTTGTCATCGGTCTAAATTGTGAATATTTGCTTCATTCTTTAGCAATGAAGATGACTTAACGATGAAGCAATCGGAAATCATTTTTATAAATGATGTCATAAAAAAACACAAGCAGTCCGGGGCATCGGTTAATATGTACCAAGAAGGGTGGGATTTTCTTCAGCTTCAAACTGCCCTTTACATTAATAGCGAACTGTCCGGAGTCCCTCTTGCTATGATGGTAAATATATCGTAATGTTTAACAGCAAATTTTTAAAATGTTAAATTTTACAGCCTAAAAAACCTGGACGGGGCCTGGTGCAGCGCTTAAAAGGCAAACAGGGAAGATTCAGAGGAAACTTATCGGGAAAACGCGTCGATTTCTCGTCTCGTACTGTCATTTCTCCAGACCCGAATTTGGAAATCGATCAAGTGGGGGTTCCTATGCACATCGCAAAGATTTTAACTTTTCCAGAGCGAGTTATTCAGGCGAATATCCATATCATGAAAAAGCTGATAGTTAACGGGCCCGACAGCTGGCCGGGGGCGAATTACGTTCAACAGAAAGGTTCCGCTTTCAAAAAATTCCTGAAGTATGGCAATCGTGAGAAGTTGGCCCAGGAATTAAAGGTAAATTTAAGTTAAGAGTATGACAACATAAATCCATGTTCTCAATTTCTACTTTTTAAAATTATACAAAAATTAAAAATAATTTCGTATATTTAAAACCCTGTATCTTTTTCACGAATCGTCCTAAATAAAAACTTTATATGAAGGATTTCCCTCCCAAAACTCACTAAATACGAGGTGGTCACCTTTTGTGAATCATTCTGTATATAAAATAAAAATAATTTAAAAATTTTAATTTTGTAGCATGTCAATGAATGAAAAACATTTACTTATTACATTTTAACATTTGCTGTTTGGGTTATCGTTTTTTATATATTTTTTTTTATTATTTATTATGTTTGGCAATTTTCTTCCATATTATATAACTTTGGGAAGAGCTAATCAAAATTTGGTGTTTGTTAATATTTGTTTTTTTTTTTGTTTAATTATCAAAATCTTCTGAACTTTTTAATGGTTAGTCACATACATTAATTTTATTTTGTGATGTTATTAAAATCAACAAAAATTTTGAATTATTTAATTCTATTAGAGAAAAAACAAATAAAGAAATTGAAAATTATTAGAAAAATAAATCATAACTAATTATGCTGTTATAACAGTGTAATTAATTGTTATTTTTTTGTTTCCTTGCTTAATTTATTCACTTTTTAAATACGAAGTTAGACACAATAGGGAAATTGTATGATTTTTCCAAATACGTGTACGGCGATGAACTGCAATGAACGGAAGCATTGCAACATTGCTTGTTTGTGAAGACCATTTTAATTGGAAATACAGGTTTAAGTTCTTTGAAAAACTTGAAAAAGTTGTAAAGAATCAATTAAACTTATCTACTAAGCTACCAAAATGTATACAAGGCGGTTAGTTAATCAATGGCAAATCAAACTTAAATTTTTTCCCGTTTATTGTATTCAGCGCTTCATTCTGATTCCAAATAATATGTTCTGTATTTGCTGCTTAATAATAGTGTAAATTCACAACATCACCACTAATAATTATCGCATTACCTACACCGGATTTTACGCTATGCATTTATGACCAAAACAAGAAACAAATTTTTTAGTTGGGCGATATTGTTGAAAGGCATCTGCACAACGACGATGTAGTTTTATTCAATCGACAACCCAGCCTTCACAAGTTATCCATCATGGCTCACAGAGCTAAAATTCACCAGCACAGAACGTTTCGATTCAACGAATGTGTTTGTAATCCGTATAATGCTGATTTTGACGGAGACGAGATGAATCTACATCTTCCGCAGACGGAAGAAGCCAAGGCAGAAGCCTTGATACTGATGGGGGTAATATTTACATTTTTGGTGAAATTTTGCAAATTTTCAATGTGCCGTTGTAATCGTTCTTTTAGAACAAAAGCAATCTAGTGACTCCAAGAAACGGGGAACTTCTGATAGCCGCAACTCAAGATTTCTTAACGGGCGGATACCTCTTGACCAAGAAGGACACTTTTATGGATTTCACGCACGCGTCTCAACTTGCAGCTACTCTTTTAGCAGGAAACGATACCCACATGAATATAGACTTACCTCCCCCGTGCATAATAAAGGTAAGGTTGCAAATTTAATGAAAGTTAACTATAAAGTTTAAAATTCTTCATTCTAGCCGAAACGCTTGTGGTCGGGCAAGCAAATATGCAGCCTGATTTTCCGTCCCAACAAGAAATGTCCTGTCAAGGCAAATCTAGAAGCTAAAGGCAAAGCGTACACAAAGAATAGAGAGTTGTGTGTCAAAGACTCTTACGTGTTGATCAGAAATTCTGAACTGCTGGCCGGTACTTTCGATAAGGGTCATTTGGGTAGCGGCGGAAAGGGCGGCAATATATTTTATGTAATATTGAGGGATTTTGGACAGGAATTTGCTATCAAGTCTATGTGGAGATTGGGTAAGTGATGCAATCAGTTACTATTCTCGTTGAAATAAATTGGCGCTTTTTTTTATATAACTATTCTATTCTCACTAAATTGAATCTACCAGTCCCACGAGAGAATTCTAGACAAACTAGAATCTTTCACCTAGAGATTGCACGGATGAATTTGCTACAAAATTCATCACTCCATTTTATGTGTAGAATCCATAATAGGATCTGCAGTCGATATTTTTAACACCAGCCTTAATAATCTGAAGTCATATTTCAATGGATTTCAATAGTTTATGTCAAATAGTTTTTTGTTTCTTTTTTTTTATCTTGTTACAACTGCTACAACATATTATTATTTATATTTTAAATAAATTAATTAATTAATCGCATTACCATGGATCAGTTTAGATTTTGATATACAATGTGTTCAGAAAATAAGAAAATGTGAAATAGCCGAGAACTGAAGTAACTTTTTTTTAATTTTACGAAAAAGACATAAAAAAGTTGTTTGTAATTGGATGGGATCAAGTTTCATGTTTAACTTCCACATTGATAATTTTGTTTCAAAATGATGAACATAATTGTTTTTAAAATCTAAACATGTTTTGTCACTGATGGTTATTGCTTTCAACTTTATTTTTATAAGAAAAAAAAGCTTTAAATTTTGATTGATAATATCATTTAAACGAGATGTAAAATGTATATTGACAATACAGGGAGATTCAGTTATGTCATAAATTTAGAAAGTAAATAAGTAATAAGGTAAAATATCTTATTCACTCATGCATCTAGGTAAAAAGGTCTTATCGTTGAGTACACAGTAAAAATTGGGTTATTGCCCTAATAATAGAGTAGATAAAGATTCACTGTTGCTGGATTGTTTATCACTGAATGTGTCTCGGACTGTTTTTTTTGTTGACAATGTGAGGGTTTTTCTATTACTCAGTCAGTATTTAAATGCAATAAACTTTTCAACTCAATAATTTAGCTAGCGAGTATTGATTTTTTATCACTACTTACGTCAGTGGCGGCTGGTGAAATTTCAGGTATATCATATCTTAATAACCAGACATGGGACCCAAACCAAACTTTAGTATATATGTACTGTGGCTATATAGAGAACTTTAGTAGGAGGAGTTAAAAAAAACGTGTGCCTCACCTAAGATTTCCAAATTGGCTTGTTTAAATTTCGAGAACCATTTTTTTTTTCATAAACTAGACATAATTCTACCGATAGGTTTCAGATTTTATTAAAAAATTTTAATTTTTGTTAAAGTTACAACAGTTAAAAATTAATATTGTATTTGTGCTATAAAAATTTCAAAATGCCAAAAATTCTACAAATATAGTTATTTTTTAGTAAAACTTGAAACCTATCCGTAAAATTACATCTAGTTTATGGAAAAAAATGTTTCTCGAAATTCAAAGGAGCCATTTTGAAAATTTGAGGTGAGGCCCACGTTTTTTTCAACTTTTTTTCGCAAACTGTAAAATCGTTCTTCTTCTACCAAAATTCTCTATATGGCCACAATACATATACCCTAAAGTTTGATTTGGGCCCCATGTCTGACTATTAAATATGGCATACCTGAAATCTCACCAGCCGCCACTGACTTACGTAATGAAACGTAAATAGTTTATTATTTGACCCGCATTCAACTTTAAATATTTTTTAACTGAAACTTAATATGTTAAAGGTATATTTTTAAAAAATAATTAAATATTTTAACATTTTAACATAGGCAACCGTTTATGATGTTCAATATTAGGAAAATATTTAAATTTGAATCACATCAAACTAATACCAAGTTGATTTGGTAGTTGTGAATGAATAGAGGTCGCCAGTCAGTTACAGTATGGAAAAAGGTTTTAAATAATGATTTGAAATTTTTTCAGCATAAATATGCAATATTTAATCGTGTATTTAATCATTTTTCCCCATTTTCTCTTAAAATTAATTACATTATGACTCAATTACCCTGTATATCAATCTAAAGGAAATAAATCATCGATTAGTACTATTATCTTCAGAGATGCTTAAAATTTATATAGAATTTTATAAAAAATGTGTTTCCAGCAAGGTTGGCTTCGTACTATTTAATGAACACGGGATTCTCCATTGGAATAGGAGACGTAACGCCAGGCGAGAACCTTGTGCGGAGAAAAAATAAACTGTTATCCGAAGGGTATTTATATTTATGCTTTACGTCTCTTTCCGTTATGAGTTATATACGTTTTTAGCTACGCCAAATGTCAAGAGTACATCAAACAAATGGCGGAAGGTAAGTTACAAACCCAGCCGGGTTGTACCGTCGAGGAGTCCCTAGAAGCTGTTATTTTGAAAGAGTTGTCCGTTATAAGAGAGCACGCTGGTCAAGCTTGCGTTGCAGAACTCCATCCTACCAACAGTCCTCTGATTATGGCCCTGTCTGGTTCAAAAGGTAAAAAGTGTTTAATTTTTTTCATTTTAGGGAAGTTAAAGTAAAATTTTACAGGTTCCTTCATCAATATCTCGCAAATGATAGCGTGTGTAGGGCAACAGGCTTTGAACGGGAAAAGAGTACCGGACGGGTTTGACGATAGGTCTTTGCCACACTTCAAACACCATTGTGAGTAAAACGTGTACCGTTTTTGCTTAATATACAAAAATGTTTACTTATTTTCCAGCCAAAACTCCGGAAGCGAAAGGTTTTGTAGAAAACAGTTTTTACACTGGTCTGACTCCGACAGAATTCTTTTTCCACACCATGGGAGGCCGAGAGGGATTGGTAGACACAGCCGTAAAAACCGCCGAGACCGGTTACATGCAAAGGAGGCTAGTAAAGGTAAAAATCATTTGGTATATTTCGGTACAGAAAGAATGATTATTATTTTTGTTTCAGTCCCTGGAAGACTTGGTAGTTCACTACGACGGGTCAGTTCGGAATGCAGAGGGCGATATTGTCCAAATTAATTACGGGTGTGACAGTTTGGACCCGACTTACATGGAAGGTAAACGGTTAATCAACAAGTAGCGCCGTTTACACAGAACCGTTTGATTTGTAGGTAAAGACTGTCCGGTAGACTTCGACAGAGTGCTGGAACATGTACGTGCCAAATGTCCGTACAGAGGAGAAATTTCTTTGGACGGAGACCAAATCAGAAGAGCAACGCAAGCGTTTCTAACTACGAACGCCCTTGACGAATGTAGCGAAGACTTTAAAAAAGAGATAAAGTAAGTTAAAGTTGTCTTTATATTTGATCTATAATGGTTTTCTGGGTTGTTATGCCGTGACCTAGGTAATTGGTCACTGCCAGTAACAGAATTAATGTGCAAGTATCTTGTATATTAACGGAGCTACGTAACCCGAAAGTTACTTTTTCTATTTGTTTTTTTTTGGTTATAACTGGAACAATTTTTTTTTACATTTGGCACATTTGTTACTTTTATAGAAATGTAGATTTACGTAAAATATTTCTAAAATTGAAACGCCCTAAAGCGTAGATAAGGTATCTGCTTAGTGAGTAAATGACATAACTTTTTTGTTTATAATTTTATTCAAATTTTGATGGCATTTCTTTAAAGATTGATGATTTATCTAAAAATTTGATACGCTTGCTTGAAGTTGAAGAAATCAACCGTTTGTGGGGAAATCGACACTTAAATTTTGTGGACATATTAGTGAATCTCAATTCTTTTATGATGTAAGCGAAGTGTACTTTGAAAACAATTGAATAATAGCTGTCATAGTATTGCTTTGACGGTAATTTCAAACCTACTGCTTCGTTCATACGAGCAGAAACGCAATCTTTCTTTGAAAACAATTGAATGATAGTTATAGTATTACTTTGACGGTAATTTCAAATCTTATGCTTCATTCATACAAAGGAAAAGCGGAAACCCAGCCTTTATGAGAAAATAGACATTTTGATTTATTTTAACCTTGGTAGAATGATTACCAAAGCGTCAAAACCACGTAATATCTCACATTGTAATTCCTTAGGAATTACATGTATTCGTTGGCCGACAAGGTAGAGAAGGTGCTGAACAGGTTCGGGAACAGCAACGTCGTGAAAGAAATTGAACGCCTCACCTGCAGTCAGCTGGTGACTTTTCTGGAGACGTGCGGTCAGAAGTACACGAGGTCCATCATCGAACCAGGTACGGCAGTAGGGGCGTTAGCGGCTCAAAGTATCGGGGAACCCGGCACGCAGATGACCTTGAAAACTTTCCACTTTGCCGGCGTCGCTAGTATGAACATCACGCAGGGAGTACCCAGGTAAGTGTCAGGCGTAACGAGATCTAAAGATGAGAATTATCCAGTACATTTTACTTTTGTGACGGAAATAGGATTTTAATATGTTTTCAATCTATTTTTTTAAAGATTTTTTATAGGTATTACATTATAAGGTCTTTATACTCTATTTATCCAGACCTCTCGAAATAAAATAAAAATAAAATGTATCGGTTGACACATTGTTCGTTTTTAGAATAAAGGAAATCATTAACGCCAGCAAGTCAATCAGTACACCCATTATTACGGCCAGTTTAACGAATTCTACTGATCCGTGGTTTGCTCGACAGGTAAAAGGAAGGATCGAAAGAACGACTTTGGGAGAGGTAGGCTACAAATCATTAAAAATAGAATACTCACGTTTTACGTTAAACAGTAATAAGTTTTATAACAATTATAGTAATAATATAGTGTGTTTATACACTTAACGTTTTTCCAGATTTCCACTTTTATCGATGACGTATACACCAAAAACGATGCCTTCCTTCTCATCCAGCTGAACTTCGAAAGGATCAAGCTGCTCAAATTGGAAGTTAACGCAGAAACGATACGTTACAGGTAAGACTATCGTTGATACTAGAGACATGTTCAGAGGTGAATGATTTTATTGTTTCAGTATCTGCACTTCACGGCTCAAATTAAAGCCGGGAGACGTTAGAGTGGAGAGTGACACGATAATAACTGTCCATCCAAATAGAAGTAAGCATTCGAGGAGACTGAACTTCGCTTTGAGCGAACTGAAGGACCAAATCCCAAATGTGGTTGTAAAGGTAAGTAATTTATATTTAACAGTTGTTTGTCTTGATATTTTTAGTGTAGATAATATGTCACTATGTAGTTCAAATGTAATGACTTTCATAGGTGTAGTAGAGCTGCAGAAATTTGACATACAACATTTTGGGCTCGTCTTACCTAGCCTCTACAAATTAACACAAATGTTTCTGCTTCTTATTCATTTTGACCTTGTAAGTTATTGGCGGCAGCTGATACGTTTGCCAGATGGATACACTAAGCAGCAAAAAAGTTCTGTTATTTAAAAGAAACATGATGTGCCATAAGTGGCGCCCTCTACTAGTGACATCAAAATTAGAAACATATTTGAGTTTCTCGTCCGCAAAAACCCCGATTTACAAATTTTATGAAAATATTTAACACCCTGTAGCTCCTTTAATATCAGTTTTGGAAAAAATGTTATAGAAAGGGGTAGCATTTATTTTCGGTCTAGAATTATCCCATGAATTTTTTGCTCACACTACGTCGTTCTCTGAAGCCGTCATGTCATTCTCTGAAAGTAGCTTTATATTTGAGGAAAAAAATTGCTAGTTTTTGTAAAATTTGGCAGTGAATAAAATTCGAGGTAGCCCTTGAAAATAGGATATAAATTTTTAATATTTTGCGCCAGAATAGTTTTTACTGCTTCATCTTCTAAAAAAAAACTGAAATAAATCAGGTAATTGAAATGGGTCACACTGTATAAGATGTGTCAAGTATAAATTGGTTTAAAGTACAATATAACACATTTGCTATACAAATTTTCAACGTTTTGTGAATTCAGGGCCTGCCAACGGTAAACAGAGCCGTAATAGCCAGGGAGGATAAAGGCGGAAAGGCTAGATACAGCCTTTGCGTTGAAGGCGATAATTTAAGAGAGGTTATGGCCACGTACGGAATCGATGGAAGGAAAACTATTTCAAATAATATCATAGAAGTGTACCAAACTTTGGGAATAGAAGCTGCCAGGTATGAACTTTCTTAACAATGTTAGCGTTTTTATCGTTTTAATTCTATGTTATTTTGTTTCTTATCAGTTGCTTTATCGATTCGTAATTTCTTTTTTAAGGGAAACGATTATGACTGAAATCAAAATGGTCATGGAGAACCATGGCATGAGCGTGGATTACCGTCACATAATGTTACTTGCCGCACAGATGACACACACAGGCGAAGTGTTAGGTATTACGAGGCAAGGCCTGTCTAAAATGAAGCAGTCTGTGCTTAACTTGGCTTCGGTAAGGCTTTCTCGTTTTTTTTCTTTCTATTTCTATTTGACATTTATTTGCAGTTTGAGAAAACGGCGGATCATTTGTTTGACGCAGCATACTATGGTCAAACGGACAAAATTAGCGGCGTTTCGGAAAATATTATTATGGGTATGGCAGCGCCTATAGGAACGGGTATATTTAAACTGCTACATAAACCACTAAATGTGGAAGAGAACCCCAAGCCGGAGCCACTTCTATTCGAAGCATGCCTTCAAGAAACAGTTGCAGACACATAATAGTTTATTTGTTCATAGTTAATACCTACAAAACTGTAAATACATACGTTTATAAGAAGTTGTAATAAATAAGTGTAAAAAATCCAATGCAAGTGTATTTAAGATTCCTTCTTGGTTTGAACCAATTCCCTCAAACTATCCGCGGCCTCCTTCAAAGAATTTTCAAGATATGTCTTGCTGCCCTCTAGCACTTTGATTTTCTCTTCCGCAGTACTCTGTTTTACCTTCAGATTATCTTTAACTTTATCTACAGGTGTTAACAGAAACATTCGTCCTACGGATTCATAAGTTTTCGTACCTACCTCCAGTGCATTGATTTCTCTATAGGACAAAGATTAGGATTTAGGATATCAATAAAATAAAACATGTGTTTTTACCTCTCCGTGATAGCAGCGTGCTGTTTACTCCTCTTCAAATTTTCAATTTGCATGTCGGCTAACCGCAACTTCTGCGTTGTTTCTAATTGTTTTTCTTGCAGTTCTGTAAAAGCCTGACAAAAAGCGTTAGGAAAATAAAGTACTGCATATAAAATTTTAATAACAAACCTTTTTCAACTCCATATCTACTTTAGACATTTCGAAAGGATGATTTCTTTAATCGCAAACGCCAAAAAAGGAAATATTAAAGCTATGACAGCTAGGTTAGAAAATATAGGGAATTATCCATTTTACAATGACGAGCCCACCCTGAGTAGTTCATTTAGACACCAATCGACTCATTTGACCTAAGAAAACTTGACAATAAATTGTAACTATCTTCATAACCCTTTTTTCATGGCCGGTCAATGAGACCGTGCGTGTCGATTTGTTGTATCTTTTATCAAAACTAATTAAAAATCAAGGTAATACTTTTTAGTTAAAAATTATTTATTTTCTAGACTATTTGTAACAATTTAAGTTAAACGGCTCTATCATTCAAGTCAAAAAGCAAGTTAATTTGAGGTTAGTTTCTGTTCATAGAAAGTTAACATATTGTTTTCAAATTTGAAGGAAACATGTCGAGACGAAAGGGAATGGAAGAGTCTGACAAGCTCACACGTATTGCAATTGTGAATGCAGACAAATGTAAACCTAAAAGGTGCAGACAAGAATGTAAAAAATCATGTCCTGTGGTTCGCATGGGAAAGTTGTGTATTGAAGTTACGGCTAGTAGTAAGATAGCAGCTATTTCCGAAGAACTATGTATTGGATGTGGTATTTGTGTAAAAGTATGTATTGACGATTTAATAAGGTGCTTTGAGCTAATTTCGATTATTTCAGAAATGCCCCTTTGAAGCTATAAATATTATTAATTTGCCCAGCAATTTGCAAAAGGAAACAACCCATCGCTACGGCAAGAACTCATTTAAGTTGCACAGGCTTCCTATTCCACGTCCCGGTGAAGTACTGGGACTTGTAGGAACCAACGGTATAGGGAAATCTACAGCCCTTAAAATTTTAGCGGGCAAGCAAAAGCCTAATCTTGGAAGATATATGGTGAGTGAATCAGCAGGTCATATGGATTTTTTTATGTATAATTTTTAGGATCCTCCAGACTGGACTGAAATCCTTAACCATTTCAGAGGGAGCGAATTACAAAACTATTTTACCAAAATCCTCGAAGACGATCTTAAAGCTTTAATCAAACCGCAGTATGTGGATCAGATTCCGAAAGCTGTGAAAGGCACCGTGGGCCAACTTCTTGATAAGAAGGATGAATTGAAAAACCAGGATGAAATTTGTGACATGCTGGGTATGATTTGATTAGTTTTATTTGTCGAATATTTGTAACTTTTAATTTCAGACTTGAAACATATTAAGGAACGAGAAATCGCAATGTTGTCCGGTGGGGAATTGCAACGTTTTGCCTGTGCCATGGTGTGTATTCAGGACGGAGATATTTTTATGTTTGACGAGCCGTCCTCCTATTTGGATGTAAAGCAGCGTCTTAACGCTGCTACAACTATACGGTCGCTGTTACATCCCAGCAAGTAAGTACCGTTTATAATTATTATAGTTACATAATTTCTTATTTTTGCCTTACAGGTTCATAATAGTTGTGGAACACGACTTGAGTGTCTTAGACTACCTTTCTGATTTCATTTGTTGCTTGTACGGTGTCCCAGGTGCTTACGGTGTTGTCACTATGCCTTTCTCGGTCCGTGAAGGTATTTTTGCAAGTAATTACACAAAATAATTGTTTTTAACCCACAAAATTTTCAGGCATCAACATATTCTTGGACGGTTTTGTCCCAACGGAAAATCTACGTTTCCGAGACGAATCTCTTGTATTTAAGGTTGCTGAATCGGCTACCGAAGAGGAAGTGAAACGTATGAATCATTACGAGTATCCGGCCATGTCTAAGACTATGGGCAATTTCCAGTTACACGTAGTCAAAGGGCAATTTTCCGATTCTGAAATTTTGGTGTTGCTGGGTGAGAACGGTACTGGCAAAACGACATTTATTAGGATGTTGGCAGGGAATTTAGAAGCAGATAGTGGTTCAGGTAAGTAATACAAGCGTTGCATTTGATGAAGTAGCGAAAGGCGCAGAATTTACATTATTTTTCCATGTCATCTTTCATTAAATTTCAAATTTTAGTATGAAATTTCAGAAAATTTGGAATTGAACTCCAACTTGAAATTTGAAGTTTAAGACATAACATGTTGAGGACAAACACGAAATTTTGAGTTCAAGTTGAAACTCGAAATTTTGTGTTTTAAGTTTGAAATTTAAACTTGAAATTTGATGTTTGAATAAAAATTTTGAATTGAGAAGTGAAATTTGTACACGAACAAAATTTCAGTTTTAAACATCAAAATTCATGTTTCAAATTAAAAATTTGAAACTTGAAATTTTGTGTTTGAACTCAAAATCTCTTGTTTCGAAGTTGAATTTGCTGAATATAATTAGAAATTTTGCAAATAAAAAATATGTTGGTTTCTACAATTTCATAATTTTGCAACTAAAACAATACAGACATATACATATAGTATTTCTCCAGGTGATCTGCCTCAACTCCACATAAGCTACAAGCCGCAAAAGATCAGCCCCAAATCACAAGGCTTGGTCCGACAGTTGTTGCACGAGAAAATCCGAGACGCCTACGTTCACCCTCAGTTCATAGCCGATGTTATGAAACCGCTGAAGATCGACGATATAATTGACCAGGAGGTGCAGAACTTGTCAGGAGGAGAGTTGCAGAGAGTAGCGATGACGCTTTGCTTGGGGAAACCCGCCGACGTCTACCTTATCGACGAGCCCAGCGCCTATCTGGATTCCGAGCAACGTTTGGTCGCGGCCAAGGTCATCAAAAGGTACAATAAACAATAAAAATACTTTTTTCAGGCTTAAGTTACGATGTTTTACATGCAGGGACAGTTTTTATCCGCAATCATCCTACAATTAATGTTTCATTCATTTTTTACAACCATAGAAACGTATATTTTATTCACTAGAAAATTAAAATTAGCTTTTTTCCATACTGAAATAAGAAGTCTTATTTCAAATGTAAATGTGAAATCTCAAGTTTGCGTTTATTAAACCATGAAATTTCAAGGTCAATTCAAAATTTCGAGTTTGGAACATGAAATTTTGGATTTCATATAAAAATTTTAAGTTTAGACATTTTGAGTTCAGATGCAAAATTTCTAATGCAAACATGAAATAAAAGTTTAAAACATGAAATTTCAAGTTGAAACATAAATTTTTTGTTTAATTTTAGATTTCAACTTGAATTTTTTAGTTTGAAATATAAAATTTTCACAGAATTTCAAAATTTTTTGATTCAAGCTTGAATTTAATGTTTCAAATTCAGTGTTATGAGTTCAGATACAAAATTTCAAATGGAAACATGAAATTTCGTGGTATACGAAATATTCAAGAACAAAATTTTCCATTTAAATACAAAATTTTGAGTTTGAAATATAAAATTTTTAGGCAGAATTTCAAAATTTTGTGTTTCAAACTCTATATTTCATGTTTCAAATTCAAGGTTTTGAGTTCAGACACAAAATATCAAATGCAAACATGAAATTTCAAATTTAAAACATGAAATTTCCATATTCAATATGGAATTTTGGGTTGAGTTGAAACTTGAAATTTTGATTTTGAAATATAAAATTTCAATGCAAATACGAAAGTTCAAGTTTAAGACATGAAATTTCTAGATTCGATACGAAACTTTGAATTGAAGCACAAAAATTTAAATTTAAATAAAAAATTTCGAGTTTGAAACATAAAATTTCGAGGTTTAATGTGAATTTTTCAATATTTTAGGGTTGAAATATGAATGAAAATTTTTAGATTTTAAATATCAAATTTTAAGTAGACAGAATTTCAATATTTTGTATTTCAAATTCGAAAAATCGTGTTTCAAATTAAAAGTTTGGAGTTCAGATACAGAATTTCAAATGCAAACATAAAATTTCCATGTTCAATATGAAATTTTGGGTTCAAGTACAAAATTTAAATACATATAAATTTTGAGTTTGAAATAAAAAATTATCAGGCACAGAAATTCAAAATTTTGTATGGGTTTAGATGTAAAATTTTAAATGTAAACATGAAATTTCAACTTTAAGACATGATATTTTGAGGTTAAATACGAAATTTTGGGTTCAATCCCAAAATTTTTGCGTTAGTATTATCTAAAAATGAAAATTTACTATAATCATCAGAAATATTTCATCGGCAGCTCTCCTTAGAAACACTTTTCAGGAAATCGCATTGATGAAACTGCATACGTTTTGTTTATATTAAAAAATATGCAAGCATGATTTCCTCTTTGATGAAATTCAACAAATTTTTTTTCATATGGTCCTTTCAACTTACCTGGTAATAAATGCAGAGTAGTTTCTTCAGCTTCCGCAGATATTTCTTGAGGAATAAGAGAAATATGTTTAACATCTTTACTAGCTTTTTCTCCTCACCGAGTTTTTGAAGGAATTTTCTTGTTGACGTTTAAAAGTGCCAATTTCTTTTAATTAAACTTGATTAAATTAAGCTTGTGATTGTGGATAAAACGTTGTTTCCATTCTGGTTTTAGACGCGTTTTATCCACTTACGAAAAAATTGCTCAAACTACGTTTAAACGTTCCCGCATGAATAAAACGCTGTCTAAAACACTTTCAATAAATATCTATTGTTTCAGGTTTATTTTGCACGCGAAAAAAACGGGTTTCGTGGTGGAGCACGACTTTATCATGGCGACGTATCTGGCGGACCGCGTGATCGTTTTCGAAGGTCAACCTTCGGTTAAAACGACCGCTCACTGCCCGCAGACGCTTCTGGCCGGCATGAATAGGTTCTTGGAACTTTTAGGCATCACGTTCAGGAGGGATCCCAACAATTTCCGGCCCAGGATCAACAAACTGGAGTCGGTTAAGGACGTGGAGCAGAAACGAGCGGGGCAGTATTTCTTCTTGGAGGATTAAGTTATCGACGTCGGCATTTTTTTTTAAACAAATTAGTTAATTCAATTGTAATTGTTCAGGTTTTATATTACAAAAATATTACATCATATAGTACGTGGACAATATAAACGATGAGGAATAACGGAACGTTTTTTTTTTCAGCCGCCTTTGAGAAATAATTTTTTTAAAAGAACCGTTACTGTTTGATATTTTTTCTCTATTTCCTTTCGAGTATGTAATTGTAATGTAATACTTATAATGAAAAATAAACGATTTCTTTATATTAACACCGCAAAAAAGTTATTTTTAATGCTGATATGTACATATTATTGGAAATGCTATAATTTTCCAGCATAATAAAAACTTGAGTAATTTAAAGAGTAAACATTTGAAACGATATAAACTAATATATGAATCATTTTACGATTACCGACAAAAATATGTTCTATTACGAGCGGAATATACATAATATACACATGGCATCAATTTCTCACTCTATTGCTCAAAAAAAAATTCCTTAGATCTTGCAGCAAAAAAAAATATACGGGGTGTCCGGAATATGAGAAACGTAATTTTTAAGTTCTTATACAG
Source organism: Monochamus alternatus (assembly GCA_037114965.1). NCBI lineage: Eukaryota > Metazoa > Arthropoda > Insecta > Coleoptera > Cerambycidae > Monochamus > Monochamus alternatus. The sequence continues at coordinate 3,325,113 of CM073426.1, read as the reverse complement.
GGTGAATTTTTAAATAAGTACAAATATTTTAAATGCAGGTGTATTTTGTCAGATTGATGAGTCATTTTTAATGAAAATATCCATATTTTGTGGACCGCTGACTACATAGACCACTACAGACATAACCTAGTAAACCATATAATTTACTGAAAATATGTACAAATAATTTAACTGCATGTGTATTTCGTCATTTTTAAAAATTTCAAATATTTAGGGATATTAATTTTTAACAAAAATACCCACATTTCGTGGAACTATATTGTTTACTGAAGCGGGATTGCCATATCGTCTGTAAAAAAATAATTTTTTTAAGGTAAATTAAATTTCTATTGATTCAAATTAAAAAATTCTTGTTTTAAGTAATAAGTAAAGTAAAATTGGGTAGGTAGTATACTACACACTAATATCAACCTAAATTGTAATTTCTCTGTAACTGAATCTTGCCATAAACTATTAAAAAATAAATAGGAAGTTACTTTGTTCCATCATCCTTTACTAAATCGCGTCGCCTTTGAAAAAGCACGGTTGCTGCGATTTAGCCGACGATGGTTCAATGATTCCAAAATCGATATACTCGCGCCAAGAATTTAAAGACGTTTTACGTCACGGCTGACGTTACGCAATTGTTTTTATTGTCAACGTAATTTCCGATATTTGGTCGCGTTAAAAACAATCATTTTTTGCAATTTAGTGTAATGTATATAATGCGTGCATAGTATAGTATATAGTTTTATTCAATTGTTCAATTGCATAATTTCTTAAATATTTTATGAAAATAATGAAAATATGTAACTAGATTTTGACCTCTGCTTAAGAAACACTGTATGTTTATAAGGCAGCAGTTTCCACTTTTTTTACATCCTTATTTATCTTATTGTTCTTATGGACGTATTGAAGAATACATTATTATTGCAGATGAATATTATGAAACAGAGACAAATTTGTGCCTCAATAGCTGCCTATATACAAATATACATATAATAGTACATAACCAATATATCTTCTAATGTTACTGGATGTACTAAAAATTGGTTCCAAAATGACATACACCGTGGCACAAGAAGTTGAAGCGATTTAAACGGATCCTAATGGCCGCTTGTGGCGCCCTCTTGGAGATACATGCATAAAAATTGAATTTCCCGTTCCAAGAAACCCCGCATACAAATATTCATGAATTTAACCAGTGTTTATATTTAACTCAGAGTTATTAAAGAAAACGTAATTAATTTTTTTAAATTTGACATTATGTATATCCTAAATGAAGCGCTTCCAGACCTAAGTTCATAGGAAATTTTTCGCTTCAAATTGAACGTAGAATAACATACTGAGGCATGTACAATCGTTTTCAATAATAATGACACTCATTAAAATGAATTTTGCTATTAACTTCTGACGTATTTGTAATGAAATCTAATTTAAATATTTAACACTAGTTAATAGTTGTTTCTCTCACCAATATAAATTTAATGAAATTTCTACTCAGAACTTCCAAGTTCAAAAACTATTTCAAGAGAGTGCCATTTATTATTGCAAACGATTGTACATCTCCTCCTGAAGAGGAGGACCCTGTATAGTCACCAATTATTAATTGTTATGCTGTTCCTTATTATTTTCAAATTTGCAGTCTCTCCTGCTTCATCGTAGCTAGCCTCCACTGATACGTATTTATCTTATTATTTGTTTTCTTTATATATGCCGTGCCTATTGCTATAATTATAGAAATATGTAGGTCAAATACGTGTACTATAAACTATTATAATTAACTAATTAGACATCTCTCCATCTACCTATTTGTTTGATTATAAAATATAAACAAACGGGGAATTTCCCTTTACAATTACGAAAAAAGGACACGCGAAAAAATATTCGATCGGCCAAAGTGTACTAGATCGGCCGGCGCAACCTCCGGCGACCTCGACACTCAATTGTTTTTTTTATAGAGCCGGTATTCGCCGAGAGCGCATATCCGACGAGAGTTTCACCGCTGCCGCGACCATACCATACTATTCCTCGCTATATTCGAGTTGGAAATCCCAGTGGGTGTGACTAGCCGTTCTTTTGCTACAATTTTCCACCGCATACCGCTTAGCTGGTGAGTATTTTGCAAGTTTTCACCTCCCTTAATCCACCCTTGTAAAACCCGTACGCCGGCACCGCACCCGGGGGTGGAAGAATCCACAATTCCGACACGCCTGGTTTGTCACCTTGAGAAAGTACATTAATTGCTGAGTATGCCACAATGTTTCAATTTGTATCGATTTCTCTTTTTTTTTTGACGTTTTTATGAAGCAAATTTTTGTATTTCTCTTCGGCGCTCATCTTTCGAGTTAGTTGCTGCTAGAATTTCTCAATCGCTGATATATTTAGAACCGGTTAATTTCTTGCATGTTACGATTTATTAACTGCTATAAATATCACTGAGATGCGACCAATAACTTGGTCTCTTTTCGAATGAGTAATGCAGTTATCACTTGTCTTTAATAATAGTAGTGTGATTGTTCTTGTTCTCTAGAATTGTTATTCATAAAACAACCAAGGTAATATTTATATAAAATGATGATGTCATGCTTGTGCTGTTAGTATATCTGCATTATTCACTCACGTCTTCGCTTCAGTCGGTTTTGAGTGGTCCACGAGTACAAGTACCTGTCTTAATCTTAACATTAAATTTTAGTGATTTTAGTTTCGTTTTCTAGTTTCAAGGATCTAACACAAACATGAGCAACCAGCAGTATTACCCCTTCAAGGTAAGAATGATTATTTTCTATTTTAAATTTAAATCTTATCGCGCGTTTCGTTAATTTCTCGCTTCCCGACGATTTGTGGTTTTTCCTGAGCTGCAGGAAGTTGTGGGTAGACGAAATTAGCGCACTTTATCGATTTGTCATAATACATAGTACTTAATCAAATATTTTGGCTAAAATTACTTATAAAAAATATATTTATATTACTTATATTGGGTACAGAGCATATATATATATTCTTTTAAAAGGAAAAATTCATTTCAAATAATTATTTTGTAACACAAACGTTTTTATTTTTTAAACACGTTTGAATACTATGTACAGGGTGTCTCAAATTCCCATGGGTGTAGGTGAGGATACAAAAAATTTAAATATAATTTGGGACACTTGGTGTTAAATGAGATGAGGTAAGCATTTTCAATAAAAAGTATCTGGGATTTGACAGAAACAGCTAATGACGTCATGAATTACATTTTTTTGCAGAAACACTGTTAAAAAGCTCCCTTTTTTCTAATGAACTTTTATTAGAGAAATTTTTCTGTACTACTTCCCGTTTAAAAGCTGTAAGCAATATCGTTCACAAACCTAGAAAAAATATAGACTGCGTCGGTTCACAATATAGGTCACGTGACAGGTGCCGCGTTTTCTAGGGACCTAAGGTCCAAAAAATGGATATTTTATTTGCTTTATGTTGGCGGTTGTGCAAATATGATGGCTGCATTGCAATATCAAAATAACTAACTTGCTGTCATTTTAAATGTCATTAAAGAATGTGACATTAATGTCACCAATCACAGTAAACAAATGAGCTTCACGCTACAATACAACCAACGTAAATTAGCATAAAAACCAAGTTTTAGGGATTCTAGACCTTTTAGGGCAGCCATGAATTAGCGGTCGCCGGCAATATGATACTGGCACAGTCTATATTTTTTCTAGGTTTGTGATATCGTTCTAGTCTCAAAAGAAATACCACTTAAAATCACATTAGCGGTGGAACGATCAAGGAGTCGTTAGAAAATAATTGAATGTTCAAGTACATAAATGTCATTAAGAATAAATAAAAGGATTAAACTCGATAATTCTTTAATACAGTTAAAGCAAAAGTGATGATAACAATAACTAAATTTAAAAAATGAAGCATACGCCCTCATACTACATACATATTACAATCTATTATCTATATGACCTCCTCTCATTTGAAGACACATATCCAATCTTCGCCTGATTTTTTTGTGGGCTGCGTTTATTAACGTTTTGCCGTTTAACTCATTACAAGCTTTTGTAATTTTTTTTCTTTCAAATAATTAATATATCTCGTAAAGGTGTTTTGTAAACCTTATTTTTTTAAAAACCCCCATAAAAAAATCAAGGGTGTTAGATCTAGTGACTAGCCACTGAATAGGTCATTAATTCCAATCCATGTGTGGGGTGGAGCTCCGTCCCATGGATTTCTCCTTAGCTGCAAAGGCACATTCTCCAGAAGCGCAAGAAGTTCTTCTTGTAGGAAATTTAGGTAACTCACGCTGTTCAATATGTTCATAAAAATAAGGCCCAATTAAATGCCTACCGGTGATGCCGCACCATAAATTTACTCCAAAATGGCTTTGGTTTTGGACTGCTTTTACAATGTGGGAATTTTTAATGGACCAGTAGTGTTCGTTGCGTTTGTCAAACCATTACTGCCAAACCGACTGTCGTCCGTCTGAAGAAAGTGCCGAAAAAGGTTCCGATCAATAGTTTCTACATTTATTACAATTAAGCAAGCTATAAAATTAAGTATGTTTTCAATGTGACGATCAGGCAAATACTCCAAATTGTGATTTTTGTCGTCATAATATCCATTGCTCTTTAAAATTCCTTGAACGGTTGATTTATCCAAATTCAATTCCCAGCTAGCCTGCCGTATCGTGGATTTTGTTTGAAGTACTGTTCTTTCGAACAGGAAATGCATCTTCATTTCGTCACAGGGACACCTCCAATCTTGTAAAAGTTCTATGATCAGGAATCAGGCGCTCTAGATATCTTCCTCGATATAACTCTACAATTTTTCTTGATTTTTTTTTTTTGACTCGCCGTAAATTAGCAACATATCAACTTTTTCTGAATGAAAAAACATTTTGTGAGAACAAAAATTATACGTTTAACGTTCATATGGAACAATGACAGGTACTTTGTGACATTTAGGCACTCAATTATTTTTCAACGACTACTTGATCCTTCCATCGCTAATGTGATTTTTAGGTGGTATTTCTTTTGAAACTTTTTAAGACGATATTGTTTATAACTTTTAAACGGGAACTAATACTTACTTAAATTTCTCTAATAAAAGTTTATTAGAAAAAAGAGAGCTTTTTGGCAGGAAAAAAATTTGGGTATGTTTCTGGACAAAATATAATTGATGACGGCATTAGTCGTTTCAAATGGAGCTTATCCCCACATTAGACCTATACTATCAAGTTTGACACACCCTGTACTATGTAAAAGTATTTACCTACTTTTAAATAAAGTTTCCATGTCTTCCAATTTTTTAAAATAGCTTGCTGCGTGGGTATTTTCAGGATCTAGGTCAAAGACGAAATTCCAACTCTAAGTACAATTTGCGCCAGCACCCGTTATACAGTTCTTATATTTTTATTTGGTCAATAAGATCATCCAATAAAATCTTTGTAATTTCTTTAGTTAAAAAGCTTCGAGTAAAATATATTTATCGACTCTCTTTGGTGAGCTTTGCTCTCAGATATTCAACCAAAAGTAAACAGAAACTAAAGTTCTAGTTATTGATCTAGTTGCCATGGTGTTTTTATATCTCGGCGTGATAGACTTGGAGGCACCTCGAAACTCGACATCCGGATCGGATCCATTGCAAATCGAAAACTCCTTTATATTTCCTGGAATAGTTTTCATTTGTTCCAGAATTCAGAATAAGTTATAGCCAACTCAGTTTATCAAACAAACCGAATGCATCTAATATTTGCGTATATATTTACACGACTAGAAAATACTTTGACCTCTTTTTTGGCAATTTAACGCTGTTAACAGCAATTGGGTACTTTTCCACCTTCCTCCAATTGCTAGTGATAACAATCGATATAAATAGCGTCTAATCTGAGTCATCCGCCCTTCAACCTCAGCCTTCAGATGTTTTAACATTTTCGAAGCGTTACTGGGCGACCGTAAACAAAACATGACATCATTACCGTAACAGTTTATAAATATTACTAATACCATCAACCTGAATGCTATCGCAATGGCCTCGTCAGTCCAAATGGAAACTTAAAAAATGTGGCAATCGCAACCCATATTCCTTGGATTTGATTTGAAGCCGGTCGTGGATTGCTCGATTCGACTGACGACGATTTTTGTTGTTCTGCAGTTATGACGTAACGAGTATAATATGTTGTGTCGAAACCTCGCTTTTCGTAACAAGCATAGGCGCACGAACGGAATTTTATGGGAAGAGGGTGAAATTGTAATAAAATCACTGTACTAGATTTTTCATTTCAAAATATTACGATTTAAGCCAACTTGCCCTAATAAAATGTTGATAGTAAAAAACAAACAGGGTGTCAAATTTGGGATTTAAAAATGATTTTTTTGTATTAGTTACACTAACTGAATGTATCAACTTAAAAATTTGGGAATAGATGTTTTTGGATATGAGAAATCATTATCTGTTTTCTATTTATAATTAAATAATAATAATAATAAAAGGTTTATTGTAAAAAAATACAAAACAGTTTTCACAAAAGGAAGGTGTGTCAACAAGTTGATTTACAACACCTCCATCAAGGATGCAATCAAAATAATAAAAGAATAAACGTCAAATTCAGTTTAAAACAATTGAATATTGAAATGTTCAATGGCAGAAGAAAGTATGTTCAATTTTAACCTATTTTTTACAGTCATTACCGAGAGATTGTGATAGTGAGCTGGCAGATTATTAAGAATGTATGCAGCCATAAGAAAAAGAACATTTAAATCTTCCGTTCTTATGAGAAGGAATACAAATTTTTTTTTCAACCTGCCTCAAATCTTTTGAGTGAATTTGTGATCTCCAGTTAATTTTACTATATAGATGTGCAGGCCTATTGCTATTCACTACATTCAAAATGAAGCCAACAATATGAATGAATCTCCTTTCAGACATTTTCAACAAATTATAATTGCGCAGATAAGGAGAAATATGACTATATTGTGGAACAGTAGTAAAATATCTGACGCAAGAGTTCTGAACTCTTTGTAAACGATGTTTGTCAGCTTGACTTATACATGGACCATAAACAACGTCTGCATTTCGATGTATCTCCTAGAGGACGCTACATACGCCATATTTGTGACGTAAGTATGAGCGTAACTTTTTTTGTCCTGGCGTTGCGCTAATATTTACGTCACGAATATGGCGGACGTGGCGCCCTCTAGGGAATATGTCGAAATAGACAACATATTATGATTTCTTATATCCAAAAACATCTAGTGCGAAATTTTTAAGTGTTTGACAGTTAAACACAGTGCAGTTATTACAAAAAAATTACTTTTTAAATTCCAAATTTGACACCCTGTATTTTTTTATCAACATTTTATTAAGGCAAGTTGGCTTAAATCGTATTATTTTGAAGTGAAAAATCTAGTACCTATGTCTTCATGGGCCATTTCTTACAAACCACCCTGTATAATAAAATTTGGCTTGAATATTTGATTTTGTACTAACTTTCTAGCCGAATTTAGTTCTTCAATATTCTTTGCGAGCCTGTTGTCACTTCATATACACCACTGCGTTTAAAGTTAAGAATGGAAACAAATGAAAGTTCCCATTGTTATTTAGCATCCGTTGCCAAAATTACATTGTTTATTGTTCCGCCGTAATAATAGCTTCACAACGTGGAATAATTATTACACAATTAGTAGGCGATTTCTGAAATTATTGTCCAGGAAAAGTGTTGTGGAATATATACAATGTTTGCCTTTGATTATACCTTTATGATGTATTTGTTTACTTTAAACTTATTTACGCAGTTATTTTGGCGTCATACATGTATGAAAAATATGTTTGTTTACCTCCATATCACTTTTCTTGCGCAGTGCTGTCTAGATTTTATATTATACAGTTTGTAACTTCGAATGGAATCGTATTTATACTTAGGCTCTCTTCGACTACTAGAAACACAACACAAATTGATTTTCTCCAATTAATCAATTTATTTCGTAATTTTTCATACCCCGCTGTTACACAGGCTAGTGTGACTCAAAAAAACGCGCTATAACCGCAAGCCCACAAAAAAACTGCAACATACAGTGTTGTCAAATCTCAAAATTTAGAAGAAAGGCGAGAAATTTCATTAGAAAACTAATTTCTATCACTCGTGAACTGCTACAAATAAACACAATGTACGTAACTTGAGTTATTTTAGATATCAAAAAATTTTTAAATATACTCCAGGTAGCCCATTCTGTGTGGTGGACAACTGTGTCATATTCAACTTTACAGGAATCATCGTGTATAATATAAATAAATTCATCATTTTTGAAATTGAGAAGTTTTCAAAAAAATCCCCTGGCACGTCGATTTTGGTTTTAAAAAAGGCACTTTTTGACATACGACCCATATTTCTGACGTTATCGTTGTTCGAGATATGACGTCATCGACAATTTTTTTAAATAGCATCCCATTCCATTTGAAAGAGCGTGTCATTCTACATACATACATCATGAAAAAATATGGTGTTACCTAACAAAAATTTAGAGAAAATAATGTTTGAAGATTTTAAAATTTAATTTTCACAATACTGTGCACCTCCCCATTATGCAAGACCTGTCCGTGCTTATTTAGATGAGCTGTTCCCGAATCGTTGGATAGGGAGAAAGGGGCCGATTGAGTGGCCAGCCAGATCGCCTGATTTGACACCCCTAGATTATTTCTTATGGGGATACTTAAAAAGCAAAGTATACGTTACTAGACCGGTTAATTTAGAAGATTTAACAGCAAGAATTCGTCACGAGATACACCTTATACCTCCTGAAGTTATTGATAATGTCCAAAATGAATTTATTGTCTTGGCTACTGTCAGGCAGCCAACGGTACACAAAAGTGCCTTTTTTAAAAACAAAATCGACGTGCCAGGGTTTTTTTTTTCAAAAAGTAATAATAATGAATTTATTCGTTACTTTTCGAAAGCACTGCATAATAATTTGAGATTAGTGTTCTGGGAAACACGCGTACTATTACCCCAAGATAAACGGATCCCTACTTAAAGTTACACACTGCATATACAGGGTGATTCAGTCATAATTTAATTAATTTTAACCACGTATTCGGAAGGCCTAATAAAGACAGGAAATATGTTTTTACATTAAGCAAATAGCAAATTTTATTAATAACATAGGTTCACAAAAAAAATGGTGTGTGCTGAGGGTCCCATTATATTTTTTCCATGCATTTTTTCCCACATCACATCAAAAGTTTACACAGGTCCACAAAAAAAAGTCATGTGTGCTAGGAGATAGGCTATATTTTTCTCTTGCGATTTTTCCCGCTGAACACAAATCTGAAGTTACAATTGAATTGAATTAGTGAATATTTACTATTTTACAGCTATAAGTATACCAAGGTAACAATATTGTTAATTGCATACTTTAAAAAAATAATTTATAACGTTAACTACATATTACAATAAGTAGGTACTATAGGAAAATATTGACATTTGGCAACGTCGCGTCAGGTCGATACTCATTTTTCTTTATATTCTCTTAAAATTAATGACATTATGAATGAATCATCCTGTATATATAATATTTACTCCGTAGTGCACTCCCACCGTCTACCCCGCGGACCCCTTCGACCCCGTGTCCGATGCCGCCACGCTCAAGAAGGCCATGAAGGGCTTCGGCGCCGATGAGAAGGCCATCATCGACGTCTTGGCCCGCAGGGGGATAGTCCAACGGTTGGAGATCGCGGAGACGTTCAAGACCTCCTACGGCAAGGACTTGATATCCGAGTTGAAGAGCGAGTTGGGAGGCAAGTTCGAGGACGTCATCGTGGCCCTTATGACCCCCTTGCCCCAGTTCTACGCCAAGGAACTCCACGACGCCGTCGCCGGGTTGGGGACCGACGAAGAGGCCATCATCGAGATCCTCTGCACGTTGTCCAATTATGGTATCAGGACCATCGCTCAGTTCTACGAACAAAGTGAGTAGTACATTTTCGTTTTATTTATTTATTTGGTACTACAACCAACAGCCAGAAGGCCAATTACAGATTGAGAAAACAAAATAGTTAAATTAGATTACGTTAGAAATAGATAACAAAATATATAACGACATATAGTAAAGCAAAAAAAAAACTTGCCAAGAAATAAATATAACCCTGTATAATATTACAAATAAAATAAGTCATCATATGCGCCATAGTATTGTCTTCACTTTTTATTTCTTTACAATTTGTTGTATTCTAAACCAATTAACAACAAAATGGATTTATTTGATCAAGTGCATTTTTACGATAATCATTGCATTAGGTACTTAAAATAATAACAAAATAATTAATTAACAATGGAATTACTTTACTATAATTTATTAAAACAAATGTTGGAAATGGCACCTTCAGCCAAAATACATGCTTCAGATCTTCTTGAAATTGCAGCTCGAATACGTGCAAAAATTTCAGGAGTATACTTATCTCATCACAACCAGCTATAATTTGTTGACGTAAGTGCTCCTCAGAATCAATATGTAAACTAATGTCTTGAGATGTCCACAAACAAAAAATTAATATGGTTCAATCGGGTGATCTGGATGGCCTAGGTTGACCGGGTTTTTGAGTGCCTCATCCAATCATGTATTGTTATTACCCAATCTTTCATTTAAAAATTCACAAGCAATCAAACCAAAATGTAGGGGAGCACCGCCTTGCATAAACCAAATTCTTTGTCGGCGCATAGGGAACATCGTGGACTAGTTCAGGTAAAACGTTTTCAAGAAAATGTCTGTAGGCTGACCATGCTTTTGTAAAAAGCATGGTCAGTAAGAAAATTTCCAATAATACCCATCCATAGATTCAATGAAAACTGTTGTTGAAATTGAGATTCCATTTCTGGAGTTTTCGTCACATCACCCAACATGTTTATTGTGGAAGTTCATTATAGTATCTGGAAAAATTAGGTTCGTCGGTAAACAATATGCCAGCGGTTAAGTAAATATTTTGTTATTTTTTGTGCAAAATCCAGTGACAAAATTGTAGGCAAGCAGGATAGTCTTGCGGCAGTAAGACTTGAAACCTTTGTATATGTGATACAGGTATACCCGTTGATGCTTTAGAACAGACCAAACTAATTTATGACTGACATTAAGATTTATAGCGATCTTCCTAGTGCTAGTATTTGAGTCTTCTTCAATTTCGTGTAGAATAGCTTTTTCCAACTCAGACCTTCTAACATTCAAAGGTCTTTCAGGAATTGGACCTTTCTAAAATGAATCTGACTTCGAAAGATATCCAAAAACAATTCTGAACCTTCTTGGATCTGAAATTGGATGATTTGGAAATCTCTTCATATAAATTCGCCCAACCTCAGTACAATTTCCATCTGCAAGGCCATAAATGTAAACCATATTGGCCATTTAAGCATTTGAATTTGCATAATAAGCCATTATTAAAACTCACTCATTTGTTTTTTAAAATAAGCTAATTTGACAATAATGGTTAAAATGTGGGTTTAGAACATCAACAAAGAGGTGTCTTACAAAAGTTCTTTAAACATTTTATTTGACCAATAATTTAAATAGTTGATACCAATAAATAGTAAATCAAGAATCATATTTTACCACAAATTTGATTGATTTAATTTTGTGTCCAGAAATATAGTTCAACTGAAAGAAGATCTTTCAAACAAAAAAATAACCGCATTATTTGTTGGCAATGAAAAAAGAAAATTAAATAAAATTCGATGAAAACTCGATTTATTTTGTGTTGGTCCACAACTTGACGACAACTGGTAATCGTTTTTTATAAATTATAGAGCAGTTTCTAACCGTTAACGATCGATTTGAGCATGCGTGTTTCTTTTTTAATGATTTTAAATAGAAAATGTTTGTCAACTATTGGAATGCTCTACGACATGGGCTAATGATCTCTCTGCTCTGATGCCTTTATTGAAGCAGAGTACTGAATAGTATTACTTCTATTTTTCAAATTCTTTAGATTATGGTATTTATAGCTCTTGTGATAACCTTATGCGATGCAATGCCACAATATCAGAAATTCTTTCTAAAAATTATTGTATAAACATATTTTGGGCTTAGTAATGATTATTACTTATATGGACTTACTAAGTTCTAGGTGCCAATTAGTTCTAGGTATCTTATTAATCCAGTTGTAATATGATGAAGTTTAAACCAATAAATTGTACAAAAAACAAATTTTGCGTTGTATATTGAGTTGTATAATTTGATGACGTCATGTATTAGAATCCGTTCGTATTAATGAACTACATACAGGATGTTTCTGAAAAAAAGCCTTCCCTCAAAGTGGTGGCGGACAACGTGAATATCGACAATTTGCATTAAGTAACCTGCGTGGTTTAAAATGCTATATATTCAAACTAAAAAAAAATGCGAAATAAAAGAAATAGAAAATTTTGAAATCTGGTCTGTTGTGTATCAGTTTTTTTGATAGCCGTAGTTGAAATTTTACTTTTAAACACTTTTCTACCATGTAAGGTGTTTCTACGTACATAATACTCACAAGTACCTCTAAACATACAATATAATGGTTTGCATTGTTGTCGCACGTTATAGTATATTATATTTTAAAGGATTTTTAAGGAACTTTATTATTTACTTCATTAATAGTGATACAAAAAAAATAAACAAATTAGGTAAAAGTAAACAATTTCGCATTTTATTGTAGTTTATTTTTGAAATGTATTTCAAACTGAAAGTAAAAATTTCTAAAAAATGTTAACATGTTTTCTTTTTTTGTTCTGTCATGATATTCATTTGTTTTAAATAGCCTACTGCTATCTGTTTATGACCTGGAAAACGAGTTATTTGAATTGCACAATTTAAAACTATAAATTAATTTTATTTCCCAAGAGTATGAAGTAATACTTGGCGTAGTATAGATACAGGGGGGTGTTTGTAAAATAGGGTTAGAAACTGGCTATGTGAACCTCATGAACTCTAAACGATTCTTTAGCGTCCGCTTGAAGGACAGTAACTCTACTTTAGATTCCGAGGAACTAGAAACGAAATGAAGATTATTACAAACAATTGTTTAACCTCCGGTGGAAGTATATTGACCAAACTTCTACTGTGTATAGAATTAATTAAAACGCACCCTTAGTGGTAAAAGTGAGCTGTTTTTTTTTCTGTTATTAACAAAACGGTCCAAAAAAAACACAAAATTTACGGAACTTACTTTTTACATCCAATAATATGAGCTAACGGACTTTCAGAACACCCTGTATATATTTGAATGTCTCATTAACATTAAAAATAATCAACAGCGATTTGCTCGACAGGACAGTTTTCATTCTCCATCGCCTAGTTTTCAAAAATTACGAAATTTCGTTTCAATCTCTCAAAACAGTCCACATATATTTTGTTTCCTTGTGTTTGAAAATGAGTGCACGCTTCCGTGCATGTTTAAACTTTTCGTTAGCTGTACCTATAAACCGACTGATATGGTGGCGTACATGTAAACAGTGCAATCACCATCTATTTTCGCCTCGCCTTATCCTGGTTATTCCAAGCGAATGGTGGAATTACGAGAAATCCACCGCAGAGTTATGGGTCTGTAGGAGTAACGTCTGTATTGATTTTCTATTCTGTACGGAGTTTCTTGCATTTTTAATGAAAATGGTAATGGATCGATCGCTCGCTTTCATTAACATCAGGTTTTCTTTAATCAAATACCAAATTTAAATGGATATTTTTCACTGGTAGGCACTCCGTGAGAGTCAGCGGCGTACTTAGGTTTCATTGAGTGCAAAACACAAAAGGAAATAGAATAAATGAACATTTATTCGGAAACATTTTCTATTGTCATTATTGATTATTGCCTTGAGGTGAATAAATGGAAAGTAGTATAATTATTGGAGAGTTGTCTGCAAAAAGAAAAAATTGTATATTTATCAATGTAAAAAGCTTCACGAGAATAATAGTATATTATGCAACGATCATGTAATGATGGTTATTAATACACGAGCATTAACCGGGATACGAAACGAGCCGAAGGTGAGTTTCGTATGGTATATGCGAGTGTATTAATAACCATTACATGAGAGTTGCATACGCTATTTTTTTACACCCGATAAATAATCAAAAACCATAAATTTTATATTTTTATTGAACACAATAGGTAACAGTAATTATTCGTATAAACTGCATTTTCTGCTTTCTCCGATATGTGTGGAGGAGTCGATGGTAATTCTTCTATATCGCTGATATCAGACATTTTGATAAATTATGGAAGTTTAGCTAGGTATCTACGAAAATTTAATACGTACTGATTTTGACATCTAAAATAATTACATAGGAACCTAGGATAAACGTCAAATGAACAGCATGCTTGATTGAAAAATTATGGGTTTCTATTGATTAAAAATCTGTATCGTAATGAAAAATCTGTATACTCGCGACAAGAATTCAGACGACTTACGTCATACGAACAAATGAATAATTTATCATATTTTTATCAAAATATTTAAGAAACTGCAACTGACAGTAATAAAATTATATACTACACTAAAAGTTTGCATTGTATATTGCACTAAATTGCAAAAAATTATTGTTTTTAACGCGACCAAATATCGAAAATTACGTTGACAATAAAAACAAATGTGTAACGTCAGCTGTGACGTAAGACGTCTGAATTCTTGACGCGAGTATATCGTAATGGGTATCATTATGAAACGGATTATGGGCATATAAGTGCATTGTTATAATACGGGTGTAGAAAAAAATTTTTAAGATACAACTGATAACTATTAATTCGTCAGCAACGTATGATTATTGATTAATGTCAAAATTGTTTCTTTTCCTTCATTTAAAAGCCGACTATGTTTCAAATATTAAAATCCGTTTTCCCGAAAATTGTTGCCGATATCGAATTTCAACAAGAGTAATTTTTTTATGTAAAAATTCTTAGTTTTCCTAGAGTGCACATATATCGTGAATTCTTTGTATGTTCGTAACCTGAACCTCTTAGATTCAGATATAATGGTTCCGTTTGAGATACCTATAACAGATATCTTGGAGTATTTGGGGTATTGTGTGCGACATCTAAAAGAGCGTGAGGCGAGGCACATAGTTTTGTCTGGGGTAGACCGTGAGAAGTAAAAAACCTGTGTTTACAGATGTGTGCTTTAGTTCAGCCACCCCATGAAATATCTATTTTATTAAATGGAGAAAATTGGCAGTGTAACGCAAATTTAAAACATCCTTAATTAATTCACAACATAATCTTGTTATAATGACGTGGCATAAAATCCTCTATGAGAAAGTTTCCATGTGTTTTCGGTTACTATTTATACAGAAACAGTTATAGAAAAATATAAAAAAAAAACACAAAACTTCACACTTCTATTATGTCAATAATTTGTTGTAATTGAAACGCCAATAACAATTAGATTAGTTATATATAACGCAAAATTAGTATTTTCATAATGCGAACTTCCAGGATCGCATGGGATTTGCCTAATCTAAAGGCAGGAGCATAGTTCGTATTATGCATATATTCCTAGCTTATAATTCCTACTGGAGAAATATATGATTGAATCGTCATAAACAGTCTTTATATGCCGTTAGACCCTGATTTTCACGTTTTATTATTATCCCTAGTAGACGCTAAAAAGCCCGTGTTGTGATACGAGGCAAATTAAGCATCCATTTAGCTTCTAGGAGGAACCGTTTCATCAACATTTTTAATTAATACGTTGAGCGACATAAAGCTACGAAAGCGAAGTAATAGGTAGTGCTGTCGCCTGGCAAATTCCTAAAACCTGTGAAATAGATGACTCACGAGGGAATGGCATGACTAATAAATTAGAAATTAACGCGGTCAGGCGAAATATCTCTAGATCTAACCCTAATTTCTTCGCTATGGGAGTGTAGTAATAATTATTTTTTTGCCTCATCGCCACCTGGCGGCAAATATAATTTATTCATCGTAAAATTTAATGCGCCTATTAACGCAGTTTGGATAGCCCTGCGACTGTCACAGGGCTGCCCTTGCATTGAATTTATAAGGTTTTATTTCACTTTGTAAAGACTTCTGTTGTAGTCTGGTAATAGTAATAACTTTTTGACCTATTTGGGGTAGTAATAAAAGAATATGGTCTATATACTATTTAATTATTCATAATAAAATGTGAGAGTGTTCTGGATAGCCCTTTGACAGTTTCAAGGCTGTCCAAACATTAAAATTTGAACATATTTGTAATCAGTTCTTAGATTATTTGCAAATCTATCTATTCTCATACAGGGTGGTTGTAAAGTTGAGACGTTTATTTTAACAGATTACTTTTTTTAAAATTTATATTTAAAAAGTCACGCACAAACCTGTAGAGATGTAATCATTAGATAGTTTATATTAAAACCAATGATGTAATGTAAAATATAGTAGGTAGTAATGTGAAATTATTTTGAAAATTACGTTAACCAGTATTTACTCATTTTGTACCATATAAATATACAGGGTGCCCGAAAATTCCGTGCAGAAAATTGATAGTAATAGAAAAAATAATGTTAAATTCATGTAACATTTTTTTGTTTAGCCTTAACGATTTTAATTCTGGAACTATATTTTTTTTTAATTTGGCACACATTGCCTTTCATATAGAGATGCAGTTTTACATAAAATATTATGAATTAATAATAAAATAAACAGTAAATATTAAATGTTTTGAAAATACACTTTGCTTACAAAAGAAATGAGAGTCATGTCCAAAAAATGTAATAATATATATAAAAAATTGAAATGTTAATTTTCTCACAACCACATTTCGTTTTTTCGACTTCAAACAAGAGTATATTTTTTTAGATTAACCTTATTCCGTCTTCAAAATGTCAATAAAATTAAATATTAAAAAAATTGCATCATTTCTGCACATATGTTTTAAGACGCTGCAATTTTAGAAATATTTTATTTAAAACTGTATGTTTTTGTTTATAAAAATAAGGTGCTAAATTTAAAAAAAATCGTTTAGTATTAAGAAAAATATAGCCAAAAGAAAAACGAATAATTTGAGGTCAGTAACTAATTTATGCATACAGCTGTGGACAAAAAAGTTTCTAACTTAAAACGTTTGAATGGGTTTAATATACAATATTTATAAATAAAAGGGATTAGGTTAGATTTTTTTATTGTCCATAGCTGTATTACATATGAGCATCACAGCTAGAGGACAAAATCAGAAAATTTTATCTTTTTTGATTATTTAATTTTTTAATTACTTTTTTCATGTTTTTTTTTATTTATCTTTATCATTGTCAAACCTTCTGCTATCATACAAAGAAAAGTAATACCTAATTTAGTTGCTTTTTAAAATTAGTTTTTAGGATTTAGGCAATAATTTTTGCCTGTGGAATCCTGTGGATTCCCTAGTTTATTAAATATATTTATTTCCTTCCTAAAATATTTAATTGTTTTTATTTTTTGTTTTAGTGTATGGCAAACCATTAGAAAAAGACTTAAAAGGCGACACATCCGGCCACTTCAAAAGACTGTGCGTTTCCCTAGTCCAAGTAAGTACTGTGATTGCAATTTTTCAAATTTCCGGAAAACTTACCGTCATTCTAACTGACATTCACATCCTGTATCGCTTTTTCTAGGCTAACCGAGACGAGAACCAGGGGGTAAATGAGCAACAAGCATTGTCCGACGCCGAAGCTCTCATCGAAGCCGGTGAATCTAAATGGGGCACCGAAGAGTCAATGTTCAACTCCATCCTCATCACCAGGAGCTACCAACAACTGAGGGCCACCTTCTCCGAGTACGAGAGGTTGACTGGAAAGGACATTGAATCTAGTATCAAGAAGGAGTTCTCCGGAAGCATCGAAAAAGGCCTTTTGGGAATTGGTAAGTACTATAGCCCTTATGTGGTGGTAGAGGTAACGTATTACGATTAATTTTGTAGTAAAATGCGTGAAGAGCAAAGTAGGCTACTTTGCGGAACGCCTCCACGAGTCCATGGCCGGATTGGGAACAAACGATAAGACTTTAATCCGCATCGTAGTATCCAGATCTGAGATCGATCTTGCTGATATCAAACAAGCCTTCTTGGACAAATACGGAAAGACTTTGGAGAGCTGGATCTCTGTAAGTACTTTTGGTGTTTGGGTTTTGGGAAGGGAGCCTTTTCATCTTCATTTAGCTTATGTAGGTGTCGGTAGCTTGTTGGGTAGTGGTAAAGAGGTGACCTAAATTCCCATGATCCACACATATTCACAGATTCTGCGTCTCTTCATAAGACAAATTGGAAAAGATAATAACTTTAAATTTCATTGGTATTAATAATTTTTACAAATTACTAATATGCTCTTTACTAATAATGACATACCATGAAAGCACTTTGCTAAGTTAATCTTTCTTTACAAAATTTCTTAAAATACAATTTGAACTGAGGTTCTGTATCTTTTTAATCAATTTCTGAGCTAAGGTAAGTTTCACATTATTTTCTTGAGGAATCTACTCTTGCTCTGTGTCCTATTACTTTTGAGACACACTGTATCTAAATAAAAAAAAATAATACAAATTATATATATTGATTAATAAAATATACAATGACCAAACATAAAACGTCATGTTCTTTGGTGTATTTTAAGGGGGGGAGGGGTCTTTCATATAAATTTTATCTAAGACGTTTCGTTACAAATTATTTCGTTCTCAGGTTTTTGAAATATTTCATAAATTAGCTAAAGAATAAGAGGTTTAATTTTTGGTCACCGTTTGTGAATCAACTTGTATTAACAGATAATAAATATACAATTAAAAATAAATAAGAACTGTATTTGCTTATGGAGATAAGAGTGTCTTAATTTATTTATAACTTGTTAAAAATTATCATATTGGCACCAATATGGTAAATGCTTGGATGATGATGTCAACGTTACAGCCTACGTGATTTAACCATTTGCACCGATACCTAAATTATTCATATAACCTTGAGGATTGGTACATTTGTAATGCAATCTTAATTAGAAGGAAACTACAATTGAATTATTTATATTCCACGATTAATAAAATTTATTCTTGACCCCATTACTTATTTTCTAAAAGAGTGGTTTCTTCTGCTAACAAATCTGTAACACTGCTTTTATTTTTTGAGTTTCATAAGGAATTGGTTGCCTTGTTGGGCAAAGCGTCTATTTCAATCAGACATCCTGTACATATTTTTGCATGGGTCACTGGTTTTACGAAAGCTATTCAAACGATTGTTTCATGCATATGTCAAGAGCAGCAAAGCATTTCACACATTTTGGGCTTGTAATTGTGGTATTTTAATTATCTTTATACTATATTAAATTCTATGGCGTTTAAAATTGTTTAACAACGATAAAGAAACGAGGGAATTCCTAATCCTACATATTTAAAGCATCTTTTTTATTTTATTTATGTTACTTATATATTTTAAAGACGAAATCTGAAAGTAAATACCTCTATCATATTAAATAAATAAATGTTCTACGTATCATTCACAGAAAACAACTTTAGTAATTTTTCAGATGAATTTTTTTCAATGCGTAGGTGCAAATGTGGCCTACGGAATAATAATGTGCCGTCCCCTCTTCCGCACAAATTTCCGATTTCTGTTTTAATCCTCGCGATTAGAATAAGGAGTAGTATAATATGAATATTTAAAATTTTTGTTACTCCACAAATTTTTTAATCAATAGAAGAGGTCGATGTTAAAGTTAGTGTTCCGAATTTAAATAATGATTAATATTATTGCTTTTTAATGTCATGGAATATTTTAGTAGATGATTCATGTGCATTTTCTTAAATTTCCTGAGGAATATTTTTATATCTTGCATCAAGTTTAAAAATAGAATTTGAGATAAAAATTATGAGTTATACTCATACATTTTATTTGTTTGTTAATTATAACATTGCAAGCAAGTGTAGGTTTTATTTTTCTCATTTATTTACTTTGTTTAAAAAAGAAGATAGAAGATGCAGTGTTGCCTAAATATTGGAAAAAATAACCATATAGAGAAAATTATATACAAATTTAATTTTAATTTAAGTAAATAAACAATTTTCATTAAGCATGTCCAAAATTTCATATTTTTGAGATAAGAAAACTGTCAAATTAAAGCAACAGAAAATTTTGAAACCATTTCTTTTCTATAAATTGCAACGGCAAGAATGTCTGTCTGTCTGTCAAAATGTTCTAAACGACGGTAAAAATTATTATGCTTCTAGGCCATTAGTTCAGGTATATCTAATTTGATGAGAGCAGCAAAAATAGGCTGTCAAAAACGTGACGTCGACAGTGGCGTTCTGTATATACACACACACATCATAATGCTAATTCCTGATTTGGATAAGGTATTTTAAAGTAAAACAACACAATTCAATCTACAGTCACCCTCTGGCCGTTAACCACTGAACTAGTGTATTGTAAACAGTTGAATAAGTGGGATCATGTTTCACATAATAATTTTCAATTCATTTTCTAACACTTGGTAATGTAGACTGCAAATGCTTAATGGAAATTGTTTATTTTTATATTCTTTATTAGCCCATTTGAAAAATTATTTAAAAAATGCTTTACATAAAGAAATCTATATCATAAATTCCTAAGTAACCTAGTTAGACAGAAATAAAATTTTATAGATATTTAAGTTTGAATAGCTTTTGTATTTTATAGTTTTAACATGTATTTGCAGATTCTGCTGTGTCGGCACTTATTTTCAGTAAATATCTGTTCTACTTATAAAGAAAAAATGTTTGTTTATATACAGGGTGTCCGGAAATTACAGGCAAATATTTCTATGGTAAAAAATAATTTGAAAACTTCATATAAACAGGTCGACAGATAAGTGACTTTAAGGGAGCTAGATAGCCTTTTCAAGGGTCAGCTCTGAAGATGATTTTGTTCAATATTGTCGAAGCGGGTCAAGATAAACTAATGAGATTTTGAACAATTGCTTTTTATGCCGAATTTGAAAATTTACATGAAATTTAAGCATTTTGTGTATTAAAAAGGGTCGGGTATGATGTTTTTAGCCCTAACTTTTTTGTTACAAATTCCTTTTACGATTAAACCATAGAAATTCTAAATCCAATGCTTTTTACATTGTCTTATACCAGTTATTAAAATATATTTATTACGGCAATAATTTGTAAAATGATTTATTTTAATGCCTCCTGTCATCAGTTAAAATTAATGCCCCATTTTCAAAATCACTCTGTATATTTAAGGACACATGAAGCTCAGACTCGTGTTTCTTTATTTAAACACCTCGTACTTATTCCTGTTTTAAATATTTGAATTTAAATGTTAAACGTAGCTCGGAACATTTGAACTACCATATTACGATTTGTTGAAATCTAGAAATGCACGAAAAAAGTGTGTATATTAGGTGCCGTTATCAGCGGAATCTGTGAATATTAGAGTAAAGTTGTCGCATGAACTATACTGACTGTCCTATCCTTTTTAGGGGGATACCTCCGGAGATTACAAGAGGGTCCTTTTGGCCATCCTCGACTAATTCCCGCACATCCACTCTGCGCACCATAACCATACTCGATAGAATTAAAATATGTATGCCTTCACACTAAAATTATATACTAGCTTTTCATCAAACTGCCATTAGATATTAAATGGATCTTTGGTTGGTACACAGTAGTGTTGTATTTTTGTATATTTGCAGGACGACGTTTCCAGCGACATAAAATACGTCTTAAGGACTCTTGTCGCAATCGGCTAAGGTCAAAGTCCACTATAACGTTCACTCAGGTCATTACCGAGGTTTTTCGTAATAAAAAAAAAATTATGTACATGTATTTAATATTGTATACCTATTTAATACATACTCTGATTTAGCTTTAGTGGCCTTAATAATTATTATTATAGAAGAGAAAAGCAAACGTATATTAAATTGTTGTTAATATATAAAGATTTTTAATTCACCGTTGTAAGTTTAAGGGAGGGTGCAGGGAGTTCTGTTCCACATGTTTATCCTTCGATTGTCTTTTTATATAATATATATTTTCATCTTTTTTAAGTGTTTGTAAATGTGCTTTTTATCGGTGCTTAACAATAAAATTATAAAGTACAATCTTCCTTCATTTCAAGCAACCTAGCCCTCATAAATGAAATAATACCTTTCTAAATATTGAAAAATGTCATATTTATTAATCCTGTAAACCATATCTTCTTAATAGATTTAGTAACCATAGCAAAGTAACTGTATTGGCGATTGAAGCCAAAAACTACGCCCTCGTGTGGCAAAAATTTAAACTATATCTAGTGAGTCATGGGTTTGAGTGATTTGTAGTATACATAATCTTTAACTAACTACTCTGGACTAAAGTCCCGACCAACATTAAATTACACCCACAATATCTACCCATATAGTCCCTATTATTAGTTAATTCCACATAATATTGTTGATACCTAAAAATATATAAAAAACGATTACATAAAGGGTTAATGTGAACTTGACAATGTCGATATTTAATTTAAAATAATTTTAACTTATAGTCTCGTATCTCTACTTACGTAAGTAGATAAACAAGGCTTATAGGTATAATAATTTATTTACTTCCTTATAGTTTAGTTATAATATCTAGGACATGAGATATACATATAAATATACTCATATCACATTCATAATGCCCGCTGTCAGAGCTGCCATGAGAACTCAAAAATAATAACGCTTGGACTGTTATGAATGTGTCATAACTACAAATCAACAAACAAAGCTGTGGCTTTTTATAGTTTGTATTTCATATGAAGTGAAATATGAAACATATTTACCACGGGAGATACTAGGACGATTATGCCCTTCGGCGACTTGCTTTTCTGTCGCCCGCGAGCATAATCATCTCTGTATCTCCCTTGGTACATAAATAACTATTATAATTAGATATTACTCAACCTAAAGAAGGCCACCTGAAGAAGCAATCCTAAAAATGCGGAAATAGATCAGATCACATCTATTATGATTGAATTTTCGAGTTTCCGCAGTTTCAAAAGTGAACATAAGTATTTATGGAATATTATGATTATTACCAGGTTAGTAAATTTAGCTAGATAAATTTTTATTTTAGATAATTATTGAATAGAGCTTTGTCTATGGAATTGTTCATTCTTTACCTAAATCTTTGGTATCGGAGAGCATACATATGACTTCATTGATAGGAATTGTAAGAGAATTGATTTATATAAGCTTAAAATACATTTACAACACAGTAAAAAAAAATGATAAATAAAAAAATAAGTACACTGCATAAAACTACAAAAAAATGAGAATGAAATTATTCTCTCCTTCCCCTAATTCTTGGATGTAGGAGTAGAGTTGAAGTAACCTTCTACCACAGAAAGGCTGACACTACCCCCATGTACATTTTGTTAAAAAAGTAACACAGAAGCACATTTAATTCTATTCTTAGAAAACAGTGACTAAGAAAAAGGAAACCACTGGCAATAATATTTGAGAACACAAAATATTGACAAATATCACTTTACTTAACAAAAATAGTCAAAATATATTTAGAAATCACTAGATAGCCGTGTAATCTATTGCAATAATAATAGCACTCTTCAAAACAAATTTTTAGCTTATTTAGAATTGTTGATTTATTCATAATGAAATCATTAAATTTACTTTCAACTTTTAAGTTGTTTCACTCAATAGAGATAGAAATTTCTTCTTAGAATATCAGAAACCGTTTTAAAGGACTGCTTACAGCTTTGTTTACTTCAGAATCAGTTTCCAATAGTGATAAATATGCGCACTGCATCAAAAACAAAGCATTTCCAACCTTATGTCGGCATTATAAACACAATGACTCAACTGTTCTGTAATCAGAAGTTGTGTAGGAATGAGCGAAATCTGGAAAATTCAATTTTTAGGATGGTGGTCAAACACTGACCGGTATCAATCTTTCACATTGACCCAATCCAACGTTCTTCCACCCTACTATACCTGCACATAGTAAGATGGCAACCCTCTCTACAATTATAGCTGATCTACGGTCTTGTAAATCAATATTTAATAGATTATAATTTCAAAATTCATTTAAATTTAAGATTTTATATCCATTAATTGGTGAAATAAACTTAAAATGAATAAATCACCAAAATTTTTAAATAGATTTTTAAACTAGTATATTCTATTGGTTAGGCAACACAATATACTGTAATGTTCACTTGGCAGTATATCTAGTTGCATAATATACCCTTTACATATAGTATAAATAATGATGTATCTTTACAAATTTATTCATAAATATTTAAAATTAATATATATATATATATATATATATATATATATATATATATATATATATATATATTTTTATAAAAAATAACTGGAAACACTTTTTTTTGAATAATTTACTTCCACAGGACACTAATGAAGTACGAATTTTATTTAAAAAATATTTATTAATCTGCATACAAAAAAAGAAAATAACTTAAACACAACAAATACAATAACTGTACAACTATATATCTTTTGTAATGCTATGATTTTATTTTCTTAAACTAAGCGTAATAATAAAGTTAATATATTACAATCACCACGAAAATGATCACTAAAACATTAATTAAATCAGTCCAATATTTTTCCTAGTCAAAATATATTTATAAACTGTACATTACCATTCTTATTTAATTAAATTAAAAACAATACGTATGCTGTAAACATTAAATAAAAAAAATATTCACTTGGCAAATCAGACTTATGTAATATAAAAAAAGCAAAAATACAATCATGTGATGACTTAAACAAATAGGAAACCTATCAAGTATAAAATTAGAAAAATATGCTAAAACAAATTTTATAGCCAGATAAATTATGAACATTATAGAAAACATAATTTTTTGAGCGGTAATTCTAGACAATATATCAATATAAAATTATATATAGAGTATTTTTAGAGTTTTGCTACAATTTTTAAGTAAAGAAGAATTAATAGGTATGAATAAATAAAGCCATATTTTTATTGCATGCCCATATTTGTAAACATTATATTTCAATAAAATACGTCCTGATACAATGGTTATAATAATTATAAAGTTAAAAAACATAAATAAATAACTTGATGAACCAAATCTTAGCCAACTATTATAAAATTAGGAAAATTAAAATATCTAAAACAACTAAACTTTGGCACTCTTTGGCAGTATTTTTTTATTAAAATTATAAACATAAAATTAAATATCAAATTGCAGGCATGCAATTAATACTCTGTAGAAGATACTCAGAACTATGAAAAATAACGGCTGTAATTGTTTAATAAATTAAAATCTTAAGACAAATTAACTCACTATTAATTTGTTAAGACATCTTTACTTAATTTTTTAATTAACAAAAGAAATTTCACAATATTTTAGACATTTATCTGATTCACAGATATTGTATTGAGAAATTTCAGTGTAGATTTGTTTAATAATAATATACCACCTTCTCTCACGCACAAGTCTCCCGACTTCTGAACTAATCCTCG
Organism: Monochamus alternatus; assembly: GCA_037114965.1. Lineage (NCBI taxonomy): Eukaryota > Metazoa > Arthropoda > Insecta > Coleoptera > Cerambycidae > Monochamus > Monochamus alternatus. The sequence goes on along the minus strand of CM073426.1, from coordinate 3,299,691 downwards.
TGATTAGAATGAGGGGTAGAAATATATATTATTATTATTATTATTTAATTTGAAAATGAAAATGTACAGGGTGTTCGCAAATTTTACCGACATTTGGCTGTATATTTACGACAAGTATACAAAGTATATATTTTTTGTTTTGATTTTTGAGTTAGTATAACTTTTATTTTTGGCAATTTTAAAGGCTCTAACTCAAAAACCAACATTTCTTTATGTAACTTTTTTCGTGGATCGTATTTATTCATCGTAAATATACAGCCAAACGCTGTCGGTGAAATTTGCCTTATATTGGTGATAGAATTAAAAACAAACAGCTTTATTTACTTTATACATTATAAATCGAATCTATGTATTTTAAAGAGTGCTTCAACTGTTTTTTTAAAATGCTAAGAATGGCGCTAAATATGTCACCGATCTCTCGAATTTAATCATAGGCATAACATTGATAGATAAAGTCCCTATCTACGTGTATGCTTGGTTGCCTATTGTTGAAAGAACCAATTCTACAGGATGGTCCGCAATGAATGCACCATAGACTAACTAGATTCTAGATATTAAAATATACCGTGTGAGTCATATTGTCTCAGTCCGAATGTCAATATTAAAAAGATACAACGGGCAGAAAAAATTTTCAATTTGATTTTTCTCAATACTTCAACAAATTTTAGAGACATTCAAACACTCTTATTTTGACTTCGCGCCCTAAACTCTTCATACATATCATCATTCGATATTCCTCACTTGTTTGTTCCTCACAAACTGCGGCGCATGCGTACTTACTGCAGCAGAAGCTGTGTAATCGGGTATGCTCACAGGCACACGATTTTATAGGAAAAATATACGGGCATCATGTATGTTTCTTTGTGTTAACCGCTTTAAATTGTGAGCAGGTTTATTACATGAGCCACTCTCTAGATTCTATTAATAGGTACAACAAAAATTTTAAGTAAATAGTTTAATAATAAACAACACATTTATAACATTATTACTTAAAAACTACTTTAATAACTGAGCAAAATATCCGCCATTAACAAGAATACATTTTCTTATGCCACTATTTAAATATCGGTTCTAACCAGTAGGGGGAAGTGAACAGGTCATACACATGTTTTGCCTAACTGCGTCTTTAACAAGAATGGCAAATTATATTTAATTTGTTTGCAAAAGCAAAAGTTTTTAAGTCAAAGGCTTCTCGAGTTAGTTTTAATTAATATTGTTGACTGTTATTATAAAGTCAAGGTGCATTGAAAGATTGAAGTTCGAATATCTCGAAAATATCAGTAAAACATACTGTAAACAGCACCTTGTATGTGGTATATTAAAAGTGAGGTTACAAAATGATAAGCTTCTCAAAAAACCTCCCTATACCGAATTTCAAAGAAAAGTCTCCGACATCTTTTAAACATTGAGAATAATGAATTTGAATTTTCGTTTCTATTCCCTGTACCTTTTTTAATATTGCCATTCAGACTACGGCAATATGACTCTCACGGTATATTTTAATATTTAGAGTCTATGACCACTGAAATGTAATTTTATATTATGATGACTGGAATGCGCTACAAGCTGCGCGAATGGATTATTCATGATCAGCGCCATATTTTGTTGTGTGCCTCTAGCAATGACGGAGCAGTAGGGGCTTAGCTGATTGTGAATTGAAATTAAATTGAATTCTGGATATGAAAAATTATTTTGTGATATATACTGGTTAATTTTACAGTCCCTTATAAAACATGACATGTTCCAACAATAACACCCAGAAAAATACAAAGAATAACACTAGCGAGATACAAGATAAAACAAGAAACCATACTGTACGCCAATGACGTGTTTACAAACAAAATAATGGGAAATTAAGAACACAATTCATATCGTACGTGCAGATGGTTGTTTCTCTCGCACCCATATACATAACCAATGAAGTATGTCTTTGATGAGTTTCATGTGCCTCCTTTTGTCTGCTCCTAGAGTTGGTACCTTTATTTGGATCGCAAATGGATTAAACGCATTCCATATCGTACATTAGAGATGGGCAATATGGTCATTTTTAAAGAGCCGTATGGTACAAACGTATTATACACAAAGAGCCGTATCCTCAGAGGCCGTATCGCAATACTAGCATCCGTATCTGTATCAGCGCATGCGCGGTTCATATAACATCTAGCTCTAACTCCTATTATATCGTATTAGGAATACTAGCATCCCACAATATGTGGAGATCATAGAGAGATACTAATATCTGTGTATCCATATTTCGTATTATTTCGGTGCGCACAGTGCGTGCGATGCTAGGCGAAGATTAGATATACGTGTGTACTGTTTTAGTGTTTATAAATGCATGCATTATGCATCCATATTCTATACAATACAAATTCATTAAATTCAAAATTCAACAAAAACAAACGGGACGAACTGAATGATTTATAATTTCATATAAAAACCTATCAAAATGTTATGCATGTTATAATATATATTGTCTGTCATACGGCGTTTAGTTCTTTGTTGCTGTTTATTTTTGTTTAAAAATCTTAATTAAATCAGTACCAAAGTAGATATAGCATTGTATTACACCGCACAATCGGTACCCGCATCCGTACCGGCACGTATAATACACAAATACACAAATAGTACGCACGATCATGCGGTACGAAGTGATACGAATCTTTAATTTTTGCTGGATTCGAACCATTTAATTCGTACCAGTGATGCGAAACATACGAATACTACCCAACTCTAAAGAGCCGTACCATTCGTATCAACACGATGAGTCGTACTTGACATACGGCTCATACGAATACGACCCATCACTATCGTACATTTCAGTGCCTATGACGCATTCACTACGAACAACCACCCCGTATAATTTCACTGTGACGGCCACGATTTTAGCTTAGGCTTTATTATGGTTGAATCAGGGCTGCATATTTCACACGATTCCATTGGCTGGCTTGATACAACAGTTATTACTACAACAATGACGTAGGCTCTGTAGTTCACACGATTGCATTGGCTACCTTGATAAAATAGTTATTATTACAACATTGACGTAGACGCTGTAGTTTTTCGACCAAATACATTAAAATATCACTGTTCCACACATAAAACTGGAGCTGGAAGTAAAATAAGTAATTTCATCATCCTTAAATAACGCGAGTTGTCTCCGAATAGAAAAAATATAAATAAAATCGAAGCATGACGAACTGAAAAGAACATTCGACGGACAAGTTGACGGCTTACGTTCCTTCATTATCTCCAGCTGCTCTTATCGCCTCGATGTATCTTCTAGTTCTCGTTCTTTTGCGGCCCATGTTGCAGATTTTGAACGGACACAGCGTGTGATCTGAAACAGATGGTCAATATTAACTTAACTGTTAGGTGGGCGTTAAATGACAACAGCTCTTCTTTAATGTTTTTTTTTATGCAGTAAGTATTTAGATACATAAGAAAAAGTCTTAAGCCTTGTCTTCGTAAACGCGAAATTCGCGAAAATTCTCAAAAATTTCGCAGATTTTGGTTTAAATTATTAATGGCGGGAAAGCGTCAACTTACCGTGAATTTCGCAAAACATGAATATTATCGCTATTTTCATCATTATGTGCGGTTAGTAAGTTTAACTTGAGCATTTGACAATCTCCCACGGCAGTCAGTGACAGTTTTATCACAGCATAGGTAGACCAGCAGTTTCACTCCATTGTCGGCACTTTGAACTGCTTTCAGTTTCTGCGGTGACCTCGAAATGTGAGTGCGATAGCACATCCGATAGAATTGGCAGAATCGGTGATCAGGACCGGAATAAGAAATTTTTATTTGTGCGTGAAAGCGTAGTTATACCACATGAAAGTTTACGTTATATCTATCCACATTATGTAATAATTCATTATACAGTTATAAATGGGTAATTCAACATGTATTATATGCTATCATTTACTGCTACTAACATACAGTGTGAAAATTTGATTTACTTCTTTGGACTCTTTAAAAAAAAGAGTTTAAAATATATATTATTGCACTACAAAACATTTTTATTTATTTACTTACTTTTTTTGTTATTAGCGATAATTACATTTTTTTGGGATTTTTTTAAATTTAAAATTTGACGTTTGAAGTTTAGTGGACAAATAATTTATTATGATTTTTTTTCGTTTTAAATGATCTACGTAAACCAGAAGACAAGTATTTTTCAGAATAGAGAAATTATGTTTACTTAACTTTGAAAATTGTTAAATTGGAGATAAAAGTGCAGTAAAATGTAAATTTGGAAAAAAATATTTTTTTTATTATTTTGTTTTGAGACTTACTCTCATTATAGTAACTACAAGAAATATGATCATCTACATAATTTGAAGATGACCCGTCTTGTGCAGGAAACGTTGGAACGGCCTCTTTGCGTAATCTATTGCGCGAATCGTTAGAAAACATATTATTTTAAAAATGTATTTAACATAGTTTGTATGAACTATTACTAATCCTGAGCAGCTTTTCTAATAAATCTTCTCTATTAGAAGCCTCTGCACAGAACTTTGCTCTAAAATAAAAATTTGTATTTCTGAATAATATAAATATATATATTTTAAACTTCACTTTCATGAGAAGTATATATATTCCAATGTTATACTTAAGAAATAAGTTAATAGGTAAGGCAATAGCAGTAAAATATCATTTATGTCTTTAGCAAATTTAAAGAAACTTAAATTACTATTTATAGATGAAATATTTAAACATCTAACTGCTGCGCAGTGACTCGTTCCTCGATCAGACTCAAAATATTACTTTAATACGGCTCTGTATAACCGATGTTTGCACTCCCTGAGTTGTATGTAAACTGAGGTCTCTGCAGCTTGAAATGGATGCGCGAGCTGCTATGCGCGACTTATTATTTCGGCCCGAGTCTTTTTACTGGTCTCCCTATACTGTGGTTTTATGATGAAAATTATAGAAAATATTACAGTTGGCAAAATGTATTCATTAAAAGTACTTTTGAAAAGACCATTTCCAGGAGGTGACATCCTAAGTAGCACACTAGTCTTGTAATTCAAATGTGTTCGAACAGACAATGTGTGGCAGTTACAACTTTACTGCTACTTTAAAGTAACGCTACAGTCTTTTTCGACTATATTGGTAATTACTCGAAAATTTATATTAACGTGTTGCTGGCATGGTACCTACAATAGTCGTAGCTACGTTTCAATCACTAATTATGCTAGTCGGAATAAAGTTTTAGTTTTGTTATTATTTAAAGATTATTTTAAGTATTGTTTGTAAGTTACAGTTGATTTGACAAATAATACACGTTTAACAAACTTACATTCTATTTATGTTCTTGCAGATAAGAACATATTTGCAAATCTTCGCCACTTGTTTAGGTCACATGATATTCCTGGAAGACGACGGACACTATTGGACGAATTATAGAAAACGTACTTTAAATTAAGTGCTCATTTCATTTAATAAATTTCATAAAACAAGCTCTACGTCTTTAGAAATGTTTACTAATAAAAACGGAGACGCCTTGTAGCCGATTGAACTGAAAATGTCGTATACTGACAAGATATACTGCGACTTTTTAGGGACGTTGCATAATTTATTACCCAAATACCAGAGCCAGACATTATGTAAGATGAAGTTGTTGTCCCTGACCATGAATGGGGCAATGTCTCCAAGCCGGCCTTTTCCACCATGTCAAGTACATAGAAAACTGCGCAAAAAAATCTCCGATACGATACGGTTGCACCTTTTGATGTCTTATGTACGTTATTACTGTTAGTGTCACTAAGCACCTATTTACCTATATAATGGTTTGAAATTAGTCAACAGCTCGTTAAATGTTGTCAACAGGTTATTACATGAGGTTTCGGAATATGTTTTTATGCGCATAATAAAGAAAACTGTCGTTAGGGTAATTATTATTATGAATATAGTAGCAGATTTGAACACACGTCACTTTTCGATCTTAGTAAAATGTCACAAGTTTTATTTACCAACCGAGTTACCAACCAACCAACCAACCAACCAACCAACCAACCAACCAACCAACCAACCAACCAACCAACCAACCAACCAACCAACCAACCAACCAACCAACCAACCAACCAACCAACCAACCAACCAACCAACCAACCAACCAACCAACCAACCAACCAACTAACCAACCAACTAACCAACAATCAAAATTATTTGCATAAAGGCAAATACCTGGAAACTTGTGAAAAAAACATATGGAATGCGCGAAAACGAATAAGCGTGTTTGTTAAAAAGTCTAATTTTTATATCAAGAATATCAAAAACAATTGTGAATAATTTTTTCCTAATTTAATTTTCATATTAAAATTGCTGCCAATGATTAAAATTACAAATTTCGAATAAACCACGAGAGTAATCGAGTCTTATCAAGAGTACCTTTTTTGTAGTAAATAATTTACTTAATCTAAATCTAACCTGAAAAACCTTTTCTTCCATTGGCGTAGAATTATCGAAGGTGTAATTACTAAAAAACCCAAGTTCCACGCTAATGGAATGATATCACTCATAATTTTGATATGGGGTTTATTGTTTAATAGAACGGTGTCAACTTAGCAGATTTTAGCAAAATCGCATAAGGCGTTTTAAATTTATAACAAAAATACGATTTCAAAATTACAACTTCAGGGTCGCATAGCGCCTAAACGGGGCAACTTTGAACTAAGGTAAGTTTAGCTAAATCAACTTATTTTGAGCCGCACTATATCTGGTCGAGCGTTGTAAAGACCTTTTAGGAACTCCCTGTATAATAAGTATCGTTTAAAATTGAAAAAAATATTTGAGGAGATTTTTTAAAACTAATTGTACTTCCTCATTGCCACTTCTTCTTTTCTACATATTAGCATAGTAGCGTAGTTTCTGTGTTGGACGTTTCAATTCATCGGGTCAATCATCAACTTTTTTTGTGATATTTGTTATGTAAGTGAATATTGCGACTTAAAATTACATATCATACAAAATTCTCGGTGTCTATAAATCAAAATCTAAAGGGTGATTCAGCCATAATGTCATTAACGTATTCGGAAGGCCGAATAAAGAATAAAAACAGAAAATCTAAGAAAAATTTACTCGATCATTCAACTAACTTCTAGTCAAGTTGAGCTTTTACGTTGATATTTCAAAATACTGCAAATCGCATTTGATTATGAATATTTTCATGTTTTTTTATTTCTCATTTTCCATCCAGGCTTTCGCGTCGTGATCAGCACCGAAAAACACGACTTTATGGTAGTAAAATGTGTGAAATTTAATTTGACTCGATTTAAATTGCATTTTTATTTAGGTAGATAGTAAATTTAAATTAATAATTATAAACTACACTGGCAACTCAAAAAACAAACAAACATGAAACGCACCTTCCTATGCGGACATGGTAACTAATGGGAGAAGGGACTGGTCTGGAAGTACTGAAAGGAGAGGTAGCTACGCTGCTTGTTGAGACGAACGTGACATACAGGGTGTTAAAAAAAGAGTGTAAAATATTTCAGGAGGTAATAGTATGAACCAAAATAAGCAGAAAAGTCTTAATAAAGATGGGTCCGCAAAGTAACGGTTGCGGAGATATGGACCACTATTCGTTTTTCAAACATTTTATTTTATTGGGAATAAACCGACAAAGGAAGCGTTTAACAAACAAAAAACAAAGTTACAGAAAATGTTCAAAGTGCCCTCCGTCCATTTCCAAGCAGGCACGCCATCTTCGTCTCAACGATATTCGAACTCTTTCGAAAACACCCTCCTTGGTTTGGATTTCTTGACATTTTTTATTAATCCGTAGCTGCAGCTCTTACAGGCTATTTACAGGAGTACCATACTGTAGGTGACAGGTTTCTAGGTAATGTTGTTTTACCAAACCGATTAACAGGCGCTGCTTACCTGCAGAACACACTGTATGAGTTTATGGAAGACATTCCTTTGAATCAGAGGCAACAAATGTGGTTCCAGCATGATGGTGCTCCAGCCGTTAGAGGGCATTTACACCAAACTTTTCCACATAGATGGGTAGGAAGGACCGGACCTGTTTTATGGCCTCCAAGATCGCCTGATCTGAACCCTCTAGATTTCTTTGTTTGGGGATATTGAAGACATTAGTGTATGGTACTCCTGTAAATAGCCTGGAAGAGCTGCAGCTACGGATTAATCAAAAGTGTCAAGAAATCCAAACCAAGCAGGGTGTTTTAGAAAGAGTTCGAATATCGTTGAGACGAAGATGTCGTGCCTGCTTGGAAATGGACGGAGGGCACTTTGAACATCTTCTGTAACTTTGTTTTTCGTTTGTTAAAAGTTTCCTTTGTCGGTTTATTCCTAATAAAATAAAATGTTTGAAAAACGAATAGTGGTCCATATCTCCGCAACCGTTACTTTGTGGACCATGTTTATTAAGACTTTTCTGCTTATTTTGGTTGATACTATATCCTCCTGAAATATTTTACACTCTTTTTTTAACACCCTGTACATTTGACCTGCCAACTTTTTAGTTGTATCGAATGTACTGTTACGCAAAATATATTTGCTCTACAGCACTCACCTGATAACTTCAATTTAAATATTAACATCCTGTATATTGCCCCGCTATTCATATCGTTAATTTGTGTATATTAGAAATTAGAATTATGTGTTTATTTAATTTATAATAATTATTACAATCCTACTCCGCTCGTAGATTTGACGACCACTGAGGTCGTGCCCTTAACCTTGTAAAAATAAATAACGAGGACAATCACAAGTTTGTAATTTAGTCTCGAATATACTGTCGAAGCTCTTATACATTTATATTACTTATAATTTCTTGACTATTAAATATTTACTAATCCGCATCTGTCCTGACAGTACCCATTACAGATGATTATACGGGGTGAACCTTAAATAAGTACAAATATTTTAACTGCAGGTGTACTTCGTCATATAGATGAGTCTAGTGAAAGTCATTTTTAAAAATTTCTAATATTTACGGAGATATTAATATTTTTTAAAAAATACCCACATTTTGAGGGTCGTTGATCTTATAGAACAGAGCACTGACGTAATATAATAAACCAGATGATCCATTCAAAGCGAGGTTGTCATATCGTCTTTAAAATAAATATATTTTTTTAACGTTAATCTGCATAGATTGAATTAAAAAATACTTGTTTTAAGTGATAAGAGAAGTAAAATTGGGTAGGTAGTACGCTACGCAGTAATATTAACCCAAGTTTTAACTTTTTACCTGACATTACGATAACCGATTAAAAAATGAGGTTCCGCAAGTTCGATATCTGATACCAACTCCCAATTAAAGTATTAATGACATTACTTTGTTCATAGATTGAAAAAATTATACATAAACGCATAAAGCAAAATTTTCACCTCAATTATTTTTTTTTTAAATTCTAACCTCTATAGGCAGGTATTGCAACTTTACTAATGTAATGTATATATAGAGGTTACAACTTTCTTGAAGCCAAAACATTAGTGTAACACTGGCAATGCTGTAAACCACGCGTTCAATCTGCAACACTTCACACTCATAAACATCGTCCGGTCAGCGGTCCTCAACAAGTTTTTTGATGAGAAATCACAAAATTTATATAAAATTTGACTTTTTTATTTCTGATTTTTTTTCGTAAAAAAACTATTAATTATGTGTTCTACACAGAGAACCATACTGCTGGTTAAATTATTTATACTTATTTAAGGTTCACCCTGTATAGTGAATTTAATTGTTTGCTTCTGTTATTATTTAGTAGTTTTGCAGCTTTGCAGTACTTGTCGTTGAATAGGCATTGAAAACAAGGCTATTGACCTAAATACGGTAGGTCAAGAATCGGATTGTCGGATTGTTTATCATTGCAATCAAATGTAAATGGTTTATTATTTGATCCGTTGGAGTTTTGTAATTTCAATATTAAATACTGCAACTTAATATGTTAATTGCATACTTGTAAAAAATAATTTATAGCATTCATTACATATTTTAACATTACAATAAGTAAGTAGGTACTAGGAACATATTTAAATTTGACAACGTCGCGTCAAGCCGACACCGAGTTGAACTGGAAGCCGAGTCAGTGACAGTCTGAAAAGGAGGTTTAAATAATGATTGGAAAATATTTTTGATCGACATAAAAATGCATTTAAAAATTTTTTCAATCGCGTATTTGTATTATACCCATTTTTCTCTATCTTCTCGTAAAATTGTGTGGCTGTTTCACCCTATACGTTAAACCATTACCATAGCGTTTGAAAACTAAAAATATGTTTTTTCCATTTTTAAAGGAAGTATGAAATTTGGTACTCCTACATTGTTCGGCATAAGCTTTAAGTATACACTTTTTCAGTCCCGGTTTCAGGAACAATATTATTCTCATCTCATAATATCTCATAATTCTTCTCAGCCAAACCAAAAAGACAGATGAACATGACCGTTTTTTCTTTGTACATTTACTTATCAAAAAGTTGTTGAGATATTTTCATCAAACCTTGTTTTTCTAATCCAAACAATAATAATAATAATAATAATAATATCTGTACCCCTCATTCTAATCATGAGGATTAGTCCAGAAGTCGAAGACTTGTGCGGGAGAGGGGGCGGCATATTATTATTAAGCAAGCCGCATTTGTGAACAGGAACGACTTATGTTGGTAGGCCCTAACCACCATTCAGTGCGGGAATGAGGGAAACCTGGAAAACCTCATTAATTAGGGGGGGGGCAGTCAAACGTCAACCGGTATCAATTTGTCACATTGATTCAAGCCAACATTCTTCCACCCTACCATACCTGCAGAGAGGGTGCCAACCCACAGCGATCTAGTCACCTCGATTCAAGTACTGACGCCTTAAACCGCGCGACCACTGACCGATCCAATTCAATGTCTAATTATTACCAATGGGATGAGAATATTGATTCTGGCATATGATAATGACGTATGATTATGTAATGTAATGTATTATGTAATGATAATGACGTATGATTAACTTCACGACAACTTTAAACTTCGGCGAACAATTGCACAACCAAGTGTGGGATAATATTTGGGTTAAAATTAGATCTTCAGGTACTGAATGGAAAATATGCTTGTGTTCGAATTCTCCGAAGGAGTACTCAGACGGATTGTTTGGCATCTTTACATAAGATGCATGATTATGTAAAATAATTAATAATTAGAATGCTTGTTAGTAATTTTGTGGGTGTAGAGTAGAAAGCAGAAAAGGCATAAGGAATAATAATTTACTCCAAAAGTTTCTACGACAGAACTGCTACTACTATCGATATTTGATATACGCTATTTATAGAAAACATCACATGAAATAAAAAAATATTAATGAATTTTATAGTTATTACATACAGGGTGTCTCAAAATTAACGCAACATAGAGCAAGAGTAGACTCCTGACGATAAAATACAATGGGTCTCCAAGTTAAAATTTTGTTTCCGATATTTGTAAATAATTTTTAAAAAATCCAAATATTTGCATGTATTTTGGAAATCGGGGGTTTTTATGCTTCTTTTAAATGTCAGAACATTTTTGCGGTGATTCTTTAATATGGCGAAAAATTTCAGGGACAGGTTCTTTAGATAAAAATAAGAAAAAAAGTTCCCATTAGCATGTGTCCGGAAACGCGTCGTTTCCAAGATACAGGGCTTTAATTTTTTTTGTAATCTACTTTTAATACTTGTTATTTCAAGTCCTTTAACCGTTTTATTTGAAAATTGACTGGTTTATGTTTAATAATAGGAGCCATTTTTTGTATTTTTACTCACTCCTACACTCACAATGTGACAAACAGTAATCAACTATTGACAAAAAACAATTATTTATAGTAGTGCATTCCAATTTCCAAGCCAACTGCCATCAGACATCTATCAAAACAGATACCCTAATCGTATAGTTAAAGGATCCGATCAACAAAATAATCGCGGTCAATTGGACGGAGTGTCAAACTGTTCAGTAGACATCGATCATTGTTGGCTACAGTTGTATCAGGAAGAAGTAAGTAACAATAAAATAAAAATCATTTAACATCTCTATGGAAGCAGATAAACAAATTTTAAACTGTCAAACTTGACATACGTATATTTTTACTACTATTTTGAGAACGAAAACAGAGAGTTTTTCGAAACGTCAATAATACGGAAGTGCGCGATAGTGATGTGATTTTTGTTATTTTTTACTTATCTGCTTTTTTCAGTGTGAGATTTTTTGATTAGGCAAACTCAGTTTCAAAAATAACCCTTGACTGATCCGTTTGGCGCAAGGGCTTATTTAATTAATCTTTATTTTTTCAGAAATGTGGCAAAAACACAATAAAACTAAAGAAAAACTAAAATTATGCCACAAATAAATAGCTTCAGACAATAGTTAGAGAGACGATGTATTACTTAACAAACTTATTGAGAGCTTCTTTTTGTATAAAATGAAGTTTTACATAACACCATGGAACTAGAATGACAAAAATCTAACTTAAAAAAAGTTACAGAATAAAATGCGGAACTGCTAGCAGCTAGCGTCCTCTGTTTTGTACCAAAAAATAAAAAACTAATAGCGCCAGCGTGTTCAGTATCACCACAAACTTACTACGTACAATTTTGATGAAATATGTTATACTTTAAAAAAATTACATCCAGAATTTGATTTTCTAAAATTACCTTCACACCCTTGTATCTCAAAAATGAATGGCTTTAGGATATACAAGTAATATTAGTTTGTCCTAAAATTAAGTTTTAGTTAACGGACTGTTTTTTTATATTTATAAATTTGCTGTCTATGAACAAATGATGGTCTCAGAAAACCTCCAAATCCAAAATATTAAAGCAATTTATTGCGGACTTTCTAAAAAATTTCATGTTACCTATATAATTTATAATTAAAAAATTTGAACTTTTACATCCTGTATCATTTTAACTAAGGTAAGTTTGCCCGTATTGCATTATTGTGTTTTCAGAAATCTACCTTGCTTTTGTGTCCCGTTAATTTCAAAATACCCGGTATACAGTAAATGTACTTACAACTTGTAAATCGCTTGTTCCTGCGTCTGGAGGTTTTCACCACGATATAGGTATCTCCGTTGATATCGTAGATGTGGCTATATTTTATTTTGTTAAGATCCACCCGTTGGATCTGTGATATCACGTTGAGCTCCTCGTTTTCCTCATTTTTGTTCTGAAACAAAATATATGATTAGAAAAAATAAAATCAAATATTATGAATTATGAAACAATATGTATTAATTAAGTAATGAAATTTTGATCATTCTTGATCAACACTATAGTAGGCATGTAGTAAAAAACATTTCAAAAGGCTTGATATTTTTACATAAACAAATTCTCTTATTGAATATCAATAGGATGCATTGTTCTTGAGTAACATCGATTTCAAAATTATATAACATGCTCTAAAATCCAATTCTCATTGGATGTAAAAATTGCAATTTTGTGACAAACTACAGAATGTCATGTAATATTAAACTTTGAATTAGTTTTAATGAATACTTCTTATTTTTTCTGTGTTCGTTCACAATCTGGAAAATAATACGTTCAGTTATCATTATTATTAATTGATCGTTAATTTATTTTTTTTGGTTGTTTGTTTACCTTTTGGTGAGCATTGTATAATTTTAGTATTCTATAATTTCGCACGCCTCGTAGGCAGATTTCGGCACCTGTTGCGCTCTGGGTCGTGAGGTTTTGAATTAAAAACACACGAAAGGAAGTTAAGTTTTTGTGTGATAGTAAAATATAGAACTTTTCGAATAGCGAGTGAAAGCGAGACTCGTCGAAAGTTGTATAAAAAATATCCCATTTTTCTCGAATCAGTGCCTAAATTTTCCATTGTTTTCTATTATTATGTTTTTATTTTGTCTTTATTTTAAAGAGATATAATTTAACTTATTAGTTACTTTTTCTTTCTGTTCCCCTTATATACCCTTACACTAACCAATCCTAATCCCACCCTCCTGGCAGAGAATGCTCCTACCTCCAGGACCTTGCTGGGAAATAATAATTTTAAATGTCATAATAACATTCAATATTTAATTTAAATATGTATTCATCATTTTTTTTAAATAGTCTCATTTACATTCATTATTATATACTTCATTTTATTTTAAATTAGTATTGACAAAATTGAGCGAATACCAGTGCCCGACTCAAATTTCATAATTTAATATCATACCATTTTTAAATTGTTTAATAGAAACTATTTTTAGGAGAGATTAAAAAAAACTGTACTAAGGTTTTCGTTATCTTTTGAATATTCATTTTTAGAAACACCTTGTACAACCTCTTATGCTTATTCAAGTTTTTTAAACTGTTTTTTTTTGGTCCTTCGATCAGGATAATATTTATCTATTTAGGTGCGAGCGTCAGACCACCTGGAAAAGGAAGTTCATTTATATTATAATGATTGTAAGAAGCCGCGCAAAGGCTCCAATAAGAACGCGTGACTACTTCGCCATGTCTCACCTTGTTTCTTATCTGCCCGTTGGGTTCGTTTACCCCCTCGGAGGACAAGGAAGCACTAGACGTGCCCTTTGTTCCGCGAATGCCGCTTTTTCAGGTGTAGGGTCAAGGGTGAAGGTCGTCCACTACACTCGCGTACTATAAATAACCGTGTTTTGGTGTTCTGCTCGGGGACAGAGGCTGAGGGCGCGTGGCATAATTCTGGACATGTTTTCGCATAACGAGTGGCGCTAAAATCTCAATTTATCACGTAGGAGACATCTGTGTCAATCACTGCGTGGCGTAGGCATAGAACAGAACAACGCCCCCCTAAGAAAGAAATATCATAATCGAGGTCGGCCGTGACGCTGCGACGCCGTGACTCGGTCAGTCAGTTGTCAGTTGATGTCAAATTCACGGGTATGGCGATGTAAGTTGGATGCACATGATACAGGAATCTGTAACAACCATTTAACAATCATTGCGCTAGCGCAACGCTTCTCTATTGACGATAAGCCCTCGTACAGTAAAAATTTAAACTACATCTAGAGAGTCGTTGGTTGGAGTTTCAGGTTTAAGTCAATAGGTAGCAAATTATTAGTCCACGCGAAGTTAGGTTAGGAAATTCAATTCTTTCGGCAAGTTGCAGAAAATTTGTTAAATTACAAAAAAAAACAACAACAAATTTCTGCAGCTTGTGGAAAAAGTCGAATTTATAAAGCCGTAACGAATTTTAAAAGTCAAAACATAGCAATGCAAATATGTTAAACTTACAGAGTGTTATATTTTCCATTATCGTATTGCTTTTCTGACATGCTCTTTTACTGATTATGTCTCACACTATTAACTATTAATGGAGACCAAAAATGCGGCCACACGGCGTATTGCAGCAGTGTGGCGTATCATACACGAAGTTCAATTATATCCGTACTATGTACAGCATGTCCAAGCATTAATACCAAGGAATTGGACGAGAGGAGTGCCATGGCCACTACGATCTCCTAACATTAAATCATCTGGACTTCCTTTTGTGGTATATTTAAAAATTGAAGTGTATCGTTCTGAAGTGGACACTACTGATGATTTACACAAATGTATCATAGCTGCTGCTAATAACATACGATTTCAAATCAGAGAAAAAGTAAAATATTTGTGTTAGTTTGGAGAAATTAATAACAACAGCGGCAATTAAAGTTATATTTACTGTATAACAAAATGGTTACAAAATGGTATTTATTTCTTTCCTTTCTTTCAATTTTTTGTCAGCTCGTCGATGTTAAACTTTCAAATTTATTTTTGATTTTTTTAAGTGTTTTAAAAACTGGTGAGTGATGTAATTTGAAATAAGTCACATGGATTTGTGTAAACATTGTTTGAAATTTGAAAATTTAGATGCTCCAGTGGCGGAGATTCAAAGTATTAGTCGCATATTTATCTAAATAAAATAATACGCCACTGTTTTATTGTGTCAATCTTGATATTTTTTAATTCGATTCAAGTGGGTCCTACTGTATGTAAAAATATATGAGATGATCCGTTTATATATATATTTAGGAAACAATTGGTAAATTTTACAATACAACATCGTCAATAGTATTATGAGATCCCAGCATTATTAGTAAGTACACCCACTATATCAAATTTTGTTCCCGCAACTTTAGAATAAAAATTGTAAACAGCATTACATAAACTGAGCTACTAACATCCTAAACTTTTGTTGTGATGCCACTAAGCAACAAATCATCAGATGTTAGGTCTTGCATGTAGAAAGTAAATTATTTTTCACTTTATAATCAAAGAAATTTATGTTTTCAAAGTTCACATTGATAATCTACAGGGTGTTCTTAAAAGATTGGGACAACGCTTTGCCACATAAAGTACAGTTGAAAATAAGACGATTTAATGAATATCAATGTATCTTCTTTCACAAAATAAATCTCAATCCGGCATCAAAATCAAGTGGAAGCGTCCTCTAGAAGACACCGAAATAGACAATAAAATTGAATATGCCATCCCAATAAACCCCCGGATACAAAATTTCGTGAAATTAATGTGAAACAGTCGAAACTTATTGAAGAAAACGCGATTTATTGTTTAACCTTTGACATCCTGTAGCTTCGTGATTATCAACTTTTGAACTAAGGCAAGTTTAGTTAAATCGACTTATTTTCACCTGTACTTTTTGGCGAAACGTTGTCCCAACTTTTTAGGGACATCCTGTATAACAGCGTGTGACATTCCTTTACCAATGCACCAACAGTGTAGACCAACCTTTAGCAACCCATTTCAATAATTTTATTGTAACATTTTCTAGTAGAAATGCGTAGTGTCACATTAATTCGCGAAAATATTATAGGGGACACCTGTATTTATTTATAATGTCAACTTAATAAATACTTTATTTTGTTGTACCGAATGGTAAATAAACCTTTAAGGTAAACTGACAAATTTTAAATTCCACCGGCTTCGAATATTTGTAAAATTGCCGCTGCAATACGAGGACTCGGTGATAAGTAATATACGCGTATTATTAATAATTAGTTAGGCAGTGAGGTAAAAATTTGAAAATAATATTTAACAAATAAGAATCACTAATTGCTTACTTTAATCGTCTAATCAATTTATTACATTCAGTAACATTAGAATATATTGGCTATGTAATTCCTATGTACAATCGTTTGCAATAATAATGGCACTCTTTAAAATTAATTTTGCGATTTCTTTTGAACTGCTCACGTATTTGTAATGAAATCTACTCTCAACTTTTAAGATTAGTTCTTAGTTGTTTCACTTACTAAAAGAGATTTAATAAAATTTCTACTCCAGAAGTTCAAAAACTGTTTTGATGGAGTGTCATTATTATTGCATAAGCATGTATATCTATAAATTACTGTAAACACACACATGCTACACCAACAACAGCATCAACGGCACGATTTGTAAACAGCGACGTTGAGGTACTTTTGAATTTGTAGACAAGCACGACGGGTGAAGCGTGCGAGAATTAACATTTCATAGGCGTACTACATTTGAAGGCGATCATATATAAAGAATATACAAACATAATTGCATAACATAACATCCATTACTTTTAATAGAAACGGTGATAGTTATATCACTCTTTCTACTAGTTTTTTTCAATTTAGAGGCGTTAGATAATAAAAATAAATGATAAGAATTATTTCCAAATTTTCCAAAGTTTTTATCTTGTATTATCAATTACCCAAGGTCGAAAATAATAGAGTGACTAATTCACAACACAGAGATGAGTACGGAAGATGAGGATGGCATGATTATCTAAGCGTGCCACTATCACTTGAGAAGAATTCAAAGCATACAAAATTATCAAAAACAAGTTGACGTTGACTGAACCTAGCACATTAACAATTTACTTTAAATGTGCCCCCTGTGCCATCCTCACTACAAATTAGAATGCTGTCCTTTTGGATGGCGATTGCCCACCATCACCCACTTACATCTATCTGATGCGCTCTGCAGATATCACACTTAAGCCTTGTCCTCATGGACGCGAAATTCACGGATTTTGCATTTTGTTTTAATTATTTATGGCGGCAGATTTCAATTTTTGACAAATTTTGTGAAATAGTAAAGCACTATAAATATTATTACTACTTTCATTATTATATGCTGTTAATAAATTTGTTCTGAGCTTCTGACAATTTATCATGGCAGTTTCATGATGAAAATGATAGAAAATGTTATAGTTGACAAAATTTGTTACAAGTAGATATTTTCCCACCATTAAATAAATCGAATCCAAAAGGACAAAAGGCTTTAGAATACATACACACTATCCACTATTGGTTACTAGCACTGTCACTATAGCGGTCACACATTAACACTTATTAAGCGGACATTACACTAATAATTCATTGTCGAAGAAATTAATGAATTAATTCATCAATTTCTTCAAGGACGCACTTTGGTTTTACACATGTTCAGGGCTTTGTCAAGTTTCTTGACAATTTTGCTGTCAGATGTCACCCGTACCAACCTAAAAGTAATTTTAACTTTTGATGTTATATCTTTCCCATTTGTATACGAAACAGAAACTGTTAAAAAACAAAAGTAACTTTACTAATTATATTTTAAGGCAAAAAAAAAGTGAGGAACAGTTAAAAAAAACTTCCATTGCATTTATTATTGCTGCTGGTCTGTTACTGGTTAAATATTTATATAGGTTGGTATCCGTGAATTGAAGTAAAAATTGACGAAAAATTAGAACAAGTTTTAAGCCGTCAATAATTTGACGACGTTCTTCATCAATTTATTTGACGTCCAAGTTTTAGTATTACATTTGTCAATTGACTTGACGAAGCCACTTGATCAATTAATTGATAAAAATGTTGTCCCGAGATTTATTATTATTTCATAAATTACTCGTATTTTTTCAAACTACAAATTAACCCTGATAGGTATAAGTAAATAACATATTACAGCGGCATTGGATGATGCGCATAAAAAAAAAATAGAAATAAAAAATTAATAAATTTGAAAGTTCGGGAAAATCGTCAAATAGTTTAAAAAATCTTACTCTGCCTGATAAAGCAGACTAATTTAGATAACCCTGTATTTTTACTTTCTGGTTTATCTATAATGATTAAGAAAAGAGTTTCCGAAAAATATTAATTATGCAGTTCGTATTTGGAACAGTCCCGGCCTGCTTCCCTCACCAGTTTAAAAAGTCACGAGCCGCCACTGATTTCTTCTACTGTATCTCCAAGTATTAAATATGTTATTTTACAAGTGTTTACCAATGTAAATTAACTGCGTTGCACTGCTATAAAATGCAAGTAAACCTTATCGGACAACCCTCGTAGAGGTTTTAAGCTGCCTCATGTATTATTAGTTCTTACTAACACCATCAGTATGCATAAATCGCATAGAAATGTGAATTTAAAATAAGCGATTCGCGGCTACTTAAGCACGTTTATTGCATTTCTATTTTCTAGCTCATTTCCCCTACATTTTTTACTTGATTAATTTCGCGATAGGTATGTTTTTTCGGTAGTATCCAGACCCAAATAGTTGCGTAAAAAAAGTATGCTGCAAACTAATATAATGACTGGAAATAAAGAAATTTGGTACTGACACATTTTTCTATTGAAATAGGAATACCGTAAATTCTTTGTAGATAATTATTATCTATTTATTTTAATATAATCCTAAGAAATTACGACTAAGCTTTCTATAATTTGTACCGCGATACAAAACGCTTGACACTTGCTGTGAACCAAGCTTTAGCTTGGACTATCAAAATAACAAATTATTATTAACATATTTATGAATTTTATACTATTTTGTACAATGCTTTACTAAAATTATGAGTCAAAGGTATGACCAAAGCCTAGTACAGTTTTGTAGGTACATTCAATTGTATAAAACCCTAAAAAATGTATTGTAAATAACTGAGTAAAGAAATTTGCCACTGAGAAACTTCTCTATCGAAACAGAAAATACGTACATTCTTTATAGATAATTATTATTTAACTATTTATTTTAATTTTGTCCTAAGAAATTACAAGCTTTCTATAGCTAATATGTAACGTAACACAAAACGCTTGACACTTGCTGTGAACCAAGCTTTAACTATCAAAATAACAAGTGAGTTGTAGACACTCAATTGTACAAAACTTTTAAAAATATATTGTAAATGACTTTGGAAATAAAGGAATTTGGTATTGAGAGACTTTTCTATCGAAACAGAAAATACGTAAATTCTTTGTAGTTATTATTTAACTATTTACTTTAATATTTTCCTAAGAAATTACGACAAGCTTTCTATAATATGCAGCGCGACACAAAATTCTTGACACTTGCTGGATCGTAGAATACACAGTTAATTTTTGGCAGGCTAATTTTGGGATACCCTGTAGCTATATAAAAAATACATTATGTAAATTTATGTTTTAGTAAGTCATTATTAGAAAGTTGAAAATTTGATTGAAATATTTTTGAGATATGAATTAAATGTATATACAAGGTGTCCGAAAATGATATGTCAGTATTCCGGTATACTACACGAAATATTAAAATTAATGCCACGTCTTATAAGATTTTTTTCGAGAAAAGCAGGTAATCTAACAAGAGAGTTAGTTAATTTTAAATATTTTTTGACGGTTTCTAATTACATGCCATACAAATTTATAAGAATCTCATAAAAAAGTTATGTCATTATTCTAAAACCAAGTTTAGGCCCTTTCGCATACATGACGAGCAATTAAATATATGTAAAATTTGAAGAAAATGAAGTAATAAAAAAAATACTTTGACGCACTGTAATTTCGTTAAATAAATTTCAGTTTTTGAAAAAATGCTATGTCTGAATTATTATTTCACTGGCAAATTTTACAAAAATAGTTTAGCCATTTTTTTTCATCAAATGTAACTACGCCACTGGATTCAGCTTGCTCTAAAATGATTTTATACTCTATTTCGTAAATAAATGTGGAATTTATAACAATAATTTTATAATAATACATATTATAATTATTTCTAATGTAGGCTTTATTTTATTAAATACATTTACAATAATTTTCTAAAAAAATGTTGTATATGAAAAGTGAATAAAAAAAATGAGAAATTAATTTTATCCTTGTAATTAATCACATTAAATGTAAAAACTTATAATTAACGGTTAATAATAATTACGTATTCAAAAAAATAATTATTAATATTTATTTACTTATGAAACTATGCATAAAACCATTTTAGATGCCGAAAAAAAAATTGTTAAACAATTTTTGTAAAATTTGACGGTGAAAAATCAAGTAGGTCTTGAAAATAGAAAACAAACTTTAATATTGTGCGCCAGAATGGAATACCACTTTTACAGGCCTGTTTCCATTTAAAATGGGTCATACTGTATATCTATAAAAAAAGTTATAAAAGGATGCATGTGAATCATCTAGAGTAAATTCAATTTAATATTTTGAACTTCAAAATATTTTCTAAACAGTCATTTTATCATAGAACAAGAACGTTTCTGACATTAAAATATATAATATGAATTTAGAAAAACATATTACAACTGCATTATCATTGAATATTGAAAAAATTAGTTTTAATAATTTTTTGTATACTTTTCTAAAACTACAACTATTAAAAAATTATAAAATTAATACACAATATTATTACTTGAAATATAATAAATATTAATGGACTGCCATTTATGTAAAGAATATGTAACTTATTTTATTTACCTTATTTAACTTATTTATGCATTATTTTTTGAATATTCAAAAAAAAAAACAAATTAAATTAAAAATAATATAGCGAGAATCTATACTATAAACTGCAATACTCATTCAATATTTTTTGGTGGTTAAATTCCAGCAGAAAAAATTCATTGCAACAACTTGCCCGGAGGGGTTTGAAGTAAAGAACGTGGACATCGCCACCGCGTCAAACTGAAAGCGAGCACTTACGGAGATGGCGTAGAAGGAGTCGTACACCTCGTCCGAAGACAGACCTCCCTGGAAGACACGCTCCCCAGGTGCCGCTTCCATGGCGAACCTCGCGGGGAAACTCTTCGCCAAGTCACCGCACAACGCCAAGACAACAAACACGACGAACACGAGCACCATCTCAGAGGCGCGAACACCTCAATATTAATCAAAGTTGCGAAAAAACAATCCGACCGCTCTCGATATGCAAACTTTTGGCCGAACAGGGTCTTGCGTATAGGTAAGTCATTAATTTTTCGCGGATCGTTTATACCTATCCCCCCCTCTGGTACATGTAGAGAGAATAGAGGTGTATATGTGTTATTGGAAATAATGGATTTCGCGATTCCTGATATGAATGAATCACGTTGCATGGTGCTTGACGATTGGGCGGCTCTTTCCGAAGTGTTACACCCCTGGGGACGTATACAGACCCGTTGACTTCAATCGGATACACTGGCTCGCTAAATGCAACGGTAAATGCATCGAATGATAATCGTATGAATGCTGCACGATATGCAAAATCTAACAGTATTCGGCATACGAATGCAAATAATATACAACAGGGTGTTAAAAAAAGAGTGTTAAATATTTAAGGAGGTAATATTATGAACCGAAATAAGCAGAAAAGTCTCAATAAACATGGATCCGCAAAGTAACGGTTGCGAAGATATGGAATGTTTTATGTTTTTTAACCCCTTTTTTATTTTGCAAAAACGTTGAGTATTTTCTTATAATACTTGGTTGATGTTTAGTGAAATAAACAGTACGTATTTGACAGTTGTTCTCAGTGCACAAGCTTTGTTTTGCTATGGCTGATTACTCTAACGCAGAATTAACAGACATGCATTTCATATATGGTCGTGCTAATGGGAACGCCACCGAAGCGCGACGTCTTTATGTTGACGCTTATCCAAATCGCCAGATTCCTTCACAATGCATATTTGGAAGAATTCACCATAGATTGCGTGATACCGGTTCCTTGAGCAAACACTGCCATTTATCCGGAAGACCGAGGTCCGTATCCACTCCTAGAGCAGAAGAAGAAATTCTAGCACTAGTAGAGCAGAATCCAGGTACGAGTGTGTGGAGAATATCAGCCGAGGTAGGAATTAGCGGTCCTCTTGTTTGGAGAATCCTTCACGAGCAGCTGCTTTATCCATACCATGTGCAACGAGTACAGGCCTTAAATCCAATAAATGATCATCAAGCACGTTTGGTTTTTTGCCGCTGGTTTCTACGTCATGATGCTGAAGACACTCGTTTTCTTGCAAACACTTTTTTAATTTTCACAATACGCATATTTGGGCCGCCGAAAATCCTCATGCTCTAATAGAATCTGGACATCAGGCACGTTTTTCAATAAACATTTAACTGGGTATTGTAGGTGACAGGTTTCTAGGTCCTGTTGTTTTACCAAACCGATTAACAGGCGTTGCTTACCTCAACTTTCTGCAGAATACACTGTGTGAGTTTTTGGAAGACATTCCTTTGAATCAGAGGCAACACATGTGGTTCCAGCATGATGGTGCTCCAGCTCATTTTTCCATGGCCGTTAGAGAACGTTTACACCAAACTTTTCCACATAGATGGGTAGGAAGGGCCGGACCTGTTTTATGGCCTCCAAGCTCGCCTGATCTGAACCCTCTAGATTTCTTTGTTTGGGGATATTTGAAGACATTAGTGTATGGTACTCCTGTAAATAGCCTGGAAGAGCTGCAGCTACGGATTAATCAAAAGTGTCAAGAGATCCAAACCAAGGAGGGTGTTTTGCCTGCTTGGAAATGGACGGAGGACACTTTGAACATCTTCTGTAACTTTGTTTCTTGTTTGTTAAAAGCTTCCTTTGTCAGTTCATTCCTAATAAAATAAAGTGTTTGAAAAACGAATAGTGGTCCATATCTCCGCAACCGTTACTTTACGAACCCATGTTTATTAAGACTTTTCTGCTTATTTTGGTTCATACTATTACCTCCTGAAATATTTTACAGTCTTTTTTTAACACCCTGTATTACGTTTATAATTTAATTTGCCACTCTGCCCAAGTAGTACACTAGTCTTACAATTCAAAATTATAAGACCAGGAATTTGTACAAAAAGATATGTGGCGGTTACATGACAGCAATTTCATGGTATTATTGTTTCATTTGAGACTTTTTTGTTAACAGCCGCTATTTTGCTGTTTAAAGTACCTGTGAGAAAACAAGAGAAACGTTTTATAGAAATTATTTAAACTATTTTCAGAACGTTCTTGTGTCTGCACTTATACAGTATTTTTGCTTCAGGGAGTCATTTTACTGTATAATGGCTCTTTTCCAACACGGCACCTGAAATTTTTCATGAAAATAACTTCCGTTGCGCATTAAAAACAAGAGTTTTTATTATATAGAATTTAGAATTCGAACTGGGGATATTTTTTTAGCATCAAATGTACATGTATTTAAATTTTCAGTTTTTTTATGAACAAAAATAGTATCTTTATTTTTTTAGTATTATGGAGGCGCGTTATAACTTTTCGACCTACTTTATTCGTTTATCGCAGTAAAATTTTATTCGTACCTGAAATTAAACTTTAAATTAGATGTTTTTGAGCTTATAAGTATAACATCGTATACCTAATATAAAGATACTTATAATAGACACATATAAAATTTAAAGAAAGTTAAATATTAGCTTTATAGTTGTGATGGGCTTGTAAATAAAGCAGAGTAATTGTATAACGTTTTTATAAGACAATATCATGACAATATCATGACATGCTTTATTGGAATCTTATAGTTTGTTGTATCAGTGTTGTAAGTTCATTGCTAAAACATAACTTGTTTTTATAAAGAAATCTTATAACACAATTATATAATCTTTATACAGCAAATATGTTTAATTTCACTTTGAAACCCTAGGAAATTTCCAACTAAACGCTCCCATTCAAGACTGGCTGACTCGGCCGTTTATTCTTCTTCTATAGACCAACCGAATATTCCAGGTATTTTCTAGCATTTCTGGATCCATTTCTCGAACGGTTCTCGTCGATTCTCAATATTCCAGTCGCGCCTCGATACACGGCATTATTTTGTTTGTTTACCAGTATCGCATAGGGGCGATCGCAGGAATCTAACGTTTTGCGATACCATAATCGTCGAATTGGGTGCGAGCGGGGCAAATTCTGTGACAATATTAAATTTTGACGAAACATGAATGCATGAAGGTCATACGGAAAGCGATACGATATGATATAATAAGGGTTAATGTGTGACCATTATAGTGACAGCGCTAGTAACCAATAGTGAATAGTGAATTCTAAAATATATGCGCGATTTATTTAATGGTGGGAAAATGAAATTGCCATGGTAGATTATCAGAAGCTCAAAAAATTTTATTAACACCACATCATAATGAAACTAGCAATAATATTTGTAGTGCTCATTTAAAGTAAATTGTTAATGTGCTAGGTTCAGTCGACATCAATTTATTTTTGATAATTTTGTGAACTTTGAACTCTTCTCAATTGGCATGTTTAAATAATCATGCCACCCTCATCTTCCGTACTTATCTCTCTATTATTTTCGACTATGAGTAATTGATAATACAAGATAAAAACTTTAAGTTTGGAAATAATTCTTATCATTTTTATTATCTAACGCCTCTAAATTGGCAAAAACTGGTATATCACTGTTTCTACTAAAAATAATGGATGTTATGTAATGCAATTATTTTTGTCACTTTTGTATCTGATCGCCTATGAAATGTTGCTCATCGCATCCATCGCGCTTGTCAACAAGCTAGCGATTAGTCACTCTCTAGATTTTCGGCCGCTGACTATAGTAGGTATTAGATATACAAAATATATTGTAAGACCACTTTCCCTAAGTAGTACAGATTTAGGAGACGTATTCAGAACTGATGTGTTCAGTGGGATAAACAGCTTCACTAATTGCATCGCTAAAATCTCGAGCAATATTTGACACAAATGCAAAAATAAATGTTAGTTTGTCACACGCTGTCTTTCACAGTTCAATCATTAGAAAAATCAAGAAAATCGTCGAAAATCGTATGCACCAAGCAAAATCTAACAATATTTGGCATAAATGCAAAAATAAATTGTGCATATTTTAGTTTGTCACGCTATCTTTGACAGTTAAAGCATTATATATACAGGGTATATTTTAAGTACATGTTATAAATTGAGGGGGTAGTTCATGGCCCTTTTCTAAGTACCACACTCTTGGGGGACTTATACAGAATCGCTGTGTTCAATGGGATACACAGCTGCACTAATTGCATCACTGGAATCGTATGTACCATATACAAAATAAAATTTTTGACACAAATGCAAAAATAAGTGCATCTAATGCCAGTTCTGGCATTATATGTACAAGTACATAAAGAGGTAGTTTCTTCGGCCTTGGAATTTTAGTACTGTCTTGTTCACGATCATCATACGTTGAGTTCATTTTACCGATGTACCGCAGTCTTTCACCAACATCTGGCACTGTTTGGAATTTGGTTGTTAGGGCTGACAAGTTACATCCGTAAGTCATATTAATCAATTTACACTCTCTATATCATATATGCTAATTCTTGGTTCTGATGAGGAATTTTAAAATAAAACTACGCAATCCACGTGCGCACCCGCTTTTTATCAGTGAATTTGAGACTTGATTCAGTTACTGCGTCAGAAACAGTTAACGATATGAGACAATGCAGGGTCTGTTACCACTTAATCCAGAAACAGCCCTTAGGAAACACTTATGTACTTGCTTGAGTTATAACGCCTGTATACTCATTCCGAACACATTTTAAGTGGGTTTATTATGTTTGAAACATTTCATTTTTTAATGATAACAGAGTTTAGAATAGAATAACATATTGAAGGCGTACTCAGTACGCATGCAGCCTTATGGTTCTATACGTTTGGATGGAAACGTGCTTTCTGGTACTAGTAAATACATTTTGCGGGGTTTATTATTTATAAAAAATGCTTCGAATCCCTCGTTAGCGGCAAAGTAAACAATCAAGATGGGTAGGAGGGAATCCGCTCTGGAAATAAACTTTATTTGGAATTTGAAGAGGTGGTTGTCGTTAAATAAGTAACGTATTTTTCCGTGCAATTATAATCCAGTTTGAATCAATTTAAAAGATAAACCGATGCCAATCTTGAATCAATTGTAGCTAATCTTAAACAAATCTGCTTTTTAACGATGCTATGAAATTAATTGTACGAAAAAAATATCTCATTTATAATACGTATGAGTTTTTTCTTTATAGATTAGCTTTAATTCTGCCAAGATAGCATTAAAAAAATGAGCCAATTAGCGTCTCTAAGGCAGCCTAGAGCTGTTACTAACGTGACACATGCAATTAGGGAATACCGAAGATTAAAAAAACTTTATTAACAAAATAAAAAAATGCTTTAGTAGATCAGATGTTGG
Organism: Monochamus alternatus; assembly: GCA_037114965.1. Classification (NCBI taxonomy): domain Eukaryota; kingdom Metazoa; phylum Arthropoda; class Insecta; order Coleoptera; family Cerambycidae; genus Monochamus; species Monochamus alternatus. The sequence goes on along the minus strand of CM073426.1, from coordinate 3,272,358 downwards.
GAATTACATATACATATAAATTGTGGAAGAACTGGAAATGCATTTTTCCAATTGGATGCATTTATGTAACAAAAATACCCAGTATTAAAAAAAATAGTACCGGTTTCAGAACTAGTTCAGACGTCTAGACATGAAATCGAACAAAACCTTTTTTTGAGAATGATTGATGTATACAGTTCGTTATATGAATCATATACTGTCACGGATTTCCCAACCAACTTTTACTTACTGTCAGAAAAACAATCCGTTAATTAATTACTTATCTTTATTAACTACTCGGTACACTAATTACAACTAACTAAGCACTATTTAATTAATCACTATCTAAATCGCTCTGAATCTCCAGGAATTTCCAACTAAACACTCCAATTCAAGACTGTAATACAAGACTGACTAAATCAGCCGTTTATTCTTCTTTTATAGACCCAACGAATATTCCGCGTATTTTCTAGTATCTCTAGATCCATTTTCCCGTACGACTCGAATGCTTCTCGTCGATTCCCCATTTTTCCAGTCTCGTCTCGATCCACGGCTTTTTGCTTGTTTAACAGCATCGTGTAGGGGCGATCGGGGCAATCTTAGCGTTTCGCGATACCACAGTCGTCGGTTTGGGTGTGAGTGGGGCAAATTCCGTGACAATACTATACTAATTTTTAAATCCCGAGATAGAGAGATAGTTTGTTAACTAATTACAGATCCATAACTATTATTAATAGCTTTGCTAAGATTTTCGAAAAATGTATTAAAACTCGATTAACAAATTTCCTCAAAATAATCTACAAAAAAATATTAGTACAGAAGATATTTTAATGAATTTATTTTTAATATAATAAGTAATCAAAATGAAAATAATAAATGTATTTCGGGATTTTTAGACCTCTTTAAGGCGATTGATACGGTGAATCATAATCTTCTGTTTCAAAGATTGGAAGAAATTGGTGTACGTGGTTTAGCATTTTAAATTTTTATGAATTATCTGTTATGTTGGGTACAAACGGTTAAAATAAATAATTTTTTTAGTGATCCAATAAATTGCTCTATGGGAGTTCCACAAGGTACTGTGTTAGGCCCTATTTACGACACTGTAATACATTTTATAGGTATAGGTAAGCAGAGATGTATGTCTGGGATATCTAATTGGTTGCAAGAAAATCTTTTAAACCTAAATACAGATAAAACAAAATTTTTAACTTTTTCTATTACTGATGTCGATCAAATGACATAAATATCCATTGTTTAAATTGTCAAGATACTTATGGATGTAACCGTCCTCTTATTTTTAGATCTAGCTCAATTAAATATCTTGGAGTAATCGTTTATCAGCACTTAAAATGGAACAAACACATAGTTTATATTTCAACAAAAATTAGAAAATTAATGCATGCAGTCTACCTTTTAAAATATATTTTAAACAGAAAACTTATACTACTACTGTATGACTCACTAATTATTTCTATAACCAGATATTGTATTACTGTTTGGAGTGGGACTTACAAAAATTATATAGTTAGATTGCAAGTAATTCAAAATACTATACTAAAAACTATAAATAAAAAATTTCATTTATATTCAACTTATGAGTTGTATCATACAAATAATTTATTAAACTTTTAACAGACTTTTATATATCAATGTATTCTTTGGATGTATAAAAGTAATAATCTTTAACTTGTCCTAGATCCAATGGTAGTATATTTTTGCAATAAAACTCATTTTCAAAAATGTATGTTTATCTGGGACCAAAATTTTATAATTTACTTCCATCTGAAAATAAAATAATAAAGAAAAGTTACATTTTTAAAAACAAAATAAGAAACTTCTTAATTACTAATTATAATAATTATAATAAATTCGAATATATTTTTAATGCTAGAATTCTAGATTCCTTCTTTTCTCCTCCTCGAATCCCGTATGACATGTAGGTAGTATTTGTATCTATCTGTGGAGATTATTTTATGTCGATTCGTCACAAACAAGCCTTGGATTTGGGCGATGAATCAGATTGTTATATAACATTTTGTTGTCTGTTATATTTTGCACTTTTTGTACTTGTTTATTTGTTGGAAATAATTGCTACTACTACTACCTTTTTTGTCACATGTGTTGTCACATGTTGGATGGGAAATAATAGAAGTTGCTCAACTAGAGGTAGAACTATACTATAATGGTGAAATAGAGTTGCTTCCATTAATTTTTGGAGAAAAAAATTATCGAAAATGTGGACTTTTAATGACAGTTTTCGAAAAAGTTTGTTGGTGGAATGATGTAAAAATCATTTTTTAGTTTTATTTCGAATATTGGAAAATAGGATTATCAATGTGAAGGTCGAAAATAAAATTAAGATTGTTAAAGACAATGTACATCATTATTAAGTTGATTTAATGTTTGAAAATTATTGAAAATGGCTTATAAATAGGCAAATTTCTAAGAACATATATTTACTACGAATTTAGAAATAAATTTGTTTTGGGTCATGTTAAAAATATTAACATAATACCAAGAAAACCGCTAAAACTGTTCTCAGGAATATTATGTATGCCATTCTTGACCTTATTCAGCAGTTTTTCGTTACATAATACACATGTTTTCAATTTTATTTGTATATTTTCTCTGTTCTATTTCCAGCTGTAAACATTCTGGCACAAAAAAAAATAAATTCGTCAAACTACAAAAAATATACCTATTTCTGGAATAATATTTTTGATTTAATTATTTCTTCTTCATAATTCTATATGGATATCAAACAATTAAAAAGTCTTTAAGGTATTAATTTAATATTTATATTACAGTTGTTAGGTTATTTGTTGGAGTGAATATGAAAAAAAATAATCAATTTTAAGTGGACAACATCTGGATATGGATAATGTATTAAATTCAAGGCAATTCCTCGATTTTTAAAGTTGACAAGTTAACTTAAAGATTGAAACTAGCACGTAACCTTAGAAAATGCGATTAGTATGGACTATTTTAAACGACAACATACGAATTTCGATACTGCATTTCATAATGATCCCTGAAATAAAATAATTATTATTAATAATATTAAAATAATTAAAATATTTCTATTCCAAATTAATAATACAAAGAATAATAAATCGAATAAGTTGAGTACTTGAGAGTAAATTCGTAAATTTATTATTTATACAGGGTGTATTTTAAGTCTATGTCATAAATTAAGAATATTATTCTTTGGATTATTTCAGTTATGTTTGTTGTGAGATCCAATATGGCATCCATAAAAATAACTACCCAGCTAACAATTTCCTGTTCTATAAAAATCGTAAGAACGTTTCCAGAGCAAATTTTATAGAGCAATATATATTCTAAGGACATTTTCAAAACGTTCTTACAACACTTATACCATAAAAATGGGCACCGTTCTATAGAACCTTTTAATTCTTTAAGCGGTTCTGTAAGGTTTGCAGGAAATACTTATAGAATTGTTGAATAAACGTTTTCACAGGTCTTAAAGAATTTTTATAACACAGTTACATAGCAATGTCATAAAAATTCTATAGCACTTCGTTATACAATTTTTGTGTGGCGTGGTGTTCTATTTAGAGAACTTTAAAATCGTTTAATTATATCTTCTAAAAACAAAATGTTTCGGTATCGCACATGTTAGAAATAATATGGATGGGCCAATAAGAACCAATCAGCCTGCTTAGGAGTACTCACATTACGAATTGCTTAGTTGGTTTGTCCATCAGGGAGCAGTACATTTTAATGCGGAAAAAGTTTTATCGTGAAATATGTAGTACATAATGATAATTTTTTGACGCGCCCTTAGTTAACCTTATATTTCATATGCTGCTGGAAATTTAATAAAAAAAAATGTTTTCTATATTGACGAATTTAACAACCAACTGTATATAAAATTGTCAGAAAGTAAGTATATCCATATTATTGTTATCATTTCATCTATTTATATTGTATATATTTTTAATTAAGATTGTTCACAATATGGCGACAGAAAGGAAGGCATTATATTGTACTTCCAATGGATTCTCACTAATATGACATTTTTGTGTCGATTGCAATGATTATAGAGCAAATATGCTTGGTAAGCAACTGCTATAACAAATCTATGCCACTTGATATGCACAGTGTTGCCATATTTTATTGTGGTATTTCAATCTTATTTAATAAATCTAATAAAATTCTTTAACTTCAACATCTAGAAATGCAAGTGAATAAGGTTTGGATTGGTCTAAATTAAATATGTTACTAAATTGCTATAAGAAAATCAATTTCTATTAGCAATCAAATAAATCTTATCTATCGTAATGAAATTTTCTTTCTGCAAGCAGATAATAATGTTTACAGGTAGCGACTGTGTTATACACATTTCCCCATTATACTTTGATCAAAATGTTTCGTACTTTTACAGGCAGGTCTCATCAGATGGGGCAGGGAAACCTACATACATAAAAATGATAGTTTTATAGCGTTTCTTTATGGAACAAAACGGCTTTTGTTACTTATTTACTCTATAATGATTTTATAACAACTGTATTATTATTCTCTATAACTGCTTTAAAGAGCTTTTTCTCTTAAGTTCGATAGCAGCTTCCATATTTGTAATTTGTTTCCGCAGCAGAATTGTAACTTAACAACGCCTTATACAATAGTTCTATAATTAAGCTATAAGCGACATTACGGAATAGTTTTTTAAGAGTGTCACAGGAGATGGTATAATTCTATAAAGCAGTATTTTGCATCGGTTTTACAGTAATTTAATTCTATAAGCACCGTTGCTGTAAAATTGTGTTATTGTACACACTTATAGGGCTACATTAGCAGTTATGTTATAAATGCTCTATACATTATACTCTAAGAACGTTCTTGCAACAAATTTAAAAAACAATTCAATTTCTGAAGGCAAAATGGTCTCATGTGCCACATTAATGCAACAATTTAGTATTTTAAATACAACTACAAAATATTAACAGAATATAAAACTCCTATTACTCTAAATTTACAGTACTACTTTGCTTATCTTTGAGATTTGACAAACGACTAATGACGTCATCAATTATATTTTTTCCAGAAATATACCCAATTTTTTTCCTGTTAAAAAGCTCTATTTGTTCCACTAAAATATTATTAGAGATTTTTTTCTGTATTACTGAGTTATAAGCAAGGTGGTCCTAAAGAGTCTCAAAACAAATACCAACTAAAAATCACAATAGCGGTGGAAGGATCAAGTAGTCGTTGGAAAATAATTGCATGTTCCTTGTTTAAAGTGCGAGAAAAATATCACAGGGTACCTCATTCCGTATCATAGAACCTTTACAAGATTGGAAGCGACCTTGCGACGAAATGAAGATGCATTTTCTATTTAGAAGAATCAAATGATTGACCGAAGGGTAAGAAACCATGTTAATACAGCTAGACTGTTACAGTATTTCGAATAAAATCCACGAAATTTTATACTTCAGGCTAGCCGGGAATTGAATTTGGATAAATCAACCGTTCAATGAATTTTAAAGACCAATGCCTACAAATTAGAACTGTTACTCAGAACCTTTCTCGGCACGTTCTTTGAACGGACGAAAGTCGGTTTGTCTTGTCTGCACGGTTGTGCAGTAATGTTTAGTTAACACTTTGCCAGAAACATGGATTACCAGATCTAACACCACTGGATTTTTATGTTTTTTGTAAAATAAGGTTTACAAAACACCTTCGCGAGATATTCATCATTTGAGAGAAAAAAAAATCACAAACGTTTGTAATGAGTTAAATGGCGACATGTTAATAAAGGCAGCAAAGAAGTCTGGCGAAGATTGGATACTTATGTGTCTTGATATGAAAGGAGGTCGTACAGAGAAAAGATGATAATATGTATGTAGCATGACAGCGTTTGCCTCATTTTTTAAGTTTTGTTATTGTTATCACCTTGTGTTTGAACTGTGTTAAAGAATTATCGGGGGTAATACCATAAGAGTTCAGATTTAGCCGGATTTTTTTTATGTTTCTTTTAGAGTACTTACTGCCGTGGACTACGCTTCCGCGATTTTGTCGCAACAGCTGGAGTTAAATTACCTAGGCTTATAACTTTTAAGCAGGAAGTAATACAGAAAAAGTTATTTAATAAAAGGAGCTTTTGAGCAAAGAACAGGAACAAAAATTTGGGTATGTTTCTGAAAAAAATATAATTGATGACGTCATGAATTATAGACACCCTGTACAAATTTTCTTTTAACGAAAATCGATTTCCCATGTTTTCTTATACCTCTGTACCAAATTTCAGCTTTTTCTGTTGTGAAATAATGCCGCTATATGTCAATTTCTAAAATCGCTATTTTCAGTTTTCGGATCACCCCGTATGCTATGTCAGAAGTTCTGCGACTGAAAATTAATTACACCCCTACTATAAAGCACTTTCGAAATAAACAACAGAAAAAAATGTATCAGTTGTTCTCGCTACGCGCCCTACACACCTAGTTTTAATGACACAGATCTGTTCTGTCAAAAAAAGCAGACATAAATATTTATCACAAGTATTGCATCTCCAGCGTTTCGTTCATTCGACCGTAAGAAATGAAAGGGTGGCGTTTTGTCAAAGCCAGCAGTCAAATGCGCGTAAATACGTTTTTTTTTTCTCGTGTTGGCAAATACTAATAAAACTGTCTACGACAATGTTGTTATCGTAAAGCTACGATTAACCTAAACAACCGAAAAAATGCATGCCTGCATGAAAATTAATACCTGTGTACGTAACGATGGTGTCAATATACAGGGTGTTATGAAAAAATCACGGCAGCTTCTTTTTAAAACTGAAAAAGCATATTGTGCTAAGAATAAATAAATACGAAAAAAAAAAAAATTATCAATATTTGCCTAATTTTTATGAAGCATTGATGATGTGAGGTTAACCCAAAAAACTTTAAATCGATCTGATAAGTAGTTAAAAAAATACAAGGTCAAACTGGAATTAAAGGATAGCGGGGCATGACGTCATTGACTCCTATATCGTCTGTGTATTCGTCCGCCCCGGGCAAAGTGTTTTTGCTATAAATTGAAACAGATTAGCGAAAGCTGACTGCTTTTAAAATTTACAACGTAGATTGTCAGATTTAATTACGATGAGGGATTATTTTGATACAAATCAATTTGTAAAGTGCTGAAATGAGAGGTGTAAAAATGTAACGGTAAGTTCTAAAATGAAATCGTAAATGTTAAAATCAAAAGGAAATTTACAAGTGTCTTCTAACTAAAAGAAAACGTCAATTTCACATAATAATTGTACAGGGTGTCTTACAAGTCGTTACAATAATTTTAGGAAGGGATAGAATACTTAATTTTGAGTCGATTGAAACAAACATACAGGCCTATATACCAAGTGTTACAATATTTGCGTTATTAATTTTTTGATATTTTTTAATTTCACCTTGCTTTTCTACAGTTAGTGAAGTGTAGAAGGAAAACAAACCTTTTTATAACATATATTTATTATATAATTTATTAGGAATGAATGGATTATTTAAATGATTAAACCAATAAAATTCAAAGTTGCTTCGTTACTTGCCTAGAACTTCAAAACATAGTTTTTCTACTTTGTAAAAGCGAAGAGTCAAATTTAAGTTTATTCAGATATTATCAAAAAACTTACCTAAGCAATGTTCTTTCAGTTCTTAGGAAAAGTTTCTTGATAAACATTCAAAAAATCAGGGAAATTAATCTTATAACATGTTTAAGTGTGCAGGGAGTGCATTTGCCAAAACAGAGGACAGCCGTTTAGTATGTAATAAAAAGAAGACATTTACTAACAAGAACGACCTTTAGAAAATATCGAAGTTATTAAAATACCGGAGGATTCAAAAAGCTAAACATACATTTCAATTATTCAAATCTTAAAAACTAATTTAAAGTTACCCCGTAAAAAAGAAAAGCAATGCTTGTGTTTAATGTTACCAAGCTTTTTAAGCGCTTGGCTTGTAGCGCTTTGAAAGTTCGCTGGCAAGCGCTGCGGTTCGTTTAAACGATGGTTTTTTTGTTCTCCGCTTGAAGAAGGTTGAAGACTAATCTTGCGGCTATACAAACTACCAAAAACCACAATCATATAAATACAACCTAACCTAAAATTTAAATTCAAATTGATTATCTGTTAATTTTTCAGCGCGGGCGCAGAACATCTGCTTGAATAAAGCGTAAGCTACCGAGCCGAAATATTTTAAGCTTGGTTTGCTTCCAAGCGCTTCATATCCAGCGCAATTGTCTAATGAACATGAGCAGAAAGCGGCTTGCATGTGCTCGCTTTCGCTTGGTAACATTAAACACGGCCATTGTTCCTATTAGCTTGCTATGCCGTGAGAAACAATTGTCCTTAGTTTCCATTGCAACCGTAAATGTAGATCAACTGTCAAACTATACGTTCGAATCTCAGTTAAAGTGTAAAGTAAAGTGCAAATATCTTCATTTCTTAAGGCTTACGGTGAGCGCTCGATCCAAAGGGATATAGTTTTCGCTTAGTAACTCTTAAACGAAAAATGATAAAAATATGCGGTTTTTTTTAATAGACTACAAATACTATTTTACGTCGACGCTGTGTTTTGAAATTTTGAAAATATGCAAAATTCATTAAAAAAAAAAATTTACACTTTTTCAAAATTTCAAAAGACAGCGTCGACGTAAAATAATATTTATAGTCTATTAAAAAAACCCGCATATTTTTATCAATATCCGTTAAGGAGTTACTGAGCGAAAACTATGGGTTTGTTCCAACACAGCAAGAATCGATTCCGAACCGTCCAGAATTAGTCAGTCAGTTCAGTTGTTAATGTACTCTCGGCGAATGCGACGTAAGACGGTGTTGGTCAAACATTTCTCACGCTTCTGAACCAGTTCTCGACGGTTGTTGGAACAGACCTTATGTATTGATAGAGCACTCGCCGTTACATACTGAACCGCTGGCCAGTGTTGTTTTAGGTCCATTTTATTTTGTACACCATATGTTGGCTAAAATGTACAACTTTTGGCGCCAAAGTACAACTTTAAAAAAAATTATTTTCCGAAGTAATTTAGCTAGTATACTGCTCAGATTTTGTTGTTTATGTTATTTAGCCACAATACAATTAGTGCAATTCATAATATAATTATTTTTATATATGTTAACATAAGATAGAGTAGTTAATTTGAATAAAAAGCCATAGATTTCAATCAGCATTTAATGTAGTACATAGATACATTATATGAAAGTAAAAACATCAAATATTCAAATTTCAAAATCCCCTGCATATTCATTCAGTAATATTATCTATAGTTATTTGATTGTAATTCAAAATATCTTTAAGCGGTACCCACCCTAAAGAACCTCCTTCTATATTACCACAGTTTATACAGTTCGTCGAGTGAAAGTTCCAGAGGGTGTGGCTAAATCGCGGCTAAATGCGCCATGAATACCAGTGAAATTCATTGGTACACGACCTTCTTGACAGATCACCGTGCCCCTAGAGCGAATGTGCGCGGCTAAATGCGCAGTCGTCTTTTGGTCGTCAAAAAAACGAAATCTGGGACCTCGACATCAAAGGAGCCGACGTGAAGACGACGAACTGTATAATAGACTGTAATATTACTAAGTTTGTCTTTAATTTGTAGAGGACATGAAACGTGGAACTAAGTGTGGCATAGATAATATAGAGAAACCACAGAACACTCGTACTACTACTTTCTACTTCTTCTTCTTTCAAATAATTCTAGCAGAATATATCTTGCATGCATATTAACCCATTGTCAGTATCGTCACTATCAATTGTACAATTTTTACTCAATTTTGCGAAAGTCGGTACAACGTACAACCTAACAATCAATAGTACAGTATTTTGTACTATTGTACAACACTGAACAACCCTGCCGCTGTCCTGTTTTGGCGATGAACTCCCTGCATATTTGAACGTGTTAAGATTAATTTCCCTAATTGTTAGAATGTTTATCAAGAAACTTTACCTAAAAACTAAAAGAGCATTGCTTCTGTAAGTTTTTAATAATATCTGAATAAACCTACACACAAAGGTTTAAATAAAATCCATGTTTAAATTTGACTTTTCGTCTTTACAAATTCAATAAACCATGTTTTTGAAGTTCTAGGTAACTAACGAAGCCACTTTGGATTTTATTGGTTAAATCATTTAAATAATCCATTCATTCCTAATAAAAAAAGAATAGACATATTTCTTATAAAGTTTGTTTTTTTCTACACTTCAATAATTGTCGCAAAATATAGCATACCCTATACCTAAACCCACCCGTTTTGCAATTATTTGATATTAAAAAAAATCAAAGTTGATGAGGTCTGTAAGAATCTCTATATTTTTTTTAGTATAGTAGTTACACATTCAATTTTTAACAAACATGGGTCCGTAAACGCTTCGTTATCAAGATACAGGGCCTTACAAAAATTAAGAAAGTTTGTATGGATTAATAAGTCAAAAATTACCAGGAAGGGAAAATACTTCTTTAGAATATCAAAATACTACTTGCCTTCCACATCTACGGAAAAAGAAAAACAACGATTTTTACCCTTACATGATAACCGTTAGACATCTAAATGTGTTCAAAATTTAATAAATTTCATCCAATATTCTTCAAAATATTCCGAAAATTCATTATCTGATATATAAAATTGTCGTGTCACAGTTTTAGACGCCATACTCCTCGGAAACGGCTTGACCGATTTTTATGAAATTTTATATGTATATTCGGTAGGTCTGAGAATCGGTCGTAATCTATTTTTCATACCCCTAAGTGATAAGGGTGGTCCACCCCAAACAATTTGTTTTTATTTTTTGTAAAATTTTTTTATTTTTATTTTTTTATGATGTGGCATTAAAAAATACATACAACCCTTAATTTTCATCCTTCTATCACAAACCCCTATTTTTTAATAACCATTTTAGTAATTTAATCATTTTTAAGCCTGGTCGATAACTGATCGATTATCACTAGATCAGTTATCCCCGTCAAGCATCTACCGGTGTCACTTCTCACCCAGTAAACAGTACGGAGTACGGATGAGAACGAAGCCGGTCTCCTGTCTCTCTCACACAATAAGCCTTCTCTCACTCCCTACAAAGTTTTCGACCATTATTATTGTATATGAATCGAGCCCTTGTAGTAGTGACATTTACAATGATCATTTTACCTTCTAAGTGTAATTCTCAAGTAAATTTATTATTAATTTGCTGGACCATAATTATTTATTTCCTATTTTATCAATAATTAATAAAATTATTAATTTTAAGTGTAGTTCTCATTATTAGTTAATTAAGTGATCTACATAACCTCAAAAGTACGCAACACGTGTCACGAGCTCCCGCCAACAACGGCTGTTATTTTACTATATGGCTATTTTTTTGTACAGTGAACAATGCCAACAAGACGTAAAGGGGTTAATTTGGGCCGTCAAACAAGTAAAATTGCAGGCACGCGAAATAATTCAAAAAATGAATGTTTGGTGTTTTGTTATTCTTATAGGTCGTCATCATTCACAGTGCTCCATTCCTCATTTAGTCATATACTACATCTCCGCACACTTACAATAAGTTACTTATTTTTTATTTAACTGCCAAAATATGTACTAGAAATAATTCATATGGCAAAACGTTTGCCGGGTCACCTAGTTTTCTTATATTTTTAAGACCGCGTATCTTGGTCAAGAAGCATTTGTGTATCCATGTTTGTACAAGGTGTTTTTAAATGAAGTTGCAAAAATGAAACCACAGATTCCTTAGGTGAAAATAAATCGATTTAACCTAACATACCTATATCCGAAGTCGCATAATAAAAAAGATACAGGGTGTCAAAGTTAAAATTTTATTTTCGATATTTGTAGATAATTTCTTAAAAAATCCAAATATTTTTTCCAAAAATCCAAAAATTAGCTTTTTCCCCTGTATATTATGCTCTTCAAATCTCAATTCTATATCTAGATAGCTCTGGGTACTATGACTTGTCTAATAATTTCGTCGACACCCGGTATAGCAGCTTAATCGACGCATTACAAAGATTGAAAGTTGCTCTAATTCGAGCGAAATACTAGTGAACAAACCTTTATATGTATCTAGCTAGCAAATTACAAATTTGTTCAGTTAAATTTGTAGAATTGGAAATACTGTAAACATATCCTTTAATAAAATCTAAAAGCATGTGGCTCATCACGTGGATTTGTCTGAAGAAGAAAATATTAGACATGTGAACGTGAACGTCGAAATTCTATAAAACTGTATTGGGTAATATTGCACAACTGATGACATACAAAAGTAAATTTTCGAATCTTCTGAAAATATTTTACTGAACTGCTAAAACTTGTTATTTACAAAGTATTCATGATTCCTCAGCGTCAGTTTGATACACAGTGTCCCGCGTAAATGCTGTCCTAGGTGCCCCCAATAAATTTAGAGTAAAGTCTTCACAGGAATTTTATTATTGTGATCATGGTTAAAAAGTTAATGTGCAGAAAACTTTCTTCTGTTTGCCGTAACACCAGAATTGTTAAAAAAATAATTTCAACTAACCTAAAGAATGAAATAATAACAATATTACGGCAATTTTAACAATACAAACATTTATTAACAGATGAAGGAAATGCACTGTTATATAGGGTGAACCTTAAATAAGTACATATATTTTAACCAGCAGTATAGTTAACTGTGTAGAACAGATAATTAATAGTTTTTTTTACAAAATAATCAGAAATAAAAAAGTTAAATTTTAAATAAAGTTTGTAATTTTTCTGTAGAAACTTGTTGAGGACCGCTGACTGTCATACATTTATGAGTCATAGCACTGCAGATTGAACGTGTGATTCACAGTGTTGCCAGTGTTACACAAATGTCTTTGCTTTTCTTGATATTAAACGCATCGTCAAGCTGCTATTTTCTTATTTAATATTGTATACCTTAATTTTTAAAATGTATCTCACTCATTAAAGTGCGAAGTCACTTTATGGTTCTGGATTCGAAATGGTTAATACTCATTTGGGGTTATGTGACGAAAATTAAATTTAATATGCTATGTGAAAATCATAGTTTTTCATTATTCTTCATAAAATAACTTAAGGAAATTGTGTCTTGTGTCTCTTTCTAACAGTGTTCAATGACATTGAACTTGTGAAATGTGGATTGCTGATTAAATAGTTCATTTTTTAACAAACAGGTAAGCTTGTGTGCACGTGTATGTATAATTTTTGAACATTGAACATAGTAATATCACGTAATATCTTCCTAAATACTTTATGGTAGTATGTATTTAACTTGCGGAAATTCATTTTTAATCGTTTATAGTAAGGTCAGTTAAGCAGTTAAAATTTATTAATAATACTGCGTATCATACTACATACCCAACTTTACTGTACTTATGCTTCAAACAAGTATTTTTAAAATAGAATTTAACCGTATTACTTTACTATTACGTTAAAGGAAACTTAATATTTATATTAGAGGAGATATGGCAACCTCGAAACAAATCATATGGTTCATTAGGTTGGTTATGATAGCGGTCCTCAAAATGTGAGTATTTAAAAAAAAATAATATCTCCGTAAATATTAGACATTTTTAAAATTGGCTTTCACTAGACTGATCTATATGACGAACTACACTAGCAGTTAAAATATTTGTACTTATTTAAGGTTCGCCCTGTATGTGGGCAAATATTTTTGCGTCAATGTCTTTTTAAAGATGTAATCGACTTGTTTATAATACTGTAATTCAAATCAGGCTATAGCATTTTGTACGAGATTAAGAAAGCACTGATTTTCACCACTGGTTGGTGAATTTGGTGATTTGGTTCTTTATGTGTTATACACACAATATGAAAGAACACTCAAATTTTTGTGTGTTTACACACATACACACATACAATCTATCTTTTTTAATAAGCTTTTATTAGAGAAATTTTTCTGTGTTACTTCCCCTTTAAAAGTTATAAGCAATGTCGTCTAAAGAGTCTTGAAATGAGAGGGGGCGATAAGAGAATAGATTGTAATATGTATGTAGTATGAGGGCGTTTGCCTCATTTTTTAAGTTTAGTTATTGTTATCATCACCTTTTGTTTTAACTGTATTAAAGAATTATCGGGTTTATTCCTTTTATTTATTCTTAATGATATTTATGCACTTTAAACAATGAACATTCAATTATTTTCCAACGACTACTTGATCCTTCCACTGCTAATATGACTTATAGGTGGTATTTCTTTTGAGAGAATAGAGAAATAATTCTCTGATAAAGGTTATTAGAAGAAAGAGAGCTTTTTAACAGGAAAAAATTGGGGTATTCTAGGTTAGCCAAATTTCACTTTTTGTTAAATTTATAACCAAATTGTATATTCTTTAAGAGAAAGATAGTTAAGAGTTAGTTTTTTTTACAGAGTTTAACGATTTAGTAGTGAAACTATATCATTGCATATGAAACTTTAGTGTCATGCAACTGTTACAATTATATCCCGTGTGTTGTCGTCTACCGTATCGATTCCAACTAATTTCCAAATTAATTATAACTGCTTCCCATTTACTGCCATCGTTGGCGTAAATATAGTCCCAGTTACGTACACGAGGTTCAAAGAGAATATCTAATTACGCCCATTAATTCGGAATAATGACGGCGGTAGGGCAATAAGGTGGATGAAATGTACTCTACAAGTGTCAGCACGGGAAGGTTGAGTAACAGAAAGGCTGGTGCAGTCGCAGTTTTATTCCGTTTCATCGGCGACCAGAAAGCGCGCCGGAATTATACGGCATCGTCATGCCGCGTGCTCTGCGTCGCGGTGCCAGGACTGCACGCGGGCGCCAGTCAATTCGTCCGGTTGCGCGGCATCCTATAAGCCGGGGACACATTGCTCTGACGTCACGCCACGCCGCACCACCCGACGTGATGTGACATGTACTTTGTGTGTACTGCGTACAGTTTATCGCCCAATGCAGAGCTGGAAACAAATTCGTGGAACCAACGGAATGGGGCTGGAAACGCGCTATCAACGGTTTACTGCCAGTAGCCACTAAAAAAGAAGCAGCGCTACCAGCATTACTGAGACAATCTCTTGCAATTGTCCAAGTGATGATGAACCTATTGACACTGATTTAGAGAATAAGATGATTAAGAAGCAGAAGAAACTGGAGACACTGAGGAAACTGAAGAAATAGATAAAGTAGAGACTTCGAGCCACCAACGTCACAGCACCTTGATGAGCACTCCATTGTAAAAAACTGAGATTAATCGAATAAAGTAGATAGCTCATGTAATATAAATTTGAATAAACAGTGATTTAAATATTCCACTTGGTTTCGCATCGTTATAATTTAATTGTTATTGACATATCGACTTTATACAGGGCGACCAAATGAAAACGAAACAGAGCCATTTTCAGGAACTGCGTCAAGATTGTAGAAAAACGCCCAGATCCATCGATTTTAGATTCAAGGGGGACATTCTTTGCTGGTATTTTTGACTTACTGATTAGTAAAGAGGGTATTTTCGACCCGCCACTGTCGCCCCCAAGCAAGGGGGCACCGCTCCAAAATATTTAAATGGCATTGGGGGTTGAGTAATATTTATTTTGAAAGCTCTTACAATTCTCTTTACAACAGACATTACATTTTATAAATCTGCCCAATACTTAATAAGAATTTTGATTTTAAAATTGAAAATTATGTACAAATAATCTACATTTAGTTTATGGTGCATTTATTACGCATCACCCTATACAGGGGGTGATTCAGAATTTATCTAAAAAAAATGAATGTATAGGGGACTCTCACAAATACAATTTTGTGAAAATAAAATCAAAAAGAGCGGTTCAAACATGATTTAGAAATACATTTCCACGCGTCACTGAAAACTGGTTCACTGTAAAACCTTATAAGGCGTATAATCGGCGACCAGATAAAAAATTTAAATAAATTCCCAAGTAAAGAAATAAATTACATTTTACAACATCTATTTTAATTTTTTACTGTATTAGAAAGGTATTTTAAGCTAATATAAATCAAATCTTTCTAATACAGTACACAATGTTACAAAAGCTAATACTAAGGAATATATGGGTAGATATTGTGGGTGTAATTCAACGCTGGTTGGGGCTTTTGTCCACAGAGTAGTTAGTTTCACACAATATTATTAATACCTAAAAATAAAAACTTTTACATAAAGGGTATCTATTTTAATATAGCAAATTCAACTGTTTTGTCGCAATTGTTATTAATTATTAGTTTTAAGTAAAGTATGTAGTTTGACATACCTGATGTGACAATTTTTGGACCCGTCTTACCCAGTTTTTTAACATAAACGTTTCTGCTTCTTATCCGTTTTGAACTTGTAAGTTATTGACAACAGCTATGATACGTTTGCATAAATCATCAATAGTGTCCACTTCAGTGCAATATACTTCATTTTTTAAATATCCCCACAAAAATAAGTCCAAATAATATAAAGCCAGTAGATCGTGGCGGCCATGGTAGCGGTTCTCCTCGTCCAATCCCCTGGTATTAATGCTTCGACACGCTGTACATGGCACGGATATAATTGAGCCTGCGTCACGTCTGTGTTTGCACTACACTTGAACTCACTGCACACCGTTGTAAAAGTAGCTGCATTTGGCACATGTTTACCGGGAAATAGTTCTGTTTCAGTTCACCATACATTAAAACGGTATCCAACAACTGCGAGTTGCTATAGACGTAAGCCATTTTTGATATTTGAAAAACTAATGTAAATACTTGCATCACAAAAAAATTAACACGATAAGTAATCGGATATTTGAAATCGCCTGGTTACAGATTACAGTAGCCCAGCGATGTAAAGGTTGAAATACTAGAACTGCAATATTTTTTTATCGGAAACTATAAGGATTTTACATTTTTTTTACGATATTGGCTCCATTTTTCATGACGCATCTACTCCCAAATTTTTTTAGATATGTCCCTCTTCCCTGCAATAGACTCTATTTGCAAAAATATGATTTTGAGAAAATCAGCATTTTATAATTTATGCCTGCCAATTAAACAATATACAGTGTGTCCACGGATCCAGTTGACAAGAGGAGAAAGTCTTTTGTTTTTGACTCTATCGAAAAATATCACACTTTATAAAAAGTTCTGCTTTTCGAAAAAATAAGAATTTCATAGAAATGTCTTAGATCAGATATACAGGGTGCTCATAAATTAAAAAAACATGAAAATACTCAAGAGGGAAATACCATTATTTATTATTTTACACAACATTTTTATAAAACAATTTTTTTTATAACCTAAAATAAAGTCCTAATACAAATTTTAAAACCAAAATTTCAATTTTGACTTTTACTGTACACAATACGAATAGTTTGTTATTTCTTCTCTTATGCGCTCTTTTAATATCATGTGGCATATCATTTGAATAAACCTTTTAGGAAAAAAGTCAAGGGGCGTAAGGTCAGGTGGTCTACCAGGATAATGGGCCAAATCTTCCTATCCACCTTTCACATTTTCTCAGCAAGGCTGTAAAATGAGCAGGACAACAGTCCTGTTGCCAAAACAGGTTATTGCGTATTCTCAAGTATTTCAAAATTCTAAACCAAATGTTTCCAAAATGTTTTGGCAACAGGACGGCTGTCCTGCTCACAGGAAGATTTGGCCCAATCCTAACCTTAGATCTCTTGTCTTTTTTTCTCCAAGCTGCCCTAAAACAAAACATTTATTCAAATGGTTTGCCACATGATAGGGAAGTATTGAAAGGGCACATATGACAAGCAATACATGAACTGAATGAGCGGCTAACTATTCGAAAAATGTATTAAGTTAGCGGAAAAATGTGTTGAGGTGGGAGGTAGAGGTAGAGTAAATGTTAAATTTTGATTTTAAAGTTTGTATTGGGACTCTATTTGAAGTTATAAACAGATTTGTTTTATAAAAAATGTTGTATACAATGGTTGTATATAATAGCACTCTTCTCTTGAGTATTTTCTTGTTTTCTTAATTTATGAGCACCCTGTATATCTGATCTAAGACGTTTCTATGGGAATCTCATCTTTTCAGGAAGCAGAACTTTTTATAAAGAGTGACATTTTTTGATAAAGTCAAAAACAAAAGAGTTTCTCCTCTTGTTAACTCCATCCGTGGACACACTGTATATAGTTAAGATTATTAAATTAGTACATATTGTTAAAGACTGTTACAAGAATCTTGTAAGAAAATGTCTATTAAATTGATTAGGTTTTAAGCTTTTTTATGACTTATAATTGTTTTGTCTTAGTTTTTGTATGTATATATAACTTTATCACAAAAAGGCATAAGAATCTAATATATGTATATAAGATTATTTTGCCTTTGTACCTAGGAATGTTATTGTTTTTACAAAACAGCTGCAGTTATCCTCTAATGTACATTAGAGCTATTTCATAATCTTATAGGATGGTAATAGATTTTGAAACAAAAGTGGAAAATATATCTAAATTCAGATTGAACAAAAAAACTTAAACAAAAGAAGATTTTAAATGCTTTCAAATGCCTTCATGCAATGCATTTTTTAACAGTACTAATTTTCATTCTCTTTCATAGACAAAAGAATCTAATGCATAGATTGTTGGTCTAAACTAAGGCTAAACAGTCTAATGTACAATAAGTTTTTCGTAAATATTAATCCCATCAAAGACAAAACGATCTAAAGTACATTAAACTGTTTTTCCGTTGAAATTGCTTACAAAATATGTTCATTAGACTCTTTTGCTTTGGAATGGCCGGCAAGATTATAAACAATAGACTGTTTTTTCAATTTTCTAATTTTAAAACCCCTAATCCTAGGAATACCGTTTTTGCACCAAAACATAGATCGGCTTCTGCACATTATATTTATTTAAAAATATTAAAATAGATAATTTTGTGATTAGACTCTTTCGCCTTTGCAGGGCAGGCTTTGTATATTGTAATGCAACCCAGTCCAGTTGATCGAAGACCTTCCCGCGGCACAGCGCCGGGTCCACGCGCCGGTCGATACCGCCCCCGTCCGCGGCACACGGCCGCCGCCAGTACGCACGTGACCGCGCCGCACGCCGGACCCCTCGTCGCTGTCCGTTTCCGTCCGTCGCCGCCGGGTGCCATGGAGAAGATGCCCAGCCGCCCCAGCCATGCTGAGCGGCGCGGGTGATGCGTCCGCCCGCAGGCTGCGCCGCCAGCACGGCTTCCAGCTGCCGCTGCACCCGCTGCAGCTGTCCGGCTGGCTAGTCCTGGCCGCCCTCTCCGGCGGGGCTTTCTTGGTGCTGGTGCCGGCGTTGCCGCTGCCCGCCCAGCCCGCAGTGCTTGCCGCCCTCTCCGTGCTGCTGCTGCTGCACCTGGCCGCCCACCTGGGGGCGGCCCTGCTCGACCCCGCCGAAGCCGCGCTGCGATCGAGGCCGCCCGAGCCTGTGCCGCAGCTCGACAGGTAGGGATTCATCTCTGCATAAGCTTCACCTCTCTCTTGCTGCAATTTTATGTCATTTCTGTATTTTTTTTTCTTGTAATGCCCGGTTCACACTTGCTATATAACACTGCTATATAACAAAGTTAAACAACACATTACATCTTTTTGAATAAAATGTAGCAAATTTCGCTGCTATATGATATGCTAGATTTATCTATCTCTAGAGTGAAGTAAAGAACAGACCTGTAAAGTAATCAACAAAGCAGAATAATGAGGTAATCGAAGTCCCTTGTTCAAAAACAAGGCAAATCTTTTTTTTTACTGTCTTCAAAAATGATGAAGCACGCCGCTGCTGCAATAAGAGCGTCTTTTTCTCACACAGTGTGGATGCAGCCGGGTTTTCACCATCTGGCTTGTAACTTTGTTATATAGCATGTTAATGTGAACCCTGCTTAAGTGAAGAAATTTATAACAGATTTTAAACAGGATAAATCTTATAGAATATTATAATTTATTTAAATCCAAATTTAAAAATTAAGATGGGGCAAAATAATGTTCTATTATTTTTGCTGTACTATAAATTACAAATTAAATTTACAGGGTGACAAAATAACAAAAAAAAAAAACAACGAAAACGTATACAATAGAATACAAATAAGTGCTTTCCCACAATAGAACCAAATTTTGTCAAAGCCTGTAAATTTTAATATTATTACTTCTTACTTCACCTAACTTACTGCAACTTTAGCATTGCTCTTTTGTATATTTTTCTTGGAGAAAATTTATAACAGGTTTTAAACAGGGTAAATCTTATAGAATTTATGTGATAACTACTAAGATGAGGCAAAATAGTATTTTATTATTTTTTCCATACTGTAAATTAACAAATTAAATTTACGCTCTGACAAAAAAAAACCAATACTAATAGAATAGAATACAAATAAGTGCTTTCCCACAATAGAGCCAAATTTTGTCTAGGTCTCAAAATTTTAATATTTATTACTTACAACTTCAAATTCAATTTTGACTTGATCGTCTTGTATCTTTAAGTTTCCGACACTTTTTCTCTTCTTACTTTGACAATTTCTGTAAACAGGTAAATTTTGAACTATGCCATTCGAATATTTTATATAGTTACGTAATTCAAAACAGACTTTGTAAATGATTGCCAATAACATTTTTAACGAGGTAATTAATTTCCTGCTTGTCGTTCATGTTATAGGCACTGATTTTTTTTATCGATTAAAAAAAAATAATTTGTCATGCAGTAATTGCTTTCAAATTGTCACCATAGGCACATTCCTTCGTCATTAAGGTTTTATATAGCACTGAACATATTAAGAAATTACGGTTTTAAATTAGGCACTATCTCAGTTCAGTTATTTTTGTTTTATATAATTCTCTTTTTTCTGAAGCTATTTATTTGTGGCATAATTCTAATTTTTCTTTAGTTTGATGATTAATTGAATAAACCCTTGCAAAATACCTAACTAAACTAAAGAATAATTCTCTTTTCTTTAGGTCATAATATTTCAGTAGGTACTTTAATTGATGGAATTTTGGACAAGCGACAAATACATGGTAAAGCCACGTGATTTGATGGGCGTGGCAAGCCAATAAATAATGCGGATATGAATAAGTATGACATGAGGGAGCGGAAGGGTGTTTCTGTCACCTTATTATTATATATTATTTTTGTACTAAAAAAATCTACAAAAGTATAATCAAATGGGATGGGCGTTTTTGAGGTAGAGAAATGTCGAAAAATGAAACACAGTGATGTTTTGTTTATCCACTTTTACTATTTAAATTCTCATACACACGCACACATTAATTTGCTATTGTCACCCCACATTTTAACTATTTTTACATACTTATAAACAATATTCAGGAGCGTATGCTGTGGTCAAAAATAAAAAAAAATTTGTTATATAAATGTAGGGTCTTAGGACAGCCATTGTCCAGCTACGCGTCAAAAATTAAAAAAAAATCACTTTTCAATTTGTAAACCGCTTGAGATAAATTAACCGAATTCGGTGTGCGTATTTAGTATAAGATATGATATTTGATATGAAGTGCATTTTTACAGTTAGGTACTTAAATTAGTTAAACGTATTGTCACGGATTTCCCAATCCCACTTTTTCTTTTACCAGAGAAACAATCCGTTAATTAATCACTTGTTTTTATTAACTACTCTGTACACTACTGAATACTAATTACAACTAACTAAGCACTATTTAAATAATCACTATCTAAATCGCTCTGAATCTCCAGGAATTACCAACTAAACTGCAATTCAAGACTGTAATTCAATAGGACTGACTAACTCGGCCATTTATTCTTCTTTTATAGACCCAACGAATATTCCGAGTATATTCTAGCTAGCATCTCTAGATCCATGTCTGATTCTCGTCGATTCCCAATTTTTCCAGTTGTGCCTCGATACACGGCATTATTTGTTTGTTTACCAGAATCGCGTAGGGGCGATCGGGGCAATCTCGCATTTCGCGATACCACAGTCGTCGAATTGGGTGCGAGCGGGGCAAATTCCGTGACAGTATCATCTTATTTAATATTGTGTACTGTCAAATTAAGTTATTTTTAAAAAAAGATTAAGTTATAGTAGTGGCTTATGCATATTCAAATGCTGAAATAACCAATACGGTTTACATTTACGGCCTTGCAGATGAAAATGGTACTGAAGAATTTAGATGGAAAGATTTCCAAATCCTCCAACTCCAAATCCAAGATTGTTCAGAAATGTTTTTCAACATCTTTCGGAGTCAGGCTCATTTCAGAAAGGTCCAATTTAGTCGCGTCAAATTAGCATTTCACTTGTAACTTTTTGCGGAGAGGTCCAATTGAGATGCGGTTTTCTGCAAAATGTTCAACGAATTTTTTATAACAAAAGGTACATCTAACCTCTGTACGCTCACAAATTTTTAATTTTTTATTTAACAAATGACTCATATTTGTTGAACATATGGCAAATGTCACACACGATTCAACGAAAATGTCTGGAAAATGTTCTCTCGGGGGTTTTCGAGGTCCCTCTTTATCACTTTGGTGTTACCTTTATTATTTATTGCTAAATTGTTGTAACTGGGCTATTTAACTCCTTAAAAACTCCACCCCCGAAATCACTAGAGAACCACTAGAAATCGTTAGAGAACCAGATTTTTTTGCAATAACTCTTGTTACAACAAGGTTAACTTTGACCACCCGATATGGACCTTTTTATGTTTGGGAAAATCTCAAGACAAGTATAAAGAAACAAAAAGTGAAGATAATACAATGGCGCATATGATCATCTAGTAATTTTTTATTTCATATCTTCCATCATATTAAATACGCACTCCAAATTTGAATAAATTATCTCAAGTGGTTTAGAAATTGAAACTTAAAAACTGTTTTTTTTTTAATTTTTGGCTGTACCTGGACAATGGCTGTCTTAAGGCCGCATAACAAAAAACTCTTATTTTTGACCACAGAATATGCCCCTCTTCTTAAGAAACACCAGTGCCAGTGTCCTTTTTTGCGCTTGTACAGAGTGTCCGGGACCCATCTTAAACAGAGCTTCTTGTGATAAAATAGCACCGATTTAGGCAAACTTAGCTTAGTCCAAAAGTGCAACGTTTAGAACTTACAGAGCTTAAAAAATAAATTGTGTTCTTGTTATGGGCATAATAAAGAAAGGAAACGTCCAATCATGTTAAAATTTGATACATTTATGTTTTAGATAAGTATAAGCATTGCGATGGAGTAAGTAGTGTTGCACATCGTAGAGGCTGCTCTTGGCAGTTTTTTTTGTAACTCATTTTTATCATATCTTTTTTGTTGGTCCTATTCTGATATGCTTGTAATTTATATCTGTTCCTATGTTGATATAATGCACCGTTTTCAGTAAAAACGCATTTGAAAAGTTCCGCACATTAAAATAGTTGCCTAAAACAAGAAAACAATGTTATTTCTTTGAAGCTCCGTAACTTCTAAACGAGGCACTTTTGGACTAAACTAAGTCGCTTCTATTTGATCATAGGAAGCTATGTTTAAACTGGGTCCATTAGTTTCCAGACACCCTGTATATGACGGCATGTGGTCTCTTTCGTTGCAGAGCCAAGCACCAGCACGTCATCGAGGCAGGTGAGTGCCACCTGTGCCGCATCCCGACTACAGGCCCCCGCACCAAGCACTGCAGCGCGTGCAACAAGTGCGTGGCCAGCTTCGATCACCACTGCAAGTGGCTGAACCACTGCGTCGGCGGCCGCAACTACGCGCTCTTCCTCATGTGCGTCTCCACGGCGGTGGTGGCCGCCGCGCTCGTCGCGGCGCTCGCCGTCGCCGAGCTGGCGCTTCACCACTCCTACTGGGGGGCCTCCTCGGAAGCCGCCAGCGAAAGGAAGGTGAGTTAAGGACCACAAGTGACCAAAATAGAACTATACTAGACGGCCGAAAATCTAGACAGTGACTCATGTTATAAACATGCTCACAATGTATGCAGTGTTGCCACTCGTCACATTTTTTAAGTACTAAAAAATTGAAATGAGTAATAAATTTGATTGTCCGAGTAATAAATTTCTCTCATCAAATATCTTTTTTAAATTAATATATTGGGTATAATTTAGGTAGTAGTTAAAAAGTGTTTGTATTAAAAAAAATGCAACTCCCTATTTTCGAGGGTGATGAACACGTATCTATAATTGGTTTTGTGTGCTTGGGTTTAGTTTTTGAAGAAACAAAATTGTAACCTCTATGTATACTTTAGGTATATTAGGTTGAAGTTGCAATATAACAGCTCTGCTATCTTCATTTCATGGCGTCACACTGTTGTCAAAATAAATAGCCTACCTAATATAAATCTTTTCGAAAACTACACTCGAGTGCACAAATCGAATTTTAAATTTGTTTGTTCAGTATCCTTAAAGATAAGAGGGTAGGACTAAACTAACTACTCTACATTTTGCACAGAGTAATAAATTTTAATCAGTAAATAATACGGTAATAAATGATGGAAAGTAATAAATCTATAGTAATGACAGTGACAACATTGAGCAGAAAGAAAAATACATGCAGTCCGTATATTATTCCTATAAAATTGTGTGCGCATATCTCTGAGACCATACCCGATTACACAGCTTCCGCTGCAGTAAGTACGTATGCGCCACAGTTTTCCATTGGTTGTGACGAATTGACGGATCTACCTGTTCCATTTCCAGCGCTATCATGGGCGGGTATATCGTTCGGGCGGGCAAACTTTTTTTGGGTAATTTAATCATGAATGTAATTGAATGCAGAATAATTCATGCTCTACAGCGTATTCTCAAAATCGTCCTAATTTAACAAGTGAGGAATATGGGATGATGACATGTATGAAAAGTATAGGGCGTGAGGTCAAAGTATGAGTGTAAGTGATGTTAAAATATGTATTTCATTAACAAAAATATACGTGAGTAGCATATATGTATGGTGTAGTGCAAATAAAAAAGTGGTAAAGAAGTACAAGATGAAACTTTGCCTAGAATATATACAAGAGTGATTTTGCCAATTATGCGTGACGAAAAGAGCATACTGACAGAAAAAGACAAAATAGTGATATGGCGAAGAAACCATTTAAAATAGAATATATTAAATTTTGACGAAACATGGATGCACGAAGGTCATACTGAAACCGGTACGATTTGATATAATAAGTGTTAATGTGTGACCGTTATAGTGACAGTGCTAGTAACCAATAGTGAATAGTGTATATGTATTCTAAAGCCTTTTTTTCCTTTTGAATGCAGAATTCAACAATATTTGCGAGATTTATTTAACGGTGGGAAAATCTCTACTTGTAACAAATTTTGTCAACTATAACATTTTCTATCATTTTCATCATGAAACTGCCATGGTAGAAGCTCAAAACAAATTTATTAAAAGTGGCGCCATAAATAATTAAACAAAAGTTGCAAAATTCATGCAAAAATCTGTGAATTTCGCGTTCATGAGGACAAGTCTTAAGTGTGATATCCGCGGAGTGCGCATCCAAAAGGACGGCATTCTAATTTGTAGCGAGGATGGCACAGGGGGCACACAAAGTAAATTGTTAATCTGTTAAGTTCAGTCGACGTCAACTTATTTTTGATAATTTTGTGTGCTTTGAAGTTTTTCTAACTGGCACGCTTAGGCAATCGTTGTCCCAACCTTTTAGGGACACCCTGTGTATTATTTGTGCTTTGTTCGTGCAATACACAAATCAGTTTCCAATGGTACAGTTTAATTGTAATACCCGCTCACAATCGGAATTTCAAGAATCCATCAATAAACCTTTACGCTAAATTTTAAGCTGCTTGCAGGCGATGAAGCTTTTATTAAAAGAAATAAAAACAGATACGACCGTCATTAATCAAACTAACGATACTCCGGGGGTAATAACCCGAAAAACATACGGCGCGACCTTGTGAATTAGTTTCCACCCTCCGTTTGGAGAAAAGGGGTGAGGATCCGAGATGGGGTAAACGCATTTGTGTCAAGTGGAGCAGGCGTAGCTATAGTAACTGGAAGACTGACCTCTGGAAATAACTTTTCGCGCGATTTATTGAATGTATGTATTTAGGCGTCGACATTGAATATCACGGAAAATCAATTTTTGTGAAAGAGCAACGCTCTTACTTGGAATATGCAAGGCGTTTCCAAAAGAGATGGATCGAACCATAGAAATCATAAAATATATAGAACGAGAGAAGCCTTACATTAGTCACTCAAAAATGGTCAGACTATGGAAGAACTTACTGTACACTGTCGGTAATACCAAAGTTTACTGAATAAATATAAGTTATGCCACTCTCTGTCGGTGCTTTGATGTTTCCAGATTAAAGCCGTACCGCCGCACGTAAATACTGTCGCAAAAAATGGTACGAGGGTAAAGTAGTTTCTTTCCAATTGGGAAATATTTATATACGAGAGATATTCCAAAAGTGTAATGTAAGGTTGCTTATTGTATAAATAAAATATTTGTAATGTAATAAATATTATAAAACGGTTATAAGTGAATGGATAAAAGTTTTGTTAGTTAATCTTGTAAGTCGTATATATTCACTTGTAAATTTTAAAATAAAATATATACGTACTCTGCTATATAAAAAATAATGTAGCCATGAGGATAATAAAATGTTTATTTAAATATCGAAAAAACAATATATATTATTTTAAAACTAAAATAGAAAATAATATAATCTATATAGGGTGAACCTTAAATAAGTACAAATATTTTAACCAGCAGTATACTTCACTGTGTAGAACACATAATTAATAGTTTTTTTCCAAAACAATCAGAAGTAAAAAAGTGAAATTTTAAATAAATTTTTTATTTTTTCTGTAGAAAACTTGTTGAGGACCGCTGCTTTCATACATTTATGAGTCATAGCACTGCAGAGATTGAACGTGTGGTTTACAGTGTTGCCAGTGTTACACAAATGTCTTTGCTTTTCTTGATATTAAACGCATACGTCAAGCTGCTATTTTGTTATTTAATATTGTGTGTACCTCTATTTTTAAAATTTGTTTTACCGATTAAAGTACAAAGTCACTTTATGGCTCTGGATTCGAAATAAATGGTTAATACTCATTTGGGGTTATGTGGCGAAAATTAAATTTAATATGCTGTGTGAAAATCATAGTTTTTCGTTATTCTTCATAAAATAACTTAAGGAAATTGTGTCTTGTGTCTCTTTCTAACAGTGTACAATGACATTTAACTTGTGAAATGTGGATTATTGATTAAATAGTTAATTTTTTAACAAACAGGTAAGCTTGTGTGCACGTTTATGTATAATTTTTGAACATTGAACATAGTAATATCACGTAATATCTTTCTAGATACTTTATGGTAGTATGTATTTAATTTGCGGAAATTAATTTTTAATCGTTTATAGTAAGGTCAGTTAAGTAGTTAAAATTTATGTTAATAATACTGCGTATCATACTACATACCCAACTTTACTGTACTTATGCTTCAAACAAGTATTTTTAAAATACAATTTAACCGTATTACTTTACTAAAGGAAACTTAATATTTATATTAGAGGAAATATGGCAACCTCGCAACAAAACATATGGTTCATTAGGTTGGTTATGAGAGCGGTCCTCAAAATGTGGGTATTTTAAAAAAAAATTACTCGAATGAAAACCCAATGTATAAGTATGTCCAGGCCATTTTTTAGTACTTAATATAATTTCAGTGATTTGGGTATTTCTATACGTATATTAATTAATTTGAGACAAATTATTTTAATTTATTTAAAGATGTTACTGTACATACCATTTTTATTATACATTGTTCGTGCACAGGTACCACTTAGAATCGGTGTACCAGTTTGAACTTCAGCATCTTGTAATTTTGGCGTCAAATAGTTTTGGTATTATCAGAAACTCTGCTTGAACCAAAAATGGTTGAGTGTAAAACTTATATGACACAATTAAGTACCTACTTGCATAATTATTGCATATTACACTTTTTTAATAAATACCGGTACACAAAACTTACTTGTTGGTTCATACAAAAACAATGTTTGATGTTTCATTTGAAAAATGTTTGCTTCAAATTCTAATTTTTTTATAGCTTTGATCAGGACAATCTTTCAAATGAAGATTCTAATTTTTATCTTTATATTAGTTGATGAAATATACAATACATACCTTGAACAACGGAAAAAGGAAAAACCACGTTTTGAAAGACAATTATTCACAGTACAATATATCACGGGCATTTTTAGAAGAAAAATTAAATAAAATAAACACTAACAGATATTCAAGGTTTTTTGTCTCACACTATTTCGATCGCACTCAACACGTTACAGCTCTAGCGTCGGTCACCGTGTAGGATCTTGGGTACCGAACGGTCCCCGAGACGGGTGAGGAGAGCGGAATTGGTAATAC
Organism: Monochamus alternatus; assembly: GCA_037114965.1. Taxonomy (NCBI): domain Eukaryota; kingdom Metazoa; phylum Arthropoda; class Insecta; order Coleoptera; family Cerambycidae; genus Monochamus; species Monochamus alternatus. Next base: position 3,244,073 of record CM073426.1, on the reverse strand, counting down.
TGTATTTTAATCCGATCGTACAATTGAAACCAAAACGGTATTTGTAATTAGACTATATAAATGATATGTTTCTACGAATTGGATGTAAATTTGTCATATTTTGAAATTCCCAAAGTTACCGCAATATTACCAGACTCGTTACCTCTTTTGGCGTTCCATACAGGAAGTCATTAATAATGGTACATACCTTAAGGGCAGATTGTTAACGTTAAAAGAAAGCGATTGAGGCCAACATGCCTTATTCAATTGTTATTCTTTTTCATTCTAAAGTTGAGAAAATGTTTTCGATTTTTTGCTATATTTTAAGAATGTGTGGACCGATTGTTTTTACACTTTTGAATTTTTATTAAGAAACTATTGAAATACCTTCAATTCTAAATAGAAAAGGTATACCTGTTACAAATCGATAAACTCAATAGTTTTTGAGAAACAGAAAATTTAAGTGTTTGAGATTCAGCGGGAAGTAAATTAGGGAGATATCAAAACCGAGTTAACAACACAACTGAACATTTATAAAAGATTCTCGAAGTGTCTTAGCCTCTTATTTAAATTTTGTCTGACGTTAAATAAAGTTCTATGTTACTTGATAATATTAACCGATTCTTGAATCTTTTCCACAGTTCTTGACTATTAATAATATCTTTGTAAACTAAAGATTTAATATAGCCCCAAAAGTAAAAATCCAGCAGATTTAAATCAGGGCTACGTACAGGCCAAGAAACTCCAATCATACGGTGCGGAAAATTTCTATTAAGATATTCTCTTACTCGTCGGGGGTAATGTGCAGGTGCACCATCATGCAAAAAACAGAACTTCTGCCGTAAATTTAAGGGACTACCTTCAAGAAACCGTGGCAAGTCATTAATTAGAAAATTTAAATAATTTTCTCCATTAAGTGGACGTGGTAGTACAAATGGCCCCACAATATTATCGGCGTGAATTCCACACCAAATATTGATGATAACTCTTGCTGAAAATGTACTTCTCTTAGCAGATGAGGATCTTCTAGTTTCTACTTTGGAAAAAATAATTTTCTAATTTAATTCCCGCCGAATCTGAAAACCTTAAACTGTTTCTCGAAAACGGTTGAGTTGAACAAATGAATGGCCCTAGGAATATTCTATCAGCTCTAGTAATATCGATATGTATTTTTGAAAGATCCTGTATATTTAAGGTACGATTTTGGATGTAATATAACTATTGAATTGGTGTAAGCAGAAATGACACATTTGAATTTTTGCTTAAAACCGACTTATTACAGAAAATAAGTATAGGTCATCGCACTATCATACTATTAACAAACATCATATTATGCCCCCTATTCACTGTAGCAAATGATGACCTGTTTAGATCAGACATGGGCAAACTTTTTAAGGGGAGGGCCAGATAAAATAAAAAATTATCTAGGAGGGCCTACAGACAATTCTACTAAGCCACTATGCCTGCGCGAGGTTGCGTGCAAACTCAGTTAATTATTAGAGGCGATAATACCGTACTTAAAATGCTATAAGAAGGAAACCGTCATTCTATTTAAATTTAAATAGTAAAAGTGAATAAACAAAACATTAATAATTTTAATTTTGATATTACTTTTGCTCTATGTGTTTTATTTTCCGAGATTTCTGTACCTAATAACACTACAAATTTGATCATTATACGGCGAGAAATACGGCGACCTTAAAACATCTCGTACATGACGATGTTTATTACACCAAGTCTGACGCGCTTCCCGATAGCCAAATTCTGGGTCAGATCAGAACTTGGCCGAACTCTAACTCGGAAAGTTTTATTGGGTTTCGGTGTTCGTGGGGCAATTTATGTCCCGAGGGGTCGTTCCAATCCAGTAAAAGTTGGCACAAGTATTTGTCAAGATAGGAGACCGCATATTAATTCATTTTGACTCGACCAAAAGGTAGTTGAAGGTGAAAGAAAAAACTTTAATTGATCGTTTGTAAAAGTTACCAATTGGTTACCAAAGTCAAGTCAAGTTAAGTGATCTGTCCTTAAGGTTACTTAAAAATCGGATGCTTCTATCAGTCTTAACCTCAACATATCCAATTATTAGTTCAAGCTAAAACAATTTAAATAACGTTTTAAAAAAAAATAACTTATTATTTAGATATTAACTTATACAAAATTTAAATTTTTATCTAGAGAGCGACTCATGTTATAAAGTCGCTCACCCGTATATTTGTCCTATAAAATCGTGTGCCGCATATCTCTGAGAGCATATCCGACTACACAGCTTCTGCTGCAGCAAATACGCTCCAGATCGAAGAAGTTACCCTTCTATTGGTTGTGACAAATTGACGGATCCACCTGCTCCATTTCCAGCGCTATCATGGGCGCGTATATCTTTCGGACGGGCAAAATTTCCGGTATATCTTTCCCTTAATTTAATTATGTATGTGATTTTGTATTATTAAAAATGAATAATAATTCAAGCTCACGAGTGAATGGAACCTCATCAGTGAACAAAATGTATTTGTAAAATGTATGGTTTGCGTTTATCTAATTGCAAAAATGCATCTGCAAATCATTATCACCGTCCTGAAGATGCTGGACCGCTGGTTTTAAACCATTTTTGTGAATGACTTCCCATACCGTAGTTTGATTAATTTGGAGACGGGTTGCAATGCGCCTTCTACTTACATCGGGCCTACGTTCTATCATATTTAGAATTTTTTCTTCTAGACCAGGACCAGTTTGCCTCTCAGTTGTAATTTTGACACTGGGAAGCATTCCAGTTTCACGTGCATTGTTGAAGACTATATGGAATACATTTTTATCTAGAACTCTTCTGTTCGGGAAGCGACGTGGATATTCAGCAACTGCACGATTAGATGCTACCGTTGCAATACCAATAATAAAAATAATATCATCATATATCATCTAGATAACTAAATGTGGCAGGCATTATAAAATTATGTGTGTACAATACTAACTAAACAAACGCACATGTAAAAATAAATGCGACAGTTATAAAATAAGCGTTTAAATCACAAACGTCAAAATAAATGTGACAATTAGTAATCACTGTGAGTTTGGTTTAGAATGCATGACCTACTCAAAATAAAATATCAAATAATAACAGCTTCCGCAAAAATAGCAATAAAATATTTTCATTGCTATCTCAGTAACCGTTGATATTCGACCATATGTTTATTAGACTTTTTTGTTCACTTTTGCCCCCTAAACACCCTTTCGAATATTGGGGGTTTCTCCCAATCACCCTGTATATTTATCGTCCCATTTTTGTAAACATTTTGGAAATAAAATTCTTGTAAAAATTTGCTTAGCTTTTAAGCTAAATGTACGTCAAAGCTTTGCTATTTAAAAAAAATCTTAGGTTCGTACTCCTGTGTGACTTTATCTTAGATATTTTTTGATACATTAGCAGCATTAGCATACACAGAAAGCAGCAATAACAACTTTTCTGTTACTAACTGCCCAGATGGTTATGTTTTCGTTAGGGAACATGGCAAACTTAGATTACTTACATTTTCGCCTCCTGTTGTAACGAATTACGCGATTTATATGTTAAGTAGTCCAAAGAAGTCCCATTTTCCTTTTCATGTGACAGGCAGCTGCCTGTGTTCGGGCGAATTGCGTGTTACATTTTTCTGGCACATTTGCATACCTTTCCATACGTAGTTTATTGATTTTAAACAAACAAGCTATCTATTAATTAACGAAATTAAGCGGATAAGGGTGCGCTGTTTTCATTAGTGCCACGTGGAATGTGATGTATAGATTATGTAATGGATATGGCTGAAATTCTACCGTTTGAAATGTTTAAGAACCATCCCAAGAATGTTGTGAACGCTGTAATAAACGTTTGTACGAGTTATACTATTTAGTTTTATTATAGTTTATTTATTGACTCACCACCGCAAAATACGTTCAGTAGTTTTACAAGTTAAATAAATAAAATATGAAACAATTTTAAAAATATCCTTTACAACCATATTAAAATTGTACAAGTTGTACTGCTTTACTATCTGCTTTACAACTATATTACTCGCATATGTTTACATATAACTGTACAATAACTACAAATTCTAGTTATATATTTTACTTTACATGTGTTTTCAAATATAGTTTGAGAAACTCTTCTATAACTAAATCTTAAATAAATTTTGATTTTGTATAGTCTATATAGCAGGTTTCAATCTGTGCTACTTAAATAAGAATTACTTGGAATCATCACCTCAATTCAACGACTTAAAACGATGTTTTTCACTTACAATAATTATAATATTGTTTTCGTAAAATCGTTACATAATAGCGCCATTTCGACTGTCACTTCAGGCACATGTGCTTAAAACAATCCTTTTTACGCACATGTGCTTAAAAGTAAAATAACTGAATTTTAAATTATTTATTTATTAATATTATTAATATTAATAACACAATCTATCAAATCGGATAATTGGACATTAGGTGAACATATATTTTTTTCTCCACTTCATATAACTTCAATGTTGAAAGAAGATAACAGCTGCATCCTTTCCTTTCACCCCGAGAATTTCCCTTACTATCGCCTGCTTATTTTCTATGGAATTTTCTATGCACCCCTCGCCGAACGCCAACCTCTGTCTCTTGAGCATCGATATGTTGGCTGCAATCTGCAAGGAAGGTTGCAGAACATCGTCTAAAACAGTGCTCAGTATATTCAGTAACATTGGGTAATCTAAGAAATTCTATATCTCTCTCTGGTATTGTAAATAATCTAGGAACATTAGTTTTGGTATTGAGAACAGTCACTTAATGTTAATAAATTAATTCTTTCCTCCTAAAGGTCTAAAAATACCAACAATTAAGACAACTTTTTGGAATAAGTATATCATCTGCCTCTTTGATAAACCTTTCAACCTGTTCCTTGGAAATATTCTGGATTTTCTGGATATACACGGTGAACCTTAAATAAGTACAAATATTTTAACCAGCAGTATAGTTCACTGTGTAGAACATATAATTAATAGTTTTTTTTTTACAAAAAAATCAGAAATAAAAAAGTGAAATATTAAATAAATTTTGTAATTTTTCTGTAGAAAACTTGTTGAGGACCGCTGACTTTCATACATTTATGAGTCATAACACTGCAGATTGAACGTGTGGTTCACAGTGTTGCCAGTGTTACACAAATGTCTTTGCTCTTCTTGATATTAAACGCATACTTCAAGCTGCTATTTTTAAAATTTGTTTCACTGATTAAAGTGCGAAGTCACTTTATGGTTCTGGATTCGAAATGGTTAATACTGACTCATTTGGGGTTATGTGGCGAAAATTAAATTTAATATGCTGTGTGAAAATCATAGTTTTTCGTTATTCTTCATAAAATAACTTAAGGAAATTGTGTCTTGTGTCTCTTTCTAACAGTGTACAATGACATTTAACTTGTGAAATGTGGATTACTGATTAAATAGTTAATTTTTTAACAACCAGGTAAGTTTGTGTGCACGTTTATGTATAATTTTTGAACATTGAACATAGTAATATCCCGTAATATCTTCCTAAATACTTTATGGTAGTATGTATTTAACTTGCGGAAATTCATTTTTAATCGTTTATAGTAAGGTCAGTTAAGCAGTTAAAATTTATGTTAATAATACTGCGTATCATACTACATACCCAACTTTACTGTACTTATGCTTCAAACAAGTATTTTTAAAATAGAATTTAACCGTATTACTTTATTGTTACGTTAAAGGAAACTTAATATTTATATTAGAGGAGATATGGCAACCTCGCAACAAATCATATGGTTCATTGGTTGGTTATGACAGCGGTCCTCAAAATGTGGGTATTTAATTTTATTTTTTTGCTTACATTGGTCTGATCTATATGACGAACTACACCAGCAGTTAAAATATTTGTACTTATTTAAGGTTCGCCCTGTATATCCACTTGATTTCCGAAGGAAGAAATAACATTAATATAATTACTAATATCCATATTATTATTCAAATAAGTTTCTTACTCCATAATGTAGAGGGTAACTATTTGCAAAGTACAACTGCATTCCTTTTCATTCTTCAGGACCACCCACCGTCCGAGACCAACTCCACCGCTCCATTACCACCGTCCTCGCTACCTTCAAGCGACGCCGCCTTTTTGGCAGTTGTGGCAGCCCTCGGACTGCTAGCAGCAGTCACAGCAGGTTTACTGCTTCATCTCTGCTTCTTTCACATCTACATCTCCTTTCTGGGCCTCACCACTTACGAATACATCCGGCAACAGCGTCAAAGCCAAGTGCAATCGCCCGTGCCTGCTCCAAACAGAGAAGAGGAAGAAGAAGGGACGGTCAACGCCAACTCGACGCTACGCCATCGGCCAGTGAATCTCCATTGTGGAGAGGAAAGGTGAGGCTATTTTCTAACTAGGGTGTCCTTCATCATAGAGCCCAACAGTATTTATTACTATAATTATAGGTCACGGACCACTCTGTTCACTTGTACCATCCTGGAGGAGACGTTCTCTAATTGCTCTTCGGCTGCTGAGCCAACCCCTACGCCGCCAAGCACCCCCCAGGATTGTCAGCTGTGCGTGTTAACTAATAATTCGGTAGCGCCGGAGTCTAAAGCACCACCACAGCCGAAGAAGCTCCGAAAGAAGTGGAACTGTTGTGTATCGGTACCAGACAGTCCAGACGATCCTCACAGTCCCTCAGAACCGAGGTGTCTCATGTCCCTCTGTAAGCATAAGGTGAAGAGCAAAAATATGCCTGCGTTAGAGGGTCGACCCCATAGGACGCACGGGCACTGGTCCAGCGCCAAGCTGAGGATGCTGTTTAGGATTTTAGGTGAGTCAGGCCATGGACGCCAATTCAATTTGGCGCCCATCGTGGGGCTAACTATTCTGAGTAAACTATCATTATATGTACCTACAAAAGCTATTACGAACAAAATGTAACAGCATTTAAAAAAATAATTTTATTAATGAAATAATCAAATCAAAATCGTGGATTTGATGAGGTAGTAAAAATAATTTGATGACTACGTGAGGTTTTTGGCAAGCGTCCGCACCTATTTACATAAATAATCTATCAAAATCAACTACGAACTATTGCGTGTTATAGATAAATGATCTAAGAATGCTAAACATGCTAAGTGCTGGAAATATATTATTTGTTGTGTATTAGCGTTCAAATTAGTCAATTAAATTAACTGTTTCGACAAGAAATGCAAACAATGCCACGACCTGTAGGTATTAATAGTACGTATACGATTCCAACAAACACATTTATTAGTTTCAATGGAAAATAAACCGGTGTAAAAAGAACTATTTTTGCCTCTTAATGTTACAGAAGCGTTACTGGAACACAAACTGTTTGTCCAGGTCAGACAAGCCTTTTAATGAATTTACCCCTGTTTATGCATGTTGCACGATATAGCCACTCCTATATTTCCTGTAAAAGCTAGTTTTACAAATGCCGCTAAATGTGCACGTTAATCATGAAATCTAATACAGTTACATGTTCAACAATAATTGCAAGTGCACAAAATCATGTACGCCAACCCGCATCGTTTACAAAGGGGATCGATATCTATTTAGCACAGGGCATTGCCAAATTGATATTAAATACAAATTTAGTCTGCAAATGGTACAATGTTTTCGCCTAATATTTTATTTATTTTACTTTACACCATTCAACAGGCGTATGCCCAATTACAGAATGAGAATCACATACAAAACAAAACAAAAATACAAAGAAAAAACAGTAAAAATAACGAACAAACAATACCCGTATGTAGGAAAAAAGAAAGAAAAATACTAAACAGATACAAAATACAGAAACCATAAAAAAAGTAATACTTGCAATTAAGATCCACAAAATTGTAATAATAATTAACATCAGAAATAGCATCGGATTAAAATAACATCATAGTGCTATTTGTTTCGAGCTTGCAAGAGAAAACTGAAATATACCAACCGATGACTAAGTTGTAACAAGTATTGCACATAAAATTCAAGAGGAAATAACGTCTAACATTAGTTTTTAGCGTTGGTAAGTAAAGAGTACCACCGTGTCTTACTACGTTGGGAACATGGCATTAAGACACGTCATTAAGTCTATTAAATTAAGTTATTAAGTCTACTTAATAAATCACTACAATCAGTTAGATTAATTATTTAATAATTTAAATAAAAATACTAAATAAATAACGACGTTTGTCTTCCAAAGATTTAACAGAATACTTCTGTCTGTGGAAATGCCAGTTTGAGGACGAATTCCGTCAGTTCTAAAATAAAAGAATTAAAAAAAAACAACATTGAACCCACTCTAAACTGTCAATATATATTACATAATTTAGACACCAAAGAACAGAGGCATATTCCAATTTCGACCTAACTAAAGTTGTATAAAAACGTTTCAAAGCCTCAGCAGATTTAAACGTGAACGAGTTCCTAATAAAAAATCCAAGTGCTTCATACGCTTTAGATGTAATATTCAATATGTGATCATTAAACGATAATTTAAAATCAAATAATACTCCTAGATCTCTAAAAGATCGTATTTTCTCTAAGAAATGATGATTAATTTTATAATTAAATTCAATAACATGCTTACTAGTAAGCAGAATTTAAAAATAAATTGTCAAGTGTCAATTGTTACTCTACACCAATCACAAATGGAATATAAATTCTGCTGAAGCAAGATACAGTCATTAGTAATGGACATTTTGCCAAATATTTTCAGGTCATCGGCATAGAGTAAACGTAGACTATTCAGATTACTAACAATATCGTTTATAAATAAAACAAATAGCAATGGGCGCAAAACCGAACCATGAGGGACTCCTAAGAACACAATCACTTCAACAGACTTACATAACATCCTGGATTTACTTCAACCACTATACATAACATCCTGGATTTTATTATTTAAATAGTATATTAAATGAAGATGAAGATAATTTGATACTTTTTTATATGAATTATTTTTTGGGATGGACAGATATTTTCTTTCAACTCCATAGTGGAACTTATTCCTCAATGTATTCCATTCATTTGGCTCCGAAATCTATCTAAACCAGCATTTTAGTTCTAAAATTGTTTTAAAGCCTCTTCAAGATTTTGATGAAGAGGTACGCTATTGTCTTCAACCTCCAAGTCAATATTGTTTGACCTTGTCGAATGAACAAATTCCTTGTAATCAAAGAAAACAGTATACATGACATTAACATTCGATCTTAACATTTTAAGAACAACAACTCAGTGGTTACTTGTGAGGTTATGTAGAAAAAACAACAACAACTTTGGAACTCTTTGATTAGACCTCGCATTCTATCTAATAAAATGCATTTTCCATTGTCTTCAGGTAACCTAGGCCAGAGTAGAAGGCGATCGTCCCAGCCATCCCCCCATCCATCGCCTCAGCCCGTCCACCGCAACAACCAAGTGGTGCCTGCTCCAGGGGACGCCGGCTCCCCCGACGCCATCCACACCGTCAACAACCTGGTGCCCGTCCCCTGTTACCCGGACGCGACGCGTCGCGCCAACGCCTTGCCCGCGCTGCCCGCCCCCCCGCGACGTCGCCTGATTAGCGACACCGAGCTAGCAAACGCTCTAGCAGCGCTCCAGCAGCAGCAGCGCTGCGGCAACGTCCGTCGCCCCCTCTACAGGAGAAGGAGACGAAGCGTGGCGCACCGTCAGAAGACGCCGGCGCTGTCCCCAATCCGGGAGAGCGGTTTGTCGAACCCCACGTCTCCGTCCCGACAGAACTGCACTGTGTCTGCTATCAGTGGGTCGTGCACGCGACCATTCTGAACGCGCCGCTGCAAATGGGTCGTGTGGTTGGTCGTTCTGAACGCAGCTGTTAGTAGTAAGTCCCGCACGCGTTTAGTTTTACGCGAGTGTCCAAAAGTTACGGATTTTTACGCTAGGTGTCGCTGGAGATTTTCGTTCTGTTGTTTTAGATTGCGTGTGGCGTACGGTGTTGCCTTGTTGTCGTTTAGAGCGGTATCTTATGTTTGGTAGTCGATGATAGTTGGCTTGTTAATTCCATATCTGGTTTTGTTCTGGTTCTTTCTTAAATTATTCAAGGACTGTAGTACGATTATTCATAACAGGTTTGTTCGTGCAGCAGTCAACAACTACTCTATCTCTAATTATATCTGAAAAACAGTCAAAGTTATTCGTCAACGGCACCACCAGACCAATTTCTGACTGCTGCTGGACAAACCTAATATACCAATATTTAAGCTAAAACTATAGAAGCGTTTCGTAACACTGCCAGTAAATTCAGATCTACTTGAATCTCTTGTAAAACTTTATGAACCGTAAGCATCAGTCGTGGCTGGAAAAATTAAAGTGATCATTTTTTCATGATAAAAAAGTTCTTCTTATGAGCATAGAAATGATTCTATAAATAAAGATATCGAAGTAACAAAAGCAAGATTGTTCTTATTCATATTCTATAAACTTTGATAACGGTTCTATTATCAAAAATGATCATTTTAATATTCACCAGTCGTCTTAGGCAGTCAGAAATATTTCTTGAATAGATAAAAATCAGAATTGGCAAACTAACAATTTGAAAACCTACCCTTATTTAATCAGACATATATGTACTGGATGATTCAGAACTTGGAAAAAAAATTTGGGAATGTTCAACATACATGTAAAATTATGGTAATGCAGAAAAAATAATATACACATTCTGAAAACTATTTAAAATATTTAATTGTCTTCGTATATGTGACTATGTCACATATCGCACGAAAAAAAACGGCGCAAAAAAATTTTCAACGTTTTTCGGATAACTTCCGAATAATCCTGTATATCTGTTCATAGCACTCTCCTATTAGTAATTTGCAACATCCAGTTTTTATTACAGTTTTTTTAATAGTTAAGAGGTTATATAAATATGTTTTTTTTCTATGCATAAAATGCATTTTCCATTGTCTTCAGGTAACCTAGGCCAGAGTAGAAGGCGATCGTCCCAGCCATCCCCCCATCCATCGCCTCAGCCCGTCCACCGCAACAACCAAGTGGTGCCTGCTCCAGGGGACGCCGGCTCCCCCGACACCATCCACACCGTCAACAACCTGGTGCCCGTCCCCTGTTACCCGGACGCGACGCGTCGCGCCAACGCCTTGCCCGCGCTGCCCGCCCCCCCGCGACGTCGCCTGATTAGCGACACCGAGCTAGCAAACGCTCTAGCAGCGCTCCAGCAGCAGCAGCGCTGCGGCAACGTCCGTCGCCCCCTCTACAGGAGAAGGAGACGAAGCGTGGCGCACCGTCAGAAGACGCCGGCGCTGTCCCCAATCCGGGAGAGCGGTTTGTCGAACCCCACGTCTCCGTCCCGACAGAACTGCACTGTGTCTGCTATCAGTGGGTCGTGCACGCGACCATTCTGAACGCGCCGCTGCAAATGGGTCGTGTGGTTGGTCGTTCTGAACGCAGCTGTTAGTAGTAAGTCCCGCACGCGTTTAGTTTTACGCGAGTGTCCAAAAGTTACGGATTTTTACGCTAGGTGTCGCTGGAGATTTTCGTTCTGTTGTTTTAGATTGCGTGTGGCGTACGGTGTTGCCTTGTTGTCGTTTAGAGCGGTATCTTATGTTTGGTAGTCGATGATAGTTGGCTTGTTAATTCCATATCTGGTTTTGTTCTGGTTCTTTCTTAAATTATTCAAGGACTGTAGTACGATTATTCATAACAGGTTTGTTCGTGCAGCAGTCAACAACTACTCTATCTCTAATTATATCTGAAAAACAGTCAAAGTTATTCGTCAACGGCACCACCAGACCAATTTCTGACTGCTGCTGGACAAACCTAATATACCAATATTTAAGCTAAAACTATAGAAGCGTTTCGTAACACTGCCAGTAAATTCAGATCTACTTGAATCTCTTGTAAAACTTTATGAACCGTAAGCATCAGTCGTGGCTGGAAAAATTAAAGTGATCATTTTTTCATGATAAAAAAGTTCTTCTTATGAGCATAGAAATGATTCTATAAATAAAGATATCGAAGTAACAAAAGCAAGATTGTTCTTATTCATATTCTATAAACTTTGATAACGGTTCTATTATCAAAAATGATCATTTTAATATTCACCAGTCGTCTTAGGCAGTCAGAAATATTTCTTGAATAGATAAAAATCAGAATTGGCAAACTAACAATTTGAAAACCTACCCTTATTTAATCAGACATATATGTACTGGATGATTCAGAACTTGGAAAAAAAATTTGGGAATGTTCAACATACATGTAAAATTATGGTAATGCAGAAAAAATAATATACACATTCTGAAAACTATTTAAAATATTTAATTGTCTTCGTATATGTGACTATGTCACATATCGCACGAAAAAAAACGGCGCAAAAAAATTTTCAACGTTTTTCGGATAACTTCCGAATAATCCTGTATATCTGTTCATAGCACTCTCCTATTAGTAATTTGCAACATCCAGTTTTTATTACAGTTTTTTTAATAGTTAAGAGGTTATATAAATATGTTTTTTTTCTCTTTTTACACTCACTCGGTACCAATAACACCTAATTATACTTCTAATGCAGGTGCAGAAGTATTAGTTAACTTGTTTATTTTACAATATTTAATTAGTCATTGACAATAGAAAACATTAAAGCTCTATTATTGAGCTGAGTGTTTTTATAGGTGATAATTGGACACTTTGACGTAAGTAAATGGATTTTTGTGTGTTGAACAGCGGGAGATGAGTTAATTCAATTAATTTATTTACAGAGGTGTGAATTGTTTACATTTCATAGATGTTTGTTAGGTACATTACCAAGAGAGTACACGAGTCCGATAAAGAAAAATCAGAGGCTTAGAATGAACTGCGTTGTGCATTTTCCTCCTATCTACAGAGTGATTCAGTCATACTGTCATTAATTTTAACCACGTATTCGGAAGGCAGAATACTAAATATAAAAAAAAACATTCGACCTTTTAAAGGAGAAGCAAATCAACCCATTAATCCCAATAACACGCCGCTCCTGGTATGCAACACATTTTCTGATCGCGAAGTCATACAGGGTTCGAATGTTGAAGCAAAATAACGTTGCAAGACCGCATAATAACATTGTTTAACGCTATGAAACAGGGACTGGTGCATAGCTGCAAAACTGACAAAAATTTTAGATACTTATACAGAGTGTTAATTAAGTATGTGCACAAACTTTAAGGGGTTAATCTATGATTGATTTTAAGACAGAAAGTTCATATAAACATGAGTCCGCAACGGCTTTGTTTTACAGATACAGGGTGTTAAAGTTTGAAAAAAAATCAAATTTTTGGATCTATTTTCTGAATAGTAAGTGTTACTTAGTTGAAACTGTCTCACATTAAAGTTAAAATAATTTGATAAGTCCCGAAATACACTTTCACCTAAAAACGTACATAAATACAAAGAATTACACCATAAAACACATCTCTGGCAATTAAACGCTTTATATCTTAGCAGTAATTGTAAACAAATTGTTGATCACCCCTACATCCGACGTCTTGTATTTTACAGCGCCATCTAGTGGTTTGTGAATTTCGCGAATTGTTATTGAAACTACAGAAAGTAATGGTAATGTATTATTTGAACATTTACTATAAGCTCGAAAGCTTGGAAAATTTATATTATATTAATAGACAATGTTTTTGGCAAGGCAATCTCAAAATTATGCATGTGAAGTGCATAATTTAAAAACGTAATATATATTTATTACATATTTTATAATTTTAAATTATAAGCAAGAAAAAACATAAGACTTTCTAAAATAGTGAATATAATCATTTATTTATGATGTCCAATACTAGGAAAATATTTAAATTTGACAACGTCGCATCAGGCCGATACCGAGTTGATTTGGGAGCTGTGAATGAATCAAGGTCGTCAAGATCGGACGATCAGTAATTGTCTCTGTCTGTGTGTGTTGATTGCGACTTTGGTCTTACCAATTAACCAGATCTTTTGTTTAAATAAATTTAATTATCATCGGTTTATATGTATCATGTTATTGAGTTTTATGTATGATAGCATATACTATTCGTATTTACATTATTAATACCTACCTATTTGTAATATTAGTAGTGTTAGTTTTAAATTACAAACTTCCTATTATTTTTTTTTTACTTTTTTTAATATCTCTTTTTTATTTAGTACATTGTTTCTTCCACCTGTTTGTTTCTGTTTAACATCTTATCCTTTGAACCTTGGGTATTTTGTTACTAACAGTCTAAAAAGGAGTCTAAATAATGATTTGAATATTTATTTTCAGTGTAAAATTAATGACATTATGATTGAATCACCCTGTGTATTGAAATCCACCTTCTGATACTCGATTATTCATACTACGTAGCTGCAATTAATTCCTGAAGGGTTCATAAATAAACATAAAGTTAAATTCTGGCAAGATTTCCTCAATTTCCGGCACTTTCGTAATATTCCAGGTCATGGTCATTGACTGTTGCACAGGATGCAAATAAAACATTCAACTTTATTAGCGTGATGTTGAAATTAAAATAAAAAGTGAGACTTCTCGAATGCCGCACGATATATCAATGGAAAAGCGTTTTGTTTGTAAACTTCCTGAATACTATACATAAATATAAAAGCTTTCGGGATCAATATATTCAAACAAACCGAGTAGGGGTCGTTTGACTAGATTAAAGTTTCTGAGGAGCAGCCTGCAGTGGCGTACAGAGGGAAATTTGCGCCATCTGGGGCTAATTGACCTAGGAATTATAATAATATTATCTAGGCCAATCATTCTTGAATTCTGAAATATTTTTATTTATCTACAAGTGCTTTATAAGAACCTCATCATAGCATTTATTTGGCACTGTTTCAGTTGAATAATGAAGGTCATAACACAACTAGTGGAGTAATGTGACATATTACCCCAGTAGTGAAATATTAAAAAAAGAGATCACTGCTTAATGGTTGTTTATATTAAGAACCAACAGGTTTATCAATTTGACAATTGACACATAAAATAACTCAAATTAAATTGAATTACTTGTTATAAATATTAACACAACTTTGACAAATCATAAGATTAATACCAGTTGAATGCAGCTGGTGTGTATTTGTATCAACAGTGCTTAAATTTTCTTTGTAGGCACTTGACGTAGCTTCAATGAAGGCAATCTCTCCACCAAGAACTTTTGTGGCAATTTTTTTCTTATTTTTAAAAGACGTATCAATATAGCCTTTACATACGGTGTTGGACTTCCAACCACCATGCCGTTTTATAGTTAGAAGGTGTCGGCGAGAAGTAGATAATCATCGAAAACAGTGCCCTGTATATTTTTGGGGCTGTGATAAATTGAAAAAAAAGCAGTTTTCTTTGGCATTACACTAAAAGTATTTATGCATTTACCACCTCTGTATTCAATAATTAAGGCAGCATTAAATTATGCATTTATGAATTTCAAAGAGCAAACATTTTCTTGTCTTACCCTTGTTAGGAAGAATTTTGTGTCATCGACATCTTGTAAAAATTTTGAAACGTCCTCTTTCGTTAATATTCTTGACTTTTTTGGTTTGTATCCCACTGATTGCTTTTTCAGAAAAGCTATTAAATTGTTGATTTTACTGTCAACATTTTCCCGCGTACAGATTGTAGACCGCAGCATAGAATAGATTGCTAAGCTAGATGATTTGTACTTCTTGAATAATTCTTCAAAAAATGCTAATAATACCTTTTCTTTTCGTTCATATTTTATATTCTCAGAAGAGCCTTTGCTTCTTGATTTTGATTCAAAACTTACAAACTGAATCTGATTTTAGATTTTTCTCAATTTTAGGGAGTTCTAGATACAGTTTTTTGCAGTTCTGGATAAAATTTTATATAATACACGTGATTACGGCATTTTTTATTACATTCGTGAAATTACACGACTCGGACTACGTCTTCGTCGTGCAAATGTCTCACTGATGTATAATAATGCCTATATCACACTTGTACTATAAATAACTATTATATACCACTGTTATTTTCGTACGATAAGTACGACCAAATGTTAAAATATCCAAAAGGTGTGAATTGGAATAACATAATTGCAAAAATAATGTAATGTAATGTAGTGATGGTAGCAATGTGAATGGTATTTGTCATTCACATTGTTTTACCCGAAGCAGTTACTGTGAAAAATATAATTAACTTTAAAAATCCCCTGATTCAAGCGGTTTTTGTCAACATTACGTCAATTTTGTTGTAATAACATTTAATGGATAATAGTTCTGATTAGTATTTACTCTTCTAATTTTGAATTTAATAGTTTATTTACTTAGCGAATTACAGCCAAAGTAAATAAAAGCGTCTAGACTTTCCAACAATATTTTGGTTTCATAATTGTTAGTTTGCTTCCAGTTTCCACACACAAAGAAAAGTACGAAAGCACCCTGGTGTCAAACATACTTTTTATTTTTAGAAAGGTCAATATATTGAGATTATTCTCAATATCTTGACTTTTTTCTCAATATAATGAGATTATTCTCAAGATATTGACTTTTTTCTCAATATATTGACTTTTCTCTTAGTACTGTAATATTTTTATATATTTGTTTACATTCCACTACCGATTTAGGTAGTAAAAGTATGTATGTAATTTAGTCATAGGCGTCGTTCGTAGTATTTAAAAAGGGATCAATTTTTCGAGAAATTGATTGACATTTTTTTAGATAATTATTTTTTATGGATTCTTATTCAGCTTCGTTAGAAACTTCTCTGTACCAAATTTAGGCAACCTACCGTTAACGATTATTTACTTTTCAATAAATACCTTAAGCATTTGTGTCGTCACTTTGAGACCCCTAATAATATCGAATTTAAATCATAGGCGTCCGATATGAGATTCAAAAGAAAACCTCTTTGTGCTAAATTTCTATGAAATATCTTTAAAAGTATTCCAGATATGAGCATCATACAAAATTAAGTTTTTTTTTGCGTTCGCTTATCTGTTAATTTTAAAATTATTAGTTAGACAAACAGTTTAGTGTTACTACTTGTTTTTCATTAAGCCTAGTATCACATTCTTGATAAATTTTTCTTTCACTAAAAATTTTTTAAAATGGGATCCCATCTGTCATAACAATTTTTACATTTATCAGTCTGTTAGATATTTTTTTCTATAACGATATTATTACATAACTATTTTTTTAAATTTATCTTATCATGAAACTGTCTAAATAACATGTATCACATGAGGTAGGGGTCTGAAACCGGCGACATAAATGTTTGACATATTTATTGAAAAGTAAAGAAGCGCTGAAGGTAGGTTGTCAAAATAAAGCTGAAAAAGAATCCGTTAAAAGTAATTTCCTAAAGAAATCGATAATATAATTTTTCGAAGAATTAATACCCTTTTCAATTCTACGTGCGACACCTATGACTAAATTAACATAGGGTCAAAATAGTTACTTTATAAGTATACATAAGCTACGAAGAACAATTGGATAACAAGCATGTCGCCCTTATTGTAAGCAAGTTACAAGGATGAGTGTATGGAAAGTTAAACCTTTGAGATTAGGTTGACAAAATTTAGACAGAAGGGTTTCAAATGAAAGTGAACAAGAATACGACAAAAATAATTTCCTAAAGAAATCGCAAATGTTTCTCTCGAAAAACTGGTCCCCTTTTTCGATTCTACGTGCAACGCCTATGACTAAACACGCTTTTACAACTTAAATCTCTAGTGGAATGTAATTATCACAGGATTTTTCTCATTATGTTGAGAAAAAAGGAAAGATATTGAGATTTTTTTCATTATAATGAGTTGTAATAAGAGAAGTCATGATATTGAGATTTTTCTCTTTATATTGAGAAAAAAGTCAAGATAATGAAATTTTTCTCATTATATTGAGAAATAAGTCAATATCTTGTAAATAATCTCATTATATTGAGAAAAAAAGTCAAGATATTGAGAATAATCTCATTATATTGAGAAAAAAGTCAAGATATTGAGAATAATTATCTAAAGAAATTAATCTAATTTACTAACCTTCTTTAATGAAACATTCTATAAATATCTAACTTCACTTTTTGGCAGTGGGACAACAATTCAACCACAATAGATGAGATCTGACCTATTTCTGCATTTTTAGGATTGGTTCTTCAGGTGGCCTCCTTTAAATTGAATCAAATATCTAACTATAAAAATTATTAAAAAAATTAAAATTATTTGAAGTTAAATATCGACAATGACAAACAGTGACAGCCTGTCAATGAATTAATAATAATTGAATAATGTTCACCTTTTATATCAAAGTTTTTATATATTTTTAGGTATTAATAATGTAACTTCAAATAATTTTAATTTTTATAATAATTTTTATAGTTAGATATTTGATTCAATTTAAAGGAGGCCACCTGAAGAAGCAATCCTAAAAATGCAGAAATAGGTCAGATCTCATCTATTGTGGTTGAATTGCCGTTTTCCCACTGCCAAAAAGTGAAGTTAGATATTTATAGAATGTTTCATTAAAGCAGGTTAGTAAATTAGATTAATTTCTTTAGATAATTATTGAATAGAGCTTTGTCTGTGGAATTGTTCATTAGCATACCTAGACGTTTGGTATCAGAGAACATACATATGACTTCATTGATAGGAATTGTAGGATATTTGATTTATATTAGCTTAAAATACCTTTCTAATACAGTAAAAAATATTGAGAATAATCTCAATATATTGAGTTTTCTAAAAATAAAAAGTATGTTTGACACCAGGGTGCGTCGTAGAAAAGATATTAGAAAGTGAGTATTTACCTAAAGTAGGCGCACTATACCCGCACAATAATTTACAGTTGAAAAATTCTAAATACGTAGAAATAGTGGTCGGACAGAACAAAAAAATCCAGCAATGCTCATTTTACAGTGAATTCTTGTTTTATATACCTAATTGTATTTTATCCCCTCCGTTATTTAATATAAATATACTATTAATGTTTATAAATGTGACTTAAATTGTTAATAAATTATATTTCTTAGCTTGTTTGCTTTTATTGGGGGCGTTGTTCAAACACTGTCCTTCTTCTAACTAGGTAAATTGAATGTATTACTATCGATTACGGTAGGCATGGCATACCATTTACATGAAATATCTATCTAAATGCAAACTGCAGTTTGCCCTTTGAATATGGGCAATCTATTACGTAATAGCTAATGGGCACGAGCGTTCCGAACTACTTTCCCGCCGTTATTTTGCAATACCTTTATTAGTAAATATGTTACTATTTTTCACACATTAACATTGACACATTTTTAAACCAATTTATTCTAGGACGCTTTTCTTATAGAACTCTTATGGTAAAGCGTCGTGTTATAAATACGAAATCTATTAATAAAGTAATTATCAACACGCGTTTTCTATTTATAGATTTCAGTCTTAGATTAAGAGGAAAGATTGTAAATCTACAACCCACGTGTTCTTTAAGAATCTGAAGTATGTATACAGTATACAGGGTGTCCCAAAATTAGCCTGCCAAAAATTAACTGTGGATTGTACGATCAAAAATAAGAAAAAAACTTCTATAAACATAGCTTGGTAAACGCTCCCTAACGGAGCTACAGCCCATTAAATGGAAACCCCAAAATTTGATTTTCTTGAAATATTATCAAAACGGATCGAGATAAAGTAATCAAATTTAAAATTGAGAATCGCAATTAAATTGCGAATTCAATGTTGTAAAAACAATACCATAATTAGTCATAGGCGTGCCAAACTGGGGGGGTTATTGGATGAATATTGCTCTAACTTTTTCTTGTCTCGAGGTATTTGCCATCAGATCAAAAAATTTAAAATGTTGAACGATTTTGCAAAAAAAACCCTTGTTTTAGTTCGATTAATTATTCCTTTTACGAGTAATATTAATTTAAAAATTTTGTGACATACCTACTATAAAAATATTAGATATGATATGCAAGCGGTCAAATTGTCTCCAGTAAGCTTTGAAAAGTTATCTGTCAGTTTATTTGATACATATTACATATGTTTTTAAAAATTTTTGAAGTATTAATGGACTATATTAAAATTCAAAAATTTACAAATAGTTACATTACTGATATGCATTTTAAATGTATTTTAATATGTTAAAACGCTTGAATAACACCTTTAATATGTATTAAATAAGTCGACAGTAATTTGTCAGAGTCTACTAGGGATATTTTGCCTATTTATAGTTTCCATCTTAAACTTTTGTGGTATGTCACAACATTTTTAAATTAAGATCAGGGGCACCTACTTTATAGGAACTTGTTATCTTATTTTTTCATGTTCTATCTGCACCCGAGAATTTCCGGAACACCCTGTGTATTGTATTCCATTTCCAATGGCGGCTCTTGACTTTTTAAACTAGTGAGGCACGCAGACTAGGACTTCAAATACAAACTACAGAATTATCATTTTTTGAAACTTTTTCTTAATTATTATTTATAGGTTAATTAGAAAATACAAATACAGGATTATGCTTTTGTTAGGTGAATAAATTCATTTGATTTTTATTTTACTCGCATCGTCCAGTACCATAACTTTTTTGTCAGTACACCGAATTTTTCATAATTTTGTACACGTATCTCTAGTGTTCCTTGTGTTCTTCTTAATTTGACGCATATCCTCCAACGCCAAAAAGCCTAAACCCAAACTGAGCTTGGCCTTCAAATAATGACTTAGAACTTTTTTGTTTGAAAAATTTTATAAATTTGGATTGAACGTAATTAAAGATCGACAAAAATATCTTTCAAATAGATTCTCTAGTGTAAGAATTAACCCTTTAATTTTTAAAATAAATGTTAAAATAACAATTGTTTTATATAACTTTAAACTGCGGTTGTTTCTAAAGATTTAAATGTAACTTCAATATTATGTGTAAAACTATTTCATAATATTTTTATTAGATTCATTAGCATACTATCTACATTGTTATTTTTAAAATGGAATATTTTTATGAAGGGATGACGTCATACTACCAATAAATTTGAAATTAATAATTTCGGTTGGTAATTGAATTCAACAAAAATGGCTTACATTTGACAGTTCTTTTCTGTTTACATAAATTTATAGGTTAAGTAGGTAAACGTGTATTTAATTTCATATATTTATTAAAATGGATTTTTGGAAAGATACGTTGGGATCACCTGTGAGAATCGTAGCTCCTATGGTAGACGCCAGCGAATTACCCTGGAGGATATTAAGCAGGAGGTATGGGGCACAGCTGTGTTATACACCGATGTTGCACAGTGCCATATTTTGCAAAGACCCCAAGTACAGGAAAGAAGCCCTGGCTTCTTGCGAAGAGGATAAACCCCTCATTGTGCAAGTATAACAAATAATAAAACGCATAGTGCAATATTTAATATATCAAAAATTTTAGTTCTGCGGCAATGATCCAAAAATCATGCTGGAAGCAGCTCTGCTGGCTGAGGATGATTGCTGCGCAATCGATATAAACCTAGGGTGCCCTCAAGCCATAGCAAAAAGAGGGCATTACGGTTCATTTTTACAAGACGAGTGGCCTTTACTATATGAAATAGGTAAACGTGGTTAAAAACAGCTAAAATATGAGTATAATTTTTATTTTTCAGTGAGTATATTAAGTAAAAATTTAAAAGTACCTGTCACTTGTAAGGTGAGAAGGTTTGAAACCTTAGAGAAGACAGTAGAATATGCCAAAATGTTGGAATCCGCTGGTTGTAAAATGTTAACTGTGCATGGTAGAACTAGGGAGCAGAAAGGACCGTTAACGGGTTTAGCTGATTGGAGTTACGTTAAAGCAGTCAAGTAAGAAAGTAAATGTCTTTAATTTAGTTTATACGATGTGTTTATATTTAAAAGTACAAAGTCTCTTATTACGTTATTTAGTTTTTTGTTCTGCAATTCACAGCTAAAACCTTTCCGTGACAAATAATTATAGATAAAGAATTTCCTCTAAGTGATAACAATATTAAAATAAATGTTGTTTTTCTTTACGTATTCGTTAATCTTAATGCATGATAATCTATTTGAAATGTAAATTTAATGGATGCTAAAACGTAGGTAATTCATTAGCCTAGTTTTTCAGTCATCTTTAACTTCGAAAACAACGAAAAATCTCGGGGTCCACTTAGCAACAGCATTCATTACGAATTTGAAAAAGGTCATATTTATTATCGCTTCGTTTGCCATTATTTGTCTTAAAAATATTTTTATTAAAATGTTAATGGGCTTCAATAAGATTTGATTTAATTTGGTTACATTGCAGATTTTATCGTTAAAACGTGAAAATATTTCTGCAACCAGTAAATCACCTTTTAAATCATGTTTTGTGAAAGACTTTTCAAATTTGAATCGTTTTGTAAAAATAAATACATTTTAGGGATGCCGTTAAGATACCCGTTATTTCTAATGGTAATATACAATGTATGCAGGACGTCACGAGATGTCTAAACGAAACCGGAGCTGTCGGAGTAATGACGGCAGAGGGCAACTTGTACAATCCCACGATATTCATGTACGATAACCCTCCCGCTTGGAAACCTGCCTTGGAATACTTAGAATTGGCAGAAACTTTTCCTTGTCCTTTGTCTTACGTAAGGGGGCACTTGTTCAAATTGTTTCACCACATGTAAGTACGTTACATTACATTTTTTAGTGTAATAAGCTCCTATTTCTCAGTTTGTCAATTCCGTCAAACAACCACATAAGAATACGATTGGGGGCAGCAAACACAATGGAACAGTTTAAGGTTATAGTGAACGAGTTGAAAGATATGTACGAACCATACCACGAAGGTGTACAGAAGTGGGAAATGACCACGGAAGACGATACACAAAATCTCATTCTTCCTCCGTGGTTATGTCAACCTTACGTCAGAGATTCACCGGAAAATCATATTAAGAAAGTGGAGGAAAAGAGAGTGGAATCCGAGCAGGTGGTAAGAACCGAAGGATTTCATAGAGTGGGGTGGTTTTGATTGTTTATTCATTTTTAAGATTAGCGATCACAAACGGCGTTACGAAGACGCTGACGGCAACCCTATAAGTCGGAAAAAAATGAAAAAACTAAGGAGGATCAGCAGAAGGCCGGAGAAACCCGTGAATGGTGGCGAAAGGAGCATGGAAAAGTGCCAGGAGTGTCTAAATCCTTTAGTAAGTTACTTGATTATATCTTAATATTCTTTTTCTACGTTCATGCAAAAAACAAAACTTTATTGAACTATATTTAGTGGAAAAAGTGGTTCTTTATTGCACTAGTGCAATAAAATGTTTATTGCATTCATGTCATTCTACTACAGCGTTTTGTCATCATGACAAACATAAACGTTCAAATTGATGTCAATTCCTACACTTAGCGTCATCTAAATAAAACATTTTTTGGTGTTTGCATGAACTTAGAAAAAATATTGTATGCAACTCGTACAAAAAGTGCTTATTGCACAAATAACTATTTAACGTTAATATTTTAGGGATCAAAATGTTTATTCAAACTGTGCAAAAAGTGTTGTAAAGAAAAGTGTTTCACGGAAGAGCTGGACTGTAACGGACATAGAATTTTAGTTAAAACGAGACGAGCGATGGCGAAATTGTACGCTAGTCAAAAGATAGTGGAAAAAGCTGTTGAAGTTTTATAATTTCTAATAAAATCCGTTTTTAATTATTTTTTTATTAGCCTCTGTGATTGACATTAATATTACAGAGGGTGACTATTTCATTGAAGGTTTCTTCTCTTTCTTATTTTGAGAAATATACAGGGTGTTCTATGTCAAATATATGACTGCAAAATTCCATTTTTCTTAAAAATAAAACAAGTGTAACAAAAACTGACTTTATTTAAATTTGATTTATTACATTAACAAGGCAATTTAATTGGAAGTTTTCATTTATGTATTTTTTTAACTACCATCACACTTTCACAAAAACTTAAAATTTTGGGTACAAAATGTGTTACAGAACATAAACTTTCTTTTTTACAAAAAATATATATTTGGAAACATTTTGTTTAAAGTTACATTAATTAACAACCCGACCAACTTAAAAATTAGAATACTAGATGGCGACACCCTAAAGAATCTCTGGTTACACTGTAAATAAGTATAAACAACATCAACAGCGCTTTTTGGGAGAGTTGCCATCTAATATTTTCATTCCTAAACAAAGATTATCATTTCTGGCAGAAAACAAAGCCTGGTAACAAAAAATGGCACTTTACTGTCCTTGTACATTAATATTTCAATAATTTCATTATCTAGAACCATTTTCCTGGAATTTTTGCAAAAGTGCAATACTTTGTAGCAATTAGTAAGTAGTATCCTTTTTTTTCAAATAAATAAGCATAATGCATTTATATATAATATTTATATACAGGATAATCACTTAAATGTGCACTCTACATTAGGACCATCCTGTATAGGTCCGAGTAAAAGCTGTACACTACACTATAATCACAAATCGTTGAGAAAAGGCCGCTAAAGCCAGTCCAGGGAAAGCACTTTTTAGCAGTCTGTGTCTGAAGCACTTCACCAATTCTTGTAATACAAATTATTATATCACTAATCGTCTTTCAACATGCTTAAAGGATTTTTCTTGCCTGCTCTCGATGATGGTGGCGACGAATTGGTTGAAAGGCCTGGAAAATGAAGGCATTTGAAATAGCAGTTCAGTAACCACAAAAAATTATATATGTGTCCTATATGCCAAAATTTAAAAAATATACACATCGAGATAATTAATATTCATGGTATGATTTTTGTAGTTTAGTTTAATTATTGCTAAGGGCAAAACAATGATTACTGCTTGGATAGTTTTTTAATATAATTTACAACATAACAAAGATTCAAAATTTCCCCCATGTTGTCATTCCGACACAATAGATCCAAAATGGCTGCAACTACCACTAGGACTTTGTTTATATCGTTATATTGGTTTAACATTAAATTATTAACCATACTTTGTATAATCAATTGGCTTTGATTGTTTTTAAGAACTATATAAAAAAGGATAGAGCTTTATCGGAACTTTATAAGCACATATACTGCAGTAGTAGCCATTTTGGTTCCTTATAACAGAAAACTTTTGCATAAAAAAAACATGAAAACTTAATCCTAAATCCTAAATGTTTATTCTCTAAAAAACTGTTTTCTTTATTCATCCATTGATTGATCTTACCTTGCTGCACATTAAGGCACTCCAACCATTCAGTCATACTGATTTGCCTATCCTTGTTGCTATCACAGTACCTCGGCAACTTCTTGCCGCACTTCCTCAGACCCTTGATGGAGCCCACCATGTCCTTGAACGTTTTCCACTCGTTTCTCTCCAACATTTTGTTCTTGTTCTTGTCGAACACCACAAAGCTCCATGTAGCGGCCTGCTCCTCCTTCGAAGCTATCCAAGCTAAGCTGCTGAAGCTCGTCGTGCTGTTCACGATTTCCGACATCCTACTGTGGAGGAATTGGAGAAGCTCCTTGAGAAAGATGATTTTTTTGTCATCGGGACAACCTTTCATGGTCTTGTTGGATGTTTTCAGATGGTCGCACTTAGGAACGCCGTTCTTGATGGATGTTCCTGGGATGTTTTTGCCTGTGTCTTCGTTCACGCACCAGCAATAGCCTGCAGACTTATAGCATTGAATCTGGAAAAGAAATAGATAGTATAATTAAAAGGAAAGAATGTATTTTTTTATAATGATCAGTACCTTCTGATATCTGCCATCTGGAGTACATTCTGGCACGTACAACTGGTATCCTTCGGACAAAGACACGTTTCTGTCAGAAAGACAGTCTGTGGGTTCTGTTTCTTCACGAATCTCTGAAGATTCCTCTTCGTAGTTGGGTCCAATTATTACGCCAGGACTGAGAACTAGTAGATTTCATTTTTAATACGTTTTAGGTGCAATGAATATTTAAGTAAAAAGGAAAATACAATGGCATTCTCAAGTTAAATTGTCATTAACATGATGTAGACAATTGCATAAATGGGATTGCTTTAAACAAAATGAGAAGCCTTGAAGACAAAAATTTTAACTGGAAAACTAGTTTTTTTTTGTCATATATGCAAAAGGTGTGCTTCTTCTTCAAAGCTGTCTAATTTTCTTATGGTTTGACCGATATTATTAAGATTAGAATTTATTGCTGTTTGCAAATTTTAAGGAGTTGCAAAAATTAACTCAAAGTAATCGATCATATTCTCTTCTCAAATTGCAAAAAAATCTAAGACAGGAAATAAGAGAATAATTTGATACAAAACGTAAACCCCTTTAGTGTATTTCCCCTACACTGGTTTTGTTGACAGGCCATCTAGCGTCTTTTTCTACCAGTAAGATGGCAATAAACGTGCATCAACTGCATGAAGTTATTCAAATAAGCTTGCTAGGGTATGTAACAGGTATATCAATTCCACATTAACTTGATAAAAATGCATTAGAAAAGTTCATATATACATATATTCATAGTACTTTTGATAAGTCAGGCAAAAATTTGGGATTATGAAGGAATAAGCCTTGTCCTCATGGACGAGAAATTTGCAAATATTCGCGCGAATTATTTAATGGTGGGAAAAGTCTCAACTTTTAGCGAATTTTGGCAACTGCAATATTTTCTATCAATTTCATCATAAAACTGTAATTGACTGGCATGGTAGATTGTCAGAACCTCAAGTTAAACTTACTAACCCCATATAACGATGAAAATAGCGATGATATTCCTGTTTTGCGAAATTCGCGAAAAATTGACACTTTCCCGCCATTAATAATTTAAATCAAAATCTGCGATATTCACGAGAATTTTTGCGAATTTTGCGTTCATGATGACAATGCTTTAATGGTGGGAAAGTGTCAACTTTTAGTGAATTTTGCAAAATAGGAATATTACTAATTTCATCATTATGTGAGGCTAGTAAGTGCATAAAAAATATACATACAATAGACGACCCTGATGGGACGTTTTTCTAATATTCTAAATTATTTATGAGTTTCCACAAGAAATAAATAAATATGTTCATGTGAAAAATATATTATACAATATAAGATTTTTTTTTTCTAAAACGTCAAGGTCAGGCCAGGTGTCCCCCAAGGATCTCACCTAGGACTGCTCTTGTTCAATCTCTTCATTAACGATATTGTGCACTGCTTTTCAGCTAGTGAGGCCCTGCTTTTTGCGGATGACCTGAAATGCATCGGTAATCTTAATGATGCCATAGTTTATTGACACACTAAACTAATAGAAAGATATATTTTTAAAAGTCACTAGCAATACTCCATCCCACACAAGATAATTATAAAGTTTAGATTAAAAGTTATAATATTATATTTTTACTACCAGCCAATGACGCTTTTAACTTTTGACAACAGGAAATAGACAGTACTATACTATTACCATTAAATTAAATTTTAGTTTGTTTTATTTATCAGTTACACCATAAAAAAAATAAAATTTACTCTCTCTCCTTGTCTTATCCTAGTTTTTTTTATAAAGCTCTTTGTCTAAAGTGCTTCAGTGTTGTTCCCAGAATACAAAACACATTTTTTATTTTATCTGACGGACGTAATATTAACGACGCCTCTGACGGAGCATTGTTGGATGTCGCATGGACGTCCACATTGGTCCAGGGACGTATCTATCTAAAATAAACGTCCGACAGATGTAATATTAAGGACGTCTCTGAGAGCTACGCTCTTGGACGTTGGACGTCCCATGGACGTTCATAATTGCTCTTGGAACGTACCAATATAAAATGGACCTAAAACGGACGTTCTGTGGATATTGTGTGCTATGTGGATAATCAATTTGTCGATCCTTTGTAAATTAAAAAGGACGAGTTTTAAGGAATTGTTTAGATACTATTTAAATCGACACGAGAAACAAATACAAGGAATTTAGATATATTTTGTTAGACTGTTATCTGCAACTAAGCGCAAATCTGAGATTAAAGTAAAAGTTTTACATAGACATAAGTTTTGATAACATTCTACAAGTCATGGACCAGTTGGTGATGTACCTAATTTCGAGTGACACGTTATTTCATTAAAAATAAACGATCCAGTGGAACTTACCCCCGTGTGGTGGCGGCCTATTGGCACTGAAATTCTCCTCGTAGTCCTCGGAGTCATCTCCGCTGTCGTTGGATGTGTTCTGGCTACGCCCATCTGCGTTCAGCGACAAGAACACACGCAAAGAAACTATTTAAGTTCAAAACAAAGTACGCGTATGCTACACCTAACTAGTACTAGTTGTTTAGTAGAAGATGGATAATGTCCCCCAAACCAAGATCAAAACGGCTATCAGTAACAAAATTATTAACATTTCAATGTGCACAAAATTATTAATAGTTATCAATGTGCATCGGATTACCATATGCTATGCACATTGATTAGAAATTGTTTGCAACATGATGGGCCCACGTACGAAATTTTAAAGAGTAGATTTAGATGGACTAAAAAACTGATATTTGCATATTTGTAAAGTTAATATACAAGGTGTAACAGTTGTAAGTATTCAAAACTTGTAAGCTTGTAAAACAAGTCGAAAAATTACGAAAACCTTTGTACAACTTTTGTCAGTGGCGCCTCCTAAGGGAGATACTACAAAAAAGATATGACTAAATTTGTACCAGAGCCTTGCATTTTCTCACGCCCCTGTAGAAAATTTTTAAATGTAGTTTATGAGATTTATTAAGCACGTCAAGGTTAATATCTCACCAAAATTTCGAGACTAAATGTTGAACTGTTTTGATGTTACGCATTAAAAACTGTTTCTGAGGTTACCCCTTTAACTGAGCGTATCTCCCTTAGGAGCCGCCACTGACAAAAGTTGTACTAAGGTTTTCGTAATTTTTCGACTTGTTTTACAAGCTCACAAGTTTTGAATACTTACTACTGATACACCTTGTATAAATAAATACTTTCTGCGACGTCACAACCATTAATTTGGAGAACAACAACGTCGCAAATTCAACTCTATATTCTGTTTCAAAGAGGTTGGAAGGGATAGAGGTAACAATTTTACTTGCGGAAAGGCTATCTGTTTTCCGGAGACTGGGTGATATAGGTGGGGAAACATCAGGGTTGTGTTTAAAAATTTTAATGACCAAAGATTACCCATTTTCATGAACAATTCATAATTTGAAAAGGGAATATGTACATGCTTTTGCAATAATAATGACACTCCTTCAAAATAGTTTTTGAACTTCTGGATGTTCTAAGTAAAGATTTCATTAAATCTCTCAGTGAGTGAAACAACTAAGAATTAATGTTAAAAGTTTAAAGCAAATTTCGTTAGGAATATGTTAGCAGTTCAAAAGAAATCGCAAAATTCATTTTAATGAGTCATTATTATTGCAAACGATTGTACGTATTTAATTGACTTTTTTCGGTCAATAATGCTTTTTGTATCTGTTATGTCACCTATATAAAACTCAACATTCTATATTGGTTATTAATATGTACATTTTTGTAAAGTTATATTGAAGAAAAATAAAGAAAATTGTAGTGTGAGCGTTAAATTTTTAGGAATTAATTAAACAAATCTCAAACAAATTTATGTTAATTTGTATTCAATTATTTGTTGAATAATATTTATTTTTGACTAAGAGTATTTTCTCATATGTAGTATATTTTAAGTCTATAAAATTGTAAGTTAAGAAAACAGTAAGTATAGTTGCGGCATGAATTCAGACGACTTATATTTTTTTATTGCCAACATAATTTCCGATAGTTTGTCTTGTTAAAAACAATAATTTTATGTAATTTAGTGCAAACATTTATTGCAGTCTATAGTTTTCTTATTCTCAGTTGCAATTTCTTAAATATTTTGACGAAAATATAATGAATATTCATTTGTTCGCATGACGTAAGTTCTCTAAATTCTTACCGTCACTATACTGATTAAGCATTTTTATTATAAATTTAAAACATGAGACAGTCAGTCATCCTTAAATAAAAGTAAGTTAGTTTATTCTATACTGTTCTTAAGCTCCTACTTTTATCAATTGAATTTTTATTGTAATATATTAACCTCTGATAGTTATATAATATACAGGGTATTAATTAAGTATGTGCACAAACTTTAAGGAGTTAATCTATGTCTGCGCTCATGGCTAAATTAAAAATAATTTAATACCCGCAAAATGTAGTCTCTAAATACCTATTACGGTGTACCAAGTTTCAACTAAGTAGCTCTTACTACTTAGAAAACAGATCCAAAAATTTGATTTTTTTTTCAAACATTAACAGCCTGTATCTGAAAAACAAAGCCGTTGCGGATCCATGTTTGTATGAACGTTTTGTCTTATAATCAATCATTAACTCCTTAAAGTTTGTGCACATACTTAATTCACACCCTGTACAGATGAAATTAGCTTAATTAGATTTGAATAGTGACAAGTAAATACATTTTGTTCTTTAAAACGAATATTTAAATTTTTATTTCCTTAATATTTTAATGTTTATTTCGTCTACATGAAAGTGGCCCATGTTAGAATATTGAAAAATGTCCTTTCCTTAAATTTAGTGCAGTTATCCAAAAGTTATTTATCTTCTCATCTTTAGAAATCCAAAATTATAATTCTAAATAAAACTTCCTAAATGTCAAATTTTATTTTATTCCCAATTTTATTATTTTCGTACTCAAAAATTAATAATTATTAGGTACATTTTTATTTGTATCAAAAGTAAGTAAACAACAACATTATATTAGCATTATTCAAATTGACGTCTGTGATTCGTGGGTGAAAGGAGTGGGAAATTGGCAGGATGCGCAATAGTATTTGGCTTATTTTCCCTCTTCCTAAACCTATAACAAGAATAAAGAGTTGTTTTCCCCTTCGATAGAATAGTCTGGATTCACTTACTTTAAATAGTAAGTTGAGTAGTATTAAATTTGTTCTCCCTCTAGAAGCAATGACTTGGCACTGTTGCTGAAATCAGTGATTGTGACGTCACAAAATTTTAAAACAGTTTTAGGAAAAGTATGTTTGCAATTGAAGAGTGGAAATTGGAAAGGGCCTAAGTGCCATATTTTCCGAAATCAAGTTTTTCACGTAAAAACTTTTTATGTACCATGCTTTATGTCCTATGAAAGGTTCTAAGTGCCAAGAATAAAATTTAATGTTATAGGAACCTCTCGTGTATGTCGATAGATGCATGTTGCATGTGAACAAGCATTTTCCTTAGAAAGGTCCAATAGGTTATAACATAACAGGACTGTCTGGGTTTGTAGTATATTATAATGAAAGAAAACCGTAGAAAAAGAAGTAGCAAAGGTAGGGGTTCAGTCCGAAGTGAACAAGCAAAAAGCAAGGTATCGGAAAATAAAAAAAATTTTTGAAGCATGATTCCTTATCTTAAACATCCAGAACATCAACGCTTCTATAAACAGCTACTTCAGATTGAAGACAATGATTTAATAAGAAAAGAAGAACGAAAAGGTGTTTTATGTATGTTACTTTATTAAACATTAGTAGTTATGGCACTTGGTCTTTTCCCGTCTTCTCCTAATGTCACACTTTTAAACATGTTTAATATGTTGTAGTACAATGTTTAGTTTGCCAAGTTTTGTTGATAAACCTTCATTGTTCATGATTTTAGTTTGTTATGTTCATAAACGATTACTTATGAAAGTTTTATTTAGTTTTTCTTGATTATTTCAAACTTCGTTTTTGGCACTTAGGCCCTTTCAAATTTCCCCTCTTCAATTGTTAAAAAAGAACTATTTATATCAAACATTTTTTGGAAAACATATTTTTAAATTTCGTAAGATTGTACGAGGACCCACTGTAATAGAACAAGTAAATGGAAACTTTTTCAAACTTAGTCTAGTTTGAAGCAATTGTCGGGACGTCGATCTTCTACTATTTAAAGTGCATGGGCGACCGGAAGAGCGGGGGCACGAGCCAAGACTGACTCGACTGCCGGAAGAGGTCGTTAGTAGCGGTCACCGGTCACTAATCTACACCTACCTAGCATTAACACACAAACCTAAAAATAATACAGGTCTCAGACACTATATCAAGAAATATTGACTGAAGAAATACTATTTATTGTAGGTACCTAAAAGTAAGTACACATAGGTTTTTTACGTTTACAAATGTTCTAATCGCCATTTTATAAAGGTACATTACGTATTTAGGTTTTGTACAGGGTGATTGAGTCATAATGTCATTAATTTTAACCACGTATTCGGAAGGCCTAAGAAAGACAGAAATTGAAAAAAAATGACTCAATTTTTCATATATTAATAGCTTTTGTAAATTTGTTGATTCGTGATAGGTATCTGTATTATTTTTAAGACTGCGTTGCTTTACAGGGTGATCCCTAAATAATGACCCATGGAGACAATTAGATTTTTCACTTCTTTAAAGCTTTTTAAAGCTTTCACTTTAAAGAGCGATTTTTTACACTGTGTTTGACTGTATCAACTTAACAATTTGGGACTAGATGTTTTTGGATTTGAGAAATCATAATCTGTTGTTTATTTCGACGGATTCCGTAGAGGGCGCTACATACGCCATATTTGTGTCGTAAATGTGAGCGTAACTTTCTTGGCCTTAACGTACCAAGTTTTTTTATTAAAATAGCTTAAACCTACATTGTTTTTTAGAAAAAAAGGTATACTTGTCGTTAATGGGGATGACGTTTTCTTATAAAAAAAAAAAATCCTGTAGACACCGGAGTACCACAAGGAAGTGTTTTAGCCCCAATGCTATTTATATTATTTATAAATGACCTCCTCCTGAGACTTAACGGTATTTGCAGACGACACATCTTGTTTGATTAGTTCAAAGGATCAGCGTGAATTATGTAGACTATCAGAGGCATGCGTTGCTCGGATGGAAGACTGGTGTTGTCAAAACGGGCTAGTTCTGAACTTAACAAAAACAAGTTTCATAAAGTTTTCATAAAGGTACACGGGATGACTATACCTTATTGATTAAGGCTTCAACGGGAAATCTATTGCAGAGTGATGCTGTTAAGTTTTTGGGAGTACACTTAGACAATCACCTTTCATGGGAATTTCATGTAAATGGAATTTTGAAAAAATTGGCCACACAAAATTATGTTGTATGGAGTATTAAAAAAAACCTCAGTTTAGAAATTTTAAAACTTTACTATTATGGTTACACTGAATCTGTATTAAATTATGGAATTATCTGTTGGGGATGCAGTAGTAGTAAGTCATTTTCTCGAAAATGGCCAATGTTTGAGACTAATGGCAAGTATATTTTTCCTCAAAGTTACGCTTATCACAAATATGGCGAATGTGTCACCCTGTATAAATCTTATTCGAATTGTTTTTCTCGCTAGAACCCTGATTTTTTCGAATTTTATAGACATCTCTTTTTTTGGTTTTATCTAAGTCACAACATGATTGACATTTTACTGATGCCTATTTATGGCAACATTATAATTTTATCATGCTTCTACCTACCATCTATGCCGTCCCTGGTCAGGCATTCTGCCCATTCCTGCAGCCCGATCTGCTGGTCGCTGTTAACGTCGCAGGATCGGGGGAAGTTCTTGGCGCAACGTTTCGGCCGAACGGCTTTCTTCACCACTTTCCGAAGGTCGCGGTACTCCGTCTTGTCCAGCACCTCGTCGTCGTTGAGGTCCAGCGCGCGAAACTTCCACGTGATCACCACGGTGTCCGACTCGTTTTTGCCGGTATCCCTGCAAAGGAATGGATGTTTTCATTCACCAGACGAATCTCTTTTTAATGGAAATTAATTTTCTTACTACTAAGGTCCGCGGATGAACCGTACATGGCGTGCAGGGGCGGATTCAGAGCTCCGCCGTAACTTACAATGGTATTATAAACCTGGCTGGCCAGGCTGGGACTATTCCAAATACAAACTACAGAATTAACATTTTTTGGAAACTCTTTTCTTAATAATTATTTATATGAAAATCAGAAAATACAAATACAGGATTATTTGAAGCTGCTCTACTTTGCTGGACGAATAAATTCATTATGCAAGACTTTTATGAATATTTGACGATTTTCCAGAATTTTCATATCAATAAATTTTTTATTTCTACTTTACGCGCATCGTTTAATGACGTAATATTTTATTTACCTGTACTTCTCAATGTTAATTTAGATTTTTAAAAAATACAATGAATAATTATATTATATTTAGGATAAAATAGTCGGAAAAGTACAATAAAGTGTCTAAATTTTCTGACTAAGCCAACAATTTATTTGAATCTTCCTCAGGACTACAAAAAGATAATAATTATAAAAACATTAACGTCTGTATTTTTTATAATTTAAAAATGTGTTTGTTTTATACTCATTTAAGCAATTTAAAAATCAATTATAGTAGATTATTATTAATTAAGCTATATAATTACATAAAGGACAAGAGTATTAGATTAAAGAATTAGTAGCAACCTTACCCAGTGAACACAAAAACCACAGTCAAAAAGTAAGAATCATGCAATAAATAAGTCAAATTGGAAAGAAAAATTGCTTTTATTTAATGAATTATATAGTCATTTTTTCTATTATACCAGAAAAACAGTCACTTATCTTTATTAACTACTCTGTATACTACTGAATACTAATTATAACTCAGCTAACACTATTTAATTAATCACTATCTAAATCGCTCTGAATTCTAATTGATCTCTCCGAAATATCCAAATAATAACTCTCTAATTCAAGACTGACGGACTCCGCCGTTTATTCTTCTTTTATAGACCAAACGAATATTCTAAGTATTTTCTGGCATCTCCAGATCCATTTCTCGAACGATTCTCAATATTCCAGTCGCGCCTCGATACACGGCATTATTTTGTTTGTTCACCAGCATCGCGTAGGGGCCATCGGGGCAATCTATCGTTTTGCGATACCGCAGTCGTCGAATTGGGTGTGAGCGGGGCAAATTCTGTGATAATATTTATAGAGGAAAATTGTATTGTTTCAAATTCTTTTAAAAATTTAATATATAAATATCAGATATCGAGATACTGTTTGGTGGAAAGGTAAAAAACCGATAATAAGAAATAAAAAAATAAGACGTTGCAACAAAAAAAAAAAAGAATAATGTACTGGATAATGTACTGGTAACATTTTATTATGATTGATATTTTTTGAATTTAAAAAATTGTTTGTAAAAATTGTTTAAATCGTTAATATTTTTATAATAATTCTTATCTCTTGTCTTTTTGTAGCCCTGAGAAATATTTAAAATAAGTCGAAACGTTGGCTTAGTCAGAAAATTTAGACCCTTAATTGTACTGTCCTTTTTTCCGATTATTTCATCTTGAATATACTATTAAAAGCATTATTAATTTTATTATGAAATCAATCTCACGACAACTTTTTAAATCAGAATATTCATTATTGCCAATGTTGAAAAAGCGCTTTTTTATTGAATAACTAATAATATCGTTTGAGCTGATACTGCTACGTACACACATACATATAATACTCTTCTATTCCAATACTGTCAAGAACCTGATTTAATTATTTTTCCTTTCAAATAAAGCAAAAACTATTTTCAATAATCGTTTATTTCATTCAACGGTGATTACTTCACTGTTTAAAATGTTTGTTTTTCTGCAAAACTTGTTCTCATAAAAATAAAGTACGACCCTGGAATGTACGGTTGATCCACGGACCTTACTAATTACCCACCTGTTGAATTCGGAGTGGAAACTATTGATGAGGTTGTTGTTAAGCGTGGCCTTATCGGCCCTTTTGCATATCCGACTCTTGTGCTTCCGGCTTGGCGAGCGCCGCCTCGTGGACTTCCGCTTCCGGCCGCAGCGCGGCTTTCCCCGTCGGCTGGTGGTGTAGGGCAGGGGCAGGCCCTCAGGGGTCACGCACCAGCAGGCGCCGCTGTCCGGATGGCACTGAGCCAGCTCGTAAGTGCCGTCCGGTCGGCATTTGGGCTTAAAACTGCGAGGAAAAGCGAAGATAATGACATACTACACACCTTCACGTATATATGGGTATATATGATACCTTACCTATTATTATACAGGGAGCTGGCTACTGAGGTGTCCCACTCGAGACAGGCACGCTGTTGTTTGCAGGGGCCCCGCTTGACCAGCGTCAGGTTTTGGTTTTTGCAACGGGCCTTCTCCAGCAGACATCGGTTGGGATATGATAGTCCATCCGAGCCGCAAACGGCCTTCTCCGCGTCCGCATCTCGGCTACAGGCTTTTGGGTTACAAGTTTCCTAAAACAAAAAGAAATCAAGTTGCATTTTACCGCCCAGTGTGATATTTTGAGCTACAGTTGTATATACGGTGTGTGTGTGCTGTATTCACGCTGTATTGCAGTGATTCTTAACTCTATTCCGTAAGGGTAGCTACATTTTCTGGAAACAACAGATTTTACGACCCGAGAGTCACCCTGCGTCACGTCAACTGCGCCTCAACGTTCGCCCGGCCTAACAATAAAATAAATTAGAAAGGTTACGTGGTTAATAAGTTTTAAGTAAGTACCTGTAAGTACCTACTTACAATGTAATGTTATGATAAAATAGCAGAACATAATGCTTTTTAATGAAATAAAAATGGCATTACAAAAGTAATTAAAAATGAAGCTGTGTCAAGAGGTGTTTTTTTTATAAATTAAGCCATCTCATGCTTTTTTCTCCAAACCTCATGCTTCTTTGAAATTATTCTCATGCACTGAATTTTTCCCACCTGGCAACACTGCTTGATGCGAACACGCTGTGGTGGAAGCATGACACAAATACACGCAAGCGGCAAAACACAATTCATCATCAAGATCCTCACTTTCCAAATCTGTATAAAAATTCGCTGATATTTAAAAAATATTCTTATTGCAGTTACATCGAGAATGCCTCCACGATGATAGCTTTGGAGTAGGTGAAGCTTTAGTAGAGAAAGCCTTCAACAAAGGACTTGTAACAAGAGGTTCACACTATTTAGTTTACGGTAGCACAAGCAATAACAATCCGGATGGTAAGCTTTCAAATAAATTATAAATATGGATCATTAATTGAACAATTATAAAAAGAAGACATAAACCAGATGTCCAGAAACTCCGCATAGAAGATTTAGGGGGTGTCAATTTCATATACGTATCATTTGCTCCAAAAGTCAATATTAACTTAGCTACGTAATCTCAAAGTAATTATTTTTTAATTTGTTGTTTGACTATAACTTGTTTAATACTAGGACCATTTTTTTCTAATTCGAGGAAATCGACAGTTCAATTTTTGGACGTACTGGTGAATCTTATTTGGTTTATGATGTAAGCAAAGTGTTCTTTGATAACAATTTAGTGATAGCTGTAGTAGCATTGCTTTGACGGTAATTTTAAACTTTGTGCTTCGTTCGTATAAGGGAAAACCAGGAACGCAACCTTTTATAAGAATGGTCATTTAATTAATTTATCTTAACCTTGGTAGAACAATGTCCAGACTGGTTACCACATCGTCGTTTAGCGTTCTTGACATATCGCTCTATTCCTCTGAACTAACTTTGAAACTCTACTTTAACCTTATCATATGTCTTTGAAAACGTCAAGAAAGCTAAACCGACGACGTGGCGATCAGTCCGGATATTATTCAATCAAAATTTTAGTAAATTTCTGTTTCGTTTCTGCTTGTATCTTGTATGAACAAAACATAAGATTTGAAATTACTGTCCAAGCAATACTATGATAGTTATCATTCAATTGGTTTCAAAGTATACTTTGCTGAAATCGTAAAGGGAATGAGATTCAAAAGTATGTCCGAAAAAATTAAATGGCAATTTCCTCGCAAACGGTTAATTTTTCCAACGTATCATTTGATACTTTTGTTTAATACTTCCGTTTAGATAAATACAAACTATAGGTTTGTTTTTGCAGCAGTTGAAAACGATTATATAAAACTATCAGAAATGTCCGTCCAACTATTTATAATGTAGTCACTGGATGTAATAAATTTATTAGATGATTAAAGTAAGCAGTTAGTATGATTCTTATTCGTTACTTATAACTTTCAAATTTTTACTGAGGTATTGCTTCACCCGCCTCACCGTACTGGCCTCCACTGCACCTATCCCCCCAGAACCACAATAAATTACAATATTTTTCTTATTGATAGTGTACGTAAATACGAATCTGTCGTAATTGCAATAAATAAAGCTAATAACCCAGATAAGGATGTTTCTATTTCCTAGCAGTGTAATCTAATAAAACTGGTAAGATTTATGGGACCGTGATTTACGGAGTGTGCCTGTAATGGCCATGTGCGCCACCTACGAAGGAGAACAGAATCGGGAAGTCCTGTTTCCTCCCATAAATACCACAAATTGCGGCAATTAGGTGTTATAATAACATTAATTTAATTATGGGTTAAGCGTATTAAAAACGGTACGTTAATTGTTATAAATTGCTTTATTATTAGGGGTCTGGTGGGTTGCAACGGATTCGGTCTCTAGATGGCTGGTGTTTGCCAGCTGTGTGAGTTTCCAGAAGAAAATTAGAAGCTAACATTGAAAAACGACAATTTACAGCTTTTCATTATTCGCATGATTTGCTACTTTTAATAAACAATTTTGGATTTTTGTGTTGATATGATTAACGTGAACCTTAAATAAGTACAAATATTTTAACTGCTGGTGTAGTTCGTCATATAGATCAGTCTAGTGAAAGCCATTATTAAAAATTTCTAATATTTACGGGTATAATTTTTTTTTTAAAATACCCACATTTTGAGGACCGCTCTCATAAAAAAACTAATGAACCATATAATTTGTTGCGAGGTTGCCATATCTCCTCTAATATAAATATTAAGTTTCCTTTAACGTAATAGTAAAGTAATACGGTTAAATTATATTTTAAAAATACAGTAAAGTTGGGTATGTAGTATGATACGCAGTATTATTAACATAAATTTTAACTGCTTAACTGACCTTTTACTATAAACGATTAAAAATGAATTTCCGAAAGTTAAATACATACTACCATAAAGTATTTAGAAAGATATTACGTGATATTACTATGTTCAATGTTCAAAAATTATACATAAACGTGCACACTTGTTTGTTAAAACAATAACTATTTAATCAGTAATCCACATTTCACAAGTTAAATGTCATTGTACACTGTTAGAAAGAGACACAACACACAATTTCTTTAAGTTATTTTATGAAGAATAACGAAAAACTATGATTTTCACACAGCATATTAAATTTAATTTTCGCCACATAACCCCAAATGAATCAGTATTAACAATTTCGAATCCAGAACCATAAAGTGACTTCGCACTTTAATCAGTGAAACAAATTTTAAAAATAAAGGTACACACAATATTAAATAACAAAATAGCAGCTTGACGTACGCGTTTAATATCAGGAAAAGCGACATTTGTGTAACACTGGCAACACTGTGAACCACACGTTCAATCTGCAATGCTATGACTCATAAATGTATGAAAGTCAGCGGTCCTCAACAAGTTTTCTACAGAAAAATTACAAAATTTATTTAAAATTTCACATTTTTATTTCTGTTTTTTTTTGTAAAAAAACTATTAATTATGTGTTCTACACAGTGAACTATACTGCTGGTTAAAATATTTGTACTTATTTAAGGTTCACCCTGTATAAGGTGATTACATAATTTAGATCATCAATTTCTACTAATCAATTTACCACAATTTCCATCAGAATGTCACCACATTAAACTGTTAGATTCCAGTCGAAAACTGTAATCAATCATTTATAAAATCATCTAAACATACAAAATTAATTATATTACAAACCACTTCAACCAACGCCTCTCTCTCAAGTTTAAATTTTCTGCCAGTCACGGCCTTCTAGTTTTATTTTTAAAAATTAAAAAAAATTACTTACATCCAGAAAATGTGTCAGAAAATTGGTCCTATCATACGTAAAATAATCCGCTGATTGCAAAAATGTCAAAAAATACAGGGTGTCCCATTTAAAAATATAAATTTACGGTCATTTCCGGTCAAACAGGAAATGTCATGAAATCTGAAATGACCTCAAAGAATTCATGGCACCATCTAGTATAACCTACCCAATTTAAAATTTTTATCAGCAGTCATAAAAGTTACAGCATGTTTCCACTTTCCGTTATTACCCGGTATATAAGAATATAAGAAAATTTTTTTATTATAAATAAACCAAACAGTATCGTTTTAAGACCACAATATTATTTTAAAGTATTTAATATTATTTAAAGTCGATATTAAAATATTGCAAATTATAATGTTGATTTGTATCTTAAACTAACAAACTTCTTAATTTTTTATCAAACAAAATTCATGACTAAATTGAAGAAAGTTACTAAACGATAATTAAATAACTTCGCAGTAATTAAGTATTAGTAACATTAGAAATTTAGGTAATTTTAAGGGAAAATTTATACCTTCCATCGTACCTATCAAATCAGTGGCGGCTGGTGAGATTTCATGAATGCCATATCTCAATAACAAGGCAAAGAACCCTAACCATACGTTGGGATACTGTGATCATATAAAGAACTTTTGTAGAAGAAGAACGATTTTGTAATATACGAAAAAAATTGAAAACATGTCCGCCTTTTTGAAAAACTTTTTTACATAAATTAATATTCGTTCGTATTTCATTAGATATCACCGCGAAATTTCTGTTTTGAGAGACGAGTGCAAATTCCAGGACTTTTGACTAAAATTCCCTGAAATTCAGAGTCAGTTTCCCTGATTTTTCCAGGTTTTCCAGGGTCCCTGGGAACCCTGTATAACGTATACCAAATAAACTACAACTTCCTTACAATATGTGTAATAGAAAAGTATTATACGAGAAATTACGTTTTTTTCTTGTAAATTAAATCAAATGTGTCTACTGACTTAACTTAATAATCAAATACAAAAGCAGCTGATTGACAACTTTTTTTATTCTTCTTATCTGAATTAATTATAAAATTCTAACATATTTATTGTATTAATTCTGACGTGACTGAAACTGGACATATAAATGTAACCACTTAATTCTATGAGTTGACAATGTTTGGAATATTTACGAAGATTTGTGGAAAGTGCCAGGCCAAAAGATCATTTTTTATGCGACTTCACAGCTTTCAATCTGGTCTGGTGGTTGGTTACACAAGCAGCTGTCGGCTGCAGCAATTTACAGACGCGTGCTACGCTATAATGTAGTCCACATAACACTTGCAATATAAATAGCCATTTCAAATATAACAATCTGTATTTAAAATTACGTTACTATATCCAAGTCAAACC
Organism: Monochamus alternatus; assembly: GCA_037114965.1. Taxonomy (NCBI): domain Eukaryota; kingdom Metazoa; phylum Arthropoda; class Insecta; order Coleoptera; family Cerambycidae; genus Monochamus; species Monochamus alternatus. The sequence continues at coordinate 3,202,930 of CM073426.1, read as the reverse complement.
AGTATTCGACTGGAACTAATCGTATAGATCTTATCGACGTATGTTATTGATTATAAACTTGTCCGCTTTCGAAGAGGTTGTTAAGCTTTTGGAACATGCCGACAGTTGAAGGATGGCAGACTGTTAATATTTACCGATTTATTATACAGGGTGAATCAGTCATAATATCATTAATTTTAACCACGTATTCAGAATGCCTAATGGACAGAAAATCGAAAAAAAAAAATTTTACTCGACCTTTCATAATAAATCACCCCATAACAATCAGTAACACGACGCTCCTGGTACGCTACAAATTTTCTGATGACACGTACAAGTATTCAAACTATATAGAAATCCAACAGCGTTGCTACTCAGGACCACAAACATATAATAACAGTATGTTCAGTACTATAGTCTGTTTGGAAATGAAAGAGAGTAATAAAACCCCGAGATAAGAACCGGCCATGGGCGTGGTAATATTTCGTTTCAGGTAATTATCGGGTAATGGGTGTACATTAGTATATTTTACTGGATACATCATAGGTCAGGAGCCAGTGTATTGTGACAGATCAAACCAGTCTGTTTAGTGACTATTGTGCCAGTGGATATAATATTGTTTGGGTAAAATGTCGAGCTTATCAGATTACGTACCTAAACGCGTGAAAAGATGTGCGCTGTCTCAGAATGAGAAGATTATTATATTAAATGTATTTAATGCATTGAAACACCAAAATCCTACCAACAATGTTGACGACATCGTGGAAAAGTGTTGCAAAATGACAGGGATTGGAAAATCGACTATCTACAGACTTTTAAAGGAAACAAAAAATGAACAAGATACTGTAAATCCCCCAAAATCATCTACAGGGAGGTCAAAAGTCGTTATAGATGATTTCTTCAAAAATGTCATTCTCAGAAAAGTACACTCATTTTATTTTAAAAAAGAAATACCAACGCTAAACAAAATTTTAAGTGAACTTTCAAAGCACAACGATTTGCCAAAAATCAGTAGAAGCAAATTATGGGCCATCTTACGAGTGTTGAATTTTTGCTGGGAAAAGCAGAACAGGAAGTCAGTTCTTATCGATAAAGATGAAATTATTTGTTGGCGAAGATACTACTTAAGATCAATTAGAAAATTCCGTGACGAAGGGAGGAATATTTATTATTTAGACGAAACTTGGGTCAAGGAGGGATATACTGTAACAAAAGTATGGCAAGATAAAAACGTAAAAAGTTTTCGACAAGCATTTTGGATGGACTTTCAACAGGGTTCAAGGCACCTTCAGGTAAAGGGCGAAGATTAATTTGACACATATAGGTAGTGCCAGTGGTTTTGTAGATGGCGGTTTACTTTTATTTGAATCTAAAAATACAGGTGACTATCACGAAGACATGAACCCAGATGTTTTCGAAGAGTATTTTACACAGATGTTGGATCTTATTCCTCCGGGGTCTGTAATTGTCATGGATAATGCCAGTTACCATTCACGGTAGACCGAGCGGACGCCTACGACTGCTTGGAGGAAAGCCGATATAATTCAATGGTTATCCGGAAAAAACATTTCTTTTGAAACAAATATGGTAAAAAAGGAACTTTTGACACTTGTCAAACAACAAATCGCCAAATAACGGTACTACGGTCACTGTGAACTTAACCCAATCGAAATAGTCTGGGCGCAGGTAAAAGGAGATGTAGCGCGAAATAATACGACGTTTAAATTAAGTGACGTGAAAATTTTGTTAAAAAATTCCTTGGAACGAGTAACTGCAGATAACTGGCAAAGATGTATACATCATGTACAAAAAGAAGAGGAGAAAATGTTGGAACTCGATAATTTAATTGACGTTACTGTGGAACCTATCGTTATCAATCTAAGAGACGAAGATTCATCAGAATATTCAGAGGACGAATTTTAATATACCTACTTTTTTATTTTCTTTATTGTACATTTATACAACACTACATTTACTCACCATAATTTGAATTTTCAAAATACATATATTTTTGTGTAAAATAAAAGTCTATTCATTAAATTTAAATAAATATTTTGATAATAATATTGAATAATTTTATTTGAATTACTAAAAACCCTCTTAACCCGGTTATAATGCTTAAAGTAGCCTCATGTTTTGAAATGCTGTTTTTATATGGTTTACTTATAAGAGAAATGGACCGAGAAATTGAAGCGGCATATACAAAGACGGATTGTCGGGGATTAAATTTTAGCTACCTGCTACAATTTAGTACGGTTCGATCACACAAAGTTTTTTTAAAAGTACACCTCATCTATACCGATAATACATAAAATAAAAATATTGTATATAAGCACCAGTACTACATTTATTTACGATTTGCATACATAATAAGCTTTTATTACTCTCTTTCATTTCTAAACAGACTATAGTGATAGATTTTTTTTTCTAATGACAAACTTCTTGTAATCTAAAATGTATGCATTTTGTATATTTTTGAGGTACTTTTAATCATTAAGCATTTTGTCGAGTTCTGACGTAAAATTCATCCATCATGCCCTCGTAGTGCACGTTCAAAAGCTCAGCAAAATTTTATACAGTAAATAATTTTGGATAAAACATTAAAAACACTTCTATTTTTTTTCATTATGTTCTTGAAAGCAGAAGTTTGTCATGATCGCAAATCGCTGTAGCAGAATGACAGATGAGTGCAATAAAAAATTTATTGCACCAGTGCAATAAAGTACCGATTTTTTCACTAAATATAGTTCAATTAATTCAATATTTTTTTGCATGAACAGAAAAAAAAATGTTTGATTCTTGTATTCGTATTATACGATTTTTCCCTATCTTCTCTTAAAATCAAAGACATTATCACTGAGTCACCCTGTATACAAATTTATTCGCTTTGAAATTGGAGAACTGCATGCTTAAAACAATATTTAATGTGTAGGAAAAACCAGACATGTGATTGTATTTCGTTCCGTTTGATTCCTGTCCAAACACACCTGCTCCACTTGGCACCGATACCATCTGAGACCTCGCGATCCGTGTAAACGGCGTATCTAAGCGTTCACATCGCCTCCCCCACCGTGGGGCGGCGATTCTATCGCTGCCAGCAGGTAGAAGATGGAAGACATGGCACAGGTGTGAAACACAATGGACCGCGGACACCTGTTCACAATGGCAGTCGGAATGCAGACCCTGCTCCTCAGACACCTGGGCAGCCGGGTTCGAAGGGCCGTAGGGGAGAGTGGCGTAAGTTAACTTGATGATATTTACGGAATTCGTCCATGTGTACCATGATGGAAGTTACGCCTGTCTGACATCATCATTTGATCAACCTGATCCATAAATCATTGGTTGTATTATTAGCTTCGTTATCAATTATAGGCAGCGGACGAAATTGTGGACAGTGACTAATAGATAATATAAAAACACTATTACTATTAAGCGTACAATATTTTTATAAGAAATTACACATTATTTACCTCATTATTACTGTGCCGCTTTCTATGCACAACGATACTATACTCACATCTACCCCACCACGATAAAGACTCAGTCAAACTGAAGCCCGATGTATTCTCTATCTCTGTTTACTGCACTGTGGAAAACAATATTTTGGTGTGTGTAAACCGTGAGCGTTAGCACATGGCTTTACCGAGGTTAGAACGCCATTAGAACATGCGTACGTTGGGGGATTTGCTACTATTCGCGGGGTGTTATTTATATAGTTGTATTAAATTATAAAAATAAATTATTGCAACCGTGAAGTTAACAAATAACAGTTAAAAATGGATCAAAGTGCCAGTTCTAGTAAAAGGTCTGTTAGTAATCGACATAACCTATGTAACGGACAATTGATAATAATAAAAAACGTATACGAAGGAATTCGAGCGCGAAACTCTAACATAAGTGTAAGTGATGCTGTTGATATGTGTAATTCGTTAACACAAGTGTCAGTTTCTAGTGTATATCGTGATATAAAGAAGAGTGTGGAAGTAAATCCAAAGAAGAAAATATAGAAGTCGATGATGACGTAAAATACGCCATTCGCAGGAAAATTCCTGTATTCTTCTTCAGAAATGAAATACCGACGATAAAAAAAATTCAATCTCCGATAGCTGAAGATGAGGACATGCCTCAATTTTCTGACAAAGTTCTTAGAAAAACAATGCATGACATGAATTTTCGGTTTTTAAAACGAAATTGTAAAAGTATGCTCGTTGAAAAAGATGAAATTGTAGTATGGCGAAGAGAATATTTAGAAAAACTAGAAGAGAATTTCGTGCATGGGGCAAAAAGATATATTACATGGATGAAACATGGGTAAACAAAGGTTATACGGTATCAAAAGTTTGGCAGGACGGTAACGTTCGAAGTAAAAGAGAAGCATTTTCAGATGGATTTTCTACAGGATTGAAGGCGCCTTCTGGAAAAGGACGTAGGTTAATAATAACACATATTGGAAGCGATTCGGGATTTTTAGAAAATGGTTTGAATCTATTTACATAGTGAAGTGTGACACCGAAGTGAACGTGTGGTCATTTTAATAAATAGTGAACATACAGTGATAGTGAAGTTTGTTATGATTCTGACGTAATGCGTACTAATTTAGTGATAATGATAATATTCGTGTAAAACAATTACCTATATGAACTGTATAATAGTCAATCTTGTGGCGGCATGAGCCGGTGGGTCATCGATGCCCAAGAAGGCATCGTTTAATAGAATATATTTACAATTGTGTTAAGAATCAGTTCATAAAAACTTTTAATTTTGAAATATTCTTATTATTTTTATTATCTAACGCCTCTAAATTGGTAAAAACCGTTATATCACTGTTTCTACTTTAAAAATAATGGATATTATGGAATACAATTATTTTTGTATATTTTTTATATTTGATCGCATTCAAATTTAGTACGCCTATGAAATGGTGCCCCCCGCACGCTTCGCCCGTCGCGCTTGTCTACAAGCTAGCGATTAGTCACTGTACACAATTTCGTCCGCTCACTATAACAGTATCAGTTTTTCCAACAGCAAAAGCCGTTCGTTATATTCTAAGTAGACTGGTGGTGTCGAGGTTCTGCCTCGCTGCCCCTGTCGCCCCCATCGGTCCTCCCACAACGGCTTCGGCACCGAACAAGGCAACAGGGATCGTTTCAAGGCACATCCACTTGTCGGGCAGGCGTGTAAATCATGTTGGCCATTGTTTCCATGAAACCCGTGACACTCGCCGGTCGAGAAGCGGCCTACTTGACCCCTGGAACCGTGAGATGCCTTGCACAAACCGGAGAGCGATCTGTTTTGTTTCAGGACGGGCCGAGGCCTGCTTTGTGGGAACCGAGAACGTATAAGAAAGGCTGGCTGTGAAAACAGCCGGTCTCGGACGGTGACTAGTTTGTCTAGCATGCTATATGACGGGAACCTCGTTAAGGAGATATCAGACGGACAGTGTATCCATTTTTGCCAAGTTGAAAAACTCGCTTATTATTTATTGAATAATTAATATCGTTAGCACATTCATCTTAACTAAAACGAATCAGAAACGACAATAAAATTTTAATACAGTGCACTGAAATTTTAAACATAATATATTAATAACGGAAAAGGAACCACGAAACGACCGTGCAACGTCATGACAAACTATATTAGACTGTCAAAATTACTGTAAATGTCAATGTTACTAAGTAATAGTTCAATAAATTTAAATGATTTGTATTAATTATTCTTCGATTCTAGTACCAGTGAAATACTTTACTTACAACAATACCTTGGCCGAGTCAAATTAAGTTAAAATGTTTGGTTTCAGCGAGGTTTGATATATACCTAGGGTGTGAAATTTTCTTATCGAATACCACACGAGGATAAATTATTCCTGGAAATAATTTAAGCTCTTGTGATATTACAAGTGAAAATTTTGCCTTTCATACTGAATAGTCTGAATCAGTTGGAAAGACGGTCCAACGCCTGATAAATTCGCAACTTCCCGCGTTTTCTTGAGATTATTTTGGAAATTTGCAACACTTTTTATCACTTTATCACTATTATTATTATTATTACTATCACTTTTATCTTTCTTTACGCAAGTGTATTTGTACTAGCACAACAGGTTTGGTCTAAATAGAGAAAACAATGGCGGTGAAAGAAAAGCATTCATGAAAACCTGCTTTCTCTGTACCAGAATAGCTGATCACGATCATGTAAATTGAATCCAGTACCTCTAAATCAAGTCATTGGTAGACATTCTTGACTAGAACATCAAATAATACACAGGATCGACATGGATGTCTTATATTGTAAAAATATCGACTGTAAATATATCCTTGTAAATCAACTGTTTATATTTTTAATATTGTAGTCAATGACCTGCAGTACGTACTATCACACTAACCACTTATTGCATCGACCAGATTAGCTATCTGACATTCTGGTGCACGTTCCGATTTATCAACCAGTCTCAGTAATTAATAATTAAGTGAAATATTGCGTTATCTACTGCAGCGACATCTGTATTTTCTAGGGAAGTGGTCACCCAACATATCTACTCTCACGTATCTATATAAATAACGACGACTTGATAGTTGCGGAGTAATAGATTTAAAGCAGGCGTAGGAGCTGTTTTTTTCTCGACAGCGATCAAGTGATCCATGAATGTTCTTCGATGGTATTGATTGGTCAACATCTACTTTGAGGATATGAACATTTGACAAGGTGGAAAATTGGAAACCTTCAGGAGTCTATATAGATCGTAGGTCGCTGTGTCTTTGTCAAAACATTTGAAAGATGGCAGCTGTTGTTTTAAGGCTAACCAAACACGGGTTACATCTATTGCAACTAGAACTTCCTTGCCAGGGATCTTGTTAGTACACCACACATTTATCTTTATTACATAATGTTATAGCCCTTTTATTATAGTTATAATATACAAAACCTACATATATGAAAATTGGTTTGTTCAGCATTTTTGATAAATTTCATAAATCGAAAGTGTAACTGAAAAATAATGAATCTTCAAAATATTAGAATTTTATTTGATTAGTACATTAATAGTTATTTATGATGTGAGTGCTAAAGTGCATTTTTAAGGCACGCATGTAAAAGTTTGGAGAACGAGCGCAGAGCTATATACTACACTAAATATTTGCATTATACAGGGTGAGTCAGTCATAATGTCATTAATTTTAACCACGTATTCGGGAGGCATAATAAAGGCAGAAAATAAAAATAAAATTTTACTCGACCTTTAAAAAAATAAACAAATCACCCTATAAAAATCAGTTGATTCGATAATGGTTAAGATATCAGATACCAAAATCAAGGTTCCACGACATTTCACTATCGTTGAAGAATTTTATTTGGATTTTTACCGGAGATACAAGGCTCGTCGTCCAGCAAATGTGGGATATCGGACGCTTTTCGTAAAGTATGTGAAAGACAAATGTACGAAAAACACTGTGGGAATAAATACGTTTGGAAAATTACCTGCTGGTATTGCTAAATTTCTGCAACATCCAAATTCTAACCTCTATACTGGACATTGTTTTAGGCGTTCGTCGCCAAGCTTACTAGCGAATAGTGGAGCAAATTTAACTATAATTAAGCGGCATGGGGGATGGCAATCTTCAACAGTCGCCAAAGGATACATCAAAGATTCGTTGGAAAGTAAAAATTCGATTGCCCGAAAACTGCTTTCAGTTGTTTAAATAATAGTAACTAAATAAAATATTAAATTGGTTACCTATAACTTAATTTTATAAATCCTAACCTAAATGGATGGACACGAGAAAAAAGGTTAAGTGGAATGACACGAAATAGTAAAAATGTTTAATATGTTAATAACTTTTTACTTTATTTTATTAATTTCTGTAATATATAGCCTTTATTTATTGAAGTAGTCCGTAATAATGCATTTCACTTCTGGTAGATTGTCAGAATCAACTTCAATTGAATATATTATACTAAAATATGTACAACACAGTAAAGGAACTGATCGAGTATTAGAGTGTTAGGAGTAGATCAACTAATTGCGTGTAGTGACGTCACAAGTGGACGCACCATATTTGAAAATAGCACCAATTTCAACCTCTTACATTTGCAAAAAGAAAAAAGTAAACCATTTTAAGGGCGTAATAAGAGTATCATGTACTATAAAAAAACGCATAAAAACAATATAAAAGAAATGTGACGGAACAAGCCTATACGGAGGAAATATCCATAATCGAAACTTTCGAACGACGTATAATAACCTAATGAGAGCCTATTAAATCCCACAAATGAAACGAACAAGTGGTCTAATTTGTTTGTTAGCGACTATTTTATGAAGACAACTAGATTTGTTTTCGTGGTAAAGTCTTACGTCACCACGGTCGTCTCAACGCCCAAATTATAAATGCATCCTGTCGTGGCATTTCGTCCATGGGACGCAAGCACAGGTTCCCAGTCGAAACCGCAATTCGATAAAAAAAAACTGATAACAGGATCGGACTGGCAAAATTGGCTGGTTTAATTAATTTATTTCATACTAATACATTATAAACAAATAAACCCTTAGTTATCCTAACTATAAGCATGTTGATAACTCCCTTGGGAGTTGTACTAAGTAGTTATAAATCCTTAACTCCCTCTAATGTATTTCCAAAAATAAACCGACAATTGTAAATGTTCTTCATCGGAAGCATCCTTCAAAAATTTTTTTTTCAATACAGTTAACTTTCAGCCACTGCAGGAATTTGCCATATTCTTTTTTATATTTTGGTTCCGATTTTATTAGTAGTGCGGCAGCTCGTGCCTCATCATTTTGTAACAAATCGCCTGAAATCTCACTTCTCTCCAGGTTTTGATTCATTTTCACAAATTAATAACTTTGATAAACTTTTATTTACCAACTTTTCAGTTGAAATATCCACGGTAATCATGCCTTTAACAACGGTTGTTTAATTTTGAAAACCAACAAAATTTGGTTTGTGACAAAACATCTAGTGATATCTTTGTTTTCGTAAACGAAATAATAATATAAACGCATTGTCGATAGTCAAATTATTTTTTAAAAATTTTACCCATCTAGCTCCAGTAAGACGACCATCTAGCACACACAACACTGAAAGTTGATTACTAAGACATGGCAAAAAATGGCAATAAAAATATTTTTATTTCCATATGTTTATTAGGCTATTTTGTTCACTTTTGCCCCCTAAACACCCTTTTCGAATATTGGGGAATCCCCAAAATCAGCATTTTATTCAAATGCGTAACACGTTAAATCCGGCACTGTGTGATAAAGTGCCTTGCGAACTTTAAATTTCAAATATTTATATGTGCGGTTATATTTTCCGCGAAATACGTCGACATCGGGAAAGTCGTAAAACCCTTGTCTATATTCTGGGAAGGTAAACATTTCGAAGTTAGAATTTATAAAATTTACACCCGGCAGTTTATGAGTCAAGTATAGATAGAAATGCGATGCGTTTGGATACATTGTGACACATCATTGCGGCCACTAACAGAAAAGGAAGAACTTAGCCATCTGACGGAGCTTTTACTACATTATTTAAGTACTTACTGTCATAATGAACAACGTTTATTGTTTTGACAGGCACATCCATGACATTTTTACATCAAAGGAAATAATGAAGTAGGTAATACACTACTAATAAGGAAAATGTAGCCGGAATATGTACAGGATGGCCCAACGAAAACATAACAGAAAAAACACAAAAACCCGACGCTTTTGTTTGCAAGGGGGACTTCTTTTGGCATGAATTAGATGGTTTTAACTGCTACCCCTGAGCGGGGTAAACATCCCCTCCAAATGTTTAAATAAGAAGGGTGGTCAAGTTGCATATCGTTGAAAAGCTATACAGTCATGGGTCTCTTTTGAAAATCAACCCATTTTTTAAAAAGATACAGGGTGCAAAACTTAACACATACAAAATTTCCTATTGTCTATACAAATTATTCTCTAATTAAAATTCGTTATCGAGTTTGCTATTAATTTCAAAATCATTAAGTTAAAGAAGCGTCTAAACATATCCAAATGACTGGAAATAATTGACCAGCAACTTCCGTTCAATAATAAATAATTTTACGTGAACTATTCTCATTACTTACTCCAACGTGTTGTTAGATTTTCTGCAGTTATTTCCATCACAAATTCCACTAAAAACGGTATAGATAAGAGACCATTTTTCAGAGACTTTGTCGTAAAGTGGCGTTAGTGGTTTTAGTGGCTGTTTCGCATTAAATAAAAAATAATTAAAAATGGTTTATTCGTCGCAAGAGAGGGTGGAAATAATTGAATTATTTTATAAAAATAACGAATGTGCTTTGAGAGCAGCTCAGTTGTTTACTGAACGGCGTGCCAATAAACCCGTCCATCGCAGAGGAGTAAAATTTAGAACGTATAAAACAATTTTGAGACCGACAGTGCTGTATGGTAGTGAAACCTGGGTCCTCAATAAGAAGTCAAGAGAAAATCTTTTAAGGTGGGAAAGGAAGATCTTAAGAAAAATTCCAACAATAGACGAAGTTGTAAAAGCCATAAGAGTGCAGTGGCTAGGACATTTAGAACGTATGGAAGATGAAAGGACAGTTAAAAAGATTGTAGGGAGTAAACCTAACTAAAAGAAAAAAGAGGGAGACCGAGGAAGCGATGGAGAGAGGCAGTGGTAATAGACCTAAGGGAGAAAAATGTAATGGATTGGAAAAGAAAGGCGAAGAACAGAATGGAGTGGAGGAGAATAACGCAGCTCTGGGTCTAAAAGGCCTGTAAACAGATTTATATATATATATAAAGATGATATATATTTTAAAATTCATATTACTGAATGAAAGTAGATACAAAATTTTATATGCATATTTGTGCTGAAAAAAAAAATTTTCAAATCATTATCTAGCCCTTTCGAAATTGTTGCTTATCGGTCGCGGTCACGATTCATTCGCGGCACCCAAGTCAATGCGGTGTCGTCCTGCTTCAACGCCCGAACGCACCATGAGTGCCGTGTTGCCCGGAGTTATGGATTGATCTGATTCTCTTTTAAAAGGTTGAGTAAATTTTGTTTCGATGTTCTGTCTTTATTAGGGCCGAATACGTGATTAAAATTAATGACTGAATCCCCACAGCACAATCTGCCAATTGACTTTGGAAAGACTATACCTGCGTGTACAACCATATGTATTTCTCAATTTTACTAGCTCAAATGAGAATATTCGTAGCCTAAGGCCCGACAATAATACCTTGCATTCATCCTCAGTGCTAACCAGATACAACTCGAATTAAACCTGTAATTTATAGCCAATAAAACCCGCCGTAATAATAAAAGAATACACGAAGATGGTCATGGCAATGAACCTTTCACAGAATGTACGATGTGAAAAAATCGAATGCGTAAACTGTTGGTACTTTTTATGAACAATAAATAGATGCTACGCGGTAAATAGTTGAACTGTTCTACACAAAAGCGTTACTAACTGATAGAATCGTGAGATAAGTTCTTGCAGAGTAGGCTAGGTTAGGTTTTTGTTTTTTCCTGTACGTCATTCCTGGAGAATTCATATTTTTTACAGGGATAACTGGATTCCAGTCTAATATATCCAGTAACAATATCTTGTTTTCAAAAGCTGTCATCAAAAGTCATTTTCGTTAAATTTTCAGTTGAGAAAGTGAATCTTCTTTGTCACCTAGCTGCAACATGATTTTACGTTTTAAAACGTAGTCTTTTCGTTGTAGAACATAAAACAAATGTCAAAATAATTTGACATTTTTTCGAAGCTTATTTATGATTTTATTAATTAAACAAAATACATTTTAAGTAATATAATATTTTAATACAAAACAGTAACTATTATAAACAGAACGATTACAATTTATTTTGCATTACACGTAAATTGAAAGTAAGTAAGTAATTTTTTTTTAGCTCTGAGAGATCAATGAAACTGCTGCTGTAATTGTTCAAGTTGACTGCGCACGTTATTATTGTTGGCAAGTTCCGTAGGCTCTGCTGAAGATGGTAACAATTTATTTGCGATTGAAATGTTATTTTGTTTATATGTATCCGCTACCGTACTAGAACGTCACAGAGTGGCGGAAGTACGTCTAAAGCAGTGCCCTGTATAAGTTTCCGGATGAGGCAAATAGAGATAAGTTGCTGTTTCTTTGGGTACATTCCTTACTTTGTTGACTCTAACCACTTGGTTAACACATTTTTCCTGACATACTTCACAAAAAATCTTCGAGTAGTAGTAAGATCTCGGAGTATGAGTTTTGAAATCGCGAATTCTTATAATAATAACAGAATCTGTGTCTTCTATATCGATCGTTATCTTTAGTAGCTCATCTCATCTCAAAACTCCACAGACACCAATTATTATTAATATGACCTGGAAAGTTGTCCAAAATTAGTTAAATCGATCGATTGATATTAATTTGAATTACCTTTTCTAGTAGAAATCTATTATCAGCTGCTTGCTTTAGACACTTTTTGAATTTTCTTTGAACTACACCATCCTTTGAATACGCTGTAGGAATCTCGTACTGTCACGGCGACTTTTCAAGAATTAATTTTAAAACAGCACTTTGTGATGCTTTCAATACTTCCCCTGGTAAATGCTTGTATAACACTTTTAGAATATGAATTACAATAAATCCTTAATTCTGACACTACTTTTTATTGTTTATTAGGTTGCTATCGTTATGATAGTCACCGCGTCTAGACCGTCTTGATTCAAACATGGTTCAAACAATTTCAAATATAAATTAAATTGTTGTACATAACGAACGCGAAATGCTTTTACGTTATGGAATGGATATTTTGCCTCGCTAAGGTCGGTAAAACAACTTCCATACTTGAGCATAAAGTACCATTTCTCGTTCTAGATACAAAAAAAAACTATTTATATCCAATTAATTGACAGCAGCTTTCAAAAACATATAGAACAACCAATATCAACTGAGCTGAATATAAAATGAAGGGCAGTTGTTTCCTAGTTCTTGTAGGATCGTGTAAAAAATGCAATAAGCCTTTCTACAGTCACCTCGAGGACTGATATAAATTGATTTACGGCCAGCACATAGCATTATTTAAGCCTAATATAGAAAAGCGGAAAAGAAGTTGACAGACCACAGTTGTCGAGATCACGACCAGTGCAACTAATTCGCTAAGCATTATCAACGAGCTGGCAACTAGACTACGTTGGACATCTCCTGTTTTACACGTTTAAATAATAAATGTTGGAGTTTTTTAAACAGTTCTCACAGCCATTTAAATTTCGTCATTTTTTTGTCATGTGACACAAATTACCCAATCATTTAAACATTTAACTGATAACAGCATATTTTCGTCTTCAATCACTACGACATCAAGCTTGTTTAAGTTTGACACCTTCATATTTCAAATAAATTTGAAAAAGTTACGTTTTGGCAATGAGAATTTGAGAATTTTCAATCTATTAACACGCTAGTAGTTTTATTGTAAATGAAAATACGAGTTAAATGAGCATAGAAGCGTAGAGGAACTGGTATTGATACTAAAAGATTGGGTGGTCAATATGAGGAAGAAACATGGGACAGAATTCAAAGAAACAACAGGAAAGACTATGTGTTAATGGCATAGCATTTTAACTTGCCCGAGATGTCTACGATGCAACCAGGAAGAATCTGCAAACATATCCATGTAAACGTAAGACGTAAGTCAGTTAAGTTTCATTAAATTCGTCAGAAGTAAACAGAAGAATATTGTTCTGAGATGAAAATACCCCTGAAGATTTATGCGTAAATTCTACCATATTGCTGCTGTAGAATTAGCAAGGAGAAGAGGTGAGACAGTTGCCTGCATCTTGGATTTTTCTCAAGTCGAGAAAAATAACGATGGCTCTCCAACAAAAAATTTTTCATAAATTGATATCAAAACCAGACGAACATATTACCTTACCACGGCTGTTCTTAAAACCTAATCGACACTGGAAAACGGAAACCGATAATTGGTACGACAATGTTCCTGTTGGAAAAAATACTATTAATGGAGGGACTAAATCATCTGCTGAGGCTATTGGCTCACTGAATGTAATGGACAAAAAGATAACAAACCATTCGAACAGGTCAATTGCTGTTAACGAATTGACAAAAAATGGTCTGCAAGAACAACAATTGCTAAAAATGACTGACCATAACAATCTAAATTCTATAAAACTAAACTTAAGCATCGACCAAGAACATCACAATAAGATCATAAATACTATGCGTGGTAATATATCTTCTATATTAGAAAAAAAATAGCTAATCTAATGATGCCTTAAATTTTAATAACAGTATCTTTACCAGCTGTACTTCTCATAATTTTATGTTAAATTTCTCAAGCACGAATATATAGGAAATAAAACAATGCACCAAGTAACTTGTTTCGTCTACTTCTAGTTAAAAATATGTAGAGCGATGGTGTTGATTTAGGACCGAAGTGCAGCTAAGTATCACAACTGATATTTTGCTGATATAATAGGTTTAATAATAATAATATCTCTACCCCAATATTATTATTAAACATACAGCATTTACGCCCAGAAACGACTTACGTTGGTAGGCCCTAACCGCCATTCACTAAAGGAATGAGGGAAACCTGGAAAAGCTCATTAATTAGGGGGGTAGTCAAACGTCAACCGGTATTAATCTCTCACATCCACCCAAGCCAACATTCTTCCACTCTACCATACCCGCAGAGAAAGTGCCGATCCTCTCGACGAATATAGCTTATATACGGTCTACCGGCTGCGGGGGTCGAACCCAGAGCGATCTAGTCACCTCGATTCAACAAGTACTGACAAACCGCGCGACCACTGACCGATTGTTCACACACCAGTCAAGGATTAGTTGGAAATTGTCAAAAATAACCAACTACCTACTTCTTAAGTAACATGCACTGAAAACACATTCACAACTTAACTGGTCGAATATTTTTAACCCTGTCTTCTTTCCTTTGAACGTTTTTTTGTATAGGTGTGGACTAGATTCTCAAAATGTTTTTTATACACAACTTTTTAAAATGTAGAGAGTGACTCATTGCTAGTTTTTGTACTAGAACGACGGGTGAAGCATGTGAAGAACGACAGTCCATAGGCGGATCAGTTCTGAAGGCGCCCATATATAAAAAATATACAAAAAAAATATATAAAAAAAATATTTGTATTACACCACACCTATTATTTTCAGTAGGCACAATTATATAACAGTTTTTGTCAATTTCGGGAAAATTAGTAATTTCCAAATGTTTACATCTTTTATCTTACCACCGATATAAATCAGTTTAGAAATTTTATCAAGAAAAAAATCAAAAAGATTTTTAATAACACTTTAAATATAAAACCATGTTCTGTTGAGCATCGATGACGCAATCTATCTTTCTGTACATAATATAATAGCCGCCTGTAATAATTTCACATCGGTTAATTTAAGGACGCCGTATTCTTCAAATAGTGTTTGTACAAATACAAGTCATTTTAGACATTTGAGAACTAAATATTATAGTTTAGCAAATAACAACAATGTTATCTCATGTCATCTGCGGATATTCAAAGGTACCAAAATAAAATGAATAGATAATGGCTGAAAGCGGTCTGATCAACAAATTTTTAGGTACAGAAATCTTTCAAAATACGTATTTTTTTAAACTGAACTATAGTGTAAATATTATTATAACATAAACTTACATCGTTCTGCATATAAGAAGTATGTGAAAATAATTGTTAAAATGTGGAGGTTAGAATAGCCAAATAATGTGTTATATAAATGCATTTTAAAAGTTATTTATATATTATTTGAGGAGAATTTAAATAGTAAAAGTGAGAAAACAAAACGTCAGTAACTTTATTTTTGATATAACTTTTGTTCTACGTGTTTTATTTTACGAGATTTCTGTACGTAAAAAACACTATAAAATTGGTCATTTTCCGTCAAGAAATACAGCGACCTTAAAGGTGGTTTTGTTTCGTGCCACTTCATTTTTTATTTGTGCCCAAACTAACCATATTTGATTTAATTCACAGTGGTATGGCGGCAAACAGAAATTTCAGAAGCCTTTTCCCGTTAAACGTGTTGTAGACACTTGAACTACGAAATGCTGTATAGCACCGTGGCACCGTTTACAAAGGGAACATATTCGTTAGAAGGTAGAAACGTTGCAAATCGGTTTTATTTAGGTTGATGACCCAGCCGATTCACGCAGAAAAAATTACAATTTCCAAACACGCCATAAATAATTAATCGATAATATATTTTACTCGAAATGACAGGGACAACGCCGCCGCGCTTCTATTAGCCAGCTTGATAATGGAAATTTATGCATAAGGTCTAGATTCCAACGGTTTTTTATGTGGACATTCGCCTGCCGTTTTATGCAAAATAACAAAATTCCCTCTTTTTCAAACGCTTTTTTTCGGTATTCGTTACTAGGGATATTTCCATTTCCTGCGGCCATGTTTGTTAGAATCTGCTCGAACGTGCATAAATATCTTTTTTTATATGAGATGCCTAGACGTTCAACAGTTAGTTCTGAATTATGGCTCTATTGTGTTCGTAGTTATTTTTAATTGCTTATAACTCGAAAACGGTTAAAGATAAGAATGCCATGTCATATTTTGCAAAAAAAAAAGAATAATTCAAATATTCAACAATAGATAGGGCGGAATTATAAAATTTAAAGTGCTGTAAAGAGAAATGTAAGAGCTTTCAAAATAAATATTACTCAACCCCCAATGTCATTTAAATATTTTATTTGGCCGCCCTGTATGTTCATTATGATTATTATTTATGATGTAACTATTCTATTCAATACACGCCATACAAAATTCGGTGTTAAATGAAGATTACTTGTTATACGCAGAACACTGATTGAAGAGTTGTCAATGATCTGTTATATCTTCATTTTGTACATTCACTTCAGTAGGACGAATGGCCTTTTTTGGAGCGGAGTTACCTTCTTCTAAAGACTGTGCGGGCAGGCTGATGTCTATTTGGGACCTTCGTCGGTATTCACAAGCTACTTGTCTGGCCTTCCTATTGGAATATTCATATACAAAGAGAATATCTGCATAATCTTCACTTGTGAATGCTACCATCTGCCACAGTTTGTCATAGAGCTTATAGAACACCCTGTATAATGAATAACATTGTACCTGTTCTATGTCAAAGATTATTAAAGAATATATTTTAATAATCTTGCTCTGTGATAACGAGAAGTATCAAATTCAAATTACACCTTTACCAGTAGCACAAGCATCCTACATCTTTTTTGTTACCCATAATGAAACTTATTTTATTCGAAACGTTATTTTTTTCGTGCCATAAAAATTTTGGTTTCTGTATTTTGTTCTATATTCTAATGCCTATGCCCTAATTCAATGATATTAGCGTCAGCAGAGAAAGATTATTCTCAATGTCAATCTAATTCCAAAGGAATGTGCGAAAATTCTCAGACAAATCCCGGCACAGAAAATTTGCCTTTCAAATTATTCATGTAATTGTTTCAACAAATATTTGGATATGTTAAACACAAATTCGATCACTTAGAGCAAGTTTCTAAGTAATCAAGTCTGCAACAGCACTCTTAAATTTTTGCACTTATTAGTTGTTCCTGGAAATTGGCAATGGTATTAAATATCTGAAATACTGGACCATTAAAGGTTCAAATAAATCCACGTTTAAATATAACTCTTCGCTTTTACAAAATCGAAAAACCATGTTTATGAAGGCAAGTAACGAAGCCACTTTGGATTTTATTGGTTAAAATTGGTTTATTGGGTAAAAAAAGTAAAGAAATATATATAAATGAATGTTTGTTTGTATGTCCTTTATAGAAACGTAAACTATGCATTTGATCATGTGATGGTCTTTAGCAATAAGTTGTAAGTAGTTGGTACGACTAATTTTCGACAGATGGCGTAGTTGGTGGCGTAGCAACGTGCGCAGGGTATAGCTAGTTTGTTATAAAAGGGTTTGTTTTTCTTCTACACTTCAATAATTGTAGAAAAGCACGGTTAAATACAAAAATATTCAAAAATTAATTATCACAAATATTGTACACTTGGTGTACAGGGTGGACGCGATGTAATGGGCCAAAATTCATGACTAGATTCCTGACGTGAAAATATTGCGATTTAGACAAACTCACCTTAGTCCAAAAGTTGATATTTACAGAGATACAGGGTGTTTCATGCAAAATATTATTTTAGTTTTTTCTTTTTTATTTCATAATAAATGCTCATATCGAGATGAAATTTTGGTGTTAGGGGTTTTCTGAGGCGAGAGATTGAAATATGGTTTGCTTGTAGCTCATAGAGAGCGCCATCTGCGCTAGGTCGAATGCGTTGAAAACGGCAGAACTTTTTTATCTTTCAAAAATCTAATTCTCAGGTAGCAAATTCTGATTTTACAACTTCTTTTACACAAAAAAGCTATACTTTTTTATAGTCGCTATCTTGCACCGTTCTCAAGATATTTAGCTTTGGTAATTCGAGTAATCAAAATAAGGTACGAATGTCAAAAAGAACAAGAGTTTATTTCAAATTATAAATTGTGATGAACAATTGAATATCGAATATTACAATAAATGTTCAACATGTCCGCCTCCAACTTCAATACATTTATTAACGCTTTTGTTCAAAGACTGCCGTATTTTAAAATAGAGATTCTTGTTACGAAATGATTCGGCGGCATTTACAATTTTCTGCCATAGCTCTTCGCGGGTGTTTATAGTTTCTCTATAGACAACTGATTTCATGTAGCCCCAGAAACAAAAATCCATAGGATTAAAGTCAGAACTACGAGGAGGCCATAATATTCGACTCCCACGACCGATCCAACGATCCGGAAAAATGTGGTCAAGATAGTTCTGTACGTAAATCGTCGAGGTAGTCAAATAAATGGTGCTGCAGGAAATCTAAATACAAGTCACCATTTAGATTTGGAGGAAGCTCATGTGGACCCAAAAGGTGATTTCCTATGATTCCGCACCAAACATTTATCTTAAATTCATGTTGGAAGTGACGCTCACTGACTACGTGAGGATTTTCATTATCCCATATGTGCTTGTTTCTAAAATTAAAAATTCCTCGACGAGTAAAGGTCGCTTCATCAGCGAATAGGACATTATCCAAAAATTCCTGGTCAAGGTTTTGCTGATGGCGCATAAAATGAGCAAATTGTAATCTAGCTGGTAAGTCTTCTGCTAAAAAATTTTGCACGGGTGTAAAATGGTAGGGATATAAATTTTCCCTGTGAAAAGTTTTGAGAACTGTTGCTTTACTAACACCGGTTTCTCTAGCTCTCTGCCTGCTGCTAACTTCTGGATTTCCTGCCACTCTTACTAAAATTTCTTCTTCTTGGTGAACTGTAACAGTACGCCCTGCGTTGCCTCTTTTAGGACGAAAACTGCCAGTTTCTCCAAGTCTATTAAAAAGTTCTTGAAATAGTTTCCGATTTGGTTGCCTTCTATTCGGATACAAATCTGAATACCGACGAAGCGCTTGACGTCCAATATAATCTGATTGCGCATAAACGCAAACCATATCGCGCATTTCTCCACTTGAAAATAAATTATGGCGTGGCATGTTATCTCGCTCTACGATTTAGATCATAAAGTAAAGAATACTTTTAATAAGGCACGAATAATATTGTAATATTACTAACTGTAAAATCAGAATTTGCTACCTGAGAATTAGATTTTTGAAAGATAAAAAGTTCTGTCGTTTTCAACGCATTCGACCTAGCGCAGGTGGCGCGCTCTATGAGCTACAAGCAAACCATGGATATATTTCAATATCTCGCCCCAGAAAACCCCTAACACCAAAATTTCATCTCGATATAAGCATTTATTATGAAATAAATAAGAAAAAACTAAAATAATATTTTGCATTAAACACCCTGTATCTCTGTAAGTATCAACTTTTGGACTAAGGTGAGTTTGTCTTAATCGCAATATTTTTACGTCAGGAATCTAGTCATGAATTTTGGCCCATTACATCGCGACCACTCTGTATAGGTATGTTTGTTTCAATCGACTCAAAATCAAGTATTCTATCACCTCCGAAAATTGTAATGACTTGCAAGACACTCTGTGCATTATAATATACAAAACATCAAGAATTTTATTTTGGATATAACTTTTGTTCTACGCGTTTTACTTTTCTAGATTTCTCTAACACCACAAATTTAATCATTTTCAGTAAGTCAAACCTCTAGGGGACTAAGGTGCGATAAGAAAGTAGACCTCTTTTCATGATTTTTTTCTATAAATACAGTCAAAAACTATTTTTTTTATCTACGGATTTGTGGTTATTCGAAATCGTTAGCAGAATTGCAACTATCAGCGAGTGCAAGACATACCCAATCCAACGAAATGCTTACAATAGATAAATTCCTAGTAGTAATTTT
This sequence comes from Monochamus alternatus, assembly GCA_037114965.1. Classification (NCBI taxonomy): domain Eukaryota; kingdom Metazoa; phylum Arthropoda; class Insecta; order Coleoptera; family Cerambycidae; genus Monochamus; species Monochamus alternatus. The sequence continues at coordinate 3,182,550 of CM073426.1, read as the reverse complement.
GCAAATCAATAAAATCAATTACTGCATGTTAATAACCACTGAAGGTGAAAGGCACACGACAGACAAGCAAATAATAAAATAAACAAGGTAAATAACCAATTATAATACTTTTTCACTATTCACGTTTCTGCGGTGATGATTAGGAGGACGGTGTCGTATTCCACCATTGGTACCACGTCGAAATTTTAATCTCGATGGAACAAGATGTACCTTTTATTTAATTTTAATAAACAAAGTACGTGAATTAATCAAGGATATATTCTCCAATATTTACGACTGCCTTCCCCTATGATTTGGCAATTTAAACAATTTGGGGCAAGGTGGAAATCATTATTAGTATTATTAGTAAATAATAAATGGTATTAATAATAAAATGTTATTAAGAACGGAGAAACTAAACAATACGTAAAACATTACTGAAAATTAGATGCAGAAACTAAGCCTAGATTAAAAGAAAAATGCAAAAAATATAGAGAAAAAGAGAAAAAAGCACAATACCTACAATAAAATGATTAAATTGATAAAATGTTAAAATTATTTGATCGGTTATCAAAACTGCAATGTAGAGGTTTCATACATATAATTTATTAAAAACTTTTATTATAGAATGAGGAATATTGATCTGGGTGTATGTAAATTGAGGTGTTAACACATCGTTATATAGAGGCAGAAAGATTGGGTCAACACTAAGCTGGAGATACTAGACATCAAAATATTATGTTTGAGCTCATCATGCTTTATGCGAATGTGACTGGTTTAAGAAATACAGGGTGTTCAAGGTTTAAATTTTATTCTGAAATTTCTCAAGAATTGAGAATGTTTTGATAATCCCATGATTCCGAAAATTGGTAGTGTTGGGTTTTTTGGTGTGAGAATTGCGAATTTGAAGCTTATTTTGACGTTGCTCCTAGAGGGCGCTAGTTTTTCCGTATTCGTGTATAAAACTGTCGTTTCTGGTAACTAATTTTCGAAGAACAATTTACTTTCAGTTACAAAATGATCGTTTCATAAATATACAAACTTGTTACAGTAAATACATTCTTAGAAACATGTTTAGACGATTTTTTTTGCGCGAGATTTAAAATATTTCTCTTTTACAAAACTAATATTTGTTTTGTATAAAAAAAATCCCCAAAAAATGATTCCATTTAATCCTAGATGATAGCATAGCATTCCTCAATAGCTGCTTTAGCATTAATATTTTCTGACAATATTTTTAGAGCATATCAGTATTGAACCGTTATTATCAGAAATACACAAGACTCTTTACTGTTACTGGTACACTGCGCATGTATTTGTAAATGTTAATTTGTGAGTATTTCCCCTACAAAATGTTATCTTTGTTTATTTGTAAGTTTAATAAAGCAAAATAATGTCGCAAAGTTTTTATAATATTATTTAAATAGTGTATGAAATGTTATTAGGATTAGGTGAATCAAAAATGATTGCATTCGTTATCGTTAGCATACCACATGTCCATTTGTTCTTAACGGTAAATCACTGGCTTAGATAATGCATATCAAAGGTCCTAATATTGATCCCTGAGGTATCCCTTCTAATATTTGTCCTTTTTTCCTGAATTTATTAATTTTACACGAGTCCTTCTTTGCCTCATCTTACCAGTTTTTGCTTAGGGATACACATTTCTGTTAGAGCCACGCCATTTCTTTCTATTCTTAGCAATGATGTAAAAGCACTATTTTTCATCACCAGTATTGATCGATGCTGTTGATAAACGGAAGAATAATTCATGTTTGCAACGAGATTGGACGTTTTCTGCCATAATGCCTTCTAGACTCCAATAGAGGTCGCTCCCAACACCTTCCAGCTCATCTCATTTCGGTCTCATCTAAAGTTTAAAAATATGAAGATGACACCTACATTTTAATATTTAGTCACTCAAATCGTCACTAGTTCTGTTGGGCCTTCCAACGAATTTCGCAGAGACAGAGACATTTTTCAAGTCGGCCGCGGAATGCAGCGCCTCATTAGATATGCATCGCGGCAATGCGCGAAACGGCCGCCTGCAAGTCAGCCAGCGGCCACTCGCAAAACAAACACTTGAAACAAAAGACACCACGGCTGGCTGTGATAACAGGGACCTGTTAGCTGGACGGTAGTACCCGTGCGCCAGCGACCAGTGGCGGAACGGTTTTAACATTGGAAATAGTTAACGAATTGATAATGTAACGCTAGACCATGACCAAGTTAGGGAGGGGCTTAGCCCTCAAAAAAATTTAATTAGCCATTGTGTAAATTATTTGTGAAAGCAGACAGGAATGTCAGGCAATTACATGTGTCAAATAATCATGCTGCTATTTTTTGCAGCTTTAATTATTTCCAAAAAATACCCCCCTGGCTCCGCCACTGGACCGCCCTGGTCAGAATATCTGGTCGACACAGTCCAAGGATGGCGATTAATATACAGGTTTGTTTTATTTTTTATTTCTGCGAAATGTCGGAATCCACCAGAAATCGTCGCTTCTCCAAACAGTACGAGTTGGTAATGCGCCACAATATTTTTCAGTGTCCCGCAGTGTTTCCTAAAGAATGCAGAAGTACGTTCACCAACGAATATTAAATTAGCCTGCAAAAAAACTTACCCACTGACCTTTCTTTATGTTTAACATAACGCCTATTTCTAATAATGTAGATAAAAATCCTCATTGTATCCTTTAGCCTATCGTAGCCTTTACTCAAGCTAGGGTTTTAAAATTTAGGATTAAGAAACGCTAAAATCCGGACAAATCCGGACTCTGACAAAAAATATAAAAGATATTTTGAAGGAAAGGTAAAGGGTAAAATATAATTAAAAGAAATACCCATTCATCTTTTCATTCATTTTAAAAACAATAATAACTTAAATACAGGGTGTTAAAAAAAGAGTGTAAGATATTTAAGGAGGTAATAGTATGCACCAAAATAAGCAGAAAAGTCTCAATAAACATGTGTCCGCAAAGTATCGGTTGCGGATATATGGAATGTTTTATATTTTTGGCCCCTTTTTTATTTTGCAAAAACGTTGTGTATTTTCTTATAATAGTTGGTTGATGTTTAGTGAAATAAACAGTACGTATTTGGCAGTTGTACTCAGTGCACAAGTTTTCTTTCGCTATGGCTGGTTACTCTAACGCAGAATTAACAAACATGCATTTCATGTATGGTCGTGCTAATGGGAACGCCACCGAAGCGCGACGTCTTTATGTTGACGCTTATCCAAATCGCCAGGTTCCTTCACAACGCATGTTTGGAACAATTCACCAAAGATTGCGTGATACCGGTTCCTTGAGCAAACAGTGCCATTTATCCGGGAGACCAACGTCGGTATCCACTCCTAGAGCAGATGAAGAAATTCTAGCACTGGTAGAGCAGAATCCAGGTACGAGTGTGCGGAGAATATCAGCCGAGGTAGGAATTAGTGGTCCTGTTGTTTGGAGAATCCTTCACGAGCAACTGCTTTATCCATACCATGTGCAACGAGTACCGGCTTTAAATCCAATAAATGATCATCAAGCACCTTTGGTTTCTACGACATGATGCTGAAGATCCTCGTTTTCTTGCAAACATGCTCTTTACTGATGAGGCCGGGTTCACAAGAAATGGAGTGTTTAATTTTCATATTACGCATATTTGGGCCGACGAACATCCTCATGCTCTAATAGAATCTGGACATCAGGCACGTTTTTCATTAAACATTTGGATGGGTATTGTCTGTGACAGGTTTCTAGATCCTGATGTTTTACCAAACCGATTAACAGGCGCTGCTTACCTCAACTTTCTGCAGAACACACTGTATGAATTTTGGAAGACATTCATGGCCGTTAGAGAGCATTTACACCAACATTTTCCACATAGATGGGTAGGAAAGGCCGGACCTGTTTTATGGCATCCAAGATCGCCTGATCTGAACCCTCTAGATTTCTTTGTTTGTGGATATTTGAAGACATTAGTGTATGGTACTCCTGTAAATAGCCTGTAAGAGCTGCAGCTATGAACTAATCAAAAGTGTCAAAAAATCCAAACCAAGGAGGGTGTTTTCGAAAGAGTTCGAATATCGTTGAGACGAAGATGTCGTGCCTGCTTGGAAATGGACGGAGGGCACTTTGAACATCTTCTGTAACTTTGTTTTTTGTTTGTTAAAAGCTTCCTTTGTCGGTTTATTCCTAATAAAATAAAATGTTTGAAAAACGAATAGTGGTCCATATCTCCGCAACCGTTACTTTGCGAACCCATATTTATTAAGACTTTTCTGCTTATTTTGGTTCATACTATTACCTCCTATTTTACACTCTTTTTTTATCACCCTATATAGAACTTTATGATAGTATATAAAAAATACTTTAGGTACAAAAAAATATAGATGATATTTTTAGAAACGATATTTTTCAGACCCTTTAACTTCATTCAAAGTCGAGTTCAATGTGGAAAAGTTTTCTGGTAATATTATAAAATTATAGAACTAGGAACAAGTCATGAAATTAAATATGGTCATTGTTATACCTTTTACAGACTCAAGTGTATTTCGATATTTCGACCATTGAGCTGCTATTGAAGAAAATATTCGCTCCACATTCGCGTTGCGGGCTGCTATAGCAAAGAAAAATGCACACGTTTTTAGCAACTCTGAAAAAACTACAGTGGAAATACATTGCTGAAAATAGATTGACCACTTTTTGTGAGCAGGCAAATTATGTTCGTCCACAGTAAATTTATCTGTTACAAAATTTTGTAACGAAGAATATTGGTCAAATAGTTTTCCATCGTCAATATTAACTCCCTTTTCTAGATGATAACTAATACATGGGAGCATGTCCTTTTCCCAGTTATGTTTTCCATCCACTTAAAACATTTAAAGAACTTAAGTTTAATTTTTTTATCCATCTCTTAGCATTCGCCGGATATGTTTAAAAATTCCGGCCGTACTTCCCCGGACGCCTAAAAAACCCAAACATGTCCGGGTAAATCCGGACGTATGGAAACCCTAACTCAAACATACAAACAGTTTAGAGAGTTATGTTTGCTTTTCAGGCAGCATAGTTTACTTCAGCCATCTTTACTTCCTAAATTAGCAGATGCCTTCACAAATAATTTCTGCTTTCATAACATTAATTAATTACAAAATCAAACTGAATGACCTGATAATAACTTCACTCAATCATCTACCAGAGGGCGTGACCATCGGTAATTGTTTTTTCATGTCTCTGTAGTAGTTTCACTAGCTAATGTTTAAAATACGTAATATGCAGCAAGTTAGATTTCAGAGAATATGAATCATTCGAATTTGAAAAAATTTAAATTTTATTTTCGATATTTTGTAAAATTTGTTTCTAATTTTGACGTTACTAGTAGAGGGCACCACTTATGGCACATCATGCTTTTTTAAATTGTAGAACTTTTTTGCGGCTGAGTGGATCCATCTGACTATTGAAACAATCGATTATTTTTGAAATTTTCGTGTAAAATCTCGATGACAGTGAAAACCTTCACTTCCAGATGTTGACAGCTTCCTTACTTCCAGTAAAAGAATATTTTTCATTAAATAACTTATGTAAGCCTAAAGATCACATTATTTAAGACCCATGCACTTTTTATATAGTTATTTTCATTGTTTAATGTTGGTATCACATAAGTAATATTCTAGAGCAGCGTATTGGGAGAGGCGTCATATCTGAGTCCTGCACTTTTATAATACAGAGTTAGTTGGATCCACTGAAATGTACGATATGGAATGCGTTTAGTCCATTTGCGCATCGAAATAAAGGTACCAACCCTAGGAGCAGACAAAAGGAGGCACATGAAACTCATCAAAGACATACTTCATTGGTTATGTATGTGGGTGCGAGAGAGACAACCATCTGCACGTATATGAATTGTGTTCTTAATTTCCCATTATTTTGTTTGTAAACACGTCATTGGCGTACAGTGTGGTTTCTTCTTTTATCTTGTATTTCGTTAGTGTTATTTTTTATGTATTTTTGTGGGTGTTATTGTTGGAACACGTCATGTTTTATAAAGGATTGTAAAATTAACCAGCATATAGCACGAAATAATTCTCCATATCCAGAATTCAATTTCATTTTAATTCACAATCAGCTAAGCCCCTACTGTTCCGCCATTGCTAGAGGCACAAAACAAAATATGGCGCTGATCATGAATAATCCATTCGCGCAGCTTCTAGCGCATTCCATTCATCATAATATAAAATTACATTTCAGTGGTTGGATCCGATATGTTAACGTGTACGTAGAATTTGACCGTCGCGCATGGTCAAATTAGAATTTTCCACGTTTACGTTATTCGGATTGTACGTGGGCACACAGGTCTTTGCGTAAAGTAAACAGAGACGTTTACGTGCCGAAGAGGTGGCCGAAAACTTCCGAATGCACAGAACAGATTGATAAAAGACTAACCGAACAGAAGGAGCAATACTCGTAGATTAAAATTTCTGAATAATATGATTCTATACGTAAACGTGAAAATTACGCATTCTATGTTTTACGTATCATGATAATCGACAATCGACTTGAACTCTCTAATATGTAGGTCTTGCTCGATTTTTATTGCAATTCTGGGAAATAATTTAGTGATTTGTATGGTTACCACCACACGCAAAAATTCCTAGGCTGAACTGTTAATTTCAAACTGCCTTCTTTCCCGTCTACTTGATAATTGTTTGATTGTTAAGCTTGTAAAATATATTAAATGTTTATTTTAAATGTTATGCTTGTCAAATTCGGAAAAATAGTTCTTAGACTTCTTATCTTAGTGTGCATTCGGGTTAATGTGTTGATAGTATAACCACCCTGTAAATATATTCGATGGAGGTATAATAGAACATACTCGATCGTCGATGTTAATGGCATTGAAAACCAATCCCTGTAACCATTTCTAAAAAATCTGCTCTGGTCGAGAATATGAAATGTAGTTGTCGTCTCCAAGGTGGATTTTCGCCAAGGTCGAACAAATAAGACTATCGCAGAAGAATATCAGTGACCGATAAACCGCGGGAATTCTAAGCTGACCAGACGAAGGCATAACTAATTCATGACATCCAAACGACGTGCAAAATGCAGCTCGTTAAGCAATTACCGCGGCGATAACCGAAGATAAAGCCAGCGCGAATTGAAATATCAGTCATTATTGTTTAGAATACGGACGCTAATCGCCACACGATAGTCTAGTCTTTTAATTAAAATCGTTAATTGCCTCGTCTAAAAATAGCCCCAGTGATAATCCATTAATTTTAAACATTAATTTTTTAAAATTCCTAGGCGCCAGCAAAATAACAAGATTCTGTCGTAAGACTGCGTCGAGGATACGTTTCAACTGGAAATGAAAATCGAAGGATACTTACGAATATAAAACAGATAGATTGATCGAAGTATTCACAATAATAATGAATAATCGTACCCAGAATATTTATTTATTTATTTAGAACACACTATTCTACAGGCAAACCCAATTAAAGAACAGGAGAGAACGTAAAAAAAAAAACAAAAATAAACACTAAATAAATACAGAAAAAACACAAAAATAGAAAGTTATTTTAAATAAACATATTTAAGATCATTAAGGCTGCAAGAGAAAATATCAAGCTAAAATCGCAGATCATTGCAGTTATTACACATTGTATAAAGAGAAGAATGTTGCAATGCAGTCTTTAGATAAAATGATACATTATCACGGGAATGTGGTCTAGGATAATTGAGACTAATCTCTAACTAAATTTTGAATAACTACAAAAAAAAATACTTTTGTTTTACTTCGATGACTTGTTCCGTTTTCGAGTAATATTAATTTAAAAATTTTGTGATATACCACAGAAATAAGTATTAGATATTATATGTAAGCGGTCAAATTGTCCCTAGTAGATTTTGAGAAAATATTTGTCACGTTATTTGACACATATTACAGATGTTTTTTAAAAAACTATTACCTACTATTTCTAGTTTACATCTTAAACTTTTGTGGTAAGAATATCACAATTTTTTTGTTACGTTTTTCATGTAAAATTTATCAAATTTTTAAACTTGGTCTGACGGCAAAAATCTCAAAATACAAAAAAGTTAGAGCAAAATTTACCTAAGACCTACCAGTTTGCCACGCCTATGACTATTTGTGTAAAATTATTTTCGGAACACTAGATTTGTTGTATAACGATGACACTCAATTTAAAATTTTATTATTGAAATATTTAGAAAAGTGGACCCCTATTTTAAGGGGTTTTAAATCCCTTAGGGGACGTTTTGCGACTTTCCGACTTATTTTCATTATTTTTCGTCGTACAATATACAGTTAAACCACAGTTAAACTTTAGTAAGCTAATCTTGAGACACTCTGTACAATAAATAATAGTTTTCAACATAAAATATTTTAATTTTTATAGCAACAAAACTGTCAACAAAAGTGGTTTCAACATATAATTTAAATCTAAAAAAAGTTAAGAAGTAACCTATGGAATTTGAATCCGCTTCTGAAGATATCATACTCTCTCACTTGCATGTTTTGTTTAGCACCAATTACCTACATATCAGTATTATCACCACAACAATACACTGTCCACTAACTAGATCGAAATGAGGTCATTTTTCCAGCGTGAAGATCAGGTTGGCACGATGAGCCAACAAACGGATAGAAGGCAAGCGTCCTTCCTTGTTCTTTTTCAAAATGGTGTATTGTAGACACGTCGCGCGTCGGTTATTCGTAATAATGGTGATTTAGAGTGGCTAATAACTATTATAAGGTAATAATAGCGTGCATAATTGACGTTTACAACAAAAAACGAAGACGAAACGATAAAGTGGTTAGATAAATTCCGTGCCGGAACTTTTTATAAGTGTTAATAGTGCGGTGAAAAGTGACGTTCAACTTCAAAGGAAGAGAGCCCACCACAGTACTATTATAGGTATAATAGGTGAGTTTTAAATACTATTTTCACTGATGATGTATTTCAAATACATATAACTATACATCAAATTTTTATTAGGTTATGTGGAGGGGTGTGATGTGACGCTTTCAAGAATTTTGTAGGTACAATCATTTGCAATAATAATGGCACTCTTTAAAAATTAATTTTGCGATTTCTTTTGAACTACTAACATATGCGTAATGAAATCTTCTTTAAAATGTTGACATTAGTCCTTCGTTGTTTCACTCATTAATAGAGATTTAAAGCAAATTCGACTCGGAACTTCCAGAAGTTCAAAAACTGATTTGTGGGAGTGGCATTATTATTGCAAAAGCATGTACACCTGATTTCAAGTTCCCTATTACTTAAATGGAAATCAGCGAAATCAGGTTTCACATGAATTCCTGATCTACTTGATTTCTCGTGATTACCTATACCAAATTTTGTATGAATTCACTTGATTTTACTGATTTCACTTCATTTCGCCGATTCCACTGATTTCATATGATTTCGTTGATTTTATTGATTCCACTTGATTTCGTTTATATTAAAATTTGACGATTTTAAAGTATCGAGCTTCACCACTAAACGAGTCACTAAACTAGCTGGAAAATTTCATATTATATTGAGTTTAATTAATTAATTATTGTTTTCGTATAATGACATTTTCTAGTACTTACCTATTTAAAGAAAAATCAAAACAAATTTTTAAAACTTAGATAATAGTATATTTTCTGAATAAATGGATATTTTTTCAGAATGTTTCAAGATATGACTTTTAAAGCAACGGTGGAATTTGAGATAGATAAAAGTTCAAATTTGCACTAGCTGTAAGCAACCAGCGTTACAAGTGTAATATTCGACCTTATGTAAGGGTGACTTAGACAAAAATATAAAACCAATAAGATAGTACTTACTATTTTCTTTTTTCATTCAACATCAGTTCTACTTATTTGCACTAAACATACGCAAAATCAACATAATATTAAAAAAATTAAAAGTTTTCTGACAGGTGACAAATATACCAAATGAAATTAGTTGCGCGACTGATGTAAGTACGTGATTTTGCTGCTGATTTCAAAGATTTCGGTGATTTCACAAGATTTCGCATGATTTCATGTGGTTTTGAGTGATTTGCATGATTTTACAGATTTCATTGATTTCGACAGTTTTCTTTGATTTCATACAAAACCTACACCAGCAGTGTCACACCTCTCGGATTATACAGGGTCGCATAATAAAAACGATACAGGGAGTTAAAATTTTATTTTTGATATTTTTAAATAATTTCTTAAGGAATTCAAATATTTACATAAAATTTGTAAATCGGGGGTTTTTGCGGGCAAGAAATTCAAATTTGTTTCTAATTTTGACATCACTAGTAGAGGGCGCGTACCATGTTTCTTTTAAATGGCAGAACTTTTCTACAGCCTGTTGTAGATAACTTCTTAAAAAATCCAAATATTTACATAAAATGTGTAAATCAGGAGTTTTAGCGGGCGAGAAATTCAAATTTGTTTCTAATTTCGACGTCACTATTAGAGGGTGCCACTTATGGAACATTATGTTTCTTTTAAATGGCAGACCTTTTTTGCACCTTAGTGTATCCATCTGTCTGCCATTTAAAAGAAACATAATGTTCCATAAGTGGCACCCTCTAATAGTGACGTCAAATTAGAAACAAATTTGAATTTCTCGCCCGCTAAAACCTCTGATTTACTTTATGTAAATATTTGGATTTTTTAAGAAGTTATCTACAAATATCGAAAATAAAATTTTAACTTTGACACCCTGTATCTTTCTTATTATACAACTTGGAAAATGGGTATGTTAGGATAAATCGATTTATTTTCATCGAAGGAATCTGTGATCTCTTTGCTACTTCATTTAAAAACGCCCTGTATATTCGCTAGCGAAAATCTAAATGTTTTTCTATAATACAACATTTTACTTCTTGTTATGATACCGTTGTATCTACCTTCCACCAATTATTACTTTTGTACTTATGATGCTAAAGTTAGTGTCTTTATGGGAAAAGCGAGTCAGTAACGTTTTATAATGAATGGCTGTATACTCATAATAGTAATAAAATGTCGCGATGAATTATCGACTATTAGAGTCCTGCGAATCTTGTCATATATTCACATATTAATTGTGTGCATGTATGTAATGTATGTATACATAAAAAAGGTAAATGAACTCCAATGAACTCGGTTAGAGGAAAAATCTTTAACTTTATGTAAGTCAAAAGTAGCGATAGTTAGAAGACTATTGATAATCTGACAGTATGTTGTGCTGTGCTGAGCAAATTATTCCAGTTTAGCCCTAATAGTGTTCCTAATTGGTTATAAGTTCCTATACAAGGTGTTCCAGTTCTATCGATCAGAGCTTTACCACTCTATAGAAAATTGTATTTTACCGCAAAAGGTTTTTATAGATACAGGATGAACTTTAAATAAGTAAAAATATTTTAATTGCAGTTGTAGTTCGTCACATAGATGAGTCTAGTGATTCATTTTAAAAATATATATATACCTACTTACCATAGAAAATGTCTGTTAAAAAAAAAATTGTGCTTGTAAAAAAGATTGTTTCATGGAAATAAATTATTTGTTTGTATATGACCAAACACATGTTTATTTCCTGAGACCAAATCATTTTTTTGAAAAAGCAAAACTACTGTTATTTTGTGTAAAGAAAGCATATATTTCCATTAAAGAACATTATTTCTTCTTCAATGATACACTTCTACTATTGATTTAATTATATTCTATGATATGATAAAACAATATTTGTATATTTTAAAGATTTTTTTTCTAATGCTTATTTAGGTCGCCAACTTATTGCTCAGGAATTTCAGGAAACAACATATACCAATTTCGAGCTTATCAGCTCTCATCAGTGAGTGAATGGTGAGTTAACTGATGGCTAACCCTAATTGTTAATGTCCCTCAAACCCGACATACCTGAGTACGCGAAATATAGCACAGCTACATCTAGCGCTCACCTATTGACAATTATTTTTTGTTTATTGGAAGCAATTTGAATTTTTCCTTTCGAACAAATATTTTTTGCGACGATACGACTATTTAAGAATTTAAGTTTTTTTAATTTACGGGTTTTCGAAAGATTATATAACCTAATAAACTCCAGTTAATAACTTTACAAATAGAATTAAAAGATTACATATTTTCCTTTTCCACTTCCATCAATTCAAAATATGTATTTTTTAATTAAATAAATGCATTATTTGATTCGAAATGCACATTCATGTCAATCAAAAACATTTTTTTTAAATTTCAAAACGTTATTTTTATAGAGACTTGAACAAACTGTTTAGAGAAATGAAAAAAATATATTTTATTTGTTAAATACTCGTAAAAAAATGAAATTTTCTTACCTAATAAATCATTTTATTTTTGAAAAAAAAGTTATCATTAAGTACACTGTTTTCTGAAAATAAGTTATGTCTAAATGAATTGAATCGTTTGCTGAAAACAATGTTCATAACACAGACAGTTAGGGCATATATTTTATATCTTTAATAATCTCCATGATTTATTTAAATGATAAATTCCTAGAATTATAAATATAATTCGGTGTTTTACAAAATTTCTAATGCTCTTAGTCCTTTGAACTGGATTTAACTACTCATTTCAAAATAAACACGATTTAGATTTTTATGAAGAGCTTTAACATATGGATTAACTAGTCTTTATTAATTTATTTGCTCATGTAGCTTGTTTGTATACAACTGCCAACACAGCCATCGTTTTGATCGATTACTCGGATGTACATCAGACAAATTTGAACATCAAATCAACAGTAAAATTTCCATTCTGTGATTCTGTGTTTCTCCGCAGTTGTTCAGGATATCAGAATACGGTTTCCCATGCATTTAGACAGCACACTTGACGTTCACGATCCGATCTGAGGCGGCCGTGACAGTTGAAAAATTGTTTACAAAGCCTGCTCGATTCGACGTCTCGGATTTAGCGGGTTACGATCTCAAGAACCAGATAGCGGGTTCCGAGAAAGAAAAACGCCCAAAATCTGATTAGGTTATACAACAAAATATCGAACAAAACATTTCTGTTGACATCGTGGGCGCCAAGCGTTGAATGGGATTACTGCGGAACTGTAAATAGTGAGTAGTAAATCCGTTAAAGAATGTGGATATAGAGGATTTTCAGATTAAAGAATTACAAAACAAATCACGGTCGTATTTATAATTTTAATTCTTTATCGCACGGTTTCGATCAAAATATGCAACCGATTGACGTCAGGTCGGAATACAGATGTATGTTGTGGAAAAAAGCGTGATTGTGTTCTGATCAAGAGCAAAAATGAATGAATGGATTAGGATTTAATTTGTCTATTACTAGTTTTATATTATTAGTAGCGTAGCTTTGATGCATAATTCACTTGTTTAATATACGCTCATGATAGGAAGTTGTTACCGAATTAGAGAATACATATACAGGTTGAACAGGTTAAAGAAGTACAAATATTTTAACTGCAGATGTAGTTCGTCATATAGATGAGCCTACTGCCATTTTCAAGAAAAAACATCCACATTTGAGGACCGCTGACCAAATAGAACTCTGACGAACCTAATAAGCCATATGATCTGCTGAAGGGGAGATTACCACATCGCCACTAAAGTAAATATATATTTTTTACTCGCAGAATCGCATGTTTAAGATTGTTTCTAATTTGAAAAAACTTGTTTTAAGCGATAAGTAAACTAAAATTGCGTAGGTAGTACGCAGTAATATTAACACAAATTTTAACTTCTTAACTGACCTTACTACCGTAAACGATTAAAAAATTAATTTCGGCAAATTCTATGCTACCAATTAATTAAGGTATTTAGGTTACTTTGTTCAATGATTCTAAAAATTATACATAAACGTGCATGAAAGCTTACCTACTTGCTGAAAAACCAAGTATTTAAACAGTTATCCACTTTCACAATTTGATACAATTGTACACTGTGAGAAAGGCTTAAGTTATTTTATGAAGAATAACGTTAACTTATGATTTTCACACAACACATTACTGTTAATTTTCTGTCACAGTTATTTTTTCTACACTGTTCCGTCACACAACCTCAAACAACATTTTTCTCTTATTAAATTCATCACCTTGTAAAAAGTCAATTGTTGCATAAATTTTATATTTTTAATTAGTAGTTTTTCTGTAAAAGATATAGAAATTCAAAATAATTATTTAATAATTCCATTATTTAATTACTATAAAACGTTTAAAACTAAAAATAGGTCACTAAAACTGTGCTGAAAGTGAACCATAACCTAGAATTTTACATTGCTAGTTGCATACTCTCCAAGCATCAAAGAACACTGAATATAATATTATAAGGGTCCAAGAAAATATTTTTACAGAACATTGAAAACATCTCGCGATATTATAGTTTAAAACAGTACTAATTATTATTATTAATATTGTTGCTATTATTAGTATTAACAGAATTTAATTCCCCAACAACACAAGAAGTTTAAACATTTATCGGCATGAAGTACACTTTGCACTAGTGGCCTACAGATGGCGACTGCATCAGGTGCTGCCAAAAAATATTACATACTGTACGGTGATAAGTTTGAAATAATTTTTCAGTACTGCCTTTTGGAAAATTAATTTTTCGTGTATTTGTTATGTATTTACAAACATGTATTCAAATGTCTAGATGTCGGATAAGGTGCTGATTTATGAAAAGTGCGATAAGTGTATATTATCGTGTGGCAGCGTAATACCAAAACCGTTTTCCGAATAGACAAGATATTATACCGATTTCTCTTTAAACCACATTGAACAACTGTTGTAATACATTAGTGGTAAACTAGTGGTACTGTTTTTATGTATTTGTGTATATTTGCATGTTTTTTTTGTTATCTTGTTGTGGGAGTATCTTAATTTAAACAAAAAAAAAACGGTTGAGGGAAGGATAGGTCCCCAGCAAGTACAAAAATCTTTACAATAAGTTTTAATATAAACAAATAAGAAAGCAGAAAATAATTCAACAGTTTGGAAATCTCTCCAAATATCAATCTTAGAAATAAATATCAGTAAGGTAGGTGCTACCTCGCTGTGCTACCATATAGTGTTTCTCATTACATCATTATATAATCATCTACATTTGGTAAATAAAATATTTTCTTTGAAAGCGACATAAATCGATACACGTGACAACGTGGTGGTAAAAAATAATGAAATGCAATATGCAACACTGCAAATGCAATGCAATACTTATATTTAAGTTTCTGTAAGGCCAATCCACAATAACGGAGGCATCCAATAATCCCAGACAAAGAGTCGCCTTTAAAACAAGCCCCCTGCTCGGTCGGTCAAGCTCTCGCCGACAAAAACGTCCCCTAGGGGGTGTTAAATCGGATTCTGACACAAAGGGACGATTATCGCCGCCCGCAGCCGTAAACACCTGCCTCAGAACTTTACCAGCAGTGTTGTCAGCTGTGTGGGAAAATCCCGTCTTGCACGATTTTTAGCCATTGACGACACAAATAATATTTATATGTATATATACTGTGGAATAATTTATTATACGTTACTGAAACATTTGATAAATTTTGATTTTCAAAATTATAACAGCTTATAAATAAACTGAAATACTTAAGTCTTTTGTTTACTTTTTTTACAAGTTTCACTAATTGGAATTTGACATGCTTCATTTCCAGGTCAAAATCTTTAAAATTTATACAATTTTGACGGTGTTGCTAAATTTCATATTTTACATTCACAGTTCGATTTTTCTACCAATTTACTGCAAAAAAGCCGTACGTTGTTTTATTCGATATATTTTACTATTTCCGAGATTGACGGATTTTAAAAATTGTTGTACCACAAAATTCAGAATAAAATCCTTTATTAAAAAATCAATAGGGCCCACCCTCTTTACATTTGAAAAAAAATGAGTTTTTAAGGAAATACAATAAATCGAAATTTTTAGTCGTAATAACTAAAAAAATGTACAAAAATATTCAAATTTAGAATTTTTCCCAAAATTACAAACAAAAAAGAAAACAATTTCTGCCAGTAGCGGCCTTCGTTTTATTTTTAAAAATAAAAATACATCCAGAAAATGTGTCAGATGTGTAACAATTTATTTGCAATTGAAATTTTATTTTGTATACATAATCTTCTATTATATGTATCCGCTATCGTACTAGAACGCCACCCCCCATGTCGGTTGGTGGTAATATCCACCCCTGCGTCAGCTAACAAAATGGCAGAAGGACGTCTAAAACAGTGCCCTGTATAAGTTTTCGGATGAGGCAAATTGAGTTGCTATTTCATTTGGCACATTCCTTATTTTACTAACGGCAACCACTTGGTTAACACATTTTTCTCTGACATATTGCATCTTTGTCTTCTACATCATCGATCGTTATGTTTAGTAGCTCATCTCTTCTCAAAGCCCAACATACACCAATGCGATGTGTGTCATTTGTTTTTCTTTCCACCTGGCAACACTGTTTCCCAGATCGTCCGGTCTCAGACAGCTTGGCTCCGTGGCCGGCAAATTGGATTTCTAGGAAACCGACCGCACCAGGAAAACATCTGTTGAGTTTGAGGACAGAGGAGCGGGCAGGTATTTGCGGCCCAACAATGGCAGTGTGCGTGTAGGTGTAGGTAGAAAATCTATTTCTCGTTCGATTGCACAAAACGCTCGTGGGATTCGAGTTGGGTCAAATGCCTCCCAGAGAAAAGACCTCGCCACGGACTATTAATTTTTATGAACTGTGGGATTGATCTTTGTTCAATTTAACAGGTTATTCCCTTGATATAGAATTTGAATGGATGGACATGGACATGGTTTACTTAGAAACAACCGCTGTTATATGATAATCTGTGTAATGTGTTCAGAAAAAATAAATTTTGAATCTCAAAGATCATCCCTAAATCTTTAAAATTTATCCAAAATATTACCTTTTAAAGAATAATTAAATACTACTCGATTTTGTTTCCTATGAAATGAAAGCAATTAACTTACTGATAGTGTTTAAAACATTCTTTAGGCAAATGCAGTCGTTTATGCTATTTCTTTCCATATAAAATTTCAGATCGTCAGCAGGGTAAGTAGCGCGAGTTTAACAATAGAAACAAATCATTGATAAATATCAAAAACAAGAATGGTCCAGGATTTGACCTTTGCGGGACACCAGATGTGGCCAAATATTCATCAGATCTGAATCCACCATATGCCACAGATTGCCATCTACTCATGAAATAAGACGTAATAATAATAATAATAATCCCCTCATTTTAATCACGAGGACTAGCCCAGAAGTCGGAGACTTGTGCGGGAGAGGGGGCGGCATATTGTTATTTAGCAGGCCGCATTTGCGCCCAGGAACGACTTACGTTGGTAGACCCTAACCACCATTCATTACAGGAATCAGGGAAACCTGGAAAACCTCATTAAATAGAAGGGGGGTCAAACATCGACTAGTAACAATCTCTCACATTGATCCAAACCAACATCCGTCCATCCTACCGTACCCTCAGAGAGGGTGCAAATTCTCTCTACGAATATAGCAGATATACGGTCTACTGACCGTGGGGATCGAACCCACAGTGGTCTGACCACATCGATTCAAGTACTGACGCCTTAAACCGCTCGATCACTGGCCGAATAAAGATAACATATTAGATGAAAACCTCAAATGATCTAATTTAGTTTAACAGGAAATGAACATGACCAAATGCTTTTTGTATATCAGTATAATTATATGACACCAACCTGCCCCTGTTTGTCAAGAATGTTAGATATATACCGAGTGATACATGTTAAATTAGTGACAGTTAATCTATCTTCCATAAACCCGTGTTGGGATGGGGATATTACTCGTTTTATTGAATTGTAGACATTGTCGTAAATGATCAGTTTCAACAATTTTCCAAAATTACAAAGAATAGCAATTGGTCTGTGATTGGACTATTGATATTATCGAAAATATAATATCGATACATTAATAATACTTATTTGATCTGTGGGGAAGTTGCATGAATTTTATATTGATCTGAAATGTATTACAGAATAATCTTTCAAACATATTGAAAGGTCAGAACATGTGTCTGACGGCAATAATCACATATTAACATTAATAAATTGCCATAGAATGTCAACAAAACCACGTGATGGAAAATGCAGTGTCATTGGTGTGACGTCAAATTCCAGTACGCCATCTTGCTTATATTACGGCGATCGTGACGTAAATAGGCATTTGTTTCGTTTTTCGTGACATTTCTTTTGAGTCACATGTATTGTAAATACTGGGTAAGGTAGTGCTGTTATAAACAAGGTTCCCTGTTTGTGTGCTGTGCATATTATATATATTTACATATACCAACAGTTAAATTTAAGATTTTCAAAGATTTCTGTACCTAAAAATTAGTTGGATAGACCGCTTTTTTTCATTATTTATTCGGTCATACTTATTTCCAATTACTTAACCTTACATTAAAATGGTCTTCACAAACATACAACGTAGAAGTGCTGGAGAGCTTTACGTTTCTTGACTTTCTTGACTTTATTTCGTCGCGATTCATTGACATCCACCACATTTTTCTTATCTTTTCAATTTTTGGCATGTAGACATTTTTTTTATTAGGCACTGTATGGGAAGTATTTGTACTTAATGGCACAATGCAATATTTTATCCATTTCCCAGGTATTAATGCACTTTCTGTACTCATTTTACAATTTTCAACACCAGTCTCTGTTTAACACAATAACACTTAATAAATGTCACAATGTCACAACAAACTAACTTCATGAACTCTTCTGTTTAAAACACAAATTACTGAACTATTAATTTAAATGTATGTACTCGTACCTCGAACTGCGACTGTTGTTCAAATGCATATAACAATGTTTTGTGGTCCAAAGCACACTAAGCACAGATTATACAGGACCCGCGCAACTGGCAGTTGACGTCACAGGTTTTCAATATGGCGGCCACCGTTTTGTAGGGGCGTGGCCATACTAAAACTTTAAATACCGTTTTTGGACTTTTTCACGAAAGTGTCTGGGACAAACGCCATTTCGATTAAAATAATACATTCTTTCATCTCCACGTATTTGAAAAAATCATGCAATTTCCTCATTAACCACAATTATTAGTATATTGATAAATACTCCCAACGCTAACTACTATTTACTCAATTCTTGATAATCATCCGAAACAAGGAAGAATGCCATGTGTAAGATCTAATTAAGTATTTAAATGTAAATTTTCTTTTTGTTTACATCATCCATCATGCATATTCTCTGTATCGAGTTAGACGTGTAGAATTTATCACAGCCTTGTATTGAGCAGCAGGTTGTCCGCCAAAAGCGCATTGTGACTTGCTAGCGAAGAGTACAAGGCAAAAGCGATGACGGAAATGCATGGGAACGTTCTCCGCGTAAAAATTGCGCCAATTTACGGCCTGGCAGCGGTAATAATGTAAGTGTAAAGGACGATAAATTATACACCACGGCCCGGCGTCCCCTTGCAGATTTAATCCGCGTCAATGCTGTTTGTTCGGCTGTCGTACGTTCGAGATTTCGCGATCTTTTTACGGATAACGGCTTTTTCATAACGTATGTGAGCTACGGGGCGATTTAATTGGTTTTTATAACACGTTTCTTCAGAACTGACCTATAAGAAGTATATTAAAGCACGTAGTGCGGTAGTACGTTCAAAATTACCGCCACAAATTACGTCATGGATGTATCTATTCACTAAAAAAGAGTTTGTATTCGTAACCGCCATTTTGGTTCGTCTTTTGAGGGTTATACTCTTGTATTTTTTGCAATAAAACAGATGCAATAATCGCTGCATAAATATATATATTTGTAATAATAATTGAAATTTTTCATCGACTACATATATACATCGGATTACATCGAACTGTAGCATGGAATTTTATTATATCTACCTTTGACTGGTAGTGTTTATACAAGGTTAGCTATGACAAAATACAACATTTTTAAGAGATGAAGAAAAATCAGAATTAACAGACTTATCCCTCAAAAAATTTCCAAACTTATGAAGCGACAAAAAAAATTGTTTGAAACTAAGTATACCCTCTTAACCTCTATTTATCAAAGACTATTGCTCATTTTTTAAAGATCGAGCTAGAATTCCGAAATAATTTTATTCCAACAAAATGTTCTAATTGTTTTCTAAAACACACTGTTCATAAAAACTGGCACTTATAGTAAACCACTAAACTTACTTACTTACTTATAGTAAACCTAGTGGTTTGTCTTAATGTGGTAAAAAGAACATGTACTTAGGGAACAAAAAAGTCAATAAAAAAAATTGCAGACCATAAACCTTTACTTTATTACCAATGTTTTTACAAACCTGGTCAGTTTGGCAGTGTATTCAGCCAAGTGTTCCTTTGAATTTTTGTACATTATAATGCCAGGACGTGAAATTTCGCCTTTAACCGAGCAAGAATCATCAGATATCGAACATGTTGGGCATTCGTAGATCATCTGTTGTACGAATAGTACGCAGATATGAAGAATTTGATACAGTGGAAAACAGACCATGTTGTAGACGTCCTCGAGTATCTAGTGAAAGGGAGGATCGGTATTTGGTGCCCGTAGACACCGTACATCTTTAGCTTCAACTCTCAGGGTCCACTTTCAAGGTACGTTTCGCCGTGTTATATCGACATCTACTATTCGAAGACGACTCCACAACGCAAATTTACGTGCTAGAAGAACATTACGGGTCCCCACTATACTTCCAAAGCATTGTGCTGCCCGTCTCCAGTGGGCGCGAGAGCATAGGGGTTGGCTTTTACACCAGTGGCGGCGAGTCTTATTTACAGACGAAACCAGAATTGGGCTGGTTACTGATGACAATCGACAAATATTCTGGAGAGAACCAGGTCGTCAATAGCGACTTTATTTTCCCCGTGAAGTTGTTGCGTATGAAGAGGGTACCGTAATGTTTTGGGGTGAAATAATGTTCAACCGCCGCACCCCATTAATTCGCATACCACAGAATATGACCAGTCAAATTTACATCGAACAAGTTATTACGCCCATTATCTACCCCCGACGTAATGGATCACGTGAAACTTGTTTATGGATGATAACGCTCGACCACATCGCGCAAGAAGGGTTCAAGAGACACACGAAGCAGGACATATCAATAAATTAGATTGGCCAGCTAACTCTCCTGACATGAATCCTATTGAAAACATGTGGGATTTCGTTGCTAGAGCCATTCAGAATCATATTCCTCCACCTCAGACTGCAAATGAGTTAGTCGTGGCGGCAGAAGAGGAAGAGAAATATTCCGCAAGAGATCGTTAATCGCTTGATTATCTC
Source organism: Monochamus alternatus (assembly GCA_037114965.1). Lineage (NCBI taxonomy): Eukaryota > Metazoa > Arthropoda > Insecta > Coleoptera > Cerambycidae > Monochamus > Monochamus alternatus. Next base: position 3,161,269 of record CM073426.1, on the reverse strand, counting down.
AATGCACAGACGTGTCAATATGCTACTGGAACTTGGTCGACTATTAGTCAAGTAGAGAAGTTGCTTTGTTACTTCTTTTTGAGTTAATAAGTTTTGTCAAAAATGTCACACATTTGCTGGTTTTTAATTTTCTAAGTACTCAGTTGATCGAACATATTGTTTTCTTAAAAAAAAAGATTCAGAAAACAATATACTTTTATAAATGTATTTGGTTTTTCTGAAAAAAAGATTTCTTTAACAAGAATGAGGGACGGTTCAAAACGGACACGAAGCAGAAACATTTCTGTTTGTTTGTAGAAACTGAGTAAGTCGTAAGTAAAATGTTGTTTAACATCAAGTATGTCACTACCTCTATGACCTGAAAAAAAGCAATTTGTTACTCAGACTGTTACACGGTAACAAAAGTAATGAATAATAAATAATTCAACATTTGTTGCCAAAAGTGAAGCGCCTCACTCCCTTTCTGATAAGGTTATATAACCAGTAATTATACTATTTTTAAAGAGTAATCCTCTAATTCTTGGATTGACAGGCGATAAGTGACGACTGACGCGGCATTTTCAAATATAACATGGAACATCAAAATGGAACGTTACCGTTTCGCCTGACAGAAATCTATCTAGGTCCATTTCTATATTGAAAAAGTAAAAAACCGTAAACATTGTGACTATAATCGACTACTTCTAATCAGATATAATAAATTATTCCAACGCCACTTCTGCATAACTGTGTAGGTATATATTTAAGGCAGCAGTTTCCACAGGTGCACGCCCAATACAAAGTTAAACAGGTATGTGGACCAAGAGGAAATGAAACCGAACCAATAGACCTGACGAATTCCTGTTATGTAAATATATTTATTTATATTGAAATTTTCAGTCCAATATCTCGATTGTTTGGAAATCGGTAGGTAGAAAGCTCTTTGTGTTGCGTGATGCAATGCACTAGATCAAAACAAACGTCGCTGCATCGATGCATGTACCTGTTGCATATTTATGAACCATAGTTAATTATTGACACTAATATATAAAACTGTCAGAAAGGGCCATTAACTTTAGTAAAAAGCACACCGGATTAAATATTCGGCTAGAAACAGGGTTAACTACCATTAAGTACACAATTTTTTTACCACGTACTCAGGAAGACCTAAAAGACAGTAAAAAAATACTGAATTCTAGCTTGATATTTAAAAATGGAGTAAAACCTCTTTTGCTCCGGAAAATCGGCGTCTATGATAAGTATCGTCCGAGATGCTTAGATCTGTCAACTATCATGCCGCGTTTTTTATGACGGTACCAAATGTAAAAACGACGAAAATGAACGTATATAACCTATAGGGGTTTATTATAATTTTGATATCTTTTTTTCGCCTTATAAATAGAGTGATACCGTTAATCCAAATTTTTCTCTATTCCCTCTTAAAATATTTCTACTTGGTCACAAAACGCTGTATACAATTTGATACTATATCAGTTAATATGTTTTCAAAACTAGTTATATTTACATACCACTTGTGACTTGCGAAATCGTTTTAATGCATGTTTAGGGCTGTTAAAAGCTTAATAGGTGAAATATTCCGTGAGTTACGTAAAGACATTCTTGTTAGAGGTTGTAATTTTATTAAAATGATTAGTTTTATGGCATATTTTTACGACTACCAATAAAATTGATCTTTAACGTTGAGGAAGTATGTATTTGGATAATTGGTGTCAACTACTTGAGGAAGGTGAATAGAAAGTTAAATTAAATTTCGCCAAAATTTTTTTATCGACCTTCACAATAATCTCTCCTCAAACTCAGTTAACCCGTTCAGCACCACGGTTACAGCTTCTTTGACCTCCTGTACGCCGCCATGATGAGTTCCCTCGAGGTGCGACTTCATCTTGGGGAATAAAAAAAATCGCAGGGGGCAATATCGGGGCTATATGGTGGGTGCGGCAATGTTGGAATGTCTTTTTTACGGGACAACAAATCCTCGCAGATCGATTTTCGCATGTCTTTCTGTTCACGGGTGAGAACTTTTGGCACCATCTTTGTGCAAATCTTTCGCATATTCTAATTTTCGGGTAACATCTTGCGAACGGTTTCTTTGTTGACGTTTAACTCGTCAGACAACGCACGAATGCTTTGACGCCGGTCAGACGTGATCAGTGCATGCAAACGGTCAATATCGCGTCATTATGAGAGGTGACGGGACCTCTTTCTCGTGGATCATCTTCTACCGATTCATGCCCCTCCTTGAACCGTTTTGCCCATTCAAACACGCATGCTTTCGACATGTACTCGTCTCCATACTCCACCTGCAATTTTCGAAGGATTTCCGAGGGTTTTTTCGCCATATTTCACTAAAAATTGAATCACAACACGTTGCTTGTAATTTGAGTCACTAGGCCACTAAAAAAGTTACTTCCAAAAAATACACATAAAACACAAATCAAACGTGCTATCGACTTCAACCTTGGAATTAAACTAAAAAGAAGGTCCCTCCTCTCTAAAAAAACGAACGATGCAGTGTTGCCAGTTTCTGAGTTATAACTAAATTCCCGGAAATTAATTGCCACATCTCGTAGTTCTTAGTTGTTTCATTCACAAATAGAGATTTCATGAAATTTCTACTCAGAACTTACAGTTACAGAACTTACAAGTTCAAAAACTGTTTTGAGGCAGTGTCATTATTATTACAAAAACATGTACATAACGTAGAAAACCTTATGGCCCTCTTCTGTTACTTAAAAATCGTTTTCGCTTAAATGCATCATATTTAGGTTATTGTTTTTTTTAAATATCTCTGCATTTCATAGTTTGTACGTGGTGGGACCTATTTTGCTTCAGTAATACAGGGTGTCCCGAAATTAATGCACTATAGGGCGAGAATAGATTCCTGACGACAAAATAATGTGATATAGCTGAACTTACTTCAGTCAAAAGTTGACGGTTAATAAGATACAGGGTGTCATAGTAAAAATTTTATTTTCGATATTTGTAAATATATATTTTTTAAATCTAAATTATTTAGATACATTTTGGAGATCGGGGGTTTTTGGGGGCGAGATATTCAAATTTGTTTCTAATTTTAACGCTACTAGTAGGGGGCACCTGTTATGGCACATCATATTTTCGAAATAATTTTATTTGAAATATTCAATGCACCGAGGAAAAATTGTTTTGGTTTCAGGTAAAGCGCCTTTTCCAATGAAAATACAGGAAAATGTTATTTGAAAAAGTTGCTCAAAATGGTAAATTATGGCGATGTGCAAAATTTTAAGAGTTCTTACATTTAAAATTAAGACAGTGGCGTACTATTTTTATTGTAAATAAAAGAAGAGTGGCATAGGGTTTACACGCCACTGGTAATATTTAAACATACTGAATAATTAGACCTAACGTATCCCATTACAACCTATAATTATTGTTGTTTTATCATGAAACGTTTCCAAGTAAATAAAAAATATAATAAAAATTTCAAAACCTTTGACTGTCTCGGAAACTATTTGTCAGTAATACCTAAGACACCCCGTATAGAAACAAAAGGGTCCTGCTAATTATTGACATTGTCTATCAATTTTGACGTTTGTAGGCCATCAAGATCCAAGGAGCATTGCAATCGTCAGTTCTAATGACCCATTCCATAAAAAATAATAACCGAGCCATAAATGTTTTATTTTTCAGATCTCAGAGTGTCGATCGCAGTACGCCCTGTATCTTAATGACACACAAAGGTCAAAATTTAAGACTAAAAATTACTTTAATTTATCTAATAATGAAGCAATGGTTTGGCGGTTTGTTTAAGTCAATTGTTTCAGTTGTTAAATGTATTAATGTTGTTGGATTTTGATAGAAGTAGGTATGTTTACAATTTACAGGATTATTGGTGCAAGTGATTTTTATTCGAAATTATATAGGTAGATTATAAGAGGACAATTAATATCAAAATCAGTATTTTTTCTCCATATAAACGCGTGAAATATATTAAAAAACTACTGTCACTTTTGACATAATCCTAGATAAAAGTAAATTTAAGTCTTATGTGACTGAAAGTCACTTTAATCCTGTACTGTAATACTAAAACCACACTTGTACTAAAAGGTTTGCAAACAATTCTTTAATTCACTTGGTGCTATTTTCATTTTGGTCTTTGAAAAACTTTTAAGCACCAAAGAGTAACAGAGTGTTCCAATAGACAACTTGTAGGAAAACACTTTGGGCGCTTCTTCAAAAACCATTACCAAATGTCTTGAATTGTCTCATCCAAAGAAATACACATGAACCGTCAAGAAGATGTCAACAACTTTGCTCGATAGTAGAGCTGAAGAATACTTGGAAGATTCGATTGAATCTAGGAATAAAATGCTACAAAGCAACCAGTCACCAGTGGATTATATACAACTGTGAGTCATAGTGGCTGGAAGAGTACCTGTGTAGCTGAAGAATACTTGGCAGATTCAATTGAATTTAAGAACAAAATTGCTACAAAACAGCCAGTGGTACCTCTTCTACATCTGAAGAACTAGTTGACTAAAGAATTATACTTTCTAAATATTTAAAACTGTGTTTTCGATATTACAGATTAACATAATACATAATAGAACTAGTTTTGCAAAAAGTTCCAAAGTGTGTTTTTACCACTGCATTATGTAACTGCAAATATTAAAGTTCAAATAATAAATAATAAATTGTTTAAGTTTAATACTGAGTCTAATCGATGGTCTTTTTGTATACGTACACATTGGATACTTTTTCTAATTTACAAGCACATTTGCCGTAAAATCGTTGTTTCCATATTGAGAACTAAAATGGAAACGAGCAGTTTTGATAAATTTACGCATAAAATATATTTAAAAACTTGTCACTTTTGACATAATCTTAGATTAAAGTAAATTTAAATCTCATGTGACTAAAAGTCACTTTAATCCTGTACTGTAAATACTAGTCTTTGAAAACGAATTTGAAAAACTTTTAAGCACCAGAGAGGAACAGAGTGTTCCAACAAACAACTTGTAGGAAAACACTTTGGGCGCTTCTTCGAAAACCATTACCAAATGTCTTGAATTGCCTTATTCAAGAAATACACATGGACCGTCAAGAAGATGTCAACAACTTTGCTCGATAGTAGAGCTGAAGAATACTTGGAAGATTCGATTGAATCTAGGAATAAAATGCTACAAAACAACCAGTCACTGGTATCTCTTCTACATCTGAAGAACTAGTTGATTAGAGTTAATAGAATTATACTTTCCAAATATTTCAAATTGTGTTTTCGATATTACAAATTAATGTAATACATAATAGAACTATGTTTTTACCACTGCATTATGTAATTGCAAAGATTAAAGTTCAAATAATAAATTATAGATTGTTTAAGTTTAATATTGAGTATAATCGATGGTTTTTTTATATACGCTGTGGCACATTGGATATTTTGTCTACTTTACAGCACATTTGCCGTAAAATCGTTGTTTCCATCTTGGGAACTAAGCAGTTTTAATGAATTTACTAGTAAAATATATTAAAAAACTTGTCACTTTTGACATAATCCTAGATAAAAATAAATTTAAGTCTCATGTGACTGAAAGTCACTTTAATTCTGTACTGTAAAAATACTAAAACCACACTTGTATTAAAAGGTTTGCAAAAAAAAATATTTTATTTAGAAAGAATTTGGGTAAACTGCAATTAAAGATTTCTGACCCTTGTAACTACATTATTTTTTTAAGCTTTAACAATTTTAGGAGTTATTTGTATTTAAGGATACTTAAGAGATACAATATGTTTAATTTCAATATGCATTCAAATTCTTGTGATAAGGGACATAGACTAGTTTATATTAATGAAAAAATCCTGTGATGCTGTTAGGATACTTTGCATTTTGTAAATTGTAAAGGAGGTAAATTGAAAAATTTGGACTTTTACAGCAAAATATTGATGTTTTACAACAAGCAATTTTTAGGGGGGAAATGGATAGTTGCAGCAAGCCGACGATATTTTTAAGCAGCGGAGAGCAAAATCGTAAGAGACAAGCGGTCTCCTGACGTAGTGGAGTGCTTTATGCAATAACGGAAGGGATTGTGTTAGGCCTATGGCGGAGTCTCACCGTGACAGCTCCTGCGACGATGAAGAACCCCAGAGGGATGATCGCACTCAGCCACATCTCAACATCAACAAGGCATCACTGCACCACACGATCTCGTCGCACTGTACGGTCTCTCAACACCAGCATGTCAGCGCTCTGACGACGGCCGCGTCTGCACCGGCACTGAACTGCGGCGAACGGCGACGACCACTGTGACTGGAACGGTCTGCGGTCTGCGTATCTCTGGTGGACAACGAACGCCGACTTCGAGATCGGGCCGGTCGGTTTCCCCAATCCCAGCTAATTGTCTGCAGGTCGGAGGTTGATTGAGGCGGATAACAGGAGGTCGGGGCGCTCTTCCGCCAGCGGTCGCTACCATTTTTCGTTTTTTTTTTATCGACCAGTATAAAAGTTTTGCTAGGATAATTTGTATCGATAAAATCGCTGAAAAATGCACGAATTTTATTCCTACCCTTCTATTTCCGAGGGTGCTGATCACCAATATGGAGGATTTTTGAGCTGTCAAATAAAAAGTATTAAAAATTACATTACAATTACATTAACGCAATGGATAATCTGCAAGGTCGGCATTCAGTGTTTTGCATAAGAACTGACAGAGCAGGTGCATGTATGGAGTTCCAAAATATTGCTATTTAACCAAACATACCTATACAGGGTGTCTCGAAATTAATGGGACACAGAGCAAGAATAGATTCCTTACATCAAAATAATGCGATTAAGCCAAACTTACGTTGGTCCAGTTGTGGCTAATAAAAAAGTTACAGGGCGTTAAAGTACCAATTTTGAATTCGAAAATCTTAAAATTCTTAGAAAGTTTTCAATGGATTCTTTTGAAAATTTGGAATGGGGGGTTTTCTGAGGCAAGAAAAACGAATCCGAACTTAATTTTGCTGTAGACGCTAAAGGGCGCTACGAAATGTACTCTTGATAAAAACTGATTATAACTTTTTTACCAGTGTGTGCACGAAAGTTTTAATAGAAAAATATTGTTCTCCTATCTATTTTTCACAAATAAGGTATACGTCTTGTCGATAAATTTAACCGTTTTCGTTTTATTTCTTGTTTTTCTATTGGATGCAATAAAATAGAATAAAAGTTTGTAGTTACTTACGTAAAAAACTAAAGATTATTTTAATAACAATTTAATTATATTAAGGTGTCTAAAACACTTTGCACTTTGTATACGTGTGCCTCGATCTACGTATTACACTCTTAACTGTTCTGTTTGTTATCATTGCAGTTTGACAAATTAGAGAAATATTTAAATGAAGTAGTATAAATATTATTCGAACCGTCTGGCCACTTACCGACGCATGTTTCAGAAAAAATAAACGCGGTGACTAAGAGCAAATAGCCGTTAATTTCAATGGGATTGTATAAATTAGAATTAGTGCGATTTGCTAGTTTTCCATACGTGTTGGAAAATGTACCCGAATGTACAATTTTATAGTACAAAGGACAGTATTGTGTGATGAACATATATATTTTGTGTTTGTGTTCTTAAGAATAAGAATAATTCTACAGCGGCTTTTCAAAATTCGCGCGAGACCAAAATACGAGTGCAAATGATGCGGTTGAAATATACACATAACGTCAAAAGTCGTGGAGTATATAAAATGACTCGATTAAATCTAGTGGTTTTTCTTAATGTGGTAAAAAGTACATGTACTTAGGGAACAAAAAAGACAATAAAAATTTGCAGACCATGAACCTTTACCAATGTTTTTACAAATCTGGTCAGTTTGGCAGTCCTTTGAATTTTTATACATGATATTGCCAGGACGTGAAATTTCTGCATTTACCCGAGCAAGAATGACTGATTTACATGATGCAGGACATTCCAATCATCCGATATCGAACATGTTGGGCATTCCTAGATCATCTGTTGTACCCTGTTGTACGAATAGTACACAGATATGAAGAATTTGATACAGTGGCAAACAGACCACGTAGTGGACGTCCTCGAGTATCTAATGAAAGGGAGGATCGGTATTTGATGCAATATGCCCGTAGACACCGCACATCTGCAGCTTCAGCTCTCAGGGCCCAAGGTACGTTTCGCCGTGTTATATTGACACCTATCATTTGAAGACGACTCCACAACGCAACGTGCTAGAAGACCATTACGGGTCCCCATTCTACTCCCAAGGCATCGTGCTGCCCGTCTCCAGTGGACGCGAGAGCATAGGGGTTGGCTTTTACGCCAGTGGCGGTGGGTCTTATTTACAGACGAAACCAGAATTGGGTTGGTTACTGATGACAATCGACAAAGAGTCTGGAGAGAACCAGGTCGTCAATAGCGAGTTCATTTTCCCCGTGAAGTTGTTCCGTATTAAGAGAGTACCGCAATGTTTTGAGGTGGAATAATGTTCAACCGCCGCACCCCATTAACTCGCATACCACATAATATGACCAGTCAAATTTACATCGAACAAGTTATTACGCCCATTATCTACTACCCTACGAAATGAATTAGGTGAAAATTTTGTGTTTATGGATGACAACGCTCGACCACATCGCGCAAAAATGGTTCAAAAGACACACGATGCAGGACATATCAGATTAGATTAGCCAGCCAACTCTCCTGGCATTAATCCTATTGATAACATGTGGGATTTCGTTGCTAGAGCCATTCATAATCATATTCCTCCACCTCAGACTGCAGATGAGTTAGTCGTAGCGGCAGAAGAGGAGTGGAACAGTATTCCGCAAGAGATCGTTAACCGCTTGATTATCTCAATGCACAGACGTGTCAATATGCTACTAGAACGTGGTGGAGGTCATACCGACTATTAGTCAAGTAGAGAACTTGTTTTGTTACTTCTTTTTGATTTAATAAATTTTGTCAAAAATGTCACACATTTGCTGGTTTTTAAATATTTATTCCGTAAATTCTGGTGCTAGTAATTAGTAGTGTATAATGTGTATCTATAGTGCAGTGCATTATAGGATGAAATGGGCGACTTTTTAGCCCCAAAATGGCCCAAAATATCACCCACTTAATTTATGACATGGGCTTAAAATACACTTTGTATAAATGACTGAAAATATTTTTCATTGACCACTTGTTTCTGTTTATTAATTTTAACAATCTCAGAAAGCCAGTATAAGCGAACCATAACAGATAACTGCGCGAAAATCCAAACACTATGATCGCCAGGAGACAAAGGCTATCAAAATTCCACCATAAATGGCACTTTAATAAGCTATAAATTCGTAATGTTTACAAACTGCTATCAAACAATTGCTAAATTGTATTGGAAGATCTTCCAACCATCAAATATACATCGCATTGTAGAAGGAGTACCTGGACAAAATATGACTTCTACTTTCTTAAAATTTCCAACGACTCTTTTGTTTGCTTTTGCAGAGTTGCAGGGGATAAGGGTAATTATTTACATTAGCGTAAACCGCTTAAAAATGCACAAAATTTTTCCTACCCCCCTATTTTCGAGTGCTGATCACGAATCTGAAGTCAGATCGCGGGACTCGCCTATAGTTTTTGAGAAAAAAATTTTTCTAAATTCTAACTTGTACACTTTATACATCACAGAAAGCTGCATAATTACGGCACTGCACACTTCACAAAACTCTTAAATCACTTGTACTGCAATATGTACATTCCTAAATATGCATATTTATAGAAATTTTCGAAAAAAAAAATTTAATATTTTATTTTCCTTCTATTAAATCCGCCATTTGGAATTGTGACGTCATAGGACAACTACAGAATATTAGGATGTGTCTAAAGTACCAACCTACCTGATACTCGAGTGTCGAATTCGAAGTATCTGGTAATTTTAATTTTGAAAAAATATGTTTACCTATATAAAAAACTAAATACCTAATTTGATTTTTGAAAAATTTTCTATTTAAGTAGTATACGTGTACTGCGTGATATTTAAACATTTTTAACCTAAAGGTAGTAATTTAGAGACCCAAGGGGAGATACCTCCAGAACTGAAAATTGGTAGGTATACAGGGTATTTCGGCTACTTCCGGAAGCAATCGTTAACTTTCGTATTTTAAATGGAGCAAGCTATACACACGGTATGTACACGGTTAAAGTGGAAAAGAGTATTTTTCATTTTACGGAAAAAAGGCACTCTTGTTAAAATTTGTGCTTTCATTTGCATGTACCGGGTGATCAGAGAATCGGCAAATATAAAAGTCATTGAAGAATAAATTGCCTTTTACTCATCATTCAATTAAATTTTTATTTAATGCCGTTGTTTTAATGTCTATGAGCAACAAATCGATATTGAAATATGGGAATTGGAAAATTTTTGATGGAAATCTTAAATAATTTGACGGTAACAAGTTTTTCCTTTGCTAAAACATATTGTATTAAATAACACACACACACATATAACACCTCTGCCTTCTTCATTTTCCTTATTTCAAAAACTGACAGAGAACGTGAGAGGTTATATACATACAGAGTGTTCCCAATTCGAGTTGCCTATACCAGGCGGAATGGATAAAAAAATTTCAATTGTCACTCATTCTATGTTAAAAAATTATCTGACCTTAAAACCCTCGGCAAGATAGTTATTTATTCAGTTTAATATACAGGGTGTTGACAAGTATGAAAAAATAATAAATCAGTTAGGTACTTTAAGTAATAAAGAATTAAATATTATGCTGAAACACATTACACTTTTGGGATATTCAAAAACTCTTTATTCATTTCGAAAACTTTCATAGAAGCCATTTTTTTTTAAACGCTTTTTTATACAGGGACAGCAAAAACCTGAAAAACATTGGTTAAACATTTATTTTCAGAACACAACAAACGAAGTATGCAGGCACTATTATAAAACATTATTGTTATTATTCTACATGAAATTATTGCATTTTTTAAATATTATATTCATTGGTTTATATAATATATATGCCGTGAGTAAATACCAATGTTAAAATATCAAGCAGTACACCCATGTAACTTAAATAGAAAATTATTTAAAAAATTATTTACTACAGCGTAAAACTGTCCTATCTTAACAACAAAGTTCTTACCCCCCTATTTTCGAGGGTGATGATCACGGATCTGAAGTCAGATTTCGGCGGTCGCATGTAATTTTCGAAAAAAAAAGTCAAAATTATAACCTCTGTGTATACATTATATTAGGTTGAAGTTGCAATATGACGCCTAATTATTTGGACAATACTGGGACGTCATGAAATGAAGAAGGCAGAGGTGTTATATGTGTGTGTGTGTTATTTAATACAATGTTTTAGCAAAGGACGAACTTGTTACCGTCAAATTATTTAAGATTTCCATCAATAATTTTCCAATTCCCATATTTCAATATCGATTTGTAAAAATAAAAATTTAATTGAATGATGAGTCAAAGGCAATTTATTCTTCAATGATTTTTATATTTACCGATTCTCTGATTACCCGGTACATGCAACATGAAAGTTCTTCATGCGAACCCCATTTTAAAGACAAGCACATATTTTAATCAAGAGTGCCTTTTTTCCGTAAAATGAAAAATACTCTTTTCCACTTTAACCGTGTACATACTGTATAGCTTGCTCCATTTAAAATACGAAAGTTAACGATTGCTTCCGGAAGTAGCCGAAATTTCAAAGGATTTTCTTTAAAGCACTCATATCTGAAATACCCTGTATACCTACTTCAGTTCTGGAGGTATCTCCCTTTGGGTCTCTAAATTACTACCTTTAGGTTAAAAATGTTTAAATATTACGCAGTACACGTATACTACTTAAATAGAAAATTATTTCAAAAATCAAATTAGGTATTTAGTTTTTTATATAGGTAAACATATTTTTTCAAATTTAAAATTACCAGATACTTCGAATCCGACACTCGAGTATCAGGTAGGTTGGTACTTTAGACACATCCTAATATTCTGTAGTTGTCCTATGACGTCACAATTCCAAATGGCGGATTTAATAGAAGAAAAATAAAATAAAATATTAAATTTTTTTTTTTTCGAAAATTTCTATGAATATGCATATTTAGGAATGTACATATTGCAGTACAAGCGATTTAAGAGTTTTGTGAAGTGTGCAGTGCCGCAATTATGCAGCTTTCTGTGATGTGTAAAGTGTACAGGTTAGAATTTTGAATTTTTTTTTTTTTCAAAAACTATAGGAGAGCCCCGCGATCTGACTTCATATTCGTGATCAGCACCCTCGAAAATAGGGGGATAGGAAAAATTTTGTGCATTTTTGAGCGGTTTACGCTAATGGAAATAATTACCGGGATAAGATTTCATAGGCGTTCTGCTTGAGAAGGATGAATCCAGCACTATTGCTTTATTTTAAAAAAATATATATACCACCCACTTACACTTACCTGGTGCATAATCCACTGGACTACTTACAGACTATACACGACTGGTTACTAGCACTATCCCTATAACAGTCACACGTTAACACTTATCGTCAGCTATTAGGTCTGTTTATAGAATAATGACGGTTGGAAACTGATTCTGGTGTACTACGAACAAAGCTATGTGCATTATTCTTACAACCACGACCACAGGTAGCAAAATAGTGTCACACTTTTGTCATCGATGGCCTTTATTTATCCATGTTTCGTCAGTCAGTATACCCTTTCGGTTTCATTTTATAAAACGAAAATTCACGTCACGCATATTTCGTAAAATCACCCTTTTGGATATTTTAGGCAAAGTTTCAGTTTGTGAGACAGCACCTGGATGTTCTTGTTGCAAGCTAATACAGGGTTCAGGAGATGTACATACTTCAGTATGTTATTCTGCGTTCAATCTTAAGCAAAAAATTTCCTATGAACTTAGGTCTGGAAACGTATCGTTTAGGGTTGTCAAATTTTACATTTTCGTGAAATTTTGTATGCGGAGGTTTCTTGGGACGGGAAATTCAAATTTTATGCACAATTGGCTGCATCTCCAAATGGGCGCCACAAGCGGCCATTAGGATCCTTTTAAATCACTTCAACTTTTTTGTGCCACGGTGTATGTCATTTCGGAATAGAAAAACATTTTCCCGTACCGTTTCTACTTAAGAAATGTACACCTTATTAAAGTCTTCTAGGAGCAGTCGTTTCCATTAAAAACTCATCTTATTTTACAAAAAATATAAACAAATGATTTTTAGCTTTGTAATGACCTATGATGAGGTGCGATTTGTTAGACCTTGAAACTAGTCGTTAAAAATAAATAAAGGATTGTGAGATTTATGAGACTTGTTTGACATACATTGTAATACATACGTATATATCTATTACGGCGTCAATATGTTTTTTTTAATTAAATTGTTGACATTTACACAGTACGAATGGTCTAATTTTCTCTACTCGAATGTAAACATTAGTGTTCCTTTTTATCAATTTGTAGATAATTTTACGAAAGTAATAATAAGCGTAATATTATTTTGTTTGGTCTACGCGTTAATCTAAGTAAACAATGTGGATGCAGCGTATTGAAGTCGATATTTGTATAACCAGTTAAGAAACTACGAATTTTGTGTAACGAGTGGAATTTTGCGAACAAACGGAGTGAGATCTCAATACATTTTCTAATTTAGATCCTGCATCTACGTTATTTTTAAATTTTAATTGCTAAAAATATTAAATCATGGTTACATTTTTTATTTCATACTAATACATTATAAACAAGTAAACCCTTAGTTACCGTAACTATAAACATGTTCTTAACTCCCTTGGGAGTTATAATAAGTAGTTATAAATCCTTAATTCTCTCTAATGTATTTATAAAAATAAATCGACAATTGTCGAATTGTCCACTGAAATTATTTCCCGAATTGTAAGAATTTTCCGTTGAACTGTTGTCACTGCCTATGACTGTAGTCAAACATGAAGTTGATATGGTCTGTTTAAAAATAAAAGAGAGTAATAAAAGTTTATTATGTATGCAAATCGTAAATAAATATTGTACTGGTGCTTATATTCAATATTTTTATATTATCTGTATAGATGAGGTGTACTTTTAAAAATACTTTGTGTGATTGAACCGTACTAAATTGTAGCAGGTAGCTAAAATTTAATTCCGTGACAATCCGTCTTTGTCTATGCCGCTTCAATTTCTCGGTCCATTTCACTTATAAGTAAACAATATAAAAACAGCATTTCAAAACTAGAAGCATCATAACCGTGTTAAGAGGGTTTTTAGTAATTCAAATAAAATTATTCAATATTATTATCAAAATATTTATTTAAATTTAATGAATAGACTTTTATTCCACACAAAAATATATGTATTTTGAAAATTCAAATTATGGTGAGTAAATGTAGTGTTGTATAAATGTACCATAAAGAAAATAAAAAAGTAGGTATATTAAAATTCATCCTCTGAATATTCTGATGAATTATCTTCGTCTCCTAGATTGATAACGATAGGTTCCACAGTAACGTCAATTAAATTATCGAGTTCCCACATTTTCTCCTCTTCTTTTTGTACATGATGTATACATCTTTGTCAGTTATCTGCAGTTACTCGTTCCAAGGAATTTTTTAACAAAATTTTCACGTCACTTAATTTAAACCTATCATTATTTCGCGCTATATCTCCTTTTACCTGCGCCCAGACTAATTCGATTGGGTTAAGTTCACAGTGATAAGGTGGTAACCGTAGTACCCTTATTTGGCGATTTGTTGCCATTTCACCGATAACATATTTTCTCTGATCTTTATTAAGATTGACAAGTGTCAAAAGTTCCTTTTTCACCATATTTGTTTCAAAAGAAATGTTTTTTCCCGGATTACCATTGAATTATATCGGCTTTCCTCCAAGCAGTCGTAGGCGTCCGCTCGATCTGCCGTGAATGGTAACTGGCACTATCTATGACAATTACAGACCCCGGAGGAATAAGATCCAATATCCGTGTAAAATACTCTTCGAAAACATTTTTGGGAAGTCGTTGTCCTCTGAAAGTTCACTTAAAATTTTGTTTAGCGTTGGTACTTCTTTTTTAAAATAAAACGAGTGTACTTTTCTGCGAATGACATTTTTGAAGAAATCATCTATAACCAATTTTGACCTCCCTGTAGATGATTTTGGGGGATTTACAGTATCTTGTTCATTTTTTGTTTCCTTTAAAAGTCTGTAGATAGTGTAGATTTTCCAATCCCTGCCATTTTGGAACACTTTTCCACGATGTCGTCAACACTTTTGGTAGGATTTTGGTGTTTCAATGCATTAAATACATTTAATATAATAATCTTCTCATTCTGAGACAGCGCACATCTTTTCACGCGTTTAGTAGGTACGTAATCTGATAAACTCGACATTTTACCCAAACAATATTATATCCACTAGCACAATAGTCACTAAACACAAGTCGAATTTTACTTTTCTGCACTAGCACGTCTTCGTATATTCAGCTCTAAGACTGGATTGATCTGTCACAATACACTGGCTATGATGTATCCATTAAAATATACTAATGTACACCCATTACCTTATTATTAGTGTTACCCGATAATTACCTGAAACGAAATATTACCACGCCCATGACCGGTTCTTATCTGGGGGTTTTATTACTCTCTTTCATTTCCAAACAGACTATAGTTGATGTTCTACTTCTTTCATGTGAAATGCCAGCCAACATTCTTGCAGTTTTATTATTCAATTGCATCGGCCAAATATCCTTCTGCTACCGTTGAACTTCTCCATCCACCGTGTCTCTTCAATGTCGTCATATTGGTTCCTGCATTAACCAAGGCAGTCACGGAAGTCATCCTCAGACAATGTCCTGTGAAAGCTTCTAGATCTGGCAAACCCAAAAAACTAGCAATTTTGCTTGGCATTTTTCCAAATGTATTTTCTCAACGGGCTGAACTGTGCAACGCTTTTCGCGATACGTTAGAAAAAATCTTTCTGAACCCGATGGACGCAAAGACATACTTCCTCACTAGACTCAATGTAGAGAACTCGTTTTCTTCCACAATTGTAAATTTCTTACGTAATCTGTTTTACTTTCCGGAATGTGAACCACCATAACCGAGCCCCTATCTTCAATATGATTAAACTTCATATTCAAAAGTTCTTGACTTCTACAGTGCCAGAAATAACCTACAATCGGTACCACCTGTTTCATAGAGCAATAAATGTGTAATTCTTATAGCTTAATGCATTACCTTATGTAGTAAATGTTCTTCATCGGAAGCATCCTTTTTGGCCATAGCCTTTACTTTTTCGCTTGAGAAACGCTTCCATTTGATGTAAACTTTCTCCCATCTGTATTATTATAAATTGTCATCATTAATTTTAACATTGACCACTTAGTCCACAGGGAATTAGGACGTGGAAGAATAAATACATACCATGTCTTGAAAGTAAACCAGCATTATAGTTTCATTTATATTTTTATTTTCAATATAGTTAACTTTCAGCCACTGCAGGAATTTGTCATATTCTTTTTTATACTTCGGTTCCGACTTTGTTGGTAGTAGTGGCAGAACTTTCTCAATCTTTTGAAACAAGTCTTATGAAATCTCACTTCTCTCCAGGGTTTCATTCAAAATATTAAAAAATAATTATCACAAATATTGTAACACTTCGTATACAGGGTGAACCTTAAATAAGTACAAATGTTTTAACCAGCAGTATAGTTCACTGTGTAGAACACATAATTAATAGTTTTTTTTATAAAAAAATCAGAAATAAAAAAAGTGACATTTTAAATAAATTGTAATTTTCCTGTAGAAAACTTCTAGAGGACCGCTGACTTTCATACATTTATGAGTCATAGCACTGCAGATTGAACCTGTGATTCACAGTGTTGCCAGTGTTACACAAATGTCTTTGCTTTTCTTGATATTAAGCGCATACGTCAAGCTACTATTTCGTTGTTTAATATTGTGTGTATCTTTATTTTTAAAATTTGTTTCACTGATTAAAGTGCGAAGTCTCTTTATGGTTCTGGATTTGAAATAAATGGTTAATACTGACTCATTTGGGGCTATGTGGTGAAAATTAAATTTAATATGCTGTGTGAAAATCATAGTTTTTCGTTATTCTTCATAAAATAACTTAAGGAAATTGTGTCTTGTCTCTCTTTCTAACAGTGTACAATGACATTTAACTTGTGAAATGTGGATTGCTGATTAAATAGTTAATTTTTTAACGAACATGTAAGCTTGTGTGCACGTTTATGTATAATTTTTGAACATTGAGCATAGTAATATCCTAAATACTTTATGGTAGTATGTATTTAACTTGCAGAAATTCATTTTTAATCGTTTATAGTAAGGTCAGTTAAGTAGTTAAAATTTATGTTAATAATACTGCGTATCATACTACATACCCAACTTTACTGTAATTATGCTTCAAACAAGTATTTTTAAAATAGAATTTAACCGTATTACTACGTTAAAGGAAACTTAATATTTATATTAGAGGAGATATGGCAACCTCGCAACAAATCAAATGGTTCCTTAGGTTGGTTATGAGAGATCTGCCAGCGGTCCTCAAAATGTGGGTATTTTTTTTTTAAATAATATCTCCGTAAATATTAGAAATTTTAAAAAATGACTTTCACTAGACTGATCTATATGACGAACTACACCAGCAGTTAAAATATTTGTACTTATTTAAGGTTCACCCTGTATATAGTAATGTATGTTTCAATCGACTCAAAATCAAGTATTCTATGACACCCTGTATTTATTTTTAACTTTTTTATTACGGTATAATTTTAACAAAGATTTCATGTTTATTCTGGGCTACCTTTTACTTTCGCGGATGGAATATCGCATGTTGGAACATGTTTCAACACGCTCATTCCGGGAAAGTCCCAGTTACGTGTTTATAAACTCATAAATTGCAGTAATTCTAATAGTACTAATCTCGAATGCGTGTATGTTATTTTTCAATTTCTCCAGCAAGATGAAATGGTCATTCAGTTCTGCTTGCATATCTTTCCAGCGATTGATTTAATCTTTCTGTAAATAAATCAATTACTTTTCTGCAGTAGTACTTAAAATGCTGTTCGAACTTGCTTGTTGTCTTTCAATTTCCACTGTACATCTTTTGAACCTTTTTCATAAAAAAATAATAATAATAATTTATTTTACAACAGGTTAAACAGGTTAAACTCAATTACAGGAAAACATAAGAAACAAAAAAAACTGTGTGTTGCCAAACACACTGAAGCAAAACAATTAAAGTAAATAAGCAACAAATGTAACTTGAAAAAACAGAAAAACAAAAAATATACACTATAATATACTATAGTTGCTGAATATCCCTATAAACTTTCAAACTTCGACTAAAGGAGTAAAATTAATATCACAATAACAAGACATTTTGTTAAACAAATAACACATGGTATTGATTTGTAATTTCACCATAACATTAGTTATATTATAGTCTGTTTATAAATGAAAGAGAGTAATAAAAGCTTATTATGTATGCAAATCGTAAATGAATGTAGTACTGGTGCTTATATTCAATATTTTTATATTATGTATTATCGGTATAGATGAGGTGTACTTTTAAAAACACTTTGTGTGACCGGGTTGTACTAAATTGTAGCAGGTAGCTAAAATTTAATCCCCGACAATCCGTCTTTGTCTATGCCGCTTCAATTTCTCGGTCCATTTCTCTTATAAGTAAACAATATAAAAACAGCATTTCAAAACATCAGGCTACTTTAAGCATCATAACCGGGTTAAGAGGGTTCTCAGTAATTCAAACAAAATTATTCAATATTATTATCAAAATATTTATTTAAATTTAATTAATAGACTTTTATTCCACACAAAAATATATGTATTTTGAAAATTCAAATTATGATGAGTAAATGTAGTGTTGTATAAATGTACAATAAAGAAAATAAAAAAGTAGGTATATTAAAATTCATCCTCTGAATATTCTGATGAATTATCTTCGTCTCCTAGATTGATAACGATAGGTTCCACAGTAACGTCAATTAAATTATCGAGTTCCCACATTTTCTCTTCTTTTTGTACGTGATGTATACATCTTTGCCAGTTATCTGCAGTTACTCGCTCCAAGGATTTTTTTAACAAAATTTTCACGTCACTTAATTTAAACGTCGTATTATTTCGCGCTACATCTCCTTTTACCTGCGCCCAGACTAATTCGATTGGGTTAAATTCACAGTGATAAGGTGATAACCGTAGTACCGTTATTTGGCGATTTGTTGCCATTTCATCGATAACATATTTTTTCTAATTTTTATTAAGATTAACAAGTGTCAAAAGTTCCTTTTTCACCATATTTGTTTCAAAAGAAATGTTTTTTCCGGATAACCATTGAATTATATCGGCTTTCCTCCAAGCAGTCGTAGGCGTCCGCTCGGTCTGCCGTGAATGGTAACTGGCATTATCCATGACAATTACAGACCCCGGAGGAATAAGATCCAACATCTATGTAAAATACTCTTCGAAAACATCTGCGTTCATGTATTCGTGATAGTCACCTGTATTTTTAGATTCAAATAAAAGTAAACCGCCATCTACAAAACCACCGGCACTACCTATATGTGTTACTATTAATATTCGCCCTTTACCTGAAGGTACCTTGAACCTTTTTGTTGCAGTATATCCCTCGTTGACCCAAGTTTCGTCTAGATAATAAATATTCCTCCCTTCGTCACGGAATTTTCTAATTGATCTTAAGTAGGATCTTCGCCAACAAATAATTTCATCTTTCGATAAGAACTGGCACAATAGTCACTAAACACAAGTCGAATTTTACTCTACTGCACTAGCACGTCTTCGTATATTCAGCTCTATGACTGGATTGATCTGTCACAATACACTGGCTCCTGCCCTATGATATATCCAGTAAAATATACTAATGCACACCCATTACCTGTTAGCATTTGTGTTACCCGATAGTTACCTGAAACGAAATATTACCACGCCCATGACCGGTTTTTATCTCGGGGTTTTATTACTCTCTTTCATTTCCAAACAGACTATAGTACCCCTAGGAAGATAACTCACACAGTTTAAAAAATATAAATTTCAAAAACTTTTTTTGGACTGATTCAATGAATGAATTTTGGTATAGCGGATACCAAATAAGTGAACCATATTCAACCTTACTTCTAATAAATGCCAGATACAATGTCTTAAAACTATTAACGTTAGTAAAATGATTCAAATTTCTCAGTTTATTAGCCGACGATACCATGTCTCTAACATGCCTATTAAAGGTCAATTTATTGGCGAAATTGATACCTAAATCTCGAAACTTAGAACTGCGGGTAAGAATAACATCATTGATGGTATAGTTAAAATGTATAGGATTGAATTGAATTGAAATGTAACAATTTTACATTTAGAAATGTTCAGATTTAAACCGTTGTCAGAGCACCATTCGATAACGTATTTTAATTTCTCCTGCAAAAATATGTAATCAAGCCGAGAGTCTATTTTTGAATATATTTTTAAATCATCCACAAATAAAGAGTGAGAGATGTTTTTAATGTAGCATTAAGGTCACTGACAAAAAATTAAGAATAGAAGTGGGCCAAGGTTTGAGCCCTGGCGTACACCCGAAGAAGCCGCATACTTATAAGAGGAATAACCGCCGTATTCAACATATTGGTGTCTGAGGCACAAGAATGAATTAGGAACTGCTGTTAAACTATCTGAAAATCCAACTAAACTGAGTTTAGAAATCAAAAAGAAGTGGTCAATTCAATCAAAAGCTTTCTGAATATCTGTATATATCCAAAGTAATGCTAACAACAAACTTATTTTCTACTGAAAGTTCTGATGAGAGCTGTTGTTGCGGCTGTTGAATATACAGGGTGTCCCGAAATAAATGCAACATAGAGCAAGAGGAGATCCCTGACGACAAAATAATGCTATGTTCAAATCAAACTTACCTTAGTCAAAAGTTGATGGTTAAAATTAATTTTCGATATTTGTATAGGCATATCTTGTTGAAGTTAGGAGTAACGTAAAAGAAATTTTTGTAAAATTTTTATTGTTACGGATTTCCCAACCCGACTTTTTCTTTTACCAGAAAAACAAACAGTTAATGAATCACTGATCTTTATTAACTACTCTGTACACAGCTGAATACTAATTACAGCTCAACTAAACACTTTGAAACTCCAGGAAATTTCCAATTAAACACTCCAATTCAAGATTCACTGACTCGGCCGTTTATTCTTCTTTTATAGAACAAACGAATATTCCAGGTATTTTCTAGCATCTCTACATCAATTTCTTGAACGATATCCGTCGATTCTCAATATTCCAGTCGCGCCTCGATACACGGCATTATTTTGTTTGTTTGCCAGCATCGCGTAGGGCGATCGGGACAATCTAACGTTTTGCGAGACCATAGTCGTCGAATTGGGTGCGAGCGGGGCAAATTCTGTGACAGTATCGTAGCTGCTGCTAATAACGTACGAATTCAAAATGGTCAAGAAATAGAAACATTTGTGTTAGTTTATAGAAACTGTGTAGGACAAGCCCAAAATCGTGTTGCTGTAACACCAGGTATGCCAAAATTAATTTATTAATTAAAACCTCAAATTAATTCTAATAATAATTAATAACAATAGCGGCAAAAGCAGTTGAATATTCTATATAAAATAGGTGTTTTAAAATGTTATTTGTTTCTGTCCTTGGGAATGTTTTTCAAGTTTTTGTGCCGTCGCCGATTGCATGCTTTGCCGTCGGGTTTTACAGATGAGGAATTTACAAATTTATGTACGCTATCATCATCCTGTATAACCAATAGTTGCAGTAATGTACGCTATCTAGATGGTAGTAACATAGACATTTTAACACGAACGCAGCGATATTCCGACAGTTCAAGGCATGTTATTGCTAAAATAATAATCTAATTACTAACAACGATTATTATTCAATTTGTACTTGATAAAAAACATTTTTATCGCCGCGTTTTTTCATTCTAGTAACTAATAACCCTGGACATCATTCCGAGAACGTGGCGCCTATGCGAATAAACAGTTTTATAAATATTTATGATTGCTGCTGCCAGCGGTTTTCAAAATTTGCGCCGTAACATGCTCGACGGAAAATACCAATAAAACTGTTCAGAGTAAAATTAAAAAGTACTAGAGAAAAATAGGATACCCATATTTTTTTGTTGTTCCGAATTTTAATTTTTGGAGGCCCCGAAAAACTTAACTTGGGTCTAAAATTTATTATTTTTTTCAAATATCTCCTCTATACTCTAAGCTAATTCTAGTAAAATTTGGTATGTTTCTAGACTATCTCAATATGATTGATATACTTCGTCGTTTTACCAAATGACATAGAGGCCGGTAGTTATAGTCATTTAGTTTTTTTTTATTTATTTTTTTTATAAACTTTTTTCCAGCACTTTCTAAACTACTTCGATTTGAAAAAAATGACAGTTGATGAGGTTTGTAAGAATGTCTGTTTCTTACTGTTCATACAGGGTGATTTAGAACTTATCCCAAATTTTTTTTTAATATGCAGGGTCTCACAAATACTTTTTTGTAAACAAAATGGAAAAGGGCAGTCCGACAATGATTTTAAAATATACAGGGTGAGTCAGTTTTTTGTAGACTTTAACAGAAGATAGAACTCGTTTTTAAGAAGAAAAGTTCCTATAAACATATGTCGTTCTAATAAATGCCAGATACAATGTCTTAAAACTATTAACGTTAGTAAAATGATTCAAATTTCTCAGTTTATTAGCCGACGATACCATGTCTCTAACATGCCTATTAAAGGTCAATTTATTGGCGAAATTGATACCTAAATCTCGAAACTTAGAACTGCGGGTAAGAATAACATCATTGATGGTATAGTTAAAATGTATAGGATTGAATTGAATTGAAATGTAACAATTTTACATTTAGAAATGTTCAGATTTAAACCGTTGTCAGAGCACCATTCGATAACGTATTTTAATTTCTCCTGCAAAAATATGTAATCAAGCCGAGAGTCTATTTTTGAATATATTTTTAAATCATCCACAAATAAAGAGTGAGAGATGTTTTTAATGTAGCATTAAGGTCACTGACAAAAAATTAAGAATAGAAGTGGGCCAAGGTTTGAGCCCTGGCGTACACCCGAAGAAGCCGCATACTTATAAGAGGAATAACCGCCGTATTCAACATATTGGTGTCTGAGGCACAAGAATGAATTAGGAACTGCTGTTAAACCTCAAATTAATTCTAATAATAATTAATAACAATAGCGGCAAAAGCAGTTGAATATTCTATATAAAATAGGTGTTTTAAAATGTTATTTGTTTCTGTCCTTGGGAATGTTTTTCAAGTTTTTGTGCCGTCGCCGATTGCATGCTTTGCCGTCGGGTTTTACAGATGAGGAATTTACAAATTTATGTACGCTATCATCATCCTGTATAACCAATAGTTGCAGTAATGTACGCTATCTAGATGGTAGTAACATAGACATTTTAACACGAACGCAGCGATATTCCGACAGTTCAAGGCATGTTATTGCTAAAATAATAATCTAATTACTAACAACGATTATTATTCAATTTGTACTTGATAAAAAACATTTTTATCGCCGCGTTTTTTCATTCTAGTAACTAATAACCCTGGACATCATTCCGAGAACGTGGCGCCTATGCGAATAAACAGTTTTATAAATATTTATGATTGCTGCTGCCAGCGGTTTTCAAAATTTGCGCCGTAACATGCTCGACGGAAAATACCAATAAAACTGTTCAGAGTAAAATTAAAAAGTACTAGAGAAAAATAGGATACCCATATTTTTTTGTTGTTCCGAATTTTAATTTTTGGAGGCCCCGAAAAACTTAACTTGGGTCTAAAATTTATTATTTTTTTCAAATATCTCCTCTATACTCTAAGCTAATTCTAGTAAAATTTGGTATGTTTCTAGACTATCTCAATATGATTGATATACTTCGTCGTTTTACCAAATGACATAGAGGCCGGTAGTTATAGTCATTTAGTTTTTTTTTATTTATTTTTTTTATAAACTTTTTTCCAGCACTTTCTAAACTACTTCGATTTGAAAAAAATGACAGTTGATGAGGTTTGTAAGAATGTCTGTTTCTTACTGTTCATACAGGGTGATTTAGAACTTATCCCAAATTTTTTTTTAATATGCAGGGTCTCACAAATACTTTTTTGTAAACAAAATGGAAAAGGGCAGTCCGACAATGATTTTAAAATATACAGGGTGAGTCAGTTTTTTGTAGACTTTAACAGAAGATAGAACTCGTTTTTAAGAAGAAAAGTTCCTATAAACATATGTCGTAGAAGGCTTTGTTTCTGAGATACAGGGTGTTAAATATAATTTTTTGTTCTCGAATTTTGATTATCTTATAAAGGAATGCTTAGATTTTTATCACATTTGGGGGATAATGGCTATTAATTGAGGGGCATAAAACAAGCGATAAGAATGTTAAAAAACTTGCACAGTGGCGGAGTGGAGGAGGAGCCCTTTCTTAAACAGAACTTCTACGACAATGACTATTTAAAAAAAACTGTTTTTTTCATTATCTACATATAGTTTGTCAAAAATAATGTCCCTTCTTCTGTTTCGAAATTCCTGTGCGTTTCCGAATTATTTTGATTTTAGAAAGAGGACCAAAAAATAATAAAAAAGTTATATACACTAATGTCCAATCGCTTTTTGTTTTCAAGATGCAGCATTTAAAAAATTTTGTAAAATTTATTTTTTTTAATTTCTCCCGATTGTACGAAAATATTTAAACCAAAATTCATGTACACTGTGACCTTGCATGTGGCTACTATGTGTCACAATATTCAGTTCATTCAGCATCCAATAGCGGAAGATTAGTCCACGCTACGCCACCGTCATTATCTATAAATAATGTAAAACATGGATTTCGCATTTTAAAAGACCACCACCAGGAAACAACTTTGTATTAGTATAAAATTTAAATTTGTCATTGATAACCTTTTATTGTCATGTTGCTCTCATAATTTATGAATACTTTAGTGAATAAAATTAAAGTGGCAACATATTCAGCTTTTGAAAAAAGTTTGACGGTCACTGGTTTAGGCGATAATAGCGCCTGTATAAAATGACGATCAATCACGAAGACATAATCTCTTCGCAAGATGTTACATACATCCCAGCGGTATGATAAACACGATTTTTCGACCGCGTTTTGATATTTAAATGAGGTACCTCTACATCTCTGACGTCTCCATTAGAATAACGCATTTGGGAGTATAAAAAGTGGCATTTGAGTGATACGTAGACCGGACTGTTTAAAATTTGGCTTTTGGAAACCGTAAACGATAATGTATTCATTATTCTGAGCTTCAAAGAACATTTTTTTAGGTGTTAAATTTATAGGACTGCTTTTTCGTATTTAAATTTTCTGATAGTTTGTTTCATACATATCTCAGGAATGCAAATGTCTTATTTCGGAGGGACCAGTCCTTTTTGAATCATACACAGTGACGTTGCATATTGTACAGGGAAGGATCAAGTAGTCGTTGGAAAATGTTCGTTGGAAAGTGCACAAATGTCACAAAATACCTGTCATTATTCAATACGAACATCAAATGTATAATTTTTGTGTTTACAAAATGTTTCCTCATTCAGAAAAAATTTATATGTTGCTAATTTACGGCCAGTCAAAAAAAAAATTCAAGAAGAGCTGTAGAGTTATATGGAGAAAGGTACCAGAGCGCCTCAATCGTGATCATAGAACCTTTACACGACTGGAGGCAACCTTGCGACGAAATGAAGATGCATTTTATTTTATTAGAAAAAAGAAAAATACGAATATTTTTTTGAGAAGGTAAACTATTTTTTTATAAATAGTTTAGTGTTTTTCATACATTGTTTTGGTCTATATTTTCCATGTTGAAAAGTACTATACAAATAATAAGAAATATGGATATATCATAATATAAAAAGCTATTTGTCTTTTTAAAACGTCAAAATGACACATGGTAAGCAATGAAATCAAAAGTTTTGACTATGGAAAACGTTATTATATTTTTAAAAGAGGCTCCAGACATAAGTTCTTATCGATGAAAGTGGTAATAATATTCGGTTTAAATGGGGCATGTCGACGTGTAGAATTATGCAGTTTAACTATAAAAGATTCTACACGGGGAAAATATTAGTTATAACTTTGCATGACACCAAAAAAGAAGCGTGTATTTACCGTAGGATCAGAGTACAACGGATATGAAATTTATCGTAAGTATTGAGACCCAAACAAGTGAAACGCAATAGATTTTTCCATAATGCAACCAGTTGGCATCAACAGTTTTGCAAAAATTCCCCAATCAAATTAGCCAAATAGTGTAATTTGACTAATGACCCTATTCATTTGACTGACCTTCTTAAAGTTACGTTCAGATAAACGTTAGTGCAATGGCACTGCAGTTGTACTGTTGTTTTGTAGTTGTATGGTGTTAAATATTACTTACTCTGTTTACATAAAATTACTGTAGACTTAAGAAGTTGGGGAATTTTTCCGCTATAAGTTGGCGACATGCAAAAACTCAAGATTCTTCACTTTCAGAGAGGTTATGTTTATGTTTTGTCAACTACATCCCTATCTACGGAAATTGTTGGTTTTTATCATTTGCCGAATAGTAATTAAAAGCCTACCCTAGATAAAATATAATCCTACAAATCTGCAGGAATAGATGGTCTACTTGAATGTTTGGTTAAATCACAGTATACTAGTATACTGTGGGTTAAATGAGGCCCCACTAATTTCAGCAAGTCATAATAGAATAAATAATAAATAAATAAATAATCGGCATTCTCATTTCGCATTTCTTTATATAAATTATAGAAATCACCTTGCGTGTGCTATCTGCGGTTAATAGGTCGCCCCCACCATCCCCGAGTTCTTTTCATTTTTTTGCATGTATAGTTTTTATACATATTGACGTCGCTGCGAATAAGAGCAGCAAAAGTAACTGTTTCTAAACCAAACAGTCCTCTTCATACATTTTTTTAGAAACAATTCTAAACTAAATATCTAAATTAGAATCATAGAATCTAATTTAAAAACTTAACCTGCAAAAATGTGAATCTTCTGTTTACTGTCAAAAAAAGCAGTTTTCTGATTGGTCCTTGTATGATTGCTGGAAAAGGATTGGTAAAAGCTAAAATGCTTTTAGCTTCTGTCATACAACTCATACAAGTGCAGTACAAAGACGTTACTGTTAAGTTTATCTGAACGTTACAAAAGTCACCCGTATTTCTCGCCGTTTTACTTCAGTATCTTTGAATATTTGCAGGTGGGATGAGTTAACATTAATATTATTTGCTAAACCCTAGATTATGCAGTTATTAAATGTCTAAAATTATTTGTATTTTGTAGAAAACACTATTTCAAGAAAACGGCGCCCTTTTTAATAACTTTTCTGCAGTACCAATGCAACCGCACTAATCTTATGTGAACGAAGCTTAAGTTACTGTCAAAAATTGTGGCCATCTTCATAGAATCAGATCACCCGGTATAACAAAAAGCGTTATGACACCGCACCCGAAGAGGCAAGACCGCATTTCGCGTCTCGTAACGAGAAAATTAACCCATAAACACCGGTATTCATGTTACACAATTGTTTTTCTCGGTAGATTATTTAATTACCGTCCTATACCGCTGCATTTGTCGAATATTTCCTCGCGGAGATGATTATTCTCCTGCTGCCTTAAAAGGAAGCTCGTGTTTGCGGTTCGAGCACTTGGAGCATGTACCAGCAACCATCTGGTCACAGTTGGCGGATGGAAAGGGATTGTTTTTTGTAGGTTGAAAAGCCGATCGTAGTATGTGGCGGACAAGGAGGTACCTCGTAAACTCACGCGTTTGATATCGTTTCAGAAGTGGTCTCAATTGTAATCGTAGTAGCTTTGGTATATAGGTTATGCTAGCAGATGATTCAAAGCAGGCTGACATTCGTTAACGGCGTTTTTTTTGCTAAAGACGATAATAGCTGGAAATGTTTCGGGAAGCACGCATGCGAAATAATTTACGCCATTGTTTAGAAGCATAGGTACTTATTAGCTCTTGAAAATAATTACGAGCAATTTTTAAATAAAAATTATTTGTACTCTTGACTACGCCTAGTATTAAAATACAAATTTACGAATCTTAATTATTATAAACTTACGTTATTAGCATTAATAATTTTTCGGTTAGGATAATTTATTGTATAATATCGTCTTAGGCAAAAAAATAAACAGAAAAATTTACCAGATTATGACAATAACAATACTAGTTCGAAATCGCCATATGAATTTGAAAACATCAAAAGAAAATGTTGAGTTTAGTAATATATTTTTAAAATTTTTAACATGTTTTCTAAAATTCTTCAACAGATCGAAAACCACTCTCGAAGCCATACATATGCAAGAGACCATTTTCTAAAATAAATGAAGTTAATGAAAAATAATAGCTACAGTCTGTTTAGAAATGAAAGAGAGTAATAAAAGATTATTATGTATGCAAATCGTAAATAAATGTAGTGCTGGTGCTTATATTCAATCTTTTTATATTATGTATTATCGGTATAGATGAGGTGTACTTTTAAAAAACTTTGTGTGATCGAACCGTACTAAATTGTAGCAGGTACCTAAAATTTAATTCCCGACAATCCGTCTTTGTCTATGCCGCTTCAATTTTTCGGTCCATTTCTCTTATAAGTAAACAATATAAAAACAGCATTTCAAAACTAGAGGCTACTTTAAGCATCATAACCGGGTTAAATAAATTAAATGAATAGACTTTTATTCCACTCAAAAATATATATATTTTGAAAATTCAAATTATGGTGAGTAAATGTAGTGTTGTATAAATGTACAATAAAGAAAAAAGAAAGTAGGTATATTAAAATTCATCCTCTGATGAATTATCTTCGTTTCCTAGATTGATAACGGTAGGTTCCACAGTAACATCAATTAAATTATCGAGTTCCCACATTTTCTCCTCTTCTTTTTGTACACGATGTATACATCTTTGCCAGTTATCTGCAGTTACTCGTTCCAAGGAATTTTTTAACAAAATTTTCACGTCACTTAATTTAAACGTCGTATTTTCTGGGAATGACATTTTTGAAGAAATCATCTATAACGACTTTTGACCTCCCTGTAGATGATTTTGGGGGATTTACAGTATCTTGTTCATTTTTTGTTTCCTTCAAAAGTCTGTAGATAGCCGATTTTCCAATCCCTGTCATTTTGGAACACTTTTCCACGATGTCGTCAACGCTGTTGGTAGGATTTTGGTGTTTCAATGCATTAAATACATTTAATATAATAATCTTCTCATTCTGAGACAGCGCACATCTTTTCACGCGTTTAGCAGGTACGTAATCTGATAAGCTCGACATTTTATCCAAACAATATTATATCCACTGGCACAATCGTCGCTAAACACAAGTCGAATTTTACTCTACTGCACTAGCACGTCTTCGTATATTCAGCTCTAAGACTGGATTGATCTGTCGCAATACACTGGTTCCTGCCCTATGATGTATCCAGTAAAATATACTAATCTACACCCATTACCTGTTGGCATTATAGTGTTACCCGATAATTACCTGAAACGAAATATTACCACGCCCATGGCCGGTTCTTATCAAGAGGTTTTATTACTCTCTTTCATTTCCAAACAGGCTATAGCAACCGACTAACCAACGATCAATACAAACAAACTTTTATTCAAAAACTCATAATCATAATCTTATATCATATTTGTATGTGAGGGTAATATTGTAAAGTGAAATTAGTTTGATTACATAAAAAATGTGAAATGACAGTGAAACAGAAAATTTAACTCCACCCAATATTTGTGAAATTGCAGAAGCTGCTAAAATCAACTTGTTACCGACGAAATCGGAATATCGATACGAATTTACTTACCAAAGATTTACGGAATGGATATTAAAAAACGACGTTAAATCATTTTCCGAGAGTGTAATGATGGCATTTTCCAAGAACTATCAAAAACTATAAAGCCTTCCTCACGTTGGTCATTTTACTCAATGTTAAAGGCCACAACTAATATAAATCACAATGTCGATATTGCAAACTACTCCAAATTACAAGCTCTCCTGAAGAGAAAATCGGACGACTTTAAATCCAAAAAATCCAAGATTTTGCCAAGCAAACATATAAACGATTTTATAGAAAATGCACCAGATGACAAATATTTGTTTATGAAGGTAATATATTGAGCTCAATATAATATTAGATATGTAAATTTATTTCAAATCGTCATTTAGGTTGCTCTTATAATTGGTATAAGCGGTGGGTGCAGGAAACAAGAGTTGCGTAATATAAAACCGTCAAATATTCAAGACACAGGGAAGAATCTAATTATTAATATTCCCAATTCAAAAACTAAACTTTAAGGTTAAAAAATATATAAACTTTTGCTTTGCAGTAAATACAGCTCCAAATTTACCTTTTTTTTCTAAACTATATAAACGGAGAATGTACCAGACAGTGTGTTGGTTTTAACAAGTTAGGAAAGATTCTAAAACAAATAGCCATATACAGGGTGAGTCAGTCATAATGTCATTAATTTTAACCACGTATTCGGGAGGCCTAATAAATGCAGAAAATCGAAAAAAAAAATTTACTCGACCTTTAAAGAAATAAACAAATCACCCTATAAAAATCAGTAACACACGCTCCTGGTGCGCTACGAACTTTCTGAGGACGCACCCATACGACAATCGAATGCCATGATTAAACATCGTTGCCACATCATGTTTACATACATAATATCGTCTAACACATCAGCGTGTTATTCAAATTTATCCGCATTTCCCCCCAAATTTGTAGATCACGCCACACATTTGGAGGGGGGATGGAGAGAATAGTGAGAATACAAGAAGTAAGCAGTAGTTTGTTAATTTCGGTCTCGCGTATTCGTCGTAAATGCATAATTTTACAAATTTCGAATATGCGGAAATGGTAGTGTTATATGGAGAATGTTTACGAAATGCGACTGACCCTAATTTTTATTAATAAAGTGCTATGGACGGATGCAGTTAACATGTTAACACTACAAACTGAAAATACTAAAAATTCATATTTATTTGTAAAACGTAGTGAAAACGTAATATCAAAATTATTAAACTGTAATAACCTAACATTCGAAAACATTTATTTATTATCTACACTTGTTATTAACAAATAAATCAATATTTAAGGAAAATTCATTCATGTATCTAGATTTAAAGAAATAGTTTTACTCCTTGTCGTTAAATAACAGTACAAAAACTAGGTAACTAGGTTATTGACCTAATAATACGGTAGGTTAAGGTTCACTCTCGATAACCTAGATTAGCGGCGTGTCATTTCGGTCTTGGACAGTTTTCTGTCGATAACACGATGGTTTTTTATTATTTAATATTTGAACACGAAACACTTTTCAGCTTCTCTTAATAATTTACCCATTGGGTATAGGTTTTTTATGTAATGTACGTAAATAGTTTCTTACTCGGTTTATTATTAGACACATTGGAGTTTTGTTGCAGTCATAACAGCTACATTTGCTCAGAGAAAAATCCACACGCTACTTGTCGGTTTAGCTTTCAGAGGCGATTTGTTGTCAACGTATGGGCAGGAGTGTACGGGTATCGTTTAATTGGGCCGTATTTTCTACCGGAAAACCTGAGTGGACCGCGTTACTTGCAATTTTTAATAGATTTATTTGATTGTTATTATTTGATTTCATTGGATATTAACATTTTAAATTATTATTGGCTGAAGTTGAAGTGAGAAAGAAAAAATGATATTCTAAAATAGTCAGTACAACCGTTTATTTGTGATGTCTAAAACCTAGGTAGGTAGGTACGAGAAAAATATTTCAACATGACAACATTGCATCAGATCGACATCGAGTTGAACTGTGAGCTGTAAACGACCAAGGCTGTGAGTGGTCAGTGTTAGTCTGAAAAGGGGGTTTAAATAATGATTTGAAAATATTTTTTTCGGCGCAAATATGCATTTAGATTTTTTTTAATCGCGTATTTGCATTATACTCATTATTCCCTATCTCCTAAAATTAATGACATTATGACTGACTCACCCTGTATATCTGGGACTACCAGAAGCAGCGACTTATACAGGACACTGTTTTCGAGGTTCGTCCGCGACTATTCTTGTTGACGCTTGTGGTGACTTATTAGATTTAAAAATATACGGCGGATGGATCAGCCGTAGCTGAAGGATATGTGGATAATTCCCTAAATAATCGAACTAACTATTCGTCTAAAATATCATCTGCAAAAGCAAGTACTAGTAATAGAGCTAATAGTATCTATGAAAATTTTATTGAGGCAACTAATAAAGTAAATCTTTACTTATGCTTCAACAAACAAAACAACCGATATAGCTTCTTCCAACTCAGGCGTTCTAACACTCGAAGGGTTTCCATGAATTGGACCTTTCTGAAATAAACCTGGCTCCGAAAGACATTGAAAAACATTTCTGAAAGTTCTTGGATTTGGAGTTGGACGATTTGGAAATCTTTCCATATAAATTGGCCTAGTCTCAGTACCGTTTCCATCTGCAAGACCATAAATGTAAACCAAATTGGCAATTTTAGCATTTAAATATACATAAGATTTATATCTCAAAAACCACTTATTTTTGGCCACAGAATACGCTTCTGGATTTTTGACCTGTACTTAAGAAACACCCAGCTTATCATTTCTACTGGAAAAATATATTGATTTAGTCGTCTCAAAACTGGTATTTATGTAGTTCAACCCTGATTTTCACGTTTCAGTACTAACCGTAGACGGCATAGCCATTGTTTTGATCGTTTTCTGTTTCGTCCGAGTGCGGGAATAGTCACCGTTAGCCCCCAGGCGGCCCGGGGATTAGAAATGCACCGACGATGCAATTACCGAGATAAGATCTGCGTCGTTTATTTGCCCGGCTAATGGGGTGTGTCCGAATCGCCGCAGAAAAAATGTGCCGCTGGTCGGTGACCGCCTAGATTCTCACCGGAGGTTAATTAAAATTTCGGAGAAATCGAGGGCCGCGATCCGGGCGCTGATAGGAGACGTAAATCTTTTCATTGTTGCAGAACAAGACGCGAGCGAAGAATGGATCGGAATGGTGAATGGAATGGGAGGTTTTTTTGCGCAATTTCGTTAACTCAATCCACATTCTCTTCGTTTACCTCGTAAAGTTGAGTATTAATGAACGTAATTTTTAAATAAATTTCTATAATCTGTTGCAGTAATATGGCACGCTCCCAAATCAACTTTTAAACTTCTGGAAGTTCTAAGAAACGTCAGGCTCATTTTGGTTTAGACAGCTGTTTCAGAACTATTCAAAATAACTAACCATTCATTAATAAAAACTAGTAGAGAATGCAACTGGATGACTATTTAGAACTGTTCTAGGATTGTTCAAATTTGAACCAAAACATTAAATTGGTGAGTGGAACAACCATAGATTTACGAAGAGCGAGATAAGTCAATGATTATTGCGCATCGTACCAATTTCCCAATCCTCTCACAATGGGCGTTGTAAAAAAATTTTTCAAGGAGGGGCAAATGCAGAAAAATATTAAACCCGAAACAACAAAATATGCATTTTAAAAGGATATATAAAGTCCATATAATTATTAAGCAGCATATCTTCAAAAACGTAACAACAAAATGTTATATACAGAGTTAACTATGACTTAGTACAAATATTTTAAGAGAGGATAGGGAAAAATAAGAATTAATGGAATTACCCTTCAAAAAAATTCCAAACTTATTTATAAAGCCAAAAAAATTATTATCAAAACTATATTAAATCCCTATTTATCGCCGCCACTGACCTTCTGTCAGCCGCGAGGTTAGGTATATTCTGTCAGTCAAAGGTGTCAAATATAGTGACAGGTCCATTGACACGTGTATCAATTTAAGCCGCTTTGAAAGAAAAAAAATCTTTACAAAATGTAGATTATTATTTAATGATTTAATGAGAAATACGGTATGGTAGCACAGAGAGGCACCTTACTAATATTTATTTCCAGGATTGTTACTTGGAGAGATATTAAGAATGTTGAATCATCTTCTGTGTTCTTACTTGTTTAAATTAAAGATTTTTGTACTTCCTGTGGACCTCTCCTTCCCTCGATCGTTCTTTTTGTGTAAAGCGGGGTACCTACTTGGTTTGGCGGTCTTGACCAGGTCGATTATTTATGTCGGGAAAAAGCACAAAGGATAACAACAAAATACACGTAGATGTACACAAATACATAAAACCACTACCACACGTTTACCGCCACGGCATAAAACAGCTGTTCGATGTGGTTCCAAAAGTATTCAGCAAAATATTTTGTATACTCGGGAAACGTCTTTGAGGCTACCGCACGATAATATGCACTTGCCACACTCCCATAAATCAGCACCTTATCCGTCATCTAGGCATTTGAATACGACATGTTTGTAAATACACATAAAATACGCGAAAAATTAAATTTACGAAAATCAAGTACTAAAAATTTTTCAAACTAATCAAAGCACCATAACCGTAAATTTACGTTATTTTTGACATCTACAAACGACATCTGTCACTAATACAAGGTGCACTCACGCCGATAAATTTTTAAACTTCATGTGTTGTTGTGTAATTAAATTCTGTTAATACTAATAATAACAAAAATATTAACAGTAATCGACGATGTTTGCATAAAATAATTAGTAATATTTTAAACTATAACATCCCAAGATGTCTGCAAAAATGACCCTTAGATTATAACTAACTTCGCATTCTGGATGGTTTGGAGCATGGAGGGTATGCAATTAGCAATGCAGTATGTCATAACCTAGAACTTACTGTTACTTTAAATCAGCTAAGTGACTAATTTTAAACGTGTTATAGTAATTAAATAAAGTATTTTATGTCGGATATATTAGTGGATAATTATGATGAATCTGCAAGGAGTGAAAATGTAGTTTGGCAGTGTGCAACGAAAAAACGAATACAAAATACTGAACCTAACCGGATTAGCTGTTACCTACCAGGTACTTAGACGTTATTAGTATTAATACAAATATTTCGCTTCGTAGTTTCTACAATTGACAATGTTGAAAAAACGGCCAGTAGTTGACATATCTAGCCATGACGGATGATGATAGATTGTCATAGGCGCCGACTTTCCGTGGGAAAAGAGGGTTTTGCCCCATTTTTTAAACATCGAGCTAGAATTTCGAAATAAATTTTTTATTGTCTTTTAGACCTTCCTGAGCACGTGGTTAAAATTTTTGTACTTAGTCATAGTTAACCCTGTATAGATACTATAACATAATAAAATAAAATGTAATAAAAAAATAAAATATTCAGCAGGACATGATACACACACACAACCTCAAAAGTCTTGAACTTCCCCTCATTCTTGTTAAAGAAACCAGCAGAACCAGCAAATGTGACATTTTTGACAAAATAAATAAAAAATATGCAACAAAGCAAGTTCTCTACTTGGCTAATAGTCGGTATGACCTCCACCACGTTCCAATAGCATATTGACTCGTCTGCACATTGAGATCAATCAAGCGGTTACACGATCTCTTGCGGAATATTGTTCCATTCCTCTTCTGATGTCACGACTAACTCATCTGCAGTCTGAGGTGGAGGAATATGATTATGAATGGCTCTAGCATCGAAATCCCATATGTTTTCAATAGGATTCGTGTCAGAAGAGTTGGCTGGCCAATCTAATGTCCTGCATCGAGTGCCTCTTGAACCTTCTTGCGCGATTTGGTTACCTAATTCATTACGTAGGGGGTAGATAATGGGCGTAATAACTTGTTCGATGTAAAACAGACAAGCATAACTAAAATAGTTAACAATTTTGGGAAGTGTTAAGTAAAAGAACAGATCATACTGCTGATCTACACCAACGATAATTGATAAAAAAAACCGTCAAGCATAAGTAATATAGTTAACAAATTTGAGAAGTGTTAAATAAAATAACAGATCATACTGCTGATCTGCACCTACGATAATTGATAGTATTAAAAATACAAGCGTGAATAATATCATAACCTTAAATTTTAAGAAATGTTAAATGAAAGAACAGATCATACTGCTGATCTGCACCTACGATAATTGATAGTATTAAAAATACAAGCGTACATAATGTTATAACAATAAATTTTAAGAAGGGTTAAATAAAAGAACAGATCATACTGCTGATCTGCACCTACGATAATTGATAACTGATAAAATAGTGAAACCAAACATAGAGTAATTTCAAAAATATAAAAGAGGATTATGCCTACTGGGGATACCACAATAAAAAAACGCGCCACGTACTCTACCGCCAGGTTTGATATAACACAACAGATCCTCTTTGTGTTATTAATTTAAGTTCAAAACTTTTAAAATTGCAAAAGGGTAAAATTTTAGTTAGAGCAATAGAATTAAATATTCCAAACAATATTTATAACAGTAATAAATGGACCCCTGAAAATATAAAAGACGTTCGTGCTTGAAATATTGAGGAAATTAAAGTAAATAAAAAGGCAATGTCTGAATCATTATTCTATAATCCATTATCCGAGTACAAAGACCATTTTGCTAATCATACTTCCGAATTAGGGGTAACAAGTGTAACCGAATTAAAAATAAATTTGGAAAAATCAGAACCAATATTTTATAGGCCGTATAGACATTCTGAGTATGGAAAGGGTATCATACGCGATAAAATCAGGGACTTATTTTAAAATGAGATTATCAGAGAATCGAATTCTCAGCATAATGAAAATTAATGTTTTGGTTCCTCTGTATTCAAATACAAGATGACAAAATTACATCAATTTCACCAAAACTAACAGAGAACTACTGTTCTGTTCTGGGATTCAACGGAATCATCCCAAAATGTATCATTGATTATATAAGCTATAATATCATGTGTCATGAATAATATAGTGGAATAAGACAAAAGATATATATGTATTTTTTTTATAATATGTGTTATTATTTTTATATAACAGCATTTGTTAATATTTAATTGAAATGTAACCTGAGCAGCTGAGCTGTAATGTATGTTGCACTACATACATTCAAATCAGACATGCAAAAATAAGGAGTTTCTGCTAATTTACCCAAATACTTATATTTTTCTGGCTATTATATATCGACATAGTAGCTAAAATCCTTAGTTTATAAAAAATTATTATTTGTTAATTTACGTTCCTATAAAATACAAAACAAGAAAATATTTTTTCCAACGACTTGTATACATTCTGTGGAATATGGTTTTTAAACTTATTTTTCTCTTTTAAACACAGCCTAATGAGACGCCACTGTAAAACAGCAACCCAAGCCAATTTGCAAACCAAAATATGTAGAGCATCGCGACGCAGCTTTGTTGACTTAACTACAGGTGGCCGACACTAGCTCATCTAGCGTTAAGTCAATCGTCCCTATACCAGTGTTTATATAAGTATAGTCAACCGGCCTTAGTTGTGGACCATGTCGGCTAGATGGCGGGAGTATGATATGTGCAAAATCTCTTAAACGAGTCCTAGAGAAGTCGGTAAACAGGGTCAAACTGACTATATTTTAAAAACAAAGTCAGACTGATTCAGTTTACTGACTTGTCTAGGGCTCGTTTAGGAGATTTTGCACATATTATAGTCCCGCCATCTAACCGACATGGTCCACAACTAAGGCCGGTTGACTAACTATACTTTATATAAACACTGCCTATACGTATTTGCCCGTACAGTGAGAAATCTTATTACAATATTTCAGTCAACGTCTTATTATTACAATTCAACGCCTGAATTTCAATCTAGAATTCTGTAATGTGCTGTAGTGTGGCGACACCTATGTTAGTATTTGGAAACATACACATCAGGCCATAAATGTTAAAATTTACATTCGATATTGAGACCGTAATAACTTATATTTTAATAGAACCTACTTATTTAATTTAGTGTGCAAAAATGTACGCGATATATTGTGCTTAGCTTTAATCACAGAACATATAACTAGGCTTTAACTGCAGTTTTCCTTTTGACTAAAGAAAACAATGATTTGTGAATAATAGATGTCCTACCTACCATAGATATATTCTTATAAACTATTTATTTCCGAATTATTTGTTCACCTTATTAAAACAGTACCATCTGGTGATTGTTTAAAAAAATTAAAATGTCATTTGGAATTACCGATATCTTACAATATTTTTCTAGGGACTGTATCGAACAATAAAACACTAATATTTGAAGTTTTGTGACCTAACCTATACGTGTTACGAACATATGCTACTTTACAAAGACATTATTATCACAGATCATTGGCCGAAAAAAATTATTATTTACTGTAGCCGCCATTTTGGTGCTTGTTTGTCGTTCATCTGAATTTTAATTTTCAGTACTAACCGTAAAATGGCTCTTACTACGCTATCCAATATTGTTTTTGTATAGCTTTGTTCATAGTACGCTAGAATCAGTTTCCAATCATCAGAAGCATGCTCAATGCATCTAACAAAGCATTTTCAACCTTATGTGGATATTATAAAGGCAATGCGCGTGCCTACGAACAAAATCTTATATCATTATCTAAAGCCCATATGCACCGCAACATAAAGGTTTCCAGGCCAAATCAATACCATATTTTAAAGCTCTGTGCATGTGCCTAGATAAAAACAAATAGTGTCACGTATTTACATGACCTGATCCCAAAATTCCTGTTAATAGTTCACTGGCTCAGTTTTTTGAAAATTTTTAGAACCCATTACGATGATCCAGCAATTAATCCACAGTCTACTATGATTTTTTGCCAATCGATTTTTTCGAAGAATACTTTAGGGATTTTTTAATTAAAAATCTGGCGATGTGGCGTTATTCAGCATCACTTAAAACCCCTGTGCCCCAAATTTCATCAATTTGTATCATAGGATAATTTTTTTATAGGACCTTAAATGTTTTAAGTTTATCGAATTTCCATTAAAAAAATTTTTTTGAAAACTATAGTTATGCTAAAATGTTGTAAGTATATAAATTAGACTAAATTTGAATTATTACCAATGAAATTAGAATTTTTTTAAAACAAAAATCTTTTTAAAAAATTTTTATGAGTGTAACTCCCAACTTTTCAATATTTCCTTTCGATTTCTGGATTCAGGAACACAGAGAAGTGGTGCCATCTATTGAATCAATATAAAGTTGCACACATTATTTAACTTTCAAATTTGGATAAATCCTGTTAAGCCAAATTTATTTATTTCTCTCGACATAACGTATGCTCGGTTTTAACTGCAACTTCCTTTTTGGCTAAAGAAAACCATGATTTATGAATAATAGATATACGAAATATTTGTTTTCCTGATAAAAACAGCGCCATCTCCTGATTGTCTTCGAAAATTAAAATACCAGCTGTCAGTTTGGAATAACCGACTGTATCCTACAATATTATTCTAGGGACTGTATCGAACAATAAAACACTGTTAATATTTGAGGTTTTGTATTGAATGACCTAACCTATACGGTGTTACGAACAGATGCTACTTACAAAGACATTATTAACATCTAATATTAATTTCTAAATTTATTTATATATGTATATTCATTTACTCTCTATAAGGGTACAAGAGATGAGGAGCATTCACAATGCCGCCCCATGAAATGTACTCCGCGGGCGGGACGCGCGACCGGAGGCAAAACATAAATCACGTACAAACAGAAACATTAACAGACGCACCCGGGCGTGTCCCAACCCACTGAAAAAACTCAAAAAGTGTATCAGTTACTGCATCCTCACCCGTAAAGGAGCACGCTTCTCCACGGTCGGCGACCCGGTTAAATAAAAGCACGCAGCGCTGCTCCTTTACGGGGAAAAACGTATTATATAGACATTTACATTGCACTTATCCAAAAACTTAAACGTAGTTTCATAAAACCTAAGCAGTCACGTTTCGGGGCGACCACGGCTTTCCAAACTCCGCCCCTTATGGAATATGGCACAGTAATCTCTTTAAGACGGGGCGCGAATCGTGCTTTTGGAAGGCTGTGGCCGGTGTGTCTGTTTTCACCTGAGACGCCGCTGCCAAAAACCTGTTGGTCATCCACGACAAAGCATTGCATGTTACAATCGTTATTTACATTGTAAGGTTAAATTTATAAAAAACGCAATGTATATCAAAATCGTAATAAAATTTAATTTGTACAAATTTATTATTTTTAAATTTTTTAGTTATTTCAACTTCGAACATTATACAGGGTGTTTCTAAACGAGTTTTGATGGAAATTAAGAAGGGTCTTTCATATAACATTTTTGAAAAAAAATCTTGCATCAAAGTTTATGCACCTCGAAAAAAAGGTGAAAGAATTCAATTTTATTTTTTTGGCAGCACTGAAAAATTCTCAACTCTTGCAAGGAGTTGGTTTTAGGTCTTCAATTTTCTTCGAAAATAAAAAAAATGCCTTCCAATGAATTTTCAAACAGCTGTTTGAAGGTACAAAACTACTCCAGAGTTTACAATTTTTTTAAAGGTGCAGCCATATTAGTAGATAATAAGTTTCAATCTTTAATATACAGGAAGGAAAGAAATAAAATCGATTTTTTCCCCTTATTTTGGAGGGGTGCAAATTTTTAAAAAATGTTGCATAAATAACCCCTCTTAATTTTTACCAAAGAATCAGCCTCTAAATTTTTCACACTTATTTAAAATTTTAAATAAATCTGTATCTTAAATACTGTTGATTTCAAGATGCATGTTAAATGTTTCAATAAGTATATTATTATTGCAAATATCGCAAGAGTTGAATTAAGTTGACAAAATTTGGGAAAAATATCGATGTGAAGGTAAAAATTCTGTCAATTTGTATAATTATATCAACTAAAAGTGGAAACACTGGAGGACAGTTACTAAAACAATAGCAAGATTATGAAGTGACGATAAGACACAACTAAACGATTCATTAATCTATTAAATGCCATTCGTCGACTGAATCGTGTCGACAATTCTCAGTAGGTCATTTGAACTACTTGTTGAATGTTTTATAGTTTGAAATAACAGATGACACCCGCAATTTGACAGCTCATTGGATAGTCAAATACTCAATTTTATGGAAAATAAAAAAAGACAATCTTTAAATATACAAAACGTCAAATGTCAAGGCGGTGTATTAAGAGGATTATGATATTTAATGTATTGATAGGTTTATCAAATTTTTTTGCAAATTTACTTAGATATAAAATGATAATAATTGTGATAATGAAATATAATAATTTGAGCAGATAGAAAACATAACCTTACTGTCACAAATGACAAATTTAAAATTACAGGGTGTATCTAAATAAGAGCGAAAAAATTTAGGGGCGATTCTTTGGTGAAAAATTTAAAGCTCATTTTAAAATACGGGATTTATTTTGGTGTCGAATTTCAGGCAACGAGACTAATCGGAATCAAATGTATCGTCTCCTGATGACAAAATCGTATTGTCTTCACTTCAAAATCCCTAAGCAGTAAAATTTTTGGCTCAGTGACAGCATTTTTGAAATTTGAAATCTACTTGAACTTTAATTATACTTATTTCTTGTTAAAAACAAGTAATTTTCAAGTTTTTTTAATCCAAAATAATTTGAAAATATAATACTAATAAATCGAAAAAATGGTACTAAAATATATATTCGAACAAAAAATTCAATAATATTTTAGTTAGACTCAAAGTTGTTTTTAGAATAAAGTGATATAATTATATTCGAATAGAGTAAACAAATTTTCAAAATATTATCAGTGACAAATTTTCAAAATATTATCAGTATCAAAAAACTCGTTTCCCAAAATAATATTTTTTCACCCGACTAGAATAGGAATCAAAACAAATGATTTCATTTCCAAAATATTAAATAACGTCTAAGTTCTCGATGTGATGATATCTTCTAGTTGATATAATTGTATTTATTTATATACAACTGTGATTCGTTTCAAATGGAAACAGGCCTGTAAAGATAGTATTTACTATTCCATTTATTTCGGGCTTTTTTTAAAGATGAAACAATAAAAACAATTGTGGCGTAAAACTTTGATATTTGTTTTATATTTTCAAGGCCTACTTCAAATTTTTTTCATTAGCAAATTTCACAAAACCTGTTTAGCAATTTTTTTTCTACAAGTCTAACTAGGCCACTGGATCTACCATCCCCTAAAATGATTTTATCCCAAAATTCGTAAATATTAATAATGAGGGATTTATAATGAATCTAATGTAGGCTTCATTTTATTAAATGCACTTATAATAATTTCCTAATGTTTTAAAAATGTTGGCTATGAAAAGTGAATTAAAACAGTGAGAAATTAATTCCACACTTGCAACAAACAAAATTAGGTTGGGAATGAGGTTAAAGTTAAAGAAAACCAATTTGTTGGCAAGTCTACGTTTCGTCTGCATTTAAACCTTCTTCAGAACAATCCAAGGAAAATTTTCCATGTAAAATATAATTATATAAAATGAGGAATAAAATAGATAATACAACATATTTATTATGGAAAATACAGTAGAACATAACAATGTTCAGAATAATAATCGTTTGGATTAATATTTTGGACATTGTTAAGTTATATACTACTGTAT
This sequence comes from Monochamus alternatus, assembly GCA_037114965.1. Lineage (NCBI taxonomy): Eukaryota > Metazoa > Arthropoda > Insecta > Coleoptera > Cerambycidae > Monochamus > Monochamus alternatus. The sequence continues at coordinate 3,118,668 of CM073426.1, read as the reverse complement.
TTTCTATTATTATGTTATATTACCCATTTTATTCCCCTTTTTATAGTACCCCTTGTACTTTACATGGAAAACTTTTCTTGGATTGTTCTGAAGATGACTAAATACAGCCGAAACGTAGGCTTGCCGATAAATTGGTTTTCTTTAACTTCGACGCCATTCCCAATCATATTTCTGAAGATTAAACTATCATCACAAATAAAATTAGATATTAAAATAAATAATTATTATTTATTTACAAAATTTGGCAAAACACCATTTTAGGGGATGCTAAACGTTATTCGTAAAATTTGACAAAAAAAACGAAGTAGGCCTTGAAAATATATAACAAATTTTTTACTACTCCATCTTTTAGAAAAAAAAAAAAAACAAATAAATCAGATAATAAAATTTTTACAGATCTGCTCCTATTTGAAATGGATCACACTGTACATTAAGTGAATTTGCACATTCAGTTAGTTAATTGTCCAAATTTTGTCAATCCACGTGAAACACCGAATAAATTTTCTTCAACAATAATTTTAACACCCTGTATCTTGAAAAAAGCCGTTTCAGATTCATAGAAATTCTGGCCCTTAAAATGATCTAAGAACCGTATTTAACGATCATTCTGTATATAAAATTAATAAATTCCGAGCTAAACGATTAGAATGAGGGGGAGAGATATTATTTGAAAAAATTCATAATACGAAAGAATTAAAATATCTTATCTGAATGAACCCAAATCATAATTTGTCGAATGTCCAGGAAGCGCTTGTGGCAGCGGCGAAGAACTCAGTAAATGCAAAATCCTGAGGGAAGCCAAACGTAATGTTTATATTAAATAGTATAAAATATCACATGTTTCATTTTCATACTAAAGAAAGTACTGAACACGAACGCCTTTCTCTAAGAATCTCCTGCATAGATCTACAACTCTATTAAATCGCTGAAAGGTAATCTGTAGAATAAAAATTTTCTTGACGGTCGGAACCTTTAAAAACGTATTTACACGACTCGAAAACTAGAATTTCGTCCCCGGTTCAACACAAATTAAAACTATAAATTCCAATATTGCAGCTGAAGGATTGCGTCTGGAGAAAACTGCCAAAGAATAATAAAATTTCGCTCTAAAATTACAACAAAGCTCACAGAAAAATAACACAAATCTATTGGCTCGCCAAGATTTAACAAATAAAATTTCAAAAAGTCAAAAATTAATCAATTTTACAAAGATAGTATTTTCTTATATAACATTTTCTCTATGTACAAAGTAATTACATTGTCTGCAGCAATATACATCCTAAATATATCTGTATTCTTGTCTGGTAGGTAAAAACTCTAAAAAAAAATTAATAACGCTCAACGGTTATTGTTGCTATTTTGTTTTCCGACGAAAACTACGATCCCAACTAAACGACACAAAAATAAAAACAATAAAAGTAGCATTACTAACTTCTGGCACAAGGAACGTAAATTTAAACTATATAGTGAACAATACGGTTGGGTGGTGCAATCGTCGATTGTTTTTCCTTTTCAACTGGCGGCAGAGCACACTGGGAATAGAGAAAATGAAATTACGAGATTGCGTTTATTATACAGGGTGTTTTTAAGATACGGTTCCAAACTTACTGTGTATAGAACTCATTAGAATAAGTCAGAACACACCCTTAGGAGTTTGAAACTGTTTTGACATAACGGTTGAAATATAGAAAAAATTTACAAAACATAATTTTTTACGTAGAATAACATGAGCTAGTCTATTTTTCGTTATGCAAATCATACGTTTCTTGTTTAGGAGGGTGAAAGAGTATTAGACTCATAATTTTTTTCAACAAATTCATACTTTTTTAACATATTTCTGTATAAACACCATCTTTGTTTAATTAAATTAATATTTGGCAACCATTTTCAAGTAAATTGAGTTTAAGGTGAATAATCATAATTTTCTAACTCAATTTATTGAAAAACCGTTGCCAATATCGATTTAAACAAAGACGGCATTTTTATGCAAAAATGTTGAAAAATAATTTATCGAAAAAATTGTAAAATAGTTGAATGAAAAAATTCATAAGTCTATTACCCTTTTTGCCCCCCTAAACGACACACCTGTAATTTGAATAACGAAAAATGGTGTGTACCTCATGCTATTCGACGTAAAAAGTTATGTATGTTCCGTAAATTTTGTTATTTTCGACCGTTCTGTCAACAAAAAAAAAATTTCACTCGTACCCTTTTAAGGGCATATAACACACTAAGGGTGCGTTTTAAACCACGAGTTAATAGAAAGTTTTTGACTTTTAATGTATAAGTTTGGAACCTTATTTTAGGAACACCCTGTATATGTATTTCTAATTGTATATTTTCATTTCCGTAATTGGTAAGACTTATATCATCGACGTTAAAAATAAGTCATTATTTTTCTAAAACAAAAAAATACGATAAAAATTAGTTGATAAAATATACAACTAAAATAGAAATAAAACACAAAACGAATTAATGTCTTAAAGTGAGGTTATACATTTGTTTGTACTACTAACATGTCTTTCGGCAGCCTACTTGGTACTGCGAATATTTATTCCCAATGGACTCCGGCGACTGTAAAATTGTAAAAATACTTTTAAGTACGCTGATTCCGGCTGCACCATCCACCCGCTCGATAAATAACTAGAAAATATAAAGGGATATTTATAATATATATAATAATATATAGAGGTGAATTTGGCAAATGACATTTATGTTACATAGTAAAAAAAACCCGCAGCACTCGAGTCTAATGAGATCAGCGCACTGCATCGCTCCACAAACAAACACAGTCCCTCCCACCGAGGACCCCGGAGGGCCACACAGTCCGGACGGCGCCCGGCCCTCCCGACGAGCCTTCACGACGATCACAGGTGGTTTCAGGCTCTTCGCTAAAGGCTACGTAACACTAATTATCGAACGGGCCGTCTCTTTGTTACCGTTTGTGTCGGCCGAATCGTTCCTGACACACTGTCCCGTCAACTGGTTAACACTGAGCGGATTGTTGATGTCGTGCGGGTTAGTCCCCACGGGATTTCGAGTTGGCTGGTGGTGGAGAGGAGGAGGAGGCAGCTTCACGTCGAAGGAGTCGTGCGGCGTCAACGGGCTCTGCAACATGTACGGGCTGGCCACGCTGACGGAGGGACTCGCCACGCTGGTCGACGGACTAGGCAACACCATTCCCCCAGGGCTGGTGAGGCTGCTCAGGGCGGACAGGCCCCCAGGACTCGACATGGAGTGGTTCAAGCTCTCGTTGTCGTCTTCCGGGGGGGTGTGGGCGTCCCCCATGCTACCGCAGCTGCCTAGGTTGTCGTCGGATTGATTCCCATCATTTCCATCTCCTGTCTCCATATATCGTATACATTTCTTCTTTCGCCTGAAAGCAGGTACGTATTTTAGACGTAGTTAACGAATGGCGGGCATGGAAAAATGTCGGCGGGTCGTGTACAAAGAAAACTCGTCATGCTGGCCGCTAAAAATCTGGCATGCAGTTCTGTTAAAACTAAACGTTGTGTCGTGACGGTGTGGAGTTAAAGAAATACATGCTCGGGTAGCAAAAAAAAAACCGTTTGGGGTACAACGACAAAGACAGTTTTTGGGTAAATACACAAAAGGCAAACCAAAATTGAAGTGAACAGAAACTGCACTTTTATTATCCAAGTTCAGTTACACTTTTTAAAATCATAACTCCAGACCAGTGCATTAAAATTAAGTTTTTTAAAGTATAATAAAAAAAAAAAATAGAATTTATAAAAAATTACCCAGCACCTCCTCAAATTCTTTGTCGTATGTAACATGTTTATAGTAAAAATTCAACTGAAAATATAATCAAGTTCAAAACAAAAACAACGCAAAACATTCTATCTAACACTGAACACCAACACTGCTGTTGACTAACCGACGTTTTGCTATAGATTGACGTAAGTGGGTTCCTGAGGAGACTGGGTGGTGGCAGCACCTCCCGTGGTGTGCAAGAGGCTCCCATGGACCGTCGAAGTTCCGCCTCCGTGCGAGCTGTTCTCAGGACTAAACAATCGTTAAATGTACAAGGGGGCCCCCAAAAATACACCAACACACACTCAACGAATGCAAATCCACACTCGAGTGAGTGCGTCAACATTCACAAAACAGTAATACACAGAAAAGGACACATAAATATATATATAATAGAAAATAATAACAATAGTAAGAACAAGTAGAACTAAAAGTAGGGTAAAAAGTGCATGGTTACATCAGAAAATGTGTCTATTTTAAGAGTCAGACCGATTTTAAGCCCCTTGCACTTAACAATTGTTCTACTCAACAGCAGTGTACAGTGCACATTAACTAAGCCAAATTTGATGAGTCCTATCGTCTTTGTGGGAAGACACATTTTCTGATTCATTCGCACAAAAAAGGACTTGCTAACAGTGTCTTCCGGAAAATTTTAACACAAATAATAATTACAAAACAGAAGTCTTTCCACATAGATTAAGAAACACCAAGAAATCAAGGACACGTACGGGCTCGTATTTCACAACTTTTTTCGTACGAGCCCGTACATAAAGCAAAGGTACATTGAACCAAACTGAGAAACGCTAGAGATCGCTTATCGCACAAACACACGTATATTTGTAACCAAAATCAGTTTGGTTGCAAGTATAAAATAAAATAATACAAAACATACCATACAAAAAGCGTGCAGTATCAAGAACTATATACAAATAACGGTCAAACGTAACGACATACCTGCAAGGCTTGCACCACTGGCTCTGCTGGTCCAATCCGTACCTGGCTCTGCACTTCTTCATGCTGTTACCTGTTCACAGGGAGAAACGGTCAATACAAAGACTTTAACGAAAAGGGGCAGTCATGCATAAGGGTTGATCGACAAATTATTATTAATTAAAATATATTACTGTCACATGTACGCTTTTCTACAACTAGAAATAGAGAAATGAAATTTGTTTCAGTCCATTCATCAAGAGATATTATTAGTGAATTCAATAGATTTTTGACTGTAAAAAAGGAATGGATTGAATGGTACAGTATAACATTTTAAATGTAGACATTAATATATCTTAGGACGTTAAATAATTTTCATCAACCCACTAATCCTACTAATATGACTACATATTTTGTGTTTTGTGATAATTTGAAAGCACTGGTCTTGCAAAATTTTTCAAAAAAATATAAAAAACTACAAATTTTTAAGATTTTATAAAAAATGTACGGCACAAAAGTTTAATTGACTAAATGAACGAGTTAAACATCTAAAACTTCTTATTCAAGTTTTAGATATCAGACATCCAATAATTAATATGTAGAGAGAAATTCCTCTAATTGATAATTTTTCTTAAGCATATTAAAAATCAAAATACAACTGACCAGTACTATTTGGGTGGACTAAGCTAAAAAAATACCTAAATACAAAAAATGTGAAACTAACAGATAAGAGACTCGACCTAAGGTGGATGGCTTGGAGAGGGACATGCTGGGTAAAATAAAAAAAAAATAATAAACGGGGAGATATAATCTACTGAGGGACATGCAGGCTGCTGACAAACGTGCATACGACGAGTCCAACCAACATGGGGTCTGCTAGACCCTCGGCAGAATAGGTCCCGGCCGGCCAACCGATTACCCCAAAACATGCAATAATATATAGATATAATAATAGAATAGGTACGGCTCGCAAATTACTAAGATAAAACAAGCACGGCCGTCTGAGTTGGAAGAGACGCGAGTTTCCCACCCTCCGGTACTGTCAGTAGTTTAGGTAATCGAAGAATTACCACCGTACGGTGTCTGTCGTATTATGTGCACAACAAATGACAACAGTTCGATATATTAATAAAAAAATACAGAAAGAACGATTTTTTAGAAAAAATCGCGATCTAGTTGGTTGTGCAGTAGCTGAAAAGACAGAAACCGTACGCGGTGGCATCAAAGTTACAGAATATATACAAGTTGGATCACTCCCGTCCCCTGCCGAAACCTGCCAGGTTGCGATATGAGGAATAATGGGAGAATGAAAAATAGAGCATCGGAGATTGACGCAATTTATATATATTTTGTAAACTTTGACGGCGAGTACCCAATGGCAGCGATACCGGAGGCCGAGAGGGCGTCCTCGAACCCAGGCGGCCGCGGAAGAGATAGTAAGTTGCGAGGGTGGCTACCTCCATCGGCGGGGTCTTGTTTGCGCTTCCTCTTCTTGCCGCGAGTGGCGTTGGCGCGGGACGACCAGTCGGGGTAGAGCTGCATGTGCAGCTGCCTCTCGCGGCGGGCCAGCTCATAGTACTTAGCCTGCTCCTCGCGGCCCAGCGCGTGCCACTAAACAGAACAGAGTCAGCATCGTGTCGTACCGGCAGGGCACCAAGAAGCCGCGCAAGAATCGCCATGCCGGCCCCCAGCCTTGGCCGCCACCGACCCATTCTGCTCTCACGCGGATATGCACGTCGGTCAGAGCTCCCGGAGCGAAGGTGGGGTTGCGGAGCCGGCGACGACGACGAAGGCGACAAAGGAACGCGTGTGACGTCCCTGCCTGCACCCGTCCTCGTCCTCGGACTCCGGCAGCAGTTAGAATCGAGTGCAATGTTAGTACTCCAAGCAATGAACAGTAAACATCGTCTGGATCGGGAAGGACCCCGCTGGACCAACCTCCTCGGACGGTACGATCTGTGATCATTCGCATCATAGAGGTCTTTTAATGGACTTTCTCATAAACATGTTCGAAAATGTTTAATATGAATTTACTTTCTTTGTTCGACTGGATTACGCCCAATCTTCAAACTGTTTATTGCTGGAAGGCATCACCACAGACTCGTACCGACCCCGAGAAAGCCGGCCTTGCGTGGATATGCGGCACAGCCCGTCTCCGAGCTAATCCCTAACTTAAACCCATCGCGTGGCCTGACGCTTCCAGCAATCTGACCATCTACATGTACTACTGTCCCATAAATTCCCAAATTTTGGCGGAGACGGTCAGTTTGCAGCGGAGGTTCAGGTCACACAACTCAGAGCACTCTAGACTTAGGGTGCGCGGTATATAACTACCTCCCGACTCGATCGGTGTTCGCTCTTTCTTTCGCTTCTTCTTCTTGGTGCCGTAACCGTAATTGTCCCGTGCGCTCCAGCCCGGGTACAGCTGCATGTGCAATTGGCGCTCCTGGCGCGCCTTCTCGTAATACTTGGCCTGCTCCTCGCGGCTCAGCGAGTGCCACTAAGCAATTACACAGTTTACATACTCGCCGAAACACTCGCATTCACTCCGACAGGCTACAACCGTAGTTTTGCCTCTTTCGAAATGCACAAACGGCCAAAACGGACCCTTGCGGCATACCTTTCCGTAGTTTATAATACTACTTCATAAAGGAAGCTAAAGTTAATGCGTTTTCATAAGATTCCTCAAAAATCCTTAAATTTATAAGAGCATGTATGGGAAACTTCTATTTACATATATAGGATACTCCGATGTAAGCGTACACAAGTTTACTGGATTATAAATCTGGCCAAAACAGTACTAAATTTCTAATTAGTTCTGTATCTATCGAGTATGCCTACCGACATATAGACTGTTAGATACATGGTCTATAACTAAGTATAAACATTTTAAAAGGGACTACAGAAAAAATAATACTCGGAATCACCCTTCAAAAAGCTCCAAACTTATTTATAAAGTGAAAAAAAAATTTTTTCGTGATTAAATTAAACCTGTATTTATGGACGACTATGCTGCGAGATTATTTATTTCGCACGTTTGACGTTTATAGAGTACGGCAACCAGCAACACAACTGCGACGAACGGAAAACGAAACGGTAAAATTTATAAAGGTGTTATAGTACTATTAAATAAAGGAATTTGTGTCTGGCACGGATATTTTCCTATGATATAGTTCGGCGGTTTGTCTTTCTAAGAGTCGAGACCAAATTTGGCCGAGCTACGGTTATCCGATAAGATTTTATAATTAAAGACGGGTGGATTCGAAGTTTTCTATATCTATTGGTATTCCTTTCACTCAGAATAAATGGGTATTTTATTTAACTGTACGCGAAGGCTGTGTTTTGTTATACCTGTAATGAGTTAAAATGTAGTTTTAACAGTTTGGAATTAATGAACGAAAAACGAATGCAAAATAATGCATCTAACCGGATTAACTTTTACCTGTCAGATATTATTATTAATAAAAATGTTCATTTTCGTCATTTCTACAATTGGCAACGCTGTAAGAAACAACCGCAAAAGAGGGTTTTGCCCCATTTTTTAATCAAGCTAGAATTTTTTATTGTCCCTGAGCACGTGGTTAAAATTTTTGTACTTAGTGAAAGTTCCTCTAGACAAAAGTTTATGATAAATTAAGTTCATCCTTCTAATATCCGTTGGAATAATTAAAAACTACTAACTAGTCAGAAATCCTACCTTATTTTTCTTAAAATTGGTATAATTTAAGGCCATGGAGCAAAGACATACATCGCTGATTCAGAAAACCACCTCCAAATTGCAAAAATATGATTACTTTTCATAGGTAATGTTCAAGGCCTCCTCTGATGTTAGATTGAAAAAATGTGACATAACATTAAGTAGTATGTATATACCTTGGCCAAAACCAATTTGATCCCTTAATGGGTTCCAGTAGTATAACTAAAATAATTATTTCTTAAATTCAGTAGACATGCAGAATAAGAAAATTCGTCAAAGTTTTAAATGTTTTGGTCTGATCTAATACTTGATAAATTTTTGTAGGCTCACACCACAACACCTATATATTGATTTGTGCATTATTCCATAGACAAAAATACGGTTTGTTACAATGTACATAGTTACTAACATCTGTTTAGAGAAAAAGGTCAAAAGATCAACTATTTTTTTGGTAAACAAATTTTTAATTAAAAAATGAGATGGAGGTATTAGTCCTTCAAATTTGAATTTGAACGATCTTGGTTCCTTCCATTGTTACCAACACTGAAAGGAACGCGTATACGCGAACAGCTTAAAATTACAAACGTCCTGTCAGGGGCATCATTCACTCTCCACGTAACTCAAAAGAAAAAAAAGTCACTCTTACCCGTCGTCCCAAAATTTGGTTGATGGCGGCACTTTCCTTCAGGGTACACTCCGCCACCACTTTGGCGCGCATCTCCTTCATGTACAACATGAAAGCGTTCAGGGGTTTCTTTATGTGGGGCTTCTTCTTCTCGTTACCGTCTTGGTTGTTCTTCCCGTCAATGTTGTTCTTGTGATCCATTTGCGATCTGAAAAAGTAAAAGTTAGTAATATCTTTACCCTGTGATGATCATTCGATGAGCGAGTCGTGTGGGGAAGCGAACATTCACAAAAATAATTTACTGAAACATAATTTTTTATTTGATTATACAATGATTGGTTAAAATCACCCTTTAGCTTCGTTATTTTCTGGCTGCATCTCATTTTTGATGAGAGCGTCAAAGTCCATCGGGAATTTGTAGCTGGCGTAAGGCTTTTTGTCCAGCAGGTTGTTCAATATTTTATTGGAACCAGGCGAGGTGTCCGGTTTGGTGCGATAGGTGGCGCTGGTGAGATTCAAATAGGGGTTCTGCTGGCTCAGAATAGTGTTCATGTACCACATGGACAAGAATTTGTTGTCCAAGCTGTTCAGAAACGAGTAGAAGGTGTCACGTTCTGTCTCAGACGTAGTATTCTCGTACACCAGTTTGTTGTCGTTGTAGTTGTCGTTAAAAGTGTTCCTGTCGTATAGACTTCGAGTCTCTTCGTTTTTACAGAAGTAACTGCGTAGCTGGTGGTTCCGATTCAGGTTCGATTTTTCGAAATTACTTCTTTTCGTCAAGTCTAGGCCTTGGTCACTGGCGGTTTTGTTTTTGAGGGAGAGATCCTCAGGTAAATCTTCATCACATTTGTTTAAGTCGGAAACGTGCGATTCGTTATTATTATTATTGTTATTAGTATTATGGTTGTTATTATTGTTCGATTTGGGGTCAACGACGGAAAACGGTGCGACGATGGCAATGGGCATTTTCTTGATGGTCAAATTCAGGGGTTCCTCGGGGGCGTCCATGTTGGCAGAAAAACTATACGAATATATTCGGGTCAGTCTCACTCGGGGCCTTAAAAACGATTGGAAAGACTGGATTGGGAGACGTCAAGGCAGCGAGGATCAACAAGTTTTTTATGTGCCGTTCATCACGGAAAATCAATATGAATGGCTGTGCCCGCTCGTCCTTTGTTTGGGTTGAATGGAAACAGATGAAGCACGTGGCAGACGCGGATATCGCGACGGATTTCCAGGCTAGGCCACACGGGAGAGGACGCGCGATCTCGCCTACTTAGATTATTTATTGCCCTCGAATATATCACAGATTTAATTGCGGCAAATGGATTGTACGATTGCAGACGCGACAGGTTTGTGTGCGATTTAATAACGTAGCGAGTTCAAAATGCCCAATAGACAGCTCCTATCGGCGGGCGCAGGACCGGACGCGCCCAAGTCGCCGCAGACGTCCTGAGAAATGTTACGTTTCTAGCCGACTTCTGTATGATAGTCAGTGGCGTAAAGTACACCCCCGCCCAAATAACCCACAGTCATAAAGGAGGCAAATAAAAAAGTTAAATGCTGAAATTAAATAAGTACAAGATATGAATTTCAAATCACGAAACCATAATTTTGCGTTGAGGATAGATAAGATATACTCGGATATTGCAAATATATTGAAAATTTGAAGGTGAAGTGTATCAATTTGAATATATATTTTTTAAAAGTTTCTTCTTTAATGTGTAAGGATATTATTTTGTTCTATTGTACTTACAGTTAAAGAAGAAATTAATATTAATTGACTAGTCGAATCTCCGTCTATATTAGGGCTGTCAATCAAGCAATCAATTCGGGATCCCGGGATTGTGCTAATTTTCAGTCGCAAAAATCTCGGTATCCGTCAGCTTGATTCTCGGGATTTTCGGGTTGACCTTGTCATTTTTATAGATACGTTGCGGTCTAATGTGAAATATGATGCTACAGAATAATTAATTAATACACAGATATCATTATTTAATTTAGTGACCAGGTCTAAAAAATTCAACATTGATCACATTTTTACAAAGTAATTACTGCTTTAAAGTCATATATATTATTTACAAAGCTTTGTTTAGTACATAAAAGTAAGCTCTGAAAATCTATGAAGCCATTTCAGCCATGTACAATAATTAAGAGCTTCGTTATTTTCTAATTTAACCAAAGAAACGGAATTATATAAACATGGTGTATTCTACTAAATGGTGTATTTTTTATTATCCAATTCACCTACAAGTCTAAAATCAGGGGGGCCTTCTCGACAGTTGGAATGTAGTCCATCAAAATTCGTTCTAGTTTGAACCAGAATGTGTTGGATGACTTAGTTTTTCTAGTATAACTTTTTTTACGTTTACCATTCTGTCCTCTTTAAATAAATAAAACTTAAAATAATATTAATTTTTCAAAATATATCTACATTGCCGACAGCAATCAATCCCGGGATTGACAACCGTAGTCTATATTAGGTTTCGTAATATTTTTTTCTTCCATTTAAATATCACTAAACTCCATTGTTATCATTATTATTAACCAAAGAATAAATAAATATACCAAAATTCCTCTTATACAAAATATGACATATATGTGATATCAGCGGCAGAGTTGACACATTTGATAAATAAGTACTATTATAGAGATTCGCCTGGTTGACTTTACCACATTTTTGTGTAAACTAAAGTGTTACTTAATATCATGTGATCACGCAGTTTAGAATGGGAAATCATAACTAGAAAAAAGTTACAGAATAAAATGTTAGTGGAAGTGTTCTACTCGTCCTCTACTTTATACAGAAAAACTGACAACACTAGCGTGTTCAGCATCACTAAAAACGTACTTGTGTCAAATTTTGATGAAATATGTTGTGTTTAAAAAATTGCATCTAAAATTTGATTTTCTAAAACTATGTTGCACGCTCTGTATCTCAAAAATGAAGTGACTCAAGGATATAGGCTTATTAAACAAACCCCACTATTACTTCTCAATGTTTTATCAGCTCTAGAAATATTGCCATGTCTTTTTTGAAACACCTTGTATGTAGTACTAAGGAATTTTGTTACAACAAAGGTCTTTCCAAGGAATACAAACTGGTTTCAAAATATCAAAAACTTTCGTCCAACTTCAATTCATAACTTTACTGATCGAATATTTCTGACAGTTTGAGATCATTCCGGATTCCTTGCTTAAATAGACTGAAAGGATGTATTAATTACATTTACAGTTACATTCTAATAAAATACGTGTTTTTGTACCTAAAAATTTGTTGGTTAGTCCATTCTTTAGCGTTATTTATTCATTTTACTTCAGTATCTTTTGAGCACATTCCTATTGTTTGCTAAGCTTTAAATTATTCATTTATTAAATTAAAATCAAATTATTTGTATTTGTAGAAAATACTATTTCAAGAATGCGACACCATTAAAGACGCTTTCATCAATTCTTAATGTGATCAATCCTAATTAAATATGTAAACATATTGTATTAAAGAAAACATACCTCTGTCACAAAATATTTTGTCTTCTATCGTGACCAATCACCTGGTAAACACATTTCAAATTGTTTGTACCTTGAACTTAATGCCGACTGGATTTTTCGTCGAGTTTTCGAAGCGGGGCAGAATACTTCGCACTTATAATCATACTCTCATAATTTTTGTTCGACTAGAAGCCGCGTCACCTTCATTCCGGCCCTGTCCGGATAGTGTTGTTACTTGTTAGATAGAGAAGGCAGGTACATCGTTAAATGTCGCGCCGTCCCATTTGATGGATTGATCCTGCGATTTATCTCCGTCCTCTTCTATTTTTTGCGGGGGGGAAGATCGCGAGCAGCCGCTCGACTCGAATATTTTTATTTCGGAGAGCGGCGCTCCGTAACGATCCCGGGGAATACGAGCCAGCAAATAAATAAACTTAATTGACTGCGAGGACGAAAAACTAAACAAGAGTCTAAAAAAACCGGCGGAGGAGCGAGAAAAATCGTCGCGAGACTGACGGAGCTCGATAAGCAAATAAACACGTCGGAATATAAATATATTTTTCTCGGTAATCCATGAAAAACATCTGAACATCAAGATGTCACGCTAACGAAAATACGAACGAAGGAAAGTGTAAATAAAGTCCCACGTACTCTAATTGAATATTGACAAGTGCATAATGACGACGGAACAAAATTTTAATCGTATCGATGAATTAAAATAACTTAAAAGATATTTATGCCAAGTCGTATTGACGTCTTTCCAAAGAAGAATAAAATAGAAGAACAAACTGAAATAACTAGACAATTTTGAAGATTACCTATTACTTTTATAATCAAATCTATACCGTTTGTTGTTCTTTGTCACTTTTTGATGGTACTTTCATTTTTTTACTAGTGCACCCAGTAATATGTCGGATATGTTGAGCGACTAAAAGATACTCGTGTCGAAGTGGAACAGACGACGGAAACACAACAAAGGACGGCCATTCCGCCTGCAGGAGATACCCCGATGAAAAATGCACGACATTGTCGGCCGGGCCTTATCAAAGGGAATTATTGATTAACCCGGAGAATCCGGGATGGATTTTTACAGACGCCGACGCCGCGCGGCCGACGACTGGCTTTCGGGGCAGGAAAAACAGATTTCTACTCCGGAGGGGTGGCGGTTAGCAACCCTCGGCGCTAGATGGAGCGAATGGGTCTTGCAGGAATAAACTCGTAAGGGTGTGTATGCTGTTTTTTTTAATTTGAATGAAAAATATGGAAGCATGTATACGTATATCGTTATCGAACAGATTTTACAGTTTTCGACATTATTTAGCGTTATATTCCCTATTTGACTTATTGTGGTTTTCCGTGATCTAGGTAACCGGTTGCTGCCAGTAACAGATCTTGGCCTGCCCTTGTTGTTCTCAGTCTAAGCATCGTCTGCTAAATCGAGTCGCCTTTGTAATACTTGTGTGTCGAATCACCTGAATTTCAATATAGAATTCTGTAATGTACGATACCACCAATATTTTAAAACATTTGACATTTCAAATTGACACTATAATAGCTTTTAATAGAATCTTTTAAGAGTGGATAGAGAAAAATAAGAATCCCCAAACTTATTTATAAAGCGATGTTTTTCGAAACTACGTTAAACCCCTCTCTATTGACAACTATGTCGCGAGTTTATTTTATTTTGCACGTTTGACGTTTGGAGAGTACAGCAACACAAGTACGACGGATGGAAAATCAAATGCTAAAATTTGTTGTCACAATTGGAACTCTTTGTTTGTATGATTTCGCGTTTTCCTTCAGTTTTTAGTGTTTCATAGTAATTAAGTAAAGGAATTTGTGTCGGGTACAGATATTTTCCTATAATATGGTTCGCCATTTGCTATATGCGGTTTGGTTTTCTGAAGTTGAGGGCAAATCCAGCACAGGTACATTTATCGAACAAGATTTTATAATTAAAGACTGCCCTGGGCACATTCAAAGTTTTCTATTATCTATAAGTATTCCTTTCGTTCTACTTTCCTAGATAAATGAACATTTTATTTAACTGCACGCGGAGTGTGTCTTTTGTTGTTAGTTGGTAATCCTGACGGACCTGTAACGAGTGAAAATGTAGTTTTGACAGTTTGGAATGAAACAACAAATAACGAATGCAAAATACTCTAGCTAACCGGATTAACTGCTACCTACCAAGTGTTATTATCAAAGAAAATGTTAATTTTCGTCGTTTCGACATTTGGCAACGCTGTAAAAAACGAAGTAGACAGATCTAGACAGACATTTCGAAAGATGGTTATCATAATCGCCGGTTTTCTGGAGGAAAAAAGTTTTTTCGAGCTAGAATTCTGAAATATTTTTTGCTATTGTTTCCCTGAGCACGTGGTTAAAATTTTTGTACTTAGTGATACAACCCTGTATAGTTGTAATCGTTAATGTGTTGTTTTTAGTGTAAATAAAGTTAACGACAAATTAGTAGAAAACTATTTTTTAAATTTCACTTAATTTTATTAAAGCATATTAAAATCGAGAAAGGGTAAACCACTAATGTCATTAGTGTATTGAAAACAGGTGAGATCTAAGTGGTCTGTTTACTTCCTGCTCGTCCTAAGTGGTTCGACTTACAGGAAGAGACTTAAATTGCAGCAGGTACTCATCATCGTATCATTTAATCGTATCGTATCATTTACAGTATTGAAAACGGTTGAGTAAGTGGAACCATAGAGGCCTAAGTTACGCTTAATAATTCATGATTAGTGTATTGAAAGTTGTTTATTTTCACTTCCTCCTGCAAAGGTTTGTCTAGGAAATGGTTAATAGTTCAACAAAGTCTGTAGACAAAATGTATGAATACATAATATGTTGTATTTATTTGAAATATACGCACCTTAATGTGTCCTGACACATACATAAAGTACTGAACGGTCCCAAAACAGATCCTTGCGGAGTTCCCGATACAATAACACGAATACTATCGACATATAATAGACGATTAAGCACGATGAAAAGTTCGAAAAAATCAACAAACAACTTCACGATGTAGGTTTTTGTACCTAGGGGCGATATAGCTTAACATTTTCGCCGTATCGTGGAATAAACCATATCGAACGGAAAGCGGAGCGCCAGTCGGGATCAAAAGGCTTCATTACCGATTCCGGTGAGAAAAAATCGAGTGAACCCACCCGGACCCACGTTAGATTGCAAATTGCAGCCGCTGCAAAGGCCCGATCGGCGTAACACGGCAGCCGGGGCGCTTGAACAAATACCTCGTCAAATGAAAACCAAACAAAAACGAAGCGATGCCGCCACTGCCACCGCCGCCGTGTAGGCAACCCTTCGGGCACCGGCGAGATGCGGTTGCCGGGCAACGGCTGGCCAATGGCCGCAAAGTCGATAACCAATCTTGGATCTCATTTCTCGCATGGCCGCCCCCGACTAGGATTACCGCGGGCGGCAATTAGCGCCCGATTCGATCTAATTTTTGCGGTCGTTCTGCCAATGGAACTGGGGGCTTCGAACGCTGCCTCGGATCCTTAATGACGGACACAACAAGAAAAGCCCGACGCTGGACCACGAAATTGCGCCGTATTGCGTCAGAGTTGGCCTGGAGATGTAGTGGTGCATAAAAATTAACGATTTTGATCGAAGAACAATACTTCATTCAGTAGTTCATAGATTTGTTGAGAATTATTCTTTAACTACGCCATATTCTGTGTATTGTGTGTTTCTACAAATACAAGTAGTTTTAGACATTTAAGAACTGCCGAAGGTACCGAAGTAAAATGAATATATAACGACAGAAAGTGGTGTAACCAATAAATTTTTAGGTACAGAGAAATCTTTCAAAATATGATTTTTTTAAATTCAACTGTAGTTGTAAATATTGTTACAACATAAACATACATAGTTCATCATATAAAAGTATGTGAAAATAATTAAAATGTGGGGTTAGAATAGTAAAATAATGTGTGTCATACAAATGCCTTTAAAAGTTATTATATTAGTTGAAAATTTAAATAATGAAAGTGGATAAACAAAATATCAATAATTTAATTTTTGATATTACTTTTTCTCTACGTGTTTTATTTTTCGAGATTTGTGTATCTAAAAACACCACAAATTTGATCTTTTAAGATGAGAAATTCTGCTACCTTAAAAGTATAATTGGAATATTACATTTAGTATTTTTTTATAAATTAAAATTATTGACGGTAAAAATAGTACTTTTATAAGTACAGTTCGGGAACAAGCGGCTCGATACAGAACCGAACTCAGTTCTGTAATGTAAACATAAATATACATACATAAATACACTTACACAGATTAGGATAGATAATAATGATTATTTTCTAAAAGAGGCCAAAAATGGCCAGCTTTATCCTACATAAAATGTACTTCAATTGTTAAAATATTTTATATTTTACTTCCTTATTATTATTAAATTTTGATATAATATCTAGGATACAAGAATATAAACATACCGATATCACCCCGGACATTCATAATGGATCTTTTCACGCCCGCTGTCATGAGAACCCGAAAATAATGACGCTTAAGTTGTTATGGATATGTTTTAAAATATCTCGTAACCAGAAATCAAAAAACGTCAAAGCTCCGCGGGAGGTGTTAGGATGATTATGCCCTTAGACGACAGCAACCTGTCGCCTGCAGGCATAATCATCCCAGTATCTCCCTTGGTACATAAATAACTATTATCTTCGTTGCTGCTATAGTGTTCATAGATTTAGTACAATAGTATCAGTATATTGTCAATAGAAAAAACAGCCAAGTGCTGATTGTATATTTCTAGTTTGTAAAAAACCTACATTTACAAAGGAGAACCAAGACAACAATAACGTGTAAGTTTTATTCTTAATTAGCGGTTTGCTGTTGTGCTATTCTGCTGTTCGTGTATTTGCAGCCTTTATACTAAGAAACCACATTATATACCAGCGCAAATGCTTTGGTCCTTCGGTAAATTCTGCAAATTATGTATGATACTGTCACTGGGATTAAAACAATAAGCTACAATCCGTAGCAATTCATAATTTCCATAATAATTGGGGTTAGGTATGTGGTGAAACAGTACACCCTATTCAACACACTTAGGTAATACTGGTTGCATAAGCAAGTACTTATAGAAGGCAAAAAAAAATATTTAAGTTAGTTATTAGTTGTAACTTCTTGTTTTGTAGATGATCTAATGATGCAGAATTTTGCTTGACAATCAAATTTTCCTCTTCTCAATATTGCCATATTTTGATATTTGGATACTTGAATGCCAATCCTTTGGGATTTGGTAAACAAATTCATGATTTTTATAGTAAGTATGTAGCATACATATCCCGCCCACTTATTCAAATGGTGGAAGTTCCAGTTGCCCCAGTTATGAACAATAGATATAATATGATCTCAACTTCGGAGTTAACATTTCCAAACAATATAGTAATTTGAGAAAAATCAAAAGCATATAAATTACCTGTGGTTCAGGTCTGGCAGCTCCTGCTTGGGCCCCGGCGTGACTATGGCGGGATGGGAGGACAGGTGGGGCGGGTGCGGCGACAGCCCGGGGTGCGGCTGGATCAGCCCGGTCGGGGAGAACCGGTAGAAATCGCTGGGTAGGCTGCTGGTCGAGATCGGTAACGTGCTGGGGTAGGGACTCCTGAAGCCCGCTCCCGGCGACAGGGGGTACATGCTCGGTGTGTGCCTGAAAAGTAAAGAAAAAACAACATCAACAGGTGTCGAATTTGGTAAGTCGCAGGGATTAGCCGATAGGTACCGAATCTGGCGATCCACGTGGATGGAATCGATTTTTACGATACTACGAAATAATAATATTGCGTTTATTGCCCAACAGAATAGACATTCCAATTACAGGACAAAACATATTATGACAAACGAATCAATTAACAGTGTACGTACTTAATTTTATTTACTAAATTAAATCAGAATGAAAGCTACAGCACAGTATAACCGAGGCCAGCTAAAAGTTTCTAAAAAATTGGGAACCAACTGATAATAATTGTTTGAGAATATCAAAATTTAGGTCACATAAGCGAGAAATTTGATCAAAATTAGTTGACATGGTCTAGGTACACGTAAGTAGAACATATTTAAAATCTCTGGTGAGTCAATGAGGTTATTAAATATTTTAAATAAAAATGATAGACTTGTGAGAACTCTCCTCAGCTGCAACGATTTGATATCGTATCTCTATAGCAGGAGGCTATGATCAAATCCTCTAGCGGGATAAATATTATCAGCACGATATGCCACGAGTTTAAAAAGCGACGTTGAACAGCTTCAAGATGATTAATATTAACTTGATAGCACGGGTACCACATAAGGCTAGCATATTCTAATTTGGAACGGACTAAGGAATAGTATAAACATTTCGGAGCACTAATATTGTTAAGCGATGTAGAGTTACGAACAATAAAGCCCGATGTTTTAAAGACGGTATTGGGCATTCTGTTCGGAAACTGAGAGTTTATATTTATAGAAACCATGTTTTCTTTACACCACATCTGTATTGTATTCAAAAGTTCTTGCAATGCTTGACAATCATAATAACAGTTAATGCTACAAAAAAGCTTTAGATCATCTGCGAAAAAGTGATTATATTGCAAAGTTGACGATAAATCATTTATATAAAGAATAAACAGAAGTGGTCCCAAGTTAGACCCTTGTGCTATCCATGAAGGAGCTATGAAAATATTGGAATGGTTTACTTCTTGTTTATTATTTTTCTGTATGTACTGTGCTATTATTATTAATAATTGTTAGAGAATCATTTTCGGATTCCGTTGAAAGCGTTATTTTTCTTTTCTGTGAAGACTACTTTCAATTTAAAAACCTTAAATTAAGTTCCTAACACTTGATCGTAATCGTATTCAAACTTTTTCTGTCTACGAGTTTCTATTCCACATTATTAACTATTAAAATGGGATGGATGAAGATATAAATGGTACAATCACTAAATTTTATATAATTTGTTCGTTTAGAATTACACGCAAATACGTTTTATATGAAAATTATGATAATTTTTTGCGCAATATGACACATTTTCCGTAGTAATAGTTTCCTTCTTTTTTCTTTTCAGTATTTTAATATTTTGCGGTACGTAATACTATTTCCCTTTGAATTACCTAAATTTGCGTTAAGTTTCAACCGTAGCCGCTGCGAAAACAAGTCTATACAAGAACCGAATCGATAAAAGTATTAAATTTCAGGCATCAATTTTCCGAGCTTTTTTCCCCCGCGTTCTTTCCGACCGGTGGAAAAGCGCGTTTTAGCTTATTGGCCAGACCACTCCATCCATTTTAGTGACACATGTGACTAATGAAAACCGTCTAATAATAGACTTTTCAAAGGAAAACATTTACACTACGAATATACTTCCTTTTTGTGTAAGTCAGGACAAGCAATTTATAACCATCGCCGCTATAATAGCGTTTTATTATTGTTATATATCTGGCTGTATCAACAACCGACACGCGCTGAATGGGGTGTAGGCCGATTAATTGAAATTATTAAATGTATTTGTGGGTTGCCGTTGGGGCGTTCATAATAATTTTAGTCAATGGGTTCGGAACGGGGTGGCAAAAAGAAGCGTCATGTTTAATAACGTGAGTGGAGCGCGGGCTGGCTATACTGGGTTTGTGATTGAAGGTCGGTTCCGAAAACGCCTGCAAATGATAAAAACTGAGAAATGTCAGAAAATTGAAGAACACTAACGTTAACATTGATGCATTGATAACGAATGCAGAATTGGCGCATCTTACGAAATAGCGCTGGAAATTGACAAAACGAAAAAATATTTTAGTGACGGAGTGCATATTAAGAATTGTGCAATCCAAACGTAAAACAGTTCAATGAAACAAAAATTGCCGAAAATTTTGAAACAGCCTCAATGTTAATCTATAAATATTGCACAACACAATTGAAAAATGTAAATATTTTTCACTCAAATACATTGACACAATTGCAGAAGAATTCAAAACAGATTTGTCAACTCTATGAAAATCGAAGAAGAAGTTTCAGTTTTTACTCAGCCTCTTACTATTTCTGTTGAGAACTTAAGCGGATGGATAAGGCCTTCAACTTAAACTGGAATTGTGTGATTTGCAACCAGATTCTTTTTACCAGGAAAATACCAAAATAGGATTGACCTTTTTTAAGTTACTTCCAGGAGAATGTTACCCCAACTTGTAAAACTTAGGCATTATGATGGTTTCAATGTTGGAAAGCACGTATCTTTGCGAAAGCAGTTTTTCCAACACGAAATTTATAAAGTCAAAATAT
Source organism: Monochamus alternatus (assembly GCA_037114965.1). Taxonomy (NCBI): domain Eukaryota; kingdom Metazoa; phylum Arthropoda; class Insecta; order Coleoptera; family Cerambycidae; genus Monochamus; species Monochamus alternatus. Next base: position 3,097,852 of record CM073426.1, on the reverse strand, counting down.
AGGTGTTCCCTGATTGACAACTCACTTACTCAGTTGCTTAGTTGTCAACCAAAAAATGTGTATGTTAATTTTGATACACTAGTGAAAACCAACATCCCCAAACTTCCCACGAATTTTTTTTTGTGTTATTTTTCACACGTTTTTTGTACCTATCTATTACGACGGCCCTTGGACCGTTTGACGTTAGACAGCGCTGTTTTATATCATTTAAACGTATAGGCAAGAGGGAGCAGACAGTATACAGTAAGCCAAATTTGTGAGAAAAGGATCCTAATATACTTACTAGAATGCACCAGTGAGTCTAACAGAATCTAAATCGCTTTGTGATTTATTTGTTTTTAATATTTTAAGAATTAAACTTGAAAAATTCTATAGATATTATTACATATTTATTGAAGATATTAAAATTTTGGTCTTTCATTTTACCCAACTGGAATTGCATTTTTATTTAGGCAAATTTTATTAATAATTGTAAACTACACTGGCGACACAAACACACGAAATTCACCAACCTCTACCACGCGAAATTGATAACTGATGGAAGAACACATTATGACTGAATCACCCTGTATGTACGTAATTAAGGTTCACCCTGTACAGTGCAATACAACACGAATGTAACAAGCTAGTACCGGCATCTTCAAAGCACGAGTACCCAAGCAACTATCAAAATTAAAGATTAATTATGTGATATCTACTTTCTGGGAACCATTGTCCGGCTCTCGAACTGGTCACATTAATTTTATTTAAACGATATTGACCTTTCGCCTGCTGATAAGGCTCATTTTCCACACCCACGATCTGGTCGTACACATCATAGACGAGATACGACCATACATTGTTTTTTAAGCGTGTTCGTAACGCTCTAATCTGCAATATTATGAGCTAGGCGTCAAGCATTTTACAGTCAATGACTTCGTGTGATCAATAAATGTTTGTATGTAATTTTAATATGAAAATTTATATTAATAGTTTATATTGCAATGGATAATTATAACAAATGCATGGTCATAGTTTTGTTTTATTGGCAAATAAAGCTTTCAATGTTTACATATAGTTGGTACAACTTAACGTACCTGTAATTAACAATATGTATGTACAGTGAGATACAAAAAATTTAAATAAAACTTGTGATTTTTTTCTTTCAAATGATTAATATCTCGCGAAGGTATTTTCTAAACCTTATTTTTTAAAACCCCCCATAAAAAATCGAGGAGTGTTAAATCTGGTGACTTTCCAGGCCACTGAATAGGTCCATAATCCCAATCCATTTTTTGGGGAAGTGTTATCTAAATATTGCTGCACAATTCTGACCTTGTGGGGTGAAGCTCCGTCGTGGTGAAACCATAGATTTCTCCTTAGCTGCAAAGACACATTCTCCAGAAGTGCAGGAAGTTCTTCTTGTAGGAAATTTAGGTAACTCACGCTGATCAATGTATGTTCATAAAGATAAGGCCCAATTACATGCCTACCGATGATGCCGCAGCATACATTTACTCAAAAATGGCCTTGGTTTTGGACTGGATTTACAATGTGGGGATTTTCAACGGACCAGTAGTGTTCGTTGCGTTTGTTTGGCAAACCGTTACTGCCAAACCGACTGCCGTCCGTCTAAAGAACGTGCCGAAAAAGGTTTTGGTCAATAATTTCTACACTTACAACTATTTGAGCTATAAAATTAAGTCTGTTTTCAATGTGACGCTCAGCCAAATACTCCAAATTGTGAATGTTGTAGTCATGATACCCACTGGTCTTTAAAATTCGTTGAAGGTTGATTTATCCAAATTCAATTTCAAAAATATTTTTAGTTATTTGTAGAACATGTAATAACCGTTTATTAATTGATTAAATATGAAGCCGAATTGTTGTTGTAAGTAAATCTTGCATCTGGAAGTTTTGCTTTGGTTAATATGCAATTTTGTTGGCGCTCATATCCAATTTTGTTGAATTTAATATATGATTATTAATAACAAATATATACGCATTTTTAATATACAAGGTTAAAATAACCATTTTAAGCTCTAATTCAGTCGCGTTTCAAACCCTTTTTCATTAAAACGGACAGTAATTAAATAAAACGTCACATGTGATTTTCTCATGTGAACATTTCGCAAAGGACGGACTGGCGGAGCGTTTAATCGTCAAAGACCGGAGCAAATCTCGTTTGTAGGACGATTAAAGAGTGCACCGTAAATCCCATTCCGGGATTAGAGGGGGCCGGTAATTAGATGAGGCTACTCACCAGGTCGCCACCTGAGACATCTCCGGACTGAGCATGGGGTAAGGGTACTGGCCAGCAGAGAAGGGGTACATAGGAGGTCGAGTGAGACCTGAAAAAAATCATAAAACACATAAGTTAAACTGTTATGTTCGCTACAAGTGCGTTTCGTAATTGTACATAAAATTATATAAACTTAATTAAAACGTATATTAATCGCTGACATAAATTTACTTAATTTAACAAAATGTGTATTTGTCGCTAATAAATAAACTAAGTAGTGTTGAAGTTCGGGATATAAAGAGTATTACGTTTATAATGTATGCGTGTATAACGTTAAAATAAAATAATAATAGTTATATACTAGTTTATTTTTGCGCTCATAATATAAATATTGACAAATAATCCCAAAAATCACATTAAACTACTTGTTTTAATTTTATAAATAATAAATAAAAGTAATGAATAATGATACTTAACATTTATAAAAATTAAATTCATTTTTTACTGCTATGTACTACTGATTCATTTTTCCTTACACATTTAAAAAAATTCTTATTTATTACTTTTGTTTATTATGTTTCCAGAATAAAACAGGTAATTTAATGTAGTAAACATTCTAAATCTTGTAAATGGTAGGAGCAAATACAGAACATGTTATTTGGAATCGGAATGAAGCGCTGAGTACAATAAATGAGAAAAAATGTAAGTTTGCTTTGTTATTGATTTTCTAAATACCCTGTATACATTCTGACAGCTTAATAGAAAAGTTACATTTCAATTTTTTACTTAAACCTATCTACTTATGTATTTCCAATTAAACTTATATTCAAATGGTCTTCACAAACAATACTGCAATGCTTCTTTTCGTCGCGCTTCATCGCCGTATAATGCAATACTTTTTAAATGCGCTTTTTACAAAATTCCACAAAATTGTCTAGGACAAACGCCATTTGGATTAAAACAATATATTCCTTCTTCTGTACATACAGTGCTTTCGAAAAGTAACGAATAAATTCATTATTTTTGAAATTGAGGATTTTTCGAAAAAATCCCCTGCCACATCGATTTTATTTTTAAAAAAGGCACTTTTTGACATACGACCCACATTTGTGACGTCATCGTTGTTCGAGATATGACATCATCGACAATTTTTTTAAATAGCAACCCCCAATTTTGACCATGCCATTTGAAAGAGCGTGTCATTCTACATACATATATCATCAAAAATTATGGTGTTACATAACAAAAATTTCAAGAAAATAATGTTTGAAGATTTTAAAATTTAATTTTCACAATACTATAATGATTATGTAAAAAATCGACTAAATTAAATGTTCAAATTGTGCAGCGTTGGCAGTAGACGATTAATAAATCCTTTTAGGACATTATCAATAACTTCAGGAGGTATACGTCGTGACGAATTCTTGCTTTTAAATCTTCAAAATTAATCGGTCTAGTAACGTATACTTTGCTTTTTAAGTATCCCCACAAGAAATAATCTAGGAGTGTCAAATCAGGCGATCTGGCTGGCCACTCAATCGGCTCCCTTCTCCCTATTCAACGATTCGGGAACAGCTCATCTAAAGAAGCACGGACAGGTGTTGCATAATGGGAAGGTGCACAGTATTGTGAAAATTAAATTTTAAAATCTTCAAACATTATTTTCTTGAAATTTTTGCTAGGTAACATCATATTTTTCATGATGTATGTGTGTAGAATGACACGCTCTTTCAAATGGCATGGGTTGCTATTTAAAAAAATTGTCGATGGCGTCATATTTCGAACAACGATGACGTCACAAATATGGGTAGTATGTCAAAAAGTGCCTTTTTTAAAAACAAAATTGACGTGACGGGATTTTTCGAAAACTTCTCAATTTCAAAAATAATGAATTTATTCGTTACTTTTCAAAGACACTGTATTTGGAAAAATATGCAATTTCCCCATTTCAAGGCGCTAAATAGTGACTCCTGTAGGTTAACCATTTTTTAGTTCTATAAATAAACTGACTCCCCGTGTATTGCTACCAATTCGCTACACAGGTGGAACTGTGAAGTATACACCTTGTATGCATAGAAACACATATGCGTTGGCTAATAGAATGTTTGCTTTTTCCCTGGTGAATGTTGCATGCTTTTTCTCCGCAAAACGTAAAACATTATGACATACGCGGTCGGAAGACCCGCTATTTAGAGAGCTGTAGGCGTACCGAGTCCAGTGCTACCTTTCCAAAGGTACCAATTTACCACAACGGTCGGGAGGGAGAATCTCATTCGATAATTTAATAACCGACGTAAACCGGTAATTTTTTTGTCGCCGGGGAATACTTAATTTGCGGTTTATTGAGTGCTAAACCAAGTTTTATAGCGAGTAATGAATATTATTATTGTTGTAATGCATATTCTTCGGCAAAAACGGGCATTATGCAGTCTCTACAAACTTCGTAATTGGCCGGTGACTTGCTTCATGAATATGAGTATTAATTATTGCACGACTATCTGTTCCCTTCACCGTTAATGGGAATTTCATTAGCCGTCGCTGGTTTTTCTGCGCTACAGGGTGTGCCTTTGTCAGCGTAACCGAATTGTGGGAGCATTTGAATGTACTTTGCCCTGTTGTCTTTAGTAATGAATATCACTGAACTATCTGAAGTTTAATAAAAAAAAGGTTCACGGATAATATCACAAGGGCTTAAAAAAATTCCAGGAATAGACCATTTACGTGTAGGCGGCGCTGCGATCAATGTTAGGTATTAAATCTAACCTCACAAATATTCGTTATTTAATTTTTGTTGTGTTTCAATGTGTGTAAAAAAAATAACTAACTGTTGTGTACCGCAGTGTTTCTCTGTTGCTAATAAAAATAAAGATTTAATGTTTCATAAGTTGCCTAACAATGCTGAAGAAAATGGTTAATAGCAATTGAATCCAGCAAGAAACCAAAGATCTGCGCAAAATATTTTACAGAAGATTGTTATACTATTACTAGTATGGGTAAGTACAAGCATACATGATCTATTTTCAGTGTATATTTTTTATTATTTGATAAGGTTTCATCACAGTATAGGGAGACCAGTAAAAACACTCGGGCCGAAATAATAAGTTGCGCATAGCAGCTCGCGCATCCATTTCAAGCTGCAGAGACCTCAGTTTACATCCAACTCTGGGAGTGCGAACATCGGTTATACAGAGCCGTATTAAAGCAATATTTTGAGTCTGATCGAGGAACGAGTTGCTTACTTATTTCTTAAGTATAACATTGGAATATAAATACTTTTCATGAAAGTGATGTTTAAAATATACATATCTATATTATTCACAAATACAAATTTTTATTTTAGAACAAAGTTCTGTGCAGAGGCTTCTAATAGAGAAGATTTATTAGAAAAGCTGCTCAGGATTAGTAATAGTTTATACAAACTATGTCAAATGCATTTTTAAAATAATATGTTTCCTGCACAAGACGGCTCATCTTCAAATTATGTAGATGATCATATTTCTTGTAGTAACTATAATGAGAGTAAGTCTCAAAACAAAATAATAAAAAATATATTTTTTTTCAAATTTACATTTTACTGCACTTTTATCTCCAATTTAACAATTTTCAAAATTAAGTAAACATAATTTCTTTGTTCTGAAAAATACTTGTCTTCTGGTTTACGTAGATCATTTAAGACGAAAAAAAATCATAATAAATTATTTGTCCACTAAACTTCAAACGTCAAATTTTAAATTTAAAAAAATCACAAAAAAATGTAATTATCACTAATAACAAAAAAAGTAAGTAAATAAATAAAAATGTTTTGTAGTGCAATAATATATATTATAAACTCTTTTTTTAAAGAGTCCAAAGAAGTAAATCAAATTTTCACACTGTATGTTAGTAGCAGTAAATGATAGCATATAATACATGTTGAATTACCCATTTATAACTGTATAATGAATTATTACATAATGTGGATAGATATAACGTAAACTTTCATGTGGAATAACTACGCTTTCACGCGCAAATAAAAATTTCTTATTCCGGTCCTGATCACCGATTCTGTCAATTCTATCGGATGTGCTATCGCACTCACATTTCGAGGTCACCGCAGAAACTGAAAGCAGTTCAAAGTGCCGACAATGGAGTGAAACTGCTGGTCTACCTATGCTGTGGTTTCATTTTTATTTTTAGGACAATGGAAAATTCTCAAAAATGTTGAAACAGCTGTTTCAACATTATATTTACCCGTATAGGAAAATACGATACCAATATTGTAAAAAATAATTAACGCATGAAAAGGTACATGAAAAGGCGAAAACAGGATAAAAATGTAGGCAAAGTTGCATATGGAAAAAAAAGTAGAAATGTGACATGAGTTAAATGTGATGATACGATTCCTCGAATTGAAAATTACTTGAACGATAATATAAATATATAAATAATCCTGAGAGTATAGCAAGTGCATCTAGTAGTAACAAGTTATTTTACGATATGGCGATTCGAAATGTTATTAGTTATAAAAGGGCACAACTAATATCACTCAAATTTTTAAATGAAAACCATTTAAAACACTTAACAGGGTTTTCAACTTTTTCTGTATTGTATTGTAATACAAATACCAAATAAAAACTGCATATGTCTATTATTTATATATGGCACATGTACATTATTTACTGATTTTTTTTTATATATTGTTCGTATTTTTTCAGAAAGTGGGCATTTAATGTACTTTTTAATTTACTAGCCATATTACATGCAATATTTTTGCAATTTGGGCGACAACTAACCATTTTTCTATCGATTCGTCATTTATAAAATTTCAATTCTTTAAAAAACAAAGAGGTTTAAATTAAGAATTACCAGGAAATTCTTTAGGCACGTTAACAATTTCTGTATTAAATAACGTTTTATTACTTTTCTTTCCAAATTGTTAATGTAAAATGCAAATAAACAAGGTTATGTGAGGTTAAAATAAATCTTTTCAAGTGATTTCTTTTTCCTGTTGTCTTTGCTCCTAAAGATTTTAATTCTTTTTGTACCTGTACAAGTTTTATTTTGATACGTATGCAAATTAGATTTACAATCACTATTTGAACCATAAATTTGTAAACTAGTCCATAGAACATTAATATTAATACCTAACTTTGACGCTAGCGCCCCCATCGGAATTTAATGACACTGGGTTAATGTAAATGCTCTATAATAGTGAAATGTCGTAACTTGATAAAGAACATCAACAAGTTATTGGACAAGAAATTGAAAACCTAATATCAGATGACACTAGAAAATCAAAAGCAAGTGTATGGAAACAATTTGTTGAATTTTGTAGGTATATCTACCATATTCAATCTATCGTTCTTTGGCAACTTTAAGTCACTAAAAGTGGTAGAAATATATTAATTTGTTACAAGTAACACGACGCAATTTCGAAGAAATTCATATGTATATCCACCATATTTCGTATATAAATAAGATGCCAATGTATACATCATATATGTTTACCTTCTCAACTATCAAAAAATTTCCACTTAAGTATCGCCTCGCCACGGAAATTTTTCTGATTGCCACGGCAACAAGTCAAAAGAAAGGCATCTTATTGGTTTTAAAGTAGAGCTGTGAAATTTTCAGGACAGTTTATTGCGGAAATTATCAACTTATTCTTTGGAGTACTTCTACCTAATCAAACTTGCCCCAAAAGCGTGTTTTGGAATCCTCCAGTTATTTCTGGGAATAAATCGACACTAGTTCGTCCACTCGCGTAACATGACACCCGTCGATCGATGCTGATGGTCGTCCAGCTTTCTTTGAATCATTTTAAACCGTTCATGGCTCCTTGACTGACTCATAACCTCACACCCTAAGTATTTTGCAACATTTGAAAACTTTCTGTGAATGAAATCGCTGAAAATATAAAAACGCTGTCACATAAATAGCTGCCTTTTTCCTTTGCAAGAAAACATCCATTGTCACATGTAACGCCACGATTCACTTAATTGAGCGTTTATTTTTATTTTCTGAAGTCAATTTGAACTGAAAATTTTTACCCCCACTTACTGCTATCTGCGGTAGTTCGGCAGCTTGTTCATTGGCTCATTTTGTACTCAGTGTTAAAAGAGAGGTTAGGTTTGTTTATAGAAGTTGGAAATAATTGGGAACAAAAAGTCCATATAAACAATTCAAATATTCTCAATGCAACCAAAAACTAACTCATCTTACTAAAATATAACTTGAAAGTTGCAATGACTTTCAAGTAGCTATGATAGTTGCCGCGACGTTAAGGGGACTTAATTGTTTGTTTAAACTCGCGGAATTTGTTAAGTAATATATCAGCCAAAACAACGTTAGCTACTTGTATAAGCATTATCGCGCATAACTACAAAGTCGTGTATCAACTTTTAAATTCACCATGACAAGTAAATTTGACCATACAGTTTCAAAAAGTAGAAAGCCTTCATGCTGTTTGTCATTGTTTAATGTGTCTTCGATCATGTATGGAATGTATTTTTTGTCTTTGGAATGTATATCATAATTTTTTATAACTAACTTAAGTATGGTTCAGTATGGACATCAAAACTCATATACGACTATAGTAAACTATAAACTTTGACTTAAATTAAATATCTGGGTCGAAACACTACAAAAAATCCAAAAAACGAAACATGTAACAGTGGTAACAAGCAAAGCCACAAAGAAATATAATAGCAATAACAATGTAGGGAAAAGTATTCAAAGGCTACTAGAAGATAAAATTCAAGGAGTGTGTTCAATATAAACGTCGAATCTGATTATTCATTCGAATTATAATTTTGTTCATTTCGAATGAACAAAAGGAAAAATGTTACTAAAAAGTGGCAGTCATAACTTTATTGCTACTTTATAATAACGCTACAGTTTCGGTCTATACTTTGTAGTAAATATCACTTGTTGCGGATACTTAACAATCAATTACTTTAAAATTGCATTTCTTAGGTAAACGACTTCAAAGTAAGATTTGCGAAATGCGCCATTTTGACATAAGTCGCCATTTTTTGCAAAATATTAATCTTAACTTTACAAATAAAGCATTTGTCGTTATTTCTGCATCAAATTGAATAAATTTAAGTATAAAAATTAATGTCATTTCCAACCAACAACTGAAAATAGCTTTCACCATCAAAAGTAACACTTTCACACATGATATCAGATATTTTAGACATCTGCCGAACACCTGCTTGATTCAGAGTTAAGAAAATTGAGATGGAACATGTAGAAAGAATGAAATGTTTCAATATTAGCTACCAGATAAAGAAAGTAACATACCAATATGAAAGAGTAGTGGAAGAGTATTGAAGTTTCTTAAAGGTTACCGTTACCACGCCGCGACGTCATCTACACAGAACCGACGACGTCGCTGAAACGTGGCTGTACAAGTTCCGGAAACATCGCCGGAACGTAGAGGGCATTAACAATTTATTCCCCATTTTCTTCGCAAGTACGTAATGGGAACGCCTGTCAATAATCAATCGTAAAACACTTTAACGTCCTACAATAGGCGTCGTTACGTTGAAACGACTAAACGTGTAGAAATCGGCTAAGATCGTCTCAATGACATAGCTGGCTCAACAACAGTCAAGAAACAGTTGTTTACTTGTAAGATTATGTTGATTACCGCGCAATTCGAATAGGGAGATTCTGATCAGACCAGAATACGACAAAACTACAACTTGTCTAGTCAATACTATCGTATTGCATAATCGAAACTGACAATTTTTTTTTTCGAGAACAATGCTGGCTTGCAAATTGTTATCCACTTGGCAACCCTTCATACCCAAGCTCTCTATTCCGAAGTTTAAATTGGACTGGTTCGCCACATCGCACGTGGCCCGCAGAGAGGTTTCACTCGATAATTACACTCGTTATTGTCGCCGCTGCTGTAGCCCGAAAAATAATTGTCATTCGTCCCACAGGAGTGGGTTTTGTTCACGGTACCGGTCACGTGTTACGCGGCTCGCCATTAGGACGTTTCTGTTTGACGGTTTTTTTATGCACAAATTTGCGTACATATCTAGGTCTTCTACCGTTGACGAACACGTACAGCCTGCACCGGCAGTTGTGGCGTATCGACGGCAATCATGAAATACAGTGCTTTCGAAAAGTAACGAATAAATTCATTATTTTTGAAATCGAGAAGTTTTCGAAAAAATCCCCTTTTACGTTGATTTTGTTTTTAAAAAAGGCATTTTTTGACATACCCACATTTGTGACGTCATCTTTGTTCGAGATATGACGCTATCGACAATTTTTTTTAATAGCAACCCCCAATTTTGACCATACTATTTGAAAGAGCGTGTCATTCTACATACACACATCATGAAAAATTATGGTGTTACATATCAAAAATTTCAAGAAAATAATGTTTGAAGATTTTTTTAAAATTTAATTTTCACAATACTGAAAATGATAATAATGTAAAAAATCGACTAAATTAAATGTTCAAATTGTGCACCGTTGGCTGCCTGACAGTAGCCAAGACGATTAATAAATTCTTTTTGGACATTATCAATAACTTCAGAAGATATACGATGTATCTCGAGACGAATTCTTGATTTTAAATTTAAGTACCCCACAAGAAATAATCTAGGAGTGTCAAATCAGGCGATCTGGCCGGCCACTCAATCGGCCCCCTTCTCCCTATTCAACGATTCGGGAACAGCTCATCTAAATAAGCACGGACAGGTGTTGCATAATGGGGAGGTGCACAGTATTGTGAAAATTAAATTTTAAAATCTTCAAACATTGTTTTCTTGAAATTTTTGTTATGTAACACCATAATTTTTCATGATGTTTTAAAAACAAAATCGAAGTGCCAGGGGATTTTTTCGAAACCTTCTCAATTTCAAAAATAATAAATTTATTCCTTACTTTTCGAAAGCACTATATAGAACGCCAATAGAGATACCGATAATAGTCAACCTCTGGAGAAAACGCGAGTCTGGTAATATTTCAGTAACTTAGCTTTTATGGGTTGGTTGTACTGACGGGGTAGCTTCTCACCAATGGGCGGGAATTTCAAAATATTAAAATTTTGCGTACAATTCATAGAAACTATTATTATATGGTTCAATTACAAAGACTCCGCTTTGGTTTCAATTTACGGTGGGATTAAAGTGCAGTATAACCAACAGCTTACATTAAGTTTTCCCTAGATGGCTGCTTTCTAAGCTCCTCCATACTCTTGACTATTTTTAGGTGTCTAATGAAAAGGCAACGACGGTGTATAACAAGAGGTTATGTTAAATTGAATCAATGAAATTACCACATCATATAGAGACCAGAATTTCACTCCGATGTCGGCACTGAAGTGATTTAAGTCGGCTGGGGTGACCTTGAAATGCGCATCCGACGTGATTTCGGCCATCAGGACCGGAATAAGGTTTTTTTTATTTGTAATTTTATGTAACTATTAATTATGGATAGATATTCCAACATGTGTTACTGTCACTAATATATATAGCATAAATTCGATTTACTTTTGTTGTGTCATGATTTTAAAATTTACTTTGTATGATAATGTATATCAGAAAATTCTTGAACTAAACGCGCATATATTGGTAAATGATGCTTTGGAAAGGTGTAGTTTTTAAACAAAACTGTTGCAAGTGTTTATCTTGCGTTAAATTGCGCTAAATAAATAAAACACATGGTAGGAATAAGGAAGATTCATGTATTTTTTTTATAAAATTCAAAAAGTAAATTTATAAAGACAATTTAGTTTTCATCAAAATCGACATATATTTTCAAGGAAAACACTTTTTAAAGCTGAATTTATTAGGAGTAGGTGAAATCAGTCGAGTATCACAAAATTTTTCCTTTTTCTAAGACAATGATGTGCCGCCACTGAGTTTTCTATCTCTTATATTTCATCGAATTTTGCCGCGTTTGACTTCTCATATCTATCAGTCAGGTCCAATTTACCACTTTTCGTATCAAACAGTTATTTCTGCGATGGGAATATTAGGCGCAGGCGCGAAAAGAAGACGGGCTCCCTCTAGAAACGAGACGAAACCGACAGCTCCGCGTAAAACCTAATTTTAGCCGGTTGTCTTGTATACAAACCACCGGGAAGCATAAAGAACGGTCTCCGGAAAGTGGATTTCGTGTAAATAAAAACTAACACAGGAATCGGTTACGAGATAAATCATAGAGATCAAAGGCGAGCCAAGTCAAAACTAATAAAGCTTATTGATATTAATGTTTGAAATGTAAACGGCTGCCTTTCGAAAAAATATGTCATCGGCATGGCGGAAGACACATTTTTGCGATTTTTTCACGTTTTCCTGAATCGCCAGCGATTTTTATAATTCATGTTTTTTTTCTATATAGACAGGATGTTGCTCGATGTGCCGGAAACGAAAAAAACGTGTCAATTTGCATGTCCCACTGGCTAACATAACCCCATACTTGTTTATTTATTTTTCAATTCTTTCCTCATTTTTTTACAATATACAGTCAAAAGATTGAACATATTTTTGTGCAAAAATTCGTTTACTATAAGTCATGGCCTACCAATTACAAAATGTATGAAGAAACATAGCAAGTTAAAAAAAAAAGTATTTATATTAAAAATATAGCACAATAAAAAAACAAACAAATGAAAAAAGTTAAAAAAATATTAGAAATATTCAAAATTGGTTTGATAAGTCAGTGTACAGTACAGTACAGTGTTAGTGGAGAGAATTAAAGTCGCCGTAAATCTCGAAAAATAAAACACAGAACAAAAGTAGTATCAAAAACAAATTAGTGATTAGTCATTTCATTGTTCTGTACCTAAAAATGTGTTGTTCAGACCTTCGGTATCTGAAAATTCGCAGGTGGTATGAGATATAATTCCTATTATTTGCTATGCTTTAGATTATTCAATTATTATTAAACGTCTAAAATTATTTGTGGTTGTCGAAAACTCTATTTCAAGAATACGGTGCTCTTAAGTACCTAATTTCAAATCGTTTTTGTTATTATTTTTAATACAGTAAAATCGTGGTAACAGATAAATTACCTTTGAAAACCAAATATTACTATGTTTTTTATAAGTGAGGGATCGGATACACTGAATTCAGAACTAAATTTTAGTGCCAAATTGAAACAGGTATTAAATGAAAAACTGAATCAAAAAGTTACAGGGTGATCCAAGGGCACTAACAAGAACACATTTTTAGAACTTTTAAAGTATTCTTTCAGAAAAATATATTATACCTATTACCTAAATGCGACAAATATATCTTTTAGATAAAATAAATCTCAAATCCTGCTGCTTTACATGAAGACTTTGTGAGATAATTTAAAGACACATGTCAAGTTTTTTTTTTAAATTTGATCAACCAGTGTTTACTTCTGTCGCTGAAAGTAAAAATATATAAAATTTGTCTGTTGTTATACGGTGACCTCGGTAACTTTTGCAGCTGATTATGTCTAGAGTACGTAGAATTGGGCAGATTTCGCAGCTTACTGACTTCGAGTGGGAGCGGATTATTGAGTTGCGCGAAGCAGGTTTGTCGATGAAAGATATTTCTAGAAGGACTGACAGATCCTTACGTACAATAGTATGGTGTTATCAAGCGCAGACTCGGGAAGAGAGGAACCACAGAACATGAAGAAGATATGGAATGACATACGGCGCCACTACTTCCTGGACGTAGAGTTGCGTCTAATGAAAAGTAGTGTTGATCAGCTACCATACGCGATAGCATCCCATAGCAAACCGCCTACTGTGTGATGGATATGACACTCTGACAAATTGTCAATCGCCCTTGCACGACCACCGTGCAACTCCTGGCAGAAACAGGATCTGTCACTAATGATCACCTGATTCCATTCTTGGTTCCACTAAATCCTCTCTCTACACCCAATGTGGACCATAAAACAAGATACCAAAACTTCGTTCTCTGAGAGTTGAAACTCGCAATCGACGATCTTCACGCTCTGTGGTTCCAAGACAGCCGATCCTCTGGCTCTGTCTGTATCCACGGTCTACGCCTGATAACACCATGTTATGGTACGTAAAGATGTCAGTCCTTCTGGAAATTTTTACTATGATGAAATGAAAATATACCAAGTGACATTTTTGTTTTAGGACTATGTACATAAAAATAAAATAACCGACGTGAATATGCATTTTCCCTTTATTTTCATGTTTTCCCTGAATTATCTTCATTATTTCATGGAAGAGTTGTACAGCTTCGAGCTTCGACAGGGATTCAGTCGGGGCCTCGGCAGAGTCCAGGAAAAATATCACATGACAAACGTAATAAAGGCCTCCCCGCTGTCATTAGAATAAAACGGCCGGTTAGGCCGCATGTAATTGTGCCACGGAGAGGGTTACACAATGCCAAGCTTTGTCCGCGACAATCAATAATACTATCTGCCGTCCCCGTAGCCGTGGGGCGTCCTTTCAGTAAGCCCGTTTTAGTTTCTGTCAGGTCCGGAGCGGTAATTAAAAAAATACTTTTGATATAATTTGTCGCCGGCTAATAGAGTTTCGCCCCAGTTTCGATTGTGTGCGAAACGTGACTGAAACTTTATAGTGGGAATAAAATTGTACGATGGAGAAATTTACAATTTACGTGTTTTACAGAGTATAAGGCGCCAAGTAGTGGAAGTATCTTGGAAAATTTTAGAAAATCTTATATTGTCTTGCGAAACAAGACAAGATCAAGATAAAGCAAGACAAGATGTCAACACTGGCACCAAGTTGAAATCGGAAATGTCATTTTACGTAAAATATTTGCCTACGCGAACTTGGCACAATGGCAGCTTTTTGTAGTAACATTATTTTCGTTTGTTTTTTGATTTTTTCTAATAAACACTATTCAAATCTTGTTTTAATTAATGCATTTTTTGCAAATATTTGGCCCCACTTTGAAGACCTGTAAATCCGCCTGTGTGCATATTTATACAGGGTGTCCCAAAATAGAAGGCCATACCATTAACCACATATTTTTTGGACAAAAATAATGCGACTTTCCTTATGCCATTTTTTATTTGGACGTCTCTGTTTCAATATACAGAGTGTTACAGTTACATTTTAAAAAACTATTTTTGTTAATAATGCTATTGTTTTCTCAGATACACACTTGAAATTTTGCACGTACTTTTATCCTATTGTAGCATACTTATCATGTAATTTTGGTGAAAAAAATTAAAGGGCGAATGGAGATAATTGCGGGATGCAGTACCCTTTATCCCCTCCAATTATTTATAAGTACGCCTATGCAGCTTTTTCTTGAAATATCAAACGTAGAAATTTCTTCTGATCATTTTACCTTTTTTGTATTTTTTTGTTTAAATGCCTCGTTTTGGAGATAAACGACAATTTGTAGTGCCCATAAATTTATTATTCACTATCATTTTCAAGTGAAACTGAAATTTTGTGGATATACCTGTTATTACAATACCTTGGCAACTTAGCAAATCGTAATACTTACTGAATGAATATTTGCTAATTAAAACAAAAAGAGAATATCTTTCAAAATATAAGGTTTTCGCTACTTAAAAGGGTACGTACATGTGTTAATGAGGAGGGTGGGCAAGTAGAACGTTTGTTAAATTAGTAGTAATTAATAAATTATTTTATTTAATGTTATTTAGGTAAAAAGGTATTATGTTGATCGTTCATTATTACTATTACTAAACAAGACTATTATTATTTGGTTGATAAGAGAACTGTATTACAGATTTTAATACCATAGTTTTTCAAATCATAAGTATTCCTCATTTTATAAAATTTAAAATTATCCATTCTGTTTTAATTAGTAATTATTCATTCAGTAAGTAATTACGATTTGCTAAGTTGCCAAGGTATTGTAATAATATATATATCCACAAAATTTCAGTTTCACTTGGAAATGATAGTGAATGATTGCCGTTTTTCTTCAAAACGGAGCATTTAAACAAAAAATTACAAAAGAGATAAAATGATCAGAAGAAAATTCTACTTTTGATATTTCAAGAAAAAGCTGCATAGGCGTACTTAGAAATAATTGGAGAGGATAAAGAGTACTGCATCCCTCAGTTATCGCCATTCACCCTTCGATTTTTTTCACCAAAATTACATGATAAGTATGCCGGAATAAAAGTACATGCAAAATTTCACGTGTGTATCTTTCAAAACACTGGGATTATTAACAAAAATAGTTTATTAAAATGTAACTGTAACACCCTGTATATTGAAACAGGGACGCCTAAATAAAAAATGGCATAAGGAAAGTCTCATTATTTTTGTCCAAAGAATATGTGGTTAATGGTATGGCCTTCTATTTTTTTGGACACCCTGTATATACGTAAGTTTGGTTAAATTGCAATATTTTACATATGCACCTGCTCTGTGTCGGTTCTTATGCGCAACATACTGTATATTAGAGATGATCGTGGTTCCCATGTCTCCTTAAGAAAAAGAATACCAAATTCTCGACGACCTTTTAGTGTCACAGATGACCCCTTTTTGGAGAAGCAGCTGTGAGCGTTCTGGCGCTAATCGCTTTTGCGGAATTTGGTCCTGGACGGCCCGAGGATATTTTCTCAAGTCCACTGGGCCTCGTGATCCAACACGCAACGTTCCAGGGACCGAATAACCGACCATCATCGTCAGCTAGCCGACGACGGGCGGATTGACTGCCATATTTACATTCCTAATTGGCAGGCCGAGCACGCGAGAGTGTAGTCGAGCGGCCCCCGTCGCTCTCGGATAAACCATTAAAACAAAGACAATTAAAATACTGACAAGTGGGTATAAAGAAAAATCAACAACACGTTAAACATCAGAAACAGTAGCGAGACGGGAGGAAATTAGATTGGAGTTCAAAGGCGGGCCGCGCTCGCGAATTACGAAAACACCTCGAGTCCTTTGAGGAGGCGCGCGATATGCAAACGACCAGGATAATTAGGATAATGGCAGCCACTTCAATACCTGCCGAGGCCTCGCTCTGCCTGCCTGCCTGTGCGATGCCCTAATTTATCCGTACTTGTGTTTTTGTTAGAGTGCCGGGCACTTGTTGAGGAGGTTAATTTCGTAACTAGCGTTCCCGCTACTTCATGACGAATCCGCGACCGTTAAATGCATCGACGATGCACCACAGTGACACGAATCGTTTACAATTTCATATTTCTCAATAATATTAGAATATTAGACAAAGCGTAGCAAGATATCGCCCCCTCTTCCGCACAATCGTGTATCTGGAATTGTGGGGAGGGTAGTTTAAACAGAACCACGTGGCCGAAAAGGCGATATCTTTGGTGTGACGTTCAGCGCGGTTTATGTTTCTGTATACAGGGTGTTAAAAAAAGAGTGTAAAATATTTCAGGAGGTAATAGTATGAACCAAAATACGCAGAAAAGTCTTAATAAACATGGGTCCGGAAAGTAACGGTTGCAGAGATATGGACCACTATTCGTTTTTCAAACATTTTATTTTATTAGAAATAAACCAACAAAGGAAGCTTTTAACAAATAAAAAACAAAGTTACAGAAGATGTTCAAAGTGCCCTCCGTCCATTTCCAAGCAGGCACGACATCTTCGTCTAAACGATATTCGATCTCATTCGAAAACACCCTCCTTGATTTGGATTTCTTGACACTTTTGATTAATCCGTAGCTGCAGCTCTTCCAGGCTATTTACAGGAGTACCACACACTAATGTCTTCAAATATCCCCAAACAAAGAAATCTAGAGGGTTCAGATCAGGCGATTTTGGAGGCCATAAAACAGGTCCGGTCCTTCCTACCCATCGTATGTGGAGAAATTTGGTGTAAATGCTCTCTAACGGCTATGGAAAAATGAGCTGGAGCACCATCATGCTGGAACCACATTTGTTGCTTCTGATTCAAAGGAATGTCTTCCAAAAACTCATACAGTGTGTTCTGCAGAAAGTTGAGGTAAGCAGCGCCTGTTAATCGGTTTGGTAAAACAACAGGACCTAGAAACCTGTCACCTACAATACCCATCCAAATGTTTAATGAAAAACGTGCCTGATGTCCAGATTCTATTAGACCATGAGGATTTTCGTCGGCCCAAATATACGTATTGTGAAAATTAAACACTCCATTTCTTGTGGCTCTCCGGCCTCATCAGTAAAAAGAATTTTTGCAAGAAAACGAGTGTCTTCAGCATCATGACGTAGAAACCAGAGGCAAAAAACCAAACGTGCTTCATGATCATTTATTGGATTTAAGGCCTGTACTCGTTGCACATGGTATGGATAAAGCAGTTGCTCGTGAAGGATTCTCCAAACAAGAGGACCACTAATTCCTACCTCGGCTGATATTCTCCGAACACTCGTACCTGGATTCTGCTCTACCAGTGCTAGAATTTCTTCATCTGCTCTAGGAGTGGATACCGACCTTGGTCTTCCGGATAAATGGCACTGTTTGCTCAAGGAACCGGTATCACGCAATCTTTGGTGAATTCTTCCAAACATGCGTTGCGAAGGAATCTGGCGATTTGGTTAAGCGTTAACATAAAGACGCCGCGCTTCGGTGGCGTTCCCATTACCACGACCATACATGAAATGCACGGCTGTTAATTCTGCGTTAGAGTAACCAGCCATAGCGAAAGAAAACTGCACTGAGAACAACTGCCAAATACGTACTTTTTATTTCACTAAACATCAACCAACTATTATAAGAAAATACACAACGTTTTTGCAAAATAAAAAAATGGGCTAAAAAACATAAAATATTCCATATCTCCGCAACCGTTACTTTGCGGACCCATGTTTATTGAGACTTTTCTGCTTATTTTAGTTCATACTATTACCTCCTTAAATATGTTACACTCTTTTTTTAACACCCTGTATACAGGTGCAGGTTACGGTGTTGGAGATGTCAACAGGCGTTTATTTCTGGTATTTTTGCGTTTTTGTGGGTCATAATTTATGTCATAATTCTAAGTGGTGATGTGGTGAACTTACGGTATTTTGCTGCTGTTGGGCAAGTACCAGAGAGATATAGTGATCAGACGTCCCGGATTTTAAACATTTGTCCAGCAAAGAGAAATGTCCCGGATTTGTCCCGCATTATGCCGATTATACGATTTGCAGTAAGTTATTACACATGATATGTAAAATATTGAAATATTATTAGACTTAATATAACATTAGTGTGATATGTTTTATGTTATGTAGGTATTAATAGTCTGTCTTTTAAATAGGAGGAGTGATTCAAAACTGCGTGCCAAAAACCAGTGCATTGATTGGCTGAATGCAATCCGTGTCTACACAGCCAATAAAGCAAATGTCAAAATAAAAGCTAAACTTTATTATAAATATGTGGTGCTTTTGTTATTATTACCGATGCGTGAATAAATCCATATTATTATTATTTAATAGTAATAATAATTATTATTATTGTTATGTAAGTTTGTGGGTAGAGGTCTTCGAAGGTGAAAATTAATGTAAATAGTCTTTTTGTTGTTTAGAATTAGTTTATTCCTCTGGCACCATATACTCAATGATTCCACCACGTTACAAATAATTTTTCTGAGCTCACCCAGTAATCGTTGTGTCATCAGCAAACATTGTTATATGACCGAGCTCAATGTATGTTGGCAGATCATTGACATAAAACATAAACAGTAATGGACCCAGTACAGAGCCCTGAGGTACCCCAAGAGCAACACTATGTAAATTAGATTTTTTCTCATTTACACTAACACTAGAGACCTATTTTCCATGTATGAAGTTAGCCAAGCAAGAATGCTATACCCTCTTATACCCAGGGTATATAATTTCTAACTTAAAATCTCTTTATCGACGGTGTCAAATGCTCTGGAGAGATCAAACAGAAGTGAAAATACATACTTATGATTTCAGAATAAAGTAGGTAATTTAATGTAGTGAAGGCAGATAGCTAATAATTTTTTAAATGCTTCAAATAACATTTTACATCCTGCAAATGGTAGGAATAAATGTAGAACATACAATAATGAGACAAAATGACCATTGATTTTCTAAACGCCTTGTATGCATTTTGGTAATATTTTTTTACAATTTTAAATTTTAATTTTTTCGATTAAAATAGTCTTCACAAACCAACAATGCTGCGATGCTTAATTTCATATTCAAAAAAATTAATAGGCTCTGTCATATTTCTAATAAAATTGATCTCTTGTATTTTTTTGTACAGAATAGACGATTTTCGAGTTATAACTTGTTTCGTTCAGGTTTAGTTTTAAAACAAATTAATATTTCGTGGTTTTGAATAATGGGTTGTCCTTGTTATTTGACAAGTGATAAAATTATTCAATTAAGTTCAATTTAAGAAGTTGCGACAGTTGCGAAGGTATTTCTTTTACATTGTAAGTTCTAAATAATGCTGAAAAAAAAACCGAACAATTACTTTTGTTGGTAAACAACAAGATACCGTTTTGTATGTTTTTATACTTACCGTCAACTAATCTGTTCCAACAAAAAAAATTGAAAGTACTTAAATGATCACTAGTATACAAAGAGTAAATTAAATAATAAAGGACAATTACTTTATTAATCCACATTTTCTTATACTTGTAACCTTGACCATGACACTAAATAATTTGTTTCTATGAATAAAAAGAATAAACAAAAGCATAGCATTTCAGTAGCCATGTAATAATTTAATTAATACTGTGGTCATCCCACAATTATTGGTTTATTTCTTAGGTTTTTAATGGAATTTGGAAAAAAATATCGCCTCTTAACACTTTCCACATTATTTTGTAAATGATTTAGTTGTTTTCAAATATTTTTAATTTCTAACACCTTACCAAATCTTCCCTGGAAGAGGGTCACAAGAGAGGTAGCTCCTCTCTTTTGGCCTTTACCAAAATGTAGATAAAATTACAAGTGGTGGCAAAACTTAAGTGACTATACAGATGAGTCAGAAAGAATAGGTCAACACTAAACTGAAAATACTAGACATCAAAATGTTTGATGTTTGAGCTCATCGTGCCTTGTACGAATGCTGGTTTAAGAAATACAGGGTGTTCAAGGTTTAACTTTTATTCTGAAAAGTTTTGATAGATAACTCTGAAAATTGGTAATGTTGGGTTTTTTGGTGTGAGAATTACAAATTTAAAACTTATTTTGACGTTGGTCCCAGAGGACTAGTTTTGCTGGTTTTTTTATTTAAGTAAATCAAAACATATTCTTTTAATTTATTATGCTGTGACTAAAAAAAGTTAAAAATCTAAAAAATGTTCAATTCTACATAAACAATGCACTCTTGCTTATGTCGCCTAATTTTATCGGTTTCTGAGTTATTTGCATTTAAAAGTTCCAATTTGTGTGTATTTTCTTTCGGACGCTGATATTGCTATTTCTTTTCTTAGTAGGCTTCTGTCAAATTTTCATGTCATAAACATTAACGTATTTTGCGTGCCTGTGATGTTATTTCAGAATAAAATTTAAATCTTGAACAACCTGTATTTATTAAACCAGCTACATTCGTACAAGGCATGATGAGCTCAAACATAATATTATCCAGCTTAGTGTTGACCCCTGACTCACCCTGTATAAAAACTATATACGTATATTAGAAATTGCTTTCTCTTTAACATAATGTATCATTTCTTTTCGGTATAATATTTACTTAGTATATACAGAGTTAACTATGACTAAGTACAAATATTTTAAGAGGGAATAGAGGGGAAAGAATTAACTGAATGACCCTTCAAATGATTTATTTACAAGGAATTTCTTTTTCGAAACTATGTTAAACCCTTATTTATTGACAACTACGGCACCCACTTGGTTATTTATTTGGCACGATCGTAGAGTACGGCAACCAACAGCACAATAAATTAAACACCTTATATTATACAGAGTGAACCTTAAATAAGTACAAATATTTTAACCAGTTCACTGTATAGAACACATAATTAATAGTCTTTTTACAAAAAAATCAGGGATAAAAAGTCAAATTTTAAATAAATTTCCCGATTTTGTTGAGGACCGCTGTTCCGGGAGTCATGGTGGATGTGAATTCCACAGCGTTGCCAGTGTTACACTAGAATGATTGAAATATTTTTATTTATGAAAATATCCAGAATTTGTTCATTATCCATTTTTACTACACTTCGACTGATTTATCACAATATGTTATTTTTATCACTGTCACTGATTAACACTAATTGAAATATTTAAAAATTACTTTCACTAGACTTATCTATATGACGAACTGCATCTGCAGTTAAAATATTTGTACTTATTTAAGGTTCACCCTGTATTTTACCATATATTTTATATACAGACCGTAAAGAAATAAATAGTAATGGTATAATTCATTTGACAGAAATACAAACTTTATAAATATTTCGAGACGTTTATAATTATCTTTCATGCAGTTTTTATTGTCCGTAGCGGTCCATTCTAGCTTAAAGAACCCTTGGTTGAAGAGCTAGGATTCTCCGATCGAATCAGGCAACTTTGAGATAATTAGACAGGTCTTTTTTAATAGGGCCTGACGTATCCGCCGGAGTACACATTGTCAAGTGCAGTATTTGGTTAGTCATTAAAACCACATGAGTGCCGAAAGGCCACGTGCTGGGAATAATGACAACCCCTATTTGCCGGCCCCATTCGGGGGCATGTAGCGTGCATAACGTACACCAGGCAAGGGGGTGAGAGTGAGACGGGGCGCCGTATCGCTGCTGCGGAACAGATTTAATATTAATTATGCCGGATTCATTTGAAACTGATATGTTTGACGTTAATAATATTCATCGCCGCGTTATGATCTAGCACCGCCACAACTTACAGGATGCACGACGCTTTACACTATTTGCATTATAATAATAATAATTAATTTATTTGCCCAACAGAAAACTTCCCCTTACAGGACAAAAATGATCTGTATGTAATAACAATAAAACAACATATTTAAAATGTAACGTATAAGTAAATAGGTACTTGAATAAGAAATTATTACAAAAAACAAAAAGAAACGGTTATTAAGCAAAAACAAATTACGATAAAGAAAAAATGCAAAAAATAAATTATAATTGAGAGCCAGACCAGATATCACATTAAAATTAAGTGACATAGTATATAATGTTGAATTTTTAAGAACATTGGTTGCCGGTGTTGGCAAATAAAACATGGCAGTCTGCCTAGAATCAAAAGAGTGACCGCAAAATCCGCCCGTTTTTGCGCAGTGTGTAGCAAGAACGGGGAAGGTTGTACAGAGGTCTACGTAGGCTTAAATTGATCGTCATGAAAAATCTAGGTGAGCATAATTCGATTTTTCCAATATTTGCCCGACTTACCCCTACTTAAGCCACCCTTGAAGTCGGGGAAAACTGGTCAGAATTTCGCAAAAGATCGAATTATGGGGCCCGTCTTTCGTATCATTTGTCGGGTAGTGGGGGAAACAAAGTACTTTATGAAGTGGATATCATTCCCCGTCTGCTATCGGCAATAGGGGTGGTTTTACCCCCACGAGGGGCTTGAGCATTTTTAGGAGGGCATTCTTGATGTTACCTTTGCCATGTGGAATTCCGTCCAATTTTTACCCAGATTTTGGTGACCATTTGTTCTTGTTTTAAGGGTGGTTTCCACCCCTTCAGTAGGTGTAACTGATCAGAATCCGACAGAAGAACGAATTATGGAGGCATGTATTTCACATCATTTGGAGGTATAAGGAAGAGTGGCACAAAAAAGGCAATTCATGAAGAGAACATCTTTTGCCGCCGGTTCTCGGCAATAGGGGTGGTTTTACCCCCAAGCGGGAGGTGTTTTTCACCTTGCGCATTTTTGGAAGAACATCCTTGATCTCTTCCTTGCCATTCACGTTCCCGCCAATTTTTATCAAGAATTGATCGACGATTTTCCACCCCTTAAGTAGGGGTAAGTCGGACAAATATTGGAAAAATCGAATTATGCTCACCTAGATTTTTCATGACGATCAATTTAAGCCCACGGAGACCTCTGGACGACCTTCCCCGTTCTTGCTACACACTACGCAAAAACTGGCGAAAAAATGGGGATTTTTGCGGTTACTCTTTGATATTCTCGTACAGTGGCGCAGCAACGGGGGGGTTTTGGGGGTCAGAACCCCCCCATGGGTTGGGTTGATTGGGTCATATAGGTAATGCCTCACTACAAATCTGCATTCACTATTCGCCAAGATTTAGCAACGCGGTCAGTGAACTAGATCTCCTACGGCAATCTTACATTAAGGTTCACCTGCAACTAAGTTCTAATTTTATTTTTGTCATTTTTGTAACAAATATTGTTCGTACCTGTTTATTATTTACATTTTTATGATGAGATTGTTTTTTTATTTACTTTTAATTTTTTCAGTTGTATTAAAAATTATTTATTTTTTTATTAAAAAAATCGAGTTTGAAATACTTTGTTCACTGAACCCCCCCCCATGTCAAATTTCTGGCTACGCCACTGTTCTCGTATTAAAATTTCAAAAGTAAAGAGCAATCAATGTTGCTACTAAATAGTTTAAATAAGAATATATTACTACACATAATACACCTAGTCTTTAGTGAAGGAATATCAAAGGTCGATAATAGTAACTCATCATCATAACCCTGTCCGGGATATACAAAAATAATTTTAAAAGAAAGATATTATATAGGGTAGGATACTAAATTAATGACCCATACTCCAACTTCGCTGCCTCATTTGTGAAACACTTACAATTTCTAGTAATGAAACCAAGTACTTTACTAGCCGATTTTGTAATGTTATTTATATGTTCTGAAAAATTCAACTCACAGTCAAAGAATATTCGTAAGTCTTTAGTTCCAATACATCTTTCCAGGATAACATTATTTAGCGCATAATCAAACATAATCGGATTTTTCTTCTGGAGAAACTAATTACCTTACACTTATTAATATTTAATTTAAGTGAAAGTAACCTGCACCAATTTACAATTGCATCTGAGACTGCAAGGACAAATAATCCGCAATGCTATTTACATTACAATAAAGTTTAAGGTCATCTGCATAAAGAAGAAGTTTATGACAGTCAACAGAATTCATGAGTCTATCAATAAATAATAAAAGGGGCCGAAGATTTGATCCCTGCGGAACACCCTGAAAAATTGTAGTAAAGCAGTGGAAAATCCAAATCATGGAAAGATCATAGAATATTGGTCCTTCGAACCGGATGCTGTGGTGTTCTTGAGGTAAATTTCTAGATACAGCCACAAACAGAGATCCACTCGCTATAGTGTGAGTAATGAATTGTCTTCTTCTCTGTAACATATTTTATGCAATGCCCCCTGGATTTTGACATTCTTGACAGCAAACAAACAAGAAAAGTAGAGACAATATTTAATTCTCTGGTTGCAATGTCTCTAAATTTAAGATTGTGAGGATTGCAGTAGGCGACTGAAACAAGTGCTACAATTTTATTTGAAACTATCATCATGACAGATGCCTACTATGTGAATATGTTAATGTTCTGAACTACACATTATCTAAAAAATAATTATTTCTGACTAAATTATGCAGAATTCGGAAAATGTAGACATTTTTTTATTTAAAAAAGTCTAATTCATTAAAAATTAACAATGTACATTCCATTATTGTTTTAAAAATATTCAAACGGTAAGACTCCTTTGGAAGGACATCTCAGTAAAGTTGCTCTGGACGACCAATGTTTATAGGAACTGTTTTTACTTTTTTCGATCTACTTTTACTACCTTACGTTTTGTACCAGCTATTCTAAACACCCTAATTTTTCTAATTGCCTGTGGATATCGCGTCACTTTTAACACTTTACCCAAAAAAAGTTTTAAACATGAATTTGAACTGCTATTTAGCACCTGGCAGGAATCCGATATGTTATGTCCGCGAACATTTGAAGTGAAGAGCTAAATTGTTTACTTTAATTTTTCGATTTCATGTAAACAAATGATAAATCGTTTAGTACTTAAAGATACTAATTTCGTTTACCCTTTGAGTGGCATACAAATGTCGAAATGTTAGATTAAACACCGATAAGATTGATTTACAAGATTCATGTTTATTCCATGTAAGATGTATTTGACATTTTGAGGGAAGTTACTTTCTTTATAATAAAGAAAACCTGGCACTATCCGTAGTAACGTCAAACAAGCAGCTGAAGCCAAAGTACCACCACAACACACACAGCTGATAAGGTTTCATTGTAAGCCAACAAATCTCAATAATTTCGTACATGGGGACTGAAGATATGGCTGAATGCTAACAAGATACATTGTGTGTACAGTTGTACCGTGTGTAAATATTTCATTGAGCAAATATTTGCGATATGCATGTAGAAATTCTTGATCAAATAACCTGGAGTAATCTGGTGAATAGCTATCGATATATTAGGATATCATTTACATTTGTCGTTAGTGTATGGTATGCGGCATATCCTCTTCACCGAACTGGAAATAAACGGTAGCTCTGGATGGCTCCGACTGACCGAAGTTGATGCGGTTTTGTATTTGCGAACCAATGTAAACTGTAACATATAGCAACATGTACTACTGAGTTAAAATGAATATGATTGCAAATAGCTTCTTCTGGTAATATCATAGAATTTTGTACAAATATTGGTCGATATCTGTGCTGCTTTTAACAACATCACCATTATACAAAATATAAAATAATAATTGTTCAAAGATATCTACTATATTACTTTATATTTTGACAATGATGCCAAATTTGAGCACACATTCACAATCTCTTCTATTGTGGTTGAATTGTCGTGTTCCAACTGCCAAAAGTGAAGTTAGATATTTATAGTGTTTTCATTAAAGCAAGGTTAGTAAATTTAGATAGATTAATTTCTTTAGATAATTATTGAATAGAGCTTTGTCTGTGGAATTGTTCATTAGCATACCCAGATGTTTGGTATCAGAGACATATATATGACTTCATTGATAGGAATTGTAGGAGATTTGATTTATATTAGCTTAAAATACCTTTCTAATACAGTAAAAAACACATTTTAGTTATTACATTTGGCTGGTAAATTCTTCTGGATGTCAGAAATATGTTTCTTTCAAACTTGCTGTAAGTTTGAAATATCGACATTACATACAGGATGTTACAGGAGGAGATGTACATACTTCAGTATGTTTTTCTTTCTCTTCTCAAATGATGATGCATGCAAATTATGTATTAGAGTGCTATCTTAGTTTTATCTAAAAAATAAGGCATAACACTTTAAACACTAAGAACTATTAGATTTTAATCAAAACTGCCTGAATTTTTTGTGAGAATTGCAAAAATAAAATCTCTAAACAGAATGTATGCATCGCCATCTTTAGATGAGTTTTTAACGGAAACGGCTGCTCCTAGAGACTTCAATAAGGTAGAGGTCTTAAGAAGAAAAAGTAGGGGAAAATGTTTTTCTTTTCCAAAAGGACATACACCGTGGCACAAAAAAGTTGAAGCAATTTAAAAAGTCGCTTGTGGCGTCCTTTTGGAGGTGCAGTCAATAGTGCATTAAATTTGAATTTCCCGTCCCAAGAAACTTCAGCATACAAAATTTCACGAATTTAACTCAAAGTAGTCGAGAGTTAATAAGAAAAATGTATTTTTTTTTAATTTGACTTTCTGTATATCCTAAATTAAGCGTTTCCAGACCTAAGTTAATAGGAAATTTTTTGCTTAAAATTGAACGTAGAATAACATACTGAAGTATGTACATTTCCTCCTGAAACACCCTGATGGTTGTAAAGAAAATAGTTTTTAATTGTTTGAAGTAACTTTCATTTCGTTCATTTTTTTCCAATTTTTTTTTGTACCTATTAAGAAAAGTGTTTTAACTTAAGCTATGATGAGAAGACCTGTCGATTGCTAACAATATGGCGATGTACGATGAAAATACCTGTATATAGCTAACTACTGGCGACGTACCATCCTTGTTACGAGTAGAAACGGTCCCGTATCGCCTCGCAGACACTTTCCCGTCATGTGAGCCGCTCTCGACTAATTGAAATTGCTGATTGGGTACATTTTCGCATCGCAGCCCGTACAAGTCCTCGAAAAAGTAGGTATGCCGTCCTTTATGGCGCTGTCGGCAATAAAAACCCATCGATCGGCCGGCTAGCAGCCCGTTTCAGAAATATATGTGCGGTCGCTTACGGTATAATGAACAATTAAATTACCGATGCACTACTACCCAATTACAGTTTCCTGTGCGGCGCGCACCGCGCAGGGGCGGGGGGGCCGGCGGGGGCCCGCCGGCTGGAACACACGCACCCAATTACCCGCTAATTGATGTTCTGCAAGAAGTGGATGCCGCGATACGGCGTACGGAGGAGCGTCTTTTGATCGCGACGTTGCGGCGGGGCGGAACCGGCTAACGACGTGGAAGACGGTAATGCACAGGAATAGAAACCTGTCCCCGGGGCGCGCAAAAACGCTGGCGAGCGGACTAGTCGTGTCCAAATGTAAGTAATGGGCTTAATTGCGATCGCAGTCCGCCACAACTATCGCGCGAAAACAGAAGTGGATCCGGTGCTTGATGCGCCTTGTGGGGATCGCAAGAAGAAGCTCGCAGAAGTGGAAGTTCAGGCAACTCGTTAACCAGTCGACGATACCGACACGCACGGTGATAGAGAAATGATCTCTTCATTTCTTATATTCCTTTCCCTTCATCCTACAATGTTGGTCCTTCGAACCGGATGATGTACAAATCTTAATTATAAAGAAATTATTGGAACGATATGAAGATTTATCCCTAGATTCGAATTATCTTCTCCAGTAATGTTTCTCAAGTGGCAACCATGCGAATCTGGGAAGTATTCTTGAATCCTCCCTAAAATGGACTACAAATTGGTGAGCTCTGTTAAGTAATGGGCCTTGTTAGAATAGCAAGAAGCTCGGAGAAGTTCAGGCAACTTTTGACCAGTCGATATACTTAATTCGATGAGACTGAAGTGCATTTCTTATATTATCTTCCCCTTATTTTAATTGTATGCCTTCGAACCCAGACATGAACAGATCTTAATACTAAACTTGAAATATTGGTCCTTCGAACCAGATGTTGAGGTATCCATCTTAGCTACAGTTAATAAAAATGCCTGTAGAATGCAAAACTGACTATACTGTAAAGACAGCGACTATTTCTGAGAAAAAAAATTGTACCTGGATTACTATAACTATTTACAATTACTCCAGACATTATTGCGATAAGACCAAGAGTACAATTTGCTACACTGATATGCTTAAACAGTTCAATACACAAAAAAAAAAAACAGACAATTTGCATAAAATCAATTCTTCAAGAATCTTGAAAGAGTATGAGTTTGAAATTTATTCTTAGGTTAGAATATAACAGTCGAAATTTTGAATATAAAATTATGATCATTCGAAATTGATGTTGTATCTGTTTTAGTTGTAAGAAAAACGTAGTTAATGGAAGCAAAATATTCTATTCTTTAATATATTAAAGATGATATGAATTTTTTTCTTCCATTCAAAAGCCTCAATTTCAGACAATTTTGGTTAATCGAATGAGATCCTTCTTAGTTACTCGAGATAATATGAATATCAAATTTATCCTTGGATGAAAATACAAAAGTTCAAATGTTAGTTATAAAATTTTGGTCCTTCGAACTGGATGCTAAAATAATAAAATCAGAGCATGTATTAAATTTTTCAAATAAATGAGTTATTTGTAAAAACAAAATGCCAATGATTGAAATATTAACCGTGTTGTAGTTTAGAATCGTCAGTTATCCACATATTGAATAACTCTTGGCCCTTAACCAAAAGAACGGTCTTATCTGGCACCGTATTTGTTCTCCACCCCTAGAAACGTCCGGCCAGATTGAAAATATCGCCGTCTAATAGATTTATTATTTATTGTGAATCTAATAAAGGGGCTATTAAGTCCGGAGCTACGGTTATTAATCGGGGATTTTTGTGCTTGGCAAATCGCGCACATAATAGGGTATGAAATGAACAACGGCGGACCTCTAATAATTCCTCTAATCCGAAACTGATGACATCGTGTCGACAACTGGGCGGGACGATTTTTAATTGTGTCCTTGGTGGACTCTGGGAAAAGCGCAACTTTATTAAAACGAAATTTCACACGGTAAGGGCGGGCGCACACTTGCAATGCTTCTACGTCCTTCTGAACGAAGTGCGCACGTATCTTAATCGTCATTTTTGACATAAAAGTTCCACGTAATGGGTGTCACGTAACGAATGCTACATTAAGGGTACAATCTAGAACCCAAATGGTATCGATTTAACCAATGTCGCAAAAAAATTACAGGATGTTAGTCTCATTTTTATTTCTTGTTTTATCCTTGACTCAGAACCCAGTTAAACGATCTTTGCAAAATTTTAGAAACTTTAACACCTTGTAACTTTTTTTGTGACATTTTTCGTTTAAGCAAGTTTGATTAAATCAATACCATTTGGGTTCTGCATTATAACCTTAAAGTATGTAACATTCGTCAAGTGTCTTTGTTAATTTTTCACGGTTCACAAAAAAGTAAACAAATTTCACAAATTTTAGACAGTCAAAAAACTCAAAACAATTAACGCCTTTACCTTTAAGAGACACGAAATAAATTTGGTGGAAAAATAACTACTCAGTTTGGCACTTTTTATTTTATTACCATAACTTCCATGAATATTAAGAAGTTCATGATACGCATATGGCCGTCCTGTTAAAACTGACGAAAACCACTCGGTATAATGAAAAATAAGAACCAATCTTTTGTATTTCTTAATATGAGGGCGCACTACACGCAGTTCGAAGACTTCTGATTAGGGAGCCTCTCCCCAATATCCGCGCATTTCCCTATTCGATTGAAAGAGATCGGGATCGAATAAAACTGATGACTCGGATCTTTTAAAGCTGATTTTAAGGAGTATGCGATGGACGTCGATTTGCGTCGCCGACAATAGAGCGATCGCTATCGGTTCCGGGGGGTTGTATAGTTGTATACAAATTCGGTCGATGGGGGAGACGCACAATGGAGCCCAGCACGGCGCGCTGCCTCTCAATGGGGACTTGTTGATCTGGGCAGCGGATATTAGGGCGGGCGGTAACTGGGATATTTAGATATTTAACGCTGCAATCTGGTAATGGACCTGATGTAGGGAGGTTTGTGATTTTCTATGATATATGGTCAATTATGAAGTTGTAGTGCATGATTATCCAAATGGGAAAACGTATATATAATAATTATTCGGTCGGTGACAATGACATGGTTTGTAGCAAATAAAGAAAAATGATAACTGTTACAATAAGGTCTAAAAATACTCAGGATAATAAAAATTTCATAATTTATTCCTAGATTCCAATACAACAGTCGAAATGTCCGATTAAGATTTTAATGTTAGATGTAAAAAGTTGGTCCTTCGAACCGGATACTGTAGTATTCATCTTGGTGTAAGAAAATTCTAATTTAATGAAAGTAAAATATATAAAACTTATAGATACCTGCGATAATATATGAACATGAAATTTATCCCTAGATTTTAATTCAAAAGTCGAAATGGATGCCGGATGCTGTAGTATTCACTTTAGTTGCAAGGAAAATTTAATTTAATAGAAATAAAACATTAAAGTTTTCCAGATACTGGAGATAATATGAACCTTAAATGTATCCAAAATTTAAATGCAAAAATGAAAACGTTAGATGTAAAATTTTGGTATTTCGAACTGGATGCTATATTTCTTGCTCTCGAAGTGTTTTATACGAATAATATAAAAAAAAACTTATCGGTGAAGATTAACATTTTGATTTAGCGAATATAATGAATTATGAAGTAGTGAATTATTGTAGGAAAGAAATTTTGAGAGAACTGATTTGAATTAACTCAATTATCTTTACAATAAGGTCAAAAATACTCCGCATAATACGAAATTCAAAATTTATTTCTAGATTCCAATACAACAGCCAGAAATGCCAGAAAATCTGATATTTTGATCTCTTTTGATTAAGGCCTTAATGATGTAAAATTTTGTTCCTTCAAACCGGATGCTGTAGTATTCATCTTAGTTGTAAGAAAACTATAATTTAATGGAAATAAAACATAAATCTTACAGATACTAGCGATAACTAAATATATGAACATCAAATTCACCCTTGATTTCAATGCAAAAGTCGAAATGTTAGATGTAAAACTTTGGTCTTTCGAATGCAGTATTCATTTTAGTTGTAAGGAAAATTTAATTTAATGGATAAAATAACAAATTTTTACAGATACTCGGGATAATATGATTCAAATTTATCCACAATTTAAATGGAAACGTCCAAACGTTAAATGAAAAATGTTGGCCTTTCGAATGCTATTTTACTATCAGTGAATTATTAACCCTTCGGTTTAGCGAACTTCAAATTTATCCGTAATTGATATGCAAAAATCCAAAGATTAGATGTAAAGTTTTGGTCTTTCGAACCGGATGCTATATTACTCTTCTTAGTCTAGTTTGATTCTTAAAAAAATATAATCGGAGTGTTTTATACGAGTAACATAAAAAAACTTATCGCTCTTTATAAAATTTGGATAAACTGTAGAGAAATTTGATTAAACGTCGACAATATATATTTTTTGATACCACCACAAAAAGAACAATACAACATTCACAAGAAAATAAAATTTAAATTGTTTAATTTAATTTTAATATATTTTTTTATTTGTAATTTAAATAAAAAGGATATTTAGAGAAAAAAATGAGTGCAAGGCTGACATTCGAAATGAGTGCCTCTTAAATTTACAAAGCTGTTAAGTTGAACTTTCTAAAATTTAGTGAAATACACTGAGAAGAAGATTCATTTCTAGCAATCAGGTATAGTATTCTTTACTAAACGCTTGAATATAAGCAACGGAATATTTTTTCATTATTATGAAAATACATTTATAACAAAAAACGTTTGCATTATTCTTTAATTTAATTTTTTAATCAAAAAAGCGTATATCACTTTTCATTAAATTTGCTATTCGCTCTCCAAGTAAGTATCGTCAGTAGAAAATACCGAATCCTCAACATAAGCGCAATTATTTTTTTGATAACACAAATTTTAATAACTTGACGATGTTACCTTGGTGAGCGAAACGCCTTTCCAGCGTAAACCTTTTTTTTTTTTTAGTAAAATCTTTTAATGCGGTTCTAGCAAAAAAGTAACTACAGGCTACTGCCCTCCACCACTACTGAAAGCGTCGGCCGCGCGACCTTGCGGGGGCGGCGGCCGCGTCGAGACTGGTACCTGTGGCGGCGAGCAGCGGCCCGAGGCGTCTCCATTCGGCGGGGCTGAGGGGCTGCGGCTGGGGTGAGCCCCCGTACTCACCCATGGCGCCCGCGCCCTTGCTGTCCAGCTGGTACGGTGGGATGCCCATGTGTGCCGGGGGCGGCTGCGACAGGGGGTCTCCGTTGTGGCAGAAGAAAGGCATGTGACCCGTCGGTCCAAGTCCCATCTTTCCGGCCTGCAAAGGAAAATTCGCCTGATTAGTATACGGTCGCTAATATTGTCAATAATGGACATTAATGTAAACATAATTTGATAATTAATAGAAACTCCAATACATAAGATCATCAATCGGATAATACGAATTTAGAAATTTAATCCAATGCAACAGTCGAAATGTCAATAATCAGAACATTTTATCACTTTTGATTAAGACTTTAATGTTAGATGTAAAATGTTGGTCCTTCGAACCGGATACTGTAGTATTCATCTTCGTTGTAAGGACATTCTAATTTAATGAAAATAAAGCGTAAATCTTACAGATACTCGCGATGATATATGAACATCAAATTTATCGATTGAAACGCTTACCTAAGAAAGCTTATAGAACGTGTATTGTGACCTACGATGATGTAACACTCTGTAAACTAAATATGCTGTACAGAAAAGAGTCTTAAAATTCGAGAGTAAAAAAGACGAATGACTTTTCTGAAACGTGAAAACTATTTTATTTATGTTTCAAAAAACCGTCGTAAAAATGCTCAGTCATGATACCTGGTCCATGGCTCCTACCATTATAATGAACTAATTGGTGCTAAAAGTATAGTTCTCCTATTTCCTGCGCCAATTCACCGTACAAAAAGAACTATTTAATACATACTTATTAACGCTTATACTGCCTCAAAGTGATTACGCGTAAACAATTTTACATGACCAGCCACTGAGCAATATCAAAGATAAGTTTCTCACAGAAATATCTGCTTGCATGCCCTGTCTGCAGTTAATTCTGCAAAACCGTAATTGAAAATGAAAATGAAGCCACGGCTAATTGTGGAGAAGAATATTTAATCAGATGATTTACGACCTAGATATAACTAATTTATGGCATTTTTAAGACATAGAAGACCAACAATAACATTTCGCGAAATATAGGACGAAATAGGTACCATTCATTTAAAAATGTTATTTAAAATTAATTACTAGTATAAGTGGATATTCAATTGGGAATAGAACAAGCGTTTTAAAGACCAGTTACCCACCAATGCTTTACACTATTTTTTTATTGGTACACGTCATAGATACTGGTATTAATACTACAAAAAAATGGAAATAAGAACTGATATTGTGAAATGGTTGAATTCATGATGTGACCTTTTGCTGTTATGAAAATGAGAAAAACAAAAATTAATTTGTAATCTGCCACATAAGATTAATTCTTCTCACGACAGTTGTAACTGGTTGTATATTGAATTCTAACATTGATTATAATGAAGAATACAAGTTCATCAAATGAATGGAAGAGTAAATGGTAACAGAAAATGTCGGAACCGTACAAAGCGTCGACTAGGTGGGCTATCCATTCAAAATTACAAAATATGTTGAGGGTAAACAAAAGGGTTGATTTAAAATAATTTTCGCACAATCGTTCTGAAATATGCACTTACTGTCATTGTTGACCGAGTTGTTGACACATTCTGTAAGTTGAATATACAACACTGTGGCTTGCTTCCGTAGAAATCAAAAAAATAATAGTGTTGTTTGAGTTCATAACAGCATTAATGCGGTAAGTAAAAATCAGTAATTCTTTTCATCAACAAATGCTGGCCTCATTTATTGTAAACATTAAAGGTACAATTTGTACAATTCTTAAACGTAATAGTTTGTCCCTCGTTTTTATCTATTGCTTTTACAGTAACTGAATTTTCTGTATTACTTATTGAGTTAGATATGTTAGGATTAGAATAAACTTCAGTAGTTCTGTCTTCAAACACTGAAATGGAGTCAAATTCATTGTCACTGCCGCTGTTGGTATGTAAAATCTTATTAGCAAACTCTATTTTTTTTGCAAGACTCTGCAACATATCCTTCAGCGACATCAGAAGACCTAAAATTACATTTTATGTTAGTCAAATGATACATTAATATTATCACTAAAACCTCCAGCCCCCATGATGTTTGAGTGCCATAACATCAACTCCTGTATTTGCTAACAAAGTCGCCGACGTCTTTCTAAAAGCATGTCCAGTATAGGATTTTGGATCTTGCAGTTTTAAATATTCGGCACTTTTTTGTGGTATTTGTCCCAATGTATTTATACCCACAAGTTGATTTACACATTTTCCCTGACGAACTGAGTAGAAAAATCGACGAGAGTTAGTCTCCAGGTCTTAAGCCTGTATATTTTCGCAAAATCGTAAAAAGAGAGACTTTTTCATTGGCCTTGTCAGTGATTGTGAAAATTCGACTAATATGTGTTTTGGTATCAGGCACTTTAACAATGACAACTGAACCTTGATCCGTAATGTCATCAACTGTCATCTTCATAAGTTCATCACGCCTAAGAGTCCCAGCGACTCCCATTATCATCACTGCTTTCATTATAATATAGGTTTCATCGGGGGCTTGCAACAGGAATTTGTTCATCTCTTCTCTGGTAAATACCTCTGATTTTTTCGCATGATGTCCAATATTTTTCTTCTTTAGAAATGCTACTAACGTCTTAAATTGCGATATATCGACATCATTATTTAAGTTGATCGTACTTTTAAGCATAGAGTACTCTGCCCATAAGCTTCCCGGAGACTTCAATCTTAAATTTCTCTGAACAAAATAAGCCAGAAAAGTTTTTTCAGATATTCCCGCTTTCTTCTCATTCAACCATTTCCTGAAGACATCATAGACTTTTTCATACTTCACCTCTGATTTTGTGGGAATTAATGACCCACAACCTATTTGATACGATTCTTAAATGTCCGAATGAATCTACCTCTGAATCGTCTTTATCAGCCATTATAAGCACAGTTTTGACAACAAAACACAAAATTGTTCAAACTTCAAATTGTTTTTCTGGTTTCCAACAAAATAAATTCAAAACACGCTAGATAGGCCATGCCATTTCAGCAATCAAAATATATTTTTTTTATTATTTTATTTGATAAATGCGATTGTGCGAAAAACGTTATACTATTGTGAAAGTGCATGCATTCATGAACGCAATTAACAAGAATGATGTAGTCAAGAAGGCGTGTGTATTCAAAACCGCTGAGGTGTGCTTTAAATAAGCAAAATATGGTACTAATAAAAAAAAATCAAAAATATAATTATTAATATCGAGAAACTACTTGACACAGCCGCAGCGATGACAAGCAGTGGTATCAAAATACGGTAAAAATCACGTTCCGACGATGCCTCGTACGTGCTGTAATTACAACGGGAATAAAAAGCGGATCTTGTGGAGGAGCGTTTGTCCAGGTTAAATATGGAACTGCTGCATTTATGAATAAACATTCCGGCGATTTATTTAGACGGTGCCGCAACCGCCCGTCCGTTTCCTGCCTCGGCCTTTTGTTTATTCATGCCACCGGCGATACTGCTCCCGTGCTCCGCGGCCTTATCTACCTGTCGCACATTAATTCGTCCTCGCTACGACCAGGCGATTTTTATACGTCTAAAAGTAGTGTTACTACGTTTTAAAAGAGTTGTTGGATCGGACAATCTCTCTCTAAAACATAATGCAGTGCTTTCTTTAGAGTCTTATCTTTTTTATAATTAGAGGCAGAAAATGTATCGAGTTAATAATAATATCTCTACCCCTCATTCTAATCATGAGGATTAGCCAGGAAGTCCAAGACTTGTGCGGGAGAGGGGGTGGCATATTATTATTGAGCAGGCCGCATTCGCGTGCAGGAACGACATACGTTGGTAGACCCTAATCACCATTCAGTGCAGGAATGAAGAAAACCTTATTAATTTGGGAGGTAGTCGACCGGTATCAATCTCTCACATTGACCCAAGCTAACATTCTTCCACCCTACCATACATGCAGAGAGGATGCTAATCCTCTCCACGAATATAGCTGTTATACAGTCTACCGGCTGCGGAGATCGAACCCACAGCGCGACCACTGACCGACCAAAAGCAAACAATAACTTTCTGTGCTATTCAAAGCTGCATACGATGATTCAGTCCTTGCGAGGCAAGCAAGAGCTGACATGACGCATCTGCAATTGCGATCTATACAAACAAAAATTGTACTTTCACTCGACTTTCGACTTGAGAATTAATGTAGGTACATAATGGCATATTCTCGATGTAATGATATAAATGTTTGTGGAATTCCTCAATTTTTACTGGATAAAGAACACGCATGTATCTTGGATTTCTTCCTCGTGACGCAATATGGTGAATTATTCCTTTGAAGAATTGGCTAACATGCATTGCCTTGCCTTCATTCGAATTTCTGTTTGCTTTTCCAAACAGAGACTACAGACGAAAATCGATTCAGGTTATTATTCGCCAAATTGTTGTCGAATGCAATGCATAAAAGTTCTCTCTGTTAAGAGAATTATTTAAATAACGCCCAGCTATACCATTATTTCCAAAGCCCAGATCAGTGTCACCGTGTAAATGCAGCTTTATCAAGCTCGTGATTTAAATACTTGCGATTTCCTTGGAGGAAGTTTTCGCGAAGATCAGGTGGGTACAGTAGAAGTGTCAACTGACAAGATTAAAAACTCTTTGAGACTATCGTCGTCTCTGTCGCTCCAAAGTGCCAGTTTGCTTTGACGCAGTCGAGAGTGTCGTTAGCCCTTACTACTCCCAATAACGCCGTCCTGCCGAACAGACTTTGCTCAGTTCAAGCCGCAACTCGTTTTGAATCAGAATGCAACTTTACACCATGAAGGACTGGGGTAGTTTTACCAGGATTATTTTTTAATGGGCTTTCTAACATAGTGGTACAACAGGGTGATTCAGTCATAATGTAGTTTTAAGAGAAGATAGGGAAAAATGAGTATAATACGAATACGCGACTTGTGTCGACCTGCCGCGATGTTGCCAAATTTAAATATTTTCCTATAGTACCTACTTATTGTAATATGTAATTAAGTAATGCCATAAATTATTTTTATTAAAGTATGCAATGAAGATAATAATAAGTTTCAACATGAAAAATATTTAATATTAAAATTACAAAACTCCAACGGAGAACTGCTAAATAATAACAGAAGCAAACAATAATTAAATTTGCAATTTTATAAACACCCAGTGTAATCAATATGAAATCATAAGAATTTTATAATAAATGCCCAACCGCAGTAATCAGCCCCGACAGCGGATAGGCTGTAATCGGTACACTAAACAGGTGGCAGTTTATATTCCTGTTTAATATGTTACCGGTGGAATAAGTCGACCAGTTCTTCTTCGTCCACATTCCACATACATCAGTTAAATTTTCACGATTTCGCGTGGTAGAAGTTGGTGAATTTCGCGTGCTTGTGTCGCCAGTGTAGTTTACTATTATTAATTAAACCTGCTAAAATAAAAATGCAACTGAAATTAGGTAAAGTGAAGTAGTAAAAAACTCGGGTTGTCCTTTGCTGAAAAGAGTCGTTGAAAAATTTATAAGAGACGTTTTAATAAACATGTGTATCTGTTATTCTGTACCTAACCTAGTGATCATGAGTAATGGATTTCATTCCGATTCATAATCAAATGCGATTTGCATTTAACGAAAAGGTGACAAAAAATAGGTATGTTTTATCCAAACTTATTTACCTAGAGTGCAAAAATTTGCAGAACTTTTGAACTAGCATGACGAGGGCATGATGAATGAATTTGACGTCAGAACTTGACATAACGCTTAATGAACACCGTAAAAATGCAACAATTTTAAAGGTACCTCAAAGAATACACAAAATGCATACATTTTAGATTGCAAACATCCATCACTTCAGTACCGAACATTATGTTATTATATGTATCTGATCCTGAGTGGCAACGCTGCTGTACTTCTATATAACTTCAATACTCGTACGCGTCATCAGAAAATGTGTAGGGTACCAGGCGCGTCGTGTTACCAATTGTTATGAGGTGATTTGTTTACAGAGTGTTTTCTAGAAACCTCATTAACATTACTTGCATGGACATTTATTAATGAAGGGGTCAATTGTTCTTGATTTGATCTTTCATCGCGTTTCCAATGGGCTAGGAGTATAGCTGCTGCAGTTATTTGTCGTGTTATGTAGGCTCGCATTGTTCGGAACATCTGTTGGCCCGCTGCGAGAACGAACGATCTGTTTTCTTTGTGGAAAAAATATCTTTGAACTCTCGACATTAGAGCGTTTGATGTTCGGATCAAACCGATCGAATGACTGTGCGCCGTACGGCCTTTCTTGAAATGTTTATTATGCGTCAGTCAGTCAGCCGTGATCTTACAAGTGCACCGGCAGGACCGGGCCTGCTCAAAAGCCCAACGAAAAAAAATTGATTAAACCTGGTGCAGCCGTCAATTGGGCATACAGGGTGTCCAGGAAAATCTGGGAAATCTCGCAGACAGAACATAAAAAATAAGATGACAAACTCCTATAAAATATTCTACAGGCCCTCCCTACGGAGATATGTGTCCCTGGAAATCGGTTTTTCTTGAATAACTTTTAAAGTACTTTGTATAATTTAATAATAATTTAATGTGATGGACACTAGTAATGACCTCTTAAAATGGAGTCCTGAAATATATTTAGCTTTTTTAGTTTTACGGAGATATGTGTCCCTGGAGGACGCCGCTGGAAATCTGCTTTTCTTGAATAACTAAAATAACTAAAAAGTACCTG
The DNA here is from genome assembly GCA_037114965.1 of Monochamus alternatus. Taxonomy (NCBI): domain Eukaryota; kingdom Metazoa; phylum Arthropoda; class Insecta; order Coleoptera; family Cerambycidae; genus Monochamus; species Monochamus alternatus. The sequence goes on along the minus strand of CM073426.1, from coordinate 3,057,659 downwards.
CTCAATATAATTCAATAAAAATTTTATGTGATGGGCACTAGTAAGGATCTCTTAAAATAGTGCCCTTGAAACATATTTAGCTTTTTTAGTTTACCTCGGGCGGGCTAATCTTTACAACTTTGCCAACGTTTTAATATCTTAATTGTACCAAACCTTTGTTAATTTGTAGTAGTAGTATAATATATGACTTATGTGCAAATGGTCTTTCAGTGTGGATGTTCTACTTGAAATAAAACAATGTAAATCATATCGTTGTATTTCATTTTTTATTAACTACAATGGATACAACTATGTATAAAGAAGGTTGTGTGGCCATCTGACTTTCAGGCAACCCTATAAAAAATCTATGGTCGTTAAATCGCCGTCTTATTGACTCCTAAGGTTTATATCAACCAATCCAAGTAATAAATATTCAGTTATATCCGGTATTTTTTTGCTATCAACAGTATTTGCATAATACATTTTACCAATGTGTACGCGCTGTGAAATCGTGTCGTCCATGAAAGTTTGGCATAATTAATTATTGTAAACACGTGCCAAATTGGACACCTTGTTAGAAGTAGTGTAGAGTACAACAGTCCTAAAAACGTTTAAAATTAAAATAAGGCACTAAAAACTGAAGAAGAACACAAAACTACAACGTAAACACAGGGATTAAATGATGACATGACAGCGAATTTTACCGTTGTGTTGCTGGTTGTCTATTCTGACGCTGCAAACGTCAAACGTGTGGCGGACAAACCGCATAGGCGGCGTTAAATAAGGATTTAATATGATAACATAAAAAAAGTTTTTTTCGCTTTATAAATAAGTTAGGAATTTTCTTGAAGGGTGATTCCGGCCTTAGTTGTGGACCATGTGGCTAGATGGCGGGACTATAATATGTGCAAATTTTCTTAAACGAGCCCTAGGGAAGTCAGTAAACAGAGTCAGTCTGACTTTGTTTTTAAAATAATGTCAGTCTGACCCTGTTTACCGACTTCTCTAGGGCTCGTTTAAGAGATTTTGCACAGATTATAGCCCCGCCATCTAGGCGACATGGTCCACAACTAAGGCCAGTTGACTAACTATACTTATATAAACACTGGTCATAGTTAACTCTGTATAAGTAAACAGGCACAATCGTGTGTGAAAAACTTAAACAGTTTAAAACATGAGGACGGGTTCCGAAACGTATCCAATTTAGCAATTCCTCCATTTATGTAAATTTCAGGGGTAGCGCGCAAAGAGTTCTTTTGTAACGGGTCCCTCGAATTTCCTCAAAAGGACTCGCGAGTGCCTTTCTACGTTTTAAACCGTGCTCGTTTCCATCCCGCGCGCCTTTTTCCCTGGGTAATATCGCAATTTCGCCGGAATTACACGAATTACGGCGGTTAATGCGCCACAAGCACACTACGCTCGCTTAATAATGCAGTTTCGCAAACTGGCGGCCGTAAAAACGCGCGCATAATCCGAATAATTACTACTAAGTAGTTTTAATCTTCGGTAATTAATTGTTGTAATTATTAATATTCCCCGGCTGCCATCTAGCCGCCGCGCTGCCGGTCGTTGTACCCGGAGCTTTATTATACGTGTTATTGCGTCGGGTTACGGGCCCTCCTGACGCGCGGCAGGGCCGGCCTCGCGAGATTTGCGGCCCTAAACGGGAATTTTCTAAAGAAGACACCTTTTAGGGGTTCATTTTCGTGAACGATTATAGGCCTAGCCAATCACAAGAATGTTATATTATCAAACCTGTTTTCAAGCGCAATAGAGAAGGCAGATCAAACAGTAGGTTTGCTATATCCCAGAAGAATCTTGAATGCTCAATTGGTGACGGACATAAATAGGAATATTTTCGAAATATTGGACAAGATTGACTCCTTCAATGTTCCCGTGAGAAATAGTAAATTCTGTTCTCACGTTCGTGTTTGTGCTGGAAATCTCTATTAATATATATGTCGTTGGATAATTTAGAAAATGTTATAATTAGTTTGTTACCTGAATTTGATTATGTTGTTTTCGGCGGAGATTTTAATGTTGACTTTTTAAAAACCGATAGCTATAATTATACTATATTCCATAATTTTTTAAATAGGTATAGTATGAAACAGGTTATTGCTGAACCTACGCGTATTACAACATCTTCTCAAACTCTTTTAGATTTACTTGTGTTTTCTTGTGCTGATATTTCTGATTCTGTTGAAGTTCTTAAGGTAGAAAATATATCTGATCATTCTTGGGTTAAATGCAACATTAAATTAAATAAATCTAAACCCCATACTATATATAAAACATATAGAGACTTTCGTAATTTTGATTATAATTTATTTTTGCTTGATTTGCATAATATTAATTGGGATTTCATATACGAAGTCGAGGAAATTGATGATACGGTGAAGTATTTTAATGACAATGTTTTAAAATTATTTAATGTGCATGCTCCATTTAAGACTTCTAAGATAACTAAGCCTCCAGCCCCTTGGCTTACAGATAATCTGAAGCTTATGATGAATATGAGAGATAAGGCTTTGGCAAAGTATAAAAGGTTGAAAACTGAAGTAGCGCATAGGGAGTACAAGACGTTAAGAAATCTGGTCAATATGAGTGTTAAATCTGAGAAAAAAGCATATCTGCAACAAACATTTAAATCTAATCCTAAACATTTTTGGCGCGCCTTAAAATACTTAAATATTTGTTCTGAAAATCAATTTGATTATGCAACGGTTGCCGATATTGTTGATGCCAATAAATTTAGTAATCATTTTGTAAATAATTTACCCACTGCTAATGTTGTTGATCAGGAATTTATTGAGTCAGCTTATGTTAACACGTTATTCCCTAATATTTCTAATAAATTTAATTTTAACTCGGTAGAAGTGAAGGATGTTGAAAAATATTTACTTGCAGTTAAATCGCATGCTGTTGGATCTGATGGATTGTCTATTAAGATGTTATTATATTTAACACCTTATTTAAGTAACCACATTACTTTTATCATCAATAAATGTCTATTGATAGGAGTATTTCCCAACGCGTGGAAACTTGCGCATGTTGTCCCTGTACCAAAAATTGGTTGTCCCTCGGATGTATCTCAGTTTAGACCTATTAGTATACTTCCTGTATTGTCTAAAGTGTTGGAGGGAATTGCACAGGATCAAATAAATAGGTTCATACATAAAAATAATATTTTATCTGCTAGTCAATCTGGCTTTCGTTCTCATCATGGTACTGCTACTGCTTTGCTTAATGTAACTGATGATTTATTCCGCGCATATGATAGTGGCCTTAATACATGCTTAATCTTACTGGACTATAGCAAGGCGTTCGATACTTTAAATCATGCTACGTTAGTTACGAAACTGAAATATTTTGGATTCAATGATAATGCTCTTAATTTTTTTAATAATTATTTAAACATGAGGCAACAGCGAGTTACATTTAATAATACTTTTTCCGACCCAACTTTTTTGAACAAGGGTGTTCCTTAGGGCAGCATTTTGGGACCGTTGCTGTTTTCATTATATAGCTCTGATTTATGTTCGCATTTAACATTCTGTACATCTCACCAGTATGCCGATGACACGCAAATTTATTATTCATTTCCTGTCAATGATATTGATTTGGCTGTTCGTAACATCAACTCTGATCTTAATATCATTAGTAAATTTTCTAATGCGCATGGTCTGGTCCTTAATGAAAAAAAAACTCAAATTTTATTGTTCGGCCCTCAGCTGTTAATCATTCGTAAGCATCCTTCATTTCAAATTTTACTAAATAATACTGTGCTGCAACCTTTTGACAGTGGTGTAAATCTGGGCCTTTCCTTAGATCCAGATCTTAGATTTGGCACTCATGTATCTAATCTATTGAGAAGGTGTTATAGCAAATTAAAAATCTTATACCTATATAAAAATATTCTTAGTACTGAAGTTAAATTAAGACTTTGCGACTCCTTAATATTATCTATCCTTAGTTATTGCCTTGTAGTTTACTGGCCCGCATTGTTAGTGAAAGATAGAGAGCGTCTACAGAAAATTCAGAATTCTTGTATTCGATTTGTTTATAACATTAGAAAATTTGATCACATTTCAAATGCTTTTATAAATTCTGGTTGGCTTAAACTACATGAGCGTTTTCAACTTCAACTAGGTACACTGGTTTATAATGTTTTTGACCATAAGTTACCAATATACCTTTATGATAAGCTTATTAAAGGTCGAGATATACATGAACATAATACGCGTCATAAAGATCACCTAACTGTTCCCTGTCATACTTTAACGATGTTTCAACGTAGCTTTAGTTACAATGCTGTTAAAATTTTCAATGCTTTACCGCATAGCATCGTTGGGGCTACTAGTTCTGTCACCTTTCGGAGAAAGTTTAAAACATTTCTGGTTAATCAGAGAGATTGTTGAGTGTATTCGTTAATTTGTTTTTTATATTCTTGCATATATGTATACTTGTCTTACGTACTACTTGTGGTTATGGTCACTTATTTTTTTTTTTAAGGGTGGTTGTATAGGAGCAGCTTTGCTGGATACCGCCACCCGTAATTATCTACTATTTGTATTGTTCTCTAAATTGTAATAAAGGCATATTATTATTATTATTATTATTATTATTATATATTCAAGCTGAAGAAATGTTAGTTCTTCACGACGGCATGCTCTACTGATATCAATAATTAACACTACTTAAAATAAGAAACAATTTCAATATTCGGAGAGAAGTGTGAAAATTACACTTTACCTTCATCATCAAGTAGGTTTCATATCTGATTTCAGGCCATTTCAGTTTGGCATTTGACATACTAAAAGTTGCTATCGTTTTTAGGAACTTTATATTTTTCCTAGGACAAACTAGTATCGAATGATAGTTTTTAGGACAACATAAAATACGAGTAGTATAAAATCTTTAACGCATTGGTATCATTAAATGTCTTACAATTCCTAACAATGACACTTCTAGCTTCTGAAATTTTTGGGGTTATATGGCAGTTATTGATCGAAAGTTATTCCCAAATCTTTAACCGATGTGCAGCGAGGAAGTACAATGTTATTAATGCTATAATCATATTAATTTGAAAACTGTTTTTTTGTGAAACGAACTACTTTACAATTAGAGGCATTTAAGTAAAGTTTGTTTTTATTACATCATTTTTGTACTGTGTCCAGAACAATTTGTAGAAGTTTGTAGTCGTCTATTGATTCGATTTTGATATATATTTTAAAATCACCGGCAAAAAAGGTTACGTGATCGTATAATGTAACTTAAATCAACGATGAATAAAAAAAATAGCAAGGGGCCTAGGTTAGATCCCTGCAAGACTCCCGATGTAACTAAATATTTTGATGAACGAAATCCATTATAAAACACATACTGTAATCTTTCACAAATGAAATTTCAAAAATTGTATTAATTTTGAGTTAAAACCAAAGCATTCCAGTTTCTCCAGGAAAAATTGAGTGATCAATACGATCGAATGCTTTGGAGAAATCGGTATAGACTACGTCCGCTTACTCACAACAAATACATTTGATGTGAATTGTGAAAAAACTGCCAAATTCGTAATAGTAGATCGTTTATTCACAAAACCATGTTGATATTCTGAAATATGACGCACCAAAGGATAAAATCTATTATATAATATTATTTCAAAGAGTTTAGCAAAATTTGATAAGATGGAAATTGATCTGTAATTAGTTAGTGCAGCTTTATCGCCACTTTTAAACACAGCAACTACTTTGGCTTCCTTCCATCTAGTTGGAAATGTTTTGGCTTTCAGAGCTAGATTATACAATTCAAATAAAGGTTTCCAATGCACCAATATAATCTTTTACTAAGATGGTAAATGTTCAATATGGGTATCAGATGTTTCCTAAAATACCGCTTTTGCAATTTTAGAACCACTCACAATCGCAACCAAAATTCTTTGACCATAAAACAATTATTTCTACAATATTTTCCCCCACGCCGAGTGAAAATTTGTACACAATTGAATATCAGTTTATTGTCATATTTCCTAGAAAAAAAAAGTCAATTTGTCCGCTCCCTGCCTCCGTAAGGAACCGCCAACGTCACCGCAGCCGTCCGAAGGCCGCCGTCGTATCGCCGACTGATCAAAGAGCAAATGCATCGGGCACGGCAGCGCCTCCAACCCGCGGAATTCGTGAATTTTTAATCGGCGGCGCGATTAGTCCGCACGGTCTCGGGGGCAGCGACGCCCATGCGCGTCGCCGTCCCCGTCCCGCGGAGCCGGCGTCGCCATGGCGACGGCTCCGGGCGCACGTCGGGATGAATCGAACGCGGCAGCGTGCCGAAGAACGCGGCGGCGGCGGGTGCGTACGCGTTTTGTTTCTGGAGGCGGCCGATTGTTTTGCGTCTAATTAACTTGCAGCGGGGGGGCGGGACGGGACCGGGGGGGAAATGAAGCTCCGCGAGATGGAACCGACGCAGCGCCGAGCGGAAGAAGCGGAAAGCGTACGGTGTGTCAAGGCCTTCGGAAATTTGTCTTCGACTGAGAGGCTTCCGGTAAAAAAGGCGCAGCTGTCACTACCAAAACGTTCCGTTAAATAGGCGTTTCCATATATTTTTCCTATGATCAAAATCCACAGATACGCTACATCTGGTGTCCCACAGGGATCAGTTTTGAGACCTTTGTTATTTATTATGTTTATAAATGATATAGATTGTACATCTCTTCATGTCAATGCTCTGTTGTATGGTGACGATTTAAAGATATTTGCACAGATTAACTCACTTGTTGATTGTTTTCTCTATTGTTTTTACACAAACTAATGATAAATAAAATTGATTGTCCCATTATTCTTAGTTATTTTAATTTTAGTGCTCCGTCAGTTCATACTTGTTCATCTTCTTTGTTTAGGTTTGCTACTCCTAGAACAAATGTATTAAAGTATTCTCCTATGTATACTGTATGTACCAACTATATGTACTATGAATTGAATCTAGATATATTTTCTTGTTCTGTTGACATAAGACGTTGTTTTAAATTCGTTTGAAGTCTAATTAATCTGTTGTGATTTGGATTGCAATATTTGGAATTGTTACATGTATGCTGGCTTGTATTTGTTCTGTTAGGACATAATGTATTACTTGTTGTGTTTATGTGTTGCTTGTTAGTTGTTTAAGTATACATTATTGTATTTTCTCCTGCCCTATAATTGGATTTAGTCTGTCTGGGCATCCTTAAAATAAAATAAAATCTGGAGAAATAGCTGGCTTCTCGTCATATATGATGCCTTTATAATATCTAGATTTGGTTATAACTGATCCGACCATTAAGCTACAACTAAATATTGATATAAACTTACAATAAATAATAATAATAGTACTTTATATGTCCAAAAATAAATTAACCAATTATAAGATAATCTAAAGCAAGTAAAACAATGATGAAAAATAATCTTGATTAAACAAACTGATGCCTATCACATGAATCATAGCATTATGCAATGTAAAGAAAAAATAATACAAATATCAATCTACTAGCTACCATTGCAGAAAATAATTAAGTAAACCTACTCCTAGTAGCATCAAGAAGCTCGGTAAGAGAATAGTTGAAAATGTCACAGCTATCACAAATAGAACTATAATTATTAAATATTCTGACAAGAGATGAATTCAATGAATGATTAGTTCTAACTGTAGAAGTATGAAAAGTAGACCAATAATGGTTTGAAGTTCAATGAGAAAGTTAAGTTCTTTAAGAATTTTTGGACTGTCGATCTTAGTAGTGTCTTCTAAAATCTAACGAATTAAGACCGAATCGACTTGGTAAGTAGTTATGGTCACAACCACATTCAGGATATCTTCCTTAACGTGATGAACAAGATATTTCAGATATTTTCTCTGTAATGCATCTAACATAATTCTCATGAAGAGTTCCAAACAAGCAAGCAATACTCGAGCTTGGATCTTACTTATGCAAAAAAAGAAGGCGTTTTAAATCTGAATGTCATGGAAATATAGATCTTTTCAGATTCTAAATCCAAACGCTTTAATGGAAGCAGATACTCTGTGCTCGATGTGGGACTCAAAGCTTAATTCTGAGTAAAAGTGGACGCCATAGTTGCATCACAGCTAACCTGCATGCGATTAGATTGCATAAGTGAACAATATTTTATTACGTTTACAAGTAAATGACATTGTTTTACATTTATTATTATTAAGAAATAGTTTGTTCAAAGTAAACCATCGACTCACATCGTTTAGCTGCAGCTGAAATTTAACACAGTCATCGACCCAGTTAACAGCATTGTACAGTTTCCAGTTATCACTCAAAAATTATTATTCGCAATAAATTACACTATTAAGATCATTAACAAAGAGAGAAAAAAGTAACGGGCCTAAACTTGGCCCTTGCGGAACGCCAGACGATACTAAATAGACAAAAAGATCGAAACAAATTGACCATGGTGGGAGAATCCGTAATGACGGATCTACACGAACAAATGCCTTGGAGAAATCCGTGTAAACCACATCCACTTGGCAAAGAGAATACCAAAAAAATCTTATAGATTTGGAAAATGTAACGTTTCCTCTGGCATGCAATAAGGAAGACAAACATATTTTTTTAATGTAAAGGCAATCAGACAGAGGAAAAAAAACATATCCATCGTTACCAGACTGTGTGAATGTCTGTCAACAAAATAAGATTTTGATGAAATACAGTGGAATTAAGTAAAATATGCGCATTATTCAAACAGTGAGAATATTGACATGGAGTGCAGTGATAGTGATAACGATAATAATATTAATATCTTTACATTATAACTACGACGATTAGCCCAGAAGGGGCGGCATATTATTATTGAGCAGGCTGCATTTGCGCCCACGAACGACTTACGTTGGTAGACCCTAACCACCATTCAGTGCAGGAATGAGGGAAACCTAAAAAACCTCATTAATTAAGGTGGTCAAACGTCGACCAGTATCATCTCGCACATTGTCAAATCTTCTTCCACCCTATCATACCCGCACAGATGGTATCAGTCTTCTCCAAGTCCTAATGAATAATATAAATTTTTTATTCTCAGTTTACTGCCACTGGACAAAGGAAATTTTACCTTATAATACGTAAAGAACAGCGCAGAAAACTAAAAAAAGTTCTGTCTTAAGAGGTCACTGAGAAAAACTGTAAGCAATTATGCATGACACATTTTTCCTAACCATGCTGTATAGTGAACAATGAACCTTATTAAAGAGAACTTGTTTATGCATTTCAATTTTTTTACTTGATCAAAACCGCTTTTTTCTTGGGACGCATACAAGGCTACTAGCGTCGTGTTGTGTGTTCAACTGTAGGATATAAAACGATCGTTCTATTTGACAGCTCGGGCAATATCTCGCGCGAGCTGAAAGATTTCCACTATAATTTAACAGTTTATCTATCGGCGAGTTCTTCCAGCTTCCATTTAAACGAGTTTGCAACTAAGTTGCAACAGACTGTTGCGTGTAGTCCGCAATCCATTCAACAACAAAAGCGGATCCCTTTGAGACCAGCACGCGCTTAACGTCAAGACTGTTAAATACATACTATACAGGGTGTACATTTTTGACCCAGCAATTAGATAAACCGAAAATCTACTTGAACCAGACCAGGTTATTTGTGCCAGCCGATATTTATTTTATAAAATCTAAAGATATACCATATGCATTGTCGTGTGATGGGGTGTAGTATGTGTTGTGGTGAGTGAGACCAGAGTTTGTGGGGAAGTGGGGGTCCGCGAAGGGAGAAGGAAGAACAGAGTGGCTGGTCGAAGAAAAAGGAGTCTGGAGTCATAATTTTAATTCTATTAAACACTGGATTGCCAATTTATGCAAATTGGTACCAATAATTATAAACAATAGCTATTAACAATAGCATTGACCTCTCCGTAAATTTGTAGAGTTATTTTATAATGTCTGGCACTCTTGACAGTGTTGATTACGACTACAAAGGTTTGCCGTTTGTTTTTAAATACCGTTTTTAGGCACTTTTTCGCGAAATGGTCCAGGACAAACACCATTTAGATTAAAATAATACATTTTTTCTTCTGCACGTATTATTTCCCCATTGCCCGAATGGATGGCCAATCCTTTCCACCTGTGTTTCTTTAATGCGAAACGAGCGATTTGACGTTTAAAAGCCGGGAAACCTTCGTAAAGGGATTAGGGGCGTCTTAGGCGGCGCCGAGGAAAGAAAGAGGATTTCTTATTTTACGCCTCGAGACGTGTCGAGGGCATGCAAAGTGGCTGTGGGGGTGGGAGGGCGAGCCGTTTGAAAAACGGAGTGTAAAAACGGGGAGCAATCATGTCCCCGGTCCCTTTTATAAGGTTTGGCGGCCACGTTAAGGCGCGGCAATCGCTTTTTTTTCGGCGAGACGATTGAAAAACAGGCGCTGCAAGTGTCACCCACGCATTCGTTTGAATTTTGTACGATTACGTAGTAGATAAGTTTTCTATTCAGGAAAGTATTTTTTTTTTATTAAAACTGTTTTGTTTTTCTATTAATAGGTTATTTTTTCAGCCTCTGTATTGTCGAAATAGTATTTTTACGGTAACAATCAATTTTAAACATATTATGTATAAGACATAAGCAAATAACGGAAATGTTTTCTCATAGCATGGCAAATAGACAAATACAATCGTTTATTTACGATGTCCAATACTACGAAAATATTTAAATTTGGCAACGTCGCATCAGGTAGACACCGAGTTGATTTAGGAGCTGTGAATTAATCGAAGCTGCCAGCGATCGGTAACAGTCTGAAATGAGGTTTAAGTAATGATTTGAAATTATTTTTTTAGCGTAAATATGCGTTTAATTTTTTTTTCATATCTCATATTCGTATTATGCTTATTTTTCTCTATCTTCTTTTAAAATTAATAACACGGAATCCTGTGTTTAAATTGCACTGTATATTTACCTGACTGAATCAATTTTAGCATTCTCCCACTTCTATTTCGTAGACGTAGATTGAAAAAAATACCTAACGACGTGTTAACATGCAGGGTGAAATTTACATAAGTATAAATATTTTAACCAGCAGTACAGTTCACTGTGTGGAATACATAATTAGTAGTTTTTTTTACAAAAACATCAGAAATAAATAAGTTAAATTTTAAATAAACTTTGAGAATTTTCCATAGAAAACTTGTTGAGGATCACTGATCCGACTCCAATATTAAAATATCAACAAAACCTCTTCGTCGACCTCGCTGACTATCAATCCTAGAGGATGGGGCTGGTGCGTGACATTTCGCCTACTGCCCATGACACCTACCTGTTACCCGTGCCTATACATCAGCTTCTTCTTTGCATGCGATTGACACTGCTTTTAAATATTTTACTTTGCCTTCTTTATTTTTTAGCCGAATGGTAAAGTCAGATAGGAAGTTACAGTTTGGGTTAATATTATTGCGTAGCGTACTACCTACCCAATAAAACTTTACTTATTGCTAAAAACAACTATTTTTAAATTAGAATCAACCGCAATTGAATTTACGTTAAAAAATTATTTATCTTACAGACGATATGGTAACCTCGCCTTCGATAAATCATATGGTTTATTAGGTTACGTCAGTTGTCTATCTGGTCAGCGGACCTCAAAATGTGGGTATTTTTTTAATTAATATCCATAAATATTTGAAATTTCTAAAGTGACGTTCACTAGACTAACTCATATATATGATGTGATTCATCGACATATACAAATACTGCTCAAACAGAAAGAAGCCGTAGGACTCTGCGACTCCGGTCTTCTTTGGAGTAAATCATAAAAGGGGTAGAAACAGTGGCGCTACGCGAGTCGTAAGGGCCCGGGAGGGAAGGGGAGCGTGACGGCGGAACCTTTGAAACGATACACTTTCCACGGGCATTGTTTTTCCCGGACAAAACGGCTGGATGTGATGGGGTGTCGCGGCAACCGGATGATTACCTGCCACTCGCTTTTTTGCGGGGCCAGTAATTATTTTTGTAATTATCCGGGTGTCACGTGACGCATGAGCGGGGTTAAGGGAGAATTTTTGAATACAATCCTTCAACGTGTATAGAGGGTAAATGAAACTCAATTGCACCACTTCGATATCGAAGAGAGAGTAAGAAAGAGACACAAATTGGACGTAATCTATAAATGATAGAAAAAAAATATTTTGAATTTTATTTAGAGTATGACGTTTGTGACTTGATAATATTTTGAATAGAAATTGGTATATCGAAAAGTTGAATCTTTACATAATATTTTATATATATCTTTACATAATAAATTTCGAAAATATTAGACAACGCCGATTCTGTGTTAATTTATCCAAGATGTAAACAACCACTATCTAGCGTACTGCGTTTAGAATTCCTTAAAAACAACCATAAATCACTCTTGAACTAGTCATAGACCATCTGTGCAGTACGGTTAATAACCGTTGTTTGGATTAAAGAACTACTAGAACTTTTTTGTATGTAATTTTTTTAGATCACGACTGTGTCCGTACCAATGGAGGTCAGTTTCAATATTTTCTGTTAGATTGGTAGAATAATGTTATTACCAAAAATCAAAATCTCTTGCCATTTGGTAACACCCACCTGCTATGGTGAAACTACACGAGCTATTTGTTATTTTTTTTATACAGAATTGAACAGAAAAATCTTTCAAAATACGTGTTTTAAATTTAACTGCAGATGTAAATATTGATACCACATAAACTTACAAGTGTTACATATAAGATTGTTCACTTTTAATAAGTATATGAAAACAATTGTTAAAATGTGGGGTTAGAAAAATAGTGTGTATCCTACAAACGCTTTTTAAAAATTATTATTTTATTTGAGGATAATTTAAATAGTAAAAGTGGATAAACAAAACATCAATAATTTTATTTCCGATAAACCCACGCGTTCTATTTTTCACGATTTTTGTACCTAAAAATCACCTCAAATTTGATCATTTTACGGCGAGAAATACGGTGACCTTAAAGAATTTCTGTGTGCAGAAACACGAAACATATTTTTAATTGCACCAGTCAGGATTTCGTTTAGTAGAACCCTTGTTTATATATTATAATATAGTTAGTATAGGAGTAAAAATGATAGATGGCGATATTCTTTTAACATGCAAGTCACCCTTGTCTATAGTGTAAATAAAGATGACATGAATTTCAGTACTTAGAAAGCACCACAAATTTGATCATTTTACGGCGAGAAATACGGCGACCTTAAAGAATTTCTATGTGTGCAGAAACACGAAGCATATTTTTAATTGCATATTTTAACCAGACAGGATTTCGTTTAGTAGAACTCTTGTTTGTATATTATTATAATATAATTATAATATTAGTTAGTATAGGAGTAAAAATGATAGATGGCGATATTCTTTTAACATCCAAGTCACCCTTGTCTATAGTGTAAATAAAGATGACATGAATTTCAGTACGTAGAAAACACCACAAATGTAATCATTTTACGGCGAAAAATACGGCTATCTGACAGTGGCCACGAATTGAACGATATACGTTCAAGCAGAGAACTATATTACTATTATAGGCAGCGGCCGACATTGTGCACAGTGACTAATCACTATTACTATTAAGCGTATAATAATTTTATAAGAGATTACACATTATTTACCTCATTATTACTGTGCCGCTTTCTTTGCACAACGATACATAATATATTCACATTTACGGTACCACGATAAAGACTCAGGCAAACTGAAGCCCGATGTATCCTCTTTCTCTGTTTATTGCATTGTGGAAAACTATATTTTGGTGTATGTAAACCGTGAGCGTTAGTACATGGATTTGCTGAGGTTAGAACGCTATTAGTATATGCGTACGTTGGGGGATTTTCTCCTATTCGCGGGGTGTTATTTATATAGTTATATTAAATTATAAAAATAAATTATTACAACCGTGAAGTTAACAAATAACAGTTAAAAATGGATCAAAGTGCAAGTTCTAGTAAAAGGTCTGTTAATAATCGACAACCTATGTAACGGACAATTGATAATAATAAAAAACGTATACGAAGGAATTCGAGCGCGAAACTCTTAACATAAGTGTTAGTGAAGCTGTTGATATGTGTAGTTCGTCAACACAAGTGTCAGTTTCTAGTGTATATCGTGCTATAAAAAAGAGTGTGGAAGTAAATCCAAAGAAGAAAAAAATAGAAACACGAGGAAGGAAAAAAACAGAAGTCGATAATGACGTAAAATACGCCATTCGCAGGAAAATTCATGGATTCTTCTTCAGAAATGAAATACCGACGATAAAAAATTCAAGCTAGGATAGCTGAAGATGAGGACATGCCTCAATTATCTGATAAAGTTCTTAGAATAACAGTGCATGACATGAACTTTCGGTTTTTAAAACGAAATCGTAAAAGTATGCTCGTTGAAAAAGATGAAATTGTAGTATGGCGAAGAAATATTTAGAAAAACTAAGAGAATTTCGTGCATCGGACAAAAATATATATTACATGGGTAAACGAAGGTTATACGGTATCAAAAGTTTGGCAGGATGGTAACGTTCGAAGTAAAAGAAAAGCATTTTTAGATGGATTTTCTACAGGATTAAAGGCGCCTTCTGGAAAAGGACGTAGGTTAATAATAACACATATTGGAAGCGGTTCGGTATTTTTAGAAAATGGTTTGCATGTTTTTGAATCACGTACGACGGGAGATTACCATGAATATATGAACTGTGAACTATTTGAAAAATGGTTTGAATCTATTTTATCATATGTAGAACCAGGAGCAGTTGTTGTAATGGATAACGCAAGTTATCATAGCAGAAGAGTCGAAAAGTTATAGTTATTTTAATAGATAGCGAACATATAGTGATAGTGAAGTTTGTTATGATTGTGACGTAATGCGTACTAATTTAGTGATAATGATAATATTCGTGTAAAACAATTACCTATATGAAATGTATAAATAGTCAACATTTTATGGCGGCATGAGCCGGGTGGTGGTGGGTCATCGACGCACAAGAGGGCATCGTTTTATAGGATATATTTACAATGTTGGTAAGAATATTTTCAGTTTTCTCTTGATAAAGTTTCTAAATTAACTTAGGTACACCGATATACAAGATAAAAACCTTAAATTTTGAAATATTCTTATTATTTTTATCATCTAACGCCTCGAAATTGGTATAATCCGTTATATCACTGATTCTACTCTAAAAATAATGGACATTATGTAATGTAATTATTTTTGTATATTTTTTATATCTGATCGCATTCAAATTTAGTACGCCTATGAAATGTTGCTCCCCGCACGCTTCACCCGTCGCGCTTGTCCACAAACTAGCGATTAGCCACTGTCCACAATTTCGGCCGCTGCCTATAGTTCCGAGACACAGCATGCCAGCTTACAAATACATACCGACACGTGCCTTTTTCACGCTGCGCGGCCACCATTCCGCCAGGAGAACCGTCTCCGGCGACCTGGCCGGTTAATAATAACAAGGAAAAAGGGCCGTCGTATGGAACGCGCCGCGATAAATAAACACACGATCAGAAAACGCATTACGATTCCCAATTATACGGGAAACACAACATATCGGAGGAGCGGCATTTCAATATCAAAGGCGGCCGCGCGCGCGCATGCCCGCCGCCGCCGGCGGACCAATGGCTCCGGTCGATGCGGCTCCGGTCTCCGGGGCCCGCCCATGTGTAGATGAAGTTATCGCCGACGCCGGCGACGACGTCTTTTGATCTTGCCACGGAAAACTCCATGTCTGTTCTCTCCGGGAAGCGAGCGCGACGAGGATCCCGCGGGATTGGACCCGATATCGGTAATTATGCAAATGGTAGATGTAAAAACGCAACGGAAAAATTATAATTCACTTTTAGACAAGAAGAAAAAAAGTCGTAATTTATTAAATAGTCTGGATAGTATCTCCAGGGAATTACATACCATCATAAAAAATATCTTATTTATCATTTTGTAACTTAACTACCGTCGCATTTTCTTGCCGTGAAATGATCCAATGTCTTTAGTTACCTACCGAAATTTCGAAAAAAAAAAAAACAAAAACACACAAATACAGTTACACAACAATAAAATTATTGTGAATTATTGACCGTAATATTTTTATGTGATGTTAATGCTTAGCGGGTGAAATTCGCATGAGGTTACGCGCTGACTTTAAATTCATTAATTTGAGAATTATGAAAGTTTCGAAGAATATTAATGTTTAAAAAACTTTCTCCAACCCGAGTCGATATTTTATTTAATATACAGGGTGATTCATAGTAAAGTTACATTTTTTTAAATGGAACCCCCTGTATATTATTGCATATTTGGATTCTTCGGTTAATTCTAGTGTGACTTCATGTACCATACTTGATGCCTAAAACGTTTCCTATAGTTTTTGAGATATTTTATTCAAATTTTTATCATACATTACCTATGATAGTCCGAGATGTTTAAAAGATTTGAAAACGTACAGAGTGATATTTTTTCGGGAGGTCAGGCCTCATTTTATCGTCCAGAAGTTTTTCTAAAGAATGGATTAACACCAAGCTGGAGATGCTAGATCTAAAATATTATGTTAGAACTATCATGCCTTATACGAATGTCGCTGATTTAAGAAATATAGGGTGTTCAAGGTTTAAATTTTATTCTGAAATTTCTCAATAATTGAGTAAGTTTTGATAACATGACTGAAAATTGGTGGTGTTGGGTTTTTTGATGTGAGAATTACGCATTTGAAGCTTATTTTGACGTTGCCCCTAGTGGGCGCTAGTTTCACCGTATTATTTAGGTAAATCAAAATATATCTCGTTATCTGTTGAGCTATGCTTAAAAAAAAGTTAAAAATATAAAAGAACGTTCAACTTAATCGGTTTCTGAGTTAGTTGCATTTAAAAGTTTCAAGGTATTTTGTGGTGATTTTCTTTCAGGCGCTGATATCGCTATCTCTTTTCTTAGTAGGCTTGTATAACAGCGACATTCTTATAAGGCATGATCAGTACAAACATAATATTTTGGTCTCTGTATGTTCGTACCTAAAACTTAGTATTTTGCTCGTGCTATTTGTTCGTGTTTTGTTGGGATATGTTCGTGTTTTTTAAGATTTGTTCGCGTTGTTTTGTTGGGATGTGTTCGTGTTTTGTTGGGATTTGTTCGTGTTTTGTTGGGAATTGTTCGAGTTTTGCTGAAATTTATTTGTGTTCTGCTGCTTCTGATATTTCTTCGATAGACTTGAAAATACCCAGATGTCATGAAATAACATTCCTGTTATTTGCTGAGCCTTAAATAATTCAGTTATTAAATGATTAAAATTATTTGTGTTTCTTAAAAACGCTATACTACGAAAAAAAATGTTTGCTTACAATTTACACAATTTACTTTCTAAATGCCCTGTATACATTCCGGTAGCTGAATAAAAAATTTTAATTGATTCTTTACAACTTTATATTTTATTTTTTTCGATGAACTTAAAGCTACCTACTTATGCATTTCCAATTATTAAATATCGATGTCTATTTAACACAATAACACTTAATAATATAACAAACCGTATAGATATTTGTGGGGGCGTGGTCAAACAGAAATTTTAAATAATATTTTTGGGATCGTTTTTCCACGAAATTGACTATGGCAAACGTCATTTCGATTAAAATAATATAATTAAAATAATATAATTCTTTTTTCTGCACATATTTGGAAAAAAATCATGCAAATTCCCCATGATGAAATCAATGAAATTACCTTTTAAATGCATAAGTTATTAACCGTTTCCAGTATTCTAGCACCTTATCTTTTTGCTGTTACGTTCGTAGTGTGCATATGCGTTTTTTTCGATCCGGATCAGGAGGAGGCCGTGCAATTGATAGCGCAAACGAACACATGTCAATCGGGGCGATCCGCGATGAGAGCGGGAGATAAGGGCGCGCGCAAATAGCATTATGAATAAACGAAAGCCCCCATCGATGGACACGGCATAATGCCGTAACCTTATGTCAACAGGGGACACGGAAAACACGGCGTATTGTGAATCACAATGGACGGTCCTCGACGCAATAATAAAAGTTGCACGACGTGCTTTTAGCGGGATGAGAGACGACGGCGAGGGGAATGCGGACGGGATCTGCGGGGGAGATAGGCCGACGGTCAGCCTCGAATCTAGATCTCAAGTAATGACGGATATATTAAATACACAGAATGTAGGAAACAATCATTATACATGGTATGTTGCGCTTGGAATTCCTTAAAAACAAAATTAAAACATTCTAGAACTCGTCACAAATCTCTGGATCGTCTGGATTAAAAAAAACCATTGATTTTTTCGTACATTCATATTTAGGTCACTCGAGTTTATATTGTCATAATGTCATATTGTCATTTATATGTATGTATAAAGCTAAAATTTGGGAGAATTTAACCTTTTTCTGTAAGAATGGTAGTTGTACTTCATTTTGCGTCTCGTTTTTTAGTGGAATTACAGTTACTATTATTTTGCGTCTACTGTTTAAAAGAATCAGCTTTAGAGTTTAACAAAATTCACTACCGAATTAAAAAAATAAAAATTATGTATTTTTCAAGCCCTATTTTAGTTAATTTGTGTTTTTTTTTTCTTGAAAATCGTCTAAAACTCTCGCCATTTTGCAACACCCACTTGCTTATGCAAGTAATCTACCAACCAAAACAAGCAAATTTTAGATGAAAACACTTATAACCGCTGCATCTAGGACCGTATTAGACAATTTTTCCTGCTAATATTGGATTTTTAATTTACATGGAAATGTATATGAATATCTTACCATTTTTATACTTTATAAATGCCACATATATATACAAAGTGTTAGAAGTTTGACTGCCATTAATTTAACAGGCGATAGCATACACCAAAATGAACAAAATAAATCTTATATGACATGGGTCCTAAACCTAATCATTTTCTACAAAAAAAAATTAACAAATCTTCAGTTTGATGTGTAAAAATTCGGTTAATTAAGGGTTCTCACCATAATGTTCTGCTTTAAATGACCATACAATGTTTACCCCTTCTTTCAATTTATTTATGTTTCGTTTCAATTATATAAAAAACAATAAAAAATTATACCAAAAAACTATTTTTTCGTTAATCAATAAAATTCGACATAGTCGATATCGCGGAATGTGGCAACAGTGCGAGAAGTACAGGTCAGTTGGTATCTGAACTACGAAATGTCTGTCGCTTCTCGAAATTCTTTTACGTACCACTATTTTCTTAATTTTCGGTAAGTACTTTTTTTGTACAATCGTTTGCAATAATAATGACACTCTCTTAAAACAGTTTTTGAACTTCTGGAAGTTCTGAACAGAAATTTCATTGAATCTCTCTTGGTAAGTGAAACAACTAATAACAAATGTTACAAATTTAAAGCAGATTTCAATATGAATACGTCAGAAGTTCAAAAGAAATCGCAAAATTCATTTTAGTGAGTGTCATTAATATTGCAAACGATAGTACATAAGTTATGATTATTTCTGCTACGTAAGTCTTATTACTTATTTTTCAAATTCCTATTAAGTTATGTTACTGTTTTAAACGTTTAAAAGTCATAAATTTTCACAATGGTTATCTTTGGATTTTTTGTCATTTCTTAAAGACAAGCCGACAAGTGGTAGGCAACCCACAAACCGCTCGCCTAGCGTATATTCGCACTGTTGCCACATTATGACAAAATTCCTTAATATAACAACTCCACTTATTTTAAGAACGACTTGAGTTATGCCTTTACACTACATATTTAAGTTTTTTATTCATTTATGCTTTATCTATCTCATATTGAAGAAGGGGCGGTCAAACCCCTCTAACATCTTATATATACAGTAAAAGGACAGCCCATTGCTTTTGCTAAGAGAAACAAAGTATGTCGATAAGACATCTATCTGTATGTACGATAGATAACGACAGTCGTAGGAGATAAAATATCTTCAGTCGGTGGTGGTGGTAGTCAAGAGGGGTTTACATGCACCCACCCACCTTGTGGGAATGTGTACTCCCACCTGCTGTAATCTTTGATTTGTTTAAATGAGTAACAGAGATGACGAATTATTATAACAGAGCAGAGAGATCCAAGGTTCGGAAAATTTATAAATGTTATTTTCTATGTCTAACTGTGAGAACACATGATGAGTTTATTCATTTGTTTTATATTATTGACAAAAGGGAAGATTTAAACTTTCCGAATCTGTATAAACTACAATAAAAATTTCGAACAAAAACAAAACAAAAGTTATGCCTACATCTCGGAAATGTGATATTCAATTGTTTTTGTGATATATACTTGTAAAGAATATTTCCCTACACCTTCTTTCGTCTCCGAATAATAACGGGGAAAGAGGAGGAAGTTGAGATCCTGTACATTCATTTGAACTTAAAATAATGGCGACGCTGCCAAATCTACGTGTCTTCAGGTAACTCTACGAAATATGTGATTCAAGATTATAATACCTACAAAAGTTATAAGTATTATGATAAACACCCGGCGCATTTAGCAATAAATCATAACCTCTCGAACGAAGCACCTCGATAAGCAATAATAATAATAATAGAGGTACCAGTCTGGGACCCCTTTTGGAACCCATGCTAAACACTGTAATTTGCTCCCAGGACTAAGTGGTCGCGAAGATCGCTTATCTGCAGGCCCTAAAAGCGCCAATTTGCGATTTTTTAGCGGGCCCCGCGTCGGAGGGGGCTCGCATTGTGTCCGGGAGATTATCGGCGATGATCCAGCCTGCGTCTGAAATGTTCCGGTGGCTCGACGCAATCTGGCCCGCAATGGAGACATGTAATTTGGCCAATAATTGCCGGAGGGGTGAGCCGGGTCACAGAGACATGCATTTATGCGAGTATATATTAATTACGGGGGTGTATAGGCCATCGGCTCGACCGAAAAATGGAAAACTCAAAAAGGTTAGGAATGTACTAAATGTAGTGTACTAATATTTCAGAGTTCTATTAGTTTAGAGTAATAAAGATTATTTTATAAGAGACCAAAAATTAAACCCGGCCCTGTCCTATATTCCTGTATACAGGGCGTCACAATTTCGCTGTAATTGCAGGGTATTCCCAATATTCACAATACTAGGCTATATTTTCGAGAAACTGTAGATGTCGTAATTAAAATATTTATTGCAGTGAAATGGAAAAACGGTTGCTGCAACCGGGATTCGAACCTGGAACCACTTTAATGGCGACTGCTCTCCCAACTGAGCTACTACGGTTCACTTTTCCGCTATACTAATCTGATGATATTACACATAATTTACTACAGTATATACTTCTTCGTTTTTGAGATACAGGGCGGAATTAAAAAAAACTTCTAGTAAAGGCATTTTTCATATCTTAAAGAATATCGGAATGGTAAAAACTTTTTCTGATAATTTTCTTTTACGTAGAGTTCAGTGATACACCCTATATATTTTTCTGCAATTCAGTTGCAGTAATTTTTTCCTTGATAATGAATGATATATAATAGTTGCTAATTTGTTTTGAAAATTGTGTGTGTATCATTTTGAGAGTAAAAGTTCTTATAAGTATGGGCGCTAAAACGCTTCATTTCTGAGATACAGGGCGTTAAATTTTGTATTTATTTATTAATTTTTCGAAACGAAAAAATCGCTAACAAAATAAAATCGTCATGTTGCGGCAAAAGACTTCGCATTTAAAACCAAATCTATGGAAATAAGTATAGTAGTTTTTGCAAATGGTTTAGAAACGCACGAAATGCACGTGCAGCAATCTCGACATTATGAGACCGCTAACGAGGTTCTAAACAGCATCAGTCGCGGCTAAGCTTTTGCCCAGACACCACTGAAGAAGCAGACAATGAAGAGCGACGAAACGTTTGGAAGCATGGGATGCGACCAAATACAGCGGCGACTACACGACGTTCTTCGGAGGAGCACCCTTATCCGTGAACGGTTCCGACCGTAGCAGTCGTATACCAACAACAGGAGCCGAAATCAATATATGGGCGGTCCCAGAAATACCGATAGCGGAGCTGTCCCCTACAGAGCCTAGTCCGAGGACAACCAGGGCAGATTAAAGAATCCCAGCTAAAGCTGGGGATGTGCACTTTAATTCTGTTACTGGCAGTGACCAGTCACAGTATAACAATCCGGAAAAGCACTATATATCAAATAAAAGCACCGGTCGTGAAAGCCAAAAAACCACAATAAATAAGTAAATAAAATTCAATACGGTGTATCTCGGAAAGAACGAAAAAAACCGAAGCGATTTACGACTTATATTTATAGGTATTTTTAGTCTCAAAATGAGGTCCTCTAAAGACTCTTGAAGTGCTGTTATATAAAAGTGAGACAACCTGTATATTTCAAATATTTAAAGCTCACCAAATAAATTAAATTGACAGATTTATTGTATCATTCTCCACATTCGAATGCTGAATGAAGTTTTGCTTGATTTATTTGTAAAGTATACACTTGACAACGTCGCACCGTTTTACGATACCATGTCCAGAGATTGAAAATCTACAATTTTTCTTAGCTAAAACTAAGTATTAAAGGAAAGTGTTAAAGAAATATTGGACTTGCAAGTTTAAACAAATACTTTTCAAATAGTGATACATGTTTCTCTATTATTTTCTGATATATTTTTTAAGACAAAATTGCAAACATAATCGAACCCACTGTGAAATATTTTGCTGTTTTAAAAATTTTGAGATGTTACTTTTTCACGGGCAATTTCAACAATTTTTGAGTTGTTACCAATGATAAGAAAAATTGAGCAAGAAAAAGAAGAAACCGTCAAGTAAATCACTTTATGTAACGAATATTTTTCTGATAACAGATCATTTTTTTATTCAAGCAATTGTTTTTTCATTTCATTTTCCAAAATTCCCAAAATTTTTGTTTGATTTTAGGAGCATCACGATATAAATTTTAATGCAAGTGAACCAAAGTGACCAAATATGATGAAGTTCAGAAGGCAGGTTGAATTTTTATTAACTTTTTTCAAAGTGGTTTCACATGGAAAAAAACTGTTAAAAATACGAGTCAAATTATTAATTCAACAAATAAAAGTAACGCCAGGGCCACTTTTTATCACTTGAGATTCCAAAAACAATATCCATCGACCTTACCTTACACAAAAAAAAAAAAATAATAAATTATTAACATTTGTATCTATCTAACTCTAAAAATGGCTAAGACAACAAGGCAATTTACTCAGTGACATGTTAATGTCAGTATTAATTTCCCCCTTCGTTTTTTTAAAGAAGTCTCAATAGCTTCTTTATAAGAAACAAACAGAAATACCAAAATTAAAGGCAAGAGAAAAAAACATCACAATTGATTATTTTTAACAATCTTATAGCTAACTTTTTTATATTTTCTAACATTTACTTTTATTTTTTTTCTATATTATATTATTTTCTCTACGTTGATTGGCTTATTAACTTCCCTCGGCTTTCTTTTTAATTTTCAAATTTATTTATTACATTTTCTGTTTTTTTTTTCAATGTTTTTTTTCAAATTTCTTAGAGGGGAACATAGGGACACTTTACGCCAAGGGGTTCATAGTTATACAATAGAGATGACGAAGGATTTCTTATATCTATAGTTAATAACAATTTTTTCTAAATAATAAATCTAAAATGTTCAAATTTGTATTTTTATTGGTAATATTTATTTTTTTTTAACTAACAGAAACGTCTCATGATTCGTAGTACAAAAATCACAGTCAGCCATGAAGTTTTCGCAATAAAGCCTAAAAATAAAAACAGTCAAATCATTTTATTATGCATAACCGATACGATTAGATATTTTAACAATAATTATTAAAACTTTTATTGCTTTGCCATTGCTCTATTTTATGGATTCG
Organism: Monochamus alternatus; assembly: GCA_037114965.1. NCBI lineage: Eukaryota > Metazoa > Arthropoda > Insecta > Coleoptera > Cerambycidae > Monochamus > Monochamus alternatus. Next base: position 3,033,833 of record CM073426.1, on the reverse strand, counting down.
TCGGTATCTACAAAGAGACCGCCTTCAATATCAACGCTTAGATTTGTTTATTTACAGACTAATCTCTAGAATATATAAACCAATTCGTGTCATTTCTATCACAATTGTTAGTCACTGCGTTGTTTTGCAACAAATTTTACAACTCAACTGAATACTATGTCATCGATAGCTGATAGTGGTTCTGTTTACAATAGAGTGCAAGTGATTATATCAGCGCTTCTCAAAATTTTGTTATATATGTCTACTCTCTATATACGTATTATTTTTTATATACAGGGTGAGACAGTCATAATGTCATTAATTTTAAGAGGAGATAGGGAATAATGAGTATAATGCGAATACACGATTAAAAAAAATCTAAATGCATATTTACGCCAAAAAAAAAATATTTTCAAATCATTATTTAAACCCCCTTTTCAGACTGTCACTGATCGCTCACAGCCTTGGTCATTTACAGCTCACAGTTCAACTCGATGTCGACGTGTTGCTAAGTTGAAATATTTTTCTAGTACATACCTACCTAGGTTTTAGACATCACAAATAAACGGTTGTACTGACTATGTTAGTATATCATTTTTTCTTGCTCAGTTCAATTTCAGCCAATAATAATTTAAAATGTTAATATTCAATGAAATCAAATAATAATAATCAAATAATTCTGTTAAAAATTGCAAGTAACGCGGTCCACTCAGGTTTTCTGGTAGAAAGTACGGTCCAATCAAACGATACCCGTACACTCCTACCCGTGCGTTGACAACAAATCGCCTCTGAAAGTTAAACCGACAAGTAGCCTGTGGATTTTCCTCTGAGCAAATGTAGCTGTTATGACTGCAAAGAAATTAGCTGTTACATTGAAATCACAAAACTTCAACGTATCTAATAATAAACTGAGTAATAAACCATTTACGTACATTACATAAAAAACGTATACCCAATAGGTAAATTATTAAGAGAAGCTGAAAAGTGTTTGGTGTTTATATACTAAGTAATGAAAAAACCAACGTATTGTCGACAGAAAACTGTCCAAGACCGAAATGGCACGCTTCTGAACTGATTCTCATAAGTTATCGAGTGAATCTTGATCTACCGTATTATTAGGTCAATAATCTAGTTACCTAGTTTTTGTACTGTTATTTAAGTACAAGGAGTAAAATTATTTTTATTTGTTAATAAAAACAAATGTAGATAATAAATAAATGTTTTCAAATGTTAGGTTATTACAGTTTAATAATTTTCATATTACGTTTTCACTATGTTTTACAAATAAATATAATTTTTTTTTGTAGTTATGTACATCTAGCCTAGAAATTTATTGTTTTTTAAGTAGTATGGTACCTACTAACCTGTTTAAAATCGAGTAAAACTGCACTCATCCGTCCATAGCACTTTATTAATAAAACGTAACAGCGGCATTCGCATTTCGTAAACATTCTCCGTATAACACTACCATATTCCACAATATTCGGAATTTGTAAAATTAGGCATTGTGAATTTACGACGAATACGCGAGACCGAAATAAACAAACTACTGCTTGCTGGTTGTATTCTCTCCATCTCCCCTCCATATGTGTGGCGTGATCTACAAATTTGGGGGAAAAATGCGGGAAATGCAGAAAGTGCTAAATGGGGGTAAATTTGAATAACACGCTAAAGTGTTGAAGTGTAAACATGATGTGGCAACGATGTTTAATCCGGCGATTGTCGTATGGGTGCGTCATCAGAAAGCTCGTAGCGCACCAGGAGCGTCGTGTTACCGATTTCTATAGGGTGATTTGTTTATTTTTTAAAGATCGAATACATTTTTTTTTTTCATTTTTTGCCTTTATTAGGGCTCCCAAATGGGTTAAATGGAATAGGTGGTTAAATCATAATGACATTATGATTGACTCACCCTGTATAATTCTGACAGTACTTTTTCAAACAACCAATTTTTATTGTTTATCAGGTTGCTGTGGTTATTATAGTCACCGAGCCTAAACCATCTTGATCCAAACATGGTTCAAACGACCTTAAATATAAATTAAATTGCTGTACACAACACAATTGCCTCATTTTATTGTATTGCATTGATCTGGTAACAGTGCTTTACACTTCAGATAATAATTTGCCTTTAGAATTGTAACCTTACATTCTGGTGTGTTATTTCACATTATTAACCCAGGTAATAAATAACCAACAATCCACCGCGTAATATTACAAATAACTGTTATCAGTGTAGACATTTCGTTTCTACATACGATCTCAATGCCACCTCCGAAGAAAAACCCTAGCGAACGCACAATACACTCGCATCCGGCGTTAGAGGACCAAAAGTTAATTTCGTCGCCGTGGTGCCCCATGAATTTTCATGAAATTCTCGCGTTTACCGGAGGGTTCGCGAGGACCCCGTCGCCGGCTGGATTTAGGGGATACCTGGCCTAGCGCCGAGAATACCTAATTCCGCAGCTCATCTGGACGCTTCTCCGGGCTCATCAAGCGCCGAATTTGCATTTTGAACGGGCGCGGGTTTCTTTTTGCTCTCGCGCGCTCTCCCGCCGGATGCAAATGGCCGCCGTAATGAAGCGTGGGCGGCGAGGGACGGGGGAAGGCTGTGCCATGGGCGTCCCCTGATACATTCTCCAGAAGGTAATGTATAAAAATGTTCTACCCTTGTCTATATATAATATAATAATAATAACCACTATTAATAATTCTTTATTCATAGCACAAATCAATAGACAATTAATAAATAATTGAAGTATATACATATTAAAAAGAACAATTCACCTTGCAGTAGGAAAATCATATCATCCTGTAATGTATAAAAACAGTTTCCGACAAGGAAGGAAAGTAGTTCTTTTTTAAATAACCTAATATTTGCATTGTTTTAATACTCACGGGTAATCTATTAAAAATTGTTTCACATAAGTAAAGCGGCCTCTTCTGGTATATTGTTAGGTTATGATTTACATTAATTATGAAAAATTCAGGATGATTTTTAACAAATACCACTGCTTCATATACAAGGCAAAGAAAAAAATGTATTTTGCAGAAATGATGGTCGACAAGATTTTAAAGGATTGAGAGATAGGATTAGTCTTATAATTTTCTTTTAACAAATGAAAATTCTAGGAAATTCAGAACTAGTACCCTAGTATAGTTAGTCAATCAGGCAAACTTAGAAGCAAAAATGACAGATGGCGATACTCTTTTCCATGACATTCTTATTTACACTATAGACAAAAGTGAATTGGATTTTAAAAGAATATCGCTATCTATCATTTTTATTCCTAAGGTTGACTATCTAGAGTTCTACTAAATGAAATCCTGACTGGTTAAAATTTGCGATTAAAAATGTGTTTCGTATTCCACAATCAGAAATTCTTTAACTGATTTTCACACAAAGTTGTGTATCTTTTTAAACAATTAGAAAATGTGCTTAAGCAGGTGTGGTGTTAACATAAACATTGATAATAATGAAAGAAAGGACCGTCTTAAGTTTTCGGTTAGACCTAAATATCACTTTTACAGTAGTGAATGACTGATGGACTATCTATAAGAAATCACGAAAGGTGTATATGTGTTTTAAATTAAGTTATTGAATAGTGGGACTAGACAATTGTAGTTTTAGTGACCTGTGTTGTGTGAATTATTACGTGAGCTATCATTGAATCTTGACATGCTTATCATTTGTATGCTCAGCAAGATATGACGTAGGTTTTTAACAACTAAAAAGAAGAGCAAAAAAAAAAAGAAACAATGCCATTGAATTTATACGGTTTCTGAATACTATGCATGCGTTTAAGATGCAAAACAACGATTTTCTCAATCAAGGAGTTAATAATGCGAAAATACTGCAATTACAAACATACATTTTCAAATCAGTGGTTTTTTTTCTATTGAAAACAAAACGAGTTATAATTATTTTCCATCTCAGCTCCTCCGTCGGCGCCGCTGGCCAGACAAAGCCCGACGGGCCGCTCGTCAAAGAGATAAAAATAATTTCGTTGTCGGCAGGCCTTGCCTGCCGCTCCGCTAGAAGAAGGAATCGCAAATGGCCCTCCGCGCGCCCTTTTGGCGTTCGTTCCTTGCCGTTTTCCTCCTCTCGGAAATGTTTTCTCTCCGGCTGATTTGAGAATTTAATTAGGAGAGGCGAGCGCGCCTTTGTAGATATTCGCGACTGCTATAATAGTAGCGGCGCAGGAAGCTTAATTTAAATTTTTGAAAAGGCTGGGGGCGACACAAGAACCTTGCCGCGTTTTTTAAACCGGAAGAATCAAGATTTGGACACTCACGGACATTTTTACAAGAAATCATGAAATTTGAAAGTTAAACTACATAATAATAGTTGATACATACTTAAAAATTAATAAAAAAAATGAAACTGAAAAAAAGAACATTCCTGACAATGTTACTGTATCGGGATTAGAAATTTATAATCCCGATATGCTGTCGACAATGTCGATAAATTATGAAAAAATTAATATTATTTGAAGTTTTATTTATTTATTTTAAAGAACAGAATAGTAAATATAAAAAAACTTTATATTATAATTAATATGAATAATCTTATACAGGGTGTTCTGAAAAACACTAGCATAAATTCAGGACTTGATAGATTTAAAAAAAAATACAGTTTGTTCCTATGAACACTGAGCTAGTTTAGGTCCTATCTTCCACAAAATTATACCGAATGAACTGAAATTTTATTATGTGTTATTAATTTTTGGTTATATCATACAGGGCGTTCACTGCAGTAATGCGCGGGAACATTTTAGGTCCTAACTTTTTTGAGGTTAATCCTTTTGCCCCTTTGCTTTGCTGTTATGGTAAATTTTATTTTAAACAAAAAAGTGCTCTTGTAAGAAGTGCTAAAATTTGTCCGTTTTCGAGAAAAGCCAAGCAAGCAAGCGCGCCAAAGTCAAGCAGCTAGTCTTCCAAATTGTGTTTTTTTATTTCAAGTAGGCTTTGACACCTAGTTGCTATTACTAGTAGTTTCATTAATAAAAGTCAAAATCAAAGTTATTCTTTTAATAGTAATGATAAAAAGCAATGGTTAATTAATTTCTGGAAAATTTTAACGAATACTGAATACATATGCTAAAAGAAATACAACAAGAATAACTAATTATTATTAACAGAAAATTAAAATTTAAGGAAAATAAAATCAGAATAAGTTTTTGAAATGTCCTCCGTTTTAACAAATACAACAATTAGAGAACCTGGCTGCAAAATAGTTAGTTGCACATAATGCCTTTTCTTATCTAAAAAGTTTGACCGTAAAAATTTTTTAACCACTCTGTACATTCGCAAACTACATGATTAATACTAAACTGGCTTTTTCTGATCTCTAGTATTGCTTAAATAACGCCTCGAATTTTCTACGCAGTTCCAGAGTGTAGGATCGTTTTATCCAGTCGAATCTCATCACAACTAACGTACATCGGATAAGAAAAAAACTAACAAAAATATTGGTTACATCTATTTCTGTTTTTTTTTTTTTTCAACTAAAAATAAGTAAATATGCAACATTTCATTAGCTCAAAAATGTCAACGAGTCTAAATATGACATACATTTTTTATCTCTTTTCAGATTTTAATAATAAACAATCACAAAATGTGTCTTTGACAATGAACATTAATCACATATATAACTATTTTGCTAAGCGTTTTCCACGTTCACAGGTAATCTTTTGCATAATGTGACATTTCCTGTTTCACTTTAGCATTTCAAAATATAACAGACCGCATGTTCGAGTCCTTATTCTGCGACACCTTCAACTTGGCGTTGATTTGTACGCCTTTAGCAATTGTTTTCAGATGCCAAAATGGCATACAAACGACAGTACCACCGGAAACGCAACCTACGTCGCGAATTCCCACGACGGACGTCGTCCGCGTATCACGTCCACCGCACTTTTACTGCCGGTTTTAATGTCCCGGTCATTTAACAACTCAATTTACATACCGTCATTATTAAATATTAATAATACTACCTATAGTATTCTATTAACACCTCCGTTTATGGCTGTTTAATGATCGGACTGAGGCTAACAATTACCATTGTTTAAAGGCCGTCAAACATTTTTAATTGGTTGAGATATTAGCGGCAGGTGCGCCATATACAGAGCGTCAAATTTGTAGAACACGTAAAGGGTCTAACCGTGTCGTCCTGCAGACCTAATGCCTATGGATTGCTTTAAAAATTGTGTTAGTTACACTTCTTGTTCATCATACAGCGTGTTTGTATAAGGTGATTTAAGTTAATAGCTTTTTAAAAACTAATAGAATGCTGTGTCAAAATGACTAATAATTTTCTCTTTCCCCAGAAAAAATGTAAAAGAAAGAACCGGGCCTGTGCCACTCAGAACGCCCTGTACATTTAACACAAAAATCAATCAGAGATTCATGTGTATCATTAAAAAAAAAACCTTTTTGTACAATAATTGGATAGTTAAGTACTAGTAGATTTTTGAGATAAAGATTAGATTAAAGATTTATTGATAACTTGATCGATATAAGACACAGATAAATTGAACTTAAGGTTATCCGCGTAAAGATTGCAATTTTGTCATTAATAAATATTAGAAATAATACTAGTCCAGGGACTGATCCTTGAGGGACCTCAAAAATGGAATTCATCGAACATCACTATTCTTCACTGTCAAGCTTGTTTGTAATAGAAAAATAAAGAAACAAAGAAAAAGAACTTTGTCTTTAACAGTTTTGGCAGTGGTGTACTACAGTTCGTTCTGTCACAGCTTTAGAGAAAGATAAACATGTATCTAAAAATGACGATCAAATCGTTCAAGTCATCTACTCTGGCCGTAATTTTTGGACCTCCCTAATGGCATTTGGGCGACACAAGGAGCCTTGTTACGTCACGCTATTAATCTATCATCAAATCGCAGTCGACGGTGTTTAGAGACGGGGCAGGTGTGTAATTATCTAGTTGGCCGGCCTTCCTAGAACGGCCGCACGTCGTTTTCTGAAATACCACCGTGACTGCCCGAATTATTTTCTGGCCCGGAGTGATTCTGTCCCACCGGTTCGCACGTTCGTAATCAGCTTTCAACGGCCGCCGTTTACGCGCTCTTTTGTTCTATGACGGATACTAATTTGATAGCAGGGGATTCGTGTGTGGCTAGCGCTAATTGCACGTTAGCTCTGCTCGACTAGCGGATCAGTCGGGCTGTAAAAAGCTATGTTTAATTGTAGAGTCAAGAAATGTTAACTTGCAAATCGGAAATTATGACCTGGAAAGCGAAATTATATTTTTCAGACTTGGATATACCGTGGAAATTCCGAAATAAACATCAGAATTCTATTTTTGAAAGTTGAAACATGGAAATTCCGTTTTGTAAGTCTAAAATTGCGATCGAAGAGTCAAAATTCTACTTTATGTAGATGCAAAAACTTAAAAACTGGGAATTTAGAATTCTATTCTGGAAACTTCAAATCCTCAACCCTTTTAAGTCTGTAATTTCGACGAAATTTTCCTTCCTAGATTGGGAGGTCAGAATAATTTTTTGTTTTTATTTCAGAAGTTAGGAATTTCGACTCAGAAGTTAGAATTATATTGTTGGCAATTTAAAGTCAGAAATTTCGATGTCAGAATATATTTTGTTTTAAAATTGATATGTAAGTGTAAATTTCGACTTGATAGTAAAAAAATTCAACTGATAAGTCAGAATTACGTTTTTGATACTTAACAACACAAATTCCCCATTGCAAGTCTAAGCGCAGAAGTCTACCTTATAAGAAAGAAATATCGAATAAGAAGTCAAAATTCTATTTTAGGGAAAACCGAAAAATTTTTGCAATAACGGTCAGAACTTTTTTTTTTGAACCTTCAAATTCCGTGTTGTAAGACTAAAATTGCGATATAAAAGTAAAAAAGTTGGATTGAGAATTAAAATTCTACTTTAAATACGTAATACCCGCAAATTTGTAAGTCTAAAACTTAAACTGGAAATTTAAAATTCTATTCTCGAAACTTCAAATTTCGCCTTGTAAGTCTGAAATTTCGACTTCGTAGTTAGAAATTTGACTATGCAGACTAAGAGGTCTGAATATTTTTTTATGTCGATTTTGAAAGTTGGAAATTTCGACGGGAAAGTCAGAATATTTTTACATAATTTATAATTATTAAATTTCGACTGAGAAATCAGAATTCTCTTTTTGTAACATGTAAAATTTCCATTGCAAGTATAAAACGTAGAAGTCAAATATTTTGACTGCGAAATCAGAATTCTATTGTTGAGATTAGAAACCCCCAAACTTCACTCTTTAAATCTGACATTTCGTTTTGAAGTCACAATTTAGAAATTCGGCCGAAAGAAATTAGTCCTATGATTTGAAACCCGGAAATTATGTCCATTTGTTTAAAATTTCAATTCAGAACACAGAAATTTCAATTAGGAAGTTAGAATTCATTTAAAATTCAAACTTGTAAGTCTGAAATTTCAAAATCAGAATTCTAATTTTTATTTAACTGATAACCTTAAATTTTGATTGTCCCAAATTTTGACTTGGAAGTCAGAAATATCAATTGAGAAGTGAGAATTGTATTTTTTAAATTTGAAATCCGTAAGTTTTGATTGAAGAGTTAAAATTTGGACTTGGCAGTCAAAATTATAGTTTTAAGGTTTCAAATCCACAATGTCTACCTTTTCATTTTGAAATTACTACTTAGAAGTTTCAACGAAAAATAATTTTTTTAGAATTGAAACTCACAAATTCCAACTTGTAAGTCTGATATTTTCTATAATCACAATTCGACTTTTTAAAACTGAAAATTATAAATTCAATTTGAAAGCCTGAAATTTCGAGTCAGAAGTTAGAAATTTCGACTTAGAAGTCAGAATTGTATATTTTTAGATTTCAAATTAAAAAATTTTGACTCATTTTGCGTTGTATTGTAAACAGTGTATTAATTACTTATGTATTTGAATGTATTAAACCTGTTTTTCCATTTCCTTGTGAAAATCATAATTTTCTGGTACGTTCACGGCTTGTCAAAGCAAACGAATCACAGTAGGTCAGACGCGGCTTCGTAATCACATCGAAATCTTCCACATTCCATTATCCGCAGTGCGTGAGCCTAGACCGGAAATGAGTGGGTCCTGCGAGGGTCTAAATGGATTAGGTCTGCGAGCGTAAGGACGAGCAATCGGGATAATGGGGCGGACACTTCTCTCAGAAGAATCCTCCGGCCGGATGCGGTCAGGACCCCGTGTTTACCTTCGCCAATCGCTCTCGATCACTCTCCCGGCCGCGGGATTTATCCGGCCGCCTAGTTTTTCCTTTCTGCGGGCATAAATGTTTGCCTTCCGGGTACCGGCCAATTTTATCGGGAAATTTTTACCCCACAATACAGAGAATGGTATTCGTAATGTATAAAAATTATAAATGAATAAATAAATTATAATTAACTTGAAGCTCTAGTTCTAGATTTCACTAAAGCTTTCGACAAAGTTGATCACAGATTGATTTTAATAATACGTTGCTGTGCTACTTATCCGAAAAAAACATTTGGGAATGTTCAACAAACATGTATAAATATCTCCGAAGTACTGTGATTTAACCGAAACCGGCGCAAAAAATATTTGCAGCGTTTTTAGTTTAAAATAAACTGAAAGATACAGAGTGATTCATAACTTATCTATACAAAAATTATAATATACGGGGAATTCTTACACATACAACTTTATAAAGAAAAAATCAAAAAGGGCAGTACAAAAATTATTTAAAAATACACTTCCGCACGGCACTGGAAACTGGTCCACTGACGGACAAAGCGTGAAATCGGCGACAGTATGAAAAAATGCAAGAAATAAATAACATTTTATAACACCTATTCTATATAGCAAATTTAACTGCTTTTGCCGCTATTGTTATTAATAGAATTCATTTTATAGTCTGTTTAGAAATAAAAGAAAGTAATTTATTATGTATGCTTATTATGTATGCAAATCGTAAATAAATGTAGTACTGGTGCTTATAGTCAATATTTTTATATTATGTATTATCGGTATAGATGAGGTGCACTTTTAAAAAAACTTTGTGTGATCGAACCGTACTAAATTGTAGCAGGTAGCTAAAATTTAATCCCTGACAATCCGTCTTTGTCTATGCCGCTTCAATTTCTCGGTCCATTTCTCTTATAAATAAACAATATAAATACAGCATTTCAAAACATGAGGCTACTTTAAGCATCATAACCGGGTTAAGAGGGTTTTTAGTAATTCAAATAAAATTATTTAATATTATTATCAAAATATTTATTTAAATTTAATGAATAGACTTTTATTCCACACAGAAATATATGTATTTTGAAAATTCAAATTACGGTGAGTAAATGTAGTGTTGTATGAATGTACAATAAAGAAAATAAAAAAGTAGGTATATTAAAATTCATCCTCTGAATATTCTGATAAATTATCTTCGTCTCCTAGATTGATAACGATAGGTTACACAGTAACGTCAATTAAATTATCGAGTTCCCACATTTTCGCCCCTTCTTTTTGTACATGATGTATACATCTTTGCCAGTTATCTGCAGTTACTCGTTCCAAGGAATTTTTTAACAAAATTTTCACGTCACTTAATTTAAACGTCGTATTATTTCGCGGTACATCTCCTTTTACCTGCGCCCAGACTAATTCGATTGGGTTAAGTTCCGTTACTTGGCGATTTGTTGCCATTTTATCGATAACATTTTTTCTGATCTTTATTAAGATTGACAAGTGTCAAAAGTTCCTTTTTCACCATATTTGTTTCAAAAGAAATGTTTTTTCCGGATAACCATTGAATTATATCGGCTTTCCTCCAAGCAGTCGTAGGCGGCCGCTCGGTCTGCTGTGAATGGTAACTGGCATTATCCATGACAATTACAGACCTCGAAGGAATAAGATCCAACATCTGTGTAAAATACTCTTCGAAAACATCTGCGTTCATGTCTTCGTGATAGTCACCTGTATTTTTAGATTCAAATAAAAGTAAACCGCCATCTACAAAATCATTGGCACTACCTATATGTGTCACTACTATCATCTTCGCCCTTTACCTGAAGGTGCCTTGAACCCTGTTGAAAGTCCATCCAAAAATGCTTGTCGAAAACTTTTTACATTTTTATTTTGCCATACTTTTGTTACAGTATATCCCTCGTTGACCCAAGTTTCGTCTAGATAATAAATATTCCTCCCTTCGTCACGGAATTTTCTAATTGATCTTAAGTAGGATCTTCGCCAACAAATAATTTCATCTTTATCTATAAGAATTGACTTCCTGTTCTGCTTTTCCCAGCAAAATTTCAACTCTCGTGAGACGGCCCATAATTTGCTTCTACTGATTTTTGGCAAATCGTTGTCCTCTGAAAGTTCACTTAAAATTTTGTTTAGCGTTGGTATTTCTTTTTTAAAATAAAATGTGTGTACTTTCCTGCGAATGACATTTTTGAAGAAATCATCTATAAGGACTTTTGACCTCCCTGTAGATGATTTTGGGGGATTTACAGTATCTTGTTCATTTTTTGTTTCCTGTAGATAGTCGATTTTCCAATCCCTGTCATTTTGGAACACTGTTGGTAGGATTTTGGTGTTTCAATGCATTAAATACATTTAATATAATAAACTTCTCATTCTGAGACAGCGCACATCTTTTCACGCGTTTAGCAGGTACGTAATATGATAAGCTCTACATTTTATCCAAACAATATTATATCCACTGGCACAATAGTCACTAAACACCAGTCGAATTTTACTCTACTACACTAGCACGTCTTCGTATATTCAGCTTTAAGACTGGATTGATCTGTCACAATACACTGGCTCCTACCCTATGATGTATCCAGTAAAATATACTAATGTACACCCATTAGCATTAGTGTTACCCGATAATTACCTGAAATGAAATATTACCACGGGTTCTTATCTCGGGGTTTTATTACTCTCTTTCATTTCCAAACAGACTATAGGTTTTAATTAATAATTTTTGACATATCTGAAGCCACACCAACAAAATTTTGGGCCCGTCTTACCCAATTTAAACAAACTAATACGCGTACTAATGTTTCTGCTTATTCGTTTTGAACTTTTAGAGACCGTATATCGTTCGCACATGACGTCATTATCAGGGGCGCACTCAGGACGCTAACGTTAACGTTTTAGGAAGTCAAGTAAATACGTACATTTATTGTCAAATACAGTTAATGTCAATGGTCCATATTAAGTTGTGTAGTATTCACTTTTAGTACTGAAATAAAACTGAATAACCAGCAACTGTTGTAAATGTTCAGTTGTGACGTTTATCGCTTAAAATCCATTTCAATTTCGAAAACGTACGTTCAACGTCCACAGAGGTCACTGGGGTATATTTAAAATATGTATAATTTTTCACTGATGACACATCAACACCAATCCATATATGTTTATGTTTTAACTCAGAAATAATTTTTTCTTTCACTTTCTCGTACATTGCCGGCATATAGTTTATTCTCAACGTAGGTTCTGCGGATATAGCAACATTATTGTACTTTTCATTAACACAGTTTTGCAAAAATTGTCTAAACTCTGCATTATTTAGTTTATTTAAAGGAATATTACACCCTACCATCACTTTTACCAAGTCGTTGTTAAATTGTTTTTGACGTTCACGGTTTGTCATACTATTACTCACACGAACTTTGTGTTGTTCCCAGCGCATATGTTCCACAATACGTGTTTTATAATTCCACGATATAACTCTTTCATAAATTTTGCACTTTAATTCTGTCCCGTCAAATTCTAAATCTGGATAATCTTTAATCCATTTCTCCCCTGTAGAGCGAGTGGGACGTCGACGGAACATATTCAAGCACCGAAACAGACAAACCAACAAGAAACTCGACAAGAAACTAACATTTGCTAATAACGCGTTATCGTTCCTACAAAGATCCGACACGAACAACGTTTCACTGCGAGATTGATACTGGCAATTGGAAAGCGGAAGCGACTGCGACCTTGACACATGCCGGTAAATAAACAGGGTGAGGTTCGTCAACACTGGCCATTATTTTGAAGATGATATTTGTTTTTAATTAGGAATATTTAAATATTACGAGTTTCAACCGACGGACCTAAGTACGGAGCTGACATGTGCGAACGACATACTATCTTTACTCATAAGTTATTGCCAGCAGCTATGATACGTTTGCGTAAACCATCAATAGTGTCCACTTTGGAGCAATACAGTCCATTTTTTAAACATCCCCACAAAAAAAAACAAATGATTTAAAGTCAGGAGATCGTGGCTGTCATGGTACCAGTCCCCCTCGTCCAATCCCTTGGTCTCACTGTTTGGACACGCTGTACATGGTACGGATATAATTGATCTTTGTGTATGATACGCCACACTGCTGCAATACTCCGTGGACGCCCTGGACCTGCACATCGCAGTAAAAATAACTGCATTTGGCAAGCCACTTTTGACACTTGAATAACTAATCGGTTAGGTTAAATCAATTTATTTTCAGTTACGCAATCCCTGGTATCATTTGCGACTTTTCATTTAAAGACACCCTGTATATACGACTGGCGTTAATTGTCACGAACGTTATTATTGCAGCTGTTATAGGTCTTAGGAATCGCAAAAGGAACTGTAGAAATGTTGTACGAGCATTTAATCCCTTGTCCGATCCGACTTTAAATATCTGGCAATCCTTCGAATCCGTTTATTCAGATTCTCCTCGTTAGTCTAGGGTCTGTCGCGGCCACGGCACTGGTCAGAAAGTACAAGGCCTCCAATAAATCCAATGCCGGGTCTCCCGCGAACAACGCTGGATATTTATAACGAAATCATGCCAGACTCTCCCATTGTATGCTGATTAGCCACTACCGAATGCCACTCGTTTTGTTTCCATTGTCGAAATGCTGATAGCACGGAGGCACGCGTTTTTTCGGACTTTTTACAGTCGACGGGGAAAATACCACGCGATATTCGACGTTCTTTAGTCCGCGCGGTTTTTTTATAAACCGCCTCGTATTTGCCTTTAAGTTTTCCTGGAAACGGTCAGTTGCTATTTTTAATCCTTCGCGTTGGACTAAGTTGAGCAGGCTGCGGATTACAGAATCGTATGTTATAACAGGTATAATTTTTCTCAAAGCCAATCAGCAGTTTGTGCAGTAAATATATACGGTGGTACTTGTTTTTATCGAGTAGGGATTTTAGATCCTCCCATTACAAATAGACAGTATTATTTAAATAGTGAAGCATTGGAAATATAACCGTCAATGTACATCGTAGACAATGAGGGTTATGACCACAGACCACCTAGACTGTACTATTCAATACAACTATACCAATGAAGTCTCGACAGGGGAGCGGTGGAGTGTGTGCGGAAGTTTGGCTCCGCCCTCTTTTGACAGAGTCTGATTCAGTAAAATGTATATTATAATATTTGATGAAATTTACAAAAGGTTAATAATTGTTATTTAAAAGTAATGTGAAATAGAAAGGAATATATTTTTAATAAACTAACATAAAATATTTAATTATTTTGAGAAGTTTTGTGAAATATTTTTAAGTCAGGGTTTAAAATAAAATTCTAGTTATATTAAAATCTTTATCGCTCTTTAAATAGTGTTACTTTATTTAATACTTGTTGCTTTGTGTCTGTTTAAGGAATTGATTATTTTTGTTGTATGATTTATTCTTTTTCTACATATTTTTCAGAAATTGCTCTAATAAGTTCTAATCACTGTGTAATTGTTGGGAAGTGCATTGTTGACAATTGTAATAGCCGATCAGATCGGAATAGTGATGAAATTTCATTTTTTAGCTGAGTAATAATCAGAAATAATGGAGCAGGTTTTATGGCATTAAAAGGCTCTGCGCAGAAGTTGTACTGACATTTCCAGTATCGACTCTGTTTTTAAGTGCCCATGTGTTTAACCATTATTGTTAGCGAGGTAACAAGTATTTAGTGGTTTATTAAATAATACCATGTGGAACATTTTGGTGATGCGTGTACTTGCATCTTGGAAACTACAAGCGATACGAAAATGGGCAGTTGGGAGGAAAAAACTTAATGACGCTTGCAACTAGATCTAGGTTTTTGAGTTATTTTGAAAAAAGTTAATGTGTTCCACTAAACCCTGCAAGTACATAAAAGGGATGTTTCCGTCGATTAGCTGGCATGAAATATTAAATTTGTTTTGACATAATGTTTAAATATTAAGATCGTGACGGAGCTCGGATCTGAGATCTGCAAATGAAGTGCGGGTTTTACTATTTTTGTTATCCTACGTAAGATGTCATTGACTGAGTTTATTTGTAGACTTGATATATAGGTTTCTTATTCACTCATACTCGTATCATTCAATATAAAAAAACTACAGATCGCATGCTAACTTTCAATTAAAGTTCTTCTTTCTTATTCTGAGTTAGACCATACGCCTCAGCTGTTGATTTTGACGAGCCCTGAATAATGTCTTGACCATTGAAAACGACACGATTAAGTAAGGGGACGTCGCAGCGCTCTAGACGCCGACCGGCGACGCTCAAAAGCCGTCGTAAATAACATAATACGACCCGGCATCGACGCATCTGCCAGGATTTTATTAGTTGCCGAAGATGAGCGCCTTCTCATCGCCCCTTTATCGGCCGCGGCTGCAACAAACAAAAATAAAGAAACTTTCTGGTATTTAGAGAAACATTTATGTCCCCTTTTCGCCAGGTTTTTTTGTCAAAGGGCCGGCGACGAATTTTATA
Source organism: Monochamus alternatus (assembly GCA_037114965.1). Classification (NCBI taxonomy): domain Eukaryota; kingdom Metazoa; phylum Arthropoda; class Insecta; order Coleoptera; family Cerambycidae; genus Monochamus; species Monochamus alternatus. The sequence goes on along the minus strand of CM073426.1, from coordinate 3,018,104 downwards.
GCGCCCCGATGACGTTTGCGGTTCCAACAGATTAACGACATTCATCCAAAAATATTTATGCACAAGAACTCTCTCTCTTAAATAAATACACAGAGCTTAAACATAACTGAATATATTGTTCCATTTTCTATAAGTAACAGGTTAATTCTATCACCGTCACTTTAATTACTTTTATAAGAGTAACATTTCGTGTTCCCCAGAGGAGGCAACCATTCATGGAAGTCTTGTCACAAATCTTCCGAAATTCTGCAAAATCATGCGAAATCACAAAGAATCGCGCAAAATCACGAGAGATCGCCCGAAATCACACATTCTGCGTCATTATCGACGTTATTATACTTCCGCCTCCCTTCCGCGAATAACGCAGGTCGCAGCTCGCATTATTATACCACGGCGTATGACCGATGAGTCGAAAGCTGCGGTGCATGACACGTATAACGGTTATATGAAGTCGTGGAAAGGCCACACGTTTACAATTTTTTTTTAGATTCAGACTTTATTCGGGGGGAAAAAAACCGCATTTCGATCCGTCCACCACAACTAGTTTTAGAACTTATTTAGTTCATTGCCTCGACTATAACTATTATGACAGATTGTGAACAGTTAAGGTTGCTAGTTATTGGTCTCATTTGTGATATACTGATAAGAATTAGCCAGTTCGAAACAAGTACATGACTAGTGGCACCGCTGACGATCAACTACGGCTGTTTGCTACAGGCATATCAGGTGTGATTCAAGGGCGCAACGTTATTTAGACACCCAGTACCTAAATAGTACTGTTCATGACAATGGTACAATCAGATCAAGAAATTGGTGTTAGCACATCACGGCAATCTAGATCCACAAATAAAAATAGGTCTAAGGAAATGAAGTGGTTTAATCTAGGGCTTCGTACGGTTATTTAGAACTATAGGAAGGCTGATTTTCTTTAAAGTTTAATGTTTTTTGTTTAATTTTATTGACCTCCATCCACTAGTTTATCTAAAAGTGTGTAAACATTAAAACCAGACACTATGTACCTGGGGGACGGGAAAAGTTAACTCAAGAGTTAACCTCGTCTTTTCGCACCTTATGAAACAATTTAACTATTGTGTTCTGAGCATTCTTAGAAAGATTATTTTTTGTTGAGTGAATACATCGGGAAGTTTTTGATTTTTTCCGATAACTCAAATATACAGGGTGTCTGTAAAAGATTGGGAAAACACACTACCACATATTCCAAGGGCCAAAATATGACAATCTATTATTAAATTGAGTTTAGTCCAAAATTTTATGCTTTCCGAGATACAGGGTGTTGAAATTACAATTTTATTTAAATTGTTTTCAATAATTTGACATAAATTGTAGTAAATACATCAAACGTGGTAAAAAGTAATTTTCTGGCATGAGAAATGTCCGCGGATTTACTGTCAATTGTAAAAGCGCCGCTTTCAGTACTTCACACGGATTCAAATTGTGACTGTACATCCAGTACCGAGTGTCTCTAAAAGATCTTTACAAAATGCTATCATATCAATACACCAGTGCACATAAAAATTATGACGATTTAAATGCATGTAAAGTATTGTAGGTGGCGCGAAATTCCTTGGAAATCTCTATTTTGCGAAATCTTGTCACAATTTTGATCCCAGTGGTTACCCCCTCGAATTTAATATTATTTTTTGTTCCGCTCTTAAACTATTGCCTACGCCACCACTGAGATATCCAAGATATTTTAACGAATCAGGATATCAATATCAGAAGAGGGATATAAATAAATCAGAAGTGGGATATCAGTACATCACAAATGGGACATCAACAAATATATGCGTGTATACCTAAATCTGAGCGCGCGTCTTCCATTAAAAACTCGCCGTCCCCCGTCCCACCCCCGAGTTGGACAGACGCCGCCACCCGCTGAATATTCTCGCATCGGGTCAGCAATTCGCGCTATGTGCAATATCGGGGGTATTTGAATTCCTGGAAGTCGTAACTATCGGCTGGAATTTCATCAGTTCCAGTGACCGGAAAGGCACCGCTCCTCCGTCGGCCGCCCCCGGGGACGGTCCGGCCGCCGCCCGAGCCGCTCGAGTGTACGGTAATTACCCCATCTGATTAAAATAACTTCAAAGTGGGAATCTTGTTATTAGATACTTTCGGCTGCCTCATTTCGTCTCGTTGGAGTTCGGGGTGATGGGGGTGGTTATCGGCAGCGCCCTATTGGCGGGGGTAGGGCCCCATGGGGTATGAATATGGAGGACAAATAGAACTGATAAAAATTGGGGGGTAAATGGACGAGAGCGAGGGGAAGAGTCTAATATTCCAGCATCCGTGGCAGTGAGAATTTCGTACTTTTGTATTATGAAGTCTGCACTGCTTTATATTCCGTAAAAATTGGGGAACAAATTTAAAATTATTAAAAGTACAGTGTTTCCACCTAAATGATCGAAAGTTTTTTAAGATTGTAACACCTTCATAATTTTTTCTCAGGCGTTCAATATACGCGCATAATCACATAGTACATGCTAACTCTTGATTTGTATAAGACATTTTTTAATATGTGACAATGTATCGTACTTGCCACATCAGGTGTTTGTACAAAATAATCATAAGCACCCCTGAACATATTTACCGTGAATGATATTCTCACTATACACAAAAAAGTGTGAAATAATAATTATAATAAGTGTTCAAAATGACAATTTATATTGGTTATAATAGTCACAATAATTAAAATATTAACATTAATAAATTGGCATATATAAAACCACGTGGCCGAAAATGGTATATCATTGCTGCGGTGTGGATTCAGGGCTGTTTATATTTACGTAGATACAGCTGACAGGTGCAGTTTTATCATGTTGATGACATAAACAGACGTTTGTTTTTTGTGTCATTTTTGGGTCATAGATAGTGTAAATACTAATGCTGTGTAAATTCCACGATGACGGAATCGGGTTTTGTGTGAGCATAATCGGAGGATTATTATTAATTTGCCTCGAGTAGATTCATTAATTTTATACTTATGAACTTCATTGGCGCTAATCCCAATTTCAGCAGCAAATACGGGGAGTCAAACCAAGCAGGTGTCTATTATTTTCCGTTTTTAACATTACCATAATGATTCGTGGTGATGTGGTGAACTAATGGTATTCTTTATTTCTTTGTTTACAATATAGACCCTCTCGTAAAAATTACGGCGACAATGCTATTTGTTACATCCATGTAGACGGTTTTACTTGAGGTACCTATTTATAAAAGTATGGCATCTGATTTTACATTAAACTACTTGTTTTAATTTGAAAAATAATAAATAAAAGTAATGAATGACGATATTTATTTTTTTTAATTCATTTATTAATTTTTGACTGCTATTTACTACTGATTTTATTTCTCTTTATACATAAACATATTTATCACTTTTGTTTATTATGTTTTCAGAATAAAACAGGTAATGAATTTAATGTAGTGAAGTCAGATAGCAAAATTTTATAAATGCCTTAATTTCTACATCTCGTAAATGGTTCTACGCTGAATACAACAACTGAAAAAATGTACGTCTGCTTTACCAATGATTTCCTAAACGCCCTACATACATTCTGGTAGCTTAATAGAAAAGTTTACCAACTATGTATTTCTAATTAAACTTACATTAAAATCGTTTTCACTAACAAACAATGTAGGAATGCTGGAGAACTTAACGTTTTCCTTTCGCCGAGCTTCATCGCCCGTGTAGGTACATTTTACTTTTAACTTTTTTGGCACGACGAAATAATTTTTATTAGACGCTGTATGCTGTATTCATACATAATGGCTATGCTTCTTCCATTTGCCTATTTTGCAACTTTAATCAATACCAATGTCTATTACACACAATAACACTTTATAATATCATAAATGACGAATTACCTGCGTTCTCCGAAACTGAAAATCGTATACAGATATAAAACGCAATGCTGTCACAGGACTTTGCTGTGACTTTAATATCCGTTTTTAGATTTATTTTTCTACGCAATTGCCTAGGGCAAACGCAATTTCTATTAAAATAGGTAATACATTCTTTTTTCTGCATATACAGGGTGAACCTTAAATAAGTACAAATATTTTAACCAGCAGTATAGTTCACTGTGTAAAACACATAATTAATAGTTTTTTTACAAAAAAATCAGAAATAAAAAAGTGAAATTTTAAATAAATTTTGTAATTTTTCTGTAGACAACTTATTGAGGACCGCTGACTTTCATACATTTATGAGTCATAGCACTGCAGATTGAACATGTGGTTCACAGTGTTGCCAGTGTTACACAAATGTCTTTACTTTTCTTGATATTAAACGCATACGTCAAGTTGCTATTTTGTTATTTAATATTGTGTGTATCTTTATTTTTAAAATTTGTTTCACTGATTAAAGGCGAAGTCACTTTATGGTTCTGGATTCGAAATGATTAATACTGACTCATTTGGGGTTATGTGGCGAAAACTAAATTTAATATGCTGTGTGAAAATCATAGTTATCGTTATTCTTCATAAAATAACTTAAGGAAATTGTGTCTTGTGTCTCTTTCTAACAGTGTACAATGACATTTAACTTGTGAAATGTGGATTACTGATTAAATAGTTAATTTTTTAACAAACAGGTAAGCTTGTGTACACGTTTACGTATTATTTTTGAACATTGAACATAGTAATGTCACATAATATTTTCCTAAATACTTTATGGTAGTATGTATTTAACTTGCGGAAATTCATTTTTAATCGTTTATAGTAAGGTCAGTTAAGCAGTTAAAATTTATGTTACTATTACGTTAAAGGATACTTAATATTTATATTAGAGGAGATATGGCAACCTCGCAACAAATCATAGGTTGGTTATGAGAGCGGTCCTCAAAATGTGAGTATTTTAAAAATTAATATCTCCATAAATATTAGAAATTTTTAATAATGGCTTTCACTAGACTGATCTATATGACGAACTACACCAGCAGTTAAAATATTTGTACCTATTTAAGGTTCACCCTGTATATGGAAAAGTCCCATTTATATTCTTCAAAAAGACGAAAAGAACGGATGAATTCTAACTTTCGAGAGGTCATTCACCTTTTTATAATTTATAAATGACCTGTAGTATTCGTTGAAAGATCAGCCAACAACGAAAAATCTTTTTTGAATCTGTTATTAAATGTTTACGAGGCGGCTTAGCGACCGTCGATTGTTTGTGAAATATGAAATAAACAGCGCCACTTCGATCCAGTCGACAGCAGAAACTATCGCCTCGTCGTACTCAAAGACATCATCAGCTACTAAGTCTATTAGCAATTTAAGAGCTAAAGGGATTTTTTGTCCCCATCTCCTGGTCCCCTATTAATCAGATGCCGGCGGCAGACTCGAGGAAAAACTTAATTTTCCCTAATTACTCCTCGAACGATTAAGAGCAGTTTGCACAAAGCGAAGATTTGCATCAGTTTTTAATTAGGGACGTAAGGCCTGAGAAAAATAATTCCCAAACCCCATTATGGTGCTGTGACGTTGATGGCGCCGTACAGGATGCGCTCGGGCAGTGGCGGCATGTTCACCGAGGTTTCGAGGGGTTAGATTTTAAAAAATGTTGGCAAACGAATTCATTCGTATTCATGTGTTCAACTATAGATTTAAAAGAGAGTTAAATATTTAGAATATTTTTACCACGACTGTCACAAATAGGACCTGTAAGATGTGATGTACAGGGTGTAACAAAAAAAAACAGGTCATTCTGTGCGTTTTTTTGGCGGCGAAATATGAGGAATTAACCCTACATACCTATACACAAAAATTCCTCCCTTAAAAGGAAGGGTGTGAAAATTGAAGTTTTAAAATTCAATTTAATGTTAACGGAATAATCCAAAACAGAACTATCAGAAAATATTCAGTTTTCTGATATATTTTCTCAATTTTCTTACACAGGAGACTGTATGACTGAAACAACAACAGTTTGATTGAAACTTAACATAACAGTGTTGCCACATTGCTGTCGGATCTTCCATTGAAAAAGTTACATATCCAATTTAAATAACAGCACTCATCTAATGAATTTTGTTAGAGAATTTTGATATTTAGATTTATTTATCTACGTAAATGGCTACTCTTTCTAATGTGACCCCCTAGGGAAAACAAGTCGCGTACGCCTCTGACCGCCGCAGCTCGGCAAGTCGGATTTATGATGTCGTATCCGCTAATTAAACAAAACGAAATAATAATATCCATTATCTTATTAGTTTCGATATCTCATCGGCGTATTTATGTCTTGCATTTGTTAATATAATAACGCCACCTGTCAACTTCATTTGCCGAGCTCCGTAAACAAAATTAAGCCGTTGCGGTACTTGTGCCGTGGCGCTCGAGACTTATCTAAATAATTATAGTTCAGTACGTTGTCATGTACGGCAGATAAGGCAAATAGAACGGGCTAGCCGAGTTGGAGAGATGGGCTATGAAAAAAAGGACACACTCGAAATAGAATTAGATTAAAAAAATTCTTACAAATAAGGAAAAATAAAAACCAATAGGAAAATTCGAGGGGAAGGTCACTCCATAAATAGGTGTACAAATATAACAAACGTATTTAGAAGATACAAATAAATACGTAAATACAGTGAATAATACTTTTAAATACAAGAAATTACTTTATAACACATTATAATTACAAAGAAATACATTTAAATACAGATAAATACGTTTAAGTAGAAATAAATATCTTCAAAATGTGTTTAAATACACATATATTCCAGTTTGATTATGTTTGTCTACTTGGAATTGATCGTCAAATAATCCTGATTTGGCTCTCTATTTGCTCTATTTAAACCTTTCGACCAATCCCAGGAGACGCATGGATTTCGACTAGCTTTTGTGTAACTAGTGAAAGACAAATTAATATTTTTTTATTATTATTAGGTATGTGACACTGGAGTTTAAAATTAAAGCCTATTTCATAAAGTTGAGTTAACAGTAGTGCTTCCAGTGAATTAAAAAGAAAAAAGGTCTAAATAGGAACCAAAGAGGGACATGATAAGGCGTCATTTGTATCGTTTTCCACGTTTTATTTTCAAATAATTACAATACATTAATATTTTAACGTAATAAACAAAAATACGTTGAACTTGTCATTAATAAAATTTGCCTTATGACTGACTATATGACTCAACTTTCTCTGGATTACAAACAAAACATTTTAAAAAATGTACATCAGATAATGGCTGCGTCTAACGTTATCAGGCCTAAGCCGCTTTCTGTTAGCGTGGACGGTTACGCTTAATTTCTAGTGCTTGTAAGCAAACCAAGCTGAAAATACAGGGTGACCCTAAGTTGCGCGTACCAGTGAACCGCAAAAATGCATCGTTAAGACGTTAGGAAGCCCCAAAGTTTTTGAGAAAATTTCAATAATCGTTTATAAAACGGAAAAGCGTTGACTGATTAAAATTTGTTATATGAAAATATATTCGTAAAAGACTTTTTTTGATGCAATTAATGTTAATTACCGACTTGCACAAATGCCTTATACTGGATACGATAGTTAAAAATATATTTTTTATGTGTTGGGTATCTGATTGTCACATTTTTTATAAAAGCTAACACTTTTTTAAGTAAAATTTTGATAACTTTAACCGTTTAATTGCAAACAAATCTTTTCATGCCTAACATTTACTGTAAAATGAGGAGTACCATCGCGCATGAACTACATTTCCTTCTTAGCAGGACAACACGTCGAGTGCAATAAACACTTTTTGTACGAGTTGCATACAATAGTGCAATAAACTGTTTATTGCATTCATCTGTCATTCTACCACAGCGTTTTGTCATCATGACAAACATAAACGATCAAATCGACGTCATATTTTCCTAGAGTTAGTGTCATCTAAATAAAACATTTTTTGGTTTTTGCATGAACGAAGAAAAAAATATTGTATGCAACTCGTACAAAAAATGCTTACTGCACTCGATGTGTTGTCCTACTCGGCCTGATGGCCTCGTTGGACAATTTCACGTCGCATTCAATAAACACTTGCTTTTTGTACTTGTTGCATAAATAACTATTAAATACTCGAACCTTTTCCTTAAATACTTTTAAATACATTTTAATCAGCATAAATACAAAATATATTGGAGATGATAATGTATTTATAAATAGATGTACAAATTTGTCAAAGTGATCTTCCCCTTGGGAAAATTGCATTGATTTTTTCAGAGGAATATATTATTTTTATCGAAATGGCGTTTATCCTAGATAATTTCGTGGAAAAATAAGCCTAAAAACTGTATTAAAAAAATTTGTCCGGCTACACCTACACAGAACGGTCGCCGCCACAGCGTAGACCTGTAACGTCAGACGCCGTTCACACGTGTATACCTAAATACAGCAGCGTGTATTAGTTCATATCTGTATACGATTTCCATGCTTTCGGGCAACGCTGTACATACGTTTAGAAGAGTTAATTGGCATTTGTGATATTATTAGATGTTATTATGTTAAATAGACATTGGTACTGAATAAAGTTGCAAAATAGACTTGTAAAATGGGCAAAGAAAGTGAATCCCACCGGACAAATGGAAGAAGTATTATTGCATTATGTCATTATATACGAATATAGCATGCAGCGCTTAATAAAAATAATAAATAAGAATTATTTAAAAATGTAAGAAATGAGAAATAATTTTATAAATGTTAAATATCATTATTCATTACTTTTATTTATTATTTTAAGTAAAAAATATATCTTACCCAATAGCATTATCGCCGTAATTGTCACGAACGGATCTATATTGTAAACAAACGAATATAAGTTACGTTTAACAATATCGTAAGTTTACCACATCACCACTAATAATTATCGCATTACCTACACAGTATTTACATTATGTATCTATAACACAAATGCCATGAAAACGCAAAAATACAAGAAACAAACGCCTGTTTATATCATTAACACTGTAATCTGCACCTGTATCCACAGAAACAAACCACGATGAACGGCGTGTATCGTCACACCAATGATGGCAACTTATTAATGTTAATATTTTGCAACTTCCCTATTTTAAACATTTCGGCTTTTTTTTTCAGGATATACAGAGTGTTATACAGAGTGCCTCTAAAAAGACTGTACAAAACAGTAGCCCAAATTCCTGAGGCTAAAATATGACTGTAATAAAACCCAATTTACCTTACTTTAGCTTAAATGGGTATTTTGCCACACTTATGAAAAAATAAAGATTAACTGAATAAATCCTTGCGTCAAAAAGATTAGTTAAGTGTTATTTTTGAAACTAAGCATGCCCAACAAAAAAGTGTCACTTAAAAAGCAGTTAAGGAAAATATAAAAAAAAATACATCACCATCGTGCATTTCCGCATTTTTTGGCGTTTCGAAAAACTAACCCTAACGCTTAGTAACATTAGTTTATTACTAGCTTTATCCTGTGTCTGTATGTAAGATCGGCATTCGTCTACAATTCATAGAAAACTAAAACAACAAACAAAAAGTGCTACATCTCTTAAACATTATTGATTTACGAGTTGAAGAGCATCTTTAAAATTTCTTAATTCTGAGAATTTTAAAATGCACCTAAACGAAGGCTAAGCACTTGTTGATTGCGTCTTAAAAGTTTCTCTTTGAGAACAGTTTAAATGTTGTGGAACAATGTTCCGTCATTTTCCCCACTGGTTATGGAACGACGCAGAAAAAAATACCTTTTTTTCTTTTGTAGACACTATCAGACCTATCAGTATTTTGCCTACGCTTTCCAAAATTCTTGAAAAAATAGTTCATGAACAGCTTTCCAATTTTTATAAATAATAACGATATCTTGCCTCCAATTCAATCTGGATTTCGTGTTAATCATAGTACAGCTACTGCCTTGTTAGATGTTACAGATGAGCTATATAGAGCCAGGGATAATCACAAAAATACCTTTTTAGTGCTTCTTGATTACAGTAAAGCCTTCGATACACTAGTACCTTCTACATTATGTTTAAAGCTTAAATATTTTGGCGCTAGTGATTTAGTCGTTACGTTTTTTTCAAATTATCTTTCTGCGAGGCGCCAAAAAGTTTGTTTAGGTGAATCATTTTCTGATATTTCTGAAATATACAAAGGTGTACCTCAGGGAAGCATTTTGGGGCCGCTTTTGTTTACAGTTTATACTGCTGACTTCTCGACATTTTTGCAATATTCTAAGTCGCATCAATATGCTGATGATTATCAAATATTTTATCATTTTTCCATCTCGAACACTGATTTTGCAGTGGAGCACATCAACTCCGATTTAAATGTTATCTCTACTGTGTCTAATGCTCATAGTTTAGTTTTGAATGAGAAAAAGACTGAGTTACTAATTTTCGGACCGCGTCGGGATGACATAGTTAATTACCCTGATCTTAACATTGTCCTAAATGGTAAACCTTTAGTTTCGTCTACGTGTTGCCGAGATTTAGGTATCTACCTTGATACTGACCTCCGATTTCAGAAACATGTGTCCAATTTGATTCAGAAGTCTTATTGGAAATTGCAAACACTTTATCTTTTTAAAGAAGTTCTTAGCACTAATGTCAAATTGAAGTTGTGTGATACCTTTATTCTTAGTTATGTAGCCTACTGTGATATAGTTTATTGGCCTGCTATATTAAATAGGGACAAGGAAAGTCTTCAGAGACTGCAGAACACTTGTTTAAGGTTTGCGTATTGTGTTAGAAAATTTGATCACATAAGTGACAAGTATGAGCAGCTACGTTCCCTTCACTAAAAATGTTACTTGGGATTTCCAGTTATTATCTTGCCAGGCAACCTGCTTACGAAGCGCCGGTGACATCCCGGTCAATATTTACCACTACGGGAATCAAGCGAGATCTGATCTAATAAAAGTGTCCCACACGCGAGTGTAACAGATAACGAGATTTAATAAAATGTAGATTATGGATCTGGCGTGTATTGTTATCTCCAATAAGCGACCCATCAATCAATCAAAACAACAAAATGTCACATTGTATTCATAAGTAAATATTGAAGTAGGCAGTCGAAATGAATGACTCGAGTAATTTTCGGCTTATCAGTTTTTTTATCGTCAGTCAGTGTATTTTATCGTCGAACGTGTTTTTCTGGTCAGGCTTTTGGGGCTCGAGGAATGCAGGGTGATTTGTTTGCCCATCACAGTCGAAATTCCTGGTTCCTTGATAAAAAATAGTAGTCGAAATAAGTAAAGGTATTTACTTTCTTATTTAATATCTGCTTTGTATTTGTTATAATCGTACATTTGAACCAAACTGTGCCAAAGCCAGTTTTCTCTAGCGATATGTAATGGGTATAGCTTTTCTAAAATTAATAGAAAACTGTTTAAAAATAACTAATCATTTTCCAAAAATCTCCCTCCCTAAAAAAAATGTGGAAGAAAAAATACAGTGCCATATACGCTCACAACATTCTGTACATTGTACACACACAGAAAAATCGTATCCTTATCATTTTACTCCAGTTCAACATTTAACGCCACAAGACTCTCTAGCTAGGTTACGGTTTGCACAGTTTCTTCACCAACAACAAAATGATGACCCAACATTTTATTATAAAATATTATTTACGAACGAAGCTACATTTTCAGCAAGAGTTCTCTGTCAATATTTGGTGTGGAATTCTCTCCGATAATATTGTGGGACCGTTCGTACTACCACGTCCACTTAACGGAGAAAATTATTTAATTTTTCTAATTAATGACTTGCTACTGCTTCTTGAAGATATTCCCTTAAATTTACGGCAGAACTTCTCGTTTTTGCATGATGGTGCACCTGCACATTACCCCCGACGAACAAGAGAATATCTTAAATTTTCCACAGCGTTGGATTGTTCGCGGCAACGAGTCCCTTGGCCTGCACGTATCCCAGATTTAAGTTCGCTGGATTTTTACTTTTGGGGCTATCTTTAATTTACAAAGATATTATTATTAGTCAAGAAGAAATGTGGGAAAAGATGCAAGAATCAGTTAATCAAGCTTTATTCAACGTCAGACAAAATTTAAATAAAAGGCTGAGAAAGTGCATTGAAGTGGCTGGTGGTCACTTTAAGAATCTTTTATGATTAATAATTTGTTAAGATATGCATAATAAAATGTTCACTTGTAGTGTACGTCTTATTGTTAATTCAGTTTTAATATCTTAAAACTCCCTAATTTTCTAGTTTAATTCCCGTCGAATCTCAAAAACTTAAATCGTCTGTTTCTCGAAAACGGTTGAGTTTATCGATTTGTAACAAGGATACCTTTTCTATTTAGAATTGAAGGTAGTTAAATGATTTCTTATTAAAAAAATCAAAAGTTTAAAATACAAAAAGACATGTTTTTACATTGACAGTACAGTATAACTAGCGCCCCCTAGTCGTGACCTCAAAACTGTTTGCATATTAGTAATTGCCATCTCAAAAAACATAAGACTACAAATTTTCAAAACAATCAGTGCATACGTTCTTAAAATATAGCAAAAATCGAAAACATTTTTTCAACTTTAACACCCTGTAGAATGAAAAGGAGCAAAATTGAATAAGGCATGTTGGGCCCAATCGCTTTATTTTCACGTTAACAATCTGCTCTTAAGCTTATTGCTCATTTATTTATGGACCTGCGTAATCTGTAGATCATGAAAAATATATTTTTAAAAGTCAAGTGCCACCATGGTAAAACCTGGAACCCAGTCATCAAGAATGCACGAGTCCCTTTTCGAAATTGCAAAATAACGGTGGCTGCGCGCCCCCGCCGCACAGCGTTAATATCGACGATTCCCCAGGACAACGGGGGTTGGTTTAGCCGCTGTGCATCCTCGCTCGCCCTGCTGCGAGCGATTACAGCCGTAGCAGGAATGTCTAAATGAGCATTGAGACGTTGTAATGGCGCCCACCCCGAGCCGATCTGATTTGGGGGGCGGTTTCCTTTGATCTCGCCGCCTCCACCCCGCCCGCTCCCCGCTGCACATCTTCTATTTTGCAAGTGACTCATCAATTTGGCTCGATTGCCGCGTCGCTCTGCTGCTCAGTTTTAATTTCGAACTCCGAGCGCACATGCAGAAAAAGGACGACGGGGACGGGGCCTCTCGTAATTAACGGGCAAATATTTACAACGGCAGGACATGTCGCAGGATAGTCGGAGGACAAAGGGGCCATTTTCTAATTAAAAACCTCGTCGACGCGGTGCATTTTGCTATCCGAATGGCGTCATAATAAACTCGATTCCTTCGACACATTACAATTTACAGAATAAATGATAACATATAAGTCACTGCCAAATAATAAGAAACAAACTAATTATAATCAAAAACAATAAAAAAATATAAACTTTAGAGATGACATCCAAAATATTATAAATTGTAACGAAACATAAAAAAAATTGTTATCAATATGATAATGAAACTCCTTACTTTACATTTATGAACAACTTTAAATGGTTTATAGGTTTTTTATATCGTTTTGTTGTTTTATTGAAAGAAAAGTCGCAAATTCAGAGATCCCATTTCTAGCTTTCTCGCACGTTATTTTGTTCTGGCGAAATACATTTAATATTTGCTTACACTAGCATCGGTGTAAGTAATTCACGGACGGACGGAATTTATATGGAAGTGTTTTTGTAACTTGTGAATTAATAAGACTTATATATTAACCACATACTGATTATTTAAATTAATCTGTGAGACACAAAGGTAATTCAAATATCAAGCAGATAGATTATATTAGAGTATTGGTTCGTATATAAGCTTCGTTATCAGATAAGTAAAAGTACCCTGGGGGAAGGGACGGCGATTAATAATTACACATATTTCAACTCAATTGCAGTTTTTTGGATAATATAGGAATGGTTAAATGGAAAACATACTGACACGATGTTTCTCCTAGCTGGTTTCGAACCTCCCATGGCTAATAGAAAACATGAAACAGATTTTTAAATGCAATTATTTTCTTCGCAATTTTTTATTTTAGGAAAAGATACAAAGAAATATGATAATTTATATCCGATTAAAATTAACACTGCAGTTAATTTAATTCAATTTTGCGGTACTGTATATTTATGAAATTTTAACACAATAAATTACCTGTTATGAATTTATTTGTCAATAATAATAGTAAATTGTATAACGCCATAAAATTTACATGTCTATAATCGAATGTACAGTATTGTCGAGAGGTGAGAAAATCTATTAAATACGTAATTAAATCAAAATTCAGTTGCATTTGAATAGTATTGTTCGATTTATAATGAAATTAAACAAACTGTGTATGGCCTATAACTTCACCAGCATCTATAGTTGCGGCAAGAATTCAGACGACTTACGACACGGCTGACGTTATACAATTGTTTTTATTGCCAACATAATTCGAAATCATTTTTTGTAATTTAGAGTAATATATAGTGCCTACATTTAGTCTGGTATATAGTTTATTATTCTCAGTTGCAGTTTCATAAATATTTTGATTGAAATGCAACGAATTATTCATTTGTTCGTATGACGTAAGTAGTAATTCTTGTCGCAACTATAGTAATTCTTTCATTTCCCTAATGCAACTCATCTGTGTTAAATTAATATCTTTCCGTTTTTCACTTCGACATACCTAATTCGCATTATCTTGGGCGCGAACCATTGACTTCTCCGCAAGATTTGGCCCAGACACGCACAAGTTACGTGAATCAGTTGGGCGTGGTGGCCTAATGCGCTAATTACCTCGACCACACCTCGACCGGGCACGCGATATGCCTATTACAAGTGTTATTGCCATTACGCTCCAGACACAACAGGTATGCAGGCGATTTCAGGTGGAACATCTCGTCGCCGTCAGCGACTTCAGCGTCATCTTGCGAATGTAAATACTTCACGTCACGGATCCTTCATTATCCGGCACGACCATAACTGACAAAGCCATGGTGAATTTAACCCCCCACTTATTGATAGAATAAACGACAAAAGTTGTGCTGAATTGTGCTTTTAAATAATTTAGATAATAGAAATGTTCATAGAAAACAAAAAAATCGTGTTTTTCACGTAACCCCCATGCATATTATTTTTCTTTAATGTGCTAGTTGTTCCAAACAACACTGTGCCTTGAAATAAATTTAATATCTGGCTCTGTTCTCTGCAGAATGCGGAACTTGGCACTTACTTTTTTTTAAAGAAGAAAATGTTCACAGCGGTACAGTATTTGACACATTAGCACAATTTAGCACAACCACTTTGTATAATTTTCAGAAATTCTTCCAAGCTCATGCTTAAATTTTAGTTTTTTCCGCATTTTCTGGAGAACGGGGACATCAAATTTTCTTAAACGGCATATTGTTCGTAACAACAAGCACAATTCAGCCCAACCCTCGGGAAAAATGGCGAGGCCAAGTAACATCACGCTAAAATGTTCGTTTTTCCGGAGAAGAGAAGCAGATATCACATTTCTGTAAAGATACAACGTTCAGAACAAATAGCACAATTCAGCACAACCCTATTTTTAATTACTGGGAAAAACAGAGAGTCAAGTAAGTTCTCCCTAAATATTTTGCAATTTTCGGAGAACGGAGGCAGATATTAAATTTATATAAAGACATAATGTTTCAGGCAGTTAGCACAATTCAGCGCTTTGAGGTGTTTTTGTTTTGTGTTTTTCCACATTTTTTGGAGTATGGGTGCAGATATCTAATTTGTTTGAACAGCGCAACGTTCGGAACAACTAGCGCAATTCAGCACAATCCTGTGTTTTATTTTTTGGGAAAAATGGGATCCAAGTAAGTTCACCAAGTAAAATTTTCGGTTTTTCCTTATTTTCCGGAAAATGGCGGCAGTATCAAACTTGTTGCAGCACAATGTTCAGAATAACTAGCACAATTCAGCACAATGAAAAAAATGGTATGTTCAAGAAATGGGTGGCCAGGTTTTTCCACATTTTCCGGAGAACGGAAGCAGCATATAATTTTTTTAAACGGCACAGTGTTAGGAATAACTAGCACAATTCAGCACAATGAAAAACAATAGATGTTCGCAAACTTGAGGGTCAGGAAGTTATGGTTTTTCTACGTTTTTCCGGAGAACGCAGTCATGAAATTTCTTTAAAAGGCACAATGGTCGGAATAACTAGCACAATTCAGCACAATGAAAAATTTTTGGATGTTTTTTATTCTATCAGAAAGCCGTGATATAAGGTCGTGTAATCTGTAAAAATGATTTAGTCAATTTCTAAACACAATTTCTTAACTTAACGTACAACGCAGTAATTTTTTAATTGAACTTTTACAGGAGGCAACAATAATCGATTTGCGTTGAACACTTTCAGTTATTTCCTGACAGAACTCGTAAAGTCGCGCTCTCTATTTGGGCTGATGATAATGGAACACAACCGACGGCGATTACCATCAAGTCCACCACGCTATTATCGTTAGCAGAGTTGTAAAAGCAAGGAATCCTTCACCGGAGACGAATAAAATCCGATGGGCCGTTCGGGCAGCGCTTAATCGTCATCGGGGCGAATAAGTCACCTTGTACGGGCCTGCCGGGCTTTGGGACCTCGTTAGGTTCGTCTCGTGTCGCGCAAAAATGCCCCAGCCGATATTCGTAATTAATAGATAAGATTGCATTAATTACCGGTATGCCATTAACGCGGTCCGAGATTTAATGCTTCTGGGAATGAGGGGACACGGACGGAGCCGTAAAGTTCGTTTTATCGTTGGAAATTGATGTTTGTTGCTTTATCGGTTATGGTGGTTCGTCGAAAAGCGACGGGCAATTTTATTTTATCGGTGAAATTTTATGATTGCTATCGCGACGTTCTAGGAAAATTCGATGGAAGGATGAGTGATATGGACTTGTTGCAGCCGAAGAAGCCAACCGACCTGTCAAGGTGCTTCTTCTTATTGTTGACGGGATATTAATACGACTATTATCCGTCTAATTGTTGATGTTGACCATAACTTTTGACGTTTGTAGGCTATCGTAATCCGGGGGTATTGTGATTGATACCGTCATAAAGCTTTTTTAGACAGAATTACTTTTAAAAAGGTTCATATATATAATAATAATAATTTTATTCCAATAGACCATGTCAGCATAGGAAAAGTCAATATAACACAAATACAAAGGCATCAATAATAGGTAAGATACAGGTTTGAAAAGGTAAAAATAAGCAAAATTTGATAATAAATGACAAAAGACAATTCGTTAAGAGCATTACATAACGAACAAAGAAAATAACATAATACAGAGATCGCAGGTATACTTATAAAAATTCACAAAATATGTTCAAGAAATTCATGAGTGCTATAAAAAACATTATCCAAATAATTATTGTTTTAATTTTTTTCTGAACAACTGCAAATTCACTATATTTTTTATATCAGGAAAAAGCTTGTTATAAAATAGGATACCAGTATGTTCTAAATGATGTTGGTTGGGATACTCCAGGTAAAAGTCTAATAGCTTTTTTTTAATTATAAATATTCTCTCGATGTAATTAGAAGAACCCCAGAATACAATACCATATCGCATACGGGAAACAAATTGAGAATGATAAAAGGATATAAGAGTAGACATGTTAGTGATGGATTTTAGCCTTAATAATGCATAAAACATTGGTGTAAGCTTGTTGCAAAGGTTATTTATGTGTATTTTCCAATTTAACTTATTGTCTAAGTACAGACCAAGGAACTTAGTGTATTCAACCTGCATTAAGGTCTTATGATCAATTTTTAAAAGAAGCGACTCGTTTATTAAAGAACTTCTCGGAGTACAGTTTATGAAAACCGTCTTTGATTTGTTAAGGCACAATTTGTTTGCTGGGAACCAGTTCATAAAATAAGTAATCATTTCCTGCATTACCGCGGCACTATCTTTTATACAAGCTTCGTTAGTTAAATAAGTATTACCATCAGCAAAAATAATTAAATTCTCTTTACATGACACTGTATTCGGAAGATCATGGACAAATAATAAGAGAGCTAAGGATCCAGAGATGGATCCCTGAGGTACACCAATATTTATAGTTGCTTCTTTAGAGTAATAACCGTTTATATCAACAATCTGTCCTAAGTCAACTAAATCAAAAGCCTTGCTGAGGTCCATAAATAAACCAAAAAACTTTTTATAACTTGTCATTGCTCAAATGTCTAACTTTGGTGCTTATAAAATATTTTCTCACTCAGGAAAAGTTGACACGTTGCTAATTTACGGCAAGTCACAAAAAAATTCAAGAAGAGCTGTAGAGTTATATCGAGAAAAGTATTCAGGGCGCCTCATTCCCGATCATAGAACCTTTATAAGATTGGAGCGACCTTGCGACCAAATGAAGATGCATTTTCTGTTCGGAAGAATCAAATAATTGACCGAAGGGTATGAAACAATGTTACACAGCTAGACTGTTACAGTAACAAAATCCACGAAATTTTAGACGGTAGGATAGCCGAGAATTGAATTTGGATAAATCAGTCGTTCAACGGATTTTAGAGATCAATGGGTCTCATGACTACAAAATTGACAATTTGGAGTATTTGCCTGAGCGTCACATTGAAAACAGATTTAATTTTATAGCTTAAATTGTAGAAAATGTAAAAACAGCTGGTCAGAACATTTTTCGGAACGTTCTTTGAACGGACGAAAGTCGGTTTGTCAACACTACTGGTCATTCACATTGTCCAATATTCCCACATTGTAAATCCAGTTCAAAACCAAGGCCATTTTGGAGTAAATGTATGGTGCGTCATCATCGGTAGGCATTTAATTGAGCCTTATTTTTATGAACATACATTGAACAGCGTGAGTTACCTAAATTTCCTACAAGAAGAACTTCCTGCATTTCTGGATAATGTGTCTTTGCAGCTAAGGAGAAACCTATGGTTTCAGCACGACGGAGTTCCACCCCACAAGGCCAGGATTGTGGAGTAATCTTTAGGTAACAATTTCCCAGAAAAATGGATTGGATCTATTCAGTAGCCCGAAAAGTCACCAGATCTAGCACCCCTCGATTTTTTTAATGGGGGTTTTAAAAATAAGGTTGACGAAACACCTTCGGGAGATATTAATCATTTGAAAGAACAAATCACAAACGGTTGTAATGAGTTAAACGACGAAATGTTAACAAACGCAGCCCACAAAGAAGTCAAGTGAATATTGGATATGTTCCTTGAAATGAGAGGTCAAATAAATAATAGATTGTAATATGTATGTAGTATGAGGGCGTTTGCCTCATTCTTTAAGTTTAGTTATTGTTATCATCACCTTTTGTTTTAACTGTATTAAAGAATTATCGATTTTCCCACGACTACCTGATGCTTCCACCGCTAATGTGATTTTTAGGTGGTATTTCTTATGAGACTCTTTAGGACGATATTGTGGAAATACAGATAAATTTCTCTAATAAAAGTTTATTAGGGAAAAGAGAGTTTTGTGTAAAAGGAAAAAAAATGTGGGTATGTTTCTGGAAAAATATAGCTGATGAGTCGTTTCTGTTAAATCCCAAAGACAATATTTTCGATTGAAAATGAAGCTTACTTCATCCCATTTAACACCACGCATCCCAAATTTTATTTAAATTTTTTGTATCCTCACAGCAAACCCGCACGATTTTCTCGATATTCGATCGGTTTATCCGGAAAGTGCGTGCCGAGCCACAAACAGTTGGCGTGTCTCTCCCAGGGCGTGGAATTAACGACTTGCACAACGTGGAAATTCGGGAGAAACGGATGGTCGTAATAATTAACGTTCCTCTCGTTGCGGAAAACGGAGAGCCCGCCGCCAGACGCGGGTAAGGCGATATGTTTAGTCACGCGCGCACTCCTTTGATTTGCATGGCTCTAAACTAGACCAATTATGAACGTCTCTATCTGTCCGCTTTGAGGCGCCGCGCACTTTTATTTATACATTTCGTTGTGTGTCGTTAGCGCGAAGAGGGAAACGCGGTCTTGCGAATTCCCCGATCTGTTTCGACAGTCAAAGGACGAGGCGGAACGTCACATTAATTATCGGCGAACAATCGCGTGGCGTGATGCCAACACGGACATTCTTATAATGGGAAAAGAACTGAGAAACTACTAACCTTAGTTTAGCATAAGTATTAGAGTACGTCTACTTCAAATTGAGCGTTGAACCGGTTTTTTTCCTAACATAATATACCCTTCATTTTAATAACAAAAATTAGCCCAGAAGACAAAGAATATAGGAAACGGTGCGATAAAACAAATGGCTGTCAATTTGGTAAAGAGTTCCTAGAGTACCCAGGATACAGTCAAAAAGTACCTGGCTATGTGTAGGACACAAAGATTGGACAAATTTTCGTCTAGTGACAGGTATTCAAATTGGACACTGTAGGTTAAGGAAGCGTCTTTATCATATGAGGAAGTGCCAAACACCTTTTTGTAGGAATTGCGAATAGAAGACGAGATAGTATTTCGTGCATTCTATAAATGCACTACCCTCTCGTCAAAAGAATCCGTGTTGGACCTTTTATGGCCTACATTAGAGAGATCCTCTGAGTAACGTTACCACCCTTCTTCTCTTTATTAGGCTGGTTAGCGACTCAGCTGGATTGATCATATAATGGGAGGAAGGACCATTCAGGGCAGGAATGAGTCATTAATTAGGGGGATGGTTGAACGCCGACCGATATCAATCTCTCACATTGACCCAACTTAACGTTCTTCCACACTACCATAAGGGAAAAGATGGTTTTAATCCTCTCTACAAATATAGCTGGTCTACAGCAAACATTATTCAAGTACTGACACCTTAAACAGCTCGATCATCGACCATCCACATGTTGGTATAATTGTGGCTCTATCTTATCAATAACACGAATAATTCTATCCTTCAGATATTGATTATGGGTTTCCCTTATAGACCTGGCTTTTAGTGCAGTTCCAAAGAAAATAGTCGTCGATGGTCGATCAGCATTACCATCCAGGAAATGTTTTTATAAATTATTGTCAAATTATCATTTCCAAAGTGAGGTGTAGCGCCATCCCATCCGCTATTCCCCAAGGTTCGACACTGGACCCTCGTATATTTGTAGTATTTATTAATGACATTGATGACAATTTGAATGTGCGTTAATTTTGTATGTTGACGTCAAATTATGTTGTAAAATTGACAGCTTCAGTTATTGTTATAGTTACGGTAAGTAAGGGTTTATTTCTTTATAATATATTAGTATGAATTAAACTTATTCACAATCAATTTATTAAATGTTTAATACCATTATTTGTCTTAGTAGAAAACGCTGTTTCAAGAATACGAGGCCGTTAATGGATCTTAAAGTTCACGTGAACGCGTAGGATGGAAATACGCCACCAGTACCGCATCCGCCGCCTCCGTCTGCTCCGAAGTGGACATTTTTAATCAGAGCCACTAATGATGCGGTACGCCTCTTGTTTCATAATTAACGCGCCGTTCATTTTGTTCTCGTTATTGCCCGCCACTACAGACGTTTACTGTTACTAGTTTTCAGCGACACACACCCAGTTTCTGCATCTCGAATCAAAGGGTGCCTTTGTAACCGGATACTCGCACTAATTAACAGCGCAAAATAAAAACCTGCATCGGACTCTTTTGTGAGATTAATTTCAGGCGTTCTTTCGGCGAGAGGCGTGCTCGTTCGCTAGCTATTTCGACGGCTCGAATCGTACGCCGGAATTTGCGAACCGACGCTGCGTTTAATTCGATGATGTACGGGCTCGTGAGTTAATTTTTGGAGGTTTCGCCGTCGTTTCTATAAAAAAAAAAAACATTGCCGCTGTAATGTACGTAAAACGTTCTTTTTTAACTATTGCTGAGACTTTAATAGTTACTTTTTATGACAGATTGCGAAAAGCATTCGAGAAGTCAGAAATATTACGCAATCGAATATAAAACAACATTTTTTCGAACATTATATTCCACAGTTCGAAAGTAAAGATTAAATTATGCTATTTATAATTAAGTAAATAGTACATACAGGGTGAATCTTAAATAAGTACAAATATTTTAACTGCTGGTGTAGTTCGTCATTTAAATCAGTCTAGTGAAAGCCATTTTTAAAAATTTCTAATATTTACGGAGATATTAATTTTTTTTAAAAATACCCACATTTTGAGGACCGCTGGCTGATTTTTCATCCAACAACGTAATGAAACATATGATTTGTTGCGAGGTTGCCATATCTCCTCCAATATAAATATTACGTTTCCTTTAACGTAATAGTTCTATTTTAAAAATACTTGTTTTAAGCATAAGTACAGTAAAATTGGGTATGTAGTATGATACGCAGCAATATTAACATAAATTTTAACATCTGAACTAACCTTACTATACTTCAACGATTAAAAATGAATTTCCGCAAGTTCAATACTACCGTAAAATATTTAGGAAGATATTACGTGATATTACTATGTCCAATGTTCAAAAATTATACATAAACGTGCACACAAGCTTACCTGTTCGTTAAAAAATTAACTATTTAATCAGTAATCCACATTTCACAAGTTAAATGTCATTGTACACTGTTAGAAAGGGACACAAAACACAATTTCCTTAAGTTATTTTATGAAGAATAACGAAAAACTATGCACGCGTTTTTTATTTAAAATGGAAAAAATGTCAACTTTTAGCAAATTTTATTGCTATTTTCATGCATTATGTGGGGTTAACAAGTTTGACTTGGGCTTCCGATAATCTGTCATGACAGTCAATGACAGTTTGATAATAAAAAATAATATAAAATGTTACACTTGACAAAATTCGCTAAAAGTTGAGATTTTTTCTTCCTTGAAGCAAAGACATTTGTGTAATACTGGCAACACTGTGAACCACACGTTCAGTCTGCAGCACTATGACTCATAAAAGTATGAAGGGTCGGTCTAGGCCAGCGGTCCTCAACAAGTTTTCTACTGAAAAATTACGAAATTTATTTAAAATTTCACTTTTTTATTTCTGATTTTTTTGTAAAAAAACTATTAATTATGTGTTCTACACACAAAACTATACTGCTGGTTAAAATATTTGTACTTATTTAAGATTCACCCTGTATATTATCATAATTCTATAGAAGATGCCTATTTAAGTCGCCTTACTCGATATTATTCAAATCGGGATGGTTGTTACACGAACCTTTTAAATCTCCTCATCAATCAGTATTATTTTACCCCAATTGAACCACCTGCTCGAATATAAAAACTTATACAGCACGGCGGCTGCATACCGTTATTTGAATGCAACGTTGTAACATTTCAAACAAGGTAACCACTTTCTGTACATCACCGAAATGAGTACTTGTTTGTTTAAAACTTAGTCCTTGCAATAACGTTTTTAGGAAGTCGTTTACTTTTATGAATCGTAGGCAACAAAATTGGCAATTATGCAGTCTCTCGTCTACCATCTCGCCGACATACGTCATTCTTGAACACCGGTAGGGAGACAAAGAAGGCAGTTAACGGTGCAACTTAGATTATTAGTTGTTTACCTTGCTAGCTGTGCAGGGCAGTATTTTTCAGTGCAATGAAATGCCATGCTCGAGCATGTTATAATTTGTGCTTTTGTGATATACTAGATATTTTTTTAATTACTGTTATTGCTGGCTCATTATAAATTACTGCTGGGAATACATAATGTTTAAACAGTGTACTCAAGTGTTGTGTGTGGATAGTTTTTAACTTATCTAGTACTTAATGCTTCTTATAGTATACTCGCGACAAGAATTCAGACGACTTACGTCATACGAACAAATGAATAATTTACTAAATTTTCAAAAAAATATTTAAGAAACTGCAACTGATAGTAATAAAACTATATACTACACTAAAAGTTTGCATTATATATTACACTAAATTCCAAAAAATTATTGTTTTTAACACGACCAAATATCAAAAATTACGTTGACAATAAATACAGGGTGTTAATTAAAAATGTGCACAAACTTTAAGGAGTTAATCTATGATTGATTATAAGACAAAAAGTTCACATAAACATGGTTCCGCAACGGCTTTGTTTTACAGATACGGGTGTCAAAGTTTGAAAAAAAAAAATTAAATTTTTGGATCTATTTTCTAAGTAGTGAGACCTACTTAGTTGAAACTTGGCACACCCTAATGGGTATTTATAGACTACATTTTGCGGGTGGTAAATTATTTACTTACTTACTTGTTATTTTACGCTGGTTTTTACAACCAAATTATTTTATAACCGGCAGCCATTTGCTTTCTCATGTTAAATGGACCACCCGGTATTTTGTGAAATTATTAATTTAGAAAATAAATGACAAAGATACAGAGGTGTAGGCGAAGCATACCGTATAGTGTAGTTGTAGTTCCGCAATATCGATTAGCAGTCACCGGCGCCTTATCGACATTGAATTCGCTCCGCTATATCCGAATCGGTTAAGTCCTTAATCCGCGAGGTAAATTCAACACTCCAGCCAAAGACTGGTTCTTTTGGAAGGCGAGCGAGCGCGCCGTTCTAATTAGAGCCGCTGGGGCGCTTTGTTCCCGATGCACGGCTCGATTTTTAGTAGTTTTGTTCCTCACCCGTCGAATTAGCGTTTCGCGCTGCGCCGGGCGCGCTCTTTTTAATTAGCGCGCCAACGTCGCGTTGGCCTGGGAGACAAACAAAAGACTGTTGCTCGGGCCGGCGGTGTGTCATTAGGGCGGGCGTTGTTATTCGCTTGTCCGCCCGCTTTGTGTCGGCTACCGCGATGTTTCGAATTTTGTACTTGGTCAGATCCAGGAATATGCTTCTTTATTTATGTAGAAGCGAGTAATCCGACAGGCAATTCATTGCCCAATAAGAAGGATTACACAAACATTTGATATACCTCAGATTAAATGTAAGGCAAAACTTTTTAAAAGAAATAAAAAATCCCACTGTCCATACATTTTCAATAAATTTAAGCTACTAAGAATTATAATTAAAGATCGAATTAAGGAAGCATATAGAGATTATCTAGACACTTTGCAAAATCCAATTACACTGGATCCTTATAAACTTTGGTCTTTTATTCATGCAAAGAATAGATTATCTAGAATACCTGGCAAAATGAAAGATAAGAGTCGTCATTTTGATAATTCTCAACAGGTTGTTAATGGATTTGCAGATTTTTTTGAAGGTGTGTTTATTCCGTCTGACTCTCAATTTCATATTGATGTTTTTAATAATAATACGCCACTTATTAATTTTGAAGCAATAACTCAATCAGAAATAATGCTAGCTTCCAGGAAATTGAAAAATAAGTTGCCCTCATTTATTATAAAAGATTGTATATCTGTGTTTGTTATTTCATTGAAAATATTATATAACTTATCTTTGAAGACAAATGCATTTCCATTTGATTGGAAGCAAGCTAAAATATGTCCAATTTTTAAAAACGAAGATAAAGATTATATAGAAAATTATCGGCCAATATCTATTCTTTCCAATTTTTCGAAAATTTTTGAAATTATACTTTATAATCGTATATATAACATAGTTAAGGGTCAGTTAGCATTTGAACAACACGGTTTTATGCTGAAGAGGTCCACTGTAACAAATGTATCAGTGTTTACACAATTTGTCTCAGATACCTTAGATAAGGGTGGTCAAGTGGATACTATTTATACAGATTTTGCCAACGCATTTGACAGACTTGATCATTATGTCCTTTTGAACAAATTTGCTGAATTTGGTTTTAATAATAATGCATTATCCCTCTTTAAATCTTACTTAACTGACAGAATTCAGTTTGTGTCTTATAATGGTTTTGTATCTTTTAATTATTCTGCCACCTCAGGAGTTCTTCAGGGGTCAAACCTCGGACCTTTATTTTTTCTCCTTTTTATTAACGATATTTGTCAAGTAGTAGATTGCCATAAATTATTGTTTGCTGATGATATGAAAATGTTTTCATCAATTTGTTCCATAGATGATTGTTTAATGTTACAGGATTATTTAAATAATTTGCATAGTTGGTGTTTTAAGAACAAATTATATATCTTAATGTATCGAAACGTAAAATTGCTTCCTATACCAGAAAAAGATACCAATTGTTTTCGATTATGCTATTGATGACAATGCACTCGTCCGTTGTGAAACTGTTAAGGATCTTGGTATATTATTTGATTGCGCTTTATCCTTTCGAGACCACATATTTAACAAAGTAAAAGAGGCAGCGAGATCATACGGCTTCATCGTGAGGAACTGTAGAAACTTTGACAACGTTGAAACATTGTACTATTCATTCGTTAGATCTAAACTGGAATACGGTTCTGTACTATGGAATCCATATTATAAATGTTACAAAATCGCTATTGAAAAAATTCAGAGAAAGTTTTTAAAATTTTTGTATTTCAAAGTAATTGGAGTTTATCCAGAAATTAATACAGATTACAACACATTATTAAAAAGATTTAATGTTTCCAGTTTGGATTTGAGAAGAAAGTGTTCTTCACTATCTTTTTTATACAAAATATTGCATAATGACATTGACAGCCCTGCTTTTTTATCGCAAATTCAATTTAATGTACCTAGATCCAACTTGAGAGTTGTACAAATTTTTTCTCGTAATAAGCCGAAAACTAATCTTTGCCTAAAATACCCTATGTTATATTCAATGTGTTTTAACTTTAATAAATTGTGTTGCGTTTGTGATATATATGTTGATAATTTTAAGCATATAGTGAGTACTGCTACGCAATTGCTGACTGAGGATCATATATTCGGTTAATTTGTTATTTAATTAATTATATCTTATATTGTTTTATTTTTCGTTATATAACTGTAACTGGATACTCATAATTTCTGTTACAATATACACTACTGTTATTATGTATTTAAGAAATTTAGTGTCATTGCTCTGTAAATGGGTAACTGTTGAGCAATAAAGCTATTATTATTATTATTTTACAAATAAATTCAGATAATAAATGAAGTTATAAACTTGCTTTGTTATAATATCAGTAATTCACATTTAACAACAGAAACATTTGTTTTAAATAAATTAATACACTACAGAACGTCTACGGTTTAAAAAAAGCGCCCGTGAATAACTAACAACGCCGCTTGTATACACAAATGTCAAGTATACTTGGCCAGAACAGAGCAAAGTGCGAGAAAAATAAACTTATACGTATACATTTGCAAAATAAAGATACACAAGACATATTTCGTTGCACGCTATTACAATAGTACCAAATAAAAAATAAACTAAATGTGAAACCTTTATTTCGAACTATGATTGTATTACACACAAAGCAAACGATACACTGACAGAAATGGCTGGAAATTTCCATTATAGATTAAGGAATAATCAAGTGTATGTGTTTTTACCTAACAAAATTTGGAAATTTCAGAAATGTTGTGGTAATACAATGTACTACAATCGAACTATTTACTTTTGCTCAGTTTATTATGAAATGTATAAGTTTTCATGTGATATCCATTGCACATGCGCAGAGGCACATCAACCTAACCTAATACGTTTTAGTTGTGGTGTTAACGTGCAGTAGACAAACATACAAACATTAATAGAGACTGTTTGTGGGACATTCGTAAGATACTAAGTATAAAATGATGTTTTGTTACGTGTGCACTTGCAGCTTGTATTAATTTAAATATTGTACAATTGATAAATATCATAGAAACTGCAACTGTACGTTGTTTAGATTTTTGCATCAAAACTACCCCGTTACATGTGTCTCTAAACCATACAACATTCATTTCAAACAACATGAACAAACAACTAAGATATTTATCTTTGTGGCAGGAAAAATAGTAATTTCTTTTAACAGATACTAACATTAGTTGTACTTACGTTAATTATAAATTTACTGTAACTACAATTCGGACTAAACATATTTATTTTCACACAGATATATATGTATATCTACAAATATTTGCAAATACCAAAGAATATAACCTCATGTTCCAAGCGAAAATATTCAACATATTTTCTAATGCGAATGAAATACCTACATTGCAGTACATTTTTAGATGATGGATGAACAATAGACTTTTACAGAGGATGGATAATTCACATTTAGAAGATGGATGGACAAATTCCACTAAAAAAATGTTCGTAAACAGAAGTTATTTCTGCTACTGGTAAGGCCTTCTTAACTATTTAGAAATAAAAATGTGTTACATCTATACTTTTCCCTCTTCTCAACTTCAACTGTCAATACACTAAAAATACATTTTTAAATTGGCTTCCGTTTACACTATTGAGGTTAAACAAAATGTAGATATTTCAATTGATTGGTGAACTCTTTGGTATGTACATTTTTTTAGCATGTACAATTCAATTTTTTACACATTCATATACTATATGTGAAACAATATTATTGAAGAAGTTTTCTCTATGCAGCTACAGTGAACTAACGTCAATAGTGTTAACATAAGGAACAGCAGAATAAAATGCGTTAGCAGCCATTCGTTTGTGTTCGGAAGGATTTTCCAACAAAAATGTATCTCAAATTGAAACTTTTACGGCAAAAGTGCAACGAGGACGTGATACTGGTGCTCTAGGAATAAAGCAGCAGGTATGTACTTAAATCATATTTTGAAGTTAACAGACGCTGTAAGAGTCATTTGTTAAAGCCTTTACGTATAACAGTTCGTCTGTTTATTCCAGAGCTGTGCTACGCAGAACGCATAGTTTGGCATAATTTTGTGCAAATTAGGTACAAGAATTGAAAGGAATCGTATAAAAATTAAAATTCAGTTGTTTTATTCCTACCAAAAAATAAGCACTTTCTAAGACTTCACTCAGGACATGAGACATGCGACTGACTTTTCTCGACTCCCACATTCTCCATTAAAATTTTCAACAGCTCGGTAACCTGATCCAAATTTCAAGCCGCTTCGGTGAACCGTAACGTAATTTTTATGGTACGAACTTTAGAGAAGTATAAACAATTACAGAAGTTTCAGAGTTTTTGGAAACCCACCTCAGGTTACCGCCACAAACGCCGGCCTACTGCGACTGTTGAAAACATATCCCGCTGCTGGAACAGCGAAACGCGTCCCGCGAAACAGACGATAACAGCCGAAGGCGGTGGCCGTTTGTGTTCAAAATCCGGCATTTCGTTTCGGATAATAATTAATATATATATACACATACATACGCGGGCGAGGTAGTGAATTAGACAGATCAGGTAGCCTGTAGTACGCGGCCCCCGGGGCTACGCGAGCTGTCAGCTGCAGACCGCTTTGAAGTCGGCGCAGCCCGAGGCGTCGCGAGCGTCGTTCCGCAGCCGCCGCCCCTCGCAAATATTCCAGCGAAAACCGCACGTTTGTGCTGGAGCTGGAGGTACAGTATGAGACTGAAAAATATTAACATTGGAAATGTTTAAAGAACCGATAGTGTAACGCTAGCAGCATAGATAGATAACTGTATACAGGGTGATTCAGTCATAATGTCATTCATTTCAACCACATATTCAGAAGGCCTAATAGACAGAAAATCGAGAAGAAATATGTTTACTCGACCTTTCAAAAGATAAACAAATCATCCCATTCGACTATTGAAGCGCTTTCGAAGAGTAACGAATAAATTCATTATTTTTTAAATTGAGAAGTTTTCGAAAAAATCCCTAATTTTGACCATGCCATTCGAAAGAGCGTGTCATTCTACATACATACATCATGAAAAATTATGGTGTTACATAATAAAAATTTCAAGAAAATAATGTTTGAAGATTTTAAAATTTAATTTTCACAATATAAAAAAATAACGATTTCAACTGGTCCATGGTCACTTATGGTTTATATTTAAAAAAACAACTTTAGGTTATGACTAAATAATAAAGTTGCAAAAAAAATTAGGCACGCCACTGGACTTTACTCTAAAAAGTGTCTGAAGAACGTATTAATAATTTTTTTCTAACTTTGCAAACAGCCAAGGTACAGACATGTACTGCAAAGTGGAAAATTTGAAATTTTGACGAAAACAAAAAACGATAGGTCATTTTGGTTTTGACTATTAATTTTCTCTTTACAAAAGCGATTAAGAGTGGGGGGGCATTTTTTTCTATCTTACCTACACAATAAATAATCAACAATCAATATCGCTAATAATTTTTATCAGCGTATCCTGCGTGTTCGCCAAAAATCTTCACCCTGTACAAATTCCAAAATTCGGTCTTGCGCACCGCCAGATCGCGTCCCACCGACGAAGAAACAACGAAAACGCACCGCGAGTAATCTATTCCGGATTAATCCCCCGACCGAGCGGGAAAAATCCACCACCTCCCCCTTCGCGAATTCACCCCGGCGTGATGCGGATCGCGCAATTTCGAGTATCTGCAAATCTCCGTGCCGCTCCAGACGAGTTTTTAATCATGCGGCCCCTTTCATGCAAACGCAGTAATTTCCCATCTCCATCAACCCTTACCAATTGCACAAATTGATTTCGGGCGAGCCTAACCCTCGCCGAGGGTTGAGCGCTAATAGCCGGGGTCGGATCGGTCACATGTAGCGCTCCGAATACACGTACTTAGGAATTATTATATCATAACCGGTGTGGAGCGGACCAGCGCGGCGTTGGCCGCCTCGCCGCCCCGATTTGGCGCAGTACCGAGCCGGTCCGCCGTCGGATATGAATTGTTGGGGTTGGCCGAAGTCAGATGCACAAGTGGCGGCTATAAATATATTTAATGCTTCGGTTATTGTAGGCATTATTGTTTAATGCACTCCAGCTCGGTTAGGAACTGCAGGTTACAATGGTGAGGAGTATAATCGCCCCCGGGAAAATATTGGCCGTGTAAGCGGCCGATTATGGCGCTAATAATAACGGCAAACAGTTGAATAGGCTCTCGTGACGGCGTCGCCCATTTATTTTGACGTTCCGGCGCGGTTTTTTCGATGCTTGTCAACGACACGAAAAATTAAAATATTAAAAAAAATTGTAGACTATACTAGAATTTGGGGACGGAATATCTAAATATAAAAAAGTAACTATGAATAATTTTAAAGTTTCAACCACGTGGTCAGGGAGGCCTAAAAGACAATGAAAAAATTATTCCAGAATTTTAGCTCCGATATTTAAAAAATGGGGCAAACCCCTCTTTTCCTGCGGAAAGTCGGCGCCTATGATAAGCATAGACTGAGATGGTTTAGATCCATAGATAAAGTTTACATCTGTCAACAGTGTCGACTACCATACGGTCGTTTTTTGCAGCGTTTCTAAATGCAGAACCGACAAAAATTAACATTCTTAGTACCTGTACTAGTAATAGTACCTGATAGATACTTTGCATTTTCACTCATTACAACCACTCACTACCAATAAAACACACTTGCCTTAGGTACACTTAGATAAAATATCTATTTATTATAAGAAAATCGAACGAAAGAAATATGTAGGTATTAATAGATAATAGAAAATTTTTAATGCATCCGCGGCAATCTTGTCCCATAACCTAAAAAAACAAACTGGCGAACTATGTTATGGAAAATATATTTACCCGACATATATTTCTTTATTTAATAACTATAAAACGTTTAAAATTAAAATAAGGCACTAAAAACTGAAGAAGAACACAAAACTACAACGTAAACACAGGAATTGAATTATGAGATGACAGCGAATTTTACCGGTGTCTTGTTGGTTGCCTACTCTGACTCTGTGAACGTGCGGCGGACGGGTCACATAGGCGGCGTTATTAAATAAGGATATTATATCGAAAATTTTGAACAGTTGTTGTAATATCAGGTACCTACCTATGACATTATTTTACTAATTAAAACTACCAATTAATTTTATTAAGAGACTGGATATTGTTACTTTATAACTGTTTTTATTTCTTTAAGAAATATTTTTCTATAGACATACCACACCTGTTTTTTTTCTACGTAAGAGCTTGTTATTTATTTTTTCATAATAAACAGATCCTATTTTAGTTACTATTTTTAGGAATGAGTCATGAGTTTAGGTTAGCTTTTACCACAAGATTTCCCCGTTTCCCTAATGTGACAGTTACTTCCATATAAGATTTTCCTTTATTCTAAATATTCTTAAGAAACTGTTCTAAAAACTGGAATTCTTATATGTTATAATAATCTTTATAACAGTATTTCGTACATAAAGAATAAGCCCATGAAGATTAGACTCTTTACCTTTACTAAAGGTAAAAAATGTTATTACACGAGTTTCAAGATATTACTATACTGGGTGTCTGTCTCTCTCTAATCAGTGATCCACACATATTGTTTAGTAAATTTTAGAAATTTACTGAAAAATGTTGATAAAATTGACGTCACTTCAGCGAACTTGGCTCCCTCGCAACAATCGACAACCGCGGATGAAGTTCTCACCGGCCTACCCGTCCCTTACCCCCGCGTAAGCGTTACATGTGTATCTTGTCATCGCCTAATCCAAACAAATACGAACGCAGAGTGCACGCGGACCGGCCTGGGTCGTAGGGCACGCGCAAAACCCCATATGTCGGCCCTTTCGGCACGGGATTATCCGTAATTACGCTTTTTAAGCGAGGAGAACGTCCATTGTCGCCATTGTGGGAATGAAGGGGTAGCCAGATCGCCGTCAGATAAGATAAACATGTCGCATGATCTAGCGGGCGAGTGGCCGACTTGCAAATGTCATCTCATTACGCCCGGGGGGCCGTGCAGCGGCCTTTGTCGTCCCCGGGTATTGCGAGGAGACAATTGAAATGCTGAATAGGGTGGCTCGAAAGTGATCGGCTGCGCCAGCTGGTTTTTTCAAATGTTTAATAGCTTCGTGCATCTTTTTAATTTGTTTCTATCAAAAACAAAATGCTTCACAACTACATATAACTAGTCAACAACTTAAATTTTTTTTAATTGTTGTCTCAAAATGTTGTCCTATTTGCGCTTAACTTTCTAAGATAAATTTATGACATTTTTATATATGTGTAATAAACTTTTCGACATATTAAAGAATTTTTTTCCATTTCCAGTCTCACGGTTAATAAACAGTGGCAAAATGCTACATGTTGAAAACTGATATTCTCAAAATTTAACGTTACGTTAAATTATCTGATTATAAAATCACATAATTTTGCAAAATATACAACGAAAATTTAAGAAATATCGACTATAAAAATTTGCATCTCGCAGGATCGGTAAGATGAACTAGTACGTTTATTTACTTACATGTGCATACAAACAAAGACAACTGGAGCTGTGACTTACCTGGAAAAAGAAAAACAATATTAGTAATAAGTTAAAAGATATACCAAAGTCAAATAATATTGACATTATCTTATGGTGACCCAAAAATATAAATATACAGGGTGAATATAATGACAAATAGCGACTGCAGGTATAGTTCGTCATATAGATGAGTTTAGGGAAAGTCATTTTTCAAAATTTGAAATATTTACAGAGATATTAATTTAAAAGAAAAATACCCACATTTTGAGGACCGCAGACCTACTAAACCATATGATCTTCTAAAGGCGAGATTGCCATATCGCGTCTAAAATAAATATATTTTTTTTACTTTAACGTAAATACATCTTTGAAATAGATTTTAATTTAAATGTACTTGTTTTACGCAAAAAGTAAAGTAAAATTGGGAAGTAGGTACTCTGCGCAGTAATATACTACCAATTAAAATATTTAAGAAGTTACTTTGTTCAATGATTCCAAAAATTAAACATATAGCTTACCTACCTGCTGAAATATATATACAAACAGATTTCACAAGTTAATACAATTATACACTGTTAGAAAGAAGCATAAATTGTGCCCTTAAGTTATTTTATGAAGAACAACGGAAAAACTATGATATATTAAAGTTTATTTTAGTCATATAACCTCAAATAACGTTTTTTTTATATTTTTAGGTATTAATAATATTGTGTGAAACTAACTACTCTGTGGACAAAAGCAATAGAAAACTTGTTGAGAACTGCTGCCTAAGGTCCGATAATAAGGTTTTTATGAGTGATATTGAAGATTGAAAATGTATTTCACAGCGTTGTCAGTGTTAAACTAATGTCTTTAAATTTATTGGGATTTTTAGACAACATGTCAAAGAATGACTGAAATATGTTTATTTATAAAAATTGACAGGCAGCGAGGTCGACGAAGAGGTTATGTTGATATCGGTACACTGGTTCAGGGCAAAGGCAAAGTACAAGTGCAAAAGAAAACATAATATTTGTAATACGTAATATTTGTGGAAAAAGATTTCCAGTCATGGCAAAGTAAAATATTTATAGTACTATATCTGAAATGTGTTGTGGATTGCCAGTGAAAATTCAACTAAAATATGCTGGACGAATTATTAAAAGACCGATTTATTATGGGCTTCCCAAAAAGCGTAGACTTCGAAATAGACTTCTTGAAGAAGATAAAACGCTTACGTTTGAAAAAACAGTGTCAATCTCATGCAAAAAAAAAAACTAATGTCATAGGCATAGGTAGGTGTCACGAGCGGTAGGCACAACGTCCCGCAGGCAGCAGAGCCACCAGTCACATTCTAGGATGGACAGGCAGGGACGTCGACGAAGAGGTTATGTTCATATCGGTACACTGGTGCAGGGCAAAGGCAAGGTACAAGTGCAAAAGAAAACATGTAATATTTGTGGAAAAAGATTTCGTAATTCCAATATATTTAAATTAAAAATTATACCACTATACTTTTGCACCTTTTGAGATCTAAGCTAGTATTACGTAATGCAATGTCTATCACATTTCAATTTCCCATCCGTACATAAACATGCTTTATTGGTGAGGATAGGAATAGCAAAGGGAAGGAGGTGCCGTAACATTTTTATAAATAAACATATTTCAGTCATTCTTTGACATGTTGTCTAAAAATTCTAATAAATTTAAAGATATTAGTGTAACACTGTCAACGCTGTGAAATACTTTTTCAATCTTCAATATCACTCATAAAAACCTTATTATCGGACTTTAGGCAGCAGTTCTCAACAAGTTTTCTATTGAAAAACGTAATTTATTTAAAATTTGACTTTATTTATTTCTGTTCTATTTCTCTTTATTTATTTTTGTTTTTAAAAACTATTATGTGTTCTACACAGTGAAACTGTACTGCTTGTTAAAATATTTGTACTTTTATTTAAAGTTCACCCTGTATAAATAACCACCTACTAGTTTTCACTTATTGCTACTGGACTGGCCGCCACACCATACTGACATGAACCTACCACACAAAAATATAACAATATCGATAATAAGCCATTATCTCTTCACTTATTTTATAAATTTCTGGCATACTGAACCCCTTCAGTCCCCCGTCGCCTGCGCCGCTGAGCCGCCACGGCGCGCCAGCAGCCACTCGGTCCTATAATTATCAAAACCCACACGTTCGCTCGGATAAAATAAACCAGCCCTAACGAGTTCCTCAACTAATTGCTATGGACTTTTATTGTGCATTAGTTATGGTTCGCGCTGGTACGGTTCCAAACGTACGTACAGACTCTGGCGGCCGGTGTTTATGTTACTGGAACGTCGAGGAGTTGCTCGGGATCGCTCTGTCGCTTTCAAATATACGGCCCAGCGATTTTATTAACGCTTTTTACGAGCTATTACTAATCAAGTACCAGTTTTAACTGCGACCGCTCGGAACTGCTGTCTAAGTGCTCCCGTTTACTGCACCGGCAAGACTTACTGCTAGGGATATTACCGATACTCCTATAGTTTCAAAATATCGATAATTAATAGCCAAAATATCGATATTTTGGTATCGATGCAGACTCTCGACAGTATCCATATACAGGGTGAGTTATTAATAACGGTACACAGTTTAGGCATTCTACAAAGTTGAGAAAATGTTTTCGATTTTTTGCTATATTTTAAGAACGTATGAACCGATTGTTTTAAAAATGTGTAGTTTTATGTTTCTTGAGGTGGCAATTACGAGAGCAAACAGTGTTGAGGTCACGACTAGGGGGCGCTAGTTATACTGTACTGTCGATGTAAAAATATGTCTAACTTTTTGTATTTTACACTTTTGATTCTTTTAATAAGAAACTATTGAACTACAATTCTAAATAGAAAAGGTATACCTGTTACAAATCGCTAAACTCAACCGTTATCGAGAACTTGTCTCGAATTTTCTCAACTATAACATTTTCATCATGAAACCAAACACACCACCACAGTAATGAAAGTAGCAATGGCTCCTTCATGTTGCCCAGGCCTCGGCTGCAAATTGCCAGTCTCTCTACCCCCCCTTAACCACACGTAAAAAGGCTTCACGTCTCGGATGACACATTTGGAGAAACCTTTGGGCCTAAAGAGATGAGCTGCAGTTACTGAATTTTGATGTAATTCCCTGTATGCCATGTCTGTATGTATCATGCCCATAAGTTCTTCGTTCGAGAAATTATGCGCCATACTTCTATTAGTCGCGTCAAATTAGCATGAAAAATGTGAAAATAGACAACTTTCTGCGGAGAAGTCCGATTGAGATGCGGTTTTCTGCAAAATGTTCACGGAATTTTTTATAACAAAAAATACATCTAACCTCTGTACGCTCGCAAATTTTTAATTGTTTATTTAACAAATGACCCATTTTTGTTGAATATATGTCACACACGATTCAACGAAAATATCTGAAAAATGTTCTCTCGGGGGTTTTCGAGGTCCCTCTTTATCACTTTGGTGTTAGCTTTATTTATTGCTAAATTGTTGTAACTGGGCTAATTAACAAATTATAAACTCCACCCCCGAAATCACTAGAGAACCGAATTTTTTTCCAGGATTTCTGGCTTATTAAGGCAAACCATCGGCACAAGATTTTTGCAAATATAATCGGATTTTTTTTGCAATAATTCTGGGATCAATTGAACAATAAACAATTATATTTGCAAAAATTTTGTGCCGATGGTTCGCCTTAAAAAGACAGAAATCCCGGAAAAAAATTCGGATCTCTAGTTATTCCGGGAGTAGAGTTATTAATTTGTTAATTAGCCAGGTTGCAAAAATAGAAAAATAAACAATTTCGTACAACAAGCTAGTGCCGATGGTTCTCCCCATGATCCCAGAGTTATTGCAAAAAAAAATCTGATTCTCTAACGATTCCGGGAGTAGAGTTATTAATTTGTTAATTAGCGAGGTTGCAACAATCGAACAATAAACAATTATATTTGCAAAAATCTTGTGCCGATGGTTCGCCTTAAAAAGACAGAAATCGCGGAAAAAATTTCGGGTCTCTAGTGATTCCGGGAGTAGAGTTATTAGTTTGTTAATTAGCGAGGTTGCAACAATCGAACAATAAACAATTATATTTGCAAAAAACTTGTGCCGATGGTTTGCCTTAATAAGCCAGAAATCCTGGAAAAAATTCCGGTTCTCTAATGATTTCGGGGGTGGAGTTTTTAATTTGTTAATTAGCCCAGTTATAACAATTTAGCAATAAATAATAAAGCTAACACCAAAGTGATAAAGAGAGACCTCGAAAACCCCCGAGAGAACGTTTTCCAGACATTTTCGTTGAATCGTGTGAGTTCATCTACTATCACATCCTCGAAACATTGTAGTTACACAAAACCATTGGCTTAAAACAATTATAAGCCGCATATATTTTATGATAATGAAGATTACCTTACTGTCAATCAAACGTTTCCCTGCGTCCCACTCGGAACGAGGCTTTATCTGGCGAGCAGATTTATCTCCTGTTACAGAATCAATTAAAATTATCGTTAATGTATTCCAGTTCTTATCTGGAATAATCCCAGGTACGGAAACTGGAATAAGTAATATCGATAAATAATCTCGATGGTCCCGTTACGTGAACCTGTTCGGCGTTATCAAGGATTAACGTGTAAGAGATCTGATTAGACACCTATAATGACCGTGGTCAAGGCGGCAATCAGCAGGTGCAGGGGTAGTCTGCATTGGGACCAGTTTTTGCCTCCGAGAGACATCGATATGTAATATATTATGCGGTGGCACCTTCATTTGAATTCATCAATGTTATGATTGTTTTTTTAGTAGCTGTTTCTGTTCGACCAAGCTCCATGAACGAAACACGGTGGGACAGAGAACCCAGAAAACAGGTAAAAAAATAAATTACATTGCGGACGTTTGTTTATATTTAGCTTACCTTCGTCAAAAATTAAGTTCTACGCCTCGTTGCATTTTTTGGTACATTAAAGACTTTTTCTAACTCTTTCAAATCAAACTTGGCAATTTTTCAATATTTTTATTGCCATTCTTTTATCTCCTAGTGCTTTCATTTCATTTTTCTGAAATTTGAAATATAGTTATTTATTATACAGGGAAAAAAATATTTGAATTTAGCTCCAGTTAAAATCTAATCTTTTTACTCGTGTACAATACATAATTTTTTCTGTGACGTTGAAAAACGACGATTTAATATTGATTAAAATATATTAGTCAGAAAAAAACTGAAGTTTTAAAAAGCTAGACTGTTGTACTTATAGCTACATTAGACCTGAGTTGTTAATAAATCTTCTAAAGTAATCAAATATCTGCCAGTTTAATTCTATGATTGGGTTTAAAAAATTGCGAACTAAGTTTTTAAATTATTTTGAACATTCAAAATTGGACATTTTTGATTCAGAGTTTTCTCTTATACCACCGAAATTAGTAGAAGCAGCGATTGTAGCATCACTAAAAGTACTGCCAGCTAAATCGCGGAAAACAATTTCAAATAAAGAACAATTGCAAACTAATTACATTTTTGAAGCAAAATGGGAAAGGTTAGCATATATAGCAGTACTATTAGCAGTACACATATTAATGATTTGTTAAATAATGCTCCTGATAAAATTTATTTAATGGCCAAGGTTGTTGTTTTATTTGGGAATGCAGAAACTTGTCGAATTTGTGAAATCAGCTAGGTAAGGTGCTATTGAAGAATCGGGAACGTTGTGAAACTTAACAAAGAACAATGTAAACAGGAAATTTATAGTTACTGAAAAATATATTAAATTTTACAGAATGTACATAATTCTTAGTCTTAGACCAACAGCAGCAAAGGATTATGCATATCGCAATGGAAAATGTATCAATCAAGTTATTGGTAAGAATCAATTTGATAAGATACCTGAAACAGTAGCCAATATTCTTCTACTTGAAAATGCTAAGTCATATACAGCTAGTGCTTTTCGAATATGGCCTGCTACGCTTTTAGCTGAATTTGGAGGAGAATTGATGACACTAAAGAAACATGGTAGTTGGAGGCCATCACGGTCACTGAACGGTATGTTGATGTTGTGTCCACGGCAGAAAATATGATTTCAAAAATTGCATTGTAGCAGACATTCCCAATCGTTCGACAAACATGTCCTTCATGCAATGCACATTTAACAAATGTACTGTAATGCAGAGTTAGCCTAAGAAGATGAGAGCACAAGTGTTTTAATGAAAAACACCTTGTATCAAATGAAATCCTAATTCGTATCTTTTGAAGAAGTTTTTGTCTAATCCCTAATGAAAAAGGTACGTGCGCCACTGGCGATGACTCGTTGGAAGAGATACAGCCGCGAGCCCGCCTTCCTAGAATTAACAAGGTTTCTTTGTGCCGTTTACAATAAATTACGTCGGATTCCATATTCTCTCTTTTTGATGCAGCCACAAAAAATTGTGATTTTATTAATAAATATTTTGCAAAGTAAAGGATTTAGAGAAGAAAAAAAATCGTCGTGTTAAGGAAAACAAGGCAATATTAAATAGTATAAATTCGTTGAAAAAGCCAAGAATATAATGATTATGGTATTTTTTGGAATGGTATGGAAAAGATATAATCATTTTTAAATCGGTCATAGACGTACCCATCTGTCACATTTTTATTTTTACATGTCTATTATATTATACTTACTATTTAATATTCTTAATTCATTACCATTAACTTTTGAACTTATCTACTAATTTGCACCTACGATATTTTTAGAATTTAATAAAAAAAGTTTTGCATTTTATTGTAATTGTATTTATATTTTTTAAACTTATTTGTAGAAAAAATATTCGTTTCATTTTCTTTATAACAAACAGTTTTTTGTGGCTTTTAGCCAGATACAAAAGCCTTTCATGTATTGCCAATAATATTTCAAACACTCGGTATAATCATTCTGTACTGGCAAATTATTTCAAATTTGAATATCGGTACTATTTTAATGAAACGGTTCCCAACATACAAGCCCCGTCATGTGCAAATCTCATCTCCATGCTGTTGACAAAAAGTCCCCCCATGCTCCCCCGCCTTACCATAACCAAACAAAACAGCCGTCTGAACGAAGTCGTCACCCTGTAAACAACCCCGAACTCCGGGCGAGAAAAAGGAACGACTCCAAGGCACGCTCCGATGAACGTTCTCGTAGTTTATTCCACGGCTGCCTTCGACTTTTTGGAGTGAGGGGGCGGACGGGCAAACGTTATTCTCGTGTTTTCGGGTCGGATGGAGCGAGGGGGAAGCGGGGGGCGGAATCAGCGGGCCGGCGAAATGATCGAGAGGGCCGTGCATGCTCGGACTACAGGCTCTAGGCGTCGATTATTTGCTCTTTATAAAATTCTCAGTGATAAGAGACTGCAACTTAGATACTAATTTAGGCCATAATTCTTATTTATTTGCACTTTATGACCCAAAAATAATAGTGTATGCACTAATTTGAGAGTCCGTTACGCTTTATAAAACACTAAAATTCACATCTTCATTGAGCTCGGTTATAACTCTATTTGTATTATTTTCATATACCAAAATATTCACTTATTTACCAAAACAATGGCGGTTTCATATATATGACGCCATAGTAATTTATTATTTCTTATTTCATTTGGTACCAAATTGATGATGTTTTTTGTAAATCACTAAATTAGTATTTTTCACTAAGACACTAAATTAATGGAATTTTGTAAGCCATTACATTAATGTTAATTTTTCAAAACACTAAATAATACAGTTTTATTATCTAAGACACTAAGTGTCTAATGTTTTTAACTTATAGGACACTAAACTAATGGTTCTTTCAATTTGAAAGATGCTAAATTAATGATGCTTGATCCAAATATATTATAATAATGGTGTTTTAATTGTCTAGGCACTAAACTAATGTTTTCATTTTGTAACAAATTGATTAAATGGTGTTTTAATTTCCCAACACGCTAAATTTAAGGTGTTTTAATTTTGAAAAACAATAAATTAATAGTGTTTTAATTTTGTAAAACACTAAATTAATAGTAATTTAATATTCAAAGACACTAAATTAATGATGTCTATTTGTGAGACACTAAATTAGCTGGTATACTCGCGTTAAGAATTCAGACGACTTACGTCATACGAACAAATGAATAAATCATTATATTTTCATCAAAATATTTAAGAAACTGCAACCGATAGTAATAAAATTATATACTACACAAAAAGTTTGCATTATATATTGCACTAAATTGCAAAAAATGATTGTTTTTAACGCGACCAATTATCGAAAATTACGTTGACAATAAAAACAAATGTGTAACGTCAGCCGTGACGTAAGACGTCTGAATTCTTGACGCGAGTATATCTTCATTTTTTAAAATTTTCCTGATATAGCATATAAATGATGTTTTTAATTTATACTACACTAAATTAATGATGTTTTAATTTTTTAACACACTAAAGAAATAGTGTTTTTTATTTTCATTAAATTAGCTGGCATTGTTTTGTAAAACACTGAATTAGCTGGCGTTTATTTTTTAGTATACTTAATTATTTTCCTAAGACACTAAATAAATTGGTGTTTTGTCATTGAATTTAAAACACTAAATTAAAGGTATTTTTATTTTGTAAGACATTAAGCCGATGTTTTAATTTTCTTCGCTATATTTTACTTTATGACACTAAAATAATGACGTCTACAACTTATAGATCGCCGAAGCAATTGCATATTTTCAGTGTTTCTGTCGTAACCTCGTAATTTTTTAAAGCTTTCACTTCATTTGACACCAAATTAATAATGCATTCGTTAATTTCAAATGCAACTACAAAAATAATAATATCTTCACTTTATATGATACCAGCGTAAGTGAATATGCTGTAATTCGTATCAGAACTCTATTTTAACGTTTTAGCTTTGTATAACACCAAATTAATGGTGTAATAAGATGTTAAATTAATGTACAAAAACAAACTTAAAACAACGTATCTTTATTATTTTGGGTCACAGCTCCCAACTTTGCAAGTTTTCGCAGTTAAGGTTCCTCCTACCGGAGTATCCGCGTCTTGATCATTAACATTTGGGCATCCAGGCGGCTGCACCGGCAGCATCCGCGCGAACCTCCTCACCTGGCACGTCGGACGGCCGGGAGTTCGCCGATTCCACCCCAGACTGTTCACGCTTGGCCGGGGCCGATTCAGAGCCGGATTTTATCCCATCAATTTCTGCCCGTTGAGCCGGCAAAGAGCCGCCCCCGCCGTTCCCGCGCCTCATTAGGCTGGCGGCGGCGGGGAAACCGGATGGACCGCCATCTTGTTCCGCTCGCCGTGATTTTGCATGTCGTTGTGTTTGTTTAATCAGGCGCGCGAAATCCATCGCAGGCATTCATAATTGGACGCGCGGGGCTAATGGGACCGGCAGCCAGCAGAACTGCAAAAAGGAACGGGCAGGATCGCGGAGGAACGTCCTCTGCAATAATGCCGAATTTAACAGGGACTAGTCAATAAAATTCCCTGCCGACTCGATAAAAAACAATTTTCTTTTACGTTCTCTGTTTTAATCGAAAATATATCATCTTGATAGTTATACATGGTTAACTATGACTAAGTACAAATATTTGAAGAGAGGACAGAGAAAATTAAGAATTACTGGAATCACCCTTCAAAGAAATTCCATTCCATTTATAAAGCGAAAAAAAAATTATAAATTATATTAAATCCTTATTTAACGCCGTTTATGCGGTCCGTCCGCCGAACGTTTGACGTTTACAGAGTCAGAGTAGTACCGGCAACCAACAGCACAACGGTAAAATTCATGTCATAATTCAATTTCTATGTTTACGTTGTAGTTTTGTGTTCCTCTTCAGTTTTTAGTGCCTTATTTTAATTTTAAACGTTTTAAAGTTATTAAATAAAAGAATTTGTGTCGGGTACATATATTTTCCCATAATATAGTTCGCCGGTTTGTTTGTCTAGGTTATGGAACAAGACTGCCGCGGGTGCATTAAAAGTTTTCTATTATCTATTAGGACCTATTTCTTTCGTTCGATTTTCTCATAACAAAGTGTGTTTTATCGGTAGTGAGTGATTGCAACGCGTGAAAGGTAGTTTTGACAGTTTGTAACGAAATAATGAAAAAATAATGCAAAATACTGCAGCTAACTGGATTAACTGTTACATATCAGGTATTATTACTAATGAGAATGTTAATTTTTGTTGATATTTGTTGACAGATGTAAGCTTATCTGTAGATCTAAGCCGTTTCAATCGATCGACCAACTTTCCGCAGAAAACGAGGATTTTGTCTCATTTTTTACATATACTAGCGTCAAGAATTCAGACGTCTTACGTTACACATTTGTTTTTACTGTCAACGTAATTTTCGATATTTCGTCGTGTTAAAAATAATAATTTGTTGCAATTTAATGCAATATATAATGCAAACTTTTAGTGTAGTCTATAGTTTTATTACTATCAGTTGCAGTTTCTTAAATATTTTGATGAAAATATAATGAATTATTCATTTGTTCGTATGACGTAAGTCGTCTGAATTCTTGTCGCAAGTATATCAGTTTTCAACTTATCATTAAATGTGCAGTTTATCCGGAAATTTGGAAAAAATCCAAATTTTCTCCTATTTTTAATAGAGGGGACAAATTAAATATAGAAAATTATAGGCCCATAGTAATTCTCTCCAAATTTGGCAAGTTATTCTATATAATACCCTTTCTTTTCATTCAAAAACGCAAATTACATCTTCGCAGAATGT
Organism: Monochamus alternatus; assembly: GCA_037114965.1. Classification (NCBI taxonomy): domain Eukaryota; kingdom Metazoa; phylum Arthropoda; class Insecta; order Coleoptera; family Cerambycidae; genus Monochamus; species Monochamus alternatus. Next base: position 2,974,284 of record CM073426.1, on the reverse strand, counting down.
TTTTATTTCTGGCAGATCCAAAACAAACCTTCGATTTCTTTGTATAAAGGTAGTCAGACGGATGTTATTTATACAAATTTATCTAAAGTATTTGGATAGACTTGATTATGGCCTTTTGTTACTTAAATCCGTAGGGCTATTATCTCATTTTCAAACTTTTTTTTACCTCATATTTAAGTAATAGAATTTTAAATGTATAACTTCGTGGCTTTAATTCGGTTAATGTGGTGGCTACATCTGGAGTTCCGCAGGGATCAGTTCTAGGCCCTCTTCTGTTTATTATATTTATCAATGATGCACTCACTAATATTCAAGCAAATGTTTTGTTACATGCAGTTCAAAATCCATATAAATATGAACATTAATTAATAATTTTAGGCAGTTTTTAACTCTGTAAATGTTATAAGTGATCCGAGATATGACGTTTGTAGAAACAAAATACAGGGTATTACAGAAAAGACTATTATTATTTTAACAGGTGATAGGTTACACACAACAATAAATATTACCTGATGTTTCTTTATTTTTTTTTAACGTAATAATTTTAATAACACTAATTATATACTTTTATGTTACTCATATCAAAACAGCAAAACAAGCACAACACAATTCAAATCCATAAATACAATAACGTAATACACTGATCTTGACTTGACAATTTGAGCATTTCTTCACGACGCAAAAACCTAAATGGAAAAGCAAAAACAATTGGAATGCTTATTAACAAAGCAGGTAGGAAATAAACTCTCATAAATTGACAATTGACGCTTATAAGTTTACAAAAGCCTATTTAAAATAATGCCATTTAACGATCACGAATCGAACATCTACTCTACACTAAATAATTTTACAATTTACTACATTGGAACAAGGAGCGTGATATCCGATTATTTATAAATCGAATCGCAATCATATACAGGGTGAATCTTAAATAAGTACAAATATTTTAACCAGCAGTATAGTTTTGTGTGTAGAACACATAATTAATAGTTTTTTTACAAAAAAATCAGAAATAAAAAAGTGAAATTTTAAATAAATTTCGTAATTTTTCAGTAGAAAACTTGTTGAGGACCGCTGGCCTAGACCGACCCTTCATACTTTTATGAGTCATAGTGCTGCAGACTGAACGTGTGGTTCACAGTGTTGCCAGTATTATACAAATGTCTTTGCTTCATGGAAGAAAAAATCTCAACTTTTAGCGAATTTTGTCAAGTGTAACATTTTATATTATTTTTTATTATCAAACTGTCATTGACTGTCATGACAGATTATCGGAAGCCCAAGTCAAACTTGTTAACCCCACATAATGCATGAAAATAGCAATAAAATTTGCTAAGTTGACATTTTTTCCATTTTAAATAAAAAACGCGTGCATAGTTTTTCGTTATTCTTCATAAAATAACTTAAGGAAATTGTGTTTTGTGTCCCTTTCTAACAGTGTACAATGACATTTAACTTGTGAAATGTGTATTACTGATTAAATAGTTAATTTTTTAACAAACAGGTAAGCTTGTGTGCACGTTTATGTATAATTTTTGAACATTGGACATATTAATATCACGTAATATCTTCCTAAATATTTTACGGTAGTATTGAACTTGCGGAAATTCATTTTTAATCGTTGAAGTATAGTAAGGTTAGTTCAGATGTTAAAATTTATGTTAATATTGCTGCGTATCATACTACATACCCAATTTTACTGTACTTATGCTTAAAACAAGTATTTTTAAAATAGAACTATTACGTTAAAGGAAACGTAATATTTATATTGGAGGAGATATGGCAACCCCGCAACAAATCATATGTTTCATTACGTTGTTGGATGAAAAATCAGCCAGCGGTCCTCAAAATGTGGGCATTTTTAAAAAAAATTAATATCTCCGTAAATATTAGAAATTTTTAAAAATGGCTTTCACTAGACTGATTTAAATGACGAACTACACCAGCAGTTAAAATATTTGTACTTATTTAAGATTCACCCTGTATGTACAGTTTCAGCTTCAGGAACGCTGCTGCTAAAATCCAGTTATGTATTTTAGAAAATACATTTTCCCTAATATCGTTGCGACGGGGAAAATTCGCGACCACTCCTCCCCGTGCATAGTACCCCGCCCCCTCTGCTGCTCTTTCGAACCCTTCTCGGTTTTTAGTTTAATTACGAGGTGACGAATTTCGATCGCGCCTCATTGTGAACGCGGTTAACGCACAGTTAAAAATGTCAGTCGCAACTCGACAGTCGCCCAGAAGATTCCTGCAGACCGTCCTCTGCGCAGGACGCCAGTACGCTGCTGGGCCGCTGTGACTTCGTTACGGCGGAGGCATAAAAAGTTGAGCGAATTTTAAATGTGATTTTCTAATAATAGGTGAGGCAGGCGTCCTGTTATGAACGCATTAAAGGCTGAAAGCCCGCGCGGAATTTTAATAGTAGCAGATTTCGGCAAGGAATTGACACTCGGCGTTGCATTTCAGGAATGGCGGGGGATCCTCCACCGATTCCTGAAGAAGGTGTCGAACTAGGGATGTTCTCGACTCAAAAGGTATCGATACGTATCAAACGTTCTCGATACTTGTAAATATCGACCTCAAAAATATCGATACACGATACACGGACGTGTACCTTTTCCTCTACAAACACCATAATATAGAAATTCTTTTAAAATGAAATTATGTACCTAATTTAAGATTTATATAACTTATTTTATATCAAACAACAGAAATAGGGCCAACAAACAAAAACAAAAAATGTTTTGGTAAGTATACAGGATGAGTCAGTCATAATGACATTAATTTTAACCACGTATTCGGGAGGCCTAATAAAGGCAGAAAATAAAAAAAAAACAAATTTTTACTCGACCTTCAAAAAAATAAACAGATCACCCTATAAAAATCGGTAACACGACGCTCCTGGTGCGCTACGAACTTTCTGATGACGCACCCATACGACAATCGAACGCCGGATTAAACAACGTTGCCACATCATGTTTATATACATAATATCGTCTAACACTTCAGCGTGTTATTCAAATTTACCCCCATCTAGCACTTAATGCATTTCCCGCATTTCTTTCCCCCCAAATTTGTAGATCGCGCCACACATTTGGAAGGGGGATGGAGAGAACACAAGCAGTAAGTAGTAGTTTGTTTATTTCGGTCTCGCGTATTCGTCGTAAATTCACAATGCATAATATTACAAATTCCGAATATGCGGAAATGGTAATGCTATACCGATAATGTTTACGAAATGCGAATGCCGCTGTTACGGAATATTGGAGATGTCTACCTAACAAGACAGGTGTGCGAACTTTGTGTAAGTGCCTTCGCTATAAGGGTTCTGTGAAACTGCGTCGGGTGAATCAAATTGCGGCTGACCCTAATTTTATTAATAAAGTGCTATGGACGGATGAGTGCAGTTTTACTCGAACTGGCATTTTAAATAGGTTAGTACCATATTACTTAAAAAACAACAATTTTCTAGGCTAGAAGTACGCAACTACAAATTGAATAATTAATTGTACTTACGAGTAATACTAAAAATCCATATTTATTTGTAAAACGTAGTTAAAACGTAATATCAAAATTATTAAACTGTAATAACCTAACATTCGAAAACATTCATTTATTATCTACATTTGCTTTTATTTCATGTATCTAGATTAAAAAAACATAGTTTTACTCCTTTTCGTTAAATAACAGTACAAAAACTAGGTAACTAGGTTATTGACCTAATAATACGGTAGGTCAAGATTCACTCTCGATAACTTATGAGCATCAGATCAGAGGCGTGCCATTTCGGTCTTGGACACTTTTCTGTCGACAAAACGTTGGTTTTTCATTACTTAGTATTTAAACACAAAACACTTTTCAGCTTCTCTTAATAATTTACCCATTGGGTATAGGTTTTTTATGTAATGTACGAAAATGGTTTATTATTAAATACGTTGGAGTTTTGTGATTTCAATGTAACTAAGCTAATTTATTTGCAGTCATAACAGCTACATTTGCTCAGAGGAAAATCCACACGCTACTTGTCGGTTTAGCTTTCAGAGGCGATTTGTTGTCAACGTATGGGCAGGAGTGTACGGCTATCATTTGATTGGACCGTATCTTCTACAGGAAAACCTGAGTGGACCGCGTTACTTGCAATTTTTAATAGAATTATTTGATTATTATTATTTGATTTCATTGGATATTAACATTTTAAATTATTATTGGCTGAAGTTGAACTGAGCAAGAAAAAATGATGTATTAAAATAGTCAGTACAACCGTTTATTTGTCTTAAACCTAGGTAGGTAGGTACTAGAAAAATATTTCAACTTGGCAACATTGCATCAGGTCAACATCGAGCTGAACTGTGAGCTGTAAAACGACCAAAGCTGTGAGCGGTCAGTGACAGTCTGAAAAGGGGGTTTAAATAATGATTTGAAAATATTTTTTTCGGAGTAAATATGCATTTAGATTTTTTTTAATCGCGTATTCGCATTATACTCATTATTCCCATTCTCCTCTTAAAATTAATGACATTATGACTGACTCACCCTGTATACATGGCTTTAGGAATGTCAACTATATACTTTCCAAATATCTAAATTTTTCGGCATTTTTGCAAATGTTTAAAAAATCGTACTTCCATGAAATGAATACGAAAACGAACATACATACATAATTCTAATGATAAATCAAAAATCAACCAGTCATACTATTAGTTTCTCAAATTTGACAAATCAGCTACTCAGATATCAAATTATGATCCACGACTAAAATAAAACGGCAAAAGTAACCAAGAGGCACTGCTAATAGCACGATGATAAAGTCACTGTAAATGTAATAATAAATTTGGCCAAACGGTTTTCGACTAGAATTTGCCATAAGAAATCAAGAAACATAAAACAATTAACAGTTATAAATTTTAATTCGGTATTTCCCGTATAGAAACGTTCGATGTTTAAGATTTTTTCGATGTATCAATAACGTCGCAACAATTTTTATCGATACAAAATATCAAATATCGTAAATGATTGTATTGACATTCTGAATATCGATGTGTATCGGAACATCCCTACGTCGAACCATTTGCTATTCTATACACCCAGATACTTGGTTGATATTCACTCAACGTTGTGCAATGAAATTTGTAGCATGTTTTTAAACCATTGGAACATTTTAAAACACGGAGGTCTATACATTTTAATGGAGAAGTGCACGAATTCTATATTGGTTAGAAATGTATTACAGAATAATCTTTCAAACATATTGAAAGGTCAGAACATGTGTCTGGCGGCAATAATCACAATAACTCAAATATTAACATTAATAAATTGCCACAGAATACAAACAAAACCACGATGCCACACAAGCGTGATAGGTACGTAGTGTAAATACTGTGTAGGTAATGCCATAATTATTAGTGGTGGTGTGGTGAACTTACGCTATCGTTAAACGTAACTTCTTCAATTGTTTGCGATACGCTCGTGACAATTAAGGCGACAATGCTGTTAGGTAAGTACCAGATAGGTGGTTTTACTTGACATATTTATAAAATTATGCCATCTGATTTCACATTAAACTACTTGCTTTAATTTGATATATATTTGAGCATAATTTTTTAAATTTAATAATTTTTTATTGTCATTTATTACTGATTTAATTTCTCCTTACACATTAAAACAAAATCCTTATTTATTATGTTTCCAGAATAAAATTGGTAATTTAATGAAGAGAAGTCAGATAGCAAAATTTTATAAATGCCTCAAATAACATTTTACATCACGTAAATTGTACCGCAAGACAAACTACAATAAAAATTTATATGTTTTGAAGAAATCTAAAATAATTTTTGAAAAATTATTATGAAAAATTAAATTACTCAAACGATGTTAGGTATGTTAAAGTAAATGTCATTATGTTTTCTGTTTTGTTTTTAAAAAAGTAATTTACATCTTATTGTTACTTTTTTAGCATAAGGATATACATTTTTCTGAAAATGGGTATTGATTACATGGTCAGGAAAATTCTATTGATAGTAAATGGTAGGAACAAATACGGAACATGTTATTTGCAATCGGAATGAAGCGCTGAATACAATAAATGAGGAAAAATGTATGTTTGCTTTATCATTGATTTTCTAAACACCCTGTATACATCTGGTACCATAATAGAAAAGTTTAATTGATTCTTTACATTTTGATTTTTTCAATGAACTTAAAACTATCTGTATTTCCAATTAAATTTACAATAATCGTCTCGCTTCATCGCCGTATACCACATTTTTCTTTTCAAGTTTTGGCACGGTGAAATATTATTATATTAATAGGTATACACGTGCGAACGGCGTCTGACATCAGATCGTTTTGTGGGGCATGCCAAACTAAATTTGTAAATAACGTTTTTAGGCTTATTTTTCACGAAATTGTCTAGAACAAACTATAATTAATTAAAATAACGCATTCTTCTGCACGTATTTGGAGAAAAATCATGCAATTTCAATGCACATCTTCAAGAAAAAGTATATTCATAATTCATAGATAGTGTCTATTACAGTATGATTTCTGGTTCAGTGTATTAGACCATCCTGTATGGTACAAAATACAATCTTATAATAAAAATAACTTCTTCGAACATCACTCGAGTCGATTTTTATTTTTATGGCCGACATTGTCGAGTATCCTTTAAAACTGCCGGGAATTCTTCGGGGACGCGTCCAGTTTTCCTTTTTGGTCGAAAGGACGTCCAATCCTGATAGGGCGAAGGATCTTTCCACTCGGAATTTGCATGCAATAACCGGGAATGGCCGTTATTGCGTTGGCCCCGGATAATGAAATACTATCGGACCCGGGGGCGGCTGACCCGCCCCCTCCCCCGCCCGATCTTGATCCTCTTAAAGAGTTTGTAACGGAAAACCTCCCGAGAATCCCGTCCGAGGAATTACTTATAAGATTTGCTACCGGCTCGTGTTCCGCTCCTAGGGACGTTATTCTAATATGCAATATCGAATGCCCGCGACCCCGTCGTTTTTTTGTCTCGCTCTTAAGTTCTCGGAACCAGCTTTGCTACACGTTCGATTTGTGAAATGCTTCGCAGGCGACGTAAAAACATTTGACCTTACCGGTAGAGGCGTAGTTCATCTAAAAATAATTGAGAGTTGAATGACATCTGAGTACGCGAGATCTAGTGGCCACTGGCTGCTCAATGCTGGGCCTAGAACGGTCACAAGCAGAAAGCGACCTGTATCGCCCCGTCGGTTTGAATCTAAGAATATATTACACTGACGAAACTTGGATAAATGGAGGCTAAACAATGACAAAAGTGTGGCATACATGGAAAACCCTATAAGAGACGACGATAAGTGTTAAAGTGTGAAGTGGAAGGGAGAAATGAAATCGGTAGTAAAAAGCAATGAAAAATTAATTTAAAAAAATATTAAATTTCATTATTTTCCAAATTAAAAGAAGTAGTTTAATGTAAAATCAGATGGCATAATTTTACAAATACCTCAAGTAAAACCCTAACCAACAGCACTGTCGCTGTAATTTTTACGAGCGGATCTATATTCTAAACAAAGAAATAAGTTACGTTTAACAATACCGTACATTCACCACATCACCACTAGTAATTATGGTAATGTTAAAAAGGAAAATAGGCGTGGAAATTGCACAGCATTATCTATACAATAATTACACTATCTATGAGCCAAATATTCCACAGGAAAAAACACAAGAAACAAACGCCTGTTCTGCCACACGTTTACCGCCAAGGCATTACAACAGCTGTTCAATGTGGTTCAAAGAGCATTTAGGATAATATTTTGTATTTGCTGAAAAAACTAATCGCCGTACCGTATGCGGTATTTTTTGACAACATCTGATACAGTCGCCATCTGTAGGCCACTACTGCAAGGTGTATTTCACGCCAATGAATTTCTAAACTTCTTGTCTTGTTGGGAAATTACATTCTGTTACTACTAATAATAGCAACAATATTAACAATAATTAGTACTTAGGTATTATTTTAACCTAAGATTCCAAGATGTTTCCAGTGTTCTGTAAAAATATTTCTTGAGCCCTTAGATTATTATATTGTATTCTAAGATTTGATTATTTGATGTTTGAAGAGTATGCAACTAGCAACGCAATATTCTATGCTATTTTAGAACAGTTAGTGACTAATTTTAACCTTTTTATACCTAATAATTAAATAAAGGAATTTATGTAGGGTATGTTAGTGGATAATTCTGACGCCATCTCGGTCGATGATTGATTGTCATAGGCGCCGATTTTCCGAAAGAAAAAAGGGTTTTGCTCCATTTTTAAAACGTCAAATCCGAAATAATTTGGGTTTTAGGCCTCCCTAAGCACGTGGTTAAAATTTTTGTATATCATAGATACCTGTAGATACAGGGTGCTTAAAAAAGAGTGTACAATATTTAAGGAGGTAATAGTATGAACCAAAATACCATGTTTTTTAGCCCCTTTTTTATTTTTCAAAAACGTTGTGTATTTTCTTATAATAGTTGGTTGATGTTTAGTGAAATAAACAGTACGTATTTGACCAAGGTAGGTAGGTATTCACTCCTAGAGCAGAAGGAGAAATTCTAGCACTGGTAGAGCAGAATCCAGGTACGAGTATGCGGAGAATATCAGCCGAGGAAATTAATAGTGGTCCTCTTGTTTGGAGAATCCTTCACGAGCAACTGCTTTATCCATACCATGTGCAACGAGTACAGGACTTAAATCCAATAAATGATCATCAAGCACCTTTGGTTTTTTGCCGCTGGTTTCTACGTCATGATGCTGAAAACCTTCGTTTTCTTGTAAACATTCTTTTTATTGATAAGGCCGGATTCACAAGAAATGGAGTGTTTAATTTTCACAATACGCATATTTGGGCCGACGAAAATCCTCAGGCATCAAACACGTTTTACATTAAACATTTGGATGGGTATTGTAGGTGACAGGTTTCTATGTTCTGTTGTTTTACCAAACCGAACAGGCGTTGCTTACCTCAACTTTCTGCAGAATACACTGTATGAGTTTTTGGAAGACATTCCTTTGAATCAGAGGCAACAAATGTGGTTCCAGCATGATGGTGCTCCAACTCATTTTTCCATGGTCGTTAGAGAGCATTTACACCAATCTTTTACGCATAGATGGGTAGGAAGGGCCGGAACTGTATTATGGCCTCCAAGATCGCCTGATCTGAGCCCTCTAGATTTATTTGTTTGGGGATATTTGAAGATTTAGTGTATGGTACTCCTGTAAATAGCCTGGAAGAGCTGCAGCTACGGATTAATCAAAAGTGTCAAGAAATCCAAACCAAGGAGGGTGTTTTCGAAAGAGTTCGTCGAGATGAAGATGGACGGAGGGCACTTTGAACATCTTCTGTAACTTTGTTTTTTGTTTGTTAAAAGCTTCCTTTGTCCGTTATTCCTAATAAAATAAAATGTTTGAAAAAGGAATAGTGGTCCATATCTCCGCAACCGTTACTTTGCGGACCCATTTTTATTAAGACTTTTCTGCTTATTTTGGTTCGTACTATTACCTCCTGAAATATTTTACACTCTTTTTTAACACCCTGCATTCTCAACCCAAATTTTGAATTACGAAACCTTCTCTTCTTTCTGCTGCGACATAAACAGTTTGGCTTCGTCCGGCTATCACCACATCGACAAAGGTTCTCCAGAACACAATATTTCTAATTGAAATCGTTTTTCCTGAAAAGAATGCGCCCATTCCGTGACTTCTCGAGAAGCCGCGACCAACTCGGAGCACCATACGCGCTGCAATCCCGAGAATGTCCCTTATTGCGTCATAAAACTTATTTACAAACCATTACTTCTCGGGCGACAAATTTAATCGGAATTGACATTTAACTTTATAATCTACGGCGGAGATTATGCCAGCGTCTCCTTCGTAATGGCCGGTCTATCGGTAGTTCCCATCTCGGCAGTAACAATCCGTAAATGGGTGTTCCAATCGTAAACTCTTGTGATGGGTTTACTCAATATCGGCTTAAAGAGCGGCGGAACTATCCGCGGATGTCTGCGAAGCGATATCTTTCGCCTCCTGACGTAATAATAAGTATATGACGCGATAAAGACGGTTACGGTACGCGGCGTAGCTGTATTTTAAGGTACCCGCAGCTTACGTGTCAATACTGACAGCTTAGTGCACTGTTCTCATGAGAGATGTATAAAAAAAGTCACGTCAAGATAAAAGGACCGTTTTGCAAGCGAGAGGCGCAATAATTCATTATTATAGTAATTAAGGTACCAGGGCTGTTATACTATACAAGGTGTTCCTACATTATATGCGAATATTTAAGGGGGTGATTCTACATCGAAAATTAATGATAATGCTTTAAAAACTATGGTCCAAAAATGTTTCGTTACAAGAATACAGAGTGTTAAAGTTTTACGAAAAAAAAAGGAAATTAATTAATATTTTCGAAACAGCTTTAGATATTTCCATGAAATTTGGTATGTGGTGACTATTAATAAGGATGCATATTTTGCAATATCTTTAACAGTGGCGTGCGCATGAGCACTGACTTTAATATTTTTAAAGAAAAAATGGTATGCCAATGGTTTTCTCCTAGATAAAAATTATTATTGAACCCGTTCAATTTGAAAAATAAGAGCCCTCTTGAGTTTTTGGACTACAATGCGCCGTTTTAGAGAGATAATAATAACCGTTGGATTGTCGGAGATGATTCATGTATTTATTAAAAGTTACAATTTTGCAATAAGGGCTCTTATTTTTCAAATTGAACGGGTTCAATAATATTTTTTATCTGGGAGAAAACTATTGGCGTACCGTTTTTTTATTTAAAAATATTAAAGTCAGTGCTCATGCGCACGCCACTGTTAAAGATATTGCAAAATATGCATCCTTATTAATAGCCACCACATACCAAATTTCATGCAAGTATCTAAAGCGGTTTCGGAAATATTAATTATTTTCCTTTTTTTTTCTAAAACTCTAACACCCCGTATTTTTGTAATGGTCTGTAGTTTGTAAATCAAATCATTAATTTTCGCATATCATTAAGGAACACCCTGTATATTATAATTATAACACACCTGGTATCTAATATTTCACTAATTTATTAGCTCGAAACATATTGTGATCAGGACGATTTATTTAAGTTTTTCGAACGGTATGGCATTTGTTAATCATATATTTCTCTTTTTCAATAGACTATTTCCATGCTTTTTATATTTATAATGTCGTAGAGTGTTGTAGATGTCGATAAAATAACGCCCAAAGGCGTTACTGTTATCTAAATTGCCCTTGAACGCGATTTAACATTTAAAAATATTCATAAAATAACGTCCCGTGGTCCCATGAATAATCTATAGCGTCCTTAGACGTTGTTTCTTAATGAATGTATCCCAAAAATAGAGTCATCATTGTAAAATAACAAATTGGTAGCAGTAGTAGTTTTAAAATTAAAAGATTTGACATTCATGGTAGTAAAGTAGTTACTTTTGTAGGGACTTGTTTGGTCTACTATTTTCTTTATATCAGTTTTTTTTATGATTTATATCAACTTCAAGATTTTTTAATCTGACTTTCAACGTATAATGGCACGAGAATGTTCCCTGAATTGTGAATTCGCGAAATGCACAATTAATGGCGCTGTAAAATTCAAGACGTCGGATGAAGGGGTGATCAACAATTTCTTTATATTTGCCGCTAATATTATAAAGTTTTTAATTGCCAGAGGTGTTGTGTTTTATGGTAGAATTCTTTAAGTGTATTTTACGACTCACCAAAAGGATAATTTTAACTTTAATGCAAAAAGAATTTCTAATGCATATATAGTTATCGTGAATTCCTAATATGCTCGTAACCTTTCAGATTCAGATACGAGTATAATCGTTCGGTTCAAGATATCTTGAACTACTTGAGGGATTGTGCGAGGCCTCTAATGGAAGGTGAGGCACATAATTTGGTCTGGGATAGAACGCGAAAAGCCCCATGTTGTCAAAAGCTTGTGTTTACAGCGCCTGCTTTAGTTCAGCCACCCCATGAAATAACTTTTATTAAATGGAGAAAATTGGTAGTGTAACGTGTAACACAAATTTAAAAACATCCTTATATAACCTTGCATACAATCCTCTATAAGAAAAAGTTTGCTACATACTTTCATGTGTTTAGTTATCGGTTTTCCGATTCTCAATTTAATTTTTTACTAGTTGTCTTATGCAGGTTCTGTACTTTTCTCAATTCAAGATAAAATTATACTATTTTCAAACTGTTCTGGCACAGAAAAAAAAACGATAGAAAAATATAAAGAAAACACTTCATACTCTATAACGTGCCGAAATCTCAGGGTGTTAGCAAACAAATAAAATTCATTTTAATATTTATTTAACAATAGAGTAGGCTATAATGTGGCACGCCATAAGCCGCGGCTAGCTATATTCAATTCTAGAAATAAAAAAAAGGAATATGCAAAAGGAAAAAAAACAGTGCCTTTCCAAGATTTTTAAGGCTAATTAATTTAAGATATTATGAGATAGGGCGCCATGTGATTTGATTTAACTGTCCCTTCTCCTTGTTTGAGAACTCGAAAACCACAAAAGAGTTTCAAACAAAAAAAGAACTACGGTTGCGTAATACTTGTAAATTATCAACTTTTCTTATTTCTGGTTTGTTATTTTGGAATCAGAGTTAGAAGGAAATATTTAAATAAATGTTGTTTGTGAGGAGAGAAAACAGTATATTACAAAAAAAAAATAATTATAAGAATAAACTAACGATCATATACGCCAATAGATTGAGAATACAGGAGATTTTGTTCTTAAATTACAACCAGTAGTAATTAGGAATATTACTTATATATAATTACGTTTATACCAATTAATGGATATCCACAATCTGGTTTACATAGAATATTAGTTGTATAATGTACGATTTAATTTGAATTTTTTTTTTGTTTGGTAATAATGTATCAATTAATTTTTGTTTAGTAAATAAAGGAAAAAAAAACTTGCTTAATGTATGCAAAATGTAAATTTAAGTAATTTTTATATATAAGGTTTGTTGTATTCCTCACAATTAAAGGAGTAACTTATATAATACTTTAAAAAAAAGTATAGCTTATACCGAAAAAGGTGGTTGAAAATGCTAATAATAAAAAAGAAATAGCAGTAAATTGACATCCACTTATCTGGCAAAAGTCAAGAGTATAGTTTCCAGAGGAATCCAGCTGACTCAGGGTGGATGAAATTCAACGTAATCGATGAAAGGTAAGTATTCTTTCACGTGGTGGAAGACAGCAGGTGAAAATGGCTGATTGAAATTGCCAAGCGTTGGTATAATCCTCAAGGGAAGTTACGCAATCCTATTCTGATACGTTGCGTAGGTGTAACTTTTCCGGGGAAAGCAGAGCCTCATAAAAAAACCCTCATTCATAGAGGGTTTTCTTATATCAGGAGAAGGTAAGATGGCGTGGATGGTAACACGCTGTAGAAGAAAAATCTCTCTATCTTGGAAATTTATTTTCCAGATGCTGGACAAGTTGTGTTGACGACACAAAATCCCAAAACGGCTATACTTTTAATAACACTATCACCAATAAAAGTATAAATATTTGACCAAAAGCACTTTAAATCCCAAATTAGCGTGGTTCCAATTTTCCACAAAAGGCTTTGGCCACGTGGTCGTGCACACCTTGAAAAGCAGAGAGCTGACCTTTTTTCCAACTATCCAAAAACTATTTTAAAGAAATATATTGGAGGGAAAGAATAGAGATACCAACACAAAAGAAAATAATTATCTACAATTTCAGAGATACCAAATCCACCAACAAAAACATTATCGGCACTCGAAGAAGGGAATTAGGTAAATAATAATAATTATTATTGAATTATAAGAATATGTAGATATATTGACGATAAGAATATAGCGTTATAAAAACGGGACGAGCAATTTTAAAACTTAAGGAAACCTGCTGTATTTAGGATATCTTGGCACTTTAGAATAATCAAACGACGGCTATGAAAGGTAAACTACGCGCGAAGAGGACAAATAGATTTGGTGATTTCTTTCACTTCCCGGATCGCGATAATATTTACCCATACAGCAGTTCCGAAATCTGTCAACAGATGTCAGCCACTTCGTGATTTTCGCCAATACCGTTTTGAAAATTCTGAAACATGGCGATTTTTCTGCCACTTATCTCAGTATTTCAACACACGCATTCCTGGTGTAGCTTTCTAATACGGCGGTAGGCAGAACGGAAATGCCAGCAACAAAGAACGCGATACGGCGGTATTTTTAGAATTTTTTGTTTGGTAACGGGCTACGGCACACACCATTGCGCGGGCGGTTATCTGCCAAGCTTATTCTAACCAAATGATAACTTTCAGGCACACAATAAACAAATAAATATTAATAATCCTCATAAATCTTGGCTATTTGCGTTTGGGCTTAAGCGCGCCACAGATATCGTTTCGACGCCACGAACTGCGCTTTCATTTGTTTCTGGATTCGGATTAATTAGGTCGAGTAAATATTCCCACTGGTCTTGGAACAACCTTGGTTCTCTAAAGTACAGAGTGAGCCAATGAGATGTCACAAAATTATTATTTTGCGTTTTTATTATATGGAATTTTGTATTATCGTCCACAGCCTTTAGGGCATAAAATAATTACAAATTTTTATTGCTAATAATGCCGCACACGTTCATTAACAAGTATACATTTTGAAGCTATCAACAATGGAAATATAGTTTAGGCTTTGTCGGAGAGCATCAATTTTCCAAACTAACACCTGCAGAGGCCCATATGCGTACACCAATATGTGTTGCGCATTTCAATTGTCCATCATTCACTTTGTTAGAAAAGTATTTGTTAAGATCTGCAATCCCTATAAAATTATTACCAGAATTGATTGGTAATATATTAAATTAGTAAAGTTTAATAAATTATACGTACATAAAAGGAGCGTTTATATTTAAACTGTGGTTCTGTTACAAGTGTGCACGCGGCCTTAAACTTCATACGCGTTTATTTGATAAAATTATATCTTCAGGTGTACCTCAGGGCTACATTCTCCGTCCTATACTTTTTATACTATTTATTAATGACATTGTTATACATCTAAATGCCAATTATCTAAATTTTCTTACTGAAGTTAACTCGTCGTAAAATTTCTCCATGTTTCAGTATGGTTTAGATGTTTTGTACCTAATCATAACTACATAAACAATTCTTATATGACTTTATATACATTACTTATGTCTTTTTTTTTAATAAAAACACTATCTACTTCTATCGTCACAAGATTGTGGGTGGCCGTTCCCACCCATCGATCACAGCGCGGAGCGACACCGCGTCCTATGACTGTCATTAAGCCGCCGTAATCAAGTCGTTTATATTCAGTGAGGGGCCCAGCTCGGAACCTTGTGGTAGCCGTGATCTGGTATGTTAATGGCCGAGTTCGCGTTGCGCAAACCCCTTTTCCGCCATTAAATCACCGCTTAGGTGGCAATAAACAGTTCGAAACGTTTAATTATATCCACACCTAGGCCGCGGCTCGTCCATCAAATCCCTTGTAACAATGAGGCGCCCACGCGCTATGTCGCGTTGCATTGTTTACGACGATCGACTTGAAAGTCGGGGAAAGTTCGACCCGACCACGCTACCCAGTACCGATGGAGAGTACTGGGTGTTTCGGCAATGGGTTCCACAAAATAGTAACAATTAAATGGTGTTAAATGTTAAATACAGCCGGGAAATTGCTACACATGAATCTTCTTCGATGCATGAAAGCATTTACGATTTTTATTCATATAGGATAAGGATTATATACAGGATGTTAGTTCAGGTGTGAGAGGTCAGTTTTTTAGAGGTAATAATACACGTTCCTGAGAATGCTAATACCAAAATATTGTTTTTTTTACTCTTTCTTTACAAAATTGTATTTGTAAGAGCCATTTACATTCTAAATTTTTCTTTAAGATGAGTTCTGAATCACTCCTATTGAATATCACACCCTGTATATAATAGGAATTTATACAAATGGCAGGATTTTATACTCACGTATTGTTTGAAGTAAATTTCAAGTAGCTGGAGTTCTTAAGGAACTTACCTGAAAAAAAAAGAAATAAATATCAGATATATCAAGAACTAAATAATATTTTTTTCTAAAAGTAATGATACTTTTATAAAATTCCCTATTAATTAGCAACAATCAACTATTATTGTAAAGCGTCCCTAAAATTGACAAGTCTTTGGATAATTGTTGTAAAACATAGTCCTGACATATTTGAAGTATCATAAATCTTTTTCAAAATTATTTGGGAAGCAACACTTTGACACTTACTAAACTTTGAATAAATAATTGTTATATGACAAACCCCAATTATTTGCATCAATAAATTACATCCCTAAGTTTCGGTCAAACTTATCGTTAATAGTTTCCTTGTTTATGATTACACAGACACACAAAAAAAATAAAAGGTCTGTGCCCGAGCTCCGACTCCGAAAATTTCAAATTGTCAGAAAAAATGATTTCACCGTATTCAGGATCGAATTGATTTAAGAGGATTGTCTTCATATAGCATTGCACAGTCGGAGCTCGGGCACAGAACTTTTATTTTTGTTTTTGTGTGTGCTTGTGTTATCGTTAACAACCTGTACATGTATGTCTATGTCTAGGTACAGTTCAAATTCAATTTAAAATGAACAATTCTTGTCTTTGTTATATTTTACCCAGCATTTAGAATCGTTTCTATAAAACCAATACGATTTTATCCAGGAATATTCAGTTGTGTCAACTTTTGATTGCAGATATAACTTTCTTTTTTCCGTTTTCCTTTCCTCTTCAAATATTTGCCCTGTAGGGAACAAAGCGCGAAAAAGTGGCTCGACTCGCCAACAATCTGACTGACCAGCCGAAAGAATCGAGGGTACGGGAGATTCGATAGTGTACAAATCCGTTCGCCTCATTAGCTGCTCCAGACGTGGTCACTGCCGGCCAATAAGAGGACATAATACCGCTTTTCCCCAAGATACGGTCCGTTAGCGCCACAAAAAATCCCCCGAGTGAGAATTCTTTCCCAGTCGTATAAAAATAAGCGATCTACGGGGCTGAACTTGCCAGGAAAGCTAGTAAGTTGTTTGGCGACGCCTATTTCATGTAACTGTCAATTTGACGGCTGGAACCCTCTATTGACGCACTAGGAGGTTATGGCTAACGAAATTTTAATTAATTAAAACATAGAAATAGCTGAAAGATAATATAAAATCAGTAAAGATGTTTATAAAACTTTTTTAAATATAAAAAGAACAGTAATTTATTATGCATGGTGATTCAGTAATAATGGCATTCATTTTAAGAGGAGATAGGGAAAAATGAGTATGACTAAAATAAAACTTAAATGCATATTTAGGTACCTTGAAACAAATATTTTCAAATCATTATTTAAATCCCTTTTCAGGTTGTCACTGACAGATTCATACAGCTCCGAAACCAATGGCAATCTGAGTGCAACGTTGCTAAATTCAAAAATTTTCCCGAATATTAGACATCATAAATAAATTTGACTATTGTCACAATAATAATACTTTTCTTTTTTATTGAAAAATTTTAGGACATCTGATTTACCTGCATATTTAATTTTAAGTCTTTCTTATGACTAGTTACTATTTTTTTTTATAATCAGTGCATTATAGGGAAACTAAACGATTGGGGTTTTATTTTAAATAATTTTTTCTAACTCGTGTCAGCGGTTCTCAAAATGTTGTTCCTTATCCGTACGTTATAATACCAGTAGCATTAGGGTCGGTCAGTGGTTGCGCGGTTTAAGGCGTCAGTACTTGAATCGAGGTGACTAGATCGGAGTTGGTTCGAGCCCAGCTGCCGGTAGACCGTATATAAGCTATATTAGTGGAGAGGATTGGCACCCTCTCTGCGGGTATGGTAGGGTGGAATAACGTTAGCTTGGGTCAATGTGAGAGATTGATACCGGTTGATATTTGACTACCCCCCTAATTAATGAGGTTTTCCAGGTTTCCCTCATTCCTGCACTGAATAGTGGTTAGGGCCTACCAACGTAAGTCGTTCCTGGGCGTAAATGCGGCCTGCTTAATAATATGCCGCCCCCTCTCCCGCACAAGTCTCCGACTTCTGGGCTAATCCCTGTGATTATAATGAGGGGTAGAGATATTATTATTATTATTGACTATGAACTATCTATTGCCATAATAATGATACTCTTTAAAACGAGAATTTGGTGACTTATTTTAAGCTGCTGACGTATTTGTACTCAAATCTATTTTATACATACATAAGTTCTTAATTGTTCCATCCACCAATAGAGCTCTAACGAAATGTTTATCAAAAATTGTTTTGAAGGAATGTCATTATTATTGTAATAACTTGTACGTCTGTATAACGATGTCAAGGAAAATTTAAATATGCAACCAACAGTACAATCCTAAAGTTATAATAAATCTGTGTACCAGACCTTGCTTTGACAGATCTGTATTCCTTGGAATTGTTCTTCTCAAAAAAAGTGGCTTTCTAACTTCGTGTGGGTGTGTATGTATTTGAGGTTATATTTTGAAAAGAACACAAACATTAGCCGTGATGTGGCAACGCAGGTGTCACGTTGCTCGTTTCACCCAATTTAACAGGTCCACTAAAAATTTTCTTTTCAATTTTCCGTGGCTCTTAGGTCTTCCGAATACTCGGTTAAAATTATTGACATTATAACTGAATCACCCTGTATAAATTATAAGTAGATATATTGATGGATGCATTAATGGAAAAATTATAAAAGGTTGATTGGCTGTACACTTATAACCATTTTAAACTTTATTCTGTGTCGTAAGGATACTTGTGATTATTATACAGAAACATTTGACACGGTAGGTAGTTCTGCGACGTTGTCACATTAAAATTCCGTTTGCTCACATACCTTTACTATCAGAGCCAGAGAGAAAAAAATTGTAAGACAATGTTTTGTTTGGAGCAATTTATCATACCTACAGCAAAATAAAATTGCATAATGGTTCTTTGGGTTGCTATGACGGGATCTAGGTAACTGAACACTGGCAGTAACAGAATTAAGTGCATATATCTATCCTTAGCTGAGAATCTTTGACCTGCCCTTGTTGTTCTCGGACTAGATTCTAGGTGACCGGTCCTATGGAATTAATAAGAAATATTTGGTAGCTAAGACATTCCGTTTCTATGCTTTGTCATTATACGGCGACGAAACCCCAACTAGCTATTCCTTTAAAGTGCCCGTCATGTTGCACGAAAAAAACTACGTAGTTTTCTCGAAATGCTTCTACGAACCGGCAAATTGAATAACTGAACAAAGAAATAATCATAGATAACATCGGGATCGGTTATGAATAGTAATGGTATCGTGCAATCACATTTGCATCGAAATGTTTAAGCAAATCGCTCTCATTAATAATGAATGAGTACACTGGGCCAAGTACTATACGAACCATCCTTCCTCACATACCAACTAGAACAGCACTATATGAGATGAGAGATGAAAATTTTGCACACAAGACATGCATATTCTCGAATTTATAGCGATAAAAGTTGCTATTACAACAAAAACGTATTTAGTTACCATGTAACCAGAGCTTAACGACTTGTGTGGAGAAGGTGACGGTGCATTAAAGTTATGTAGATTTCATGGCAAGTTTATACAGGCTGAAGTATACTCCATCTAAAAATTATAGACAGTTGAATGACATGGCGAACCAATAGAGTTGTCACATCTAGATCAGAAATTTTTCAATAATTGAAAAATGTGTAAATTATATCAATTTCACGTTTACCGAAGAAGTTTAATATTTCCAAATAAAAATGTTTAGTTCACTTTTTACTCAGTTTTGTTGTTTTATGAAACAGCATTAGAATTAACTAATGGAGATAGTTTTATTTTTACTTGAATTTTTAAATATTTGTACTATGTTTAATTTTTATATTTTGTTATGTGTTGATTTTGGAGATATGTTTTAAAATTTTTGTTATTTAAATGTTGATTTTTGGTTTTATTTGTACCTATATTTACTGATCATATGTAACCTTTTAAGAAAAGTACGTTATATTTGTCAGTCAAGTCATTCAACTGTCTATAATTTTTAGATGTAGCGTTGAAAAATAAGAAATTCAGGCATCACAACATAGTATAGTATACTTATATGTATATCAAATAATTAAGAAAATGGTTCGAACAATATTTTTCGAATAAAAAATTCCGGCTTTAAAACGTCGAGCATAAACTAAAAATAAGATAAACACCAACAAAAAATCGTGAACATTAAATGCTTTGACATTTTCACAGTGCTGATAATTTATTGTCGCAGTTTTAGTTCAGGGAAGTTAGGAAAAAATAGCTGAAATTTTTAGGCACAGCAGATATCGAGATGTGGTTTTCTGCATTGTGTTCAGGAAGGTTCCAGGAAAAAAGTTTATATCGTCTGGTTTAGTCAGTTTTTGAAAAATGCCTTCTGGGCCGGAAAATGCATTTTCCAATTGCACCATTATAGAAACGACTGGAAACTCGAAAAAATCGCCCGGAAATCATTACTCGGGGGTTTTCGGGGCTGTCGAACTCGATTCTAGCATCAGAATTACCCAGTTACCCATCTTTGATGGGGTAAAAAGACGCATTTAAGAACGTTTCATTGAAAAACTGCCATTGTAAGTCGCGCCATGTAATCCGCCTTGTTTTCGGCCGGTTTTTAATACCCTGAAAGACGAGAAGCAGATTTCGTGGGTGGAAGAAGGCGGCCATAGCCCGAGTAGGAATTCTCCCCCTGGGAACTTATCCGGCTTCTGACGGATAATAATCCGATAGCGCAGATTTCTTTTGGCGATGGCACGCAAATCGGATGGATTCTTTTGGAATCTCGGTGTACGCTGCGCTGCGTTGGCTGTGCAATTAAGATCAGGTTGCCTAAATCGGATAGGACAGGATAAAAAAAATTGCAACATGTTCAAGTGTATCTTTGTTGTGTTACAAACGTGTACTGTCTGGCGTATTGCGATTAGCATTCCTTAAAAACAACCACAAATCACTCTAAAACTCATCATAAGCCACCTATGCATGGCGATCAACGATCGGCCTCTAGATTTAAAAAAAAACAATTTTTTTTTGGTGGAATCTTATTTAGATCAGTCGAGCTTACATAGAGTAAAAATAGTAGTTTATGGTGAATTAGTCGTAGTTAGTAGTAATTTAGCATTAAAGTCTGCATGTCTGATTGTTTTTTTATCAAATATCTATCTGTAAGATTTTTGCTAGTAAAAACTATTGATCCATTTTTTATTTCCTCAAATTCACAATGAATTCTTATTTTATATGTAAGATTACATTTCCACATACATATATGCACATGCATAATTTGGAGTGGGCCCGTTGAGTAGCCTTCAAGGTTGCCAGACATCACTCCTATTGATTATTATCTGTAGGGCTATTTAAAATCGAAGGTATACCTAAGGAATTGACAGTCGGATATGCATTAGTAATTTTACGACCCCTATTATTAATGTAAAGTAAAAAAATAGCTGCTGATACAATTATGGGGATTCCTGAAACCTGGGAACCAATTGTCGTCAATTTCAACATTTTTAAATAAAAATAGTAAGGTTTTAACTGATTTTAAGCCTCGTTATTTTAGTGATGAATGTGCAGCTGCAGTTACTATTATTTTGTGTCTTTTGGCTACAAAGAATTTCCTTAGAGTTTAAGATTACTAAAATAAATAAATAAAAATTATGTTACTTTTTAACTCTATATTTCAGTTAGTTTATGCTCTTTCCTTGAAAAATTACCAGAAAGTCGAAAATCCTATGGTATCGGGCAAAGCACTTATAACCACCGCATCCAGGACCGTACTAAAGACAATTATTAATATTTAATTTACGATGAAAATACGTAAAGATCTAACTTTATCTGTATAAGACGTTTTTATTCAAAATATTTGTCTTATAATTTTATACATTACACCCTGACTAAAGAAGTGAAAAAGCGTGAAAATCACAGTAAGAATATTGTTATGTAGATACTACTAATAAAACAAAAATATTTACAACTAACCTTCAATCGTTATCATAATTTCACACATTTATCTAAGAATATACAATAATTACAGATGACAGATAATGAAAGAAAAACTATTTCACATTTTTATGTACTCTCAAATTACAATGACACTATCGCCCTTTCCCATCTCGACATAACTGTGAACAATTAAACAAACATTTTTTCAACGTTAAACCACTCAATCCTCAACAGCGAATTTGTAATAGTTGAACATTCGACTGTAATATTGCGATCCTATTATGGAGCGCCCTTATCTAAATATCGATACTTGTTGCTACATCACTATCAATTCTCTCGAGCAAATTGACAACATTTTGGGAATTAATAGAGATTAGATTAGATTTGGATTATCATGAGATATATTTCGAGAGCGTGGAAATGTTTTCCAGGAAAGGGCCATTGTTTTTAAATCGTAACCTGGTGGAACGTCAATCATTCTCTTTCGGTGATTGATACCTTATTCGAATGATATAGATCTAATTTCGTGCATAAAATCGTGGGTAATCTGTAATATGTTTCCCTGCGGCGATTTTGTGCACTATACAATGATTTTATGGAATAAAAATTTGGTCTTTGGCTCTTACATTACATGCAACACTGTGAACATTTAATAATAATATGCTTTTATTTTCCATTGAACACTAGCTGCTTAATAAAATATACACTGAATGAGAAGTACATCTTAAACAAAATAACTAAAAAAAAAACATGAAAATTAATAAAAAAAACGATATAACAATAAAAACTACTACTTTCTAAGTTCAGTAATATGCTTTTTTATTGCTGTTTTAAAACGGGTCATAGAAGAGCAAGATATAACATTTACAGACAAAGAATTGTACAGTTTTACAGCATTGTAGCTGAAAGAACGTTGAAATATTGCAGAACAGTGCCTTGCCATTACAATGACGAATTAATTTCTCGCACAAATAGTACTTGACTGATTATTTTGTAGACTAATGTTGTTAAATGAAGAATAAATCTCTCCTCCAATTTTAACCATTTAGATAAAACAAAAAAAGGTGAAACATGATCAAATTTTCGTGCACCGTAACTGAATTTTGGACAGGCATTGACTAATTTCTGGAGGCTGTTTTTGTCTTTAACTGTAAGTGCTAACCAATATAAAATATTACAATATGTTTGGGTTTGATTTCAGTTGATAAGTAATCTTTGTGCGCGTAGAGCATTTTTAGCTTGTTATAACATTTCTGTAACAAATGTAACATGTGTCTCATACCTTAAACGAGAATTAATTGTAAACTCCTAGATTTTTTACACATTTCGTAGGATTTAGGTCAATTCTATTTATTTTGATTTTGAAATTATTTTTATTATACATTTTTTCATTACCAAATATTATTAATTGAGATTTTGATTCATTTTTATTTATTTTTTATTAAATTTAAATTTTATTAAAGTTTTCATTAATATTTTTTGCCGCTACATGCATGCATGCTAAAGAAAATAAATAACAAATATGCATATCATCTGCATACTGATGGGCATTACAAAATGAAAAGAACTTAGAAAAGTCGGCACTATATATAGCAAAAAGAAGTGGTTCTAAAGTACTTCCTTGAGGTACTATTGATATTTAAATAATCTGAGAAAGAATTACCAAAAGTGACTCCTGCTTACTACCATTTAGGTGCACCATAAATAGTAATACACTTTCAACTAATCGAAAGTTTAAAATGAAGGATACTATGATTTAATGTATCAAAAGCGTTACTATAATCTAATAGTACCAAACAGGACTCAGTCTATTGTCAGAAGCATTTCTACATTCGTTTTTCTGAAATATTCAAAAGAACTGATGTATCTGCAATTTTATATATAAATAAGATGGTTTATTAATCAATATTGCATTATCTTGTAGCAAATCTTTAGGAAATTGTTATACAGGGTGGTTCGTTTTTTATCTAGGAAACCGTAAAATCTTATTTAAAAAAAAATTACGCCTTTTAATGGCCATTAAGAAAAAGCGAACAGATCCAAGATATCTGCTGCTGCTGAAAGTTTGTGAAGAAACTAAAAATAGCGATTTTGAAAAATGCCACTTTGTGTCATTACTTATCAACAGAAAAAACTGAAATTTGATACAGAGAGATAAGAATATACGAGAAATCGATTATCGTCGAAAGAAAATTTTTACTATCAACGTTATGCAACCTAATACAATTTTTTTTTTCTTATGGGTTATAGACTTTGTAATATTAATTTATTACGAGGAAAAGTAACGTATGCCAGGGTGCGCCGTTCAAAATGTAAAGGATTGCCATTATCATTGCAATAGATTGTACTTTAAACCTAAAATTCCCCTATGGATAAATGTAATCTTACAGATATTTACATTGTTGTACGTAATTGTTAAATTTGTACTGTATTTTTGCATGTTTTTTAATATTTTTTTTAATTTCCGTTTTATTTCCCCTCTCTAGCAACCCCGCCTATGTGATAAAGACCTTCTGGAATGTGGGTGGTCGGGCCATTTCCTAGTAACACTACCACCAGATGTCGCCCAGCATTACCAGAAAAAGCCTCTGCGACCAAATACAGCCGTAAATCCTTTATCTCATCTTCATCGCACTGTTTTGACTGAAAGGCCTTTCTTTCAGGCTAGACGGGATTATCGGACGACTGGTCGATTAACAAATGACTGCTTCGACGCCACCTTGACTTTCTTAGCCTTTATACAATCTGTACACTGTCGAAATGTTGCAAATGTTTTGCGAACGCAACTGATTTTTTTTTTGAAACTGTACAACCGAAATGGATAAAAAAATTAAAAAATAATAATTTTATAATTATCTTCCCATAAGTAGTTGGATTCTATATGCCTTGAATCATGCTTAACGATTTTGTTATTATTATTGTAGGTATCTATCTTTATATCATGGTTTAAGTGGTAAAGCAGAGAGATACTTCTTGTCTTTATCTAAACATCGCCATGAGATTTGCATTATTATTATTTTGTTTATTTTACAATATACAACATTTCTATGTTGGGGAAGATTCGGCACTCTATAATTTTCAAGAGTAACTGGCATTTCAATTTTGAAAAAATGTCAAATTCTCTCAATTTTTTGTTTTTTTTTTGAGTTTGGTTATATTTTTTCAACATACTACATTTTAAAAGTTGAATCGGGTCGTCTTTATTTGATGTTGAATATTTCATCAAAAAATATTATTAAATTCCATGAATTTTGAGGGTTTGCAGAGATTGGTTCGGATTTTTAAACACCCTGTTTAGTTAGTCAAACTTTTTGTTCCTGCCAAGTTTTATTTTAACACCCAGTCTATAAATTTGAATTCTTTATTTCTACATGGTTCACTTGGTCCTCATTCCGTACTGATCTTAGTGCTGTGAATTAGTTAATATCACGCGATGCCGTTTGTTACTTTTTGTAGTCGGTTTTCCGGTAACCCGTTTTTCAATTAATCTGGTGCGGAATCGAATATCCCCGAATCGAACCCGACACTTAATTTCGCCGGATGCCATGAATGGGAGCACGGCTAACCGAATAAACAAACTTTATAAAGCGTAACGGATGCACTGACTGAAAAATATTCGAGTTTTTTGGGCTTTTGTGCCGGATCGGGGAACGGCGATGCGTGAAAATATATTGGAAACTCGAATAAAACGTCGATTTGGCCGCCCCCGTGCTCGGCCGCCGTTGGAGAGGCCTTTGAGTGGCGACGGGAACGTCTGACCAATATCCCGTCGATTCCTCTCTTATTTGCAAGGCAGCTGCGATTTGGAAAATACTTGAAATAGAACGGGTATCGATATATCGAATCAAATACGCAAGAATCTAGTTTCAAGTAGCTTCGATTACTATTATCCTTTCAAACTCAGTCTTATCTATTTTTTACAGGATAGTTTTCACTCCATAAATTTTGTAGCTCATATAAATGATCGATCTCTGAGGATCGTAGATTGCACGTTTTAGAAAAGACTACAAATAACCAGAGGTAGTCAGTACGATGGGCAGTGCTTCAGTAAAAGTTTGAAAGTAATAAATAAGAATCGCCGACTGCTTACTTTAATCATCAAATCAATTTATTTAACATTTAGCCGTGACCTGGCAACGCAAGTGTGACGTTGCTCGTTTGACCACTAGACCGACACTCTGTGATGTTGTGACTAGGAAATTGTAGGAAATACAGAACGTCGTATTACCGGGAGTTGTGGGTTAATTTGCTTCAATTAAAATGCTCGAGTAAACATTTTTTTCAATTCGATTTTCTCTCTTAGGTTTCCGAATACGTGGTTAAAATTGATGACGTTACGACTGAACCACCCTGTATAATTAACACAAATGAAACAGAGCATCAATCAATAATAAAATCATTTTATTTGATTCGAATTAAATTGCACTATATTCAAATTTAAAATACAGTGGACTAAAAAGTTATTTGTATAGTGCAATTCAACGGTAAACAAGAAGCAAACGATCGGAGTCACTCACACATACGAAATCCATGCCCATGCCGATAAGAAATTCCCGACATTAGCATAATTGCGACACGACACCGCCTTGTCGTAATTTAGTTTTGCTTATACAAACATTAGTGGTGGCAGCGTTATGAAACTTGACTTAATCGCCTAGGAAAAAAGCACCTGGGTAAAGTGTCGGGACGCACGCATCGATGCAATCTGATAGTTGAGCTATGAAACGACATATAAATAGTAATGAGGCACATTTAAAATCATTTTAAAAAGCATGCAGAACAAATATATAATTTAAAGTAAGAAAATAAAACACTTCCTACTGAATAATATTGTCCATTTGTGGTGGGAGCATCTCAAATCCCTACTCAATAAAATCAAATCTTCCACACCCATTGCGGGACCTTCGAAATGACGCAACGAATCGCTGGCTAGCCAGCCATGGATATAGAGTTGGTAGGTAGGAAGGAGAGCGTCAACAGAAGCCACAGCTTGACAACATTGAATGAATTCTTAATATGACTGCCTTAACATAAGAATTTATACTTTTCTTTCTTACTGTAAAGTTTGCGCTCTCCGAATCTGTATAAATTACATGTGCAACCTGACACTGGCTTCTTGATTATCTACTGCAAATCTGCAACCCGTAATACTCGTCGTCTGTTCGCCGCTCATAGCATAGCAAAGATGTGTCTTGAATTTCATAATATTTTTAATTAAATCTGATTGTACTGTTTTGTTTTATTGGTATTCTCTTTTAGGGATTAACAGAAACAGAAGAGTAGAGGGTATTTATAACAAGTGACTTTTAGGTGATAAACAAAGCAAAACCTACCTACGTATAAAAAGCTACAGAAAAAAAAAGTTAATTGCTAATGTATTACAAGTGATATCCTGTTCTTATACTCCGATTACGCATTTACAAAAACTGTTCTCTCTGACCAGACAAGAATTCGCGTGTCGAATTCATGCTTCTGAGCAAGCTCGTAAGAATTTTTGAAACTTTACAGTACTGAATCTTATTTTAAGTTTCTTGTAAAACAGTTACTGAAACCTACGTTATTTTCAGTTCTACGTGCTGTTAAAAAAATTACTTCAATAGAAGTCAATTAATTGTTCTGGATATGTGACGATAAAGGTATTTAGTAATCTGATTACGCTGTTGATATTGTGATGGATATGACCGATAATCGATTGAAAATTTCAATCTCATTAATCAATTTTGTATTAGACGATATATATAAATAAATGTTTCGTTTGCTGTGGTATGCATTGATAAGATATAGACAGACTATCTTTTATATTTTTTACTTTATACCAGTTGACAAATGCGTTCTTGGTACTAAGAAAACATGGAATAAACAACACACTTGGGAGTACTGCTTCTTGGTACTATAGTGCACCCATCAAAAAATATATATTCAACATTTTGTGGTAGCAACGATTAATCGACTGTTTCGAAAGCGGCATGCCCGGCGATTTTCGAAACACGAAATTGTATATTTCATTAGGAGTCTGGAAATAAGGATTTTTTCTTGCATGTATGACAAATTCTCCACGTCTCAAGCACGGAAAAATCTATTTCTAGACGTGTAATGAACGATATGTTTTTATTATACTTCTTTGAAAACGAAAAACATAAAAACAAAATATAACAAAAAAAAAACATATAAAAGAAACTTGGAACATGGAAAGAAACATTATTATTTTCATAACAGTTATGAGTAGAACAGGTTCAACTAATGTTTTTAGTTTGAATTGTTATTATTAATGGTTATGTTTATTGTGCAATTCGTATTATTGCACGGGTTTAGTCTTTTTGGAGGTTCATTTTGTAAAACTGCAGTTACCGAAGCAGATTTTTCGCAAATGTTTTGATTTTCTAGAACGAATGATACAGTTCTCGTATTTTGCTAATAAGAAGGGTTAAACAGTTTTCGTGATACCTCAATTTGATTTTTGTTATGGATTCGTCTATACAGGGTGTTTATTAATTAAATGCCGATACTTAAGGGTGTGAACCTTCGGACATTTTAAGAACAAAACTTAATATCAACATATGTCCTAAACCTCTTAATTTTTGAGCTACAGGCTGTTACAGTTTTAAGAAAAAATTTTCTTATCACTCCAGATATTTTTATGAAATTTTGTACGCACCTATTAATCATTAAGGAGCATTGTTTGATGTAAAAAATATTTTAAAATCTTTGCCAATGACGTCCGTACGAGGTTTGAACTAAACATATTTGAAGAAAAAAATGGTACGCCACTGCTTTTTCTAAAAACTAAAATTATTTTTAAAATCTCCATTTATTTTACAGTAAATTCGGTCCCTAGACTTACTCTCGTACGACGCACAATTTTCACGTAAAAAATTTAAAACCAAAAAAGTTCATTGAGACTGCTTTTGATATTTTGTTGCCATCTTGTAGACACCCACCATGCGTGGAAACACTTTTTTTAGGACAAAAATTAATTTTCTACTTTAACCAGTGACCTCCACGTAGGCATAATATTAAATGTTTGGATAGAAAAAAACGATACGCCTTTGATTTTTTAAATTTTATTTTAAAAATCGCGATTTATTTAGTAAAACGATAAATTCAAAATCTTAAACCTATAACGAAATGACAAGACAAGAAAATACAAACAAAATAAAGAATCCAAATTATGTATTTACAGTAGTTGTTGAAAGTGTCCTCCACCCACACGTATGCAAGCATCTACT
Source organism: Monochamus alternatus (assembly GCA_037114965.1). Taxonomy (NCBI): domain Eukaryota; kingdom Metazoa; phylum Arthropoda; class Insecta; order Coleoptera; family Cerambycidae; genus Monochamus; species Monochamus alternatus. The sequence goes on along the minus strand of CM073426.1, from coordinate 2,945,016 downwards.
CTTCTTCGCATAGACTGACGTACATTTTTAAAAATTCCTGGAGTGTCTCTTATGGTTTGGCAGCATAATATTATACGATTTTATAACTCTTCTTCGGTTTGAATCGGCACTGCGTACACTAAGCTTTTCAGATGACCCCAGAAAAAGTAGTCTAAAGGTCGGGAAATCTGGGCGGCCATGACTGCGTTCCTCCGCGGCCTATCCACCGATCGCGATAATAAAATGTGGAGGCGCACCATCTTGCATTAGCCACATCGGGTTTCTTAATAAAAGAGGAAGGTCTTCAAGCATTGGCGGCAGATCTTCTCCAAGAAAGTGTAAATACGATTGTCCATCTAATCTTCTTGGGAGAAAAAACGGGCCTATCAAATAATCGTCAATAATACCAGCCCAAACATTTAATGAAAACTGTTCTTGATGATTTGATTCAACAATTGCTAAAGGGTTTTCCCTCCGCCCACAAATGGTTATTATAGAAATTTCGTATTGAGTTTCGAGAGAAACTAGCTTCATCGGTAAAAAGAATGTACTTGTCAAATAACGGATTTTTCAGCAGCTTTTGAAGAAACCACTCACAGAAATTAATGCGCAACGGGAAATCTCTAGGGAGTAATGCCTTGGACTCTTGGAATGTGATATGGATATAACAAATTTTCGATAAGAATTTTCCAAACAAGTACGTGTGAAACATTGAATGTTGCCGCGATTTTCCTCGTGCTGATGTAAAATTCCTTCTTCAAGTTCCGGTGTTCTTACTGTTTCAGGGACTCCTTTGGCACTGTGGTATACTTTTAAATTTCCAGTTTCGTGAAGACGTCTATGAATCCCAAAAAATGTTCTCGGATCGGGTAGTACGCTATTAGAATACCGCTCTTGGTATATCCTCCTGGCTTTGTATGCATTTCCGTCGGCAACCCCCTGGACATCCTGTATAGTAATGATGTAGTAGTTTTCAAAAACATTTTTTATTAAAATTAAGTTAAGATCTCTTGTGCCGTCCTTGTATATTGAAAAGAACTTTCCTTGACGTTTATTAAATTTTAAATAAATGATGAGTTCTGATTAATTTCTTATATTATGATTAATAGGATGTACTTCAAATTATTTTTTCTTTTAGTAATTATAGAATCCAAAACCATCAGTTCATCGTCAGATGGTGATATTTTGCAAGGAAGTACGTATCTACCGAATATTTTTTTGTCCCTTCTCGCTTTTAACAGCTTCTACTGTGTGCGGTCTCCGCGCGAGAAAACAGCGCCGATAAGCGCGGTTACCGGTAAGCGAAAAACCTGCTTCCATTCTGTCTGTACCTTTAGGCCGAAAAAGCCCATGTTACATTATTACTAATACAGATGAAAATAAGGTGTTTTCAAAGAAGTATAGGTAATAAAAAATATATTAACACTGGCCTAGTTAGCTGATGGTGGCCGTGACGAATCTGCGCGTTAATAAACGAGAGACCGTCCCATTGAGGAGATTTCGAGCTGCAGACGTACAAAAAGGCAAAAAAGACGAATGTGGTGGTGTAAAAACAGTGTAAAGTTAATGACGATGCATTCCTCGCGGCCAACGAGAGTTCGACGGTGCGTGACCAGTCCCGGCAGTCAATCAGCCACACTATACGCCGTGTCTAATGCGCATCGACATCCAATGACGTGAGCAACAAACCAGAGAACGTTAGGTTGGATTTCGCGTACGAGTACTCTTTGGTTCTGGCAATTCCATTAAAATAATGACATAATATAATATAAGCTGTCGAAAACTACCTATTTACAGACGTACTTAGCTTTTGGTGAAAATAAAAACGATCGGTAGGCGTACATCAACAGAATTATACAGGCTGTACAGGCATATGAGTGCTTTAATTTTGCCATGTGATAAGTTACTAAAGTATATAAAGATAAGTACTAAACTAAAGTGACCATATTTCGCAAAGCTTGAAGTGGGACAGGAACAAAAACTTCAGTTCTTCAGTGAAAAAAAAAGAGTCTTATACAGGCTGTCCCTTTAATATAGCGAAAAAAGGTGGTGTTTCCTTGAACAAAAATAAGGAAAAAAGATGAATCTGTGTCCGGAAATGCATCATTTCGGAGATACAGGGTGTTGAAATTAAAAAAAAAAATGAAATTTTATTAATATCTGAAGAACCCTAATTCCGATTTTTTTTTAAATTTCGTATGCTTGTTTATAAAAACTATAAACATCTTCCGACTTAATTTAATTTATTTTATCAACTCCAGTGGCGTACTTTGTTCTATTTCTGTTTTCTACTACCATCAGGAATGTGCATGGAAAAGGTTATTATTTTTTTGCTAGAAAACGAAGCAAGTTACCAAACAGAATAAAGAGACAAAAAAGTTGTGTTTTTAATCGCATAATTAGAAAAAATATGAAACCTAAGGAAAAGCAGTGGCATCTCATATTTTTACGTAATAATATAAATAGGAATGATTCCCCGGACGCCACTGGAGTAGAAAAAATAAATCAAATTAAGTCAGAAGATGTCTATGATTTTTATAAACAAACATACGAAATTTCAAACAAATTGGAATTAGGGTTATCTAGATATTAATAAAAACGGACACAGGTTCATAGGAACTTTTTTTCTTATTTTTGCTCAAGGAAACGCCCCCTGTTTATCATTAAAAACTAAACGTTCATCAACATAACTATGCCAGGTATAAACACTTATTCAGCTATTACATTAAGCAACCTATTAAGAAAAATATTTTTCTTTTTGAGTTTGTTTCAAAATTGATTTATTTTTTAAAAGTTTATTATAAAACTTAATAGGTACATGCATAAATATATTTTACAGTAATGTGTAGTTTCTATATCAAGAACAACCTTAAATGCAGAACTATGTAAGTTTATTTTATAACAATATTTACATCTATAGTTAAATTTTAAAAAATATGTATTTTGAGAGATTTCTGTACTTAAAAATTTATTGATTAGACCGCTTTTATGTCGTTATAAGATTTGTTTTGCTTCGGTGTCTGAATATTCGCAGATGGCACGAGATACCTAACATTCCTGTCATTTGCTATGCTCTATATTAATCAGTTCTTAAATGTCTAAAATTATTTGTATTTGTAGACATTATCTCGAGAATACGGCACCCTTAATGGCCAAGACAAGGTATACCTCTGTATACAGTTATCAGCTCTTGAAATTAAATGTTGAAAATTGATTTCCTGTTAATAAGTTTGGTTCTTATTAAATTTAGTTAAATTTCAAGGAAATGCTGTTATTCTAGTCGTACAAAAATTTGAGAACCAATCAATTTAAACTGCTCCTTCAGCATTTTAAACCCTTAAAAACGGCGAACCGACAATAATTAATACTTCATATTTACTAACGTAACCCTATACAACCTAGAAGTCATAAGATTGGCATTCAAGCCAGAGGCACGTCACTTCTATTTACAAAACATTATCCGGGGATCTATGCAGACCCCTGACGATACCCTCTACCTGCGTATTTTTTAAACAAACAACCTTCAAGTGAATAATAAATAATGAAAACATTATCCGACAAATATTGTGCTTTCTCCAGGTCCCAGGAAGCCCAAATTGCTACTCGATTCGAAAAAAAAATGGAAAAAGCAAACAAGAGGTAAGTACGGGAGCATGGGCGTACCAAGATTTTTTCCAACAGGGGCTAGAAACATAGAAATTACCCGCAAAACACATATTTAATGTCAATTTTTTATTTAGTTTTGTTATTTTATTGAATAGAATACTATAAAATTATATACATATATATGTTGTAGATATAAGTAAATTACTCTCGTAGCTATATATTTGATATTTAGGTACACTAGCACCGATGTAGGTTGTTTACCTGTTTTCTTCTAACCTCAGCCATTCGGTAATGTGCTAACATATACGAAACAAATGTTTCTGTGTAATTAATTGTTAATTAATGCCATTGGACAAAAAAAAATCATCAACATCTTTGCAACATCTTTTTGATACAAATATAAAATATTTTGTTAAAAATCACATACATACAGGGCGTTTCAAAAGTAATAGTTCACAGAGAACTTCTAGTAATAGTTCAAGGCTGCTGTTTCAAGGACAATAGCAAAGAATCGTATCTACAGATGCACAAAAAAAATTGCAACCAGTAGATGAAGGTTCTTATTAGCGTAGCGCTAAAATTGAATCATTTCCTTTAACTTTTGAGGAGAAAATGCGCTAGAGAATATGACCGTCAATTGTACCTTATCACTGTGTACTATATACACCGTGAAAAATACTTAATAAATTACATCAATTTAAGTGTTACTAGTTTTTTAAAAGAATTCTACAGGGTGCGATAATGTTTATAATGTAAAACACAATTTTCTCAATGCGGAGTTGACGTGCAAAATTAAGATTTCACGATAAAACAGAACAGGTGAAAATGATTGATTGATGATTTTTCTTATTTTAAATGTCTTGTCAGCCTGGAAGCTATTATACACCTTGGAAAGAACTTGTATAATTGACACAGTGAAGAGATATTCTTTCTTACTCAGATTTTTTTAGACTTACATCAAAGATACATTATAGCGCCCCCTATAAGATAGCTATCATATTCACAATTGGCACACCTAAAAACCCATCGACATGTAACAGTTTTCGCAAAAAACTCTCTTATATGGATGTGAAGTTATCCACATGCGCATTTTTAGGTAGGACTATAATCGATAAAGTCGTGGTCAAGAGAAGGTCGCATTAAAAAAAAACGCAAAAAATAGAAATTGTAATGAATTTGAGCAGAGGTCGATAGAAAATTAATAATTTCATTGACAATTTAATTTATATATGTCACAGTGTAATTATTGCTTTGACAGCGGCAAAAATTACCTGCAACTTTTACAATGACAAATGCACTAGAGGTTTTTTCACTTATTCATTCTTTAATCAATGATCGCGCTGTCCGTTGCCAAAATAAATAGTTTGACATTTAATAATTGTGCGCTCATTTAAAAATGTATTTATTTGTAGTGTTTCATAAATAAAGTTTGCATCGATATGTTTCTAAATTTATTATTCATTAAATTGTCCTGTCGAGTTACACTCGATGTTTGTATTGATACAGGGTAAATTTGTGTTGTTTAAATTCTAAACTGTTTCCTTAAGCAATTTGACCCGAAAAACTGTCACCCTAAAAACGCTCCACCTTCAGTGTCGCGTTTTTAATAGTCGATAGTATTTCTCGAAAATGAGAGATACCCTGTAGGTATATTTATTAATATTAACATATATGTGTATTTTTAATATCTAGGCTTAAACTATTACCAGGAGGTCTATAATCACCTTGCGTTTTAGAGAATTTATAGGAAAATGTTCATTTTCAGCGTCTCCACAGTTCCAGACGGACGCCTATGTCGCGCGACAAGGACGGCCTAGGGCTGACTGACGCTCACCACACCCAGCAGCAGAATTCTCGGAAGGACCAGGCCCAGAAATCAGCAGCTCCATGTGGTGCCAGAAAGTACCCGTTACCAACCGTGCAGTTTTCTAATCTTCGACCCCCTCACTTCCATCTCATTCGGACTGTTATTGTTATGGTTTCTCAAAAACGCTGGCCAAGCACTTCTCTCTGGACGTTTATATGCCTGGGCTATAAATCACGACGTTTGACTAATCGCCATGGCTGCTGCATTCGATGTTAAATGCTGTGCTACGCCGTTTTCCGATGTTATTGAAATGCGCTGGCGATTCTGATTCAAACAAACGTAAATTGTTCGACAAAAGTATGCGGTATCGGGAAAACACTGTCCAACGTCATTTACTTTCCTATAATTTTTGTATGTCAGTTGGTGAAGTATAAAAACGTTCTTCAGATCATATTTTCTCTTATTCATGGGTGCACGGCAACAGATAGTAAAAAATCCACAAAAGCTAATAATAATAAAGAATATACAGGGTGTTCCGCATAAGTGCAAGTAGGGGGTATCAAAATAGCCAAACAATATACAAAGTTGCCCACAGGCGGAGTTATAGACCTTCAAAGTGAGTCCAAGTATTTAGAGAAAAAATATTTTAACTTTTAGGTTTATTATTGGTCTTCTTTGACTATCAGTTCAAATAAATTAAACCACTACAAGGTCTTCATTGAGGATGAGTCACCCCTAAAACTATACCGATCTATTTTCCATTGATTGATCTAAAAATTTTATTTAATTTAAAACAATTTTTTTATTGTAAAATTTTAAAAAACTTTAAGGTTTTCAAGACAAAATGTATTACTTAATTAAAACAAGATTTTTAATTTTAAATAACCCTCATATTTTGTTCAAAAATTCTGATTTTCACGACCAACGCGTAATTGTGACTGCACAAATCTAAGAAATTTGAAATGTCTGTAAATTATTGTGGTCTGAAAATCTATAACAAATTGCCTCATAGTTATAAACACTTAAATAATGTTTCTTTCAAAAAGTTGGTGAAAACACTACTGATCGCTGCTGATGAATGTTACTATACTATTGAAAAATATATCCCAGACAATAGTATTTGATTATGATCGTCTTTTGCTGTTGTATGACTTGTCCTATACATTGTAAATGTCTTAAAGGATTAACAAATTTTATTATTATTATTAATGTTTATTAGAAGATATCAAAAAGTAGTTGGCTTTGTCTTTAAAATTTGACAGTTGTAATAAAACTACAAAGTATAATAAAAATAAAAAAATGTATAGCACAGTCGTCCAATTGACTTTAAACGAACTATAAAAATAAACTTTGACATCTGAAATCTATTAATACAGACCACAATTCATAAGAACTTATTGTTTTTTAACAAAGTATTTAAATTATTAAAGAAAAGTCATGTCCCAATTGATTGTATCCGATTATGCGAAGCCATAAACACGTTTGTCAGTGTAGCATGTCAACGTATATGATTTATTCAAGCTCCTCCACCTCCGATCCATCTCGATCCGAAATTGTGACAAATAATCCGAATTCCGTCGCACGGAATGTGTAAACATGAGAAAACACCGCCACAAAAATCCGGCATACCAGCATGGACGTCCAGCATCGAAACGAGGTCAAGTGAGGCGGCGGAGTCAATTACTCACTTGCCTTAATCAATACATAATTAAAACATTGCGCATAATTATCTCCCAACATCTGTGAGAAACGGCCCGTGAGCCAATCCCGTCGTTTATTTTAATGGTTCGTCTTACAGTGTCCCAGTGTTCCGGAGAGAATGTACGACGACTATCAGGGTTTAATTAAGATATATAAATCACTGACGCAGAATTAATTAAGCCAGATAAAGAGCCCGGAGATTAAGGAAATTATTTCGTCGCTAGATCGAGTGGCCTATTAGGATCGGACTGGAGAATCTTGGAGGAATGCAGTCTAAGTCATTTTTCTTGGCATGAATGAATGCTTGTACTTACAAGTATGCAGTTGTTTATATTCATATTTAAAAATACAACGATTTCAGAATTGGTGGTAACTTTGCCCCACATAGAGTGCCAAAATCAGAAGTGGGATCATTTAGTATACACTTGTCGAGGCAGTTCTATCCTATCTTAATACACACAACGTCAAAAGTCTCATGTAAGTATATAAAATGATTCGATTGAACCTAGTTTTTCTTAATATGGTAAAAAAGTACATGTACTTAGGGAACAAAAAAGACAATAGAAATGGCATATTACCAATATTTTTACAAATCTGGTCAGTTTGGCAGTGTATTCAGCCAAGTGTTTCTATAAATTTTTGCACATTATAATGCGAGGACGTGAAATTTCTGCGTTTACCCGAGTATCAGATATCGAACATGTTGGGCATTCTTATATCATCTGTTGTATGAATGGTACAAAGATATGAATAATTTGATACAGTAGACCATGTAGTGGACGTCCTCGAGTGCCCACTTTCAAGGTACGTTTCTCCGTGTTATATCGACGCCTACTATTCGAAGACGACGACACAACGCAAATTTACATGCCAGAAGACCATTACGGGTTACCACTCTACTTCCAAGGCATCGTGCTGCCCGTCTCCAGTAAGCGCGAGAGCATAGGGATTGGCTTTTACGCCAGTGGCGGTGGGTCTTATTTACAGATGAAACCAGAATTGGCCTGGTTACTGATGACAATCGACAGAGAATCAGGTCGTCGACAGCGACTTCATTTTCCCCGTGAAGTTGCTCCGTATGAAGGGGGTACCGTAATGTTATGGGGGGTGGAATAATGGTCAACAGCCGCACCCCATTAATTCGCATACCACAGACCAGTCAAATTTACATCGAACAAGTTATTACGCCCATTATCTACCCCCCACGTAATGAATTAGGTGAAAATTTTGTGTTTATGCACGACAACACTCGACCACATCGCCCAAGAAGGGTTCAAGAGACACTCGAAGCAGGACATATCAATAGATTAGTTTGGCCAGCCAACTCTCCTGACATGAATACTATTGAAAACGTGATATTTCGTTCACCTCAGACTGCAGATGAGTTAGTTGTGACGGCAAAAGAGGAATGGAACAATATTCCGTAAGAGATCGTAACCGCTTGATTATCTCAATGCACAGACGTGTCAATATGCTATTGGAACTTGCTTAGAGTCAAGTAGAAAATTTGCTTTGTTACTTCTTTTTGATTTAATAAATTTTGCCAAAAATGTCACACATTTGCTGGTTTTTCATTTCTTAAGTACTCAGTACTCGAACATACTCTTTTCACAAAAAAAAGTTCACAGAACAATATACTTCTAAATGTATTTTGTTTTTCTGACAAAAAGATTTCTTTAACAAGAATGAGAGGGAGTCCAAGACTTTTGACGTTCTGTGTACTAAGTTTTTATTAAATGTATTTAAAACAATTGTATATACTGGCTCGTATATATTCAGTCTTGATCAAAAGTTTCCCGATAATTCCAGTCTTAAGTATTCGCTGTATAAAAAAAGAATTCTTTAAAAGTTGAAAAAGAATTTAGACCAGAATTAACAGGAGAATGTTGCGTGGGCGGCAATGTGGGTGTGTAAAACGAGGAAAAAATGTAAAGAAGGAGGAACACAACCGGTACAGGTCATGGTGTACGTCTGCATTTGAATTTCTTTGCCGAACAAAACTGCGCAAAAGAAATCCGCAAGTATTCCACATTTATTTAGAGTCTTCAAATCCGCAAGTAAATGAGAATTATATTTTGTTGGTCATTTGGGTATTATGATTTATAACAAAAAAAAATATTCGAATGAAGATATTTGATTTAATGGTACGTATTCTTGTCATCTCCAAACTACCTATTTGTGCAATGCAATAAGTTAGGAAAAGATAATTTTCCTAAGTGTTCCACACATGATTTTTTTTAAGTGTTTTGAACATAAACTAACAAAATTTTTTATTGAAAATTGTGAATTTCGATGTTGTGAAACAAGAATCCTGAGGGAATGTTGATATAAGAACGAGTTTGTTTATTAGGTTTTCGTTAATATTACCACAACATAGTTCACAACATTGTCAGTGAAAAAAAATATTGACAAAGAAATTTCCAAGTTTTTCTTATTCTAATTGATCTCCCCGAAATATCCAAATAAAAACTCTCTTATTCAAGACTATAATTCAAGACTCGGCCGTTTATTCTTCTTTTATAGACCAAACGAATATTCCAGGTATTTTCTAGTATCTCTAGATCCATTTCTCGAACGATTCTCGTTTTTCCAGTCGCGCCTCGATACACGGCATTATTTTGTTTGTTTACCAGAATAACGTAGAGGTGATCGGGGAAATCTAGCGTTTCGCGATACCACAGTTGTCGAATTGGGTGCGAGCGGGGCCAATTCTGTGACAATATAATTCCTCAAAAAATTTTGCAGATTTTTTTAAATTGCCGCATGCTGGGAATTACACTGGCCACTGTTTCCGGAAAACGTCTGCTACGATACTGGTTGATGCAGGAGCAGACATCGCCACTCGTAAATGGCATGGCGGATGAAAATCAACGAACGTGGCAGGAGAAGGATATATACAGGATTTCATTCAACAAAAATTTCAAGTAGCCTCTACTTCATGAAATACATGCGCAGGGCTCTCCATAACCAATTGTAAAAAATTACAGTTAAAATGTATAATAATGATAAGAAATGATTTAAGTTGACAATAAATGAATAGTTAGATCAAGAATTATGACGTATTTTTTGCGCGGGGGAATATTTTTCCCGCACTCAAATTAGTTACTAAATGTACAACTTTTCAAAACACTATAAAAAAATATATAAAGAACAGAGAATTCTTGTGAGAATGTTCATTTGTTGTGGTTAGTAATTTATATATTTCGTTTTATTACACAGAATTATTACATTGTTTTATTATTGAATTATGGCATATATTCCGGCAGCCTCAACGTTCAAAAATGTGTATTGTACTTGTAGCCTCCTTAAAAAAGTAACGCACACGCCTATGTTTAAAAGCACATACGTCATGTTTAAGGTCATTCAACTTTAGATAATTTTTAGATAGACTTTAGCATTTGTTCGTATCGTGGACATATGCAACTGTCCGAAAAACGACCAGTGCTGAAATTTCACAACGCCCAACTTGGCGTGTGGTCGCACTCATCTAGCCTAGCCTAATGGGCTCTTAAATGCCACAATTAAAGCGATCCAGTAATTTGCGTATCACTAGACAGCTTCCTGATACCAGACGATTCTACAAGTAATTAAAATGGTATTAACGTCAGCACGGGCAAATAATGGCTGTCCTACGTAATAAATTAACTTTACGGGCGTAGATTTTTTTCACGTGCCACCGCTGTATCTCCGTGCGGTACTAACGTGGCAGGTGCATGCTGAAAAGAGATAGATTTATCTGTATGGGCATATACATGTGATTCTTATTTACATATGAGTTGTTTTTTCATTTCCTTCAATATTTTAAACTCAGTCACATGCATTATCATCAAAAAGAAGGTAAGGGGGGTTGGGTGGCACTGTGGCGTAACATATTGACTATTTTCGTAAATGTATTTCATATATTACATCTAAATAAATTTCTGGTCGTTCGAGTTATGACTATCAAAATAATATATTTCGCAGCAATAAGGCATATCTGTGGAACAATTATGTTGGATTGTGGTTGTCATAATTAAATTAATTTTAACCACGTATTCGGAAGACTCAATAAAGTGATTTTTTACTCAACCTTTGAAAAGAGAAGCAAATCAACTCATATCTCCCGGTTACGCGATGCTCCTGGCACGCAACAAATTTTGTGATGACGAAACCATTATATCGTTCGAACGTTGAAGCAGAACAGCGTTGCCATCATACACATAATAATATTGTTTCAATCATCGTCTGCTAAATCGCGTTGCCTGTGTAATACTTGTCCGTCGACTCACCTGAATTTCAATCTAGAATTCTGTAGTGTGCTGTGGTGTGGCGAAACCAATGTAAGTATTTGAAAACATACACATCAGACCATAAATGTCAGAATTCCACATTTGATATTGACACTGTAATAGCTTATCTTTTAAGAGAACCTACTTATTTAATTTGCTTTGCAAAAATTTACGTGTTGGTTTTTAGAACCATCTGATTTCCCCAGTTATCTTGGATCCCAACATCATTGATAAAGTGCTATGGAGGGATGTATTGGCATTTTAAATAGGTAGGTTTATATTCAGTTGCAAAACGAAGTGGGTTATATTAAAAATAATAAATTGTAATAATCTAACTCCTTGTCGTTGAGAACACATTAAAAACGCAGTAAAAACTACGTTATTGACCTAGGTCAAGATTCATTCTTGATAAACCTGGGCATCGGATCAGAAGCGTGTCGGCATGTTTATTACTGAATGTGTCACGGATTGTTTTTGTCGACAAGACGAAGGTTTCCTGTATTATTCAGTCAGTATGTAAATACGAAAAACTTGTAAGCCTCTCTTAATAATTTACCGTATATTTATGATGTCCAATACTAGGAAATTATTTAAATTTGGTACTAATCAGGTTGACACCGAGTTGATATACAGGGTGTTAAAAAAGAGTGTAAAATATTTCAGGAGGTAATAGTATGAACCAAAATAAGCAGAAAAGTCTTAATAAACATGGGTTCGCAAAGTAACGGTTGCGGAGATATGGACCATTATTCGTTTCTCAAACATTTTATTTTATTAGGAATAAACCGACAAAGAAAGCTTTTAACAAACAAAGAACAAAGTTACAGAAGATGTTCAAAGTGCCCTCCTTGCATTTCCAAGCAGGCACGACATCTTCGTCTCGACGATATTCGAACTCTTTCGAAAACACTCTCCTTGGTTTGGATTTCTTAACACTTTTGATTAATCCGTAGCTGCAGCTCTTCCAGGCTATTTACAGGAGTACCATACACTAATGTCTTCAAATATCCCCAAACAAAGAAATCTAGAGGGTTCAGATCAGGCGATCTTGGAGGTCACAAAACAGGTCCGGTCCTTCCTACCCATCTATGTGGAAAAGTTTGGTGTAAATGCTCTATCGCGGCCATGGAAAAATAAGCTGGAGCACCATCATGCTGGAACCACATTTGTTACCTCTGATTCAAAGGAATGTCTTCATACAGTGTGTTCTGCAGAAAGTTGAGGTAAGCAGCGCCTGTTAATCGGTTTGGTAAAACAACAGGACCTAGAAACCTGTCACCTACAATACCCATACAAATGTTTAATGAAAAACGTGCCTGATGTCCAGATTCTAATATAGCATAAGGATTTTCGGCGGTCCAAATATGCGTATTGTGAAAATTAAACACTCCATTTCTTGTGAACCCGGCCTCATCAGTAAAAAGAATGTTTGCAAGAAAACGAGGGTCTTCAGCATCATGACGTAGAAACCAGTGGCAAAAAACCAAACGTGCTTGATGATCATTTATTGGATTTAAGGCTTGTACTCGTTGCACATGGTATGGATAAAGCAGTTGCTTGTGAAGGATTCTCCAAACAAGAAGACCACTAATTCCTACCTCGGCTGATATTCTCCGCACACTCGTACCTGGATTCTGCTCTACCAGAGCTAGAGTTTCTTCATCTGCTCTAGGAGTGGATTCCCACCTTGGTCTTCCGGATAAATGGCACTGTTTGCACAAGGAACCGGTATCACGCAATCTTTGGCAAATTCTTCTAAACATGCGTTGTGAAGGAATCTGGCGATTTGAATAAGCGTCAACATAAAGACGTCGCGCTTCGGTGGCGTTCCCATTACCACGACCATACATGAAATGCATGTCTGTTAATTCTGCGTTAAGAGCCAGCCATAGCGAAAGAAAACTTGTGCACTGAGAACAACTGTCAAATACGTACTGTTTATTTCACTAAACATTAACCAACTATTATAAGAAAATATACAACGTTTTTGCAAAATAAAAAAGAAAAAAACATAAAACATTCCATATCTCCGCAACCGTTACTTTGCGGACACATGTTTATTGAGACTTCTGCTTATTTTGATTCATACTATTACCTCCTTCAATATTTTACACTCTTTTTTTAACACCCTGTAGGAACTGTGAATGAATTGAGGAGTTTATTTTTCAGCGTAAATATGTATTTAACTTTTTTCTAATCGTGTATTCATTTTATACTAATTTTTCCCTATCCTTCCTTAAAATTAGTGATATTATGCCTGACCCAGTACATTAACAGTTAAATGAAATAAATGAGACTGTGGTATGATATTAAATTTATACAAAATGTATTGTAAGTGAAACATATTTAAATTTCTTAGTGCACTAACGACTTCGCACGCTAATGCTGACTATAATTAATCATTACTGATATCTGGATTCCAAACAATTAAATCCAGCCAACGATCCTCTGTTTCAACGACGCGACCCACGCGCTCTAGATTTCTTTCGTTTTTTTTTTACGAATTCCTCCGGTTGGCAGCCCTGCAGTCGACGAACGAGCCCCGCGAAAGGCTCAAAGGAAATCAGCGACACGTTTGAGGCTCGCGGCGCTCTGCTTTTGTTTTTTTTGTGGCGAATAGAGTAATGTCTGGCTTTAATTTGTCAAGCTTAAGAGTTGATTACTCTCATTTGGAACGGCGCTTAATTCTGGCAAATTTAAATCCCCTGTCTGTGGAGAATGCCCATTCACTAACGCCACACGTCTTGTCTTAGCCTATTTCGAAGAAAGACAACAATAATTAAAAGAGGAAGAACATCGGTCAGGTTCAAGCGAAGTGATTATATTTGTTTTGAACATCTTGTATACAAATATTTATAACACATGATATAAAATACTTATGATTAAATCTGATAAATAAACGGGTGACCCCACAAAAGTTGCCTTGTACGTGGGGGAAGTTCAGTTAAAAAATATTAAAGACTTGTTCTTATAAATACACCACATGGAAATTATTGAAAGCAATTATTGCTTTCAATAATGTATATATTTAACATTTTCAATTTCATACACTGAATCATAATCACTCGCAACACGTTATTCATAGATCAAACATTAAATAGAACACTTGTTTGTTTTAAACAAGTCAACAGAAAATTCATAGGTAAGGAATAGCGTATTTTTTGTGTTTTTGTTATAGGTCATTTAATTTAATAACTATAGTTTTTTCTATCATTAACTTGATATTAAGTGGGATATACTTATAAATAAATGGAATTAAGAAACTTAAACTTCTTTGACCAATAGTTCTATTAATTTAAAGCACTCTAGCCAGCAGGCCAGTTTTAGATCTGGTAGATTAATCATGATCGAAAATTATTATCTTTTAGATATTTATATAGATAAATGGAAATACTTAGAAAAATTAATTGTCGGTGGTCTCTTTTAAATGCAATTTTCATTAACCATTTTTATGTTGTTTCCAGTTTTTTTACAAAATTATTCATCACTCCTCCCCATGCTAGTATCCCATATGAAAGATCTGGCTATACTAATGCAGAATATTGTCACGGAATTTGCCCCACTCACACCCAAACCGACGACTGTGGTATCGCGAAATGCTAAGATTGCCCCGATCGCCCCTACACGATTCTGTTAAACAAACAAAAAGCCGTGGATCGAGACGGGACTTGAAAATTAGAGAAACGACGAGAAGCGTTCGAGTCGTTCGAGAGATGCTAGAAAATAGATCTAGAGACGCTAGAATATACCTGGAATATTCGTTGGGTCTATAAAAGAAAAATAAACGGCCGATTAAGTTAGTCTTGTATAAGTCTTGTATTACAGTCTGAATTGAAGTGTTTAGTTGGAGATATCAAAGTGATTTAGATAGCGATTAATTAAATAAGTGTTTAGTTGAGTTCTAATTAGTGTTCAGTAGTGTACTGAGTATAGTTAATAAAGAAGTAGTTAATTAACGGATTGTTTTTCTGGCAGTAGAGAAATTCGGATTGGGAAATCCGTGACAATATAAAATTTTCATTTGCTTACTATTGAAAAATTCAAATTTACTTAAGACATCTTAATTTTTTCAGAACATATTCAATATGATAATTCCATTTTAAATATGCATGTAAACATTTTTTTTTTAATTGCGTCAGTACGTCATCGTATTGCACTAATTTTTCCCTACCTTCTCTTAAAATTAATTACATTATGGCTGAATCACCTTGTATATCAAAATTAATTTTTTCTTATAAAAATCACGATAAGAATAGGAATTGTTAAAAATTGTAAACTGTACGTGAATTCCTTCGCATTTGGGAAAGCGGAAGTAATACCGTCATCTTTTCTAATTGAGACCACTCTAATTGGACACAATCTGAAAAGAGGGTCTTAACAACACATTTTGCTGGTTGTTACAAGGGTCGTCTCGAAAATCCCCATAAATAAAAAAGAGAAATGCCAGGACAGACCGCAATCTGATAAAAAAACCATGGTGGAACTAGGTAAATAACTGTCGCCACTAATCTGCCCTGGAATGAGACAAGATAAAGGAAAAAATGTGGCAGTGATTTTCATAACGATACACTTGACGTACCTACTTCTTCAAAGAATAATATTTCCTGGTAAAATATTTATTATAAATTTATTTCTATGGTACATCTGAAATTAGTTGAAAATAGAACGACATAGTACCTATTTGTCCTATTGAACAGCATACATTAAAAAAATGAAAATAATTATATTGAAAATATTGAAAGAAAAGTGACAATCGTTATAAATATTGTGTTCTGGCGAGGTATATCTGACATTTGCGTACACCCGCGTCAGGGTAGATTATTACGAGAGAACCACAGATGTTCAGTGCTTTATTAATTTATTTAAGTGTTCTCATGGTTGTTACATGTGAATTACTGAATTAATTCTATCGGAACTTTGCTAAAACAAAAAATCATCACGTACGCTTTTGTTTACACTGAAAAAAAAAAGAATAGTAATCGCTTTACAACTATTTTAGATCGATATACTTGTAATCGTTATCTTATTACTTCTGGGGTACCCCAGGGTTCTAATTTGGGTCCTCTTCTGTTTTCTCTTTTTGTTAACGATATTACAGCCGTACTTTGTTGTCACAAATTGTTATATGCAGATGTCATGTATTCATGATTGTATTCAACTTCAGGATTAGTTGAATATGGTAGTGGAATGGTGCAATTTCATCATTTAAATCTAAATATAGCTAAATGTAAAGTTATCTGCTTTATCTGTAAACTGTATCCAACTCTATTTAACAATGAAACTGATTCGGAGATGTTGACACGCATGGACACTTTAAAGGATTTGGGGGTTTATTTTGTCAACAAATTAACATTTAGTAGTCATATTCAGTATTTGGTTTCTTCAAGTCTCAGAGCATTGAGCTTTGTGACAAGATAAGGTCCTGATTTTCTTTTGCATAACAGAGTTGACTAAAATTTTAAACCAATTCAATTTTTTGACAGTAAGACCAACTAGTCCTGCTCCTTCTACATTTTATTGTCTTGGTGCTATCACTACTATGGGCTAAAGTCTCCCATTGAATTTATGTCAAATAATTACAATACTATATGTAATTGTTACGATATATTTAGTTGTACTTTGTATTGTTTGCGTTCTATTTGAGGGATCCCAGTGATCTGTGATTTACTTAGCTACCTTCACATCTATTCCAACTTGTTTCTTTTCTGTATATGCATATATTTTTTTGGTTTATGCAGCCATTAGTAGCGGTACATTTGTTTTTCTTTATACAGGGTGTTCTTAAATGAAGTAGCAAAATGGTACCAGTGAATGTAGAGCCAAAAGTAAGAGGATTGAAGCAAAAATACCTTATATGAAAGTTGCACCCCTGAGGCAATATACCCTCGTAAAGGAGGAGATTGAAATTCACATTTTAATTTTTTTTCTTTAACATGGAGGACACACGAAACTTGGTATGAGCATGCTACTAATAAAGTGGCAACTTTTCAATAGTTTTACTATCATTGATGTATTTTATAAAGGAGTGAAACGGTCAACCCCATTGAAATATTTTATTAGAAATTTATTACATGAAGCAAATTGTTTATTTGAAAATATTTATTGGGATCTATTGCGCATTTTTTTTACATCTTGGAATTTTTCGATAAAACCGATAGTTTTCTAGTAAAAATGAAGTAGGTGGATGTCATAACAAATAAATTGTTATTTATCATATTAATAAACTGACACTTTCTGTCAACCAATTGATTAATTTATTATCAGAATAATTATGGCAAATAATATTTGCACCAATGACGAATGCTCCAAGTGTTTTTTGAATCCAGAAAAAATAGTAACGCTGCAAGATTATACCACCAAAGACCACCATTTTTGCTACTTCATTTAAAAACTCCCTGTATATTACCGATTTAATGTATGCTTTGTTCTGAAATTGGTGTTTTCACTGTTGGACAAATAAAAATATTATTATTATATCCGTCAATGTAGTAGGCTAGGTGAGAATGTAAGCGGTACAGATCGAACGCTCTCTGAATAACAAACGAATCGCGCTGCGATAAGCGGCCGGCCACACCAAATGCGATTATAAGAGCCCATTGATAAATGTGATTAATGATGATTGCCTGCAGAAACAAAGTCGGCGACGAAAGAACGCGTTATTACGGTAGTAATTTCCACAACAAATCGACCGCCTCGCAGGTCGGCCCCGCGAACGCTAGGTCGCCTTTATTGGGCTGATAGAGCGATCCGAGGATGATTTATTGACTTGGCTACAAGTTCGCGCGACGATGGAACCAAAGATAGTGGTAGACATTCACTGTAGGAAATCAACCTATGGTTTATAAGCAGACACTGGGGTCTACAGTTTTTAGAAGAATCGGATTCGAGTTTATTGTTGTAAATATTGAGATGCCCACAGAAAATACAGGATGTGAGAAGACAAGTTTTAAAGTTTCCAACAAAATATATGTATTCCAAAACGTTGAACACCTTGTTAAAGAGGTCTTGTAATTTTGAACGTCGCCATAATTTACCATCATTTTGCTGTATTTTCAGTGGTAATTTAAAACAATAAACACAATTTCAACAATAAACCTACAAGCCCAGTAAGTGGCACTTTTAACAATACGAACAATACCCTAATTACAGTTTAGCAACATTTTATGACGTAAGTTGTCAAAACGAAAAATAGTAACCTGGCTTACTTAATTTTCCTGTATTTGCTAATTTAATTTTTAATCAATTAATTCACGACCAGTAAATTTAAATTTCCCAAGAATACTTTTTTGTCAAAAATGTATCGGAAATTTTAATACACTGCCCACCAGTAACTACGCCACTGAAATGCGCAGTTCACATTGAAAAAATATTACCGTCCAAATAATCTTTTCCTGTATTTAACTTATGACTAAAAAAAGAAAAATAAATAAAATTACACCCTGTAATTCCCTTATTAAGCTTTGAATAAAAAATTGCTATATAACAATCTTATCGTTAACACTCTGTACATTGCCAGCGTATACATCACATTAATAACGGAACATCTCGTAGCTACAGATACCAGAGACTAAAAATACGACAACTGAGACAAACATATCTCAATACAACATTGACTGTCTATACAGGGTGTTGAAAATTAAATTTTATTTGGACATTGACTTAACAATTGACAGTTTTATATTTTTTTGGCATGACAAAAACTAATCGACAAATTTTGGTGTAGCTCATAGAGGACGCTAGTTCTACCCTATGATTTTTGTAAATGAAGCAATGTTTCCTGTTTCTGTATAGTCGGATTATTTTAAAATGCAAGGTGGCCCTCAACAGACAAAGAGTGATTTTATGCTGCCTTCTAAAGCGGTACACCTGCGTATTATGCTAAAATCGATAACATCAAGTCATTGTACAGAGCGTGTGTGGGATGAGGCATTTAATTTCAATGTCAGTGTTACAAAAACATACATTTTGTAAGGTTATCAGATATTCAAACACCTTTTTCGTTAGTGTCGGAACATTTTCTATACTGCTTTAAATTTGTCTTTTCAACAACCTTACATATACTAGAACGAATAAGAAGGTTAGGCGTGAAACTCGCCGTTGTCCAAAGATTTCCCGAATAAACTTGGTGTCGACCTGATGCGACGTTGCCAAATTTAAATATTTTCCTAGTAAAAAAAGTATGTTAAAATTTGTAATGGATTTAATACTGAAGTGACAAAACTCTAACGGATCAAATAATAAACCATTTATATTTGATTACATAACTGGTGAAATAAAAATCTAAAACTCAATAGATAATAGAGAGGCTGAAAAGTTTTTCATACTGACTGAGATACAAAAATTTGTGGCGCACCAGGTCTTTATTAAGTGAGTGACCGACGCCTAAGCATTGTCTGGCGTGTTAAACGTCAACAAAGAAACCGTTCACACATGTTACAGGAAAATTTGAATATGCAAAAGAAATGCGCAAAAATGGTGCCAAAAGTTCTCACCCATGAACAGAAAGACATGAGAAAATCGATCTGCGAGGATTTGTTGTCCCGCATTTGGAGATGAAACCTGGATATTTGAGTATGACTCCGAGACCCGTAAACAAAGTGAGCAGTGGGTGGCAAAGGGTGAAGAGCGGCCAACGAAAACAAGGATGTCCAAGTCACGACTGAAGGCAAAGTTGATCGTTTTTTTCGATATCCACGATATCATTCATCGTGAAGGATGGAAGGAGGATTTTGCCTTAATGCTGTTAAAATATTTCTCTGCGCCCAATTCTATTAACACAAGACATATTATTTTTAAGATACTCGTACATCAATCAAAAATGTAGTTCTCAGCCTGTTGGAATCGAACATTGTCGAAGGTAGCCCCAACAGTTGCTTCATTCCTGAATATCGTAAATTCAGAAGCATATACTGTCCATTGTCAACAACTTTATCAATAAAGGTGCTCTTGTTGAGAAGTTATGTTGTGAAGTACATATCTAACAAACTTGATATTGCAAGAAAAATCCAAGGAAAATATAGCTGTTCTTACAGGATGAAACATCTGTAACTTGTAAATTCAAGTGTTGTGATTCAATTTTTAGTGAAATTTGGCGAAAAACCCTCCGAAAAATCTTCGAAAATTGTGGTGGTGTATGGAGACGAGTGCATGTCGAAAATGTGCTTGTTTGAATGGGCAAAACGGTTCAAGGAGGGACGTGAATCGGTAGAAGACGATCCACGCGAAGGAGCTCCTGTCACCTCTCGTACTGACGTACTGTCACGTCCGACTGGCGCCTAAGCACTCATGCGTTGTCTGACGAGTTATACGTCAAAAAAGAAATCGTTCGCAAGATGTTACACGAAAATTAGATTATGCGAAAAATTCGCGCAAAGACGGTGCCAAAAGTTCTTACCCGTGATCAGAAATACATGCCAAAACGAAGATGTCCAAGTCACGACTGCAGGCAATGTTGATCGTTTTTTTCGATATCCGCGTCATCATTCATCGTGAATATGTTCCTGCCGGCCAGACAGGGACTGGACAGTTCTATGTTGGCGTCCTGGAACGCCTGCAGGCCTGCGTTTTCCGTGTGATACCCAAACTCATCCTCTTGCACCACGACAACGCGCCAACTCATTCCTCGTTCATTGTGCAAGAGTTTTTGGCAAAAAAGGCATTGCAACGTTGCCGCACCCACCGTATTGCCCCGATATTGCCCCCCCTAAGATTTCTTTATTCCCCAAGATGAAGTTGCACCTCAAGGGAACTCATCATGGCAGCGTACAGGTAGTCAAAGAAGCTGTAATCGTGATGCTGAATGGGTTAACTGCGGAGAATTACGAAGGGTGCTTCCAATCGTGGGAGTAACGTTGGAATCGTTGTGGAGAGTTAGAGGGAGACTATTGTGAAGGTCGATAATAAAATTTTGGCGAAATTTAATTTGCTTGTTTTTCCATTGACAAATTCCCGGAACTTAACTGCCACATCTTGTAATTATTGCAATGAATATTTGCTCATTCTATAAAATTAAGGGCAATACGATATAGAAAGAAGAGAATACGTTCTTTAAGGAATCGTTTCACTCACGACCAATTCCCTATTGTGCGAAATTAGCCACGGACCAGAAAAATGCCGGGAGAGCGCAGGAACGCTTATCAGGACCAGGAAATAGAATTACCGCAAGACGGATGACTGAATCGCAGACGGCGACCGATTTTGATAGCCAATTTGACGAAGTTCCCTTCTCTAACGAGCTTCACCTACGAAATGACGGCGCCTTGAATATTTTATAACACGAAACGGCGATTTTCGGTTGATGACGAGTTGTAGGACAGACTTTGATAGTTAAAGAAGGCTTCCGATATAAACGGTTTCTAATGAGTGAGAATCAAGGTTAAATTTGTTTAGCCTATGAAATTTGTAATATATTGTTTCTTCCAGATCTTCGACCAATTTAAGGGCACCGTATTTTTGAAATAATAATGATTATATTATTTGAGGAAAATATAAATAGTAAAGGGGGATAAACAAACCATCAATAATGTTGTGTTTTATATTATTTTTGCTTTACGTGATTTATTTTTTGACATTTCTGTACCTAAAAAAACAAACACTACAAGAAATACGACGTCCTTAGAAAGCAGACAGATTTTGTGTCAGGCGGAGATCTAGGTTGATTTTGCAGCTCTGAGATATTTTACCGAGTTATTTGTACTTTATTTACAACTATGAAAACTAAATGTTTCGCGAAATAACAAATGCTTACAGGATATAGTAAAAGTTTTAATTGACACTTGAAAATTTGGACAAAAGTCTTCAACAGTTGGACGTCGTAGATTTTTTGAAAATTCTATGGAATTAAATTTTCAGGACTGCCGATTTTTTCCGATGAAAAACTATTTCATTTTATAAGAAAAATCAAGAAATTTTCGCCTTATCAGTTTTCTTAACCCAAAAAACAAATAAGTATGTATTTGTTTTATAATAAACATAATAATAATAATAATAATAATAATAAATTTCATACTTCACTGAATTTATCAGTTTATTTTAAATAAAAATGTATGATTTATTTTTTCCCGATTTTTAAATAAATAGTTTGTGACAACGATTTTAATTTTTAAATTTTTAAACTCAATATTCCACAGATAGTTTGATCTGAGAGATTATTAGTCGTTTTCCTCTGGCTGGAATCGTCTATATATATTTATGTACTTTTACAGTGAGAAAAAGAAATATGCAGTACAACAATTATTAAAAAGCACTGCCTCATGTGCTTGCTTGATACTTGTACCTGTAGGTACATGCCTTAGCAATAATAACGACACTCCCTCAAAACAGTTTTTGAACTTCTGGAAGTTCTGATTAGAAATTTCGTTAAATCTCTATTGGTAAGTGAAAAGAAGAACCAACGTTAAAAGTTGAAAGTAAATTTCGTTACAAATATGACAGCAGTTCACAAATCGTAAAATTCATTTTAAAGAATGCCATTATTATTGGAAACGATTGTACAGGGTGTCTCAAACTGGATAATATGGGCTTACTATCAGGATACAAAAAACATAAATAAATTTGGAGCACGTGGTAAATGGGATGAGTAAACTCCATTTTCAATCAAAAATATTATTTGGGATTCGACAGAAACGACTATAATAAATCATGAATATATATAAAAATATATTTGTCATAAAAAAATAACTGTTAATACAAAATATTTTAATGGGAAAAATATTATTTTTAAATTTGAGATTGTATGCGGGCGCATTCCGACTAGCGCCCGTCCGTTCTAAATATTGCATCGCACGGAACGGGCGACGGGCCCATCAAAAAGCAATTCGGGCGTAGAACATGAAGTATTCATCGCGACCTGCATTATTGAGAGGGCGCTGCGAACGCGGCCATTTGTATGTGCGAGCGGTCGCCTTTGACGGTCACCAATATGGTAACGTCGCCTTGTTATTCTTTGATTTTCAGCTCGATAGCAAATACGCGTCCGAACGGGCTCGACAGGCGATTACAAGGCTGCTAAACGCGGACAGGAAGACCGCTAGTTTTCGCCGCTAACGTCTCTCTCGGGGCTCCGGCGAAGGAAACGACCCAGAAAAACCGTAACGATGCCGTAACTCCGATACGATCCGATTGGTTTCACGCAACACACGGCGACTGAAAAAAATAAGTGCGTTGTCTCGGGGGAAGCCCGTGCTCGGAGGTCATTTTGCAGATCTAGATCAAGGAAGTGAAGGAATCGAGATATGAAAGAACCTTTCTCCGTTGTCGATTCGAAGAATGAGGCTCGTTTTACTAATATAAACAATCACAGAGGCCCTAGAGGCTCTCCTGTCTCTTGCAAAACTGCATCTCGTGGTTGAGGG
Organism: Monochamus alternatus; assembly: GCA_037114965.1. NCBI lineage: Eukaryota > Metazoa > Arthropoda > Insecta > Coleoptera > Cerambycidae > Monochamus > Monochamus alternatus. The sequence goes on along the minus strand of CM073426.1, from coordinate 2,921,302 downwards.
GGAGACGCGATGGTCCTCTTATCGGCTAAAACAGTGGAGGATGTGGAAAGGTAAATATCACGACAGGGGTCACATCGTGACCTATAAGGAGTTAGTAGATGGGGATGAGATTCTCGGTGCACCCAGCTACAAGATATCTCCTGCCTATGCTCTTCAATGAAATTTTAAGTTAGAATTTCCGACTAGAGAAGCCTGGCTCGTTCGTCTGGTTTACGGATGGGTCCAAGACAGACTAGGACTTAGGAGCAGGGATCTATGGAATACGACCAAGAGTGATTTTATTACACTCCTTGGGGAAACACACCACGGTCTTTCAGGCTGAAGAATTTGCTATCTATGCCTGCGTTCAAGAGAATATCAGAATATTCGAGTATGCACAGTGTGGTACTGGAATATGTCAGAGTTCCTTCACTCTTGGGAACGGGCAATCGTGTTAAGCTGGCCTGGGTTCCGGGTCACAGGAGGGTGACAGGTAATGAGAGGGCTGACATTTTGTGATCAGTGAATTTGTGGATCCTGAACCAGTTACCACAATGCCATCTCGCAAGGCCCATTGCTAACTGGATCAAAAAGCAATCAACTGAAGATTGGTCGGTTGGATCCGGTCTGCGTCAGGCCAGGCTACTTATAGGGGCCCATGGGCTGACGCAAACTGAAACTTCATTATGCTCAACAGAAGCAACATCAGGATTGTCACGGGTCTCCTAACAGGCCACGGACATTTGAACAAGCACCTACATAGGATTGGCTTCATCAATGTCACGAGGTGCAGACTTTGCGAAAATGCAGATAAGGATTCGATTCACATCCTTTGTAACTATGTCTGTTCAATGGTAAAGAGACACAAAGATCTTGGGCCGGCTTTTCTGTCTCCTCAAGACATTAGATAGATTCAGAGCTGGTGCTCGCTTTTGCGCGCAGCACGGGTCTGTTTTGAACTCTATAAACAGCGGCATGTACAATGGGTCTTCAGATCTGAGTGCTGCGGCAAATCGCGCCGCTATTAACAATAACAATGTAAATAATGCATACAGGCTATAAAGAATCGTTTTCGGAAGGCGAATGTAATATACCTAAGTCATGCTCAGATACGCCCCTTAATAAGGTACGACTAACGTTACGGGAAGTTACCTGCACTAGAGAAGGATGGCCAAGAAGATATCGAAAACACGGTTGAACAGCGGAGCAGAACTTGGAATACTTGGAATGTGTTTGTGACACAGTTTTAACGAAATTTGAAAAGCTCATCGTAAAGTTTTGAACGAGCAAAGTAGGAAACTTATGTTAAATGTTTTGCAGGTTTTATTATCATTGATTATGGGAAAATTTCTCAGTTGACCCTGGCAATTTACATCTAGAGATAATTGAGTATCGACATACCTGCACGACTCTAATCTTTCCACCGCCCATGCATTCCTAAAGACCTCCTTCCTAGCATAATTTAGACTGGCTCGCCAGATACCACCCATGAAATAAATGTATACATTTTGTCTCAACGTTTTATTGCCCACTTCGCCTTCCAAAAACGATTGTACTAAGTAAAGTCTTATATGGAAAAGTTCAGTCTTTAAGTAATTAAGTAAATTTCAATTTTTACAAATAAAAAATGTGTCTAGTACGGTCCTGGATGCCGCGGTTATAAACGCTTTCGTGCAATACGTGCTTTTACATTTAATAAAGTTCTCTTGAACGTGTATGGTTCAGTTCGAAGTCACTTTAAGGTAAAAAGTTACGACCTGTCCCAAATTGTTATTGGATCAATTCAATTTTGACTGGTAGTACAAAAATCGCACTGGGAGACGTTTTTTTATAAGGCTTGTTCTAAAGAAAATGGTAAATTAATGATTTGTGTTTTTAAAGATATACATAACTATATATTGGAAACTATTGATCTGAATTTTTGCTTCAACATACAAAATACTACGGCGCTTCCGACAGTACATACTAAGTTTTTTTAAAAATTATAATTTTCCCTAAAATTAATTCTAAATTGAAAACTCATGAAATATATATTGAAAATTCCGACACGCGAACCACTATACGAAATATTATTTTTTCGATTCACATTATTTTAGAACAAATGTGTTGACAAAACGTCGCTGTTTACCATCTTATGGCGTTTAACGAATCGGGTAAAACATCGCCCACTTCTGATAATTCCAGTGATGTTCGTTGCGCTCTCTAGGTTCGTTTCCGCACACTTACCTGCAACAAAAAGAAAAATTAATTTAGCAAGATGGAAATAAATCACGTAATAGTTTTTATACAGTTTTCCCCCTTCCCTTAAATTTACATCATTTGACAATATCTACAAATAAAATCAGAAATAAAAAAATGTATGAAAAACGTATAGTTGCGGCAAGAAGTCAGATGACTTACGTCATACAAACGAATAATTCACTATATTTTCATCAAAATATTTAAGAAACTGCAACTGAAAATAATAAAACTGTATATACTACACTAAATGTTTGTACTATATATTGTACTAAATTACAAGAAGTTATTATTTTTGACACAACAAATATAGAGAAAATTACGTTAATTACAACAAAAAACACCCGATACAGCTTTGTTGTGGGGTTTGCGGCGTTCGGACCACCCTGTATCGTGTTTTCTGTTTGGTTTACAATCAGTGTTTCCTGTCAAACAAAGTGAGCTCGGGCGAGGAGCCCACAACAACTTTCACGTCGCCTTATCTGGGCCCATCTACCAATATTACCGAAGATGACGATAAGCCGACACTCAAAAACCCATAATAGGCCTTTAGGCGCCTCTCTATCCATTCGTTAATGGCGTGGCTTTCATTTTGGGTACCTGAAATGGGTCAGAGCTGTCGAAAGAAAAACAACGGCGTGGTAATCAGAAGAGCATGCAAAACGCGATAATTGATAGTGCTGAAATGAGCGATGAAACGATTTAACAACGGTGTATTATGTCACCATCACTCAAAAGTATAAAACTTAAGTGTTTTTAACTGGAATGATATCAGTGGTGAAGCGTAGAGGTAGAACCAAAATATTGTATTTGTATTTTGCAATTGTATTAACAGCAAAAAAAGAAGCAACATCGGGTTGAATTAATTACCTGACTGGCTGATAAAAGATAATTCGAATAAATTAAGTATATATTAAAGACTGACGAGCGTGTCGCGTCGCTAGCTGAGTAAATATTTCCGATTTTGCTTTTCTCGTGGCCAGCGGCAGGCGACTGCACCGTGAATTGCCATCGCGTAAGCAACTAAGTGTTGTAGATTATATATGTAAAGAAGACAACTGTTTATTTGTCTACCGTAGTCGATAAGCGAAGTATTGTGTTGCTGTCTGCGGATTTAAAGTATGCGATGCATCTGGTCAACTAGAATAGCCGCAATACTACCCGTGCGTAATGTTACTTTTTTTATTTAGTCTGGATTACGCACTTAACGTAGGCACTTTTAAGATATTTTAAATTATGCGTTACATTGTACGTGTGTAATATAAACATAAAATATAATAAAATGACAAATAATAGAGGATCAATCATTTATATTGAAGACAATTTTTTTTCTCTATCTTTAGAAAAAAAAGTGTATTTAAAAAATCCCAAAAGAGACTTAAAAGAGACTAAAAAAAGTTACAATTTTTAAATATATTATATTTCGTGCAATATTTTTTTTATTTTTCGTTTCTCTTGATATATTCTACTTAAATTTTTATATAGGAAGTGCATAATAAACATTTTTATTATTTTTAAGAAAACCTTAATTTTGTGAATTGATCAAACCATACCTAGATATTTTTACAAAAAATTATTATTTTTTTTGTTCAATTTGATTTTTTTACTCTCAATAGTCTACTCGTGAAAAAATGTCAAGCTTCGTTACTGATGATTTATAACTGACTAAATTTTACACAAAATTGGTTGGTATAGGACTGCTACCTTGATAAAAACAATTTCGATTTTGTTCGTCTTTTGAAAAATGTAAAAAATTTTAAGTTTTTAGCTTGGAGGTATTAAAACAACTATTTATTAGTCTTGCAAAATGTTATTAAAGAACAGAGTTTTCAGTAAAATTCAAAAATTCTCATTATGCAGGGTAATAATACTGAGATAAATAATATTTAAGCTCTTATAAAAATCATTCTATATTTTATACGCCTTATAATAGTGCTTTTATATTGTGTATATGACTCACTCTAGATTTTCGAAGGTTGAAGAAGTTTCTGGTAAAAACTAATGAAAGATTCTGGAAGATTACAAAAATTTAGCAGTTAACTTTGTGTTATGCATACTACTTATTAGGAGCTGTTCTATACCTGGGAACCATTGGCGAAACCAAGGGGATCCGGGGCACGTGGCCCCTCTCTCAGAACGGGGTGTTAAACTTATTTGAGAAAACAAACACCCTCCCTCGATATCAGCCCAAATAAAAGCACAAAACAATCGACTTCTTAAAATTCTTTGAATATTTCTAATAGATTGCCAAGTGTACAATATGGTTTTACTTACAGTAGTAACAAATCTGAATTTCTCGCCCCCACAAACCTCCGATCTCCAAAATATATGCAAATATCGAAAATAAAATTTTAACTTTGACACCTTATATCATTTTAACCATCAACTTTTGACTAAGGTAACTTTGGCAACATCGCATTATTTTCTCGGTAGGAATCTACTCTTGTTCTATGTCGCGTTTATTTCGAGACGCCCTGTAGAACACCCCTTCTGACTCGGTAATCTGTGTCCCAGATTTCCCGTGCGTGCGTCCTACACCCGTTGGATAACGACTCGCGAGGCTTCTAATCAGGCGCCAGTCGCGGCCGCCGCTGAATAAAAAATCAAAGACGGCCGTGCGAGCGACTGTAACGAGTTTTTAAATTAGAAGGCCCGATGCGGAACACGGAGGATGGCACGATAATGCCGGCTGACAAGTGGAAAATGAGATCGAAATTAAAGATTTCCCGACGGCAAATGATAGAGCGCGGAGATGCAGGCGCGCGCGTTCCCGCCGTCATGAATAAACTACCGGGCGAGACACGGGCGGCGCCGCGGGGTTCGTAAAGGGGGCTTCAGCCACTGTATCGTCTAATCAAACTAGATAAAAGACACAACATAAAGATTATTTATTTTGTCAAATGGAGTTATGTTTGACAGAAGACAAGGTTCGTCTGTTAATTCAATAAAAAATAACCAAAATTTAACATCATCAGACGTAATAGAATTCTTTTGCCTAAAGGGCAGGATTATGTATCATATACTTGGAATAAGGATCAATGGTGCAGACAAATTTTGTGACATTGTTTATACTAATCTATGTTCACATTAAATGAAAATATATACAATACGGGTACTAGGAAAAATAAAGAACTCCACATTCCTTTTTATAGCTATAAAATATTTTGCGATTCGCTTTTTTGTTTGAGTTTAAAAATTTTTAATAAATTGCCATATGGAATAAAAGAATTAAATGATTTAGTATATTTTAAGAAAAGACTACGAATATTTGATTGAAAATACATTTTATACCTTAAGTGATTTTTTATTTCTTAGAGTGCCATTATAACATAATATATAAACAGTTGGTACAAGCCTTACTTCCAAGGGATCTTCCACTTCGAGTGAACTTTTGTGAATGGTTATTACATCAGCTACAAGTGCCAAACATATTGTCTTGACTTGTTTACTTCTTAGTTTTTATAAACAAAAAAATTCACCTAATAAATTTTTGTAACATTTTACTTTATTTTGCCTTCAATAATCGTCATTATTTGTTCTCAAGTATAATTTCACAAGTTTCTGCGCGTAAATTAGATGAATATTTTCAAGGATTCCGAAGAATAAATAGCAAAAAATCGTCTAACGAACGAAGTTTATGGTACCGACCGAAAATTATGAGAATATGTTTTTAAATTCAATTTTAGATATAAATATATAGCATAAACTTAGTACTAAATATAATATTGTTTGCGTTTATTTATAAGTATGTGAAAATAAAGCTAAAATGTGACGTTACGACAGCAACAAAGGTGTGTATTGACAACGTTATTGTTTTATTTAAGGATAACGTAAAAAGTTATGTTACCAAATTTTAAATGTAACTATCAATCAAATCAACTTTTATCATTTTTTAGCCGTATAATAAATACAGTTTTAATGATTTAGTCAATAGACATTTGGCTTGTATTGGAATGACATATTTCTAGATATTGAAATTTTAATTTTTTATTACAAACTTTAAATATTATTACAAGAATTTGTAAATATGCCTTACATTTGGCCCCTTTTTGGTACGCTCTTGACGCGGAGGTCTGATATGGTATCAAATGACGCGTACCTACATCCTTGTAGACTTCCTGCCTACACGCTTTTATAGCGGACCCATTTTTTATTGTTTCACCAAGCTGGAGCTACCGAGATGCACCACACAGCTCGCCGTGGGATTCACTTCCTGTTTTTTGTTTTATTAATTACACTCCGTCTGGGTTTTCCTCGTTTATTGAAATTTCTCTACACTAATAAAGAATGAAGCTCATAAACATTCTCACTTCTTTGTTATTTTTTATAACAAGGCGACTCCTGAAATATTTGTAGAGCAACGCTTTTATCTAAAGATATCCATTCTCGTATCAATTAGAAATGCTATAGAAGTGAGTCATTCCATTTGAAATCGTCTAATTGGCAAAGCCGACCCATTTTAGATTTTGGTGTAACTTTGAAAATCTCTTCTCTAGGGTCCCAAACAACAAAATTTACACGAGTTTGATTTTTACAAGCGCTTGTTTCCGCCTATTTAAATAAAGACTCTTAAAAGTTGCTATTTTTAAGCTTTATTAATTTTTGCTGTAAAATTTTTCTGTTTGAAGATATATGAAATAACCAAGACGGAATTCAGAGTGGGAAAGATAATAGTTTCAGTGTAAATGAAGATAATTAACTTGGACGATCCTTTGAATAATAGCAGCGTGCTGAAAATGAGTGTTTTTTAGTCATTTTTCGTGAATTTCAATCGACTCTAGCGTCTTAACTGGTGGATGTTAAAAATTCATGCTCCGCGGGAATTAAGTATACATATCATAGACAAAATTCAGCCACAAGTTGACCTGAGTAGCCCACTCTTTTTAGAAGAAAAGTTTGCTTGAAGTTTTGAAATTTTAAAAAATCCCAATATTCAGGCTATGAAACGAGCGTGTTGACTGCGAGATAAAAATCTGATACTCACAGAATCTACTGTTGCTACCTTCAACCTTAAATGACTACATCACTTGTTTTGTTATTTTCATGTACGAGCCGTTTTTTTACAGCAAAAATCTGGACGTTTTAACTAATGAATTAAAATTACTTACCATCAAAAATAATTATAAATATGAAAAATATTTTAAGTTTTAATAAAGTTATGGATATTTAGGGTGTAAAATTGTTTCTGGAAGTAATTATCATCGAAAATAGTAACTGTAAACAACGAGAAAATTATGTACATGCACTAAACATGAAAATAACAAAACAAGTGATGTAGTCATTTAAAGTTGAAGGTAAGAACAGTAGATTCTGTGAGTATCAGATTTTTATCTCGCAGTCAACACGCTCGTTTCATAGCCTGAATATTGGGATTTTTAAAAATTTCAAAACTTCAAGCAAAGTTTTCTTCTAAAAAGAGTGGGCTACTCAGGTCAACTTGTGGCTGAATTTTGTCTATGATATGTATACTTAATTCCCGCGGAGCATGAATTTTTAACATCCACCAGTTAAGACGCTAGAGTCGATTGAAATTCACGAAAAATGACTAAAAACACTCATTTTCAGCACGCTGCTATTATTCAAAGGATCGTCCAAGTTAATTATCTTCATTTACACTGAAACTATTATCTTTCCCACTCTGAATTCCGTCTTGATCATTCAAATATCTTCAAACAGAAAAATTTGACAGCAAAAATTAATAAAGCTTAAAAATAGCAATTTTTAAGTCTTTATTTAAATAGGCGGAAACAAGCGCTTGTAAAAATCAAACTCGTGTAAATTTTGTTGTTTGGGACCCTAGAGATTTTCAAAGTTACACCAAAATCTAAAATGGGTCGGCAACAATCTTTTTTATTTTCAGACTATTTTATATAGAATGACTCAAATATAAAATAATTAATAAATAACACAAATAAGTTACATATGGTACATCGTAAAGAATAAAAATGTATATAGGTACTGAGATTAAAATGCTTCCTTTGGATTTTTACGTAAATATATTTCTATTCCCTTCTATTCTATTGTTCTGCTGGACACTTTAGTCAAGCTAAATTTAGAAAACGTTCCAGTTGTTTAGATTCCTCAATGCGACATTTATGTTTGAGGTCTGTAACGAATCTGGAGGAAGCATGTGAAATGTCTTTCTTTTGAAGTTAATTGTGCATATATAATTTAAAGTGGTAGCCGTAGAAACTACCAAGAAAGATAAATCTGATACGAATTTATTACGAATTAATTTTAGTTATTTTTTTTGAAATATCCATTTTGAAAAACAATATTAAATGAAGATCGAGCTATATTTAATATGATATGTGAATTTATCAATCAATTGAAAGAAATTCCTGCATGAAATTATCCTATTAATCATTTATGTTATTAAATAATGCAATTGATTCAGGGCGTGTCCAGATATGTGAAAAAAAGGTGTACTTCAAAATTAAATAAGCCTTGGAAATTCAAAATTCGTTATTTTTTCACTAGTAAAGCGCCTTTTCTCTGAGATAACAATGTCAATTTCAATGTCCTCGAACTATTTTAATGTATTAATTTCGGATTTTTCTCATTTTTTACTTGATATGATTCTCTTATATGAGTCGTTTCACCTATCTGGAGACATTATGTATCGATTTGACACAGTTACATCCCACTTCTGATCCTAGTATCTATGGGCGTATTCGGACGAGGTCAGTCGCTGAGTAAGAATTCAGCTAAATGCGTGCATTTTATTGGCCTGGATTTCTCAGAGGCTCAGCGGTTGACCTCGTCTGAATACGCCCAATATTAATCTTCCCTCAACCCTTATTTTTAATTTCTACGATAACCGACTAAAACCGTATCCCACTTCTGATAGTTACATCCCACTCCTGATGTAGAATCGAACAACACCCTGTTAACCCTTACTCCAGCCCTAATTCTTCACGTCTGCCTGTCAGACTACTTAATTGCGTCACCTCAAGCATACCCCACGTCAGATATCGGTGTCAGATAAGTCAAAACAGCGGTTCGGCCGCGAGCCCTGGCGTGGGCGTCCGCGTCCAGCGCGTTGGCGTGGATCGGAGGCTTGATTTACGACCTTCGCCGTCTGGCGCAAATTATGCCGAGGAGGCCGTCCGCTGAGCCGGCGTCTTTGCCAGCACGCGACCCCGTTGCCGCCTCGCATTACGCTCACTTGGACTTGGCATTTTACAGCTGTAATGACTGTTTCACAACGTGCTTACGTTCAGGATCGGGAGCTTCGTAAATATCTCCGCGCAGTTGGTTTTCAACGGGTTGTAATGCATTCGAGATGGACGAGCCACATACTCTATTCGAGGTCAAAATGTGTTTCATGTATTAAAGCAAGATTCTGGAGACAAATTTTGTCAGTTCAATGAATAAAGTCTTCGAATTGAGAACGATCAAGACAGGAACACCGCAAGGAAACGTATTTGGACCGTTCTTATAAAAGGTTTGATCAAAACGGGACCAGAAACATCGCGAACATCTTCGCTTGGTTGGTTTTCAACTGATTGTAATGCATTCGAGATGGACTTATATTTCCACATACTCCATTTGAGGTCAAAATATATTTCATGAATTAAGTATGGTTCTAGTTACAAAATTTTGTCCAATGAATAAAGTTTTCGAATTTAAAAAACGATCAAGACAGGAATACCACAAGAAACCGTATTTGGACCGTTATTCTAGAAGATTTGATCAAAACACGACCAGGAGGATGTATTTCATGAAATAAGTACTGTTCCGGAGACAAAATTTTGTCAGTTCAATGAAAAAATTCTTCGAATTAACAACCAAGATAGAAACACCACAAGGAATAGTATCCGTTCTTATACAAGGTTTGAGCAAAACGTTTTCTTATGTTATGCTGCGAACAAAATGTTCCAGGACGATTTGTATTACGCGTAGCTAGTCATCGTAACGTCGGTTTCGTGTGGTGGTCAACATAATACTTGTTTATGTTACCTTCAGCCAAAATATAGTAAAGAAATACTTCACTTTACTACTTTTACTACCCTATCATAACCGTTTAAGTAACAAATTGCCCCTTTTCCAGCGATAGGGATGATAATGGCCAACCATATAACGTTAGCCGTATCCGAATTTAGCAGATAAAGAACGTTGCATAATGTATATGAGAAATTATGAAGTGGAAAGGTGCATCTTTTAACAAATATGTCTGCGCGATTAGTATGAAGAAAAATATAGAAATTATTTGAAGCGATTCAGGGAAACTTTTGCAATGTTAGCATTGGCTTCTATGGAATTAGATTATTAAACTAAATCATCCTTTTGGGTTGTCATTATACGATCATTGTGGTGTCAACATTTGTTTTTTTCTTTGGTATCGTTTTGCGGAATTGTTAGAGGCAGAAATGTGTGGAAACGATGTTGTAATATTGTATTCCCATCCGATATTCAGGCTGAGGCGTCAGAGGCCATATCGAAGTTGTTACCATCAAAATATCGATTGGCCAATGAAAAGAAGCAGTCACGATGGCTGCAAATTCTGCCGCAGACGGTAACAGTAAAGCGGTTGGGTGGTTGACAGTCTTCTTCAGCAGCAGAGACATACAATGAGGAATAAGTGACCGAGATTGATGTATCAGAATGCATACTTAGCAGACCATTTTATCTACTCTTCCGGTCAAAGTACTACTTCATCTACGATTTTTAGTATATGAAAGGCAACTATAACATTAGCTATAGAAAAACATGCATTCGTAGCAGCGTGGAAAAACAGACCATTGGTGCCAATCCTGATGGAAGCAAGAAAGGATTGTTTCTTTCCCATGCATATTTCTCAGAATGCTAATCGTAATATTAATATTGTATGTATCATTGGTGTTAACGTATCATTTTATTTACTCTTGCGATTAAAGTGCTACTTTATGTACGATTTTTAGTGGATGAAAGACAACTTTAACATTAGCTGTAGAACAAAATAAATTTATTAAAAATCATTCATGATCGGTACTCGTATATGATCCTGTCGATGACTGCAAAGTGATGACAATCGTGTAGGAGCATCGATCGTCCGATTGCCAGGTGACGATCCGGACCTACCCCAACCGGCTAAAAAAAACCGTAGAAAGTGGGTGAACAGGGGCGTACCAGGGATCGCGTGCACCTCCATAATTATTAAATAGAGCCTCGTTGGCGTGTCTAATCGGCACAACGCAGGTATTTACTGGCCGAATTAATACTACCGGCACTTTAAGACGGCCTGATCGGATAATTGTCGGTCTGTTTTCTGTCAGCACGTGCCAGCGCCGTCTCTAATTGCCTCCTTATCGTCTTTGTACGCTTTCATCTCGCCGGTAGGCCCGTGTGCACGTTAGAATACGGTCCGCGTCACTGTAATTGTGACGTTCTACAACTGAAAGTTACATAATACCGAAATTTATTTTGGTCGTCGGTCTTTTGTTTTGTCTGTGCTCGGATTGTTTGTTTAAATTATACATGGTCTCGAAATAAGGGACTTTTAAGTAATTTGGCGTCGTTATTTTGTCATGTCAACCCTCGAATTAGCCCAAATCGTTCGTGTCACGCCACTCAAATTTCATAACGAGAAAATTTGGTCTAGATAACAACCAAAATAACCCCACTTAATAGCGTCTTTTAACGTATTTCTAGCGTATATGTACGATTTTTATAGAGGTGTCTGGCGTACATAATTTTTTAAAAACCCTTCCCTGAAAAATTACGCCCTTCCAAAAATTCAATTCATTTTCTTTTTTACCTTCCATGTATATCAAGTTAAAGAAACCAATCTTGGTGAACATTATCTGCCAATAAAACTATTTTTTGAAATTTTTTTTGTACAGGGTAGGAGATTGTTTCTTATAATTTTTCTTTTCCGAAAATTTTTTTTCCTATTTCGAAAAGTTAAGAATTTATGAGCAAAAAAATAAATGTATTGCAATGCATTTTTAAAAAGATGAGCTGTTTAACACGAGTGTATTTTGCCGAAGATCTAGTGGCTTATTCTAACTAATTATTTTATAAATTTTATATAAATTCACTTGATTTTTCTGATTTCCCTTGATTCCACTGATTTCTTGATTTCCTTAACTTCAATTTTATTTGATTTTTAAAGTATCGAGCTTTGCGACTAGCTGGAAAATTTCGTTGTTGGGTTTGATTGTTTTCTTATAATGAAATTTTCTAGTATTTAGAGACAAGTTCAAAACAAATTTTTAAAACTTTGATAATAGTATGTTTTCTGAATAATAACTTTTCCTGAATATTTCCAGATATGACTTTTTTAAAACAACAGTGGAATTTGAGGCGGAAATTTAAATTTGCATATTAGCTCTAAGCAACCAGCCTTACAAGTGTTATAATAAAATTGAGGCTAAATTTAATTTGTAATATTCGACCTTATGGAAAGGTGACTTAGTCAAAAATAAAATGAATAAGATACTTAATATATTTTTTTTATTCAATTAGCATACTTATTTAAGAAATACTATTTAGTAGATCGTGTAAAGATATAAGTATAGGCACAGATAAATTAATATATTATCTGTGGTATAGGAGATTAAACAAATTTAAGTTTTCTTACAGATGACAAATATACTAATGGAGGGGGTGCCACGTCGATATATCGATACTTTCTAGTTGGATATTTAGAAATATCGATACTAGATCGTTTGATATGTATCGGTAAAATATATCGATACATTTTAAGTCGAGGAACATCCCTAATTTGTATGAATTTAAAATTTTAAATGAGAACAAAGGTCACCTCCGGATACATCCGATCGCCATCCAGTGACGTATCGTCGCGATCGTCCGCCGTCACGTGTGCGAAAAGCCTGGAAGATGCGATCTCGGTGTCACCGCGGCAACGGCGACTTGATGTGCCGTGCCGAGCAGCGATTTGTCAAAGTTGAGGCGAGCCAGAGTGACAAATAGACCGGCGACGGGTTGTGGAAGCTGTTGCCGCCGGTTCGACACGCGTTTTTGTCGCACTCGTTTATAATCGGCCTCCTAGATGGATGTACAAGTGTTGTTCTTATCGAATCAGTCATCAAATCGAGTACGTGGAGGGTTGCCGAGTTAAGTAACCTATTCAGTGAACATCTACACTTTCTGCAGCACGTCAGGTCAGTTGATGTCTTAAATTTAAGATATTCTGACGTACTTCTACAAATTGGCCATTTACTTTGGAACCAGAGATGCGCTGGTGGTAGACAAGTACACTGCGCAACGACGATAAAGATACTAGAGATGCAATGATGAGGTCCTACCTATGGGCATGTTCAAGTACACTGCGCATCCTATTTTCAATTTCTCATGTTATCTAATTAGAACTTAAATGTCGCTTGGTCGAAAGAGCTCCGGCACTTATTATGTAAAACTGCCCAATTCTATACTTTATAATTGACCATTGTCGACGATGGACAGTTACGTGTGAGCTCCGAGAGGGATCGTAGCCGACCGAGAGTAACCATCACTCTTACAAGAGTCTTGTCTCAGCCAACACTAACTGAAGCAGTATAAGAAAAACCACAATTCAATGAATAACATTTCCAAGTTTCCAATTGGAAATCGTCTCTAAATTTTTGACATATAATATTGTGATCATGGTGAGGTGTGCTTTAAAATTTTCACTGTGCTTGCCACCGAGAAGGTACTAAATCAGCCCCAGCTTGCGGAGGCACTTACTCACTCAAAATTTCTTTAATATCTTAAGATTCCAATATGACTGTTTAAAGAAAAAGATACTGTCACACGCGTTATTATTCTTTCGTCGGTACGTAATTCTTTGACTAAAAATGTAAACGAGTTAAATTTTCAGTATTTGTTAGGTAAAATCACCCCATTATGAAGAGAGTGCTATATATGTGTGAAATATATTTCTACTATGCACAGGTATTTAGCAGTGCACTACTAAAACGATTCTTGTCTTTTTACACATTTTTTGTAAGTTTAAAGTGTAATTTTCCGCTTTAAAAGGGGTCATTCCCTTCTGCCAGCAGCTGCCGACGCGGAAGAAATTAGTAGCAACATTATCCGCAGATGTGGGCGCCTCAAAACGCATTGTTCGATAAAGCTTATCATCACCAGCGGCCGATATCATATCGGGGCAAATTGTAAACATGCATACGTATAACCTCTGGACGAAAAAATGGCGTACATCGTGTGTTATCCAGTACGAGGCTATGAGAAACATAGTTTCGTCTAATCTATCTCTATTCTGAAACCAATAGTTTCGCATTAAACTAATGGGTAGATAGAAAATTTGTGTTTTTTTTATAATACAGTGTTCAAAAAGATCCGAGACCATGTTGTCACGAACGTTAGACCAGCAAATTTACATTGTTGGTAATATTGATTTAAAAATAAAATTTATATAAAACCTAGGTTTGTGAACCAAGAGGAGTTGGTTGACTATTCTTCTCCATTTCGTTCTACCCGTTTTTTCCTTCCATCTGACAATTTGTAGTTGTTTTAAGTGACTGTTCATTTATTATCTTTATTACCTTTAGTTCTGTTTAGTAATGGATTTTCTTGCCTTATCCCGTTTTTTACTTCAAGCTCTTCAGTACAAAACTTTTTATTTTTACTCTATTCTCAGTCCTTTTGAGTGTTAGACCAATTCTTCTAAAATCTGATAAGAGTTATTTTCTTTTTATTTTACCATAAGCTTGTTAATCAGGTGAAAACTTGATATGGTGTACTTCTTCCTTGTCTAAAGCCACATCTAAGCTACCACTCCTGCCACAGATTTGTTTTTAATATATGTGGCTAGTATTTTTATGGCACATTCAACAATGCTATTCCCCTTTTTCATGTATAGGACAAATTACTGCTTCCTTCCATCCCTTTGGCAGCTCATCCTTTTCCCAAACCCTTTCTAATACTTTCTGCAATGGGTCAATTAGTTATTGTCCTCCATATTTAAATACTTCAGCTGTCACTCTTATTACTTTTCAATTTTGAAATTATTTCTTTAATTTCTTCTTTGCTTGGGGCCAGCAGCATATTGCTTTCTTCTGTATTGCTATCTTCTCTTTCCGTTTCATTGATTCCACCCTCGTTTAATATATTCAATATTTCGTCTTCGGTCGTCTTGGATGATATCCTCTCTCATTCGTCACTCCTTGATGTAGGTTTGTAATGTTGCTATTATTTCTAGTTTTCTTCTATTTATTCTAACATAGTTTCATAATTTTTTCTTTTTTTATTTCTTAGCAAGCGTTCGTCTTAAAAAAATAGCACAAACGAAATACTGGGGAAATTGCAAGATTTTTTCCATTCTAAGTAAGTTTGACTGGAAATACAAGTAGGTTAGATTAGGTTAGGTTCAGTATAGGTACATCACCACAGAAAATTGATGCAACTTAACCATTAACCAATACAGTACATACTACATCTTTTTACATTAAATAAAAATTTTAATATAATAAATGAAATATTAGTAAAAATAATAGAACAACGCATGCACAACATCAATTTCTCGTCCTGTATAGAAGCGTGCATATTTATTTAGACCAACTGGAGCGAAATCCGATTTCGACTGCAAAACGACGGCGACGGCTGCCAGATTTCACGTGTTCCTGCACGGCCATCTAGAACGTTCAAGCCCCATCCTGGCAGGATCTGCGGACCCACGGCTCACTTGACCGGACGGGGGCGCCACTCCAAGCCGCCTATTCAGTGACAGCGGGACCGAACAAAGGCCCAAGAGCCTGCCCGGGCTTAACGAGCGCCGTGCCATTTAATAAAACTCATATCGCGGAATAATTTAACGAGACGGCGGCGACGGAGCAGCGTCGCGACGCCGTCGGAAACCAATCGCGCGGCCCCGTTTCTTAAATTGCTCACGACTTAAGATAATGATAAGGCCGGGGTACGGATTGGATTTGTATGGAGGGATTCTTTCACGGAATGACCAATTATTTTAATAATACGGGGGACTTGGGGCAAGTTAAGAGCCGTTTCCGCGCTAGTTGGGGCATGTCGGCACATAAATGAGACATAAAACACAGGGCGTTAACTCAAAACTGAACTGTTAGTAAACTAAAATACGAATTTGACAATATTAAGGCATTAGCAGGGCTTCAATTCGAGATACTAGTAAAGAAAACGGGCAGGTGAGAGGCAATAATATCAACAACGTAGGATATCGTATAGAAAATGATTTTTCCCTGCAAAACTGTACTACTTATCAAAAAATTGCAAGAGACAAAAAACATTCTAAATTCAACAGGCATTCAAAAAGATTTTTTTTTCAATCGTAAAAGGTAACACCCAAAATGTATATGATGAACACCCTATTAAAGTTGATCGTGTAATCTATTCAGTTTTTTTTACATATTATTCGGGATCATCCTGTATACTACAGGATGAGCAAATATACAGAGTGTCCAGTGAAGAATGGTTCAAATTTCAGGGTTGCATTCGTGGAGCCAATATACATATATCGATTTAACCCAACTTACTCCAGTCCAAAGGTTCAAGACTGCGGACATACAATGTGTGAATGTTAAAAATTGAATTTTGTCTTGCTAATATCTCAAAAAGTATTAGAAATATTTGCTTCAAAATTAGCACTGTAGTTTTCTTTGAGATCACAACATTTATTTTGGCCGAAATTATGTTCTATATATTCTTTGACGCTCTATAAGTTGGTAATCTTGAACTTTAGCTTGAGGCAAGCTGGGTTAAATTGTTATATTTTGGCCCAAAGAATACAATCTTGAAATTTGTAGCATTCTTTACAGGACACTCTGTACGTTTTTTAGAAACATAATTAATTTCAGGAACAAGGCAGTAATACCATGTACTACTTTAGAACTATATAATTTTTGTCAATCTAATTTATTAACAGAATTGTTGCACATGTGCAGACATTTAACAATCTAAACTAATGGACTTGATTGCCGAAAATATTTTCAAGTCGTCTGCGAAAAATAACATTATTCGGTATCAAGTCGTCTGCGACGTAATGACAGAACTTAAATCATTCGATGAAAACAGAGAATAATAGCGAACTCAATTTGGAGCATTGAGGAAATCCTGTGTAGCAGTATAAGCGTTAGATCTGAAACTATTAAATGTATTGAGAACGATTAGATATTTAAGAGTCAAATAAATTAACCAAAAGTGTAGGAAATCCATATTTGTAACAGTGGTGTATCACCAATTCTGTCGAAAAATCAATGTGAACCACATCCACCAGCTCTTGCTGATAATTGAAATCAGATAAATACTGTATGAAACAAATTAAGTTCATATTAGTGGAACTCTTCTAAATAAAGCTATGCTGGTTGAAGCTCTGACACAATTACAAAGTGACGTTACAGGTCTATAATTAGTTACATGAGCAGAATCAAACTGAAATCAGATTAATGCTGTGTGAAATGAATTAAGTTCATATTAGTGGAACGCTTCTAAATAAAGATATGCTGGTTGAAACCTTTAACACAATTATAAAGTGTTATAGATCTATAATTAGTTACGTGAGCAGAATCATCTTTCTTCCATGTAGAGTAGACACTGACTGATTTTCATTGATCAGGATAGATGTCAAGTTTAAGAGATAGAAAAATTGTAGCAAGTGCTCCACAATCTCTAATTAAAGAGTTAGAGAAACCACTTGGACCACACGTCATTTCGGTTTTGTTTTACAGTTCCACTTCATCCTCCGTAAAAACATCGAATGTTTATGCTAGGCATATTAATATCTGTAATTGCGGTTTATTTAATTCTAAATCATTGTAATTCATTCTACCAGGAATTCTCGTATGACGTTTTGTATTATTGACAAGCGTCCGCATTCTGTAACATAGTTTTTGTAGCCTCTAATGGTATTTCTTATACAGATTAAAGTGGCGCTCTTTACTACATGAAACAAATTTAAGTTCATGGCTGTACTAAAAGGGATATTTACTTTTTCTTATCTGATTTATGCCTATGCTGATCAGATTGGCTGCCAACACTCGAAACCTATTTCGATGCATCTTCAATCGTCTCTCCTTTTGCACCAGACTAACAAAGATAAAAATAGGAATATGCATCGTAGTATCACAACGCTATCTGCAATGAGTGGAACATAGAACAAGCAATTAATACACACATTGATTTTGTAAAATCGTGGTTTGATTTATTTATGACGCTATAATTTAGGCATCGGGATATAGTAAACGAAAACGCGCCACGCACACAACGAACGGTTCGGTTTTTTTGCGCGACCGGGTTGGCCAACGGACAGGTTCTTATAAAATTCCTGTTGTTCTGTGAATGAGGCGGAATGCGAGCCATTACTGCCTTTATGGCGGACGTTGTGCAATACTTTATCTTTCAACCGCACCGCGCACCGGCATTGCATTTACATCTTGCGTCTGTTCACACATAACATTAGCTCGACAAGAGCGGCCCGGCGTTCCTACGACCCGATCTGAATCGCAATCATGCGATTATGGTAAAAGTCGCGCTGGCTGGACGGGTATATGCGCCTCAATTAATAGCTGACGAAACGGTACTTGTATGATCCTAGCCATTAGGCTTCAACCGATGCCCGTTTCAACACGAAACGAAACGAAAAATTCACTATCGAAATTCCAGTACAGGGTCGGCAAATTTCGATGTTCTTATAGCCTCTCGTTAACTATAGGAGATAGAAAAAAATGACACAAGAATGTAATGTAATGGAAAATTGCTTCTTACGAATGTGCAATTTTTCATAGTTAAACCGACAGAAAGAGTATTATTAAAATGACAATCATTCTGAGAATGTATCCAAGACGTAATTAAATTAATACACGGAAAAAAGCTAAATAACATTGCTGATATGTTACAATAGAAACGAAAATCTCAAAGATTGGTAAACAGGCAATTATTTCAAATACGCCTACTTCAAGAAAATGAAAGAAACAAAATATGCTATCATTATTATCTCAATAAAATGGCAAATAATCATATTAATGGGACAGAGCTTAAGGGCATAGTGCTGACCTCAAAATAGAGCGATTAAGCCAAATATGCCTTATCCGAATGTTGCTCCTTTTCGATCTACAGGGTGTCAAAGTTAAAAAAATAAATCACATTTTCTTTATTATTTTTCGATCGCATCGACCGTATTTTATGAAATTTAGTATAGAGGGTTTTCTTGGTACCAGAAATTCGAATATGTCGACAATTTTGGTGTATCTGCTAGAGGGCGCCACCAATGGTTTCTGAGAAAAACGCATCTAAATCTCATGATGCATGTAATTTATATAAAAGTAGTCAAATTGTTGCGTAAGTAATGGGCCATACTGTAACAGCATAATACTGTGATCAAAATAAGTGAAATTTCGTGAAATTTGCTTCAAGCCATCGAAAGATAAGAAAGAATTATTTATTTCTTCAATTTTGACACCCTATGTCTTTGCTATTATTGATTTTGGTGGATTTTTGTATTTTTATAGGATAAGCTTAAGTAAATCGACTATTTTGGTCGCAGTATTATGCTGTTACAGTATGGCCCATTACTTACGCAACAATTTGACTTTACTTTTGGATAAATTGAATGCATCATGGGATTTAGATGCGTTTTTCTCAGAAACCATTGCTTCTAGCGACATCAACACGGTGTACCTTTTTTAACTAGAAAATATAGGAAAGAACATTTTTCCAGTCCAAAATGAGATACAGTGGAGCACAAAAAAAGACGTAGCGATTTAAAGGGGTTCAAACCATCGTTGGTGGCGCCCTCTAGCAGATACACCAAAATCGTCGATACATTCGAATTCTAGTACCAAGAAACCCTTCTATACCAAATTTCATAAAACGCGGTCGATGCGATCGAAAAATAATAAAGAAAATGTAATTTTTTCAACTTTAACACTCTGTAGATCGAAAAGGAGGAACATTCGGATAAGGCATATTTGGCTTAATCGCTCTATGTTGAGGTCAGCAACATGCCCCTAAGCTCTGTCCCATTATTAATGAATCATCCTGTATATTAATGGAAAGTGAAAAAAATTACGATTTCAACTAGCCCATGGCCACCTATGATTTGTATTTACAAAAATACAACTTCAGGTTATAACTTAAACATAAATTAAAATTAATAACTTTGACAGTTTGCTCTGTCTTTCATCCCTTATATAAATAATTAAATATAGAGAAATACAATATAGCAAGATTATCCAAATGCTAATAATGTACCTCAGTTTTATTTTTTCTTAATGCAATGGTACTATTTACAATTTATTAGCAATTTTTTCAATGTCACTTAAAACTTGAAATAAAGAAAACATAAACTTTTATTTTGAGCATTATAGCTGACTAAAGAAATTCATATTTTCTAAATAAAAAAAGAAAAAATTAATTTTTCAATAAAGTATTAGTATACTTCAGGAATAGTGAAACTAAGCTAGCGTTGGAATAAATTATCTTACAAGTTTTTTACAAATTTGAGTGGTGATACAAACTTGGAGAAATATTGCCCCATAATTCCGAGACAGCCTGTTATGTAGGTATGTTATTTTATTATAAAATTAGACTATTTTTGTACATTCTTCACAAAAGATATACCCAATTTTACTGTAAATTTATATTTTCTTATAATATAGATCTGCTGTGTAAAATCATAATTTTATATAGGTTTTGTACATTCTGTGCAAAAAATTTAACTTTTACTGTAAATTTACATCTGTCATATTGCAGATCTGTAAAATTACATATATTATTGAAATGTAATTTTATAGAAAATCGCATAATGCTAAAGACACAATTGTAAAACTATGTATCTTTGCGGCAATAATACTGAAATTAAAGCAATTTAAAAATAATTTAACTTGTACGACAATTAAAATATATTTGCAATACAAATATAAATTAAATTAGCTATTGTAAATTTTCATTGTCCAATAATTAATTTGGCAAACAAGTAAGGCACAGAATATTTATTAGACAGCAGTACATCATTGATTCACGCTAGAGAAGAGTGAAAAGTGCAGAAAATATATATTCAAGTTGCAGAAAAATATGCAATGCATCTACTGCAAATTTTCAGTGTAATAAGGAATTATTTATATTATCCCATTTACATGTGTAATTTAAATGCAATTCGCAATAAATGCCATTTTACTAAAAAATTGTATTTGTAAATTTATACCGTTTCATAAAGTTACTAGCATTTTTTAACATTTTTAAATCTCTTGCATAAATATCCACATTATTACCGGTAGTAAATTTAATGTGAACTTACCTCTCTTTTTACATAAAACATGAATCTTTAACAAATGTAGATATCTACCATAATTCAATCATTGACTACACAGTAGGTACAATCTATTGCAATAATAATGACACTTCCTTAAAACAGTTTTTGAACTGGAAATTCTGAGTAGAAATTTCATTAGATCTCTATCGGTGAGTGGAACAATTAGAAACTAATGTTGAAAGCAGATTTCATTGCGAATACGTCTGCAGTTAAAAAAAAATCGCCAAATCCGTTATTGAGTACCTAGTGCCATCATTATTGCAATAGATCGTACAACAGCATTTCGAGATTATAATATCTTTTCAGTTTTCTAATGCAACAAATACTTTCGTTGACGTACCGCCCTAAGAAATAATGGCGGTCTAGATTAGAAGCCAGTTAAATTTTTATTGCAAAGAACTATATTGCTGGTCAAATTACACACCTTTGCCGTTGATACGGAGGTGTAACTAAAGCGTATGCGTGGCCCAGTTCCCTGCGAGGCAGCATTAGATCACGACAGGCCAGATGACAGTGTTTATTGCTCATCTCAATATCGATCAGAAAGTCGGTGGTAGATCAAAGCGAGCCCGACCTAGCCCAACCTAGAGAAACTTCCACGTCGGAGATGAGGAGAATTTTATCGGCAAAAGCCAATAGGCATGCATTTGAAGCATAGGAATAGTAAAAATATTGAAAGTTAAAATCTTTTGAAGAATATTGATCTCTCTTAGTACTACCAGCTATTCGTATAATGAAGCTTTTGACAATTTAACAAAGTTAATAATATTAAAAATGTTCTGCCTTTAATGTAATGGAACTGTAAGTTACAATTTTTCTAAGTAAGTCATAGCTTTCCTAGATATTTTTTTCAATTAATATTTGAGAAGGAATTCATTCAAAATTCTTCTTCCATCGATCCTTCCAGCTGTTACAAAGATAAATGATACTACGCGACATATTTGTGGGACAGGATGTGAATGTGCCACAAAGAAACGACAAGCAGGAATAGTAAAAATATTGAAAATTTAAATTTTTTAGAAGAATACTGTTCTCTTAGTACTACCAGCTATTTGTATAATGAAGCTTAACAAAGTTAAAAATGACCTGCCTTTAATATAAGGTAATTTAAAATTTTACTAGGTAATTTAAAATTTTACTAGGTAAGTCGCAATTTCTCCAGGCTAGTTGGAACTTTTCCAGGTAAGTTACAATTTTTCTAGGTAAGTCATAGCTTTCCTATATATTTCTTTCAACCAATATTTGAAAGGGAAGTCATTTCAAAGTCTTCTTCCATGGGCCTTTCCAACTGTTACAAAAATAAATTATATTATGCGACAACTTTGAGGGACAGGATGTGAGTGCGACACAAAGAGCATAGGAATAGTAAAAATAATGAAAGTTTAAAATCGTGAAGGATACTGCTCTTTGAGTACTACCAGCTATTCGTATAATGACGCTTTTGATAATTTGACAAAGTTAACAATATTAAACATGACATGCCTTTAATATAAGGTAATTCAAAATTTTACTAGGTAAGCTGGAACTTTTCTAGGTAAGTCATAACTTTCCTAGATATTTTTCTAACTAATATTTGAGAGGGAATTCATTTCACAGTCTTCTTCCATCCGTTCTTCCAACTGTTATAAAAATAAATGATATTATGCGACATCTTTGTGGGACAGGATGCGAGTGCGACACAAAGAAACGACATTAATATTGCAGTAATAACGCTGCATCAACGAGGTCCGGCGTTACGCAGTTTATTCCCCAGAGTGACCCGGTACTGTGTCACCGCTAATCCGCAGGTAGAGCGGATCAAAGGGAATCCTCGATGCGAATTCCCTGTAGGCGACGTCCCCGACTAAATGTATTCCCGTCATCTGCATTCGGATAAAAGTGAAAACATAGAAGGCGCTCTAAATGTGCCGAAAGACGTCCGCCGTAGACGAGGTCGCTCCTAAACCAGAGCCGCTTGAACTTTGCCCCCAAGTCAAGTGAAATAAAATAATGTATTCGGAAAAATTTCAATATTTAAGTAAACGAAATCATAGATAAGTATTTTTATACACTGCAAGAAATGTCGCGTAGGTAACAGAGATTTTCCAATTTCCAATGTGTACTTCAAGATGCGCAAAATTTTCGTGTTATAGATTACTGGCTTTTTTATAAGTTTTACAAAATGTGTTAAAAGTATCCCTTCAGTGTTAACTTAACATACCACTGTATTCTATATCTTTTGATTCAGTCTTTCTCTGTATACTATTTTTTTGTGATTTTTAACGGAATTTCAGATACCAAATATGTCTTTGTTTAACGGTTTTTTTATTTTATTGTTAGGATTTATTAGAATGTAACCAAAACTAACTCTGTTAAACTATTAGAAAATTTGGTTGCTGTTTATTTGAATTAATTTAAGATATTTTAAGTAAATAAAAAGTAAAATTTGTTTTATATATTATTATCAATTTAACACCTTCATTATGTAAACACTATATACTATACAATAAAATTCCTCTAACACTCTTTTACACTGTACACTTTTAATTATTTTACATTAATTATGTTAAACCTTTAACACACTCCTATATACAGAGTAATGTGTAAAAACATACACACAATCCTATGTGAATATTCATTAACATAGAGTTGTTAAAATTTGTAGTATTCATTAAAATGCAGTTGGATGAAATCACTTATTATAACAGATCCAAACAACTGTTAGTAAAATATAGGTAATCGACGACATCTAGTAGTGGAGCTGCAAAACTAATAACACAACTCCATTAAGATACACTCAACAAAAATGAGTTGTTGTCATGTAAGACAAATCACCCAGTCATTTAAACATTTAACTGATCAGTGATGTTCTCAATCTCTATGACACCAAGACTATTTAAGTTTGACAACATCATGTTTCAAATAAATTTCAATATGTCACGTTTTGGCAATGCGAATTTTCAATCTGCGCTAATTAAAGAAAAAAAATCCAAAAAATACTACAAACAGTCACAAATACACGTGGCGAATATTTATAGTTTTACTGTGAACGAAAGTACAAGTTAAATGAGCATAGAAGCGTAGAAGAACTGTCATCGTAATACATTTAAAACAGCGGTAAAAGGTCGGGAAACGCCGGACTTGACGAGACCACTTGTCCCCTACGTATTTTGGGGCGCTGATTACGAAAATGAGGCTACCTGCAATTCTTGGAACACCCCTAAAATTGCAAAAAACACCCCTAAATAGGGGTGTTTTTCGACTGTAAATTTAGCCATCTTATATGCTTTTTGGGGCTACAAGTTTTAACCCCCATTTTCGTAATCAGCGCCCCAAAAAACATATGAGATGAGTTAGTTTGCAAAACAACAAGTACGGTCGAAAAACATCCCTACTTAAGGGTGTTTTGTGCAATTTTGGGGTGGTTCAACCATTGCTACAAGTTTTAACCCCCATTTTCGTAATCAGCGCCCCAAAAAACATATGTGATGGGTTAGTTTGCAAAACAACAAGTAGGGTCGAAAAACATCCCTACTTAAGGGTGTTTTGTGCAATTTTGGGGCTGGTTCAACCATTGCTACAAGTTTTAACCCCCATTTTCGTAATCAGCGCCCCAAAAAACATATGTGATGGGTTAGTTTGCAAAACAACAAGTAGGGTCGAAAAACATCCCTACTTAAGGGTGTTTTGTGCAATTTTGGGGGTGGTTCAACCATTGCTACAAGTTTTAACCCCCATTTTCGTAATCAGCGCCCCAAAAAACATATGTGATGGGTTAGTTTGCAAAACAACAAGTACGGTCGAAAAACATCCCTACTTAAAGGTGTTTTGTGCAATTTTGGGGGTGGTTCAACCATTGCTACAAGTTTTAACCCCCATTTTCGTAATCAGCGCCCCAAAAAACATATGTGATGGGTTAGTTTGCAAAACAACAAGTAGGGTCGAAAAACATCCCTACTAAAGGGTGTTTTGTGCAATTTTGGGGGTGGTTCAACCATTGCTACAAGTTTTAACCCCCATTTTCGTAATCAGCGCCCCAAAAAACATATGTGATGGGTTAGTTTGCAAAACAACAAGTACGGTCGAAAAACATCCCTACTTAAGGATGTTTTGTGCAATTTTGGGGGTGGTTCAACCATTGCTACAAGTTTTAACGCCCATTTTCGTAATCAGCGCTCCAAAAAACATATGAGATGGGTTAGTTTGCAAAACAACAAGTACAGTCGAAAAACACCCCTACTTAGGGGTGTTTTCTTGCAATTTTGGGGGTGGTTGGAGCCATTGTTGCAAGTTTTAACCTCCATTTTCATAATCAGCGTCCCAAAAAACATAAAAATGGCTAAATTTGCAAAATAACAAGTACAGTCGAAAAACACCCCTATTTAGGGGTGTTTTCTTGCAATTTTGGGGGTGGTTGGAGCCATTGTTGCAAGTTTTAACCTTTTACCGCTGTTTTAAATGTAATATCTATACTAAAAGATTGTGCGGTGAATATGAGGAAAAAAGATGGAAGAGAATTGGATGCCATGAGAACCCGAAAATAATGATGCTTGGGTTGTCATGGATATGTTTGAAAATGTCTAGCATCAGTCCTAACCACAAATCAAGCGTCAAAGCTATGACGTTTTATAGTTTTTAATTTATATAAAGTGAAATATAAAACACTGTATGCACCACGGGAGATACTAGGATGATTATGCCCTTAGGCAACTTGTTCGGGCATGTATGTCGTCTACGGGCATAATCATCCCTGTGTCTACCTTGGTATATAAATAACTATTCCTTGTACACTGTCAATGTACTAGAGATATTATAGCTGAAAGTTACTTATAATTTCCACCGTAGGAGTTCCTCAAACCCACCTACAAAACTATTTGCGGTTGCAGCTCGCCGAAGAACGAAGCGGAGCGCTGCGGATGCCGTCGATTTGCCATTATTAGTGCAATATTAATGCCCCCTTTGTGAGGACGACGTCACGGCTCACACGAAAAACCGATTTATCAAATATTTACAGTAACACCCTGACAATGGTCGGCCAAGACGTGGCGACCATTAATCTTCCGTCGTTAGACCTGCTGCTAATGTCCTCCTCATTCAAAATTAATGACGCGCATTTTGATTGAGCTCGCGGCCTAAATGGAATCTAATAAACGCGTTAAATAAAATATGGCGATCGATGGGCCGGTTTCGTGCCGCCCGTATATGGTACCTGCAAGCACAACTGGATCGGAAAGAAACGCTTCCGTCCTTGGGCTGCTCGATTCATCCGTCCGACGTTTGGTAAACTTACAACATCGGCCACACACTTAAAAAGAGACTACGACCTCAGTCAAGCGCGAGTTAAGGGTTTCGTATCCTCTAAACAGTGTTTTCTACAAAGACAAAAATGGTTTTAAACATTTAATTCAAGGATACTGAAGATATGCTACACAGTAAAAAATAAAACTGAGTCAATTCAAATTCATTTATGCATTGCGTAAATTTAATATTTTAATAAATGAGTAAGCTGATCAAAGCAATTCTCCAAAAGTGAACAGTGAATTTAACATTTATTTCTATACCTGGAAATAAACAATTTTTTAACCGTTCCTCAAAATCCTCATTATTCATGTGTTGTGAGAACCAACATTTGAATTTTGTATTTTTCCACTAAGTTTAACACAATTAGGAACCCATTCTTCCTCACCACCACAATGTATGATTTATTAATCTTATTTCCTCTATTAGGGGGCATATGTAGCTTACGTTTGTCAGAATCATCAGTCCAAATTCTATTGATAATGTCATATCTATATGACTCTATTTCTCTCTAAATTTTGTTATATTTTCTATCCATATGCTACAATATATTTCGATTTTTTTATATTTCGTAACAGTTTTTCATGCGACGGATCGATTTTTTTTGATATTCCTAAAACATTTCGTGTTTTTCTGTGTCCAATTCCTTTCGTTATTATTTTATCAATAGTCCATATTGGTCATTCTGTAAGATACAATGTTTTTCCACCGCTGTCCCTACAGAACCTAGCCCGAGAACAACCAGGGCAGGTCAAAGAATCCCAGCTAATGCACTTTAATTCTGTTACTGGCAGCGACCAGTTACCAAGGTCACGGCATAACATCCCGGAAAATCATTATTTATCAAATACTTGAGCGAGGTTACGGTTGAGGAGGATCTTCTCGGTATTACGTATACTATTTAAGAGTGACGATCCAATTTTAAATAATTATTCCTGTAGAAGTCGAAGTTTCCGTTCTAAAACGTGAATTCTCTTTCATGCTGCGTCGTTTTGCAGACATATTCCGAATTATACTCCGACGTTGCTCTTACTCGACACGGAGGAACAAAGCCCTTCGGTTAATTTTATTAAAAACGACGTACGCCGCTACGTATGACTCTCGATAATTTACTTAACGTGGAAATAAGAAGGGTAGCGCGACGTGTTAGATGCGAAATTAAAAGCATATCGTGTGTGGCGCATCCCGTCCCTTATCAGAGACCAATTCGATTACGTTACTGCGAAAAAAGAGGAGTTCGGATCGCTCAATAAAAGACCGTGTGTACTGTACTTAACGGACTCAAAGAGACGGTACGACGATAAAAGCGCGGGGCAATTTGTTATTAAGTGAACAATAATTTGATTGGATGCCAACTGGAGGATCCAGCGTATGGTCTTGGTAGTCAGCGGTGCCTCATTGGTGAATCGACGAATACTGGCATTTCTGCAATTCATCTCAATTGGAAGCTGTTATCTAAATCCAACGACAATCAAGTTTTGGCTGATAATACTTGAAGAATTTGCCCAAGAGATACAAATATTGTCAAAAACTTACCGTAGATGGTTTCGTCAGCACTGAAACAATGATGATACTGCAGAAATATAATAAATAGCAATTGTTTGGAATCACAGGTAACTCAACTTCGTACTGCATAAATAAGTATTTGGTAATGTAATTTATGGTATCCAAGAGTATTTTATACAATTTGGAATCACTGGCATCGATGAAAATACCTTTGTATTGCATAAATAAGTATTTGGTAATGCAATTTATGGTATCCAAGAGTATTTTATACAATTGGGAACCTCTGATGTATTCTCCAATCGTATCATGACTTTGAAGCTGTTTGGAATCACTGGTATCCCATAGAAATACCTTCATATTGCATAAATAAGTATTTGGTAATGCAATTTATGTTATCCAAGAGTATTTTATACAATTTGGAATCACTCTACAAACTATTTGGAATCACTGGTATCCCATAGAAATACCTTCATATTGCATAAATATGAATATTTGAATTTATGGTATCTGTGAGTATTTTTATAAAATTTACAACTACTGATCTATTCTACAATTGTATGATGATTTGGAAACTGTTTGGAATCACTGACATCCAAGGGAAATTAGCTTTATGGCATCGAAGACGTTATACGTTATGGAACCTCTGGTCTATGCTATAATTGCTATCCTCGGAAATGAAATAATATGAATCTACTTACTGGTATACCAAAATAACTGACAATAATTTATAATACCAATAGATTATTTTATACGGTTTAGAAATGTTTGATCTGCTACATATAACTGTTCCATCACTTTAAAATGATTTGGAACTCCTGGGCTGTATTGAAAGGTTTATTCTTTATAATAATCGACAACCAAATAAATCGTATCGAAAAAAAACTACTTTGTTTGGAACCTCTGATCTACTCTACAATAGTTCCATGATTTTGAAGTTATTTAAAACCTCTGGTAAGTTAACCTAATAGTAAGCAAATCTGTGTCGAAACAATATTTCAAAGTGTGTATAATTGTGTCCAAGACTTTAAAATGGTTTGAAACTTCTGATCTATTATACTAACGTTTCATGACCTCGAAACGTTTTGGAATCTCTGGTAATCACTGAAAATGTTTTTATATCGCATAAATAAGTGAATGACAAGAAATTGATGGCATCGAAAATGCATTTTACACGGTATGGAGCTTTTGCTCTATTTGTAAATGTGTAAAGAGTATTTGTTTGAAAACCACTGACGTAGGACAATTTAGTAACATTTCAATTATTTAATTGTTCTAAAAAAAACTTCAAATACATTGCTTCCAGACCTGAAGAAACGCTTACGGTAGCGTCTTCTTAACGGCTGAGCCTGCTAGATTCCACGGACATGCTGTTTTAATTAATAAACCGCGTCAGCGGTCGGCGGACTTTTTGCGGAGGCAGCGAAGCCATTAAGAGAATGCCGAAGTCTTGTAGCCGATCTCCGATGAATACCAAGAGACATGCACGCCACCTTGTCACGATGATTAGACAAATCGATGATCTCCCAAAGAAATGCAGAGGACGAGGAGCGCATAACATCCACACAGGCGTTTTGCTTGCGTAACTTTTTTGCGTAGCAGCAACAGTAAATGTAACGTTAGCGATAGGGTCTTCCAATAATGAAAAAGGTAATGTCCTATTTTCATATGTATTTAATAGAGAAAAAAATTGTCATCCCAGCTCGTACGAAGTGTATTATGCATATGCTCTAACTGTCAATGGCGAAATATATGGAACTATGATAATTGGTCATTTATGACCCATGATGGATAGTATGAACGTTAGAGACTAGTGATAAGGCCACCTGCGCATGAAACCATTTCTTTGTTTGTTGGGAAAGATTTAGAGGATATATTATATCGTGTGGTGGCGTTGTTAGGTAGTTCAGGTAATCATTTAGTATGCTGCTGATTCCTTAAGGAAATATGCCAGAACAGACATTTCGAAAGTACCCGCATTTTTGCTTCGGCACCATTTTTTGACATTTCTGTACACTCATCCATAACGCCCTTTGGACTCATTTTCGTTAGTTAGAACCTTCGTGAAAATAAATAAATGATCAAGCACTATCAAAATATAAAACATAATTTTTACTTCAAGGACCGTAGACAAAATTCTTGAATTAAGCCGTCAACAAATTTTTTTATTGCTTTAAATAATCAGCGTAATTTTATTTTAATCATCTTTGTTAATCAAGAAAAATGTTCTTACCGCAACAATAAAAAAGTTGCCATCTAGAAAACTGTTACTTTAAGAGTTTGTTCTTTCTCGGTGTACTCGGTGTTTCGTGTAGCTGTTATCTAGATAATCATAATATTCACATAATGTAGAATCTATGACCTGCAAATGCCACAAAAACGCAAAAACATAAAAAAACAAACGCCTGTTTACATCACTAGCACCGTAACCTGCACCTATATCCACGAAGAGCAACCGAATCGAATGGCGTGTAATGTCACACCAATGCTATCGCGTATCGGCCACGTGGTTTTGTTCACATTCTATGGAAATTATTAATGTTAATATTTTAATTATTGTGATTATCGCCGCCAGACCCATGTTCTGACCTTTCAATTTGTCTGAAAGATTACATTTCAAACCAATACGAAATTCATGTAACTTCCCCTTTAAGCGTATAAAATACTAATACACCGCACCCTCTCCCACACAAATGGTCAAAGTGCGTGGCAGGCACAGCTATATTATTATTACCATTATCAGTGGAATACGTGATCACTGCTAAAGAGGATGCCCTATATGGCATGCATTAAAAGCCATCGGAGGCCACAACAGCTAAAGTGCATCATGCATTTTAGATGCGGAGCGAGTGTCGAGGCGGAGGCGTCCTAAGTCGCGCTCTCAAATATTCACCGGGCCCTTATATGCATTTATCGGCCTGTCCCGATCATTTATCCCTGAGCGAGTCTTTAGCAGAGCTTCGGGACGGTTTTAGAAGGCCATCAATTTTTCACGATCGACATCCGAATCGGCGCCGGATTTGGCGGAGAGATCTCGTTAAAAATTTAGAAGGCGAGGCCCGCATTACCAAAGCCAAATTAGCCGGGGAAAAATCGGAATTCTGCAGGAGAACACGCTAGACTAAAACGTTGATTTCGTCGAGTCAATAGAGTTTTGTATATAGAAAAAATTGAGATCATTGTCATCTCAACGATTGTAATCTCGTATTTATTATGTAAGGTGTTTATACATAATAATCACAAGTGTGCCATGGGCGTACGCGCGGGTATATCCTTCCGCTAAGTTGTGATGTAACTAATTTATTAATGATTTTGTGGTTGTTCTTCCTATATTGTACTCCTTTCTAGAGTAGTTTCTATTTATATAAGTGAAGAAACACTTTTTAGCAACGTTTTTCTTTAGTTTTATTGGGTTTTTGCCACACTTCTGAAAAAAAAAAGATAAATTAAATAAGGCCTTGCGCCAAACGGATCAGTCAATGGTTATTTTGGAAACTAAGTTTGCCTAACCAAAAAATCTCACACGGAAAAAAGCAGATAAGTAAAAAATAACAAAAATCACATCACTATCGCGCACTTCCGTATTTTTGACGTTTCGAAAATCTCTCTGTTTTCGATTTCAAAATAGTACCTAATAAAAATGTTAAACGTATGTCGAGTTTGACAGTTTAAAATTTGTTTGCGATAGTGATGTGATTTTTGTTATTTTTTTACTTATCTGCTTTTTCAGTGTGAGATTTTTTGGTTAGACAAACTTAGTTTCAAAAATAACCCTTCACTGATCCGTTTGGCGCAAGGGCTTATTTAATTAATCTTTATTTTTATAAGTGTGGCAAAAACCCAATAAAACTAAAGAAAAAAACTAAAATTATGCCACAAATAAATAGCTTCAGACAATATTACAGCAAAGTGTTAAAGTAATTCATTAGTGGGCACACTAGACATATACCGCTTTTGAGCTATTTGTATTAAATAATACTACAAATGTGTCTATAGTTATCACAAGTGTTATTAATATCATCTATAAATATTATTATTTTGCACTATAGCAGCATTTTAAATTTTGCAGTTTGACATTTATTACAAAATATTAATAATTTTAATTCATAATAAACCTGTAATTTAAAGAAGAATAACTTATTCTATAATTAATAATGTTTTATTCATATTTTAACAAAATTCTTCTATTCTTTAAGTAAATCTTATAATTGGTATAATTTTAAGAAAGAAGTGTTGAATTAAATATAAGAATGTTTGGATGTCAAGAATATGTAAATATTTATGTCAAATATACTTTATTACCGAATTAATACATATACATCTGAATGAAGTTTAATATTTTAAGTATATTATTATACTTAAATGCAGATTAGATTTTTTCCGTGTTATCAAAACCATATAAGTAACGAAAAATAGTAGAATTTCACAGAATATAGAGGTTGATGACGACATAAAATACGCGTAGAATAATCCATGCGGTATTTTAACAAACTCAGCCACAAAATGTTTTAACTAATTTACTTTTTTAACCGAGTGTCTCCCTTAAACTGTTCAATTATCCACGCGATCTTGGGGACCGTTTGGCTGGGGGGTCGGACTGCCTAAAGAGGTAATTACGACGTACCCTGGCTGCGGAGGGAGGGCGGTCGGTATTCCGTGAAAAAACAGACGCAAAACAGGAAAGAGTAATTGTCGGGAAGCGTATTATTACCGGGAAAGGGTTGAACGGACAATTAGTAAAAACGGCGTGCAGATGAAAAGATGAGCGAGTTCGGGGGGTATCATTATCGGGCGTGTGTCATTACTATAATCATCGGTTCGATGAGGAACGGCG
This sequence comes from Monochamus alternatus, assembly GCA_037114965.1. Taxonomy (NCBI): domain Eukaryota; kingdom Metazoa; phylum Arthropoda; class Insecta; order Coleoptera; family Cerambycidae; genus Monochamus; species Monochamus alternatus. Next base: position 2,888,249 of record CM073426.1, on the reverse strand, counting down.
GCTGCTAGGGCGCGTAGTGCCGTTACAGGGACCTGTATACTGCGTCTAACATGGTATAATCGCTAAATAGAAAAAAAACCCAAGTAGCATTTTTTGTGAATGGAACGTAGCAGCCATGACACTGAAAACTTCAAAGTGTATTGCCTAAATCACTATCCCATGATAAGAACAGTTCTATTACGCGAAGGTGACTAAAATGGGGAACACTTTTTTTTGGAGGCAAGTACGTTCCAACGACGTATTTGCACCTTATATAAAATACGTTTAAGTCACATTGTGATTACGTGACGAAACGAAGGGGTGTGGTTATCGCCTTTAAAAAATAAATTGGAGAAACAGAGAACGTTTACTGGATATACTTGTCATTGTTGACTAAATTTCGTATGTAGCTTGGTCTCTTTCCTTTATATTATTTCTGCCTTTATATCTGCTTCTCCTATCACATTTAGGAAAATAAATAGTTATTATAATAATGTAAGGTATAAACATGCAATATGAATTAGAATAATTTCACGGTATATATTTTTTTACCTGAAACCAATAATTATGTACAGAATTACGAAACTTCATGCAGTACTGATGAGCAATAATAGTTTTAGATTTCTATTATAACTTTCCAGTCACTTAAAGGTGGTAGCAACGTTACAATATCGTTGTTTTGTCATAACCTCAAAATTGCAATACATACTTAGTTTGTCAACATCTCAAATATCGCGCATTTTTATATCTGTGTATTGATATATTTAGTAATTACATACTATGTAATAGTAACTTATTTTTGAAGTTGCGGTAAAAGTATAAATAACACATGATATTTCTCTTTTTATGAAGAATTCCTCTTCTGATACAGACATATCCCACTTCTGATGAAGACACATCCCACTTCTGACAGCACAGCATCCTATAGTATTATTCATTTTATATTATTGTTTCTACAAATACAGCATTAAAGTTTATTTTTCTTTCATTATGCATATCACTGACTAACTGGGGACTCCATCTGTGCTAAACGGAATAACGCGCCCCGAAAGGGGGCTCCACCGTAGCTCGTTAACCCGTTCGCGGTGCGGACGACATGAATTAAAGAAACGGCCGGTCGATGGTCGCTGAATAATTAAAACCTGTCCACCGCCGCGAACATCCCGTTCTTAATCTATAGCATTAATTGCCAACGGGCCGCTACCGGCGATCCAGAGCGGCTCCTGCATTATTTATGGGAGCGGAGCAGCCCCGACGGCCGTTTAAGCGGCCCTGGCACCGTCCCCGCGGCACGAAAGGCACTTTTTGTGGGGCTGCCAGAACAGTGAGGGCCGGGATCAGCGCGTATTGTGACAGATTCATTTAGCGCGACGGAATTGATAGCTCTTCACCTTTGTCAAACTGTACAGAATATACACGGTAATTCAGTTATTATCATTAAGCCTAATAAAAACAGAAATTCTAAAAAAAAAAACATTTTTTACTCGACCTTCTAGATTTTAGAGAAATCAGCCCAAACTCCCGGTAACACGGCTATCCTTGTACGCAACACATTTTCTGATGACGTAGCCATATAACGTTCGGGAGTTAAAGCGAAACAGCGTTGGTCCATCAGGATTACGCACATAATAATATAAATCGAGGGGTATGACACTCCTGAAGTCAGGTGTACGTTTTGTGTGAAATCAAAAAAATCTGTAGAAATCTGTAAAATCAGCAAAACCAACTGAGCAACTAATTTCATTTAATAAATTTGTCATGTCAGAAAATTTTTGATTTTTTAAATATTTTGTGTTTTTTCTTAAATTAAATCTTGTTTAAGTTTGTATTTGCTTTAATGTGCTTTATGGTATTAAAATATAGTTGTAACTGTCAATGTTATATGTTCAGTGGAAATAAGTATAACTGATCTTCAAGTTTAGCTTGATTTAATTACTTACACTAAAATTGAAAATGGATATAATTTTATTATACTTATATCTTTACAGGACCTACTAAATATTATTTCTTAATAAATATAGTAATTGAATAAAAAAATAAAATATTAAGTATTGTTTTATTGATTTTATTTTTAACTGTCACCTTTCCATAAGTTTTCCAATTCCATCTCAAATTCCATCGTTGTTTAAAAAAAGTCGTACCTTGAAACATTCAGATCCTATTATTCCGAAAATATACTATTGCCTATATAAGCTTTACAAATTTGTTTTGAAGTTTTCTTTAAGTACTAGAAAATAAGAAAACAATTAATTAATCGAACTCAACATAATATGAAATTCCAGGTAGTTGCAAAGCTCGATACTTTAAAATGATCAAATTCAAATGAAACTTAACAAAATCAGTGGTCAATAAAATCAACGAAACCATGCGAAATCAGTAAAATCAAGTGAATTCATATAAAATCTAGTAAAATCACGAGAAATCAAGTAAGACGGGAATTCATGTGAAATATGATTCCGCTGATTTCCAGTAAAGTAATAGGGAATATGAATGCAGGTGTCACACCCCTCGATACAAATTAAACACATCATCGTACTTATTCTAAACGCCCTGTATACATTCTGGTAGCTTAACAGAAAAGTATAATTGGTTCTTTACAACTTTTTCCGATGAACTTAAATTTTTAATTTCCAATATTCACAAACAAACAATACTGGAGAGCTTAACGTTTTCCTTTCGCCGCGCTTCATCGCCCTAACCACATTATTCTTTTCATTTATTAGCACGGTGAAATATTTTTGATTAGACGCTTTTTTCAATACCAATGTCTATTTAACACAATGACACCCAATAATATCAAAAATCACAAATTAACTCTTCTAAAAATATGTACTGCATTGTCCGAAAATGAAAATCGTGTACAGATTAAAGTACAATGCTGAATTATGGATGTGCGAACGTCTGACGTCACAAGTCTTCGTTGTGGCAGCTACCGTTTTCTAGGGGCGTGGCCAGAATACAATTTTAAATACCGTTCCTAGGATTATTTTCCATGAAATTGTCTAGGACAACGCCATTTCTTCTGCACCTATTCGGAAAAATCATTACCTAAATTTCCCCATTGTAGGTTAGTATCAAGTTTTTCATGTGTGCTGAAACTAAAGAGACAGTCTTTGAAATGTTAAACTTTTTGCAGGTAAAAAATGTACTTCTATATAAATCGTTGCAGAAAAAATACGCTTTATAATAAATTATGCCTCGCTTTACCTCGCACATGTATTTATGCCAACTTTATGGTACCGATGATGGTATTTACGCAATTCCACGGTGCGGCAGCGTTCCTTTCCCCAGTTAGAAGCACTATTTATCCGTCTGTCAGCGGCGATCGGGCGGGCGATTCGCGGAACGGATGTGTGGTGCGAATCCATGACTAGCGCGATTTTCTTGGCTCGGTCTGTGTCAAGTAATTGCGCCCTCCCACGCGGCAACTGATGGATGGCCTTGCCGCCTCGCGCTCTCGCGCCGCGCTCCCGGACGTCGCTGGCTCTAATTTGTTTTGACCGACGTCGGAAAGCAAAGGCCGAGTGCCATTAGCCGTTTGTCTAGTTAGAATCGCGAAGTGTTCTTCCTGCGTCCGACGCGAAAGGAACCGTTAAGGCAGGGACACATTGTTCTGATGGGGTGACGCGTTATCCGACGTAATGCGTCGGATGTACCCTGTATGCCTCCAATGCCGTCAATACCACAATTAAGTGTTGGTAATCTTGTCTTGCTTTCTCTTGGTCTCGAAAGACTCGACAAAAGACCAAGACAAGACAAGACTTTTTCCGCAATTTATGCGGGATAAATTTCAGAAAATTTCTAAAAAAAAAATAGTCTTCGTAAGTTAAAAAAATTATATTTTTCCAGGGAATAATTGTCTCTAGTACAGCCCTGGATGCAGCGCTTATAATGGGCTTCCAGGCTTCAGCTTTTGTCTCTAGCTGACCCTACAGAAAAAGTATATTTTTTTACTGAACAGTATTAGAGTTGACAGCAAATCTTGAATGTATGACAACATCGCAAACCTACCATGTCACATTTTCCTACACAGTAATCACAAGTACTCCTAAATATACATAACCGTAAATGATTTTTTCACAACTTAGAATAATAAAGTTTGAAATAATTATGTTCAAAACGACTTAGTTGTGGAAAACGTGCAAACGCTTCGTAGCCAGAGAATTGTGTCCATTGTTAGTAAGAGATCTTGCATATTATATTCATTCACTAAATCTATATAAGAGTGATTCTTTGTAATAATTGGACTGTGTTTGATTGTATCAACCTAAAAATATGGATATATGTTTTTGGAAATCTAGTATGTATCCATGGGCCATTACTTACGACTACCCTGTATATTCATTTTACTTCGGTATCTGAATATCCGTAGGTGGTATGAGATAATATTACTGTTATTTGCTAAGCTCTATGTCTAAAATTGTTTGTGTTTGTAGAAAACACTGTCAAGGATACAGTTTCGATTTTTGTAGTAGTTGTATTTTCATTTTTAAAATGTATTTGAAAAAAAAACTATTGGTCTTCGACATTTTTTCTTGTGAATTTTTTTGTTCATTCGGTCATTTACAGAAGTCCTTACAAAATTGGCACACATGTTTAGGACACACTGTATACCCGCCATATAAGGTCTGTTTTTGCAGCAGTTGGAAAAAGTTTGAAACTAACAGAAATATCCGTCCAACTATTTATTGCGTTAATTTTAATGGTAGCATATTCTCCACTTAACTGGTCGAATATATCTGACAGTTTCAAACCGTTTCCAACTGCTGCAAAAACAAAATTATAGTATAGCAAGTACAATCGCTATAAAAAAATCAGTTTTTCTTCGTGTTAGTTAAATTTGTATCCCACGCATGAAACGTAGCCCTCTTAACTCGCCGTCCTCGGCAGGTTCGATTCCCGATCGACCACAATCAACGGCGAATTAAGGATGGTTACTAAATGCCAGTGGCCATCCACCGTGAGAACGACAAAAAGTGTTATTAGATGCCTTGGATGATTCGCTGCTTCGGCACGGCTATTTATTGTTTTACGTCCTAACGCAAAGAACGAATTACCATATTGGAAGAGTTTTTTTCGCGGTAGCATTCCGATCGGGAGCGCAGCCCCCGGTCGTTTTCTCCGGATACTCGAACTGTTTCGATAGAGGCGGTATTGCGAAGGACTGGAAAGTATTTTAATTGCGAATTGCATCGGTAATTTTCTCGTTTCGATTCTCTGATGAAAGTAACGGTATCGTTCTGTTTACGCTCTATCTCCCTACCTAAAAACTGACGTTTTTTATAAACAGTTTAAGGTCCCTTTGCGAAATGTATTCTCTTGAAACAATGACTTGTCTTACACAGGTAAAGTGCGAATTGGAATTCTCTTATGAATAAAAATGATAAAATTCGAAGCAAAATTATTTCTTCATGTGCGTTCGTACTAACTGATTTTATGTTGCCACCATCTGTTGAGACTGATTTATAGGATGCGGCAAAATACAGGGTGTTCTGCATAAGAACCGACACTGAGCAGGTGCATACAGGGGGTCCCAAAATATTGCAATTTAACCAAACATTCCTATACACGGTGTTAAAAAAAGAGTGTAAAATATTTAAGGAGATAATAGTATAAATAAGCAGAAAAGTCTTAATAAACATAGGTCCGCAAAGTAACGGTTGCGGTTTTTTAGCCCCTTTTTTTATTTTGCAAAAACGTTGTATATTTTCTTATAATAGTTGGTTGGTGTTTAGTGAAATAAACAGTACGTATTTGACAGTTGTTCTCAGTGCACAAGTTTTCTTTCGCTATGGCTAGTTACTCTAACGCAGAATTAACAGACATTAATGTATGGTCATGCTAATGGAAACGCCACCGAAGCGCGAAGTTATGTTGACGCTTATCCAAATAGCCAGATTCCTTCACAACGCATGTTTGGAAGAATTCACCAAAGATTGCGTGATACCGATTCCTTGAGCAAACAGTGCCATTTATCCGGAAAACCGAGGTCAGTATCCACTCCTAGAGCAGAAGAAGAAATTCTAGCACTGGTAGAGCAGAATCCAGGTACGGGTGTGCGGAGAATATCAGCCGAGGTAGCAATTAGTGGTCCTCATGTTTGGACAATCCTTCACGAGCAACTGCTTTATCCATATCATGTGCAACGAGTACAGGCCTTAAATCCAATAAATGATCACCAAGCACGTTTGGTTTTTTGCCACTAGTTTCTACGTCACGATGCTGAAGATCCTCGTTTTCTTGCAAATATTCTTTTTACTGATGAGGCCGGGTTCACAAGAAATGGAGTGTTTAATTTTCACAATACGCATATTTGGGCCGATGAAAATCCTCATGCTCTAATAGAATCTGGACATCAGGCACGTTTTTCATTAAACATTTGGATGGGTAGGTGACAGGTTTCTAGGTCCTGTTGTTTTACCAAACCGATTAACAGGCGCTGCTTACCTCAACTTTCTGCAGAACACACTGTATGAGTTTTTGGAAGACATTCCTTTGAATCAGAGGCAACAAATGTGGTTCCAGCATGACCGTGCTCCAGCTCATTTTTCCATGGCCGTTAGAGAGCATTTACACCAAACTTTTCCACATAGATGGGTAGGAAGGGTCGGACATGTTTTATGGCCTCCAAGATCACCTGATCTGAACCCGCTAGATTTCTTTGTTGGGGGATATTTGAAGACATTAGTGTATGGTACTGTAAATAGTCTGGAAGAGCTGCAGCTACGGATTAATCAAAAGTGTCAAGAAATCTAAACCAAGGAGGGTGTTTTCGAAAGAGTTCGAATATCGTTGAGACGAAGACGTCGTGCCTGCTTGGAAATCTACGGAGGGCACTTTGAACATCTTCTGTAACTTTGTTTGTTAAAAGCTTCCTTTGTCAGTTTATTCCTAATAAAACAAAATGTTTGAAAAACGAATAGTGGTCCATATCTCCGCAACCGTTACTTTGCGGGCCCATGTTTATTAAGACTTTTCTGCTTATTTTGGTTCATACTATTACTTCCTGAAATATTTTACATTTTTTTTAACACCCTGTATACAAAGATGCACACAAGGGGAGTTACAGGCCTTCAAAGTGGGGTCAAATATTTAGACACAAAATAATATCTCTAAATTACTTTACCTTGGAATAACCAAATTTGGTACATGATTTGGGTTTATTATTGTTCTTCTTTGATTATGAGTTCAAACTCACTACAAGGTATTCATTGAGGGGTGAGTCACTCCTAAAATTATACCAAACTTTTTTTTCTATAGATAGAATTTAAAGAGTATGATGAAATCCCGCGCAGAATTGAAGAAATCAAAAGTCAGATTTGTCTTTTAAATTTGACAAGTAGTAGTAGTAGTGTAATAAAAAATAGTGACAACTTAATTTCAAAAAATAATTTTCAAATATATTTTTTCATTTCACTAAAAATTTGTTCAAATCTGTATAAAAAATAACGTTTTGAAATGCAAAAAGGTTTTTTGCTTGAAATGATTCTGCATTTCGATTCAAAAAATGCGTTTATTTAATTCAAAAATGAATACTTTTAATAGAGGAATGTGGAAAAGGAAAATATGTCATTTTTAAAATCTTTTTGTAACTTTTTTAAATGAAATTTTATAAGGTTGTCTAATTTTCTGAAACAGCATAAATTAAAAAAAAAACTCAATTTCCTAATATAATCGTAGAAAAAGTATTTGTTTAGAAAAATTCGGATTGTTTCCAATTGGGCGCGTAGTCGCCGACTCCCACCGAAACGTCAACCATAAATTAGTGGCTCCACTCAGCAGCGCTGCACAGTGGCCCGTGTAAAAAGACTCTAAAGGTACGTACCGCGTTGTCCAAAAGCATGGAAAACGTATGCAGACATGAATTAAACCACACTGCTGTATTTAGGTATACACGTGCAAACTGCGTCATGTCACAGGTCTATACAGTGGCAGTGACCGTTTTGTGGGGGTGTGGCCAGACTGAGTCTTAAAATACCGTTTTTAAGCTTGTTTTTCCGGAAAATTGTATAGGAGAAACGCCGTTTCGATTAAAATAATACATTCTTTCTTCTGCACGTAAAAATAATGCGATATCTCCATTGCTTAGTAGATTTCGAATGCTAGAAAACACCAAGGTGGTCGCTTTTTTGTATGCAGAACGTACTGTGGAGGGACAACTCTTCGCTAAACTTCAAATTATGCCCGTCGGAGTGCCTCGGTCACGATATGCCATTCAGACGGGCGTTTCGTGTCGTTCCCGACATCGAATCGGTTATCGTATGTGTAAACACGATCCCGATAGACACTTTTACGAGCGACGACGACATTGCATTGTTATTGCTCGGCGATTTTTCCATGTTTTACGGCCCTGTGCGTAAGGCCGTCGTGTAATTGCTGCCGGCATCGCTAATTTTCGTCACGTTCTCGCCGGCGCCAACGCCGCGCCGATAAGGCAGTAAGTGCCTGCCTTATCGGCCGTTAAGAGTCGTGATTTAACGTCACTTTATTGCGCGGCGAAAAATCCGAGTGTATCCCGCAATTTCCGTTTGCGCCCGCCGGAATATTACCATACGATGCATATTGAAAAATAAATTATAGTTTAAAAAAGCTAAAAAAAAAACAGGCTTTAATAGCAAACCGAACTAAAAAGTAGAAAATAATTTTGAAGTATCAAGAGTTTGTATTACGGCAATAGAAAATTCCGACAATCAATTACGACTAATTAATTGGGAATAAGATTAAATTAGAAATTAAATTATTAATAAAATAATTCAATTATAGTAAAAAAAAGCGTGGGGTGGGGTTATTTCAGTAGTGTAGCTATTTATAAACTTAGTCATTATGAAAATATAGTAAATTTCAAAACTTCAAATTATAAATTTTGAATTTTGCAACTTATATTTTCATTTTTTTAAATTTTGAATTCTGTATTTTTTTGAAATTTTTTAATCAAAAATCGTTTCAACAATTTTTGAAAAATTTTTTTCAGTTTCGAAATAAAATTTTTCTGTCAATTTTTCATTTTTATTTTTTCAAAATTTCGTTTCCGTTCCAAGTTGTGCAATGTAATTTTTTACAATTTATGTTGTTTATCTAGTTTATTGATTTAAAATTAATTCAGAAACTTACTTTTTAACTATTCCTATTATTTTTTTCTCAAAATCTCAAATTATTTCAAAAAAACTTAGAAGTAGTCCATTATAATAAGTTTGACTTAATTCAATAATTTGCAGAATATATATGTAGAAAAGTTCCGTAACGACATCTATCGTATCATAATCGTACCATTAATTTTCATTAAACGATATAGTCTAGTGGTAAGAATTCTTTTTACTTATATCGGTAAAGAAGAATGTCATTTACTATCGTTCTATGGATTGTATACACTTAACCTGCAAACTAATCTAAATAGTTTCTTTTTTTATTCTGATGATCCTAATCAGGATATTAGATCAAAGTTATTAAATAATTGTATTGTCATCAGTCCTTGACCCCTGTACAAATTTTCAAGCTAATCAGGCTTCTTGAAATTGGTGAAATTACGCTGAAAGATTCCGTTACATGCATATACATACATACAGGTCAAGCTAATAAAAGCACATATTAATAAGTATAGGTTGCTGTGTTACCGGCTCACTGGTCATGTTAATTTTTAACAAACAAAAATTAAGTCCCTTTATACTAGCCATTCCTTGTGATACTAGCTTAAATATGACATTTCATTTCGTCGATCTTTATCTTAAGATACAATCGAATTAAAATTAGCAGAAATGATATCCTAACAAACATTTAAAGTTAAAATTACGTTAATTTTGGTTAGATTGGTTAAAAATAATTTGTGACCTATTCCGTATAGGGATAGTTTACTTATATTTATTGGCCTTTTTCCTTACGTGTTGATTAAAGTAATATATAAATAAGTAAATATTAAAATATAAGAGACATTATTACCAAAATATACCTTAATGAGTAATCAATTGGGAATTGGGACAAGCAAAACATCTATAGTTTGTTACAACATGGACGCTTAATAAAATGAACTTTGAATTCAACTTGTATGTAAGTTTTAAGGTTGCCGTATTTGTCGCCATAAAATTATCTTTGAGGTGTTCTTTAGGTACAGAAATCTATAATATGTATAATAATTATATGATTTACTTTAAATGTGTGTACAATATTTGCGGGGACAATACAATTGTATGCCTTTTGGTGTACGAGTACATTGTTAATGTATTTAAACAACGTTCGAGACTCGGTCAAAGAACGTCAGAACTTGGACTGAAACGGTACCATTTGGTCAAAAGCGCATGTAAGCCGACACCGTTGACCTCACCGTCCACTCACCGCCTCCTGCCGTTTTGCAATTCGCACATAATTGGGCGTGATGCGCCGTCGTAATCGCTCGTACGAGACGCCCGTCGCCGTCTCTTTGAAGATATTTATAAACAAGTCGGGGGAGCGTGGAGGCTGCAAGAGGAGGACTGTTGCCAGCTGGTTATTAGCCGGACTCGTGCTATCCTGGAATCCGCCAGTCGGCAATTTTATCCCGATGGTTTCGCGGTATGCCAGCTGTTGGGGCAGCCGGAGCGCTGGAGAATGTCTAAAATAAAAAAAAACGTGGATATAAAGCGGCCCACACACGAGCTAGTAAACTCGCGGATTTGCACAAGCGGTAAGGTCGAAAGTGTATGGGCACCTTTAATACGTGATTTTCCGTGTAAGGCTTCATTTTTCGTAAGTTGGCAATCTCTGATTCAAACCATACCAAAACATTTTAAAATTGTTGATATGTGTCTTAAAACGCACAATCGAGGCGAAGCATATACAGAGATATTAATTTTTTTTAAATACCCACATTTTAAGGACCGTTAACCAGATACTGACCTAACCTAATAAACCATAAAATAAATATTTTTTTACTATAACGTAAATTAAATCACAGTCGTTCTAATTTAAAAATACTTGTTTAAGCGATAAGTACGGTAAAAAATTTGGGTATTTGGCTATGCAGTACTTAATATTAACTCGAATTTTAACATAAACGATTAAAAAATGAATCGCGAGTTCGATACTACCAATTAAAGTATATTTAAGAAGTTAGTAGTTCAATGCTTCCAAAAATTATACATAAAAGTGCATAAAAGTTTGCCTACTTGCTTGCTTTGCCTACCAAGTGTTTAAACAGTTATCCATATATCACAATACCATTGTACACTGTCAGAAAGAGGCACAAATTATTACCTTTGACTATTTTATGAAAAATAATAAAAAACTATGATTTCCACATAACACAAAGGCCTTTCGTACTTCGTAGTGGGTGAAACAAATTTTAAAAATAAATTTGTACACAAAACGTTGAATAACAGAATGACCTGTTTGACGTATGCGTTCAATATCAAGATAAAGCAGTAAAATATTTGTCGATATATACTGACATGTGTGTGGATTGCCAGAGCAAGTTTAAAAGAAATATGCTGGATGAATTACTAAGAGACCGATTTATTATGGGCTTTAACATGGGCATAGTTCGAGACATACTTCATGAAGAAGATGAAACGCTTAACGTCTGAAAAAGCAGTGTTAATGGCATGCAAAAAATAAGCTGGTATCGTAGGTAAGTGTCAAGGGCGGTAGGCACAACGTCCCGCAGGGAGCAGAGCCATCATCCACATCTTAGCCAGCACAGCCAGCAAGGTTGACGAAGAGGTTATGTTGATACCTGTGCACTGGTCCAGAGCAAATGCAAGGTACAAGTGAAAAAAAAAACATGTAATATTTGTGGAAAGTGAATGTAAACCGAAAATTATTTGAGATACTTTTTGCATTTTCTAACGCATTTCTTCTTAAATTTGCAGCACTAACATATAAAACGTTTTTAAATTTTCATGGGTAGTGTTTTTAATTTAAGTGTCTTGTGTATTTAATTAATATTTTTGGTAAAATACAGTGCAATTAAGCCAAATATGGGGTATTATTGAAACAGTGAAAAGATTGACATGCTAAAAGCATATTTTTTAGCAATGATAATGATTAAATTCTGGATGTTTTCAATTTCGATATCATGTACATGCAGTGTGTAGGTACATAGACATACTTTATTAATGAGATATATTTATAATTTTATAAATAAACATATTTCAATCTTCTTTGACTTGTATAAACATCCTAATTATTAACTTTCTTGAAGCATATTTTATATAAAAATTAGATTTCAAGACATTAGTGTAACACTGAACGCATCAATTCTAAGATAACATAACTCATAAAAATTTTAAATTAAGCGTCTGATCAGCGGTCCTGAACAAGTTTTCTGTGGAAAGATCACGAAATTTAATTTATTCTATTCCTGATTTTTTTTTTGTAAAATGAACTATTAACTATGTGTTCTACACAGTGAACTGTACTGCTACGTATACAAAATTAGAAAAAAATCGATACATTTACAAAAATTATTTAAAGAAATCCATAAAAATAAATTTGACGCTCCGTAACTTCGCAAATTTTAAGTTTTTGAATAAATGTTATACGGTTTTATGGCATTAATGTTTCGTGTAGAATTTCACAGAATATTGACGCATCGTTCCCGTACACCCTGTATATGTTAATAAAAGGGTACTGGGGAAAAAATGGATGACACAAAATACAAATTTGGAGTAAAATGAAGTTTTAGTTTCACAGAAAACATCATACCTCTTAATACAGTGCTTTCGAAAAATAACGAATAAATTCATTATTTTTGAAATTGAGAAGTTCTCGAAAAAATCAAAAGGCATTTTTTAACATAGGACCCATATTTGTGACATTTTTGTTGTTCGAAATATGACGTCATCGACAATTTTTTTAAATAGCAACCCCCAACTTTGACCATGTCATTTGAAGAAGCGTGTCATTCTACATACATACATCATGAAAAAATTTAATTTTCACAATACTGTGTACCTCCCCATTATGTAACACCTGCCTGTGCTTATTTAGATGAGCTGTTCCCGAATCGTTGGATAGGGAGAAGGGGGCCGATTAAGTGGCCAGCAGGTCGCCTGATTTGACACTCCTAGATTATTTCTTGTGAGGATACTTAAAAAGCAAAGTATACATTACTAGACCGGTTAATTTAGAAGATTTAAAAGCAAGAATTCGTCACGAGGTACATCGTATACCTCCTGATGTTATTGATAATGTCCAAAAAGAATTTATTAATCGTCTTGGCTACTGTCAGGCAGCCAACGGTGCACAATTTGAAAATTTTTTACATAATCATTATCATTTTCAGTATTGTGAAAATTAAATATTAAAATCTTAAAACATTATTTTCTTGAAATTTTTGTTATGTAACATCATAATTTTTCATGATGTATGTATGTATAATGACACACTCTTTCAAATGGCATGGTCAAAATTGGGGGTTGCTATTTAAAAAAATTGTCGATGACGTCATATCTCGAACAACGATGACGTCACAAATGTGGGTCGTATGTCAAAAAGTGCCTCTTTTAAAAACAAAATCGACATGCCAGAGGATTTTTTCGAAACCTTCTCAATTTCAAAAATAATTAATTTATCCGTTACTTTTCGAAAGCACTGTATTTCAATCTTCTTTGGCATTTTGTCTAAAAATCCTAGTTATTAACTTTCTTGAAGTCTATTTTATATAAAAAGTTAGATTTCAAGACAATATTGTAAGTGGCAACGCTGTGAAATACACATCCAGTCTACAACCTTAAAATCAGAGTCGGATCAGCGATGCTCAACAAGTTTTTTTATCGAAATATCACAAAATTTAATTAAATGTAATTTTTTTATTCCTGATTTTTTTCTTTAAAAAAATCTATTAATTATGTGCTCTACACAGTGAACTGAACTGCTGGTTAAAATATTTGTACTTATTTAAGGTTCACCAGTGTCGCCATACGCCAATAAACTAGCAATGGCTTCTCACATGACTCAGGCCCAAACTAGAAAAAAATCCAGATTTATATTTGCGCTTGTAATGCAACGTAAACAGGATCCAACAACAAACTACTGTTGTCTCCGAGCTGAAAATGTGTATGTGAATCATATCGCTGACAGGATATCGCATGTCAAATTTATCTTGAGCGGACGCATATCGTTAAATAAAGCCTCTTGTATGCCTCTGGTAACTCCACAATCGAATGCGAGATAACGATCTTGAGAAATGTTTGTCTTCGGGAAAGGGAGGCAACGACTGAAAGTAAATAAAATGAAAGGAAGAAGTTTCACACTCTCCAAGTTGTAACTGGGACGTTATTTACGAATTACGAAGAAATAAACAAATAATTACTGCTGTATACAGGGTGTCCCCAATGTGGATACTTATACTTATCTTGTACAGGGAAAAGGAAAAATATTATTGTCACAAAATACAATCTTGAAGCAAAATAAAGTTTTCGATATTGCGCTTTTAAATCAAATATATTAAAAAATAAATAAATAGATATAACTTTCTAAATTGTACTAACAAACACAAACAAAAATGTATTCATTTTCTAAATTGACATAATGCAACTTTTAAAAGGGGTTACACCCACTGACCCGTCAGTCACACCCATTCATTTAAAAATATTTGTTGAAAAACTAGGTATCAAATTATTTCGTTTATTTACATTTCACCGCTACAAAACATGAAATAATTTAAATTTTTTGGCCGTCTTTGAAATACCTACTTCTTCGATTAATGAAATAAGATGTGGTAGTTATTCAATTGGTAGTTGGTAGTTGGTGTTATACCCGTTCCTTAAAATGATTTACACTATTGCTGAACGCATACAAATGAATACACAGAGTATACCAGATTTGTATGCTGTGAAGGCTTTACTGAATGATAAGAACAACATTGTCACTGAAAAATAATATTGGCATAAAGAAATTTCTAAGTTTAATTGCTTTCCTTAAGTCTAGTGTTTTTAGAAAATCAGAAATTGAGAAATTTTTGAAAGCAGCAGATTATAAAACCTACTTGATGATGAAGGTAAAGTGTAATTTGCACACTTCTCTCCAAATATTGAAATTGCTTCTTATTTTAGACAGTGTTGATTTATCCGTGGAGCATGCCGTCATGAAGAACTAGCATTTCTTCAGCTTGCATATAAAAGACATGGGAGAACATATATTAATAGAAATTTAAGTAAAAACTCGAAATTCCTTCAGTTTATCAATGTTCTGAGGAATATGAAGAGGTAAAATACACAAAAAAGATCATTGTTTGCAAGTATCTAACATTTTAGAGGGTATTTTACTTGAGGGAACAATCCCACTATCATACAAAGTATGCATATAAATGCTGTAAATTTGGCAACACTGATATGGGAGCTAATCCGCTAAATGGACCGATTAGCAGCACAAAGCGCTCACTTGCAGTCATTTAATAATCGTCCTATTATGATGCGACACCCCGCTTTTAAGAACTACATACCATGTGGTACGATGATGATCCATCCCCCTTATCATATTATAATTCATATATGGGGCAGACACCAAGAGGGGTGCAGTTAATAACCGTATTAAAATCATAATCTGCACGTACTACAAGCGAACAGGTTAGTGTAACACAAGACCCTCATTGTAATTTTTTAACCACAACATTCACTACGAAAACACTTACGTATTTATTTTACTTTATACAGAAGGTTTTAAGTTGATTTAAATTAAGTTTCCTACGTGTATCTATGTATGTTCTTTGACACCAAATATCTAAGTAGGTATATTAAAGGTACAAATTCACAAAGTTAAATTCAGTAAATATAAAGAGTGTGGCGTCTTTAATGTAGAATATTCCTAAACCTAGATTCCTGACAATGAAGTCAAATGAAGTAAAATAATATAGGGGTATCTATCTCTTTATTTGTTTCTTTTACAAATTTCCGCAAAATTATACCATATGGCAACACTGATTCGTCCTTTGGATAGGCAACACACAACACAGCTGTTGAACATTTTGTCCACTACAAAATTTCCAGTCCAATTTTCTTGGTAAAACGTAATATAGGACATTTTGATATAAGACTTTCTTATTCCGAATATCTCCAGGAATCTCTATTTTATTTTTTTTTGCAAGATGCCATACCCTGTATACAATAAAAATTAATCTAGAGAAAAAAAAATAAGCATGCAGAAAAACTGAGTGAATTGATAAACCTTTCAATAAACAAAAAAATACTACAAAAGCTAATAGAAAATATATGGGCACAATATTATGAGTGTTAAGGTGGCCATATTTGTGGCCCAAAATAGTGGAATGTCGATGCAATTTTAAAATTAGGATTTTTAAACCCTGTTAATATTACCAAAAAGAATTATACATTATTGGATACTATAGTCTGTCTGGGAATGAAAGAGAGTAATAAAACCCACAGATAAGAACCGGCCATGGGCGTGGTAATATTTCGTTTCAGGTAATTATCGTAATTTTATTTTAAAATAGATATACCAACGCTAAACAAAATTTTAAGTGAACTTTCAGAGGACAACGATTTGCCAAAAATCAGTAGAAGCAAATTATGGGCCGTCTTACGAGAGTTGGTTTTGCTGGGAAAAGCAGAACAGGAAGTCAATTGTTATCGATAAAGATGAAATTATTTGTTGGCGAAGATCCTACTTAAGATCAATTAGAAAATTCCGTGACGAAGGGAGGAACATTTACTATCTAGACGAAACTTGGGTCAACGAGGGATATACTGTAACCACAGCATAACGAAACGTTATGCTGTGCTGTAACAAAAGTATGGTAAGATAAAAATGTAAAAAGTTTTCGACAAGCATTTTTGGATGGACTTTCAACACGGTTCAAGGCACCTTCAGGTAAAGGGCGAAGATTAATAGTGACTATCACGAAGACATGAACGCAGATGTTTTCGAAGAGTATTTTACACAGATGTTGGATCTTATTCCTCCGGGGTCTGTAATTGTCATGGATAATGTCAGTTACCATTCACGGCAGACCGAGCGGACGCCTACGACTGCTTGGAGAAAAGCCGATATAATTCAATGGTTATCCGGAAAAAACATTTCTTTTGAAACAAATATGGTGAAAAAGGAACTTTTGACACTTGTCAATCTTAATAAAGATCAGAAAAAATATGTTATCGATGAAATGGCAACAAATCGCCAAATAACGGTACTACGGTTACCACCTTTTCACTGTGAACTTAACCCAATCGAATTAGTCTGGGCGCATGTAAAAGGAGATGTAGCGCGAAATAATACGTTTAAATTAAGTGACGTGAAAATTTTGTTAAAAAAATCCTTCATTATGTACAAAAAGAAGAGGAGAAAATGTGGGAACTCGATAATTTAATTGACGTTATTGTGGAACCTATCGTTATCAATCTAGGAGACGAAGATAATTCATCAGAATATTCAGAGGATGAATTTTAATATACCTACTTTTTAATTTTCTTTATTGTAAATCTATACAACACTACATTTAGTCCATAATTTGAATTTTCAAAATACATATATTTTTGTGTGGAATAAAAGTCTATTCATTAAATTTAAATAAATATTTTGATAATAATATTGAATAATTTTATTTGCATTACTAAAAACCCTCTTAGCCCGGTTATGATGCTTAAAGTTGCCTCATGTTTTGAAATGCTGTTTTTATATTGTTTACTTATAAGAGAAATGTACCGAGAAATTGAAGTGGCATAGACAAAAACGGATTGTCGGAGATTAAATTTTAGCTACCTGCTACAATGTAGTACGGTTCGATCACACAAAGTTTTTTTAAAAGTACACCTCATCTGTACCGATAATACATAATAAGGAAAGTTCAACTTAGGTAGCATTAGTATTTATATTGCCAAAATGTAACGATTTTATACTTAAAATATTTATCGAAGAGAGCCACGCTCTTGCTATGAATTTTTTACATAAACTTCATCAATTAATTTTTTACATTTTAAAGCCAAAGTAAGAAAATGAACATAAACCTTTTCTAAGTTCATCCTTTAAGGGTATTTTTCTGCAGCCAAAAAAAAGAGTTTTTTTGTAGAAGAGAAAGGTTAACTTAAAAACTGATTATAGCCATATTTAACCATAGTACGATCACGTATAGTTTTGGTAATTTTTGAGCCATAAATAGTTTAACTATTACTAGATAGCAGCATCTGTCGAGGGTTTAAAATCTTACTGCTTTGGAGACTACTCTGCTAATACACGGAGACGGCGCCCTTAAGTTTCATACAATATTATTGATACGTAATTAAAAAATGCATAAATAATATAAATGTAGTTAATACATCTAAAAATAATTATGCACTTTTTTTCATAGGACGCAACCAGGCCTATTAAAAACCTTACCATACTGTTTCCGTAATTTGACGAGATTTATCGGCATTAACTTGAATTTATGGCTCAGTTTTGTGTCGTTTTCCGATTAGCATATATCAGGCTAATAATAACGAGTAAGAGTAGGTGGCAGTTGCAGCGAAATTGTAATATATCAAGTGCTGATGGCTTCTTAAAGGTCAAGGAAAGAAACGTATGTCTAATTAACGTCGCCTAATCACGGAGAACAAATGATTTAACAAAATAACTAATAATCGTAAACATAAAAATAACTGTGTCCAATAAATTATTTTGTAATTGGAACCGCAGGAGGAAGATAGAAAAAGCGACATTTTTGTTACTAAATATCTAAAATTATTTGTATTTCAAGTTCTTTAAGTTTATGCTGCCTTTTTTTCTTGAATAACTGTTTTTTTTTCATAATTTTAATCGGTAAATTATTTACGTCCTCAATATTCAGACAATTATAGAATAGCTGTTTGCTTTGCAAAGTATACGTTTGGTAATATACTGAGTGTTTCTGAAATTATTTCCCAACCTGTTTCCCTGATAAATCAATTACAAGTACGCTTCTTTGATAATACCTGACATATAGGTAAATATACATTTTGTTTGCAAATTCACAATACATTGTGTAAATATACAGGGTGTTAGAGGTTTGACTGCCACAACGGGCGATAGTATACATTAAAATGAACAAAAATACCTTATATGACATGAATCCTAAACCCAATAATTTTCGAGAAAAAAATTAACAAATCTCCAATTTCATGTGTAAACATTCGGTTAATAAAGGGTTCTCATTATAATTTTCTAAATTAAATGACTAGAAAATGAAACGTTATGTTTAGTTTCAATAAAAACAATTTTCTCGTTAATCAATAAAATTCGATAAAGTCGATATCGCGGAATGTGGCAACAGCGCGAGAAGTACAATGACCACAGTCAGTTGGTATCCGAACTGCGAATTGTCTATCACTTGTCGCAAATTCTTTTACGTACGTATTTTTCTTTGTTTGATGAGACGTTTAGCATGCGTGAGTATCACGATATGTTATTAATTTATGGACAAGCAAATTGCAAAACAGTTGTCTAAAATAAATTCATTAATTTTCACAACAGTTGTTTAAGTATCTTTGAATTTTTTTGTCATAATAACTATAATAATAGCTTTATTGCCCAACAGAAAATCCATATAGGGGCCAAATTACAAAAAAAGTAAATAATAGTAGTGTAAAAAAATACTGTAAAGAAGAACAAATAGGGAAGAAAAAATACAGATGTAAACCTAACACTACAAAAAATAATAAATGTAAAAAAAGATGTAGACTACAACAGATACGTACAATTCAAATTGAAACAGGTTACATAAGGTACCATCACTAAAATACAAGCAACCTTCAAACCGCTCGCCTGACACAGTGTGTGTTCGCACTGTTGCCATGTTGTGATAAATTTCCTTGATATAATAACATGACTTATTTTAAGAACGGCTCGAGTTATGACCTTTTACTGTTAAAATTTTTTGATCATTTATACTTTATACAGTATGCGTCAAAAGTATGGAATAAATTCAATAAAAACGAAACAATTATTTTTTGGGAAAAATCCTCGAACAGGTCGATTTTTAATTTAAAAAATACATATTTTAGCGTAAAGTGCGATTTTCAAATGTCATTTGTTTTCGAGTAATGGCGTCATCGATTTTTTTTAAATGGCAACACCGTATTTTTTTCCTTGATTCTGAAAGATCGTTTAATTCTCTATCAGACAGTTACTCGAAAACTTTCCTATGTAAGAGGGCAAAATTTTAGTACTGTCTGATAGAGAATTAAACGATCTTTCAGAATCAAGGAAAAAAATATGGTGTTGCCATAAAAAAAAATCGATGACGTCATTACTCGAAAACAAATGACATTTGAAAATCGCATTTTACGCTAAAATATGTATTTTTAAATTAAAAATCGACCTGTTCGAGGATTTTTCCCAAAAAATAATTGTTTCGTTTTTATTGAATTTATTCCATACTTTTGGCGCATACTGTATAACTTATATTGAAGTAATGACAGTAAAACCTCCCTAACACCATGTATATCACGCATTTTAGTGCGCATCAAATGCGATTTTACAACATCGTTACGCATTTTTAATAAAAAATTATGTCATTTGGCGTCAAATATGTAATTCTACTGCATTTACCTGTAGTACAGTATGTATTTGATACATTTTATAGTAAAACATGGTGTGAACAACACGTAAAATTACATCATTTTTATTAGTGTACCTGTAGTAGCCGTTGACAGACATTTTTGACAACGCGAAGCTTTTTCAACATTCAACGCCTTTCCCCCTCGATCTTTTATTGTCGGAACACCCCGTATAACGATGTCGGCCACCGAATACGGGAAAAATGCAGATGGTCCGCGCAGAATGCAAATCGCCTTGTATTTCCATGTTGGCATCTACTACGCCATTAAAAATCCCGCCGCGATGCAGTGCACGCTGCGATTAGGAAAATCTATCACGACTCTCCAGGTGCCTACACACAAGACGACAACGGTTCGGAATTACGTAACCTAACCTACGCACACTACGAGAATAAGTTAAAACCGTGTGTGTGTGTGTACGGAATCGAATCCGCCCATGATCGACAGATCGACACCTGCCATGGCTCACCTGTGACGAGAAAAACACAATTAGTGTAATTACAGGCCGCGCAACAACAATTCAATTAAACAAATAACACGCCGACCTGGAACTTTGCGACGTTCAGTTTCTACGCCGCGTGACATAATAAGTCGGCGTGAGAAAGATATGTTTATCAAAATGCAGTTCTGGTTTTCGCCCCGCTACGGGAAGGGGTCTAAAATGGTACCTTGAGGCACTGTTGTCTGACGAATTTCGCCAATACTTCCAGAATTGAACAAAATTAGCATCTGATTCAGTAAATCAACAACAGATCACCTGATAATAGTTTAAGCCTAAATAGGTATTAAAAATAGGATCAGGATATTTAACTGATTACCAAAATTATACATAATTATTGCCAAAATTGTCCGTATAATGGCCAAAAGGATAGAATGATAACCAAATTGCGCTCACTAAATTGAAATTAAACCTAACTATTTTATTCATATATTTCTTGTTGTAAAAATAATTGGAATCCGAAAAACTTTCTTTGAATTCAAAAAAGATGTTTTTTTGGCACATAAATATTTTGTGAGGTATAATAATATAATTCTTAACAAAGCAACATAAATAGCCTACCGGGAAAATTGTTAGAACCAAAAATCCGTCGAAAAATACTGTCGCCAGTATGCCATATACATGGAATGGTGCAAGAAACGCTGGCACACTTTTTAAAGTCATCCTAAGAGGATTCTCCTTCTTCATTGTAGTCGTATTATTCCATGGCGAAAGCAACCCTTTCAGCAAAACATGGCACTGACATTAGTAAATATAAAAACTTACGGCTTTTTTACAACAAAAAGAAAGAAATCATATTCCAAAACTCGTTCACAAGAAGAAATACTTAAATTTTTACTAAATGCTCCGGATGAGATCCATCTGATGATGAAGGTAAAATAATTTGATATAAATGTAGTAATTATTTTAGATAAAGCACAAAGAAACAATTCTGATTATTCATCTAACTAAAACAAAAACCAAAAGGCCTCGAGTATTTTTGATCATTTCAGAGTTTGAAGGAAAAATTATTTCACAAATATTTAGCTCTGACCACGACCGATTTTTCCCAACTGGTAAATGCCCAGTCCACTCAGTTGGAATCCATACTTTTGGAAATGTACCAAGCAAAATTGCCAACTATATACATTTACCAGAACCATACGGGACATTGTTTTCGTCGCATGTCCGCCACTCTCTTTACCAACGCAGGGGGCAGTAAAGAAAATTGAAAACGTCACGGAGGATGGAAAAGCGATACGATTGCAGAATCCTATGTTGACGATTTTAGGTAGAGGTCAAACTGAGAACATAATTATTACCAATGATAATTCTACTAAAGATTTACAAATTATTGACATAGATAAAAATCTTCAAACATTTTCAATAGAAACGTCTTCCACTTCATGAATTTTTGATTTTTAGGATGCGTCAGAGTGTATGTCCACGTTTAATACTTATATAACAAAATATGTAGATTTGTCGCGTGTTTCGCAGAAACAACCTTATTTAAGTCAGTGCATGAAAGCCCCTGATCCCTGGTCACTATGAAGAAAGCAGATGTATAAAGAGATGTATAAAGTTTGCATAAGGAGAAACGTCATTGTGGAAAAAATCCCTCAAGGATGTGTTTTGAAGCCACAATTTTGCACCTTACCTATTAGTAATATCATGAGTCACGAAATCTTACAAATTTCAGTAAACAATTAGTATAAAACATATTTTGCATTGTGAAATGAATCAAAAGTTGCATGTACTTGAAAAATTTTTATAAGTACTTACATACTCGCATAACACTAGCGGTGCGGTCAGGAGGTACTTACCTGAAAAAGAAACAAAGAATATACCTACTGACAATACAAACAAATGCAATGATAAAAGAGATACACACCTTCAAGTTTGAAGGCTATTCGATTAAACATTTGTATCTTATACGAAAAAGTTCTTTACTTTTATTTTTGTAAAGTTCACTTATTCAACGAAACTGAAGTCCGGCTTTGTGTAATTTATTGAATACCTCTGGAACGTTTTTATGCAACCTTATTTAGGTCAGTATACCTAATAAAAAATGTTTTATTTTAACATCCTGTATAACAGTCCATATTATAGCAATTGGTAGTTCAGAAATGATATTTATATTTGGCACTTTGAAATCGATACGTAACAACTGTAAAAGTTATCAGAAGTTTTCATAAAAAGTGTTTTACTTCAACACCCTGTATATATGTCAATATCAACATCCTCCCCTGCAATATTTTTGTTTAAATCACGGGTATTACCAGGTGATGTGTGTACCATTATTTATAAAACGCCCTGTATAGCTTTCATTTGGAGTATAATATCTTTTTTATTACTTCATTTATAAAAGAATATACAGGGTGCATCATATCAATGGCGACTTAAATTTCAAGGAGTGACGACTTGTCACATTTTATGAAAAAAAAAGTCCATCAATTTTTGTTATAAATTTTCCTCAAGAAAGCGAAACAGTTTTTAAATTCGCAATGTATTCCGGAAATTCAGCATCTGGTACACAAAGATTTATGAATTCAGGTAAGATAAATATACCTAACGATTATGAATGCAGCACCGAAAAAAAATAAGGTAATTTTTTAAAGCACTTTTTGTAAATAGCCGCTGAAAGATTAATTGGCAGTACCACATTCCTGGCAAGTTTTGTTAGACGTTTCGTCGGAGATCTTGGATAGCGTTCAAAATATGCACGTTGAGAATATAAAAAGACAAACGGGTCGAATTTTCTTTGTCTCTATCAATATCTCAGGAAATGAATCCTTCTCCGACTGGCTTACATAAAAAAATGATGAAAAATGTTGAAATATTGAAGTGACTGATATTTTTAAACAACGTAACAAGTTTTTCTAACGCTACTACTTTGAATTTTTCAAAGAAAAGAAATATTTCGGTCTCCTTTCATATTTCTTCTACATCAAATTAAAAAAATGTACATCTATACAGGTTGTTAGAGATTTGACAGCCATCAATGTAGAAAATAAACCAGTAACTAACAGCAACATTACAATAATTGTTTATAAAATTCAATGAACCCTTAACAAAGTAAACGTGAGAAAAAGAGAAAGAGTAAGAAAAGTTCATTGTATGTATAAGTATGCAAATCCGTTAGAAAATGTAGCGAAAGTATCTTAAAAAAATTATATGATCTTCACGGAAAAAAATTGTGGGAAATATTCATGCAATTGTAAATGGCACAACTGCAATGTATTGCCCCACTCACACCCAATTCGACTACTGTGGTACCGCGAAATGCTAAGATTGCCCCGATCGCCCCTACGCGATTCTAGTAAACAACCAAAATGCCGTGTATCGAGTCGGGACTGGAAATTGGGGAATCGACGAGAAGCGTTCGAGTCGTTCGAGAAAATAGATCTGGAGATACTAGAAAATACGTGGAATATTCGTTTGGTCTATAAAAGAAGAATAAACGGCCGAGTTAGTCAGTCTTGTATTACAGTCTTCAATTGGAGTGTTTAGAGCGATTTAGATAGCGATTAAAATTGAAATAGTGTTTAGTTGAACTGTAATTTGTAGCGTACAGAGTAGTTAATAAAGATAAGTGATTAATTAACGGATTGTTTTCTGGCAGTAGTAAAAGTCGGGTAGGAAACCCGTGACAGTATATTAATATAGACGCCAAATATATGTAGTAGTAAAATTTCCTCCGTTTCTGTAGCAAATAATGTGCAGTAGTATTTTAAAATTGTTCATACATAAACCATAATTATAAGATGTAATGCTCTGCGGATGTAGCAAAATGTGCGTTGCCTGAACCTATCTGTCCCGCGGGAAAATTCAAGACAAATAGAAACGTTCGATCTCGAAGTAGCAGGAACAAACTTCCTGCAAAATTCTCCTATATGCTCTATTTTATGTGTAAAAACTATAAGAACGACAAGAATACGTTTTTGTGTAATAATTTACGATATTGTTGAGCCTTATAGCCTTTCGATTTCTATGGGGATGGAACACTCAGAAGTTCACTACAAATCTTTGGAGGAAGTGGAAGCATCTATACTAGAACAGTTTCTAAGATGAACGTTTACTCGCTTTAGCAAAACCACATACGTTTTATTTTTTCTTTTGTCTATTTTTAAAACATACCATAACTAGTACCTACATTTTAGCATGCGAACAAGTGATATGAACAAGAACATAGTTATTTTCTAACGTTATAACAAATTATTACATTTTTTCATTACCGATATATTAATTTCTAATAGTATCTCTATCTGTTTCAGATGCGACATCCGAGATTGGAGGGGCTAATCCGACTATATGAAAAAATAACACGGCCAATTGTGGCCGAATTGATGCATTAGGCGTAACCAAATACACTCTTAACTATAACAATAACACAGTTATGATACTCGAGAGGGTAGCCGTCCGCAGGGGTGAGATAGTTATGATCGTCGGGGAGTCATTCTTGGGGTGCGTCACTCAAATATATTACATACCTCTCATCGGGAACATGGAAAAATATGCAAACAATCAATTAATAATACAGATGTTACTGTTCACGTCGACTGGTACTCGGCTGTTTGAAGAACAATATGACAACGAAATATAAAACTTTACTAAAGAAATTGACCCAAGCCAACATTATCTCACCCCCTACCATACTCGCAGAGAGTGTCAATCCTCTCCACGAATATAGCTGATCTATGGTCTACCGGCCGCGGGATTCGATCCCACAGTGGACTGACCACATCGATTTAAGTACTGACACCTTTAACCGCTCGACCACTAATCGACAAATCTATCCGAGAAAATCTAAAATGATTTACATTTCTATTTGATATACTTAATTTTCGAGCCTTGCAATAAGACAATTGTTACGAAAGTTGATCCTTTCTGTATTAAATAATTTGGGGTTAATTTTATTGTTTTCTTACGTGCAACAGAATCGATATATGGGCGGGCTCAGAAATACCAACAGCGGGTCTGCCCCCTCCCCCCACAGAGAACAACAAGGGCAGGTCAAAGAATATCAGCTAAAGCTAGGGATGTGTACTTTAATTCTGTTACTAGCATCACTTTGCATGCAGGGCAGGGTTGGGATTGCTATTACAATCGTAACAGATCTATTACAATTCATAGACTGTCATTACACTATTACGACAAACCAGAAATTGTGCTGTATCTATTACAAACTAAAAAAAACAGGTAAATTCTATTACACGTTTTCGTTTTTTTAATTTTAGTAATAAGGAGTACAGGCTTGCAGTTAAACATTGAGACGTGATTGACAAATAAACATTTTTTATGAGCCTCTGTAAATCTGTCATTAGTCAATGGTTTGCACCTTATTCTTTTAACTGTTGTCTATGGCCTGGGTCTGTGACTCGCATGTGTTTATGGATTGTAAGATTGTTCTTTGTTCTGCGGGTTTGTGTTGTGCTGTGGTCGCTGAAATGTTGAATTTGGTATCTGGCATTCTGTGTTCTGTGATTTTGGCTTTCTTTGGTTATAGTTTATTTAATTCATTTGATTAGCTGTGATAACATGATATAATTAAATCTTTAATATCTGTTGTGTCACGAAATATAGAAATGGATAGGTATTTTTTTTGCAGTAAAAAAAATCTATTACGAATCTATTACATTTTGCCTGCAGATGTCATTACAAATTTATTGCAGTTCTGTCCCAAGCCTGATGCAGGGTCATTATTGTCGGTGTTAGACTGAAGGTGCATACAGAACTATACCTGTTTTTGACTAAAAAGTTCACGTCTTTTCCCAATACGCAATAATATATAAAGTGATAAGGAATTTGACAACTATTTCCGGTATTTCCGCAACTAACCGAAAGTTAAAAATATTTCACCTACACCTGTTTCTGCTCATTCACACCTGTACAGCAATTTTCAAAGCTGTATCTCGCTTGTTTCTGTATATACTTTTAGTCTAAGGTCACCATGAACGACCACGTGAAGTGAACAACACAATATATTCTGTCTATAGCACCCCTCACAACTCCTGAATATTCCTGCATTATTTAGGTAAACACGTGCAAATGGAGCATAATCGCCCTGGTAGAATAACAGGGCGACCGCACTTTTACCGTCAACAATAACACTGTACCATCAATTGGTTGGTAAATACGATTAAATATTAGCCTTGGTGTAAACGACTCACGAATCCGACTCGAATAATTCGCTTAATTGTAAAATTTGCCCACATCACGCTAAATACGCGTTCTGTTGTTTTACACATAAATGTTTTTATGTAAGTAGCAAGTGTAATTAAATAATGCGACGATTAGGTGAATTATTCACGTGTCCCTGCTCTTCGATATTCCGCTTCGGACTTACGGAATAGTTTATTCAAATTAAGTCAAGATTTAGTTTGTTTTTTTTTTAATAAAAAAAACATGACTTTATCAAGGATATACAGGATGCATCTTAAAAAAGTAGAAATATTTTAATCAGCAGTAGGTACAGTTCACTGTGTAGAACACAATAGTTTTTTTTTTACAAAAAAATCAGAAATAAAAAAGTCAAATTTCAATTATTAAGTTTGGTGATTTCTCAACAGAAAATTTGTTGAGGACCACTTATCATACCAGAGTCATAATATATTGGATGTATTTCTACAGATTTGCCACTTGTACGACTTGTTGAAGAAATATTGAAATATGTTCATAAAAATCTTTGTGGTCACCTCCTTTCTTTGTCATTCCTATACCTCACAAAAAAGTATGTTTATGTATGTACATGAAATTGAATTCAAAACATAAATCAGATTCTCTACTCACAGTTGTATAGAATTTGACTACGCTCCAAATGATTTATCATAATGCTATCGCTATCAGTATCTGCATTCCATTTCAACTTTTTCACTGTTTGAATAATGCGCCATATTTTACTTAATTACACTGAATTTCAGCAAAAGTATTCATTAAATACAAGTGACACTTAAAAGAAAAACACTATCGGTGAAAATAATAAATCTCTAAAAACACATGCGTTAGGCATCGCCTTACCACAAATATTACATGTTTTATTTTCACTAGTACCTTGCCATGCAGTCCTTGCACCGGTATCGCTAGGGGACATTGTGCCTACTGCCCACCACCTGGCCCTTGACACATGTGCCTACGACACCACAACCTTGCGCAGAATCTTTAATAATCTGTGACTGCCGTCTTCGTGTACGACTGCGTTTTAGTGCGGATAGAATTATTTTGAATTTCTATATCTTTTACAAAAAAATCTACTTGTTAAAAAAACAAAATTTATGTGGCAATGGCCTTTTTACAATGCGATGAATTCAATAAGAGAATAATAAAAAATGTATAACTTCTGCAAATGTGCCAATCTTTTTAACAAACAAAATACATAACCTAATCAAGATATTATATTATCCTGTATTGTTTACAATTGCTTATGAATTATCTAAAGGCAGCATAGGCAGCAAAAATACAACATATAGTGTTCCATTTGGAATAACGAGGTTTACTATTACTTTTGGTATTTCAATTAGAAGCCGAAGTAAAAATATTTTCTTTAAACTACCAAAATTAATACATTTTAAATCAATTTTTACTAGTTTTGTTTATTTTTGACATTACTTTTTTCGTTTATTTAAGCTTCGGGTGCATGTGTAGAACTAGGACCCTCTTTCACTCGTATTAGCGTACCAGATCCACTTTGTATATTTTAATGATTTATTTCTACATAAAACGACCTCAGTAACCCCTCTAGAACCACATTGCGTCTATTTTGGGAACACTGTGTTCGTTAGGGGCAAAAATTACGATCCTATTCGAAAAAGTTAATACGTTTCCGTTTACAGCTACAAATTACAAAAGTACAATTATTATGTACAGAATGTTTCCCTTATATTTTACTCTTCTACACATGGAACTACTTTTTTTGAAACATGAAAAATATGGTTGCATATATACCAAACTTGTGTGAATTTTCATAAACGGCTAAATTTTGTATCAGATCAAGCAAAGTTGTCCAAATAATTATAAAAGGCATAATGCTTTTATTTGGTTATTTATTTTCAAATTTTCACATAATAAGATCAATATGGCGTTACCTAATGGGATGCGATAAGTTATAGAGGCGACTACGGAACGTCTCGGAAGACCACAATTATCCGAGGAACGGTTCCGACCGTAACAGTCGTATTACCAACAATAGGAGCCAAAATCAATATATGGGCGAGTCCAGAGATACCGATAGCGGGTCTGCCTCCACGGAGCCTAGCCCAACAACTAGGGCAGGTAAAAGAATCCCCGCTATTGTTAGGGATGTGCACTTTAATTGTGTTTCTGGCAGCGACCAGTTACCGAGGTCACGGCATAACAACCCGGAAAATCACGAAATATCATTAATGAATTAATTACAAACACAACTAAATTAGTGGAAAGATATACTCGGACTTTTTTCACGCCTACGTTACTGTTAGCTATGCTGATGGAGTAGGCGGATACGACTTAACACACTTAAATGACGTCACGGCGTTGTCGAGCCTTCTGATATGCGCATGCGGATATGCCAGGATGTGAAATTTCTGCGTTTATCCGAGCAAGAATGACTGCCTTACATGATGCAGGACATTGTAATCATCAGATAATGAACACGTTGAGCATTCCTAGATCATTTGTTGTACGAATAGTACACAGATATGAATTGAATACAGTGAAAAATAAACCACTCAGTAGACGTCCTCAAGTATCTAATGAAAGGGAGGATCGGTATTTGGTGCAAACTTTCAGGGCCCACTTTCAAGGTACGATTCGCCGTGTTATATCGACACCTACTATTCGAAGACGACTTCACAAGTCAAATTTACGTGCTAGAAGACCATTACAGCTCCCCATTCTACTTCCAAGGTATTGTGCTGCCCGTCTTCAGTGGACATGAGAGCATAGGGGTTGGCTTTCACGCCAGTGACGGTGGGTCTTATTTACAGACGAAACCAGAATTTGGCTGGTTACTGATGACAATCGACAGAGTCTGGAGAGAACCAGGTCGTCAACAGCGACTTCATCTTCCTCGTGAAGTTTCTCCGTATGAAGAGGGTACCGTAATGTTTTGGGGTGGAATAATGTTCAACCGCCGCACCTCATTAATTCGCATACCACAGAATATGACCAGTCAAATTTAAATCGAATAAGTTATTATGCCCATTATCTACCTCCTACGTAATGAATTAGGTGAAAATTTTGCGTTTATGGACGACAACGCTCGACCGCAAGAATAATTCAAGAGACACTTGAAGCAGGACATATCAATAGATTAGATTGATCAGCCAACTCTCCTGACATGAATCATATTGAAAACGTGGGATTTCGTTGCTAGAGCCATTCATAATCATATTTCTCCACCTCAGACTGCAGATAAATTAGTGGTGGCGGTAAAAGAGGAATGGGACAATATTCCACAAAAGATCGTTAACCGCTTGATTATCTCAATGCACAGACGTGTCAATATGCTATTGGAACGTGGTCGAGGTCATACCGACTAATAGTGAGGTAGAGAACTACCCAGTTTATCTAACATATTCTTTTAACAAAAAAAGAGCAGAAAACAATATACTTGTATATATGTATTGGGTTTTTCTGCCAAAAAGATTTCTTTAACAAGAATGGGGGGTTCAAGAATGTTGACGTTGTGTGTATAAGAAGAGAACATTAGCTGATAAAGTAAATATTGTATTTCCATCGACGATCGACCATATCGACAGTTATGTGTGAGCTCCGAGAGGGACCGTAACCGATCGAGAGTAACCACCAGTATAATAAAGTTCCCTTTTACTCATTTGTATGCAACAAATTTGAACAAGAAAGAAAATTGCCAGACTCACAAGACTGTACACGACACAAGCTTGCCGGATCGAGCAAGAACAAGATTTTAAAGAAACTCTTGTCTTATTTTTTGAAGAGAATACAAGACATTTTCAAATATTTCTTGTCTCAGCCAACACCAGCTGTGATCACATTTTAATTTGTTTGCCGTTCCGATTGAACACAGGTAGACGGGTACGCCGTACACCAGTACAATTCCACTTCCTCACACCGACGAGTATTCTCATTAATGCTGAATGCGGGCCGTCCATCCGACACCTTCACGGCCGTCTCCTGAAAATTGGCAAGGCACGTCGGACCGTAATTTACGGCCGCTGCCCCGGCCGGGCGAATATTAATTTACGCCAGTCCATAAAATCCAACAAGCCAACCGCACCGTCGTGTAAAAACAGCCATAATCGTGAACAGCTAACAACGGCTGATAAATAATCAGCCTGGTTAGGTCCAAACCGGTCTTTCGTCGCCGCGACCGGCCTCCGCGGGCCCGACTGGTTCCTCGCGGCCGCATTTTCGACACCCGGACGCGTATCGACATCGCCGAGACGGGCTCAAGTCTAGTCGTTGCCCTGTTACGTCTGGAGCACCCCAGGGTTCCAATCTGGGTCCCATTCTCTTTTCTGTCTTTATTAACGACATTGCTACGTTTCTTAGTCTCCCTAAATTAATACACGCAGCATGCAGACGACCATTCGTTTCGATATCAAGTGTCGGCAACTGCGCCCGTCTTTAGGTTAGTTAAATACGGTAGTGTTTATAAATACAGAGTGTCCAGGAAATGGTGAGATATTAAACATACATATCTCTTCTTCCATTTGAATTATTAGCTATTATAAAAGCGCTGATAAGGTTTTTATTTCAACTTTAAAGGCCTTCAACTCGTTGAGCTGGGATTTCCTAGGAAGCGTGACGGAGACGGTACGGAACTAAAATAGAAATTTAAAAGCACGCGATATTTATTTAATTAAGGTCAACCTTTGACACTTAAGTGAATATTATTCTAGGCTAACAATAAAGTGTCAAACCATGCGATATTCGCATAGGTTTTTACGACAAAGTAAGTTCTAGTGATATAAATAAGATTGCATAAACAAAATTCGAGTTGTTTTTATTTGAATCCAGATGCCGGTCGTTGACCGCACTACACAGGTGGCCTATAGGCGTTCTAGAGTGATTATAGATGTGTTTAAGGATTGCCAAACGTATGTTAGACAATGGTCTTTTCCCATATGACAACACTGGCGTTCATATTTTGATCTCATTAGAAATGTGGTAGTTGGCGACTTGGTAAATGTAACTGCGCATCCGGGATCCAGCGCCTTCCCTGACCAGACAACAACAATCGAAGCATTTTATCGTAATTTCGTTTGTTTTCGTGAATAAATTATCGCCGGACATGAGGTATTATAGGCATTAATGATTCCGTTGGGCTTTACAAGATGAATCAGGCAGATAATCGGGAGTAACGGACGCTGACGTGTAGACGGTCTCGTTTGGAACACGACACGACGAGTAGCTTTTGTTTCCTTTCAACATTGTTGCGTTTAATAATTATGTATACATTTTTTTTTTTCAATAATAAATAAATAGCCTTTCAAATTCACATATTTAGAAGATTTTGACTCATTTCTAGGTACAATCTATCGCAATAATAATGACACTATTTAAAATAAATTTTACGACTTATTTCCAATTGCTGACGAATTTGTATACGGTAATTTGAAGAGAGCATGTCCAATATTTTGTACGTATCAATTGTTACATTCATGACGATGATCCTAAAGTATACCTCAGTTTACAGGGTGTCCCAAAATTAATGCAACATAAAGGAAGCGAACTGCGGAGGCTTACCAAGGGTGCTTCCAATCGTGGGAGCAACGTTAGAATCGTTGTGTAGACTTAGAGGGAGACTATTGTGAAGGTCGATAATAAAATTTTGGCGAAATTTAATTTGCTTGTTTTTTCATTGATGAACGTTTTATTTTCGACATACAGTATGTGAAAGGTGGCCGACGACTGTTTCTAATTAGTATTTACCAAACACGTAAGGATAAATTAATGAAATTTGGACAATCCCATAACTTCCCGAAACTAAACACATTTTACTTTTTTTTCACTGTTCGCCATTGCTTGTCTTCAGATATAATTTCCCAAGTTTATGTATATATGTTAAAAATCACCCTGTACATATGACTATTTAAACTATCGATTCTACTACCTTGTTTATGTTAAAAAGGTATACCTTGTTGCAATCATTAGGAATAAACGTGTTCAAGTTAATCCTATTTGAGATATTCAATGTACTTTTTTTTTCCTGTTTTAGCTAGGTATTTTAAGCTAATATAAATCAAATCTCCTACAGTTCCTATCAATGAAGTCATATGTATGTTCTCTGATACCAAACATCTAGGTATGCTAATGAACAATTCCACAGACAAAGCTCTATTCAATAATTATCTAAAGAAAATAATCTAATTTACTCACTCTATAAAAATCTAACTTCACTTTTTTGGCAGTGGGAACACGACAAATTCAACCACAATAGATGAGATCTGACCTATTTCTGCATTTTTAGGATTGCTTCTTCAGGTGGTCTCCTTTAAGTTGAATCAAATATCTAACTATAAAAATTATTATAAAAATTAATATTATTAGAAGTTAAATATCGACAATGACAAAAAAGTGACATCCTGTCAATGAATTAAATATGACAATACCTACTTGAAAAATGTTCACCTTTTATGTAAAAGTTTTTATATATTTTTAGGTATTAATAATATTGTGTGAAATTATTAATACCTAAAAATATATAAAAATTCAATGTACTGTTTTGGTTTCAGGCAAAGTAACTTTTCCGCTGAAAATACAGCACTATGTTACTTGAAATGATAAATTATGACAATGTGTAAAATTTCAAGATTTAATGAACCTGTTACCTTTGGATTCTGGTTTCATCAAAGCGGCAATTTTCTTGAAATTCTGCATAGTAAAAATAAAATTGCGTACAAAAATTCACTTAAGGGTTCATTTAGACGGGTTATTTTCATTCAATGAAGACCTTTATCTATCAAAACAAAATTACAACGCTTCATACTTTGCTACTATTAACACCTCACAAGTGGCAAAAACCAAACGAGTTGGTTCTTCTGTTCGTCTTAGCAGGATGTAGCTTGAAATCTGTCAAAAAAAAAATCCCCGCGAGACCGTCTCTTCTCTGATGCACTTCCTTTTTTGTTTTGTTCCGGATTTGTGGAGCCCGATGATGAAGTAAATTGATGGTTTTTGTTTGTGTTAGGCTTTAAACAATGCGTGACAAAACGGTGGTATTACAAGGCACCGTTTGCAGTCGTGCATGGACGATTCGAGGTACTCCGTAAAAAGCAATTTAATTTAAAATGTAATACTTCGGAGAAGAAGCTGAAAAAAGGTGTTATTATTATGTACTTATTATGTGTTTCGACTACGGACCAACGCAGTTTTGGGTTCGAAACGAGCAGCCGGATCTTAACCTTCGTGACGTCAATGTCCTTCGTTATTACATAGGTACTTTCAAGGAGGCAAATCCCAATACATTCTGAACAAGAACTGAATACGTTAGAGACTTTATCAATGCGCAAGCGCATCTTTGAATTAGATTAAGATATTTTAACTCAGCGATCTATTAACAACATTCCTACAAAAATAAATTAGGGTTCTATGTTTCATTGTATTTTTTGGTACATTAGAAACTCTTTCAAATCCTCGACAATTAAATTTTGAAAATGCATATCTTTGATTTGTAGGCTTTCGTCAACGGTTTGGCTGTTTCTGGGCTGGCTACCGACGACGTAGCTAGTAAACCAATGCATATCTTTTATTGCTATACAGAAAAGTGGGGTACTAATGACAGTAGGCATTAAAATATATCATTTTACAAAATATTGCTATAATAAATGTTTTTAATACCCGAAACAATCGAGTTTAAAGTAATTGCAAATTTTGCCGACTCTGTGTAACCCTGACCTACCATAATAAGTCTATAAACTATTTCACAATACGCCATCGAAGTCTCACGCTTCGTTTATAACCTTAACCTTAAATAACAACGTAATACGCACATAAACGAATCGTGGTATTTTTATTATTTTTAGTATTTTCTAGCGTGTGCTTAGTATAATTTTGTGTTACACGTAATTTGATGAGATAGTGACCCAAATGTATTAATAATTATGACCTCTATATGTTACCAGTGTAATCAAAATTGGCTGGCTCTGTTCCACGAAATCTTTTAGTATCGATGCTAATTCTTCTACGCTTCTATGCTCTTGTATTTTCTTTCACAGCAAGACTCCATAAATATTCCCAACGTGTATTTGTGACATTTCTTGGAATTTTTTCTTGAATTAGCGCATTAATAGTTTGAAAATTAGTATTTCCAAAACGTGCCATTTTGAAATTTATTTGAAATATGAAGCTGTCAAACTTAAACAATCTTGGTGTCATAGTTGAAAACATTCTTGAATGATGGCTATCAGTTAAATCTTTGGGTGGTTTGACATGACAAAAAAATAACAATAGTACATTATACTATAAGGGAGAGAAATGCGTTATTTTGGCAGAGGTGCAATTTGAAGGCCGAGGGCGAAGCCCGAGAGCTACAATGCACCGAGGAAAAAATAGCATCTCTCCCGAATGATATATACTAGTTTTTCCACGGTCTCATTAACTTAAAAACACATATTTTGTCACTATGAAGTAAGTAGCATCAGAATTATTGTATTCGGATTTGAGCATTTATTTAGTAGTCGTTGAGTTATTGTCATAACTACAAAATAAACAAACAAAAAGAATTGTCAAATTAAGGTGCTAGTTTGGTTTAGTTTAAAGTTTGTTTAGTGCACAATGAATAATTGTGAGTCAGAAGAGATTGTGGAGGCTGCAAATATTGCAATAAGCAATTTGCTGCCTACGTAGTCAAGATCTTTATACGATATAGCTTACAATCGGTTCAAAAAGTGGTGCGCCGAGAAAAATGTTCAAGTATACAGCGAGAATGTTTTGTTGGCATACTTCAGTGAAAATGCAAAGAATTACAAGTCTTCCACATTATGGGCGCAATATTCTATGGTTAAGTCATGCTTGATAATTTACGACAACATAGATATAAGCAAATTCCCCAAGCTGATAGCATTTTTGAAAAGAACCGGTGACGGATATCAAGCGAAAAAATCGAACATATTGACAAAGGGTGAAATCCACCGTTTTCTATCAAGTGCAGATGACAAAGAATTCTTAATGATTAAGGTAAGATTACTTTTGTTGTTAGGTATTTCAATTATTAAGTATTTTGATTTTTTATAGGTTGGATTAATTCTAGGGATTGCCGGAGCTTGTCGAACTGATGAACTAGTCAATTTAACTGTAGATGAAATTGAGGATGTAGGCTCTTCCTTGATTGTAAAAATTCCAAACACTAAGACAAAGATTCCACGAACCTTTCTGGTTACCGATGTGGGAAATATGCTTGTTTCGAAAATACCTGTCCCTTCGTCCTCCCCACGTCAAGCATAAGCGCCTTTTTTGTACTACAAAGCAGGAAAATGTAGTTCGCAGCCAGTTGGCAAGAATACCATGGGAGAAATTCCGAGTGTAGTAGCTTCGTATTTAAAATTACCTGATGCTGCATGTTATACTGGTCACTGCTTACGAAGATCTTCAGCGACATTATTGGCAGATGCTGGTGTGGATATCACGACAATAAAGCGTCATGCTGGTTGAAAATCAACGACAGTCGCTGAGGGTTATGTCGAGAACTCCATTGAAAATAAGATCAAAATTGCTAATCAGATTTTAGTAGGTACCACTACTAGCGCAATCACAAAACCTGTAAATGTAAGCGAAAGTAATATTCCCTCTAATATTAATTTCGAAAATTGTACAAATGTAACATTTAATTTAAATGTCAATAAATAATTTCAATGTTATCTTTTTTTTTACACGAAAACCGTTCTCCATAATGTAAACTCCCTTGGGAGCATTATACTCCCTTGGGAATAATCGACTACTTCTGTTTTAATTTTGGTGTCATAGAAACTGATTTCTACTCCCGACCGTGGAAAAATATTATTTTCATATTATTAATACTTTTGTATTTTTATGTTTTGGATGCCCCAAATCCTACTGCATGTTACGCCTATGGCACGATCCGTCAAAACCAACGCTAGAAATAGAGACGTCCTTTATCTGGAACCGGGGAAGTGATTCTATGGGCTATTAATTAAAAGAAATAAAACCATTCCGACGATAACAAAGTGAAATTAACCTTCAGTTCGGCACAAAAGAGCCTCTTTTTCTTATCAGTCCGAGATTTCTCCATTTTTATTACAACCAAACGGGGAAGTGCGAGGAAGGGCGCAGCCATTCTATTCAAATGAGCGCGAACCTAGCCTAAACGCGCGCTAATTATAGAAACAATAAAAGCACTGGTGAAACCTATCCGAACATCTGCTGGCGTGTGTTACGCGAGTCCATAAAAAAGGCGATATTACTTTACGACGTTGAAACTTAATTTTATGGCCGTCGCCGCCGAAACGAGGGCTCGTAGAGGACTTCAAACGTCTAATTAAATATCACTGCCCGAACGGATCAGCCCCGGCATCACCCGAGATTGGGCGGTGATGAATTGGCGGTTTTCGGCCGTAATTAAAATTTCCCTCGGACGTACAGGGCCTCGTCTTCAATCAGTTCAGAGAGACCACTGTATTAAGAAGGTTTAATACGTCTGTTTTCCTTGGATTAAAGACCTTTTAAGACTTTAGAGGATTTATATTAATAATAATAATAATATCTCTACCTCTCATTCTAATCACGAAGGTGAGCCCAGAAGTCGAAGACTTGTGTGGGAGAGGGGGCGGCATATTATTAAGCAGGCCGCATTGACGCCCAGGAACGACTTACGTTGGTACAGCCTAACCACCATTCAGTGCAGGAATGGGGGAAACCTATCGGTATCAATCTCTCACATTGACCCAAGCTAACATTCTTCCACCCTACCATACCCGCTGAGGGTGGCAGGCCTCCACGAATATAGCTGATATACGGTCTATCGGCTGCGGGGCTCGAATCCACACCGGTCTAGCCACACCGATTCAAGTACTGCCGCCTTAAACCGCGCAACCACTGACCAACCCGATTAGAATTCATAATAGCACGCTTTGATTTTATAGTATTTTATTTAAAATTATTATTAACATTTATCTCAAGAGCAGTCTGGCGTCTGCGTTTTAGCAGTCGTTTTCAAAATTCTAAAGCGAAAAGTACTTACAAAAATGGATCCAAAAACATTTGTAGCATTGCCTTTGATAGAAGGTGACCTGATTGTTCATATAAGACAAAATTCCCGAACCATTTAAATCTAGAAGCCGAGAAATAATATTACAAAATACCAATTCAAATTATTTTGCTTTTATTTCTATTTTGATGGCATTACTCTAGATATTTTTTAAACAATATATGCACAAATAAGGTTACTTTTATATTATTGCGCTTACATTAAATAATATTGTGTATCGCTTCACAGTGGTAATATCACCCTCCGCATTGGCCAGTAATGTTGCCGTAGAACTCCTCATTCCATGACCGCTAAAACTTTCTGGATCAGGAGCCCAAGAAATGCAGCCACTTTTAAAAACGTTTTAGAAATTGTGTTGATGCCTACGTGTTGTGTACTGCATTTTCCAGCCACATCTCCCACGGGCATTTTTAGATCGCAGATTGACGTATTGTCGATACATTTCATAACATTGGAAAAATCTTTTTGCATGATCGTGAAAGTTCTTGAAATATTTGTTTTCGTATCCGGAATGAGTATGTATAAGTAATTGCCTTTGTCTTGGACAAGAGTGATATACAAAAAGATTCATTCATTGCATCGACAAGCATCTGCGACTCCCATGATCGTTGCAACCTGTACAGAGTTCAAAATAAAACGCTCAATGTATAAATTGAAATATTCGTATATTTTCTACTTAACTTGTAGATATTCCTTATCCGGTGTTTTTTTCAAAAATTCTTCGGTTTGGTTTCTCTCCAGTATCTTTGCCTTCTTTGGTTTATAATTCCTTGATTTTACTTTCAAATATGAAGTAAGATTTTAGCATGGAATATTTTGTCCACATCGAAGAGACAGCAAACCGTTTCTCCACATTGAAAAAGTAGGATAGTAGCACCTCTTCTGTAATTGCTCCTTTTCTTTATGTTTCAGAGAAAATGGTACCCATTTTGAACAATTTCTTTAGTTTTAATTTTATTTTATACTTTTATTGTTAACTGTCAAATTTTAAAGACAAAGCCTACTACTGACTTGATTTTCTCTAATAGACACTATTAAAATCTTGTTTTAATTAATGCAATTTTTTCATGAAAACCTTAGTTTCTTAAAATGAAATATATTATTCTTTTTAAATTCGATCAATGGAAAACAAGTTTGGTATATTTTTAGGGATGAGTCACCCTCAATGAACACCTTGTAGTGTTACTTCAACAGTCAAAGAAGACCAATAATAAAAGGTGCGAAATTTGGTTATTTGAAGTAATTCGGAGAAATATTAATTTTTCTCTAAATATTTGGTTTGGTTTGCAATATTTTGCGACCCTCTACGTGCACTTGCTCTGTGTCGGTTCTTATACGGAACACTCTGTATATTCTCGATTCACGATGCGTACTCCGTAAGGAATTCATGAATAGAGTATAGAGACTTGTTCGTCAAAACTTATATACATAAACATGAAATTCGCACAAATCGTGAGTACACGCATAGACTGTAGCTTTAGAAACTCTTAAAATTCTACATAAGGTGTTAGATATAACATCGCCGTTATTTTTTAACAGTTACGGGGTGATACATACTACACAAATTTAAGGTTATGAAATATAACATTTAACCTTGAAATAACGTAAACGTTATTATGATCAAAATGGGATACATACTTGGGCTGATTATGGGGACCCTCGGTACGCCAAAGATCGATGCTACGCCACCTACCTCCGGTAAAATGCAGGGGTACCCGACAGCCTGTCAAAACTGTAAAACGGAGAAACGAGGCCCGGCCAGCAGGTAGAGATCCCAGAACGAAGGTCAGCCTCGACAATGGCCAGGTCAGAAAACAGGAATTTATACCAGTCGTTAATATTCGACCAACGACGGATTGTAAATAGACGTTTTCTTCTCTAGAAATGCCATAAAAATTCTGTTTACTCTTTTATTGTTGTTTGGGTCTGGGCAGCATTGTTACCGAAAAGCTCTGGGTATGTTCCAGAAACACCTACGGTTGGGATGTTTTGAAATGGTCGTTGTCTTATTGTTGATTCCTAAAAAAAGTCACCCTTTCACATCCCTTTGACACAATTTGACATTCCACAAGGTTTGGTCAAAAGCCAATTCCTATATCGTCAGTTATGGGTATTTGTTTAGTAAACAATACTGTTTTGTATAGTTCTCAATAAACATATATTTCAAAATTTAATTATTATTCAAATTATAGTTTTTAAGATATTATTTATAGCTGTTTTTGTGAACTTTATTGATCAATAAATTTTAAAAGTCGTCCTTCAATTTATTTCTTGTAAAGCAAAAATTGTGGTTTAATTCATTGCCTTCCATAAATCGGCCATTAAACGGAAGAATTAGAACGTTTATTGATCAATTTCAACGATATTTATATACCAATTTTTCATAATTTAATGGTTATGCTCCAACCTAAATGCATAATGCTATGATGTCGATGTATTTTAGTTATATTGTCATTAAAATATTCGTTTTTACTGTAATTATGAAAACTATTATTATTTTCATATTTGTGATTTTAATATACCCACAGATATATTCATCATGAGATTTGCCTCGATCGTTTTACAACGATAGTAGACGATAACCTAGAAAACTTGAGATGTTCTCAATGCTTTGATTGTGTATATTTGAGCAAAATTAGACACCAATGTGAGTCAGTTTAGTTGAGATTTCATATAGAGACAAAAACTTGGAAGTGATTTTATGTGAATAATGATTTATTTTAGTAATCGTAGTTTTAAAGTATATGGGGGTTCATCATAAATATTAAAATGGGGGTACGATGACTGGAATTCAAAATTAGACACTTTTATTACGTTAATTATGTAAAGCCTTTTTATGCTGTTACATTGGTAGTGCCAACAGCAGCTCATTTAGTGGGTTATCGTTTAGATAAATCTGCAAAACAGTTTACATATTTTATTATTTCACACGTCAAGTGCAGTACTTTTTGTATGAGTTGCATACAATTTTTTTTACGTTCACGCAAAAACCAAAAAATGTTTTGTAATTCAGTTGATATTCAAAGGAAACTAATTTTATTTTTAATAAATTGCATTTTATACTAATTTCGTAATTCAGTATATACCATAATAAACTTTCAGCTTCAATATGTAAAAAACGGAAATTTTGTAAATTGTAAATGATTTATGGAGAAAAACAATGAAATGAGATTTGCTTCGGCAAAAAAATTATTTCCAATAAATTTTCGCTGCACTTGTGGTTTAAAATTTCAGCATCTATTGTAAGAACTGGACCATAGGCGCGGCTAGGGGGGACTAGGAAGGCTAAAAACTCCAAAAATTAAGTGCCCATAAAATAAATGATTTCCTCCGAATTTCATTTTAATGGTATTATCTATATACAGCGTGTTTCACCTTGAACATCGTCATCGATAAATGGAAAAAATACATTTTCACAAGGTGATTCTCAAAATTCAGTCATACAATCTATGTTTAAAAATTATTTTCACGCCTCACCACTTCCGATTATACTGGAAGTCAACTTGCTTATTTTAAATGAAACACCTTGTATATTATTGCATTTTTGCAATCTGATTTTACATTAAATTTTCAGTCAATTTTGCATACAATCATCCATACCAAAATTCAGCTGTGTTCGAGTGATTTTAAGTTTTAAGAAAAACATTACTACATCTGAAAATGATCGCAAATGTCTAAGAAACATACAAAACCACCAACAATTTACTAAGTCACCAATTTCGGTTTTTTTTTCAGATACAACACCCAGTATAATATTCAAGGAATCAAATTTATCTGTCCTGCTATTCCAATGTGGAGAAACGGTTTGCTGCCTCGTCGATCTGGACAAAATATTCCATGCTAAAATCAATGTTGAAAGTGCATAAAGGTATTTATATTTCGAAGTATGGTAAACTTCCTTCAGATTTGAAAGTAGAGTCAAGAAATTGCAAAGATACCTACTGGAGAGAAACCAAATCGAAGAATTTTAAAAACAAAGCACCGGAAGCATTAGGGTAGAAAATACACGATTTTGAACTTTTCACAGGTTACAACGAACATTTCAGGTGCCTGTCGATGCAATGAATGAACCTTTTTGGATATCACTCTTGTCCAAGACAAAGGCAATTACCTATGCATACTCATTTCGGATACGAAAACAAATATTTCAAGAAGTTTCACGATCACGGAAGAAGCTTCTTCAGGGAATGGCTGTGGGAAATCGACTACGGCAGCGGAAAGTTATATAGACTGTGGTTATATTGAAGATTCGCGGTCCAGCAAGATAGCAGTTTCTAAAAAACTCCAGGTCCTATTTGGCAAAGTTATGGGCCCCTCCGATCCTCCAGAAACTGCTTATCGAGTGAATTTAAATAATCCCGGTCAAAATGACAAGATCGGTTTTGAGATAAATATTAACGTTAACAATAATAATTCTGAATAAAATGCTATAAAATCGAAGCGTGGTATTATGAATTCTAATCCACAAGTGTGTTAAAAGGCCTTTAATCCACGGAAAAAGTTTTAAATCTTCTTAATATAGTGATTGCGGATAAAATTGTTTAGGATGATATTTCGCATGACAAGTACATCCAGTATATGCTATGTCTGTCTGTCAAACAACAAAATTTAAAACCTATATCAACGTCAGCCCCCAAAAATTAAATAGCAGTCGCGCCTATGCGGACCGGAATGAATCGTTCCAACGATATTTTTCCGTTAAACTAGATAACTCGACGCGTATTCCGATTAAATTCATTACAGACCGCAAAACGGCGGCCCGTGAAATTCCGGAAACCGATAAAAAAGTCCTTGTCCCCGAAGGTCCCCCGATTTCGGTCGATCGCACTTGTTTACGGTTAGGTGGAGGAAGAAGCCGTGAGAAAGGACCGGGACGCCCAGAGATGTCATCACAAAGCCACGACGACACAAAGCCCCTGCGATTCCCCACCTGTGCTTTTTTTTGTCTTCTATTATAGCCGACCCGGCTTACCTACACCCCCTGTGTCAATACAAGTAATCTGATTTCAACGGGTCTCGGCCCCGCGATTGTGTGTCAATTTGCCCTCGAAACCGAGAACCGGATGGCATTACTGGAAATTGTGCGACAATGAGGGCTTTTTAACGAGTTCATTGAAGCGGTGTCGATTTACACAAAAAAGGATCCATAATAGTGAAATAATCAAGACCCTCAATGAGAACAACTTACTACACCATATTGGCACCGTTTAAAGGTATTATAATAAGATCACTTTCACTTTCCATCTCGCCTCTAAAGTTTTCCTTCTGCCAACGCACTATCCCTTGCCAACCAACTCAACATTGATCGCTGACTGGATATTTATTTAGAAGATGTAATCACCTAATTCAAATCAATCTACCGCATTGTGTGAACATTTGGTGGATTAACAGTGTTTGAGGAAAAAAAAAGTATTACCTAATACCTAATAATAATAAAAAAAAACATTCATTTGTCTTTCACTAGTCACAAGAGCAAGTCAAAATGTTCTAAACAGTAAACAAGTTCAAGAAAAACTGATGAATTCGGCGACGTGATCCCGTGCGTCTCCTGTGATTGGTCGAAATGTTTGAAATAGAGCAAATAGAGGGGCAAATTGGGACTATTTGGCGCTCAATTCCAAGTAGACAAACAGGATTAAACTAGAATATATTTATATTTAAAGATATTTATTTCTATTTAAACGTATTAAAATGTGTTATAAAGTAAATATTCGTATTTAAAAGTATTATTCATTGTATTTACGTATTTATTCGTATTTTCTAAATACATTTTTTAGATTTGTACACCTATTTATGGAGACCTTCCCCTCGGATTTTTGTTTCACTATTTATGTAATGAAATGTGAATGATTTATTTTGATCGGTTAGAGTTGTGCAATTTCCATATTAAATGTGGAATATTGTTGTTGAAACTTAATATATTAATCGCACAATTTAAAAAAGTAATCTATTGCATTAATTACATATTACAATAAGTAGGTACTGTAGGAAAATATTTAAATTTGGCAACGTCGAGTCAGACCGACAGCGAGTTAAACTGCCGCGATATTCCGGTCAGTTTGAAAATATTTTTTTCGGCGTAAATATACATTTAAATATTTTTTAATCGCGTATTCGTATTATATTAACAACATTATGACTGAATCACCCTGTATACACAGGATCACAAGTTCCAGTATGGCCATGAGCGCACTCGTCATCGTATGACATGCCATTGCAATAAAACGAAAGCCCAACATTTCCTCTCGTCTCTCGCATAACGAGTCCTGTCGTTAACAGCTAAACATCTTGTTCGAAAACACACGGGATTGCGCCGATGGCGCGTCAGTCATTACCGAACTGTTGTAACAACAAAAAGAACCGGCTAAGTATACGTCAATCATACAATTTTAGCCGGTCACGAGTGCGGAGCGCTGGCCGGTAACGTATCA
This sequence comes from Monochamus alternatus, assembly GCA_037114965.1. Classification (NCBI taxonomy): domain Eukaryota; kingdom Metazoa; phylum Arthropoda; class Insecta; order Coleoptera; family Cerambycidae; genus Monochamus; species Monochamus alternatus. Next base: position 2,843,684 of record CM073426.1, on the reverse strand, counting down.
TTAAACGCTGGTTTGCGGACGGAGGTTCTCATGGGCCGGCTTGTCACCGCCGTACGCATCGATTATCAAAAGATTACGGTCCGTGTAAACAGCCGAGAGTGACCAACGGCCGAGGCAGGACCGAATACGAGGTGTGGCAATTAAGTTCCAGAAATTTGTCGATGAAAAAACAAGCAAATTAAATTTCGCCAAAATTTTATTATCGACCTCCACAATAATCTCCCTCTAACTCTCTACACAACGATTCCAACGTTGCTCCCACGAAGCACCCTTGGTAATCCTCCGCAGTTAACCCGTTCAGCACCACGGTTACGGCTTCTTTGACCTCCTGTACGCCACCATGATGAGTTCCCTTGAGGTGCGACTTTATCTTGGGGAATAAACAATCGCAGGAGGCAATATCGGGGCTATAGGGTGGGTGCGGCAACGTTGGAATGCTCTTTTGTTGCCAGAAACTCTTGCACAATGAACGAGGAATGGGCAGGCGCGTTGTCGTGGTGCAATATCCAGCCGGGTGAGAACTTATGGCACCATCTTTGCGCAAATATTTCGCATATTCAAATTTTCGTGTAACATCTTGCGAACGGTTTCTTTGTTGACATTTAACTTGTCAGACAACGCACGAATGCTTAGGCGCCGGTCAGACGTGATCAGTGCACGCAAAACTGTCAACATTCGCGTCAGTACAAGAGGTGACAGGAGCTTCTTCACGTCCTTCCATGTTCACGAACGATGCAATGTTGCCAGGTTCCGGAACTTAATTGCCACACCTAGTACAATTGATATGGCAGCGCAACTGGTTTTGTGTTGCCATAGTGTCCCAGCACTTACAAGTGTTACCTTGAAGTCAAATAAATGTCTTTCCTACATTACTTTACACATACGATCAAGTTCTATCACGCCAAGTAGACAAAGAATCATTAATTTGACCATTTAAAGACTTCCCTTGGACCGAAGACGTGCTATTTCAATACAGCAAACTCAATCTCACCCCACAACACGTACGGACCGTCAGACTGCGGATTATACTCGGAAGGGGTATTGTCGCGGCCGGAAGTGGTTCTCGGAACATCCCCCATGGCCGTGTGTCACCTCAGACGTGCCCTAGGTTCGAATTGACTTCATCAGCGGTGCATGTCCAGCATCCTAATGTCCGGCTCTACACACGAAACCATTGTTTACTTCAATCCGGACAGCAGATCGGTTTCTGATTTGCCGGACAACCGGGGACAGGAGGGCGTTATGCCCCTCATTGAAAATCCCACCGCTGCGTGGAATTACAACTAAATCACGCGCCGCTACGACGTTCATATTTAGGAATTTATTGGCCTTGCTCTTGGAATTTCAATTCCAGCTTCAAATCCGAGTCTACAGAAAAAGAATTGACAGATATATTAGCGTATGGGTGTGCCAATTCGCTAATGCTGATATATGTTTATAGCATAAGATAAATTAGAGGGAGATGGTGAATAAAATTTAAAACGCTTGTAATTATTTTTAAACTTATTTGTATTTAATGAAAGAAAATCGGTTTTTACAAGGGAGAAAAGAAGAAAGTATTAGATTTTAGCTCGAGGCTGTTATTTTTACCCGTGTATAATACATTATTTTTTTTGTGACGGAAAAAACGACGATTTAATATTGAAAAAACATATTACAATATTAGTCAGAAAAATTTTGAAGTTTTAAACTGATAGGCTGTTACTAATAGCGACATTGGACCTGCGTTGCTAGGGAAACTCATCAAATATCTGTCAATTTAATTCTGTGATTGGGTTTAAAAAAATGTGAACTTAAGTTATTAGTTATTTTGAATATTCAAAGTTCAAAAATGGACATTTCTGATTCATAGTAATCTCTTATGCCGCCGGAGTTAGTGGAAGCAGCTAAAGTAAACGTCACTAAAAGCATTGCCAGCTAAATCGCGAAAAATTTACGAAACCGCGTATTCAAGATTTATGGAATGGAAGGTGAAAAAGACATTGAGTTCTTTCTCGGTGACGGTGTTATTGGCTTATTTCGCCAATTGCGCAACAAGACAAGCCATCAACAGTCTGGTCGATTTATTCAATAATGTAGACATTTCAAAATACTGCAAATCAATTACATTTTTGAAACAAAATGGGAAACGTTACATGCACATATTTTTAAAAATTTAAACCTACTACTTTTACCGCTTTTATTTATATTTGAGATTTGTTTTATACGTTTTTCAAAATAAAAGTAAATTTGTTTTAAATGATGCACTTCACGGGTACAATACAAAACAAAATATGAATTTACATATTCCATTTACTAGAATAAGAATAACGTATAACTTACCTAACCAATTGAAATTGTTGAAAAGTGAATATTTATTTAGGAAAGCTTAAAGCAGTTTTTATTGGAAAAATGTTTTTTTTTCATATTGGAATTTTTTTCCTACTTTTTCTTAGCTTGTAAGTTTTATGTGACTATTCCTATACATGTTAGGTCTCTAAGGAAAATAAATTATTATTATTATTAGTGATTTTTTAAATAATGCTCCTGATGAAGTTTATTTAATGGTCAAGGTTGCTGCATTTGGGATTTTGGGATTGCTTGTCGAATTTGTGAAATCAGCCGGATAACATTAGATGATATTGAAGATTCGGGAACGTTATTAATTGTGAAACTTAAGCAAACAAAGAAAGATGTAAACAGAAAATTTATGGTTACTAAAAAATATATTATATCTTACATAGCCCTTAGTCCAGCAGCAGCAAAGGATCGCCGTCTGTTGTATGCACATCGTAATGGGTTGTTGGTAAAAATCAATTTTATAAGATACCTGAAACAGTAGCTAATTTTCTTCTACTCAAAAATGATGTCATATACAGACGCTACACTTTTAAGTGAATCTGGAGAAGACTTGATGACACTAAAGAAACATGATGGTTGGAAGTTATCAACGGTCGCTGAAGGGTATGTTGATGAATCGGTGGAGCACAGGACAGAAATATCTAATAAAATGTTTGGAACGTGTGGCAGTGCATTAGCTGAAATAAGATCCAATTTGCAATCAGCACCATCAAGGGCAGTTGTGTCCATGGCAGAAAATATAATTTCAATTCCACTGTAGCAGACATTTCCAGTCTTTGGAGGAATGTCCTTCATGCAATGCATATAAAATTATTTTCTAGATCCAGTTCTGCTGAACTACAACTAATTATAAATTCGCTGCCACTTGACTGAAAGAGCTCTGATTCTGTTTCGTCTATTTTATCCATTACTTATTATGCAAAACTGATCTATAGACTCTCGTAAGATAATAGAAGACACGGCAAGACTTTTGCAAATTTTGCCAGATTTCTTGTCAACACCAGTCATCAAAATGAACCGCTTTAAGCGCAGCGTGGTAGCGCAGTAGATGCGAGACCGAGAAATTCTCGTTAGACAAGGCGTATTTTCCTTTCGAGAAGTGATTCAGTGACGACGTCTTGCCCATGCGATGTAATGAATCCCGTAATGGATTCGATGCGAGCCCGAATGGTAATTACGTCTGGCGAGCGGAGGCCAGGCATTAGTAATAGCAGTTAAATGTGTGTTTACCGGCCGCTTATCTCCTTCAGACGGCCTACAAGAGACCACGGGACGCACGCACATGTAACATTAGTTGCGACGGGCCCGCAACCGCATGCCGTTAATTAAGCAGCCTAATTGACGTCTTCGGTCGGCCGCCGGGGGAGGCGACACGAAGGAGATGCCGGCCAAACATTTTTAGTACCGCTGTCGCAGGGGGTGTCGAGATTTTCAATTCGAGATAAATCATAAACGTGTGGTGTCACGTGCCTGGCGTTTTTAGTTCTAAAGCGTCATACACACACTGAAGTATACAGGGTGTCCGAAATATGAGCGCTAATACTGAAAAGGTTATACAGGAAGTCTCAGGTATTACTGGCATCCCAACAGGGTGTCAAAGATTTCGAATTTTTTATTATATTTTTTATTTACTTATTTATTTATTCAGTATGTTTAAATGTTCCCATTATCAGCAGTGGCGCAGAAACCCTGTGACATTCTTCTTTTATTTAAAATAAAAATGGAACGCCACTGTCTTAATTATAAAAAACGTAAGATACTTTAAGTTTCGATTATTTTGAACAAATAATTATTCTTTGCATTTTTTCACGTAACTGTATTTTCAGCGGAAAAGGTTTACTTGAAACCAAAACAATTTTTTCTCGGTGCATTGAATGTTTCAAATATGATTATTTCAAAAACGGTTACTCCTAAGGACTTCAACAAAGACATTTTTCACATAAAGAAGGTAGAAGAATCGATTGAAGAAAACTTCAATAATTTTTTACTCGAAAAATATAAGGATTTCACAAAAAATTGTTTTACGATATTGACTCTATTTTTCATGACGTATTCAAAAATTTGTGAATATCAACCCTCAAATTTTTAGATGTACGCCCATGGATTATCATTTTTATGGTGCATCAGATGATTTTGGGAAAGCTTCAACTATGTTTTCCACCGCATTTGAGGAAACCTAGAGTACGCTTTGTGTAGGTACATTTTTCTTTCATTTACGCTGACGAATGAGTTTATAATTAATTTTGACCGGGTATATTGAGTATCTACACGTTTCATGTGGTCGCAAAATAGATAACCATTGGAAACAATGTCCTGGGTTCCTGTGAAGTATTACACAGCCACGCTGATAAATCAGTGGAATATCAGGCAGAATTCCAATCAAAATAGCCGCCACTGCATAACAGATAATCTATTCGAAGGAAGCGTCCGCTTTCGCATTTTTTTAATTCACAGAACAATCTTAAATCGGTTAAGGCCGCCGTATTCTTGAAATAGTGTTTTCTACAAATACAAGTAATTTTAAACATTAAAGAACTGAATAATATAGAGTTTAGCTATAGATATTTACATTGTTATAACATAAACTTACATAGTTCTGCAAATAAGATTGTTCACTTTTGTTTATAAGTATGTGAACATAATTTTTGAAATTGATTGACCTTTTTTGTTCCCAATGATTCTATACTACAAGACCATGCAGTAATCCAGACGAAATGGTTAGCCACATTGATCAATAACAGTTCTGTATTGTAGGAACGAAAGTGTTATTGCTTGCGTCTTGTATAAAAAAAAAATAAAACTTAGGAAACGAAGAACCAGCCGCAGCAGTTACTGGTGCAGAAAATCCAAATTTACAGAGATAAGGCTCCGGAGCAGCACAAAAAGCGTAGTGTTGGATATCTTCGAGCATTCCAGCGTGGTGAACTATGCAGACAGCCTTGTAAACGGAGCCAGGGGCGTAGGCAGTTTTGGAAAAGGAGAAAGCGACAGATGATACGAGGGTTTACTGTTACACAACTTAAATCTTAAAATGGCTTCAAATAGTAGAACGTAATCGTTTGTAAAAAACGGGCACTATTTTATCAAAAAAATATTTAATTTAGCATATTTCCATTTATAGAACTAGTTATTTTAAAAGTAACTCAAATTCTTGAGCAAATACAAGGTCAGAATTTAGTGTTACTAAATGAGCCGAATTGTGACCAAAAGCAATAAGAAAATTCATACAAGTGATGTCCAAACCGAATAGCTTTTTCTGCAAATATGTTTTCAAAATAAAAAAACAAATAGCAAACAAACAAAACTGCGTTGCGCAATTGCAAACATACAGTACAGTACAGTACTATTATTAACGTAATTTGTATTTTGTATAAGTTTCAATGAAATAAACGACTGATTTTTTCCTAAATATCCTTCGGACTGTAACGTACGACAACATTGCGATACGTCACCAGTTAATCTAGGCGAAACTAGATCGAAACAAAACATATTTTATTGCATACAATCAATATAGTGGAATAAAACCGCAGAATACTTACTTAACCATCTTATCTATTTTTTTTTTGTCATCATGAATGAAATATCGTTAACCAAAAAATAATTAATTAGAAATTTTCTATTGCATCGTTGTAACTAACGCATTTTTGACATTCGAAACTCGTTCAAATTTGTGTCTAGTTACTGTGATATTGAAGAAAACGAAGCTGATACTAATTCATTTAGAAAGAGAAATAAATGTCAGAAAGAGTTAATTTCAGATCGCATCATCGCAAGAGACGTATTTGTGATAATCGAAAACTACTTACATTTGTATCTGGTCACTGTGATGATACATTATTTATGAATATGAAACTAATATCATTCATTTAGAGAAAGATAAGCGTCACAAAAAGTTTATTTTAGATCATATCGTCGCTGGTGTTGTATTTGTGACATTCGCAACCCAGTCAAATTTGGGTCTGGTCACTGATGAAACATTATTAAAGAAAATAGAATCATATCATTCATTTAGAGAAAGATAAATGTCTCAAAATGTTCATTTTTGATCACATCGTCGTAGATGACGTATTTATGATAATTCAAAACCCAGTAAAATTTGTGTTTGGTCACTGATAAAACATTATTAAAGAAAACAAAACTCATATAATTAATTTAAAGAAAGATAAATGTCACAAAAAGCTCACTTTGGATTACATCGTCGTAAGTAACGTACTTATGACATTACAGCCAGTGAAATTTGTGCCTGGTCACTGTGATGAGACATTATTTAAAAAAAATTAAACTCATTTCATTCATTTAGAGAAAGAAAAATGTCACAAAAAGTTTATTTTGGATTACATAGTCGTAAGTAATGTATTTGTGACATTCTACCCAGTGAAATTTGTGCCTGGTCAATGTGACGAGACATTATTAAAAAAATGAAACCCATTTTATTAATTTTGAGAAAGAGAAATGTCACAAAAAGTTCATTTTGGATTAATCGTCGTAAGTAACGTACTTGTGACATTCTACCCAGTGAAATTTGTGTCTGGTCACCGTGATGACATTATTAAAAAAATTAAACCCATTTCATTCATTTTGAGAAAGAGAAATGCCACAATAAGTTCATTTTGGATTACATCGTCGTAAGTAACGTACTTGTGACATTCGACCCAGTAAAATTTATGCCTGGTCAGTGTGATGAGACATTATTAAAGAAAATGAGACTCATTCATAAAGATAACTGTCGCAAAAAGTCCTTGTGACATGCACACACTGCGATGTGGCATACTATTTAAATTTATTTCTTCTCTTGTTTGTTCCAATGGTCGCGGCGCGCCACTGACTCCTCCTGCACTGACACGCCGCGAACAGAAGATCTTTGTGTGGCCGTTCACGGAGGGGCATGCGGGCCAACATCCGAGACAATGCTAGTCTTCTTTGCCCCGTCGTCGTATCGCTCACTTATCGAGGTCCGAATTAAGCGGGACCGAACAGCTCCTTAATTACCGACGCTTATTACGACTGTCTATATTCATTAGGCGGCCGTATTGTTTGTCGTCGGGGGACTAGATACGAGGCGGACAATTAGAATCTCGCCAGACTTAAGGAATAGTTGTGTATGTAACGAAGACCGAAAGAAATCCTGCTTTAGGCCCGAAGTACATACAGGGTGCACCTTAGCTATGCGACCATCAACACAACAATTTCATATTTCAACAGCTGTAATAATAAATTTTGTGCTTTTCGTCTCAGAATTGTCAAATCATTGGCATTGGAAATTTATAGAAGCATAATTTAAGGTTGCCTTAATTATTGGACTTGGAGGAGCATGCAGAGTGGACGAGTTAGAAAACGTAAAAAATGAACAAAACATGTTTCATATCTTCATATCAGATACGAAAACCAAAACCAATGGTCCAAATAATACGAAAATATCTCGCCCTGTGTTCTAGTCATGCCGATCATGGAATATTTTTTGTTGGCTAGATACTTTTAGTGTAATGCCAAAGAAGATTGCTTTTTTCTCAATTTATCACAGCCTCAACAATATACATACAGGGCACTGTTTTCGACGATCATCTACTTCACTTTTAGCCAACACAGGAGCAGACCTCACTATAAAACGGTATGCTGGTTGGAAGACCAACACCGTGTGTGAAGGCTATATATATATATCTTGAAAACAAGAAAAAAATGGTCACAAAAGTTGTAGGAGAAGAGATTGCCGTCAAAAAGTGGGTCGTCTCCAAAAGAGTTAGTTATCATAGGCGCCGACTTTTCTGGAAAAAAGGAGGTTTTGCCTATTTTTTTTAAACAACGTAATTGTTTATTATATAATATTTATAAGTTGGTTACTTAACTGTAACATTAAAGTTAATTAAATATCAAAAAAATAAAGTATGTGTTTTCATTTCCGTGTTTTGATTCGTTATCACGTAAAACATTGTACATAGCGGTCTTGTACAAATTGAACCCCCCCTCTTTTCTTCATTATTATTCGAAATATGAAAAAGATGTAAAGATGAAAGTTGTAGGAATCTTTAAATATATTTTCAAGCACATATCACAAAAAAAAAACAATTATTGAATATAGTATTTCCGAGATGATTTTTAATTAATATTAATCTAATATCTTTTTTTCAAATTGTTTATATGAACGTATAACTAAATTCTCTTTTTAAATTTTAAATTGTTAATATTTTTGTAATTATTATCTCTTGTTTCCTACTGTAGTCCTGAGGAAGATTTGAAATGAAATCGAAACGTTAGCTTAATCAGAACTGTACTGTCCTTTTTCCAATTATTCCATCCTAAACACACTTTTAAGGGCATTAGCAATTGAATTTGCTGTATAAAATAGGTGCTATAAAATGTTATTTATTTCTTTCCTTGGAAATTTGTAGCAATCTTTAAATATATTTTATATGTCACAAAAAAAAACAATTATTGAATATAGTATTTTCGAGATGTTTTTTAATTAATATTAATCTAATATCTTTTATTCAAATCGTTTATATGAACGTACAACTAAATTTTCGTTTTAAATTTTAAATTGTTAATATTTTTATAATTATTATCTCTTGTTTCCTATTGTAGACCTGAAGAAGATTTGAAATATAATCGAAATGTTAGCTTCAGCAGAACTGTACTGTCCTTTTTTCTAATTATTCTATCCTAAAACACTTTTAAGGACATTAGCAATTGAATTTGCTGTATAAAATAGGTGTTATAAAATGTTATTTATTTCTTTCCTTGGGAATTTCTTTAAATTTTTTGTTCGGTCGCCTATTGTATACTTTGCCTTATCAGGATTTACAGTGGACCAGTTTCCAGTGCCGTGCGGAATTGTATTTTTAAATCATTTTTGAACTGCCCTTTTTGATTTTTTTTAGATAAGTTCTGGAATCACCGCGAATAGCGGTAAAACAGACGTTCCTTTACACCTTTTACGGAGTCATGTCGTAACGACAGCCACCCCATGGCTAGAAAGAAGTGCGAGACATGTGCTGCGCTCTCGATACTGAAAAACAAACAAAACCCCAGAAAATAACAAACGTCAGCCCCCATCCAGCGCGCCTCGGATACCCATAACTGGGGCTGGTGTGTATTTGTGTGGTCCCAATATAAATATTTACAAAAGAGCGCGTACAGCACGCCGATCTGTGAGGCAGCTACTAGAAGCTTCTCTCGTTAACACAATAAACAAAGCGATAATTCGACGGTCAGGTGCGGTGCCACTGTAGGGTAACGAGACGAGCCTGTCAACGACGTTCATGTGAGACCCCGATCACAACGGAGGAAGCAGATGCTTAAAAAATCGTTGATTACAGAGTTTACTAGAAGAACAAGCGACATTGCTCAAAAAGCCCCTCAAAGATGTGTCATGATGCCATAACTTTACGCCTCATTAACATGCATCATGCAATTTTGGAGATTTCAGTAAATAAATGTACAAGACACTTTTATTTATTAATAACATCATGAAATTTTGTTTTGAGTAGTATAAAACACTTATAATTTGCGCTATGACAAAAATTAAAATAAGCAGATATTTTTTTAAAAATATATTGGTTAAAAAGGTTACTGTAAGCAGGAGCATAATTGTTGAAAAATTCTCTCAAGGTTGTGTCTTGAAGCCACAATTTTACACCTTATTTATTAATACCATCATGATCTTGCATGAGTCTTGACACCTTGCAAATTTCAGTAAACAATTGGAATTGCTATAAAACTTTAATACTTACATACTCGTATAACACTAGTGGTGTGGTCAGAAGGTACTTACCTGAAAAAGAAGAAAAAAACATATATTCTAATAATATAAACAAGTGTAAAGACAACAGAAAAATATGATCCTGCACAAATATGAAAGTTTGAAAACTATTGGAATTTTCTTTTTCTTTTCTATTTAAAGGACATCCAGCATATATAATTATTTTTTAAATCGAAATTTATTGAGTCTAGTTCAGCTCTGCTGAACAATCAAATCAGTATCAATCGCATGCAAAAAAGAAGCTGTTGTTGTAGACATATGTAATAGGTAGGTGTCACGGGCAGTAGGCGAATTGTCCCGGACCAGTCCCATCCTCTAGGATTGATAATCAGCAAAGTCGACGGAGAGGTTATGTGCACTGGTCCAGGACAAAGGAATAAGTTGTGGTAAAGGCAGGGCACAAGTGGAAACAAAACAAGCAATATTTGTGGAAAGGGATTTGATAATTCCAATACACGCTTCACAAATCTTAAAATCTGAGTTCTCAACAAGTTTTCTATTGAAAAATCACGAAATTTATTTAAAATTTGAATTTTTTATTCCCGATTGTTTTGTAAAAAAAATTATGTGTTCTACACAGTGAACTATACTCCTGGTTAAAATATTTGTACTTATTTAAGGTTCGCCCTGTACAACTTTGTGTGCAGATAAACTCCCGTTTCCATAGTAGTAGAATCAACTATCTGTCTTCTCTTTCCTCGGTGGGCTCCAATTAAAACCGCCTCCCCCCTCCAACCTTCCATCTGCGAAACAATGGCCTGTGACGGCTGAATTATGCAACGGCAGCCGCAGCAGGCGCTGAAGAGAACCTAATGAAAATCCTGGCGGCGGGTCCAGATTGCGATTTCCGCGTCCGTCCGCAATACGTCACGACGGGGGGCATACAATATGCAACACACAATCAGTCGGGAAATGAGCTGGCATTCAGATCTTCCGCAGAAACAAATAGCGCCCGTCTAAATATTACATGCACCCTCGGAGCGCGCGGTTTCCAGTTTGACAGCACAAAAACTCGGATTGCTGCGGCAAAGGAGGCCGTGGGCTTTATTTTTCTTTTGTTTCGGGACGGGGCGGAGAAAATTCGATGGGACTTGAAGTTTCTTTCGTTTAAAAACCATCACGTATAAAAATGATGTGGTTTTATAAAAAAAGCTATACTAGTATCAAGATTAATACACTTATTCCGACGCTAACTTAGTTTCTCTAGTCCTCAAGTACAGTGTAATCTTTATTGAAAGATTCGCTTATTCTTCTATAATAATATTATACATACAACGAAAACTTGACCACCCTATAATTAGAAAAACGGAAAATATTTCAAAATTCGCCGAGACCCGTCGATTTTTGTTCTTGGGAGGGAGCTTTTCTGACAGTTGACAGATTTGATTTAAGTTGATTTAACTTTTTATTGATAATTGAAGTATAATGGATGACAATTATATACGAAAAATATTTGTCAAATCACCTTTTGCACAGATGTCCACTATTTTTTTAAAACTCTCGGGCGTGTTAGTAATAAAAAACAGTCACGAATTTTGCTATTTATGAAATTACTATTAATTATTATTATTTATTGGTCTAATAATTACGTGATTCATTAATAGCTTATATTTTAATGTGCCATTTTTATTAAAAATTAAAAGAAACTAATGTTACCATAACATAAAACACGCTAGACGTCAGGACGACCATATCTAGACGCTGTGACGCCATATTATTTGTTTACAAGACTCAGGCAAATTCACAACGCCATCTGTATTTTGCCAAAGAATTTAAAAAATCGCTCAATTGCAATTAATGTATAGTTTAGAGAATAGAAACGATTAAAAATGATTATCATTGAAAGTATTTCCGGGTAAAATGGACTGACTTGATTTTTTCCGTGGTAATTTTCATCTTATATTGATGTTCTACTAAGAAGTTAACACAAATCGAATGTTATTATACACACTTAAAACACATTTGGGCACTCTGCTTACATTGTAAAGTGATTTGTCAAAATTGATAAAAAAGAATAATTCAAAATTCGATATTAACCAATCCTTTATCATCTTCTTGGCAGAAACTGATACTTGTTCATGCGTAGGAAGTTAGAAATAAACCAAAAGCTGTACATTCCCCATTGTCTTCTTTTTTCCGAGAGATAAATTTTTTCTTATAGTCACTTTTATTGTCCTCGTAATGTGGCAGGTATATATTTACATTTTTACAGCCACATTCCTGGGCTATAATTCATCCAAAGTGGTAGAAATTTATAACCGCCTGTAAAATGAATACTAATTCACCAAAATAGAGGATACGGCCGACCACCTCGGCCAAAAAGACTGACGATAAATACAGGGTGTGGAATTTGGGTGCCGATAGTGAAAGGGTTTGTGTATCTGACCGAAAGCACCAATAAACTTATGAAAAAAAATTCTATATACGAATGGTATTTCTAAAAATACATTTCAACAATAAAAATACAACTACAGTAAAATACGTGGTAACCAGCACAACAGCATAATTAATTTTCATTCAGATAGACAAAGCGCCCAAAAAACACCGTCACGGCTCTGGTGCGTCTAGAGTGCCATGCCATACGTCACTGCGAACACCATGTGTCCGCGTACTCAAAATAATGCATCGGCGCTGTTAAATTAACCAGCAATTAAACACAAAGGCGCCGCCTTTGGCCGTCGTGACCCTGCAAATAGCCCGTTGCTGCTCGGCTTGCCATCTAGAAATAGTACGCCAAGGAGTTTTCCCGGTTCCCCGTATGGCCAGCATGAATGGGACTTCCAAGACATTCTCTCCCAGAAGGTTACAGAATTTGGTTCGTTTGGTTCGCGCGAATGCAATACAACGTTTTATCTATAATCACATCACAATTATATTTGTGGGGTCAGAATTATTGAAATTTACGCACGACTTGATATTTCTTAGTACTCAATGAAACGTGGTAGGTTTTGTTTTACCTGCTGGTTGCTATGGTACGTTGTTTATTATCAATTATCAGAGAAATCGAGGGAACCTTACGAAAAAGTGTTCGCCGAATTTAACGAATGGAGGGAAAACGGAGCGTAATGAGAATAAATGAAGAAGTCATGCTATCGTAAATTTTAAGTTAAGTTTTGTTACAGTAAAAACACAGTATAGGGAGACCAGTAAAAACACTCGGGCCGAAATAATAAGTCGCGCATCCATTTCAAGCTGCAGAGACCTCAGTTTACATCCAACTCTGGGAGTGCGAAGATCGGTAATACAGAGCCGTATTAAAGCATTATTTTGAGTCTGATCGAGGAACGAGTCGCTGCGCAGCAGTTAGATGTTTAAATATATCATCTATAAATAGCAATTTAAGTTTCATTAAATTTGCTAAAGACATAAATAAGTAATAAGTAATCTATAATATACTGTACAAACCATAAATTATATTTTACTGCTATTGCCTTACCTATTAACTTATTTCTTAAGTATAACATTGGAATATAAATACTTCTCATGAAAGTGAAGTTTAAAATATACATATTTATATTATTCACAAATACAAATTTTTATTTTAGAGCAAAGTTCTGTGCAGAGGCTTCTAATAGGCAAGATTTATTAGAAACGCTGCTCAGGATTAGTAATAGTTCATACAAACTATGTCAAATACATTTTTAAAATAATATGTTTTCTAACGATTCGCGCAATAGATTACGCAAAGAAGCCGTTCCAACGTTTCCTGCACAAGACGGCTCCTCTTCAAATTATGTAGATGATCACATTTCTTGTAGTCACTATAATGAGAGTAAGTCTCAAAACAAAATAATAAAAATAATTTTTTTCCAAATTTACATTTTACTGCACTTTTATCTCCAATTTAACAATTTTCAAAGTTAAGTAAACATAATTTCTCTGTTCTAAAAAATACTTGTCTTCTGGTTTACGTACATCATTTAAGACGAAAAAAAATCATAATAAATTATTTGTCCATTAAACTTCAAACGTCAAATTTTAAATTTAAAAAAATCCCAAAAAAAATGTAATTATCACTAATAAAAAAAAGTAAGTAAATAAATAAAAATGTTTTGTAGTGCAATAATATATCCAAAGTCCAAAGAAGTAAATCAAATTTTCACACTGTATGTTAGTAGCAGTAAATGATGTATAGTACATGTTGAATTACCCATTTATAACTGTATAATGAATTATTACATAATGTGGATAGATATAACGTAAACTTTCATGTGGAATAACTACACTTTCACGCGCAAATAAAAATTTCTTATTCCGGTCCTGATCACCGATTCTGTCAATTCTATCGGATGTGCTATCGCACTCACATTTCGAGGTCACCGCAGAAACTGAAAACAGTTCAAAGTGCCGACAATGGAGTGAAGCTGCTGGTCTACCTATGCTGTGGTAAAAATGTGCAATGTCATCTATGTGTTTGAAGTTTTCGATGTTGAAGGCTGCTATAAAAGTCTACAAAATATAGATATTGGAAAATACAACAAGCTTACTACTTATTTGAAAAGTGAATGAAAGCAAAAAAAGGCTGCAGTATTGTAAACAGCACATATTGTATTTGACTGGGGCTTGCGATAAAGAATATTTAATGATTAAGCTAATAATTTCTTTACCTTTTACATTTTGTTAGGTATATAGTGACCTTTCAATTATTTTAGGTTCCACTAATAATGGGGGTTTCTGGTGCCTGTCAATGATGCTGAAATATGCAGAATATATATTTATCTGCGCCCAATTTGCTTAACACAAGACAGATTCTTTTTAAGATATATCAATAAAAAGTGTCCTTCTCAGCCTGTTAGAATCAACACATTGGCGGAGGTACCCTCAATAGTTGTTTCATTCCTGAATATCGCAAGTCCAGAAGCATATACTGGCCATTGTATGAGGCGCACCTTAACAGCTTTATTGGTCAATAAAGGTTCTGATCTTACAACCATTAAACAGCATGGTGGATGGAAGAGCTCCTCTGTAGCAGAAAGTTATGTTGAGAAGTCATTATCTAACAAACTTGATTTTGCAAGGAAAATATAGTTGTTCCTTACAAGAAGAGAGAGAGTGCAAATTCTTCACAAACATCGGCAGATGTTATGCGTTCCGAAAAAGATGCCAACAATGCTACAAGGGTTGTTATTAACGGAAAGGAAGTTAAATGTGATTTACTTTATTCCACAAGTGGATAAAGTATCACTTTAGGTTTATATGCGTAGATAAAAATCCGATTATAAGATAATAGTGGATATCTATGTACCTATTGCATAAAAAAGTCCATTAACCATAGGATTATTGTGATATCAAATCGCCCTCTACACTGATTGAGGGGTAAAGCGAACTTTGACCATTAATATCTCCTTTGTTTTTGGATCAATTAAACAATTTTTTTCAAAATATGCTTAAATTGATTAGATCTGCAATAATATTTTTATACATTGTAATCTTTACTCTCTGTATGTATAATATAATTATTTATAGTACAATTTACAGTTTTCGGAAAGCGAAGGGGGCCATAAAACGTTGGTGAGACGAGATGTATACATTTATTTAATTTCAACTTATACCTGCTTATGACAGATATAACTGGGTGGTAGCTGGCGGGCCAGCCGAAATTATGCTAGGAATACATGTGCGGTGGAAAGATTAGAGTAGTGCAAGTATCTCGGCATTACATTATCTCTAGATGTAAATTGCCAGGGTCGGCTGGGAAATTTTCCCATAATTAATGATAGTAAAAGCCCCAAAACATTTAACACAAGTTTCCTTCTTTGTTCGTTCAAAACTTCACGATGAGCCATTGTCAAATTTCGTTAAAACTGTATCACAAAGACCACAGCAGAAGAATCAACACAACGCAATAGAATGATCAACACATTCCAACTATTCTAGGCTCGACTCTGTTCAACCATCTGTTTTTGACATGAAAGACATCTTATTGGCCATCCTCGTCTAGTGTAGGTAATTTCTCCGTAACGTTAGTCGTACCTTATTACGGGGCGTACATGAGCATGACTTTAATATTACAAACAAGTGGAAAGGGCTCATTGGTATATGTCGAGTTTCACCAACATTTCATTGCCTACCGAAAACGATTCTATTATATTTCCTGATTTTCAATGTAAACAAGTGTCAAAATGTGCATTCTATCATAACTAGATCCATCGTGCATAGAAACGCCCTATACCGATACATAAAAATAAACGACCGAATGCAATCGCATTGATACCGACAACGCTCTCTGACCATCACGATTGACGCAGCGGACCAGCTCGCCACTGGCTCCGTGGACGACCTCGTCAACGCCAGGCTTCACCTGGACGCCTCCTCCGGCCGGTATGCGATTACACCGGTAAATATAGTACCAGTGATGATGATAGATGCTGGGATACACTCGCAGGGATACGATTTAGACTGGCTGAGCGACCAGTTTGGAGCAATGACATCCACCGACCGCGATAACAAATTATATGTCCAGAAAATTGCGGTAACTGAGACGGCTGCGATAACGATGGCGGCGGGGAGAGGAGGCGATCTCGCTTTGCGGATATATGGGAGATTGGGAAAAGTATACAGGATGTTAACTCGACATCGTATGGGCCTATTGTGTGGATACAAAAAAAAATTGTAACACGTGGTGTTAAATGGGATGAGATTTTCTAATCGAAAGTATTATCTTTGGGATTTCACAGAAACGACTAATGACGTCATCAATTATATATTTTCCAGAAGCATACCCGAATTTTTTACCTAACTTTTGTGCTTACAAAATGTTTTCTCCGAGGGATAAAATGCTTGAAATTTGTACAATGAAATACCATTTTTTAAAAATATTACCCGTAAATACCTTATTTTCCCAAAAAAATACCTTATCAAATAAGCAAATACCTCAAAAATACCCAAAAACCACGAATTATCCTTAAGTGCCCAAAGAATACCTATGACTATTACCCAATAACGCCCTTAAGTACCTAAAAATCCTGTTAAGTACCCAGAAATACCGAATAGTACCCCAAAATACCATTAAATACCCAGATATCTAAAAACGAAAAATACATTAAACGATTTTACTTAATATACCTTCAATTTTCCAAAACTGTCTTTCATTTCCTTAGAAATTATTCCAGTTACAGATCTACGTAAATAATATATATATTTTTTATGGGCTCCTGTGACTCGACCTGAATACATCTGGAAAGAACATTATGGAATATATAAAATGTATCACAAACTCATTGGCGCACCCAAGAAGGGTGCCAATACCTACACCATACCCCCTTCAAGCTAACTAAAAACAAACTTCTTCCTCGTCTATGAAATCATAAAATTCGGTCTATACAGGGTGTTCCTAAAATTATTGTCGGGATCCCAAATACTCATCGGGTACCATCGGTGTCTCCAGTACAAACAAAATATTTCTTTAGCAAGTGTAAATACATGGGTATCGAGGGAGAATTCAATTTTAGCACCAGCTTGCGGTCATGTTTGATTAGAATTAGATAATTAGCAGTGGTTTACATAAAAAATCTTTTTCGTTAAATAGAATATGAATGTGATAGGAAAAACTAATTTAGCAATATTTTAATTTTTATTATAGACTTTCATTCTCTTTTCATTACATATTTTTCATCAATAGAATATGTCGAAGAAGTTTGACCAAACTTATCGTTAACACGTCGTATCGAATAATATGTAATATATTGATTTAAAGATAAAGTTTTAGAAATTATATCATACTAAAATTTGTTAACAGAAGAGGGGAATGTGCTAGTATGCGAGTGGATATATTCTGCGTAAATGTCTTCATTATGATACTTATTTGTATGGTACTGTACTGTACAATCTATTGCAATAATATTGGCACTGTTTAGTTGAATTCGTCTATTTATTTCGAACTGCTGACATATTTGTAATGAAATCTACTTTCAATTTTAAATATTAGTTCTTAGTTATTCCACTCACGCACAGAAATCTATTGAAATTTCTACATAGAACATCCAGTAGTCAAAAAACTGATTTGAGGAAGTGTCATTACTTTTGCAATAGAATGTATTTAATTCGAATCAGCCTATATTATTTTCTAAGCTAAAGGCTTACTAAGACAATAAAAGGCCACATAGTGGTTTAACAGTGCCTCCGAAAAATTTTACAGAAAATATTTTTGTTATCTATTTTTAATAATTTTTATATTTGCCATTGCGTCGGTCAGTTGTTTACTTATATTTAAACTGTGCCATCGGTATAACACATACGCGATCGCCATTGTCTTTAAAAATTCGCGGTAAAATACTAGTTTTCTCTTAAAATACCCATTAATTATCTTCCTAATACCCATTAAATACCCATTATTACTTTGATAATACCCAAAAATACACAAAGTACCTAAAAATACCTATAAATACACACAAATACCCAAAATATGCAAAAAGTACCTTTAATTACCTACAGCTTGTACAGCAAAATATCTCAGTAGTTCCCCCCTCGGATTTCTTATTCAGAAAAAGTTGATATGTTGCTAATTTACGGAGAATCGCAAAAAAAATTTAGAAAAAAAGGTATCCAAAGCGCCTCATTCCTAATCATAGAACCTTTACAAGATTGGAGGCGTCCATGCGATGAAATGAAGATGCATTTTCTATTCGGAAGCATCAAATTTATCGAAGGGTAAGAAGCAATGTTAATACAGCTAAACTGTTACAGCATTTCTAATAAAATCTACGAAATTCTATACGACAGGCTAGCCGGGAACTGAATTTGGATAAATCAACCGTTCAATGAATTTTAAATACCCAATGGGTATCATGACTACAAAATTCTCATTTGGAGTACCTATTTGCCTGAGAGTCACATTGAAAACACAGGGACGAAAGTCGGTTTGTCAGTAATCGTATGCCAAACAGGCGCAACGAACACTAATGGTCCATTGAAAATCCTCACATTATAAATTCAGTTCAAAACCAAGGCCATTTTGGAGTACATTTATAATTTCCCTATACGCAAAAGTGCACCGTTAGAGGGCGCCAAAGATTTTGAAAAAATTCAATAATCGTCTATAAAACGGAAAATCGTTGAATGATTAACAGTTAGTTATTTATGATATAAGTGCGGAAAGAGAAAAAGCTTTTCTAGATGCAACTGAATACTTCAGTTAAAACATTTATATATTTTATATATTTTTTGTATAATATCTTATTGCCGTAAATTTGGTAAAAGCTAAAACTTTTTCAAATAAATTCTGTGTTTCCTTTACAAGTAGGGGTACATTTTTAGTTACTACAAATATAATTGTATAAAATATAGATACACTTATCTGCTTTAAAAGTAAAGTAACTTTTAGGTTGGAAACCTTTATGTTGCGACAAAGATACATTTCCTAAGTAAATAAGAACGACAATAGATAAGTTTATTAATTGTCTTTTCTTATAATATACATCAAAACTATTTTATTTCCTCATTTTACATTCAAAACTGATTGCGGTATGAGTTAATTCAATTGTGTTTCCGTCCTATCCAGAAACGAACTATACATTGATGCGATGGGTCGTATATTGTAAGTGCAGAGCTACGCAGTCCACTATTTCTAATGCTGGAATGATGGACAGATATATATCTAACATCGAAGTCTCTAAGTCAGACGGTCTAAGGTTTATGTGCTTGTTGTCGATTAGCGCTGTATAAGGCCGTATTTTCTTCTGCCAAACCCGATAGAAGCGAATGCCTGAGACATGTATTATAGGTATATGCAAATTGGAGGCAAAAAAGGGACATTCAATAAGATATTATTTAGTGCAGCTAAAGGCTCATCCCAAGTGGCTGAAATGATGGATTCATAATTGATATTACAAATTATAAATTTACCTTAGGAATATATTTATACAATAACTTTCATAACAATTCGTACTGCTTACAAAATATAAAGAAAATACTGTTCTCTTCCTAACGTATTTTTCTAAATTCTTTCAATTAAAGTGATTTTTCCAGAACTGATCGTTACTGAAGTGAAATCTTAATAAAATAACGAAAAGCAGTATACAGGGCCTCAAAATTAGTTATTATTAGTTGTCTGACAAAAATTAACTTTGGATTATATGATCAAAATAAGAAAAAATACATACCACAGTTTATTTGTTCCATATTACATGTTTTTAAAAATTTAATTTTAAAATATTAAACTAAGTATACAGTGTAGACTTGATATTCCGGATCCTCTATAATTCGGATTCTTCGGTAATCCGGACTCATTATTTCAAACACTGTGTATTCTGTAATCCGGATTTTTGATTCGTTAATGTACAAACATACGTATTTATGAGTTTATGTTGTGTTTTTTCAAGTTTAAGTGTTTATTTTATGAAATTAAGATGAATTTATATTCCGTTTTATACAAGCTGTGTTCCATAAATAAAAATAAGTCCTAAATTAGAATTTTATTACATATCAGTCGTGAGTTGCAGTAATCCGGATTTTTCGGTAATCCGAATCAGGCTGGTTTTAATTAGTCCGGATTATCAAGTCTGCACTGTATTAAAATTCAAAAATTTACAAGATTATTTCCAAAATGGATACTCCTAACAACTTCAACAAGATATACTTTATTATAAGGCCAGGCGCGCATGGACGATTATGGAATCGACCGATCACAATCGCTAGATCATAGGTTTACTCGCGCATGAGGCGATTTTGCAGTCGGCCGATCACTCCCAGCGCGGACGAACGTATTTTCTGCTGTTGTAAAATGGGTTTGATAAAGGCTGCCTGTATTTCTGTCCTTCTTATTATTAGATTTCGCGAAAAGAAACGAAAAAGGCGATATTGGGTACATCCTCTCATAAGTGCAGATCTAGACCTTGATCTATATTTTCTTTTTGAGATAGCTGCCCCCAATCCTTAACCATAGCTTCGCAGACATCCAACCACAGTTTTTGTTTTTTATTACAGTCACTATAGCCTTTTAATTGTTTATTATACAGTTCAGGTCGCACTTCTACCAATCTTATTAATGTTTCTGTGTCAATTTCCATATTATAGCGAAACAACAGATATGCACCTAGTATATCGTGAATCGGTCGACTGAAAACATATGCGTTCGCGCGTCCAGATTGAAATACATTGGGCTAATGCAATCGGGCGATCGCGATCGGGTCAGAAATCTGTGTCCAGACACAGATTTTCAAATCGGGCGATTTTGCGATCGTTCATCTGCGCTCTCCATATATAAAGTACAGGCGATCGTAAAATCGTCCGTGCGCTCCTGGCCTAAGATAAAAAAGATAGAAGAATCGATTGTTTCAATAGTCAGATGGATACACTAAACCACAATAAGTTAAGCCATTTAAAAGAAGCATGATGTGCCATAAGCGGCGCCCTCTACTAGTGACGTCAAAATTAGAAACAAATTTGAAAATGTATGCAAAATTTGGATTTTTTGAAGCTATTTACAAATATCGAAAAAAAAATTTAACTTTGACACCCTGTATCTTTTTAACCATCAACTTTTGACTAAGGTAAGTTTGGTAACACCGCATTATACGCCTGTATAACCTTTTTCTTCATGTTTTTGCTGGTAGAATCTGCAGTTACATTTTGACGGGGTAATTTTGGAACACCCTGTATAGCATATATTAATAAGTTATCTTAAACGCATCATCCACTCCTGTCCAAAATAAATCTCCAGCCCACCCATCGCATCCCCAGACAGGAAGAGCTTTGTTCGACAGTCCTTTTTTAAAGCTGACGGACAAAAAGACGCATCTCGGGAATAGCCCCGGTGACATAAAATTTCCTGTTTTCATTTTTATTCCCGTCGTTTCCTGGACTATTTTTAATCCCCAGATGACACTTAAAATATACGCATAATTACTACAGTCGTATTATGAAACATCGACGATGACAGCAGGTACGACGGTGGACGTTTTGTAACAGTTCCTCTAACAAGCGATTAGGCCGTAGAAGTGACGAGAAAATCTGTGTTCGGGCTATTCTGGTAGTTACTATATACTATACTAGCTCTAACTGCAAGTCTTAGTTGTAAACCAATTCTTTGTTTATTCCAAAGCTCACTATATTAATATTTTGAAAATATGTGGTAAAATTGAATGAGAAAAATATTGCTGACGAACAATTTCCACGAACATTCGTGAACATGTGCCTTCTGCACATGCTTTTACCTGTACGGGGTGAGTCAATTGCTTGAAGTACATTTACTTCGAATGAGGAAATTGCATGAATTTTATATTGGTTTGAAATATATAAAAAATATGCCATCTGATTTCACATTAAACCATTTGTTTTAATTTGAAAAATAATTAGTGATGAATAATGATATTTAACATTTATTAATTCTTTAAAAAGTGATTTAATACATTTTCACTGATATATATTACCGACTGCATTCCTCCTTAAACATTTTTAATAATCCTTATTTATTACTTTTGTTTATTATGTTTTCGGAATAAAACAGGTGATTTAATAAAGTCAGATTGCAAAATTTCTCAAATAACATTTTACATAACGTAAATAATAGGAGCAAATACAGACCATGTTATTTGGAATCGGAATGCAGCGCTGAATACAATAAATAAGAAAAATGTAAGTTTGCTTTACCATTAATTTTCTAAACGCCTCGTATACATTCTACTAAGTTAATAGAGAAGTTAGTTGATTTTAATTTATTCGATGAACCCACCTGTATTTTAAATTAAACTTACATTAAAATGATCTTCCCAAACAAACAACGTTGCAATGCTTCCTTTCGTCGCACTTCATCGCCCTACTCCACATTTTTCTCATTTTTTTGGCACGGTGAAATATTTTTGATTGCGTCGTATGCTGTATGCGTATACAATAGCATAATACAATAGCATAATATATGTCTATGCTTAAAAGAGGTTCGATTTTAAGTCGAGATTACTAAAGTTTATTTTTAATGGATCGCAACAATTCGGAGTAAATCTACTTTAAGCAATATGTAGTTGACTTCTCAGTGCAGGTAAAGGAACGTGCAGACGACGCATGTTCGCGGAATGTTCGTGCAAATTGTTCTTGAACAATATCTTAAGCATTTGATTTTACCACATATCTTTACTAACTTTATACAACCGAACGCGGGATTCATACTTTTATCTAATAATATACCCTAATTTATTTTCGGATTGATCTACGAGACGGGCTAAACCAAGAACATCCCGTAGAGATAAACTAATAAAATACGGCCATTAATTAGATTAAAAATACGTCCCGCTTAATCCTCGATTAATTCTACACGGCGGTAACTCACCAGTGCGACTATTTATATGCGTACAATGAAAAATGCACCGCAAGTGTTACTTTCTGAGTTCAGTGGATGTACCAAATTTCGTTCTGGCGATTAGCGATGCATCGAGACCCGATCACTGAAAGAGACGTAAATAGCATCTGCTAGAGGAAGAGCAAAGAAGGTCAGGAAACGTTTTTCCACGTGCCAATCAAGTTATGAAAATATTTATGGAACGATTTCGATATTGCATAATAAGATATATTTGTTACTTTTTAGTAATGTCGAGTTTGGGAATATTTATCGATAATATCGATAATAATACAGATTAAAAATTACCGAATTATTATCGATATTATCGTTATAGTAACGATAGTAACGGTAGCTACCGATAGTTTTGATAATATCGATTGTAGCTTGAAATTTGAAGCCAATAACAAGGCCACAGATCTTATAAAGAGAAACGACAAAGTTGTAGGTAGAAAACGCTGTGATATAAAAATTATTCATTATTTGAAGTTATTACTTCAGTATTTTATTTTAACACTTTAAATAGTTCTATAACACTTTTCCGTAAGGACTGACAAATATCGACAAATTATCGATATATCGATAATATCGGTTTATTTTATTTATCGATAATCGATAGTTCCAAACTGTTATCGCCCACCCCTAGTCGAGTTAGATTTCGACATTTGCCTTAAACAGTTTCTCTGCCATATTACTATTTTGTCTTTTTCTATCAGCATACTCTTTCCATTTCGTTTTATAAACCGGAAATTCATGTCACGCATTATTGGCAAAAACATCCTTCTAGATATTATACGCAGTTTCATCTTGTGAGATAGCATATTTAAAATTCCATTCAGGAATTGTTATACGAATCGCGTTTTTTGTGTCGTCATCAACATCTTCCTTCCTCAGGTTTCCACTATTTTCCGTTTGGCATCTATACACTGAGAGAAATATATTTTTGCCACTCACAGAAACTGATCATTTTCAGCAAAATTTCTGTTAGTATCATCATCAAACAATTTTGTTAGAGGAACCTACTATATTCGAATTTGAAAATAGTAGAAAGTGTCAGAAACGAGAACACAGCACTTAAGATGAATACGGGAGGTGAGAACTGCAGGAGAGAAGATTCTATAGGTGTCCTATTCTAGAAGGGTTCAAAGAACACAAAATTACCAAAAATAAGTTAACGTTGCATGAACCTAACACTTTAATAATTACCTGATACGCACTCCGCGGATATCATACTTTAACACTTATAATACACTGCACTATACATACACACTATACACTACTGTCACTATAACGGTCACACATTAACAGTTGCCGTCGGCTATGATAGGGTGCACCAGGTTCCAAGTGTAGCTAAACAGATTCCAACCATTTTTCAAATACTTCTCTATCTATAGCTCCATTATAGTCTTCTATTCGTCGTGATTCAGAATCAAATCACGCATTTTGTGTCGTGATCAACCTTGATCTTCTTCCACGTTTCCACTATTTTCCGATTTGCAGTTCTTCTTTGCCACTCTTTATTGCACAATACTCACGTACTTACACTGTTGTTAATGAGCTATATATTTCAATCGCATCACTTGCACTTGTCGCTTGTTGTTCTTAGGAACACAAAATAATTAATTAATTACAATCACAAGTAACTAAAATATACTCGAACCATTTTAAAGACATAGCTTGGTTTCTAGTATGTTTTGAATTACAAAGACGTTTCGGATCTCATTGGATCAACTTTAAGTCGTACAAACCTTAAAATACTTTAGA
This sequence comes from Monochamus alternatus, assembly GCA_037114965.1. Classification (NCBI taxonomy): domain Eukaryota; kingdom Metazoa; phylum Arthropoda; class Insecta; order Coleoptera; family Cerambycidae; genus Monochamus; species Monochamus alternatus. The sequence continues at coordinate 2,818,557 of CM073426.1, read as the reverse complement.
AAAAAGAGCAATTTCATTACGAGTTTGTACAAAAAAATAATAAATTAACTACATCCCAATTCCTGACGCAAACCAACCGAATCCACTTGTTTTCTGTACTTTTTATGCCAATATTTAATTTTATCACCGTCTAATTTTGGCCCGGACATTCTCCTCGTCAGTAACTTGTATGACGCTTTACATTAATGCGATTTTTTGTCGAGAAATTCTTCGCTAAGCAGGTACGGATTTTTTGTTGGAGCAAATTCAAGTTGTCGGCCTCTATGTTTCATTGGTTAATTTCTTGTGGAAGGAATGGATTTATTTACATTGATAATACCCAAAATAACGCATCTGGATTAATGAATGTATTATAATGATATTGGGTATGTATCTGTCAATTTTTGGTAAGAAATGTTATTGTACCAGTATTATCCCTCAAGCCGGATACAGATCAGGTGCAACACAATGTGCAATGCAACAGTCAATTTGGCCGAACTCAACACACAACAAGATGATGTTCATAATTACCACCAGTAACCGAAAAAGTATGCAGATTATTTTTAAATTTTGCTAAATTTGGAGAACTAAAAGCAGAGAAAGACCATCATTATCCGAGGAACGGCTCCAACCGTGGCAGTCGTAATACCAACAATAGGAGCCGAAATCAATATATGGGCGGGCCCAGAGAGATCGATAGCGGGTCTGTCCCCCACAAAGCCTAGCCCGAGAACAACCAGAGCAGGTAAAATAATCTCGGCTGCATTTTTTGTTCGGAAGAATGAAGTAATTGACCGAAGGGTAAGAGATAATGTTAATACAGCTAGACTAGCCGGGAATTGAATTTGGATAAATCAACCGTTCAACGAATTTTAAAGACCAATGGGTATTACGACTACAAAATTCACCTGAGCGTCACGTTGAAAACAAACTTAATTTTATAGTTCAAATTGTAGTAAATGTAGAAATTGTTGTTGAAAACCTTTTTCGGCACTTTCTTTGGACGGACGAAAGTCGGTTTGTCAGTAATAGTTTGTAAAACAGAAGCAACGAACACTACTGGTCCATTGAAAATCCCCACATTGTAAATCCAGTCCAAAACCAAGGCCATTTTGGAGTAAATGTATGGTGCGACATTATCAGTAGTCATTTAATTGGGCCTTGTTTTTATAAACATACAATGAACAGCGTGAGTTATTTAAATTTCCTACAAGAAGAACTTCCTGAACTTCTGGAGAATGTGCCTTTGCCGTTAAGGAGAAACCTATGGTTTCAGCACGACCGAGCTCACCCCACAACGCAGGATTCTGCAGCAATATTTAGAAAACACTTTTGCAGAAATATGTATTGGGATTAATGGACCTATTCAGAAAAAAAATCACAAACGCTTGTAATGAATTAAAGAAGTCAGGCGAAGAATGTATATGTCTTGAAATGAGAGGTTATATAGGGAATATATTGTAATATGTATGTAGTATGAGGGCGTTTGCCTCGTTTTTTAAGTTTAGTTATTGTTATCACCACCTTTTGTTTTAACTGTATTAAAGAATTATCAAGGTTAATCCATGTATTTATTCTTAATGACACAGTACAGTAGGATAGTAAAACAGAAATCTATCGAATTTTGCTTAAATTAAATAAAAGGAGAGACAGTTTAATTTAATGAATTGGCTGATATAAGCGGAGCGGGCACACCTGCAATTTTCGATGGAAGTTTAGCATGCGAAATTTCAGAACCAGTAGCAATTTCGGTTGTCGCGTTAGCAGCGTGAGCGTTTTTTGAGGGGACTGCCAATTTTGGAAGGTGGCCCGTTTCGTGAACAGGTTTCCGTTGTAACTCGGCCGGCGCGATATTCCTCTAAATATGCATAAATCCATAAAAACGGATGAAGCCGGCCGTAAAGCCGTTTTATTGCCATACTTAAAGCCGCGGCGGTCATTAAAAAAGTGACAAACGCGACGGAATTTTTCCAAGGAAACTCGCCCGAAAGCTGTAAAATGTAAATCCAGCGCCGCCGATAGCGATCTCCGGCGTTCGATTTTGTTTTGCACTTCCTCATGTGCGATACAAGCTTTAGCAATTTTTAGAAGTAACATAAATCAAATATGTAAAAATCTGATATCTGCAGTTCGGGCATATGGGGCTCTTAACAGAACCGGTTTCCGTTTTTCCAATGTAGTATAATATTCAAAGAAAGTATTCATAACAATGATATTAATATACAGGGTGTTAGAAGTGTGACTGCCATAAATTTAAGAAGCGATAGTATACATCAAATTGAACAAAAAAAAACTTATATGACATGAGTCCTACACTCAAACCATTTTCGAAAAATAAATTGACAAATCTCCAATTTCATGTGCCATAATTTTCTGCATCAAATTACTATAAAATGCAATGTTTACCCCTTCTTTCAATTTATTTATGTTTAGTATTAATAGCAACAATGTTTTCCTTAATCAATAAAATTCAACAAAGTCGCTATCGCAGAATGTGGCAACAGCGCGAGAAGTACAGTGACTACAGATCAGTTGGTATCTGAACTGTGAAGTGTCTGTCGCTTTCTTTGTTTGTTGAAATGTTTAGCATCACTTGTTATTAATTTATGAGAAACTCGCCCCCATTATACAAGAGCAGGACGTATTTATTTAAATCGTTTCCTTCAACGGCGGCTGTAGAGGCATTCGTGGAAGTATCTTAAGGTCTTCTTGATATTGGTAGTGTTATCAGTGTGTAGAAAATTGTGGTGGATATTTTGAATATACAATGCTTACGAAAAGTAACAAATAAATTCATTATTTTTGAAATTGTGAAGTTTTCGAAAAAATCCCCTGGCACATCGATTTTGTTTTTAAAAATGGCACTTATTGACATACGACCCATATTTGTGACGTCATCGTTGTTCGAGATATGACGTCATCGACAATTTGTTTAAATAGTAACCCCCAATTTTGACCATCCCATTTGAAAGAGCGTGTCATTCTGCATACATATATCATGAAAAATTATGGTGTTACATAACAAAAATTTCAAGAAAATGATGTTTGAAGATTTTAAAATTTTATTTTCACAATACTGTGCACCTCCCCATTATGCAACACCTGTCCGTGCTTATTTAGATGAGCTGTTCCCTAATCGTTGGATAGGGAGAAGGAGGCCGATTGAGTGGCCAGTCAGATCGTCTGATTTGACACCCCTAGATTATTTCTTGTGGGGATACATAAAAAGCAAAGTATACGTTACTAGACCGGTTAATTTAGAAGATTTAAAAGCATGAATTCGTCACGAGATACATCGTATACCTCCTGAAGTTATTGATAGTGTCCATCTTGGCTACTGTCAGGAACCCAACGGTGCACAATTTGAACATTTAATTTAGTCGATTTTTCACATTATCATTTTCAGTATTGTGAAAATTAAATTTTAAAATCTTCAAACATTATTTTCTTGAAATTTTTGTAATGTAACACCATAATTTTTCATGATGTTGCTTTTTAAAAATTTTGTCGATGACGTCATATCTCGAACAACGATGACGTCACAAATGTGGGTCGTATGTCAAAAAGTGCCTTTTTTAGAAACAAAATCGACGTACCAGGAGATTTTTTTCGAAAACTTCTCAATTTCAAAAATAATTAATTTATTCGTTACTTCTCGAAAGCACGGTATGTTGTAATTATGTGTTGATGGACACTGTAAACCTTCTTTTCTATTGCAAAACCAATGCTATTAAATATCATTTTGTGATTTAAAACAGACTACAAACGACATTCTAAATCCCGACAACCGTATTGTTTGAAGCCACCAATCAACGTTCTAATCCCGATTTCGATACATCATAGAAGATAGGAGCTACGAATATCACTACTAGTTCCTAAAATCGCGGTTTAAAAACTCGAATGATTATTACAGTTTTTATAAAATAGTTTTTTAATGCGTTAAAATTTAATATTTGTTTATATTGTCAGGGGCTCATGTTTAAAATACCATCTTCGAATTGTTCTACGAATCGCGTATTTTGTGTAGCCATCAGCCTTTATCTTCTCCATTTTGCGAATGTACTATACGCCGGCAATACCCCGAGAACATAGTATATCCCGATCTCCTTTCATTGTCCCAGAGTCGATCTCGAGCCATAAGAGGCGGACAATGGTTATGTAAATCAGGTAATAAGCGCATACGGCGAGGACGACCGACCTTATTAAGCGTTTAATAAAGTTACGTCATCCATACGTACCTAGTGGTATTTACCTGCTCGAGTGTTGCCCGGGATGCAATAATCCTCCTATTAGCAGGATAATTTCCCGTGAATAACAGCCTCTCCCTTGCGCACCGGACATCCTGGCGATGCCATCGAGTTTCGCTGGAAGAAGGCCTGTCGGTATAATGGCGCTGACAGGTTTGTTGATGAAAAAAATTGCAGTGCACCGTTGCAGCTTGAGTTTAATAGATAGTTACGCGAGGAAATGGGAGTGATTTTTCCGCACTTTCGACAGTAACAAGTTTTTTCATAACAACTGTGATTAGTTACACAGTACGTGACCTTATTTCATAACGTCTTATTAATATTTCAACGCTTGCACAAAAAATAACGTGGTTATTATGATTTTGTAAACATAAAAAATCACTGTCACTCCCCAATGCGTAATTGTTTTCTAAATTTATCACTGACACCACTAACAAATTGTGATTCTCACTAGTACTGCGACATTTGTTAGTAATTTATGTTTCTTAGAAGTGTCCTCGATCATTTTTAGTAACTCACACAAATTATTTATGCTATCATATGATGATTCATGACCATCACTAGTAACTTATGACGATCTGAGAATCACTAATAATTTACCACCATCAAAATTATTTGTGACTGTCACCGGCAACCATCACGAAAGATTCATTACAATAAAGAAGTCACTGGTAACCCATGACCACCAAGTAATTATTTTCTAAATTAGACTCTCACTAGTACTGTGACATTTATTAGTAACTTCTGCTTATTAGAAGTGTCCTCGATCATCTCTAGTAACTCACACACATTATTTATGCTATTATATGGTGATTCCTGACCAGCACTAGTAATTTACAACGATCTGAAAGTCACTAATAATTTACAACCACCAAAATGATTTGACTGTCACTGGCAACCATCATGAAAGATTCATGACAATAAAGATGTCACTGGTAACCCTTGAGTATCCTTGATCATCTCTACTAAATGACACAAATTTTTTATGCTGTTATATGGTGATTCATGACCATCACTAATAATTTACAACCATTAAAATGATTTGTGACAGCCACAAAAGATTCATGACTAGTAATTTGCGACGATTCGAGTAATTATGACCTCACTAGGAATTTGTAAGTACTGCGAAATGATTGATGATGACTATCACTATAATTTATGACTGTCATAATAACACGTAAGTGTAATTAGTGAATTGTGATTGTTACTAACGACTTATAATTGTTAATAGCAATCTTCAAAAATAATTTATGATTATAATTACTTAGTGATTTGTGACTGCCACTAGTAACCGTCAAAAGTGATTCATGACAATAAATGCCAGTGGTGACTTATGGTAATTGGTAATTGTTGTTACAGCGAATTACCGTCACATTTACAAAAAGATTTGTGACCACCACTATGATTTATGTTAGTGTCACTAATAACACGTAAATATAACTGACCTGTGACTGTTACTAAAGTTACTACTAACTGTCAATACCACAACACCCCAAATAATTTATTTATAGGATTTTTGACCATCACTAGTAATAATAATTACGAAATAATTTCTAATTGTCATTAGTAACTTTGTTATTGTTATCAGTGACATGACTGCACTAGAAACTGCCACAATTACTTTATGATTACTAGTGCCTATCTATGACCGTCATTAGAAATTTATAACCATCAGATGATGACTTGTGACGATCACTAATAACTATCCGTCACATATGATTTATGAATATAAATGTTATCAGTGATTCGCCTTCGCTTTTGTAACTGTCACTGTGAATTTTAATAACTGCTATGGCATCGTGGTTGGCATTACCGTTAATATTAGTTAACAACTGAATTATATTTGTTATTTCTTGCCTGTATGGGTATAAGTGAGTAAAGGTGATATCGAAAAGATAACCTTAATCACCCTTGGCCACATATTTCAAGCATACACAAAATGTAAATAGATAATTAACTAGAATGATTCCATCTGATCTATTACTGACCATTAAGGCTAGGTTAAACATAAACAATGATAAAGATAAGCATACTTTGGTAAAGTTTACTTTAAATATGGATGGAGTGGTTCTTATGCGGCAGATCTAGTGCTTATTTCTTAAGAATTTTCACCTAGATAAAGAAACTGTTGTACTATGTGATATTTTACTTGTAACAACCATTATAATCTCTCTGTTAACTGAAGCTGTAAACAATGGTGCTGTATTTTTTAAAATAAGGTGGATTTATTTATAACAAACAAGGATTAACTCGGAGATTAGATTTGTGCGGGAGAGGCGTCAGTACCAAAAAATGTATTCTGAGCGTATCCGATCGAAGAATTCTTTCCCAAATTGAAATATAACGTAGCAGTACTTTACCAAATCGCTCCGGCTAATAAAACTGATAAATATTAATTAGGATGAATCGCTTATTTGCTCCGCGTCAACACTTCCAGATAAGTTATGCCCGAGCGGTGTCGAGACCGATTATTCGGATTCCTCGGATTTTTCCCATTAACGGGAGCTTTTTGTGTGACGCAACCGGTTCGATAACAGAGATTTGCATAAATAAATAATTAATGGCGGATTTATTAGGTAAGCTAATGCTCGCGAATATTTATCTCGATCTATGAAAAAATTAATGCGCTCCAGATTTTAACCTATCGTTTAGATTTACATATTAATTGGTTCGGAATTTGACCCGTACTTTCTAAGTTCGCCAATTCTGTTTTTTTTTTCACAACTCTGATAGCAGACATTAACCTTTCACTATTTTTGAGCTTGTAATAGAATCGTTTTGATTCTTTCAAAATAATTCATTTCTGATCGTTTTGTGTATAGTCGGGTTTCAAACTAGTAGAGACTGATGCTCCATTTCTATTGGTAGAAACACCTTGACGGATACAGCTGTTCCATCTACAGCACTACCATGGATGTGCGGATGGGAAAATTTCAGGTATAAATTTTTTATTGTCATTAATTTATTAGTCATTTTGTGTTTATGTTAGTAAGACTGAATAATAATTTAAGATCTACAGCGTGTTCGCTGTATGAAGGAATTCTGTGAGTAGTGTATTTAGTGCTATAAAGAATGGCAAAGAATATACAACTGTGAGACGGAAAATACTGGAACTTCACAGAAGGAAGATTGCCGACAATAAAAAAATTTAGGTTGCATTCTCATAGATTGAAACTGCCTAGACTGGAAGAAATGAATGCGCGCTTTTGCGAATTATGCGTGACAAATTTTCATTTTATAAAAATCGAAATATGTTAATAGAACAAAAACGAAATAGTGATATGACGAAGAAACTATTTAAGAAAAATATTACAAGGTCGAAAAGTAACGAATAAATTCATTATTTTTGAAATTAAGAAGGTTTCGAAAAAATCCCCTGCCACGTCGATTTTGTTTTAAAAAAGGCCCTTTTTGACATACGAGCCATATGCACCTCCCCATTATGCAACACCTGTCCGTGCTTATTTAGATGAGCTGTTCCCGAATGGTTGGATAGGGTGAAGGGGGCCGATTGAGTGGCCAGCCATATCGCCTGATTTGACACCCCTAGGTTATTTCTTGTGGGGATACTTAAAAAGCAAAGTATACGTTACTAGACCGGTTAATTTAGAAGATTTAAAAGCAAGAATTCGTCACGAGATACATCGTATACCTCCTGAAGTTATTGATAATAAAAAAAAAGAATTTATTAATCGTCTTGGCTACTGTCAGGCAGCCAACGGAGCACAATTTGAACATTAAATTTAGTCGATTTTTTACATAATCATTATCATTTTCAGTAGGTATACTATAAAGCAAACTATCATTAATTTTCGATGTAGAATCACCCCCTTAAATATTCGCATATTATTTAGGAACACCCTGTATATGGCCCAACCAAGATGCTTCAGATAAAGTTCTCGTATATGTTTAAAAACAGGACATATACAATGACCTAACACTAAGATTTGTCGGACAAGTGTCGTCAATCTTAATTTATAGATATAGATATTTTATCCTCGGTTTAACCTTACTATTTGGTAATAGTACAATGTTGCGACATATTCATTCGTAAACTGAATACGGTCCTGTGAAACTCCGCCCTGCACTATCGATAAGTAATATTTATATCTCTTATTTCAGTCGTTTTTGTTAAATTAAAAAAGCGTTTTTCTGTGTGCTTATGAATATTTATAGTTTGTACAGGTATAACATAATCTGTTTCTAAATCGTAGTCGCCCAGTTTTTCAAATTAATATTTACGGGCTTTACGCTTTTTTCGCATCGTACGTCAGAGCAGCATTTCTTCGCCTCGCGTTCATCCAAGCGTGGCATCCCAACTCGTTAATTATCGGCGCCCAACATCGCATCATCCACGGCGAACAAATTTCGAGTAATGCCTGGCATCGCACTCGAGCAAACACGTGTAACGTAAACAGCCGCTCATTAATATCATTATTCATAACAATCGCGAACGCAAGTTTGTTTGCTTTCGCTAGTTAACCGGCAACTGGAATTTTTAAAATGTGAAATATATCGCTGGAACGACCAGTGGGTCTGGGCAAACAGAGACGGAGATAAGTGAGAGATTGGCGCCGTTCAAACGAAACAATGCAACAACACTAGCAACAGCCTACTAAAATTATCGAAATATTGTTATACATACAGTGTGTACATAGAAACAGCCCTTTAAAAATGGCGTTTATTGTCCGATTTATTTCGTTTTTTTTTTTCTGAGAGATGGAGCAGTAAAAAAACTCTAGGTATATTTTCAAGGCCTGCTTCGAATTTTTTTCACAAATTTCATAAAAACTCAGAAAACGGTTTTAGGTAAAATTTCGTAAATAAATATTAATAATGGTTATTCATAACAATTCTTCATTTTATTAAATAAATTTATAATAATTTTTTAAAGAAATGGTGGGTATAAAAAATGAATTAAAAGAATAGAGAAATTAATTTTACACAACATTAAACAAAAAATATATAATTATCGGAAGAAAACAAATTTTAATTTTTTGGGCCAGAACAGTTTTTACTGCTCCATGTTAAAAAAACCCGAAATAAACTGGAAAATAAATACCATTTTTACAGGCCTATTTCCATTTGAAGTGGGTCGCCCTGTATAGTGAAATGGTATTCTAGGCATCTGCTTCCACAGTGATTCTTATTAAAAATCAAAAAAATTATACAGTCGACGGGTGTTTAAGAACGACATATGGATTGACACATTTTTTCCTCTTTTTATTACAGTATTAAAATGTGTATTAAACCACATTTTTTTTTCGTCTGTAACGAACAGCAGATACACTTGGAACCGACAGATGTTCCAAATCACGAAAAATGTGGGAGGCTTAGGAGTGGAGTTGCCAAAACTAACCATAAATACGTAAAAGCTGTCACAGGCTTTAATGTTTATAGCTTTATTGACAATAGCGGTAGCGGTGGAAGAATTTTATATGTAATAATCATAAATTTATCAGTAAATAAATATATAATTCTTTATATTTTAAAGCAAGAATGTTATTCTAGTTAATAATCTGGATGACTGGAAGGTTTCATAGGAAGATTGATTTTTACCAGTTACCATTATTATCGTTTATTCAACAATTTGCAAATTTGCATTAGTGTTTGCAATTCTTGCATAAATAATAATAATTTAAATATAATTACTACTAACACTTCACCAAGATTATATATGATTTATTAAATATATTTATTTATTTCTTTGCCATTCGGAATGTAGAGGAAGTACGACAATGTTACTTATTCTTACACGTACGTGTTCTTTGATATACCCGTCCCGCCAGTACACATAGAAGTTTCGGTGTACAGCGTTGCCGTTAGTCGGATTTTGTGGCTTCTGTTTTTTAATAAATCATTTATGCAAAGTGTGGGAAAATTGAGTTCTTCTCATCCTAAATGCTCTTTTCATAGGTAAAATTAATCGACTGGAATTGTCAACACTCGCTCGGAAATTATTAGCGGCAAATATGTGATGCGTTGATAAAAATGTGTGATATGTGAATATACTTGCTGGGTACTAGGAACAAAAACGAAAAAAGATTTCAAATCGACCTTAAACCATAAAAATCATAAAATCCAAAAGGGGTACTGAAAATAGTATTACGGAGGAAACGCGAGTCTGGTAATATTACAGTAACTTAATGTTTATGAGTTGATTGCACTAACGGAATAGTTTCACACTAATAGGCGGGAATTTAAAAATATGAAAATTTGATGCCCAATTCATAGAAACATGTGATTTCTATGGTCCAATTACAAACATTCCGTTTTGGTTAAAATGCAGTATTACCAATAGTGTACATTAAGTTTTCCCTATATGGCTGTCTTCTAACCTCCTCCATAGTCTGCCTATTTTTCAATAGTGTAAAGGCTTTTTGGCTTTCTATATAGGGTGTCCGGGAAAATGTGGGAAATCTCTCGGATGCAGATAGAACATAAAAAATAAGATGACAAGTACCTATAAAAAATTTTACTACAGGCCCTGAAAAGGTTCGACCTATGCTCTCTCTTATGAAGTTTTTCAATAATTTTGTTAGGGTACCTCCTGGGACACCATTGCGTTTTTAAAATTTTGTATTTTTTCGGATTAAACATCTTAAAATGAAACTTTCCTGTTGTTTGAATGACTCGTATTGCACTTTGTTGGCGAGAAAAAATAGAAATCATGGCCTCTTTTATTAAAAATAAAATACGAATTTGTTTATTATTCCTTTTGTCGTAAACGGTTCATTTTATCGGCAATAAACAAGAGTACCATTTTTTAATGTAAGGTTGAAGATTTATTATTTTAAAATCTTGATCAAACAGGGTGTAAAAAATTTAAGCATTACGTTGTATATTTTATGATTTCTATGGTCTAATCCCGCAACGTCATTTCGCCTCCGGGCGGCGGCCAATTGGCGACGTTGCCACGAGCCCTGCCGGCGTGTACTAAACGACCCGAAAACATCCGGTACCCGCCGACGTCGGCTCCTTCTGGACCACGGTAGCCGTGTCTTGTACCAGCGCCCATTACTCACTCCTCCGAGGGTTCCAAGAAGAAGGCCGGCCAGAGCGCAAATTGCCGGTTGTACCCCGTTTAAATCGATGCTCCAGCCGTCGAGGATGCCACCGACCGTCAGCGACACCGTATCGTCGAAGCGATTGCCGGCGCCCACGAGGATTCCTTATTAGCCGCACTCGAGGAACGGGAAGACAACGAGAGCACGCGTGTTACCGGATAATGTGGGATTTGCCAGGAAAGTCGGCGAAAGTTCGCTGGTTTTTGCTACGCTGCGGCGTTGCCAAATTTTCAACGTTTATCCAGAGTGTTCTGTAAAGAATGGGCCATGGTGGTTCGATTTATCAAAATGTACCTTTATTAAGATTATCTCTTAATATACAGGGTGAGTCAGTCATAATGTCATTAATTTTAACCACGTATTCGAGAGGCCTAATAAAGGCAGAAAATCGAAAAAAAAAATTTTACTCGACCTTTAAAAAAATAAACAAATCACCCTATAAAAATCGATAACACGACGCTCGTGGTGCGCTACGAACTTTCTGAGGACGCACCCATACGACAATCGAATGCCGGATTAAACATCGTTGCCACATCATGTTTACATACATAATATCGTCTAACACTTCAGCGTGATATTCAAATTTACCCCCATTTAGCACTTTCTGCATTTCCCGCATTTATTTCCCCCCAAATTTGTAGATCACGCCACACATTTGGAGTAAGCTATATTAAGAACAGTTTAGTTTAAATACCATTAGTTTTATCATAATTAAATTGATTATCACATTAAAATTAAAAAACAATAATCGAATTGTCAACAAACATTTGAGCAGGAAATACAATACACATGCCTGTTACCTGCATTCAAAGACCTTGCAGAAAGCAGCTGTGTTCGTCAATAAATTGCAGTATTGAACATAAATTTAAATATATTTTTTTAAATTCTTCTTCAGGCAAATCAACTGGATTATTTAATTTTTTTATCCTTACAACTTACTTTCAATGTGCATTTATAAAACCACGAATTAAATATAAATTTAATGAGAGTCCATTTTCACAACATAGCGTGTAAGAAATGACATCGCATTTCTTAAGAGTTAAAGGGAGATAGATACTACAAAAATTTAAGGCGATGAAATATAACATTTACTTTGAAATAACGTACGAGGTGTAACAATTAAGTTTTGCAAATTTGCGAAACTGGCAACACTGCATCGTTCGTCGACGTTTTTCTATAGAGGGAGGGTCTTCCTTTTAGTTTCAGTCTAAGCTTGAAGTCGATAACACGTTTGGTTTGTGTTTTATGTGTTGTAAAAATAAGTGACTCAAATTACAAGGAACGTGTTGTGATTCAATTTTTAGTGAAATCTGACGAAAAAACCTCGGAAATCCTTCGAAAATTGCAGATGGTGTATGGAGACGAGTGCATGTCGAAAACAAGCGTGTTTTAATAGGCAAAACAGTTCAAGGAGGTGCGGTATTCGGTAGAAGACGATCCACGTGAAGGAGCTCACGTTACCTCTCGTACTGACGCGAATGTTGACCGTTTGCGTGCACTAATTACGTCTGACCGCCGGCTAAGCATTCGTGCGTTGTTTGACGAGTTAACGTCAACAAAGAAACTGTTCGCAAGATGTTACACGAAAATTTGAATATGCGAAAGATTTACGCAAATATGGTGCCAAGAGTTCTCACCCCGGAACAGAAAGACTGCGAAGATTTGTTGTCTCGCATTCGGAGCGACGGTAAAGACTGGATATCGGGTAGTCACTGGAGATGAGACCTGGATATTTGAGTATGACCCTGAGACTCTAAACAAAGTCATCAGTGGGTGGAAAAAGGTGGAGAACGACGAAAGGGAGGATGTCCAAGTCACGACTGAAGGTAATGTTGATCGTTTTTTCGATATCTACGGCATCATTCATCGTGAATATGTTCCTGCCGACCAGACAGTAACGGGACGGTTCTATGTTAGCGTCTTGGAACGACTGCGGGCCCGCGTTTCCGTGTGCGACCCGAACTCGCCGAGAACGGCTGGATCTTGCACCACGATATCGCGCCAGCCCATTCCTCGTTCATTGTGCAAGAGTTTTTGGTAAAAAAAAACATTCCAACGTTGCCGCACCCACCCTATAGCCCCGATATTGTCCCCTGCAATTTTTTTTATTCTCCAAAATGAAGTCGCACGTCAAAGGAACTCATCATGGCGGCGTACAGGTCAAAGAAGCTGTAATCGCGGAGGATAACCAAGAGTGCTTCCAATCGTGGGAGCAACGTTGGAATCGTTGTGTAGAACTATTGTGAAGGTCGATAACAAAATTTTGGCGAAATTTAATTTGCTTGTTTTTTCATTGACAAATTCCCGGAACTTAATTGCCACACCTCGTAAATGTTATTATGACCAAAATGGGATACGTACTTGGGTTGATTATCACAGATCCCAACGTTCACCCATCATCGTCTCCCCGTAAAAATTTCCATCACGCCGACGTACCCCCAAACGTCATCACGCATCCTGGAGCACGCCTCTTCAATCCGCGGACTGAGACGGCGTTGAGTACCCGCCACAGCGGCCCAACCAAGCCTCCCGCGACTTCGCGCGCCGTTCCACGGCCAACCCAGACCTGGCCCGCTGGGGAAATAATAAACAAGAGCCGTTTTAAAACGGAGAGAACAACGCACGGGACCCGACCTAAAACAAAGAAGAGCCGGAGGAGCAGAACTGGTTGTGTAAATTAATTTGGGAACGGACGGCGCGGAGAGGGCCCCTACCTGCCTCGCTCGCCCGCGAAAATTACAATCATTTCGTCATTAGGGCAGCTATAAAACACACATTTCATTAGCGCCCGACCGGATGGCTCTAAGTGCCGGACCGGGCCGCTGTTTTTCCTTAACGAGCCGGCGATTTGGGCCGTCTGACGCCTCTGGTCGGCGGAAAACAGGTGAACGGCGGCCGAAGGCTAGATCGCGCGATGGATCTCGTTTGTAAACAAAAGATGGAGCCGATTTTCGGCCGTGGGGACCCAAAACCGTCCCAGATGATGTATACATTGTAGTTTTTTGATAATGTCGTTCTGCTACACGAAAATTTGTTTTACAATACAGAATGATCCACTTTTTTTCCACCAAATTCCAATAACCAATATATTTTTTGAATTCCGTTTAATTTGGGACAAAAAATTATCCTTCGTAAGTTTTTCGTAATTATACCATTTTCAAGTCAAATTTATTTACAAATTACAATTGAATGAACGACAATAAGATAATTGCTATATCAATTCATTAAGGGCGCCGTCACCGTGTATCAGCAGAATAGTCTATAGGACAGTAAGATTTTAAACCCTTGACAGATACTGCTATCTAGTAATAGCTGAACTATTTATGGTTCAAAAAATACTGATAACTATATTACGTGGTCTTACTATGTTTAAATATGGCGATAATCAAAACAACGTATCGACATAAATAATTTTAAGTTTACCTTCCTCTTCTACAAAAAAGTTAACACTTTTTTAAACGCAGCAATACAGTATGCGCCAAAAGTGTGGAATAAATTCAATAAAAATGAAACAATTATTTTTTGGGAAAAATCCTCGAACAGGTCGATTTTTAATTTAAAAAATACATATTTTAGCGTAAAATGCGATTTTCAAATGTCATTTGTATTCGAGAATGACGTCATCGATTTTTTTTTAAATGGCAACACCATATTTTTTTCCTTGATTCTGAAAGATCGTTTAGTTCTCTATCAGACAGTACTAAAATTTTGCCCTCTTACATAGGAAAGTTTTCGAGTAAGTGACGATTGAATGTTAGAAAACGTAAATTTTATCCATAAAAAAGTAACAATTCTGAGGTATGTAAAATAAAATACAATTGATTAAATTTTATACTTAAATTAAATGTTCGAGTTGCCATCCACCAACTTCTTGACAATGCGCAAGTCTGTGAAGAAATTCTTCTTGCACATTATGAATGATTTCTGGGGTAACTCTGCGTATTTCTTCCCGAATGCGATTTTGAAGTTCTTCTAAATTACGTGGTTTATTAATGTACACTTTTGACTTCAAGTATCCCCATAAAAAATAGTCAAGAGGTGTAAGATCTGGCAATCTGTAATTCGAAAAACTAAACTTGATAACATTTTTGCTTTATTTTAATTGATTTATGTTTTCTAACATTCAATCGTCATTTATTCGAAAACTTTCCTATGTAAGAGGGCAAAATTTTAGTACTGTCTGATAGAGAATTAAACGATCTTTCAGAATCAAGGAAAAAAATATGGTGTTGCCATTTAAAAAAAAAATCGATGACTTCATTACTCGAAAACAAATGACATTTGAAAATCGTTTTTTACGCTAAAATATGTATTTTTTAAATTAAAAATCGACCTGTTCGAGGATTTTTCCCAAAAAATAATTGTTTCGTTTTTATTGAATTTATTCCATACTTTTGGCGCATACTGTATACTCTAAAAGATGAACTTACGAAAGGTTTGTGTTTTTTTTCTTATTTCGGCTTTTAAATGTGATAAACTTGAAGTTTATTTAAAAATGCTATAAAAAGAGTCACATTCAATAAATATTTTAAGTATAAAAACGCTACATTTTGGCAATATAAATACTAACACTACCTAAGTTGAACTTTCTATAATATATAATTTGTTTTGGTAACTTTAACAGGATTTAAAATTCCTAACTTTAAAATTACATCCACATTCCACTATTTTGGGTCACAAATATGGCCACCTTAATTCATATTTAGTATTATTGAAAATAAATATAGGTACATCTAACGAAGTTGTTCAAAATGCCCGCCTACACATTTGACATCTTCGTATTAAAAGAATTCCCGTGATAGTTTCATGTGGCCTCTGCTTGAGATTGTCAAAGACGTCTATTAGTCTTCTCTGCAAATTTATCTCTCGACTTATCAGATTTTTATTGATACTTGTATTAGAATTAGGCAAATTATGTTTAGAAACGTAAAACAATATCATAATAAATAATAAATTCACTTGAAAATGATAATAGTTACGAAAAACTTAACAACGATAATTTTTTGTCCCAAATTAAACGGAGAATCCAAAAGATAGTGTGTTTTTTTTAAGTTTAAAGTCAGTGGCATATTTTTTTTACTACAGCAATAGGGGCCCCTATTTTCTCCGCCACTGGTACAGTAAAAAAAAATAAAAAATTCTCCAGAGATCACACGTACAATGATAAAAAAATTACGGTTGAAACTTAATTACTTCATTTCATGAAAAAATAAGCCTAAAACGGATTTAAAAATTTAATTTGGCCACGACCCCACAAAATGATCACCGTTACAATGTAGACCTGTGACGTCAGACGCCGTTTGCACGTGTATATCTAAATACAGTAGTGTGCTTTAATTCATGTCTACATACGTTTTCCATGCTTTTGGACAACGTGGTACGTTAAGTGTTATTGTGAGTATTGAATAAAGTTGCGAAATAGACTCGTAAAATAGGCATTGTGCATCTCACCGGGCAAATGAAAGAAGTACCTATTGCATTATGCCATTATGTGCGAATACAGCACATGGCGCCTAATAAAAAAAAAATTACAGGTACCAAAAATTGAAAAAAAATGGAGTGTAGGGCGATGAAGCGCGACGAAATTACCGTCAGACCTTTCAATATATTTGAAAGATACATTTCAAACCAATATAAAATTCATGCCCATCGGAAAATGTGTAAATTTTATCGTCTATTTCATGTTTACCTAAAACGTTTAATATTGCTAAATAAAAGTTTCATGTTTAGTTCTTCACTTATGACAGTAATGAGATAACTTAAATCACTGATCAGCATAAAAGTGAACCTATATTTGAGCCTTGTGGAACGCCTGATGTAGCATCATAAGAGTTAGTTAATGATTAGATTAGATAAATACGTGGCAACTAAATTAACCAAACACGTAGAAAATCCATACTTGTCTAATTTTAGTAACAGTAGCTTATAATTAATTCTGTTGTTAGAAATGAAAAATATTGCAGAAAATCGGCAATTTTTATATACTAACTGCTTGTTTCAGCATTTTTTTTACCTCGACTAAAAAAATATGAATTTTGTGATGATCATTTTAGAATATCTCAATTCCGTTTCCGATTTATCAACCAAGAAATTACAGAAAAAAAGTTTTCATGCAAACAAAGACTTTGGCGCCAAGTAGAACTCCGATGACCCCCAGTACCTCCCAATAGACCACCCCCGGACCGACAGAGGGTGACGATTCGAGTACCGCCGCAAAACTTAATGCATCCTGGAAATATCCGCACAAAGACCGATCCGTAATACATTTCCCGCGACGCCATCGCGACTAAAAGGGTAAAAGCGAGGACACAATGGAAGGTACGCTCGTTTTTAGCGCACATTACGGGCAGAAAGGGGGGCCGCAATTACTGCAAATGCGAAACACATATGCACTCCGATCGCTAATGGGGTTCGCGGGGGGATTTAAAACTTCTCCTCTTTGCAGTTTAGCTTCCGAGGCTTTGTCTGTGCGTTTATTGTGACCGAAAGGCACTCTGCGTTCGTGAAACGCCGATGTGTGCGTGGTCGTTACGAAACGGTCTTATCAAATCGGTACAAATCCGTGTAAAACTTTATCTGGGGTCGTTGACCCCGTTATTTGTTGGAGTTCTCAAAAGCGAGGAAGGCGCACCACATCTCGACCAAGCGCATCTACGTCGATGCATACTAATTTCCAGTTTGTTCGGTTCCAAGTACGTTGTTCAAAGAGGCGTTTGCTTTATATTTTTTTATAATCCTCCAAAAATAAATACTTACGATTCCTAGTAGGCGTTTAAGACCTGTAGCGTGAAGACAATATTATTACACGCTTAGGGTATTAAACGCATTATGACCAAGAGATTTATACAAAATTTTATACAAGGGCGGTATTTAGAACACTTATAAATTTGCTAAATATCATATTATGTATCTGTGTAAATTAGTGTCTCTATAACTAAAATCTAGTAATTTTTGTTGAAGCCGAATTGACAGTTGTGACTGATGCCTAACAAAAATATCAACAAACGCGGTTTTCATGTACGCTATATTTAGTATGTAAAAAACCTCTAGCAAAGTGTCATATATAATTACAGCAAAACTTATGTATTGTATAGAAAATATTCAAAACGAAAGAAAGCCTGCTGCCGGAAAAATGGAAAATCAAAAAACTTATGATGATTTTGTTAAATGGTGTTTTTTTAAAAACGTGAAACACTACTAGTTAAAAACGTAGTACCTATATTCTAATTAATCTTTTGAATGTTTATGTGCTGTATAATGGGTTCTACGTCTACTATGCATCTCCCTTTCCCATTCCTATATCTGTATATTATGTAGGTCCAAGTACATGTATTTATATTTTTGTATTTACCTTTTTCTCGAAACAAGTGTTCTCACTTATCGAGTAGATTGTTTATTTAGTTTGTCTTTATTGTTATTGTGCAACAAATATTATAAATAAACATTATTATTATTATTATTATTACTACACTGCAAAGTGCTCCTAGCATATTATTTAGAAATATGAGAGAACTGTAAGTCGTCCTCTTTGTGGACGTATTATTCCATAGGCACCGATACTTTTACATCGTAACATCGTCATAAATATTCAAGATTAATAATATTCTTAAAACGAAAAAATTATGGTTACAAAGAAGTCAAGAATACTGACTAGACAGCAAAAATTACACTTTTCTGAGAGATGCCACCGATGAAATATTTTTAATGATCGAGGTAAGTTGCCACCTTCAAATGTCGCATCGATTTTTGGCATTTGTGGAGCTTGCCGTAGGGAAGAGTTATGTAACATAACAATAGATTATATTCAGCCTCTAACAATAAACAGACCTACTCTGATCTAAACAGGGCACACATGCGCGTTAAAATGGATTTTATCAATTTAACAACTCGTAAAAACTGTGATTTAATTTATTTATAACGTCACGGTGTTTCCACGTCTCTAATAATAAACAAACCTACTCTGTTCTAAACAGCATAACGATTTTTGATCTGTTCTTCCTATTCAGTTTTATTCCGTGTTACATCTATAAGATATTTTGTCCGAAAAGCTGTACACCTTCCAACCGCCAATTTTTATGAGACAATCCACGACAACGCGGTGCCTAAATAAAGGCGGGTATACGCGGGGCACCGTGCTCTCACCTGATTCCACGCTATATAAAAAAAGGCAGACTAGCGCCAGCAGGACCGGTGAAACTAGTCGCAGAGATCAAAAACTGGGGGGGGGGGTTCAAAAGCCGTCCAGAACAGTATCAACAACTATTACGGAATTAAAAACTGCACCTTTCCACAACATCATTCACCGACATATACGCGTAAAGATTGTGGTTTCATTTATTTATGACATAACGGCGTTTCTGCCTCTAACAATGAACAAACCTACTCTGTTCTAAATAGTGTAACGGTTTTAATCTGTTCTTTCTATTCAGTTGTGATCCGTGTTAGATATATATTTTTTGTGAAAAGCTGTAACACCTTCCAACCGCCGATTTTTATGCGATAGACCATGACAACGCGATGCCCAGATAAAGGCGCGTACACACGGGGTTCCATGCTCTCGCTTGGTACCATACAGTATAAAAAAGGCAGACCAACGCTGGCGGGGCCGGCGAAACTAGTCGGATCGCAGAGATCGAAGGTTGCGAGGGTTCAACAGCCGTCCCAACGGAGTATCAACAACTATTATTATTAAAAACTGCACCTTTCCACAGCATCAATCACCAACATATGAGCGTTAAAATGTATCTTATCAGTTTAACAGCTCGTAAAAAGCGTGATGTAATTTATTTATGACGTCACGTCGTTGCTCCGCCTCTAACAATGAACAAACCCACTCTGTTGCAAACAGGGTAACAATTTTTAATCTGTTCTCCCTATACAGTTGTGTTCCGTGTTAGATCTGTAAGATATTTTGTGTGAAAAGCTGTAACACCTTCCAACCGCCGATTTTTATGCGACAGCCCACGACAACGCGATGACCAAATAAAGGCGCGTACACGCTCTCGCTTGGTTCCACGCACTATAAAAAAGGCAGACCAGAGCTGGTGGGGGCCGGCGAAACTAGTCGGGTCGCAGAGATCGAAGGTTGCGGGGGTTCAACAGCCGTCCCAGCGCACTATCAACAACTATTACGGGATTAATTGCTGGTAAGACGCTGCAATACTGTCCGTATGCATAATAAAGTAAGCGGACGCCGAGACGATGCGTTTCGCCGGCCAGGCGCTCCTCGACGGGCGCTTCATCGCCCGCTTAATTAAAACCGAGTTACTCAGCGATAATTAATTGCCGCCGTTAACGCGTAGGAATGTTAATCGCGACCGGACGGCTCGCTCCGAATGCACCGCGCTTTATGTGTCGGGAGGCGGTTTACTTAGTAAGGCACACAAATTGGCGAGATTAAATATTCAAACAAATAACAGTTGGTAGTGTTTATGCCAAAACCGATGCCAAGACAGTACATGAGATGATACATTAAAAGTCACATCACCGTAAAGAGATATTCTGACAAGTTCGTCGACTATCCACTTCACGCCTAAAATTTCCGTCCTGCCAGATCACTTCCCCTTGCCTACCAACTCGAAGTCGATTGTCTACTGACGGCGATCAGTGTTCCTAAAGGTGGTAAAGGTTTGTTTGTTTTCTTACTCGGTGGTAAAAAATCGTTATCGGATTCCCCCCGAATATTCGCCGCTTCGACTGAAAACTCGTAGTCTCGTATCTATAATTACAGACCTATGCAATTATTATTAGCAATTTCTCTAAAATTTGAAATTCCTATGCACAACTTGCTTCACTTATTTGCATATCCAAAAGGTTATCAGTCCCTGCCAATATGGGCTTATGAAGGACAGATCTACTGTGTCTAATTTGATATGTATCACACAGTGTATTTCTCAGAAGCTTGACTCAAATACAGCGTTGACGTGTTATATCCTATTCCAGACGCTGAAGTTTTTTGAACTACCTGATTTGCTGCTTCAGTTGTTTAAATCTTATTTAAATGGTAGACACATCGGTAGACGCTAATTTGTCCAGTGTTTCGATTGCACGTCTGGGTCGGTATCTGTTACATTGACATCGAGTGTGCCTCAGGGGTCGATTTTGGGTCTCCTATTATCTATGTTTTATATCAATGACATAGTTCAAGATCTTGACTGTCACTATCTTATGTACGCATACGATATAAAAATATATACCAACATTAATGATACTAATGATTGCATTAGGTTGCAGCATTGTCTAACTCGTATTCAGAATTGGTATACTGCTAATAATGTCTCTCAACTGCTTCTAGAAGTCGAGTTTTTTTAACAAAAATAGCCTATGGTTGTTTCAATGTTCAAGTATCACACTGTTCAATGCTTTTGCTAAATAACTCGAGTACGCCAAGTTTTTTGAACTACCTGATTTGCTGCTTCAGTTGTTTAAATCTTATTTAAATGGTAGACACATCGGTAGACGCTAATTTGTCCAGTGTTTCGATTGCACGTCTGGGTCGGTATCTGTTACATTGACATCGAGTGTGCCTCAGGGGTCGATTTTGGGTCTCCTATTATCTATGTTTTATATCAATGACATAGTTCAAGATCTTGACTGTCACTATCTTATGTACGCATACGATATAAAAATATATACCAACATTAATGATACTAATGATTGCATTAGGTTGCAGCATTGTCTAACTCGTATTCAGAATTGGTATACTGCTAATAATGTCTCTCAACTGCTTCTAGAAGTCGAGTTTTTTTAACAAAAATAGCCTATGGTTGTTTCAATGTTCAAGTATCACACTGTTCAATGCTTTTGCTAAATAACTCGAGTACGCCAGTGTTGCATGGAATCCTGATTGTAATATATTTCAATCAAACCTTAAAGATGTTCAGCGGCGTTTTTTAAAGTTGCTCTCTTTTCGTTAGGATGTTAAATATCTTACTGGAACGATTCAAGGTGTCCAGTCTTGAGCAGCGTAGAAATATGAGCTCTGTCATGTTCCTTTATAAAATCTTACATGGTATGTGTGACTATTCTGATTTTTTAAACTTAATACTACTGCAGGTGTCCAATCAGTTAACGCCTCCCGTACTTTTTATTTGAATAGAATAGACCTAAAACGAATTTATTAAAATTCTCACAGTTACACAGAATGTGTTATGATACTTATGATAACTTGTAGAATGAATTGGACATATTTAACCAATACTTATCAATATAATAAAAAATGAATTTTTATCGTACTGACAATGTTTTTGAATTTTTCATTTTCTATATTTTATGTTTTTACGTTGTTTTTATTTCTTATGTTATTTTTAATTTGTCTAATGTCTTTGCTCGCACAGTAAATTGATTTTCTATTGAATGATGTATTAAATAAATAAATAAATCCTAGATGTAATGAAGGCACTGAAATAATTAGTGACTATTAATAAAAAATGCGCTGTTAATATTAGATAATACTCTATCGTTTTCACTGTGAGATGGTCGTACAATATGATTGCGTAATGACTTCGAAAACGATTTGGGGAACGGAACGGACCAGCATTCCGGAGGTCATTGTACAAAACACGACTCGTCAGGTCCAGGTCAGGTGCTTCACCCTTAACAAGTGCCTTGGCAGGTACGCACCACGTCCGCCCGGATACTCACACGCCTACAGGGTAGCCCCAAAAAGTACCCGCAGTGACATGAAGAGGTATATTTCACTATGGAACAGAATATCCACCTCCACGTTGTGTTGTATAGATAAGCGTCGTTTCGATAAACGAAATTCTATGTAAAATATCAGTTGAATTCTCGGAATTCCTCAAGTTAAGGATTAATTAAGGGCTTTAGTTAGTTTTACCACAGTTTAAATATCAACAGTTACACCACTCCTTCTATAGGATCAGAGCTAATGCGGTTTTTTGCCGTAAGTCAACTTGCGTGCGTTACGAGGGATATCAGCAAATTCAACACCACATTAGTTAAGGCCATAGACCTTATAAATCATGGACTGGCCCTAGAAAGAGAGGTCCGCTGTCCTGATGTGTACAAGAGAGATGAAGCTAGACCGGGCAAAAACAGATGTTCTATGACAGAAAAATATATAAACATAACCTGACAAACCTTTCCTAAATAATTAAAACCTTCCTTACAAATTGTTATTATCAAAATGTAATTATAAATTAAAATTCTGAATAAATGAGTAAATATCCAATATAATTCGGTCTGTCACACGTCTGTCATACGTCATTTACAGTTTTTGTTTTTTTCGGCCAATGATCTGTGGGTTTTTGCCCGGACTAGCTCTATCTCTGTCGCACACATCTGAGCATCAACGGTTTGTATAGGCAGAAAACGTTTTCGGGTGCGTTCATGATTTATAAGGTCTATGGTTAAGGCACGCATATACAAGGGTTATTTATAATATAGCTGTGCTTGATATTAAAGTTCAATTATAAATTTTAACACTGTTAAATATTATTATGGTTAGGTATACAATATTATATAAATCCACAAATTTATTATAGTTGAGCTATAACATTAGGCAAATTTGTACAGATAACATCGGACACATGAAAAAAAAACATAGGCAATTAAATTTTGTTAACATTTTTTATTACAAATTCCGTACAATTTTTAATTTAAAAGTTTCTTTTTATCATTTTTAGATGTTGTTTCCCTATTTGCAAATTTAAGCGTTATAATAAATTCTTTAGGACTTTTACAAAAAGTAAATATTTATATACCTACATTTGAAAATTTGTCGAATTTCGAAATGGCGCCATAATCTTGAAATAGTGTTTTCTACAAATACAAGTAATTTTAGACATTTAAGAACTGAATACAGTTTAGCAAATAACAGCAATGTTACCTCATGCCACCTGCGAATATTTAAAGGTACCAAAAAGCGGTCTAACCAACAAATTTTTAGGTAGTCTTTCAAAATACGTGTTTTTTAAAATTCTACTGTAAATGTAAATATTGTTATAACATAAGAGATCGTTCACTTTTGTTTATAAGTATCTGAAAATAATTATTATAATGTAGGATTAGAATAGCAAAATAATGTGTGACTTACAAACATTTTTAAACTTATTATATTATTTGAGGAGAATTTAAACAGTAAAAGTGGATAAACAAAACATCAAGAATTTTATTTTTGTTATTACTTTTGCTTTCCGTGTTTTATTTTTCGAAATTCAGTACCTAAAAAACACCACAAATTTGAGCACTTTACATCGAGAAATATGGCGACCGTAACTTACTATACAGACGGCATAGTAAATATAAAAATTATTAAAATGGATTCAAAAATATTTACTACACTGTAAAATTTGTCGGAGGCAATAAATAATTTTATAAAAATCCCAGATTTCAGCAAACGTTTCCCTGACAAAGTGAATAATTCATAATTGAAATGCGCTGCATATTCGTATGGGCCTATAGGCCTCTGCAGGTGTTAGCTTGGCAAATTTGTGCTCTCCAAAAAAAAGCCTAAACTATCTTTCCAGTGCTGACACCTTCAAAATGTTCGTATTATTAAACTAATAAATAAATTTAAATATGTTGTCAAAATGGAATTCTGTATGCAATAGATTGTATTTGAAGTAATTTTTTGTAAAATATAATTGTTGAAATATCAAAATATCCACGTCAAAAATGTAGAAATAATATAAATCATCGATAAGAATGTCAAAACATTAATACATCTCATGTCACAACAGTTCAAAACAATTCATCCTCAACATGAAAAGGCAAAAATGCACGGACTACAATGTCTCTATTTTTAAACAAATAGTTTCTATACTGATTCCGACCATATGAAGTGTAAACTCCGTTTAAATGAAGATGTGTACATTTATCTAAAACGTAAGATCGTTAATATCTCTAATCATCGTTCGACACTTAAATTATGACTTGTCTAACATCTTTATCTAATACAAGAAAACGTGTATACTGTCGCAGGATTATTGTGATGTAATTTATTATTTACAGACAATGCGATAATGTTTTAAATATAAATGCTTTGATACGTGTAGAAAAAATATAAACACACACAACAACAAAATTCTGGCGTCTTCATCGGGCAACTGCTTCTTCTTGGGTGGAGCAAATAAGAACTAATGTTAAAAGGTCCAATAAATGTCATTAATAATAATAATAATTTTATTTACCGTAGGAAACCGAAACAAAAGGAAAAATATGTACAAAAATGGCTTGGTTTTGTCACATTTAATGGAACTCGAAAAGGATTCTCTAACAGTTGATAATAATGAGAACACAGTACAAACAGAAAAATTATAAACAAAAAATAGAAGAGCGAAAAAGTAATAAAATGGAGCAACGATAGACAGTAAAAATGGTCAAGATGATATAAATGATCTAATAATTAATATATTCATCGTATAAATAAAAACAGTAGTCAAATAGAAATGTTACTTTAGATTTAAATATTTTTGTTATCTATGTTTTTAAGAAAATTAGGTAACTTGTTAAATCTTAATTCCCATAAAATTAGGACTTCGTTCGAAAGTTGTCAATGGAATTACCAAAGCCCAATTATAAAATTTAAAGTCTGTTGTAGCGAGAATTGTAAGAGCTTTCAAAATAAATATTACTCAACCCCCAATGCCATTTAAATATTTTGGGGTGATGCTTACCCTTGCTTGGGGGTGAAAGTGAAGGAGTCAAAAATACCAACAGAGAATGCCCCCTTTAATCTAAAATCGACGGGTCTGAGCGTTCTTCTACAATCTTGACGCAGTGCCTGAAAATAACTCTGTTTCGTTTTCATTTGGCCGCCCTGTATATTTTACCTCTAAATCCGTAACTATGTAATTTATTAAGAAGTACATAATCCAGCATATCGAAAGCTTTGCTGAAATCCAAAAATATAATTTTTTTAAATCTTTAAATTTCTCTAAAATCTTTGAAATAGAAGATCCCTAGTTAAAGTATGGATACATCTGATATGATGAGGTACCATAACCACGCTGCAAAAGTAGTAAAAGTGGGCATTACACCGTCAACGCCCTGTACATCATCGAACCGCACATTACATCTTCGATTATCGTCCCATAAAACAAGATATATGTTACCTCCACGTCGTCTTAGCTTGTTCCGCAATCTTTATTGTACTGCAGTGGTATCTATTCCCTATTTATTGGCATTATTAATTGTACTTTATTGGTGGAGCTAATCTGGAAAAGCAGAGTCGTAAATCCTTGTTTTTTTTTTAGTCGGATAAATCTCACTCATCAGGAACCATAAAACCTTTTTTTTTTCGTTACATATCCGTCATTCAGCCAGGCGAAAAAGTTACTAAGATGTGTTTTCAAGGACAAATAAAATTAACGAAAACACTATTCAATTAATAATTTGGGTATTAGTAAGTACAATTATAACAAATTTGGTTGAAATATCTTTAAGATGCTTTATAGGAGACATTCATAAATATATACAAAACGAAGCGCTATAGCTATCAAGTGTTTTAATTTTAAATCAATCAGTTTTAACGCGAAGAAGAAATGGCTCTTGCGTATTTTCGTTTTGTGTTGTATTTGGTGCTGAAATTTGATAATGTGTAAAAAATTAGTATAATAATGTCAGTGTTTTTACAATAAGAAACAGTCAAGTGCTAATTACATTTTTTGCTCTATTTTTCTTTATAGTTTGTAAAAAACCTACGTTGACAATGTATTTTTAATTAATCAACCGTTTACTGCATATTTGAAATTTAATGTAAGAAATACCTACTAATAGAAAACTCGGCAGTCTTTAATTATAAAATCTTGTACCATTGCCTTATCTCCGTTGGATTTGCCCTCGACTTTTGAAAAACAAACAGCTTCCCTATACCGTTTGTTTTTCACCATGTTACAAGAAAATATCTGTATTTGACATAAATTCCTTTATTTAATTACTATAAACTAAAAATTTGTCACTAAAAGCTGAACCATAACCTAAAATTTCGCATTGCTAGTTGCATACTGTCCAAAGAACACTGAACAAAGCTTAGAATATTATATTCTAAGAGCAAAGAAGGATTTTTACAAAACACTGTAAACATCGGTGTTATAGATTAAAAAAGTACTAATTATTTTATGCAAACATCGTCGATTATTGTTAACATTGCTGCTATTATTAGTACTGACAGAATTTAATTCCTCAACAATACAAGAAGTTAAAAAATTTATCGGCGTGAAGTACACCTTGCACCGACCTGCAACAGATGGTGAGCATCAGATTCTGTCAGAAATAAAATATGGCATATTGTGTTTAGTTTGAATTAATTTTTCAGTACTTTTTCGCATATTGTTTATGTATTTACACACATGTATTTAAATGCAGATATGACGGATGGTGTCGATTTATGGGAAGTGTGACAAGTGCATATTATCGTATGGCAGCGTAATACCAAAGACGTTTTCCGAGTAACAAAAATATTATGATAAATTCTCTTTGAACCACGTTGAACAACCGTTGTAATGCTTTCACGGTGCAGGTGTGGCAGTGTCTTTATGTATATTTGTACATTTGCGTATTTTTTGTTATCCTTTGTGGTTTTTTCCAACGGAGGGAAATCAACTGGTCGTGGTCGTCGGGCTGAGTACCTAGCTTTAAACAAAAAGAACGGTCGAGGAAAGGAGAGGTACCCAGCAAGCACTCAGCAAGTACAAAAATCGTTGCAATGACAAGTTTTAATGTAAACAAATAAGAAAACAGAAAATAATTCAACATTCCTAAAATCTCTCCTGGAAATAAATATTAGTGAAGTAGGTGCTACCTCCCTGAACTATCTTATCGTGTTTCTCATTCAATATGTAATCTAAAATTTGTTTTCTTTCAAAAAAGCGTAAAACAATACACGTGACAGCGCGGTGCCCTCTCACCTTTAACATATTGTCATATTATGTGGGAATTTGCCCCACTCACACCCAAATCCACGATTGTGGTACCGCGAAATGCTAAGATTGCCCCGATCGCCCCTACACAATTCTGTTAAACAAACAAAATGCCGTGGATCGAGATGGGACTGGAAAAATGGAGAATCGACGAGAAGCATTCGAGTCGTACGGGAAAATGGATCTAGAGATACTAGAAAATACCTGGAATATTCGTTGGATCTATAAAAGAAGAATAAACGGCCGAGTTAGTAAGTCTTATATTACAGTCTGAATTGAAGTGTTTAGTTGGAGAGATCATAGTGATTTAGATAGTGATTAATTAAATAAGTGTTTAGTTCAGTTGTAATTAGTGTTCAGTAGTGTACTGAGTAGTTAATAAAGATAAGTAATTATTTAACGGATTGTTTTTCTGGAAGTAAGAAAAAGACGGGTTAGGAAATCCGTGGCAATATGCATAATATATCTAACCTAGCAGCCGACAGGAGGCCACAGTCGGCGATATAGTATAGTTACTGGACATTTTTTTAATGGACGATTCTCTTAATTTTTATTCTTCTCTATATCTCTTACAATATTTGTACATAGTTATAGTTAACATGTATTTAAAATCAATCGCAGCGTGTATTATTTGCAAAGCAAATGTTCCAATGGAAAGCTAGCCTTATTATTTGAAATTCCGGCGATTCACTAGATTATGGAAATAAAATTAGTGCTTCTCTTTGACCATTTTTCCCCCTTTAAATGCTAAAACTACATCAATATGCAATACTTAATATATACTAATGTCCTATAGGGAGCAGGAAAAATTTTCCAAAGTCTAGGAACTCTTATGATAATGACCCCCATGTATACGTAAATAGATCCTCATTTAAATACGTCTCAAGTCAGTGAACAATGCATTCTGAACTTTTTCTGCTGTCCGTCCGTCAAATTAAAAATAACCATAAATCAATCTGGACGGACAGCGTTCACCTGGGCCAGAAAAAACGAGGTTCTCGCCTCCTTAATTCGAAAGTGACTTGGTAAACGGTAAACCAGGTATAGTATAGTTCGTTTCAAAAAGAGAATAAAATAAAAATTAATCAAACCGGTTTATTCTGTTGCATCACACGTTTATTAGTAAATGGAGAAATAATAGCATACATTTTTAAGGAATCAGAGAACTTTATTCTACCCGTTAGTCTGGGCTAATTGAGTTTTAACAGTTGCCATATTTTCATTTGTACAGCAATTTGCAGATTTATATTAGTGTTTAGCATACATTAATTAATGAATTATTATACTGGATGGTAATATACTATTATAATTTAAATATAGTTGCGGAAATAATTCAAAAAACTTACGTCAGGGCTGCCGTTACGCAATCAATTCTTTTGCCAACACAAGTTTCTATAGTTAATTTAGGTAATTTAGTGTAAACAGTAGTGTAAGTGTTTTTTAAATATTTTGATGAAAATATAACTAAATATTTATTTGTTCGTATAACGTATGTCGTCTGAATTCTTGCCGCAAACATATAATTATATCTACTAACACTTTCTTGTACCAAGATAATTAATATATGATTTATTAAATACATTTATTTCCTTTCCATAGTAACAAAATGTTGAGTAAGTATGTCAATATTGCTTACTCTTCTACGCACGTATTCATTGCTATACCTGTCCCGCCACTACACATAGTAAGTTTCGGTGTACAGTGTTGCTGTTAGTCGGAATTTGTATTTTTTTGTGGTTTCTTGGTGTTTTTAAATAAAATTTATATTTAAATTGTTAATAAAATGATGCGTCAGTGATAAGTGTATGTAAGCTATTGATCTACAGGTTGTTTATAGTTAATAAGCCCAAATTTTAAATTTGAATTTGTGCGGTCAAAAACTATGTATTGTAATTTGCTATGGGAAACTATCTACAGAGTGTATTCAAATGAATGAATCCTGGAGATAAAATATAAACTGATTCAAATACACCAACACTAGTCGATTTTTTTTCTATCCCTGACATCAATTAATGAATTTATTTTAAATCTGGCACAGTATATTAGATCGCGGAGCAAAATTCTTAGACAAGTACTAAACGGTTGTCAATATGTAACATTTCCCATTAGGGCACTTGGATGGTGGTGCAAAATTTTTTCATTCGGTCTTTTCATCATTAACTAGTCCAAGATATAGACTTATGTTAATGTTATCAACAGAACAGCTTTTTGTCGACGGTATTTGATTGTTTCTGCAAATAAGGTAAATTTTTTTTCAAACATTCTCTTCATCGATGACGTAAGTAGCTTTTAAAGAAATGGATCAGTGAATTTGCATTTATACAGGGTGTCCGGAATATAACGGCAAGTACTAAAAAGGATTGTATATCTCATGAAAAGCAACAAAAAATGTCTAAAACAAATAGTTCTACAAATACATTTAAAGAAATAAAAACTGCAATAAAATGCAAACCTGTGTTACGAAATTACAAAATAAGGTTAAGTAAAAACTCCTGTAATGTAATTTGTGTCAATATTAATGAAGTTTCCCAAAAAATCCTTAAAACTGTAACGTACGACAACATTGCAATCTATCACCTGCTGCTATTAACATAAAAGTATTATTAGTCATAGTAGCGGCTAGTGCGTTTCGTTTTTATGCACATATAGCTTGCTTGATATTTAGTGTACATAAACAAAAACAATTTGAAGCAAACATGACCAGCTGCATGACATGTTAATTTATGGTGAATCTAAGCAAAACTCTCTGGCTACAAGCAGTTTGTATGGTGAATGCTTTTCGCAAGTAACGCAAGTAATTTTGAACAATTGTAATGATATTTCTGAGCGACATTTGCTGTCACAATTCTATTACCGTTGGTGAGAAAAAAATTGTTAAGTAAAATTGTTATTGAATATCATTTTTTAAGAACTTTTTCCGTTGCTTGTTATCTAGTATATGGACAGTTAATCCACAGCGCGCAACCAACAATGGCATTATATTTTAGCTCCAAGTTCATCTGATACAATTTGATCTTAATTTAAATATTCTCTGTATACATTTGTTAATAAAAGATGGCTACGAAACAAGTAGCAATCCCTATGTTTTACTCTTCAATAAAAGTACGTTCGAATCATTACTTCTGATTAGGACAGTACACACCCTCTTTCGAGGCATTACTTTCGTATCCGACGGTACGTCTTGCTTACGAAGCACTACTTTTGAGCGAGAAAGTGCACTCCGATTGACAACGACGCGATCGGGTTTACGCTACACGTCCGAACGTCAGAATATAGGCTAACGCAACGCTGTAATCATATGGAATTTATATCAATTAATGGGGGACGCCCGGCTTTGATCTTTAAAATGTGTTGATCTGCGCTAACCGTATGTACGGATGATTGACGAGAAATGTAAATTTAGGACGGGCTCATGTGCCGAATTCTAAATATTTGTGCACCGAAGCCACGCTAAAAAAATTCTAATTGTGTATCGAATCGATCTGGAGTGGAATAGGTTTTTGTTCCGAGTGATTCGACGGAGCGAGCGTTTGTTTATGAGAAAATGTTCGACATAAATATGATTAGTGCTGGAGAAAATAGAACTAATATTTATGTGAACTGATCCTGTGTGTGTTTGTGATTTGCATATCACGAACTATGTCTAAATCGAGGGGTAAACCACTGAAATTTGTACAATAAAATACCATTTTTTAAAAATATTACCCGTAAATACCTTATTTTCCGAAAAAAATACCTTATCAAATAAGCAAATACCTCAAAAATACCCAAAAACCACGAATTATCCTTAAGTGCCCAAAGAATACCTATGACTATTACCCTTGAGTATTTACACCAAGAGAGTGAATCCTTAATAAAGACCTAAATAGTTATCATAATTCCTGTTAGATGTCGTACTGTGTAACAATACACATTTATTCAAACGAAGGAAATAAAGCGCTACTATTTTAATCTGCAAAAAACTGTGAAGGCGTTTCGAGGGCGTGGCCGCGTGACCCTTTTTCATATACCTGCCTAAATAATAAGATTGTGGCAATATATTTATATTCAAACCACAGATCATAAAGTTTGAAACATAAGCAAGCAGTTTATTTTATTGCGTTAGAGAAGTATGAATATGAACTGTAAATTAATTTAAAAAAAAAAAACAGAAAAATAAGATTGTTAAAAGAGTTTTCAGCGATATGCCAAAATTTACATTTTCTGTTTTATTTACTTTAACCATATTAAGATAATTCAAATGAATTCGACATACCTACTTCTATAAAGAGACATATAGAACTGCAGATTATCGTGTGGGTTTCTCTTACTGCATAAGATGCATTATTATTTTGCGAAAAATTCATTAGTAAAAATTCTAAAACATCAAGTATCTTTTTTCAATGTTTGATCTAAGTATAATTTTGTGATGGTGTGAAATAAATATTATTTTGCAGTCTTTTTGAAGAGTAATTTTTAAATTAAAATTAAATTTAAATTAATTTAAAAATTCAAATAATTTAACATTTGCGCATGCAAATTTAAATAAATTTACATGCGCTAATGTTTTTAGTAAAAATAATTTGTGAACTTTACAGGCCTCATCAGAAAAGAATGTGTAGTTTATTATTTTAAGTATTATATAAGGTGAACCATTAATGATGTGCCAGAGTAGGAATGACAGTTTTGGAGCAAAATGTGAAGATATAGCTAAATATGCCTTACTAAAATGTTGCTGTGGAAAAAGATACAGGTTTTCATATTTTTTTTCGTTTTTTTTTTTAATAACGGATCGCTCAACCGATTGTCATCAAATTTGGTAGGGAAACATATTTTAAGAAAAGCAATCATAATTTATGTAGTAGGTACCTATTAAAACAGATATTGCCAGATGATGACAATTTCTACCTTATTTTTTGTTAACGAAATTTCTACCGTTTTCCAGAAAACTGATCTAAAACAACCAAATGTATTTTTCGACGTGAGAAAATCTCTTAGGAGCATTAGAAAATTGCCATATTGAAAATTTTCTGTAATTAGCTGTAATAATTAGTTTAATTAATTAAGACATGTAGAAGTAGGGAGAGTTTGCTCAAGGGCTAAGTTGTTTTTACTGCTCTGTTGTTATTTTTGTCCATAAAAGTAAATATGTAGATAATTTTTTTTTCAAATATGAGTTTTTTTCCAAAGTTACTCTGGACATTTAAAAAAAGTAAACGACTCATTGATACCTACTAATTTTTTTGAATTAAATTTCAATCAGTTGAGAGATACTTGCGTTAATACAAAAGAAGAAAACACAATTAAAAATATTTCAACTTTGACACCTTGTATCTTTTTCCACAGAAATATTTTACGAAGATATATTTAGCTATATCTTCATATTTCGTCCCAATGATGTTACTCCTCTTCTATGCCCCCTTATTAATGGCCCACCCAGTATATTTTTATTGACACGTATTGAATGACTTCTTCACTTGAATTTACCCAAGCTGGAGGAGTATGATAAAAGTGTTATCTGGCGGTTAATATATTTTAAGCTTTGACTTTCATTGATACGTGAAAGTGAATATAAACTGGATAACTGCACTTCTGTATTTCTTTTTATTAAAAATCGTGATGAAATTACTATAATTACTTGTCATTAAAGTTATGAATTTTAAGTACATACAAGCTTTTGAAATAACAATGACACTCTCTCAAAACAGTTTTTGAACTTCTCGAAGTTCTGAGTAGAAACTCATTAAATTTATATTGGTAAGTGAAACAACTAATTACTAATGTTAAAAGTTGAAAGCAGATTTCATTATAAATACGTCAGCAGTTCAAAAGAAATAGCAAAATTGAATTTAAAGAGTGTCAATATTATTGCAAACGATTGTATATAACATAATATGTATGAACCAATCATCTTCGATGGGAGGAGCTTTCAAAATTATATATCCAAATTCATGTCATTTTAGTACCTAATATTGCGCCATCTATTAGCAAATAGCCCAAGCGTAAACGTTCTTTTTGAGATCGTTTCCCATTACGCGAGAGTTGGTTTCCCATTCAGGCCAACAAGGTCTCCCATTTGATTGACTAGTCTTAGTGTATATAGTCAAGGCTATTACCCAATAATACCCTTAAACACCTAAAAATCTTTGTTAAGTACCTAGAAATACCGAATAGTACCCAAAAATACCATTAAATACCCAGATATCTAAAAAACGAAAAATACATTAAATCACCCACGATTTTACTTAATATACCTTTAACTTTCCAAAACTGTCTTTCCTTTCCTTAGAAATTATTCTAGTTACAGATCTACGTAAATAATATAAATTTTTTTAAGGGCTCCTTTGACTCGACCTGAATACATCTGGAAAGAACATATTGGATTACATAAAATGTATCATAAACTCATTGGCACACCCAAGAAGGGTGCCAATACCTACACCATGCCCCCTTCAAGCTAACTAAAAACAAACTTCTTCCTCGTCTATGAAATCATAATATTACCTACAGCTTGTGCAGCAAAATACCTCAGTGGTTTACATAAAAAACGATGTTCTAGTGCAGATTTACCTTAAGAATTGTTGTTTTGGTTTATCAACATCTTTAATACACCTTAAACGTTTTGTTAGGGCATAATTTTAAAGTACCAGTGGCGTACCCCTGTTAAGAAAAATAAATATATATCCGAATAGCTAGAGACAAAAAAATATGCAGAGAGAAAAAATGATGAGAATACAATGGAGCATATGAAAACCAATTTTGTTAGCAAGATACTTTTTCTTGTGAAAAGAGTCCTGATAGTACCCATAACCCCACCACTGGTATTTTACGTAGGTGGCTTCATATTTTACAATTTATACCTCGTTTTATACCTACTAACATGCTAAAAAATGATGCCAAATTAACCAAAAATATCTCAAGGTGAGTTTTACATGCACTGCGTGTTAAGTGA
The DNA here is from genome assembly GCA_037114965.1 of Monochamus alternatus. Lineage (NCBI taxonomy): Eukaryota > Metazoa > Arthropoda > Insecta > Coleoptera > Cerambycidae > Monochamus > Monochamus alternatus. The sequence goes on along the minus strand of CM073426.1, from coordinate 2,783,450 downwards.
TTATTTATAATATTATCATAATTAATAAAAAGGTTTTTTGAAATTTCAAGGTTTTTGACGTAAAAACTAGCACCAAAAGCGTTAAAATCATCACAGCTTTTCATAATTGTCTTCGTTTTGACTAATCAATATTAGGAAACCGATACTTTTATATAGTTATAGGTACATCATAATTATTTTCAAAGTTGTATCAAACTGGCTTTGGTTGTAACAACCAGCGATAAATGACAAGGAATTTAATTGAGCGATTTCTATAAAACACTGGAAATTATGATTCTATAAAGAATTTAATATAACCAGGCCGTATCGTAATGGTAAATGTAATATGAAGACATTTCAATGAGACGAGTGAGATAAAATTAGGAATTCTTTCAACTTCGAGATAAAATAGTATTTCTTTACTTTTTTTCAAAAAGCGGTACTTATTTTGATTTTTTCCACTGGCTTAGACCTGATGTTTATTCTTATACAATGACCATGGAATCTAAAACAAGAGCTAAAACTAGACTTCTATCGTTCGCTATAACAAACAAAACAAGATACTGTGATTTTGCTGTTTCAAATTTGTTTTATAGAATGGTTTGCCAATGTAATTTTACATTAAAATAATCATATTTCTGTAAATGATACTGCAGGAAATAACTACTACCTTGACCGGCATTGAATTACTCCAGCAGTATATGTGTGAACAGCCAAGAACCCTTGTCGGACACACCACCAGACATACACCGGTTTCGGGTTTGTTAGCCCTCATCAGTATGCCATAGGTGAGATGATCGACAATTGAACTGGCTGTTCCTGCATATGTATGTTCACGTATAAACTGAGTGCAGGTGAGATATAAGTTGTCTGCTTACTTTCTGCTCGGCCTAAGCGGCTCGACTTACAGGAAGTGACCTACACTGCAACAGATACTTGGACAACGAGCCATTAATTGTTATATTAGTCTTTTTGTTTTACAACGATAATGGCACTACATAATAACTATATTACAGTGCATAATACAGTTATTTGCTCTTAAAGCTGAAATTGCCTTCAAGTATCTTTCAATATAATAGTTTTATAGGTTGACAACCCACATCTAAGAAACAATTATATTTTTTACAGCGCTTTTAGAAATAGTTATATATTTGCCGTATAAGTTGTCTTATTATTTAGCTGTCAAAACGTTATTGTGTGTTTTGATGGTTGCGAACCTAATACTTCGCACTAAATGCTAAATTTCAATAAACGCAATTCATAAAAATAAGAAAAAGATGTTTTATTTTTTACACAATGCTTTCTATCTACATCGACCAGTGTATATGATCTAAATATTTCAAAAAATTGTTAAGTACTGCTTTAAATTTTGTCCACCAACGAACGCTAAAACACAAAAAGTGTACTTATGCTACTGTGTGATGTACAGTCCACTGCCTACGCGATGTTACGCTTATTAACGGTCCTCCGCGTTTCGCCCCCTCATCCAGGGCACTCTAGACTCTCGACAGTCTCAACTACTTCGGCGTTGATAGTCTTATTATGGAAAAGGTATACGACATGTACATGGCCTTTTCATTTTTTTTTTATTCAGCGGACAAGATGTGAATGCAAACCTTATCGATGATTTTGACTTTTTCTACGATACATGATTTTTTAAATTCCAACTTTATGATTACTGTGAGAAAACTGCTTCCAAATTCCTCTTAGGCTCAGAAATAAACGAAATTTTCGTAAAAAAAAAAACGAAACCCCTACTGCAAAATTTTCTTATAAGTAAACGAGTTGTACTCACCATAGACACGGGGATATGTCCAGCCGCTCCATTGGCGTAGCTGTAGGGGGAAACGAGGTATCCCATATTGAAGGATGATGTGTGAGGGCCGGGTTCGACCTTCCCTGTAAAAGAAAATAACGGTAAAATCTTGAAATACAAATAGAAACCAAATCTAAACATCGTATAAAGTTAAGTAATAATAATAATGACGAGCGACCGGAAAAGGGACCCGGGGGGCCCACCTCTACAAGGCGAAGACGTCCGGCCGTCTGATACTATAGCGCAATATCCTGTCAAGAATATTGGCGCGCACTATAACATTTAAAAACGGTTAAGACAAATACAAATACGATGATTACATAGAACATTTGCCTAATTGTTATTTGAAATCTTTATTTAGTTAACAGAATCAACTTCGTTAATTGAATGAATACATTTTTAAGTTCCTCTAGCTAATACTATTTGTGGTAAGTATCTAATAGATATTTTACTAGTGAACAAATTTTAAATCAGACAAATATCAAAGAATAGAAAATAAATAAAATGAGAGATAAAAATTTTATACGATTACGTAGTTTTTAATTTTGATAAACATTTCTTAATAACATAGGTACAGTCGCATGTACCCGATTTTTCTAAATTTATAAGTTATACTGACTTTGATAACACTCTTTATAATAATTAAGTACTGTAGAAAATTCTGGTAGACAAACATTAAAATTTATATTTTGGAGATGCGGAACTGATAAACAATTATGTTAATACGTACCTAAATCTGCTATGAAAACCACTAATTGTGTTGAACATCTAATTTATATAGGTATTTCACCGATAAATTCTTTTATAGAAAAGGATTTTATCTCTAGATCTAGAAAATTAATTACACGATGATTCTATTAGCATAAACATTCACATTTCAAATCAAATCTATTCAGTTAATATGTTCAAAATCGTGCTGCCTTATGCCATTTCCATTCGTTTTGTGTTTAATGTTACATCCAATTAAAAATGTCAACAGGGAACACAAACCTAACTGACAAACTGACAATTATTTTTCATAAAAACTATTTATTAACTTGGCACATAGAATGAGAAGTGACAAATGTAAATGTCTGGATCATGTAAGGCTGTTTTTGTATCTCTAAAAATGAAACGATATTGATACGAAATGACAACGGACAAAATTGTATATATTTTTTTCCACGGTCGGGAGTAGAAATCAGTTTCTATGACATCAAAATTAAAACAGAAGTAGCCGATTATTTCCAAGGGAGTATAATGCTCCCAAGGGAGTTTACATTATGGAGAACGTTTTTCATGTAAAAAAAGATAACATTGAAATTATTTATTGACATTTAAATTAAATGTTACATTTGTACAATTTTCAAAATTAATATTAGAAGGAATATTACTTTCGCTTACATTTACAGTTTTTGCGATTGCGCTAGTAGTGGTACCTACTAAAACCTGATTAGCAATTTTGGTCTTATTTTCAATGGAGTTCTCGACATAACCTCAGCGACTGTCGTTGATTTCCAACCAGCATGACGCTTTATTGTCGCGATACCCACACCAGCATCTGCCAGTAATGTCGCTGAAGATCTTCGTAAGCAGTGACCAGTATAACATGCAGCATCAGGTAATTTAAAATACGAAGCTACTACACTCGGAATTTTTCCCATGGTATTCTTGCCAACTGGATGCGAACTACATTTTCCTGCTTTGTAGTACAAAAAAAGGCGCTTATGCTTGACGTGGGAAGGACGAAGGGACAGGTATTTTCGAAACAATTCAAGCATATTTCCCACATCGGTAACCAGAAAGATTCGTAGAATCTTTGTCTTAGTGTTTGGAATATTTACAATCAAGGAAGAGCCTCATCCTCAATATCATCTACAGTTAAATTGACTAGTTCGACAAGCTCCGGCAATCCCCAGAATTAATCCAACCTATAAAAAATCAAAATACTTAATAATTGAAATACCTAACAACAAAAGTAATCTTACCTCAAACATTAAGAATTCTTTGTCATCTGCACTTGATAGAAAACGGTCGATTTCACCCTTTGTCAACATTTTCGATTTTTTCGCTTGATATCCGTCACCTGTTCTTTTCAAAAATGCGATCAGCTTGGGGAATTTGCTTATATCTATGTTGTCGTAAATTATCAAGCATGACTTAACCATAGAATATTGCGCCCATAATGTGGAAGACTTGTAATTCTTTGCATTTTCACTGAAGTATGCCAACAAAACATTCTCGCTGTATACTTGAACATTTTTCTCGGCGCACCACTTTTTGAACCGATTGTAGGCTATATCGTATAAAGATCTTGACTTCGTAGGCAGCAAATTGCTTATTGCAATATTTGCAGCCTCCACAATCTCTTCCGACTCACAATTATTCATTGTGCTCTAAATAAACTTTAAATTAAACCAAACTAGCACCTTAATTTGACAATTCTTTTTGTTTGTTTATTTTGTAGTTATGACAATAACTCAACGACTACTAAATAAATGCTCAAATCCGAATACAGTAATTCTGGTGTTACTTACTTCATAATGACAAAATATGTGTTTTTAAGTTAATGAGACCGTGGAAAAAATAGTATATACCATTCGAGAGAGATGCTATTTTGTCCTCGGTGCATTGTAGCCCTCGGGATTCAAATTGCACCTCTGCCAAAATAACGCATTTCTCTCCCTTATAGTACAATGTACTAATAAACAAATAATTTGTTAATTTCAACAATTTTCTTTGGGAAGTTAAAAATCTACACCTATATTAATTAAATAAAAATAAAAATATATATGCTGTCGATTTCAATTTTGAAATTTTAGGCTTTAGGGGTTTTATCTTTAAATAAAATAATGTAATTCTTATAGTACTTCCGGTTATATCGGAAATCGTCATATACTTGTTTATTTTAAATGGAACACCGTGTATATTTTAGCATATTTGGATAATATGCATCATTTTAGGGTCGAATTTTATCAAGCGTCCTTATATCTATCTCTAATGGTCTTCGAGATATTTCAATTTTATCAAAAAAGGTGCTTTTCGATAGTGATACATTTTTTTTCTAATGACAAACTTTATGTTTGCAATCTAAAATCCCTGCATTTTGTATATTCTTTGAGGTACCTTTCAAAATTATTGCATTTTGCAAAATTCACTCATCATGCCCTCGTAATGCAAATTCAAATGCTCCGCAAAATTTTATGCCGTAAATAATTTTAGATAAAGCATACCTATTTTGTGTCACCTTTTCGTTATGTTCACGAAAGCACAATCAAACTGAGCTCGTATTATTGCCAAATAATGCAAATCGCATTTGACTGGGAATATGAATCAGGATCAAATCCATTGCTCTTGATCAGTAGGCACCGAATAACACAGAGGGACACGGAAATTCCGAATTCCCATCAAAATGTCTTATAAATTTTTCCACGGCTCTTGAACCCAACTTGAATTGAATTTTTATTAGACAAATAGCAAATTTTATTAATAATAATAATTATAAACTACACTATCGAACAAACACACGAAATTAACCAACCTCCACCACGCGAAAATAATGACTGACGGACGAAAAAGGGAGAGAAGTCGGACCGCGTGCATCTGTTCCATATCGAAGGAGGGCTCGCCTGAATAGAGAAATGGACCCGAACGATGTTCGACATATTCCGCCGGTAACATATTAAATGGGAATTTAAACTGCCAACTTTTTATCCGTGCCGAGTATGCCAATTACAAGCTGATGTAAGTACACCGGGTGTTTATAGAAATTTAATTATTGTTTGTTTGTGTTATTATTTAGCGGTTATGCAGCTCTGCAGCGCTTGTCATTGAATAGTCATTAAAAATAAGTGATTCGAATAAGTTAAAAAACCTCGACTCGGTAATGTGTCACCTATCTACCCCTGTTACAAAAGGTCGATTGCACCTAATGGTCAAGTTGTGGACTGTATTTCTTTGAGATGACGAAATTATGCCGATTTCCACCGGGAAAACACAAGACTCAAGCACATCGTCTCGCTACGTGCGATAGAGTTCAATTCTCTTCCTCGAATCTCTTGCTGGGCAGATCAAGGCGTTCCCAATACCGAGTGAGATAAGAAAGAATGACTACATATAAAGAATCATAAGCATAATGAGCCTAAATTATTTATTAAAATTAATATAACACACACAAAAAACTAAATAAATATGTCTAGGACTGCTTTTTGCACGAGGATTTTTTTATTACTGTCTGCTGTATTTAAATACAAACCACGTTTCAACCTCTCTTAATAATTTAACCTAGTGAGTATTGAATTTTATTTCACCATTTATGTAATGATATGTGAATGGTTTATTTTGATGCGTTGGAGTTTTGTGACTTCAATATTAGACATTTTTTTATATTGATACTTAATATGTTAATTGCATACTTTAAAAAAATATTTTATACCATTAATTACATATTACAATAACCAGGTAAAATATTTAAATTTGGCAACGTCGCGTCAAGCCGACACCGAGTTGAATTGCCACCAGCGGTAAGTGATCGTCTGAAAAAAGGGTTTAAATAATGATTTTGAAATATTTTTTTCCAGCGTAAATATGCATTTACTAATTTTATTTTTGTAATTTTTGTAACAAATATTGTTCGTACCTTTTATTATTTACATGTTCATGATGAGATCGTTTTTTATTTACTTTTATTGTTTTAATTTATTAAAAAAATCTAGTTTAATGTCAAATTTCTGGCTACGCCACTGGACGTCGACGTAATGTTTGCATTTTTATTCACTGAATGGGACTTTAAATGTAAAAATTGAAGTGCGTTTGTCCTTCATTTAAGCGCCTTTTTTCAATTTATTAGCTTCTTTTCATCTGTTTTAAGTAGAAGATAAATCCGAGGATAAATCTGCCTGTCATCGGCGCCATCTGAAAGGGATTTGCGCGTTCGTCAATTTTTTTCAAATGGTGCCCGGCCCGAACGAATCGCCGTCTCAAAATAACGAACTCTGGCATCCACCCCCGACATTCCCGAGGACATACCATCGCCGTACATCACCGACATGTTGATCATAAATAATATCTCGCGCTGAAACTCCTCTGTCGGCGAATACGGAGGGGCCCTATTAAAAAGCCAGCTTAGTAAATCTAATCTCGACATCTGGTCCTTATTTGTAAATAAGGCCTAGCAATTACTCGGGCCGTAACGGATGAGATCTTGAAAACATAGAATCGTCCCGCCCGCGGAAGATAGCATACGTGTATATGGGACGGGACGGAGAGATTCACGAAGCTCTTCTCTCACAAAATATGAGGTTAGATAAGATCTTGAACGCCGCGTCGGGATGATTCTGTCGAAACTTGCATAACGACGAGAGAGAAATAGAGAGAGAGGTTAGGTATTGCTTGCGGTACTGCTTTCAAAGGGCAGCGCTATATTCAGCCTTGAAGAAAACATACGATTTTTGTGAAATCTGATAGCAATAACTAGGAATCTAATTATATTTTTTTATTAAAAAAAACGTAGACGTTTAAAATTATGCTATTGTACAGCTAAGGAGATTCCTGTACAGCCCTGACAAATATGCAAATAATTAAAGTGAAGAAAAAAAAATAAAAAGATCAAAAATAAAAAAACAGCAAAAAGACAATGATAAATAATAGAATGTTAAAATAACAGAATGTTCATCGATCGTATAAGGTGCTCCGCCAAGCATCCAAGCGATTCTTGAAAGCATTGATGGAGGGTGCAGTAACTACGGAAGGAGGAAGAGAATTCCATACTGAGAACACGCGGTTTGGTAGAAACGATTGGCGAACAGATGTCTTGAAGCTGTCTTTTCTCAGTTTCAGGTGATGTCCTCTTAAGCGACTATCCGGGCTCAGGGTATAAAGCGAGGAAGCAACAGAAGTGTTGATAAATAAATCATTAAGCGCTCGAAATGTAAATATTAAATCGCCGCGAAGCTTCCTTTCGGCGAAGGAAGACAAATGGGCAAGACGTAGTCTCTCCTCACAGGATGGTCGAATACGTCCATAAGCGAGACGAGTAAGAAGACGTTGCACAGATTCCAATAATTTTTGATCCCTTACTAGATCAGCACTCCACACTGGACCAGCGAATTCAAGCAGCGGTCTGACATAATACTTATATAGTTTTACGAAAGTTTCCAGACTTGCTCCAATAAACGACTTCCTCAAAAGGTACACTAATGAATTTGCCTTTTTGCACCTGGATTGTATGTGTTCAGACCACGACAAGTTCTGCGAAATTAATACTCCAAGGTCGTTTTGTGAGGTAACGGATTTTAATGTCGTGTTTAATACTGAGTACTGAAGCAAGGGGTTATTCCTGCCAAGACGGAGAACAGAACATTTATCAGCATTCAGAGGTATCATCCAGTCCTGACACCATTTCGAAATGTTCATAAGATCACGCTGAAGGATGTTATGGACTGTCAAGGGATTGGCATAGAACTTGGTATCGTCCGCAAAAAATGCAGGTTTAGAATGTATGTGATACGGAAAGTCGGAAGTATATACAAAGAAGAGCAGAGGACCCAATACAGATCCTTGGAGTACACCACTAAGGACAGGACGTGCTGATGACCGATAGTCATCAACCCTCACACTAAAGGTTCTGTCACTGAGGAAAGCCTCAAGCCACAGAAGAAGATCACCACGAATGCCACAGTGGTTCAGATTGTGAACGAGTCGCTTGTGGGGCACCCGGTCAAACGCCTTGGCGAAGTCCAAATATAAAACGTCGACAGGTTTCTTAGCGTCGAGGGACACGGACCAATCATTCTGAATATTTATTTTAGAAATACCTTGTATATGTATACGAGGTTCAAGGAGAGGCGTGAATCGGTAGAAGACGATCCACGTCACCTCTCGTACTAACGCGTTGACTGTTTGCGTGCACTGATCACGTCTGGCCGGCGCCAAAGCATTCGTGCGTTGTCTGCTGAGTTAAACGTTAACAAAGAAACCGTTGGCAAGATGTTACACGAAGATCTGAATATGCGAAAGATTTGCGCAAATATGGTGCCAAGAGTTCTCATCCCGGAACAGAAAGACATGCGAAAATCGATCTGCGAGGATTTGTTGTCCCGCATTCGGAGCGACGGTAGAGACTGGATGGGTCGGGTAGTCACTGGAGATGAGACCTGGATATTTGAGTATGACCCCGAGACTCGTAAACAAAGTCAGCAGTGAGTGGAAAAGGGTGGAGAGTGGCCATTGAAAGCGAGGATGTCCAAGTCACGACTGAAGGCAATGTTGATCGTTTTTTTCGATATCTACGGCATCATTCATCGTGAATATGTTCCTGCCGACCTGACAGTAACTGGACGGTTCTATGTTAGCGTCTTGGAACGGCTGCGCCCCGCGTTTCCGTGTGCGACCCGAACTCGCCGAGAACGGCTGGATCTTGCACCACGACATCGCGCCAGCCCATTCCTCGTTCATTGTGCAAGAGTTTTTGGCAAAAAAAGACATTCCAACGTTGCCGCACCCACCCTATAGCCCCGATATTGTCCCCTGCAATTTTTTTTATTGTCCAAGATGAAGTCGCACCTCAAAGAAACTCATCACGGCGGCGTACAGGTCAAAGAAGCTGTAATCGCGGAGGATAACCAAGGGTGCTTCCAATCGTGGGAGCAAGGTTGGAATCGTTGTGTAGAGCTATTGTCAAGGTCGATAATAAATAAATAAATTCATTCTGAATGAGTTCCTGCCGGCCAGACAGTGACTGGAATTGTATTTGTGGGAGTCCCATGTATATTCTAAATGTTTTTTTAGACAAATTCTGTAATGTGTTTACTTAAAGTGTGAGCTTTAAAATTCCAACCAATTGCTGGATATCCCTTTAAAAAAACGTACGGCACTGTATTTTTTATGAAATCGTAACTAATTCTAATGCATAAAATATAAAATATATATTTTTTTTGTATTCATTACCAATCAAATTTTCTTGCAACTGATGACTTAATTTTACAAGGATATAGTTTTGTTGTACCTATTATTTTTATTATATTAATAAAGGCATTATTATTATTTGTGCTTGTTCTTAAAAATTTGTGGAATATGTAAGGAAATCAACAAACATTTTTCATGCCATTTTCACACCCTCACTTATGGTGTCTTTAATATTATTCATTATAAACGCCAGATAAATAAATGAAATGTAAATTCTTTTGTGCATTTAATAGATATTAGCACTGGCTTTGTAACTAGTTGCAAAGTCAATGATATTAGGTTTAAAATTTTTAAATATATATTTGAAATAATACCTACTTTTTCCTGGATTTAATGAAAACACACTGTACATGAAACACTAAAACAAACAAACAAACGGCCACATCGTAAATATGAATAATAACAACAATAAATTGTAGATAAGGATGTTTCACTTTTACGATTTCCAAGAAACAGATAAGCAATGAGAACCGACTTATTTCGTGTTGAAATTCCAATGGATAGGAGCAAAATAGGCACAGGCAGAATTTGAATAAGAAAATAGACTCAAGTATATTCAGAGTGAATTTTAAAAATTTATCTACATATAATTTTCTGTATAGAACATGTACTAATTACAATCACATATTTAATAAATTTTATTAAAAATCTCACGACAAGGCATTCTTCAGCATTACTTAAAGCCCCTGTGGTCCAAATTTCATCAATTTGTATCGTAGAACATTTTTTTATATAGTCTTAAAAGTTTTAAGTTTATTGAATTAGTATTTTAATTATAAAAATGTAGAAGGCATTAGAAATATCCGAAAATTATTGGTATTCTACAATATTGTTCCTCTATTTGCTTTACAAATTAAAATGTTAATGTAAAAATAATAATATTACAACAACTAATAAAATTTAATTCAATAAACTAAAACATTATTGGTAAGTTGTTTTATTTGTTTACTTTCGAATATTTCAAAATTTCAATTTGTTTAATTTACACCGTTTTTTAATATAATTTCTAGAAATAAATTTTATTAGTTATTGTAAAACTATTGTTTTTACGTTAACATTTTAATTTGTGAAGGAAATAGACGACGAATATTTTAGATTAACAATAATTTTCCAATACCCTCTAAATTTTTTTAATGGAAACAAATTCAATAAACTAAAAACTTTTCTTCTTTTTCTTTTCCTTTGCATATTGTGAAATCGTATTACTTGTGTTTTTGTAGGATTCATATATAACTGATGTTGACTGAAGTAATTATTAAATAAGGCCAAGATATAGGTACTTGTAGTTGTGTTGGATTAATTCATCAATGTTCCAGAAACAATAACGGAGATATCCGCATAAATAGTGCAATGTGCAGAGGATGTTATGTGCTCAATATCATTTATATATAAAAGAAATAGAATCGGGCCTAAAACGGATCCTTGAGGAACTCCTATACTTACCTACTTATCTAAACATTTTGATGTTACACATTTCACTATATGCTGCTTAGAATGCTTCAAATTCACATACTGCTTTTTACCTTCAAGAAATGAAGCTACCCAGTTTAAAGACGTTCCTCTAATACCAAAATTTAGACATCAATGACTTGTGATCGACGCAGTCGAATGCCCTGCTGAGATCACAAAATATTCCCACAGGATACTCTCCCGTATCGATACAGTCTAAAATCCTACTGAGAAAGGAGTGAACAGCTGAAATTGTCGACATAGCAGTCCGAAAAAATACGTAGATACACCGACAAGATTTCAAAACCGAAAAAATGATGTGGATAGTAAGATAGAAATTTAAATTTAACCCAACTTTTTAGTCACTTAAAATATTTTTATTCTAATTTTATCATAGCAGTTTATAACTATCCAAGTGGTTAATTAAAAAAATGTATCCTCTTGAGCGTTTGAAAAAGTACAAAAATTCAGCGGAAATGTGGGTTAGTAAAAGTACCTACCAAACTCTTTATACAAAATTATGATCTTTAATAAATGCTTTATCGCATGAATTTGTTTTCATATTTTAGGAAGAGTAGTTTTAATATGATATTTGTTAATATACATGGAGATTACTTTGATTCTTTTAGAGGTTATTGCTTTGTCGATGAGATCATCCCGAAGGAAGATTTACGATGACATTCAAGACAAATGGAATATATTCTTTGTCTCTGAATTTATAAGTAATGGAATGCCGGAAGTGTTTCTATTGATTCCATTATTTATTAGAGATTTCTGCTTTGTCAATCATACGAACCCGAATTCCGAATGAAGATTTAAGAAGACTAATGGCCGGTTTCTCAACATTTGACGCAATCGATTCGATAACTATCGAGTACATAAATTTATCAGACCGATAACTTTATATTGGTTTCTGAACGCATGCCTTCCAATTTTGTTGAATACATAACAGTTGAATAGATATCTTAATATCTGCAATAATCATAGAGGGAGCTAGCAAATGCACGACTGTTTGCAGATGCCATTTATGAAAGTAAGACACTTTCAAGAAATAATTGTAGATGGCGCCACTATCGGCTACCTAATGATATCACATCATATTAACTAAATTAAAATATATACAAACCTGTTGCATAAAAACGAAGTTATTAAAACCTTTTCTAATACTGATAGTAAATTTGTTCTAGTACTAGAGACTTGAATACTATCTCCTATTAAATCTATCAGTAAATTTACAGTTTCTTTAGTTAAGGTCGCCGTATTTCTCGCCGTAAAATGATCAAATTTGTGGTTTTTTAGGAACTGAAATTTTGAAAAATAAAACGCGTAGAACAAAAGTAATATCAAAAATAAAATTACTGATGTTTTGTTTATCCATTTTTACTATTTAAACTCTCTTCAAATAATATAATAACTTTTAAAATGCATTTGTATGACATACATTATTTCTCTATTCTAACTCCACATTTTAACAATTATTTTCACATACTTATAAACAAAAGCGAACAATGTTATATGCAGAAATATGTAAGTTTATGTTATAACAATGTTCACATCTATAGCTGAATTTTAAAAAATACGCATTTTTAAAGTTTTCAGTACCTAAAAATTTGCTGGATAAATCGCTTTCTGACGTTATACATTGATTTTATTTCGGTACCTTTGAATATTCGCTGGTGGCATGAGATAACATTGTTGTTATTTGCTAAACTCTATATTATTCAGTTCTTAAATGTCTAAAATTACTTGTATTTGTAGAAAACACTATTTCAAGAATACGGCGCCCGTAAACCTCTCTCGAAATTCTGTCGCTTTATTTTTCATACTGGTTTTCTCTTTCACGATAACGTCTTGGCGGTTCAAGATATCTGACTATATTTAAATATTCTTCATCTGAAGAGGCAGACGAATCAGAATTTTCCATTGCACAAAGTAATCGTCACGAAAATATCAAAAAAGTTGGGTTAAGCCTTACAATAAAGATAAACAAGCAACAACTAAATCGCTGCGCGCGTGCGTTAATGTTTATTGGACAGATATCTTGCCATTTTTCTTTGGATATCTGTTCGATAACTTATGCAATAGATAAGCATTATCGAATGGTTCAGAAACCGAGATGTCTCCAGTTATGGAATCGATAAGTTTATTTAATAGATATCTACTAGTTGAGAAACCGGCCATAAGATATTCGACACAAATATATTTTTTATTACCGTTCATAAAGTTGAAATATTGGATTGCTTCTACAAATGTGTTTCGTTAAGGTAAATTTCCTACATTAGCTACATTTGTCGAATGTAAAGAATACGGTATTTATAATTTATGTTTTTTAAAAATATACATTTTTATTTCATTTTTTCTTGTGATTTTATATAATTTCCCATTTCTAGTGACCAATATTTAAAATCATACACAATTTACTTGTAAATTGTGAATGATTTAAATATTGTGTCGAATTAAAAAAGTAAATATGTACAAATAGAATATTCGAAGTTCCCGCGGTCATTTTTAGTTCATCAATCCGACTATTCAAGTAGATGGCGCTAGATATTGGGTTTCTTCTTCATATTTTGTGACTCGCCCATTTGTCTATTTCCTAGAGGAGAACAAGCATCGACGTGTTGCTCGTACCTACCGGAACCCCCGGGGTATGGTCGAGATCCTCAACAAGGAGCCGCGGCACTGCCGTTCCGAGTTCGCAATTAGAACGGGCAGCGACGGGCGATCGCTCGAAATTACACGTTGGCCGGCCGCAAACGCGAATTTAATGCCATACTTTGTATGATTCCGGCGTTGTTTACATTCATACGCCGTACCGAGCGATGCCTCGTTGTGTAGCCTCATTTAAATGAATTATGTGAGAGCGTAATGGGCGGTTGCGAGGCTACGCTCGTATCATTCCGATACTTCGTTTTGCGAAAACGTGAGCGACGACGGCGACGTGAACAAAACCGCAAGTGGCCGGCTGGCGGGGGCGAGAACGGCGAATGTAGAAGAGATACTGCACTACCTATCTGCAATTTTTAAAATCCAAATTTATCCAACAATTTTTAACCGAAAATGAATCCTTGTGTTCTTTGGTGAATTTCAAGGTCGCTGAAATTTGTAATGTTTGTAGGTAGAGAAATATTGAAAGATAAAACACGTACAGCAAAAGCAGTATCAAAATAGCTATTTTCGTCACTAAAATCGTAAATGTCACTATGATAAATCAGTAAAGTAAATCATTTAAGGGTACCGTATTCTTGAAATAGCGTTTTCTACAAATACAAGTAATTTTAGACATTTAAGAACTGAAAATATAGAGTTTAGCAAAGAATAGCGATGTTATCTCTTGTCACTTGGGAATATTCAAAGTTACCGAAGTAAAACGAATACATAACGACTGAAAGCGGTCTAACCAACAAATTTTTACGTACAGAAATCTTTCAAAATACGTATTTTTTTAAACTTAACTGTAGATGTAAATATTGCCATACCGTAAACTTACATAGTTCTGCATATAAGATTTGAGAAGTTAAACAGTAACAGTGGATTAACAAAACATAAACAAATTTTGATATTACTTTTGATATTATTTTTGTTATACCAATTCGATTTTTCGATAAATGAATTCTAACCGAGATTCGCTATAACCTAGTAAGTACTAATAGTTCGATTCAACATTTCTATTCGATGCAACATTCCATCCGATTCGATATTTCCATGCGATTTTCCGATCCGACTTTTTTGCGAATGGATTAATAAATAAAATTGATTCGAATTGATTTTTTTCCAAGGCTATCTAGGACGCTTCGTTAAAAAGATATAGATGTTAAACTTCGGAATCCTCTTTCAATTTTTACAAATGACTACTTCATTCAATCATTTGGTTACTTAATCGAATTACCATGAGGGGGAATCCGAGAATATTATGATTGTTATAATAAAACAGTGGCGTACATTTTTATCTGAAAAAATATGTAACCAATACCCTGTGTATCTGTCACTGGGGCATTAAAATTTTAGGAAAAACCTCCAGATTTTGGACAATATTTACATAAAACAAGAATGCATCCAATTTCAAATTATTTCACTAATTTTATAACTTGCATCTTTTTAAAGAAGCTTCCTCAAGATAAAAACTTTTTATATAAAAGACTTTCGTTAAAATTGACCAAAAAATACATGGTTTCACTTTTGGTCGCAATTTGTAAATCACCCTATATATGCTTATTTTGATTAAAAAAATGCCAACAGAAAACAAACAAAAAATGTTAAACTTGCAATAACTGAAAATAATAAACCACGACTCAAATTTTGTTGCCACTGCCTATTTTGCTTGTAATGTTGTCAAATTTTGAAATAATGCCCTACCTACCAATACTCTAATTTCTAATACAGGTAAGGCAAAACGCGCAAGCGGCAGCTTAGTTTAGTAGTCGGAGAAGTTTTGTAGAACAGACACAGAATACGTTGAATCGAACGGTGTCGATAAGTTTGGCCTCCGTGATTTCCAGACTTAAATCCTACATATTTCTTTTTATGTCAAAACAAGTAAGTGAAAGTAATAGAAAAAGTTGATAACTTGGAATGTTTAAATGTCAGGTGCCACCTCTGACGGTTTTGTTATAAACGTTACAGTATTTATTAGTATTTTTTTTTTTCAATATTTTTTTGTATTTCTCGAAGCAAATCAGTTAGGTTAACATTAAGTTGTGTCTTCCAGTCACAAGCATTTGTAATTCAAAAAACAATATGGTACCTTCCTTCCACCAGTGGTTAAAAGATAGGATTTCACTCGGGATTTCATTAACACGTTTATTAATTAAAAAAACTATACGCCACTGGAAAAGTTTCATTTTCAAACTGCTATTACATTTCGCAAATGATTAAATATACTCAAAAGTGAAAAGAAATTAACAAAACCGAAACCTTTTTTAATGTGCCCCGAACCAGGCACTTTAAACGCCCTGTAGAGGTCAAGCTTTCCACGACAACATAGTTGGTATGGCTTGAGCAATGTGCTGAGCCTCAATCGATGACGAAGTATAGAAGTATTTGCTCTCGCTATACATATTAATTACAACAGCGAATGAATATGCATATCACCGATTCGCCATTAGAGGAAAGGATATGCAGCAGTTTGATGTTTGAAATTATATGGTAATAGCACCAGTACGAGGCAGACGGTGTTTTGAAACGACGTTGCGACAATGCCGATGACGAAAAATCAAAGGATGCATCGTTGAGGTCGTAGAAAATCAAAACAGAGAATGCAATAACAGTCGCTCAAGTTTTTTTTAATAAAAAATTTACTATTAGAACTAAAAAATGTGTGAGAATCACAATTATTTTATTTTATTTTAAGGCTGGCGTTTCAAGGACAAGTAATCGTATTTAAATATGCACAAAAAAAAATGACACCAAGTAAGTGGAGGTTCTTATTAGCGTAGTACTAAAATATAATACTGAAATTGAATCATTTCCTTTAGCTTTTGAAGGGAAAATGTGCTAGAAAAGATGAAAAACCTTGAATTTGTGCCTTATCCCAGTGTTCTATACACCGTGAAAAATACTTGATAACTTACATATATTCAAGTGTCACTAGTTTTTTAAAAGAATTCTGCGGGATGTGATAATGTTTATAATGTCGTATACAATTTTATCAATCTGCAGTTGACTTGTAAAAGTAAAAAGGAGATTTTATGATAAAATATAGTAGGTGAAAATGATGCCCTTTTTTCTTATTCTAAATGATTTGTCAGCCTGAAAATTGTTTTACATCTTGGAGAAAACTTGTATAATTGACATAGTGAGGAGATATTCTTTTTAACTTATTCAATTTTTTTTTAGACGGTCATAAGGTCATAGAAATGTACTATTAATTTTTCTCCATTAGATCCATTGCCACTGCCTCTCTCCATCGCTTGCTCGGTCTACCTGTTTTTTTCTTGTAGTTAGGTTTACTTCCTACTATTTTCTTCACTGCCCTTTCATCTTCCATACGTTCTAGATGCCCTAGCCACTGCACTCTCCTGGCTTTTACAAATTCGTCTATTGTTGATGCCTGGTACATTGCATATGTTTCCTCATTGTTTCTCCTTACATAGCCTTCCTCCGTCTTCTTACCACCTAGAATTCTCCTTAAGATTTTCCTTTCCCACCTTAAAAGGTTTTCTCTTGACTTCTTATTGAGAACCCAGGTTTCACTACCATACAGCGCTGTCGGTCTCAAAATTATTTTATACATTCTAAATTTTACTTCTCTGGACAAATTTTTTGATTTCAATAAGTGGTTGATTGCTGCCGAACTTCTGTTCGGCAGCAGTCAGCGCTCCCAAATACACATATTCTTGAACTTCCTCAAACTCCATCTCTCCATGCTCTGTTCTCAATTTAAAATTGGTATCCTTTTTTTGTTCTCCTATTCTCAAAAGCTTACTTTTCTCTTGATTTATCTGCAAACCCTCTTTACGCGCTTCCTCCACAAGTTTTCTCGTTACTTCTTCTAATTCCCTACTATCTCTAGCAATAATATCCACGTCATCTGCATAACTTACAATTTGATGACTTTTAAACAATATATGTCCTTCTCTGTTTAACTGACTATCTCTTATGACCTTTTCTAGTACTAAATTAAAAAGAAGCGTTGAGAGTGGGTCTCCTTGTCTCAGTCCTGTATCAATAGTAAAAGCCTTCCGAACATTCACCTTTTATTCGTACTTTGGATTTAGTATTTTCTAAGGTCATTTTCAATAGCCTAATTAGTTTGGTTGGTATCCCAAATTGTTTCAAAATTTTACTTAGTTTATTCCTTTTGATCGAATCATATGCTTTCTTGAAGTCCACAAATAAAACCATTGCTTTGATCCCATGCTCATAGCATGTAATCAGTATTAATATGTTTTTCTTTAAAATAAACTAATAGTTTTGTACTATACAGGGAATTCACAACTTATTTAAAAAAATTTGAGCATAAATGCGTCATGAAAAATGAAGTCAATATCCTAAACCTGTATTGTTTTCGAGAAAAAAATTATTGAATTTGTAATATTTTCAACCTTTACATTACTCGACTATTGTTAGGTGATTTCGAATATTGAAATCTGATTACTTACAGTATAGTATTAACGTTTTTGTGATGGAAGTGTTTACATTAGTTTTCAAGGTCAAAAATGACTTACGTGAATAGCAATTGGGAGTTGATGGATATCGTTTTAATTTATGGTGAAATGAAAATGCTTTAGCAGAACGATTTCACGGTAAACATGTGCCAAATGCAGCTATTTTTACCGCAGTGAGTTTGGGTGTAGTACGACGCGGGCGTGACGCGGAAAATTTGCAACCGAATCGTGAAAGAAATGGAGGTCTAGGACGCGAACGGCGTATTGCAGCAGTGTGGCGTATCATACACGAGCCTCAATTACATCCGTACTATGTACAGCGTGTGGAAGCATTAATACCAAGACTTTGAATGAGGAGGACCGATACTATGGCCGTCACGATCTCCTGACTTTAAATCCTTTAGACTTCTTTTTGTGGAGATATTTAAAAAAACGAGTGTGGACACTATTGATGATTTACGCAAACGTAATATAGCTGGTGCCAATAACTTGGACAAAATGCTCAAAATGGACAAGAAGCAAAAACATTTGTGTTAATTTGTAGAAACTGGGTAAAACTACAAATTAATAATTAATAACAATAGCGGCAAAAGCAGTTGAATTTGCTGTATAAAATAGGTGTTAAAATTATATTTATTTCTTTTCTGGATTTTTTTTTCAATTTTCTGTCCAGTCGACGATTGCATGCTTTGCCTTGTCAGGTTTTACACTGGGCCAGTTTCCACTGCCGTGCAGAAGAGTATTTTTAAATCATTTTCGAACTGCCCTTTTGGATACTTTTTACAAAATTGTATTTATAAGAGTACATTTATTTTTTTAAATAAGTTCTGAGTCACTGTATAATACTTATTATACTTTACAGTTTCGCTTTTACGCTAGATTCAACCTAATTCAAATCGTTCAAACTAACATCGACAAGTGTTTTTTTTATTTTCAAATTACTCTTTGATTTTCATTACCTGCACATGATAAATTTCCATTCTACGAAATCTACTTAAAATTCAACGAAGCTCTTACGAATTTGCGCCATTTTAGACCGACAACAACTCGAATAGAAATCCCATTCGTCAACAAATACAGCGATAGGTACCGTTTTCATCGAGTAGGCTGTGACAAACGACACAGATGATGGTGTTTTGTCTTATACGGATCGATTCGATTTGAATGAAATGGACGAATCGAGCTATCGCATCTAGCCTGAAAACAATCGAAGACTACGTCGATAAACAAACGGCAAATCCGATAACTCTGATTCTTTTCCGTGACTACAGGGACTTGTATGTAATTGAAAAACAATGTCTTTGTGGTGAGGAATATTTGCTGAGTGAGTAACATTTACAAAAATTCCGTGAATACGAAACAAAACCGATGATAACAATGTGGATTCGAAGAAGGTATGAATGGCTTATTCTTATTATACCTGGTGGGTGCTTTATGCTGCAAACGCTGTCGATATATTTTAACAGCTTTATTTTTTAACAAATCATTAGAGAAAGACTACCATCATCTTAAAGTATACCAGCTTATGATTGTTGTTTGAGGTTATGTGGTGGAAATTAACTATAAGATGTGTGAAAATTATAGTTTTTTGTTATTCTTCATAAAATAATTTAAGGGGATAATTTGTGATAATCTTTCTAACAGTGTACAATGGTATTAACTGAAATATGGATAATTGATTAAATAGTTGATTTTTCAGTAAGTAGGTTAGCTTTAATGCACGTTTATGGATATTTTTTTGAAATCATTTAATAACTTCTTAAACTATCTAACTGACAGTATCGAACTTGAGGCAATTCATATTTCAATCGTTTATGACAATTTTACTTTACTTATTGCTAAAGACGAGTGTTTTTAAACTAGAAACAATGCTAAAAATTGAATTTACTTTTAAAAATTATTTATCTTAAGGAAGATATGGCAACCTCGCCTTCAGTAAATCATATGGTTTATTCTATTAGGTTACCTCAGTGGTCTATTTGGTCAGCGGTCCTCAAAATGTGGGTATTTTAAAAAAAATTAATATCTCCGTAAATATTTGAAATATTTAAAAATTACTTTCACTAGATTTACCTATATGACGAACTACACCTGCAGTTAAAATATTTGTACTTATTTAAGGTTCACCCTGTATAGAAGAGGCTTTTTTCGAATTATGCGTGTCATATGAATTATCATATGTGAATTTCCGTACAAATAAAATCGAAAAGAATATACTGATAGAAAAAAACGAAATAGTGATATGGCGAAGAAACTATTGAATATAAATATTAAAAAGTCGGAGTCGAAGAATATACTAAATTTTGACAAAACATGGACACATGAAGGTCATAGGGAAGGCGGTACGATATGATATAATAAGTGTTAATGTGTGACCGTTATAGTGACAGTGCCAATAGTGAATAATGTGTATATATAGTACAATATATTCTAAATCCTTTTGTCCTTCTAGATGCGAAATTCACGAATATTTGCGCGATTTATTTAATGGTGAGAAAATTTCCACTTTTAACGAACTTTGTCAACTATAACATTGTCAATCATTTTCATCATGAAACTGACATGGTAGACTGTCAGAAGCTCAAAACATAATTGAAAAAAAAGTTGCGAAATTCGTGCAAACATACGTGAAATTCGCATCCATGAAATCAAGGCTTAAGTGTTAAAGTATCAGCGGAGTGCGCATCAGGTAAGTGTAAGTGGTGGTGATGGGTCATCGCCGTTCAAAAGAACGGCATTCTAATTTGTAGAGAGGACAACACGGGAGGGCATACTGTCAATGTGATAGGTCCACTCGACGTTAACTTATTTTTGATAATTTTCTATGCTCTGAACCCTCACCTCTCGTACTCATCTATGTGCTGTGAAATAGTTACTCTCTATTATTTTCGACCTTGAGTAATTGATAATACAAGTTAAAAATTTGGGTAATAACTATCATTTTTATTATTTAACACTTCGAAATTGGCAAAAACTCTTATATCACTGTGTCTACTAAAAATAATGGATGTTTTACGTATACAATTATTTTTATCATTTTTGTAAATTTTGTATATATGATCGCCTTCATGAAATGTTGCGTTTATCGACCATAACATCTTCAATTTTGGTCTTGAAACTCTCGCCGGACTAGTATGGGTTCAATGAAATGTATCGAGCTGGAGCTAAGATTATTCCCGCTACGATTTATGCTCTACAACGGCTTGTCCTGCTGCCTACTGCTTTACATTTTACTAGGTGTGTGGTTAACTTTAGGATCATGTTAAGGGAGGAGCACTTAGACTAGTTTCCTTGTTCAAAAACTGTACCACAGGTACATCCAGACCGGGTGTGTGCATAAGGTCTTTAGCGTACAGGATCGGACCAAGGAAGTTGTAGGAGATTTCATGTGCTCCATTGCATTATATTCACTTTTGAATCCTTTAGACATTATTATTTTTTTCATACCTATAGAATATTACCATATGTGGAAAACTTCGCATATGCAAATAATGAATGAACCAGCATACTAAAACATATACCAAATTTGTTAAAAACATCTCAAAAGGTTTAGAAATTGTTGTTTTTTTTTTAATTATTTATTCAACGCTTTGGGAATTTTCAAAGGTACCGAAGTATAACAAACAATTGAGAAAAAGTGGATTAACCATGTTTTTTAGATTTATGTACCTAAAACATTACAAATAGCACAATTACAGGTAGAAGAATGTGGCTTTCATAACTTTTCATCGGCAAGTACCTCTTACGTATGTAACAAATTAGATAAAAACATTAAAATATTTTTAGGAATCAAATTTAACAAATGACGGCTGCTGTAAAAAGTGACAATCCATTACAAATATAGTAGTAGTTACAAATATAGTAGTATAGTATAGTTACTATTATATAACTATGTTTCCGATATTTAAATAAATAATTTTCTGTGAAACTGTTTTTTTATTAACAGTGCCATTAGAATGTGGAAAAGTGCCACTTTAGTAAACGATTTGAAATTTAGTAAAATAGCATATAAGTAATCAGTCAAAATGCGAACAGCGTTCTTTAACGTGTTCTTAGTCACTTCAAAATATTCTTTCGTATCAAGTCATCGCAGTCATCGTAAAATCACAAATTAAAAAAAAATTGTGAATCGTAATTCTTTAAAAAAGTATTTTGGTAAGCACTAAAGTATATTCAATTAATTGTACTTTAAAACAATCTATACCCCATTTTTGGATTCTTAGAAAAGATAGCAGATCTACAAGCCAACTGAATATTTTCGAGAGAGAGGTAGTTCTCCACGTGGAACAGCTGATTTTTCAATAAGAAACAAACGAGCGGCGCGTAATCAAAACAAAATCCATCTAACATAAATAATTGTACACAAACAAGAATTATATCCACCGCGAAACCAAAATAAACGATTACTTAGACCAAGTCCAAATCCTCACCGAAGGAATGCAATATATATAACAATCCAGGTAGAGTATTTATAGAGGTGGAGATTTTATTTTAACTCCGTAGAAGTGCCATCAGAGCTGCTAATCGCCTTTGTGTAATCTCTCATGGTGTTTTAGGCTTTTATCTAAGGGCTGCGAGGCGAATAAGCCCCAAGGAACGCGTTTAGTGGAAAAAATCTATAAAGAAATGCGTTAGATCCTCTCTGACGTCGCCTAGAACCACTTGATTTATACGTGGGGGATGCCACACTGATAAAAATTATAGTAAATTTACACATTGTTCATACCACGCATGACATACAGTAAAAAATACCAAATACATACTGTACAAGAAACTTCAGGTAAATATAGTAAAATTACATCCGAGATGTTTTAGTGCGTGTGATGTCGGCCCCTAAATGTTCGATTTTTGTCAAAATATTTGTAGTGTTGGTTTGTATATGAATAGTTCTACAGTGCTCTATAAACTTAAACAATAGTTCTATGACGTTTAGAGATTTTTTTTTTATTTAAATATAGGGGGCCAACTTCATGCGGCCCCCCATTTATGAATTTTGTCATATTTTATGCTCGTTTTAGGAGGTATTTCAATAGTTCTACAGTCCTGTGTAATTTTTAGCTATAGTTTTGTATTATAACAAGCAGAGGACAACGATTTGCCTAAAATCAATAGAAGCAAATTATGGGCCGTCTTACGAGAGTTGAATTTTTGCTGGGAAAAGCAGAACAGGAAGTCAGTTCTTATCGATAAAGATGAAATTATTTGTTGGCGAAGATCCTACTTAACTTTTGACACTTGTCAATCTTAATAAAAATCAGAAAAAATATGTTATCGATGAAATGGCAACAAATCGCCAGATAACGGTACTACGGTTACCACCTTATCACTGTGAACTTAACCCAATCGAATTAGTCTGGGCGCAGTTAAAGGAGATGTAGCGCGAAATAATACGACGTTTAAATTAAGTGACGTGAAAATTTTGTTAAAAAATTTCTTGGAACCAGTAACTACAGATAACTGGCAAAGATGTATACATCATGTACAAAAAGAAGAGGAGAAAATGTGGGGATAATTTAATTGACCTTACTGTGGAACCTATCATTATCAATCTAGGAGACGAAGATAATTCATCAGAATATTCAGATGATGTATTTTAATATACCTACTTTTTTATTTTCTTTATTGTACATTTATACAACACTACATTTACTCACCATAATTTGAATTTTCAAAATACATATATTTTTGTATGGAATAAAAGTCTATTAATTAAATTTAAATAAATATTTTGATAATAATATTGAATAATTTTATTTGAATTACTAAAAACCCGCTTAACCCGGTTATGATGCTTAAAGTAGCCTCTAGTTTTGAAATGCTGTTTTTATATTGTTTACTTATAAGAGAAATGGACCGAGAAATTGAAGCGGCATAGACAAAGACGGATTGTCGGGGATTAAATTTTAGCTACCTGCTACAATTTAGTACGGTTCGATCACACAAATTTTTTTTAAAAGTACACCTCATCTATACCGATAATACATAATATAAAAATATTGAATATAAGCACCACTACTACATTTATTTACGATTTGCATACATAATAAGCTTTTATTACTCTCTTTCATTTCTGAACAGACTATAGTTAGTTTTTAAAACATGTTTACTATAAAAACTGAGCGTTTTCTTACCAAAGACAGGACTGTGGTCAGGCCGTTGCACATTTTTGCTGGTAGAATTGTAACTTCCACTTCCAGATTTTTCCTAAAAAATAATAAAAAGAATTCAGAGTCGTGTACGATATTAATCAAATATGTATTGTATCGTGATAAGTAAACATTTGTCAAAAAAGCAGGGAAATATAAACAGCGCTGGCACTGATAAGACGTTGCTAGTGAAACCATATCTTACCAATATCGAATAACTTTACTAAAAGAGTAGCAGTTAAAAAAATTTCCTTAGTATACTGATTAAAATTATTTTTATTAAAAAAAATTACTGCACCAAGGAATATTTTATAGTTGCTTCTAAAATAGGTAATTACTAAATGTTTTATCCAAAAAGTGTTACATCATTGTACGTGACACATTCTAGGAACAAATACAAAGTTTTATTCTAGTTTAATTCGTTTTCAAGCATTGATTTTTTTAACAAATTCGGACATCATTACGCAGAGTCGAAGCCTGCATTCAAGTTCAAGGACGTCACTTTAATAGATTATTGTAAATTTTAGATATGCCAAGATATTTTAAGTGCTGCTTACTAGTGGTTACAGTTGAATTGCACAACTTTTATCGATAAAAAACTATGAGATACGTAAAAAATACATTTCTTAGTTAAAGATCTGAAGTGGCAAAAAAACTATATGTATACTGAAGTGATGACATCGTCAAAAAATATTTTGATAGTCCGTTCACTCTCCATCCAAGTTTCCCTCGTCTCGACGCACTTCCCCTTGCCTACCAATGTAGCATCAATCGCCATCTGGCCGACAAGTAGTTTGACATAGTGTCCAGCACAAGGTATTATACTTGGCGTGTCCGACAAATTTATATTGAAGTTAATTTTCATTGACCATTGACAATGGCTTTTCATGGATTTTACTGTTGCGTTGATAGTTGTAAAGTGTCATATTTTGATTGCCATACATTGCCACCAGGGATTTTTAGTATATTTTCGGGCACTTTGGGTACAAAATGTCGTGCCCAAGCCATTGTATTGCGACTCTAGATGCATGCTTAAATGCTTTGCCGTTTCGCTTTAATAACAGTACACAGTTCGCCAATTTATTCACAAATGTTTGTTACAGAGTGAATATCGCATTAATACGTTGTACGATTGGTCGTCGTACACATTGAGGCAGTTCAAGAGGGACTAAAAGAAAGACAAGAACATCTTTTGGTTAATTTCATTCTATGGATAGCATTTACATTTCTCAATGAATATTATTCTTTACTTAATAAATTTTAAACTAGCCGCAGCTAAATGAGGACGATTAATTGAACTACATATACCTAAGTACCTACATAGCTTCCTTTCGAAAAATATTATTTGTGTTTTACTTGCCTATGGAGACGTCTTCTTACTGTTTTTAGTCTAGGAGTACAATCATAATCTCGATGATAAAATCAGTGTTGTTAAAAAAGATAATTGATGTTTATTGTGTAAGAAACAAAAACAGGATTTGCCCTAATACCCTTATATGACAAATAATAATACATACAATAGTGAATTTGAAAAATTTGAATAATAACAAAAACACCATAAATGAATAAATGACGTTTACATACAGTGCATCCAAACAGTAAAAAAAAAATGTAAATATTTTAAACAAAATTACAGAAATATTTTTTAGGGTCTTATCTAAAGAATGCATTGAAACAGAAAAAATATCAACACTTATATTTTGGAAGATTTTATTACAACTAGAAAAACACCTATTTAGGGGTGAATTCAAATAATAATTGGTGTTAGTATGTTCATAATGGAATATATTTTTTTTTCTAATTGCATATGATGGAACTATAAAGTTTATCAAGTTATTAATTTCAGATGAATCAATTCAATTATTAATAATTTTATAAATAAATATAAAATCAACACTCCTATCCTCGAGAGATATTAAGCTTTTTTTTTCTTATAGAACTATTTACAATGTCAGGATAGAGCTTAGGATTTACACTCGGATTTACATATCTTATAAATTTATTTTGGATTTTTTCAAGCTGATGAATATGTACAAATTATCGCGGATTCCAAGTTACTGAGCCATAGCTTACTGTATTATTAATTTAAACCATAAATAAATTACGGAAAGTATCTGGATTTTGAAAATGAACATAGTTCCTGCATAAGAAATGTAATTAATATGACGATCAAATATCATCCTACTATCAAAAAGCGTAAAATGCGATTTTCAAATGTCATTTGTTTTCGAGTAATGACGTCATCGATTTTTTTTTTAAATGGCAACACCATATTTTTTTCCTTGATTCTGAAAGATCGTTTAATTCTCTATCAGACAGTACTAAAATTTTGCCCTCTTACATAGGAAAGTTTTCGAGTAAATGACGATTGAATGTTAGAAAACGTAAATCAATTAAAATAAAGCAAAAACGTAATCAAGTTTAGTTTTTCGAATTCCATAGTTCTTTTATGGATCACGTAGGTGAAAATCTTTGCAAAGTGTCATTGTCACACCGACTTTCTAATAAATATTGTAAGCGACATAGAAATTATTATTCAATTTATTATTAAGTATTATGGTACATTTAACTGTTACTCAAAGAATTGAAATTTTAATTCTTATCGGATGCGGGAATATGACTAGAACTCAGCAGGAAATTTGCGATTTATTTAATGAAAAATATCCAGATCGCCCTATCAGCCAATCAACAGTCAGTAAGGTAGAGTCTAAATTTAGAGAAACTGGCAATGTTGTAAATATTCCAAAACCTGGACGTCCAAGCATTAATGAAAATCAGAAACAGAACATTTTGATAAGTATGGTGGATAATCCTCATAATTCTTCACGATTGGTTGCATTAAACAATGACACTAGTCAGAGCACAGTGCTACGTATCTTGAGGAAGGAAAAATATTATCCCTACAAAATTCAACTTGTGCAGGAACTCAATGAAGATGATCCCGATCGCCGCTTCCACTTTTGCGAAATTCTAATGGATTTATGTCAAGGAAATAGAAATTTACACCGGCAAATACTTTTTTCAGATGAGGCCACATTTTGTCTGAATGGTACAGTAAACCGTCAAACTTGCAGATATTGGAGTCGGGAAAATCCTCATTGGATGGCAGAGGCACATACCCAACACCCTCAGAAATTAAATGTGTGGGCTGGAATAGTTGACGACAGAATAGTAGGGCCTTTCTTCTTTGAAGGAACTCTTACAGGACAAAGAAATTTACAGTTTCTAGAAAATGACCTAAATACGCAGAGTTACCCCAGAAATCATTCATAATGTGCAAGAAGAATTTCTTCACAGACTTGCGCATTGTCAAGAAGTTGGTGGATGGCAATTCGAACATTTAAGTATAAAATTTAATCAATTGTATTTTATTTTACATACCTCAGAATTGTTACTTTTTTATGGATAAAATTTACGTTTTCTAATATTCAATCGTCATTTACTCGAAAACTTTCCAATGTAAGAGGGTAAAATTTTAGTACTGCCTGATAGAGAATTAAACGATCTTTCAGAATCAAGGGAAAAAATATGGTGTTACTATTTAAAAAAAATCAATGACGTCATTACTCTAAAACAAATGACATTTGAAAATCGCATTTTACGCTAAAATATGTATTTTTTAAATTAAAAATCGACCTGTTCGAGGATTTTTCCCAAAAAATAATTATTTCGTTTTTATTGAATTTATTCCATACTTTTGGCGCATACTGTATAATATGTTTTCAACACAGTATATTTTGAAAGTATTTAAATCTTTTTGTATTAATTCATCATCATAAGTATTACTTACAGAATGAAATACTTTAAGATCATCCGCATACATAATTACTTAAAGAAAATACATCTAAATATTAAGTACGCCAACATATTGTCACGGAATTTGCCCCACTCACACCTAAATCAACGACTTTGGTACCGCGAATTGCTAAGATTGCCCCGATCGCCCCTACACGCTTCTGTTAAACAAACAAAAAGCTGTGGATCGAGACGGGACTAGAAAATTAGAGAAATGACGAGAAGCGTTCGAGAGATGCTAGAAAATAAATCTAGAGATACTAGAATATACCTGGAATATTCGCTGGGTCTATAAAAGAAAAATAAACAGCCGATTAAGTTAGTCTTGTATAAGTCTTGTATTACAGTGTTTAGTTAGAGAGATAAAAGCGATTTAGATAGCGATTAATTAAATAAGTGTTTAGTTGAGTTCTAATTAGTGTTCAGTAGTGTACTGAGTATAGTTAATAAAGAAGTAATTAATTAACAGATTAGTTTTTCTGGCAATAGTAAAATTCGGATTGGGAAATCCGTGACAATTTGGTGTCAGAAGTGGGATTTAACTGGAAGTTTTAAAGAGCTTTCTGGAACCCTGTCCACAAAGTGGGATTTAACTGAAAGTTTGAGGAGCTTTCTGGAACACTGTGCGTGAGTGGGTTTAAGTGGAAGTTGGAAGAACTTTCTGGAACCCTGTGCGTGGGTGGAATAAAGACCCAAGTGTGACATATCACCGCACTCGTCGTGACTTGAGGAAGTGAACGGTGGTATTCGCGAAGGACATTCTCGAACATTCTAGAACTTTGTACGCGAGTGAGACAAAGACCCAAGTGTGACATATCACCGCACTCGTTGTGACTTGAGGAAGTGAACGGTGGTATTCGCGAAGGACATTCTCGAACATTCTAGAACTTTGTACGCAAGTGAGACAAAGACCCAAGTGTGACATATCACTGCACTCGTCGTGACATAAGGAAGTGAACGGTGCTATTTACGAAAGACATTCTCGAACATTCTAGAACTTTATACGCGAGTGAGACAAAGACCCAAGTGTGACATATCACCGCACTCGTTGTGACTTGAGGAAGTGAACGGTGGTATTTGCGAAGGACATTCTCGAACATTCTAGAACTTTGTACGCGAGTGAGACAAAGACCCAAGTGTGACATATCACCGCACTCGTCGTGACTCAAGGAAGTGAACGGTGCTATTTGCGAAGGACATTCTCGAACATTCTAGAACTTTGTGCGGGAGTGAGACAAAGACCCAAGTGTGACATATCACTGCACTCGTCGTGACTTAAGGAAGTGAACGGTGTTATTTGCGAAGGACAATCTCGAACATTCTAGAACTTTATACCGAAGTGAGACAAAGACCCAAGTGTGGCATATCACTGCACTCGTTTCATTGTAAGGAAGTCAACGGTGACATTTACAAACACATTCCTGGATATTCTAGAACATTCTAAAGAAAATAGAGTGGATGCCTGTAACTAGAAGTCAAGTCAATATGGATGCACAACTGGTGAAACTGTTAGAAATGATGCAAACAATGCAAAATAAAATGGAAGACCAGACGAAGACTATGCAAGAAAAATTTGAAGAACAAGGGCATACAATGAAAGATCAGATACAAACAATACAACAGGAAATGAGAGACCAGACGAAAGAAATACAGGAGAAATTAGAAAATAAACTAGAAGAACAAGGGTATATAATGAAAGAACAGATACAGACAATACAACAGGAAATGAGAGATCGGACGAAAGAACTGCAGGCAAAGTTGGAGAATACACTAGAAGAAAAACTAGAGGAGCAGTCACATAGAGTTGAGACACAAGTAGAAGAGAAACTGTTAGCACAAAAAAAGGAGATAGACGAAGAAATAAACTTGGTTAGAGAAACCTGCGAAGAGCTTCGACATAAGCTGGACAAAATAAGAAAGGATGGCGTAATCAAATCAGAAGGACCTGTTATCCGAACTCAGAAAACGAAACCCCCTGAATTCGACGGCAAGGTCTCCTGGAATGTCTATTTGCGCCAGTTTGAAGCAGCAGCTGCCGCAAACGAATGGTCTGATTGTGAGAAAGCTACTGCTCTGATAGTTGCTCTACGAGGGGAAGCTCTTGACGTCTTACAAGGAGTTCCTGCTGGACAGCAGAGTAACTACGACATTCTAAAACAGCATATGGAAATGAGATATGGGGATAAGCACCTGCAGCAAGTTTACCAGGCACAATTGAAAAATCGTCACCAACAGAATGGAGAGAATTTACAGCATTTTGAGACCGATGTTGCCCGACTGGTTCGATTGGCTTATCCAACAGCCCCGTCCGAATTCTTAGACCAGCTGTCCATCCAAGTTTTTACCGATGGCCTAAGAGATTGCGAAACCCAGCAGGCATTACGACTCGCCAGACCTAAAACGTTGAACGACGCTCTTTCGCATGCACTGGAATTCGAGGCAGCAAAGATGGCATCTGGTAGGCATGTTAAAGTTCGGGCCATCAGTGATAACAGCGATAGTATGGCAAATGGAGACATAATAAAAACGCTAAAGGAGATTATTGATAAATTCAGTCCATCTACTAGGACAAAGAACGAACAATCTGATAGTCGAAGGGATCGCCTTCTCAAATGCTGGAACTGTGGACAGACAGGACATCTAAAAAGACAGTGTAGGGTCCCAGTCACGGATCAGCAAAAGCGCGACTCCCAGGCGGCAGCACAGGAAAACTAGATTCAGCCGGCTTGACGGGGCAAAAGCCGGCTGCGTCCTTCTACCATGCCCCACGAGAAGAAATTACGTTGTCACGTCTCCAGGACTCTGACTCCTTGCTAGTAGAAGGCAGTATTTTTGGTCGTACTTTCCCTATGGTAATCGATACTGGAGCAGCAAGAACTATTGT
Source organism: Monochamus alternatus (assembly GCA_037114965.1). Classification (NCBI taxonomy): domain Eukaryota; kingdom Metazoa; phylum Arthropoda; class Insecta; order Coleoptera; family Cerambycidae; genus Monochamus; species Monochamus alternatus. The sequence goes on along the minus strand of CM073426.1, from coordinate 2,752,331 downwards.
TCGGCCAGATATTATTCATGCTTGGCGTATTAAAAACCCTGCCAAACGTTATGTCCTTACAACAGCCAATGGACAACAACTGCCAGTCAAGGGGGAATGCGAGCTTGAAGTAGAATTAGGAGACGTCAAGTTCAAACACAGAGCCCTGGTAGCAAATATATCAGACAATATCATACTCGGACTAGACTTACTACGAGCAAAGGGGGTGAACTTAGATTTGAATGCTGGCACGCTACGGATAATGGGTGAGGAAGTAGTGCTAACGAACACCACTGAGAATAACACTGTACGGAGACTCGTTGTTAAAGAAGATGTGGTACTACCTGCTCAGACCGAAACCTTGGTTGCCACTGTAATGGATGGGGAAATGCCGTGCAGTGTAGGAGTGGTGGAACCCAGTAATCCGGATTTGTTTAACAAATCTATAGTCACCGGCCGCACCCTGATTAAACCGGAGAAGACGACAATAGTACGGGTAGTTAACCTGAAAACGTTTCCACAGAAAATTACAAAGGGAACTGAAGTAGGAGTCTGTGAACCTGTTACCATTGTCAGAACACTCAAAGAAATCAATGAAACGGAGAAGAAACCAAATAAGACCAGTCTACCAGAATGTTTAAGGGACATCGTGGATAGGGCCAAGGAAAGATTAACAGAGGTGGAGGTGGAACAACTCGAAGAGCTGCTAAGTGAAAATGAAGATGTGTTTGCACTTAAACCAGGCGACTTTGGGAGAACCAATGTAGTGAAGCATCGAATCGATACTGGTTCATCGCCTCCTATAAAGCAGCCACCACGAGGACTTCCACTAGCCAAGCGAGACGAAGTTAACAAGATGTTAATTGAGATGCAAAACCAAGGCACCATAGAGCCATCTCAGAGTCCTTGGGCTTCTCCTGTAGTCCTGGTTAAGAAGAAAGACGGCTCCACCCGATTTTGCGTGGACTACAGAAAATTAAATGACGTCACCAAGAAAGACAGTTACCCACTACCAAGAATTGACGATACTCTGGACACCTTGGCTGGTGCGCAATGGTTTTCCACTTTGGATTTAAAGAGTGGATATTGGCAAGTCGAGGTCAGCCCAGAAGACAAGGAAAAGACAGCGTTCACTACCGGAAATGGATTGTGGCAGTTCAATGTAATGCCATTTGGTCTATGTAATGCCCCTGCCACTTTTGAGCGACTGATGGAAACTGTACTTCATGGCCTGCATTGGGAGACCTGCTTGATTTACTTGGACGACGTGGTGGTGCTGGGACGCTCTTTCCAGGAGCACCTGAAGAACGTGTCCGAAGTGTTCAAGAAGTTGAAAGCAGCGAACCTGAAGTTGAACCCGAAGAAGTGCAGTCTGTTCCAAAAGGAGGTTAGATACCTAGGTCACATTATTACTCCAAATGGTGTGAAAACAGACCCGGAGAAGACAGAGTGCATAAAGAACTGGCCGGTTCCTAAAGACAAACATCAAGTTCGAAGTTTTCTCGGCCTATGCACATACTATCGACGATTTGTCCAAGGATTCTCAGACATTGCCAAGCCTCTTCATAAATTGACAGAAGACAGCATCCCGTTCGAATGGACTCCGAGATGCCAGCAAGCCTTTGAGACGCTGAAAGAGGCTCTCTGCACTACCCCGATTTTGACATACCCAATACCTGGACAACCATTTATAGTGGACACGGACGCAAGCAACATTGGAATTGGCGGAGTTCTTTCTCAAGTACAAGATGGCCAAGAGCGAGTAGTGGGCTACTTCAGCAAAGTCCTATCAAAAGCCGAAAAGAACTATTGTGTCACTCGGAAAGAATTACTTGCCATCGTCAAGAGCCTAGAACACTTTCATAAATATCTGTATGGCCAAGAATTTCTCCTAAGAACGGATCACGCTTCCCTTAAATGGCTGCTACAGTTTAAAAACCCTGAAGGACAGATGGCAAGATGGCTGGAACGGCTGCAAGAATATCACTTTGTTGTTGAACATCGAGCCGGCAGGAAACATGGAAATGCAGATGCCCTTTCTAGGAGACCCTGTCCTGTCAACTGCAAACACTGCAGTAGTCTTGAAAGGAAAGAGAACATCTCATCAGTTCCTTGTAAGGTGGTAGCAGCCCAACCTGAAGACCGTTGGAGTTCAGCAGCGATTCGGGAAGACCAGCAAGCTGACTGTGACATCAAGCCTTTACTAGACTGGAAAGAAGCCAACAACCGACCGTCTTGGGCTGAAGTCAGTAGTAAAAGTCCAGCATTAAAGAGCTATTGGGCTCAATGGAATTCCCTGGTGTTGGAAGACGGTGTCCTAAAAAGAGCATGGGAGAACAATGACGGAACGGAGGTCAAGAAACAAGTACTACTCCCGAGGTCCCGGGTCAAGGAAGTGCTGCAGGAAGTACATGGAGGTACAGGGGGTGGACATTTCGGTATCAATAGGACTCTACAGAAGATTAGGGAGCGTTTCTACTGGTTGAGCTGTAGGACGGATGTAGAAGATTGGTGCCGCAAATGTGACATATGTGCAGCAAGCAAGGGACCGAAGACCCGTTCCAGAGGCAAAATGCGCCAGTACATCGTAGGAGCGCCGTTTGAGAGGATTGCCATTGATATCGCTGGCCCCTTTCCGAAAACCCAAAGTGGGAACCGATATCTGCTAGTAGCCATGGACTACTTCAGCAAATGGCCGGAAGTATACCCCCTTCCCAATCAAGAGACCACAACCGTAGCAGAAGCGCTAGTCAATAACCTGTTCTGCAGATTTGGTGTGCCCATGGAACTACATTCAGATCAGGGCAGAAATTTCGAATCAGGTGTGTTCCGAAAGGTCTGCGAGCTTATGGGAATCCGGAAAACCAGGACCACCCCACTGCATCCCCAGTCAGATGGTATGGTGGAACGCTTCAACGCCACACTAGAAACCAATCTGAGGATGTTTGTGAACGAGAACCAGACAGACTGGGACAAGCTCATTCCACTCTTCCTGTTAGCTTACCGCTCAGCTGTCCATGAAACTACTGGGAAGACTCCCGCAAGGATCATCTTTGGAAGAGAGCTTCGCCTTCCCGCAGATTTGGTATTTGGTCGTCCTGCGGAACAGCCCACAGATCCAGACACGTATATCCATGACCTAGAACAAAGACTAGCAGCCGTACACGACCAAGTCAGATCTCGAATGCGACTAGAGAGCGATCGCATGAAGACTCGATACGATGTCCGGGCCAATACAGTCGGATTCCAACAAGGTGACCAGGTGTGGCTGTACAACCCCACACGGAAGAAAGGAAAATCGCCTAAGCTACAGAACCGTTGGGAGGGCCCCTACACCGTCATTAAAAGAATCAATGATGTCGTCTACCGGATACAGAGGACTCCCAGGAGTAAGATGAAGGTCGTCCATCTGGAGCGTCTGTCCCCGTATAGAGGTGTATCCGATCGGGACGATCGGTCCTAAGGAGGGGGCAGTGTCACGGAATTTGCCCCACTCACACCTAAATCAACGACTTTGGTACCGCGAATTGCTAAGATTGCCCCGATCGCCCCTACACGCTTCTGTTAAACAAACAAAAAGCTGTGGATCGAGACGGGACTAGAAAATTAGAGAAATGACGAGAAGCGTTCGAGAGATGCTAGAAAATAAATCTAGAGATACTAGAATATACCTGGAATATTCGCTGGGTCTATAAAAGAAAAATAAACAGCCGATTAAGTTAGTCTTGTATAAGTCTTGTATTACAGTGTTTAGTTAGAGAGATAAAAGCGATTTAGATAGCGATTAATTAAATAAGTGTTTAGTTGAGTTCTAATTAGTGTTCAGTAGTGTACTGAGTATAGTTAATAAAGAAGTAATTAATTAACAGATTAGTTTTTCTGGCAATAGTAAAATTCGGATTGGGAAATCCGTGACAATATCTTTAAATTGTGGTTTAAATTTAAATGGCATCGACTTAGAAACACTCTATATACCGTCAACGTGACTTTGCTGCAAAAAACCGTGGCATATTCATCACGTCAAAGTGACTTGGAATATCTTTAAATTGTGGTTTTGGCGTCTACTTAGAAAACACTCTATATACCGATATAATTTATATAAAAATGCGACATGAACATATCCAATATTAAAATATCTGTACTGTAAACCGGATTATCGCAATTTCTACCAAACACCAACTATCTAATCTCTCCATATTTATTTTTAGGTATAAACAAAAAGATTAGATAAAAGGACGCCCGTTTTTTTACGCTTGTATTAATAATGGGAGATCCGATAACGTGTCACGTTTAAACCATCGATCAAAACATGCAACGTTTAACAACGTATTAATTATTCTTTCCATATAATGCGTTAAAATTTTCATTATATCATTAAAACGCAGAGAAATGTTTTGTTGTTTTCCATTACACGAATGGGATATACGTACTGTCGTATCGAGTTATTTATAGAGCGAAGAAAATTTTTTTCGAAACTATATTAAACCCCTATTTATCGACGACTATGAGGGCCCGTTCGCCACGAGGTTATTTATTTGGCACGATTGAAAAGTACGACAACCAGCCAGACTACTACGGCGGATAGAAGAATAAATGGTAAAATTCGTTGTTAAGATTTGCTAACGCGAGTGTATTCGTTTTCTATTATACAGTATGCGCCAAAAGTATGGAATAAATTCAATAAAAATTATTTTTTGAGAAAAATCCTCGAACAGGTCGATTTTTAATTTAAAAAATACATATTTTAGCGTAAAATGCGATTTTCAAATGTCATTTGTTTTCGAGTAATGACGTCATCGATTTTTTTTTAAATGGCAACACTATATTTTTTCCTTGATTCTGAAAGATCGTTTAATTCTCTATCAGACAGTACTAAAATTTTGCCCTCTTACATAGAAAAGTTTTCGAGTAAATGACGATTGAATGTTAGAAAACGTAAATCAATTAAAATAAATCAAAAACGTTATTAAGTTTAGTTTTTCGAATTCCATAGTTCTTTTATGGATCACGTAGGTGAAAATCTTTGCAAAGTGTCATTGTCACACCGACTTTCTAATAAGTATTGTAAGCGACATAGAAATTATTATTCAATTTAAAGTATTATGGCACATTTAACTGTTACTCAAAGAATTGAAATTTTAATTCTTATCGGATGCGGAAATATGACTAGAACTCAGCAGGAATTTTGCGATTTATTTAATGAAAAATATCCAGATCGCCCTATCAGTCAATCAACAGTCAGTAAGGTAGAGTCTAAATTTAGAGAAACTGGCAATGTTGTAAATATTCCAAAACCTGGACGTCCAAGCATTAATGAAAATCAGAAACAGAACATTTTGATAAGTATGGTGAATAATCCTCATAATTCTTCACGATTGGTTGCATTAAACAATGACACTAGTCAGAGCACAGTGCTACGTATCTTGAGGAAGGAAAAATATCATCCTTACAAAATTCAACTTGTGCAGGAACTCAATGAAGATGATCCCGATCGCCGCTTACACTTTTGCGAAATTCTAATGGATTTATGTCAAGGAAATAGAAATTTACACCGGCAAATATTTTTTTCAGATGAGGCCACATTTTGTCTGAATGGTACAGTAAACCGTCAAACTTGCAGATATTGGAGTCGGGTAAATCCTCATTGGATGGCAGAGACACATACCCAACACCCTCAGAAATTAAATGTGTGGGCTGGAATAGTTGACGACAGAATAGTAGGGCCTTTCTTCTTTGAAGGAACCTTTACAGGACAAAGATATTTAGAGTTTCTAGAAAATGACCTTGTTCCAGCCCTTGCAGTAATTTTTCCTAACGATAATGACCCTGACATTCCTGACGATACCATATGGTTTCAGCAAGACGGTGCACCTCCGCACTATGCGCGCCCTGTACGAGATTTTTTGGACAACTGTTTTCCTGGGAGGTGTATCGGCAGACGCGGACCGATAGAATGGCCTGCAATATCGCCAGATCTTACACCTCTTGACTATTTTTTATGGGGATACTTGAAGTCAAAAGTGTACATTAATAAACCACGTAATTTAGAAGCACTTCAAAATTGCATTCGGGATGAAATACGCAGAGTTACCCCAGAAATCATTCATAATGTGCAAGAAGAATTTCTTCACAGACTTGCGCATTGTCAAGAAGTTGGTGGATGGTAATTCGCACATTATGTTTAAGTATAAAATTTAATCAATTGTATTTTATTTTACATACCTCAGAATTGTTACTTTTTTATGGATAAAATTTACGTTTTCTAACATTCAATCGTCATTTACTCGAAAACATTCCTATGTAAGAGGGCAAAATTTTAGTACTGTCTGATAGAGAATTAAACGATCTTTCAGAATCAAGGAAAAAAATATGGTGTTGCCATTTAAAAAAAAATCGATGACGTCATTACTCGAAAACAAATGACATTTGAAAATCGCATTTTACGTTAAAATACGTATTTTTTAAATTAAAAATCGACCTGTTCGAGGATTTTTCCCAAAAAATAATTGTTTCGTTTTTATTGAATATATTCCATACTTTTGGCGCATACTGTATGTTATTTATTATTCCTTTCGTTCCATTTTCTTAGAATAAATGGACATTTTATTTAACTATACGCGGAGTGTCCGTTGTTAGTCGGTAATTCTGACGAAAAACGAATGCAAAATAGTGCAATCCACCCATTTACTGTTACCTATAAGATATTATTATGTATTAATAAAAAGTTTATTTCCGTGTTTCTACATTTACAGGTAGTTGACAGATCTAAGCCATCTCCAAGGCCATCTCAGATGATGGTTATTATAGGCGTCAATTTTCCGGAGGAAAAGAGAGTTTTGCCCCATTGTTTAAACAGCGAACTAGAATTCTGAAAATTTTTGTACTTAGCCAGAGTCAACCTTGTACCTATATATATTAATGGTGGTTACTTTTACAACGTCCAGTACTCTCTCAGTAAATCAGTCAGTTGTGATTTTTTTTATATATTTTCATTTACTTTGATTTGAGTTGAGTTTTATTGAACAAATTTAAATTATTACATTGTAACAATAAGAATATATAAGTAATAAAGCCCCTCATGTCGAGGGTTAACTCAAGAGTTAATTTTGGCGCTTCGCACCTTGTGAAACAATTTAACTATTGTGTAAAACTTATATAAAAAAAATCGCCATTTATAAGAAACTGTTAATTTCACATTTGTGAATCCAAAAGTTTCAGCCAATGTCATAAAGCGCCATCTTTCGCATCTTCGCCACTGGCATCGAATAGTTTTTTTACAGTTTTTTTTTCTTGTTGTACAGGATGTGACTAGGATCATAATCAGTTTTTTGTCCAACAATGTCACAATTCTGAGCAATCTTAGAAAGATTCTTTTTTGTCGAGTTAATATAATATCAGGATGTTTTTGACATTTTTTTATATATCTCGCGTATACATCCTGTGCCTTTACATCCAGTACTATCTCTAAAAGATCTGGACAAAATGCTACCACATGTTCCTAGAGCCAAGATATAATCTAACCCAATTTATCTTAGTCCAAAGTTTGATAGTACTTAATTAAATAAAGTATAAATGAAGCCAATTGACCTTACAAATCTATCCAAAAAAGGTTGTTCAAGATCTTTCTTTAAGAAAAAACGTCAAAGAATAAGAATTATTGATTAAATAATCAATGCACCAGTGCACACAAAATTTATAACGATTTAAATGCATGTGAAGTACTGTAGATGGCGCCCTCTATAATTGACAGCAAATTCCAGGCCATATTTCAATTTTTTGTATCAGAAAATTCACCACTACCAAGTTTTATGTATTTACTACAAGTTATTGAGAAAAAACTAAAAAAGATCAACATCTTGTATATCGGAAATTATAAAATTTCGGACTAAGGTAACTTGATTTAGGCCATCATATTTTGGCCCCCGGAATATGTAACTTTTTAGACTTTTACAAACAGCTTGAATAAGTAAATCCTTGGACACTTCTTAAAATTGCCCGGACATCCGCGAAATTCCTTGAAAATCTCTATTTTGCGAAATCTTGTCACAATTTTGTTTCAGTGCCCTTCCTTCCTTCTTTATAATAATTGTCACCAATTCTTGATTCGTATTTTTTCACGTAGAGAGCACATTTCATGTCTTTATTTAATTAGGTGGCTAGCTAATACTCCAAAAAATTAAATTTGTTCCAGTGGCGCAGACATTTAAATACACTATCTATTCGTGAATAACAAAAAGGGATCTCGAATAGATTATACACATAACTATTCCATCAAGCTAATTTGAAAAGTCCTGGGGCTGTGAAAAAAATCTCAGAGCCATAAACTACAGATACCGTTTACGTATACGAGCAAAAATTTCGAAACAATTGCTTTCTTGCGAGCCCCGCTAATTGAGTATCCGCGATTCAACGAACAAGACGGACAACCGTTCGAGCAATTTATTAATAATTAGGAGAATAAATTACGCCTAACTATCCGCTTCATTAGTAAAAATGCGTTCTACAATTCAAGCGGACGGCTCTGGAAACGGGAAAATCATTAAGTCCCGCCGCTTCTTAAAAAGACCATTTATATGTTAATGGGCCAGGGGCCGGTGTAGCGTCTAATTATTTTTGAAATATTTTACAACTGCGGCCACAAAAAATGCTTCCCGACCATCTATACGTCAAATTAAGCGCTGTCCGTGGAAATACCGGGATATTTATTGGTATAAATTTTGTTTATTTGCGTAAAATTATGTAAATATCCGACGTAATCATATCTGTAATTTATAAAAAGTGATAATCTCCTCTCCGCCGCTCAGAAAAATCGTAGGTTTCGCTTTTTACGACGTCCCGAGGGCGTCACATAACCTCAAAACTCGTTAGATACGCTCCAACGCCAGATGTGCCACCGCGATGGCCATTAAGTGGAATTTTGAACTTTCTAATATACAAAGCTTGATAACATTTCGAGCCGGGCGAGCGTTATTGATAAAAGTGTCGAATTTGAAGTTCATCTTGCGGCTAGTTTAACCTCTAAAGTCTCGCTATCGGTCGCTATCGCTGTTATTAATTAAGCATTATACAGGGTGTTCCAATTTTAAAAATCAGGAAAAATGTTGCTGGACAACTAAGAGCGTATCTCCAAAAGCATTGAGAATAGATTAAAACATAAAGAAATATGTATTGAAAATATATAAAGGGTGTGCCATTTAAGTACAAAAATAAGTTTTTAGACCTTCAATTCAATCGGAGTAATGTTCATTAATTCCCTCTAATTCTCGAAGGGTAAAAATTATAAAAATTTGTACACTAAAATGCCAAAAAGTACCAAAAACACAGATTTTTTTAAATAGCAACCCCCAATTTTGACCAAGCCATTTGAAAGAGCGTGTCATTCTACATACATACATCATGAAAAATTATGGTGTTACATAACAAAAATTTCAAGAAAATAATGTTTGAAGATTTTAAATTTAATTTTCACAATACTGTGCACCTCCCCTTATCTAAAAAAAAAATTTTCGGTGGCGTCATATCTCGAACAACGATGACGTCACAAATATGGGTCGTATGTCAAAAAGTGCCTTTTTTAAAAACAAAATCGACGTGCCAGGGGGATTTTTTCGAAAACTTCTCAGTTTAAAAAATAATTAATTTATTCGTTACTCGCAAAAGCGGTCTGCTTAATAATAATATACTGCCTCCTCTCCCGCACAAGTCTTCGACTTCTGGGCTAATCCTCGTGATTGGAATGAGGGATAGAGATATTATTATTATTATATCAACCTTTAAAATTACGGCCCTCATATAAACAAATTAATAAGCACATAATAGATTTCAATATTGTCTGGTATGTTACGAAACGACCTGACGATTCGGTATTTTCTAACCCTATTATAAGTTTTTCCATAATCTGCTCTCCCCTAGCCGTAGAAGGTCACATCCAGCAACATAACGACCTCAATTATCGAAACAACCGTCTGGATATATCTCGACAGAAGAAAACGGGGAGTCAGTTAGCCAGCCTTTTATTGTGTTGGTCTTAATAGACGCAGCAAGACGATGCCATGCCGTAATATGAGCCGAATGGGTTAAAAAAGAGGTCTACGTCTACGTACTTTTTAGTTTGTTTGGATCGCTACATATACAAACCTCATAATGATTAGTTCTTACTCAAATATTAGTCTACATATTAGGAAAAGTGAGTTTTTACATTATTATATATTATTATATTATAAAAAGTATAAATAAATAAATTGGTATATATACGTCATTTGATCGATAGAAAGGAATATAAAACATTTCAAAAAGATGTCGAAACTAAGTTATGGGATAGAGTAGCGCAAAATAATTTCAAGCAAGTGACAGAATAAGCAAAATATATGTCGATATTATTCAAAGCGGGGTGGCTATTAAAGAAATATTTTATCTCGTTATCGAATCAGTATTATTTTACTCCAATCGAGCCGAATATAAAAACATGTCGGAACGGCGACTACAAGCCGCTATTTGAATGCAACGTTGTAACATCTCACAAAACAAGGTAATCGCTTTCTGTACCTCACGGAAATGGGTAGTTGTCTTTGTAAAATTTAGTCTCTTAACAGGTATCAAACATTATGTATATCTGACATTCCGAATTTTTAAGAAGTCGTTTAATTATACGAATCGTAGTATTTCGTCTATCAACTCGCCGACATACGTCGTCCTTGACCACCGTAAGGAAGACAAAGATGGAAGTTAACGATGCACCTTAGATTATTATTTGTTTACTTTGCTGGCAGTGCAGGACAGTACTTTTCAGTGCTAGCTAATTTCGCAAGTGTTATAATTTTTGTGTGTGTGTGTGAAGTGTGTGTATTTGTTTTAATTTATTTATTTAGTGCCTTTATAGTATATATTCTTTTTCGCCTTAAAATATTGTGGTATTTGATACAGCATAATAAGATACGGAGAGAATATTCACACCTTGGGAGTATTTCTTGGAAGAACCTTAACCTGGTGCAAGTCAGATCAAATGAATAGTGATAGAGAAGATTCGGATGTTATAGGACGGACGACGAACAAACTCAATTAATTAGATATAATGTACATATATAAAAATATATAACACAATGAGGGAGAACAGAGGGCTTACTTAATAATAGTATTAGATAACGCTCCATACCATTCAAAACTTTCAGAAAGGATTCCAGATACCGGCACAAAAAAATATCTTAAAATCCATAAAATTGCGTATGATGCTAAGAGAGAGAATTTTGCAAATAAATACGTTACTGATGAGATGGCTACGGCTCAGAGACATACCGTTCTAGAATCATCCATATTCGAAACCAAAACAAACTACATTAAAATAGTAATTTTCTATTAGGGTTGTAACATTACATTCTGGTGTGTTATTTCACACTATCGACCTAGATAATAAATAACCAACAATCCACCGTATAATATTACAAATAATTATTATCAGTGTATGCGATAATTTTTGACAATTTACAATGACAACTCTACTCAGACCGAATGAATTATAGAAAGAAAAAAATAATAATAAAATAAGCGCCTAATTTGGCCAAGCCCCCAAATTTGACAGGCGGACGGGACTTCGCGCCTGAGCGACGTGACGTGACGATCCGCTCGCCGATTTTCCCCAATTTGCGTCGGAATTATCGCGCCAAACCAAACAGCCCGAGCCTAACAACAAACCGGACGGAGCGCAACCGCCAATCTTCGTGTAATTTAAGGCCCGGGCGCGGAGGAGGTACCTGTCGTCCACCAAACTAGTTTACGAGGGCCCATTGTCAATTTCAATTTCAAATTAACGAGGGCCCGGCTATTTCGTACTCTAAAAGCTTTTAGGATGAAGCAATCGGGTCCCGCTCATAATGAGCGTCTACCTGCGCAGCGCGAGGGGCCCGGGTCTACCTGCGCGATCAATGGAAGGCCCCCTGGGCCCCCACGAATTCCGAAACTAAACACACACGGTCCGGACGCAGCGTATTAATTTTTTGACGGCGTGTAATTATTTCGTCGGGTGCGGGGCGAAGCCTATGTCTAATTTTTAATATTCCACATATGTGCGTGCTTTTGCAATAATAATGAGGCTCCCTCAAAACAGTTTTTGAACTTCTGGAAGTTCCGATGTAAAATGTAAATGTAAAAGTCGAAGCAAGAAAAATGAACACACACCTCTCCTAAGTTCATCCCTCATGTGTATGTTACTGCAGTCAAATAAAGTTTTTTTTTTGTAGAAAAGAAACGTAAACTTAACTGTCTTTTCTGTCAATTTGCACGTTGTTTTAATTATCGCCATATTTATAGACAGTAAGATCGCGTAATATACATACAGTTATCGGTATTTTTTGAGCCTAAAATAGTTTAGCTATTACTAGGTAGCAATTATCCCAGTTCAAAACATTATATTTTTGCGTTGAACCAGTGACGTCACACACGTCGCTGTTTAAACCGTGTTTAAAACGTTCACTAAGTCCGGTTTGAACTCTTTAGATGCTTTGCTATTGGTCTATGCAGCAGTTACCTAAAAAGTGGAGATTTGAAAATCGGTAAATTTTTAGATTAATATTTAAAATGGTTGTTATTTTGACACTTCTTATTCTTGTTCATTTAAAAAGGAGTTGGTTGTGGACTATTGTATGTATCCCTGCAAATTTAAACGTATTTTTAGACATCCTGAATTACATAATCCAAAAGCATAATCCAATTACTTTTCTATCTAAATTTCATAAACCTGTCACTCATATAAACATGTTAGATATTTGTTTTTGATTTACAGTTGCTAAAATCAATTTCTATGTTTTTGTTGCAAAATTCACACATTTTCAAAATATATGTACAAAAACATGCGGAAATACGTATTGTTAATAATTTCTACCACTAATAATCGTTCTATTTTAATCCAAATGTAGTGTAAACAATAATTAAAAAGTGTGAGGGTGATATCAAAGATAAACAAATATTTGATGACGTTACGTTTTGAAACCATACATTTTCTTGATGCAATACATTAGTGACGTTACCATTGAATACGTTTTGAAACAGTCGATGAATACGGTTCGTGGCAAAAAAACAGCTAAAGTAGATTTCATTACGAATATGTCAGCAGCTCAAAAGAAATCGTAATTTATTTTAAAGAGTGCCATTATTATAGCAAACGGTCGTACATATCGCTGGTTCTTCAGAATAGTGGTATATTCACAAACATACCGATTTTGGGAAAAGTCGGAAATTCAAACAAAAAAACTTATGTATTTTATCAGAAACAAGGACTTATTACGTTAACTTATAATGCAACCAAGAGATGGCACTGTATGTCATTATTCTTTATAACAATTATCATTACAGAATGTCTGTAAAAAAATATTAACAATCCAAAAAATGTGTGTATTTTATTAAAAACAAGGTCTTATTACAATGCAACCAAGAGATGGCGCTGCATGTCATTATTCTTCATATCATGTATCATTCTAGAATATCTATAAACAAATATTAATGATGCTGGCCTGAAAATTTAGGTTTCTGACGATGTAACTATTCTGGAGAACCAACGATATGCTAGAAATAAGTAATGAAAATTGAAAAGTTTGACCATCGTCTGCTAAATAGCGTGGCCTTTATAATACTTGTCTGTCGAATCACCTGAATTTCAATATAGAATTCTGTAATGTGCTGTAGTGTGACACCAATGCCAGTAATTAGAAACATACACATCATGCCACAAATGTCAGAACTTGACATTTGATATTGACACTATAATAGCGTATCTTTTAATAGAACCTATTTACTTAATTTGGTTTGCAAAAATATACGTATTTTTTATTTACTATTTAAAACATTAAAATACACGGTACTGATACCGGTTCAATATTTCACAAAAAAAAAAACAAACAAACAAATAAAACTGATGTTTAAATCGAGATTCCATTATGGTATCAGGGTTTTGATCAGACCAAATATGTTTATTATGCAAGTTTATTATAGCATCTCTGGAAAAATTAGCTTCGTCGATAAAAAATATGCCAGCGGTAATGAACAACATTTTGTTCAGTTTTTTTTTTTTGCAAAATCCAGTGGCAAAATTGTAGGCGAGCAAGATATAGTCTTGCGGATATAGTCTGTATATAATGATCGATGATGCGCGGAAACTTCTCATTGTAGACGCATATACAGGGTGTAACTTATAAACTATTCAAATTATGTTATATATTATATTTGTTAATAATACCCAATTATGAAAATAAAACAGCTTAACAGATATTATAGTGTCGTTACCGAAAATACGGCTTTTATCTGTTATTATAATGCTATATTTTTATAAATTTAAATAACAAGCTATTCTAACGTATGCAGGTATTTATTTTCAGTATTAATTAACACAAATGTTCATACTTAGCACAGTAATATTGTAAATTTACACTGGTATATACCCCGGTTTGTCTAACGTAATGTACTGTGCCGCTGTGGTGTGACTCGTTTCGTTAAGGAATTCCACGCATTGCTGTAAGATATTTATGGTCCCCTTTTAAAATTGCTAAATCAGGATATGACAGAAGAAATATCCGGAGAATTCTAGACATTTTAAAAAATAAATAGGTAGGTCCCTACATAAAGATTAATATTAGGTCCGCTACAGACCATGCGTGAATTCGTGATGCGTGGTATGCGAGGAATTCGCGAATAGTGCGTAGGGTCATGTTCGTTAAAAATCCGTTCATAAAAACCCTACACACGAATTCCTTACAAACCGCGAATAGCGAATTCACGCACAGTTTGTAGCGAGCCTTAGGTATTGTTTAAAACAAGAAAAAAAGTTAAATAGAACTGTATGCTTTGTAAAAAGCGAGGTAAAAAGTACCTACTTATACAGGGTTAACTATGACTAAGTACAAAAATTTTAACCACGTGCTCAGGAAGCCCTAAAAGACAATAAAATAGTTATTCCAGAATTTTACATCGATATTTAAAAAATGGGGCAAAACCCTTTTTTCCTACGGAAAGTCGGCGCCTATGATGAGTATCGACTGAGATGGCTTATGGCTTAGATCCATAGTTGACATTACATCTGTCAACAACTACCATGCGGTCGTTTGCAGTGTTTCTAAATGCAAAAACGACAAAAATTATTATAACATTCTTATTAGTATTAATACCTGATAGGTAGGATAACAGTTAATCCAGTGAGCTCCAGTATTTTGCATTCGTTTTTCATTATTTGGTTACAAACTGGTAAAACTACATTTTCACTCACTACCGATAAACACACTTCCCGTAAGTACAGTTAGATACAATGCCTATGTATTATAACAAAATCGAAGAAAGGGATGAGTAGGCAGGTTCTAATAGAAAACAGAAAACGTTTAACTCCCACGGCAGTCTTGTTCCATAACCTAGAAAAACAAACCGGCGAACTATATTGTGGGAAAATATCTGTACCCGACACATATTCCTTTATTTATTAACTATAAAACGTTTAAAATTAAAATAAGGCACTAAAAACTGAAGAACACAAAACTACAACGTAAACACAGGAATTATATTATAACATGACAGTGAACCGACTCGACTGGACCGACTGCCGACTGTTGCATGACGGTTGCTTGCTGGTTGCATACTCTGATTCTCACATTGACGGCGTTAAATAAGGATTTAATATAATATCGAAAAACATTTTTTTTTTCGCTTTATAAATAAGTTTGGAAATTTTTTGAAAGGAAGTTCTGTTAATTCTTATTTTTTTCTGTCCCCTTTTAAAATATTTGTACTTAGTCATAGTTAACTCTGTATTTAAATAGAAAATCCGAGAGAAAATCAGATTTCTATTCTAACTACTGAACTTAAATATCTCCAAAATATGTATTACAGTGACAAGAACCAAGGATGGGGGTACCTAACATTAAACTGTAGGACAGGTTAAGCGCTACAAACTTCACGCTTATTTAAATGCAGAAAAATATGAAAACATTTACAGAACATAACAACATCAAACCGCACTATGTGTTTCATCGTGTTTTTTGTTTGGTTTCACTTTTTCTTTGCATAATTGGAAATAAAGATAAGTAGAGTTTAAAAATTTTCAATATGCCATTATAATTTAATACAGTTTGGTTTTGTGAAACAACATAACAACTTAACCTAAATATTTTTTTTATGATCTCATTCTTTATGGCGTATTTTGAGGTACATTGGGCTTACATAATTTGTAAGACATAATGGGCATGGCGCATTCATTGCACCCCGAGGAAACTATTTAACTGTAGGTACTTTTGTCAAGCTTAGGTAGGTAAGTAAGTTTATTTTATTTTAAAGATGTAAACTTAAGACCAGGTCGACTATTTATGCGACAGATATGAAAAACGGCGTGAAAAAAATACTATTTTTACCTGCTATGTTTTATCATTACATTTTCTACGTCTTTATACGCCTGTCGAGCCTGCTGTACAATAAAAAAATCGTACCCATTCGGCATTATTCCACTCCACAGAATTCTTTTTAAAAACCATTACACTTGAATTGATATAAATTATTAAGTATATTTGACGAAATGCCATAATAATGTTATGAGAAATGATTATGTTTCAACAAATCTAAACTTGTATAGTTTGGCTTTACTACTAGGTACTTACTTAAGATATTGTAGAAAATTAGGTACCTACGTACACACTTACTTGGTTTGGTATTTCTTTACCTTTCTTTTTCGAAAAAACAAAAAAAATCATTAAACTAAAGGTATGCTTCACAGACATGATTGTTTTTAAATCTGTTGTAAAGGTGTCAAAAAAAGTTCTATTAATTTTAAATTAGGTGTACAAAGTAAATACATTTAAGTACCTTTTAGAAAAATATGCATTCTGCTCACCTGATTGCATATTTTGTACTTTTTATTAAAGAAAATATAAAATTATATTATTCAATGAATTATCTCTTACTTATTGCATACAATTAGGTACCTATTCTTTCAACATTTGCTACATGTTTAGGCACAATTGACACCGATGCCGTTACAAATGCTTCCATGTTCCGACGTTTTGCTTTTTGGTGTCTATTCAAAACAGCGTTTTTACTACCTACTTTATCTTTTATCATATTTCTAAGAATCTTTAAAAACCAAAACTTACGTGGTAAAAGACACACCTATTAACAGTTACGAACAGTTTTACTATTATAATCTCAAGTAACACTTAATTTACGTACAGCTTTACTAACTTATTCAACAATTAAACTGATGGATAACAAAGGAATCAAATTGACAGACGAGTCTCAAAGCCTACTATTCACTCGCATCTGTTGAAAATTGTCACATATCACATACGGATGCCGTCGGATAGCGAACATCGGAGAACAGTGTCAGTGAGCAGAATATTTTGGTAGGTACCTATATTCCCCATGTAAAATAATTAATTATACATTCACAGTAACTTATTTGTTTGTTCATTAATAAGGTAGTTAGTTGATTTATTTTCCTGTTAAATTTACCCGCTGTTTTTTACGCTACCTTCAGCAGAGAGAGGTATAAATTTCAATAAAACCCAGCTATATATTGTTAACCTATATTTAACCGCTGTCTAGCAACAAAATATGGCACACAAACAACATTTTAAAGATAATGATAGTCATTTTAGATGCAAATTTTACGTTTTAAATATACCTAAGTATAAAATTTGAAAAAGTGATGTATATTTCATTTCTTAAAATTAATCACAATATTATTCCATTTGTTAATACTTAGGTATAACTATATACCTACCTAGGTTATCTGATTGTCAAGTGCTAGAAAATTATATCTACGAGAATTTTTCCGAGCGTTTCCTTTTAGTATGTTTAACATAATTGAACTGCAGAAGTCTTAAAGTTGAGAATATCTACATTAAGCTCATAAATACATTTATTACACAAATTCATAACAAAGCCTGTTCTGTAACCAATATCAAGACCATAAAGTTTAAATATCAAGGCAATTTAAAAGAGATTTTTAAACAATTCTCGTATTTATTGGTCTAGAATTCTTGGTATCGATAAACCGGGTTTGTCTGGAAACAAACCTCAACGTACAATGTACATACACCGACGAATCAAACATCCACATCCGAATAAAGATCCTTATTTTTTAATACTTATTGTATAACGAAATAACAACCAAGCTGAGTTTTGTTGTCATTGGAAATCACTGACACGAAAACAATGTTGTTTGTTGCAGGCATGACGCTTGGCTTTTGTTTTGATAGCGGTTCTATGCGATTATGCACAATGCACACGTGCAGTAAAAAATCGACCCAAATTTTATAAACATCCTTGAGAAAATGAAATGAATAGTGAATCATATTGGCCGGTTTTGGTATCCTAATGATGCACCTGTTTACGTCTTTCTGCACGATTTAAAATACCCTTTATTAAATAGGCGTTCGTCGTTTGAACCCTAGAGCGAAGGCGTGAGATAATAATTATAAGTTTTGTAATGGGACTAGTCGCCTTTGTCGATAATTCTAGCGTTTGTTTACTAGACGTCAAGCGGGCGTTGTTACAAGAGCATATCTAAGTAGGCGCTCGCGTTAACGCTATGTGCGAGTGTTTATATTCCCAACAAAATCCGAGGTAAGTAGGTATGTAGGCATGTACCTCCGACTCGGTGAGGTCGATAAGGCTGCTCTTCTCCTCGGTGAGGTTCTCCGAGGACCTCTTCTCGTCCTCGCCGTCGCCCTCGTCCTTGAACACCTTAACCTCATCGGTGCTTCCGAGATCATCTCCGCCACTGGACGAGACGTGTGGCATGGTTCACTTGAAATCACGGTACAGCGGCATTACAGCTCGCTCACTACATGGCACCACTATCTGCATCCGCACAGGCGACGCGACATCCTGTTGTCATCCACGGCGACGCGGCACGGCACGGACACGGCTACGCTTTTACTTCCCGGCGGCACTTCCCTCTCACAAGACACTGGCACGTGGTCTACGCAGCTACGCGGCTCAGCTAAGCACTGACCGGCGCTGCAGATCAAGCAGGCGCGCTCGCCGCTCTCTGTCGGCCCGACCAATCAGCGGCCGCTTTGATCCGCCGAGGCGGCTCGCAATAATGGCAGCCGCACGACTGCGCACGACCGCACCCGAGCCGCGCTCTCCCGCTACATCATTACGGTCGTGATTAATTTCTCCTCCAGACATTTATTTTACTAATTTATGGACTGTTGTTTGTAATGATGAACGGGACGGGACGGTCTCCGGCGATTTCTTGCGTTGCTCAACAGGTCCGGCCGGCGTTGGCGGGTATGCCTCTCGCGGATTCCTCGGACATTCGACACTGCTCAACGCGAACGCTTCCACCGCTTACCTTGACCCCCATCCCATAATTGCCGCAACGCCTTGTTATAAACCAAATCATATTTATTACCGGCGACGTAATGTAGGATAGGATTTTCACGTTCGCCTCGTTGCCAGAGCCCGCTCCGACCGGCGTGGTGGGTATTCCGCGTGCATTGCTGCCTTTCCTTGACTATTTTTGGCAATAAGTAAATACACACAGTACGCCGGTTCATTGACATCAAAGGATTATTACGATTTCCCTCTCCGACGACGCCGAACCTATCTCCGCTGAGCTTTAATAACCTCGGACAGCTCCATGACATCCTTGATTTTTATATCCCGTTTTTATTAGGCACGCGTTCGCGATAAGGCTTATTAACTTTATTTTATGGATTTCCATGAAACTCAAAGCACAGTACATGCTCAAATAGAGATCTGTGACTGTTGTCCCCCCAACAAAACAAACTTGATAAGAGCATTTGCCTCAATAACGAAGGTAGTTGTTTCTATAGAACATTTTATTCTTATATTTTATTGAAAACAGAACATATCATATCAAATTTGCTGGTAGAAGAAAAGCGCCTAATTTCGGATATCTAAATATATTTTCATATTTTTAGAAGATTAATACAGGATGTTCCATAAGAATGGACACAGAGCAGGTGCATGTAGGGGTAGGGGTCTCAAGATATTGCAATTTAACCAAACATAACGATACACACAGGCGGAGTTACAAGCCTTCACAGTGGGGCCAAATCTTTCGCAAAAAATTAATATCTCTGAACCATGGATAACCATTTTTGGTACATGATTTAGGTTTATTATTGGTCTTCTTTGACTAGGACTTAAAGCAAATTGAAACCGAGATTGAAACACTGCAAAGTGTTCATTGAGGTTGAGTCACCCCTAAAATTATACCAAACTATTTTTTCTACTGATCGAATTTAAAATGAATGATAATATCCCTCACAGAATTTTATTTACGATATTTGTTTAATGTAGCTACATTTTAAAAAACTTTAAGACTTTCAAGGAAAAATGCATTAATTGAAATCAGATTTTAATAGTTAGTTACAATAATACACTTGAGGACGTAGTAACAAGAAATATTTCTACAAAATTTCAATGATACGTAAAATTATAGGCAAAATACAATTTTAAAATTGAACAGTCTGTATTTTTTAAAGGAGGCATTTTTGTATATAGGTAAGTAAGGTCAAGTCGTCATATTTTTCCGCCAAAAATGCGCAATTAATGCAGTATACCTTACGCAAAACAAAAATTTCGGTAATGAAATCTAACAAATTAGCATCATGAATTTTAGATTGAGTTGATAAAAGATTCCAAACAACGTTGCCAACTGTGAAGATTTTTCTTCTCAGTGAAGATTTGTTCAGTTTTTTTTTGAGTAATGAAGAAAAGAAGAATAAAACAAAGTGTTTTTATGTGAATTGACTTTTCACGCATATGATAATTTGTTTCTCTTGCCTGCCTTGGCAGCAAAAACTAATACGGGTTATTGTTAATAACATTGGATGCTTTGTGTGTACTAGTTATATTTTAATAGTCATTTATGCAACAAGTACAAAAAGTAAGTGTTTATTACATGCGACGTGAAATTGTCCAACGAGGCAGTAGGCCGAGTAGAACAACACGTCGAATGCAATAAGCACTTTTTGTACAAGTTACATACAATATTTTTTCTACGTTCATGCAAAAACCAAAAAATGTTTTATTTAGATGACATCGATTTGAACGTTTCTGTTTGTCATGATGACAAAACGCCGTAGTAGAATGGCAGTTCAATGCAATAAACATTTTATTGCGCTAGTGCAATAAAGGACCACTTTTTCCACTAAATATAGTTCAATAAAGTTTTGTTTTTTACATGAACGTAGAAAAATTATATGAAAATAACATAACATGTCGACTGTCAACTGTCGACTAATTCTGATAAAGTATTGACTACTTAGGACAACAGAACTTTAGGGTATAAAACGTAATAATCTACACAAGTGACGCCATCTCGTGGTCCAGGCGAACCTTACAATTAATAAGTGGCGGGACTTGTTTAAATTTTTTAAGTGTTAAAGCGGAGCACACACTTATGAAGATTTTTAATCATAATAATGAATACTTTTGCTCATACTAGTAACATTTAATTCATTAGTATCTGTCTCTATTACAGTGAAATTCTTGATTCATTAGTCTATCATTGCCATCTATCCACTCCGTGATTATATAGATATGTTATGAAGTGTATGAAAAGAAAAAGATTAGTCATTTTGACAGTTCCTTTGAAGAATTTTTACGTTGCCATGTTGACAACACTGGTTCCAAACAGCACTGCCAACCCTCATGTTTCTAT
Source organism: Monochamus alternatus (assembly GCA_037114965.1). Lineage (NCBI taxonomy): Eukaryota > Metazoa > Arthropoda > Insecta > Coleoptera > Cerambycidae > Monochamus > Monochamus alternatus. The sequence continues at coordinate 2,730,688 of CM073426.1, read as the reverse complement.
ATGAGATCTCATGTTTTGATGACCCGTCTCACGTAGGGTAAGGTAGAAAACTATTTAAGAATTACTTTAAAGATATTTGCCGTTCTTGTGAGGTTCTTGGTCACTTGGTTCCCCAAGTCACTTCAGTGTGTTCTGTGATTTAAGTTAACCCATAGACTTATAAACTGTCTATGAGTTTAGCCAACATTATTTCTGACATTACCAAGATAAGAAAAGGAAGTTTGTGACATTACTTAAAAATATAGATTTAGACAGACTTGATTCTAATTAAATCAAACTCAAAATAATGTATTAATTTTATAATTTTTATAAAATCGGAATAAAAACAAGTACAGGGTGGATTTTTCTGATTTAATTTAATAAAATAATATTAAAAAACCACATTATTATAATTATCTCAGTATGGACCACATCCTTGACATATTTTCTTGTAGCGTGCATGATATTAAAACACTTCTTCTGTAAGACTTGATTTCTTTTTTTGATTTGTTTGCTTTTTATGTTGTTTTGTTGTTTTTTTTCTCATCTAATTGCTTTTATATAATGTTTTGTTTGTTTATCCCTCATACAGTGTATTTTTTCGAAAAGTAACGAATAAGTTCATTATTTTTGAAATTGAGAGTTTTCGAAAAAATTCCCTGGCACGTCGATTTTGTTTTTAAAAAAGGCACTTTTTGACATACGACCCATATTTGTGACGTCATCGTTGTTCAAGATATGACGTCATCGACAATTTTGACCATGCCATTTGAAAGAGCGTGTCATTCTACATACATACATCATGAAAAATTATGGTGTTACATAACAAAAATTTCAAGAAAATAATGTTTGAAGATTTTAAAATTTAATTTTCACAATATGCAACACCTGTCCGTACTTGTTTAGATGAGCTGTTCCCGAATCGTTGGATAGGGAGAAGGGGGCCGATTGAGTGGCCAGCCATATCGTCTGATTTGACACCCCTAGATTATTTCTTGTGGAGATACTTAAAAAACAAAGTATACGTTACTAGACCGGTTAATTTAGAAGATTTAAAAGCAAGAATTCGTCACGAGATACATCGTATACCTCCTGAAGTTATTGATAATGTCCAAAAAGAATTTATTAATAGTCTTGGCAGCCAACGGTACACAATTTGAACATTTAATTTAGTCGATTTTTTACATTATCATTATCATTTTTAGTATTGTGAAAATTAAATTTTAAAATCTTCAAACATTATTTTCTTGAATTTTTTGTTATGTAACACCATAATTTTTCATGATGTATGTATGTAGAATGACAAGCTCTTTCACATGGCATGGTCAAAATTGGGGGTTGCTATTTAAAAAAATTGTCGATGACGTCATATCTCGATCAACGATGACGTCACAAATGTGGGTCGTATGTCAAAAAGTGCCTTTTTTAAACACAAAATCGACGTGCCAGGGGATTTTTCCGAAAACTTCGGAATTTCAAAAATAATGAATTTATTCGTTACTTTTCGAAAGCACTGTATATATTTGTTTGTAATTTTATGCTATTTACTTATCCTGTAATTGGGTATTTACCCCGTACGATATTTTATTGGTAAAATAAAAATAAAAAAAAAATAAAATAAAAAATGAACGGATTAAAGTACATTCTGTAGAATTTGAGAAATTAGGCTATATTAAGACCAATGTAAATTTAGCGTCTAGCCATAATAATAAAAAACAATTCGGTACACATCTTTTTACCAGTTATTACCGTCTCGAGCGTCTTTGCGCTCCTCCCCGGCAAATATACGAAAGCCGTGCCGTAGCTGTCCGCCCCCAGCCTCACTGACCGGCCGGGATGCCTTCCCGGAAAGCCCACCCCCATTTACACGCCATTATATGTTTGCATGGGGTGAGGATCGCAAACAAATCATCCAAACAAAGAGCGGCCGAGACTGGTGCCTCGGAAGTAGGTAGGTTGACTGTTAATGGTTATTCTTCTTCAAATAGGATAAGTAATAGGCTGTTTGTTGAGGGTGGCTGGCAGGTTTTCGGGGGAAGTTATTAGTTTCTTTTGTGTAACATGTTTGGATGTTACCAGTGTGTGTGTGTGATAATCAGATATTGGGAAAGGTGGAATTCTAACAAAATGCAAAAGAAAAAGAAATCATGCGAATAAAAAATATAAGAAAGCAAGTCAGTCAAAAGACATACATTTTTTTATTTCTTGATAGTCATGTTGTAAATATTATCAGGTAGAACACTGATAATGTACAAGATAATTTTATGGCAATCGAAAGTACAGGGAAATTATGTAGCATTTGTCAATATCAGAGGGATATTCGATCAGAAAATTTGTTGACAAAAAATTAAATAAGTCGCAACACAATAAGGCAACTATTTATTTATTAAAAGTACAGCTGGTAAAGGTATACTTATTAAAAGTGAACACAACATTAGTTTCTACTATAGAAGATATATTGCCACGCATAGTATTTATGATCTTATTGTGGTGTTCTTGGCCAATGTTTAAGTGTGGCTTTATAGAATTTGGATTGTTATGACCAGTAATTTCCGGCAATTGTTGTTCTTGCACACCATTTTTTGCCATTCGCTACCAGCAGTTGACCTGTTGGAATGGTTTATCTTTTTGTCCTTTACTTACATTCAGGCCTATAGCCTCAGCAGACGATTTAGTTCATCCATTAATAATATTTATTCCGCCTCGTTTTGATATCAGTTAATGAAATGACGTACAGGGCAGTTTTGACTTTTTTTTTCAACCATTTCAACCATTGTATAGCTTTTCGAATCACCTTGGCAAGTTTTACTGAACACCGGATTATATTCAATACGATTTGTTGAAGAGCCATCGTTATTTTTCTTGGTTTCCAAACACTGGCAACTCGCTTTCTCTCCACGCTAATTCTACAGCAGCAATATGGTAGAATATATGCATATAAGACTTTCAGGGGTCTTTTCATCCCAGAACATTATTCAGTTTACTTCTGACATGGACGTTTACATGGATCTGCTTGCAGTTTCTTCCTAGTTGTATTGCGAGCATCTCGAGCAGGTTTAATTAAATACTATGACTTATTCTTGTGGGGTCATTAAAAAAATATATCAGCAACCAGGAGGAACTTTCGCTTTAGTACGGCAAAACTGGATAAGACGTGCTCAAATGTGTGTACAAGTCGAAGGACAAAATTTCGAAAACAAAAGCTGTCTTCACACTTCACGAGTCGGAACTGCTTCCGCTCCTATAGGGCTAGTTCGGTAAAAGCGAGACATTCTGTATAGGCGGCAAAGGGTTCAGAATGCGCCGGACGACGAATCCTCGCGCGATGTTTGCTAGGAAAAGACGCGGAAGCTGGAAGCTGTAAAGATGAAAGTGGCATCCGCCTTATCTACTCCTTTTTGTATAAATCAACAAGCGCACATAAATACTATTTACCTTAGGCTTGTTTGAAATTATGTCTGCTCGTATTGTGTTATGTATTAAGTGGTAAACAACCAGCAACAAGCGACGTGTAAGTAGCTAATGTAAACAAGTGGGTTATACACAAAAAAATAGGTGAACAAACAGCGCCACTATCGGGGTTGAGATAAAACTTTCGGCGGTACAAAAGCAAGTGCGTAATTAAAAGTGGTGTTTTCTTAATATCGGTAGTAAATTATTCACGCTCTTGTCTGGATGGCACACACCACTTTCGTTATAATATACAAGGTGATTCACAAACGACGAGATGATCGAAAATGAAACTTAGTAGGTTTTATCTAGAACGCTTCGTTGAAAGGATACAGGGTGTTAAACATACAAAGTCATTATTTTTAACATTTTGAAAACTAGTGAGTAAAATAATTTAAAATTGGGCACATGAATTTATGTAAACATTGTCCAAACTAAAGGCATTTCCTAAAATTTAGATGCTCCAGTGGCGGGGATACAATTATGTTTCAGTGCTATATTATTACTTTCGAAATACAAATTTCTTTTATTATAGCAACCAGGTACCATTACTACCATTATTTCGTTCAGTAACTGAAATATTTTATGAATTTATCACAAGAACATTGTGACAGCTAAATAATAAAACAGCTTATACGTCAAATATACAGGGTGAGTCAGTCATAACGTTATTAATTTTAAGAGGAGATAGGGAATAATGAGTATAATGCGAATACGCGATTAAAAAAATCTAAATGCATATTTACGCCGAAAAAAAATATTTTCAAATCATTATTTAAACCCCCTTTTCAAACTGTCACTGACCGCTCACAGCCTTGGTCGTTTACAGCTCACAGTTCAACTCGAGGTCGACCTGATGCAATGTTGCCAAGTTGAAATATTTTTCTAGTACCTACATACTTAAGTTTTAGACATCACAAATAGATGGATGTACTGACTATTTTAGAATATCATTTTTTCTTGCTCAGTTCAAATAATCAAATAATTTTATTAAAAATTGCAAGTAACGCGGTCCACTCAGATTTTCCGGTAGAAAAAACGGTCCAATCAAACGATACCCGTACACTTCTGCCCATACGTTGACAACAAATCGCCTCTGAAAGCTAAACCGATAAGTAGCGTGTGGATTTTCATCTGAGCAAATGTAGCTGTTATGACTAAAATTAGCTTAGTTACATTGAAATCAGAAAACTCCAACGTATCTAATAATAATCCGAGTAATAAACCATTTACGTACATTACATAAAAAACCTATACTCAATGGGTAAATTATTAAGAGAAGCTGAAAAGTGTTTCGTGTTTAAATACTAAGTAATAAAAAACTATCGTGTTGTCGACAGAAAACTGTCCAAGACCGAAATGGCACGCCTCTGATCTGATCTAAAGTTATCGAGAGTGAACGTTGACCTACCGTATTATTAGGTCAATAACCTAGTTATCTAGTTTTTGTACTGTTATTTAATGACAAGGAGTAAAACTATTTTTTTTTTAATTTAGATACATGAATGAATTTTCCTTAAATATTGATTTATTTGTTAATAAAAACAACAGATAATAAATAAATGTTTTCGAATATTAGGTTATTACAGTTTAATAATTTTGATGTTACGGTTTCACTACGTTTTACAAATAAATATGAATTTTTAGTATTACTCGTAAGTAAAATTAATTATTCAGTTTGTAGTTACGTACATCTAGCCTAAAAATTTATTGTTTTTTAAGTAGTATGGTACTGTTTAAAATGCCAGTTCGAGTAAAACTGAACTCATCCGTCCATGGCACTTTATTAATAAAATTGGGGTCACCCGACGCAGTTTCACAGAACCCGTATTGCGAAGGCACTTACACAAAGTTCGCGCACATTCTCCGTATAACGCTACCATTTCTGCATATTCGGAATTTGTAAAATTATTCATTGTGAATTTACGACGAATACGCGACCCTGAAATAAACAAACTACTGCTTACTACTTGTATTCTCTCCATCCCCCCTCCAAATGTGTGGCGTGATCTACAAATTTGGGGGGAAATAAATGCGGGAAATGCAGAAAATGCTAAATGGGGGTAATTTTGAATATCACGCTGAAGTGTTAGACATGATGTGGCAACGATGTTTAATCCGGCATTCGATTGTCGTATGGGTGCGTCATCAGAAAGTTCGTAGCGCACCAGGAGCGTTATGTTACCGATTTTCATAGGGTGATTTCTTTATTTTTTTAAAGGTCGAGTAAATATTTTTTTTTTCGAGTTTCTGCCTTATTAGGCCTCCCGAATACGTGGTTAAAATTAATGACATTATGACTGACTCACCCTATACAACTATTTCTGAGACAAACTTATAAAACATTTTATCTAATAAAACTAAAGCGTTTTATAATAATATTTTAGTAATGTTCCGAAGTATTTCTAATAACACTATATATATTTTTTTATAATTCTTAGATGTGGATTATCAACCTATGAAAATGTTACATTAAAAGATACTTGGAGATAATTTTATTTCTAAAAGCAAATAGCTGTATTATACACTGTAACACTGTAGGTATAACAGAAAAACGTTTATTTTCACTCAAAATTACATTGACAAACCATTCTATAAAACAAATTTGAAAGTACAAAACGGCAAGACCTTATTGTGATTTGTGTCATAACGAATGGTAGAAGAGTAGTTTTACTTCTTGCTTTAGCTTTCATAGTTGTTATAATTATAGAATAAACATGTCAGATTTAAGCTTGTGGAAAAAAATCAAAAGAAGTGACAAATTTAGAAGAAAAGAGAGCAAATGTTATCAAAATAAAAAAAAGCTATGACTTTTATCTCGAAATTGAAAGAATTCCTACTTTCATCTCACCCGTTTCATTAAAATGTTTTGGAAATATGAAAAATCCATGATTTTACATGCCTTCGTATATTTACCATTTCGATACGGTCCTGTTATGATAAACTCTTTATACAATTATCATTTCTAGTGTTTTATAGAAATCATTCATTTAACTTGCTTGTCATTTAATGCTGGTTTTTCCAACCAAATTATTTTATAATCGACATCCATTTTGACACAACGCTGAAAGTAATTGTGGTATATAACTATAAATATCACAAATTTAGCCGGTTTCCTAATATTGAATAGTCAAAACAAAGGCAATTATAAAAAGTTACGTTGATTTGAATGCTTTTGGCGCTAGTTTTAACATCAAAAATCATGAAATTAAAAAAAAACTTTTTTAATTATGATGATATTGTAAATAATCACTTAACACGCGGAGCATGTAAAATTCGCTAGATAATGTGGGCCATCCAAATCACAACAAAATTTTCTCCGCAATAAAAATCGCTTTCACAAAGTGCACTAAAATACGTAAAATAATATTGAGTATATACCACAACATTCCAATTGCAGACATTGTGATTAAACAGAGATGCTTATTGCTTAAATAATTTAGTTTTGTTGATGGATTTATGCTACAAAAATGTTGTGTTATTGCTACTAAAGATACCAAAATGGAGCCCTTATAAAATTGTTGTTTAGTTGATTTGTTGTTATTATATAACTATTTTTAATTATTTCCAACATGCACAATCTCAACAGCAGCTAGTGCTTTATAATATGATGATAAGTACAAATATTTTAACTAGCAGTATAGTTCACTGTGTAGAACACATAATTAATAGTTTTTTTTACAAAAAAATCAGAAATAAAAGTGAAATTTTAAATAAATTTTGTAATTTTTCTGTAGAAAACTTGTTTAGGACCGCTGACTTTCATACATTTATGAGTCATAGTACTGCAGATTGAACGTGTGGTTCACAGTGTTGCCAGTGTTACACAAATGTCTTTGCTGTTCTTGATATTAAACGCATACGTCAAGTTGCTATTTTATTATTTAATATTGTGTGTACCTTTATTTTTAAAATTTGTTTCACTGATTAAAGTGCGAAGTCACTTTATGGTTCTGGATTCGAAATGGTTAATACTGACTCATTTGGGGTTATGTGGCGAAAATTAAATTTAATATGCTGTGTGAAAATCATAGTTTTTCGTTATTCTTCATAAAATAACTTAAGGAAATTGTGTCTTGTGTCTCTTTCCAACGGTGTACAATGACATTTAACTTGTGAAATGTGGATTACTAATTAAATAGTTAATTTTTTAACAAACAGGTAAGCTTGTGTGCACGTTTATGTATAATTTTTGAACATTGAACATAGTAATATCACGTAATATCTTCCTAAATACTTTATTGTAGAATGTATTTAACTTGCGGAAATTAATTTTTCATCGTGTACGGTAAGCTCAGTTAAGCAGTTAAAATTTATGTTAATAGTACTGCGTATCATACTACATACCAACTTTACTGTACTTATGCTTCAAACAAGTATTTTTAAAATAGAATTTAACCGTATTACTTTACTATTACGTTAAAGGAAACTTAATATTTATATTAGAGGAGATATGGCAACCTCGCAACAAATCATATGGTTCATTAGGTTGGTTATGCCAGCGGTCTTCAAAATGTGGGTATTTTTAAAAAAAATTAATATCTCCGTAAATATTATAAATTTTTAAAAATGGCTTTCACTAGACTGATCTATATGACGAACTACACCAGCAGTTAAAATATTTGTTCTTATTTAAGGTTCACCCTGTATAGGAATATATAACATACTGCACGTTTACAAATTACGACAAGATTACATTATTTTCATTTGTGGTCAGTTCTATTCTATTCGGAGAACATTCAGGTACCTACCTGCCACCTCATTCTAAATTTCACACTAATCCAGTACAGTCAAAATAGTGTTCGGTACCTAGTACCTACCTACACATAAGATTCACGCTTCGTCTCCAGCACTGAAAAGGTTAAAATGCTATTCTTGGACACAATTATTTGCTGAATACAAAATAGATAGCGTATAATTGGTTTACCGGTCTAAAAATGGACACTTTTTGTTAAGCAGAATCATTTAGCAGTAGGTCTTGATTATGTAGTATTTGTTTTCATTACGCATTTACGGTAATGCGGAACTTACGTGATTTTTCCATACGTATGCAGAAGAAAGAATGTATTATTTTAATTGAAATGGCGTTTGCCCTAGACAATTTCGTGAAAAGATAAGCCTATAAACGGTATTTCAAAATTTAGTCTGTGTGGCCACGCCCTCATAAAACGATCGCCGCCACAGCATAGACCTGTGACGTCAGACGCGTTCGCACGTGTATACCTAAATATAGGAATGTACTTTAATTCATATCTGTATATGATTTCTATGCTTTCAGACAACGCAGTACATACGTTTAGAAGAGTTAATTTGTCATTTGTGATATTGTTAGGTCTTATTGTGTTAAATAGACATTGGTATTGAATAAAGTAGCAAAGTTGACTCGTAAAATGAGCACAGAAGTGCATATCAGCAGACAATTGGAACAAGTATTGCATTATGTCATTATGTACGAATACAGCATATAGTACCTAATAAAAAATATTCCACCATGCCAAAAAAATTAAAAGAAAAATCTGGTGTAGGGCGATGAAGCGCGATGAAAGGAAGCATTCTAACATTGGAAATACAGGTAGGTTTAAATTCATCGTGAAAATTCGAATGTAAAGAATTAATTAAACTCTTCTATTAAGCTACCAGAATGTATACAGGGCGTTTAGAAAATCAATGGTAAATAAAACTTATATTTTTTTCTCATTTACTATGCAGCGCTTCATTCGGATTCTAAAAAAACATATTCTGTATTTGCTCCTACCATTTAAGTGATGTAGAATGTTATTTGAGGCATTTATAAAATTTTGCTATCTGACTTCTCTACATTAGGTTACCTGTTTTATTTTGAAAACATACAAACAAAAGTAATAAATAAGGATTTTTTAAAAATGGTTAAGGAGAAATGAAATCAGTACAAACTAAGATACAATTAAGGTTAAGTAAAAGCGCCTGTAACGTAATTTGTTCATAATTTAATTTTTGGATTAGTTTTAACAATTGAAGTTTCCGAGAAATTCATTAAAACTGCAACGTACGGCAGACCTAAAAGTATTATTAGTTACATTGGTGCATAACGCCAGTGCGACTCATCTTTGTCTAATTTTTCTTTGATGTTTGTGAGTGTCCATAAAAAAAGGTACAATTTATAGTAACCATAACCAGCTGCATCGCATGTTCATTTACGGCGAATCTAGGCAAAACTCTCTGGTTACGCGACGTTTGTACAGTAAACGCATATTTCGAGAAACAGATTTTAAACACTTGTAACTGTTATTCTATGTTGTGAAAAGAGTTGTAAGAAAACCATTCACAGTAAGTACTTATGTATAGGAGTACTTATTTGTAATAATTATGTATGAAACATAACAATCCTAAGATAGTATCGTTGTCACATATTCAAGACCTGTTTGCTGCCATAATTCTGTTACCGTTGGTCAGAGAAAAAAAATTGTTAAGTCAAATATGTTTTGTTCAGTACAAATCATATGGCAAAATTAAGGCACTCGTATTCCGGATACTTGGTACTTTGGCGCAGATATATCAATGCAGAGTACAGAAGTTCCATCTACTAGATTATGTATTGTCATTTACTTCTATGAACGATAAATATTAACGACTATAATAACTCAATTTAAGATCAGTGGCGTCGACATTGGGCGTTAGGTACACACACATACTCGCACCATGTCTGCTAATTCTTGATTTGGATACAAAACAACTTAATACGTATTTAAAATTGTGAGAGTATTTATTGGTTGCCTGTTTTTGCAAATAGATGGAAAAAATTTGTAAGCAGAAATAGGTATTAGTATAATAAAATAAGGCAATATTAGATGATATATTTGTCTTTTAAATGTACCATGAAAGATGTACGTTTTATCTGTTTTTCCATCTACGACAACACATTTTTTGTCATCTTTAAACATCCATTCCGTTGAATGCCTCAATAATGCCACACGTAATAACGCTTGTACAAATTAAATCAAAATTGTCGTCTAAACTATGTAGTACCATGCCTGGTACCCACAGCTATTCGAGTGGTTCCTATTACTAAAATCGTTGCCCAGGTAATTATTCCAGTCATGGGATTAAAGAGGCTTATATTCAGAGTTAAGCCGTAGCTGACTATAGTTCCTCGTCATCACGGTACTAGGGGGTATCTGAAAAAAAGAAAGCCACCTACTTTGTTATAATGTATGCGTAGTAGGTAGTAGCGTGTGATTTTTCTAGGAATGGTACCCTCGCATTCTTCAACGTATCCACACGGGACGATATATTAGAAAAAAATGTTTTGAAATCGCTAAACGCTTTCAACTGAATGTCAAAAGCAATGCACAATGTTTCTGATTTACAAAGTAAATGAAGTTGCATTTTTCAGAATTAAAAAAAATACGTAGGATGCTGCATTTAAAAAAATTGAACTTCGGTAAATAACACAGCCCCATAAAACAAAAAGTGTTCGGACTTGTGGGTCGGTATTCCCATGTATTTTTCGACGCTGGATCCTATTCCAAGCTCAGAAATGGTCCTCCACGTCTGGAATTGGCCCCAGGGGCCAAAAATGCCCTCTATAGGGACTGAAAGATGGATTCCGGGATCAGGCGAAGTCGAAGGTGCATTCTCAAGCCAAAGCCGGATTTCCAGGGAAATTCCAGTTGGTCATAAATTTTTCGAGCACAGTCTGAGTTCCAGAATTTAAAAGTTCATAAAAATATCATTGTTGCGAATAAGACGTCCGAAACACGATTTTCCGGCCCCTAAGCGCCGAAAAATACATGGGAATACATATGTTCGACCCACAAGTCCGAACACTCTTTTTTTTGTGGTGCTTGTTTTTTTTTCTAATGCATGTCGAATCATCTATAAAAATTACACAATTTTTATATTTGACATTTTTTGTAACTATGACATTAAAACCACAAATCGAGTGAGAGCGTTGCGCTGGATCGTATACAGATACATACCTTGCATTAAAATGGTCTTCACAAACCAACTGTTATAATGCTTCCTTTCGTCGCGCTTCATCATAAAATACTTTTTATTAGGTACTGCATTCGTATGGAATGGCATAATGCAATACTTCTTCCATTTGCTCGGTGAGATCCACTTTTTGTGCCCATTTTACGAGTTTATTTTGCAACTTTAAACAAACAAATGACAAATTAACTCTTATATATACTGCGTCGTCCGCAAGCATGGAAATCGTATACAGATACGGACCAAAGCAGACTGCTGTATTTATATATACACGTGCCAACGGCATCTGACGTCACAAGTCTATACTGGTGGCGGCGACCGTTTTGTGGGGGCGTGGCCAAACTAAATATTTAAATACCGTTTTTAGGCTCATTTTTCCACTAAATTGTCTAGGACAAACGCCATTTCGATTAAAATAATACATTCTTCCTTCTGCACGTATTTTAAAAAATCATGCCGAATTTAACAGATAAAAACGTTGTACAACGAATAATGAATATCAAAGAATTTGAAAAAACGCGCATATGTTGGTGAATGATGCCGTGGAAAGATGATATCATTTCTATTAATAAAGGATGCTCTCTGATACCAAATAGGTATGTCAAGGGACAATCTTATAGCAAAAGTTAGATTTAATAAATATCTAAAAAATGGAGCAATTGTAGCAGTTGCACAAAAGAAACAAGCCAAATACATGCATTTTTATATTTTTTGAACCCTCTAAAATGATACTCATATGGAATTGCATTTTCCGTGTGCTTGAAACTTAATAATGACATTGTTTATAATCTGAACATTAGAGTTGTAGATGGTAAAGAATTAAATTTTGTGCTCTGTTAAAAGCGAAATAACGTCAGTGTTGTCAAAATTAATGTTCATTGTCTAACATTATCTGAAACATGAAGATAGACCCTAATGTATCATATATTGCACTTATCTTTTGCCCCTCGTATCAGGGTCTCATTTTCGAAAAGACTGTTTACAGATTTTTGTTACCGAGGGTCTACAGGATGTTTACCAGACGTTTATCTTTATTTATACTTTTACCCATCGCAGCACAAAGGAGATAAGCGACATAATAGGCATAGCTTGTAAGGCCAATCGAAACTTTTGTAATCTACATATTTCTCTTTTCGAGGCAAATATTGATGGGCAGATTGTGTCGAGATAAGCTGCCTACCAACGAACCCCACAGTGTAAATTGAGAAGTTGTCTTGTCTTGAAATGATGAGAGAGAAAGTTAAAATGCCATTATTGAACAATACAGGGTGATCTAACATCGCTGGGCTACTGTAGTCTCTAGAATCATCGGAATGCAGGCGATTTCCAATACTGAAATCCGAAATTGTTGAAGAGAATTCCCTAATAAGTACCAGGAATATGGCTTAACAAGTACAAACAATGTCCCAATCAACAGTGTGGCGTATCATACACGAGGCTCAATTATATCCGTACTATGTACAAAGTGTCCAAGCTATAAAACTAAGGGATATCTCTTACGAATTAGAATTTTTGTATGGTTGCTGCAACAAAATGCTCAAAATCCCAAATTTACAGCTGTCATATTAGTTACAGATGAAGCTATTTTTACACGGAATTGGATGTATCATTCATAATGTTACGTTATATTTGGGATTTTGAAAATCCGCATTATCCGATTCAACGGGATCATTTTCCACAACACTTTTCCTTTAATGTTTGGACAGAGACTGTCGATGCTCGCTTGATTGAACAATTCATATTTGATTACCAAGTCGAATAGATTCAGTATCTGGAGTTTCTTCGAAATGATCTGCATGGATTTCTGGAAGATATGACCTCTGACTTCGAATGTGGTTCTTTCACGATCCCTCATTTTCCACCAAATGTTCGGGAGTACTTTAATAAAGTTCAAGGGGTACGATGGATTGGACGAGGTAGATCGGTATCATGGCCGCCACCATCTCCTGATTTAAATCCTTTGTACTTAATTTTTGGGGATATTTAAAAAATGTAATGTGTATCACACTGAAGTGAACACTAGTGATGATTTATCATAGCTGCTGCCAATAACTTAAGAGTTCAAAACGGACAAGAAGCATAAACATTTGTGTTTGTTCGTAGAAACGGGGTCAAAAATGTGTTATACATCGGTGGACAAAAGTTTGAACAGTTATATTTGTCTTGCGCAAAGTCAGATTTTACAGTGGACCAGTTTCCAGTGCCGGGCAGAAGTGTATTTTTAAATAATTTTCTTCTATTTTTGATTTTTTTCTACAAAACTGTATTTGTAAGTTCTAATTTTTTTTATAAGTTCTGACTCACTCTGTAATTTCCGAAATTATACAGGGGTGGTTCTCTTCCTGAGAATATTCGGCATAAAAAAGTCTTTTGTTAAGCAATCCTATACCTATTCACGTTTTTCCAATAAAATTGAACTTTTCTAGTAGAAAAATAAATCCTAGTACGGCCCTGGCCAAAATGTTACCGTTTGACAGCTATGAACCGGTTGCCATCCAAAGGCCGTATCAGTGTTGCCAGATGGTATAATTTTACGGAAATTTGTAAAACGAACAAATAAAGAGATAAATGATTTTCATACACTAATTAACTTAGAACTGGGTTTTTTACGAATATTTACGCTAATTTACAGACATCTTACAATTATTTTTATTGTTTCTCCAGGACTGAGGCTATTCTAGAATCAATAAAAAATAATTGCGAAAGATCTGCAACGTTTAAAACAAGTGCTTTTTATTTCAACAAGCGTAAATTCAAAATCAGTGTAACTGTGAACATTAATAAATAATTTTAGGCAGTTACCTCTATAAGTGGTAACGTGTAATCCGTGATAAGATATTTATAGAAACAGTTACAGGGTATAGAAAAGACTACTACTACTTATTTTAACAGGTGATAGGTTAGATTTCTACCAATAAAATTATGTGCAAGCACACAACACAAAAACAAGCGAACAAATAACACCTGACATTTCTTATGTTTTACTTAGTGCAAAATTCATATATGAACACTCTTCTGTTACTCAATTTAAAACAGCAAAACAATCACAACACAATGCAAATCCATAAACACAATAACGTAATACATCGATCTTTTTCACAGAAATAATATTTCTCTACATAATGAAAACCTCAATGTAAAAGCAAAAAGTACTGAAGTACTTATTAAAAAGCAGCTTTGATGTTCATAATACGGCCAGCGTTAAGTCTTTGTCGCTTTTTGTAATTATTTATAAAATGTTTGTAATATTCAAATCTCATAATCGACCTTTGATGACCTATATTATTTTACTTCATTTGCCGTCAGGAATCTAGGTTTTTAATATTCTGCTTAAAGACGCCACGCCCTGTATACTCTACACAAGACTAACAAATATATTTTCTCTAATTACTTAATATTTTGTGAAAAAAGAATCAAGTGGCGACAAACCGCTTACTTAGATTTTGTGTTAATCCCGTTCACTTGTCTCGCATGCAATAAAACCTTCAGAAAATCAACCGGGCTTCGATTAAATCCGTCGAAAACCGCTTTACGCCCCAAAGCAAACGCAAGTGACAGGTAAAATTGGTGATGACGAGCCCCTCGGACCCATCGGCCGTTTTTTAGTGGTACAGGGTGGTGTTAATACACAGGTGATTACAAATAAAGGCTGGTAGTTAGTGGGTCTGTAAATATTTGTCCGGAGAGGTAGAATCGCGATGCGTGCACCGGATGGCCGGTCCAGACCCAAGCCAGTTTGGCAGTCGCGGGCGCCGTTGCCAAGTCTCGCCTGACCCAGGTAGAAGTGGGGAAATCTAAGGATTCATCAAATTACTATGAAAATTTCGCACCTCTATTTTAAAACCAATAGGATGCCTTTATTTTGACGCGTTACCATGGCAACCAGAAAAATTTCAGGAAATTTTATCGAGGCGATAATTAACTGGACATTTTTTAACAGTTGAGAAGGTAAACATGATTTACACATTGGCATTTTATCTACAGTATGCGCCAAAAGTATGGAATAAATTCAATAAAAACGGAACAATTATTTTTTGGGAAAAATCTTCGAACAGGTCGATTTTTAATTTAAAAAATACATATTTTAGCGTAAAATGCGATTTTCAAATGTTATTTGTTTTCGAGTAATGACGTCATCGATTTTTTTTTAAATGGCAACACCATATTTTTTTCCTTGATTCTGAAAGATCGTTTAATTCTCTATCAGACAGTACTAAAATTTTGCCCCCTTACATAGGAAAGTTAGAAAACGTAAATCAATTAAAATAAAGCAAAAACATTATCAAGTTTAGTTTTTCGAATTCCATAATTCTTTTATGGATCACGTAGGTGAAAATCTTTGCAAAGTGTCATTGTCACACCAACTTTCTAATAAGTATTGTAAGCGACAGAAATTATTATTGAATTTAAAGTATTATGGCACATTTAACTGTTACTCAAAGAATTGAAATTTTAATTCTTATCGGATGCGGGAATATGACCAGAACTCAGCAGGAAGTTTGCGATTTATTTAATGAAAAATATCTAATCGCCCTATCAGCCAATCAACAGTCAGTAAGGGTAGAGTCTAAATTTAGAGAAAATGGCAATGTTGTAAATATTCCAAAACCTGGACGACACCGGCAAATATTTTTTTCAGATGAGGCCACATTTTGTCTGAATGGTAGAGTAAACCGTCAAACATATTGGAGTCGGGAAAATCCTCATTGGATGGCAGAGGCACAAACCCAACACCCTCAGAAATTAAATGTGTGGGCTGGAATAGTTGACGACAGAATAGTAGGGCCTTTCTTCTTTGAAGGAACCCTTACAGGACAAAGATATTTAGAGTTTCTAGAAAATGAACTTGTTCCAGCCCTTGCAGTAATTTTTCCTAACGATAATAACCCTGACATTCCTGACGATACCATATGGTTTCTGCAAGACGGTGCACCTCCGCACTATGCGCGCCCTGTACGAGATTTTTTGGACAACTGTTTTCCTGGGAGGTGGATCGGCAGACGCGGACCGATAGAAT
Organism: Monochamus alternatus; assembly: GCA_037114965.1. NCBI lineage: Eukaryota > Metazoa > Arthropoda > Insecta > Coleoptera > Cerambycidae > Monochamus > Monochamus alternatus. The sequence goes on along the minus strand of CM073426.1, from coordinate 2,714,271 downwards.
GACCTGCAAGATCGCCAGATCTTACACCTCTTGACTATTTTTTATGGGGATACTTGAAGTCAAAAGTGTACATTAATAAACCACGTAATTTAGAAGAACTCTCATTCGGAACGAAATACGCAGAGTCATTCATAATGTGCAAGAAGAATTTGTTCACAGACTTGCACATTGTCAAGAAGTTGGTGGATGGCAATTCGAACATTTAATTTAAGTATAAAATTTAATCAATTGTATTTTATTTTACATACCTCAGAATTGTTACTTTTTTATGGATAAAATTTACGTTTTCTAACATTCAATCGTCATTTACTCGAAAACTTTCCTATGTAAGAGGGCAAAATTTTAGTACTGTCTGATACAAAATTAAACAATCTTTCAGAATGAAGGAAAAAAATATGGTGTTGCCATTTAAAAAAAATCGATGACGTCATTACTCGAAAACAAATGACATTTGAAAATCGCATTTTACGCTAAAATATGTATTTTTTAAATTAAAAATCGACCTTTTTGAGGATTTTTCCCAAAAAATAATTGTTTCGTTTGTATTGAATTTATTCCATACTTTTGGCGCATACTGTATATACGAAATATGGTGGATGTACCTACATATGAATTTCTTCGAAATTGCGTCGTGTTACTTGTAAAAAATATATTTCTACCACCTTTAGTGGCCTAAAATTGCCAAAGAACGATAAATTAAATTACTACCCTGAGTTTTATCATTTGATGTAAGTTGGTAATTTCTTTATTTAACGAAATATGGTAGATATGCCTGTAAAATTCAACAAATTGTTGATTTTACCAAATCGCGACATTTCAGTATACACTTATTAAACTTAATGTACATCCGCTTAGAACTAGTAATTGACATCTACTGTGACAGAACCGTTTAAACAAAAATGACAAATCAACAACAACAATACCTTAGCCCAGTCAAATTAATTTAAAATATCAGGTTTGATTTATACTTGGGGTATGAAATTTTTTTACGGAATACCACACGAGCATAAATTATTCCTGGAAATGTTTTGTCAGTCACGAATATTTAAAGAATTTTTCAAAATATTCGTATTCTCAAAAAAATTTCTGGAAATAATTTAAGCTCTCGCTTGCTACGTCTCAAATATATTCCCGATATTTGTTCACAAATTTATAGCTTTCTAATTACTGCTAGATGATGAAAATTTTAAATTGAGAATGTTCAAAGTATCAGTCTTCCTTGTTATGATGAAAATGTTCATTCACAGGTCTTAATATATCGATTTTTTTGTAGTACTAATTCTGGATTGTCGTATTTCAAAATTTAGAAATTATTTGAAGCAATTTTAAATTATATAGAGAAACTTTTGCGTGGTTAGTATTGGTTTATATGGAATATGATTATTAAACAAAGTCATCTCTTTGGGTTGTCATTGTGATTTTATTATGGTGTCAACATTTATTTATTCTTTGGTGTCGTTTTGTGTGGTTCTTGGAAGCAGAAATGTCTGCAAACGAGATAAAAGAGGAACTATTACCATCTAATGTTCAGACTGAGGCGTCAGGGGGTATAATCCAAGTTATTATCATCAAAATTTCGATTCACATGAAATGGAATATAAAAAATTTAATAAATAAAAAAGAATTTAATTGAGAGTGTATCCTTGTCCTTCCCATGGAAAAGTTAGTAGCAGGTAAAATTTTGTATTAGTGTTTATAAGTACTTACTACTATACCATACTATACTATAAAAAATAAAGGCCTTTATCTGGTGTTAAAGTATGATTTAACTACCCTTGAGATTACAGTACTACTTTATTTACGATTTTTAGTAGATTAAAGGCAACATTAACATTAACTATTGAAAAAAAAAATCAATATTTAAGAGGTTTCAAATCCGAGTAACAAATGAAAGAAATTAAAGAATTTATATTTTCAATTTGTATTGACTTTTATATAATTAATAAAATAAAGTGGCTTCTAGTACTACTGAGCATACGCATTGATAAATAATTGATTGAAAATAATTTATTGTTAGCGAAGTAGCCTCGCTTTCAAGAAAAGTTTGGTTATGTTATACATCAACTTTGTGATTTTTGTGTTTTAACTTTAGTGCTTTCTTTCACTTAAGTTTTGTAACAATTTTTGATATATTATCATGTCTAAAAGAACACTAGTAGGAAATGTCAAAATTAAACAAGAGAACACAAGATACATCAATGATGTCAGATAGCACATAAATAATATCTCATCTCACGACTAATACAACATTTTTACTATATTTAAATTTAGGAATATTTTTATATCATTTCTTGTAAGTTTTAAACACATTAGTATATTTGTTATATGAAACAAATGTTGGTTGTTATTGAATACTTCCAAGTCCTCGTAAAAACATACTAATTTGAAGTTGTTAATTTTCATAATATCTACATATACGGGGTGATTCAGAAGTTAATCTAAAAAAATTGTTTTGAATGTACGAGGGACTCATATAAATACAATTTTGTAAAAATAAAATCAAAAGGAGCAATTCAAAAATAATTTTAAAAACCCTTCCGCACGACACTGGAAACTGGTTCACTGTAATACCTGACCAGGCGTATAATCGGCGACCGGAAAAAAATCATAAGGAATGAAACAAATTACATTTTACAACACTTATTTTTATATAGCAAATTCAAATGCTTTTGCTTAATAGAATTAATTTATGGTTTTAATTACAACACTTTGAACCCGTCTTACCCCGTTTTGACAAACTAACACAAATGTTTCTGCTTGTAAAAGTAGCATTTTCACTCACCATTCATAAATTAAAACGATATCCATCAACTGCGAGTTGCTATATACTTTATACATATACTACACTTTACTACAGTATATTTTATAGTCTATTTGATATTTTAAAAACTAAACATATGGCTAAAGATTCCTGTAGCCCAGCGATGTAAAGGTCTAATTCACCCTGTATATCTAAATAGTACACAAGGGTCACATTCGATCTGCGCAATTTCAACTATGACAATTTGTATAGTCTGTTTGGAAATGAAAGAGACTAATAAAACCCCGAGATAAGAACCGGCCATGGACGTGGTAATATTTCGTTTCAGGTAATTATCGGGTAACACTAATATTGTGACTGATCAATCCAGTCTTAGAGCTGAATATACGAAGACGTGTAGTGCAGTAGAGTAAAATTCGACTTGTGTTTAGTGACTATTGTGCCATTGGATATAATATTGTTTGGGTAAAATGTCCAGCTTATCAGATTACGTACCTGCTAAACGTGTGAAAAGATGTGCGCTGTCTCAGAATGAGAAGATTATTATATTAAATGTATTTAATGCTTTGAAACACCAAAATCCTATCAACAGTGTTGACGACATCGTGGAAAAGTGTTTCAAAATGACAGGGATTGGAAAATCGACTATCTGCAGACTTTTAAAGGAAACAAAAAATGAACAAGATACTGTAAATCCCCCAAAATCATCTACAGGGAGGTCAAAAGTCGTTATAGATGATTTCTTCAAAAATGTCATTCGCAGAAAAGTATATTCATTTTATTTTAAAAAAGAAATACCAACGCTAAACAAAATTTTAAGTGAACTTTCAGAGGACAACGATTTGCCAAAAATCAGTTAAGCCAATTATGGGCCGTCTTACGAGAGTTGAATTTTTGCTGGGAAAAGCAGAGCAGGAAGCCAGTCCTTATCGATAAAGATGAAATTATTTGTTGGCGAAGATCCTACTTAAGATCAATTAGAAAATTCCGTGACGAAGGGAGGAATATTTATTATCTAGACGAAACTTGGGTCAACGAGGGATATACTGTAACAAAAGTATGGAAGATAAAAATGTAAAAAGTTTTGGACAAGCATTTTTGGATGGACTTTCAACAGGGTTCAAGGCACCTTCAGGTAAAGGGCGAAGATTAATAGTGACACATATAGGCAGTGCCAGTGGTTTTGTAGATGACGGTTTACTTTTATTTGAATCTAAATGTACAGTGACTATCACGAAGACATGAATGCAGATGTTTTCGAAGAGTATTTTACACAGATGTTGGATCTTATTTCTCCGGGGTCTGTAATTGTCATGGATAATGCCAGTTACCATTCACGGCAGACCGAGCGGACGCCTACGACTGCTTGGAGGAAAGCCGATATAATTCAATGGTTATCCGGAAAAACATTTCTTTTGAAACAAATGTGATGAAAAAGGGGCTTTTGACACTTGTCAATCTTAATAAAGATCAGAAAAAATATGTTATCGATGAAATGGCAACAAATTGCCAAATAACGGTACTACGGTTACCACCTTATCACTGTGAACTTAACCCAATCGAATTAGTCTGGGCGCAGGTAAAAGGAGATGTAGCGCGAAATAATACGACGTTTAAATTAAGTGACGGGAAAATTTTGTTAAAGAATTCCTTGGAACGAGTAACTGCAGATAACTGGCAAAGATGTATACATCATGTACAAAAAGAAGAGCAGAAAATGTGGAAACTCGATAATTTAATTGACGTTACTGTGGAACCTATCTTTATCAATCAAGGAGACGAAGATAATTCAGAGGATAAATTTTAATATACCTACTTTTTTCTTTTCTTTATTGTACATTTATACAACACTACATTTACTCACCATAATTTGAATTTTCAAAATACATATATTTTTGTGTGGAATAAAAGTTTATTCATTAAATTTAAATAAATATTTTGATAACAATATTGAATAATTTTATTTGAATTACTAAACACTCTCTTAACCCAGTTATGATGCTCATGTTTTGAAATGCTGTTTTTATATTGTTTACTTATAAGAGAAATGGACCGAGAAATTGAAGCGGCATAGACAAAGACGGATTGTCGGGGATTAAATTTTAGCTACCTGCTACAACTTAGTCCGGTCCGATCACACAAAGTTTTTTTAAAAGTACACCTCATCTATACCGATAATACATAATATAAGAATATTGAATATAAGCACCAGTACTACATTTATTTACGATTTGCATACATAATAGGCTTTTATTACTCTCTTTCATTTCTAAACAGACTATAGAGGGCTGCACTATCCAAGTTTATTGACAGACGATAAAAAATATTATCTGAAGAACCCCCAGAATGTCGCTGAAACAAACTTCACCTTAAATTTACCGGCCGGCCGTCGACCATCCGGCAACGTCGCGTCCACTTCGGCCGCTCAATGGTTAGGCAGGCCGAGGTGAGATAATGAGGTAGAGCGCGTCTTATGGCCCTCGCAGCGACCAGAAGAAGAAGGAGTTTTTGGAATTCCACCCGTTGTATCTTGTTAAGTCATCTTGACTCACGATCGGGAGCCGGGTTCAAGCGCTCGACGAAGGCCCGCTTCACACAGGGATAATCCGAGTGTGGGAAGGCGAACGAGCATTTTTCGAGGGTCTTTCCGATTTCACTGTTTTATAAGCTTAATTATAAGTGCACATTATATAGGAAGGGATTAAAGACCTTTTCCTATTAGGTTTTGTCAGTATCACACTTATTTGCTATTAAATTTGTGGTAGGTATTATCATGGTCATGTGTGACAAACAAAAAAGAAACAATAGAATAAATGCAGATCTGTCTTGAAGGAGAATGCCGTAACCAGCTAGATCACGTTGGCTTTGCAGTACTGCCGAATTTCCATAAAGAATCCTGTAATTATTTATCTACTCTACCAAACCTGTAGTGTGGTGAGACAGTGACTGTTATCTGAAAACAGATTAAGTGATAAATACCAGTTCCTGACAAGTGAATTTAACACTACAGCAATTAGAAGAACATATGTTCATTTGTATAGCAGTTTTTAAATTTAAATTATAAAAATATATAAATTTTGTTGCTACTATTTCAAGATATATTGGACTTGTGTTTTTAAATTCATCAGTTTTATATGGTAGATCCATCTAACTAATCAGAAGTCAGAATTCTTTGAAGAAAAAAAAACGCTAAGAATGTATTTGGTGGATTCCGCCATACCAAATGCATACCAAAATAGGACATACAATGGTGGGTTAAAAGTTATATACAGTTACATAGATAATAATATTGTAAATTAATTAAGCACTTTGTTATACTACAGAAATAAACATGAATAAAATTCCATAGGATGTGATAAATTTATATTATGCTAAATTGTATAGTAAATTCCCTACACTATAAAATTAATTGACTTATACATTGTAATTCTAAGATGGAATTGTAAAATATATTCTTCTTATACTTTACTCGTATATACAGGGTGAATCATTAATAATGGTACATAGCTTAAGCGCAGATTCTTAACGTCAATATAAAGCGATTGAGCCCAACATGTCTTATTCGATTGTTGCTCCTATTCATTCTACAGGGTGTTAAAGTTGAAAAAATGTTTTCGGTGTTTTGCTATATTTTAAGAACGTATGGACAGATTTTTTTGAAAATTTGTGTCTTATGTTTTTTGAGGTAGCAAGTACGAAAATGCAAACAGTGTTGTTCATCAACAATTCAATCATTTCGTTAAGGTGCCTTCTGGGACACCACTGCGTTTTTTAAACACATCATCATAAAATGAAACTTTTCGGTTGTTTGAATGACTTTCGTATCGCACTTTGTTGTGGAAAAAAATATATAAATTATTATTTTTATAAAAAATAAAACATGAATTTGTTTATTATTATTTTGCTCGTAAACGGTTCACTTTATCGACAATAAACAAAAGTACCTTTTTTAGTCTAAGGTAGAAGCTACCCAGATTTATTATTTTAAACTGTTTATCATACAGGGTGTTAAAAAAGAGTGTAAAATATTTAAGGAGGTTAGTATGAAACAAAATAAGCAGAAAAGTCTCAATAAACATGGGTCCGCAAAGTAACGGTTGCGGAGATATGGAATGTTTTATGTTTTTTAGCCCCTTTTTTCATTTTGCAAAAACGTTGTGTATTTTCTTATAATAGTTGGTTGATGTTTAGTGAAATAAACAGTACGTATTTGACTGTTGTTCTCAGTGCACAAGTTTTTTTTTCGCTATGGCTGATTACTCTAACGCAGAATTGACAGACATGCATTTCATGTATGGTTGTGCTAATGGGAACGCCGCCGAAGCGCGACATCTTTATGTTGACGCTTATCCAAATCGCAAGATTCCTTCACAACGCATGTTTGGAAGAATTCACCAAAGATTGCGTGATATCGGTTCCTTGAGCAAACAGTGCCATTTATCCGGAAGGTGGGAATCCACTCCTAGAGCAGAAGAAGAAATTCTAGCACTGGTAAAGCAGAATCCAGGTACGAGTGTGCGGAGAATATCAGCCGAGGTAGGAATTAGTGGTCCTCTTGTTTGGAGAATCCTTCACGAGCAACTGCTTTATCCATACCATGTGCAACGAGTACAGGCCTTAAATCCAATAAATGATCATCAAGCACGTTTGGTTTTTTGCCGTTGGTTTCTACGTCATGATGCTGAAGACCCTCGTTTTCTTGCAAACATTCTTTTTACTGATGAGACCGGGTTCACAAGAAATGGAGTGTTTAATTTTCACAATACGCATATTTGGCCCGACGAAAATCCTCATGCTCTAATAGAATCTGGACATCAGCCACGTTTTTCATTAAACATTTGGATGGGTATTGTAGGTGACAGGTTTCTAGGTCCTGTTGTTTTACCAAACCGATTAACAGGCGCTGCTTACCTCAATTTTCTGCAGAACACACTGTATGAGGTTGAGGTTGAATTAGAGGCAACAAATGTGGTTCCAGCATGATGGTGTTCCAACTCATTTTTCCATGGCCGTTAGAAAGCATTTACACCAAACTTTTCCACATAGATGGGTAGGAAGAGCCGGACCTGTTTTATGGCCTCCAAGATCGCCTGATCTGAACCCTCTAGATTTCTTTGTTTGGGGATATTTGAAGACATTAGTGTATGGTACTCTTGTAAATAGCCTGGAAGAGCTGCAGCTACGGATTAATCAAAAGTGTCAAGAAATCCAAACCAAGGAGGGTGTTTTCGAAAGAGTTCGAATATTGTTGAGACGAAGATGTCGTGCCTGCTTGGAAATGGACGGAGGGCACTTTGAACATCTTCTGTAACTTTATTTTTTGTTTGTTAAAAGCTTTCTTTGTCGGTTTATTCCTAATAAAATAAAATGTTTGAAAAACGAATAGTGGTCCATATCTCCGCAACCGTTACTTTGCGGACCCATGTTTATCAAGACTTTTCTGCTTATTTTGGTTCATACTATTACCTCCTGAAATATTTTACACTCTTTTTTTAACACCCTGTATTGAGTACTTTAAAAGTTATTCAAGAAAAAACGATTTTCACCGGTGTCCTTCAGGGACACATGTCTCCGTAAGGAGGGCCTGTAGGAAAAAAAAATAGGAACCAGTCATCTTGTTGTCTCATGTTCTATCTGCACCCGAGAGATTTTCCACATTTTCCTGGGCGCCCTGTGTAATAATGTAAAAAAAATGTTAATTCTGTAGTTCGTATTTGAACCAGTCCCAGCCAGTTTCCCTCACAAGTTTAGAAGGTCACGAGGCGCCACTGGAAAAAATTTCTTAATATTAAATGTATTTCCTTTTCGCATACTAGTGCAACATTATAGAGCCGTCTCTTGACTTACACAGGACCCTATGTACATAACCCAAAGATCCACTACCTCGGACTGTTTGGTTTTCCACTCACGTTCAAATTATTATTCAGGAGCCAGACTGGATCCTGTGACCACCCCAAATATGATAATTCCCCGTTGAGTAACTTTCTACGCACATTCTGTAAATAATAGGCAGCCATGGGCTTTTATTTGAACAGGTTGTTTTTAAAACAATAGCACATGCAGGTAAACGTGTCAGATTAGGAGAGAGATAGACGCTCACATTTTTTATGTTTCTACCCATTCAGAGCTCGCTACATGTGACGTAACACTCCATGCATACTGTCAACTGATTAAAAAACTTCGTGTAATTGGATATCTGGAGTAATATTGACAGGGCAATTTATTTAATCAAATTAAAGTAAAACGAAACTACTAAAACCAGAATTATTTTAATATACACATTATCAATTAGTTTAAACTCAAATAGTAGTCAAGTCACTTATTTATCTCTTTTTTGAGAATAATACTAGATACCATTAGGTTTATAGAAATAGTATATTGGTTTGAAATGTATTACAGAGATTTCAAACATAATGAAAGGTCAGAATATGTGTCTGGCGGCAATAATCACATAATAATTAAAATATTAACATTAATCAATTGCCATGGAGTAAATAAGTAGAAACGCGATATCATTAGTATGACGTCACAAATCGTTCAACGCAGGTGCAGGTTACGGTGGTGTTGGAGATATAAACAAGCGTTTATTTCTTGTGTTTTTATGACATGTTTGGGTCATAGATAGTGTAAATACTATGTAGGTAGCCTTGTGCAAATTCCACGATGACGGAACAAGTTTTGTGTAAGCACAATTGGACATTTTACCACGAGTGAATTCATTTAATTTTATGCTTATGAATTTCATTGATTGTTAAATCCAACCTCATTTCTGTAGAAATAAGGGGAATCAGAGCAAGCAGGTGTCCGTTCCGTTACATTACCGCAATTATTAGTGGTGATGTGGTGAAATTACAGTATTATTAAACATAACTTATTTCTATGCTTACAATATAGATCCTCTTGTGGAGATAATGCTACTGGTTACGTCGAGATAGAGTTTTAATTGCAGAATTTATAAAATTATGCCATCCGAATTCGTATTAAACTACTTGTTTTAATTTAAAAAATAATAAATAATGGATAATGATATTTATTTGACACGAATACATTATAAACAAATAAACATGTTCATAACTCCCTTGGGAGTTATACTAAGTAGTTACAAATCCTTAATTCCCTCTAATGTATTTACAAAAATAAACCGACAATTGTCGAATTTTCCACTGAAATTATTTCCCGAATTACAAAAATGTTCCGTTGAATTGTTGTCACTGCCTATGACTGTAGTCAAACATGAAGTTGATGTTCCATTTCTTTCATGTGACATGCCAGCCAACATTCTTGCAGTTTTATTTTTCAATTCCATCCTGTCGGCCAAATACCCTTCAATGTCTCTTCAATGTCGTCATATTTGCTCCTGCATTGGCCAAGGCAGGCGCGGAAGTCCTCCCCAGTGTCCCTTGAAAGCTTCTGGATCTGGCAAACCCAAAAAACTAGCAATTTTGCTTGGCATTTTTACAAATGCAATTTTCCCAACGGGCTGAACTGTGCAACGCTTTTCGCGAATCTTACTGAACCCGACGGACACAAAGACATATACTTCCTCGCTAGACCCAATGCAGAGAACTCGTTTTCTTCCACAAGTGTATATTTCTTACGGATATCGTTTTTACTTTCAGGAATATCAAGTACCATAACCGAGCTCCTATCTTCAATATGATTAATCTTCATATTCAAAAGTTCTTGACCTCTACACCTCCCGAAATAACTCATAACCAGAACCATCTGTACAATAGAGCAATAAATGTGTAATTCTTATAATTTAATGCATTACTACATGTAGTAAATGTTCTTCATTGGTATTGGAAGCATCCTTTAAAAATTTGACAATGTCATCATGACTTTTTTGGCTTATAGCTTTTACTTTTTCGTTCATGAAACTTTCTCCCATCTGTATTATTATAAATTGTCATCATTGATTTTAATATTGACCACTTAGTCCACAGGAATTAGGACTGTACGATTCAGACTGTAAGAAAAATAAATTAATATCACTTATACTAGAACGTGGAAGAATAAATAAATACCATGTCCAGAAAGTAAGCTACGAAAGTACGAAAGTACGAAAGCACTCTGGTGTCAAACATACTTTTTATTTTTAGAAAACTCGATATATTGGGATTATTCTCAATATCTTGACTTTTTTCATTATAATGAGAAAAATTTCATTATCTTGACTTTTTTCTCAATGTAATGAAAAAAATGTCAATATCTTGACTTTTTTTTACTGTTTTAGAAAGGTATTTTAAGCTAATATAAATCAAATCTCCTACAATTCCTATCAATGAAGTCATATTTATGTTCTCTGATACCAAACATCTAAGTATGCTAATGAACAATTCCACAGACAAAGCTCTATTCAATAATTATCTAAAGAAAATAATCTAATTTACTCACTCTATAATAGAGTTTTGTCTGTGGAATTGTTCATTAGTATACCTAGATGTTTAGTATCAGAGAACATATATATGACTTCATTGATAGGAATTGTAGGAGATTTGATTTATATTAGCTTAAAATATCTTTCTAAAACAGTAAAAAAATGTTACAAAAGCTAATAATAAGGAATATATAGGTAGATATTGTGGGTGTAATTCAACGCAGGTTGGGGTGTTTGTCTCCTGAGTAGTTAGTTTCACACAATATTAATAATACTTAAAAATATATAAAAGCTGAATAAGAATCCATAAAAAATAATTATCTAAAACAATCTCAAATGTTATTTCTCGAAAAATTGATCCTTTTTTTTAATACCACGAGCGACGCCTATGACTAAATTAACATACTTTTATTACCTAAATCGCTAGTGGAATGGAAATAAACATATAAAAATATCACAGTACTAAGAGAAAAGTCAATGTATTGAGAAAAAAGTCAATATCTTGAGAATAATCTCATTATATTGAGAAAAAAGTCAAGATATTGAGAATAATCTCAATATATTGAGTTTTCTAAAAATAAAAAGTATGTTTAACACCAGGGTTTCGTAGTAAGCCAACTATGTTGTGTTGTGTTATAGTTTGACTTTTTGTTTACAATACAGTTAACTTTCAGTCACTGCAGGAATTTGTCATATTCTTTTTCATAGTTTAGTTCCAACTTTGTTGGTAGTAGTGCGGCACGAGATTTCTCAGCGTTTTGTAACAAATCACCTGAAATCTCACTTCTCTCCAGATTTTCATTCATTTTCACAAATATATAAATTTAATAAACTTTTATTTATAAATTCATCAGTTGATATATCCATGGTCCTCACGCCTACTTAATTATTAAACAACGTTCCTTTAGTTTTGAAAACCAACAAAATTTGGTTTTCATATTTCAGTAGTATGAAATAAAATTCTTTATCTATCACGTTGAGTTATTGGATGTTAATAATCTCGGGCAAATTAACGATATGTTGCCCTCGATAACTAACATCCTCATAACACAACTCCCTTGATACATAAATAACTATTAACATTTATTTTTATAAATTTGACACTGTATGAAACGCCTTATCTCGTTGGCGATGACTTCAGTTATTTAGTATTGATGAAGCTATTTGATGTAGCGTGGCGTCAAATTGAGAATTTGACATGCAAATTCTTGTCGATTTGGAAAGTGGAGAGAATTAGGCAACCCAACATACAGCACCAAATTTACATATTTGTATAATTTAAATAGGAAAAAAACACTAAAAATATAAACCGTTAATTTGTTTAAAAAAATATGTAGAAATTACACCTTAAAGCAGAACTTTCGTCTTTAATTTTATTTGATTCTGTTGAGAAGTGTTAAAAAGTAGAACTAAATTTTTAACAGTCATTTCATTTATGATATCGCACAATAATTAATTGCCGCGTCCTTACATATCTACTCGTTTTGAACGAAATTAATTTAATATTTGTTAATTAGTGGGGAAATATGCATTCCTCCAAAAAATACATTACCTAATTATATAACTCAATTCCCTATTCATACAAACGCAACTGAAAACAGTAGTCGCCACCTAAAAATATTTATCAGTTTCATTAACACAATGCCTACAAATTAAAAAAATGTTAATTCACTTCTGGGAAATGTGTGCGTTTCCAATAAGCCGTCTTGCCATCTCCTAGTAATGTGGAGAGACATGGATAGATTAGATATATGTATAGGAAACGAGAAGGTTCGTTTAACTGTTGACATTGACCACAAAATTTGGCGTTTGTAGGACGTCAAGATCCAGGGGGCATTACAATCGGCATCAGAAGAGACCAGTGTCACAAAAAAAGAATATTTTTTTATCTACTTTCATTTAGTAATATGAATTTTACAGTTTTATAATTAATATCCTAAGGGCACCTATAGCCTGTTCAGAAATGAAAGAGAGTAATAAAAGCTTATTATATATGCAAATAGTAAATAAATGTAGTACTGGTGCTTATATTCAATATTTTTATATTATGTATTATCGGTATAGATGAGGTGTACTTATAAAAAAACTTTTTGTGATCGAACCGTACTAAATTGTAACAGGTAGCTAAAATTTAATCCCCGACAATCCGTCTTTGTCTATGCCGCTTCAATTTCTCGGTCCATTTCTCTTATAAGTAAACAATATAGAAACATCATTTCAAAACTAGAGGCTACTTTAAGTATCATAACCGGGTTAAGAGGGTTTTTAGTAATTCAAATAAAATTATTCAATATTATTATTAAAATATTTATTTAAATTTAATGAATAGACTTTTATTCCACACAAAAATATATGTATTTTGAAAATTCAAATTATGGTGAGTAAATGTAGTGTTGTATAAATGTACAATAAAGAAAATAAAAAAGTAGGTATATTAAAATTCATCCTCTGAATATTTTGATGAATTATCTTCGTCTTCTAGATTGATAACGATAGGTTCCACAGTAACGTCAATTAAATTATCGAGTTCCCACATTTTCTCCTCTTCTTTTTGTACATGATGTATACATCTTTGCCAGTTATCTGCAGTTACTCGTTCCAAAGAATTTTTTAACAAAATTTTCACGTCACTTAATTTAAATGTCGTATCTCCTTTTACCTGCGCCCAGACTAATTCGATTGGGTTAAGTTCACAGTGATAAGGTGGTAACCGTAGTACCGTTATTTGGCGATTTGTTGCCATTTCATCGATAACATATTTCTTCTTATCTTTATTAAGATTGACAAGTGTCAAAAGTTCCTTTTTACCATATTTATTTCAAAAGAAATGTTTTTTCCGGATAACCGTTGAATTATATCGGCTTTCCTCCAAGCTGTCGTAGGCGTCCGCTCGGTCTGCCGTGAATGGTAACTGGCATTATCCATGACAATAGGATCTTCTCCAACAAATAATTTCATCGTTATCGATAAGAACTGACTTCCTCTTCTGCTTTTCCCAGCAAAAAATCAACTTTCGGTAGACGGCCCATAATTTGCTTCTACTGATTTTTGGCAAATCGTTGTCCTCTGAAAGTTCACTTAAAATTTTGTTTAGCCTTGGTATTTCTTTTTTAAAATAAAATGAGTGTACTTTTCTGCGAATGACATTTTTGAAGAAATCATCTATAACGACTTTTGAACTCCCTGTAGATGATATTGGAGGATTTACAGTATTTTGTTCATTTTTTGTTCCCTTTAAAAATCTGTATATAGTCGATTTTCCAATCCCTGTCATTTTGAAACACTTGTCCACGATGATTTTAATTCTGATAAAAGCGGTCTTGCAAGTTTCCGGCGCTGGCCTGCTTCAACCTGTTTTCACTGTGTACAATCGTTTGCAATAATAATGACACTCTCTTAAAAGAGTTTTTAAACTTCTGGAAGTTCTGAGTAGAAATTTCATTAAATCTTTATCGGTGAGTGGAACAACTAATAACTAATATTAAAAATGTGAAGTAGATTTCATTACAAATACATCAGAAGTTCTAAAGAAATCGCAAAATTCATTTTAATGAGTGTCATTATTATTGCAAACGATAGTACGTGTTTATTTAAAAGTATTGTCACGGATTTCCCAATCCGAATTTTACTTACTGCCGGAAAAACAATCCGTTAATTAATTACTTCTTTATTAACTATACTTAGTACACTACTGAACACTAATTAAAACTCAACTAAACACTTATTTAATTAATCGCTATCTAAATCACTTTGATATCTCCAACTAAACACTTCAATTCAGACTGTAATACAAGACTTACACAAGACTAACTTAATCCGCCGTTTATTTTTCTTTTATAGACCCAACGAATATTCCAGGTATATTCTAGTATCTCTAGATTCATCTTCCCGAACGACTCGAATGCTTCTCGTCGATTCCCCAATTTTCTAGTCCCGTCTCGATCCACGGCTTTTTGTTTGTTTAACAGAATCGTGTAGGGGCGATCGGGGCAATCATAGTATTTCGCGATACCACAGTCGTCGATTTGGGTGTGAGTGGGGCAAATTCCGTGACAGTATGTTCTAATTTTCAAAGCATACAGGCGCAGATCGGCGCAGAATACCAACAAGCAGGAAACCGCAGTGTTCGCTATAGTCTGCTTTAAACTCCTGTTTTTTTATCAATTTAAATATACACCATTATACACCTCCACTCTGTCTGTACCCAGAGATTATACTAAATTTTAAAAAAGGGCTTAGAAGTTATGAATTTTATTTGATTTTTTGTCAGTCTTAATTTTAACCACAAAATACGCGTCTGGATTTTCTGCTCGCAATTAAAAACCATTCTGTATAGAGTTGTTATTGTTACGTTTACGAACTACGCAGGTTAACACGTTTTTATTGTGGCTTTATAAATATAAAAAAAATAAATTCCATTTTTTAATGGTTTCTAATCTCTTCCATTTGGTGCAAATCGATTCGGGAGTGTTGGCAACAATGCCGAAGTGCCGAAGAGATGAGTATTTGCCAGTATTATGACAATCCTGTAAAATATCGGACACTCGTCCATGGCCACCTCTGGTCCCAAAAAATCCGCTCGCCGAGTGGCAGCCTCGTTAGCGGCGGAGGTCTGGGGTGGCATTCCGCTCACGTCCGCGTTTAAGATGTCACGTGGCCCGCCGACAAAGCGGCGTCCGAGGCCCTGCTCGGCTCGCAAAAACCCGCCCGCTCGCCTTCTTGATCGGGACGGCCGCAAAAAACCCGGCCAACTGCGTTGTGGCGCAGTCAATGGAGTACTTTATGGGGCTATGAGCGAAACAGGCTGGATACTGCCACTGCCAAACATATCCGTCATTTGAATATGTCTCAGGAACATGTAAAAACAGAATATATAATACAGTCCTTTTCGTAAAAATGTTTAGCAGCGGCATGTGCTTAGTGGCGCCTATGTACGAAAAGCTCCGCGACGTTCATGAAAATCCAATTTTCAATAAATTATTTTACCACTATGTTATATAGGATGTCCCGAAAGCTAACTGCCATACGTTAATCATTCTACATCGAAAAACATAGCCCTAGTTAGTTACTATACAGGGTGTTATTAGAGATCAAAAATCCAGGAGCGTATTGTGTGGCTAAAAATAAGGGTTATACGTTATATGTCAAAAATTAAAACAAAAATATCCTTATATTTGTATCTCAAAATACACCTCTCGATTTTTGACCTTTACTTAAGAAACACCCTGTTTAAACTACACAAAAATTTAAATTTCTTCAAATCCGTTTGAGATGTTATATCATGAAATTTAAGAGATGTCTATAGCTATGGAAGGCGCATACTTTGCAACACATAATGATTTTTTTTTGGTCTTACCAGTGGCGTGCGTAACTGAATATTTTTGAAGAATAAAATGGTACGCCGCTGGTTTCTCTTAAAATATTATTTTTTTTTAAATTCCCTGTTAAAATCTGAAGAAAATACCTCCGTCAACGCAACAACAACAAAATGAAGTTAAACATTTTCTAATGAATAGCAAACTGCTGAACTAGATGTACAATCGTTAGCAATAATAATGACACTCACTAAAATGAATTTTGCGATTTCTTTTGAACTTCTAACGTATTCGTAATGAAATCTAGTTTAAATTTTTAACATTAGTTCTTAGTGGTTTAACTCACCAATAGAGATTTATTAAAATTTATGCTTAGAACTTTCAGAAGTTCAAAAACTGTTTCAAGAGAGTGTCATTGTTATTGGAGAAGCATATACCTAAGTATTCATGGATGCAGGTGTCCATACTATGACTATATATGACTATATTTACATTAAACCGCAAAATATTGAGGGAATTCAGTTTTTGCACAGATGTAGACACTACAAATAATAAATTAACAATTTTAGGGAATATTTTAATGGCATGCCAATCAATTTATTCAAAATTTGGTTGTACAAAATATCAATGTGTATAGTTTAAACTATGTGTTCTATCAACTGAAACTCGTAATGCTTTATTTTTTTAAACATTTCTGTGAAAAATTCATAATTATTTTCATTTTTCCGCCAGTTGGGTATTACGAAATTCCATTTTATGTAATTGACTCAATCATCTCCGCGTCGCCTCCATAACTTGTTAAAAGAGACAGATCTCAACACTCGTTCTTGCGTTAGATTTCTTCCTTGAAAAAACGTCCCCGAATGCTTAGACTGGTAATTTAATTTTAGAAGATAGAACTAACAGGAGCAACGAAAAGCTTGTTTCTCTAATGCTTTTTTAATGAGTTAATCGTGCCAAGTTGCTTCAATTTACTAAGAAGCGCATTAACAAGGGACAAGGCCTTGAGCTCTCGTTCATCAACATGTTAACGATTAATTTCGTTTATAAATTACTTCTGTGCATGCAAGGAGACATTGTCTTGTCGATATAACGAGAAAAGTAATTGTTTAATTATGAAAAAACATTGAAAATACATTTAACGCTTGAGTCCAGTTTTCATATGGTCAAGAATCCATATAAAAAGTTTAATAAAATTAAAAATACCTTCATATTTATCTTAAATGTTATTATAATTAGATTATGAAAATACTAAAGTACCAATTTACAATAGTTAACAGTAGTTTAGGTAGGCTCTATATTAATATAAATGTTTAAAAATTAAAAAAATAGACGTTGTTTCAAGGCATGCAACCATTTATACTATAGCCTGTTATGTGGGTTGCATATTATCGGTCAAATATGTCGATACAAAATTAATTGATTTAAATTATTTGATATTATGACGAATTTCAATCACGAATTATCTTATTTAATGATGTTAAAGGCTCTAAGTACTCCTTATTTGAGAATCCCGTCAGTATTATTTGACATCTACATGGTGTTTTTAAACGAAGTAGCAAAAATGAGACCGCAGATTCCTTAGTTGAAAAGATACAGGATGTCAAAGTTAAAATTTTATTTTCGATATTTGTAGATAACTTCTTAAAAAATCCAAATGTTTACATAAAATTTGTAAATCGAGTTTTTTGCGGGCTAGAAATGCAAATTTGTCTCTAATTTTGACGTAACTGGTAGAGGGCGCCACTTGTGGCACACCACGTTTCTTTTAAATGGCAGAAATTTTTTGCAGCTTAGTGTATCCATCTGACTATTGAAACAATCGATATTTTATTTAAAAACACCCTGTATAACACCGATGTATTTCAACGTAAGATTTATGCTGTAAAACTCTATATTCTTATAGTTTTGCATGAAAACTAAAATTTAAGCAAAAAAAACTTTAAAAAGTTACATTAAACTCATTATACAGCAGGTTATACTTCAAATAGAATTATCTATTTTTTATTATGATTCTTATTAAAGCCACGCCCATTTGCGTTGCATGTCTGGTTGCATACTATCAGGGGCGCGAACAAGTAACAAAAACTATTCTAGCAAAACATATTTATTCAACTGTCAGTACATATAAAACTGGAATGCATGGGAATGCACGGGTAAACTTAACAAATAATCCACGCTCTTCTTTCTACTTCTTGTAGACGTAGCTTTCGGCACCGCCACGCCCAAAGCCACCAGGGCCGTAGAGCGACGAGTAACAGGGGTTGTGGCAATAGGGCTTGCCCTCGTGTTCGGCATGTGAGCCGGGGGCCAAGGTCTTGTTACACTTCTCGCAGCGTAGACAAGCCGAGTGCCAGTCCTTTCCCAAAGAGGTCTTCCTCTCAGCTGCAACAAAAAAAAAATATATATATAATTATTTACAAGGCCGTTACATTTGGATTAAGCTAATGCTGAAAGGTACATCACTGGAAAAACTTTGTTGTGATTTCCTACATACCGACACAGATCAGGTAATAAAAAAAGAGATCAAAAAGTCAGTAGTAGGCTTTGTCTTTAAAATTTGTCGGTTAGTAATAAAACTATTTTATTTCTGCTACTGTTTGTTGTTCTGTTCTTCTGTTCTGTTGTACTGTTGTTGTTTGTTGTTTCTGTGAAGGAAATTGTAGAAGAAGTGTGGAAGAATATTGCAGGAGATTTCCAAATCGAGTTATTACCCATAGAGAAATATTTTCTAATGTTTAAAGACGGGGTTGAGAGACAGGAAAGTTTTTCAATAATATTCGTCCTAGCCTAGCGTAATAAGAGTACAAGATGAAGAAAACATTTTGCAAACAGTTGAAGAAGAATCTCAAATAAGTACTAAACGTCTATCTCGAAAAACTGGGTTATCAAAAACGTCTGTACACCGAATTCTTAAATGTAATCTACTACATCCATATAACATTTAAAAAGTGCAAGAGCTATTGCCTCAAGATTCAGATCGACGAGTGACCTTTGCATGTTTATTATTGAATTCTTTTCACTGATGAGGCTTGTTTCACTCGTAGAGGAATTAATAATATAATAATAATAATCCTTCATTCCTTCAAAATAATTAAATTTACAGGAAGAGGTTCTGCATTGCTCGTTATAAGACAAGCAAAAAACAGAAAAAAACATATATGCTGCCGAAATTAAACACACATACATTAACAACATAAATAAAACACATACCTACATACCTACACAAATAAATGTCTTACAAAAAAAAAAGATTACCTAAAGTACAGAAAATAAAAAAAAACAAATGCCAAAATACATTTGTGATAGTACAAAAAAAAAAAATCACAAAGTAAGCAGAAAAAAAAACAGATGCACTCTAATTCTTAAATAAATCCTACTCATGCAAAACAAATGAACGGAGTTTCAAGAAACCCACAACAAAATTGAACAATAACTTTGCACTCCCAGGCGTTAGGTTATCCAGCAGAGAAATAAGAGAATTGGAGGTTAAATTTCTCAATTCAGGTGGTTTTAAACTTGCGTACATGGGACATTCTAAGAATATATGCTCAATATTTTCCAGTTTATATTTATTACAAAGTGTACACATCACAGATAGGATTGATGGAATAAGATACAGCATTGACAGTAAATTGCATGCAAAATTTATTGCAAAGCCGGAGTTGGGATATAATCCTGATGATTGAGATATGTATACGAAATTGTAAATAATCTGTGGTGTGCCTTGTAAGTTTAAAATTTTTATACAATATGGGTGCAGTAGAAGCCATAACAGCAGCTAAATCTTTTTGGTAGAGCATTTCCTTATAGCTAAGTAAAATAGTAGGAATACGTAGAGGAATTACAAATGTTACAACTTTCATCTCCGGTCTCCTGTCGCAGAGAGCGGTCTCCGTACCGAAATTATGTGAATTTCATTATGAAGTACGGAGGTAATATGATGCATTATACGCAAAGATACGCAATCTACCATTGATGGATGAGAAAAAATAATAGAATAGTAAGTGTATACATGATGATAAAGTTATTTGCTTTGTAGCCCCACCGTGCCCATGCCGATGGTCTGCTTCACGACGATCCTGGTCTTTGAGTGTAGTGTGGAGTGACAAGTGCTTATGGATTACGAAACAATATTATAATTAAACACTATCAGGGACAATTATCGCTAGTGCACTGGTTACATACTCGTACATACAGATATCAGATAATTTATAACATTATACACACGTCCATCAACGGTATTTTCACGGTACTAGAACAGTCATGGTTTATTCTCGGATATTACTTGGGAAGATGAACATAGCGTCATGTATGAGCAAGCTATGAAGTGGATATGCTGTTCATAAAAAATAAGTACTCAAATCTTTAGATAAGATATATTCAAGGAATCAAATATTTATCAGGATCAAGGTATTTACGTATGTTTAACAAAAATAACATTTTCTGTCATACAGTAGGTATTTTATTAGAAAAATTAAGAAAAAAAATGGTTTTTTAATCGCATTTTGAAAAGTTTTGCATTTAGTAACTAATTTGAGATAACGAAAGTTCGATTTTTTCTAACTAGTGTGGGAAAAATATTCCCGCACGCAAACAATACATAATTCTTCCTCCTTCCTTCCTTCTTACTAACTATTCATTTATTGTCTACTTAAATCATTTCTTGTCATTATTACAAATTTTAACTGTAATTTTTTAATAATTGATTATGGACAACCAACCCATCACATGTATTTGATGGAGTAGAGGCTTAGTTTGTATTTATATTGATCTCTCTTTGACCACATATTTTTTAGGCTACTTGAAGTTTTTACTGGACGAAATCCTCTACAGGGTGATTCAGTTTTTAATGAACAAACTTTGAGGGTAAGTAGAACTTTGAAAATATAATGGCAGTTTTATTATATAATAGTTATAATTTTGGGGCTTTATAAGGAAGATACAGGGTGTTACAGTCTGAAGAAAAAAATTTGAATTTTTTGGAATAATTGCTAAAGTAATGAAAATTTAAGCCATACTTGGTACACAGTGTAGGCAGATCGTAACTTTAATTTAGGAAAAAAAGTTGTATCGCCCTGTATAATGTTAAAGTTTATGACATTTTTAAATGAGTATTTTAATTTCTAAAAAAAACCCTATCTTACATTTTGTTTGTATCTGCTACGGTTACATAGTAAATTTAACTTTGTTCAGTTATTTCACTGTTCCTGTCGGTAAATAATTTCATTAAATTAATAATTTTCCGATAAGTAGTTATAAAAAATTTTTCATGATACAGACATTTAATAAGTATTTTATTACACCTTAACCTAACTACACTGTGTACCAAGTATGGCTTAAATATCTCCATTACATTAGTAATTATACCAAAAAATCAAAATTTTCTTTAAACTTTAACACCCTGTATCTTCCTTATAAAGCCCCAAAATTATAACTATTATATAATAAACTGCCATTATTTTTCAAAGTTCTACTTACCCTTGAAGTTTGTTCATTAAAAACTGAGTCACCCTGTATATGCTTCTACCATGTTCGTTGCTTTTCATCCACCATGCCTCTTAAGAGTGGTGATGTCTGCTCCTGCATCAGCTAGTATCGTAGCAGACGTTCTCCAGAAACAGTGGCCGGTGTAATTCCTAGCATTCGACAATATCACAAATTTTGCAATTTTTTAGGCAAACCCCCTGTAGAATTTATACCAACGCATTGTCTTGAACATTTTCCATTTCGATATCCTAGGAAGAATCTTGATTGCTCAATTGATGACGGATGAAGAGAGGAAGATGGACTCCTTCGATGTTCCCATTAGAAATAGTAAATTATCTTCTCACATTCGTCTTTGTGTTGGAAATCTCTATCAATATAATATTCTCCCATGCCTTTTATATGTTCAAGCTGAAGAAATGTTAGTTCTACATGACGGCATGCTCAACTCATAACAATACCAATAATCAACACTATTTAAAATAAGAAACAATTTCAATATTTGGAGAGAAGTGTGAAAATTACACTTTACCTTCTTCATCAGTTAGGTTATCCAATCTGCTTCTTTCAAAAATTTCTCAACTTCTGATTTTCTTAAAATACTAGACTTCTTCTGCTGATTTAAGTTTAAGCAAAGCAATTAAACTTGGAAATTTCTTTATGTCAATATTCTTTTTCACTGACAATGTTGCTCTTATCATTCAGTAAAGACTCCGCAGCCTACAACTCTGGTATACAGATTTTTGTTCAAACTAGGCTAATACAAGTGTAAAACAACTCCCTTTTGATGACTCAAATCTTCAAATAAGCGACGCGCTTTTTTATATTTATCTTTGAATTTGGTCGGCAATAATGAATGATTCGCGATCTTTGATGATTCTTCTATATCATCTTCCATATTATCGTTGTAAGCAGAAAATTCTAACCTTTTTCATGAATCACTGACACAATATTAACAAAAACCTAATAAACAAACTCTATATCAGCATTGCCAACATTTTTTGTTCGCAATTTTCAATAGGTTTATTTTTGCAGCAGTTAGAAACTATAAAAAATACTCGTCCAACTATTTATTGCGTTAAATTCAATGGTAACACGTTCTCAACTTAACTGGTTGAATATTTTTGACAGTTTCAAGCCGTTTCTAACGGCTGCAAAAACAAATCTTTAAAAAAATTATGATAACTATAGTTATTTGAGCTATTTTCAAAACACTACTAAAAAAAATCATGTGTGCAACTTGTAGGAAAAATGTCTTTTTCTCATATGGCGTATAAAACCTTCGCCTGATGCGGAAAAAATTCACTTTTCCAAACTTATTGCACAAATGCTATTCCCTCTTGTTCGCTATAACCGTGTTGACACAGCATGTAAAATATTCAACCATTCAGAATGTCGCTTTCGAACGATGACTTAATTTGTTAACATTAGACACACCTCGTCGTTTCCTTTCATTTGGGATTGTCAGCGTGTATTTTACGTAATCGATTTGGAATACCAAATATGTTCGGTTGGAAACGGTAACGGATTTGGTGCGGAAAAGGGACCGAGTGGGACAGGAAATTAGATTCGACGATAGCGCTGGAAAAGAGATATGGCAGGTGCGAATGCTCGAGGAAGTTGTCTACGTAGGACTACTGACTGAATTCATAAATTAATAGCGTTAATGTACAGGTTAGGTCAAGCTATCAAGGCAAAATGGCATGACAGTAGAATTATCGGCAATCTTAAGGCCGCTTTACATTTAGGCAATGGAGCATCCCAGCTAACAATTTTCTGTTCTATAAAAATTGTAATCCGTTATGCGTATAGACCGCAACCCCACAGTGCATTGTTTTGTTAACAATTTACAGTTGTTTAGAATAAGAAGAAAGCATATTATCAGAGAAGTTCGTATCTCACATTTTCATGTCCTAACCTCCTATCCTGTCCCAAAAGATGTAACTTTTTAAACACCCTGAATATGAATACATGCTAAAAAACTCAAATTGCGAAAATATGCCACGGTATAATTTCGACTTTTTATCGAAGTTTGTGGCATCATTAGTGGGTCCCCTAACAATGCGGAAATGGCATAGCTTGATAAAGGAAGTTATCGACACTTTGATATAATGACCTATATAACAAATAACCTTCTATATAGTTGTTAATTAACAAAAATAGGTTACAAAAGAAATGTATCTACAATAATTGGCAGGAAAAATATTAGGCAACTATTCGTGAATAGTCCTATTCTCCGTTGCTTATAGCTTATAAGGGTCTATTTTACATTAGGCATCATCTGAGACAAACAGGTTTTAAATTTGGGGTATTATTTTCGGTATTATTTTGGGGTAAGGAAACATTCTAGATATTTATTTGATCTATAGATAAGTCAATTTTTGATTGATTTCCACTATGAAATTAAGGTACAGTTTATTTTAACAAAGTATACACGGTTTTACAGAAATTCGATTATTTTCTTGTACAAGCTTTTGCAATAATCATGACACTCTCATTAAATCTCTCTTGGTGAGTGACACAACTAATAATAAATGTTAAAAATTGAAAGTAGATTTCATTACGAATACGTGAGCAGTTCAAAAGAAATCGCAAAATTCATTTTAATGAGTGCCATTATTATTGCAAACGATTGTACATTTATAGGCGTTACTGTCTTTCCGTTTATTTGTCTTATTTTGGGAGTATTTAGCACTCCCCAGCACCCTCCTAGTTCCGCCTACGCTGCTTTACTTAACTTTGGCAAAGTTCTATGTGTACGTGTGTTTTGGCGTAAAAATTATACATACAGTATTCTTGTATACAGTATACCATTTCCGATGTTAGTAAAACAATTCAAGGAAAATTTTATGCATAGGAATGTTACGCAGAATGGTTCTAGTCAACCTAAAGAACCTTGCATCGTTAATAATAGGTTCATTTGGCCAAACCTCAAATTACACTATCTGCCTAATTTTTTTGAAGTGTTTATGATGCATGGTCAAATCACCATCGAAATCATATATTTCTGTGAATTGGACGTACAATTTTCATATTTTGAAATTCCCGCCCATTATACCCTGTTGGTGCAACCAACTGATAAAAGCTAAGTTACTGAAATATTACCAGACTCGCGTTTCCTCCATAGATTGTCCATTTTCGGTACCCCTTTTGGAGTTCCATATATTTTATGATTTCTATGAGATAGGTACATAAGTAACTAAAAAATATGGATTTATTATGTTACGAAATTATGTAATAGTAAACAGGAATGTTTTAGTTTCTAAAAAACAGTTCTGTGTAATACCTACAACAAAAACTGTAAAAATATTTAAGTATATTATGCTTAGTTTATAAAGATTTTTCATTTTTTCAGTAACTTTATTAGAACTTAGTATATAGTTTGATTTCTTTTATTGAGCCACCTTGTAAAAACAAAAATTAATCAATCTATAAAATTAATATTGATATCTTACTAAACTAAAAATCAAAAATAAATCTACATACATTATAAATTATTATTATACTGATTTTATTATAAATCTTATTATACTTACAACAACACATTTAAGGAGGCAGTTACGAGTCCATGTTCTCAAATTATTTTAAAGGCAGAAAAATACAATTTTTTTCAGAACGCATTAAATTTACAAAATCAAAAAAACAATGCTATTAAATGATCCATTCACATAGTGTTAACATTAACAAAAAACCTTATAATTTTAAGGCAGCGACCTACTAAAATCAATAAAAAACCCTGCTTTCTCTTGCACATTTTGATTAAATAGAAAAAAGATGACCTTAACTCAGCCATATGTTCAGCATTACCAAATCTGTTGCCATATTTGGCAAACATTGGTTAAATATTTGTCAAGAGCGGCGAAAAGTGATCAAATAAAACCATCGGTGGAAGAATTACCACATCTATGAACTCACGTTCAAATAAAAGGAAGGTCAAGTTCAATTTGAAAACCAGTATGGCACAGTATGACTCAGTATTTGGTTGGCTGGTGTGACCTTCACCTATTATTCGATCTTTTAGCATCTTAAGAAACAGTGGCGTGACAGTATGTGGTAGGTGAATATACGACAAAGTATAAACAATAGTAACAATATAACAAAAGCATTATTCATTACGCAGTAATGTTTTAGTCACAACGTTGAAAGAATGATAATAATAACACATGCATTAGGTACTTGATAGGTACATTATAGATACTTTTCTACATTATATTAATTGTTAATTATTATCGTTTATTTACTGTTTTGATTTCTTAATAGAGAAATAGTATCAATAAAGTCACCTGAAACGATAATAAAGTAGTGTCAAGATCATTGATGCATCAATCCAAAGGGGAGAGGGGAGTGGAATAATTGTTTTTATTTATTTTTGAGCAAATAGCTTTCATGTCTGAGACATGACAAGAAAACGATAAATTCATTCATTTTTCTATGGAATGTTATCTACAACTGCTGTTTTTTTTCTACAACTAGAGCTGTTACAAAATTTCTCCGTTGCCTCTCTGTCCTCAAACCAAAATTCTGGATATGCCACTGGTCAAGCTTGATATGATTTACTACTGATGGTATAATTGGTATATTTGCTGATATACACACAGGGTTGTTCATAAATTATCCAAAAAATTTTGGGAATAGATTTTGGGAAATCCTTATAGTGTCCCAGAAAAAAAATATTGAAGTTTTAGTATTTTCAATCTTTACATCGCTGATTGTAGTATTTTGCGATATTGTTTTTTAAGTGCCAAATGTCAATTTATGGTAAAGCAAGACAAAATGTTTAGCAGCTTCTCGTCTGTACACATAACGATTTCCCAGGTAAATATGTGCCAAATACAGCTACTTTTACCGTGGTAGTGCAACGCGGACGTGACGCGGGAATTTTGCAACCGAATCCTGGAAAAGATGTAGGGTAATGCAGCAGCCGAGGAACACATTTTAGAGATTGTTGAAGAGAAGAGAATAAGTACCAAGTAAAACGCTCAACAAGTACAAGGAATGTCCCAATCAACAGTGTGGCGTATCATATACGAGGCTCAATTATATCCGTATCATGTGTCAGCGTGGTTCAAGTATTGGACCAAGGGAATATCTCTTACGAATTTTAGATTTTGTAAATAGTTGCTGCTCGAAGATTTACAACTGACGTGTTAGTCACACATGAAGCTATATTTACCGGGAATGGGATGTATAACATTCATAATACTCATGTTACGCAAAGTCAGACCAGTTTCCAGTGCCGCGCAGGTGTATTTTTAAATCATTTTCGAACTGCCCATTTTGATTTTTTTACAATATTGTATTTGTAAGTAACCTCTACATAATTTTTTTTATTGAATGAATTTGAACTACTACTATGTAGCGAAATATAATTTTCCAAATATATATAAAACTTATAAGTTTTGCATAGTTGAAGGTGTGATAATAATTATGTGTTGTGTTAAAAGGCGGGAAATAACTGCGGCAAACGCTGTTATATTTTAACATCGTGTTTACATTTCCAACAGGAAACCTGCTTCTCATATCTATGGAATTTTGTTTGTCATTCAACAAAAGACATAGGCACCGCTAGTAGTTGCTATAACATCATCTTTTGGTACAACTATTTTAATATAATTAAATCAAAACCAGGAAAAAAGAATCTTATTAACAATTTAACTAGCGGAAAAAAATAAGATCAAAAAAAAATATAAATTTTTTGCGATTTTTCAAATGGATGTATCTTTGGTAAAAATGGTCGTATGTGAGTGAAAAAAAAGTAATGTGAAATTTGAATGGTCTAGTTTATGGATCTTGCGATAAAAAAAATTTCCAAGCAACAATTAGCGCAAAATCCTAATCAATTTTTCGAAATTTTTTGCACTTATTTTTAGTGTACGGACTTCAACAAAAAATTTTCAACCTAACCACTATATGGATTGGATAGGTTGTTTATTTAGCTTCAATTTCTTTTTTTGTCGGCCTCGATACGACCACTCCTCGCTGAGTTATCAGCCTTTGAATGAAAATGCGTCATTTTCTCTTCTCTCAGCAATATCTCAGGAACCAATGGTCGTTCAGAAAATGGAAGGCGGTTTCGGAAACTTGGATCTATTCTCTACAGTGTTCTGGCATGTTTTTTTTTCAGGAAAAAAATTATTTTTCATCCTTAACATGACTGAAAAATTTCGAAAAACAGGACTTTTTGAGGTCTTTCAGAAAATCACGTGCCACATTGAGAATATTGGAAAATGACTAATGTTAAGTGTGCATCTTATAGGCCATTGTACCCCCAAAAGCCCTACAAAGTTTCAACCTGATCCATCAAGTCATTGTTTCATTCGATTGAAAAATTAAAAATATTTTTTTTTAAATCGAAAATTTTTTTAAAATTTTTGTGAATTTTTTAAATTTTTTTACAGATTATGAGCTCTAAAGACAAAAAACGTGGTTCTTCAATTTTTTCACTTATCATTTAGTTACCTAAGTGCCTATCTACATTATTTGAAAAATCTAGCTGCTAATAACAATTTTATTTTAAAACTTACCATTACATTTTTACACCTCTCATTGCATCACTTACAAATTGGCGATTTATATTAAAATAGTCCATCATCATAATTACACCTACCAAAGGTAGATTAGGCGAATATGCTTTTGACTAGCATGTGGGGAATTTTAAAAGTTAGTTTTTGTTAATCTGTGTTAATTTAACACAGAGAGAGTGCCAAAAAGCTACAGGAGGCAACTTCAAATTTTCTGATTTGAGTGTACATCATAAATGGTTCATAAATAGTGTAATTTGAATTTTAACCAAATGACTCTATTATTTTTAATAAAACATACCAATTAAAACCGTTAAATTTCAATTTTTTATTGATATGAAAAAACTAAAGTGTGCTAGAACCATTTTTATTTGAGTGATATCATTTGAAGTACTGTTCTCATGTTACGCTCTTAACGATGACATCATCAGTTTATTATTTATGTAGCCAAATGTGTTTTTTACGTAATATCAGATTGCTCTTGAATTGGTGTCAGCGGTATTCAAATATGCGATGACTGATGGTGATTTCATCAACAAATAAACTAAATTATAAGTTCGAGTAATAACAGCTGACAATGATGATATTTTTTCAGTACTTCGAGTCGTTAGTTCCGCTAATTGCGAAGAGAGTTTTGATTATCTTATTGAAATCAAACGATTAGAAATTATTGGTTCAATTAAATATAAAAGTTTGTAATGACAGTTATTAAAATTTCTATATTATTATCTCTTACATGTTTTCCAAGGGTATAAAAATACTTTCACGGAAAGTAAATGAAAACCATAAAAAAATTATCAGAAGTGACAAATCTTTCTGATTTTGTACCTTTTAGTAAAAACGGTTTTCCTAATTTCACTTTTTAGGTATGTAAAATTTAGTCCCAATTATTTTAAAAAACAAATTACGTCCCTTTTCATCCATTGACGTATGAAATATTCAATTACTAAATTTTAGCAAAATAGATCTGAATAATAAATTTTAAGCCTTATCTATATAATATAAATAATAAGGATTAGGTTGAGATTATATTTTAAATAGTTGTATTAATAATACAATATATTAGAACATACCTAAATATAGCCAAACAATTTAAAAAATATATTGTCATTTCTGGTCATATATGTAATATGCTTAGAAATGTTGAAAGAGCAGTAAAAACGTAAATATATCTAAGTAGCTAGGTATTTTATATTACATTATTTTTTGAAAAAATTGTAAATATGTGACCAAAAAAATGTTAGAATTTCACAAATAAAGAAAATATTTTAATAGAAGTTCAAACTTTGTAGACAGTGAAACTTAAAAGTATATAATTATATAGTGTACGTTAAATAAATGTCGTATATTTTTTAAAAACGTTGTACCATTGTGAAAAACAAACTAAAAATAAACAAGGATTTTTAAATTTTGTTTACACACTTGTTCCTGCAATTCCTGATTTTGTTTTTTTGTCCTCTACTCAAAATGTAAACTTTCCTAATACTTAATTAATAAAAAAACTGCGGCGCCAATTCATATTTTTTGTAATTAATCTTTTTTGTATTTTGTACTGATACTGGTCTCTCGGTTTAACTAGCAAGGTATGTTGAAAGTTACGTACCGAAATAAACAGGTTTATCACATCTTGGGCAGTTGGGCATCTTGACACTAAAGTTCCTGCTACTTGTTCACCAAATCGAATAATACTGACTCGTACTCGACATTCGAGCAGTAAGCAGCAAGCTTGCAGGTTTTGCTGAGCCACTTAATTCTGTTTGATGGGACAAGGTACAAGTGAAATAGGTGGGGTCACTCCCGATAGGAGAAAGCCGCCACCTGACAAGATAATGGATTTACTCGTAGTTAAGGAAAACGACTTACCGGACGGGGTAGATCTAGTGTGAAATCTTCTTCATGAATGGCACGCTGTTATGATAAGGCCCTGCATATACTGGGCGGTCCTCAATGAAAAGGTCATAAAGTAACCGTAGATTGTAGTAGTCAAAATTGTAGGATTTAGCCAAACATGTTTTAGTACAATTTTGCAGGTTTTCAATGCACAGGGTGCCTCAAGCTCGATAGCACGAGCCTACTGTAAAGATAGATTTTTTTTCAATTGAAAAAATTATCTTTGGGATTTGACAGAAACGACTAATGACGTCATCAATTATATTTTTTCCAGAAACATACCTGTTTTCTTTTGTCTAATAAACTTTTATTAAGATTTTTTTCTGTATTATTTCTCGTTTAAAAGTCATAAGCAATATCTTCCTAAATAGTCTCAAGAGAAATATCACCTAAAAATCACATTAGCGGTGGAAGGATCAAGTAGTCGTTGAAAAATAATTGAATGTTGTTTGTTGTCACAAAATACTTGTCATTACTCAATACAAACGTCAAACGTATAACTTTTGTGCTTACAAAATGTTTTTTTATTTAGAAAAGTTGATATGTGGCTAATTTATGGCGAGTCACAAAAAAATTCAAGAAGCGCCTCATTCCTGATCATAGAACCTTTACCATATCGGAGGTGACTTTGAGACGAAATGAAGAAGCATTTTCTGTTCGGAAGAATCAAATAATTGACTGAAGGGTAAGACACAATGTTAATACAGCTAGGCTGTTACAGTATTTGGAACAAAATTCACGAAATTCTATACGATAGGCTAGCCGGGAATTGAATTTGGATAAATCAACCGCTCAACGAATTTTAAAGGCCAATGGGTATCATGACTACAAAATTCACAATTTGGAGTATTTGTCTGACCGTCACATTGAAAACAGACTTAATTTTATAGCTCAAAGCTTTTTTCCGTACGTTCTTTGGTCGGTTTGTGAGTAATAGTTTACCAAAAAGGCGAACACTACTGGTGCATCCCCACATTGTAAATCCAGTCTCAAACCAAGGCCGTTTTGAAGTAAGTGTACGGGGCGGCGTCATCGGCATTTAATTGGGCCTTATTTTTATGAACATACATTGAACAGCATGAGTTACCTAAACTTCCTACAAGAAGAACTTCCTGCACTTCTGGAAATTGTGCCTTTGCAAGAAGGAACCTATGGTTTCAACACGACAGAGTTCCACCCAACAAGGCCAGGATTGTGCATCATTTGAAAGAAAAAATCACAAAAGCTTGTAATGAGTTACTAAAGGCAGCCCACAAAGAAGTCAAGCGAAGATTGGATAATATGTGTCTCAAAATGAGAAGAGGTCATATAGAGAATAGATTGTAATATGTGTGTAGTATGAGAGCGTTTGCCTCATTTTTTAAGTTTAGTTATTATTATCACCGTTTGTTTTAACTGTATTAAAGAATTATCGAGTTTAATCTTTGTATATATTCTTAATAATATTTATGCACTTTAAACAACGAACATTCAATTATTTTTCAATGACTGCTTGATGCTTCCGCTTCTAATATGATTTTTAGGTGGTATTTCTTTTGAGACTCTTTAGGACGATATTGTTTATAATTTTTAAACTGGAAGTAATACAGAAAAATGTATCTAATAAAAGTTTAATAGAAAAGACAGTTTTTAACAGGAAAAAATACTAGACCCATACTATTGAGTTTGAGACACCCTGTAAAATATAACTTTGAAAAAGGTAATAAAAGACTGCTAATTATCAAAACTTTCTAAACTTTATTTATTTTGGTCACTTGCGTTCAAATATATTTTGTGATGTTACTAAAATCATACAAAAATTTTGAATTGAGAGAAAAGGAAACACAGTAAACAATTTTTAGCATCTTAAACATCTTAAAATTGTAAAAGGTAACACCTCGAAACCTTTGAAAACAACAAATATCTCCCCACTATTGATAAAAAAATAACTGGCTGTATGTTGGTTCAGTATAGTGATACAGCAAAAAATTTGTGAAGGAAATAGAAATGCTTTACATGTTTTCAAAAATGCAAACAGAAACTTAAAATGCCATTTATTAACAATTTAGATTCTACTTTTATTATTCTACGACAGGTAAGACCTGTTTTGATCTTAATACAGGTTGTAAATGGTTCTATTTTTCACATTATCAATTTTACTCGATTTTTTCTTCATGCTCGAGTGAAAAGCGAAAGCCGTTTGATATTACAGGAATTACTTTTTTGCTTGATATCATTAAAGATAATTCTACATGAGTGTAATTTATTGCCAATATAGTCTGAGGAAAAGTTGACGATGCGTTTCACCTACTTAATATGTTGATGTTATGAATGAAAATACATCTAAAGAAAGTACGCAAATTTACAGTGATCTATAATGCTGAAAAATATAGCTATATTTACATTCATCAATAAAACTCAGTAACTAAATAATGTAATACAACCATATCCTTGTTTAAAATTGTCTTACGTTTGCCAGTGTCATAAAATATTAAATTTGCGCATTTGTTAAAATACCTTTATTAATCTCAACACACAATGGAACAGACATAACAAAAACACTTTCCAGTGGTGTACAATGCTCCATTTTCGATAGTTTCCATGGCTATCTCGAAAATTACTGAAGAAAGCTCAAAATAGTTTTCGCAATATGTGTTAATTTTTCGTGAAACAATTGAATATATTAACAGAATTTTCATAGCACTCTTCGTTTTTGACACAGTGGGAAATGAAAAATGTCCATTTTTTAAAGACTTGTGTTGTCTGTAGTCGAGGCACAAAATAATAGAGAGTGATTCATTCACAGGACTTAGATGACCACAGGAGATGAGAGTTGCAGGGCACAAGATTCCACAGGCGTGCCAATTGAGAAAACTTCACATAACACAAAAATTGCCAAAAATAAGTTGACGTTGAGTGAATCTAGGACTTTAATAGTTTATTTTAAAAAGTTTATACTCACCCGTAGAATGCCATCACAGACGGCGATGGCCTATCACCACCCACTTACACTTACCTGATGCGCACTCCGAGGATCACACTTTTAACAGATAATGCACTGTACTATTTACATACACACTATACGTTACTAGTTACAAGCAGTGTCACTATAACAATCACACATTAACATTTAACACTCATCGGCTATTAAGTCTATTCGTAGAATAGTTGAAAACAAATGAATAAATCATTATATTTTCATCAAAATATTTAAGAAACTGCAACTGATAGGAATACAACTATATACTACACTAAAAGTTTGAATTATATATTGCACTAAATTGCAAAAAATAATTGTTTTTAACCCGACCAAATATCGAAAATTACGTTGATAATAAAAACAAATGTGTAACGTCAGCCGTGACGTAAGACGTCTGAATTCTTGACGCGAGTATATCAACCGCATCATTTACGCTCATATTTTGGTCTCGCGTCCTAATCCCTTCATACACGTCATCATCCGATATTGCTCACTTGTTAGATTAGAGCGTTTACGATTTTGAGAATACGCTGAAGAAGGAGTATAATATAAATGCGTGGTTAAAATTAATGATATTATGACTGAATTACCTTGTATCTTTTTTCTCGTAGAATCCTCTGGGGTACTCAGTTTTTTCTGGAGGTAATATTTCTCGAATTATAAACTAAAGATTTGTTCTCTTTAATGGAACATCCTGTATGCATGTATTGTCCCATAATCTAATTCGCGTCAAAATTCTCTTTCTAGTGATATAAACAAATACACATATGGGGTTATTTCGAGGGTTATTTTGCGTTCCATCGTAGAAATGAATACTTTTGTATATCCAAATTGATTACATTTAGTTGAATAATATAAGAACAAAACAAAATAACTGCCTTTTTAACTGTTATAAATCATATAACTCATGAGGTTATGAAAGCAAAACAAATTTGTTTTATGTAGTAGGTAATATAGAATTAAGGTAATAAGGTGTTTACGAGAAAAATTATTGAAACTGTTCGAATTGTATCTCTGAATTTGAGCAAAATCTCTATGAGTCGCTCCCAAGTCATTAATATTATTATGCGATATATTTTTTATAAATACATAATACTTATTAAAAAACAGAACTTTAACTTATAACTCGAATTATAACTTAAATATTAACTTCAGAAAAAAAGTGGTTAAATCGGAAACAAAGAGTGCTTTGAAAATTTTGTTGATACAGCCAATTGTTTCGCATAAAAGTAGCACCCAAGATATCCATGAGATCTATCGAAATTAGGATGCACCGTACTTTTTAAGTCCTTTGTTAATTTTTACTAGATAAAATCGTTTGCGCTTTCAGTAGGCTGGTAAATAGTTCCTAATATAGTTAACAATAATAATCAACTTTTATTAATAAATAATTTCATAGAATCATAAAAGTTTACCTCAAAACTCAAAAACAAAAAATAAATTACTTCACCTGAATCACATATTCCAGAAAATCAATCGGATATTATCTAATCTCTCTTATGGCATAATTCAATTTTTATTAATGACATTAATTTCTGTACTTACCTAGTCAGTCTGTGTCGTAATTATTTACTTTGATCATATTTCGTTATCATTATCGTACTAATTCATTATCATTGTTGCAATATGTCGTAAATAATATACAAATATGTATCGACTTTATCGTTAATACCCATTAATATTCAACTTATAATTCTGCAATACCAATTATTATACTAATTATTATTGTCAATTATATTGTTGCTGTAGTGTGCTATATTAGTAACGTACGTGACTGACAATGATATTAGAGAGATGTGCAACCATTTGTTGTTGGTTATACAGGGTGGGGCAATGACCCATGGAGACATACTAGATTTTTTACTTCAAAATATTCCGATTTAAGCCCACTTGACTTAATAAAATGTTGATAATAAAAAAGATACAGAGTATCAAAATTTAAATTTAAAAAATGATTTTTAAGTGTTAAGGCATATTGGCCTAAATCGTAATTATTAAATTACACTGTGTTTGACTGTATCAAGTTAAAGATTTAGGAATAGATGTTTTTGAACATGAGACACAATAATTTCTTTTCTATTTCAACGTATTTCTTAGAGTGCGTCACATCCGCCATATGTGCTTATTTTACCCTAACCTTATCACGTTTTTATTAAAAAATCTTAAACCTACATTGTTTTTAAGGAAAAAGGTATATTTTCCATTAGTCTCAGAAATTGGCCATTTTCGAGAAAATAGCTTTTCAACAGTCAGCTGCATAGTTCATGGCAACGTAGTAGGAGCCAAAATTTCCTTGCAAATTGGATATGTTGAAGGTAGATCGTCAATACGTCATACGTCATACTGATTCTTGCAGCTCCAGATAGTCGCCCTGAATTAGTTTGTGGATAATCTTCAATGTGTTCAGTAAAATGAACGTAGAAAATTACAGAGCTATTACGATGTCGCTCAGTTTCAGTAAAATATTTGAACATTGTTTTTTGTTTAGATTAAAGTCATTCTTTCAACGATTTCATATATTGTCAACTGTCCAGCATGATTTCCAATCAGGAAAATCCACAGAAACTTCTATATTTTCTTTTTTTCAAGACCTAGTTGGTTATATTGATGAGGATGAGTGCTCTGCTGGGATATTTTGTGATCTTAGCAGGGCATTCGATTGTGTCAATCATGATAGGCTACTTTACAAACTGAAAAGATGCGGAAACAACTGTTGATTATGTTAACTTGCCGGATAAACAATGGAAATGTGCAGGAGGTACGTTCACCACTAACTAAAGTATCTGTTGGGGTACCACAGGGCTCTGTACTCGACCCGGTGTTGTTCCTAATATATGATAATGACCTTGAAAGCTGTCTCCCACGATATGTAACTCTATGCCGACGACACTTCTCTAGTTATTTCCCATAGAGATAAAATTATACTTGAGAACAACTGCAATGCCAAAATTAGCTACATAATATTCCATACAGCACAGAATCATAATGACTTAGATATTAATATTTCAGTTGGTGGTGATATCCTGGAAAAGGCGGTTAATGTTAAGTTTTTGGGCTTAACAATTGATGAAACTCTCAGCTGGAAAAATCATTGTGTTGGACTATGTTCCAAACTGGCCTCTTTCTGCTACCTTCTTCGAAATCTGAAACAGGTATTTTAATATGAATCAACTTATTTCTGTTTATTACGCTCAGGCTTATAGTAGAATGAAGTACGATATATGTTTTTGGGGTTTGGCTGCAATGGCATCCGACGTTTTTATTTGTCAGAAACGTATTATAAGAAGTTTGGTGGGTGTTTCAATGCAAACATCTTGTCGTATTTTCTTTCAAAAGTAAAATTTGCTGTTTAAAATATTGTACAAGGAACTATACAGTTGATTTTTGAAAAGTTATTGTTTAAAAAATGGTCAATTTCTAAGACTAAAGAAAAGTATACCTTTTTTCACAAAACCAATGTAGATTTAAGATTTTTTAATAAAAAACGTGATAAGGTTAGATCTAAAAAAGTTACGCTCACATTTACGTCGTCAATATGGCCATATTGGCGAAATAGACAACAGATTATGATTTCTCATATCCAAAAACCCCTTTTCCCAAATTTTTAAGTTGTGTCATTATTACAAAAAATCACTTTTATCACCCTGTATCTTTTTTATTTAGGCATATTGGCCTAAATCGAAATATTTTGGAGCGAAAAATCTAGTATGTCTCCGTGGACCACCCTGTATAGGGTGTAAGACTGTCATTATTTCAGGCCCTATGGTGAACCTTGCATAAAGGTCATATTTACCTTTTACGTTAATCGCATATGACGCTACTGACTTGTTCTACTGTACTATTTAGGTGTCAAAATATGTGGAAGATCTATTTTTATTAGCTCTTTTATCTGACGCGATTGGATAAATGTCTCCAAAAAGTTTTCGGCGACTCCAGCTCTCCACCTACTAGTGCAAACATGTAGAATATATTGCAATAATAATGGCACTCCCTCAAAACAGTTCTTAAACTACTGGGAAACTGTATAAGTAAAAATAAATGATAATAATTACTGCCGCTTATTAAATTATTTTAGGGTGACTTTATACTAAAGCAAAATGTTTGTGTAACAGACGCAAACATTTACTCACGGATTTGTAAACTTGGGCGGTAATACAACGGCTAATATCAAGTTCTAAATATATGTTCTAAAAATATCATTGCAAGTGTTACTATTTTTTAACTTCCTGACATTTCAGAATGAAATCAAATTTTAACAATCCCTATATAACATGCTCAAACAAAAAAATATTTGAAATGACCAAGGAAATTACTAAACACAAAGACAAGACATTTCATTTATTATAATCCACAAAATCACACCTCAACAGATTTTTAGTTCAGGGGTTAGAATTCAAAAATCAAACTATCTCTGATCTTTCAGAAATTTTATGAATTTTATTAATGTTTGTACATAAGATATTTACTCATATTAAAAACATAATTATTTAATTGATTGTCGATTGTTACAACATTAAACAGGTTGTGATGTAGGTGTCAGTGACTAATTTTTTGTATCAAAGTTATTTTCGTATATATTTCACGAAAAAGGAATGTTAAAGAGTTAGATATATTTTAAAATTATTATTAAATGCAGGTTTACATAAATATTTGTAGGTAAAATAATATATCAGTGGAGTAAGATACTAAAATAGTTTCTTATCAACACTATTTTAAAATAACGTTTGAAATTATCAGTATTTAAACATAATAAAGCAGTAATAAATATTATTGCACTTGAAACTAAACTGACAACTTTCTTGAAAATGATGTATCACTTCAGTTTATTTAATCTATCATACTTTAAGATTTTATGCTGAAACATTGGACTTACACTTATTTGAGATAACCACATATGTATATTTTTTTCAAAACTAAGTAGTTATTTTAAACTGCCATACTCCATAGATTTGGCAACCGAATTAATGTCATTCTAAGATCAGTTGTAAAAGTTTTGGCCATCGTCTGCTGTCGTTTCATTGGTTATACAGGGTGTAAAATATGTTACAAACTTTAACTGGTGATAGTACATAAAAATATTACTAATTCTAATAAACATGATATCTTCAACTATAACTTCAATAGCTACTTGTGCAATAAGTTAGAAAAAGTAACTTTTTTCCGCATCAGGCGTAGGTTTTTTGATCGAGGCACCAGCTGAGACAAAAAAATACGCCATATGCGGAAAAGACACATTTCCTAGGAGAGCATAAATTTTTTTAACAGTGTTTTGAAAATAGCTCAAATAACTATAGTTATCATAATTTGTTATTGAAAATTCTCAATGAAACCAGAATCCTGAGGGAATGTTGTTATAGAAACGAATTTGTTACGTTTTTGTTAATACAAGGTGTGGCAATTAAGTTCCGGGAATTTAGTTATAACTCGGAAACTGACAACACTACATCTTCAACGTTTTTCTAGAGAGGAGAGACCTTCCATTTAGTTTCAGTCCAAGGTTGAAGTCTACAGCACGTTTGGTTTGTGTTTTATGTGTATTTTTTGTAACTTTTTTAGTGGCGTCGTGAAAATGAGTGCCTCAGATTACAAGCAACGTGTTGTGATTCAATTTTTAGTGAAATCCGCCGAAAAACCATCGACAGTCTTTCGAAAATTGCAGCTATGGAGACGAGTGCATCTCGGAAACACGCGCGTTTGAATGAGCAAAACGGTTCAAGGAGGGGCGTGAATCGGTAGAAGACGATCCACGTGAAGGAGCTCCCGTCACGTCTCGTACTGACGAGAATTTTGATCGTTTACTTGCACTGATCACGTCTGACCGGCGCCTAAGCATTCGTGCGTTGTCTGACGAGTTAAACGTCAACAAAGAAACCGTTCGCAAGATGTTACACGACAAAAATTCAGACGACTTACGTCATACGAGCAAATGAATAATTCATTATATTTTCATTAAAATATTTAAGAAACTGCAACTGATAGTAATAGAACTATATATTACACTAAGAGACTGCATTATACAGGGTGTCCCAAAATTGAAGGCCATACCATTAACCACATATTCTTTGGACAAAAATAATGCGACTCTCCTTATACCATTTTTTATTTGGACGTCTCTGTTTCAATATACAGAGTGTTAAAGTTACATTTTAAAAAAATATTTTTGTTAATAATCCCATTGTTTTCTAAGATACAAACTTGAAATTTTGCACGTACTTTTATCTTATTGCGGCATACTTATCATTTAATTTTGGTGAAAAAAATTGAAGGGCGAATGGAGATAACTGAGGGATGCAGTACCCTTTATCCCCTCCAATTATTTGTTGTACGCCTATGCAGCTTTTTCTTGAAATATCAAACGTAGAATTTTCTTCTGATTCTTTTACTTTTTTGTAATTTTTTGTTTAAATGCCTTGTTTTGGAGATAAACGGCAATTTGTAGTGCCCATAAATCTATCATTCACTACCATTTTCAAGTGAAACTGAAATTTTGTGGATATACCTGTTATTACAATACCTTGGCAACTTAGGAAATCGTAATACTTACTGAATGAATATTTGCTAATTAAAATGATAAGAGAATGTCTTTCAAAATATAAGGTTTTCGCTACTTAAAAGGGCACGTACATGTGTTAATGAGGAGGGTGGGCAAGTAGAACGTTTGGTAAATTAGTAGAAATTAATAAATTATTTTATTTAATGTTATTTAGGTAAAAAGTTATTATGTTGATCATTCATTATTACTATTACTAAACAAGACTATTATTTTTTGGTTGATAAGAGAACTGTATTATAGATTTTAATGCCATATTATTTTTTCAATTCATAAGTATTCCTCATTTTATAAAATTTAAAATTATCCATTCTGTTTTAATTAGCAATTATTCATTCAGTAAGTATTACGATTTGCTAAGTTGCCAAGGTATTGTAATAATAGGTATATCCACAAAATTTCAGTTTCACTTGAAAATGATAGTGAATGATAGATTTTTGAGCACTATAAATTGCCGTTTTTCTTCAAAACGGAGCATTTAAACAAAAAATTACAAAAAAAGTAAAATGATCAGAAGAAAATTCTTCGTTTGATATTTCAAGAAAAAGCTGCATAGGCGTACTTACAAATAATTGGAGGAGATGAAGGGTACTGCATCCCTCAGTTACCTTCATTCGCCCTTCAATTTTTTTCACCAAAATTGCATGATAAGTATGCCGCAATAAGATAAAAGTACGTGCAAAATTTCAAGTGTGTATCTTAGAAAACAATGGGATTATTAACAAAAATAATTTTTTAAAATGTAACTTTAACACTCTGTATACTGAAACAGAGACGTCCAAATAAAAAATGGCATAAGGAAAGTCGCATTATTTTTGTCCAAAGAATATGTGGTTAATGGTATGGCCTTCTATTTTGGGACACCCTGTATGTTGCACTAAATTGCAAAAAATGATTGTTTTTAACGCGACCAAATATCGAAAGTTACGTTGACAATAATAGGTTTGTTCCTACACAGCATCAAACTAGCAGCAAACTGTCACGAGTTTGCGCAGTACGAATTTAACCGTTCCAACACAATCAATCCGGAAACTAGTTGTAAGATTTTGTGCTCCAACATAAAAGTGGATGGTTTGGAAACTGTTTGCTGACAGTCAAATCGGTTTGAGGTTTATTAGGAAACCACTAGTCAGACGCATGCACAGATAGAATCTAACCGCTAGCAGAAGTCAACTTTTGGTAGGCTAGGTAATGAATGTAACTAAAGTTTTATGTAATAATGCTATTTGAGAAAGTTATTATAGTTGCACAATTAATTTGCAGATTTTTAAGTACGTTATTCTGTAGTTTTTCAAAATAAGTGACTAGTGAAGAGGAGCAAGTTAGCAATTACAGCAGTACCTCGGATTCTAGTCATGATGAGATTTATCACTGTCTTATACGTGAGTGACCGAAAAATGAAAAAATTTCTTCAAACAAACTGTACCCCTAACGGTTACTGCTTGAACTAAACGTATCGTTCCAACAAAGGAATTAGAAACTGATTTTAAACTAGTACATGAATTACACTTGCGCATTAAAACAGTGGTAAACTATCAGTCATTGCTATGTAGGAACAAACCTAATAAAAACAAATGTGTAACGTCAGTCATGACGTAAGACGTCTGAATTCTTGACGCGAGTTATAAATTCGATTTAATCAGAACGACAGAAAAAATACTACAAGTACAAGTACTTACATCTAATGATTGTGTTTTTCGGGGCTACTTGATTATGCTTTGACAATGACCGTCAATATAAAATAAAATTTGACATTAATCATCAGCGAGAAATATGGATACATCTTTAGAAAAAGAACATTATAATTATTCTGGATATACAAAATTGAAACGTATAAAACAAAAGCGAATGATATTAGCGCTTCCCAACTACACCTTTTGGAATGTAAGTGAGATGCACTACCAATTTCAAACTTACTAAAATTTGTCACTGATTTTAGATCTTAATGATGGTCTTTGTAACAATTGATTTCTATCTCACAACGCTATGCTTGTCCTTACTTGAGGCATATACCATGGATTTCGTGCCATTTTTCATAATATCCGACTCCATTTATATCTTCAACTTGGCTGTGTTATTTTTGCATCGATTTTGGAAAAAGTTATCTACAAAATTATCACACACTGTAAAGACTTCGTCTTTAATACTGATAGTGGATGTGGCTTCTATTTTACCACAAGTAACACTGTTACTTATTTATTTTAGACCTGATTATAAAAATGTCATTCTGTACTGCCGTTTGGCTATATGTTTGAGACTTCATAGGTTGATATTCTTCAGGAAAGTGCAGCAAGAACTTCTCCAACTGCGTTGGATGTGGTTTCTAATAGAAAACATGTTTTACCTCTTAATAATTTTGCATGTAACCAATACTGCTTGGCTTTTGATTACAAGACAAAATTCCTTTTGTACAGAAATGGTATGTATCTCATTTTTATACCATTGTACCTACAAAATTGATATTTTTTCAAGGAATCGTGGCACAGAAGCGAGAGCCATGTTAGCTTACACAATTTAAAAAGTTTAGAAAGTTGGTACTTTCTTGTTACATATTTGAGTATTCAAACACTTTTCAATGTTGGATTTGGAGACATCAACCCCTTTAACATCTGTGAAATGTTTTGGTTTATCGTTGCAATGATCATAGGACAGTTTTTTTCTATAACTTTCATCGCCATGGCTGGTTGGTTGATGATCAATAGAACATTTCACGGAATTATTTGCTCACAAATGGTAAATATGATCATAATATATTTAAGAGATAGCATAACGCAGTTAATTCATTCCTGTCTTGACTAGGTATCGTACATTGGCAAATATGTAGAAAATCTTACAAATCCAACAAAGAACCATGTTCAAAATTATTACAAATATCAATGGGAAAACTATTGTGGAATTCGTGATGCACCGTTGTTGAATACCCTTCCATTTACTATACAAATGGATGTAGCATTTGATATTAACCGTAGACTATTGAGCAGATCCTTACTACTGAAAGATCTTCCAATATACATTCAAAGAAAAATAGCTTTAGCAATGAAGACTATCTTACTTGTACCTGACCAATCTATATATGATAAAGGTGTAACAAAACAGTATATGGTATGGGTAAAGCAAGGTTTACTACAGGCTATATATGATGGTCGCCATTGTTCGACCATATTCTTTACAGAGGGTGCTGTTTTAGGTTAGTATGTAGTCAACGCTTCATTAATAAGCTTGAGGGATTATTTCGCATTAGAGTTCTGCAAAAAGACTACTCTTTCAAAGCTCGCATGTTTCAGGAGAGGCATCCTTGTTTCTAAATTTGTCCCCCAAAACTACGGTACGAGCCGCGAAATACAGTGAGTTGGGAATTTTGGATAAAGCTAGCTTTCTGAAAATTATGCTGCATCATATCAAGGAATTAAAAAAGAAGCGAAATATGATCGCACAACGGATAGATACGATTGTACAGGAATCTTCAGAGCCTATCGCTTCCCAAAACCTGAGGACGTTAGTGGCAAAGCGGCTCGAAATTGGTGATAGTAATATTGGAAACTACAGCGAATATCTTTCTTTGTACAAACTGTCTAAAAATGTGAAACTAACAGAAGTGCAAGCCGGAATTTTTAAGATAGTAACAGAAAATGTCGTTTTGGTAAGAGACTTTTTGCATGAAATAGAAATATCTTTTTTCAAAAACTGCCATCAAAATTCGACATTTTTGTTAAATTTTCATTTGAAAAAGTGAGTATTTTATGTTGCCTATTTATAAAATACTTTTTTCTGCAAACATGTTAAAATACTTATTTATGCAACAAGTACAAAAAGTACAATGAGTTGCATACAATATTTTTTCCACGTTCATGCAAAAACTAAAAAATGTTTTATTTAGATGACACTAAGTCTAGGAAAATATGACGTCGATTTCAACGTTTATGTTTGTCATGATGACAAAACGCTGTAGTAGAATGACAGATGAATGCAATAAATATTTTATTGCACTAGTGCAATAAAGAACCACTTTTTCCACTAAATATATAAAGTTTTGTTTTTTGGATGAACGTAGAAAAATGCAATTTTTAACACTCCCTTTAAGGCACCAGTGCCTTAAAATGATTACTTTAAAGCACTAGTGTCTTAAAGTAAATGTCAAATTGTGACAGTAAATATGCAATACCTACGCAATTATGTTCTAGAAGGTCAAACTCTTTTTCGTTGTGGAACATAAAACAAACGTCAAAATAATTTGTCATGTTTTCAAAACTTAATTAATTAAACAATATACATTTTAAGTAATATAACATTTCAATACAGAACAGTAACTGTTATAAACAAGACGATTACTATTTATTTTGCACTACCATGTAAATTGAAAGTACCGATATTGCAGTGAGTTAAATTTATGCCAGATCCAGTGCTGTCAGCACAACGTTATAGTTTATACTTTGTGACTGTCACTTATCGTAGCTTTTATAGTTCTGAGTGTACAATGAGACTTGTGCTGCAATTGTTTAAATTTACTGCACACGTTGTATTATAGGCAACTTCCGTAGGCTCTGCTGAAGATGGTAACAATTTATTTGGGATTGAAATTTAATTTTGTATACAATTTGTCTTCGCTATATTAGAATAGAACGCCATCCCCCATGTCGTTTAATGGTGGCAATATGGGCCCCTATGTTGGCTAACATAGTAACGGA
The DNA here is from genome assembly GCA_037114965.1 of Monochamus alternatus. Classification (NCBI taxonomy): domain Eukaryota; kingdom Metazoa; phylum Arthropoda; class Insecta; order Coleoptera; family Cerambycidae; genus Monochamus; species Monochamus alternatus. The sequence goes on along the minus strand of CM073426.1, from coordinate 2,669,723 downwards.
AAAAAAGGTTTAAAGCAGTGCCCTGTATAAGTTTCCGGATGAGGCAAATTGCGATAACTTGCTATTTATTTTGGCACATTTCTTATTTTGTTGACAACCACTTGGCTAACATATTTTTCCCTGACATATTTCACAAAAAATAGATAAAGCACAGTATTTGCGGTATATATTCATTTGGTCCGGACTTGAAATCACAAAACATCTCGGAGTATGAGTTTTGGAACTGGGATTTTTTTAAGGATAATTGTCTTCTATATCTTCTATTCTCAAAGCTCCACCAACACCAATTATTAAAATGACCTGAAAAGTTCAAAATTAGTCAAATCGATCGATTTATATTAATTTGAATGACTTTTTCTAGCAGAAATCTTTCAATTCTCTTTCGTTAGAATTCTGGACGTTTTTGGACGGTACCCAACTGATTTGCTCTTCAAATATGGGATTTGGAAACTTTCTGATACTTACATTTTCTTTGGTATTCAGTGTATTTTTTAACATGGAATTTACTGATCATAAGATTTAATTTTATTAAAACACTACAACACTAAAACAGCACTTTGTACCACTCCCAATACTTCCCCTGGAAAATACTCTTCTTCACTTTCCGAGCTCATTTTGAAATAAACATTTTTTCAAACAAGTAATTTTTTTTATGTATTAGGTTGCTATCGTTCTGATAGGTCACTGCGCCTAAACCATCTTGATTCAAACACGGTTCAAACGATTTCAAATATAAATTAAATTGTTGTATATAACACAATCTTATTTTATTGCAGTTTTTGAAAACATATTGTTTGTATCTCAAGCGCGAAATGCTTTTGCGTTCTCAAATGGAATGGATAACTTCCATTCTTGAACGCAAAAACATTGAGTAACAACTGTAAATTATTTATTACTCAATGGTAAAAGTACCATTTCGCGTTTTAGATACAAAAATAACTATATTCTGATGTTTTTATTTAAAAATATGGAAAGAAGACATTTTTGATTCATGTTTCTAGAATTTCTTCATATTGGCATGCACACTATTTTCTTTATAGATGAAGATATGGTCGTTTCTACTAGCTACTATTCAAACTATTTACTGTTTGTGGTATCCATACTACGCAGTCTTTGAAAGGTATATCCCATACGATCTCTACGTATTTGGAATAGCTGCTGATACCGTTTACTTTTTGGATGTACTTTTGCAATTTGTTACAGCTGTAAAATTAAAGGTATAGAAACATTTATCCCCGTAGGTATCGTTGAACTTAGTTGTCGTTTTTGTAGAATAAAATAGCAGCAAAACTGATGGAAATAATCGATATTAAACTGGCATACTGGACCTTCTACTGTGACGTCTTCTCTTTATTTCCAATTGGTAAGCATCGTATCTGTTGAAATTCATTCATATCAGTGAATTTTAGAGGTTTGGGCGTACATTATTGAAAGACCCACGGACAGAGAAAGAATTTATGACTTGTTGAGACTCAATCGCTTATTAAGAATATGGAGGATTAGATATTTGTTCGAATTACTAGAAAATGGAAACAATTATGTACGTATCTGTAATATATCTTAATAAAATCATTACTAAAACGTTGTTTATTATGTAGATCGTTGCAATATTGAAATATACTACGTACTCAGTCATTTTCACATACTTTATATCGTGTTTGTTATACTTAAATGCATGTCCTAACTTGATTTGTCAGGAAGAAAGCTGGTACCACGTGAGTATGACAACTTAAACAATCATCCGCGTACTTTCGCTTTTCTATTTTGCAGCAAAAAATAATCAAGGATTTACAAATGTCTAAAGACATAGAATATGGCGAGTTTACACTACCAAAATCCTTATATTTTGCTGTTATGTCTGTATGCCATACGGGACTGGGAGACGTCCTGCCAAAATCTGGAAGCGACATCGTAATAGTTGCTTTTATTATACTGATATCTGTGACTCTAAAAACTTATTGTATGTCCCAAATAATGTCTTTTATGTTTTTGAAGGATTTTTGTGCAAAAACATATGAACTATTATTCTATTTAAAAGCGTAAGTATTATACAGGTTACTTTTGCTGCAGATGATCAAATCACGTGAGAATAATTTTAACCGTCTCTTAGAAGTAGTCTGATGTGTCTATATTTTTCATATCATTTTGTAGGTCTCTTAACCATTTCCAGCTGCCAAAACAAATAAAAAGAAGACTGACAAGATACGTAACATCTACTAGATACTTTCCCGAGAAACATGTTTCCAGATTTATTAAAAACAGTATTTCTGACCTATTACAGGATGAGATCGAATTGTCAAAGCTTCAGAACAGTCTTTCGAATCTACCTTTCTTAAAAATGGCTGATCCTTACTTTATAGCGGTACTTTTCCAAGTTAGGACAATTTTATAACATTTTGTCTCAATCAAATTATGTTTAGATGTTGGAAAAAGAAGCTAAGGTACTGTTTTTACCAGAAAATGAAATACTGTACAACTTTGGCGATCGAACAAGGAATATGTACGTTTTGCAGCAAGGTTACTGCAATCTGTATACCGCAGACCAATTGGAACAAACTGTAGGACCTGGAGCCCAGATTGGAGTCATAGAAATGTTCTCTGGAAATTGCAAAGGGCATACAGTAATAGCAGTCACCGATTGCTTTATAGTGTTTTTGGAATACCGTTCCTTTTCAAACATACTGCAGTTGTTCCCGACAGAATACCATGTTTTGAAAGATGTTTTACAGAGCCAGTGGTTTCTCAGAATGGCGAAGAGAGCAGAACACAAGACTAACAATGTGAACTTTGGTGTATTGCATAGAAAATTGCAGACGTACCAAACCAAGTACGCATCCTTCATAATCTTTGTTAATATTATTTTTCTTTCAGTAAGGCTCTTATAAGAACTAGTTGGAAGAAACTCTGGGAAACATACAGATTGAAGCTAGGAGTGTTTTGGATGCTAGGGTTTTTGCTTGCGCCCTTTACGATTCATCCTGAATGTATTTTTATGAAAGTTTGGTGTACAATTCGCTGCTTGCTGATTATTGCTTTCGGACTAGTATTACCATTGATCACAATGCTACCACCCTTTGTTGATTCACTGTATTGGTTGATTTTTATTTGTCAATGCTCTTTATTCATAGACATGTACATTCTTCTTCACACAGCCTACTATAATGATACGGGACAGTTAGAAACGCGTCCGCTCTATACAGCTTGGTAAACTGTGTCAATTTCTACATCAAAATAAATACATTTTGTAATTATTTATATTTACAGGCACTATATTACTCACAGCTTTGCTTTGGACTTATTAGCTGCGTTGCCAGTGGCTCAGATCTCTTTGGTTTTTGATCCATCTTCTTCTAAGCATTATAATGACGTAATCCACGTATTGGCGCCTCATTATCGTCACTGCAAATGGAGACTTTTGGGTCTAGTCCAGTTACACAGAGTATTCAGTTACTTGAGTTATTTGAAAACAGTTTGTTGGAAGTCACATATACCTATTGAAGTTATAAAAATAATTGGAATGGTAGCTTTGCTTATAAATGTTTTGGCAAGTTTGATGTTGTCTGTTACATGTGGCTACGAATTTGATCAAACTTATGCTACAAATAAGCACAGTAAAGCTTTTTATGATTCTGTCGATAACGCGACATACTATGGAGTTGCAATATGTCAAAACGGCTTTTGGTTGAACAACCCTATGTTTAGTAAAATATCAGGTACAAAATAATAGAAATTTCTACTAAAAAGATCAAAGACAGTGATGAATGTTTATTTCAGAACCTTCTGGATTATATTTAGTAGCTACGTATAGCGTCGTTAACTTTATGACCGATACTGGCCTTGGAGATATTACTGGACAAACATGGCTTCCTATGATTGGAGTTGTAGTAACAATTTTTATCGGTTTTGCTTTGTTTTTGTTCATATGTGCTCTTGTGGTAACTAAAATGCTGCAAAAAGATACTGCGAGTATGAATTTTCGTAAGAAGGTTGAACAATTGGAACTATTTTTAAAAAATAATTCTGTACCTATAGATCTACGGAAGAAGGTAGTAGGATTAATGAGTTGGCTTGAAATTATTTTTATTTTTTGTAGGTAGATGATCACTTAAAGTTCATATGGCAACGAACAAATGGTCTGAATTATTCCACAATAATTCGCGATTTTGAGTTTAACTCGACTTTAACTGATGACGTGATTTTGACTCAGTATCACAGTTGTCTTAAGTATTGTGCATTATTTAAAAACTTGGATATTAGCAGCTTAAGACTGATAGTAAAATATATGAAGACATGCCATTATAAAAAAGGTAAGTATATATCTTGCTGCATACTAGAATTATGGGGCGGTTTTATTCAATCCAAAATATAATTTACTTTAATGAACAAAATATGCGAACTAATAAATAAAATAAATGAACGAATCAAAAATATACTGTCATAATCAGTCGGTGGTCGAGCAGTTTAATCGTCAATACTTGAATCGTGTGTGCCAACTGTTCGGGTCCAAATCTCATCTAAAAAAAATTGAAAAGGAATAATTTACCAAGCTAATTTTAAAGAACGATATATATTATTAACGTGCTAAACTGAACAGTGACGAGCCAATAAAGAGATACAAACGCTGAATCGTCGATTTTTTTATGTCTTCACTTAAAACACAAAACATCCATAGATTTATTCCTTGAAGGCTACGAACTTGTGCATTGTCCTGATAGATTCTTATTGGTTTCTCTTTCAGGAGATGTAATAACTGATTGCAAAGAGGTTATTGGCAACATATTTATCGTAGCATCTGGCGAAGTACAGATTTTCAATAAGAATCACTATTGCCTTGACACTTTGGGAATTGGTACTGCTTTTGGTAACATCCACCAGAGCATTCACAGCTGTAGCCGAATTTATGTGAAAGCTAGAAAAAACGTGGAACTGTGTGTAATAGCCACAGAAGAGCTTCTCGATATTATCAAGAGCTGTCCAAATGTTTTTCAGCGGATCAAGGAAATGTTAACGCAAGGATTAGAATATATCGGACCTTATAATTTAACTGCTTCGGAAGAAGGTATGACAAAGTATTGTTTGCATTTAGTAAATAAAGGGTATTTCAGTAAGTGCCTACTTTGAATTGAAATAAAACAAAATGTCTAAATGATGTTATATTTCTTTTTTATTTGTAAGTACAGTTGTTCATAATAAACCTTATAGCATTGTTCAAGAAATCTAAAGTAGTTTGAGATGCAAAGACGCTGTGCAGAGTATGAGGTAGGAGAAATGAAATTGATGGCAGCACTTGCAGTTGACACAATTGCATTCAAGTATACTGTCACTGTATCAGTAGTAGGATGTCAGGTCATATTATTATCTGTGTCACAAAATATAAAGTAGATTATACTTTGTGATTGTTAAGAAACTTATAATATACCCCTTGTCAAATACAAAGACTAAGAAGACGAGAATCTTTAGCGACCATATTACTATATTGGAAGACCCTTTACTATGTATGTATATATCAACAAAGAGGATGTTAGAGAGATGGGTTACAGCTGGATATATATTTTAATTATTTTTAATTAAAAACCTTTTGTCGTACATACGAATATTAAATTTATTATTAACATATTTACAATGGATAGTGTGTCAAGTTAAATTTAAAACAATTAAGTCTCTAGTTAGAAAGGTTACTATCAAACCAAACTATCCTTCTTGATCTCTCTAAGATCTAAGCGATAGACTTGCTGGCTGTTCCCATTGTTTCAATAGGTAGTATAATTCTGATGTACGCAGCATTTTTCGAATGTATATAAATACTATTGAAACTGTACTAATGTCAGCCAGTCCATGGCCAAGGAACGGCGGTCAGCCGTTGGCTGCCTCTGATCTCTAGAAGAGATTCTTCCCAGCTCAAAGGTCTCATTATTGTAAGTATGGTTATTGTTATGTTTGTTTAATAAATTTATATTTGTATTAAAAGGTTGAGTTTCTTTATCTCTCGGAGGAGCCAAGCGAGTACCCCAAGAATATAAGAGGGTATTATTTTTATATGTTTAAAGGTTGGTGGAGGACTATTTATGGCATTTGGGGAAAGCACCAGACTTTCCACTGCAATAGAGTCGCACACCTTCTGTGACAATATAGCAGTATTAAAGCGACTATTACAATGTGCTAATAAAAAACTTGGCGCTCAATGTGGGGCACATAGAAGGGACATCATTTTATAGTTAAAACATTTAATGTTCTCATTGCACATTGCTGTTTTCTGTGATTATTTTAAATTTTCTGTTTCAGGTGATAAGCGACTCGACTTTTGGGATGAAATGGAATCTGATGATGATGATGATGATCTACCGCCCAAAAGAAAATCGTCTTTGAGCTTGATAAATTCCCTAGTTGTATTAAAACCTCATCATTTCATATTTAAAGTAATAATACGATCACAATTATATTACTTTATTATCATTTTTTTTTATTTTAGGCTATCGCCTTCCTAACTGTTATAGCAAGCTGTGTTAATGCAATTTTTATACCCTATGTTTTCGTTACTCAAGACCGGCATTACATCTGCTTTCTGTACTTAATTTTCGAACCGATATTCTACGTTAGGATTTATATGAAACTCCGACAGGCATATTACAATGTTTACGGAAATTTCGTTAAATCTAAAAGAAAAATCATTCAACGTTATTTTAATATTCCCGTTCAAGTACTGTGGGACGCCATATCAAATTTTCCTTTAGCATTAGCTTGCTTCGTCAGAGAGGAACGGTTTTTCCTTTACACGTGCTTGAGGATGTTACATCTGCTCAGAATTTACTACATCTTAGAATATTTCAAAGTTGTAAGTAACCTATTTTGCGACGTTTTTAAAATGTTGGGACGATACATCAATTTGTAGCGTTTTCAGTTTCAATCCAATAATATTTCACTAATTTACAAATTCATAAATGTTATTAGAAATAATTTTTTAGCAAGAACAAAAATTTAAATTAAAAATATGGCTACCAATACTGAAATTGGGTTTGATATATGTCATATTAATTCATCTATTTTCTTGCTTTTGGTTGATGATGGCCTGTCCTTTTGATCACTGCCTTTCAGAAACATGGACTTCTCAAAGCAAGTAGGTAGCAAACACCACTTTTAATGTTTTATGTTATAATTAATAAATACTGTGTAATTTTTTAACTCATAACTCGATTGTAATTTGTCTTGCTATAGATATATGATGAATAAGCCCCCAATTTTCAAAATATTGTTGTCGTATTACTACGTAATATCTACAGTTACAACTACAGGAGTCGGAGACATTTTACCCCAAAATATATATGATATGATTGTCACTTCTGTGTTTATGTTAGTTGGAAAACTAATGATCATCATTTTTATTGGTAAGAAATTAGTACTGGAAACAGTAGTTTAGTTTTGTGATAAATTTACGATTTTTTAAGGTACTATATTGCGATTTATGTATTTTTCAAATTTTGATCTTGTAAGATTTGAATACAAAGTAACGTTGTTAAGAAAATATCTCCAGAATCAGAACATTTCAGGTAATGCTGTTCTTGAAATGATTGTAAAAGTTTCTATATTTATTATATTTGTTTCAGATTATCAATTGAGAAAAATTTGGTTGTATATGCAAAATCTATGGAAATACGGCAAAGGAAACAATTTTCCGAAGCTACTGCATGAACTTCCATATTTTTTGACTTGTGACATCATGATGTGTCTTTATGGTCATCACCTGCATCAAAATGTTCTTTTCAAAGTATGTCAAAGGTTACATTTAGTTTGCTATCATTTTATGGTCTACGAATAATGTTTCATTTAGATAAAGGACTAGAATTTATTATTTTGTCAGTGAAAAATATCAAATGTTGTGCCATTATCAGTAATTACAAAAAATGGTATTAATCAATAAATCTGTTTCAGAATACTGATGAAGTCTTGTTGAGGCAAATATGTTCAAAATTTCAACGCCAGTTGTTCTTTCACCGCGACTGCATCATCAAATCCGGTGACATCAACTCCAGCATGCACTTTGTTCAAAGTGGAAACGTGTCTGTTCTGACTGAACATGGAGACCTCTCAGAAACTGAACACGTCGTTCTCCAACCCAACGATATGTTTGGGATTTCCCAAGGTTTCGGAGAAGACACGCCGCATCACTTTACTTACAGAGCAGCGACTGACCTTGTGGAGGTCCTTACTTTACCCTTCCAGTCCTGGGCGTTTCTACTGCCATACTTTTCTAAAGATAAGGCTGTTATTTTTGCGAGAATGCAAAAAGAATCCGGTAAGGTATAATAATTTATTGTAAAAATATAAAGTTTTGTACATAAGTTAAAAATAAATTGTAAAGGAAGGGTCTGCATCGAATATCATTCAGTCAGTCGGTTGATTCTTGGAATATTTAGAGGGTGGCGTTGAAATTTGGAGGCTTTTGACAGTCTTGGTGGATGCCAGTAGTGTATTCTTCTTTGATTGTTCTGCTTTCGAATTTTTAGATTTTCCCGACTCTTGACTGCAGATACTCGAGCTTTTTGATTTTACTGATTTCTGGTCGTCATCCTTCGATTGTTCCAATTCTATAGGCGTAATCGAAGTTTTGGACTTTACTGGTATCTGATTGCTACATATCGAATTCCTCTTTGCCTCATCGCCGGCACCCTTTTCGCTGCAAGACGATTTGGAAGACTTGACGGAACACTTGCACCAATCTTCATCTTTGCTTCTCTTGGACTCGGCGCTACTCTTATTGCTTCTGTAAGAAGGCAGGTCGTGGATATCTTCTTCTTTGTTAGGAGGCGATTTCGGGACGGGGACTTCTGCAGCTTTTTCCTCTTTAGTTTCCTTTACTGGATCGTGCGGGGCCTCCCATACGAACACGCCTCCGGAAGCGTCGCAGGTAACGATGTATTTACCGTTAGCACTAAAGCGAGTACAGGTTATTACTGCTGCGTGTCCGATGCCAATGTGGGTTGTTATGCCTAGAAGAGAGAATTAAGCAGTTGTTCTTAAAGACGAAATCCATTACTACCGATAATGTAAGACATTTTCTAAAAGTGATGCTTATAGGTTGGATAGAACCAATCCGATTTATATGAAGGTAAGTCAGGATCCTCAATTCTTCTGATAAACACAACCTGGCATTACTATAAACTTACTTTTAATTATATTTGTACGAAATGGAAAATGGACTGTATAATTATACCTTCACCACACATTTTTAAAATAAATCAAAAAACAAATAAACATAACGAAAATTTGAGGTTATGGGACACTGAGGACTGAGAAACGAAACTAATCTTAAGTGATTCTTAGAAAAATATTTATAAAGACTCACATTTGTTGTGCCATTGTTATTATTTCATTAACTTAAATCAGGTTATATCAACATTAAAATTACTTGGTTAAGCGAGGGTCTTTAGGGAGGATCAAACATTTCTAGTTTTGATTTCTGAAAAACAAGAACCAAATGGTGGTGGCTGCTGGTATTTAAGGTGTTTTTTCGTGAATAGAATATTTCAAAACTGGTTTGAAATACTTTGAAAATAACGTCATAATTTCACAGCACAAGAAAATGTGCATTAAACCATTTTGAACTGTCAAGACAAGAAACAATCTATTGTCTGAAGCTATTTATTTGTGGATCAGTCAAGGGTTATTTTTGAAACTATAAAATAACCCTTGACATCCGTTTGGCGCAAGGGCTTATTTAACTAATCCTTATTTTTTCAGAAGTATGGCAAAAACCCAATAAAACTAAAGAAAAACAATTTATCCTAACCGCACTTTGTGTTTCCTTGTCGTTTTGTTACTGTGTTTGTGTAGTTTCTTAATAAATTAATGAAATAAAATAGTAAAAATTTATGAAGTAGTGTGAAGAAAAAAAAACAATATAAATGGCATGTTGTCAAATTTTTACATGCGAGTACACATATTAGTTTCGAAAACAGAGATTTTGTTTCGAATTGGTTTGAACCAATTCATGAGTCAATCGCAACAATACATTGTTTTGAAACTGTTTAAAATCATGGTCTATAAACTATACGGTCGGGGTCATCGGGGTCAGGTGACGTTACAAAATTAAGTAAATAAAGACAAAATAGTCCTAAGTTTTCATTGGCTTGCTGATGTCCCCATGTCACCGACCGTGTAGTTAATAACCAGTGGTTTAAAATCAAGTTAAGAAAACTGCGAGAAAACACATTAGATATTCGCAGCTGCCGCCATGTTGGTTCCTGTTTGTGGGCAATCAGAAATCGAGGATGTCAATTAAATTTTGCGGTGATAATAAAGAACCACAGTGGTTACTACGGCAAATACCCGATCTTTACAGAGCATTATAAGCCTCTATCCTGGAATGACATCATGAGAGAAACGTTGAGGCCTTAGACAACGCTTAACTCCTGACCATAAGATAAAAAACAATGGGAAATGGTTGAATCACTTATACTTTATTAAAAGTCAAGGTACGAACCTTCTTGGTACCTCCACAGCTTGACTAACTGGTCGTTGCCCCCACTCACGAATTTTTCCCCATCCGGACAAATATCAACAGTATTTATAGTAGCAGAAGGTGACCCTTCCAACTCCCTCACTAGACTACCATCGAGCACTTCCCAATACGCTATTTTCCTGTCAGAACCACCTGTTAGAAACAAGGTCATCATCAGTACACTTAAACGTCGACTCAGTGAAGTCACGTACCTGTAAGTATCTGCACCCCAGTAGGATAGTACCTTACGCACATGAACAGCGTATTGGCGAACAGGATCTGCCTTCGGTACTGCTTTTCCAGGTCCCAAATAATGCAGGTGCCGTCCGTGCTCGCACTGGCAGCTTCGTTGTCAAACTTGTTGATGTCGATGGCCGAGACGGGACCTTTGTGCTCCTTCAGAGTGCAGATCAACTGCTGGCGGTAGGGGGACACCTCCCACAGCCTCACCTGACCCTCACAACCGCCGCTAACGAGTTTCCTACCGTGAGACGTGGTGGTCAGCGCCGAGACGCCCTTGTTGTGAGCGTTGTAGATGGCGTAGATGAGACGTCCGGTTAATGGCGTGAAAGAGCGGATCACCCCGTCGTTCCAGGCGGTCAGGATGGACTTGCCGTTGTGGGAGAACACCACGCTGGAGCAGCTGAAGTTGGGTACGCGGATACGGAGAAGCTCCTGCATGGTGCTCATAGACCAGACACGAACGTCGTGCTTGCCTGCCGTCGCGAAGACCTCCGAGAAATTCCTGAAGTAGGCGGATAAGTAATAAACTAAGTCACAATTAATACAAAGCAAATAATGACTTTTCGTGCTGTTCACAGCTGCACAACGCTAATCAAAGGTAGCTTGTATATCTCTAATTACCGGCCAATTACAATTATTTCGAGTTTGGCTAAAGCTTTTAAAAATGTAATCCACTTCTCTCTCTATAATTACGTCAGTAATATTATTAGGGCTTGACAACACAGTTTTATGAAAGTTAGATCCACTAATTTGCTTTCTGTTATTCAATATATGTCAGAAACCCTTGATAATCAAAGTCAGGTGGAAGTAATTTATACTGACATGACGAAAGCATTTGATCGTCTCCACCATGAAATTCTTCTTGAAAAACTTGATCGCATAGGTGTTTCTGGTAAATTATGTCAACTTTTTAAGTCTTATCTTTACAACAGACTACAATTTGTCTAATGCCAGGGATTTAAGTCGACACAGTTTACTGCATTATCTGGGGTTCCTCAAGGTTCAATTTTGGGTCCTTTGTTATTTAACATTTATGTTTATATGTTCTTGTCTTGATATTAAGTAGTTATTATATGCGGATGACATGAATATATATTTGTCAGTATCTACGGTTACACATTGTGAATTTTTCTAGGATAACCTAGAACGAATTAGTGACTGTTGCAACTCGAATCATCTTAACTTAAACATTAAAAAGTGTAATATTTTGTCCTTTTCTCGTAAACAAAGTACATTAGTCTTTCTTTATAACATTAATGGCACTCCTCTTCTTAGACCCAAAACAATTAGAGATCTAGGGAGATCTAGGAGTTACTTTTGGCCATGGACTCTCATTAATCATCATATTCACGCTGCCGTTGCAGCACAAAAATATGGATTTTATTATACGCAATTCGAGAGAATTTCAGTCAAGAGATGCATCAATTACTTTGTCTTTGTTTTTCTTTAATACGTTCAAAATTAGAATACTGTTCCTCAGTTTGGCATCATATGTATGATAATCAAAAGTATGTCCTTGCAAGGCTTATTGACCTGTTTGATACCTCGGCTTCCAGCTTTTTTATTTGTTGTTTGCTTTTTAATCTGTAAAAGTATACAACTAACATAATAAGTTTCAACATCCAATACTTACTAAGTTAAATCATTAAGAGAGGTTGAAACGTATTTTGTATTTAAATGCAGACAGTAATTAAAAAACCCTCGTGCTGGCAACAAAAAACAGACCGAGACATACCTATATAGGTCAATAACCTTGTTTTTTAATGCCTACTAAATGACAAGCGCTACAGAGCTGCAGAACCGCTAAATAATAATAGAAACAAACAATAATTAAATTTGCATTTTTATAAACACCTAGTGTAATCGATATGAAATCATGAGAATTTTATAATAAATGCTCAACCGCAGTAATTTCAAATTCCCGTTTAATACATTTGATATATAGTGCCCGTTTAATATGTTGCCGGCGGAATAAGTCGTACATTGTTCGGGTCCGTTTTCCTATGCAGGCGTACCCGCCGTCGACTGCATTTGATGCACACGGCCCGACTTCTTTCTCTTCTTCATCCACATTTCACATTAATCAGTTACATTTTCACGATTTTGCGTGGTAGAGGTTGGTGAATTTCATGTGTCGCTAGTGTGGTTTATAATTATTAATTAAATTTACTAAAATAAAAATGTAATTCAAGTAAAGTGAAGTAGTGAAAAACGCTTAATGAATACCGTACATTTTTTAAAGGTATCTGAAAAAATATACAAAATTCATACATTTTATATTGCAAACAAGAAGTTTCAGTACCGAACAAGCTGTTATTATACAGTATGCGCCAAAAGTATGGAATAAATTCAATAAAAACGAAACAATTATTTTTTTGGGAAAAATCCTCGAACAGGTCGATTTTTAATTTAAAAAATACATATTTTAGCGTAAAATGTGATTTTCAAATGTCATTTGTTTTCGAGTAATGACGTCATCGATTTTTTTTTAAATGACAATACCATATTTTTTTCCTTGATTCTGAAAGATCGTTTAATTCTCTATCAGACAGTACTAAAATTTTGCCCTTTTACGCAGTTTTCGAGTAAATGACGACTGAATGTTAGAAAACGTAAATCAATTAAAATAAAGCAAAAACGTTATCAAGTTTAGTTTTTCGCCAGATCTTACACCTCTTGACTATTTTTTATGGGGAAACTTGAAGTCAAAAGTGTACATTAATAAACCACGTAATTTAGAAGAACTTCAAAATCGCATTCGGGACGAAATACGCAGAGTTACCCCAGAAATCATTCATAATGTGCAAGAAGAATTTCTTCACAGACTTGCGCATTGTCAAGAAGTTGGTGGATGGCAATTCGAACATTTCATTTAAGTATAAAATTTAATCAATTAAATTTTATTTTACATACCTCAGAATTGTTACTTTTTTATGGATAAAATTTACGTTTTCTAACATTCAATCGTCATTTACTCGAAAACTTTCCTATGTAAGAGGGCAAAATTTTAGTACTGTCTGATAGAGAATTAAACGATCTTTCAGAATCAAGGAAAAAAATATGGTGTTGCCATTTAAGAAAAAATCGATGACGTCATTACTCGAAAACAAATGACATTTGAAAATCGCATTTTACGCTAAAATATGTATTTTTTAAATTAAAAATCGACCTGTTCGAGGATTTTTCCCAAAAAATAATTGTTTCGTTTTTATTGAATTTATTCCATACTTTTGGCGCATACTGTATGTATCTGATCCTGAATGGCAACGCTACTGAACTTCTATATAGCTTCAATACTCGTACGCGTCATCAGAAAATTTATAGCGGGTGATTTGTTTACCTTGTGAAAGGTCGAGTAAATTTTTTTTTCGATTTTCTGTCTTTATTAGGCTTTCCAAATACGTGGTTAAAATTAATGATATTATGACTGAATCACCCTGTATGCTTGCATCAATAAAAAACCTGTAGTCGCATCGACTGACAAAAACGTTCGGTTTGAAGTGACTGCTAGAGTATTTTCATTTGTCTTTCTTTCTTCAAAGATTCTGCCCTAGTAAGTAACTCTACACGGAAAATTATTATTTGCTTTGTATCGATCATAAATCGGGATCAAGTTATGCCCGCGCCAAAGGCTTCCCGGTAACGCTCCGACCCTAAATAATAACAGACTTTTAATTTTTCTTACTGAGGAAATGCGACATCGTATATGGCCGAAGTGTGACAAGTCACCACCAGCTCTCCCCTGAAGTCATCCATTCTGATCACGTATATCTCCGAATTGGCGGTAGCGGCCAAGATCTTGGTCTCCTGCTCCATGAGTTGGATGGAGGTTATCGACGAATTGACGTTGGTCGTCTTCAGGACCCTAAGGGCCGGCACGGACGGCATTTTGATGTTGACATCGGTTGCGGGTCGGACAGCTGCTTCCTCGACCATCTCCAAGGTGCCGTCGCCCGCCCCAATTATGAGATTGCCATTGAAAAGGAGCCTTATAGATCGTACACCTGGGAAGGGCATCACTATCAAAATCTAAAAGCTCCCACCTCGAAATGTGTAGCTCCATTTATACTCAGCGACATTAGAAGTGTTACATTCAGAATGAAGAACTGGATTTTTTGGCTATATGGTATTCTAACAATAACAGTGAAACGATCAACATTTGCAAGAAATTTTATTGCCATGTAACCTAAAAATAAAAATAATAATGTGTCTGGCGAGCCCGTAGCTGAGGCCACTCCTGTACCCGTCTGGGCATCGACAAAGTTAGATGGTAGATGTCTGCTTGTGGCACCTCGTTCTATGCAAGTTGGACTTCATGGATGAACTGTGCCAGAGTCTGTGGTGGACGGCTCAAAGTGGTCAATCTCCTCGCAATCATATCTCACACATGTTCGATGGGGTTCAAATCAGGCGAACGGGGTGGCCAAGGTAAAACATTAACGCCAGCTTCTTAGAGAAAGTCCATAGTTTGACGAGTAATATGGGGGCATGCGTTGCCTTGCTGAAAAAGGACGTTCGGTGGTTTGTAGGACATCATCAACATAACGTGCAGCTGTCATACTGCCTCGAATAAACAAAAGTGGTGATCGACTACCGTAGACAATAATAGTCCTCATAATGCCGTGTTCAGCATTATGCCTTTCTGCCATCCAATGTTGACGTTCTCTGCATCAGTTCTAACGCTGATGACGGCAGTCAAAGGATATGATGATAATTTTGTGTAACTAAAATTGTCCGACCGACCGACCCTCATAAACAGCTTTCTTCACAATTCTATTATTGCAAGAACTATCAAAGATAAAATGTGCATATTGTTATCAAGGCATGCTTTGATTATAGTAATTCTGTTGAAAAAAAAAAAATGAAGTTCCAGAAATCCTTTCTTCTATGTGTAACACTTCTAATGTATTTGAGTATATCTATGGTTTACTTAAAACTTAACCTGCTTGGTAGAGATCGACGCACCCACGTGGCAGCTTCTTCTTAGTTATGCGTGCGAGGCAACCTACAACAGCTGGTTGTTTGACGGTATCCAGGACTTCGGAGTCGTGATGGTAATATAACCTCACTTTTAGGACATCTCCAGTTGTGGTTCCGCAGTAGCAGAACTACAAGAACAGTGCATGGTGTAATTAAAACACACATAGTTTACCAAATTTACAGGGTATAGGTGTGGCGAGTTGTAGAAAATGGCTCGGTATCGTTAATCTACATAAAATTTACATCAGCTGTTGTGAAGATTGTTTAGTTGTCCTTAAAAATAATCTCTTTAACTTTAAGTCTTCAAAATTACTAAGTTTTAAAGCAGATAAGCCAATACGATTTTAAAAAAATGAGGACATCTCGGAACTATTAGGTTTAGACAATGAATTTTGATGAAAACCCTACTGAAATAAACAGTGGATAGTGGAATCCAGAAAAGCAGTAAAAATTATATAGGTATACGGTACTATTTCAACTAAAGAAGTTAACAGATACTTCCTGCAAAACGGGAAGTGCCATGACCTTGAAATTATTTCCATTAAAAAGTTTTGAAGCAACAATGTAGATAGCTAAATTTTCAAGAAACAACGAATACTTCTTCCTGTATGATATTAAAAATAGATATTTCAAATGACTTACTTCGTCTCTCTCATTAATATCCAAACACACCACATTCCTCCTTAGCTTGGGCATAGAAACGTCGACGCTTTTCAAATTTCTCGCCTCCTGGTTGATCTTCCACAAAGCTATGTGACTGTCGCCAGCGGTCAAGAAGCAGGCGCCTCTCCTAGTCATCGCTTGAATGCAGGTGGCGTCTCCTTGGACTCCTCGAGACACTTGGGAACCACAGAGTACCTAAAATAATTATTAGAATGCTCCCAAATCGTAAATCAGAAATGTTGAAGCAACCCGTCGTACTATATGTCCAACAAATCATTGGTCCCTCGTAAGTAGGCAATTCTCGTTACGAGGACAAATCGATAAGATATTTTGATAAAATACGTTAGTGACTTTTTACAGATTTGTACCTGGCCTTTATGCATATCCCAAACCACCGCAGTGCCACAATCTCGGCCTCCTAGACTTATCACATAGTGTTCATCTTTGGAGAAAGTCACAGCTTCAACTCTGACCTTGTGGTGCTCGTGTTGGGCTAGTAATTCCCGTTTTTCAAAGTCCCATATTATCACTCTTGCCTAAAATCAAATATATGAAACAAAATTACAATTTTACAACGGAGGAAATCTTTTCTTTCAAATTTATTAATGTTGATTCTCTTCATCATATACAGGGTGATTAAGTCATAAAGTCATAAATTTTAAGAGGAGATAGGGAAAAATGAGTATAATACGCGATTTAAAAAAGTTTAAATGCATATTTGCGCCGAAAGAAAATATTTTCATACCATTATTTAAATTCCCTTTTCAGACTGTCAGTGACCGTTGGCGACAATTTAACTCGGTGTCGGCCTGACGCGACGTTGCCAAATTTAAATATTTTCCTATAGTACCTACTTATTGCAAATAATGCTATAAATTGTTTTTTAAAAGTATGCAATTATCGAAATTACAAAACTCCAATGGAGCAAAATAAACCATTCACTTTCATTATATAAATACTAAAATAAAATCCAATACTAAGCAGGTTAAATTATTAAGAGAGATTGAAACGTTTTTTGTATTTAAATACAGCTGGAGACGGAGCTGGTCAAACATTTCTGACCGTTCAAAACCAGTTCTCAACGAAGCTTGGAACAGACCTAAACTCAATGACGAGCGCTGCAGAACTGCTAAATAATAACAGAAACAAACAATAATTAAATTTGCATTTTCATAAATACCCTGTGTAATTAATAGGAAATCATGGGAATTTTATAATAAATGCCAACCGCAGTAATCACTGCCGTAATGAATTTTACGTCAGAACTTGATAAAACGCTTAATAAACACCTTAAATAATAAAAATGCAACAATTTGTACAGGGTGTCCTGAAATTAATGCACAATAGAGCAATAGTAGATTCCTGACAACAAAATAATGCGATGTAGCCAAACTTATCTCAGTTAAAAGTTGATGATTAAAAAAATACAGGGTGTCAAAGCTAAAATGTTTGCATTCGTTCTGCAACAAATAACGAAGTACCAGATGTTGGCTCTGATATTTTAAGTGTCAGATGTATTTCAAATCTAATCAGCTACTGAAATTAATCTCTCGGTTTATTCTTCTTGCTCAATTACTTAGTTACTTTAGATCTTACTTTATTTGTTGTCGTTATTGTTGTGTTTGTTTTTGTTCCTCATGTTTTATTATTTCATCATGGATACGTATACATATTCCGAACAAGTAGATTGCTTTTGGTTTATGGATTTTGTCAAGGCCTCAAAAGTGTTAGGGTCTAGATAGACGGATTTCCTCATCGACGAGTGCCAAATAATCAAAATTTTGCCAACATCGAAAGGCGACTTCGCGAATTCGGTTACTACATTCGTACCACATTCAATCGGTACATGAATTGCTACCCTGAAAAACGTTTAGCATTTTGTAATTTTATACAAGATCAAAGAGCCCATGATGTCAACTTTAGCAAAAACGTTTTATTTACAGATGAAGCACGGTTCGCTAGGCAGGAATTATTAATGACCATAACAAACACGTTTATGCTGATGAAAATCCACACTGTACTGAAATAAGACATTTTCAATATGAATTCAGAGTAAACATGTGGACGGAAATTATCGACAACTTTATTATTGCGCTTCCACATCGATTAAATGGTGTCAACTATTTAAATTTTTTACAGCAAGTATTACCTAATTTATTGGACGATTTACCGTTACTACTTCTTCGTAACATGTGGTTTATGCACGTTGCTGCACCCCCCATTTTACAACACCCGTTCGTCAGTATTTACATAATCTGCTGCTATAAAATGGCCACCTCGAGCACCATACTTAACCCCTTGCGATTATTTTTGTGGGGTGCAGTAATATCCAAAGTATATGTCTATGCAGTTAATAATGAAGAGGAATTGTTTAGGCGAATCCAAAACCAACTTCGTAAAACGGATTACTTGTTGCGTACGAGAAAACGGTGGTCACTGTGAGCATTTATTGTAAAGAGATCATAACTCTTTTTTATTTGTTATATTAATATCTTATTATCTTGTATTTATTAAATAAAATATAAATCAGTTTTGGAATTTTCTTTATTTGTTGCAGAACGAATGCTGATATTGTTGACATACGAAAAATATTTTTTCTTCCTAAACTACTCATCTATTCAAAATTCTGAAAGTATAAAAAAGTTTCTAAATAAAGTCAGCTACTAATTGAAAAAAACTGAGGATAATTGTACAGGGGCTTAATGTGCTTATAATTGCATGTTACATGATTTTTCTTATATTTCTAATGACTGCAAAAAATTTTAAATAATGTCAAAAAGTGTCGGTTAGATTTATAAATGCGTAGCCCAAAAATAGTTAAAATCGATCAAGTCATTTTCGAGATATTCGGAATAAACAAAAATTTTTCGCGAACTTTGGCGCTCTCTAGCGGCTAAACGAAGCAATTTTGGAAATAAGTAAATTGGGCTAAATCGGCTTATTTTGAACCCAGGAGCCTGTGATCTTCCGTTGTACACGTCTTTTCCGGACATTTCCAGATAACTAAAAAAAAATGCAAATATGTGCGTACATTTTGAAGATCATAACAGCGGAAACCTCTCTAATAATATTTAAAAAATTCCTACCCCCCTATTTTCGAGAGTGCTGAACACGAATCTAAAATTAGTTTTTTTGTAGGCGAGCCTAGTTTTCGAAAAAAATTTCTCTCAAAATTGTAACCTCTGTATGTATATATTACATTAGGTTAAAACTGCTATACAACGCCTCTGCCAACGTTATTTCATAACGTCACACTGTTTTGAAACGGCATTATATTGCAATTTCAACCTGCTGTCACGTATACATAGAGGTTATATTTATGAAAAAAAATTTTTTTTGAAAACTAGATGACCGAAAAAACTAATTTTAGATTCGTGTTGAGCATCCTCGAAAATAGGGGCGTAGGAATTTTTTAATTAAGATCAGAGAGATTTCCTCTGTTGTAAATAATTATCTTCGATTCTAATTTTGACGATTCTTCTAACATTTTAACTGCAAAAGGTATACCGTGATGAAGTCGTTAGGAATAATCATTTCCGACATCATCCTATTTGGAATATTCATTGCACCGAGTAAAAACTGTTTTGGTTTCAAATAAAGTGTCTTTTCTACTGAAACATTTGATCTAAGGTCGAAGCGACATCGCATTATTTTGTCGTCAGAAATCTACTATTCCTCTATGGTGCATATTAATTTCAGAACACTCTGTATTCAAGTTATATTTAATATATTTTTAAACCTGGTATAGTAACTATCCACTTACCTTAAATCCGATATGGTTAATTTGTCCGCTCGCCAGATATTTTCCAGAAACGGATACTGCCACGGAAGAAATAATATTTGTGTGTCCGGTCAAAAAATGTTGCTCCTTTGTAGTCCAGTTCTGAATGACTACCTTATTCCCAAGAGGATAAACCACGTGTTTGCCATTCGGATGAACAAGAAGTCCATTTAATGTGTTACCTACATATGTTAATTAACAACAGATGTATATATTATAGATAGATTTGAAAATTTACCATCAAATCCTATAATTCCTTTAACATTAAGTACCTCTACGTGCCCCTCTTCTAATTCTTCTTCATCGGACATTTTGTTTGGAATCGACAAAACTCAAATGACAAGAGAAATTACATTAGACTGCTGTCTGCGTTGTCATGGCAACGTATGCATATAAAGAAATTTGTTACGGTTCATGTAAGGCTTTTATTTAATAATTATTAGAGAAGTATATGTATAGTTGAAAATATTATTACATACGGATTTTGGTGTTTATTTATTAACTAAATTTAAAATATTTACACCCTGTACATACTTTATATTTAGTTTTGGATTATATATGGTGTGGATTTTATGTAAGTATTCACACAGCGCTTGCGTAGATGTTAAATTTGAAAATGCGTTGACGTTGCCATTTGACAGCAATAATAACGGTGATAACAGAATTAGTTTGAATTATATTTTAATTAAATAAAATTAATGCCACAGCTTTAACTCCCACTGAGTGTCTATTTTTTAAATAATAAAATAAAGTGGAAATATGAAGGTAGTATATCACATTTCAATTAAATATACATATTATGCTTATATTTTTATTTTCTATAGCAGGTACATAAAAGCATCGACTTTGTTATTGAAGAAAATAGACGGAAAACCTTCAAAAAATGGGTATTTAGTGACAAAGACACGTGCAATGCTGATAAGGTTTGTAATGAGTATATTTATTCAATTTTCTAGAAGATGACCACCTACCGATTTTTCAGATGGCAGAAGCTGGATTTATTTTCATAGGAAACAAAACCGAGCCAGACGCCGTGAAGTGCTTTGTATGTAACAAATCCCTGGACGGTTGGGACGCCACAGACGACCCTTGGTTAGAGCATCTAAAACATTCCCCAAAGTGTCAGTTTGCTAAACTTCAAAAACCTCAGGACAGTTTAACGTTGAAACAGTATCTCGACATTGTAAATGCTTTAACTGAAGTGACACTTAAATCATATTTTGATAAATTGGCTGATCAAATTGAAGAGAAGTTCGAAGAATACGAACAGATGTTAATGTCTAGGTTAGAGAAGTAATAAGTGTAAAATTTTTAATCGTACGTCGGAATATTTAGTTTGTTTTTATATTTATCGAGTTTGTAAGTATTGCATTTCATTTTTATGTAATTTTATTAAAGAAGTGGTGTAATACAGACTTTAAATCTTGGATTTATAAGAATAAAAAGTATTTTTATTAAACAAAGATATATAAATGAGTTGCTTACTTTCTATAATTGTAATTATATATTACAACTTATCTAATAAAATGAGCAAATACAAAAGCGAACACCATCGTTGAAATAGAAACGGCTATCAAAGCTGCTCCACTTTCTCCGATTCCTGGCACGAATATAGTTGATTTATCACCAAAACTTCCGGAATTTGTGCTGACACTGTCCGTCCTGCCACTACCGCTATTACACAGGGCTGTCCTGCAGGATCTGTAGTACACTCTATGCGTCTCGTCTTCTATAACTTCATTCAAGTAAGTGGGCGTGTCGACGCAATTTCTCACTATGGACTGGAGCTTGCCCCGGGGATCCTATACAGGCGATTGAGAAATAGTAACATTGAAATATAAATTTACTAAATAGGGTAAGATTATGAGACATAAGTGAGAGTTCTATATGGTTAAGTGGTGTTGCGTTAAGTAGTAACTTGGGGCTGTTGTTCTTATAATTTTTTAATGATATCGTCAAAAGTCAAAGTATTCTAAACTGATCCATGCAGATGACTTAAAAATCTTTAATGTTGTAAACACTGAAACCGCCTGCATGTTATTTCAAAATGATCTTGATATAATTCATGAGTGGTGTCTTAATAATATGCTTAATATAAACGTTAGTAAATGTAAACTTATGACATACTAGAAAGTTAACATTACTTTCTTTCGATTATAGTATAAACGGTATTGGGATTCCAAGAGTTAGTTTTATAAAATACCCTAGAGTTACGTTTGATCTTATATTATCGTTTCGAAAATATTGTGTTGTGGTCTGCAAAAATGCTATGAAAATGTTAGGATTTGTAATCAGAAATTCCAGTGATTTCCATGATATCGCTACGATAAAAACTATAATGCTTATGTTGGTAGTAAGATGGAGTATGCCTGCATGGTGTGGGTACCTTTTCATAACGTACATTGTCAGTATTTTGAGACGATTCAGTGCAAATTTTGCAGGTTTTTAATTTTTAAACAGTTTGGATCGTTCCCTCAACAACTTTCTTTCGATTATAGTATAAACGGTATTGAGATTCCAAGAGTTAGTTTCATAAAATACCTTATAGTGACGTTTGATCTTAAATTATCGTTTCGAAAACATTGTGATGTGGTCTGCAAAAATGTTAGAATTTGTAATCAGAAATTCCAGAGATTTCCATGATATCGCTACGATAAAAACTATATAATGCTTATGTTGGTAGTAATATGGGGTATGCCTGCATGGTGTGGGTACCTTTTCATAAAATACATTGTCAGTATTTTGAGACAATTCAGTGCAAATTTTGCAGGTTTTTAATTTTTAAACAGTTTGCATCCTTCCCTCAACAGATATATTATTCTACTCTCATTTGTGACACACCACAAAGATTGATAGTCTTCAAAAACGTTGGTTGATTCATCAGATAATTTATTTACATAAAATTATTAATAACGTATAGATGATATAAGGTTTTTGTCAATGGTTTCATTTCATATATCTTGGTATATGAGAAATAACATTACATATGTTTACAACAGTTCAAGTACAAATCAACATCTTTCTTCGCCACTTATTTCGATGTGTAGGCATTACAATGATATACAATACTATATTGATATTTTTAATTGTACAGAAAATCTGCTTAGATGACTTTTTTCTTATTTGTCATTTTTATATTAATTTCTTTATTAGTCATTGTATTTTTATTACTTTTTAATTAATTATGTATTTTTTTTGTCTATTTACTAAACTCTAATCATTGTTTTTATATTCTTTTTGAGTTTTACTAAAAACAGTTTTTAATATTGTAAATTACATCCTTTCTATGCGTTACCTTTTTGGATTAATAAAAATTATTATTATAAATCGAAATGACAATGGACTAACTGTCCATTGTCCTCTTATAATCTAACCTTGTAATCCATTCTGACGATGATGCAGTACTTTTTATCACAATCGGTAATGCCTCCAGATACCGACGCTGGGTCACTTTCGCAAGTAGTGTCAGACTCATCTTCGGTAGTACTGCACGTATAGCACTTCAAACCTTAAAACAATGGGACAAATTCCATATTTAAGCTACTATAAATCTGAATGTATGTGTTGAAAATAATTCATATCTATTGGTATATTTATATAATCAGCAAGTTTTACCTGTAGATCTATGCACGAAGAACAAAATAAATAAAAATATAGAAAGTTTCTTCATTTTGTTGTCCATACAATAAATGTTTCACGTTACTGAGTATTATCAATCGTCTTGCTTAAAACTGATAAAATGATAAGAAATGTATTGTTTTCAAATTTTGAAACTGGTGATAAATCAATTACAGATAACATTACCTAGAAAAGATATCGCCAGGGAAATTTTGACTAATTTCCTGTTATTATGAGATCAGAAATTATAAAGAAGTGTTTCAGTTTGTTTTGAACCATCTTCAGTATTACGAACTATTTTTAATTTGCTATCAGAGGACATTAAAAATTGTTTCAATATAAATATATTTATTAAAAATATAGTGACTGTACTAAATTTTTTTCTTGTTTGTAATTTTCATTTATTTTCTTACAAACTGAATATGTATGTATGTAGCAATTTGAGTAAAGGAATTATTTTTATTATTTTCTATGACTACACATTTTTTTTAAGTCCCAGTGTCAGTAATTGGTGAACTTGCTGTAACACCTAGGTCCTAGGTGATAGGCAGGCAAAAAATAAACGGCCAACACTAATTAAGTGTTCATTTTATTAGTTCTTATAATAAAAATTCCCGCCTTTTTGTTAAATTGTGTTTTTGTGTGTCACTGTTTTGATCTCACCAGTCTGAAAAAAGATAGAGCAAAAAAAATTACAAAATATAATTAAAAAATATACTTTTGATAATGGAATTAGAGGAATCTTGGTGTATTTGTATTTCTACAAAGTAAAATACTGTATTAGAATCCAAAGATAGATAAATATATCTGGGCTAAACTGTTCCTTTTGATGATTCCAATCAGCGGAATCGAATCCTTGAACTCGTTCACGATTCCAACTCTACTGATGATGTAAGTGTGTGGTATTAGAAACGGAGCGGCAACAACACAGTCCACAGTATAAATGGGTGTCAAAAATTGACGAGACATTTTCTGTTGAGAAAGCTGAGGATTAAAAGAAATTTAAAAAAATTATGAAAAGTATTTCCAAATATCCCTATTCGTACAGTTGTTTTTAAAATGGGAGATCCAACCGTCACATCTATACTCATGTAATTAATAATTGCCAAGTTTTTGCTCACTTTATGCTCTTTCCAACAAATTAACCATACCCAAATTAAAAAAATTATAATATGAAACCAAAACAAACTTAAGGAAATGTTTACAAAAATTAAAATTCAACCCTCTGTATTTCAAAAACTAAGTGTTTTCGTACAATATTATAGGCCAAAAATTTATCGTCTTTCAATGCATTATTAATTCTGAAATTTTCTGTAAGTTAAAAGTAATACACCCTATCACAGAACGATGGTTTCCCTTAAATTTGATCTTTACTAATGAATATTTTAATTATTTATATACAGGTAGAAAAACTTTATTCATCATAAGAAATTATTATCAAGGAATTTTTTTTTTTAGAAAATAGTGTGGTATTTTTGATTGTTTATAACGAATTTATCATCAGTCGAAATATTATTCTTGATTTTATATTAAATTGTTTTTGTTGAAATAGTTTTTATTTGTTAAGTATTTAAAATGTTTAATAAACCTATTTAACTATGAAATTGAAAGATATCTACTAAATTGAATTTCGTGTGGTAGTTTATATGTCACACTTGTGACATATGAACTACCTTCAAAACATGTGATATAAATGATATAAAACCGGTATCGGTGAGCGGAATCTCGTTTGTGGTAAAGCATACACTACAGAATCCTGAATCATAAATCTAACAGCACAGGAATTGAATCCGACTCCAGTATCGTTCCTTTGCAACGATTCGTCCCTCGTTCCTCAGGAACGACATAGCTCTAATTAACTCGTTTTATATGATTGTGGGTTAGTTAAGTTTTAAATAAATCTTATATAGCAAACACATATACAGTATAAACTTAGGATATGTATTTCTAAAGCTCAAATGTAACTCCTGTATACTGGGTGTTAGCGATAAGATTGAGGCTTTTTATAAACAATTTTTTATTAAATCCTTAATAAGGGAGCTACAGGGTATTACAATTTTATATATGTTTTCTTTTTTTTATCCAAAACTTCAATATAGGAAAATAAATATACTCCAGTGGTGTAGTTACTGGGTGAACAATGTATATTTTTTTAAGAAAAAAGTACATCACGACATTTGAAAAATTTCAAGATATATTTAGAATTTCAATTTTTTACTTAAAAGTATTCTTGTGAAATATCCTAAAAATTGACTGGTTTTGAATTAATTGAGAAATTTGCAAATACAGATAAATTTAATGTTACATTACTATTTTTTGTTTTATTTATTTATTTACTCTAATTATTGCCCAACAGACTAAAAAATCCAATAACAGGACAACTAAGAGTATTATAGTAGTAAAAGAAGCATACAAATAACGTACTAATCTAAATAAAACTAATTACTCACAAAAACGAGAACAAAACTTAAAATAAAAACGAAGTCAAACTATTAAATAGAAGAATTAATTGCATCTAAGTAGAAGAATTCATAAAAATTAAAACAAAGCCTAAAATAAACAAAACAAAGTCAAAGCTACAAAACAACAATATTAACTGTGTCTAATCAGAAATAAGTATTCACAAACAGAAAAATATTAAAAATAAACAAATCAGTCAAACAAAAATGTATTGAATGTGTCAAGTAGCTTAATTAAGGAGCAATTGTAAATATCACAAATGATATATTTTATTATAATTAAAACACATAACATAAATAAGCAATTTCATTTGGACAACTTACGTCATAAAATCTTGTTGTTCACTTACATTTTTTGTAATTAAGTATGAATTAAAAAAGGAAAAAATATATAAAATTGTAACACTCTATAACTCCCTTATTAAGCTTTAAATAAAAAATTATGAAAGAAACCTCAATTATTTTGATCGATAGACTGTGACGGTGAAATTTGACCAAACTTATCGTTAACTCCCTGTATATAAGATCCCCATTCAAAATTACACCCTGCAAACAAAAGTGTTTTTAAGCAAATAAATTTTTATTTTCATACAAAAATAAAAGATATTGGAGTGTCTATTTGAGGAATCCGATGTCTTGATTTGGTTTGATCTGCTGCAAAGCTTCCCCCAAGGCTTCATTCAACCCCTGGGCCACTTTCAGTCCCAGCCTCAATGATTCCACTAAGGTAGAGGGATGCAAGGAACCAGTGCCCGTCTGCAAAACGGTACTGAATTTATTCCCGGACACTGCTACAACTATCGAACCCACGGAACATTGTTCCTCGGCTACGTTAGGGTCAACTATGCATTTTTCCCCGATTTTGCACACCGTAACCTGGGAAATATAACTTTTTACAAAATACTCTCTTATTATACGCAACTTTGACAATTTATTACCATTACAGGGGCATTCTGCACGTCTAACTTTTGGCAGTCATTTAGATTGTCGGAGACGTTTAAATTGATGTTATTTCCGTCCATGTCCACTTCCCGGATTAGGGGCACTTGGGTGTTCCATAGCGCAGCCTTAACTGCTAGAGATACAGCATCGAATAAGTTGCCTCCACATTCCAACAACTGAATATAAATCCATTCATTATAATATAAAAATCAAATTAAAAGTAAACTCACCAAGATATCTACATAGAGCTTCCAACACTTCTTTCCCTTGAGGATACACAACTTCCTCAAATCAAACACTTTGGGGGAGTGATATGCTGAACTTAAGGTGTTTGATATTTCTACGGCTAGGTCTTCCCCTCCTCGACCTTCAAAATCTGGTGTAGCATTAGCCGAACTACAAAAAAAAAGGTAACACATATTTACATTTTACAAATTATACTTACCAATCGACAAAAAATTCTAATTTTCCCTCATTTGGTCTTTCTGGAAATGGAGAGTCTACTTCTATCTTTACGGCAACTAAAACATCAGTGTTTGCCAATCTCAATCTCGCTGATCCGAAAGCATGCGATACTATATCGGTTTCAAGTTCTATCGGTCTGTAATCTTCCCGTTCTCTTCCATCTATTCGAAAATTTTCCTAAAAGTAGAAGGAAAACGTTCAAATACATACAAAAAAATAATAATAACGTTAGGTACCTCCACTCCATGTAACACAAAAGTTTTCTCAGCTTCGCAGAGACTCATTTTAAGAGTATATTTCTGTCATTTGTAAAACATAAAACTCCTGTGAATATAGAAATAATAATTTAATATTTTAGAATATAGTACTTCTGTTTTAAGATAATCTATAATAATCACAAAGTTTGAAAGTTTAATCTAACCTAGAAATGCAAGGCAAGTAAACATGTCATTTGTCTTGACAACTACAATTATTGGATTGAATGTATACTGGATAAAACGTAGTAGCACTAGAAGCAGTCACTGAGATGCGTTCCGAATTCATAATATTGTTACCTTTATGTATAATTCTATTCAAAGTTAAAATACTTGGAATGCCTAAAATGAAGAGGACCTATACAATTTTTGGATTTTAGAAGTACCTGTGTAGCACAGTGATAAATTGATTGCATATATACTAATTAATAAAATCATAATTACCTACTTTGTTGAGATTATACATTTTACATTTCAAAACAAAGTAAACACTTCAAATTACGCCTTAGATCAACAAGTTAATTAATATGAAGATATCTAAACTATTTAAAGAAAAATATAGTTTGAAAATTTCTAATAAGTTTGTTGTGGTCAACACGAGGCTTTTGATTGTGTTATCTTCTTTGTTATCAGCTAGATAGGTATGTTAAAAACACTACTGATGTGGACATAATTTTCACTATACAATATGTTTTAGATTTGATTTTAGATAGATAGATGTCAGCTTATTGGCGATTTAAGCTAAGGACTATATATAGTGCGGTAAAAATTGAAACTATATTTAGAGAGTTTACTAGTTCGAATGATTTGTAATATAATTAATATTGTGTATTTGCATATTTTTTTCTATGGAATACTATTATTTTAGGAAATAATTAAAATATATCTTATAATCACAACATAGTTAATAAATATGGATAGTATTTGAATATGCTTCAGCAAGGGTAGCCAACATCAAATCATTAAATTATACACTGATTAGGGTCTATAACTTATCTAAAAAAAATAGAATGTACAGGAGACTCGTACAAATATAAGTTTGTAAAGAAAAAATCGAAAAAGACGGTTCAAAAATTATTTAAAAATAATCTTCTACACAGCACCGGAATCTAGTGTAAAACCTGACAAGGCAAGGTATTCGATCGGCTACCAGACAAAAAATTGAAAAAAATTCCCCAGGAAATAAATAAATTACATTTTATAACACCTATTTATACAGCAAATTCAACTGCTTTTGCCGCTATTGTTATTAATTATCAATACAATTAATTTGGGGTTTTAATTAATAAAATAGTTTGACATACCTACAACAACAAAATTTTGGGCCCGTCTTACCCAGTTTCTACAAACTAATACAAACGTTTCTGCTTTTTGTCCGTTTTGAACTCCTAAATTATTAACAGCGGCTATGATACATTTTCGTAAATCATCAATAGTGTCCACTTCGGTGCGATACACACTTTATATTTGAAATATCAATACACACAAAAAAGTCCAAATGATTTAAAGCCAGGAGATCGTAGCTCCCATGGCACCGGCCCTCTTCGTCCAATCCCTTGGTATTAATGCTTGGACACGCTGTACATAGTACGGGTATAATTGAGCTTCGTGTATGATACGCCACACTGCTGCAATACGTCGTGGACGTCCTGAATCTCCATCTCTTCCACGATTCGGTTTCAAATTTCCCGTGTCACGCTGGCGCTGCGCTACACTTATTGCACTCACTGCACACTGCGGTAAAAGTAACTGTATTTGGCACATGTTTACCAGGAAATCGTTCTGCTAAAGCATTATCACATAACCATAAATTAAAACGATATTCATCAACTTCGAGTTGCTGTACACGTAAACCATTTGTGACTTGAAGTGAGTGAGTAATCGGATTTTAATATTCGGAATCGCCTGGCTAGAAACTGTAGTAGTCCAGCGATGTAAAGGTTGAAAATGCTACAACTTTACAAAATTTTGTTTTACAATATTGACTCCATTTTTCACGCTGGTTCAATTTCCAAATATTTTTAGATAAGTTTTGAATATTCCAGTATATGCACTTTACATCAATATAAAAATGCGAATGTCTTTATTGCAACATCTATTTATTTAATACTTCGATTCCCATTTATGCGTTTTGTCCCTGGGTTTTCACCCTGCATGCCAAGACTTTTCAAGAGTTGAGACTTGTCTCATGAAAAACTCTGGGTGTTATTGTTCACCCTTAATATGAGAGCTATTTGTTGCAATGGATGACGAGTTTTTCTTCAAAAATCACTAGATTTGTGGGTTGCTGGCACATGTCATTGGATTTGTAAGGAAACTTATAAAACCAATTATACATAATAAGATTTTGTTTGTTTTATTGGTAGTAGGCTACGTTATGATAAATTTTATGTTATTCTGTTTTCTGTATATCAAAAATAATTCAAATTAAAACATTTTGAGTTATTACATAGACATAAAAATAGCTAGTTTTGACCCATCTATAAAATATTTGGAAAAACCCACAAATGTCGCCCTCGACCTTCGAAATCAAACCCCCATCCTATTATTGTGGATACATTTACTGTCCTACGGAATCAATATATTTTTTATGCATTAATATATAAAAATGTAGATATACGCTAAATATAAATATATTTTCGATATATAATATATAGGTATGTAAGTGTGTGTATATGTATAAGTATTATTCAATTATAAAGCAATATAAAAATTTATTAATTACACAGGCACACAAAAAAAAGTTCTGTGCCCGAGCTCCGACCTATGGTCACCCATGTATTTTTGACTCCTGAAACCGATCCTGGGGTCGGTATAACCCAAACGTTTCATATTTGCGCGCTACTATCAAAAATGACCAAAATTTGGCCATTACCTGAAATAAGCTCAAAGCTTTATCTACGTGCCATTGAAGGGTCCAAACATGAATCAGTTGTTGGACTAAGACCTCGCACATCCCAATTGTCACTTGAGAGCCACGAATTGGCAGAAAATTGCCCCTAAAAAATTTCAAATTGTCAGAAAAAATCATATCATTTCGCCGTATTCAGGATCGAATTGATTTACGAGGATTGTCTTAATGTAGCATTGCACAGTGAATAAAGACATACAAAAATTAAAAAAATTCTTTTCTTATTGTTGATTGTAAGGCTGCAACGGTCGGAACCTATCCTCAGACAATGACAGTCCATGCAATGATAAATTTAATGCGATACAAACGAAATTTATTACAAATATTTTATAAATTCTTAAATTTATTTATCTATAATTTTAAAGTGTGTAAATGTGCGGGTAAGTGTGTGTGGGTAGCAAACGAGGCGTGTTTAAAAATATATCAAGTACTTATCTATCAAAATATAATCTCTAAGTATATACTGCTAAATTGCATTATTTTTCCAAAATGTAAATGAATTATTAGTGACATGAGATAAGTAGGAGTATAAAAGATTGGAAACCAAATTATTCGATTAGTTCCTAATCTTCCGCAACCATGAAGATCTTCATTTTGGTTTTGTCCCTGATCTCTCTCGGGTAAGTCTAAAAACTCCTCAATTTAAATAAATAAACAAATATTTTTATTTTCTTTTCAATAAATTATTGGATCTGAATTCAACGCTTCTAATAAAAACCAAGTGGTGTCAAATCGGAAGATTTAGTAGGTCATTGTATTTACCAAAACAGAGTACATGTATGTATGAAGTATTTCTTCACATCTAATGATATTTCAGGTTGGCAGCAGATGACGAGATCAATACTCGATACTTCCCTAAGGACTTCAAATTTGGTGTCGCCAATGCTGCTCCTCAGATCGAAGGAGGTTGGCTTGAAGACGGCAAAAGCGAAAGCATCTGGGACCACTTCGCCCACAACCGTCCAGAGATGATTGCTGATGGCTCCACGCCTGATATAGCTTGCGACTCCTACCACAAATATAAAGAGGACGTGGCTATGGTAAAAGCCATGGGTCTGGACTACTACCGTCTGTCCATCGCCTGGGCTAGAATCCTGCCCACAGGACACACCGACAAAGTAAACCAAGCCGGAGTGCAGTATTACAAGAAACTGTTCGCTGAATTGAAAGCTGTTAATGTAGAACCCATGGTGACGCTTTATCATTGGGATCTTCCGCAAACTCTAGAGGAAATGCACGGTGGTTGGCTAAATGAGAGTATGGCAGATTACTTCGCTGCGTACGCGAGGTTGTGCTTTGAACTCTTCAATGATGATGTGAAAATGTGGATCACCATCAACGAACCCAAACAGGTCTGCCAATGGGGATACGGTTCTGGGATTTTTGCTCCTGGCGTCGTTTCCAATGGGGTTGGGGAGTACATCTGCGCCAAGAATGTGATTTTAGCTCACGCCAAAGCTTACCACATATACAATGACGAATTTAGAGCTACCAATCAAGGTAAGAGTCACTGATTATCGCATTAGCGTAATTGTATTCATGTCTTGGGGTTTACAGGAAGAGTTACTATGGTAATCGATTCGACATGGTTCGAACCCGGAAGTGACAGCGAAGAAGACCAAGAGGCATCAGAAAGAATTCTCCAGTTCAATGTAAGACATACACAATTTTTTACCAAGCTTGTGCAAGGATCTTACTATATGGCAAATTTTTAGTTGGGCCTCTACGGTAACCCCATCTTCAACGGCAACTGGCCCCAAGTGGTGATAGACAGAGTCGCGCAACGCAGTGAATTGGAAGGTTTCTCTTCCTCTCGTCTCCCTGCCTTCACCGACGAGGAGATTGCTTACGTCAAGGGCACCTATGATTACCTGGGCTTGAACCATTACTCGACCAACATGGTCAACGCCACCGCCGATGCACCAATTGGAAATCCAAGTTACGATAACGACATCAGCGTCTTGACATGGACGAAACCGGAATGGCCTACTGGTTCTGCTTCCTGGTCCGGCGTAAGTTTAATGACTAGAAAACTTATTTTCAGAAATAGAAATAATACCAACATTATTTTAACGTGTAGGTTGTCCCAAGAGGGTTGAGAAATCTTCTTGTATGGCTGAAAAAGACTTATGGTGACGTTGAAATTGTCATCACGGAAAATGGACTCTCAGATACCACCGGAATAATGGAAGATGATCATAGAATATCATACTATCAGGTAATTTTTTTACTACTTACTGATTGCTCTGCAATTCAATTTTTTTATTATTAAAGGGTTATTTGAGTGCCTGTTTGGACGCCATCTATGAAGATGAAGTTAACCTGTCGACTTATACGGCTTGGAGTATTATTGATGATTGGGAATGGCTTGGTGGATACACGTAAGTATACTGCATCAAAATTGAAATAGAACTAACATTTATTTTATTCAAAGTACATTTGTTCATTATGCCATGACCCATGGCCTAATAGCCTAAGTAACCGATCATTGCCAGTCACTACTATCCACTTCCTTATCTTGAACTACCTCGGTTGTTTTAAGTGGTCAGAAATATAATTAATCTTGTATATTTTTTGTTTACTTCTTTTTTTTTAAATACTTATTATTATTTTATAGTTTTTGAATGGACATTGCCATTCATTAGGTCATCAGGGATTAAATTATAAGTCTTTAAATTTTAACATAATGCAAAGTTAGGTTAAAAAAAATTATATTCTTAAAAGAAAAACAAGTACTATTACCTACAATTTATCAAAAAATATTTCAAAATCGCTAAATGCGCATAAATATATTGAACAACAGTTGACGTTTCATCCAGAGAGTTTTTAACCTTAAACACATCCTGTGCAACCGCGCAAAAATTAATTTGAATCATCTATTATTTGTTCTAAGGCTGCCACGATAACTTATTAAATGATTCATATATTTTCTATGCAAACTTATTTAACATTTTGTTACAGTTCATTCTTGGGCATGTACTACGTCAATTTCACAGATCCAGAGAGACCAAGAATTCCTAGGAAATCTGCTAGTTGGTTCACAAACATGGTTGCTACTCGTTGTCTGGTAGACACTTGTACAGAATAAAAAGTCTCACTACTCTAATGTATATTTATTAATAAATATGTTAAAGCAAATTAAATATTTCTTTAAATTTTCTTTTCTTCTCCTTTTATACAATTAGGCTGTCAGCAACAAAATAAACTCGTCGACCAATTTTATTAACAAATTGAATAATCAAGATTTATGTACTAGCCAGTATCAGCTGGTTCAAGAGAAATGTTTGTTTTTATATTATTAATGGGTGGTACTTTAAACTTACTACCCAGTACCCAGTTGTACTCTCCGTACAAAATATCGGCATCTGATGATGAACTGATCGTTTTGGATTATTTAATTACTAAGTCAAAGAGAAAACAATTTGAGGTAACGGGAGTTGGTTGAATGAAACAGTGGTAAATATCTTCGCGGAGTACGCAATAATCTGCTTTGAACTCTTCCAGAACGATGTCAAGATGTGGATAACCATCAATGAACCCAGACAGATATGCCATAGTGGGTATGGTGCAGATGGGGCTGCGCCTGGGGTGGTTTCGAAGGGTAGGGGAGTATATTTGTGCCAAGAATATTATCCCATGCCAAAGTATACCACATATATTCGACGACGAATTCAGAGCCAACAATCAAGGTAATTTAAAAATCAATGATTATACGGGGCGATTCAGTCATAGTGCCATTAATTTGCAATTAAAAAAATGTAAATGCATATTTACGCCGAACAAAATAATTTTCAAACCATTATTTAAACTCCCTTTTCAGACTGTTACTGACAGTTGGCGGCAGTACAACTGTATCGCCCTGACGCGACGTTGCCAAATTTAAATATTTTCCTAGTAGGTACTTATGGTAATGTTAACATATGTAATAAATGCTATAAATTATTTTTTAAAAGTATGCAATAAACATACTAAGTGTAATGAATATGAAAAATTATTTAATAGATTAGTCCCATAATAAATGCTCAACTGCAACACGTGCCGACATCGGTGGAATGGCTGTCATCGGCACAGCTAAAAAGCTGGCAGTCTAAATTCTCGTTTAATACGTCGGAATAAGCCGAGGCTCATTCGAGTCCGTTTTCCTATGCCGTCGAAAGCCCGCAGCCGAACTGCATCTGTCGGATTTGTGTTGTTCTGAAAACAAAATGTTTTTTATTTGTGTATTAATGTGTTATATTCGGTATGGATCACAAACAGAGAGCCTGGGAGGAAACGGGAGTAAGAATTTGATTCTGATTCATATTCATAATAAAATGGAATTTGCATTTTTTGGGAATATTAACGTACCTACAAGCTTCCGCATTCAAGAACATAACAAAAAGGGTATGTTTTATCCTAAATCATTATTCTATAAAATTTTGACCTTTCGAAGTTCGAGGATATGATAAATCCGAAAGTTTTGAAAATCCTGGTATCTTTCGCAGATTAGTGAATTTTACGTTAGAACACACACACAAAACGCTTAGTGAATACCTTAAAATTGCAACAATGTTTAAAAGCACCTCAAAAAACATACAAAATGACATTTTTAGATTACGTACCAGGCGTTCGTCATTAGAATAAAAAAATATATCACTTCAGTACTGAACTTTAATGAACATGCTGTTATTATGCATGTATGTGGTCCTGAATGGCAACACTGTTTAGCTTCAATACTCGAACGCATTATCAAAAAATTTGTAACGTACCAGAAGCGTCGTGTTACCGGTTGTTATCGGTTGATTTGCTTATCTATTGAAAGGTTTAATATTTTAGTCAATATATTTTAGAATATAGTATTTTTGTTTTGTCAGTATAAAGATAACCTATAATAATGTCTAAGTTTGAAAGTCTAATCTAACCTAGAAATGCAAGCAAACATGTCATTTATCTTGTTTAACTATAATTATTAGACTGAATGTGAAGATAATCTATAATAATGTCTAAGTTTGAAAGTCTAATCTAACCTAGAAATGCAAGCAAACATGTCATTTATCTTGTTTAACTATAATTATTAGACTGAATGTATATTGGATAAAACGTAGTAGCAGTCACTGAGATGCGTTCCGAATTCATAATATAGTTAGTTTTATGTATGATTCAAAATTGATCTATAATTTTTTTTGGATTTTAGAAGTACCTGTGTAGCACAGTGATAAATTGATAGCATTTATAGCGATTGATAAAATCATAACCTATCTTTTTGAGATTATACATTTTACATTTCAAACGAAAGTAAACACTTCAAATTACGCTTTATATCAACAAGTTAATTGATATGAAAATATCTAAACTATTTAAACAAAAATACAGATTGAAAATTTCTAGTAGGTTTGTTGTGGCCAACATGAAGCTTTTGATTGTGTTATCTTCTTTGTTATCTGCTAGGTAGGTATGTTAAAAACACTACTGATAAGGACATAATCTTCACTATACAATGTGTTTTAGATTTGATTTTAGATGGAAATTTCTTTAATTTTTTCAGTTTGGCCTGGAATTCAAATTATTTTCCAGATAATTTTAAATTTGGCGCTGCCACTGCAGCTCAACAGGTAGAGGGAGCTTGGAATGAAGATGGTAAAACCGAAACTATTTGGGACAAATACGTCCATGATGACCCAGATAGGATAGGAGACCGCTCCACTCCCGACATCACTAGCGACTCTTACCACAAGTACAAAGAAGACATAGCCTCGGCGAAAGCTATAGGTCTGAACCACTACAGAATGTCGATAGCTTGGACCAGAATCCTACCCACTGGATTTGCTGATAAAATCAACCAAGCTGGTGTGACGTATTACAAAAACTTGTTCGCGGAGATGAAGTCAAACGGAATCGAACCAATGGTAACTTTGCACCATTGGGATCTTCCCCAAACACTAGAGGACACTTATGGAGGGTGGTTGAACGAAACTGTTGCGGATCTTTTTGCTGATTACGCTAGAGTATGTTTTGAACTATTTCAGAATGACGTGAAAACGTGGTTAACCATCAATGAGCCCATGACTCTGTGCCGTTCAGGGTATAGCACTGGAGGAGGTGCCCCAGGTGTATCAGGAACCGGCTTTAATGAATATATATGCGCCAGAAACATTCTCTTGGGACATGCTAAGGCGTACCATATTTATGATCAGGAATTCAGGGCTAAAAATAATGGTAGGAAACATATTGAGAGAACTATTCAAATATTTATTCTATAAAAGAAATAAAACGCGATTAAAAAATACACCATTTTGTTTCAGGGAGAATTTCAATAGTCATTAATACTGATTGGTACGAACCAAGCACAAGTTCTGATGAAGACGTGGAGGCGGCAGAGAGAGCGCTACAGTTTAATGTATTTTTTTATTTAACACTATTTATATCTCACTAAGTTCTGAATTTCTTCTAGTTTGGTCTCTTTGCAAATCCCGTCTACAAGGGTGACTGGCCGGAAGTCATCATTCACCGTGTCGGGAATCGAAGTATGCTGGAAGGGTTTGAAACTTCCCGCCTACCGGTTTTTTCTGATGAAGAAATTCTGTTCATCAAGGGCACTTACGATTTCATGGCTGTCAACTATTATTCGAGTGATATGGCAGAAGCCAAACCGGAAGATGAAATCGGAGATCCAAGTTTTGATAGCGACATAAGTGTTACCTCGTATAGAGAATCCTCATGGCCTACTTGCGACGGTACACACATAGTGGTGTGTGTTTAATAACGTATTTGTACATTTAAATATTTATAACGTTACACTACAGTTAATGACATCTCTTTTCTATCTTTTGTACTAAGGCTATGTTCACTTGAGTAAAACGAAACAAGTACATTGTATTCTACGTCTAATTCTTGTAGGATACACCTTGGGGTTTACGCAGTTTTCTGAATTGGTTGAAAACCACTTATGGGGACATAGAAATTGTCATTACAGAAAATGGCAGATCTGATAAAACTGGCATCTTAGAAGACGATCACAGAGTTACATATATCCAGGTAACAATTTCAGAGCAGAGAATTTGAAAATATAAGAAATCATCTCAAATCATGTAAGAGTGAGATCATTAAATGGAAAGCTTCTTGTGCTCTTAACCTTAATTTTTTAAATTTGGTAATTTTTATGTTTCATAAAACTATTTTCATACAGGGTCATTTAAGTGCTTGTTTGGATGCCATGTTCACTGACGGAATCAACGTGACTGGTTACACCGTATGGAGTTTGATAGACACTTGGGAATGGAGTGGAGGAATCTCGTAAGCATCATTAACATAGGGATATTCAATTTTTTCTATTTTATTCTATATTCAGGATAGCCATGGGTCTCAACAGTGTAAATTTCTCTGATCCAGATAGGACTAGAACACCCCGAAAATCCGCGACGTGGCTGACTGAAGTGATTAAAAATCGTTGCTTGGAAGATACCTGCACATAAGTAGATGTATATGTATATATTTCTAATAAACATCTTTAGCCTGAGTTAATGTTTCTATATTTGACAGAACATGTTATAAATATGTGTCAGCTTATTTCCGATTCAAGCTAAGGACTACGCCCTCGCGCGGCAAACATTTAAACTATGTCTAGAGAGTACTGGTTTGAAGGATTTGTAATATAATTAATATTGTGTTGTTTGCAATTTTTTTGTCTATGGAATATTATTATTTTAGTAAATAGTTAAAATATATATCAAAATCACAACATAATCAGTAAATATACTGTCACGGGTTTTCTTTTACCAGAAAAGCAAACAGACACATATCTTCATTAACTACTCAGTACACTACCGAATACTAATTACAACTCAACTAAACACTATTTAATTAGTCACTATCTAAATCGCTTTGATCTCTCCGAAATATCAGAATAACAACTCTCTAATTCAAGACTGTAATTCAAGACTGACTGGTTCGGCCGTTTATTCTTCTTTTATAGACCTCGTCGATTCTCAATTTTCCAGTCGCGCCGCGATACACGGCATTATTTGTTTGTTTACCAGAACCGCGTAGGGGCGATCGGGGCAATCTAGCGTTTCGCGATACCACAGTCGTCGAATTGGGTGCGAGCGGGGCATACATAATTGTAACGAACAACAAATAACAATGTGGATAGTGTTGAAGTACGCTTCAGCAAGTGTAATCAACATCAAATCGTTAAATTATACACTGGTTAGGTTCTATATAGAGTGAGTCAGAACTTATCTAAAAAAAATTAGAATGTACAAGGGATTCTTACAAATAAAATTTTGTAAATCAAATATCGAAAAGAACAGTTCAAAAATGATTTCAAAATACACTCCTGCACGGCACTAGAAACTCGGCGACCGCACAAAAATTGAAAGAAGGAATGAAATAAATAACATTTTATAACATCTTATACAGCAAATTCAACTGCTTTTCCGCTTTTGTTATTAGTTATTAATAGAAGTAATGTGAGGTTTTAATTAATAAAATAGTTTGACATGCCTGAAGTTACAACGACAAAATTTTGGGCCCGTTTTTTGTCCATTTTGAACTCGTATGTTATTAGCAGCAGCTAAGATACGTTTCACTTCGGTGCAGTACACTTCATTTAAAAAAAAGTTCAAATGATTTAAAGTCAGGAGATCGTACACGCTGTACTATCGTTTGCAATATTAATGACACTCACTAAAATGAATTTTGCGATTTCTTTTGAACTTCTGACGTATTCATATTGAAATCTGCTTTAAATTTTTAACATTAGTTATTAGTTGTTTCACTTACCAAGAGAGATTTAATTAAATTTCTATTCAGAACTTCCAGAAGTTTAAAAACTGTTTTAAGAGAGTGTCATTATTATTACAATCGATTGTACATGGTACGGATATAATTCAGCCTCGTGTATGATACGCCCACTGAAATGTACGATATGGAATGCGTTTAGTTCATTTGCGCATCCAAATAAAGGTACCAACCCTTGGAGCAGACAAAAAGAGGCACATGAAACTCATCAAAGACATACTTCATTGGTTATGTATGTGAGTGCGAGAGAGACAACCATCTGCACGTACAATATGAATTGTGTTCTTAATTTCCCATTATTTTGTTTGTAAACACGTCATTGGCGTACAGTGTGGTTTCTCTTTTATCTTGTATCTCGTTAGTGTTAGTGTTGCGTTTTTTTGTGGGTGTTATTGTTGGAACATGTCATGTTTTATAAGGGACTGTAAAATTAACCAGCATATAGCATGAAATAATTCTCCATATCCAGAATTCAATTTCATTTCAATTCACAATCAGCTAAGCCCCTACTGCTCCGCCATTGCTAGAAGTACAAAACAAAATATGGCGCTGATCATGAATAATCCATTCGCGCAGCTTTTAGCGCATTCCAGTCATCATAATATAAAATTACATTTCAGTGGATACGCCATACTGCAATACGTCCTGGACCTTCATCACTGCACACCAGTGGCGCCTTGTGATGTTTTCAGTAAAGGAGGGTTGAAGTGAAAAACCTGAAATTATCGTTTTATAATCATATTGGCACATTTCCTTACCACCCTTGAAGTAGTGCCATGGCGGGTTACATTTTTTATGTGGATTGTTCGCCGGTAGCCCTATTAGCCCTAGGTAGTCCTAGGCAAGGAAAGAATCCGTTTTTTTATCATGACCGCGAAAAGAAATTTCCTGAGACGATAAAAATATTACTACATCGATTAATGTAATGTAAAATATCTCTATTTTCATGTCTTTCGAGACCCCGCGTTATATTTCGCAAATTATTAAAACCCACCCTATTTTGTTTCTCACCTAATAAAACTAAAGACGGCAAAGAGCACTCATTTTTTAAATAAAGCTTTAAATGCGTACCAGTAAAATGTAAAAATTGCTTGTCCAACACAAATTCTTAAGAAACACTTTTAAATTACACAAAAAACATCCGTTAATCACAGAAACCCGGCGCGATTTGGAGATTTGTAATGCGCGATGCGTGGCTTCTAAAGCATTCGCGAGTAATGTAGGGACTTGTTCGTTAAAAATCCGTTCATAAAAACCCTATACACTATGCACGAATTTCTTAGGTCCGCTACAGACTATGCGTGAATTCACAATGCGTAATTGTAAGGAATTCGTGTGTAGGGTTTTTATGAATGGATTTTTAACGAACAAGAGCCTACACACTATCCGCGAATTCCTCGGATGTCACGAATGGCAAATTCACGCATAGTCTGTAGCAAGCAAAATCCATTTTGATACTTGAAAAACTAATGTAAAGACTCGTATCACAATTGCCTGCCCTAGAGACTACAGTAGCTCAGCGATGTAAAGGTTAAAAATACAATAATTTTAATAAAATTTTACTCGAAAACTATAAAGCTTTTTCATGACGCATCTA
This sequence comes from Monochamus alternatus, assembly GCA_037114965.1. Classification (NCBI taxonomy): domain Eukaryota; kingdom Metazoa; phylum Arthropoda; class Insecta; order Coleoptera; family Cerambycidae; genus Monochamus; species Monochamus alternatus. The sequence goes on along the minus strand of CM073426.1, from coordinate 2,628,537 downwards.
TTCAAAATTTTTTTATATAGGTTCTCACCCTGTATATAATAAAGATATTTTCTAGATTTTTTAAATTGATCTGTAATATTTTTATATTTTTACGCTTAGGTATGTGCTTTTTATTAAAATTCTTCCTTCCAATCCCGACATTTTTTAATTTTTAAACAAATGCAAGTAAGTAGGTATACTGAGCAAATTCATGCAGAATCAAACATTGAATAGTTTTATATTAATTTATAACGGTTTTTTCAGATAAACGATAAATGTTTTTCGTGGTGATTTTTCTAGGCTATTTGTTAACTGAAAATTTATTTGAATTTGGGGTGCTCACTGCTCAGTACTCTCCAGTCCTACCTTAGATGCGCCTGCGTTGAATTATTTTCATCATAAAGGTGACAACTTTTTATCTGAAACTAGATTCCTTCTCCATCAAAACATTTATCCATCCACTTATTATTTAAGACGAATCAAAACACTTATAATAATTGTTACCTATCTATAATTAATCATAACATTTGGATATGTTTTCTAAGATATGCAAAAAAATCTATACTTAGGTATTTTTTACTACAAACATTATTGAGAATACCACTAGTATGCGATATCTTATCAATACATTTTAATTAGCATTACGTCATTCGAACAAATGAATAATTCATTATAATTTCAGCAAAATATTTAAGAAACTGCAACTGAGAATAATAAAACTATATACTACACTAAAAACACTGCATATTGCATTAAATTGAATTTTTTTTTGGTTTTTAACGGAACCTAATATCGAAAATTATGTTGACAATAAAAACAATTGCGTAACGTTAGCTGTGATGTGAGTCGTCTGAATTCTTGCCGCACTATAGCCTTAATAGTTTCAAAAGAATCTCTTGTAACACATTTCCACCAAATATGTGATTAGCAAGCAATATAGAAAGATTAAGTTATTATGATTTGACGTGGAGTAGGTAACTGGTCTTCGCCAGTCACACAATTAGTATGCCCTTGCTAAGAATTCATAAACTGTTTCTATTTTATGAATGACACAAATAGTAGTTGTTGGTGTTTCTTGGGTGAATATATCGCTACCGCAATCCCTAGGCTTGCACATACGTTTTTTTAATTCTTACTGTTGGTTCTAAGGCTCCAACGGTCGGAACCCATCCTCAGACAATGACAGTCCCTGCAATTATAAATTTAATGCGATACGAATGAAATTTGTTAGAAAATTTTTATAGATTCTTAAATTTATTTATCTATAATTTTAAAGTTTGTAAGTGTGCGGGTACGTGTGTGTGGGTAGGAAACGAGGCGTGTTTAAAAATAAAAATAAAATCAAGTACCTATCTATCAAAATATAATCTCTAAGTATATAATTGCATTATTTTTCCAAAATGTAAATGAATTATTAGTGACATTGAGATAAGTAGGAGTATAAAAGATCGGAACCCAAATTATTCGATTAGTTCCTAATCTTCCGCAACCATGAAGGTCCTTATTTTGTTTTTGTCCCTGATCTCCCTCGGGTAAGTCTTAAAACTCCCCAAATTAAATAAATAAACAAATATTTTTATTTTATTTTCAATTCAAATATTGGATCTGAATTCTACGCTGCTAATAAAAACCAAGTGACGCCAAATCGGAAGATTTAGTAGATCATTGTATTTACCAAAACAGAGTAAATGTGTATATGAAATATTTCTTCACATTTAACGATGTTTCAGGTTGACAGCGGATGACGAGATCAATACCCGATTCTTCCCTAAGGACTTCAAATTTGGTGTCGCCAATGCTGCCCCTCAGATCGAAGGAGGTTGGCTTGAAGACGGCAAAAGCGAAAGCATCTGGGACCACTTCGCCCACAACCGTCCTGAGATGATTGTTGATGGCTCCACGCCTGATATAGCTTGCGATTCCTACCACAAATATAAAGAGGACGTGGCTATGGTAAAAGCCATGGGACTGGACTACTACCGTCTGTCCATCGCCTGGGCTAGAATCCTGCCCACGGGACAGACCGACAAAGTAAACCAGGCCGGAGTGCAGTATTACAAGAAACTATTCGCTGAATTGAAAGCTGTTAACGTAGAGCCCATGGTGACGCTTTACCATTGGGATCTTCCTCAAACTCTAGAAGAAATGTACGGTGGTTGGTTAAATGAGAGTATGGCAGATTACTTCGCTGAGTATGCGAGATTGTGCTTCGAACTCTTTAATGATGATGTGAAATTATGGATCACCATCAATGAACCCAAACAGGTCTGCCAAGCGGGATACGGTTCTGGGATTTTTGCTCCTGGTGTTGTTTCCAATGGAATTGGGGAGTACATTTGCACCAAGAATGTGATTTTAGCTCACGCCAAAGCTTACCACATATACAATGACGAATTTAGAGCTACCAATCAAGGTAGGAGTTACTGATCATCGCATTAGCGTAATTGTATTCATGTCTTGGTGTTTACAGGAAGAGTTACTATGGTAGTCGATACGACATGGTTCGAACCCGGAAGTGACAGTGAAGAAGACCAGGAGGCATCAGAAAGAGCTCTCCAATTCAATGTAAGACATACATATTTTTTTAGCAAGCTTGTGCAATGATCTAACTATATGGCAAATTTTTAGTTGGGCCTCTACGGCAACCCCATCTTCATCGGTAACTGGCCCCAGGTGGTGATAGACAGAATCGCACAACGCAGTGAATTGGAAGGTTTTTCCTCCTCTCGTCTCCCTGCCTTCACCGACGAGGAGATTGCTTACGTCAAGGGCACCTACGATTACCTGGCCTTGAACCATTACGCGACCAACATGGTCAACGCCACCGCCGATGCACCTATTGGAGATCCAAGTTTCGGTAATGACATCAGCGTCTTGACGTGGAAGAAACCGGAATGGCCTAGCGGTTCTGCTGACTGGTTCGGCGTAAGTTTAATGACTAGAAAACTTATTTTCAGGAATAGAAACAACACCAACATTATTTTAACATGTAGGTTGTCCCGAGAGGGTTGAGAAATCTTCTTGTATGGCTGAAGAAGACTTATGGTGACGTTGAAATTATCATCACGGAAAATGGACTCTCCGATACCACCGGAATAATGGAAGATGATCATAGAATATCATACTATCAGGTAATTTTTTACTACTTACTGCTTGCTCTGCAATTCAATTTTTTTATTGTTAAAGGGTTATTTGAGTGCCTGCTTGGACGCCATCTATGAAGATGGGGTTAACCTGTCGACCTATACGGCTTGGAGTATTATTGATGATTGGGAATGGAATGGTGGATTCACGTAAGTATACTGCATCAAAATTGAAACAATATAATTAAGATTTATTTTATTCAAAGTACATTTGTTCATTATGCCGTGGCCATGGCCTAATGGCCTAAGTAACTGATCATTGCCAGTCACTACTATCTACTTCCCTGTCCTTAACTAAGACCCTTTGTCCTGCCCTTGTTATTCTTATCGACATACTTATTTCTGTTGTTTTGAGTGGTCTGAAATATAATTAATCTTGTGTATTTTTTGTTTACTTCTATTTTTTAAATATTTATTATTATTTTATAGTTTTTGAATAGACATTGCCATTAGGTCATCACGGATTAAATGATAAGTCTTTCATAATGCAAAGTTAGGTTAAACAAAATTCAATTCTTAAAAGAAAAACAAATACTATTACCTACAATTTATCAAAATATATTTCAAAATGATGATGATGATTATGTTGGATGACGTTTTATCCAGAGAGCTTTTAATCTTAAAAACATCCTGTACAACCGCACTAAAATGTATTTAAATCATCTATTGATGGTTCTAAGGCTTCCATAATAATTTATTAAATGATTAATATATTTTCTATGCAAACTTATTTAACATTTTATTACAGTTCATTCTTGGGCATGTACTACGTCAATTTCACAGATCCAGAAAGACCAAGAATTCCTAGGAAATCTGCTAGTTGGTTCACCAACATGGTTGCTACTCGTTGTCTGGTAGACCATTGTACAGAATAAAAAGTACTGTAATGTGTAATGTATTTGTAAATAAAAATGTTCAAGTAAATTAAATATTTCTTTAAATTTTTCTTTCTTTTTCTTTTATGCAGTTAGGCTGTCAGCAACAAAATAAACTCGTTCGTCAATTTTATTGACAAATTAAATAATCAAAATTTATGTATCAGCCATAAAGCTACATATAAAATCCAAAGATCAAGTGAAATGACATGTTTGTTTTTATATCATTAATGGGTGGTACTTCAAAAATACACGTAAGTACCTACTCAAAAAATGCTTAGGAATATGTAGTAAACAAAAATGTTGAATGATAAGTAGAATCAAAATATTTATCTACGGTCAACAAGGAAAATGTAAGAGTTAGTTAAAATCAACCATGAAGATAACAGTTCTATTATGCTTAACAACTATTAGGGTATAGAGTAGAACCAAGTTTTCGCTTATCGGTATCTCGCGCTTATCGGCGCTGTTTTCTCGCGCTGAAACCGCACACAGTAGAAGCTGTTAATGACGCAAAATATCAGCATCTGATAATGAATTGATCGTTTTGGATTCTTTAATTATTAAGCCAAAGAGAAAACAATTTGAAGGACGCCCTATCAATCGCAATAGAAGAAATTATAAAGAATACATTATCGATTTAAAATTTACGAAACGTCAAGGAAAGTTCTTTTCAATATACAAGAATGACACAAGAAATCTATCACTGCATTTTAGATAAAGTGAAGTGCCGTATAATAAAAAATTTGTGTAATCTACATATTCAAGCAAGCTATTCTATCGGAAGAAAGGCTTGTTTATTACTTTGAGGTAAGTAATTTATTTACTTTAGTTTAAAGGTACCTATTTAAGAAAATTCAAATCAATTTTTGTATTTCTATTAATGAGTCATATGTATGCTGCAAGGTTGCATACAATAAATATCTAAAATATAAATTAATTTAGGTAAATTTTGGAACGAAAAGAGATACATATAAAACATTTCATATTTTGAACAAAATTATACCAACACATATCCAGGAACATTAATAAAAATGTTTTTAGAAACTATTACATTATTAATATACAGAATGTCCGGAATATAAATACCGATACTAAAGGGGCTTGTATATCTGATCAAAAGAAGCAAGACACTCTTATGAGAAAAAGTATCTAAAACTAATAATTCTACAAATATATTTCAAAAATAAAAATACAACTGCAGCAACATGCAAAACTGTGTTACGAAATTACAAACTAATTTCATAATTTAGGTTAAGTAAAAGCTCTTAACGTAATTTGTTTTTTTATCAGTATTAATGAAGTAGACCATAGAGATTTCCCAAGAAATCATTAAACTGTAACGTACGACAACATTGCATCCTTTATCTGCTGCTGCTAACCTCAAATTATTATAAGTAGCAGCGGTAGCAGTGCGGCTAGTGCCTGTCGTTTTTCTGTGTCTAGTGTTTGTTTGATATTTGCGTACATAAACAAAAATGGAACATTTTATCGTAATTATGACCAATTTATGGTGAATCTAGGTAAAATTTTCTGGCTACGAGACGTTCGTACGGCAAACACTTTTCACAAACAACGACACTCATTTTGAACACATAACTATTTCACATTTTATTATATGTTGTGAAAAGAGTTCTTAGATAGCCGTTCACATTAAGTATGTTTATTACACGTATTTCGGTCAGTGGTCGCGCGGTTTAAGGCGTCAGTACTTGAATCGAGGTGACTAGATGGGAGTTGGTTCGAGCCCAGCTGCCGGTAGACCGTATATAAGCTATATTCGTGGAGAGGATTGGCACCCTCTCTGCGGGTATGGTAGGGTGGAATAATGTTAGCTTGGGTCAAGATTGATGCCGGTTGGTATTTGACTACCCCCCTAATTAATGAGGTTTTCCAGGTTTCCCTCATTCCTGCACTGAATAGTGGTTAGGGCCTACCAACGTAAGTCATTCCTGGGCGCAAATGCGGCCTGCTTAATAATAATATGCCGCCCCCTCTCCCGCACAAGTCTCCGACTTCTGGGCTAATCCCTGTGATTAGAATGAGGGGTAGAGATATTATTATTATTATTATTTGTGCTTATTATGTACAAACATCTGATATGGTAAGTGTGCGATGTTGTCGCATATTCAAGATCTATTTGCTCTCACATACCGTTGGCCAGAGAATATGTTTTCTTAGGTACAATTTATCATACTCATATTTCGGACACCCTGTATATTTTAATACTTACCCTCTTCATTCATTTCATTACTAATCTCTCTCCGATATTTGTCTGCTATCTATCGGTTAGCGCGCTCGCAGGTTTCCGGCGCTGACTAGCTTCAACTCGCTTTCAGCGTGTACGTGTTCATTTAAAAGTATGTTATAATTTTTAAAGCTTATAAGCGCGGATCGGCGCAGGGTGCCAGTGAGCAGGAACCCGCTTCCACTGTGTTCTCTTTAGCCTGCTTTAAAGTGCTGTTTTTATATCAATTTAAATATACAATTACAAATTTCATAGTATATCAAGTAAGTATTTCGGCGTCGATTACCAGTAAGCGGAAAACGTGCTTCCACTCTGTCTGTACCCTTTTAGTTATGGTTATTAATTCGATTTTAGAACAGAAGCTAATGGTTTATAGATCTATAGATCTTAAATTTACTTAAAAAAGAAACACCACTATACTAAATTACCATCTGTGTTCTCCTAGTTTGGCAGATGACCCGATCAGCTCTCGGTACTTCCCCAAGAATTTTAAATTCGCTGTGGCAAACGCGGCTACCCAGATCGAAGGAGGGTGGAACGAAGATGGCAAAACCGAAACTATCTGGGACAATTGAGCCCATAATTTTCCCGAAAAAATTTCCGACCGATCAACGGCAGACATCGCTTGCGACTCCTACCACAAATACAAAGATAAAAACCATGGGCTTGGACTACAACTGTATATCCATCGCTTCATCCACCTTGGGTTTTACTCCGTCTTCTGAACTGGTTGAAAACACTGAAATGTAATTTTATATTATGATGGCTGGAATGCGTTAAAAGCTGCGCGAATGGATTATTTATGATCAGCGCCATATTTTGTTTTGTGCCTCTAGCAATGGCGGAGCAGTAGGGGCTTAGCTGATTCTGAATTGAAATGAAATTGAATTCTGGATATGAAGAATTATTTCGTGCTATATGATGATTAATTTTACAGTCCCTTATAAAACATGACATGTTCCAACAATAACACCCACAAAAAAAACACAATGAATAACACTAACGAGATACAAGATAAAAGAAGAAACCACACTGTACGCCAATGACGTGTTTACAAACAAAATAATGGGAAATTAAGAATACAATTCATATCGTACGTGCAGATGGTTGTCTCTCTCGCACCCACATACATAACCAATGAAGTATGTCTTTGATGAGTTTCATGTACCTCCTTTTGTCTGCTCCTAGGTTTGGTACCTTTATTTGGATGCGCAATGGACTTTACGCATTCCATATCGTACATTTCAGTGGTTGAAAAACACCTATGGAGACATAGAAATTGTCATTACAGGAAATGACAGATCTGATAAAACTGGCATCTTAGAAGACGATCATAGCGTTACATATATACAGGTAACAATTGCTGAGCAGAGAATTAGAAAACATAAGAAATTGGTCATTTTTTTACCTTTTGAAATCGCATTTCAACGCTACAGTATTCTGAGATCATCTAAGATCATGTAAGAGTAAGTGAGATCACTTAAATGGAAAGCTTCTTCTGTTCTTACATTAATTTTTTGGAATTGGTAATTTCTATATTTCAAATATAAACTATTTTCATACAGGGTCATTTAAGCGCCTGCTTGGATGCTATATTCACTGACGGAATCAACTTGACTGATTACATCGTATGGAGTTTGATAGACACTTGGGAATGAAGTGGAGGAGTCGATTTAAGCTAAGGACTACAGCCTCGTGCGGTAATAATTTAAACTATATTTAGAGAGTTTACTAGTTTCAATGAATTGTACTATAATTAATATTGTATATTTGCTTATTTTTTTCTATGGATTACTATTATTTTAGGAAATAGTTAAAATATATCTTAAAATTACAACATAATCAATAAATATACTTACATAATTGTAACGAGCAGGAAATAACAATGTGGATAGTGTTGGAATATGTTTTAGCAAGTGTAGCCAACATGAAATCAATAAATTATACACTGATTAGTTTGTATAACTTATCTAAAAAAAATTAGAATGTAGATAACTCTTATAAATACAATTGTGTAAAGAAAAAATCAAAAAGGACAGTTCAAAAATTATTTAAAAATACTCTTCTGCATAGCACCGGAAGCAAGTGTAGAACCTGATAAGGCAAACTATGCGATCAGCGACCGGATAAAAAATTGAAAGAAATTCCCCAGGAAATAAATAAATTATAACACTTATTTATACAGCAAATTCAACTGCTCTTGCCGCTATTGTTATTAATTTTCAATATAATATTTCAATAATTAATTTGGGGCTTTAATTAATAAAATAGTTTGACATACCTACAACAACAAAATTCCTCCTAAACTCCTAAATTATTAACAGCAGCTATGATACATCTGCATAAATCATCAATAGTGTCCACATCGGTGCGATACACTTTATATTTGAAATATCCATACACAAAAAAAAGTTCAAATGATTTAAAGCCAGGAGATCGTGGCGGCCATGGCACCGGTCCTCTTCGTCCAATCCCTTGGTATTAATGCTTGTACACGCTGTACATAGTACGGATATCATTGAGCTTCGTGTATGATATGCCACGCTGCTGCAATACGCCGTGGACGTCCTGAATCTCGATCTCTTCCACGATTCGGTATATTTCACTTTTTAAAACTCGACAACCGGAATTCAGGACTGATTTTTCGCAGACAACCCTATACCACCGTGTTGGTAATGAAATAATCTTTATTTTAACTTGTTAACCATACCGGTGCAAGTTACTAGTATCGATTTACCTGTTTATACCTGTCTACCCAAGAGTTGTGGCGGGAAAAAAATAGTCAACCTAACGTTTGTATATTCTATGGGCTTCATAGTTTCCATTGGTATGGAATTTGTCTATTAACCAAACTAGTGACCTGTTTAAAAAATATATAATTTTTAATTGTTAATTAATCATATTCTGGACGGAATTTTTTTAGACAACCCATTTGCAATATATTTATTGACATATTTAATTGGATATAAAATATTTTTCATCCATTAACCAGCTCGGTGAAGGTCGTTTTATAGTGGGATCTTAGACTAGTAGTAAGTAAATTCATTTAGATGGACAATTTTAAATAGTATGAGATTTAAATAATTTTTATAATAATTTATAACGGTTTATTCCAGATAAACGGTCAACGTTTCTAGGCTTCTAGCTTGTTAACTGAAAATTTATTTGAATTTGAGGTGCTCAGTACTCTCCAGTCCTACCTTAGATGCGCCTGCTATTGAATTATTTTCGTCATAAAGGTGAAACTAATTTTAACTAAAACATGTGTTAAATATCCACTTTTCCACTACTAAGAAAATTTCCCAGATTCCTTCTCCATCAAAACATTTATCTATCTACTTATTATTTAAGATGAATCAAAACACTTATAATAATTGTTACCTATCTATAATTAATCATAACATTTGGATATGTTTTCTAAGATATGCAAAAAAATGTATACTTAGGTATTTTTTACTACAAACATTTTTGAGAATACTACTAGTATGCGATATCTTATCAATATATTTTAATTTCCATTACTTGTTTTACAGTAAACTGGCAAATACCAGTCATCATTACACCACCGTTAACATTCATAAGTATTTCGCTAAAAATATTTGGCTCTACGTGATGATGATTATAAGTTATATTTTTTTTCGGTGACGAAACATAAAAAAATCATATCGTCGCTACCAATTCTTGTTGGAAAATAGTTTACGTATACACAGGGTGAGTCAGAAAGAACGGGCCACCACTAAGCTGGAGATGATGGACACCAAAATATTATGTTTAAGCTCATAATGCCTTATACGAATGTCGGTGGTTTAAGAAATACAGGGTGTAAAAAATACAGGGTGTTCAAGTGTTGGAAAAATTATGTCGTGGCATTTTTGGATCATTAGCTAATAATTTTGCACGAATAATAAATCACATGCACGCAAAATACTTAGCGTGTTTGTTGACATGAAAATTTGGCAAAAGCCTACTTAGAAAAAAATAGCAATATGGAAAATGGCCTGAAGGAAAATCCCCACAAAATAATTTGAAACTTTTAAATGCAAATAAAATATAATAAAAGAGTAAATGTGTGTATAAAATATTTCTTCACATCTAACGATATTTTAGGTTGACAGCAGATGACGAGATCAATACCCGGTACTTCCCTAAGGACTTCAAATTCGGTGTCGCCAATGCTGCCCCTCAGATCGAAAGAGGCTGGCTTGAAGACGGCAAAGGCGAAAGCATCTGGGACCACTTCGCCCACAACCGTCCAGAGATGATTGTGGATCGTTCCTCGCCTGATATAGCTTGGGCTTGCAACTCCTACCACAAATATAAAGAGGTCGTGGCTATAGTAAAAGCCATGGGACTGGACTACTACCGTCTGTCCATCGCCTGGGCTAGAATCCTGCCCACAGGACACACCGACAAAGTAAATCAAGCCGGAGTGCAGTATTACAAGAAACTGTTCGCGGTATTGAAAGCTGTTAACGTAGAGCCCGTGGTGACGCTTTACCATTGGGACCTTACTCAAACTCTAGAGGACTTGCACGGTGGTTGGCTGAATGAGAGTATGGCAGATCACTTCGCTGCGTACGCGAGGTTGTACTTCGAACTTTTCAATGATGATGTGAAGATGTGGATCACCATCAACGAAGCCAAACAGGTGTGCCAGGCGGGATACGGTTCTGGAGTTTATGCTCTTGGTGTCGTTTCCAATGGGGTTGGGGATTATATTTACACCAAGAATGTGATTTTAGCTCACGCCAAAGCTTACCACATATACAATGACGAATTTAGAGCCACCAATCAAGATAGGAGTCACTGATCATCGCATTAGCGTAATTGTATTCATGTCTTGGTGTTTAGAGGAAGGGTTGCTATAGTAATTGATACGACATGGTTCGAGCCCGGAAGTGACAGCGAAGAAAACCAGGAGGCATTAGAAAGAATTCTCCAATTCTATGTAAGACATGCATTTTTTGCCAGACTTGTGCAATAATCTTACTATATGGCAAATTTTTAGTTAGGCCTCTACGGCAACCCCATCTTCAACGGCAACTGGCCCCAAGTGGTGATAGATAGAGTCGCGCAACGCAGTGAATTGGAAGGTTTTTCCTCCTCTCGTCTCCCTGTCTTCACCGACGAGGAAATTGCTTACGTCAAGGGCATCTACGATTACCTGGCCTTGAACCATTACTCGACCAAGATGGTCAACGCCACCGCCGATGCACCCATTGGAGATCCAAGTTTTGATAACGACATCGGTGTCTTGACGTGGGCGAAACCGGAATGGCCAAGCGGTTCTGGTGACTGGTTCAGTGACTATAACACTTATTTTCAAAAGTAGAAACAATGCCAACATTACTTTAACATGTAGGTTGTCCCAAGAGGGTTGAGAAATCTTCTCGTATGGCTGAAGAAAACTTATGGTGATGTTGAAATTGTCATCACGGAAAATGGACTCTCAGATACCACCGGAATACTGGAAGATGACCATAGAATATCATACTATCAGGTAATTTGTTACTAGTTACTGCTTACTCTGCAATTCAATTTTTTTATTATTATTAAAGGGTTATTTGAGTGCCTGCTTGGACGCCATCTATGAAGATGGAGTTAACTTGTCGACCTATACGGCTTGGAGTATTATTGATGATTGACAATGGACTGGTGGATCCACTTCCTTATCCTTAGCTAAGGATCTTTGACTTGCTCTTCAATCTTATCAATATACTTATATTGATATGGCAAAAATTTAAACTATATCTAGACAATTGTTGTTTTGAGTGGACTGAAATATAATTGATCTTGTGTATTTTTTGATTACTTCTTTTTTATGGAATACTTATCATCAGGTATTAAATTATTAGTAAGAAGTCCTTAAATTTAATGTAATGCTGAGTTAGGTTAAACGAAATACAATTCTTAAAAGAAAAGCTAATATTACCTAAAATTTAGGACTATAAAGTTAAATAAATAGCATGAAGAATGTTCTCTCCTTCCCATATAGTCAAAATATATTCGAAAATCGCTAATTGCGCATAGGTATAATAAAGCATCGTAATTAGGTTGGATGACGTTTCATCCAGCGTCTTTTTAATCTTGAAGAACATCCGACTTGACAACCGCGCGAAAATGAATTTGAAACAGATATTAATTGGTTCTAAGGCTGCACGATCGGAACCGCTTTTCCGATGTACTTCATGTTACACATTAATAACTTATTAAATGATTGATATATCTTCAACGCAAACTTATTTATCATTTTGTTACAGTTCATTCTTGGGCATGTACTACGTCAATTTCACAGATCCAGAAAGGACCGGAATTCCTAGGAAATCTGCTAGTTGGTTCACAAACATGGTTGCTACTCGTTGCCTGGTAGACACTTGTACAGAATAAAAAATCTCACTACTCTAATGTATATTTATAAATAAACAAATTCAAGTATAGTTTGGGTAAAATGTCGAGCTTATCAGATTACGTACCTGCTAAACGCGTGAAAAGATGTGCGCTGTCTCAGAATGAGAAGATTATTTATATTAAATGTATTTAATGCATTGAAACATCAAAATCCTACCAACAGTGTTGACGACATCGTGGAAAAGTGTTCCAAAATGACAGGGATTGGAAAATCGACTATCTACAGACTTTTAAAGGAAACAAAAAATGAACAAGATACTGTAAATCCCCCAAAATCATCTACAGGGAGGTCAAAAGTCGTTATAGATGAAAGTACACTCATTTTATTTTAAAAAAGAAAGACCAACGCTAAACAAAATTTTAAGTCAACTTTCAGAGGACAACGATTTGCCAAAAATCAGTAAAAGCAAATTATGGGCCGACTTACGAGAGATGAATTTTTGCTGGGAAAAGCAGAACAGGAAGTCAGTTCTTATCGATAAAGATGAAATTATTTGTAATATTCATTAAATTTAAATAAATATTTTGATAATAATATTGAATAATTTTATTTGAATTACTAAAAACCCTCTTAACCCGGTTATGATGCTTAATGTAGCCTCTAGTTTTGAAATGCTGTTTTTATATTGTCGGGGATTAAATTTTAGCTACAATTTAGCACGGTTCGATCACACAAAGTTTTTTAAAAGTACACCTCGTCTATACCGATAATACATAATATAAAAATATTGAATATAAGCACCAGTACTACATTTATTAACGATTTGCATACATAATAAGCTTTTATTACTCTCTTTCATTTCTAAACAGACTATAGTCCAAAAGACACAGGATTTCAAATTTAAAGTTTTGAATTCAAAATTATTCAAATTTTTAGAATGTTTTCAATGAATTGCTTTGAAAAACAAATCCGTACTTTGTTCTAAACGCTAAAAGGCGCTACAAAATGTACACGCGGATAAAAATTCCTCATAATTTTTTTCTCACTGTACGAATCAATGTTTTAAAAGAAAATTATTATTATATTAATTTTATGTCGCTAAATTTAACCATTTTCTGTTTGTTGTAATTTAATTTTCATGACATCGTCGATTTTAATATACCTAATACAAATTTTACATTTTATTTATCACATGACTTACTAAATAAATCGAAACTTAAAATTTAATATAAATAAAATAATTTAACATACTCAAAATTAAATTAGCTAAAATGGAAAAATAGTAAATAAATTGAAAACGGTTAAATTTAGCGATTTCAAATTAGTATGTACTTATATCATATTTGTGTACAAAGAGAATAATATTATTCTACTTTGATACATAGAATGAGAAAAATGTTATGTTTATCCACCAAGAGTACCTACATTTTGTAGCGGCCACTAGCGTTTAGAACAAAGTTAAGTACAAATTCGTTTTTCTTGTGTCAGATAATCCCCGATTCCAAATTTTAAAAGTAATTCACTGAGAACTTAGACAGACAAGATTTGCGACGTAAAATACTGTCACTGGCGTATAGCTTTCAATATAGTTAGACGTGCAGTGCCACTGACGGAAAATGCCGTCGAAATTAAAATTACAGTCCACTCAGCAAATTCGCTATTATAACTCATGTAGACATAATTTAAATAGTTTTCAACTATCAAATTTCAAATGTTATAGAAAAAAACCACTGGCATGAACAACATGTTATCGAAACTGCCACCGGCAGCAAACCTGTTAATAACAATCATTTTTTGCAATTTAATGCAATATCTAATAAACATTATATTACATTTTCATCAAACTATTTAAGAAACTGCAACTGAGAATAATACAACTATATACTACACTAAATACACTGTATATTGCATTAAATTGAAATTTGTTTTTGTTTTTATCGCTACCTAATATCGAATATTATGTTGACAATAAAAACAAATGCGTAACGACAGCCGTGATATGAGTCATCTGAATTCTTGCCGCATTATAGCCTTAATAGATTCAAAAGAATCTCTTGTAACACATTTCCATCAAACATGTGATTAGCAAGCAATATAGAAAGATTAAGTTACTATGATTTGACGTGGTGTAGGTAACTGGTCGTCGCCAGTCACACAATTAGTATACCCTTGCTAAGAATTCATAAACTGTTTTTATGTTATGGATGACACAAATAGTAGTTGTTGGTGTTTCTTGGGTGAATATATTGCTATCGCAATCCCTAGGCTTGCACATACATTTTTTCAATTCTTATTGTACGGGTACGTGTATGTGGGTAAGAAGCGAGACGTGTTTAACAATATATCAAGTACCTATCTATCAAAATATAATCTCTAAGTATATACTTTTAAATTTCATTATTTTTCAAAAACGTAAATGAATTGTTAGCGACATTGAGATAAGTAGAAGTATAAAAGATGGGAAACCAAGTTATTCGATTAGTTCTTAATATTCCGCAACCATGAAGATCCTTATTTTGGTTTTGTCCCTGATCTCTCTCGGGTAAGTCTTAAAACTCCCCAATTTAAATAAAGAAACGAATATTTTTATCTTCTTTTCAATAAAATATTGGATCTGAATTCAACACTGCTAATAAAAACCAAGTGGCGCCAAATCGGAAGATTTAGTAGGTCATTGTATTTACCAAAATAGAGTAAATGTGTATCAAATATTTATTCACATCTAACGATATTTCAGGTTTACAGCGGATGACGAGATCAATACCCGGTACTTCCCTAAGGACTTCAAATTTGGTGTCGCCAATGCTGCCACTCAGATCGAAGGAGGCTGGCTTGAAGACGGCAAAAGCGAAAGCATCTGGGACTACTTCGCCCACAACCGTCCTGAGATGATTGTTGATGGCTCCACGCCTGATATAGCTTGCGACTCCTACCACAAATATAAAGAGGACGTGGCTATGGTAAAAGCCATGGGAGTGGATTACTACCGTCTGTCCATCGCTTGGACTAGAATCCTGCCCACAGGACACACCGACAAAGTAAACCAGGCTGGAGTGCAGTATTACAAGAACCTGTTCGCTGAATTGAAAGCTGTTAATGTAGAACCCATGGTGACGCTATACCACTGGGATCTTCCTCAAACTCTAGAGGAAATGCACGGTGGTTGGCTAAATGAAAGTACGGCAGATTATTTCGCTGCGTACGCGAGGTTGTGCTTTGAACTCTTCAATGATGATGTGAAAATGTGGATCACCATTAACGAACCCAAACAGGTCTGCCAATTGGGATACGGTACTGGACATAATGCTCCTGGTGTCGTTTCCAATGGAGTTGGGGAGTACATCTGCGCCAAGAATGTGATTTTAGCTCACGCCAAAGCTTACCACATATACAATGACGAATTTAGAGCTACCAATCAAGGTAGGAGTTACTGATCATCGCATTAGCGTAATTGTATTCATGTCTTGGTGTTTACAGGAAGAGTTACTATGGTAGTCGATACGGCATGGTACGAACCCGGAAGTGACAGCGAAGAAGACCAGGAGGCATCAGAAAGAGCTCTCCAATTCAATGTAAGACACATTTTTTTACCAAGCTTGTGCAAGGATCTAACTATATGGCAAATTTTTAGTTGGGCCTCTACGGCAACCCCATCTTCAACGGCAACTGGCCCCAGGTTGTGATAGACAGAATCGCGCAACGCAGTGAATTGGAAGGTTTCTCCTCCTCTCGTCTCCCTGCCTTCACCGACGAGGAGATTACTTACGTCAAAGGCACCTACGATTACCTGGCCTTGAACCATTACGCGACCAACATGGCCAACGCCACCGCCGATGAACCCATTGGAGATCCAAGTTTCAGTAACGACATCAGCGTCTTAACGTGGACGAAACCAGAATGGCCTACCGGTGCTACT
This sequence comes from Monochamus alternatus, assembly GCA_037114965.1. Lineage (NCBI taxonomy): Eukaryota > Metazoa > Arthropoda > Insecta > Coleoptera > Cerambycidae > Monochamus > Monochamus alternatus. The sequence continues at coordinate 2,612,027 of CM073426.1, read as the reverse complement.
AAATGGTTCGGAGTAAGTTTGATGACTAGAAAACTTACTTTCAAAATTAGAAATAATGCCAACATTATTTTAACGTGTAGGTTGTCCCAAGAGGGTTGAGAAATCTTCTGGTATGGCTGAAGAAGACTTATGGTGACGTTGAAATTGTCATCACGGAAAGTGGACTCTCAGATACTACCGGAATAATGGAAGATGACCATAGAATATCATACTATCAGGTAATTTTGTACTACTTACTGCTTGCTCTGCAATTCAACTTTCTTATTATTAAAGGGTTATTTGAGTGCCTGCTTGGACGCCATCTATGAAGATGGGGTTAACCTGTCGACCTATACGGCTTGGAGTATTATTGATGATTGGGAATGGAATGGTGGATACACGTAAGTATACTGTATCAAAATTTAAACAATATAACTAAGATTTATTTTATTCAAAGAATGTTTGTTCATTATGCCATGGCCCATGGCCTAATGGCCTAAGTAACCGATAATTGCCAGTCACTACTATCCACTTCCTTATCCTTAACTAAGAATATTTGACCTGCCCTTGTTATTCTTATCGACATACTTATTTCGGTTGTTTTGAGTGGTCTGAAATATAATTAATCTTGTGTATTTTTTGCTTACTTCTTTTCTTTAAATATTTATTATTATGTTATAGTTTTTGAATGGACATTGCCATTAGGTCATCAGGGATTAAATTATAAGTCTTTCAATTTTAACATAATGCAAAGTTAGGTTAAACAAAATTCAATTCTTAAAAGAAAGACAAATAATATTACCTACAATTTATCAAAATATATTTCAAAGTCACTATGCGCGTAAATATAATGAACAATCGTGATTGTGTTGGATGACGTTTTATCCAGAGAGCTTTTAACCTTAAAAACATTCTGTACAACCGCTAGAAAATTAATTTAAATCATCTATTGTCAGTTCTAAGGCTGCCACGATAACTAATTAATTGATTAATATATTTTCCATGCAAACTTATTTAACATTTTGTTACAGTTCATTCTTGGGTATGTACTACGTCAATTTCACAGATCCAGAAAGACCAAGAATTCCTAGGAAATCTGCTAGTTGGTTCACAAACATGGTTGCTACTCGTTGTCTGGTAGACACTTGTACAGAATAAAAAGTCTCACTACTCTAATGTATATTTATAAATAAAAATGTTGAACTAAATTAAATATTTCTTTAAATTTTCGTTTCTTTTCCTTTCATGCAATGAGGCTGTCAACAACAAAATAAACTCGTCGATCAATTTTATTGACAAATTGAAAAATAAAATAAACCCTCCAAGTTGACAGTTTCGTATAATAATATTATGGCCCAGGTGAAACTATTTGTGGACTATGATTACTGTACTGTTTTCGACGCGATCGATCTGAGACGCTGTTTTAAATGTAGTGATTTTCACCCTTCTCCATATTGGAGCCAAGTGTTCTTCAAAAACTTATAGCTGTCCTCGTTGTGAAGAATACCATCAGTTATCGAATCAGTCAGTCTGATATTTTAAGGTGTAGTTGTATAAACCTAAGTAAAAAGCATCTTGGTTTAAACTTAGGCCTTAATCATAAAGCCTGGGACAGAAACTGTGTTGTTTATAGGCAGGAACTTGACAAACTCAGGTCAAATATATAGGGTGAACCTTAAATAAGTACAAATATTTTAATCAGCAGTATAGTTCACTGTGTAGAACACATAATTAATAGTTTTTTTACAAAAAAAAATCAGAAATAAAAAAGTGAAATTTTAAATAAATTTTGTAATTTTTCTGTAGAAAACTGGTTGAGGATCGCTGATTTTCATACATTTATGAGTCACAGCACTGCAGATTGAACGTGTGGTTCACAGTGTTGCCAGTGTTACATAAATGTCTTTGCTTTTCTTGATATTAAACGCATACGTCAAGTTGCTATTTTGTTATTTAATATTGTGTGTATCTTTATTTTTAAAATTTGTTTCACTGATTAAAGTGCGAAGTCACTTTATGGTTCTGGATTCGAAATGGTTAATACTGACTCATTTGGGGATATGTGGCGAAAATTAAATTTAATATGCTGTGTGAAAATCATAGTTTTTCGTTATTCTTCATAAAATAACTTAAGGAAATTGTGTCTTGTGTCTCTTTCTAACAGTGTACAATGACATTTAACTTGTGAAATGTGGATTACTGCATAAATGGTTAATTTTTTAACAAACAGGTAAGCTTGTGTGCACGTTTATGTATAATTTTTTAACATTGACCATAGTAATATCACGTGATATCTTCCTAAATACGTTATGGTAGTATGTATTTAACTTGCGGAAATTCATTTTTAATCGTTTATAGTCAGATCAGTAAGCAGTTAAAATTTATGTTAATAATACTATATGCGTATCATACTACATACCAAACTTTACTGTACTTATGCTTCAAACAAGTATTTTTTAAATAGAATTTAACTGTATTACTTTACTATTACGTTAAAGAAAACTTAATATTTATATTAGAGGAGATATGGCAACCTCGCAACAAATCATATGGTTCATTAGTTTGGTTATGATAGCGGTCTTCAAAATGTGGGTATTTTTTTTTAAATTAATATCTCACGTTATTATCAAAATATTCGAAGCCTTTGCTTGAAGACGCAGTTATTGTATACATCGAGGATGGGGAGTGATAGGTATTATGTTTATGCATTTTCCGAAACTTGGTTGCATGGAGTATTCACAGTTTTGAACTTTTTGAAACGAATAAATATGACATTATGAGTACCAATTGTGTGGATGATGCTGTCCAGCAGTTTTATAATAAAATAAATTTTGCCATTGAGACTTATGTACCTCGGAAATCTTCTACTACTGCGTCGTACCCAGTTTGGTTCAATAAGGAAATTATTGTAAATTTAAAACACAAAAACAACGCGTAGAAAATATGTAAGAGAACCCGTAGTATGGAAGATAATGACTATTTTAAAAATATTCGTACGTTATTAAAAATACAAAAAACTGAAGCATATAACGCACATATCTTGTCACTTGAGAGTGACATAAGAACCAACCCTAACAAGTTTTGGTCCTTCGTAAATAGTAAATCTGGTTCGTATTCTATGCCCTCTGCATTGTCTTACAATAACGAGCAGCTCACGAATCCTACTGACATTGTAAATTCGTTTGCAGATTATTTTTCAGTCATTTTCACCTGGTGATGATAAAAGTGATATATTTCACCACCTAGATTCAGTTAATGTTCCATCGCTGCTCGTGAATAAATTTACCGAGGATGAGATATTGTTGGCGCTGAAAAGCCTTAAGCCCAACTGACTGCTATACCGGATCTTATGTATCGGAGATTGCGCCATTGTATTGTGCAAACCTTTGTGCATGATATTTAATATCATTTTAAAGGAGTCAAGATTTCTAAATGTGTGGAAAAAAGCTAGAGTCTGACCAGTTTTCAATAAGGGTAACCAAAATGACCTCAGAAATTACCGTTCAATAACGATACTCAATAACTTTTGTAAAGTTTTTGAAGCAGCATTGCACAACCGGATCTCCTATCATACGAAAAATATGTTTGTCTGTCTCAAACCTGATATGTAAGACACAGTTCATTAGTGAGATCATCGATAAGCGAAGTCAGGTAGATGTAATCTACACTACACTGATTTTTCTAAAGCCTTTGATAAAATTGATCACAAGATTCTACTTTTAAAACTAAGATCCTATGGTTTCTCTGACTAACTGCTGGACCTGTTTCGCTCTTATTTTTCTAACCGACAACTTTATGTGCAGCTTCAAGGGTACAAGTCTCGGGAATTTCTTCAATCTTATGGGGTACCTCAAGGTTCTATACTCGGTCCAATGTTTTTTATTTTATTTATAAATGATATTATAGAACAGTTAAATGTTAAATGTTTAATTTACGCAGATGATTTGAAGATTTTCCTTGAGATAAACTCACTGTAAGATTGCGTAATGCTTCAGGGTAATTTGGATCGAATTAACGAGTGGTGTCTTCAAAACAACTTACCTCTGAACCCTCAGAAGAGTAATGTTATGTCCTACACGAAAAAAACAGGTAAAATACTATTCGATTACACGCTGGGCAAGATTACACTTAATATGCCTGAGTTTGTCATGGATCTTGGTCTGTTGTTTAAGGAAAAATTATTGTTCAATGAGCATATATGTCTTGTACTATAAAATCTGCTTAAGGGATTTGTTCTTCGCAATACTAAGAATTTTAAAAACATGGAAACCCTTAAATTGCTATATTGCTCATTTGTACGCTCCAAGCTCGAGTATGCAGCTATTGTTTGGTCACCTATTTATAATAACTATCAGACTGCGATTGAAAAGGTTCAACGAAGATTCATGAAATCTGCGCTTTACTTAATTGATGGTGAATATGTCCCAGGGGAATAGCAAACGACATTTTGCTGCAGCGTACTAAACTTTGCAGTCTCTCTTCAAGAAGAATAACCTCTTCAATTACTCATTAACACAAAATTCTGCATAGCTCTTAGATGTTTGTTTCAATCGACTCTAAATCACGTATTCTATCACCTCCTAAAATTATTGTAACGACTTGCAAGACACCCAATTTTCTTATTACTTACCTATTTGTGATTTATCAGTTTTCACCCAGAAAAAAAATCTATACCTCAAAATATCCATAACATTCAGTTTTGATGATTCATGAGAACTTGTAGTACTGCCAAAGAAATACTATATAGTAAACATATTTTCTAGAAATTAATTTTTACGCTTAGGTATATGCTTTTTATTAAAATTAATATTCCTTCAAAACCCGACATATTTTAAATATTTTAAATTTTCAATAAATGCAAGTAGTAAATAAATTCATTTCGATGGACAATTTTAAATGGTATGAGATTTAAATAAATTATTTAATAATTTATAACGGTATATTCTAGATAAACGATCAATGTTTTTGATAGCGATTTTTCTAAGATAGCTTGTAACTGAACATTTATTTGAACTTGAGGTGCTCACTGCTTAGTACTCTCCAGTCCTACCTTAGATGCGCCTGCGATTGAATTTTTGTCATAAAGGTGACAACTTTTTATCTGAAACTAATTTTAATTAAAACGTGTTAAATATCCACTTTTCCACTACTAGGAAAATTTCCTAGATTCCTTCTCCATCAAAACTTTTATCCATCCACTTATTATTTAAGATGAATCAAAACACTTATAATAATTAATAGTTACCTATCTATTATAATAATTAATCATAACATTTGGATATGTTTTCTAAGATACGCAAAAAAACTATACTTAAGCATTTTTACTACAAACATTATTGAGAATACTACTAGTATGCGGTATCCTATCAATATATTTTAATTTCCATTATTTGTTTTACAGTAAACTGGCCAGTCATTATTAGACCACTGATAACATTCATAAGTACTTCGCGTACTAAAATTATTTGACTCTACGTCATGATGATTATAAGTAATATTTTTTTCGGCGACAAAACATAACAAAATCATATCGCCGCTACCAATCCTTGTTGTAAAATAGTTTGCATATATACAGAGAGAGTCAGAAAGAATGCGCCAACACTAAGCTGTAGATGCTGGACACCAAAATATTATGTTTGAGCTCATCATGCCTTATACGAATGTCAGTATGATAAAAAATAGCAATACGAGTATCACCGCTTGAAAGAAAATCCGCACAAAATACATTGAAACTTTAAATGCAAATAACTCAGAAACCGATATACAAACAAATGAATAATTCATTATATTTTCATCAAATTGTTTAAGAAACCGCAACTGAGAATAATAAAACTATATACTATACTAAATACACTGTATATTGCATTAAATTGAAATTTGTTTTGTTTTTAACGCGACCTAATACCGAAAATTATGTTGACAATAAAAACAATTGCGTAACGTTAGCCGTGATGTGAGTCGTTTGTATTTTTGCCGCACTATAACCTTAATAGCTTCAAAAGAATCTCTTGTATCACATTTCTATCAAATATGTGATTAGCAAGCAATATGGAAAGATTAAGTTACTATGATTTGACGTGGTGTAGGTAACTGGTCGTCGCCAGTCACACAATTAATATGCCCTTGCTAAGAATTCATAAACTTTCTATTTCATGGATGAAACAAATAGTAGTTGTTGGGTTTCTTGGGTGCATATATTGCTACCGCAATCCCTAGGCTTGCACATACATTTTTTCAATTTTTATTGTTGATTCTAAGCTGCTACGGTCGGAAGCTATCCTCAGACAATGACAGTCCATGCAATGATAAATTTGATGCGATATTGGATGAAATTTATTAGAAAATTTTTATAGATTCTTAAATTTATTTATCTATAATTTTAAAGTGTGTAAGTGTGCGGGTACGTGTGTGTTTAAAAATATATCAAGTACTTATCTATCAAAATATAATCTCTAAGTATATACTTTCAAAATGCATTATTTTTCCAAAACATAAATGAATTGTTAGTGACATTGTGATAAGTAGGAGTATAAAAGATTGGAAACCAAATTATTCGATTAGTTCCTAATCTGCCGCAACAATGAAGATTCTTATTTTGGTTTTGTCCCTGATCTCTCTCGGGTAAGTCTTAAAACTCCCCAATTTAAATAAAGAAACAAATATTTTTATTTTCTTTTCAATAAAATATTGGATCTGAATTCTACGCTGCTAATAAAAACCAAGTGACGCCAAATCGGAAGATTTAGTAGATCATTGTATTTACCAAAACAGAGTAAATGTGTGTATGAAATATTTCTTCACATCTAACGATATTTCAGGTTGACAGCGGATGACGAGATCAATACCCGATACTTCCCTAAGGACTTCAAATTTGGTGTCGCCAATGCTGCCCCTCAGATCGAAGGAGGCTGGCTTGAAGACGGCAAAAGCGAAAGCATCTGGGACCACTTCGCCCACAACCGTCCAGGGGCGATTGTTGATGGCTCCACGCCCGATATAGCTTGCGATTCCTACCACAAATATAAAGAGGACGTGGCTATGGTAAAAGCCATGGGATTGGACTACTACCGTCTGTCCATTGCCTGGGCTAGAATCCTGCCCACAGGACACACCGACAAAGTAAACCAGGCCGGAGTGCAGTATTACAAGAACCTGTTCGCTGAATTGAAAGCTGTTAATGTAGAACCCATGGTGACGCTTTACCATTGGGATCTTCCTCAAACTCTAGAGGAAATGCACGGTGGTTGGCTAAATGAGAGTATGGCAGATTACTTCGCTGCGTACGCGAGGTTGTGCTTTGAACTCTTCAATGATGATGTGAAGATGTGGATCACCATCAACGAACCCAAACAGGTCTGCCAGGCGGGATACGGTTCTGGAGCTTTTGCTCCTGGTGTCGTTTCCAATGGAGTTGGGGATTACATCTGCGCCAAGAATGTGATTTTAGCTCACGCCAAAGCTTATCACATATACAATGACGAATTTAGAGCTACCAATCAAGGTAGGAGTCACTGATCATCGCATTAGCGTAATTGTATTCATGTCTTGGTGTTTACAGGAAGGGTTACTATGGTAGTCGATACGACATGGTTTGAACCCGGAAGTGACAGCGAAGAAGACCAGGAGGCATCTGAAAGAATTCTCCAATTCAATGTAAGACATACACTTTTTTTACCAAGCTTGTGCAATAATCTAACTATATGGCAAATTTTTAGTTCGGCCTCTACGGCAACCCCATCTTCAACGGCAACTGGCCCCAGGTGGTGATAGACAGAGTCGCTCAACGCAGTGAATTGGAAGGTTTTTCCTCCTCTCGTCTCCCTGCCTTCACCGACGAGGAGATTGCTTACGTCAAGGGCACCTACGATTACCTGGCCTTAAATCATTACTCGACCAAGATGGTCAACGCCACCGCCGATGCACCCATTGGAGATCCAAGTTTTGATAACGACATCAGCGTTTTGACGTGGGCAAAACCGGAATGGCCAAGCGGTTCTGGTGACTGGTTCAGCGTAAGTTTGATGACTATAACACTTATTTTCAAAAGCAGAAATAATGTCAACATTATTTTAACATGTAGGTTGTCCCAAGAGGGTTGAGAAATCTTCTCGTATGGCTGAAGAAAACTTATGGTGATGTTGAAATTGTCATCACGGAAAATGGACTCTCAGATACCACCGGAATACTGGAAGATGACCATAGAATATCATACTATCAGGTAATTTTTTACTAGTTACTGCTTACTCTGCAATTCAATTTTTTTATTATTAAAGGGTTATTTGAGTGCCTGCTTGGACGCCATCTATGAAGATGAGGTTAACCTGTCAACCTATACGGCTTGGAGTATTATTGATGATTGGGAATGGACTGGTGGATACACGTAAGTATACTGCATCAAAATTGAAACAATATAACTAAGATTTATTTTATTCAAAGAATGTTTGTTCATTATGCCATGGCCCATGGCCTAATGGCCTAAGTAACCGATCATTGCCAGTCACTACTATCCACTTCCTTATCCTTAACTAAGAATCTTTGACCTCTCCTTATTGTTTTCGATCTTATCAATATACTTATATAGATATAGCAAAAATTTAAACTTTATCTAGACAATTGTTGTTTTGAGTGGTCTGAAATATTATTGATCTTGTGTATTTTTTGTTTATTTCTTTTTTATGAAATACTTATCATCAGGTATTAAATTATTAATAAGAAGTCCTTAAATTTAATGTAATGCAGAGTTAGGTTAAAAGAAATTCAATTCTTAAAAGTAAAGCTAATGATATTAACAAAAATTGAAGACTATAAAGTTAAATAAATAGCATGAAGAATATTCTCTACTTCCCATATAATCAAAATATAATTTGAAAATCGCATAAATATAATGAACAATCATGATTATGTTGGATGACATTTCATCCAGCGACTTTTTAACCTTAAATAACATCCGACTTGACAACTGGGCTAAAATGAATTTGAACCAGATATTGTTGGTTCTAAGGCAGCACGGTCGGAACTGCTTTTCAGGTGTAATTCATGTTACACATTAATAACTTATTAAATGATTGATATATCTTCAACGCAAACTTATTTAACATTTTGTTACAGTTCATTCTTGGGCATGTACTACGTCAATTTCACAGATCCAGAAAGACCAAGAATTCCTAGGAAATCTGCTAGTTGGTTCACAAACATGGTTGCTACTCGTTGCCTGGTAGACACTTGTACAGAATAAAAAGTGTCACTACTCTAATGTATATTTATAAATAAAAAAATTCAAGCAAAGTAAATATTTTAATTTTCATTTCTTTTCCTTTTATTGCTAGTATTACCATCAGGCTCTCAGCAACAAAATAAACTTGCCAATCAGTTATTTTGACAAATTGATTTATCAAAATATATGTACTAACCATAAAATCCACAGATATGGCACGAACATGTTTGTTTTGGGTGGTACTTATAATATACACGTAAGTACCTATTATACTCAAAAATTCTTTAGTAATATGTAGTAAACAAAAATTTTGAATGGTAAGTAGAATCAAAATATTTATCTACTGTCAACGAAGAAAATGCAATAGTTAGTTAAAATCAACCATGAAGGTAACGGTTCTACTATTATGCTTTCTCTCGGTGAGGTGAGAAATAATTTTTTTACTTTCCGTGTTAGGGTACAGACAGCGTGGATCCAGGTTTTCCGCTTTAGTCGCGTCAAATTAGCATTTCACTTGTAACTTTTTGCGGAGAGGCCCGATTGAGATGCGGTTTTCTGCAAAATGTTCAGCGAATTTTTTATAACAAAAGGTACATCTAACCTCTGTACGCTCGCAAATTTTTAATTTTTTATTTAACAAATGACCCATTTTTGTTGAACATATGGCAAATGTCACACGATTCAACGAAAATGTCTGGAAAATGTTCTCTAGGGGGTTTTCGAGGTCACTCTTTATCACTTTGATGTTAGCTTTATTATTTATTGCTAAATTGTTGTAACTGGGTTAATTAACAAATTAAAAACTCCACCCCCGAAATCACTAGAGAACCGGAATTTTTTCCAGAATTTCTGGCTTATTAAGGCAAACCATCGGCACAAGATTTTTACAAATATAATTGTTTATTGTTCGATTGTTGCAACCTCGCTAATTAACAAATTAATAACTCTACTCCCGGAATCACTAGAGACCCGAAATTTTTTCCGGGATTTGTCTTTTTAAGGCGAACCATCGGCTCAAGATTTTTGCAAATATAATTGTTTATTGTTCGATTGTTGCAACCTCGCCAATTATTAAATTAATAACTCTACTCCCGGAATCGTTAGAGAACCAGATTTTTTTGCAATAACAAGCGATAGTATAGACCGGGTCTACAACGAATCGTTGGGAAGAAGTTCAAAGTCTCTTACGCTCGTCAGACGAGAATTATTCATTTGTTAATTAGCCAGGTTGTAACAATTGAACAATGAACAATTATATTTGCAAAACTCTTGTGCCGATGGTTCGCCTTAAAAAGCCAGAAATCCCGGAAAAAATCCGGTTCTCTAGTGGTTCCGGGAGTATAGTTATTAATTTGTTAATTAGCCAGGTTGCAACAATTGGAAAATAAACAATGACGTGCAACAACCTTGTGTCGATGGTTCTCCCCATGATCCCAGAGTTATTGCAAAAAAATCTGGTTCTCTAACGATTCCGGGAGTAGAGTTATTATTTTGTTAATTAGCGAGGTTGCAACAATCGAACAATAAACAATTATATTTGCAAAAATCTTGTGCCGATGGTTTGCCTTAATAAGCCAGAAATCCTGGAAAAATTTCCGGTCCTCTAGTGATTTTGGGGGTGGAGTTTTTAATTTGTTAATTAGCCCAGTTACAACAATTTAGCAATAAATAATAAAGCTAACACCAAAGTGATAAAGAGGGACCTCGAAAACCCCAGAAAGAACATTTTTCAGACATTTTCGTTGAATCGTGTGTGACATTTGCCATATGTTCAACAAAAATGGGTGATTTGTTAAATAAATACTTAAAAATTTGCAATCGTACAGAGGTTAGATGTACCTAGTGTTTGTTTGATATTGGCGTATATAAACAAAAATGGAACAATTTATGGTAATTATGACCAATTTATGGTGAATTTAGACAAAACTTTCTGGCTACGAGACGTTCGTACGGTAAACGCATTTCACAAGCAACGACATTTATTTTGAACACTTATAACTATTTCACATTTTATTATGTGTTGTGAAAAGAGTTCTATGAAAACCATTCACATTAAGTATGTTTATTACACGTATTTGTGTTTATTATGTACATACATCTGATATGGTAAGTGTGCGATGTTGTCGCATATTCAACACATGTTTCCTCTCATATACCGTTGGTCAAAGAAAATTGTGATATCAAATATGTTTTGTTAGGTACAATACAGCAAAATAAAGATACTCATATTTCGAACACCCTGTATATTTTAATACTTACCCTCTTCATTTCATTACTAATCTCTCTCCGATATTTGTCTGCTATCTATCGGTTAGCGGGCTCGCAGGTTTCCGGCGCTGACTTTCTTCAACTCGCTTTCACCGTGTACCTACGTGTTCATTTAAAAGTATGTTATAATTTTCAAAGCTTATAAGCGCGGATCGGCGCAGGGTACCAGTAAGCAGGAACCCGCTTCCACTGTGCTCTCTTTAGCCTGTCTTCAACTGCTGTTTTTATATCAATTTAAATATACAATTACAAATTTCATAGCATATCAAGTAAGTATTTCGGCGCCGATTACCAGTAAGCGGAAAACGTGCTTCCACTCTATCTGTACCTTTTTAGTTATGGTTATTAATTCGAGTTTAGAACAGAAGCTAATGGTTTATAGATCTATAGATCTTAAATTTACTTAAAAAAGAAACACCACTATACTAAATTACAATCTGTGTTCTCCTAGTTTGGCAGATGACCCGATCAATCCTCGGTACTTCCCCAAGAATTTTAAATTCGGTGTGGCAAACGCAGTTACTCAGATTGAAGAAGGCTGGAACGAAGATGGCAAAGGCGAAACTATTTGGGACAATTAGGCCCATAATTTTCCCGAAAAAAATTCCGACCGATCAACGGCAGACATCGTTTGCGACCCCTGTCACAAATACAAAGAAGATGTGGGTTTAGTAAAAGCCATGGGCTTGGACTGCTACTGTCTATTCATTGCTTGATCCACCTTGGGGTTTACGCAGTCTTCTGAACTGGTTGACAAACACTTATGGAGACATAGAAATTGTCATTACAGAAAATCGCAGATCTGGTAAAACTGGCATCTTAGAAGACGATCACAGAGTTACATATATCCAGGTAACAATTGCTGAGCAGAGAATTAGAAAATATAAGAAGTCGGTCATTTTTTGACCTTTTGAAATCGTATTTTAACGTTATAGTATTCTGAGATTATCTAAGATCATGTAAGAGTAAGTAAGATCACTTAAATGGAAAGCTTCTTCTGTTCTTAACTTTAATTTTTTGGAATTGGTAATTTCTATGTTTCAAATATAAACTATTTTCATACAGGGTCATTGAAGCGCCTGCTTGGATGCTTTATTCACTGACGGAATCAACTTGACTGGTTACATCGTATGGAGTTTGATAGACACTTGGGAATAGGGTGGAGGAGTCTCGTAAGCATCTTTAACATAAAGATATTCAATTTTTTCTATTTTATTCTATATTCAGGGTAGCCATGGGTCTCAACAGAGTGATTTTCACTGATCCAGAGAGGACTAGAACACCATGAAAATCTGCGACGTGGCTGACTGAAGTGATTAAAAATCGTTGCTTGTAAGGTACCTGTACCTAAGTAGATAATATATATATTGTAACAATTTGAAATATACACAGAAAATCAAATGAAAATAACACCTGACCAAACCTAAAGTTAAATAAAAATTAATAATTATTAGTATCAATTTATAAAATATATAAAGAATTGTTAATATAGATATCCTTGGATATGAATTTTACATAGAATAAATAATATTACATAACATAAAATACTAATTTTAATAATTTTATTATCAAATTTAAAAATCAATTTCAAAAATTTGCATGACGAAGACTATTATTATCATTGAGAACATAAAAAAAAAATTAAACTCGGAGCACCATATAGAAAATAAAAGGAGAAAGTCTACAGAAAAATCTGATATACATATGGTATGCAAACGAGTAACATAATGAAAGATATTCCAATTACAAATAAATCATGTCCTAAAATTTAAATTGAAATGTCAAATTAAAATAATCAATTCTAGAAATGTCAAAAGTAAAGGCGACTTTACAAGAATCTTTTGAACATGAACAAAAACACAAAATAAAGACTATTTTCCTAAATAAAATAATTAAAAATTATATAATTAAGATAAAAGGACATTTTAAATTTGTATTAGTTATAAGTTGTGTTGTGAATTGTGCATAAAAAAAGACATACAAAGACTGCAAGAAAATCATGTGAATGGACTTTTATAACATGGCAATCTGCAGCAAGGAAAAAAACAATGAATTTGTTGTTAGTTACGGCTTGGGTTTAGAGAAGAGCAGCAGCATTGCAAGAGAGCTCCCGAAATTATAAAAATTTGATTAAAAATAACAAGAAAAATCAAAAAATATCGACCTACCAGTTAAAATTTACCATTTGTACATCATCTAGTATAGTTTTTGTTGCCACAACTGAAGATATCATCCGTATCCAGGGAAATTGTGCAGTTCCATAGAATCCCACAGGATAGTTTCCAGTTTCCAGGCAGTTTGCAGTTTCCAGGAAGGAAAATGAAACATTCCTAACCTCAGGTACCTTAAAAAAAATAAAGTGCACTATAAAAATATCTATAGCTATAGTAAATTAAAATATAACACAAATATAACATCCACATTCAATCATTTCACTGGAGCAAATAATATCTGTCATCCAAAGAGAAGCCATTTTATTTTAGAATATATTATGTTTCTGTAGGAATGCAACCAACATTACAAAAATAAACGATATTTGAGTATAATTTATAAACTTCAATAAAATTCAATATCCAAGTTTTAATCTACATTGGTTTGGTAAAATTCATTATCAGAAAGGTAATATTAAAAAGAAAATATTCTTTATTGTTTTACAATTGATTATAGCACAAAAATATTGATAATCTTTCAAAAGTGTTACTAGTTATTACAATATAAAATAAAAACCTGTATATTTTGAACCGACTCCTGATTTAAGTTTCTTTTGCTCTTTTGATTTAAAAACTGTGTCTAGCAAGGGATAAACAAAATTTGGTATAAATAAGGTAAGATAAAGATAAAAAAAAATATTATATAAAAGGTTTGTATTAAACGAAATATAGTTGAAACACAACATACACTCACAAAACATAATACATAAAAGGATCATTGGCGCACAACAAAAATTTAATATTTAACTTTAACATCAAATACACAATAAAATATTAAAAATTAAAATAAACAATAAATAATAAAATTCAAATTAAAAATCAAAACACACACAGGTATATAATAATATAACAATATATATATATAGTCTAGTTACTGTTTCTATATTTGACAGAACATATAAATATGTCAGCTTATTGGCGATTTAAGCTAAGGACTACAGCCTCGTGCGGTAAAAACTTAAACTATATTTAGAGAGGTTACTAGTTTGAATGATTTGTAATAATCAGTACAGTGAAACTGTTTCCAAGTCAGAGGAGAGCTGTGAAGCTGGGAGTTATGCTGGTGCTCTATCTAAGAACCTTAATAACTCGAAATCACTTGACAAAAACAAGTGCGAGTAATCATGTAAAAGAATCGAGTCAATAGATTAAGAGTAATGCCAAGAAGACGTCTCCTAGCATCTCTACCGGGGCGGTATCTCACGCTATTGAATTGGCTCAAACATCTAGAGTCTGTAATGACATCATTAATTTAAATCAGGAGGTTCCTGTTACCTTTGAGCGAATGACAAATTCTAGAAGACAGAACAGATCTAGAAATATTATCGTAGGCGATGCAAATAACCTTCAGGAAAATTTATCTCTGAAATCCGCCAAGTTCATGACCTTCAAACATTTTCACACAACTTATTGGGACCCTGAAACAAGTGAGCTCTTGTCCCTAAAGTGGAGGTCGAGAGGTTAAACTCTGGCAATCCTTCAAATTACTCATCATTTAAAGTGTCAGTGCCTACTGAAGAAGCTGACAAAATAACTAAACCTAATGTCTGGCCAGCTGGCATACGTATCAACAAATTTTTCAATCCAGTAGTACAGTTTATAGAAGACAAGACTTGCCAGTCGATGGTTCCTCAAATGGAGAATTCGTTCTTTCAAAACGACCTGTTAATAGACAATAAACTGTTCACAAGTGATTTGGGTATAAATTCCACTACGTGTTCTGTGTTACATATCAATGTTCAGAGTATTACAAACAAAGTCGATATGTTAAATGTCCTTTTAAAAGAAAACAAATTTGATATTTTTTGTGTATCTGAACACTGGCTCAGCGAAGCTAACCTATGTAAAGTAAATTTGTATAATTTCGAACTTGTATCTGCTTTGTGCAGATCTGACATTATCCATGGTGGTGTTGCAATATATGCAAATACTAAAATTAAACTAAAGTCAATTGATATTATGAATTATTGTTTACCAATACATGCTGAGTTTTGCGCAGCTGAAATTGTTAATAAAAATTTAGTTATTGTGTCCTTATATAGATCTTCTAGTGCAAGGGATCTTATAATATTCAAGCATCGTTTTGAAGCACTTATTGACTTTCTATTAAGCAAGTATAAATATATAATTATAGTAGGAGATATAAATTTGGACCTTGATGCCAATTCGGTGTATGCAAGGGATATTCCTAATATATTTTCCATGTTTGGTATTGTTCATCATATTAGTGAGCCAACTAGAATTACTGCTAAAACCAGTTCTTGTCTTGATAATATTATGACTAATTTAGATTCAAAATTGTTAAAGTCAGGAACGTGTGATTTCCATTTATACATATTCAACTTGAATCAGCAGTGGACCGTGTTTTACCCATAAAATTAATGAGATGCATTGGGATTATAATCATTTGTGTAATCTAAATTGTAATGATCTTACTATGTTTATTTTGGGGGTCCTGCAGTCTACTGCTGATTTATGTATTCCAATAAAATCTGTTCCTAGTAAATTATATGGTGTAAAGTGGTTTAACGATCGGCTGCGTGAGATGAGAGCACGGCTACGTGATAGTAAGAATGTTTTTAGAACTACTAATAGTGTCGAAGACTGGAAAGTGTATTGTGAAAACAGAAGCAAATACAAACATGCGTTAAAAGTTGAAAAAAGGAAAGCTTCTACGTATGAAATCTGTAGTGCTGAAAATAGGAGCAAAGTAATTTGGAAAATAGTTAGTAATGAATGTAATTTGAAAAAAAGTTCTAATGTTGAATATCCGATATCATCTGAGGAATTTAACTTTTATTTTGCTTCTGTTTCCAGTAAGATTTTAAAAGAAATTGATGTTCAAAATGTGAGCCCATCTTACTTTCTTTTCAAAGCTGCTATTAATCAGTTCTTTTTATTAAATAGTTTTATGGTTAAGGCCACTGTTGACTCTCTGATTGGTCCACTGACATTATTATACAATAAATGTGTTCAAGAAGGTAATTGGCCTGATTCGCTCAAGATAACAAAAATTTTGCCTTTGCATAAGAAAGGGGATGTTGATTGCCCTGACAATTTTAGACCAATAGCAACTGTTCCAATTATTGGTAAAATTTTCGAAATCATTATTAAAGGACGGTTAGTTAAATACTTTGAGGATAAGCATATATTCTCAGAGGCCCCAATTTGGTTTCAGAAAAAATAAATCCACAGTTAGAGCAATGTTGACAATAATTGAAAAAAATTGGTTGAGGGACTTGATGTGGGCGTAGGTACGTTGGCTACAATGTGTGCCCTCACCAAGGCCTTCGATTGTGTTACGGCTGATATTTTGTTAATGAAATTGGAATATTATGGAATAAGAGATAATATGCTTAAGCTATTTTCCTATTACTTAACAAATAGACAGCAATGTGTTGCGCTCAATGGTCACGAGTCAGGACTGTTACCTATTGAAAATGGTGTCTCTCAGGGATCTGTTCTGGGACCTCTTTTATTTCTCATTTACATTAATGATTTGCCGTTTGCACTTACTGACACTTTATGTATAATGTTTGCTGATGATACCACCCTTTTAACTAAGTGTGAGGATGCTTCGAATAGGGATGGTCTAGTACAAGTAAAATTTTGCTTTTCTTCTAATAAATTAAAACTAAATGATCTTAAAATGCAAAATATGTTCGTTACATCAGATAAATGGGCACCCATAACAAATTGTAAATTGTTGGGATTCATGCTTGATAGTGCTTTAAATTGGGCTTCTCATGTTGACTATCTCAGTTGGAAATTGTCTTCACAATTATTTTGTATGCATCAATTAAAGCAATCGCTTTCAACTTCAGCTCTTCGCATGGTGTATTTTGCACTGGTGCATAGCCATCTATCTTATGGAGTTGTTTTATGGGGTAATTCAGTTACAGCCCATAAATTATTTATTTTACAAAAAGCTGCTTTACGCATTATCGATGGTGCAGCATATGGCACTCCTTGTCAACAACTCTTTAAGAAATATAAGATTATGCCGCTTCCGTGCATATTCATTTTTGAAACGCTGTTGCAAATACATAGTGAGATACATAAATATCAAGAACATTTCTATAGCACCAGACACGCTAATAATTTGGTATCTCAATATTCCAGGACTAAATGTTGCACTGTATAACAATCTAGTCAATAACTTTTGTAGCACTAATGTTTTAGATATACTAACAGGTCCCAGTAACAGATTTTAATTTAATTTTTTTAACTAGATTTTAAACACATATTTTAAGCAATGATGTAATGACTTCAAATGTACTTTTCATGTATGTAATGTGGTCAATAAATAGTATGGTATGGTATGGTATGGTATGGTATTATTATTATTATTATTATTACTATTACTACTTATACATACACACACACACACACACAGACACATACTTATGTATGTGTTTGTAAAAGTATGAGAAATAATCAAATGGTCCAAAATTTGATAACTTTCGAAATACAGGCCGTAGGGGCGTGACCTACAGTACTTCACATGTATTTAAATCGTTACAAATTTTGTGTGTACCTGTGTATAGATTGTTTAATCAATAATTCTTATTCTTTGACGTTTTTTTCTTAAAGAAACGTCAACAATCGTTTTTTTCGATAGAATTTTAAAATTTTATTTCATAAACATAAACTCAATGCCTTCTCTTATACTTTATTCAATTACTATCAAATTTTGGACTAAGGCAAATTGGGTTAGATCATCATATCTTGGCTCTAGAAACTTGTGGTAGCATTTTGTCCAGATCTTTTAGAGACACTCTGTACTGGATGTATAGGCACCAAAAAGTTATGACGATTTAAATGCATGTGAAATACTGTAGATGGCACCTTCTACAGTTGATATCAAATCCGCAGACATATTTTAAATTCCCGCAAAAAAACGTAAAAAAATTATTCGATCCTAGTGGCGAAGATGCGAAAGATGGCGCTTTACGACATTGGCTGAACCTCTCAGATTGACAAAAACTGTGAAATTGACAGTTTCTTAGAAATAGAGATTTTTTTATTCTAAGTTTTGCACAATAGTAAAATTTTTTCACAAGCTACGAAGCGCCGACGTTAACTATTGAGTTAACTCTGGATTTGACCCGCCCCTCAAGTACAGGGTGTCCAGTTTTAATGAACAATTCAAAATTTAACGTCGAAATGCAAAGTCAATAAAATTAAACAAAAAACATTAAACTCTCAATATTTCCAAACAACCGTGATACGTGTCGCACATAACAACGTGAGCTGGAAATTGCGTTATTCGCGAAATGGAAATGCGAATAAGAATGATAACATTGATAATGTAAGGTGGACAGTATTATCAGTCTTCAGTCTTCAGTCTATCAGTCTCTACGGGTAAATTTACTTCCAGATGACGCGGAATTTTGCGTGATTTCGTGCGATTTCTCAATATTTCGCGCGATTTCTTATGATTTTGCGCAATTTCTTGTAATTTCGCACGATTTCTCAGGATTTCGCACGATTTTTCGGGATTTCATACAATTTCACAGAATTTCGCAAGATTTGTGATAAGATTTCCATCTATTTATTTAATACTTCGATTCCCATTTATGCGTTTTGTCCCAGGGTTTTCACCCCGCATCAAAACACCAAGACTTTTCAATACATACTTTTGAGTCTCACGAAAAACCCTGGGTATTACTGTTCATCCTTAATATGAGAGCTATTTTTTGCAGTGGATGACGAGTTTTTCTTGAAATATCACTAGATTTGTGGGTTGATGGCACATACCATTGGATTTGTAGGGAAGTTTATAAAACCAATTATACATACTAAGATTTTGTTTGTTTTATTGGTGCTAGGTTACGTTACGATAATTTTTATGTTATTATGTTTTCCATAAACATGTTCTGTATTACGAACAAATGATTAATTCGTTATATTTTCATCAAAATATTTAAAAAACTGCAACTGAGAATAATAAAACTATATACTACATTGAATACACTGTATATTGCATTAAATTGATTTTTTTTAACGCGACTTAATATCGAAAATTATGTTGACAATAAAAACAATTGCGTAACGTTAGCCGTGATGTGAGTCGTCTGAATTCTTGCCGCACTATAGTCTTAATAGATTAAAAGAATCTCTTGTAACACATTTCCATCAAATATGTGATTAGCAAGCAATATAGAAATATTAAGTTACTATGATTTGACGTGGTGTAGGTAACTGGTCGTCGCCAGTCACACAATTAGTATGCCATTGCTAAGAATTCATAAACTGTTTTTATGTTATGGATGACACAAATAGTAGTTGTTGGTGTTTCTTGGGTGAATATATTGCTATCGCAATCCCTAGACTTGCACATACATTTTTTCAATTTTTATTGTGTGGGTACGTGTGTGTGGGTAGAAAACGAGGCGTGTTTAAAAATATATCAAGTACTTATCTATCAAAATATAATCTCTAAGTATATACTTTTAAATTTCATTATTTTTCCAAAACGTAAATAAATTGTTAGTGACATTGAGATAAGTAGGAGTATAAAAGATGGGAAACCAAATTATTCGATTAGTTCCTAATCTTCCGCAACCATGAAGATCCTTATTTTGGTTTTGTCCCTGATCTCTCTCGGGTAAGTCTTAAAACTCCCCAATTTAAATAAAGAAACAAATATTTTTATCTTCTTTTCAATAAAATATTGGATCTGCTAATAAAAACCAAGTGGCGCGAAATCGGAAGATTTAGTAGGTCATTGTATTTACCAAAATAGAGTAAATGTGTATGAAATATTTCTTCACATCTAACGATATTTCAGGTTTACAGCGGATGACGAGATCAATACCCGATACTTCCCTAAGGACTTCAAATTTGGTGTCGCCAATGCTGCAACTCAGATCGAAGGAGGCTGGCTTGAAGACGGCAAAAGCGAAAGCATCTGGGATTACTTCGCCCACAACCGTCCTGAGATGATTGTTGATGGCTCCACGCCTGATATAGCTTGCGACTCTTACCACAAATATAAAGAGGACGTGGCTATGGTAAAAGCCATGGGACTGGACTACTACCGTCTGTCCATCGCCTGGTCTAGAATCCTGCCCACAGGACACACCGACAAAGTAAATCAGGCCGGAGTGCAGTATTACAAGAAACTGTTCGCGGAATTGAAAGCTGCTAACGTAGAGCCCATGGTGACGCTTTACCACTGGGATCTTCCTCAAACTCTAGAGGACTTGCACGGTGGTTGGCTGAATGAGAGTATGGCAGATTACTTCGCTGCGTACGCGAGGTTGTGCTTTGAGCTCTTCAGTGATGATGTGAAGATGTGGATCACCATCAACGAATCCAAACAGGTCTGCCAGGTGGGATACGGTTTAGGAGTTTATGCTCCTGGTGTCGTTTCCAATGGAGTTGGGGAGTACATCTGCGCCAAGAATGTGATTTTAGCTCACGCCAAAGCTTACCACATATACAATGACGAATTTAGGGCTACCAATCAAGGTAGGAGTCACTGATCATCGCATTAGCGTAATTGTATTCATGTTTTGGTGTTTACAGGAAGGATTTCTATCGTAATTGATACGACATGGTACGAACCCGGAAGTGACAGCGAAGAAGACCAGGAGGCATCAGAAAGAATGCTCCAATTCATAGTAAGACATGCATTTTTTGCCAGGCTTGTGTAATAATCTAACTATATGGCAAATCTTTAGTTCGGCCTCTACGGTAACCCCATCTTCATCGGCAACTGGCCCCAAGTGGTGATAGACAGAGTAGCGCAACGCAGTGAATTGGAAGGTTTCTCCTCCTCTCGTCTTCCTGCCTTTACCGACGAGGAAATTGCTTACGTCAAGGGCACCTACGATTACCTGGCCTTGAACCATTACGCGACCAAGATGGTCAACGCCACCGCCGATGCACCCATTGGAGATCCAAGTTTTGATAACGACATCAGCGTTTTGACGTGGGCGAAACCGGAATGGCCAAGTGGTTCTGGTGACTGGTTCAGCGTAAGTTTGATGACTATAACACTTATTTTCAAAAGTAGAAATAATGCCAACATTATTTTAACATGTAGGTTTTCCCAAGAGGGTTGAGAAATCTTCTCGTATGGCTGAAGAAAACTTATGGTGATGTTGAAATTGTCATCACGGAAAATGGACTCTCAGATACCACCGGAATACTGGAAGATGACCATAGAATATCATACTATCAGGTAATTTTTTAATAGTTACTGCTTACTCTGCAATTCATTTTTTTTATTATTAAAGGGTTATTTGAGTGCCTGCTTGGACGCCATCTATGAAGATGGAGTTAACTTGTCGACATATACGGCTTGGAGTATTATTGATGATTGGGAATGGACTGCTGGATATACGTAAGTATACGGTTTAAAAAAATTCACTACTATCCACTTCCTTATTCTTAGCTAAGAATATTTGACCTGCCCTTATTATTTTCGATCTTATCAATATACTTATATAGATATAACAAAAATTTAAACTATATCTAGACAATTGTTGTTTTGAGTGATCTGAAATATAATTGATCTTGTGTATGTGTTTCGTTTACTTCTTTTTCATGGAATACTTATCATCAGGTATTAGTAAGAAGTCCTTAAGTTTAATGTAATGCAGAGTTATGTTAAACGAAATTCAATTCTTAAAAAAAAGCTAATGATATTACCTAAAATTTAAGAATATAAAATTAAATAAATAGCATGAAGAATGTTCTCTCCTTCCCATATAGTCAAAATATAATTTGAAAATCGCATAAATATAATGAACAATCATGATTATGTTGGATGACATTTCATCCAGCGACTTTTTAACCTTGAATAACATCCGACTTGACAACTGGGCTAAAATGAATTTGAACCAGATATTGTTGGTTCTAAGGCAGCACGGTCGGAACTGCTTTTCAGGTGTAATTCATGTTACACATTAATAACTTATTAAATGATTGATATATCTTCAACGCAAACTTATTTAACATTTTGTTACAGTTCATTCTTAGGCATGTACTACGTCAATTTCACAGATCCAGAAAGACCAAGAATTCCTAGGAAATCTGCTAGTTGGTTCACAAACATGGTTGCTACTCGTTGCCTGGTAGACACTTGTACAGAATAAAAAGTGTCACTGCTCTAATGTATATTTATAAATAAAAAAATGCAAGCAAAGTAAATATTTTAATTTTCGTTTCTTTTCCTTTTATTGCTAGTGTTACAGTCAGGCTCTCAGCAACAAAATAAACTTGCCAATCAGTTATTTTGACAAATTGATTTATCAAAATTTATGTACAAGCCATAAAAGTTACATATAAAATCCACAGATAAGGCACGTAGCCAGCTTGTTCAAGTGAAGAGAAATGTTTGTTTTGGGTGGTACTTATAATATACGTAAATACCTACTCAAAAATTCTTTAGTAATATGAAGTAAACAAAAATTTTGAATGGTAAGTAGAATCAAAATATTTATCTACTGTCAACGAAGAAAATGCAGTAGTTAGTTAAAATCAACCATGAAGGTAACGGTTCTACTATTATGCTTTCTCTCGGTGAGAAAAATAATGAATTTATTCGTTACTTTTCGAAAGCACTATGTGATCGTCTTCTAAGATGCCAGTTTTACCAGATCTGCCATTTTCTGTAATGACAATTTCTATGTCTCCATAACTGTTTTTCAACCAGTTCAGAAGGCTGCGTAAACCCCAAGGTGGATCAAGCAATGGATAGACAGTAGCAGTCCAAGCCCATGGCTTGTACTAAACCCACATCTTTGTTTTTTTCGGGAAAATTATGGGCCCAATTGTCCCAGATAGTTTCGCCTTTGTCATCTTCGTTCCACCCTCCTTCGATCTGGGTAGCCGCGTTTGCCACAGCGAATTTATAATTCTTGGGGAAGTACCGAGGGTTGGTCGGGTCATCTGCCAAACTAGGAGAACACAGATGGCAATTTAGTATAGTGGTGTTTCTTTTTTAAATAGATTTAAGATCTATAGCTCTATAAACTATTAGCTTCTGTTCTAAACTCGAATTGCTGGTAACCGGCGCCGAAATACTTACTTGATATGCTATGAAATTTGTAATTGTATATTTAAATTGATATAAAAACAGCAGTTTAAACCAGGCTAAAGAGAACACAGTGAATACGGATTCCTGCTTATTGGCACGTGCGCCGTTCCGCGCTTATAAGCGTTGAAAATTATAACATATTTTTGAATGAACACGTACACGGTGAAAGCGAATTGAAGCAGACAAATATCGGGGAGAGATTAGTAATGAAATGAATGAAGAGGGTAAGTATTAAAATATACAGGGTGTCCGATATATGAGTACCTTTATTTTGCTTTATGATAAATAGTACCTAACAAAACATATTCGTTGGCCAACGGTATATGAAAGCAAATAGGTGCTGAATATGCGACAACATCGCACACTTACCATATCAGATGTTGGTACATAATAAACACAAATACATGTAATAAACATACTTAATGTGAACGGTTTTCTTAGAACTCTTTTCACAAAATGTGAAATAGTTATGTGTTCAAAATGAAAGTCGTTGCTCGTGCAAAGCGTTTACCGTACGAACGTCTCGTAGCCAGAAAGTTTTACCTAGATTCACCAATAAATTGGTCATAATTACTACAAATTGTTCCATTTTTGTTCATGTACGCAAATATCAAACAAACACTAGGTACAGAAAAACGAAAGGCGCTAGCCGCACTGCTACCGCTACTACTTATAATAATATGAGGTTAGCAGCAGGAGGTAAAGAATGCAATGTTGTCGTACTGGTACGTTAAAGTTTTAAGAATTTCTTGGGAAACCTCTATTGTTTACTTCATTAATACTGATAAAAAAACAAATTACGTTACAGGAGCTTTTACTTAACCTAAATTATGAAATTAGTTTGTAATTTCGTAATACAGTTTTGCATGTTGTTGCAGTTGTAAAATAAATAAATTACCTACCTCAAAGTAACAATAAGTCTTTCTTACACCAATTTTTCAATATACGGCATTTCACTTTATCTAAAATACAGTGACAGATTTCTTGTGTCATTCTGGCATATTGAAAGGAACTTTCCGTGACATTTCTTAAATTTTAAATAAATAATTTCTATTGCGATTAATACGATGTACTTCAAATTGTTTTCTCTTTGACTTAATAATTAAAGAATCCAAAACGATCAATTCATTATCAGATGCTGATATTTTGCATGGAAGTACCTCCCTTTCCGCTTTTAACAGCTTCTATTGTGTGCGGTTTCAGCGCGAGAAAACAGCGCCGATAAGCGCGAGTTACCGGTAAGCGAAAACTTGGTTCTACTCTGTCTATCTATACCCTAATAGTTGTTAAGCATAATAGAACTGTTATCTTCATGGTTGATTTTAATTAACTATTACATTTTCCTTGTCGACCGTAGATAAATATTTTGAGTCTACTTCATTCAAAATTTTTGTTTACTACATATTCCTACGGAATTTTTGAGTAGGTACTTACGTGTATTTTTGAAGTACCACCCATTAATGATATAAAATAAAAACAAACATGTCACTTCACTTGATCTTTGGATTTTATATGTAACTTTATGGCGAGTACATAAATTTTGATTATTCAATTTGTCAATAAAATTGATGGACGAGTTTATTTTGTTGCTGACAGTCTAACTGCATAAAAGTAAAAGAAAGGAAAATTTAAAGATATATTTAATTTACTTGAACATTTTTATTTACAAATACGTTACACATTACAGTAGTGAGACTTTTTATTCTGTACAATGGTCTACCAGACAACGAGTAGCAACCATGTTCGTGAACCAACTAGCAGATTTCCTAGGAATTCTTGGTCTTTCTGGATCTGTGAAATTGACGTAGTACATGCCCAAGAATGAACTGTAACAAAATGATAAATAAGTTTGCATAGGAGATATATTAATCATTTAATAAGTTATTGTGGAAGCCTTAGAACCAACAATAGATGATTTAAATACATTTTCGCGCGGTTGTACAGGATGTTTTTAAGATTAAAAGCTCTCTGGATAAAACGTCATCCAACATAATCATCATCATTCTGAAATATATTTTGATAAATTGTAGGTACCTAATAGTATTTGTTTTTCTTTTAAGAATTTTGTTTAACCTAACTTTGCTTTATGAAAGACTTATAATCTAATCCCTGATGACCTAATGGCAATGTCCATTCAAAAATTATAAAATAATAATAAATATTAAAAAAAGAAGTAAACAAAAAATACACAAGATTAATTATATTTTAGACCACTCAAAACAATAGAAATGAGTATGTCGATAAGAATAACAAGGGCAGGTGTAAAGGATAAGGAAGTGGATAGTAGTGACTGGCAATTATCGGTTACTTAGACCATTAGGCCCTGGGCCACGGCATAATGAACAAACATATTTGAATAAAATAAATCTTAATTATATTGTTTCAATTTTGATACAGTATGCTTACGTGTATCCACGATTCCATTCCCAATCATCAATAATACTCCAAGCCGTATAGGTCGACAGGTTAACCCCATCTTCATAGATGGCGTCCAAGCAGGCACTCAAATAACCCTTTAATAATAAAAAAATGAATTGCAGAGCAAGCAGTAAGTAGTAAAAAATTACCTGATAGTATGATATTCTATGATCATCTTCCATTATTCCGGTGGTATCTGAGAGTCCATTTTCAGTGATGACAATTTCAACGTCACCATAAGTCTTCTTTAGCCATACAAGAAGGTTTCTCAACCCCCTTGGGTAAACCTACATGTTAAAATAATGATGGCATTATTTCTAATTTGGAAAATAAGTTTTCTAGACATCAAACTTACGCCGAACGATTTAGTATTACCGCTAGGCCATTCCGGTTTCGTCCACGTCAAAACGCTGATGTCGTTACTGAAACTTGGATCTCCAATGGGTGCATCGGCGGTGGCGTTGGCCATGTTGGTCGAGTAATGGTTCAAGGCCAGGTAATCGTAGGTGCCCTTGACGTAAGCAATCTCCTCGTCGGTGAAGGCAGGGAGACGAGAGGAGGAGAAACCTTCCAATTCACTGCGTTGTGCGACTCTATCTATCACCACTTGGGGCCAGTTGCCGTTGAAGATGGGGTTGCCGTAGAGACCCAACTAAAAATTTGCCAAATAGTTAGATCCTTGCACAAGCCTGACAAAAAAATGCATGTCTTACATTGAATTGGAGAATTCTTTCTGATGCCTCCTGGTCTTCTTCGCTGTCACTTCCGGGTTCGTACCATACCGTATTCACTACAATAGTAACAGTTCCTGCAAACACCAAGACATGAATACAATTACGCTAATGCGATGATCAGTGACTCCTACCTTGATTGGTAGCTCTAAATTCGTCATTGTATATGTGGTAAGCTTTGGCGTGAGCTAGAATCACGTTCTTGGCGCAGATGTACTCCCCAACTCCATTGGAAACGACACCAGGAGCATTATGTTCCAGTACCGTATCCCAATTGGCAGACCTGTTTGGGTTCGTTGATGGTGAACCACATCTTCACATCATCATTGAAGAGTTCAAAGCACAACCTCGCGTACGCAGCAAAGTAATCTGCCATACTTTCATTTAGCCAACCACCGTACGTTTCTTCTAGACTTTGAGGAAGATCCCAATGGTAAAGCGTCACCATGGGCTCTACGTTAACAGCTTTCAATTCAGCGAACAGTTTCTTGTAATACTGCACTCCAGCCTGGTTTACTTTGTCGGTGTGTCCTGTGGGCAGGATTCTAGCCCAGGCGATGGACAGACGGTAGTAGTCCAGTCCCATGGCTTTTACCATAGCCACGTCCTCTTTATATTTGTGGTAGGAGTCGCAAGCTATATCAGGCGTGGAGCCATCAACAATCACCTCTGGATGGTTGTGGGCGAAGTGGTCCCAGATGCTTTCACTTTTGCCGTCTTCAAGCCAACCTCCTTCGATCTGAGTGGCAGCATTGGCGACACCAAATTTAAAGTCCTTAGGGAAGTATCGGGTATTGATCTCGTCATCTGCTGTCAACCTAATCATTAGATGTGAAGAAATATTTCATATACACATTACTACTAAATCTTTCGATTTGGCGCCACTTGGTTTTTATTAGCAGCGTTGAATTCAGATCCAATATTTTATTGAAAAGAAAATAAAAATAATTGTTTCTTTATTTAATTTAGGGAATTTTAAGACTTACCCGAGAGAGATCAGGGTCAAAACCAAAATAAGGACCTTCATGGCTGCGGAAGATTAGGAACTAATCGAATAATTTGGTTTCCGATCTTTTATACTCCTACTTATCTCAATGTTACTAATAATTCATTTACATTTTGGAAAAATAATGCAATTTAGCAGTATATACTTAGAGATTATATTTTGATAGATAAGTACTTGATATACTTTTTAACACGCCTCGTTTCCTACCCACGCACATGTACCCGCACACTTACACACTTTAAAATTATAGATAAATAAGAATCTATAAAAATTTTCTAATAAATTTCATTCGTATCGCATTAAATTTATAATTGCATAGACTGTCATTGTCTGAGGATGGATTCCGACCGTTGGAGCCTTAGAACCAACAATAAGAATTGAAAAAATGTATGTGCAAGCCTTCCAGGACGACGTCAAGATGTGGATAACCATCAATAAACCCAAACAGATATGCCATAGTGGGTATGGTACAGGTGGGGCTCCGCCTGGGGTGGTTTCGAATGGTGTAGGGGAGTATATTGTGCCAAGAATATTATTCTAGTCCATGTCAAAGTATACCACATATATGACAACAAATTCAGAGCCAACAATCAAGGTAATTTAAAAATTAATGATTATTCAGGGCGATTCAGTCATAGTGCCATTAGTTTTAAGATAATTTGCAATTTAAAAAAATGTAAATACATGTTTACGACGAAAAAAATAATTTTCGAACCATTATTTAAACTCTCTTTTCAGACTGTTACTGACAGTTGGCGACAGTACAACTGTATCGCCCTGACGCGACGTTGCCAAATTTAAATGTTTCCTAGTAGGTACTTATGGCAATGTTAAAATATGTAATGACGGCTATACATTATTTTTTAAAAGTATGCAATTAACATATTTAGTTTTGGTTTAAAAAATATTTAATATTGAAGTTATAAAACTCCCACGGATCAAATAATGAACCATTTACATTTCATTACATAAGTAGTGATATAAACACAATACCCACTAGGTAAATTATTAAGAGAAGCTGAAAAGTTTTTCGTATTTAGCTACTGACAGTAATACAAAAAAACTCTCATGCTGTCAACAAGAAACGGTCTGAGACATAAGTGATAATAATCCGAGATAAACAGAGAATCTTGACGTACCGTACTTAGCTCAAGAACCTTGGTTTCAATACCTACTCAATAGCAAACACTGCAGAATAATAACAGAAACAAACAATTTAAATTCGCATTTTTATAAACACACGGTGTAATGAATATGAAACAGATTAGTCCCATAATAAATGCTCAACTGCAAGTAATCACGTGCCGACATCGGTGGAATGGCTGTAATCGGCACAGCTAAAAAGTTGGCAGTCTAAATTCTCGTTTAATACGTTAACTGCGATTTTTAGACAGGTATAATACTGGGCTATATTGCAATAGAAGCAAATTAGCTTTTGTTTTGTCTTATTTTAAAAAAGAATATCTATGGTCATAGATACCACGTGGTATGAACCACGGCAGTGAAGAAGACCAAGAAGCATCGGAAAGAATACTACAGTTCATAGTAATAACTGATTCCTTTCTACTTTGAACTGTTTCCTTTTGAATTTCTTTTCAATGGCAGGGGCCATCTATTGGTTATAACTTGTAATATATTAAGCCATCTTTGGTTCAACACTAACTTTTTAAATATAGTATAAATAACACTACTAATGCACATCTTTGTAGTTGAATTTATACGGCAATCCTATCTTTCTCGGCAATTAGCTACAGGCGTGATAGACCGAATAGCCATGGGGAGCCAACAAGAGGGCTCCCCATGCAACATCTAGACTTCCAGTGTTAACAGAAGATGAAATCGCTTACATCAAAGGCACCTATGACCTATTTGGCTTTAAATCACTATGCCACTAATATGGTGAACGCGACAGCAGAAGCACCAATTGGAGATCTTACTTTTGGCAAAGATCTTAACGTCGTGACCTGGAGGCAACCGGACTGACCAAGTAGTTCTTGGAGTTGGTTTGCTGTACGCTTTACATTATTTTAAAAATACTTCAAATTAAATATGCCTTTCTCATAGGTTGTTCCTGGGGGTCTTAGTTATTTATTGGTAACGTTGAAGAAAACTTACGGCAACCAAGAAATTGTTATCACTGAAAACGGTCTGTCTGATAACACAGGAATACTAGAAGACGATCACAGAATTTCCTATTATCAGGTAGATATAAAGAGATACAAAATACTAAATGATATCTCATTTGAAACTTATTTTAGGGGTATTTAAGCGGCACCGTATTTAAGAGCATGTTTGGATGCCATCTATGAGGATGGTGGAAAGTTAACCACTTACACTGCATTATAGATGATTGGGAGTGCTGGTTATAGCTCTTTCTTGGGCATGTATCGGGTGAATTTCACCGATCCCGAAAGAACTAGAACTCCAAGAAAGTCTGTAGAATGGTTCACCAACATAGTCAAAACTCGATGTTTAGTAGACACTTGTGCTGAATAAAATTAAATATTGATTGCTACAGTGTAATAAAAATTGGTTTCTGATTTCATATTGCTTTAAAATTCAAATTAAAGTATAGAATATAACCATTTACCTGCATAGAAAACCCAATAGAAACAATTACGATACGCCTATGTTTCAACAAGATTCGACTTGTTATCTGACGATTTTATGAGCTCATTTTTGAGAACTCGGAGGTGTATTCCTTAGATAAAATTGGTGTATCCAATTATTTCATTGTACTATGTTAAAGAAATAACAATATTTAGAGATACTCGCACTATAGTCTCGCTACAGCCTATTGGATAATACGTCAAGTTATGACAAATTACATCCAATAGCGCTAAATCAAAAGTTCCACATGGTTCCAATTTGTTTTCTCACTTGCGCATTCTACGATCTTGACATATTTCTCACCACATTATTGCCAAATGAATATAACTACAATATTACAAATCAAATATTAGACGTTTATCTTGTAATACTTTGTCTGTTTAACAAATATAAATATTTAAAGAGCAGCGTAATGACACGAACGTTTAAAGTTCTTTAGTTTTCATTTATTTTTGTCAGTATAATAAAGGAAGTAAAACATATATTAACCTACGGCAGTCTTAAGTTGGTTGCACTTATGGTGCTTTTCTTTTCTATTCCCGGGTTTTTGTATATATACGTTTGCCGTTGCCGGTTCGCGGTTAGTCGACAGCAGAGTCAGATGTAATATTACGTTTTTTCTTTTTGAAACGAAATTTTGAAATTTGAAATATATTTAA
This sequence comes from Monochamus alternatus, assembly GCA_037114965.1. NCBI lineage: Eukaryota > Metazoa > Arthropoda > Insecta > Coleoptera > Cerambycidae > Monochamus > Monochamus alternatus. The sequence continues at coordinate 2,580,881 of CM073426.1, read as the reverse complement.
AAGGCTACAAAAAAAAAATGGATTTCCCTTATCGAGCTGATTACGCCAAATCTAGTCGTTCATCATGTAAAGGATGTAGAAAGGGTATTGAGCAGGGTGTTCTACGTCTTGCTGTGATGGTACAGGTGGGTAAAAAATATTTATTGTAATCTTTTATCGACGTAAGGTCTATGAAAAATAGAGACTGCCAAAAAGCTGATAACATAAATAAACTAAATGGCTTTTTAAATTGTTTTTAGTCGCCTATGTTTGATGGCAAAACTCCAAACTGGTACCACACGAAATGTTTTTTCCAAAAACAAAGACCCAAAACTATAGACGACATCGAATATTTTGAGAACCTCCGTGTTCAAGATCAAGACAAAATAAAAAGCCAAGTAGGGATCTCCGCAATAGCTATTGTTCCTGATAAGAAGGACAAGAAGCGTGCTGGCGATTCGGCTCTAAAGAATGCAGCTTTGAAAGATTTTAAGATAGAATATGCCAAATCTGGGCGAGCGATGTGTCGAAGATGTGAACAGAAAATTTTAAAGGATGAGGTATTTCGTAAAAGTAGTGTTTGTAATAAACCTATTTTATTTTGCTCACACTGTACTTTAATTCTGTGGCGCACGCGGTACTTTAAATTGTCTAGCACACCGGCGATTTTTGCACACGACACTACCCACCGTTCTGTATAAAAGCCGGAGAAATTGCCTTCACCAGCAGTGCTTAGCAGGCTCTCTCCGCGGCACTTTAGTTATGTATTTTGTGGCGGCACTCAACCTTTCTCTACCCCAGGGTGCTTAGCAGGTTCCTTCCGCGGCACTCTACCTTCCTCTGGGTGTCCTGAGCGTTTAGCAGGTAATCTCCGCGGCGCTCCAGGTCTTGCCCGTATTCCGTCGACTCCGAGTATTTAGCAGGTGAAACTCCGCGGTACTCGACGTCGTCCCCGTGGTCTTCGACACTGGGTGTTTAGCAGGCTCTTTCCGCGACACTCAGCGTCTGCACCGTATATTCCTTACCGCCCTATTTGTTAATTTAATATTTTGTATTATTATTTCAGGTTTTAATTTATTTATGTTGGGGTATTATTATTAGTATTATTTGTTTACAGGGTGAGATTTTATTTTATGAAATAAATATTTTATTTTTGAATACCGAGTCTTATAATATTCCTGAACCCTGGACATAACTTCTCCACCGAGTGAACCCTTACTGATTAAAGTGGCTGTACTAGTTCGGCATCTGCGACCGAACCTCGAAAGTACGTCACATGTTTATTATTTTTTTAATATTTAGTAATGTTTGTTTTTGTTACAGACGAAACTTTTTTAGATTCGTATATCGAAGAAAGATTTTGATAGCGAAGTGGGTAAAAAGTATGGCGGTCAAGACATGTGGCACCACGTCACTTGCTTCGCCCAAATAAGATCTGACTTGGCATATTTCGAAAGCGATTTAAAACTCTGAGCCAGGAGGATCAAGCAACAGTAAAACAACAAGTTCCGTAAGTTACACATCTGGAAATTTTATCTATCGGTAAGTAATACTTTTCATTTTTAAAGAGCGATAAAACAAGAAGACGTTCCTGAAGTGAAGAAAATAAAAACTGAAGTTTCGGTAGATGGCAATCCCAAGATGGAGGAGGAGTACCGAGAACAGAATAAAATTATGTTTAAGTATCGGGACCACCTGAGCGAAGAGTTGAACAAAAAAGAAATTCACGAGCTTTTAGAATGTAACGGACAGGAACCAAGTACAGGAAAAGATAATGCAAATAACTAGCTTTAATTTGTAAAGGTTGCTGTCAAGATTTATTTAATTTTTTTATTTTTATTACTCTTTTTTTATTTAAGTTTGCACTGTATTCCAGTAACGGCTCGTGGACTTGATAATAGGTGAAGCGGAAGGATAAATAATACTTTGAGGCGAATTTCTCATTTTATAGTAAAAAAACTACCCATCTAATTCACCCATCTTCTTTTTAAATATAATATCTATTCTAAGATTTTTTAAAGCTGCAAACTTATCAATGATGTCATAATAACCCTTGAAGTGAATTTTTTTATCAAATTTGTAAGTCATTTTCGTCATTAAATTACGCGAATAATTTTTACTCGAGAAAAACTTGTTTCAATCAATATGTCATAAAATGGCGCTATCAAAAATTGGGGTTGCTGCATTTGCATTGCATTGTATTTAAAAATTAAGGCTGTCCGAGCGATTTTTTTTGCTCTGTACGAGTTTGATCGAATTTGTTCCAACATTTACGTTTTCATTGTATGTTTGTCAGAATTTGCTAATTTAAAAATTAAGGTTGAGTTTGAGCGATTTTATTTGTTTGTTCTGTACAAATTTTGTTGAGTTTACTTCTTATTGCATAAGGAAGCCTCATGCTTACGACAACCCTGCGCAACATTTGTTAAATCCATTCTTATATTATCACATCAGATTTTAAACCTGCAATCAAACAGGGTAAAAATAAATGCTTCCATACAGCCTGTTATATTGACCAAACGGGACCATAAACTGGAAATATTTCGACAAACTTCAATACATATTTATATCCGAATAGATACAGACAAATAACGCTAGTGACACATAAAAGCTTTATTCCAATTGTATAAACAGGCGATGAAGCTGTCGACCTGTTTCTCCATTGTCATGACAACCGTCGTAAATAAGGCTGATGAACACCCGTTGCTTCTGCATTATATGAATTTGGTAATCACACTCTGTGGTATACTATTTCCCTAAAAAGTTTTTTAATGATTCTTCAAATATTACAATTTTTCTAAAATCAAGTATTTCCTATCTTAAATATCTCAGAAGGGACACACACACTTTACAAATCCAAAATTTTCAGAAGAAAACATTTTTTCATTGTGTTTAAAATTTCATCACTGAGATTTAGGTTTCTTAGTCATAAATTTTTAAATACAGTGTAACAAAAAAGCAGATCATTCCGTTAACTGCGTATCATTGGTGGCAAAATATGACGATTTAACCCTACTTATCTTTGTACAAAAATGCCTTTCTTAAATGATGATCTAAAAATTTCAATATTTTAGATGTTAGACCAACTCGCGGTAATGACGTTCGGTGCGCCGGAGCCTTGCTCGAAATGTAAAAATGGACAGTTGATATTCAACAAAATCGGCTACGTATGTACTGGAAATCTGACGGAATGGACGAAATGCCCTAATGTGGAGAAGGAACCGAAACGGAAGCCTTTCGAGGTACCGTCGTCGTTCAAGGAAATGTACCCCTTCTTGAAGGCTTACAAATATAAACCACGCAAGAGAGTTATAAAGGAAGTGCATTCTACCGCGAATCTCAAGAAGGATGTGAAAGAGGAGGATTCTGAGTAAGTACTGTTGAAAACTTACTTATAGTCGGGTCTCAAAATAGTAGAGAGTACCTTTTTTGTAAACCCGCTCATAATTTGTCAACACGAATGAAAATAGGGTTGTTACAGGTATAGAAAATAGCGAAAACTGAGACAAATCAGGGATTTTTAAAATGGTCAGAGAAATAATAAAATTTATGGGAATTTTGTCAAGTTGTATTTTAAACACACTTTAAATTTACCACCTCGCCTATTGGTAATGTAGGTTACATTTTATCAAATGTACAGGTAGGAATCAGTAATTGATACCAATACATACGAGGTGTGGCAATTAAGTTCCGGGAATTTGTCCCACAATTGGAAGCACTCTTGGTAATCCTCCGCAGTTAACCCATTCAGCACCATGGTTACAGCTTCTTTGATCTCCTCTATGCCGCCATGATGAGTTCCCTTGAGGGGCGACTTTATCTTGGGGAATAAAAAAAAACCCAGGGGGCAATATCGAGACTATAGGGTAGGTGCGGCAACGTTGGAATACCTTTTTTGCCAAAAACTTTTGCACAATGAACGTGGAATGGGCTGGTGAGTTGTCGTGGTACAAAATTTAGCCGTTCTTGGCGAGGTCGGGTTGCACACGGAAAACGCGGGCCCGCAGCCGCTCCAGGACGCCAACATAGAACTGTCCAGTCACTGTCTAACCGGCAGGAATATGTTCACGATGAATGATGCCGTGGATATCGAAAAAAAGATCAACATTGCCTTCAGTCATGACTTGGACATCCTCGCTTTTATTGGCCGCTCTCCACCCTTCCACCCACTGCTGACTTTGTTTACAGGTCTCGGGGTCATACTCAAATATCCAGGTCTCATCTCCAGTGACTACCCGACTCATCCAGTCTCTACCGTCACTCTGAATGCGGGACAACAAATCCTCGCAGATCGATTTTCGCATGTCTTTTTGGTCACGGGTGACAACTTTTGACACCATCTTTGCGCAAATCTTTTGCATATTCAAATTTTTGTGCAACATCTTGCAAATGGTTTCTTTGTTGACGTTTAGCTCGTCAGATGACACACGAATGCTTAGGCGTCGGTCAGACGTGATCAGTGCACGCAAACGGCCAACATTTGCGTCAGTACGAGAGGTGACGGGAGCTTCTTCACGTGGATCGTTTTCTACCGATTCAAGCTCCTCCTTAAACCGTTTTGCCAATTCAAACACGCGTGTTTTCGACATGCACTCGTCTCCATACACCGCCTACAATTTTCGAAGGATTTCCGAGGTTTTTTCGCCAAATTTCACTAAAAATTGAATCACAACGTTGCTTGTAATTTGAGTCGCTCATTTTCACGACGCCACTAAAAAAGTTACTTTCAAAAAAAACACATAAAACACAAACCAAACGTGCTATCGACTTCAACCTTGGACTGAAACTGAACTGAAGGTTCCCCCTCTCTAGAAAAACGTTGACGATCGACGCGGTGTTACCAGTTTCCGAGTTATAATTAAATTCCCGGAACTTAATTGCCACACCTCGTACAAGCTGGCTGAAAATTCCTATATTCGTACCTACCTAGGTAGGTACGAATGTAGGTCAACCTATTTTTGATAATTTTGTGTTCTTTGAACCCTTCCCAAGTGTTCTTATGGAATCTTGTCCCCTGTAACTATGCCCTCCCTTACTCGTCGAAGTCCCGTAAATTACATTAAAATTAAAACCAAAAAAATTGAGGAAAGGAAAATTTTATGTATTGAACTTTTTGTATTTTGGCTGGTATTTTTTTAATTTCATTATTTCCATTTAGACCTAGAGTAAAAAGGGCATTGCCGCCACTCTACGACATGGAATTCGTGATCCTCGGCCATCCCCCTAAAGGAAAAGAAGAAGTCAAAAAACTAGTGACCTCTAGGGGCGGTAAGGTCACTACCAAAATAAAAAATCCGTGATGGCGGTGATATCTACCGAAGATGAGGTAGAAAAATTGGGCGCTAGGATGCCAGAGGCTGAAAAGTGCCAGATCCATGTGGTACCGGACGATTTCCTGGACGAGGCCAAGGATTATACCGGGAAAATCCCAGATTTGATAATCAAGAAAAGCATCTGCAACTGGGGTACAGACGTGAGTGCAAGTCATTTTAATTCACACTCGTTTTTCATAAATTTCTTAATAATAATTTTTTATTGGATATACCATAAATAAGGGATTAACTACCACTAAGTTAAAGAAATTTAACCACATGCTTAGAGACGCTAAAAAAAATATTTCGGAATTCTAGCTCGATGTTTAAATCATCAACTACCATAAGGTCATTTTTTACAGCATTTCCAAATGTAGAACGATAGGTAACAGTTAATCCGGTTAGCTGCATTTGTTTTTCGTTCTTTTGTTCCAAACTGTGAAAACTACATTTTCATTCGTTATAGGTCCGTCAGGATTACCCGCTAACAATACACACTCCACGTACAGTTAAATAAAATGCCTATTGACTCTCAAAAAAATCAAACGAAAGGATTAGATAATAGAAAACCTCGAATGCACCCGTGGTAGCCGTTAATTATAAAATCTTGTCGGATAACAACGAATTTTACGATTTAGTCCTCCGTAGTTGTGTTGCTGGTTGCTGTACTACTGCTGGCAACCGAAATCAGTTTTTTGGATAGTTCAGTTAACCGGTTTTGGGATAATTCGGTTTTTTACAAAACCCGAAAACTGGTTATTCGATTCTTTAAATAACCGATTTTAGCGCTGACAACTGAAATCGGTTTTTTTGGATAGTTCGGTTAATCGGTTTCGGCCAATTCGGATTTTTACAAAACTGGAAAATCGGTTATTCGATTCTTCAAATAACTGATTATTCAATAATCTGAGTGTAAATCTGTTCATTCGAACCATACATCCGAATAATCGATTATTCGGTGGTTTCTTTCTATGAAAAAAGAAATCTCGTTTCTCTCCACTCCCCGTTCCTCGTCATCATTCCACATAGTAGATGTACTCGAGTAGAGAATGTACAGGGTTATCCATGCAACTAGAAGGATTGGCAGATAGCGTAAACATTTTTTTCTGAAAATTTGATTCCTTGGGTAATTCAGTACGAACTTTTCAATGAAAATATTTTCATTTTTCAACGCTATACCACTTCCGGTTATACCGGAAGTATAGGAGTGGTATATCCGGTAGTAGGTACCAATTTTCTTATTTTAAATGGAACGCCCTGTATATTTTTGCATTTTTGAATTCTATAGTGAATTTTAGTGTCACTTTATATGACATTTATCATCTAATATGAACTGTTTTGGAGGTATTTCGATTTTTTTTTTAAAATGGCATAGCTAACTTTAAAAATTCATATTTTATAAACAATAAAAAAGGTGATCTTTATTTTTATTAGATGTTATGCTTCTTTTTGATGTATTGATATTTAGCCTGTCATGTACAGGGTGTTCAAAATTAATTGACAAACTTGAGGAAATTCAAACGTGCTTGACCTAAAAAGAAAGATTCCCACTTTCACTGTTTCTGAAATATGAATTTTTAAAGTTAGCTATGATATATTTGATAATACGAGTATATGCCAAATGAGAAATGTTATATAATTATAAATTAACACTAAAGTTTACTATAGAATTAAAAAATGCAGAAATTACAGGACGTTTCATTTAAAATAAAAAAGTTGGTACCTACTTCTGGTATAACAGGAAGTCATATAGCAGTGAAAATATGTTCATTGAAAAGTGTATCGAATTACCTAAGTAGCCAAATCTTCATAAAAAAATGTTTACCCCATCTGTCAATCTAACCAGTTATTCGGTTAACCGATTATTCGGCTAACCGATTATTCGGTTATTCGGTTAACTGATTATTTGAATAACCGGTTATTCGGTTAACCCAATATTCGAATAACCGGTTTCAATTATCCGGTTTTCACCACTATTCGGGTAACCGGTTTTATCTGAAATTGGTTTTTACGGAACCTGATTAATCGGTTTCACTTTTTTTCGATTTTTGGCCAGCACTATGCTGTACTATCCAAATGTGCCAAGTAAATTACCATGAGGCGGACCGGCACTCATAGTTGTCGATAATTACTTTTGCTTTATAAATAAGTTTGGAAATTTTTTGAAGGGAATTTTTCTCCATCTCTTAATATATTTCTATTTAGTCATAGTTAACTCTGTATAAGCGACTATCAACTGAAATTTTTCAACCAGTATAATATACGGTGTGTTGGCACCCTGTAACATTTTAACCATCAACTTTTGACTAAAATATATTTGGCACATCACATTATTTTGTCTTCAGGGACCTACTCTTGCTGTATGATGCTTTTATTTCCAGACACCCTGTATAGTATTTTGCAAAAAGATTTATTTTTATATATATCAGAGGCGTAACTGACTGTTTTTCTTATTTTATTTTTCAGCCGACTACCCGTCTACCCCCCGAACCGTCCACCAGTAGCTCCAAATCCAAGTCCCGCAGCAGGTACACCAGTTCCGTACCCAGCAAACTTAAACTGAAGGTGAAAGGAGGCGTCGCCGTCGATCCCGATTCGGGACTTGAGGATGTGGCTCACGTCTATCAGGAGGGATCGGTCAAGTACAACGTTACTTTAGGCATAACCGAGATTCAGAGCAAGAAGAACAGTTACTACAAGTTGCAGCTGCTAGCTGCGGACACCGGAAAGAGATACTGGGTGTTCCGGTCTTGGGGCAGGATCGGCACCACAATCGGAAGTGAGTAAATATAATTTTTTAAATTTTCTATCATTTTACAGGGGGAAAAGTATACATTATTGTTTTGGACATTAGAACTACTATTTTTAAGGCGTGTAATGACATGCGCGATTGATTCCATGATTGTTATAGATGTGTCCGTTCCAGTTATGATTTGTTAGTAGATATATTGGAGATTCATCGCGATTAAAAACTAGCTGTTACTATTGACCGTTATTAGCATTGCCAATTTACCCACATAGTTCGGATTCTTAGGTTCTATAGTGACTTACCAAATTTTTCAGTTGTAATTACAAATTTTGACATTAAATCAAGGAACTATAAATTTTCGCTTAAAACGTGATTTTTTCAATACAAACATAAACTTTTAATTTGATCTTCATTGTTGCAAATAGGAAATCTCAAATTGACTTAATGTTGAAAGAAAAGCAGTTTTGGAATCTTCTTATTTGCAGTGATTCAAATTATGAGTTGAAGCTAACAAATTTCGGCATTAAGTCAAGAAGTTTCAATTAGAAAATATAAATTTTGACTTAAAAACGTCATTTTTTTAATACAAACTTGCACTTTTAACTTGATCTGCATTGTTGCAAACAGGAAATCTCAAATTGACTTAATGTTGGAAGAAAAGCAGTTTTGCATTCTTGCATTCTTCGCCAAATTAAGGTGCTAGTTTGATTTAGTTTAAAGTTTGTTTAGTGCACAATGAATAACTGTGAGACGGAAGAGATTGTGGAGGCTGCAAATATTACAATAAGCAATTTGCTGCCTACGAAGTCAAGATCTTTATACGATATAGCCTACAATCGGTTCAAAAAGTGGTGCGCCGAGAAAAATGTTCAAGTATACAGGGAGAATGTTTTGTTGGCATACTTCAGTGAAAATGCAAAGAATTACAAGTCTTCCACATTATGGGCGCAATATTCTATGGTTAAGTCATGCTTGATAATTTACGACAGCATAGATATAATCAAATTCCCCAAGCTGATCGCATTTTTGAAAAGAACCGGTGACGGATATCAAGCGAAAAAATCGAAAATATTGACAAAGGGTGAAATCGACCGTTTTCTATCAAGTGCAGATGAGATTTTTGGTTAGGCAAACTTAGTTTCAAAAATAACCCTTGACTGTTCCGTTTGGCGCAAGGGCTTATTTAATTAATTTTTATTATTTTTCAGAAGTGTGGCAAAAACCCAATAAAACTAAAGAAAAACTAAAATTATGCCACAAATAAATAGCTTCAGACAAGATTTTGATTTTTTATAGGTTGGATTAATTCTGGGGATTGCCGGAGCTTGTCGAACTGATGAACTAGTCAATTTAACTGTAGATGATATTGAGGATGTAGAGTCTTCCTTGTTTGTGAAAATTCCAAACACTAAGACAAAGATTACACGAACCTTTCTGGTTACCGATGTGTGAAATATGCTTGAATTGTTTCGAAAATACCTGTCCCTTCGTCCTCCCCACGTCAAGAATAAGCGCCTTTTTTGTACTACAAAGCAGGAAAATGTAGTTCGCAGCCAGTTGGCAAGAATACCATGGGAAAAATTCCGAGTGTAGTAGCTTCGTATTTAAAATTACCTGATGCTGCATGTTATACTGGTCACTGCTTACGAAGATCTTCAGCGACATTACTGGCAGATGCTGGTGTGGATATCACGACAATAAAGCGTCATGCTGGTTGGAAATCAACGACAGTCGCTGAGGATTATGTCGAGAACTCCATTGAAAATAAGACCAAAATTGTTAATGAGGTTTTAGTAGGTACCACTACTAGCGCAATCACAAAAACTGTAAATGTAAGCGAACGTAATATTCCTTCTATAATAATATTAATTTTGAAAATTTTACAATTGTAACATTTAATTTAAATGTCAATAAATAATTTCAATGTTTTCTCTTTTTTTGCATGAAAAACGTTCTCCATAATGTAAACTCCCTTGGGAATAAACGACCTGTTAACGGACAATAAACTGTTCACAGGTGATTTGGGTATAAATTCCACTACGTGTTCTGTGTTACATATCAATGTTCAGAGTATTACAAACAAAGTCGGTATGTTGAATGTCCTTTTTAAAGAAAACAAATTTGATATATTTTGTGTATTTGAACACTGGCTCATCGAAGCTAATCTATGTAAAGTAAATTTGTATAATTTCGAACTTATATCTGCTTTGTGCAGATCTGACATTATCCATGGTGGTGTTGCAATATATGCAAATACTAAAATTAAACTAAAGTCAATTGATATTATGAATTATTGTTTACCAATACATGCTGAGTTTTGCGCAGCTGAAATTGTTAATAAAAATTTAGTTATTGTGTCCTTATATAGATCTTCTAGTGCAGGGGATCTTATAATATTCAAGCAACGTTTTAAAGCACTTATTGACTTTCTATTAAGCAAGTATAAATATATAATTATAGTAGGAGATATAAATTTGGACCTTGATGCCAATTCGGTGTATGCAAGGGATATTCGTAATATATTTTCCATGTTTGGTATTGTTCATCATATTAGTGAGCCAAATAGAATTGCTGATAAATCCAGTTCTTGTCTTGATAATATTATGACTAATTTACATTCAAAATTGTTAAAGTCAGGAACGTGTGATTTCCATTTATCTGATCACATCGGAATATATATACATATTCAACTTGAATCAGCAATGGACCGTAAAGGTTCCAGTAAAAATCGAATAGTATCTAAGCATAGGATTTGTAATTTTGTCCATAAAATTAATGAGATGCATTGGGATTATAAGTGTATTGTGAAAACAGAAGCAAATACAAACATGCGTTAAAAGTTGAAAAAAGGAAAGCTTCTACGTATGAAATCTGTAGTGCTGAAAATAGGAGCAAAGTAATTTGGAAAATAGTTAGTAATGAATGTAATTTGAAAAAAAGTTCTAATGTTGAATATCCGATATCATCTGAGGAATTTAACTTTTATTTTGCTTCTGTTTCCAGTAAGATTTTAAAAGAAATTGATGTTCAAAATGTGAGCCCATCTTACTTTCTTTTCAAAGCTGCTAAGCCTCCGTTATCTTCGTTTAGAAACGTCATTTTTAACATAAACTCATATTAGTTCAATAGGGTTTAATTCACAATAAGCCACGGGAAGCCATAACATTTTCACCATGTCTTGTGGCAAATTGTTTGTAATCCACTGAAAAATAACAATAACAATTTATATTTTATAGATAAATATGTATGAAATAAGTAAATATTTTCTAACATCTTATCAAAGCTGAACTAATAAAGTACCCGACACTGGTCACGGCGCGATATATTTACTCATGCACTGTTTAGAAGTGCATTAATTCACAAAACTATTATTTCTTTATTAAGGTTTTTATATGTTCTATGGCTGTATTTACGAAGATACCATCAACTATTGTATTACACAAGATAAAAAAAATAAGGAATTCTAAGAAGAGAGACTTACACAGTTCGAAACAGCACAGTTTAATGTATTGCCAGCTAAAATTGCACATTTTAAAGCCTATAAATCAAAAAGTTATGACGAGTTGAAGTGAGAGAATTTAGGTTCGCCTCCCGAAAATCGTGTTTTTTGGTGCTAATAACCAAAAAACGAATATTCAAAACCAAATTCCGATTCGATTGTGCATAACAATAATAGTGAGGCTACCTATGGTCCAAATTTCAATTTTTTTCGCTCCTACGTTTTGGCAATATCGGCTTTCAAACCCAGGGGTCTGGACTTTTTACTCCGATAGTAAATAGTTACAAATTTTGTGTGTACCTGTACCCACCTGTACCCCTTTGACGTTTTTTTCTTAAAGAAACGTCAACAATCGTTTTTTCGATAGAATTTTAAAATTTTATTTCATAAACATAAACTCAATGCCTTCTCTGATACTTTATTCAATTACTATCAAATTTTGGACTAAGGTAAATTGGGTTAGATCATCATATCTTGGCTCTAGAAACATGTGGTGGCATTTTGTCCAGATCTTTTAGAGACACTCTGTACTGGATGTATAGGCACCAAAAAGTTATGACGATTTAAATGCATGTGAAATACTGTAGATGGCACTTTCTACAGTTGATATCAAATCCGCAGACATATTTTAAATTCCCGCAAAACGTAAAAAAAGTATTCGATCGTACTGGCGGAGATGCGAAAGATGGCGCTTTACGACATTGACTGAACCTCTCAGATTGACAAAAAATGTGAAATTGACAGTTTCTTAGAAATAGAGATATTTTTATTCTAAGTTTTGCACAATAGTAAAATTTTTTCACAAGCTACGAAGCGCGGACGTTAATTCTTGGGTTAACTCTGAATTTGACCCGCCCCTCAAGTACAGGGTGTCCAGTTTTAATGAACAATTCAAAATTTAACGTCGAAATGCAAAGTCAATAAAACTAAACAAAAAACATTAAACTCTCAATATTTCCAAACAACCGTGATACGTTTCGCACATAACAACGTGAGCTGGAAATTGCGTTATTCGCGAAATAAAAATGCGAATAAGAATGATAACATTGATAATGTAAGGTGGACAGTATTATCAGTCTTCAGTCTTCAGTCTATCAGTCTCTACGGGTAAATTTACTTCCAGATGACGCGGAATTTTGCTTGATTTCGCGCGATTTCTCAATATTTCGCGCGATTTCTTGTAATTTCGCACGATTTCTCGGAATTTCGCACGATTTTTCGGGATTTCGTACTATTTCACAGGATTTCGCAAGATTTGTTGTAAGATTTCCATCTATTTATTTAATACTTCGATTCCCATTTATGCGTTTTATCCCAGGGTTTTCACCCCGAATCAAAACACCAAGACTTTTCAATACATACTTTTGAGCCTCACGAAAAACCCTGGGTGTTACTGTTCACCCTTAATATGAGAGCTATTTTTTGCAGTGGATGACGAAAAATCTTGAAAAATCACTAGATTTGTGGGTTGATGACACATACCATTGGATTTGTAGGGAAGCTTATAAAACCAATTATACATACTAAGATTTTGTTTGTTTTGTTGGTGCTAGGTTACGTTACGATAATTTTTATGTTATTCTGCTTTCTATAAACATGTTCTGTGTTACGAACAAATGATTAATTCATTATATTTTCATCAAAATATTTAAGAAACTGCAACTGAGAATAATAAAACTATATACTACACTAAATAATAATAATAATAATATCTCTACCCCTCATTCTAATCACAGGGATTAGCCCAGAAGTCGGAGACTTGTGCGGGAGAGGGGGCGGCATATTATTATTAAGCAGGCCGCATTTGCGCCCAGGAACGACTTACGTTGGTAGGCCCTAACTACTATTCAGTGCAGGAATGAGCGAAACCTGGAAAACCTCATTAATTAGGGGGGTAGTCAAATATCAACCGGTATCAATCTCTCACATTGACCCAAGCTAACATTATTCCACCCTTCCATACCTGCAGAGAGGGTGCCAATCCTCTCCACGAATATAGCTTATATACGGTCTACTGGCAGCTGGGCGCGAACCAACTCCGATCTAGTCACCTCGATTGAAGTACTGACGCCTTAAACCGCGCGACCACTGACCGACCCAAATACACTGTATATTCCATTAAATTGATTTTTTTTTGTTTTTAACGCTACCTAAAATCGAAAATTATGTTGGCAATAAAAACAATTGCGTAACGTTAGCCGTAATGTGAGTCGTCTGAATTCTTGCCGCACTATAATCTTAATAGATTCAAAAGAATCTCTTGTTACAAATTTCCATCAAATATGTGATTAGCAAGCAATATATCTGATCTGATATTAAGTTACTATGATTTGACGTGGTATAGGTAACTGGTTGTCGCCAGTCACACAATTAGTATGCCCTTGCTAAGAATTCATAAACTGTTTTTATGTTATGGATGACACAAATAGTAGTTGTTGGTGTTTCTTGGCTGAATATATTGCTATCGCAATCCCTAGGCTTGCACATACATTTTTTCAATTCTTATTGTGCGGGTACGTGTGTGTGGGTAGAAAACGAGGCGTGTTTAAAAATTTATCAAGTACTTATCTATCAAAATACAATCTCTAAGTATATACTTTTAAATTTCATTATTTTTCCAAAACGTAAATAAATTGTTAGTGACATTGAGATAAGTAGAAATATAAAAGATTGGCAACCAAATTATTCGATTAGTTCCTAATCTTCCGCAACCATGAAGATCCTTATTTTGGTTTTGTCCCTGATCTCTCTCGGGTAAGTCTTAAAACTCCCCAATTTAAATAAAGAAACAAATATTTTTATCTTCTTTTCAATAAAATATTGGATCTGCAAATAAAAACCAAGTGGCGCGAAATCGGAAGATTTAGTAGGTCATTGTATTTACCAAAACAGAGTAAATGTGTGTATGAAATATTTCTTCACATCTAACGATATTTCAGGTTGACAGCGGATGACTTCAAATTTGGTGTCGCCAATGCTGCCCCTCAGATCAAAGAAGGCTGGCTTGAAGACGGCAAAAGCGAAAGCATCTGGGACCACTTCGCCCACAACCGTCCAGAGATGATTGTGGATCGCTCCACGCCTGATATTGCTTGCGACTCCTACCACAAATATAAAGAAGACGTGGCTATGGTAAAAGCCATGGGACTGGACTACTACCGTCTGTCCATCGCCTGGGCTAGAATCCTGCCCACAGGACACACCGACAAAGTAAATCAGGCCGGAGTGCAGTATTACAAGAAACTGTTCGCGGAATTGAAAGCTGTTAACGTAGAGCCCATGGTGACGCTTTATCACTGGATCTTCCTCAAACTCTAGAGAACTTGCACGGTGGATGGCTGGAGATTATGGCAGATTACTTCGCTGCGTATGCGAGGTTGTGCTTTGAACTCTTGAATAAGTGTTATAGTAACACTTATTTTCAAAAGTAGAAATAGCAATATTTTAACATGTAGGTTTTCCCAAGAGGGTTGAGAAATCTTCTCGTACGGCTGAAGAAAACTCATGGTGATGTTGAAATTGTCATCGCAGAAAATGGACTCTCAGATACCACCGGAATACTAGAAGATGACCATAGAATATCATACTATCAGGTAATTTTTTACTAGTTACTGCTTACTCTGCAATTCATTTTATTTTTATTATTAAAGGGTTATTTGAGAGCCTGCCTGGACGCCATCTATGAAGATGGAGTTAACTTGTCGACATATACGGCTTGGAGTAATATTGATGATTGGGAATGGACTGCTGGATATACGTAAGTAAACGGTTTAAAAAAATTCACTACTATCCACTTCCTTATCCTTAGCTAAGAATCTTTGACCTGCCCTTATTATTTTCGATCTTATCAATATACTTATATAGATATAGCAAAAATTTAAACTATATCTAGACAATTGTTGTTTTGAGTGATCTGAAATATAATTGATCTTGTGTATGTGTTTTATTTACTTCTTTTTCATGGAATACTTATCATCAGGTATTAGTAAGAAGTCCTTAAATTTAATGTAATGCAGAGTTATGCTAAATGAAATTCAATTCTTAAAAGAAAAGCTAATGATATTACCTAAAATTTAAGAATATAAAGTTAAATAAATAGCATGAAGAATGTTCTCTCCTTCCCATATAGTCAAAATATATTTTAAATTCGCTAATTGCGCATAACTATAGTGAAGAATCGTAATTATGTTGGATGACGTTTCATCCAGCGACTTTTTAACCTTGAAGAACATCCGACTTGACAACCGCGCGAAAATAAATTTGAACCAGATATTGTTGGTTCTAAGGCAGCACGGTCGGAACTGCTTTTCCGGTATAATTCATGTTACACATTAATAACTTATTAAATGATTATATATCTTCAACGCAAACTTATTTAACATTTTGTTACAGTTCATTCTTGGGCATATACTACGTCAATTTCACAGATCCAGAAAGACCAAGAATTCCTAGGAAATCTGCTAGTTGGTTCACAAACATGGTTGCTACTCGTTGCCTGGTAGCCACTTCTACAGAATAAAAAGTGTCACTACTCTAATATATATTTATAGATAAAAAAATTCAAGTAAAGTAAATATTTTAATTTTCGTTTCTTTTCCTTTTATTGCTAGTATTACCATCAGGCTCTCAGCAACAAAATAAACTTGCCAATCAGTTATTTTGACAAATTGATTTATCAAAATTTACGTACTAGCCATAAAAGTTACATATAAAATCCACAGATAAGGCACGTAGCCAGTATCAGCTTGTTCAATTGAAGAGAAATGTTTGTTTTGGGTGGTACTTATAATACACGTAAGTACCTACTCAAAAATTCTTTAGTAACATGTAGTATACAAAAATTTTGAATGGTAAGTAGAATCAAAATATTTATTTACGGTCAACGAAGAAAATGCAATATTGAATTCATATCAACCATGAAGGTTCTATTATGCTTTCTCTCGGTGATGTAAGAAATTACTTTCCGTATAACTGAAAATTAACTTTTAAAATCTTTTTTGTTATGTCATGATGTATGTATGTAGAATGACACGCTCTTTCAAATGCCATGGTCAAAATTGAGGGTTGCTATTTAAAAATATTGTCGATAACGTCATATCTCGAACATGACGATGACGTCACAAATATGGGTCGTATGTTAAAAATAAAATCGTCGTACCAGGGGATTTTTTCGAAAACTTCTCAATTTCAATAATAATGAATTTATTCGTTACTTTTCGAAAGCACTATATGTAACTCTGTGATCGTCTTCTAAGATGCCAGTTTTACCAGATCTGCCATTTTCTGTAAAGACAATTTCTATGTCTCCATAAGTGTTTTTCAACCAGTTGAGAAAACTGCGTAAACCCCAAGGTGGATCAAGCAATGGATATACAGTAGGAGTCCAAGCCCATGGCTTTTACTAAACCCACATCTTCTTTGTATTTGTGACAGGAGTCACAAGCGATGTCTGCCGTTGATCGGTCAGAATTTTTTTCGGGAAAATTATGGGCCCAATTGTCCCAGATAGTTTCGCCTTTGCCATCTTCGTTCCACCCTCCTTCGATCTGGGTAGCCGCGTTTGCCACAGCGAATTTATAATTCTTAGGGAAGTACCGAGGGTAGGTCGGGTCATCTGCCAAACTAGGAGAACACAGATGGCAATTTAGTATAGTGGTGTTTCTTTTTTAAATAAATTTAAGATATATAGGTCTATAAACCATTAGCTTCTGTTCTAAACTCGAATTGCTGGTAACTGGCGCCGAAATACTTACTTGATATGCTATGAAATTTGTAATTGTATATTTAAATTGATATAAAAACAGCAGTTTAAAGCAGGCTAAAGAAAACACAGAGAAAACGGATTCCTGCTTATTGGCACGTGCGCCGTTCCGCGCTTATAAGCGTTGAAAATTATAACATATTTTTGAATGAACACGTACACGGTGAAAGCAAATTGAAGCAGACAAATATCGGGGAGAGATTAGTAATGAAATTAATGAAGAGGGTAAGTATTAAAATATACAGGGTGTCCGATATATGAGTACCTTTATTTTGCTTTATGATAAATAGTACCTAACAAAACATATTCGTTGGCCAACGGTATATGAAAGCAAATAGGTGCTGAATATGCGACAACATCGCACACTTACCATATCAGATGTTGGTACATAATAAACACAAATACATGTAATAAACATACTTAATGTGAACGGTTTTCTTAGAACTCTTTTCACAAAATGTGAAATAGTTATGTGTTCAAAATGAAAGTCGTTGCTCGTGCAAAGCGTTTACCGTACGAACGTCTCGTAGCCAGAAAGTTTTACCTAGATTCACCAATAAATTGGTCATAATTACTATAAATTGTTCCATTTTTGTTCATGTACGCAAATATCAAACAAACACTAGGTACAGAAAAACGAAAGGCGCTAGCCGCACTGCTACCTATACTACTTATAATAATATGAGGTTAGCAGCAGCAGGTAAAGGATGCAATTTTGTCGTACTGGTACATTAAAGTTTTAAAAATTTCTTGGGAAACCTCTATTGTTTACTTCATTAATAATGATAAAAAAACAAATTACGTTACAGGAGCTACCTCAAAGTAACAATAAAAGTCTTTCTTCCGATAGATTAGCTTGCTTATGTAGACCAATTTTTCAATATACGGCATTTCACTTTATCTAAAATACAGTGAAAGATTTCTTGTGTCATTCTGGCATATTGAAAGGAACTTTCCGTGACATTTCTTAAATTTTAAATAAATAATTTCTATTGCGATTAATACGATGTACTTCAAATTGTTTTCTCTTTGACTTAATAATTAAAGAATCCAAAACGATCAATTCATTATCAGATGCTGATATTTTGCATGGAAGTACCTCCCTTCCCGCTTTTAACAGCTTCTATTGTGTGCGGTTTCAGCGCGAGAAAACAGCGCCGATAAGCGCGAGTTACCGTTAAGCGAAAACTTGGTTCTACTAAATATTTTGAGTCTACTTCATTCAAAATTTTTGTTTACTACATATTCCTATGGAATTTTTGAGTAGGTACTTACGTGTATTTTTGAAGTACCACCCATTAATGATATAAAAACAAACATGTCACTTCACGTGATCCTTGAATTTTATATGTAACTTTATGGCTAGTACATAAATTTTGATTATTCAATTTGTCAATAAAATTGATGGACGAGTTTATTTTGTTGCTGACATCCTAACTGCATAAAAGGAAAAGAAAGGAAAATTTAAAGATATATTTAATTTACTTGAACATTTTTATTTACAAATACATTACACATTACAGTAGTGAGACCTTTTAGTCAGTACAATGGTCTACCAGACAACGAGTAGCAACCATGTTCGTGAACCAACTAGCAGATTTCCTAGGAATTCTTGGTCTTTCTGGATCTGTGAAATTGACGTAGTACATGCCCAAGAATGTACTGTAACAAAATGTTAAATAAGTTTGCATAGGAAATATATTAATCATTTAATAAGTTATTGTGGAAGCCTTAGAACCAACAATAGATGATTTAAATACATTTTCGCGCGGTTGTACAGGATGTTTTTAAGATTAAAAGCTCTCTGGATAAAACGTCATCCAACATAATCATCATCATTCTGAAATATATTTTGGTAAATTGTAGTATTTGTTTTTCTTTTAATAATTGAATTTTGTTTAACCTAACTTTGTATTATGAAAGACTTATAATCTAATCTCTGATGACCTAATGGCAATGTCCATTCAAAAACTATAAAATAATAAATATTAAAAAAAGAAGTAAACAAAAAATACACAAGATTAATTATATTTTAGACCACTCAAAACAACAGAAATGAGTATGTCGATAAGAATAACAAGGGCAGGTCAAATAATCTTAGTAAAGAAGTGGATAGTAGTGACTGGCAATTATCGGTTACTTAGACCATTAGGCCCTGGGCCACGGCATAATGAACAAACGTATTTTCAATAAAATAAATCTTAATTATATTGTTTCAATTTTGATACAGTATGCTTACGTGTATCCACGATTCCATTCCCAATCATCAATAATACTCCAAGCCGTATAGGTCGATAGGTTAACCCCATCTTCATAGATGGCGTCCAAGCAGGCACTCAAATAACCCTTTAATAATAAAAAAATTAATTGCAGAGCAAGCAGTAAGTAGTAAAAAATTACCTGATAGTATGATATTCTATGATCATCTTCCATTATTCCGGTGGTATCTGAGAGTCCATTTTCCGTGATGACAATTTCAACATCACCATAAGTCTTCTTCAGCCATACAAGAAGATTTCTCAATCCCCTTGGGACAACCTACACGTTAAAATAATGATGGCATTATTTCTAATTTGGAAAATAAGTTTTCTAGTCATCAAACTTACTCCGAACCATTTAGTAGCACCGATAGGCCATTCCGGTTTCGTCCACGTTAAGATGCTGATGTCGTTACTGAAACTTGGATCTCCAATGGGTGCATCGGCGGTGGCGTTGACCATGTTGGTTGCGTAATGGTTCAAGGCCAGGTAATCGTAGGTGCCCTTGACGTAAGCAATCTCCTCGTCGGTGAAGGCAGGGAGACGAGAGGAGGAGAAACCTTCCAATTCACTGCGTTGCGCGATTCTGTCTATTACCACCTGAGGCCAGTTACCGTTGAAGATGGGGTTGCCGTAGAGACCCAACTAAAAATTTGTCATATACTTAGATCCTTGCACAAGCTTGGTAAAAAAATATGTATGTCTTACATTGAATTGGAGAGCTCTTTCTGATGCCTCCTGGTCTTCTTCGCTGTCACTTCCGGGTTCGTACCATGTCGTATCAATTACGATAGAAATCCTTCCTGTAAACACCAAGACATGAATACAATTACGCTAATGCGATGATCAGTGACTCCTACCTTGATTGGTAGCTCTAAATTCGTCATTGTATATGTGGTAAGCTTTGGCGTGAGCTAAAATCACGTTCTTGGCGCAGATATACTCCCCAACTCCATTGGAAACTACACCAGGTGCATGATGTCCAGTACCGTATCCCAATTGGCAGACCTGGTTGGGTTCGTTGATGGTGAACCACATCTTCACATCATCATTGAAGAGTTCAAAGCACAACCTCGCGTACGCAGCGAAGTAATCTGCCATACTCTCATTTAGCCAACCACCGTACGTTTCTTCTAGACTTTGAGGAAGATCCCAATGGTAAAGCGTCACCATGGGCTCTACGTTAACAGCTTTCAATTCAGCGAATAGTTTCTTGTAATACTGCACTCCAGCCTGGTTTACTTTGTCGGTGTGTCCTGTGGGCAGGATTCTAGCCCAGGCGATGGACAGACGGTAGTAGTCCAGTCCCATGGCTTTTACCATAGCCACGTCCTCTTTATATTTGTGGTAGGAGTCGCAAGCTATATCAGGCGTGGAGCCATCAACAATCACCTCTGGATGGTTGTGGGCAAAGTAGTCCCAGATGCTTTCACTTTTGCCGTCTTCAAGCCAACCTCCTTCGATCTGAGTGGCAGCATTGGCGACACCAAATTTGAAGTCCTTAGGGAAGTATTGGGTATTGATCTCGTCATCTGCTGTCAACCTGATCATTAGATGTGAAGAAATATTTCATACACACATTTACTCTGTTTTGGTAAATACAATGACCTACTAAATCTTCCGATTTGGCGCCACTTGGTTTTTATTAGCAGCGTTGAATTCAGATCCAATATTTTATTGAAAAGAAAATAAAAATAATTGTTTCTTTATTTAATTTAGGGAGTTTTAAGACTTACCCGAGAGAGATCAGGGACAAAACCAAAATAACGACCTTCATGGCTGCGGAAGATTAGGAACTAATCGAATAATTTGGTTTCCGATCTTTTATACTCCTACTTATCTCAATGTTACTAATAATTCATTCACATTTTGGAAAAATAATGCAATTTAGCAGTATATACTTAGAGATTATATTTTGATAGATAAGTACTTGATATATTTTTAAACACGCCTCATTTCCTACCCGCACACATGTACCCGCACACTTACACACTTATTATAGATAAATAAATTTAAGAATCTATAAAAATTTTCTAATAAATTTCATTCGTATCGCATTAAATTTATAATTGCATAGACTGTCATTGTCTGAGGATGGATTCCGACCGTTGGAGCCTTAGAACCAACAATAAGAATTGAAAAAATGTATGTGCCAGCCTTCCAGGACGATGTCAAGATGTGGATAACCATCAATAAACCCAAACAGATATGCCATAGTGGGTATGGTACAGGTGGGGCTCCGCCTGGGGTGGTTTCGAATGGTGACCACATATATGACAACAAATTCAGAGCCAACAATCATGGTAATTTAAAAATTAATGATTATACAGGGCGCTTCAGTCATAGTGCCATTATTTTTAAAATAATTTGCAATTTAAAAAAATGTAAATACATGTTTACGCCGAAAAAAATAATTTTCGAACCATTATTTAAACTCTCTTTTCAGACTGTTACTGACAGTTGGCGACAGTACAACTGTATCGCCCTGACGCGACGTTGCCAAATTTAAATATTTCCTAGTAGGTACTTATGGCAATGTTAAAATATGTAATGATGGCTATACATTATTTTTTAAAAGTATGCAATTAACATATTTAGTTTTGGTTTAAAAAATATTAAATATTGAAGTTACAAAACTCCCACGGATCAAATAATGAACCATTTACATTTCATTACATAATTAGTGATATAAACAGTAATACCCACTAGGTAAATTATTGAGAGAGGCTGAAAAGTTTTTCGTATTTAGCTACTGACAGTAATACAAAAAAACTCTCATGCTGTCAACAAGAAACGGTCACACAGAGAATCTTGACATACCGTACTTAGGTCAATAACCTTGTTTTCAATACCTACTCAATAGCAAACACTGCAGAAAAATAACAGAAACAAACAATTTAAATTCGCATTTTTATAAACACACGGTGTAATGAATATGAAACAGATTAGTCTCATAATAAATGCTCAACTGCAAGTAATCACGTGCCGACATCGGTGGAATGGATGTAATCGGCACAGCTAAAAAGTTGGCAGTCTAAATTCTCGTTTAATACGTTAACGTCGGATTAAGCCGAAGCTCATTCGAGTCCGAAAAATGTTTTTTTTTGTGTTCCGTGTGCATGTGTAATTCGGTATTGATCACGAAGAGAAAGCCTGGAGGGAAACGGGAGTAAGAGTTTGATTCTGATTCATATTCATAATAAAATACAATTTGCATTTTTAGGAATATTAACGTACAAGCTTCCACATTCAAGAACATAACAAAAAGGTGTTAAAAAAATAGTATGTTTTATCCCAAATCATTATTCTAAAAAAATTTTGACTTTTCGAAGTTCGAGGATATGACAAATCCGAAAGTTTAGAAAATCCTGGTTTTTTTCGAAGATTAGTTAATTTTACGTCAGAACTTGACAAAAGGCTTACATACAGATTCATCAACAAGGCGTAACGTTAGACCGACTAGCGGAGATTACGGAAAAAATTTACGTCTCTGTTGCGCCAATTTAAATAAAAGGCATAATCCTATTCACTACTATGTATAATACTTACTTTGTGATATGTTAACTAATCCATAGCACTGAAAAGTAGTGTTTTTGAATATAAATACTAAATATCCAATGGGAAACGCAAGGAACTAGAGGCCGAAATTACGCGATTTTTAGACAGGTATAATACTGGGTCTAAGGGTACGTTTACATCTGACATTAATTGCTCGATATTTATGTCGGATGGAAATTGTACGTAATGTAAACAGGGCAGAATTTCTGTCAGAGACATATGCTTCAAGCATCCGCGATATGTATCGACACATCTATACGGTTAGATGTAAACACCTATTCGGAATCGCCTGACAGAAATTACTGTAGCTGACGTAACCGTCTACTTTTGTGGTAGTGTCGGCAGCTAATTATTAATATAGAGTGATAAAAAATAATGGATAAAAGGCGATATTGATGAATAGATTAATTTATATCACAGTAAACCTTAACTGTATGACAATTTTCAAACCTTTCAAACTAAGCTGACTCTCAAATCCATACTGAACGATTTTTCATTCTCTGTCGGACAGAAATCGCATTTAATCTAAACAGCGCGAACATTTCTGTCAGAGTTATATGTATCAAGCGTCTACGATATGTATCGACACACCTATGCGATTAGATGTAAAACATATTATTTTCATATTCGCACTCGCCTGACAGAAATTGCTCTAGTTGACTAGTCGTCTACTTTTAACGGCAGCAATTCAAAAAGAATGATAAAAAAGCATCGGTAAAACGCGATATTGATGAACCGATTAATTTATTTATATTTTTTAAAAGAAAATCAAATAAGGATAATGTGAAGTGCAAAAAAAAATTTTTAATTTAAGAACTTTTTAAGTATAAGAATGATTGGAAAATAAACATGGAAGGGGTGGTTTATTTCACACCTTACAACAAACCAGGAATATGGGAAATATTCCAGTAAAATATCTATTTTTAAGAAAATGTTCCTGACAAAATTCATTTGTTTATATTCAACAGTTTGTGAGAAAATGGTTCTGGAGATAAAAAACTATAAATCTGATTTAGTACTGTTCAAATTCAATATTATGCTCAATTTAAACTATAGATATAGATATTTGAAACGAAAAAATATTTGTTGGATTATCTCGAAGAAAAAATTTTTACGGAGCTGTATACGCATGAAAACATTATGTATAGTTTTTGCTAAAAATTCACACATAACGGTTTGAGGAGTCCTGATTAGCACCACTTATTCAAAAAATATCTCTGAGCGTTTATATTGAATTTCGCAGGTGTAAAAAAATGCCTTCGGTCGTCATCTTAAAATCCGTAATAGAATCAAAACAAGCGATTTTTGATGCCATTTAAAACAAACAAATATTTGTTGAAATATCTCGAACAAAACCATTTTTATAGATTTATTCACGAATAAAACTAAGATCGTGTAGAAGAAAACACTATGTATAGTTTTTATTCAAATTTCACATACTACATTCTGAGGGGTCCACCTGACACACAACTTAAAAAATTTTAAATAAAAAAATTGCTAAACGTTTTTATTGAAATTCAAACGTAAAAAAAATGATAGCAGACCTTGCATCGCGGATTTTGAAGACATTTAAAACAAAAAAAAATATTTGTTAGATTATCTTGAAGAACACATTTTCTATGGATTTATATATAAATAAAACTAGAAATGTATATCCAGGATGTATCACAAGTGTGCATTAGCCGCATTTAGGAAATCGTAAATGATAGAAATCTGAAATTTCATTTTTAGAGGATTTTGTTTTCCTTTCAACACTGCTGAATTGATGCAAAATATTTACATTATACGTCAACTCGCTTATTTTGAATGAAACAGGTATTTTTCAGTTAATTTTCAGATTCTACATGTAATTCTAAATCATTTCACTCACAAAATTATTACTTTTTAAGTCGTTAATTACCTGGGAGACTGAATAATTCAGTCATGATGAAAAAAAAACAATTTAAGGAAACGAAATAATTCAAAAACTATTGGGCTTGGACATATGGTATATTTAATAAAGTTGATTTAAAATTGCACGTAGAATCTAAAAATGAAATAAAAATACTATTTTTCGTTTAAAGTTAACGAATCGACGTCTACTTCCGGTACTACCGCCACGTTACTGTAAATATTATATTTCAACTTAGCAGTATTTAAAACTCCTAGAAACGAAAATTCAGATTTCTGTCGTTTCCTAATTGCGTCTAATGCACTCTTATTGTGAGATACCCTGTATATATCTATATTATCAGTGTTTTTAACTGGGTATAGGTAGATACAGCTAATCTTTTTCTGCTAAGCTAATAGTTTTTCTGAATTTGGTATCTTCTTTATTTATTTTACAAACAAGCTTTTCAAATTGAGTTGCTGTCATCCTCAAATAATTTGAGAATTGTTGCGGATTCTCGCCACTTAGTTCTGAGATTAACTAATTTATAGACACCTAATTCATCACGTTTCAAAATTCATTCCCAAAACTACACTGAACGTTTTTTCTTCTTAAGTAACATATCCAGGGCAATCACACGGGTAGCAATTTTTTGTTTCGATA
The DNA here is from genome assembly GCA_037114965.1 of Monochamus alternatus. Classification (NCBI taxonomy): domain Eukaryota; kingdom Metazoa; phylum Arthropoda; class Insecta; order Coleoptera; family Cerambycidae; genus Monochamus; species Monochamus alternatus. The sequence continues at coordinate 2,555,232 of CM073426.1, read as the reverse complement.
CTCATCGTGACACGACGGAACTTTGTCTTTCTACTATGAATTGATGTATATGACACAAGTGTATTTACTAAATACATATGTATAAACGGTAACTTTTGGCGCAAATATGGACGTAAATAAACAACCTAACTAGCAGCGCATGTTTCGTGAATTGGCGCACAGCTGGTTAGTCCGACTAACGCTACACCCGTTTCATGAATCCAGTATCCAGTAAATATCTTAAAAATGTAACAATTTTTAAAGGCACTTCAAAAAATATATAAAATGACGTGGCCCTGAATGGCAACACTGTTTCGCTTCAATATAGCTTCAATACTCGAACGCGGCATAAAAAATGTAGCGTATCAGGAGGACCGTGTTACCGATTGTTTATGGGTTGACTTGGTTATCTATTGAAAGGCCAATTATTTTTTTTCCGATTTTCTGCTTTATTAGGCCTTCTGAATACGTGGTTAAAATTAATGATATTTTTACTGAATCACCCTGTATATTTATCCACAGTAAACGTTGTTTGAAAACTTTTCTAGATCTATTTTATTAACTTCAAATATTGCAATAGAAGCAAATTAGCTTTTGTTTTGTCTTATTTTAAAAAAGAATATCTATGGTCATAGATACCACGTGGTATGAACCAGGCAGTGACAGTGAAGAAGACCAAGAAGCATCGGAAAGAATACTACAGTTCATGGTAATAACTGATTTCTTTCTTCTTTGAACTGTTTCTTTTTGAATTTCTTTTCAATGGCAGGGGCCATCTATTGGTTATAACTTGAAATATACTAAGCCATCTTTGGTTCAACCCCAACTTTTCAAATATAGTATAAATAACACTACTAACGAACATCTTTCGCATCTTTGTAGTTGGATTTATACGGCAATCCTATCTTTCTCGGCAATTAGATACAGGCGTGATAGATCGAATAGCCATGCGGAGCCAACAAGAGGGCTATGCAACATCTAGACTTCCAGTGTTAACAAAAGATGAAATCGCTTACATCAAAGGCACCTATGACTATTTGGCTTTAAATCACTATGCCACTAATATGGTGAACGCGACAGCAGAAGCACCAATTGGAGATCCTACTTTTGGCAAAGATCTTAACGTCGTGACCTGGAGGCAACCGGACTGACCAAGTGGTTCTTGGAGTTGGTTTGCTGTACGCTTTACATTATTTTAAAAATACTTCAAATTAAATATACCTTTCTCATAGGTTGTTCCTTGGGGTCTCAGGCATTTATTGGTATGGTTGAAGAAAACTTACGGCAACCAAGAAATTGTTATCACTGAAAACGGTCTGTCTGATAACACAGGAATACTAGAAGACGATCACAGAATTTCCTATTATCAGGTAGATATAAAGAGATAAAAAATACTAAATGATATCTCATTTGAAACTTATTTTAGGGGTATTTAAGCGGCACTGTATTTAAGAGCATGTTTGGATGCCATCTATGAGGATGGTAGAAAGTTAACCACTTACACTGCATTATAGATGATTGGGAGTGCTGGTTATAGCTCTTTCTTGGGCATGTATCGGGTGAATTTCACCGATCCCGAAAGAACTAGAACTCCAAGAAAGTCTGTAGAGTGGTTCACCAACATAGTCAAAACTCGATGTTTAGTAGACACTTGTGCTGAATAAAATTAAATAATGATTGCTACAGTGTAATAAAAAATGGTTTCTGATTTCATATTGCTTTAAAATTCAAATTAAAGTATAGAATATAAACATTTACCTGCATAGAAAACCCAATAGAAACAATTACGATACGCCTATGTTTCAACAAGATTCGACTTGTTATCTGACGATTTTATGAGCTCATTTTTGAGAACTCGGAGGTGTATTCCTTAGATAAAATTGGTGTATCCAATTATTTCATTGGACTATGTTAAAGAAATAACAATATTTAGAGATACTCGCACTATAGTCTCGCTACAGCCTATTGGATAATACGTCAAGCTATGACAAATTGCATCCAATAGCGCTAAATCAAGTTCCACATGGTTCCAATTTGTTTTCTCACTTACGCATTCTGCGATCTTGACATATTTGTCACCACATTATTGCCAATATAGACAAATGAATATAACTAATTACAAATCAAATATTAGACGTTTATCTTGTAATACTTTGGCTATTTAACAAATTTAAATATTAAAGAGCAGCGTAATGACACGATCGTTTAAAGTTCTTTAGTTTTCATTTATTTTTGTCAGTATAATAAAGGAAGTAAAACATATATTAACCTACGGCAGTCTTAAGTTGGTTGCACTTATGGTGCTTTTCTTTTCTGTTCCCGGGTTTTTGTATATATACGTTTGCCGTTGCCGGTTCGCGGTTAGTCGATAGCAGAGTCAGATGTAATATTACGTTTTTTCTTTTTGAAACGAAATATTGAAATTTGAAATATATTTAAAAGGCTACAAACAAAAAATGGATTTCCCTTATCGAGCTGATTACGCCAAATCTAGTCGTTCATCATGTAAAGGATGTAGAAAGGGTATTGAGCAGGGTGTTCTACGTCTTGCTGTGATGGTACAGGTGGGTAAAAAATATTTATTGTAATCTTTTATCGACGTAAGGTCTATGAAAAATAGAGACTGCCAAAAAGCTGATAACATAAATAAACTAAATGGCTTTTTAAATTGTTTTTAGTCGCCTATGTTTGATGGCAAAACTCCAAACTGGTACCACACGAAATGTTTTTTCCAAAAACAAAGACCCAAAACTATAGACGACATCGAATATTTTGAGAACCTCCGCGTTCAAGATCAAGACAAAATAAAAAGCCAAGTAGGGATCTCCGCAATAGCTATTGTTCCTGATAAGAAGGGCAAGAAGCGTGCTGGCGATTCAGCTCTAAAGAATGCAGCTTTGAAAGACTTTAAGATAGAATATGCCAAATCTGGGCGAGCAATGTGTCGAGGATGTGAACAGAAAATTTTAAAGGATGAGGTATTTGGTAAAAGTAGTGTTTATTATTTTTTTAATATTTAGTAATGTTTGTTTTTGTTACAAACGAAACTTTTTTAGATTCGTATATCGAAGAAAGATTTTGATAGCGAAGTGGGTAAAAAGTATGGCGGTCAAGACATGTGGCACCACGTCACTTGCTTCGCCCAAATAAGATCTGACTTGGCATATTTTGAAAGCGGTGATAAATTACCAGGATTTAAAACTCTGAGCCAGGAGGATCAAGCAACAGTAAAACAACAAGTTCCGTAAGTTACACATCTTGAAATTTTATCTATCGGTAAGTAATACTTTTCGTTTTTAAAGAGCGATAAAACAAGAAGACGTTCCTGAAGTGAAGAAAATAAAAACTGAAGATTCGGTAGATGGCAATCCTAAGATGGAGGAGGAATACCGAGAACAGAATAAAATTATGTTTAAGTATCGGGACCACCTGGGCGAACAGTTGAACAAAAAAGAAATTTACGAGCTTTTAGAATATAACGGACAGGAACCAAGTACAGGAAAAGATAATGTAAACAACTAGCTTTAATTTGTAAAGGTTGCTGTCAAGATTTATTTAATTCTTTTATTTTTATTTTTTTTTATTTAAGTTTGCACTGTACTCCAGTGGCGGCTCGTGGATTTGATAATAGGTGAAGCGGAAGGATAAATAATACTTCGAGGCAAATTTTTCATTTTATAGTAAAAAACTACCCATCTTCTTTTCAAATATAATATCTAATCTAAGATTTTTTAAAGGAAAGGATAAGGAAACTTATCAATGATGTCATAATCCTTTAAGTGAATCTTTTTATCAAATTTGTAAGTCGTTTCCGTTATCAAATTACACGAATAAGTTTTAACTCGAAAAACTTTTTTCAGTCAATATGATAATATAATGTCATAAAATGATGCTATCAAAAATTGGGATTGCCATTTTCTAAAAAGAGGAAGTGACGTCGTATTTGCGACAATAATGTCATAAAATATGTTTATCAGAATGGGCGCGTTTAAAAGTTAAGGTCCAAGTGATGTTTCTTCACTATGTACAAGTATAATTGAATTTGTTCCAACATTTACGTTCTCATTGTATGTTTGTCAGAATTTGCTAATTTTATTTGTTTGTTCTGTACAAATTTTGTTGAATTTACTTCCTCATTGCATGAGGAAGCCTCATGCTTACGACAACCCTGAGCAACATTTGTTAAATCCATCCTTATATTATCACACCAGATTTTAAAACTGCAATCAAACAGGGTAAAAATAAGGTTTTTTAAATAAATGCTTCCATACAGCCAGTTATATTGACCAAACGGGACCATAAACTGGAAATATTTCGAAAACTTCAATATTTATATCCGAACACATACATACAAATAACGCTAGTGACACATAAAAGCTTTATTCCAATTGTATAGACAGGCGAAGAAGCTGCCCCATTTTGGTCAGCTATGCATTTCTCCGTTGTCATGACCGCCGTAAATAAGGCTGATAAACCCGTTGCTTCTGCATTATATGAAATTTGTGATCACACTCAGTGAAACCACTTTTTGTGAGAAGACGTTCAGAGCCTTACGTTTTAAAATTATTATTACTGATTTTGATAAGTTATGCAATAAATATAAGTTTATTCTAAAGACACAAATTACAAAATTTATGTTAGATGAAAAATAATTTTAAGTGGTACGTGTAACTGATTATTATAGGTATAGCGGTGTGTCACTTGGCGTCACCTCAGAGAGTTAAAAACAGTTATTTATTAATTTTTTTGATGTTCAGTTTTTTTTTTTGTGAGCCACTTTTGTATTGGTGTGTCAGCCTATTTTGCATTTTACAGAGTTGTATGTTAAATGCTGCAGCTTTTTGGTTTTTAAAGATATTCAGTTCAAACAAAAACCTTGTTAAAGAGCATAAAATGTACAATTTTTATTTTTAGTATATATTTAGGCGAAATTAACTATATATTAACAAAAAAATTGGTTTTCAAACAAAACCTAATAAAATTAAAAATGTTAAAGATAAAACTAAGATTTACTTTTTTTTTTTCTGCATATATTCTGTGGTATACTACTTCCCTAAAAAGTTTTAGGCCTTAGTTACTTCCTTTTTTTAATGGTTCTTCAAATATTACAATTTTTCTAAAATCAAGTATTTATTTCATGTCTTAAATATCTTGTGTCACACATTACAAATCCAATATTTTCAGAAGAAAACATTTTTTCATTGTGCTGTAACAAGTGTTTAAAATTTCATCACTGAAATTTAGGTTTTTTAGTTATAAATTTTTAAATACAGAGTGTAACAAAAAAGCAGGTCATTCCGTTAACTGCGTATTATTGGTGGCAAAATATGACGATTTAACCCTACTTACGTTTATACAAAAATGCCTGCCTTAAATGATACAGGGTGTTAAATTTGAACTTTTAAAATAGTTTTTTTGCTATAGTTTCTTCAGGTCTATCATCTATTTCAAAATCCTCCCAAACATTCTCGTTGTCCAGCACGACCACTGAAACTTAATTGCCAACAAATATATCTCATATATCTATCTATCTATCTCTATATATCTTATATCTAATCTATCTATCTATGAAAAATTATTGTCCCAGAATTTTTCGATTTTGTAAAGTAATTGATTTTGACCAAAACTGGATTTAACCTTACATTGGACCTTACGTTTAGAAATACTTATTAACTTTAACATAAATTTTGTCTAATTGTTAAAATTTAACTTACTATTGATGTCTACTACGTTAAAATGTACAAGAAACTATGCAGATTGTTGAAAAGTTATCTCGAAAATAGCCAATTTCTAAGACTAATGACAAGTATACATTTTTCCTCAAAAACAATGTAGGTTTAAGTTTTTTTAATAAAAAATGTGATAACGTTAGGCCCAAAGAAGTTACGGTCACATTTACGTCAATAATATAGCGGATTTGGCGCCCTCTAGGGAATATGTCGAAATAGACAACATATTATAATTTCTCGAATCCAAAAACATTTATTTTCAAATTTTTAAGTTAATACGCAGTATAATATTTAAAAAAAAAAAAAATCACTTTTTAAATTCCGTCTTTGACACCCTGTAATTAATAAATTTTGGCAGCAACCTTTATAAATTAAATCGGTTGATTTGATACATATCGATTCAAAGAGATTCTAAAAATTTCAATATTTCAGATGTTAGACCAACTCGCGGATGTAATGACGTTCGGTGCGCCGGAGCCTTGCACGAAATGTAAAAATGGACAGTTGATATTCAACAAAATCGGCTACGTATGTACTGGAAATCTGACGGAATGGACGAAATGCCCGAATGTGGAGAAGGAACCGAAACGGAAGCCTTTCGAGGTACCGTCGTCGTTCAAGGAAATGTACCCCTTCTTGAAGGCTTACAAATATAAGCCACGCAAGAGAGTTATAAAGGAAGTGCATTCTACCGCGAATCTCAAGAAGGATGTGAAAGAGGAGGATTCTGAGTAAGTACTGTTGAAAACTTGTAGTTGGGTCTCAAAATAATAGAGAGTACCTTTTTTGTAAACCCGCTCATAAATTGTTAACATGAATGGAAATAGGGTTGCTACAGGTATAGAAAATTGCGAAAACCGGGACAAATCAGGGATTTTTAAAATGGTCAAAGAAATAATAAAATTTATGGGAATTTTGTCAAGTTGTATTTTAAACACACTTTAAATTTACCACCTCGCCTATTGATAATGTAGGTTACATTTTATCAAACGTACAGGTAGGAATCAATAATTGATACCAATACGTACGAGGTGTGGCAATTAAATTCTGGGAATTTGTCCCACAATTGGAAGCACTCTTGGTAATCCTCCGCATTTAACCCGTTCAGCACCACGGTTACAGCTTCTTTGATCTTCTCTATGCCGCCATAATGAGTTCCCTTGAGGTGCGACTTCATCTTCAAATAAAAAAAAATCGCACAGGACAATATAGGGGCTATAGGGTGGATGTGGCATTGTTGGAATGCCTTTTTTTTACCAAAAACTTGTGCACAATGAACGTGGAATGGGCTGGTGCGTTGTCGTGGTGCAAATTCCAGCCGTCCTTGGCGAGGTCGGGTTGCACACGGAAAACACGGGCCCGCAGCCGTTCCAGGACGCCAACATAGAATTGTCCAGTCACTGTCTGGCCGGCAGGAACATATTCACGATGAATGATGCCGTGGATATCGAAAAAAACAATCAACATTGCCATTGACTTGGTTTATGCATCTCGGGATCATACTCAAATATCCAGGTCTCATCTCCAGTGACTAGCCGACTCATCCAGTCTCTACCGTCACTCTGAATGCGGGACAACAAATCCTCGCAGATCGATTTTTGCATGTCTTTCTATTCACGAGTGAGTACTTTTGACACCATCTTTGCGCAAATCTTTCGCATATTCAAATTTTCGTGTAACATCTGCGAACGGTTTCTTTGTTGACGTTTAACTCGTCAGACAACGCACGAATGCTTAGGCGTTGGTCAGACGTGATCAGTGCACGCAAATGGTCAACATTTGCGTCAGTACGAGAGGTGACGGGAGCTTCTTTACGTAGATCGTCTTCTAACGATTCATGCCTTTCCTCAAACCGTTTTGCCAATTCAAACACGCGTGTTTTCGACATGCACTCGTCTCCATACACCACCTGCAATTTTCGAAGGATTTCCGAGGTTTTTTCGCCAAATTTCACTAAAAATTGAATCACAACGTTGCTTGTAATTTGAGTCGCTCATTTTCACGACGCCACTAAAAAAGTTACTTCCAAAAAATACACATAAAACATAAACCAAACATACTATCGACTTCAACCTTGGACTGAAACTAAAAGGAAGGTCCCCCCTCTAGAAAAACGTTGGCGATCGAAGCGATGGTACCAGTTTCCGAGTTATAACTAAATTCCTGGAACTTAATTGCGACACCTTGTACAAGCTGGTCGAAAATTCCTACATTCGTACCTACCTGTAGGTAGGTCAACCTATTTTTGATAATTTTGTGTTCTTTTAACCCTTCTCAAGTGTGCCTATGGAATCTTGTTCCCTATAATTGTCCCCTTACTCGTCTAAGTGCTGTAAATTACATTAAAAGTAAAACCAAAAAAATTGAGGAAAGGAAAATTTTATGTAATTGAACTTTTTGTATTTTGGTTGGTATTTTTTTAATTTCATTATTTCCATTTAGACCTAGAGTAAAAAGGGCATTGCCGCCACTCTACGACATGGAATTCGTGATCCTCGGCCATCCCCCTAAAGGAAAAGAAGAGATAAAAAAACTAGTGACCTCTATGGGCGGTAAGGTCACTACCAAAATAAAAGAATCCGTGATGGCGGTGATATCTACCGAAGATGAGGTAGAAAAATTGGGCGCTAGGATGCAAGAGGCTGAAAAGTGCCAGATCCATGTGGTACCGGATGATTTCCTGGACGAGGCCAAGGATTATACCGGGAAAATCCCAGATTTGATAATCAAGAAAAGCATCTGCAACTGGGGTACAGACGTGAGTGCAAGTCATTTTAATTCACACTCGTTTTTCATAAATTTCTTAATAATAATGTTTTATTGGATATACCATAAATACGGGATTAGCTATCACTAAGTTAAAGAAATTTAACCACATGCTTAGAGACGCTAAAAAAATATTTCGGAATTCTAGCTCGATGTTTAAATCATCAACTACCATAAGGTCATTTTTTACAGCGTTTCCAAATGTAGAACGATAGGTAACAGTTAATCCGGTTAGATGCATTTGTTTTTCGTTCTTTTGTTCCAAACTGTCATAACTACGTTTTCACTCATTATAGGTTCGTCAGGATTACTCGCTAACAATTCACACTCCACGTACAGTTAAATAAAATGCCTATTGACTCTGAAAAAAATCAAACGAAAGGATTAGATAATAGAAAACTTCGAATGCACCCTTGGTAGTCGTTAATTATAAAATCTTGTCGGATAACAACGAATTTTATGATTTAGTCCTCCGTAGTTGTGTTGCTGGTTGCTGTACTACTGCTGGCAACCGAAATCGGTTTTTTGGATAGTTCGGTTAACCGGTTTTGGGATAATTCGGTTTTTTACAAAACCCGAAAACCGGTTATTCGATTCTTCAAATAACCGATTTTAGCGCTAACAACTGAAATCGGTTTTTTTTGATAGTTCGGTTAATCGGTCATTAATTATAAAATCTTGTCACATAACAATGAATTTTACGATTTAGTCCTCCGTAGTTGTGTTGCTGGTTGCTGTACTACTGCTGGTAATCGAAATCGGTTTTTTGGATAGTTCGGTTAACCGGTTTCGGGATAATTCGGTTTTTTACAAAACCCGAAAACCAGTTATTCGATTCTTCAAATAACCGATTTTAGCGCAGACAACTAAAATCGTTTTTTTTGGATAGTTTGATTAATCGGTTTTGGATAATTCGGATTTTTATAAAACCGGAAAATCGGTTATTCGATTTTTCAAATAATTGATTATTCAATAATCTGAGTGTAAATCTGTTAATTCAAACCAAACATCCGAATAATCGCTCTCCACTCCCCGTTCCTCGTCATCATTCCACACAGTAGATGTACTCAAGTAGAGAATGTACAGGGTTATTCATGCAACTAGAAGAATTGGCAGATAGTGTAAACATTTTTTTTCTGAAAATTTGATTCCTTGGATAATTCAGTACGAACTTTTCAATGAAAATATTTTCATTTTTCAACGCTACCACTTCCGGTTATACCGGAAGTATAGGAGTGGTATATCCGGTAGTAGGTACCAATTTTGTTATTTTAAATGGAACGCCCTGTATATTTTTGCATTTTTGAATTCTATAGTGAATTTTAGTGTCACTTTATATGACATTTATCATCTAAAATGAACTGTTTTGGAGGTATTTCGATTTTTTTTTGTAAAATGGCATAGCTAACTTAAAAAATTCATATTTTATAAACAATAAAAAAGGTGATCTTTATTTTTATTAGATGTTATGCTTCTTTTTGATGTATTGATATTTAGCCTGTCATGTACAGGGTGTTCAAAATTAATTGACAAACTTGAGGAAATTCAAACGTGCTTGACCTAAAAAGAAAGATTCCCACTTTCACTGTTTCTGAAATATGAATTTTTAAAGTTAGCTATGATATTTTTGATAATACGAGTATATGCCAAATGAGAAATGTTATATAATTATAAATTAACACTAAAGTTTACTATAGAATTAAAAAATGCAGAAATTACAGGACGTTTCATTTAAAATAAAAAAGTTGGTACAGGAAGTCATATAGCATTGAAAATATTTTCATTGAAAAGTGTATCGAATTACCTAAGTAGCCAAATCTTCATAAAAAAATGTTTACCCCATCTGTCAATCTAACCGGTTATTCGAATAACTGGTTATTAGGTTAACCGATTATTCCAATAACCGGTTATTCGGTTAACCGAATATTCGAATAACCGGTTTTGATTATCCGGTTTTCACCACTATTCGGGTAACCGGTTTTATCGTTTTTTACGGAACCCGGTTAATCGGTTTCACTTTTTTCCGGTTTTTTGCCAGCACTATGCTGTACTATCCAAATGTGCCAAGTAAATTACCATGGGGTGGACGGGCACTCATAGTTGTCGATAATTATTTTTACTTTATAAATAAGTTTGGAAATTTTTTGAAGGGTATTTTTCTCTATCTCTTAATATATTTCTATTTAGTCATAGTTAACGACTATCAACTGAAATTTTTCAACCAGTATAATATACGGTGTGTTCCAAAATTTTTTAGCTATTTACAAATATTGATAATAAAATTTTTATTTTGGCACCCTGTAACATTTTAACCATCAACTTTTGACTAAAATATGTTTGGCACATCACATTATTTTGTCTTCAGGGACCTACTCTTGCTGTATGATGCTTTTATTTCCAGACACCCTGTATAGTATTTTGCAAAAAAATTTATTTTTATATAGATCAGAGGTGTAACTGACTGCTTTTCTTATTTTATTTTTCAGCCGACTACCCGTCTACCCCCCGAACCGTCCACCAGTAGCTCCAAATCCAAGTCCCGCAGCAGGTACACCAGTTCCGTACCCAGCAAACTTAAACTGAAGGTGAAAGGAGGCGTCGCCGTCGATCCGGATTCGGGACTTGAGGATGTGGCTCACGTCTATCAGGAGGGATCGGTCAAGTACAACGTTACTTTAGGCATAACCGAGATTCAGAGCAAGAAGAACAGTTACTATAAGTTGCAGCTGCTAGCTGCGGACACCGGAAAGAGATACTGGGTGTTCCGGTCTTGGGGCAGAATCGGCACCACAATCGGAAGTGAGTAAATATAATTTTTTAAATTTTCTATCATTTTACAGGGGGAAAAGTATACATTATTGTTTTGGACATTAGAACTACTATTTTTAAGGCGTGTAATGACATGCGCGATTGATTCCATGATTGTTATAGATGTGTCCGTTCCAGTTTTGATTTGTTAGTAGATATATTGGAGAGTCATCGCGATTAAAAACTAGCTGTTACTATTGACCGTTATTAGCACTGTCAATTTACCCACATAGTTCGGATTCTTAGGTTTTATGGTGACTTACCAAATTGTACAACTTTGACATAAAATCAAGGAACTATAAATTTTCGCTTAAAACGTGATTTTTTCAGTACAAACATAAACTTTTAACTTGATCTTCATTGTTGCAAACAGGAAATCTCAAATTGAATTAATGCTGGAGAAAAAGCAGTTTTGCATTCTTCTTATTTGCAGTGATTTAAATTATGAGTTGAAACTAACAAATTTCGGTATTAAATCAAGAAATTTCAATTGGAAAATATAAATTTTCACTTAACAAATTGATTTATTTAATAGAAACTTGAACTTTTAACTTGATCTTGACTGTTGCAAACAGGAAATCTCAAATTGAGTTAATGCTGAAGAAGAACCAGTTTTACATTCTTCTTATTTGCAGTGATTCAAATTTTGATTTTAAACTAACAAATTTCGTCATTAAATCAAGAAATTTCAATTAAATCACTTAAAAACATAAATTTTTAAATATAAACTTGAATATATGATTTCGAATTTGACATATGAAATTTTAAATTTCAGATGTGAAATTTCAAATTTGAACTTGAGTTAATTTTTTGTTTGAAATATGAAATTTGGAATTTCAAATGAAAACTTGAAATTTTTTCTGAATTAATGTTAAAGAAACATCAGTTTTGTATTTTTCTTGTATAATAATTATTTAATATTTGAATAAAAATATTCCAGTGATTTACCAAATATCGAACTAAGAACAAAAAATGTTTAATGGACACGATATTTGATATAGAGAAGTTGTTTAGAAGTTTAGTTAAATAGTAAATACCTTGCTATTACCACAATTCGATGTTGAGAAATTGTTCTATATTTCATATAGAATTTTACATAGATTTTTGCTTTTCCTCTCAGGCAATAAACTGGAACCGATGATGACCCTTGAAGAAGCCAAGCATCAATTCGAGCTCTTATACGAAGATAAAACGGGCAACTACTGGGAAAACCATAGCTGGTTCTCCAAAGTCCCCGGCAAAATGTACCCCATCGACGTGGACTACGGCGACACGGACCAGATTAACCTGGACATCGTGGAGGCCGAATCCAAACTACCCAAACCCGTGCAGGACCTGATGAGACTGATCTTTGACGTTAATTCTATGAAGAAGCTCATGGCGGAGTTCGAGCTGGACACGGAGAAGATGCCGTTGGGCAAGCTGAGCAGTGCCCAGATACACAAGGCCTTTGCGGTGTTGAGCGAGTTGCAGCAACTCATAGAGTCGGAGAATCCTGATGAGATGAGGCTAGTGGATGCCTCTAATAGGTTTTACACGTTCATCCCGCACTCGTTTGGAGTGAACGATCCGCCTATACTGAGAGACACAGAGGTTATAAAGGTGAGTTCTATTGAGTTTAATAAAATTGTAGTCTAAATCGCGATATTGGTGTGATGTTACATGCCATTCAGCACGGTTTGTTTTCGTGGATGCAGGCGCAGGTTGCGGTGTTGGTGATGTAAACAGGCATTTGTTTCTTGTATTTTTACGTTTCTGTGGCATGTGTGGATCATCAGTGGATCAAATACATTGTGTAGGTAATACCATAATTATTGGTGGTGATGTGGTCAACTTAATTATTTTTTAATTTTTTATTGCTTTTATTTACTACTGAATAATGTAAGTTTGCTTTACCATTGATTTTTTAAATGCCCTGTATACATTCCGGTAGCTTAATAGAAAAGTTTAATTGATTCTTTACAACTTGACATTTTAACTTTTTCGTTGAATTTAAACCTATCTATATTTCTATTGAAACATTAAAATTACATTAAAATGCTCTTCACAAACAAAAAATGTGGCAATGCTTCCTTTCCTTGCGCTTCATCGTCCTACACCACATTTTCCTTTTCATTTTTTTAACACGGTGAAATATTTTTCCCATTGCAGAAATATAGGGGATTTAGATCAGGACAAGTAAGCGGGAGAGTTTTTTATGTTTACAGTTGTGAATTTTGTTGCCGATTCTAATTCTGCAACAATTTATTTTTACTACCAATTATTGAAAAGTTAATAAAAATCTTTAAAAATCTAACACCGTGTTATTCTACACTGTTTGACGTGGCTAATTGCAATTTTTTTTCAATAAAAAAAATTCTTGTTTAAGAATAGTGCACAATTAGATATTAATTCAGGAAAAAATTAAATTAAACAAAAAAATTGAATAATAAAATAAATAATTGAAATACAGGAAAATATTACGAAAGACTATACAGGGTGATTTAATCATTATTGTCATTCATTTTAACCATGAATTTGGAAGGTCTAATAAGGACAGAAAATCGAAAAATCATAACTCATAACTCTTGGTAACACGTCACTCCAGAGATGCAATAAATTTTTTTATAGTGTTTGAGCGTTGAAGTGAAACAGCATTCTGACATCAGGTTCACGTCAGATATTGTCAATTGTCAACTGTCAATAGAGCCCTGCATTACCATAGCGTACATTTTACTGTAAAAATCAAGCATTTTATCTGACGCAAATATTTATCAACATAGCTCACAGCCCCAACAGTAAAGTTTCTGTCGCAAATTATCCATAGAAAATGATGGAAGATGACATTTAGTGCACACCTCTTGAAATAGGGTGGGGGGGAGGAAAAGTCAGAATCATGTTTTGAAATTCTACCACAAAAATCGGTAGAAAAATACAGTATGCCATATTAATCGTGGGAAACTTATGCATAGAAGGTAATGTATGTAATTAAGGCAGTGGCGTATTATTTTTATTGTAAATAAAACAAGATTGCCGCAGTGTTTCTACGCCACTGGTGATAGGAATAATTAAATATGCTGAGTAATTAGACTAAAAGTATCCTATTACAACCTAGAATTATTGTTGTTTCATTACGAAGGTTTGCTAATAAAAAATACAGGGTGAGTCAATCATAATGTCATTAATTTTAAGAAGAGATAGGGAATAATGAGTATAATGCGAATACGCGATTAAACAAAATGTAAATGCATATTTACGCCGAAAAAAAATATTTTCCAATCATTATTTAAACCCCCTTTTCAGACTGGCACTGACCGCTCACAGCCTTAATCGTTTACAGCTCACAGTTCAACTCCTAGGTCTTAGACATCACAAATAAACGGTTGTACTATTTTAGATTATCATTTTTTCTTGGCAAGTTCAACTTCAGCCAATAATAATTTAAAATGTTAATATCCAATGAAATCAAATAATAATTAAATAATTCTATTAAAAATTGCAAGTAGCGCGGTCCACTCAGGTTTTCTTGTAGAAAATACGGCCCAATCAAATGTTACCCGTACACTCCTGCCCACACGTTGACAACAAATCGCCTCTGAAAGCTAAACCGACAAGTAGCGTGTGGATTTTTCTCTGAGCAAATGTAGCTGTTATGACTGCAACAAAACTGCAACGTGTCTAATAATAAACCGAGTAATAAACTATTTACGTACATTACATAAAAAACCTATACCCAATGGTAAATTATTAAGAGAAGCTAAAAAGTGTTTCGTGTTTAAATACTAAATAATAAAAAACCATCGTGTTGTCGACAGAAAACTGTCCAAAACCGAAATGGCACGCCGCTAATCTAAATTATCGAGAATGAACCTTGACTTACCATATTATTAGGTCAATAACCTAGTTACATAGTTTTTGTACTGTTATTTAATGACAAGGAGTAAAACTATTTTTTTTAATCTAGATACATGAATGAATTTTCCTTAAATATTGATTTATTTGTTAATAAAAACAAATGTAGATAATAAATAAATGTTTTCGATTGTTAAGTTATTACAGTTTAATAATGTTGATATTACGTTTTCACTACGTTTTACAAATAAATATGAATTTTTAGTATTACTCGTAAGTACAATTAATTATTCAGTTTGTAGTTACGTACATCTAGCCTAGAAATTTATTGATTTTTTAGTAGTATGGTACTAACCTGTTGATTGCACTCATCCCTCCATAGCACTTTATTAATAAAATTAGGGTCAGTCGCATTTCGTAAATATTCTCCATATAACACTACCATTTCCGTATATTCGGAATTTGTAAAATTATGCATTTACGACAAATACGCAAGACCGAAATAAACAAACTACTACTTACTGCTTGTATTCTCACTATTCTCTCCATCTCCCCTCCAAATGTCTGTTTAATCCGGTCGTATGGGTGCGTCCTCAGAAAGTTCGTAGCGTACCAGGAGCGTCGTGTTACTGATTTTTATAGGGTGATTGTTTATTTTTTTAAAGGTTGAGTACAAAATTTTTATTTTCGATATTCTGCCTTTATTAGGCCTCCCGAATACGTGGTTAAAATTAATGGCATTATGAGACCTTCAAAAATATTGTATCTTTTTTGTTTTGTATCTGCCATGTTAATAATCCGCACTTCTATAAATCAAGACCGTGTATATCGTCTTAACTTGTCACTTTTCAGCAAAAACTCGAAATGCTTGATAGCTTAATGGAAATGGAGATCGCTTACAACCTGATGAAATCCTCCGGATCAGAACACACAGTGGACAGCTATTACAAGCAACTCAACACGGAAATAGACATTTTACCCCGCGAATCCGAAGAGTTCATGATCATCAAAGAGTACGTTACGAACACTCACGCCGCCACACATTCCAGCTACACGTTGGAAATCGAAGACGTCTACACGGTTAAACGGGAGGGCGAGGACAAACGGTTCAAGCCCTTCCGTAAGCTACACAATCACAAATTGCTATGGCACGGTTCCCGTGTCACCAACTTTGCGGGGATCCTGTCTCAGGGGCTGAGGATCGCGCCGCCGGAGGCGCCCGTTACCGGTTACATGTTCGGCAAAGGAGTTTACTTTGCCGATATGGTGTCAAAGTCGGCGAATTACTGTAACACGAACGTCACCGCGCCCACCGGCCTGTTGTTGCTCTGCGACGTCGCCCTGGGAAATGTAAGTGTTGAATTACTCGTGTTTTGTGACGAAACGTGTAATTTTTTTGTCTTTAGATGATGGAGTTGTTCCATGCTAAGTATGTCGAGAAGTTGCCCAAAGGAAAGCACAGCACGAAGGGCGTGGGCCAAACGGAGCCGGATCCAAAAGGCGTTAAGACCTTACACAGTATTGAAGTACCTGCAGGAAAAGCTGTTAGGAATCCCTCGATCACTAGCTCATCGTTGCTCTACAACGAGTATCCTTTTACGTAGAATCGATTTTTTTTTTTCAAGTCAATTTTCATACAGTTCGTATCAATGAAATCATAAGTATGCCCTTTGGTATCAAATATGCTAAAGAAATACTCTATAGGCGAAAGATTGGATTCAATAATTATGCAAAAAGAGCATACTGGTATATTGAAATTATTAATTATTACAAAGCCTTGTAATCATTTACACAAAATTTGCGTAAATTATTTAATAGCGGGAAAAGTCTCAACTTTTAGCAATCCTTTTACGTACTCGGATATTTTTTTTTTCAAATCAATTTTCTTACAGTTCCTATTAATGAAGCCACAAGTATGCCTTTTGGTATCAAAAATGCTTAAGAAATATTCTATAGGTGAAATATTGGATTCAATAATTATGTAATTATGATTGGTACTCGTAAAGCTTTGTCCTCATGGACGCAAAATTATTTAATAGTAGGAAACGTTTTTCGCAAGCAACAGCAGTAATTTTGAATACTTATTATAACTATTTCAAGCTTTATTCACAGTATGTTAAAGAGATACTTGTAGTTATTATGGAAAAATATTTGACATGATTGGTCTGCGACGACATATTTGAAACCTGTTTGCTGTCATACCTCTACTACTGTTGGTTAACGAAAAAAAATTTTTAAGTCAAGTATGTTTCTTTTTGGGGCAATATATCATACATCAAAATAAAGACACTCATATTTCCGACATGCTGCTATTTAGCTATTATAACATCTAAGTTGACTTGGCCTTGAAATATTCTACATAGAAAAATAAAACTTTATTGTCACAACTTGATTCACAACAAATATACTTCAGACAGTTGAAACCGTCAAATCTTTATTTTGATGTTTCAGACGTTCACGTTCAATTTCTGAACATAATCTTGAACTTCGGAGGCAAAGCCGATCCACTTATATACATTTTCAGGGTTCTCGAAGTTACAACAGTCTCGTGAATATGTCTAAAACCAAATCGAATATAGCTTGGAGTGTTCTAGAAAACGTCAAAATAAAAGTTCTCGAAGTTTCCACAGTCTCGAGAACGCATCTAAAACCAAATCGAATAAAGTATGAAATGTTTTAGAAAACGTCAAAATTACAAAAGTTATAAATTTGAAAGCAATCAGGAACATAAATAATAAACGAAAAAGGTACGTGAGCTTCCTTAACAACGTTTTGACTCTATTTAAAAAGGGATCACGTGATGACGCAATCTTTGACTCGGATTGTGGTGCTCTTTATATGTCCATAAGTAAATGTTGAATAGTTGTAATTTAAATGATTATTAAGTACAACTTTGTCCATGAAATTATTTTTTTTTAAGAAAAATTAATTCAATTAGTTTAATACTTAAAATAAATAAGAATACTACGAAGGCTAATGCTAAAAATGGTATGGGTAAAATATTGCGGGTGGAATTCAGTGCTGGTGGGGGCATTAGTTAACACAATAGTTAGTTTCACACAATATCCGTAATACATAAAAAATGTGAAAAAGAAGACTCGATTGTTTAAAAAAAAATTTTCAAGTGAGGTTTTTCCTTAACGTGTCTTTCCAGGTACATCGTATACGACGTTGCTCAGGTAAACGCTAAATATTTGCTGAAAGTAAACTTCAAGTACAATTATTAATACCTCAAGGCATTTTGCTTGTTAGCACTTAAGAATATTGTTGAGCTATCTTCACACCTAGAACTTAAGTGTTTTTTGTTTTCACATGTTCTTACTGTTATACATCTTTGATATATATCCGCTTGTATTTTTTTAATAAAATATATACATTATTAACATAGTAACGAGTATTTTTTAGAAGATCCAATCGAATTTCTGGTTATTCGAGTCCACTTCGTTTTTGATTCGATATAATTACGTCTACAGGGTGTCTCATAATCAGATGCCAACCCTGAACAGGCCAATTCTATGATCAAAAGTAAGTAAAAAAGTTCATATGAACATGGGTCCGGAAATGCTTCCTAAGGGCACAGGGACCCATTGAAGAGGGAGGAATGGAAATAATTTTTTTGCAATATCTCAATTGCGTGATAAATGAATGAAATTTGGTGTACACAGCTAAATTTTGATGAGCAATTTGATGGACTAATCCATTTATTTCCACATGGTCCATTGGGGTGGGTACGGCGGGCTCTTGGTATTTTGCGTGTGTAACTTTTTCATCTTTGACTTTTTAACAAATTGGACAGCAAATTCCGTTTTCCCGAACTGTTTTACGTTAAAAAGGTACTTTTGTTTCAAATCGTTATCTTTAACGATTTCTCTTGAATTAAGCCCACTTTGGTCAATTTCATAGTAATTTAAACAAAATTATCAAGGTATTCTTATGTCAAAGCATTGTCAACCCGATTGCCAATTTAATAGTTCTAAGCGAATTCAGCAACTTTTCGAAAGGCACCGGGTCAAGGACATCCCTGGATTAATAGGGAACCGGAGGTCCTTGACGCTATTGAACAAGATCCTACGACTAGCATCGGAACATTTCAAGGCAAATAAATGTTCCTCGGCCGACGGTACTACATATCTTAAAGATTTCCTTAACAGAATTGATTAGATGTGCTACTAACATTTCAGGTTGGAAGAATATTAAAGCTACAAGGTCTACATGCCTATCACTATCGACGTGTACATGGCTTGATACCAGAAGATTTTGCGCCGTGTATGCAATTTTGTCGCTGGACAACAAGCAAACTTCCAAATTTTTGTGGTGTGACGAAGCTACTTTTACCCGAAATGGAAAATTAAATTCTCGTAATTCTCATTATTGGGAAGAAAAGAACCTACATGTTGTTCGGAGAACAAACTTCCAGCAACGGTTTTCCATAAATTTATGGGCGGGAATAATTCACAACACTCTGAATGGACCTATTGAAATTCCACAACGTGTCAATTTATATCTTTATTTAAACTTACTTCAAGAAAATCTTCCCCAAATTCTCGATGATCTGCCTCTAAATTTAAGATGTAACATGATTCTTCAACAAGATGGGGCCCGGCACATAGTGGTCGCAATGTTCTAAAACGAAAATTTCGGTGGACAGTGGATAGGGAGGCACAAACCGGTAGCTTGGCCGCCGCGTTCTCCCGACCTAACCCCGCTGGACTTCTTTTTCTGGGGATATCTAAATCAAAAAGTTTACGCCACCGAAGTCGATACCCGTAAGAAATTGCTGCAGCATCTCAATGATGCAGCCAATGAAATTCGTCAAAACTGTTTTAGCATCTTAATAGCTTCGAGAAGTCTTACACGTAGGGCAAGACTTTGTATCAGAGAAGGAGGGTTTTTTTGAACAGTTTTTAAAATAGCTTATGATCCCTTCGAAAAGTGACGGTTGCAGATAAATTGTGGAATACAGTGAGGAATGTCCTCCTTGATGTCAGCCTTCTGTTTGGAAACCTTCTGCCGTACTCGCGTTTTAACGCGCAGCATTACCATCGCAAAAGCCATAAACAAATCATCATATCATAATTGTTCTACATCAATAATGTGTATTACTAATTACGTATTAAATTATTATTATTATTTTTTGTTTAAATTACTATGGAATTGACCAAAGTGGGATTAATTCAAGTGCGATTTTCTCAGGAACCGTTAAAGATAACGATTTGAACTAAGAGTACCTTTTCAACGTAAAACAATTTAGGAAAACGGAATTTGCTATCTAATTTGTTAAAAAGTCAAAGATGAAAAAGTTATACACGCAAAATACCAAGGGACCCCCCATACCCACCCCAGAGTCATTGGATTATTGAGGGATTTGTAATATAGTTCATCTTGTATGTTGCTTGTTCTTTCATTTTATGAAAGATTGATTGCTATTAAGTTGACATTATATTTATAGGAATAAGGGAGTCTGTCTAATTGTTGATATTGAACTTCAGAAATGTCAAATGTTTTTGCTGATCAACATCGCCAGATCTTCAAACCGGTGTCTCATACTATTTTAATGCAATAATAAACGTAATAATGTAATAAATAATAATTGCTTAATTTGTTAAATAATGTAAGGGTTTCGATTGCAATGCTCTCTGGATATAGATGGCCTTGTAAATCTGGACGTCCTAAAATTTGTCGCCAAAATAGTCAAAAATACATTACAGTCAAAATACACGTTTAAAAAAATGCACTTTTGTGACAATAAAACAATTTTGCTCCATCCTACATAATTTAACTACTTTATTGTAAAATCTAAGATAGAAAAATGACAGTGTTTGTTAAGTTAAGAATAAACATTACAAATACAAAAAAAAAGGTAAGATGCATTTGCGGCAGTATATCTTTAATTTATAGTAATATATACAGTGTGTCTCAATTTATAAGTGTACAAGCTATTAACAAAAATAATTTTTTTTTAAATTATATCAGATGTTCTTATTGGAAATTAATATCACGGTATTTAACTTCTCTCCAAAAGCTTCCATTGCAATTTTTATATTTCATGGATTTAAAAATGTACCTTGGTATATTTTTTCATTTATCATTTCATTGATTTTTTTCTTAATGTCAATAAACTAAATATTTCAACATGCACCGAATCCTTAACATGTAACAACATAATACCAGTAGTGTTCTGCTTGATCTCGTCGTGTTATTTTTGGAGAAAATAATTAAATTTTGTTAGTTATCTAATTGTTACGTTTATGGCTTGTGTACGTATAAATAACAAACACATAGTAAGTACAATAGCGTTTTTAGAAGTTTCAAAGAAGTGAAGTGTAAAGTGAAGTAAAGAAGTGTAAACATCGTCTGCTAAATCGCGTGGCCTTTGTAATACTTGTCTGTTGATTCACCTGAATTTAATATAGAATTCTATAATGTACTGTACTGTGGCGACTCCAATGTTAGTTTTTGGAAACACATCACACCCTAAATGTCAGAATTTGACATTTGATATTGACACTACAATAGCTTACCTTTTAATAGTACCTACTTATCTAATTTGGTCTATTTAAAATGTATGTATTTTACATCTACTATTTTAAAACTTTATATGGGGCATTAATACCAATCCTGTACTCCACACAATGTGCTTCTGTCCAAATATAGATTGTTAATAAAATACGTATACAATAATGGGCTACTACTTCATTTTCACCATGAAAAACATAATGCTTCATTATTTTAAGTTGTATGAATTTATAGATTACAAAATAATGCGTTAACAGAAACATACGCTCAACAGATATTTGACATAATTTTCAAGAAATGTCAAATTACTAATACAAATAATTGACAACTATGATATAACTATGACATTGTACTGTAGAGTGCTGGCATGCGTGGTGAGTCACTGCAAACGAGTAATGAAACAGATTAGATAAAGCACGCCCGCTTTGATTTAGCAGACGATACTGTAAATTTCACAAAAAAATTAATATTCGAAACAGATGCTTATTCTTTAATAGTGTTAATAAGAAAAACATAAGCAATTGAAAGTATACTGGGCTATCATGTAGGTAAAAACATTCTTTGTACTATATTTGACCCTGAAAAAATTCACATAATAAACTAGAGTTGCTGTAAAAGTACAGACTTCCGAATTACACAGGACAGCTAATATAAGTACATAGTTGAAAAAAATTAGATGACTGCGGCTACATCGTTGCCATACTGTGCTAAATTGTAGGTATTTTAGGTGTGATGTTGTGGTACCTCTGTTAAAACCACCCAAATTCGATATACGAGCCCGAATTTCATTTCTCGATTCTATATATATGTCGAATAAGACTTTTTTCAAATGTAAATAAGGGTCAATAAACTGTCAAAGTTATTCAATTCGAACGAATCAAGCAAACCGAATCTGAGCAAATATTGTGCAAAAAAATTGAGAGTAGATTGAATGACCGATTTTAATAATTTTTCGATCTGACCATAACTCTAAATTTTGAGCTTTATTTAGTTTCTTCCAAACACTTTGAAATTAAGAAGTGAAATTTGGCAATGATGAAACTTCGTCTAGACGAGTATTTTTTATTCTCCTCGTCCTGTGTTGAAATAAAATACCCCCCTATATTTATTATTCAGTAAATTTTGTTTTGGGATAACTTTTTTGTCTGCAAATTTTTTGATAACTTGTAGTTTTGGAGTAAAACAAAATAAAGTTCATGATCCTATACGCACATAGGTTCCTTTCCAATATCTAATTTACACATCGATATCTAGTAGGTTTCTGTCATTTTGAGGACAGCTCGTCCCCCCCCCCCAATGGATAGTAACTTCCCAAGGGTAGGTTAGATAAAAAAAATGTATATAATGAATCCTTATTAAAATCGGACATACAATCTACCTTCAATTTTTTTGCACATTATTCGTGTCGTGTATTCAATTCTAGCAATTCGTTAACTTTTTTAAATAAACTCGCAATAAAACACACATTATTTGAGAAAAAGTAACTAATAGAATTTAAGCACAATATGGCGGTCTTCTAATTATCTAATTTAAAAAAAAAGTGTCAATAGTATCTTTTATTTGCGATGTATGAAAACAATGAAAGGCACGTTTAGTGCAAAGATTGTATTAAAAAATACTGTGACCAAACTGACCTCTATTTTGTTACAATGTTCAGTATTTCAAATAAATTAAAATATTTACTGAATTAGATCAGGCGTTCTGAACACAATGCGTCCCCATTGCAGCAAACCCCGTACAAGGAACTATAAAAATTTAGAGAAACTAACGTTGATTTATTTAACGATTCAAGTTATCTTCTACGGGAACTATCTTGTCTGTGAACTGGATCAGCCCCCAGTTTCCCGTTTCCATCCACTTTGGATCCTGCGCCTCTATTTTTTCTGCGACTCCTTCCGCCAACCCGCAGACAATGTCGGCTTTAACCGTCCTTAAGATACAAAGCTTGGTTGGGTTGAAACCCTGCAAGGCATCATCGATGGGTGTCGCGGGGTCCCAGTTGCGCTCTCCGAATAATTTCCGGTAGTTCAGATCGCCTTTGAAGATAGCTGCCTTGGCCTCGGCCAACTGCCTGTATAAAGACGAATCCACTTTCGGCATGTACGTGAATTCGAAGGGTAAAGTCCAGAAACTGCTTTGTACTATTTCCCATTTGTTATTTGTCACGTATTCCGTCCACCGTTCGCCCAACGACTTCAAAGATTGATTCCCGTTGTCCTTTAACTGTTCTAAGGTCCACTTAAAATCGTGTACCATCACGTCGGATATGAACCAAGGTATAGTTTTCACGTAAATCCGGACCCGGGACGCTAAGTTTTTCGAAATTATGTAGTCAGCTAAACACAAGTCCGTGAAAAGTTCGTAACCGGAATTATCAAGAACTATATCTGAAATAAAATGGATTTTAGAAGTTTTTACTAATATATCAATGGTAACGTTTTACCTACTACACTGTACGAAAAACTGCTATCTGAAACAGCTTCCCAAATCTTTTCTGAATGGTCACATAGTATGAAAGGATCCAAACTTGCTGTATCGAAAAGGGTATTGTGATCTTCTACTTGTCCTAAAGAGAGCGATAGATCACATTTGTTCCCCCACAAATTCAACTAAAAGTAATCGTAAATGTCCTAACACATTTCAACAATTAATATATGAGAAACCTACTTTTAATAAAGAAACAAATTCTTCCATATTTGCCTCTGATGAGTTTTGTACAATGTTTAAAATATGCTCTCCCATCTGTCGGATCAAGGGTAAAGCTGTTGTGTACGCGGTTTCTTTTTGACTACGAAATGGGTCGTAATTATGTAATAAGGTCCTACAAAAAATTTAGTAACCACAAAATAAGAAATACTTTCTTCCATATCCAACAAACAAATCTATAGTTAGTCCAGCGCGGAGTGTAACGAGGTCATACGCACGGGTCGTTGGCTTCACACCTGACTCGCATTTGAACTGCGTATTTAGTTTTAGTGGTTATTTACGGAACTCTGTAATAGTTGGTGTTACGTCGATACTTTTTTTTTACATCTGCCGTAAGTTGTATTGACCGTGTGTATTTAAATAACTATATAAATAGTAACATAACATACATTAACAATTATTAGCTGAGGGGAGAAGTACAGTAACATGCCAAAAGAGAGAAGAAATAGATGGGAATTATTTCAAATGTGGTTTGACAGTGATTCCGAAGGTTATAGGGAAATACGTTTTATACGGAATGACTTGTTTTGTACTGTGTGTGTGAACGCATTATAAATTCTTCTGACAAATTAGAGAATCCCATGTTATGTACGTTTTTAGAAAAATATATGAACAGAAAAAGGTATGTCGAAAGGGTTTACAACAATGTACTGGCAGACATTGCCGCCATTTCGTTAATATTTGTGACAATAATAATTATTCGTGATAGTAATAATTATTTTGTGATAAGGGAAAGTCCCTTTAGTAAACACTTTTATATAAATTGTCACAAAAGTTTTCGTTAAGGCGCCTACAAGAAGGGACATTTTTAGAGAAGCTTTACCAGGCATACCTCTACCTTCCGAACCAGTTATAACTAGAGTCGTAGCGTATCATGATAAACATTTCGATGGCATAAAAGATGTTACATGTAGATTTAATCCTAATGACAGCAGTGCCATACACACACTGCAGGACTTACTGAAGGATCAAAATATATATAAATAGGATAAAAAAGAAATTGGAATCACATGGACTATTCCTAAATGAACAATTTGGATGATGTACAAAAAAATATATACGAAAACAATAATATACGCCAAGTCAGTAGTACGATAAAAGAAAAAATACATTCGTCGCCATTTTACTACAGAAAACTTAGAAAAGCACGTAATAATATGTTTTAACTGCTTCCAATATGTCATGGAAACCTTGTCTTAACATCAAGGTTTGTAGGTTAAGTGTCGTCATTTTTATATGTTATCTTAATTTATAAGGGTATTTTATCCGCGATTTAACATTACCATTTGGTAATAGCACCATGTTGTGACATATTTTCTGTAATATCTTCATTCGTAAACTAACTGTTAAACTCCGCACTGCACTATCTCTATAATACATTGGATATTAAAATGAGTTTTATAAATTTTATCTTACGTTCTTTCAAAAGTCTGTCTCAATCTCCTGTACATGTAACATTCTGTCAATAACCAAATAGTATGGAAATGCGTAGGTTGACCATCTTGAGTAGTTAAAGTCTTTATAAACTCGTTATATATTGCAGCATCTGGCTCCTCGCTGGTTAAAAGTTTCAGAGGCTTATTTGTCTGAATTTCATATTTCAACTCTGATATTTCTCCTATTATGGTTTTGAGTTCTTCTTGAGCTTCCTACAAAGAATCTTTATATATTAACTTTTAGTAAAAACGATCGTAGCTGTATTTACTGTCCCATACTGGTCGAAAATTACATTTTTGCTCCTTACTAAATTGTCGATAAGATGTGTCAGAATTATTGGCATCCGATTTTTCACAGTATAAAATGCGAAACTCCTGTTTAAAAAATTTATTTGAATATATGTGTCAAAGAATTATAATTTATAGTTAGTTACCTTTTATAAAACGCCGTCAAATAAACGTTTCTTGGCGTTTTCATATCCATCGTTCTACATGAATTACATTCACACATTTCGAAAAATAAATTTAAATTAATGGCAAGGAATTGTAAACTGATTTATGTCTCATGCTAATACCTATCCACTTTACTTACATATCTTTATGACCTTTACTACACGGTTAATGTTAAGGTCAAATTTGTAGACGTCACTGTTACAATTCAAATCATGAATTATTAGTTATTAGCAGCGGACGCCGCACAAAATTAATTTTGCTTAATTCAGATTTACAATAATTTTGGTTAGGTTCAATTTTGTTAAAATGTCTTTTTGTACTACATAAATGTCAAATTTAAAATTGCCGCTTTTGTTCTACTGGCGTGAACTATTAGCCAATCATCCAAAAATAAAAGACATTCTGGGCAGCGTTCAAAAAATCGTCGGAAGCGCACAATTTTATCTTAAACTGTTCCAAAAACAAATAACTGATCCAGGGTCTTTTTTTTTTCGTCGGCCAATGATCTGTGTTCTAGTCGCTCCAATTTGCTTCCGGGCGTAGACAAAGAACTTTTTGCCTTCTTGGCAAAGGAGATAAAATTTACCCCACTTACGCGTGCACATTAAGTTTTAAATTCACATTTATACATATGTATATGATATATTTTTATTTCGCTCTCAAACCCTAACATATTAAACTAGTAAAGTTCCATGGACTATTTCACTAAAAGTACATTAAGGTCGTCGTATTTCTCACCGGAAAATGATCAAATTTGTGGTGTTTTTTAAAAGTATCAAACATTAAAATTCTTGATGTTTTGTTTATTTGCTTTTACTATTTAAATTCTTCTCAAATAAAATAATAACTTTTAGAAAGCGCTTGTACAACACACATGATTTTACTCTTTTACCCCATATTTTAACAATTATATTCAACCTTTAAACAAAACTGAACAATTTTATATGCAGAACCATGTAATTTTATGTTACAATATTATAACGTTATAATGTTATAATATTTACAACTATACAGTTAAATTTAAAAATATACGTATTTTGAAAAATTTCTGTACTAAAAATTTGTTGGTTAGACCGCTTTTTGTCGTTATATAATCGTTTTACTTCGATACCTTTGAATATTTGCAGGTGGCATGAGATAATAACATTCCTGCTATTTGCTAAACTCCATATTCAGTTTTTAAATGTCTAAACTTATTTGAATTTTTAGAAAACACTATTTAAAGAGTACAGCGCCCTTAAACTTTAAAAAATTCTAATGACTAAGGTGTGATCTGTGCTCTATCATGACTTTTACGATATTTTAAAACTAAATTATATACACAAAATATAACTACACTGTGAATGTGAACCATCCAATCATCGGTTATCGTTTCAAAAATACGATTTACAACCAAGCGCCCTATGATGTTTCTTATCACTCTTTACCCGACATAGAACAACTATTTTTTTGGAACACAGCCCTGTGATGACAATATTAAATAAAGATTAAGAAGAAGAAGAGGATAACCTAGTTGTGAATTGTTTATGAAATTATTTAGTTTGACTCACATTTATGGATAGAGACAGTTGTTTGGAGTTTATTATTATTAGATAATTGAGTGTAGTAATTTAAGATTTAACCATGACTACCCCAGGAAGTGCTATGGACTCTCTAAGTGCAGCACTGAAGTGTAACATAATCCCTAATCAAGAATACTTACTTCAGGGCTCCGTTCTGGATCAGTACGTAGAAGTGCTACTCCACCGCCTCAGAGGATTATGTGACAACGTGGACAGTGGCCCCGAATCCTTCCACGATCACGAGTTATGCTTTACACTAAGAGCCACGAATCCCTCGGGAGCACCTATGGTGTTACCCCTCAGAGTAAGACGAGCTTTGGATGTTAACGATGCCCCATTCCAGCTACGTTATGTCGGCCAGCAGGAATTGGGGGATAAAAACAGACCTACCGTAGTTCGTTCTAGTATAGATATGGCTTGTAGTTCCACCATTGTCGAATTTTTAACGGAACTTGGCTGTCGATTGGATTTCGAATATATCGCCAGGGGGTACATGTTTAGAAAGGGCAGGATGAAGATAACCGTGTCGAAGATATTCAAAATGGGTGGAA
This sequence comes from Monochamus alternatus, assembly GCA_037114965.1. Taxonomy (NCBI): domain Eukaryota; kingdom Metazoa; phylum Arthropoda; class Insecta; order Coleoptera; family Cerambycidae; genus Monochamus; species Monochamus alternatus. The sequence continues at coordinate 2,526,895 of CM073426.1, read as the reverse complement.
ATAAGCCAGGCGAAGGAGTGGAAGCTATTTCGCAGAGTTATTTAGTAGAACTGTCTGTTCTCGCTCCATCCGGACAAGATGCGATCGGTGAGGACATGCGCGTGTTTGCAGAACAGTTACGGCCACTTGTGCAGTTGGAGAAGATCGATTACAAGCGTTTAGGGAATATGATGTGATTAGATACGTTTTTATATTTATTTGTAAGTATAATTTTATTTTTATAATTGGTTATCTAGAGTCTGTTTTATAAAAATTTGAATTGCAATAAAACGATGGTTTAAAACAAAGCATTTATTAACTACTCAAGCAAATCATTCGATTTCGTCACTACTTCCTTCAGTATTAGCCGGGGGGTTGACGGAGGTACTGTTACTATCTACCTCTGTGATTGTATCGAGATCGTCCAGTCTCATGGCGAAATCGTTCTTATCCGCCTCTGCCATGTGCAAGGTGTAATAATTGTCCCCGTAGTCGTTGCCTTCTCCTTGCTGTTCGGCGAGTTTGGACAGGTAGAGTTCGTAAGGATCCTGGTAGCATCCCTTAAAAGGTGATCCTTTTATGTCCCTATCTTCTGATTTACTTTCTGAACTTGTAGGAGTGGTCGCCTCTGTAGATGACGGCGGAGAACTCGGTTTAGGATATTCTGGAAATAAAAATAATACAGGATGTTTCTATTATACAAAAAAAAGCTGGGATTTAAGTAGGCCTTGGAAAACGTTTTAAATGTCATTGAAAACCTGGCTCAACACTTGATTCGTCTAGTGCCTTTCAAATTCAGTATTTTGTTTTGAGGGGGGGTTGTGATTAATTCCACCTTAGCAGATTGAAAATCAAAAATTCGCTAAACATTTATATTAAATTTCGGGGGTATAAGAAATTATAACAGGGATCACCATAGTAGAATCAGAACAAGCGGTTTTCGATGCCGTTTAAAACAAAGAAAAATGTTGGATTATCTTGAAGAATAAAGTTACGAATTTGTACACACATAAAACTTTGAGAACGTGTAGAGCAAAACTTTGTATAGCTTTATTCAAATTTCACATATAGGGGTATCCTGACCCTGAGTAATACCACCTTATCAGACTTTAAATAAAAAAATCAACATTTTTTTTTTAATTCTGGGGTTATAAAAATAATCATAACAAGCCTTGGATAGCCATTTTAAACGTGTAGAAGAAAACACTATAGTTTTTGTTCAAATTTCACACATAGGGGTTTTGAGGTGTCCCCATTAACACCACCTTATCAGATTTTAAATAAAAAAAATCATAGCAGGTCTTGGGTTGCCATTTAAATGCCGTGGTAGGGTCAGAGGAAGTGGTTTTCAATGTCATTTAAAATAAAAAAAAAATGTTTTTGATTATCTTGACGAATAAAGATTTTACAGATTTGTACACAAATAAAAATAGACACCGTGTATATTTTACAGTTTCTGAGATGCGGTTCCTGGTGGGTCATGAATAACGGACCGCCCTGTATAATATTTTTCATTTTAAAGTTGCTACTCCATGATACAAGGTGTTGAAAGTTGTTATATGAGGGTTTTTGTTTTTGATAATTATCTTTAAATCAGCTAAATATAAAATTTTAATATTTGTGCATGGATACAAAATGTTAACCGTATGTTAAAAACGCAAAAACCGAACATGGGCTATAAATTTTCAAATAATTTTAAAAACCAGACCTCAGTTTTTTAAGTATAATCACGACAATCTGTACATGCATTTATTAAATAGCCATCAGTCGAAGCTCTTTATTTTTGTATGTTACACATCGAAAATATGTCCTTTTGGCAATGTGTTTCTATTTAGTCAAATTTGTATGCTTGTTGAAGGTGAGTGTTTGAGCCAATCGGACTTAAGTGCAATACAAAGTATTTGGCAAAATGCAAATAAACAATCAGAAAAATTCATAAGTACATTCTTAGCAATGAGCAACGATTTGACTTACCTATTTTAGGTAAATCTTCGAATTTGGAATAGATCGTGTCGTGAATAGCTTTCAAATTCTGTTTTTGTTGTTTGCGGATCTTATTTCGGATCAAAGTTTTCTGTACTTCGGGAACCACGAAATGATGGACCATATCTGCTATTATCTCGTCCTGGTCATCTATAGAAATATTCTTTGATCTGAAACGGTACACAACAACAAAATGGTAACTTTTTTTTTTGTATAAAACTGCTTCTATACTTACGCCTCGTAAGCCTCATTCGTCTCTCTCTCTATCTTATTTGCAAGCCGACAAACGTAATCCCTGGCCTCGTCCTTGGAAGCAAACTCCATTCCTTCCGTGATTATATCTTGCAGGTACATGTCCACCGAATCTTGAGTCACTTTGATGATCTGCCTGAACATCTCATCGTGTTCTCTTCGCCTTCTCAACTCCTTCTGCCTCCTGCCGGCTTCCGCGGCTTCTCTGACGTAACGTTCTCTTTCGTTTATCAAGCACATGGCATGGGCCTTACGTTCTTCCAGGAGGCGCCGCAGCTCTTTGTTGAGGAAGTCCAGGAGAGTGCCCACTATGGAACCTTGGAGTCTACCCAGAGTACCTTCAAGTCGCTGCACCTGGAAAAAAAACATTTATGTACGATGGTGTTCATACGTGGTGCTCCTAAATTGTCTTTTTTAGTAGTAACAGTATTTTAAAACAGGTGGTACATAAAAAAATAAGGGTACTTGCTCATACAAACTTCTTTCAAAATTGGAAGGATGTAGACCCGAGTGCAGACCTCATCGTTTTCACAATAACAAAAGTTTTTTGAGATATTAAGAAAAACGTAATAATTTCCAAAGTACGTTTGATATTAACAAATAAGTTCAAGATTAACTTTACGATAGTGAAAAATTTTGAACTAGTGTGAAAAATTGTCACTAGATGGCACTAGATTAACCAAGTACCTCGAAGGATGTTCTTGTTTTCTCCCAAAACGGTGAAAAGACAAAAAATGTTACTTACCTAGCATTTATTTCAAGAAAGTAATAAAAGTTGAAATAATATTTAACCAGTTGTACTCCATAATATGCATTTTTTTTTGCACTATGACAAACACTGAAAATCTAAACTCGTCTCGCGTATATCTTTCTGGCGAGTATGATTAGTTAGTGCCAGTGGGGAGTCTAACAGGGTCGAATTACTTGAGGGGAGAAGTGAATTTCGAATTTCGGAATTTTTTGGAATTCCGTTTTTGTAAATATAAACTTTGTTTAAAGATGACGGTTGATTGTGATACTTTATCAATCTACGGACTTTAAAATTGAGTTTAAAATATTTGAATAAACTAGCCAAAATTTCAGAAGAAACATGTACTTACCATGTCCCTTTGTACCAGTTCTTCTCTTTGCTGCGCTTTTACCCTGAGTTTCTCTTTCCTCCTCAGTTCTTTCTCTTTCTTCAGGAAGCCGACCGTGTACCTCAATTCTTGAATGAGCTCTTTACATGTGTCTCTACCTTCGTAAATCTAAAAATATAGCTTTGGTAGTACGTGGTATTAGTAAAGCTGCGATAAATCTCTAAAAGCTTTTACGCTGTTGTAACATTCTAAATCATCTATGACCTATTGTGACGTCGTTCCTACCATCATTTGGGTCGCGCGGCCTCTGATGATGCTCTGTAGTAGAATCACAGACTGGTACTCGTCTTCTTCCATATCCGTGACACCCTCGACTTCGGGAGTGGGAGCCGCGCTACGCGGTATCCCTACCTTCCTTCTTAGTAACACAGGCTGCTTCTCTGTCTCCTTTCGGAAGCCTAAAAATACAAAGTTTAAGCATCATATCGACACTTTACGTTTCTACGAACTCTTCATTTCTTCCTGAAGCTGTTTGAGCACAGGCGCAGTCCATTTGGTTTCCCTTACGCATAGTTTCGTTCCACCCGCTTTCGGTGGCAAATAGCGTTTGCTGATTTTCGCTGCTTGGTCAAGCCACCTTGGTAAAGTGCTGAATTGCTCCACACCTGAAAGGTTACGGATATTACGCAGTCATAATACTTTTTAGTAACTCACCGATGAATTGCGCTCTATATTTCTTCAGTCTTTCATCGATAACTTGGTGCCAACGTTTCGGATGTTCGCCATGTCTAATAAGAGGAGCGTACAGTTCCGATTTCTTATCGGCGTGCTCGTCGACGATGTTGACTTCGTGGTACTTCGAAACCATACCCCTTCTGTGGGCGTTCAGTTTCCTTAACTCTTAAAAAAATGTTAAATGGTACTGATGGTGAGCGTGTTGATACAAATGTTTTGAATTGCCAGTTTCGAAATTAGTTTTGGTTGAACAAATTATAGACTCGTTACTTTTTTAATGTTTCTAGAGGTAGTGTTCACTTCAGAATTAGATCAGAGTGCAGACAGACGCAGGGTATTTGAATGCTGAGTCTCATTACTATCTGGCCCAGAAACAAGGTGTTGTCAACATCTACCAATCACGAATCTTTTGTGAGTCAACACTTGTAACCATAACTGCAGCTCAGTAAAAATTGCATACCAATGGAAATATTGGACAAGTTATCAGGAGGACACAGATAAGAAAAGAGTACAGGAGAACGATTAAAGACAAAGGAGATAGAAACAGTCTTTGCTGAGATCAACTACAACAGTATAGTATATTAAACGGATGTTTCATGTGAAACAACTTTTAAAATAATGAAATAGAGCGTGTAGGAACTCAAACCATTCATATAGTTTTCTGTTTCTAAATGCGATATAGTCCATTCCGAAATGTCGCAGAAAGACAGTAGCCCCAATATGAAGATTGAAAGTTTCGTAGATGATGAAAAATTCGATCATTGCATAGATATTATGCTTGGATTTCACAAATATCCGCAAGAATAAGAGTTTTGAAGGCTTTTAGAGACTGTCTTTTTTAATTCTCATATTATTCTTTGTCGTTTCCATGTCGTTAAAGTAATATTTTATTTTAAAAAAGTAGGCCCAAAAACCCAAAAATTTTCATTCGTGGAAGTTATGCATACTATTTCTGAATCTTCTTCATTTTGACGTTCTGAAAGAGACACCAACTAATCAATAACTTTAGATAACAGACAATATTCTCGGAAACCATCACAATCATTCTATCATCTGTTTTGATCAGTTTTACGCCATACATAAAATTCCACCTCTTTGGGGACGTCAAGGTTGAAAAACGTGGGATTTAGAATGAACAGTCGTCAAGAACCCTCAAGTTTGGAAGGTTTTTGAAGGATGGTCTTAAGAACCCTCAAGTTTGGAAGGTTTTTGAAGGATGGTCTTGTTTTTCTTCGACTATGATACCTACTCAAGGTGTGATAATTGAAGTGGATGGAATATTGTTTTTTAATAGCAGGGAACAACGAAGACCAGCATGAGATTTAGAAACAGTCTCCAAAAATCTTCGAAACTCATTACAATGAATATTTGTAAAAACTAAGCATAATATCTATGTAAGCGTTTCGATTTTTTCATGATTTATGAAACTTTCAGCTGCCATATACAGAGTACGTTTAAAGACATTGACCTCAAAAAATTCAAATATCAGTGCTGATAATTTCTTGTGGGACTTATTATTTCCTCTTGTACTGAATATATGATAAGTTTTATACAGGAATGTAGTTTGACTGTCTTTATTAATAATTTAATTCATACGCTTATATTTCGGTTAATTTTGAAATTTCGAACAAACTTTACTTGAAGAATGGAATGGATGTTTGAAAATGATTTTTACATAAAAAAGAGACGGAACATCACGGGTAAGTGACCTAAATTCATGCACCAGAACATAGAGAGATTCAGAACTTTTATAAAAAAAAAAAACAAAATGTATACAGGGGACTTAAAAATTTTGTAAAAATAAAATCAAAAAGAGCAGTTCAAAAATGATTTAAAAAGTGTGTAATCGGTGACCGGATAAAAAATTGAATGAAATTCCCATAGACTTATAAGATCTATGGGTTATTGAGATATGACATTCCTTACATCTCGTCAGCCGCCACTGGAGTAAAGGCACCTTTATACCCAAATATTTACCTCGTGCAGTTTTTTTCCTAATTTTGGCAATTTGCTCCTCCTTCTCGGCTTGCTTAATAGCGATGAAATTCTGCAACTTCATGTCCGCCCTCTGGTTTGCCTTCTGGTGAATTTCCTCCATCATATTTTCGAGAAGCTCCAACCGCAAATTTTGGATGTCTTGAATTTCCTTACCAAACAATTAGTCTGTTATAATCCTTTCATTATTAAGATTATTTACCTTTTCTCTGAAGGCCCACTCGTCTCTTTCTAGGGCCTCCATGTAGTCTCTATAGAGGGCCAGACTGTTTTCATCGTTAGGGTTTGGTTTCATAGTTTTCTCCCATGCTGCCTTCATCCTAGCTCTTTCAATCAGTTGCACTTCGTGCATGGCAGCAGGCAGACCGCTTCCTTTACCGAAAATAAATACAGAGTGTCACCTAACGAAAATGTTAAATGAAAAATGTCGCAGAAAAAGTTAGTGTGTGTTAAAGTTTCTTTTGAACAAAATTTCCTGTTGCTTTAGTTTTTTTTTATGAATTATGCAATGATTATATTTCTATTAGGTTAAATCATACAGGGCGTTAATTTTACTACAACCCTTTATGAATATTCTTCTGTAACTTTTTTGTGCGTTTAAATTTTTACACGCAAGCATAGGAAATAGGTAGAGAATTTTATTCTACATAAAAAATGTATACCTATCAAAAGTCGAAAATTCAAAACATTCCAAACGGTGGGGGAATTAAGGGGACCAGGATTTGGTGTGTTAGATTTCAATTTTTAAATAATTTTTTCTAATTAATTACTAAATAAGACTTCATGAGAACTAAATTTTAATGATATATATCTGTACATACAAGGTGTGGTAATTAAGTTCCGGGAATTTGTCAATGAAAAACAAACAAATTAAATTTCGCCTAAATTTTATTATCGATCTTCACAATAGTCTCCCTCTAATTCTACACAACGGTTCCAACGTTCCTCCCACGGTTGGAAGTACCCTTGGTAATCCTCCGCAGTTAACCCGTTCAGCGGTTACAGCTTCTTTGACCTCCTGTACACCTCCATGATAAGTTCCCTTGAGGTGCGATTTCATTTTGGGGAATAAAAAAATCGCAGGGGCAATAACGGGGCTGTAGGGTGGGTGCGGCAACGTTGGAATGCGCATATTCAAATTTTCGTCTGACATTGCGAACAGTTTCTTTGTTGACGTTTAACTCGTCAGACAACGCACGAATGCTTAGGCGCCGGTCAGACATGATCAGTGCACGCAAACGGTCAACATTCGCATCAGTACGAGTGGTGACGGGAGCTCCTTCACGTGGATCGTCTTCTACCGATTCACGCCCCTCCTTGAAGCGTTTTGCCCATTCAGACACGCGTATTTTCAACATACACTCATCTCCATACACCACCCGCAATTTTCGAAAGATTTCCGAGGGTTTTTCGCCAGATTTCACTAAACATTGATTCACAACACGTTACTTGTAATTTGAGTTCCTCATTTTCACGACGCCACTAAAAAAAGTTACTTCCAAAAAATACACATAAAACAAACCAAATGTGCTATCGACTTCAATCTTGGACTGAAACTAAAAGGAAGGTCCTCTCTTTCTAGAAAAACGTTGACGAACGATGCAATGTTGCCAGTTTCCGAGTTATAACTAAATTCCCGGAACTTAATTGTCACACCTTGTATATCATTTTTTCTTTAAAAATAGTACAAATTCTTTATTTTACGAGGACACATTGTAGATTTGACAACGAGACGGGTCATATCGATTGATGCAAGAGACTCACGCCGCCATTTTCAATAATTTTAAATTTTGTAATAATGAAAATTTATATTAAATAGAGATGAAGTCTGCGTTAAAACTCTTTAGTACAATAAAAAATCACAATGAAAAAATGAAACGTTTTCGAAAAAAACAGTAGGTATTTTTCTAACAAATAGGTTTCAAACACAGTTTTTTTGTTGTAAATGAAGAGTGTGCTTTTTATTTTAAATTAGGTGGAGCATTAAATGTATAAACATATTGAAAAAGAGGAAACGTGTGATTACGGCCACTTTACGTTAAGGGTTGGTAAACAAGATAAATGTTGATATTACCTGATCTCAGTATAAACAAAATCCACTTTCCACATTTCATTAAAATTGATTCTCCATTTAGGCGATGTAATTTTAAAATACGAAAAATCCCTAAAGGGAGCGAGTTGTACGAAAAATAATTATAGAACACTTTAGTCTCATCTTTGTTTCAACCAACCATTCTTAAAATATCTCCCAGTACTTCTGGGACAGTATTTATGAAAAATATCTTGTAAGAGATCATTGGTCTCTCATTTTGATTTAAAAAAATCAACAAGAGAACAGCCATAGTAATCCGCAAGCTCACAATAAGTTAATAGATAATCCTAGGATCGTGATGAATCAGTTACTAGTTTGAATCTGAAAGTTGTGCTTTATTATGGAGCATGTGCAAGTGCACCACAGTTCTGGTTAATCTCTTGTATTCCCTTAATCTGTACTCTAACTTTCGGGGCCAAGGTCATACATTGAAAAGATCATAAGTGCGCGGTATATAGTAGAAGTATGTGGTAACTCCTACCAAGTTTCTCTTTCGATACTCACCATACTTGAGAAAATCTAGCTTAAGTATCTCTGGGTCACCCTGTCCGACCACCACGTACGGGGGTTGCCAGGGAATCGTCTGTGCTTCAGATTCCCTGTATTTGGTCTCCACTTTGACGCTGTTGGTGCCGCGTTGCATCTTACTTTTCGGCTTCTCGTACTTCTCTATGGTGAAGGTGGGGAAGCGCATGTAGGGGAGGGCGCCCTGCGGCGGAAAATTGATGATGGGGCAAAAAAACTTCGCCCTGTCTGCTCCGGCTACGTCCACCGTTCTCACCAGAGCTGGATCACGTGGAGGACGCGCCGATGGGGCTTTGTAGGGCGGAATAGGACGGGATTTTCTGGGTACCAGTTGAACTCTCGGGTGGTTTGGCAAGTCGGAGAACATGTTGGGGAAGATGGGACATATTTGCTGTAACAAGTGTGTCTAAAAGTCGGTCAGCAATTTGATCTTTCTACTTACGAATTTGGCCGTGGACATTTTTGCAACCACTGCTGCTTTGTAATGGTCCACTGGTCCAGATACAGTGAAAATGGGATCTAAAATTTCAATATGGAGGGTGTTTTATTAATGCGAAAAATTCAAGATAAGTTTTCTGCATAAAAACAAGAAAACAAATCCTATGAATCACCTCTGTGTGTTCGGATATGTCCAATGAACGAAATTTTATAGGGAAGAACCAGAAATTATTATTATTTTTTATGCTCTAGGTATATCCTTTACCAAAGTTAAGGGCGCCGTATTCTTGATATGGTGATTTTTACAAATACATAATAATTTTAGACATTTAAGAACTGAATAATATAGAGCTTAGCAAAAAACAAGAATGTTATCTCATGCTACCTGCGAATATTCAAAGGTATCGAAGTAAAACGAATATAAAACGGCAAAAAGTGGTCTAACCAACAAAACTTTAAGTACAGAAATCTTTCAAAATACGTATTTTTTAAATTTAACTGTAGATATAAATATTGTTGTAACATAAACTTACATAGTTCTGCATATAAGACTGTTCACTTTTGTTTATATATGAAAATAATTTTTAAAAATTATTAAGTACTTTATTTGAGGAGAATTTAGTAAAAGTGGATAAACAAAATATCAAGAATTTTATTTTCCGAGATTTGTATACCTAAACACAAATTTGATCGTTTTACGGCGGCCTTAAGAATGAAACAAAAAAGCACTCTGTATAACTGAAATAGAACGAATAAGTATACAAATACCTAATAATTTTGTTATTTTACTGTTAGTTTTATATCCCGAATTGTTTTAGTTTTTAAATTTATAAGCTTTTGATCATATTACCTATATTGAAAAATTTAATATTATGTAGTGGTGGAAAAAATATGGAATAATGGCTTGAAATATCTCAATGTATTTAATGAACATTAAGCCGCTTTGTTTTTAAAAAAATGATATTATAACTTGTAAAAAATAGCCTTATGACGAGCTGTAGAAGTAAATAAAAAAATGCGCAATTACAAGTAAACTTTATAATGTGAGAAAATTCACACTTTTCCTGGTCATTGTTTATTCCTGAAGGATCCTATATACAGTGTTGGTCACTTAAGATGGAAACACCTCTGTAAAAATTGTATTTCTTAGTCGATTTGGTTCGGTTTTTTTAATAGATAGAAAATATAAAACTCTATTTTGACCTACTTAGTTTTTTTTTCAATGTCAAATTTGACCAAAACTGTTTATAAAAAATAGCAATTTTTTAATCTAAAATCTGACCACATCACCGGATTCAGCACTTCCTGAGATGGGTATGTACGAAATTTCATAAAAGAATTATTTGTTATTAACAGTAAAATTGATATTCATGGTTTTTATAATTTTTTCGTGAAACAGCCCTGTAAAAATTAAATTTTTTTATTATCCGATTTGGTTTAGGCTTTTTTTTACAGATTAAGAATTTACTATTAAGATTAACTATTTTGGCTTATAATATGAAATTCCATTATCTATAATCAAGGCCTATATACTTTGATGTCACAAATTATTATTGATTATTTGCTAAATTTGACATAAAAAAATCAAAGGAGGCCTTGATTATGAACAAAATGGAGGTTCATATTTGTGTTCCAAAATAGTTTTAAATCCTTTATCTTTAAAAAAAAACGAACCAAATCGGATAATAAATGTAGTTTTTGCAGAGCTGAAGGTAAAATGATAAAAACTATATAAATATTGATTTTGCCGTTAATAATAAATACTTTTTTTTTAATTTGGTACTTCTCCATTTTAGGCGGTGCTAAAATCCAATGTGGTCAGATAAAAAAGTTGCTAGACAGTTTTTGCCAATTTTGACATCTAAAAAAATCGGAGTAGACTTTGATTATAGACAATGGAATTTCATATTGTGAGCCAAAATAGAGTTTTAAATTCTCTACCTTTAACAAAAAAACCGAATCAAATCGAATATATTCAATTTTACAGAGGTGTTTCCATCTTAAGTGTGCCACACTGTATATTTATATTATTTAATAATTATTGTGATTCATAAGAAACAGTAAAACCCTCTAGTAATTAATGTACAGTCAGTTCTAAACACCCTGTATAGCCTAAATATTTAATAATCCATACTAATGTCAGTTGATGTAAATTGAAATGCTAATGATTTGCCACTTTGACAACTGGTTTCAGCTATAAAGGAAGATAGAATATTGCTATTATACGTCCATTAAATCGATTTGTGATTATAAAAATGCTTACCGTACACGTAGTCGTGTGGCCGATACGGAAAACACTTCGAAGCCATGTTTAAAAGCAAACGGTAAGTTTAACAAGCCAATATAAAAGTCAGTATGACGGAATTTGGTTCAAAAAGGCATAGAAACCAAGATATTTGATCAATACTGTACTGGACAGTTCCAAGTTCCAACATTAGATATACAGGGCTGATTCAATAAAAATATACGATTTTTAAAATCTGTGATGGAAAACTGAATTTCTGATGTCTTTAATTATCCCTTAGCTTGAAACACCATCAAATATCGGTGAAGTGATAATACATCTTAATATCATGTTTATACAGGGTGTCTTGCAAGTCGTTACATTAATTTTAGGGTGATAGAATACTTGATTTTGAGATACCAACTTACAATATTTGTGATAATTAATTTTTTAATTTAACCGTGCTTTTCTATAATTAGAGTAGAAGTGTAGAAGAAAAACAAACCTTTTTATAACAAATATTTCTGTACTTTTTTTATTAGGAATGAATGGATTATTTAAATAATTTAACCAATAAAATCAAAAGTGCCTTCGTTATACTTACCTAGAACTTCATAAACATGGTTTTTCTACTTTGTAAAAGCGAAGTCAAATTTAAATGTGGATTTTATTTAAACCTTTGTGTGTAGGTTTATTCAGATATTGTTTAAAAGTTTTTTTAGCAATGCTCTTTCAGTTTCTTAGGAAAAAGTTTCTTGATAAACATTCTAAAAATTATCCCGTTGTCACGGTTATAATTTTACACGAATTTGTAAACCAAACAAATATAGAGAAAATAGATTTTTTCATGTGCTAATTTGTTTTGAATTAGATTTCTATAAAATTTAAGCTACTTAGAGACATATCACAATTATTATTTTTATTGCTTCTTCAGGGATGGACTAGAATCAATAAAAATGAATTGCAAAAAGTCAACAAGATTTCAGTGTTTTTTTCAACAAGCCTAAATGCTGTTCAAAAACTTAATCCTCGATTTAATAGCTAAACTGTAAAAGTAAATTGAATACTTGTTACTTGGTAAAGTCTTGTCCACATGACGCGAAATTGGCAAAAATTCTCTAGAATTTCGCAGATTTTGATTCAAATTATTAATGGCGGGAAAGTGTCAACTTTTAGTGAATTTCGTAAAACAGGAATTCGCTATTTTCATCATTATGTGGGGTTAGTAAGTTTACCTTGAGCTTCTGACAGACATGATGAAATTGTTAGGAAATATTGCAGTGGGCAAAATTCGCTAAAAGTTGGGACTTCTCCCGTCATTAAATTCGCGCCCACAAGGACAAGGCTTTAAGGGTAATGTGTGATGTATTATATAAGTTTTTAGAAATAAAATACAGGGTGTTGAAAAAGGCTACCATTACTTTAACAGATGATAGATCAGATTTCTACACATAAAATTAGATGCCAACTTACCGCTTTTATAAGAAAATTAAAAAGAAAGTAAATCAGAAAAATCTTCACAAGTGATATGCAAGTTTGATTTTCTTCAGATATTTTAGGACCAAATCCTTTAATGTCAAGAAAATATTCATATCTGGCAACACTGTTTTTGTAGTCTCCACTACATTCCACTCTACAGGGTACAAGGTCAGCGTGCACTCAATACAACCAGGACCAACATCTCTTTTTTAAATTTTTTATAAAATATCTATATTCAAATCTCATCGATTATATTGTTTACTTCATTTGAAATCAAGAATTTAAATTTTCAGTACTCTGCATTAAAGAAAGACCACATTCTGTATTCACTTTAAATTTTGTTTTTAGTTTCAAATCTTCAATTAAACTTCTTATTTTAGATTTTATTTTCCATTAGTATTTTTATTATTTTTTTTTTTAGTTCTCTCAATCTACTTTTTATAGATGGTCACTACATTTGTTTCCGTGTATTCGAATACGAGTCATTTTATCTGGCAGAAATAAAAGACATTCACAAAAAAAAAAACATTTATTATGTTTTCACAACACAGAATTAGTGAAAATAAATTTATTCACTATCACAGGAACAAAAGAAACAAATTTATTTTCCTTTATAATCAACATTTTCTATTTGTCGGCAAACGGCAATTAAAAAAAAATTAACTAGATACAAAAATTATTAAATAAATCTAACTAAGAACAGTGCATTTGGAATGCACTTCAAAATACTGTAAATCCTTGGAAAACGCCCTACAGTGACTTCTCGACTCCTCAATAAACTGCAACGGAAGAAAAAAATTAAAATTCTTAATCAAAGGAGGCATACTGAAGACAATTGCTACTTATAACAATCAAGTAACCACTTTCGTTTCTCGACGAGTTGAAATTGCTGTAAACTCTCACCTTTCTTAAATCCGTTGGGCTTAAATCCGCCTCCGTTATTGTACTTCTGGAACGGTTTTGGTCCGCTATTCTCCCTACCCTTATAACCCCCGTTGTTGTTGTACCCCCAACGACTCTTGCCACCGAACCCGCCGAATTTCTGCGCAATCTCGGAAAGTTTTGGGTTGACCACCTGGGAAGAGACAAACGATAAAACCGACATCTACCATTAGGAAACGGCGTCTTACCTGTTTGGCCTCAGTGAGTACGTTAACCAGGTCCCTCGCCTGTTTGAAGTTGGAGGGAGTGAAGAAGGCGTACGACGTGCCCGTATTCTCGGAACGCGCCGTTCTGCCTATTCTGTGAATGTAGTCTTCGGAGGAATGTGGGTAATCGTAATTGACTACATATTTTATACCTTCCACATCTAAGTGGCAAAGAACAGTGTTATTCGGCGTCCCCAAACCCAGATAAAAAATCCCAAGCTGTTTATTTTACAAAACAATCGGAATTCCAGGAAGAAAAATAGTAAACAACATGAGATATTTTAACTTATTAATATATCAAGGGAGATTTGTTTGAAGAAAAATTGAATTTCTGAAGTTTAGTAGTTCAAATGTACCAAATCATGGAAATCCCACTTCTGATTATTGCCGACACGCAATATCAAATCTCCTTTGAAGGTATCTATTGAATACATGTAAAATAATGGATTTTACACATTACATGGTATTCTTCTGTGATAAAAAATTAAAAAAGCGATACTACATAAAAAAAAGGAAAAATGAAAGCGAATACTAACCAGTTTGAATCGAAAATCCATGAAGTTGTGATGTGTTACAAAATCGAGTTTTATTTACATAGTATAGTAGCAAATGACCTGCTTGCTTCAGTGGACCTCGCAACGGACATAATTCGTACGATGACGACATACGCTATTTCGCGTAGGTCCGGGTCTACTCAAACAGCGCAGTTGAAATGACCGACAGGAAGACAAATAGTCAAATTTGAATGACAATTGTTTTGGGTATCGGTTAAGTAAAAATTGTCCCACGCCGACGACCAAAGCTAAGTTTAGTGCTGTCTGGACTAGGAAAAGGGTTTAGAGTTTAGGGAAATCCAGAAGGGAGGAAAATGGGTTAGGATAACGGTCAACAGAGGATATCGTTTCGGAGAAACCAGAGAGGAGAAAAGTGAATGGGAATTACAAACATGTGCCACATTTGATGCTTTTTTAAGGCATCAAACCTTCCGTAGGTCTTCTATCGCATAAACCGAACCAATCCGGTGAGGATCGGACAGTTAGAGGGTGCAATTATGGCGATCGTTAGCACAATAGTCATAAGAATGCTAAGAACGCTCATCCTGCACATGCCTCTGAAACAGAAAAGGGTCACCCAGACTGATTAGAACGATGCTGATACAGATTCATTCGGGTGACATTACACCCTTGAACCTATCAAATGTAAATTAATTTTTAAAATAAAAGTACTGGGGGGCGTAATACCACCCTATATGTATATAAAATTTTATCAAATATTCATTTTTTTTTCAGATAAAATTGCATATTTTTTTTTTAACATAAATGTTTAAAAAACAGTCTGGAAAATCCTAAAAATATGCTACTATGCCATTTTTTTTCTAAATTTCCGACATTAACCAGCCCACGATGTGGGCTTTTTTAAATCACAATTGAACATGGTTTGATTCTGAAGTAAACCGATAAGAAATTCCTTTACCTTCCTTTCACGGGGGCCACTTACCTAATCCTCTAGCGGCCACGTCTGTGGCCACTAAAATAGAGGATTTTCCGTTTCTGAATTCTCTAAGGACATAATCACGCTCTTGTTGGCTCTTATCGCCGTGCATGCACACAGCCGGCCATCCCACCTGCCGTATGTTCTTCGTTATGCCTTCAACTTTCTTTTTCGTTTCCACGAAGATGATGATCTTCGATCCGGGTTCTGCGCTGTTTCCAATCTCTTGGAGAAGGTTAGCTAACCTGACGATACAGAGAAAATGTTCTTTTTTAAGGTCAGTTCTACAATGCAAGTTTAAAATGCAGAGCAGATACCTCACTATACAGGGTGGGCAAATTTTGATAGGCTATCTCAACTATAGGAGGTAGAAAAAAAAGACTGCCCCCCACTCTCGATCTTTTTTTAAGATAAAATTAATGGTAAAAACCAAAATGACATATTATTTTTTGGAATTCGATAATTTGACGAAAAAAAGAGGCATAGGAAAACGAGCAATTACAGAAGAGGTGCCATTATCCTACTTATCCAATGTGGAGAAACGGTTTGCTGCCTCTTCAATGTGGACAATATTCCATGCTAAACTAAAATCAATGTTGAAAGTGCAAAAAGGTATTGATATTTCGATGAATGGTAAATTTATTTCATATTTGAAAGTAGGATCAAGAAATTATAAACCAAACAAGGCAAACCGGAGAGAAATTAAATCAAACAATTTTTGAAAAAAGAATATTTACAAATTAAGGTAGAAAATACAGAATTTTAATATTTCAATTTATACATTAACCTTTTAGGATATCCATGTGGAAGACAAAGGCCTATAGTACTCATTCAGAATTCGAAAATAAATATTTCACAATCATGGAAGAAGCTTTTCCAGTCAATGCTGTAGAAATGTGTCGAAAATACATCAAAATGACCTAAATATGCCGATGGGAGATTTTTCTTACAATATGTAGCTGAAAAATGTACTACACAACATGTAGGCAATACAATTTCAAAAACGTTTTCAAAAGTGGCTGCACTTCTTGGGCTACCTGATCCAGAAAGTTTTACCGGATATGGAATGATGCGTTCTTCGGCAACATTACTGGCCAACGCTGGGGGGTGACATTACCAATGTGAAGCGTCGTGATGGTTGGAAATCAACTATGGTAGCGGAAAATTATATTGAAGGTTCCATGTTCTACATGGCGAAGTTGTGGGCCCCTACAGTCCTTCAGAAACTCTTTATTGAGTGAATTTAAATAATCCCGGTCGAAAGGACAAGATCCTTCTCAAGATAAATGTTAATGTTAATAATAATAGTTCTAAATAAAATACTATAAAGACGAAGCGTGGTAATATGAATTCTAATCTAGTGGGTTAAAAGGTCTTTAATCCACGGAAAACAGACGTGTTAAACTTTCTTAATATAGTGGTTGTGGATAAAATAAATAACGACTCTTAAAAAATATATAAAAAAACATCCACTTACTTCACTTCCTTCTCGTGTTCCTGACAGATGTCGACGATTTGAAGGATGTTGTGGTTGGCGGAAAGGTTCATCGACCCGACGTTAATGTGCACGGGATCCTTCAAGAAATCAGTGGCGAGTTTCTTCACTTCCTTGGGCCATGTCGCCGACCACATCAGAGTTTGCCTGTCCGGCCTGATCTGTCCCAGAATCTTGCGAATTTGGGGCTCGAAACCCATGTCCAACATGCGATCAGCCTCGTCCAATACCAAGTAGGTGCAACGTTCCAAGTTGGTCGTTCCCTTTTCCAAGAAATCTATAAGTCGTCCGGGTGTGGCGATGCAAATTTCAACTCCCCTCTGCAAGTCCCTGGCCTGGGGTCCCTTGGGGGCTCCGCCGAAGACGCAGGTGTTGCGGATGCGAGTGGAGCTGCCGAAATCCACAGCGACTTTCTGAATCTGCTGTGCCAATTCCCTGGTAGGCGCCAGGATCAGGGCGATGGGGCCCTCGCCGCGACTTATCTGAGGCTGGTTGTTGATGTGCACGGTAGCGGGCAAAGTATACGCTAACGTTTTACCAGATCCGGTCTGCGCAATCCCGACCATGTCGTGACCGCTCATCGCGATGGGCCAGCTCTGAGCCTGGATAGCCGTGGGGGACTCGTATCCTTGCCTCATGATTTCACTCATGACGTAGTCTGGGAAATTAGCCTCGTTGAAGTTCTGTATAGGGTTAGGAGCGTCTCCTTCCACTATAATCTCTTTGGACTGCCTATATTGGTTTACTTCGTATTCAGATCGACCGGATACGTCAGGGTGTGGGGCATAAAAGTTTTTGGAGAAGGGATGTAACGTTTTGGTACCCCATTCGACCTTGCGGAGTCCTTGGCCATTATAATTGTCACGTCCTTGGTTAAAATTTTCTCTAGGCGTGTATCCTCCATTACCGCCTTTGTTGTAACCACCTCCATTCGTGTTGGTATAGCCACGTCCGTTGTTGTAATTATTTTTAAATCCGCCATTGTTGTAATTCTTGTAGCCATTTTGTGGTTGACTGTCAAAATTATTCGCCATTTTGTTGTATCCACTACTTTGTGAATTCCAGTCGTTTGATTTGCTGTAAGACCTGTAAAAGGCGAATGAACCTTTGCAATCATTTTGACAATCAGGCATTTTGCTATGAAATATTGATATTTATAAAAGTTTTTGACTGAAAATATTATTAATACTTCATTAAATAAAACGTCACTTTTGTTCAATTTTGATAATTGACAACAAAATATCCAATTTAGAATTTTAATTAATTAATAAAATACAATAACAGCACGGATTATGAGCATTTAAAAATGTTATCATACATTTATGTACTTATCAGTTATCACAATTACTAATAAATCTAAATATGTATTATTCCAGAATTCCCACACCCAAGAGTCTCCATATTGGAAAATGATTAATAAATTATTTTACATTCATCTCGATTATTTTAACAATTTCAGCGTATATGTCTGAAGGCAAATACACAGAAATTCTAAAATAATACAGAAAATACAACTGCTTTATGTATAAAACTTATATACTTACATTCTTTGTATCTGTTGAACAGTTCTAGAAAACAAGATGTCTGGGTTGAAAATTTCTTTAGTAGCCGCAGTTGACGTGGAAGATTTAATTCTGGAAATTAACGCAAACATCTTGTTAAAATGAATACGTAATTTAATGTAGTTTGTGCGAAATATGTGTGCGTGTAGTATAATTACTCACATTTTCCAAGTCAAATAAAATGAGAAACAAATTTATTTTCACTGTTCACTGGAGGTAGCGGACGCGACTGACGAAGTGACGAATTCGGAAACGGAAACGCGGTTCAATACTGCGCAACAGCGCAACTGCGCATATGATAATTATCACGTGATAAGTTTGTTAGGATTTGATTGGAGATAGGTTAAAGGTATTGATGGATGGAAAAGTACTCGAAAGTTCTTCTAGATACCGGAGACTTTCCATTTTTTCCTGATTTTCCTTATCAAGAGTATAAAAGGAATTATTAAATATATATGAAAATTATTATTATTATATTACCATTTTATTTTAAATAAACTTATATTAAATATCAAAGACTATTTGAAAGTACGACTCCTTTAAATGGTTGCTATGGGACTGTGCCATGGGCGTCCACATAATATTTGCAAAGGGAAGAGAAAGATATAGAAATTGCAAGCTATAAAAAACTAACAATTATTAAATTTAAATAAAAATAAATAGAAAACATGACAAAATAACATTAAAAAATATATAAAATGTGCAAGGCTCTATAAAAAGGTTGTATCTGTAGAAATACTGCATACTCTTATTGCTTCAATCGTTGTTGACATATTTAATATGATTCTGATCTTACGCATCATATAGGTATTTTGTGGAAGCATCGTATGCTAAATTGCAGCAACGATATATCACAAAGGCGATACGATTTAGCAGACGATGGTTGAAGTTGGAAATTTTAAACTACACCTGACTTCAACAGTGAAATGAAGGAAATCTGATTAATTAATTTCATTGCAAATCGTGTTGCTGGCAAGTATATTTTATCTAGGTTGCTGACATGCTGGCAACATTTCGCTGTTCTCTGAAGGTAGCTTTAAGGTTGGACATGCTTTGTTTTAGATTCAGTGCACATGCTTCTGATAGTTGGAAGCTGATTCTAGTGTACTACGTACAAAATTTATGCATATAATATACAAATAACGCTTTAATCAACCGTCTCCTTATCTATAAAAATCGTTGACTATTTATTGACTATACAGGGTGTTCCAAAATTAGCCTGCCAAAAATTAACTGTGGATTCTACGATCAAAAATAAGAAAAAAAGTTATATAATCATAAGTCCGTAGACGCCCCCTAACGGAGATATGGCCACTTAAATGTAAACCTCAAAATTTGATTTTTCCCAAATATTTCCAAAACGGATCAAGATAAAGTAATCAAATTTGAAATTGAAAATCACAACTAGAATGCGAATATAATATTCTGAAAATAATTTCTCATAATTGGTCATAGGCGCACCAAACTGGGGGGTCATTGGGTAAATATTGCTCTAACGTTTTTGTATCTCGAAATTTTCTTCGACAGATCAAAAAATTTTAAATTTCGGTGTATTTTACATAAAAAAGGTACTCCTATTTCAATTGGATAAACTGCTCTGTTTTCGAGTAATCTTAATTTAAAAATTTTGTGACAAACCACAAAAGTTTAAGATGGAAACTATAAATAGGCAAAATATTCCTAGTACGTTCTGAGAAAATACTGTCGATTTATTTAACACATATTAAAGGTGTTATTCAGGCGTTTTAAGATATTAAAATACTTATATACTATGTCAGTAATGTAAATTTTTAAACATATGTAATAAGTATCAAATAAACTGACAACATGGTTGCATATCATATGTAATATTTTTGTGGAGTCACAAAATTTTTAAATTATATTACTCGTGAACAGAATAATTTATCAAAGTAAAATAAGAGTATCTTTTTTTGTAAAATTGTTCAGCATTTTAAGTTTTTTGATCTGACTTCAAAAACCTCAAGCCATAAAAAAGTTAGAGCAATATTTATTAGTTTGGCACGCCTATGACTAATTATGGTATTGTTTTTAGAACATTAGATTTTCAATCTAATTGCGACTCGTTCTGTTTTGAAAATATTTAGATAAAATCAAATTTTGGGGTCCTAAAGAGCAATAGAAAACTTTTTTTTCTTATTTTTAATCGTAGAATTCAGTTTTTGGCAGGCTAATTTTGGAGCACCCTGTATACATGTAATATTAATTAGAAAATCCAGGCAGGCTCCACATACGTTTGGAAACAAATTTTTATGTATTGCGATATTTATTTGTAGGCCATCCAAACATATGGTAGTTGTAATGGAAAAAACAATGGTGGTATGATGTCATTTGGCATCTGTTTAGTGGTCTGTCCGTGTAATCTGTGGAATTTGTAATCTGTGGTTATTTATATTTTGCTCCTTGCTTTGACATTGACAGTTGTAGTATTTAAATGTTAAAAAATGTTAAATTAAGTACTAAATATGTATTAAATGTCTTTTGGTTGCAGCTGTATGTTGTAGAATAGACATATTTAAATATAGAAATAATGTGACGTTTTTGTATTTTGGAATTTGACTGATTTTGATTTGGCTCATTTGCCATTGAATTGTCCAGATTATCATATTACATATTAACAATTTTTTCACAAGGATTTGTTTTCTCTATTTTATCAATTTGAGTGTTCAGTGCAACATAGCGCTGTTTAATGTTCGTCTGTGTTTAATGTTTTGATATTTAATGGTTCTCAATAAAATTTGACACATTTTCCTGCTGATATGGCCGAGATTGACTATCAGTTGGCTTTATTGCTGCAGCATCAATTTGAACAAGAAGCAAAGAAACCAAAGGAGCACAAATCCGATAAAGAATTTGCCAGAATACTTCAAGAACAATTTCAAACGGAAAATGAAATAGATATACCAAAGAACGGATTAGTATATAAAGTTAGTAAAAACACTCACAATTCTTCGAAATGCCTAGTTGACCCATCATGGGAAGTGATCGATCCCACCCCAGACATTCATGTGTTATTCATGTCATTCAACGATCGATTTTTTTGGGGTTCTCTAGTAGCAGTTTGTGTTTCTTGGAGTAAACGAATGACGACGTGTGCAGGTATCTGTTCTTATCAGGGAAGAGGCGGTCTGTGTAGTATCACTTTAAGCGAACCTCTTTTAAAACTTCGCCCTCGTAAAGATTTGGTGGAGACGTTACTGCACGAAATGATACATGCCTATTTATTCGTTACAAATAACAACAGGGACAGAGACGGACATGGTCCAGAGTTCCATAAACATATGTTTCGTATCAATAAAGAAGCAGGTAAAATAAATAATTGCATTCTTCAATTTGCGTTTTAACTTTTATCATTGTAGGTACCAACATAACTGTTTATCATGATTTTCACGACGAGGTGAGTTTATATAAACAGCATTGGTGGCGATGTGACGGGCCTTGTCAGAAGTGGAAGCCTTATTTTGGTATGGTACGGAGAGCAACAAATAGAGCACCTGGCCCCAATGACAGATGGTGGGGAGAGCATTCGAGAAATTGTGGCGGAACATTTATAAAGGTAAGTACTTTCTTAACGTTTAATTCATTTGTTAATGGGACTTATAGTAAAAGTAATTATATAGAAGATTGGTACAGCTTCAGATATCTGTTTGAAATTGATATTATTTAAATTAATAATAATTAAAGGTTATATACCAGAAAACAATTTTGATGACGTTTTAAACACGGATCTGTTCTAGTAGAAACAATGATATAACAGTTTTTACCAATTTTGAGGCGTTAGAGAATAAAAATGATAAGATTTATTTATTTATTTATATGTTTTTATCTTGTATTATCAATTAACCAACGTGGAAAATAATATAGAGTGACTAATATACAACACAGAGATGAGTACGGAAGGTGAAGGTGGCATGATTACCAAGCGTGCCACTTGAGAAGAGTTCAAAGTACACAAAATTATCAAAAAATAAGTTGGCGTCGACCGAACCTAGCACATTAATAATTTATTTTAAATATGCTTCCTGTGCTGTTCTCTCTACAAATTAGAATACCGTTCTTTTGGACAGTGATTGCCCACCACCATCCACTTGATGTGCACTCCACAGATATCACACTTAAGTCTGTCCTCATGGACGCGAAATTCTTGGATTTTTCATGGATAGCGAGAAAATCTCAAGTTGAAAAATTTGTGCAAAAATCCGTGAATTTCGTGTCCATGAAGACAAGGCTTAAGTGTGATATCTGTGGAGTGCACATCAGGTAGGTGGTGGTGGGCAATCACCAAAAGGACGGCATTCTAATTTGTGGATAGTATGACACAGGTGGCACATTTAAAGGAAATTGTTAATGTGCTAGGTTCAGCCGACGTCAACTTATTTTTGATAATTTTATGTGCTTTAACTCTTCTCAAGTGCCACGCTTAGGTAATCATACCACCCGTATCTTCCGTACTCATCTCTGTGTTGTGAATTAGTCACTCTCTATTATTTTTGATCTTCGGTAATTGATAATACAAGATAAAAACTTTAAATTTTGACATATTCTTATTATTTTTATTATCTAACGACTCGAAATTGGTAAAAACTGTTATATCACTGTTTCTACTCTAAAAATAATGGATGTTATATAATCCAGATATTTTTGTCATTTTTGTATATTTTTTATATCTGATAGCATTCAAATTTAGTAGGCCTATGAAATGTTGCTCCCCGCACGCTTCACCCGTTGCTCTAGTCTACAAGCTAGCGATTAGTTACTCTCTACAATTTCGGCCGCTGACTATAGATAGATTATATCCAGATTAAATAAGATAAGATATATTAAATTTAGCTTCATTTCCCTACTGCCAAAGGATACATTTATATTAACATTTTATATGATACACTTTATGTAAGTGCATAGAATTATAACTGAAATCATTGTTTGCTACCCTAGAATAGCGTTATGTATTATTTATTTATTATGGAAAGCGGTGCATATTTAAAGAGAGTTGAATTCATTAAAAATACACAGAATTTTGACTGAAATTATTTGCTACCACATAATAAATACTGTTTCTTTTATTATTTTCATTGTTAACCGACTTTTCTATTTATCCTGAACTCATTAGTTCTGTTAGAGTTGAATAAACTGACCTACTGTACTACTATAAATTTTCTTTATTCACACCATTTTTTTCTTCCATTTCTAGGTCCAAGAGCCTGAAAAACCAGCTAAGAAGACAGCTACTAAGGAAAACGTCAAGCCAAAAGAAGATATACGCAAATATATTTCTCCGATTAAAAGAGACACTTCAAATAAAGGTATGGGAAAACCGACAACTTCCACAGTTACCTCCGTATCTTCTACAGGGAGCGCTAATAGTCGTTCTGTCAACAATATCCATACAATCGACAACCCTGCCGATAATAGTAAGAAAATAAATACGGTCATTCCTAAGGCTAACAATATATTCGGATTTGCCACTTTAAATGGGAACGTAAGTGGTTCCAAAGCAAAAGGCACAGGAACTGCACTGAAAAATAGTAGTAGTACGTTCGTCATTAACAAAAAGCCAAGTACGACGTCTAAAACTGATACCGCACGTACTTCTCCAGCTTCGACCACACAACCGGGACAAATTTTGAGTAATTCATCTACAAATAACAACAGCATTGACTACTCGGTGGTTAGAAATCACTGGTTGAATAAATTTACGCCAGGTACTTCTAACGGAGTTAAACGGACGGCATCTGTCACGTCTCAAGACACAACGAACAAAATTCCCAAGTTAAGGGAACCGAATTCAAGTAATGTTGATTCAAAAGACGAAACGACTGCCGATTGTCCAGTATGCCTTGAACCGGTGCCACTGACTCAATTCAACGAACATTTAGACCACTGCCTGGTGCAGCCAAAGAAGAAAAAGTGTATAATTTGCGACTGCGACGTACTCGCAGCGGAATACGAGTTGCATGTGACGAAATGTTCAGAAGAAAATTTCGATATTCCCCAAAAGGACGGTAACACCGACTTGAAATCGAAAAAGTGTACGATTTGTGAGAGATCTTTCCCGGTGACGGAATATGACACGCATGTTGAGAAATGCTTGCTGAAATTCTACGATAAGATGGAAGGCGCTTACTCTGACAAGGAAGAGCATGTTGATTGTTTAACTTGTGGAAAAGATGTTCTCAGAAGCGAACTAAACGCTCATTTGGAAGATTGTTTGGGTCTTAGTCGAGTTTTCGAGGACGATAACGAACCTGTGGAAGGGGAGAGTGCAGATTCCTGTGATAGTAATAAATACAATTGTCCGTTTTGTATGGTGCTGTTTTCCGAAGGGGAAATGAGTGAGCATATAGATTCCTGTTTGAATACTTCAAGTACTTCCGCGGAGGGCGAACTCAATAAAAGCATTTTCATTAGATCTTTGCAAGACGAAGACTTTTGAGTTTATTTATCTTTTTATTTGTAAAATTAAGATACATATAAAATGTTTGTTACAAAATTTCTCTTTAATATATTTTTTATACTTAATAAATTGGTTTGTAATGCCTATGTAAGACTGACAATGCTTTGTTTTATATGCAGTGTGCATGCTTATTAAAATACTGATTCAAATAATTGACAACTACATCATTTGTAATGTAGTGCTGCCACGTGCGGTGAGTCACTGCAAACGGGCAATGAAACGGACTAGATAAAGCACGGTTGCCGCGATGCCATTACAATGATATAGAGTCTCCATACTGTGTATAAAAATGTTATTTAATCCGGGATAAAATATATCGAGAGCTATACTCGCGTCAAGAATTCAGACGTCTTACGTCACAGCTGACGTTACACATTTGTTTTTATTGTCAACGTAATTTTCGATATTTGGTCGCGTCGTCTGAATTCTTGTCGCGAGTATATATGCATTAGTATCCCTGATTATCGCCATTTTGGTTCTCAGATGCGTTGATCTTACAAATCATAACTTTATGACTTACTTCCAACATTGAGTATGTGTTATACTTATTATTCAATGCTTCCAGCATGGGGCAAGTATTTTTACTGGGGCAGTAATTACACATTATACATTAAAAAAGTTCATCGTGTACATATGCAAAATCACTTGTAGCATTACCTATACATACAGTATGTACCTGAAGTATGGGACATAACTGAGCAGATATAGCAAAAAAAACAAGGAAGACGAGATACTAATTTGCGCACCTAGAGTAAATGTTCATAAACCCCTATTGTAGAACTAATATAAATTGGCTCAAAAAAACTAGAACAACAAACTAGACAAAATTGCTTCATCAATCAAATCTTTTGGCGAGTTGCTATTTTGTTGTGACGTAGTAGTATTTCTTCAAAACCAACTTAATTAGTAGAAGATGTGTGATTAAAATATAATATTTAAATTTGTCTTAACATTCTACAATTTAATAGGAAGAAAATTTCGAACAAATAATATTTGTCTGTAAATGCTTTGTTTTCAAGACACGAGCTGTTAAAATTTAAAGGAACATTTTTCTGAAACTACAAAAAAACCAATGAGAAGACTTGACTCAATTTTAATATTGTTACTTTAGTTTTTAATGTTTTCAAACTATACGGGCTATGTACTTTCTAATACATGCCATGGACTCTATAAGCATATATTTTTATTCCTGCTGTTTCCATTTCCTCTCTGCTGGAATTTGGTTAAATATTTTAATAGTTTGCATCTGTACGTAGACAAATAGATTTATTTTCAATGCCACAGAAGTCAATGAATATGCTTAATAATAATTTAAATTTTTTGCTGTATGCAGTTGTACTACTTTCTAATATAAATTAATATAAGTACGCAGTTCTTTATTTATTATCCCTATCAAAATACACACGAATGAATTTAACATTTATTATAATTACTATAACGTGTACTATGTTTTTAATTCTGTCTACCTTCAACAAATATTATTAGTCGACTAACAAAAAATTTAGTATAATATTTATTATAATTTATTACATACCAGTATTTATTTTATTATTCATTGATTTACCGACCTTCACAGATATCATATGGAATAATAATTTTTTTTGCTAAATATATAGCAACAACAAGGCTTTTATGGAATGATGAAGTACAAAGTATGTATGTTTCTTAATCTGTGTCAACCGTAACAACACAGGAGATCCCTGCACTAACTACTTCACAAATTGTCAATAATCATATATAAGAAATTGAAAGAAATACATTATACAGTGGACACGTTGTGACGTCACAGCTGCACACGCACGGACAATCTATTTACCATCTTCTACATAGGTGAAGTTGAAGTGTAAAGGACATTAACTTGAAGAAGAAGAATGTGATTTTGTGGTGTTGACTTGAGTTGACATTGATAGTTTCATCTTGTTGCTATATTTGTGTTTATTATCTCGTATTTTATTCATTTTTAAAAAATGTTACCTTTTCAAAATAAAGTGTAATTTTTTGTGGCAATAAAACCAAATGTCTGCGTTATAGCCAGAATTTATCCAGTTTTAAACTTTTAGAAGCAAAATCATGTCGAAAAGTAAAGCTGCTTATGGTAAGCAAAGTTTGTGTTATTACCTTAAATAAATTAAGTCATAATTTCAGACGCAACGGGACGCCTTCAGAGTAACTTAAAAGAAGCTTTCCAGGAGGATATGAAGAATTATAATGTGTTATATGTATTTTCATATAAACACATAAAGGCTCGTTTTTTACATGAACGTTTCGAATCGGAACAAAGGAATGATAGCAAGATAGTATTTGGAATGAATAAAGTTGTTGTAGGGTCACTTCAGGATTTGATATCAAAACAGTCACATTGGCCTGATTTAGAAAATGTATTGTTTATATATATCTGCAAAATTTTTCTCTATAATACGTGATCTAGTTCTAATTATTTTTCAGCTTTTAACATTAATTAAAGGTCGAATGGGAGTGTTGTTAACGAATCGTCCTCAGTGGGAAATTATAGAGTGGTTTAATACGTTTTCCGTGTGGGATTATCCTCAACCTGGATTTGAAGTAACCGAAACGATACAACTTGAGACGGGACCTTTGCCTCTATTTCGGCCCGAGATGGAACCGTATCTTAGGCACTTGGGCATGCATACAATGTTGGTAGATGGTAAGACGAATATATTTTTAATAATATAGAGGGTGATTCAGGCATAATGTCATTAATTTTAAGAGAAGATAGGAAAAAATTAATATAATACGAATACACAATTTAAAAAAATTTGAAATGCATATTTACACTGGAAAAAAATTTTCAAATCATTATTTAAACCCTCTTTTCAGTCATTGACCGCTGACGGCAATTCAAATTGGTGTTGGAATGACGCTATGTTGCCAAATTTAAATATTTTCCTATGTTACCTACTCATAGTGTATAGTTATTGTAATTAATGCTGTAAATATTTCTTGAAAGTATGCAATTAACATATTAAATTTCAGCATAAAAAATATTTAATATTGAAATTAAAAAACTCCAACGGATCAAAATAAACCAATAAATCCAATACTCACTAGCTTAAATTATTAAGAGAGGCTGAAAGGTTTTTTGTATTTAAGGGGCAACGCTAGATGCAAGTCAACTCGACCGTTCCGCCAAGCGCATTGCTACCGTCCGACTTTCTTACATCTTCTGTCTTTGCCTGCCTCGTATTTCATCGCCTGATACTATTTTAACGTAAGCGGCTTTTTTAGCAGGCTTTAATTTAAAA
Organism: Monochamus alternatus; assembly: GCA_037114965.1. NCBI lineage: Eukaryota > Metazoa > Arthropoda > Insecta > Coleoptera > Cerambycidae > Monochamus > Monochamus alternatus. The sequence goes on along the minus strand of CM073426.1, from coordinate 2,498,683 downwards.
TGTACTTTCTTAGTTCGAAATTTACAACATCGTTATCAATTATTTTCAGAAACAGGGATGCTCATTTATTTTGTTTCCTTTACGTATTAAATCTTAGTGTACTCAAGTCAAAAAATATGATTTAGGGCATGAAAGAAACTAGATTTTTTTCTAAGAAAACTGGTGCAAGGCGCATCAAAATCGGATCATTATTACTGGAGTTACTTTGAAATTAGTTTTAAGTTACCTAAAGAGGCCATTATGAATATAGACAGTAATAAAAAAACCTTCATGCTGTCAACAGGAAACAGTCTGAGCCATAACTATTCAGTGATCAACAATCTCGCAATCTGATCCTTGACTTACTGTATTTAGGTCAATAACCTTGTTTTTAATATCTACTCAATGAGAAGAGCTTCAGAGTTGGAAAACCGCAATAACAGATACAAACAATAATTAAATTTGCATTTTTATAAATACCCAACGTAATAATTAGGAAATCATGAGAATTTTATAATAAATGCTAACCGCAGTAATCAGCCCCGACATCAGATAGGCTGTAATCAGCACATTCGACATAGCTAAAAAGTTGGCAGTTGAAATTTCCGTTTAATACATTACGGCAGAATAAGTCCAACATTGTCTGGTCCCTTGTTCTATGCAGGCCAGCCCACCTTCGATATGGTACAGATGGAAGCGGCCCTACTTCTCTCCCTTCTTCATCCATCAGTCATTATTTTTGCGTGATAGAGCACGGACAAGGAAACTATTATCCTTGTTTATGTGGTAGAGGTTGGTGAATTTCGTGTGTTTGTGTTGCCAGTGTAGTTTATAATTATTAATAAAATTTGCTATTTGCCTAAATAAAAATGCAATTCAAGTTGTTAGAGGGTGATTTGTTTATCTTTTGAAAGATTGAGTAAAACATTTTTTTTTCAATTTTCTCTGCCTTTATTGGGGTTAGTATTAATTATGACTGAATCACCCTGTATAATAATAGAACGCTTGAATAATCCACATCATATAAATGTTTTTTATTCAGGAGTTGTGTTCCTGAAGAAACCATTTCTGATATGTAAGGCCGGAGATACATTAAGTAAAAGACAAGTCAATTTATTAGAACTCTTAGGTGAGAAACTGTCGGTATACCAGTTGAAATTGAAAGCCGTTTGGACGAAAGGAGGTGGTTTAGAGGTCTTGGACAATGAAGATGATTCTGATTGAGAAAAACGAATTCTGAATTGCAGTGAACTAAATATACAGAATATAAAAGAACTGTGTAAGTGTTTTTTTTAATATGAATTAAAATGGTTCTGAATTATCCTTAACATATGAATCGTGATTCATACAGAAAATTTGGATAAAAAATTCCCAATTTTACTCGTTTTGATTTAACTGTTGTTCATTTCGTGCATAACTTAATGGTCTCTATTTTAAATGTATTTTTATGAAGTTGTATTTCTAATAATTAATTTTAATCGTTTGTGAAGGAATAAAGGAAAACGATCAACATATAACTGTTTTTATTCAATTTTTCATGACTGATAAATCTATACATACAGTAACAAAATTATATACACATGTGTTGACTACAACATCAAAACCAGTCAAAATATACAAAAACGACGACTAATATAGCATCAGTTTGCAGTATATTAACGTGTAACAAACGATAAAGTAAAAAAAATATACTTTACAAAAATATAAATAAAAAACAGGAATGATACATTCACAGGTCTCAACATATTTACACATCAGGTAAATGGTATAAATATTATCACATCGAATTTGTATGTCTATATAATAAAAAAATATGATATGTCAGTGCAATATGTTGCCTCCACCGTCTTAACAGTTTCCATCCAACATACTGATCTCTTCTTCTATGGTCAGATGTTCTGAATGCCTCTTTTCTTGACCCTGGTCCATGCATAGGGTGGTCTCCGCCTGAGAAGAACAAATTATTAGAACGGCAAATTGCCACAAAGGTTTGTTAAATCTTTTAATAACATTTCCCGTCAATTTTTATTTTTAGTTGTGCATTTTTAAACCAGTTTTCATATATTTTCCATAAAACGAACATCTGATTTTTAAATAAATTTGTTCCATACTTTTGCTGCTCATATACAACAATAATATATACTAAATAATAAATATGCGTCAACCTATTCTATAAGCATTGGTTCTTTCTTTATGCGAGAGAGGGAAACAGTGGAAGAGGGACAGGGGATAGGTAGGTAGAGAGAGAGATTTTGGTTTGAAATTTTTATGAGAAGGAATATTTTAGTATTTCTGATTTACAGCTAAATAGAAGATAAAAAGAATAATATACTTGCTCTCCGGATGTGAGAAACATTCAGGATGCTATTCAAAACAAATTCTGCTAATTGCCAGCTTCATTTCATAAATTTGTACGATTCTAGATCTCGTAGGTATATGAAGGCATAGAAACAACAATTTTATACAGATGATTCTGGAATTCCTTACATTACGTGAGAACAATAATTAAAATTTATTGCAATTTGAGAAGTTGTGTAAATTCTAACAGCCGGATTCATGAAACGGGCGTAGCGTTAGTCGGACTAACCAACTTTGCGCCCATGTAAAGCGCGTTGGTCTAACCACAGTCTATTATACAGTCCGGCGTCTTCACGTCGGCTCCTTTGATGTCGAGGTCCCAGATTTCGTTTTTTTAGACGACCAAAAGACGACTGCGCATTTAGCCGCGCACATTCGCGCGCTCAAGGGGCACGGTGATATGTCAAGAAATAGAGTTTCTCCCACTTCGTCGTGTAGATATGAATTTCATTGGTGTTCATTGCGCATTTAGCCACGATTTAGCCACACCCTCTGGAATCTTCACTCGACGAACTGTATAATAAACTGTGGTCTAACCGCCCATTCACGAAACATGCGTTGCTAGGTAGCGAAACATGTGTTGCTAGGTAGGCTGTTTATTTACGTACATATTTGCGGCAAAAGTTAGACCCAGTATTGTACCTGTCTAAAAATCGCGTAACTTCGGCCTCTAGTTCCATGCGTTTCCCATTGTATATTTAGTATTTATATTCAAAAACAGTACTTTTCAGTGCTACGGATTAGTTAACATATCATAAAGTAAGTATTATACATAGTAGCACAGAAAATATAGCTACGCAACAGAACTCTCATGGGGACATATTAGGGAATAGGTACTGAGGTTGTCGATAGACGGCGCAACGATACGTATTTGTTAAAATTTTAAAACTTAGAAATGTGCGCTCTTCGAAAGAAGCAGCCTAGAGCGTTCGTTTCCTTGACGACCGCTGCCTCTGTTGCCATATCTTGCCGTCTTTATAAAGTGCGTTGCGTTTATGAATTTTAATAGTGGAGTAAAATCGCCTCGCTAACTCGTTTATTTGTGGTTCATTTTTTAAAGCTATAACTAAATGGAACGTTTACCATAATTTAAAATAGACTTCTACAACTTTTTTAAGTAGGGCCGACTTAAAATCAAATTATTGATGCTTGAATTTTATTTGACAATTATGTTTTTTATTACATCGCAGTTGTAAAACAGCGATTTTACTAATGTTCATGATTTTTTCACAACCCATATAAAAAAAACTATAGCGCTTCTAATGGTACACACCAATTTTTGATAACTTAAAAGCCTTTTCGAAAAAATTAGTTTCAAAGTCGTAGCAGTAAATTTATGCATTAAAAATGTAAATATGCGACTATATTAATTATTGAAAATAGATCTATAGCTATACCGAGGCAAATGTAGACAAAATTTTAAAAATGTTTTTTTTTAAGTTTACTTTGCTATGTGCTACGGTTTTCAAGAAATTAAATTGAATTTTATGTATGTGCGACGTGTGAATAAGCTTATACTTGCGGTACAGTATATGTTTTCATAAATAAGCTCGTAAATAAGACGGTTCATTCATTCGGCGAATTAGAAATATCTATATTTTGGATAAAGAAAAAAAGGATTTTTATTATATATATATTATCATTGTATTAGATATATTTATGATATCGCCCTCTTCAAAATTAGAAAGAATTGTAAACAGGTAATTTTTTATATAAAACAAAAAGGAGTTTTTTATGTTCATTATTTTTTAAATATGTTTAATCATATTTAATTTGCGGAAATGCCTTTTATTTATTGAAATATGAAATTGAAAACACCAGCAAAGAAAGGTGTATTGAATATATAAAAGAAAATTGAAGACGAATTCTAAATAATATAAGCAAAATATATTATCGAACAATAAATGTTAAAAATTTCACATGGCTTGTCGAAGCTCAAATTAATGAAACAGTTAAAACATCTAAAATAAAGTCTAAGAGATATGTGTCTGAAAAATGCAGCTGGTAATCGTTTTTATTTAATAACTTTTAAAGTACCTACTTAATATAATTTAATAAAAATTGAATGTGATGGACACTAATAAGGAGCTCTTAAAATAGTGTCCTTGAAACATATTTAGCTTTTTTAGTTTACCAGGGATGGGCTAAACTTTACAACTTACTGCTGAAATTTTTAACATCTGTATGATAAAGACTTTAAAATAATAAATCTGAGTAGGTTCAACAAAAAAAGTACTCTCGTTTATTGTCAATAAAATGAACTGAAAAAGTTTGACCTATCGCATGTTGAACCTTCTTATGAAATTTTTCAATAATTTCGATAAGGTGCGTTCTGGGACAACACTGCGTTTTTTTAATTTTATATTTCTTCGGATTAAGCATCTTAAAATGAAACGTTCCTGTTGTTTATAAGACTCATTGTTGTCGTCAAAAAAGAAAATAGAAATCATAAAAAAAATAACTTCTATACAGATCCTGATTTATTTATTATATATTTTAGAAACAATAAAAAAATCAGTGAAATGTGGTAAAAATAGTAGGTATCCTCTTTCTATATACTATCGATTTCGAAATTTTTTGTAGTTCAAACTGTATTATGAATAAATAAACACATAAACAAATCAAAACAGAAATAAACATGTTAATAAATAAATAAATGGTAACAGGGTAAATTAAATCATAAATAAAATAAAAAAGTGGTAAATATTACAATAAATCAAATCAAATTACCACATCACATAAAATCGTGGTAATAAATAAAAAAAAAATATCAAAATGCAAAAATATTTTCCATAATTTTTTTATGAATTTATCTCTTAAATACGTGTATAGATATAGGTACCTACAAAAGTGAACGTAAGCTATATTCTTATTTTGGATCAGTCATAATAAAAATTGGTGGCTATATTGCTATTTAAAAAATTGGATAGATTTTTTTTTTCTCCCTTAGCTGTGTGTAATTTAGGTAATTATTGATATACATTTTCTTACGCTCTTACTTTGTGCGGTAAATTTAGTTTTAGAGAAAAAAAAAAATCAAAATTAAATCAGTGCACTCAACTTTATACTTAATTTGAATGAAATATTGACTAATTCCTATAGAATATTAAATAAGCAAGCAAGTCAATTTTAAAATTTATATTTGTCAATTTTTTTAGAGAATTATTTTTTAAATCTTATATTTTGTGTCTCCTAGGATAAAGACAAAGGGAAACTATTGTTGTATCATACTGTTTATAAGTATAACAATGTTATGTATTATACAATCTTACATTTTTAAATTGTATTGTTTGCAAAAATTAAATTATGGGTTAAAAAAATGATATTAGCAGTTTTTTTTACGTATAGGCATTTTACGCTTACCACAATGTATAAACCATTTATTACATAAATCTTTTTTTTTATGTGGAAACCGAAACATTGCGTATAGGCATTTTACGCTTACCACAATGTATAAACCATTTATTACATAAATCTATATTTGTATGTAGAAGCCGAAACATTCGAACTACCGATTTTCGAGTTTTACCACAATTAAAATATTGGCACTTATTTCCAGCCATTATTGTCGATTTATTCTAATATACTCGTATTTAATAATAATAATAATAATTGAAATAGCAACTTAACAAGTACACATAAACAGTAGCAAAACAAACTGACATAAAAAGATCTGCCGCTGTGTGTAAAAAATTCTATAAAAACAGTTGAATGCACGCCTTGGCCATATCTTAAGACAAAGATAGACGAGCGGTCGCCGCTCGGCTAAAACGAACTCAAACGTCTTTGTCTTTTAGCCATTCGTCTCCAATAAATGCCGTAAACCGCGTCACATTATCATTGTAGTAAAATATACCTACCTTTCGTATACAATCAATAATAATTATAAACATTCTAACTATCTATAATCTATATGATACTGAAAACATCAGAGGAATGTAATTTGTATTTTTTGTGAAAATATAATTTTATCTATCTACTCAGAACACTATATTTAATTCAACGCATATAAATTTAAAGAAATCCCCAAAGATTATTTATTTAAACTTTTTCCGTATCACAGTTTCTGAGATAAGGGCACAAGGAATATTTTGGACATGTATATATATATATATATATATATATATATATATATATATATATATATGTATGTATTACGTATGTATGCATAAGCTTTATTCCGTCGTTTTAATATTTGCTTCGATTATAAAAATGTCACTTGTAATTATCGAAGTAATTAATACAAACAAGGTATAACTCTGGATCTATACAGAGAGAGAAATCATACCATGTTATTAATCAATTAATAAAATTAGAAATATTTACGTTTTCTCAAATTGTTATTGATGTATTATTATTATTCTAACACAATTTAAAATTTTTAAATAAGTGCCTATTTATTTACATATGTGTCTACCTTATTTTTAATTACAATTACTGTAAATTATAAAAACGTCAGTTGTCACTGATGTGTAAGAATACATATTATTATTATTATTATTTAATACTTTTTATTATTTAGGTATAATATTCTAATAACTTCCGTAAAATTTACATTTGGCAACGCTTTCTGAATTGGGCGCTAAAATCAACTCGCCTGTGGCGCGACCTACGAACTAATAGCTAAACTTACTCTTTCTACTGTACATGCGCAGTTTGAAAGAAGCTGGCTTTTGGAGCCGGCTTCTTTTCGGGGACTACATTTAAACACTACTTGACGAGCCTTCTGTTGCGTTAGCTATATATTCTGTGATAGTAGTGATTAGGAGTATGCCTTTTATTTAAATTGGTGCAACAGATGCGTAAATTTTTCGCGTAACCTCCGCTAGTCTGACTAACGTTACGCCTTGTTGATGAATCCGTATGTTAAGGTTGTAATTACTTTATATTTTCCTAATGCTTCATTTTAAATTTAATGAAACCTGAGTACGGTCCTCATTTACACGGATCAGTGTATAGATCTTAGGTAGCCGCCATTTTGGAGCTTAATGATGAACCACAATGGCGACCACATAAGTAATTCCTAAGTGATCACATTGTTTTTAGCATACAGTTATCGTTTCTAGCTTTTACTAAATTACATTTTAACATCATTAGTCTTACATTACTTCTTACTGTTTTTATTTTAGAAAATTTTGTGTCAATCATTGCCAATAGTGTAAGTTTGGTTGCCTAACGTTCGCGATCAAGTGGGACTCGGGAATTGTTGAAATGAATTAAATTCAATGCTATTAAATTCAAAAGCTCGTTTTTAACCTACTTACATTCAAGTTTGGCACTGACTGCATTGGCTGAGTGTGTTTATTGTTGCAGTTGAGGAAATGCAAGCCATTTTGACTAGATTTACTGTGAGACCGGGATGTTCTTGTCCCATTACAACAAACATGCTCTTTTCCTTTATCTGAAAAAAGGTTATTTAATTCTCCAACAATTAATTCGTTATTTTATGGTTTTTGTCTTTTATTTTGCTCTTTTCTCTCACCTGGAGTGCTGCCATGTTTGCTTTTTGGGAACATTTCCCATTTGGACTTACTGTTGCGATGAACAACACCGTTAGCATACAACGAGCTACATGACATAGTCGTGCATACCGATTGCCTCCCCACTGCTGATCTGGAAAAAGTCATTGAAGGAATTCCAGAAATACGATTTCTATTAATTTTAATAAACATAAGAACAGTTCATATTTTAAAATTTTTAAGGTATGACTTACCTTAGGTATTTCTCACGACAAGGAAAACAAGTACTAAAACACTTGTGCGTTGCCAGGTAAGTCAATACAGAGTAAATGTGAGGCTTCAGCTCTGTTTTTACTTCACCATTTAGGAAGCAGTACAGTATGGCAACGAAAAATCCCTGAAAAATGTAATGTTAATTTTTGTACAGAAAATCAAAGAATTACCCATTCTACCTGAAAGCTGCCAAATAGAGTGTCGCATATCAACCAAAGATCCGTCTGGCCAATAAAGTAGAAGACTAGGAAAACAGCGTAATGGACTCCAAACAGGGGTACCAACACGAGTGTCGATTTGGCCCACTTCTGATATCTTCTAGAGTCTTCATTTATCGGAGACCTTAGTTTTGTATACAGCACTATTGAAATTATTACGAATAGAACCAAATTAATCTGAAAAATATATATTTGAAGAAATGTACATGATAAAACATTATCATTCTTACTAAAACAGATATTATTGTAGGTATAGCGATAATCATGTACACCATAAAATTATCGTTGGTAGTCCAGCAAAGGGTATCTTCGATCAGTAACCTGGCCACCACCCAAGGTATTATGACGAGTAACGGCAAACCTAGAATATCATTATTTAACAAAGAAATAGATACATACATATAAAATAGAGTTTACCCCATCCAAATATTATATAATGTATTAAATTTTTGCTCGAGTCTGCAAACAGTGCTCTGAATATTAAGTTGTTCAGATATAACCCTTCCATTAGAATCCACGAGTAGTTGGCTGTGGTAAAGTACTGAACAAGTGTCGAAAGTAGTTTGCATTCGTAATTATTTGACTGTAAATATATGGACATTATAAAAATTAGACAATAAAGTATATTTCTTATACTTTACCTCTGCATCGGTTTTGAAATAGAGTTCCCCATTTCTTTCTATGAAGTCATTCCAGAAACCAACTCCTCCAATGAAAAGTAAGTCTTTTAAAATGTAGAAGAACGCTCTTAATATAAAGGAAGCGAAGAGGTTCATGTGAAGTATATTTCTCGCACAGTGCAACTTTCTGCAACCAGATATAAATTATTTTTATAAACAAACAAATACAATATATTTCGTAGATTATGTAGCAGTATTTTCTTTTTAAATAATACGAAAACATCAAAAACTTACTTGATGAGAAACATTATGCAGAAGGCGATGATGAGAGATATAAGGGACACGGCATATCCTGTTTGAGATATAATTTTTAAAGCTGGAAAAATAGCCTAAAATATAAGATGTTAATAAAACGAATATAATAAGTTTAGTCAGAAGGTTTACCAGAGAGTTTTGAGATATCTCTGATTTTCGGAGATTATTCACAAAAATCGTTGTAGTGGCCGTTCCATTCATACACGCTGTATAATTTGCCCAAGGCTCGTGGGTGATTTCACTGACGAACCATGTTCCATTCTCTGTACATCTTCTTGTGGCGATCTCCGTCTGCAATAAATTAAAATAATTGATACTTGCCTATAAAATAAAGTTTGCCTCAAAATATTCGAGTCCGGTTCTGTCTGCATTAGACCGAACAGAATGCTCTGTGTTTGGGAGTTTGCTAATACATCGTCTGCTAAATCGCAGCGGCCGTGCTTTATTAATAGGATTTTTTTGCGAGTAACCGTTGTCAGAATAACGGTTAGTAAGCGGTATCTCTTACATGAGACCCCGACTCCTAGATAGATTAAGTTCCGGTAACGTAGACTCGCTAGAATACACCGCTTATGGTTCTTCCTGAATCTGTGGTTGTTATAAATTATATTAACGCAAAATTTTGTAAACAAGCAACAGCATCATGGAAGTGTGTTTTTGTGTGCTTGTTGAATTTATTTTTAATATGTATTGTTTATTACACTTTAATTTTAATAGTAAAACCTTACTTTGTTCCACCAGAGCGAGGCAAGTCAACATTTGAATGGCTAGAAAAATATAACCGCATTGTATTCTATCAACTGTTACAAATGGAAAAAGTAACATTTTATAAGTTGATTAACTTTATTATGGAAAATTATAAATGTAGTACAAAAAAAGAAAAAGTTCCTTTAAAACAATGTTATTTTTAACTAATTCTACAATCAACAATTTTATTAAGACGTATTGTATGAAATGTTCTCTGCAGAGTGCAGAAGAATTTATGTTATAATCTCACAATTTTCGTAATATTCGTAACCGCTTTTGGCTTACCTACCTCGATGAATATGTTACTGATTTCAGTAACCGGTGTTATTGTTGTGACGTCAACAGTTACGTCATGTCTCTTCCCCTCACTAACCGCTTTCACACTAAAACGGTACGGTTACTAAAAAACAGTTACCGGTACTTCAACGGTTACTCGCAAAAAAATCCTATAAGGTTACGCGATTTAGTAGACTATGATTAAAATACTTCCAAATTAGTTTAAGTTTTGGCGGTATCCGCAATAGTAGCCATTTTGGTTCTGTGTACTTAGCGCAAAATTTAAATAGAGTAGTTTTAAAAATAATCAATCTGTTTAGAGTGTAAGAACAGAAATTGTAAATTAATTATAACTTTGCTAGCTTTCAGTTAAAATAATGAATTTTTAAACCTTCGGGTGGCATCGGACGATTGGAAACCGTTTCCAAATGATGTGTATACGTCCCTGATTTTTAACAAGAGGAACCAAGATGGCGATGGCTATTTAAACAATTTTTGTTATAATTTTTCACGGTCTATTAATAGCGTTTTATTAAAGTATAATTAGTCAACCGGTCTTCTTCTCTTAAACGACCCCTAGAGAAGTCAGTAAACAGGATCAGACTGACTTTATTTTAAAAACAAAGTCGGACTGACAACTAAGACCGGTTGACTAACTATACTTTATATAATAAACATTGATAGAGCTTGATTTACATTTAATCAGCTCTTGAAGTTTTCTGATGGACTTTCAGTACACTCTATATAGAGACTAAATTTGTGTGGATAAAACTGAATTTATTTAAATTATTGGTTATATAAGCTTCGTTGTCAAATAATTCAAAGTAACTTTAATTATTGGCCACAAATTTTGACGATTGTAAGTCGTCTGAATCTAGAGAGTTTATTTCCAAACCACCCGGGAGAGGCAAACATGATTATGTTTCCCAAGCCAAGATAGGTGTCCAAATAAAAAATTATAAATTTGCTAAAAAAATCTGCGAATTTCACAATTTAAACAAAAAAATTGTGTAATTCGCAGAAAAATTGTCGATTTTTGCGATTATGAAAACGAAAATTTTCTTTTTTATATAAATATTAAATAAATCGAGGTTGATATGCAACTGGTGTTTATCTGGTTCACAAACTTACAGTTTTGAATCCTGCGACTAAAGACGGACATCCCATTTCTGCAAGTGTGTCTGCTGGCGTGTATGGCCAGCACAAAATAGTATCCCAGAAAGGAGGACACATAAAACCTAAAAAAAAAAAACAAAAAAAAAGAATAGATTAAATTGAATACGTTAGGTATTGCTTAATCAAACAACGGTTAAATTTAAATTTTTCGTTACTTATTGGGTAGGTATATATACCACCTGTTTTTGTTCAATGGTACAGTACTAATTAATGTTAAAGGCAAAATATCTTCCTAAATCCCATTTATCGTATTTGTGCGAACATTACAGTTTAAGATAAGGGACCCATCTGATTTGTAGAACATAAACTAGCATCGATTTTGGCCATCGTAACCGGCGTGTGTTTCAAATTGCCCCATAAATGACGGCCATTTGGAATTGTAATTCGTTTGTTGGCGTTTACGCGCCATTCGCATTAATTTAACGCTTCTCATTTGTTTTATGCGTTTCGTCATTATTGTGACTATCAGCAGGTCGTGAACGACGGTTGGGTCAGGTTTACTGGCCAATTAATTAAGTGGGATACGGTTGATTTGACAGAGACGAACATTAATGTAAAGAAATGCCGAAAATAGTTGTAATTATAAATAAAAAAACCATATGGTCATATCCTTCTGTTAGTCTGTTTTACCATATGTTACTTTACCAACAACTCTCTAGATATACACACAACGTCAAAACTCTTGGACCCCCTGTATATAAAATGATTCGATTAAACCTAGTGGTTTTCTTAATGTGGTCAAAAAGTACATGTACTTAGGGAACAAAAAGGACAATAAACAATTGCAGACCATGAACCTTTATTTTATTATCAATGCTTTTACAAATCTAGTCAGTTTGGCAGTGTATTCAGCCAAGTGTTCCTTTGAATTTTTGTACATTATAAATGCCACAGCGTAAAATTTCTGCGTTTACCCGAGCAAGAATGACTGCTTTACATGATGCAGGGCATTCTAATTATCAGATATCGAACATATTGGGCATTCCTAGATCATCTGTTGTACGAATAGTACACAGATATGAAGAATTTGATGCAGTGGAAAACAGACCACGTAGTGGATGTCCTCGAGTACCTATTGAAAGGGCGCACTTTCAAGGTACGTTTCGCCGTGTTATATTGACACTATTCAAAGACGACTCCACAACGCAAATTTACGTGCTAGAAGACCATTACGGCTCCCCACTCTACTTCCAAGGCATCGTGCTACCCGTCTCCAGTGCGCGCGAGGATAGGGGTTGGCTTTTACGCCAGTGGCGGTGGGTCTTATTTACAGACGAAACCAGAATTGGGCTGGTTACTGATGACATTCGACAAAGAGTCTGGAGAGAACCAGGTCGTCAACAGTGACTTCATTTTCCCCGTGAAGTTGCTCCATATAAAGGGGGTACCGTAATGTTTTGGGGTGGAATAATATTCAACCGCCGCACCCCATTAATTCCATACCATAGAATATGACCAGTCAAATTTACATTGAACAAGTTATTACGCTCATTATCTACCCCCTACGTAACGAATTAGGTGAACATTTTGTGTTTTTGGACGACAATGCTCGAGCACATCGCGCGAGAAGGGTTCAAGGGACACTCGAAGCAGGACATATCAATAGATCAGATTGGCTAGCCAACTCTCCTGACATGAATCATATTGAACATGTGGGATTTCGTTCCTAGAGTCATTCATAATCATATTCCTTCACCTCAGACTGCAGATGAGTTAGAATAGAACAATATTCCGCAAGAGATCGTTAACAACTTGATTATTTCAATGCACATACGTGTCAATATGCTATTGGAACGTGGTGCAGGTCGTACCGACTATTAGTCAACTAGGGAATTTGCTTTGTTATTTATTTTTGATTTAATACATTTTGTCAAACATGTCACATATTTGCTGGTTTTTAATTTTCTAAGTACTCAGTTTATCGAACATATATTTAATTCTAATTTTAAAGAGAGTCTCCAGTTGACTTATCATCCTGTAAATAATGATAAAATAGAAAATTTAATTCTCAAACAAAAACCTCATACAATGGGTCCTGATCAAATTTCTGGTAAAATGCTTCAATTAACTTTAAGATGGGTGTCAGCACCGTTAACGTATATTATTAATTCATCTTTAGAAATAGGCCAGTTGCCACCTCAATGGAAAATTTCTTCTGTTAGACCAATTCCGAAAAAGAAAAACCCTGAACAGTACAAAGATCTTCGTCCCATTAGCATGCTTTCTGTTCCATTAAAAATCGCTGAATCTGTTTTATATGAACAACATTCCTGATACTGTGTAGAAAATTCTATTATTCCTTCAAACCAGTCGGGGTTTCAGAAAGGACTTAGTACGTCAACACTGTTGGCTAATGCAACTGATGAAATTTTGAGAGCCATTGACAACTCTCAAGTTTCCTGTCTTACTTTATTGGACATGACTAAGGCTTTTGATTCTATTGACATTAATTGTCTAATTGCTAAGTTGCATTATTATGGTATTAAAGGAAATATTCTTTGTTGGTTTTGTAATTATTTGTAGGGTAGAGAACAATTTACCATGATAAATACATCCTCTTCTATATTGACGCCTCAATGTCGAGCAGTGTGCTCAGGTGTTCCCCAAGGTTCTATTTTAGGACCTCTTCTATTTAATATATTTAATGCTGATTTGTCTAAACTTTGCTTTAATTCTAAACTTAGTATGTATGCTGACGATATACAGCTTCTTTATAGTTTTCGGCCATCTGAATTATATATTGCAGTAGAAGCTATAGATAACGACTTAAAACACATTTATGATTGGACTCAACAAAATACTCTGTTAGTGAATCCCATTAAAAGCCAGAATATTCTATTTGAGACATCTTATCAATTAAGACATGTAGATATAGATGAAATAAGTATTAATAGTATATTATGCAACGATCATGTAATGATGGTTTTAATAAACGAGTTTCGTATGGTTTATGCGAATGTATTAATAACCATTACATGAGAGTTGAATACGCTATTTTTTCTACACCCGATAAATAATCAAAAACCATAAATTTTATATTTTTATTGAACACAATAGGTAACAATAATTATTCGTATGAACTGCATTTTCTGCTTTCTCCGATATGTGTGGAGGAGTCGATGGTAATTCTTCTATATCGCTGATATTAGACATTTTGATAAATTTTCGAAGTTTAGCTAGGTATCTACGAAAATTTAATACGTACTGATTTTGACATCTAAAATAATTACATAAGAACCTAGGATAAACGTCAAATGCACAGCATGCTTGATTGAAAAGTTATGGGTTTCTATTGTTTAAAAATCTGTATCGTAATGAAAAATCTGTATCGTAATGGGTATCATTATGAAACGGATTATAAAATCTGTATCGTAATGGGTATCATTATGAAACGGATTATGGGCATATAAGTGCATTGTTATAATACTGGTGTAGAAAAAATTAATAACGATAACATCCCTTTTTGTAATGTAGTAAAGAATCTTGGTGTGTTTTTTGACACCACTTTAAGTTTTTCTAATCATGTAACAAATATTTGCCGGAAGGCATATTCTTGCCTAAAACTGCTGCATTCCTTTAAATTAATTTAAAGATTTAAATTCGCATACCAAGATCTCGCTTATTGAAACTATGGTTCTTTCTCACTTACGTTATGCATATTTTACTACTGTTCCACAATATAGTAATATTTCTCCTTGTCTGCGTAATTATAATTTGTTGAACATGTCTGAAAGGAGATTCATTCATATTGTTGGCTTCATTTTGAATGTAGTGAATAGCAAAAGGCCAGCATATCTATATAGTAAAATTAACTGGAGATCAGAAATTCACTCAAAAGATTTGAGGCAGGTTGAAAAAAAAATTTGTACTCTTTCTCATAAGAGCGAAAGATTTAAATGTTCTTTTTCTTATATGGCTTCATACATTCTTAATAATCTGCCGTCTCACTATCACAATCTCTCGGTAATGACTGTAAAAAATAAAAAAAATTGAACATACTTTCTTCTGCCATTGAACATTTCAATATTCAATTGTTTTAAACTGAATTTGACATTTATTCTTTTATTATTTTGTTTGTATCCTTGATGGAGGTGTTGTAAATCAACTTGTTGACACACCTTCCTTTTGTGAAAACTGTTTTGTACTTTTTTTACAATAAACCTTTTATTATTATTATTATTATTATTATTTTTTTTTGTTTTTTTTTTCCAGTAACACCTTCCGAAGCCCCGACACATTCGGAGATGTTCTGAAGAGTCAAGCATTGACCACTCTCCACTCCGTGGAGTCAGTAATCATTGCGCCCGTAAATCGTGCGTTCTGAGCAGACGTAGCGAACCAAGGACGATTGCCTTCTGCATTCTGCCGGCTAAGATCTCTGCCGAATTTCGGCAAGCCGGTATGATCTTTAAGTCAGAAAGCAACGTATGTCTCATTCCACCCAGGACGCCTATAATGAGCATCACAATCTTAACAGAGTGGTCTGGATACAGCCTGCGGAGCTCGGAGAGAGATCTCGATACTTCTTCCGTTTTTCCTCCTCTTTTAGGACGATGTTGTTCTCTGCGGGAGCCGAGAACTCAATCACAAACATCGTCCTAAGTTGGTGGTCGAGAAGGACTACATCAGGCTTATTGGCTTGAATTTGCCTGAGGGTGGGGAATGAATAGTTCCAATAAATTCGGCACTTCTCATTCCCCACAACGGATTCTATATCTCCCGGAGCATAAGGCAGCACTGGCGTCTCGTCTATCTCATACGAGTGCCGTAAATGATAATACAACACCCGTAAGGCTGAATCGTGTCTTTGGATATACGCTGTGGCCGCATATACCGGACAGGCCGACAGGATATGCATAAGCGTCTCCGGCGCCTGGCGGCAGGCCCTGCATCTGGTATCAGGAACCTCGATACCCAAGACACGACTACGATAGACGAGAGTGTTAATTACACCATCTTGGCAAGCCATTATGAACCCCTCGGTCTCAGAGTTCAGCCCCGCTGACCTCAAAAAAAGCGAAGGTCAGCTTTTCAGATAAGCCAAGCCGCTCTAGATGACGGTAGAAGAGACCATGCATTGGCTTATCCTTATGTAGCTGCAGAAGATGACGCGTCTCTGCAGCTTTAATTTGGGCTTTTAACTGAGCAGGGTTCCACTCGGTGACAGAGTCTGGATTCTCCCGCTCAGTATCGAACACGAGACCAAGTTCATTGGCTGCTCTCGCTGCCTTATTATTATTATTATTATTATTATTATTATTATTATTATAATTATTATTATTATTATTATTATTATTATTATTATTATTATTTGGTTTTTCTGACAAAAATATTTCTTTAACAATAATGTGGGGGAGTAAAAGACTTTTGACGTTGTGTGTATTTGCCGTACGGAGGGCGCAGTTCTTAGTTTGAACCGCCCATAGCGTACGACTCTATCAAATATATCGGACGTTTCAGTAATAATATATCTCTCTATAACTTTTTGTGTGGTAGTTAACCTGACAGTTTGGCACATTTTGAAAAAAGTGATGGATTCTCTTAATTATAACTTTGCTCATCATATCATTGTCAGTTAATAGATATTACTCCATTAAATTTTGTCTCAATCTTGTAAAAAGTCCATTAGCGGAGTAGCCTTTGCTCGTTCGTGTATCGTAACATAAATTAGAAGCTATGGAGTTCGTAGTGAATCAATATCCTTGTGCCTTTATGGACAAGAACTTTCAAATTATACGTATGAAATAAGAAGAGTATAATTTATGAGTATTTAGGCACTCTTTGTAAACATGAAAACGTAGGGAATAATACGAGTAGATATGATGTGATCTTTTTCAACGACCCTCTTATCTATTAGATACTGAAAAGAATAAGTTTACTGTGAACATATTGATAGGATTACAAGTAGATTTTGCTTCCTTTCTTGTACCTATGTCATTCATATACATTATTTCTAAAATATATTAGTTGAATGACATAATACAACCGAGTCTTGAGAATACATAAATGAATTAAGTATTAAATACAGGGTGATATGAACTTACCTAAAAAAAATTTGGAAATAGATACGTCAAGAAAAATGGAGTCAATATAGTAAAACAAATTTTTGTAAAATCCTTAAGTTTAATTGGAAATACAGGTAGGTTTAAGTTCATCGAAAAAAATAAAATGTTAAGTTGTAAAGAATCAATTAAACTTCTATTAAGCTACCAGAATGTATACAGGGCGTTTAGAAAATCAATGGTAAAGCAAACTTACATTTTTGTTTTCAATTTTTTGTATTTAGTGCATTATTCCGATCTCAAACAACATATTCTGTATTTGCTCCTATAATTTACTAGACGTAGAGTGTTATATAATTTTGCTGTCTAATTTCATTACATCAAATTACCGGTTTTATTGAGAAAATATAATTACTAAAAGACATAATTAATGAGTTTTTTTGAATTGTTCAAAGAGAAATTAAATCAGTAGTAAATAGCAACAAAAAATTAATAAATTGATTTAAAAAAAATAAATCTTAAATATCATTATTCTTTACTTTTATTTATTATTATTCAAATTAAAACAAGTAGTTTAATATGAAATCGGCATAATTTTATAAATATTTTAAGTAAAACCCTCTATCTGGACAAAACCAACAGTAATGTCGCCGTAATTTTCACAAGCAGATCTATATTACAAACAAAAAAATAAGTTACGGTTAACAATACCGTAAGTTCATCACATCATCACTAATAATTATGGTAATGTAACGAAAAATGAGCCAATGAAGTTGATAAACATAAAATGATATCGAGTTTTCGGCCACGTGGTTTTGTTTCCATGGTAATTTATTAATGTGAATATTTTAATTATAATGTGATTCTTATCGCCAGACACATGTTCTGACCTTTCAATATATTTGAAACCAATATAAACTTCATGCAACTTCCCCATTACTCTATGACACATTCATAACGCGCCACCCTGTATAAAAATATCGCTTACTTTGAGAGGTTTCATTGTAGAAATGGTTTAAATTCTTGAGGGTGACGTTGTATCCATAGGTGTTAATGCAGCTCTGTTCTGCTATTTTCTGCAGTTTAGTCTGGCTGTCAATGGCTTCTTGGATGTGGTTGTTTGGCATGATTTATCTGAAAAAAAAAACGATGTTTAAATTTAAAAAAATAATTAAAACGTTTGAAATAGTTTAACCAAATTTGGTATGCATATTTAGTATGACAATAGGTATGAAACAGAACATTACCAGCTTTAGAAACTTATCAATGGCGGAGGCAGAAAATTAAAAACTGATTTTTTTTTAAATTTTTGACACGTTGTAGCTGGACAATGGCTGTCCTAAGACCCCACATCTATTTAACGCAAAACCCTGGATTTTTGACCTACTGAAAAAACACCCTGTAGGTATATTTTGTTTACTGGATTTAATATTGTATGTAAACTTTTGCAAAACTATTTCCATTAGCGTGATATGACATCTGGGCCACCTTGTACATATGTATATTTATATTTAGGAGCACTTTGTGTAACTGCGATATATTTTCTTTTTATTTCACATAAAAAATAGATAGACTTACCACTGTATTTTTATGCGCGGAAAGCAAAACTGATTTCAGACCACTGAATTTGATAGGATGTGAAACATAACGGTAGTGATATCGGAGTGAGGCGGTGTTGCTTAATTTCCAGTAGATATCATTTTTTTGGTTTTTCGTTTCCTGTCCACGATGTAAACAATCGCGAGTTGACAAGTCATCAACTTAATTTCAATAAATTGAGTGCTATTAGTAATTAAATGGCATTGCATCGCATACATTTAAATAGGAAATTATTATTATTGCTGTAGAACTATTTACGGACGTAGAGCATGGCCGGGAACGATTTTGGGTGTGTGCAACGAGGATCTTAGTTGTTGTAGTTCTTCGTTATTCACTGGCATACAAAAAAATGGTCTATACTTTTGACCAAATTCACCTATCTCTTTGTATTTTGACGCTGAATCTGAATCTGAAGTCCGTTTAGCTCAATCACCCTCAAAATTGTGAACAAATTGCAAAAATTAGCGAAAAGTTGTAAAGAATCACATTAGTGGGGACGAAAAAAGCCAGAAACATTTTTTTCTACAGGTGAGATATAAGGGGTCTGCTACTTCCTGCTCAGCCTAAGCGACTCGGCTTACAGGAAGCGACTTACATTGCAGCAGGTACCTCTCATGCAAACCTCTCGCCCTGGGCGACGAGCTTTTAAATTTATAAATGATACTGCAGGAAACAACTACTCCGCGGACTAATGCCCCGACCGGCATTGAATTACTCCTGCAGTATCTGTGTGAACAGCCAAGAACCCTTGTCAGCCACACCACCAGACATATACCGGTTTCGGACTTGTTAGTCCTGATCAGTATGCCATAGGTGAGATGACCGACAATTGAGCTGGCTGTTCCTGCCATTCCTGCTGCAATATAGGTCGCTTCCTGTAAGTCGAGTCGCTTAGGCCGAGCAGGAAGTAGCAGACCACTTATATCTATGTATAAATTTATGTTTCTGAGAAAAAGGTGCCCATTTTGAACAATTTCTTTAGTTTTAATTTTATTTTATACTTTTTTTATACTAACTGTCAAATTTTAAAGACAAATCCTACTACTGACTTTTTCTATAGGTACATATTTATAATATTATTTATCTTCATCTCCAGAATTCAAAACCTACGATTGAATTTTGCTATAGCTATTTTATTGTAAAGGTATTGAAAATTGTAATTTATTATTTAATAAAAATTATACGTCTACCCCCATATCTCCGCCACTGGTTAGTTATATTTTACATTAACTTTTAAAGACAACACGCTTTTTACTAGCTGAATGATAAATAAATGATTTAGTGTGATGTCACATATTACTTTCTTGGTTCACCCTGTATCGTTGATCATATAACTACTCAGGTAGAGAGTCTCGCCGTATATATTATCGTTAAAATCAAGAGGAAATTCGATTATAGTCTCCCAACTTACCTCCTACCCATAATAACCAATTTACGAAGCACTTATAACCTTGATGATATGGCAGCAGCGCAGTAGTGTTTTATGTTCCCAGAACATCAAAATTTGTGAGAATATTTGGACAATCCACCGCGTCTAGTTCAACGTTGTGGAATTATATCTGTCCAGATAATCTTTTTTAGTAAATAGGTGATAAGGACTCAACTTAAATCTTAGATTAAGCGTTGGTAGGATATCAAGATTATACATACTTAAAAACATATAAATATAATCTTCAAGATCGTAAATAAAGTAAACTATATGATGGCTAAATAGCTTAATAAATGTATATACAACATGCTCCAAATAAAGATACAATTTTCAATAATACCTACAGGGTGTATAAGTTTACCTGCATATAACTTGTCGTTTGTGTGTGAATTGTTCCCACCAAACGAAACAATCTAATAGTGTAAAACGCTATTTTAAAGACTGTAGGATAAAGGTAGAGTGAACCCAGTCTATGAAGGCTGTGGACAAGAAAGACCGCAACGTGTCTAAAATAGGGAGGAAGATATTTTAGACCTTGTAGCTCTAGCCGTAGTACTCGTCATATTGTATGTAAAATCAGTCAAATTTCACTCTTACGAATATTATGTACAGGATGTTTCAAATGCGTGGTGTTAAATGGGATGAGATATTTGGGTCTTGACAGAAAGGACTAATGACGTCATCCATTATATTTTCTCCAGAAATATATCCAAATTATCTGTTAAAAAGCTCTCTTTTTTCTAAGAAACTTTATTAAATAAATTTGTCTGTAACACTTCCCGTTTAATAGTTATAAGCAATATCATCTACTAACTAAACAACACATTAGCGGTGGAAGGATCACGTAGGCGTTGGAAAATAATTGAATGTTTGTTGCTTAAAGCGCATAAATATCAATAAGAATAAATACAATGACTGAACTCGATAATTCTTTAACAAACAAAAGGTGATGATAACAATAACTAAACTTAAAAAATGAGGCAAACGCCCTCATCCTACATACATTACAATCTATTCTCTATGTCAGTCTGAAGCGCGCCATTTATTTAATGCGAAATATTCCGAAAACCAAATAGTATAACATTTCACAAATTTGAGAAACACGGTACAGTACAGGCTTTGTCCACAACTGGACGGGCACGTGCTTTAAATGAAGAAAAGAAATTAGAACTTGCTTCTCGAACTGCAATTCGAATGTTATTGAAATAAGAGAAATACCACCCCTATAAGGTATGTCTTGTCCAAGAGCTTTTGGAAGACGATTATGATAGGCGATTACAATTTGTCAATATGGTTTTCAAAGAGATGTACTTTTTTTTCGGATGAAGCTACGTTTTATTTAAATGAGTCGTTAACAGGCACAACTGTCGCTTTTGGTCTCAGGAAAATCCACACTGGACCTGCAAATGGCAGCACCCACATAAAGTTAATGTATGAGCAGGTATCATCAACAACAGAATCTTGGGCCCATTCTTTTTTGAAGAAAATCGGACTGTCGCATGCTACCTAGATTTTTCTAACATTTGACCTGGTACCTGCTCTAGCTGTGATTTTTCCTCATGAAATTGATCCAGATATACCAAATGAAAGAATTTGGTTCCAACAAGATGGCGCTCCCCCACATTTTGGTATTGATGTTCGAAGATACTTAGATGAAATGTTTCCAAATCATTGGGTTAGTAGCCGTGGTACAGGTGAATGGCCGTCAAGATCCCCCGACTTAACGCCTCTGGATTATTTTCTTTGGGGATATTTGAAAGAAAGAGTCTACCAGGACAGACCGGATAATATTGAGAATTTAAAGAACAAGATTAGGGCGGAGATGCACAATTTACCAGCTGAAGTCATTCGGAATGCTGTGGACAGCTTTTACTATCGTCTTGAAGAATGCCAAATCGTGAATGGAAGACATTTTCGGCATTGAGTTTAGTTTTGTAAATTATATATTATTAGTTGTTTCAGTTTCTAAATGAAAAAAAAAAAAAACTTATTGAAAACATAAAACTTGTTTATTTGGTATGGTTGGATTCGGTTTTCTATAAACTCTTCAACGAGCCCCCTCATGTCTTATGTTTCCATTTGAAAAAAAAAAAAAAACATATGGGTAGCTGGGGGTTAGGGGTTGAAGAAAAATTAATTATTATATAACCGAAAGATGGGAAAAAATCAAGATCAGTTAACGTGTTTCGGCGTTTCAACAAAAAATAACTCTTTCAAAAAATATGGAATTCAGTGTTTGTAAGTTGTAACAATACATTCTGTTGTGTTATTTTAGAGTACTGACCTAAACCTACACAATAAATAACCAATAATCCACCGTGTAATATTACAAATAATTATTATCAGTATAGCAACATCTCAAAATTGTATCTTGGTTTAAAAAAAAAACATTTTAGACCATGTGTTGTCTGTTGCTTAATTGAAATTAATTATTTTCGCGTCATCTATTACCTCTTACAGACAACTCACTTATTTCAGGAATACCTTGTCCTTATCAACCGGATTTACTTCTAAGGAAGGAACAGTGCGAAAGGAGAGCGAAGTACTATCATTGTTATACATTACATTAGATATCAAGAGAGATGTATTGATAAGAACTGAATGAAACACCCCATACTGATTTGCCCCTCCCGTTCCCCAATTTTAATCTTCCGAACTGACAAGAGGGATGGAGAACCCTTTGCACCGCCAAGGCCGGATTTTTCCAATATTTATTCGGGATAGCCTGCCTCGGTATTTATCCAGATATAGTCTTTTATTAATTCTCCGGGCAATTGAGTTTGGTCCTGGGTATTATCTATATAAATGTGTTTCGCTTCAGCGTACAGCGGCCACTTTTTAGCTGCTTGTATTAAGTGGAAAGCAAATACGAAGCTCATAAAAAAATGGAATTTAGTAAACCTCGGAAATATCGGAAAATAACAGTTTTAAATATTGCTTTTGGGACTGAAGGATTGGAGTATAGTCATATCCGGACTAATGTAAATATTTTCTTTGTTACTCAACGTCAATTTATCAAAACACTGTATTAACCATGAAATTTTCGTAAAATCTTTGCGTAATAATGACATTTCGATTGTGCTTAAAACAATCTCTTTTACGCGCATGTGCGTAAAAGTAAAATAAAATAACTGAATTTTAAATTATTTATTTATTATAAATATTAATAACACAATCTTTCAAATCGCTTGATTGGACATTGGGTCAACATATATTTACTTCGTATAGCTTCAATATTGGAGGAAGATAACACCTGCATCCCGATGCTGCTGTAATCAATGATATTTGTAGTTCCCAGCATGGAATTACTCCATAATGTAGAAGGTGCACATTTTAAAGACAATTGGAACAAGTGCGCTAGAATAATTTTCTCCGGAATATTACATATATTTTTTCGGCACACCAAATATCAAATTTTGCATTTTTTTTTTGGCACAATTTCTTCGATTTCTGCAGAATCAATGTACATAAGGCAGCTTCCGCTTCATTCTCTGTTTCATAATTTACAGTATCGCTAGAATCTGCATCACACATACTGAAGTTTTATGAAGAATTCATATCGAGTTTAATGATTGGGGTTTAATGTTCAAAAATGTTCACAGATTTCTGAATTTTGTAAACATCGCAACATCGCAACATAGCAACTGCTCCATAGCAACAACTTTATAGACGACTTAGTTAAAGTTGTTTAAATAAAATAGTTTAGCGATTATATTAGCAAATCCAATCGAAGATAATGTCGTAACTATTTTGAATATTTATTTGATGATTTCACGAAAAATCTTGTTCGATACATGTTACGACTTGTATAGAAAATAGTTATTTCCTATGATCATGCGGAAAGGTGTACTTTTCCGCACGATTTTTCGTGGCGAAAGTGGCACTTTTCCGCATTAGTACGAGAAAGTGTACTTTTCCGCACGATTTTTGTTACATTATACTGTAAGCCTATTGTATTGTTGTGACAATTTTTGTATCCACAGCGGTAGCTGTCATACATTGAGAATTCTTAGGATAACAAAAACAAAATAGCGCACAGCATTCTCAAAACATCAAATAACTCATTAGAACTTCAAGAGAACCATGCTGAAGAACAACATCTAACAGCTCTTCCTTCATCACTGATGTTACAAGCTAATCCTGTAGTATATACAACAGTGAATTCCTCAACAGAAGATCTCAAGCCGCTAATGCTACAGCACTAAATTTACAAAATGCTAAAAATTGTACATTTATTTTTTTCGTTAACATATTCTATTAGTTGAAATAACTATTTAATACTTGTTAATGATATAAATTTGTAATTAAAATTAACTGCTTCACCTGATTAGAATTGTCATGATCTCAGGAAAATACAGTACCTAACACGTGCAGGAAAGTATAGCTTCCTGCACTTGTTAGGTAATAGTATATTACACTATAAGGGTGGTAAGTGGGGTATAACAGAATCGAGGAAAAGTTTTATTTTCCGAGATTCTGTTAGCCACTTAACAATCGTATAGTGCATAACGTTTTTCGCACAATCGCATTTATCAAATAAAATAATAAAAAAAAATATTTTGATTGCTGAAATGGCGTGACCTATCTAGCGTGTTTTGAATTTATTCTTTTGGAAATCAAAAAACAATTTGAAGTTTGAAGAATTTTGTGTTTTGTTGTCAAACCTGTGCTTATAATGGCTGATAAAGACGATTCAGGTAGAGGTAGATTCGGATATTGAACAATCGTATCAAATAGGTTGTGGGTCATTAATTCCCACAAAATCAAAGGTGAGGTATGAAAAAGTTAATGATGCCTTCAGGAACTGGTTGAATGAGAAGAAAGCGTAGATATCTGAAAAAACTTTGCCGGCTTATTTTGTTCAGAGAAATTTAAGATTGAAGTCTCCGGGAAGCTTATGGGCAGAGTACTCTATGCTTAAAAGTACGATCAACTTAAATAATGGTGTCGATATATCGCAATTTAAGAAGCATTTCTAAAGAAGAAAAATATTGGACATCATGCAAAAAATCAAAGGTATTTACCAGAGAAGAGATGAACAAATTCCTGCTGGAAGCCCTCGATGAAACCTATATTATGATGAAAGCAGTGACGATAATGGGAGTCGCTGGGGTTCTTAGGCGTGATGAACTTATGAAGATGACAGTTGATGACACTACGGATGAAGGTTCAGTTGTCACTGTTAAAGTGCCTGATACCAAAACACATATTAGTCGAATTTTCATAATCACTGACAAGGCCAAGGAAAAAGTTCCTTTTTTGCCGATTTTGCGAAAAAATACAGGCTTAAGACCTAAGGAGACTAACTCTCGTCGATTTTTCTACTCAGTTCGCCAGGAAAAATGTGTAAATCACACAATCACACAATCACAAAAAATTGCGAAATATTTAAAACTGCAAGATCCAAAATCTTATACTGGACATGCTTTAGAAGGACGTCGGCGACTTTGTTAGCAAATACTGGAGTTGATGTTATGGCACTCAAACGTCATGGGGGCTGGAGGTTTTAGTGATAACATGTATTATTTGCCTAACAGAAAATGTAATTTTAAGTCTTCTGGTGTCGCTGAAGGATATGTTGCAGAGTCTTTAACAAAGAAAATAGAGTTTGCTGATAAGGTTTTACACACCAACAGCGGCAGTGACAATGAATTTGACTCCATTCCAGTGTTTGAAGACAGAACTACTGAAGTTTATTCTAATCCTAACATATCTAACTCGATAAGTAATACAGAAAATTCCATTACTGTAAAAGCAATAGATAAAAACGAGGGAAAAACTATTACGTGTAAGAATTGTACAAATTGTACCTTTAATTTTTACAATAAATGAGCCCAGCATTTGTTGGGGAAAAGAATTACTGATTTTTACTTACCGCATTAATGCTGTTATGAACTCAAACAACACTATTATTTTTTTGATTTCTATGGGAACAAGCCACAGTGTTGTATATTCAACTTACAGAATGTGTCAACAATGACAGTAAGTGCATATTTCAGAACGATTGTGCGAAAATAACTATTTCAATAAACATTTATTTTCTTTATAATAATACAGAAGATGTATATTGTTAGAATATACATATATTTTTCACATCGTTTGGTATGTGATTCTAATCTCTTTCCTCTCTGTTTGCTTGACGTCTCAATTAATTTTTAAAGTTTTTTACGTAAGATATCAATAACTATACACGTTTTTATTGATGAGTGAGGTCTACTGAACTCCTGAATGACATTGTCATTCCACAGATGAGGTAACAACAAACAACTTAGTTAATTGTAAGCCACACAAGTGTTTACTCGATCTATTTTCCCATTAAAATCAACGAAATAACCTGTCCTTGTATCACAAACTAATTACTTAAGTAATGAATGGGATGCTTCTAGGAAATTATAAATTTCTCCGTAGGTTATCATGATAACGGGTCTGTTTGGCGATTAAATTGATTGTTCCTCAAATAAAAACAAGTGCGATTATTTTTACATTTCTTACTCGTGCTCATTCTAATGGAAAAATAAGGAATTTTTACGCAATTATCCTCAAAAATCTTACGGTGAAGGACGGAATTTTGCTGTAGATATGTCGTCATGTGCCAAGATATCACTATTATTCAATATTTACGATGCTAAAAGAGACCCAATGTTCGATAATGTAAAGGGTGTCCCAATTTTGCTGTAATTCGTTACGTTAAACTGATAAAACTGATGTTGCTTGGTGCGTAATTGGCCATGCATTTTTATACAGGGTTAACTACGACAAAGTACAAACATTTAACCACGTGATCAGGAAGACCTAAAAGGCAATAA
This sequence comes from Monochamus alternatus, assembly GCA_037114965.1. Taxonomy (NCBI): domain Eukaryota; kingdom Metazoa; phylum Arthropoda; class Insecta; order Coleoptera; family Cerambycidae; genus Monochamus; species Monochamus alternatus. The sequence continues at coordinate 2,471,426 of CM073426.1, read as the reverse complement.
AAAAATTATTCCAGAATTTTAGATCGATATATAAAAAATAGATAAACCTACATCTGTCAACAATATCTGCTACCATGCTGTCGTTTTTTTGCAGCATTTCTAAATGTAAAAACGACAAAAATAAACATTCTTATTAGTAATAGTACCTGATAGATAGATAGGTAACAGTTAATTCAGTTAGTTCCACTATTTTGCATACGTTTTTCATTATTGCGTTACAAACTGGCATAACTACAACATTTTCATTGTGTATAAACACTCACTACCGATAAAACACACTTCCCGTAGGTACAGCTAGATAAAATGCATATTTATTATAACAAAATCGAACGAATCGAATAAACTGTTGCTGAAATGAAGATGCTGATTATTTCTTGGCGGTAAATTGCGATTATGATCATTGTAGCGGCGCGAACCATATTCCGAAAATCGACGATGTACATCTACAAAAACTTGTGCATTTGGAATTCTTCTATTCGGGAAGCGTGTTCGGTACTCTCGAACTGACGCGTTGGAATTTTCGTCACAGAAACCATAAACATAATGTATATCGGCATATTCAGCATTTGTAAACGTTCTTGGCATTTTTTCTTAATACTAAAAATGCTCTTTAAATAATACTTTTGACAATGATTTTCACAAACGTCAGTATACACAAATCACTGAGTTTTGTTTACATGGGTTGCTTTAACGTTAAATGAAATTTACGCGGTTGGTGGCTACATTTCTTTGAATATCTCAGAAACAAGACCAAACGTTGGAAAAAAAAACAGGAGACGAAAAAGTTTCGAAATTAATCAGGTCAAAGTTTGTCGGTCAGTGGTCGCGCGGTTTAAGGCGTCAGTACTTGTTGGTTCGAGCCCAACTGCCGGTAGACCGTATATAAGCTATATTCGTGGAGAGGTTTGGCGCCCTCTCTGCGGGTATGGTAGGGTGGAAGAATGTTGGCTTGGGTCAATGTGAGAGATTGATACCGGTTGATATTTGACTACCCCCCTAATTAATGAGGTTTTCCAGGTTTCCCTCATTCCTGCACTGAATAGTGGTTAGGGCCTACCAACGTAAGTCGTTCCTGGGCGCAAATGCGGCCTGATTAATAATAATATGCCGCCCCCTCTCCCGCACAAGTCTCCGACTTCTGTGATTAGAATGAGGGGTAGAGATATTATTATTATTATTATTATTATTATTAAAGTGGTGTGTAGATGTTTTATTGAAATTAATTATTTTTTTTGTAGTTTTGAAATAAAGTAAGAGGGGGGGTAGCATACAAAATACACTTTTAAGAGGGGTAGGTAGTTCAAACTTAAGAAGCTTATGTAAGATCATAAGGAGTGTTTGTGTTCCGAATTTCACTTAAATCGGATAAGTGGTTCAAAAGTTATGAGGGAAAAACGAGAAAAAAATTCCTACTTCAACGCCCTCTATCTCGGAAACGATGCGTTTTAGGAAATAAGTTTATATCACAAATGAACATTATTTTAACCTGTTCTATCGATTCCTGAAGTTATCAAGATTAAACCTGAATCGCCCTGTATAATAGTGTTATCCACTTAGAAATAAAAAGTCTTTTCATGATACTGCAAACAAAAAAAAGTACTTTAATCATGTATACTAAATTAGCGTGATATTTCTGTATATATTTAATTCATTACTATAAATAGAATGTGATATTAGTACGGATATCATTTAGAATACATGATGGCATTCGTAAAATGGAGAAACAGATAAAGTTTGTTGATATGAAGATTTATATATAAATATCGGTGGCATTGAATCGTTTACTAGGTATCTGCAATAATAATAACATGCTGATAAGGTCTGTTGATAGAAACGTGTGAGAAACAGTATCTACATCATAGAGAGAAGGATAGAAAAAATATTGTGGTCAGTTGACACATCCTGAGCTTGAGAAATGATTGCGAACGATGAGAATTTGGGAAACAATAGGATCGTATGTTTTGTTTTCATCCTCACCTGTATCAAAAGCCACACAGATTTAGTTTCTCGATTTTAGTTCTTTTCTGCGATCTCTATAATCACCAAATTCAAAGTAAACAAACAGGACAATAATATTTTGCTATTTCAGTTTATTTGCGGGTCTACTCGAGATACTGTTTTAGACGGATTAATTTTATTAGCTCCATTATTAAACTCGACAGCAATCGAGCTGGCGCCGTCAGCTGCTTGAGATATGTTATTAAAATTTAATAAACATATTTAGATACTAGCCATAAGGTGGTTGAGGCTCGAGACTGTACTAAAGTTATATTAATTTATTAGATAAGGTATAAAAGTGTATTATAATTTACGAGGATCATTAATTGAGCCAATAATAAAGTGACTTTTATAGTAAAAATAAAATAAGTACTACCTATACAAAGTTGCCAAAAAAAAAATATATAAACATAATTTAATTGAAGAGGTGGCTTAATATTTCCAATCACTATGAAACATTGTTTGTCTAACAGTTTCATACTTCAAAATGTCATGTTTTGACAATGCGAATGTTTATAATCTATTAAAGAAATATGCAATTTCATTTATGTGGTTAAAATATTCGATATTGAAGGCCACTAAAAAAGTCTACAAAAATATAGATCTTGGAAAATATAACAAGCTTACTGCTTATTTGAAGATGGAATTGAGAGGATGCAAAGACGATTTTGCCTTAATGCTGTTGAAATATGCAGAAAATATATGTCTCTGCGCCCAATTCTATTAACACAAGACATATTATTTTTAAGATACTCCTACATCAATCAAAAAAGTAGTTCTCAGCCTGTTGGAATCAACACATTGTCGAAGGTACCCTCAACAGTTGCTGCATTCCTGAATATCGTAAATCCAGAAGCATATACTGTCCATTGCATGAGGCGTACTTCAACAACTCTATTAGCCAATAAAGGTGCTCTTGTTGAGAAGTTATGTTGAGAAGTCTATGTCTAACAAACTTGATATTGCAAGAGAAATCCAAGGAAAATATAGCTGTTCTTACAGGATGAAACATCCGTAATTTGTAAATTCTTCACAAACTTCACGTGTTGTGATTCAATTTTTAGTGAAATTTGGCGAAAAACTCTCGGAAAAATCTTCGAAAATTGTGGTGTTGTATGGAGACGAGTGCATGTCGAAAATATGCGTGTTTGAATGGGCAAAACGGTTCAAGGAGGGACATGAATCGGTAGAAGACGATCCACGCGAAGGAGCTCCTGTCACCTCTCGTACTGAAGTGAATGTTGACCGTTTGCGTGCACTGATCACGTCCGACCGGCTCCTAAGCATTCATGCGTTGTCTGACGAGTTACACGTCAAAAAAGAAACCGTTCGCAAGATGTTACACGACAATTTGAATATGCGAAAAATTCGCGCAAAAGTCACGACTGAAGGCAATGTTGATCGTTTTTTTTCGATATCCACGGCATCATTCATCGTGAATATGTTCCTGCCGGCCAGACAGTGATTGGACAGTTCTATGTTGGCGTCCTGGAACGGCTGCAGGCCCGCGTTTTCCGTGTGCTACCCGAACTCGCCGAGGACGGTTGGATCTTGCACCACGACAACGCGCCAGCCCATTCCTCGTTCATTGTGCAAGAGTTTTTGGCAAAAAAGTCATTCCAACGTTGCCGCACCCACCCTATAGCCCCAATATTGCCCTCTGCGATTTTTTTTATTCCCTAAGATGAAGTAGCACCTCAAGAGAACTCATCATGGCGGCTTACAGGAGGCCAAAGAAGCTGTAACCGTGGTGCTGAATGGGTTAATTGCGGAGGATTACCAAGGGTGCTTCCAATCATTGTGTAGAGTTAGAGGGAGACTATTGTGAAAATCGATAATAAAATTTTGGCGAAATTTAATTTGCTTGTTTTTTCTATGACAAATTCCCGGAACTTAATTGCCCTACCTCGTATGTGTGGATTAAAGTCCGATTATAAGGTGATTCTGGATAATTACAGTTACATTTGCTTTTTATAATTTATCGAATGTCAAACCAAAAAGTAAGGTGTTTTGAATTGTATGTTATGCTATGTTCAATATCTTGTATATTTTTATCTATAAAACTTGTACTTCTATACAGGTATACGAATGCGACTTGTAAATGTTGATTTACAATGTTTAGTTCATCGTGTAGAAAGTTATCTTATGCAGGAATAAAAACTAGAAAATATCTGCAAAGGCAGCGGTCAAAGTAAGTTCAGACTTTTTTGTGCGATATAATATTAATTTAAAATATTAATTTTAGATTTTGATCTGGTGATTTATGTATACAGATAAATAACTAATTAGGTTACATCATTATTATTACTTAATGTAATTAGCAATATTTAAAAACAACGTGGCCTGTAATGTAAACAATTTGCAGATTATAAAAAAAATCTGTGAACGATGTATTTCTTGGAGGGAGTTCCACTAAAAACATGCCACTTTCTCAGAAATGTTGCAGGAAGGTATTTTTTTAGATCCAGGTTCACATAAGACGACCTTAGGCTAAAAGTATATATAGGGTGTCAAGTAAAGAACGGACCATTCTTTAAGGCTATCCTCCTTGGGCAAAAATAATGTGATTTAACTTAACCTTCGTACAATTTTGACAATTTTGGAACTGGTAGCTATGGTGTTATTTATAAATAATTGGTAGTTCTCAATTTTTTAAAGACGCGTTGTTGCATTTACGAGAATTTAAAAGAGAAAAGTGTTTGCAAAATGAGCGACTCTTCAGATGCAGAGTTAGAAGAGGCTTGGAGTGTTGGATGTTCCACATTAATTCCTGAGGAATCAAGGGAGCGATATCAAAATAAATACAAGATTTTCAAGAAATGGTGCAAAACAAAAAACAGTATATTACCGAGAATGTTATAGTGGTGTAGTTTGTTCAAAGGAACGAAACATTAAAAGCATCAGGAAGCTTATGGGCAGAGTATTCAATGTTAAAAGGAACAATTTTTGTTCATAACTCGCTTGACATTTCCAAATTTTCGACATTAATTGGCTACCTCAAACGGAAAAATGTTGGTCAAAGACCAAAAAAGCAAGTGTGTTTACTAAGAAATACATGTCCCGATTTCTAATTGAGGCATCAGATATTTAATTCATAAGGTAAATTTGGATGATTTTACATGTATAGGTGCTAAATATCGTTTTGCATTTTATATAGCATTGGTATTATGAATATCGGAAGCATGTAGAATGTAGTATGATAACCATTCAGGATATCGACGATCAAGGAACAAGTATAGTTGTAAATATTCTAGCTAATTTTACTTTAAATAAAAATATAACTGAAATCGAAATCCAATTTCTATAATTAATTGTACAAACTGCACATTTAATTTCAACATCACTAAATAGATTTTAAGTACATCTTTCTTTTAAATCAATTAAAGTCTAGAAAACCCATTCTAAATTGCGATGTTAAAAATGTCTATTTTGATAGTTATTGGCAGCAAATATGATACATTTGGGTAAATCATCAATAGTGTTCAGTTCGATGCAATATACTTCATTTTTTAAATGTTGCCACAAAAAGAAGTACCGGTTCTCCTCGTTTAATCCATTGGTGTTAATGCTTGGACATGGTATGGATATAATTGAGCCTCGTATATCATACGCCACACTGCTGCAATACGCCGTGGACGTCCTAGACCTCCATCTCTTCCACGGTTCGGTTTCAAATTTCCCTCGCGTTGTACTACACTTGCACCCACTGCACACCGAGGTAAAAGTAGCTGTATTTGGCACATGTTTACCGCGAAATTGTTCTGTAGTCAATAATACTACAATTGTGTCTTTATAGTTTTGGTACCACCACAAATGTTATTTTAAATTTTACAGTACGATATTTATTACAAAATATTAATAATTTTAATTCGTGAAAATCTATAATTTAAGGAAGAATAACCTATTCTATAATTAATAATATTTTAACAAAATAGTATTCTTTAAATAAATCTTAAATTTAGCATCATTTTAAGAAAGAAAAGTGTTGAATTAAGTATCAGAATGCTTGGATATCAAGAACATAAATAAATAATTTGTATCAAATATACTTTATTGCTGAATTAATATATATCCACTTGAATGAAATATAAAATTTTAAGTATATTGTACTTAAATGCTGATTAGATTTTTTCCATTTACTTTCGTTTAAGGTTGTCGTGAATGACCTTGTTAACTAGTTCTAGTTAGTTCATTGTAAACAAGCAATTAAGTGGGACTATGCAGGGGTGGGGCAAGTACGCATAGTTCTGAAATAATTTTCTGGAATACAGGTGATATAATGAAAATTGGTTGTTTTCACGTCTTTTATAATTATTACACAGCTTCACAAAAAAAAAAGTTCATACACAATAGAGTGACATATGTATTTCCATGTATTTTTCGACGCTGAATCCGATCCTGAGCTCAGAATTGGGCCTACACGTCTGGAATTGGCCCCAGGGGTCGAAAATGGTCTGAAATGTGGTTCCCGGGATAAGGCGAAGTCGACGCTGATTTTTGGAGCTAAAGCCGGATTTGTGCTCGAAAAGTTTATGGCCAACTGAAATTCCGGGTTTGGGTCCGGGAAAATGACCCCTTGGGGCGGGAAAATCCTGTTTTGGACGTCCCGGTCGCGACTGTGGTATTTTTGTGTGTTTTTCAATTCTAGACCTGAGACTGAGTATGAAAAGTTTTTGGTCAGCTGAAATTCCCAGTTTGGGTCCGGGAAAATGGCCCATTGGGGCCGGAAAATCATATTTCGGACATACCAGTCGCAAAAGTGGGATTTTCACGTATTTTTCAATCCTGGTCTTTAGAGTATGCTCAAAAAGTTTTTGGACGGTTGAAATTCCCAGTTTGGGTCCGGGAAAATGGCCCATTGGGGCCGGAAAATCATATTTCAGACGTACCAATCGCAACAGTGGGATTTTTATGTAAAGTAAATGAAAGATTCCAATCGACCAAAGGCATTTCAAACACGGTATGAGTTCCGGAATTTAAAAGTACATGAAAATACCAATGTCTCAACTGAGACGTACAAAACACGATTTTCCGGACCCTAAGGGTCATTTTCCCGGTACCAAACTGGAAATTTCACATGGCCATAAACCTGTCAAACACAGTCTAAGCTACAGGAATTAGTACATAAAAATCCCACTGTTGCGATTGGTACGTCCGAAATATGATTTTCCAGCCCCAATGGGCCATTTTTCCGGACCCAAACTAGGAATTTCAGCTGTCCAAAAACTTTTTGAGCATACTCTTAGGACCAGGATCGAAAAATACATGAAAATCCCACTTTTGCGACTGGTACGTCCGAAATATGATTTTCCGGCCCCAATGGGCCATTTTCCCGGACCCAAACTGGGAATTTCAGCTGACCAAAAACTGTCGCGACCGGGACGTCCAAAATAGGATTTTTCCGCCCCAAGGGGTCATTTTCCCGGACCCAAACCCAGAATTTCAGTTGGCCATAAACTTTTCGAGCACAAATCCGGCTTTAGCTCCAAAATTCAGCGTCGACTTCGCCTTATTCCGGGAACCGCATTTCAGGCCATTTTCGACCCCTGGGGCCAATTCCAGACGTGTAGGCCCAATTCTGAGCTCAGGATCGGATTCAGCGTCGAAAAATACATGGGAATACATATGTCACTCTCTTGTGTATGAACTTTTTTTTTGTGGGGCTGTGTTATTTACGGATTTCTTAAATTAACAGAGTTATTTACTGAGCACTCTGTAGTCAAGTTTATTATATTATATACACACATGCAAAAAACATAACAAGTTAATATTTGGTAAAATTGGAGGTCTCATTTTTTTAATTTTTAGTTCAATTTCATAATTTTTTTTAGCAAACTATAGATAAAATTACTAATTTCTACTTGCATATCCTGTCTTTTGTTAAATGCTGGCGTTTCAGTTATTATACAGGGTTAATTAAAAGGTTGTTTCCTAATTTTAAAACCCCTTGTGGAATAATTGCGTAACAAAATTCTTTCAAAATACCAATTTTTGTTAAGAACCATTCCTTTCCCACATTTTGTGTTTTGGTTCATGTCCTTAGGTGCATTTGTTCATTTTAAAGAGCGAAATGAACTTGTTAACAAGAGTTTACTTTAAGAAATATTATTTGACGAGGTGGCTTTGCTGGTTGTTGTCCTAATGTCAGTTTGACAGTATTTTTCCTTTACGCAAGACCTATACTCCTACCATGATTTTACGTGTGGAAAATTGCACAAAAGCTGTTGCTCTTGTTGAAGATGGTAGAGCGATGAACATGATGGATTTGTGTAACATCTTCCTAATTACGTCCATCTTCAACAAGAGCAACAGTTTTTGCGTATTTTTCCGCACTTAAAAACATGGTAGGAGTATAGGTCTTGCGTAAAGAAAAAATACACATTAGGACAACAAAGATCAAAGTCACCTCGTCAAATAATATAATTTTCTAAAGTAAACTGTTGGTGGCAAGTTCATTTTGTACTGTATTAGAAAGATATTTTAAATTAATATAAATCAAATCTCCTATAATTCCTATTAATGAAGTCATATAAAAAGCAATATTGAATAATTATCTAAAAAAATGATCTAGCTAAATTTACTAACCTGGTTTAATGAAAACATTCTATAAATATCTAAGTTCACTTTTGAAACTGTGGGAACTCAAAAATTCAACCACAATAAATGCATTTTTAGGATTGATTTTTCAGGCGGCCTCCTTTAAGTTGAATCAAATATCTAACTATAAAAATTTATTATACCAATAAATTAAAATTATTTGAAATAAAATATCGACAATGGCAAAAGTGACTTTAACCTGTCAATCAATTACATACTTGTTTAATGAAAAATTTTTTACCCTTTATGTTTTCGTTTTTTATATATTTTTAGGTATTAACAATATTGTGTGAAACTAGCTGCTCTGCGGACTAAAGCCCCGACCAGCGTTGAATTACACCCACAATATCTACCCATATATTATTTATTATTAGCTTTTGTAACATTTTTTTTACTGTATTAGAAAGGTATTTTAAGCTAATATAAATCAAATCTCCTATAATTCCTATCAATAAAGCCATATGTATGTTCTCTGATACCAAACATTGATAGGAATTATAGGAGATTTGATTTATATTAGCTTTAGTCCGCAGAGTAGTTACTTTCACATAATATTGTTAATACATACCTAAAAATATATAAAAAGTTAATTTTGCTCTTGAAAATAAACCAATGCACCTAAAGACATAAATAAAACAACAAAATGTGGGAAAGAAATGGTTTTAAACAAAATTGGTGTTTGAAAGAATTTTGTTACGAAATTATTCCACAGGGTATTTTAAAATTAGGATTATATAACAACCTTTTTTATTAACCCTGTATAATGTCTAAAACGCTAGCATTTAACAAAATACATAATATGCAAATTGAAATTAGTCATTTTATCTATAGTTTGTTAAAAAATGTATAAAAATTGAACAAAAAATAAAAAATGTATGAGAAATCAAATTTGACCAAATATTAACTTGTTGCTTTTTTTTGCATGTGAGATACTTTTTATTCCTTAATACTAGCTAACACTTAACATGTTATGCATGTTATGGTGAAGGCGCCAAGTTTTTGGACTTGGAAAAATAACACTGTATATTTATTGAACTTATCAAGGAAAAATATACTAATTATATTCTTGAAATTAGTTCAATAAATTCGTATTTGCTAAATTGATGTAAATAAATTATAACTGAAAAAAAAAATATATAAATCAATTATAAGAAACATATTTGCCAATTTAGAAAATTTTGGATTCTGTACTTTAAAATAAGAACAAATTTTCCTTGTATGGGTATGATTTAAATATATTTTCTAAGAAATTTATCCCTTCGCACCAACGAAAAAAATTGGGTCTTACCTCTTATAAACTTCGTTTAATAGGTATTTGATCCCACCCACACTAGACACATAAAAGTCACAGCTTTTCGGGCTCACTAGCACTCATCAGCACAGACAGTCGTCAACACAGTTCCGATCCACAAGCCAACAAACTGAATTATTTACTACACTTGTTGTAAATCCGTTTGGTTGTATTAAAAAATGATTGGAAGTATGTATACTTTAGATATTATTTATTTTGTTTTATCTGCGATAAGAACTTTACTTGTCGACATTCTGGAGATCGTACGGGGAAAAGTATACAAATAGCGAGGTTACGGAACGAAGAATGAACTTTTTGACCGGTGTTTGTGATCCTTTGGTCCTTATTGTACCCTCATTAGTTGGAGATTTTATTTAATTTAGTCCTAACGTGTGTTTGTCTGCAGAGATTTGCATGGTACAGTCATATAATGCTTTAAAAACATCTAAAAAATTTTAATGCTAATAAGGAAAACGTAAATAGATATAGTTAAAGCCGGTAATAAATATTTTTTATTTATTACTACCTGACAGTAGAACATAATCGTTTAATTTTTTATTAGTAGTTAAATTTCTATACAGGATGGTCCACTTCTTTTTTGTCAAACTTCAGAAACCAATATATAAAAAATATTGTTAGTTTGCTAAATAACCATACTCGACAAATGTTTTCTTTTTGAGATACAGCTCGTTGTAAGTTTCAGAAAAAAAAATTGTTTTTTGAATTTTTCTGTAAGTGATGAAGTTTCACCCGTAAAACTTTTATAAATGATTTGGCGGAGATTTACCAGTGGCGGAGAAAATAGGGGTTCCTATTGCTTTAAATAAAAATATATTAGCACGACACTGGCTTTAAATTTAAAAAATATTAGTTTTTGGATTCTTTGTTCAATTTTGGACAAAAAATTATCCTTGTAAGTTTTTCGTAACTATTAGGATTTTCAAGTAAAATTTATTTACTTATCACACATTCTTTAATACGAAGACAGATGTCAAATGTGTATTAATGCAGCAGGCGGGCATTTTGAACAACTTCGTTAGATGTCATGTAGCTGTAATTATTTTGAATTATTTTATTTTTCTACGTTCATGCAAAAAACAAAACTTTATTGAACTATATTTAGTGGAAAAAGTGATTCTTTATTGCACTAGTGCAATAAAATGTTTATTGCATTCATTTAATTCTACTACAGCGTTTTCTTATGACAAATATAAACGTTCAAATCGACGTCATATTTTCCTATACTTAGTGTCATATAAATAAAACATTTTTTGGTTTTTGCCTGAATGTAGAAAAAATATTGTATGAAATTCTTACAAAAAGTGTTTACTGCAAGTACTTTTTGTACTTGTTGCATAAATAACTATAAACATTAATTAATGAATTGACATAGCAATAATTTTATTGTCGTTAATTGGACTGTAATTTGTAAATAAATTTGACTTAGATAAGGATAATTTTTTGTCCCAAATTAAACGTAGAATGCAAACAATAGTGTTTTTTAAACTTAAAGCCAGTGGCGTACTAATATTTTTTTACTAAATCACCCCTATTTTCTGCGCCACTCGCAAAGTAAAAAAATGTAAAAATTCTTCAAAGATCGCACAGTGCCAAATCATTTAAAAAAAAAATACGGGTAAAACTTCATGACTTACAGAAAAATTCAAAAAACAATTTTTTTTTGGGGAAACCTCAACGTGCTGTATCTCACAAAGTAAACATTTGTCGAGTATAATTAATTTACAAACTAACATTATTTTTTATGATACCCTGTATAAAGAGTCATTTCTCTAACTGTGTATATTTAGCGGCCACATATTTTGATTTAACCATACTTACCTATATACAAAAATATCTGTCTTAAAAGATACAGGGTGTTAAAGTTCAACTTTTATAATTATTTTTCTCTATAATTTCTTCACTTTCACTTTGAAATTTTTGAGATATTTCTTTATTTATATATATTTTTAGGTATTAACAATATTGTGTGAAACTAACTACTCTCTGGAGTAAATCTTCAACCAGTGTTGAATTACACCCACAATATCTACCTATATATTCTTTATTATTAGTTTTTGTAACATTTTTTACTGTATTAGAAAGGTATTTTAAGCTAATAGGAATTGTAGGAGATTTGATATATATTAACTTAAAATACCTTTCTAATACAATAAAAAAAGAGATATTTCTTGTTATTAACCAAATCCTCAAGGGTATTATTGTAAGCGATGCTTAAAAACAAACATAGAAACGGAGAGAAGGGTAATTTGTTAAGCTTGGAAATAAATAAATAATATAGTGGCACAGACGCGTAGAACGCCCTGTACATTTAACTCGAAAATCAATTAGGTATTCGTGTTCTCACATCTCACAAAAAAAAATTTATTTCCAAAATCTGAATATAATTATCCAACTAATGAGAAAATTATCGTAAAAAAATGAAATAAAAAGTATTTTCAATAACTATAAGTTGATTTAATTCACATTATTTTCGTCCAAAGAAGATAGCTTTAAAGTATGGCCTATTTATTACTGAACATCCGGTATTTTCTTAGAGAAAACTTTATTGTCTATTCTTTTCTCAACAACCTGTAATTTTATTTCGGAAATGTCAACGCTATCTATCTGAAAACCAGAGAACTTTAGAAACTATGTATAAACTTTATGCATTATATGCTCTATAAAATCCAAAGTTATGATGAATAAACCCAGAATACCTTGTATAATGGCTATCGATAATTGTATTATTTTCTACATATAGATAATGATATACATTTTTAAGTGGAATGAAATCCCACTTAAATTTATTTCACTGCATTCGAGAATCGAGGCCTAGGAGTGTTGTTTTTATTTAGACATGTTTAGAGTTGCAATGGAAGCGTACGTTGGGATAAGTAGTTAGAATCAACGTGATATTACTTCGTTCATTTTGACGGCACAAAAATTATTCTGCAGCGGCTAAACCAAAGTGATGCTACTTCTATTTTATATTATCAACGGATATTTAACGATCCTAGAATTCGCGAAGATTTAGCATACATACATTGTAATTATTCACGCATACCTTCAGTTATTCGCCGCAACTGTGACACCATCAGGATATTCAATAAATAACGCAGTAAATAACGTTTTTTATTTGTGACAATTTCTTTCCCAGTTATAAGGACGCAGTGCTGAACGTGTCAAGAAAAAAAATTGTTAACGTTTTGCAGAACAATCCAGGATTTGCTGACTTTATGCAGCATAGTAGATCTTTTTGATGGCAAAGAAATAATTTTTTTAAACCTACCCTAAATGTATCATAAATGAAAAATTATATATGCTTTAAATATGCCCCAGTGACCTCTTTGGATGTTGAACACACGTTTTCGAAACCGAAATTGATTATTAGAGACAAACGCCATAGCTTAACATCTGAACATTTAGAGCAGTTGCTAGTTATTCAATTTTATTCTGGTACAACAAGTGAATAGTTATGAGAGTGTTTTGTAAACAATAAGTTTATTATTATATTATATTAAGTTTAATATGTTGGACATTATAAATTACCAGTACCTACAAGGTAGGATGTTGATTTTAGTTCTTTGTATGTATATGTTTGCACCTTGGTTTCTAGAAACATTAACTTAGCATCCTAAGTGTGCCCCTGATAATGACATTACTTGCGAACGAAATGCTGGCTTGTCATTATGTAGTCTAAAACAACTGTGTTTGAAAGAGTGCTATTATTATTGCAATAGACTGTATGGGTACATCTGCAAAATGTGGAAGCTTTTCCTTTTCACGATAAAACACTGAACTCTTAAACTGAATACCGAATAAAATTGCTGTTGACCGACCGAGCGAATGGATGCTTAACCAACTAAATAAAAAAGTGGCTATTATTGCCTCTTCCTAATCTGAACTATTCTTTAACAATTTTTATCGGTTATAACATATTTTGGGGTCCGGATCGTCGACCTTTATCTCGCAGTGTAATTTTACCTAATCTAACATACAGGATGTCCTGGAATTACTTTGCTATATTTCTACGACGAAAAATTAGGAAAAGAATATGAAACACCAACATAGTTTTAAAGCGATTACATATTTTTATAAATTTTGTGAAAATTAAGACGTTTCGTTACATAGGAACCTCCTCAGATGTAAATAATTTGTTATTTATTGTGTAAAGTACGTGCCAGACGCTGACAGTCGGTTTACTGCGTCGTAATTTTAATAAATTGTGGTAGGTATTTATCAGAATTATATTATTATCACTAATAATTTTGTAATCTATTTTATTGTTTCATTAAGTAGCCATGCGCTCGAGATGATGTAACTTTCATAATAATTTCATCGAGTCAATATTTTGTGTGTATTCATTTATATGTTTCTTTTAATAGAATTGTTACCGGTGCTGAATTTAATAATTAATGATATCTAAAGCAATATAATGCAACACTTATGTTAAAACCTTATGGTAAATATTTCATTCCATGGGAGATCACTTTACATAGAAGCCTTCTTTGATTATTACTGACAGGTGATGCATTTATCAATTGTTTAATATCATGGCCATCTGGAATGTACACAAAATTCTTCAAAAAGCTTTTATAGCTACACTGAGAGAAATATTTTTTAGTCATTATATTGATTATTCCCAGCAAAATTACTGTGTTCAATAGTCTGCCATAAGGTTACGTTATTTTTTTCTTTAGTTTTATTGGGTTTTTGTCACACTTCTGAAAAAAATAAAGATTAATTAAATAAGCCCTTGCGCCAAACGGATCAGTCAAGGGTTATTTTTTAAAGTAAGTTTGCCTAACCAAAAAATCTCACACTGAAAAAAGCAGATAAGTAAAAAATAACAAAAATCACATCACTATCGCGCACTTCCGTATTTTTGACGTTTCGAAAAACTCTCTGGACGTATGTCAAGTTTGACAGTTTAAAATTTGTTTATATGCTTCCATAGAAACGTTAAATGATTTTTATTTTATTGTTACTTACTTCTTCTTGATACAACTGTAGCCAATAATGATCGATGTTTACTGAACAGTTTGACATACACTTATCTCCGTTCAACAAAATAATCGCGGTCTCTTTTAATTTTCTTTTTGTTGAGTTATCTTCCTCCTCTAAAATTTTTGCCAAAGCTCATTGAATCAAATGACCGTTTTCCCAAAATCCAAAATTTGCGAATATACTTAGGAAAACGGTCATTTGTTTCAATGGGGTTCGGCAAAAATTTTGGAGATTTTGGAAGCAGATGAACAAATTTTAAACTGTTAAACTTGACATACGTTTAATATTTTTACTACTATTTTGAGAACGAAAACAGAGAGTTTTTCGAAACGTCAAAAATACGGAAGAGCGCGATAGTGATGTGATTTTTGTTATTTTTTACTTATCTGCTTTGACTGATCCGTTTGGCGCAAGGGCTTATTTAATAAATCTTTATTTTTTTCAGAAGTGTGGTAAAAACCCAATAAAACTAAAGAAAAACTAAAATTATGCCACAAATAAATAGCTTCAGACAATAAGGTTACGTTACTGTCATCATAAAAACAATTTGACTAGGAACCCACGAGTGGCTAAAAAGTTAGTTTTTAACGTTTGATTTATTACCAATTCGTTCTATTTCAACCATGTGGACCATTTTGGTGATGCATGTACTGGTATCTTGGAAACTATAAGACATAGGAATGGTTAAATGGGGAAAGTTTTAGACAGTTATGTTGCTAACTTAATAGCTCTTGCAGACCGGTCTTCAGGTTTTTGAGTTGCTTTGAAAAAAGTAATCTGGTATTTTAGAAAATCGTCTGTAACTTTTTTATTTCGAGATAGAGATATTTGAAAATATGAGAACAGTTTTTCACAGAGAGGCAGTTGCCTGTCTCTTGGATTTTTTTCAAATCGTGGATGGCTCTTCAACAAATCGCATTGAATATAATCCGATGTTCAGTCAAACTTGCCAAGGTGGTTCAAAAAGGTGTACAAATAAATGGTTGATTGCCAACAGTAAAAGTCAAAGCTGCTCTGTGCGTCTTCTTCATAAACTGATATCAAAACGAGGCGAATATATTACCTCACCATGGTTGTTCTTAAAACCTAATCGACAATGGAAAACGAAAACCGATAGTTGGTACGACAATATACCTTTGGAAAAAATACTAGTAATGGATGGACTAAATCATCTGCTGAGGTTATTGGTTTGAATGTGAAGGACAAAACGATAACAAATCATTCGAACAGATCAACTGTTGTTAGCGAATTGGCAAAAAATGGTGTGCAAGAACAATTGCTGAAAACTGGTTACAACAATCTAAATCCTATATATCTTCTGTAGCAGAGAAAAATGGTCAATCTGATGTTGCGAAAAATTTTAATAATTATGTATGTATTTTTTCCAGTTGTAGTTTTAATGAATAAATAGTTGTTTTGTTGTGTTGCGACTTTGATTTTTTTGTCAAAAAAATTTGACACAATATCCCTGTCACATTGACAAATGCCTCACAATTTTTTGCCAAATTTCTCAAGCACGTTAAAAACATTACATCCAAAATTTGATTTTCTTAAGTTATCCTGACATGACCTATATCTTGAAAATTAATGGCTTTAGGATATATGTTTATTAAGCAAATTACTTAATGTTCCAGGTTCTATAAACCCTAGCAATATTGTCACGTTTTGGAACACCTTGTAGATTATATTTAGCAAAACTTTTTTAGTGCTCGATCTCCTTGAGTACCTATGCAATTAGCATCTTATCTACAGAGCTTCTCTATTTATCTTCATCAAACACCTGCCTCTAAAAGTTTTCCATGTTTTTTGTTTGCCAAAAGCTCGATATTAACTTAGTTTTTTATTAAAAGCTTTCACTGCTTCTGAGAATAACGAATTAAATCGTATATCATTCTGTAAGGGTGTGTATGTCTGTGTCAAAAACAAGTCGGCAGCATGACTGAGTAAAGGATGGTGATAAGGTTATTGTCCTTTTTATTAGCCGTGACAGTTTGCATTTAGCGTTTATCTGGATCAACAATCTACGCTGAGCTTTGGCCAGCTGGAAATGATTATTTTAAAGGTCGAGGTTGCGGAAAATGTAATTACAGATTAATTTTGTAGGCGTTTGGAGCTTTTAACCGCACTTTTGAATATATTATTGTCGGAAATTATCATCCAATATTACCTTAGTTAGTAGAATACGGCTTTGAATATACAGGGAGGAGATATTCGAGGGTGACCGTTGACATCTTGGAGAGATACTAAAATTGCTGCAATAATTTCGGAAACTTCCAGAGATACTCGAAGAAAAGGAAATTGAGAAAATTGGTTGTTATTGCCTGAGATATTTTGAAACGAACTGCAATGTCTCAATGTTAATTCTGTTTTATAATAAACCTCGTATTACTTGCCCCCTCTAAATATTTTGTCTGCTATGTCTACCTTATTTGTAAAAGATTCCTCTATACAGGATGATAGAAGTTTGACTGCCATAAATTTAATACAAGATGGATAAATGAACAAAAAAATAACTCAAGCTGTTCTTAAAATAAATCGAATTATTATATCAAAGAATTTTATCACAAACTGGCAACAGTGGGAATACACGTTGTTCCAAGCTAGTGGTTTGTGGGTTGCCTGCCACGTGCCAGCTTGCTTTTTAGTGACGACAAAAAAATCCTAATCCAAACAACTATTGCAAAAATTAATGAATTTAGTCTAGACAATTGATGTGTAATTTTATTTTTGCAGAATGATAGAATTAATACGCGGGCCAGCCCCTTAACTGCGTAATTTTGCCAAAACAAAACGATTTTAACCCTACTTTCCTATATACAGTAATGCCTCCCTTATATTTGATAATTTTTCGTAACACTCTCAATTTACCAATTTTATTTGCTTCAGATGTCCACCTGTTTCCGAAATGCATAAACAAGCTATTTGAAAAAAAAATAATTTGTTATTTTGAAAACCATGGTCACTGCCTAAATTTTTCAGCTTCATTCATAATACGCCCTTTCACTTGATCAATATTAATTGATTTTAAATAGACGTTGTTTATCACAAATTCTTAAACACTGAAATCCAGTAGACTATAATCGAGGGAGCGCGGTGACCACTGAATAGTCGTGTCTCTTCCATATCCAATTCAACGATTTGGAAAAATTAAACATCCAAATATTTTGACGAATAGTAAGTGGGAAATTGATTGAGTAATAAAATATTCCAAATAAAATTCTACATTTTGATAGTGTAAAAAAATCTCCATAGGCGTACGCCAGAAAATAGTGGGGGGATAAATTAATTCCTATTACCCCATTTCTACGTTAGTATTTTAGGCATCGTTTACAATAATACCCTTGAGGATTCGGTTAATAACAAGAACTATATCTACAACATGTGATGCATAAAAACCTGAAGAAATTATAGCGGAAAAACGATCTTAAAATGCCAAAAATATACAGTTAACAGGATGACCTGCCCTTTTTCTAAACCCTGTATTTTTTGCTACACCTTGTATATCTGCAAACCAATTGGTTAAGTCCTTAAATAGCTTCCTGCGATAATTTCCAAAGTTTAAAAATAAGAGCTGAAGATTCTCCAACCGTCGCGTCGTCGGGTAGTAAAACTTATTAAAATTTTCACTCTTCCTTCTGAATGTGACGCGGTAAACGGGCTATAATCGAATCAAACGACTTAAGCAACCTCAAAGAAAGTTAATGAAAAAGACGACGCACTCGGGGAATTGTTACAAAGCCGGAGATTTTCGGCACTAATCGCGATTTATCCACTTACTTTTGAGAACTTGGGTTAAACGCTCCCGAATTCCGCACAATTTAAGGCTTAATATCCGGTTGAGAGCCGAATCTCGAGATATTGTTGGCGATTATCTCCTTGAGTTTCTAATTTAATTTTTTATAAAGCGGCTGCGACTGACGTCCAAGGTAGTTAGTTAAAATTTGAAGAAGGGTTGGTAACAGTAGACGTACAAGAAGGGGATGCTGGGTAAGGAATATATTATACCCTGAGATGAGAAATAATGTTATCTAATCAGTGGCGCATCGATTTTTATCTACATTTTTTATTAAGTATTACTAATATTGATGTTATTGAATACAGCTCTGTATATGGAATGATCCATTAGTATTTATCTTTACAATACAGGAAAAAAAATAGAAATTTGTCGATTTATTCCCTGGTCAATATTTCTGGTAGACTCTTTCGTCCTTTTGCTTTAAATAAATTATAGTTTAAAAAAACTAAAAAAACACGCTTTAATAGTAAACCGAACTAAAAAGTAGAAAATAATTTTGAAGTATCAAGAGTTTGTTACAGCAATAGAAAATTCCGACAATCAATTACGACTAATTAATTGGGAATAAGATTAAATTAGAAAATTAAATTATTAATAAAATAATTCAATTATAGTAAAAAAAAAGCGTGGGGTGCAATTTACTATATTTTCATAATGACTTTATTCTTATAAATAGCTGCACTACTGAAATAATGGTAACATTTAATATCAAGCACCCCACGCTTTTTTTTACTATAATTGAATTATTTTATTAATAATTTAATTTCTAATTTAATCTTATTCCCAATTAATTAGTCGTAATTGATTGTCGGAATTTTCTATTGCTGTAACAAACTCTTGATACTTCAAAATTATTTTCTACTTTTTAGTTCGGTTTACTATTAAAGCGTGTTTTTTTAGTTTTTTTAAACTATAATTTATTTTCTTAATTTTTAGTCTCAAAATAATAACAAAAGTAATTATAATTAAGAGCCTTAATTTTTAAAATATCTTATATTTGACAATAAATCTAAATTCATTTCATTCATGTTTACGTAACCTTTCCATTTCATATAGTTTTTCTATACATTTTTTTTTCTCCAGTCTCCTCTTTGTGTTATAGTTTCATTTTTCATTTTTGTTTGTTTCTATAAAATATGCAAATTAAAATTTTTGTCAACGTTCTCGTATCAAAATCTTTTTTTTTTCTTTCTAATTTTACAAAATTTTAGATTCAAAACTTTCTTCAAAATTCTTGCCAAAATTTTCAAATCAAAATTTCTTTGAATTTGAAAATGTACGCTCTTCAAAATTTTAAAATTCAATGTCTTTTTCGAAATTTTTTCTAAATTTTTGGATTTTAAAATTTTTCAATAGAAAATTTTTTCCAAAAATTTTTATTTTATCATGTAATTAAACAATCCAAAATTATTTACAAAATTTTGTATTTCAAAACTTTTTTAAACTCCAAAATTTTATATTTAGAATTTTTTTTTTAATTTTGAATTCTGTATTTTTTCGAAATTTTTTAAATCAAAATGTTTATTTGAATTTTTATTTATTTATAAAAATTTTTAATTTAAAATTAGGCGAAAACCGAAAACTAATTCTGTCAGGTCGCCATCTATACGTGAAAAGCAAGAGCACGAATCTATTACAGTCCCCTGCCCCTGCCTTGCCTGCTTGGAAACAACACTGATGGATTGTATACACTTAACCTGCAAAGTAATCTAAATAGTTTTTATTCTGATGATCCTAGTCAGGACATTAGAACAAAGTTATTAAATAATTGTATTGTCATCAGTCCTTGACCCCTGTGCAAATTTTCAAGCTGATCAGACTTCTTGAAATTGGTGAAAATTACGCTGAAAGATTCCGTTACATACATACATACATACATACATACAGGTGAAGCTAATATAAGCGTGTTAAAAAGCAACAAGCTTGTAATATTTGCTTATGTCCTGATTCTTTATGTATATTATTTCAAAAGAAATGATTGTAGGAAAATTATTGCTTTGACTTATTAGAAATAACTCTAAACTGGCTTTATTAGCAGTTTCTTCGGTTTCTACTTGGAAAAATTCATTTCCTTCATCATTTTCCACGTCACAAAGTTTGAAGCTACTTGTCAATAAACGATCGAACTTTTAGTACTTAGCAACAATGAACTTGGACAATTGGATTTCGAATTGATATTTATTATTCATTTAATAACGTTATTTTGTTCGAACGGATAGAATACTTTTTCTCATAAAATAAAATGTCAATGTAAAAACAAGAAATATTCCAACGAGGAGATTTAGATTAAAATCGACCGGAATAGTGGAAACTTTTAGGCACAGCAGATATTGAGATGCAGTTTTCTGCATTGTGTTCAGGAAGGTCTCAGAAAAAAGTCTATATCGTCTGGTTTAGCCATTTTTTGAAAAATGCCTCCTGGGCCGAAAAATGCATTGTCCAATTGCATCATTACTTGCACCATTATAGGAATGACTGGAAACTCGGAAAAATCGCTCAGCAATCGTTACCTGGGGGTTTTCGTGGCTGCCGAATTCGATTCTGGCATTAGAATTACCCGAGGATACACGGGGGTGGCTCTGTGAGGTTGTCTGGGGGTGAATTGGGGGGAAATGGCAGCGTGCATGAAAATCGCTCCAAACTCGTTACTCGGGGGTTTTCAGGGATGCCGAATTCAATTCTGGCATTGAAATTACCCGGGGGCGCTCGGGGACGGCTCTGCAGGGGTATCCGGGGAGTCATTCTGGGAGGAAAATTGCATAGTCCATAGGAAGTGCTCCAAACTCGTTACTCGGGGGTTTTCGGGGATGCCAAATTGTCTGGGGGTAATTGGGGGGGGGGGGAAATAATTCAACATCAATAAAAACTCCTATATTTATATATATATTTGAATAAAGTATCATTTTTATAATTTGTGATTTTCACTTCACTTCTCACTATCACTTTCTCCTTTACCATATTCCACAGAGCCATCCCGAGCGACCCCGGGGAAGTCTAATGCCAGAATTGAATTCGGCATCCCCGAAAACCCCCGAGTATCGAATTTGGAGTGATTTTCATGGACGCTGCCATTTCCCCCCCAATTGTGTTTTCTATAACATTTTAATCTGAAACCAACTATACCTGCACTACATAATATTCTGAGGCCACAAAACAAAATTGAAAGAAATTAAATTTAAATCAGTAAATTCAATTGCTTTTGCCGCTACTGTTATTATTAATTAATAAAATTAATTTGGGGTTTTAATTTATAAAATAATTTGATACACTCGATGTTACAACAACTCTTTTGTCCACCGACGTGTAAACATATTTGAACCCGTCTTACCCAGTGTATAGGAACTAAAACAAATTTTTCTGGGTCTTGTCCGTTTAGCAATATTAATGGTTCGATCAAGCAATCGACAATCCCTGAATGTTACACATCCCACTCCGTGTAAAAATAGATTCATGTGTAACTAACACGTCAGCTGTAAATCTGGTATTTTGAGCATTTTGTTGCAGTAAGCATTCACAAAATCTAATCCGTAAGGGATAATCCCTTGGTACTAATGCTTGGACACGCTGTACGTGGTACGGACATAAATAAGCCTCATGTATGATACGCCACACTGTTGATTGGGACATTCCTTGTACTTTCCAGAATTCCAGAATTCCCGTGTAACGTCCGCGTTGCACTATCGCGGTAAAAGCAGCTGCATTTGGCACATGTCTATTCGGAAATCGTTCTGCGTATATATGAGAAGCTGCTAAAGCATTTTGTCTGCGTTAACCAAAAATTAAAACGATATCCATCCAACTCGGAGTTGCTACACGGTAAGCCATTTCTGACACTTGTAAAACTAATGCAAACACTATCGCAAAAAAGTTAATACTAAAGTTGGATTTCAATATTCCATTCCATCAATATTTCATTCCGATGACGATAGAGAATAGAGAACAATTTTTTTCTCAGAAACAAAGTTTTTTTACGATATCGACTCCATTTTTCATATATTTTTAGGTATTAATAATATTGTGTGAAGCTAACTACTCAGTGGACAAAAGCCCCAACCTGCGTTGAATTACACCCACAATATCTACCCATATATTCCTTATTATTAGCTTTTGTAACATTTTTTACTGTATTAGAAAGGTATTTTAAGCTAATATAAATCAAATATCCTACAATTCCTATCAATAAAGTTATACCTAGATGTTTGGTATCAGAGAACATACATATGACTTCATTGATAGAAATTGTAGGATATTTGATTTATATTAGCTTAAAATACCTTCCTAATACAGTAAAAAATGTTACAAAAGCTAATAATAAGGAATATATGGGTAGATATTGTGGGTGTAATTCAACGCAGGTTGGGGCTTTTGTCCACTGAGTAGTTAGTTTCACACAATATTATTAATACCTAAAAATATATAAAAACTTTTACATAAAAGGTGAACACTATTCAAGTAGGGATTGTCATATTTAATTCATTGACAGACTGTCACTTTTTGTCATTGTCGATATTTAACTTCAAATAATTTTAATTTTTATAATAATTTTTATAGTTAGATATTTGATTCAATTTAAAGGAGGCCACCTGAAGAAGAAATCCTAAAAATGCAGAAATAGGTCAGATCTCATCTATTGTGGTTGAATTGTCGTGTTCCCACTACCAAAAAGTGAAGTTAGATATTTATAGAGTGTTTCATTAAAGCAGGTTAGTAAATTAGATTAATTTCTTTAGATAATTATTGAATAGAGCTTTGTCTGTGGAATTGTTCATTAGCATACCTAGATGTTTAGTATCAGAGACACACATATGACTTCATTGATAGGAATTGTAGGGTATTTGATTTATATTAGCTTAAAATACCTTTCTAATACAGTAAAAAATCCATTTTTCATGACGCATCTATCTATACCCATTTTTTTTTTGAATAATTTGTGCATCACCCTGTAAGTATAATACTTTTCTATTTGTATTCAATGTATCACGCTTTAAAATAATGGCAGTTAATCTCTTTACACCCTGAATATTTCATTGTTATTATGAGCTATTTATTCTTTGAAATATATCATTTGATCTTTTTAAACTACCTACACACTTAAACCCACTCACATATTTTTTAAATATATTAATTAAAAAAATTGAATTAAAAAGCGATCTGCTTTAGCCATTCAACAATCAAGTAAATTCAATAAATAAATAAAAAACAACTGACAAGCAGACAAGTAATTAAGCCTTGACTTCTGAAGTATTATCTTTGTTTTCATTCTAATATTTTGAAGCTCATTTCGAAATTTATTACATTTTAAAAGATAGATAACAAAGGTAAATAAAAACGACTGCTCATAAGCTTTTGACATATTCTTTCCGTTCCACGTCCAGCCAGATGTACACATAACGTCAAAAGTCTTGAATCCCCCCTCATCCTTGTTAAAGAAATATTTTTGTCAGAAAAACCAAATACATTTACAAAAGTATATTGTTTTCTGAATCTTTGTTTTATGAAAATAATATGTTCGATAAACTGGGTAGCTAGAAAATGAAATACCAGCAAATGTGTGACATTTTTGACAAAATTTATCAAATCAAAAAGAAGTAACAAAGCAAATTCTCTTGACTAATAGTCGGTATGACCTCCACCACGTTCCAATAGCATATTCACGTCTGTGCCGTAAGATAATCTAGCGGTTAACGATCTCTTGCGAAATATTGTTCCATTCCTCTTCTGCCGCCAAGACTAACTCATCTGCAATCTGAGGCGGAGCAATATGATTATGAATAGCTCCAGCAACGAAATCCCACATGTTTTCAATAGGATTCATGTCAGGAAAGTTGGCTGGCCAATTTAATCGTCCAGTGTGGCCGTCCATAAACACAAAATTCAAAGCAAAAATTGGTTGAATACACTGCCAAACTTACCAGATTTGTAAAAACATTGATAATAAAGTAAAGATTCATGGTCTGCAATTTTTTATTGGCTTTCTTGTTCCCTAAGTACATGTACTTTTTTACCACTACCACTAGGTTTAATCGAATCGTTTTATACACAGAGGGTCCAAGATTTTTGACGTTGTGTGTATCTGAGAGGCTCCGGTTTATTTGCAGTTGCGCGTAAGTGAAATTCTTCGCATTATTAATTTAATAACTGGGATTTTTTTGTTCGAGCTTCATTTTCGCCTTTGTACGGACATTTGCTCCAGCAAACAACTGGATTTGTCGATGTAATTTGTATTTAACAATTTAAAGCTTGTTTTTAATTTATTCCGTGCCTCTCCGAGTGGCGTCTGGCAGATTAAAATGTTTTTTGCCGACCCCAGTGGCGGCTGGTCTCGTTCTGTCACAAAACTACACGGAAAAAATCTAATCTGGATTTAAGTATAATAATATACTTAAAATTTTAATCTTCATTCAAGTGTAAATGTATTAATTTAGTATTAAAGTATATTTGATATAAATATTTACATATTCTTGACATCCAAACTCTCTTTTACTTTATTCAACACTGTTCTTTCCTAAAATGATACTAAATTTAAAATTAAAGAATAATATTTTGTTTAAAATGTGAATAACACATTATTAATCATAGAATAGGTTATTCTTTCTTGAATTATAGATTTGCACGGATTAAAGTAATTAATATTTCGTAACAAATGTCATACTGTAAAATTTAAAATGCGGCTTACTGCAAAATAATAATATTTATTAATACAACACTTGTGGCGATCATTACCAAAACTATAGAGTCACAATTCATTGCAGTATTATTTGCAGGTGGACCTCTAGGTTCAGCATGTGGTCAAAATATGTAGTTCCACGTTGCATTACGTCTACTCAAGTTCCCTTCTGTCGGATAAGTAGTCGGTTGCCTCGCCTCCTTTAGCATACTGAGAAAAATTAACAAGCCCAAAAGCGGTATATGTCTGCTGTGCCGCTAACGAATGACTGACAGTTTGCTATAAGTCTTTCTTTCTTTGATCTATTGAGTCAGTAGCATTTAGTTATTTATATAAAAGGGTAGAGTAGTAACTTTTCTAGAAAGTAATACAATATAGAAAGAATACTGAAATACTAATTATGTGCTTCGGTTTTTTTTTCTTAATGCAATATTATTTACTTGACTCAATCTAATTCTTTCACTTAACATTTCTAATAAAGAAAACAACTTTATTTTGAGAACAAGAACCATGCTGCGTCTCAGCGTCTGGTATTATACCAGATGTAGGATGTGAAGAAGTTAGGATTGGACTGAGAGTATTTCTCCCAAGTTAGCATTTGACAGACACCAGTGAGTATGTAATCAACATCGTCACCGACGGATCAGAAAGAAAGGAAACTGCAGGATGTGGAATATATTTCAGATCCCTATACATCCAAAATCAGTGGGCAATGCATAGGTACGTTACTGTGGTACAAACGGAATTAGGTATAACCATAGCCGCCAAAGAAATTGCCCGTAGTCATATAACGAGCAAAACCATCAGAATCTACACAGATATTAGACAATCACTACTGTATGTAATCATAAGATAACAACTAGATCACCATGGAAGTGCCACCAAGCACTGGAAGTGGCCTCAACCGACAACAGCATATCTGTATGGTAGTTGAACGGATACGGATGATGCAATGGTAATAAAATAGCTGACAAGCTAGCCAGGAGGGCATCAAGTCTCAATATTTTTGGATCCCTCCAGCACGCTTCCGTTGTCAGCTTTTGTTGGAATTATTAAGGAGGACACCCACAAAGAATTTAGAAATCGGTGGTCATGTCTAGGATGAATCTTCGCCTGGTGACAGGTATTCAAACTGGACACTGTTGGTTAAGGAAGTACCTTTATTATATGAGGAAGTGGTCGCGAATAGGAAGACGAGAGAATAGTTCATGCACTCCGTGTTGGGAGAACGATGGCCTTCTATAACCTACATTAGAGAGATCCCTCTGAGCAACATCTCCACCTTCTCTTTATTAGGCTAGTTAGGGGCTCAGGTGGATTGATATTCTAATAGGCGAAAGTACAAAAGGCCAAATGGGGCCTAAGTGCTGTAGTCTTTCTGCTCCCTTCAGTATAGTAGTTTTCTTGATTTCAAGTAATTTTTATTCTTAAATGAAAAATAATAAAATCTTATTATACAAGAAGAAGTTAATCTTTCAAAAAAGTATTATTGACGAATAGTGAAACTAAGCTAGAGTGTATTAATCTTGATATTAGTATAGTTTTTTTCCGTGTAGCTCAGCTTTACTGTTGCCATCATGTCTTGCTTTGTCTTCATCTTGTCTTGGTCTCATCAGATAAGTCAATACAAAACAGCACCCAGACAAGACTTGAAAGCTCGAATTGTAAAAAAGTGTCGATTATTTTCGACTTACTTTCCAATTTTCCACTGAATATAAATTAATTTTCATTGCAAGGTTTGTACTTATTCTCTTGCAAGAGGTTTAAATATGTACGCTGGTTTTAATGTAATACAAATTTTACATTTTACAAAACCTAATTAATTTCTGAACAGTCTTATGTGGTCAAATTGTTATTTTATTATTGGTGAAATTTTTTATATTTATTTATTTTAGATTCACGCAAACTGTTTACACATGTCAAAGAAAAACATGAAATAATCAAATTACAAATACAACTACATAAATAGCCCTACATTAAAAAAGAGATAAGTAAACACAAAAATAATGGATTAAAATATTAAAACCTTGTTAGACAATAAAACAACTCTCCAAGTAAAACTGATCTATCGATTTACTAGTAAATTGTTTTGCTCTTACTTTGTATGTAAAATTTTCTTATCTTACCATTGCTAAAAGCTAATTTATATTTTATATGAAATCGAGATCAACAAAAAAGATGATCACGATGAAATTGTCATATCTAGTACACATTGACTTGAATGAGTACGTTCCTACTTTTAATTGAACTTTAGGCATACTCGAAGTTAAAATAGTAGAAAGTAGGTACTCGATTAGGTATCTATTTAAATTTAATTGAACTTATGTTTATAAGATTATAATAAGTGGTCTCCCTCTCATTTTAAAATTGATTGATAACGTTTTCACATAAACTTGTTGACTGATATCTATTGAATTGTCAAGATTTAAATTAAGTATATTGACAACAAAAGTTGTTTTTAAAAATGTTTAATTAAGTGTTACATTTTTGCGGAAAAATGGAAAATAATATACAGTATGGACTGTCCAAAGATCTTCCAAGGACAGCACAACTCTCTGGTTTAAAGAGACAAATTTGTCTGGCGATATCTGGGGCAATCAGCTCCACAGCGTCATCTCCTCTGGAAGTCTTTATGAATCTACCACCTCTCCATATACTTTTGGAGAAAGAAGCCAGGTAGACAGTATATACAGTGTGTCTTATAATTAGCTGCCAACCCTGAACAGGCCGATTTTATGATCAAAACTAAGTAAAAAAGTTCATATGAACATGGGTCCGGAAATGCTTCCTAAGGGCACAGGGGCCTATTGAAGAGGGAGGAATGGAAATCATCTTTTTGCAATATCTCTCAATCGCTTTGTGATAAATGAATGAAATTTAGTATACACAGCTAAATTTTGATGAGCAATTTGATGGACTAATCCATTTATTTCCACAAGGTCCATTGGAGTGAGTACGGGGGGCCCTTGATATCTTCCGTGTGTAACTTTTTCATCTTTGACTTTTTAACAAATTAGACAGCAAATTCCGTTTTCCAGAACTGTTTTACGTTAAAAAGATACTCTTGTTTCAAATCGTTATCTTTAACGGTTTCTGAGAAAATCGATCTTGAATTAATCCCACTTTGGTCAATTTCATAGTAATTTAAACAAAATTATCAAGGTATTCTTATGTCAAAGTATTGTCAACCCGATTGCCAATTTAATAGTTCTAAGCGAAAAAAATGGAAGAGTTTACGGGACAAGAGTTAGTTGATATGATATTTATTTATGGCTTCTGCGATGGTAATGCTGCAGCGGCAGAACGCGAGTACCGGAGAAGATTTCCAAACCGAAGGCTGCCATCAAGGAGGACATTCCCTACGGTATTCCGCAACTTAGCTGTAACCCCCACTTTTCGAAAGGCACCAGGTCAAGGACATCCCAGGATTAATAGGGAACCGGAGGTCTTTGACGCTATTGAACAAGATCCTACGACTAGCATACGGAACATTTCAAGGCAAATAAATGTTCCTCGGCCAACGGTACTACATATTTTAAAGATTTCCTTAATAGAATTGATTAGATGTGCTACTAACATTTCAGGTTGGAAGAATATTAAAGCGACAAGGTCTATATGCCTATCACTATCGACGTGTACATGGCTTAATACCAGAAAATTTTGCGCCACGTATGCAATTTTGTCACTGGATTTTGTCGCTGAACAACGAGCAAGCTTCCAAAATTTTGTGGTGTGACGAAGCTACTTTTACTCGAAATGGAAAATTAAATTTTCATAATTCTCATCATTGGGAAGAAGAGAACCCACATGTTGTTCGGAGAACAAACTTCCAGCAACGGTTTTCCATAAATTTATAGGCGGGAATAATTTACGACACTCTGATTGGACCTATTGAAATTCCACAACGTCTCAATTCAAATCTTTATTTAAACTTACTTCAAGAAAATCTTCCCTAAATTCTCAATGATCTGCCTCTAAATTTACGACGTAACATGTTTTTTCAACACGATGGAGCCCCGGCACATAGTGGTCGCAATGTTCTAAATTTCCTAAACAACAATTTCGCTAGACGGTGGATAGGGAGGCACGGACCGGTAGCATGGTCGCTGCGTTCTCCCGACCTAACCCCGTTGGCCTTCTTTTTGTGGGGATATCTAAATCAGTTTACGCCACGGAAGTCGATACCCGTGAAGAATTGCTGCAGCGTATCTATGATGCAGCCAATGAAATTCGTCAAAACCGTTTTAGCATTTTAATAGCTTCGAGAAGTGTTACACGTAGGGCAAGATTTTGTATTAGAGAAGGCGGAGGGTTTTTTGAACAGTTTTTAAAATAGATTGTTGTCTGTTATCAAAATTAAGTTTCCATCTTATGATCCCTTCGAAAAGTGACAGTTGCAGCTAAATTGCGGAATACAGTGAGGAATGTCCTCCTTGATGTCAGCCTTCGGCTCAGCCATCATATTATGATTGGTTACTAACACTGTCACTATAACGGTCATCCATGTTTCATCAAAATTTAATATATTCTTCGATCCAAATTCTGATTTTTAAATATTTATTTTGAATAGCTTCTTATTACTATTTTGTCATTTTCTATCAGTATACTCATTTCGATTTTATTTATACGGAAATTCACCTACTATAATTCATGTCACGCATAATTTGCAAAAGCACCCTTGCAATATTTTAGGGAAAGTTTCATCTTGTAAGATATAGCAATCCAATCTTTTTCTTGTCGAAAACTCATTTTAAAAATAACATCTTCCTTCTGCGAGTGTCCATTATTTTCCGTTTTGCAGTTGTACTTCTTTACCACTTTTTTATTTGCACTATCCATATATGCTATTTACGTACATTTTTGTATATATATTTCAGCATCATCTACACCTATATTTTGAACTCGCGCCCTAAACTCTTCATACATGTCACCATCCGATATTCCTCACTTGTTAAATTAGAACGATATTGAGAATACGCTGTAGGCTTGAAATATTCTCCATTCTTAAGAGCACAAAATAACTAATAAAATTAATTACATTCATAAATAAATTATCGAAAAAATATACCCGAAATTTTGCTCGCCCGAACGATATACCCGTCCATTATAGCGCTGGAAATGGAACAGGTGGATCCGTCAATTCATCACAGCCAATATAAAACTGCTGCGCATGCGTACTCACTGCAGCAGAAGCTGTGCAATCGGGTATGTTGCCAGAGATATGCGGCAAACGATTTTATAGGAAAAATATACGGGCAGCATGTATGTTTCTTTGTCTCGACTGCTATAAATTGCGAACAGGTTTATAACATGAGTCACTCTCTAGATTTTCGGTCGTCTAGTATAGCTAAAATTCCTTTAGAATACAGTAAAAAATATTCTATAAGTAATTATTTAAATTTATTATTCAATAAGGTTTTAGACGTTTAGGACAAATCGTAGGATTAATACATTTCATTCTACGTCCAAAAATACGTTTAAATCACTAATTTCATTAAAACTTTTGGATTTATTCCAGGAACGGGATTTTTTGCCCCCTGGCGTTTGAATTAATAACTAATTTACGGATTCGGAGGACGACGCCGACTTCAATTTCAAAGTTGTAAATTACAGGTTGTATCGACTTTGATTTTATGGCAAATACGGTCGTAATTCTGATTGTTAACTCTAGATTTACTATGTGCCTAATTATTCCTTGAAATTACCACTTTTATGAGACATTTCGCCCGGCAATTTTACAGCAGAACAAAATAGGAAGTTAATTACATTTAATTCCTGCTCCCGGGGACAAACGAAAGACGTTTTTGCGTCTTGTTAGGGTCCTATTGTTCTAAGGGATTCCTTGATTAGGCTATTTCACGTGCTGGACTTACGGCGTCCTCTACAACCGAATTAACAATTCTAATCAGTAAATTGACTAAAGAAATCGATAAACCAACTTCAAAATAAGAGAAGAATAATATTCATTATATAGGGTGTCCGGCAAAATGTGGGAAATCGTTCGGGTGCAGATAGAACATAAAAAATAAGATGACAAGTTCCTATAACATTTTTTCCTAATTTTTACAATAATACCCTTGAGGATTTAGGTAATAACAGGAAACATCTCTATAAAATTTCAAAATGATAAGTTAAAATCTGAAGAAATTATAGCAAAAAAAAACAATTTTAAAAGCTTAACTTTAACGCCCTGTATTTTCTAAGGGACGCATTATTGTATATAAGTAAGTAGGGTTAAATCATCATATTTTGCCGCCAAAAATACGTAGTTACTTAATTGACTTGCTTTTTTGTTATACCCTGTACAACAACAAGGGTGTTCGTCCGATTGTTGATATTACACACATCTTTTGACATTTGACGGCCTACAAACATCAAAATTTGCCGCCAAAATTGTGTTTCCAACCACTTATAATACTTTTAAAGAGATTATTAATAGCAATTTTGAGAAGCCTCAATAATTAGGTTGTCAAAAATTGTTTTTGTCTAGGTATCGTTTATATTGCGACGAATACATGTTATGACTTTACTAAAGATTTGCTGTGATCATAACGGCAATAAAATATCTTATTAAATTCTAAAATCTATATAAATGCATCGTTCATTGCACGTGACGACTTTTTTGTAAGTCAAGTGACAGATAAACTAATTTCTTGTTAATACCGGTATCAATAAAAAGGCAGACAAAGATATATGGCCATGATTTAACAAATTGAATGAGTTTATTTTTATAGAAGTACCTACAAATAAGATTGTCTATATAGAAAATAAATAAATTTAGCAGTCTTACATTATTTTATATTGAATCTACTTGTATTTACGTTATTTTTAAAGACATCTTAGCGATCATGCATTATTTTAAATTAAATAAGCAAATTATTTTTACAAAATGGCCATATTCGAAAATTTATTTTCCTGAACAGATTTCTTCTTTAACTTACTGTATACAAAATTATTATGCCATTGCATAGGCCATGAAAAGAGCTAATTTGATAACTTATATACATCAACGTCCAATCGCCTTTTGTTTTCAAGATACAGCGTTTGTATAAAAATATTATTTTTTTAACTAAGAGCGTTCTATAGCTAGGCCGCCATATTAAAATTAGTAAATTTACTAGTTTTGAGCTTTATATTTGTCGTTATGAGCCCATTTTTAGTAAATAGATTTAGAATTAAAGGTGCACACAGTGCGAAATTAGCCATTTTAATGTGAAACAATAACATATTTAAAAAAAGTTTTTTTGTCCAATTTTCCACCCTGTATACAAGAATAAATTATTTTTTCCTATAAAATTTTTCGAAAAAATTTGCAACTTTTTGTAAATTCGAAATTTCCTGGAGATCTTCTGATCTAACTAAACCTAATTAATTTTTCAGAGGTAATTTAAAAAATTAGGTGTATCAGACAGGGTGAAGGTGCTGAAGATTTAAAGAATATAATAATAGCATTATGTGTCCATGGAAATGTTCCAGAAAATACAGTAAATGTAAAGTTAATAAAACGTTATAATTTTTGCATTGTTCATAATTATTAAAAAAATTATGCCGTTTGTATCTATTTTTAAAATACAATTGACAGTGTTTAGATAACACTATCTTTTAACTTCAAATATAATACTCAGAAGCCATAGATATGCTTTGACAGTTTTGAATTATAGAATAGATTATTCCTCCTTGATTTATTTTGTAATAAATGTCATACCATAAAATTTAAAATGCGGCTGTAGTCCAAAATAATAATATTTATATATAATATTAATACCAAAACTATAGTCACAATTAATTGTAGTATTATTTACTACAAATTATATTAAAGCTGTGTATGCAGGTGGACCTCTAGGTTCAGCATGTGGCCAAAATTTGCAGTTCCATGTTGCATCACGTTTACTCAGATTCTCTTCTGTCGAATAAGTCGTCGGTTGCCTCGCCTCCTATGGCACACCGAGGAGAGCTAACAAGCTCAAAAGTGGTATATGTCTGGTGTGCCGCTAATAGATGATTTTGAGTTTGCTATAAGTCTTTCTTTCCTTATATAAATAATACTGAGTGAGTAGTATTTAATTATTTATATAAAGAAGGTAGAGTAGTAACTACTCTATAGAGGAATACAATATAGCAAGAATACTGAAACACTAATTATGCACTTCAGTTTTATCTTATAAGTCACTTAAGATAAAAAAACATAATTTTATTTTGAAAATGACAATTGTTGACTCAAGTAATTCGTATTATCTAAATAGAGCAAAACAATTATTTAAACAAACGTAACTTTATCTCATATTAAATATAGTTAGCAGTTTTTTTGATTTCAAATCATTTATATTCTTACATGAAGAATATATAATCTTATTATATAAGAATAAGTTAACCTTGCAATAAAGTATTAATAGCCACCGTTGAAGTGTCTTTCTTTGCCTGTCTCGTATCTCTCATCGCCTGATTCTATTTGAACATAAGCGGTTGCTCAGCAATTTCTTACTTCCAGATTTACAAAGTTTTTGTGATACTAGTTTCAAAATATCTAAAAAGGTTCCTTAAATCCCATTGCAATTTGAAAACACGATATGATCACTTTTAACAAAACTGCAGTAACAAAAGCTCAAATTAAAGTTCCTTCTGTGCTCTATTCGATGGTATAATATTTTTTTAAACAGAGCGTTAAAGAAAAAAGCCGCTGCAAATAAATTATCAAAGAAGATCATTAATACAAGATTAAAAAAAGATGCTAAACTAGTAAACATACATAACTAATTGAAGAAATATTTCAATTTTTGTCAGCGTATATTTTACGATAGGTACTGTTTTAAGAAATTTTAAACCTTTAATCTAGTTCATAAAATTGATGGATTCTACTTCCTAATCCCTTGGCATTGTAATTCTGTTTAATCTTATTTAAGCGGTTTATAGCGATAGCTTTTCGATGTAAATATCTTACAATTCGTGGTAAAATATGTGTGTTTCCAAGTAGTGTCTATAACTATGTATTATTTATTTACCTAGTTATACAAAACACATTACCTAATTTTAACAAATTTTCTATTAATTATTTAAGGTGGCCGTATTTCTGGCTGATCATTTTTGTTTATAAGCAACTATGTGAAAATAATTGTTAAAATAATTTCTCTTACAAACGCATTTTAAAAGTTATTATTTTAGTTGAGGAGAATTTAAATATTAAAAGTGGATAAACAAAAGATTAAGAATTTTATTTTTGATATTGCTATTCTTCTACGCGTTTTATTTTTCGATATTTCCGTACCTAAAAAACACCACAAATTTGATCATTTTACAGCGAAAAATATGGCTTTTAAGTGAAAAAGAGCATCATCTACAAGGTGTTAAGAAGAATACATCACTACTAATAAATAAGGTCCGCAAATGTTTCCTACAAGTGGTAAAAACCAGGGGTGGACTCAAGACACCTAAGTACATGATGTGATGTTTATAGTGGAGAAAAATTTAAAAGCAGTTTGTTTGTTTGTTGCAAGTTTGTAGTCTTATATGAAAAAGTTCAACAGAATATTCACATTTTTTTTGTTTTACTTCTATTCAACAGGTCAAAGACCCAGTAGATAATAGAAAAACACACAAAAAAACATACATATATTTTTCGAAAAAAAAAAAAATAATAATAAAATTTGTTTTTGTATAAAATTAAACTGAGATACAAATTTCTTACTAAATTAATGACACTATAAATACCATATCTTCTCCACTGGTTGTTAAAATTGCTTGATACTAACACATTTTATGACAACTTAACTAGTTATATCTACTGTATACCAAATATGGCTTAATAATATCTGCAAGTTTTCCAACTACAGGGTGTAGCAAAAGAACAGATCATCCCGTTTTATCCCCCCACTTTTTCTGACGTACGCCCATGGATGATTTTTTTATAACGTCACAATATAGAATTTTATTTAGAATATTTTATTATTATTGAGAATTTTTCACTTCATTTTAAAATTATGCACGCCACTGGACTCCTCTCAAAAAAGTGTCTATTTAATTCTTTTTCTATCTCTTACAGATAGCCTATAAAAACATCTGCCCACCTTGTATGTACCTCCATTTTCTTAAGAGAAGATACGTAACATTTTTAGAAATTTTCTACTGTTACTGGCGCCTCCGCCAAATTATAGGAATAATTAAATTTATTCGAAAATTTCATATCAGTTTACATTATAGAACATTTTTTTACTGTGTACTAAGAGCAGATTAAAAACCACATACTCGTGATCATGGGCTTATATTATCCAATGAATGACATTCCATAACGGAATATTTTTCCATTTCGATTTGAATAACATTTATTTATTTTATTTAAAAAATACACTACACTGACAGACAATTCTAATTATAGGGAAGGACGACCAAAAAAACATACAAAAAAAGAAAATTACAAAAACAGATACAATCAATGGTCTAAAATACATAATCTAATCTTTTATACACTAGTACCAAATAAACACAAAGTGCCTGATACTGCATATGATTTAATGAAATAAGTTGGCGAATGTTTTATAACATTGCTATATGGTGTTGATATGTAATAATGTATAGAAGCGAGAATAGAATGTAGATATATTAAATGCTATATGGCTAAGAATATCATCACAATCAATGCAATTATTAAGTACCTTAAACAAAAATAACAGTGAAAAGTTGAATCTACTGAAATAAATCAGATTGAAGAATGCCTCTGGCAAGGTAAACATTGTCAAGTCGGAAAAATAGATATTTAGTATATGTCATAATGAAACATTTAGGCAACCTGTTTCGAAGGCATCATTAATTAACTACAGTTAAATCATTTTGAAGTAAAATACAATCATTAGTAGATGAAATAGATGTATACAGTTTGAAATCATCCGCATATAAAAGAACATTGGCTCGAAAATTGTCACAGATATCATTAATGAACATATTGAAAAATAGAGGGCCAAGCACTGAACCCTGAAGTACCCCAGATGTATCAATGATTTCAATTGAAGTAAACCACGATATTGTACGCTTAGAAATTTATAAGGGTAACCTGTCCAATGCTATCCAACGTATTAGAAATAAAATCAGTTATACACAAGATTAGTTAGATCTACCGGCTAAGAATCCATATTGTGCTTCCCTATGTTGTTAGCAATACTTAAACACTAATTTCAGGTTCTCTTTCATGCACCATTAAGATAAGCAAAAAATGTATTTGACTGGCGAATATGTTAGCTAAGAGTGTCTTTTAGAAATTAAATTAAAATTACACTACTTCCCTTGCCGCAAGCACACATCTGTTTAAAATACGAGTACGACCCTCTGGAAATTAAATACAAGGCCCTGCTGGAATGGCCTGGAAAGTAAACACAAAGTGGATGGAAATGGTCCAAAAGCGGTAGTAAGTTCAAAAATGAGCGTATAAATTTTATGGTTTTACAGTGAGTGAATATTTTTATGAGTTTTTTTTTACTGCGAAACGTCCTTTAGTAAATATTTCTCTAGTCAGATTTTGCCAAGCGAAGTAGTCTAAAGTCTTTTCGTTTTAGGAATACGTAGAATAAAATTATTTTTTAAACTAAATTTTCACTATATTTATTTAAAAAGATATCTTTGCAATGCAATTTTTCTTGCTTAGAGATTGTGCTGCAATCTTTTCCAAGCCTTTACTCATCCTCTTTAATCTTATACTTGTGTCTGGAGTATTTCCAGATATTTGGAAAGTATCCCGTATAACGCCTGTCCATAAGAAAGGAGCAAAAAATGAATTTACAAATTATAGGCCCATTGCTATTTTAAATAATTTTTGTAAAGTGTTCGAATTTGTTTTGCACAGCTTTATGTCATATCATACCTCAAATATTATTATTCCCGAACAGCATGGGTTTATTCAAGGTCGTTCCACAATTACTAATTTATTATGTAAAACTCAATACATTTCTGCAGTTCTCGATGTTGGAAGTCAAGTTGATGTCATATATACAGACTTCTCTAAAGCGTTTGACAGGCTCGACCACTCTAAGTTGTTAAATAAACTTAGCTACGTAGGCCTCTGTACTGGTTTATTAAAATTATTTCAGTCATACCTCTGTAATCGATCCCAATATGTGCAATATCGTGGATTCAAATCTGACACGTTTCTCCAAACATCAGGTGTTCCTCAAGGGTCCATACTTGGACCTCTTCTATTTGATATATTTATTAACGATATTGCGGAGGATCTTAATATACAATACCTATTATACGCTGATGACGTAAAATTATTTTGTCAAATTAACTCTGTTTTGGACTGTGAGAATCTTCAGAATAACCTTGTTTCACTTAACGACTGGTGTAGCAGAAATATGTTGCCTCTTAATGTCAACAAGTGTAATGTTATGTCGTTCCATCGAAAAATGGAACATGTTTGATTACATGTTGCAAGACAGCATTCTCAAGAGGCCTGATAGCATTAAAGACTTAGGTGTTATTTTTGACTCTCAGTTGAGTTTCTTACAGCACATCCACAGTTCCTTATCCAATGCATACAGGAGTTTGGGATTTATTTTACGAAACTCTAAAGATTTCAAGAATCAGTCTACTTTGCAATTATTGTATACAACTTTTGTGAGATCCAAACTTGAATACGGTTCAGTTATATGGAATCCAATTTATATTACATATATATCATTACTGGAAAGAGTCCAACGAAGATTTTTTAAATCTGCCAGATATATGTTAGATGGAGTTTATCCTACTCAAGGTACTCCACAGGAATTATTTTGTGCCCGTTTTAATCTATAAAGTCTTGCCAGTAGACGTACCATGCATGGTATTATTTTATTATATAAAATAATCCATTTTAAAATTAGATGTGAA
The DNA here is from genome assembly GCA_037114965.1 of Monochamus alternatus. NCBI lineage: Eukaryota > Metazoa > Arthropoda > Insecta > Coleoptera > Cerambycidae > Monochamus > Monochamus alternatus. Next base: position 2,433,221 of record CM073426.1, on the reverse strand, counting down.
TGCATTACCAAAGATTTATTATTTAGAGTTCCCAGATTGAACTCTAGGAATTGTGATTTGTTTATGTTACTCTTTGCCCGTATAAATATGTTGTTAAAGTCGCCTTTGTATCAAATAGTGAACAATAGCAATAATATGGAGGGTTTTGACATTACATTTTGTGGTGTACGTGATATAAAAAAGTATTTTCAATAGGTGCGTGTGTATATTCTTGTTTCTTTTTATTCATTTTTATCTTGTTTAGTAATTTTTATTTGTTTTTTAATTCTTATGTTATTTTTATATTATCTGACAATTTAACTTTCAGGTATATTACTTTTTATTATTACTAGATTTTAAACTGTTTTTATTTGTCTAGACTTTTATACTACTTATATTTTATTTTATACAATCGATTTTTAATATGTAGGTATGTTTTTATGTATTTATTTTTCTCTTACTGTAACTTTTCTAGTTTAACTACTTATCCTTTAAGTGGGTTATACCTGTTGGATATTTTAAGAGTAAATAAATAAATAAATAAATAAATAAATTTTGTATATGCAATTTTTTAAGGATGTTAATTACAGAAATTTTTTGAAGGGTAATTTTTCTCTGTTGTATATCTTATGTTGCAATGTAAAATTTCATTAACAAACACACGGTTGGTTTAACTTTCCTACTTTATTCAGAAAAAAGACACATAGTGACATTAACATTGTATGGTGACAGTAAATTATTTTTTTTTACCGGAATTTGATATTTATAGTCATTTAAACAAACTTCGTAAAGTACCTATTCAGTTCAGTAGTAAAACCTTTAACAAAAACTAAAGATAGTTTGCTGTAAGAGCATTTGACATTTTCTAAGATTCTGTATATTTATTTAATATTGCAAGTTTGCCTGGTTATAAACAAAAAATTTAAGAATTACCTTAAATTTGTGTTTATCTTAAGGTTATAAGTTATTGTTTTTCAAAAACTAGTACCTGTTTAAAATGCCAGCGCAGGCAAAACAACACCCACCCATCCATAGCACTTTGTTAATAAAGTTGGGAACAGCTGCACTTTGGTTCTTCCCAAATACGGGAGATGCGATTGATGGTAGATTTGAAGTGTTAAACAATATTATTATGTACATGATCCTGACTTGGCAACGCTGTTTTGCTTCAACGCTCGAACGCTATATGGTAAAAAGTTGTTATTTTTCGATTATCTGTCTTTATTAGGCCTTCTAAACACGTGGTTAAAATTAGTTAGTCTAAATAGTTTTTTCCTATTTTACTTACTTCTTTGGTACACCCTACACAAAATTCCAGATACAGAAGCGACAGTATTAAGTAAAACATGTATTAGCGCCCTTTCTGTTTCGCCTGTACTTAATTTCGTCGCAGGATATTAACCCCCACATCGACATCCATCACAATTAACCCATTCCAATTTTATGCGAGTCAATTAGTCTAGAACGGCGACATTCAACGCGATTTGGTACACCCACATTTACAAATGGCTGGGGAAGCGCTGAAATTGATTCAATTTTTAATGTCGCAGATGCGGCCACAGATTTTAAACGATGGCTCGGGTGAAATCAAATGGGGCATATTAATATTTATCGCGCTTTTGTGACTCTCTCTGACGAAGATTAAACGATAATAAAGGTCGATTAATATTCAGAGATAAGAATCGAGAAATAACGAGTAAAGGGACTCCGTTGAGACCGAGATAAATACGTATCAGAGGTGGCCTTGGATATTTAAATTGGATGCATTGTGTTACCAGATGAGATAAAACAGTTATAGTGAAAAAATAAATAGGTAATTTGTACAAACTACGATATGTAAATATGCCTTTATTTCTCGATATATAATTTATTTAAAAATGCCTTCATGCAAAGCCTGTTTAGTTCACTTATTTTTCACAAATGACTTTTAATGAATATGCCTTCAGTGTATAATATATAGTAGGATCTCTTGCTAAACTGCTTAATTTAATAATAATCTATTTTGTAATTCTTTATCCAAACGTTTCAAAATGTAGACTTATTTTCACATGCTAAATGTAAAAATGCCTTCATGAGTCAATATATGTCTTACTTAAAAATGCCTTTATGTACAAAGCAATAAGTTATCTAAAATAATTTCAAAACGTGGACTTTCATAAACCACTATATGTAAAAATGTGTTGATATATGTCTTATGTAAAAATGCCTTCATGTAGCAAGCAATAAGTTTTCTAAAATAATTCCAAGTATTTCCTAACCTAACCTAACGACTTTTTGTGCGCCTCTTTTTAAAATTACTTAATTTAGAAATGTAGACTTATTTTCACATGCTAAATGTAAAAATGCCTCCATGAGTCAATATATGTCTTACTTAAAAATGCCTTTATGTACAAAGTAATAAGTTATCTAAAATAATTTCAAGTCTTTGTCCAATATTTTCTAAACATGACTTAATTTTCACAAATTACTTTTTGTGAAAATGTCTTCAATATATATCATCTCTTTTTAAAATTGCTTTATTTAATAAGTTCTAAATTATTTGAAAACTGTATTCTTCAATTCGGTATTTAATCATTGCAAAACATGCCTTCTTGTGCCAATATATGTGTTATTTAAAAATGCCTTCATGTAGCAAGCAATAAGTTATCTAAAGTAATTTCAAGTCTTCCTCCAATGTTTTCTAAACATGACTTGATTTTCACAAACGACTTTTTGTGAAAATGCCTTCATTGCATAAATAAACGAAACTTTTTTATCAACTCTTTTTCCAATAATTTGTAATGCCAACGTCCAAAATCACTTTATGTAATAAGCTACTTCTAAAATGATTTCAAGTATCTACTATATGTCTCTTTTTTAACGGTGACAAGTTGTAAGTTATTTGTAAAATGGCTATAAGTCTTTATAATAATAATATTAATATCTCTACCCCAGTGCAGAAATGAGGAAAACTTGGAAAGCCTCATTAATTAGGGGAATGGTCAAACATCGACCGGTATCAATCTCTCACATTGACCCAAGTCAATATTTTTCCACCCTACGATATCCGCAGAGAGAGTGCCAATCCTCTCCATGAATATAGTTTATATACGGTCTACCGGCCACGGGGATCGAACCCACAGCGCTTGACCACTGACCGATCCAATAATTTGTAAATAAATAAATATGAGTAATAAAATGAGTCTTTATCCAATTATTTTCGAATATGACTTAATTTTCACAAAAATCTATTGCAAAAATGTCTTCATATAACAATATTTAACTTATAAATAACCGTGTCTAAGTTTAATAATTTTAAAGCTATCCAAATCATTTTTAAACATAATGACAATTTCATAAATAGTTAGTTATTTGTAAAAATGCCTTCAGTTGTCAATATTTAGCTCATTTATAAATAACCTTGCATAACAAGTGATAACTTATAGTATAAATTATATTTACTTCATTTATAAATAACTTACAGGTAAATTCATCTAGTATTTATTAAATTATATTTAATGTTTCAATTCTTGTATCGAGTTACATTGTAAAATGATACCAACACTTTGTCCAATAATTTTTACATACATTTGTATAACAAGTTATGAGTGGTTTTTGTAGAATTACTTCAAATAAAATTACAAAATGGGTTTAAGTAATAATTGACAAATACTGTTTCAGTTATTTCATTAATAATAGTAATTGTAGCATAGGAATATTCCTCTGTATTTGTAGTGAAATAAGTTAGCACGTGACAAGCAGCCTTCAATGTAAAATCCTGTTATGGTTGAGCAAACAATAATCGACAAGTTACTTCTAATATTTTCTATATTACAGACTTAATATTTGTTCAATCTGTCTCGAGAACAATTTTTTGACATCAAGAAAGCCCTGGCAGACGGTTTTACAATGCGCAGACTTCTCCGAGCTAGTTATCGGCAAGTCATTAAGAGGTGCTGAATAGGAAAACCTTTGAGCGACTGAAAACTTTCTGAAAGAGTTGAAAACTGAAAATATAATACCTGCTCGTTTTAATGAGACATCCAAGGATCAAAAACTTTGCGACTTTTCACAAGCTACTCTAATTAATGTCCTTAAGGTGATCAATCAGACAATGCCTTGCCCTGGCCCTTTTTGTCGTTGCTATGGCATGCTTATTGATTCCACGACCGCCGCTGTGAATTATTATGATGGGGTCCTGGGGAATTAGTGAAGTGGCGCAAACACATTTCAGATTTCACGAGAAAAAGCGGTTTAATCTCATGGGTCATAATCTGAACTACTTAGAGGTAGACGTGAACGCGCTATTGCTATGCAGATGTGGTATGGTGAGTCACTGATTATTAGTTGGTTACAGAGTGGAAGCAGGTTTCCCGCTTACTGGCAATCAGCGCCAAACATGTACTTATAAGCTATGAAATATATAATTGTATATTTAAATTGATATAAAAACAGCAGTTTAAAGCAAGCTAAAGCGAATACATTGGAAGCGGTTTCCCGTTTACTGGCACCCTGCGCTGACACATACACACTGAAAGCAGATTGAAGCAGGTTAGCTCCGGAAACCTGCGAGCCCGATTTTATCAGAATTCAAATTGAATTTATTTGTACGTGTGTAAAAAAATGGACAAAGTAATATCTTCATTTTTTCGATGACCTATATAGGACAAAATCTACAGCAACTTGATCGATCAGTACTTGAATCGAGGTGACTAGATCGTTGTGGGTTCGACCCCTGCGGCCGGTAGACCGTATATAAGCTACCCTCTCTGCGGGTATGGTAGAGTGGAAGAATGTTGGCTTGGGTCAATGTGAGAGATTGATACCGGTTGACGTTTGACGACCCCCCTAATTAATGAGGTTTTCCAGGTTTCCCTCATTCCTGCACTGAATGGTGGTTAGGGCCTACCAACGTAAGTCGTTCCTGGGCGCAAATACGTCCTGCTTAATAATAAATATGGCGCCCCCTCTCCCGCACAAGTCATTATTAACTGATATATAGTAGACAAATATTGAATAGAGATTAATAATGAAATGAATAAAGAGAGTTAGTATTAAAATATACAGGGCGTTCGAAATATGAGTGCATTTTACACAAGTAATAACAAGTATTTCTTCCGATAGAATACCTAGCTTGCATATGTAGATTACACCAATATTTCAATATACGGCATTTCTCAACCTAAAATGCAGTAAAAGATTTCTTTTTTCATCTTATGTATATTGAAAAAACTTTCTTTAACGTTTCTTAAATTTTAAATAAATGATGAATTCTCTATAATTTCTTCTATTGCGATTAATAGGGTCTACTCCAAATTGTCATCTCTTTGACTTAGTAATTATAGAATCTAAAACCATCAGTTCATCGTCAGATGCTGATATTTTGCAAGGAAGTACCTAAGACGTGTCAAATAAATTTTTGTCACTTTTCCCTTTTAACAGCTTCTACCGTGTGCAATCTCGGCAAAAGAAAACAGCGCCGATAAGCGCGAATTGCCGGTAAGAGGAAAACCTTCTTACACTCTGTCTGTACCCATAGGGACTTGGCAACTTGAAGGTGCAAGTCGCGATCGATTCAGTTTCAGCGGTGAAGCCTGATTATCGCTATGAGTAGCAATATTTTTAACACGCTTATATTAGCTTCACCTGTATGTATGTATGTATGTATGTATGTAACGGAATCTTTCAGCGTAATTTTCACCAATTTCAAGAAGTCTGATCAGTTTGAAAATTTGCACAGGGGTCAAGGACTGATGACAATACAATTATTTAATAACTTTGTTCTAATGTCCTGACTAGGATCATCAGAATAAAAACTATTTAGATTACTTTGCAGGTTAAGTGTATACAATCCATCAGTGTTGTTTCCAAGCAGGCAAGGCAGGGGCAGGGGACTGTAATAGATTCGTGCTCTTGCTTTTCACGTATAGATGGCGACCTGACAGAATTAGTTTTCGGTTTTCGCCTAATTTTAAATTAAAAATTTTTATAAATAAATAAAAATTTGATAATTTATAACAAAATTCAAATAAACATTTTGATTTAAAAAATTTCGAAAAAATACAGAATTCAAAATTTAAAAAATTTATAAATATAAAATTTTGGAGTTTAAAAAAGTTTTGAAATACAAAATTTTGTAAATAATTTTGGATTGTGGAATTACATGATAAAATCAAATTTAAAAAATTTTAGAAATAAATAAAAATTTGATAATTTATAAAAAAATTCAAATAAAAATTTTTGGAAAAAATTTTCAATTGAAAAATTTTAAAATCCAAAAATTTAGAAAAAATTTCGAAAAAGACATTGAATTTTAAAATTTTGAAGAGCGTAAATTTTCAAATTCAAAGAAATTTTGATTTGAAAATTTTGGCAAGAATTTTGAAGAAAGTTTTGAATCTAAAATTTTGTAAAATTAGAAAGAAAAAAAAAAGATTTTGATACGAGAACGTTGACAAAAATTTTAATTTGCATATTTTATAGAAACAAACAAAAATGAAAAATGAAACTATAACACAAAGAAAGAGGAGACTGGAGAAAAAAAAATGTATAGAAAAACTATATGAAATGGAAAGGTTACGTAAACATGAATGAAATGAATTTAGATTTATTGTCAAATATAAGATATTTTAAAAATTAAGGCTCTTAATTATAATTACTTTTGTTATTGTTTTGAGACTAAAAATTAAGAAAATAAATTATAGTTTAAAAAAACTAAAAAAACACGCTTTAATAGTAAACCGAACTAAAAAGTAGAAAATAATTTTGAAGTATCAAGAGTTTGTTACAGCAATAGAAAATTCCGACAATCAATTATGACTAATTAATTGGGAATAAGATTAAATTAGAAATTAAATTATTAATAAAATAATTCAATTATAGTAAAAAAAAGCGTGGGGTGCTTGATATTAAATATTACCATTATTTCAGTAGTGCAGCTATTTATAAAAATAAAGTCATTATGAAAATATAGTAAATTGCACCCCACGCTTTTTTTTACTATAATTGAATTATTTTATTAATAATTTAATTTCTAATTTAATCTTATTCCCAATTAATTAGTCATAATTGATTGTCGGAATTTTCTATTGCTGTAACAAACTCTTGATACTTCAAAATTATTTTCTACTTTTTAGTTCGGTTTACTATTAAAGCGTGTTTTTTTAGTTTTTTTAAACTATAATTTATTTCAGTCCAATTACTAAATTAGTGCTGTAAGTAATTTTCTAAGTCATTAAGCAAATGTAAAGTGGAAGACCTCTTTATGTAATGCTTCTGCAATCGGGTTCTTTGAGGAAATGATCAGTCTAATATTTTTGAAGAAGCTCATAGTTTAATACAAAATAATGGGGACTTTACATATTAGTAACAATTAGGAGAGTGGATAAAAGGAAATTCTAAAAATAGGAAATACTTCAGAGTAGCCTAATTGTATGCATTATCCGATTCAATAAGTCATTGGTAAAACTGACTTTAATTAACTAAATAATTGTTTGAATTCATCATAAACTTATTTTTATATCTCAATTCTAGCTACTTTTAAAAATTATTTGTTATATGACGCTATATCCCGCTTATAAAATAACTAAGTCATTATTAAAACGGGACTTTTTGCTCTGATACGAAAATTTGCAAAAATAATTCCAGGTAATTCTAGGTCATTATTAAATTATTTGTATTTTTGGTGAAAAATAGCCAACGCTTCCAATACTAAATCACTTATACGATGACTAAGTCATTATTAAATTATTTGTGGCACCATGTAGTATAAACCCATCCAATTTCAAATTTTTATCAGGAGTCATAAAAAAGTTACAGCGTGTTTCCACTTTCCGTTGTCACCCGGTAAAAGTAAAATAATAGGTTTTTATCTAACCAATTTTCTTTAGTATAATAAAAATATGATCCCCTCTAATTTTGTTCCCTGAAAGCAACTCTAAATGTAACAAATGATTTGCTGTTATCTGTCGAGCTTTACCACCGATATCGAGAACAGTGCTCAGACATTCAGGGACAAGTCTCGACACGGAATTGAGTTTCCCGTCACATCCGGAATAAATCTAGGTGTGGGTACGACTGGATGACACTCAACTGTTTTTGAATAAGGAATGTCGAATCCAGTCTTCTTAATCACTCTTACTATTTCAAGTAAAGAGGAATGTTAACGAGTTCTGTCTCAAATTAGTTTTTATTAAACACGATTATTTCGGTGTTGCGTTTGTTCTGCAGAATATACAGGATGTATTGTATAAAATGCATACAGCATGGTAAACTCTTTGGCAAAAACTTACACACAATGCAGTATGAGCATTGCGCTAATTGGCTAATACTTAATTTGTTATTTATTTATTTTATATCGTTATAAAATTTAGATGGATGTCAGTATTTCAGGGGTAATAGTACGTGTTCTTTAGGCTACTAATCTGAATTATCTCTTTTAATCAAATAAAGTTATAATTTGATTTTAACTTAAACATATTTATTTTAGTTTTATTTATTTAATTTTCGTGTTACATACACCATAGGTACATTTTAAAATGAACTATAATACAGCATAAAGGAAACAATAATAAAAAAGTAATAAGTCTACACATAATAAAAAAAATAATAAAACAATGAAACAAATTCTATGAAAAAAGATACATTTTAAAATAAACTATAATACAGCATAAAGGAAACAATAATAAAAAAAATAATAATAAAACGATGAAACAAATATTAACAAAAAAGTGACATGTACAACATTATAAACTATGAAAAAGAATGATCTGAAGAGACAACTGCAGTTCTCAAGGTGTCGAATTGTCAAAATCATTAACATATACCGCATACCTTTCTTTCGTAGAAAAAAAACATGGGCACTAGAAAGAACGCATCCCCAAAATAGAATAGAACATGAAACAATTGAATGTATTAAACAGTGATAAGCTGTTTAATGTAGAGAAAGACATTTTATATATAAAGCTTCTCAGTGGATAATAGTTATTTATATGTCAAGAACATACGCGTTTAAGACCTGTAGCGTATAATTATACGCTTAGGGTGTATTAAAACCATATGTATTTGTAGAAGCGCCTCAATACCTAAATCAAGTAACTTTTGTTTGAGCCCAATTGACAGTTATGCTTAGCAATAATATCAACAAGCGCCATATTTACTACGCGAAAAACCTCTACCAAAGCGACATAAGAATTATAGTAGGTGAAATAATAATATGGCTAAGAAACTATTTAAAATACATATTAAAAGATCAAAATCTGGATCGAAGAATATATTAAATTTTGACGAAACATGGATGCATGAAGGTCATACGGAAAGCGGTACGATATGATATAATAAGTGTTATGTATAAAGTCTTTTGTCCTTTTGAATGCGGAATTCGCAAATATATGCGCGATGTATTTAATGGTAGGAACATTTTCTATTTTCATCATGAAATTGCCGTGGTAGATTGTCAGAAGCTCAAAACAAATTTATTAACACCACATAATAATGAAAGTAGCAGTAATATTTGTAGTTTTTTTTTATATTCTTTTAGGTATTAATAATATTGTGTGAAACTAACTACTCTGTGGACTAAAGCCCCAACCAGAGTTGAATTACACCCACAGTGTTAGTTTCACACAATATTATTAGTACCTAAAAAAATATAAAAAAACGCTTACATAAAGGGTATACATTATTTAAGTAGGTATTTGTCATATTTAATTACAAATTCATTGACAGGCTAAAATTACTTTTGACATTGTCGATATTTAATTTGAAATAATTTTAATTTATATAATAATTTTTATAGTTGGATATTTGATTCAAGTTAAAGGAGGCCACCTGAAGAAGCAATCCTAAAAATGTAGAAATAGATGAGATCTCATCTATTGTGGTTGAATTTTCTAGTTCCCACTGTTTCAAAAGTGAAGTTAGATATTTATAGAGTGTTTTCATAGAACCAGGTTAGTAAATTTAGCTAGATTAATTTCTTTAGATAATTATTGAATAGAGCTTTGTCTGTGGAATTGTTCATTAGCATACCTAGATGTTTGGTATCAGAGAGCATACATATGACTTCATTGATAGTAATTGTAGGATATTTGATTTATATTAGCTTAAAATACCTTTCTAATACAGTAAAAAATATTTGTAGTGTTTTACTGTTTCGCCAATTCGACGTCAATTTATTTTTGATAATGTTGTGTGCTTTGAACTCTTCTCAAGTGGCACGCTTAGGTAATTATGCCACCCCCATCTTCCGTACTCATCTCTGTGTTGTGAATTAGTCACCCTCTATTATTTTCGACCTTTATATATAATTCTTATAATTTTTATTATGTAACGCCTTGAAACTGGCAAAAACTGTTATATCACTGTGTCTACTAAAACCAATGGATGTTATGTAATGCAATTATTTTTACATATTTTTCATATCTGATAGCCTTCAAATTTAGTACGCCTATGAAATGTTGCTCTTCGCACGCTTCGCGCGTCGCGCTTGTCTACAAGCAGGCTTGTGACGTCTGATTAATTAGATACTGTTTTGAGGCTCTCCTTTTTGTTTTCAAAAAATCATTTACAAATAAATTGAACCATCAGTTATAATTTTACAATAAAAAATAATTTTTGTTCGTATGTCCAAACTCACCTATTATACTTTTGATGCTTAAATAACTTAATTTAGGGCAAATATAAGACGTTATTTTTTTACCCCAATTTACAAAATTCACGTCATCGTCGACCTTGCGGTTACGGCTCATATATTTCCTAAAGAAACCACGCCGTTCCATGCTGGCGGCGTTGTATAAAAAGCTGGAAAGCGGGGTCTGCACTGAATAAAAATAAATGTATTTGAATAATTCCGGCCGATCTGTATGTATAATTCTCCCCGCGTTTGAATCACTTACCGATTCATTAAAAAAAATCCGAGCGAGAGGACTGGGATATTAAGGGTTGTTATGTAGATTACGTTACTGTCAGATTCCACGAAGGACTTTTAAATACATCAATCTTAACGGCTTTGATTGATGCGATTTGCATTTTATTTGTACGAAGAGTAGGAAGTAGGCAACCAGCTCTACAGGTATATAAGTATAAAGAAAACCGGCTTTTATCGATAGAACGTACAGATCGCTGTCCTGCTGGAAACGTTTACAAAAGTAGTACTGCTAGAGGAACGTCAGCAGCTCCATGATATAAGCCTGCTAGAAGTTTTCTTCCTGCAGACTGTTCTATTGCCCGTTTGCTGTGACTCACCGCGCGCGGCATCACACTGCAGTACAAATGACGTATTCGGACATAGTCATAGTCATCAAATGTTTTCGTTGGTAATTTGACTTTTCATAGATAAAGGTCGAAGATACAAAATATGCGAACAATTCATGGACGATATTTTTAAAAACAGTTCCTGACAATAAAAAAATCACTTTACAAACTTTATCTAGAATATCTAGAAGTGTGCTAAAACAAAGCTATTTTAACTTTATGTGGTACATTTTATACCACCGTCCGCCTCGATACATGCATCAGCTCGTTTGCGGATTGCACAGGTAGCTCGATGAAGTGCACGGTAATTTTCTCTTATGAGTGCTGCACATTTCACAATCAAATAGCGCCTCTTTTGTGTTCACCTTTGTTGTATATACTGATAATTTCAACCATCCCCGAAGAGATCAAGAGTATTCGAATCTGGTGACCTTGGCGGCCAATTTTGTAAACCATCTCGGCCAATCCAGCGTTGGAAAGCGATTGTTAAGATGATTGATTACAACACGACTAAAATGGGCAGGGGCACCATGATGTTGAAAGTACATGTTTTGCCTAATATCCAATGGAACATCGTCCAATAGATGTCAAATTATTTCCTAAAAATTCTACATATTTAGCTCCAGTAAGACGACCATCTAGCACAAGTAATTGATTATTAATCACACCACAAGTTAGTGCGAAAGCGATGCTGAAAGTTACTTTCCACCGTGGCGTGCGGATTTTCATCTGACCATTGTTCATTGTGACAGTTATTTACCCCATCACCAGCGAATTGAGCCTCGTAGTGAACAAAATGTATTTGTAAAGTGTGTGGTTTGCGTTTATCCAATTGCAAAAATGCAACCGCAAATCGTCCTGAAGATTCTGGACGCGCTGAATATGGAATAGTTTTAAACCATTTTTGTAAATGACTTCCAATGCCTTAGTTTGATTAATTTGGAGACGGGTTGCAATGCGCCTTGTCTTGCATTTTAGAATTTTTTCTTCCAATGTTAGACCAGACCCTTAAAATACATTTCGTCCTGTATCTCAAAAACGAAGAGGTCCATGAAAGTTCTGCTTTTTCGAAAAATTAGGTCACTATAGCGAAAACCGCATCCTTCTCTCTCCGCATCTCTTGTAGTTTCCGAGATACCCTACGAAATTGGGACACACTGTAGATTCTGTCATTAATAAACATCATAATTAATTCTTTCCACTATTCGTTTGGGTTACTTCTCATCGTAGAGGGAATAACATAGGAAATTCATGCAAGCAAAGTTACCTTTGTACATTATATATCAGTCATTTCGAAAGGGCAAGGGCCCAGAGGTGGTTTACGCATTCCGATTGAGAGCTGGAAAGCAATCCGACCCTATTAAATTAACAGGATGTTTGTTGTATTAATTTCAGCGAATATACGAACATTTGAACTCTCCCGTGTTCCATACAAATTGATTGTGCAATAATTAATGCTGTTTTGAACTTTTGCGATGCGAGTATTGCTAGTATAAATACGGTGTGTCCAGAAATTGGTGATCAAAAATGTCCAGATGATGTCAGTACTTCAGAATCTTCAGATATATTCTGGCTTCCTTGCATTCGGGAGTTCCAAGTGAGAAGTTAAATATGTAATCTTACGACATACATACCATTTATAGGATGAGGACAATCAGTATAATAATAATAATAATGATGATGATGATGATGATGATGATGATGATCATAATAATAATAATAATAATAATAATAAAAATAATAATTTATTTACAGAAGTGGCCTATATTGACAAATATAGTTTTTATAAATGTGATAGTAAAAATAATTATTATACTAAAACAGGTAATCGATAAGTGCACGAAAATACTTGTTTCGATACATGTGTAAAAACTAGTTTTCAAAAATAATAATAAAAAAATAGTAAATGGATACCAACAATATATTAACGACACATACACTCACACACATATACAAAGATCCAAACATACATTCATACATACATACACTAACACACACGCACAGCAAATATTGATTTTTATACCTACATAATAATGCTACTATACAGTGCTTTCGAAAAGTAACGAATAAATTCATTATTTTTGAAATTGAGAAGTTTTCGAAAAAATCTCCTGGCATGTCAATTTTGCTTTTAAAAAAGGCATTTTTTGACATACGACCCATATTTGTGACGTCATCGTTGTTCGAGATATGACGTCATCGGCAATTTTTTTAAATAGCAACTCCTAATTTTTACCATGCCATTTGGAAGAGCGTGTCATACGTAAACATACATCATGAAAAATTATGGTGTTACATAACAAAAATTTCAAGAAAATAATGTTTGAAGATTTTAAAATTTAATTTTCACAATACTGAAAATGATAATGATTATGTAAAAAATCGACTAAATTAAATGTTCAAATTGTGCACCGTTGGCTGCCTCACAGTAGCAAGACGGTTAATAAATTCTTTTTGGACATTATCAATAACTTCAGGAGGAATACGATGTGTCTCGTGACGAATTCTTGCTTTTAAATCTTCTAAATTATCCGGTCTTGTAACGTATGCTTTGCTTTTTATGTATCTCCACAAGGAATAATCTAGGGGTGCTAAATCAGGTCATCTGGCTGGCCACTCAATCGGCCTCCTTCTCCCTATCCAACGATTCTGGAACAGCTCATCTAAATAAGCACGGACAGGTGTTGCATAATGTGGAGGAGCACAGTATTGTGAAAATTAAATTTTAAAATCTTCAAACATTATTTTCCTGAAATTTTTGTAATGTAACACCATAATTTTTCATGATGTATGTATGTAGAATGACACGCTCTTTGAAATGGCATGGTTAAAATTGGGGTTTGTTATTTAAAAAAATTCTCGATGACGTCATATCTCGAACAACGATGACGTCACAAATATGGGTCGTATGTCAAAAAGTGCCTCTTTTAAAAATAAAATCGGCGTGCCAGGGGATTTTTTCGAAAACTTCTCAATTTCAAAAATATTGAATTTATTCGTTACTTTTCGAAAGCACTGTATAAAGAATTGCTCCAAAATCAATATAAAATAATTATAGAAAATTCAAATTTTAAGTATGAAAATTTTATGAAACAATACATTAACAAACAGTGGTGGAACAGAGTAGAGTTAAGTATACAGTTAAGTATTAAGTATAAAGTTTCGCTTTGAAATTAATTAATTACAAAACTAATATTCATAATATTATTTGAAAAAACTGTAAATTAAAATCAAAAATCGATCTGTTTCTGGAATATTTAATAATACTGTTTATTTACCTATTAATAAATTTATGCGTTACTTTATGGACGCACTGTATATCAAATACTGACATTATTCAGACTGCCTCTGTATGCTCTATCATGTTTGAGTCTCTAGACACCCTATATAATCACTATAAGTAATTTTTATAGATACCAATATCATCAAATAATTTTATTTAGTATTAAAATTACCAAAATCAAAACAACTTAAATACATTTAACTTAATAACTTATTTTGGTCCCCAGGAGATGTTATGCAACCCGTGAAACGTCTTCTTCAAATTCTGGCTGTCGGCCCACTCCGAATTGAGATAGTTATCATCTTCATCAGCTTCCAACTTCTTCAACTCCTCCTGTCTTCTGTACGCGTGTAACATCAGCTGTTTCCTCTGTTCCTCGTCCATGACTGGCTCCCTACCGGGTGGCCCGTCCCCTCTCTTCGAGATTTTCATGATCACCTTGCAGTTTTCTATTTTACCGACGTAGTCTCCTACCTTCTGACCTTGGTCTCGGTACATCTCCTTGCCGCAGAACCATATCTGAGCGGTGGTGGGGTCGATGACTTGGAGGGATGCTTGGGTACCGGACAAGTCTTCGATATTCTCGAATTCCATGCGGATGGTGTCGTGAGGAGGTAGTTTCATGGGGTAGACGATGGTCACCGCGCCTTTGAGGATGTTGATCGCCTCTTGGATGGTCTTCATCGTCAGATGTTTACCTGCAATTTGTATTGGTAATGATGAAGAAGGAAAAGAAGAAACAAAATACAGGATGTTTCTTAAGTAGAGGTTAAAATCTAGAGGCGTATACTACGGCCAAAATAAGGGGTTTTTTGTTATATAAATGTAGGGTCTTAATTAATTTATAAAAATTTCTAAACCGCTTGAAATAATTTGACCAAAATTTGTCAAATTAAGCTCATGTTTTACAATATTGAAAATGATAATGATTATGTAAAAAATCGACTAAATTAAATGTGGCTGCATAACAGTAGCAAGACGATTAATAAATTATTTTTACGAAATATGATGTATCTCGTGACAAATTCTTACTTTTAAATCTTCTAAATTAACCGGTCTAGTAACGTATACTTTGCTTTTTAAGCATCCCCACAAGGAATAATCTAGGGGTGTCAAATCAGGCGATATGGCTGGCCACTCAATCGACCCCCTTCTCGCTATCCAACGATTCGGGAAAAGCTCATCTAAATAAGCACGGACAGGTGTTGCATAATGTGGAGGAGCACAGTATTGTGAAAATTAAATTTTAAAATCTTCAAACATTATTTTCTTGAAATTTGTGTTATGTAACACCATAATTTTTCATGATGTATGTATGTACAATGACACGCTTTTTGAAATGGCATGGTCAAAATTGGGGGTTACTATTTAAGGTAGTTTCATGGGGTAGACGATGGTCACCGCGCCTTTGAGGATGTTGATCCCCTCTTGGATTGTCTTCATCGTCAGATGTTTACCTGCAATTTGTATTGGTAATGATGAAGAAGGAAAAGAAGAAACAAAATACAGGACGTTTCTTAAGTAGAGGTTAAAATCTAGAGGCGTATACTACGGCCAAAAAGGGGGTTTTTTGTTATATAAATGTAGGATCTTAATTAATTTCTAAACCGCTTGAGATAATTTGACCAAAATTTGTCAAATTAAGCTCATGTTTTAAAAAGATTAAGTTTTAATAATGGCTTATGCATATTCAAGTGCTGAAATGACTAATATGGTTTACATTTATGGCCTTGCAGATGGAAATCATATTGAGACTAGACAAATTTATATAGGAAGATTTCCAAATCATCCAACTCCAAATACAAAAATGTTCAGAAATGTTTTTTATACTAAATATGTACGCCGAATTTGGTTAAATTATCTCAAGCGGTTTAGAAATTAAAAACTGATATTTTCCTTTTTAATTTTTGACACGTTGACACCACAGAATTACAGTACTTCTTCACTTATACAGTAATATACTATAGTATGCTAAAATTATCTGTCAAATGTCAACGAACAATCTGCAAAAAGAAAATTATACCTTGTAGTATCAAATTCTTCGACACCATCTCCTTTGCCTCACCAATCGCGTTCCTCAACACTTCCTGCATCTCTTTCCTGGGCTGCTTGCCGTTTCTCCTGCCTATGGGGTCCTTCTCGAAGTTGAATCCACCACTAGGTATGCATTTTTCTCCCCAAGGATCAGTTAATTTCAGCTCCTGTACCTGTTCTTCGGTGAGACCCAGAATTTCAGGGGGATGAAGGGTTCCATGCTTGGCTAATTCCTCCATCTCACAACAGATTCGGTCCACCTTCAACCTGCCGTTGTAGATGGCCACCACGGAGTTCACCAGGTCTTCCACAGTCGTGCCGAGGGTGGTTTCGTAGAGGAACTGACTTTCGTCTTTACGTTTTATATGGATTACTACCATTTCGTTAGTTCAAGCTGAATTGTGCGATGTTATGATAGGGTTTTGATGAAACTGACAGTTTGTACTGTGTGATCGATATATTTTGCTTAGCAACGTTTGTCAATGGACTTGTTTTATCGATGTAGTATAATAGTAGGTACATGAAACGTGTATGTAGGGTTAACTATGACTAAGTACAAATATTTTAAGAGGGGATAGGGAAAATAAAGAGTTAAAAATTCCAAACTTGTTTATAAAGAGAAAAAAAATGTGGAGGAATGAGGGAAACCTGGAAAACTTCATTAATTAGAGAGGCAGTTAAACGTCCACCGGTATCAATCTCTCACATTAACCCAAGACAACATTCTTCCACCCTACCATACCGCAGAGAGGGTGCTAATCCTCTCCACGAATATATATAATTGTAGTAATTGTCGCTTAAGACTTCAAATAAAGAAAACAACTTTATTTTGAGAATAACAGTTGTTGACTCCAGTCAATTATCTAAATAAAACAAAACAATTCTTTAAACGAACTTAACTTTATCTCGTAAAACGTACCTAATAGATTTTTTTTTATTTCAAATGATATTTATTCTTGTATGAAGAATATATAATCTTATTATACAAGAAATTAATATTTCAATAAAGGATGACTATACTTGACGAATACTGAAACTAAGCTAGCTTTAGAATAAATGTATTAACCTTGATATTATAATAGTATAGCTTTCTTTACGTGTATAGTTTGGCATGATTTTTTTGTAATTTGTGTTTTAACAACAGGAGCTTTCATGAAGAGATACACTTAAGTGAGAAAGCTTGGAGATAAACTAGAGATACAAGCAAGAAATCCTTAAGAAATACCCTTCATAAAGGTCATTTAATTGAGTCCCTAACAAAAACGATCTTTGACTCTACTCTGTTTTTATAGGTAACCGCTAAAGATGCCTAAGAAAAAAACCAATAAAACCCCTGCAAAGCACGTATACATTTAATCTAGGTCGAAATATGACCGTTCGGCTTTTATTAATCCGAAAAAGATTCCACTTCATATCGGAACCACACAGGGATAGTGGAAATAAGCGACACCCACGGACTCATCCCTCGCAGATCTGCGTGTTCCGATTCATATCAACTCTCGATTGGTTCTGAAAGGGACACAAATTGGGCATCATTTCTACCGTAAAACTTCCCGGCACGTTCTGCACAAATCATTCCGGCGATTGTTAAATAAACTCTTCGGAACGGCGTCGGGAAAGTTGCCGACTAGTCGACATTATTCTCGAGGATCGCTCGAACAGCCCGTTGAAGAGACCAGATGGCGTTTTTGGTTATGAAAGGAAATGGAAATCAAGGGTGCTTTGGCGGGGCAGAAGTTAGGTTAAGTTTGTTCGGATTCCAGACTCGGGAACTATTTCGTAACGAAGTTTTTCGTTTCGTCGCATATTATACTATTGAAGCCAAAGCGCGAAAGGGTAACAAGTTGAAATATTTATTTTTTCTAAATTTAACTAAATTTTGAATTCAAATTCGAAATTACAAGTTCAAATTCAAAATTTCGTTTCGGAACGTAATAAAAAATATACAGGATGGTCCACTTTCGATGGCGGAAAGCAGACTGAGAACCACAAAATAATATCAGTTTGTATTATAAACTATATTCGAAAAATGCTTACAAAGGTACAAAAGGTGTCAAAATTTTTATCAAAATTCCAAATTTATTAATATTTTTAAAACTACTTTAGATATTTAAATGAAATTTGGAACCTTTGAATAGGTAATCTAGATACATATTTTTACATAAAAAATTATATTTTTCTTCCACCAGTGGCATGCATACGGATAGATCTTCGGGAAATTTTAATGAAAAAAATGATACACCAATGTTTTTTTAGAAACAAAAACTATTTCTAGAATCTTAGTTCAATTTACAACAGAAAACGCTCCTTACTTTTTTCGATTGACACACCGTTTGCCAGTAAAAAATTAAATTACCTAATGATTTCTGAAAAACAATTAAGTAAACAATTACCAATTAAAAGATTCTAAATTTAATTTAAACATCTAAAGTAGTTTTAAAAATATTAATAAATTTGGAACTTTTGATACAAATTTTGACACCCTGTATCTTTGTAAGGAACCATTTTTCGAATATAGTTTATAAAACAAACTGATATTATTTTGTGGTTCTCTATCTGCCTCTAAAGTTTCCGCCATCGAAAGTGGACCACCCTGTATATACAAAAAGTATATTATTTTTCAATCAAATTGGCGCATGTGTACAGGTTGTCTCAATTACGTTGGATATCTTGGAAATTACAAGAGATAGAATAATACGGTTTGCGCAATTCTGCGCTACTTAAAAGATTTTTCATAACTCGAAGAATAGCTGAGATATTAGAAATGGTGAAAATTGCTTCTGATAAGATCTTGTACGTAGAGTAGAAGAAGAAAATGTGATGTAGAGCGATGAAGCGCGACGAAAGTTTAATTGGAAAGCAAAAAAGCCCACAGCATTCTCAAAGCAACAAATCCCTAATCAGAACTTCAAGAGAACCGTGCTGAAGCACGTAGTACATCAACAGTAACAGTATGTTCCGTTACTGAAGAACAGCATCTAGCAGTTATTCCCTCATCGCTGAAGTTACAAGCTAATCTTGCAGCACATATCTTGATAATAGTGAATTCCACGACTGAAGAACATCTTCAAGCCGCTATTGTATCAGCACTGAATTTACAAAATGCCACAATGTACAGTTCATTTCAATGTTTTGCGTTAACATATTAATAAACATTAGTTTAAATAACTACTTAATAATTGTTAATGTTAAAAATTGGTAATTAAAACAAACTGCTTCGCCTGATTAAAATTGTCATGATCGTAGGAAAAATATTGTACCAAACACATGCACTGGATTGCTGGCCAACTCCAATCAGAGTGCGGAAAAGTATCACTTTCTGCACTTGTTTGGTTAATAGTATTTTCGCACAATCATTCAGAAATATGCACTTACTGTCATTGTTGACACATTCTGTAAGTTGAATATACAACACTGTGGCTTGTTTCCATAGAAATAAAAAAAATAATAGTGTTGTTTGAGTTCATAATAGCAATAATGCGATAAGTAAAAATCAGTTATTCTTTTCACCAACAAATGCTGGGCTCATTTATTGTAAAAATTAAAGGTACAATTTGTACAATTCTTAAACGTAATAGTTTTTCCTTCGTTTTTATCTATTGCTTTTACAGTAATTAAATTTTCTGTATTACTTATTGAGTTAGATATATTGAGTTATGTAAAGTTGTCACGTCGCATGCAATAAACACTTACTGGTTGTACTTGTTGCATAAATAACTATTATTTGATAATTCTAATCATTGTAGCTATTAAATGAATTAATATTATTGTCTGTTCCACGATCGAAAAAACATTTGCAGTATATTTTACGCAATACACACTAGCTTTTTAACATTGTGTTAAAATGCGGAATTCCGAACTGACTAAAAGGACTCGACAAAAGCTAAAACTTGATTTTCGCCCTTCTGATAAGGCCAAGTTCAGAATTACAAATGAGGAGCGGGAGGAGCAAACACGGGTTCTCAGTTGCAACTCGACTTTCTTGCGTTTGGCCTCGAAAAAAAAAACGATTCTAAATAATCCCATTCGCATCAAAGCGTCTGTAAGAGGGTACGAGAATGTGGAGTAATATCTTTGATGTGAGAGAATTACCGAGATAGGGAGAATAAGCCTTGGTATTGAAGGAATGGAAAGTCGGGATGCGATATAAAAAGGTTTCGTGATGACTTATTATGATGAGCTCTACGAACGTTTAAGGTACAATATGTCGTAAGGAAATCTTTTATTTATGTGTAGAAAAAACTAAAGAACATAATGAAAATAAGATTTATCTCAAATAAGGACGAAGAGGTACCTACTGTTCCATGTTTTTTGTCATTAAATATGTGTTTTTTACTTTCGAAGATGCGCCAACCTTTCCTTTTGCGTCTAAAGCTGGCATCAATATTTTTATGCATTCTTTACGAAGTAATATATTTCTCTTAGTAATTCATTTGTAGCATCCACGGTATATAGTGGATGGCAAAAACCGGAAAAAGTGAAACCGATTAACCGGGTTCCGTAAAAACCGATTTCAGATAAAACCGGTTACCCGAATAGTGGTGAAAACCAGATAATCAAAACCGGTTATTCGAATATTCGGTTAACCGAATAACCGGTTATTCGGATAATCAGTTAACCGAATAACGGGTTATTCGAATAACCGAATAATCGGTTAACCGAATAACCGGTTAGATTGACAGATGGGGTAAACATTTTTTTATGAAGATTTATTGTGACATTTGCCATATGTTCAACAAAAATGGGTCATTTGTTAAATAAAAAATTAAAAATTTGCAAGTGTACAAAGGTTAAATGTACCTTTTGTTATAAAAAATTTGCTGAACATTTTGCAGAAAACCGCATCTCAATCGGACCTCTCCGCAAAAAGTTACAAGTGAAATGCTAACTTGACGCGGCTACATATAGAGAATAGATTGTAATATGAGGGCGTTTACCTCATTTTTTACGTTTAGTTATTGTTATCATCACCTTTTGCTTTAACCGTATTAAGAATTATCGAGTTTAATCCTTTTATTTATTCTCAATGAAATTTATGCACTTTAAACAACTAACATTCAATTATTTTTCAACGACTACTTGATCCTTCCACGGCTAATGTGATTGTTAGGTGCTATTTCTTTTGAGACTCTTTAGAACGATATTGCTAATTTCTAATCGAGAAGTAATACAGAAAAAAGAGAGCTTTCTAAATTTGGGTATGTTTCTGGAAAAATTATAATTGATAACTTCAAAGTCGTTTCTGTCAAATCCCAAAGATAATACTTTCAACTGATAATGGAGCTTACCTCATCCCATTCGCCCCATACTATCTAGTTTGAGACGCCCTGTATACTAAAGACAAGTTTATAGTAAAATCGTACATACAGTAAGTATTTGATTTATTAGTCCGAGTCACATTCTTGACTGTAATTACTAGTTATAATTTAATAAATATTTGCGCTGTACGCAGTCAGGGTTCTAATGAAATACCTAGTCTTCGTTCCACAAGCGGAAATGCTGCTGGAAAGTCCCTGAGTATATTGCTCTCGCCATCTTATTAAATATTTTCCCTTGCAAATGAAATAGCGATGTAATTGTCTCATTTGGTTTACTTACTTTAATTAATTATAGACAGTGTAAATACCACGCTGCAAACTTAGATTTATACTCAGACATACTGGGTGAATCTTGAGTGTTTCGTTTTTACAACACAGACCTGGAAAAACTGAACAAGTTCTTCAAAGGTAATTTTAAAAATCAAACACAGAAATCACTAGTGGCGCATTAAACATATTTTTGCTGTCAAATACATTTTTATTATTATTACTACCAGAAAAAAATACTATCAGAAAAAAAAATGCAAGTAGCGGTTTCTGTAACAAAAATAATTACGTGAGAAATTAAGAAAGTAAGACCAAATCAATATAAAAAATGTTGACATTTTGACAATGGTTACTATGATAATAAAAAGTTCAAACATACAATCTTAAATTAGTTTTTGATAGATTGTCATCAAAAAAGTGTTTTCGAAGACAATGAGTGATTCAGAAGAAATTATTTGTACTCCTCCTCAATTGAGACACTTTCTCCAGTGGGAACTTTGGGGCGTGGCGTCTTTGTTATTTACAATTTATTTGTTTTAGATAAATTTAATAATTATTATCATGTTAGGGTATCTAGATTTGGACGATTAGCTCTGATGATGGCTGTTTGAAGCCAAAAGCGCTTAACTGGGATTTTGAAAATACAAATACACACTTTAAAATATACAAAATTTGGATTTTCATTTTAATATTCAGTGAATGTTGACATTTACCTGGGTTGAAAGTGGGATTTCTGGATGAAAAGTAATCACTGTCCACCTTGGTAAAGGCCACTTTCCATCTAGGTATATGTCAAAGTCAGAAATATGTTTCTTTAAAACTTACTGTAAGTTTGAAATATCAACATTATACAGTGTGGAAGAAAAGTATGGAATAAATTCATTATTTCTAAAACTACGAAGTTTCATGAAATTTCCTCGGACACGCCGATTTTGCTTTTTAAAAAGACTCTTTTTTCTATACCAACGCATTTCCGAGTTCATTTTTTTTCGCGTGCTGACGTCATCGGATATTTTTTTAAATAGAACCCCTATATTTCTCAAAAATTCAAAAATGTAACACTTTATTCCTTCAACTTTTCGAGAAAAAAAAATTTATAATAATAATAATAATTTGTTGTTGTTAAATTATTTCAAAGTAAAGAGTTCTATTTCGTTTAACTGCCAGAAACAGTTTCTGAGGTGACTTGATTTAATTCGTTTTTTTTGCTATCGAAAGATGTAATATTCTAACATGCCATCTAATAAAACAAAATAATAAATTAGGGGGTCAAATACGATTGAGGCAACCAGAATTTAATTATTAATTAATTAATTAGTTGCTTATTGTTAAATTGTTTTAAATATTCACATTTTTTTCAAGCTGATTTTATTGGATCGGTTATTTTTTTTCTCGAAAAATTGAAGGAATAAAGTGTTGAAATTATACATTTTTTAATTCAGCAAGTTAAGCTATACAAAAATCCGATGAAAAATATAGGGGTTCTATTTAAAAAAATATCCGATGATGTCATTACGCGCAAACAAATGAACGTCGGAAATGTGTTGGTATAGAAAAAAGAGTATTTTTAAAAAGCAAAATCGACGTGTTCGAAGAAATTTTATGAAACTTCGTTGTTTTAGAAATAATGAATTTATTCCATACTTTTCTTCCGCACTGTATATATGGTTGTGAATAAATACTTCTATTCACGATTATCCTATAAAGTGTTAATTATTCATGTGTTTAAACAATAATATCTATTATTCGTTAATGAATAATGAAGTTATTATTCAGGAGTCGAGAATAAAGTAATAAAATAAAAATTCTTCGGTGCCAACAGTTGAAATTGAATCTCCTGAAAGCCAAATGCCAATTAGTGCAATATTAACATTTTTCCGAATGATGGTACGAGTTAAATAATTAAACTTTCAAAAACATAACGAAAAGAGGATAAAAAATAAGTTTGTTTTATCCAAACTCACTTACTGTCGAAAATTCTCAAAATCCTGGTAGTTTTCACGAATTAGTGTATTTAAGTTACAATTTGACAAAACGCTTAATACTTAAAAAACTTAAAAACTTAAAAATTTTTGAAGGCACCCAAAAAATACACAAATGTACATTTCAGATTGCAGACTAGAAGATTGTCATTAGAAAGAAATATATCACTTCAGTACTGAGCTTATGTATGTGGTCTTGAAGTGGCAACACCGTTTCCCTTCAACAGTAGAACGCGCTATCAGAAAATTTGTACCGTTTAACGAGCGCCTTGTTACAGATTGTTATGGGCTGATTGTTCGATTTTCTGTCTTTATTAGGCCTTCCCAATATGTAGTAAAAATTAATGACATTATGACTGAATCGCCCCGTATATTTCGTGAAAATAAATCTAAGATGATTAATATTTTAAACCCTCTCATCAATTTGATGCAGAACTTCAAATTACACACTTTCTATCTTCTTTTTTAATCTTTTCTGTCAAGCAAACAGTTTCACTCCTTCCCGTTATCTGATTTCTAATTTTATTTAATTACCTCCTTATTACTCCAGGGAAAATGAATGCAAATATCAAATCTGCCTTTTACTAAATATTCCGTATTTACACAGATCGCCGTACCATGAAAACTGCTTTCGTTGAGGGTCTAAAAACCACTTCAATTAACACCTCGCTTTTGCAGCATTTCCTTTTTTGAACAGGATGAAAATTAAATACGTTTGTACCTCCGGTTTGCAGTTGAATATATTTTCGCCGCGCAGATTTTCCTGCGAACTTTATGCATTCATAAAAAAACGTGAAACAGATGTTTCGCTAGCCAAGCTTGAACAAAATTGGAACAAAATGATAAAATCAGGTCGGTCGGACAGTCGACGGAATGCAAAAGAAGTAAAAGTACGATCATTAGAAACAAACACCAACGAAAGCACTAACAAATTGGGGTTATTTTTTTTCTTTGTTGCAAAGATTATAAAAGTGATTCATTAATACCTTCACTGCCAGTCGCTATCACTCTGGTGCCGATGACGGGATTTCCCGTCGCTTCTCTGGTGTCAATTATAGTTGGGTTATTTACGCCAGCACTGCATTTGACGAACGGTGATTTACATGCACAATGAAAAGGTTTTATAACATAATTTTTTTTGCGTACGGTTTATAATTTTTGCTTGTCTTTTTTTAGTTAAATTAATAAAATGATCAGTTATATTATTCACCCAGTAAATATATCATATTTTAAAAAAATAAATGCGGACAAGGTGATTTTTTTCAGAGTGAATGAAAGGCTGTCTTCAACCAAAAAAACACTCTCGAGACCTTTGTGATTTTTTGCTATTTTGCTTTTATTTGCTATACTTATTATGGTTCAGTAAAGATACAACAAAAGACTGACCAGCTGATTTTTGCAGGTTTCTTCAAGCACTTCTAAGCCTCCATCCAATAAAGCACAGTCCAACCCCTTCGTTGTTTCGCGCAACAGGGGTGGTTTATTATTATTGTGTCATCTCTAAAATATTTTGTGTACATGTACTGAATAAAAATCATTACTTCTGTTCCGGAGGGTCTATTGTTTTAAAAACATTTAAACATATTTAATAGGGATGTTCAAATTAAATAGGTATTTTGAGGTACGCCAGTTTGAACCAATGGGATGTAATATCCAAGTAACTTTGTGTTTTCACTGCTGTGAATTATTAATTGAACTCATTTCCTTACCACACATACCACCACCCTTATTGCGCAAATCACCGAAGGGGTAGACTGTCCTTTTTTTGGTATCCACTCAGGAGACAGTTCTCTAAGAATCCTCCAAAAACCAGTTCCTAAGCCTTTTGTTTGTTTCTTTACTGAATCATAATAAATAAAAATCGTTTTTTTTCATTTAATAGACGGTGAAGCGTCAAATATGTAAAAAAGTTAATATATTAATATTATTATGTATTATGTAGAAGTTGGACAAAAAATTCCATAAACAAAGTAAATAAGAAAGTACCTCAATTGCAAAAAACGCACAAGGGTCTCTAGTGTAATTTTTTGGTTGGAAACAGCCCTCCATCCACTATGAAAAAATCAGGTTGTGTGCATGTATTTTTTGCACTATATGAGTACTTTGTGCAAGTACGGTTGTTTATACAGGCATTCGGAAAAGGGTTTAAGAGATTATACGGCTCGAATTTCCTGTCTTTTTTTTATTAGAATAAGACTGGAAAACTGGCAAGGCTGGTACTATATCAACCTCAAAAAGAGCCCGAATAATCCATTACCATATAGATGAAGGGTTCTTGCAATTTTCAGAACATAGTTGTTCGACGGAGACGAAAGCGACACTTGGTATCCAGATGATGCAGATGAGGCGAATAAGCAGGTTCTTGCAGGCGAAAGTATAATGCAATTTACTCAACTTATCTTAGTCCAAAAGACACAGGATTTCAAAATGAAAGTTTTGAATTCAAAATTATTCAAATTTTTAGAATGTTTTCAATGAATTGCTTTGAGAAACAAATCCGTACTTTATTCTAAACGCTAAAAGGCGCTACAAAATGTATACTCGGATAAAAATTGGTCATAACATTTTTCTCACTGTATGTATCAATGTTTTAAAAGAAAATTATTATCATACTAATTTTTTGTCGCTAAATTTAACCATTTTATGTTTGTTGTAATTTACTTTTCATGACATCGTCGGTTTTAATATACCTAATACAAATTTTACATTTCATTTAGTATCACATAACTTACTAAATAAGTTGTAACTGAAATTTAATATAAATAAAATAATTTTACATACTCTTATCTTCAGAATTAAATTAGATAAAATGGAAAAATAGCAAATAAATTGATAACGGTTAAATTAACGATTTGAAATTAGTATGTACTTATATCATATTTGTGTACAAAAGAGAATAATATTATTTTACTTTGATACATACAATGAGAAAAATGTTCCACCACCAAGAGTACCTACATTTTGTAGCGGCCACTAGCGTTTAGAACAAAGTTAAGTACAAATTCGTTTTTAATGTCTCAGATAATCAAAATTTTCAAAGTAATTCACTGAGAACTTTGCGAGGTAAAATACTGTCACTGGCGTATAGATTTCAATTTAGTTAGACGTGCAGTGCCACTGACGGAAAATGCCGTCGAAATTAAAATTACAGTCCAGTCAGCAAATTCGTTATTGCAACTCATATAGACATAATTTAGATAGTTTTCAACTATCAAATTTCAAATTTTGTAAAAAAAACCACTGGCATGGACAACATGTTATCGAAATTGTCATCGGCAGCAAACCTGTTAATACAGTGCTTTGTTTTTTTTTTTGTTTTTGAAAAAGGTACTTTTTGACATACGACCCACATTTGTGACATCATCGTTGTTCGAGATATGACCTCATCGACAATTTTTTTAAATAGCAACCCCCAATTTTGACCATGCCATTTGAAAGAGCGTGTCATTTTACATACATACATCATGCAAAATTATGGTGTTATATAACAAAAATTTCAAGAAAATAATGTTTGAAGATTTTAAAATTTTATTTTCACAATACTGTGCACCTCCCCATTATGCAACACCTGTCCGTGCTTATTTAGATGAGCTGTTCCCGAAACGTTGGATAGGGAGAAGGTAGCCGATTGAGTGGCCAGCCAGATTGCCTGATTTGATATCCCTAGATTATTTCTTGTGGGGATATTTAAAAAGCAAAGTATACGTTACTAGACCGGTTAATTTAGAAGATTTAAAAGAAAGAATTCGTCAGGAGATACATCGTATACCTCCTGAAGTTATTGATAACGAACGCCACTGACTACATTAAATACTTAAACGCTCCGTACGTCTTGTCCTTTCAAATTTATTTCATTTGCGTTTTCCACTTTCCGGTTTCAAACGATAAAATTCATCTGGAAAGTAGGTTTTTCCTGCCGTAAGCAGGATTAAAAATACATTTCAAAACAAGCGTAAATTCTCTGCTGCCTGGCCTCGTTCTTCAAAGTAGCAGAGATGTTTAGTGGTTGGTTAGAACTGTCAGTTGAGAGCGCCAGGCATTTAATATTAAAGTTTGCAAATAATGTGCTGAAAGGTACGCCAAATTAGATTACCAATACATTGCGGTGGATGTTTTACTTTGAAATCAGATTCCTTTCTAATTTATACTTTGAGACTTCGTGTTTTATTTTAGCTCACGTATCAATACAGAGAAATTTTCTCTGAGTAGACCAAAGCACAGCACATATACACCAGCAGTTCCACTCACTGTCGTATTTTCAGTTGGATTTGGAGCCTATGAATTGAGAAACGACGATCAGAACAGAAAATAATTTTTTTAGTGCGGTTTCAATTTCTGAATGGAACATATGAAAACTTGATGTTTTTTATATACAAAAGGTACTCTTAGTAACATCGATTCGAATCGAGCATTTAAAGTGTGCCATGAGAAAAAATGCCAGTTTGTAACAGATGACTAATCAAAGCTACCTGTGGCATGAATTGTACCTGAAAATTACTTAAAAACAAAATAACACATAAATGAAACATACCCTAATTTTTTTTGTGAAATTTAGGCACGTAAAAAGCGCCTTGAATGTCTTCAAAATAATGTTTTTCCAACACTTACATAAAAATGTGTCATTTTTGATGAGTTTTAATTGTTAAAAGTGGGCTATTTTTGAACAAACCGCAAGCAAAATTTTGTACGCCAAGCAAAATAATATGTTGTTTAAATAATAAACAATACTCATATTATTTTAATAATTTTTTACTGAACGTATACAATTACAATCATATTCCATAATTTAAGACAAAAAAACCTTTTCGGTCGAAAGTCAGTTTGTCAGTAATGGTTTGCCAAACAGGCGCAATGAACACTACTGGTCCATTGAAAATTCCCACAATGTATAACCAGTCCAAACCCAAGGTCATTTTGGAGTAAATGTAGGGTGCGGTATCATCGGTAGGCATTTAATTGCTCCTTATTTTTATGAACATACATTGAACAGCGTTAGTTATTTAAATTTCCTACAAGAAGAACTTCCTGAACTTCTGGAGAATGTGCCTTTGTACCTCAGGAGAAACCTATGGTTTCAGCAGGACGGAGCTCCATCCCACAAGACAAAGATTGTGCAGCAACACTTTCTTAGAAAAATGGATTGGGATGGATGGACCTATTCACTGGCCCGGAAAATCACCAGATCTAACACCCCTCGATTTTTTATTGAAGAATAAGAATAAAAAATTATCAAATCACTAACTTGTACCTTCAATCAAATGTCAATTCAAATGTAACTTTCTCTAGTTGGTGACTAAGAAAATACCAAATCACTAATTAGGATCTTAGATCAAATGGCAATTCAAATTTAACTGTCTTTGGTTGGTGTTTAAAAAATTATAAAATCACTAACTAGAACCTAACATCAATAGTCTTGAAATTTAACTTTCTTTAGTTGGTGTTTAAGAAATTACCAAATCACTAACTAGGACCTTAGCTCAAATGTCAATTCAAATTTAACTTTCTCTAGTTGGTGACTAAGAAAATACCAAATCACTAATTAGGACCTTAGATCAAATGTAATTCAAATTTAACGGTGTTAAAAAAATTACAAAATCACTAACTAGAATCTAACATCAATAGTCCTCAAATTTAACTTTCTTTAGTTGGTGTTATGCTTAGTCCCTCCTCTTGTCCCGTAACAACTGCTTATATATCTTGCTGTAGCTAATTCGTTCCTAATCTTTGTTTCGAAGACCTGTTTGTTTCCCACGTGTCAGCTTAGGGTTATTTAAGACAGAGTAAGGTAATGCAGCGAGTGCTTCAGTCCTTAGTATCAACGCAATGCAGAATTCACTTGTCCGGCATTGTTTTGGGTCGCAACTGAGGGTCCTTACTGGCGCTAATACTTGTGAAAGGATAACGGACAGAATGTCCTTGGGGAGAGGTAGTCAGTTTAAGGGATATATTGTTTCGAGGAGATAAAGTTAATTTTGTGTACAAAGGAGAGGGTGTTTACTTGGATACAGTTTAGCCGTTGACTTAATTACTTTTTTATATGAAAAAGGTGTTGCTGAGTTCTGTGCATGCGTCAGCTCGTTTGTCAGCTATTTATTAAATATAACTGTTTTCTCTATTTATATTTACTCTTGCGCAATATATATTAAATCACGATTTAGTAACTACCCAACACGTCAAGCTATACATTACTACAACACCAGGCAAAAACAGGATATCTGCCTGCCTCAATGCCGTCTTACTCAAACACAAAATGGTCTCTATGGCATGTCAGTTCGTATCTATAATAATTTACCTGACTATATAAAGAATATAAGTTGTTTGAAAAAAATTAAAAAACATTTAAAACAGTTTCTTATAACCAGGGCCTTTTACAGTATGAACGAATATTTTAATAGTTAACTTATAAGTACTAATGTATGTTTTATTTTATGTATTTTTAAGCTATTGTCTTTCACCTTTTTTTGACGAATTCCATATTGTTATTTTGTGACAATCAATAGGAACAATAAAGAATCTATCTATCTATCATAAAGTAAGAAATCGTTACTATACACAGCGACAAAAGTGACATTTTGTTTTGTGCGATGGTAAGCTTGGATCCTATCCCTTCGAACAAAATAATATCACTTTTAGAACAACTGCAAACACCATTAAAAGTATAAATCAAGGCATTTCTTACGTTCTTACATTTATACAATGTCATTTTGAAATCCAATTGTTCATGATTGCTCATGATTGTTGATAAGGTGATGAAAGTTCTATTGTTTGTTGACAAGTAACAAAATCTCGTGAAATGAAAAGTGAATAATAAAATGAATTTTTCCTGACGAATAATGGAGGAAACTGCTAATAAAGCCACTTTCGAGTTATTGCCTAGGGATGGTGTGTCTGAAGCATATTAGTGACACGTTCAGTGAATATGGAAGTCATCAATGCTTTGGTCTAATTGCTCCATGGTGAAGGCGATGATGAACATAAAGAATCAGGACATAAGCAAATAAAGCTAAAGAGTGAAGGATATCGCTGAAAAAGTCTTGGCTAGGGAACAAATCGACAAATTTCTTGCAGAAGCGATGAAACATATGTCAAGCAGAAAGTTTCCGTATTTTCCAGTGTAGCTTGTAACTTGACATTAAATAATATTGAAGTTTTGGGAATTTCACTAATTGAGCATATATCAATTACAAAAACTAGTGTGCAACGAACTTTCGTTATTACTGGTACATTATATTTAAACTATTAAAAAATAGCCCTTGGTCTACCGAACACTAATCATTCAAGAATTTTCATAAAATACAGTAAGAATAAATATGCCACTATTCCTGTTGGAATCAACACATTTTTCAAGATGCCTGCCTATAATGCTGAATTTCTAAATTTGCCAGATTCTCTGCTTTATACTGCTTCCGACGATATTCGGCTAGTTTGTTAGCAGACGCTGATGCTAATCTTATTACAACTAAAAGACACGGTAGACGGAAGTCCAGTACAGTAGCAGAAGGTTATATGGAAGACTTGTTAAAAAACAGAGTATTACGGGTCAAATTTTGTCCAAAACTTCGGCCGTAACAGTGCTCCCTACTCTGGTAGCAGCTTCGCAAAAATAATTATTACTACTATAGCTACCAATGAGATTGGCAATTGAATTATTTATCCTCATTATAGTTTCTCTACCTCTACATTTAATTAAGTAAATAAATATTTCTTCGTTTTATTATTTTAGACACCGACAGCATGCGTTAAAAATTATACTTACACTGATGTGTAACGGTCCATATTTATCGCGGCATAAAATGCGAAAATATTAGAAGGCACTAGTGATAGGCCACTAGCAATACATAGATGCAAATTTGATATTCCTGATTAAAACGTAAAAATTGAAGGTTCTTAAAATATAAAAAAAAAGAAAGGAGAATAAAAAAGATAGGTGAGGCCAGTCGGTAGATAGATAGTTGATCTATCCGTTTTGTTAAAATTATATTAAATAAAAATTGGAGAAACCTAATAAAATCTAAGGTTAGTAATTAATACTTTAATTAATTATTCGGGCACTAGTATTGAGTGCATTTTAGGTATTTTGTTTGGGCTTCCAACTGGTGTCATTTTTCTCGAGCACATGTTAGGATCGAATGTCACCTTGCCAACCAATTGTTTAAACATTGAGGATTGTTTTAATGAAATTTTGGAATTTAGCACCTGTAATATTGCATAAAAGCCTAAGCCGTTTATCGATGGGCGTACCAGTGATGTCACCATCACAGTTGTGATTTCTCCCTGCTCCATTTTATTGTCTTCTTTAGAAATGTGATGATGTTTATCTATAGAAGTTGATTATATCATCATAAGAAACATCCCTTCTGGAAGGAAGCAAGAAAGGAAACTTAAAAAGGTTACATTATACCGTTTGATGTTCTATCCCTACGTCTATATTCTAGAAACAATTGTAATAATATATAAAAAAAATATATATTAATAATAATAAACTCAGGGCAGCTGTCTTTGAGGTGAGTTCTATATATATTTTGTTTGGCCATTGGTACCGTATTTTTAGTTATACTGAAATTATTTAACTGCATTTCTTTTTAATACAGTATATAGTTGTTTATAATTACCAATAAGAGTGCATATTTCACTCACATATTATAGTTCCTTTTTTGCATGCCTTCGTCAGATTTAGTGTTAAATTTATGTGTATAAGTATTATAATTTCGTATAATTAAGCTAATATTTCGTATTTCGTAATTATTATGATACACATTTCAAAATACCAGTAGTCATCTTCCATTTTGTGCATTATTATGTTTTTTTGTTCGTGTTTTTACATACTTTGCGTAAGCCGACTTACCTGTTTGTAATGTTTTTCCATGTTAAGTAAGTTAATTATGTTTGTCTGCATTTGCACTATTTTGCAAAATTTACATATTTGCATAATACATTTTAACATCTTGCATTTTAACACCTACTGTTTTTCTTGTACATATCCACGCTCGTAGCTCTCAAAGCAAAAAGCTGTCGTGCTTATAATTATTTTGTTTGATCAAGGATTACAAATAATTTAATAAGACCGTCCTTTTTTTTACTAACAAAAAGAGGCGGTCACAGATTTCTGTACAAAAATCGACGCTTGCTGTGTTTAATAGATTCTACTTTTTAGGTATTCCCACAAAAAAATCAAGGGGCTATAAATTATGATCGTGGAGACCACTCAATGCTGCCTCTTCTTCCAATCCAATTCCGTGGAAAACGTTGGTCCAAATACTGACGTACAATTAACGCATAATGCGGAAGAGCACCGTCCTGTTGAAAAATCAAATGATCTTCATCTTAGTCTGGAACATTTTCAATAATATCAGTCAAGGCAGCATTAATAGCGTCTTCCAGTAATGCAAATACATTTGGCCAGTCAAATTACCAGGTAGGTGGCGGAGTCAAAAATACCAGCAAAGAATGTCCTCCTTTAATATAAAATCGACGGGTCTTAGTGTTTTTCTACAATCTTGACGCATTTCCTGAAAAAGGCTCTGTCTCGTTTTCATCTGGCCACCCTGTATGTGATGCTCAAATCTACTTCGAATGTATGCAACAATATTAATATTTTTTAGTATCTAAAATTAAAAGCATTATTGGAACGGCAATCAGATGGATATCGTGCTTAAAAAATCAGGCGTTTTGGAAATAAACAAATTATTAAAATTCTAATGGAGGCCCCTGATGATACGTATTTAGGTACAAAAATGAAATATTTTGTAAACGATGAACACTGACTATTATTACTTTAGGTGGTAATGATTTTTGTCATATCTGGGTCATGCCAATGTGATGAATTGCTTCAAATAAAAATTGGAGATACTGAAGATATGGGAAATAAATTGCTGATCACTCTGCCAACTACAAGAATAGAGAAAAAAGATCCTTTATTATAAGCAAATATTTAGACATATATCGGAAATGTAATACCTATCGCAGGACCTACACAAATAGGTAGTAAGAGATTTTTTTAAATATTCAAATGGTAAAGCATTATAGCACCCATTAATAGGAATTCATACATTTGGGAAAATCCCGAAACAAGTTTCTCAAATTGAAGGATACTCACGAATATATTGGACAATGTTTCCTTAGAACTTCAGTTACGCTATTAATAAATTCACGAGCTGATATCACAACTTTAAGCATTCATGGTGGATGAACATCTTCAACGGTAGCTGAAGGCTACATTGAGAAGTTCCTAATTCGTATATCATTTGTTAGCAAAAACATTTCCCTACAGTAAATACATCAAGAGCTGGAAGTAATTTTTTAAATGTTGGAAGATTCAGTAGTTCATAAACCATCTAGTAGTAAAAACACTTCAACCTACATAGACGAAGTAAATGTTTCAAAACAAACAGGATAAGGGATATCCCTTACAGGCTGTTCTAATTCCACTATAAACATTTACAATAAATAAAATTACTTTCGAACAAATTTTAATTTTTAATTTAGCGGCACTAAAAATGATTCTAATGTCTAGGCAGTAAATAAATATGATGCCTAACAGCTATCACTAAAAATACGCCTGTAAGTCGGTCGGTGATAAGGTAATTTTAAATGTAGCTGTAATATAGCGGTAATCGCAAGCTAATCGCATGTTCGTCGCATACAGTCCTTAAATCTTTATCGATAGTGAATTCGCTTGATATATAATCATCTATACCACTGACAGCAGCGGCACCACCACCGTGGTCGGTAAGTGCATTTTCAACGCCTCCAACTTTTTTTGTATTGCAATATTTCGTTTTTTACGCAACAGTAACTTCGTAATAATAACAAATTTTATATTTTATATACTTCAACAATTTTCTTTATGACATTTTTACTGCTACATAAATTTACATAAGATTAGAATAAGTTAAGGGAAACCGATATATTTTAAATTACCTTAGGTGGGTACCATGCATCAGCCACAATTCCTATCGACAGCCCAACCATTTTTCAGTTCCACATCATTTTTTATTCCTTACAAATTTGTTTTTGCCGAGATACCGCATGGCAATGTGATATACGGTTTAAATATAAAACGCCATTACGCGAGTTTGTTTTTTTTTTCAGTTCGGAGAACAAAATTTCTTTCCTCTGACAGTTTGACAGGCCCTCTAGATTTATGAAATGTCTTATTTCGCTGGCGTGTGCAAATATCGCATCAAGATCTCATATGAGTTGTTTCGTCGCTCATCGTTTCCATGTATTGCGAAATTGGATGAAGTATGGCTGTGTCTGCTTTTCGATATTTTCGGAGGGAAAAAAATGGTAATATTTGTAGCGCATTTTTGCATAAGAATAGATGTTATTACGAAGATTTTCAAAAGTAAATGAATACACTAAGAAATAGCTATACAAAATTTCTGCATATACTATACAGGGTGCCCGGGAAAATGAGGTAAATCTCTCCGATGTAAATAGAACACGACAAAATAAGATGAAAAGTTCCTATATTTTTTTCCTACGGGTCCTCCTTACGAAGATATGTGTCTCTGAAGGACGCCGCTGGAAATCGTTTTTTCTTAAACAACTTTTAAAGTACTCAATATAATTTAATTAATATTTAATGTGATGAACACTAGTAAGGACCTCTTAAAATAGTGTGAAATATATTTATCTTTCTTAGTTTACCAGGGGTGGTTTTACAACTTAATGCCTATATTTTTAACACCCTGTATGATAAAGGCTTTAAAATAATAAATCTGGGTAGCTTCAACCTTAGATTAAAAAAGGTTTATTGTCGATAAAACAATATGAGAAAAAGTTTGATCTAGGTTAGCATGTTGAACCCTCTTATGAAGTTTTTCAATCATTTCGTTAAGGTGCCTTCTGGGACACCACTGTGTTTTTTTAAATTTTGTAATTTTTCGGATTAAACATCTTAAACTGAAACTTTCCTGTTTGAATGACTTTCGTTTCGCACTTTGTTGTCGAGAAAAAGAAATTGAATCATGGCCCTTTTTATTAAAAATAAAACATAGACTGTTGTAATTGTGCAGATTACTCTGATTGTTTAAAAATAGGTACCTACATGACTGTATATTTTTTGCACAATAAGGATGTTCACAGAAAATTAAATTTTGTTTAAACATCATGACATGGTTAAAAAGCTTTATAATAATATCGGCAAAGTTTAACAAAAATAAAAATATTGTTATATGGCAAAACCCAAAAGAAATAATATTATATTTGTCTAAATGCGCCAAACGCGTGACGTCACAAGGCGGAACAGGTTAGCATGCTAGAATTAGGTCAGGTTTTCATACAATAGTCTGTCAGGTCTGAATCAGGCAGTGGTGTAAAAGCGAAACTATAATTATTGTTTTATATAAATAAGTACTATATAGTAGTAGTTAATATAACAGTAAATTAAATGTAACAGCTTTGTTATATCGGAAAAAAGAATGCAGAAAAAGTTAGATAATCTGTGAATAAATTTCAATAATGCAGTTTTTTTGAAATATAATTGCTTTTCAAGAAGCTAAGATGATATAAAAAGGTAAATGATTTATATCACACACATTTCTGTTGTATCCAAAAATTTCTTGGTCTTAATGTTTATCATACTGAAAAGTTATACTCGTAACTAAATTACATCAGTGTCTCATTGACTATTTTTGTAATTATTATTTTCAAGCTTGCACTTTATGTCTATACATGCAAAATGAAGTTAATATCTGTTACAGATTTAATGGCTTGTCGCCCAGGGCGAGAGGTCTGCGTTAAGTACCTGCTGCAATGTAGGTCGCTTCCTGTAAGTCGAATCGCTTAGGCCGAGCAGGAAGTAAGCAGACCACTTATATCTCACCTGCACTCAGTTTATATGTGAACATACATATGAAGGAATAGCCAGTTCAATTGTCGGTCATCTCACCTATGGCATACTGATGAGGGCTAACAATCTTTACTCTTTTTTTTAAAGGGCCCAAAAAAGTAAATCGAATTTTCACACTGTAGGTATGTTAGTAGCAGTAAATTATAGTATATAATACCTATTCATAATTGTATAATGAATTATTACATAATGTGGATAGATATACGTAAACTTTCATGTGGAATATACAGGGTGTTAAAAAAAGAAAGCAAACTATTTCAGGAGGTAATAGTATGAACCAAAATAAGTAGAAAAGTATTAATAAACATGGGTCCGCAAAGTAACGGTTGCGGAGATATAGACTACTATTCGTTTTTCAAACATTTTATTTTATTAGGAATAAACCGATAAAAGAAGCTTTTCACAAACAAAAAGCAAAGCTACAGAAGATGTTCAAAAAGCCCTCTGTCCATTTCCAAGCAGGCACGACATCTTCGTCTCAACGATATTCGAACTCTATCGAAAACACCCTCATTGGTTTGGATTTCTTGACACTTTTGATTAATCCGTAGCTGCAGCTCTTCCAGGCTATTTACAGGAGTACCATACACTAATGTCTTCAAATATCCCCAAACAAAGAAATCTAGAGGGTTCAGATCAGGCGATCTTGGAGGCCATAGAACAGGTCCGGCCCTTCCTAACCAATTATGAGGAAAAGTTTGGTGTAAATGCTTTCGCCTATGGAAAAATGAGTTGGAGCACCATCATGCTGGAACCATATTTGTTGCCTCTCAAAGGAATGTCTTCCAAAAACTTATATAGTGTGTTCTGCAGAAAGTTAGTGAGGTAAGCAGCGCCTGTTAATCGGTTTGGTAAAACAACAGGACCTAGAAACCTGTCACCTACAATACCCATCCAAATGTTTAATGAAAAACGTGCCTGATGTCCAGATTCTATTAGAGCATGAGGATTTTCGTCGGCCCAAATATGCGCATTGTGAAAATTAAACACTCCATTTCTTGTGAACCCGGCCTTATCAGTAAAAAGAATGTTTGCAAAAAAACGAGGGTCTTCACCATCATGACGTAGAAACCAGCGGCAAAGAACCAAACGTGCTTGATGATCATTAATTGGATTTAAGGCCTGTACTCGTTGCACATCGTATGGATAAAGCAGTTGCTTGTGAAGGATTCTCCAAACAAGAGGACCACTAATTCCTACCTCGGCTGATACTTTCCGCACACTCGTACCTGGATTCTGCTCTACCAGTGCTAGAATTTCTTCTTCTGCTCTAAGAGTGGATACCGACCTTGGTCTTCTGGATAAGTGGCACTGTTTGCTCAAGGAACCGGTATCACGCAATCTTTGGTGAATTCTTCCAAACATGCGTTGTGAAGGAATCTGGCGATTTGGATAAGGGTCAACATAAAGACGTCACGCTTCGGTGGCGTTCCCATTAACACGACCATACATGAAATGCATATCTGTTAATTTTGCGTTAGCGTAACCAGCCATAGCGAAAGAAAACTGTTGCACTAAGAACAACTGTCAAATATGTACTGTTTATTTCACTGAACATCAACCAACTATTATAAGAAAGTACACAACGTTTTTGCAAAATAAAAAAAGGGACTAAAAAACAAAACATTCCATATCTCCGCAACCATTACTTTGCGGACCCATGTTTATTGAGACTTTTCTGCTTATTTTGGTTCATACTATTACCTACTTAAATATTTTACACTCTTTTATTAACACCCTGCATGACTACACTTTTACGCGCAAATAAAAAATTCTTATGCCGGTCCTGATCACCTATACTGTAAATTCCATCGGATGCGCTATCGCACTCACATTTCGAGGTTACCGCAGAAAACTGAAAGCAAGTCAAAGTGCCGACAACGGAGTGAAACTGCTGGTCTATCTATGCTGTGCCCCTGGGTAGGAAAAAGGGTCACGCCCTTCTCACGTAACCTACATTACGTCAAACAATAGAAGAACTACCGTTATTGTTGAATTATGAAAGCAAGTATTCACTTCACTTTGTGCTGCTCCAGCTACTCGTATCTAAGCTGATAAGTTGTATTTTACAACCAAAATAGCCAGAAGCGGGCGCATTTGATTCCGACGATAAATTCCTCGCAGAGGTATACGAAAACTGTCACAAACACATCCAGTTTGGGAATTATCTGGCTGTAGTTTCGTTTCAACGGACGTTGTTTTGCTTTTGGCTCCCAGCGGCATTCGAAACTTCGATGGAACTGGAAATGTTTACGTCAAGAAAGTTCGAGGCGAGCGCGGATGTACGCGTCTGTCTGCAGTAATTTTGTTAAAGGGAAATTCACGACGAAGTTCGTTACCGCGACGTCGCTGTGTGACGTTTTGGAAACTGTCATCGGCTGTATTTCGCGCAAAATAACCCCAGTTCAAAGTTTGTCCTAAAATAAACTGTTATACAGGGCGATTCATAACAGGTGACATATTCCTCCGAATATTTCCAAAGGCATTCAAGATAAGTCAAAGAAATTTAATCTGACCATTACGATTACTTTTACTCTCCTATTTCTTTTAATGTATACAGGGTGTTTGTAAATAAATGCGAAATATTTTAGGGGGTGGTTGCCGAAGTAATTTTGTGAAAAAAAGTTTATATAAACGTAGATCGAAATATGCTTCGTTCTCGAGATACGGGGTGTTTAAATTTTATCTTTTTTTTTTATTAATTATTTCAAAGAGTTTTATATTGTCTCGAAATTTGAAACACGCTTTAGAGGGATAAATGTGCATTTCTTGGGGTGATTTGAATATTTCTACTTGCACCAGAGACGTTCGTGCGAGAATAGCACAACCTTTTTCTAATAAAAAAAATGGTACGTCACTGACTTTTCCCGTTTTGATATTTTTTTAGAAATCCGCCATCAATTCTGATTGAAATTGTCTCTTCAATTATTTGCGTTAGATTCACCGGTAGTTATTAATAAGGAATTTAAATATTTAATATAAATATTGATGTTAATGGGGAAAATATTTGATATTTTATGAAAGATAAGTATTTTGTTGTTATTTGAGTATAATATTTTTGAGATTAGTAAAATTGAGGAAATTTTTAAATAAAAGAAAATTTGTTGGAGTTAATTTTTAATTAGGTAATTTAGTATTTAATAATAGGTTAATATGGCGAAAAAAATCAGGATCAGGAGGTGTTTCCTTGAACAAAAATAAGAAAAAAAGTTCCTATAAACCTGTGACCAGAAATGCTTCATTTCAGAGATACAGGGTGCTGAAATTTGAAAAACAATTTTTGTTTAGTTTTATTAATATCTTAAATATCCTAATTACGATTATTTTGAAATTTCGTACGTTTGTTTATAAAAATCATAGACTTCTTCTGTCTTAATTTAATTTATTTTATCAACACTAGCGACGTACTTTGTTCTATTTTTGTTTTCTACTCCCATCAGAAATGTGCATGGAAAAGGTTATTAATTTTTTGTTAGAAAACGAAGGAATATAACAAACAGAGTAAAGAGACAAAAAAATTGTATTTTTAATGCATAACTAGAAAAAATATATGAAACCTAAGGAAAACCAGCGGCGTCTCATATTTTTACGTATTAATATCAATAAGAATGATCCCCCGGATGCCACTGGAGCAGAAAAAATAAATCAAATTAAGTCAGAAGATGTCTATGGTTTTTATAAGCAAAGATACGGAATTTCAAAAAAATCGAAAGGGTTTTTCAAATATTAATAAAAACCCTCTCCGAAATGAAGCATTTGCGGACACAGGATCATAAAAACTTTTTTTTTATTATTGTTCAAGGAAACCCGCCCCCCTGGTTTTATCGCAATATTAACAGGACACCCCATATATAAAGTTGCACACAGGCGGAGGTACAGGTGTTCAAAGTTTATATCTTCGAATTGCTTTAACTTGGAATAACCAAAATTGATACATGATTTAGGTTTATTATTGCTCTTCTTTGACTATGCGTTCAAGTAAATTGAAACACAACAAGGTGTTCATTGAGAGTGAGTCACCTCTAAAATTATTCCAAACTTTATTTGAAATACTTTGTTCATCTTGTTAAATTTTAAAAAACTTTAAGGTTTTCAAGAAATAATGCATTAATCAATACAAAAGTTTAATAGTGTATATTAGGAGAAAACAAAAAGTCGATAGTAATCTTTGCTTATAAAATTTGACAGTAATAAAATCATTTTATTTCTGTTACTGTTTGTTGTTGAAAGTGGCTGGAAAATTTACATTCAGCGAACCAGTTGACGTGTTACGTGTGCTAGGTTTCTGTGAAGGAACTGTAGAGGAAGTGTGGAAGAATATCGGAGGTTGCCAAATTGAATGATTGCCTGATTCCCCATAGAGAAACATTTTCTAATGATGAAGGACGGGCTCGAGAGACAGGAAAGTTTTTCAATAGAAGAGGAACCGAAAATAAATACCAAAGGTTTATCTCGAGAAATCTAGAAGCTCTGTACACCGAATTCTTAAACGTAATCTACTATATTCATATCACATTTAAAAAGTGCAAGAGCTATTGCCTCAAGATTGGCATCGACGAGTGACCTTTTGCGAGTTTATATTGTATCAGGATATTAATTTTCACAAGAAAATTATTTTCACTGTTGAGGCTTCTTTGGCTCTTTACAACAAATGTTACAATGTTTATGAATATTCCGATGTAAACCTCTATGCAATAACTAGACATTTTCAATGTCAATTCAAGATAAATGTTTCTGCAAAATACTCTTCCTGATTTAATCAAAGATTTATGGTTGCAACTTATACTAGAGTTTCGGTTTATGCACGATGGGGCACCGCCTCATCTTAGTGCTGCTGTTAGAGACTTTTTGAATCTTAAATTTCCAAATATGTTACAGTAAATTAATAAAAATATCAACATTTTGAGATTTAATTGAGGCCACAGTACAGTGGAAAATATCGAAGCCACCTTGCAATTTATTATAATTTTCACAAATCCGGTGAATGGGTGAATATTTAGATGTATTAATTCTCGGCGTTGATGTGTAAAACAACATATTAAGCCTAGAGCCATGTCTCGGTATCATGAAGTTAATCAAGTTAATTATATGAGTACAGTCAACTAAGTTATGCAATAGTTTATACAAAAATATTTGCTGAACCGTTACACGGCGGGCCGCCAGACTACTGATACCAAATCCGTGCCGTAAACTCTCGTAAGGATATCCAAAAACTGGATAAACCCCGTCCTCCTTGTAACATAAGAACTTCAGGAAGAGTCTTTGAATGCGTTCTACACGATCTATATGAATGTTATAATAAGGACACCAAATTAAAGAACAATATTCCAGTTTTGATCTAACAATAGACTAAAATAATAGTTTTTTAACATGAGTGGAAGAAAAATCAATCATATTACGAATTACAAAATCCAACATTCTAAATCCATCACAAGTAATATTTTGAATATGAGGTGTAAAGGATAATTTGCTATCAAATGTTACCCCAAGGTCACAAAATGTAAGTGATCTGGAAACAACAACATCATCTAATTTATAATGGTATTCCATGGCGCTATTTTTAAGTGTAAAAGTGAGAACATTACATTTTTTTTACATTCAGATCTAACTTATTTGCAGAACACCACGCATTCAAACTATTAAGAGAATTCTGCAGATCAATACAATCATTAAAGCAGTCAATTCTATTATATATTTTCATGTCATCTGCATACAAAAGACACTTGACATTTATATCCGCAACTATATCATTTATAAAAATGTTAAAAAGCAATAGCCCAAGGACAGAACCCTGTGGCACCCCCGATGGTGGTGATGAACTGAAGCGACTGTTGACCATAAAATTCCACATGTTGTTGATGATTTTCAAGGTGAGATTTAAAAAAGGTTAGCAAATTATGGGAAAAACCAATATTATTCAATTTAGATAATAAGAGTGTATGATTTAACCTGTCAAAAGCTTTGCTGAAATCGGTATATATAACATCTACCTGGGATTTCTGGTCAAATGCAGTAGCAATAAACTCCGTTAAACAGAATAAATTAGTCGATGTTGACCTGCCTTTAAAAAAACCATGCTGAAATTTAGTAAATCTATTCTTAACATAGGCAAACGTGGGTTCATATAATACCATCTCAAATACTTTTGAAAAATTGTTTATAATGGTAATGGGTCTGTAATTTTCGATAACACTATTAGAACCCTTTTTATGGTTTGGAATAACCTTCGACACTTTTAAAACGTTAGGAGCAAATCGACAAATTATATAAATAAAATAAGGGAGGAGCAAAAACACTAGCACAATCACGTAACAAAAAAGCAGGAATTTTATCAGGTCCCGCGGTAAATTTCGGTTTAAGCTTGTGTAAGCAATGTAAAACTTCGTTTTCAGTGAAGGAATTAATCTGAAATAATTCATTAGTGTTATCCATTGGGTAAAATATGTCATCAGCCTCAGGTGTCATATACGAATCTCTAAAATACTGAGCAAATGTAGTTACTATGGGCTGATTTCCTTCACAAATACAATCCTTGTACATCATTGAAATAGGTGAAATGCTACTATTGCTTTTAAATTTCACAAATAATATAAAATTCTTATAATCGCGCCATGCTTTGTGTTTCAATTTAATAGTTCTAATTATATTAGTATCAAACCAAGGCGGGTAACGTTAACCCTTTGCCGTAACTTTAGGAACAATTCGATCAACTACAGAAAACAATAAGCGATTTCCTTCACAAATACAATCCTTGTACGTCATTGAAATAGGTCAAATGCTACTATTCCTTTTAAATTTCACAAATTGCCAAAATTTGTTGGGATCAGTTTTTATGATTTTTTTCAGTATGGATGCAATAATTCTTATAAGCAATGTCGATATTAAGTTTTAAGGCTGATCTTAACAGTTTAAATTCGGCCAACGCTAGGGGATCATTTAAATTCTTATAATAGCGCCATGCTTTGTGTTTCAATTTAATAGTTTTAATTATATTAGTATCAAACCAAGGCGGGTAACGTTTACCCTTGACCGTAATTTTAGGAACAATTCGATCAACTACAGAAAACAATAAGCGATAAAAACAATCAAAAGCAATGTTTATGTCAGAAATTGCAGTAACAGCTGACCAATCAACTAACTCCAAGGTCCACTAAATTAGCCTTAAGAAAGTTGTAAAAGCCAAAGTTAACACAATTTTTATTAGAGATCTTTTCGGTACTTCAATTAAAATAAGAAGGGATGGGTGATGATCGTCTTCTTTAATTATATTTTGTGTATACTTAGGAAATATTTTCCCCCATGTTCACTCGATAGAACATATTTTATACCTGATCTGTCATAGAATTTTGTAAAATCGTACCTTGTAATATAAGAGCGAAATTCACCCAACAACTCACGAGTAGAAACTTCGAAGTACATCAATTACCTAAAAAAATGTTCACAAGAGTTGAGAAACATATTTCCTACTCAATATTCTTAAACTTTTTCAGAATATTTGCTATTCTGGGTCACAGCTCGATGAATTTTCATATCT
The DNA here is from genome assembly GCA_037114965.1 of Monochamus alternatus. NCBI lineage: Eukaryota > Metazoa > Arthropoda > Insecta > Coleoptera > Cerambycidae > Monochamus > Monochamus alternatus. Next base: position 2,388,736 of record CM073426.1, on the reverse strand, counting down.
AGTCATCCATACTATTCGAATACTGAAGAATGTGTTCGATTAAGTGACCCTCTTGAGAAAGGATGCAGCTAGGCTTTAATAGCTTCCCATTGTAACTGGGACCGATTGAATTCAGGATCAATCCGTCGATGTTGTGATAAAGCTGGCCGATGACTAGGGACCTCGTCCTTCTGATATAGAGATCAGATTCATGTCACGGGAGTTAAATCTGTTATCTACAGGGTGGTCGATAATAAATGAACAGCGTAGCTGTACATTGTAGATGTCATAATAATAGGAATTAATTAAACATGCCTTGTCTTTTTTATACATTTTTAATTAAGTATCAATAATATTTTATGATATTAGAAAGGTTTTTTTAAGATAATATAAATCAAATCTCCTACAATTCCTATCAATGAAGTCATATGTATGCTCTCTGTTACCAAACATCTAGGTATGCTAATGAATAATTGCACAGATAAAGCTTTATTCCATAATTATCTAAAATAAAAATTAATCTAGCTAAATTTACTAACCTGATTTAATGAAAACATTCTATAAATATCTAAGTTCAGTTTTGAAACTATGGGAACTCGAAAATTCAACCACAGTAGATGAGATCTGACCTATTTCTGCATTTTTAGGATTGCTTCTTCAGGTGGCCTCCTTTAAGTTGATTCAAATATCGAACTATAAAGATTATTATACCAATAAATTAATATTACTCGAAGTTAAATATCGGCAATGTCAAAAGTGACTTTAACCTGCCACTCAATTTTAAATTAAACATGACTTACTTATTTAATCAACAAAAGGTTTACAATATTGTGTGAAACTAACTCTGCTTAATGTTTAATTTAACATTGATTGGAAGGTTAAAGTCACTTTTGACATTGTCGATATTTAACTTCAAATAATTTCAATTTATTGGTATAATAATTTTTAGTTAGATATTTGACTCAACTTAAAGGAGGCCACCTGAAGAAGCAATCCTAAAAATGCAGAAATAGCTCAGATCTCATTTATTGTGGTTGAATTTTCGAGTTCCCACAGTTTCAAATGTGAACTTAAATATTTATAGAATGTTTTTATTAAACCAGGATAGTAAATTTAGCTAGATTAATTTTTATTTTAGATAATTATTGAATAGAGCTTTGTCTGTGGAATTGTTCATTAGCATACCTAGACGTTTGGTATCAGAGAACATACATATGACTTCATTGGTAGGAATTGTAGGAGATTTGATATATATTAGCTTAAAATATCTCTCTAATACAGTAAAAAAAGCATATAATAACGTTTCAAATTTAATTTTCTAGTAAACATCATTGTCAAATAAAACATATAAGAGTGGTCCAAGGACCGATACTTGCGGAACTCCTAATGCAGCAACAATATCAGCAGTATTATAACTACAATAACAAACATTAAAATGAGATTGATAAATAAGTCATGAAAAATTGTAGTTAGTTATTGAATCAAAACAAGACAATTTATGAAGTAATAACCCACAATCAAGCGTATTAAACGCTTACGACAAATCTGTATAGATTACATCTACCTGACCACTGTGATTCAGATTATCTGCAATAAAATCTGTTATACCTTGCCAAATTTGTTGACGTGGACCGTCTTGAAATAAAGTTAAAAGCTATGTAAGAAATACTATTTAAAAAAAAAATGTGTTGTTTAAAGTTAAATAATTAGCAACATTTATATACGTAGACATATTTTTAGTTCTAAATATATAAGAACAATGTTAAGTATTTTAGTGTCTCTTTATCATCGACATTTCATTCATACTATACAAATCGGCTTGCCTATCACGACGCGAACAACACGTAACCTGTTACTATCCCATTCAAACTTAATGTAGATTTTCAGAACCATTAAACCCATTTTATGCTATTCAAGTGCAGGGAGACGTTACCAACATTTTTATTCTCACATACACGTGTAGAACTTTTAGGTTTTTTGGTTTTATATATACTTTGCCCTGGTGGTGTTCACTATAAATACGTTATGGCAATACGTGCTGATTTCTTCAACGGTTAGGAAATATTCTACCGAAAGAAATTATTTTCGAATATTGTACAGTGTTGCCCAGATTTACGAAAAAAAAACGTTTTAGTTGTCTTGGCAAATCATGCTTTCTTAAGTCAACTGACTTTGGTTTTCTTTTTTCTAAGAAGTTTATTTAACGAAATTATTTCAAAATTCAAAAGATGCTTGAGTATAGAGTTGGTCAAGAAATATCGTAACAATAATCGTATTTCGTAAATAGACACCGTGATTTTTAATTATTTTACTTTAAGCCGACAAAAGTTATAGAAAAATAATTTACATAACTTTCAATATCAGAGAGGAAGAGAGAGCGAGAGAGAGACTCTATTTTTTTCTGAGTGAACCAAAACAATGCTATTTGTTTCTCTTTGAAAAACTTCAATGCACTATCGTAAATACATAAAATGAATAATCCTTACGTAAAATAATGCATTCTTTCTTCGGCACGTACTAGGAAAAATCATGGAATTCCTCCATTGCATCACCTAATGCCGCTACTGATTCCATTTTGAGCGACTGCTCGAACAGAAATGTCACATTTTAATTAACTTTCGTTCCAACCCACTGCTTTACTCCAGTTTGTGTTAAATTAAGCAGTCCATTTCAGTTAGCAGCTTTTGAGCTGTACAATATAATTGTGGAGAAAATCAATGTCAATAGGCGAGCGATACCAGGTTTTACGCGATTTCACGACCCATTTGGGCGGATGCATCCGTTTGAGAGGAAATTCGATGCCATTTTCATTAAATTATAATACTCATGGGTTCAAATGTAGAGTTAGTGAATATTAGTGTTCTATTTTCATTCTAAATATCGCAGTTGTCATAACTAAGTGTAACAATAAAATAGGTCATCATATTAACTGCGCATTTTTGGCGGCAAAATATAACTACTTTAACACTATACCAACAGGGTATAGTGTTAAAGTTGAACTTTTAAAATTATTTTTTCACTTACAATTTCACAAGAAGTTTGTATTTTATCGGGTAAATTTGGGTTGTTTAATGAGAAATTGTTGCCTAGCAATTAGACGAGAAACATTGTCGACTATTAACAACGCGACACCGAAGGTGGAGCGCCTTTAGGATGATAGTATTTCGAGTCAAATTGCTAAAGGAAACAGCTTAGAAATTACACAACACAAATTTACCCGGTATTAAAACATATATCGAGTGTAATTCGGCAGAACAATTTAATAAATAATAAATTTAGAAACATATTTACGAAACACTTTATTTACGAAACACTAAAAATAAATATATTTTTATTTGACCGTACAATTATTAAACACGCAGTTATTGACATTCATACGAGGAATACTAAGAGGAGTAGATGATGAAGTTTGTTTTTTTTTCAAACGAATCGATTGAATAATGCTCGAATGATACTCTTAGTCAACTTGTAACTATAGTTTTATTGATAATTGCTGTGTCCTAGAGCTTGTTCTTCAATTCCGCTTTTTTTGACATTTTGACATTTTTGACATCTATACCAATGCGTTGTGCTGAGCATTTAGTTCATTTGGAAATATGGTTAATTCTAATTGACACATTTTTATAACAACCTTTAGAATTTTTGTTTTTCCAAAAGGGATTTGGCGTGAGAAATACTCTGTCCAATGTTATAAGTGCCTCACTTTCCCATCAACTTTTTAAGTAAGCGTACTGGACAAATCCCAGCTAACAATTTCCTGTTCTATAAAAATCGTAAGAACGTTTCCAGAGCAAATTTTATAGAGCAATGTTTGTTCTAAGAACATTTTCAAAACGTTCTTACAACATTTATACCATAAAATTGGGCACCGTTCTATAGAACCTTTTAGTTAAGCGGTTATGTAAGGTTTGCAGGAAATACTTATAGAATTGTTGAATAAACGTTTTCACAGGTCTTAAAGATTTTTTATAACACAGTTACAAAGCAATCCCATAAAAATTCTATAACACTTCGTTATACAATTTTTGTGTTGCATGGTGTTCTATTTAGAGAACTTTAAAATCGCTTAATTGTATCTTCTAAAAACAAAATGTTTCTGTAACGCACATGTTAGAAATAATATGGAAGGGCCAATAAGAACCAATAAGATGGACCTAATCAGCCTGCATAGGAGTACTCACATTACGAATTGCTTAGTTGGTTTGTCCGTCAGGGAGCAGTATATTTTAATGCGGAAAAAGTTTTATCATGAAATATGTAGTACATAATGGTAATTTTTTGACGCGCCCTCAGTTAACCTTATATTTCCTACGCTGTTGGAAATTTAATAAAAAAAAATGTTTTCTATATTGATGAATTTAGCAACCAACTGTATATAAAATTGTCAGAAAGTAAGTATATCCATATTATTTTTATCATTTCACCTATTTATATTGTATATATATTTAATTAAGTTTTTTTTTCTTTCTTCACAATATGGCGACAGAAAGGAAGGCATTATCTTGTACTTCCAATGGATTCTCACTAATATGACATTTTTGTGTCGATTGCAATGATTATGGAGCAAATATGCTTAGCAAGCAACTACTATAACAGATCTATGCTACTTAATATCTACAGTGTTGTCATATTTTATTGTGGTATTTCAATCTTATTTAATAAATCTAATTAAATTCTTTAACTTCAACATCTAGAAGTGTAAATGGATAAGGTTTGGAATGGTTTAAATTAAATATGTTACGAAATTTCTATAAGAAAATCAATTTCTATTAGCAATCAAATAAATCTTATCTATTGTAATGAAATTTTCTTTCTGCAAGCAGATCATAATTTTTACAAGTCACGATTATGTTATACAAATTTCCCCATTATACTTTGATCAAAATATTTCGTACTTTTACAGGAGGTCTCGTCAGATGGGGGTATGGGAAACCTACATACAAAAAATGATAATTCTATAGCGTTTCTTTATGGAACAAAAAAGCTTTTGTTACTTATTTACTCTATAATGATTTTATAACAACTGTATTATTATTCTCTATAACTGCTTTAAAGAGCTTTTTCTCTTAAATTCGATAGCAGCTTCCATATTTGTAATTTGTTTTTCGCAGCAGAATTGTAACTTAACAACGCCTTATACAATAGTTCTATAATTAAACTATAAGCGACATTATGTAAAGAAATTTGTAAGAAAGAAAAAATATTCTCAAACAATAACGACCAGTACGAATTTTCGATACTCTGGATAAAATACATTGAAGGGAATCGGGGCGGTAATTGATTGCAGCTTACAAAGCCTTTAGTTTTAATCTGTTTTCGCCACTTTTCACAAAAACCTACGTGACTGGGTAGAATCGCGTAATTTTAAGAAGTAATTTTAAAATCTGGCGGTTTCTCAAATTACAATGATGAGGGTTACTTTTGGAAGTAATTAATTGCTGCGTTATCTCACCGAAGAAAAAACCGTGGGATTTCGTCGAGGGCAAACTGGCGACGTATTTTTAATTCTCTTCTTGGATTTCGCTCTGCCTTAATTAAATCGGAGTTGCTTCGAAGAGTATTGGCTTCAGTTTTTCCCCTTTTTCTTTACATATTATTTGTTGCTTTGTAAGAGCGCAAGTTAAAACGGTTCCTGGAGTTAAATATTTTAAGGATTAAATAAAAAAGCAGATTTTTTCCGAATGCATGACATTTCCCAAAATTTTATAGTGTGACATTAGTGTTCAAATTATTGGCTCACTTATTTTCCTATTTCCTATTATTTTTTCTGCACAGAACAGTTTGAAAATAGCATATTTTTATTTTGAAAGAAGAAAAGTATATAATTAACATAAGACAATTTGTAATAAATGTTGTGGACTGAACAATAATCCAACAAATCGCTTTTGATTGTGTAGATGTAGTGGAAGTTTTTTGTATTTATTAGTAATTTTGTTAACTTTATTGAGATCGTTTGATATTTAGTTATAAAAAGTGTACAAAAATGAATAACATAGCAAGAATATTAACATAAAATTTCGGAAAATGTGCTCCTCTAACTGTACTTCTGATATTTTCATGCATAAATTTCCCGCAGACCGGAAACTATGTAAGTAATGGAAATTGAAAATCGATAATAAGATACATGACAAATATTTGGCAAATGTTTCCTATATAGAATTTTGTACAATTTTTTCAATTTTAGTATAAAAAATGTACCTAAATATTTTCGTGTTGCTCAAGATATTGTTTAACCTATTTTAAATACGCCAACTGAAAACAATGAAGTTGATAGATGACTTGTCACTGGAAAATAGGCGAGACTTCATCTATGTGAAGTCCATATCCATATCCATAAAAATTTATTAAGTAAGTTTTTTCCATCTTTTAAAATAAAAAAGTTAGACAGCCTTAAAGTTTGGGCACTTTACAGGTTTTTTTTTGTTATTACTCATAAAATTGACCATGGATCTCAAATTTATTTTTACGAGCATAAAGGCCTCCAAAAATGCAACAAAAAACATTTAAAGATTTTTTATGTGTCTCGCATATTAAACGAGATACATGGGAGTGGTCCTCTTATGTGAGACAGCCTGTATATATACAATACAAATATTTGTATGTATGCAAATATTTGTATTTCTCAATGAAATTTACAAATATTGAACATTAAGGTAAGCTTCGCCACATCGTCACGAATTTGCTCTTGCTTTATGTTGCATTAATTTTGGGACATCCTGTACGAGCTGTATCTGTCATAAGTATCAAGTCAAATTACCAGAGAAGAAAGGCATCACTTAATTCTTCTTCCAGTCTACTTCAAAAGAAAAAGTCCAAAGGGTTTAAGTCAGGCCTACCATCACTATTTAAGATATTTGAGTACAAAAAAATAAACTCTTTTATAATATTTCTTTCATGCGTGTAAACTTTTGTATCAATAAATTGCTAATAATATTGATATATGATAGGATCCCATCCAATTCCTGTCTAGTTTTTTTATTGTCAAATTAGATAAAAAACTCAATAGACATCGAAAAGTCTGCCAGGGAAATATTAGATTATATTTTCACCCCAATTTGTGTCATGGATCAAAGTTATGTATTTATCAAATCACTTTTTATTGATGACTTAGACTTGTAAGTCTGTGTCAGCCATTTAGCGCCTGAAAGAAATTGGAAGAGCTTGAGTGAAAAACCGAGACGATTTATTTTCTCTCTTAACAGGCTGCTTAGGTATATACTAACGAAAAATGACGTGTCAAATTGTGTATTATAAAGGATGGTGTGTTGTTTCTGCCGTGAACTTGATCGGATCATGTTTACAGTCGGGTAAACTAGGTTGTTCTAATTCTTTCCAGCTTGTTTTCTATTATAAATTTCAAGGTTGTTAGTTTCGTTTTGGTAGAATTCAGAAGTCATTCCATATACAGGGCGTTCCTGAAGTAGAGTTAAAAAATCCAGGGGCGTATCTATGGTCAAAAATAAGTTTTATGTTTTTCTTTAGTTTGATTGGGTTTTTCCCACACTTCTGAAAAAATAGAGATAAATTAAATAAGCCGTTGCGCCAAACGGATCAGTCAAGGGTTATTTTTGAAACTAAGTTTGCCTAATCAAAAAATCTCACACTGAAAAAAGCAGATAAGTAAAAAATAACAAAAATCACATCACTATCGCGCACTTCCGTATTTTTGACGTTTCGAAAATTTCTCTGGTTTTGTTCCCAAAATAGTAAATGTATTGAAAGTATGTCAAATTTGACAGATTAAAATTTGTTTAGTAAATATACTTCTTCTTGATACAACTAACTGTAGCCAACAATGATCAATGTTTACTGAACAGTTTGATACACACTTATCTCCGTTCAACAAAATAATCGCGGTCTCTTTCAATTTTCTTTTTGTTGCGTTATCTTCCTTCTCTAAAATTTTTGCTTAACCCCATTGAATCAAATGACCGTTTTCCCAAGCGTGTTCGCAAATTTTGGATTTTTCAAATTCCCGTCTTTTTATATAATGTTTATGTTCCTCAACTCTAACATTCATAGGCCGAGACGTTTCTCCAACATAATGTTTATTGTATTCACAAGGTATACTGTAGATGCAATTTTTTGCATTTTATATATCATTTTTTGCACGCGTTTTAGACAAAAATGATCGTATTAGTTGTCTGAAAAGCTATTCGAATATCAAATTTATTACCGATTCTTCTTAACCTTCTGATTCTGATAATATAGAAATGTAAGGGATTTTTATTGTATGATTAGTTTCTTTTATTTGTCTTAAAGTGTTCGTTTTATTTGTAATATTTTTGAACGTTCTATCAACAAATTTTGGAGTTTATTCATTATTTATTAAAACATTTTAAATACATTTGAGTTCGTTATTAAAAATATTATTGTTTGCTGAAATTAATTTTGCTCTATCATATAAACATTTAACAACACCTTTCTTAATATCAATGTAATGGTTAGATTTAAAATTTAAATATCTATTGGTGTGAGTTTGTTTTCTATAAACACTTGTTTCTACATAATTTTCGTGTTTTTTAATTAAAACATCTAAAAATGGTAGCATATTATTATTTTCTATTTCCAAAGTGAATTTTATTGTTGTTCTTTATTGTTAATATCATCTAAAAAATCATTTAATTCTGTAACAGTAAAAGGCCAAATTGCAAAAATGTCATCTGCATATCTCCACCTGGTAGTTGTTTTTTTATTTATATTTTGAATATAATTTTCTGCAAAAAAATCTATAAAAATATTACTTACAATTGATGATAATGATAAGCCCATTGCCATTCCGAAATTTTGTTGATAAAATTCATTGTTTAATTTAAAATATGTTGTCTTTATACATAGGCTTAGTAATTCCATTATACATGCTACGATTAATTTTGTTCTGTTTGCCAAATTGGTATCATTTTCTAGTTTATTTTTAATGGTATTCAGTGTTTTCTCCACTGGTACGTTAGTAAATAAACTAACTACCTCAAAACTCACCATTAAATGATTATTATTAAAATTATTTGAGGAAGAAACCTTTTCTAAAAAATAAGTTTTTTGTTCACGTAAACAAGACCCACATCAAATTTGGTTCAATTATCTCTAAATTTTTAGAAACTAAAAATTAACAAGTTTTAAAAAATTTTCGTATGAAACTACATGTTTATACAGGGTGTATCAGGTTTAAATACAGAGAGATACAGGTCAAAAGAGATAAATTTTTTTTCCTGTAGCATTTTACCTTATAATGCTTAGGTTTTGACATACAGAGGATTTATATTAACTTTTTTATAGTTTCCGTAGCATTTTTTTTTGCCTCATATATATAGGTACACATGAAAATGTGGGAAATCTCTCGAGTGCAAATAGAACAAGAAAAATTAGGATGACAAGTTCCTATAAATTTTTCTCCTACAGATCCTCCCTACGAAGATATGTGTACCTGAAGGACGCCGCTGAAAATCGGTTTGTTTGCATTCTTTATAAAAAAATACAATTTTAATTATGAAATTATTTAAACATCAATATCACGGCACACGCTAAAAGATAACCCATTACATGGTTATATCAATGCAAGAAAAATCAGGAAAAAATACTGAAAAATATACAGGGTGTTCCAAATAAAAAAATAAGTTAATATCAATATTTCAGTAGTGCGATGCTCGATTCTCTATTTTTTTATGAAATAAATTTAAATCTTTGTGAAAAACTTTAATTTTTCGTTATCTCCTAAAATAACAAAGTTACAGTCGAATGTAACGTGTATTGAGCGAAACCGCCCCACTAATTTCTAACCCAATTAAATAGAGCATAAAATAAATCATAGAGCAGAGAGCTTATGGAAATCAGTTTCAAAACAGCCGGAATATAGGAATTTATGCAGTCGAATTCGCAGCATATGCACAGAGCGAACAACAGCTATACAGTGCTTTCGAAAAGTAAAGAATAAATTCATTATTTTTGAAATTGAGAAGTTTTCGAAAAAATACCCTGGCATGTCGATTTTGTTTTTAAAAAAGGCACTTTCATCGTTGTTGGAGATATGACGTCATTGGATTTTTTTTTAAATAGAAACCCCCAATTTTGACCGTGCCATTTTAAAGAGCGTGTCATTCTACATACATACATCATGAAAAATTATGGTGTTACATAACAAAAATTTCAAGAAAATAATTTTTGAAAATTTTAAAATTTAATTTTCAAAATACTGTGCATTATGCAACACCTGTCCGTGCTTATTTAGATGAGCTGTTCCCGAATCGTTGGATAGGGAGAAGGAGGCCGATTGAATGGCCAGCCAGATCGCCTGATTTGACACCCCTAGATTATTTCTTGTGGGGATACTCAAAAAGCAAAGTATACGTTACTAGACCGATTAATTCAGAAGATTTAAATTCAATAAACACTTCAAACGCACTGCTTTTGCCAAATAAAAGATAAGAACTAAAGAAATAACTCAAAAAAAAACAAAAAACAAACTATTTAATAAAGTACGATTTCAAGTTTTTATCTGACAGCAATAAAAAGCATTCTCGGTCGCTAAGGTTACTATCAGACAATCATGATTTTGGACGATGCGTATAATAATAATAATATCTCTACCCCTCATTCTAATCACAGGGATTAGCCCAGAAGTCGGAGACTTGTGCGGGAGAGGGGGCGGCATATTATTATTAAGCAGGCCGCATTTGCGCCCAGGAACGACTTACGTTGGTAGGCCTTAACCACTATTCAGTGCAGGAATGAGGGAAACCTGGAAAACCTCATTAATTAGGGGGGTAGTCAAATATCAACCGGTATCAATCTCTCACATTGACCCAAGCTAACATTCTTCCACCCTACCATACCCGCAGAGAGGGCGCCAAACCTCTCCACGAATATAGCTTATATACGGTCTACCGGCAGCTGGGCTCGAACCAACACCGATCTAGTCACCTCGATTCAAGTACTGACGCCTTAAACCGCGCGACCACTGACCGACCGTATGTAGAATGATACGCTCTTTCAAATGGCATGGTTAAAATTGGGGGTTGCTATTTAAAAAAATTGTCGATGACGTCATATCTCAAGCAACGATGACGTCACAAATGTGGGTCATATGTAAAAAAGTGCCTAATTTTAAAAACAAAATCGACGTGCCAGGGGATTTTTTTGAAAACTTCTCAATTTGAAGATAATGAATTTGTTCATTACTTTTCGAAAGCACTGTATATTATATGGTGGTTCCAAAATATGATTAGAAAACAAGGAGTGAAAAATTCATGCTATAGTACTTTTAAATAAATATATTCAATTTTCAATAAAAAATAAAATTTAATTTCGCAGGAAAACAAATTAATTATTGCATTTATGTCTGGCGTATTTTAAAAAATTGCTACAGTTTCGATTATTTAATTTATAAGTATAACTTATAATACGTTATTCAATTTAATATTTCATACTCTTTGCCATAAAAGAGGCTTTGCTTAAGTAATGCAAATGTAATCTACGACCCGAAATAGAATATTTTGTTGTACAGAATCAGGTATAAATACAGAAAATATGTTATGACTGGCGCATTCACCAAATTTTTAAAAATTGCTACAGTTTCGATTATTTCATTTATAAATATAACTTATAATAAGTTATTCAATTCAAAATACTATCTCAAGTAGATTCTGTACTTATTTTTTTCAATTGTACTTCTTTTTATTTATTTATTTCTAAATACTTTATTTATCGTCAAATTTGAGATTTTGAATTGATTCAGCCCCGACATGTGTGGGAACTAAATCATTTAACTGCTTCACCCAATCGAGATCATAAAAGACCAATAGAACGGGTTCACTAAGCGCATTTCCCGACAACAACGTATTTGAACTCTCCGATCTGCCAATACCGGAAATAATGCACCGATTTCCAGCGTCTCCTCTGTAAACATCGACCGACCGAACGAGTTGGTTGTGCAAACGGATGAGAGGGGTTGCGGTTTTACCAGACACGACGATTAAACTATAGAAAGGTTCACGTTTTACAATGATAAATCTCCATAACTCATGTGACGCTTAAGGGTTGGATAGTTTCGAATAGTTTGCGTCTGGATGTGTCCTTGTCAACGATTGTTTTCTTTGTCTGCCGGAAAGTTGCTGCGTGGAAATGGATTTGAATAGTTTAGGGAGAATTTATGACTGTAAGCGTTGGAAATGTGTGTCGCAGGGTCACGGTGGTTTTGCTTTGATACACACTGAAAAAAAGGCTAGCAACTTTACAAATATACTTTGTAAGAATATCCTTATAATTGCCTTAAAATAATTTTAAAAATAATGATGATATTACACTGACACTTGTAATTTTACAAGAAAACTGTTAAACTACAATAAAACCGTAAACTTCCTATGTAATTGTAATATAATGTGTACATTTATAGAATATATTGTAATACATTTACAATTAGCAATGTGAAATCCATTTTTACATTGTAAAATTACTGAACAAACCAAATTTACTATATGACTGTAAAAATATGCCTAATGTGTGTGTGAAGGTACTACTAATTTTAAAACACATTACCACTAACCGTTGAGAGCGTTGGGTGGTGACGCCTTCATTATTTCTTGCTTTATTTCGATGAATGCAGCTTGTACCTAGGACCTAGGTACTTACATAATTAATTTAGTGAGTAGTGACTAGCAATATAATCATATCTAGAGTGACAAGTGAGTTTTCAGTACTATAAATAGTTTTGTCTAGTGCTGGTTGTAACAACCTAAATGAGATTAAGAAGTAAGTTATACATAATTATTGAAGCAAAGAAACATTGGTATCCTTACATCTGCAAAAATCGGGTACCCCACTGTTGATTTGTTCATCTTTATACATATTTGAGGAACAGAGGCTTCTGGAGGATTAGCATGATTTAAGTTCTGGGTAACTACTTATCTATGCACATTTATATAATTAATATTACTATGTAATAGTATAAGACCATCGTAGATCTCGTTTGAATATTACAAAATGTTAACTTTAGTTCTATAAATATATTTTTACATTGTTATATATGTTTTTTATAACGTTAAGTGTTCTGTTCTGTACAAATAACCAAATTTTAATAAACGATTGCTGTAAAACCATAATATTTTATTACTTCAGTACCTGTATATACATGTATTTCTAAGGTAAAACAAATAAGCACAGGGCAGTTAATATATTGAAGATATAATAAAATTGGAACTACTAATTAGCTAACTGAGCCGTAATCAGAGTACAATATAGCTATTTATATAATCAGTTAGGAAAAGTACGGTTTTGTGTAACAAATGTTTATCACACAATTTGTCCAAAAATTTTAATTGTAAATTTAAAAAGGATTATTCTGCTGATTTTAAGGTACATTGGGACTATAATAGAAATAACTATTATTTTCAATCTCAAGGAGTCATAAATTTAATTTTTTTTGTATATAAATCAGAAAAGCATATAGAAAACGAATCTTTTGCTTCAGAAATGTTTGACCTCACTGGAGATAGCATATCAAAAATTCAGTATTACTATCACGGGTGTTTGTTAACATTAGAAGCAATTGACATTCATGTTAAGTAGGTTACTTAATATGAGTACATTTTTCTTTTGAAATAACATTCTGATGCAGTGATGCTATTGAGAAACTCACGGAAAAGCCTGATATGTTATTTAAGGTAAGTAACAATCGTTAATTCCTTAGGATATTTAAATATTTGTCATGTAGGCATATTAAACTATTAGGTATAAATGAATTACTATTCAGATTTTTTTTAGGTATCTGTGTCAAAACACTGTTAGTGAATTCGAATGTTGTAAACAAGATGTCTTTAAAGTAAGTTTTTCTAAAATTGACTACGGGTTAGGTCAGTTTCGACACTTTTAGGAGGTTTCTTTTATTCTCCGAAAAGATAGTCCAAATGTCACGGAAATATTTTTTTAGAAAATTTTCATAACGAAAATTTCATTTCGATATCTTGATTAGTTTTGATATAGATTTTTTTTAAATTTTAGGCCTTTCTATTTTGCGCCATATTACATATGTATGATGTTTCATTAAAAAATATATTTGTTTGTTATAGTAACGGAAAACTAAAAGTTAGAAAAAAATATTCCTCAAGCCACTAGATACTATACATAGAAAAAAAAATGTCTTTATGATGTATAAATATTAATATAATAAGAAAAGAAGAAAAGTAGAAAAGTTACCATAGAAAACGACTAAGATTTAAAAACATCATGTAGATCTCTTAAACAAATCAAAATATCGAAATGTGATTCTCTCTATTCAACTTTTCTCAAAAATTAAGCTCCAAATATCTTGGCTACTTTTTTCTGTCTTTTCGGAAAATAGAAGAAATCTTCTATACCTAAATGCTAAAATTGGACCATCCTGTACGATAAATAAAAAAATACATTGTAGTCATAATATAAAATGTATTATTACAATGTAATTATACAACTGCCTGTAAAGTTACTGTGCAATTTTACAAGTAATTGTGCAAGTTACATTGTAAAAATACTTTTTGTATTGTAAAATCACAAAGTAATATTACAATTGCAACACCTAAACTTACACCGCAAAATAAATTTACAACGTTATTTTACATTTTATTTGTAAAATCATAATCGATAAGAAAATTACAGCAATAATGTGTGGTAAATAAATTGCCATCTATTTTTACTGTAATTATCTTTTACAGTGCACATCGCTGCTAATTTGTTGGCCTGAGATACAACTATGATGAAGGAAGGGTTAAAAGTTGTTACACAGGGTGTTTCTGAAAACACAAACGTGGGAAGAGGGTTAAGGGGTTATTTTATCCTCATACTTTTTTCTGATGTTCGCCTATGGACAAATATATAACGTCAATATACAGTGCTTTCGAAAGGTAACGAATAAATTCATTATTTTTGAAATTGAGAAGTTTTCGAAAAAACCCTGGCACGTCGATTTTGTTTTTAAAAAAGGCACTTTTGGACATACGACCCACTTTTGTGACGTGATCGTTGTACGAGATATGACGTCATCGACAATTTTTTTAAATAGCAGCCCCCAATTTTGACCATGCCATTTGAAAGAGCGTATCATTCTACATATGCATCGTCCAAAATCATGGTTGCCTGACAGTAATCTTAGCGACCGATAATGTTTTTTATTGCTGTCAGATAAAAACTTGAAATCGTACTTTATTAAATAGTTTTTTTTGTTTTTTTGAGTTATTTCTTTAGTTCTCATCTTTTGTTTGGCAAATGCAGTGGGTTTGAAGTGTTTATTGAGTAGTAACTTTGTCATTTTATAAAAAAAAATGGTTAAGTTAACTGAACGAGAACGAATGGAAATTCTTTGCATGATCGGATTTAGACACAGGATGCGCACCCAAAAAGAAGTAGTTGAATTGTTCAATGAAACTCATATTGATCGACATCCCATTAGCCAAAGCATGGTAAGCAATATTGAGTTTAAATATCGTAACTTTGGACATGTTTGTGATCTTCCTAAATCTGGCCGACCGTCAAAATCAGTAGATGATGAACTTGATGTTTTGTTGGAACACAATATATTATTTTTATACAAATATTTATTAAGGGAAAACAGGGATTTAAGAAACATATTGGTCATTACACAGAACAGAAGATTTATACTAAAATTTAATTGAAAACTGTAATTTTAACATTTTAATCGCTTCAAAATCTCCACCTGGCCTCTTAATGAAGTAAAGTTTTTCATATAGCAATTTCTAAAAAAAGGTTAAACACTATATTTGGAATTTTAATTCAATGCACTAATCTGCCATATAAGAGATTTACTCTTAAAACACGAAGTTTAGCATATCTTCAGCAGGAAGAAGATGTTGAAGTCGAGATATCTATATATATAAAATTCTCGTGTCACAGTGTTAGTCGCCATATTTCTCGGAAACGGCTTGACCGATTTTTATGAAATTTTATATGTATATTAGGTAGGTCTGAGAATCGGCCGTAAACTATTTTTCATACCCCTAAGTGATAAAGGTGGTTCTTCGCAAACATTTTTTTTTATTTTTTGGACATTTTTTATTTTTATTTTTTTATGATGTGGCATTAAAAAATACATACAACCCTTAATTTTCACCCTTCTATGACAAACCCCTATTTTTTAATAGCCATGTTAGTAATTTAATCATTTTTAACCCTGGTCGATAACTGATAGATTATCGCTAGATCAGTCATCCCCGCCAGGCGTCTACCGGTGTCACTTCTCACCCAGTAAACAGCGTGGAGTAGGGATGAGAAGAAAGTCAACTACCAAAATATTCACTAGAAAATTCATATGGCGTAACAACGTTTCCCGGGTCACCTAGTTCCTCTATAAATATAACAAAAAATTTCATTTTTATAAATTTTCTATGAAGTGCTAAATCTGTTAATAATGGGAATCATTGAACGAAATCAGCTATAATTGCAAACACTGCCCCTATTGAAAGAATATAAGGAAAATTACCAGTGGCGGAGGAGTGGGTATCATCGATCATTATTTGCCAAAATAAAATGTACACCCTGTATAATATTGCAAATAATATAGGTCATTATATGCGTCATTGTATTATCTCACTCTCACTTTTTGTCTCTTTACACTTTTTTGTATTCCAGACTTAAGAAACGCCCTGTATGTTTTTTCATTATCTTTCATTCTCACATTAAAATTGTATAATCTGTTACATATTTTAATATTATCCAGTGAAATAAGATATTTAATACACCTTGCCTAATGAAGGGTGCATGTAGTATAATCTTATTTATTTTAAAACTGCTTAAGGCTGATTCTATTTCACTTTGAAATTTCAATGAAGGGGTGTAATATCGGTGAAATAATTAATGCTCTGTCATCTGAGAAGACGGTAAAGCCAATTCCAGGAGAAGGGCTGCAATTTTAACGTTATCAGTGAAGAGGATAAAAATATCTGAGAGTTATCACGTCGGGAGATAAAACATAAAAAAAATGCTATAAATCTTGCGCCAATAAGTGTTTTATTTGAAACATGAGTAAAAACTAAGAACCCCCTGTTCTGTGATCACTTCTGTATTAGCCGTTTTGTACGTGATCGGCCTAGACAATACTTATATAGATTGTTTGCTCGATTTCTTCAGGATATGGTTAATGACCGACTGTTTTTCTTAATAACTTCCAGCATGCTAGTCACGTTGGAACTAGAGAAAAAACTCAGGGTGTAATAAATTTTAAAATACCTTAAAAACTTTCTTAAACCTATTCTATTCCTAATAGAAATATATTAATAATATATAAAAAATATTTATAATATATTTTTTATATATACAGTATATGTCAAAAGTATGGAATAAATTCAACAAAAACGAAACAATTATTTTTTGGGAAAAATCCTCGAACAGGTCGATATTTAATTTAAAAAAAACATATTTTAGCGTAAAATGCGATTTTCAAATGTCATTTGTTTTCAAGTAATGACGTCATCGATTTTTTTTAAATGGCAACACCTTATTTTTTTCCTTGATTTTGAAAGATCGTTTAATTCTCTATCAGACAGTACTAAAATTTTGCCCTCTTACATAGGAAAGTTTTCGAGTAAATGACGATTGAATGTTAGAAAACGTAAATTTTATCCATAAAAAAGTAACAATTCTGAGGTATGTAAAATAAGATACAATTGATTAAATTTTATACGTTCGAATTGCCATCCACCAACTTCTTGACAATGCGCAAGTCTGTGAAGAAATTCTTCTTGCACATTATGAATGATTTCTGGGGTAACTCTGCGTATTTCGTCCCGAATGCGATTTTGAAGTTCTTCTAAATTACATGGTTTATTAATGTACATTTTTGACTTCAAGTATCCCCATAAAAATAGTCAAGAGGTGTCAGATCTGGCGATCTTGCAGGCCATTCTATCGGCCATTCCGCGTCTGCCGATCCACCTCCCAGGAAAACAGTTGTCCAAAAAATCTCGTACAGGGCGCGCATAGTGCGGAGGTGCACCGTCTTGCTGAAACCATATGGTATCGTCAGGAATGTCAGGGTCATTATCGTTAGGAAAAATTACTGCAAGGGCTGGAACATGGTCATTTTCTAGAAACTCTAAATATCTTTGTCCTGTAAGGGTTCCTTCAAAGAAGAAAGGCCCTACTATTCTGTCGTCAACTATTCCAGCCCACACATTTAATTTCTGAGGGTGTATGTGCCTCTGCCATCCAATGAGGATTTTCCCGACTCCAATATCTGCAAGTTTGACGGTTTACTGTACCATTCAGACAAAATGTGGCCTCATCTGTAAATTTCTATTTCCTTGACATAAATCCATTAGAATTTCGCAAAAGTGTAAGCGGCGATCGGGATCATCTTCATTGAGTTCCTGCACAAGTTGAATTTTGTAGGGATATTTTTCCTTCCTCAAGATACGTAGTACTGTGCTCTGACTAGTGTCATTGTTTAATACAACCAATCGTGAAGAATTATTAGGATTATCCACCATACTTATCAAAATGTTCTGTTTCTGATTTTCATTAATGCTTGGACGTCCAGGTTTTGAAATATTTACAACATTGCCAGTTTCTCTAAATTTAGACTTTACCTTACTCACTGTTGATTGGCTGATAGGGCGATCTGGATATTTTTTATTAAATAAATCGCAAACTTCCTGCTGAGTTCTAGTCATATTCCCGCATCCGATAAGAATTAAAATTTCAATTCTTTGAGTAACAGTTAAATGTGCTACAATACTTTAAATTGAATAATAATTTCACTTACAATACTTATTAGAAAGTCGGTGTGACAATGACACTTTGCAAAGATTTTCACCTACGTGATCCATAAAAGAACTATGGAATTCGAAAAACTAAACTTGATAACGTTTTTGCTTTATTTTAATTGATTTACGTTTTCCAACATTCAATCGTCATTTACTCGAAAACTTTCCTATGTAAGAGGGCAAAATTTTAGTACTGTCTGATAGAGAATTAAACGATTTTTTAGAATCAAGGATGGTGTTGCCCTTTAAAAAAAAATCTATGACGTCATTACTCGAAAACAAATGACATTTGAAAATCGCATTTTACGCTAAAATATGTATTTTTTAAATTAAAAATCGACCTGTTCGAGGATTTTTCCCAAAAAATAATTGTTTCGTTTTTATTGAATTTATTCCATACTTGGTGCATACTGTATGCATGTCTATGTATGTGTATCCTGACCCTGTAGTAGACTTGTCTGTTGGATTTTTCCTCTAAATAAATAAATAAATAAATATATAGTACATATACTTGATGCGACGCAGGAATATCCATAAGTGATGGAAATACTGCGAACCTTAATGCGAACACCCATTTTCGCTGTGAAGTAACGCGACGAGGTTCTGTTAGGCAAGACGCATATTGAGACGCGTGTGTGGTGACACAGCACAGTACGTACTTTTGTAGCTTAAGGAAAGTAATGTGACAGCGCAAATTGATGCCACGACGTTGCACTCGCCTGTGACGCGCGGCGCAGTGGCAGTGGCACAGTTTTTCGCGCCGTACGCACCATGTGTTGATAATTTTGAGATTAGTTGTGTTTTCTCCCGTGAAAATGAAAACAAAACTGATAGAGCTGGTAAGAAGGCATAGAGAGATGATACCAGACATGTGATTATATGAAAGCGAAGATAAAAAACAAGATTTGGTGTGAAATTGCAAAAGAACTGCACTTAAAAAATGGTATATTTTGTAGGTAGAAAACCGGAATTTTTTCTACATTAATAACTAAAAAATACGATTACGAAACTACAGGCTACATATGGTCCAAGTTTCAAATTTTTTCGCCCTTACGTTTTCTTAATACTGGTTTCCAAACTCAGGGGTTTATTTCATTTATAAATTCAATTTTCTGTTTAAATCATTCATTTTTATAATAAACAAGAAAAATTAGAACGACGTGGCTGTTCGAAAGTCGTGAGAAGAACTGTCTTGCAATATGCGAAAAACAAAGCTACGCATGTCGCGCATTCGTGTCATGCTGGTCGGGTAACGTCATCTCACACGCGTCATACGCGTCTCAATATGCGTCTTGCCTTACAAGTGAGTACGCGGCTTAAGAGAACTGTATTATAAGTTTTCTGCTTGAAATTTGAATTTGTCTCCCGACGCTGTTTTTGAACAAGTATACTGTACGTGCTTTCATATATTTAAAATTATACGGCAACATTTAACAGGATCCCATAATGAAGACATACTACGTGGCTTTGTTAATAAAGACAATTTCAAGCTTGTATGCACTGCATTATTCGCTGGATAAGTTTGTTTAAATAATGTTACGCAGCTTCCCTATTGTTATATTAGTTTCTGCTCTGCTCAATAGAAGGGATTCTATCCAGTGCAACTTAATATGCTAGGTAGCATGACAGTACGTTAACGGAGTCGTATATGTAATTTTAAAGGGGAACTTCTATTATAACTAGCGCTATGTTGTCTGCTGTGGATTTATAAAAATAAGGTCCTTGGTTTCCTTGCTAATCATGTCTTAAAAGCGCTGGATTTGTACGCAGTTTTCAACAAATTCATAGCTGTCTTTAGAGACAGTAAAAAAATCTAAGCAAGTTAGAACGTAAGTAGTTAGTGCAAGAAGCATATAAAAATGAAATTATGGTTTGTTATAACACAGGGTGTCCCATAATGATGTGCGCTCCATTGGAGGGTGTGTTCCTTGGGTCATTTCTTTGTATAAAATTTTTCGATTTGAGCTCTCCCTCACGAGATAAGGGCTTCTAAAAAATTGAAAAAATTTCGGTTTTCATTTTTTTTCTCAAAAACGGTTAAACTTGTAAATCTGAAAATCGGTGAGTACATTTAGTTAATTAAGTGACATTGTTGAGTACGATTTTTACCAAATGTCTACAAGGGTGGCAACCACCAACCTCTGTTGTTTTTTTAATAAGAATTTTTTATTCTAAACGTTTCTCGATATGAAAAAATTACAGTAAATATAACAATCAATTTACTAAATGTTTCCCCTCTCAGTATTTTTATGCAAAGACACGCGTTTTCTTTTAAAAAAATTAAATCCACATAGGTACGTATCCTCGGGTGTGGAATATGCAAGTAAAATAATTCATATAAAACGCAGTAGGCTGGTGGTTTTAAATTTTGCCATATGTGCCAAATTTGAATCATTTTTATCAAGTAGTAAACTCAGAAATTGGAAAGTGCGAAATGCAAACTGTTTAAATATGGTGGCCAATGTGGCAGTCGGTAAAGAACACTGACTAATATTTGTTGTTGTAAATACAATAAAATGAATGTAGTGTTCAAAATGCCTTCCCAGATGTCGGTCACATAACTGAAATTTACATTTACACTACGCAGTACCCGACGGAAATGTCTGATTTTGTTGGAAATATTGAAAATTCATAATTGCAATAGAAATTAACAGAATAGCTAATTTGGTGGTAGATATCTGACATTAATTGTTAATGACAATCCAAACAATAAAACTATCAAAGTGACAGCAACCTACTACGTTTTATATGAATTATTTTGTTTGCGTATTCCACACCCTTCTCTAATTTTTTTAAAAGAAAACGCGTGTCTTTGCATACTAATACCAAGAGGGAAAAAATTTAGTAAATTGATTTTTCTATTTACTGTAATTTTTTCATATCGAGAAACGTTTAGAAAAAAAAGTTCGAATTAAAAAAACAACAGAAGTTGGTGGTTACCACCCTTGTAGACATTTGGTAAATATAAAAATCATACTCAACAATGTCACTTAATTAACTAAATGTAGTCACCGATGCATAAGTTTAACCGTTTTCTTGAAAAAAAAAATGTAAATCGAAATTTTTTCAATTTTTTAGAAGCCCTTATCTCGTCAGGGAGGGCTCAAATCAAATAATTTTACAGAAAGAACCCCCCACAAAAAAAAGGAAAAAGAACACACCCTCCAAAGGAGCGCACATCATTATGGGACACCCATAATGAAATATAATAAAAACGATATTTTTGGTGGTGATATCACGATTATTCTACCAAAATCATCGTTTGAAATTATACACAATAAAAGCAATTGTACTGTTTATGAACCTTGTAACAAACAGCCTTCACACGGAACTACCCCTTACGTAAAACTGAACAAAATTGATTTCATGGTCTAAGCTTATCGAGTCTCTCTATTTTTATTCGAGGGACTAAAACTTCTCAGTAATGAAGCGATAGCATGCATCCTGAAAAGTAATCCTGAATTGAATTTTCCTGAACTTAATTTTATGGATGCTCTCCGGGGAACCTATTATACTTTATAATAAGCTCTCATAAAGTCTTAACCAGTTGCATGTTTTAAAAATGAATAGTAATGCCGGATTACCAATTCCTAACAAGAAATTTTTTCTATTCAAAGATACAGATAATATACAGTGCTTTCGAAAAGTAACGCGTGTGTAACTTTTTCATCTTTGACTTTTTAACAAATTAGACAGCAAATTCCGTTTTCCCGAACTGTTTTACGTTAAAAAGGTACTCTTGTTTCAAATCGTTATCTTTAACGGTTTCTGGGAAAATCGCTCTTGAATTAATCCCACTTTGGTCAATTTCATAGTAATTTAAAGAAATTATCAAAGTATTCTTATGTCAAAGTATTGTCAACCCGATTGCCAATTTAATAGTTCTAAGCGAAAAAAATGGAAAAGTTTACGGGACAAGAGTTAGTTGATATGATATTTATCTATGACTTTTGCGATGGTAATGCTGCAGGGGCAGAACGTGAGTACGGGATGTAAAGAGTATTAAAGGATTCATAAGAAATTTCCAGTGCTATATGAAATACAAAGATTTGCCTAGAGTAACATAAGTGTCAATCCTCAGATATCTATATCTATGAAATATTTCATTCCTCTGTAATTTCAACTAACTATATCATATTATACGATTCAAAAATATATTAAATTGATAGAATTAGGAGAATTGCGAAATAGAGTAGAAGGAATCAAAACATATTTAAGTTTGACATAAATACACTGTGACGGTAACTGTAAAATTTAAAAATGCAGAAATACAATATACATGCGACAAAGTATACATTATTTACTGTTTTAGAGAGGTATTTTAAGCTAATACCTACAATTCCTATCAGAGAACATACATATGACTTCATTGATAGGAATTGTAGGAGATTTGATTTATATTAGCTTAAAATACCTTTCTAAAACAGTAAAAAAATGTTACAAAAGCTAATAATAAGGAATATATGGGTAGATATTGTGGGTGTAATTCAACGCAGGTTGGGGCTTTTGTCCACTGAGTAGTTAGTTTCACACAATATTATTAATACCTGAAAATATATAAAAAGTATACATTAAACAAACAAGCAGATGTATGAATGAAAGTGCCATGTAAAGAATAATGGTGAAAAATCAGTAGAGGATATGAGAACACGGAGTATTCAATAAACTTAGGTGAGACCAATGTCCTCATCAGAGAAAGATTCTCGCCCAAATTCTAAAAATCAAGAACAGCTAAGCAAACCTGTTATATATCATCATTATACTTACTCGCAAAAGCTGCAAAGTTACACAGACATTTAATGAATACTTACATACCGATTATAACGTAACATACCAGAACATTTGAAAAATACTAGTACATAAACAATGACAGGTATCTAAAATCTCAATTTTCTTGCAGGCTATGGAATTCAGACTTGACGCATCATGCCTGTTAGGACGAACTGTAGTTATTCCAGGTAGTCGTGATAAAGAAGAACGCCCTCTGTTGTTGGTCACGATTCCAGCTGACTCTCCTCCTCTCGATATAGTCCTTTCACTTCAGTACTTACTTTCCCTTTTCAGGTAAATACATAAACTTAAATATAAAAGTGTTATTTTACGAATTTAAATTTCCCAAGTCAATTACAACGGTAATTATTCATAGCTATTTAAAGCTATGTTAAAAGTGCATTTTTAAGGCACGCATGTAAAAGTCTGCAGAATGAGCCCAGCAAATTCTGTAATTAACATCAGTGCGTTAAAAACACTTTTAACACAAATATACAATATTTTTTCAACAAACAGCATTAAAAAGAATTAACCTGGGTAGAAATACGTTAAATTTTAAATAGTATCGTAGGCACTATATCAAATTTTCCAAGTGGGCATTTGCCAATGATATATAATAACCATGGTTGCACCCATTGTTGTATTAATCATTTACGAAGTTTGAAAGCTTTCGCTTTGTCACTTTTTAACGTGTATTTTTGCCCTTAAAAAGTATAAAGAAAATATGGAAAAGAATAATCCATTTAAAGAAATCGATAAAGCGGCTAACCGAGCTCTATGGTCTAATTATTCTATGATTAAAGCTATGTTACGAATAAATAGCGACGTAGATATCAAGAAGCTCATTGCGTTTCTGAAGCGTCAAAAAGAAGGTTATCAACCTAAAAAATCAAAGATCTTGACCAGAGACCAAATTGAACAGTTTTTGAAGTGCGCACCGGATGACGAGTATCTTATGATGAAAGTAGCTAGGTACTATTTTGGGAATATTTGGTGCCTGCCGTAGAGAGGAGCTTTGCCAGTTGACTCTCGACAACTTGGAAATTGGGGGCACTTCCAGTTCAATATTGGTTAATATATCAGACATCAAAACCAAGATTCCACGAAATTTCACTTTCGCTGAACAATTTTATTTGGATTTTTTCCGGAGATACATGACTCTTCGTCCAGCAAATATGGGACATCGGACACTTTTCCTAAAGTATGTGAAAAGCAAGTGTACGAAAAACCCTGTGGGAATAAATATGTTTGGAAAATTTCCTACTGCTATTACTAAATTTCTGCAACTTCCAAATTCTGTCCTCTATACTGGACATTGTTTTCGGAGTTCGTCGGCAAGCTTATTAGCAGATAGTGGAGCAAATATAACGACAATTAAGCGGCATGGGGGATGGAAATCTTGAACAGTCGTCGAGGGATACATCGAAGATTCGTTGGAAAGAAAACATTCGATTGCTCGAAAACTGCTTTCAGTGCTATCAATATCAGCGGATTCTGCTCAAACGTCAATTAGGAATGCGGTCGTTTCAGTTAATAGTGGTAGAATTGTGGAAGGATTTAATTTTTCAAATTGTGTAAATTGTAATATAAGTATTCATGTTAATAAAGAAAATACAAATAAAATGTATTGCAAATTTACTGTCACAATTTGACATTTACTTTAAGGTACTAGTGCTTTAAAGTGATCATTTTAAGGCTTAATTTTTCAAATTGTGTGAATTGTAATATAAGTATTCATGTTAATAAAGAACATACAAATAAAATGTATTACAAATTTACTGTCACAATTTGACATTGACTTTAAGGCATTAGTGCTTTAAAGTGATCATTTTAAGGCACTGATGGCTTAAAACAACATGTTAAAGTTTCCAAACCGAAGGCTGCCATCAAGGAGGACATTCCTTACGGTATTCCGCAACTTAGCTGGAACCGCCATTTTTCGAAAGGCACCGGGTCAAGGATGTCTCAGGATTAATAGGGAACCGGAGGTCCTTGACGCTATTGAACAATATACTACGACTAGCATACGGAACATTTCAAGGTAAATAAATGTTCCTCAGCCAACGGTTCTACATATCTTAAAGATTTCCTTAACAGAATTGATTAAATGTGCTACTAACATGGTTGGAAGAATATTAAAGCGATAAGGTCTACATGCCTATCACTATCGACGTGTACATGGCTTGATACCAGAAGATTTTGCGCCATGTATGCAATTTTGTCACTGGATTTTGTCGCTGGACAACGAGCAAGCTTCCAAAATTTTGTGGTGTAACGAAGCTACTTTTACCCGAAATGGAAAATTTAATTTTCATAATTCT
Source organism: Monochamus alternatus (assembly GCA_037114965.1). Taxonomy (NCBI): domain Eukaryota; kingdom Metazoa; phylum Arthropoda; class Insecta; order Coleoptera; family Cerambycidae; genus Monochamus; species Monochamus alternatus. Next base: position 2,362,923 of record CM073426.1, on the reverse strand, counting down.
CATTATTGGGAAGAAGAGAACCCACGTTGTTCGGAGAACAAACTTCCAGCGACGGTTTTCCTCCATAAATTTATGGGCGGGAATAATTCACGACACTCTGATTGGACCTATTGAAATTCCACAACGTCTCAATTCAAATCTTTATTTAATTTTACTGCAAGAAAATCTTCCCCAAATTCTCGATGATCTGCCTCTAAATTTACGACTAACATGTTTTTTCAATACGATGGAGCCCCGGCACATAGTGGTCGCAATGCTCTAAATTTCCTAAATGAAAATTTTGCTGGACGGTGGATAGGGAGGCACGGACCGGTAGCTTAGCCGCCGCGTTCTCTCGACCTAACCCCGCTAGACTTCTTTTTATGGGGATATCTAAATCAAAAAGTTTACACCACCGAGGTCGATACCCGTGAGAAATTGCTGCAGCGTATCAATGAAATTTGTCAAAACCGTTTTAGCATTTTAATAGCTTCGAGAACTCTTACATGTAGGGCAAGACTTTGTATCAGAGAAGGTGGAGGGTTTTTTGAACAGTTTTTAAAATAGTTGTCTGTTATCAAAATTAAGTTTCCATCTTATGATCCCTTCGAAAAATGACGGTTGCGGAATACAGTGAGGAATGTTCTTCTTGATGTCAGCCTTCTGTTTGGAAACCTTCTGCCGTTCTCGCGTTCTGCCGCGCAGCAATACCCATCGCAAAAGCCATAAACAAATCATCATACCATAATTGTTCTACATCAATAATGTGTATTACTGATTACGTATTAAATTATTATTATTATTTTTTGTTTAAATTACTATGAAATTGACCAAAGTGGGATTAATTCAAGAGCGATTTTCTCAGAAACCGTTGAAGATAACAATTTGAAACAAGAGTACCTTTTTGACGTAAAACAATTCGAGAAAACGGAATTTGCTCCCGTACTCGCGTTCTGCCGCTGTAGCATTACCATCGCAAAAGCCATAAATAAATATCATATCAACTAACTCTTGTCCCGTAAACTTCCATTTTTTCGCTTAGAACTATTAAATTGGCAATCGGGTTGACAATACTTTGACATAATAATACCTTGATAATTTTGTTTAAATTACTATGAAATTGACCAAAGTGGGATTAATTCAAAAGTGATTTTCTCAGAAACCGTTAAAGATAACGATTTGAAACAAGGGTACAGTAGCGGAGGTGTGAGATATCATCGATAATTATTTGCTAAAAAAATATAATCGTTGTATAATATTGCATATAAAATAGGTCATCATATGCACCATTGTATTATCTTCACTTTATGTTTCTTTACAATTTTTTTTATTCCAAACCGATTAACTGCAAAATTGATTTATTCGACCAAGTGTATTTTTACGATACTCATTATTCTATGTACACCCTGTATGTACTTACTGGATTGTTATCCTTATAAAATGGACTGCTATCATCTTCTTACAGTACTGCGACATATCAAAGCTTTAGAACCACTGCCTTAACACCCTGTACAACTTTTTTCAGGGTGTGTAACAATAGGGTAAACCAGAGCAAATTGGGTCTGGTACCTGATTTTAACAATAAAATTTATCCTGTTTAATGACTCCAGTAAACAAAGTAACTTCGTTCCAGAATGGCTTTTAGATTCGCATATTTATTTAGGACTTAGGACCCGCATTTACCCTCTTTTGATTAAATAATATTTGTAGTTAACTTCCCGAAAAACTTGGCCCGCGCATAATCACCCTAACAAAGTTACATTAGGATTCTTTTTCGGCCAGGTTAAACAAAAAGTGTGGAAGGAAAGTTTCTTGTAAGTTTTGTAGGAGGATCTTGAGGTACAAAAATCGTTACAAACATGTTGACCAGGATCTTGGAATATCTTATATTTTGCTACGAAAATAATGGAATTTCCATTTTAATTAGTTAAGTGTGCTAAATGAACTTGCTTTCTTCTTATACAGGGTGGTCGCGATGTAATGGGCCAAAATTCATGACTATATTCCTGACGTGAAAATATTGCGTTTTAGACAAACTCACCTTAGTCCAAAAGTTGATACTTACAGAGATACAGGGTGTTTAATGCAAAATATTATTTTAGTTTTTTCTTATTTATTTCATAATAAATGCTCATATCGAGATGAAATTTTGGTGTTAGGAGTTTTTTGGGGCGAGAGATTGAAATATATCCATGGTTTGCTTGTAGCTCATAGAGAGCGCCACCTGCGCTAGGTCGAATGCGTTGAAAGCGACAGAATTTTTTTATCTTTCAAAAATCTAATTCTCAGGTAGTAAATTCTGATTTTACAACTTCTTTTACACAAAAAAGCTATACTTTTTGATAGTCGCTATCTTGCACCGTTCTCGCAAAATTTGCCATTGAAAATTCCAATGTATTTGCATTCAATTACAAATCGGCAAAAATTTTCAAGTAGGCTTATGTTAAAATCCAATTTTGACGTTTTCCACTTATCTTAGTGCTGTCAGTAATATTACAGTATTATTCGTGCCTTATTAAAAGTATTCTTTACTTTATGATCTAAATCGTAGTGCGAGATAACATGCCACGCCATAATTTATTTTCAAATGGAGAAATGCGCGATGATTTGTGTTTATGCGCAATCAGATTATGTTGGACGTCGAGCGCTTCGTCGGTATTCAGATTTGTATCCGAATAGAAGGCAACTAAATTGGAAACTATTTCAAGAACTTTTTAATAGACTTGGAGAAACTGGTAGTTTTCGTCCTAAAAGAGACAACACAGGACGTACTGTTTCAGTTCACCAAGAAGAAGAAATTTTAGTAAGAGTGGCAGGAAATCCAGAAGTTGGCAGCAGGCAGGTAGCTAGAGAAACCGGTGTTAGTAAAACAACAGTTCTCAAAATCTTTCACAAGGAAAATTTATATCCCTACCATTTTACACCCGTGCAAAATCTTTTAGTAGCAGATTTACCAGCTAGATTACAATTTGCTCATTTTATGCGCAATCAGCAAAACCTTGACCAGGAATTTTTAGATAATGTACTATTCACTGATGAAGCGACCTTCACTCGTCGAGGAATTTTCAATTTTAGAAACAAGCACATATGGGACAATGAAAATCCTCACGTAGTCAGTGAGTGTCACTTCCAACATGAATTTAAGATAAATGTTTGGTGCGGAATCATAGGAAATCATCTTTTGGGTCCACATGAGTTTCTTCCAAATCTAAATGGTGACTTGTATTTAGATTTCCTGCAGCACCATTTAGTTGACTTCCTCGACGATTTCCCACTGAATACACGGCAAAATCTATTTTTCATGCATTCTTCCGGATCGTTGGATCGATCGTGGGAGTCGAATATTATGGCCTTCTCGTAGTCCTGACTTTAATCTTATGGATTTTTGTTTCTGGGGCTACATGAAATCATAGTTGTCTATAGAGAAACTATAAACACCCGCGAAGAGCTATGGCATAAAATTGTAAATGCCGCCGAATCATTTCGTAACAAGAATCTCTATTTTAAAATACGGCAGTCTTTGAACAAACGCGTTAATAAATGTATTGAAGTTGGAGGCGGACATGTTGAACATTTATTGTAATATTTGATAATCAATTGTTCATCACAATTTATAATTTGAAATAAACTCTTGTTCTTTTTGACATTCATATCTTATTTTGATTACTCGAATTAACAAAGCTAAACATCTTGAGAACGGTGCAAGATAGCGACTATCAAAAAGTATAGCTTTTTTGTGTAAAAGAAGTTGTAAAATCAGAATTTGCTACCTGAGAATTAGATGTTTGAAAGATAAAAAAGTTCTGTCGTTTTCAACGCATTCAACCTAGCGCAGGTGGCGCTCTCTATGAGCTACAAGCAAACCATGGATATATTTCAATCTCTCACCCCAGAAAACTCCTAATACCAAAATTTAATCTCGATATGAGCATTTATTATGAAATAAATAAGAAAAAACTAAAATAATATTTTGCATTAAACACCCTGTATCTTTGTAAGTATCAACTTTTGGACTAAGGTGAGTTTGTCTAAATCGCAATATTTTCACGTCAGGAATCTAGTTATTTTGGCCCATTACATCGCGACCACCCTGTATAGTGCGTCCCTAAAGTCACGCACAAATTCATTATTATGTAAATAAAAGGCATTAATGAAAATTCCCGACACAGGTCGATTTTTGATTTTAAATTTACTTTTTTTTTTCAAATAATAATTTAATATATAGGGTGACCTACCTTCAAGTAATGACGTCTTCACATTTTTTTTAATGGAACACCACATTTTTTTTCAATTTTCGGATAACCCTGGCTGAGCTGTTTCCAAAAATGTATCACAAGTTGCTCCTAATTGCTACAGGGTGGACAACAATACCAAAATTATTTACAAATACCAAAGTTTTTGTCATAATTCCTTTGATGCTTTTTTAATTGTACCTGTCTGATAGAACATGCTCGTGCAGTTTTTACAGGAAATCAATTTTAAACAGTTTGCTAAGATCGTACGAGTGAATCCATTTTAATTGGTTCTTTCTTAAAGTATTAAGTATTTTTTAATTAATTAACTTAAAGGTCATTTGGAAAGTTTTGTTGAAGTTTTGGCACTGAAAAACTTTCTCTTCCCCAAAGTATACTTAAAACAGTGCTCTTCTATAGCCATACAAAATTTTTAGTAACTAATCTAACCAATTACTCGCAGTACTACAGCAACAATAGTCATTATTTAAGAATAAAATTGCACATATAGAGTGCTCAAGAAATTTCTAACAAAACAAAACTATATATATTTTTAAAACATTAGCCCATTATCATGTGTTTGGATTCTTCGTTCAGTTTGAAATATTTTCATGTGAGATTTCCTGTATTTAAACTTGGTAGTTGAAATAATTGAGATTATATAAAATCGGCGTCTTTGCACCTGTATGCAACTATTGTAATTGTCTTTGATAATTAAACATTTATTGTGGCAAGTTACTACAAAGAATAACTAACATTTATTCATTTTTACATATATTTCGTAAATTCACGTATAAATCATATTGTAATTTCACGTTTTTATTGACAATTTTCAAATATTCCAAATTTTTGCATTGCCATTTAAAAATACAATGGTTATTTACAAAGAGAATATACGAGTATTAATTTACAGCATATTTACAAATAATAGCAAAAACATAAAAACACTTTTTTACTAATTTTTTTAATTGTGCAGTATATTGTTATTGCGGCAATACATACTTTTTTGGCAAAATTATAATATATTCATATACAATTTTTTCAGTGCATGCGTTATTACTATTTATTAAGCAATTTTTTTATTTGTACAGTATTGTTAATGCGATAATACATAAGTTTTTGGCAAAATTACACAATTACATAAAATTTCTTCAGGGTATACATCGCTATACGAAATTTCTGTTCGAATACAGAATCAAAAGTAAATTGGAAATAATACAAAACTGCAGCGGATGAAGCTTGAAAAAGTTATAATTAATAAAAACGCGTACTGTTTTCTATAGAGGCTTTCAGCATGTTTATTAAATTTTATGCTGGACAAAGTTGACGAATTGCATAACAAAACGAGTTGTTGATTTCGAAATCAAATGTCCTCGATAATGTAAACATGGAGTTATATATTAGTCAGTAATGGAATATCGGTTATGTGTTATCGGCTGTATTTTTAATACCGTTCTCTGATGTATTCACAGACAGGGTTGTATTTAAATGAAATCGCTATCTTTTTTCAATTCTGGCGAAGGCGCTGGTGACAAGTTTTGAAATAAACCAATTTTTTACGTTCGGTCCATAACATTTATTTAGACAAGGAATAAACATAGCGGTTCAAATAAAAAAACAATCGAAAGACAAAGTTGTTATCTAAGGCTGCGGTGTAATATTTTTTTCAAAATTAGTTTTTAATTGTTTAAATTTAATGAGTAAACTGTGCAAGAAATCGTCATATTTACAATTTATTTACTTACAAATAAAGGCTTAAGTCGAAAATTGGTTACACGAAGGAAGTAAGTCTGCCTTTTAGCTTTGCAACGATACCAAAATTATATCGAATTAATAAAAATTACTAAAAATTCTATGCTAAATGCCGAACGTCTACAACTTCAGAAACGAATATATTTAAAATGCTGCGACACGTGTGTTTCACTCAGTGGGATGGGCTAAGAGATTGGTAAATGCGGGCAGGACCGGAGTTCAAAGAAATACATAGTCACTTATAAATCTATACGTTCTCAGTTGAGACAGTACTGAATGAATCGATCTTATGGAGTTCGATGCTGATTCTTTTGTTGGCGGCGGTGTCTAAACCTCTCTTGTAGAATACATTTTTTCGTTTAGACCAACAGTTCCGGAAATATAAGAAGATCTACTAGAATTCCTTAGATAGGCAATTTTTACATTGCTTATTAAAATAATGTCACTTTTTCGTAAGTTCCAAATTGAACAAAATTCTTCGCAAATGAAATACGTATTTTCCATATTAAAATAATAAAGAACATAAAACACTGAAATAAATGTAGTCACTATATTTATTTTATATAAAAATTTACCTGTTCTCAAATCTTTGTTCTTCTAATTTTAAAGAGGGCGATGCCATAAATATATTAAACACAGACATCATAATATGTAAAATAAAAATGTTTTTCTCATTATGGAAAATATATATATTTTTAACTCGTCGAATGAATGCGCTGTCCTATTTATGAAAACATCTTCTGCATCACAAGTATGCACACGGCGCACAAAGTTAATTTCTTGAAAAGTAAACTGTTTTTAAAAAACTTTTTTATAGTTTTGACTACATTTGCTCAATATAATTACATATCAATAGTAAATAATTAATATAAGTTTGTAATGCACAAATTTGCTGGGCCGACTTTTTTTTTCGAAAAGGCGTTAACTTATTAAAAATTGGTGTGTACCGCGAGAAATACTGTAGTTTTTTATATAAGCTGTAAAAGAACTACGAACATAAGTAAAATCGTTGACTTACAAGCGCGATGTAACGAAAAACGTAATAATTGTCAAATAATGTCCCAAGCATCGAAAATTTGATTTTATTTTTATAAAATGCGGCCCTACTAAAAAAAGTTGTACAAGTCAATTTTGGATACTAAAAATGTCCTTCTGCAAGATGGTTATATTTTCTTAAAAAACAAAACGGCATAATAGCTAGCCGATTTTACTCCACTAAATCTAAATATTCTAAATACGTCCACCGTAAAGTCATTGCAGTGGGAGAGCGATAATCTTCGTCTCCATCCGTAACGCCCGTGCACCCAACCCCGGAGCGTTACCCGAGAAGTGTACAGATAACGGACTCTTAAAACTTATTTTTCGGAAACTGCCATCACAAGTTCCTTAAATTTTCAGTTGACAAGTCTTCGTTCTAGAACATAAAACCAATATCAAAATAATTTGTCACCTTTTCGAAACTTATTTAGGTATGATTTTATTAATTAAATAATATACATTTTAAATAATTTAACATCTCGTACTGTCTGTTTGGGGATTAACTGTGACACAGTAATTTTAGTCGCTTCCAATACTTCCCCTGGTTCGTCTTCACTTTCTGAGCTTCTTTTGAATTAAGCACTCTTAGAATATGAATTACAATATACAGAGTAGCGCGATTAAAATTTATATATGACCGTTATTTGCAAATTATTGCCCTCAAAAAGACAATAACCGAATCATGCCTACAAATCATTTTCAGCCACCTCTTAGAAACATACTTATATGTACAGATTGGAGCAATTTTTGTAGAATTACCTAATATGGATTTGTGGTATGTAGTCTATTTACTATATTTTAAAATTAGTTTCGGTTTTAGCGGTGTTTCAACACTTATTATCGCCCAAAAAATTGCTTAAAAGAACAAATCCTTTTCAACCTTTTCAATAGCAAAGTACGTTTGTATGTTTCCTTACTTATTTTATAAAAACAGTGTATGCTGCACCAAATACAATTTACAGATATCAACATGTCATAATTCTCTTTCACTTTATAAGCAAACTAATCAATAACATATGAGTAGATGGAATGAGCTTTGGAAAAGTAAAACAAGAGTAAGATTATTCTACATTGCTGAATGTAATCTATGCAAAATGTACATCGTCGAACATAACTGCTGGTGAAATTAATTTCTGTTGAAACCAGAAGTTGAACAAATGAAGGATTATCACTGAAAAGTTGCTAATACATTTCTATGGCGGTTTCTACAAATCACTGATATTATTAATTCGGACTTAAAAATTTGAATCTGTTGTATTGACGTTTGCTGTTAGATTGTTAACAAAATCACTTATTACTATTGTTTTACAAATCTCTCGGGTGCAGATAGAACACGAAATAAAAATTAATAAAAATAAAACCAAAGTGATGATGATAGGGGAAGGAAAAAAGGAACTTAATGTAAAAATCGATGACATAACAATAGATCAAGTAGAAATATTTCAATATTTAGGCGTAACAATAAGCGAGACAGGAATACAAGAAGCAGATATAAATAACAGAATAAAAAATCAAATAAATCATAGTATGCATGAATAACAAGTTTATAAGTAAACATGAAATATCAAGATCAACAAAAAAAAATTTATAGGAACTTGTCATCTTATTTTTTCCTGCTCTAACTACACCCGAGAGATTTTCCACATTTTCTCGGACAACATATATAATTCTGACACTACTTTTTCCAACAACTAATTGTTATTGTTTATTAGGTTGCTATCTTTATGATAGTCACTGCGTCTAAACCGTCTTGATTCAAACATGGTTCAAAAGATTTCAAATAACAATTAAATTGTTGTATACAACACAATTATCTTATTTTATTATAGTTTTCAAAAAATGAAAGATACAAAAATAACTATTACAGAGTTAGGTATTAATATAAAACGTCTTTTTATTTAAACTGTCAGCTTATTTGACATATTAAAGATGCTAAACGTTTTGAAGTATTAAAATAATATTAAAGTGCGTATCAGTAATGTAAGTATTTGTCATTTTTGAAATTCTTATATAGCCTACTAATACTTCAAGAAATTTTAAAAATATCTGTAATATGTGTCAAATAAAGTGACAAATACCTTCTCCAAGCCTACTACAGATAATTTGACCGCTTACGTACATATATCTAATATTTTTATGGTACATCACAGAATATTTAACAATTTAGTAAAATAAAATGAGAGTAGTACTTTATCTTTAAAATTTTTAGTTTTTTGATCTGCCAATTTAGAAAATTAGCTTCAATTCTTAATTTTTTGAACTGTCAAAACACAGTTGTTGTTTTATCGTTGTCCGTTTTGGAAATACCTGAAAAATATCAAATTTTAGGGTCCTATGTTTACATATACAGGCTGTATCACATAAGAGGGGCACTTTACGCGAGACACGTCAAAAATCTTTAATTGTTTTTTGTTGCATTTTTGGAGGCCTTTATGCTCGTAAAAACAAATTAGAGATCCATGGCCAACTTTATTAGTAATAACAAAAAACCTGAAAAGTGCTCAAACTTTAAGGCTGTCTATTTTTTTTATTTTAAGAGATAGAGAAAACTTATTGGTAATAAATTTTTATTGCAAAATTGATACCTTCCACCTAATATAAACAGATTTTTGAAATATCGTATGTGGTTCGCTGCGCCCTCTAGGCGGATACAATTTTTTTTTATTGAAGCAGGCTACGGCTACAAAAAATTGCCTGTTTTTTCGTCTTTCATGCAATATACTACATGTTGCCCTTATCTTTCGTAATTATAAATTTTTTTTTAATTTTATTTAAAAAAAATGTATCTTAATACTTTTGTGTTGCTCAAGATAATGTAGAACCTGTTTTAAAGACGCCAATTGCAAAAAAAATAAACAGAATGTACTTTTTTATGCAAAATATAGATTTTCTTATAATATTATTTTATTACATTGTCTGTGTCAAAATAATTTTAAAGACCCAATTGCTTGTAATGTGAAAGTCAATAAAATAATATTATAAGAAAATCTGTATTTTACATAAAAAAAGTACATTCTGTTTATTATTTTTTTGCAGTTGGCGTCTTTACAGGTTCTACATTATCTTGAGCCACACAAAAATATTTAGATACATTTTTTTTAACTAAAATTGAAAAAAAAAAATGAAATAAATACAAAAGATAAGGGCAACATGTAGTATATTGCATGAAAGACGAAAAAACAGGCAATTTTTTGTGGCCATAGCCTGCTTCAATAAAAAAATTATTTATCCGTCTAGAGGGAGCAGCGGACCACATACGATATTTCAAAAATCTGTTTATATCAGGTGGAAGGTATCAATTTTGCAATAAAAATGTATTACTAATAAGTTTTCTCTATCTCTTAAAATAAAAAAGTTAGAGAGCCTTAAAGTTTGGGCACTTTACAGGTTTTTTTGTTATTACTCATAAAGTTGGTCATGGATCTCAAATTTGTTTTTACGGGCATAAAGGCCTCCAAAATTGCAACAAAAAACAATTAAAGATTTTTGACGTGTCTCGCATATTAAGCGAGATACATGGGAGTGACCCTCTTATGTGATACAGCCTGTATATTTTTTATTTTTGGTTGTAGAATTCACAGTTAATTTTTGGTAGGATAATTTTGGGACACTCAGTATATTTACGGATTTCTAGATGCAATGGTGAACATTTAAAAATAAGGACCACCTTATTTAAGTGCTTTACAGAGCTGGAAAATAATTTTTAAATTTTTTGATGCGCAACTCATCAAGAAGTTATCCCTTTGAGACGACTATGGGCGTATTGCCTGGTAAAAAAGGTAGAATGTATAAAACCATCTAACAGCGACTTCTGAATTGCTCGGGAGTAACAATTTTCCGTTGGATTTCATTCCTTCCGGTATTCAAATAAGGGAGAATGGGGTGAACTAACAACGCCAGCAAGTGCGTTATCCAGATAGCTTATTTGGCAAATTCGGGGGTGGACCAGGGTAAGTGGGACATCAAAGAAACTCGATTCCCTCGACGGGATGCGTCGGAGGGATTTTACTCGAGTTTCCGGAAGAAACAAGAGTACCACGTGTGAGTAATCTAAATATACCAACTTTTCATTTCCCGAGGGCACAAACAGAAATATAAGTATATTAAAAATATATGATTGTACGTCCAGATCGGAAAGTTGGAAATGTAACATTTTATGTCTAGATTTGGAATTTCAATAGTTTTATAACAATATATGGGGTGTTTTTTTAAATATATTTTTAGGTATTAACAATATTGTGTGAAATTAACTACTCTGTGGATTAAAACCCCGACCAGCGTTGAATTGCACCCACAATATCTACCCATATATTCTTTATTATTAGCTTTTGCAACATTTTATACTGTATTAGAAAGGTATTTTAAGCTAATATAAATCAAGTCTTCTACAATTTTTATTAATGAAGTCATATGTATGCTCTCTGATACCAAACATCTAGATATGCAAATGAACAAATCCACAGACAAAGTTCTATTCAACAATTATCTAAAAAAAAATAATCTAGTTAAATTTACTAACCTAGTTTAATGAAAACACTCTATAAACATCTAAGTTCACTTTAAAAATATGGGAACTCGAAAATTTAATCACAATAGGTGAGATCTGACCTATTTCTGCATTTTTAGGATTGCTTCTTCAGGTGGCATCGTTTAAGTTGAGTCGAATATCTAACTATTGAATTACTTGTCCGTTTAAAAACGTGCTCAATATGGTGGCAGTGTTTGTATAAATAAAATTTTAAAATTTGTGAATTGTTACTTAACTGAATTTGTATAATAATAATAATAATAATAATAATAATAATAATAATAATAATAATAATAATAATAATAATAATAATAATAATAATAATAATAATAATAATAATAATAATAATAATAATAATAATAATAATAATAATAATAATAATAATAATAATAATAATAATAATAATAATAATAATAATAATAATAATATTGTTTATTTTCAAAAACAGAAAAAAAATAACATTATACCGAATTTTTCGAAAATTGGTATTAGAGACTGCGTTTCACTTTTGAACAACTTTTACTAGAAACTTATTTCCATATGTTTACAAATAAGTGTACTTTACTCGTGTACCATTTAAAGTTTCTTCAATTCTTTGGACACCCAGTACAAGAAATGTTAATTGTTTCTATCTCAATATTACTTTAAGAACCAGTAAAATTTCTAATCAAAAGTAACATTTTTCGATAAAATGAAACATTGGAAAAACATTTATATTCAACACCTTTTCTGTAAACATACTGTACATATAATAATTGGCAACATTGCAAAGTTGTGATGTCATAAACATCCTGTATAAAACACTGCAAAGCTGTGATGTCATCCATTCTGTGGTTAGAAAAATTTACTGAATAATTTATTTGGTGAGCGAATAAAACACATTGACATTAAAAAAGATACACTTAATTTATTTTCCACATAGCATTATTTCTTTTTTTACTATAAAGTAATTACTTTTTCAATTTTCTGGATTGCCCCGGAATGGGAGACTTTCGGTGGGCGCCTTAGTAATCTTAATCAGTTGTTCAAACCAAAAAAGGCCAATCGCATGGAAGCAACCTTTCATTTTTATAAGATTAGTGGTTCTCCCTATCAGCCTTAATATAAAATTCATTATATCGGGGATTTTCGCATCGTCCCCTGGTGCCTGAGCGAAATTTGACATAAATACTGTTATTTTTATCGAAACCTCAATCGGAATTTTATTTAACGGGTTTTGGATGTTTCTATTTTTTATACAGGCACTCTAAACAAAGCTAGCTTTTTGAAATTTGTAAGTTATTTTTCAAACTTTAAATAAAAAATATATAATAAGCAGAAAGTGTCAAATGATGCGACAAGAAGCTGGTGTATTTTCTATAAACAGAAAAGTATGCTATTAAGTTTATGTTATCTTTCGCATGGTTACTGTTTAAACATTGTCAAACAAACCCATAAATATAAAAGGGCCCTTTTCAAAATGATGAAAGTTTACCTTCTGATATAGAAGCAGCGGCAAACGGAGGGATCTTAAGTCTAGTTCCGACAAAATCCTCGGCGCGGTATGACTTGGAGTACCAAAAGATTGGAGATTGGTGCAAAGCTAACAAGGCAAAGGAGGTGCGTGTATGGGAAAATCCTTTTGGTTATTTTCCCAGAAACCGTATGGACTCACTATTCAATTCTGAGAATTATGATTTCAGTTAAGAAAAATCAAGACATAAGCAGATTTTCTCAACTAATCGTATTTTTGCAAAGAAATTCAGAGGCCTACAAGACCAAAAAGTCCAGAAATTTTAAAAAGAAAGAAGTGTATAAGTTTGTAAGTACTATAGATGATGAAACATATTTATTTATGAAAGTTAGCCCCCAAAATGGGCCCATAAATTTCGAAAAATATTATCTATGCGACACTTTACCACATTTGATCCATGATTTAGATTTATTACTATTTATCTTTGACTAGAAGTAAATTAATATAGTACTACAAGGTATTGGTGGCGACTGACTTCTAAATTTGTAAATATTTTTTTTTTCTATCGACCGAATTTAAAATAATGATATTCTCCGTAGAATTAGATTTAATTTTTTTAAGTCTTATTAAATTTTAAGAAACTTAATGTTTTCAAGAAAAACTGTATTTTAACAGTCTTTTTTAGATGTCAGATTTTTTTAAATGTAACAAAAGTAAAACAAATTAAATATAATTAATCAATATTTTAAATTAGGTCAATTTGTACAAGTCCACCTCGTATTGATTTAATGTTTACGTTATTTATTTACCCATGTATCCTGTGCTCTTTTATACGTGTTTTATGATTCAAAAGGTTCAATTACAAAGTTATTATTTTCTTGATACGCTCGCCATGTTATTGATGATCTTATATCCTCCATTTCTCCATGTCTTATCTGTAAACAATTTCACATCTAAAACCTAGCCAAGGTCAATATATTTTTCAGCCATGCAGAATATATAACATTGAGCAGTAAACATGTTTGGATGAGGGGTGTCTTAACAAAACAAGAAATAGTTATTATTCATATATCATTTCTCTATTTTCTACCAAGCACTGAAAATGAAAAATCCGCCTTTCACTCTCCATCAGGACTCGCACACGCACTTTCAATTTGTTTATTTCTGGAACCTTTTTACTTGTTGAGGTAATATACAGGGTGTTACAGAATGATGTTAATTGAGATGAAATTTGGTACACAACAGTGTATAGTGACTACATTTACGTGTATACATATCTCTTGTAATATACTAGCATCAGTGGCGTTCGTACCGTTAAATACCAAGTTTTAGCAAAAAAATGTACGCCACTGGCTACTGGCATCGATTCTTAAAACCAAGTCAGTTCTGCTTAAAATGTGCCTTTTGGACGTTTTGCTTCTCACGCACCGTTTTCGATATAAAAATTAATTTATTAATTATACATTTGACCAGCTTGAAACGCTAATTAAAAAACATTAATCTAGGTGGCATGTGTCAGTTTGTAAAAAATTCCATGTCAGACTTTAAAAAAAAATAACACAAAGTGTCGAGCGACTTGTTTTTGAAGTGCTTTCTAAATACATAATTCAAAAATCCTGCCTGAAAACCTTTTTTTAATTTTAAACGTTTTATAGTTATCAAATAATGGTGTCGTGTACAGATAATTTCCCACATTATAGTTCGCTGGTTTGTTTTTCTAGGCTATGGGACAAGACTGCCGTGGGTGCATTAAAAGTTCTCTATTATCTATTAGTATCTACGCATTCCTTTCGTTTGATATTTTCTTATAATAAATAGGCACTTTATCTAACTGTACCTACGGGAAGTGTGTTATATCGGTAGTGAGTGGTTGTAATGAGTGAAAATGTAGTTTTGCCAGTTTGTAACGAAATAACGAAAAACAAATGCAAAATACTGGAGCTATCTGAATAAACTATCTATTATTACTAATAAGAATGTTAATTTTTGTCGTTCCTGCATTTAGAAACGCTGCGTTAAACGACCGCATGGTAGTTGATATGGTTGACAGATGTTAGCTTCATCTATGGATCTAATCCATCTCAGTCGATGCTTATCATAGGTGCCGACTTTCCGTAGGAAAAGAGAGTTTTACCTCATTTGTTAAATATCGAGCTAAAATTATGGAATATTTTTTTTTATTATTTTTTAGGCCTCCCTGAGCACGTGGTAACCCTGTATATAGGGTGAGTCAGTCATAATGTAATCATTAATTTTAAGAGGAGATAGGGAATAATGAGTATAATGCGAATACGCGATTAAAAAAATCTAAATGCATATTTACGTCGAAAAAAAATATTTTCAAATCATTATTTAAACCCCTTTTTCAGACTGTCACTGACCGCTCACAGCCTTGGTCGTTTACAGGTCACAGTTCAACTCGATGTCGATCTGATGCAATGTTGTCAAGTTGAAATATTTTTCTCGTACCTACCTACCTAGGTTTTAGACATCATAAATAAACGGTTGTACTGACTATTCTAGAATATCATTCTTTCTTGCTCAGTTCAACTTCAGCCAATAATAATTTAAAATGTTAATATCCAATAAAATCAAATAATAATTAAATAATTCTATTAAAAATTGCAAGTAGCGCGGTCTACTCAGGTTTTCCGGTAGAAAATACGGCCTAATCAAATGATACCCGTACACTCCTGCCCACACGTTGACAACAAATCGCCTCTGAAAGCTAAACCGACAAGTAGCGTGTGGATTTTTCTCTGAGCAAATGTAGCTGTTATGATTGCAACAAAACTCCAACGTGTCTAATAATAAACCGAGTAATAAACTATTTACGTACATTACATAAAAAACCTATACCCAATGGGTAAATTGTTAAGAGAAGCTAAAAAGTGTTTCGTGTTTAAATACTAAATATTATTATTTACTACTAAAACCATCGTGTTGCCGACAGAAAACTGTCCAAGACCGAAATGGCACGCCGCTAATCTAAGTTATTGAGAGTGAACCTTGAGCTACGGTATTATTAGGTCAATAACCTAGTTACCTAGTTTTTGTACTGTTATTTAACGACAAGGAAAAAAACTATTTTTTAAAATCTAGATACATGAATAAATTTTCCTTAAATATTGATTTATTTGCTAATAAAAACAAATGTAGATAATAAATAAATGTTTTCGAATGTTAGGTTATTACAGTTTAATCATTTTGATATTACGTTTTCATTACGTTTTACAAATAAATATGAATTTTTAGTATTACTCGTAAGTACAATTAATTATTCACTTTGTAGTTACGTACATCTAGCCTAGAAAGTAGTATGGTACTAACCTCTTAACTGCACTCATCCATCCATAGTACTTTATTAATAAAATTAGGGTCAGTCGCATTTCGGAAAGAAATGCGGGAAATGTGGGTAAATTTGAATAGCACGCTGTGTTAGACGATATTATGTATGTAAACATGATGTGGCAACGATGTTTAGTCCGGTCGTATGGGTGCGTCCTCAGAAGGTTCGTAGCACACCAGGAGCGTCGTGTTACTGATCACAATCACAATCAGTAGTTAGTAGACAAAAAATTATTCACTTAATTTTATAGCAAACAAATAATGAAAAAATGCTAATTTGACATTTTGGCGGGATAGTTGTATTTTATTTAGAAATCACGACAGCGATCTACTGAATATATATAGAAGAAGTATCAATAGAAATTAAAAATACAGAACTTGCAATGAAATATGTTTTTTCCTCAAAAACAATACCTCCTACGAAAATAATTGAAATAATTGAAAAGACAAATTTAATTCAGAATTGATGGCGAATTTCTAAAGAAATATCAAAACGGATAAAGTCAGTGGCGTACCATTTTGTTTATTAAAAAAGATTGTGGCACTCCCGCACGAACGTCAGTGGTGCAAGTAGAAATATTCGGTCCACCCCAAAAAATGCACATTTATCCCTCCAAAGCGTGATTCAAATTTCGAGTTAATATCTATGACTTGAAATAATTAATTAAATAAATAAAAAATTAAAATGTTGATGTCTTTTCACAAATAACTTCGGCAACTACCCCCTAAAATGTTTCGCTCTTATTTACAAACACCTTGTATCATACAGGCTGTCCGGAAAAGACTCCTGGGTTCAAAATAAGACGATTTAGCCCAATTTACTTATTTCCAAAATTGCTTCGTTTAGCCGCTAGGGAGCGCCAAAGTTTGCGAAAAATTTTTGTTTATTCTGAATATCTCGAACACGACTTGATCGATTTTAACCATTTTTGGGCTACGCAGTTATAAGTCTATAAATCTTTTGCAGTCATTAGAAATATAAGAATAATTATATATCACGTAAATATAAGCACATATTTTTTAACCCTCTGTACAATTACTCTCAATTTTTTTCTATTAGTAGCTGACTTTATTTAGAAACTTTCTTTATACTTTCAGAATTTTGAACAGATGAGTAGTTTAGGCAGAAAAAATATTTTTCGTATGTCAACAATATCAGCATTCTTTATGTATTTTAAATAAAAATTATATCTTTTGGCATAAAATACGTAATTTTACTGTATTTTTTTTGTAGTACAGTATGCATTTGGTATTTTTTCAATTTTAATTTTATCTCCGAAGAATGGGCCATGAATTACTGATACAACAGATACTGGTCCGTTATTGTAAGAAAAAGACAAGAAAGCAATGCCAATCTCGTGACAACGATTCATTTTATATCGTAAACAGCTGAATACACCCCTTCGCATAAAGACTACAATATATGAGCGACCACATGGAGCCATTGTGTCCGTTGAAACAATGGTACAGGCATCATTTCCATTCACGATCAGCAGCGGGTATATATCTGCGACAGTAACGCCTGAACAATAAAAAAGATGGAATGACATTAAATGTGTAACTAGTGCTTGAATACGGAACTGTAAAAAGTTTATTTCCCCTTTTACTTAGGTTATTAGCCATAAAAATAGATTACAGCCGCAGTGCGGGCAGCATCAGAACGTATTGTCGTATAAAAAACGAGTTTATAATTGTTTTATATGCCCTTTCGCCGTTAGGTCTTTAATACATGAAGTATACGAGATCGTAAAATCGAAAAAAATATATCCTTTGCACTGAAAAAAAAGTGTAAAATTTACACACTATAACTTTTTTATAAGTTTTACACAAAATGTGTTAAAATTATAATAACATATACTGAATTTGTGTAATATTTACCAGTGATGTGATAAAAGTACTCTATTGTGTTCTATGTCCCTACTCAAAAACCAAAGAATATGTACTGATGTTTCAAGATAAATTATGTAGTATTTTCAGCGATAATATTCAACATATTTTCTAATGCGAATGAAATACCTACATTGCAATACATTTTTAGATGATGGATGGTCAAATTCAACTAAAAAAATTTTCCTACACAGAAGTTATTTCTGCTACTGACAAGGCCTTGTTAACTATTTAGAAATAAAAACGTGTCTCGCATAGTGTATTTATTATTGTATAATAATAAATAAAGTATAATAATAAAATCGACTATATTTTTCTTAGAAGTTTTTATTACTTATTTTTCAAATTCCCATTTGGTTTACTCGCACTGTTGCCATGTTATGATAAAATTTCTTAATAATAACTCGCCTTATTTTAGAAACGGCTTGAATTATACTCTTGTGCTATTTAACTTTTTTTGTTCATTTATATGTTATCTATATTATATTAAAATTATTACTGCTAAACCTCTAACACCCTGTATGTACACATTTACCTTCCATGTAAAACATGTCTTTTATTTTTAATTCGGGGTAATTTAAAGGTTCGCTTAGGTTGAGTTAAACATGTAATTGCTATCTCCTGTACTGTATAAAATACAGAAAATGTTTTATAAAATGCCGAAGTAACAAAAACGACCTTAGTGATTGCCTTCTCAATTATCTTCTGGACTAGCAATTAGCAGATTTAAATTTCCATTTAGACACAACATAATTTGTTCGGTTTTCGTTTACTTCCAATTTCCTTCATTCAAAGTCCTGTCCTTCTTGCCAACGTGTCTTGTAAGCAGTAGCCCCAGTACTTACGATACTCAAAGAAATTTAAATTGCTGTGTTAGGGACTTTTCGGGCAATAACGAAATTAGACCCTTTTCCCGTTATTCCGCTCCTCCTTGCCTTGTTTATATTAAAAGTTCTCTAAAAGGAGTAAGAACTATGCCTGCTCCATCTTCAGGTATGTGTGATGGTAAGTCAATTTAAAACTTAGGTGATGTAATTTACTATTACAAGTCCTTTCTATTGTTATTTTTTTAGATAGTTTGAGTAATGTTTTTGGGTAAAAAGAATCTATTTTGGACTTGATGACAGTGACGAAAAAACGTAATACTCCATGGAACGGTTATGTCTACTAGCCAACTATAACATTGGTATAAGTAAATATTCAATATTAACGGTCTTTATGAGAAAAAAATCGGACGGCTACCAAGTAGTAGCTGAAGGTTGTATAGGGTCTTGACAATGAAATAAAGCTAATATAAAAATTCTTGTAGAACAAAACAAATTGCAATCCAGGTGTTGCATACCTATGTATAATACAAACTAAATCTGTAAACTTCACTTGAGGCCAGCATTCTCTTCCAAAATGCAAAATTCTTTATATTTGAATTGCATTTTTGTTATTCTCATTTTAAAATGGACTAGAATCCTTTTTTAAAATCTCTATAACATAAAGGACGACATTCTGATAGATTCTTATCGACAACACAAGAACTATCTATTCCAGTTTACAATATCACGTTCCACTTCCTTTCCCGGAACATGTGCCTGAAACTTTACCAGGACGTCATCAAGGTTCTTGCTGCAGCGGTGTAACGTCAGTTACACCGCTGTGTTTGCAATTATTGTCCTGTCGCAAACAGAGACCTTATAGAGGATAAACAAGAAATATTGGCATATTAAAGAAAACTGCTAGGGTTATCGTAGGTCCATTGTTTACCGAATCTCGGGATATATCAATTTTTATAGCAGGATGGGTTGTGTTCTTCTGTAAGTTCAAATGTTTTGTAGCATCAGTTAGTTATATTGGCCAGTAATAAAATATTCTGCTCAGTAATAGGGTATATACAGAGAGTAGAGGATTTTTTAACACCACATACCTCAAAAAAAAAAATAAGCACAAGATTCTTTGGTAAATCCAAATATGTGCGTATGAAATTATTAATAAAAAAGTCAAATTAAATTACATTCCACTATAAAACTTATTAATTCAATTATCAGCACAATAAAAATGCCAAAAAGTTTTAAAGCAATTGGATTTTTTATTCATATTTTGAAAGTTAAGTATTTATTTGACAATGGTCCATAGTTACTCTGTAACGATCTCACTTTTGTTAGGATTGTTTTGTTAGGTGGTAACTATTTTGAAGTTAAATATATGTCAATCGTAAAAAATATTGTTTCAGTACAAATATTAACATTTTAATCTATATTTTAAAAAATATATGTTTTGATAAACTAAAATAAATTTTTTGATTCAGATATTTTGACTATTTCTAATTATCTATCCTCTATTTAAAATTGCAATAAATAATTTATTAAACAAATAAAAATAAAAGTTTGTAAATAGACGAAAATACTTTTTAACTATTTATAGACATAAATTTGAACATTGTTTAAATTAAGTTACTTACAAACTGTTATTTTAATTCTTCGAATAAATTATTGATTTTACTTTTTATAATTTCACAAGATAATCCTGATTAAAAAACGTCAAACGTCTTATTTAAAAAAAGTCTATTTACAATAATAAAGCATTAATTTTTACAAAATTGTCTATGATTTTATAGAAAACACGCCTTGTATAATGAGGTATTATTACTTGAGGTATTGGGCTTTAGAAGATCCATTTAATTTACACCAATAAAATTTTATTTTGGTCAAAAAAATTGTCGAGTTAAAAGAGCAAATATGATATATTCCAGATCGTATAAAACCGTTGAGTGAAATCACTAGGAAAATTAGGACAAAACTTTATCAATTCAGCTCTCTATTCACACATTCCTGGATGCATGGCCGCCGTCAAACATTCTTAAATTTCATAGACTTGTTTAATGGTACATACTTTTCATCAGGGCAAATGTTCAGCAGGCGGTCTACCTAACTTTTGGAATACTTTTAGATAGTGTGTGGCATCGACAAACTTTTAACGAGTTGGAGTAACGTTGGTAATTCCTCTCGTGTAATGCGAGCCAGGGGCTGGGTTGACGTTTGAACTTTAAATGTCGATAAGCCAGGATGTTGGAAGTGAAAGTTTTATTTATTTCTGATTTCTTGTATTCTTGCATGCATTCACTTAAGTATTCGTAAAAAATTGTTTCAATTTAAAAGGGAAATTAACTACGTATACACGGTGTTTGTTGAAATAAACGTAAGAGTAGAGGACGTTTCTAAGACCTGTGACACAATATTATTTCTTTCAGATTTTTTCAAAGATAGAGACTTTTAGAATTGGATTAGTTATTATAAAACAGCCTTCGATTAGTGGTAAAAAACGTAACATTATTTTAAAGTGGTTTTACTCAAAAATGGAGCATTCTGTCAGTATGAAGTAAGAGTACCGTCTTTTAACTCCGAAGTTTTTGATGTTTTTGTGACAGTTTCTTACGCTGTGTTTTTTATTCCGCTATATCGACGAGTTAAACCATATGTGATGAAAATTAGCATAATAATAAATGCATAATAATGACATTTCGATTGTCATTTCAGTATCGGACTGACCAGCTTGTTTCTTACAAAAGCATAATATAATAATTTTAATGTATACAGGTTTTTAAATGATGTACTATTTCTAATAATAAATCCTAACGCTTTTGAGGCTCTCTTGACAATATATTCAATGTGTTGCCAGAAGCTAAAAGTACTATCAAATATAATACCGAAATCATTTGTACACCTGTGATGACTAAGTAATTAAAAATTAATATGGTAATCATATACAACAGGATTGGAGTGTAGGTGGTAACTTTGCATTTATTAACATTTAGGCTAAGTTTGTTATTGACAGTTGATTGACAAGCTACAAGTTTATTTAACTCTACCTGAAGATTATGGGCCTGGTTTGCTGAAGTAATGCAAGTAAAACTTTACGTTATCAGCGTATAAAAGCTTCCCACAATTCAACACACCGTCAAGGTCATTAATGATTAGAAGAAAGAGTAGCGGGCCCAAATTCGAACCATGAGGAACTTCCGACGTAACGACAAGTCTTAAATTTAAACCCATTGAACGCAACATATTGCATCCTATTGTTAAGGCAGAAACGAAAAAATATAAGCAATTCATCACTAAAACCAAATGTGTTAAGTGTTCACTACATCAACTTGACCATGGTTATCTAGAATATTAGAAATATACTGTGTAACACAAACCAGATTAGAGGTGGTGGATCTGTGAGATAAAAAAACCATGTAGATTTATTGAAAGTAAATTGTTTACCGAAAAACATTTCATGTGAGATGCGGTTGTATAGTGAAATCTCAAAAACTTTGGCAAAATTATTTAATATGGTAATAGGATGATAATTTGATCACAAGGATCCCCCGGCTGCAAGATCGGGCACACACTAGCCTTCTTCTACAAAGAAAGAAATTTAGAACTCTTCAAAGATAGATTAAATAATATACAAAGTGGATAACACAGCACATGAGCACAATCCCTTACTATAGATAGTTAGGCACAAGATCTGGGCCACAAGTCGGTTTTAATGCCAATATTATTTCCTCTTCAGATAGAGCTCAAGCAAGAAATGTTACTATCCATACTGGGAATTAGATCTTGTTTAAGAAAAACACTCTGAAGTGTGTGTTGGCTAAAACTGTCTACTATCATCTGAGGGTCACTGATTACTAGATCGTCTAAATGCAAAACCCCTGGTATACGAGTGCAACCTTTTTTTTTATATGAACGACCAGACATTTTTACTGTCACGTGAAATTGAATTTTCTGCTTTACGAATGAATGCTTTGTAAGCTGCATTGATTAATGTCTTGTTATGTTTTCTCAGACGTTTGACTTTCGTATTTGTCTAATACGAAAGTAACGAAAGTACTTAATTGTAGCGCAAAGTAAACTACTTGCTTGCGAACCAAAAAATTAATAAAATTTAAAAAAGTAATAAGAAAATCTGTAAAATATTTACAAAAACATTTAAAGCTGTAGCTAAGAAGTGAGTAATGTTGTTTCCTATACACATTTTCTCA
The DNA here is from genome assembly GCA_037114965.1 of Monochamus alternatus. Taxonomy (NCBI): domain Eukaryota; kingdom Metazoa; phylum Arthropoda; class Insecta; order Coleoptera; family Cerambycidae; genus Monochamus; species Monochamus alternatus. Next base: position 2,339,689 of record CM073426.1, on the reverse strand, counting down.
GCGCAGAGATAGCTACCTACCCCTAACGTCATTACAATTTACTGAAAAATTACATTAATTAAGCTCAGGCGTCGTCAAAGAGCGTTTCACGGCAGCGAAGATCAACAGTAATTTATCGAAAGCACGATATGTCACTAAAACGCTTTCAGCGGCGACGCTAGAGACACCAAGTATCAAGTATTTACACTCCCCTGTAGCCAAATTGCAAATTGGTTAAATAACCCCTTCCACTCTCGACATGTCATCATCAATCACTGGGATATTTACCGTCAAATTATGGAGTGCCAAATGGAACGCGGTTATCTAAACAGTGCAATTAGGCAGATGTGTTGTGTCTACAGTTACACAATCTGTTGGTTTTTTTTAAGTGCCGTGGTAAAGGTACAGGGTTGTCTTGTATACAGGGTGTTTTTAAATGAAGTAGCAAAAATGAGACCACAGATTCCTTAGGTGAAAATAAATCGATTTAACCTAACATGTCTATATCCCAAGTCGGATAATAAAAAAATAAATTATAGTTTAAAAAAACTAAAAAAACACGCTTTAATAGTAAACCGAACTAAAAAGTAGAAAATAATTTTGAAGTATCAAGAGTTTGTTACAGCAATAGAAAATTCCGACAATCAATTACGACTAATTAATTGGGAATAAGATTAAATTAGAAATTAAATTATTAATAAAATAATTCAATTATAGTAAAAAAAAGCGTGGGGTGCAATTTACTATATTTTCATAATGACTTTATTTTTATAAATAGCTGCACTACTGAAATAATGGTAACATTTAATATCAAGCACCCCACGTTTTTTTTTACTATAATTGAATTATTTTATTAATAATTTAATTTCTAATTTAATCTTATTCCCAATTAATTAGTCGTAATTGATTGTCGGAATTTTCTATTGCTGTAACAAACTCTTGATACTTCAAAATTATTTTCTACTTTTTAGTTCGGTTTACTATTAAAGCGTGTTTTTTTAGTTTTTTTAAACTATAATTTATTTTCTTAATTTTTAGTCTCAAAACAATAACAAAAGTAATTATAATTAAGAGCCTTAATTTTTAAAATATCTTATATTTGACAATAAATCTAAATTCATTTCATTCATGTTTACGTAACCTTTCCATTTCATATAGTTTTTCTATGCATTTTTTTTTCTCCAGTCTCCTCTTTCTTTGTGTTATAGTTTCATTTTTCATTTTTGTTTGTTTCTATAAAATATGCAAATTAAAATTTTTGTCAACGTTCTCGTATCAAAATCTTTTTTTTTCTTTCTAATTTTACAAAATTTTAGATTCAAAACTTTCTTCAAAATTCTTGCCAAAATTTTCAAATCAAAATTTCTTTGAATTTGAAAATTTACGCTCTTCAAAATTTTAAAATTCAATGTCTTTTTCGAAATTTTTTCTAAATTTTTCAATTGAAAATTTTTTCCAAAAATTTTTATTTGAATTTTTTTATAAATTATCAAATTTTTATTTATTTCTAAAATTTTTTAAATTTGATTTTATCATGTAATTCCACAATCCAAAATTATTTACAAAATTTTGTATTTCAAAACTTTTTTAAACTCCAAAATTTTATATTTAGAATTTTTTTTTAATTTTAAATTCTGTATTTTTTCGAAATTTTTTAAATCAAAATGTTTATTTGAATTTTGTTATAAATTATCAAATTTTTATTTATTTATAAAAATTTTTAATTTAAAATTAGGCGAAAACCGAAAACTAATTCTGTCAGGTCGCCATCTATACGTGAAAAGCAAGAGCACGAATCTATTACAGTCCCCTGCCCCTGCCTTGCCTGCTTGGAAACAACACTGATGGATTGTATACACTTAACCTGCAAAGTAATCTAAATAGTTTTTATTCTGATGATCCTAGTCAGAACATTAGAACAAAGTTATTAAATAATTGTATTGTCATCAGTCCTTGACCCCTGTGCAAATTTTCAAGCTGATCAGACTTCTTGAAATTGATTAAAATTACGCTGAAAGATTCCGTTACATACATACATACATACATACATACAGGTGAAGCTAATATAAGCGTGTTAAAAAGATACTGGCTGTCAAAGTTAAAATTTTATTTTCCATATTTGTAAATAACTTTTTAAGAAATCCAAATATTTACTTAAAATTTGTAAATCGGGGGTTTTTGCGGGCGAGAAATTGAAATTTGTTTCTAATTTTGACGTCACTAGTAGAGGGCGCCACTTATGACACACCATGTTTCTTTAAAATAGCAGAACTTTTCTGCAGCTTAGTGTATCCATCTGATTATCTAAAGAATCGATTCTCCTACCTGTTTTATTTGGAAACGGTATACCTAAAAACTGTTTTGGTTCCAGGTAAAGAGCCTTTTTTGCTGAAAATACAGCAAAATGTTAATATTTCAAATAGGATTATTTCGAAAACAATAAATAACTACTAAAATATGCAAAGCCTATAAATTAATATATATATATATGTATATATATGTCTGTGAAAGGTTGGGAAATGTCAGAGCTGGAGAAACTGGTACTCCTAATGACTTCAACAAGGTATACCTTTGTTAGATATAACAGGTAGGAGACAGATGAATACACTAAACAGTAAACAAGTTCTGCCATTTAAAAGAAACATGCTGTGCCATAAGTGGCGCCCTCTACTACTCTACAAAAACATAATTGTGCCATTTTTTTTAATACTCCGACAGGTTTCAAAGTTATTGAGATATTTCAAAATAAAATTCTAGCATTGAACGTCCTGTATTTTTGAAACCAGCAACATTCGGATAAGGCAAACTTGGCTCAATCGACTTTTTTTGGTCACCAGTAACTTCAGTTCCGAAATTTCCCAACCTTTCACAGACACCCTGTATATTAAGCTATTATACTATTCTAATATCTAGCCCAGCGATATTATAAATAACCCTCGTAGATGCTCTGCTGTAGCTAATGTGATGGAAAACTTGTTGATATCCCTCGTAACGCACCTGTCAAATTGATTTACAGCTTGAGAAAAAAAACCATGTCAGCTTTAATCATATAAAAGAAATGATCTAACTGTAATCTTAACATTGAACATACTATTCTTTACAAAAATACAGATTTGGAATGCCGCTTTTTTCTGTGCCGCGAAGTCAATCTATTGTTTGGTTTTCGTTGTCAGACTTGTTTTTTAGATTTTTATATTTGTGTACGACAGGCGCAAGCATTCTCTTCGAAACCATTTAAATGGAAATCTTCCATTCTAAACTCTTTCAATGCTTTAAAGAAATAGGACGAAACAGTACATTGTGCACACGAAGATTAAATGTAAACAGAAGATTTCTTGTGCGCTCATAGCCTCGTGTGATATTCCGTCGATTCCAAATATTTACTAGCCCATAAAATGAATTTATGCCACTGCAGGGACTTGGAAGAGAATAAACACGATAACTAAATTGAAAGCAATACGCGATAATATAAGCGCTTGATGTCCTTTGCAGCACTGTATATAATATTTGCGTTTACATGGAAAAAAGTGGGGCAAATGGGGTAGCAATTTTCATTTTTATCATTATTATTATTATTAAATTTTTAGACATCGTTATAACGAATACGAATACTATACATTTGCGTAAAGTTTTAATTCATCCAAAATAATTAATATACGAGGGTAGATCAAAAATAAACTGTAATTTTTACTTTACCGCTTGCTAGATAAAGCAGGATGTTTGATATACAGAGTGGCCCGCTTTGCATAGCTCACAATTGGCATCTAGAATCGTAAAATATACAGTATTACACAAATCTTGTGACACGCAGTGATCAAGAAAATGAAACTGCTAATAAAGCCACTTTCGAATTGCCTAGTGGGTGGATAAAACATAATATATCATGCAGAAGATTGTCGTAATTTTTGGTGTATTTAAAGTTTGTCGTTGCGAAGAACTGTGCAACTTGACAATCTCAAATATCAAAGATTTGGGAACTTGACTGGTTGTACATATACCAGACACAAAAACTAATGTGTAACGAGCTTTCGTTCTAATTGGTATATTATAACATTGCTCCCTACCCTGATACTAGTTTCACAGAAATAATTCCTACTACAGCTACTAATGACATTGGCCATGGCATTATTTTAATTATAGTTTCCCTAACTGTTCATTTAATTAAGTAAATAAATTTGTCTTTGAAAATTATCTAATTGTCTTCTATTTTTGCATCAGTTTTAAAAGTAAATTACTTTTAACACCAGTACATTAAAATGACGTTTTAGACTCTGCGAGCATGCGTTACAGTTATTTATTTTAATTAATTAAGATGTGTAGAGGTAGAAAGAGTTTGCTCAACGGCTAAGTTGTTTTTACTGCTCTGTTGTCATTTTTGTCAATAAAAGTAAATATGTAGGTATTTTTTTTCAAATATGTGGTTTTTTTCCAAAGTTACTCTGAACATTTAAAAAAAATAAACGGCTCATTGATAGCTACTAATTTTTGTGAATTAAATTTCAATAGCATTTTTGAAGTCGCGTATAAGCAGAAACCTTTAGGGCAGTTTTTTCAAAATTGGTAGGAATTATCAAGTTCTACCAAGTGTATCTCTTTACATAGAAATGATGTTCGGATATAATTTTGTAGTCAACCGAACCAAAATGTTTTGTCAACAAAAAATAAGAGAAATATTCATCATTAGACATTGTTAATGCAGCGCTCTTTATTGGCAAAACTCATTTAATACTTAATTATTTTTATTTTTCTTAAAAAATGTTTCCTTACCAAATTTGGTGACAATCAATTGAGAGATACTCGCGTTATTACAAAAAAAGAAAACACAAATAAAAATATTTCAACTTTGACACCTTATATATTTTTTTTATTATTAAATTATGTTATAGAATTACTTATCAGAATTCAAAATCTATCATTAAATCGATTTTCGCGGAAAAATTTTATGTTTCATCTAGTTTTATTACATTTTAAAAGTTAATATATATTTCCTCCCTGCTTCTTCATGACTAACATTCTAACTTAATAATAAATTAAACAGTAATTCTATTAAATGTCATTAAAGTTATGAATTTTAAGTACATACAAGCTTTTGAAATAATAATGACACTCTCTCAAAACAGTTGTTGAACTTGTATCATTATTATTGCAAACGATTGTACATAACATAATATTATATGTATGAACCAATCATTTTCGATGGTAGGAGCTATCAAAATTATATATCCAAATTCATGTCATTTTAGTACCTAATATTAGCAAATAGTCCAAAAGTAAACGTTCTTTTTGAGTTCGTTTCCCATTCAGGCCAACAAGGTCTCCCATTAGATTGACTCGTGTTAGTGTATACAGTCAAGGGTTATAGTTATTTATTGTATAAGTGTTTAAAGTAGTATTTTATCCACGCAAGAATGTTTGAAGGCGAGCGTTTATTATTCTTAAGTGGATATTTACATCACAACCATATTTGTGGAGTCAGAATTATTGGAATATTATTATCAATTAGGTCTATCTGAATTTGTTAAAAATGCATGAAAGTAACTGTGTTAATGTGGTTGTTTCGGAAGAAGTTCATGAAGAAATTTTCCATTTATTGCCATCAAAATCCAGGGAACGTTACGAAAGTGTTCGCCGAATTTAACGAATAAAGGGAAAAACGGAGACTAATACCAATAAATTAAGAAGGCGCGCTCTTGTACGTTCTCAATTTGAAAAAAAAAATGCAATTTCATCTATGTGGGTGAAGTATTCGATATTGAAGGCTACTAGAAAGGTCTACAAAAATATGGATATTGGAAAATATAATTAGCTTACTGCTTATTTGACGACTGAATCGAGAGGATACAAAGCAAAAAAGCTGCAGTAGAAAGAGCACATACTGAAGAATTTTTTACTGAGGCTTCCGATAAAGAACATTTAATGATACAAAATTTCTTACCTTTTACATATTGTTGGGCATATAGTTAACTTTGAATTATTTTAGGTTGCACTAATAATGGTTGTTTCTGGTACCTGCTGATGCTGCAAATTAACAAATTTGAAAGTTACTTACGTACAAGACGTTGGTTGTTTCAATACTTGACACCAAGACGGGCTTTTCAAGAAAATTTACAACTACAGAAAAATGATTTTGCGTGAATGTTGTTAAAATATGCAGACAATGTAATTCTCTGCGATCAGTTCTCTTAACACAAAACAGATCCTTTTTAAGATACATCAATCAAAAATGGACTTCTCAAACTGTTGAAATCAACACATTGGCGAACGTACCCTCAAGAATTCCTTCATTCCTGAATATAGCAAATCCAGAAGCATATACTGATTGTATGAGGCGCATTTCAATAACTTTATTGGCCAATAAAAGGACTGATCTTACAAACATTAAACGGCATGGCGGATGGAAGAGCTCCTCTATAGCACAAAGTTATGTTGAGGACCATATCTAATAAACATGAAATTGCAAGGATAATCCAAGAAAAGTATAACTATTTCTTGTTCAAACTCTTCACAAACTTCGGCAGATGTTATGCATTCCGAAAATGATGGCAACAATGCTACAATGATCGTTATTAACGGAAAGGAAGTTAAATGTGATAAAACAAAAAATGAGATGTCTATTACTATAAATGTAAATGTTGTAGAAAAATACATGTTTATCCAATTGTTAAAAAAGACGACTTTTTTTCATCACTATAGATATGCAAAATTAGCCATGGCGATGAACAAAAGCACACCATTTTGAAATAATGGAAATAAAAACACGCGACCGTGAAAAAAATGTATTTTTCACAGTTCGGGTATTATTTTCGTCACTTTTGACACTGACAATAACTTCAGATAAAAAAGTATTGAAATAGTTATTTACGTTACCAGGCCGGGAAATGGTATATTAAAGTACAAGTCTAGATGTTTACGGACGAGACGACGAAGGAGCCGAGTCAGGAATTTCTGGACGAGTACTTTAATGACATTTCACGGCCGTGTATCGTACAGCGTTTTATTTCATACTGTGTTGTATTAAAAATTAAATTTTAATGTTTTATTTTACATAACCTGTCTGTATGTAGGTGTTAGCGTGGTTTCGATTCTTGTTTTATCACATAGCTTTTGATTTAGCTTAGTGATGTAAAAACAAAAATAACAAATTTGACAGTCATCCCGTGCGTATTTTGTGATAATTTTCGTAAAAAATGGAAGAAATCGTGCTAAAATGTGCTGAAGTAACCAGTAAATTGATGCCTACGAAGTCTTCTGCTCGTTATGACAAAGAATACCAGCTCTTCAACGTGTGGAGAAAAACCTATAAGGTGAAAAACGGCCTGAATGAGAATATCCTTTTGGCGTACTTCTTGGATATCTCCAAAAAGATGAATCCTGCGATAATGTGGGCAAAATATTCGATGTCCAAGTCTATGCTGATGGTAAAAGAAGGAGGTGATATTTCAAAATATCCAAAATTGGTGGTTTTCTTAAAAAGGCAAGCAGTTGGTCATCCGGCAAACAAATCAAAAGTTCTAACAAGAGAAGAAGTTAATAGATTCATGAAGGAAGCCCCATCAGAAGAGTATCTTTTGATGAAGGTAAACAAGTTTAACCTTTTCATTAGTTTTGAATTAAACAATGTGCATCTTGAATGATATAGGTACTCAATGTCAATTAATTACAAAAAATACATTTCTTGGTTTCGTTAGTCGAAATTTCATCAATTTGACATTCAGTTTTAAACCATTTTTTCTATTGTTACAAGTAATCGCAATGATAGGCATTGCTGGTGGTTGTCGGCCAGAAGAGTTATACCATATGACCCTAAAAGACATTGAAGATTGTGGCACCAAACTAATTATAACCATTCCCATTTCTAAGACGAATACAAAACGGGTATTCACTGTATTGAGTGACGACAATGAAGGAATAAACTTTCTGGAAATATTCAGAGAATACGTTAAGCTCCGACCTAAAAATATGAAGGAAAATTTTCTTTTTTTGGGTTATAGAAGAAGAACATGTGTTTCCCAAACAGCGTGCATACATACCATGGGGGGGGGGGGTGGAGGGGTGAAGGGCATCAAAAAAAATTACGGGATATTTGAAGTTGGAACACCCAGAAAAATATACGGGGCATTGTTTCCGCAGAACATCTGCCACTTTTTTGGCAAATGCGGGAGCTGATTTATCAACACTGAAGCGTCATGGTGCATGGAAAAGCTCATCTGTTGCGGAACAATACATTGAAAATTCCTTAGAAAACAAAACAAAAGCAGCAATGATGATTCAAAATGGAGAAAACTGTATACAGGTTCTTCAGACCAAGCAACAAACTATATCCACCACCACTACCGTGTTTAGTGTCCCTAAAGGTATTCCTGCATTCAGCCTGCAAGGAAATTCACATTGCACAGTTACTGTTAATTATAATTAGTTTTTATAGGCTTGTTTTGTAGTTTTCAAGATAAGATCTTTTAAAAATGTGAATATTGTGTTTTTTAAAGCAGTCCGGGAAGTAAACATTTTCCGGACTCAGCACTGTAATGAGTTATTTCCCAGACTTAAATGAGTCCGGGAAATAACTCATTACAGTACAGTATGAAATAAAGCAATAAACATACAGTGGCAAATACTTTGGAGAATTGGACAAACAAATATTTATATTTCGTGAGCGAAATAAGTGTTTTATGGTGCTTTCGAATGATTTTTTTTAAACATTGATTTTGGGCACTTAATATAAAAATAACTATTATTACGTCAAACAATCTCTTTTAAAAAAATAGGTTGAAATCTTTCTTAATAACAAAAATTCTAAATAAATTTTGAATAGTGTGCGGAACTTTATCGTCACCCAGTATATCTAAAACATCGCTATAGCTGAAAACGAGCGTAAAATATAAGACAGAAACTCTTTAAAAATTCCTACCAAGTGTGCCCAAGTTGAATTAAGGAGAAATCCGGTTACCTCGTTCTGTGTTATGACTATCTAAGGAGGCCTAAACAAGGGTTAAATGCCATCGCTAAGGTTTTTTTATCTTTGTTGCCTGATTAAATTTAAAACAAGTCTAAGTTATGACAGAAGTTTGCAGGGAAAGTGTAGCAAACTCAGTCAAACAACCCTTAATACTTGTTTATTTCCCCAAACATATATGTGTGAAGAATAATTTGCAAGGGCCATAATATTTTCATATTTGAGCAAAACCCTCGTGAATTTTTTTGCTGTTTAATGTTTTAGGGACTTTTTCGCACGTATATAATGTAATATTTATCTTTAAATAATGTTGGAAGGGTAAAGTTTTTCCGTATATACATTTAATTTTACTACTGCTGTTAACAAAGTTTGTTCAACATTAAAATTGTATGAATTTTAATATGATTTGAAATGTATTACATATCGAAAGAACAGAACATGTGTCTGGCGGCAATAATAACATAATAATTAAAATATTAATATTAATAAATTGCCATAGATTGTAAACAAAATCACGTGACCAAAAACGCGATATCATTGTTGTGACGTTACACGGCTTTCTGCGCGGTTTGTTTCCTTGGATCTAGGTGCAGGTTATTATGTTGGTGATGTAAACAAGCGTTTGTTTCTTGTGTTTTTGTGACAATTGTGGGTCATAGATACACAATGTAAATACTGTGTAGGTAATGCCATGATTACTAATGGTGATGTGAACTTACGGTATTATTAAACGTAACTTATTCCTTTATTTACAATATAGATACGCTCGTGACAATTACGGCGACAATGCTGTTGGGTAAGTACAAGATAGATGGTTCTCATTAAACTACTTGTTTTAATTTGAATAATAGTAAGTAAAAGTAATGAATAATGATAATTAACATTTATGAATTTTATTATTAATTTAATAAACTTTTATTGATATTTATTATATCCTTATTTAATACTTTTGTTTATTATGTTTTCAGAATAACACATGTAATTTAATGCAGTGAAGTCAGATAGTAAAATTTTATAAATGCCTCAAATAACATTCTCATCACGCATATGGTAGGAGCAGATTTAGAGCACGTTATCTGGAATTAGAATGAAGCGCTGAATACAATAAATGAGAAAAAATGTAAATTTGCTTTACCATTGATTTTCAAAACGATTTGTATACATTTTAGTAGCTTGATAGAAAAGTTTAATTGATTCTTTTTACAACTTTAAAATTTAAGTTTCGATGAACTTAAACCTACCTGTATTTCCAAATAAACTTACATGAAAATGGACAAACAAACAATGTTGCAATGCTTCCTTTCGTCGTGCTTCATCTCCTTACACCACATTTTTCTTTTCATTTTTTTGTTAATGTGTAATAATTTTTATTAAATGCTGTATACTGTATTCGTGCATAATGCAATATTTCTTCCATTTGCCCGGTGACATGCACTGCGGTATATTCGTGCGAACGGCGTATGATGTCACAGGTCTACGCTATGGCGGCGATCGTTCTGTTTTTAGGCTTATTTTCCACGAAATTGTTTAGAACAAATGCCATTTGAATTAAAATAATAGAAGAATCATACAATTTTCCCATTAAGACTCTTAAAAACATTCTAAATAGTTGCTCATTTCTTTGATATGGTCGAATATGCCACGTTTTTGCAAGTTCGTTACTAAAAGTAAGCATAAAGTTGCATGTATGACCAAAATAACAATCGTATTATATAAAGTAACAAAAATGATGTATTTAATATGATTTTTGTTATTTATTTTTGTGTTTATATCCATTTAATTAATTAAAACCAATTTTGACTGAGTTTAGTTATAACAATGTTTATAAATTATGATTTAACATATAAATATGTTTTTCGGTTTTTCTTGAAAACGCCACGTCTCATCGATTTCGGACAAGTTAGATTTTTCTGGGTGAAATTGAATGCTCTTTCATATTTTTCATTTTATAAATTTCCAAAATTTCAATTCGGCTATACTGTTGTTACAAAAAGATTCGTAGATACCCCTCTATCTCCGCCACTGGAATTAATATGCGATGATTTTCGGTGTCGAACTATTTGCTCTCAAATCGCAACGCTACTTTTTTGTCGCAACATGACAATTTTAATAATAACAAAAAAAACTTTATTCCTTAAAAAAAGTACAAAATACAAATTTATATTTTTTTTATTTATAAAGTCACGATACAAGATAAATTACACAATAAAACAAACAAACAAACGGTATGAGTGTTTGGGCTACAAGAACAAAATTTTCAATAATAAAATGATAAAATATCAGACAAATGATTGATACAAGAATATAATAATAATCCAGTCATTTTAGACATTTTAAACTTCAATCTGCGGAAAAATTCCTAGTGAGCTGAATTTTTGCATACGCCTTTATTACGGCGTTGTAATGAAGATGTGAAAAATCGACATTGATATCATGCCGGCTAAAAAAGTTATAAAGAACAAAAGGTCATGAAAATCAGTTTTTCGCAAATATTTCGCCACCCATTGCTTGGAGGTCAATAGAGATTATTATAAAAATTGTACACTCTACAAAAAATGCATTTTTGTGTAAAACTAACCGTTTTCGGAGTAGAGGACTGAGAAAGCGACTAGAATGCATATGGTATTATACAAACGACCTACACTGGCAGATGTTCCGTATTTTATTGTCCCTTTATACCTGCTACTGCCTGTCGGACTGTGTTTAGCAGTGCTGCCAATCAGTGTGTAATTACACGAAATACGTGTAATTTCAAGAGTAAGTGTGTAAAATTGTAACACTCTCAAAAAGTGTGTAATTACGGATATTTTAAGTATTTTAGCACAAATTCTTCTTAGATGGTAATTCTGTGCCGGTGAGAGTATTCGGTGATTGTAACTGTAACCACCATGTGGAGTTTGCGTGACTTGGTTTATCTTTAATTTATGCTTCAATGGATTTTAGAAAATTATGATTGATCAGGATTGTATGCATACTGTGTTCTGTCATTATTGACTGTGGTTTGATCATAAGATTTCTACAGCATGATTTCAAAATAGTTGCGGTAAATAAAACAATGGATTCTTGACCTATTCCACTCGTTGTCACCTCACACACTTCTTTCACACAAAAATTTCGAAAAAAAATGTCTGAATAGTCCTATTAAAAAAAAACTTTTTTGTATCTACACACATTACTAAATATCTTCTAGTTTGCATACAAAAAAAGTAAAATTGAATTAAAAGCCTGCATATCAACCCTAAAATTCTGCAAACGATACTTTCTATAGTAGGTTCCTATCATTATAGTTGTCAACCGGTATCACCGGTTTATTGAAATGCTTTTTATCATTCTTATGATAAGTTTAGCTATTGTTTTGACACTAAAAAAACATGGAAACTTGATTTCAGAACTTGCTTTTAAAGGGTTGTAATTTCTTAGGGGATGCTAAAACTATTTGCAGAGTAGTTGTGTTATATCTGGTCGCCTACCTGTGTGGTTGCCTATGCTTAAAATTTATTATACAATTCTTGGCCTATGCCTACACCATCGTCTGCTACATCGCGTCGCCTTGACAAAGCACGGCCGCTGCGATTTGAATGAATGTTGAAAAGCGTGAATAAATTAGCCGTAAGTTATAATGTAATAGTATATTATGCAACGATCATGTAATAAACCATACCGGGTTAATGCTCGTGTATTAATAACCATTACATGAGAGTTGCATACGCTATTTTTTCTACACCCGATAAATAATCAAAAACCATAAATTTTATATTTTTATTGAACACAATAGGTAACAGTAATTATTCGTATGAACTGCATTTTCTCCTATCTCCTATATGTGTGGAGGAGTCGATGGTAATTCTTCTATATCGATGATATCAGATATTTTGATAAATTATCGAAGTTTAGCTAGGTATCTACGAAAATTTAATACGTACTGATTTTGACATCTAAAATAATTACATAGGAACCTAGGATAAACGTCAAAAGCACATCATGCTTGATTGAAAAATTATGGGTTTCTATTGATTAAAAATCTGTATCGTAATGGGTATCATTATGAAACGGATTATGGGCATATAAGTGCATTGTTATAATACGGGTGTAGAAAAAATAATTTTCTCTAATTTCTTAAATTAATTAAAATAATTCAATTTTGAAAACAGGAGTGTACCTAATCGTGTAATATTCTTCAAGTGCGTGTAATGTCGTGTAATTTGCATGTGTTCAGAGGATATTTTTACAATATGTCATTGGTAGCACTGGTGTTTAGCTCAGTTGAAAATTATTTCTTGAGCGTTAAAGACGTTATTTTAGTAGTTTCATGCTCTTGAACAGTTTTCATAATGAGTGATACATGTTTTATATGCAATGAATTGTTATCGGATGGTAACGTAGTAGAAGTTAGGCATTAAAAAATGCTAGTATTGCTAGAGGTGATGGTAATATTGAATATTTAAGAACTGTGACTTTTCTAAATGTTCATAGTAATTGTCGTAAAAATTATACGAACAATTTGAGTATTGCGGCAATAACAACTTTATTACCACCAGCACCCGATGATCAACTGAACACAATCTTTTGGAATTGTACAAAAGGTTGTGCCGGCAAATGTGGATGCAAAAAATTGAATTAAGATGTTCAAAAGTTTGTGGACATTGCCGTGGCCAGTCATGCTTAAACGCAGAGTCAACCAATGATGAAAATGATGAAGATGTCTATTTAAATATAGGAATAAGTCCACTTGACGTTTTGTCAGCAATTGTTAATGATATAGAAACTGAAGATATCGACAATAAATGACAAAAAAAATATATACTTAAGTTTGTTTCTTCTGTATTTTTCAGTATTCAAATAAAAAATTATCCACTCTTCAATAAAAAAACCTCATATTACATATCATGGATTATGCCTTCGGGGGAAACCATGTAAAAAAAATGCGCCTTGCATTCTACCTCGAAGGTGGTGAGGAAACAAGTGCATACTCCGAAAACGGTTAATTTTACAGAGAAATGCAAGAGGTATTTTTTGTAGACAATTTCACGACAAATAATTTTTATAATGACCTCTATTGACCTCCGAACAATACGTGGCGAGATACTTGCGAAAAACTGATTTTCGTGACCTTTTGACCTTTATAACTTTTTTAGCCGGCATGATATCAATGTCGATTTTTCATATCTTCATTAAAACGCCATAATAAACGTGTATACAAGAATTCAGCTCACTAGGAATTTTTCCGCAGATAAAACCTTAAATGACTGGACTATAATATAACAATACCGATCACAAAACAGTAATAAAAGAAAACATTACAATACAATACAGTACAAGTTACTATTCACTCAAAACAAATGAACGGAATTTCAATGAAGTTATTACAAAACTAGCCAGTAGTTTAGCAATACTAAGCGATAAGCTATCGAGCAAAAAGACGAGAGAGTTAAGAGTTAAGTTTTCTAATTCAGTAGACTTTAAACTACCATAAGCAGGGCACTCTATAAGAATATGTTCTACAGTTTCCAATCTGTGCTGATTACAAAGTGTACATAGTGCAGACGGATTGAGTATGAAACACCGTCGACAGTGTATTTCAGACAGTATTTATTGCTAAGGCGAAGCTGAAGAAGATGAAAAAATAACTCCTAAATACGTAAAACAGTTAACTGACCCTACAGGCTGACTATTTAGTAAAAAAGGAATGGTATTAATGCAGCCACCGCGAGAGAAGCATTTGGTTTTTGAGTGTCTAGTGTCAACTGATTTATTGCAAAATACGCTGCAATACTAAGCCTCCGCGAGCAGCTGGCATCGACAAAAAAGTTCTCAATATCCACAATAAAAAGAGAGAATAAAAGAGAACTCAAGAGTTCTCCTTGTAAAACACCCGACGTGACATTAAAACGTTTTGTTAGGAACTTCTAACATGCGCTCGGGAATACATTTTTTTAAGAAGCATAATTATATTGGCACTAAGTCCGAGAGAATATAGTTTTTTTCCAAAGTAGAGAATGTTTAACGGTGTCAAAGGCACGTTTAAAATCAATAAATGCTGCGAAAACTCTACGACCCTTTAGCCTGAGTTGAAATTGAATTACAGAGTTGAACACATAAACGACATCAACACATTCTCCACCTTAAATTAATTAGTAATTAAGAAATAAAATTCAATACAGTATGCGCCAAAAATATGGAATAAATTCAAAAAACGAAACAATTATTTTTTGGGAAAAATTCTCGATCAGGTCGATTTTTAATTTAAAAAATACATATTTGAGCGTAAAATGCGATTTTCAAATGTCATTTGTTTTTGAGTAATGACGTCATCGATTTTTTTTAAATGGCAACACCATATTTTTTCCTTGATTCTGAAAGATCGTTTAATTCTCTATCAGACAGTACTAAAATTTTGCCCTCTTACATAGGAAAGTTTTCGAGTAAATGACGATTGAATGTTAGAAAACGTAAATTTTATCCATAAAAAAGTAACAATTCTGAGGTATGTAAAATAAAATACAATTGATTAAATTTTATACTTAAATTAAATGTTCGAATTGCCATCCACCAACTTCTTGACAATGCGCAAGTCTGTGAAGAAATTCTTCTTGCACATTATGAATGATTTCTGAGGTAACTCTGCGTATTTCGTCCCGAATGCGATTTTGAAGTTCTTCTAAATTATGTGGTTTATTAATGTATACTTTTGACTTCAAGTATCTCCATAAAAAATAGTCAAGAGGTGTAAGATCTGGTGATCTTGCAGGCCAATCTATCGGTCCGCGTCTGCCGATCCACCTCCCAGGAAAACAGTTGTCCAAAAAATCTCGTACAGGGCGCGCATAGTGCGGAGGCGCACCGTCTTGCTGAAACCATATGGTATCGTCAGGAATGTCAGGGTCATTATCGTTAGGGAAAATTACTGCAAGGGCTGGAACAAAGTCAATTTCTAGAAACTCTAAATATCTTTGTTCTGTAAGGGTTCCTTCAAAGAAGAAAGGCCCTACTATTCTGTCGTCAACTATTCCAGCCCACACATTTAATTTCTGAGGGTGTTGGGTATGTGCCTCTGCCATCCAATGAGGATTTTCCCGACTATCTGCAAGTTTGACGATTTACTGTACTATTCAGACAAAATGTGGCTTCATCTGAAAAAAGTATTTGCCGGTGTAAATTTCTATTTCCTTGACATAAATCCATTAGAATTTCGCAAAAGTGTAAGCGGCGATCGGGATCATCTTCATTGAGTTCCTGCACAAGTTGAATTTTGTAGGGATGATATTTTTTCTTTCTCAAGATACGTAGCACTGTGCCCTGACTAGTGTCATTGTTTAATGCAACCAATCGTGAAGAATTATGAGGATTATCCACCATACTTATCAAAATGTTCTGTTTCTGATTTTCATTAATGCTTGGACGTCCAGGTTTTGGAATATTTACAACATTGCCAGTTTCTCTAAATTTAGACTTTACCTTACTGACTGTTGATTGGCTGATAGGGCGATCTGGATATTTTTCATTAAATAAATCGCAAACTTCCTGCTGAGTTCTAGTCATATTCCCGCAACCGATAAGAATTAAAATTTCAATTCTTTGAGTAACAGTTAAATGTGCCATAATACTTTAAATTGAATAATAATTTCTATGTCGCTTACAATACTTATTAGAAAGTCGGTGTGACAATGACACTTTGCAAAGATTTTCACCTACGTGATCCATAAAAGAACTATGGAATTCGAAAAACTAAACTTGATAACGTTTATGCTTTATTTTAATTGTTTTGCGTTTTCCAACATTCAATCGTCATTTACTCGAAAATTTTCCTATGTAAGAGGGCAAAATTTTAGTACTGTCTGATAGAGAATTAAACGATCTTTCAGAATCAAGGAAAAAATATGGTGTTGTCATTTAAAAAAAAATCGATGACGCCATTACTCGAAAACATGTGACATTTGAAAATCGTATTTTACGCTAAAATATGTATTTTTTTAATTAAAAATCGACCTGTTCGAGGATTTTTCCCAAAAAATATTTGTTTCGTTTTTATTGAATTTATTCCATACTTTTGGCGCATGCTGTATATTTCCATTTTCCATCCATTTATTTATTAACCTTTCGTATCAAAATGAGATCCTTAAAATACTCTTGAAGTCCTGCTGTTTAAGTGGGACATCCTGTACAACAGCTGCTATTTTCTGTTTTGGAAATTGTCAGAAAACGTAAAATTAATAAATCTGTTGTTGCGTGGTGCATAGAATTTCACAGAAGTAATAACTATTAATTTATACGGATTTACCTGGTTTGGAACAAATGCATATGTACTATTTATTTGATTTATTTGAATGAAAGCAATTAAGACAATTATATGATATGTGAAACGAACGAATAAATCTGTATTTGTCCAAAACAGTTTTAATTACAGTTACAAACGCATGTAAATTTTAGGTCCAATATTACACTTTATTTGCATTTAAAATGGCGCCAAACACGATCCACAAAAAACAGAAGGTTATTTGTTTTATATTAGCTTGATAATGTTAAACATATTTCTGAAAAGGGATAGCCGACAGCATATTTATTAGTCTTTTCCTTTTCAAGCACAATTTATTTCAAAATTATGTTACGTGTAGGGTATAAAAGCCTTACAAAAAATGTAAATCATTTAATGAAACTGTAGACCGTGGAAAACAAACATGGGTAGAGGACGTTGTATTTCATTTAAGGGCGTCGTTTTTATAAGCAATTTGCAATGAATTTATAGCTCTCTTTAGAGGCAGTTTAAAAAAATCTAATAAATTAAATAAAATATCTTCACTGCGTCAATTAGTTTTCTGCAGAGAATAAGAAAAAAAGCATGTCTTCACCTGTTATGTTACATGATAATATTTCCTGAATTTTACACGCAATACGGAAAAAATTTAATCTGTATTTATATATCAAGAGCGTATTTAGGGTTTTAACGGATTATAACACACAAAATGTAATTTTTGTTGGAACCGAATTGACAGTTGTGATGGATGCCTAGCAATAATATCAACAAACGCGATTTTCATGTACGCCATGTTTAGTACGCAAAAACCCTCTAGCAAAGTGATAGATTTTTCATATATAATTGATAAAATATGATATGAATATCAGTAGTGATAGTAGTTCAGAAGATATTCCGAAATTTTTAAAGTGGCGGAGAAAGCTGAAGGAAGCCTGTTGCCGGGAAAACCAAAAAAATTTTACAACAAAACATGATGATTTTGATAACTGTTCTTTTAAAAACTAGAAACACTACACTGAAAATGCGCTCCTAGCAATGTGAGAACTGTAAGCCGTTCTCTATGTGATCATATTATTCCATATTGAAGGCAACGGTGCTTTTCATAACATTGGCATTAGCAAATATTCAAAATTAATAACATTCTTAAAAAGAAATGATGGTTACAACCTGAAGAAGTCAAGAATATTGACTAGAGAGGGAATTGACACTTTTCTGAGAGCTTATGATCAAGGTTAAGTTGTTATCTTCAAAAGTAAAACGTACATACCTTATTTCTTTAATTAGATGGCATTGATTTTGAGCATATGTGGAGCTTAGTTATGTAACATAACAATAGATGATATTCAGGTATTAGGAAATAAAACTAAGTAATAGTACTAATAACTATAAAATAATCAAATACTAAAATACAGCTCATGTCTAGTATAATTGATAACAAGAATAAGTCATCAAGATATTTGGATATGTTCAAAAGATATACGTCTCTTCGTTAACCGGATACTGAGCGTCGACGATTTTTTGTAAATTATAACAATAACAACTGGTTGTTTGTAGTTCTTTATCATTTTTCATAAAATGTGGTACACAAAATGATAATTTCCTTAAAATATTATTTATTATTTATTTTTTTTTATTTAACATAAGACATTTCATATAGTTATTTTCTTGAATAGAAATTTTTTTATCTTGATTATGAGCCATCTTAAACAGCTATATCGATTAACAATAAAAACGCAAGACGTCAACGTAGTTGGCATAAGAGTTTAACATGTATTATATTGATATACAGTGAGCGGCAAAAGTATGGAATAAATTTATTTAATAATCAGATGTTCGCCAATTCGATCGTCAATTTTTATTTTTTGTTGGCCATTTTTTAAATAAGTTTTTATGTATACAGGGTGAGACAAAAACAATTATGATGTCATGATTAACTTTCTTTAATTTGTATTTTTATTCAATTTGCCATAAAGTTCTAAGTATTTTTCATGTAATATACTCTATACCTATTTCGAAAAAATAATTCCATAACAAGTGTCCAGATCCTCCAATCAATCAAACCGTTGTATGTAAAATTGCCAAGAAATTTCGACATTATAAACCACTTAAAACAAAAAGAGTTAAATCAAATATTGAAAACGCATGCCTATGTACAAGATCTTCTTTGCACAATAATTAATAAGTTCCCGTCAATTTTCCTCATCTCTTGCGTTATGCGGTTGTTCAAGTCTTCGATACTTTGGTGTCTGTTTGCATAAAGCTTGAATTTTAAATAATGCCATAAAAAGTAATTTTTTAATTTTAATTATTTATCTTAGAGGTCACTCTATTGGCGTAGCCGAGTCTATTTAAGCAATTAAGGCATTTAATCTACTTTACTGCCACGTTCAACACATAATTTTTTCGCAGATCAATTTTAATTTTATCATAATAGCAAATAAAGCTATTTATTTTATATTATTAAAATTGTATGATACTTCTTTCATAAATAATAATAATTTCATTAAGTCGTCTGCGTTTGCTATCAGACGAGTGTTATTAAATAAATAACTTAGGTACACAATAATTGCCATATTGTTCCTGTTTAAATTCATAAAAATAACTATTTATTATTTAAGATGGAAGAATTCACATAAGTCCTCCAGAAATTATTGAATCAGCAAAGCAAATAGAATGTAATTTATTACAAGAAAAATCGAAAAAGTCAGTATAAAAAGTCAGTAATATAAAAAATTTATTGATTACAGGACTGAGAATAACATTGTATAATTAAGCAAAAGTATGAAATCTTCACTATAGTCGATATATTGGATGCTCAGAGCTGCTTCCAATATCTACAACAATATTGATATCGGAACGTATCTAAAATTATAAGCATTCTTGAAACGGCAGTCGGATGGATATCGTGCTATAAAATCAAGCGTTGTAGAAAATTAGCAAATTAAAAAAATTGTAATGGACGCTCCTGATGTTATATATTTTGGTACAAAGGTAATTATAAACAAAATATGTTAATACACGAAGAATACTGACTATTATTATTTTAGGTGGCAATGATTGTTGCCATATATGGGGTCTGTCGATGTGATAATTCATTTAAAATTAAAATTGAAGGAATTTTTAATTTAACGTCACTAAAAATGATTCTAATACCTAGGCAGTAAAAGCCACACTTTAGTGCCTGACAGCTGTCACTAAAGCAACGCCTTCGATCCAAGTTATTTTAAATTATAACTACTTGTACAAAAAATAATGTAATTGTGACACGAATTTCTCAGTAACTCTGCAAAACATACTAAAAATCCTTACAGTTGTATTATTATTATTATTAAACCATAACGAAGAAAACGAGAGTTAATCAATCACCGCCCTTGGAAAAAGCAATCCCAACATTCTTAAATCAACAGCATTACCTTCTCACTTTCTCCGTACACACTTGTTGAATCCTGGTCGGAGTTCTAATTCGGCGAAGTCTCCTGCTGGCAAACTTCAAACTCCGCGAAACTCTCTCTCGCGAAGACGATGATGCTGAGGCTGAGTCGAGGGAAGAGCGCGTCGCACTGTGCGGTCGGGGCGTCGCGACGCTGGAGTGATAGTCTCACGCACGCTCTCCTGGCGTATCATGCGAAGGGTTCGCTTGCACGGGTGCGATGTAATGGCTCTTTTTTACATCACAATGAACCGTAGAGACATAATAAATGTTTCTACGCCATTAGGACAATTTTCGGATGTATTAAGAGCGGCATCTGCCAAGCGCAGTATCCATTTTTCATAGTTAACATCCAGGTCGCGAATAAAACCACTTTAAGTAATTTGGAAAATGGACACAATGTTCTAGAATCGATAGTAAAATGTTAACTCTATGCCACGGAAAGAAATCGAAAGACGGTGTGTGCTATAAGACTGTTGCTGAAAAATTGCGCTAATTATTTTTATCCACTGCCACTATATTAAGAAGGTTTAATATGTCTATTTTCCGTGGATTAATTGTATATTACACTATTAGGTTGGTAAGTGGGGTATAATAGTATCTGTTAGCCAATTAACAACCGTATAGTATATAACTTTTTTCGCACAATCGCATTTATCAAATAAAATAATATCCTATCTAGCGTGTTTTGAATTTATTTTGTTGGAAACCAAAAAAACAATTTGAAGTTTAAACAATTTTATGTTTTGTTGTCAAAACTGTGCTTATAATGGCTGATAGAGACGATTCAGAGGTGGATTCGGACATTGAAGAATAGGATAAGATAAGAAAGAGATAAAACGATCAGAAGACAATTCTACGTTTGGTATTTCAAGAAAAAGCTGCATAGGCGTACTTAGAAATAATTGGAGGGAACAAAGGGTACTGCATCCCTCAGTTACCACCATTCGCCCTTCGATTTTTTTCATCAAAATAACATGATAAGTATGCCGAAATAAGATAAAAGTACTTGCAAAATTTCAAGTGAGTATCTTACAAAACAATGGAATTATTAACAAAAATAGTTTTTCAAAATGCAACTTTAACACCCTGTATATTGAAACAGGGACCCCCAAATCAAAAATGTCATAAGAAAAGTCGCATTATTTTTGTCCAAAGAATGTGTGGTTAATGGTATGACCTTCTATTTTGAGACACCCTGTATACTCAGAAAACGTACTCCTCGCCTACTTAGTCTTTACTCAATAAAAAAACATTGTCAGTGAAAAAGAATATTGATATAAAGAAATTTTCAAGCTTAATTGCTTCGCGTAAATCGGTAGGACATAGATCTAGGAAGTCTAGTATTTTAAGAAAAGAAGTTGAGAATTTTTTTGAGTAACAGGCGATAAAACCTACTTGTCGATGAAGGTAAAGTATGATTTCCACTTCTCTCCAAATATTGAAATTATTTCTTATTTTAGATAGTGTTGATTAGTGGCATTAGTGGAGCTTGCCGTCGTGAAGAACTAACATTTCTTCAGCTTGAACTTATAGAAGTGAGAGGAGAATTTACTATTTTCAAAGGGAAGGAGTCAATCTTGTGGAAATGTTTCGAAAATATTCCTCTCTTCGTCCGTCACCAATTGAGCATTCAAGATTCTTTCTAGGATTTAGAAATAAAAAATGTACAAGACAATGCATTGGCATAAATTGTATAAGGGGTTTCCCTAAAAAATTTCAGAATTTTTGAAATTGCTGACTGCTGGGAATTGCACTAACCACTGTTTCCGAAGAACGTCCGCTACGATATTGGCTGATGCAGGAGTAGACATCAGCACTCTTAAGAGGCATGGTGGATGGAAAGCAAGTAGGTTAAAAAATACTGGGTCAAAGAGAGATCAATATAAATACAAACTTGGCTTCTACTTCATCAAATACATTCGCAGAGCTTTCCATAACCAATTGTAAAAAAGTTAACAATTAATATTCATAATAATGACAAGAAATGATTTAGTTCAAGAATTATGATGTATTTTTGTTGCACGCAGTTTTATATAAAGTAGTTCTGCTACAACAAAATAAGCCAGAATAGTAAAGTGAGCTCTCCTGTCACGGTAAACTCATTGGCTCGCGTCAATTTTTTTATTGCGATAATCTAAAAATTAGCTGTGGCTATAAAAGAAATTCTCATTGACTTTGACATACCTTAAATATTATATACAGCGATGAGTTATGCCCTCTTGATATTACAATAAAGAATCTTGCAAATGGAAGTTAAAGCATCCCAGTTTGTAGGAGCGAATGGGTCTCATGGTTCACGGATGGTTGGATATTACGGGTAGAACAGGGACTGAAGCATTCCAACTGAAATGTAGGTACAATCTGCAGATTTATCCTGCAGTATCCCAAGCAGAAACGTTCAGAATAGCGGTGCCTTTTAATAGGGTATTTTGTTCGTTGAGGTACACATGTAAATTCATATAAATATTCTGTGAGAGGTGTGTCCTTCCGGTCACACAAGATGTGTGCAAGTCCTGTTCACTTGCATATGACATAAATACAGGGTGGTGCACTTTTTTCATTAAATTTCAAAAACCAGTACATCATAAAAATATAATGTTAGTTTGTTAAATAAACTATAAAAAAATAAAATAAAAAAATAAATAAAATAAACTAAACAAAATTTTTTTTTGGGAAACTTCAACGTGCTGTATTTCAAAAAGTAAACATTTGTCGGGTTTAGTTTATTTAGCGAACTAAAATTATTTTTTATGATGTATTGGTTTTTAAAGTTTGATGAAAAAAAGTGGACCACTCTATATAAACGTATTGAAAAGAAGACATCAATTACAGTAATAGAGACTTTCAGGAAATAACTATTCTGCGGGCTAATGTCCCAACCAGCATTGAATTACACTTTAAAAATCATCGTCAGTCATCAGCGGTGTCACCAGACATATACCGGCGGAGTATACGACATGTAAGTGTCTACATCTTGCGGCTACTATTGTTACTGTGCTACACTCTAAAATATGCCTGTAAAACTTTATATTTAAACTGTTAATAGCTTTTTAATTGACCTAAAGATGTTACAATATATAACGACAATACGTACACAAACAAAACTGTGTTTTCTCTGAAGTTTGGACTTACTTGCCAACTGTTTTTATGAGTAAGTCGAATTTTTTGTACCACAATCTCTGACTGAAAGGGACGTTAAACAGGAAATATAGAGAGGAACGACACCTTCCAATTGCAATCGGGAAATCGGCTGCAGCTTTAAACACGATGCAATTACAAGCAGTCGGTTAGAATCACGAAATTCACCCATTAAGAATTCCAGTTCAGAAATCTCCACAAATTCCATTACCTCTTCTTCAAAATAAATGTCCTGTGTCGGAAAATTAAACTGTGTTTAAATACATATTAAACGATCTACATTGATTAATAATTTTAAATTTTCACTGATTATTAGCGTGTAATATGTTATGCAATTACAAGTTTGATTTGTGTTTTATTTCTATCTTAATGCAGTTTTTCCTAATACTAATTATCATGTGTCAAAGATTATGACTGTTCATACGTACCTTATTTGCTTATCTTATTTACTTATCGTATTTACTTACGTTATTTACTTACCTTATTTATTTACCTTACCTTGCTTACCTTTATTTACGATTTAAATATTATAATTCAATTTAGGAAGAACAGAAATAAATTTACATTATTTCTTTTAAGAAAAATTAAAAAAAAATGTATTAAGAATATTGCTAGAATAGACATACCTATACAATTTTATATACCATACCAAATTCTAATTTATACTTATCTTGTTAGAAAAATGATATTACAAGACACAAATAATTGTTTAATACGTAATTTATTTAATCTACGACGGTGTACTCTGACATATTTAGCATTCTCATTTGGATGCCATTATGATCTTTATAATAACAATCAGTGCCATTATGAATAATTCATAATAACATGCAAATTTTAAAGTAAAAAATAAACAAAAACTAAATTATTCACCACTTTTAGTTGTTATTATTAACTATAATATAATTTATTTATTGTAAATATTAATAACTTCTGAACAATTTGTTAAATTGATTCCAGCAGATGATAAGTGGGCTGTATTTTTAGAAAGTAATTATATTTCTTGAGTGTGAACTTGTTGAAGAGCTATCAATGCCTGAAACGTTGCCCAAAATATTAAGGGCCATTTCCTTTGGAATCCTCTATATAGCTTTCTGCCACTGTGCTAGAGCACCAACCACCATGTCTCTTAATAGTTAGTAAATCGACTCCTGAATCTGCAAGTAATGACGCAAATGATGACGACAATGTCCAGTATATTTTTGAGGATTTGGAGGACCCAGGAGCAATGCTATATTACATGGTATTTTCCCAAAAGTATTAATGCCAACTGGCTGCTTGATGTATTTTCCATATCTGTACCCCACAAAAAATCCAGTATAATCTGTGTTGCTTGGCCTCGTCGCTATATCTTCGAATCATTTTCACCACATTTATTCCTTCAATGTTTCCGTTTGTGATAAAAAAATCTCGTGATATTTTTGTTTTCATAAACAGAATAATAATATGAATGCATTGTCGTCAATGTTTAACATTTTGTAGGTGCAGATTTGTCAGTTCAGTACGTCTGCAGGCAATCCCTATTATCAATGCAATTTTTATCATAAAATGATTTCATCATCCGCTTCCTGCAAAAATTGAGCTGTTTTTTATTTGTTCAAATTTTAGATCGCTTTGATCAAAATCCTTCCGATTTTATTGTTAGAAACTCAATTAAATGGACGCACTTACTAATATTCGTATTTTTCTTCATTGATATAACTGAACGTAGCATAGAATAATAGTATCCAATGCCACGAAGGCTTGCTATGTTTGGAAAGATATTCGAAATATGTCAGAAGAACCTTTTCATTACTGCTATTCTTGATTCCTTTCTCTCTACGTCAATCTTCAAGTTTTGCATAACTTTTCTCGTAGGTCCGTCTTGCTTTTTCGGGAATTAGGGAATCGACAACGCTTTGCGCAACATCTTCGATATACAAAGGGACTCGAAATCAGTCAATGGTTACCATAAACATTGTCAAATAAGGGCACCTAATAATTTTGAATTTCAATTTATGAAAACGTTTCTGATATTTTAAGACAAATGGAATCTGCGATAAGATCTATTTGGACCGCCGTAGATTAAATTTTGAATGATGCACGTTCGATCTGAACTTTGTTAATGAATGCAATGCATTTTGAGGGTAACTTTTTATAACGTTAAATTTGCGTTATGCTTGCGTACTTTAAAACAAAAATAAAGTTTGGGTTTCTAATTTTGGAGGTCTGTAATTTCTAGCCATTTACTTGTGTTTTTGATGCTAACATTCACTAAAAATATCTAAGAACATCTGCGGATATCCGGAAATGACGGACATATATGAAAAAAGTTATTATAAGCTTAACTTTAAGCCACAGCGGAAGTAGAGATTCGTCCCCAATTACAGAAGCGTTAATGTGTTGACCAAAACTGTTTGCGGAACATCTTGGTAGCAATCTGCCTACTCAAATTAAAGGCAAATAGCGACGTTCTTTTATTTTTAATCAATTTTTAATTAAAACAGTGTTTAATTGGACACTGAAATTGATTACTAAGTGCTTACACAGCCTACACAAAAAAGTTGTGTAAATTAAATTTTCCAGTATGTAATTCAGGATGTGTAAAATTTCATTGGTAGTAGTTTTATCTCCAAATAATATTATTCAATATTTTTTTAAATAGCCTAGAGGGAATTGTTCAAATTTGTAATCAAAACATAGTACATTTTCAAAATTTAACTGTGTCGATCTACCGTACCTTAATAGTTATTTATGCAACAAGTACAAAAAGTAAGTGTTTATTGCACGCGACGTGTATTTGTACAACGAGGCCGTCAGGCCGAGTAGGACAACACTTCGAGTGTAATAAACACTTTTTGTACAAGTTGCATACAATATTTTTTCTACGTTCATGCAAAAACCAAAAAATGTTTTATTTAGATGACAGTAAGTCTAGAAAAATATGACGTCGATTTGAACATTTATGTTTGTCATGATGACAAAACGCTGTAGTAGAATGATAGATGAATGCAATAAACATTTTATTGCACTAGTGCAATAAAGAACCACTTTTTCTACTAAATATAGTTCAATAAAGTTTTGTTTTTTGCATGAACGTAGAAAAAAATATTATAAGGTTTTTAAAATATACGACAGGTGTTGAGGATGAACTAAATAGTTTTATACATAAGGATGCATTTTTTGTGGATGTAATTCAACGCCGG
Source organism: Monochamus alternatus (assembly GCA_037114965.1). NCBI lineage: Eukaryota > Metazoa > Arthropoda > Insecta > Coleoptera > Cerambycidae > Monochamus > Monochamus alternatus. The sequence continues at coordinate 2,312,750 of CM073426.1, read as the reverse complement.
TCGGGGCTTTAGCCCGCAGAGTAGTTAGTTTCACACAATATTGTTAATACCTAAAAATATATAAAAAACGATTACATAAAGGGTAAAATATGTTTATTAATTAAGTAGGTCGTTATCATGTTTAAATTCATTGACAGGTTAGTCACTTTTGACATTGTCGACATTTAATTTCAAATAATTTTAATTTATTGGTGTAACAATTTTTATAGTTAGATATTTGACTCAACTTATAGGAGGCCAGATCTCATCTATTGTGGCTGAATTTCCGAGTTCCCACAGTTTCAAAAGTGAACTTAGATATTTATAGAATGTTTTTATTAAACCAGGTTAGTAAATTTAGCTAGATTAATTTTTTTAGATAATTACTGAGTAGAACTTTGTCTGAGGAATTGTTCATTAGCATACCTAGATGTTTGGTATCAGAGAGCATACATATGACTTCATTGATAGGAATTGTAAGAGATTTAATATATTAGCTTAAAATACCTTTCTAATACAGTAAAAATTGTTACAAAAGCTAATAATAAAGAATATATGGGTAGATATTGTGGGTGTAATTCAATGCTGGTCGGGGCTTTAGTCCGCAGGGTAGTTACCTTCACACAATATAGTTAATACCTAAAAATATATAAAAAAACAATTATGTTTTGTTTGTTACAATCACACAGTAAAATAAAAGTACTTATATTCCAGACACCCTGTATAATTATGTAAGGAGTTATAAAATAGAAGAAACGCCGACGTTATTTTCTTCGGTGATGCATTGTACCCACAGAATTAGATTTTATCGCGGATTTAACAGTCGGTACATAATATGTCACGTAAAGCTGTCCAATTTAAGAAAATCCCCGGCGAAGTCAAATGAGGTCAGGAGGACGTGCATTAAGGGCTGCGTCCAGCATCACATTAATCTTCCCAGATAACGAATACGGGCCCTTCTGTTTCATAAGGGAGCCCCTAAATCTTCCTCAGACAAGCGGTCTGAGCTTAAGAAATGCAAGTCTGTAAAATACTATCGCGAACGCGTGTCAGACTCTCTAGATAAACTGTATGCATCGATCAGCTGCTGCAGGATTGTAAATTGATCCTGAAAAAGCTGAAATGATGCAGAGAAGATTCTTCGATCATATAACAAATAATGAAGGACAACAAACTGTACAGGGTGGGCAAATGTTTTTATAATCTCGTTAACCGTAGGAGGTAGAAAAAACGACCCCTCCACTCTCGATGTCTTTTTTTAAGAGAAAATTAATGGCCAATACCAAAGTCACCTATCGTCTTTTGTCTTCGAGTAATAAACAAAATTTCAAATTTTTCACTTTTCGATACATATCTGTAACTTGGTTGTTTGTAAAGCTAGAAAAAATAATTAATACGTTCATCAGGCACCTTTTAAGTAGAGTCCAGTGGCGTGCCTAATTTTTGAGTTATAACTAGTGTCTATATAAAGTATAGTTAATCAACCGGGTTTAGTTGTGGACCATGTCGGCTAGATGGCGGGACTATAATATGTGCCAAATCTCTGAAACGAGCTCTATAGAAGGTAAACAAAGTCACACTGACTTTATTTTAAAAACATATTAACATATTAAATTTCAGTTTAAAAGTTAAAATCCAACGGATCAAATAATAAATCATTTACATTTCATTATATAAATTGTGTGATAAAAAACAACTCACTACCCACTAAGTAAATTATTAAGAAAGGCTGAAAAGTTTTTCGTATTTAAATACTGACTTAGTAACACAACACAAAAAACTCTAGTGTCGTCGATCAAAAAACCAGGACGGGACACACTCATAAACAAGCCGTCAACAGTGTATCTTGGCCTACTGTATTATTAGACTAGTAATCTAATTTATATTGCGTTTTTAACGCGTTCTCAATGAGTAAACAGACCCTTTTTTCCTAGATACATGATTGAATATATTTTATCTTATATATTTATTTATTTGTTAATAAAAACAAATGTAGATAAAAGAAATTTATTATTTTTAATATGTCTCCATTACGTATTTATAATTGAATATGAATTGTTAGTATCATGTTCAATTAATTATTCAGTTTGTAGCTACGTATGTCTAGGAAGTTATTGCTTTTCAAAAAGTAGTTTACGACACTTATCCATCCATAGCACTCTGTTATAAAAATGCACTTTGACTTCAAAACCAATTACAAATTTAAAATAAATTTAAAACAGCTTCTATCACATTCAAGATCGTTAAAACGGTGGCACATTCACATAATCAAAATTCGTAAAATTACCTATTGCGTTTCGGCTAACATATGGGATTATTCGAAATAAAGTAACAGCTGCTGGTTGCAGTATATTGTTCTTTTTTTAAGTGTAGTATGATCTCCAAATTTGCAGGCCATGATGCGAGAAATGCGGCAGTAGTAAATTTGAATAACAAGACAACAATTTGAAGACAAGACAATATTGTGTATGTGGTCTTGAGGAGACAGTGCCGTTTCGCTTTAACACTCGAACATCATATGCCTGCGCCATCAGAAACGCTGTAGCGTACCAGGAGTAGATGACTGAATCATCTTGTACTTTGCAAAATACCTTTAAACTTTTCGAAGACAAACAACGTTTGTGAAACATGTTCTAGACCTATTCTCAATACCTTTGAAGATATTCGTTTAATTGTGAACTTGAACATTTTTTCTGATAATTTTATTTTATCTACAACTGCTTTATAAGAGCCTCATTACAGCATTTATTTGGCACTGTTTCAGTTGAATAATGAAGGTCGTTACACCACTAGTTGAGTAATGTGACATATTACCATTAGTAAATTTTTTGCAGTTCTAGATAAAATTTTATATAGTACACGTATGATAGCGGCATTAATTACACGACTTGGACTACGCCCTCGTCGTGCAAATGTCTCACTCATGTATAATAATAATAATAATAATAATAATAATATCTCTACCCCTTATTCTAATCACAGGGATTAGCCCAGAAGTCGGAGATTTGTGCGGGAGAGGGGGTGGCATATTATTATTATTAAGCAGGCCGCATTTGCGCCCAGGAACGACTTACGTTGGTAGGCCCCAACCACTATTCAGTGCAGGAATGAGGGAAACCTGGAAAACATCATTAATTAGGGGGGTAGTCAAATATCAACCGGTATCAATCTCTCACATTGACCCAAGCCAACATTCTTCCACCCTACCATACCCGCAGAGAGGGCGCCAAACCTCTCCACGAATATAGCTTATACAGGGTCGGAAAACGCTGATGGTCTATCTGAGTTTACATGAGAGCGACAAAGTAAAGTATAGAAATCCGTGCGATAGACAAGGATGACTATATTGACGACGTTTTAAAATCTAAATAGTCACCGCCCACTTCGTCATTCAACAAATAAAATTCACTCCCACTTATATCACAGCGACCAATCGCCATCTTTGCCTTTCGTTTTCGCAAGAGATGTCGCTACTTGTGCAACTCCAACTCCGGTATTCTGATATTTTACCAGCGGTCGAAATTGTGGACAGTGACTAATCGCTAGCTTGTTGACCAGCGCGACGGGCGAAGCGTGCGGGGAGCAAGATTTCATAGGCGTACTAAATTTGAATGCGATCAGATATAAGAAATATATAAAAATGACAAAAATAGTTCCATTACATAACATCCACTATTTTTAGAGTAGAAACAGTGATATAACAGTTTTTATCAATTTCGAGGCGATAGATAATAAAAATTATAAGAATTATTTCAAAATTTAAAGTTTTTATCAATTGCCTAAGGTCGAAAATAATAGAAAGTGACTAACTCACAACACAGATGTGAGTACGGAAGGGTAAGGGTGGTATGATTACCTAAGCGTGCCACTTGAGAAGAGTTAAAGCACACAAAATTATCAAAAATAAATTAACGTCGGCTGAACCTAGCACATTAACAATTTACTTTAAATGTGTCCCTGTTCTTATGGACGGCGATTGCCCACTACCACCCATTTACACCTACCTGTTGCGCACTCCGCAGATAACACACTTATGCCTTGTCCTCATGGACGCGAAATTCACGAATTTTTGTACGAATTTTGCAACTTCTGCTTTAATTATTTATGGCGGGAAAATCTCCACCTTTCACAATTGCAATTTACGATACTGTCAAACACTACAAATATTAATGCCCCTTTCATTATTATGCGGTGTTAATAAGTTTGTTTCGAACTTCTGATAATATACCATGGCAGTTACATGATGAAAATGGTAGAAAATGTTATAGGTAGTTGACAACATTTGTTACAAATAGAGATTTTTCCACCGTTAAATAAATCGCGCAAATATTTGCGAATTCCGCATTGCAAAGGACAAAAGAATACATACACACTATTTATTATTGGTTACTAGCACTGTCACTATAACGGTCACACATTAACACTTATTATATCGTACCGCTTTCCGTATGACCTTCATACGCCCATGTTTTCTCAAAATTTAATATATTCTTCAATCCAGATTCTTATTTTTTAATATTTATTTTAATTAGTTTCTTCGCCATATCACTATTTCGTCCTTTCTATCCGTATACTCTCTTCGATTTCATTTATACGGACTAAGTTTCATCTTGTAAGATATAGCAATAGAATTTTTATTTGGAAAACTCATTTTAAAAATACAATCTTCCTTCCGCGAGTTTCCATTACTTTCCGTTTCACAGTTGTACTTCTTTACCAGTTCGAGCATTAAATATCAACTTTGAGGAAGTGTGGTTTCAACAAGACGGTTGTCCCACTCATATCGCACGTCGAGTAACAGCATATTTAGAAACCACATTCTCTCAGTATCTTATTAGTACAAGAGGCACTATTCCATGGCCCCCCAGATCGCCAGATTTATCGCCCAACGACTTCTTTCTCTGGGGGCATTTAAAATAGGCCATTTACGGACATTCACATGATAGGCCACGTAATTTAGTCAATTTACAGGCCCGAATTGAAGACGTCCTACATAATATTTCCCCTGAAATGCTAGAACACGTAAGAACCGAATTCTATGACAGATTAAGGTATTGCGAGGCACAAAGGTGGGGCATTTTTGAACAACTTATTAGTTAAACATCAACATTAATTTTTTTCTTTCGTTTTTACTGCAATAAGTTTTAAGTTTATTTATGTTTTAGAGTTTTAGTATTACTTTCTGCCAGAGCGGCTATTAAATAAATACAAAAGCGGAAAATAATTGCAATTATTTTCATACACCGTTAGGTGGTAGGTTTATGAAATAATTCTAAATGGTTAAAAGTACGTAAGAATTTGCTTTGTTTTAAGCAAATGCGTCCTACTCCCCACATAGAAACATCGGCACTGAAGCTGACAGCTGCCTGAAGTCTGAAGCTGACAGAAGCCTGCCAAACCTTCCGGCCAATCGGATGCGCTCGGTGGGAGCGACTGCTCAGATGTTATTCTAATTTATAAAATGTCGTCAATATAGTCATCCTTGTCTATCGCACGGATTTCTATACTTTACTTTGTCGCTCTCGTGTAAACTCAGATAGACCATCAGCGTTTTCCGACCCTGTATATGGTCTACCGGCAGCTGGGCTCGAACCAACTCCCATCTAGTCACCTCGATTCAAGTACTGACGTCTTAAACCGCGCGACCACTGACCGATGAAATAATAATAATGCCTATATCTCTCTTGTGCTATATATATTGTCACAACAGACTGTCTACTTTTCTTTAGAATGTAAACAAATATATTTTTTTAAATATGCGATGCTCAGTTGTTTTTTAAATGAATTTTTAAAACTCTTAAAGAACTTACAATAATTTTCTTAAAGTCAAAAACAAAAATATTTTGTTCTTTATATTATTAAAGTAAGTAATTGGACGAAAGGAGAAACAAACGACAAAATTAGTCGAACTGTATAAAAACATTACGAACGATATTGTAATTATAATTAAAAATAAAACATCTATTTAAACACTCTTTTAATTAAAATCGCCAGCGGGGACTCTGACTATCTACGAACACGAACAAACATTGACGGGTTTGCATCCGAATTCAATAAAATTTTAATTCAAAACTCTGTCTCGCGTAAACATGAATATTGAATACAGCGTCTCCCACACGTCGGGAAATTGAGAAAATGGGTCGCGCAGGTCTCTGATTTTTTTGGTCTGTTTGTCTCTTCGCAGCGCAAGCTGACTGTCAATTGTTTGGCAACCGGTATTTAATTCCAGATCCAATCAGACTCCTTTGGGAGCAGTTTCCGCGATACAGCATTTTATTTTCTTTTAATGCATACGGGAATTAGAAATATGGTATGGAAACTACTCATGGAATAAATTAAATAAACTGATAACTGTTATTTTTTTTTGTTGCAGCAGTATGGTATTTTTGTGTACCCGTAGACCTGTCATCATTAAACTTTTACTGATTCTTTTAAACCTCTATTTCTCAAAACTATAAAGTGTGCTTATGAGTTCAAAGATGTAAGTAAAAGCTGTCAAGTTAAGAGGCCAGTTGTCGCCAAAATCACAAATAATTTATTGTTTCCGTTCAAATAACTTATAAATAGAGAAATAGAACTAAAAGCGTCTCCGGCCATGTGGCCAGAGAAATATTATATTCGATAAGAGGTGTAGGAATTCTGGAAAATAAGGTTAGACAGTGTAAAATGTCTTAGATTTGTATAGTCAGGGACGAGACCCTAAAATACAGGCATTAGCCAATAACCACTTCTTTTCTCAAGGGTGGAATTGAACCAAGTTTGTAGGTACCTCGGAATAGGCAGTTTCCTTCTCGCAGCCAGGCAGTACACTTCTGCAGCGGTAAATAAATTGTAAATGCTGAGAATTAAAGTAAATTTAAATCCGGTTCTTAAGGCTACTTCGCGTATTTTAGTGTGTCGTGTGTCACTCATTTAATATTTGCCGTAACAGATGTTTTCTTCATTTTTTTGTTTTTATTTATCTTTTTTTATTGTTATTAAAAACCTTTATGTGAAAATGTGGCGTTTTCTTTTAATAAGTTTGAGGAGTATCTTGAATGAGAGACAGACAGTGATAATCATTTATTCACCGAGCACGTGCCCTTTAGGGTGTTGAAATTTTAGAAATACTTTACCTGAAACTGCGTCTCTATAAAAGTAACAAGTCCAGTGTTAAAAAATTACTTTAAGGTTATGAATATTGACTTTTTAAGAAAATGTTACATGAAACTGATACATTATTTTTTCCAGTAGTGTTCCTCTTTTTGCGAAGAGTTTCCGGACACTCTGTATACTATCAATAATTTGGAGGTACTTGTATGTAGAAATGTGAGATGGCCCAATCATTATCTTTGTTTCTTCCTTTTCTATGTTTAAGTTCCACCCCACTACTAACAATTCCAGAACAATTTAGAATGCTGAAAGAGTTTCAATAACTGATGATTCTTTACATCATCTTTAAATATATGAGTACGTGTACATGTTTAAATTTTTTTATCTAGATTACCTACAAAAAAAATACTAACCAAGAAAGCAAAAATCTGCTTCCATTTTGAAGTTTTACCACACCATCACATTTTTATACTATAAATTCTGTCAGAATATGGACCGATAAGTGTGAAACGACCCTTAGCTTAAGTAGCTAGTCTTGTTTACGATACCAGTGAAATTTATGGATTCAAACTGTATACATATATATAAACTTCCAGCAATAACTTTTAAGCTTTCTGACGTGCCTATGTACACGTCTTGAGTTACAGCAATCCCTTTGACCTAATCTATTCATTTTAGCATGCATTAGAAGGTATTTAAACTACATCTAACTATCTAGGAACTCCATAGGATTATTTATGAGTTATATAAGATCCTTCAATGGGACTAAAACATGAGACTATATTTCTTTCTTTAGGTCATTACAGCTTCGACTAATAGCGCTAAAAGTAATAATGCTCAGATATCGCTAACATCCTCATATGTATGTATAAAGCCTGGAAAACTCTTCTACTATTGTTCATTACATATGTCGCTATTTGGTATGGCTTTCAGATAACTCCATAAGAAAAAATCTAAGGTTGTTAAACTGCAGGACTTTGATAACTAGCTAATATCCCCACTGATTACAAAACCTTCAAATCTTTAACAAAATATGGCTACAAGTCGTGCTAAAGTTCTTTTACGGTGTATTATCCAGTACTGCGATTTGTGTAATTGTGGCTTTAGTAATATCCTAGCAAGGTCTGACAGCTTGTGTTTTTCCATATACAAGATAGATTTTCCCTTAAGATAATACAATTTAAATACCGTTTACAACACGTCAAGTAACAGAAGTAGCGTTTTATAAGACTCCAAGATCTGCACATACGGTAAGTCAGCAGACTTTGATAAAATCAACATTCCAATTAGAAAGAAGATTCTGACTAAGAAGAGTCTTTAGAATTAGGTATCTGGAATTCAGAGAGATTCATACACAAAAATCAAGCATAGATCAACAATGCATATGTCAATATATATCATATAAGTACCTAGAAGATAACCATACCCAGTTTTAAGGTTATTACTGAAGATGAACGATACATTTTCATTACAAACATAAATCACCAATCACCTTTAATTTGCCCAATACGAAGATAAAGTATAAGCAATATCAATTAATGTAAAGATTTATTTACAAGAGTAATAATAAATACTACAATAATTAAACTAAGACATTTCCTGAATGTTGGAATAAGTTTTTATTTTTCTTTCAGATCACTGTAAGCTGCAGGGACTTTTTCATACTCTCCTTTCTTTTCACTTTCTTCGGTTTGGTCCTTCTTTTTGATCACCATCAGCTCCGCCTCTGGCAGTCCATTCTGTTTCTCAGGCGAGTTCCAAGGTTGCAGCTCGGACCTGGAAAAAATGGAGTAGAGGATCCCGCTGATGAAGAGGAAGGCAGCTGCTATCCAGAAGACTATTTGCCACTGGTGAACTGTTTGCTACAAAAAAAAAATGTTATTCTCTCATAATAATAATAATCTTTATTATCCCAATAGAAAACAGCCAATTAGAGGAGTAAGTAAACTGATAATAAGAAAAAAATATACAACATAATAAACAGAATTACCCTATACAGTTTTTAAATTATCAATAAAAATATCAGAATCCTTAGCAGTTCCTTTGTATAGGGGAAGAACAATAAAATAAACTTTTTTGCCTGGTATTGCCACGTGGTAATCGAAAGTGTACTTTATTCAGCAATATGGAGCAGTCAACAAAATTGATTTTGCGGGGACACAGACTTACATTTGGAAATATTGAGAGTCAAATAATTTATTTCACACCACGACAACATACGATTCGTACAGATCTGAATGCGATCACAATTTGATACCGAATTTATTGGTGAATAAAGCTTAAAGTCATCAGCGAACAATAATTTTTCGCATTAAACGACATCAGGAAGATCGTTAATAAAAAGCTAAAGCAAAAGCGGGCCTAAGTTGGAACCTTAAGGTACCCCAAATATGGGAATGAATGAACGGGAAGTAAAGTTTTGAAATCCAACCATAAATCATCTGTTGGCTAGATATCATTAAAAAAGTGGGATAAAGGACTCCAAAATACTAAAACGATGTAATTTGGCTAATAAAATATAATGATCTATATGATCAAAGGCTTTTTGGAAATCGGTAAATATTACATCAAACTGCCCTCCACCATCTAAAACTTCAGACATGTGTTGGGAAAAAACTGTAAGATTCGATACAAGTGATCTTCTTTGCATAAGTCCATGTTGACGTATAGACATCAATTGCTAAGTAAAATAGTATATTTAATGTGTAAAACTCAGTCATGAATGAAAACAAACTGAAATGTAGTAACTATATGTACATTTATGAAAATGGAAACATGGGGATGGTATTATATTTCACTTAAAATAAGGGTGTAACTTTCCTTCAAACTCCATTTTAATTATTATTTGAACCAAATTTAATGTTTATTCCCTTCCCCTTCGTTGAGGGTTAAATTTAACAATGCTTCTATACGTCTGTACGACATTTAAATGCAAACATACTTATTAAAACAAAGTTCAAACACAGTTGAAGTTAATAAAACAAATTGCTTTACTCTGGAGCTACTGGGAAAAGCGGTTTCGATAGTTCTAGTTCACTCGGTTGATTTAGTTTTATCATGCATGTCTTAATGAACAAATATGCTTTTGTTGTTTCCTCTGCCTATTTAATAATGCAGAACTACTTGTTTGCCGTGGTCGGGAGCAAGTTAAACAATATTTGCCATAAGCAGACAATTCTGCATTAATTTAGTATTGATATGTTTTATGAATAAATTTTATTTTTGACACGTACCTCTTAAAATATATTCATTTATGAAGCCATTCATTTTTTTTATATTATTTTCTCTACTAATTATACAGGGTGTTTCGCAAAGTCGTTATAACAATTTTACGAACTGATAGAATACCTGATTTTGAGTCGATTGAAACAAACATACCTAATATTAATAATAATAATAATTTTATTTTGCCCATTTGACATTATAAAAGAAATGTATAGCAATAGATACTAGAGTACAAAAACAAAGTCAATATATATATATATATATATATATATATATATATATATATATATATATATATATATATATATATAACCATTTGTATGACAACGTTTCGGTAAAATCTTATTTACCATCTTCAGGTCTTCATACTTCTGCTTCGCGTTACTACGTTCGGCTTACTGGAAGATGTTTGTCCACTTGGTGAGTTATATACTGTGCTTTCGTTCCGGTGTGTGGTTTTCTTCGCATGGCTGCGCGTCACGAGTCTTGCGTTTAATGGTGCTGTGGGTTCTTGTGTTCTGCTTGGCCTACTCTCAGCGTTGCGTATCACTGGTTTATTGATCTTCTTGGTTTCCAGGGCAGGTTTCCAAGCTGTTGGTAATCTTTGGGTATCGTCACGTGTATTGAGATTTTGAGGATGTTTTTCAATTTCGATGGCTTCTCTAATTATTCTTTTTGCCTTATGATCCATTCTTGCTAGTACCTTGGTATTATCGAAATCAATCTCGTGGCCGGTGTCTTTTACATGTTGAGCTAATGCGTTTTTTCATTTTTCTGGACAGCATTCCGATGTTCTTCTTTCCAGGTTTGAATTCTTTTGTTAGTTTGTCCAATGTACGTCTTCTCACAGTCTCCGCAAGGAACTTCATATACTCCTTGGTCTTCTAGAGGAATGTTTGTTTTGGCTGATGGTAGTATATTACCAATCTTCCTGTCTGTGTTGAAGACTGTTTCTGTTTTATATTTCTTTAAAACCTACGAACTAACATATATATATATATATATATATATATATATATATGAATATAAAAAAATATTAAAAAATTACTTACCACAACACTTGTCATATAGGTATGTTTGTTTCAATCGACTCAAAATCAAGTATTCTATCACGTCCCAAAATTATTGTAACAACTGGCAAGAGATCCTGTATAAGTTCTCTTGTCCATAATGCTTCTTTCTAAGTAAATGTTAATGCCCGTACTATATTTTTCTTAATTATGTAGAATTATTCATTTGTAAGAGTCCAATTTAATTTTAACATAATTTTAAACAAAAGAAAAGAGAAATACTCGGTATGTCTTAAACATAAAGAAGTCTTCTTAGCTTCTCGTCATGACCACTTAAAGAGTTCGTACTTTTAAGACTTTAAGACTTTGTATTAAGGAATACATTGTTGAACTTTGAACTTTAGTAAGGTTTATGAACTCATCACAAGGATATGATGTTTAAATTTTACTTCTTTTTGATTAAAAGTTTATAGGGTTGATTCCTCCTTTTTATAATTGAAATAGAAGTTTCAGTAATAGAGGTAATATGAGATTTTACAGGACAATGCACCCTCAGTCCAATAAAAATATGAAGATATGTTAGTTGAAGAAGAGAATTATAAAACAGATACTTATGCAGGATGTTCTACAATCTCTATGACAAACTTTGGCAGATCGTAGCTGGGTTAATGTTAAACATTCAAGTGACAAGTATTTTAATAGTTATTTATGTAATAAGTATAAAAAGTAAGTGTTTATTGCACGCTACGTGAAATCGTCCAACGAGGCCGTCAGGCCGAGTAAGACAATACATCGAGTGCAATAAACACTTTTTGTACGAGTTGCATACAATATTCTTTCTAGGTTCATGCAAAAACCAAAAATTTTTTTTGTTTAGATAACACTAAGTCTAGGAAAATATGACGTCGATTTGAACGTTTATGTTTGTCATGATGACAAAACGCTGTAGTAGAATGACTGATGAATCCAATAAACATTTTATTGCACTACTGCAATAAAGAACCACTTTTTAAAAAATATATAATTTCATATTACAATTAAAGCAGCAAATAAATAAAAATTATGGTTGCTATGGCAATAATTGTTATTTGTGTTTAAACATTAGTGACGGGTAGTGATTTCAACATGGCACACAAGTTGCTTCATATGTCCCCATAAGTAAAAATCTAAAGGATTTAGATCAGGGGAACACGGTGACCATGCCATTAGACCTTGTTGACCTATCCATTTATGATCATTTAACCAAGCAGTTACTTGTCTTTCTCTATGTGGTGGTGCACCATCGCGCTGGTACCACATATTTTGAAGAATATTAAGCTGTACGTCATCAATAAAATCAAAAACGTTGTTTTCCTAGAAACCAATTAAGCGATTTCATACATGTACATGCCTGCAGGCAGCAAGTTATTGTTAAGAAGCAAACGTTGACACTGAAGCGTTGCTGAAATCGTCTTGATCTAATTGCATGCGGATTTTGTAACGCCCAGATATATGTTCATTATGATAGTTATTTATGCCATTTCTGTTAAAACTCGCTCCATCAGCCACATGATAACCGAAATGAATATGTCATATTGTGCATGTTGTTGAAGTAACATTTCTCTGTTCAATACACGTCATACAAAATTCAGTGATAAATGAAGATTACTTGTCATACGCCGAACACTAATCGAAGAGTTGTTAATAACAGTATCTGTTATATCTTCTTCATTTTGTACATTCCCTTCAGTAGGACGAATTGTCCTTTTTTGTAGGGGTTAAGTTCTTCTCGAAGCTTATGAAATGATGCACTAAAGAGGTGGCGTGGAGAGGTTGATGTCTATTTGGGTATCTTCGTCGGTATCTTGTATTTATTATTTAGCACTTTAATGCAAAATGCCAAATAAATAAACAAAATGACATAAATAATAATTATTATTATAGCAACTATCAGTTCTATTTATCAGGCTACTGTGATAGAAATAAAAAACAATATTTTTTAAAATGCTTGTAATATCTAAACAAAACCTATGTCCATATCAAAAAAAAATTGACATTAACTCAGCTACCATCTGCTAAATTTTGTCATAGATCTTGTAGAACACCCTGTATAACAGAACTATAAAGCGACTCTTTCTTGTACGTGCAAGAGACTTTAAACTCGAGTTCTAGACAAGACTTTTTTAAATGCTTCAGAATGTGCGCGAACATTTCGAACAAAATCTTTATTCTTGTATGGAAGCGGATGGTCATCAGTTTGAATATTAAATCAACTAAGTAGTAAGTAAGCAACTAAACAAAATTTAAATTTTAAAATGTTGGGCAGAATTATAAAATTTAAAGTCTGTTGTAAACAGAAGAGCTTTCAATATAAATATTACTCAACCCCCAATGCCATTTAAATATTTTGGGATGATGCTTACCCTTGCTTGGGGGTGAAAGTGGCGGAGCTCTTTAATCTTAAATCGACCGGTCTGAGCGTTTTTCTACAATCTTGACGCAGTTCCTAAAAATTACTCTGTTTCATTTTCATTTGTCCTCCCTGTATAAATGAAAATACTGTTTGTGGATGTTTTGAAAATAAACGTTACATTATTATTCTGTTGGCAATGCCATTGGCAATATAAATTTATTTCAGGTATCTGCTATACATACCAGCAAAAATTAAGTTTTCAGGTTGCATAGTAATAATCACAGTACACCATTTGTGAATCACCCTGTATAGAGAATTTCGTATCTGCAATACCTTGCATAATTTGTCTTTGGAAGAAAGCTATTTTTTACCACTTTATAGTAGGGTTTTTAAATTTTTTCACCAAATTGTACCCATCGATCCAAGTCAAAACAATTTATTAACTTGGGGAATGGCAAAAACAATTGCTACAGTCTTTTCCCGACTGCTACATACTTGATTTATAAAAAGTATTACCATCCATTTCCCTCTACTGAAAATTTTACTTCTCTTGGGTTTAATGAAAAAATAAATTATATTCTAAGAAGCCAAATAGCTCATAAGTACCATAATAAATCCTTATAAAAAGCAACGAGCACATTTTCAACGAATAACTCACTTTTCCTCTTTTAATAACAAGACAAATTGCGTGGGAATTGGTTATGAGACGCAATAAATCCTGATCAAGAAACAATACGCCGCTCTTTCGAGGTGCCATATAAAAACCGACCCATAAAATAATCATTATTTTTATTACCATGTACCAAATAGAGAAATTGAATGCAGGAAACGATCCTAGGACTTTACGAGACACAGCAAATAGCGCGAAAATAACTACAAGGTGAGGCGTTAATTGGTTCCGGAGTTATTGGTATTAGCGCTGTTATATCGGGAAATCCATTAGCAAAATTAATAAACAAAGCGAATTGCTCTCAAAATTCTACCAATTTGCGTACATTTAAGGATAAGGGTATTGCTATTCAAAATTGTATAATAAAAAAACAGCAAATGAAAATATGTAGAATAATGAGCGATAATATACCGGGCGATTCACAACGTATCTAAATTTTTTTTTGAATAGATGCGTCATAAAAAACGTAGTTAATATCGTAAATAGCGGAGGGCATCAATATCCATGGGAGGAAATTGTAGGTACTTAGCTACTGTGTAATATATATGATTTTTTCTACGACCATTCACAGTGTTTTACATTGGTTTTACATATATTTTATTATATTTTCTTATGCATGACAATAAAACAACCAAATACAGTGTTAAAAAAGAGGGTTCCTTTCCGCGATGAATCTGCATGGTCTTCAAAAGAACCATTTGTTTGACAACGTTTCGGTAAAATCTCATTTACCATCTTCAGGTCTTCTTACTTCTGCTTCGCGTTACTACGTTCGGCTTACTGGAAGATGTTTGTCCGCTTAGTGAGTTATATACTGTGCTTTCGTTCCGGTGTGTGGTTTTCTTCGCATGACTGCGCGTCACGGGTCTTGCGTTTAATGGTGCTGTGGGTTCTTGTGTTCTGCTTGGCCTACTCTCAGCGTTGCGTATCTTGGTTTCCAGGACAGGTTTCCAAGCTGTTGGTAATCTTTGGGTATCGTCACATGTATTGAGATTTTGAGGATGTTTTTCAATTTCGATGGCTTCTCTAATTATTCTTTTTGCCTTAAGCTCCATTCTTGCTAGTACCTTGGTATTATCGAAATCAATCTCGTGGCCGGTGTTTTTTACATGTTGAGCTAATGACGAAGTTTTTTCATTTTTCTGGACAGCATTCCGATGTTCTTCTTTCCGGGTTTGAATTCTTCTGTTACTTTGTCCAATGTACGTCTTATCACAGTCTCCGCAAGGAACTTCATATACTCCTTGGTCTTCTAGAGGAATGTTTGTTTTGGCTGATGGTAGCATATTACCGATCTTCTTCTGCTACCATTGAAAAGATGTGCGCTGTCTCAGAATAAGAAGATTATTATATTAAATGTATTTAATGCATTGAAACACCAAAATCCTACCAACAGTGTTGACGACATCGTGGAATAATGTTCCAAAATGACAGGGATTGGAAAATCGGCTATCTACAGACATTTAAAGGAAACAAAAAATGAACAAGATACTGTAAATCCTCTAAAATCATCTACAGGGAGGTCAAAAGTTGTTATAGATGATTTCTTTAAAAATGTCATTCGCAGAAAAGTACACTCACTTTATTTTAAAAAAGAAATACCAATGCTAAACAAAATTTTAAGTGAACTTTCAGAGGTCATCGATTTGCCAAAAATCAGTAGAAGCAAATTATGGGCCGTGTTACGAGAGTTGAATTATTGCCGGGAAAAGCAGAACAGGAAGTCAGTTCTTATCGATAAAGATGAAATTATTTGTTGGCGAAGATCCTACTTAAGATCAATTAGAAAATTCCGCGACGAAGGGAGGAATATTTATTATCTAGACAAAACTTGGGTCAACGAGGGATATACTGTAACAAAAGTATGGTAAGATAAAAATGTAAAAAGTTTTCGACAAGCATTTTTGGATGGACTTTCAACAGGGTTCAAGGCACCTTCAGATAAAGGGCGAAGATTAATAGTGACACATATAAGTAGTGCCAGTGGTTTTGTAGATGGCAGTTTACTTTTATTTGAATCAAAAAATACAGGTGACTATCACGAAGACATGAACGCAGATGTTTTCGGAGAGTATCTTAAACAGATGTTGGATCTTATTCCTCCGGGGTATGTAATTGTCATAGATAATGCCAGTTACCATTCACGGCAGACCGAGCGGACGCCTACTACTGCTTGAAGGAAAGCCGATATAATTCAATGGTTATTCGAAAAAAAAAAACATTTGAAACAAATATGATGAAAAAGGAACTTTTGACACTTGTCAATCTTATTAAAGATCAGAAAAAATATGTTATCGATGAAATGGCAACAAATCGCCAAATAACGGTACTACGGTTACCACCTCATCACTGTGAATTTAACCCAATCGAATTAGTCTGGGCGCAGGTAAAAGGAGATGTAGCGCGAAATAATACGACGTTTAAATCAAGTGACGTGAAAATTTTGTTAAAAAATTCCTTGGAACGAGTCATGTACAAAAAGAAGAGGAGAAAATGTGGGAACTCGATAATTTAATTGACGTTACTGTGGAACCTATCGTTATCAATCTAGGAAACGAAGATAATTCATCTGAATATTCAGAAGATGAATTTTAATATACCTACTTTTTTATTTTCTTTATTGTACATTTATACAACACTAAATTTTCTCACCATAATTTTCAAAATACATATATTTTTGTGTGCAATAAAAGTCTATTCATTAAATTAAAATAAATATTTTGATAATAATATTGAATAATTTTATTTGAATTACTAAAAACCTTCTTAATCCGATGCTTAAAGTAGCCTCATGTTTTGAAATGCTGTTTTTATATTGTTTACTTATAAGAGAAATGGACCGAGAAATTGAAGCGGCATTGACAAAGACGGATTGTCGGGGATTAAATTTTAGCTACCTGCTACAATTTAGTACAACCCGGCCACACAAAGTTTTTTTAAAAGTATACCTCATCTATACCTATAATACATAATATAAAAATATTGAATATAAGCACCAGTACTACATTTATTTATGATTTGCTTACATAATAAGCTTTTATTACTCTCTTTCATTTCTAAACAGACTATTCCGCATCTGTTCAGTATAAAATATTATCAAAAACATGTCAAGGTATTACCGCTGCTGAAATTAAATGTTCTGATACCTCGACAACCTAATTAGTTGACTAATAATGTATGAACTACAACTAGACAATAACACTAATGCGTCACCTTAATAAATTATTGCTGTTTATCTACGTTCATGACAAAATTTAATTATAAAAACCAGATAATGAAATTCGTTCGATTAGTATTTTGCTATTTACTTGAGTATTTCTCAATTTTCTGAAGCAATTCTGGACATTTCTCAGGGGAGTTAACCTTTCACAAAAGTAATACCGTTATTACAACAACAGGCGAAGGTAATAGTTCGTGAGACTTGTCAACATGGTTTGCAAAGGGATTTGAATAAGTTTACGGGTTGCAGGAGTAGTAGCCGAATTAGGTATTCATTTCAGAATATTATTTCGGTAACAAGTTTTCTAATAAATTTGCATACAAATGTTGCCTTTCTATTGCCCGCTGCTGAACAAAAGGGATTTTGCATGTAAAACTGAGTTTCATTTTACTTGATGTAGAATTAGAACTTAGAAAAGTTATAGTGCGAATAAGTATATCATATCTATTGTATTTTTAAGTTAGAAACGAAATAATATTGTAGCTCCTGTATATTCTTGTACCTAAAAGTTCAAAAGAAAGTTTAAAATGTAGAATTTTTATGATTAAATTGTAAGGATAAAAAATGTTGTAAAAAATATATGAAATAGCAGTAATGTATTGATATGATGATAGTGTAGTAAAATTGCTTCGCTATCTCGTTTATTTCTGGTAGGTTTTGTTTCAAGGTATAACCAAATGAAATGGTTACCATTTTGTAAAGGAAAAATTTGGACATACAAAATGGACTTTTTTTAGTAGTTGTTAGTAGTTGATGTTTCAGACGTTATTTGACAATTATGTTTTTCATAACATATATCGCGTTTGTAAATCAACGATTTTATATATGGTGACATATAAGCGGTCTGCTACTATAAAAAATATTGCGCTTCTAATGGTACACACCAATTTTTGATAATATAAAGCTTTTTCGAGAAAATATGTTCCAAAGTCGGCACCAGCAAATTTGTGCATTAAAAACCTCACTATGCGCAAGGCTACATTAATTATTGAAAGCTGATCTTAGATATATCAAGGCAAATATAGTCAGAACTATAAAAAAGTTTTCTGAAAAAAGTTTACTTCGCTATATGTTACAGTTACATGTTAAGCAAAATAAACAATTGTCAAATAATGTCCGAAACATCGAGAATTTGATTTAAAAAAGTCGGTCCCTACTGGAAAAAGTTATAGAAGTCCATTTCGGTTGCACAAATTGTACCTCTACAACATGGAAAAGGTTTAATTCATTTATACCTTCTTAAAAGAAACCCGCATCATTGAGAGCCGGTTTTAGTCCACTATAATAATTATGAGACTTACGTTTTGGAATGTGAGATAACCAACGACAGCTGGAGTCAGAAATCCTACCATCGCAACGATAGTGTTGCAGGTGCCAAAAATTACACCTAAAAAAAATAAAATTAGAGAATTATTAGACCAACTAAAAAAATAAAGTACACAATAATAAAATGTCTGAAGTTTGAGTATTTTAGAATTATATATTTAATTTATACCGGAATTTTTGTGGTATTTTTATGTGTTATCAGGACTGCAATCAACGAGACTGCAAGAATAATATTTTATAATTATTATGCAAGTATACAGTGTGTCCACGGATGGAGTTGACAGGAGAAATTTTTTTGTTTTCGACTTTATCGAAAAATGTCACTCTTTATAAAAAGTTCTGCTTTTCGAAAAAATGAGACTATCATAGAAACGTCTTTGATCAGATACACAGGGTGCTCATAAATTAAGAAAACATGAAAATACTCAAGAGAGAAATGCCATTATTTAGTATTTTGCACAATATTTTTATAAAACAAATCTGTTTATAACCTGAAATAGAGTTCTAATACAATTTTTAAAATCAAAATTTCTTTTTTGACTTTTACTCTACACACTTTACGAATAGTTTATTTCTTCTCGTAAGCGCTCTTTTAATATCATGTGACAGATCATTTGAATAAACCTATTGTTTTAGGAAAAAAGTCAAGGGGCGTAAGGTCAGGTGGTCTGGCAGGATAATGGGCCAAATCTTCCTATCCACTTATTCACCATTGTCTGAACAAGGCTGTAAAATGAGCAGGCAGCAGTCCTGTTGCCAAAACAGGTTATTGCGTACTTCTGGCTCTCAAGTATTTAAAAATGGTAAACTAAATGTTTCTAAAATGTTTTGGCAACAGGACGGCTGTCCTGTTCAGAGGAAGATTTGGCCCAATCCCAATCTTCCACCCCTTGCCTTTTTTCTTCGAAGTGCCCTAAAACAAAATATTTATTCAAATGGTTTGCCACATGATAGGGAAGTATTAAAAGAGCACATACGCCAAGGAATACATGAACTGAATGAGCCGCTAACTATTCGAAACAATTATTAAGTTAGCGGAAAAATGTGTTGAGGTGGGAGGTAGAGTTAGAGTAAATTTTAAAATTTAAATTTTGATTTTAAAATTTGTATTAGGACTCTTGAAGCTATAAACAGATTTGTTTTATAAAAATGTCGTATACAATAATAAATAATAGTACTTTTCTCTTGTGTATTGTCTTGTTTTCTTAATTTCTGAGCCCTCTGTATATCTGACCTAAGATATTTCTATGGCAGTCTCTTTTTGTTAAGAAGCAGAACTTTTTATAAAGAGTGACATTTTTCGATAAAGTCAAAAACAAAAGAGTTTCTCCTCCTGTCAACTCCATGCGTGGACACACTGTATACATTGATCTTAACAGTATGTGGTTATTACGAGTGGGATCAAATTTATTATCACAGTAAACCTACACGCAAAGATTTAAAAGGAATCCACGTTTAAATTTGACTCTTGGTTTTTACAAAATAGGAAAAGAATGTTTATGTTTAGTTCTAGGTAAGTAACGAGGCCACTTTGGATTTTATTGGTTAAATCATTTAAATAATCCATTAATTCTTAATAAAAATAGTATAGAAATATTTGTTATAGAAAGGTTTATTTTTCTTCTACACTTCAATGATTGTAGAAAAGCACGGTAAAATTAAAAAATTAATACCACAAATATTGTAACACTTGGTATATAGCTATGTTTGTTTTAATCGACTCAAAATCAAGTATTCTATCACCTCATAAAATTATTGTAATAACTTTGAAGACATCCTATATTATTTAATATTTAGAAATTGCGGGCAACTGCTTTCATAACACCCTGTAATCAAATATGCGCATATTTACGCAGATTTATAAATCTCCCCCTTTTTTTCCTTTTTCGTATGAATACATCTGTATATCATAAATTTTAAACAGCCCGGAAATATTGGTAAATAATAAAATTTCCCTCGGAAATCTCATCTATTTATTTGTTTACGCATTGAAAATGATTTATACTAAGTTACTAAACAAGACCGGACAAACAATCTAGCATTGATATATACGACATATTAAGAACAGACTGAGATACAAAATGAGTTTATTAATTTTTAAATTTGAAAACTCAGAGATAGTCGTTTCGTCAAGATAGAGAGCAAATTTATTTTTCATGTAAAGGGACTGCTAAAGTATGACCTTCGTTGCTGAAAAGGCTAGCTTATCAATTTTTCAAAACATTTCATGGCCAACTTTGATGCCATCTTGAAAAGTATATGACGGGTATTACATATAATGGGCCTGGTAACGTAATTATACAGGTTGTCTCAGGAATTACTGGCATCCTTGGAAAAGATGATTCTACAGTTAAAATATTTGCTTGAAGTTTTTTTTAAATAAATAATTATTCTTTGAATTTTTTTTATAAATGCATCGTATTTAAGTAATTGTTCATCTCTCTGCATTTTGTAGCTTGTAGAAACTTGGAAATCGACTCTAACAATGGCACAAAAATGATAAAGCAAATTTTGAAATGTATAATAATTGTTTGTTACCAGTTGCAAAATATTACTAAAGTATAATAGGCCTCACAACTACGGTTACCAACTGTCCCGCAATTAGCAGGACGTCTCAGTTTTCAGGATATTTTCAACCCCAGAAAAACCCTTTGCGTGACGAATTGTCCCACAAATCCGTTGAAGAAGAAAAATATATCAAAATGAAAATAATATTAGAGAAAAATGCCATGAATGTTGTGATTAATAGGTATGATTCTTAATAAATCTTGTTTCTTTTACTTGACAGTTAAAAAATCAGAAGCGTCCCACCTTAAGCGTCATTATTTTGTCTGGGATTGTTATCTTCGAAAACCCGGAATTAGATATTTTAGTTGGCAACTCTACTCTAGTCCAGAGATATTTTTGAATAATAAAAGCTTCAAGTATTTTACGTTGTTTTTTTTATAATAAAGGCAGTGGGGTACCATTTTTTATTGTAAATATGAGTGTCACCGGGTTTATACGCCACTGGTGATATAACCTAGAATTATTGATTTTTATTGATTTATCATAAAGTCCATTTCCAAGTAAATAAAAAATATAATAAAAAGTTCGAAATCTTTGACACTGTATCCCGGAAACATCATTTATTTTGACTACAATCACATCTTCCAAGGATGCCAGTGATATCTGAGACATCCTGTACATAAGCATGCTATGCTGTTGTAATATACATAGCATTGTCAAGTAAATTTAATATTTTTAAGTTGTTCTATAAGAAATTACAAAAGAAGGAACGCTAACTAGGAGCCTAGATCAAATAGTGTAAATCCAGTGTCATTCCTAATTTCTCTGCAGTCTTTGCCATCATTTTCCTATTTTAAAAAATAACCTTTGCCTTTCCAATTGAGAAAAAATAATAATGATTCAAAAGCTCTGGAAGCAGTGCATGACGAACTGGAAGATGGCTATTTTTCACCAAGATAGAAACACAGGACATAAGTCGCGATCTTATACCATTAAATTTTATTTACCAACGAAAAAGACCATACCTGACATAATGAAATCATTAAACGATTTTGTAAACAAAGCTCCTTAGCAAATTTAGCTAGATTAATTTTATAAATGTATAATGATGATAATAGGTGTATGAGGATGAGGCGTATTCAAAATTATCAGGATCGCAGGAAAGTGTAGATGTATACACATATTTAGTACAGTGCTATTCAGGTGGCCACTAAAAATAAATTTGAAGAAGTTTAAAACGTTGCCAACGTTTTTAATAAAATCTCAACAACATTGTTCTTGTTTCAATGGCTACCGGAATAACACTTATAAAGTCGAGGGCCCAAATAGCTTAAATGGTTTTAGGAAAAAGAAATCAACTATTAGAGCAGTCTGTCAAGCTTTGTTAACAAATTGAGATGCCATGAATAGTAAACACACAACTGTAGCTGGCTTTTTAGATCTGTCTAAAGCATTTGATTGTGTCGATCACAGTATATTATTAATAATAATATTAGAGATGTAGCAAAAAATCTTATAACATTATATCTTCACAATGGCATGCAATGCTTTGCAGAGATGCATGAGTCGGGAAAATTAATAAAATAAGAAAAGATGCTAATACAAAAAGATGTCCCTCAAGGATCAATATTAAGGCCTTTGCTATACATTACCTATACCAATGACTTACCGTTAAGAACTAGTGAGTATGTAGTTTTTTTGGGGCATTTCCTCTGATACAAAATGAATGTTTTGCAAAAGAGATATCTTAGGAATATTTTGAATATGACGCAAAGAGAATCTTGCAAGAATGTTTTCATTTTTAAGAGTATTATTACTTTAAGAAGTTTATATATTTATGAGGTGTGCATTAGCTAGTAGCTGACAATAAATCCTTGTTCGATAATTACCTGACATTTTTTTTTATTTCTATATAAGAAATAAAGATATATTAACGCCAAATGTCACTCAATTTACATACATCCAGAAAAATATACCTCATTCTCTAATAAATGCCGTTAACAAATTACCTAATACTGCTTTACCTATAAAAAATACTAAAAAAGAAATTGAAATCATTTTTAATACAAAAAGCTTATTATACTGCAGACGAATATTTCAACGACAATCTAACTAATTATTGTTAAAAATGTATTGTCTATTAAATGTATCTTACTGTTTTATTGTAGATGTTTGAAATAATTTAGGTATTTGTGTTTTTTTATACTTAGTTTTAAGTTTAACTTCAATTTTAATGTCCCTTTTTAAATCCTTTGCTATTAACTACTTATGAATTATTTTTATTGTTCTTTTAGAACCTTTTAACCTGCTCAACGCTCATTTTGGGCATTATGTAGGTTACATGCGTTTGAACTAAATAAACGTATATATCTATTTTTGGTAGTTTTGTGTTCTTTAAATTTTTGTCAAGTGGCACGCCTATGGATTTATGCCCCTTGCAACCCTCATCTCCCATACTCATCTAATGGCCGGTTTCTCAACTAGTAGATATCTGTTAAATAAACTTATCGATTCCATAAACTGGAGATATCCCATGAATTCGGTTTCTGAACCATTCGATAATGCTTATCTATTGTATAAGTTATCGAACAGATATCCAAAGAAAAATGGCAAGATATCTGTCCAATAAACATTAACGTACGCGCGCAGCGATTTAGCTGTTGCTTGTTTACATCTTTATTGTAAGGCTTAACCCAACTTTTTTTGATATTTTCGTGACGATTACTTTGTGCAATGGAAAATTCTGATTCGTCTGCCTCTTCACATGAAGAATATTTAAATATAGTCAGATATCTTGAACGGCCAAGACGTTATCGTGAAAGAGAAAACCAGTATGAAAAATACAGCGACATAATTTCGAGAGAGGTTTACGGGCGCCGTATTCTTGAAATAGTGTTTTCTGCAAATACAAGTAATTTTAGACATTTAAGAACTGAATAATATAGAGTTTAGCAAATAACAACAATGTTATCTCATGCCACCAGCGAATATTCAAAGGTACCGAAATAAAATCAATGTATTACGTCAGAAAGCGATTTATCCAGCAAATTTTTAGGTACTGAAAACTTTCAAAATACGTATTTTTTTAAATTCAGCTATAGATGTAAACATTGTTATAACATAAACTTACATATTTCTGCATATAAAATTGTTCACTTTTGTTTATAAGTATGTGAAAATAATTGTTAAAATGTGGGGTTAGAATAGCGAAATAATGTATGTCATACAAATGCATTTTAAAAGTTATTATATTATTTGAAGAGAGTTTAAATAGTACAAGTGGATAAACAAAACATCAGTAATTTTATTTTTGATATTACTTTCGTTCTAAGCGTTTTATTTTTCAAAATTTCAGTACCTAAAAAACCACAAATGACCATTTTACGGTGAGAAATACGGCGACCTTAACGAAAGAAACTGTAAATTTACTGATAGATTTAATAGGAGATAGTATTCAAGTCTAGTACTAGAGCAAATTAGCTATCACTATTAGAAAAGGTTTTAGTAACTTCGTTTTTATGCAACAGGTTTATATATATTTTTATTTAGTTAATGTGATGTGATATCATTAGGTAGCCGATAGTGGCGCCATCTACAATTATTTCTTGAAAGTGTCTTACTTCCATAAATGGCATCTGCAAACAGTTGTGCATTTGCTAGCTCCCTCTATGATTATTGCAGATATTAAGATATCCATTCAACTGTTATGTATTCAACAAAATTTGGAAGGCATGCGTTCAGAAACCAATATAAAGTTATCGGTCTGATAAATTTATGTACTCGATAGTTATCGAATGGATTGCGCCAAATGTTGAGAAACCGGCCATAAGTGGTGTGAATAAATCATTCTCTATTATTTTGGGTCTCGACAATATACTTACTCGCGTAATTGGGGCTGATATCCACAATGCTGGCCAGAGGACCCGTAGAAACTGCCCCGTGTGACGCCACTGCCAAGGTGAGGAAGACTATGGCAGCATTCCGATCACATCCAGAATAAGCCAGCGCCACCATGAACACTCCTTGAACAATGCAGCCTGGAATTAAATACCAAAGCGGAGTTATTAAATAGAGAATGGACATGATTTGGAATAAATGCTTTCGCATTGATGAGAAGAGATTATTTTAATAGTTGGAAGCGTTGGGAATTTGTCGAGTAGTTTCAGGCCGGTAATGGGTTCCGTTTTAAAAGTTTGTACAGGTTTTAGTTCGTCTAAAGCATTCTATTAAAATCGAAAGCGATTATTTGCAAAGGAATAGGTAAATTTTACATATTCTCACAAGTAAACATGTCTTTGATGCAAAATCTGTTTACAAATGCTGTTCTTTTCCTGTTAGTTGATTCTACGTGAGTATTTAAATTTCAAATGTGCAATTTAACAGATTTTCTTTCTTAAATAGAACAATTTAAAACTTTATGATGATATTTTACTTGTAGAAAGAAACGTCAAAATTACTGCGTATTCAATTTAACAGGCGCAACAAACACTACTGGTCCATTGAAAATTTTATTTATTTATTTATTTAATATAATCGTGTTACTACACAAACGTGTTTATGCTTCTCAAAAGAAAGAGGAACATATTAAAATGTATAAAACGGACAACACAGTCATTTAAAACA
The DNA here is from genome assembly GCA_037114965.1 of Monochamus alternatus. Lineage (NCBI taxonomy): Eukaryota > Metazoa > Arthropoda > Insecta > Coleoptera > Cerambycidae > Monochamus > Monochamus alternatus. The sequence continues at coordinate 2,286,705 of CM073426.1, read as the reverse complement.
AAACAGTATATAACAGTTCACTGGATAAACCTATACATTAAAAGTTAAGTTAAAAATGATAACATTAAAAAAACCAAAATATACTATCAAACATACTAAAATTATAGAAGCGAAAAATAAATTAGATTAAAATATTAAAAAGTAGACATAACAATATAATATATAAATAAATATCAGGCAAAACTATTCACATGTTACAAATCATAAAGGTGACACTAAAAAACTGATCAATATGAAAAGTCTTCATTAAAAGAAATGTTTTTAATCTTTTTCTAAACTGAGGATAATTCAATTTTTTTATGTGCATAGGTAGAAAATTAAAAAGACGAACGCCAATGTAACCTGAGCTATTTCTAGTTTCACTTAATCTAAAGAAATTTGTATGTAAGTTATTTTTTGTTCTAGTGTTATATGAATGTACTTGGAATTATTGGTACAGTTTGTCATTATTAATATGGCAAATCACTACCGCAACTACGAGAAAAAAAATAGAGAAAAAATGGACTTGGGCTCTTCTTCCTTAGGATTGTTTTAAAATTGGAATAACAATTACTTAAAAGCCGTAACGTTAATATTGCAACAACTTTATTTGACATCTAAACATTTTTATAAAAAACGAAAATAATGAGTATGCTAAATAAAAAATAATGAGTACACAAGAATGAAATAAAACTATTATTCATATACATCTGTTTCGGAATCAACTGCTTCCTCCAATCCTTCATTTTATATGGGGGCACGAGTAACAATACCATTATTCACCAAGGTTCTTCTGAAAAATTCAGTGTCTCCTGAAGTGACATAATTGAGCAGATGCATAACGTTTTGTAGTTTAAGAACTTTAATCGAAAGGTATTCTTCACCATAAGCCAAAGGACAATGTTAAAAATAGCCGATTTTTGGCGTATCCGGGGGAACGCATAAATCATAAAAAAATCAATTGATTATTGTTAATTAACATTAGAAATGTCCCAGAAATACGTCAGATAGGTGGGGGAATGTCGCTACTACCCTTAAACCCTTAAATAGCTTTAAATGGATAATCATTAATTATTGTTATAAAATTCGTGTAAAATGAAAAAAAAAATGCTTGAAAATGATTTGAACAGACAGTATGTCAATATAAAAAGTGATAAATAACTGTAAAAATGTCCATTCCACCCCTAAAAATTAAAAAACGAATTTCAAAAACTAATGGTGAGCTTACTTCGACATCAAAAATAGATAATCCTTAAATGTTCAAGAGAACGCCTATTGCTAGAAAAAAATTATAGATTACTGTCAAAAAATGGAAAAACTGATACTAGAGTACATTAAGTAAGTGGGAAAATATTAATTGCACCCCTAAATCTGTATAAACTGCCTTTAAATAGCTTAAAATAGATAATCATTATTTATTGTTGTAAAATTCGTTTAGAATGAAAAAAATGCTTAAATCACTTTTAAGGTTCATTTATACTATTGCGACCTGAAAAATGGGCGCAAAGTGAGAACAATTGGCGCTATTTCGCCATTGAATGGGCACTTTTACAGTCATTTATCACTTTTTATATTGACATACTATATCTGTTCAAATCATTTTCAAGCATTTTTTTCATTTTACACGAATTTTATAACAATTAATGATTATACATTTAAAGCTATTTAAGGGTAGTTTATATAGGTTTAGGGGTAGTAGCGACATTTCTCCAGCTATCTGACGTATTTCTGGGCCATTTCTAATGTTAATTAACAATAATCAATTGATTTTTTTATGATTTATGCGTTCCCCCGGATAAGCCAAAAATCGGCTATTTTTAACATTGTCCTTTGTCTCTTCTGCTATTTGTCGACTATGTCCGACTTTGTACAGCTTCATTTCTGCAGGTTCACCATAATAAATTTTGAGTAAATTTTTGTTTTTAACTATGTAAACTTTGTACTATATTAGGTATCCACAAAAATAAATTAGCTACAGTTACATCTATATTAAAATCACTTACTTGGCATATTTATATTTGATTCCATAATAACAATACCTAAACTGGAGAACACGTCAGAAAAACGTACCCTGAATATAGTGTTCACATATTACTAAGTGGACTTGGGCACATTTTACATTGAATTGGTCGACACTTTTTAGAATACGTATGCACATATCTGGACTTAGGAACATCTTATAGCGATTCTAAGTATAGAGACATAAAATTGCAATAGATGGCATCATTAACCTGAATTTGACGAAAATGCGACTTAGGCGCATTTTGCATTGGGCCCTTCAATTTGTGTAATTATTTTTCAGTAGATTTACTATTTTTGCTACTTTAATATTATAATATGTAGGGAAGACATGCCCATTAAGATAGAAAATATGACATAATTAAACTACATGTTGATGTTACCGCTCTGAAACAAGTTACCCTGTCTAGAGTTACATTAACTTCATGGTATGTTTACTCTAAACAAGGCCGTTTCCATAAACATACTTAACCCAGTACTACGTCATTGTGTCTCTACGGAAACGGTTAAACAAACATTATAAACATTAATCTACAATAACGCTTGCAAATCCAATTCTAGCAGTCGGCATAGTCAGAGATCGAGTTTGATTTGAATTAAATGCATTTTAATCAGTGTCGAACAATTATCACAGCCATCTGGGAATGATAGTTGGAGCGGATGGGAACGGGTTTGGTTCTAGACGGCTAATGGATTTGATTTTGGGGGTGGGGACATCTTTTCACAGGGAGGTTTATTGTTCTCCATGCGCGGCATTCTGTAGATGGAATAATGATTAGTGTAGTGTTCAGAATAAGAGTACCCATTATCTATTTTTAAAAATGTCAAAATAATTATTTTACAATACAGGGTGTTTTTAAATGAAGTAGCAAAAATGAGACCACAGATTCCTTAAGTGAAAATAAATCGATTTAACCTAACATACCTATAGCTCAAGTCGCAAAAAAAAGATACAGGGTGTCAAATTTAAAATATTATCATCGATATTTGTAAATACCTTCTTAAGAAATCCAAATATTTACATAAAATTTGTAAATCGGGGTTTTTGCGGGCGAAAAATTTAAATTTGTTTCTAATTTTGACATCATTAGTAGATAGCGCCACTTGTAGCATACCATGTGTCTTTTAAATGACAGAACTTTTTTACAGCTTAGTGTATCCATCAGATTATCGAAACAATCGATTCTCCTACCTGTTTTTAAGGTATATCTTGCTGAAGTCGGTAGGAGTAGCCATTTTTGAAATAATCCTATTTGAAAAGCTCAGTGCATCGAGTAAAAACTGTTTTGATTTCTGCTACTTTATTTAAAGATACCCTGTAGATAAAACAACTCATAATCTTTTTTCCGGTCAAGTTGATCTATGTGCGGAATATCGAATTTTAGACGTTATCGTAGATGTAATATTTTTTTTGTGTGTTGTGCAAAAAATCGGAAAAAATTGAATGTGCAAAATTTTAGTCTAGATCTCTAAATTGATTCTTTTTAAAAGGACCCCGCAATAATCTTATGGATATTGGGTTTCTGTCAAATTGTCTGAATTTTTGATATGTTGTAGATTTTGTCATCCTGAACAAACGTCTCCATGGGCACAAAGTGCCAAAATGAACAGAGCTGCCAAAGCTCCCCTGAGCCGTTGCAAAACTATTCATTTTCAATACTATTTACAGATATCAAAAGCATATTTTAATTATTCTAATATATAGGGTAATGTTTTTGAGGTCACTGGATTCAACCCTCATGTCAGATTGGACAAATTGACCGTTGACAGCTGTCAATACACTGTCAACGAAGAATAGAAAAGTAAATATTCTCTTTTCACACTGAGAGTTTGGGCTTTTGAGGGAGCTGAATTCAATTCTCATGCCAGATTGGCAAAATTGACAGTTGTCAATTGACTGTCAACGAGGAATATAAAAGTAAATATTCTCTGTTGACATTGAGAGTTTGGGTTCTTGAGGTCGCTGAATTCAATTCTCAAGAATTGGAGAAAATGGTAGTTGACAAACTCTTAATACCAAAATAGAATACTTTCTTCTTTATTCTACTTTGACAGTGAATTGACAGCTGTCAACTCTCAATTTTTCCAATCTGGCATGAGAATTGAATTCAGCGACCTCAAGAACCCAAACTCTCAATGTCAACAGAGAATATTTACTTCTCTATTCTTTGTTGACAGTGAATTGACAGCTGTCAACTGTCAATTTTTTCAATCTAAGATTAGAATTGAATTCAACTCCCTCAAAAGCCCAAACTCTCAATGTGAAAAGAGGATATTTACTTGTATATTCCTCGTTGACAGTCAATTGACAGTTGTCAACTGTCAATTTTGCCAATCTGGTATGAGAATTGAATTCAGCGACCTCAAGAACCCAAACTCTCAGTGTGAAAAGAGAATATTTACTTTTCTATTCTTCGTTGACAGTGTATTGACAGTTGTCAACGGTCAATTTGTCCAATCTGACATGAGGGTTGAATCCAGTGACCTCAAAACATTACCCTATATATTAGAATAATTAAAATATGCTTTTGACATCTGTAAATAGTATTGAAAATGAATAGTTTTGCAACGGGCCAGAGGAGCTTTGGCAGCTCCGTAGCTGCCAAAATGTTCATTTTGGCACTTTGTGCCCATGGAGACTTTTGTTCAGGATGACAAAATCTACAACATATCAAAAATTCAGACAATTTGACAGATACCCAATTTCCATAAGATTATTGCGGGGTCCTTTTGTTCCCTACCTACTGAAGGTATCTAATACATAAGGAGATAGTTGGACACCACACTTGTCTATGATATCTTGAATCGATCAACGCAACTTTTATGTAAATTACTGACGGCAGCTGAACTAACGCTATAACCGTCATTTAGATAATGCAAAATGCAGGCAGGCGTGGTGCATTTTTCCCAGAGTTTACTTACATGCGATTGTGGCCAGTTTGCGCACGTTCGACCTCGTCATCTTATTGGATCTCAGCAAATAATCCCCGAGTTGGGAGAAGACGGCGGCCCACAACATCCGCAGGAGATGTGGCATGCCCGATAGCAGTCCCGTCTGGAATAATAAAAACAGCGATTGAAATTGTAAACAAGCAAAATGGAGGCTGACGCTTAGACTTATTAAAAATAATAACTACCGGCATACAAGATGATTTACCAGAATCCTATACAGGGTGTCTTGCAAATCGTTACAATAATTTTAGGAGGTGATAGAATAGAAAATAGCTATTTATGATATACGTGTTAAAAGTAAGATTTTATTTTGTGAGTGAAGATGATTAAAAAACGAGCGTAGCGAGTTTTTTAACTTCACGAACAAAATAAAATCACTTTTAACACGTATATCATACACTATTTTTTCTACAAAACAATCGGAAGAACTTTAAACTCAATAAAAATAAGAAATCAAAAAATACCACACAGATCGCAAAGTTTATGAACCAAAATTTTCGTAGCAACCAGTGCTGTTGTTAGTTACGGAAAAAACGCAAAAATATTGACAGCATTTTCTAGTAATATTATAAGTATAATGAATAATCTCGATAATGAGCGTAACGAATCCATCCCTGCTGAAATCGAAGAAGCCGCCAGTCGAGCAACATTGGAATTATTGCCGGAGAAATCAAAGGAACAGTACTAAATCGGTTATAGACGCTTTTCGGAATGGTGCAACATTAAAAAGGTCCCTGGGAAATGTAACGAAAGTGTTTTACTGGCATATTTTGAGGAAAAGCCAAGATATGGAAATCGTCAACGCTGTGGTCAAATTATTCCATGATCAAAACTTTGTTAAAAATAAAGCAAGATCAAGATATAAGCAAACATTATAAACTTATTGCTTTTTTAAAACGGAAAGGTGAAGGATATCAAGCAAAAAAGTCAAAAGTTTTGACGAAGACGCATATCGACAGATTTCTCACAGAAGCAGAAGACGAAATGTATCTGATGATGAAAGTCGCAGCAATAGTGGGTGTCTTCGGGGCGTGTCGCCAGGAGGAATTGTGTCAGATGACCATCGACAATATCGAATATTTGGGCACTTCGGTTATTGTGACCATACCAGATACTAAAACGAAAGTGCCTCGGACTTTCAGTGTTGTTGGTGAATTCTATTTAAACTTTTTTAGAAAGTATATGGCACTCCGGCCACCCAACGCTGACCATAGACGACTTTTTCTTAAATATATGAAGAATAAATGTGTGAAGAATCCAGTCGGAATTAACATTTTTGGTAAAATGCCTGCCGACATTGCAGAGTTCTTGAATCTACCAAATCCTCAACTCTACACCGGACACTGTTTTCGTCGTTCATCGGCGACATGATTAGCAGATTCTGGTACAAATCTTACTACCATCAAGAGACATGGAGGATGGAAATCTTCGACGGTAGCTGAAGGCTACATTGAAAATTCACTGGAACAGAAGAAGGAAATTGCGTGCCAAATACTTCCTACTGCTGCAACTACTAGCAAGACCACCAGTACTACCAGTAGTATTTCTACAGAAAATAGATGTGTCATACATGTTGACAGTAAAACCAACTTAAATATGATAACTCCGCAGGGAATTACAATTTCAAATTGTTCTAATTTTACTATAAATGCTAATAGTGTAAATGCTAGTTAAAATGTTGCTTTGTCCTTATTTAAAATAAAAAGTTGTTCATGTGTTTGTTAAAACGTTTTATTAATTTTCAAAACAAAATTTAAATAAAGTTTGATTTATTTTAAACACTACTGTTAAAAGTAACTTACTTTAAACACGCGTGTCAAAAAATGACATTTTTAACATCAAAAATGACAATTAAAAGGCCGACTTTTAACAGTTTTGTAGAAAAACAATTTTTTCAGATTGTTGTACAGTTATTTACTATAATACCTGTGACAGTTTTTCCTTTTCTTAAAGAACTCAATATTTACGGAGATAGCACTTCCTTCTGTTTTGCTTAATAATAAAAAAGAAGAACTTTTAAGAGAAATGACCTCCAGAGCATTAAAGACGTTAGATCGATTTATCGTCAGCAAAAATTTGTAATATTTTATAAATGTATATAAAAAATTAGGAGTTAAAGTGAGAGATATCAAATTTCTAAGGTCAAAACCGTGATTTTTTCAACATTTTCATTAATAACTAAATAATGGGATAACAGTAACTGAAATTTTAGCATACAATATAGTAATAGTGAGCCAATATATGGTACAAATTTCAAATTATTCCACCTCTACGTTTATTTAATATTGGTTTCCAAACTAAGGGCTCTATTTCATTTATTTCGATAGTAGAGAATGAGGTATAACTGTATGGTACTGCAAAGAAACTGTTTGTAATAAAAAAACAGAAAAAGTATATTATTATATTAGGCACAAAAGTGTCATTTTTGTGGCGAGCAATGCAAAATTGCCCAGCAACAAAGCGGTCTGCATGTCGTTATCACCATGAACTATATTATGATTCTTTTTTGTGATAAATTGAATCAAAATATATTCAATGATTTCATAATTTCAGTACTTACTGCTCTAATGTTCCATCCATGTATGAACTTGAAGTAAGTTGGAGCATGGGTCATTAGGGTGAACAGACCCCATACTCCACCCCATTGGGCGAATACGTTCATCCAGACTGGAACGCTAGTTACAATTTTTAACCATGGAACTGGAGCCTGAAAGTAAAACAACAATTTTATCAAAACAATTGGTAAATGCTCATTTTTTTGCTTAGCGGTATATGTCTGGTGGTGCCGTTGACGAATGACTTTGGCTGTTTGCTACAGGATTTCCAGGTGTAATTTAATGCTGACGGGGCATTAGCTCGCAGAGTAGTTGTTTCCCGAAATTCAACTTTTGCAGTATACTACTATACAGTATGCGCTAAAAGTATGGAATAAATTCAATAAAAACGAAACAATTATTTTTTGGGAAAAATCCTCGAATAGGTCGATTTTTAATTTAAAAAATACATATTTTAGCGTAAAATGCGATTTTCAAGTGTCATTTGTTTTCGAGTAATGACGTCATCGATTTTTTTTAAATGGCAACACCATATTTTTTTCCTTGATTCTGAAAGATCGTTTAATTCTCTATCAGACAGTACTAAAATTTTGCCCTCTTACATAGGAAAGTTTTCGAGTAAATGACGAATGTTAGTAAACGTAAATTTTATCCATAAAAAAGTAACAATTCTGAGGTGCACCGTCTTGCTGAAACTATATGGTATCGTCAGGAATGTCAGGGTCATTATCGTTAGGAAAAATTACTGCAAGGGCTGGAACAAGGTCATTTTCTAGAAACTCTAAATATCTTTGTCCAGTAAGGGTTCCTTCAAAGAAGAAAGGCCCTACTATTGTGTCGTCAACTATTCCAGCCCACACATTTAATTTCTGAGGGCGTTGGGTATGTGCCTCTGCCATCCAATGAGGATTTTCTCGACTCCAATATCTGCAAGTTTGACGGTTTACTGTACCATTCAGACAAAATATGGCCTCATCTGAAAAAAGTATTTGCCGGTGTAAATTTCTATTTCCTTGACATAAATGCATTAGAATTTCGAAAATGTGTAAGCAGCGTTCGGGATCATAGTGTCATTGTTTAATGCAACCAATCGTGAAGAATTATGAGGATTATCCACCATACTTATCAAAATGTTCTGTTTCTGATTTTAATTAATGCTTGGACATCCAGGTTTTGGAATATTTACAACATTGCCAGTTTCTCTAAATTTAGACTCTACCTTACTGACTGTTGATTGGCTGATAAGGCGATCTGGATATTTTTCATTAAATAAATCGCAAACTTCCTGCTGAGTTCTAGTCATATTCCCGCATCCGATAAGAATTAAAATTTTAATTCTTTGAGTAACAGTTAAATGTGCCATAATACTTTAAATTGAATAATAATTTCTATGTCGCTTACAATACTTATTATAAGTCGGTGTGACAATGACACTTTGCAAAGATTTTCACCTACGTGATCCATAAAAGAACTATGGACTTCGAAAAACCAAACTTGATAACGTTTTTGCTTTATTTTAATTGATTTACGTTTTCTAACATTCAATCGTCATTTACTCAAAAAATTTCCTTTGTAAGAGGGCAAAATTTTAGTACTGTCTGATAGAGAATTAAACGATCTTTCAGAATCAAGGAAAAAAATATGGTGTTGCCATTTAAAAAAAATCGATGACGTCATTACTCGAAAACAAATGACACTTGAAAATCTCATTTTACGCTAAAATATGTATTTTTTAAATTAAAAATCGACCTGTTCGAGGATTTTTCCCAAAAAATAATTGTTTCGTTTTTATTGAATTTATTCCATACTTTTGGCGCATACTGTATATTAATACTGTTAAGATCAATGTTTGACACTGCCCAGCTTCTTAACATATATTATCCCGTAATCTATCGTCATTTGTCCTACAATGTTATACATTCATATAATAACAGATTTTGAATATTACAAAAAAGAATTGTTCGATAAATTTTTCGTCTTGCATGAAATGAATCTGTGATCATAGGTATCAACCATAGCAGCAGAAAAGTGTAGATAAAAGAGTACCCTAGAAACGGTTCCACTGAGTGTATTTCTAACTAACCTTTTCTCCTGCTGTCGCTACGCTTTGACCGAGACTAGTCAAAATGTATTCTCTCTCTTTCTCCGATATCCTGGGATGTTCACTAGGGCTGTCGTATACTAGGGTACCCCAAGCGAAGAACCATAGCATCCCCATCACGCCGCAGGTGTAAAATACCACTTCCCAGCCCCATCTGTCAATGATGAAGCCACAGATGGGATAGGTCAATGACGCTCCAATCGAACTACCTTTAAATTCATAATCGTAGTTAATATCACATTTGTAGACATTTGTCCACGAAGAATACAGAAAAAATGTGTATGCAATTGTATATTAGAGAAGTTGAGTATAAAAAATTTAAACTGATTGCTAAATTGAATTATTGATGTGCAATTAAATTGTAATATGTAATTGTTGTGTGTAATTTAAACTCTCCCATCACCAGTGGCATGCTCCAAACATGTTTTCTGATAATTTTTTTAATAAAAAGGAGTACGCTGACATTTTTCTATGTATTTATTTTTTGTAATGAATTTCTCATGAAAGCGATCTCTTGTGTTTTTCTCCTCAGTATTGACGACCAATTTTTGAACATGTACATCTAATTATCTTGGAATAAATAACATTTTTAGCAACATCATATTCGGGAAAATACTTATTGACATAAGGTAAGTTGTTGGCAGTGGCGGCTCCTGACTTTTTAAACTAGTGAGTCAAGCAGGCTGGGACTGTTCCAAAGCCGAAATACAGAATTACCATTTTATGGAAACTTTTTTCTTAATCATTATTTATAGGTAAATCAGAAAATACAAATACAGGATTATTTGAAATTGCTCTACTTTGTTGATTAATTTTTTATTTCCATTTTATCATCCATCCATCCATCCATCCATCCATCCATCCAATACCGCTGTAATATTTTATTTACCACTGTACCACTGTGTATCTACCACTAATGGAGCGATGGTATAACTTTTCTAATTAAAATGCTTATGTGGTTTTATATGCTAATAACATATACCAAAATTGAAAATAATACTTTTAAGTACTTCCGGAGATATAAAAAATATAATTATTAAAAAACCCTATAGAAAAATTTTTAACTGAGATATTTATATAAACTTAAGGAATACCATATTGAAATATTAACATCATATTCAGAGATATCCAATATATTCAGAACAATTTTACCAATTTTACAATTTATGGAACAAACTTATGCGCAAACTATTTTCCTATAGACACAAAATGATGTTGCTTAAAAATTATGACCACTTACCCAGATAAGCTGTTACAAACTTACTCCTCTCATTAGGAGGAATCCACCTAGCAGTCATGCTATGCATAGCAGGCCATGCAAACCCCTAAAAAATACATTTTTTTAAAAAATCGTTGATATGACCTGGGTTTATTATCAGTTATAAATAAAGCCCGTAAATCTGAACATAACGATTCGCGTTTATAGGAATACATTTTCTAAACGTTTCGTCTTTGAGCTTTTATGCTTTGAAAAATAATATTTGACTTGAAGGAAAATTATAGAGGGTGTTTTAAATTAATTGTGTATAGTTTCCATGTTACACAACAGCCAGTAACAATTTAAGTACTGCCGATATTAACTCAAATTATACTTCTCACCACTTATATAGTAATTAATTTTATCTTTAAGCGTATAGGAATAGGATTGAACATGGCAATACGTGCAGTATAAGAGGTCAATTGTTTTACTATACTCTATTTTTAAACTAAGAGGAGCGTTTTGAATATTGCGCGCCAAAATGTTGGTGTTTTATTGGTTAATTTCGAACCTACTTTATACTTCTAATAAATTTTACATTTTGGCACTTGTTGATATTTTGCTTGTTAGTTGTCATCAGTTCGTTGTCATTGTGTTTTTACCTGTTTTCTATCTATTATCTACTTATTATATTGTTTGTCATTTGTTTTTTCCAATTTTCCATTGGATATGGATGATAGTGTGCCGACCACAAGTAAGGCAGGCGCGGGAATTACATCGCCGTCGGTCGCCCCAAGCAAACGAAAACAACTCAGTTTGGCGCATTTATCTCTGGCGAAAAACAAGCAATATTGAATTTGTACAAGAAAAGCCTAGATGAACCTACTCTTAAAACTGTCCAACTTGTATCCAACTTGTTGCAAAATCAACAGTATATCGAGCCATAAAACAGTATAAATCTACTGGAAGGGTGTCTACTTCCAAACACTGTGGTGGACGACCTGGGATTGTTCCATGTTTGGATGAAGTAATGAAGCATTCCATAAGGCGTATAGTACACAGTTTTTTCTTTAAAAATGAGATCCCTACTTTGGACAAAATATTAACCGCAATAAAAAGTAGTCAGGATTTGCCACAGATGTCCCGTTCATCATTATACAAAGTTATGAAACAAATTAACTTCAAGTAAGGTTGAATACATATCTCAAGCAAGTATAATTGCAATAAAAACATTTTTTTTTGCAAATACTTAAAACGAGGTCGTAAAAGTGTGTCGACAGAACGTGATGATATAGTGAGATGGAGACATAACTACTTGATATCAATTAAAAAGTTTAGATCTGAAGGTAGACCTATTTATTATTTAGATGAAACATGGTTAAATGAAGGTCATACAAATGAAAGGGTATGGGTTGATACTAATATTAAAAGTAAACGTGATGCGTTCAATGAAGGGCTGTCTACGGGATTAAAAAATCTGTCCGGTAAAGGAAAGCGTCTTATCACGCATTACATAGTACATGATTCAAAAATTCCTGGTCAAGGTTTTGGTAATTGCGCATAAAATAAGCAAATTGTAATCTAGCTGGTAAGTCTGCTGCTAAAAGATTTTGCACGGATGTAAAATGGTAGGGATATAAATTTTCCTCGTGAAAGATTTTGAGAACTGTTGTTTTACTAACACCGGTTTCTCTAGCTACCTGCCTGCTGCTAACTTCTGGATTTCCTGCCACTCTTACTAAAATTTCTTCTTCTTGGTGAACTGTAACAGTACGCCCTGCGTTGTCTCTTTTAGGACGAAAACTACCAGTTTCTCCAAGTCTATTAAAAAGTTCTTGAAATAGTTTCCGATTTGGTTGCTTTCTATTCGGATACAAATCTGAATACCGACGATGTGCTCGACGTCCAACATAATCTGATTGCGCATAAACGCAAACCATATCGCGCATTAATCTATTTGAAAATAAATTATGGCGTGGCATGTTTTCTCGCACTACGATTTAGATCATAAAGTAAAGAATACTTTTAATAAGGCACGAATAATACTGTAATATTACTGACAGCACTAAGATAAGTGGAAAATGTCAAAATTGGATTTTAACATAAGCCTACTTGAAAATTTTTGCCGATTTGTAATTTAATGCAAATACATTGGAATTTTCAATGGCAAATTTTAAGAGAACGGTGCAAGATAGCGACTATCAAAAACTATAGCTTTTTTTGTGTAAAAGAAGTTGTAAAATCAGAATTTGCTACCTGAGAATTAGAAAACCCCTAACACCAAAATTTCATCTCGATATGAGCATTTATTATAAAATAAATAAGAAAAAACTAAAATAATATTTTGCATTAAACACCCTGTATCTCTGTAAGTATCAACTTTTCGACTAAGGTGAGTTTGTTTAAATCGCAATATTTTCACGTCAGGAATCTAGTCATGAATTTTGGCCCATTACATCGCGACCACTTTGTATTTACAAAAGTGAAATAAACCTAGAATTAGATATTTATTCATTGCATATTATTTTAAATAGGTACCTAATAACCCAATTTGAGGTTAAACACTTGCAGTGAGTATATACTTGATAGTCTGATGCTATCTAGGGTAGTTTTTAGTAAATTTTGCAGTAAATTTGTCTTTGAAATTCTCTCCTCTTAATTTAAAATTGAGTATAGTACAAATTATTTACATTATTTTACTAGGGAAAAATGTACATATCCATGGTAAAGAATACTAAAATCATGTGGGTTTAAGTTTCTATAAACTATCTGTGATAAATTTAACATTTGGTCTTAGTTTCAGATAAATATTAAAATCAGTGAAGAAGGTCACTGCACTCCACCTGAATTAAGAGAAATAGCATATTCGTCAGTGGCAGAAAAGTCGAGAAAAGTTTATGACAATGCGTACCATAAATTTGTGAATTGGGCGAAAGCAAATAATGCAATTGTTTACTCCGAAAATGTGATGCTAGCATATTTTACATTTTTATCACAAAAATTGAAGAGCATCATTATGGGCGCAATATTCTATAGTAAAATCTAAATTAAATGTGAGATACAAAGTAAAGATTGAAAATGTTCCAAATTAATTGCATATTTGAAACGACAAAGAGATAACTATAAGCTGAAAAAGTCACAAATTTTCTCTAAAAAAAAAAACAAATTCTTCAGTAAGGCACCTGATGATAAATATTTAGCAACGAAGGAACATACCTACGTTTAAAAATATGTATTGGACCAGCTATTTTTATAAAATTTATGTACACTATTTTTTAGGTAATATTTAGAATCACAGGAGCATGTAGATGCGAAGAACTGGTTCAATTAAAAGTTAATGATATAAAAGTTTTAAGAAATTTAATCTTAGTAAATATTCCCAACACTAAAATTAAAAAACATCGTCCATTTACTATAATTGGAGATTTTTATTTGAATATGTACAGAAAATATGTGTCTTCCATCAAAAGACATAACTTTTGATAGGTTTTCCATTAAATATTAACAAGGTCATCGTGTTGTAAAGGGCATACATAAAATTTTAAACGTTTCAAAAGATGTTGCGTTAGTTTTAATTTAGCCAAATCCACATTAATATACAAGCCATAGACTTAGAAGGACCTCAACAACTATCTTAGTTGCCAACGGTGGAGATACTACAACACAAAAACGACATGGTGAATGAAAATACATCAGCGTTGCCGAAGAATATACTGAAGAATCTGTGAGCAATAAGTAACATATAACCATAAAAATTCTAAACGTTATAAGATATAATGAGCCCAGTACTGAAAATATTTTAACTCAAGATTTTTCTGCCAATAATGATTTTAAGAAATGACATACCTGTCAGTGTTGACACAAAGACAGTTTACAGTTTATATAGTAAATAAAACGGTTAGTCATATCTACATTTTATTTTTTTATCTGGGTGCTTGAAGAAAAGAAAAAATAACGAAATAAATTCAGTGATATATGTCCATATAACTAGAACATTGAAAAAATATGTTACAGCACTTACTGTTAGCAGACCTTGACAGACCCTTGCAAAGATCAAAAACGCTGCGCCCTTATACGCACAGTACGGTAAGAGGAAGCAAATCAAGATCCCCATGCAGTTGGACAGGCCGAAAACGAGTTTAGCTCCGTATCTTGAGGCAAGCAAACCCCCAGGGATCTGCGTTAACCAGTGCAACCAGAAAAAGCTGCCTAAGATGGTTCCTTGCTGCTTTTCATTCCAATCGAACTTTCGAGATTCAAACCTGAAGAATGATTGGCTTTCAGTAGCGTTTTTGTTATTCACAGAGGGCCTAGTAAAGTAGTCGCTCCAGTTTCCTGCATCTATAGTAGTCGGATTTACGAGTTCACTCCATCTGGTTCCTTCTTCTATAGTATTATTCTAAAAAATGATGTTTGTAAAATGATTACCCTGTAATCATATGTTCTATAGCATTTACTGGATTTGTAGAATTTAAATTGTTAAAACTACTCCGCAAAGTTGTATTTTCTGGATAGATTTGTTCAACTATACATTCACTAGTGAGAGATATATTGTTCTTTGGGCGTTGTTCGATCATAGAAACTAAAGCTATGTTGAGATTGATACGTATCATGTAATTCACTGCAAAACCAACGAATACCAAGTACCAGAGTACGTCTCTCGTTGAGCAGCATTCTTTTGGAGCTGAAAACAAAACATGGTATGAGACTAAATATATCAGCGAAACCATATATTTTATGATATAGAGCATAACCATATAGGGAATGTTAAAAAGTGGAGCTACAGGTAACAACTACTCTGAAGGTTAATGCCCCGATCAGCATTATTTTACACCTGAAAAAACTATAACACGCAGCCAACGCAACTTATTTCGACAAAAATGAGAGCCGACCCTTTGTTATTTATTGAATACCTTCTTGGATTTGAAGTTGAATTATTTGGAAATCTGGACCTATTTTATTTGTAATATTATACAGAGATATATATTTTTCTTTCGCAAATAATTATCGATGATGCCCACATCTCCGCCACAGAATACGCTCCTGGATTTGGCCTCTACGTAAGAAACACTCTGTTATACCACCTGTAATGGGTACAGTGTACTGTAAGCTAATGTAGTTTCAAATAAAATAAAATTTTAAAAATAATTTCCATTTAAGTACATTTAACTATCAAAATAATATAAGAAGGTACAAATGTATAATAATGAAGAAGTGAACAATTACCATTGTACCTGCTATAGGGCAAGTTCGAGACGTTTTTCATTTATACATTGTACACAAATAAATAAGAACTACCTTTCTCAAAATCCCATATCGCCTGTAGCTGTTGAACATCTCGGAATTTATATTAAAAATTAGGTTCAACGAGGGTTCCTGCGTAATTCAAGCTGCTGAAATAAGAGTGTAATATATATTTAAAGGGGGTGAAGTTGATATACTACGCCCGAGAGAAGAAATAGACAACAGAAAGCGAAATTAGTTATCCTTCGTAGGAAAGGCTTAAACATATCCGCAATTTATTTTTACTTTACCTGCATACAAGTTAACACTTGTGACAGTATGTAATATTGCCATCTGTGTCATTTAGAATATATTATTTCTCTCCTGGAATCAGAGGGAATTTAATAAAAGGAACGCGAGGCTTTTGTGACATCAAATGTACAAAAACCTCGTATATATTAAATTTGTTTTATACGACCCTTACACAAGGAATGCGGGTTTCAAATGTGAAAGAGATTTGAACTTTTTTTCAACATATCTGTAACCTCATTAGATCTATTTCAACTCATTGTCAAACGTAAAAGTTTACATGGATTTAATAATAATAATAATTTTTTTTTTTGTACAATTATTGTACCTGTACTGTATTGTAAATGTTTATAATAAACTATCTATCTATCTATCTAACAACAATAATAATAATAATAATAATAATAATAATAATAATAATAATAATAATAATAATAATAATAATAATAATAATAATAATAATAATAATAATAATAATAATAATAATAATAATAATAATAATAATAATAATAATAATAATAATAATAATAATAATAATAATAATAATAATAATAATAATAATAATAATAATAATAATAATAATAATAATAATAATAATAATAATAATAATAATAATAATAATAATAATAATAATAATAATAATAATAATAATAATAATAATAATAATAATAATAATAATAATAATAATAATAATAATAATAATAATAATAATAATAATAATAATAATAATAATAATAATAATAATAATAATAATAATAATAATAATAATAATAATAATAATAATAATAATAATAATAATAATAATAATAATAATAATAATAATAATAATAATAATAATAATAATAATAATAATAATAATAATAATAATAATAATAATAATAATAATAATAATAATAATAATAATAATAATAATAATAATAATAATAATAATAATAATAATAATAATAATAATAATAATAATAATAATAATAATAATAATAATAATAATAATAATAATAATAATAATAATAATAATAATAATAATAATAATAATAATAATAATAATAATAATAATAAAAACAGTGCGGAAAGTTCATGTTAAATTAAGACATTCAGTAAAACGTTAAAGTTAGTTAAGCTATGTTAAGAAGACACTCGTCTAATATCATTTTCAGTATAAGGAAATATATTGTCACGGAATTTGCCCCGCTCGCACCCAATTCGACGACTGTGGTATCGTGAAACGCTATATTGCCCCGATCGCCCCTACGCGATTCTGGTAAACAAACAAATAATGCCGTGTATCGAGGCGCGACTGGAAAAAATGAAGAATCGACGTGTATCGTTCTGGACATGGATCTAGAGATGCCAGAAAATACCTCGAATATTCGTTTGGTCTATAAAAGAAGAATAAACGGCCAAGTCAGTAAGTCTTGAATTAGAGAATTGTTATTTGGATATTTCGGAGAGATCAATTAGAATTCAGAGCGACTTATATAGTGGGGGTTGCTATTTAAAAAAATTGTCGATGACGTCATATCTCGAACAACGATGACGTCACAATTGTGGGTCGTATGTCAAAAAGTGCCTTTTTTAAAAACAAAATCGACGTGTCAGGGGATTTTTTCGAAAACTTCTCGCTTTCAAAAATAATGAATTTATTATTCGGAAGCAAACACACTACAAGGTTATTTTAACTTTAAGTTTGTTTTAACCACGCTGCATGCCACCCACTCCATTAATTTATGAGCGGATTATTTTGCTAAACCCTTTAAAGATAAAAGCATTGTTTCACAGGTTCTACAATGATTGTGTTCATTTTTTTAATTTGTTTGTTCTGGAATGTGCTGACGCAGTGAGCTGTCATTCATTGTTTAGTTTGTAATTTTAAAAACATGCTTATAATGCGGGATATCCATACCTTAGAAAAATTGGAGGGTCATGCTATACAGGGTGAAAGTTGACAGACGCAAGTTGGGAATATTCAGATAAGGGATTTGTAGTGCAGATGGCAGTACCAACAACGGCTAATGGTAACTTAAATAAATCATTAACATCACAAATCATATTTTGTACCAAATACAAAAAACCGTGTTATTTGTGACTATCTTCAGGACAATTTCGCTACTCAAGTTGCGACGTACTGAAAAAAATTTGATCTGTTTTGTCAATCATATATTAATAAATAGGGTGAGATAATGAAAGTTAAGCTTAAATTTGAGTAAAAATTAATTAAAATTTTATTGCAAAAAATTAAATTGAGTACATATAATCAAAATTGCTTTTAAATTACTATTCGTTGCTTCAACAGGTGAAATAAAATGCTTTGGATATTCTGTAGATCTAGCCAATTATTTGCTTTGGAAATACACTCTTTAGTGACGGATTATTCTCGTCATAACTCTGTTTACAGTCTGTTTAGCTGCCACTAGATGGCACACTAATATACAGGGTGATTCGGTACTTATCTACAGAAATATTTTTGAATGTAGACTTTTACAAATATAATTTTGTAAAAATGACATCAAAGAGAGCAGTTCAATAATGATTTAAAAATACACTTCCGCATGGTACTGGAAACTGGTCCACTGTAAAACCTCATAAAGCGTATAATCGACGAACGGACAAAAATATTTTTAAAAAATTCCGAAGAAAGAAATAAATTACATTTTACAACACCTATTATTTTTATACAGCAAATCCAACTGCTTTTGTAGCTATTGTTATTATTTATTAATAGCATTAATTTGTGATTTTAATTAGTAAAATAATTTGAAATACCTGATGTTACAACACAATTTTGGGTCTGTCTTACCCATTTTCTATAAACTAACACAATTTTTTCTGCTTCTTGGCTGTTCTAAACTTGAAAGTTATTTGGAGCAGTTATGATAGGCTTGCGTAAATCATCAATAGTGTTCACTTCGGCGCAATATACCTACTTCATTTTTTAAATATTCCCACAAAAGTAAGTCCAAATGATTTAAAGTCAGGAGATCGTGACGTCCATGGTACCGGTTTTCCTCGTCCAATCCCTTGGTATTATTGCTTGAATACGCTGTACACTGTACGGATATAATTGAGCCACACTACAATACGCCGGGAACGCCCTGGACCTCCATCCACGATTCGGTTGCAAATTTCCCGTGTCACGCCAGCGTTTGCGCTACACTTAACTCACTGCACACCGTTGCAAAAGTAGCTGCATTTGGTACATTTTTACCGGGAAATCGTTCTGCTAAATCATTTTCACTTCACCATAAATTAAAATGATATCCATCAACTGCTATACCCTCAAGCTATTTTCGATATTTGAAAAACTAATGTAAATACTTGCATCACAAAAAAGTTAATACGATAAGTAATCGGATATTTTAAATCGCCTGACTAGAGATTACAGTAGTCCAGCAATGTAAAGGTTGAAACTACTAGAAATTCAATAATTTTTTTTCTTTTACAAATTTTTTGTACGATATTTTTCGTAACGCATGTACACCCAAATTTTTTTAGATAAATTTCGAATCACCCTGTATTACTATTACTGAGCCAATCGAAAACCAAATCAGATTGTAGACAACTTGAATCTGTAGAGCTGTTATACATCAGGTCATAGTACTAAAATCCTAAAGATTTTTTTATATCGTGTATCTTTAATGACATACAAAGTGTTGAAAAATGTTATTCAGAGAATTTTGGAGCAGATTCTACATACGAAAAAAAATCCTATAAGTTTAGGTCCGATTTCGAAATACAAGCTATCAACAAAAATTAAGAAATATGGTCAATTTGGGTCAATGGTATTTATGATATAATCATGATATACTCGCGACAAGAATTCAGACGACTTACGTCATACGAACAAATGAATAATTCATTATATTTCCATAAAAATATTTAAGAAACTGCAACTCATAATAATAAAATTATATACTACACTAAAAGTTTGTATTATATATTGCACTAAATTGCAAAAAATTATTGGTTTTAACGCGACCAAATATCGAAAATTGCATGACAATAAAAACAAATGTGTAACGTCAGCCGTGACGTAAGACGTCTGAATTTTTGACGCGAGTTTATATGATAAGTTTTTTTTTGTGATAAAATACATAAAACAAGGAAACAAAATTATACTAAGGTAAGTTGATTTAAATCACATTATTTCTGTCCAAGGAAGCTTGCCTTAAAGTATGGATCATTTTTTACTGAATACCCTGTATACATTTTTGTATGCTCGCACCGGAACATCTTTATAAGTTTCAAATTTTAAAAAAAAATGTTTTTTTGTGTGATGAACACATAAAACAAGGAAACAAAATTGTACTAAGTTGATTTAAATCACATTATTTTTGTCTAAGACAGCTAACCTTAAAGTATGGGTTAATGAGTTAATCTTTATTGAACACCCTGTATAACTTGGCAAATTTTTGTACGCTTGCATCGAAATATCTTATATAAGTCTCAAATTTTGAAGAAGAAGGTTTTTTTTTGGTGTGATAAACATACATAAAACAAGGAAACAAAATTCTACTACGGCAAGTTAATTTAAATCACATAATTTGTATCCAAGGAAGCTAGCTTTAAAGGATGGGTCATTTTGTCTGAGCACCCTGTATAACTTGCCAAACATCTTGTATGTCGAAAATTTTTGAAAAAATATTTTTTTTGTGTCATAAACACATAAAACAAGGAAACAAAATTGTACTAAGGTAGTTGATATAAATCACATTATTTTTGTCCAAGGAGTGTTCTTTACTGAACACCCTATATAATTTGCCAAATTTTTGTACACTCGCACCGAAACATATTGTATAAATTTCAAATAAAAAAAAAGTTTTTTTTTGTGATAAACACAAATCAAGGAAACAAAATTGTACTAAGTTGATTTAAATCACATTATTTTTGTCCAAGACAGCTAACCTTAAAGTATGGGTCAATGGGTCAATCTTTACTGAACACCCTGTATAACTTGACAAATTTTTGTACGCTTGTATTAGTCTGAAATTTTGGAAAAGAAGGTTTTTTTTGTGCGATAAACATACATAAAACAAGGAAACAAAATTCTACTAAGGCAAGTTGATTTTAATCACATAATTTGTATCCAAGGAAGCTAGCCTTAAAGGATGGGTCATTTTGTACTGAACACCCTGTATAACTTGCCAAACATCTTGTATATGTCTCAAATTATTGAAAAGATGTTTTTTGTGTGATAAACACATAAAACAAGGAAACAAAATTATACTAAGGTAAGTTGATTTAAATCACATTATTTTTGTCCAAGGAAGTTAAAGTATGGGCTATTCTTTACTAAACACTGTGTATAACTTGGCAAATATTTGTACGCTCGCACCAGAACATCTTGCATACAACTTATACCGTAGCCTTTAAGTATTTTATTACAACTATTTAAGAGTGTAGGAATTAATTTAAGATATAGAGATGTATACCAAGGTTTGGTGGCATAAATAAAACTTAAGGATTTTATTTCAGTGTTCTCCGCATGCGTTATACACCCTATATACACGTGACGACTACTTCCGGCTATTATTAAATAGCGATAATTTAATAAATGAGCCGTTCAGGATTTTGCGGCAATGTGGGGTAAAATGTATGGAGATGTTAATATTCCCCGGTTAGGGCTTGTGAAAGTTCTACAGCGGTCTGACTTTTTCATTAATGTCTTTTGGAGAGTGCTCCAGTCCATTCATTTCAACGATTATTTGCCCCGTTTCACGAGAAAGAGACTTTAGGCATTGTATTTTGGGACTCTAATGTATTGTTGGAAATACAGGGTAATTTTAAAGTATGTGGGTGATAGAGCACGTAAATATAAACAATTTTCATTAAGTAACCTGTAATTTAGAGTAGCTCATGGTCCTAAGACCGACCCTGTTATATGTTTACAATGAGCTAAATGGGTCATGTTCAGTAGTTTACTCTGATGGAGGCACGTGTATAAATTGACTTACTTTGTTTTATTTAAAAATATCTTATTCAGTTCAAGAATTAGCACATATGGTGCGAGTGCGTGCATGTACTACAATTTTAAAACCGGTCCTGTTATTTGGAGAACAACTGGCTCTATTGAAAACGTCGCAAAGTTCTTTGGCAGCCAATTTTTTAGGTTAAAGAAATTCTGAAACAGTGGCATTGAAACTAACAATACAGGGTGTCGCTGAAATCTATGTACTAGTGAGCCACTCTAGAACCTAAAGATAAAAATACGTAATATGATAATTTACCTATATGCGACAATGCACTGCTAAGACGTTAGGGGGTGCCAAAGTTTTTGAAAAAAATATCAATAAAACGGAAAAACGATTAAATTGAAATTTGGTATACAAAAATATATTGATAAAAGGGGTCTTTTGATGCTTGTTAATGTTAATTACTTACACAATTGCTTTAAAGCAAATTCTGTTTTTAACATTTTACTTCTAAAGTTCATATGTGAACTAGGATTTTTAACACTCACTAACATAGGTACTATCTAACTCACTTTCTCTACTACTATTACTACCACTGCTAACTACCTTACTGCATTTTTACGATACTTAAAATAATAACAAAATAATTAATTAAGAATAGAATTACTTTACTATGATTTATTATAACAAATGTTGGAAATGGCCACTTTCAGCCTAAATGCATGCTTCAGATCTTCTTGAAATTGCATCTAGAACACGTGCAAGAATTTAAGGAATATTACTTATCACATCACAACCAGCTATAATTTGTAGACGTAATTGCTCCCCAGATTCAATGCGAGGCTTGAAAATTAATGTCTTGAGATGTTCTGAAACTAAAAATCAATAGGCTTCATATCGGGTGATCTGAGTGGCCAAGGTTGACCTGGTTGTTGAATGCTTCGTCCCATCACGTTATTATCAAATCTTTCATTTAAAAATTCACGAGCAGTCAAACTAAAAGGAGCATCGTCATCGAAAATTTCTAATAATACCCACCCACATCATTCAAAGAAAACTGATGTTGAAATCGAAACTTCATTATGGCATTAGGGTTTTCATTAGACCAAACGTGTTTATTTTGGTTCATTACCTATAGCATCTCAGGAAAAATTGGCTTCGTCGGTAAACAATATGCCAGCGAGTCAACATTGTGTTATTTTTTTTGTAAAATTGTAGACGAGGAGCGTAATCTTGCGGCAGTAAGATGGATTTAGAGCTGGATGATTTGAAAAACTGTCCATATAAATTCACCCATCCTAAGTACCATTTCCATCTCCAAGGCCATAAATGTAAACCATATTGGCCATTTCAGCACTTGAATATGCATAAGCCATTATTAAAACTTAATCTTTTTAAAAAATAAGCTTATTTTGTCAATACACAATATTAAATAAGATGATGGCTTCTTATTATTATTGTTTTGCATGACCTTCCTAGGATATGTTTAAGTAATTTAAATAACTGTGTAAAAATGCATTTGATCAAATAAATCAATTTTGTTGTTAATCGGTTTGGAATACAAACATGTGTAAAGAAACAAAAAGAGAATATAATACATTGGCGCATATGATGATGTATTTTATTTGTAATATTATACAGGGTGAATTATTTTTTTTTGGGAAGTGACCGATGGTATCTACACCTCTGTCACTGATAAGTTTATAAAGCTAGTAATGTTTTATTTCCTACCTACTGTCACACCGAAATTGGTTAAATTATCTGAAGAATTTTTTTTTAATTTTTGACACTCTGTAGCTGGACAATCTATGTCCTAAGATCCCACATTTCATGACATTCATAATGTTAATATTAGAACAAATTGTTATACTGTAAATATAAATAATAATATAATATAAATATATCGTTTTCATATATTGCTATTACTTTTTTAAATAAAGTTTTGCTGGAAATCAGCTTGTTATATGTCTAGTTTATTAAATAGATTAAAAATGCATGCTACACGTAAAGCTATTTGATAGTGATAGTGAATAAAATATTATATTAGTTTTTTAGTTCAGCAAAGTATAAAAATAATATTGTATTGGTAACCCTCTATGTACTATTCACAATAAAGATTTATTTATTTAAATGTGTTCCCACGGCATAAAAAGGTTAAGAACTACTGCTACAGATCACAATTTACTTAATGAAAATTGTTTATTTACACGTGCTCAACATCTTTAAGAAATACATAAATTAAAAAAACTATAACATTATTGGTATACAATACAACATTGTTAATGCGTGACCCCCCTCCCCATACAAGTACATTTTCCATAGTCTTACCTTTGACTTGTTGCGTCTTTTCCATTTTTATAAAAAATGTATAAATAAAAGAAGTTCACAGAAACGGTTTTTACATCCTCCGTCTGAATCCTAAAAATGCAGGTTAACCACTAAATTAAGTACAAAATTGAATTATTAATGAATTTAGTTAAACGTAAGCTTTGTCGTGACTGCCTTATCAATTATTTTATCTTGAGCTGTACACCAACAGTGGCACGAATTAACAGTTAAATACTGTTTAAATATTTATAATGATAATATAATAGAAAAGGAAAAATATTTGATTTTTATTCTAATTTAAATCACAAAGAATATACAGGGTGTTGCAGAAATGTATACAAAGAAGTCAGAGGTAGTTTTTTGGCAAATTTTTAATAATAATAATATTGCGTTTATTGCCCAACAGAATAGACAATGAATTAACAGTGTACTTAATTTTAATTACTATTAATATTTAACATTTATTAAATTAAATCAGACTGAAAGCTACAGCATAGTATAAATGAGTACTTTTCTAAAAAATTGAGAACCAACTGATAATAATTGTTTGAGAGTATCAAAGTTTAGGTCACAGAAATGAGAAACTTGATCAAAATTACTTGACATGGTGTATACAGAGGATTTTGTAAGGACATTTATTCTAGCATTACGACAAGGAGCATCGTCATATCGTCGTAAAATATGCAATCATCAAAATATTCTGGTCTAAGTACACGTAAGTAGAAGATTTTTAAAATCTATGATGAATCAATGAGGTTATGAAACATTTTAAACAAAAATAATAGACTTGTGAGAACTCTCCTCAACTGCAACGATTTGATATCGAATCTCTGTAACAAGAAGTTATGATCAAATCCTCTAGCGGGATAAATATTATCAACACGATATGAATTTTAAAAAGCGACGTTGAACACCTTCAAGATGATTAATATTAACTTGATAGGACGGGTACCATATAAGGCTAGCATATTCTGGAGCGGTCTAAAGAAAAGTATAAACATTTTAGAGCACTAACATTGTTAAACGATGTACAATTAAGGACAATAAAGCCCAAAGTTTTGAATCTAGATTACAATCAAATGAAATTATTTATAAACTGAAAGAGCAAACTTTACATTTATCAGTATTTATAGAAACCATGTTTTCTTTACACCACACCTGTAGTTCTTGCAATGTTTGGCAATCTTCATAACATAACATAATGCTACGAGAAAGCTTTAGATCATCTGCGGAAAAAGGTGATTACACTGTAAAGTTGACGATAAATCATTTATATAAAGAATAAACAGGAGTGGTCCCAAGTTAGACCATTGAGGTACCCCTGAAAAAGCTATAACAGTATTAGAATGGAATCCATTATATGGCACATACAACTCACGACGCTCAAGATAAGGTTTTGTAAGAAGTACCAAAGAATCATCAAATCCAAATGATCTCAATTTCTGTAATAATATAGAGTGATTTACCTACCTTGTCAAAAGCCTTCACAAAATCTGTATATATTACATCTACTTGGCTTTTACTATCAATATGGTCTGAGACAAACGCAGATACTATATATATTCATATTATTCTTAGTTTTGGGAGAAAACAAATCTAGAACGATCCAAATTACGATATCATCAACTTTGAATTTAATTTTTTATATATTTTTAGGTATTAATAATATTGTGTGAAACTAACTACTTAGTGGATAAAAGCCCCAACCTGCGTTGAATTACACCCACAATATCTACCCATATATTCCTTATTATTAGCTTTTGTAACATTTTTTACTGTTTTAGAAAGGTATTTTAAGCTAATATAAATGAAATCTCCTACAATTCCTATCAATGAAGTCATATGTATGTTCTCTGATACCAAACATCTAGATATGCTAATGAACAATTCCACAGACAAAGCTCTATTCAATAATTATCTAAAGAAAATAATATAATTTACTAACCTGCTAATGAAACACTCTATAAATATCTAACTTCAATTTTTGGCAGTGGGAACACGACAAATTCAACCGCAATAGATGAGATCTTACCTATTTGTGCATTTTTAGGATTGCTTCTTCAGGTGGTCTCCTTTAAGTTGAATCAAATATCTAACTATAAAAATTAACGGAATCGTTTGGTATCAGAGAACATACATATGACTTCATTGATAGGAATTGTAGGAGATTTGATTTATATTAGCCTAAAATACCTTTCTAAAACAGTAAAAAATGTTACAGAAGCTAATAATAAGGAATATATGAGTAGATATTGTGGGTATAATTCAACGCAGGTTGGGGCTTTTGTCCACTGAGTAGTTAGTTTCTCACAATATTATTAATACCTAAAAATATATAAAAACTTTTACATAAAAGGTGAACATTTTTCAAGTAGGTATTATCATATTTAATTCATTTACAGGATGTTACTTTTTGTCATTGTCGATATTTAACTTCAAATAATTTTAATTTTTATAATAATTTTTATAGTTAGATATTTGATTCAACTTAAAGGAGACCACCTGAAGAAGCAATCCTAAAAATGCAGAAATAGGTCAGATTGTGGTTGAATTTGTCGTGTTCCCACTGCCAAAAAGTGAAGTTAGATATTTATAGAGTGATTAAATTAGATTATTTTCTTTAGATAATTATTGAATAGAGCTTTGTCTGTGGAATTGTTCATTAGCATACCTAGATGTTTGGTATCAGAGAACATACATATGACTTCATTGATAGGAATTGTAGGAGATTTGATTTATTTTAGCTTAAAACACCTTTCTGAATTTTTGTGGCATTTATAGGGATAGTATCTGCGTATCAATATTTATCATTTAATTATAACGAACAATTACCAATTTTCATAATTTCAAACTTAGATGTTATTGCAATTATTTGACATTTACCGAAAAGGAATTTGTGACAGTATAGCCTATTAAGAATAAAGTGCATAATATCTCAGAAGTTGATGATATCATTGTCCATGAATAAATAAGAGTTTAATATAGTTTCCAAAAAATATTTAACTTGGTAAATAATTTTACAATTCCGTTAATTTTTATTTCTTCCTAGCTTCTCTTAAAATATTTGTATTTAGCCATAGTTAACCCTGTAGATTCATAGGGTATAGTATATTATATTTGCAACGCTTATATTTAGAATATTTGGTTCAAATTAACAGTAGAAATGTATTAATAAAATTGGTAGTTATATCAGCATCAGCACCATCTGTGAATTAAAGTTTACGTTCTTAATTAGAAGCGTTATTTGCATATTACTGAAATAGAATTCTATTTTACCTGAAAAATGAAATTCCAGTTTCCTTCAACAGTTTCCCTTCGACATCCTGAATCCTTAAGCGTGAAATGTCCTGAATCGATTTCACTCCCTAGCGTAAAATTCGGACACGTACGCTAGATGGCGGTAGTGGTATTAGGTGCATCACTATCATCATTACTGAACAATTTTTATTGAAATATCTTTACAAAATTCTACCACTTATTCTTTGGAGCATAAATCTACTATAAAAAAAACAAAATACAAAAAATACCACCCTTTTATCCATTTGGTAAAAATAAAAGTCGTAATCAACAATGCCACTTAATTAGATAAATGTAGTCACCGATTTTCAGATTTGTAAGTTTAACCGCTTTTGAGAAAAAAAATTCAAATTTTTTCAATTTTTTAGAAGTCCTTATTTCGTCAAGGAGGACTCGAATCGAAACATTTTATAGAAATAACCCTCCCCCACCCACAATGGCCCAATTAACACAACCTCCAAAAGAGCGCACATCTTTATGGGACTCCCTATATATATTATTATGTGTATATTTTTCCTGTCATCTACTTCAAAGATTATCATCGAAACTGTTTCATAACATTTTTGAAAGTTTATGTAATACATCTAAAAACTCATTATAAATTTTGTGCGTATTTCTAGTTATTTTAAAATTAAAATCTTTATCAAATGTGGAAAGCCTTGGGAAAACACTAAATGAAATTTTACCTCCAGAACTCCACTCGATAATATTTATATAAGGATTTTAATATTTTCACAGCAAATATTGACAGGTAATACTTTTTCATTCCCTCAGCAAATTTCGAGGGAAAATTTATGTAGTGCGTCAGGAAGATACACAGTCGAATAGAACGAATTTGATTTTTAAAATGGTTTTTAAATTAGTAAATACTCTTCAGGTGTAGTGCTTATCTTCATCAGCAGTACTGATAATTCTGTTTATGTCAAGCATTAAAACAGTTTTGGATATATTTAATATGAAAATCGAAATCGAAGAAGAAGAAAATCGAAAGAAATTTAAGACTAATATTTACAGATGCCAACTATTTTTTATGTAAGTTAAAATTAATTTTGAGAAAGGTGCGTCTGGAGGAAAAAGTCCAAGAGAGACTTTTTAAGCAGAATTAACATGACTTTAAGAGAGCCAAACCAATTTGTCCAAAAATCAGTGGCGGATAATTTTTCTTGCTAAAAATGAGTATTTAAGGGCACGAACGCCACTGATATTTAAGACAGAAAATTTTAAACAACCTATATCTCGAAAACGAGGCACTTCCGGATCCTTGTTTATCCCGCCTTTATATTTTCATAATAATATTATTCCATAACACCCTGTATAATTGCCTTCAGACTGTAAGACTGACTCCCATGCAGCTGTGAAGATAGGAGCAACAATCTACTACTCTGAGAAGTTGTTTGAACTTTCAATCTCCGTCGTAAATATATCATTATCCTTACAGGACCTTTCCCAGGATCCTTCAAAGTTCAGAGCGTAAGAAACTTGTCCTCAATTTGAAATTAACATACAATTAGGAAGTATATTTGTAATTCAGTTAAAAGGCGAAATATTAACCTTACTTATTGAAGGGTGGATTTTTATATATAATTTTTCTCTTATTTATAAAAAAAAATACTGGTAATTGTAATAGCATTCCCTACAGGGTTTTATACAAGCTCTATGCCTTTTCCGCGATAGAATAAACCACAGTGTTTAATTTTCAAAAACACAATTAAATAAACTCAACCAACGCTTCCAAATAATACTATAAAGTATAATAAATTGGGAATCCACTAATTTTACGTACGTTGTGAGTGTATAATATTCATTTCTGTTAATACAATTGTGTTTTTTTTTCGAAAGTGATAACAAATCGTTTAAAACCAATGGAACGCAACAAATACTAAACTTATATCATTGGCGTACTTAACTCGAATGAGCAAAATCAAAATTCTTATTAAGTATTGGGCGGAATTATAAAATTTAAAGTCTGTTGTAAAGAGAATTGTAAGAACTTTCAAAATAAATATTTTCTAATTTTGACATATAAAGTGACACTTTTTAAAACTGATTGACATTATTAAACTGTTATAATACAAGTTAAAAACATAAATTATAAGTTAATTAATTATTATAAATATTGATAACACAATTATTGCAATTATTCAAATTAATTCCCGACGACATATTTTTTTCATTGCTCGAACTTGCTGTTATTTGGGAAGCGGCGCACATTGCATTAGATGTTTCACCAAATATTTCTTGCGCTATAAGTTTTTTATTATTCATGGAATTTTCAACATATCCCTCCGCAACAGAGCTAGATTTCCAACCTCCGTGCCTCTTTAATTTTAAAATATCAGCGCCACTGTCTGCTAGGAAAGTGGCAGAGCTTCTTCTGAAGCAGTGGCCAGTATATAGAACAGGATTTGAAAGACCAAGAAATTGTGCAATAACTTTTGGCAGACTGCTAAATGTGTTAATTCCCACAGGATTTCTGGTACATTTTCCATTCGCATATTTTACAAAAAATCTGTTGTGTTTAAGAACCTGGGGACGCAACTTAATATATTTTCTTAATATTTCAACAAGATTCGTATTTTCAATGTCTCCAGTGGTAATTGCAAACTGCCGTATAACTTTTGTTTTTGAAGGTGGGATATCAACACGAAAATGGCTTCCTTCGTCTATAACATTTTCAACTGGAAGAAATGTTAATTCTGCTTTTCTGCATGCTCCTGCCATTCCAATTATCATTGCAACCTTAGCCATTAAGTATTCTTTGTCATCAGCTTCTACTAAAAATTTGGCAAAATCTTCTTTAATAAAAACTTTTGACTTTTTAGCGCTGTACCCGTCCGCTTGCCTTTAAATATATGCTACCAAATTTGTATAATTTTTAATATCAATATTCCTTTTCAGATTTAGTTCAGACCTTAACATTGAGTAAAGTGTCCATAATGTGGAAGCTTTTAGATATTTCTTACCCTCAAAATATGCAAGTAAAACTTTCTCATTAACATGTTTAATTTTCTTCTCATCACACCACGTAAATTTTTCGTATGCCAAATCATAAACTGCCTTTGACTTTTTGGGAATTACTGATAATAGAGCATTACCTGCTGCCTCTTCAATATTGCTTGGTAACTCTTCAGAACTTGAATCACTCATTTTTTAAAAATAAAACTGAAAATATATTAATCTCGCTAAAAACCTTCCGTCTAGACTTTTTTACAAAATGTCAAACTGACAACTAACATGAAGTAACAGCAGCAAACTAAATTTATGTTTTCCAAATTTTTGTCAATTATATTAAATTTTATTTTTTTATTACTTTCTTCAAAATTAGAAAAAATCTTGTATACAATACGTTACGAAATGAAATTTTGTGTAACTTGTGAGTTTTTGCGAAACTCACTTCATTCGTTCCGTAAAAATCTCACGCGTTACACAAAATTAGGCATTTCGTAACTGATGGCATAAATAGCTATTACTCAACCCCAATGCTATTTAAATATTTTGGGGTGGCTTACCCTTGCTTAGGGGTGAAAGTGGCGAGGTTAAAAATAAAAGTAAAGAATGCACCCTTTAATCTAAAATCGACGTGTCTGAGCGTTTTTCAACAATTTTGACGCAGTTCCTGAATATGGCTCTGTTTCGTTTTCATTTGACCCCCTGTATAAAGATAACCTTATAAATACTACAATCCTAGACTGATTAAAAGCAGAGGATTATTGATCAGGACCCTTAATATAGTTAGAAATTTTATCTGACCCTTGATTAGTATGCTCATAGTGTTTCGAAATGGATTTGATTTCGTAAAGTTTATATCCACCTAGGAATTAGATATTGGTAGAAAATAATACATGGTATTAAGTAGAAGCAGTAATAATTATTAACTGTAACACTGTTTTCCTAACAAATCTATTTGTGAGTTAAATCCAGCTTGATTTTTTACCGAATATATTTCATTTTCATTATTATAATGACGTCACGCTAGTATTCGTATAAATGAAGGTATTTTTGAACACCTTGTAAAGTTAACTGGCGGAAAATTCGTGATACAAATGAATTTAAGCATGTGGTTTTTCAGTACTTCAAATGAGTAAATTATGAATGTTAGTGATGGTAAAAAGTACATCTGTCTCATGAGCATCGTGAGACAAGTTTTGATCATGATCTTGATAGTCACTTCTAAAACTATACTTTTTCATTAAAATCTTGAAATTACAGTTTTTCATCTCTTTGCATACGACAGAGGTAAAATTGTTTATCAAGGAGGGTGCGTTATACGGTATACTGGAAAGGAAATACTATCTTGGTTTGCTGGAATGAAAACTCGCAGGATTTTCCTATATGGTGTTCTTCGACTTGTAAAATACGATGGGTTTTCCAGAACCCTACATCTTTATGTCTTGGTTGCAATTTCTCCTGCTCAGAACTTTTGTGCGATAGTAATGATATATTCTTAACCTTCATGAAAAAAATAAAATCTTGAAAGCAGCTTGGCTTTGATGAAAGTACTCCATGGTGAAGGCAATTCTCTGTAAAAGAAAATGTAAGTATTCAGACATATATAAAGGTGATAACTTTTTTGAAGGGTAATTCGGTGTGGTATGAATTTGAGAAATCAAAAACACTTACAAGAGAGGAGGACAGTTTTCTGAACGACATAATCTAATGCTGCAAATAGCTTTATTTATTGGTGTTTTCGATACATGTAGAAAAGAAGAACTGCATTCCCTTCAGGTGTCTGATATTATCGATTGGTGATTTTTTAATATTGCAAATGATTTTTAAATTTTGTGCTTTAATAATGTTTGGTTCAGCCTTAGCAGTAGCATATTCTTTTTTAATAATAATACAATATCTAGTCTGTTAAGGTATCTAGTTAAAGAATATATAACTAGTTTTTATAATTTTGTCATATAAATCTTTTGTTATCGAAACAAGTGTCAAAACGTTCTACTACTTACATAATGAAAACCATTATGCAACTGGTTACGAAAAGTTTCGTAAAGTAATCGCAAAAAAGAATTAAACAAAATACAACAGAAAAATAATAAAGTAACTTTTATTTAAGTTAGTAATCTTATATATAACGTTTTATTAATTATTATTATTTAATTATAAATATTCACAACGTAGTTGGTACAGTTAGTGAAACTAATTCCAGAAGAAATCTTATTTGTTGAACTTGTTATTAATATTACTCGGTTCTCCAAGAGTATCACCGGAAATTGTTTTTTTATTTTCTATAGAATTTTCAACATATCCTTCTTCAACAGAATTTGACTTCCAGTCGCCGTGTTGTTTTATTTTTAAAATATTGGCTTCAGAATCTGCAAGTAAAGTGGCTGTAGATCTTTTGAAATAGTGCCCCGTGAATAATGAACAATTTGACAAACCAATCATTTGAGCAATCATCTTTGATAACTGACCAATAGTATTATTTCCTACTGGTTGTATACCATATTTACCATTTCTATATCTAACGAAGAATCTAATGTGTTTAATATTTTCAGGGCGTAGGTTTCTATACTTCTTGATAATGTCAACGAAGTTCTATATCTTCCGGGGTGATTACAAATTCACGAATTACTCTAGTTTTTGTATTTGGAATATTTACTCAAAAATACGTCTTCTCATCTCATTTTCAACACGTAAAAATGTTAGTTCTGACTTCCGATATGCACCGGCTATTCGTAAATCGTAAATAAATGTAGTACTGGTGCTTATATTCAATATTTTTTATTTATATTATGTATTATAGGTATAGATGAGGTGTACTTTTAAAAAAACTTTGTGCGATCGAACCGTACTAAATTGTAGCAGGTAGGTACAATTTAATCCCCGACAATCCGTCTTTGTCTATGCCGCTTCAATTTCTCGGTCCATTTCTCTTATAAGTAAACAATATAAAAACAGCATTTCAAAGCTAGAGGCTACTTTAAGCATCATAACCGGGTTAAGAGGGTTTTTAGTAATTCAAATAAAATTATTCAATATTATTATCAAAATATTTATTTAAATTTAATAATAGACTTTTATTCCACACAAAAATATATGTATTTTGAAAATTCAAATTATGGTGAGTAAATGTACAATAAAGAAAATAAAAAAGTAGCTATATTAAAATTCATCCTCTGAATATTTGATGAATTATCTTCGTCTCCTAGATTGATAACGATAGGTTTCACAGTAACGTCAATTAAATTATCGAATTCCCACATTTTCTCCTCTTCTTTTTGTACATGATGTATACATCTTTGCCAGTTATCTGCAGTTACTCGTTCCAAGAAATTTTTTAACAAAATTTTGCTCACTTAATACGTCACTTAATTTAAACGTCGTATTATTTCGCGCTACATCTCCTTTTACCTGCGCCCAGACTAATTCGATTGGGTTAAGTTCACAGAGATAAGGTGGTAACCGTAGTACCGTTATTTGGCGATTTGTTGCCATTTCATCGATAACATATTTTTTCTGATCTTTATTAAGATTGACAAGTGTCAAAAGTTCCTTTTCCTCCATATTTGTTTCAAAAGAAATGTTTTTTCCGGATAACCATTGAATTATATCGGCTTTTCTCCAAGCAGTCGTAGGCGTCCGTTCGGTCTGCCGTGAATGGTAACTGGCATTATCCATCACAATTACAGACCCCGGAGGAATAAGATCCAACATCTGTGTAAAATACTCTTCGAAAACATCTGCGTTCATGTCTTCGTGATAGTCACTTGTATTTTTAGGTTCAATTAAAAGTAAACCGCCATCTACAAAACCACTGGCACTACCTATATGTGTCACTATTAATCTTCCCCCTTTACATGAAGGTGCCTTGAACCCTGTTGAAAGTCCATCCAAAAATGTTTGTCGAAAACTTTTTACATTTTTCTCTTGTCATACTTTTGTTACAGTATATCCCTTGTTAACCCAAGTTTCGTCTAGATAATAAATATTCCTCCCTTCGTCACGGAATTTTCTAATTGATCTTAAGTAGGATCTTCGCCAACAAATAATTTCGTCTTTATCGATAAGAACTGACTTCCTATTCTGCTTTTCCCAGCAAAAATTCAACTCTCGTAAGACGGCTCATAATTTGCTTCTACTGATTTTTGGCAAATCGCTGTCCTCTGAAAGTTCACTTAAAATGTGAAGTGTACTTTTCTGCGAATGAAATTTTTGAAGAAATCATCTATAACGACATTTGACCTCCCTGTAGATGATTTTGGGGGATTTACAGTATCTTGTTCATTTTTTGTTTCATTTAAAAGTCTGTAGATAGTCGATTTTCCAATCCCTGTCATTTTCGAACACTTTTCCACAATGTCGTCAACACTGTTGGTAGGATTTTGGTATTTCAATGCATTAAATACATTTAATATAATAATCTTCTTATTCTGAGACACTGGCACAACAGTCACTAAACACAACTCGAATTTTACTCGACTGCACTAGCACGTCTTCGTATATTCAGCTCTAAGACTGGATTGATATGTCACAATACACTGGTTCCTGCCCTATGATGTATCCAGTAAAATATACTAATGTACACCCATTACCTGTTAGCATTAGTGTTACCCGATAATTACCTGAAACGAAATATTACCACGCCCATGGCCGGTTATTATCTCTTGGTTTTATTACTCTCTTTAATTTCCAAACAGACTATAGATGTTCTAATTACGAGTATAGAGCAGTTTATTAACATATATAGCTATTATTTCGTACAGTGCATTACCAATGGTTGAATATCAGTTATACAATAATTTAATAACGGATATGGTTTATATATATCTCTGTTAGCAATACGCGTTTTCTTATCTCGGGGTTTTATTACTCTCTTTCATTTCCAAACAAACTATAGCATAATTGTCATAACTGATTACATAAATAGCTATTATAACTGAATTAATACACACACACTTATATTTAAACACAGATTAGATTTTTCCGCGTACTAGTTTCCTAAAGTACCAATTTGGGGATTGTTTTTAGTACCTAAATTACTATTTTGGAGAGCGTGTACAAAAGAATTTAGCTGTGGTATGAAATACTACACGACGTGCTGAATAGTATATAAGAAGTGTTTTCCTTTCATTCAAGAATGCTTTGCTTATGTTTTATTTATCGTCCTCCTCACAGCAACAGCCGTTGCGTTCAATTATTTTTCTTGCGACAAATCCCAACGTTCATGTGGGGGAGTTTATACAAAGATAAGACAAAAGCAGACGAGACGTTTAAACCCTCCTCATCCATCACAGTCGGCGACGTCCCCAAGCTGGTTGCAACATGCTCCGTCCACGCAGGATCTTCAAACGCTTGCCCGCAGGAGCTACGTGAAGGTTACATAGAACTACCGCGAGAACATGCATTATACATTTGTAATGTAAATTAGCATTTGAACATATTAATGTTTTATGTTTGGTTATTCTTAAGATTATGATAAACAATTATTGTGTTTCCTAATGTATTTTTTTTAAATTTATGAAGTAAATATTTGTATTTTGTATTATTTAGGAATATGAATTACTTTTATTTTTGAATTATGGTTTATCTGGATCACAATCAGATTCATGGACTCTATTATTGGAATTAAATAAAAAAAATATTCGCACTGCTTGATATTTCTTGGTACTTAATGAAACACAAACTTGATATTGCATGGAAAATCCAAGGAAAATATTACAAGAAGAGACATCCGTAACTTCACAACTCAGCAGATGTTATTTGTTCCGAAAATGATGGCAACAATGCTACAAGGGTTGTTATTAACGCAAAGGGAGTTAAATGTGTATTATTATAAAAGTAATGTATTTTAATGTTATAAAGATACTTTATTCCTCTAGTGGATAACGTATCACTTAAGACGGTTTATATGTGTGGATAAAAGCCCGATTGTTATTATTGTATTAACAAGTCCGAAATCCACGAGACGTGTTATTCACGACCACGGCCAAAACCGGTCAATTAGGAGAGCGAAACCGTGTGAGAGCAGGTGAGAAATTATGGTTTTTAAAAACCATATTCGACAAATTTATGTTAATCAAGAATATTGATAATAGAAAATCTTGGAAAGTCTATGATATGCGTTTGTTTATTTGCCAACAGGAGTGAAAAAATGTGCAAAATAAACACAAAAAATGTGTGAGAATGCTGAGAATTTCTTCATTCCGGCTGAAATCCAGCAAGAAGTAGTATTACGTCTGTTACCACCGAAAAGCAAAAGTACGTACAAGAAGAAAATGGTGGAAATCGATAACTGGCGAAATAAGGGGCATAGGAGAAGCAACAATTACAGAAGAGGTGCTCTTATCGTACTTTTCCAATGTGGAGAAACGGTTTGCATGCTAAAACCAATGTTGAAAGTGCACAAAGGTATTGATTTTTCAAAGTATCTTAAACTTACTTCGTATTGGAAAGTAGAATCAAAAATTACAAACCAAAGAAGGCAAACATACTGGAGAGAAACCAAATCGAAGAATTTTTGGAAGAAGCACCGGAGGAGGAATGTTGACAAGAGAAGGTAGAAAATACACGATTTTAATATTCCAATTTATACATTGAGTGTTTTATTTTGAACTCTTTACAGGTTGCAACAATTATGGGAGTCGCAGGTGCTTATCGATGCAATGAATTAACCTTTTTGGACAAAGGCAGTTACTCATTGCGGATATGAAAACAAATATTGCATGAAGTTTAACAATCATGGAAGAAGCCTGATTGACTGAAAACAATAATGTAGAAATGTGTCGAAAATACATAAATCTGCGGCATAAAAATGCCAGTGGGAGAATTTTCTTGCGATATGTGGCTGGAAAATGTACTACACAACATGTAGGCATCAACAGAATTTCTAAAACGTCTTCAAAAGTGGCAGCATTTCTTGGGTATGGAATGAAGCGTTCTTCGGCAACATTACTGGCCAATGCAGGGGTGATATTACCAACGTGAAGCGTTATGATGGTTGTAAATAGACTACGGTAGCGGAAGATATATTGAAGATTTACTGTCCAGCAAAATGGTAATTGCTGAAAAAATCGAAGTCCTACTTTATGAAGTTGTGGGCTCCTCCAGCCCTTCTTAACTCTTTATCTAGTGAATTTAAATAATCCCGGTCAAAATGACAAGACCGTTCTTGAGATAAATGTTAATGTTAGTAATAATAATTTAAAATAAAATGCTAGAAAATCAAAGCTTGGTATTATCAATTCTAATCCATTAGTGTGTTAAAAGTCCTTTAATCCACGGAAAACCTTCTTAATATAGTGGTCTTGGTTATACAATATTATTGTTAAATAGTGTTATTTCATATGTGGTCTTAACGTGACAAGGCTGTTTCGCTTCAAGGTCGAGTAATTTTTTATTATTTTGTGTTTTTATTAGGCCTTCTGATTAATGGTTAAAATTAATGACGGTATGATTGAAACACTTTGTGACATTTAATCAAAATTTCAGTAAATATCAGTCTCATTAACTATCCAGGAAAGCTGGCGCTTCAAGTTTTATTTTTGGGGGCTGTTAGAGCTCTGAAATAGACAATTATCGTGTTAATAACGTGTAGTTATATAATTATCTGGCAGCAACAACCAACTAACTATGCGAGACACTACATACAATATTGTAACAAGATCAATATGGATCTAACGTAGTTAGTACATGCCAGCCAACTTTGATAGACGTAATAGAATCGCTAGTTGCCATTAAGAGGAAGCTTGTGATAATAAGCTTGTGTTGTCGCTTAATTCCCGATTATAAACAGAGGACGGAGTCGCATGTCACAAAATATGAGAGTCTACAGTGATGCAACGGCGTAAATTCGAAATATACAGGGTGCCTGAAAACTCCGCGAAATAAAGAATACGTCAATAATATAGTTTGCCCACAACTATATTATAATATACAGGATGTCCGGAAAGGCACATACGACTCATATTTGTGACGTCATCGTTGTTCGAGATATGACGTCATCGACAATTTTTTTTAAATATCAACCCCTGATTTTGACCATGCCATTTGAAAGAGCGTGTCATTCTACATACATACATCTTGAAAAATTATGGTGTTCCATAACAAAAATTTCAAGAAAATAATGTTTGAAGATTTTAAAATTTAATCTTCACCTATTTTTGTGCATTTTAGTCCTCATTTTTGTTAACAAACTTTCATTAAAACTTTCTTTGATATCACCTTTCGTGTAAAACATATAAGACCATATGTATAGAAAACTTAAACAAAGTCTCTATCACGTATGATGATGATTTTGACGACGTTGCCATGGAAATATCAATAGTGTCAATGTTATGTTACTCATATTTATAGATAAAATTTACCTGTCAATTGTTGTTGTTGTTTTAATTATTTATATGTAGATTTACTGTTTACTAAGCTGAATAGTCATAATGAAACGGTAGATATGCTTTTAATTTTTGGAGAAACTAGAAAAAATTTAAAATTGGCAGCACGGATTTGCAGTGAAAGATATCAAGTACCAGATTACAGAACGTTCTTGAGATTGGAACAAGCACTAAGACAGAACACAGACGCTTTTAAAATCCAAAAAAATATTGAAAAAAATTAATCCATTTACAGCTATAATGTGGTGGCTCAAGTGTGTGAGTATTTCAATAATAATCTATAGAAAATCAATACGAGATGCCAGCCGAGAACTAAATATTTCTTATAGTTCAATTGAAAGAATTTTAAAGAAAAACAAGTATCACGATTATAAAATTTTAAACGTGCAAGCCCTCTCTGAAAATCATAGCCTACGCCGGATAAATTTTATTTCGGAGATTGTTGATATCCAGTTAGATGTGCCAAACATTTATAAATATATACTATGGACAGACGAGTCCCGCTTTGTCAGCAATGGAGTACCAAATAAAAAAAAATACGCAATATTTGGCAACTGAAAACCCTCACGAAATTAAGCAGGTTCAAAATCAAGGACATTTTGGTATCAATATATGGTGTGGTAATAAAGGCAGACACCTAATTGGTCCATATTTTTACAATAGTGCACGAAACTGAGGGCGATATTTAACATTTTTAAGGAAACAGTTACCAACTTTATTGGAAGAAGTGCCATTACAACTTAGAAGAAATATATGGATTCAGCAGGATGGCACACCAGCACACAATGGGAGTGAAGTAAAAATATACCTCAATGAAAATTACAATGGCCGATGGATTGGTACAGAAGGTTCTATTCATTGGCCTCCTAAATCCCCGAATCTATCCCCAATGGATTTTTATTTATGGAGTGCCCTGAAAAATGAGGTTTATAAGAAAGAATGTCATAATTTAGAAGAATTAAAAGAAAACTTTAGGGACTCATGCTGGGGGATAAGTAGAGATATACTTTTAAAAGTTACCCATCTGAAAATCCGACATAGACTAGAAATGTACTTACAACAATTTGGTGAACATGTAAAAAATTTAACAAAGAATTATTGTGTTCATATTCTAAATTTTATATTATTGTGTTATTAAATAATAATCGTTATAGCTTTTATTGTGTATTATTTGAACCAAAAATACTTATTAGATTTGTTTATTTGTTATACTCTTTTTGGGTAAAGGTACACATAGCAATAAATAATTTTGTTGGAAAATTGGAAAATTTTGTTTTGCTGGCAAAACATCAACATACGTAATTGAGACTTTTTTTAATTTTTCTATATATATGGTCTTATATCTTTTACACAAAAGGAGATATCGAAAAAGAGTTTTAATAAAAGTTATTGATAAAAATGAGGACTTTTATATGATGTAAAGAAATAGGTATGAAATTGTGAAAAATGGTTTCGATGACGTCACTGCCCATTGGGTGTTAAATTTACCATTTAGTGGACGCACTGCTAAGAGAGCATATCA
The DNA here is from genome assembly GCA_037114965.1 of Monochamus alternatus. Classification (NCBI taxonomy): domain Eukaryota; kingdom Metazoa; phylum Arthropoda; class Insecta; order Coleoptera; family Cerambycidae; genus Monochamus; species Monochamus alternatus. Next base: position 2,245,983 of record CM073426.1, on the reverse strand, counting down.
AGAACTTTACCCGAATCGCATATAGCCTTCTCATACATTGCTTGCTTCTTTATTCTCCAGATTAGGAAAATGGGAACTTTAAATCTAATTCTCGAAATGGAAGGTACGTTAAGCCAGTTTGATTAAATGGTGACCATTTCGGTTCTAGATGAAACCGTAAAAGTATGTAATATTCGTTAGATGATACCCTGTATATTCTCAAAGATGCAGCAGGTTTGGTCCGATTTCAGCCCGTAAACCTCTTAAGCTGGCTACCCGTCTGGCTTTCCAGACGACAAACTGAGGCTCAAACTATGCTAGTCCGTCTAATCGGCTTATATCATATGACAAATCCCGCCAAGCCAACTTGGATTCTTCAGACTTGCGTCTCCAGTGAAGGCCGATCTAGTCGGTACAAAGGCAGCAACAAAAGAATCGCGAATCAGCAGTGTTGATTTAAAATATATAACAATGGATAATATGGAAAACATGCTTAAAAATAAGTATACAATACGTTTAAGTCAAGAATAGAACATCATGATTTTGGACAATGTGTCGATGGTTAAGGCAGCCTCATAAGGATGTATTAAATGTATGCAAGCCTTACGCTTGTAGATGTACAAAAATGTTGTACTATTATCTATTGAATGATATAGAGGGTGTGCCGATATTAATGCAACATAGAGGAAGAATAGGTTCCTGACAACAAAATAATGCGATGTAGCCAAACTTACTTCAGTCTAAAGTTGATGGTTACCAATATACAGGGTGTTAAAATAAAATAAAAATTTTACTTTTGATATTTGTAAATAACTTAAATAATTCCTAATATTTGTATATATTTTGGAGATAACGAGTTTTTTGGGATGAGAAAATCAAATTTGCTTCTAATTTTAACGTCACTAGTAGAGGGCGCCATCTATGGCAGAACTTTTTTACGGTTTATTGTATACAATTGACTATTGAAATTTATTCTTCTACGGCAATCGGATGGATATCATGCTAAAAAATCATGCGTTTTAGAAAATGAAAATTTTTTTAAAAGTCTAAGGGATACCCCTGATAATACGTATTTAGGTAGCAAGCTAATTATAAACAAAATATTTTTGTAAATGAATTCGCCAAAAAGCAAAACTTAATTATAGGCGCTAAAATAATAGGATTTAGTTATTAAATGCACATCATTATGAATAAACAATTTATTAAATTTGAAAATGCAATTAATATTTTTATTTTAACAAATGTTCAAAATGTCCACCGTTCACTTGAATATATTTGCGAACTCATTCGTGTCATTATTTTTAATTATTGCGGCGGCATCGTGAATGCGTTGGATTAATTGTTCGCGCGTATTAATTTCAGTATCGTAAACTCAAGACTTCATGTATCCCCATAGTGAAAAATCCATGGGGTTGAGGTCGGGGCTACGAGCTGGCCTTGGTGTATCATTTCCTCGTTCAAACCATTTGTTAGAAAACTGTCTATTTAGGTAATTACGAATCGCAATACCATATTGTGGAGGAGCGCCGTCGTGCATAAATATCATAATTTGCCTTAAATTTAAAGATACATCTTCAAGTAAATTGCCCAATTCAGTTCTTAAAAATTCCAGATATCTTTCTGCATTAGGTCTTGCTGGTAATTTGACTCATTCAATTATGATATCGCCTAAAATTCCACAACAGATATTAACGGAAAATTCGTCTTGGAAGTGGTGTTCCTTTATTAACAGCGGATTTTCATTGTCCTAATAATGGCTGTTTCTCCAATTAAAAACACCATGTCTTGTAAAAACAGCTTCGTCGGCAAACAAAATAGAATGAATACATGTTGTGTGTGTTCAACAATTGTTTGATAAAATTAAGTCTTATTGCTGGATCATTTTCTAATAAATTTTGTGCAGGAATCAAGTGATATGGACGCAATTTTTATTGATTTAATATTCGAAAACCTGACGTTTGTTTTACCCCAGTATCTCTTACTATAAATTCTTAACGCTTTTTTTCAGGATTGTCTGCCTCAGGATCTAACACTTCTCCCTCTAGGTCAACAGCAATTTCCACTTTCTCCCAGTCTGCTAAAAAGTCTCTGAGAAATATGATGGTCTGGTTGTCTTCGGCTTCGATATTTCTGGAGATAGCGTCTAGACGCGGCACGGCTATTATAATTTTCTTTAATGTAGACACAGACCATATCCCAGTATTTTGACGTCTAGGATCTAACGTTGTTTTTTTTGGCGCATTCTTTACCGAACACTTTGTATAATCATTTTGCTAAACGTATGATGAGTTGCATGTATAATCATTTTGTGATAATTTTACATACTTAGTATGGAAAATAATTGGTCTGTAGGTAATAATGTATTATGTGAATGAGTTTGTAGTGCCTCTTTTCGATATTCAGGACGAGTACCTTTTGTATGAAAAAAAACATTAAATATTTAATTCAGAACCTTCGCTGAATATATTTTTTTGCTCCACTGGTATAAGTTTTGAAATGTTTTCTATTATACAGGGTGTCCCAAAATAAAAGGCCATACCATTAACCACATATTCTTTGGATAAAAATAATGCGACTTTCCTTATGCCATTTTTTATTTAGGCGCCCCTGTTTCAATATCCTGTATATTCCTGTATATATCCTTCAATTTTTTTCACCAAAATTACATGATAAGTATACCGCAACAAGATAAAAGTACGTGCAAAATTTCAAGTGTGTATCTTAGAAAACAATGGGATTATTAACAGAAATAGTTTTTTAAAATGTAACTTTAACACCCTGTATATTGAAACAGGGGCGCCCAAATAAAAAATGGCATAAGAAAAGTCGCATTATTTTTGTACAAAGAATATGTGGTTAATGGTACGGCCTTCTATTTTGGGACACACTGTATGTTGCTACGCACAAAAAAATTACAACATTTCATAATCATTCTACATGTTCTACACACTGTATTATTGCAAAAAACAAATATTTCTTCTACCGTAACCCTGAAAGGTTTTAGATCATAAAACGATAGACAATCATACGTTTCTATCTTCTCCACTTAATCATGGAAGCAATAAACGTTATGCTATGGCTCTTTCGACGGGGAAAATATATATTTATCTGCAAAGTTTCGTGTTTAAGGGCCTGGAAAGACAACAGAAACTCGCGCGGCGTCCAACTGTGCTCAAAAGCCGAAAACAAAAGTTCTGTAAGTGCTTTTCCCGAGTTGTTCATTCCTCGCTTCCTTAGTTTAATCCACGATTGAACAAGTACTCTTGTACAAGGCATTCGCCATAACTCTGTCCACGTTTAAGTTTTTCATCGATGAGAATCAACAAACTTTTTCATCTAAAGGAGAATCGACTCTTAAAATATTCAAGTAGCATCTCGCAGATACTCCACTGTTTTGTACAGCTGGGGTGTTAATATTGCAGCAGTGTTGTCAAATTTTCAATGATTTTACTGGGAAAATTTCAGAAAAAATGTATGTTCAATTAGATTTACCAATATTTGCATAACTGTTTCATGTACCTGATCTGATTCCACTCAAAAATGTGATATACTCTGTCAATGTGAGACCAAATAACAATATGACGTCAACCTATACCTATATAATAACATGGTTCAGCAAAAGTTGAATGAATTTATTTAATTCATTTCTATATACTAAATGTTATTTTATTGTAGACCGAAAACATTAAGAATTAAATTCAGGACACGATAACGGAATTTTATCGTCGTGTATAAAACAATGTTTTTTTATATAGTCCAAATATGGATGCGTTTAGTAAGAAGAACAATTTGGAAATTGTTTGAAGCGATAGGAGATAAAAGAGGAATTATTCCCATCTACTCTTTGAACTAAACCGTAGCTTGATTCAGTCTTAACTTCAGTAAATTGTTTCAAATCGTCTGCATAGAACAATCAATGTACCCATTTAACATTCAAAGGTATTATTGAATATAATAAATGAGAGGAGGCTCAAGATTGATCCCTGTAGCACACCTGATCTCTGCAAGAATTTATCAGATTGACATCCTCTGAAATGAAAAAATTGATGTCTATTTTTTAAATATGATTCCGACAAACCTATGATAGCGATACTGAAATCAAAAGTTGTTAATTTCTGTTATCAATTCAATAAAATGTCTTTGAGAAATCATTATATACAACATTAACTTGATTTTGCCTATCAAGTTTTTCAGTCATGTATTGACACTTCCAGGCAACATTAGTTACTATTGACCTCTCCTTCATAAAGATGTTTGATATTATATTTGAAAGTTGGCTGTAAAATGTTTACAAAATTATATATAACAATAATAGGTCTTTAATTAGTAAGACATAATCTGAATAATTTTCATAAATAGAGTAAACAAATTTAAAATCAATCGCAAGTCTGTTAAAATTGCCGCACAGTTTCAGGTTATATTATATCAGCGGTTTTTTTGCTCTTTTCTATTTATGCTATCAAAGAGTGCCCTGCAAAACCCCTTTTTCGTGTTATCCTTGAGATTATCAGGAAATGTTGGAAAGATTTGCTTAAAACAGTTTAAAATTATACATTATCTTATGATGCCTAATTCTTACCAAGTAGTTTGAAGTTGGTAAATTTCGTGAAAAAAATCAAACGAAAATGAGCTTTGAAGGAAAATAGTACCTAGCGTAAGTAGAAATGAGCAAAAAAATACTGTTCTTATAATATAACCTCAAATGTCCCTGATAATGATCTTTCTGGCACTTTGAGAAAATCTGGAAATTCTGACGTGCTAGGAAAATTCTGAGAACTAAGTTTCAGTCAAGTGTCAAAAAAAACAAATATTATTGAACTCCTTAACATAGTTTGTTATATAACGAGCGAGTAGTCGACGAGTGTTGCGGTTTGCAGATTGGCAAAAAACTCAAATTTTGTTAAATGCATAATATTGTTTATCAAAAAAACATTCTGCTAATCTAAAAACGTTGTTCTATTAGAGATGCGCCTCTGCTATGTTGTATCAGGCGACGAGCATTAAGGTTTGCAGTAAATAAGAAGTTAGTGTTGCAGTTAGGCTGCAGATAAAGTCACCTATCTATCATCAGTATTTTGAGTATGATACTACGTGACAAAGAAAGGTAAACACCAATATGTTCATTAGATTTTAATAATTTTTATTATACAGGTTGAGGGCCAGTTATTGAATGATTACATATAGCAAGATCAGAGAACCCATTGCAAAAATTGGTTCAATAGCGTGTTGAGATCCCACGATTCCTAATACACTCATTTATATGCCGTCAATCATGTTTCAGACATGCTCAATAGGTGACAGATCCGACGATCTTGGTGGGCTGGGTAAACGGTTGATTTCATGTTGAGCCATAAAATTTATTGTTTGTCTGGAAACTTGAGATCTAGCATTGTCTTGATGGAAAATGGCGTTTTGGATGGTGTTAAGATATGGAATGACATATGGTTCCACCACTTCCTGGATGTAGCGTTAGGCTGCCATGTTGCCTCTAATGAAAACTATCTGGTGATTTGCTACCATATGTGATGGTACTACATACCATACCATAACGCCTACTGTGTGGTAGACATGACGCTCTCTTTAAAATTGTAGATCGCGTCTTTCACCACGTCGTTTTCTCACTCTTGCACAACCATCATGCATCAACGATTTTCACGCTCTGTGGCTCGCCTACGCATGGGCCCTCGTGCTTCTCGCTATGTGCCACGGCCTTCCTAAGTCTACGTCTGGTAACACCGTACTATGGTACGAAAGCATCTGTTAGTCCTTCTAGACATTTTTTTCACCGACAAACCTACTTCGCATAACCCAAAAATCCGCCTCCTTACAAATCACTAATCTGGGAAACCTCCCCAAATCTACGTGCTCTAGACCTAATGAGCTGTATGGAATTTTAAAAACAGAATGCTAGGTTATCAAAATACGACTTATGCGATGAAGTAAACATACAAAAATATATCAAAATAAAATTATATTTAATGGTTGTTTACTTTGCTTTGTGATGTAGGTAATATATTTCCAACCAGCGTTATTTTATTTAAGACGTACTACATATTTGTACAAAATCAATTCACTTATTTCTTACCTTAAATTTAATATGAACCTGTTCCCCTTATACATTTTGTAACTGTAAGCTCTTCGTTTATTATAACCTGTAATACTAACTTGTGAGACATTAAATATTTCCCCAAGTAGATATAGTAGGGCTAAGTTGCCGCTTGCGGTAGTTTATTTCACGCAACCTAAACATTATGATGAAACATAAGGTTGAATCTAATGTACACAACAAATTTTGTTCATGTTTAATTTATACATCTTGTCTCGGTATGAGAACGTATAGAGGTAGATTGCTGTTATACAAGATGCTTCTTTAATATTATAGATAGCCTTAAGGGGCAATTCGTTGACAAAAGATAGGGGTGAAGGGGGGTTACTTATTTCTATATATAAATCTGAAATTAAAATTAAACTCACCCTTTTAAAGGCGTAATTAAAATTCAGTTTTTATTTTTAGTTTTCACAGTTGGACACATAGAAGGATGCGATTTCTGATGTTACTACTGATATTTTTATCACCTAAGACCATCGAAAGGGATTTAACATTGCAACCCTTAATGGTTTTTAATGCACATTCTTGTGAAGTCCCTAAAGTCGCGCACAGATTCATTATTAGGTAAATAAAAGACATTATTGAACATTCCCGAAACAGGGCGATATTTGATTTTAATTTACTTTTTTTCAAATAATAATTTAATATACAGAGTGACCTACCTTCAAGTAATGACGTCATCACATTTTTTTTAATGAGACACCACATTTGTTCTAATTTCCGGATTACCCTAGCTGAGCTGTTTCCAAAAATGTTGCTCCTAATTGTTACAGAGTGGGCAACAAACAAACATGTCATCTAAGTAGCGGCGAACAGCGATGGCGTAGTGCGGCGATGCACCTTCTTGCTGGGGCCAAATTGTGTCATTGGGCAAATATAGTTCTTCTTCATTGAGGAACAGTACAACCAAGGAAGGAACTAAATCAAATTGGTGAAAATCTAAATATATTGCGCCATCAAAGAAATATGGCCCCAAAATTCGATTATCAACAATTCCGGCCCAAACATTGACCTTTTGGGGACGCCGAGTGTGTGCTTCCTGCGTCCAGAGTGGATTGTGATCTGACCAGTACCGATAATTATGTTTATTAACGGTGCCAATTATGCTATTGACAAAATTCGAATCTGCCTAAGATTTTTCCAGCATCATTTCGCAAAGCTCTGTCCGTCTGTCGAAATCGTCGTCGGACAATTTTGGCACTAAGTGAATTTTGTAGAGATGGTACTTGCTTTTGTGTAAATCACCTGCTGAGACTCTCATAGTGGAATGCTGGTTTACATGAAGGGCTTGTAACTGAACATCTTCATTTAGTATACTTGGTCAACCAGATCTGGGCAAATTTGTAACGAGGTCCATGGTTTCGAAACTTTGCTACAGTTCGGCTTACAGTGGATCGATTTATTGGTGGACGATCCGGATGTGTTTCATTAAACAAATCACACCTCTTGAGTTCGAATTCTATTACCATATCCGATCATCATGAGAATTTCGATCCGTTCCGTTTCACTTATTCATGTTTATACCAAACGAAAACAAGTTAATTAACTAAAAAATACTTAATACTTTAAGAAAGAACCAGTTAAAGTGGATTCACTCGTACAATCTTAGGTTAAAATTGATTGTCTGTAAAAAATGCCAAAACCTTTGGTATTTGTAAATAATTTGGGTATTGTTGCCCAGCCTGTAACAAGTAGGGGCTACTTGTGATATTTTTTGAAACAGCACAGCTAAGGTAATCCGGAAATTGGAATAAAATATGGTGTTCCATTAAAAAAAATGTGATGACGCCATTACTCGAAAATAGGTCCCTGTATATTAAATTATTATTTGAAAAAAAAGTAAATTAAAACAAAAAGTATACCTGTTCCGGAAATTTTCAATAATGTCATTTATTTACCTAATAATGAATTTGTGCGTGACTTTAGGGACGCATTGTTTAAGTATTTATTATGTTGGAAAGTATGTTGTAAGTACTAGTATGAGTCGCCTACTAATTTAGACGTCCTTAATAGTACTCGTATTTCTATTACATGACTTATCCAATATCATTTGCTGATCTGAATGGATTAAATAAATTATTATTATTATTATGAGACAAAAAATAATAATAAGTGAAAGACAAACACAAACCCGCAACTGCCTTTATTAGTGCCGTTCCAATGCGGAATGTGACATATTCCTTGGGAGAATCCAACATGTTGACAAACACCAGAATACAACCGAGGGGATTCGAATATACACGTTTAATCTCGTTGATATTATCCTTGTCTAAGGTTTCACGCAAAAAATATTTACTTTGTTCGGCGTCCCGGAATATGTAAGCAGCTCCGGTTCGATACCGCAAAACATTCCGGTGCTATTTAAGAGGGGTCTCGGAATTTCTGTCAGGTCCTGGATAATCCAACGGAAATCTTAGGAAATGACGTCATAACGTTATTTTAATATTGGAACGAAAGTATCTGCTACTTTATTATAAGGTTAAGGGCCTGTTAAATTTTTAGGAGTTGAGATGGTAGGGTTAAGTGGGGTTAAATTAATAATATATCAAAGTAACGTGACAATCTGTAGAATTGGAAGTTGAATTTACGGTGCGCATTTTGTTAGTTGCAGGCGGAAGCTTTCCGTGTTTATTTTGACTAAGGAGATCTCGAATTTATCGGACGGATCTGGATGCACTCCGTGACAAACCTCAGTTTAAGTGAATTGCCTTTTGGGCGATATTGTAAAATAAATATTTATGATACGAAAACTGAATAGAGTCCATAAAAAATTAACTTTTTTTTATGAATAGGAATATTAAATAAAATTGGAAATGTCTCATTCTCCGTCAAAAGAAAACGTTTCATCTACCGTACGCTTTAATAAAAATTGATACAGAACGCTTGGAGTGAAATGAGTTTGTTTAGTAACCTTCAAACTAAACTAAGGAACCTTTACGGGGAGGAAACCTACTTCGCTACGAGAAAATTGGAGAATTACCGGATAAGGAAACAGAAGCCACTGAACCAACTAGCCTTCTTGTGTGGGTGCCGCGAGGAATCGGTTGTACCAGGATTCCTGAAAGTAAAGTACCACATCCAGACTCGCTCTGCACCAAGGATCTTACAACGAGCCAGTACCTGCCTCCTGCGAGAGAGAATCAGAGACACCAGGAGAAAACTAGATCAGACTGAAAGGAACCTATTGGAGGTACACTTCAAATTAACCAACAAACTGGACAGAGAAGCTTGGGATTTAGTGGATAAACTAACCACGGAGAAAGTTTCTTGCAAAGGAGAAGAAGTCACCGCCAAGCAAAAATCCAAAATTGAAAAGCTGATAAAAGACCAATTCCCGAAAAAAGCCAACTTGGACAAGTCCCGAACCGTCATCAACCTTGCATCCATCCACCTGGATGAAGACACTACGGAGGTACTTGCTAAGGGTCTGAACTTTGCCATAGCCCCCAATACAATACCAAAGGAGGAAATTATAAGTTCTCTGGAGACCACGTGCCGAAAACTACCAGCAGATGTGGCTGAAGAAGTGAGAGCCGACGCAGCTCACATTCTACGAACTGCTAGGCCTCCTAAACCTAACCTGAACCGGAGGGAGATCTAAGCTCTCAAACAGCTTCAGAGGAACGAATTAATAACAATACTGCCTGCCGACAAGGGGAACGCAACAGTAGTAATGGACACCGTTGACTACATCGCCAAGGTGCAAAACTTATTGATGGATCCCATTTACAAGAACATCCGACACAACCCGGTTAAGAAAGTCCTGAAGAAGGTAGCCGCTGCAATCCGATCCTCAAACATACTTAAGGAACTTCGCAGGAGTTTGATCCAAACCGACTCAAGGACACCCCAGCTGTACTGCTTGCTAAAAATTCGCTTCGAGCAATAGTGAGTGCAGTAGGATCAGCTACACTCCCTCTGGCCCGATATGTCGCACAAAAGGTAAAGGATTTAGTAGGGAGGACAGGGCATCACGTCAAAAACGCCAAACATTTTCTCGATAGGATTCGAGAAATTTAACTAGAACCGGAAGATATGCTAGTAAGCTTTGATGTGACTTCTCTATTTACAAAAGTACCCGTCAACGAGGCCCTGGAGGAACTGCATTGAAGACTAATCGCAGAGGATAAGGATGAGACCTTAGTAGATTTAGCAAAAGTGTACATAAACCTTTTTTGCTTTCAGTGACCAATTCTATGAACAGACGGAGGGAGCAGCAATAGGTTCAGTCCTAGCCAATATATACATGGAAGCCTTTGAGACGAAAGCCCTGGAATCCGCAACATTAAAACCTAAGTCCGATATGTTGACGACACCTTCATCATCTGGCCTCATGGACGCAACACCGTAGACAACATCTTGGATCACAACTGAAACATTTTGGGACAGATGGGCAGATGGAATATATACCTGCTAACATGGTATCAAAAGACTATTCTTTCAATATACAGGGTTCCATTTAGAACTTATCTAAAAAATGTTTTTTGAATGTACAGTTGATTCTTACAGCATAAATACACATACAAATAAAATCAAAAACGGCGGTTCAAAAATGATTTAAAATACACTTCCGCAAGGCACTGGGAACAGGCCTCGTTTAGAAGTTACAGGGTTTCAAAGTAAAACAATTGTTTTCTGATATCGAATAAATTAAAATTTTGCAATTTTTTTTGTAATCCATCAGACATATCCGGTTTAGAACTTATTAGGTACTTATTTATTGATTTATGTATGCCATTTTCTGTTTGAAAGAAAATTGCATTATGATCACTTCAGGATATATTTTTTTATTTCTGACTGATGAAGGCTTTAAATTTCTGCCTAATACAACTGTTACACTGCGTGTTATTTCAGCACTTTTGCGCTAAATTGCATAGTAATTACGTTCATAATAGTATTTGCGAACGCTATCCCATTATCTGAGCACTAAATTCAGCGTTGTTGGACACGGCACGTATCATACGTCAAATGAATTTAAAACCCGGTTACGATTTATTATTTTATACGCGTAATTATCCGGAAAGAATATATTGCACCCATTAATACATGTGATTTTACTGTAAATAACTTAATATAATATACTATATTAATCTTTTTTTTTAGTTGCTATTTTCTTTAGTTTGTTATACTTTAAGATTGACACTGAAAATTAAGTAATATGGTCATTTGAGCGTCTAATGTACGCCAGTCTTAACTAAATTTCACTTTCAAACGTTTTAATAATCGAAAATAACCTTTGTAGCGTCCAATGGAATAAACTTTACTTTATGTGAATAAATTTATTCAAACTGTTTAAAGAAGGCCTTTCGCAGTTTTGTTCTATATAGATTTTTTCGTTAAAAATAAAAGGTTTAACGTCGATAAAACGTCTCTCGATAAATTAATCAAACTGTTTAACGAAGATCTAGCATAACTTTCTTGCATATTGAATTGTTTTTCCTTTTACGTCAATATTGAAAATGATATGAATATGTTCCACTGAATAAACAGTATTATAACGACTAGTAGACGTCATTCAGTATAGCTAAAGTTATCCAAATGGTTTAACAGGAACCTGACATAACTTTCTTCTATATTGGACTGTATGTTATTTAATGCTGACGTTGGAAATTATTTAAAAGGCTTAAAACAATCATTTTAACGTCGAATAGACGTCATTTATTATAACCAAAATTATTCAAGCTGTTTAATATATAACGAACGTAACTTTCTTCTACAATGAACGATTCTTTCTTTAATTTTGACATTGAAAAGCTTTCAAATGGCTTAAAATAATCATTTTAACGTCCCAACTTGTGACATTCGATAACTAAAGTGAATCAGAGAGTTTAATAAGGGATCGGTCATTACTTAATTTTTGTTATCCTAAATGCTGATATTAATGCTTTAATTTCCCAATGTCCGCAAATAGTTGGGCTCACTAATATTGATACAAATATTATAATGTATAAAATTCAATTCAATAAATTATTAATGAAGTTGAATTTTGTAATGAAACAAATACTTCCATTGTAACAATAAATAATAGTAATTGTTTAATTAGCATGTAAATATTTTATAATTATAATGCATATTTAAAACGGTTTTATTAGCTTTAGTAATGATTAATTTTAATGGAATTGAAGAAAAACTAATTCAAATGGATTTTAATATTTCATTAAATTTATGCAAATAACATCGGTTTGTATTACATTTATGCAGTGGAGTTTTACAACGAATTAAAAACGTATGTTTTCTTTATAGGAATAATCATATGTTAATCATTTTTTATATTAAAGACTTATGGCTCTAGTGGAACCCTTGAGGAGGACCCATAAAAATATGTAATTTGTTTTGTACAACTAGATTTTCATTATTAAACATAATTTTAAATAAAACTGAAAGGAAGCGAAAGCAATGTGTCAACAAAGTATTCACCATTTCCAAGTTTTACGATATTTTTTCGACAGGATTCAGGATTATTGAGGCTGGAGGGGAGGCTCGACGGAACAGCCACCCCAATATGTCCTACCTGCAGGAATGTGTACCCATTTAAAACTTTTATGATCGTCAGACTTCCAAGTGGCCTGGACGCGCCTCTCGGCTTGCGAAGTTAGGAAAGTTGTTAGTCTAACTTTTATTAGAAATTCTAAATTATGTTTATATTTCGCTGGAGTTAAAAATTGTTCCTATTACGCCGCGTTATGTGGATGTTTCCCTAAGCAGCACGCAAGCTGAACGGCTCTGGGATGATCTTCTCTGCAAATTTTTTAGTAAAAATTATATTTAAAACTTAGAATTAGGGTGCAAGTCGTTACAATAATTTTAGGAGGTGATTTGTGATAATTAATGTTTTAATATTTTTTTTCTACGTTCATGCAAAAAATATAACTTTATTGAACTATATTTAGTGGAAAAAGTGATTTTTATTGTACTAGTGCAATAAAATGTTTATTGCATTCATCTGTCATTCTACTACAGCGTTTTGTCATCATGACAAACATAAACGTTCAAATCGACGTCATATATTCCTAGACTTAGTGTCATCTAAATTAAACATTTTTTGATTTTTGCATGAACGTAGAAAAAATATTGTACCCTAATAGCACACGACGTCCAGTGGACATCCATTTAATGTACATTTAACGTTCAGACGTCCATGGACCATAAATGGATGTCCATTGCTGGACATATTTTGATAGAACATACACTGGACATCCGATGGATGTCCTTTATGGGATATATTTTGATGGTACATATATTTTTGATGGTACATATACTGGATACCCAATGGATATCCTTTATGGGACATATTTTGATAGTACATATGTGGACATCCGATGGATGTCCAGTATTGTACATGTTCTTTTATAAACTGAGTTTGCCGTTAAAATTCGTGTAGCGCATGTGTATTGCTGCCAGATGTAATGCTAACCTCTAAAGCTTAAACAAACTGTTCTGTTCTCTTTGGCGAAGCTGATAAAGTGATAAGTCTATACTCTATTGAAGAATAAATTAGGAAACTGAAGCAATATAAATCACACTTTGTAAGTATATTATGGGTATTTTCTACTTTTAGTCTATTTATAAATAATTTAATTATTTGTTGGCTAGGCTAAATTCATCATCTATATGTAGACAATTATGTCACAGTATAATTATGTACTAACAACAGTCGCTTTTGTTTTTAGAAAAAGAAGTTTTCATTTCCACTCTAGTTGTCGAGTTTTTTCGTCTTTAGCTATTCTAGGTTAAGTTGAATAATGTAATTGTATGGTTTTGTTAAAGAATTATACAGGGTTAACTATGACTAAGTACAAAAATTTTAACCACGTGCTCAGGGAGCCCTAAAAGACAATAAAAAAGTTATTCCAGAATTTTAGCTCGATATTTAAAAAATGGGGCAAAACCCTTTTTTCCTACGAAAAGTCGGCGCCTATGATAAGTATCGACTGAGATGGCTTATGGCTTAGATCCATAGTTGACATTACATCTTTCAACAACTACCATGCGGTCGTTTGCAGTGTTTCTAAATGCAGAAACGACAAAAATTAACATTATTATTAGTAATAATACCTGATAGGTAGGTAACAGTTAATCCAGTTAGCTCCAGTATTTTGCATTGGTTTTTCATTATTTGGTTACATACTGGTAAAACTACATTTTCACTCACTACCGATAAACACACTTCCCGTAGGTACAATTAGATACAATGCCTATGCATTATAACAAAATCGAAGAAAGGGATGAGTAGGTAGGTTCTAGTAGATAACAGAAAACGTCCGCGGCAGTCTTGTCCCGTAACTTAGAAAAACAAACCGGCGAACTATATTGTGGGAAAATATCTGTACCCGACACATATTCCTTTATTTATTAACTATAAAACGTTTAAAATTAAAATAAAGCACTAAAAACTGAAGAAGAGCACAAAACTACAACGTAAACACAGGAATTAAATTATAACATGACAGCCAACCGACTCGACTGGACCGACTGCCGACTGTGGCCGACTGTTGCATGACGGTTGCTTGCTGGTCGCATACTCTGATTCTCGTATTGGCGGCGTTAAATAAGGATTTAATATAATATAAATTTTTTTTATAAATAAGTTTGGAAATTTTTTGAAAGGAAATTCTATTAATTCTTATTTTTTTCTATCCCCTCTTAAAATATTTGTACTTAGTCATAGTTAACCCTGTATATGGTTTTGTTCTTGTTACTTGTTACGTGTTATATAGTTGTTTTATTTGTATCTCTTAATTAGTTTAGTTTGTAGGCTTCCGTGGCTGTCGTTAATGGTTAAGTGATTTCCGGGCTGGTTGCCACGTCGTCGGTTTAGAACTCTTGACGTTTCGAGACACATATCGCTCTCTTCTTCAGAAATTACTCTGAAACTGGAGATCTACTGGTCGTTGCACTATTTATATCAGGGGTGGTCACTGATCCATGACCCCAACCCCCACCACACCACCCCACCAGTCCGGAAATCACCTGACTATTTCTTAATTATTTATGTATTTGTTATTCATGTAATAATTAGAAAAACAATAAATACATATTATCAAAAACTGTTCCTATAATTCCAATGCAGACCTCCATTAAATGTCCAAAACTGGACATCCATGGGTAGTACAAATTTGGTACAGAGGCGGACATCTGTGGGTCCGAAAGTGGTACAGTAGTCGACGTCCATCGAACAAAAAACGGACGTCCACTGGATGTTCGACTTTGGGCATCCTTTGGATGTTCATAGGACGTGAACGTTGAAGTGTAGAAGAAAAACAAACCTTTTTATAACAAACATTTCTATACTTTTTTATTAGGAATGAATGGATTATTTAACCAATAAAATCCAAAGTGGTTTTGTTACTTACCTAAAACTACTGGATTTTATGCAAACCTTTCTGTGTGTAGGCTTATTCAGGTATTATTGAAAACTTACCTTAGCAATACTCTTTCAGTTCTTAGGAAAAGTTTATTGATAAACATTTTAAAAATTAGGAAAATTAATCTTAACATGTTTAAGTATGCATCGAGAGCATTCGCCAAAACATAGGACAGCCGTTTAGTATGTAATAAAAACGGTATAAGAAATGAAGATTTTTCCTAACAAGAATGCAACCTTTAGAAAATATTGAAGTTATTAGAATACCGGAGAATTCAAAAAGTTAAAAATATTGCTTGGAGAAAAATGCTTAGGGGAGGAAAGGACAATCTGTATATGCTGTATACTCGCGTCAAGAATTCAGACGTCTTACGTCACGGCTGACGTTACACATTTGTTTTTATTGTCAACGTAATTTTCGATATTTGGTCGCGTTAAAAACAATCATTTTTTGCAATTTAGTGCAATATATAATGCAAACTTTTAGTGTAGTATATAGTTTAATTGCTATCAGTTGCAGTTTCTTAAATATTTTGACGAAAATATAATGAATTATTCATTTGTTCGTATGACGTAAGTCGTCTGAATTCTTGCCACGAGTATACGTTGTTTTATATGTTTTTAGTGTTTACGCGATGTCAGTTTTGTTCCTTTTCTGTTAACCTCTTATAAAGCCTCATTGTTAAGGAAGTTCAACTTTTAGTTTCTACGGTAGATGGCAGCAGCTTAGGCGGCATGTCAGGTCTTATACTAATGGAGCTATCGGCCTAATATAAAAGGTGGCTTAATACTTCTCATAACAAATTTTCGTTTACCAGTTAATGGAAGTTTATAATATTAAGTATCTTAGTACTAGAACTCTAAAAGTTATGCCTTGTGGACGCGAAATTTTCTGTTACTTGTGGGTTTAAAAGTTTTGGAAAAAGCAAGAGCCTCGATGCAAATTTGAAGTTGCTGTCTTTTAATTGTTAAGTCAGTAGAATTTGCAAACACAATCAGACATGTAATCTGTACCACTTTCTGTTATTTTCAAAACAAAACAGTCATTGACTGTCATGTCAGATTGTAAGATAAGCATACATAACCTCTCATAATGGTAGTTAAATATACTCGTATTTCAACTGTTTCACTGTTTTGCAATATTCATCAAAACCTGACATTTTCTCACAATCAAATAATTTAAACCAAAATCTGCTTCGGGCCCATGAAGACTAGACTTTGTATCATTTACGTTATAAGCTACAACAATTTACATTACATTTAAAATAATTAAGTGCTGCAGTAGTTGCTGTTGGAAATAATGATCCCAGTAATACATGAATCATAAAAATTAAATTCCTCGCTTAATTATTTCAAGAGTCTCTATTGTTCCCCTAGAATTCAAAGCGACATAAACTCGCCAAAAAAAGACATGACATATGATACTTGTAATATACCTTAAATACGACACTCACGATCAAGCACTAGTTAAACAATGGTTATTAGTTTAACTAAGCAATAAGAAGTACAAGATTTAATGACGGAAGGCAGTCGAGTCTATTAAAGCAGCCAAGGCATTAAATCTACTTTACTGTCAAATTAAACATGATAAATTTTAATTTTTTTTATAATAACAAACAAAGTTATTTTTTATGTTATTAAAATTGTAAGATATTTCTTTCATGAATAATAATTTCTATCAGGTTGTCTGTGTCTGTTTAAATACATAAAAATAACTATTTGTCATTTGAGATGGAAGAATTCACATTAACTCCTCAAGAAATTATTGAATCAGCAAAACAAATAGAGCGTAATTTATTACCAGAAAAATCGAAGAAGATATATCAAATTTATTGATTACTGAGTTAAGAATAACATATACAGGGTGATTCAATAATAATGGGACAGAGCTTAAGGTCATGTTGCCGACCTCAAAATAGAACGATTAAGCAAAATATGCCTTATACGAATGTTGCTCCTTTTCGATCTACAGGGTGTTAAAGTTGAAAAAATATTTTCGATTTTTTTAAATATCTTGAGTATCTTTGAACGGATTGTCTTGAAAGTTTGTACACCTATGTTTTTTGAGGTGGTAATTACGAAAATGGTAACTATTTTGCAATCACAACTAGAATGCGCTAGTTGAAGTGTTTCGCCAGAGTAAACATATGTCAAATTTTTTTGTCTTTCAATCTAAATTTCCAATAAGAAATTATTAAACTACGTTCAATTCTAAATAAAAAAGATATACCTGTTAAAAATCGATAAACTTAACCGTTTTCGAAATAAGAGGGATTTACTATTTCTTTACAAAATTATTTGTTTGAACGTACACCTTTAAATAAGAAGATTTAATTACGAATTAAGACAAACACAGTAACAACTGAAAAATTTATTATGCTTAAGTCTAATTACAAAAGATTTTAAAGTGGCGACCATTGTTTTCTATACATATTTTTATTCTCTCGTTAAAATTGTGTCTGACACATAGACCTTATAAATCATGGACCGGCCCTAGAAAGAAAGATCCGCTGTCCTGATATGTACAAGAGGGATGAAGCTAGTCCGGGCAAAAACAGATGTTCTATGACAGAAAAATATATAAACATAACCTGACAAAACCTTTCCTGTTAATATTGTTAATGATTTGTGTGCCTTTTGTGATTTAGTTGTGTTTAGTGTGTTTATTAGCAATAGTTTTTAAAGACTCATAAACTATGGTGGGTCGGTCTGTCACCGTAAATGTCATACGTCTGTTATTTACGGTTTTTGTTTTTTTTTTCGGCCAATGATATGTAGGTATTTGCCCGGACTAGCTCAATCTCTGTTGCATACATCTGAGCATCAACGATTTGTATAGGCAGAAAACGGTTTATGGTCTATGGTCTGACACTGAATAGAGTTATTTGTTGGTCTCTGATAATGTTAACAGAAGTTTGTATTTTTGCTCACAGCTTTTCTCGAATATGTATAACATCTTTATAAACTAAAGATTTAATGTTACCCCAGACATAAAAATCTAGGAGATTTAAATCAGGGCAGGCCAAGGCAATTCGCTGCCGCAACCAATCCAACGGTTTCGAAAACTTATATCAAGATATTCTCTTACTGGTCGGGAGTAATATGCGGGAGTACTATATTTTTTGATGAAAAGAATAACCTTACTTATTGCTGGTTTTAAACACAGGAGCTGTTAAAAATATTTTATTATAGAAACTACTATGATGTTATTGTTCCTATTATTGGTTCTGAGGCTGTTACACTCGGAATAGTAGCTGCTCGACAAGCAATGGTAGTCCTCTGAGATATATCTTCTGCGACTGCTCGTATCAAATATGACCGTATTTTGTGATCGCTGTCGTGATTTACAGTATCGACTCCTTAAAAATTGCTGCAATTGAGGACCACTTCAGAAACCTTTCACCAATGATTTAACTACAAAATTAGCTTACTACATTACAATAGAACCAGTAGGAACGTAGTAGTATAAAATTATTTAGATCTAAAAACACTTGCAGAACTCCAGCAATACGTTGCAACTAACTTTCTAAATTTATTGAAATATTTTTTAGTTGTATCTGATGAAAGTGTGTCCTATACTATTTTATAGTGTGTATCCAAATAAATATGAGAAGAGCTAGAACTCCGCACCGAGGTTTACTGAAGAGGCTCTAAAATAATGCTGGATAATTGCAGAAGTAGCTGCGGTAAACGCAGTTAAAAACAAAAGCTCTTGGTGTTATACAATATGCAATCTCGTCGACTCTTGAGATATCAAGTTCGCCATGACAACCCAGTGCCGCATAGCCCCTTGAAATTATTCAAAGGACTGAGACCATTAGGTAATTGGAATATTTATATTCTGCAATATCAATCGATGTTTATAGAAGCAGAAAAATTGGTCGCGTACGTAAGTATTTTAAATTTGCAGAGTTCGCAGAAAATTAAGAGTATTTCCTAATAGGAATTTTTTGTACACACTCTCTAAAATAGTAGATTTGGCTACTAAAAACAAACCGTAAAATACATTTTAGCGGACTAGTGCTTAAAGTCACCATAGAAACTTTTAACGTAGTACTTTTCTTTATCTTTAGTTTTATTGGGTTTTTGCCACACTTCTGAAAAAAATAAAGATTAATTAAATAAGCCCTTGCGCCAACGGATCAGTCAAGGGTTATTTTGGAAACTAAGTTTGCCTAACCAAAAAATCTCACAGTGAAAATATCTCTGTTTTCGTTTTCAAAATAGTAATAAAAATAATAAACGTATGTCAAGTTTGACAGTTTAAAATTTGTTTATCTGCTTCCATAGAGATGTTAAATGATTTTTATTTTATTGTTACTTACTTCTTCTTGATACAACTGTAGCCAACAATGATCGATGTTTACTGAACAGTTTGATACACACTTATCTGCATTCAACAAAATAATCGCGGTCTCTTAAAACACTACAATAGTTATTTGTGTTACAAATACCTAAAAAAAAATTAGGTACATACTTTTGCAATAATAATGGCACTCTCTAAAAACAGTTTTTAAACTTCTGCAAGTTCTGAGTAGAAATTTCATTAAATAGCAGAATTCATTTCAAAGTGTTTTACATTGTTACAATAATCTTAATCTCACTTTTCACTTTCTCTGTAGATTTAGGTTTTGGTCAAGTTTTGGTTGCACCTAGAGATACCTCTTACCAAGTACCTCTTTCATGTATGTTTGAGAAGCAGCAGTATGTAAAGTAAACAGATAGTTTTGATAACATACATTATGAAGTAAAACATTAACAGTTTCTAAATCAACTTTGGCTAATGTCTCATAGGCAGAAATTCAAATTTAAAGTTGCTATTCCCAAGATGAACTGGGAACTGAAATCTAATCAAAATAGAGGCAAAACTGCCAAAGGGCCAAGTAAATAAATACAAAATTATCTCTATTGCTACTGAAAATATTGCCCGAATACGCCAACAGCATATTTAATGGACGGATGAAATTTTCACACATTTGATTTGAACTTGAGACGTCATATGGTAGTTTAGTAGTCTTTTTGTACTCTCACAGAAATGAAATATTCGCAGGTAATATCCTAAGACTATGACAAATAACCGACTATTATTTTCGTTATAATTCTATCGAGAACGCCTTGTATTTCAAGACGACTTGATAAGACTATATGAACATTAATAATCTTTGATTATTAATGATTATTAATTGTAAGCAAGCCAATCATACATATACGTTTATCAACATTTAATTCAATTTACTTTTCACAACCACCAATTACTTATAAACAACAAGAACTCAAATATATAATAATTGATTATTTTGATTATTTGAAATTGAAAACGCAATTATTGTAAGTGATATTTGCACCAGCACCAGCTCTGTTGGTATCGTCTTTTCTATCTTTTCTTGTATGACCTGTGACGCTCAAGTTGGTACCTCTGTTTCTTCTAACTGTCGCATCCTCTTCATAATTCTGTTGTGGTGCTCCCCATCGCACTGGAGGTAAAGTTTGACAGACGATGTATTGCCGTGTCCCATTATTTCCATCACTTCCTGTTCTTGCACGCCAGCCTTTGCTAGTTGTAAAACGGCTGTAGAGCGACTTGAATAATTCGTGATTTTTCCTTTTTTTACGTCCAAACCTGTTTTCATCCATTTCGAATATTCATTTTTTCCGATAGGATAATTTTTGTACCATGCAGATCCCTGTTTTTTCCAATACGTCGATGGCTAAGAAGTTTCAAGAAAATACGTACAGGGCAACGATTTATATTTTGACTGTTAGCTGTGAGCCATTTATTATCTGAGCACTTTCGATATTAACCTTGGAAAGTTTTTGTGAATACAGGATTATATTCGATCCTGCCAGAATAGGTTCCATCGTTCTTCATTTCTTTCTTAAAATAATCGATTTTAAAATAGATACTTTCTCTTCCTCGCCAAGCCAACTCTGCAGATACTATCTGAAAAAATTTCCTCTGAAGGCCGTCTGGGATATTCTCATCATAGCATTCCATTCACCTAAACTAAGTGCTTCTATACTTTCCTTCCTCTTTTGAGGACAAGTTTGCAAGTTTCGCCTTTTTGGATTACGCGCATGCCTGGCACTTTGGAATTCGATATCTTCAAATTATTTTATTTTTCGTTTGTGGTTAGTGAAATATAATTACTGGAGATTTTTTGCTGTTGAATTCGAAATCAACTTAATAGTATGCTCTTTATATTTCTCGTCATTTCACATAATTCTTCTGCCGATAAAAATAAATGAATTCTCTCCAAACAGACTCTTTACTCTCTTTGGTATTTTAGGATTGATTTACTTATGTGTTCACTAATTTTCGTAATGGAACATGAACCAAAACGAGACATATTTAAATTTGATTGAATCTTACGTCAAATTTTGACACTTATCATAGCACTGTTATACGATCGAATTAAATAGCCGCTGATATTTCTCATTTACCTAAACAGTCGATTATATTGCATATCATGTGACTAAATTTATGACATTTTATAGGTGAAGCCATGTGTGAATGAAATTATCAGGGGTAATACCATACGAGCTCAGATTTAATCGGATATTTTTTATGTTTCTTTTCGAGTACTTACTGTCGTGGCTCGAGTGATTTTGTCGAACAGCTGGAGTTAAATTACCTACCATAGTAAGTACGAGAAAATAAACATAAAAAAATATCAGGCTTAAAATCTGAGTTCCAAGGGTATTTGGTAAGACAATTTCATGAATAGAATAATGATACTTTAATCAAAACTTTATTTAAAACTACAGAAACAACAGACAATGAACGCATATTAATAATAAAGAGATTATTTTTTTAAAGTGAACAATTATTAAAAACACAATTATTGTAAATAAGGCAATCTAACTGCGATCCTCAATTTGAAATTTGATTACTTTATGTCGATCTGTTTAGAAAATATTTAGAAAAAATCAAATTTTGGGGTCCCCTTTTAAAGAGAAATAGCTCCGTTAGGGGGCGTTTGCGGATCTATGTTATATAACTTCTTTTAATTTTTGATCGCAGAATCCACTTTTAATTTTTGGCAGGCTAATTTTAAGACACCCCGTATACTGAGTCAAGAAGGTCACAAGAAGGTATAACTAAGTGTAAGAATGATTTGAGAAACAAATTTTCTGATAAGTTGTTTTAGATCGATAGAAAATTCAATGGTTGTGCTATTTATAACTTAATTAATATCTCACAATTCAATGAAATGATTTGTTGTTAAAGAACCATCCGAGGCGTTGATTTTCTGCATAATCCGTTACTAATTGGGCGTTTCTTATCCGAACGGCAGATTTTTCGGGTGAATTTTGTTAAAGAATATAAATTGGTTTGTTTCGTTTTTATTTCTCTGAAAGTTTTTCCTCGGAAAATTGAATTTCAAATCCTTTGAGGTTGTATTGTAAATACGACTGGAGTTGTAAACTTCGTCGGATCCAAATCGTGAGAAAATTGTTTATTAGACCGGCTTGGAATTATATTTGGTGCAGCGGAATGTCGAAACTTTGTTATATCCACTCTTTGTGACTGCGTTTTTAAAGCAGATTGTATATTCTCCAAACAGAAAGTCGCACAGAAATGACAATACAGGATTTGTAGTTGTTATACAGGCTGTCTTACGGTGCAGCCCAATAGAATATTTCCGAGACTAGTTCGATTTCAATTTCGAAAATTGAGGCTTTGGGGTTTTCGGGGGTACCCTCTTTAAAGATATTTATACACCAAGAAAGTTAAATTAATATTTATTAATGAAAAGAAATCACTCTCCTTATAATCACATTTTGTTAGATATGCACTCTTCAACATAAATTTCTGCTACAGAGGAGTTCTTCCATCCACCATGCCGTTTAATGGTTGTAAAATCAACCCCTTTATTGGCCAATAAAGTTGTTGAAGTGCGTTTCATACAATGGTCAGTATATGCTTCTGGCTTTATGATATTTAGGAATGAAGCAATTATTGAGGGTACCTTCGTCAATGTGTTGATTTCAACAGGCTGAGAAATACATTTGTGATTGATTTGTGATTTTTAAAATAGTATAAATATAATCCAATTGCATTATATTTACATGGACAATACTCCACTGTTCTATTGTTTATTGTCGGTCAGTGGTTGAGCAGTTTAAGGCGTCAGTACTTGAATCGATGTGGCTAGACCGCTGTGTGTTCAATCCTCGCGGCAGGTTGGCTAGAGTCAATGTGAGAGATTGATACCGGTCGACATTTGACTACCCTTCTAATTAATAAGGTTTTCCAGGTTTCCTTCATTTCAAGTCGTTCCTGGGCGCAAATGCTGCCTACTTAATAATATGCAGCCCCCTCTCCCACATAAGTCTCCGACTTTTAGGCCAAAAGGTATTATTATTTTATATTATTATTGTACAAGCAATAAGAATAAGAACATAATTTACCCCAATACATAATCTCTTGTATGACAAATAATAATACATACAGTAGTGAATATGAAAAAAATGAATATAAACAAACACAACAAATGAATGAATGTCATATGTATCCAAACAGTAAAAAAATAACATGGAACAGTTATATTTTGGAAGATTTTATTACAATTATATAAACACCTATTTAGGGGTGAGTTTAAATAGTAATAGGTGTTAGCATGTTCACTATGGAATATATTTTTATTTCTAATTGGATACGATGGAATATTGGGTATACAGTTTCAAATTATTAATTTCAGATTAATCAGTTAAGTTATTAATAATTTTATAAATAAATTTAATATCAGTTATACGTCTCCTACCCTCGAGAGATATTAAGTTATATCCCATTATTTAAGATTCACCCTGTATATGAAAGTAAAATTTTCGTCCAGTGTAACTTCCCCCACAAATAAATAATTCTACTACGGGTCTACATTAAGAGTGTGATCTATGCTTTATTACACCCCGTGTACCAAAATTATTGGTGTTCGAGGTGTAGCAATTAAGTTCCGGGAATTTAGTTTAGTTAACTCGGAAACTGCATCGTTCGTCAGCGTTTTTTTTAGAGAGGAGAGACCTTCCCTTTAGTTTCAGTCCAAGGTTGAAGCCGATAGCACGTTTGGTTTGTTTTATGTGTATTTTTTAGAAGTAACTTTTTTAGTGGCGTCGTGAAAATGAGTAACTCAAATTGCAAGCAACGTGTTGTGATTCAATTTTTAGTGAACTCTGGCAGAAAACCCTCGGAAATCCTTCGAAAATTGCAGGTGGTGTATGGAGACGAGTGCATGTCGAAAACACGCGTGTTTGAATGGGCAAAACGCTTCAAGGAGGGGTGTGAATCGGTAGAAGACGATCCACGTGAAGGAGCTCCCGTCACCTCTCGTACTGACGTGAATTTTGACCGTTTGAGTGCACTGATCACGTCTGATTGGCGCCTAAGCATTCGTGCGTTGTCTGACGAACGTCAAGAAAGAAACCGTTCGCAAGATGTTACACGAAAATTTGATTATGCGAAAAATTTGCGCAGAGATGGTGCCAAAAGTGCTCAGTCGTGAATAGAAAGACATGCGAAAATCGATCTGCGAGGATTTGTTGTTCCGCATTTGGAGCGACGGTAGAGACTGGATGGGTCGGATAGTCACTGGAAATGAGACCTGGATATTTGAGTATGACTCCGAGACAAAGTCAGCAGGGTGGAGAGCGGCCAACGATGTCCAAGTCACGACTGAAGGTAATATTGATCGTTTTTTCGATATCCACGACACCATTCATCGTGAATATGTTCCTGCCGGCCAGACAGTGACTGGACAGTTCTATGTTGGCGTCCTGGAGCGGCTGCGGGCCACCGCTTTCCGTCTGCGACCCGAACTCGCCGAGAACGGCTGGATCTTGCACCACGACAACGCGCCAGCCCATTCCTCATTCATTTTGCAAGAGTTTTTGGCAAAAAAGGCATTCCAACGTTGCACCGCACCAAGAAGTCGCACCTCAAACGAACTTATCATGGCGGCGTACAGGAGGTAAAAGAAGCTCTAACCGTGGTGCTGAACGGGTTAACTGCGGAGGATTACCAAAGGCGCTTCTAATCGTGGGAGCAACGTTGGAATCGTTGTGTAGAGTTAGAGGGAGACTATTGTGAAGGTCGATTTTGGTGAAAAATAATTTGCTTGTTTTTTCATTGACAAATTCCCAGAACTTAATTGCCACACCTCGTATACATATTATACCCTGTATAGAAACACCAAAATAAAATATGTTGCAGAAAGCATATTTATTACAAAATGTCGATACTTTGACTAACAGGTACATATATATTTTCTGAAAATAGTACAGTACATACTGTCGCTTAACTCTTCTTACGTTGCTTTTGATTTTCTTTCAGAATTTTGTCCAGTTCCTTCACTAAATTTTCTGTCTTTGTCTTCTCTGAAAGATGAAGAAGTTATTTTTTCATTAGTGAATTAAATAATGCCTTTTGAATCAACTATGTCTATGGAAAGTGTTACAAAACCTTTCAAACTAACTAGAAAAATTATGTACATTTATAGTAGTTAGTGCAATATTCGTATTAACAATTTTATATCATTTTGATACATCGTTTTAGTTATAGACTCAGATATTTGAAACGAGTGGCAGAAAAAAATTGAATCCACATATTCGTATAGAATCATCATTTTATATTGTTCCTTTATTTATTTAGTCATATAATTAATTTTTGGTCGTTGTTATTAATACAGGGTATTTCGCATAAGCATCGACTCAGACAATGTGCATGTAGGAGGTTCCAAAATATTGCAATTAAACCAAAGTGGGACCAAATATTTTGAAAAAAATGTACGAGTTGCATACAATATTTTTTCTACGTTCATGCAAAAAACAAAACTTTATTGAACTATATTCAGTGGAAAAAGTGGTTCTTTATTGCACTAGCGCAATAAAATGTTTATTGCATTCATCTGTCATTCTAATACAGCGTTTTGTCATCATGACAGACATACATTCAAATCGACGTCATATTTTCCTACACCTAGTGTATTCTCCTGCCTGCCTGCTTTGAACAATTTGTTTAGTTTTAATTTTATTTTTATTTCATTTTGTAATTTTATTACTAACTGTCAAATTTTAAAGACAAATCCTCCTACTGACTTCTTGATTTCTTCTAATAAGCATAATATAAAAATATCGTTTTAATTAATGCATATTTTCTTGAAAATCTTAAAGTTTTCTAAAATTTAACGAGAATAAAAAAGTATTCGATCGATCGATGGAAGAAAAGTTTGATATAATTTTAGGGGTGACTTACCTTCAATGAACACCTTGCACTGTTTGTACTTAAACTCATGGTCAAAGAAGGTCAATAATAAATCTAAATCATGTACCAAATTTGGTTATTCCAAATTAAAGTAATTCAGAGATATTTTGTTTTCGAAATATTAGGCCCCACTTTGGAGACCTGTAACTCTGCCTGTGTGCAACTTTGTCTATCGTTATGTTTGGTTAAATTGCAATGATTTGGGACGCCCTACATGCACCTGCTCTGTGTCGGTTCTGATATATAATTCGTAGGTACCTACCCAATTCTTCAAAAGTTATATCCGAGAGAGAATCGATCTTGCTAAAACACTCCTCAATATCTGAAACGTTACTCTGAAATTTAGTTTCCTCCTCTGGCAGCTCTTTGCTATAATCCCTCGAAAAATACATATCACTGGGTACAATATTTAAGGAATAGGTAAGGCATTCGTCTTTAGGTTCTAAATCGGTTGGTTCCTCCAAACAACTTAGAGAGTTCCTATTCATGATCGCCTCCTTAAAAACACTCTCCAGTAACGGATCCGGACACTTTTGGCTTATGTCGTCGTCCTCCTTGAGAACTTGTGACAGTTTCTTGGCTAGTCGTTTCTTCTTTTCCTCCTCCATTGGCTTGTCCAGTTCTTCGTTGTTCCCAATGTTCACGCTGCTAGAATAGTGCCTGGTAGTGGTTCTAAATGATCCTTTCCTAGACGGAAGCCCACAATCGTTGCTACCTTTAGAACCATTCGTGCCTTCTCTTTCGCAGATCTTGTCAGGGATGATTGGAGGAGGAGCCGCGGGCTCGCAAAGACATAACCCTGCTGCCTTGGCAGCCTTTTCCGCCTTCTCCCTCAACGCTTTCTTTTTCCATTCATCTGGAGCTGGACAATTCGGTTTGGCCTTGAAATAGTTCACGATTTTCCCCCATAAACTTAATGGTGGGGGTGCAGATTCTGGAGGGCAAAGTCTGTATGACGACCTACTTTTCTTGACCTGATTATTTGGGATAGGGCAGGGATTAGAAAATTTCTTACACTTGTCTGCTTTATTGGGCTGTTTGGTAGGTTTGTCCTGGACGTGGTTATTGCGCATAAACACTTCCCCACAAGGGATGCAAGGCAATTTGTCCTGCTTCGTACAATCTTCCACCAGGTTTGAAGAATTCAGATCTATGAATGGCTTTTCCACTGCCGAGCAGTCCCACGATTTTCCTTTCTTCTTTTTTCCTGAAAAATGTATCAGACATTCTTTTTCCCAACTAGACTCCATTTTGGGTTGGTAAGGAGGAATGGACACGGTGTCGACTTCTGGTAATGTGGGATATTTAGGCTGCCATCGGACATTTCCTTCGCTGCCATTTTCCTGCTTAAATTTGTTCTTCTCGCCACGTATTTCTACTTTATTCATGGCAGTTTTAAGCGTCGAATTTTTTTTTAAAGGTCTCGGGTACAATGGAAATTTTATAAGCTTTTGCTTATTCTTCTTGGCAAGTATATTCGTTGTGGATATACCTCTTTTTTTTGAATCCTCCAAATTCACGATAGGAGTTTTATTAGATGAAATACTAAGGTGTTTTGGGCTGTGCCTGTTCTTTTCAAATTTTTTGTATTTTAATTTAGAACAAATCACGCCTCTCACTGTCAAATTTGCTACACGAGTTTTCGCTATGTAGGTGGTGAATGGTTTTGAGGTTTTTTTGCTTCTGACGAACCTTCTGTACTTTAATTTGGAACAAGTGTGGTACCTCTTTGTGAGATGGGGATGATTGCTCATCTTCTTTAACCTGTACCATTTCTGATAGTTATCGATCCTCCATTGAATGTTTCTGAACCCCCTACAAGACTCGCCGATTTCAATTGCATGGTTCTGATATGTCTCTTTGTCACCTTCTCCGGTGGCATGATTCAGAGGCTTTTTGCAAAGCGCATGGAAATTTCTGATGGAAGTATTCTTTAATTTCGATGGAACGCAGTCACTTATTCTACTATTCACAGAGGAACACAAGTTTCTCTTTTGATTTACAGATGTTGTAGAGGCACAGGTGGAAAATTTCCTCTTCGGCGGCCATTTCCCGATTTTCTTCAGTTCCTCTATCCTTTCGCAATCTCTGTTCTTATCCCTGAAGAAATGCTTCGATTTTAAAGGCTTGATGTAGGAACCAAAGTTCTTACAATCCTGCGTCAACCCCTCGTTTGCCATACAGAGCTTCTCTCGGACGCATTTCTCTTCTATCTTGTGATCGATCTTGCCTTGAGCAGGCTCTATAGGAGGCAACAGTTCCTTCTTATCGACGATAGCTCCGTGGGCCGGTTGAAGTTCCTCGACTTTGTCTCTTCCCATGGGGCACTCGGTCAGTTTGTCTTCCATTTCATCGTTCATCAGCTCTGAGAATGATGGATAAGGAGCAGGGGGTCGTTCGCGGCAGATGGGCCTATCAGGTATCACTTTACAGGTTTGTCTTGCTTTTTCCGGACAGTTACTCAGCTCGAATTTAGGGCAACCCTTCTTCTTTTTCGGAAACTTGCATTCTGGTCGGCCGGTCTTGCATCTCTCATCGGAATATGGCCTGTGCGGAGGGCTAGTGAAGGAGAAACAGGACAAAAAGTTGTTCTTTAGATCTCCAGTTACTGAAATAATATTTTACAGTTAAATGTGGTTTCTCGCTTGACTATCGGCATAGTTACTGTATCTGCTGCTCAACATGGGCATATCTTGTAGAAAGCTCCGATTGATGCTTGGTTGTGAGTTGTAAGGTCCTGTAAGATAGTTGTAGTGTTAGGTATGGCTGTGTCTTCACTTTGTACTTCTAGAAATATTTGGATGTCCAGAGAATTTCTCACAAGGATGCTTCTTTAATGCAGGCAACCATTTTAGTATTTGTGTTGCGCTTGGTTTTAATGATATTATCTGTAAAAAATCTATGTATTTTGTATCTATACGATAGGCTACCACTCGTTTCTGCGACATATTAATGAACCCGGAAAATATGGTGTATCTTCAATTATATCAACTTTTATGAGGTCGATGCAAAGATAATTAGCTGGCAAAATAATAAATTTTATAGCATCGGAAAAAATTCTCTGGAGACTCCAACTATATGTGGAAGTACGATAGTACATCACAACAAGGGTCCTATAGTTTTGACAAGAATTCAGACGACTTCCGTCACACGAACAGATAAATATTTCATTATGTTTTCATCAAAATATGTAGGAGACTGCAACTGAGAAAAATAAAACTATATACTACACTAAATGTTTGCACTATATATTACATTAAATATTAAAAAATGAAATGATTTTAACGCGACAAACTATTGAAAATTATGTTGACAATAAAAACAATTGCGTAACGTTAACCGTAACGCAAGTCGTCTGAATTCTTGCCGCAACAAGTATTTTTTCATAATGGCGTCAGAACAATTAACTAAATTTACTTATGAATAAGAATGCGGTGATGCCGCCATTAAATTTGCATCGGCAAAATACTGTCAATTTCAGGCAAAAAATACATGGCGTAAAATGCCAAATGACAATTTTAGTCATATACAGAGACGGAAAATCAAAGACTAACTAATTAGATTTTAGGTAATAAAATTGATGAAAATACCTGCTTTTTGTAAATATAACTGTTAATGTAAATACACTTATAGCGTAAATTGTAGTAGTAAATACAGAGTGGTCAGTAAGAAATGATCCATGACATACTAGATTTTTTCAAAATATTACATGCCTTAATAAAATGTTAACAATAAAAAAACTACAGGATGTCAACATTTTAATTTAAAAACTTAATTTTTGTCATAATTATAACGTTTTTGAATTAACTTAAAAAATTAGGAGTAGATGTTTTTGGATACGAGAAATTGGACTTGCCATTGGACCTTAGAAATTGACCATTTTCGAGAACATCGCATTTCAACAATCTGCTGCATATTCCATTAAAAGAAATTTTACAGTAGTTTGTGCCAGAGCCAAGACAGTTTTGACAATTAGACAAAATCATTGTGACAGTTAATTATTTCGAATTGATTTACGCTCATCTTTAGCAGGATTATGACCCTGGTTTATGTGGCGCCCTCTAGAAAATACATCGAAATAGATAACAGATTGTGATTTCTCGAATCCAAAAACATCTACTCTGTGGCACCCTGTACCTTTTTTATTATCAGCTTTTTGTTAAGGCGCGTTGACTCCAATAATTATAATATTTTGAAGTAAAAAATCAAGTATGTTCATTACTTATGCACCACCCTGTACAAAATGGTTGGACTTGAATGGAAAATGGACTCTTATTTATAAACATATGAAAATAATTGTTAAAATGTGGACAAAATTAATAGTAACAATGAATAAACCAAAGATCAATCATTTTATTTTTGTGTTTACTTTTGTTTAACACGTTTCATTTCTCGAGATTTTAATCTATTTGTTACAACTATTTTTCTATTTTACCTCTATTTTGCGTCGACATCTTCCTGCAACTCACTCCTGCAACAGTATAGTTAAATTTCTTGTTCAACAACTTGGGATATCTGTCTTCTGCTGAGACGAAATCTAAAAAAAAGACAATTTGATATATAGAATGATTCAATCCTTAATGAACAAACTTCGAGGGTAAGGAGAACTGAAAAATAATGGCAGTTTAATATATAATAGTTATTATTTTGGGTATATAAGGAAGATACAGGGTGTTAAAATTAAAATTGATTATTTGCTATAATTACTAAAGTAATGGAAATATTTAAGCCATACTTGGTACACAGTGTATTTAGTTAAGGTGTAATAAAATGTGAAAATATTAAGCACCTTTAACAACCAGTGGCGTAAATATGGGCATTTCGTATCTTTGTGTTAGGAAAAAAGTTGTATCGCTCTGTATACAGGGTGATTCAGGTTTTATCTTGATAACTTCAGGAATCGATAGAACAGGTTAAAATAATGTTAATTTGTGATATAAACTTATTTCCTAAAACGCATCGTTTCCGAGATAGAGGGCGTTGAAGTAGGAATTTTTTTCTCGTTTTTCTCTCATAACTTTTGAACCATTTATCCGATTTAAGTGAAATTCGGAACACAAACACTCCTTATGATCTTACATAAGCTTCTTAAGTATGAACTACCTACCCCTCTTAGAAGTGTATTTTGTATGCTACCCCCCTCTTACTATATTTTAAAACTACAAAAAAAAAATAATTAATTTTAATAAAACATCTACACACGACTTTGACCTGACGTTTGTGAAAATCATTGTCAAAAGTATTATTTAAAGAGTGTTCTTAGTGTAAAGAAAAAATGCGAATAACCTCAAACATAAATTTAGAAATAACTACTTATTACAAGATTTACAACAAACTTATCGTATACTAAAAAAATTACAATAATTGTTCAAAGTGCATTCCTCCAGCCTCAATACATTTCGCTGGAACTCTTAGGCGTGATGAAGATGAAAGTTGATGATATTACGGATGAAGGTTCAATTGTCATTGTTAAAGTGCCCGATACCAAAACACATATTAGTCGAATTTTCACAATCACTGATAAGGCCAATGAAAAAGTTCCTTTTTTGACGATTTTGCGAAAATATACGGGCTTAAAACCTAAGGAGACTAACTCTCGTCGATTTTCCTACTCAGATTGTCAGGGAAAATGTGTAAATCAACTTGTGGGTATACATACATTGGGACAAACACCACAAAAAATTGCCGATTATTTAAAACTGCAAGACCCAAAACCCTATACTGGACATGCTTTTAGAAGGACGTCGGCGACTTTGTTAGGAAATACTGGAGTTGATGTTATGGCACTCAAACGTCATGGGGGTTGGAGGTTTTAGTGATAACATTAATGTATTATTTGACTAACAGAAAATGTAATTTTAGGTCTTCTGGTGTCGCTGAAGGATATGTTGCAGAGTCTTTAACAAAGAAAATAGAGTTTGCTGATAAGATTTTACATACCAACAGCGGCAGTGATAATGAATTTGACTCCATTCAAGTGTTTGAAGACAGAACTACTGAAGTTTATGCTAATCCTAACATATCTAACTCAAGAATACAGAAAATTCAATTACTGTAAAAGCAATAGATAAAAACGAGGGAAAAACTATTACGTTTAAGAATTGTACAAATTATACCTTTAAGTTTTAGAATAAATGAGCCCAGCATTTGTTGGTGAAAAGAATTACTGATTTTTACTTACCGCATTAATGCTGTTATCAACTCAAACAACACTATTATTTTTTTTATTTCTATGGAAACAAGCCACAGTGTTGTATATTCAACTTACAGAATGTGTCAGCAATGACAGGAAGTGCATATTTTAGAACGATTGTGCGAAAAAGTAATTAATGTTTCTATTACTATATTGTTTTTTCAGTGTGATATTTTCTTAAATATTTCATATCAGAAAACCTGGTGTTACCTTTTTTAACAACTCTGCATCCAGTTACGTCACTCATGGCGTCGGTCAGCGTCGAGGAATCTCTATGGGGTGTCTCCCTGTAACTGCAACTAGTTTTTAAGGTGCGTTCTGAAACGATTCCGAATTAGTGAAAATTTAAACCGGCAATGATATTGACATTTACCGAAAACATTGCCACTATTCTTTCTTGATTGATCTGCGTCCGTTTTGGTATACCTAGCTGAGTAGTAATTAACAACCGAGTTGTCCTCTAAAAATGAAAACAGTAGATTGAAAATGATAGCACGTTATAATGAGTTCGCTTAATTCGCACGAGTTATACAGTGTGTCCCACCACAAACACCCGCAAGGGATACAAGATGTTTCAGGAAGAGTATGTTATTCTACGTTCAATTTAAAGCAAAAAATTTCCTATGGTAGAGGTATGGAAACGCTTCGTTTAGGATATATATACAGGTTGTCAAATTTAAAAAAAAATTATTACATTTTCTTCAATAACTCTCGACTATTTTGAGTTAAATTCATGTGATTTTATATGAGCAGGTTTATTGGGACGGGAAATTCAAATTTTATACACAAATGGCTTTATCTCCAAGGGCCGGTTGTATAAAGATTTTGAACTCAAGTTTAATGTTAAACTTTAAATCAAAGGCAAAATCAGGCTGTATAAACGTTAAACGTCAATCAAATTGTAATTTAAACTGACTGACCGATCTCGGCCGTTTAACCAAGTGAACTGCAGTTCAACGGTTTGACACTTGACAAGTGATTATAAACTCGAATATTGAATTATACATTTTTGAGTATTTTTCTGCGTTTTGTTACGATGGACTAGACTAACCCATAACAGATGATGAAGGGTTTTAGTAAATGCTGTCTTACATCCTTGTGTCAATTTAGAGAACAATAATCAATTTGTAAAGTGAAGGGAAATTGATTTTTTGTAGCGATTGCGTTTGTTATAAAGAGTTATTACCTATAACTGTAGTTTATTTATGGAAGCATCCTAAAAAATCCAAGAATTTTTAGTTGACTCCACATGAAGCAGAAACTGAGAATGTAAACCATTTTGTATTTAATTATTTATTATAACAGTTAATTATAAGATATTAAAGAAAAATATTATTAAAAAACTCCACACGTGTCATTACTTTGTCTTTATTTTTCTGCAATAGCAATGAATTAAAATAGATGGGAGAGAAATACCCACTACTACTATCACTGTAAGCAAGTTAGATGAAACATGGATAAAACACTATATAATTTATTATTTAAGTAACATATATCCTAAAGAGAATGTTAAAGATATCTACAGTAAAACAAAACTCAAAAGGCAGAATATAACCTTACAAAATTGGACAAATTTCGCGCCAACTTAGGTTAAATTGTCAAATGTCACAGTTAAAAATCAAAATTCAGCAAGCCTCACTTCTACCAACTTCGGTAATGCATAGTTCAGCTGAACTACACATTAGTTTCGTTTATACAACACACATGTAAATAAACCAGGTTCAAAATTTGAACTAAGTTCTATTGAACGGCAGTTCAGGTACTTTTTATACAACCGGCCCTAAGAGGGCGCTACAAGCGACAACTAGGATCCTTTTAAATTGCTTAAACTTTTTTGTACAGTGCGTTTCAATAACTTTGATAACATTTTGATCAACTGTAACTTTTCTGTTTTTAAAGATATCGGAATGAAGCAAAAACCATATTGCATAGTGGACTAGCAACTTTTTTCTTATTTGAAAAAAAAAAGTTATTGAAACGCACTGTACCATGGTGTGTCATTTTGGAATAGAAGTTATTTTCCCCTGCCTTTTCTACTTAACAAATGTACAAGTCTCTAGGAGCAACTGTTTCCGTTAAAAACTCATCTAAAGATGATGATACATGAATATTATGTATTAGTGTGAATAGAGAGGTTATTGTCAGGTTTTGTACATTTTGTTTTTGTAATTTTCACAAAAAGTTCAGGATTTGATTAATTAATTAATCTTTAAAGTGTTATGCCTTGTTTTTCAGATAAAAGTAAGGTAGTACTCTAATACATAATTTGCAAGTATCATCATCTTTAGGTGTACATTTCTTAAGTAGAAAAAGTAGGAAAAATGTTTTTCTGTTCCGAAATTGCATAAAATTTAATAAATCTCCCGTTCAAAGAACCTACGCATACAAAATTTCATGAATTTAACTCAAAGTAATCGAGAGTTTTAAAAGAAAATGTAATTATTTTTTTTTTAAGTTTGATATCCTGTATATCCTAAACGAAGTGCTTCCAGAGCGAAGTTCATAGGAAATTTTTTGCTTAAAATTGAATGTAGAATAATATACTGAAGTATGTACTCCTCCTGAAACAGTCTGTTAACGATAAGTTTGGCTAGACTTCACCGACAAATTCTACATATGAAATTATTTGAGGTTTGTTATATAACAGTTTTTTATTCAAAGCTTGGTAAGGGAGTTACAGGGTGTTAAATTTTTTATACATATTAAAATACAAATAAGTAATTGACGCTTTTAACTATTTATTGTCTTGACAAATTAGTTCCCTAACAACAGCATTTTATGACGTAAGTTGTTAAAACAAAAAATAATAACTTGTCACTTAATTTACTTGTATATGCTAATTTCTCAATTAATTCCAGATCAATCAATATTTAGATTTTACAAGAATATATTTTTTTGTCAAAAATTGATTGGAAGCTCTAAAATATCTTGAAATTTCTGAAATGTCAGTGGCGTATCTTTTTTTCTTAAAAAGTATACATTGCCCACCCAGCAACTAAGCTACTGAAGTATTTTAAATTAATGAGTTCATGTTGGAATAATATCACTGCCCAAATATTGCCAAATAATTTGTCTCTATGTTAAAGCTATGGATAAAAAATGAAACAAACATTGTAACTTCTTGTAGTTTCTTTATAAAAAATTGTTATATGCATAACAAACCTCAATTACGAGTATTTTAATAGATAGAATATGTCGGTGAAGTTTGGGCATACTTATCGTTAACTCTGTATTTTTATATTCAATTTCACTTAAAAAGTTGAAGTTGGCTTTGTTTCTACATTTTGTGACATCAATTTGTTTGTTTTAATTAGTTCAAAAAATAGTATAGGAGGAACCCCAAAGCTTTTGTAAATACATTCTGAGAGCAAGCAGAAAATTGTATTTGTTCACAAAGACCCTGCACGAAACCATTGGAAAATGCTTTTCGTCAGAATGTTTTGCAGATTTGGAATGAGGTAGTTCTCATCGTTCCGAAATAGTTATTTTTTGTATAAGCTCCCAAAAACAGCTATTTTATGAACTCATTTGGTTCTTAAAACGAGTCTATTTCGGACTCAGTCTAAAAGCTTGGCATAACAACTTTATTTTATACAAAATAAACGTTAATAATTATTTTGTGTTTACATTAAACAATCAACTTACTATGGCGGCATGGTGAAGAAGGTAAAATCCGAAGCTCACTATTTTCGAAAAATGTTTGATGTGATCACATTATTCATACATAATAATAGGTTTCAATGTGTCTTTGGTAGTTTTATCAACAAATTTTTATAGACTTATACCGTAAATCCGTAATCATGGGCTAAAAGCACGAGAATTTGACTTCAAGTTACTATAAAGAGTATTCTGATATAGAATGAACAAAAGAGAAATACATTTTATTTAGTTCCACAATTTCAGTTTGTGTATGTTAAGTACGGAGAATGATGAAATGGAAAATAAAAATATTTTTCTTCATATTTCTTTGATATAATTTAATTGTAACTTCTACAGATCAGTTCTGAACAATGCAAATGAAACTCATTTTCCGAAAGTTTAAAAAATATAAAATAAATTATTTTCTAAAATTATAGCATTATAGATTAAAATGCGTCAAGATAGTATCTTAAATAGCTATTAACCAGCAAAGATAAATTTCTGTTTTAGTTTATAGGAGTTTACACACACTTTGATTTATGTAGATATTTGCAGTTGCAAAATAATTTCAACCGACACTTGAAATTCGACCTGAACTATAACCATCGGTTGAGTAAAACGTTGCTAAACCGACACTTCAACTTTCAGTTGACGTTTATAATATTCAAACTGCAGTTTGACCGGAGGTTGAAACTCAATCTCCGGTCAACCGAACATTATAAATGATACGGGCCCTTATAGACAAAATACGAAAATCAAATATTATTGAAGGATGTATATACTCGCGTCAAGAATTCAGACGACTTACGTCATACGAACAAATGAATAATTCATTATATTTTTATCAAAATATTTAAGAAACTGCAATTGAGAGTAATAAAAATATATACTACACTAAATGTTTGCATTATATATTGCACTAAATTGCAAAAAATTGTTGTTTTTAATGCGACCAAATATCGAAAATTACGTTGACAATAAAGACAATTGCCTAATGTCAACGATGACGTAAGACGTCTGAATTCTTGACGCGAGTATAGTAAAAAAAGACAATAAATTGTTCATAAAAAAATAAGTCATAACTATGTGTAAATGTCCCGTCCATTTGGTAGATCTATAGGTTATTAGATATGAGTTTGTAACAACGATTTATTGTATTTTACTACTGATATTTTAATTTTCATACCGCTTAACTCAAAATTTATCAATTTTCGTGCTTTGCGCCCATGATGCACATGATCAGAACTACCTCCTTCAAAAGATTCTAACGGAAAGCATAATGGTTTAAAATTGTCTAAATAATTACTCCAGATATTACACTTAAGGATAACCGTGAAATGTGAATGTTACCGTTCCGATTATTAGCTGCAGATGTGCTAAACTTCTTATTCTTCACGGTATCAAGGGGCTCGTAAGGTTTCTTAGGATTCGGCTCGAAGCCGTATGGGCGCCTGTTGCACGTCCACTGGCTGCTGTCGGAAAAGGGCTGGATCTCCCCTTCCATGCATTCGGAAAATGCGGGGCTGGGCAATGGCTTTTTCTCGCAGCACACCAAAGGTCGCTCCTTCTCACAGGTTCTTTGTTCCTTCGCAGGGCAGTTTCTCAGTATCATGGGCCTGTGCGGACACTTAGGATTCTTGCTTAAGTTAGGGCAAGTTTTCTTGCCGGCCTTGTTAGGATCTTCGCAGTCTTTATTGTCTTTACTGCTCTTAGATGAGGCTTGGGCTGTTCCGGGAGAGAAGCCGCCACCTTTCTTCGCTTTAATTACCACCGTGCTCAAGTTTCTTACGTTACAATTACTTATTTGGTTTGGAGGATTGGTTATCTTCGTCAGGATGGAACTTAATTTGTTATTGTTATTATCTTTTGACTTTGTCTTCGTGGTATCTTCTATTTGGTCTAGTTCTTTGAGTAGGAATAGTGTAGGAAGGGACTTGTTCCTGTTGATGCTTTCCCGTTTACCTACATGTTTTTTGTCTTCTGTTTTTGGTTTCGCTAATGTTAAAGTCTTTAAGGTCTTTGGTTTGATGTCCCGTGGAAGAGTTGAAGATTTAGTGTCTTGAAAGAGTTTATTCTTTTTGGTTCCGGATTTGTTTCCGATATTTGATATTGTCGCTCCCTTAGTATTTACTTTCAAGTCTTTGGTTTTTCTTTCTTCTTTTATAACTTCAATACTTTGATCCTTCTTGATGATTGGACTTACTGATTTATTTCTTCTACTGTTAGAATTGATCCTGGAGTCTGTATTGAATTTTCTCTTCTGCTTGTAATTCAGATCTTTATTTTTCTCACACTTTCCATGTTTTTCTGTTCCTTCAACATCTTGAAGGTATTCCCAGCATCCCCAGTCGGCTCTAGGAAAGTCTAGGCATGGATCCTCCTGCAAACACTCTTCGGGTTCATCCTTGCACTTTAGTCTGACTAAAGGTTTCACATCTACCATTGGTTGCTCTATGCATGGACAGTCGCCTGGTACAATTGTACGCAGCTTTTTAATTTTTTCAGGAGCACAATCATCCGCCCTTGCGCAACATACATCTGGCGGCGGACATTCCTTTACCGGAGGACAAATCCTCGGTGGGTCTGGCAGTGACAGAGACAATCTCTTCATTTTAGGTGACTTCGTCATTCTGTAGTCAATGCAAGGGCACGGTTTGGGTTCTATCGGTCGCAGTTTCTTAGGCTTCTCTTGCATGCAATCGTCAGCTCTTTCTTTATCCTCACATGTTTCTACAATGCACGGTTTTTTAGGGTAGCACTTCTCTTCGGGTATGCATACCTTCTGAAGTCTGACCAGAGGAACGTCAATCATGCGCGGGGGTTCAATGCACGCGCAATCTTTTGCTGCAAGCGGTACTAGTTTCTTTATTTTCGGCGGCGGCGTGCACTCATCTGCGCGAGGTGGTGGAGGGGGGCAAGGGCATTCTGTTGGCACGCAGGGACATATTCTTGGCTCATCGACAAACTTCATATCCAATCTCCTGAGCTTAGGGAAGTGATAGGGCACGTGGGGTTCGAAACATTCGCAATCGGAGGTGATTTTCCGTAACTTCTTCGGTTTTACTACTAAGTGCGTGTCTGCTCTGCATTTATCCTCGCATTTTATCTCCACAGGACATTCCCTTACGGGGTGACACACATCTTCGGGTATGCACTTCTTTACCAACCTCTTCAGCTTTACGTCGACCATCGGAGGCGGTTCCACGCAAGCGCATTCTTTAGGTGTCATAATCTGCAACTTTTTTACCTTTTTTTCTTCGACGCATTGGTCTGCTCTGACGGGGGCTTCGGGACAGTCGCACGGATCCGGTTCCTCACATGGACACACTCTAGGAGGGTCTGGGGCTTCTATTTTCAGTCTCTTCATCTTCGGATTTAGATCGGGTATGTACTGTTCCATACACTGGCAATTGCCCATTTTTAGCAGTGGCAATTCTTTGGTGCACTCTTTTATGCAATCGTCTGCTCTTTCTTTATCCTCGCACGTTTCTACCACGCAGGGTTTTTTGGGATAACACTTCTCTTCCGGCACGCATATCTTCTGGAGTCGAACCAGCGGTACGTTGATCATGCCAGGTGGTTCTATGCAAGCGCATTCCCCGGGAACATATCGTACAAGTTTCTTCTCCTTCGGCTTCGTAAAGTCATCAGCTCGGGGTGGAGGCGGGCAGGGACAGTCCACTGCTGGCACGCAGGGGCAACACCTAGGCTCATCTACAAACTTTAAGTCGAGTCTCTTCAACTTGGGATTTTCATCGGGGATCTGAGGTTCTACGCATTTGCAGTCTCCAACTTTTAACATGGGCAGCTTTTTGCAAGGTAAAGGTACAGAATCGTCGGCACGCGGAGGGCAAGGTTCGGGCTTCACGCAATCCTCGTACTTTGGAATTATGCACTTCGGGGGCTTTAGGCGTACCTTCGATGGGAGGAAACACTTCTTCTTTTTATCTGGGGCCTTGCAAGGCTTGGGTTCCAGCTGTCTAATTTGCCCATAAGATTTCGCGTAACTATGACTTGGATTTATACTTACTCCCTTCGTATACAATGATACTAAGTTCTGCGTCATTGAATTTTTAGTAAGGCTCTTCGACGTATAGACACTGCTTTTGGTTCCTTTTGGTACGTTTTCGGCGAACTGTGACTGATCGGTGTTCGACCGTACGTGTTCCATGCTTAGAGTTCTGCGTTGGGGAACGTTGCTTCTGATCATCTCTTGCTTCTTGACAGCTTTCGGTTTATCGTCTGCAGTTTTAACATTCGTCATGCTGAAGGAACGTGGTAGGGATAGAGACACCTTACGCTGAGGCTGTTGCTGAGTGTCAGCGACGTCATCGACATTTTCCATTACAGTTCCGGTGGGGTAAGTGACTAGAGTTTTTTTAGGCATACTTTTTACGTGGTCCGAGTATGAGGGCCAGGGAGATTGTACCTGCATGTAGTTAGTGATGTTTCTCTTGGACCTTATATTCATATCTCCGAAGGAGGACGAGGCGAACATGTTGTCTTCGCGTTTTGTCAAAAAGGGAGGAGGTTCTATTGTTATTGAAGATTTCGACCAAGTTGGTTTTTGAGAAGTCGTTTCGCTTTGGCTGGTCGTTAATTCATTATTGTTCAAGGATTTGGACACAGTGTCTCTTAACGTAGGTGGATTACTCTTTACTGATTTATCCACACTTTGTTGTTCCACATAATCTGAAATATCTTCCGTATATCTGTTGCTAGAGGCTCTGTAGGGTCCTGAACTTTTAAATTCGTCTCTTAGTTTGTTTATTGGATTGCTTTTGATATCCGCCGACTTTTTCACAACTTCTACAGTTTTCACAGTATTTTCTTGCGGCGTATCGACATCTGCGACATTTTGCAAATAATTTGGATTGCTTTGACATACGCCATTCTTGTGACACATCAACAAGGGCAAGTAAATATTATCATTGGAACCAAACGGTCTGAGATTGCTGGGCTGTAAGTAATCAGTGAGGTCTACGTCTTTTGCGACGTAGTCGAACACGTTGAGTACCAGCTCACTTTTGCCCCTTCTTGGCCTGGCAACCTCCAGTTCGTACCTTTCCGAATTATCGAGGCAGCTCATTTCGTGGTAGTTGGCCTTCATATCCACCTTTTCCTGTTGCGTTTTCTTCGTGGAGTACTTTTCTGAATTTACGGAACTGGTGCGTTGGTTACTTGCTTTGGAAACCTTATTAGAATTTTGACGGAATGATGATTTGCTCCGAATCGGTTGTAAACCTGAACAATAATAAGAGTAACGATAAACTTTGAAATTTTTACTTTAAATTAAGAATGAAACGTGGTCTGTGAATGATAATTTTAGACTTACTTGGACATTTTGATAGTTTCGACTTCGTCCATCCTTCACACAAAGACTCTTTATCCAGAAAATGGTTTCTTTTAGTCGAACGGGAGGGAAACGAATAGGATCTCTTATGCTGTGGCCTGGATTGGTCAATGCTCCTCCCTCCTCTACGGAATTCCTTCTTGGTAGAAGTAGAGGGACGGAACATAAGCATTTGATTGCATGACGATGATATTGAGAATTCCTGAAACACCATTGAACGATTAAAAAGAAGAAGTGTTCGTTATTTATAGTTTCCAAGATCCAAAATTGAATTCTAACGCTTAAAGTTTCCTTAGGGAGAAAACGATTTGCAAAAAACATTTTGGAATGATGAATGGTACGTCAAATTGTTTTATTAATAAAGCAATATAGTAATATAATGTTATTATACCCAATGTACGTACAAAATCATTTAATGTCAAGTCTTAATTCAAATTATTATGGTTTAGTCTTTAGTTTAAAAGCTCAATTATTTTTTTGTACACCTTATAGCTTGAACCAAGACATAAAGCATTCATCCATCAATTTTGGTATTGATTAGACCTAGATTTAAATGTAGTTGCAAGATTTATTCTTTTTCTATGCAAACAAACATATTTAAGTTGATGAGGATTAAATAAGTTTCGATGCTAGAATCTAAAGGGCAATATTTGCTGTCACTTTGACGTTTCTTTTTAAATATTTTCTGATATATCTGTATCTACCAAGTGGTACTAGGAAAGCGTAACGCACAAAATATGGTGGGAATTGCACTTACCTTTTTGCTAGTAAAACCAGATAATTTCAAAAAAATATAACGTAGCATGATACAGAAATTTGGTGCAGATTTCAAGTTGTAAACAAGTGATTTCTACCTCATTGTCAAAACTCGTTGCTTGGCAAGGATTAGACGATTATTTCTAACGATCTGCGGAGATCGTTGTGTTCACCGTTGACAGCTAAATGTCAAAGTGATAATTTTAGAGCAAAATAACAAATCGGTTGTGACTTAAAATTACTGTTTCTTGACATTTATTTAAATCTATAACTAAAACCCGCTCATCAAGGGCTCACTTAGGACGCTAAGCTAACGTATGTAGAAACCAAAGTACAAAAAGTTAAACTCAACATCTTACCTTGTACTGTTAATTTATAATATCCAACATTATTCATATTTAGTTTATCAGTTTCACATAACTATTCACTTGTAGTACTGGAATAAAATTGAATAACCAGCAGCTGCTGTAAATGTTTGTCGCTAATAATCCATTTCAATTTCGAAAACGTGTGTTCAACATCCACAAAGGTCACATTTTGGGGCATATTTAAAGTATATATAATATTTTATGGATGGCACATTTAGGATGGGTTCAGAAAAATCTACTATTTTACCATCAAAAAGATCTACTATATGGCAGAAAATCAAGAATACCTGGATTTTTCTGCAATACGGTATCAATTTTTTCTTCACACGTTCAGCACTAGGTTCTTATAACTTGAAAATAAAAAACATTTTTTACTGCGTTATTTATTGAATATCCTAATGCTGTGACACTTGCTTCAAGATGGCGAATAATTGAAGATATCCGTGCTAAATCTTCGTGAATTCTAGGATCGTTAAATAGCCGTTGAGCATATAAAATAAAATAGTATCACTTGCGTGTAGTCGCTTTTTATGGCGTCAAAATTAGCTTAGTAATATGATGTTGTTTCTAACTACGTATCCCAACGGACGGGCTTTATCTATAACTGTAACTGCTGTGCACTAAAGGTAGCGAACATTATTGCTTCACAGAGAAAGTAACGTGACGGTCTGGTTATTGTTCTGGAATTTGGTATTGTGGAGAGGGTAGCAGAGAGGCTACAGCACTTAGGTCCCATTGGGTCCCTTTTATTTCCGCTCATTAGGAGATCAACACACCTGAGCCGTCAGCCAACCTAATAAAGAGAAAAATGTGGTAACGTTGCTCAGGGGATCTTTCTAAATTTGCTGTAGGTCATAGAGGGCCATCGTTCTCTCAACACGGATGATCTTATTGACGAAATGGCAGTGCACTTACGGAGTGCATGGAGTACTGTTTCGTCTTCCTGTTCGCAACCCCTACAAAGAGGCGTTTCACATTTCATCATGTAATAAAGATGCTTCCTCAGCCAACATTGTTCACTTTGACTACCTGTTACCAGGCGAAAGTTTGTCCTAGACATAGCCAGGTATTTTTGGCTGTATCCTTGCAGGAGTACTCTAGCAATTCCTTAGCAAATTGATAAATCTTTGATAATTTCAACAAATGTTAACAACGAAGGCATACTGGAGGGACCAGGCTCAACCATATTTAGAACCGATGCACTCCTAACTAGCTTGTCAGC
The DNA here is from genome assembly GCA_037114965.1 of Monochamus alternatus. Classification (NCBI taxonomy): domain Eukaryota; kingdom Metazoa; phylum Arthropoda; class Insecta; order Coleoptera; family Cerambycidae; genus Monochamus; species Monochamus alternatus. Next base: position 2,201,743 of record CM073426.1, on the reverse strand, counting down.
TACTTTATTGCCATTGCACCGGTCGTGTCCCTTTACCCAGTGTACAGGTACGCTTCTGTTGGTTGAGGCCACTACCAGTGCCTGGTGGCTTTCCCATGCTGATCTAGTTGCTATTTTATGATTACGTAAGACCAGTAGTGATTGTCTGTGCAGGTTCTAATGGTTTTGCCCGCTATATGCCTACGGGCAATTTGGAAGCTATGGTTATACCTGCTAATTCCGTTCGGACCACGGTAGCATGCCTATCCATTGGCCAGCAATATGGAATATATAACGATCTGGAATAGATCCCACATCCTGCACCTTCCTTCATTGTTGTTCCGTCTGTGAAAATGTTGATTACATATTTACTGGCGGTCTCCTCATTCCTGATAAATACCGTGTAGGGTCTATCAAGAGAGAGGGGAGAAATGCTGTCAGTGCCTGCCTGCAAAAGGCGCATTTTTATGAAGACCTCATTCCACAGGCGACTCCTAACTTCTCCACATCCTACATCAGATATAATACCAGTACATTTGAAGTGAAACGTAGTTGTCGTAGCCACTTCTTTTATATAAATATCCAAAGGTGGCAGACAGCATCACCTTCATTGCCATAGTAGGGGTCGTACGCATAGATCCAGTTATGCTTAGACAGGCAATTTGTACGTGCGTGAGCTTTTGTTTAGCTGTCGTCTGTTGGCTATTGTTATAAATAAATGTAAATGGCAACGTTTTGTTGGTAGGTCCTCTGTGGACCAAATTAAGGACATTCTCCGACACTTATTCACCGCTATATGAATGTAATGAGTATTTATTCAGCGGCGCTATCTGGTATCGGTTTCGCCCCTGGCCACGCTGGTAAATTCATTGAGACAGCCGGCGCAACGTTGGAGAGCCGAGCAAACAGCCTGTGACAACATATCACTTCTCCGTTTGTGCTCCCATTACTATTAATTAATCAAGCTTCATTTGAGGAACGCTTCACCGCTACGTCCTACTTCGATTGATAGTCTAGGAGCAATGGGGCGAAAACCAGTGATAATTTAGTTAAGGGCGCCGTATTTCTCGCCGTAGAATGATCAAATTTGTGGTGATTTTTAGGTACAGAAATCTCGAAAAATTAAACACGTAGAGCAAAAGTAATATCGAAAATAACAATATTGATTTTCTATTTATACACTTTTACTATTTAAATTCGCCTCGAATAATAAAATAAATTTTAAAATGCGTTTGTATGACACATATTATTTTGCTATTCTAACCTCACATTTTAACAAGTGCAAAGTTTAAAAATTTGTTGGCTAGACCGCTTTCAGACGTTATACAGGGCGTTTTTAAATGAAGTAGCAAAAATAACACCACATATTCCTTAGGTGAAAATAAATCGATTTAACCTAACATACCGATATCCCGAGTCGCACAATAAAAAGATACAGGGTGTCAAAGTTAAAATTTTATTCAAATATTTATATATACTTTGTAAATAGTGGGTTTTTTCGGGCGAGAAATTCAAATTTGTTTCTAATTTTGAAGTCACTAGTAGAGGGCGCCATTTGTGGCACATCAAGTGTCTTTTAAATGGGAGAACTTTTTTTGCATCAACAATCGATTCTCCTACCTGTTTTATTTGAAAAAGGTATACCTTGCTGCAGTCGGTAGGAGTTATCATTTTTGAAATAATCCTAGTGGAAATGTTCAGTGCCCCGAGTAAAAACTGGTTTCACGTAATTAATAATAATTGCCCTCAATTTTTAAATATTTTGATTATTTTCTTTGGGGAAAATCGAACAATTTTCATTTTTCCTCGCCAATTGAATGTCGAGAAGATTTCTGGAATCGTATTACTCTCGATAAACAAAGAAATACATCATCTTTTTATAAAGCTTTAAAATCTTTAAATATTCAATTAAATAATAATAATTCAAAAATTCCAAGCAATTTATGTGATCCAAATAAGATTAATAATTTTTTTATTTCAATATTTCAAAATAGTGATGTTAATTGTTTTGAAAATATCAAATTTTATCAAGATCATAAATTCCATGACCATACTTTTGCTTTTCGATATGTCGATGTGTCAACTATAAAAAATATTATATCTCAAATTAAATCTAATGCTCGAGGTCATGATGGTCTTACTCTCCAGATGATAAAGTTGTGCTTGGCGGCTATTGCTATTTATATTACCCATATTGTCAATATTTGTTTGGAAAGAGGTTGTTTTCCAGACATTTGGAAGGCCGCTTTAGTAATACCCCGTCCAAAAACATCCATTCCAAAATCTTTCAACGAACTACGTCCTATAAGTTTGTTGACGATTCTCTCAAAAATTTTAGAAAAAACAGTATACATACAAATAAATAATTTTGTGGTGAATTGTAATTTACTTCCACCAGAGCAGTCAGCATTTAGAAAGGGGCATAGTACAATATCTGCTTTACTAAATGTCAGTGACAATATTTTCCGTGCTTATGATAGAGGATTAGTTTCAGCTTTAGTACTTTTGGACTTTACTAAAGCCTTCGATACCATTAATCATAAATTAATCGTTGCTAAATATAAATATTTGGGTTTTGATCATACTTCTACTCAATTTATAAAAAATTATTTACATAACAGATATCAGCAAGTGGTAGTAAATAACAGTATTTCTTCAAACCAACGTATTTTATCGGGTGTACCCCAAGGATCTGTACTGGGACCTTTTTTGTTTTTAATATACACGGCAGATCTAACGAGGGCTGTTGCTAATTGTAATGTTCAAATGTTTGCCGACGACACGCAGCTTAATTATCACTTTAATGTAGGAAATTTTGCAGACGATATCAATAATGACCAAGCTACAGACGATATCAATAATGACCTAGTAAACATCAATACGTATGCTAAAAATCATAATTTACATTTAAATTCTGATAAATCAAAAATTCTATTATTTTGTCCCAAGAGTAAAAGAGAATCGTTGAAGGTGAATATGAATATAAATTTAGAAGGCCAAAGCATACCTATTGTTAATAGTGCCAAAAATTTGGGTTTATTCTTTGACGAAAATTTAAGATTTGTTAATCATTCCACTTATGTTTTAAAACAATGCTATATCAGACTGAAGTTATTATATGCAAATAGAAACTTACTAAATTTTAAAACTAGAAAGAAACTTTGTGAGAATTTTATACTTTCACGTTTGACTTATGGCGATATAGTATACTATCCTTGTCTGGACTCTGTAACTCGCACTAGATTACAAAAATTACAGTATAGCTGCTGTAGATTAATTAACAATTTGAGAAAATACGACCATATTTCTATTCCCTTTAAAAATTTAAATTGGTTAAATGTTATTAATCTATTCAAATATCATTTCATTACTTTTCTGTGTCGCTTAATATACACAATGTCTCCAGGATATTTAAAAGAAAAAATTATATTTCGGGAATCAGTTCACAATTTAGCTTTACGGAATCGTTCGACAATCACTATACCTCATCATAGGTCAGCCATGTTCCACAGATCATTTACATATAATTCTGCAAAATTGTACAATTCACTTAATACTGATTTAAGAATTAGTCAAAACAAATCTTTTAAAGTAAAACTTAAGCAATACTTTATGTGCTCGCAATGATGTTTTACATTTGCATTTCTGTTTCTTATTTTATTTTTCTTATGTATCTGTTTATTATATGTTATTTAGGTTAGGTTAGGTTAAGCTTAGACTAATTACGTAGGTTAAAAAGGGTTAAGTGTAAAATGGCTTTTAGCTAAACTTCGCCCTTTGTAAATTGTAATTTAATTATAATTTGCAATAAAGTCGTTTATTATTATTATTATTATTACTAATAAATGTAACTTTATAAGAAACGATCATTATTTATTAGACACGCAAACCCGGTGAACTTCGTTCCCCCTAATAGTTAATGAAAGAGCAGATTTTAAAATTAATACAAAATTATTAAGTTCATTTTTTTATTATATTAGTATAATAAAATATATGGGAATTGGTGGGTTGCACTCTTCAGTGAAGCACCCTGTGTCCCGACTTTGTGGTCATCATTTGGCATGCGCTCCAAAGCAGTCTTGAACTGCCTGACCAATGCATGATGTTCATGAAGTAGTTGCTGCAGATCTTGAAGAATTGCTCTTTTCATTGTTGTGTTGATCTCTTGACGTCGATCAAGTTGTTCCTCCATATTGCCCATGAAGTATATTTGTAAAAGTGTATGCTGTGCATCTTCGAGAGGTTGCAATGATCCAATCCGATGGTGAATCTGTCTTTGTATCTAAAAAATCAAAAGCAAAGTCATTACTTTCTTGAATGTCGGACTATATACAGGTTCTTCGATAATGTCTGCCCCAAATGAAGTCATTTGGAAACAAACCATTGTAGTTCGGAGTATTCCCTAGAAAATGTCGTGATTCTGATGTTTCGCCATGAAGCAGTGAAAGCAATGGCTCAGGTGGAGGAATCAATACTGGTAATTTTACTTTGCTACTAAGGCAGCACAATCCTGGCGTGTCTCCCGAATACTTTCGAGCCGTTTCACGGGCTGCCTCACTTTTCTTTTGTGATTGAGAAGCACCAAGTCTGGCCATCTTTGTCGGGAAAGATTGGATCTTCTCGATCCCGGCATTGTTAATAGTAATATCACAAAATTATTATTTTTAATTCATGCATAAAACAAACACATTACCGATCAACTCTGCGATATTTTTAAAACAAACCATAGACAACATTACGTGGCGTGAGCTGTCAGAATGAATGAGAGCTGTCAGTTGCGTTTTGTTATAACATATCCCTTTTTTTATTGATTAATATAATATTTTAATACTTATTATCCTATTCCCGACGAAGACAAATCCAAAAACACAAAAATTATAAAAATTGATCCAGCCGTTCTTGAGTTATAAACGGTGTAACTAACACGACTTTGTTTTATATACAGGCTGTATCACATAAGAGGGCCACTCCCATGTAACTCGCTTAATATGCGAGACACGTCAAAAATCTTTGCATTTTTGGAGGCCTTTATGCTCGTAAAAACAAATTTGAGATCCATGGCCAACTTTATGAGTAATAACAAAAAAACCTGTAAAGTGCCCAAACTTTAAGGCTGTCTAACTTTTTTATTTTAAGAAATAGAGAAAACTTATTAGTAATAAATTTTTATTGCAAAATTGATACCTTCCACCTGATATAAACAGATTTTTGAAATATCGTATGTGGTTCGCTGCGCCCTCTAGGTGGATAAAATTTTTTTTTATTGAAGCATTGTTTTTCGTTCTTCATGCAATATACTACATGTTGCCCCTTTCGTATTTATTACATTTTTTTCAATTTTAGTTAAAAAAAATGTACCTAAATATTTTCGTGTTGCTCAAGATAATGTAGAACCTGTTTTAAAGACGCCAAATGCAAAAAAATAATAAACAGAATGTATTTTTTATGCAAAATGTAGATTTTCTTAAAATATTATTAAGTACATTCTGTTTATTATTTTTTGCAGTTGGCGTTTTTTAAAACAGGTTCTACATTATCTTGAGCAACACGAAAATATTTAGATACATTTTTTGTAACTAAAATTGAAAAAAATGTAATAAATACAAAAGATAAGGGCTACATGTAGTATATTGCATGAAATACGAAAAACAGGCAATTTTTTGTGGCCATAGCCTGCTTCAATAAAAAAATTTTATCCGCCTAGAGGGCACAGCGAACCACATACGGTATTTCAAAAATCTGTTTATATCAGGTGGAAAGTATCTCTTAAAATAAAAAAGTTAGACAGCCTTAAAGTTTGGGCACTTTACAGGTTTTTTTGTTATTACTCATAAAGTTGGCCTTTGTTTTTACGAACATAAAGGCCTCCAAAAATGCAACAAAAAACAATTAAAGGTTTTTGACGTGTCTCGCATATTAAGCGAGATACATGGGAGTGGCTCCCTTATGTGATACAGTCTGTATATAGATAGTAAGTTTTAATTCTTGGCGAGAAGTAAATTTATGTTTCAGGAGAAAATGTTGTTTATTTTGGTGTCCTAAAAATTGTTTTAAATTAAGTTCTGCACAGGATCTTATCATTCTTTTTAAATTCGATCAATGGAAAAAAAAATTTGGTATAATTTTAGAGGTGACTCATCCTCAATAAACACCTTGTAGTGTTTCAATTTATTTGAACTCATAGTCAAAGAAAACTAATAATAAACCTAACTCATGTACCAAATTTGATTATTCCAAGCTAAAGTAATTCAGATACATTAAACTTTTCTCGAAATATTTGGTCCCACTTTGAACACCAGCTTGTGCAAGCAACTTTGTATATAAGTATGTTTGGTTAAATGGCAATATTTTGGGACCTACCACATGCACCTGCTCTGTACCAATTATTATGCGGAAGACGCTGTCTAATGATTAACACTGTACCTGTTTTAAACATTACTGTGTTTTAACCTGTTCAAAATAACAATACTGCAACCCAATATACAAAACGAAATTAAATCATATCCTTCCTCCGTCTTTTTCTTGCATTTTCGCGTACGATCACAGCACATTTTATATAATTAAGTAAAGAAACATCCCAGACACCGTTCTATCACCCCCTTAATTCACTGGCCGATACTAACTGGTAAGTGCAGTGAGAAATAAGAACTCTCCGGATGATTACACGAGAAAACCGGACTTCCGCGTACCACGGACGACGTCTGTCATTTCCATAGGCCACTTGATATCTAACGAACCCTTCGCTGAATATTTATACCCCCTTAACGGCGGCGCGCAAATGGAAATATCTTATATAGTTCTCTTTTCATCTTTCCTACTGTCTTTTCCGATTTAATGAACTCCGATGGTCGACTCCGCTCTTTGTTTCATCGAGACGCGAGTTTCAAAGAGCTTTTTACGCGGCGAGGCGAAACTGACTCGAACAGCCCTAAATTATTCATGTATGTTAATGGTCACGGCGTAAAGAATTAAACGTGTCGTCTCACTTTCTACAGAACTGTCCTATATGGTAATGGCGAAATTGCATGGTTTTTACAAATACGTGCAGAAGAACGAATGTATTATTAAAAAGCCTAAAAACGGACGAAACGGTCGTTGCCACAGCGTAGACCTGTGACGTCAGACGCTGTTCGTACGTGTATACCTAAGGCCCAGCGCAAAATGAGACGCAGCTTGGTGAGGAAACGCAGCGTGAGTCACTGCGGGAGAAAACTACTAGCGCGGGTACCGCGCAAATACGATTGCAGTTTTCACTTCCCAGGCAGGCCACATTACTGAAAAATGACAACTACTGCACTCAGTGATTCTCAATTAAGTTCTGAATCAGAAGACGAGTTTGAATCCGAAATGGCATCATGTATCACCCAGATGCGTAGTAATAAAAATCCGTGAGAAGTTTGTACTTGAAAAAAAAAACAAAAACTCATGGAGAATTTTCCTTAACTAAAGAATTTGGTGACGATTTTGTTCTCTTGTAGTCTACATGGCTTGTATCGTACAAAACTTGTCGAATTCGCACGGCCTCGATTCATTTTTCTTCCATGTTTTCAAACACGCACGGTGATTTCTAAAAACTGCGTTCCGCAGGATCACGTTGAGCCAAAACTGCGTCATCACGCTGCGAAGAAATACGCGCAATAACTATAGTCAGTGGTCGAAATTGTGGACAGGGACTAATCGTTAGCTTGTAGACAAGCGCGACAGGCGAAGCGTGTAGGGAGCAACATTTCATAGGCGTACTAAATTTGAATGCGATCAGATATAAAAAATATACAAAAATAATATCCATTATTTTTAGAGTAGAAACAGTAATATAATGGTTTTTATGAATTTCGAGGCGTTAGATAATAAAAATAATATGAATATTTCAAAATTTTAAGTTTTTATCTTGTATATCGGTGTACCTAAGTTAATTTAGAAACTTTATCAAGACAAATTAAGAAGATTCTTACCAATATTATAAATATATCCTGTAAAACGATGCCCTCTTGGGCATCGATGACCCACCACCACCCAGCTCGTGGCTCCACAAGATGTTGACTATTTATACACACAGTATGCGCCAAAAGTATGGAATAAATTCAATAAAAACGAAACAATTATTTTTTGGGAAAAATCCTCGAATAGGTCGATTTTTAATTTAAAAAATACATATTTTAGCGTAAAATGCGATTTTCAAATGTCATTTGTTTTCGAGTAATGACGTCATCGATTTTTTTTTAAATGGTAACACCATATTTTTTTCCTTGATTCTGAAAGATCGTTTAATTCTCTATCAGACAGTACTAAAATGTTGCCCTCTTACATGAGAAAGTTTTCGAGTAAATGACCATTGAATGTTAGAAAACGTAAATTTTATCCATAAAAAAGTAACAATTCTGAGGTATGTAAAATAAAATACAATTGATTAAATTTTATACTTAAATTAAATGTTCGAATTGCCATCCACCAACTTGCACATTATGAATGATTTCTGGGGTAACTGCGTATTTCGTCCCGAATGCGATTTTGAAGTTCTTCTACATTACGTGGTTTATTAATGTACACTTTTGACTTCAAGTATCCCCATAAAAAATAGTCAAGAGATGTAAGATCTGGTGATCTTGCAGGCCATTCTATCGGTCCGAGTCTGCCAATCCACCTCCCAGGAAAACAATTGCCCAAGAAATTTCGTACAGGGCGCGCATAGTGCGGAGGTGCACCGTCTTGCTGAAACCATATGGTATCGTCAGGAACGTCAGGGTCATTATCGTTAGGAAAAATTACTGCAAGGGCTGGAACAAGGTCATTTTCTAGAAACTCTAAATATCTTTGTCCTGTAAGGGTTCCTTCAAAGAAGAAAGGCCCTACTATTCTGTCGTCAACTATTCCAGCCCACACATTTAATTTCTGAGGGTGTTGAGTATGTGCCTCTGCCATCCAATGAGGATTTTCCCGACTCCAATATTTACAACATTGCCAGTTTCTCTAAATTTAGACTCTACCTTACTGACTGTTGATTGGCTGATAGGGCGATCTGGATATTTTTCATTAAATAAATCGCAAACTTCCTGCTGAGTTCTAGTCATATTCCCGCATCCGATAAGAATTAAAATTTCAATTCTTTGAGTAACAGTTAAATGTGCCATAATACTTTAAATTGAATAATAATTTCTATGTCGCTTACAATACTTATTAGAAAGTCGGTGTGACAATGACACTTTGCAAAGATTTTCACCTAGGTTATCCATAAAAGAACTATGGAATTCGAAAAACTAAACTTGATAACGTTTTTGCTTTATTTTAATTGATTTACGTTTTCTAACATTCAATCGTCATTTACTCGAAAACTTTCCTATGTAAGAGGGCAAAATTTTAGTACTGTCTGATAGAGAATTAAACGATCTTTCAGAATCAAGGAAAAAAAATATGGTGTTGCCATTTAAAAAAAATCGATGACGTCATTACTCGAAAACAAATGACATTTGAAAATCGCATTTTACGCTAAAATATGTATTTTTTAAATTAAAAATCGACGTGTTCGAGGATTTTTTCCAAAAAATAATTGTTTCGTTTTTATTGAATTTGTTCCACACTTTTGGCTCATACTGTATAGGTAATTGTTTTACACGAATATTATCATTATCACTAAATTAATACGCATTACGTCAGAATCATAATAAACTTCACTATCACTGTATGTTCACTTTTTATTAAAATAACCAGACGTTCACTTTGGTGTCACATCCACTTCACTATAACATGACACTTTTATTTCATTATCACACTTTCACATCACTGCCACATATTCACTTCACTATCACAATTTAATTTTCACTGTAACACTTTTGCCTTAATGCCACTATGTAACAAAGTTTTCACGTCATTGTATATAATTATCACTATCAGTAGAGATGTTGCTATCACTATCACTTGAATCATCTTCCCCTAAATAAATAATGAGTAGGTCTATCAAAACATCTACTATTCTACTTCCCAATTTCATCTTTTTCAACGAGCATACTTTTACGATTTCGTTTAAAAAATCGAAAAGTCATGTCATGCATTGTTTGAGAACTTTGTCAGATAATTGAGGCATGCCCTCATCTTCAGCTATCGTAGCTTGAATGTTTTTTATCATCGGTATTTCATTTCTGAAGAAGAATCCATGAATTTTCCTGCGAATGGCTAAGAGATTGGTAAATGCGGACAGAACCGGAGTTCAAAGAAATACATAGTCACTTATAAATCTATACATTCTCAGTTGAGACAGTACTGAATTAATCGATCTTATGGAGTTCGATGCTGATTCTTTTGTTGGCGGTGGTGTCTAAACCTTTCTTATAGAATACATTTTTTCGTTTAGACCAACAGTTCCGGAAATATAAGAAGTTCTACTAGAATTCCTTAGGTATGCAATTTTTACATTACTTATTAAAACAATGTCATTTTTTCGTAAGTTCCAAATTGAACAAAATTCTCTGCAAATTAAATACGTATTTTCCGTATTAAAATAATAAAGAACATAAAACACTGAAATAAATGTAGTCATTATATTTATTTTATATAAAAATTTACCTGGTCTCAAATCTTTGTTCTTCTAATTTTAAAGAGGGCAATGTAATAAATATATTAAACACAATCATAATATGTACAATAAAAATGTTTTTCTCATTATGGAAAATATAGATATTTTTAACTCATCAAATGAATGCGCTGTCCTATTTCTGAAAACATCTTCTTCATCACAAGTATGCACGCGGCGCACAAAGTTAATTTCTTGAAAAATGTGACGCCGTAAACTGTTTATAAAAAGCTTTTTTATAGTTTTGCCTACATTTACTCGGTATAACTACATATCAATAGTAAATAATTAATATAAGTTTGTAATGCACAAAATTGCTGGGCAGACTTTGGAACTTTTTTTTCGAAAAGACGTTAAGTTATTAAAAATTGGTGTGTACCGCGAGAAGTACTGTAGTTTTTTTATATAAGCTGTAAAAAAACTACGAACATAAGTAAAATCGTTGATTTACAAGCGCGAAGTAACGAAAAAAGTAATAATTGTCAAATAATGTCCCAAGCATCGATAATTTGATTTTATTTTTATCAAATGCGGCCCTGCTAAAAAAAATTGTAGTCCATTTTGGATACTAAAACGTCCTTCTACAAGATGGTTATATTTAAAAACAAAACGGCATAATTGTTAGCCGATTTTACTCCACTAAATCTAAATATTCTAAATACGTCCACCGTAAAGTCATTTTAGTGGGAGAGCGATAATCTCCGCCTACCCGACCCTGGAGCGCTATCCGAGGAGTGTACAGAGAACGGACTCTTAAGAACATTTTTGTGTTAGTCTACGCGACCTGTAACCAAGATCGATTTTCTATTGTTTCCTCTCTGGCTTTCTGTATCTGTCGCTTCCTGTGGGGGGATAACATAAAACGAAAACATTAGAGCGGCGGGTCTATCGCGCACTTCAACTTTTTCTGCCGTTCTTCCAGTCGGCCAAGTTTTATCTGAAAATTTTCCGCGCGGCTTACCTCGGCCCTAGGAATTCCGAGGATTTCACCGATCTCTTTGCCTAATGGGGGCTAAACGTTCAACCGAATGGGAAGCGGGGGCCAAAACACACATCTACATACGAATAAGAAATGAAATAAGAATGAACATAATACAGGGTGTAAATTTATGTCAGGGTTGTACACTTTCACCAAATGGGAAAGCTGCATGAATTTTATATGGGTTTGGAATGTATTGCAGATTAATCTTTCGTGACATTTGTGGGTTATAGAGGCATAGTGTAAATACTGCGTAGGTAATGCTACAATTATTAGTAGTGATGTGGTAAACTCGTAAGTTTAATACCGTAGTATTGTTAAATGTAACTAATTCTTTTGTTTACAATGTAGATCTGCTCGTGACAATTACGGCGACAATGCTGTTGGGTAAGTACCAGATATATGGTACTTACCCAACAGTTTGAGGAATTTATAATATTATGGCACCTGATTTTATAATAATAATAATAATAATAATAATAATAATAATAATAATAATAATAATAATTTTATTTATCCTACTTTTGTTTACAAACATATAAAAGGTACACATATACAAACAAATATAAAACTATATAACAGTTTATGTATACTCTTAAAAGAAGAAATAAAAACTATCGTAGGTAAATTAAAGTTATTCGAGAATATGTATATCTCATCTTAAATGGGTACCTATATATACTCCCATTAATTTGACTTCTTTTTTGGTAAGATGGTAAATGATGAAGCTTCGGCATTTATCTTTATACAATTAAAGGATGGTAAATTGACCTTAGTGCAACTGAAAGGCAAGTAGTTTGTTTCCTCAAAGTTAATCGTTAAGAGTTTGTAACCAAACCAGTTCTTTACAAAAACCAAATCAGCTTCAACTATTTCTTTCAGTTGGTCCCATGGCTCAGATTTATAGAATATGGCAGTGTCATCTGCAAGTCATTTATATATAAAGAAAAGAGTATGGGATCCAAAACACTACCTTGTGGAACTCCATAATCCACCAACATGGAACCACTCAGCACATCATTCACTCTTACGCACTGATAGCTATTAGATATGTAACTTTCAAATAATTTTAGACAATTGTTTCTAATTCTACTGTCCTCTAGTGGTTGTAAGAGTAAACGATGGCTAACCGTGTCAAATGCCTTCGAAAGATCTAGGAAACCACACAAGGCAGGTTCACTTTCATCTAAAGCAGAGTAGAATTTTGAATTGAGAGATAGAAGTGCATCTTGCGTTGAAGTTTTTTGTTTGAAACCGAATTGATTAGCAGAGAGCAGGTTAAATTTAGTGATAAATGAGATAAGTCCTTCTTTTATTATTTTGCATTAAACTAATCGTCTTAATTTGAAAAATAAAAATGATATTTAGTATTTATTATTATTTTTTAATTAAGGCAGATTGTTAGACATGTGCCTAGAGTATCCCAATCAATAGTGTGGTGCACTTGCTATACGAAGCTCAGTTATACCCGTATCATATCCAGCGCGTTCAAGCACTGTTACCAGCGGAAAATTCATTAAGTCAGGTTTTGCGAGTGGTTGTTGCCGCAAAGTGCTGAAAATCCCCAATTGATGTACTAGTTATAGTTGAAGTTTTATGTGCTGGCAATGGAATACAAAACATTCACAATATATACGTTTGCATATATACAGGGTGTTCCTAAATAAGTGTCGCAACGGAAAAAAGAAAAACTTTTTTCCTCTTCCATTTTTCTCTCCGGGCTTTCGTTTTCGAGGTACACGGTGTCAAAACTTTCAATTGTCAATTTTTTTTTTAGTTTTTTTCCAATAACTTAGGAACCGTTTGAACTACAGGACTGAGCCTTTGTAAACACATTACCACTATTAATAGCTACTTTTTCGCACCCTTCTCGAATTCATTGGGCATGCCAGTGGTGGAGATTTTAAGGTATCGGAAGGGTTTTCCCTCCCATAACTTTTATGCTACTGGAAAAATTGGCTTTAACAGCAAATGAATTTTATACAAAAATAGTTCTCTTGGTTCATTGTTCAACCGTTTTCAATAAAAATGACTTTCTATGAACAAACACAAACATTTTGCTAACGTTTCAAAAATCCTTTGTAATTCAAAAAATAGGTAGTAATAATTAACAAATTTAACGAGATTTGACAACGGATAGGATTTTAACTTTTGTCAATTTGGCGAGTAAAATTTACAAAAACTATTCAAAATTACGTTCGCGGACTTCAATGCACGCACTACACCTTCAAATCATGTTTCTATGAACCTTGTTCATAATTTGATAGGTATTTCTAATTTGTTCCGCTGTGTCTTCAACCCTAGCGGTCAATTCTTTGACCGTATTGACAGGGGTTTGATAGACAACGCTCCTCATGTAACCCCATAAAAATTAATCAAGTGGGAATAAATCCGGCGACCGGGCGGGCCAGGGCACCGGACCACCTCTTTCTGTCCATTGTTCTCTGAATGTTCTGTTGAGGTACAACTGCAAAATGCGGGGGTGCTCCGTCATGTTGAAACCACATACGTTGTCGAATATTTAAATGTTTCTTTTTTCAAGAGAAACTTACAGTTTTCCGTTGCGACATTTATTTAGGAACACCCTGTATATATTAAATAGTTTTCAAAATGTGTATATTATTTTTTGGATTACCATATTTGTACATATATGTTGAACATTCCCAAATTTCTTTCCGGAAAAGTTCTGCATCAGTATTATAATATACTTTTATTTTTTGCTCAGGACTCCCCTTGACCGTAGTAGTGAATGCATGCATTTGTTGCCAAGCTATTGCAACGATTATCATTATAGACGTGTACGCTACACCAGCGTTCTCTATCGGTGACTTACCAACACAGATAAGTTCGACTCTCTAATTTATTGTTACATCTATGTAAATCATCATTTCTTCCTGACGTAGCTTCGCGAATTGTGGAACTACAGTCTGATATACAATATACATATTATTTTATATAGAGAAATGACGGAGAATTACAAAATCATAATTATAATGCAAATCCGGAGAGCAAAAAGGTATATTCGATCTCGAATTTGCATACTATATGCAACGCCAGGCAGAAGCCGAGAAAAATATTGTGAGTTTATATTAATTTTATTTGTCACGACTTTCAGGTTGTTTCTATAATAAATAGATACGTTCCTTTAAAGAAATAATAAAGAATCTGAAAGCAAACAATTCTTATTAAGAGTCCGTCGCGTGTTTGAAATAAACCAATTTTTTACGTTCGACCCATAACATTTATTTAGACAAGGAATAAACATAGCGGTCCAAATAAAAAAAAACAATCGAAAGACAAAGTTGTTTCCTAAGGCTGCTGTGTAATATTTTTTTCAAAATTAGTTTTTAATTATTTACATTTAATGAGTAAACTGTGCAAGAAATCGTCATATTTACAATTTATTTACTTACAAATAAAGGCTTAAATCGAAAATTGGTTACACGAAGGAAGGAAGTCTGTGTTTTAGCTTTGCAACGATACCAAAATTATATCGAATTCATAAAAATTATTGAAAATTCTATGCTAAATGCCGAACGTCTACAACTTCAGAAACGAATATATTTTAAATGCTGCAACACGTGTGTTTCACTCAGTGGGATGGGCTAAGAGATTGGTAAATGCGGGCAGGACCGGAGTTCAAAGAAATACATAGTCACTTATAAATCTATACGTTCTTAGTTGAGACAGTATTGAATTAATCGATCTTATGGAGTTCGATGCTGATTCTTTCGTTGGCGGTGGTATCTAAACCTTTCTTGTAGAATACATTTTATCGTTTAGACCAACAGTTCCGGAACTAAGAAGTTCTACTAGAATTCCTTAGGTATGCAATTTTTACATTGCGTATTAAAACAATGTCATTTTTTCGTAAGTTACAAATTTAACAAAATTCTCCGCAAATTAAATATGTATTTTCCATATTAAAATAATAAAGAATATAAAACACTGAAATAAATGTAGTCACTATATTTATTTTATATAAAAATTCACCTGTTCTCAAATCTTTGTTCTTCTAATCTTAAAGAGGGCAATGTCATAAATATATTAAACACAATCATAATAATATGTACAATAAAAATGTTTGTCTCATTATGGAAAATATAGATATTTTTAACTCGTCGAATGAATGCGCTGTCCTATTTCTGAAAACATCTTCTGCATCACAAGTATGTACACGGCGCACAAAGTTAATTTCTTGAAAAATGTAACGCCGTAAAATGTTTTTAAAAAACTTTTTTATAGTTTTGACTACATATCAATAGTAAATAATTAATATAAGTTTGTAATGCACAAATTTGCTGGGCCAACTTTGGAACTTTTTTTTTCGAAAAGGCGTTAAATTATTAAAAATTGGTGTGTACCGCGAGAAGTACTGTAGCTTTTTTATATAAGCTGTAAAAAACTACGAACATAAGTAAAATCGTTGATTTACAAGCGCGATGTAACGAAAAACGTAATAATTGTCAAATAATGTCCCAAGCATCGATCATTTGATTTTATTTTTATAAAATGCGGCCCTACTAAAAAAAGTTGTACAAGTCCATTTTGGATACTAAAAATGTCCTTCTACAAGATGGTTATATATAGCATAATTGCTAGCCGATTTTACTCGACTAAATCTAAATATTCTAAATACGTCCACCGTAAAGTCATTGTAGTGGGAGAGCGATAATCTCCGCCTCCAGCCGTAACGCCCGTGCACCCGACCCCGGAGCGCTACCCGAGGAGTATACAGAGAACGGACTCTTAAGCAATCTGTAGTTTAAAATTTGATTATTCAAAATGAAAAAAAATGTCTATTGTCATAGTTCGCTCAAGTAAACTCTAATTATGTAATGTTGTGTTATATCCGCAGAAAAAAATCTAGTCTGTATTTAAGTATAACAATATACAGTGTCTTCGAAAAGTAACGAATAAAATTTTGTTTTTTAAAAAGGCACTTTTTGTCATAGACCCACATTTATGACGTCATCGTTGTTCGAGATATGACGTCATCGACAATTTTTTTAAATAGCGACCTCCAATTTTGACCATGCCATTTGAAAGAGCGTGTTATTCTACATACATACATCATGAAAAATTTGCACAGTTTAGCAAAATTTGTCAAATCCTCGAGCCGTAAATAATTAAAACAAGAGTTGCGAAATTCGTGCAAACATCCGTGAATTTCGCGTCCATGAGGACAAGACTTTGGCATTAAGGTGTGGTATTCGCGGAATGTACATCAGGAAAGTGTAAATGGATGATGGTGGGCCATCGCCGTCCAATAGAACGGCATTACAAGTAAAGTAAACTGTTATAATGTGCTAGGTTCACTCGACGTCAACTTATTTTCGATAATTTTGTGTTTTCAACTCTTCTCAAGTAACACGCTTAGATAATCATGCCACCCTCACCTTCCGTACACATCTCCCTGCTTTGAATTAGTCATTCTATATTATTGTCGACCTTGAATAATTGATAATAAAGTATAAAAACTTTAAATTTGAAAATAAATATCATTTTTATTAAAAACTATTCACTGTTTCTACTAAAAATAATGGATGTTATGAAATGTAATTATTTTTATCAGGTCTTGTTCTATAAACACTATAAAACACGAACATCTACACCACTGGTTCCGTTGCGACTAACCAAGTAATTATTACTACGATTTTGTAAGTGGAGCGTCGCTGTCGGTTGGAATATAACCTCTTTGTTTTAATTTTATGCTCTGTACCTCCGCACAAAATTTAATGAAAGCTCGCAACGGAACGAAATTATGAGACGTCCACAGCGATACCTCGTCGCAACGAGAGAATGGATCCAACTGCAGTTAGCGTTCTGTTAACGTATGTAAAAGTAAATTGAAGTAATTAGCCTCATAACATGTTGTTGTGAGTAATTGATCAGTTGGTAATGAGGTAATGACGCAAAAATAATGATTCGGTAGTTTGTCTGTATATGTGCTCCTCTCTACAGTGTATGTTCAACATACACGTATAAACATGCAATGCAATATATATATATATATATATATATATATATATATATATATATATATATATATATATATATATATATATATATACGCATCCTAAAAATTATTTAAAAATGTTGACATGCCCGCCACTGGAATCTGATCTACTGTAATGGAGTAACAATGCGAACTGGTCATGTCACATATCGCAGTGTTTTTACTTTAAAACCAACTTAAAGATATATAGATTTGACCGAAGCGACTTGTTTAATTGATTGAAATTTTGTTACACTAATTTAGAAGAAAAATTGCGGCATTTGATTACTATTAGAAATGTGAAAATTATAAACAAATTACACATACCTTAATACAAACACTGTTCAAAATTTTGTCCCTCGACATGTACACATATTTGGGCACGCCTTATCCAATCTTGCCGTACCAACGCGAATGTTCCTTCTGGTTGCTGTTCTTGTAAACATAAATTATTCGCGGCAGCTGTAATACACTCGCGCAAATCCTCTACGGTTTCCACTTCAGTACGGCATACTTAATTTTTTAAATGGTCCCACAAAAAGAAATCAAGAGGATTAAAATCAGGAGACTACGGCGGCCATGCTACCGGTCCACTCCATCCAATCCACCGTACACTGTGTACTTGGAGATCATCTAGCCGAAAGTGAGGAGGTACCCCAGGTCATTACGAAGAAATTCGAAATATTGTAAACCATCCATATGATTGGGCAATATGAACGGTCCAATTAGGCGATCATCAACAATTCCTGCCCAAAAATTCAGTAAAAAACGGTATTCTCGTTCAATTGCGTGCAGATTTTCTACTTCCCAAACGTGTGTATTGTGAATGTTTTATCTGTAAGCTTCATCTGTAACTACTACATCAGCAGTAAACTGGGAATTATCAGCATTTTGCTGCAACAACCACTCACAAAATCTAACTTGTAATAAATAATCTGCTGGTAACAGTGACTGAAGACGCTGAGTATAACTGAGCTTCGTGTAGTAAGCGCCACACCGTTGATTGGGATACTCTAGGCACCTGTAGCAATCTGCCTTGTACTTATTCGAGAATTTTCGCGAATGACATTCAACACTTATTCTTCAACTACTAAAATACGTTGTGGTCGCCTGGAGCCACCATCTCTCCCACGATTTGTACGTAAATTACCCTATCACGTCCACGTTGCACCACTGCCGTAAAAGTTTCATGATTTGGCGTGTGGCGTTGATTAGACAAAATAAATCATATTGGTGAAAATAGAAAAATACAAAAAACATTTATTGTGAAAGACAATTAATAGTTATTCTCGTACGTCGAAAATGTGTCGAGATTCAAATCGAATATGGCCTAGAATATTTTAGAAAACGCCAAAATAAAGGTATCACAAAAATTATACATTCTAATGCAAACAGGAACATAATTAATAAACTAAAAAGGTAGGTAAGCCTGCGTATCATTACCTCCCTCTTGGTGCTGATTGTTTCGATCAGCTTCCTCCGTTGTCCCCATGGCCTTATTGATAAGGTGTCAATCGATCAATGTGGACAATCTTCATCTTTGCTTGGGGATTTCTCCCAAGGACCAAGACTTTTGCATTCAGTCTATAACTTTAAATTTTCAGTTTTTCTCGTCTCTCTTCATGTACCAACTTTATTCGATGTTTCATATGGCTGAGAAAATCAGCTACATTTTCTTTGTGTTGCAGTCGATTCATAAATAGGTCTATTGGTAAACGTAATTCCGTTTAAAAAATCACTGGCTGTAGATGTATTAGAAATCTCCTGCCAGATGGGTCTGTACATATCTTTAACTTTCCATTGGAAAATTGGATTAAAATTCGGATATTCACTTTGCTCCTTAGCAATAATTTTATTATTCCAATTCTTTGGCAGTGGTTGGAAATTCATCTTCTCTCATTTCTGACCGCTCTTGATCTCGTTCACTTGTCTACTCCAAATGTCTTCTTTGTCTTCAGACACCAATGTAACCTCTACGTTGACTTAGCCTTCAAATACGAGTAAATATAAATATAAATTGAATTGAGGAGCCAAAACCGAGCCGCTTATACAGAGCGAGTCATTAATAATGGTACATAGCTTAAGAGCAGATTATTAATGTCAAAACAAAGTGATCCCAACATGCCTTATTCAATTGTTGCTCCTTTTCATTCCACAGGGTGTTAAAGTTGAAAAAATTCAAAAGTGTAAAATACAAAAAATTAGACATATTTTTACATCGACAGTACAGTATAACTAGCGCCTCTTAGTCAGGGTCTCAACACTCTTTGCAAAAAACATACGACTACAAATTTTCAAAGCAATCGGTCCATACGTTCTTAAAATATATAAAAAAATCGGAAACATGTTTTCAACATTAACATCATGTAGAATGAAAAGGAGCAACAATTGAGTAAGGCATGTTGGGCTCAATCGCTTTATTTTGACGTTAACAATATGCTCCTAAGCTATGTACTATTAGTAATGACTCTGTATATATTTTTAGGATTCTAGAAGTTTCCGAGATCTCGAGAACGTGTCGAGAATCAAATCGATATGGCCTGCAATGTTCTAGAAAGTGTTAAAATAAATGCATCACAAAAATTGTAAATTCTAATGCAATCAGGAACATAATTAACAAACAAAATGGTAGGTGATAAACTGCTGACTTGTAACAATGGAATAGAATATAATCGCACCAGCCTTGATATACGCGATTTATTATTGAACTGTATACGGATGTTTCTTACTAATTAGCTAATATTTGAATATGTAATTTAACCAAGCTTTAACCACTTCCCTAGAGCGAATTTCATTGAAGCTATGATATATTTCAGCATGCGGTTCTAACAACAACATATGCATGCGAGCTGGAATTAAAGCACGGAAGATGGATTGCACTAACACGTTATACACTTACTTCAAATAGTCTGGAGCTGTTTGTTATTGTGAATGTTCTTTAGACAAACCGTTGGCGCAATTTCACATAGGACGATATTATCGGTGTTGATATCCATACAGTGTTCACACATACCGACAGTCAGACTGTTTATGGTCGATCCTGCAGATTTAATACAGTTTAATAAGTGATGTACCAACCTAGCCTAGGATGTTTATAAATTGCATTGTATGAAAAATAATAATAATGAAGGAAAATGGTTTATAGTAGTTACAGAGATTTTTTCCTGTTAAGAAGCTCTCTTTTAACTAATACTTTCCGTTTAAAAGTTATAAGCAATGTCGTCCTAAAGAGTCTCAAAAGAAATAGCACCTAAAAATCACAAGCACAAGATCAAGTGGTTGTTGGAAAATAATTGAATATTCGTTGTTAAGCTCGATAATTCTTTAATACTGTTAAAACTAAACTTAAAAAATGGGGCAAACGCCCTCACACTAGATACATATTACAACCTATATGACCTCCTCTCATTTAAAGCCACATATCCAGCCTACGCCTGACTTATTTGTGGGCTGGGTTTATTAACATTTCGGCCTTTATCTCATTACAATCGTTTGCTATTTTTTGTTTCAAATGATTAATATCTCGCGAATGTGTTTTGTAAACTTTTTTAAACCTCCCCATAAAACAAATCGAGGGATGTTATACATTTACTCCAAAATGGCCTTGGTTTTGGACTGGATTTGCAATGTGGGGATTTTAAATGGACCAGCAGTGTTCGTTGCGCTTGTTTGACAAATCATTACTGACAAACCGACTTTCGTCTATCCAAAGAACGTGCCGAAAAAGTTTCTGATCAAAAGTTTATACTTTTACTGCAATTTGAACTATAAAATTAATGTTAAGTTAATGTTTTCAATGTGACGCTCAGGCAAATACTCCAAATTGCGAATTTCGTGCAGTTTATTCGAAATACTGTAAGAATCTAGCTGTATTAGCATTGTTTCTTACCCTTCGGTCAATTATGTGATTCTTCCGAACAGAAAATCCATCTTCATTTCGTCGCAAGGTCGCTTCCGATATTGAAAAGTTTCTATGATCAGGTATAAGGCGCTCTAGATACCTTTCACGATATAACTCTACAGCTCTTCTTGAATTTTTTTGTGACTCGCCATAAATTAGCAACATATTAACCTTTTCTGAATGGGAAAAAATTTTATAAGCACAGAAGTTATACGTTTGACATTCGTATTGAGTAATGACAAGTATTTTGTACATTTAAGCCCGGCGCAAAATGAGACGCAGCTTGGTGAGGTGACGCAGCGTGAGTCACGTCGAGTTTTTGTGAATCTAAGTAATAATATAGTCAGCGGTCGAAATAGTGGACAGTGACTAATAGATAATATAAAAACACTATTACTATTAAGCGTATAATATTTTTCTATGCACAACCATACTATACTCACATTTACCGCACCACGATAAAGACTCAGTCAAACTGAAGCCCGATGTATTCTCAATCTCTGTTTATTGCAATGTGGAAAACAATATTTTGGTGTGTGTAAATCGTGAGTTCCAGTACATGGCTTTGCCGAGGTTAGAACGCGATTAGAATATGCGTACGTTGGGGGTTTTGCTGCTATTCGCGGGATGTTATTTTTATAGTTATATTAAATTATAAAAATAAATTATTGCAACAGTGAAGTTAACAAATAACAGTTAAAAATGGATCAAAGTGCCAGTTCTAGTAAAAGGTCTGTTAGTAATCGACATGACCTATGTAACGGACAATTGATAATAATAAAAAACGTATACAAAGGAATTCGAGCGAGAAACTCAAACGTAAGTGTTAGTGAAGCTGCTGATATGTGTAGTTCGTTAACATAAGTGTCAGTTTCTAGTGTATATCGTACTATAAAAAAGAGTATGGAAGTAAATCCAAAGAAGAAAAAAAATAGAAACACGAGGAAGGAAAGAAACAGAAGTCGTTGATGACGCAAAATACGCCATTCGCAGGAAAATTCAAGGATTCTTCTTCAGAAATGAAATACCGACGATAAAAAACATTCAAGCTACGATAGCTAAAGATGAGGACATGCCTCAATTATCTGACAAAGTTCTTAGAAGAACAATGCATGACATGAATTTTCGGTTTTTAAAACGAAATCGTAAAAGTATGCTCGTTGAAAAAGATGAAATTGGGAAGGAGGAGCAACGTATGTGGTATCTAGATACAAGAGTAGATGTTTTGATAGATCCACTCATTATCCATTTAGGGGAAGATGATTCAAGTGACAGTGATAGCAACATCTCTACTGTTAGTGATAATTAAATACAATGAAGTGAAAACTTTGCTACATAGTGGCAATAAGGCAAAAGTGTTACAGTGAAGATTAAATTGTGATAGTGAAGTGAATATGTGGCAGTGATGTGAAAGTGTGATAATGAAATAAAAGTGTTATGTTATAGCGAAGTGGATGGGACACCGAAGTGATCGTCTGATTATTTTAATAAATAGTGAACATACAGCGATAGTGAAGTTTGTTATGATTCTGACGTAATTTAGTGATAATGATAACATTCGTGTAAAACAATTACCTATATGAAATGTATAAACAGTCAACATCTTGTGGCGGCATGAGCCGGGTGGTGGTGGGTCATCGATGCCCAAGAGGGCATCGTTTTATAGGATATATTTACAATGTTGGTAAGAAATCTTTTCAGTTTGTCTTGATAAAGTTTCTAAATTAACTTATGTACATCGATATACAAGATAAAAACTTTAAATTTTGAAATATTCTTATTATTTTTATTCTCTAACGCCTCGAAATTGATAAAAACCATTATATCACTGTTTTTACTCTAAAAATAATGGATATTATGTAATGCAATTATTTTTGAATCATTTTTTATATCTGATCGCATTCAAATTTAGTACGCCTATGAAATGTTGCCCCCCGCACGCTTCACCCGTCGCTCTTGCCTTTGCAGCGTGTAGACGCAGTTTTGGCTCAACGTGATTCTGCGGAATGCAGCACAAGTTTTGTACGATACAAGCCATGTATACTACATGAGAACAAAATCGTCACCAAATTCTTTAGTTAAGGCAAATTCTCCATGAGTTTTAGTTTTTTTTTTTCAAGTACAAACGTCTCAATGACTTTTTATTACTACGCATCTGGGTGATACACGATGCCATTTCGGATTCAAACTCGTCTTCTGAATCAGATTCAGAACTTAATTGAGAATCAATGAGTGCAGTAGTTGTGAAAACTGCAATCGTATTTGCGCGGTACCCGCGTTAGCAGTTTCCTCCCCCAGAAAATTCGCCGTGACTCACGCTGCGTCACCTCACCAAGCTGCGTCTCATTTTGCGCCGGGCCTTATGTGCTTTAAACAATGAACATTCAAGTATTTTTCAACGACTACTCGATCCTTCCACCAGTTCCACCGCTGATGTGATTCTTAGGTAGTATTTCTTTTGGGACTCTTTAGGACGGTTTTGCTTAAAACTTTTAAACGGGAAGTAAAACAGAAAAATTTCTCTAATAAAAGTTTATTAGAAAAAGGAGAGAGAGAAAAAATATAATTAATAATGTCATTAGTCGTTTCTATTAAATCCCAAAGATAATATTTTCTACTGGAAATGGAGCTTATCTCATCCTATATAACACCACGTGTCCCAAATTTTATTAAAACTGTTTGTATCCTCACTGTAGACCCATGCTACCGAGTTTAAGACATCCTGTATATGTATGTTGAACATTCCCAAATTCTGATTACCCTGTACATATTTAATGTACATGTTATAAAAAGAAACTTTTAAGTTATATCTGTGTCGTATAGATATTCCTTTTTGAGAGTGTTATTTCTAGATTCATACAGCCGACTGTTAGGCTCTTATCCAAATATGTACACACATCGAGTCGAAGCGGTTTTGCGGTATATATGACGTCGCTTTTACATGTTATTATATCGAGCTTCTTGTGTACATACGATATATCGAAGACAAACAGCGTGAGACTCGATGTTGGTTTTACTGAATTGGATACTTCCTGTTTCTTTTACATAAAGATACGCTTGAGAGTTTATTTCCATTAAATTGGTTGCGAATTTGATAAAAGTCGAAATGTCAAGGATTCACTATATAAGTTTATTAATGATCTTCCTTTAAATGAAAAATAACTGTTATATGCAGGCGATCTAAAAAGTTTCACTGAAGGTAATTCGCTTCGATATGCTTATACAGGTTGATTTTAAAAGTGGGGTATTAATTTTGACTGATAACAGCAAGCAATAAAATAAATCATTTTGCAAAATATTGCTTTAATAAATGTTTATTGCAAATTTTGAAGTCACCTTTAAAATAAAACCCTAACCGAACGATGCAAGATAGCAATTGTTGAAAAAATACAGGTCCTACCTGGTGAAGTTGTGAGCCCCTTCAGTCCTTCAGAAACTCCTTATCGAGTAAATTTAAATAATCCCGATGACAAGATCGTTCTTGAGATAAATGTTAATAATAATAATAATTCTAAATAAAATGCTATGAAACCAAAGCGCGGATTTATTAATTCTAATCCACTGGTGTGATAAAAGGCCTTTAATCCACGGAAAACAAACGTACTAAACTTTCTTAATATAGTGATCCTGAATAAAATATATTAACAGTTGGGTCACTCTCTATCCCCCATCACTCATTCGCCTCTCTGCCATCTCACTTCCCTTGCTCTGCCGATTGAACATCGACTGCCAATCATTGGCTATTGATTGGGTTCTACATTGGGTCTTTCTCAGTGTCGCCCAATTTCGATGGATTATCATGGATCTTAGTGTTCTCTGGATGTTTGTAATGCTAATGCGCGAGATAATATTTTTTGTTTTTTCATTTAACCAAGCATCCTGAAAGGTAATGCATTTATAATTGATGTATTAACAGGAATTTAAATTTATGAATTACATCTACCAATTTCTGTAATTTACAGTTTTATAATTACTTTTTACTTTATATACAGGGTGTTCTGCAAAAGAGCCGATACAGAGCAAATGCATATAAAAATGTCCAAAATATTTTAATTTAACCAAATTTACCCATATACAATGTTACACCCCTGAGGACTTATTAAAAAAAGCAATATTTTGGAAGTATGCGCCTGACCCATGTCGGTTTTTATGTGGGACACATTGTATTTGTTAGTTCTATTCAATAAATTGAAAATTTTTGTTCTTAGACGTATTATCACATATAATTGTTCCAAGATTATTATATTGAATAATAATGCATAGTTCCCTCTCCCACACAAACTACAATAGGTAAATTTGAATCTTCATTCCCCATCAGTCAAATAACAGTTTTCACTTAATTTACAATAGGAACATTTCTTTAAAACGCTCTGTATTTATTATGATAAAATACAGATAAAAGTTGCCAATTTCAGATTTTTCGGAATGCATCCAGTTTAAACTGATTTACATTCGGCATCCATCAGACAAGGGCTTTTACCCTCAGAATCCATTATTTTAACATTTTATTATACGAATTAATGGACTGCTTTATTCAAATTTACTGTCAATTGTGCTGATGCAACTTTTAGGTAAAATATTCAATAGTAAAATGGATGGGAACTTGCTCTTAGTGCTTCCATGTACTTAACACCATTTTGACTAGAAAATGTTATACTTTGACATAGTTTTATGGAACAAGATGTCCCGTATAAAAAGTGTGACAAATATTAATCGATATGCATAGAATAATGTACTTATATTTGTAATCGATGAGTAAGAGCAAAATTTCGGTTACGCAACGTATCTTCTACAAACTATACTTCATGTCGCTCAGAAACAACATTTAAATTTTCCTAAATATTCTTAGATTCTTTTTAACAAACATATCCATTTGTTTCGAAAAGTTTGCTACCAATTATAAATCAAATTATGAAGAAAAAAATAAGAGAATATTATGGTCTTATTAATGCTAGTTTTTTGTTATGGTGCATCCTTAGTCAGCTAGATAAGTTTTTTAACCTAAAACCTAAAAAAAATCAATTATAAATTCTAATCGGACTTTTATCCATACATATGAACCGTCTAAAGTCATACTTTATCCACTAATGCAATAAAGTAACTTTATTTCACTTGTAGAATAATGAAAAAAGTAATAAACCTAGAATAAATCAAATTTAATTTATTAACATTAATATTTGCGTTTATAGTAACAGACATTTCGTTTTTTGTTTTATCACATTTAACTTCCTTTCCGTTAATAACAACCCTTGTATCATTGGTGCTACCATTTTCGGAACGCATAACATATGCAGAAATCTTGAAAGGATTATTATTTACAAGTTTTTATATATTTTTAGGTATTAATAATATTGTGTGAAACTAACTACTCTGTGGACAAAAGCCCCAACCAGCGTTGGTTGATATAAATCCCTTTCTAATACAGTAAAAAATGTTACAAAAGCAAATAATAAGGAATATATGGGTAGATATTGTGGGTGTAATTCAACGCTGGTTGGGGCTTTTGGCCACAGAGTAGTTAGTTTGACACAATATTATTAATACCTAAAAATATAAAAAGAAGTCTATTCATTAAATTTAAATAAATATTTTGATAATAATATTGAATAACTAAAGACCCTCTTAACCCGGTTATGATGCTTAAAGTAGCCTCTAGTTTTGAAATGCTGTTTTTACATTGTTTACTTGTAAGATTAAATTTTAGCTACCTGCTACAATTTAGTACGGTTCGATCACACAAAGTTTTTTTTAAAGTACGCCTCATCTATACCGATAATACATAATATAAAAATATTGAATATAAGCACCAGTACTACATTTATTTACGATTTGCATACATAATAAGCTTTTATTACTCTCTTTCATTTCTATACAGACTATAGCCATCTCCGACGATGATTGATTATCATAGGCGACAAGTTTCCGTAACAAAAGCTGGTTTTGTTTCAATTTTTAAACATTGAGTTAGAATTCCGAAATAAATTTGTTATTGTCTGTTAGACCTCCCTGAGCACGTGGTTAAAATTTTTGTGTTTTTGTTCCAGTTTTCGAATTGACTCAACATGCGAAAGCGCGTCAAACGTATATATAACCTATATGCTTTAATTTACATTAGACCCAAAGAGGTAGAAGCGGGATTTCCCGCAGGACCAGCGCTGCTAGTGCGGCGATTATGAGGCAATTTAAATTAATGCCAGTTTGCCCTCCTTCACATGTTGATTCGAATTACCGCACTTTTATTAAAATTAATTACATTTACCGGTCGACGCGACGCGTCTCTTAACTGGAAGTTTATTTTATGTCAAACAAACAAACTGGTCGTGTTCTATTTATTTATTTACTTGTTTGTTCATTAATTTATAGAGAAGGCAGTGCAAACAAAACACAACTTTTTGTTAACGTTGCGGCAAAAGTACACAAAGTATTGCAAAACTCCGAAATACAGGGTACACCTTAAATAAGTAAAAATATTTTAACAGCAGAAAAGTCTTAATAAACATGGGCCCGCAAAGTAACGGTTGCGGGGATATGGACCACTATTCGTTTTTCAAACATTTTATTTTATTAGGAATAAACTGACAAAGGAAGCTTTTAACAAACAAAAAACAAAGTTACAGAAGATATTCAAAGTGCCCTCCGTTCACTTACAAGCAGGCACGACATCTTCGTCTCAACGATATTCGAACTCTTTCGAAAACACCCTCCTTGGTTTGGATTTCTTGATACTTTTGATTAATCCGTTGCTGCAGCTCTTCCAGGCTATTTACAGGAGTACCATACACTAATGTCTTCAAATATCCCCAAACAAAGAAAGAGGGTTCAAATCAGGCGATCGTGGAGGCCATAAAACAGGTCCGGCTCTTCCTACCTATTGTTTTCGATTGAGAAATCACGAAATTTATTTAAAATTTGACTTATCTATTCCTGATTTTTTTTTGTAAAAAAAACTATCAATTATGTGTTCTACACAGTAAACTGTACTGCTGGTTAAAATATGTTAACTTATTTAAGGTTCACCCTGTATATTCGACAGAGCTTAAGTATTGCACGCATACAGTGTGTTTATGAAAATTAATATTAAAAAAAATTAAACTTAAACAAACTCCATCTTGTTACCACTACAGATACCCAATTATTATGTTGATGTCGGAAATTCGCAAAATAATAACAAATATTTGTGTGCCTGAAAATAGAAATATACTTGAAAAATGAAAATATACACAAGCGAGTTATTCCTAGGTCAATGATGACATACATAGGCTATGTGAGGCCACTGACGTGAAAAGCTATTTTCACGAAAATTGCCAACTTCTGAGACTAATGAAAAACATACCTCTTTTGCTAATAAATAATAAGTTTAAATTTTTTTAATAAAAAACGTGATAATGTTACGTTCACACTTACGTCCCAAATATGGCGAATGTGGCGCTCTCTAGGAAATACGTTGAAATAGACAACAGATTATGTGTTCTCATATCCAAAAACATCTATTTCCAAATTCTTAAGTTTATACGTTCAAAGGCAGCATAATTATTACAAAAAATAACTTTAAAATATTATTAAGACAAGTTGGCTTAAATCGTATTATTTAGGGGAAAATCTAGTATGTTTCCATGAACCATTACTTACGGACCACCCTGTATAAATATATAGACTGAAACTAGAAGTTTAGTTCCCAGTGATAAAGTTGCCCTCAGATCCATCTATGAATAAATAGACGCAATAAGCTCATCACTTAGTACTGTCATGAATTTCACATGAGATCTTCCTTGCTAAGCATCCTCTTTTTACCCCTATCTCTTCTGGGGACAAATTAATTAAAATTCGACAAAATCCCGCGTATCCCATAATTAAATTGCAGCGAAAACTTTTAACTCCTCGTCTGACACGGATATTTTGTCAATAGTGGGGGAAAGTGTAATAAAACAGGGCAAAGTTTTAAGTAAACCGAATTCCGCAATGCAAATTTTAGACCCCGTCCTAAGGATGGGTCCTGTAAATGAAATACGACGTCTTACAAGAGAAGCAGGTTGATTGTTAAGAGCCCTTCGAGCAAATTAGAAAGGGGGAGTTGATAATATTTCTCATTTAGTTAGGAGAACAAGGGGGTGTGTTTCAAGTTCCTATCTAAGAACTTTCAAAAATTTTCGTGTACAGAGTTAAGCAGACGAAAACAAGTTTGAGCGTTTCAAAAATATATTTATAAAATAGTTATTTCGTGAATCGCTGAATAAAAACGACTTTTCGATTGCCAGCAGTATCGAAATGACAACATCTTTTTTACCCATATGTGCGTAAAAGTAAAATAAAATAAATGAATTTTATCTACTCCTATTAATTTATATATTAATTATTAAACTGCTTTTGAGCAATTAATAGTATCAATAAACAAATAGAGTGAGTTTTTATAGTGAGTTATTATAACTCACGCCTGGCTTCTACGATGATAATTCGGTATGTAAATAGTGTACGCAGTAAATTCTAGGAAATTTTTAAGCTGATAAATACGTTCCATTGGTGTAAAATGGAAAGAATTTTTAACAAGTGGAAAGGAATGAATAATTAAAATATTTTAAAATTATTAAATTGCCAACGCCTCTCAGTAGGCGGAACTGTCAATTATTATCATTGAGGGGACTAATGTCATTTGATATTTTAACAAAATAATTTTGACGTTTTCAAATCAATTTCTAATAATAGTCCTAAAAAGATGAATTTAGATAGCGAAGATGAGTTATTATGTACACCTCCAGAAATAAGAGAAGTAGCTAATAATGCAATACAGAATTTATTACCAGAAAAATCAAAAAACAAGTATAAAGATGTATACTCGCGACAAGAATTCAGACACTCTTACGTCATACGTAATGAATAATTCATTACATTTTCATCAAAATATTTAAGAAACTGCAAGTGAGAGTAATAAAACTATATACTACAGTAAAAGTTTGCATTGTATATCGCACTAAATTGAATAAAATGATTGTTTTTAACGCGCCCATATATCGAAAATTACGTTATCAATAAAAACAATTGCGTAACGTCAGCCGTGACGTAAGACGTCTGAATTCTTATCGCGAGTATATATAAAAATTTTCAAGATTGGTGTTGCAATAAAAACGTTAACTTGTTTACAGAAAATGTGCTTTTGGCATATTTTGAACTTAGCAATAATATAAAGCATCGTATCTATGGACTTTCTACTCCATGCTAAGAAGCACACTCAACATAAATAATGGAATTAATATAGAGAATTATTCAAAATTACGTGCGTTTCTTAAACGTCTATTAGAGAAACATATAGCTAAAAACATTTACGCCAGAACACAGTATACTAAGCAGTCAGTACGGAATCTTAGACAATTTATGAATGAAATACGTCTGGCAGTTTTTAAATACCCCCACTCTAGAAAAAGTCGCCAAGAATATGGCGGATCCCAGAGAACATACGAAAAAATAGCTAATAATTTGGCGTAAACATAACCAAAGTTGTTCGTAGTTTTAATACTTTTGCATTAATTCTTAATTAACTGTCTAGCAAATATAATTTGAATTTGATTGTAAAACCGGTATGAATTTAAATTTATTTAAAAAATTTGCGAAAACATGGAAACTAGGTCGACTAGTAGTGTAGTTTTACTTTATATTTTGTAGTACTTTTGCCTTTATGTCAAGATGTATACGTTTACCTTATTTTGTTAGCAGATTATCAAATTTAAGCCCAGTGTAATTTTTATATTTTCACTCATTTTTTTTTATAGGAAAGTGCGAAATGAAATTAAAACGTGAATATTATGTACAATTTATTTATAGGTTTACAAAATATATATACAGGTAACATAATCAAAAACCCCCGTTGCTCTATTAGGTGTATGGAGTGGTTTCTTTCATTCATGTATGAAAGCAGTCTCTTTCCTATTTGGAGTTAAATCCTTTGCCTCCTTTCATGTTTCAATTCTTCTTTAGGATTTTCTCAATTAAGCTAATACGTTTAACTTGGTCTCCCATATAAACTGTTTACAGGCCTTTTTCGCCCAGAGCTGCGTTATGCGTTAGTTTCTTACAACACATTTATTTCCTACTATAGTTTATTTATTATATACTGGGTATAGTTCCACTAATAAATAATCACTAATATAAAAACACAAATAACTAAACACTCAACACGACATACAAAGCAGGAATATAAGTACAATAACGATAACGAGTGGATAACCATGTAATAATGTCAAAAATTCAAAAAACCTATCTGACACACAGAAATTATAGTAATAACTGTCAGTCGCCAACAAGATGGCGGATTTTTGGAAGATGCGGGAAAGCTGAGTTTCCCTACTGATTGCTTAAGCTTAATAATTTCATAAATGAAGCTCCTGATGAGAAATATCTGGCGAATCAAACGTTTTTATCATCTAGTCAATAATATAATTTATTTTAGGTTGCTTTAACAATGGGCATTATGGGTGCTTGTCGCGCAGCAGAATTGCACTCTATTCAATTTACAGATTTAGAAGATCATGGATCTATTTTTATGGTCAGTGTACCAAATACAAAAACAAAAACTGCCAGAAAATTCAGTTATGGGAAATTTTTATACTATAATTAAGAAATATTTAAATCTTCGTCCTACCGATATATCGCAAACACTATTATTCTTTAAATTTCAAAATTAAAAATATCACAAACAAAGAATTGACACTAATAAATTTGGAGCAATGGGGAAAGACGTTGCTACATTTTAAAAATTACCCGATAGTAATTTATATACCAGGCATTGTTTTCGCCGCTCGACAGCAACTTTATTAGTAGATGCTGGAGGGAATATAACGGAACTGAAAGACCATGGCGGTTGGCGAACAAGTACTGTTGCTGAGGGGTACATTGATGATTCAGAAAACAATAAGAAAGATACTGCAAATAAAATATACTGTTCTATAACGCCTCAACCAGTTAGTACATCTACAACATATATACAACAAACACAAAAAGAAACAATAAACTTGCATAATACAGTCCCACATATTCAGTTTACTGGTTGTTCAAACTTTACAGTTAATATCATTAATAAACAAAATGAGTAATTACACCTAAAACTTTTATTTAATTGTTATAACTATTCAGATTTGTGAATAAAGTTCTTTCTCGATACTTGTATCTTAGTATTTATTGTTATAGTCGTCAACTCACTTGATGAATTATAGCACTCGCCTGCGGCTCGTGCTGCAAACTTCATCTGCATGAGTTATGACCTGCATTACCGCTCGTTAAGTAATATACTATTAAATTATTTATTTATTATAAATATTAATAACAGAACCTTCGAAATCTGATAAATGGACATAAGGTGAACATATATGTTTTTCTTCACTTCCTATAACTTCAATATTGGAAGAAGATAACACCTGCATCCCGGTGCTGCTTATTCACTGAGTTTTTGGAATGAAAATGGTATTTCTTTTGCCCTCGAAAATTGTCCTTGCTATCGACTGCTTACTTTGTATGGAATTTTCTATGTACCTCTCTGCCACAGAAGTCGAACGCCAACCTCCTTGTCCCTTGGCTCCTGCATCTGTAAACTCCAAAAAATACAAAAGTGAGCGATAGTGATGTGATTTTTGTTATTTTATACTTATCTGCTTTTTCAGAGAAGTGTGGCAAAATACACAATTAAACTAAAGAAAAACTAAGTACTAGGTTGCTAAAGTAAAATTTTGCGGATTGTTTCAGTTTGTAAAGTACCTAAAATTTTGGAAAGCGTGTAAAAATATTATTTTTCCACGGTCGAGAGTAGAAATCAGTTTCTATAACATCAAAATTAAGACAGAAATAGTCGATTATTCCCAAGGGAGTATAATGCTCCCAAGGGAGTTTACATTATGGAGAACGTTTTTCATGCAAAAAAAAGATAACATTGAAATTATTTATTGATATTTAAATTAAATGTTACATTTGTACAATTTTCAAAATTAATATTAGAAGGAATATTACTTTCGCTTACATTTACAGTTTTTGTGATTGCGCTAGTAGTGGTACCTACTAAAACCTGATTAGCAATTTTGGTCTTATTTTCAATGGAGTTCTCGACATAACCCTCAGCGACTGTCGTTGATTTTCAACCAGTATGACGCTTTATTGTCGTGATATCCACACCAGCATCTGCCAGTAATGTCGCTGAAGATCTTCGTAAGCAGTGACCAGTATAACATGCAGCATCAGGTAATTTTAAATACGAAGCTACTACACTCGGAATTTTTCCCATGGTATTCTTGCCAACTGGCTGCGAACTACATTTTTCTGCTTTGTAGTACAAAAAATGGCACTCATGCTTGACGTGGGGAGGACGAAAGGACAGGTATTTTCGAAACAATTCAAGCATATTTCCCACATCGGTAACCAGAAAGGTTCGTGGAATGTTTGTCTTAGTGTTTGAAATTTTTACAATCAAGGAAGAGCCTACATCCTCAATATCATCTACAGTTAAATAGACTAGTTCATCAGTTCGACAAGCTCCGGCAATCCCCAGAATTAATCCAACCTATAAAAAATCAAAATACTTAATAATTGAAATACCTATTAACAAAATTAATCTTACTTTAATCATTAAGAATTCTTTGTCATTTGCACTTGATAGAAAACGGTCGATTTCACCCTTTGTCAATATTTTCGATTTTTTCGCTTGATATCCGTCACCGGTTCTTTTAAAAAATGCGATCAGCTTGGGGAATTTGCTTATATCGATGTTGTCGTAAATTATCAAGCATGACTTAACCATAGAATATTGCGCCCATAATGTGGAAGACGTAATTTATTGCATTTTCACTGAAGTATGCCAACAAAACATTCTCGCTGTATACTTGAACATTTTTCTCGGCGCACCACTTTTTGAACCGATTGTCGGCTATATCGTATAAAGATCTTGACTTCGTAGGCAGCAAATTGCTTATTGCAATATTTGCAGCCTCCATAATCTCTTCCGACTCACAATTATTCATTGTGCACTAAACAAACTTTAAACTAAACCAAACTAGCACCTTAATTTGACAATTCTTTTTGTTTGTTTATTTTGTAGTTATGACAATAACTCAACGACTACTAAATAAATGCTGAAATCCGAATACAATAATTCTGGTGCTACTTACTTCATAATGACAAAATATGTGTTTTTAAGTTAATGAGACCGTGGAAAAAATAGTATATACCATTTGGGAGAGATGCTATTTTGTCCTCGGTGCATTGTAGCCCTCGGGCTTCAAATTGCACCTCTGCCAAAATAACGCATTTCTCTCCCTTATAGTGTAATGTACTATTCTCTACAAATGTCAAAAAATGAAGAGGTTCGCGCATTGGTAACAATATGCGCAATGACAGTTTTTTGATTTTCCTACGTTACTATGACACCGTGCGCGAAATACACATTTCGCGCACTACATGTAAACTATATTAGATTTTTGTATTTTAACCTTTCTGATCCTCAATCAAGCAAAAATCCAAAAAATCATTTATTTCTAAATATTTAACAATATGTTAAAAAAATGTTAACATTAATAGTACAGCTAGTACACAACCCAATATTCCTAAACCAGATAAATCACATTCAGCTCCTGATGCTGCAGTTTTGGAGGTTGGAAAACTATCGGTTTTTGACGTGGAGGTGATAGCACATCCTGTAACTGTAGCCTAACTATAAGAAAAAAAGAGGAAGCGATGGAGAGAGGCAGTGGCAATAGATCT
Source organism: Monochamus alternatus (assembly GCA_037114965.1). Classification (NCBI taxonomy): domain Eukaryota; kingdom Metazoa; phylum Arthropoda; class Insecta; order Coleoptera; family Cerambycidae; genus Monochamus; species Monochamus alternatus. The sequence goes on along the minus strand of CM073426.1, from coordinate 2,166,591 downwards.
AAGGGAGAAAAATGTAACGGATTGGAAAAGAAAGGCGAAGGACAGAATGGAATGGAGGAGAATAACACAGCTCTGTGCCTAAAAGGCCTGTAAACAGCTTTATATATACTCTTTAAACTGTTGTTTTCATTATTTTACATTTAAAAATATCAGGTACCTATTGGAAAACTGAGACTAGCCAAATGTCACCTTCAAATAATTATTGTTGTCAACAATTGCCATTTCTCGACTAATTCAGTTCTCCATCACCAAAGTAGCATTTTGCGCACTAGATACAAAAATAACTATTCCGGATTCCTACTATCGAACCAGTATGATATATCTAAAAATTAATTAGCCTTCTGCAAAAATACGTCCTTTCAAGCGCGATTCTAAAAATACGCCTTTGCGTAACATCTCGACCATAAAACTGAATACGCCTATCTTTCAGATCTGAGATTCCGAAAAAGATACTCTTTGAATAGTCGGATATAAAGGCGGAAAGAAGGGAGCATGGACAAAGCACCCTTGCAGGGAATCCTGTTTAGCGGAGGCAAGTAGGAGTGATTTGGTCACATTTACATTATCCTGAGAGCCCTAGCCGGAAAATAGGCTTTTGTCCAGCAATGGGCAGGACTGTTTTGTCAAGTCGCCTGTAAAATATGTATTAAATGATTACACTGGCAGAGTATAACCGACTATACAACTTCTGCTGCAGCAAATACGCATTAAGTTTATTAGTTTACCAAAAAGTACATAATTATTCACTTGTAGTACTGGAATAAAATTGAGTAACCAGCAACTGCTGTAAATGTTCAAGTGTTAGGCTGTGGTGTTTGTCGTTATGTAATAACTATTTCAGTTTAAAAAATGTGTAACGTCCACATATTTCATGGATGGCACATTTAGGTTGGGTGCAGAAAAATCTTGAGTGTAGTCACTGTAAAATGCTTTTTATACCGTCAAAATGAACGCAGTAGTACGACGTTGCTTCTAACTACGTATCCCAATGTACGGTTCCATTGCAACTGTTTTATTTTACGAGTGATGACCTACTGTAAGTCTAAACATGTCTAAATAAAAACGACACTCCTGGGTCTCGATTGTCAAATGCAGTGAAAGAAATATGCTAAATAAGTACAATGAAAAGTACTCTAATCTGAATGGTGATTTCGACTTCAACACTGTAGCTTCTGAACAAATTAATAAAATTATCTATCACATTAAAACTCAAGCAAAAGGATCTGATAATATTAATAAAAAAATGTTACTTTTCGTATTTCCAACCATTAGTGAGTATTTAACTTTAATTATAAATAAATGTTTATCTACTGGACCTTTCCTAATATTTGGAAGGATCTCATGTAATTCCGTGTAAAAAGAAGAACAATCCTTTAGCTCTCTCAGATTACCGTCCTGCAAGTATGCTGCCAAGGTCCTGGAAAGAATTGTTTGTGTTCAAATTGAATATTAACAATATATTGCCTCCTTGTCAATCTGGATTTAGAAAATCTCATAGCACTACTACTGCCTTGCTACAGGTTACAGATGATATATTTAGAACTAATGACAATAATACTATAATACTTGTTAAGTGTTGCTTGATTTTAGTAAAGCGTTTGATACCTTGGGTCATGATATTTTTATAAAAATTAAGATATTTTGGAGCTAGTAGCAACGCAATTTCCTTTTTTTATAATTATCTTTCTAACAGACGACATCGGGTTTGTTTAAGTAATTCATTTTCTGCATATAGATATATTAAACGAGGTGTACCTCAGGGTAGTATACTTGGTCCAACACTATTATCTCTTTATACTGCAGACTTCTATGAACATCTTGAACACTCTAAAATGCATCAATATGCAAACGATACGCAGTTATATTACTCTTTTGGTGAAAATGATGCAATAGCTGCTGCTTGCCAGTTCTCACAAGCTTATATTAAATGAAAAAAAGACCAAACTCCTTATTTTTGGTAAAAATAGGTTAACCTTGCTTGAAAATCCAAATTTTGTTATAAAAAATTAGTAGTCAAATTTTGCAGCCAGTTAACTCTTGTAGAAACTTAGAACTCTCTCTGGAAAGTAATCTTAGGTTTACCAGTCATGTAAATAAATTACTGCAAAAATCATATATTAAATTGAAAATATTATATATGCATAGAGAACTCTTACATACTGACACAAAGTTATTATTATGTGATTCACTCTGATATTATCCTACTTATCGTATTGTGATGTTGTGTACTGGCCTTGGCCAGCATTAACTGCAAAAGATAAAAATACGTTGCAGAAAATACAAAATAGTTGTATAAGGTATTCTTTTAATATAAGAAAATATGATCACCTGTCTACATCTTTTTCTCAATCTAATTGGATTCAGTCAGAAGAAAGGTTTATGTACCATATGTCTTGTTTTGTTTTTAAATTGCAAAATTCCTGTTTCCCGTCTTATTTCTACGATAAACTTATTAGAAGATGTGACACTCATGATTTGCTTACTCGAAGTAGAAATATGTATACTGTGCCTAAGCATATAACGGCTCAGTTGAAAAAATCTTCTTGTCTATTTATTCATTTAAAAGGCGAATCAAGTCCTGGATATTGTCTCAAGGTGTGCCCTAATCTATTTGTTAAATGCAGTAAATTTATAGGTTATATTTAGGCTTAAGTAATTTATGTTGTCAATTTTTCACTTTTGTCTACCTTACTATTGTACTTGGTTGGTTACCCTTTTTTGTTACATATTCCTAGATTAGAATGACTTTAAAGCTAAAAATAAAGACAGCATATAAATAAATGGGATATTTCTGTCGATTGGCTGGCATGAATAAAATTTATTTTAATATAAATAAAGTATATTTAAGTGCGGGCTTTAGTGGTTATCGACCATCGTCCACCACGAGTCGCCACTGTTCCCACCTATTCCATCAGTTAAATCCAATTTCCAGCAGCTTCCATGCTAGCTAATTAAAATCCCACTTCTGATCCCTTTTACGATCGCTTTTGGGGGCTGCGTGTGAACAATAATTACTCAGAAATTCCCGACCGTCCTTTATTATGCAAAATCGAGAGATTTACGCCACCAGCATTTACGATCGTCGCTACTAAAAATTTTGCGACTATTAAACTGGATTTTTTTTATTCGCCACCCGAATTTATGACCGCATCGTAAAGCTAGGTTGGTGGAAGGCCAAACGCCTGTTTGCGTTTTTGTAGCAATGTGTAAGTTCCTTTATTTTGAAGTATTTGTAATATCCGTAGCTTTGCACGATCTGTGCATAAATTGAGGGGTATGTAGAACAACAGCAGACTCATAAATTGAAAAAGGCGATCGAGAATGGTGCTACGTTAGCATTACCGTCAAATCCAGGAATTCTAACAGTAGCGTCTCGCCAAGTGACGCAGGCGACAGGCAACTGTGAGAATATATAAAAAAATTAAATTTGGGACATGTAAAAAACACATTAGCGGTGGAAGGATCAAGTAGTCGTTGGAAAATAATTGAATGTTGTTTAAAGTGAATAAATGTCACAAGATACTTGTCATTACTTAATACGAACGTCAAAGGTATAACTTCTATGCTTACAAAATGATTTCTGATTCAGAAAAAGTTTATATATTGCTAATTTACGGTGTCACACAAAAAATTTGAGAAGAGCTGTAGAATTATAGCGAGAAAGGTATCCAGAGCGTCTCATTCCAGGTCATAGAACCTTTACAAGATTGGAGGCAACCTTGCGACGAAATGGAGATGCATTTTCTGTTCGGAAAAATCAAATAATTGGCCGAAGAGTAAGAAACAATGATAATACAGCTAGACTGTTACAGTACTTCCAACAAAATGCACGACATTGTATACGGCAGGCTACCCGGAGATTGAATTTGGATAAATCAACCGTTCTACGAATTTTAAAGACCAATGGGTGTCATGACTACAAAATTCATAATTTGGAGTATTGGGCTTAGCGTCACATTGAAAATAAAGTTGATTTTATAGCGCAAATTGCAGAAAATGTAGAAACTGTTTATCAGATCCTTTTCCAGCACGTTGTCAGTATTGGTTTGCCAAACAGGCGCAATGAACCCTACTGGTCCATTGAAAATCCCCACATTGTAAATCGAGTCCAAAACTAAAACAATTTTGGTGTAAATGTATGATGCGGCATCATCAGTAGGTATTTAATTGGGCTTTATTTATATGAACATACAATGAACAGCGTGAGTTGCCTACATTTCCTACAAGAACAACATCCTCCATTTTTGGAGACTGTGCCTCTGCTTCTAAGGACCTATAGTGCAACAATATTTAGATAACACTTTCCCAGAAACTGGATTGGGATTAATATACCTATTCAATGGCCCGGAAAGTCACCAGATCTAACATCCCTCGAATTTCTTCATACAGGATTTTAAAAAATTATAAAACACCTTAGCCAGATATTTTTCATTTGAAAGAAAAAATCATAAACGCTTGTAATGAATTAAACGGCGAAATTTTAATAAACGCAACCCACAAATAAGTCGAAGAAGAGAATTGGATATGTGTCTGGAGATGAGAGGAGATCATATAGAGAATAGATTGCATATATGTATGTAGTGTGAGGTCGAGGCCTTTTGTTTATTCTTTATTCAAGAATTATCGAGTTTAATCCTTTTATTTATTCTTAAACACATGTATACACTTTAAACAACGAACATTCAATTATTTTCCAACGACTACTTGATCCTTCCACCGCTAATGTGATTTTTAGGTGGTATATCTTTTGTGAATCTTTATGGCGATATTGCGAGTAATACAGAAAAATTCTCTAATAAAACTTTATTTAAAAAAAGATACCTTTTAAATAGGAAAAAAATGTGGGTATGTTTCTGAAAAAAATATTGTTGACGATGTCATTAGTCGTTTCTGCCAATTCCCAAAGATAGTATTTTTGAATGAAAACGGAGCTTATCCTATCACATTTAACGCCACGTGTCTCAAATATTTAGTTTATGTTTATCGCATAATTGTCACAATCAGTAGATACGAAAAAATAGAGAATAATTATTTATTTACAATACGACTATCCAAACGAAGAAAAGACTCCAATTACAGGATGGAAGTAGTCAATAATGATGACATTATACATTAGCAACAAACAAGAACAGAATTGTCAAAGAGCAATTGACTATAGCTAAATAGAAACATTAGATGATAAATAAAACAGACAAATAAAATCGATTTCTTAATAATAATTGGTGTTAATTGTTACCTAATAATAGCAATGCTTATTTTAAGAAGATTTATAGTGTAATTAAATATTTCAATTTCACTTGCAAGGCAGTTGTAATTATTAGACATTACATACAACGGGGAAAACTTGAGAATAAAGGAGAGAACACACTATGAAGTCGTGCTCCAGACTCATCACGGACTGCGGACTGTGCTGAGCTGATCACGGACTTTTACAAAATTCGTGGCATATGTTGTTCTCTAGTCTAGTATTAAATGTGGGAAAAAAAAATTGATACCGTTTTGCAGAACAATCCGGGATTTTTTTACTTTATGCCGTATAGTAAATCTTTTTGATAGCAAAGAAGTAGTTTTCTCTGAATCCACTCCAAATGTGTCATCAATGAAAAATGACATATACATTGTGATCCCCCAGTGATCTCTGTGGATGTTGAAGATACGTTTTTAAAATTGAAATGGATTAATAGCGACAAACTCCACAGCTTAACACCTGAATATTTACAGCTGGTTATTCGATTTTATTCCAGTACTACAAGTCAATAGTTATGAAGACTGTTTTGTAAACTAATAAACTTAATGCCACCCTGACACTACTGACGAGTGACTAACTGTTGCTATAGGTTTTCCAGGTGTAATTCGATGCTGGTCAGGGCATTAGCGCACAGAATAGTTGTTTCCTGGAATTCCGACGGCTTTCAATGGTGTCGTACCTACTGTATGTAGAACGCTTCGTATCTGTGACATTTTCAGTCCGGCAAGAAATAGCAAATGGCCGACAGATGTAGTTAGTTCAACACCGCGTATTCATAGTCTCTTCTGTCGGCTTAGACAGACTAAAACAGCTAGGATTGGTCGTCAGATGCCTTGCATATGGCATACTGATGAGAGCCAATAAGTTCGTAACCGGTATATGTCTGGTAGGCTACCGACGAGTGCCTCTAGCTGTTGCTATAGGTTTTCCAGGTGTAATTCAATACTGGTTGGGACATTAACTCGCAGAGTAGTTTTTTATTGGGATTACGTGTTTGCAAAATGTTGGATATAATAAATTACCAGTACAAGGTAAGATGTTGATTTTAATTTTTTTGTAGGCAATATGCGATGGAAGTGCGGTTTTTACTTATAAGAGCAGAACTATATTATGACACCATCATCCGCAAATTCATCGCTAAGTATTATTTATGCTTCCGCTTCACCCTATTATTAAATCCACGAGCCACCACTGGACTATAACCTTTATATCGCGCCGACGAATCGGATTCGATGGCTAAAACGGGCTTTAAATAGGTGCACAAGTAGTTAAGTAGACAGTTACCGGATCAATTGCTCCATTTACAAGAATAACGTTTTTATTGTCGCAGCGAGGTTTTTCACAAATCGCGCTCTCTATCGGTTTCGAATTGGGTCTTTTCTTGTTCAGATAATATGTTTAATTTTATTTTAGAATAATTCTTAAAATTCATGACATTGTTTTTAAGTTTAATTTCATGCTACGTAAAATGTTACTAAATGTAAAAGGCTATTAGAACTTGATCTTCGACTAAAAATTGAGGTTAAATGCTGTGGAGCTTTCAATTTAGGTGATCTCGTAAGCTTATTTAAGGGCACCGTATTCTTGAAATAGTGTTTTCTACAAATACAAATAATTGTAGACATTTAAGAACTGAACAAGAATGTTATCTCATGCCACCTGCGATTATTCAAAGGTATCGAAATAAAACGAATATATAACGACAGAAAGCAATAAATATTTAGGTACAGAAATCTCTTAAAATACGTATTTTTCCAATTTAACAGTAGATGTAAATATTGTTATTACATAATTCTACACATAAAATTACTCGCTTTTGTTTATAAGTATGTAAAAATAATTGTTAAAATGTGGGGTTAGAATAGCAAAATAATGTGTGTGCTACAATCGCTTTTTAAAAGTTATTATTATTTTATTTGGGGAGAATTTAAATAGTAAAAGTGGATGAACAAAACATCAATAATTTTGTGTATGATATTACCTTTGTTCTACGTGTTTTATTTTTAAGGTTTCTGTAGCTAAATTTACCATAAATTTGATTATTTTATGGCGGGGAATACGGAATATTTCTAGTGAGATAGTGTATCAAATCATATTATAAACAAGTTGTGTCCGAAAATAGTCCAAATCACTTTATATTGTGTAAAATTGTTTGTATTTATTCACTTTCTGCGATTTTTACTACTTTCATGTAGAGCAAATTTTTTAAGCAACATTTTTTCGAAATCACAAAAACAGTCAAAGTGTGCGTCTGAAAGTATTAATAAAAAACAAACCTTTAATTATTTAATATTTAATACGAATCTGTCTGACTACAAACTATGTTTGTAATTGTCGCCACCGGTTTCGTTCACACAAATTGTTGTTCTCTTTATCCGGAACTATGTACAGGGTGTTCCAAATTTTGTTGTAATTACATAGTATATCTGAAACTACAAGATATGGGAGACTACTGTTTTTGCAGCACTAAACTATATTTTCCAGACACTTAAGACGCCGTAATATAAAAAATAAAATAACTGCTTGTAAGGGATTCTTCGTATCTCAGAGAATAGCTGAGATTCTTTTTAATGGAACACCCTGTATGTTTTCATGCCATTTCAATTGCATTGTTTTTTTCCTTTATAATAATATATAATAGTATCTTCCAGTAGAAGAAATAATTATAAATGTTATACCAACTTTTCAACATTGATTTATGAATTCCTGATAAACTACCAGTAACCTAGCTGTGTTTAATAAGTTTTTATGTGAAACACTAGATCGTAAAGGTCAAGTTGATACTATCTACATATATTTTTATAAGGCCTTCGACAAAATATGTTACAATGCACTACTTAAGAAATTCTCAGATTTAGGCTTTCATAGCAAATATTTGACACTTTTGTAATCTTATTTGATTAATCGCAAGCAATTTGTTTATTACAATGGTTCTTGCTCTGATATCTATATTGCAATAAGTGATGTCCCTCAAGGATCCAATTTAGGACCTTTACTTTTTTGAATTTCGTCAATGATTTCTGTAATGTAATAGATTGTAACAAATTATGTTTGCCGATGATCTGAAAGTATATACTTTTATTGTTAATATGCATAACTATATTATGTTCCAAGAACAAATTGCTCTATTGGAGAATTGGTGCCTCAAAAATCATCTTTTCCTAAATCTTTCTAAATGTATCTACACAATCAATAATGTTACTTTACCAGTAATATGAAAGTTTTCTTTGATCATCGGTTAACATTCAATCAGTAATATCATAGTTAAGGTTAAGTAAGGTTTTGTTATACGCAATGATAAAAATTTCACAGTAAAATTTTACCTTTGACAGATGTCTAGGAAATAACAAAAATATAACAATATTTCATATTATATTTTGTCGCACCCATTAATAACATCACAAAAACAGTTGTTGAGGAGTTCGATTGGGAAGTAATTACATAATTCTACACTTGCTTGAATATCCCGATCTTACTCGAACAGATTTCGAACTTTAGAGAAATCTCCTTTAGTGACGAAGACGTTCTTCAAAATTGGCTTGGTGCATTCTTGACTACCAAACCACTGGATTCCAACAGGTGTGGAAAAAAACATTTTAAGATCATTGGAATTGGTTTTTACCACTATGCCCATAGTGATAAAAAACAGAAGAGCAATTTTATTTTATGAATGATTCCAAAGGATATTATTCTACTCTAATCTGCTACACGTACTAGTCAAGTAGAAATAAAACGAGAACTGTAATTAAATGTCATTTTACGCTTTCCAATCTGTCTACAGCTGACATCTGTTCCCACTCTATTAAAAACTCCTCCAGTCGCTTGCTGCAGATAAGCAACTTAACCCCATCGCATTCAGTGCATCTCACATTAAGCACCTCCCTTATTCTGCCGGCGAATTTATAATCCAGCTTGAAATGAAAGGATTAGCTTGGTAAAAGCATGCAGCTGCCTTCTGTTAAAATTATAATTTTATTGTAACGTTAATAACTGCATCGAAACTTCTGGGTTGCAGAAACCGCGTCGTCAAACGAGGCATCAGAAGTGGGAAGTGGGTATCATTTTCAATCCGTTGGTAGATTTAGACACACAATTATGTGGAGGGTTACTTAATTTGGTAGTATGCTTCCTGTTTCACGATGTCCAAAAATTAAACCGCGTAATTTTCTTTCATCTTGGACGCTTCGTTAAAAAGGTACAGGTTTTTTACATACATTATCAGGTATTAACAATATTGTGAGAAACTTATTGTTATGCAGACTAAAGCCCCGACCAGCGTTGATTTACGCCGACAATATCTACCCATATATTCTTTATTATTAGCTTTTGCAATTTTTACAGTATTGTAGTAGCTATTTTCGATACAAGTTGCGAAATAAGTTTTCGTAAAATCGTCAAATAAATATTCAAAATAGTTTCAACATAATCTTCGATTGCATTTGCTATTTCAAAAACCAAAAGTAATGAATTTGTTTCGAGACAACAATAATTTTAACAGCTCCACCTGGTATGAAGGGTATCAATACGGCTATAGGTAACTATGGATACTCTATCCATTACTAACCATTTGAAAGCTTGCTAAATGCATCGTACCCTTGAGCAAACTATCCGAAACTTGTTATCGAGCATCAATATTGACCCTTTCCATCAACTGGAATCTAAATATGTATTCACCAAAATAATTTGCAGAATCAATACAAAACTAAATCTATGGCTGCTAGCAAATGAACGATGTAGTACAAGGCATGAGAATTAATTTATAAGGGAAAACAATTGATAGTTTTCATTAACCACTCTTTTTGATTTATTAAAAAAGAATGGTCAACCAATGTCAATATATTTCAATCCCATTGACTTTTTTTTGTATGAAATCATTGTGAATTGGAAGTGTACGTAAGTAGGAAAACAATATTTTGACACTAAAAAGTCGTTTCTATTTTTTCTCTTTAGGTAACTCGGTATTCCCGCCATTGAAATAAAAAAATAACAAATAACCCTGATAAATAAAATTGATAGTTGCTATAACACTAATTATTATTTGTGTAATTTTATTTATTCATTTTACACTTAACGTTAAAGTGCTAAACAATAATAATTTGTATATGAATATTCCAATGGGACCGCTAGACAAGCAACCCAAGAATATCGGTGAATATACCCCAAATAGACATCAACCCACACACAGTCTTTAGTATATCATTTCGAAGACTTCGAGAAGAAGATTATCTCGCTCTAAGAGACACCATACGTCCTATTAAAGTGAATGTCATTGAAAACTCTTAAAATTAGTGTTTGGCGTATAGCAAATAGCCTTCATTTATCACCAAATTATATATGGCGTGTATTGAATAGAGAAATGTCACATCTCTTTCATCGCCGAAATATACAAGCGTTACATGCTGGAGATGCTCGTCAGCGATTATAATTTTGTTGCTGATTCAATTAAAAAATTTCTATAAAATCATGTACAGCAATAAATTATCGTTGAAAATGTTACCCCAAAAGTTGACAATGTAACGTTGCTAAAATCGTCCTGATCTAATTGCATGCGAATTTTGTAACGCCCAGATATGTTCATTATGATTATCATTTATGGCTTCCCTTGCAAAATACGCTTCAGTATACCACATGACAAGTGAAGCAAATCTATCATTTTGTACAGGTACATGCTTTTGCAATACTTATTTATTTATTTATTTACTTACTTACTTCCTTTCTATCTGTCTATCTATCTATCTATCAATAGTAAATCGAGTTTTGATTTCTAACAGCAGACCGTCCTTCACAAAAGCTATGATGATCCGGTGCAATAATATTACCTACAAGTAAAAGCAAACAACAATTTCAAAAATCTTATAAAAATTGCAGAATATGGCGATAGGCGATATTTGGTTATATGATTCAAAATACCTTTTTTAAACACTGAACATATTCTGGAAACCTTCCATACATCTGGAAAAGTAAAAGTTTTTAGAATAAGGTTAAAAGTTATACATATTGGCTTACACAGAGCACTGCCACAATCACTGCTCACAAGTATATTCGTCTCGGACTGCTTGTCTGGCGTTCCCATTGGAATGCCCATATCCAAAGACAATATCCGCATGCTTTTCAGTCACTTTAACTCTAAATTAACAAATAATAATTATTTTTATAGCAACCATCATTTTTATTTAGCAGACTACTTTGATTGAAATATAAAATTATATTTTTTACAATTCTTGTCACCGAAATAGCTGGAATATTGGTAACAAAATATGTTAATATCTTATTTATTCACGTTTATTTCACTTTTTGGATATTGTACCCCTAAATTATCAAAATATCGCACTGTGCGTCATTTTGATTTAGGTAAATGCCAAAAGCAATCTCGCAAACGGTTCTATTACCGATCTAATGTCCACACCCCAGCCAGATGTGCTCCTAGGCGAGAAATAATTCATCCAGCGCGAAATGAAGGTAGTTCGCGAAAGACAATGGTCCATTGTTCCTCATATAAGTGAGCATCCCGTCTCTACCTGTACTCTCATTATTGTTTAATTAGGTTTGGTAATTTAATCGGCCCAGGGAGGTGTCATCTCGCGAAATTGATGATGTCTCGCCATGAAGGCGTCTTCTTTCCTAATAATAACACTTTTTCGGTCGTCGTGGGAGGTTAGAAAGCTCCACAATGGTCTTTTGTGCGCTGATGAACAATACCGACCGAATTACTCATTAACTAGTTCCTAGGTGTGTATTATGCGGTGAATTACGTTCTAAATTTGTCGTGAATCGTAAATTTCCGAAGGCGAATTATAAAATAAAGAAATACTTTTTGCGTGAGATTGTTTTTTTGGGTCAAGGTTCATGTGGATCTATTGCAGGGGAAAGTTAATGGTAATGAAAGCTCATTCAAAGTTGCCTTTTACGTAATATTTATTAAATGTTAAAATAAAGTTTTTTTTGTATACAGGGTGTCTCAAACTGGATAGCATGGGCCACGTGGTATTATCTTTGGGATTTGACAGAAACGACTAATGACGTCATCAATTATACTCTTTTCAGAAACATACCCATTTTTTTTCCTATTAAAAAGCTCTCTTTTTTCTAATAAACTTTTATTAAAGAATTCTTTGTATATTACTTCTCGTTTAAAAGTTATAAGCAATATCGTCTTAAAGGGTCTCAAAAGAAATACCACCTAAAAATCACATTAGCGGTGGAAGGATCAAGTAGTCGTTGGAAAATTGTTGAATGGTCGTTGTTGCTAATTTACGGCGAGTCAAAAAAAAATTCACGAAGATCTGTAGTTATATCGGGAAAGTTATCCAGAGCGTTCACTCCTGATCATGCAACCTCTATTAGATTGTAGGCGACCTTGCGACGAAATCAAGTTGCATTTTCTGTTCGGAAGAATCAAATAATTGGCCGAAGGGTAAGAAAACAATATTAATACAGCTATAAAATCGACGAAATTCTATACGGCAGTAACCATGAATTGAATTTGGATAAATCAACCGTTCAACAAATTTTAATTCACAATTTGAGTATTTACCTTTGCGTCACATTGAAAACAAACTTAATTTCATAGCTCAAATTGTAGTAAATGTAGAAACTGTTGATAAGAACCTTTTTCGGCATGTTCGGACGAAAGTCGGTTTGCTAAACAGACTTAACGAACACTACTGGTCCATTGAAAATTCCCACAATGTAAATCCAGCTCAAAACCAAGGCCATTTTGGAGATTAATTTTTGACGTTTCTTAAAACCAATGAAATGCTTCTTTATTTGTCACAACGGTAAGTTTCAACCAATTATGTCATTATTATAGTGGGAATAAATCTCTTGTGATTATTCTCGGGAATAATCACTGTGGCTTTTATTTGCCTAGCAGTGTCAGATAGTTGTCAAAATAATTACCTAATTGTGTCAACGCGATATATAAAATGGGTGAAAATCATCGGTTTAGTACCTTTTCTGATGCAGAAATAACAAACAAGATTTTAGAAACTACTTCGAAAAATACTCTAATAAGTAATCGGTCTATATGGAGACAATTTAAGACCTTAACCAAAGAAAGAAATTATATTCTGGATCAATCTACTACAACAGCTACTCTGGCATTGATTTTGAAAGATTGGGCTTATAACATGAAAAGAAAAGACGGAAATGATTATAAAGAAGCAGTAATAAAGACAATGTGGAATAAAACGGCAAAATTAGTTCAAGAACTTTACTTTAATAAGTATAACATGTCCTTTGATTCTTTCCATGATATAGAATTCAAAAATGCTCGAAATGCAAGAGATGCAAAAAAATTTTTACAAAAACATCCTGAAAAGCACAAACAAAGTTCTGTGGCACTTTCTAATACAGAATTGTTGCAAATTTTTAACTATTGGGATGAAGATACACCTTGTGGATTGCAAAGAAAGTTTTTTCACGTTGCATCGTATGAACTAGCTTGGAGGGGAGGAGAAGCTACGAAATGTTTAGTTCATTATTTTAAAAAAGAAACCGACATAATAAGATTAAATACTGGCCGCATTGAATACAATCCCATCTTTACAAAAACTGCACAGGGTGGAGCACAAAGGGGCGCTAATAGTAAAATGGTTGACTCCAAACATAAATAACCCAGATATTTGCCCTGTTCGTCTTTTTGAAAAACTAATGGGTAAACGTGAAGAAAATATTAAAACCGAACGCTTGTTTCTTACTCCAAATCCGACTTGGCAAACTCATGGTTCTTGGTATAAAAACGTTCCTGTGGGAATAAATTTCATTTCAAAATGGATGAAAGAATCCGCAGAAAAAGTAGGTCTAGACACAGTTACTAAAAAAATAACTAACCATTCTGCCAGATCAAGTGCAATAAGTAACCTTTCAACAGCTGGTGTAGGAGAACAAGAACTAATCAAGGTCACTGGTCATAATTCTGCAAGTTCGATTAAACCATACTTTCAATTGAACCAAGAACATCATTCAAATATAATAAATAATACGCAGGAGACACTTAATAAATAATGAGTCTCGAAATATTTTTAATAATGCGTTTTTCATTGTACTAATATAAATTGTTAATTCTTTTAATATATTCACAATGTGTCAACGATATTTTCGTATATTGTAATAATTAATTAAATTAAATTTTTCAATAGTTTTATGATAGTTTTATTGATCTTTTTTATTGTAAAAATTTGTGAATCAAAAGATAATCTAGTTAAATATAACTCGCGAGTTCCATAAATTAGAAAATAATTTGACAGATTTTGTTCAAACTTGTTATATTATTACTGAAAATATATGGTGCGGCATCATCAGCAGGCATTTAATTGTGTCTTATTTTTATGAACATACATTTAACAGCGTGAGATATTTAAATTTTCACAAACGCTTGTAATAAGTTAAATGACGAAATGTTTTTAAACAAAGCCCATAAAGTCAGACGATGATTGAATATATGTCTTGAAATGCATGTAGTAAGAGAGCTTTGCCTCATTTTTTAAGTTTAGTTATTGTTATCATCACCTTTCGTTTTAACTGTGTTAAAGAATTATCGAGTTTAATACTTTTATTTATCCATAATGGCATTAATGCACTTTAAACAATAAACATACATTTATTTTCCGTTGGCTACTTGATGTTTCCACCGCTAATATAAGCCAAGGTCATTTTGGAGTAAATGTATAGTGCGGTATCATCGGTAGGCATTTAATTGGGTCTTATTTTTATGAATATACATGGTGTTAATTAAGTATGTGCACAAACTTTAATGGGTTAATCTATGATTGATTTTAAGACAAAAAGTTAATGTAAACATGGGTTCGCAACGGCTTTGTTTTACAGATACAGTGTTAATTTTTGAAAATAAAAAATCAAATTTTTGGATCTATTTTCTGAGTAGTAAGAGCTACTTAGTTGAAACTTGGCACACCCTGATACAACAGTAATTGCTAACTCTCATGTTTTTCATTTATTTTCATGACCTACCTTGCAATAATTTTGCGTTGAATTCTGACCAATTGTAACTCTTAACCATTTTTTGTGTAATTTTAATTGGTTCAATCGAATTCGAATTTTGAAGGCTAGCCATTTCTGCGCTCATGGCTAAATTAAAAATAATTTAATACTCGCAAAATGTAGTCTCTAAATACCTATTAGGGTGTACCAAGTTTCAACTAAGTAGCTCTTAGTACTCAGAAAATAGATCCAAAAATTTGATTTTTTTTTTCAAATTTTAACACCCTGTATCTGTAAAACAAAGCCGTGGCAAACCCATGTTTATGTGAACTTTTTGTCTTCAAATAAATCACAGATTAACCCCTTAAAGTTTGTGCATATACTTAATTAACACCCTGTATATTGCACAGCGTGAATTACCTAAATTTCCCACAGCTTCCTGCATTCTGAAGAATGTGCCTTTACAGCTAAGGAGAAACCTATGGATTCAGCACGACTTTTTACCGCTAATGTAACATTTCGAAACAATTCGAAATGAATGTTCTTTGAGTGTGAGGTTTTAAATCTTATGCAAAAATTTAGCTTTCATATAGTTCATCTTTCCTAATTTTTTAAACCATAACAACACTCTTCTTTTTGAAACATGGTATTGTTCATTCCAACAATAACTGCAACGCCTTGTATAACCATTCTCAAGAAACTAACTTGAAAATAAACATCTAGATATTCCGGAGACGAATTGGAATTGCCCATATGCACTATTCCTGCCACGAGATGGCGTGCGGAACACCTGTTTGAGTGTGAATAATTTTGGAAGCGCCTTCTGCGTTGCTTGCACTTTATTCTCGGATATAAAGGATTATAAAAGGATTATACTACCGTAATAATGGCAGGTAATTCTGCTAGCTATTGTGGGGTGCTGAAATTTACACATTTGAGGATGAGCTGCCGCGCGGACAATGGTCATTGTTCGGATTTGAGTTACAGATGGAATATTTCTCACAACGGAGAATGAAGGTCCAATATTTTAAAACGTATCAATGTGGAATAACTCATGTAGACACATATCGTCCCTGATTTTTAGAAAATCTTCTATAGTTTACTTTATAAATTAAATTAAATTAAAAATGTAGTTTCCCAAGAAAGTTCTATACAAATATGCATTTAATTTTGTAGCTGTATGGAACATCCTTGGAAAAAAACCTTTTTGGTTTCATTGCTGACTTAGGGTTCAATACTGTTCAAAATATGTGGTGCCAGTACTATGGTACTACTACATAGAGACAAATAACTGTATCCCAGATCTAATTAGTTTAGACTTTTATTGATGGGGATATATGAAGCAGTTTGTCTACCATATTCAAATCACCACCCGTCAGCAATTACTTGAATGTAAGAAACGCCAAATTACTTATACAAATAATTGACAACTATGACAAATGTACTGTAGAGTTTTGCCACGCGCAGTAAGTTACTGCAAACAGTCAATGGAACAAACCAAGATCCTTAAACAGAGGAGGTTGCCTACAATTTTCTTTCTATTGCAATGCTATTAGACGAAAGTCTAATAGCATTGCATATATATATTTAAATTAGGTTCCTATTCTATGTTAAATTTAGTCTTACCTTGTAAGGAAGTTGTTTTTTATTTCTTTAAATTAATCCTACCTGCCTTGTCCCTAAAACTTTACCACCGCGCTTACCACCTAATCTTCAGAATATTTAAGAAGTCACATTCAACTAATCAACCACTAACACCAACCACTGGAAATTAAAAACACATAAATAAAAGTTTAACACTTGATCAATCGATTAATCGCGTCACACACGTAAATAATCTACAGTTCACAAGTTACCTACGGTCACTAGCCACTATCCATTTGCCGTTGAGCTAAAAAGTAAAAACTTGAGGCGCCAGAAATCGGGCCTCAGTCTCGAGCGGACATGAAGCGAAAAACATCGATTTTAACCATCTCGCGTGGTGGGGGAAACCATAACGTATAGACATGTGCGACGCAATTTGAGGCTCGGAAAATTCGGCCTCACTGTGGTGGGATTGGTGGGTGCCCCGGACTCCCCACGCGGGTAGAAACAGAAACGACGGGATATTGAAATGTAAACCAGAGGTACGTTATAACATACAAGGGCTAAGATTGAAGCAATTATTTTATTTCGTTATATTGATTTTTGATAAATGTAGTAGGTAATTGAATTGGACATTATGGGGTATTAAAACATACAGTGAAAGCCAAGTTTTACAGTGAGACCCGGCCTCAGTTGCTTCATACGACGAGCCGCCAGTGACTCGGTGTTAGTTATATTTGAATTTTCAGTCGTGTTAATAATTTATGCGGGGATATATGTTGTTAAACAGTGCTATTATGAACAGTTTTGAACATATAACAAAGAATTTCACACATACAGTTTATTATGTAACCTGTAATTAGGTAGTAAGGTATGCCAAGTGTTCTTGATGGTGCTACAAAATAAGATTTCGGTTCAGGTGCGTTTACCTGACAAATCATAACTGTATGACTTATTTCCAGCAAGCAGCAAGTTAGTCTTACCTAGGGACGCATCGTGTAGTACGATAAGCAATACAGGTGTTAATTAAGTATGTGCATAAACTTTAAGGGGTTAATCTACGACTGATTTTAAGATAAAAAGTTCATATAAACATAGGTCCGCAACGGATTTGTATTACAGATACAAGTTTGAAAAAGCTACTTAGTTGAAACTTGGCACACCCTAATAGACATTTAGAAAATACATTTTGCGGGTATTATTATTATTAGTTTAAATTTAGCCATGAGCACAGATATGGCTAACCTTTGCAGTTCTTTAAAAAAATGGCACTCCAAGGATTTTTTCAAAATTAGAAGCTCTGTCGATTGAACCAATTAAAATTACACAAAAAATGTCTCTTGGTAATTTTTGGTAAGATGAACCGTTTTCTAGAAAATTTCTTAAATTCATTCTTATGCACGCAATTTAAGATTTAAAATTGGTCACAACTCAACGCAAAATGATTGGGTTGTTTTGGGACACTATGGACAGTAATAGATTCGCCAATTTCCTTTCGTCATTTTAATTTTACATGTAGCCACAATATAAATTGTGCCATCGGAATTATAACGCATCATAATTTGAGATTTGAAATAAAAGTATGTACTCGCAACAGAACTTAAATAACAACCAAAACGTAATGGTAACCAATACCAAAACAACGCGCCAAAACACGAAAATAATTCAAGTAAAATAAAAATATTAACACAGGAATACTTATAAAATACAAATAAAAGCCGTATTAGCAAGTAATATTTGACATTTTATTATTTTACAAATACCAGTGACGTCACTCGTGAGTTTGTGGGCGGGCGGAGTGAAGGGAATCAGGAGTTATTTGCAACCTCCTCTATTTAGGGTTCTTGGGATCAGACTAGATAAAGCATGACCGCTGCGATTTAGCAAACGATTGTTATACTAATCGAGATACCGCTCTATATACACACAACGTCAAAAGTCTTGCACTTCCCCTCATTCTTGTTAAAGAAAGTTTTTGTCAGACAATTGTTCGATAAATTGAGTACTTAGAAAATTAAAAAACATGTGTGACATTGTTGACAAAATTTATTAAATCAAAAATAAGTAACAAAGCAAGTTCTCTACTTGACTAATAGTCGGTATGACCTCCACCACGTTTCAATAGCATACTGACACGTTTGTGCATTGAGAACTAAACTAAATCCCACATGTTTTCAATAGGATTCATGTAAGGATAGTTGGCTGGCCGATCTAATCTATTGATATGTCCTGCTTCGAGTATCTCTTGAACCCTTCTTGTGCGATTTAGTTGAAAGTTGTCGTCCATAAACACAAAATTGTCACCTAACTATACGTAGGGAATAGATAATGGGCGTAATAACTTGTTTGATGTAAATTTGTCTGCTCGGTACCTTAGTCACACGGAGCAACTTCACGGGAAAAATGAATTCTCTGTTGACGACCTGGTTCTCCTCCAGACTCTTTATCGATTATCATCAGTAACCAACCCAATTCTGGTTTCGTCTGTAAATAAGACTCACCGCTACTGGCGTAAAAGCTAACTCCTATGTTCTCGCGCCCTCTGGAGACTGGCTGCACGATGCCTTGGAAGTAGAGTTGGGACCCGTAATGGTATTTTAGCACGTAAATTTGCATTGTGGAGTCGTCTTTGAATTGTAGGTGTCGATATAACACGATGAAACATACCTTGAAAGTGGACCCTGAGAACTGAAGTTGAAAATGTGCGGTGTCTATGGGAATATTGCACCAAATACCGATCCTCCCTTTTATTAGGGCGTCCCCACCCTTTTATTAACTCGAGGGCGTCCACTACGTAGTCTGTTTTCCACAATATCAAATTTCTCAAACCTGTGTACTATTTGTACAACAGATGATCTAGAAAAGCCGAACATATTCGATATTTGATGATTAGAATGTCCTGCATCATGTAAAGCAGTCATTCTTGCTCGGATAAACTCAGAAATTTCACGTCCTGACATTAATGTACAAAAATTCAAAGAAACACTTGTCTCAATACACTGCCAAACTGACCAGATTTGTAAAAACATTGGTAATAAAGTAAAGCTTCATGGTCCGCAATTTTTTATTCCCTAAATACATGTACTTTTTTACCACATTAAGAAAACACAACAAATTTAATCGAATCATTTTATATACCAAGACTTTTGATGGCGTGTGTAGTTTATATTTTGTACTGACGGCGTACATATTATTTTATCTTGGTCAGTATCTGCTATTTTGTATATCTAACTAATATAAGCAATGTGAATATTTTTTACCCACCTCCTACCACCTATTCAAACTAGCAATTTTTACTCCCTCTCCTATAGCGTCCCGAGCGTCGGGACGCGAAAACAAACATACTCCAACTGTGATCGATATCACCTAAATAAGAAATGAATTGACGCTTCAATTATGGATACGGCTTGGTAGGCGAGCGACCGCTGCTAGACGTCGGCGTATTTAAACGAAAAATGTGAGTCCGTCGTGCTTTTTCTCGCGATCTGCCAACGTCGATTGACAGGTTACGGGGTGAGAGCCAATCTCGATGATGTACGACGGCTAGAGAGCGCGCGCCTCTCTTAGGATCGGATGTGGTGTAAAGAGATAAGAGACAGACATTGGTTTGGGGTATACTGTGGTAACTTGTGTTCGTACATTTGAGTTTTGTTTGCAACATGTCGCTTTGTTTCCTGTTTAATGTCAATTGTATAGCTGTTTACATCGACGTTTACGTTTTTAAGAATGAGGAAGTTGCATGCATTTTATATTGGTTTTGAAATGTATTACAGGGCAATCTTTCAATCATATTGAGAGGTCAGAACATGTGTCTGGCGACAATAATTACATTAAGCGAAATTGGAAGATTTTAATTTTTCAGACTCCTTAATAACTCTATTAGAATCATATTTAACAAATAGGCAATTTATGGTCAGATATCAAAACTTTACTTCTCGTTCTTTTCTTGCATCTTCAGGTGTACCGCAAGGCTCTAATTTAGGACCACTTTTGTTTTTACTCTTTATTAATGATCTCCCAGATATTGTTTCTTGTGAAAAATTGCTTTTTGTCGATGATTTTAAATTATTCTCTTCAGTAAATTCTACTTCAGATTGTGATCATCTCCAACTCTGTATGGATCGTATGTTGTCATGGTGTGAGTTAAATTGTTTGTCCTTTAACACTTCTAAATGTAAAACAATGTCCTTCATTCGTAGAACCAACTTTATTATTTATAATTATAACATTGATGGATATGTCATAAGTCGGGTTTCTTTATTCAAGGGTTTAGGTATTACATCTGACAGCAAACTTACTTTCGAGCATATTAATGTTGTGTCCTGTGCATTCCGAACTTATGATTTTATATACGGTAATTGTAAGGATTTTACAGATATACGCACATTTAAAATAATTATTTTATTGTGCTCTCTAGTTAGATCCCAAATGGAATACGGATCTCGTATCAAATTTATAATATACATCGTCAAGTAAGTCTTTTCATTGCCTTACTCTGTAGTACTTATTCCTGTAATTGGGTTAATCCTGTTGGAATAATCAAGCATTATTATTATTAATAATAAATTGCCATAGAATGTAAACAAGACCACGTGGCCGAATACGTCACACGCCGTTCACCGCAATTTGTTTCCGTGAACACAGCTGCAGGTTACGGTGTCGGTGAAATAAACCAGAGTTTGATTCTTGGATTTTTGCATTTTTGTGGGTCTCTACATAGTGTATATACTGTGTAGGTAAGGCCATAATTATTAATGGTAATGTGGTGAACTGACGGTACCAGATAGATGGTTTTACTGTGGAGCACCTCGGAGGACCACTATTGTCCGAGGAACGGTTCCGACCGTAGCAGTCGTAATATCAACAATAGGAACCGAAGTCAATATATGGGCGGGCCCAGAGATACTGATAGAAAGTTTGTCATAAAGCCTAGCCCGAGAACAACCAGGGCAGATAAAAGAATCCCGACTAATGCTTGGGATGTGCATTTTAACTCTGTTTCTGGTAGCCACCAGTTACCATAAATGGGAAAAAATATAAATTTGCTTTTTCATTGATTTTCTAATCGCCCTGTATACATTCTGGTAGCGTAATAAAAAAATTATTGATTCTTTCTTTTTATTTTTTCGATGAATTTCACAAACAAACAATGTTGCAATTGTTTCTTTCGTGGCGCTTTATCACCCTACACTACATTGTTCTCTTCGTTTTTTTTTGACACAGTGAAACATATTAGGCGCTGTGTGCTATATTTATACATAAAGGCATAATGCAATACTTCTTCCTTTTATACAGATATGAACCACAACTAAAGCGCACTTTCAAGAAAAAAATACATTTATTAAACAATATTTTAGTAGTGTTTATTAGAAGAAATCGAAAAGTCAGTATTAAGCTTTGTCTTTAAAATTGGACAGTTAGTAATACCTGTCCTAGTGTAATAAGGGTACAATATGAGCAAAATATTTTGCAATCAGTTGAAGATGAACCGCAAATAGGTACTAAACGTTTATCTCGAGAAACTGGATTATCCAGAAGTTCTCTACACCGAATTCTTACGTAATCTACTGCATCCATATCATATTCACAAAGTACAAGAGCTTTTCCCTCAAAATTTGAATGATTGAATGAACGAGTGATCTTTTGCGAGTTTACCTTGCATCAGGATATCAATTTTCACAAGAAAATTATTTTCACCTTGTATAAATAACTATTAAAACTGCGGACAAGTAGAACTGTTTTGCATTAAACAATCTGCATATATTTACACCCATAAACCAGATTCAACATCTACAAATTCCTAAAGAAGTTGGTATACATCTAAATGCTACTTTTATAAAAGCAAACAGGTTTCCTCCATCCTTATTCATTTATTATTAATGTAGCCTATTTTGAATGAATGGTATGCACCGGATTCCAATAAAAGTTGCGCTAAAACTATTCACTATCAGTTTCAGCGTTTCAGACGCGATAATAATTTCATGGTTTCTAAAAGACGTTCGAAAGCTCTCAAAAGCGGAGACGCTTGAAGTACATTTGCTGGCATAAATTTTCAATCGCTGGTAGAAGCGTAATGGATTTGGTGGGAAAATTGTCTGGGCTACAGTTTTTGTAGCATTTCATTACAGAATAGCAGAATACTGACAAAAAAACTAATCATCTTTCCAAGTTTTCGGGACAGATGATCAGCTTCCCTAATAATTTTTTTGTCTTTGTTAATAATAATCGTAGTCGATATCGTAAAAAATTGTTTATAAAAAAGTAATATTTTCAACCTTTAGATTGCTAGGCCATTATAGTCTCTAGACAGGCGGTTCCGAATATTGAAATCAGATTACTTTTTGTAGGCACTAAAGTTTATGTGTGTTGATGAATATCGTTTTAATTTATTAAGCTATGAAGATGCTTTAGCAGAACGATTTCCCGGTAAACATGTACCAAATGCAGCCACTTTTACAGCGGTGTGCAGTGAGTGCAAGTGTAACGTAAGGAAAATTTGACATCGAATCGTGTAAGAAATGGAGGTCCAGGACTTCCACGGCCTATTGCAGCAGTGTGACGTATCATACACGAGGCTCAACTATATCCATGTACAGCATTAACACCAACTGATTGAACGAGGAGAACCGGTACCATGGCCGCCGTGATCTCCTAACTTGAAATCGTTTGGACTTATTACGATTTTTTTTTCTGTTAGCTACATTTCGTGTATTTTAATTAATAATAATTATTTTCAAACGATAAATAATATTATCGGATATGGCGGGACATCTATGAGCGTAAATTAAAAAGATTCATGGTTAAAGGCCGTGACCACAGGTCTCAGTCGCGATAGATAAAAAAAGGAACGTTTTTTTTTAGTTCTTCCTTCTTTTTCGATTCGATAAAAATGTCCAGCTAACGTGGACGTGAGCAAGTAAATGATTTTGTGGAATTTGTTGTTACTTATACGGATTGAAATGCCACGAGTAGCAAGAAAGGACGTCGCTTTTGGGAAAATTTGTGCAGATAGGCGTCGTCTTATAGTTGTGTTAATTAAAGCCACAATTTTTCTGCAACGTATCCTTTGTTAGGAAATTCGGCATTGGAGGTAAGCGTACTTTAACTTAATAAATAAATGTATATCAATTAAAGTGTTAAACTCATTACGTAACCGCACTATGCAATTTACTCATGCGTAACTTGTATTTTTAGAGGTTTTTTTTCTTGTGTGTACCTGGGAGGCAAATTGGTTGTTTCTCCTCAATTTTTTTCTTTTTTTGGGGGAACAATCGTTGTGCAAGGCCTGTATGCCAGAGTTTTACCATCTATATGACAGCAATAGGAATTTAGGGACAATTCACTCCTCCAGCACGGTCATCCGCAGTCCAGTACCACCCAATACGACTTCTACCGCTATACAGGGCGAAACAGATAAGTACCAAGTACCAAATAATTACATCACCATCGTTCATTGATTCATTTGTTAAGTTTAGCCCATATTAATACGTATTGTGCGTAATATGCGCAAAAATTTAGATTAAACCTAAACCTAAGTACTTATTAGCATAAGCATTTTTTTGTACGTAAAGCTATAGATACTTTACTAGTTGATAATCTTGCAAGAAAAAGGCCCTTTTTGGCTTATTTTTTTAAATATTTTATGTTAATTTTATTTATATATATGTTTGGCAAAATGTAAAAGAATTTCACACTGCAATAAGCTTATATTGAATGCTAGTGGTTCATTATAGTTTTTTTTTTTGGGTTGAGGGCTCTTTCAGGAAATCACTTGGCGCCCAAAAGACACCATGTTGTTGTTTCGTTATTGTTATTTTATGGTACGAAACCCACGCCATCGCTGAAATTTCAACTAGCCAAAATAAAAAGTAGTGTTTTTTTATACTATTTCAAAACGGACAAGCAGCAGAAACATTTGTGTTAGTTTGTAGAAACTGGGTAAGAGGACCCAAAATGTTATTGTAACAGTTAAATTTGCTGTATAAAAATAGGTGTTGTAAATGTAATTTATTGCTTTCCTTGACCAAGACGAGGATCACACGGACGAGGTGGAGCGTCACGTGCGACGCCTAAGACGCCTCCCCGACGCTGAATCCATCAGACCTGCCACTCCGCAGGAGGTAAAGGAGATTCTGTGTCAGCTGAACTCCGTAAAGCACCGGGATGCGACGGTATAGGGAACAGGATCCTCAGGAAGCTCCCCTACCGGGGAGTAATGGCGCTGCTGAACATCTGCAACACCATCCTGAGACTCCGCAGATTTCCTAAGAGATGGAAAAAGGTCGACGATACTCATCCCTAAGCCAGGGAAAAACCTAACGTTTCCCTCTAGTTACAGTCCCATCAGTCTCCTGTCCATGATGAGTAAAGTAGCCGAGAGGGTGATCCCGGCGAGACTGCGCGAGACCACGGAAGAAGTGCAGATCCTCCCGGACGAGCAGTTCGCGTACTACCGTGGACACTCGACGGAGGAACAGATTCTCAGGTTAGTAGAACTTGTTTCCGCAGGTTTCTACACCAGAGAATCTACCGGAGCAGTCTTCATGGACGTCGCCAAGGCCTTTGGCAGGGTTTGACACAATGGACCTATCGTTAAGATGTTCGACTTTGGCTACCCTGTCGGCCTAGTCAAGCTGGTGGCGTCCTTCCTAAGTGGCAGAGAGCTGCATGCGAAGGTGGACGAGGCCCTGTCCACCTATCGACCTATGGAAGCCGACGTCCAAGGAGCCGTGCTGTCTCCGCACCTTTTCAATATCTTTACGGTGGATCTGCCCAGGACGGAGAACATTTCCGTGTGGCTCTATATCGATGACACCGCCATTTTGGCCCGATCTCTAAATCCAGAAATGGCGACGAGGCGACTCCAGACAGCGCTAGGTAGACTGGAGGACTGGTGTAACCGCTGAAAGGTGGCGATCAACGCGGAGAAAAGCCAAGGTATGATGTTCTTTCGTAGGTACAGAGCGCGACCGAGAGGCTGCGCGACGTTCATCGATGAGGACATCCAGTGGACCGACGAAGCCAGATATCTAGGGGTGACCCTAGATAGAAAGCTGACCTGGAAACCACACGTCAACAAAGTGATTCGCAAAGGCAATTTGGTGAGGGCGAAACTCTATCCGTTACTCTATGGGGAAAGCCGACTGAGCCTTTCCGCGACGCTCGATGACAGGGCCTTTACGGTTCTTTGACCTAGCGTCTCCCTAGAGCCACAGTGCTAATCCTGACTTAACCCAAAACCAATACCTAGACGGAGGCGTTCGCGCCGCGGTCAAAACATAATTACCCCCGGGGGTTAATGACTACCCCCCTAATTAATGAGGTTTTCCAGGTTTCCCTCATTTATGCACTGATTGGTGGTTAGGGCCTATACCAACGTAAGTCGTTCTTGGGCGCAAATGCGGCTTGCTTAATAATAATATGTCGCACCCTCTCCCGCACAAGTTTTCAACTTCTAAACTAATACTCGTGATTAGAATGAGGGATATTATTATTATTATTAGTACATTAATAGTCATAACTATTATTATTTAATTAATTCCCAGGTTCCAGAGACTCATTTCTTAACGGCCTCAGCACCTCATTAGGCTAAGTGGCGGGAAAGAAAGAAGTGTTTACGATTTCCCACGCTCCTAGCGCCATAGCGGGCAAATTTAATTCCTCTCTTTCGCCCTGAAGACAGCACTCGCTGTCGAGCATCCTTTCTCAAATTAAGGCCTGCCTGAGAGACACTCGGAAGTTCGCCGGCCCGTCTAAAGTTACACGTCTCCAATTTAGTTCCTAATTCCTTGGCCTTTGTCCCAACCTACGGAATTAATTTACTCTGATCTCAATTATTGCAGATCAAACTGTCGTTGCGGGCGAATACTGCGGTCTGCCACCCACAGGAGCTAAATACGACGGTGGAAGCTTGTACAGTTTGTTACAAGGTAAATTCAACGTTATCTGGACATAACATCTAGTGAAAAACTCAAAGAAATGGTAGCGCGATTGTACATTGTAAATATTTATGTGTTCATTTGTTTGTTTACTTATTCTCTACCCTGTTTATGTGTTTGTGTTTTGTTGCGTGTTCTGTTTGTTCTTTTTTATTTTCGTCTTTGTTTTCTCTTTATTTTTTACTTTCTGTGAAACATGAATTAACTTCGTCGAAAATTTGAAATTTACCCTGTCAAGTAAATGATGATCATTTCTTATAACGTTACATTTGTTCGTAATACGATTTCAAAAATATTCTCGGTATTCAATTGGCGAGGAATAAACAAAATCCTTCAATGATCTCCAAAGAAAATAATCACATTTGTTGAGGTCTGGTGATCGTGAAGTCTCTAATAGTAGCGCTGAGAGAAATGAGACGTTGCCCCATCAAGCATAAATCAAAGCTCTAATATAAGTTGCTATGGTAAATCCTGGATTAAATCAGGCAGAGTATTTAATCGATTTGGCAAAATAACTGGTTCAGTCAAATAACGATCAATACCGGCCCAAATACTTATCTTAAATTCGCCTTGAAAATGTCTAGGAGTTATTGCATAGGGGTTTACATCGGAATATTCATGAATGTTGTGAGCATTTGTAATTCCTCTACGAATGAAACAAATCTCATCAGTGAAAAGAATTTTATTGTGAAAATTAACATCCTGATGCAAAATAAGCTCACAAAAGGTCACTCGGTCACTAAATCTTGAGGCAATAGCTCTTGCACGTTTAAAAATTCAGTGTACGCAAGTGCTTGATAATCCAGTTTCTCGAAATAAACGTGAAGTACATATTTGCGGTTCATCTTTAACTGTTTGCAATATAATTTCTTCATCTTATTATACCGGGACGCTTTCGGATATTATTGAGAAACTTTCCTGTCTCTCGAGCCAGTCTTACAACATTAGAAATTAGGAATCACTAGATTTGGAAATCTGCTACGATATTCTTCCATACTTCTACTACAGTTTCCTTTACAGAAACCTAGCACAAGTAACATGCCAACGTGTTCGCTGAATGTAAATTTTCCAGCCATTTTTAACAATAAACACTAGCAGAAATGAAATAGTTTTATTACTAATTGTCAAACTTTAATGACAAATCCTGCTACTAGTTTTTTAATTTCTTCTAATAAATACTCTTACTATTAGATTTTAGTAAGGCATTTGAAATCCTGGTTCATGCAATCTTATATAATAAACTTAATTACTTTGCTCTTCGTGCTTTGATATTGATCCAGAAAGTTCTGGATAATAAATATTAACGAATCGTGTTGCATGGTGAATTTCCCAGTTATAAACCATTATGCTTAGGAGTTCTTGTATATTAACAAATCTATCGAAATTTGTTTGTTTTTATAAACATTTCTGCTATTGGTTGATAGTGTGTCTGCATTTCCGATAAAACAGTCAACTTGTCGCGGATGTGCAATAAAAAACATTTAATCTCCCCAGGGAATTCGTAATACAGTTAACTGGTGATGCATTTGTTAATTTATCCCCGCTGTGTGAGCTCCCGTTTGCACATGCACTTCATCGCTCCGCAGATTCGCGAACAATCCTCTCTACCGGCTACAGCATTCAGCTATCGAAATCCAACTAACGGTCAGCGATGCCAAACAGCAAATGTTTGGTTTACTTAAATACTTCCTGTTCATTTGATTGCGTTCAAATAGGTTCGGCTTTGGTACGAATTTGTAATTCGAGAACGAAATAGTGTCGAGAATTACCACTCACCATTTTAAAGCCTTCAACTGATCCTTCAAAGAGTAAACTTTCCATTTACTTAAAATATTTGTTTTTGATTTCTTACGGTACAAAAACGTCTTTACTCTACTAAAGCTATTAAGCTAATACAAACACATCTACCAGATGGAACGCAAACAAAATTTAAACTTGATATTCCAAGTTACTTCTCCATATAAGTCGTTAATTAAAGGAAGCTGTATTAAGATTGTGTAAGCACTTGGTTATTCTATCTACCCAAATAATTACCAAATTGATAATGGAGAAAGTTTCTGATTTTGTGGGGATACCGTGGAATGATTCTTAAGTATACTTTTTACAGAATGCAAATTACATGGCCATATCTGAGACAGTATCTTGGAACACTCATGCGTTTGCATTTATTATAAACTTTCTCTTTGCCAAGTTTTAGGATAGATCTGTATTGAAATTTGGAGTTAAAGAAAACCCTCCGTCTCACAGCATGATCGAGATTGATGCTTCCTTGTTTAGATTTCACGTTTTAACACCCCAATTTGAAAGGCGTCAGAGCGTAACGACTTAAAATCAAAATAAATCGACGTTTCGCCTCCCTACAGACCCCCGACAAATAAACTCATTACATCCACCTCATTTTTCTCCAGTCGGAAGTACGAAGAAGATCGCTGCCTTTTAAATTCAGATTACTTCGGTAATTTTTTACAAAGCAACTGAAAAGAGCTTCGTTCCAAAATAGCAGTCAAAGAATCGGAAATGTGTCCAGTTCGGAGAGATCCTTTTTGAAAGGGGGAGGATTATTTTAATTTGAATCAGCAGTTTTCATTGATAATGTCTTAAAATTTTATAAAGTGCAAAAGTGTAAAAAGTAAAAATTTGGTGGAACATCAATTTTTGGCGAATTACCGGATTATCTTTGAACAAATCCAGCTTCGGTAGCCATACTGCATACTGTACAAGGTGTCTCACACTTGATAGTATAGCCCTGCTGTGAGGATACAAAATATTTAAATAAAATTTGAGACACGTGATGTTAAATAGGATGAAGTAAGCTCCATATTCATTCGAAAGTATTATCTTTGGGATTTGACAGAAACGGCTCTTTTCTCTAATGAACGTTTATTAAGGAAATTTTTCTGCATTATTTCTCATTAAAAAGTTCTAAGCAATATCGTCCAAAAGAGTCTCAAAAGAAATAATATAATAATATAATAATATAACAATATAATAATATAATAATATAATAATATAATAATATAATAATATAATAATATAATAATATAATAATATAATAATATAATAATATAATAATATAATAATATAATAATATAATAATATAATAATATAATAATATAATAATATAATAATATAATAATATAATAATATAATAATATAATAATATCTCTACCCCTCATTCTAATCACAGGGATTAGCCCAGAAGTCGGAGACTTGTGCGGGAGAGGGGGCGACATATTTTTATTAAGCAGGCCGCATTTGCGCCCAGGAACGACTTACGTTGGTAGGCCCTAACCACTATTCAGTGCAGGAATGAGGGAAACCTGGAAAACCTCATTAATTAGGGGGGTAGTCAAATATCAACTGGTATCAATCTCTTACATTGACCCAAGCCAACATTCTTCCACCCTACCATACCCGCAGAGAGGGCGCCAAACTTCTCCACGAATATAGCTTATATACGGCCTACCGGCAGCCGGGCTCGAACCAACTCCGATCTAGTCACCTCGATTCAAGTACTGACGCCTTAAACCGCGCGACCACTGACCGATACTAGGTACCATTTAATAACTGAATCTGTATTTAAAAGCCTGGGTTTTATTTTGCGTAATTCTAAAACTTTTCGCATCACGATGAGATTGAATACACTGTTTAATTGTTTTGTTCGCTGCGAACTTGAATATGCCTCTACTGATTGGTGTCCGATTTATAACATCCATATAACTCTATTAGGAATAGCATAGCGTAGATATTTAAAAACACTGCATTTTATCAACTTTCGTGTTTATCCGCTTTGTGGCATTCTAGAAGATATTTTGTTATCAACATTTGACTTAATTAGCTTGCAGCGAAGACGCATTATGTACTCTCTAATATTTCTACACAAAATTGTTAATAATTTTCTTAATGTCCTTTTTCTGGTATCTAGATTTTTTTATCGAGTTCCTAGATTAAATTCTAGATCTAGTTCTGTATTGCAGTTACCAACTGCTCCTACTAATATACTTACGGCATCCCCTCTTCATCAAATGATTACTAACTACCAATTGTATGAAGATAGACTTGATATTTTTTTTCACTCAATTAATTTTGTTAAATCTCTATTTGTTCAGCTGTCTGTTTTTTTTGTAAGACGCATATTTGTGATTTTATTGCTTGTTTTTTTTATTGTTTATGTTATATTTTTGCTAATTATTGTTTGTTTGTTTGTTATTTGATATTTTGTTTATATTCTAGTTATTTCTCTGTCATTGTTTATTTTGTATATTTTGAAATATTTTTTCCTTATCCTTTAACTGGGAATCAACCGTTTCAATGAATGTTAAAGACCAATGGGTACCATGACTTTAAAATTTACAATTTGGAGTATTTGCCTGAGCATCACATTGAAAACAGACTTCATGTTATAGTTCAAAATTGTTGTAAATGTAGAAACTGTTGAATATTTTTCGGGTACGTTCTTTGGACGAACGAAAGTCGGTTTGTCAATAATGGTTTGCCAAACGGCGGAACGAACGCTACTGCTCCATTGAAAATTTCCACATTAAAAATCCAGCCCAAAACCAAGGCCGTTTTGTAGTAAATATATGGTGTGGCATCATCGGTAGGCATTTAATTGGACCTTATTTACATACATTGAACAGAGTTACCTAAATTTCCTATAAGAAGAACTTCCTGCACTTCTGGAGAATGTGCCTTTGTAGCTAAGAAGAAATCTATCTTTCAGCATGCTCTATACCACAAGGTCAGAATTGTGCAGCGATATTTAGAAAACAGATTTCGCAGAAATATGTATTGGAATTAATGAACATATTCAGTGGCCCGGAATGTCACCAAATCTAACACCTCTCGATTTTTTTTAAAGAATGTTATTTTAGCATCAAAAGTAACTCCCGAATCTTTAAATTCAGTGCAACGAGTGACAGCCTTAGAACCATTGCTGTACATGTAAGTAATAGAATGAATTTTACTTGTGTAAGTATAATGAAACATTTAGAAATATTCAAAGGCCACCTGTTTCAAGGCACCATTCATTAACTATAGTTAAATCATTTTGAAGGAAAATACAATAATCTGTAGATGAAACAGACGTATACAGTCTGAAATCATCCGTATCTAAAAGAACATTGGCTCGAGTACTGTTATAGATATCATTAATGAACATATTAAACAGTAGAGGGCCAAGAACTGAATTTTGAGGTACCTCAGATGTAGCAAAGATTTCAAATTAAGTAAAATCACGATATTGTACTTAGCAATAGCATTAGAAAGGTAAGATTCAAAGAATTTTTAGACGTTTATACGTAAACCGCGAAGGAGAACACTGTGATTCAGCCCTTGTCACATCTGTGTAAGTTATGTCAACTTATTGTCTGAAGCTATTTATTTGTGGCATAATTTTAGTTTTTCTTTAGTTTCATTGGCAAAAACCCAATAAAACTAAAGAAAAATTATGTCAACTTATCCACTGTTATTAGAAATAAAATCAGTACTACAAACAAGATTAGTTAAAGTAGATCCACCGGAAAAGAATCCATGCCGGCAGCCTGAAATTTCTGATTTAACAAGAAAGTGATGTATATTATGAATAACAATATAACAATTTTCCAAAATTGCTCAAAATTGAAATAGACCTTCTCAACCAAATTTTTATCGCCTTTCTTTAAGATAAGGTAAATCTTAGTTTTAGTCCACATAGAAGGAAAAGTTGCAATGGACGCTCTTAGCTCTAACAAACTAAGCATTTAACATTATTATTTATTGCATTTATTACTTTTACTACTCTATTAAAATAGTATAAGTAACAAATTATCTCTATTGCTGGCACAGATCTTGAGATCGATCTGACGGTGTCGATTGCAATGTCTGACATTTCCGACGGCATTTGAACGATTCTAGAACAATTCTAAATAGTCATTCAGTTGCATTTTCCGCAGAATTATTCTTATTAGTGAAATGCCCAGCTAGTTTAAACCGTTCTAGACCAGTTAGCTACCGGACAACAAACGTCTTTGTTTACAACTGCGTTTTAGTGTGGAGACAATTATTTTGAATTTCTATATGTTAAAGAAAGATTTATGATTGAAGTGAATTAAATGTTTACAATGTGAGGAATTTAATAAGAAAAGAATAAACAATGTGCAACTTCCCTATACACTACTTGTGATACGTCATGCATTGGCATCAGCTCAACAATTTTGCCGCCTAAAAATAACAAACAAATGAGTTTTATTGCTACACTATCCACTTTCAATACGAACTGTCGACTGGTCTATAAGCGGAAGGGGCCAAAACTTCAAATAAATCACGAACTCTTAACTTATGAGAGCAAGAGCTGTCTCAAGCGAAATGATTAACAGATTTCAGCGCCGGCATGTTATTAACCCCTCGTGAAAGTGTAGCAATTAGGAAGAAAAATGATAATTAACAAATAATTGTTGGATACTTAAAGGCGGACTGAAATGGATAGCCGCGATTCATCATGACGGGATGAATTTGAAACACGAAACGCGTTCTTAAGAGACGCTATTGCGATACGGGGAAGCGTAAGTGGTACAAGAAGCTATAATGTTATAGTCTGAAAAGAAAGAGAGTAATAAAGCCCCGAGATAAGAACCGGCCATGGGCGTGGTAATATTTCGTTTCAGGTAATTATCGGGTAACACTAATGCTAACAAGTAATGGGTGTACATTAGCATATTTTACTGGATACATCATAGGGCAGGGACCAGTGTATTGTGACAGATCAGATCAGTCTTGGAGCTGAATATACGAAAACGTGTTAATGCAGTATAGTAAAATTCGACTTGTGTTTAGTGACTATTGTGCCAGTGGATATAATATTATTTGGGTAAAATGTCGAGCTTATCAGATTACGTACCTGCTAAACGCGTGAAAAGATGTGCGCTGTCTCAGAATGAGAACATTATTATATTAAATGTATTTAATGCATTGAAACACCAAAATCCTACCAACAGTGTTGACGACATCGTGGAAAAGTGTTCCAAAATGACAGGGATTGGAAAATCGACTATCTACAGACTTTTAAAGGAAACAAAAAATGAACAAGATACTGTAAATCCCCCAAAATCATCTACAGGGAGGTCAAAAGTCATTATAGATGATCTCATTTTATTTAAAAAAAAAAAATACCATCGCTTAACAAAATTTTAAGTGAACTTTCAGAGGACAACGATTTGCCAAAAATCAGTAGAAGCAAATTATGGTTCGTCTTACGAGAGTTGAATTTTTGCTGGAAAAAGCAGAACAGGAAGTCAGTTCTTATCGATAAAGATTTAAAGAAATTATTTGTTGGCGAAGATCCTACTTAAGATCAGTTAGAAAATTCCGTGACGAAGGGTGGAATATTTATTATCTAGACGAAACTTGGGTCAACGAGGGATATACTGTAACAAAAGT
Organism: Monochamus alternatus; assembly: GCA_037114965.1. Classification (NCBI taxonomy): domain Eukaryota; kingdom Metazoa; phylum Arthropoda; class Insecta; order Coleoptera; family Cerambycidae; genus Monochamus; species Monochamus alternatus. The sequence goes on along the minus strand of CM073426.1, from coordinate 2,132,463 downwards.
ATGGCAAGATAAAAATGTAAAAAGTTTTCGACAAGCATTTTTCGATGGACTTTCAACAGGGTTCAAGGCACCTTCAGGTAAAGGGCGAAGATTAATAGTGACACATATAGGTAGTGCCAGTGGTTTTGTAGATGGCGGTTTACTTTTATTTGAATCTAAAAATACAGGTGACTATCACGAAGACATGAATGCAGATGTTCTCGAAGAGTATTTTACACAGATGTTGGATCTTATTTCTCCAGGGTCTGTAATTGTCATGGATAATGCCAATTACCATTCATGGCAGACCGAGCGGACGCCTACAACTGCTTGGAAGAAAGTCGATATAATTCAATAGTTATCCGGAAAAAACATTTCTTTTGAAACAAATATGGTGAAAAAGAAACTTTTGACACTTTCAATCTTAATAAAGATCAGAAAAAATATGTTATCGATGAAATGGCAACAAATCGCCAAATAACGGTACTACGGTTACCACCTTATCACTGTGAACTTAACCCAATCGAATTAGTCTGGGCGCAGGTAAAAGGAGATGTAGCACGAAATAATACAACGTTTAAATTAAGTGACGTGAAAATTTTGTTAAAATGTTCCTTGGAGTAACTGCAGATAACTGGCAAAAATGTATACATCATGTACAAAAAGAAGAGGAGAAAATGTGGAAACTCGATAATTTAATTGACGTTACTGTGGAACCTATCGTTATCAATCTAGGAGATGAAGATAATTCATCAGAATATTCAGAGGATGAATTTTAATATACCTACTTTTTTATTTTCTTTATTGTACATTTATACAACACTACATTTACTCACCATAATTTGAATTTTCCAAATACATATATTTTTGTGTGGAATAAAAGTCTATTTATTAAATTTAAATAAATATTTTGATAATAATATTGAATAATTTTATTTGAATTACTAAAAACCCTCTTAACCTGCTTATGATGCTTAAAGTAGCCTCTAGTTTTGAGATGCTGTTTTTATATTGTTTACTTTTAAGAGAAATTGAAGCGGCATAGATAAAGGCGGTTTGTCGGGGATTAAATTTTAGCTACCTGCTACAATTTAGTACGGTTTGATCACACAAAGTTTTTTAAAAGTACACCTCATCTATACCGATAATATATAATATAAAAATATTGAATATAAGCACAGGCACTACATTTATTTACGATTTGCAATAACTTAGAATCTTAGGGTGTTCACTAAATGATCAAATGGTGGTTGAACTTAGAAACTGACTTTTCAGAGAAGTATCTACACATTCGTTACCAGTCAACATAGAAAAATGTTGTTTAAATAAGCGATAAGCTTTTTACAAAAGGCAAGTAGTTGCACAATTTACAGCAGTCGACACAAAGAAAGATAGATGCAGCCCGTATATTTTTCCTATAAAAACGTTTGTCTCATATCTCTGAGAGCATTCTATGTTTTCAATTGTTTTTATTAATTTATCATAACAAACAGTATCGAATACTTTGGCCAAGTCTACGAAGATGCAAAGTGACTTTTTAATTTCATTAAGTGATTTATATATTTCATTTGCTAGCAGAAGCTCTATATAGCGTGAATTTTCCAGCACCTTCACGGGGTACCGATGGCATCTCACCTGGCTTATCGTCGAAGTGTCTCACCCTTTGTTTGTGTATGCCACGCGAATCAGTTCCTTCTTTAATAACAGGTCAACATTAAAGGGGTCCCACAGTTAGGAGGAAGCTACTTGATAGGCATAATTCAATTGCCAGTCCATTGTTCTATACCATTGTCGTGGTTTGCGTATAGGGACCGCGTATTGGAACTGTAGGGTTGATTGGTGAGAGTGCTTTTACAGAATAGTGTCTATTAGGATTCAGTAGTTAAAGCTATTAGTTTTGCATCATCACGTGACATAGTTCTATTAACCAAAACGATAGAGTACGATTGAAAAACGGCGTTGAAACTCTTATTAAACCATACACTGTGGGAAACCGACCAATAAAAATGTTTTGTTAAGATAATCTGCATTATCGTTGGAATATTTCTTGTTAATATTGCAATATTATGCACCAAGCATAAAAAAATTATCTTATTAACACAAGTGGCTGTTTTGCTAAAACAATAGAACATCTTCTTACGTTCAATTCACCAACACTTCTACTAAAGGTAACTAAGATGACTTATTGCAGTAAGTACCTGACTAGTTAAGGTCTATTTATTTACGGTTAAATACCGCTTACTTGTAGCTAGAAGGCTTGAAACTGCGCCAAATAAAAATTATATAGCACTAGCTAGATATTTTGTTAGCGCATAATAATCGTGGTTAATCTACGCAAATGCCCGAATACATATCCATTTTGTGCCCAACATTACAACAGGAAGGAGGGACTGCACGTCTTTTGTATTTTTTAACATATACACAAGGATAAATGCCAGTATCTCTAATATAGGTAATAATAGCCAGCAAGATTTTGTGATATGTATACATTATGTGAAGTAAAAAATTGTTATATAAATATATAATGTGTAACAGAATGTGTGTAGTGCTAGTACCTATAGTATTCATTAGTTACCGACGCTAACTTGAAATTTTTGTTTTATATTAAAAGAGTTAAAAGTGAAAAACGAATAATTGTCTATTCTGCCAAAACCTTGATCCAAACTGTAGGTACTTATTTTTAATTTCACTTGTAACTTTTTGAATGTAAAATGAAAGTTTAAAGACAAAATTGATTATTGAACCAATCTAGTGCACGTAGTAATGGCAATAAGATCATTTAATAATGTATGTAATGTATAACATTTAAATTCACATAAGCTGCAAGTCCACACATAACAAAATATAAATTTATACTTACTGTATTACAAATATCCCACAAAAATCCTTATTAATGCACCGTACATGTTTGTCTACCACACCTTAACACAACTAAATCGCATTAGGATAGAAGTTAGAGGTTATATTGATGTGCTACTGTGCATGTGCAACAGAAATCAAATGGAAAAATTCCGTAAAATTTCAACTACATTGTATTTTCATATTATGAGATTTCAAAATTTTATTACGTAAAACACATAGGTGATTTTTCCTTAATATATAATATAAATTAAAAATTATCATATTCCAAAGGCGGTTTTATAAGTTGTATACATTATAAACTATGTATGTCTTCACGCGTCTAGCAACGCTCAAAAATTTTGCGTTCATGCGTCGTTACCTTTATTACTATAATCCCTCTACCCACTATTACGTTGCAACTGAAACCAGGTCGGCATTCCTCAAATTTATATGAATTTCAGAGTTATGAACGTCAGCGCAATAATTATTAAACGACTAGCAATGCAGGAGGTTAAGGGATAGAGATTTTAACGTCGACTTTATTATCTCGAGATTAAACGCTGCATTTCAATTAAAGTTAAAATGTAATTAATTTTGATTTTGCAAGTTCTTGCTGGTATATTGGATTTATTTAACTTACAAAATATGATATAAATTTTATCGTGAATTCAGAAATTACTAGTTAGAGTTCATGTTTATCATATCTACGGTTAGAGTGAGCAAGAGATAAAAACAATTATTTTTCATTTTTCGGAATAGTAAATCTCGATGACAAATCTCGAATAAATGACAGAATTTTTGTAGTGAATGTGAATTGGGTGTTAGATATGAAGTTATTATTTGTTATCATCAGGTATGATTCAGTACAAAAAAACTTTAATATACATGGTGATTCTTTATAAATGGATTGCCATGCCAAAAGATATTAAACTGTCAATTTTTAAGCTGATGCTATAAACACTCTCAAAATTATAGAGTTTCAAAATGTAATTCTAACTTTCAACATGCTGTCTCTTTGTCTTAAGGTAATCCGTCAATTGTATTAATCTAAGTTTGGAAAAACCATTATAGTTTTGTCTATAGTAGTATAGTAGTATAGTATAGTAACTAATCACCCTGTATATATGTGGCACAAAATATATTTAAACCACTTTTAAATCTATAGATGTTCGTTCATTGCTCCATCCAATCGTTTTTCTCTCCATCAACTGATTTTGCAAAGACTATACAATCTCTGCCTATTAGAAATTTCTACTTACTGAGTAAAAATTACAAAATGTTTCAAATTTCATCAAGGAATTATCACTTACTAGGTAGGTAGGATTCTAGAAACCTAAAAGAAGAAGTGAAGAATGAGAAAAGATGATATCAGATATCAGTCATAATCAGTATTTTATAAAGGTAAGAATAGAAAGATAGTTGCAGGAGAGGAAGAAATATTGAACAAATGAAAAGAATATTTTGAAAGAGTTATTAAATTGAAGTGAAATCAATGAAGCGGAAAGGGAAGAAAATAGTAGCAATACAGAAAAAGGCAATATGGCGCCAGAGACAAGTAAAGAACGAAGAAATTATTTCAAAACTGAAAAATAATAAGAGTCCAGGAAGTGACAAAGGATAGCTTAACTATTGAAATACGGAGGACAGGAACTAATAGACCAAGTGCAGAAACTATTAAAAAAGATTTGGGAAAGAGGAGGAACTGCCAAAGGAAACGACTAAAGCAGTATTTTGCCCTATACATAAAAAAGGAGATAGAAGGGATGCCAGAACTACAGGTAAATAGCGCTGCTGAATGTGGCATATAACATATTAGCTACTTACATAAACACAGATTGGTAATGGAAGTGGAGGATAAAATTGAAAAATATTAATGTGGCTTTAGACAAGTAAGAAGTACAGGGTACCAAGTTTTCACTATACGAGAGATTGAGGCTTAAAACTTAACGAATATGATAAACCAGCTGTAGTTTTATTTATTGACTATGAACAAGTCTATGACAAAACAAAATAAAAGAACTATATAAGGTTATGGAAGAATTGGAAATCAGCCTAGAAGAAGATACGGAGCATGATATGCTTAATAATGAAAAAAGACTTAGTGGTGAATAGAGTAAGAGTAAACACTGGAATCACGGAAGCGTTTGAAGAAGAAACGGGTTGAGGCAAGGAGATCCACTAAATGTAACAAAAAATAATTATCACAAATATTGTAACACTTGATATATAGCTATGTTAATTTCAATCGACTCAAAATCACGTATTCTATCACCTCCTAAAATTATTGTAATGACTTGCAAGACACCCGTATGTAACTAGTACGTAGGAATATTTTTTTACTTTTCACCGTGGCCACAATATGCTTCCGTAAGACGTGTGTATGCTTCTTATTTTAACTTTTATTAGGGTAATTTTTTGTGAAAGACATTTTTAGGTATCAGTTATTATAATTCTTTAATAATTATTTACGTTACAAGGCCGGGAAATGGTATATTAACAAGTCAACAAGTCTAGATGTTTACGGACGAGGCGACGAAGGAGCCGAGTCAGGAATTTCTAGACGAGTACTTTAATGACATTTCACGGCCGTATATCGTACAACGTTGTATTAAAAATTAAATTTTAATGTTTTATTTTACATAACCTGCCTATATGTAGTTGTTAGCGTGGTTTCGATTCTTGTTTTATCGCATAGCTTTTGATTTAGCTTAGTGATGTAAAAACAAAAATAACAAATTTGACAATTTTTCATCCCGTGAGTATTTTGTGATAATTTTAGTAAAAAATGGAAGAAATAGAGCTAAAATGTACTGAAGTAAACAGTACATTGATGCCTACGAAGTCTTCTGCTTGTTATGAGAAGGAATACCAGCTCTTCAACGTGTGGAGAAAAACCTATAAGGTGGAAATCGGCCTGAATGAGAATATTCTTTTGGCGTACTTCTTGGATATCTCCAAAAAGATGAATCCTGCGACAATGTGGGCAAAATATTCGATGCTCAAGTCTATGCTGATGGTAAAATAAGGAGGTGATATTTCAAAATATCCAAAACTGGTGGTTTTCTTAAAAAGGCAAGCAGTTGGTCATCAGGGAAACAAATCAAAAGTTCTAACAAGAGAAGAAGTTAATAGATTCATGAAGGAAGCCCCATCAGAAGAGTATCTTTTGATGAAGGTAAACAAATTTAACCTTTTCATTAGTTTTGAATTAAACAATGTGCATCTTGAATGATATAGGTACTCAATGTCAATTAATTACAAAAAATACATTTCTTGGTTTCGTTAGTAGAAACTCCATCAATTTGACAATCAGTTTTAAACCATTTTCTCTATTGTTACAGGTAATCGCAATGATAGGAATTGCTGGTGGTTGTCGGCCAGAAGAGTTATACCATATGACCCTAAAAGACATTGAAGATTGTGGCACCAAACTAATTATAACCATTCCCATTTCTAAGACGAATACAAAACGGGTATTCACTGTATTGAGTGACGACAATGAAGGAATAAACTCCGACCTAAAAATATGAAGATTTTCTTTTTTTTTTTTTTTGGGGTTATAGAAGAGGAACATGTGTTTCCCAAAGAGCGGGCATACATAGCATTGAGGGAGCACCAAAAAAAAATTGCGGGATATTTGAAGTTGGAACACCCAGAAAAATATACGGGGCATTGTTTCCGCAGAACATTTGCCACTTTTTTGGCGAATGCGGGAGCTGATTTATCAACACTGAAGCGTCATGGTGCATGGAAAAGCTCATCTGTTGCGGAACAATACATTGAAGATTCTTTAGAAAACAAAACAAATGCTGCAAGGATGATTCAAAATGGAGAAAACTTTATACAGGTTCTTCAGACCAAGCAACAAACTATATCCACCACCACTACCGTGTCTAGTGAAGATTCTGTCCCTAAAGGTAATCCTGCAATCAGCCTGCAAGGAAATTCACATTGCACAGTTACTGTTAATTATAAATATAATTAGTTTTTATAGGCTTGATTTTGTAGTTTTAAAGATAAAATCTTTTAAAAATGTGAATATTGTGTTTGTTTAAAGGAGTCCGGGAAGTAAACATTTTCCGGACTCAGTACTGTAATGAGTTATTTCTCGGGCTTAAATGAGTCCGGGAAATAACTCATATGAAATAAAAATAAAACCCCACCTTCAAAAACACCGATTATAGCGATGCAAATGATACACAATTCAAAATCTCCCCACAGTCCTACAAATAATTTCCACCAAATTATTTAAAAGCCCTTTTAAGTCCTCCTCGTCGCGTCTGCGGCGGTTTCACGCTGCCTGAGCGGCAAAAGCGGCTTTATTCCGCGGCTGATTGATGGTGCCGCGCCCCCGGAGTTTCCGGGGGCCTAATGACATTGATTTGCCGACTTAATTAATAATTACCGCGTGGTGCCGGATTTATTACAGAACCCGCTAATTCAGGGATTGAATCGGGGCTAAATTAAATTTTCTGGAAATTATCCTGTCAATACGGGGTGACGCTGGTCGGTTGGCGCATCATAAATTAGTTCATTCATGTCGCTTGGCCGGGTTGTGGATGGATCCGGTCGGTTACATTAGCAGATTGTGCTGACGCAAATTAATTTACTCGTGCGTGTCGCCGTTGCTTCTTTTATTGGGGTTTTGATCGTTCATGAAGTTTTATCAACTAGGTGCGGAAAATGGTAAAAGTTTGTTGTTTACTCGTAACTTTCGGATCAGGAAAGGAGGAAAAATTTAGGTATAAACCACAGACCACCTAGACTGTATCCATGCTATTCAATACAACTATACCAGTGAAGACTCGACAGGGGAGCGGTGGAGTGTGTACGGAAGTTTGGCTCCGCCCTCTTTTGACAGTAAAATGTATATTATAATATCTGATGAAATTTTAACAAAGTTAATAATTTTTATTTGAAAGTAATGTGAAATAGAAAGGAATATAGTTTTGTGAAATATTTTTAAATCAGGGTTTAAAATAAAATTCTAGTTATATTAAAATCTTTATCGCCCTTTAAATAGTGTTACTTTATTTAATACTTGTTGCTTTATGCCTTTTAAGGAATTGATTATTTTTGTTTTATGATTTATTCTTACAACTACATATTTTTCAGAAATTGCTCTAATAAGTTCTAATCATTGTGTAATTATCGAGAAGTGCATTGTTGACAATTGTAATAACCGATCAGATCGGAATAGTGATGAAATTTCATATCTTAGGTAAGTAATAATTAGAAGTATTTTTTCTTTACTTTTTTCTGATATACGCTTATGGATGTTATTATAAAGGTAAAATGTAGAATATTGTTTAGAATATTTTATTACTCTTGATATTTTTTTAGTAAAACTCTGCGTTTTCCAGATAACTTTGATTGTTGAGTATGCAACGTTAGATACAGTCGCAGTAAAACGAGTTGCAATTAATTTTAAATTTCAAATTACAAAAGAACAATTAAAATCTTCTATCTTGCTCTAAAGTGTTCTAACTTAATTTATACAGAATGTGTCTGAACGTAGGGTTAGCCACATGTATCAATTTTACACAGATAAATGTTTCTTTTATCAATGTAAATGTTTATAAAGGAAATACAGGGATTTAAGAAACATATTAGTTATTGAAGAAAATTTATACTAAAATGTAATTGAAAACTGTAATTTTAATATTATAATTCACCAATTCAACATTTTCATTGCTCTACGTGTCCACCTGCCTTCAAAATGTACAAACAAGCCATAAAGAATGTCTAATATATTGAAACCTGTGGTTATTGCCTATTTTTTTCACCGCATTTGTAATACGTCTTTTCAGTTGGTCAATATCCTCAATTGATTAGGAATAAATATTGTCCTTTATATAATAAATCCCGAGGAGAATGAAGTCCCATCGGGGGAATGTGGTGGCCACTGAATAGTTGCGTCTCTTCCATATCCAATTCGTCGATTTGGAAAAATTAAACTTAAATATTGTCTAACATTTACTTAAAGATGAGGCGGTCTTATTTGGCATCCTCACTATAATTTACACATTCAAGAGAAAAAATTCAACGTCGATTTTTAAAACTATTGTCTTTTCGAATTGACCATTTTTTTCTAATGAGGCGATACGATTATAATTAATTTTGTTGATATTTAACATTCAGTCACTTAACACTAAAAAAACACTAGCAAGTATATTACTTCTATATAAATTATTTCATGACAATGTTGACTCCCCTACTTTAAGTTTATTCTGTATTCGAGTGCCCAGTCCTGGTTCTGGAGTTAACGATTTATTTTACTGTCATGATCTTAGAACAAATGTTCCTTTGAAGTCTCCTGTATACAGGGTGTCCAGAAACTCTCCTGACAAACGAAGACTGGAGATTCCTCAGATAATTTTAAGACAATTTAACCCAATTCACCTAGTCCGAAAATGCTTCCTAAGGGAACTAGAGCTCTTTGAAGATGATGCATTGTAAATAGTTTTGTTTAAATACCTCCAGAACGCTTCTACTTAGAAAAACAAAAACTGGTATGTTTATTTAGCCTTTAGAGATGAATCGATTCCATCAATTGCGAATTTCTAGTACCGTTCATAGGCGTCCGTTTTGGGTAGGTCAACGGTTATTTTAACGCATAACTTTTTTGTCTTTAACTTTTAAGCATTTGTGACACTAGATTATTAAATTTTCAGGTATTCTAGTATTAAAAGGTACTCTAACTTTAAGTCATTAGGATACACTGTTTTTCTAGAAAAATGGATTTGAAAATTTTTCGTTTTTTCCTCATTAAAGCTTAAAAATGTTAGTTAAAGATTTTTAAAAACAAAGTATTTATTACAATGGAACGAAAGTAACAAAAAAAAGTATCAAAGGTAGATAGTTACAAAAGATGCTCGATGTGATGATCATTAGTCTCTATGCATAAATTTACCCTTTTGCTTAGAGAACGCCGAATTCTTGCAAAAATTCCAAAGTTATTTCTAAATTCGTTGCAAGCATCTTGTATCCTTCGCCAGAGTTGTGCACGATTTTGTATCGGAACGGAATAAACAAATGCTTTTATGTATCCCGAAACACAATAATCGCAAGGATTCAAATCCGGCGACCTTGCTGGCCAAGCAACTGGACCTCCTCTTCCAATCCAATGGTCTTCGTAGTTATTATCTAGAAAGTCTCGTACATTCCTGCTAAAGTGGGCCGGACAGCCGTCGTGTAGAAACCATAAGTTTTGCCGAATATTTAAACGCACCTCATCTAACAAATCAGGTAAAATATTTTGCAGGAAATGTAAATAATCAGCACCATTTAAACGAGCAGGTAATTCCACAGGTCCAAGTAGATAATCGTCAACTACTCCTATCCAGACGTTTATCTTAAACCTATGCTGATGCTTAAATTGTTGAACAACGTGTCACCAACGTACGAATAATAATGTGCATTATGTACATTAAAAATTCCATTTTTTGTGAATGTAGCTTCGTCACCAAACAAAATGTATCTGAAAAAATCTTCATTTTGATTTTTCTGGTTTTGTAACCATCTAGTGAATTCTACAAGAGCAGGAAAATCTCCTTCTAGCAGTGCTTGCACCTTTGGAAAATGAAAAGGATATAAATTTTCTTTGTGTAAAATATTTCCTACGGAAGATTTTGAAATTGTGGGGTACATAGTCTTCGAACGCTAATTTCTGGATTTTCATCAACTTTCATTAAAATAACATCTTCATGTTCTGCTGTTACATCATTATGTCTCCCTGTTTCATTATTTTTTGGGACCACTGAACCTGTTTCGCTTATTCGTTGATGAAGAGCTGTAAATGTTGAGTGAGTGGGATGCTCACGATTGGGAAATTTATCAGCGTATCTATGTTGCGCTGCTCGAGCGTTACACCTCATTTCGCCATAAACTAAATGCATATCGGCGTATTTCTCATTAGTAAAAATCATTTTTAAAAAATTTGAAATCGTTGTGTTTGAATTCCACAAAGTAAAAAATTATAAGATAAACTGACAACAATTTGACAATGAAAAACGTATGTTTTACTTTTGTTGGCAGTTTAGAGCCAACTAGTGCAAAAAATATAAACTGAACTTTAATGAGGAAAAAACGAAAAATTTTCAAATCCATTTTTCTAGAAAACGGTGAATCCTAATGCCTTAAAGTAAGAGTACCTTTTAGTACTAGTATAACTGAAAATTTAATAATCTAGTGTCACAAATACTTAAAAGTTAAATACAAAGAAGTTGCGTTAAAATAACCGTTGACCTACCCAAAACGGACGCCTATGACCGGTACTAGAAATTCGCAATTATTGGAATAGATTCATCTTTGAAGGCTAAACAAGCGTACCAGTTTTTGTTTTTCTAAGTAGAAGCGTTCTGGAGGTATTTAAACAAAATTATTTACAAGGTGCCATCTTCAAAGAGCTCTAGTTCCCTTAGGAAGCATTTTCGGACTAGGTGAATTGGGTTAAATTGTCTTAAAATTATCTGAGGAATCTCCGGGTTTCGTTTGTCAGGAGAGTTTCTGGACACCCTGTATAATGCTCAATAATTTCAACTGCAAGCAATAGTGAACACATATCAGTTTATTATATAGTATTACTGTTTTTCCCTACTATTAGTTACTTCTTTATTAGTTTTACATTTTTCTTATATTGTTATTATTCATCTGGTATTGTTCTATTTTTGTATGAGATTTTGTTGGGCAATAGATGGATTATTATTATCATCGGATATCAGCGAAAGGTGTAGTGGGGTAACGCATTTCAACTACGCTGTTTGAGCTCTATTTAGTTCGCCTGTGCCCGTAATTAAGGAGTCTTTTATCTTATTCAACATATTTCTTTGCTTATGGTGAAGGAAAACTTCTCAATGCTAGCAACAAATCTAAAAATCACTGCCATTTTAAGCTTTCCTGATTAAAATTTCAAACAAATAATTGTATTTTGTTAAGATACTGAGTTTATTCAAACAAAACTCGATAAAGATAAATATGTATTCCAGTCCCGAAAACAAAATAAACCAATCGTTGCTTTTCCTGCAGACCATTCAAAGTTTAAATTATTCCAAATAAAACTTCTGCCTTTGCAGCGCGAGGTGAGTTCTATTTAAAGAAAAGAGTCCACTTATTCCGGTACCTTAAGATAGAGTTTTCTTGTTATGACCAAACATAAAAGATATTCAAAAAGATGATGATCTGAAAAAGCGCCAAAGCGAGTAACAACTTTCGACTACTGCTGCAACTTTTAAAGTGACTTTCGTGGAAGGACAAAAACTGGTTATTGTTTTTTGTTAGACGCGAATTCCTTGGGAAATTTACTAATCTGATATGTACGAGGTGCACTTTTAAATAATAAGTTAATTTGTTTTAAAAAATATATAATAAAAATTAAATAAAAAAAAATTGTCAAGGTTACAATAAGTAAAAATTATAAAATATATTATCTCTTGTATTATAGTAAAGTAAATACTGCATGAAAGAAATTACTAAAAGAAGGTTCAATGTCCAGATACCCGCACTAGAGAATTAATGTTTTATTCTTCAGTTTATATTGAACAAGTTTTTATATATTTTTAGGTATTATTGTGTGAAACTAACTACTAAGTGGACAAAAGCCCCTACCTGCGTTGAATTACACCCACAATATCTACCCATATATTCCTTATTATTAGCTTTTGTAACATTTTTTTACTGTTTTAGAAAGGTATTTTAAGCTAATATAAATCAAATCTCCTACAATTCCTATCAATGAAGACATATGTATGTTCTCTGATACCAAACATCTAGGTATGCTAACGAACAATTCCACAGACAAAGCTCTATTCAATAATTATCTAAAAAAAAATAATCTAATTTACTCACTCTATAAAAATCTAACTTCACTTTTTTGGCAGTGGGAACACGACAAATTCAACCACAATAGATGAGATCTGACCTATTTCTGCATTTTTAGGATTGCTTCTTCAGGTGGTCTCCTTTAAGTTGAATCAAATATCTAACTATGAAAATTATTATAAAAATTAAAATTATTTGAAGTCAAATATCGAAAGTGACAAAAAAGTGACATCCTGTCAATGAATTAAATATGACAATACCTACTTGAAAAATGTTCACCTTTTATGTAAAAGTTTTTATATATTTTTAGGTATTAATAATAGAGCTTTGTCTGTGGAATTGTTCATTAGCATACCTAGATGTTTGGTATCAGAGAACATACATATGACTTCATTGATAGGAATTGTAGGAGATTTGATTTATATTAGCTTAAAATACCTTTCTAAAACAGTAAAAAAATTATATTGAAGAGCCGAACGCGAGTGACAGAAATGTAAAAGTAAAGATTTGACAGTTGTAAATTTGTTTCAAGTATACTCGTTGTGTAATCAAGTAGTGACAATAAAGTTTGTGTGCTCATTACTTTTACTTATTATTTTTCAAATTAAAAGTAGTTTAATGTGAAATCAGATGGCAGAATTTTATAAATACCTCAATTACTTATCTGGTACCTATCTGGTACCTACTTACCCAACAGCATAGTCACCGTAATAGGAATAAAGGAATCGTAAAGGAATAAGCTATGTTTAACAATTCCATAAGTTCACCACATCACCACTAATAATAATGGCATTACACTGTGTATCTATGACTCTAATCTAATCTAATGAAAGGGACGATCGGTATTTGGTGCAATATGCCCGTAGAAGACGACTCCACAATGCAAATTTACCTGCCAGAAGAGCATTACGAGTCCCCATTTTACTTCCAAGGCATCACGCTGCCCAGTCTCCAGTGGGTGCGAGAGCATAGGGTTGGCTTTTACGCCCGTGGCGGTCTTATTTATAAACGAAACCAGAATTGGCTGGTTACTGATGACAATCGACAAAGTGTCTGGAGAGAACCAGGTCGTCAACAGCGACTTAATTTTCCCCGTTTTGAAGTGGAATAATGTTCAACCGCCGCACCCCATTAATTCTCATACCACAGAATATGACCAGTCAAATTTATATCAAACAAATTACTGCGCCTATTATCTACCCCCTACGTATGAATTAGGTGAAGATTTTGTGTTTATGGACGGCAACACTCGACCACATCGCCCAAGAAGAGTTCAAGAGACACTCGAAGCAGGAGATATCAATAGATTAAATTGGCCAGCCAACTCTCCTGACATGAATCCTATTAAAAACATATGGGATTTCGCTGCTAGAGCTATTCATAATCATATTCCTCCACCTCAGACTGCAGGTGAGTTAGTCGTGGAGAATAAGAGCAATGGAACAATATTTCGCAAGAGATCGTTAACCACTTGACTATCTCAATGCACAGACGTGTCAATATGCTATTGGAATGTGGTGGAGGTCATACCGATTAGTAGTCAAGTAGAGAACTTGCTTTGTTACTACTTTTTGATTTAATAAATTTTGTCAAAAATGTCACACATTTGCTGGTTTTTAATTTTCTAAGCACTCAGTTGATCAAACATATTCTTTTCACAAAAAAAGATTCAGAAAACTACTTTTATAAATGTATTTGGTTTTTTTGACAAAAAGATTTCTTTTATAGGAATGAGGGGGAGCCGAAGACTTTTGATGTTGTGTGTACATTTCAAACCAATATAAAATTCATGCAACTTCCCCATTGTTCAAACATTTTTTTTATCTCCAAATAGAAACTTAGTTTTATGTATAATATAAGAATTAATTATGAATTTGACAATAAAAGTAGGTTTATTAGTTTTTACGTGAAAAAATCTCTCACAGACAGATATTTGATCGAAAAATCAAACATAAAGTCTATCTAACCACAAAATGGTGTATTTTGACGATATGAATCAAATATACCTTTTTTAAAAAACTAATCGGACACTGTTTCAAAATGCCTCTATTGTTAAAAAAGTCTTGAAGGAATTATAGTGGCAAAGGCGCTTAGAATGCCCTGTACATTAAACACAAAAATCAATTAAGTATTCGTGTTTATCTGACATAGAAACAATGACATTTTCAAATTCACGTTACCTTTATCCAAGTTAGCCTTAATGTATGGCGCAATCTTTACTGAACACCCTTTATATTGAAACATTTATTCAGTTATTTTTAAGCGACATGTAAATTTCTACAGCAGCATTACAAGCGCAAACTCAACTTGGCGTTTCATTTCGATCTGCTTCTTCTAGAATATTTCATCGTACGAGGTTGACACATATTTGGTAGGATCATCGCGAGTTTTATAGTCAGCCTTATGGCAACGACTATCACCGACACCGGCTATATATCTCTACCTCTAAAACAAACTCGTGAAATACGGAGGATTCCGAAACTTTAAAATTGGTCGCGCGTACAAGAAGCGCGATGATAAATCATCTTATTCCACAGGTAAATTCTGGAATATAAACATGTTTTCCATGGAGTGCAACGCTGGCCTCCCCCAAGGGCGATACATTCTTTATGCTACGTAAGATTTATAGATAAAACTTTTAGGTTTAGACGTAGGGATTAATGCAACACCTGGGGTAAGCTTTATCCGCATTTTCTCCAGATCAGTTCTGTGTAATGTTTCAACATGAGACAGAGACGTAACACGTGTTTGAATACGAGGATGATTACACCATGACATTATTTTAAATGAGTGCATATACAAGGTGATTCTAAACGTAGTTTCTACCATAAATTTACTTGGTATTTCTCAAACGTGTATGGCTTATCCCAACGATATAAGGAAATAAAAAACGGCATAAGGAACTGCCAAAAAAACATCAAAGGCTTCCGTGTGCAGCCGGTTGTAGACAGGACTATATTCTTGCTTTACTTCGTCTCATCGGCAAATTTAATAGACGCTGATCTATTCTGTGAGACTGATGAATGTGTGAATTACATTCAGATTCTAACGATACACCGACCGATACCGAAGAAGCGGCAAGAAATGCCGTATGTTCACTGATTCTTGAAAAATCCAAAGCGGTATATGACTTGACTTACGAAGCTATAGCTTTTGTCTTCAAAACCGCAGAAAAGAAACTAATTTTGCTTATTATTATAAAACTTTTTTGTCAAATAGAATCAGTTTCTTTACACTGTGTGCCTTTATTGAAGCAGTTGAAAGCATATATAAATAGGGCCGATAGAAGTTGTATTTTTGCCAAAAGAGAAAAAGAAGACTCAACACAATACAGTATGATTTTATTCCCGTTATTTTTGCGTAGTCTTCATCTTTCTGTGAATGGTTTTGGTCTTCAAAGTCATAATACAGAAACTGATTTTGCTCATTATTACAAGACTTCTTGATCAAATGGAATGAAGATGTTTTCATTTCACTATTTGCTTTCATTGAAGTAGATGAAAGCACAGATAAATATGACAGAAGTTATATTTTACAACAAAGCTTTATGGTTCAAATTAATATAGTTTTCTTCCACGTTTGATCTTGTTCTTGGACTCGGTATTATGTAGTTTTAGTCTTTCTATGGATGACCTTAGTCTTCAAAACCGTAAGATATGAATTCCTCACTGCTGACATATACTTTTTACAATTTTTTAGAAAGCTTGTTAAAAATCAAACTGCCAGTTGCCAAAGTATTTCCTATTTAGCACTGATCTTATCTATGAATAACAGATACTATTTTACAAATGCTGCGATTGATCATATATTATCCAAATACTTAGCTAATCTTTATATGTCTCTACATCAACTAACACATATTGCATAAAAACAACTTCATATAAATTATAAAAGTACATTTTCCTATGCAACATCGATTGCATCTCCTTTTCGTTGCTCTTCTTGAGGAAGAAGGGGAAACCAGACTGGTTCCCCTTCACTTGAAGACGAAGGACGATTAATTATCATTACCATGCACGTGGGAAAATCCTTTCCCGAGGTGCAGGTGTTGTTTTCGTTGCCTCTGTTCCATCACGAAACGAGATTCCTGCAATAATTTTTGTCACTCTCGACGTTATACGCTTGAATTTATAACGGAAGTCTTTGGGGGAGATCCAGGAATCTATTAATTATTCTAATTTTATAGAAGCAGCCTGCCTATGTTGTAAATGTTCGAGAGATTGCATCTCGTTCGAATCCAAAGAAAATAAATGAAAATCTTGTAATATACAGGGTTAACTATGACTTAGTACACATATTTTAAGAGGAGATAGGGAAAATAAGAATTTACAGAATCATATTTAAAAAAATTTCCATATTAAATCCTTCTGTCAGCCGCGGGGTTACGTATATTCTGCCAAACTCAAAGATGTCAAACGTAGTGACAGATTACTGCCTTGATACGTATATCAGTTTACGTCGCTTTTAAAGAAAACGATATTGTAACACAGGGAGGCAGTACCTACAGCAAGGTGGTCATATCCAACAATTGTTATAATAAATCATAGTAAAGTATTTTTAATTAATTATTTTAGATTCCACATTTATATAGCAAACAAGCCTTACTTTTGGTCACAGAATACACACCTGGATTTCTGACCTCTACTGGAAACATCCTGTAACTTACAATGAATAAGACATGAATACATTTAAGTAGGGATTAGAATCAACTGCTCTTTAAAAAATTTTCTGATTGATTTGAGATTCTAATCTTACATAAATAATTGACAAATTGCCATAATTTACATTTTAAGAAAATATTGCTGAATAGAAGTCTCAGTTTTGCTCTTATAGCAAAGAATTAGATACCGTATAGTTAACTTATTAGAACCAGCGATTTGAATATTGATAAAAGAGGTAACACATGGTCGATTAACTCCTGCCTACATGATGATATCGTTGTAGGTCTGACCTTTACCTTCAAAGCGGTAACGGATGGACCAAATGGAATGTAAAATTGACCGATCATTTCCGCATTTGACAGATAAGGATAGCGAAAGTAATGGATATTGGGCGGTATCCAGAAATTATTTGATTTCAATATTGGATGATCCCATTTAGATGAAAGTGACCGAGGACGATCTTGTTTAGAAAAAGTCTTTAAAAAGATGTTGCCACCGCGATGGACCTGCGAAATTACATAAAATAATCTTCTACGCGGAAAAGGGAAGACTAGGGTTGAAAAAAGGCGTCCTTCCTACCATGTCTAATACGTCTGTTATTTGCTGGTAATTAAATTTCAATGGACGCAACTACAATATTTCGAAATAAATTACAACCTGATAATCAACAATTTAAAAAATCTGTTTAGGAATTTAGAGAGAAAAAAAAGAAAACCTTGAAATAAAGTGCGAGTGGTGAGGGGGAGCCAGAACCCACCGTCTTCCATTACTCAGGCGTATCATGTAACATTGATGTAGTTTGCTACATACAACATGTTTCCTTATGCCTTACACCTTGTGACACAAATAATTTAAAGTAGCTATGCAGATATGGATAAATTAATAATGAGCACAACAATATTTGTTGCGAAATCAGGAAAATGAAGGTACTCAAGCATTTTACGAAGATTCTTGAAAATTCCAACTTATTATTAGCTGTTATTAACAAAATGGGCAACAAACTTTTATTAGTATTGTAACATTCATTTCTACATGGAAAGTTCCCCTGTATAATAATCTGCAGTGTAAAATATTGTTATAATAATGACTGTAAATTATAGATATTATTTTGTTAATTTTATTTAAAAATATTTATTTTATGTTACAGATCACCTTAAGCAGCAGACTTTTTTTCTATCAGCGATTATATCCGTTTCAGAAATATAGATATAAGAATAATTAATTGATATCAAATCTTATTGGTTCATTCAGATAGTTGGTTATAATTTATTTCACACACGTGTCAAGTTAACTATCTAGTTGTTTATATTTACAATCAGTTCAATACGAACCACATAAATATTTAAATTTCTAAGGTTGGTAATAACGATTTAATTTAAGTTGGCACGATATGTTGAAGGGAAACGAAACGTTAAGTTTTTCTTCTGCAAGCAGGCACGCGGGTCGAGAGTGATTTTCTAACCTCGGATAGCGCGACTTGAGAACTCCAAAGTCACGAGGTAAAAATCACATCACATTTTATATAAGTCATTCACCTAAAATAATATATTTTCTTGATTATCTAATACATAAAATAATAATTACTTCCAGATTTCAAGAATATTTTTAGGAATTTTTAATTAAAATAAAGAATTTTATGTGTTATAGGCTACAGGGTGAAAAAAACCACACTTAAATTTCAGTAATAGAGTCATATTTTAAAGTTTTTTATGTTCATAGTCAATTGCCAATTTAAGGAAATCAAATTATTACTTATATTTTTGTTGATTATTAATTAAAAGTTCAAATGGGGAGGTTTATCTAACAAGTGTGGGATAAATTGTATGTAGGTTATAATTTCAGATTCTTGAAGTTTTAATGCTGGGCATACATTTATCATTACTGGTTCGAATTGGACTTTGGGTCTAAGTTGAAAAACAACTCAGAGGAACCAATAAGACATCTGATGGTGGAGGCAAAGTTTTCTTCCGAAGGCGACGGAAGGAATTTAAGGTTGCCTAAGCAGAAGGCGGGAACATTCAAGGAGTAGAGACAAGGTGGCTTCTGTCATTGGTGAGACAGACACAGTTTGTCATTTAGAAAGACACACTTAAATTTTGCTTAAGATTATTTAATTTTATTCTATCTGATGACTAAAATTTTCTTTTATATTTATTTGTTTTTGCAGCTTTGAGCCATATGGAAAATCTGCAACCATGATTACGTTTTGGTCGTTACGATTAAGATATTATTGTCTTTTGACACTTAGGCATATGTAAAACCACTATTAATATTTAATTTTATTATGTTAAACAGTGTAAACGGTAAAATAGCTATTTTTTCTGAAAATATTAGATGCTTGTTAGAATTAATATTTAAAATTTGTTCAGTTTGATTATTAATGTTCGACTGGTTACTTTTTCAGCCAACCACAATTTGATAACTCAGTCATTAAAACAGCGGTTGGTGGCGCTCAACAATTAACACCTGAATAAAATTTATAAAAGTATTTCAAACATTTATTCCAAACCACGACCTAGTGACGTGACAGTACAAACATTTAGAAATTATCAATTCTGTAATTTCAAATACTGATTCAATTTGTCAGCGAACAAGTTGGATATTTGGTTGATATTCCAGTATTAATTACTATGTATCGATCTTGACTTGTAGTCCCACCGTACCCACGCCACTGACCTCGCAACTGTCCAGTCCTATCATAATGCTGTACAATACACTATTTTTGTTGACCCAGCTGGCTTTTTGTAACCATTAAAGTATGCCATTCGTGAAACAAATCCACGATGTAGGTATTGTGAATAAAGCCCCACACAAGAAGACATAAATCGATTCGAGCATTTTAACTCCTTTGATTTGATAGACTTTCGAATTAAATGTAGGTTTGATTTAATCCAAACGTATCCGAAAAAGAGCTATTGAAGCGAGGAGCACCGCGTCCAGTTCTAACAATGAACCAAAACCTCCGGAAAGTTTCCTTCTTTTAATCTCGATATGGACGAGAATAAGAGGACTTTTCCGCGATCGGATCGACAGGCTCGTTTTTTATTTTATAAACGGTTTCTGAACAATTTAAAGGATTTAGGATTTTAAATATCTTATGTTAAATACAGGGTGGTTGCTAAGTAATGGCCCATGGAGACATATTAGATTTTTCACTTACAAATATTATAATATATACCTTAATAAAACGTGAAATTTAAAGTGTGAAAAAAGTATACTTGGCATTAGTCTTAGAAATTGACTGTTTTCGAGATGATGGCTTTTCAACAATCAGCAGCATAGTTCCTTGTACAACGTTGTAGGAACTAATAAATAAGTTAAATTTTAACAATTATTAAATGAAAATTATGTTAAAGTTAAGTATACAGGGTTAACTATGACTAAGTACAAATATTTTAAGAGGGGATAGAAAAAAATAAAAATTAACAGAATTTCCTTTCAAAAAATTTCCAAACTTATTTATAAAGCGAAAAAAATTTTTTTCGATATTATATTAAATTCTTATTTAACGCCGCCAATGCGAGAATTAGAGTATGCAACCAGCAAGCTACCGTCATGCAACAGTCGGCCACAGTCGGCACAGTCGGCAGTCGGTCCAGTCGAGTCGGTTCGCTGTCATGTTATAATTTAATTCCTGTGTTTACGTTGTAGTTTTGTGTTCTTCTTCAGTTTTTAGTGCCTTATTTTAATTTAAAACGTTTTATAGTTAATAAATAAAGGAATATGTGTCGGGTACAGATATTTTCCCACAATATAGTTCGCCGGTTTGTTTTTCTAGGTTATGGGACAAGACTGCCGCGGGTGTTAAACTTTTTCTGTTATCTATTAGAACCTACCTACCACCCCTTTCTTCGATATTTTTATAATACATAGGCATTGTATCTAACAACTGTACCTACGGGAAGTGTGTTTATCGGTAGTGAGTGAAAATGTAGTTTTACCAGTTTGTAACCAAATAATGAAAAACGAACGCAAAATATTGGAGCTAACTGGATTAACTGTTACCTACCTATCAGGTATTATTACTAATAAGAATGTTAATTTTTGTCGTTTCTGCATTTAGAAATACTGTAAACGACCGCATGGTAGTTGTTGACAAATGTAATGCGAACTATGTATCTAAGCCATAAGCCATCTCAGTCTATACTCATCATAGGCGCCGACTTTCCGTAGGAAAAAAGGGTTTTGCCCTATTTTTTAAATATCCAGCTAAAATTCTGGAATAACTTTTTTATTGTCTTTTAGGGCTCCATGAGCACGTAGTTAAAATTTTTGTACTTAGTCATAGTTGGATATACAGCTAATGTCGGTTAAAATCAATTAGGGTAAAACTCCTAATTGTTGACACTGCACCAGTTGTTGGCACCATGACCAGTATTTATAAATATTTTCGTATATTGGAGCAGTTTCGCTAGATTTCTGTCAAATTTAGAGAGTCTGACAACCTTGACATTCCTAATTTCATTTGTCAACACTTATTTTAATATGGCCGAAATAGAAAATGTTTATCGTCTGTGCGTGTAAAAGACTCAAGAAAAATAATCCTCTCGAAATTTTGTATGAATTTAGAGTTGATATTTAGTGTATAATGACGAATTTCTAAATTGTTACAATGTTCATTTTAATGAATTATGACGGGTGCCAATTACTGGTTCTAGCTGTCCCCAATAGTTGGCATATCCTATTAATTTAGTATAATATGATTTTTAATTCCTTTTCTGCATCTGCATCTAAACTGTTTTTTAATTTTATAATATTTTGTACTTACAGATGCCAAAACTTAAAATAAAACGTAAATGTGAAAAAAAATATTCTGAAGAAAGTGTCCTTAAATGAAATAAAAAATGGGGCATCAAGAAAGCAACTGCTTTAAAATATGGTATTCCTCGAGCAACCCTTCAATTTAGACAGAGCGAAATATTTAAAAAAACTAAGAAGGATCCTTCTCCAATTCTTACAAAAGAAGAAGAACAGTCGCTGGTTGATTGGATTATATAAAATCATAACAAGGGCAAAACACCTTTTAAGAACAATATACCTGGAAAACATTGGTATGAAGCTTTCTTAAGGCGACACCCTATATTGGTGCATCGAATTTCAGAAGCCGTCACATGTGCATCAGCTAATGTCTCAGAGGCTGACATTAAGAAATGGTTTTCTATATTACAAGACCCTACCCGTATCTTCAAAGGAGATGAAACTTATTTTCTCTTTTGTCCCAAGTTGGGTAAAGTTATTGCTCCTCTTGGAGCGAGAAACGTATATAAGGTGGATCAGGGAGATGCAAAACAGAACCTGACAGTTATGCTCACATTCTCTGCTTCTGGTGATATCAGTTCTCCAATGGAAAGATCGCTATGATCGAACAACCAGTTATCTGTGCCTGTTATTATGGCCAGATAACCCTGTCATGGCAGTTAATTCTTTAACGTACGTCATCTGTCATCACTCATATGCCAAAATTTAAATCATAGGTACTTAACAGTGGGTACAAGTGGCAAGAAGTTTAGGGCACATGAACCAATGCCAATATGAAGAAATGCTAAATTTCATTAACTGTAAGAAAATATTGTTGCGAAGCAAAGTAAACCCAACGCATGTTAATATATGTAGGTACTTTGGCAAATTTTTGAAAAACATATTATAAATTCTTTAGTGTATGGACCGCAAACAAATCCCCAACAGTGGTGGTAGGTAAGTGAAATATTTCATATTAACTTATTGATACAATTATTTAAATTATTTTAGTTTCACGCAAAGTGGAAGCAGAATGTAAAAAGGAAGAACAGAAAACTTCATCAGGATCAAAAACTTGTAAAATCTGGATGCACATATTCAATATTTATACACAGTTTACGTGGGTAATCAAAAATGTACCTTTAGGCATGCGATCTGTGCTACTGTGCTAATTACAATTTACTACGCCTTCGCGGAGTCCATGTTGCAATATATTATAATTATAGGAGGATAGTATAGGATGCAGCATATCAGTGTTAATAGTAATCCATTAGAAATTATTGTCAAAAACACATAACTATCTAATAAAAATAATATTTAAAAAAGATAAAATGTATTATTTATACCTACTCTTTATAGAATCTAAATTATTGCCAATAATTAAAAACTAGGTACCTAACTTTTGTCGTTGTGGCTTTCTCTTATTCATAAATTAATTATTAATAATATTAGGTAATAATATATTTCTTTTTGTTTGTTAATATTCATTCAGGTATCACTATCATACTCAGAATACCAATCTTAATTGTATAAAATTGTAATCTCACTTAGAGCACACTTTAGTTTTTTTTAGGTTGTATTTACTGTCAAACTATTAATACCGTATTACTAATTATGTAAAACTATGATATGGCAATAAATTGATACTGAATTGTGCTATAGACAAATAATAATAAAATTATACATTATATTAATATGCCAAATGTCATACGTCAATTGCCAGAAATAAAATTAAAATTTCTGACCAATAAAAAGCTCCAGTTACATTTAACGGCAGGTTATTTCAAGCAGTTTCATAACTGGGTCACGTGATCATTCTCAAGTTAAGTAACTGGGAAAAATAAACTTGACAGATGTGTCAATCATACGAATTTCTGATTAACCTACCAGTTACCGTTAACAGGCCTGTTAATGCTAACTGGATGTGTTTGATCATAGGCCCGAATGACTGCTGAGAAAAATTTGGAATTGGGTGGGTTATGGGTGAATTCTTTGAGGTCATTTCGGATTTCATGACATTTCCGGTTTGACCGGAAATGACCGTAAATTGATATTTTTAAATGGGACTCTGTATTTTTTGACATTTTTTTAATCAGCGGATAATTTTACGTATGGTAGGATCAATTTTCTGACACATTTTCTGTAAGTATTTTTTTTTAATTTTTAAAAATAAAACTAAAAGGCTGCGACTGGCAGAAATTGTTTTCTTTTTTGACGGATTTTAAAAATTGTTGTACCACAAAATTCAGAAAAAAATCCTTTATTAAAAAATCAATAGGGCCTTCTCTCTTTAAATTTGAAAAAAATTGTTTTTAAGGAAATACAATAAATCGAAATTTTTAGTGGTGATAACTAAAATAATGTACAAAAATATTTAAATTTATAATTTTTCTCATAATTACAAACAAATAAGAAAACAATTTCTGCAAGTCGCGGCCTTCCAGTTTTATTTTTAAAAATTAAAAAAACTTACAGAAAATGTGTCAGAAAATTGATCCGCTGATTCCAAAAATGTCAAAAAATACAGAGTGTCCCATTTAAAAATATAAATTTACGGTCATTTCCGGTCAAGCCGGATGTCATCAAATCCGGAATGACCTCAAAGAATTCATGGCACCATCTAGTATAAACCCACCCAATTTCAATTTTTTATCAGCAGTCATAAAAAAGTTACAGCGTGTTCCCATTTTCCGTTGTCACCCTGTATATAAGACTAAGTTCGATGACGAAAATCAAATTAAATACCAATGACGTCGTCCAGTCTCAAAAATACTGCTATGCTATTGGACGAAAGTTTGTAGACAATCTCCTCTGTTTAGGTATCTTGATTAATTTCTGCTCTTTTAATAGCTATCAAATTTGGTTTTCATATTTTTTCGTGAATAATCCTTAGCAGTTCTATTCACCAGTATTCTAACATCAAGAGAAAGCAACGCCTTGTGTACGCTTTGGAAAAACACCATCATTTATTCTGGCCAGATGTGCCTGCTAATTTCTTTTTACCGTTTTGGCACCCCCAAATATTTGTTTTACCAGATTTCATTATCCGCTATCTCGTTTTTTAAGTTTGTTTGCTTTTCTGAATCCTCGGGATCCAGGGAATATTCAAACGTCTTTAAAAAGTTTATTATCTTAAATTCTTAGCAAAGGAATGAAAATTTAGCAGTAGTTAGTAGTTAGTACCCAATTTTATTCTCCATGCAAAATTATACAGTGTGTTTTTAAATGAAGTAGCAAAAATGAGACCACAGATTCCATAGGTGAAAATAAATTCTTGAAATTTTGCACGTCTTCATAATTTACCGTTCTGAATAACTTTTCAAGTAACATTTTGCTGTATTTTCAGCAGAAAAGGCACCTGAAACCAAAACAGTTTTTACTCGGTGTACTGAGCATTTCAAATAGAATTACTTCAAAAATGGTTACTTCTACCGATTTCAGCAAGTTATACCTTTTTCAAATAAAATAGGCAGAAGAATCGATTGTTTCGATAGTCAGATGGATATACTAAGCTGCACAAAAGTTCTGCCATTTAAAAGAAACATGGTGTGCCACAAGTGGCGCCCTCTACTAGTGACGTCAAAATTAGAAACAAATTTGAATTTCTCGTCCGCAAAAATCCCTGATATATAAATTTTATGTAAATATTTGGATTTCTTAAGAAGTTATTTATAAATATCGAAAATAAAATTTTTACTTTGACACCCTGTATCTTTTTTATTATGCGACTTTTTTTTCACCTAAGAAATCTGTGGTCTCATTTTTGCTCCTTCATTTAAAAACACGCTGTGTAACTATTCAAGAATATTATTTTTTTTATAAATTTGATTATCCTAATGCATTGCAAAGGAATAATTTTTTATTAGTCACCATTCAAAGGTGAAGTAAAAAAAAACAATGTTTGCGTTGTCTTATTAAAGTGAAATTGTTAAATTTATATGTAACTAGTAATACTATAAAAATCAATACTTCCTCTGATTTGTTATACTTAACAGTTGGTACTAAAGTTTAAATTTAAAAAGTGACAACTTTATTCTGAAGTGGTCGAATATATCGTATCGCAAAAACTTTTAGCGCTGCATTAAGAATGTACTGTTCATAGTTGTTACATTCCATCTTAGCAAGTTTCGCTCGTTAGAGGAGTTAGAATAATGAGTGACTTTAAGAAAATCTTTTAAAATTACTCTACGTTGAGAGCAAAACAAGTTCATCGGGAGAAGTTTTAAAATCACAGGGCTCTTTTAATAGAAAATTAAATTGCTGATTGCAGTAAACTATTTGTATCAGCTATTTTTATTACACGTATTCAGTTGGAAAACTTTATTCAAAGATGTTTCCTTTAAATTAATTAAACTTATAAAAATATTTGTATCTGGAAGTTCTGTTGAAATAAATTTTATAACGCTTTGTGAATTTTATAAAATTCCATCCAGCGTCATTACAGAAGAAGCTGACATTTGGTACAGAGGAATAAGAATATATGAGAGAACTAGTTCCGATTATGCATTTTTTTGTCTTATGAACGCCATAATGGATCATGACATAACAGATGTAATATAAAATTACAAAAACGTCAATAACTTTTGACGATCTGATATGATCTGATATCGAAAACTATATACTCATTACTTTCACTTGAACAACATTGATCAATACAAAAAAGGTCAACCACCTTAAATCCCATTTGTTTCACTCAGTACCTTTCTAATCTTATCAATCATTGTGATCAAATGGATGTGAAATAAACCGATTTTTTGAAGGCCTTTGACCGCATAGACCATGCTTTACTTAAGCTTGCAGCTTATGAATTTTGTGGCTTTTTGCTTGAGGTATTTAAGTCATATTTATCCAGTCGCCTGCAATATGTTACCTAGAATAGCTTTACGTTTAATCATTATCTTATTACTTCTGGGGTACCCCAGGGTTCTAATCCAGGTCCCTTTTTTCTCTTTTTGTTAAATGGTGTAATTTCAATCATTTAAATCTAAATATAGCTAAATGCAAAGTAGTCTCGTTTACTCGTAAAATGTATCCAACTCTATTTAACTATGAAATTCATTCGGAGATGGTGCCACGCAAGGACACATTAAGGATTTGGGGTTTACTTTGACAACAAATTAACTTTTAGAAGTCATATACCACCCTGTATACAATCTCGTCCTAAACTTGTTGAAGTACATGTCTGACACACCTTTCGCAATAAATTTCTCGCGGGCAAACTTGCAGACATCAACTTAAGAGAGTAACACACAAATTTCTGGTTGAAGTTGTAAATCACCCTATGTTTTACGGTTTCCGAGATGCATGAGCCATGAAAATGGACCACCCTGTATACCGGCTCGCCCTAAAGTTGTGCAGGTAAATGTCTGATACATTTGTCGCAATAAATTTATCTCGGGAAAACTTGCAGACACCAACTTAAGAGAGTAATACACAAATTTCTGGTTGACAAAATCCTTGTTTCTTTGTGGTCTGCTCGCAAGCCTCAAATCCTCAGGAGGTCGGCTCGTTAGGCGCTACCCCCGCGGCTGTGGTGCCGCTGCGGGCCGCGGCGGGTCAGCGCCATAAATCCGCCGCCCCCAGGGCTGCGGGTTTCCATTTACAAGCGACCGGAAACCACCTTATCCTTTGTCAAGGGCTCGGCTTCAGTCACTGTCACAGCCAGGGGTACCTGCTATTGTACCAGCGACAACGATGATGCCCGGTTATTAATATTCATCAAGGGGGCCGTGATTTTCTTTGTCGCCGGCGGGAACGCGCGACTGTTGCTGAACGGGCACTGGATCTGGGGCGGCCAGGTCAAGAGGTTGAGTTGGTATTTATAGATGTGGCTGTTTTGTTAAAAAGGTATCATAATCTTCCCAAAGTCATTGTAATCTGAGGGCTTATTACTGAATTGTATACGAATAGTGTCACGACGACTTTATTTATTTATACAGGGTGAGTCAGTTTTTTGCAGACAAACTTTAATAGAAGATAGAACACGTTTTTAAGAAGAAAAGTTCCTATAAACATATGTCGTAGACACTTTGAATCCTAATATATCAATATATCATGTATCACTTACCGTATGAAAAATTAGCAGATATTATATGTATATTTTTTGTACCTCTAATCATAACAGCTATTGTGTTATCATACTAATGCACCACCCTGTATATTTGAAACTGCTTAAGTGTCTTCGCGGATGAGTTGATTCCTCAAAAACATGCATTAACAGCTGGCGATTACCTCGCAATTTGACGAACCCATTCGGGGCCTTATGTTATTGTTATCCTGGAGCTCGAAGGATCCTCCGAAGGTCCTGACAGGATTATCGGGAACTAGGGACATCTTCGCGCACTTCCTCACTGCAGACGATGCCGCCTCTCGGGTAATAATTTGTACGCGTTTTGTGAAATCTCCATCGTCACATCCTTGATCCGGGATCCGGGAGGACGCGTGACTCGAAAATCTGGACGCTTATTACTGCAGGATAAGGGAATTTCAGGATAAGGGGGATTATAAAGACAGCAGTCCTTCTCGGGCCAAGTCGTGCGTGAATCTCGCTTGGAACGGCGTTATGTGATAATTCAGAGGAAGAACGACGTTTTGATTTTATTTTAAACACTCAGTTTCAGAGAAAGAGACATACGTAACGAACGAACGAAAAATTATTTGGTTGCATCCCCACAACGCTGTGGGTTGCATCAATTTAAAAAAAACACCATTTCGACTAAAATAATACTCTTGTGTACGTATTTAGGAGAAGGCAATTTCCTCATTTACCGTGTTTATTTACGATAACAGTGACGTCAAACTAGACTACAAAATATAAGTTATAGTTGTTTTCTAAAACGATTGAATGGCTTTGACTTGAATTTGAACATTGAAAATTTATCGGAACCTGCATTAATATAATAAAACGAAAGTATCCTGCCTTTTAACTTTGTGATATAATCTGTAAACACAAATATTTCATCCGCCTTTCGACCTTTGACCCGGCGCGCTGTATTTCTCTTCTGGGAGCCGTGTTCCAATCCCTTTATTAATCCAGCTCCAGAAAGGAAATCTCAAATGGATTGGATTAATATTTTTTCTCATTTCAATTCACGCTCGGCTTGTATATGAGAGTATTTCATAATTAGAAGCAACCAGATGAATAAACGCGTGTATGTACCCACTTCAATACTGGTATTTGAATGTAGGCAGAGAAGGAGGCTCTTCGCTTTGCTTGTTCTGTAATATAATTAAAAATTCCGCTGATATTAAATATCTCAGGTGAGAGAATGGAAATGTGTTTCTCATGATATTGTGGAAGAAATTTGTATAGGGTGGGTCAATAATAATAATAATAAAGTTTATTTACCTATTAAGACTACAATAGTATTAAAAGAAAACAATAGGTAAATATAATCCCCTTAAGTAAGCTTGTCTGGGGTACACACATATTTAAAATATAATAATAAAATAATGTGATAATGTCATTAATTTTAAGATAAGATAGGGAAAAATAAGTATAATACGAATACGTGATTTAAACAAAAACAAATTAAACGCATGTTTGTGCCGGAAAAAATATTTTCAAATCATTATTTAAATCCCCTATCCAGAGTGTCACTGACCGCTGGCGGCAAATGAACTCGGCGTCGGCCTGACGCGACGTTGCCAAATTTAAATATTTTCATGTAGTACCTACTTATTGTAATATGTAATTAATGCTATAAATTATTTTTTAAAGTATACAACTAACATTATAAGTTTCAACGTGAAAAATATTTAATATTGAAATTACAAAACATCAGCGAATCAAAATAAATCATTCACATTTCATTACATAAATAGTGGAATAAAATCCAATACTCACTAGGTTAAATTATTAATATTGTCACGGATTTCCCAATCCTAATTTTACTGTTGCCAGAAAAACAATCCGTTAATTAATTACTTCTTTATTAACTATACTCAGTACACTACTGAACACTAATTAGAACTCAACTAAACACTTATTTAATTAATCGCTATCTAAATCACTTTGATATCTCCAACTAAACACTTCAATTCAGACTGTAATACAAGACTTATACAAGACTAACTTAATCGGCCGTTTATTTTTCTTTTATAGACCCAACGAATATTCCAGGTATATTCTAGCATCTCTAGATCTATTTTCTAGCATCTCTCGAACGCTTCTCGTCGTTTCTCAAATTTTCTAGTCCCGTCTCGATCCACGGCATTTTGTTTGTTTAACAGAATCGTGTAGGGGCGATCGGGGCAATCTTAGTAATTCGCGGTACCACAGTCGTCGGTTTGGGTGTGAGTAGGGCAAATTCCGTGACAATATAGAGTGAAACGTATTTTGTATTTAAATACAGACAGTAATAAAAGAGACCCTAGTGCTCTCAACAAAATACAGTCCGAGACATACCATACCTCAATAATAACAGAAGCAAACAAAACTTGCATTTTTATAAACACCCAATGTAATCAATTCGAAATTATGTGAATTTTATTATATATGCCAACCGCCTTAGATAGGCTGTAATTGGCATACTCGGTACAGCTAAAAAGTTGGCAGTTCAAATTCCAGTTTACGTTACTGGTGGAATAAGTTAAACATCGTTCGGGTCCGTTTCCCTATACAGACTAGCCCGCCTTCGATATGGAACAGATGCACGCGGTCTGACTTCTCTCCCTTCTTCATTCATCAGTCATCATTTTTGAGTGGTAGAAGTTGGTGAATTTCGTGTATTTGTGTCCCCAGTGTAGTGTATAATTATTAATATTTGCCTAAATAAAAATGCAACTCAAGTTGGATAAAGTGAAGTAGTGAAAGACAGCAGTTGTCCACAGAGCCGTGGAAAAATACATAAAATTAATTTTTAATATACATGTGCACCTGTGCCTTGTGTGTGCGTCTGTGTTATTCGATGATCATCAGTAATAGATTTGATTCTGATTCATATTTGTAACTTGATTATGCTTTCAAGAATATAACTAAAAGGTGACTCAAAATAGGTATGTTCTTAATGGTTTATCTAAAATTATTTACAGCATAAAATTTTGCAGGGTTTTTGAACTTGTAACTAATTTTACGTCAGAACTTGACAAAGAGCTTTTAATGAATACTTTAAAAATGCCACAAGTTTTAAAAGTACCTAAAAGAATATACAAAATGCATACATTTTAGATTGCAAACAAGATGTTTTTCATTAGCAAAAAAAATGTTATCACTTCAGTACCGAACATGCTTTTATTATATGTATGTCGTCTTGAGTGGCAACATTACTCGACTTCTATATAGCTTCAATACTCGTACACGTCATCAGAAAATTCGTAGTGTACCAGGAGCGTCGTGTTAGCGACGTGTTAAAATGCAATATTTACTAAGTTACATAACATAATATTATCTTATATACATTTTTTCTATTAGGCATTAACAATATTGTGTAAAATTAACTACTCTGCGGACTATTTCTAACACCGGAAAATTATTAATCACACGTGAATAATGATTAATCATCCTTACAATGCATTATGTTCGTCATTATAAGTGAGAGACGAATAATGTATAATATATTATAACACAGGGTGAACCTTAAATAAGTACAAATATTTTAACTGCAGGTGTAGTTCGTTATATAGGTGAGTCTAGTGAGTAATTTTTAAAATTTCAAATATTTACGGATATTACTTTTTTTTAAATAGCCACATTTTGAGGACTGCTGACCAGATAGACCACTGACCTAATAAAATAAACCATATTATGATTTACTGAAGGCGAGGTTGCCATATCGTTCGATACAATCAGTTAAAGTGTTTAGTAGGTTACTTTGCTCAATGATTCCAAAAACTTTCAACAAATGTGCATAAAACCTCACCGACTTACTGAAAAACCAACTATTTAAACAATTATCCATATTTCACAAGTTAATGCCATTGTACAATGTTAGAAAGATTATCACAAATTATCCCCTTAAATTGTGAAGAATAACAAAAAACTATGGTTTTCACACAACATCTTAATTTTCCCCACATAACCTCAAACCGATTGTCAGTGCTAACCATTTAGTACTTCGTGGATTAAACAGATTTTAAAAATAAACACAAAACATAGAATAATAAAATAACTAGCTTGATGTATGCGTTCAATATCAAGAAAAGGCAACATAAAATATTTAAAAGTAGTCAATCGCATGCAAAAAAGAAACTGGTGTCGTAGGCACAGGTAACAGGTAGGTGTCACGAGCAGTAGGCGAATTGTCATGTACCAGCCCCCTCTTCTAGAATTGACAGAGGTTATGTTATAAGTTGATACTGGTGCACTAGTATGGTCCAGGACAAACGCAAGCAGAGACGAAACATGTAATATTTGTGGTAAGGGATTTGATAATTTCAATACACGTAAATTGAAAGTTAATATGAGGATACTTTTGCATCTTCTGAAATCGAAGTAAGCTAATGGTTTCTTTAAGTAATGCACTGCTTGACGCATCTGTTTTAAGAGCTGCGGCACTAACGTATAAAACGTATTTAAATAGTAATAGTGCTTTTCTCTTAAGTGTCTTATGAATTTAATTAATATTTTTCGTGAAATACAGTGTGATTAAATAAAATATGGCGCATTATTCAAACAGCGAAAAGGTTGACATACTAAAAGCATATTTGTTAAGTAGTGACAATCAGTGATATCGATAACGATAACGTAACGATAAATCAGTTGAAGTGTAGTAAAAATGGATAGTAACCAAATTCTAGATTGAACTATGGTTGTGAATAGAGAATCTGGTTTATATTTTCAATTTATTCGTGAGGTATAGGAATGGTAAAGAGGAGGATATGGCAGTTAATATTTTCATAAATTAATATATTTCAATCATTCTTTGACATGTCTAAAAATTCTAGTTAACATTGTTGAAGCCTATTCGAAGACACTGGTGCATCACTGGGAACGCTGTGGAATTCTCATCCACCATGGCTCTTAAAAATATTAGAATCGTAGTCGGGTCAGCGGTCCTCGACAAGTTTTCGATTGAAAAGTCACGAAATTTATTTAAAATTTGACTTTTTTATTTATGATTTTTTTGGAATGGAAAAAATTTATTATATGTTCTACACAGTGAACTGTACTACTGGTTAAAATATTTGTACTTATTTAAGGTTCACCCTGTATAATCGAGGACAAAAATAATTCAAAAATAGTTGCTAGTTACTAAAAAAATTCTTCGCTTGATCGACAAGCGGTCCCTGGTGAAACTATACGAGTACAATCTCCGATTTAGGATTTGTAAAAGATCTTTTCCCTATTCCAGATTCCCGGAGGAATGCTAACGAGTCTGGTTGCCTTAAATTATGTATCGTGTACGTTTCACGACGAGTTCGGAAGTTTTTGCCACTACTAGCAAATCAAAACTTTGGCATGTAAATATGGGAGTTAACATTATACCTAGGACGCGTTGAATAAATAAATCATACCTTCTCCGCATATTTATGAGCCACTGGTGGCTGCAAAGGTCTGTTTGTGGTTGCCAAAGTTGCAAATTTAATTAGAAGTTACACAAAGAAGTTGCAAAAACCACTGCTTTAATACTAGGAGCTTATATGTAAGTATCATGTTTCTCTTAATATTGGAAATGTTTAAGGAATGGGTATTATACCTACAGTTTTGTAAATTTACCATGGTCATAATTATCATTGTAAGTTTACTTAATGCTCTTTATAATTTCAATGTAATTAAACAGATAATACAAGTAAAAAGTATAAGTATTATTTACCATGGAAATTAGGTATATTCGTACATAACATGGAGCTCCATCATGCATATACAACATACCAAACCGTAACATTAGGGGCAAATGTTCTAATAACTCATGTAGAACATTTGTTAAAAAATTATAATATGAATTTCCGTCAAGTGTTCCAGTCCAAACATTGACTAAAAATGTGTGCTGGTGCCTTGCTTCTTGTAAAGCATGGATATTTTCTTGGGCCATATGTGGTTATTATGAAAATTTGTAAGTTGTGTCTCATCTGCGAAAAAATAGTAGAGGATAAATTAGGATTATGTTTAACCATTTGTTGAGCCAATTGACGTCGTCTGCTACCTCCTGTTTGGTCTAAGCGGCTCGACTTGCAAGAAGCGACTTTCTAATATCTCACCTTCACTTGGATTATATGTAAACATATATGAAGAAACAGCCAGTTCTATTGTCGGTCATCTCACCTATGACATACTGATAAGGACTAACCACTCCGAAACTGGTGTATGTCTGGTGGTGTGGCCGACAAGGGTTCTTGCCTGTTCACACAGATATTGCACGTGGTATATGATATGGATACAATATGTTTTCTTTTAGAATTTTCCACACTGTTTCATTGCTGATGTTCATGTCACCTGCAATTTTTCTCGTATCGTATGCCTGATTATTATGCAGGGGAACGTTTTCATTTCTTTTACAATTAAACAATGCATACTTCGAAAACACTTTTCTGATGACAATCTCTCAAAAAATGCAACTAATTTAAGTTCATGTGTTTGACTTCTTTGGTACCATAGTACGTACCCATTGGCAAAATGCCAACTTGGCGATTTTTTTAAATTTCCATAACTACACGATATCATGCTAAAATTACAATGCCAAATAGAATTATTACAATATATTTTGTGAACAACAGGGCATATGCTTTAGGTGCAATTTGAATTAATATTGTAAATTTCCTTAATATTTGTAAAATTACATGAGATAACTATATATTTGATTTAATATGATTATCATTATTTATTTTTGTAATTATCACAATTTAATTAATTAAAAACAATTTTGGTAGATTATTTTAACTATTTAATATATCGTCACATCCTATCGACTTCGGACAAGAGGGCCTTTTCTGGGTAAAATTGAATGCCGTTTAATATTTTTCAAAAACATTCGCAACATTTTAATTCGACTATACTTTTTTACAGAAAGAATAGTTTTCCACCTCTGGAATTAATATGCAATAATTTTCGGTATCGAATTATTTGTTCTGAAATACTGAAGTTCTTAGCAGCAACACGACAACTTTTTTGTCACTGTTAAAAAATAACTAAAAAATAAAATTCAATGCCTGCATCTCAGAAACAAAGCATTTTAGGACCCATATCTATAACAATTTTTAGTCTCGAAATGAGGTCCTCTAAAAACTCTTGAAGTCCTGCTATTTAAAAGTGGAACATGAGGTGTTTATTTTATCCATTATAAACGACTATATTCATAACCAAGTTTGCTTAATAGTGATTTCTGTAAATTTTTTGGCTAGTAAACTAATGAAAGATGTTCTTTTGTCTGTTGCAACTTCTTAAAACAAGTAAAACAACTGAATGCATCTCCTTCCCTGGTGTAGGGGGTACACCATGGAAGGAGAACCTCTTTGCCTTGATGTTTTAATTAATGGCGACTGCTTTTCGGACCATTAATAACAGTAGGCCATCTGGCGGCAGCGTGACGATACCTACAAGTCGCGGTTAGGTATACCATCACCGCCGTTGCAGCGGAGCTTCTTGCAGCCACAGCCACCTGGATCTGGTGATTTACGGTTAGAGATCTGTATTATGATAAAAGTTTGGAGTTAGTTACCATAAAAAAGTCTTGACATACAGGGTGTCCTGAAACTCCTCGCAGAAAATTTAGGCAAAAAGATATATTTTTTAATAAAATGATTTTTTTTTTCAAATTTGGCATAGCTGCTATTTTTATGGAGATGTAGTTTTGGGTAATATGTTATTATAATAGCAACGCCCTGAGGAATAGAAAGCGTACATGCTTGGTGAAAAAATGATCATAACTATTTCGTTTTTAATTTTACTGTAATTTTGATAGCATTTTCTTAAACAATGAAAATCTATTTGAATATTTGATACTCTTGTTTGAACTCGAAACAACTAACAGTTTGTAAAGAAATCGACATACTGGTGAATCCTATTTCTTTTACGATTGTAAGCAAAGTATACTTTGAAAACAATTGGAGATAGCTGTCATAGTATTGCTTTGAAGGTAATTTCGTACAAGGCAAAAGCAGAAACGCAACCTTTTTTGATGAAATGGATATTTAACTAATTTACTTAGACTTTGGATTTTTGTTGAAAATAAACTGGTAGTCCCTTTTGATGACTACAATCTTCAAATAAGCGATACGCTTTTTCATATTTATCTTTGGATTTTGTCAGCAATAATAATTGAATTGCGATAATTTTTTAAAGCGTCTTCCATATCATCGTTGTCAGCAGAATATTCTGACATTTTTGTAAATAATAAACAATAATATTATCAACAACGTAATAAACAAACTCGTCTCTATATCAACATTCACTCAGGAATCTTCATTCACATTTTCGAAATTAACAATTTTTAGTAAAAAGTTATGATAACTATAGTTATTTGAGCTATTTTCAAAACACTATTAGAAAAACCATTTGTGTGACCCGTAAAAATTGTCTTTTCCGCATATGGCATAAGTCACTTTTCCTAACTTATTTAACAAATAGCTATTTTGTTAGTTAACATAGCTAGATTAATTTTTGTTTTAGATACTTTTTGCATCAAATATTCTCTATGAAATTGGTCCTTAGCATACCTAGATATTTTATGTCAAATAACATATATGTGGCATCATTAATTATTATATTAACTGGAGTACTTTTACAATGCAGTAAACCATTCAAGGTAAGTATATTTAGGAGCACTTGTGATTATTATGTAGGAACACATAATAAATCTGCGATGTTGTCATATTTAAAAATGCCATTAGTAAGTTATCAAGTTAATGATACTTGCACATGCTAACATAATTTTGATTAATCTATGAAACAAATTAATCAGAAATAAAATTCAAACCATATCATCGTGGTAATAATATACCACCTCTTTCCTCCATACTGCTAAACTGCTTTGTACTTACGCCACTAACTCCTATCCTTTCAAAACGCTTTGCGCTGCCTCAGTCGTGATATCTTAAGTTCCATTGTGGTGGCGTTGCATATGCCAGAGTCTTAAAACTAATTTATGCAACTTCTCCCCTAGTAAACGAAGCGCCGTCAAGGCGAAGCCGCTGAATTTCTGCTAGGATTACAGCAATTAATGCAAGATTGTAATGAGCATACACGACGAAGACAAGTGAGTGCGTGGTATCGTACGTTATGCTGGTATTGTTTAAGTAGGGATAATAATACATTCCTGGGATGTGAACACCGAGGACAATACATCTGGAGGCTTGAAATCTTTTGCTGAATAGGGTACGAGGCGATCTAGCGAATGTAAAGTAAAACTGAAAAATAACCGAGTGAAGTAATTTGATTTATCTACAACTGCTTTATAAAAGCTTCATTACAGCCTTTATTTGGCACTGTTTTAGTTGAATAATGAACGTCATAATACAACTAGTGGAGTAATGTGACATATTACCCCACTAGTGAAATATTACAATGATCACTGCTTAATGGTTGTTTGTATTAAGGACCAACATGTTTATCAATTTGGCAATTAATAGATTATTTAACTTAAATTAAATTGAATTACTTGTTATAAATATTAACAACACAACTTTGGCAATTCGTAAGATTAATACCAGATGAATGCAGTTGGTCTGTATTTGTATTAACAATGCTTAAATTTTCTTTGTGAGCAATTGAAGTAGCTTCAATGACGACAATATCTCCTCCAAGAACTTTTGTGGCAATCTTTTTGTTGTTTTCAAGAGACGCATCAATATAGCCTTCACACACGGTATTGGACTTCCAACCAGCTGTTAACCAGCAATCTTAAATTATGTATTAATAAATTTCAAACAGCAGTCATTTTATTGTTCATACCTTTGTTAGTAAGTATCCTCTTCTTCTTTCGCTAATATTCTTGACTTTTTTGGTTTGTATCCCACTAATTGCTTTTTCAGAAAATTAGTTAATTTGTTAAATTTACAAATGTCAACATTTTGCCGCATAGAAGTAGTAGACCATAGCATAAAACAGAACTTCCAAAGACTAGATGATTTGTGCTTCTTGGAGAATTCTTCAAAAAATGCTAATAATATCTTTTCTTTTTCTTCATATTTTATATTCTTAGATTTACATAAATCGTTTATAAAACTGTTCGTACTTGGTTCTCGATGTATCTGGTAAAATCTCCTGAATGTGGTATCTTTTGAATCACTCATTATTTCAATCAACACCACTATTTTCACAAGAAAATGTAAAAACGAAAACTCAGTTTTGTTTATAACAAATTTGATAAGAATTTGACAGGTTACCATAACAATGCCTTTGCTTCTTGATTTTGAACCAAAACTTACAAACTGGATCTGATTTTGAATTTTTCTCCATTTTAGGTAGTTGTAGATACAAATTTTTGCAGTTCTAGACAACATTTTATATAGTACACGTGGGATAACGGCATTTTTTATAACATTCGTGAAATTACACGACTCGGACTACGTCCTAATGCCTCACTCATGTATAATAAAGCCTATATCCTACTTGTACCATAATAGCTATTTATGATATGCGTGTTAAAAGTAAGATTTTATTTTGTGAGTGAAGATGATTAAAAAACGAGCGTAGCGAGTTTTTTAACTTCACGAACAAAATAAAATCACTTTTAACACGTATATCATACACTATTTTTTCTACAAAACAATCTGAAGAACTTTAAACTCAATAAATAAGAAATCAAAAAATACCACACAGATCGCAATGTTTATAAACCCAAGTTTTTGTAGCAACCAGTGCTGTTGTTAGTTACGGAAAAAACGCAAAAATATTGACAGCATTTTCTAGTAATATTATAAGTATAATGAATAATCTCGATAATGAGCGTAACGAATCCATCCCTGCTGAAATCGAAGAAGCCGCCAGTCGAGCAACATTGGAATTATTGCCGGCGAAATCAACAGTACGAAATCGCTTATAGACGCTTTTCGGAATGGTGTAACATTAAAAAGGTCCCTGGGAAATGCAACGAAAGTGTTTTACTGGCATATTTTGAGGAAAAAGCCAAGATATGGAAACCGTCAACGCTGTGGTCAAATTATTCCATGATCAAAACTATGTTAAAAATAAAGCAAGATCAAGATATAAGCAAACGGAAGGATATCAAGCAAGAAAGTCAAAAGTTTTGACGAAGACACATATCGACAAATTTCTCACAGAAGCAGAAGACGAAAAGTATCTGATGATGAAAGTCGCAGCAATAGTGGGTGTCTTCGGGGCGTGTCGCCGGGAGGAATTGTGTCAGATGACCATCGACAATATCGAATATTTGGGCACTTCGGTTGTCGTGACCATACCAGATACTAAAACAAAAGTGCCTCGGACTTTCAGTGTTGTTGGTGAATTCTATTTAAACTTTTTTAGAAAGTATATGACACTCCGGCCACCCAACGCTGACCATAAACGACTTTTTCTTAAATATATGAAGAATAAATGTGTGAAGAATCCAGTCGGAATTAACATGTTTGGTAAAATGCCTGCCGACATTGCAGAGTTCTTGAATCTATCAAATCCTCAACTCTGCACCGGACACTGTTTTCGTCGTTCATCGGCGACATTTTTAGCAGATTTTGGTGCAAATCTTACTACCATCAAGAGACATGGAGGATGGAAATCTTCGACGGTAGCTGAAGGCTACATTGAAAATTCACTGGAACAGTAGAAGGAAATTGCGTGCCAAATACTTTCTACTGCTGCAACTACTAGCAAGACCACCAGTACTACCAGTAGTATTTCTACAGAAAATAGATGTGTCACACATGTTGACAGTAAAACCAACTTAAGTATGATGACTCCGTAGGGAATTACAATTTGAAATTGTTCTAATTTTACTATAAATGTTAATAGTAATAACTAGTTAAAATGTTGGTTTGTACTTATTTAAAATAAAAAGTTGTTCATGTGTTTGTTAAAACGTTTTATTAATTTTCAAAACAAAATTTAAATAAACTTTGATTTACTTTAAACACGCGTGTCAAAAAATGACATTTTTAACATCAAAAATGACAATTAAAAAGCCCACTTTTAACAGTTTTGTAGAAAAATAACTATTTTGATATTCGTCACGTTATTTTCCGTTAAATCCAGAAGCAACGCAGATTTACGTTTAAGATGTAATGACTGTTGCAAGTAAGATATCAAGATTAAGAACAAGTGTTAAAACCGAATCACTTTCTTCTATTGTGTTACTAGTGCTCCTCTTTCTGTGAACTAAGTTTCAGCTTAGTTAGATAAACCTAATATCAGTTGATATTGAATTACTGCTCTATTCTATAGCGGATGTACATTTTCCACGAAACGAACTAAAATTAGTCTCCGTGGTACTTAAAACGCATCAAAAAGACATTAAGCGCCAAACTCCTCATCTAATTCGGTCTGTCATCTGCCAAATCAGCAAAACCGAGCCATCGGGGACCCACTTAACTTTCGTCGCCGCAGCGTATGCGGAAACAAATGCAGCTTGCGCGCAGAATATCAGTGTTAATTTACCCACTTAGCGTAGTTCTGGATTCAGAACTTTCCAACTGTAATATACGATGCATCTCTAATTTGTTCGTCCTCGGTGGCCAAAAAGTTGACCGCGACAAAACAAATGAATTACGTTTGGTGCACTGGGCGCAAAGGAGGCTGTTTTGCACTGGTGGTAATTGGGATGTAGGGTTTTGTTACTGGCGAGGATAAGGGTCAGGTGGAATTGATATCGCTTGCTGGGGTTGCTGTTAACATGATTAAGTTGGCATTATTGATCCAGAAAGCAGGAACATGATAATTGTTGTTTCTAGGACTTAATATATGGCATAGGGTGGTGAAGTTTCGCACAATATTAAAACAAAGCATGGTTTTTAGTTCATGATAAAGATTTGAAAGGCATTCTAAAGTAGACAGTGTACCAAAAACTCCTACAAACAGGAAATTTATTTAAAAAAACTTGGAAATAAAAACTATTGCAAGAAATAGGTTCATTTGGTCAAACATCAAATTGCACTATTTGCTTAATTTTTATCAAACATTTATAATGTATTGTTATCTTCTACGTTGACTTAGCCTTGAAATACGTCAAGTAGAAAAACAAAGTTTATTTTCATTACTTGATTAAACGGCAACTGTACTTCAAACAAATTAACTGCTCAATATAATCTAAACTGTAGCGGCTAAACCGATCCGCTTATAGATATTTTTAGGGTTCTCGAAATTTCGGCGGTATGGAGAACGTGTCGGGAATTAAATCGAATAGGGCCTGAAATATTATAGAAAACGTCAAAATAAAGGTATTACAAAAATTATAAATTCTTAGGCAAACAGGAATATAATTAACAAACTACAAAGATAGGTGAACTTCCGCAACGTTGTGCCTCTCTTAGAACTGATCGTCCCGATCGGGCTATTCCATCAGGTTACTCCACTGCATAACCTTCTTTACTTAACGTGCAAGTACTACAATGTCTCTAACTTTATTCTGTCTTATTTCTTCCCAAATGCACGTCACCTGTACCACTATGAGGAGTTTGAAGAACTTCTGGCACTCTTCTTCTCTGCTATTAGGATTTTCCAATATTCTTTTCAATGCGTCATTCTGTATAAATATATATTATACTCGCGTCAAGAATTCAGACCTCTTACGTCACAGCTGACGTAAGACGTTTGTTTTTATTGTCAACGTAATTTTCGATTTTTGGTCGCGTTAAAAACAATAATTTTTTGCAATTTAGTGCAATATATAATGCAAACTTTTAGTGTAGTATATAGTTTTATTACTATTAGTTTCAGTTTCTTAAATATTTTTGATGACAATATAATGACCTAAGTCGTCTGAATTCTTGTCGCGAGTATACCTATAGGGTAATTTTTCAAAAACAAAAATTTGTTGGAAATGTCACTCCAGTTAGGTCTATCCAAGTTTTCAATCTTCCACTGGTGTATAGCCCCGAAGTCTGAATCTTCACTCTGTTCTTTAGCGAGAGTTCCATTATCCCATTCATTCAGACTCTGCAACTTAGTTCTTTGGCACACAAATTTATCCTTTTCTCTAGTTTCATTCAGTTTAGTTGTTAAAGTAACTATTTTGCCTTTTAATTTTTTTTCCATTGATGATTTTTCTCTTTCTATTTCTTTCAACAGATTTGTTTCTATTGGTATTTAGCTTTTGCAGAAACTGATTCTTATGTTTTAAGTTTTTTCGACTGATCCTCTTTTTTTTAACCCACTGAGCTTCTATTTATTTCATTTGATCCTGAATAAATTTTACTGTTTCCTTCTTATTTTCCAAGACATGTGTCAATTTTTATAATTGATTCTTCTGTGTCTTAATATTAGAACTCAGTTCTGGCTGGACTCTTTTGCTGTTTGTTTCCCAGTTGCCAAGCTCTTTCCGATTTCAACTGAAAATATTACTAGGGCATTGATTTCTCAAATGTTCATTTACTTCATAGTTCCAGCGCAGGATGGGTGTCTTGTACATAGTAAAATCAGCACGGTCCCGTCCTTTATAAAGGTTATCCAATAAATCTTGCAGATTCTTCACAAGCTCATCTATATTCTTTTGGACTTCTCCGGTGAGAAGTCTAATACGCCTTGTCTTATCTAGATCACTTCTAGATGCTTGTCGAGCGGCTCCGATTACCTATACCAGGGCTAGAGCTTCGGATATATTCTTCTGGCTGCCTAATCTTAATGCTTGACTAATTTTGGAATTTCATAGGCCATCGATAAAGATGTTTACTGCTAACTGTTCTTGGAACTGTGCCGGTCCGGTGGGGTAGGCTAACTTCGCCATACGTACTATATCTGCCTCAAATTGCTCCAGATTTTCTTCGAAACGTTGTCTTCGGCCTTTTAGTTGTGCTTGGTAAACGTGTTGCAGATGGGCTTCACCATACCTCATTTTTAAAACACTCTTCAGAGCTTGATAGATCTTTTGTTTATCCTCGGCAAGTGTTCTTAATATACACACTTATGGTTGTGTATATAATAATACACAACTAATAATGAAGTGAAAAATTGTATTACGAAGACAGTAAAGATAAAGGAAAAGAGTAATTAAATAACTTAAGAGTTCAACAAATTTTAATTATTAAAAAAAAGAGTGAAAACTGAATTCTGACCTAAGGGATATATATATAGTTTCACTCCATCAGTTATCCGCAAAACTAGCAACGCATAAAACGATAGAGAGAGCACCGGCATTGCAGTAATGTGTCGCGAATAATTCATTGGTGTCTACGTCCCACGGGGGTGGCACAATGCAGTGGACCACCGACGGAA
This sequence comes from Monochamus alternatus, assembly GCA_037114965.1. Classification (NCBI taxonomy): domain Eukaryota; kingdom Metazoa; phylum Arthropoda; class Insecta; order Coleoptera; family Cerambycidae; genus Monochamus; species Monochamus alternatus. The sequence goes on along the minus strand of CM073426.1, from coordinate 2,089,167 downwards.
GGAATTGGGTCTAGTCAGTGCAGCGGAGTGGGGAAAACTTCTAAGAAGACAAGAAGTTAGAAATATGTCCACTCGTATGGAAAAAGGACGGCAGATTAGTTTTGTTGAATTCAATTTCAAAAGAAAGTAGAAATGAACGTTAGGGGCTGCTACATGAAGCGTTTGCGTAAAAAACGTCGTATGGAAAAAGAACGGCAGATTAGTTTTGCTGAATTCAATTTGAAAAGAAAGTAGAAACGAACATTAGGGGTTGCTACATGAAGCGTTTTCGTAAAAAACGTCAAGAGAATTAATTGAAGCAGGAATTCGTGTTTTATCAAATATTTTTTCACCGATCGACATTGAAGGCGTAGTTTTAGTAACAGCTGTCAGGCACTAAAGTATCACATTTATTGCCTAGGCTAGAATCATTTTTACTGCCGCTGAATTAAAATTTGTTCTTTAAAGAAAGTAATTTTATTTATTGTATTGTATTTATTGCCAACTTTTTGGTTGTGCAGATTACAGCTGATCCGATATTGGCATGTTATCACTGGGATTGAGCATTTATTATAAGACTAATGACTAATCTGTGAAATAGTAAATACTCATTAATTCATATTCATTACACCGGTTGTTAATATAAATGCGAATTTAATTGTTTATTTGTATTATTTGACAGTTTTTCAGTGCTTATTATTGAAAACAAGGTTACTGTCCTAAATACGGTAGGTCAAAATTCGGATTGCCGGATTGTTTATCACTGAATATGTCTCGGGCTGTCTTTTGTTGACAGCACGAGGGCTTTTTAAATACGAAAAATTATTCAGTCCCTCTTAATCATTTGCCTAGTGACTATTGATTTTTATCGCACTCTTTATGTAATGAAATGTAAATGGTTTGTTATTTGATTCGTTGGAGTTTTGTAACATTAATATTAAATATTTTTTAAACTCAAACGTAATGCATACTTTTAAAAATTAATTACATATTTTAACTTTACAATAAGTAGGTACTAGAAAAATATTTAAATTTGGCAACATTGCGTCAATACATCGAAATGAACTGGGTGCTGAGTCAGTGAAAGCCTGAAAGTTTCATTTAAAATTTGTTTAAATCGTGTATTCGTATTATACTAATTTTTCTTATGTTCTCTACTAATGACATTATGACTTAATTATGAAATTAATTATTAACCATATGATGTTTGTCAATATATTCTCGCCTGTGCAATTTCTCACAATTACGGAATGGTCTCACGTAATAAATCTACTGGCATATACCTGTTGTAGAGATATGGCACTGCAAGATTAGTTAACTTTGACTTGCTTTCGAGATGTAATTGGATGAATCTCTTCTGCACTCAGGACTAAACTGGAATAGTGTAGAAGATTCAAGATGTTCTCGATTGTATTAATTAATATTTCCGTGGCAACTTATCAGACAGTTAGTCATTCTATGGCTGCATTACTGCTCTTGTAGTTTGTGAATATACAGGGTGGTTAGCAAAATTCATAAAAATTAATTTGAAGTGTTATTTTAAGTAAAAAGTAATAAAAGGAACCCGAAACAGTAGAAACATTTTTCTTACAGCGTATCTGAATATCGGAACAATACAATCTCCCCATTAGCCGTAACACCGAGATTAAACCGAATCGTATGCGAGTTATGAAAATTTCAGGGCCTCTAAACTTCCCCTAAAAGATACGAAGTCAAATAACAGTAACGATAAGCCCCATCTGGGGACCGGGGCAATTGCAGGAGAGACAGGGCGTGTATGATTAGAATAAATTTGTTGTTTGCACCCCATCTTTGTCAGCACTTTCAGAAGCAGGCGCTGTAATATGATTAGTGACCTTGGGATCAGTTTTCAACAACAGAGCTGAGTGATCTCTAGATGTTTGATTTGATTAATGAATTGAATTTATTTTATTGGTATTAGGGGTCAAGTGGAAGGTTAAATTTGCACCAGATTATACAAGGTGATTCTAAAATGTGTAGCTAAACTTGTTCAACATGTAAATTTGATTTTTGAAAATCATTTAATGATTTTGTTACGCCAAGTAGTACTATTTACGTTAAGTAGTGAATAAAAATGTTATTGTCTCGAAAATGAAGAGTTTTGTGAAAACTTATCAAGAAAATATGGTTCATAGACTTTTGGCTACTCTGAATTGAATTTACTACAAAGCAGGCTGAATTTTGAATGAAATATTTGTCTATCTCAGTATTGCTGTACCAGGTTTTTACATGTTTGGAAAATTCTTGCATTTGAGAAAATTTAAACCTTGGACTCCCTCTACCTGGTCAGCCTATTGAGTGTTAACTTGCTCAAGTTTGAAAAATTCTGTACTTAAGTTGTTTTGTCAAGAAGCCATCGAAATTGAAAAACATCCTCAAAATCTCAATACACGTGACGATACCCAAAGATTACTAACAGCTTGGAAACCTGCCCTGGAAACCAAGTAGATCAATAAACCAGTGATACGCAACGCTGAGAGTAGGCCAAACAGAACACAAGAACCCACAGCACCGTTAAACGCAAGACCCGTGACGCGCAGCCATGCGAAGAAAACCACACACCGGAACGAAAGCACAGTATATAACTCACCAATATATATATATATATGGTTGTAAAATTTCTCCGGGTTCCTCTCCGCGATGAATCTGCATGGTCTTCAAAAGAACCATTTGTTTGACAACGTTTCGGTAAAATCTCATTTACCATCTTCAGGTCTTCTTACTTCTGCTTCGCGTTACTACGTTCGGCTTACTGGAGCCGAACGGTATGCTCCACTCATACCAATAATCAACACTATATAAAATAATAAACAATTTCAATATTTGGAGGGAAGTGTGAAAATTACACTTTACCTTCATCATCAAGTAGGCTTTATCATCTGCTTGTTTAAAAAATTTCTCAACTTTCGATTTTCTTAGAACACTAGACTTCATTTACGTTTAAGGAAAGCAGTTAAACTTGGAAACTTCTTTATGTCAATATTCTTTTTCACTAACAATGTTGTTCGAACTCAAAATAGTTCAAAATAGGCTAGTAGAACAACTGTCTCAGTGATAACAGTTACTCCCTTTTGATAACTCCACCCTTCAAATAAGCGATACTCTTTTTCATATTTATCTTTGGATTTTGTTGGTAATAAAGATTCTGACATTTATCGTAGATCACTGACATAATAATATCAACGAAAGCCTAATAAACAAACTCGTTCCGATACAAACATTCACTCAGGACTCTTGATTCACATATTCGAAATTAACAATTTTCAATAAAAATTTATGATAACTGTAGCTATTTTGAAAATACTATTTAAAAAAAAACTCGTGGCAAAAGTGTCTGCGTAAACCTACGCCTAATGTGGAAAAAGACACTTATTGCACAAATAGCTATTATTCCCTGTATGAGTTTTCTGCTTCTTTCCGTGCTTGATAGGTACCTTAATATTCAGTACAGTATATCTTTATGAAGAAAATCGGTTTTAATTAAGTTTTTTACTTTACAATTTAATACAAAAACGAGATCTAATATTCCACCATTGATATTAACTAAATAATTATTGAACTGCGCTTGTTACTGTTGTTGTTTTTCTATTTATATTGATCTCTTTTTCAGCCAATATTTTTGAGGCTACTTGAAGTTTTTGTTGAATGGAATCCTCCATATATTCTTCTGGCACGTTCGTTGCTTACCATCCACCATGCCATGTGGTGATATCAGCCAGTATCATGGCAGACGTTCTCCGGAAACAGTGATAGGTGTAATTCCCAGCAATCGGCTATTTCAAATATTCTGCAATTTCTTTAGGAAAACCCCCTATAAAATTCATATCAACGCATTATCTTGTACATTTTCCATTTCTATATCCTAGAAAGAATCTTGACTGCTCAATTGGTGACGGACGATGAGAGGAATATTTTCGAAATATTTCGACAAAATTGACTCTTTCTTTAGTTTTATTGGGTTTTTTTGCCACATTTCTGAAAAAAATAAAGATAAATTAAATAAGTCCTGTTTTTGACGTTTCGAAATACTCTCTATTTTCGTTCTCAAAATAGTGGTAAAAGTATTAAACGTATGTCAAGTTTGACAGTTTCAAATTTGTTTATCTGCTTCCATAGAGATGTTAAATGATTTTTATTTTATTGTTACTTACTTCTTCTTGATACAACTGTAGCCAATAATGATCAATGTTTACTGAACAGTTTGTCACACATTTATCTTCGTTCAACAAAATACTCGCGGTCTTTTTTAATTTTCTTTTTGTTGCGTTATCGTCATTCTCCAAAATTTTTGCCGAACCCCATTAAATCAAATGACCGTTTTCCCAAGCGTGTTCGCAAATTTTGGATTTTTCAAATTCCCGTCTTTTTATATAATTTTTGTTTCTCAACTGTAACATTCATAGGCCGAGACGTTTCTTCAACATAATGTTTATTGCATTCACAAGGTATACTGCAATAGATGCAATTTTTTGAATTTTGTATATCATTTTTTGGACGCATTTTAGACAATAATGATCGTAAAGTATTAGTTATCTGATTTTTTAAGTGTGCGATTTGTTGGTTAGGCAAACTTAGTTTCAAAAATAACCCTTGACTGATCCGTTTGGCGCAAGGGCTTATTTAATTAATCTTTATTTTTTCAGTAGTGTGGCAAAAAAAACAATAAAACTAAAGAAAAATTAAAATTATGCCACAAATAAATAGCTTCAGACAATAAGATTGACTTTGTTAATATATTTCCTCCCATGTATTTTATGTTTACATGTATACGATGGCATGCTCCACTGATACCTACCTGATACCTGATCAACACTATCTAAAATAAGAAAGAATTTCAATATTTGGAGAGAAATGTGAAAATTACACTTTACCTTCATCAAGTAGATTTTATCATCTTCAAAAATTTCTCAACTTTTGATTTTCTTAAAAATGTAGACTTTCTGGATCTGTGTTGTACAGATTTACGGACTAAATATCTTAATTTTTCATGCTTCTAAAACTTGTTTATGCACTATAATCCAGCGCAGTATATCTTCATTCATGAAAGAAATCAGCTTTAATTAAGTTTTTTACTTTCAATTTATTACAAAAACTACATGTAATATCCCACCATCGTTATTAACTAAATATTGAACTGTGCTTGTTATTGTTGCTGCTATTGTTGTTATAAATACCTTCTGTTTATATACCATTTGATACAGGATTATACTAATGGAACGACCCCATTGCCCTGCAGTTTCTCATAGCTTTATCTCCTTCCTGCATGTCCCTCAGGACGCGTTCGAGCGTGTTTCCGTTGCGTCGCGTCGATATCGACACAATGAGACCGAAACGCTCCAGATCGAGAATAACGTGTTACATTACATTTGATTAATTAATCTAATCAGGTATTAATCCCAGCGAATGCGACTCGTAATCCTGCAAGCTCGTGCTAGTACAGGATTACTGCAGAACATGACGGTTTGGATACACCGCCGTCTCGCAGTCTAGCTAATTGTCGCTTTTGTCCTCGCAGGATAGCGGAAATGTAAGTTGTAGCAGCATTGTGGGAAATTAGTTGCTGAAAATAGTTCAGAGGAAGAGATGTGCTAATGGTAATTGCTTCTCTAGATGTTTAAATACACAAAAAGTGATTTGGCAAATTCCAATTCTTCAACAATATACAGGGTGATTCAGGTTAAATCTTGATAACTTCAGGAATCTATAGAACAGGTTAAAATAATATTCATTTGTGATATAAACTTATTTCCTAAAACGCATCGTTTCCGAGATAGAGGGCGTTGAAATAGGATTCTTTTTTCTCGTTTTTCCCTCATAGCTTTTCACCGACCCTTCTTAGAAGTGTATTTTGTATGCTACCCTCCTCTTACTTTATTTCAAAACTACAAAAAAAAATTTCAATAAAACATCTACACACCACTTTGACCTGTTTAATTTTGAAACTTTTTTGTCTCCTGTTTTTTTTCGACGTTTGGTCTTCTTTCTGAGATATTCAAATAGTCGCGTCAAATTAGCATGAAAAATGTGAAAATAGACAACTTTTTGCGGAGAAGTCCGATTGAGATGCGGTTTTATGCAAAATGTTCAGGGAATTTTTTATAACAAAAGGTACATCTAACCTCTGTACGCTCGCAAATTTTTAATTGTTTATTTAACAAATGACCCATTTTTGTTGAACATATGGCAAATGTCACACACGATTCAACGAAAATGTCTGAAAAATGTTCTCTCGGGGGTTTTCGAGGTCCCTCTTTATCACTTTGGTGTTAGCTTTATTATTTATTGCTAAATTGTTGTAAGTGGGCTAATTAAAAAATTAAAAACTCCACCCCCGAAATCACTAGAGACCCGGAATTTTTTCCAGGATTTCTGGTTTATTAAGGCAAACCATCGGCACAAGATTTTTGCAAATATAATTGTTTATTGTTCGATTGTGGCAACCTCGCTAATTAACAAATTAATAACTCTTCTCCCGGAATCGTTAGAAAATCGGATTTTTTTTGCAATAATTCTGGGATCAATTGAACAATAAACAATTATATTTGCAAAAATCTTGTGCCGATGGTTCGCCTTAAAAAGACAGAAATTCCGGAAAAAATTTCGGGTCTCTAGTGATTCTTGGAGTAGAGTTATTAATTTGTTAATTAGCCAGGTTGAAAAAATAGAAAAATAAACAATTTCGTGCAACAACCTTGTGCCGATGGTTCTCCCCATGATCCCAGAGTTATTGCAAAAAATCTGGTTCTCTAACGATTCCGGGAGTAGAGTTATTAATTTGTTAATTAGCGAGGTTGCAACAATCGAACAATAAACAATTATATTATATTTGCAAAAATCTTGTGCCGATAGTTTGCCTTAATAAGCCAGAGATCCTGGAAAAAATTCCGGTTCTCTAGTGATTTCAGGGGTGGAGTTTTTAATTTGTTAATTAGCCCAGTTACAACAATTTAGCAATAAATAATAAAGCTAATACCAAAGCGATAAAGAGGCACCACGAAAACCCCCCAGAGAACATTTTCCAGACATTTTTGTTGAATCGTGTGTGACATTTGCCATATGTTTAACAAAAATGGATCATTTGTTAAATAAAAAATTAAAAATTTGCGAGCGTACAGAGGTTAGATGTACCTTTTGTTATAAAAAATTCGCTGAACATTTTATAGAAAACCGCATCTCAATCAGACCTCTCCGCAAAAAGTTACAAGTGAAATGCTAATTTGACGCGACTAAAAAAAATTGGTGACAGTGTAGCGCACCAGTCGCGTAAATTTCATTTAACGTTATAGCAACCCATGAAAACAAAACTCAGTGGTTTGTGTAAACTGACGTTTGTGAAAATCATTGTCAAAACTATTATTTAAAGAGCATTTTTAGTGCTAAGAAAAAATGCCAAGCACGTCTTGCTGAATATGCCGATATACATTATGTTTATGGTTTCTGTGACGGAAATTTTGAGACTCTAAAACGATATTGCTTATAACTTTTAAATAGGAAGTAATACAGAAATATGTATCTAATAACAGTTTATTAAAACAATGAGAGTTTTTTAACAGGAAAAAAATTAGGGTATGTTCCTGGAAAAAATAAAATTGATGACATTAGTCGTTCCTGTCAAATCTCGAAGATAATACTTTCAATTGAAAATGGAGCTTTCCTCATCTCATTTAACACCACGTGTCCCAAATTTTATTTAATTTTTTTTAATCTCACGGTAACCCCATACTTTCAAGTTTGAGACACATCGTCCTCAAAGGAAAAAATAATTTAATAAAAAGTGACATTTTGTTACCTGTCAAGAGAGATAAAATGTCAAATTTTTTTCCTGTCACATAAAAAAAAACTATATCCTAATTATGAGCATGCGCAGAAGCATAGCACGCGAATCTTTATCTCAACCAACTTTGCCGTGAGTATATTTAGACACCATGCACACGTACAACGACCACTACAAATTGTTCCTTTCCTTTCCTAACCCTTCCTAAATGATTTAACGGCCCCATAAACCCCCGAACAAACAAATTTACTTCTTTATTTAACCCCGGCGTTCACCTAATTCACTTAAGTCGCAAGTCAGTGGCTCCGGTGGAACGATTCTCCCCTCCATCTGTGCATCCTTATCCGGGGCAGCCACCCACGTCGGTTAACCGCACGAGATGGCAGCACACACGCCTTCCAACAACGCACTTCCATATCAATTAAGCGAGGGCGAGCGGTCTGTCCGTCGGCACTTCATTTAGATCGCTTTCGGGAAAAATTAGAGGGAAAGCGAGATGGTATTTGTACCGAAAGCGTTTCGTAATTGTCAGTGACTTTTCATCACAGGCTTGTTTATTGTCAAGAGGAAAAGCACTTTTTATAACCAGTTAGTAATATCGTATATTTTTTGTACACCTATACATGCACAGGGTGAAGAAATTATACAGGTACTACTTTGGGGTGAATAGAAAAAAAGAGATTAATATTATATTTTCTTTATAAAGAAAACATTGGAAAGAATACTTGTTAATAGTATATTAAGAGAATAGGTAGTGATACTTTATGTGTTAAGCGTAGAAGCATATAAAATATCTTATTCGCCTAACATCAGTTATTATTTATTTCTCAAATGCTATAAATTCTAGGTAAAATGAATAAAACAACTAAGAAAAAACCAATTTTAAATAAAGATTGTAAGATTGAATCTTTAACTTATTTAACCATCAAGACAAATATTTAAAATTTGGCATCGCGTCGGTTGGTATTGACTAAAGTCTGAAAATGAATGTAGAAGTGACTGATGAACCTCCCGAGGTGGGAGAGGTGACTAGAATGACTTTAAAAAAATTCTGCCGACTAAATCTGGTGCAGTATATGAACTGCCTTTGTCAAGTTGGAGAAATGGTGTGGTTGGAAAAAATGTAACGCAATACACTGAGACCGTTTCATTGGCATACTTGTCGGAAATGGCACAAAAATGGAAGAATATGTGGGCTCATTATTCAATGGTAAAGTCTGTGTTAAGCTTGAAGCATAATGTGAACATCGAAAAATACAACAAAGTGCGTGCATTTTCCAAAAAATAAGGAGAAGGTTATAAGCCAACGAGGTCGAGTGATATTGAAGACATGGGATCTTTGCTGCTAAATGCTGAATGATACATAAAATATTTAGAAATATTTAAGATCATATGAAAACTCATTTACTAAATACATTGACAGTAAAATCCAAGTCATGATGCCCAATACCAAAGCAAAAGTGTCTTGAAAGTTTTTTGTAACATCTGGAAATGTTGATGGCTAGAACTTAGTAGAACTGGTAAGAAAATATGTTAAATGCAAAAATTAAAACTATGATCATGTTCGCTTCCTTCTTCGATATAAAGCTATTAAATTTACCAAATAACCTATTGGTATAAATACTATTGTAAATGTGTCAAAATTGATTATATTTCTGAAACTGCCTAATCCAAATACGTATATTGGGCACTGTATTGAGTCTAATTCTATCGTCGAAGGCTACATCGAACTTCTACTGAAAATACGAACAGCTATGAAAATTCTAGGCAAAAACGAGAATACGCCCTCAACGTCCAAAGTTATTTTATCAACATCTAAAAATTATGCTCACATTCAAAGTATTTCCATCTAGTCAAGCAAATCGTTGAGCATGTCAGCATTTGGTAGTAATTTATCCAATTGTAAAGATCTTACTGTCAATGTATTTAATAAATGAGTTTTCATATATTTTGCTTATTTAATAAATGTCTAATTTGAGTCCAATTTAATTAATAATATAATTATCGCGCCACGTTAATTAATTTAAAAAAACACATGTGGAATAATAATAATAATAATAATAATAATAATAATAATAATAATAATAATAATAATAATAATAATAATAATAATAATAATAATAATGCATTTATTGCCCAACAGAATCACTTCCAATAATAGGACAATACAAGATAATGTTTAGTAGAACTAAAATAATAATAATAGTGTATCTATAAAAATAATAACGAAATAACAAAGAGTAGGAAATAATAATATTAATACATAATAAACTAATTGTTTACAAGCATGATAAGTATTAAAAAGACAAGTTCCTAAAGTTAACAAGTCATTCAAGTTGCAAACGTTAATATCAATGTGTTCACTAATGTAGTTGAAATTATTGGACATTACATATACAGGAGACTTCAAAGAAACATTTGTTCTAACATTACGACAATAAAATAAACCATTACTTCGAGAACCAGAACGTGGAACTCGAATAGTGAACAAACTTAACAAAGCAAGGGAGTCAAAATTGCCATGTAATAATTTATGTAGAAATGATAAACTTGCTAGTGCTCTTTTAGTGCTAAGTGATTGAATGTTAAATCTTTGCAAAAGTAAATTATAATCGTGTCCCCTAATTGGATAAAAACGGTCAATCCGAAAAGACAAAAATTTTAAAAATCGACGTTGAATTTTTTCTACCTCTTGGATACGTAAATTATAGTGAGGATACCAAATAAGACTACAATATTCAAGCTTAGAGCGCACCAACGAAAAGTAAAGACAATTAAGGGCGTTTATCATCAAACGATTTTGTATTCCTAACGAGAAAACCTAGCGCTTTATATGACCCTGAAGTTTAGTACAATCTTCAATACATGAAATGCTATGAAACAACTTCAAGTCGTCAGCAAAAAAAGATGACAGGATTTCAGACTCAAAGATAGGTCATTCACAAATAAAACAAACAGAAGAGGTTCTAAATTTGACCCTTGTGGGACCCCGGAAGTTGTTAAAAATGTATTTGATTTAAAGCCGTTATAAGATACATATAAATTACGTTGATGTAAATAAGACTTCATAAGACAAAGCAAATTACTACTAAAACCACAGTACCTAAGTTTTTGGAGAAGTAAATTATGATTAACCTTATCTAAGGCCTTTGAGAAGTCGGTATATATCGCATCAACTTGATCTTTATTATCCAGGTTATTTGAAACAAACTGAGTAAACTCTGTTAAATTAGAAACAGTTGAACGTTTAGGCACAAAACCATGCTGATTTGGAGCAATATAGAGTTTGATGTTATTGTAAATGAAAGTATACAGCGACATCTCAAAAACCTTTGCAAAATTTGACAAAATTGTAATGGGGCGATAATTTTTAATGTCAGATGAATTACCACTTTTCAGAATCGGACAAACCCTGGATAACTTCCAAACGTTAGGAAAAGTTGATGTTGACAATATCAGATTAAAAATAATAAGCAGACAATACTTGAACACAATCTTTTATAATAAAACTAGGAACTTGATCGTCTCCATTAGTCATTCTGTTCTTCAATTTATGTAAAGAGTTCAGTAAACTGGTTCAAGTTAAAGCCCTCTATGTTAATGTTAAAGTTGTTCAAACTGTTAGGGGAGTCAATGTCAGTATACACACTCGAAAAATATGTAGCAAACCCGTTTACAATATTAATGGGACTGTCAAAATTCTTATCGTCTAAAAACATGTCAAATGGATGGATAATGTCAGTCATTATGACATTCAAAGTAGTATTAAGTCATAGTTATGTGACATAAAGTTGACTTTGCAACTTTGCAAAGATAAAAATATTAAGCGTCTTAAAAACCAGAAAAGCCTTAACCTATTAAATTCCAGGCATGTAAATTAAATCAAATTAAACGCCACTGGCATCACTAGTTTACCTGTTAAAAATCTTTTTGTCCAATATGTACATTTACTAAAGTACTTAATATATTCCACAAGTTGTTTCCACGCTGTACACACCAAATCGACTACAGGTGTCAAATTCGAAGAAAAAACACCTGCGGTGATCCAAACAAACAGTCCCCACTGCACCATTATCCCCTGTGTGTACTTTTCTTTGTATACCTGCTAATAATCGTCACAGGCAAAGAAAGCGGGATGATCCTGGGAGTATCGGTTTAGAATGGGCCCCCAGCGCAGAGACAAAAGTAAACAAGGGATGTGGCGGAAGTGAGAAGCAAATATTTATTCGGGAGCCGCCGCGTATTCTTTTATCATCCCCAAACGCTTTCTTTGGGGGTAATTAGGCGTTATTTTCGTTCCCCTTAGATAGATAGTTGGTGATTATCTGCTTTTATAGGCTCGTGGAAGCTTTATGGCTAATGGGAAAGGTGTTGTGCTGGCAAGGTCATAAGGTATTTGTTTTAATAAGTAAAAGTTTAGTGAAAACATTACTTGCTTATTCAAATTGGAAATGTTTTACAAATCGGTAACGTGACAGAGTTGCCCATACAGATATAAGCTAATATGCCTTGACATACGTATTTACTAGAGCATAACATTTATTTATTTACACTATTCAACCCAGTTAGAGAATAGGAAAACAAACAATTAACACAAAAATACATAAAGTAAATTACACAATACTTAGGCATGTGACAAATATGACACATAATCAATCTAAATATCTAGATAAAGACAACAACAATTACAAAATAAATCTTTTCAGTTGAAGTTGAAATATTACAATCCATTAAATCTACGGGCAAGATAGTTTCATTACATAAATCACACATATTATGAAGTGGAGAGTGTTTCAGAATATTTGTCCTAACAGGTGGCAAATAAAGCAACAACAAATTGTCTAGCTTCAATTCTGGTAACATGAACTGCAATCTATAACATTATGCATTACTTTATCGAAACAAATTAAATAAGCCTTTTTACGTCGATTTTCCAAAGTTTCAGTACCAAATCTATTATAGATTTCTAATTTAGGGAACCCAACAGAAGGATACTCACCATCGGCTTTAAAACTAATATATTTTAAGAATTTACGCTGAACATTTTCAAGAGCATCTACATGAAGAGCATAATTAGGACACCAAAGAATTTATGCATACTAACAATTGCACCTGACAAAAGTAGAATACAAAATTTACAAGTGTTGTAAATTCCGGAACTGTTTACTATTCCTTATAATGAAACAAAGAGATCTATAAGTCCTTACTCATAATGATGGTTATTAAAAGACAATTATCTGTCAAATATAATACCTAAGTCACAGAAGGAATCAGGTCTAGAAAGTGTCTGTTGTCCAATGGAATAAATCAAAAGAAATTAACTGTTTCTTTGTAGAAAAAGACAGTACATGACACTTACTAATATCTAGTGACAGATTATTAACCCTGCATCATTCATGAATGACATTTAGATTATATTGAAGTTCAGCAGCATCATCAGAGTTCTTAATTTTCAGATCATCAGCATACATCAGACAGCGCACAGTTAATTAATGATGTCATTGATGAACAGGCTAATTAATAAGGATCCCAAATTAGACCCTTGAGGGACCCCCGAGGTGACTCCTACTTCAGTAGACTTCAACCGCGGTAAACAACATGTAGACCTCTGTTGGAAAGATAAGAGCTTATAAGATTTAATAAGTTGTAAGAGAAACCAAAATAATTATCTAATTTATTTAAGAGTATTGTGTGATCAATTTTGTCAAATGCCTTGTTAGATCAGTGTAAATCACGTTAGCTTGAAATTCATCATCATTTATGTTAAAGATAATAGTATTTCTAAATGTAATGCATTTATCCAGTTGTGGTTAAAATCAATTACTTTACAAAATCATAAAAATTCTAAGACAATAATTTTTCATATTCAGATTTGAGAGACGACTGTTATTTGTTTGCAATTAAATTTCAATCGACAACAAGAATATTTGGGAGGATTTCGAAATAGATTACAACTTTATAATCAGCAATTTCAAAAATCTGTTTCGGAATTTAGAGAAAAAAGAGGAAAAATTTGTTCACTTTGCAGATTATCTACAAACTAATTCAGGACGATTATCTGGAGCTGCAAAAAACGTTGCATATTGAAAAATTTATCCGTAGCATTTTACACCAGTGCAAATTTTATTGCTTGTCGATCTATTTTCAACATATCGAATTTGCAAGGGAATTTTGACGCCTGCTACGTTAAAATTTCGTACAAGAAACTACGCAGCTGATTCTTGAAAAGCTATTATCTCGAAATTTGCCAATTTCTAAGATTCAACTCCTGGACACGGGGTAAGTTGAGACGTTTCTTCTGTTTCAGGACCGCCAAGATCAAAAATAGGACCACGAAGAGACCGTTACCCTAGCCTCTCCGCGACGCTGGGCGACAGGGCCTTTACGGTTCTTTGTCCTAGCGTCTCCCTAGAGCCACAGTGCTAATCCCAACTTAACCCAAGTCGGCGAAAAAAGAAGAGAAGACAGAAGAGCGCCAGAAAATAAGCCCTTGCCGACGGGGCTTGCCAGGAGGTTCCTCGAGCCGCCGGCATCGGCCGCAATTGCGGTCGAGGTTGCCCGGAGAAAAGGAACCCACGTCTACGAGGCGTCCGAGCCTACAGTGATGAAGTGGGTAAAGAGAGATAATCCCTCTCGACTCCGCTCATCCGAGGTCATTTATCCAGCCAAGGATATTGGCGCGAATTTCTAAGATTAATGACAAGTTTTTTCTTTAAAAACAGTGTTGGTTTCATATTTTTAATAATAAACATGATAACGTTAGGGCCGAAAAAGTTACGCTCACATTTGCGTCATAAATATGACGAATGTTGCGCCCTCTAGGAAATACATCGAAACAGAAAACACATTATGATTTCTCATATCCAAAATCATCTATTCCCAAACACTTTATTAAGACATATTGGCTCAAATATTTTTCAAGTGAAATATCTATAATATGCAATAAAAAGCATTCATTTAGTTCTAAATGAGACATCCGACAGAATTATGTTGATAAAAACTATACTAATATTATTGCAATTAATTTTTATTCTCCATTTTATAAATTATTACCCCGTCCGGCAAAGAACATTTTTCAGTCATCTGCGAGTAAATCTCTTGTTTGCATTCTGGTCGAGACAGGGACTGACAGAAAGCCATATTTCTCGGGTCCTCATCCTTTTTTCCCGTCCTTCTGATTAGCAGTGTGCAATGTGACATTATAATTTCCGCTGGCGTGCCCAGTCCTTTAATTAACTTAATTATGTCTGAGCGGGTTCGAATAAACAAAGATTAGGTTTTAATTAAAAAAATGACTGCTGATTTATTGACCAGGGTTCACTAGTTACAGAATAATAGTTATTTATAGTACAAGTGGGATATATTCATTATTATACATGAGTGAGACATGTAATTTCACGAATGTAATAAAAAATGCTGTTATCCCACGTGTACTATATAAAATTTTACCTAGAACTGCAAAAAATTGTTTCTATATCTACTTTAAATTGAGAAAATTCCAAAATCAGATCCAGTTTGTAAGTTTTGATTCAAAATCAAGAAGCAATGGCATTGTAATGGTAACCTGTCAAACTTATTATAAACAAAATTGAGTTTCCATTTTTCCATGTTCTTATGAAAATAGTTGTGTTTATTGAAATAATGAGTGACAGAAAAAAAACCTTCATTCTTGAAATTGAAAAAGCTGCTGCAACTGCAGTAGCTCAATTTTATCATAGATCAAGAATCGAAGTATAAACAATTTTATAAACGATTCACTGAATGGTGTGCATCTAAGAATATAAAATATGAAGCAAAAGAAAAGATATTATTAGCATTCTTTGAAGAATTATTATATTGCCATCAGTAAATTCAACAATTTAATTGCTTTTCTGAAAAAGCAATCAGTGGGTACACACCAAAAAAGAAAGAATATTAACGAAAGAGGATGATTCAAATTTATTACAAGATGCCACAAAATTCTTGCTATTATGGAAGTCACTAGATAAAAACTGATTAAAATCATAAAATGCCTTTTTTAATATGTTTAATTACTTTTTTAAATATATTTATATTTAAAATCTTGATATAGTCACGGCATTCACCTATACCTAAATAACATGTACCTACCATTTCATGTCCTTGTTAATCTTAGATGTTTATTTGAGAGGTAGTTTTTATTACGGGTGTCATAAGTGTGGATATCATGATTGCAGTGGAATGATTCTATATTGTTTCTAACATACATAAGACAATCAAATATATAAGTACAAAGAAATGTAAATATATGTAATTGGATAGTCAATTATGTAAATTAAAAATAGCAAAGGACCCAATACTGAGCCCTGAGGCACACCATGAATAGTTTTCTTAATACTGAATTTGACACCATTGTATTGGACATATTGGACTGTCGTTTAAATAGGAGAAACCATAAAAATATAATTTCTTTATAAGGAATTTATGCGAAACACAGTCGAATGCTTTTATTAAATCTAAAAAATGGAAGGCATCAAACTCACCCCCCTAAGTAATACATGTACATAAATGTAAGACATACAGTAAAATAGCATAAATAAACTAATAATAACTAATTCAATTAAAATTGTTGAAACCTCTCCTCTACAGCATTTCTCACAGAATTGATAGATGAAAAATTTATATCACATTGCTACAAAATAATATTAAAATTGTGAGACATAACATACACTGGTGACTTTTTAAAGAGTGTTGGTGCTAGTTGACGGTAAATAAAATGTTTCGGCTTGCCTAGAGACAAACTAGGAATTCTATAATTAACACATTCCAGTAGAGATACACAATCAATATTATTGTAAATAAATTAAATAAAAATAGTATGCTGTTTAGAATGCGTCTAAATTTTAACAACGGAATACTGAACGTTGATAATAATAACTCATGATTATAACCTCCTTTTCTCCTCCTTTGTACGGATTCAAGCGAGAAACAATGATTTTGATATATAGGATATCAAATTAACAAATCATATTCCAACTTAGAACGTACAGTCTCGCTGTATGCTTTCTCGTCGCACCACTTTTTGAACCGATTGTAGGCTATATCGTATAAAGATCTTGACTTCGTAGGCAGCAAATTGCTTATTGCAATATTTGCAGCCTCCACAATCTATTCCGACCCATTTCATTTCATTTCATTCATTATGCACTAAACAAACTTTAAACTAAACCAAACTAGCACCTTAATTTGACAATTCTTTTTGTTTGTTTATTTTGTAGTTATGACAATAACTCAACGACTACTAAATAAATGCTCAAATCCGAATACAATAATTCTGGTGCTACTTACTTCATAATGACAAAATATGTGTTTATAAGTTAATGAGACCGTGGAAAAAATAGTATATACCATTCGAGAGAGATGCTATTTTGTCCTCGGTGCATTGTTGCACCTCTGCCAAAATAACGGATTTCTCTCCCTTATAGTATAATGTACTATTATCTGGGACTGCAAAAAGTGACAATTAAAAAGAAGTTTGAGACATTCAATTGCTTTAATAAGATCATCGATGAATAACAAAAATATAAGAGGTCCAAATTTGGACCCTTGAGGAACACCAGAAGTGGTCTGAAATTTATGAGATTGAAATCCATCGAAGGAAACGTAGTACGACCGTCCTTTGAAATAAGTTGATAAGAATTGAATTAAATTATTAGAAAATCCATATTCAACTAGTCTCAGTAATATAATACCGTGGTTGATAGTGTCAAAGGTCTCCGAAAAGTCCATATAGATCACATCCATCTGGCCGTTGAAATCGACTACCTCAGCTATATTCTGTGTAACTAAAGATTAATTAGTTATTGTTGAACGTTTATTTATGAAGCCATGTTGCTAAGGAGATAATGTATTTTTATTGGACAGATAAATGAAATCGTATATGGACCTATCAAAAACCTTGAAAAGTTAGGCAAAATGGAAATGGATCTATAGTTAGCCACCAGAATCACCACCACTTAATGACGGGACAATATCTTCTTAATTTCCAACAATCGGGAAATTGCAAAGTTCGAAGGGCTAAGTTAAATAAAATTGACAACGGAGTCACTAATACACGTGAACAGATATGGACCTATGGTTCGACGGATCATTAACATTATTTCTTACATTTCGTTATGTTTTAGAATATTTATTGTTGAATGATAATCCGTTAATTAGTCGGCAGCATTCATAAAATAGTTGTTGAATTCGTCAAACGATATGTGATGAATTCAGTAAACTGTGACTGGGTACATTATTAACTAGATTTCGATCAGCTCTAATAGGGTTGTTATGTTGTTTAATGTAGCTGTCACTCCACCGTATTTTAGCTCTAGTGATTTCCTGACGTTACCTTAATTTAAATTTATTATATATTTCTCTGTTAGCATCAGTTGCATTTTGTTAATACAGGGTGTCTCGAAATTAATCGGACACAGAGCAAGAGTAGATTCCTTACATCAAAATAATGCGATTAAGCTAAACTTACCTTGGTCCATTTGTGGTTAATAAAAAAGTTACAAGGCGTTAAAGTTCAAATTTTGAATTCTTTTCAAACTTTGGATTAGGGGGTTTTCCGGGAGGAGAAAAACGAATCCGTACTTAATTTTGTTGTAGACGTGAGAGGGCGCTTTGAACCCTTGGTTGATAAAAACTGGTTATAACTTTTTTATCAGTTTAGCTTTAATAGAAAAATAGTATTTTCCTATCTATTTTTCACAAATAAGGTATCTATTCTTGTTTTATGTCGATAAATTTAACCGTTAACTACAATCGCTTGTAATGAATTAAACGGCGAAATATTAATAAACGAAGGCCGCAAAGAAATCAGCCGAAGATTAGATATGCGTCTGAAAATGGGAGGAGGCTATATAGAGAATATATTGTAATATATATGTAGCATGAGGGCGTTTGCCTCATTTTTTAAGTTTAGTTATTGTTATTACCTTTTGTTTTAACTGTACTAAAGAATTATCGAGTTTAATCCTTTGATTTATTCTTAATGATATTTATACACCATAAACACGAACATTCAATTATCTTCAAACCACTACTTGATCGTTCCACCGCTAATGTGATTTTAAGTGATATATATTGACACGCTTTAGGACGATATTGCTTATAACTGTTAAACGAGAATACAGAAAAATTTCTCTAATAAAAGTTTATTAGAAAAAATGGAGCTTTTTGACAGGAAATTTGGATGTAATTGATGACGTCATTACTCGTTTCTGTCAAATCCCAAATATAATATAATACTTTTGATTGAAAATAGAGCTTACTTCATCCTATTTACCACGTCTCCCAAATTTTATTGACATATTTTTTTAAAAATCACCCAGTAGAAAAATTACAAGTGCGTCACTGAACTCTACGCAAAAAGCTATCACAAGCAATTTTCAGCATTCCGATGTCTAAGTTATTCTCCGAGGTACAAAGTAGTTTTTTTTTTTAATTCAAGAACGAAGAGATCTATGAAAGTTCTGAGGCGGTATATCTGAAACACAGTATACTAAGCAATCAGTACGGAATCTTAGACAATTTATGAATGAAATACGTCTGGCAGTTTTTAAATACCCCCACTCTAGAAAAAGTCGCCAAGAATATTTCGGATCCCAGAGAACATATGAAAAAATAGCTAATAATTTGGCGTAAACATAACCAAAGTTGTTCGTAGTTTTAATACTTTTGTATTAATTCTTAATTAACTGGTGTAATCCAGTGTAGTTTCATGTAAATTGAGGTTTTAGTCACATTTTGTCTTAATTTAGGTTTCTAGCAGATATAATTTGAATTTGATTATAAAACCGGTATGAATTTAAATTTATTTAAAAAAATTGCGAAAACATGGAAACTAGGTCGACTAGTAGTGTAGTTTTATTTTATATTTTGTATTACTTTTGCCTTTATGTCAAGATGTATACGTTTACCTTATTTTGTTAGCAGATTATCAAATTTAAGCCCAGTGTAATTTTAATGTTTTTACTCATTTTTTTTTTTTTAGGAAAGTACGAAATGAAATTAAAACGTGAATATTAGGTACAATTTATTTAGAGGTTTACAAAATGTATATATAGGTAACATAATCAAAAACCCCCGTTGCTCTATTAGGTGTATGGAGTGGTTTCTTTCATCCATGTACGAAAGCAGTCTCTTTCCTATTTGGAGTTAAATCCTTTGCCTCTTTTCATGTTTTAATTCTTCTTTAGGATTTTCTCAATTAAGCTATCACGTCTAACTTGGTCTCCCATATACAAAACTGTTTACAGACCATTTACGCCCAAAGCTGCGTTATGCGTTAGTTTTTTACAACACATTTATTTCCTCCCATAGTTTATTTGTTATTTACTGGGTACAGTTCCACTAATAAATAATCGCTAATATAAAAACACAAATAACTAAACACTTAACACGACATACAAAGCAGGAATATAAGTACAATAACGATAACGAGTGGATAACCATGTAATAATGTCAAAAATTAAAAAACCTAACTGACACACAGAAATTATAGTAATAACTGTCAGTCGCCAACAAGATGGCGAATTTTTGGAAGACGCGAGAAAGCTGAGTTTCCCTACTGATTGCTTAGTATACTATGATCTGAAACATCCTTCTTAAAACAGAAAGAAAATATGAGAAAAACTGCCCCACTAAAATTCCTTTACAATTTTTTAAGAATCAAAAAGAATTCCAAAGACACTCGTTTTAATAATTGAAGAGAAGAATGTACAGAATACGACCCATAGAAAAATTCCTTTTAGCAGCCTTTCGTAACTGCATGAGAAATGTAAAAACTGACATCGGCAAACAACACAACAATTTTAACGTATTTGAATACATTAGGAGGGCACAAAAAGTACATTAAAAGCTGATCCGAATCCGTTTTCCATTACAAGCGCAAATAACGAGAAACATAATCCCGCTGATGAAATTTCTAGCGCCCTAGCCCTCTGGCAAATATCGCGCGACTACGGCGATGTTTTATTAAAAAGGCCCAGTCGGTCTTCTCATAAATTGTATTATTTCACGCTCCCGTTTCCCTTACACAAAGCTACATTGAATAGCGTCAAAGCAACCGGTGTTGTAGAACAGTTAATAAAAGATTTTTGTACGTGCCTCTCACAGATGAAGGAAAAACGATAAATAAAAGGTGAGTATACCGCATTTTTTACAGAAACTGAAAATACAAATATATTTTTTCTACAAACATGTTAAAAATGCATGTTCCCTTGTAGCATTAAAAATATTGCTTAAGGCACCTATGCCTTAAAATGATCACTTGGAAGCACTAGTGCCTTACAGTAAATGTTAAATTGTGACAGTATATTTACAATACATTTAATTTGTAGTTTCTTTATTAACATGATACGGTAAAACACGAGATCTTGTTTTTTAAATTGGAAAAATGCGGTGTCAGGGGCGTAGCACTAGATTGGATTAAGTCGTATCTGTCAAAGAGGCATCAATTAGTTATGCTTTCGGACGGGACTCAATCAGAATTACTCCTAAATGAACTAGGGGTTCCCCAAGGAAGGTTGCTTGCTCCTACCCTCTTTCTTATAATGAATAACGACCTTCCATCAATCGTCAAAGATGATGTAACACCCATACTGTATGCTGATGACTCAAATTTTTTAATAAGCACATCTTCAGAATACGCTGTGCAAAACGTACAAAATGCGGTAAATTGTATGTCAAAATGGACAGAAATTAATCATTTATTAATAAATTATAAAAAGTCGCAGCTAGTAAAATTTACAACAAAAAATAAGACAATGGATAAAAGTATTTTAATAAAATATAAAAATAGTGGTACGATACATCAAACAAGTGACATAAATTTTCTGGGGATTTGCACATATATACATATTTTAGCGTAAAATAGCATTTTACGATAAAATATATATTTTTTAAATTAAAAATCGACCTGTTCGAGGATTTTTCCCAAAAAATAATTGTTTCGCTTTTATTGAATTTATTCCATACTTTTGGCGCATACTGTATATTAAATCACGATTTAGCAGCTACCCAACACGTCAAGCTATACACTACAACACCAGGCAAAAACAGGATATCTGCCTGCCTCAATGCCGTCTTACTCAAACACAAAATGGTCCCTATGGCATGTCAGTTCGTATCTATAATAATTTACCTGACTATATAAAGAATATAAGTTCCTTGAAAAAATTTAAAAAATATTTGAAATAGTTTCTTATAACCAGGGCCTTTTACAGTATGGACGAATATTTTAATAGTTAACTTATAAGTACTAATGTATGTTTTATTTTATGTATTTTTAAGCTCTTGTCTTTCACCTGTTTTTAACGAATTCCATATTGTTATTTTGTGACAATCAATAGGAATAATAAAGAATCTATCTATATATCTATCTATATATCTATCTATTGGTGGCACTGAAAGCAGTTTTCGGGCAATCGAATTTTTTCTTTCCAACGATTCTTCGATGTATCCCTCGGTGACGGTTGAAGATTTCCATTTCCCATGCCGCTTAATTGTGGTTAAATTTGCTCCACTACCGCTAGTAAGCTTGCCGACGAACGCCGAAAGCAATGTCCAGTATAGAGGTTAGAATGTGGAAGTTGCAGAAATTTAGCAATAGCAGCAGGGAATTTTCCAAACGTATGTATTCCCACAGGGTTTTTCGTACACTTGCCTTTCACATACTTTAGGAAAAGCCTCCGATGTCCCACATTTGCTGGACGAAGAGCCATGTATCTCTGGTAAAAATCCAAATAAAATTCTTCAACGATAGCGAAATTTCGTGGAATTTTGTTTTTAGTATCTGATATCTTAAACAATATTGAACTGGAAGTGCCCACAATTCCCAAGTTGTCGAGAGTCAACTGGCAAAGCTCCTCTGTAGGGTAGACACCAAATATTCTCAAAATAGTAGCAACTTTCATCATAAGATACTCGTCATCCGGTGCGCACTTCAAAAACCTTCTCCTTGACGCTTCAGAAATGCAATGAGCTTAAAATGCTTTAATATCTACGTCGCTCTTTATTGGCAACATAGCTTTAATCATAGAATAATTAGACCATAGAGATGATTTCCAAACTTTCGATTTCTTCTCAAAATAGGCCATTTTCAGTATATTTTCCAGGAACACCACTTCACAAACATTGTATGCAATTTCCTATTGAATCCGGGATTTTCTTGATAATAAGTCCAAAGTACCTCGGTTGGCCGCTTCATCGATTTCTTTTAATGGATTGTGCTTTTCCATATTTTCTTTATACTTTTTGAGGGCAAAAGACACAACGTTTGAAAGTGACAAATCCAAAGCTTTCTAACTTTTCGTAAATGATGAATAGAACAATGGTTGCCACCATGGTTACTATATATCATTGGCAAGTGCCCACTTCAAAAATTTGATATAGTGCCTACGATGCTATTCAAAACTTATTTCTACCGGGTTAATTCTTTTTAATGCTCTTTGTAGAAAAAATATTGTATGATATTTGTGTTGAAAGTGCAGTTACAACACCATGCATGTCTGTACTAAAGTGTCTTACTATAGCAAAAAAATATTTTGCCTAGATGATATATGGAGTTCCATAAAGTACAGTAATGGGCCCTATTTTGTTTTCAATCTATATTAATGACTTATTTCCTTTATCTTCGTACAGAGCGAAGATTAGGGGTTCTGCGGATGACACTGCAGTGCAAAGTCAACATCTATAATAGTAAACACTGAATAAGATATTACTGACAATAAACTTCGAAAAATCTTACCGTTTCATTGACTAAACAATAACATATCTTTACCGAAACATACCTTATAATACCAGGCAAAAACACCTCCATGCTGCTCCTTTCATGTAGACATATATCGGTCAAAGGTTATATGAATATCTAGCCCCTAATAACTAAGGGTTTATTTTTTTATAATGTATGTTTTATAAAAGAATTGTCAAATGAAGGTGCTAGTTTGGTTTAGTTTAAAGTTTGTTTAGTGCACAATGAATAATTGTGAGTCGGAAGAGATTGGGGAGGCTGCAAATATTGCAATAAGCAATTTGCTGCCTACGAAGTCAAGATCTTTATACGATATAGCCTACAATCGGTTCAAAAAGTGGTGCACCGAGAAAAATGTTCAAGTATACATCGAGAATGTTTTGTTGGCATACTTCAGTGAAAATGCAAAGAATTACAAGTCTTCCACATTATGGGCGCAATATTCTGTGGTTAAGTCATGCTTGATAATTTACGACAACATAGATATAAGCAAATTCCCCAAGCTGATCGCATTTTTGAAAAGAACCGGTGACGGATATCAAGCGAAAAAATCGAAAATATTGACAAAGGGTGAAATCGACCGTTTTCTATCAAGTGCAAATGACAAAGAATTCTTAATGATTAAGGTAAGATTACTTTTGTTGTTAGGTATTTCAATTATTAAGTATTTTGATTTTTTATAGGTTGGATTAATTCTGGGGATTGCCGGTGCTTGTCGAACTGATGAACTAGTCAATTTAACTGTAGATGATATTGAGGATGTAGGCTCTTCCTTGATTGTAAAAATTCCAAACACTAAGACAAAGATTCCACGAACCTTTCTGGCTACCGATGTGGGAAATATGCTTGAATTGTTTCGAAAATACCTGTCCCTTCGTCCTCCCCACGTCAAGCATAAGCGCCTTTTTTTGTACTACAAAGCAGGAAAATGTAGTTTGCAGCCAGTTGGCAAGAATACCATGGGAAAAATTCCGAGTGTAGTAGCTTCGTATTTAAAATTACCTGATGCTGCATGTTATACTGGTCACTGCTTACGAAGATCTTCAGCGACATTACTGGCAGATGCTGGTGTGCATATCACGACAATAAAGCGTCATGCTGGTTGGAAATCAACGACAGTCGCTGAGGGTTATGTCGAGAACGCTATTGAAAATAAGACCAAAATTGCTAATAAGGTTTTAGTAGGTACCACTACTAGCGCAATCACAAAAACTGTAAATGTAAGCGAAAGTAATATTCCTTCTAATATTAATTTTGAAAATTGTACAAATGTAACATTTAATTTAAATGTCAATAAATAATTTAATAATTTTTTATCTTTTTTTTGCATGAAAAACGTTCTCCATAATGTAAACTCCCTTGGGAGCATTATACTCCCTTGGGAATAATCGACTATCTGTTTTAATTTTGATGTCATAGAAACTGATTTCTACTCCCGGCCGTGGAAAAACATTATTATTAACTTTGTTCATAAGACGAAACTAGGTAACCAGCCTAGCAGGAATACACGTGTAATATTCAACGCCAACTCTGAAAACCATCAACCGACACCTGATAAAGATAAAACTCTAGAATTAGAGCCGATCTATAGTCGGCCGCGCGGAAATAACGATTATTACCGTCATCCTCGTTATTCATCGGCTTAACTGACTCACGTCTTAGATTTAAATTTAATAATCTCTCTTCTCATAGACTGCGAAGTATTAAAAAGCGGAACCGGAACAAAGCGGACGAAATTAAAACTTCGGGAGGCCGCTCCCCATTTTCCTTATCACTTAATAGATATTCCACCACCATGGGCTTAACACGGTTATTATAAAGTGTGTCAGGCTGGGAAAGATTCCATCATGGATGTAAAACAGGGGAGGTGGATTTCTCATTTATCTCCATCCTAACTAATCTCGGGAGATAATCAGGAAGGAAGTTGGTACAAACCTTTTAAATGTTTCCAGAAAATCGTTGTGGAAAAATCTTATGAGAATAATGCTATGTTTGTACAAGGTGTCTGCAGTGTAAATGCAGTACGTTCAGTATATCGGTGTTACCTAAGTACGGTCCATATGTAAATATTTGATTTTTTAAGAAGTTATTTACAAACAACGAAAATAAAATTTTAACTTCGACACCCTGTATCTTTTTTATTAATGTTGTAGTCAACGTTGGATATAAAGAAGGGTATTGATATAAGCAAATATTCAAAGTTATGAGCTTCTCTCAAGAGACAAAATGAGTGATATGTACCGAAAAAATCACTAGTATTAACTGCTTGTTGAATAGTATAGGTACCTGATAATTTATATTTGATAATGAAGATAAACGCTTTAGAAATAAAAGAAAAAACCTTCTTTATAGGTCGTCCTAATACTGAGGGTTGCAGGTACATGCCATTCTATTGAATTAGTTTAATAGTTGATAATGTTGAAGATGTGAAATCCGCCTTTATTATAAAAATTTGCGATACCTAAAACAAGAGACCACGTTATTTTACTGTGATGGGAGTTATGTTAGTGGAAAGTGTTATCGAATGGTGGTTGGTATTCATAGAATCAACGGCGTCTCGGAAGAAGTGGCAACATTTTTGAAGCTGGACAACTGGAAAGAGTACAGTGGACACGCATTACGATGAACGTCTGTTACCCTTTTAGTTGATGGCGGTGGTGACCTCACTTATTTTAAAAGACAGAGAGAATAGATATCGAGCATTGTGACGGAAGACTACATTGGAGACTCACTTTTGAAAAAAGAAAATATTGCGGAAAGAATACTTAAAGTTGACAGTGATAATGATAAACCAAGCATCGTTGTCATTTTTGATTTGACAACATCTGAAAATAATATTATTAATATTTTGCATTGTAATACTTGTTCATTGATCCAATCTTACCTGCAAAACAGGAAGCAGTGCATCATTACTGAAAAGCAAATTTCGAACTTTGTGGAGGTGGAAAGTGGAGTCCCTCAGGGCTCTGTCCTGGGACCTTTGCTTTTCATTATATATATTAATGACTTGTATCTATATCTATTGCCAGAGAAAAGCGTGTACTATGCGGATCACACCTCTCTGATTGTTACTGGTAATGATTCCTGTGCTGTTGTAAAAAATCAAAACCAGTTAATTGAAAGAGCCAATGTATGGTTTTCAAACAACTATCTCAAACTAAATCAGGATAAGACACAGAAATTGATCATATCTAGTAGTACCAGTATATCAGGGAGAGATGATGCGGTGCTTCTTGGTGTAACGATAAACTGTGGCTTAAACTGGTCTTCTCATATTGAAAAACTGAAAAAGAAACTGTCTCCTGCCATATACCTTATTCGCAACTTGAAAGAATATACAAACAGCAGTACATTGTTGACAGTGTATTTTTCTTTGTTTCATTCCCATTTGAGTTACGGTCTTTTGTTGTGGGGTGGGGATTGTAGGCATGTGGATATATTTCGCATGCAGAAAAAATTGTTAGAATTATCGCTAATGTGGATTATCTAGAACACTGCAAACCACTTTTTATTAATTATAAAATCATTACATTACCATGTTTTTTTATATTACTACAACTATGTGAAATCCATAATAATAAAGATAACTATAAAATAAACTCCGATTTTCACAGTTATAACACAAGAGGTGGTAACTTAATAAGATCCCCCAAATACCGTCTGAGCAAATCAGTTAAAAATTCATTGAATACTGCCCTTTGCAACGCCTTACCACAGGAAATAAGACAATTAAATACAATAAAATTCAAAGTAAAGGTAAAAAGCTATTTAATTTCACGTGCTTTTTATTCAACACGAGAATACATGGATGCCCTTGAACATGGAGATAGATTTCTTTAGACATGTAATAATTTTATTATTGTTTTGAATTGTTTGTTTTTTCGTGTACTTTGTTTGTTTGCAATATTTATTATTTTGTTGTATACTGTGTTATGAAGTATGAACTTAATTGTTGTTACTTTTGCTATTGTGTATATGTTTGACTTGCCACAACTATTTGTATATATCGTGGTCAATAAAACTAACTAAACCAAACTAAACTAAACTCATAATTTGTATTTAATAGATATAAATGTGGATAAACAAAAATTATTATAAACATTGTTGAATAAGCTTTTATAAATTAAAACTTGATTAACACTTTCAATCTAAGGATTAAGAGTGTCAATTTTAGCTCCTAGGATTAAAAGTGAATACTTTTGTTGCTAAGGGATCATTTTTTTGCCAATAAGGAAAATGTCAACCTTAGAGACTCCTGACAGTTAAAAAATGTCATAGTATTGTGACGTTTGGAGAAAAGTTAACTTTCTCGGTGTACGAATACTACTAATATTAAACGTTAGCTGAATCTTATTGAATAAATCTCGTATATTACTATTTACTAAGTTTAGAGGACTATAAAGTGGCCACCTTATCTGCCAGATTTAACACCTACACATTCTTGTTCAAGTTGGCTTTATTCGTGGCAGTTTTCGTTACTGTTGCTAAAAACGCATTGTATCACGAACGTATTACCCCGTGGAGTGAAGTCCTGTGTTTCTGTCTACTGTTCAATAATGGAGAAACTCGGGAATTGGAAAAGCAAGCCATTAGGGAGCTCGCAGGAAGTGTGAATCAGCAGTCGGCCAATAAAACCGATGGACCAGGCCGGCAAGGAAGTAAAAATTAAATATTCAGCATCTCCACCTGGAGTAATGGGAGAGGATATAAAATACGCCCAGCAGGGCTTGCTCCCTACTCGGTTTGGGTCAGATATCCCAAATTGAAATGACTTTAAGATTCCTATTTGGGGGGATTAGATTCGACTCCTGCGGCAAATTGGATCGGAGTGGGCGGAGGTGGCTTATCAAATATTTAGAGATGATCATCAGAGAAATTAAAAAAGATTTAGGGGATGAGATTCCAAGAGCCCGATGATGTAAATAATATATTTAAAAAAGGTCCTTTACGTACCAGTTGCATGTAACATTTTTTTTACCATAGGTGTGGAATGTTCTCGTTCCATATATTTTCATAAACAAGCTTCACAGATTTCCACAATGTATTTTTAAATTAATTTCAGTCTTCAGTTTAAACACTTTCTAACCTACAGCTTCTAAATAGTTATTTATAGTTGACTGTCATAGTAATGTTGTTATTATGAATGTCAAAATCGTTATTCATCTACCACTTTCTAGTATAGTCGCGTTAAGAATCCAGACGTCTTACGTCACGGCTGACGTTACACATTTGTTTTTATTGTCATCGTAATTTTCGACATTTGGTCGCGTTAAAAATAATCATTTTTTTGGAATTTAGTGCAATATATAATGAAAACTTTTGGTGTAGTATATAGTTTTATTACTATCAGTTGCAGTTTCTTTAATATTTTGTTGAAAATATAATGAATTATTCATCTGTTCGTATGACGTAAGTCGTCTGCATTCTTGTCACGACTATACTCGTGCTGTAATGTGACAGAATCGTCCCATACAGTCCACTTTTTAGAAAAAAAATTGCTTCGTGTACACATTGCTATAGCAACCAAATACAAACATTCTACGCTTGCTCAAATAATAATTTCATAATTAGAAAAATTTAAGTTTTTAAAACTTAAATTATCTGTTAAAACCACAGTTCAGCTATAAAATAGCGTATAGAAATCGTTTATAATGTACGATTATGACACTCGTGAAATTAGCGCAAGTTTTCAGCTCTAGACAAAGTCGAGAAAAAACTGAAATTTCATATTTTTCAGAAAAACTGAAAAAGTCAAAGCACAAAAATTATGGTAAATTTTACTTTTGCCCTCCCAGTTTTTTTTAGTATCAGATTAAGTACATAAGAATTAAATCTAAATGGCTATAACTTCCTTAGCAATAGTTTTTGGACCCATGTTTATATGAAGACTCTGAAGAAATATTGCCTTCTAATTTCGTATCACCCTGTATAGATTCTCATTTATGGAAACGATTTTATTCAGCTTGTTGTCTAACTTGTCAAATTTTACCGACAAACGCGAAGTAACACTTTGCAAGATCAACACTTAGGGCGTCGTCCTTTGTCTTTCAGCAATTATTCCTAATAGAAATCCATCTCCCGTCAGAAAAATAGAAACAGAAACAAGATCCTTTTGTCGTTCATCTCCAATTCGTCTCCTCGTCGTATTAAGGGTTTGGCAATAGCCTAAGAGAGAAATTTATCGATGTATAATGTCCTAATAAAGATACAAACTCACTCTAATCTGGTCAAGCAATCCTAAAAATTAATTATAACTCACTTAACGCTCTGTGGAATTTACAAAATGCAAATTGGTCATATATATAAGTGTCTAATATTAAGTTTACACATTGTTGTTTTAGTTATTTTCGCTAAATTGGCTGTAATGTATAATTTTAAGATCAGACTAATTGCTTTGTTAGCTATGATCGCTACGTTCCTAAAAACAGGTTACAACATTATGTTAGCTAGATTTACTATACCCGCTATTTTTTTATTAAATATACCTTATAAGGTCACACATGTTAGCTATGCTCACTACGCTCGTTATATACTTTAAAAAGTAATGTTAGAATCACACAAAGCCATTAATGGAACGTAAGGAATACCACATAGAAGGTATACATATATTCTTTATGTTCGCTATATACCTTACTGTTTGCCATACTCACTATATGCATTAATGCTATGCTAGCTATATCAGAAGCAGTCAATATTAGGATCACATACTAAAATCAATATCGTTTCACATTCATTTTCTATTACAATACACTACGAACATAGTTATCATAGCGTTAGCATTAGTGTGTTTTGTTAGCTATCATCGTTATGTTCTTAAAAACATGCAATATTACAACAACAGAAAGCATTATGTTAGTTAGATTCGCTATATTGCTATTTTATTAAATATACTCTATAGAACATTGCTATTCGCTCACGCTTACTATTCTCGCTTTTTATATAAAAAACTGAGATCATTGTATATGACTAAGGTCATACCTGGTAGCTATATTCGCTACGTTCATTAAGTACTTAAAAAAGTAATGTTAGGATCACACAAAGCCATTAATTGAACCTAAAGAATACGACACAGAGGCTATGCCTATATATTCTTTATATTTGCTATAAACCTTAGCGTAAGCTATATTCACTACATGCCTTAGTGCTATGCTAGCTATATCAGAAACAGTCAATATTACGATCACATACATAAATCTATATGTATCAATATGGCTTTACATTCATTTTCTGTTACAATACATTGCGAACATAGTTATCGTCGCTCTATCCATAGAAATCTAGATAGCTATGTTCGCTGCATTAAAAGGAAGTGATATTAAGATCGCAAAACCATTATTTAAAACTAAAAAATATCATGTATGTTCGCTATATATGTTGAATCAAGCAATATTAGACCACATTTTAAAAATATTTGTAATATCTATCAATCAACATAGCATATCACATTCATATTCTATTATAATAGCGATCATAGTTATCATAACTCTGCTCTTCTTATATTAATATATACCTAAAAAGAAGTAATTTTACGAGCACATAGAGCTACTACTTAAAGCTAAGACACACCACATTTAGTATTGCATGTCTATGTTCTATATAAAGCAGGTAATATTACAATCGCACCCAATATCATATTAAACGTTGAGTACCAATATTTATGATGTCTATTTGTATTAAAGTACATAGCCTTATCATATTCATATCAAATTACAATATATAGCGAACATAGCTATTATAGCGCAATCCTTAGCTATCTTAACTATATTAAAGGCAGTCAATATTAAATAACATATTCTAAAAATATATGTGATATCTATCGAAATAGCATAAGAATTACATTATTTATTCTAGTAGCGAGCATAGCTATTAGCGCTATCCTTAGTACAACACCTTCTATATAATGTTTTGACCAAAATAAGTGTAATCAAAATGATCGTTTTTATCCTATCTCTTTTAATATACTACGATCCCATATAACTGGTGACACAAAGCAACATGCAGCCGTACCACTGTACCTTTATACCGTAACCCTGGAGGCAATTACTTTATTGGTGTGAAGCAGAGAATAAGGTAGATAAGCATGTTAAGTGCCAGCTAAACACGGCTTGAAAACTACCAGATTATATGGAAGCACATGTTCCCATTCGCCTTGTTTTATGGTCGTTATTTTACAGTTAACTTCAAATGTGGTGCTGGAACCCGCTGATATACGGTCCACGGCAGCGCATTATGCTGAAAACTATGTGAAATATTCAGTTTATGGGCGGTTACTGTTTCGTAAGCTGTTGCTTTTGTAATATAATTTAGCCGTTAACAGATGTGTGTGTTACCATTTTAGAAGATGTACCTAGGATATTAAGTCGTATTTCGTTACTTTTTGCATCGTAATTCGTGAGAGTTGAGCATTGTGACGGCTGTAAAGTAAATGTGTCTACAATCATCCTATAATTGATGTTTAAAAGACTACAATAAAATTCACTTTATTGTGATAAGAGAGAGATTAGGTGATATTTTATGTGTTAAACATGGAAAGTTTATGCGAAACATATAAAATATCTTGTTTTCCAAACATTATATACTAGTTTTTCCTCAGACGTTATACATTTCAGGTAAAATAATTAAAATAATATAGAAAAAAAACCTAATTTTAAGTAAAGATTGTAAGATTAAACCTTTAACTTATTTCACTGTATATACCTTTACTTATCATTACCATAGATACGTACTTGCATCCATCAAAACAAATATTTATAATTTCGCACTTGACAGTGACTAAAGACTGAAATGAGTGTAGAAGTTGTTGTCGAACCCCCCGAGGTGGTAGAGGCGGCTAGGATAGCTGTAAAAAAATAGCTGCCGACGAAATCTGATGCAGTACATGAAGCTGCCTTTGTCAAGTACGAGAAATTGTGTATTGGAATAGTTATTAGTATTGTGTATTGATATAGTTATAAGTACAAGTCTAGATGTTTACGGACGAAGCGACGAAGGAGCCGAGTCAGGAATTTCTAGACGAGTACTTTAATGACATTTCACGGCCGTGTATCGTACAACATTTTATTTCATACTGTGTTGTATTAAAAATTAAATTTTAATGTTTTATTTTACATAACCTGCCTGTATGTAGGTGTTAGCGTGGTTTCGATTCTTGTTTTATCGCATAGCTTTGGATTTAGGTTAGTGATGTAAAAACAAGTCATCCCGTGCGTATTTTGTGATAATTTTTGTAAAAAATGGAAGAAATCGAGCTAAAATGTGCTGAAACAACCAGTAAATTGGTGCCTACGAAGTCTTCTGATCGTTATGAGAAGGAATACCAGCTTTTCAACGTGTGGAGAAAAACCTCTAAGGTGGAAATCGGCCTGAATGAGAATAACTTTTTGGTGTACTTCTTGGATATCTCCAAAAAGATGAATACTGCGACAATGTGAGCAAAGTATTCGATGTTCAAGTTTATGCTGATGATAAAAGAAGGAGGTGATATTTCATAATATCCAAAACTGATGGCTTTCTTAAAAAGGCAAGCAGTTGGTCAACAGGCAAACAAATCAAAAGTTCTAACAAGAGAAGAAGTTAATAGATTCATGAAGGAAGCCCTATCAGAAGAATATCTTTTTATATGAAGGTAAACAAGTTTAACATTTTCATTAGTTTTGAATTCAATGTGCATCTTGAATGATATAGGTACTCAATGTCAATTAATTACAAAAAATACATTTCTTGGTTTCGTTAGTCGAAATTTCATCAATTTGACAATCAGTTTTAAACCATTTTCTCTATTGTTACAGGTAACCGCAATGATGGGCGTTGCTGGTGGTTGTCGGCGAGAAGAGTTATACCATATGACCCTAAAAGACATTGAAGATTGTGGTACCAAACTAATTATAACCATTCCCATTTCTAAGACGAATACAAAAACGAGTATTAACTGTATTGAGTGACGACAATGAAGGAATATACTTTCTGAAAATATTCAGAGAATACGTTAAGCTCCGACCTAAAAATATGAAGGAAAATTTTCTTTTTTGGGTTATAGAAGAGGAACATGTGTTTCTCAAAGAGCGGGCATACATACCATTGGGGGGCACAAAAAAAATTGCGGGATATTTGAAGTTGGAACACCCAGAAAAATATACGGGGCATTGTTTCCGCAGAACATCTGCCACTTTTTTGGCGAATGCGGGAGCTGATTTATCAACACTGAAAAATCATGGTGCATAGAAAAGCTCATCTGTTGCGGAACAATATATTGAAGATTCGTTAGAAAACAAAACAAAAGCAGCAAGGATGATTCAAAATGGAGAAAACTTTATACAGGTTTTTCAGACCAAGCAACAAACTATATCCACCACCACTATCGCGTCTAGTGAAGATTCTGTCCCTAAAGATATTCCTGCATTCAGCCTGCAAGGAAATTCATATTGCACAGTTGCTGTTAATTATAATTAGTTTTTATGGACTTGATTTTGTAGTTTTAAGGATAAAATCTTTTAAAAATGTAAATATTGTGTTTTTTAAAGCAGTCCGGGAAGTAAACATTTTCCGGTATGAAATAAAAATTACATCGCAATCCTCTGAGAACGTTTTATTGGCATACTTATCGGAAATGATACAAAAACTGTTCTGAATTCTAGCTTGTTTTATAAGCCAAAGATATCGAGTTTTGTTAAGGCAACAGTTCCATGCATTTTTGTTTGATGCTCCAGACGAAAAGTATTTGGTGATAAAAGTAATAAGATTACTGCTAACTCTTGTTTTCTTAGGTAATTTTGATATTTGAGGCACGTCGTTGCGACGAACTACTGAAGATAACAATTGATGATATTGAAGACATGGGATCTTTGCTACTAATTAAAATTTCTAACACTAAAACTAATAAGAATAGAACTTTCACCTTCTTGAAGGATGAATATTTAAGTAAATATAGAAAGTACGTTAATTTGTGTCCTCCTGACCGACTTTTTTTTGAATATCAAAATGGAAATTTTTATAAAGCAGTTACGAGTATCCATAAAATTTGTACTGTAGCAAAGAATGTTGCATTGTATTTAAAGCTTTCAAATTAGGACGAGTATACAGTGCATTGTCTGAGAAGAACTTTCACAACAATGCTTGTCTATAGCAGAAGGGATATTACTACGCTAAAAAGGCACATATTGAAAATTATGTAGAAAGTAAGAGCAAAATTGCTTAGAGTATTCTTTAATCTAGTTCTGCGGATAATATCAAACAATTTTCATGTAACGAACCCACCGCAAACAATGGATCTTTAAAAGCAGTTAACCCTAAAAATATTGTGGTGAAGGATTATTAAATGTTGAAAATCTTCACAATTGTACTTTTACTATAAATATTAATAATGAATATAAAAAATAAATGTTCATTATTAAAACGAATTCATTGCACTATAATATGTTCATACGCTTAGGAGAGTAAGTACTTATAGTCCTAGCCATATAAATGTCACTTAATATTATTGAGTAACTTCAGACAAGTTTTCAATTATATGACGTTTTTTACTGTATTAGAAAGGTATTTTAAGCTAATATATATCAAATCTCCTACAATTCCTATCAATGAAGTCATATGTATGCTCTCTGATACCAAATATCTAGATATGCTAATGAACAATTTCACAGACAAAGCTCTATTCAATATTGATCTAAAAAAAATAATCTAGCTAAATTTACTAACCTGGTTTAATGAAAACACTCTATAAATATCTAAAACTCTTGCTCTCTGATACCAAATATCTAGATATGCTAATGAACAATTTCACAGACAAAGCTCTATTCAATATTGATCTAAAAAAAATAATCTAGCTAAATTTACTAACCTGGTTTAATGAAAACACTCTATAAATATCTAAAACTCTTGAAAATGTGGGGATTCAAAACTTCAACCACAATAGATGAGATCTGACCTATTTCTGCATTTTTAGGATTGCTTCTTCAGGTGGCCTCCTTTAAGTTGAGTCAAATATCTAACTATAAAATTATTATACCAATAAATTAAAATTATTTGAAATAAAATATTGACAGTGTCAAAGGTAAACCTGTCAATTAATTTAATCGTCATAACGACCTACTTAATTAATAACCAAATTTTACCCTTTATGTAATCGTGTTTTTTATATATTTTTTGGTATTAACAATGTTGTGTGAAACTAACTACTCTGTGGACTAAATCCCCAACCCATATATTCTTTATTATTAGTTTTTGTAACACTTTTACTGTATTAGAAACGTATTTTAAGCTAATATAATATCAAATATGACGTTTGATGAAAATAATATTTTTTCCAATGTCACCCACCGGTTTAACATCTTTCAAAAGTTACGCCACGCCAACTATCATACTAAATTTTTATCATAACAACCAATTGATTTTCAGTTAATTCGATTGCCATACATTTGACAAACACCTCTCATATGTTTCACAAACGTACAGTCTGGTTACAAAAAAGGCAATTTATATGCTAAAGAATAAAAAGAACGTACTTTACAAATGAATTCTTCTGACGAAGAACTTTCAGAGACAATATTAGAACCTGCTGGTAAGGCAAATTTGGATTTGTTAAGCCTTGTCCTCATGGACGCGAAATTCGCCAAAATTCTTGCGAATTTAGCAGATTTTGATTTAAATTAATGACGGGAACTTCTTGAATTTCGCAAAACAGGTAAATTGTCGCTATTTTCATCATTATGTGTGATTAGTAAGTTTAACTTGAGCTTTTGACAATCTACCATAACAGTCAATGACAGTTTTATGGTGAAAATGATATAAAATATTGCACTTGCCAAAATTGGCTTAAAGTTGAGAATTTACCCACCATTAACTAATTCGCGTGCGTCCATGTGGACAAGGCTTTAACTGATAAATCAAAAGAAAGATATGGAAAGCAGTATGCATTAGCAAACCTACCTACGGCATACTAATGAGAGCTAATAAACTCGAAACCGGTATATGTCTGGTGGACTTCTGAGGAGTGACTTTAGCTGTTTGTTTGTAGGTTTTCCATATGAAATTCAATGTTGATCAGAGTAGTAGCCCGCAGAGTAGTTGTTCCCTGGAATTCCGTATTTGCAACATATCGTTATCGCTGAATCGCAATAGAGGTCGCTAGCTTTCAATGGTTTTCTACTGTGTTTGGGGCTGCTAGAGGTAGCTATGCTACCCTGCGTTTCATTTTTCTTATTTGTTTCTTTATTCGCCCTTGTAGAAAAAATATTGCTGCTAACTCGTGCGGGAAACATCACTTTCCGTACAAGTTGGGAACATAACTAGGTATATTACAACCTTATAAAGGCATTTTTGAGAGAAATGCAAACGCATCTAAAAATAACTAAATTTACTGATAATAAATGACACGGCAACGGATGAGTTGGGACATTTCAACTACCGCAAATCCTTTGCGGTTCTCTTGGCGCTCGCGTCGCTTTTTACTGTGTAGTAAAACCACAAACACCCGATGGCGCTCGCTTCCGTCGCCCCAGACTTATTTGCGGGGTGTTGCGACACCCACGGGCCGAGGTACATTGACGGCGAACATTTATCGAGATCGCCCGACTCACATTTGTTAACACCTATAGCCAGGATTTGAATTTCCCTTAGGATAAGCGGGACGAATATTGGGAAACTGCCGAGGTCGAGGTAAATATATCTGTTTAATTTATCTGTCTAGGCATGTCAATAGCTTTGGCTAAATGTTTCAAATATTGAAAGAATCGCTATAACCCATAAGTAAATTAGTTATGCAGGGTGTTAAAAAAAGAGTGAAAAATATTTAAGGAGGTAATAGTATGAACCAAAATAAGCAGAAAAGTCTCAATAAACATGGGTTTGCAAAGTAACGGTTGCGGAGATATGGTATGTTTTATGTTTTTTAACCCCTTTTTTTATTTTGCAAAAACGTTGTATATTTTCTTATAATAGTTGGTTGATGTTTAGTTAAATAAACAGTACGTATTTGACAGTTGTTCTCAGTGCAGTACTCAAGTTTTCTTTCGCTATGGCTGGTTACTCTAACGCAGAATTAAGAGATATGCATTTCATGTATGGTCGTGCTAATGGGAACGCCACCAAAGTGCGACATCTTTATGTTGACGCTTATCCAAATCGCCAGATTTCTTCACAACGCATGTTTGGAAGAATTCACCAAAGATTGCGTGATACCGGTTCCTTGAGCAAACAGTGCCATTTATCCGGAAGACCAAGATCGGTATCCATCCTAGAGCAGAAGAAGAAATTTTAGCACTGGTAGAGCAGAATCCAGGTACGAGTGTGTGGAGAATATCAGCCGAGGTAGGAATTAGTGGTCCTCTTGTTTGGAGAATCCTTCACCAGCAACTGCTTTATCCATACCATGTGCAACGAGTACAGGCCTTAAATCCAATAAATGATCATCAAGCACGTTTGGTTTTTTGCCGCTGGTTTCCACGTTACGATGACGAGACCCTCGTTTTCTTGCAAACATTCTTTTTACTGATGAGGCGGGATTCACAAGAAATGGAGTGTTTAACTTCCACAATACGCAGATTTGGGCCGACGAAAATCCTTATGCTCTAATAGAATCTGAACATCAGGCACGTTTTTCTTAAACACTTGGATGGGTATTGTAGGGGACAGGTTTCTAGGTCCTGTTGTTTTACCAAACAGGCACTGCTTACCTCAACTTCTCCAGAACACACTGCATGAGTTTTTGGAAGACATTCCTTTGAATCAGAGGCAAAAAATGTGGTTCCAGCATGATGGTGCTCCAGCTCATTTTTCAATGGCCGTTAGAGAGCATTTACACCAAACTTTTCCACATAGATGGGTAGGAAGGGCCGGGCCTGTTTTATGGCCTTCAAGATCGCCTGATCTGAACCCTCTAGATTTCTTTGTTTGTAGATATTTGAAGACATTAGTGTATGGTATTCCTGTAAATAGCCTGGAAGAGCTGCAGCTACGGATTAATCAAAAGTACCAAGAAATCCAAACCAAGGAGGGTGTTTTCGAAAGAGTTCGAATATCGTTGAGACGAAGATATTATTCCTGCTTGGAAATAAACGGAGAACACTTTGAACATCTTTTGTAACTTTGTTTTTTGTTTGTTAAAAGCTTCCTTTGTCGGTTTATTCCTAATAAAATAAAATGTTTGAAAAACGAATAGTGGTCTATATCTCCACAACCGTTACTTTGCGGACCCATGTTTCTTAAGACTTTTTTGCTTATTTTGGTTCATACTATTGCCTCCTGAAATATTTTACACTCTTTTTTTAACACCCTGTATATTATTACACTCCAGGCGCAGTCGAGATTTACATTCTGTCGAAAGGATTAAAAGATGGTTAATTTTCCGTATGTAATTCAACGTGTTATCCACGACCACGGCCAAAACCGGTCAATTAGGAGAGTGAAAGTCGTCTGAGAGCAGGTTTTGAAAAACGTCATATTTGACAAATTTATTGTAATCAAGAATATTGATTGTCATGAATACTGGAAAGTATTGTAATCGTTTCTATAACATGCGTTTGTTTTTGTCAGCAATATTGAATAAGTTGGCAAAATCGACACAAAAAATGAGTGAGAATGCTGAGAATTTCCTAATTCGGGCTGAAATCGTGCAAGAAGCCTAAGAAGCCATTACGTCTATCCAGCGAGAAGCAAAAGTGTGTATCAGAAGGAATTGGTAGAATTTGATAACTTGCGAAAAAAGGAGCATAAGAGAAAAGAAGGAGCAATTACAGAAGAGGTGCTACTACCTACTTTTTCGATGTGGAAAAACGGTTTGCTGCCTCTTCGATGTGGATAAATACTTCATGCTACAATCAATGTTGAAAGTGCACAAAGGTATTGATATTTCGAAGTATGATAAACTTCCTTCAGATTTGAAAGTAGAATCAACAAATTATAAACCCAAGAAGGCAAAGATACTGGGGATAAACCAATCCAAACCAATATTTACAAGTCATGGGAGCGGCAGGTAGTTATCGATGCAATGAATTAACCTTTTTGCATATCACCTATGTCCAAGACAAAGGCAGTTACCTA
Source organism: Monochamus alternatus (assembly GCA_037114965.1). Lineage (NCBI taxonomy): Eukaryota > Metazoa > Arthropoda > Insecta > Coleoptera > Cerambycidae > Monochamus > Monochamus alternatus. Next base: position 2,049,598 of record CM073426.1, on the reverse strand, counting down.
CACGAACTCATTCCGGATACGAAAACAAATATTTCAAGAAGTTTCACATTCAAGGAAGAAGCTTTCTCAGTCAATGCTGTAGAAATGTGTCGAAAATACATTAATCCGAGACCTAAAAATGCCGGTGGGAGATATGTGGCTGGAAAATATATTACACAACATATAGGCATCAATACAATTTCGAAAAAGTTTTAAAAGTGACTGCATTTGTGGGGCTCCCTGATCCAGAAAGTTTTACAGGCCATAAAATAAGGCGTTCTTCGACAACATTACTAGCCAATGCTGGGGGTGATATTACCACTGTGAAGCGTCATGGTGGTTGGAAATCGACTACCGATGTGGGAAATATGTTTGAATTGTTTCGAAAATACCTGTCCCTTCGTCCTCCCCACGTCAAGCATAAGCACCTTTTTTTGTACTACAAATCAGGAAAATGTAGTTCGCAGCCAGTTGGCAAGAATACCATGGGAAAAATTCCGAGTGTAGTAGCTTCGTATTTAAAATTACCTGATGCTGCATGTTATATAGGTCACTGCTTACGAAGATCTTCAGCGGCATTACTGGCAGATACTGGTGTGGATATCACGACAATAAAGCGTCATGCTGGTTGGAAATCAACGACAGTCGCTGAGGGTTATGTCGAGAACTCCATTGAAAATAAGACCAAAATTGCTAATGAGGTTTTAGTAGGTACCACTACTAGTGCAATCATAAAAACTGTAAATGCAAGCGAAAGTAATATTCTTTCTAATATTAATTTTGAAGATTGTACAAATGCAACATTTAATTTAAATGTCAATAAATAATTTCAATGTTATCTTTTTTTTGCATGAAAAACGTTCTCCATAATGTAAACTCCCTTGGGAGCATTATACTCCCTTGGAAATAATCGACTACTTCTGCTTTAATTTTGATGTCATAGAAACTGATTTCTACTCCCGACCGTGGAAAAAAGTATTTTATTTAAACTGTGGTGTAACTGTGCACGAATCGTACTCAGGTTGGCTAAAACCGTGCTATGCTATGAATTTTATTCTTTATTTTACTGTACTATTTGCTTTTAATACCTAATTTGTGTTAGATAAACATTCTCTGTAGAAGTTTTATATGCGAAATACGAAAGTTTTTTACTAAAAGTTTTCAATAAGTGTCAATATTTTCGTTAAGTGCAACTGAAGTTGTTTTATCCACTAAATAACATTTAAACATTTTGGCGTAAATAAAACGCTGTCTAAAACCCTGTTACAAATAACCATTATGTAAAAGGATGAATAATCAGAAAATGATGAATAAACTTTCAAAATGATACCTCAAGAAACAATACGAGACCCATTTGACAAATCACCGTACTCTGCAAAGATTAAATTCACGAAACTTGTCCAAAAGACCTTCGGAAAGACATTATAATTTGTCCCTGCCTACACAGGTTAAACCACTAGGGCAAAGATAAACTTCCTTCCCTTATTGTTCCTCCTCGACCCACGTAAACATTATAATAAATCAGAGGGCGTCACCCTTTCGATTGGGTTTTCTTGTTTGAGACTTGGAAATCGCAAAGGTTTGCATTTGACAATCGACATTACGTTACTATACAGGGAGTTTCATAATTGATTGTCGGTATTTAAGAAGGGGGGTTCTGTGCATGATTTGAACATAAAGCTTTCTTAAAAACAAGTTGGTTTTGCTATACTTTTGAAAACATTTTTTTTACAATTTCGATATTAGATTACATACTTTTATAAAACTTAGTTGGTGTATATTAGGTGTAGAAACACTTCGAAAAAAAAACGAATTTTCGGTTTTATCCAGTGGCGCGCCAGTTATTACCCGGGGTATTTTCTTAACGGTACATCATTTTGTAATAAAAATATGCCTTTATTTTTTCGTATCTTGAATTGTTTTTCAGTAAAAGAAATTGAGAAAATAATAATTGCTTTTAAAAAAGCAACAGCGTATCATTTTCAATGGATTTAACAAAAATATTTAAAAAAATATTAATTATATTATATTAAAGACAGAGAAATATATTTTTAAAAAATAGTTTTTCTTTAATATCTCGAAACTGATTAAATTTTCCTTCTGGTGGCGATTTTAAATATAATCATGAAATGAGGATATCCAGGATGTCCGGAAATGATGAGCAAAAAATTTAGGGGATAATTCTAGACCGATAATAAATGCTACCTCTTTCTATAACATTTTTTCCAAAATTGATTATTTACAGGGTGTTAAAGTTAAAATTTTATTTTCGATATTTGTAAATAACTTCTTAAGAAATCTAAATATTTACATAAAATTTGTAAATCGGGGGTTTTTGCGGACGAGAAATTAAAATATGTTTCTAATTGAATAAAAGTTTTCGAAATAATCTTTGAAATATTCAGTATTATCGTTTCAGTTAAAGTGCCTTTTTTACTGAAAATACAGCAAAATGTTACTTGAAAAAGTTGTTCAGAACGGTAAATTAAGAAGACGTGCAAAATTTTAAACAATCGGCTTGCTTTGATAAAATCTTTGTGCTTTGTTGAAAATTAGTTTCATCAAACCTCGCCGATCTTCTTCAAATTTTGCACGTCCATAATTTATGATTCTGAACAACATTTTCAAGTAACATTTTGCTGTATTTTCAGCAGAAAATGCACTTTACCTGAAACCAAAACAGTTTTTACTTTTTACTCGGTGCACTGAGCATTTCAAATAGGATTATTTCAAAGGTTACGCCTACCGACTTCAGCAAGATATACCTTTTTCAATTAAAACAGATTGGAGAATCGCTTGTTTAGATAGTCAGATGGATACATTAAAATGCAAAAAATTTCAGCCATTTAAAAGAAACATGGTGTGCCACAAGTGGCGCCCTCTACTAGTGACGTCAAGCATATTTGAATTTCTCGTCCGCAAAAACACCCGATTTACAAATTTGATGTAAATATTTGGATTTCTTAAGAAGTTGTTTACAAATATCGAAAATAAAATTTTAACTTTAACACCCTGTAACTCCGTTAATTATCAGTTTTGGAAAAAATGTTATAGAAAGAGGTAGCATTTATTTTCGGTCTAGAATTATCCCCTGAAGATTTTGATCATCATTTCTGGACACCTTGTATAGATGCATGTATTTTGGGTTCTCATTTTTTTTTAATATTAATAAATATTAATCTTAACAAGCATCGTATCGTTATGTGATATGTGTATTAATTATGATCCTAAAGATCCGCAAGATGTAGTATAATAAATATTTTTCTAAACGTATGTAGTGCGTTGCCTGAAAGCATGAAAAGCGCTGGTCTACGCGTTTTAAGAATGTGAATTTTGTATTAAAATCACTAAAAATAAAACTTTGCCAAAAACTGAAAATGCTTTCGAAAGAGTAACAGAAAAAGCCACTCATATGAAAGAGAACATTCAAGATAGCATATCAAAAATATTTTTGAACAGAAGTTGTCAATCTTCAAAAGAAACTCAAGATCTGTGAATTTCCTTAACTTTTGTGGAGCAGTTTATTATCATTTAATTATAGAATACCTGTCCAAATAATAAATATTTCATCGTTTTCTCCTCCTCCTATTCCATTATAACTTTCTTTGTGACCGAAACTAAGCATAAAACGGAATTCCCAGTGACCTCCAGCGGTCGATGGTATATCAACTATTGCAAAAATCATATTTCACCTTGGCCCAACACTCCCAAGGAGGGCTGAAACTCCGGCCGCACTTTATATATCCATTCGCTATTGCTGCCTCCCTGATGAATTTAATGATTTACAACCGCCTTGTTCCAGCGAATTTACAAAGGTTTGCACGTTGCGTTAAGAGAAAAGGAGAGAGAATGGTCGCTTTGAACGTTTTAATGAGGAAGGTGAAGATATACACTGCTACACTTCAAGCGAACAGTGTTAAAAACATATATAGGGTGATTCAATTAGGGTAAGTAAAACTTTCAAAGATAATGGTAGTTTATTATATAATAGTTATAATTTTGAGGCTTTATAAGGAAGATACTGGGCCTGCAAATGATACTACTTAGGAAAAAGTCACCCTGTATAATGTTAAAGTTTATGATATTTTTAAATGTGTATTTTAATTTTCAACAAAAACCCAATTTAACATTTTTTTCGTATCTGTTAAGGAAACAGTAAATTTGACTTTTTTCAGTTATTTCACTGTTCCTGTCGGTAAATAATCATTATTAGTAAGTAATATTGTTTGATGGTAAATGATATCCAAATGTGTGCCTATGATTAAATTACATTTCCTATTAGTTAAAAAAATGCGCTTGAACTAAAGGAAAATTAATAATTTTCAGATAAGTAGTTATAAAAAAACTAAAACTTTTCACAATACAGACATTTAAGTACAATTTTACTAAAATGAAATACTGCAAATTACATTAACTATCAATACTTACAATACAGACCATATGTGGTCATGGGCTAGTTGAAATTGCTATTTTTTTTCTCTTTCCATTAACATATAATATGGGGTTAAATATATTTATTCACCATTTTACTGAGGAAACAGTTTTTTCCATATTACGAGGAATAAAAGGTGTATCAAACACTGTTAGTTGTAAGAATCTATTTAAACAATTTAAAATTTTGACTTTTCCATCTTTGTTTTTATTTGAAGTGAGTGTATACATTTTTAATAATAGGGACAACTTTTTAAGGCATAATGATATACATAACATAATCACAAGAAATAATGACAAATTCGATCCTACTTCGTTGTAGGGTATCGGCTGCATATAAGCCCCCTTCAGTTAATGGCTTGAAGGTTTATAATCGTCTTCCAGAACATATTAAAAATGATTTAACAGTTAGATCTTTTAAAAATAGACTAAAGGAATATTTTAAATCAATGTTTTTACAGTGTAAACGAATTTTTCTCAATTAACTGTTTTTTAGTGAATTTATGTAAATATATGTATTATATATGTAATATATTTGTATTTTGTTTATACAGGGTGATTCAGGTGTAATCTTGATAACTTCAGGAATCGATAGAACAGGTTAAAATAATGTTCATTTGTGATATAAACTTATTTTCTAAAACGTATCGTTTCTGAGAAAGAGGGCGTTGAAGTAGGAATTTTTTTCACGTTTTTCCCTCATAACTTTTGAACCATTTATCCGATTTAAGTGAAATTCGGAACACAAACACTACTTATGATCTTACATAAGCTTCTTAAGTTTGAACTACCTACCCCTCTTAGAAGTGTATTTTGTATGCTCTTACTTTATTTCAAAACTACAAAAAAAAAAAAATAATAATTTCAATAAAACATCTACACATCACTTTGACCTGTTTAATTTAGAAAGTTTTTCATCTCCTGATATTTTTCACCGTTTGGTCTGGTTACTGAGATATTCAAAGAAATCGGTGACAGTGTAGCGCACCAGCTGCGTAAATTTCATTTAACGTTATAGCAACCCATGAAAACAAAACTCAGTGATTTGTGTAAACTGACGTTTTGGGCGCCGCAATAGTCGAGGTGGCTGGGACCAGTCTGGATCGGCTATGTCGGTGTGGGTTCGAATACGCTGTAGTACCATGGATATTTGTGCTCGTCGAGAGATGCACAATAAGTCTATAGGCTGCAGTGCTTCCGGGGCACTGTCGGACGGCTAGAAAAAACTGACGTTCGTGAAAATCATTATCAAAAGTGTTATTTAAAGAGTGTTCTTAGTGTTAAGAAAAAATGCCAATAACCTCAAACATACATTTAGTAACAACTACTTATTACAAGATTTACAACAAACTTATCAACTACTAAAAAAATTACAATAATTGTTCAAAGCGCATTCCTCCAGCCTCAATACATTTTTGGCATCTACGAACTAGTGTACTAACCGCAGCTGCTATTTGAACAGAATTGTTTTTTATGTCATCACAAGCATATCTTATCCTTTGGATCAATTCCTCACGGGTATGTACTGGCGTATCATACACAATTGCTTTTAGATGGCCCCAAATGAAATAATCCAGAGGATTCAGATCTGGCGAGCGCGGAGGCCAAGCCACTGGTCCCTCGCAAGGAATGCACATATTTGGGTGGTTGTTGGGTTGCCGTCCAATCCATCGACGAGGATAATTCTCATCCAACCACTGCCGTACTTGCCTTCCGTAATGTGCAGGGGCATCATCCAATTGCATCCAGTTCCCTTGGCGTAAATTTAAGGGGACATCGTCAAGCACGTCGGGGAGAGAGTTTTGCAGAAACTCATGAAATAAATCCCCATTTAAACGAGGAGGCAAAATATGCGGTCCACAGAGGTTATTTCTTAAAACACCTATCCACACATTTACACTAAAAACTGTTGCTGAAATGAAGATTGTCTGACACATAGAGGATTGACTTCACTCTAAACGTGAATGTTGAGGTAATTCACAATTCCAGCTTTTGTGAAATTAGATTCGTCGGTTCATAAAACCTTATGCAGAAATTGTGGATTAATTTCTGTTGAATCTAAAACCCATCTACAAAAATTTAAACGTTTTTCAGCATTTCCTGCAACAAACCTTGAACTGGTTGGAGATGAAAAGCTCTTCGATGATCTTGTTTAAGTGCTCTCCGTTCTTTTGACTGGCGTGTGCTTAAAGTTCTATCGATATCAAGAAGATTAAGAATTTGCTGATTATTTCTTGGCGGTACATTACGATTATGATCATTGTAGCGACGCAAACCATATTCCAAAAATCGACGATGTACATCTACAAAAACTTGTGCATTTGGAATTCATCTATTAGGGAAGCGTGTTCGGTACTCTCGAACTAACGCGTTGGAATTTCCGTCACAGAAACCATAAACATGATGTATATCAGCATATTCAGCAATTGTAAACGTTCTTGGCATTTTTTTAGCACTAAAAATGCTGTTTAAATAATACTTTTGACAATGATTTTCACAATCCGCAGTTTACACAAATCACTGAGTTTTGTTTTCATGGGTTGCTATAACGTTAAATGAAATTTACGCGGCTGGTGCGCTACACTGTCACCAATTTCTTTGAATATCTCAGAAACAAGACCAAACGTCGAAAAAAAAACAGGAGACGAAAAAGTTTCGAAATTAATCAGGTCAAAGTGGTGTGTAGATGTTTTATTGAAATTATTTTTTTTTTGTAGTTTTGAAATAAAGTAAGTATACAAAATACACTTCTAAGAGGCGTACGTAGTTCAAACTTAAGAAGCTTATGTAAGATCATAAGGAGTGTTTGTGTTCCGAATTTCACTTAAATCGGATAAGTGGTTCAAAAGTTATGAGGCAAAAACGAGAAAAAAATTTCTACTTCAACGCCCTCTATCTCAGAAACGATCCGATTTAGGAAATAAGTTTATATCACAAATGAACATTATTTTAACCTGTTCTATCGATTCCTGAAGTTATCAAGATTAAACCTGAGTCACTCTGTATACTAGTTACTTTAGTATATTGACTGAACTTGACTGAGTACCACTATTGTAGGTGCTTACTATTTATGTACTTGTATATTATGTTTGGAAATTTTCTATATGGTTGTTAACTGTCGTCAGAAATAAATATTATTATTATTATTATTCCAGAGCATCATTTTTTTTTTAATATTTCTGACAAGAAATTTAGAAGTAATCATGACAGAATGAGTTACTAAACAAATAATAGTATAATTAAAATTATATATTCGCAATAACAATCAATATGAGAATTTATCCAAGATGTAATTAAATTAATGTACAGAAAAGCTAAATAACATTGCTGATAATGTAACAATCGAAACAAAAATGTCAAAGGCTGGTAACAAGCAATTATTTCAAATGAGACTCGCCTGCTTTAAGGAAATGAAAGAAACAAAATATGCTATAATACATTATTGTCTTAGTAAAATGGCAAATAATCATATTTAACCCCGCATAATATCGTTTGTATTTAAAGAAACACAACTTTAGGTTGAAATTCAAAAATTAATAAAGCTACAAAAAATTGAGGCAAGCCACTGGACTCTAAAAATGTCTCAAGGACGTATTAATTATTTTTTCTAAATAGTATTGAATCACAGCTTGATATTTTATACTGCTCAGTTTGTGACATAAAAAAATTGTTTTATAATTTTGTCATTTGAGTTTTGATGTTTGTGTTCTTTTAATAATTTGTTTATTAGCTGTTAACTGATTATTTTTTATCTATTTTTGTATTTATAGATTAGTTATTTTGTGTCTTTGTCATTTTAAATTGTAATACGTGTATGTAAGTTTTCTGTTTGTCAGTTAATGTAAGCCATCTGTTTTTACTATGTAAACTTGCCCTGCTAATGCTTATATGTTCAAGGGAACGCCTATTGCTAGAAAAAAATTATAGATTACTGTCAAAAATGCAAAAACTGATACTAGAGTACATTAAGTAAGTGGGGAAATATTAATTGCACCCCTAAATCTATATAAACTGCTTTTAAATAGCTTAAAATAGATAATCATTATTTATTGTTGTAAAATTCGTTTAGAATGAAAAAAATGCTTAAATCACTTTTAAGGTTCATTTATACTATTGCGACCTGAAAAATGGGCGCAAGGATAAATTGCCATTTTTTCAGTAAGCGCTCGCAAAGTGAGAACAATTGACGCTATTTCCCCATTGAATGGGCACTTTTACAGTCGTTTATCACTTTTTATATTGACATACTGTCTGTTCAAATCATTTTCAAGCATTTTTTTTTCATTTTACACGAATTTTATAACAATAATTAATGATTATCCATTTAAAGCTATTTAATGGTAGTTTATATAGGTTTAGGGGTAGTAGCGTCATTTCCCCGGCTATCTGACGTATTTCTGGGCCATTTCTAATGTTAATTTACAATAATCAATTGATTTTTTTATGATTTATGCGTTCCCTCGGATAAGCCAAAAATCGGCTATTTTTAACATGTCCACCCTATGCATGTGTCACCGAAGCGGTCCACCCAGTATATCAGCACTAAAACTGCCGTTCCAGCTTAGAGTTTCATTAAATTCCCCCCCGTCCAGGTACCACAGCAACGTAATAAAGCTCATATATCTCCTGCATCGGGGAATATCTCAGTTATTGTATTTAAATGTTATTTATGGCGGAGGCGGCGGGAACACCGGCCGGCCGACCGCGTTTAATTAGAACAGCGTGTTGCTCTCCACGGCCGCCTGAGGTTCTGCATTTCGTTCGACCGCACCCCCGGCCTGCTAGATCCTGCAGGTTTATGAGTGCGGAACTGTTATGGTGAAATTTTATTTTCCAAATAAAGGTTAAAAAATAAGTAACAGTTTAAAAATTAGTATTATGTTTTACTATGGCGATTGTTTTAGTAGGTACACTGAGAAAAAAATCACTAATGGTAGGTAAAAATACACCCCAGCAAAAAAACTTGTATACATTTTTTTTATACTTATTTATACAAACCACAAGATAAAGGCATATCTACAATAAAGATGTAATAATTATGTAATGGTTTATTTTACAATAAAATTATGAAAACATAACACATTATTTATGTCATAGCAGATTGATGTCTATTTGGGTATCTTAGTCGGTAATCTCAGGCTGCTTGTCTGTCGTTCTCACAGAAATTTCCATATATAGACAATATATGCTAGTCTTCAGTTGTAAATAAATGCACTTTAACGTTAAATCAATAAACAAAATGACACAAACAATAATTATAGTTATAGCAACAACCATCATTTACCATTTTACCATTTTATTAAAATAAAAAATTGTATTTTTTTAAATGTTTACAACTTCTAAACAAAACGAATTGGATCTATGTTCATATAAAAAAATCGTTAACATTAACCCAGCTACCATCTGACAAAGTTTGCTTGTAAAACACCTTGTATAGAAGAATCACTGAAGTATACGGTGGCAATATCACGCAAGATTCTAGAATCAAATCCACAACTTAACCAAGATCCGATAAGTTCTAGATCGCCCTGTATATTATTAAATAAATATGTCATTAAATGTTTTTTCTTTGTGTAGCAAAATTCAAATAATTCGCTTTTAAAAACATTATTCATTAATTTACTCATTTACAGCCGCCACGATTTGTGTCCCTTTTAATAACATAATGTGTTTTAATATTAACAACGTCCTTTTTGTACGTAACAAAGTTTTTCTTTACTCAAAATTAATTAGCACCCGTCAATTTCACAGGCTGGATCTTAACCCTTGAAAGGGATTTTCAGTCAAAGGAAAATATTGTTTCATTTATAAATCCTGAACATTTTTTGTTTGGACGTTCTGAAATATTTTCCTTTGAACAATTTATATTTAATTACGAAAATTACAGTAATTAGTAGGTGCATACAGGGCGTTGCAAAACATGTAACCCCAAAATGAGTGAATAATTTCGTATCTAACATAAAAGGGTAGATGCAGAAAAGGTTTATAAAAAGTAAAATAACAAATCAGACTTATTTAATTTGTTGCTGGAAAGATCAGAAAAACTTTACAACATAGCTTATGATGAATTTGTTAAATGATGTTCCTGATGATACAAGTAACAAGTGGTTATTCAACTAATGCAATTCAAAAGTTTGGTGGGGAGCATACTCCTGTATGGGGCCGAGGTGTGGGGAAAGAGAGAATTTGAAGAAATAGAAAAGGAAAAATATAGAATAGCTAGAGAAGCCCCGGGTTACATTGTCAGAGAAGAAAGCAAATGAGATAAAATGAGGGTGAAAGCAGGAAACCTAGCAGTAAAATATAAAGAAAAGATAATGAGTAGGAAATACTGCAAGATATTACAACAGTGCTGGTTAGAAAAAAAGAAGGAAGGAGGAGAGAATATAGGGACAGAGAGAGAGAAATACTACCGGAATGAGTATGCATCCATAGAAATAAAACACTTAAGAATTGGAGGAAGACAGATAAGAAAAGAATTACAGCAAGAGGCAAAGATATAGACAGGAAGAAAAAAGGACAAAAATAAAGGACTAAAGATACAATGCTAAATATGAGAGGTTCATAACAGAGAAGATACCGACCCAACTAACATTTAAGCATAATAGACTACTGCACAAGAAAAATGAACCTAAATTGATCAAGATTTACTACATTTCGCCATAAAAATAGTCTTCAATGTTACAAAATCTTATAATACTAAAATTTTAGTCAGAAATTTGTTAACTAAGAGTAATATAATGACTTCCAAGTAAAATTAAATATATGTCAATTTATACAGTTATAAATTACATATTGTTTACCTTTTCTGTGTTTTCAAATGCTAACATTCCAATAACGTGTAAGACGAAGTTATAATTTACTTAATTTCGCCTTGAAATCTGTCATCAATATCTAAGGATTTTTTAAATAATTATAATAGGCAAATATTTACATATTTATTACAAAATTGTAAAACTTATTTTATCTTCAACTATAGTGGTTAAGAATAAGGTAATAACTGGTTATTTTTGCCATATTAAATCCTTCAATTTTATAAGTTCTATTTTTATTACAATATAAAATATATTCAACTTTGTTGATAACTTCTAAGAAGTATTTGATCATTTCAATTAATCTAATAGAAATATTGTTCTATATTATGGTACAAATTTACTTATTAATAATACTTCGACGTAAATGTTTCTTAAAAGGATCTTTTAGGGAGCAAGCTTCTTGTTATATGTATTCAGATAGATATTTTCATGCAATAAGGTGTTGAAGTTGTTTTGTGTTTTGATGATCTGCAATAAAAACCTAATTTTGTCGTACGAGTAAATCAAAAGATAAAGCACAACAGGCGGCTTACCACACAATATTTCAAAGTTGTAAAAAATAATTATTGGGTTCATATTTCGCCTACCAAAATCGAAGCCAACATTGCAGATTATATAAATCAAGCTAATGATAATATTATATCGATAAACACATCATAAGTATTCCATATGACACTGTTATCGTCTCAAATGAATTCAGTAGTGCATATGAATTGAAATTTGAATTGAATTCCGTTCGAAAATATTTATTTTGTTTTTGTTATTACTCACACATAATATTATTGGCTTTAATTTGAATTTTCAATCACAAATAAATCCAAGAGTAGAATTTTATATGTAGGTACTTAGTAATAATTTAGTTGGTAATAAATTACCATAAAATGTCTTTATTTGGAGGAAATTTCAACCACAAAGTTAATATTTAGCTGTGACGTCAACATTGGTATAGGCAATCTGCCCTATAGGTTAAACTTCAGACAAATTGACTTCAAAGTTGATTTTATTTGAGGGGCCATGTTGTAATAAATGCTAGATGTTTTGTTTATTATTTCTATTTGATTACTCATTAAAATTACGTTAATACAGATAATATTATTTAATACATTTATGACAAACAATTATTAAACACATTTTATCACGAAATACATTCAGTTTTTATTTTAGGTTATTTTTCAGGATAATAATATTATTAAGAAGCAATAGTAAAAATGTATATTTATAAGGCGCGTTATTTTTATGAAAGTTTGGTCATCACATTATACGAAAAAAATTCCTGGGTTGTACAATTTGTTGAATAGAAACCAAAAATACAGACTTTATATTATATTAAAATCTAAATATCTATAAATACTCATATATTAACTCCTACTCTACTTGTAGCTTTGTAGCCTGACTTATATTCTTTCTTTCTCTTCCTATCCCAGTTCGCTATTAGAATGCAAACATATAATGTTGTCTCTCTCTAGCAAAAGTAGGTCATATACAGGGCATAATTAGGGTATATTTTGGTAATAATGTGTTGAAATTTTAACATAAAATTGGTCCGTATTTCTTTTAGGTCCAATTGTCTTATTGGAATAAAATCCTTGCCGACCAATTATTAACTTCCATATTACTTTAGTAAGGCTAACGAATATAGGTAAACTTTCCTTGTGCGGAATTGGTCATGAAAAGTTTTTGACCAATTCAGAGGTCAAGTTATCGTAATTTTAACTTTAAATGTTTGTTGGGGAAACACTTAAAGAGAGAAAGTAAAAAGGAAAAGGAAATGTTAGCAAGATTCAGGTGTGGCAATGAGGAAATATATAATAAATGGTGGAGAGATGAAAGTGAGAAAAGATGTAGGGTCTGTCTGAGACATGAAAGCAGAGAGCAAATTTTAAATGAGGACGGAAGAGGTTTAAAATGGATGAAGATAGTTAAGGAAGTCAGAGAATCGAGGACCAGGCAGAATAGCGTTTAAGTTTGTATGTATGTATTGTATGTTTGTATGTATAAAATTTCTAAAATAACTTGAATCATCACTTTTACTCATTTATTAAAAAAAGCTGAACGGCGACTAAATATTAGCTTTTACTTTTTCGTTCGTTGTTTCATCTTAAAAGTTACAAATTATAACGTCTCATCTTTGCGAAGCCTTGGTGTGTCTGTAGAACTTTCTTTAAACAAAAAGGAAAGCAATTTATTGCTTGAGTTAATTAATTTTTAATAAAGGAAGATATCTTTCCTTCCATAAAACAAAATTAGAGTTGGAAAGGAGAACGGATGTATAAAGCAAATTTAATGTTAAAAAATAAGTATCCTATATAATACTACAGTTGAACACCACACAGATGGAGACATGAACAAGATGTAGAAGACAAAAAATATAAAATAACTTACCTAGATACATACAAACAAATTAGGTACGGATGTTGTGCAATAGTGGTTTTCACGACCTGTGCTATTTGATATATAGTGATTATCCGGATTGTTATGCCTCGGTAATTGATCGTCACTAACAGAATTAATTGGTTGTTCTCAGACTAGGCTCTGCGGGAATAGACCCGCTATCGGTATCTCTGGGGTCTATATAGTGATTTCGGCTGTTGTTGTTGGTATTATGATTGCTACGGTCGGAACCGTTCCTCGGATAATGGTGGTCTTCCGAGACTTGCCGAAGCCGCGTTTGTAACCGGTCACATCTTATGCTCCCAAACGTTTCGTTGCTCTTCGTGTGACTGTGCAAGGCGGCGGAACGCTCGCCCAACTAACATTTAAGCCTAATAGACTACTACACAAGAAAAATAATTCTAAATTGATCAAGATTTACTGCTTTCCTCCATAAAAATAGTCTTCAATGTTACAAACTCTTATAATACCAAAATTTTAGTCAAAAATTTGTTAATTAAGAGTAATATAATGACTTCTAAGTAAAATGAAATATATGTCAATTTATACAATTCGAAATTACATATTGTTTACCTATTCTATATTTTCAAATGTTAACATTCCAATAACGTGTAAGACGAAGTTATATAATATATAATTTACTTAATTTCGCCTTCAAATCTGTCTTCAATATCCAAGGATTTTTTAAATTACTACAATAGGTAATTATTTACATATTTATTACGAAATTGTAAAACTTATTTTGTCTTCAACTGGTAGTTAAAAATAAGGTAATAACTAGTTATTTTGCCCTATTAAATCCTTTAAGTGGTTAAGCTCCATTTTTATTACAATATCAACCTATTTTTAACTTTGTTCATAATTTCTAAGAAATATTTAACCATTTCAATTAACCTAGTAGAAATATTGTTCTATATTATGGTACAAATTTACTTGTTAATAATACTTCGACGTAAGTATTTCTTATAAAGGTTTTTTAGGAAACAAGCTTCTTGTTGTATGTATTTCGACAGATCTTCATGTAATAACGCGTAGAAATTGTTTTGTGTTTTGGCGATCTGCAGCGAAAACCAAGCTCTACACAATATTACAGAGTTGTAAAAAACAAATTTTAGCCAACACTGCATATTATGTAAATCAATCTAATGATAATATATCGATAAACACTTTATATATAAGTATTATTATGACTGTTATCGTGTCAGATGAATTCAGTAGTGCACGTAAATTGAAATTCGAACTGAATTCTGTTTGAAAATATTTATTTTGTTTTTGTTATTACGCATACACAATATTATTGGTTTTAATTTGAATTTTCAATCACAAATAAATCCAAGAGTAGAATTTTATATGTAGGTACCTAGTAATAATTTAATTGGTAATAAATTACCATGAAATATCTTCATTTGGAGGAAATCTCAACCACAAAGTTAATATTTTCCTGTGACTTCAACATTGGCATAGGCAATCTGCCCTGTAGGTTAAAACTTACAGACAAATTGACTTCAAAGTTGATTTTATTTGAGCGGCCATGTTGTAATAAACGCTAAATGTTTTGTTCATTATTTCTAATTGATTACTCATTAAAATTATGTTAATACAGATAATATTAGTTAATACATTTATGACGAAAGATTATTAAACACATTTTATCAGGAAGTACATTCAGTTTTTATTTTAGGTTATTTTTCAGTATAGAAATATTATTAAAAAGCAATAGCAAAAATGTATATTTATAAGGCGCGTTATTTTTATGAAAGTTTGGTCATGACATTATACGAAAAAATTTCCTGGGTTGTACAATTTGATGAATGGAAACCAAAAATACAGACTTTATTATATTAAAATCAAAATATCTATAAATATACTAACTCCTACTGTACTTGTAGTTTAGTAGCCTGACTTATAGTCTTTCTTTTTCTTCATATCCCTGTTCGCTATTACAATGTATAAAATCAAACATATAATGTTGTCTCTCTCTGGCAAAAGTATGTCATATAAAGGGCATAATTAGGGTATATTTTGGTAATAATGTCTTTTATATTTTGAAATTTTAACATAAAATTGGTCCGTATTTCTTTTAGGTCCAATTATCTTATTGGAATAAAATTCTTGCCGACCAATTATTAACTTCCATATTACTTTAGTTTTTTTCCCCACATAAGGAAAAAGGCCAACGAATATAGGTAAACTTTCCTTATACGGAATTGGTCTTGAAAAGTTTTTGACCAATTCAGAGGTCAAGTTAACGTAATTTTAACTTTAACTGTTTGTTGGGCGATAACTCTTTAACACAGTTAAAACAAAAGGTGATGATAACAATAACTAAACTTAAAAAATGAGACAAAACTCTCTTACTACGTACATTTCAAGACACATATTCAATCATCGTCTGACTTTATGGGCCTCGTTTAAAAACATTTCGTCATTTAACTTATTACAAGCGTTTGTGATTATTTTCTTTCAAATGATGAATGTCTCACAAAGGTGTTTCGAAAATCTTATTTTTAAAACTCCCATATAAAAAAATCTAAAGGTGTTAGATCTGGTGATTTTTCGGACCACTTTCCATTAATTGCAATCCATTTTTCTGGGAAACTGTCATCTAAATATTGCTGCACAATCCTGGCCTAGTGGGGTGGAGCTCCGCCGTGCTGAAACCACAGGTGCATTCTTCAGAAGTGCAGGAAGTTCTTCTTGCAAAAAATTTAAGTGTCTCACGCTGTTCAATGTTCATACAAATAAGACACAATTAAATGCCTGCCGATGATGTCGCACCATATATTTACTCCAAAATGGCCTTGGTTTTGGGCTGTATTTACAATGTGGGGATTTTCAATGAACCAGAAGTGTTCGTTGCACCTGTTTGGCAAACCATTACTGACAAACCGATTTTTCTCCGTCGTGCCGAAAAAGGTTCTGATCAATAGTTTCTACATTTACTACAATTTGAGCTATAAAATTAAGTTGTTTTCAACGTGATGCTCAGGCAAATACTCCAAATTTTGTAGTCATGATAGCCACTGATTTTTAAAATGCGTTGAAGGATTTATTTAACAAATTCAATTCCCGGCTAGCCTGCCGTATAGAATTTCGTGGATTTTATTCGAGGTACTGTAACAGTCTAGTTATATTAGCATTGTTTCTTATCCTTCGGTCAATTATTAGACAGAAAATGTATCTTAATTTCGTCTCAATGAGAAAACATTTTGTAAGCATAAAATAAACATTCAATTATTTTCCAACGACTACTTGATCCTTCCACATCTAATGTGATTTTTAGGTGGTATTTCTTGTGAGACTCTAGGATGATATTACTTATAACTTTAGGGGAAGTAATACAGAAAAATTCCTCTAATAAAAGTCTATTAGAAAAACGTTCTTTTGTTACAACTTCGCCTCCTGAATTTAAACGGTTTGTACTGTACTAAGTGGTTGCCTTGAACTTGTTTACCGAAGCGTATTGTTCTTTCTCTCCTACATATAAAAGCTCAACGTGACACAATTTCTCACATACTTATATTTAATATCTCTGTTTTTATCTGTCAGTGGTTATTAGAGGAACAAATTCCATAAATTCATATAAAGCTTAGCGAGGCGTGATGTGAAACAAACCGTGACAAACCACCGGGTCCCGGTGGGCCGTAAAGCCATGCAAATAATTCCAGACAGGCCTATTAAATACACCAAGAAGCCACCTACCGCCCTTAAATGCCGCCGTAGAAAAAGCGCTGATCCCAAATCGGCACAGGCTTGTAAACAGCGGCGCCCGTGCACGTTTTTTATACTATTTATTTATTTATTTGGTACTACAGTCAACAGCCAGAAGGCTAAT
Organism: Monochamus alternatus; assembly: GCA_037114965.1. Taxonomy (NCBI): domain Eukaryota; kingdom Metazoa; phylum Arthropoda; class Insecta; order Coleoptera; family Cerambycidae; genus Monochamus; species Monochamus alternatus. The sequence continues at coordinate 2,032,147 of CM073426.1, read as the reverse complement.
TACAGGTTGAGAAAACAAAACAGTTAAATTAGATTAAGTTGGAAATAGATAACAAAATACAGGGCGGTCAATTGAAAACGATAGAGAGCCATTTTCAGGAACTGCGTCAAGATTGTAGAAAAATGCTCGGACTCGTCGATTTTAGATTAAAGGGGGACATTCTTTCCTGGTATTTTTGACTCAGCCACTTTCACCCCCAAGCAAGGGTAAGCATCACCCCAACATGTTTAAATGGCATTGGGGGTTGAGGAAAATTTATTTTGAATGCTCTTACAATTCTCTTAACAACAGACTTTAAATTTTATAATTACACCCAATACTTAATAAGAATTTTGATTTTAAAGTTGAAACTTATGTACAAATAATTATATATATATATAAAGCTGTTTACAGGCCAGAGCTGTGTTATTCTCGTCCATTCCATTCTGTCCTTCGCCTTCCTTTTCCAATCCGTTACATTTTTCTCCCTTAGATCTATTGCCACCGCCTCTCTCCATCACTTCATCGGTCTACCTCTTTTCTTCTTCTAGTTAGGCTTACTCCCTACTATTTTCTTAACTGCCCTTTCGTCTTCCATACGTTCTAGATGCACTGCACTCTGGCTTTTACAAATTCGTCTGTTGTTGGTGCCTGGTACATTGCGTATATTTTTCCTTACATAGCCTTCATCCGTCTTCTTACCCCTTAGAATTTTCCTTAAGATCCTTCTTTCCCACCTTAAAAGGTTTTCTCTTGACTTCTTATTGAGAACCCAGGTTTCACTACCATACAGCGCTGTCGGTCTCAAAATTGTTTTATACATTCTAAATTTTACTCCTCTGGCCAAATTTTTTGTTTCAATAAGTGGTTGGCTGCTGCCGAACTTCTGTTTGCTTTTATTATTCGCCTATTTATTTCTTGTTCCTCATCACAGTTAGCTGTTATTAGCGCTCACAAATACACATATTCTTGAACTTCCTCAAACTCCATCTCTCCATGCTCTGTTCTCAATTTAATATTGGTATCCTTTTTTTGTTCTCCTATTCTCAAAAGCTTACTTTTCTCTTGATTTATCTGCAATCCCACTTTACGTGCTTCTTCCACAAGTTTTCTCGTTACTTCTTCTAATTTCCTACTATCTCTAGCAATAATAGCCACGTCATCTGCATAACTTACAATTTGATGACTTTTAAACAATAAGTGTCCTTCTCTGTTCAACTGACTCCCTCTTATGACCTTTTCTAGTACTAAATTAAAAAGAAGCGTTGAGAGTGGGTCTCCTTGTCTCAGTCCTGTATCAATAGCAAAGCCTTCCGAACATTCACCTTTTATTCGCACTTTGGATTTAGTATTTTCTAAGGTCATTTTCAATAGCCTAATCAGTTTGGTTGGTATCCCAAATTGTTTAAAAATTTTACTTAGTTTATTCCTTTTGATCGAATCATATGCTTTCCTGAAGTCCACAAATAAAACCATTGCTTTGATCCCATACTCAGAGCATGTAGTCAGAATTTCTTTCCCATGAAGATTTGGTCCGTTGTTGACCTTCCTTTTCTAAAACCTGCTTGATACTCCCCTATTTGTAATTCTGCTATAGGTTCTATTCTCTGTTTTATTAACTTTGCCATAATTTTATACCCTATATCTAACAATGATATATCCCTATAGTTTCTGCAGTCTGTTGCATCTCCTTTTTTTAAGATTGGTATAATCAAAGCATCTCTCCAATCTTCAGGCATACATTCTCTTCTCCAGATCATTCGTATCATTTCGTATATTTTTTGTCTTAAATCCTCTCCTGCATATTTAATGTTCACTGCTGCTATTCCGTTTTTTCCTGGACTTTTGTTATTCTTTAAAGCTTCTATAATTGTATCTATTTCCTTTTTTGTAGGTTCTTCTACATCCACTTCCTCTTCCCTTCCTGGTATCACCTCCTCATGCTCCTCTCCTTACACTCTCTTCATTAAACATATCTGCAAAGTATTGCCTCCATCTTTCTCTCACTTCTGTTTCCTCTGCAATTAAATTGCCACTTTCATCCCTCACATATATTACTTCCTTCTTTATCTTTTTTCCCTTTTTTATCTCTCTGTAGAAGTTACGTATTTCCTTGCTCTTATAATGTTGCTCTATTTCATCTATTTTCTTAACCTGTTCTGCTCTCTTCTTATGTTTAAACACTTTTTTTGTCTTTCGTCTTTGTTCCCTGTATTTTTCTTTATCTTCCTCTTGTACTGACTGAAGTGCCTTAATTCTTAGCTTATTTCTCTTCTCCGCCTCTCTTATACACTCCTCATCCTACCATCTCTTCCTCCCTGCAAACTCTTTTTTTGGTATTACTTTCTCACTTGCTGTTTGTATGACATTTTCGATCTTTATCCATTCTTCATTTATATTTGCTTCCAATATCTGTATGTTTTTTTGCAAATCTTTCCTTATCTCTCCTTCATACAAACAATTAGTAACGGTAAAAATGTCACTCATTTGAGTTAAGTACGCTAATGGTATAAATTTAGTGTTTCTTGCGTTACAGTGGTTTTTGGCGATTTGTTATCACTTTCGTAAAAAACACAATTGTAAACAACAGAAATGGATACTATACACACACACAACGATCGTAAAATTAGTGGATTCCAAATTTCTCTTTTAATTTAAAATCGACAGGTCTGAGTATATTTCTACAATCTTGACGCAGTTCCTGATAATGGCTCTCTTTCGTTTTCATCTGGCCACCCTGTATATAACAACATATAGCAAAACAAACAAAAAAAAACAAGGCTGAAAGTTCATGTTAAAGCGTTAGTTAGTTAAGCTATACAATGTTAAGAAAACACTCGTCTAATATCATTTTCAGTACAAGCAAATATATCTGCAGGTTATTATAGTTGGTGCACAAAATAAAAATTGGAGAAAATTTTAATGAATTTGTACGCGAGATCGGAAGGTAAAATCTCATGTTAGACCTTGCTTGCCTTTGACGTGACAAAATTTCGGTACAGTCATATTTGTTGTTAATAATTTTATATAAAAATAACACAGATTGCTGCTTACGACGATCGACCAAACTAGATAGGGGATATCTTCTGAGAAGATCATCCTGAGGTACACCTATGGGAGGGTAGTTGCCATCCAGCTTTTAAGAGAGAAATTTCAAAAATCTTCTCTGAAGTTTAGACTTTATAAAAGGGTTAAAAAGAGAAAGCCGAACAGCTTTCAAGCAAAGAGAAAGCTTTGAAACATGCGACTTTTCTGACATGCTCTGTAAATGATAATTTATGATCGGTTACGCCCAAATCGCAAAAGTATTCAGGACGAATTAGACTTGATTCATTATAACGCCCCTTATTCGAGGGCAAAAGCATTTACTTAAAAAAGAACCAATACTTACTTATTAGTGCTTATTACTTACATCTCCAGGGCATGGGCTGTGGGACCTTCCAATCTCTCTTATTGTGAATTTGTGATTTTATTTTTGGGCACCACTGATTTTAGATTTATTTAACTAAAGACTAATAAAAGCTACCTATTTTCAAATAAAATCAGAAATTTGAATAAACAGGTTTATTACATAAATGAAATAGAAATCATGAGTTCCTACAATTAATCATAAATATCCACACAACATCCAAAAGACGTTCGTAGTTCACCAGATTAGGCAGAGTTATTCTTAATTTAGTCACCAAACAAAAAATCTTTGCCGTATAGACGGAGGTGGTTTTCGAGGTCGTAATCACAAAAGAAACGGAGTGTTTATGCTGTACTAGACAAAAATTCAACTTACATAGATAGTCCGGTCAGGCCAAACGTATACCAGACGAAAGTACCCCGGTACTACGGGCGTTACTCATACAAGAAACTCAGTTGGCTTTTCATCCCAAGCTAGGAGATAATTGTTGCAGGCTCGTCCAGGCCCTTTATCACTAGTTAGCATCACTGGGCCCCCAAATTCTGGTAAGCTTTTCAGCAATCGCCCAACTCACTTGTAGCGTCAAGTCCTCGTCGTCCTTTTTTTCAAATCCGTAGTCACGTATCTTTCTTTTGTAGTCCCGGTCCCCGCTCAACCTCTCTACCTCTGAACTTCTTAAAACGGATAGCTGTTCTTAAAAAATGCAAGATGCCACATCAGAGACCTCTTGCTGCGCACACCCCACACTTCTACGGCACACTTTATTAGAACGTACGCATTCATTGCACTTATACAAAGGGTTGTAATTGTCACAAGACAATAATGTTACATAAAATAAATGGTTTTTTAATTATCGAACGATTATACTGGGTATAATATAACATAAACGGATTGCATAAAAACGGGACCGTTACATCATCCAGTTTATAATCGAATTCAAGGACATGATCTCTTCGATGATAGGAAACAATTAACTGTGTGAAAAAAACAAATGTCTATACGAAATCTCGGCCACCTTTTAGTTTGTTCATTAATTTTCTGATTGCTTTTAAATTGCTTATTTGTAAATACTTTTATTTTTTCGTTTTATAGAGAATTGTAAATTGCATGGATTTGGTTCAAGGTGCGTTATTGTCGACTGCGGAAGCGTTTAAAACACAGGGCATTTCACATCTAAGAAATTTTGGGAATAGATGAAAAACGGAGTCAATACCCTTAAAAAAATGTGGAAAAATTCTTATAGTTTCCGAGAAAAAAATTATTGAAGTTACTACTATTTTTGTTTTACAACTGACAATATTATTACATAATAACTTATGATGAAAAAATAAATAGTTTAATTAATGACGGAAATTATACAAAATTAAACAAAGACCCAACTAAATCTATTGAAAACAAAATTTATAGAACATTATATAAATACAAACGAGAATTTTCAGATATTGAAAGAAAAATTTTAAACCCACATTATAGTAAACCACCACATTTTTATGGTTTACCAAAGATTCAGAAACGTGATGTACCTCTAAGACCAATAGTTAGTTCTATAAATTCGCCTTGCAACAAATTAGCAAAATATTTGTTACAAATTATTAAACCTTTATTTGGACAATCCGATTCTTATATTAAAAATAGCAAACATCTTTTAGAAAAGATTTCTTCCTCAAATAATTTTAATAATAATTATTTAATGGTGAGTTTTGACGTAGTTAGTTTATTCACTAACGTACCAGTAGACAAGACACTGAATATCATTAAAAATAAACTGGAAAATGATATCAATTTGGCAAACAGAACAAAATTAAATGTAGGATGTATAATGGAATTACTAAGTCTATGTATAAAAACAACATATTTTCAAATAAATAATGAATTTTATCAACAAAATTTCGGAATGGCAATGGGCTCATCATTATCACCAATTTTAAGTAATATTTTTATGGATTTTTTTGAAGAAAATTATATTCAAAATATAAATAAAAAACCAACTATCTGGTGGAGATATGTAGATGACATTTTTGTACTTTGGCCTTTTACTGTTACAGAATTAAATGAATTTTTAAATGATATTAACAATAAAGAACCAACAATAAAATTCACTTTGGAAATAGAAAATAATAATATGCTACCATTTTTAGATGTTTTAATTAAAAAACACAATAATTCTGTAGAAACAAGTGTTTATAGAAAACAAACTCACACCAATAGATATTTAAATTTTAAATCTAACCATCACATCGATATTAAGAAAGGTGTTGTTAAATGTTTATATGATAGAGCAAAATTAATTTCATCAAACAATGATATCTTTAACAACGAACTAAAATTTATTAAAAATGTTTTAATAAATAATGAATACCCTCCAAATTTTGTTGATAGAGCATTCAAAAATATTACAGATAAAACTAACACTTTAAGACAAATAAAAGAAATTAATCATACAATAAAAATTCCATACATTCCTATATTATCAGAAAAGTTAAGAAGAATCGGTAATAAATTTAATATTCGAACAGTTTTTCAGACAACTAATACCTTACGATCATTTTTGTCAAAAACGCGTCCAAAAAATGATATACAAAATTCAAAAAATTGCATCTACAGTATACCTTGTGAATGCAATAAACATTATGTCGGAGAAACGTCTCGCCCTATGAATGTTAGAGTTGAAGAACATAAAAATTATATAAAAAAACGGGAATTTGAAAAATCCAAAATTTGCGAACACGCTTGGGAAAACGGTCATGTGATTCAATGGGATTCGGCAAAAATTTTAGAGAAGGAAGATAACGCGACAAAAAGAAAATTAAAAGAGACCGCGATTATTTTGTTGAACGGAGATAAGTGTGTGTCAAACTGTTCAGTAAACATCGATCATTGTTGGCTACAGCTGTATCAAGAAGAAGTAAGTAAAAATAAAATAAAAATCATTTAACATCTCTATGGAAGCAGATAAACAAATTTTAAACTGTCAAACTTGACAAACGGTTTAATATTTTACTACTATTTTGAAAACGAAAACAGAGAGTTTTTCGAAACGTCAATATTACGGAAGTGCGCGATAGTGATGTGATTTTTGTTATTTTTTACTTATCTGTTTTTTTCAGTGTGAGATTTTTTGGTTAGGCAAACTTAGTTTCAAAAATAACCCTTGACTGTTCCGTTTGGCGCAAGGGCTTATTTAATTAATTTTTATTATTTTTCAGAAGTGTGGCAAAAACCCAATAAAACTTAAGAAAAAATATATTAATGTGTATTGTACAGCGACTTGCTCATAGAAATAAAATTGTCTCCAAGTATTTTTTGAAAATAATAGTTTTATAGGTTGATAACCCATAACTAAGAAACAATTATATAAATGGTTTATAGTGATGTTAGACATACTACATTATAAAACACTTTAGTTCTATTACATAAACTATTTTATAAGCTTGTCACAGAAATGTTTATAAAATATATTTGCCATATAAGCTGTTTTACTATTTAGCAGCCAAAACGTTCTTGTGATAATTTATAAAATACTTAAATTACTGACAACAAAATAATAATACTTGCCGTTATTATAAAACAAATATGTATTTCGAAAGAAATCATAATCCGGCGATAAAACATAATTGTCGTATAACTTGAAAACTGTTTTGCTAGCTGAGTTGTAGGTAAAATTATGACAAAATATTCTGTTACATTTTGAATAACGGAATGTGCCTCAACAGTTAGTTGTCTATGCTCCGACTAGTTTTCCTGACAAACAAATTACCAATATCACAGACCAGTACAGACAAATGGTCAGCTATAATAGATGTAGAGGGACAGAACAGCGCAAACTGTGCATTTGTGTATCATTTTAAGCTACATTGGTTATAATTTTGTCACATGAAATTCCTGTCTTGAACTTTGCATAACTAGTTGTGATTGTGATTTTAGTTCCGGTTGCTATATGCTAATTAAATGTGTGTTGGGCAACCTGAATACATTTACTGTTGGTAAAGTTTCTATGTTATCTCTAAAAATAGTTTATTAGGAGAAAGAAAATTTAGTAATATACAGTATGTCCATGGATTATTGACAGGAAACAAATTACTGTTTTTAATTTTGAGGAATTTTTATATTCATAAAAATGTTTCCTTATCACCACAGACTTTACAATTTTATAGAGATTAATTCACAACTTATTAAAAAAAAACAGTAGGAATACATGTGCCATGAGAAATGGGGTCAATATAGTAAAATAAAAATTTGTAAAATCCTTATAGTTTGTACGGTTGTAAGTACTAATTAATTTGCTTCGTAAATTTAGTAAGTTGACGCCGCGATGCCTCAAAAATATTAAAATTTCGAGGCAACGCATTAACCGCCTTACTAGCTTTATAGGAGAATATAACAACAATATTCAGTCTAAAGAGTATAAAATTACATATTTTCTAACTAACAAAATATGGATTCCAAACAATACAACAATATTCTAATGTTGAACGCACTAGAGAATTATATAAAACAAAAATAGATGTAAGATTAGTGAAATCTCGAGTTTGTCGTTTAATGAAACCACACATTGTAAAACATTTGATCAAAATATCCTCAATGTGAAGGGTGAATTTAAGTTCACAATCAAATTTTACTCCTGAATCTTTTACTGCCTTTACTCTTTCTAGTTGAATGTTTTCAATAAAGTAATCAGTGTAATCAGTTGTAAAGTTTGAGTTCTATTTAATAAGTAAGATTTCATCCATAATAACAAATTCTCGATTAAACCGTGTGCTTCTAATATACTTAACAACAATTTATGGTTAACTCGATCAAACGCTTTAAGAAAATCATGCATCAACTTAGTAACCATCTTCAATACTTTACACAATGTAGTTACTAAAAAGTAATAAATTATTAAAAAATTTAAACGTAGAGAATCAACCATTATGTATTCAAATATTTTTCCCGCTGAACTAAGACAACAAATTGGCCTATAATTACAAATATCAGATTTATCGCCAGATTTAAACAACGGAAATACAAAACTAGATTTCCAAAGATCTGGAAAATAGCCCGCATTTATTGAAATTTGGAATAGTATTGACAATGGCCGAGCTAGAGATGGACTACAAAATTTCAAAAAGTATGGTGGAATTTTATTTGGGCCCATATTAAAACTTTCTTTAAGATGTACTAATTTATTGAAAACCATGTTAGAATTAATATTAATGCAAGACAGTGTGTTTAAGCATTGATCATTACTAATAAATGCTAATGCAGGAGGTTTTATTATTAGGAACAGTATAAACTGAAGAAAAAAAATTTGCGAAAGCATTACATATATCCAGACTGGATTGTAGTGTGCCGTTATTGAAGTACATAACGTTTGGAATGTAAGTGGTATTTATAATTAATATATTTCCAAAAATGTTTCGGGTTATTATTAATATTATTTAGAGTAAGCTGAATAAATCTATTATAGTCGTAGTCAATACAATTTTTAGTTTGAATTCTCAATTCTTTATATTTATTAAAAACATCAAGATTTTTAGTTTTTTTGTACTTATTATACTTTTTATTTTTCTGTTTAATTATCTTTTGAAAGTCGTTTTTTTAATTTTTAGGGGTGGAATGGACATTTTTACAGTTATTTATCATTTTTTATATTGACATACTGTCTGCTCAAATCATTTTCAAGCGTATTTTTCATTTTACACGAATTTTATAACAATAATTAATGATTATCCATTTAAAGCTATTTAAGGGTAGTTTATATAGGTTTAGGGGTAGTAGCGACATTTCCTCAGCTATCTGACGTATTTCTGGGCCATTTCTAATGTTAATTAACAATAATCAATTGATTTTTTTATGATTTATGCGTTCCCCCGGATAAGCCAAAAATCGGCAATTTTTAACATTGTCCTTTGCATCAAGTTTAGTGAAAAATTGGTCCCATTCAATAGAACTAAAATAATAATTTAGTTCATCATAATTCGCCTTTTTGAAATTAAATCTCTAAGTATTTTTATTTTGCATGCATGCAAATCCTTACTGTTAGAATAAACTAAATCAAGCCTAATACCATTATGGTTAAATACATTATTAAACTTATATAAATTTAAAAAATTAAAAATATCACATATTAAAGATTTCCATACAGAATTAATCGAAATGATATTCATTACATTATCACGCTCCCAAAGTATACCGTGCATGTTGTAGTCACCAACACAACACAAAGAATCTTCTGGACTTCGACCCAATATATATTCCGTTGATGACAAATGCTCGTAGTAGATATCTAATGGTGAATTTGTATCAATGTACAGGGCACTGAATATGTACTGAGCTGCGTTGATATAAACAGATATAAAAATGTCTTCACAATCGTCCTCAGGAACTGTAATTCTAGCAGCAGATAAATATGATTTCATATTTCATACACGAGGCTCAATTATATCCGTACTATGTACGGTGTATCCAAGTATTAATACTAAGGGATTATCCCTTACGAATTAAATTCTGTGAATGGTTGCTGCAACAAAATGCTCCAAATCTCAGATCTACAACTGACGCTATGTTTGGGATTGTGAAAATGCGCACGCGATTCAACGACGTTTTTCCTAAATGTTTGGACAGGTATTGTCGATGATCGCTTGATTGGACCATTCATATTACCAAATCAAATGGATGGGGCTCAAGAACACAAGTTCCTTCGAAATAATCTATCTAGATATGCCCTTAGCTCTTCGACTCCGAATGTAATTCTTGCACAATGGTGCCCCCCTCATTTTTGATGAAATATTCAGGAGTACCTTAATGAAGTTCAAAGGGTACGATGGATTGGACGAGGAGGACAAAACAGACAAGAACTAGAAACATTTATATTAGCTCCTAGAGACTGGGTGTATTTCTTTATGAGTAGGGCCCTGTTAAGGTCATCATTGACAACTATTAGTTTGTCTTTGCCAAAGAAAACCAGGTTAGGGATTCTTCATTGAAATAGTTACACCGTATTATTATTCTACGTTCCCCACAATAGTTATGTACCAAATTTAAAGAAAAAATATTGTTTATTTTTCTAAGCGCCTATAAAATGCAAGATAAAATGTTGTGGTGTGCATCTGGGATGCTATGAACTCAAAAACAGGTGGTTGAAGTAACAAGACTAAGCGTTTAGACGCCTGAATGTTTTCTACTATAAAAAAATTATTAAAAAACATACAAATAACGATTAATAACAACACAATATGCAATTTCTGTACGAGGCGTCAGTATAAAGGTAGCATTAGAGAATTATAAGTTTAAGCTACGTGACCTAATTTATCTTTTTTGTTTTCCTTGTAACAAGAACAGATCTTTACATGACTTTTCTGTCATGCATCTGTTAGAGTTGCTCCCAAGTGGATCAGACATTCATCCTCACCCGCATCCACAAGTGTTCCTACCCCAGTATCTCTAAATCTTATTCACGCCGATCTGTGCTATGATTACCCATTTTCCACCCCTTATGTTTACGGCGCCGCTACACAAACCCCGCGGAAGGGATCCTTTCAGCTACCCCCTGAACAATGTAAACGCATGTTTTCATCTTCTATTTTTAATAACACCTGTTACAAGGAGAAATGCAGTTTTGAAATTGTTATTAATGATACTAGTTCGATATGAATACTATAATGAAACGCATGTAAAGTTAGTTACACAAGTCTCATTAACAAAGTTTATGTCACACGAGTATCATTCTAAATTTAATCAAATGCAGATTCAGTTTATCTTAAAATAAAAATGTTTTTATAAACTGAAATTCAAAATAGTTAGGTGCTTTTATTTGACGATGTCATGGTAACCATAGTTATTGATTGTTTTAAATTTGACTTTGACTTCATTATGATATCCAATTTTATGTCATACGTTCAATTTCAGTGAAAAAGAATATTAATATAGGCGATTCTGATTCCGAGAGTGTCCCTTCGGATAGCTAAGGCATTGCGCAAAGCATTGTCGATTCCCTACTTCCCGAAAAATCAAGACAGACGTACGAGCAAAGTTGTATTGCTGTATAGGGAAAGGAATCAAGAATAGCAGCAATGAAAAGGTTCTTCTGGCATATGTCGAATATCTTTCAAAACATAGCAAGCCTTCGTGGCTTTGGCTATATTATTCTATGCTACGTTCAGTTATATCAATGAAGAGAAATATGGATATTAGTAAGTACGTCCATTTAATTGCATTTCTAAAAAGAAAATCAGAAGGATTTTGGTCAAAAAGATATAAGATTTTAACAAAAGAAAACATAACTCAATTTTTATTGGAAGCCAGCGATATATCTCATTTAATGCCTGCAGGTGTATTGAATTGACAAGTCTGCACCTAAAAAATGTTAAAGAAGAATGACAATACATTTACATTATTATTCGGTTAACGTTAACAAAGACATCACGAAATTTCTTTTTATCACAAACGGAAACATTGAAGGAATAAATATGGTGGAAATGGTTCGAAGATATGCGATGGGGATAAGCAACACAGACCATACTCGATTTTTTGCGGGGTACAGAAATGGTAAATGCATCAAGCAGTCAGTTGACATTAATGCTTTTGGGAAAATGCCATGTAATATAGCATTGTTCCTGGGTCTTCCAAATCTTTAGCAATATACTGGACATTATTTGTGCAGATCGTCTGCGTTGTTGCTTATAGATTCAGGAGTCGATTTATTAACTGAGGCACAGTGGTTGGCGCTCTGTAAATAATATTTACAATAAATACCTAAATGTTGTAAAAAACTATACTCATCATCTTTTAACATATTGTACATGCACTGAATACTAATTTTGGAAACATCTTGTATAAAATTGCGTCTTAGTAAACTTACATCAATTATAATATCTATAGTTGTTTAGTTTATAATAAATGTCTAGTAACAAACTTTACCCACAAATTAAAATTTTGTATGGCGAAGAACCAGCATATTATAATTTAGCTATAACCGTTTACTTTCGTTTTCATCTGCTTCATCTGCTGTATAGGCATTTATAAATTTCTTGTCTGGTGTATAAAATATTTTTCGGTGCCCCAGAAATCATGCCGTGATGTGGGGAGATTTACTATTCCATAAAAATTTCATAAATAAATGTATTACATTATAACGGTGACACAAAAAGCGTTCGACGGATCTAATGGTCTTTGATCTTAGCCTGCGTGTTATTGAGATAGAAGGCGCCTTCAAAGACAGGGCAGAAGTGTTTGGTAGAAACAGCTAAGCGATCCAATTTTAGTGGTAGTGTTTAATGAAATATCTCAGACAATGTTAATTCTGTTAAAAGTACACCATTCCGTGTTAGTTAACACACCTCTGTTTTATATGTTTGATATGTTGTTTGTTTGTATGCACATGTACATACAAAGAGTGTTTTCATTAAAGCAGGTTAGTAAATTTAGATAGATTAATTTCTTTAGATAATTATTGAATAGAGCTTTGTCTGTGGAATTGTTCATTAGCATACCTAGATGTTTGGTATCAGAGAACATACATATGACTTCATTGATAGGAATTGTAGGAGATTTGATTTATATTAGCTTAAAATACCTTTCTAATACAGTAAAAAATGTTACAAAAGCTAATAATATGGAATATATGGGTAGATATTGTGGGTGTAATTCAACGCTGGTTGGGGCTTTTGTCCACAGAGTAGTTATTTTCACACAATATTATTAATACCTAAAAATATATAAAAAATGATTGTATACACTAAGGAAACATTTAGCAAAGATACAGCTATACTCAACCGCCAGAAATCTGGAGAGTGACTCATGTTATAAACCCGCTGACAATTTATAGCAGTCGACACAAAGAAACGTACATGCAGTCCGCATATTTTTCCTATAAAATCGTGTGCCGCATATCTCTGAGAGCACTCTTGAATACACAGCTTCTGCTGCAGCAAATACGCATACGCCGCAGCAAAAACGCATGCGCCAGATCGAAGAAATTAGTTTTCCATTGGTTGCGGCGAATTGAGGAATCCATCTGTTCCATTTCCAGTGCTATCATGGGCGGGTATATCTATAATTTATTAGTGATTTTTGTGTTATTAAGAATGAATAATAATTAAAACTCTACAGCGTATTCCCAAAATTGTAAACGCCCTAATTTCACAAGAGTGGAATATCGTATGATGACATGAATGAAGGGATTAGGGCGCGAGGTCAAAATATGAGTGAAAGTGATGTTGAAATATGTAGTTTATTAACAAGAATGTACTTGATTAGCATATATGTATAGTGGAAAAAAGAGTGATAAAGAAGTACAATTGCGAAACGGGAAATAGTGGAAACTCACGGAAGGAAGATGGCATTTTGAAAACGAGTTTTCGACAAAAAAATTAGGTTGCTATATCTTACAAGAGGAACTTCGCCTAGGGTGCTTTTGCGAATTATGTGTGACATATGAATTATGGTATGTGAATTTGCATTTAAATGAAATCGAAAAGATGAAAGAAGAAAAGAGAAAACAGTAATCTGACGAAGAAACTATTTAAAATAAATATTGAAAGGTCGACATTTGGATCGAATAATATATTAAATTTTGAAGAAACATGGAAATATATGTAAGGTCATACGAAATGCGGTACGATATGATATGCTGGTAAAGAATAGTGAATAGTGCAATGTATTCTAGAACCTTTTGTACTTGGAACGAATTTTGTCAACTATAACATTTGATAACACAACATAATAATGAAATAACTAATAATATTTGTACTGTTTTGTAACATTTGTCATAAATAATTAAAACAGAAGTTGCAAAATTCGTGCAAAAATCCATAAATATCGCATCTATGAGGAAAAAGCTTAAGAGTGATATTCGCGGAGTGCGCATCAGTAGGTGGTGGTGCGCCATCACCGTCCAAAAGGATGGCATTCTAATTTGTGAAGAGGGGAGACTTAAGACATAATCTGTTAATGTGCTAGATTCAGTCGACGTCAACTTATTTTTAATAATTTTATGTGCTTTGAACCTTAAGTAATCATACTAACCTCACTTTCCGTACTCATCTCTATGCTGTAAATTAGTCACTCTCTATTATTTTCGACCTTGGGTAATTGATTATACAAGAGAAATCTTTAAATTTGGAAATAACTATCATTTTTATTATCTAACGCCTCGAAATTAGCAAAAACTGTTATATCACTGTTTCTACTAAAGTCATTTTTGTATATTTTTTATATCTGATCGCCTTAAATTTAGTACGCCTATGAAATATTGCTCCTTGCACGTTTGGCCCGTCACTTTCTAGATTTTTGGCGGTTGTGTAATTACCTTTCATTAAAATAAATCTACTTTTGAAACAGTTAAAAGTCCAGTATCCCTGAACATTATTCAAGTTAATATGACTAAGTGAATATAATTTTAAAATGTACGTACCATTATAATGCAGTATCTGCGCAATCTAAAGGCCCTGATTGGTTATTATTGACTCCTATCTGACAAAAACATCCGCCCGAGCCCGAAAATTTGTCCCGTTCAGTTTAATGTACAATGCCATTATGAATAAGGCATTTCCTCATTCTCGCAGCAATACATTACAATGATTAATGGAACGTCAAGCTGATTTAAAACTCGCCCAAACATGATTTCGAAATTACTGTATTTTTTTCCGGGCTAATGAATGAGTAAGTAAGTCGACCGGCGATACATTATTCAGTCGTTAATTTTCGCATTATTTATACAGGGTGTTGAAAAAGAGTGTAAAATATTTAAGGAGGTTCTAGTATGAACCAAAATAAGCAGAAAAGTCTCAATAAATATGGGTCCGCAAAGTAACAGTTGTATATGGAATATTTTATGTTTTTTAGCTCCTTTTTTATTTTGCAAAAACGTTGTGTATTTTCTTATAATAGTTGGTTGATGTTTAGTGAAATAAACAGAACGTATTTGACAGTTGTTCTCAGTGCACAAGTTTTGTTTCGCTATGGTTGGTTACTCTAACGCAGAATTAAAAGACATGCATTTCATGTATGGTCGTGCTAATGAGAACGCCACCGAAGCGCGACGTCTTTATGTTGACGCTTATCCAAATCGCCAGATTCCTTCACAACGCATGTTTGGAAGAATTCACCAAAGATTGCGTGATACCGGTTCCTTGAACAAACAGTGCCATTTATCTGGAAGACCAAGGTCGGTATACACTGAGACATTTTTTTTCTGATGAGACTGGGTTCACAAGAAATGCAGTGTTTAATTTTCACAATACGCATATTTGGGCCGACTAGCACTGGTAGAGCAGAATCCAGGTACGAGTGTGCGGAGAATATCAGCCGTGGTAGGCATTAGTGGTCCTCTTGTTTGGAGACTCCTTCACGAGCAACTGTTTTATCCATACCATGTACAACGAGTACAGGCCTTAAATACAATAAATGTTATTATAAAAATGTAAGGCCCACAAATTGATTACAATAGTATGTATCCACTTCGGTGCGATACACTACATTTTTTAAATATCTCCACAAAAAGAACTTCAAATGATCTAAAGTCAAGAGATCGTGGCGGCCGTGGTACCGGTCCTCCTCCTTCATGGCATTAATACTTGAACAGGTTGTACATGGGACGGATATAATTGATTATTATTAAGGATTTTAATAAAAATTACCAACATACAGAGATATATATGGTAAACACATTCCAACGCATTCGTATCTATCTAATAATGGTCGGTTTGTCTATACAATAATGTGCGTTATAGATATTGTTTAGCTGTGCTCAAAATATGTAAATGTGTTTCATGCCTCATGCAACTTTAAATGTTAAATATTTATATTTATTATGTTCATTAAATATTACTATCTACTTGAAAATATTATTATTTTTGCCTTTCACTAACTTTTCTAAATATTGCATGTTGCAATAATTTTTATATTAATAGTGCAATAGCACTTATAACTTATACAAATTATAGTAGTTTGTAAGAAGACAAACTCGACAATAAATCAACCATAAAAGATATTATTTGTCTTCTTGTTCTTACTGGTAAAATGCCTCGCCTATAACTAATTCACATAGGCATTTAATTAACTTAAAAAATATAAGGTATTAACAAAGAAGAAAACATCCAGATATAATGAATGCGAACAATGCTGAATATCTGCTCATGAAGGTAGCTATATTACAAATATGTTTTTCAGTAAAAATATTTTATAACCAATATATATTTTAATTTATGTTAATCATTGGTTTGGTGGGCGCATGTCAGTGGGAAGAAATCATAAAACTGCTTGTAGAACCTGTAAAAAATGAAGGACTATACTTGCAAGTCATGATACCCAATGCCAAAACAAAAGTGTCTAGAGAATTATTTGTAACACCAGGAAATATCGATGGCTTGAATTTAGTAGAACTTGAATCAATATACGTCAAATTAAGAATTGAAAGCTGGTAAATGTACTAAACAACCTATTGGTATAAATACTATTAGCAATATGCCAAAACTGATTGCACGATATCTTAAACTGCCTAATCCAAATGCGTAAACTGTCCATTGTTTTCGGCGATTTTCACCCTCGCTTTTACCCCATTGTGAGGCAGATCTTTTGAGTATAAGAAGATATGATGGCTAGAAATCTAATTCTGTCGCTGAAAGCTACATCAAACCTTCTACTGAAACAATAAATGAACAGCTATGATAATTCTAGGTGAAAGCGAAAACATTCCCTTAGAAGCCGAAAATATTCCCTCAATAGCCAAAGTTATTTGTCCTTTAAGACTAGAGTGGACATGATTTAGAAATATTTTTTTGGAAACATGTTTTATGAGATCAGACGTCATAAAATTAAGAAATGAAACCAAATGTTTGTAGCTGTACCCCACATGGATTAGTTTATATGTTTTTACTTTATTTTTTATTACATTCTAGTACGCCACTGGCGTACTGTGAAACTTTTACCGTGGTAATGAGTGGTACGATTGACTGTGTGATTTCTTCGACAGCAGGGGTCACTTAGATGCAATTACAGCGTTAACTTGGAAACTAATGGACTTTCTTCGAAGGCTGGCTATAGTTTAACTATTTCAGAGAAGTTTCAGAGAAGTTTGGAAAAATAATTTCAGAGTTCTATGATTTCTAGTTTGTTATGACGGCCCATAAGTGTGTTAAGTAGTCTAACAATATGATATTTTTTTGAAAAATTATATCTACAGTTTGCATTCATATTACCATGTTTTGCCAATATAAAAACTTAATAATTTACGATTGTGCCTTGATTTGTCTAATAATAGGTTCTTCTAAATTTTGCTGTCAAATTTTCTTTTTCTGTTTTCCATTTATTTGTTTTTATTATCAATTAATATTTCTCTTTCAAAGTGCAACCTATTCGGTAATTGAACTTTGATGTGTTTATACTGTACAAAAATACAGTAAATATAAAATATAAAAGTAAATATTATCTAAAATTGATATTATATTGTAAGATTACGTTTTACATTACATTATTCTTTCCTGTAGCTCCAGACCTAGGACAACGAAAGTTGCCAAATTATTAGTTACTTAATTCGAAAAATAACGAATAAATTCATTATTTTTGAAATTGAAAAGTTTTCGAAAAAATCCCCTGGCACGTCGATTTTGTTTTTAAAAAAGGCACTTTTTGACATACGACCCTTATTTGTGACGTCATCTTTGTTCGAGATATGACGTCATTGACAATTTTTTTAAATAGCAACCCCAAATTTTGACCATGCCATTTGAAAGAGCGTGTCATTCTACATACATACCTACATCATGAAAGATTATGGTGTTATGTGTTAAAGAAAGATGAGTTACTGCATATAATTAAGAGCAATAACTTTGCAAAGAAATATGTTCTACGGTAATATTGGTGTGTTTTTAATACCATTGAATTAATATGTATCCAATTATAAATAGACCTTTAAAGAAATAATACCTTTCCAAAATTTGACATAACAGTTAAAAATGTTATAAGAAGCGAGCTGAATAAAATTACATCAACTAATTGGAAAACCATGTCATAAAAATTGAGGAAGACTGTATAGAGCTGCATCAATTGATTGTGTTAAATAAAAGTGGTTTCACCATAACTGTTGATAAAGCATCAGATGCAAATGACGTTAATAGTGACTCTGGCAAATGTTAGTGTTAGTGTGTTCTTTATTATGATGTATAAGTAAATTTTTTGCTGTGATTTTTATGGTGCCGCAGTTATGTATGAGGTGTATATTGGAAATATTATTTTTGTTACATATTGTGTATATATATCACTGAGATATAAAAACATCCAAAAAATATTTTTGTACAGTTGATTTCAATAATTTTTTTTATTTTGTTTTTATTTGTTATAGAGGTATACCTAATTTAACTTATTAGTCATATTTTTCCCTCTCTGTTTTTTTTTTGTTTCCCTTATGTACCCTTACCCTACCCAATCCTACTTCCAACCTCCTGGCAGAGAACGTTTCTACCTCCTCGGGGTCCTTGCTG
This sequence comes from Monochamus alternatus, assembly GCA_037114965.1. NCBI lineage: Eukaryota > Metazoa > Arthropoda > Insecta > Coleoptera > Cerambycidae > Monochamus > Monochamus alternatus. The sequence continues at coordinate 2,013,298 of CM073426.1, read as the reverse complement.
GGAAATAATAATATAAAATTGCATAATAACATCCAATATTTAATCAAATATGTATTTAGCATTTGTTTTTTTTTTTCAAATAGTCACACTTCATTCATTATTATATACTTCATTTCATTTTAAATTACGAATACGGTCCTGTATACTTCTGAAGAGATGGACGCGGAAGCCTTTGATGTTTTTATGGCAGTTTCTTATGTCGCGGGTAGGTTCAAGGAAGGCCGAGGGCGAATAGTGGAGGGGTGATGGGATGCCAGGGTAGGCAAAAAGGGCCCATGTGTGGCCTACTTGCCAGGCTGAGGTCGCCCGCATTTACTACTATGTCGCTTTTTTATTCCCTTATATCGATGATATAAACTGTACCAAACTTCATAACATTTTTTAAAATAAAAAAAGTTATGAAAGGATTAGAGAAAAGGCTCTCTTTTTGTTTTCAGGAACTACACAAAATATCTAAAAAAATTTTTGTCAGACAATTGAAAAACATGCTCACCCTAATTTAAGTCACCCTGTATACATTACCGTTTCCGAGAACTTTATACCCTTAAATAGCACCTTAAATACATAAAAAATTATAGACTTTGGAATTCCTTTACTACGCTACTGGTTGAGGCAAGCCCGGCGCGATTTCCAAACATCAACACGTAACGCCAAGTCAGCAGGAGCAATAACAATGGTTTGGAACCGACAGCGTCGGTACAGGGAATGACCGAATTGTATATAGGAGTCACGACAGATAATGTCCCTTCAACCATAAAAACTTCCACCATTCAACCAATTATTTAGCGTGTCGTCTGTGGCGCAGCTGCGTCTTTCCCATCATATTTTTCTAAGGGGTTGGTCATAATCCAGAAGAGCTAGTTTGTCGTAAAGCTTATTTGTAAGGTCAGTACTTACAAAATAAGTGTTGTAAAGATTAGTAATATCCCCCTTCTATTTTTAATATTCATTTATGACATAACATCAAATATAGACTCGTATAAATTGTTATAAGCATATGATTTCAAGATATTTTGTAACATTGCATCATAGGATGATTGCTTAACGTTTCAAGAAGATTTAAATAAGATAAATGATTGGTGTTCTATAAATTCGTTGAAATTGAATATATCCAAAGGTAAAATAATATCATATACAGGGTGTTTATGAATTGAATGCCGAAATTTAAGGGTGTGAATCCTTCGGTCATTTTAAGAAGAAAACTTAATATCAACATATGTCCTAAACTTCTTAATTTTTGAGCTACAGGGTTTTACAATTTTAAGAAAAAATTTACTTTTTTATTATAGTTTTCTTATCACTCCAGATATTTTTATGAAATTTTGTACACACCTATTAATCATTAAGGAGCATTGTTTGATGTAAAAAATGTTTTAAAATCTTTGCCAATGACGTCCGTACGAGGTTTGAATTAAACATTTTTGAAGAAAAAATGGTACGCCACTGCCTTTTCTAAAAATTATTTTTAAAATCTTCATTTATTTTACAGCAAATTCGGTCCCTAGACTTACTCTCGTACGACGCACCATTTTCACGTAAAAAAATTAAAACCAAAACAGTTTTTTTCCCAAGTTTATTGAGACTGCTTTTGATATTTTGTTGCCATTTTGTAGACACCCACCATGCGTGGAAACACTTTTTTAGGACAAAAATTATTTTTCCACTTTAACCAGTGACCTCCACGTAGGCATAATATTAAATGTTTGGATAGATCTTCTTCAAGAAAGTGTAAATTCGATTGTCATTTAATCTTCTTGGGAGAAAAAATGGTACTATCAAATCATCGTCAATAATATCAGCCCCAACAATTAATGAAAAGTGTTCTTGATGACTTGATTCAACAATTGCAAAAGGGTTTTCATCCGCCCACAAATGGTTATTATGGAAATTTCGTATTGAGTTTCGAAAGAAATTAGCTTCATCGGTAAAAAGAAGAAACCACTCACAGAAATTAATGCGCAACGGGAAACGGAGTAATGCCTGGACTCTTTGAATGTGAAATGGATATAACAAATGATCGATAAGACAAGTACGCGTGAAAATGTTGTCGCGATTTTCCTCGTGCTAGTTTCGGGGTTCTCCTCAATTTCATGTAAAATTCCTTCTTCAAGTTCCAGTGTTCTTACTATTTCAGGGACTCCTTTAGCACTGTGGTCTACTTTTAAATTTCCGGTTTCGTGAAGACGTCTATGAATCCCAGAAAATGTTCTCGGATCGGGTAGTACGCGATTTGGATACCGCTCTTGGTATATCCTCCTGGCTTTGTATGCATTTCCGTCGGCAACCCTATAAGTAAAATGCATGTCAGCTAATTCACCGATTGTTAAATTTACTATTTTTTATGAAATTTTACCTCCTACTCTAATAATAATTTTTTAATAATGAAAAATCAATGTCAACTTTATTGCGAAAGAAGCGTCAAAAATTATGACACTGCCCAGTTTACTAATTTTTATTTCATTTGCTTTAAGGGGGCATTCAATGAGCTTACCGTTTTTTCTATTCAAATATTCAATATCATGCCTACGTGAACGTCATTTGTGAAAGTAGACAATTAATTTTTATCCCACAAAAAGTGTTTCCACGCATGGTGGGTGTCTACAAAATGGCAACAAAATATCAAAAGCAGTCTCAATGAACTTGTGAAAAACATTTTTTGGTTTTAATTTTTTTGCGTGAAAATGGTACGTCGTATGAGAGTTACTCTAGGGACAAAATTTGCTGTAAAATAAATGGAGATTTCAAGAATAATTTTAGTTTTTAGAAAAAGCAGTGGTGTACAATTTTTTTCTCCAAAAATATTTAGTTCAAACCTCGTACGAACGTCATTGGCAAAGATTTTAAAACATTTTTTACATCAAACAAATCAAACAATGCTCCTTAATGATTAATAGGTGTGTACAAAATTTCATAAAAATATCTGGAGTGATGAGAAAATTATAATAAAAAAGTAATTTCTTTCTTAAAACTGTAACACCCTGTAGCTCAAACATTAAGAGGTTTAGGACATATGTTGATATTAAGTTTTCTTCTTGAATTGATCGAAGGATTCACACCTTTAAGTATCGGCATTCAATTAATAAACACCCTGTATATCCTGAACATGGTATAGATATTGTATTACTACTACAAGCTGTTCAGTTACAGTCATTATTGCTGAGAAGAAATGTTCTGTAATTTCTTTTATTTACAACTTAATGACAATAAAATTGAGTGTTCTCTATTACACATTGCAAGTACTAATGACGAAATCACCAATAGCTAATGCATTTTATTTAACAGAAAAATGTTAATAAAAACGTTTTCTTTCATTACAGCGCTAGTGCTATAAATATATATATTACAGCTCTAGTGCTGTAACAGAAGCCTTTATGAAACTATTTGTATGTGTAACTGTAAAATTCACATTACTAAATGAAAGTAGATAAAAAATTAAACATACAGAAACGCCAAGTAAAACTAAATCATAAAAACGTAAATGAAAAAACGTTGTAAAATTTTTTTATGAAATAGTAACTTAAATGTTTACGACGTAGATTTACGACCAAAAATAATAAATTTCATGAAATTTAATTACCTTCTACAACAAGTATTAAGAATTAATACACCATGCAAAAGGGAAATAGTAAAAATTTTTTTTTATTTGGTGTGAAATGGCATATTTTCATCATCTTTCTTTATTGAAAACTATTCAATCCATGAATAGTGAGTACTTCGTTAAAAAATATTCATGATATCTAGAATCCTGAATAAAACATTCAAAGAGCACGTGAATCTATAATATAATATAATATGTATTCAAATATTCATATTATATGAATATAATGCTGACTATTTACTATTTACAGATCAATACTTAAATCTAAATAAATACATTTAAAAGTAGAAATCTAGGACTAGAGAACACAAGCCACAGTACACTGCAAATTTTCATAATAACACAAAATTAAAATAATGTTTAGTTTACAACGCTATCTAGATAAATACATAGATTAGTCTTATGAAATATATTGAAAAGTTACTATTAAATTTGTAAAGAGTGGTTAATTTAACTTGCAATCTCATGTGAGAAACGCTGATTCATAGTTACTGTCTGAAATCAGAGAAAGATGCTGTCGGGTAACTCATATCTACTAGGCTGTTTGGGATTTGTTTAGCCCGCCCGTGCCCGTAATCAAATAGTAGTTTGTGTGTATATAAAATAAATCCCAACTTTTTTTATTTTATTCAACGTACTCATTTGTTTCTAGCTCAATTTTTAAAAGTAATGGGGCAAAACCCTCTCTTTCCTACGGAAATTAGGCGCCTATGACAATCAATCATCGTCCAAGATGGCTAGATATGTCAACTTTAAAATTAGTCACAATGTTCTAAAATAACACAACCTAGAATACTGCATTGCTAGTATTGCATACTCTCCAAACCTCAAGCAACATGCGTAGTTAGTTATATCTAAGGGTCTAACAAACATTTTTACAGAACACTGTAAACATATTGAGATATTATTGTTTAAAATATTACTAATTATTTTATGCAAACATTGTCGTTTACTGGTAATATTGTTGGTATTATTAATATTAACAGAATTTAATTCCCCAACAACACAAGAAGTTTAAAACTTTTTGCACCTGGCATGAGTGGTCTATAGATGTCAAAAAATATTACATACGGCTACGGTGCTCTGATTAGTTTGAAATAATTTTTCAGTACTTGCTTTTCGAAAATTTAATTATTCGCGTATTTTTTAGTGTATTTACACACATGTATTCAAATGCTTAGATGACGGATGCTGACTTATGGGTGTGTGACAAGTGTATATTATCGTGTGGCAGCGTAATTCCAAAGACGTTTTCGAGAATATTATGCTGAATACTTTTGGAACCACATTGAATAACTGTTATAATACCTTGGCGGTAAATGTGTAGCAGTGTTTTTATGTATTTGTGTACGTTTGCGTGTATTTTTTTGTTATCCTTTGTGGTTTTTCCCGACGTAAGCAATCGACGGACATGGCCGTCGGGCCAAGTAGGTTTAAACAAAAAGAACGGTCGAGGGATGGAGATAAACAAGTACGAATACAGAAAATGATACAACATTCTTAAAATCTCTCCAAATACCAGTCCTGGAAATAAATATTCGTAAAGTAGGTGCTGCCTCCCTGTGCTACCATATCGTTTCTCATTAAATCATTAAATAATGATCTACATTTTGCAAATAATTTATATTTTTTTCAAAGCGGCGCAAACTGATACATGTGTCAACGCGGTGACCTGTCACTACGTTTGACACCTTTGACTTTGGCCGAATATGCCTAACCTCGCGGCTGACAGAAGGCCTCGAAAAAAAAATTTTTCGCTTTATAAATAAGTTTGGCCATTTTTTGATAGTTGATACCATTTTTCCCTATCCCCTCTTAAAATATTTGTACTAAGTAATAGTTAACGCTGTATACAAGTACTGAATACCGTCAGATAAAAGTATGTAATACTTGAACACTGATTACAGAAATACAGAAAAACTTTGAATAAAATGTATTCCAGTAATACCCAGCTCTGGACTTAAGGAGAATTAATAAAAAATTGAAGCAAGAGAAATTATATTTTTATTAAAAGTTGTACAGCAACAGTTGCACCATAAACCATTTATATATTGTTGTTGCGGTGTTTGTCGATTTCTGACAAGATGTTGTTCAAAAAGTACTGAACTAAAGTAAACACAGAGTGCCATGTGCAGAATTCAGTTCCATATGAAGTAATACCAATTAAATAGGCTCTTCTCTCTCCATCGATCTCCATATATCTGACAGCACCAGAACCAGAATCCCCCCTACACACGCCTTTGTCTAAAAAAAATATACGGAATACACTATACCAGATTCTCAACCTGTGTGTCGTGCACCCCTAGGAAGGCATGATAACAGTAAATAGGGGGTGCGCTGATATCAAATATATTAATAAAACAATTATTTAATTTACCGAAAGGAAGGCAAAATAAAATACTCATACACTGATATCAGAATTGTACCAGTATTACACAACGTATTTCTAGTTTTTCTTTTGCTTTAAATTTCTGTTTCACAATACCAATTTTCTACGAAAAGTATTAACCTCAACATATTTATGTTTGCTCCTTGTAGTTGAAGATTCAATGCATTTAATTCTTCAAATATGTCGACTAAGCTATTCAGTGTCATTACAAATAAACTCTCTCGAAGCTTCAAGGTTTCCAATTGGTTTTCCTCTTCTAGAAAAATTACGGATTTAACTCTCAAAAACGTTGCAAAAATGTCCTATGTGATAACCATCTTGCCTCACAATAAGATAGTAACGTTGAATGTATTGCACCCATGAAAAAGTTTTTGATTTCATGGGACTCATTTTTATATAATTTACTAGGGCTACAATCCTCGTTAGCATAATATTCAGACCAGGACTCATGTCTTTGAAAGCCACAGTCCAGACACACTGTGGAGATATGTGCTTCTATACTTTGCAATCATTCAGACATTGTAGGAGCATCATTGGTGCATATCTCGACGCAATTTTCTCATTCTATGTTTACTTCGTTTATAAAATCATTTAAGATAGCTAATACGATGGTTGCTTTGAGTATCATTGGTTAGTAGAAAAGTAGTTCTTGTACTGCTGACATACCATCAGAAAATCAATCATAGCATTGTTATTGCTATCTGTTGCCTCATCAAGTTTGAAAACAATTTCACGCAACTACCCGCAAAGATGATGCAGTTCTTCAACTATATCATCAAGCCGATGGAACAGTATCTTTTGACAAAAGTATGGACTGCAACTTCTTGGCAAAATGATCTCCAAATATACAGTATCAGTTACAGCTGGCAGAATAAGTTCTTTACCAATGGTGTGAGGCTTTTTACATCTGACTATCTTATGAAACTGTAAGAGGCAGTAAATTTCTTTTATTCACAAATCTTTCTTTATAAAAAGATAATGGTCAATTTTTAGGGGTTTTTACTTAAACTTTGCGTGAAGATATTGAAAATACTGAAAGGTTGAGAAACGTTGCATTATAAAAAAAACAAATGTAATGATATGATTAGAATTAAGTTTCAATGTGATTATGATTATAAAGTAAATGTTTTTTAATTCTTACCATCGGGTCTACTTATGCAAAACTGTGAGGCACTATTAAATTCCGTATATAATGATTCACACTTCTTGGGATCTTGAACGGGAACAGTAACATACAATAGATTTTTAGGACTACTTTTTGGGTCAGTTGCATTTTGACGACCCCATCCTGCTGTAATAATGTTCTCACCCACAAGCTGACTTTCTGTAAGTGGGACACGTGGCAGACAAACCGGTTGCACATAATCTAAAAACGTGTTACTTATACACGTCAAATATTAGCAACTTACATATATCGACGACTTACGTCATACGAACAAATGAATAATTCATTATATTTTCATCGAAATATTTAAGAAACAGCAACTTATAGTAATAAAACTATATACTACACTAAAAGTTTGCATTATATATTTCACTAAATTGCAAAAAATGATTGTTTTTAACTCAACCAAATATCGAAAATTACGGTGACAATAAAAACAAATGTGTAACGTCAGCCGTGACGTAAGACGTCTGAATTCTTGACGCGAGTTATACCTTTGATGTTAAAGGTGCCATGTTCTCGAAATGGTGTTTTCTACAAATATAAATAATTTTAAACATTTAAGAACTGAATAATATAGTGTTTAGCAAATAACAGAAATGTTATCCCATGCCACATGCAAATATTCAAAGGCACCGAAGTAAAACGACAGAAAGTGGTCTAACTAATAAATGTTTAGGTACAGAAATCTTTCAGAATATGCAGAAGATAATTGTTAAAATATGGGATTAGAGCAGCAAAATAATATGTGTCTTACAAACGCCTTTTAAATGTTATTACTATATTTGAGGAGAATTTAAATAGTAAAAGTGGATAAACAAAACATCAATTTGATCATTTTGCGGTGATAAATACAGCGATTTTAATACGATAGTGGTATATCTTTTTATGAATCGCATATATTATAAAAAATACCTATACCGATAAGGCCATCCATCTACGTAACATTTAGGTTTTCTTCTATATTGAAGCTAATCTTAAGAGAAGCACTATTCCAATTGTTAAAGGGTTAAATGGCTGAGAGAAATGTAATGAAAACATGATGCTAAAGTGTGACAACAGATTAAGAAATGTTAAAGTACGGAATCATTATAACTACTAGTCATTAATCATTGTCAAACAATGCCGTCTGAAGGAAGGAATTTAATTCTTCATTTCACGTTTATTCTAAAATTATTTTCCATTACCATTTAACTCGGCAGGTTTGTCCAGTTCAAATAATATGATATCATTATTATGCGTCTGGGGAGAGAACTCTGCAGGTGCTATGTGACTCTTGACTTTGATATCTTGATAAGAAGGGGCACAATCGCCTTTAATATCACATTCGGCACCATCCGTTACGTACGTCTGACCAAGTCTTATTCTGAAATTAATTAGTTTAGCGTTAAGTAATATCATCGGATATCTTTAAAACACTTACATATTTATCTTTAATCCGCAATGAGCAGCGGAAATAACAAAAACTCTGCTAATAAGAGTTCCTCCACAACCGAAATAAATGGAACCATCTTCAGATTTTATCCCTAACCGAGCCATCCAAGGAAATTGCCCAAGTTTAGCTTTGTCACCGTTGATAATCCTCCCTTTCTTATTCTGTGCAATATTGTCAAATCTTGTTTTACCGCAATCTTCTGGAAGATTTTCCCAGAGAGCGCTGTTTATGGTTGCTTGTCCTTAAACAGTTATAAGTAGAAAATGTTTTCATGAAGGTCATGCAATACTCTTATTATTTTATTTCACTAATAAAGAAGTTTATCTTACCATATGTAATGATAATTAGTAACGATGCAGCTACCACGTAATTCATTTCTAATTTAAACAATTAGGTATACAATGCTTGCAATGTACAAATAATACATTTCATAAAATTTAGTTTACGAACTGCAACTAATTTTCAAGATTAATGAACCGTGTAAAAGTGATACAGGAAATGTTTGTTTTTATGTTTACCGTGTAATTGCAATGAAGGACATTGTGATATCTTTATAATTCTTCTTTATTGAAATCATAATGCTTGGTATGATCTCTCTTGAATGTATTACATCAAAATTTGGCGATATGTATGATCGTACTGAAAGCTAATTATTTATAAATAAAGCTAGACAGACAGTGTTATGCCTTCTCTTCTGGTGATCCTCAAGGGTCCAACTTTGAACCTCTCATATTTTTGTTATTTATCGATGATCTTACTAAAGCCATTCAGTGTCCCAAAATTCTTTTTGATGATTTAAAAATCTATTACAAAATTAATAAAATTGACAATTGTCATATTTTCCAGTCCCAAATAAATATTATTGAAAATTGATGTGTGGTACATTTAAACTTATGTAAAATGTAAAGTAGTTAATTACAAGCGTAAAAATCATCCTGTCTAATATAACTACTCATTAAATAATGTTATTTTTGAGAGGTACTGTACAATAACAGATTTAGATACATACATATACAAAATATATCGAAATCATTATTTATCGCTTGAATCCCAACCCTACTTTTTTTTCTTTTACCAGAAAACAAACAATTAATTTTTATTGATATTTATTAACACTCTGTACACTACTGAATACTAATCCAAGACTAACTTGGCCGCTTTTTCTTCTTTTATAGATCAAACGAATATAGGTATTTTCTAGGAGCTCTAGATCCATTTCTCGAACGATTTTCGTAGATTCTCAATTTTCTAGTCGCGCTTTGGTACACGGCTTTATTTTGTTTGTTTACCAACATCGCGTAGTGGTGATCGGGGTAATCTACCATTTTGCGATACCACAGTTGTCGAATTGGGTGCGAGCGGGGAAAATTCTGTGACAGTATATATATCCCCACCGAGGATATAATCATGGGTTATTATTATCAAGGTTCAATATTCCTTTGTTGAAATTTAGACTACTCTAGTATTCTAAACAGTATAATAATTTTATTTAATCATTAATACATTGACTGTATATCTTTACTGGAAAATTTTAATTATAGAATTACTGGTTTTAACTCTAGACAAGTTGAAACGTTTTATTTACCTTCAACTAATACCAACACTCTTAAAAAATCGCCAGTGTACGTTATCTCTCATAATTTTAATAGCAATTTCGGAGCAATGTGATATAAATTTTTCGTCTATCAATTCTGTGAGAAATTTTGTAGTGGAGAGGTTTCCACAATTTTAATTTTATGTGTATTTATGTCTTTATATATTTATGTACTTACGTGTATTATTATTATTTTATTATTGTTCGTTTGTCTGCAATAAAGTTTGAATTTGAATTAAATATTATGTATTAACTTTTTACCAGCCCCTGTATAAATCTGCAATACAAATTTATGAAATTAAAAATATCTTCCAAAACCCAGTATATTTTTAACCAGGTGTTTGTCAATATGCCAAAATACTGCTTTGGTAGTATTCAATAAATATAAACCATACCATAAGCATTTCAATTCAACGTAAGACGTAATTCCAATTAATCTCAAATTAAATTCAATTATTTGAAAGTATAAATTCAGGACAAGAGAATATGAGTCACAGCACCAGTGGCTGCTGGTGCTGGAGGATTCTAAGGCGCAGAGTCTCTGAAAATTTTCACAACGTTATCTAGATAAATATATAGATTAGCCTTATGAATTCATTGAAAAGGAAATGTAAAATTTGGGATTTATTTAACTAACAAATCGCATATGAAAAATGATGAATCATGGTTAACGTTTGACATTAAAGAAAGGCGCAGTAGAGTAATGCATATTTACTATGCTGTTTTGAGCTCTGTGTAGACCGACCGTTCCTGTAATCGAAGAGCACATTGTTTACTTGTGGTGTAAGATTTTGTAACTTATGCGTTGTGTCTTGTGTGTTTACAAATTGTAAAAGTTCATGATATCTGTGAAAGGGAGTTAAATACAACCACAATTCTCAAGATTCGTGAATCCTCCAGCAATCATGAATCCTCAGTATTGATGAGTACTTGGCTATGTATGAATACCCTAAATTAATAAAGTACTGAATCCTGAATGCACATCTAATCAATACTTGAATACTGATTACAGAAATATTGTATTGAATACAACGTACTTCAGTAATACACAGCTCTGAAGAACTTACGTTTTTATTAAAATTTGGACAGTTCCATTAATCATTTACAAATTACTATTATGGTGTTGGTCTATTTCTATCTAACAAGATGTTTTCAAATAGTGCTGAAGAAATGTAAACACAGTAGACTGTGAGCAGTCGTCTTTCCCATATGAAGTAATACCGATTAAATAAGCTCTTCTCTCACCATCGACTTCCATATATTTGACAGCAGCAGAACCAGAATCCCCTATACACACGCCTTTGTCTAAAATAATTATACGGAACACATTATATCAACGATTATCAATGTAAATGATAGGTGCGTCGTATAAAAAAAATATTAATAAAACAATTATTTCATTTACCGAAAGGAAGGCAAAATAAAATACGGATACACTGATATCGAGACTGTACCAATATTATAAAATGTATTTCTATTTTTATTGCTTTAAATTTCTGCTTCAAAATTTCAGTTTTCTACGAAAAGCATTAACCTCAACATATTTATGATCGAAGTTGAAGATTCAATGTATTTAATTTCTCGAATATGTGGACCAATCTATTCAATATCGTCACAAACAAACCATCTCGAAGCTTCTCGGCTTCCGATTTGTTTTCCTCTTCTAGAAAAATAACGAATTCATTTCTTAACTCATAAAAAAACACTGAAAAAATTTTCTATGTGATCATAACTATCTTAAGCGCAGTAACGTAGAATGTACTGCACCTATGTCTTTACAAGATGTAGATAAGGTTTTTGATTTTAAGGCTTGTTTAGATATAATTTGCTACGGTTACAATTGGGGTTAGCAGAATATTCACACCAGAACTCAACTGAAACCACAGCTCCTCTGGATTATGTCCAGACATGCTATAAAGATTTGTGCTTGTATACTTTGCAATTATCAGACTCAATTTTGTCATTCTATGTTTGCCTCGTTTATAAAATCATTTGAGATAGCTAATAATGCGAGTGTTGTTGCTTTGAGTTCCATTGGTTAGCAGAAAAGTAGTTCTTGTACTGCTGGCATACCATCAGAAATCAATCATATCATTGTTATTACTATCTGCTGCCTCATCAACTTCTAGCAAAACTGATGCATATCTTCAACTACGTCACCAAGTCGATGCAACAGTATCATTTGATAAAAGTGTGGACTGCAATTGTGTGACAAAATTATCTCTAAATATACTCATACAATATCAGTAATAGCTGACAGAATATGTTCTTCACCAATGGATCGGTCAGTGGTCGCACGGTTTAAGGCGTCAGTACTTGAATCGAGGTGACTAGATCGCTGTGGGCTCTCGACCCACGCATTCGGTAGACTGCATATAAACTATATTCGTTGAGAGGATTGGCATCCTCTCTACGGATATGGTAGGGTGGAAAAATGTTGACGTGGGTCAATGTGAGAGATTGATGCCGGTAGACGTTTTACTACCCCCCTAATTAATGAGGTCTTCCAGGTTTCCCTCATTCCTGCACTGAATGGCGGTTAGGGCCTACCAACGTAAGTCGTTCCTGGGAGCAAATGCGGTCTGCTTAATAATAATATGCCGCCCCCTCTCCCGCACAAGTCTTCGACTTCAGGGCTAATCCTCGTGATTAGAATGAGGGGGTAGAGATATTATTATTATTATTAATAGTGTGACGTTTTTTACATCTGGTTATCTAATGTGGAACTTTGTAAGAGGCAGTACAGCGATTTCATTCACAAAGTTTTTTTTTTATAAAATGATATTTGTTTTTCATATGATTTTAATTATAACTAGAAGAATTCTCGAGATTTCTTAACGTACACAGTGCGGCATTCCAAACGCTGTATAAATTGACCAAGTTTCTCTATACCACCAGGTTTGAGGCTGTCTGCTACCAAAAGTTCTGGTTAAATGACATACAGGGGCCTATCTTCTACATTCAGTTCAGCACTGGTAACCCGAATTTTAGTTTTCTCGAAAATATTCCTTTGATTTTATCTTTGAAATAACGCCTTCTCAAAAATGTATCGATGATTTTATATACATATACTGACGTGAGCATATAATATCGTGAATTGTGATTAACTTGCAAATTACAATATAGAGCATTAACTATAGATTCTATAGCAATAGAAGGATCGAATCGACCGTGACCAACTATCCAAAATGTTTGCCCAACTATCATTTAAGCATAATAGACTACTACTACTAGAAAAATAAACCAAAATTGATCCAGATTTACTACTCTCCACCATAAAAATAGCCTTCAATGTTACAAAATCTTATAATACCAAAATTTTAGTAAAAAAATTGTTATTCAAGAGTAATGTAATGACACATATTTCAATTTGTATGATTCGAAATTACATATTGTTTACCTTTTATGTGTTTCCTAATATAAATCAAATAGTTCACACAAATTTTTGACCAATTCAGAGGTTAAATTAACGTCATGTTAACTTTAAATGTGTGTTAGTCGAGATAAGTTGGGTCTTGGGTCAAATAATATCAATAAATTTACCTATTTTTGGTATCTTTTTAGATTTGTAATAATTAATATCGTAGCTTTCGAGTAAACATATTCAAAATACTGAAATGTTGAAAAACGCTGCATTATAAAAAATAAATGTTACAAACAACACGATTAGTATTTAAGTTTCAATGTAATTACCATAATAGAGTAAATGCATTTTTGATTCTTACCATAAGGTCTGTCTATACAAAACTGTGAGGAACTGTTAAAATATGTAAACATACGGTCACACTTCTTGGGATCTAGAACAGGAATAACAATATACATTAGATTTTTTGGATAACTGTTTTTGTCAGTTCCATTTTGACGACCCCATCCTGCTGTAATAATGTTCCCACCCACAACCTCGCTTGCTGAAAGTGGTATGAGTGGGAGACAAACAGGTTGCACATAATCTGAAAAACATACATTTGCTGTCAATACAATAAGTATCTTTTTTCGAATCGTATATATTATTTTTCTGTAAAAGAGAACGATAATGCAAATAAGATTAGCACCTTAAAATTAATTCAGTACCCCAGAGACAGAAAATTTTAAGTTCAATAATAACATTTTAAAATAAACAGGCTAGGCGATCTCGGGTAATTGATAATACAAGATAAAAATTTTAAATTTTGAAATAATTCTTATCAATTTTATTATATTATGTAATGCTATAATTATTATTGTCATTTTTGTATATTTTTTATATCTGATCGCATTCAAAATTAGTACGCCTATGAAATGTTGCTCCTCGCACGATTCGCCTGTCGCGCTTGTCTACAAGCTAGCGATTAGTCACTCTCTAGATTTTTGGTCAACTATAGATCTGTTCCTACACAGCATCAAACTGGCACGAGTTTGCGCAGTACGAATTTAACCGTTCCAACACAATCAATCCGAGAACTAATTGTAAATTTTTTTATTCCAACACAAAAGTGGATGGTTTGGATATTTGCTGACAGTCAAATCGGTTTGAGGTTTATTAGGAAACCACTAGTCAGACACATGGGCAGATAGAATCTAACCGCTAACAGAAGTCAACTTTTGGTAATAATAATAATAATAAATAATAAAATTTATTCATTCTTACTGCCAATAAATACAATTGGATAGAATAAGTCAAAAAAGGTCAACATAGTTAATAACCAGATATGCTAAAAGTATAAAAACACAATATAAATATGATACAAAAACAACAACAAAGTAAAATCAAAGCGTATAATATTCATTTAGGGAATAAAAGCTATGACTACATAAAAAATCTCTCAGAGATGCCTTGAACGTCCTTAAGGAGATAATATTTCTAAGTTTAATAAGTAATTTATTAAACAATTGACTAGCAGCACAGATCGGCGACTTGGTGTAAAAACTCAAATTATATTTATCGATGTAAATATTGTTCCTATCGCGAGTTAGGTGCGTATGTTTATTGGCATGAAGATGAAGTGTGTCCTTAATGGACTGTATATAAGCAAGTAATTTGTATAAGTATGTGGAACATACTGTCAAAATTTTTTTATTTTTAAAGACTGTTCTACATGATTCCAAGGGTTTAATATTAAAAATAGTTCTTATAATTCTTTTTTGTAGAACAAAAATTCGCTCTACAGACGAACATTGACCCCAAACAATAATATTATAGGCCATCTTTGAGTAAAATAGTGCATAATAAACATTTACAAGCGAAAGCGGGTCTAGGCTATTTTATAACATACGAGTCAATATGAGATGCCCAGTTTAAGTTCACCAGCTGAGTGCCTAAAAATTTAATTTCACTCTGAATCACCAATTTATGATTATTAATAGTTAAATTGACAATTGATTTTTTCTGAGCAGTATTAAAGAACGTGCATACTGTTTTATCATAATTGACAATAAGACGGTTTCTATTATACCATGTACTAAACTCATCAATGGCCAAATTGGCCTTATGTATCAGCTCGTTCATGGATTTACTCCACACTATAATGGATGTGTCATCCGCGTACATAAACATAAACCTGACCACAACTAATATGTTCCGGCAGATCATTCACATACAGCAAAAAAATAAGTGAACCCAGTACACTACCCTGTGGAGTGCCGATGGTAAGCTTTTGTTCATCTGAATACACACGACTGACCTTAACTCGCAGGGTTCGTCCAGATAGAAAAGAAGTTATCCAACTGTTGATAGCCCCACGTCTACCAAGTTTTTCCAATTTAACACCAACAGAAGGAATATGTATGCTGTCAAAAGCAGAGGAAAGATCAAAGAATATTCCCATAACATACTCTTTGTTATCAATTTTGTTATTTATCAGTTGGATTAGTGCAGTTGCAGCAGTCTCTGTGGAAAAACTCCTTCTGAAACCATGATTGAGTCTGCGATAGTATGTCATATTTTG
The DNA here is from genome assembly GCA_037114965.1 of Monochamus alternatus. Lineage (NCBI taxonomy): Eukaryota > Metazoa > Arthropoda > Insecta > Coleoptera > Cerambycidae > Monochamus > Monochamus alternatus. The sequence continues at coordinate 1,997,193 of CM073426.1, read as the reverse complement.
ATAGGAAATTAGAAATCTTACAAACCACTATTTGTTCAATTATCTTGGAGAACACACTTAATAAAGAAATTGGTCTAAAATTTTTTATGTCATCCGATGCACCCTTTTTGAAAATTGGCAACACAAGTGCCGTCTTCAATTGCTGCGGAAACACCCCCAGCTCAATAGACCTGTTAACAATTACAGCAATACATTCAGCAAACAACAGTACACAATTTTTAATTAGAAAGAGAGGTGTTTCGTCTAATCCAGTAGAATTTTTATTAGCCATTTTGAGTATGGTGGATATAACTTCATTAGTAGTAACTTTCTCAAAAAACATGGTCTTGATATGCCGTGGTGAACTAGTGCATTCATTGGATAATACTGAGAAATGTGCATTAAGTTTGCTGAAAATATTGCTTGCAAAATAGTCAGCAAAAATATTCGAGACTATTTCGGGTTTATCAAGTATACGGTTATTAATGTTTAAAACAAGGTCCCTTTGTTCCTTTATTGATCTGTTTAAATTTTTATTAACTATATTCCATAGTGATTTAGTTTTATTATCAGACTGGTCAATTATGTTTTTATGGTATAATTTTTTTTCACGGATAATGTTTTGCTGATATAGCTTTTTCCGAGTTTTGTACTGCCTATGTATATTTTCATCTAAGGAAATCTTTCTTAACCTATTGAGTATTTTTAAATCATTCGACTCGGTAGGCTAGGTAATGAACGTAACTAAAGTTTTATGTAAGAATGCTATTTGAGAAAGTTATTATAGTTGCACAAGTAATTTGCAGTTTTTTAAGTACGCAATTCTGTAGTTCTTCAAAATAAGTGACTCTAGTGAAGAGGAGCAAGTTAGCAATTACAGCAGTACCTCGAATTCTAGTGATGATGAGATTTATCACTTCCTTATACGTGAGTGACCGAAAAATGAAAATTACTTCAAACAAGCTATACCCCTAACGGTTATTACTTGAACTAAACATGTCGTTCCAACAAAGGAATTAGAAACTGATTTCAAACTAGTACATGAATTGCACTTGCGCATTAAAACAGTGCTGTAAACTATCAGTCATTGCTATGTAGAAACAAACCTAATAGTTACATGTATTTTCGGAGTATTGTTCCTGTTGTGTACTGCTTGTTTGATTGAGTGCAAAAAAATGTTAGGTATCGCATAGTTTCAGAATGCACAAATATAAGTACAAATGCATCGAAAACATTATTTATTTGTTTGCCAATGGACCAAAAGCAAAGCGGAGCATGGTAACGTGCAATTCGGAGATCTTATTTTGTATTCGACAAGGGTACGAGATTTTATTTTTAAATTTAGGTTAAAGAGGCCATAGAAAATTATCTTTAGATATTTAAAACCCATAAAATGTGGGAAAATATAATGAGAAACGTTTTGTATTACACAGTTAGAATGTATTGAACAGTTCTATTGCTTCGTAAAGTTTACCAATGATTAATAATAGGTTTGTTCCGTCAAATTTCTTTATATAGCTTTTATGCATTATACTCTTATTACGCCCTTAAAATTTCATATGATTTACTTTGTGCGTTTTGAAGATATAAAATATTGATGTTTGTCTCAAAGACGGTGCTCCCGTTTGTGACGTCACTACACGCAAAGAATACGAGATCAGAATAAAATGTGCTATGTTGTTTTGTTACTGTGTTACTGTCAATTAAAGTTAAATTTAGTAAGCTGATTCTGACAATACGCCAGAAGTTGATATGTCCATGATTATGGACTACTTTAATAAAGGAAAAGGCAATATATTACAGAAATGATAAAGTACAAAGTTATTAACATATTAAATATTTTTTCTATTTCATGTCATTCCATGCATTATTTCTTCTCGTGTCCATCCGTTTAGGTTAGGATTTATAAAATGAAGTGATAGATAACCAAATTAAATTTTATTTAGTTACTATTGTTTAAATATATTATTTCTATTACTCTATATTTTACTTACAATTGATTAATTACGCAAGAAGTAATGGTATAAAATGACAAACTTAAAACTGATCCCTTTCCCAAAATACAAAAATTATACTGCTTATTTGTTGGATGAAAATCTCGATCGTTGATTAATTTATATTCATAGGGGATATGAAAAATTTTAAAAACAAAATGAATTATTTTATTTTTTAACTGGATTTACAGTTATCTCTAAAATATTTAATTTATCAAAATAAGAAGCCTGCTACATGACGTCTAGGGAGACCAACAACCATAATAGAACAACAGAAACAGAAGAACAGAAATCATTTTGTGAGGGGGCCCAGGGATTTCGAAACCTTGTAACGTTCATTTTTACATGGAATGTTCCCCTGTATAATAATCTGCAGTGTAAAATATTTTTTTATGATAATTACTGTAAATTATAGATATTGTTTGAGAATTATATTTAAAGATATTTATTAGATCACCGTAAGCAGCAGGCATTTTGTCTCTATCAGCGACTATATCAGTTCAGAAACATAGGTTAAGAATAAATAATTAATATCAGATCTTATTGGTTCATTCATTATCTATTTGTTTATTTACAATCAGTTCAGTACGGATCACATAAATATGTAAATTCTAAGGTTGGTAATAACGATTTCATTTTAAGTTGGCACGATAGGTACACCTGTTGAAAAGAACGAATATGCTAAGCCTTTGCTCTGCCAGCTGGCACGCGGGTCGGCATGATTTCCTAACTTCTATAGCGCGACTCGAGAACTTCAAAACCACGAGGTAAAACTAAACATGTAATCACATTTTATATGGGTCATCCATCTAAAATAATATATTTTCTTGATTATTTAATTTATAAAATAATAATTCAGATTTCAAGCATATTTTTGGGAATTTTTAATTAAAATAAATAATTTCATGCGTTATAGGTTACAGGGTGGAAAAAAAAACATTCACGTTTTAAATTTCGTTAATAGAGTCATATTTTAAAGTTGTTTATGTTCATAGTTAATTGCCAATTTAAGGAAATCGAGTTAATACCAAGGAGGGGAGGTTTATCCAACAAGTGTGAGATAAATTGTAAGTAGTTTTAATCCTGGGCATACATATTGAGAATCATTACGTTTTTATCATTACAATATTATTATTTTTTTTAAGCCTTAGAGCCATATGTAAAACCACTAGTAATTAACTATTTAATTTTATTATTTAAACAGTGTAAAGAACAAAACAGTGTTTTTTTTCTGAAAATATTAGATACTTGTTAGAATTAATACTTAAAATTTGTTATGTTGTATATTATGTCCGAGTGGTAGTTATTTTTTTGGCCAACCACAATTTGATAACTGATACATTATTTTAACGGTTGGTGGCGATCAACAATTCACATCTAAATAAAATTTATAAAAATTATTCATACATTCCGAACCACGACCTAGCTCCCACTATATAAAATCTGCGACCGGGCCAGTGAAATCTCAAAAAGAGGTGACAACCTAAGACTAAAAATGTGCAAATTAATTCTGTTAACGGCAGCGACCAGTTACCTAGATCATAGCACAACCCAAAAAATCACAATAGATTAAATAAGCAGCACCGGCCGTAGAAACTTCAAAACCACTATTCCAAATGAACTTGCCAAAATTTCACGAAATAATTCATAAATAACGATTTCTTCTATGTTAATAATCAAGACTTAAAAATATGTAATACATATTCTCTCACATTTCATGGGTTTTGAACAAAAATGATATTCAATGACCTTTTCAATCACACTAAACAAAGTAATCCTTGTAACAAAATCTCGTGCCTTTGACGGATACAAAATCAGATCCCTGTATTACACGTTAATATGCTCTTCTTTGCTTTTGGTCCATAGGCAAAAAATAAATAATTTATACGACGCATTTGTACTTATATTTGTGCATGCATGCATACTGAATCAAACAAGCAGTAAGCAACAGAAGCAATACTCCGAAAATGCATGTAACTAACATTGAGTCGAAGTGATGCGTGAAGTGACGTAGTTTCTGGCCACGCCTCATTATCGCGCGCTGGATATTTGTAATTAATTTTAAGGTACTAAACGTTCGAATAAAATGCTAGTATTTTGTAGATTCATTATTTTTCAGTTATACTTTTGATTTATGCTGGTCGGCGCATTAGCCCGCAAAGTAGTTTTTTTCTGGAATTCCGTGTTTGCAGTAAGAAATGTATTGGTCTAAGACTTGATAACAAATTACCATTTAAGCTAGCGGATTTGTCCAGCTCATATAATATGATGTCATAACTGTACGTCGTTGAATTGTACTCCCCAAACTTGATGTGTCTCTTGATTTTTATATCTTGATGTGGTGGGGCGTAATTGCCTCTCCCATCACATTCGGCACCATCTGCTTCGTACGTTTGACCAAGTCTTATTCTGAAATTAACTAGTTTAGCGTACTTTCGAAGTAAATTAAATATACCCCCAAATTTAGAAACCGATATTAAGAAGACGAGGAAGAGAAAAAAATTTAAATTTGGACCATATACTGCCGCACTATTACCTACTCTATTGTGTGCTAAAATTTCATTTAGTTTCGTTCCATTTTTTAGTTTTTAAAATTAAATACCTCTCACTTTAACTCGTCGTATGGAGGCCGTTTGTCTCAAAAACTCTTCTTTTTTTATTTTTAAGCAAAAGAGAAGGGAACGTTATCTCCGTAAAAATTGCGTTCTTAAAAAAAAAAGGAAAAAAAACTAACAGGCAGTAAATAACTGTAAACAACAATCTGAAAAAATGTGTTGAAAAATTTTCCATCGGATTGCTCCCTTCATGAAATTATTAATTTGTATTTTTAACTACCGCCTGGTTTTGATTTAGAAACAGTACCAGTTCTATTCTTCTCATTTGTAACTCTTTTAACACTGCTTTCACTAATGTTTAAACCTTCTTCAGTACGTTTCGGCACTTGCCGCAGATGAATTTCACATAAACCATTTATTAACCATTAACTATTTAATTCATCTTTTACTTGTAACAATTCGTTTAAAATCTTTTGACATATACTTCGACATTTTGTTTTTTTTTTCTGTGCGTTGTAACTAGATTTGCACGTGATCGAAACGTATTACATTTTTTCCTTTTATACTTACCACAGTGTTACAATCGGTCAAATCTTTCACAAAGTATTGTTTATTTTGCGATAATAACAATTTTAATAAATAACAACTTTACATGTTTTCTGAGGATTATCCAAGATTATTTTGCAGTATAAGAATACAAAATTCCTAATATTTTCGAAGTTTTATCAGGTATCCAATAAAAATGAGATAAATCAAAAAATTATTGTACAAATAAAATATTTAAGCCGCCACTGCTTGCTACAATAATGACCGATCTCGCTGAACGTCTTCCACATGCCGCGCACCTGGGATAACTAATAAATGTAAGATAAATAAAACAGTACAGCCCTGATAATTGTAAAAGAAAAACTTTAGAAACAAATGACCTCCACAGTACTAAAAGATAATACACAGAACGTCAAAAGTCTTGGACTCCCTGTATATAAAATGATTCGATTAAACCTAGTCTTTTTTAATGTGGTAAAAAATACATATACTTAGGGAACAAAAAGACAATAAAAAAATTGCAGACCATGAACCTTTACTTTATTGCCAATGTTTTTACAAATCTGGTCAGTTTGGCAGTGTATTCAGCCAAGTGTTTCTTTGAATTTTTTGTACATTATAATGCCAGGACGTGAAATTTCTGCGTTTACCCGAGCAAGAATGACTGCTTTACATGATGTTTGACATTTTAATCATCAGATCTCGAACATGTTGGGCATTCCTAGATCATCTGTTTACGAATAGTACACAGATATGAAGAATTGGATACAGTGGAAAGAAAACAGACCACGTAGTGGGCGTCCTCGAGTATATAATGCAAGAGAGGATCGTTATTTGATCCAATATTCAGCTTCAGCTCTCAGGCTCACTTTCAAGACACGTTTCGCTGTGTTATATCGACACCTACTATTCGAAGATGACTCCACAACGCAAATTTACGTGCTAGAAGACCATTACGGGTCCCCATTCTACTTCCAAGGCATCGTGCTGCGCATCTCCAGTGGGTGCTAGATCATAGGAGTTGGCTTTTATGCCAGTGGCGGTGGGTATTATTTACAGACGAAGTCAGAATTGGGCTAGTTACTGATGACAATCGACAAAGAGTCTGGAGGGAACCAGGTCGTCAACAGCAACTTCATTTTCCCTGTGAAGTTGCTCCGTATGAAGGGAGTATCGTAATGTTTTGGGATGGAATCATGTTGAACCACTGCACCCCATTAATTCGGATACCACAGAATATGACCAGTCAAATTTACATCGAACAAGTTATTACGAACATTCTCTACCCCCTACGTAATGAATTAGGTGAAAATTTTGTGTTTATGGACGACAACGCTTGACAGCGCAAGAAGGATTCAAGAGACCCTCGAAGCAGTACATATCAATAGATTAAATTGGCCAGCCAAGTCTCCTGACATGAATCCTATTGAAAACATATGGGATTTCGCTGCTAGAGCCATTCATAATCATATTCCTCCACCTCAGATTGCAGATGATTCGTGGCGGCATAAGAGGAATGGACAAATATTTCGCAAGAGATCGTTAACCGCTTGTTATCTCAATGCACAGACGTGTCAATATGATATTGGAACGTGGTGGAGGTCATACCGACTATTAGTCAAGTAGAGAACTTGCTTTGTTACCTCTTTTTGATTTAATCAATTTTGTCAAAAATGCCACACATTTGCTGGTTTTTAATTTTCTAAGTTCTCAATTTATCGAACATGTTTCTTTCACATAAAAAAGATTCAGGCAAGAATATCCTTTTATAAATGTATTTGTTTTTCTGACAAAAGATATCTTTAACAAGAATGAGAGGAGGCCCAAGACTTTTGACGTGTGTGTAATTCAACTTATCGTCAGCAAAAATTTGTATTTGCTTTATCAATGAACAAAAAATTACGAAGTTAATGTGACAGGTATCAAAGGACCCCGCACTTTTTATATGGAACAGTGGTCGTAAGGTCTAATTTTTGGTGGAAAAGGTACTTCTCAACATCCTGAACAAAAAGCTAATGGGCACAAAAAAATCTACCGTCAGTATTTTGCGCCACGGCGCATACAAGGTCGTCACTTGGATTTTCAGAAGCCGAGTTATTTTTATCAAAAAAGAACGTGTTCAGTTACCGATTATGGAGTGAAAAAGTACTATATATACTCTCTTCTGTGTTCAAAACTAGATTAAAAAATGAGGATTAGATTGCGTCTGGACGCAAATACCAATAATCACGTTGAAATCGAAGTAGTCGAGATGGAATAGTTTGTGGAGCATCAGTGGAGTATAGAGTTGTTAGCGAAGAACCACTATAAAAAAGCTAATGCGCCTCATTCGGAACCTCATTAGGTGGTGTGGAAGACCGGAATCCTCGTTTTTAAATCTCGTTTAGAACACAGAAAAGGCTGATATATATATACCTTTTCACTCCAACACACCTCCACGCATGCATGTCTCTATAATCGGTCAATGAACACGCTCTTTTTTGATAAAAATAACCCGACTCTTGAAAACCCAAGTCCATTAGTTTTTTTGTTCAGGATGTTGAGAACTACCTTCTCCACCAAAAATTAGACCTCACGACTGAAACCAGTTTTCCATATAAAAAGTGCGGGGTTCTTTGTAAGCTGAAAACCATGATTTTTTCAACATTTTCATTAACAACTAAACAATGGGACAGAAAATTTAGAACATAATAGTGAGACTATATATGTTCCAAATTTTTGCGCCCCTACGTTTTCTTAATACCGTTTTCCAAACTCAAGGGTCTATTTCATTTATTTCGATAGTAGTAGACAGATATCTTAATTTCACTCACATATTCATCCCTAGTTCGCAATGAGCAGCTGAAATTACGTAATCTTTGCTAATGAGGGATCCCCCACAACCGAAATATATGTTGCCATTTCTATATTTTATCCCTAATCGTGCCATCCAAGGAAATTGTCCAAGTATAGCTTTGTCACCATTGATAATCCTTGCTTTCTTATTCTGTTTGGTATTATCAAATCTTGTTTTACCGCAATCTTTTGGAAGACTTTCCCAGATAGTGTTGCCAATGGATGCTTGTCCTTAAACGATTATAAATAGAAAAGGTTTTCATGAAGTGTCATGTAGTATTTTAATATTTGTTTACCTTACCATATGTAATGATAAACAGTAAAGATGCAGCTGCCAGGTAATACATTTTCAATTTAATCATTTACGGATACGATGCTTTGTTGTTAATAAAATGGAGAAAAAGCGATTACAAATAATACATTTGATAAAATTTATTTACGAGCTGCAACTAATTTTCCAGATTTATGAACCATGTAAAAGTGAAACAGCAAATTTTTGTTTTTATGTTTAACGTGAAATTGCAATAAAGGACATTGCGATATTTTTATTATTCACCTTTATTGATGCCTGGTATGATCTGTCTTATATGTATTATATCAAAATTTGGCAGTGATATGTATAGTCGTACTGAAAGCTGATTATTTATAAACAAAGCTAAATTACTTTTTAGTATAATGTTACATAGCTGCCAGAAACAGGGTTAAAATGCACATTTCTAGCATTAGCGGGGATTGTTTTGCCTGCCTTGGTTGTTCTCGGGCTAGGCTCTGTGGGAACAGACCCGCTGTCAGTGTCTCTGGGCCCGTCCATATATTGATTTCGTATTGTAGGTATTACGACTGCTACGGTCGGAACCGTTCCTCGGATAATGGTGGTCCTCCGAGACGTTCCATAGCCGCCGCTGTAACAGGTCGCATCCCATGCTTCCTTTTCACTATCGGCATCTTCAGTGGTGACTCTGCAAAAGCTTCACCTCGAGTCTCAGTCTCAGGAACGGTTCTGGCCGTAGCAATCGTTACACCAACAATAGGAACCAAAATTAATATATGGACGGGCCCAGAGACACCGATAGCAGGTTTGTCCCCACAGCGCCTAGCCCGAGAACAACTAGGGCAGGTAAAAGAATCCCGGCTAATACTAGTGATGTGCATTTTAACTCTGTTTCTAGCAGCCACCAGTTACCGAGGTCACGGCACAACAACCCGGAAAATCTCAATTTAAATCTAACTTTAGTGATATTGACATTATTGGTTGTAAATGTCATCTTATTGCAACAGTATTTTTAATTTTTGTTATTTATATTCCATCTAATACATATGTATCTGTGTACAATTCATTTCTTGATAAACTTGAGCTGGATTTTATCTTGGGCGATTTTAATATACCGCATTTATATGACAACGTTCAGGATCCTAAAGCTTCATTAATAAGAAACTTTATTTAATTTTTAAATTTTGCACAATTCAACAATGTCACTAATGATAATGATAGGATTTTGGATTTAGTATTATCTAGTCATAATTGTAAAGTATTTCATGAAGATTTCCCTCCTTTTGCTTCTAATTCTGTTGATAAACGTTATAATTTCAGTAAGGCTAATTTTCCAGCTTCGTACAACTGTCGGCTGTTGACTGACTGGTCTGGTCTGGAAACCTGTGTTGATGTCGATTCAGCATGTGATGCTTTCTACCAAAAAATCTATTGTATATTTGATTCGTTCGTACCTCTTTATCCCAATAATAGAAGAAAATCTAGTTATCCAAAATGGTATACTACTGAAATTATTCGTAATTTGAAACTAAAGCAATCTAGTCATCACTAACCCTCAGTTGATAGTAGACAGTTTTAGACGACTCTTCGAAAGTGTTTTTCTTAAATAAGATCTAATTGCCAATAACGACAGTATCATTAATATTTCTTGTTTGAGCATTAAATCTCTGTCTGAAGAGGACTAATATTGACATTAAAACCTTTAAAGAGCAAACCGACTTGTGGCTCAGACCTCGTGCCTAGCTACCTGGTAAGAGATTATGCTCATGTGCTGTGTTATCCACTGTGTATTTTATTGAATCTATCTCTGAAGAGTTCTAGGTTCCCTTCTTTGTGGAAGAGGGCTAGTGTGTGCCCAATCTTGAAGTCGGGGGATCCTTCTGATGTAGCAAATTTTCATCCTATTACCATATTAAACAATTTTGTCAAGGTTTTTGAGATTTCAGTATACAACCGCATCTACTTTTCTGCAAAGAATTTACTTTCAATAAAGCAACATGGTTTTATATCTCACAGATCCACCACCTCTACGCAACGTATTGAATATATTGTCAAGGGGGCATCAAAAGCATTAAGATTTATTATAGCAAATTATTCAGAAACCCGAATACATTAAAATTATTATATTATGCTTTTGTTCGATCCAAGCTGGAATACTGTTCTTTAGTTTGGAATCCTTACACATGTTATATCAATAATATTGAATATGTCCAGAGAAAATTTCTTAAATATCTTTCATTTTAGTCTGATGATGTTTATCCGGTACAAGGTTTTGACAGCAACCTATTAATATCTCGGTTTAACCTTCATTCTTTAAAGAAAAGAAGGTTTATATACTCAGATTTATCTTCTCTTGCAGTATTCAATTGACTCTCCATATATTTTATCCCAACTTAATTTTTTGGTGCCACATCCTTCGGTTAGATCTCCTATGACGTTTTACTGCCAATCTGCTAAAATTAATCTCATGTTAAAGTCTCCTGTATGCAATATGACATCCAATTTTAGTTTATTATGTTATACAGGGTTAACTATGACTATGTACACAAATTTTAACCACGTGCTCATGGAGCCCTAAGAGACAATAAAAAAGTTATTCCAGAATTTTAGCTCGATATTTAAAAAATGGGGCAAAACCCTTTTTTCGTACGAAAAGTCGGCGCCTATGATGAGTATAGACTGAGATGGCTAACTACATTTTCACTCACTACCGATAAAAACACTTCCCGTAGGTACAGTTGTTAGATACAATGCCTGTATTATAACAAAATCGAAGAAAGGGGTGGTAGGTAGGTTCTAATAGATAACAGAAAACGTTTAACACCCGCGGCAGTCTTGTTCCATAACCTAGAAAAACAAACCGGCGAACTATATTGTTGGAAAATATCTGTACCCGACGCGTATTCCTTTATTTATTAACTATAAAACGTTTTAAATTAAAATAAGGCACTAAAAACTGAAGAAGAACACAAAACTACAACGTAAACACAGGAATTAAATTTTGGCCGACTGTTGCATGACGGTAGCTTGCTGGTTGCATACTCTGATTCTCGCATTGGCGGAGTTGAATAAGGATTTAATATAATATCGAAAAAAATTTTTTTTTTCGCTTTATAAATAATTTTGGAAATTTTTTGAAAGGAAATTCTGTTAATTCTTATTTTTTTCTATCCCCTCTTAAAATATTTGTACTTAGTCATAGTTAACCCTGTATATGTGATATTAATAATATCAGTTTAAACCAGCTGTTAAAGATTGCCCATGACGTGCAGTTATAATTTTTTTCTCATACCTAATTACTTATTTATTTATAATATTTTTGACAACTACTGGTTGTGTTTTTTTATTGGTAGATCAGTACTTTTTATATTTTTTACTTATCTTACCTATACATTTATTTTTTTGTGTTAGATTAGTTTGGTTGTTTTAACTTTAATTTAGGAACTGTATTTCATAATTTCTATTATGGTCCTATAATTGGGATTTTATAAATTTCTCTTGTAATAGACTAGCATCAGTGGCGTTCGTACCGTCAAATACTCATTTTTTGCAAAACAATTTGTACGCCACTGATTTTTGGACAAATTGGTATGGCTTTCTATGTATTTCTTGATGCATGAAGGATTTATTTCTTCACCATGTTATTCAGAACCATTTGGGTTATATGGATAAAAGGTAACACATGTTGCTAATATATGTCTATTTTACATTTTCTGCATACTTGTTATAACTTTCTAGATTAATTTTTAGATTTCATTTTACGGCGAATTTGTGATATGATCCATTGCACATGTGAGGAAACATCGGTATATATTGTAGGTGTAAGGTCGCCTCTTCTGCATAATTGAAGATCATGTGACGCAAGTCCAATTAGGAATGTTCGTCTTTCATTATTTTCTGTTTTCATTGTTAGCATTAGTGGACCACCAGAATCTGCTACACAAGGCATTTCAACTGAAAAAAAAATAACGGTTTAAATCAGTAAATTATATGTGTTATAATGGCCTTAACATAGTTCTTTTTTATATTTTTGAAAACCATATAAATCATTTTTTTTAAGTGATTTAAACATCTCACAGTTACAATGTAATATAAGTGTTGCCAGCTGCCACTGTATATTTGTTTTCTTCAATTCAACAAATTCAATTAAGTAAAAACAATATAGTTTAGGAATTAAGAGGAAAGTGTTGTGAGTTCAGAATAAAGCACTTTTGTTAGATATAAACTGTCAACACGACAAGTTTTTTAGACTGAGATCTTGAAGAATTGAAGTTGGTAGTAATTCATAAAGAAACACTTTTTTGACATATGTGCGAAACCGCTCAATAATTAACCCAAGCAGTACAAACCACACCGAATTTAACTAACGACTAGTTTTATACCAAAATTATACAAATTATGACTAGAAAATTGGTATGGCATTACGTCTATGGTCGAATTTTAAGTAATTTTGGTAGGAACCGCTTACGTTACTATTGCCGACGTCACGACGACGTCGGCGATGTCGGCGCCGGTATTTCGATCTGTTCCATGCTTTAAATAACAATAAATGAATAAGAAAGCAGGTCGGATAAGCCGACGTCGGTGTTTTTAACTGTCTCTAACCAATGATATATGTCAGTTAATGTCATTCACACCGACGTCGCTACTCCAAATTATTTAATACTAATTGTAATGTCGGATGAGGTAGGTACAGCGACGTCGGTGTTTATACCATATTTTGACCTATACACCAACCACACGTATTTGAAACATTTTGACGCTTGACATGATGTTATCTATATTGTTAGTGAAGTAATGAAAACTGTCAAGTATTAAAAAATCTGATAATGAATAATTCAAGTAAGTCGAGACCATTATCCGAGGACGGTTCTGACCGTAGCAGCCGTATTATTAACAATAGGGGTCGAAAGCAATATATAGGCGAACCCAGATCACGATAGCGGTCTATCCCCACAAAGCCTAGCCTGAGAATAGCCGAGGTCACAGTTACCGGAAAATCACTATATATTAAATATTTTAAATACATCAGTCATTTTATTGTCAATAACACGAAACTATTTATTTATTTAGAGTACACCACCTGACAGTCAGTACTAATTACTGGGTGGGAAAAAAGCTAATAATGTTACACAGGTAATATATAAAAACATAATCAAAAAATATATCCACAAAATTCTGCATCCGAAAAAGAGTATTCAACTATAACTGCACTAACACAACCTTAAATTTAACTGCACGAACACGCCTGAAAACAATGGAAAGTTAGGTTAGTCGTAAGAGTTGTATGTTTATACCTCTTTTGATCTACAGGCAACAAGTATAAATGAACTTTTCTAATACGACTAAGTTAGATACGTATACATTTATACCTACTGTACAGTAAGTATGTTGGAAGTGTACGTTTGTTTACCATTATTATATCTTGTTTTTGAAGGTACATAATTAGTACAACTTGGTGAAGCAATTTTGACTTCTTCAGTTAGTATATAGAAATGGGAGTTTGTTATACCATTTGTGAGGACTGGTATATAATTAAGGTAAATAAATAAACTTAATATGACCTGGTGACTGGAGTAATTATATTCGTTTACACCAATAATAACTTCATCATAGAGATATAAAAATAGTATTCATTTAATGACGCTTTAACTTTAATGATGTATTTTGTCCAATATAATCAATAACATTGCATGTGTTTATAATAATATAATAATTTCAGTGTTTGAAGGTCTCGAAACTTCTATCCTTACAATTATATTTTATTAATATACTGAATCGTATACGAGTAGATGCATACCTTCTATTAAAATGAGCTGCATTATTATTAGCTGCAAAATTAGTATAAACGAAAAAAAAAATAGTACTTGTCTGATTTATATAGAAAAATTTGTACGTAAATTATAGAAAATGTTATGTTAGGTAATATTTGTCGTATCTAATGGAAGTAGGTACAAATATTTACACCTAACGCTACTTACTTAAATTACCGTATACTAAAGGTCACTTTGGATAACATTAGCCTTACCTAAAATTTGGTCAAAATGGTTATAATAATTTGAATATAAGAGCGACTTTATTAGTCAACAGGGTGACGTCAGGTCGACTGGAGTTTGTGTGACCATTTTCGTATAAAAACTGGTCGGTAGGCCGTGGCGCGGACGTGGGCTACCGACTTCAGGTTAATTGTAGACGTCGGCTGGAAGTCAACCCGACCAGTCTGTGCTGCTTGGGAAAATAAATCCGTTCACGATCAGTGACACCTCACTGGCTTATTTAGGGGATTGGAGCATTCTCACCTACTGGACCAATCTAAGTACTTCATCAAACAACAATTGCAACTTCCAATGGTGTAGATAATGTAGTTGAGGCAACATAACACTTCAACCAAACCTCAAAATGTTGACTTCATTTGACTTACCCCCTTCCGGATATCCTACACAGAGTTCATTCTCTTCTAAGTTGCGTACGTAATTCTCATTACATTCTTTGCGGTCTAATATAGGAGAATAGATAAACTGTAGATCCCTTTCCGTTCTGAATTTGCTGCCATCTACCACACCCCATCCTGAATACGTCACACCCCATCCTGCAGAAAAAGCATGCTGCTCCTTAAGCCTGTCTAGTGATAACTTCTTTTCCGGCAGACAGATTGGATGCACATAATCTGCAAATAATATTCACATAACTGCTGTGCTTTTTAAGGTGACTTCACATAGAATGCTTACCATTTAGTTTTGCAGGAGTCTTCAGTAACAGTAAGCTCATATCATTTACGTTTGACATCCGACAATGATTGGAAAATATGTGATCATCTATGGAGATGTCTTGATACGGTGGGGCGCAGTCATTCATGCTGCAATCCTTCTCATTGTCTAGGTTGTTCTCCCCCAACCTGACGCTAAAATCGAAAAATATATTAAGTCGCATTTCGGTAAAAATGAAAAAAATTCGAATTTATGAACGTGGCCGAAGTGATAGGGGTGCAACTTGTCCGTTTTAAAAATGACGTGGCATTTACGCGATTCAACAGGATCATTACCAAAAACGCTTTTCCTTAAATGAACGATGAATTGAATGAGAAGGGTCGGTACCATGGCCGGCACGATTTCCTGATTTAAACCCTCTGGACTTTTCTGTGGGGATATTTAAAAAATGAAGTGTATCGCCACGAAGTGGACACTAGTGGTGATTTACACGAACGTATCATAACTGCTGTCAATAACTTACGACTTCAAAATGTATTTGTAAAAGGCCCCTGTACATACCAATTATTATATTTTTAAATAATGAAAAAGGAAATTTATTTATTATGAGGCGCCTCCTATAAAATTACTCAAAACTGCTATATTTAAACGTGGCACTCCCAAAAACCCATCGACATCAAAGTTGAAATAGATTGGACAGTTATTGGTGTAACTGTAAAAGTTTTTATAAAAAATGACTTGTAGCCAACACCATAACCAATCTAGGTACTTCTATCATTGGTAATATTATCTGATTTGTCTCTTTCATAGGTAAAAGCTATGCTTTGCTATGCTTTATCGCATTTGTTTTTAAACAGTAAACTCATTGGTTTGTACTACTCGACAAATCCAATAAGTCCATAGAAAAAGTTCAAGTACGCTTAAACTTGCAGATCGCGCAACGTCCACCATTTTAAAGAATGAGGCGACAAATTTAAATACATGCAAATTGTAACTTACATGTTGCTCTGCGTACCGCAGTGAGCCGCAGTAATCACATAACTGGGATGAATCAGAGATCCAGAACAGTAAAAGAATTTTGTTTTTTTCTCAGATACCCCCACTCTAGCTATCCAAGGAAATTCACCTACTAGGGCAGTGGTGACTTCGCAGGTGTGTAACTTTACGTCTTTATATTTTGGTTGGCCACAGTCCTTACTTAGATCGTCATAAGAAAATCCATTGAGACCTAAATGTTGTATCAAAACATATGTTTCAGTGTTTTTTTAATTTCTTGGCTCAAGCTTAGTCTATGTCGTTCATGAAACAATTTGTACTATTTGTATACAAGAAAAATTATGTTCACAAGACTAATACGAAGAAATTGAGCTTTAATGTATCATATTATATCTTATAAATATACACATATTCTTACCATTTTCAGTAAAATATAATGATAATAAAACACAAGTTGCAAAGTATTTCATATTGTTTCAAGTGGTCATTGATTCTGATATAAAAATGAAAACAATTCTGAATTTATTTCGCACCCACTAATAGTAATTTAATTTTAATGTTAAGTGTACCGTGATGTGATAAAACACAACAAGTGATATACATACCTAGTTATTTAGTCTTAAACCTAAAAAGAAAAATAAAGTTCTTAAAATTCAGTTATGTTTTATGACAAGCATTTGTAATAGTCCTAATAATCGTTTATAGTTATTTATGTATCAAGGGGGTTATGAGGATGTTAATTATCAAGGGCAACCTATTGAAACTGGATTATTAATTCGCGCGAGATTATTAACTTCCAATAACTCACGTGATAGACAAAAATCAAATTTCGTTTTATTTCATATTAATGAAATATGAAAACCAGAATCCGTAAGAAATTTACAATTGTGGAAGAAAACGAGTTCTCTGCATTGGGTCTAGTGAGGAAGTATGTCTTTTGCGTATCGCGTAAAGCGATAATCTTCAGTCCATTGGGAAAATATATTTCGAAAAATGCCAAGCAAAATTGCTAGTTTTTTGGGTTTACCAGATCCAGATGCTTTCTTGGGACATTGCCTGCGTTACGTTGCTTCAAGACTGCGAATAATTAAAGCTATCTCTTAATAATTAAAATGTACCTATGTATGCTAAATCTTCACGAATTCTAGGATCATTAAATATCCGTTGAGCATATAAAATAGAAATAGCCTCACTTGAGTGCAGTCGCTGTAGATTTCTTTTCATGCCTCAAAATGAACGTAGTAATATGATGTTGCTTCTAACTGTAAGTCTAAATAAAAATAAAACACCTGAGCATCAATTCTCGAGTGCAGTGAAATAAATGCGTATGGGAATTCATATATATATATATGTGTAAGTACAATTTTATATTCCTTTAGCAAAAGCCATGTGAAATAATTCCCCAATTTTTTATGTGAAATAATTACAATGAGAATTCAGTCAAGAATACAGAATTGGATTTATTCATGAGAATTTACGTTACTCTCTGAGAAAATATATTCCCCTAAACTTGAGAAACGAACACCTGCAGGTAATTAAATAACATGTCTGTCAATTAACTGGCATGAATAAGATTAAATTCGTTTTAATATAAATTTCTTATGTGCACATAATAATGCTCTTGCAAGTGTGGGGCTGCTCTCAATATGTCGGTGAAGTTAATGGCATATTTACCGATAGGATTCTAACGATTTGACAGTAATTAAGACAAGCAAGTAAAAATTTGAGTGGGTTTATTGAAAAGAAAAGCTTACCCATTGATAATCATTGAAAATGAAATTTGAATATCTTAAGAAATAAATTACTCTCAAAAGCTTCATCTGCTTAATTTTTTTTGCACATGGTAACAACAAAGTTATTGTTTATGACACAGCGTAAAAAGAAAACTATAATTTGTGCATCCGAATCAGCTACAAGATGTTTCTGATGTATAAGAAACATACTTCCTATATCCAACAACCTTTGGAGCATTGCTATTTCCTTACAAAATTAAAAACCTAAAAAAATATCCTAAATCTCGCGTACTCTTGTACTTCTCCCGGCTATGACAGAGAGCAGATACTGATAAGAGCTAACAAGTTCAAAACCGGTATATGTCTGGTGACACCACTGACGATTAACCGTGGCTATTTGCATCAAATTTTTCTGGTGAGATTCAATACTGGTGGGACATTAGTCTCCAAAGTAATTGTTTCCTGAAAATTCCTCTGTCAAAAAACTGTCGTATCAGTTTAAGATAAGGATATCGTAAGGAAAAAAAATCATATATTTATTATATTCTCAAAAGCGAATACATTCTAATCATTCATTCCTAGATTTGGTATATTTAATGTCGTACTCAATTTCTTCTAATATCCAGCTCACGCGAGAGGAAACTTCGGCATATACTACAGGAGAAAGTAATCCCTTTTGGCACATTTGGAGATCGTGTGAAGCAATTCCAACTAGGTATTTTCGCTTCCAAGATCCTTCACCTGGTTGCATCAATGCCATCAGAGGTCCTCCAGAATCTACTACACAAGGAGATTCAACTGAAACAAAAAGAAGGATAATAAGTTCCAAAATTACAGCTGGATTTAGTAGGTACCTATTGAATTCAAAATTAATTTCGTTTTAGCAAACCAAATGACAAAATTAATCAAAGATAAATTCTCCTCCATTGCTTCACAGTAATTCGGTAGTCCTTTATTCTATGACTAAAGAAATCTAGTCAGTTGGAAGTGATGAGGGTCGTAGGTTGCTTGATAGAAGGCGGTAAAAGTTGAAACTTAAGAGTCTGATCAAGAAAAAATAATGAAATAAAATATTAATTTTGCGGCCAATCCTGATATAGAATTTATATTGTTAGGTTTTCTCTATCTCAGCGATGAAATATTTTTTATGTTTTTAACATAGTAAAGTCCATTCTTCACACCAACTGTGGAAACTACTGTGATATAGGTATATTGAAGGCGGCTACCCAAAGTCTCATTTGATTTCATTAATAGTTTCCTAACAACTGAATTTAAATTTTAAATAAAAAGAAGCAGTTTCATAAGCATAATATGCACCACAAAAAAGGAAAAGAGAGAGTATGAGAGAAAAATTCCCAACCATCAAATGTATCGTAAAGGTATCAGAAGGTATAGTAAAGAGTATCCCTGTTTAATCAACATATCTGCGGTTGAAATATTATGTGGTGTATTACTCAATATTATTTTACGCGTTTTACTGCACTTTGTGAAAGCAAGAGCAGAGAAAAATTTATTTTGGTTTGTATGGCCCATATTTAGTGAATTTTACATGCACTGCGTGTTAAAGTAATTATTTAAATTATCATAATTAAAAAAAGGTTTTCTAATTTCTTGGTTTTTGATGTTAAAACTATTAGGAAACTAGCTGAATTTGTGATATTTTTGTAGTTATATGCCACAATGATTCTCAACGTTGTGTCAAAATGGCTGTCGCTTATAAAAAAATGTAGTTGTAAAAACCAACGTTAAATGACAAGTAAGCTAAATGAGCGATTTCTATAAAGCACTGAAAATTATAATTCTATAAAAATTTTTATCATAACAGGGCTATATCGTACTAGTAAGTAATATATGAAGCCATTTAGAATCATAGATTTTTCATATTTCCAAAAAGTTCAATGAAATGGGTGAAACAGAAGTAGGAATTCTTTCAATTTCGAGATATAAGTCATAGTTTCCTCGTTTTGATTTCTTTCCTTTTTTTCTAAATGCGCCACTTCGTTTGAATTTTTTTCCACTCGCTTAAACCTGGCATGTTTATTCTTCTACAATGATTATGAAAGCAAAAGTAAGATGTAAAACTAGACTTCTACCGTTCGTTATGACAACAAACAAAACGGATGTTTTTTATATGGAAAAGTATAAATCCCAATTAGTTGATTTTACTTACCACCTTCTGGATATCCTGCACAAAGTTCGCTCTGCTCCAATTCGCGTTTGTAATTCCCACGACACTTTTCATGGATTAATACGGGAGACTCCATATACTTTAGGTTTTCTCCTACGTTCAATTTTTTGCCATCAACAACACCCCATCCTGCAGTTATGGTACGTTCTTTTTTAAGTACGTCTAACGGTATTTCGGATTTCGGAAGGCAGACTGGACGCACGAAATCTTAAAATAATATCAATAATAAAGATTCGAGTTATATTATTCAAGACATTTGAAACACGTGGTGTTAAATGGAGGTAACAACTAATGACGCTATCAATTATATTCTTTCCAGAAAAATACCCAAATTTTTGTCCTGTTAAAAAACTCTCTTTTTTTCTAATAAACTTTTATTAGAGAAACTTGTTTGCATTACTACTCATTTAAAAGTTACAAGCATGATCGTCCTAAAGAATCTCAAAAGATATACCACCTAAAATTCACATTAGCGATGGATATATTACAAATTTAAAGAAACACGGTGGCTGGAAATCTACCGATGTCAAACAAACAAAATTAAAATTGTCAAGACCATTCAAAAGTTATCACATGAAAACAATCTACATGAATTAAATAAATATAGCAAACATTTCACACAAATAAAATTCCTTTAATGTTAACAATTGATAAAATTTCAAAATATATATATATATATATATATATATATATATATATATATATATATATATATATATATATCTATATATATATTAATATAAAAAAGAGACGTACTAGCTATTACTGAAAAAATAGTGTACGCAAACGGAAAATGTTAAAACTCTCAGACTTCCAGTCTGTTCTATCGTCTAAATAAGAAATAAGTTACGTTTAGCAATATTGTAAGTTCGCCTCACCGTTAATAATTATGGTAATGTTAAAAACGGAAATCAGACACCTGACTGCTTTGACGCCTCGTATTTTTGCACTAATAAAATTGGGATTTTCATCAATAAAGTCGTGGCATTTTCACAGCATTACCTACATAGTATTTACACTATCTATGATATGCCGACGGTGTATCTAACCAAACTCAAGCTTGTCATGGGATAAGATGAATTTAACCACGTTTTAGGTACATTGGATTACTTTATACAATACGTACCGCTAATTTCGGCAGGATCCTTTAATGATAGTAAGCTTATATCGCTTGTGTTCGCTATGCGAGAGTGATTGGAATGATGACGTATGAGGATGTCTTGGTATGGTGGAGCGCAGACACCAAGATAGCAGTCTTTCTCACGGTCTAATATGTTTTCTCCCAGCCTGACGCTGAAAAATAAAACTTAATCTAAAAATTCAGGTAAGTATATCCATGATATATAACAATACAGAGTGTCACATCACGAAAGGCAGTAATCGATATATGGGAAAGTATCTATATACAGGGAGAATCTGAAATTCACGTTACTTACCAACGTGGGTAAGACTTGCTTTTTATAAATATTTTTACGTTTCTACCACTATCGGTTATAGCGGAAGTTGATACCAACTTCCTTATTTTAAATAAGACACCTTATATGTTACTACATTTTTTAATTCTACGTTAAATTTGAAGTCAATTTTATATAAAATTATCTATACCTAGGTCAAGAATTCGCCTCCTCTCGCCTCTAAAGGGGGCTACCTGAAGATCTCATCTATTGTGGTTGAATTTTCGAGTTCCCGCATTTTCAAGAGTGAACTTAGATATTTATAGAGTGTTTTCATTAAACCAGGTTAGTAAATTTAGCTAGATTAATTTTTTTTTAAACAATTATTAAATAGAGCTTTGTGGAATTGTTCATTAGCATACTTAGATGTTTGGATCAGAGAGCATACATATGACTTCATGGATAGGAATTGTAGGAGATTTGATATATATTAGCTTAAAATACCTTTCTAATACTGTAAAAAATACCATTATTATAAAAGAAAAATGTTGCCCTTCAAATGACCTTGAGCACGCCCTCCAAAAATGACTCAATCGCGTATCCGAACGGGAAATTGTTCGCTCCTTCTGAATCCTCTAACAGAAATTGCAATTATCATCAAAAACATAAATTGACATTCAAATGACCATGAAAACGAGCTAACTTTGTCAAACATACAGGAGTGGTGGTCTAGTGTTTTGCACATGACATTTTTTTCCTATGTTATGTGCTATGTGTGAAAACTATCGACACCGATAATATCCATCCGTTCTATAGGAAACCGCGCTGATAGTCACTTACATGTTAGAGTCCATCCCGCAGTGCGCTGTAGTTATGACGTAACTAGGATGGATTAGTGATCCAGTGCAGTAAAAATTCTTTTTGTTTTTCTCAGACACTCCCACTCTAACTATCCACGGAAATTCCCCTACCAAGGCAGAGCTGACGCCATTGAACACTTCGTGATTGTATTTTGATCTACCACAATCCTTAGGCAGATCATCATAAGAAAATCCATTCACACCTAAAAGATGGCAGAAGGTGGTATTTTGGTAATTTTTTGGTTGATCTTCCAAGCTCATCTAAAGAATTTTGATAGAATACTATGCACATATAATAGCTATTTATCCTTTATGTAATCAGATATGAAAATCATGTTTCATAACGTATTACATACAAGACTTTCTCTAATTTTGACGAAAAATTGGAAATTCAAGTTTTTAATTTTGATCATTTACAAGTGTAATTTAAATAACAAATATCTAGTAAGTTAGTGTCAGTTTAAATCATTTGGCTTAACATTTAATAGACGCTGATCTATTCTGTGACGCTGATGAATGTGTGAATTACATTCAGATTCTGACGATATACGGAACGATATCGAAGAAGCGGCAAGAAATGCCGTATGTTCACTGATTCCTGAAAAATCCAAAACGGTATATGACTTGGCTTTTCAAAAAATTAAGAAATGGCGTGAACAGAAGAAAGTAAACCACGTCAATGAGAAAGTACTACTGGCATATTTTGAAGTTAAGAAGAATTTGAAGGCTTCTACGCTGTGGACACAGTAATCCATATTGAGAACTGTCTTTAAAAAAAGATATAGATATTATAACATACAATAGTTTGATACCATTTTTGAAAAGGCAGTGCGGTGGATACCACGCTAAAAAATCAAACGTTTTTTCATAAGTAAATATTGCAAAGTTTTTGACGGAGGCTGATTACAATAGTTTTTTAATGGCTAAGGTAACGAATAATTGCTTCATTTAGTTTTCAGTTTACTAATTCGCATTTTTTGCTTTAGGTTGTGTTGGTTGTGGGAATAGCCGGTGCACATCGGAAGTCAGAACTAACATTTTTACGTGTTAAAAATGTTACAGATGAGGACATGTATTTTCGAGTAAATATTCCAAATACAAAAACCAGAGTAATAGAAGGACTAAACTTCGTTGACATTATCAAGAAGTATAGAAACCTACGCCCTGAAAATATTAAACGCATTAGATTATTCGTTAGATATAGAAATGGTGAATGTGGTGTACAACCAGTAGGAATTAATACTATTGGTCAGTTATCAAAGATGATTGCTCAAATGACTGGTTTGCTGAATTGTGCATTATTCACGGGGCATTGTTTCAGAAGATCTTCGGCCACTTTACTTGCAGATTCTGGATCCAATATTTTAAAAATAAAACAACACGGCGACTGGAAGTCAAATTCTGTTGAAGAAAGATATGTTGAAAATTCTATAGAAATTAAAAAAACAATTTTCGGTGATACTCTTGGAGTTCAACAAATAAGATTTCTTCTGGAATTAGTTTCACTAACTGTACCAACTGCGTTGTGAATATTTATAATTTTATTTTAATTTATAACAATTAATAAATAATTAAAAAGGTGTTATTTATAAATTTACTGACTTAAATAAAAGTTATTATTATTTCTCTGTTGCATTTTGTTTAATTTTTTTTTCCAATTAGTGACATAACGAACTTTTCGTAACCAATTGCATAATGGTTTTCATTATGTAATTAGTTACATAAAGCAGACCATTTTGACACTTGTTTCGATAACAAAAGATGTTACTTTATCTGTCAAAATTAGAAAAAAAAAAACATTTTAACTACCAGTAAGCTCCTTTAGCAAAATTAGTTTTGTAATAGCAACATATCTTTTCTGAAGCCTATTTAAAATATTTTGCTGGAAATAATCAATTTTTACTAATGTAAAAGAAATTTCCCTGAATATACTAGTTCATGTACTCCGTGAAATGATTTATATTATTTCTATAAGAAAAAGCTGTATATTTTCTTTAAACATAAATACGAAAGTTAGGCTGTGATGAATGAGAGAGATATTGTGGCCAAAAAGCAGATATTCTTACCATTTTCAATAAGAAACAATGTCAATAAAATATACCTCTTAAAGTATCTCATATCGTTCCATGTAAGAATTATTTAATATTTATTTATGTGAAACGCTAAAGCATTGAAAACGATATTGTAATTGATTCTTCACCCACAAACAATAATTTAATTTTGGTATTAAATGTACTATGATGCAATAAAACTCAACTCAATACTTGCCATATATATTATTGCTACAGTATGAAATTAATACATTTAAATTTAAAATTGTATGGAGAATAGTATTTACACAGGGTGTCACTTTACAAATGTTACATACTTCAAGCGTATAATCCACCAAATGCACGATTGCTTAAACGAAAAATGTCGCAAAAAGAATTGCAGGGTGTTAAAATTTATTTTTTATTTCTTGTTTTCTCCTTAAATCAGAACCCAGTTAACCAATTTCAACAACACATCCAATATTCGCCTGACTTCTTTGTGGGCTGCATTTATTAACATTTCGTTGTTTAATTCATTACAAGCCTTTGTGATTTTTTCTGACAACTGATTAAAACACCCTCGCGAGTGTTTTGTAAATATATTTTTTTAAACCCCTCATAAAAAATCGAGGGGTGTTAGATCTGGTAACTTTCTAGGCCAATGAATAGGTCCATTAATTCCAATTCATTTCTCTGAAAAAGTGTAAAGCTGTAAAGACATATTATTCAGAAGTGCAGGAAGTTCTTCTTATAGGAAATTTAGATAACTTGCGCTTAAATGTATGTCCATAAAAATAAGGCCCAATTAAATGCCTACCGATGATGCCACACCATACACTTACTCGAAAATGGCATTAGTTTTGGAATGGATTTACAATGCGGAATGCGGAGGTACTAGATCAATGAACGAAAAAGTACTGAATATGTCTAAAAAGTACTGATGACGTCATCGTCGGAGTGTGTAGGATCTAAAGATTAGAAAAAAGCTAAAAAATCCAATGAATTAGATAAAAAGTATAGTAATTTTTATCCATTTTTGAGATTTTTATATCGTTGATGGATATATACAAGTAATTTTTGAGTAAAATTGCAAACATGACTATAATTTTGCCTCATTGCCTTATACTATTACAAAAAAATTTAACTGCAAGGATAGGCGATTACGAAAATTCAATGTAAGTGCTCAGATTACTATATTTATATATTTTTTTGTAATATTAGAGCAAAAGAATGATATGCTCAGATCACTTTATAATAATCGATAAAATAACTCAATATATCTGTTAGAATAGAACCTTGGTAATTATTATTATAATTCTGGGTGAAATATAACACCGAAATGTATTATTTCTTTAATGGTCAAACTGCTGCATAATGCCTGGACCTAGACTATGGCTCAAATGTCACACAGATGAAAGTTAACATGCTCGAAACCGGTCTATGTAGATGTAGATATTGGGCATATAATTCAATG
This sequence comes from Monochamus alternatus, assembly GCA_037114965.1. Classification (NCBI taxonomy): domain Eukaryota; kingdom Metazoa; phylum Arthropoda; class Insecta; order Coleoptera; family Cerambycidae; genus Monochamus; species Monochamus alternatus. The sequence continues at coordinate 1,971,631 of CM073426.1, read as the reverse complement.
CTGGTCCGGGCATTAGTCCACAGAGTGATTGTTTTCCACAACAGCAGTTATCACATTATTATAATTGTATTTAGTAACTCAATCATACACACATTTTTAATAAATAATGACATTGACCATTGACGTTAGACAGTTAAGAGATAAGATTTTTATGGTCTGTGGATTAGATCACAAAACATAAACTTGGATTGCACCGAACGTGTTCTGTGATCTGAGGACAGAATGAATGTCTACCGTCATACTGACACTCTCGAAAAGTACTAGAAAAAGTACTGAATGGCGTAGCTATTATAAAAAGTACTAGATTTTTAGGCGGTAGCACTAAACTCATACTTTGGACAAAAAAGTATTAAAATAGTCTATGTAGATGTAGATATTGGGCATGTAATTCAATGCTGGTCCGGGCATTAGTCCACAGAGTGATTGTTTTCCACAACATTAGTAGTTATCACATTATTATAATTGTATTTAGTAACTCAATCATACACACATTTTTAATAAATAATGATATTGACCATTGACGTTAGACAGTTAAGAGATAAGATTTTTATGGTCTGTGGATTAGATCACAAAACATAAACTTGGATTGTACCGAACGTGTTCTGTGATCTGAGGACAGAATGAATGTCTACCGTCATACTGACACTCTCGAAAAGTACTAGAAAAAGTACTGAATGGCGTAGCTATTATAAAAAGTACTAGATTTTTAGGCGGTAGCACTAAACTCATACCTTGGACAAAAAAGTACTAAAATAGTACATATGTACTGACGATGGCAACACTGCTGGCAAACCATTACTGACAAACCGACTTTCGTCCGTCCAAAGAACGGGCCGAAAAAGGTTCTGATCAACAATTTCTACATTTACTACAATCTGAGCTATAAAATTAAATTTGTTTTCAATGGGACGCTCAGGCAAATATTCCAAATTGTGAATTTTACGTTCTTTCTTCTACACGTATTTGGAAAAATCATGCAATTTTCCTATTCCAATTTGAAATATTTCGAAAACTACTTATTAGGTGGACTTCAAACTTTCTGGGTTGGCCATACCTCACAAATGCTTTAAAAAATTAAGCCAAATATTGTAATTTGAGGTTAGTCGCAGCAAGAATTCAGACGACTTACGTCACAGCTCAAATTAAGCCGAATATTTTTTTTATATTCCTTTTCGAGTATTTACTGTCGTGGCAATTTAAGGACAGCTGACAGCAAAATCGGTGAATGGGTCGAAAATAGCATTAAACTTTTCAAAATACATACTTTGCGGCATTTTTGCATGGTATTCCACATTGTGTTCACAACGTACTCTTTAAAGTTTTCGCCATTTTTCTTTCTCATGTTGAAACCCCAATCCATTAATATCCTGGCCACATCCTGAATAGACTGCTGTATGTCCAAATCAAAGTCTCCTTCTTTACAGAATATATTAAATTGTTTCCAAATTGATGATTGGCTTTTTTGTATTTTTAGGGACACAATTTTCGATTTCATTTACTATTTGTTTTTCACACGTATTACCAAACCGAGACATTTGGATAAATTTGTGAATTTGACATCTAGCAATTTTAAACTCGCGTTATTTTTAATAAATAAAGTAACATAGCGTTCTTGCTTTTTCTCTTCCTTCCTATTTAGCCTACAGCAAACCACGATTTTTGCGTTCGTCAATGGGATTTTTTATACATGAGTGGAATTGTCAACATAATATTCGATATTTGGTTCCGTTAAAAACAATTATTTTTGCAATTTAGTGCAATATACAGGATGTTTATTAATTGAATGCCGATACTTAAGGAACCCTTCTGTCATTTTAAGAAGAAAATTTAATATCAACATATGTCCTAAACCTCTTTATTTTTGAGCTACAGGGTGTTACAGTTTTAAGAAAAAATTTACTTTTTTATTATAATTTTCTTATTACTCCAGATATTTTTATGAAATTTTGTACATACCTATTAATCATTAAGGAGCATTGTTTGATGTAAAAAATGTTTTAAAATCTTTGCCGATGACGTCCGTACGAGGTTTGAATTAAACATTTTTGAAGAAAAAAATACTACGCCACTGCCTTTTCTAAAAACTAAAATTATTTTTAAAATCTCCATTTATTTTGCAGCAAATTCGGTCCCTAGACTTACTCTCGTACGACGCACCATTTTCACGTAAATAAAAATAAAACAAAAAAAAGTTTTTTCCCCATGTTCATTGAGACTGCTTTTGATATTTTGTTGCCATTTTGTAGACACTCGCATGAGTGGAAACACTTTTTGTGGGGCAAAAATTAATTTCCTACTTTCACAAATGACGTTCACGTAGGCATGAAATTGAATATTTGAATAAAAAAACCGGTAAGCTCATTAAATGCCCCCTTAAAGCAAATGAAATAAAAATTAGTAGGCTGGATAAAGTGTCATAATTTTTTACGCTTCTTTTCGCAAAAAAGTTGACATTGATTTTTCATTATTAAAAAATTATTATTAGAGTAGGAGGTAAAATATCATAAAAAATGGTAAATTTTACAATCGGTGAATTAGCTGACATGCATTTTACTTATGGGGTTGCCGACGGAAATGCATACAAAGCCAAAAAGATATACCAAGAGCGGTATCCAAATCGCGTACTACCCGATCCGAGAACATTTTCTGGGATTCATAGACGTCTTCACGAAACCGGAAATTTAAAAGTAGACCACAGTGCTAAAGGAGTCCCTGAAACAGTAAGAACACCTGAACTTGAAGAAGGAATTTTACATCAAATTAAGGAGAACCCCGAAACTAGCACGAGGAAAATCGCGGCAGCATTTAATTTTTCACACGTACTTGTCTGGAAAATTCTTATCGAAAATTTGTTATATCCATATCACATTCAAAGAGTCCAGGTATTACTCTCTATAGATTTCCCGTTGCACATTAATTTCTGTGAGTGGTTTCTTCAAAAGCTGCTGGAAAATACGTTATTCGACAAGTACATTCTTTTTACCGATGAAGCTAGTTTCCTTCGAAACTCAATACGAAAATTTCCATAATAACCATTTGTGAACGGATGAAAACCCTTTTGCAATTGTTGAATGAAATCATCAAGAACAGTTTTCATTAAATGTTTGGGCTGGTATTATTGACGATTGTTTGATAGGCCCATTTTTTCTCCCAAGAAGATTAGATGGACAATCGTGTTTACACTTTCTTGAAGAAGATCTGCCGCCAATGCTTGAAGACTTTCCTCTTTTATTAAGAAACCAAATGTGGCTAATGCACGATGGTGCGCCTCCACATTTTAGCTTACGGGTGCGTGAATTTTTAAATCAGAACTATCGCGATCGGTGGATAGGCCGCGGAGGAACGCAGTCATGGCCGCCCAGATCTCCCGACTTTAATAGTTTAGACTATTTGTCCTGGAATCATCTGAAAAGCTTAGTGTACGCAGTGCCGATTCAAGCCGAAGAAGAGTTACGAAATCGTATAATAGTATGCTGCCAAACCATAAGAGACACCCCAGGAATTTTTGAAAATGTACGTCAGTCTATGCGAAGAAGAGTAGATGCTTGCATACGTGTGGGTGGAGGACACTTTCAACAACTACTGTAAATACATAATTTTGGTTCTTTATTTTGTTTGTATTTTCTTGTCTTGTCGTTTCGTTTTAGGTTTAAGATTTTGAATTTATCGTTTTACTACCTAACATTTAATATTATGCCTACGTGGAGGTCACTGGTTAAAGTAGAAATTTAATTTTTGTCCTAAAAAAAGTGTTTCCACGCATGGTGGGTGTCTACAAAATGACAACAAGATATCAAAAGCAGTCTCAATGAACTTGGGGAAAAAACTTTTTTTGGTTTTAATTTGTTTACGTGAAAATGGTGCGTGTGCATCGTACGAGAGTAAGTATAGGGACCGAATTTTCTGTAAAATAAATGGAGATTTTAAAAATAATTATAGTTTTTAGAAAAAGCAGTGGCGTACCATTTTTTTCTTCAAAAATGTTTAGTTCAAACCTCGTATGAACGTAATTGGCAAAGATTTTAAAACATTTTTTACATCAAACAATGCTCCTTAATGATTAATAGGTGTGTACAAAATTTCATAAAATTATCTGGAGTGATACGAAAATTATAATAAAAAAGTAAACTTTTTCTTAAAACTGTAACACCCTGTAGCTCAAAAATTGAGAGGTTTAGGACATATGTTGATATTAAGTTTTCTTCTTAAAATGACCGAAGGATTCACACCCGTAAGTATCGGCATTCAATTAATAAACACCCTGTATAGTACAAACACTTAGTGTAGTATATAGTTTTATTATTATCAGTTGCAGTTTCTTAAATATTTTGATGAAAATATAATGAATTATTCATTTTTTCGTGTGACGTAAGTCGTCTGAATTCTTTCCGCAACTATATTACGCTATTTATCGACAAAATTTTTATGTTGGTGTTTAGTTAGTGTTTCATTTATTTATATCACTGTTTTCTAGGGAGCACTATCCATGATTTGGCAATCAGAAAAACGAACTTTTGGTGCAACGAAGCCACATAGATCCGAAATAAATAGCAATTGCGACTGAGCGATCGCGCCGAGTTTGGAATTCCGCCAAATTGCGCGTTAACTGTTGACTTGTGCTGCTAGTTGTCCATTAAATTCCATGTTGACAGGTGCAGTTTTTAAGCGAGACTAATAGACGGTTTGGTCGCTGCGAAAAAACCAGTTAACGAATATGGCACGATTTCCTCATCGTGGAAATGCATACAAATGAATAGTATTTTTTCCTGTTGAACTACACAGCGTATCATTGTTTCACTGTTATATATGTATGTGAGTATGCAGAATATTGCGAAAGTTTATGGAAATGTTTCTATTTCCATTTTCAAAGTTTGAGGCAACGCCAAAAGTGATAGTTTATTTTTTTTTGTTTGTTTATCTATGTTCCATAGAGATTATATCTTTGCTTGCAGTATTCATAAACGAGAGAATTATATCATTTTTTATTGATTTCTTTATACAGAGTGTCTGGAATATAAGTGACATAAAGGACTTGTATATTCGACCAAGAGAAACACAAACACTCTTTTGAAAATAAAGTCAAAAACACTAATAGACCTATAAACCTATTAACACTTTCACTTCCTACCCCGTTGTAAAACAAACTCGTTTATGATTAATATGTTAATTATTTTGTTTTTCAGCAACATAGTTTAGTTTGGGGTGTTTCTCAGTGCAAACAGTAAAATAAAAAATATAGTCTGTTTAACTTTTTTTAGAAAATTGAATAAACTCGGGTAAAGAAATACCAATATTATTTGACCTGCCCTTGTTGTCCTCGGGTTAGGCTATGTGTTCGTGTTGTTGGTACTACAACTGCTACGTTCAGAACCCTTGCTCTGATAATGGTGATGTTCTAAGACGTTCCGTCCCGTAGTTGCCTTTGTAGCTGGTCACATTCCATACTTCCAAATGTTTCGCCGCTTTTCACTGTGGTAACTCCCCAAAAACTGCGCCGCGACTGAATAATTTTTACTTGCCTAATCTATAATTACCAATTAGAACTTGCATTTTAATAAGAATTGAATTGAAGTAATTTGCGTAAATTTATGGAAAAAAATACACGACTGCAATACTGAGAGAATTTATATATTAACTACATTCTTCTTTCAATATAAATAATCAGTAGTAGTAAAACATATTAGTTTTCTTCCTCTAGAAGTCGAATTGCTTTATATAAGATCAATCTATTGTGCCATAGATCTACCTTTTAAGAGATACGAAGCTACATCAAGCAGAATTAAAAACAAGCATACAAAGCTTTGCTTATTGTGTGCATAGAGGACGATCTGGCAAAGGATTCCCTTCTGTTTTATTTATAATTTGGTTTGTATCAAATCCATCCATTTATATAATTAAACAAATATTTCTCTGGCACTCTTATTCAATAAAGTTAAACGCAATTTTACGTTGCCTTAAGGACTCAAGAGCTATCGAAACCACCGTGTGAGCCCTCAAGATGGAATTCCTAGCCAGCACGCGATTTAATAATGTAGAATAGTAATGGGCCGACCCTACGTCACGAAGGTCTGCTGTCAAAAATGTAATTTGCATAAATTAAGTCGTATGAGAACGACATGCATCCAAATGGTATAGAGTGATTCTGAATAGTATGGAATTCCCCTAGCTGCAAATGTTCATTGTATTTATAATCATTTATGTGTTGGTCATTAGATAAACCACAAACCCGTGAATAAAAAACACAAAAATAAATGTTATCTACGTTGGACTTTGTCGAAGTTTACAGTATTAAATACGAAGGAAATACTTCAAGGAAATCGAAAAAAAGCGTCAATGTTACTACCTAAACACATGTGTATATCTTAATATTCTATGATGAATCAAAGTACGGTCCTGGAACGCACTAATGACATCCACATCTTAATTATTATGACACTGTTTACGTTAGCTTGAAAAAGGTTGTAAAAGGAGGAAATAAGGCAATACTTCAAAGAAGTCGAAAAAGCGTTAATATTCCTACTTGAACACAATGTGTTGTTTATCTTAATATTGTATGATCAAATCAAAGTACGGTCCTGGAATGTGTAATTGACATGCGGACTTTATTGTCAAAAACATTATAAATGAGGAAAAAAAGAAATACTTCAAAGAAATCGCAAAAGCATCAATATTTCTACTGACATACAATATGTTTTTATATTAATATTGTATGATGACATTAAACTGCGGTCCTGGAATGAGCTTACAATTGACATACGGTCTTTATTGCCAAAAAGGTTAAAAATGAGGGAAAAAAGAAATACTTCAAAGAAATCTAAAAATGTCAATATTCCTACGTCAACACTATATATATATTTATTTTAATATTGTATGATAAAATCAAAGTACGGTCCTGGACTATACAATTGATTGAGGAACTTTATAAATGAGAGAGAAAAAGAAATTGAAAATAGCGTCGATATTACTACTTGAACATATGTGTTTATCTTAATGTTGTATAATGGAATCAAAGTACTGTCCTGGAATGTGCGATTGACATACGAACCTCAATTATTAATACACAGTCTACGTTATTATGAACAATGTTATAAATGAGGGAGAAAAGGACACATATGTTTATCTTATTGTTGTATGATGGAATCAAAGTACGGTCCTGGATTGTACGAATCACACGCGAACCTCAATTATTAATACACTGTTTACATTATTGTGAAAAAATTATAAATGAGAAATAAAGTGAAATACTTTGTCGATCTTACTACTTGAACTCACATGTGTTCATTTTAATGTTGTATGATGGAATCAAAGTACGGTCCTGGATTGTACGAATCACATGCGAACCTCAATTATTAATACACTGTTTACATTATTGTGAAAAAATTATAAATGAGAAATAAAGTGAAATACTTTGTCGATGTTACTACTTGAACTCACATGTGTTCATTTTAATGTTGTATGATGGAATCAAAGTACGGTCCTGGAACGTACGATGACATGCGGACCTTAACTATTAAGACACTGTTCACGTTATTGTGAAAAAGGTTATAAATGAGGGAGAAAATAAAGTACTTCAAATAAATCGAAAAAAGCGTCGATATTACAACGGTTCTCCCCTTTTACACGTTGAAATGATTAATCGCGTACTTGTTTTTAATTTATATTTAAATAAGTTGCCTTAATAATGGCAGGCTTTCACGATTGCTAATCTGAATAACCGCACTTGGAACAAATAACAGACTTTGTTTGCTGGCGAAGCCTTTCGGCGTAACTTCGTTATATAATTATTTTGTTACCCCATTTCCGAGTTAGAACGGAAAATATTTACAAGTTTAGATAAGAATAATTAAATTACAGACCTGAGTCTTGTAATAGAAGCAGTTTTTTTTGTAGGTATACGGTAAAGTGGAATATAATGAGTTCCGCCCACAAGTCCCTTTTTTGTAGCTACCCCAGAATTAAAAATTCTTAATTACCCACCTCGACAAAACGTTTATCGAGTTTTGTTTTGTTTGTTTTCATCGTACAAGGAAACACATGCTTAGTGACATTTAGCAAATTAGTTATGAAAATAAAAAAGATAAATAACGTGCGGACAATCATGTGTAAGACTGTAAAGTAAGTATTTTCATATATTTAATGTTAAAAAGTGTACGTAAATTTCTAAAAGAAAATTTGTTGAGCATAAAAATGTTGCTTAAACTGGTTTCCGTCATCGGAATGCAGACGATTTCGAATACTGAAATGGTAGTATATAGTTGTATTAACGTTTTTATGATAGTATTTATATTACTTTTTCAAGTGTTAAAAATGGCTTGCGTATACAGTACAGTACAATTCGGAGTTGATGGATATAGTTCTAATTTATGGTGAAGTAAGACAAAATGCTTTCGCAGTTTCTCGTTTATATGGTGTGGCAATTAAGTTCCGGGAATTTAGTTATAACTCGGAAACTGGCAACACTGCATCGTTCGTCAACGTTTTTTTAGAGAGAGGGACCTTCCTTTTAGTTTCAGTCCAAGATTGAAGTCGATAGCACGTTTGGTTTGTGTTTGTGTGTATTTTTTGGAAGTAACTTTTTTAGTGGCGTCGTGAAAATGAGTTACTCAAATTACAAGCAACGTGTTATGATTCAATTTTTAGTGAAATCTGGCGAAAAACTCTCGAAAATTCTTCGAAAACTGTTTGAATGAACAAAACGGTTCAAATAGAGGCGTGGATCGGTAGAAGACGATCCACATGAAGGAGCTCCCATCACCTCTCGTACTGACGCGAATATTGACCGTTTGCGTGCACTGATCACGTCTGACCGGCGCCTAAGCATTCGTGCGTTGTCTGACGAGTTAAACGTCAACAAAGAAACCGTTCGCAAGATGTCACACGAAAATTTGAATATGCAAAAGAAATGCGCAAAAATGGTGCCAAAAGTTCTCACCCCTGAACAGAAAGACATGAGAAAATCGATCTGCGAGGATTTGTTGTCCCGCATTTGGAACGACGGTAGAGACTGGATGAGTCGGGTAGTGGAGATGAGACTTGGATATTTGAGTACGACCACGAGACCCGTAAACAAAGTCAGCAGTGGGTGGAAAAGGGTGGAGAGCGGCCAACGAAAGCAGGATGTCCAAGTCACGACTGAAGACAATGTTGATCGTTTTTTTCGATATCCAAGGCATCATTCATCGTGAATATGTTCCTGCCAGCAAGACAGTGACTGGACAGTTCTATGTTGGCGTCCTGAAACGGCTGCGGGCCCACGTTTTCCGTGTGCGACCCGAACTCGCCGAAAACGGCTGGATATTGCACCACGAAAACGCGCTAGATTTTTTGGCAAAAAAAGGCATTCCAACGTTGCCGCACCCACCCTATCGCCCCGATATTGCCCCCTGCGATTTTTTTTTATTCCCCAAGATGAAGTCGCACCTCAAGGGAACTCATCATGGCGGCCTACAGGAGGTCAAAAAAGCTGTAACCGTGGTGCTGAACGATTTATCTCCGGAGGATTACCAAGGGTGCTTCCAATCGTAAGAGCAACGTGGAATCGTTGTGTAGAATTAGAGAGAGATTATCGTGAAGGTCGATAACAAAATTTTTGCGAAATTTAAATTGCTTCTTTTTTCATCGACAAATTTCTGGAACTTAATTGCCACAACTTACGCCGAACGATGTCTCCGTAGCTGTGTGCCAAATGCAACTATTTTTACCGCGGTAGTGCAACGCGGACGTGACACAGAAAATTTTCAACCAAATTACGGACGAAATGGATATACAAACCGTCCACGGCGTATCTCAACAGCTGAGGAACACATTTTAGAGATTGTTGACGAGAATTCCCGAATAAGTACCAGGTAAATCGCTCAACAAGTACAGGAAATGTCCTGGGCGTACATTGGTGAAGTTCAAGGGGTACGATGGTTTGGACGAGGACCGGTACCATGGCCGCCACAATCTCCTGACTTAAATCCTTTGGACTTCTTTTTGTGGGAATATTTGAAAATTGAAGTGCATTGCACCGAAGTGGACACTAGTGATGATTTACCCAAACGTATCATACCGACTGAGTTTTGTAACGCGAAAGCGGCAGTTTTGTGACCGTCACAAATGTCCTTAATTTTTGCCATAAAATACTTAGATTTCAAAACATTAGTACTGAAAATTCCAAGACAAAGTAAAAGTATTATTATGTAATACTTGCAACAGTCAAAATATGAGTGTAACAGAATTGTATATTATCAGTACAGGAATTGTTTTTGCAGTATTTTTACTTAACAATTAAAATAAAGAGGAAAATTTCAACAATACGTAATAAACAGTAACTGCTAAATTCACATTTTTATAAGCGTCTAAATTGACAATTAAAATATTCTCCTAGGATCACGTAAATACTTTTATATCCCGGCCATTTTCAGCATCACAAAAGCTAGCGAATTAAAGTCCTTTCTTAATTTTTAACGATTTTACATCGGAGAGCGCTAAATTACCTGTAGTCGCGTTCAAAATTCTCCACAGTCAGCTGCTTGCATTTAAATATGCTTAGGTTGATCCATTAGACAGCCAGTAATGACGGTGGCGGAGAAAATGAGGGAGCAACCCCCAAGAAGCTTTATTTTAGATAGGGCGGGAAAATTTGCAGCTTGTCGCTGGAAATTGAAATACAGTTTAGGAACAGAAAAATTCAGCAGTTACTTTTAAATGAATGTATTGTTTAAGGATATTGCAAAGTTCTGACAAAATGATTTAATAAAAAACAGTGCTCTGGCGTCAAAGGTCAATGACTAAGGGATCAAAAGTTGAAAACCTGAAGAATATCAACATCCCAGGAGTTCAAAGTCATGGTTTTTGTGGTAGAAGGTTAAAGAGAAGACACAAACATCAGAAGCTGATGTTGAAACATCAGAAGTCTGACAGTCAAGAGCCAAAAACGTGGAAAATTACTTCAGAGTCAAAAGATCAGATTATTCAAAGGTCTGAAATTCTTGAAATAGCTTACCGTAAACAATAATAATTAAACCATTAAATATATCGAGAAGGTGAGACTTTAGTTTGGTTAGTATTTCATTCTTCAGAAACCCTCAAAGATCTGAATGAAAACAACTTCAATGTCAAAAGTAAAATATCAGATAATTTAAAGGTCGATGATATGAAGCAAAATAACCTGTTGACGCATCTTAACCATACCTATAACTTTTAAACCATTAAATGTATCGATAAACTCAGATCATAGTGTAGTATTTTGTTTGAACTCAGAAACCGGCATACGTTGGAAACTCAACAAGTTATGAAATGTATCCCAAGAAGAAATTTCAGAGTTTAGTGTTCTGGAGTCAAACATCAGTGAGTTGGAAATAACTATCAAATACCTGAGAAGTGATATGGGGAATCAAATTAAAAATGATCTGTAGGAAAACTACTTAGCGTCAAAAATCAAAGATCAGATCATTTAAAGGTCGATGACCTGAAGCCAAATAACCTTTTGACGCATCTTAAGAAATGCTCCCGGGGAAGAAATTTCAGAGTTTAGTATTCTGAAGTCGAAGGTCAGTGACTTGGATTCAAAGGTTAAAGGCCTAAGGGGTGATATGGGAAATCAAATTTCAATGATCTGGAAGAAAACGACTTCAGAGTCAAGAATCAAATATTAGATAATTCAAAGGTCATTGACCTAATGCCAAAAAACGTCTAGATGTATATTAACCATATATACAGGCTGTATCACATAAGAGGGCCACTCCCATGTATCTCGCTTAATATGCGAGACACATAAAAAATCTTTAATTGTTTTTTGTTGAATTTTTGGAGGCCTTTATGCTCGTAAAAACAAATTTGAGATCCATGGCCAAGTTTATGAGTAATAACAAAAAAAACCCTGTTAAGTGCCCAAACTTTAAGGCTGTCTAACTTTTTATTTTAAGAGATAGAGAAAACTTATTGGTAATAAATTTTTATTGCAAAATTGATACCTTCCACCTTATATAAACAGATTTTTGAAATATCGTATGTGGTTCGCTGCGCCCTCTAGGCGGATAAAGAAAATTTTTATTGAAACAGGCTATGGCCACAAAAACATGTTGCCCTTATCTTTCATATTTATTACATTTTTTTCAATTTTAGTTAAAAAAAAATGAACCTAAATATTTTCGTGTTGCTCAAGATAATGTAGAACCTGTTTTAAAGACGCCAATTGCAAAAAAATAATAAACAGAATGTACTTTTTTTATGCAAAATACAGATTTTCTTATAATATTATTTTATTACATTGTCTGTGTCAAAATAATTTTAAAGACCCAATTGCTTCTAATGTGAAAAGCAATAAAATAATATTATAAGAAAATCTGTATTTTGCATATAAAACTATATTCTGTTTATTATTTTTTTTGCAGTTAACGTCTTTAAAACAGGTTCTACATTATCTTGAGCAACACGAAAATATTTAGGTACATGTTTTTTTAACTAAAACTGAAAAAAATGTAAAAAATATAAAAGACATGTAGTATGTATATGTATATTGCAGGAAAGACGAAAAAACAGGCAATGTTTTGTGGCCATAGCCTGCTTCAATAAAAAAATGTTTTATTCGCCTAGAGGGCGCAGCGAACCACATACGATATTTCAAAAATCTGTTTATATTAGGTGGAAGGTATCAATTTTGCAATAAAAATTTATTACCAATAAGTTTTTTCTATCTCTTAAAATAAAAAAGTTAGACAGCCTTAAAGTTTGGGCACTTAACAGGTTTTTTTTGTTATTACTCATAAAGTTGGCCATGGATCTCAAATTTGTTTATACGAGCATAAAGACCTCCAAAAATGCAACAAAAAACAATTAAAGATTTTTGACGTGTCTCGCATATTAAGCGAGATACAGGGGAGTGGTCCTCTTATGTGATACATATATATATATATATATATATATATATATAAATCATTAAATATATTGAATAACTTAGACATTCGTTTAGCTAGTACCAGGTTATGTCAGTGACTTGGAAATCAAACGTCAAAGAGGAGCGATATGAAGAATTAAATTTCAATGATTTGGTGGTTCAGAATTCATATCATTGGAGTTAAAAGTCAAAAACCTGACGAAACTAAACAATCAAAAGTTAGACACCTGACATTTCAGCAGCAATCTAATGTCAAAAACTAATTCTACCACATTTATTTCTCGAGCTTCAAGTTTGATTATATTATTTTTCGATATAACAAATTAATTCACCTAACTAAAGTTTTATTAATTCATCAAACTTTTCCCTCTGAACCTTACAAATAACGATAAATAAGGAATATTTTTAACACGCTACTAGGCTATTGGTTATGACCATTATCATAAAACATGGTCGAGATCAATACGATAAGAACAGCTCGCGTGAGTTCTCGAGTATTATGATATGACCTAATCGTAATCTGTTTTGTGTAGCTCTGTTAAAGACTCCATTTCAGCTGCTTTAAAGGGAATTATGATTTTTATAATTTATTGTACCCACACGGGCCTAAGCGTTTCATATCTAGCCTCAATCTCAATACATTGTATTCATAATTTAGATTTCCACTGTGTGTGAGTTCCCCTGGTTAAAATGTCGTTTGTTTTATGGGAATCGTAACAGCCGACCACCCTTTGGATGTACGAGGCTGATATCCAATTTCAAACTTTAAAACCGAGTTGCTGCAAGAATTCGGAGACTACGTCATACGAACAAATAAATAATTCATTACATTTTCATCAAAATATTTAAGAAACTGCAACTGAGAATAATAAAACTGTATGTGTTGCGTTAGTGAACTGTATTGCGTATAAGATAAAATAATTTAATAATGAACACAAAAAAAATGGCGTAGGTGCTGAGGTAAGACACTTACCCTTAACTCGATGCTTGCCCCAGGCAATAGAATAAGCGATTTTGTTAGAACGGCGTGGAGGATTGTTTCACTCGCGGGGTAATTTTTCGTATTGTCCTATTTCACTCGCGCACCAGGTCTGCAGTCCAACTTCACACCTTTTTTGTTTGCCGCGAGATTTTAAATTAAGAAATTGATAATATATGGGGCTAATTGTTTGTATGTAATCAATTAATACTATAATATACATATATTTACTTAAAATTAATAATGAAACGGCATGACGAACCAGTATGCTACACTAAATCTTTGCGCTGTATATTACACTAAATTATTACATTGTTTTTAACGTGACAACTATCGAAAATTATGTTGACAATAAAAACAATTGCGTGATGACAGCTGTGACGTTAGTCGTCTCAATTCTTGCCGCAACTATAGCAATATGAAGCGTTACAGCAATCACAATAATCGACAAATTTTTTGATTATACAAAAAGTGTATTAAAATGATGCAGGGTTGTAATGATAATGGTGGATAAGGTGGGGCAAAATGCATTACCTATTCTGTTTATATTCGTTTATTTGCCCAATAAAATAGTTAGTTAATTAAAAATCAGTAGGTAGTAACAACAAACCGACATATTTAAAATGTTTCATACAAGTAAATAGGTATTTTTTTACTGTTTTAGAAATGTATTTTAAGCTAATATAAATCAAATCTCCTACAATTCCTATCAATGAAGTCATATGTATGTTCTCTGATACCAAACATCTAGGTATGCTAATGAACAATTCCACAGACAAAGCTCTATTCAATAATTATCTAAAGAAAATAATCTAATTTACTCACTCTATAAAAATCTAACTTCACTTTTTTGGCAGTGGGAACACGACAAATTCAACCACAATAGATGAGATCTGACCTATTTCTGCATTTTTAGGATTGCTTCTTCACAATATTATTAATACCTAAAAATATATCAAAACATTTAGATAAAAGGTGAACATTTTTCAAGTAGGTATTGTCATATTTAATTCATTGACAGGATGTCACTTTTTTGTCATTGTCGATATTTAACTTCTAATAATTTTAATTTTTATAATAATTTTTATAGTTAGATATTTGATTCAACTTAAAGGAGACCACCTGAAGAAGCAATCCTAAAAATGCAGAAATAGGTCAGATCTCATCTATTGTGGTTGAATTTGTCGTGTTCCCACTGCCAAAAAAGTGAAGTTAGATTTTTATAGAGTGAGTAAATTAGATTATTTTCTTTAGATAATTATTGAATAGAGCTTTGTCTGTGGAATTGTTCATTAGCATACCTAGATGTTTGGTATCAGAGAACATACATACATTCATTGATAGGAATTGTAGGAGATTTGATTTATATTAGCTTAAAATACCTTTCTAAAACAGTAAAAAAATGTAACAAAAGCTAATAATAAGGAATATATGGGTAGATATTGTGGGTGTAATTCAACGCAGGTTGGGGCTTTTGTCCACTGAGTAGTTAGTTTCACACAATATTATTAATAGCTAAAAATATATCAAAGTAAATAGGTACTTGAATCAGAAATGAACACAAAAAACATAAAGAAACGGTTATTATAAAGTAAAAACAAATTACGATAATAATGCAAACAATAAATTATAATGGAAAGCTGTTAGATACAATAATTGATTTTAATGAATGAATACCACTGTGGTTGCCGGCGTTGGCAAATAAAACGTGTCAGTCAGCCTAGAACAAAAATTTTACATTCTCATATTAAAACGTTCCAAAAGAAAAGAGCAATCAATATTGTTATTAATAGTTTAAATAAGAATATAAAACTACATATAATACACCTAGTTTTTAGTGAACGAATATTAAAGGTAGTACGATAATAGCACAGAATATATAGCTAACGCAACAGAAGGCTCGTCAAGTAGTGTTTAAATGTAGTCCCCGAAAAGAAGCCGGCTCCAAAAGCCAGCTTCTTTCAAACTGCGCATGTACAGTAGAAAGAGTAAGTTTAGCTATTAGGTCGTAGGTCGCACCACAGGCAAGTCGATTTTAGCGCCCAATTCGGAAAGCGTTGCCAATTGTAAATTTTACGGAAGTTATTAGAATATTATACCTAAATAATGAAAAGTATTAAATAACAATAATAATATGTATTCTTACACATTAGTGACAACTAACGTTTTTATAATTTACAGTAATTGTACGGCCGCTCGTCTATCTTTGTCTTAAGATATGGCCAAGGCGTGCATTCAACTGTTTTTATAGATTTTTTACACATAGTGGCAGATCTTTTTATGTCAGTTTGTTTTGCTACTGTTTATGTGCACTTGTTAAGTTACTATTTCAATTATTATTATTATTAAATACGAGTATATTAGAATAAATCGACAATAATGGCTGGAAATAAGTGCCAATATTTTAATTGTGGTGAAACTCGAAAATCGGGAGTTCGAATGTTTCGGTTTCCACATAAAAATAAAGATTTATGTAATAAATGGTTTATACATTGTGGTAAGCGTAAAATGTCTATACGCAAAAAAAACTGCTAAAATCATTTTTTTAACCCATAATTTAATTTTTGCAAACAATACAATTTAAAAATGTAAGATTGTATAATACATAACATTACAACAATAACAACAATAGTTTCCCTTTGTCTTTATCCTAGGAGACACAAAATATATGATTTAAAAAATAATTCTCTAAAAAAATTGACAAATATAAATTTGAAAATTGACTTGCTACTAAAACTTCAAATTGATTTAATTGAATTTAATTTAAGATAATTTAATATTCTATAGGAATTAGTCAATATTTCATTCAAATTAAGTATAAAGTTGAGTGCACTGATTTAATTTTGATTTTTTTTTCTCTAAAATTAAATTTACCGCATCATAAATATATCTAATACAATGATAATATATATATAATAAAAATCCAAAATCCAAAATCCAAAATATAGGTATTTCTAATTCACCGAATGAATGAACCGTCTTATTTACGAGCTTATTTATGAAAACATATTCTGTACCGCAACTATAAGCTTATTCACACGTCGCACATACATAAAATTCAATTTAATGTCTTGAAAACCGTAGTAAGTAAACTTAAAAAAAAACATTTTTAAAATTTTGCCTACATTTGCCTCGGTATAGCTATAGATCAATTTTCAATAATTAATATAGTCGCATATTAACATTTTTAATGGATACATTTTCTGCTACGACTTTGAAACTATTTTTTTTGAAAAGGCTTTTAAGTTATCAAAAATTGGTGTGTACCATTAGAAGCGCTATAGTTTTTTTTATATGGGTTGTGAAATGCGATGTAATAAAAACAAATGTCAATTGTCAAATAAAATTCAAGCATCAATAACTTGATTTTAAGTCGGCCCTACTTAAAAAAATTGTAGAAGTCTATTTTAAATTATGGTAAACGTTCCATTTAGTTATAGCTTTAAAAAATGAACCACAAATAAGCGAGTTAGCGAGGCGATTTTACTCCACTATTAAAATTCATAAACGCAACGCACTTTATAAAGACGGCAAGATATGGCAACAGAGGCAGCGGTCGTCAAGGAAACGAACGCGCTAGGCTGCTTCTTTCGAAGAGCGCATATTTCTAAGTTTTAAAATTTTAACAAATACGTATCGTTGCGCCATCTGTCGACAACCTAAGAACCTATTCCCTAATATGTCCCCACGAGAGTTCTGTTGCGTAGCTATATTTTCTGTGATAATAGTAACTCATGATCGTAACCCAATATATACATCAGTAATTTTAAAAGAAAATAGTTTCAAAATTTGCGCTAAATTGACTTCAAATTAGAAGATTGAGTCTCATAAATATGACCAATACTGCAACTTAGTACGTACTAATGAAAAATACAATGTTTTTAGCACTGCCTCATTTGTGAAACGCTTACAGTTTCTATTGATAAAACCAAGTACTTTACTTGCCGATTTTGTAAAAAAAATGTAACACACAGTCGAAGAATATTCCGAAGTCTTTAGTTCCAATACACCTTTCAAGAATCACATTATTCAGCTGAAAATCACAATTTACAATTGCATCTATCTGAAACTGCAAGTACAAACAATTTGCAATCAATAAATAACCAAAACAAAAAGAGCCCAAGATTTAGTCCCTGTGGAACTACCAATACACCTAAGCCCATTGTATGTAACATAGTAAGATCTATGTAGGTACTAAATAAATTCGAAAAAATTTACGGAATGAGCGGAGACTCCAAACTCCTTCAGTTTCATTAACAATATATTGTGACTAATAATAGCAAATACCAATACTATAATATAGATACTAATAGTATAAAAAAGTATGAAAAGTTTATAATAGCAAAACTTAGATATCAAATATTCACTATGACGGAATTTTTATCTAAAATAGTAAGCTCTGCAGATTTTGTTAACAATTATGATTGACAGCTGTCAAAATGCATCAGTCTGTTCTGATAATGAAAGTAGCTAGATTTGTATGAGCTTAGCGTGGAAAACAAATTTGTTCCTAGTGTTTCTTTTGAAGAAAATTTCAGAAGATTTACCTTCCATTGGTGAGAAACGAAACTTCTTATGCGCAGCTGGTATCATGTTATGGAAAAGCCATCTTTTGATTTGATCCAATAATGAAAGAAAAATTGCCCAACTAACACTAAAGTAACACTAATTGAGATTGACACCATTGGAAAGACGTAACCGCCACCAAATTTGCTACTTTATTGCATAAATAACTTCATACATTAAAGTTACAGTCACTGCAAAGTATTTTCAACTACTTCTGATTACTTTAGACTGAGTTTCATGTGGCTCTCCTGGTTTTGCAGTCGTCTTAGTTACCAGTGGGACGATCCTCAAGTTTTCAGAACTTAAAAGTTGCAAATGTAGGTGCAACTAATTCATGTTGTTAGAATATGACGTGAAAATTGCAATCGCTATCAAGTAATTTTGATAGTTGTCGCGACGTCCAGGAAACCTTAATTATTTTTTTAATCACGTAGAACTTATAAGTAATATTTATTATAGTATGTTTAGAAATGAAAGAGAATAATAAAAGCTTATTATGTATGCAAATCGTCAATAAATGTAGTACTGGTGCTTATATTCAATATTTTTATATTATGTATCGGTATAGATAAAGCGTACTTTTAAAAAAAACTTTGTGTGATCGAACCGTACTAAATTGTAGCAGGTAGCTAAAATTTAATCCCCGACAATCCGTCTTTGTATATGCCGCTTCAATTTCTCGGTCCATTTCTCTTATAATTAAACAATATAAAAACATCATTTCAAAGCTAGAGGCTACTTTTAGCATCATAACCGGGTTAAGAGGGTTTTTAGTAATTCAAATAAAATTATTCAATATTATTATCAATATATGAAAATACTCTTCAAAAACATCTGCGTTCATGTCTTCGTGATAGTCACCTGTATTTTGAGATTCAAATAAAAGTAAACCGCCATCTACAAAACCACTGGCACTACCTATATGTGTCACTATTAATCTTCGCCTTTTACCTGAAGGTGCCTTGAACCCCGTTGAAAGTCCATCCAAAAATGCTCGTCGAAAACTTTTTACATTTTTATCTTGCCATACTTTTGTTACAGTATATCCCT
The DNA here is from genome assembly GCA_037114965.1 of Monochamus alternatus. Taxonomy (NCBI): domain Eukaryota; kingdom Metazoa; phylum Arthropoda; class Insecta; order Coleoptera; family Cerambycidae; genus Monochamus; species Monochamus alternatus. The sequence continues at coordinate 1,952,156 of CM073426.1, read as the reverse complement.
CGTTGCCCCAAGTTTCGTCTAGATAATAAATATTCCTACCTTCGTCACGGAATTTTCTAATTGATTTTAAGTAGGATCTTCGCCAACAAATAATTTCATCTTTATCGATAAGAACTGACTGTTCTGCTTTTCCCAGCAAAAATTCAACTCTCGTAAGACGGCCCATAATTTGCTTCTACTGATTTTTGGCAAATCGTTCTCCTCTGAAAGTTCACTTATAATTTTGTTTGCGTTGGTATCTCTTTTTTAAAATAAAATGAGTGTACTTTTCTGCGAATGACATTTTTGAAGAAATCATCTATAACGACTTATGACCTCCTTGTTGTTTGGGGGATTTACAGTATCTTGTTCATTTTTTGTTTCCTTTAAAAGTCTGTAGATAGTCGATTTTCCAATCCCTGTCATTTTGGAACACTTTTCCACGATGTCATCAACACTGTTGGTAGGATTTTGGTGTTTCAATGCATTAAATACATTTAATATACTAATTTCTCATTCTGAGGCAGCGCACATCTTTTCACGCGTTTAGCAGGTACGTAATCTGATAAGCTCGACATTTTACCCAAACAATATTATATCCACTGGCACAATAGTCACTAAACACAAGTCGAATTTTACTCTACTGCACTAGCACGTCTTCGTATATTCAGCTCTAAGACTAGATTGATTTGTCACAATACACTGACTCCTGCCCTATGATGTATCCAGTTAAATATACTAATGTACACCCATTACCTGTTAGCATTAGTGTTACCCGATAATTACCTGAAACGAGACATTACCACGCCCATGGGCGGTTCTTATCTCGGGATTTTATTACCCTCTTTCATTTCCAAACAGACTATAGTACAAACAACGTTATCGCTAATTAGTATCACAACAACTACAAAATAATCCAAGGAGTATGTTCTGTGTAAACGTATCGTGACATATTAGCAGTTAGCGTTACAGATAGTAATGTATCAATTATTTTTAAGTTGCGTTCTTAGAGCAAACGGCGTCAATGTCATGAAGAATCCGTCATTTTGACAAGACTTAAGCCTGGCCAAATTATTTAATGACGGGAAAAGTGCCAGTTTTGACAGTTGCAATGTTTTCATCATAAAACTATAATGGTAGATTGTCAGAAGCTCAAATTAAACTTATTAACCTCACACAATGATAAAAATAGCGATAGTATTCATGGTTTGCGAAATTCACGAGAATTTCGCGCCATGAGGACAAGGCTTTAGATGGCCATGATTGCGTGATATTAACCTTAATTTAACCTTAACAAATAAAGCTTTTGTCGATAGCAGGCACCAAAAACAACCTCATTTTTCTCATAGGCACATAATGGGAACCTATAATAGTCGTAGCTACGTTGCAACGGCTAATTGTGCTAGTTGGATTTGCTGTCTTCGAGAAGAGCAAATTGTGCATGTTCAACGTTCTTAAATTTCTCAGGTTTTCATCAGAAATTTAGATATTTGATCCCATTGTTCTCCGCCACTGGAAAGAGTAAATTTTTCGACAACACGGGCTCATAACTTTGGCTATCATCGCAGACCATCTAGGAAAGTAGAGTTTTGTTCGTGATAAAATTTTAATTGCGAATCGAGATTTGCATAAAACGCTTTCCATAATTCAATGTAATTATCTGGAGTGTATTTGCCCCACTAACCACGTTATGAACTTGATTTACGTAGTGGTTCACCATAGTCAACTCAAGATTAGAAGTGGAATAGTAGGACACTATCAGTCTAACGTGCTATACTCAAAGAAGGAATTTTTTGACTATTTAAATGTAAGAAACGGCGATTTAAGTTATTTTGAAATGCATTAATTTTATAAATACACTGTAAAAAAAAGTTGCTGGGTAAGCGAGATTATCCAATGTGTAATTTAGGATGTGTAAAAATTCCGTGTTAATAGTTTTACACGCTATGCCTTGTTTGTACGTTTTACACAAAATGTGTTAAAATTACTAGTATTATAATATTATATAATAAATTTGTGTAATATTTATCAGTTGTGTGTTAAAAGTACACCATTTTGTGTAAACTTAACACGCACACAGCTTAATTGTGTTCTATATCCCTACTCCTGACTGGTTAAGCACAACTGCGCAGCTGCAGTATATGAGCTGATCCAACACACGTCACTACGCCATATTGGTCATGTGGCGGTGTTGTGTACAGTTACCTCTTGTTCACTATGTTCAAATAGAAAATATTTAAATTTAAATTGAGGTTTAATCAAGCAAAATGGTAAGTACTTACCTAACTATAACAAATATTACTGATAATTGTAATAAAGCTAAAACTAATTAGAATATAACTCTTACAAATATTAGGAGTTTACTCTGACGTTTTAAATTACTCTGTAATCTAACTTTTTTGTAAGTTTAGAGAAAGAAAATTATATGTTCAGATCACTATCATTTAATTTTCGTAAACTCCTATTATATAGTGACTAAATATATCTTTGTTTGTTGTTTAATTGTTTATGATTTACTAGAACATTATTAGTCCCTTATTAGAATATGTACTACTATACTGTTAATTTTAATACATACATGTTTTGTTAGCAGACTTGGTTGTTCTTTATTTGAACAGAATTTTATTTTTGTAATAAAATCATAAAAAGTAAAATATCTTTTATTTTATAATTATACCACAATTCAGAAAATTCTTTATATTGATACGGAAGCTCACCTACCTTGTTAATTATGATTCTGTTTGCTTTTAAAATTATAATTTTTAATACATATATTCTGCCGTTTAATAGAACATTCCAGGCTATATTCAATGCATTCTCGACGATAGGCAGATTCTCTAGAAAATGTGAAAATAAAAATATTTCAAAAATTATATTTATTAAAAATTATTTCTCTGGGTCTAAAAGGCCTGTAAACAGCTTATATATATATATATATATATATATATATATATATATATATAATAAAAACAAATTTGAGATCCATGCCCAACTTTATGAGTAATAAAAAAACCTATAAAGTGTCCAAACTTTAAGGCTGTCTAACTTTTTTATTTTAAGAGATAGAGAAAACTTATTGGTAATACATTTTTATTGTAAAATTGATACCTTCCACCTAATATAAATAGATTTTTGAAATATCGTATGTGGTTCGCTGCGCCCTCTAGGCGGATTAAAAATTTTTTTATTGAAGCAGGCTATGGCCACAAAACATTGCCTGTTTTTTCGTCTTTCATGCAATATACTACATGTTGCCCTTATCTTTTGTATTTATTACATTTTTTTCAATTTTATTTAAAAAAAAGTACCTAAATATTTTCGTGTTGCTCAAGATAATGTAGAACCTGTTTTAAAGACGTCAACTGCAAAAAAATAATAAACAGAATGTACTTTTATATGCAAAGTACAGATTTTCTTATAATATTATTTTATTGCTTTTCACATTAGAAGCAATTGGGTCTTTAAAATTATTTTGATACAGACAATGTAATAAAATAATGACGATAAATTTCATGCGGCTGCAGTAAAAACAATTAACATATAAAACATGTATTGAATTATTACTATTGAGTTGATAAACAATGTTGCCTATGATCAAAATAAAACACTTGTATTTGCCATTTTTCTCAGCTCATTATGGTACTTCGTCTCGTAATTAATTCGTTATGGTACTAAATACCATAATAAAATTCTATATGAAAAACATGTGATGGAGAGATCAAAAAAGTTTATTCAAAATGCATAACTATGTAAAAAACTATTTATTATAAATGGTAAAAGAGCAATTACTACAATTTGCAATATTAATTCCAATGGATTCTAGAGTTTTTACATCAGTAGTTGATGCTTTTTGGTAAACTTGTAATCCTGTTTGGTTGTTGGTACCAAAAATTGCTGCTGATAATTTTTTCTTTTGCTCTTTCGAATTTTCGTCGTAACCTTCAGCAGCTGTATTGCTTTTCCATCCGCCATGGCATTTCACGGTACACAGATCAGCTCCAGAATAGACCAAAAATGAAGCAGAATATCGCCGAAAACAATGTCCGGTATATTCTTCAGAGTCAGGTAAATTAAAAAAAGTGGCAATAACTTTCGGCATTTTATCAAAGGCGTGAATTCCAACGGGTTGTTTCGTGCATTTCTTATTTTTATAAGTGACAAAAAAATGTCGATGGTTTGTGTTGCAAGGTCGTATTTTAACATATTGTCTGACAAGTTCTACCCTATTCAATCCTGAGATATTCCCCGATGTTACAAAAAATTCTCGCATTACCTTTGTTTTTGTAATCGGTAAAGTAATTCTAAAAACGGATCCTTCATCTATCACATTTTCAACAAGTATATTTGTCAGTTCCTCTCTTCTGCATGCTCCACTTAGTCCAATTATCATAGGAACTTTTTTAAATAAACATGTATCCTCTGATGCTTCCGTTAAAAACTTTGTGACATTTTGTTTAGTAAAAATTTTAGATTTTTTAAGTCTGTAACATTCACGTACCATAACGATCGTCTTTATGATCCTTATTATTATTATATAAATAACTATGAAGTTATAATTTTGTAATTTTTTGATAATATTCATAATACATTACATTTGTTGTACGTTCATTATTTTTACTGTGGCTGTAATTAAAAGTGTTTAACTTGTGGTGTATGTATTCTTTCTTTGTATGATTGGTATTTATTTTCACTTTTATGGCAACCTTTTATATTTTCGTTAGCTGTCAAAATTAAAGCTGCTTTAAAGTCATCCATTATATAATATTTCAAGAAAAATTAGTAACCAGCTTTAGCACAGTAAGTCAATAATCAAGTAACGTTTACACAATTAGATGAACCAAAGTTCTGTTTCTAAAAATTGTAACATTTTCAATGTTATTTTTACATCCCAAATAACTCGAGTTGGGAATTTCAAGGCCTTCGGGATTTTATATGGCACTGAAAACTGAAGAAGAACACAAAACTACAACGTAAACACAGAAATTAAATTATAACATGACAGTGAACCGACTCGACTGGACCGACTGCCGACTGTGGCCGACTGTTGCATGACGGTAGCTTGCCAGTTGCATACTCTGATTCTCGCATTGGCGGCGTTAAATAAGGATTTAATATAATATCGAAAACATTTTTTTATCGGTTTATAAATAAGTTTGGAAATTTTTTGAAAGGAAATTCTGTTAATTCTTATTTTTTTCTATCCCCTCTTAAAATATTTGTACTTAGCCATAGTTAACCTTGTATACAGTGTGTTTCAGGAGGAGATGTAGATACTTCAGTATGCTATTCTACGTTCAATTTTAAGCAAACAATTTCCTATGAACTTAGGTCTGGAAATGCTTCGTTTAGAATATACAGGATGTCAACTTAAAAAAAAATAGCTCTCGACTAATTTGAGTTAAATTCATGAAATTTTGTATGTGGAGGTTTCTTGGGACGGGAAATTCAAATTTTATGCGCAATTGGCTGTATCTACAAGAGGGCGCCACAAGCGGCCATTAATATCTTTTTAAATCGCTTCAACTTTTTTGTGACACAATGTATGTCATTTTGGAATAGAAAAACATTTTTCTCTACCTTTTCTACTGAAAAAATGTACACTTTACCAGCAGCCGTTTCCGTTAAAAACTCATCTAAGACTGCAACAGCAGGCCAGCGATGTAAAAGTTGAAAATGGTATAACATTTTTCTTTAGTTTTATTGGGTTTTTGCCACACTTCTGAAAAAAATAAAGATGAATTAAATAAGCCCTTGCGCCCTATCGCGCACTTCCGTATTATTGACGTTTCGAAAAACTCTCTGTTTTCGTTCTCAAAATAGTAGTAACAATATTAAACGTATGTCAAGTTTGACAGTTTAAAATTTGTTTATCTGCTTCCATAGAGATGTTAAATGATTTTTATTTTATTGTTACTTACTTCTTCTTGATACAACTGCAGCCAACAATGATCGATGTTTACTAAACAGTTTGACACACACTTATCTCCGTTCAACAAAATAATCGCGGTCTCTTTTAATTTTCTTTTTGTTGCGTCATCTTCCTTCTCTAAAATTTTTGCCGAACCCCATTGAATCAAATGACCGTTTTCCCAAGCGTGTTCGCAAATTTTGGATTTTTCAAATTCCCGTCTTTTTATATAATTTTTATGTTCCTCAACTCTAACATTCATAGGCCGAGACGTTTCTCCAACATAATGTTTATTGCATTCACAAGGTTTTAATTGTAGATGCAATTTTTTGAATTTTGTATATCATTTTTTGGACGCGTTTTAGACAAAAATGATCGTAAAGTATTAGTTGTCTGAAAAACTGTTCGAATATTAAATTTATGACCGATTCTTCTTAACTTTTCTGATAATATAGGAATGTATGGAATTTTTATTGTATGATTAATTTATATTAAGTCAGAAGTGTGGCATAAACCCAATAAAACTAAAGAAAAATTAAAATTATGCCACAAATAAATAGCTTCAGACAATGGTACATCAATATGCTACAAATTCAATATATTTTTTTTTCTCGAAAACTATAAGGATTTTGCAAAAGTAAATTAACATTCATTCCATTTTTCATGACGCATCTGTTCCTAATTTTTTTAGATAAGTTGTGAATCAGCCTGCATTTAAAAAAAAAACGGACGTACACTGTAAAAAAAGTTGCTGTGTAAACGAGATTTTCCAGTGTGTAATTTAGGATGTGTAGTAAAATTTCCGTGTTAATAGTTTTACACACTATGGCTTTTTTATATGCTTTACACAAAATGTGTAAAAAATTACTAGTATTATAATAAAATATACTGAATGCGTGTAATATTTACCAGTGATGTATTAAAAATACCCTATTTTGTGTAAACTTAACACGCACACAACTTTATTGTGTTCTATATTCTTACTCCTGACTGGTTGAGCACAACTGCGCAGGTGCAGTATATCAGCTGATCCAACACACGTCACTACGCCATATTGGTCATGTAGCGGTGTTGTGTACAGTTACCTCTCGTTCACTGTGTTCAAATGGAGAATATTTAAATTTAAATTGAGGTTTAATCAAGAAAAATGGTAAGTACTTACCTTACTATAACAAATATTACTGATAATTGTAATAAAGCTAAAACTAATTAGAATATAACTATTACAAATATTAGGAGTTTACTCTGACGTTTTAAATTATTCTGTAATCTAACTTTTTTGTAAGTTTAGAGAAAGAAAATTATATGTTCAGATCACTATCATTTAATTTTCGTAAACTGCTATTATATAGTGACTAAATATATCTTTGTTTGTTGTTTAATTGTTTATGATTTACTAGAACATTATTAGTCCCTTATTAGAATATGTACTATTATACTGTTAATTTTAATACATACATGTTTTGTTAGCAGACTTGGTTGTTCTTTATTTGAACAGAATTTTATTTTTGTAATAAAATCATAAAAAGTAAAATATCTTTTATTTTATAATTCAGAAAATTCTTTATATTGATACGGAAGCTCACCTACCTTGTTAATTATGTTTCTGTTTGCTTTTAAAATTATAATTTTTAATACATATATTCTGCCGTTTAATAGAACATTCCAGGCTATATTCAATGCATTCTCGACGATAGGTAGATTCTCTAGAAAATGTCAAAATAAAAGTATTTCAAATACTATTTCTCTAGGCCTAATAGGCCTGTAAACAGCTTTATATATATATATAAATTATTTCGAAAGTAAACAGGAACATAATTAACAAATTAAAAACATAGGTGAGTCTTCCATATCAATACCTATTATACAATAAAATTAACACGTTAATGTGTAAAGCCTACACCTTCAATGATACAAATAACACAGAAATGTGTAAAAGTTACACATGAAATTTGTTATATTAACACAGTGGATTGTGTTAAACCTTTAACACACTGCTACATACATAAAAATGTGTAAAAATATACACAATTCCGTGTGGACCTCGATTAACACAGTATTGTGTTCTTTTGTGTTAAAATGTGTAATTATTTTTTTACAGTGTAGAGATGTTAAGGTAATAATTTAAAACATTCCAACAATATAATGTCTATGTAGGTATCGTTTAAGTTATGGCCAGAGTGTTTGTAAACGGAATGTCCTTGTTTACTTATACAGAGCCTTCGTAAATGATTACAAGCCACGGTTCATTTATCGAAAGGTGACAAATTATTTTGACATTTGTTTATGTTCTAGAACGAAAAAGACTTTGGCGTTCTAGAACATTTAAATATTTCGCAGCTAGGTAACAAAATAGACACATTTTGTCAACTGAAAATTTAAGGAATATGTTGACTTTCTATGACAGTTTTCAAAAAATAACTTTTAAGAGTACATCGCGCGCTTGAAATAAACCAATTTTTTACGCTCGGTCCATAACGCTTATTTAGGCAACGAATAAACATAGCGGTCCAAATAAAAAAACAATCGAAAGACAAAGTTGTTATCAAAGGCTGATGTGTAATATTTTTTTCAAAATTAGTTTTTAATTATTTAAATTTAATGAGTAAACTGTGCAAGAAATCGTCATATTTACAATTTATTTACTTGAAAATAAAGGCTTAAATCGAAAATTGGTTACATGAGGGAAGTAAGTATGTCTTTTAGCTTTGCAACGATACCAAAATAATATTGAATTGATAAAAATTTCTCAAAATTTTATGCTAAATGCCGAACGTCTACAACTTCAGAAACGAATATATTTTAAAAGCTGCAACACGTGTTTCACTCAGTGGGATGGGCTTAGAGATTGGTAAATGCGAGCAGAACCGGGGTTCAAAGAAATACATAGTCACTTATAATCTATACGTTCTCAGTTGAGACAGCATTGAATTAATCGATCTTATGGAGTTCGATGCTGATTCTTTTGTTGGCGGTGGTGTCTAAACCTTTCTTGTAGAATACATTTTTTCGTTTAGACCAACAGTTCCGGAAATATAAGAAGTTATACTATAATTCCTTAGGTATGCAATTTTTTCATTGCTTATTAAAACAATGTCATTTTTTCGTAAGTTCCAAATTGAACAAAATTCTCCGCAAATTAAATACGTATTTTCCATATTAAAATAATAAAGAACATAGAACACTGAAATAAATGTAGTCCCTATTTTATATAAAAATTTACCTGTTCTCAAATCTTTGTTCTTCTAATTTTAAAGAGGGCAATGTCATAAATATATTAAACACACATCATAATATGTACAATAAAAATGTTTTTCTCATTATGGAAAATATAGATATTTTTAACTCGTCGAATAAATGCGCTGTCCTATTTCTGAAAACATCTTCTGCATCACAAGTATGCACACGGCGCACAAAGTTAATTTCTTGAAAAGTGTAACTCCGTAAACTGTTTTTAAAAAACTTTTTTATAGTTTTGACTACATTTGCTCGATATAGCTACATATCAATAGTAAATAATTAATATAAGTTTGTAATGCATACATTTGCTGGGCCGACTTTGGAACTTTTTTTTTCGAAAAGGCGTTAAGTTTTTAAAAACTGGTGTGTACCGTGAGAAGTACTGTAGTTTTTTATATAATCTGTAAAAAAACTACGAAAATAAGTAAAATCGTTGATTTACAAACGCGATGTAACGAAAACGTAATAATTGTCAAATAATGTCCCAAGCATCGATAATTTGATTTTATTTTTATAAAATGCGGTCCTACTAAAAAAAGTTGTACAAATCCATTTTGGATACTAAAAATGTCCTTCTACAAAATTTTACTCCACTAAATCTAAATATCCTAAATACGTCCACCGTAAAGTCATTGCAGTGGGAGAGCGATAATATCCGCCTCCAGCGGTAACGCTCGTGCACCCGACCCCGGAGCGCTACCCGAGGAGTGTACAGAGAACGGACTCTTAAAAACTGTAGCATAACTAAACTTGTCACCAGCGCCTTCGCCAGAATTTAAAAAAGTTAGCGATTTGATGTAAATAGCCTTCATAAATGATTACAAGCCACGTGACCAGTAATTTTGCGACCACAATCTCGCGCGTGACTCAACCGTTTCGCATTGTTCATTGTAAACGAATCATTAGGACGTGTGACGCAAAATTGTCATTTCTGTATCTTTCAGTAATAATAATAATAATTTTATTAATCCATAAAGATCATATAGGATGACATTGGATAGGTCGATACAATAATACATACTACAAACGTATATATCAAGTAAATAAATAAAAGTAACAATCACAGCAAATCACAGCTACTTGGAAACTCAACTCATTAAAATCATACTTTATATTATGAGATGAACAAAACAGTACAGTTTACAAATAAATACACACATATATATATATATATATATATATATATATATATATATATATATATATATATATATATATATATACATGCATACATGGATATACGTATATACACACATCAAATAAATAAACCAATATAATAGAACAAATAACAGAACAGCTACTTGACAAACTCGTCCACACTATAAAAACACTTCCCAATTACGAAACTCTTAAGTTTACTTTTAAAAAGTTTAAAATTTAATTCTGATCCAATATTTAATGGCAGTTTGTTCATAAATTTGATACTCATGTAAGATGGAGCTTTTTCATACAGGGATGTTCTGTGGAGAGGTATTCTTAGTAAATTGCCACATCTAGTTTCGTAGCTATGAAGGTCAAAGTTCTTGACAAAGCAGCCATGCATTTTGGCAACATGTAATATACACTTGTAAATATAAATACATGGAAAAGTTAATATATTTTCTTCAATAAAGTAAGATTTACAAGAAGTTATGGGTGCAATTCCAAATATTAATCGGATAATTCTTTTTTGGGAAATAAAAATTCTATTAACGTTGGCACCACTCGCACCACCCCAAATAATAACATTAAAAGACAAATGGCAGTAAATCAATGAATAATAAATATCAATCAACTGTTTCTTGTTAAGTATAGACTTTAGCTGGAGCAAAACGTAGTAGCCGCTATTTAACTTTCTACAAATGTTTTCTATATTACTGCTCCAGCTCATGTCACAGTCGATAAAGGAACCTAAGAACTTAGTTGTATCCGACAGTTTGACTATTTTATCATTAATCGAAACATCGAAAGAAAAGATACGCCTCTGATGAGAGCCAAACTGCATGCACATTGATTTCTCAGCATTTAATACTAATGCATTTTTATAACACCAAGTTGTAAATTCTTCCGATAAGGTATTCAGATAACTTTGGAGCTCAACAGGACTATTTGCAGCAGCTGCAAGTGTAACATCATCTGCGTACAATACAGTGCAATCAGTACTAACATAAGCTGGAAGGTCATTTATAAAAATCAAAAAAATTAGTGGACCAAGGATTGAGCCCTGAGGAACTGCCAGTTCAATGCTGTGTGTATCGGAATAAGTATTATTGAATCTTACACATATTTTTCTATGTGGTAAATATAATAAAAGCCAAGATAGAAAGTTACCTCGAAAACCAACTGCATACAGCTTCTCTCTCAGGAAAGCATGATCCAAACAATCAAATGCCATTGTCAAATCAAAGTAAAGCGCCCCTACATATCTACCTTTATCAAGATTTGAATAAATATACTCCACAAAAGCATAAGCAGCAGTTTCTGTAGATTTCTTAGGAGTAGCGTTCGTTTTCCCGCTATTTCTCGCGCCATTGTTGATTTATTTTATTCCTGAAATTTTCTAGTGTCTTATTGTTTTCCCTTGCGTCATTAATAAATCATACATATTTCAAACTAATCAGTTCTTTTTATAGCTAAACTTTTGGTACAATATACCTTTTACTGTTGAGCAAGATGCCTTTATTTTAATGACTCATTTTCGGAGTGTGACTAGAAATGACCGGTTGTGGACACTCCATACAATCTTGCATTGAGCAATTTATGATCGAGTTCCCAATCGCAAACATTGACTATGACAAGTTCTCATACCGAAAGTGTACTATCGTCAAACGATTTGAAAATAAACAATGCATTTGCAAAGGAAAATCTACAGGCAGACCAACTGTACTGATAGAAGATGTTGGTAATATACAGCAACGAATAACTCAAAGTCCTACAAAATCTATATCAAAATTGTCTGCCTAGAAAAGTAATTTTTTTTTATTAAGTTGATGCAAATATTCACAAATTTATTCAGATTGCATCTTTAAAATATTTGAAATATTTTTTATTTTGAAATTTTTATTTGGTATCGAATTATAGTTAATAACAAAAAGTTTTTAATTTTAGGACTTTCAGTTGGAACATGTCACTAGGCTTTAAAAAACGGTTGCATTTACTTACACCCATATAAGGTAACTGTTGTGCAAGAATTACTTCCTATTGGCTATGGAAGATGATTAAACTATTGTGAATGGTTTCAAGAAAACATGAATCGTAACTTATCATTTTTCTGGTTATGTAAATAGCCAAAATTATAGAACCTAGACTGCAGAAAATCCTCATACATTTGTAGAAACCAGTTGACATCCCGTAAGTTGGTGTTTGGACAGCGATATCAAGAAGACGTATAGTAGGGCTTATATTCTTCTACGAAACTATAAATGCTGAAAGATATCGAACCCTTATTTTAGAGTCATTTTTAGAACAGTTACATGATGACGAGCTACAAGTAGGTTACTTTCAGCAAGATGGAGCAACTCCACACACTGCAAGGGCAACAATTCAATTTTTAGAGCAATCTTATGGCAATCGACTGATTAGTGAAGGTTTATGGCTAGCCAGGTCTCCGGATTTAACTCCGTTAGATTATTTTTTGTTTGGACATTTGAAAAACGCTATATTTAAGACAGCGATACGCACTATCGAAGAAATCATCAACTTCACAGAAAAACAGCTGCAAAATGAATTTAAAAATATGCACAGGAGGGTAAATTTACGCATAGCAAGTGAAGGGCACCATTTTGAACACAACATGTAATTATTTTAATTTGTTAATTTTTATTCAAGTGGCAAAATACCCAAGCGAAGATAAATAAGAAATGCCACAAATAAATTCTTTTAAACACCAATATGTAATGTTTTTATCCCAAAATATTGTAAATAAATCTTAATACAGTAAAATATGTTTCTTTTACCTTGAAATACACTAAAAACAATCAGTTGTGTTCACATTAAGTACTCTTTGTTTTCATAAAATTTCAATTTGTTCATTAACAAGAGAATATTGGTAGTTTCCTCTTTCTAACAAAACTAAAAACATTTCCAATGAAACAAATAAACATTCTTTTCATCGACTATGTAATATTAAATTTTATATATTAAATTTCAGTAGTCGAGAAATTTATTAGGTTATGTACTCAATTTCAAAACCAAATTTATTTACATCAGTAATTCCCTCAACCACACCACTGATGATGTTGAGGGATCTTCTAGAAAGTGCTGCCAACAGAGCAATATTGGTTGCATATGCGCGTGGGTCACATGGTTTTTAATCATTTCTGAAAGCTCTGTAGTATGCCGACAATTTCTGTCGTTTCTAGAATTATATTACTCAAATGATCAATATAATATAGTTCTCAAAGGGAATATAACGTTTTATTATTTCTTAAGAAGTGCAATTAGTATGAAATATTTACTTTCTTTTTCGGCGAATGTTAAAATTATGTTATTATTTGGATAGTTGTCATTAAATACAAAATTGCAGATCATATGAAAAAGCTACAGTGGCGGAACGTACGAAGGGTCAGTTTAAACATGTATTGTAAATAATGCTTGTGGTAACTTTTTTAGACTTTTTCCCTCTTATTATGTAATACATAGAACGAACTTTATAATCTGATTTTAGTGACAAGATCCTGTAATCTCACGTCAAACTCTGCAAATTGCCGATGTTGTCAGCTGTGATATAACGCCGTATTCAGCAGAATAGTCAACCCATACATTTATAAGCGTGTTGTTAAGCTTTGACTGAAACCCCTGCATTACAACGTCATGAAGCCATTATAATTTTTGCTGCTACAGCTATTTTAACAAAGCAATTAAATGTTACAATGTTTGCCAAAGCGTGCTAGTATTAAGCTTGGGAAATTTTATTACATATTTAACCTACCGTTAACCCTTGCAAATCATTGAATAAAACATTTTTCCCTTTATGGTTACAGCGAATATGAATAGTTTTGATATTATAAATCAGTCCACGCGTCATTCCACCTGGATAATTTGCCAGGATATAACAACGTTCATAAACTGAACCTGGATACGTACAGGGATGGAATTAGGAATTTTACAGGATTTATATTGACATATTAAATGAAGGTAGATGTGTTTCCAAAAAAACTATATGAGTGCTACATCGGGTAATATGAGATGTTACTCCACGAAATGTTAAACAGGGCGTTAAAAAAAGAGTGTAAAATATCTGAGGAGGTAATAGTATGAACCAAAATAAGCAGAAAAGTCTTAATAAACATGGGTCCGCAAAGTAAAGGTTGCGGAGATATGGACCACTATTCGTTTTTTTAAACATTTTATTTTATTAGGAATAAACCGACAAAGGAAGCTTTTAACAAACAAAAAACAAAGTTATAGAAGATGTTCAAAGTGCCCTCCGTCGATTTCCAAGCAGGCACGACATCTTCGTCTCAACCATATTCGAACTCTTTCGAAAACACCCTCCTAGGTTTGGATTTCTTGACACTTTTGATTAATCCGTAGCTGCAGCTCTTCCAGACTATTTACAGGAGTACCATACACTAATGTCTTCAAATATCCCCAAACAAATAAATCTAGAGGGTTCAGATCAGGCGATCTTGGAGGCCATAAAACAGGTCCGGCCCTTCCTACCCATCTATGTAGGAAAGTTTGGGGTAAATGCTCTCTAACGGCCATGGAAAAATGAGCTGGAGCACCATCATGCTGGAACCATATTTGTTGCCTCTGATTTAAAGGAATATCTTCCAAAAATTCATACACTGTGTTTTCTGCAGCGCCTGTTAATCAGTTTGGTAAAAAAAACAGGACCTAGAAACCTGTCACCTACAATACCCATCCAAATGTTTAATGAAAAACGTGCCTGATGTTCAAATTCTATTAGAGCATGAGGATTTTCGTCGGCCCAAATATGCGTATTGTGAACATTAAACACTCTTGTGAACCCGGCCTCCTCAGTAAAAAGAATATTTGCAAGAAAACGAGGGTCTTCAGCATCATGACGTAGAAACCAGCGGCAAAAAACCAAACGTGCTTGATGATCATTGGATTTAAGGCTTGTACTCGTTGCACATGGTTTGGATAAAGCAGTTGCTCGTGAAGGATTCTCCAAACAAGAGGACCATTCCTACCTCGGCTGATATTCTCCGCACACTCGTACCTGGATTCTGCTCTACCAGTGCTAGAATTTCTTCTTCTGCTCTAGGAGTGAATACCGACCTTGGTCTTCCGGATAAATGGCACTGTTTGCTCAAGAAATCAGTATCACGCAATCTTTGATGAATTCTTCCAAACATGCGTTTTGAAGGAATCTGGCGATTTGGATAAGCGTCAACATAAAGACATTGCGCTTCTGTGTATGCATGTCTGTTAATTCTGCGTTAGAGTAACCAGCCATAGCGAAAGAAAACTTGTGCACTGAGAATAACTGTCAAATACGTACTGTTTGTTTCACTAAACATCAATCAACTATTATAAGAAAATACACAACGTATTTGCAAAATAAAAAAGAGGCTAAAAAACATAAAGCATTCCATATCTCCGCAACCGTTGCTTTGCGGACCCATGTTTCTTGAGACTTTTCTGCTTATTTTGGTTCATATTATTACCTCCTTAAATATTTTACACTGTTTTTTTAACACCCTGTATACGGTCTACTGGCAGCCGGGCGCCTTAAACCGCGCCACCACTGACCGACCATGCTACAAATGTCTAAGCCTAAGCCATTGAATAGTTGAAAGCTTAACTGTTCTGCTACCTGTACATCTCATCTTTTTTGCTACAGATAAGTATTTATGTCGGGTCTCATAACATATTAATTTCGCTGATATATCGCGACGTTAAGTGAAAATCGGAGGCTGGTGCTGAATAGTCGATTAGGAGATATTGATTTTGGGTGTATTTTATGAGATTATAGCCTACTTAACTTCTTATTTGATCCTCATTTTTTACATGAAGTCGTTTTATGTATAAGTTAATGCTGATGAAGAATAATCATTATAGGCAGGTACTTAGAACCGTTTAAATCATTATATCAGTTGTATTTTTAAATCTAAGCCGCGTCATCATTAGTTGTCAGACGTAGCTACAAACGCAAAGTATAAACTAGATAGAGTTGAATCTCTAGGATTGAGTTTGAGCGCCCCTGGTGGATGGACTGTGAACTATTTTTTATATTTTAGCTCTTCATTTGAGGATATTTCATTTAATAGAATATAATACACATTATCAGTAAGATATGTTTTGTACATACTATATGTAGGTACATACCTAATAATAATTATAAAATTTTAATAAATTATTTATTTTTAAACAAAAACTTACATAATATGGTACACAATATCGGTACTTATAGTATAGTATCACCTTATTTTTAATACAAATATTTAAAATATTCTTCATGTTCCTGGTTCTTCTAATGTTCTTGAGATTCATTTCTTCAGTAATATGCGGCTCAAATACCCGTTTTAGAGTATTTAAAGAAAAATATGCACTATTTCGTTTTTAACATACCTGATTTATCTGATGATACCACTCAAGTTTACTGTCAACAACTATCCTCAGAAACTTTACATGTTCAGTCAGGGCCATGTCGTATTGCAAGTTATCTGGTATTATACCACGTTTAGAAAAGTAGATGATTTCTGTTTTCCAATATTTAGATAGATAAGATTCTATCCACCTGAGGAGGTTCCCCCTAAATCCTAATGCATATATTTTGTTAGAAATAAATGTTTTTCCAACCGTGTCAAAGGCATGACTAAGGTCAAAAAATAACCCTACTACATGCATTCCCTTATCCAACTCATCATATACATACTGCATAAATTGAATACTAGCAGTTTCAGTAGAGTGGTGTTCTCTAAAACCGTGTTGGCATTCTGTCAATATGTTATAGAAGCAGAAACAGAAGCAATTCCTTTCTCCTTAACATCATCAACACATAAATTATAGAATTCCATACGTCGAGAAGCCCTAAATAAACCAAAAAGAACAACTAAGTAAAGTTTTAATTTTGGTAACTTCTAATAAAAAGAGGAGATAAATGTATAACAGACCTTTAGAAACAGATATTTGTCATCTGAAGCATGGAGTAGAAAATTCATTAACTGTTCTTTGAAAATACTGGACTTTTTTCCGGTAATGCAGTAAGTTTAAAAAAATTAGTAATGTCATTTTTGATTCTTAACATATATTTTAATTTCGAATACATACACGATAACGACGATGACTTGTACTTCTTTGACTAATAAAATATGGCACAATTATTTTTTTTATTAATTACAGCTATAAACATCAATGTAATTAATTTAACTGATCAAGGAAATATGCTAGTAAAGTTATCTCGATATCCATTTCCCTAATTTCCATATTGCTAACGCATCCATTGAGAAAACTTATCCTGCGTTTTTATAAAGATCTTCTGATTTTTTTGGAATAAGGCTTGATTCAGTATCTTTGGTTTTTTTTTAAGAAGTTCTTCATGAATACATACTTTTAGAAAAAAAATTGTTTACACAATGCTGTAGCAACCACATGCGAACATTCCACGATTGCTCAAATAATAATTTCATAATTAGAACAAATTTCAGTTTTTAAAACTTAAGTTGTCTGTTAAAACCACAGTTCGACTATAAAATAGCGTATTAATAGTACATTATACTATAAGGGAGAGAAATGCGTTATTTTGGCAGAGGTGCAATTTGAAGCCCGAGGGCTACAATGCACCGAGGACAAAATAGCATCTCTCCCGAATGGTATATACTATTTTTTCCACGGTCTCATTAACTTAAAAACACATATTTTGTCATTATGAAGTAAGTAGCACCAGAATTATTGTATTCGGATTTGAGCATTTATTCGTCGTTGAGTTATTGTCATAACTACAAAATAAACAAACAAAAAGAATTGTCAAATTAAGGTGCTAGTTTGGTTTAGGTTAAAGTTTGTTAAGTGCACAATGAATAATTGTGAGTCGGACGAAATTGTGGAGGGTGCAAATATTGCAATAAGCAATTTGCTGCCTACGAAGTCAACATCTTTATACGATATAGCCTACAATCGGTTCAAAAAGTGGTGCGCCGAGAAAAATGTTCAAGTATACAGCGAGAATGTTTTGTTGGCATACTTCAGTGAAAATGCAAAGAATTACAAGTCTTCTACATTATGGGCGCAATATTCTATGGTTAAGTCATGCTTGATAATTTACAACATAGATATAAGCAAATTCTCCAAGCTGAGCGCATTTTTGAAAAGAACGGATATCAAGCGAAAAAATCGAAAATAGTGACAAAGGGTAAAATCGACCGTTTTCTATCAAGTGCAGATGACAAAGAGTTCTTAATGATAAAGGTAAGATTACTTTTGTTGTTAGGTATTTCAATTATTAAGTATTTTGATTTTTTATAGGTTGGATTAATTCTAGGGATTGCCGGAGCTTGTCGAACTGATGAACTAGTCAATTTAACTGTGGATTATATTGAGGATGTAGGCTCTTCCTTGATTGTAAAAATTCCAAACACTAAGATAAAGATTCCACGAACCTTTCTGGTTACCGATATGGGAAATATGCTTGAATTGTTTCGAAAATAACTATCCCTTCGTCCTCCCCATGTCAAGCATAAGCGCCTTTTTTGTACTACAAAGCAGGAAAATGTAGTTCGCAGCCAGTTGGCAAGAATACCATGGGAAAAATTCCGAGTGTAGTAGCTTCGTATTTAAAATTACCTGATGCTGCATGTTATACTGGTCACTGCTTACGAAGATCTTCAGCGACATTACTGGCAGATGCTGGTGTGGATATCACGACAATAAAGCATCATGCTGGTTGGAAATCAAAGACAGTCGCTGAGGTTTATGTCGAGAACTCCATTGAAAATAAGACCAAAATTGCTAATCAGGTTTTAGTAGGTACCACTACTAGCGCAATCACAAAAACTGTAAATGTAAGCGAAAGTAATATTCCTTCTAATATTAATTTTGAAAATTGTACAAATGTAACATTTATGTTAAATGTCAATAAATAATTTTAATGTTATCTTTTTTTTGCATGAATGCCCTTGGGAATAATCGACTACTTCTGTTTTAATTTTGATGTCATAGAAACTGATTTCTACTCCCGACCGTGGAAAAATTTGTTTATAATATATT
The DNA here is from genome assembly GCA_037114965.1 of Monochamus alternatus. Classification (NCBI taxonomy): domain Eukaryota; kingdom Metazoa; phylum Arthropoda; class Insecta; order Coleoptera; family Cerambycidae; genus Monochamus; species Monochamus alternatus. The sequence continues at coordinate 1,932,871 of CM073426.1, read as the reverse complement.
ATTATTATACTTTCCGTGACTTCCCAATAATAAAAAATACACATTAATGGCAATGGAGTGGCAATAATCTCACAATAACTGTTAAAAACGTGAGGTGGGTATCAAATTCAAAAGACTCAGACTCTCTAAACTATTGCTAGTGCCGAAATCCAGTCCTGGCCGGATGTTATTCATGTATACATGTGGAGGGTTGTTAAAACATTGAATATTGCTTTAGTAGCTGCAAACTGTCGTTTAACAAACACTAAATTAGACTCCTGCTTGCTGCCTAGGGACGTTATGAATCGTGAATGTGTAACTAGATAGCTTGCCAAAAATATATTAGCTGTTTCAGCCGCAGATGAACTCTGACTTGTTGTACGGAACTATTATTTAGTTACCAAATATATCTTCTACTTTTCTAATTTCATACAGAATTATATTTACGGCACATAAATATTACACAGCGTGTCTAGATCACGAAACTATTGTCTATCGCAAACGAAAAAACCTGAACTTTTGTATTTTGGAATCTCTGATGTCTTTAGTGGGTCTATTCAGTTCATATTAAAGTAATTCAAATTTATGTAAGATACTATACTCGTAGAATAAAATCAGAATTATAAAATTAATTGATAAATACCAATAAAACCTTCACAATTACTTAAACAAGCCCTTGCTTGGTCTCTGTTTCCTAATATTTACTCGACCCAACATCCTTTATCGTGTTCTTAGGACGACATAATTTAGATGCTAAGAATATTCGATACGGACCCCAATATTTTGCATTTTACTGAAAAGAATTCGGTCGATATACCTCTGGAAAGAACAGCGATATTAATATCCGAGAGAGACGAGAGGACGAGATGCGCTATCCTTATCCGAGGCGTTCAACGACGATTTATGCTAACAGGTTGTTGTGTATATATTATTCATAACATACGGACAGTATTGTGTTACAAGCTCTGATCGTCCATATTTTTTATTTTTTTCGACGAAGGGCCACATTCGTGACAGTATCTTCTCAGAGTGCAAAGAAAGGAGAGGGTTTCTGCAACTGGTAATATAATTTTCATGGAGTCGTGGACAAGAAAGGATTATTTATTGTTGTTAAGATAAGATTTTATAAAGTGTATGAAGAACTCTGCTGAATTTATATCGCTAGAATACTGTGGTGTGCATCATGGTTCAATTTTGGGGCCTCTTTGATTAGTTACTTTCGTAAACGTCTATAAAAATATAGTTTAGTTGGTTATACAGGGTGAACCTTAAATAAGTACAAATATTTTAACCAGCAGTATAGTTCACTGCGTAGAACACATAATTAATAGTGTTTTTTTTCAAAAAAAAAAGAAATAAAAAAGTGAAATTTTAAATAAATTTTATAATTTTTCTGTAGAAAACTTGTTGAGAACCGCTGACTTTCATACATTTATGAGTCACAGCACTGCAGATTGAACGTGTGGTTCACAGTGTTGTCAGTGTTACACAAACGGTTTTGCTTTTCTTGATATTAAATGCGTACGTCAAGCTGCCATTTTGTTATTTAATATTGTGTGTACCTTTATTTTTTAAATTTGTTTCACTGATTAAAGTGCGAAGTCACTTTATGGTTAATACTGACTCAATTGGGGTTATGTGTATGTTTAAATTTAATATGCTGTGTGAAAATCATAGTTTTTCGTTATTCTTCATAAAATAACTTAAGGAAATTGTGTCTTGTGTCTCTTTCTAACAGTGTACAATGACATTTAACTTGTGAAATGTGGATTATTGATTAAATTTTTAACAAACAGATAAGCTTGAGTGCACGTTTATGTATAATTTTTGAACATTGAACATAGTAATATCACGTAATATCTTCCTAAATACTTTATGGTAGTATGTATTTAAATTGCGGAAATTCATTTTTAATCGTTTGTAGTAAGGTCAGTTAAGCAGTTAAAATTTATGTTAATAATACTGCGCATCATACTACATATCCAACTTTGCTGTACTTATGTTTCAAACAAGTATTTTTAAAATAGTATTTAACCGTATTACTTTACTATTACGTTAAAGGAAGCTTAATATTTATATTAGAGGAGATATGGCAACCTCGCAACAAATCATATGGTTCATTAGGTTGGTTATGACAGCGGTCCTCAAAATGTGGGTATTTTAAAAAAAATTAATATCTCCGTAAATATTAGAAATTTTTAAAAATGGCTTTCACTAGACTATATGACGAACTACACCAGCAGTTAAAATATTTGTACTTATTTAAGGTTCACCCTGTATAGTAAATGGGCTCGCGTACAATTTCACTAAATTTAAATATTTTTTCCTCAAAAATGCTTAATATACAGTTAAGTTTTAATAATATCAGGATTTAAAAACAGCTAACAGTAAAAAGTGTTAATGTAACAGTCACTGATATCAGGATACGCAGTAAATGTCACCTGTTATCTCTAGTTGACATATTATATTATAAAACAAATAAATATTAATTAAGAAAGTAAGTGACTCAGAATTTATTCAAAAAGGGGACTCCTAAAAGTACAATTTTGTAAAAATAATCAAAAAGGGCAGTTCAAAAAAGATTTAAAAATATCCTTTTACACGGAATTAGAAACTGGTCCACTGTAAAACCTGAATTTGGTAATGCAAGGTAAAGGCAGCAGTCGGCGACCAGTACGGCGGCAAAATGTAATAAAAAATGATCGGACAAAAAATTTCCCAACGATAAAAATAAATATAATGTTATATATTTATCTTTCTTTTCTTATATATCTTTCTTTTAAAATTACAGGTATATATTCTGGATCATGAGTTACTATTATCGTACTACCTTTAATATTCGTTCACTAAAAACTAGGTGTATTATATGTAGTTTTATATTCTTATTTAAACTATTTAATAACTGCATTGATTGCTCTTTACTTTTGGAACGTTTTATTACGAGAATATCTAATTTTGGTTCTAGGTAGACTGACACGTTTTATTTGCCAACACCAGCAACCAATCAATTAAAAAATCACCAGTATATTTTTATAATTTATTTTTTTTGCATTATCTTTTTATCGTAATTTGTTTTTGATTAAAATAACCATTTCTTTTTGTTTTTTTATAATAATTTCTTATTCTACCTATTTGCTTATATGTAATATTTTAAATATGTTGTTTTGCTGTTACTATCTACTGATTTTTTTGTTTGTTTTTATTTAGCACACCATTTTTTATATAACTTTTTTTGTTCTGTAAGTGGAAGTTTTCTGTTGGGCAAATAAATGTATTATTATTATAAAATTTAATTTGGAAGGGATACGCCCTTGATGTTAATACTTGGACAAGCTGGACATGGTACAGATAACTGAGCCTCGTGTTGAGCAATTTGCTTGGTACTTATTCAGTGATTCTCTTTAACAATCTCTAAAAATGTGGTCCATAGCTGCTGTAATACGCCGTGGATACCCTGGACGTCCATCTCTTCCACAATTATGTTGCAAATGTCACATCCGCGTTTCACTACCGTGGTAAAAGTAGCTGCATTTAACACATGTACAGACGAGAAGCATTTTGTTTTACTTCATCATAAATTAAAACGATAGCATTTGGAAAATGACCGAATTTAGTAAAAATGAACAAACTTATGTCACTTTTTAAATAAAGAGCTGGTATTTTACTGTTTCCCAACGAAATACCGACTAATCTCAATTAAACACATCCATTTGCTGCTAGATAAATTATTTAGCGGACATCGATCCGCACTTGCATCGAATGTGTTCAAATACCACCAAGCTAGAGCCAAATATGAAATTAAATCGAACTTAATATATCAGCAAAGCTTTTATAAAATCCGTATTGAATGAACGTGGAGTGAAAAATGTAAATCTAGGTATAATCGTGCAGGCCATAAGCTCGAGGGAATGAAAATGTCTCTCATTTATCAACGAAATTAAAATAAAGGATTTCGACTACTGTAAGGTGCTCTACATAGCGGTGCAGCATCAAAGAAGGCTTTGAGATGATAGTTATCGTTTGAAGAAACCTAATTAGGTGACAAGAATAATAGCACTTGACAGTTTATTACTTGTTTACTTTTAGGTTAGTATGATCATTTGATCGTCGAGAACACTATTCAGCATTCCAGTAAATGGCAAGGGATTTGGACAAATGGTTGCCTAATGTATAGATTTAATTATAATAGAGAATGCCTGACTTTCATATTTTATACTGATTCCATACAATGTTTCTACAATCAGTTGTTCTTAAAGTATGAGTGTAATTCACAAATGAATCCTTATGTAAAAGAAAAATTGAGTGTGTTTTTTTAAATGACAAACTGTGTCGATCTCACCAAGACAGAAGCCGTCTTGTCCCTACTCCTTGAATGTTACCAGCCTTCTGCTTCGGAAGAAACCTCCACTATCAGACTTATTGGTTCATCAGAGTAGTTCGGCAACTTAGACCCAAAGTCAAAGTCAATTCGAACCATCAATGCCAAATTTATGCCCAGCACTAAAACTTTTTAATCCATCATATCCTAGACATGTTCGATGGGCGCACAAAGAGAAGGCAATGCAAACAGAAGACAAGGCTATGGGAAAATATTGATGTTGGCCTCTTCCAAGAACTGTAATGTAAAAACTGCCATATAAGGGCCAGAGTTATCTTATTATTAACCCTCGAATGTATGGTATAGCAAACGGTTTCTGAACTTTATGAATGTATCTTTGGGCATTCAGTTGGCTGGAGAAACACTAGAGGAGTTCCACTACCTATTCTGATTGCACCCAACACCAATCCTCTGGTTGGTAAGAGGGAAAACAAACAGTTTTGCAGATTGAGAGGCTTTTGATGTGCTCTAGAGTATATTTTTAAAGTTACATTGTCACCTGCGATAAAACGTGTGACTCCGAAATTAAAACAAGCAATCATGGGGTCACGACAACTTGGAATATCAAAACTCCTTCTTCTGTGAGGTAATTTCTGGCCACTGTTTTTTGTAGTATGATTATTTTTCAAGACATTTTTACCAGATACAGCTGCTTCAACCCAAGAAAAACTAGAATAAATCCATTGGTAAACAGTCGCGTATCTGAACCACTAGTACAATTACAATTTGGAAAGAGGCTTTTAACAACCAAAATCATTCAATGAAGAACTGGGAGGACGCCATTTTGATGATGATTAAGGCATGGAACCTTTTGTGTGTAATTGGTTACAAATACAACCAACTTAATTTTTCAATGACGGAATTAAAAAACTTCCAATCAGGTGGGAAAAATATATAAATAAAAGTGGAAAAATAAGATGCACTTATCCAGGTTTTCTTTTACTTAGATAATAAATTTAATAAAAAGGTGTTTTAGTTTATGATTGATTCACCCTTGTAATATTATTATTTAGAAATTATATAAACAATGTGTTATAACGAATAAACCATATTTTATACTCTGTGTATTTAAGCTTAGTTCCATATACCAAGATGAAGCTCGTCCGCTAAGGTATTAAAACAGAATCAATCCTTGACGACTTTTATTACTGCAATATTTAACCTTCCAGAAAGTTTACGATTATCCAACACGAGCTAAGCTCCATCCAGAGGATGCGGCCTCAATTCTCACTCTATCTGGTTGTCTCATAATTTCCGTGTCAGTTTTTATTTATTATACAGTCCGCCATTAGACAGGAGCCGTAAATCAAACAAAATTCATGCAATATGACGAAAAATCGATTTTATAATCAGCTTAAACATTACAATATAAATATGCAGTGTGCAGTGTGATATTTTGCATATTGTATGCATTTTTTGAAATATTTGCATATATTCTTAAAAAATAGCATATTGTGCATAAAATCCATAGAATTGATTGAATTTAAAATGTCATGGCTGTTTGGCAGGCATTTTCATTGTTTTAATTTTGGAATAAATTAGTCTACCTAGACTATGATTCATAAATTTGAAATTGCGTTGCTTTAGTTGGAATACGAATGCACCTGATGATTGGAAACCTGATTCTGGTGTTGTGCGAACAAATATATTATCTTAGATAGTAAATACATAATCTTGGTAAATTATAATGAGACAGGTAGTTCAAGTAGGCAAATAATCCTGCATTTTATTTGTTACTGCGCTTTTGAAGTTACCATGTCGATTGTGTAAAGTTGTAGGTATTTTATTTGTTTGTTGTTGCAGCTGCTTTTATTTTTAAGTGAAACAATAAATTTGTATTTTTCGAAAAAATTTTATTTGCATACTTTGAATATCTTGTTCATATTTTTAATATTTCCATTTGCATATTTGGAGATCCCTAATCTTAACACAACGTAGACGCATAGAAACGAATCGTTTATGAAGATATATTAGGACTATATATTGAATCATCTGGCAGATTCTCATCCACGATATTCTGGCATGATATTGACGTCAATGTTGATTCCATTATACTCGCAAACTCCTGAGGGAGTGTTTAACCTTCTTGCTCTCCTCCATCATCCAAGATTATGCTTGCTTTTACATAATTACGCATTAATTAGATCAGATTTATAGGGGTATAATTATTGTAAGCACACTAAATATTGACGAAATATCCAATTAGAAAAGTTTGCTTCGCAGTCTTGCCTCTTTGCATTCTAAATACCAATTTTTACGACTGCAACAAATTTTAGAAACAACGCTCTACTGGCAGCACTGCTATGACAGGTTCTGATCGGCGAGTCAGACTTGTAATGTAATTGGATGGTGTTCAGTATCTCGAGTTCCTTCGAAATGTCCCACTGTGAATGTGTTTGCACGATGGTGCTTCCCGTTATTTTCGGCAAAATGTTCGGAAGTACCTTAATGAAGTTTAAGGGATATGATTGGGGGATTGGACGAGGATTGGTATCATCACCGTTACAATTTTCCTGACATAAACCCTATGAACCACCCTCTTTGATTTCTTTCAAAATTATACTATATTATATTAATTCCCTGTATATTTGGAGAGGGAGTTCATGAAAAATAGATCCACCGTGTCTAATTTGATATGTGTCACTCAACACATCTCTCAACATTTGGATATAAATGCTCAAGTTGATGTTTTATATACTGATTTTTCGAAGGCTTTCGGTAAGCTAGATCATAATATATTAATTCAAAAGCTCTAATTCTTTAGGTTATCGTATTAAAATATGTTCATTGTGGTGGTTACATATCTGAGTCAGTACTAGTTACATCGGGTGTTCCTCAGGGGTTCATTTTAGGACCGTTATTATTTATTATTTATATTAACGATATAGTTCAGAATCATGATTGCGATTATCTCTTGTATGCAGATGTATGTTAAAAATTTATAGTGATGTTACTATCGTTGAGGAATACGTTAAGTTACAGCATTCCATAAGCCGTATTCGTGATTGGTGTATCATTAACAATCTTTCGATAAATACTAGCAAGTGCACTGTGATGTATTTCTCTAGGAAACGCTAATCTATACTATATGATTATAATATGAATAATGTTATCCCGAACCGGCCTGAAACTAACTTGATAATAAATTAAGTTTCATATTGACAAAATGTTTCAGTCTGCTTATAAAAATCTAGGATATCTAATTAGAATGTTCCATAGCTTTTCGGATATACAAGTATATATGACATTTTTCAATGCTCTTGTTAGATCTAAACTCGAGAACGCTAGTATTGTGAAGGATCCTGGTTATAAGGTGTTTCAATGTGAAATTGAAGATATTGATATGCGATTTTAAAAGTTACTTTCATATCGCCAGGGTGGAATCTATTCTCAGATAGGTATTCCTCATGATATTTTACTTGATAGATTTAAAGTGTATAGTCTCAAACAACGTAGAAATATGCATTTGGTCATGTTTCTTTATAAAATTATACATAATGTGTGTGAGTTTTTGTCATTAATCCATTTTCAAATACCCAATCAGGCAACACGTGGTAGCCGTTTGTTTTACTTGCCGAGGGCCAGAACGAATTTATTAAAATTTTTACCTTTATATAGAATTGATATATTTACCTGTACCTGTTTCATTTGTTTATTATTTATATGTAATAGTTTTAGTTTAGTAATTAATTCTTGACTATTTTGTATTGGTCACTTTTCTTTTATCTGTTTTACTCATCCTATAATTGGATTTTCTGTTGGGTGATGTATTAAATAAAATACAAAATAAGAAAGTTGAACTTGAACTTCATTAAGGTACTAGCGAAGGAGTTGAAGATGCTGAACCCTATCCATTCGATTTGCTGATATGAATGGTCCAATGAAGGTATTATCGATAATCCCTGTCCAAACATTTAAGGAAAACTGTTGTTAGAAATGATCCCAGACTTATGGGGATAATATTATGAATGTTATACACCCCATTCCGTGCAAAAATTGCTTCATTTATAACTAACACATCAGCTGTAAATTTGAGCATTCCTTGAACTTGTTGATCGATTTTCCTGGAACTTATTCGGGTTTTCTCTTCAACAATCTCTAAAGAATTTTCATCAACTGCTGCAATACACCGTGGACGACCTCGATCTGTATTCCTTCCACGATTTGATTGCAAATTTACCGTGTCAGTAAAAGTAGCTGCATTTGGCATATATCTACCGATAAATCATTCTGCGTATAGACGAGATGCAGCTGAAGCATTTTGTCTTACTTCATAATAAATTAAAACAATATCCATCAACTCCGATTTGCTATACAGGTAAGCCATTTTTGACACTTGAAAAACTAATATGAACATTATTGCAATAACGTGTCTCACTGAGCTTTCGCGCAAGTGTATTACAAATTTTAAAGCATAGTGCATAATTTTATTAATGTGTGAGATGCGAATAAAAATATACAGGGTGGTCCAGTTTCGAAAGCGGAAACTTTAGAGGCAGACAGAGAACCACAAAATAATATCAGTTTGTATTATAAACTATTTTCGAAAAATGCTTCATACAGATACAGGGTGTCAAAATTTTCATCAAAAGTTCCAAATTTATTAAATTTTTAAAACTACTTCAGATATTTAAATGAAATTTGGAACCTTTGAATAGGTAATATAGATACATATTTTTACCTAAAATATTTTTTTTTTCTTCCACCAGTGGTGTGCGTACGGACAGATCTTCGGGAAATTTTGATGAAAAAAATGATACGCCCATATTTTATTAGAAACAAACACAATTTCTAGAATTCTTGTTCAATTTACAACAGAAAAAGGCTCCTTACTTTTTTCGTTTGATACACCGTTTGTCAGTAAAAAATTAAATTACTTAATGATTTATGAAAAACAATTAAGTAAACAAAAACGAAGCTGAGAAATTTAATTAGTGGCTTTCAACAACAATAACAAAAAGAAAGAAAATTAAGGGTAAAATCACAAAAATTGCTCGAAATGTAGTCCACCCACCTCAATACATTTTCGACATCTTCTCAGTAACGCATTTATTGCAGCAGCCTGCAATGATATGCGGATTTCGCCACATGTCATTGCAGGCTTGCTGAATTCTTAAAATTAAATCTTCCCTTGTTAATACGAGATTAGCGTAGACTTTATCTTTAATAGTGCCTCAAAAGTAAAAGTAAAAAACCACGTCATTATTCATGTCATTTCTCCCTAGCCGGCCAATCCATCGTTGAGGAAAATAGGTATTGAGCCATTCTCTTACAGCTATTCCAAAATGCAGGGGAGCTCCATCCAGTTGTATCCAACTTTCATACCTTAAATTAATGGGTAAATTCTCTAGGTAGTCCTGCAGATTATTGTTAAGAAACTCCATAAACAGTTCCGAGTTCAACCATGGGGGTAGGAAATGTGGACTCAACATTTATGGAAAATTAATTTTGAAATGATATTGGCCGAATTTCTCGAGGATTCTGATGTGCCCAAATATGGATATTATGGTAATTTGTTACCCCACGTCTGGTAAAAGAGGAGTCGTCCGTCCAAAGAATCTTATGTAAAAAGTCAGTATTTTCTTCCGTCGAGTTTAAAAGCCACTGGCAAAATTTTATTCTTTTTTCAGCATCACCAGGGTGCAAATCCTACTTTAGACTTAGGAACGTGAAGGTGTTGATCTGCCTTCCATGAGCGGTTTCTGTTCCGTTCGTTATTAACACGCAGGCCAAAGTTAAGAAAATTCTCTATTTGGATAGCATCTATGATATTCAGGAACTGCCGCTTCTGCATTTCCATCACAAAATCCGTAGCAAAAATGAATATCGTACGTTGTATCGTATTCGTTGTTAGAAAAAAGCATTTTTCATATTAATACTTACACAACACTCTAATAACAATGTTTATAATAACTCGAAATTAAATTACCTGCCACAATTCAATTGCCATTATAAAATACAAAAACACTGACAGTAGTAGTCTTTTCGTGTTTCATGGCCTACTACGACAGATTAAAATTTGTTTAAATTATAGTTGCTTAAAGAATTTTAATTTTTTACTGGCAAACAGTGTGTCAAACGAAAAAAAGTAAGGATCATTTTTCTGTTGTAAGTTGAACAAGGATTCTAGAAATAGTTTTTGTTTCTAAAAAAACATTGGCGTACCATTTTTTTCATTAAAATTTCCCGAAGATCTGTCCGTACGCACGCCACTGGTGAAAGAAAAATAATATTTTCTATCTAAAAATATGTATCTAGATTACCTATTGAAAGGTTAAATATCTAAAGTAGTTTAAAAAATATTAATAAATTTGGAACTTTTGTTAAAAATTTTGACACTGTATCTTTGTAACGAAGCATTTTTCGAATGTAGTTTATAATACAAACTGATATTATTTTGTGGTTGTCTGTCTGTCTCAAAAGTTTCCGCTTGCGAAAGTGGACCACCGTGGATATTGTTGTTTTGGCTCATGAATGCAGTAGAAACGGTACTTCCATGACAACTTTGTGGAAATAGAAACATTAATTAGAAATTGCTAATAATATTTCTCGTATATTCGCTTATAAAGAAACTCTCTGTACATCAATTCAAAGGCTGCTGCAAGCTATCCGCGTGCCGTATCTCCCACCGTTTCGATTACGTCCAAAATGCCGCCGGCGTAGCTGATTCTATTATCCTTACCGGCAGAAATATGAATTCGTATTATTTGATAACCGATCCGCCCCTAGACTTAATGTTTTCAGTTTTCATTTCAGTTTTATGGTTATTAAATGCGATCGACTGTAAGGCCCATTCGATTAAAGTTCACGGCGGTTTGGCGCCATCGAATGAATTTCGATTTCATTCAGTAGTTTTTAATGAAGTTATTTTTCTTGATCTATGGTACAATATAGCTTTTTATATCCAGGTTGAATTTCTAGTAACAATTTCCTATAGTACTGCAGAAAATTGTCGTGGTTTTTCTATAAAACTTGCAAATTTCTCTAAATCGTATCATATAATAAAACTTTTGTGTCCAGCCTGTACTCAAACTCTATACTATGGGTCTTCCGTGAGTATACAAAGAAATTTGGGACACGTGGCGTTAAATGGGATAATGTAAGCTCCATTTTCGAAAATATTAACTTTTATTTCACATGACCGACATGACTAATGACGGCACCAATTATATCTTTCCTGTTAAAAATATCTCTTTTTTCTAATAAACTTTTGTTAGAGATTTTTTTTACATCCAGTTTAAAGGTTATAAGAAATATCGTCCTATAGAGTCTCAAAAGAAACATCGCATTAGCGGTGGAAGGATCAAGTACTTTAAAATATAATAGTAGCCATTAAATCTTTTTGTTTTCTTTAATATCAGTATTTTAGGCTGCCTAAATATAATATGTACGCATATTAAAATGTATTTATTTTTATCATCGCGCGTTTTTGTGGTAAAATAAAATCTCTGAAAAAAGAAAGAAGGGAGAATAAGTCTCTCGAGTCTAGAGAATAAACAATTAACGCTTCCTATCAAAACCGCTAAAATTAATTAGTGCATGTGTTAAATTAGCGTTAAATTTAAATTACGACTATTTTAATTTAATTTGGGGATCCATTTTATGAACACCAGGCCGGCCGGCACATCACTTAAAGAGGAGACATTAGGTGAGTTCTTCTTTGCCGCCCGCTTTTCTTTTTTGTGCTTGTAGCTAATCGCTTTCGCTTCGCTTTGGAGAATATTATTCAATATTAATTAATAATTCCCAAACAACCGGTTTTACATTTCAAAATTTATTAAAACTCTAAATCCAGTCCTTAATAGTGTGTGTCTCAGGTGTACTGTTGGCGCATATCTTTCAGAATGAAATTGCCAATTCCATTTTACAAACAAATTTCATCCTGGTTTGTTGATATTGTATATAGCAGAAAGTAAGCGTTCAGGCGGATAATTTTACGTATATAACCAAGTGTTTTCAACGTGAAGCGATGCTTGTGCTGGTGTGGAGTTATCTTTTTTGCAATCTCACTTTCTGCACTTAAACTGTGTGTCTTGAACGTTATCTGGAATCGCGGTTGAATGTCTAAAATTATCGAAATAAATATAAAGTTTCATAAATTATTACAGTTAAAGTAAGTTGTTTTCAGGGTGTTCTTAAATTTGATAGCAGAAGAGGGCAGTCAGTATCATTATAGAACATTGGTTTACACAGAAGTAAAACCACAAATTCTTTTCATTCTTATTTGTTAAATTTCACTTAGACATTTTGCACAGATTTTTTACTTTTGCTACATTTTTACCAAAATCACACATTCCTCAAATAAAAATATATGAACATGTTTCGTGAATTGATAATTCAAAATTAAAAAACTGCAAAATTTTTCCCGTGGCAAATGAAAAATTGTTTCAAGAACACTCTTTTCTATGGGACATGAAGTCAATGGTCTATGAGACACCAATGTACCAACAAAAGCTTATTGATCGAATTCTTACCTCGTCTTTTCATTGAACAAGACCCACCACTATTCCAAAGAATGTGAAAAAATTTGACTCATGTCTTTATAGGTGTTATAAAGTTCAAGGTAGTTATTTTTAGTAATTGCTGACAGATCTTTAGTCGATTATTTACATAACAAATGGTAAGCCCTTTATTGGCATTTTGAGACTTTGTAAGCCAATAGTTTAATAATTGTATAGTAAAATATTATTTTTTCTTCTCTGTGGAGAAAGGCATATAAGTACAAAAAAGGCAATTGGAGTGATATAACAAATTTTAGAGCCATCTCTTTGTTATGCAATTTCTTAGTTATGTTCAGTGAGATCTATAGCGATACTAATTAATATCCACAAAACAACATGGACCGACATCTTTCCGTTTTTTCACAGCATACCTATTTCTCAGATCTTAGATAGTGGAGGCCAGGTGATATTTACAGATTTCCAAAGAGCCTTTGATGAAACTAACCACTTCATGTTAGGCAAATTACATCGTTACATCGCTTCAGCTTTTCTGAATCATTAGTTACGCTTTTTGATTCATATCTAATAAACAGACAAGAATATCAAGTCAGATACTCAAACTTTACATCTCCCAAAGCTCTGATCTGGGAACTCTGCTATTTATTTTCTTTATTAACGATTTTCGTCATGCATCATGTGAGAAATTAATCTTTGCTGATGATTTTAAGCTGTATACTGCAATTAGTTGACAGATTATTACCTGTTTCAACTTAATATTGAACGGGTGTCATTATGGTATATGGTGTAAGCGCAACCTGTTTTAAATGCAAGGCTATATTTTTAACCGTGTTGAGTTATTGAAATGTGAATTACCTTTGACAGGAAACTCACTTTTGTTCCGCATATTAGCAAGGTTACACCCAGTCCTATCCAAACTTATGGCTTTATCTATTGTAATTTTATGGACTTTATGGATGTACAGACTTTAAAAATTCTATTTTATTGTCTTCTTCCTTCTAGGATTGAGTGTGGTTCTGCTGTAGGTATTAATCAAGAAGATCTCTTAAATTCCATTAGTTTCGAAACACTTGAAGTACGACGCAGTATTGCGTAATACTATTGCTACCACTATCGCTATGGCTGTCGCTATCGCTATTGATATTGCTATTGCCATTATCATTGCCAGTGCCATTACCATTAGCATTTCAATTACTATTACTTTTACTATTACAATTACTATTACTATTACTATTACTATTACTATTACTATTACTATTACTATTACTATTACTATTACTATTACTATTACTATTACTATTACTATTACTATTACTATTACTATTACTATTACTATTACTATTACTATTACTATTACTATTACTATTACTATTACTATTACTATTACTATTACTATTACTATTACTATTACTATTACTATTAGTATTACTATTACTATTACTATTACTATTACTATTACTATTACTATTACTATTACTATTACTATTACTATTACTATTACTATTACTATTACTATTACTATTACTATTACTATTACTATTACTATTACTATTACTATTACTATTACTATTACTATTACTATTACTATTACTATTACTATTACTATTACTATTACTATTACTCTTACTCTTACTATTACTATTACTATTACTATTACTATTACTATTACTATTACTATTACTATTACTATTACTATTACTATTACTATTACTATTACTATTACTATTACTATTACTATTACTATTACTATTACTATTACTATTACTATTACTATTACTATTACTATTACTATTACTATTACTATTACTATTACTATTACTATTACTATTACTATTACTATTACTATTACTATTACTATTACTATTACTATTACTATTACTATTACTATTACTATTACTATTACTATTACTATTACTATTACTATTACTATTACTATTACTATTACCATTACCATTACCATTATCATTACCATTACTATTACTATTAAAAGTAATTTACTTATGGTACGTTATGTTATAAGGTTCTGGTGTCCTTATATTCTGCATGTCTTAACCTTCTTTATAATGTCCCGAAGTTTGTAACTATTTTTCGTTAAACAGACCCTGTATTTCCAAGGAATTCCCTTTCCAATTTTAATAGGTAGATGAAATTGCCTTAAAATATTCCAGAAATATTATCCGACTCACGCGACGTCCAAATACTTAGGCAATATTAACTGAAAACATCCTAGACGTTTTTCCCCGGCATTCCAATACATCATCAATTCCCCGAGCATCCAAGGCACGCCGCGACGTGACTGCGAAGGAGGCGGCGCGCCTCGGCTTGCGGTTGCGGGAGAACGCGGGCCCGTTAGGGCCGATCATTAGCAGAAATCAATCACGGGCGAGCCTCCAGGCGCCCGCGGAGGCCGACATGCAATCACGGCCGCCTCAGGCCAGGTTGTTCGAGTTAACCTTTCGCAGGGCGGAACAGATTGCTGCGTAATTGACAAATAATTAGTTCGACGGCGCTCTGCGCGGAAAGAAAAGGCTTGGCAGTGGCGGAGAAGGGTATTTTCCTCACAGGGTGATCTTTCAAATATTTAGATAAAAAATCTACCTCAATTACAACGTCACATCAGGCCGACACCGAACTGAACTGGGAGCTGTGAATGAACCGAGACCGACAGCAGTCAGTAACAGTCTGAAAAGAGGGTTTAAATAATTATTTGAAAACTTTTTATTTGGCCTAGATACGCATTATTTTTTTTCCTACGATCATGCGGAGTACATTTATATATATTGTAATGAACACAAAGGTTAAAATGACAGGAAATACAAGTAAAAGTTTCAGCTAGTAAAAAAGCGGAGGAATTTAAAAAGCATATTTAGTATATTTATAAAAAAAATTTTGTATACATGAGGACAATTTTGAGAGTGGGCAGTGTATGATAGAAAACATAAATATTTAGTTAATAAAAGTTTGAAGTTTATAAAGTAATATAGATAGATATCAAAATAAAATAATAAAATGTAAAAAAAAGAAAATTATATTCAACTTAGTTTATAATTAGTAAATATAGTTAGTGAAGTGTATTAAAACTCCATGGGAGTCTAAACGTTGCATAGGAACGAGAAAGGAAATAAAGAGATTGTTATAATAATAATAATAATAATAATAATAATAATAATAATAATAATAATAATAATAATAATAATAATAATAATATTTATTAATCCTTTCTGACATAAAAATGTATAGGACAAGTCAATTTACAAAGTACAAGTATCAAACATAATAATACAAACACAAACATAAAAATATATGAACATATACACACACATATATTATACAAACAAACATATATACTCACATATAAATATAACAAATAAATAATGTTGATTTTGAATATAAAAAAATAGAAGCAGAATTTGTGAAGAGGAGAAAATTTATCAAAATATATTAAGAAAAACATTACCTGAATTCATAATGTTAACCTGCAAGAAGAATAAACATTGCAGTGTTGAAATCCAGGGTCCCAGAGCAGAAGAAAGCCATAGTGAGCAATATATCAAACATTTGGCACATCATAAGGAACAAATAACTCCAGAACAAGGTATTTATTTAATAATAAATTATTCCAAAGCCTAAAAAACCACAAACTGGACTTTACAAACCGAGTTGACATCAAATCTGACACATAAGAAGGCGATAAATATAAACACGAAAATAAGCAGTTTAACGCGATATCCAGAGAAGAAGAAGACGAGCTGATAAGGACAACCACTGAATAGATAGAAAACTGATAGACCTTTTAAAGTGTTTTGCAATTCATTGAAGGGACATAAAACAAGGGTATATAAAAAAAATTGTTGAAATTTGAATGATAATGTTAATTATAATAATTAAGATATAGCAGGTTACGTAGGGTAATTTTTAAGAAAATTTAAAAAAAAATATTGAATAAATTGAAATCTATCTAAAAAAAATTTGTCTTACCTTTTTATTTAACAGCTAAATTAATAATAAAAAAAACATCACTGAACCGCCCTTGAGATAAATATTTCTCATGCTAACAATAAATTTTAAAATAAATTGTTTTAAAAAGAGAGAATATACAGAAGAGTGCCTGAAGCAATAAAAATTTTTAAAAATAAATAAAAAACAAAATAATTCAGGAACTGTATTCAAAATTAAAGGTAAAAGTGTTACGCTTCAGACTGGGGCGTTAGAAAATCAAGGTAAGTAAATTAATTAATTCTGAGCTATCCGGAAAACACATTACATATATCAAATTTCACATTACAATATATTTAGGTATTAATAATATTGTGTGAAACTAACTACTCTGTGGACTAAAGCGCCAACCAGCGCTGAATTACACCCGCAATATCTACCCATATATGCTTTATTATAAGTTAATATAAATCAAATCTTCTACAAATTCCTATCAATGAAGTCATATGTATGCTCTCTAGTACCAAACATCTAGGTATGCCAATGAACAATTCCACAGACAAAGCTCTATTCAATAATTATCTAAAGAAATTAATATATCTAAATTTACTAACCTGGTTTAATGAAAACACTCTATAAATATCTAACTTCACTATTGGCAGTGGGAACTCGAAAATTCAACCACATGCAGAAATGGGTCAGATCTCATCTATTGTGGTTGAATTTTCGAGTTCCCACATGATTCCAGTTGCATTTCCTATTTGCAACAAAAATTACTGTGTAAATCTGATGTATAGTCAATACCTACCCTAATACGATTATTTACGATGTTAGCTTTAAAAAACAATTAAATTCGTGTACAAACCATAGCATTGTACTGAAAGGAAACGTTCTGTATAACAACGCGTTGCCTCTGCAGCATTTTGCTGGCATTCATCGCAGAAAGATGTATTCAACAAGCAGCAGCTTCTTTTACAATTTTCTCCCGAGGGATTTTAGCCATATACGCGTAAAAACCTGCCCACCAGATCCCATCAAAACGTGTTGCCTTTGATTTCACCCACACCAATCACCAGAGCGCCAAATAAATAAAACCTTTCTGTGATGAATATTTTCTTTTATTGCGGTTTAAAGAGTTATGCATAATGCAAGCTGCAAAAAGATAAGGACCGACTTGGTTTAAAAGATAGAAAAGTTTAGGTGGCACAGAAGTGATCTCCATATCATGACATAATAATGTTCGTTCCCCTTCTTGGTTAAGTATTTACCGCCGGTGCTGGATACAGTTGGGGGAGGTCATAAAGTAGTAAAATAAAGCACTTTGAGCTGAATATTTTATGTCTAGGACGGATACAGTTCAGCGTTAAGATCAGCGCTTTTTCTCATAAAGGTCGTGTGTATGCACGACCGTTTCTGCTGCTTTGCCTAGTACATTTAATCTCTAGACACAACCGCACTTGCACAAAGGGGCCTTTAATATTGAAATGCCTTGTTTCGAGCTTAAGTAGTAAGTTTGACTTTAAATAATAAGCAGATGCTAGCGTAGTAAATAGAGAAATATACCCACTGCATGAAATAGAAGTTGCAAGCATATACAAGGTGATTGTTAAACAATACTTAGCCAAAAAAATAATGTAGTATAATATTTTTAGTTCCGGTTAGTTTACGAAAATGTATGAATGTCATAAAGTAAGAAGTTATAAATTTTTATTACAAAACATTTAAATAAAATTTGGGACACGTGGTGTTAAACTGAATGAAGTAAGCTCCATTTTCAATCGAAAATATTGTATTTGGGATTTGACAGAAGCGACTTATAATGTCATTAGTTTTTTCCAGAAACATACCCAAATTTTCTCCCATTGTCATAATATAGTCGCCTTCTCAGCGCTGTACTCCGAAAACAGTTAATTTAACAGAAAAATATAATAGGCATTTTTTGTAGATAATTTTACGACAAACAATTTTTATAATAACCTCTATTGACCTCCGAGCAATAGGTAGCGAGATATTTGCGAAAAACTGATTTTCGTTACCTTTTGACCTTTATAACTTTTTTAGCGGGCACGATATCAATGACAATTTTTCATATCTTCATTACAACAACGTAATAAAGGTGTATACAAGAATTCTGCTCAGTAGGAATTTTTCCACAGATAAAACCTTAAATGACTGGACTACGTCGGTCAGGTGACTTTTCACAGGGACAGGTGAACATGGGCTTATTGTTAAGGTTTCAAAGGGCATATATTACAGATAGTAGGCAACTGCCGGCTTCGTCGACATACTTTTTGCTGGCCAATAACCAGATTTCATCGTTACTTTTTGAAATAAACTAACTAAAAGGGAAGTTGCATGAATTTTATATTGGTTTTAAATTTATTACAGGGTAATTTTTTAAACATATTGAAAGGTCATGACATCTAGTGATGTAAATAGGCGTTTGTTTCTTGTATTTTTTGCGTTCTTGCTGCATTTGTAGGTCATAGATACATAGTGTAAATACGGTGTAGGTAATGCCATAATTATTAGTGGTGTATGTAGTTAAACGTAAATTATTCTTTTGTTTTGACAATTACCACGGCAATGTTATCAGTACCAGTAGATACTTTTACTTGAGGTAATTATAAAATAATGCCATCTGATTTCACATTAAATTACTTCTTTTAATAATAAGTAAAAGTAATGTATGATGATATTTAACATTTAGGCATTAATTTTTCAAAATTAATTTAATAAAATTTTATTGCTATTTAGGTACTACTTATTTCATTTCTCCCTAAATGTTTTTTTTTAAAAGAAAGATTTTCTTTTTTTTTGGGTTATAGAAGAGGAACATGTGTTTCCCAAAGAGCGGGCATACATACCATTGGGGGGGGGGCACCAAAAAAAATTTCGGGATATTTGAAGTTGGAACACCCAGAAAAATATACGGGGCATTGTTGCCGCAGAACATCTGCCACTTTTTCGGCGAATGCAGGAGCTGATTTGTCAACACTGAAGCGTCATGGTGCATGGAAAAGCTCATCTGTTGCGGAACAATACATTGAAGATTCCTTAGAAAACAAAACAAAAGCTGCAAGGATGATTCAAAATGGAGAAAACTTTATACAGGTTCTTCAGACCAAGCAACAAACTATATCCACCACCACTACCGTGTCTAGTGAAGATTCTCTCCCTAAAGGTATTTCTGCATTCAGCCTGCAAGGAAATTCACATTACACAGTTACTGTTAATTATAATTATAATTAGTTTTTCTTTATAAACTTGATTTTGTAGTTTTAAAGATAAAATCTTTTAAAAATGTGAATATTGTGTTTGTTTAAAGCAGTCCGGGAAGTAAACATTTTCCGGACTCAGTACTGTAATGAGTTATTTCTCGGACTTAAATGAGTCCGGGAAATAACTCATTACAGTACAGTATGAAATAAAACATTTTTTTCTGCCACTATATCGTCAGAAAATATTGTAAGTCGTTTTCTTTTCTGATATTTGAACATTTCTTGTGAAGTTTTTATCCAAACGATCTATCTTACATTTAACCGCCCACTCCTTCGCTCTAAAACAACAATAATTTTATGTTACTACATTTTACATTAATTTCAATCATAAAATGGAATCAATTTTACAAAAAAATATTAAATAACAATCGGGCAACAAACTTACTTTATAAGGCCCTTGTGCGTATAAGTAACGATCTACGTCCAGGCAACAGGTCTTTAAACTGCATTGTACGTCGATCGTGAATAAAATACAGTAATTCATTCAATCAAAAGGATCAGACATAGACAAGCTCACAGCTCCTTATAGATTCCCAGAGCAAAATATAGGGACCAGTCCAATGACCTCTAGGTATTATTCCGCTGAGTATTTCATACCCTACTCAATCTTATCAAAATCTTAAAACATTTGACTCTCTGCTAAAAATCTATCCAATACTTTTTAATTAACTTATTAGGGCTGAGGTAAAAGAAAATAGATAATCAGATGTCCCAAGAATCCAAAGTTATTACTTTAAATTAAGCTTATTATATTTTCTCATTACGTGGTAAATGGAAAAAGGATCAACTTTTGGAGATTAGATTAATGGAGGCATTATCAGCGGACCTTTTTTTAACAGGGTCGAGGGAATGTAGTTATTTAACTCGAATGTGATCCTAAATCTGCGAGATTCTTACAAGGATGTTTCAACAAAAATCTCATGTCATGAGCAACAGCTAGTTGAATGTGAAAATTAGAAGAACCGAAGGTAGTGAAATGGTAGAATGTGTTAAAATTGTTATCGAATGTACTGCCGTAGAAGGAAGGATCTATTTGAGATCCCTACATACCAAGATCAGTAGATAATCTATAGACAAGTGATTGTGGTACAAATGAAATAAGCAGGTAGGAATATAATGGGTAAAACAGAATCCACATAGACAGTAGACACTGCTGATTTTGCATAAGCTTTACTTTTTGATAGTCGCTATCTTGCACCGTTCTCGTAAAATTTGCCATTGAAAATTCCAATGTATTTGCATTCAATTACAAATCGGCAAAAATTTTCAAGTAGGCTTATGTTAAAATCCAATTTTGACACTTTCCACTTAGTGCTGTCAGTAATATTACAGTATTATTCGTGCCTTATTAAAAGTATTCTTTACTTTATGATCTAAATCGTAGTGCAAGATAACATGCCACGCCATAATTTATTTTCAAATGGAAAAATGCGCGATATGGTTTGCGTTTATGCGCAATCAGATTATGTTGGACGACGAGCGCTTCGTCGGTATTCAGATTTGTATCCGAATAGAAGACAACCAAATCGGAAACTATTTCAAGAACTTTATAATAGACTTGGAGAAACTGGTAGTTTTCGTCCTAAAAGAGACAACGCAGGGTGTACTGTTACAGTTCACCAAGAAGAAGACATTTTAGTAAGAGTACTCGCCCAAGAAAACCTCTAACACCAAAATTTCATCTCGATATGAACATTTATTAGGAAATAAATAAGAAAAAACTGAAATAATATTTTGCATTAAACAACCTGTATCTCTGTAAGTATCAACTTTTGAACTAAGGTGAGTTTGTCTAAATCGCAATATTTTCACGTCAGGAATCTAATCATGAATTTTGGCCCATTACATCGCGATCGTCCTGTATGTTAGATCAAGAGATATGGATGGTGCAGTGGTACTGAAGAAACTGACAATCGAAAGTGAATGACTATATAGATTATTATGGGAATACTATCAAGCATTAGTAGTGGTATCGGTTGGCAACAGCATGTCTATATGTTAGATCAAGAGATATGGATGGTGCAATGGTACTGAAGAAACTGACAAGTATTTTGGGTCTCAATGCTTTTGGACCTCGTCCCTCCAATGTGCTTCCGTTTTCATCATTTGTAGAGAGTTTAGATGAGATGAAATAAATAGTTGCCAAGTCGCCAAGGAGTTCCTAGAATACCCTGGTAAGGATAGAGCTAAAAGTACCTGGTTTTATCTAGGACAAACCTTTGCATAGTGACAGGTATTTATATAAGACACTGTTGACTAAGGAAACACCCCTACTATACTATACAGGGTGAGTAATTAAAAATGGTACATAGCTTAAAGAAAGGTTGTTAACGTCAAAATAAAGCGATTGAGCCCAACATGCCTTATTCAGTTGTTGCTTCTTTTCATTCTACAGGGTGTTAAAGTTGAAAAAATGTTTTTTTACTATATTTTAAGAACGCATGGACCGATTGTTTTGATAATGTGTAGTCTTATGTATTTTGAGACGGCAAATACGAATATGCAAAGAGTGTTGAGGTCACGACTAAGGGGCGCTTGTTATACTGTACTGTCGATATAAAAATGTCTAACTTTTTGTATTTTACATTTTTAAATTTTTTAATAAGAAACTATTGAACTATATTCAGTTCTAAATAGAAAAAGTATACCTGTTACAAATCAATATACTCACACGTTTTCGAGAAACAGATGACGATTTAAGTTTGTGAGATTCGACCGGAATTAAATTAGAAAAAGATCCTCGAAGTGACCACCAGCGACTTCAATGCACTTTCTTAGCCTCTTATTTAAATATTGTCTGACGTTGAATAAAGGTCTATGTTGCTTGATAATAACCGATTCTTGAATATTTTCTGAGAGCTGTTCTTGATTATTAACAATGTCGTAAACTAAAGATTAAATATAGCCCCAAAAGTAAATATCCAGCGGATTTAAATCTACTATCTCTGTCTTAAGATATTCTCTTACTCGTCGGGGGTAATGTGCAGGTGCACCATATAGGGAATATCTTCAAGAAGCAGTCATTAATTATAAAATTTAAATAATTTTCTCCGTTAAGTGAACATGGTAGTACGAACGGGCCCACAATATTATCGGAGGGAATTCCACAACAAATATTGATAGAGAACTTTTGTTGAAAATGTACTTTTCTTGGTTTGCTGTTCGGCCTTACAGTGTCTCTTTTCGGGCGAAATCATCTTGTTTCACCTAATATGTCGTACAATCTCTTAAACAGTGATGATCATCTTATCTGTTAACTCTATATAATCTATGAATTGAGTGGCATTGACAGAAACAATATGGTATTGTAGTGACGGCTGTCTACTTATTTCCACGACTACTACTTTGGAAAAAATATTTTTTTAATTTAATTCCTGCCGAATCTTAAAAACTTAAATCATCTTATTAATAAGTCACTCTGTATACAGGCAGATGAGACAGTATTTCATGTCCATGTAAGTGAATTTCTGTGTCACCAACAAGAAGCAACAAAGCAACTTTAGCTCTTAATAGGTTGCTTAACACCTCAGGTAGATTGATGGGAAGAAGTACAAGAGGTTCAATGGAGCATAAGTCCTGTAGCTCTTTAAGCTACCTTCCCTACTACTCCAGACAACTACCGTTGAAAAAGATAGCGTTTAGTCACTTAGAAAATCACTTGGGACCACTACCCAGGAAAGTTTACGTTTAGTTTAACTATCAGATGTCGGTGTTGGTTTTATTAGTTTCCTTTCCAAGCTGAGAAGTCGCGACCTAGCAGTTGTGAACATTGCAGGACATAGAGACATTTCACAATTTTCCATATCCATCCCTGTATAATGGAAAATTAAGAAGCGGTTCAAAACCGCGGACTATAAATTGAATTATATGCAATCGCGGCGGTTGATCTTGACTTACGACCGTACTTAATACAGCGTCTTCTCGAAAATGAATATTAACCCAAGCGACTCCGGCTAACGATCGCTGGATTTACCGTTAGTGGCGGCAGTAAGAGAAACATTTTTCGGTAATTTATTTCGTTGGAGGTACTGGTGCGACGCTCTCAAGACGAGGTACTTAGAGAGATTGGTTTTATCGGGCCCTAGGGTACTTTTTGGTCCAGAGGGCGTTGCCTTATATTTGCTTTACGTGAATAGAGAGTGACTAACTGCTGGCAGTAAGGACTTGTAAATAATTTTGAACGGTAAATCACGACAGCAGGGGCAACTCGTCGGCTTTAACCTGGGGTAAAATGGATATATTGATAGATGGATAGACGGATAAGTGGATAAACGGATAGGTGGATAGGTGGATAGTTGCATCGCTGGATAGATGAATAAATGGATAGATGGATAGGTGAATAGGTGGTTAGCTGGATAAATGGATAGGTGGATAGGTGGATAAACGGATCGGTGTATAGTTGGATAGGTAGATAGATGGATACGTGAATAGCTAGATAGTTAAATAGCTGGATAGATGGATAGATGGATAAATGGATAGATAGATAGATGAATTGATTAATAAACGGATAGATGAATAGAGGAAAGTGTAGTGAAAGAGTTGGGTGAACGGATTGAAAAAGATCTCTTCTTAGAGCATATAGAAAAAGTTATGGATAATATAAACGAAAGTTTGTGTGAACGAAACAAATGACGACAATTTTGAACATATAAGACAAGATTTGTTTTTTTATGAATACTTTTATCTGCCTATGCCATAACCAGAATTTTCACAGACCATAGACTCTTCGTTTTTAAGATACAGAGCGAATTTTAAAAAACTGCTTCTAAGGGATTATTTGTATCTCTGAGATATCGGAATTCGTATTCGTATTAACTAACATTTTGTTACT
Source organism: Monochamus alternatus (assembly GCA_037114965.1). Classification (NCBI taxonomy): domain Eukaryota; kingdom Metazoa; phylum Arthropoda; class Insecta; order Coleoptera; family Cerambycidae; genus Monochamus; species Monochamus alternatus. Next base: position 1,908,007 of record CM073426.1, on the reverse strand, counting down.
TCTGAGAAAATGAGTAAAAACTTATTTGTAGTTTAATAAAATGTGATAATGCTATTTTTTGACATAATTAGTTCAAGATAGAGTTGCTTAGATGTTTTTTATGTTAAAACAGATATTTTATTGATAATGACGGAAAAAATTAGATTACAAAAAATGCAGTTAGTACCTTTCTCAAATAAATGGAAAATATATATTTTTTAAGGAATCAACTTGACGTTATCACTGAAATATTAAACAGTGAGTTGTTTTTTTTTTAAGAATTACCCCAGTAAAAACAATAATAATGTTTAAACATTAAAGATTTATTGAAAACTGTAACATAATTTGTATTAAGCTTGTAATGCAATCACTTTCTTTGTGGAAACTTTTGTAGGCCATTCCAAAATATCTTGATAGAATGGGTGATATTCCTCTGGAACGTATGACATCGCTTTACCGATATCTGTTATTTTTCTTTCCAATATTGGAACTTTCTTTTGACTAACTATGTACTTGGTACCTTTCTCAAATAAATGCTCAAAACTAGGTCGAATTTACGGACACTGTATTTACGGAAGATGGTCTCTTTCTGCACTAAAATATGCATTTACCTTAAAATAATGTAACGAGCTGAAAAACTTAAAAATGCCGAAAATGTTAGTTAGTCCCATTCTGAAATAAACAATTCATATATATTTTAATGGAACAGTCTGTACATTTTTATTATGCATTTTAATTGCGTTATTTGTTACTATTTTTGTAAAATTATATAAAAGTACATGGTACCTATGCACTACGCAATATTAGTGGTGCGAAAACCGCTTCCTTCTATCTCTTGTAGTTTCCGAGATGTATTGCAATTACAACAGTGATTAGGACACCCTGTACATTATATTTCAAGATTATTCTATACCATCTATCTTTATCCATGTTGATAAAAAACAAAATATAAATCATCACAAATCACATTTAACGCCACCACTGCCTTCTCACGTACCGAGCCTGAACTTTTTGCGGCTATTACATAATGAGGGTCTTTAAATGCTTGTGATACTTTTCCATACATTTTCCGGACGTGTTTTGGCAAAGTTGGTTCCCGCAGCGATATATAATGTATACATGTAAATAGCCTCAGGTTCTTCGAGACTACTTTAATCGAAACGCATATAATTCAGAATCTCTGACGATATTTGTACCTCTATGTATTTGGTTTGAAATTTATTAACACAGTTCTGCCATTAATTTTCCAGTCCTTAAATTGAAATTCCGTTTATATAATCTCGAAATTAAATATTACGTTTCTATATTTTATATATGGATACCTATCAGAAATTAGAAATAAAGGAAATTTAAGTCACACACGCGCATATTGAAACTTAATGTTTTATTTAAATAAAATAAAGGTTATACAGGGTGTTAACCAAATTTTTAAATGCATATTTACGCTGAAAAAATATTGTCCATTTATTATTTAAACCCTCTTTTCAGACTGTCACTGACTCAGCCCCCAGTTGATATCGGTATCGGCCTCATGCGATGTTGCCAAATATAAATATTTTCCTAGTAGCTACTTACTGTAATGTAAAAATATGTAATGAATGCTATAAATTATTTCTTAAAAGTATGCAATTAAACATATTAAGTTTTAGTTTAAAAAATATTTAACATTAAAGTTATTAAACGCCAACGAATCAAATAATAAACCATTTACATTTCATTACGTAAATAGTGAAATAAAAAGCAATACCCACTAGGTAAATTATTAAGGGAGACAGAAAAGTTTTTCGTATTTAAATACTGACAGTAATTCAAAAAACTCGCACTGTCCGGCAATCTGAATTCTGGCCAACGTATTTATTTTTATTTGATTTCAATGCCTACTCAATTAAATTCGCATTTTATATAAACACCCGGTCTAGTGAATATGAAATCATTTGCTATTTGACGTCATCGACAATTTTTTTAAATAGCAACCCCCAATTTTGACCATGCCATTTGAAAGAGCATACACAGTGCAGTGTATTATGTGTTAAAGGTATGATATCCGCGTGGTGTACATCAGGTAGATGTAAGGTGTGTAGGTAGTAGACCATCGCCATCTAAGAGGACGCCACACTACGGTGAGTATAAGTGCTAGATCCACAAAACGTCAAATTATTTTTGGTAATTTTGTGTGTGCTCAAGCAGCACGCCCTTGCAACCCTGACCTCCTGTATTCATCTAAGTGATCTGAACGAATCACTCTCTATTATTTTGGGTTTCAACTATAGAAAACTATTTAGTAATTGACGTTGTCCGTTTTCCAACATAACGTTTACGTGTAGTAAAATTTACGTCGCGTACTCCAGAAAGATAAGTCTGTCGTTAACATCAAACAGCCTTATCTCTGTGATCTGCGGGTTAAGATGTCAGCCGCGCCCCTACCGCCCCCTCATTGCATTTAAATGCAACGTTACGGCCGCCGTCGCCATAACTCGGTAGCCCCAGGAAGAAGGCAGGCGGTCGTTAATAATGCACGACGATTTACGGACCCGAACCTTTCTCGGGGCTGTTAATCACACAAAGTAACCGTTTTGTCCGATAATGGAAACCAGACTGTAAATATGACCGAGGTCGTAACTCGACGGTCGAGATGAAGGAAACCGGTACGATTATGACACATAAACTGCTTAGTTATATAGCCAGAAAGGGTAAATGTAGAGTAGGAATGAGTACAGAGCCAAGTATAGGGTCAACCAGTACTACATAATAACGAGCACAAATGTCATAAATATACTTTTTCTAATTTTGACATATAAAGTGACATTTTTTAAAATTGATTGACATTATGAAACGTCTTACTTTTTGTAACTAGTGGCATAAAGTAAAATTTTATGCAATTGGTGACGAAAAATGTATATCAAAATTAGTGACAAAAAGAATTATTCTATTTATTAAACTGTTATAATACAAGTTAAAAACATAAATTATAAATAAATTAATTATTATAAATATTGATAACACAATTATTGCAATTATTCAAATTAATTCCCGACGACATATTTTTTTCATTGCTCGAACTTGCTGTTATTTGAGAAGCGGCGCACATTGCATTAGATGTTTCACCAAATATTTCTTGCGCTATAAGTTTTTTATTATTCATGGAATTTTCAACATATCCTTCCGCAACAGAGCTAGATTTCCAACCTCCGTGCCTCTTTAATTTTAAATTATCAGCGCCACTGTCTGCTAGGAAAGTGGCAGAGCTTCTTCTAAAGCAGTGGCCAGTATATAGAACAGGATTTGAAAGACCAAGAAATTGTGCAATAACTTTTGGCAGACTGCTAAATGTGTTAATTCCCACAGGATTTCTGGTACATTTTCCATTCGCATATTTTACAAAAAATCTGTTGTGCTTAAGAACCTGGGGACGCAACTTAATATATTTTCTTAATATTTCAACAAGATTCGTATTTTCAATGTATCCAGTGGTAATTGCAAACTGCCGTATAACTTTTGTTTTTGAAGGTGGGATATCAACACGAAAATGGCTTCCTTGTGTATAACATTTTCAACTGGAAGAAATGTTAATTCTGCTATTCTGCATGCTCCTGCCATTCCAATTATCATTGCAACCTTAGCCATTAAGTATTCTTTGTCATCAGCTTCCACTAAAAATTTGGCAAAAACTTCTTTAATAAAAACTTTTGACTTTTTAACACTGTACCCGTCCGCTTGCCTTTTAATATATGCTACCAAATTTGTATATTTTTTAATATCAATATTCCTTTTCAGATTTAGTTCAGACCTTAACATTGAGTAAAGTGTCCATAATGTGGAAACTTTCAGATCTTTCTTACCCTCAAAATATGCAAGTATTAATTAATTAATTTTCTTCTCATCACACCACGTAACAAATTTTTCGTATGCCAAATCATAAACAGCCTTTGACTTTTTGGGAATTACTGATAATAGAGCATTACCTGCTGCCTCTTCAATATCGCTTGGTAGCTCTTCAGAACTTGAATCACTCATTTTTTAAAAATAAAACTAAAAATATATCAATCTCGCAAAAAAACTTCCGTCTAGACTTTTTTACAAAATGTCAAACTGACAACTAACATGAAGTAACAGCAACAAACTAAATTTATGTTTTCCAAATTTTTGTCAATTATATTAATTTTTTTTTATTACTTTCTTCAAAATTAGAAAAAATCTTGTATGCAATACGTTACGAAATGAAATTTTGTAACACTTGTGAGTTTTTGCGAAACTCACTTCGTTCGTTCTCACGCGTTACACAAAATTAGGCATTTCGTAACTGATGGCATAAATAGCTATTTAATTGACACTTATAAAGAAAGAGTTATTTAAACATTAATAATAGTTATGATATTAAAATGTGAGTTACAGTTATTTTTGGTTAGTATTTGTAGTATTTTTAGTGTTAGCTGTTGTTTTCTTGATACCAATAACTATATTTAGTAATAGGCTTTGTTGACATGTAAATAATAACATAATTCTTGCATTAAGACAAATATACCAACATTTGTTTGATATTGTCTTTTATTACGTTCTACTTGACCAACCTGTACTTTGTGCATTTGCAGTAATTTCAACGGTATACATATAAATTTGTTTAATGGGAAGTAAATCTATATATAAAAAGCAATTTATTTACATAAATTAATATTTCATTAAATTTTGGAATCAGATTCAAATTCAATTTCCTCTAACTTAACTTAATTTTATAACTATATGTAAGATTTTAAAATAAAATTGTATGCCAATAGTTTTTTTCGGCCTACATTCATTATAACTACTTTTTATTGCTTGCACATGAAATTGGTTATTAAATTTTATTATTTCTTTTTATTCTTTCACCATTCCAATTAATCTATACTTTTAAAAATTTCTATATATTTCGCAGCTTTATAAAATATTAGTATTTTAATGTTACTTTACATTTCCAACAAAATCTGTTACACCATTGGAATTCGTTTTCATTTTATTCGAACTGTCAAATATCTCTTGCTTGATTTGATAGATGTTGGTTGACTACAATTGTGTATAACAAATGGTGTTTGTTACTCTGATAGTTTTACACGTAATTTACAATTTTAATTGAAAATGTAATTTAAAATTATTTTGTAGGATACACTACAACTACCCCCAAAAGGACTGGAACAGTTATTTACTTTGCATGGCAGATAAAAAACATTTACCAGTTCAGGATAATTTTGCGCTCGAGCAGAGCGATGATTGGCAATAGAGTCCGAGACTGGTCGAAGGTACCGCAAAAACCTATCATACGAAAAACCTGTTTGTTTTTATATACCTTTTAGCCAATTCAAACTGAACCCTTGTTAGTCTAAAATAAATATCTCCTTGCCTTCCAATCAACCAACTGACTCCTTACTTAATCCATTTGTAAAAGTGTAAAACAACATTTAAAGATCTAGAAGCCCTGGAATTCGTTATCTCTGTCCCTTGCCGTTCCCTCTCACCGGGAGGCATTGGGGTCACACGCGACCAGTCACTTGTCACTTATATCTTGTAGCGTGCACTACGTACTCTCGCTTCCTCCCCTTCAACTCCCGTCAGCAGTCTGGTTTCTTATTGTTAATGAAAGAGAGTGGACACGGTCTATAATTAATTATAGCTGGGGAATCGCAGCTGGCTGAGGAAAGAAGGCGGTTTGTTGCCGGAAGCGATCATCATTCACACTTTTTATGATTATCACCATCACCGAGTGAGTCTTGATAAGATAGGAATGCTTAGTGAGGACAATAGTGATAATTGATAGTAAAATGATATTATAGTAACAGAGTATTCGGTATGTCCTGTCTTTAACTTAAATAATTAGATCATTTTTCCATATAAATTATCTTTTATAATAGAAATGTTATGGGGATTATTTTCCTTGCCATATTTTAAAGTGCAACTAGAAAGGTGGCAAGTCGGCTATCGCCGACTTGACCTTTCTTGGGATGGTGGACACCGGATATTTTCATTAGTATAGTTTTTCTGCAGACCATTGCGAAGAGTTTCAGAAAAAGAAATTTTTAAATTCATGAATTTTGAGGATTATTTGAGAATGGTTCGATTTTTTTAAACATCCTGTATTGTTCTCATTAAAATAGTTTCCATATAGACCATTGTTAAAAGTTTCATCAAAGAAATATTTCCATGACAGTTTCAATTATCGCAGGTGCAGATCAGCAGTATGATCTGTTCTTTTATTTAACATTTATCAAAATTGTTAAATACATTAGTAATGCTTTTCTGTTTTTTATCAATTATCGTAGGCGCAGATCAGCAGTATGATCTGTTCTTTCATTTAACACTTCTTAAAATTTTTGTTTATAATATTATGCACTCTTGTATTTCTATTATTTAACACTTCTCAAATTGTCTATCTTTTATCAATTATCGTAGATGCAGATCAACAGTAGAGAATGGTTCGGTTTTTTTAAACACCCAGTATTTTTTCATTAGTATATTTTTCCTACAGAACATTGTAAAGAGTTTCATAAAAAAAAAATTTCAATTCCAGGAATTTTGAGGACTTTTAGAGAATGGTTTGGTTTTGTTAAACACCCTGTATTTGCTCATTAGTATAACTTTTTTACAATCGTGAAAAGTTTCATAAAAAAAAATTAAAATCCATAAATTTTGTGGATCTAGAGAATGGTTCTTTATTTTACACCCTGTATTTTTTCATAAGTACGTGTTTATATATACATAATAATACCAAAGTATGTATTTTTTATAGTTTTTTTACAAACTATTGTAAAAAATTTCATCACAAATCAAAAAAGAATTTTCAATTCCAGGTTTTAAGGATTTTTAGAATGATTCGATTTTTTTAAACATCCAGTATTTTTTAATTAGTATAGTTTTTCTGCAGACTATTGCGATAAGTTTTATATAAAAAAGTTTAATTCCATGTATTTTGAGGATTTTTAGTGAATGGTTAGGTTTTTTTAAACACTCTATATTTTTTCATCATTACAGTTTTTTTACAGCCAATTGTGAAAAGTGTCTACAAAAAAAAATATTAATTCCATAAATTGCGAGGATTTCAAGAGAATGGTTCGGTTTCGGTTAAACACCCAGTATTTTTTCATTAGTATGGTTTTTCTGCAGACTATTGCGATAAGTTTCATAAAAAAAAATTTAATTCCATGAATTTTGAGGATTATTAGACAATGGTTCGGTTTTTTTAAACACCCTGTATTATTTCATTATTACAGTTTTTTTACATTCTATTGTGAAAGGTGTCTACAAAAAAAATATATTAATTCCTTAAATTTTGATGATTTTTAGGGAATGGTTCGTTTTTTTTAAACATCCTGTATTTTTTCAGTAGGGTAGATTTTTGCAGCCTTTTGTGAAAAGTTTTGTAAAAAAATTTTTTTAATTCCATGAATTTCGGGGATATCAGAGAATGGTTCGGTATTTTTAAACACCCAGTATTTTTTCATTATTACAGTTTTTTTTACAGCCTATTGTGAAAGGTGTCTAAAAAAAGAAATATTAATTCCACGAATTTTGAGGATATTTAGAGAATGGTTCGGTTTTTTTAAACACCCAGTATTTGTTCATTAGTATAGTCTTTTTGCAGACTATTGCGATAAGTTTCATAAAAAAAAATTAATTTCACGAATTTTGAGAATTATTAGAAAATGGTTCGGTTTTGTAAAACGCACTGCATTTTTTTAATAAGGGTAGTTTTTTTGCAGCCTATTGTGAAAGGTGTCATAACAAAAATATTAATTCCATAAATTTTGAGGATTTTTAGAGAATGGTTCGGTTTTTTGTAAACACCCAGTAGTTTTTTAATTAGTAAAGTTTTCTTACAGACCATTGTGAAAAGTTTCATTAAAAAATATTCCATGAATTGTGAGGATTCTTAGAGAATGGTTTGGTTTTGTTAAACACCCTGTATTTTTTCATTATTACAGTTTTTTTTACAGCCTATTGTGAAAGGTGTCTACAAAAAGAAATATTAATTCCACGAATTGTGAGGATTTTTAGAGAACGGTTCGGTTCTCTTAAACACTGGATATTTTCATTAGTATATATATTTTTTTTAACAGCCTATTGCAAAAAGTGTTTACAAAAAAAAAAATTAATTCCACGAAATTTGAGGATTTCAAGAGAATGGTTCGGTTTTTTAAAACCCCCCATATTTTTAATTAGTATAGTTTTTCTGCAGACTATCGCGAAGAGTTTCAGAAAAAAAAGGTATTTTTAAATCCACGAATTTTGAGGATTTTTAGATAAGGGTTCGGTTTTTTTAAACACCCCGTATTTTTTTCGATAATTAGTGCGGTAAGAGACCCCCGACTGAAGTTTCGTAAAAAAAAAATTTCAGTTCCCTTAATTTTGAAATTTTTTTAGCGTTCGACATTTTTCCAACACTTTGTATATAAAACGGTCTTTCGCACGTCAGACGACCCCTCCGAAGCGAAAAAACCGAAAATTTCCTCGAACCTGTAATTTTTATTTTTTTCTCGTCAATTTTTATTGGAACACCGACGACACGCGAAGCGCCTCGAAAAATTTGAAGAGCGCCACATTGCTGACGTCACTGTTACCCCGTCTCGGTCTTGGATTTATGCAAATTTCGATACAAAAACGACCTCAAAACCCAGCGCTCGCATAACAGAAAGTATCTAGAGACTTCAAATTTACCGTTTTCGGCCTTCGGGGGGCTCCGATCGGCCCATTTAGCAAAATTTCCTATGTTTTAATCTGAACTGTCACCACTCGTCGTTTGACGTTTCTGAAGGTTGCGCTCCCAGCGGAGTGCAGTCTACCAAATTTTCTATATTTTCGCTATAAAATCGAATTTTAAACCCGGATCTGAGGCACGCGGGATATTGTAGAAGGTTCAAAGTTTACGTTTCGATATGGCTTTATGAAAATAAAGAGGTACTTACTTTGGAGAATGTAATCGTTTTGAAATTTTTGTGATGTCGGCCATTTGCCTTCCTCTTCCTTCCCGTCTCGGTCGTTATTTTTGCACGTTTCCATCTAAAAACGAACTAAAAACCCAGCTCTCGCATAACAGAAAATATCTAGAGACTTTAAATTTACCTTTTCTGGCCTTTGCGGGCCTCCGATCGGCCTGTTTAGCGAAATTTCTTACGTTTTCTTGGGAGATGTCACCGCATCGCACCGTCGGGCTCGAAGTTTGACGTTTCTGAAGGCCGATCGTCGGGCGAACGTGCGTGGACGCATATTTTCACTATTTTCGCTATAAAATCGAATTTTAAACCCAGATCTGAGGCACGCGGGATATTGTAGAAGGTTCAAAGTTTACGTTTCGATATGGCTTCGTGGAAAGGAATGCGGGAAAATACGAAAATATCGAATCCGAAATAGTTTGACGTCTAAATATATTTCGCACTGAACAACTGACGTTTCTCCGATTCCCTGCCGATAAGCTATATCCATCTCACTTTTGTCTCGTTTCCTCGCGAAAATCGCAAACCGGCGTCCGCGGACCTCCGGAAAAACGCAAAATTCGCCCCGAAAAAAGTAAAAAGAACCCACCAAAATACGCCTACCGGACAACCGAAGGACCGAACTCGACCCCGCGCACCCGGACCCGCCGCCGCGGGGCTCGCGAAAAAAGCCTTTGTGGCGGCAAAATGCCACTTTTTCGCGCCTCCGGTGGGAGCGAGAAAAAACAACGGATTTTAATATATAAGAATGGCGATATTAGAGGCTGCGCGACAATTTGTTCGCTTCGTGTGCGACCAGATTGCGCTCGCGATGCTATAGCAATGTTTTTCACCATCATAAATGGCTAATTACGATTGGAAAATGCGTATAGCAGGTTCAAAAGTTAAACGAGTATAGGAAACAGTTTTATTTCATTATACGTACCTTTTTTTAAACAAATTATCTTAGTGTTTAATTGATTTGGTTTGAAATAGATAGAAGATATACTCGCGGCAAAAATTCAGGCGTCTTACTTCATGCCTGACGTTACGCAATTGTTTTTATTGTCAACGTAATTTTCGATATTTGGTTAAAATCAATAATTTTTTGCAATTTAGTGCATACATAATTAAACTTTTAGTGTAGTATAGTTGTATTACTCCCAGTTGCAGTTTCATAAATATTTTGATGAAAATATAATGAATTATTTATTTGTTCATATAACGTAAGTCGTCTGAATTCTTGCCGCGAGTATAGAATAAATACCATAATCAACTGCAATTTTTGGATAAAATGCCTATTGTCAACATTAACCCCTAGTTCCGAGCTACATTAATCTAATGTACGAATAAAAAAGGCATATTTGTTCTTATACCTATAATAAATCAATTGTTCTTAATAAAACATTATTTTGGTAATAAAATTAATGATTTCTAACTATGTGTCAGTTGAGGTAATAAAAAATTGATTAAAATAAAGAAAAATGTCCCATCAGCTTCCTTCCATCCATCTCTCGTTAGTCACTAAAAAAATAAATATCTTCTTTTTCGCATCCAATTTTGACTGAAATTTTCCTAGATTCCAAGAATACCTGAAGCTTCATTGTAATTGCAAAGATTTTTATAATTGCTGAGTGCTTGCTGTCTTCTCTCGACCGTTCTTCATGTTTAAAGCGAGGTACTCGGTCCGACGACCACAACCAGGTGGATTTCATCTGTGGGCAAAAACCACAAAGGGTAACAAACAAAGACACGCAAGTTTCATGTTTTTTTATTTAGAATCACCCTCTGTATTTTTAGGGGTTGTTCGTGGTCACCCTGTATATAGATTGAAACGAAACAAAATTTAGAAACAGATGGTAAAATAAAACATAGAGCGAGTTGAGATTTGCATTTTTCACTCTATTCCGCCCACTTTTCAGCACCCTATGTAATCTAAAGGAACTCAGGCCTATTCTCAGTATTACTTCCACAAAATTATTATTTTTTAAATTACCTATTAATTATCTGAGTTAGACTGAATAATTCATAGTGATGAAACAAAACAGAAAATAAAGAAAACTGTTGAGTTTAGCCATACAGTATAACAATGTTAACTTGAAATTACACGTACAACTTGAAAATGATATAGAAAAATACCATGTTCCATTTAAAATAAGCGAATTGACATCTACTTCCGGTATAACCGGAGCCTGCCAGTTTAGACACCTATCAAATGTGACTCCCAGAGACTTGACACAATCATTATCCCTAAAAGATCTCCCATTTAAGGCAACGTATAAACTAAATTTAGGGTCATGAATTGAAAAAGAAATTATTTCAGTTTCCGCGCAGTTTAGATACAGTCCATTTGCCACACAATATTTTTTCATTATATCAATACAATTCCCACCCGCACGAGCTAACTGATCAACGCAGTTTATTCGAAAAGCCACAATGAAATGATCTGCAGAGAGAAGCCAGATTTGGATAAAAACAATTACCTAGATCGCTTATAAATACGATAAACAAAATAGGACCCAAAATGCTTCCCTGAGGAACACTCAAGGGGAGTACCTCTGACCCCATAATGTTCAAGCTTTATCAGAAGTAAGTCATGATTTACGGTATCAAAAGCCTGCGTTAAATGTAGGCTTGTTATGGGGCACCCTGTATTAATAAAGCTGGCTATAGGGCAAAATAACGAATAATCGTTCGTATTTCTCACATATGACGTACCCTTGCAAGTTTCGTGCAGATAATAAGTTTATAATCACGCATTGCCGCCGTAATTTGCCTCCTTCCCTCGAAGGGGAGATTAAACGATCGCCGTCTGCCGCGTGGGTAGAAACTTTGACTCTCCTAAATAAGATTGACGACTTGCGGTAATCGGAGGTGAAATCTGCGAATTTAGACGTCCGACACAAGGGTCGACGACGGATCGCAGTGACACAATAATTAGAAAATCCCCGGATTTCTGCATGGGGACCCCGGGCTGTAATTAACGCCTGGGTTTGGTAGCCGACACAGTAACGTGCTGGTGCCACATTGTATAAGATGTATTACGGCAAAAGAGTTGCACACGTTCCTAGTTTACAATATTCTAGCATTCCCAGTGCAATGGTTTCAGAGAAGTATTAGAATGCTATAAACATTAAAAATGATATAAGGGTCCTCCAATAATGGCCCATGGAGACACACTATATTGTTCACTTCAAAATATTAAGATATAAGCCAAATAAAATTTTGGTAATAATAAATATATGAAAGAGTGTCAAAATTTGAATTTGAAAGAGATTTTTTTAATTATTGCGCTGTGTTTGATTGTACCAACTTAAAAATTTGGAAATAGATGTTGTTGCATATGAGACATAATCTGTTGTCTGTTTCGATGTATTCCCTAGAGGGAACCACATCCGCCATATTTGTGACGTATATATGAGCGTAACTTTGTTTATCCCTAACGTTATCAAGTTTTTTATTAAAAAATCTTAAACCTACATTGTTTTTGAGAAAAAAGATATACTTGTCATTAATCTTAGAAATTTGCCATTTTGGAGATATCTTTTCAACAATCAGCTGTAAAGTTTCTTGTACAATATTTTAACATAGTAGACACCAATAGTAAGTAATTTTAATAATTATTAGACAAAATTTTTGTTAATTAGTTAATAAATATGTCTAAATATAAAGTATTGATCCAGTTTTGGTTAAAATCAATTACTTTACAAAATTGAAAAATTCTGGGACACATATTTTTGTAGATTTTTATAGTACCCTTCAACATCAAACACTTTGACCACATAGATGATTTTTTCATAATGCTCCCAGAATTTCACTGGCAATAAATGAAAAATTGCTTATTGAGCCTCTTCAGCCACAGAAACACAATTAATTTCTTGCATTTTTACCAAATTAAGATAGAACTGCTTATTAAATAAATGATAATAAACAATGTACCGTAGAAACCAGAAGGTCTAACAAAACCTACCACGTTTCATTGAGTACTAAGAAATATCCATATTTCCTTATTAAACTCAAATAATTCTGACTCCACAAATATGATTGTGATGTGATTACGGATAAAACGTTATATTGCATTCGTTTTAATTGCCTTTTATTCATTTAAGAATATTAAGCGCTCCTGTTTAAACGTTCTTGCGTAGATAAAATGATACTCAAAACATTAATACAATAAATAACATTGAGCAAATATTTGACTAACCATAAAACCACTTTTATTACCCGATAAGTCGATTCCTATCCGTTCGACTCTTCAGATCGAGGCAGCATCATTTCTCTATAACATTTTTATTAGGTAACGTTTCAACGAGTTCCGTGAAGTGTTTGAAATATATGCGGCGTACCATGTTTGGACGGAATAGATAAAACACTTCAGGCAGTGGTAAGGAAGCGAACAGAAATATAATACCATACGCCTACTGTCATTTTAGGAGAAATAATACACCAACTAAATTCTTAGATACATTTGCTTGTTTGCGGCAAAAGTATAATGTTACAGGGTTCAAATGTTTAGCTTTTGGCTTTTAGATGTGGACGTCTTTGTAAATATAATTAGTTTTAGGTTCGAAAGGTACAACTTTCAAAAATAACTTAAAATAACCAGTGCGAACTTTGCTATTTTCTTCTCCCAATATTATTCTGTATGTACAGCAATAAGTATATTGTAACTAATAGAATAGTTCCAACCAGATTTATTATTAATAAAGGTTAGTAGTTTTAAGCAATCAGACAATTATTTAATATACAGGGTGTTCCAAAAGTCTATCAGGTATCTCCGTGAAGTGATTCTACGGATTAAAATAATAACAGTATGTAATGAAAATTTTTTTCGAATTGTCAAAGTTCAAATTTTTTTTCTTTTTCTTTTTAAATAACTTATTTAATTCAAGGTCGATTCTTCTCTCATTTGGCACGCCCACTAAGTAGATCAAGCTCTATTGGACCAGTCAAAGAAAAGTTTTGTTATGCGCCGCTAGAGGGCACTTTACCTAAAACTCAGAATTACTTTTATATTCTTACTAGACATCACAGAAATTTAAACATTATTAAAAAGAAAAACAATTTTAGAATAAATTATATACTCTCTATTCAAGCCGATAATTGTAAGTTTTTAGCAGGAAATCGCTATTAAAGTTTTATTAATTTTTTATAATTCTTTCTGTAATTAATAAAGTTGCCATGCTTCAATGAATGTCATTAGTAATTTTGGTGTTACAAATTGTGAAAAAATTTGTAACACATTTGTACAGATATTCAAGGTTTTTTGTCTCACACTGTATCGATCGCACTCAACACGTTACAGTTCTAGCATCGGTCACCGTGTATGATCCCAGGTACCAGACGGTCCTCGAGACGGGTGAGGAGAGCGGAATTGGTAGGACAGGGCGTGTTTGAGAGTGAAACAACTTATACAGTATGCGCCAAAAGTATGGAATAAATTCAATAAAAACGAAACAATTATTTTTTGGGAAAAATCCTCGAATAGGTCGATTTTTAATTTAAAAAATACATAATTTAGCGTAAAATGCGATTTTCAAATGTCATTTGTTTTCGAGTAATGACGTCATCGATTTTTTTTAAACTGCAACACAATATTTTTTTCCTTGATTCTGAAAGATCGTTTAATTCTCTATTAGACAGTACTAGAAATTTTGCCCTCTTACATAGGAAAGTTTTCGAATAAATGACGATTGAATGTTAGAAAACGTAAATTTTATCCATAAAAAAGTAACAATTCTGAGGTATGTAAAATAAAATACAATTGATTAAATTTTATACTTAAATTAAATGTTCGAATTGCCATCCACCAACTTCTTGATAATGCGCAAATCTGTGAAGAAATTCTTCTTGCACATTGTGAATGATTTCTGGGGTAACTCTGCGTATTTCGTCCCGAATGCGATTTTGAAGATCTAAATTACGTGGTTTATTAATGTACACTTTTGACTTCAAGTATCCCCATAAAAAATAGTCAAGAGGTGTAAGATCTGGCGATCTTGCAGGTCATTCTATCGGTCCGCGTCTGCCGATCCACCTCCCAGGAAAACAGTTGTCCAAAAAATCTCGTACAGGGCGCGCATAGTGCGGAGGTGCACCGTCTTGCTGAAACCATATGGTATCGTCAGGAATGTCAGGATCATTATCGTTAGGAAAAATTACTGCAATGGCTGGAACAAGGTCATTTTCTATAAACTCTAAATATCTTTGTCCTGTAAGGGTTCCTTCAAAGAAGAAAGGCCCTACTATTCTGTCGTCAACTATTCCAGCCCACACATTCAATTTCTGAGGGTGTTGGGTATGTGCCTCTGCCATCCAATGAGGATTTTCCCGACTCCAATATCTGCAAGTTTGACGGTTTACTGTACCATTCAGACAAAATGTGGCCTCATCTGAAAAAAGTATTTGCCGGTGTAAATTTCTATTTCCTTGACATAAATCCATTAGAATTTCGCAAAAGTGTAAGCGGCGATCGGAATCATCTTCACTGAGTTTCTGCACAAGTTGAATTTTGTAGGGATGATATTTTTCCTTGCTTAAGATACGTAGCACTGTGCTCTGACTAGTGTCATTGTTTAACGCAACCAATCGTGAAGAATTATGAGTATTATCCACCATACTTATCAAAATGTTCTGTTTCTGATTTTCATTAATGCTCCGTCCGGGTTTTGGAATATTTACAACATTGCCAGTTTCTCTAAATTTAGACTCTACCTTACTGACTGTTGATTGGCTGATAAGGCGATCTGGATATTTTTCATTAAATAAATCGCAAACTTCCTGCTGAGTTATAGTCATATTCCCGCATCCGATAACAATTAAAATTTCAATTCTTTGAGTAACAGTTAAATGTGCCATAATACTTTAAATTGAATAATAATTTCTATGTCGCTTGCAATACTTATTAGAAAGTCGGTGTGACAATGACATTTTGCAAAGGTTTTCACCTATGTGATCCATAAAAGAACTATAGAATTCGAAAAACTAAACTTGATAACGTTTTTGCTTTATTTTAATTGATCTACGTTTTCTAACATTCAATCGTCATTTACTCGAAAACTTTTCTATGTAAGAGGGCAAAATTTTAGTACTGTCTGATAGAGAATTAAACGATCTTTCAGAATCAAGGAAAAAAATATGGTGTTGCCATTTAAAAAAAAATCGATGACGTCATTACTCGAAAACAAATGACATTTGAAAATCGGATTTTACCCTAAAATATGTATTTTTTTAATTAAAAATCGACCTGTTCGAGGATTTTTCCCAAAAAATAATTGTTTCGTTTTTATTGAATTTATTCCATACTTTTGGCGCATACTGTATATTTATTCTGTAAACTTTGCTGCAAACAACGGAGGCATATTCGACCACATCAAAGAAGTGAACTAACTTATTTCATTATCTTTAAACTATGACTAAATTGACCTCAATTACAACTCCCCAGACTATCCAATAATGAAATCACATTGATATTCGTCCTTGTCGCGATTGTCTGGACGTATGTTGTACCTCATTGACCGATGTGTCAGGATAATAATCAACTAATATCGAAACTGATGTGTCTACGTCTCACTCTAAATCATCATCAACTGGATAATGGCGTCTGCGATATTAGGATATACTGGGCATGGGGTTACTGCCACCCTCTATCAGTATTATTATGGGCAAAGGTGCGTAATGAAGTCTAGATTTATGTGGGTATGGCGTAATATCGATTTCCCGTCATGTCGTTAAGTTTGGAACATATCTGGGAAGTATTTTTGTATCTGTATTGGTTCTATATTTAAGTTAAGCTGTCATTTTACTCAAATAGAACAAAACAAACAGAAATGTATCGATAGAATGACCCACTAAGAATATCTGTGTAAAGGATTGATAAACGCATGATTTAAAAAATACTAGTACTTATCTAGTATATAATTCAGTAATAAAAGTCATCATTACGAGGATGTACAAAAGCATGACTTTCTAAATCTCTATTTCGAGCAAAGTGGGAACAATTTCTGTAAGTACGACATGTGTTTATAAAGCTGCAGTCTTAATGGAGCCTTTACGAATATTTTTTCATGGAAAATCTGTTTTTAAGCATAATAATATACTTGAAATTTTAAACTTCAAGTGTATATGTATTAATTTAATAATATATATTTGACATAAATATTTACATATTATTGACATCTAAGCATTCTTATATTTAATTCGACACTTTTCTTCTTTAAAATAACACTGAGTTTAAGATTTACGCAAAGAATAATATTTTGTTAGAATATGAATAAAATATTATTAATTATAGAATAGGTTATTATTCCGTTAATTACAGGTGTATAGATTTGCACGAATTAAACTAAATTAATATTTTATAATAAATGTCATACTGATTTTCCTTTTATAAATATTAAATACTACTGATTGAGTGGTAATTAATTATTTATATAAGGTGAGTGAAGTAGTAACTACTATAGAAAGCAATACTGAAAGATTAATTATGTACTACAATTTTTTTTAATGCAATATTATTATTTACTATATTAAAAACTATTAAATATTATTATAAATATTCTTCAGCAATTCTTTCAAGTCACTTAAAACTTCAAATAAAGAAAATATAACTTTATTTTGAGAATCACAATTGTTGACGCAAGAAATTCATAATAATTAATATTGATAATAATAATATTTCTACCCCTCATTCTAATCACGAGGATTAGCCCAGAAGTCGAAGACTTGTGCGGAAGACGGGGTGGTAGATTATTATTAAGCAGGCCCCAGGAACGACTTACGTTGGTAGGCCCTAACCACCATTCAGTGCAGAAATGAAGGAAACCTGGAAAACCTCATTAATTAAGGTGTAGTCAAACGTCAACCGGTATCAATGTCTCACATTGACCCAAGCCAACATTCTTCCACCCTACCATACCCGCAGAGAGGGTGCCAATCCTCTCCACAAATATAGCTTATATACGGTCTACCGGCTGCGGAGGTCGAACCCACAGCGTTCTAGTCACCTCAATCCAAAAAGTACTGAAATGAAGAATATATAATCTTATTATACAAGAATAAGTTAATCTTTCAATAAAATAATTGATCGTGTTTTTTTTGTTATCAATTTCTTCGTTAAAAAAATAAATAAGTAAATAAAATTCAACGCCCTGTCTGTCAGAAACGAAGCATTATGGGACCCACTTTTAGTCACAAAATGATGTCCTCTAAATACTCTTGAAGTCCTGTTATTTAAAAGAGACACACCCTGTATATGTAATAAAATATGCATTAAAATGCGGTCTCTAGATTTGACTCTTAATTTCATTATAAATATAATAAATTCTGAAAATAACAGCTGTTATTAAATGCTCATTCAGTAATATAGGGACTATTATTTTCCAATTTAAATTAAAAATAAAATTGCGATCGATATATTTTCATCAAAAGAACAGGATATCACATTATTATACATTATACATAATTACTTGACATTTTATGTTAAAATTCCTGTAAAGACTCTTCAAAATGGCGTCGAGGACCCTCCTCTGATAACCAATAATGAAACCCATTACATTTCTTATAACTGCCCCCTTTGTACCCTAATATCCCTCATTAGGGTCGATCCTGTGACTAAACGCTTACGGGTGGCTGCATCTACAACAACCCAATTCAATATCCCTAATCCAATAAAACATTTCTCCTTTGTTCGCCCCGAATCGATCGAATTCTGCGGAGGACGAGGTAAGTGGTAAAACACAAGCCACCTACTTTATTTTCGTTTCCAATACTCCCTAACAAGCATTAGATATCACCTTTCATACGACTCCGGGCTCTCTTTCTGCAAGCTTGCAATTAAGAGGCCTACGTCCGTACGTTGGACTGATGTTCTCGAACATTCACGGAAAATGTAGCTGTATTTAAAAAGTTATGAGCATTTTTAACATCAGGTCAAAAGATGGGTGATTCAGTCATAATGTCATTAATTTTAAGAGGGAAAAATGTGTATAATCCTTTTTCAGACTGGCGGCAGTTTAAGCTAGGTGTTGGCCTGACGCAACGTTGTCAAATTTAAATATTTTCTTATTACCTGCTTATTGTAATATGTGATTAATGCTATAAATTATGTTTTAAAAGTTTGTATTTAACATATGAAGTTTCAACATAAAAAATATTTAATATTGAAGCTACAAATCTCCATTTCATTGCATAAATAGTGAAATAAAATCCAATACTCACTAGGTTAAATTATGAATAGAGGATGAGACGTTTTCTGTATTTGAATACAGACAGTACTAAAATAACCTCCATGCTGCCAACAAAAAACAGTCTGAGGCATACCTATTCAATGATAAATCATCCTGTAATCCGACTCTTGAACTTCTGTATTTTGATAAGTAAACTTGTTTTTAATATTTACTCAACGACAAGCTCAGCAGAATCGCTCAGTAATAACAAAAACAAACAATTATTGTATTTTTATAAACACCCGATGTAATCAATATGAAATCATGAGAATTTTATAATAAATGGCCAACGGCAGTAATCAGCCCCGACACTCGGCATAGCTAGAAAAGTTGGCAGTTCCAATTCCCGTTTAATAAGTAACCGACAAAATAAGTCGCACATCGTTCAGGTCTGTTTTTCTATGCAGACGAGCCCGCCCTCGAACTGCATCTGGAACAGATGCACACGTCCCGACTTCTCTTACTTCTTCATTCATCACTTATTGTTTTCTCGTGGTAGAGGTTGGCGAATTTCGTGTTTGTATCGCCAGTGTAGTTTATAGTTATTATGATTAAAATTTTCTATTTGCCTAATTTAAAATACAATTCAAGTTTTGAAGATTTGTTATAACGTCGCTATTAGGTTTTGTATGAATTAAATTTGGGAATCGCCGACGTTTATAGCTGAGTATAATAATAAGCCATGACTGCCATGTGAGATCTAAAAAAATTGAGGAAGTTAATAAATAGTAAACATAAAAGTACAATAATAATTCACGCTGTAGAAAAATCAAATTTGTGATGATTTATCGGACTATATTGGAGCAATAAATCCGTTGAATATCTGAAACGATTACGGGATACAAATATGGATCAAAAATCCGATGAAAAATGGGAACCGAACAAAAGCCCGTCGATGAGTCTGTAAAACCCAATTAATTTCATATTATTTCCTCAAATTGCTCTGTAATTGCTAAACCGTAATTAACTTGGTATTTATACAGCATAGAACGTTGAGTACACAACGTTTAAATTGGAAATTGGATTAGAAAAAATTAAGAAAACAAATTGGTAGTATTTTCCTTCATGACTTCTAAAATCTATAAGTATATGCTGCTGTAATAAAGAACTTTGTCTTTGAAATAATAAAACAAATTATTTCCCAGAGTAATGTTTAATACAAATTGAACTAGAGACAATTACCACTTTGTATGTATACAGGGTGTTTTTAAAAAGAGTGTAAAATATTTAAGGAGGTGATAGTATGAACCAAAATAAGTAGAAAAGTCTCAATAAACATGAGTCCGCAAAGTAACGGCTGCGGAGATATGGAATGTTTTATGTTTTTTAGTCCCTTCTTTTATTTTGCAAAAACGTTGTGTATTTTCTTATAATAGTTGGTTCATGTTTAGTGAAATAAACAGTACGTATTTGACAGTTGTTCTCAGTGCACAAGTTTTCTTTCGCTATGGCTGGTTATTCTAATGCAGAATTAACAGACATGCATTTCATGTATGGTCGTGCTAATGGGAACGCCACCGAAGCGCGACGTCTTTATATTGACGCTTATCCAAATCGCCAGATTTCTTCACAACGCATGTTTGGAAGAATTCACCAAAGATTGCGTGATACCGGTTCCTTGAGCAAACAGTGCCATTTATCCGGAAGACCAAGTATCCACTCAGAAGCAGAAGAAGATATTCTAGCACTGGTCGGTATCCACTCAGAAGCAGAAGAAGAAATTCTAGCACTGGTAGAGCAGAATCCAGGTACGAGTGTGCATAGAATATCAGTCGAGGTAGGGATTAGTGGTCCTCTTGTTTGGAGAATCCTTCACGAGCAACTGCTTTATCCATACCATGTGCAACGAGTACAGGTCTTAAATTCAATAAATGATCATCAAGCACGTTTGGTTTTTTGCCGCTGGTTTCTACGTCATGATGCTGAAGACCCTCGTTTTCTTGCGAACATTCTTTTTACTGATGAGGCCGGGTTCACAAGAAATGGAGTGTTTAATTTTCACAATATGCATATTTGGGCCGACGAAAATCTCCATGCTCTAATAGAATCTGGACATCAGGCATGTTTTTCATTAACCATTTGGATGGGTATTGTAGGTGACAGGTTTCTAGGTCCTGTTGTTTTACAAAACCGATTAACAGGCGCTGCTTACCTCAACTTTCTGCAGAACACACTGTATGAGTTTTTGGAAGACATTCCTTTGAATCAGAGGCAACAAATGTGGTTCCAGCATGATGGTGCTCCAGCTCATTTTTCCATGGCCGTTAGAAAGCATTTACACCAAACTTTTCCACATAGATGGGTAGGAAGGGCTGGACCTGTTTTGTGGCCTCCAAGATCGCCTGATCTGAACTCTCTAGATTTCTTTGTTTGGGGACATTTGAAGACATTAGTGTATGGTACTCCTGTAAATAGCCTGGAAGAGCTGCAGCTACGGATTAATCAAAAGTGTCAAGAAATCCAAACCAAGGAGGGTGTTTTCAAAAGAGTTCGAATATCGTTGAGACGAAGATGTCGTGCCTGCTTGGAAAAGGACGGAGGGCACTTTGAACATCTTCTGTAACTTTGTTTTTTGTTTGCTAAAAGCTTCCTTTGTCGGTTTATTCCTAATAAAATATAATGTTTGAAAAACGAATAGTGGTCCATATCTCCGCAACCGTTACTTTGCGGACCCATGTGTATTAAGACTTTTCTGCTTATTTTGGTTCATACTATTACCTCCTGAAATATTTTACACTCTTTTTTTAACACCCTGTATATGCCCTTTGAGTATAGTATATATCCAGAGAAAAGGATGGTTCCATTTCTCGAGACAAGAATTAAACTTTCCACTGAGATTTGTATACTATTTTATTTACAACCATACCTTTCAATTGCAAGTGACAGTTTTGTAACAAAAATTACGTGAGAAATTAACAAAGTAAGATACCTATATAACCATATAACAAATAAAAAAAAGATACTTTCTGAAATAAACATTTTGCTTATTCAATGAATGTTGACATATACCTGCCCCCCATCCTATATGCTGTTAGTTTAGATTAAAAAGCCTCATAAACCAATTGACTTTTGCTCATCAACGGCATGGCATTGTATAACATACGCAATATGTTGTTTGCGTAGTGCAGATTACTCATAATAAATGTTTGAACAGGAAAACCGTGTTCTTCCAATGTCTCACATACACCTAAATTGTTTAATCCCACAACAAAACCCCGCGTTGGGTACTTTGCCATAGTTGACGCTAGTTAATTGAACAGTGTAAGCACTAATACCTCTTAGTGTGTAAGGGATTATACAGATTCCTTACATGCTGAAGATGGAGGCGATGCTGCTCGGAAAACTTAGAACAAGCAGCCGACGCGTAATCTGTTCGTTATAACAGGAATTTATTCAGCGACTTAGCGTCTCTTTCACTCCGTTTGTAAGCAAATTTAAGATTTCTTTCGCATATTTGCAGAGAGTAATATTTTTCGTTTCATTTCGAATGTAAATTTTACAGAAAAAAGTTTATGTAATACGTAAAATGTTTCTTATAAAAAATACAGGAGGTGACATTCAAAATGTATCAAAATTATAAGACAACTTGACAGTATTTGGAATAAAATATTTATGATATAATAATATGATATAGCGATATTTTATTTTGTGAGGAAAAAAGTTTGTCCCATCCCTTCGAATAAAATAAAATAATTTTTAGTCCATTCAGGGTGTCTACTTTTATTTGTGTATAAATCCATAAAAACTTTATTTTTCAAGATAATCAAAATTTTATTTTAAATGACATCGAAAACCACTACCTTCAACCCTACCACGGCATTTAAGATGTCGATTCAAGACCTGCTATGATTTTTTTTATACACTCGAAATTCAATAAAAACGTTTAGCAATTTTTTTATTTAAAATCTGATAAGGTGGTGTTAATTAGGATCGCTCAAAACTGCTGTGTGAAATTTTAACAAAAACTATACAGAGTATTTTATTCTACACGTTCTCAAAGTTTTATTTTTATAAGAAAAGAAGCGAAAGACTATGAAAATTCTAGGCGAAAGCGAGTATATTCTCTTGGAAGCTGAAAATATTCCCTCAACTTCCAAAGTTACTATGTGACAACTAAAAATTATGTTCACTCTCAAAATATTTCCACCCATGCAAGCAAATTGTTGGGCATGTCGGCATCTCGTACTAATTTATTCAATTTCAAGATTTTACTACCAATGTTTAATAAATGAGATTCATATTAGAGTTGTAGCATTGGTTATAGTAGCTACGCTATCTATATATAGTATGCGCCAAACGTATGGAATAAATTCAATAAAAACGAAACAATTATTTTTTGGGAAAAATCCTCGAACAGGTCGATTTTTAATTTAAAAAATACATATTTTAGCGTAAAATGCGATTTTCAAATGTCATTTGTTTTCGAGTAATGACGTCATCGATTTTTTTTAAATGGCAACACCTTATTTTTTTCCTTGATTCTGAAAGATCGTTTAATTCTCTATCAGACAGTACTAAAATAAAATACAATTGATTAAATTTTATACTTAAATTAAATGTTCGAATTGCCATCCACCAACTTCTTGATAATGCGCAAGTCTGTGAAGAAATTCTTCTTGCACATTATGAATGATTTCTGCGGTAACTCTGCGTATTTCGTCCCGAAAGCGATTTTGAAATTCTTCTAAATTACGTGGTTTATTAATGTACACTTTTGACTTCAAGTATCCCCATAAAAAATAGTCAAGAGGTGTAAGATCTGGCGATCTTGCAGGTCATTCTATCGGTCCGCGTCTGCCGATCCACCTCCCAGGAAAACAGTTGTCCAAAAAATCTCGTACAGGGCGCGCATAGTGCGGAGGTGCACCGTCTTGCTGTAACCATATGGTATCGTCAGGAATGTCAGGGTCATCATCGTTAGGAAAAATTATTGCAAGGGCTGGAACAAGGTCATTTTCTAGAAACTCTAAATATCTTTGTCCTGCAAGGGTTCCTTCAAAGAAGAAAGGCCCTACTATTCTGTCGTCAACTATTCCAGCCCACACATTTAATTTCTGAGGGTGTTGGGTATGTGCCTCTGCCATCCAATGAGGATTTTTCCGACTCCAATATTTGCAAGTTTGACGGTTTACTGTACCATTCAGACAAAATGTGGCCTCATCTGTAAATTTCTATTTCCTTGACATAAATCCATTAGAATTTCACAAAAGTGTAAGCGGCGATCGGGATCATCTTCATTGAGTTCCTGCACAAATTGAATTTTGTAGGAATGATATTTTTCCTTCCTCAAGATACGTAGCACTGTGCTCTAACTAGTGTCATTGTTTAATGCAACCAATCGTGAAGAATTATGAGGATTATTCACCATACTTATCAAAAGGTTCTGTTTCTGATTTTCATTAATGCTTGGACGTCCAGGTTTTGGAATATTTACAACATTGCCAGTTTCTCTAAATTTAGACTCTACCTTACTGACTGTTGATTGGCTGATAGGGCGATATGGATATTTTTCATTAAATAAATCGCAAACTTCCTGCTGAGTTCTAGCCATATTCCCGCATCCGATAAGAATTAAAATTTCAATTCTTTGAGTAACAGTTAAATGTGTCATAATACTTTAAATTCAATAATAATTTCTATGTCGTTTACAATACTTATTAGAAAGTCGGTGTGACAATGACACTTTGCAAAGATTTTCACCTACGTGATCCTTAAAAGAACTATGGAATTCGAAAAACTAAACTTGATAACGTTTTTGCTTTATTTTAATTGATTTACGTTTTCTAACATTCAATCGTCATTTACTCGAAAACTTTTCTATGCAAGAGGGCAAAATTTTAGTACTGTCTGGTTGAGAATTAAACGATCTTTTAGAATCAAGGAAAAAAATATGGTGTTGCCATTTAAAAGCAAATCGATGACATCATTACTCGAAAACAAATGACATTTGAAAATAGCATTTTACGCTAAAATATGTATTTTTTAAATTAAAAATCGACCTGTTCGAGGATTTTTCCCAAAAAACAATTGTTTCGTGTTTATTGAATTTATTCCATACTTTTGGCGCATACTGTATTCTCAATGGTAAATATAAAAGTCCATATAATTTTCGTTCTTACATCTTTTTACATATTTCTAGCAATAATGGAGAAAAAGTACATTCTTTTTACATTTATTGATAAATATTTAAAAACTGTCAATTGTCTAATCGATTAATAAACACTCTCTCCGACACTGGTTGGTTTTCCGTCGACTGACTCAAAAGTAAAAATTTTTAAACTTGGACAATTAATTGGCAAAATTCCGTTATCGGAGTCACTTAAGTAATTTTAAATTATATCGAAAGGAGGTCCACGTTTCGATTCCCAGTACGAGTTATTCATTATGGCGTCGGAATGATAAAGGCTAGTTAACAAAAGAAGGGTCACGCAAAACCGATATTCTCGCAATCGACGATCTCCCAACCACTTCGGGGTGCAACGCATAAAATACTTCGCTCGTAAATTTTCCGTATTTATCGGCAGATGCTCCAGTCGTAAAAAATATTCAATTTACTCCTCCGGATCGCCTAATGCACCTTGACGAAAACGCCTTTGTCTAAAGTGGAATCGAGTTCGGCGCCCGATGCCTTGTATAAGTCGATTTCATCGTAAGGCCTGAACCTGAACTTCGTACAAAAAATCACGTCAACGCTGTACAGGGTGTAGTGAAAAAGCAGGTTAACTGTAAAACAAAATATGACGATTAGTGTTGTCTTGCTTTTTCTTGATCTAAACACAAGACAAGACAAAATAAGAAAAATACAAGATAAAACAATACAAGAAAAAGATAAGACATGACAAGACAAGACAAAACAAGAAAAATACTAGACAAGAGAAGAAAAAGAAAAGCAAGACAACACAAAAAGATAAGACAATACAAGAAAAATACAAGACAAGGCAAGAAGAAGATAAAATACAAGAGGAGACAAGACTAGACTGGACTAGACTAGAAGATTTTGAAACATTTATGGGTAATATTTCAATAATTAAAATGATGACGTTTAGACTGCACGTTTCTCGAGTAGTTGATTTTGCCATGGCAACTTTAAAATATGCGCGTTTTTAAAAGTTGGATTTAAAAATGCTGAGGCGCGTTAAATAAGCAAAATAGTGTACTATAGTCTGTTCAGAAATGAAAGAGAGTAATAAAAGCTTATTATGTATGCAAATCTTAAATAAATGTAGTACTGGTGATTATATTCAATATTTTTATATTATGTATTATCGGTATAGATAAGGCGTACTTTTTAAAAAACTTTGTGTGATCGAACCGTACTAAATTATTAACAGGTAGCTAAAATTTAATGCCCGGCAATCCGTCTTTGTCTAAGCCGCTTCAATTTCTTGGTCCATTTTTCTTATAAGTAAATAATATAAAAACAGCATTTCAAAACATGAGCATCATAACCGGGTTAAGAGAGTTTTTAGTAATTCAAATAAAATTATTAAATATTATTATCAAAATATTTATTTAAATTTAATGAATAGACTTTTATTCCTCACAAAAATATATGTATCTTGAAAATTCAAATTATGGTGAGTAACTGTAGTGTTGTATAAATGTACAATAAACAAAATAAAAAAGTAGGTACATTAAAATTCATCCTCTGAATATTCTGATGAATTATCTTCGTCTCCTACATTGATAACGATAGGTTCCACAGTAACGTCAATTAAATTATCGAGTTCCCACATTTTCTCCTCATCTTTTTGTGCATGATGTATACATCTTTGCCAGTTATTTGCAGTTACTCGTTTTTTAACAAAATGTTCACGTCACTTAATTTAAACGTCGTATTATTTCGCGCTACATCTCCTTTTACCTGCGCCCAGACTAATTCGATTGGGTTAAGTTCACAGTGATAAGGTAGTAACGGTAGTACCGTTATTTGGCGATTTGTTGCCATTTCATCGATAACATATTTCTTCTGATCTTTATTAAGATTGACAAGTGTCAAAAGTTCCCTTTTCACCATATTTGTTTCAAAAGAAACGTTTTTTCCAGATAATCATTGAATTATATCGGCTTTCCTCCAAGCAGTCGTAGGCGTCCGCTCGGTCTACCGTGAATGGTAACTGGCATTATCCATGACAACTACAGACCCCGGAGGAATAAGATCCAACATCTGTACCCATAATTTGCTTCTACAAATTTTTCGCAAATCATTGTCCTCTAAAAGTTCCCTTAAAATTTTGTTTAGCGTTGGTATTTCTTTTTTAAAATAAAATGAGTGTACTTTTCTGCGATTGACATTTCTGAAGAAATCGTCTATAACGACTTTTGACCTCCCTGTAGATGATTTTGGGGATTTACAGTATCTTAGATAGTCGATTTTCCAATCCTTGTAATTTTGGAACACTTTTCCACGATGTCATCAACACTTGGTAGGATTTTGGTGTTTGAATGCATTAAATACATTTAATATAATAATCTTCTCATTCTGAGACAGCGTACATCTTTTCACGCGTTTAGCAGGTACGTAATCTGATAAGCTCGACATTTTACCCAAACAATATTATATCCACTGGCACAATAGTCACTAAACACAAGTCGAATTTTACTCTACCGCACTAGCACGTCTTCGTATATTCAGCTCTAAGATTGGATTGATCTGTCACAATACACTGGTTCCTGCCCTGTGATGTAACCAGTAAAATATACTAATGTACACCCATTACCTGTTAGCAATAGTGCGATAATTATCTGAAACGAAATATTACCACGCCCATGGCCGGTCCTTATCTCGGGGTTTTATTACTCTCTTTCATTTCCAAACATACTATAATAAAAAATATATTTAACATAACTAACGAAAAATGATTATTAGAATATTTCTACAAACTAAGTAAAACATAGAAGCCTTCATCTCTTTGGTGTTATTACCCAATGTTAAAAATAAAAGAATATAGATATCACAAAATACTTCTCTAACTGTGTATTTACATAGTGTTACAAAGAGGAAAAAATAAATTAACAAATCGCATCTATTTCCAACGATTGTTTTATGAATTCCATAAGTGTACCAATTACACTCAACCTAACCCCCAGATGAAGTTTTTAACCACGAAGGCTTGCAGAACGCTCTCATTAAAAATAAATTTTAAGTGGCCGTCTGTGGTCTAGACGAAAGAAGGGGCGATCATGTATAAATTCATGTGTAACTAAGTACTGACCGCCGACTGACCTATAATAAATCATCCAAGACGTGCGCCGAAGCGTTGTCTTATCGATAACCCCTCGAATTGTGCTTCTTAGGTAGGGGTGCCTGTGGAAAGGGCTTTGTTGCGGCCGAATAGCTTTTCTTAGCATATATTGCTTCAATAAACGATCAGAACCGCCGTCATTTTTTTATAGAAGGCATAAGATGATAGAGAAAGTCGTAGTATTTGACCCTGTTTTGAATGAACGTTCTTTTTCTCAGTCGGTTTATAAAAAGTCAAGTCAAAAGTTATAAAAATCCTACCACATATTACGTACTAACTATCCAAAAAATTTTGGGAATAGATGCATCGTAAAAAAATCGTACTTTCCGATACTGAAATCCTATTTTAATGTTAACGCGCCAAACGCAGCTACTTTTACCGCGATGGTACAACGCGGGCGTGGCACGAGGAATTTGCAACCGAATTGTAGAAGAGTGAAATTGAACGAGGACGACCAGTACCATGGCCGTCACGATCTCCTGACTTAAATCCTTTGGGATTCTTTCTGTGAGGATATTTAAAAGAGGAACAGAGGTGGACACTATAGGTGATTTAAGCGAACGTATCATTGGTTGCTGCCAATAACTTATAAGTTCAACCACAGTGCTACCCTATCAAGTTTTAAGATATATTTTTTGCGCATCAAAGTCGCACAAGCAATTGTAGAGTGTCTAAGAATACCATACCAGAGCACCATATTCAAGCCTACAGCGAACATAAGCTAAATATAATGTTTTAATAGCTCTAATTGCTTGCAGGTGCGAACTATAAAATCTCAATGTCTCTTTAGTCTTTGCAATAATATGATCATTAACCGTTAATTCAGCATTAAACAATACTGCAAGATCTAAATAAGAGTTACAATGAGATAAATTATTATTGACAATGCTGTATACAAATTCATAGAGAAACTAAGAAGATACAATCTATTTTTTAAGCCCCAAGAATTTATATGATCAGATCAATTTGTAACAGCAAGTAATCATCTAAACTACTTATAACGAAAGATATACTTTTAAATCATCAGCGTAAAAGAGTCCACAAGAACTAATCACATTATTCAAATCATTAATATATAACAGAAAGAAAAGGAGTCCAAGTATGGAAATTTGAGGAACACCTAAAGTAGCAATATAATAAGTCGACTTAAAATCATTATAATAAACAAATTGTTCTCTATTATTCAAATAAGATTTAATATGGAGTCATAGCGTGACTAAAACCAAAATTTGTCAGTAGTATTGTATAACCAATCTTTCAAAGGCCTTTGAGAAATCAGCATAAACCACATTATATGTTATAATAGGTATGTTTGTGCAAGTTGATCTATCTTTTACTATTCCATGCTGATATGGAGAAATTAAATTACAGACCGATGGATATATACGGTTATACAAGACTACCTCTATATATATCAAAGACCTTGAAGAAATTTGATAATATAGATATGGATCTATAATTCTGAATTTATCCCCGTTTCTAAAAACTGAACAAATTCTAGCTTCCTTCAAACAACTTGGGATAAACTTTGTTCTTATAGCCAAATTAAGCAAAACACAAATCTTTATTATGAAAGAGGAGATGTCATCCGAGGAAATATTTATTTATTTATGTATTTATAGTTTACACCAACATTACTAAAATCATTTATAGGATGTGAAAAAAATAAATATAATTCTATATACATTCAAAAACAAATAAACAAGAAACAAACTACATTAGAAGTATACAGTGCACAAAGAATAAACTATTTGCAATGATTATTATATAATATATAAATTCATCTTGCATCTAATATAGAACTATAAAATAAAACACCTTTTTTAATGAGTTATAGGAACAGTTGAATATATCAACTCCTTTCTGCAAGTTATTACAATTGCTACACATTAAGTGCTATTATTGCGAAAATTTTAATGCGAGTGTGCAGCATGGGAAAATAAAACAAACTGGTATGTTGGGTTGCCGTTGAGAGAACGTGAAATCTGAGTTGCTCAAGTAATTGAAGACAATCTACTTTATAATTTATAAGTTTCTTCAGAAAAATCAGTAATTGACTTTTTCTGTAATTTTCGAGGCTCACCAAAATTTCCACATGCATTTGCCTTAAGGTTTGTGTATCAGTGAGCCTCCTCATTACAAAGACCTGTATAGACACTGTATTGAATAGTATTTGAAACATCTTTATATTTGTTTACTGGATCTATTTACTTTTTCATTTAAATAAAAACTTTCCTAGCATTTTGCATAGGTTGAGGTATTATATACGCTTCCAGACATTTTTTAGAGTTATTGCCACTCGACAGCGTCTCTTCGTCCTGTCACAAACACGCGGCACTTTTTCAGTTCGCTCTCCAGTGCAGGTGACAAACGAGGTGAGCTCTTTCCCAAGTAAACACCATCCCGGAAAAAAAACTGACACGAAGGCTGCATCATCGATTGCGGATCCCATCCTTGATGCATCGCGATGGCGTGCTGCCGTCCATTAGGCCCGTTTTTCCGGGATAATAAATGGATATGAATTGAAATTGTTTGTGCAACGCTATCTAGGAGATCATTAGCTGTTTTTATCGTTATAGAAAAATATTGCGTGAACGATGTTCAAACACAAAGGGCATTGTCGACGCGTTGGGATATTGAGCGATGTTGACTGTTGGTTTGTTATAAATGACCTTATAAGGGTATATCGACAGGAAAATTGTTGCCTTGTGTAATTTAACGGGGGAATGGAATATAATGATGAGGAGATATTGATCACCTTAATAATGCCTGTGAAATATCATTTGTTGGGACTAACATCAGATGGAGATGAGCAGTTATTTTAACAAATAGTAATCAAAACATTAGAGTCTTATATCGATGTTGGATAATAAGAATTTGATACCAAAGATGAGTCTTAAAGTAAATTATAACAATTGTTTCCGTTTTTGCATTCTACTGCAGCCAGCGCCCTCTATGAACTATAAACAAAACAGATTTCAATTCCTCGACCCAAAAAATTTCAACATTTTGAGGGGATATTTGCATTTATTAAGAAATAAATGGAGAAAACTTAAATAATATTTTAAAATTGTTAATACCAGTATTTTTTTAACTATCAATTTTTGAACTAAATCGCAATCTTTTTGCTTCGGAAATATACCCAAGAATTTTGATCCGCTATCTTGGGACTATCCTGTATTGTACGAAATTGAAGAAGACCCATCAAATACTAGTACTAGGAAGATCAATACAAATCTTAATGTGCATCATAAATTAGTTTGGGCTGTTTTGAGGCATCAACACTTGTAGCCGTATCACATACAAAGGGTTCAAGCTTTACTACCTCAAGACTATCTTGCTAGCCTACAATTTTGGTATTTAATTTTGCAAAAAATTGAACAAAATGTTGGCTTTACGGCTGGTATATTGTTTACCGACGAAGCTAAATTTTCCAATGGTGCCAAAATGAATTTCACAATAAACACGTCTGGTTTGATAAAAATCCTAATGCCATAATGGAATCTCGATTTAATTTTCTTCTTGGGCCTTACTTTTTACCAAGAACTTAAACCGGTGCCTCCTACAGACATTTCTTTGAACTGTTTTAACCATGTTTTAACTGAACTGCTTGACGATGTTCCTTATGCACTAAGACAAAGAATGTGGTTTATGAACGACAGGGTTCCTTCGTATTTTAGTTTGACTGCTCGTGAATTTTTAAATGAAAGAATCGATAATGACGTGAAGCACTCAAGAACAAGGTCAATCTTGGCCACACAGATCACCCGATGTGAACTCTATGGATTTTCTATTTGGGGATATCTCAAGACATCAGTTTATAAGGTTAACATTCAATCTGAGGAGCACTTACGTCAATAAATTATAGCTGGTTATGATGTGATAAGCTACTCCTGAAATTTTTGCACGTATTCGAACTGCAATTTCAAGAAGTTCTGAAACATGTATTTTGGCTGAAGGTAGCCATTTCCAACATTTGTTATAATAAATCATAGTAAAGTAATTCCATTGTTAATTCATTATTTTGTTATTATTTTAAGTAATCTAATGAATATCGTTGCATTTGATCAAATAAATCAATTTTGTTATTAATCGGTTTGGAATACAAAAAATGCAAAGAAACAAAAAGTGATATAATACAATGACGCATATGAAAACCTATTTCATTTGTAATATTATACAGGATGATATATATTTTTTTGCAAATAATGATCGATTATACTCATAAATTTCGTTAAATTATCTCAACCAGTTTAGAAATTAAAAACTGTTTTTTTTTTTAATTTTTGGCATGCTGTAGCTGGACATTGGCTGTCCTAAGATACTCCATTTATATAACAAAAAACATTATTTTTGGCCACAGAATACGCTTCTGTATTTTTGACTTCTACTTAACACCCTGTGTATTAAATAACAAATTTTGAAAATAAAATATACACTCACAGACAAAAATATTGCATAGGTATTTTATTTTAAGTTTTTTATATTTGTATTTTTTTCTTTAACACAGTAGGCGTTTTTTATTAGGAAAATGGCTTACACTGGAGTGTTTTACGTATATTCTAAATTTTTACTGATAAAATGTAGCTGTTATAGCTGAATGAGCAATAATCTTACAAATTACAAATATTGTATGGTCTGCCTTGACGTCTAACAATGTCTGCTCTGTAATTATGTAATTTAATTAACCATTAATATATAATTCTGTATTCTTATGTACAAGATATTTTGCGATTGGAAACTACACATCGTTGAACAATTTCAGAAATAATTTTTATCCCTCATCCCCCGCCTCTCTCTAACCTGCCTCATCAAAACAAGACCAATCACATAATCCTTAAATATATTCAAAATCAACCCCTTTAATTTAGTACACGAACATAATAAGGGAGCTTTGGTCTCCCCTGGGTTGGCTGTCGCGTACCAGATATGATGGGGATCAATCCTGGATGGGGGGAAGTTGAATCGTGTATTATCCACCAACGCTATCGAAACTTCATTTGCTAATAGACCGGGGAACAAGGGATCATTTTCAAATTTAATAACTCCATCTGCGGGTCCTTATTAACCGTAGCCGGGATTTTCGATACACCGTACTCACGTGATGAGCATAGCGGTTGCTAGAGTCCTGAATTAATAAATCAATGTAATTAATATTGGCACTATAGAAAATTGGCATGTGAGGCACAAAATGTTGTTAGAAACATCAAAATATCATGGAAAGCTTCATAGTTTTTCATACAGGATGTGTGTTCAGTATACTACGAGCTTCCACAGTTTTCTGTGATCTAAATAAGCAAATCTTACTTTTACTTATATTGTAAGATGCTTCGATTACCATTAGAGGGTGTCAAAGTTAACAAAACAAATATTTCTTTAACCGATATATAGGGTGGCCAGATGAAAACGAAATAGTGTCATTTTCAAGAACTGCGTCAAGATAGAAAAACGCTCAGACCCGTCGATTTTAGGTTAAAGGAGGACATTCTTTGTTGGTATTTTTGACTCCGCCACTTTCACCCTTAAGTAAGGGTAAGCATCACCCCAAAATATTTAAATAGTATTGGGTGTTGAGTAATATTTATTTTAAAAGCCCTTACAATTCTTTTTACAATAGACTTTGCTATAATTCCGCCCAATACTTTAGAATTTTGATTTTAAAGTTGAAACTTACGTACAAACAATTAGTAGCGGTAAAAATGTCACTCATTCAAGAGAAATTTCAAGAGATAGGGAACGTAGCCAATAAGAAACGATAAATTGAAAAAGCTATAGTTAATAAAGCTAGTGAAGTTGCAGCTTTGGGACAAGTTCATCTTGATCCTACATTAAGTACGAGGCAGCTGGCATCTGTGTCTGTGATCAATCGAACTAGCATACAAACCATTTTGAAAAAGAATAAATTCCATCTAAGAGATTTTCACGTGGTGTATACACAGCAACCGGAAAAATTAAATGTATGGGCTAGAATTTTCGGTGGGTCCTTTTTTCTACCTGGTAATTTGACTGGACAAATGTATTTACAATTACTGACACTATTGACCCTACCTTGACTGATATTATTGAAAATGTTCCAGAGTATAGCGATCATTTGCTTTTTGAACAGGACGGTGCTCTTCCGCATTATTCGCCAATTATCCGTCAGTATTTGGACCAACATTTTCCACGGAATTAAATTGGGAGAAGAAGCAGCATTGAATGGCCTCCACAATCATCGGATTTATCGCCCTTTGATTTTTTTGTGAGGATACCTAAAAAGTAAAATCTATAAAATACATCCAGCGTCGGTGCAAGATTGGCGTCAAAGACTCGTCGAGGAATGCCATCGAATCACTCCGGAAATGCTTCAGTATGTGCGCGAACGTTTCGAACAAAATCTTTATTCTTGTATGGAAGCGGGCGTGTGAACATTTAATCAACTAAGTAGTAAGTAAGCAGCTAAATATAATTTAAATTTTAAAATGTAAATTTTTTTCAAAGTATTGGGCGGAATTATAAAATTTAAAGTCTGTTGTAAAGAGAATTTTAAGAGCTTTCAAAATAAATATTACTCAACCCCCAATGCCATTTAAACATTTTGCGGTGATGCTTACTCTTGCTTAAGGGTGAAAGTGGCGGAGTCAAAAATATCAGCAAAGATTGTCCCCCTTTAATCTAAAATCGACGGGTCTGACCGTTTTTGTACAATCTTAACGCAGTTCCTGAAAATAGCTCTGTCTCGTTTTCATTTTTCCGCCCTGTATAATTAGTTAGTTAATTATGAAGTAGTGCTAAAAGTGACAAAATAAAATCACATTTTGCACATATATTATACACTATTATTTTTACGAACACTATTAAAAGTGCAAATCAACACATTTTTTACGTTATTAAATTTGTAAATGAAATCCAATTGTCCATGAAGTTTATTGTTGCCAAGGTAATGCCAGTTTGATAGGTTTTTGACAAGTAACACATACAAGAGGCGAATATTATTCAGCTCCGGTTCTGGTTTCGGTTGACATAAAATTGACAGATTTATTGACAGTGGTTCTACTTTGGTTCTAAATTCATGACATCATCACTATTGCCATTTGAATGTATTGGTTCTGTGTTTGTGCTTTACACACGTGGAAAAATATTTATTAATTGTAAAATAAACAAACCAAAAATTTGAACTGCCACTATTTGGGTGGCTCTAAAATTGACAAACCGAATGACGTCATGAACTTTCAATAAAATGTGGTTGGTATCAGTTCGATTGACTTTCAAGTAAACCGACGCTGAGTAAAATTCGCCTAAGGAAATTATTATCCCTTATTTATGACAAGTAACTTCATATCTCGTGACGTGAGAAGTCACCAAGAAATCGTAAATCGAAGAAACTGCTAATAAAACCACTTTCAAGATTGCCTAGGAAGTCAAAGCAACAGTACGAGTTTTCGTACAAACGTTTCTTGAAATGGCATGTATTGAAGAAATGCCTAAATATGGAAATCATCAACGCTTTAGTCATACTCCATATTGAAGGTGATGATGGACATAAAGAATCAATACATAAGTATATATTACAAGTTTGTTTCCTTTTTGAAGCCAAAAGGCGAAGGATATCGACCGAAACAGTTAAAAATATTGACCAAAGAGCAAATCAACAAATTTCTCGCAGAATGAAACATATCTCATGAAGAAGGTGATCACGACTCCAGTTGGATTCAACACATTTGGTAAGATGCCTGCCAATATTATTGAATTTCTAAATTTGCCTGATTCTAATCATTATACTGGTTCTATTTTTACTACAGTTAAGATACACGGTGGATCGAAGTCCAGTACAGTAGCGAAAGGTTATATAGAAGACTCTTTACAAAAAGAAGATAATCGAGTATCAAATTTTGTCCAAAACTTTGTCAGATAACATTGCTCTTTACTCTGGTACAAGTGTCACTGAAGGAATTACTTCTCTCACTGTGCATCTTTCTTGATTTAAAATATCTTAATTGTCTTCTAAGCTACGTGTGAAAGAAAAGTATACATCAATATATGTTATAGTTATTGAAAACATCCCTAAATGCTGTTATCAGTAGAATGTTTAAATGATTGGGTGGTTTGTGTCACATGACAAAAAATAACTAAATTTAAATGGCTCTTAGAACTGTCAAACATTTAAAAAAAAATGACCTCACTTAAAGTTACACCATGTATAGAACTTTTTTTGCTTTTAATGTGCTTGTGCTGTCTCAATTTTAGTCCCGTACTATTAATCTTGAGCTGTTTACTGCAATATATAGCTGCAGTAATTAGGGTACTTGCGTTTTACGAAAGGTAATTACAACCATGATCACCATTAAGGATTGATTGTTTATTGTGGTCATTAATTTCTTCATAATTCATTTAGTATAGATGTCGTAAACTGAAATTATTATTTCTGTACAATGTATGTGTACTTTTTACGATGAATATTTATTTAGAACTTAACCAGGCACCAGACAGGATGTCAGAGGGAAAAGCGAGAAAGAAATTCCTACTTCAACGCCCTCTATCTCAGAGACGATGTGTTTTAGGAAATAAGTTTATATCACAAATGAACATTATTTTAACCTGTTCTATTGATTCCTGAAGTTATCAAGATTAAACCTGAATCACCCTGTATAGTATTGATCTATTGGGAGATGCATTTATACAAACATGTTTCCTTTTTCTAAGTTGAGTCTGCCGGAAAAGTACAATAGTATCTTCTTCTGTAATTCTTTTACTTGTTAGAAAGGATATAGTACTGATCTATTGGAACATTGACGTAACCATGCGTTTCTACAAACAGGTTGAGTCTGCCCGCAAAGTACAATATAGCTCTTCTTCTTCTTGTTCTTCTTATAAAATTATTTTTTCCCTTAAAAATTCTACAGTATTGATCTATTGGAACATAGACGAACAATGCGTTTATACAAACATTTTTCCTTTTTTTATGTTGAGTCTGCCTACAAAGTACAATTTGCGGTAATACCGTGATGCGATGAGGCAGAGCGAATGCATTTTATCGATAGCACCGTGATTTAAAATTTAGCAGTCCTCCAGCAAAGCAGTTTATCGCCGGCTGTCGATAACAAGGTTAAGGCGAATTTAACCGCAATGCATTAGGAGCACGGTGGATGCAAGTTGCATAGTATGCGTCGCTTTATTAGTCCTAAAAGGTTTATTGCGTTCCTTGAAAATTTTACAATTTTATTACCTCCTGTTGGGATTAAGCGCGATGGTAGCACGGTACGTAGAATGGCTTATCGGAAATCCAATTGGTCGTACATTTTGTGTAAAATATTGCCAATCTCAAAAACCGTGGTTGAGAAAAACTGTATCATACTCTAAAATCACTATAGCCTGTTTAGAAATGAAAGAGAGTAATAAAAGCTTATTATGTATGCAAATCGTAAATAAATGTGGCACTGGTGCTTATATTCAATATTTGTATAATATGTATTATCGGTATAGATGAGGTGTACTTTTAAAAAAACTTTGTGTGATCGAACCGTACTAAATTGTAGTAGGTAGCTAAAATTTAATCCCCGACAGTCCGTCTTTGTCTATGCCGCTTCAATTTCTCGGTCCATTTTTCTTATAAGTAAACAATATAAAAACAGCATTTCAAAACATGAGGCAACTTTAAGCATCATAACCGAGTTAAGAAGGTTTTTAGTAATTCAAATAAAATTATTCAATATTATTATCAAAATATTTATTTAAATTTAATGAATAGACTTTTATTCTACACAAAAATATATTATGGTGAGCAAATGTAGTGTTGTATAAATGTACAATAAAAAAAATAAAAAAGTAGGTATATTAAAATTCGTCCTCTGAATATTCTGATGAATTATCTTCGTCTCCTAGATTGATAACGATAGGTTCCACAGTAACGTCAATTGAATTATCGAGTTCCCACATTTTCTCCTCTTCTTTTTGTATATGATGTATACATCTTTGCCAGTCATCTGCAGTTACTCGTTCCAAGAAATTTTGTAACCAAATTTTCACGTCACTTAATTTAAACGTCGTATTATTTCGCGCTACATCTCCTTTTACCTACGCCCAGACTAATTCGATTGGGTTAAGTTCATAGTGATAAGGTGATAACCGTAGTACCGTTATTTAGCGATTTGTTGCCATTTCATCGATAACATATTTTTTCTGATCTTTATTAAGATTGGCAAGTGTCAAAAGTTCTTTTTTCGTCATATTTGTTTCAAAAGAAATGTTTTTTCGGGATAATCATTAAATTATATCGGCTTTCCTCCAAGCAGTCGTAGGCGTCCGCTCGGTCTGCCGTGAATGGTAACTGGCATTATCTATGACAATTACAGACCTCGGAGGAATAAAATGCAATATCTGTGTAAAATACTCTCCGAAAACATCTGCATGATAGTCACTTGTATTTTTAGATTCAAATAAAAATAAACCGCCATCTACAAAACCACTGGCACTACATATATGTTTCACTATTAATCTTCGCCCTTTACCTGAAGGTGCCTGGAACCCTGTTGAAAGTCCATCCAAAAATGCTTATCGAAAACTTTTTACATTTTTATCTTGCCATACTTTTGTTACAGTATATCCCTCGTTGACCCAAGTTTCGTCTAGATAATAAATATTTCTCCCTTCGTCACGAAATTTTCTAATTGATCGTCGCCAACAAATAATTTCATCTTTATCGATAAGAACTGACTTCCTGTTCTGCTTTTCCCAGCAAAAATTCAGCTCTCGTAAGACGGCCCATAATTTATTTCTACTGATTTTTTGCAAATCGTTGTCCTCTGAAAGTTCACTTAAAATTTTGTTTAGCATTGGTGTTTCTTTTTTAAAATAAAATTACGATAATTATCTGAAACAAAATATTACAACGCCCATGGCCGGTTCTTATCTTGGGGTTTTATTACTCTCTTCAATTTCCAAACAGATTATAATGGTGCTACTACTGATTATACAACAACTCAAAGACCTACGCATAATTACATAACAGGTCCATTACCTATAATTAGATATTGATTAATTATGTAATAAACACATAAACCATGCATGCTTTTCTAAAAAAAAAACAAATAAAACATGTTTGTAATATCGAAATATAAACTATAAAGTTTATACAGAGTGTCGGGTAAAACGTTATTGATTCCAGTATTTTCAACCTTTACATTACTGGGCCACTGTTGTCTCTAGACAGGCGATTCCGAATAATGAAATCCTATTACTTCTTATAGACAGTAAAATTTTTGTGACGCCAGTGTTTATATTCGTTTTTCAAGTGTCAAGAATGGCTTACGTATACAGTGTGAAAGAAAAGTATAGAATAAATTCATTATTTCTGAAACAACGAAGTAAAAAAGACTCTTTTTTCTATGCCAACGCGTTTCCGACGTTCATTTGTTTTCGCGTGATGACGGCATCGGATATTTTTTTAAATAGAACCCCTGTATGAGGTGACTCGATTTAATTTGTTGTTTTTGCTATCAAAAGAAGTAATATTCTAACATGCAATCTAATAAAACAAAATAATAAATTAGGGGGTCAAATACGATTGAGGCAACCAGAATTTAATTATTAATTAATTAATTAGTTGCTTATTGTTAAATTGTTTTAAAAATAAAGAGTCCTTATTTTGTGATACTGCCGATTAATTCACTATATTACTCTCAACCAGCCCACCACAGACACAAATGGGAATATTCACATTTTTTTTTTCAAGCCGATTTTATTGGTTACTATTTTCTTTCTCGGAAAGTTGAAGGAATAAAGTATTGAAATTTTATATTTTTTAATTCAGCAAGTTAAGCCCTACAAGAATCCGATGAAATAATATAGTGTTGTGCAGAAGTGTATTTTTAAGTGATTTTCGAACTGCCTTTTTGATTTTTTTTTCACAAAATTGTATTTATAAGAGTACGTATGTACAACTAGTGAACTGGTTTAGGTCTAACGATGCGTCACTTGCGTCACCTGGGGAGCCGCCTCATACATACAGTGGTATGCACAGTCCGTCTCCGGTCGCCGGAGAGCGGTCTCCTTCCCGAAATTATATGAATTTTGCTATGAAATTCACATAATTTCCAACTCACTATGAACACAGTGTAACTGTAACAGTGGTATCCTATATCTTCTCGAAATTATGCAAATTTCATAACGAAATTCATATAATTTCGGTAAGGAGACTGCTCTCCGGCGACCGGAGACGGGCTATGCATACCACTGAGTCAGTCTTTATAAATATCAATCCCTTCTACAAAATTACCATATATCTTCACAAAACAGCGTACGCAGGTTTCAGACGTCTCATAAACTGTTTTCTAAGGCCGTTGGGATGGTTATTGGGAAATTCCCTGACGTCGTGCATCCGCTGGTTGTATAACCCTGTTATCAAAAGCGTCCCAATTAAATTATAAATCAAATTAATAGCGGAAGTCGACGCTTCTCTATTATTAATAATCTGTCGCCAATTATGGGAAATTTGTTAGCAGTTATCTATGGAGTGTCGAAGGTAATTAGAAATTTGTGACAGTCCAGCAATTCCTTTGTCAAGGTAAGCAAAACGAGGCGAAACAATGCTCTAATCCACTGTCAATCGTAGCTATGAAGCCGAGTAAGCCAAATTACCAATTACTGAAGTTATTGTCTTGTTGAGGAAGCGAAACTACCTTTATCTCTCTCTCTCTCTCTCTCTCTGATATCTGAAACATACTTATAACTGAAGTGTGCAATGGTCAAGTCGATATCTACAGAATGTGGCGTTTATAATGTGTGAAAATTATAAGACTACTTCCTGACAATATTTGAAATAAAAAAATCTTATATAAAAAAATTATATCTTCACGTAGTTCCATGTAAATGCTTGCAATACGTACTTGTACTGATTGGTAGACTAGCTGCATGAATAGGGTTAACTATAAGCTCTTTTAGTTAAGTATAAATAGGCATTTTATTTAACTGTATCTTCGGGAGGTACGTTTTATCAGTAATGTGTGGTTGTAATGAGTGAAAATGTCGTTTTACCAATTTGTAACGAAATAATGAAAAACGAATGCAAAATACTGCAGCTAACTGGATTAACTGTTACCTACCTATCAGGTATTATTACTAATAAGAAGCTGAGAGATGTAAGCTTTATCTATGGTTCTAAATCATCTCAGTCGATGCTTATCATAGGCGCCAACTTTCCGCAGGAAAAGAGGATTTTGCCACATTTTTTAAATATCGAGCTAAAATTCTCAAAATGTGCTCAAGACCAGTTTTTTTACGGCACGAAAATCTTATAAGGTCTGTTCAAGCAATAAACTACTTGTTGCATGATATTTACTGAAAACAAATGCATAATTTTACTGATAGAATATATCTGACAGCTTGAAACCAGTCCAAATTCCTTGCTTCAACAGGCCTAGTATGTGTACAAAATTTCAATTTGCTAGGCCTAGTTTTATTTTTTTCAAGTTAGGCAAGATAGGCATAGAAGACTACAACGTCCTGAATTCTCCATTGCAAGAAACTTTTTTTAATAACATTTTGTCGTATATTACACAGAAACAGCATTTTACTGGTGAAGAAATCAGTTTTTTTCCAAATTCTCAAGGCTTATTGAATTTTATAGATTTAAAATGATGGCACATTTTGTTTCTTAAACAAGCAGAGCTGAATTCCAGTAGGCCATTTCTCAACACCAAATTTCTTTATCTCAAGAATTGTTTGAAACTATCCTAAATCCAGCAGCTACTTCAGACTTGAAATAAAAAAAATCTCTAAAATATTTTTTTTGATATTACTTATCGTTTTTAAATTTAACGCCAGAGTAGTTATTGAAGCTCTATATCTGTCAAATATGCTAACAAATAAAACCTTTAAAGAGGTGCTCCGCTTTAA
Organism: Monochamus alternatus; assembly: GCA_037114965.1. Classification (NCBI taxonomy): domain Eukaryota; kingdom Metazoa; phylum Arthropoda; class Insecta; order Coleoptera; family Cerambycidae; genus Monochamus; species Monochamus alternatus. Next base: position 1,865,752 of record CM073426.1, on the reverse strand, counting down.
AATTGGTCATTCTGTAAATAATAGTATCTTATGTAACTTCACACTCATAACCACTAAAATAGCGAAACCATGTGAAATTAGATTGCACAAAAAAACTTTAGTTTTTTTTTTAGATTATTATTATCCCTAAAAAGCCGTACTCCATATAGGGTAAGAACAACAAACTAAAAATGCTTAGTATTGTTGGTTCTTAAATGTCAAGAATATTACCACAAAATTCTAGCAATTACTGTAAATGGACAGTTGGACGAAGAAACAAAAGTTCGAAAATTGCTTCAACACGATCACAAGTCAGAAATAGCGTTCTAATTTTCTCTAATAAATAATTTATGAGAGGACTCCTATAGATATATCAATCTTCTCGATAACATCGTTCTCCAAATAGGCTGCTAAATAAACGTCTGATATTATCATTAGATACTAATATGATTAAAACAGAAAGAAAATAGAGAATAATGATTTATAGTATTATTTTTTAATTTTTACCTGTACGTTTCAAATAGTAGTACTCTATATTCTACATATATTTTTCAGATTTATGAAGTTTGGTAGAAGTCAATGTTCAATGAATCATATCAACGTCAACAATGACAAGTAATTGGGTCTATCTACTCTATTATTTGAACGCGCTGCAAATATCACACCGTGAAATAATGAAATTGCTGGTAACCAATTTATTTAACAAGCATCAATTATCTCTTACACAAAACGTACTAATTAGTATACAAAGGGTGGTTTAACTACCATGAAATTTGTGGTTGTCTAGATAACTATAACTAGGACACGCACATCTCGTATACGCGGCGTTTTAAACATCGTACACTTAATATTAATTGGAATTAGTTTACGATAAGTTATGATTAAGAGTCTGCACAGAAGTCCATCAAAATTCAATTTTAGCAGATCGTATGTATGCACTGTGTTTTCCTGCCAGGTTTCATCCTCAGGAAGACAATATCAAGCACATCATAGAAGAAAACGCTTCTGCGTACTCATTCAATAGTAAACTAAGAAAATATTTCCATTTATGTCCAATGACACGGTACGACATCGAAAACTTTAAACTGTATTTCCACATGATAGAAACGGTTCTAATACGTGGAGGTGTCTGAAATGGGGAACGGTTTTTTGGAGGCAGCTCCGTTCCAACGACGTTTTTTGCATCTTATACAAATACCTTTAAGCCACGTTGTGATTACGTGTCAAAAACGGGGGGATATGGTTGCCACCTCTAAAAGAGAAACTGAGGAAACAGAGAAAGTTTACTAGATATGAAAATGATGAAACATTATTCTGACCACAACATTTAAACTATTTAATTATTTCCTCTAGCGTTAGAAAGTCATGCAGAAAGCAGGCCACTATTGGGTAAATGTTACACTATGGTGGATTTTGAAGGTAATAGCAACTTGTAGTAAATTTCATCCCATGTAAAATGTGGAAATCACTTATAGATGAAGTAATAACGTGGTGGCAACTGCCATAATTGTATAATAAAGTACCACATTAAAGATTTGTAAAGGTTTTCAATACGTCGCCAAAACTATTATAAACGCTTTCAAGCTACTGTCACTGCTAAGTAATATGTAAGTGATATAAGGTTGCCATTACCTTTAATATCCCTAAAGTTTGGGCAAATTTAAGGTGCTTCTGCGCTTAAACACTAGCTTGCTATGAGTTGATTTGTCGCCAGGTTTACACAGTCCCGCATAAATTCATGTTTATTGTGTGTGTTGACACTATCAACTACTAGCCTCTAAGTGTCGATTTTATTAATTTAAGATTACAGTTGTCATTTCATAAATTTACAAGATATGGGTCAATTTTCACGTGACCATCTTGTACAACCTCGTGGTCGAGAAGAGCCAAACTGTGCATTTAGACGGGTGGGAGCAATTTTGAATATTTTTATGGCACAGGTCTGGCTTAAGGGAAAGTTTTTCAACTCATTTAAGATTTTATTTTCATATAAGCATTTGTTTTCTTTCTGTAAACTTTTTTAAAGAAAACAATCGTATGTTATACGTTTCTATTTTAAAAACTCGGCAAGATACTTACCTAAACGTTCCAATTTGAGAGTTGTTTTATTGCTAAAGAAATTATAAAAAACGTAGAATATTTTTCTGATCATTTTATCTCATTCGTAATTTTTTGTTTAAATGCTCCGTTTTGGAGGAAAACGACATGTATTGATGGGTTACAAATGTCTTAGCGGCCGATGAATGTCAGGAAAAAATCCCTTATTCCAACAACATCTTCGTGAAAGTTTATGGATCAGAAGAAGTTTGAAATTTGCGGCCTACATAGAAAGTTAAGCCCTTAACAAGAGGAACAAATCTTAGCACTGGTAGAAAACTAACCAACCACAAGGATTGTTTCTCGACAAATAGAAAATTGTTTATCGGACTTTAATCGTTGGTTGTTAACACAGAATGATGCAGATAGGGACTTTGTAAGAAACATTCTATTCAAGGATGAGGAAAGCTTTACAAAAAATTAATTAACAAACATGCGTAACACCCACGTATGGACGGATTTGAATCCCCATGCAACCATTGTGGCACACCAACAATTTACATTCAAGGTTAATTTCTGGGAGGGTCCCCTTTTCATAACAAATAATTTAAATTCAGCATAATTTTTAAATTTTCTGCAAAATGATTTCCAAGATGCTTAACATGATTTGCCTGTTATCGTACGTGACGGTATGTGGATGCAGCTTGACGGTGCTCCACCCCTTTATGGTAGGAACGTTCGGCAGTATTTAAATACCCATCTATTTCCCAATCATTGGATTGGTCGAGGACAAGACGCACCTATTCAATGGCCACCACGATCTCCTGATCTTAATCCATTGGATTTTTTGCTGGGGTGTTATGAGAGTTTATGCTGCAGAGAAAGAATAGTAATGACAGCTGAGGCAAAAGGAGAATATCTTTTTAAAGGAAAGATTTAGCGCTACTTAAAAGGGCACATATATGTATTAATGAGGCGGGTGGGCAAGTAAAATATAGTAGTAATTAATTATTTTATTTAATGTTATTTAGGTAAAAAGTTATTATATTGATCTTTCATTATTACTATTACTAAATGAGACTATTATTTTTTGGTTGATAAGAGAACTGTATCAAAAATTTTAAATGCCATATTATTTTTTCAATTCACAAGTATTCCTCATTTTATAAAATTTAGAATTATCTATTTTGTTTTAAATAGCAAATATTTATTCAGTAAGTATTACGATTTGCTAAGTTGCCAAGGTATTGTAATGATAGGTATATCCACAAAATTTCTTTTTCACTTGAAAATGATAGTGTATAGATTTATGGGCATTACAAAATGCCATTTTTCTGCTACTAACAACTAATTGGAGGGGATAAAGCGTACTGTATGCCTCAGTTACTTCCATTCGCCGTTAAACTTTTTTCACCAAAATTACATAATAAGTATGCCAGAATAAGATAAAAGTACGTCCAAAATTTCAAATGTGTATCTTACAAAACAATGGAATTATTAACAAAAATACTTTTTTAAAATGCAACTTTAACACCTTGTATATTGAAACGGGGACGCCCAAATACAAAATGGCATAAGAAAAGTCGTATTATTTTTGTCCAAAGAATATGTGGTTAATGGTATAGCCTTCTATTTTGGGACACCCTGTATAAATTTCAAAACCATGCCGCAGTTCATACGACCGAAAGAGAATAGTGTGGGGGTGAGTAGAGTACATATGAGATATTGGAAGTGTGTGAAACATTAACGAAACATTGCCATATTATCCAAGTATAAGAATAGCATGTCAATGTATTAATAGAAAAAGTATTTATTAATAGTACATTTGTATTTTCCAACAACTATGTTTTTAGAACTATCTCTGTGTATACAGGGTGTAAAAAAAAATTAACAGTTATTTCATTACAATCTTCCAGTCTTGTATAAAAAAGCTCAATATTCACATTTTCTGAAGAAAATCATATTTGAGGTTATGAATAGTAAAATTGTCAGTACGGCCCTGAACACAATAGTTACAATTACACCTGAACGTCTTTATTGGTAGTATCATTTTTATTTTAAACTATGATGCAAGTATTTAAAGAATTATGTGGTTATTTGATTTTACTTTCTTGTTTTTCTTTAGTTTGATTGTGTTTTTGCCACACTTCTGAAAAAATAAAGAATAATCAAATAAACCCTTGCGCCAAGCGTATCGATTAAGGGTTATTTTTAAAACTAAGTTTGAATAACCAAAAAATCTCACACTGAAAAAGCAGATAAGTAAAAAATAACAAAAATCACATCACTATCGCGTACTTTCGTATTTTTTGACGTTTCGAAAAACTCTCTGTTTTCGTTCTCGAAATAGCATTGTATTGAAAGTATGTCAGGTTTGACAGTTCAAAATTTGTTTGTTTCAAAAGCATTCACTTTTAATCCTAAAGGCTAAGTTTTAATTAATAAAAGTTTATTCAACAATATTTATTTGCTTGTCAGCACAGTAAAAGTATGTGGTTTCTTGGTTTTGGTATTGGGAATTTTTATAATTATGGCGGATATTACATCTTCAACATTATAAATTGTTAAATTGACTAATTCATCAGAACGGCATGTGCCTGCAACCCCCAACCGACCTATAAAGAAGCTTTTTTAAAAATGTTGTTCTTTAATTTTAAAGCGTTTACGTTCACCATCAAATACAAATTATCAGGTGCATTATTAAAAAAACAATCAACTCGGTCCTTTGCAAATACTCCCCATGTTTTCGATACATGTCTCTCATTTTGTCTGTTGAGAAAAGCACGTAACTTTGAATATTTGCTTATATAAATCCCCTTCCTTATATCCAACGTTGAATATTGTGATCAAAGCATGACGACTTCATTTTATTGCACCAATCGATAAAACGTTGGTAGACACATTCATAAATTTCTCGAGATTTCTTTGGAAGAAGATTCAAAGAAGCCGCACACTCCAGTACCTCCCCAGGTACTCCTAAATCTTCATCAGATTCCATTTTTACAAAATTTCAGCAAATTGAACCACAAACAATCATAAATGAACTCAATTAGCAATATGGGGACTAATGTTTGACAAAGTATCTATGACTATATTGATATATCCTACTTTGCTTTATCATCCAAAGTTGGTTTGAATAATTGCAAAGCACAAATTAATAATTAAATGGGAGATTTCGATTGGAGGAAAAATAGCTTATTTTATTCGGATCAAAAGTATCTTTTTCGCTCGCCACAAAAGTGACACTTAATCCTAATATAACAATAAACTATTTTGCCGCTTAGAAGCATGCTTTTTAGTTCTTGAAAGCGATTTTGAAAGGTATTTATTAATATTTTTTTCAATATCTGCTGTAGTAATGTAGAAAAAATTTTTAAATTATATAAGTTTCCAGTCAACAGTTACATGTAAAATTATAGAAGTAAGGTTAACATATTGATATGCTCAAATTACCCTTACAAACGAAAGCACATTGGGTGTAAATCACTAGCCGCTACAGGTATGATTTTACACGATTTGCATTTGTAAATTTTTTACATTTAGCTCCGCATGACTTGTAGGAACAGTTCCAACCTCCATCGAAATTTCAAGCTCCATTACTCTGGCAGCCTCTATCCCAGGCCTCACATCCTGGTAACTGCGTTCACTAAAGTGTTAACGATCACTCGTTAGCTCCACAAATAGGAAGTTGAAAGTCGCATTGCCACTGGAATTGCAACGTACACGGCGACTGCAGTAACGTCCGCGAGCTGGGCATGGAAAATGCATCTCCAGTTTCGACAAACTGCATAAATATTCTAGGACGGACGTCCTGAGGTGTTTCCAGTGCATTTGCACTCCGTATGCGCGCAACTTCTAAGATAATCTTAATGGTAACGATGTGAGAATATAGTTAACAAGACAAGAGACCGATATAGAGTTGAAATGGAGTAACAGTTATTTATGTATCAATGGAGTTATGAGAATGTTAATAAACAAGGGCAACAGATTGCTAATTTGCCCTAGGTTATTAATATCCAATAACTCATTCGCATTCACTAATTACTCGAGTTTTAGTATTTACGTAAAATAGGTCTACGTAAATTCTGATTTCCGACATGCACCAGCTATTCCCTCAACCAACACAACCTTAACCAAAAAATGCGAATTAGTTAACTGACAACTAAAGGAAGCAATAATTAGTTACCGTAGCCTTTAAAAAATTATTGTCATTCACATCCGTCAAAAACTTCGCAATATTGTCAGAGATGGTTTACAGCTGGACATATATTTTAATTATTTTAAATTAATAATTTTGGCGTACATACGAATATTAAATTATTTTATTGATCCAAATTTATAACCATATTTACAGTCGATAGTGTGTCAATGTTACACAAGTGAAATTCAAAACAATTAAAAGTGTCCAGTTGCAAGGTTACTACTACCAAACTATGTCTATCCTTCTTGCTCTCTCTAAGAATCAAGCGATAGACTTGCTGGCTGTTCCCATAGTTTCAAAAGATAGTATAATTCTGATGGACTCAGCATTTTCCGAATGTGTATAAATACTATTGAAACTGGGCTAATGGGAGTCAGTCCATGGCCAAAGGGCGGCGGTCAGCCGTTGGCTGGCTCTGATCTCTAAAAGAGATACTCCCCAGCGCAAAAATCCACTTTATTGTAAGTATGGTTGTTGTTATGGTTTTAATAAATATGTATTTTTATTAAAAGGTTACCTCTCGCAGGAGCCAAGCGAGTATCCCAAGAATACAAGAGAGGTATTATTTATATATGTTCATAGGTGGTGCAGGATAATCACACATTTTCCGTGACATTCGAGGGAAGCCCTAGACTTCCCTGCAGAGTAGACTCACACTCATTACGTGACATTTGGTGGAGTCTCAGGCTCCCCTGCTATAGAGTCACACATTTTCCGTGACAATATTTACTTTTGCAAAAACGTTTGATTTCTTAGCGTGGTATCCATTGGACTGCCATTTCAAAAATGCTATGTTGTATGTTTTAATGTCTATACCTTTTTTAAAAGACAGGTTAGTTCTCAACATGGAATGTGTCCATAGCGTAGAAGCCTTCAAATTTTTCTTACAGTGTACAATATATCACGGGTATTTTTAGAAGAAAAATTAAATAAAATAAACACTAACAGATATTCAAGGTTTTTTTGTCTCACACTATATCGATCGCACTCAACACGTTACAGTTCTAGCGTCGGCCACCGTGTAGGATCGTGGGCACCGAACGGTCCCCCAGTAGTCCAGGGCATTTAGATCAAAATCGTCCGGAATAGCGGAAATTTTTAGGCACAACAGATATCGAGATCTGGTTTTCTGCATTGTGTTCAGGAAGGTCTCAGGAAAAAAGTCTATATCGTCTGGTTTAGCCATTTTTTGAAAAATGCCTTCTGGGCCGGAAAATGCATTTTCCAATTGCATCATTACTTGCACCATTATAGGAACGACTGGAAACTCGGAAAAATCGCTCGGAAATCGTTACTCGGGGGTTTTCGGGGCTGCCGAACTCGATTCTGGCATTAGAATTACCCGGGGATGCACGGGGGTGGCTCTGTGGGGTTGTATGGGAGTGATTGGGGGGGGGGATGGCAGCGTCCATGAAAATCACTCCAAAACCGATACTCGGGGGTTTCCGGGGATGCCGAATTCAATTCTGGCATTAGAATTACCCGGGAGTATGAATAATAAAAATTTTGATTGAATATTAAATAAATAAATATTACACATATTATAAAAACAATTGCTTTGGAAGTCTTTTGTGTCTCGAAACTGGATTTGAAAAAGGCGCCAAAGCTATTAAGTTACTAGAGTATCGTTACCACGGGGACCGGCGCGAACAGAAATATTCTGTATCGACTGATGAGAAAAAATATGGGTCCAGTTCCAGAAGAAGAGTTTGAACAAGATGCTCAGTATTTAAGTTAAAAATTTAAGTTTATAATTTATTTTCATAATTTGTAACACTTTGTCCTTTACCATTTCCCACAGAACCACCCCCGAGCGCCCCCGGGGATGTCCAATGCCAGAATTGAATTCGGCATCCCCGAAAACCCCCAAGTATCGATTTTGGAGTGATGTTCATGGACTATGCAATTTCCCCCCCAGAATGACCCCCTGAATACCCCCGCAGAGCCGCCCCCGAGCGCCCCCGGATAATTCCAAAGCTAGAATTGAATTCGGCATCTCTGAAAACCCCCCGAGTAACGAGTTTGGAGCGATTTTCATGCACGCTGCCATTTCTCCCCCAATTCACCTCCCGCGCACCCCCACAGAGCCAGAGAGACTACAGACGGGTGAAGCGAGCGGCATTGGTAGGGCGGGGCGTGTTCTAGAGTGAAGCCACTTATATATTTATTCTGTAAACTTTGCTATACGTAAGCCATTTGTGATATTTGAAAAACTTATGTACTTGTAACACAAAAAAGTGAATGTGATAAGTAATCGAATATTTGAAATGGCCTGTTGCCCATGTTGAAACTACCAGAACTTTAATAATTTTTTCTCGAAATTTTTTTTTTTAGATAATTTCTGAATCACCCTGTACAAATAAATTATGGCACGTCTGTGGAATTGCTCACAAATTACACAGAAGCTTACAAATTACTCCCACGGCCTACCCTTACATTCAAACATTGCTCAAATAACGAATAAATAATAATTTCATCAAATGCGACAAAATATTTAATTCAGTTGTTTTCGTTTGTTTAGCCCTGTACACGCACCTCGATTGTATCATTTTTCAGGGGCATTCATCAAGTTAATTATATTTCCTGCTACACAACCCTTGCTGTATCCCACAATTAAAAGAACAATAGGGGCATGTTGTGTGTTAATGAAATTACAGAATTTTAAATTAAATTACCAGATACTAAAGCAGGTGTTGGTATACAGGGTATACATATTCGTTATTCATTTAAAATTAGTGTAATTTTCGTATCAAGTACTAAAATAATTTTTTTGCAGCCAAATATAGGTACATTTTATTATAGAAAAGACTAATAGATCTCTCGTTGTGTCATAAAACGTTATACAGGGTGTCCCAAACTAGAAGGCCGTACCATTAACCACATATTCTTTGGATACAAATAATGCGACTTTCCTTATGCCATTTTTTATTTGGACGCCCCTGTTTCAATATACAGGGAGTTAATGTTACATTTTAAAAAACTGTTTTTGTTAATAATCCCATTGTTTTGTAAGATACACACTTGAAATTTTGCACGTACATTTATCTTATTCCGGCATACTTTTTATGTAATTTTGGTGGAAAAAATCGAAGGGTGAATGGAGGTAATGGAGGTGTCGGTTTACAATGGAAAACCTGTAGCTGCAACAATTTGTTATTCATATTTGCCTTGACAAATTTTGTATCTGATTTAATTATTTCCAAAAGTTAACAACCGTATACCTATTCAATATGACGGATACAAATAATGCCGCCTTAAAGCTTATTTTTTTCCAGTGGCGTAGAAAATTCAGTGTAGTTATACCTTGCTATGTAAAACTTGCTGAAAAGAGCAGTTAAATGCATGTCACTATTCCCTATGATGAAATTATTTGCAGTTATGTCCGCTATAGCTATTCTGCCCGTATAATAGAATTTTCTATGTATTAATGAAGGTAATATACAGTGACAGGTCATGTAACGTTCAATCAGGGCGACAAAACAGCTGCAGCGCCAAATAAAACGTCGGAATCGAATTGGAAATGGTTAATTATACAATTGGTACAACTGGTGTTGGCACCACAGTAATTTAACGGGAATTTATGCTCTAGAGTGGATTGCAGGACTGTGCGGCACGTGGAGTGCACATAGGGTGCGTTCCACTAGGCGATCGCAAGGCTCATTCTCATCACCAGAATTTTATCCGTTCCCCTAGGTTAAAACTGCTCTTTTGCGCATTGTTCACGGATGTGATTTGAATACTAGTGGAACAGAGTAAGCAGTTGAGATCCATGTTTGTTTATATTTGTCAGTTATTAGTTTGACGGTAAGGTAGAAAAGGTAATTATATATATTTTTTATATATTCTAGGTAAAAAAAAGGTAAATTGGTTTTACTCATAGATTTTACTAATGTAACTAAGAATGTAATGTATGAATATATAATTTTAAGCTGCATATGTGACTTATTTCCTCTTCGAATGCCCTTTCAACTACAGATGATCCAACGTTTTTAACAATAGATTCAGCAGATCCACCAGAAATAGAATTTGACTATTGTTGTAAAGCAGCATTCATTAATTTTGTTGCGAAGGCAATATCTGTAAGAAAAATAAATACTGATAAAAAAAATAAATATAAAAGCATAACTGAATTACATACCATCTGCACTTCATGCCTGAGCAACTGGGACCTCGATGTCAATAACAGTGCCTCTGTTTCACATGATATACGTGTTAAATGTAAGATTTTATTTTGTGAGTGAAGATGATTAAAAAACTAGCGTAGCGAGTTTTTTAATTTCACGAACAAAATAATATCACTTTTAACACGTATGTCATACACTATTTTTTCTACAAAACAATCGGAAGAACTTTAAACTCAATAAAAATAAGAAATCAAAAAATACCACACAGATCGCAATGTTTATGAACCAAAATTTTCGTAGCAACCAGTGCTGTTGTTAGTTATGGAAAAAACGCAAAAATATTGACCGTATTTTCTAGTAATATAAGTATAATGAATAATCTCGATAATGAGCGTAACGAATCCATCCCTGCTGAAATCGAAGAAGCCGCCAGTCGAGCAACATTGGAATTATTGCCGACGAAATCAAAGGAACAGTACGAAATCGCTTATAGACGCTTTTCGGTATGGTGCAACATTAAAAAGGTCCCTGAGAAATGTAACGAAAGTATTTTACTGGCATATTTTGAGGAAAAAGCCAAGATATGGAAATCGTCAACGCTGTGGTCAAATCATTCCATGATCAAAACTATGTTAAAAATAAAGCAAGATCAAGATATAAGCAAACATTATAAACTTATTGCTTTTTTAAAACGGAAGGGTGAAGGATATCAAGGAAAAAAGTCAAAAGTTTTGACTAAGACGCATATCGACAAATTTCTCACAGGAGCAGAAGACGAAAAGTTTCTAATGATGAAAGTCGCAGCAATAGTGGGTGTCTTCGGGGCGTGTCGCCGGGAGGAATTGTGTCAGATGACCATCGACAATATAGAATATTTGGGCACTTCGGTTGTTGTGACCATACCAGAAACTAAAACGAAAGTGCCTCGGACATTCGGTGTTGTTGGTGAATTCTCTTTAAACTTTCTTAGAAAGTATATGGCACTCCGGCCACCCAACGCTGACCATAGACGACTTTTTCTTAAATATATGAAGAATAAATGTGTGAAGAATCCTGTCGGAATTAACAGGTTTGGTAAAATGCCTGCCGACATTGCAGAGTTCTTGAATCTACCAAATCCTCAACTCTACACCGGACACTGTTTACGTCGTTCATCGGCGACATTGATAGCAGATTCTGGTGCAATACTACTATCAAGAGACATGGAGAATGGAAATCTTCGACGGTAGCTGAAGGCTACATTGAAAATTCACTGGAACAGAAGAAGGAAATTGCGTGCCAAATACTTCCTACTGCTGCAACTACTAGCAAGACCACCAGTACTACCAGTAGTATTTCTACAGAAAATAGATGTGTCACACATGTTGATAGTAAAACCAACTTAAGTATGATGACTCCGCAGGGAATTACAATTTCAAATTGTTCTAATTTTACTATAAATGTTAATAGTAATAACTAGTTAAAATGTCGGTTTGTACTTATTTAAAATAAAAAGTTGTTCATGTGTTTGTTAAAACGTTTTATTAATTTTCAAAACAAAATTTAAATAAACTTTGATTTACTTTTAACACTAGTGCTAAAAGTAACTTACTTTTAACACGCGTGTCAAAAAATGACATTTTTAACATCAAAAATGACAATTAAAAAGCCCACTTTTAACAGTTTTGAGAAAAAGTTATTTTCTCCATCTCAACCATAGATCTTAGACTTGACATTAATTATTTTATTTAACTTTTCCCGCCATTTATGACAAATGATGTGTTGACCCACCTAAAGACCGTGGGCGTTGTGAGCTCGAAGCGCGTGGTCGTTTTGTAGAACGACTCATTGATCGTTCTGGGCGTTGCGATCGCTTAGTGGAATGCACTCATATAAGTACACAATTACTGGTGATGACATTCAAATTTTGCCTTTGGTTGAATGATACCGAAAGGTTCAATAAACTAAACGCAACATTTCTATGAACATAATAAAAGAAGATTTGAATCTTATTTTTCGATAACTGTCATCAAAAGTCGTCAATTGTGATAAATAACACATTTTCCCTGACATACTTCACAAAAATGATCATGTTCAGCTAGACAATATCTTCAATTGTTTGGTTTATATGGCATCAGTGATTGAATTATTTCTGAGCTAGTCATCAAAAGCATTTTGAAGTTTCAACAGACATATCCCTTTTGTCTTTAAAAGTAACTGAATCTTTTTAATTCACACTGAGGCGCATCTTCGTAGTTCCATTTAGTCTAATAAAAAATATTTTCATTGCTCTGCTAGAGAAAATCTATTTTATTCTTTTATTCTGGCAAAAAGAACACTGAAAATGTGTCTAATGTAATTGTTACCTTCAGTCTAACGTAATTCAACATATTTTGAATTGTAAATCAAAAAATATATTTTGAATTTAAGATCTCTCGTCTTAGACAGCCCCTGATACAATAACACTTCTGGCACCGATTCCTTGGAATATTTTCCATTTCAACTCAACCCCTACCCCCAACGCAAAGAGCCTCCCCCGAATCCACACCAAAACTTTTAACTTTCCAGAAGTAACTGAAACTGTTGAAGCGCGTTGTTGAAACTTCCATAAATCTTTCCGACTGGCAGCAAAGAAAACCAATCTGTGAACTAAATATTATATCTTAGCAAGCCGTGGGAAGGCGACGCGTCCAAGGCCACCTGTAATTCAAATTGTACTGTCAATATATGTAGTTTTGTTCTCATAGTGTGTTTTATAAATTTTATTTGGGTACGAAGTGCCTGTAAATAATCCATAAGCAGTCTCAGGATAGCTATTCGTCAAATACCAGCTTTTCCTTGAAATAACTGGACTAGCGATTGAATGAAGGTAATTTCGAAACGTAATCTTCCAATAATGGTCTCAAACCACGTCATTAGGACACTGTAATGCCGGCACATTGGCAACGATTAAAGCAATCTTGTATCCGATCACCGATAGCTGTAGCTCTCAACCAAACTAAGCCGTTTATTAAACAATGATCTGTTTAGCCATTGGAGTGGGTGAAAATGGGATTGAATTATTGACTAAGAAAGGTAGGGACCTGCACAGAGTTGATGGGTGGAAGAGTAAATGAATTAGTGTGTATAGTAGGGTGTCTATAAAGTACACACTACGTCAAAAGTCTTGGACTCCCCTTAATTTTGTTAATGAAATCTTTTTGTCAGAAAAACCAAATACATTTATAAAAGTATATTATTTTCTGAATCTTTTTTTTAAGTATATGTTCGATAAATCGAGTACTTAGATAATTAAAAACCAGCAAATGCGTGACATTTTGACAAAATTTATTAAATTAAAAAGAAGTAACAAAGCAAGTTCTCTACTTGACTAATAGTCGGTATGACCTCCACCACGTTCCAGCATACTGATACGTCTGTGCATTGAGATAATCAAGCGGTTAACGATCTCTTGCGGAATATGGTTCCATTCCTCTTCTGCCGCCACGTCTAACTTATCTGCAGTCTAAGGTGGAGGAATATGATTATGAATAGCTCTAGCAACGAAATCCCACATGTTTACAAGTTGCTGTTGACGACCTGGTTCTCTACAGACTCTTTGTCGATTGTCATCAGTAACTAGCCCAATTCTGGTTTCGTTTGTAAATAAGACCCACTGCCACTGGCGTAAAAGCCAACCCCTATGCGCTCACTGGAGACGGGCAGCAGGATGCCTTGGAAGTAGAGTGGGGACCCGCAATGGTCTTCTAGCACGTAAATTTGCATCGTGGAGTCATCTTCGAATAATAGGTGTCGATATAACACGGCGAAATGTACCTTGAAAGTGGGCCCTGAGAGCTGAAGCTGAAGACGTGCGGTGTTATGGGCATATTGCACCAAATACCGATCCTCCCTTTCATTAGATACTCAAGGACGTCCACTACCTTGTCTGTTTTCCACTGTATCAAATTCTTCATGTCTATGTACTATTCGTACAACAGATGATCTAGGAATGACCAACATGTTCGATGTCTGATGATTAGAATGGCCTGCATCATGTAAAGCAGTCATTCTTGCTCGGGTAAATGCACACAAATCCAAAGGAACACTTGGCTGAATACACTGCCAAACTGACCAGATTTGTAAAAGCATTGGTAATAAAGTAAAGGTTCATGGTCTGCAATTTTTTATTGTCTTTTTTGTTCCCTAAGTACAGTACTTTTTTACCACATTAAGATAAACCACTAGGTTTAGTCGAATCATTTTATATACAGGGGATCCAAGACTTTTCGCGTTGTGTGTATATATCAAACATAAACAACTTCTGAGAAATTATAAGGTGGTTTTAGCGATCGAATACTGTTACGTCTCCAAGATATCACTGAACAAACGATACAGTAACACAAATCATCCTTTATATTTATTATTTATTCAAATATTAGTATCCCTGAGATGGCATAGTGTTAAGGAACGATATTATCCTTTGTCTCTTCCTGTTTGTTTGTTTCAGTGGCAGCTGAAGGATGTTTACTCTCCTCCAATCCTTCCAAGGTTATATATCGATGCTATTAGGGAAGCTTCGACACATTAGCTACATCAAACACTATTTCCTCATAGTGCCGATGTAGATAGAGCGTAAACGGTGGCCCACAACGCACACAATAGGGTAGCCGCGTTCGGAATTCATGGGGAAGGCTCCATCTGGCGCGAATCAATTATTCAAGCTACTCGTGCGGAAACATATCATGCACGTTCGTCAAATCAATTAAAAATACTGATGTGAACACAATGAAATATGTATGCAAATTCTTTCAAGTATTATGCTGGAGTGTGTTATTGATAATTTCAGTCATAGTATAGGATCCTACTATAAAACGACCTTTACCGAGCTGGTTAGTGGATGAAAAGTATTTTATATCCAATTAAATATGTCAACAAATATATTGCAAATGGGTTGTCTAAAAAATTTCAGTTCAGAATATGATTAATTAACAATTATTTTTTTTAAATATTTCACTGGTTTGGTTAATAGACAAATTCCATACCAATCGAAAATATGAAACCCATAGAACATGCAAACGTTAGGTTCACTATTTTTTTCCCATCACAACTCTTGGATAGGCAGGTATAAACAGGTAAGTCGATACTAGTAACTTGCACCGGTGTGGTTAATAAATTAAAGTTAAATTAAAATAAAGATCATTTAATTACGAACACGGTGGTATAGAGTTGTCTGCGAAAAATCAGTCCTGAATTCCGGTTGTCGAGTTTTAAAAAGTGAAATATTGCTGCGAGTGAATACGTGCGACAGAGAGGTTCCAGCAAACTATTCCTTGCGATAGAAGAGTACACAGCATTGCAGCTGCGTGTAGTTCGTCCATACCGAAAACGAAGACGATCCGTTTATCCGTTTCTCCAAAAAATTATAAATAAAGTCCGGGGGCGGCGGTATTATTATTTATCTGCCCCTAGGAACCCTTAACGACCTTCAATGACAATAAAAAATTTTCGACTCTACTAACGATATGTCGAGATCGAAAACCCGTAAAAATTAAAATTTTCTAATAATCCATTTGCCGCCCCAAATTACGTTTAATTTTTTTTTAAGGAAACGATACATGTAATCAAAAAAATTTATTAGACTTTCCGATAGGTAAGGTGGAGAAGAAGCCACAAAAAGATTTTTAATAAATTCAGGCCTCTCAAGGACATTACTGCTAAGTGCGTAATTAAATATTAGAGGTAGTGCTGTGCGGCAAAAGGACATAACCATACACTTGGAAGCATTTAAAGGCAAATTATTATCAATACACTAGTTCTTAAATGTAACACAATTGCTTTGTAGATTTTCACAATCAGTTAGACAGGCAATTTCACAGTACAATTTTATATCGTCAGCATACAGGAGGTAATGCACATTAAGGTCTTTCACAATGTCATTAATAAATATTATAAATAGTAGTGGGCCCAAAATAGATCCATGGGGAACACCAGATGTCTGGGGGAAAGTGTTAGATTTAAAACCCCTATACTGAACAAACTGGTAGCGATTTGTTAGATAAGACTGGAACAGTTTGAGCAAGCCATCGCATAATCCAAAATTATTAAGATTCTGTAATGTATGTCATTCAAGATGCGACGTTTCTCCAATGATATAAGCCTAAATTGTTTCCTAACTGCATTGTAATTACTATTTTCAATTATGAAATGAGTTTTGAAAGATATGAATCTAATAAATTTATTCTGAATGGCTTCTAAGCGATTTATATAAATGTTGTATTGTGAATTCCAAACCGAAGACGCAAAATTTATTTTACTAAACACGTAAGCATAATATAATTGTTTAAATGACTTAATATTATGAAAATCTTTACACTTACGAAGAATGAACCCTAACATCCTGGATGCATTTAGAATAATTGAATTAATATGATCATTAATGGTTAATTTAGAATCAAAAACTACTCCAAGATCTTTTATCACGGATACTTTGTTTAAAACAAATCAGAGACATGATACTGAAAAACAACTGAATTAATGCAACGACCAAATGTAATAGCAGGGCACTTAGACAAATTCAGATATAATTAATTATTTTCAGGAAAATCATCTAAATTATTTAAATCAGATTGCAACAGTAAACAGTCATTTAATGAATTTATTTTGATAAAAAAAAATTAAGTCGTCAGCATACAGAAACTTACAATGCTTAAACTAAAAAAATAAAGGCCCTAGATGGGAACCTTGCGGTACACCTGATGTTGTTAAAAATGTATTTGAATTATGTGGGTTTACTGCAACAAACTGCTATCTGTTTTTAATATAGTATTCGACCCATTAATAATTAATAACAATAGCGGTAAAAAAAGTTAAATTTGCTGTATAAAATCAGCGTTATAAAGTGTTAATTATTTCTTTCCTTGGGTATTTCTTTCCATTTTTGCCCGACCGCCTTATCAATTTTACAGTGGACCAGTTTCCAGTGCCGCGCAGAAGTGTAATTTTATCATTTTATCATTTTCGAACTGCGCTTGATTATTTTTGATGTCAAAAATAAAAAATTGCTAACTGTCGCCTTCTATAAGGAATCTGAAAATAGTTGTAAAATTCAGATATCCCTTCCTAAGAAATCATAATGGTAACGATTTTATCTCCAATAAATGCAACCGCTTGCAAATTATTACACAGGTATTTTCAAAAATAAATTTTCAGTTCACCCTGTAATCTCTTAAACGGATCACATTTTACTAAAACTATATATTTATTACAAAACATTATAATTTCTATTGAATACATGCAATATCATAAAGGAAGGCACACGGTAGCGTGGCCGAGCGGTCTAAGGCGCTGGTTTAAGGCACCAGTCTCTTCGGAGGCGTGGGTTCGAATCCCACCGCTGCCAACTTTTTTTTTAAACAATTTAAAAATTTTTTCCAACTTACCTTATTACTGATATTTTATTTTCCCAATTTAGTAGTTTGTATATTAAATTTCGAAACAAATATCAAATTATAGAAAACTTTCAGCTATACTCTTATAAGTGTCCAGAGAAAATTTTTAAAGTTTTTAAATTTATGTTTCAGAGGAAATGGGGCCCATTTTGGACAGCTTCTTTAGTTTCAATTTAATTTATAGTTTTCTTACTAACTGTCAAATTTTAAAGACAAAACCTACTCTTTAATTGCTTTTAATAAACACTATTAAAATCTTACTTTAATTAATGATTTTTTTCTTAAAAACCGTAAGGATTTTTAAAATTTAACAAGAAAGAAGTGTTTTGAATTAAATTTTGTGTGGGATATTATCATTATTTTTATTAATTCGATCAATGGGAAAAAAGTTTGGTATAATTTTAGGGGTGACTCACCCTCAATGGACAGCTTGCAGTGTTTCAATTAACTTTAACTCTTAGTCAAAATAGATCAATATAACTAAGTCATGTACCAAATTTGGTTATTCCAAGTTAAAGTAATTCAGACATATTATTTTTTTTCGAAATATTTGGTCCGACATTGAAGGCCTGTATCTTTGTATATAGGTGTGTTAGATTGCGATAATTTGAGACCCACTACATGCACCTGATCTGTATCGGTTCCTATGCGGAATACCCTGTATGTCAAGTAAATAACTTCTGAAAATTGCACTGAAAAATTATTATAATTCCCATGAATTGGACTTCTAATTAGTGCACGCCGATCTAAGTATGATGGGAAAAGCTAAGTAAGATGAAAGATTCGAAATTCAAATGACACACGCCTAATAAAAAAAATTAAAGAAACAAAATATGCTATAATAAATTATTGTCTTAATATAATGGCAAATAATCATATTTACCCACACATATTATAAATTAAAGGAAAAAGAAAAAAATAACAATATCAACTGGCGCATGGTTTGTATTTAAAAAACACATCTTTAGGTTATAACTTAAAAAGTAATAAAGTTACAAAAAAAAATAGACGTCACTGGCCTCTGCTCAAAAAAGTGGTTAAAGAACGTAATAATTATTTTTTCTAGCTTTACGAACAACCAAGCTACAGACATTATCGAAAAGTGGAAATTTTAAAATTTCCTCTTAAAAAAAGAGATTGAGAGTGGGAGGTTCATTTTTTTCTAATTCTTATTAACGAGCCTATAAAAACATCGAAATTTACCCACCCCCCACATTCTGTGGATTAAATTACGACGGATTTATATTAGTAAGTTTTACTTTAATTTCCAAACAATTTTATTAAATTTATTATATTTTATATTTCGTTTTATCAGTGTGTATTTCGAAAAGAATTTCAATAAAAGCACACAACCATGTTTTCTCAGTGTAGATGACCCGAATTTTCGATGATATGGTAGGATCTGCCTGAAAAATTGTTAATTAAAAGGTTTCCAAACATGCCGATAAACCAAAGTAATACAATAGGAACATACGAACACGTCTACCAACTAGCTAATTTCGTAAATGATTCCGGATATTGGGGCTACGGATTGGACATGGAAATACTTTCAGAATAATAATGCCGTGGTGTTTGAAAAATGTTTTGTAATGTATCGGGAAAAATAGAATATGTTGCCCGCTTTGGATTTGATGAATCGATATTGTAAATTATTTCATTCTCTGCCGATGCGGATATGATTTTTTCCCCTTTTGAAAGGTACAACATACATTACAGCTAAAATACGAAAATGAATGAAACCAGGGCTGTCCAACATGAGACAGCAACGACATTTGCTAGAAATATGCTTTATAAACGCAAATATACACAAATGTGTCATTCCTACACCAAATATGAAATACATAGACTATGTTGGGCCACTGGCGCTGGTTAGAACACCGCCCTTTTCCACTTACTGCAAACTATGTTTGCACGTCTCGGAGTCATACTCAAATATCCAGGTCTCATCTTTAGTGACTATCCGACTCATCCAGTCTCTACCGTCGCTCCGAATGCGGGACAATAAATCCTCGCAGATTGATTTTCTCATGTTTTTCTGTTCATGGGTGAGAACTTTTGGCACCATTGAACAAATCTTTCTTATATTCAAATTTTCGTGTAACATCTTGCGAACGGTTTCTTTGTTGACGTTTAACTCGTCAGACAACGCACGAATGCTTAGGCGCCGGTCAGACGTGATTAGTGCACACAAACGGTCAACATTCGCGTCAGTACGAGAGGTGACGGGAACTCCTTCACGGGGATCATCTTCTACCGATTCACGCCCCTCTTTGAACCGTTCTGCCCATTCAAACACGCGCGTTTTCCACATGCGGTCGTCTCCATACAACACCTGCAATTTTCGAAGGATTTCCGAGGGTTTTTCGCCAGATTTTACTAAAAATTGAATCACAACACGTTGCTTGTAATTTTAGCCACTCATTTTCACGACGCCACTAAAAAAGTTACTTCCAAAAAATACCCCTTCTTTAGAAAAATGTTGACGAACGATGCAGTGTTGCCAGTTTTCGAGTTATAATCAGAAAGAATTGTAAAATTGTATCAAATGTCATTTTGTGTGTCATTTATATGCATTAACTAAAATAATGGTCATAGGACAGATCCTTGTGGAACTCCAAGACATCACGGCTATAGATAAGGTATTGCACATAATGTTTGTGGTAACTGGATATTTACCATAATTGATTGACTGCAAAGCTACCTTCATTTCATTTTGCAATCTGCCATATTTATACCACCCAAAAAAATGGAACGATAACCTCAAAAACGAACAGCTATGCTCCAAAAACACACACTACAAACCTTTTGCCGCCTTTAATTTTTCTTGTTCGATAATATAAAGGTTATCCTGATTTCGTTTCAAGTTAATACTTGAAGAAGTTCTTAGAATACGTATTCGGAATTCCAATTTCAATGTACATCAATATCCTCATATAATATTAAAAATATTGTCAGTAAAAACTCAGCACAACATTCTAAGGGTTCGATTTCAATACGTTAATTAAAATCTTTTACAATTTAATTACGTTGGCTCTTTTCATTATGAAAATATCGTCGTGAGGTCAATAAGCTGGTATTATAAATACATTACAAAGCCATAATTCACGCTATTGGTGCCTCGTACGAAGCTCAAGGCGATTTAATGGCAATAAGCTACAGTTCTTTTAATTTACTAACATGTTTTCAAAATATAAACACAGTGAATCCTTTTATATACAGGGTGAACCTTAAATGAGCACAAATATTTTAACCAGCAGTACAGGTCACTGTGTAGAACACATAATAGTTTTTTTACAAAAAAATCAGGAATGAAAAAGTGAAATTTTAAATAAATTTCGTGATTTTTCAGTAGAAAACTTGTTGAGGACCGCTGATTCGACTCGGATACTAATATCTTTAAGAGTCATGGTGGATGTGAATTTCACATCGTTGCCAGTGTTACACTAATGTCTTTGAATAGGCTCCAACAAAGTTAACTAGAATTTTTAGACATGTCAAGGAATGATTGAAATATATGTTTATTTATGAAAATATTAATGGTCATCTCCTCCCCTTTGCCATTCCTATACCTCCCCAATAAATTGAAAATATAACAAGATTCTCTACTCACAATCATATAGTTATCCAGAATTTGGTCATTACCCATTTTTTACTACACTCCAACTGATTGTTACTAATACAAATATGCTTTTAACATGTTAACCTTTTCACTGTTTGAATACTGCGTAATATTTTATTTAATCGTGTATTTCACGAAAAATATTAATTAAATACACAAGACGCTTAAGAGAAAAACACTTCTCGTGAAAATAATAAGACAATTTAAATACGTTTTATACGTTAGTGCCATAACTCTTAAAGCAGGTACGTCAAACAGTGCATTACTTAAAGAAACCATTAGCTTAGTTCGGTTTTAGAAGATGCAAAAGTGTGTCATATTAACTTTCAATTTGTATTGAAATTATCAAATCCCTTTCCACAACTATTACATATTTTGTTTAAACTTGTAATTTGCTACAGCTTATTTCTTTGCGCTGGACCTGGATCATACCACAGTATAGGGAGACCAGTAAAAACACTCGGGCCGAAATAATAAGTCGCGCATAGCAGCTCGCGCATCTATTTCAAGCTGCAGAGACCTCAGTTTACATCCAACTCTGGGAGCATCGGTTATACAGAGCCGTATTAAAGCAATATTTTGAGTCTGATCGAGGAACGAGACGCTGCGCAGCAGTTAGATGTTTAAATATATCATCTATAAATAGTAATTTAAGTTTCTTTAAATTTGCTAAAGACATAAATAAATAATAAGTAATCTATAATATACTGTACAAACCATAAATGATATTTTACTGCTATTGCCTTACCTATTAACTTATTTCTTAAGAATAACATTGGAATATAATTACTTCTCATGAAAGTGAAGTTTAAAATATACATATTTAAATTATTCACAAATACAAATTTTTATTTTAGAGCAAAGTTCTGTGCAGAGGCTTCTAATAGAGAAGATTTATTAGAAAAGCTGCTCAGGATTAGTAATAGTTCATACAAACTATGTCAAATACATTTTTAAAATAATATGTTTTCTAACGATTCGCACAATAGATTACGCAAAGAGGCCGTTCCAACGTTTCCTGCACAAGACGGCTCATCTTCAAATTATGTAGATAATCATATTTCTTGTAGTCACTATAATGAGAGTAAGTCTCAAAACAAAATAATAAAAAATAATTTTTTTCCAAATTTACATTTTACTGCAATTTTATCTCCAATTTAACAATTGTAGACAATACTTGTCTTCTGGTTTACGTAGATCATTTAAGACGAAAAAAAATCATAATAAATTATTTGTCCACTAAACTACAAACGTCAAATTTTAAATTTAAAAAAATCCCAAAAAAATGTAATTATCACTAATAACAAAAAAAGTAAGTAAATAAATAAAAATGTTTTGTAGTGCAATAATATATATTTTAAACTCTTTTTTTAAAGAGTCCGAAGAAGTAAATCAAATTTTCACACTGTATGTTAGTAGCAGTAAATGATGTATACTACATGTTGAATTACCCATTTATAACTGTATAATGAATTATTACATAATGTGGATATATACATAACGTAAACTTTCATGTGGAATTACTACGCTTTCACGCGCAAATTACCTGATCACCGATTCTGTCAATTGTATCGGATGTGCTATCGCACTCACATTTCGAGGTCACCGCAGAAACTGAAAGCAGTTCAAAGTGCCGACAATGGAGTGAAACTGCTGGTCTACCTATGCTGTGATCATACTGTACACCGGTATGAACATAACCTCTTTGTCGACCTCGACTATCAATCCTAGAAAGCTGAGCTGGTGCGGGATATTTTACATAATGCTCGTGACATCTACTTGTTACTTATTTAAGGTTCACCTTGTATAGAAACTCCTTTCAAATTATTCTTTTGTGTAATGCATCTTCCACTTTTTGTAATCAATGTCTTACAAAACTTGACGTAAAATTCTTCCAGTTCACTCCCAAAGATTTAATCAAATAAACATGCATTCATTTCATTAAAATGTGTCTGTAGAGTAAACGTCAGGATGAAAATGAAATACGAGTACTTAAAAGTATAGTAATTAATTAAATGGACGACCATGTGTCATTTGTGTCAACGATAAACATAGATTTTTATGTAGATTTTGGAGATTCCCAAGAACTGAATGACATAAATGAGGTTTGTCCATTAATTGGAATGTATGTATAATGTATTGGAACAAAAAACAATTTTCAGTATCTGATGCCATTAAAATATATGTATTTTCAGAAAAATGTAAACTAATTTTCCTGATTGAAAATCCATGTTTCAACTGCTATCTATGATCTAAATTACAGTCGCAATTGATTTTTTTAAATAAATTTTAAACTGCCACTGATAGATTTGGGTACTTGTAAATTTACTATTGCAGTTTACATTGCTGTAAGATTCAATTAAAGTTTCAATGTTTTTGTTTTATATCAACTGCAATTTTCCCATCACTGCAAATTTGACATTTTATTTGTAATTTTTACCTCTAAAGTAAGCATCAATGTAAAACTTTAACAATATACCCACATTTCAACTGTCAATGAATTAATTCGTTACTTGTAACATTAAATTTAAATCTCATACGTAATTTTCAATTTGTAAATTTACATTTCAACTGTGCAATTAACGAAGCGAATTTATAATTTTATCTGTAAATTTATGCCAAGTAAGCACCAATTTACATTTGGCTATTTATTTAAACTTTAACAGCATATGCACTAATACTTGCAACTATAAATTAATGAATGAATTCATGCACCCGTAATTAATTATTTAATTATATTAACAGCATATGATCAGCGAAGCTTCAATTAGAGACTGTGTTACCTGTAAATTTACTTTAAACTGTCATTTTGCAATTAACGATGTAAATTATAACATCAGTGAGTGAATTCATTACTATTTAATAATATTAGCTGCATATTTGACTGAATTAAATACAAGTGCCACCTGTAAGTTTCAATTAAAAACTGTATTATAAATGTAAATTTACATTTCATCTGCCACTTTGCAATTAACTCAGCATATTATTGGTGAATTATAGCATTCAAATATCATCTGTAAATCAATCTGTTTACATTTCAACTGCCAATATCAATAGCTAACTATTTTCAGATTTACAACTGCAATTGAAGATCTGGTACAATTCTAGTGAATAAGTTTACACTTCATCTTTCATTTTCTTTCTGCAAATTTATACTTTAAGTGCGAGTAATAGTTGTATTGATTCAAATTACGAGCACCATAAAAACTAGCGCTTGTAGTTTTCAGCAGATCATTTATTATGTGAATTTTCCGGTTCAGTTGAATGTCATTAGGACATTTTTTACACATACTCTGTTACAAATGGGCAATTGCGGCTGCATATGTTCCATGTTATTGATTTGATTACCGACATTTTTCCATTAATCTCCACTGGGATTTGACGTGCACTAAATCTGTAGCTTAACTACGAAAATACTGATGATTTTTGATTGTTATAAATGCATTTTTTCAATGTGCGGGGAGCAAATACGTTATAGGTGTTTCAAAAGTGGGCCTAACTTTTTCCAAGATTTGTTAATATAGTATTTCTACTATGTTATAAAATTAGCTTCATTTATTTAAATAACCTGTCCTGACAGACAATTTCGATTACAGGAAAATATAGGGCAAGAGTACAAAGAAATAAACATACAAAAAAAGAAAATTACATAAGCAGATACAATCAATGACCTAAAACACATAATCTAATCTTAGATACAATAGTATCAAACAAATCAATAAGTGCCTGAAACTACCTATGAAATAGACACATGGAATAAGTTGGCGAATGTTTCATAACATCGCTATATGACGTTGATAAATGTATAGGAGCGAGAATTGAATGAAGGTTATATGGCTAAGAATATAAGAACAATGTTTTTATTAAGTGGCTTAACAAAAATAACAGTGACAAGTAGATCATTTAAGTTAAATTTACTCAACAGGTCTGATTGAGGAATGCCTCTAACAGGGTAAATATTGTTAAGTCTGAAAGATAGATTTTTAAGAAATTTCCTCTGAATTGTTTCCAGATGTTGAGAATTGGGTGGGTTTATACTAGATGGTGCCATGAATTCTTTGAGGTCATTTCGGATTTCAAAACGGACCATAAATTTATATTTTTAAATAGGACACATTTAATTTTTAAAAATGAAACTAGAAGGCCGCTACTGGCAGAAATTGTTTTCTTTTTGACGGATTTTAAAAATTGTTGTACCAAAATATCCATAAAAAAACCTTTATTAAAATATCAATAGCGCTCACTCTCTTTACATTTGAAAAAAATGAGTTTTTAAGAAAATACAATCAATTTTTAGTGGTAATAACTAAAAAAATTGACAAAAATATTCAAATTTAGAATATTCCCCATAATTACAAACAAAAACGAATAAATAATAGAGTTAGTCATAATGAAAAATTTAGAAATATTAAAAAAAACCTGTTTCGAAGGCACCATTCACTAACTACAGTTCAATCATTTTGAAGTAAAATACAATCATCCATATATAATAGAACAAAAACGAATAAGTAATAGAGTTAGTCATAATGAAAAATTTAGAAATATTAAAAAAAACCTGTTTCGAAGGCACCATTCACTAACTACAGTTCAATCATTTTGAAGTAAAATACAATCATCCATATATAATAGAACATTGGCTCGAAGACTGTCACAGATATCATTAATCAACATATTGAACAATAGAGGGCCAAGAACTGAACTTTGAGGTACCCAGATGTACCAATGATTTCAATTGAAGTGAAACCACGATCTTGTATGCTTAGAAATCTATTAGAAAGTTTATAGACAAATTGAAATTAAACAGCTTACGAAGGAGAATACCGTGATCCAACCTATCAGAAGCCTTTGACATATCTGTGTATGTCACATCAACTTGTCTACTGCTTTCCAAAGAAATAACTTCAGTAATACAAATAAGATTAGTTAAAGTATATCTACCTACCAAGAATCCATTTTGGCACTAAGAAATTTGTGATTTAACATTAAAGTGAAGTATATTGTGAATAATAACTTCAACCAACTTGCCAAAATTGTTCAAGATTGAAATAAGTTTCTAGTTTTCAACCAAATTGTAATATATTTATCGTCATATATGGAAAAGTTACAGTTTGAAGGATCTAATTAAAAATAATAATGGAGGAGATGCCAACAACGTTTTTTCAGCAAAAAAGATGGAATTTTTTCAGGACCTGTAGTTAACTTATTCTTAAGTCCAGACTAGTCCAGACTTGGCAACGCCTGATACATTTTTGTGGGGCTATTTAAAAATAGTGTTTATAAAAATAGACCAACCACTATTTTATAAATTCAAGATAGAATACAAAAAGATTACATAAACCAAGCCAAAAAATGATGCATAATTGTTTAAATAATTTGAAAAAACGATACAATGAACAATTTTTATAAACTCTATTCTTTGCTCCATAAAATGATCAAATATAATTTTGCATTTTTTATATTAAAAAAAAATTAAATTTTAATTATGGAATTACAGTAAAAATAACATATATGTTTATGTAAATGCAATGAGGAAAAAGTGGAGAATTCAAAAATATATCAACATCTCAGTAGTGCGATGCTCGATTTTTGATAGAAAACTGAAATCCTTGTGAAAAATTAGTCAATAAATGCACGTTTCAATTTTCGAAATTTCCAAAAAATAACAAAGTTGCAGTCGAATCTAACGTTTACGCGATATCACCCTGTACATCGTTCTTAATAAATAAACAAAGAATTTATCCACCCCTTGTGAGTTTGGAAAAATAAATTAAATTTCTCAGCGAATAAAAACCAGGGTTGCTAATTTATGTAAGCGTTTTACGACCCGTATATAAACCACCCGTCCCTTATTCAGATACCGACGAATTGACATATATTCAAATATAACTGAAATAAAAAAGAAACGATTTCCATAAGAATAAACCAAATAAACGCATCCACCTCAGCGATATTCCGAATGGCTTGCCCAGCAGTTCCTTTCAAGCGAGCCTTGCTTCGCCTTTCTACAAATTTCTCCCTCTTACACGTTTTATATTCCTCCCGTCACCAATTCCCGTCGACGTTTTTATATGCCGATTTTAAATAATGATCGAATTTGTTTGCGGGTGTACAGAGTTATTTTAAGATGTGTCTAAACGTTCGCCATTTGTTGAGTGCTAAATATTTTCCATTTACCGAATTGTGCAATGATAATAATATATCTATTTTTCTAACTAGTGCGGAAAGTAATACTTTCCCGTACACCGACGTCGACAACTGTTCCGTGTGGCACAGATACTTTTTTCACGAGTTGGGAAGAATATTACTTCCACGAGTGCGAATAAAAGACAAATTATAAAAATGAAGTTGTATTCTCGAATGTAATTCAACGTTTTATCCACGACCGCGGCCAAAACCGGTCAATTAGGAGAGTGAAAGTCGTGTGAGAACATGTCGTCGCCTCACAGCAACAGTAGGATATCTAAAAAAAAAAGCAGTTTAGAGATATCTGTATTAAATAATTTGGAAATAACGCCTCTGTTCAATGAAACACTAAGATATACCAAAAAATAAAGTGTATTGCTAAAAAAATCACTTATCTTTGTGTAGCCTAAATACTCTAAACCAACCTTATAAAATGTAACACTAGGATAACACACATATCCTGGTATTCCGCTATTTTCCTTCTGCTAATATCGATCGCAAATAATGCAACAGTAAGTTACAATATACATATCTTAGTGTTCCGTTAAAATTATTGCGCAGACGCAAAAGATATCTTGAGTATTCTTGTCAGTCACCTAACCTATAATTACTGCTGTTGCTGATTAATTTTTGTCTGAAAATGAATAAACCGAAAGTTCTAATTGAGCGAAAATGTAAAGTATCTAGCAGAAGTCAATTTTTAGTCTATTTGGCAAAAAAATCCAATAAAAATAGAGAGAAAGCGCAAGACAAAGAAAAAGATAAGTAAAATATTATTATTGTATTTACATGTAGGGGTTTCGTTTTAGCGGCGGTTTCACCCACAAAAGTTTTACATCAATAATTACTACTTTGTTGACTCAGAAATTAAATTAGTTGATTTCTAAATTATGCTTAATGTACAATATTAAAATTTAACATTTAGGTATTTTTAATGATATGATAATAACATCTGTGAAAATTTTAGATTGTAGTTAGTCAATATTACATTGCGGTATTGCCACGTTAAAAAAAAATATTAAAATATTTTTTTCTCCGTTCATGCAAAAAACAAAACTTTATTGAACTATATTTAGTGGAAAAAGTGATTTTTTATTGCACTAGTGCAATAAACTGTTTATTGCATTCATCTGCCATTCTACTACAGCCTTTTGACATCGTGACAAACATAAACGGTCAAATCGACGTCACATTTTCCTACACTTAGTGTCATCTAAATAAAGCATTTTTTGGTTTTTGCATGAACGTAGAAAAAATATTGTATGCAACTCATACAAAAAAAGCTTATTGCACTCGACGTGTTGTCCTACTCGGCCTGACGGCCTCGTTGGACAATTTCACGTCGCATGAAATAAACACTTACTGTTTGTACTTGTTGCATAAATAACTATTAAAATTTATATTTCTCTATATATAATTATTCAAGTATATTGTTGGCTACAAAAAATTACAAATAATTTCATTATTTAAATAGGTAAGAAAAATATTTTTTTATTTTGCTTATATAAATATAATCAAATAGTCTAAAAACAAATGTATTTTACTTTGGCAGTAATGACTGAATATTAAATACACAGTGTTTAGGGATGCACTAAGATATCTAACAAAAACAGGAAGATACTGTATGGAAATTAAATATTCTTTGGAGCAACAGTAGGATAAAGCAACATTTTTCTAGTTATTTTTCTTATATTTTTTTATTAATAAGCATATTCTTATAAAGCTTGAAAATCTATGAAAGTAACCAAAAATTTGTGCAAGTTCATCAAAAAATGACGAAATTATTAGAAACTGAATTTCAGTTAAATCTTTAATCTAAGTTTCCTCAGAATCGATATTTTTTACATGTTCTACTGTTGCTCTGAGGCGACGATGTGAAAAATTATGGTTTTTAAAAACGTCATATTTAACAAATTTATTTTAATCAAGAATATTGATTGTCAGCTGAATACTAGAAAATCTTGGAATCGTTTCTATGACATGCGTTTGTTTATTTGTCAACAACAGTGAATAAATTTGCAAAAACGGCACAAAAAATGAGTGAGGATACTGGGAATCTCTTCATTCCGGATGGAATCCAGCAGGAAGTTCAAGAAGTAGCATTACGTTTGTTACCAGTGAAAGGCAAGTGTGTACGAGAAGGAATTGAGGCAAAAATAGGCATAGAAGAAGGAGCAATTACAGAATAGGTGCTACTATCCTACTTTTTCAATGTGGAGAAATGGTTTACTGCCTACTGCCTCTTCGATGTGGACAAAATATTCTATCCTAAAGTCAATGTTGAGAGCGCACAAAGGTATTGATAAACTTACTTCATATTTGAAAGTAGAATCAAGAAATTATAAACTAATGAAGACAACTTGCCTTAGTCCAAAAGTTGATAATCACGGAGCTACAGGGTATCAAAGGTTAAAAAATAAATCGCGTTTTATTTAATGACTATCGACTGTTTCGCGTTAATTTCACTAAATTTTGTATCCATGGGTTTCTTGGGATGGCAAATTCAATTTTATTGTCCATTTTGGTATATCTTTTAGAGGGCGCCACCGGCGACGATTTCGAACCATTTAAGCCGTTACAACTAGTATATTATTTACGCGCTGGCACCAATTTCATTGAATATCTCAGAAACAAGACCAAACGTCGAAAAAAAACAGGAGACGAAAAAGTTTCGAAATTAATCAGATCAAAGTGGTGTGAAGATGTTTTATTGAAATTCATTTTTTTTTGTAGTTTGAAATAAAGTAAGAGGGAGGTAACATACAAAATACACTTCTAAGAGGGGTAGGTAGTTCAAACTTAAGAAGCTTATGTAAGATCATAAGGAGTGTTTGTGTTCCGAATTTCACTTAAATCGGATAAGTGGTTCAAAGGTTATGAAGGAAAAACGGGAAAAAAATTCCTACTTCAACGCCCTCTTTCTCGGAAACGATGCGTTTTAGGAAATAAGTTTACATCACAAATGAACATTATTTTAACCTGTTCTATCGATTCCTGAATCACCCTGTATAAATACCGGCGTTTTTAAGTGGACGCAATTTTCCCGACACCACCACTGGCTTCCAATATGTAGTATCCCGTATTTAGCACGCACGAAACCCTAAATATTTTTTGCGGGTACCACATAAAGGGGTCTTTAAATGCTCCTGATACTCGCACTGATAAATGAATTTACGGCTACGGCAATTTATAATTTATAAATAATGTAAATAGCCTGAAGTTTCCCGAGAGCACCTTAATTTTATGTAATGGAAACGAATATAATTCATACAATATCTAACGGTATTTGCACCGTTGTGTATTTAACTTAAAATTTATTAACACAAATTTACCATTAATTCCGCCAATTTTAGAAGGGAATTCCATTATCGTTCCACCATTTATAAATATGTTAAAACACTGGGATATTTCTCATTTATATTTTATTATGCTTCTTTGAAAACGCTATACAGAATAGTTATTTTCCCAACAAGTACGGATAGTGCACTTTCCCGCACGCAAAAACCACTTTCCGCATGAGATAGAAACAACATTTTTTCTACAAGCTAATGAAAATAAATGAAAAGCTTAATGATTTTAAAGCTTTATTAATACAAACGGAAACAAATGTAACATAACAATAGTGAATACAAATAGACTGGAATATAATAAGTAAGCTTCTTACTTATTATTGGTGATATTAATTGTAAACGTACAGTTAAATACGTTATGTAAGTTAATTGCGAAAGTCAGCATGTGAGCTGAAGTTAGCTGCTTCTTGGAAGAAGATCGCTCTAATACGGGGACGGAAGTTTCATCACAAACAGGCGCTAAATCGTGGCTGCTGATTATTGATCGTACGTCTGGGCAAGACGTTAGTAGCTGTAAATTGCAGTTTGAAGATGATCTAGTTTTCAAATGAAGAATTTTGTTGGATATTTTTTTTTGATTTGTAGAGTCTTCTAAGTACCCTACAGCAACAGTTGATTTTCACCCTACAAACGTTTAATATTTGTGATACCTGCAAGAAAAGTGACCAAGGACCACTTACAACTGTGACCTGTGAATAGTTCTGGATTTTTAAGGTGTAAATTGGCTGCAATTTCTGAGGGTATTTTTCCTATTGAATTGATGTCTACAGGTTCCATAGTTTATTTTCCATGTTTGTACTGTAAAAATAATCTACGACATGGAGTTTTTTTTTAGATGTAAGCTTGTATATTTTCTGTATATATTCAAAAAATATCCATTAGCGCGAAATAATACGATGTTTAAATTAAGTGACGTGAAATTTTGTTAAAAAATTCCTTGGAACGAGTAACTGCAGATAACTGACAAAGATGTATACATCATGTACAAAAAAAGAGGAGAAAATGTGGGAACTCGATAATTTAATTGACGTTACTGTGGAACCTATCGTTATCAATCTAGGAGACGAAGATAATTCATCAGAATATTCAGAGGATAAATTTTAATACACCTACTTTTTTTTTCTTTGTACATTTATACAACACTACATTTACTTACCATAATTTGAATTTTCAAAATACATATATTTTTGTGTGGAATAAAAGTCTATTCATTAAATTTAAATAAATATTTTGATAATAATATTGAATAATTTTATTTGAATTACTAAAAACCCTCTTAACCTGGTTATGATGCTTAAAGTAGCCTCTAGTTTTGAAATGCTGTTTGTATATTGTTTACTTATAAGACAAATGGACTGAGTAATTGAAGCGGCATAGACAAAGATGGATTGTCGGGGATTAAATTTTAGCTACCTGCTACAATTTGGTACGGTTCGATCACACAAAGTTTTTTTAAAAGTACACCTCATCTATACCGATAATACATAATATAAAAATATTGAATATAAGCACCAGTACTACATTTAATTACGATTTGCATACATAATAAGCTTTTATTATTCTCTTTCATTTCTAAACAGACTATAGTAACAATATTAGCACTTTAGAAATCAACAAAACGTCGAACAAATTGTCTTCCTCTGTAATAAGTTTTTCAAAATGCAATCAGGTTGTGGTTAATGTTTACAATAAATAATGTAGATAGTTATTAATATTTAATAAACATTTTGATCATAAATTGTCTAAAGACTTCGAAAGTTCTTATCCTAGGATTAAACAACTCCGATTCTGATCAGTATCCACGCACTCTAGTGATCAAATAACTTGATACGGACCTGGTAAATATGAAGGATTACATTAAACGTCAACTCAATTTACGCTGCTTTGTATTTGCTTGTCGGATTTTGTATAAAATTAGCTGCATAGAATGTTAACTATAGAAGTGTCGGTGAAGGTATTGTCTGCAAAAAGGCAGAGTTAATAAATTATACATTATTTAGAGTCCTTTCACAGCAAAATTTGTGTAATAAGTAAATTGTTCATGTTCATACTATAGGTATAAATTACTTATATTAATTTTAGTGTACTATGAATTAGTAATGTGGAAGAAACAATGGCAAATGTATTCAATATGTATAGTTTTTTCAAGTGAGTAATTGAGGATGTAAGAGTACGTTTACATCTGACATTAATTGCTCGCTTATGTCGGATAGAAGCTATACCTAATGTAAACAGGGGCGAATTTCTGTCAGGCAGATATGCTTCAAGCTCCTGCGATATGTTTCGACACATCTATACGGTTAGATGTAAACACCTATTCGGAATCGCCTGACAGAAATTACTGTAGCTGACGTAACCGTCTACTTTTGTGGTAGTGTCGGCTGCAAATTATTCATATTGAGTGATAAAAATAATGGATAAAGGGCGATATTGATGAATAGATTAATTTATATCACAGTAAACCTTAACTATATGACTATTTTACAAATAAGCCTTTCAAACTAAGCTGATTACATCTCCAAACATTTTTTAAATTACACTGGATCTTCCACACTGAGTTGGCATATTAATTGACAGCAGGTCATTTTTTTTCGTCTCAAAATCAACTCTCAAATCCATACTGAACGATTTTTCATTCTCTGTCGGACAGAAATCGCATTTAATCTAAACAGCGTGAACATTTCTCTCATACGTATATGTATCAAGCGTCTACGATATGGATCGACAGACCTATGCGATTAGATGTAAAAACATATTATTTTCATATTCGCACTCGCCTGACAGAAATTGCTCTAGTTGACTAGTCGTTTACTTTTGTGAAAGTGTCGGCAGCAATTCAAAAATTGATAAAAAAAGAGTCGGTAAAACGCGATATCGATGGGGTGTTAAAAGAAAATCAAATAAAGATAAAGTCCATAGAACAATTCTTAATTTAAGAAATTTTTAAGTATAAGTATATATATTCTTATTGTTTATGAATGATTTGCCTAAATATATACACACTGACATGTTAACAATATTTGCAGATGACACGTCTTTGCTGGTTTCGGGACAAACTTTTGAGGAGTTGGTTTCGTCTTCGGAGACTATACTTAAGTATTATGTAAATTGGTGCAACATTAATGGCCTGATACTTAACTTTGAGAAAACAAAGTGCATATACTTTCAGAATCATGCAGTAAATAAAGAACTAAATTTAACTTTTAATAATTCAAACTTAAAATCAACTGATTTCACAAAATTTCTTGGGATTGTTGTAGACAAAAATCTTACGTGGTCACCCCATATTAACTTGTTAAGTAAAAAATTTAATAAGGCGTATTATGCTATCTCTCGCATCAGAGATTCTTTGCCAATTTCTGCTGTTGTTAATGTATACTACAGTCTTGTTTATAGTCACCTGAGTTATAATATGGTGTTTTTTGGTAATGCTGTACAGAGCGAAAGAATATTTGTTATCCAAAAACGCATTATACGTAAAATGTTTATGATTCCGGATAGGGGATCATGTAAGCCATATTTTATTAATTATAAATTGTTTACTTTTCCTTGTATATTTATATATAAAATATTGTTATACGCAAGAGAACATGCGAATAATTTAGCAAAAAGCAGTTCCTATCATGACTATCTTACTAGACATAGAAACCTATTGTGCATTCCAGGGCACAAAACTACAAAATTTGAGAAATCTCCATTCTACATGGGAATAAAGCTTTACAATCACCTAGCGCCGCACTATAAATTAATGACAGAAATAGTTTTTAAAACTAATATAAAAAAAGTACTACTTAAGAAAGCTTATTATACTATTAATGAGTACCTTGCTGACTCATTTGTGTAGTGGATTGTTTTTGTTTGTAACATTTGTTGTAATACTGACTTGTCCTATACATATTTATGTCCAAAGGATTAATAAAGATTATTATTATTATTATTAAGAATGTTTGGAAAATAAACATAGAAGGGGTGGTTTATTTCACCACTTACAACAAACCAGAAACATGGGAAATATTCCAGTAAAATATCTTTTTTTAAGTAAATGTTCCTGCCAAAATTCATTTGTTTATATTCAACAGTTTATTGCAAATGTTTCTGGGGATAAAAAACTATAAATCTGAAAATTAAATCTCATTTAGTACCGTTCAAATTCAATATTATGCTCAACTTAAACTATAGGCTATAGATATACATATTTAAAACGAAAAAATATTTGTTGCATTATCTCGAAGAATACATTTTTACGGTGCTGTATACGAATGAAAACATTGTTTATAGTTTTTGCTAAAAATTCACACATAGGGGTTTGAGGGGTCCTGATTAGCACCACTTATTCAAAAAATATCTCTGGGCATTTATATTGAATTTCGCAGGTGTAAAAAAAAGCATGCCTTCGGTCGCTATCTTAGAATCCGTAATAGCATCAAAAGAAGCGATTTTCGATGTCATTGAAAGCAAACAAATATTTGTTGAAATATCTCGAAGAAATCCATTTTTACAGATTTATACACTAATAAAACTTTAAGATCGTGTAGAAAAAAACACTATGTATAGTTTTATTCAAATTTCACATACAACATTTTGAGGGGTCCACCTGAATAACAACTTAAAAAATGCTAAACGTTTTTATTGAAATTCAAAAGTATTAAAAAATGGTAGCAGACCTTTCATCGCCATCTTAAAAACCATGGTAGGATCAGAAGAAGCGGATTTTGAAGAAATTTAAAAAAATATATTTGAAAGATTATCTTGAAGGATTTGAACACAAATAAATCTAGACATGTATATACAGGATGTATCACAACAAGTGTGCATTAGACGTATTTAGGAAACCGTAAATGATGGAAATCTGAAATTTCTTTTTTAGAGGATTTTGTTCTCCTTTCACTGAATTGATGCAAAATTTTTACATTATACGTTAACTTGCTTATTTTGAATGGAACATGTATTTTTTATTTAATTTTCAGATTTTGTATGTCATGTTGTACATAAGTTATTTCACTCACAAAATTATTACTTTTTAAGTCCTTACCTGGGAGACTGAATAATTCAGTCATGATGAAAAAAAAAACCAAATTAAGGAAACGAAATAATTCAAAAACTATTGATCTTGGACATATGGCATATTTAATAAAGTTGATTTAAAATTGCACGTAGAATCTGAAAATGAAATAAAAATTTTATTTTTCGTTTAAGGATTTGTATCGTTTCCTAAATACGTCTAATGCACGCTTATTGTGAGATACCCTGTATATATCTATATTATCAGTGTTTTTAACTGGGTATAGGTAGATACAGCTAATCTTTTTCTGCTATGCTAATAGTTTTTCTGAATTTGGTATCTTCCTTATTTATTTTACGAACAAGCTTTTCAAATTGAGTTGGTGTCATCCTCAAATAATTTGAGAATTGTTGCGGATTCTCGACACTTAGTTTCGAGATTATTTAATTCATAGACACCTAATTCATCACGTTTCAAAATTCATTCCCAAAACTACACTGAACGTTTTTTTTTTCAGTAACCCATCCAGGGCAGTCACACGGGTAGCAATTTTTTATTTCAATACTCATCGTGCCACGACTGAACTTACTCATTCTACTATGAACTGATGTGTATGACACAAGTGTATTTACTTAATACATATGTATAAACGGTTCGTACACATATAGCGACGAGAAGTGTCATACACATATCTATGATATAAATATACAGGGTCGGAAAATGCTGATGGTCTATCTGAGTTTACATGAGAGCGACAAAGTAAAGTATATAAATCCGTGCGATAGACAAGGATGACTATATTGACGACGTTTTAAAATCTAAATAGTCACCGCTCGTTTCGTCATTCAACAAATAAAATCCATTCCTACTTATATCTCAGCGACCAATCGCCATCTTCGCTCGGTTAGAAGTGGGAGCGACTGCTCAGATGTTATTCTAATTTAAAAAACGTTGTCAATATAGACATCCTTGTCAATCGCACGGATTTCTATACTTTGTCGCTCTCATGTAAACTCAGATAGACCATCAGCGTTTTCCGACCCTGTATAGTAACTTCTGTCTGTAATGTAAACAGTCACTAGCGATATATATCTGGTACTTGACACATATATCGGGACACAAGTGTCAGATGTAAACGTATCCAAAGATGGTAATAGTTTAACACATTCTTTTCATTGCTTGATTCCTTTCCCTTTACACCGATCTTTGCATAACTTTGCTCGTACGTCAGACTTAATATTTTGAAAAGTAGGAAATTGATAACGCTTTGCGCAATGTCTTCGATATCCGAAGAGATACTGTTGCAATCACAATCACCCATATTAAAATTCTCTTTCACTAAAACAGAACGTATGACACACAATTCAAATAGTCATGAATACTTTTTTAACAGAGTACTCAATATACATAGATTGAATACGTTTCTTGTATTTATACTCAGCTCTAGCCAGCACGCCATCTTATTGCGTCTTCTTGCTGCGTTCTGCTATTGCTCGTTCGCGGTTTCCACATGAAGAAAATGGTAAATACTTACCTAACTATAAAAAATATTTCTGACAGTTATAGTAAAGCTGAAACTCTTGAATTCTTAGATTTTCAAAAATATTAGGTTAGGGATTTACCCTAAAAAAATGAAAGGATTAAAAAATAATTTCAGATAGCCTGTAGTTTTGTCGTAAAACTAACAAATTCTGAGCACAAAATGTATTTAATCGATCAATTACAAGGTTGTTAAAATGGAAAAAACCTAATTTAAAAAAAGGACTGACTCTCATTTTAAGAGCGTTGTATGTTGAAAAATACTATCTGTACCATTTTCCACCAATGCGAATTCTGAGACTAATGACAAATATTCCTTTTTTTCTCATTATCAGCGTTTAATTAAGGGAAAAATCTAGTATGTCTTCATGGGCCATTACTTACAGACCATACTGTATAAGAGCGCAGCGGCAATTCATACTAAAACCTTAAAAAGTTCCTAAATGTATGTTAAATGCTTTGAAAATTAAAAACAAAAGATACTGGAGCTTTTCCTTGACGAAAAAAGGACATCCTCCCGTGGACACGTGGCTAATAAGAACTTCCAGAATAACTTAACTCAGCGTAAAACTTTACGGCCTAAATTTAAAATGCAATTTCATGAGGCCGGCCAAGAAAGCGCGGATAGCAATCAGTTTTAATTTTATACCGCAATATCGCCTTAGACTCAACTCCCGTCCCACAAAGGCAAACGGATCGCTAATACCCCGGATTTTTATGTAGAAACGGAGCCTCGTCATCAGAATAAGGAGGCGGCAGCCGAGAATTGCATTTAACGAGTGGAGGGTCCTTTCTTTCGCATGCAAATTGAGTCCTGGCTAGTCGGTTACCTCTCCAGATTTTTAGAAGGGGGTTCCCACGCGTAATCCTAATTAAATTAGACGGAAAATCGGGATTATAGAAATTGGATTTGGGAAAACACGCTATAGATAAGCTGCAACCGATTTTTTACTTGATTAGTTTATTTTTCTTAGAGGGCCACCACTTTGCGAAGCAACTGGATATGCCGGTTCGCCACTTACTATTGCATTTCGTGTATGAATCGATGTATGACGAAACGTCACGTGTTCAAAAGGACATTATGAGGAATATAGAAAAGTATTTTACTATTATTTAGAACATAAAATATAGTATGAACAAGCCTATGCACGTTTATGTGAATGGTGCGATGAGAAGAACGTTAAGAATGAGGAGAATGAAAAGGCACTGTTAGCATATTTCGAGAATTTGTCGAAACGCTATAAGCCTTCAAATCTTTGGGCATATTATTCAGTGATACGAGTCACTATATGAAGATGATGAAGATATAAAAACGTGGACATCAGTAAATACATTCAGCTCGCGGCATTTCTCAAGAGAAAAACTTAAGAATATAAACCGAAGGTAAACAAGATATAACGAAGTTTTTACAGGAAGCCAAAGATGAAACATGGTTACTAACAAAGGTAAATTATTTAGATCATGGATTTATGTACCTAAAAAAAAACAACTATACTACAAAAATACTAGGAGTAAATAATATGCAGATGGATGTTTCAGCTAGTATCGACATTAACAATTTAGAAATCAACAAAACGTCGAACGAATTGTCCTCCTCTGGAATAAATATTTAAAAATGCACACATGTTGTTATTAATATTATTTACAATAAATATTGTAGATAGTCCTTATTGATATTTAATAAAAGATTTGATCATAAACTGCCTAAAAACTTCATAAGTTCTTGTCTCACTGACTGTGGTAATGAAGTTCTTATCCCATTCAAAATGATAGGATAACTTTACACTTCATTTTTTAAACAACCCCACAAAAATAAGTCCATAGAATTTAAGTCAGGAGATCGTAGCGACCATGGTACCGGTTTTCCTCATCCAATCCATCGTACCTTAAGGTACTTAATGAAGTTCAAGAGGTACGAATATTTTGTCGAAAATGAGAGTGAACACCATCGTGCAAGAGCCACATTCGGAATCGGATATCTAAGGGCACATCTTCCAGAAGTCCCGGCAGAATATTTCGAAAGAAATTAGAGATACTGAATTCCATCTACTTGATTTGGTAATATGATTCGTCCCATCAAGCGATCATTGACAATCTCTGTTGGAAACGATCCCGATCAATCGCGTGCGTATTTTCAATATCCCAAACATAAGTTTTATGAATGTTAGACATCCCATTCTGCGTAAAAATAGCTTAATCTATAACTAACGCGTCAGTTGTAAGTCTGGCATGTTTTTGCAGCAGCCATGCACAAAATTCAATTATACTATAAACATAATTAATCTTAAATAGGGGTTTTCCTTCCAACACAGCATAGAACTAAAAAAATCCTTTATTTTGAAGTTCAAACCACCGCGACGTACAATTTCCATCCTGTTAATGTATCACTATTAGCTTTCCATTTCCTCGTCGCAACCGCCTTGATACTCGAAAATAAATTCATTAAGACACACTGGTGGCGGCGCGAAATCTGGTAGTAGGCGTTGCAGACGACTTCCTGACTCACCGGGGATTTATAGTTGCCAGTTGCCGCAATTGATTGTAATCCCGCGACTGGAATGACTCGTATCGGCGGCTGCTCGATTCAAGGGGCATAAATCTCCCGATGATTCCCGCCAGCGCTTCCGAGGCGCACCCCGTGCCCGGCCTGAGCGTCAAAATCCTAACGAATGGCTCAATTTTGCGCGAACGAGGCTCTGGGTCGCGTAATGGGTGTTCGGGAGGCACGCAATGGTTCTCATTATCTCTAGGAAAAGGTGGAAATCTTTTAGGTGCACAGGCAGTCCAATAATAACGCTCCCAAGTCGTTTTATGGTATAGGAGAAGCGGCAACGTCCCCAGCATTGAATTAAAAGTATACATTCAAAAGGTATCAGTTTGAGTGACACCTCGTATCTTCAGTATTCTAAGTAAATGGACACAACAGGAACACAAAGAAACTTGGAGTAACTTCTATAAGCTCAATATCTCAAAAGCAATGTTACAATATTGTTTAAATAAAGGAAGGAATCTTTAAATCTTTTCCTAAATCATCATCAACGTGTCTCTGCCATAATTATTTTATTTTTGGAATTTCTTGGTCTATTCTCTTATATCTTGTCCATCTTTCTGATGCTTATGATATATTCCGACAGGCGAACAGATGATGGCTGCGGTGTTCTTCTAGCAATAGGAACTGACATAGCAGTAAAAGAGGTGGATATGCCACTGTTGGATAGGGTTATTGATTCAATTAACATTCTGTGTTGTAGATGTAGTATATATCAGAGAGCTGTAATTATCATTGTTATATACATTCC
Organism: Monochamus alternatus; assembly: GCA_037114965.1. NCBI lineage: Eukaryota > Metazoa > Arthropoda > Insecta > Coleoptera > Cerambycidae > Monochamus > Monochamus alternatus. Next base: position 1,825,010 of record CM073426.1, on the reverse strand, counting down.
ATCTGATGTTCATACTACTTCATATTAGTCATTTTTGGATTAGCTTGAATAGTTCTTGATGGAAGTATTATTATTGTTGGAGATTTTAATTGTCGGAATTTTGTACTCGGAAATAACCTCAACAGATTACAACAGAACATTATAAATAATTTTTTAAATGTATTAGACCTTAAGCAGGTAAATAATGTTCTGAATTTGCAAAACCATATGCTTGATCTTGTATTTGTAATGTGTTTATGGATACCGATTCATCTTTTTTTAGAAGAAAACATAATATCCACCATGGTACTCGACTGACATGATAAAGAATATTAAATGGAAAGCACGATGCTGGACGCAATATAAAAATACTTCCATTCAGAAAGAATTGAGATCACATATTAAGTATATATCATTAATGTCGAGGTCAATCTGAGTCATAATCCAGAGCAATTTTGGTCATTTTATTCTCTCAAATAACAGTTCTACAAGAATTTTTAGTAGTAGTAATGATCGTAAACGCTCAACAACTTATTGTCAATGCGTTTGCAAAATTTTTTCGTAGTGTGTTTGTTGATTCTGAGAACAACAACCACACTAACGATGCTTTGATTTCAGCAAATCATACTCTTTTGAAAACATTATAGAAGCTGATCTGAAAATTCTTTCAACCTTTTCCTCCTTAAATGACCTCTTCCTGAAGAGCAATACCATAGCCAAAGTTAAAGCGTGGTGTAACTTTAATGATTTATAGCTAAATGTTACGAAATGCAATGTTATTAATTAGTTTTACAAGAATGAAATCATTACATCGCTATAATTATTTAATAAATAACTCTGAAATTGGTCGTTAGACTACTGTTAAAAACTTAGGAGTGGTCTTTGATAAGGGATTGTCTTTCCCATGTCATATTATGGTCAAGATCGATGAAACTATGAAGGCTTATAGTTTTATACTTTGCAACTGTAGATCATTTACTAATATTAAAGCACTTATTATTCTATTTTATTTAATTAGAATACTGTTCTATTATTTGGAACCCATTATATTTATTTCCTTAAAATTGAAATAAAAAACTCCACAAATATTTGTATTTTAAAGCAGATAATGCGTATTAAGAAAGAAGTATTCCCTATGGCAATTGACAAATAGATTCGGGCTCCAAAGTTTAGATTTACGAAGAAAATTGAAATTTGTTACATCCATCTACAAAACTGCATTCTAGAAACACTGATGCTTTTTCCTGCACTCAAGCAAGAACCAATCTGTTATTTATATCGCCATTATATAATATGTGCAATTTTTTTAATGCAGTGTCACACCCATACGGCATTAATCAATCAAAAATCAAATGATAATTTAAAAACTATTTTGTGAGCTATGTCACCTATTGTAGGTGAAGATTTTTGTTAAATAGCTGTATAAGTATTTCTCTTAAGTTCATTCTCACTATGTCATTTTAAGTATTTTTTCCGGTAATGGTCTTGTACTGGGCAATAAACCATTATTATTATTATTTTTATTATTCAGGTTTTCCTCTGCCTTTTTGTCCAAAATATCTTGCTTTTTACTTCCTTTTTGTTACTACTACCAACCACATGATGATAATTGTTCTTATCCTCAACCTTTGCCCAAAATTACGTATTTGTCCATTTTGTTTCAACCACTGACTCATTTTTTTCTGTTTCATCATCTCCATTTTCAATTCGATATCACTCCGACACTTGTACGCAGTCCCAGTTCATCGTTTCTCAATTCCAATGATTCTCTATCTCTTTGTGTGTCGATTTGGCCTTGTTCTGCAACAGCCCGGTACATAAATGAAACTAAATCGCGTGGCTTTTTGCTCCAAACTTCTCCGGCTTTAAAGAATTACCGGAACGGCAGTAAATAGAGTAGCTCGCCGCGGAAAACCGGGAAAACAAAAGCCAATCGACATCGGAGGGGATTGCTCTATATTATCCGGCGAACAAAACAAAGGAAATGTATCTGTAAGTAATGGGGATGTACGAAGTACTTAGTCGATATTAATGGTAATAATCGTTGTTTTCTACAGTCTACAGGAGATGGGCGAGGTGTTATTAAAAGTTGATAAATATCTTTCGCAAAGCATGAATATCTATACCAACTTTGAAATTTCAATATTGTAAGCTATTGTTATTCATTTGTTAGTTGCAGTTGCTAAAGTGAGTCTTTTTTATCACCTAGCTGTGAAATACTTTTATGGTCTAGAACTTTTTAGTTGTAGAACATTAAACAAATGTCAAAATAATTTGCCATTTTTTCGAAATTTGTATAAATAATATAACCGTGAATTGTGAAAGAACATTATACTTTATTAATATAAAACAGGTGCTACATATAAATATCAGACATGAATACGATACGCTATTCAGCAAGTCTATACAAATACTGCCGCGAACCGCGAAGTAAGTCGAGCATCTTACAGGCTCCTGTACACGTTTGACCAACTAGTTGGACCAATGATTTGGGTCAAAAATGAGGACACTGTTTACACGTTGGCGTTGCTCATTCTATTGTGGCCATTCAACGGGCATGGATGTAGCGGATGTAGAAACTATCGCTGCCGCGGGAATTTGTTGTTCATGTTTAGGATTCCATATTATTAATTCGTCTTGGTACAAATCTATAAACTTCAACTCACTTCCATACTGCCATCGTAGCTCGTAAATGCAATTATTACGCCGCAACACTACCCTTTCCGCTTAAACTACAACTACAAACTGAAGAAGAGGCCAACGTGTGAACGCTGTTGGCGGATTGGGCCGAGATCTTTTGATGTGTGCACAAAATGCAGACAACATTGGGCTGGCCAGCCAACAACCAAGTTACCACCCAAGTACGCCAAATGGTCTTGTACACATAAGCTCTTTTCCAACACGGCACCTGACTGGTTGGAAGCCTGTCCCAAGTGGATAGCCAAATCGTTCACCGAGTTACTGCAGCAGAGTTGTATCAAATATTAAACTGACTGCCTGCTTCGGACAGGTTTCAAACTAGTCAGGTGCTGTGTTGGAAAAGAGCTATAGTTGGCCAAACGTGTACAGATAAACCAACCGTAACTATTATAAACAGGACGATTACAATTTATTTTGCACAACATGTAAATTGAAAATGCCGATATTATAGTGAGTTATATTTATGCCAGATCCAGTGCTGTCAGTTATCGCAGTTTTTAGTTCTTAGTGTTCAATGAGGCAATTGTTTAAGTTTAACTGGGCATATTGTATTATTGGCATGTTCCGTAGGCTCTGCTGAAGATGGCAATAATTTATTTGCGGTTGAAATTTTATTTTGTATAGAATCTTCTATAATGTCTCCGCTACCGTACTAAAACGCCACCCCCATGTCGTTTAATGCTTGTAATATCGACCCCTACATCGGCTAACAGGGTCAAATTATCTGACTGAAAATGATAATTTGATTTATTTCTCTGTTAAAAGAAGTATTTAAGAAATTTCTTCACTTGACTTGAATTCGATCTAAATAACTTTTTAAAATATGCTCTTGCTCCACCAATAGCAACGCAGAATTATGCTCAATTGAGCAACTAATTTCATTTGGTTTATCTGTCATCTGTCAGAAAACTTCAACTTGCAAATTTAGATTATGTTGATTTTATGTGTTTTTTAGTGGTAAATCTTATATAAGTGAGTTTATCTAAGCTTTTAAATGCTTTATAGTATTAAATTTTATGGTTGCAACCGGCTATGTTTATGTGTTTAGTGCAAATAAAGTTAACGGTATATTCACATTCAAATTAGTACAACTGTTATTAAGTATTATGATGATATTGCCGTCACCACTAATGCGGTCTATTCTTATAATAGTAATTGGATCTTTGTCTTCTATATCATAAATCATTATCTTTAGTAACTCATCTCTTCTGAGAGCCCAACAAATACCAATTATACATTTTCTTTGCGATTCATTGTACTTTTTACATGGAATATACTGACCATAACGTCGAAGGTTTAATTTTAAGTTCGAAATATGCCAGTAATACGCTTCGGACATTTTTTGAATTTTCTTCGAACTACACCACCCTTTGAATTCCTTATAAGCAGCCTTGTACCTGTCTCGGCAATTTTTGGGTGATTAATTGTGAAACAGCACTTTGTGCCGATTCCAATACGATCCTGGTAAGTGCTCGTCTTCATTTTCTGAGCTCCTTTTGAATTAAACACTCTTAGAATATGAATTACTTGATAAACCAGTACGTTTAACCAACAAATTCAAATTGCTGTAACTTCTATCCTTTTTCAGATAAATTAGCATATATATTCTTGAATAAAATTTACTTCCCTAAACCATTCTCTTATGGCACTTTTGTGTAAAACAAACAAACGAAGAGTTACCAGCAGAATTATGACAAAAAAGTATTAAAATTATTATTTGTGAGAAGAGATATCACTGAAACAATATATGAAACTAATCTTATACAAAATTTTATAGCCTCTCATTTTTATGTAAAGAATTTCCAATCCACCATCGTTTTCGAGTTATAAGCGAAAAAACAAAAAAGGTTACCTTTCAATACGGGTTGGGGCCGAGACTTTTAATATATTTACGTCCTAATATTGCTTCACCAAAAAATGTTCCCCGCCCTCAATGCCCGCTACACCCCCATTTCGTCCATTCATTAACTAACCTATTTATCTCTTTCTTTGTTAATTTTACAAATTTCCGTAAAATTATACCAACTGGCAACACTGACTCAACCTTTAAATAGGCAACCGCTAGGGGCATAGCTGTCAAACGGTAGTATTTTGGCCAGGGTCGTATTAGGATGTATTTTTCTACTACAGAATTCAGTTCACTTTCCTTGGCAAAACTTTTAGATATAAGATTTTTATTCCGAATATTCCCATTAATCTGTAATTTATTTTGTTTGTATTAAAGGCGTCACACCTCGTACAAAGTTAATTCAAAAGAGCCTCACACAACGGCACAGCAAAAGAATGTAAATGATTGATGAGGGTGTGATTTATTCATCACTTGCTCTACTGGGTTCTGCATTATATGCGGTCGTCTATGATATATAATTTAATTGATCCATTAACATGTTAATTATGCTTTTCGTAATCCGGTTCGAAATTAAAGAGATACAATCAAATTGCATAGGAATAAATTACTGTAATGGCTTTTGCTGCGGAGTTAATGCATAATTGAAACGATATCTATTATAATTCCATAAATCTGCAGGAGAAAATATATCTGTAAAATTGAGGATTTGTATCAACTATAGAGGATGCTTGCTGAGCTTGTATATCAATACATTATACACCACTGATCGAATCATATTTTATCAGTAGCCGTAAGCTCAGGCAATTCCAGATACAATCAATGCCTTAAAACACATAATTTAATTTTAGATACATTAGTATCAAACAAATCAATAAGTGCCTAGGAATTAGACACATGGAATAAGTTGGCCAATGTTTCATAACATTGCTATATGGCATTGATAAATGTAATAATGAAGTAAGAATACAATGAAGATATATTAAATGCTACGTGACTAAGAATATCAGAACAATATGTGTAATTATTGAAGCAGCTTAAACAAAAATAACAGTGTAGTCGAGATGGCAGATCATTTAAATTGAATCTACTCAATAGGTCAGATTTAGGAAAGCTTCTGGCAGGGTAAACATTGTCAAGTTTGAAAGATAGATGTTTAAGAAATCTCCTCTGAACTGTTTCCAGATGTTGAGAATGAGTAACATATAGGATTCCAAATAATAGCCGCATACTTAACATACTTTGACCTGAAAAATGCATTGTACAATATATACACTGTAGAACCTATCTAGTGTTTAGCATTTCTTATAATGAAACTAAGGTTTTTATTTGTAGGAGATATAATATTATTAATACGAGGAACAAGGTTTAATTTAGCGTCAAAAATAACTCCCAGATCTTTTAATTCAGTGTGTAATGAGCGACAGTCTCAGAACCATTGTTGTGTGTGTAAGTAACACAATTAATTTTCCGTGCGCAAATTATAATGAAACATTTAGAAATATTCAAAGACAACCTGTTTTGAAGACACCATTCATTAACTACAGTTAAATCATTTTGAACTAAAATACAATCATCTGTAGATGAAACAGATGCATACAGCCTGAAACCATCCGCATATAAAATCAGTAATACAAACAAGATTAGTTAAAGTAGATCTACAGGACAACAATCCATGTTGGCACCAAGAAATTTGTGATTTAATATGAAAGTGAAGTATATTGTGAATAATAACTTAACTTGCGAAAATTGCTCAAGATTGAAATAAGTTTATAGTTCTCAACCATACTTTTATCGTCTTTTTTGAAGATAGAGCAGATCTTAGTTTTAGTCCACAAAGATAGAAAAGTTGCATTTAGAAGGGCCAAATTAAAAATAATAGTCATCGGAGATGCCAACACAATCATTCAGCAAAAAAGACAGAATTCTTAACATTTTTTAGGGCATTTAAAACATTATCATCAGTAACCACAGGAATATTCATCATAGGAATATTACAATTGGAGTCTAAGTCAACTGCATCAAATGAAGATGAAGAAATATAAGCTGATTGGAAAAACTGGCAAATGTATTAACGATAGTTTGAGAATCATTAAAACTAACATTATCGAAGATCATTGATTTTGGAAGAGAAAATTTATTACACAAATTGTTAATGAAAGACCAAAAATAGCGCGTGTTTGATTTTACCTGAGAATCGCATTTCTGTATATATCTTTTGTGTGCCAAATACCGTTGATGTACAAGAAATGTTGAAGAAAATAAATACATTTGACTTATTAACTCCAGAGCTTCGTTTGAAGAGACTCAAATTTATAAGTGTTCAAAGGTTAAATCCAGTGCCTCAAATAATGCGTTCAGGAGAAGCAGGAAGTGGGATGCTTAAGCGAAAAGCAAATTGACTTCATTCAGTCAAGGGTTGGGGGATTCCTTCAGATATTCAACAAGGAAATCAAAATTAACGCAACAATTAGTAAGGATTAGTGTTAAGTACTCATTGTTTACATGTAATGCTATTAGAGTTTCGACATATACACAGTGTTTTTATAACCTGATTCAATTTAAGGAATTGGTTCAGCATGATAAAGAAATGGTAGTCAGCAAGGAAACTTTTATGAAATGTCCACTGTTTTCAAGCGAGCTGGATTATGTAATTATTCAGAAAACGTTGGTTTAGCTCAATATAGATTCATACTATCGTTCACTGTTCATCTAAACGTGAGGGTTTCCAGGTGACGTGAGGACCCGATTTATTACGGGCCTTCCTAAAGGCGCTGTTTGAGACAGAATTGATGAAGAAGATGACACGCTAACATTTGAAAAGCAGTGTCAGTCGCATGCATAAAAAAAACTGGTGTTGTAGGTACAGGCCATGGGCGGTAGGTACAACGTCCCGCAGGGAGCTGAGCCACCAGCCACATCCTTGATAGGGATTGACAGTCAACGACGTTATGTTGAAACAATGTACAAGTGAAATAGAAACATAATATTTGTGGAAAATTAAAAAATATTATGAGATACTTTTGCATATTCTATATTTAAATCGTTTTATTACTTTCACGAGCAGTGTTTTTCTGTTGAGTGTCTTATGTATAATATTTTTGGTGAAATATAACTAAGTAAAATATGACACTATTCAAATAGTTAAAAGGTTGACAGGCCAAAAGCACATTTTTTAAATAGTAATAATGAGAGTGCAGTGATAGTCATAAGGGTAGCATTGTGATAAATCAGTTGGAATGTAGTAAAATTGGATTACGATTGATGAACATTTTTATAAATAAACAATCCTGGCAATGCTGCTGGACTTCTATTAGCTTTAATACTAGTAAGGTCGAGTAAAAAATTTTTTTTCGGTTTTCTGTCTTCCGGACTTTCAAATACGTGATTAAAATTAATGACATTATGAAAGGATTGCCTGCCTAAGCATAACTAGAGCTATGCGTACGACACCTATCATAGCGATGGAGGTAATGCTATGTTTGCCATCTTTGGATATTTATCTAAAAGAAGTGGCTGCGACAACTATGCTTCGCCTGAAAACTAATGGTATTATACTTGATGTAGGATGTGGAGAAGTTAGGAGTCGCCTGTGGAATGGGGTCGTTAGAAAGATGCCCCTTTTACAAATAGACACTGACAGTATTTCTCTGTGTTTGACAGACCCTGCACGGTACTTATCAGAAATGAGAAGACCGCCAGCGAAGATGTAATCAACATCTTCACAGACGGATCAAAAAAGAAGGAAGGTGCAATGATAGGCATGCTACCGTGGTACAAACGGAATGAGCAGGTATAACCATAGCCGCCAAAGAAATTTGCACGTAGACATACAACGGGCAAAACCATTAGAATCTACATAGATAGTAGACAATCACTACTGATCTTACGTAATCATAAGATAACAACTAGATCAGTATGGGAATACCATCAGGCACTGGTAGTAGCCTCAGCCAACAGCAGCGGGTAAAGAGACACGACCAGTACAATGGCAATAAAGTAGCTGATAAGCTGGCTAGAAGTGCATCGGGTCTCAATATTTTTGGACCTGATCCCGCTAGTGTGCTTCCGTTGTCAGTATTTGTTCAAATTACAAAGAGGACACGACACCTACAAAGACTTTTGGAAACATTGAGATGAAACAACTGGCTGTCAATTTGCTAAAGTACTTCTGCAAGGATACAACCAAACACTACCTGGCTATGTCTAGGACAAATCTTCGTCTGGTGACAGATATTCAAACTTGATATTGCTAAGGAAGTACCTCTATTATATGAGAAAGTGCATAACACCTCTTTGTAGGGGTTGCGAACAGAACAAGATGAGACTACGAACCGATACTTCATGCACTCTGTGAGTGTACTGCCATCTCGTCATTAAGAGAATCCGGTTGGGAGAACCATGACTTTCTAGGGTGGCTCAGGTGGATTGATCTCCTAATATGTGGAGGTACAAAGAGCCTAATGGAACCTAGTGATGTAGCCTATTTGTCGTCAATTCCAGAATAACGACATTATGACTGAATCACCCTGTGTAGTGCATTTTGGTTTCCAATAAACGTTTAAAATCACTATTTCGTGTATAATTTCAGATAAAGGAAGCTTCATCGTCTCATATCGAGCCAGAACCCTCGGCGCGTGAGAATAACCCGGTAAAATATTAACAGCATTCAGAGGACTTTATTACCCGCTGAACCCAAACCCGCAGATGTAGTTGCACAAACAAGACTCCCCGGGGGTTGAAATTAGCGTCATTAATATATCTTGCCCGGGCACGGCGGCAGTACGGGTCGGGACACTTTTTCTCCACCGGCAAAACCGACAATTAGTCGCAAAGGAGTTATTATCGCCCGCCGCATTACAGGCGTTATCAAGAAGGTTGCCCGCTGTTGTGTCGGGACCTATTAATTGCCGAGAAAAATGCCGCAAACTGTCGCTAAATGCCGGGGACGCTAATTACCGCGTTTAGTGCATAAAAGTGCGCGTAATCGTGACGCTGATTAATCGCGAAAGAAAATTCTTGATGGACTAATTAACTTGAGCAGTCGCGTGCAACTGTTCAAAATCCCAAATATTAGTACTATGAATACTATACATTCCATTTCGTGTAAAAATAGCTTTATCTGTAAATGACACGTCACCTGTAAAACTGGAAATTTGAGAATTTTGTTGAAGTAACCAAAAAATCTAAATCGTAAGGAATAGTAACTTGGTATTAATGTTTGGACACACTGTACGGATATAACTAAACTTTGTGTTCCATACTGTTGACTGTCCTTGTACTTGTTGAGCTATTTATCTGGTACTTATTCGGGGATTCTCTTCAACAATTTGCTGTTACTAATTATGTTACTTGTAGTGTTCTTTGCTTGTCCGTGCCTAATAGGTATATCCGAAGAGTGTGTAGCTAGAGCACTTAAAAACCTTAAACCTAAAAATACTAAGGGTTTTGATGGTATTCCTGCGTTTTTATTGAAAGACTGCTACAATTTTAGCTTATCCCCCTTTCCATTTCATTTAATTTATCGCTTAAATCTGCAACTTTTCCTGATGTTTGGAAAAAGTCAAAGATTATTGCAGTGTTTAAAAAAGATAGAGAAGTTATAGAAAATTATAGAGCTGTTGCTATTTTAAATAATTTCATCAAAGTTTTTGAAACGGTTATTCATTAGATACTCTTTATATCATGTTAAATCTCAAATTAGTATTGATTAGCATGGGTTCATGCCTGGTGTGCCTACAGTTACTAATTTACTTTGTCTTACTCAATTTGAATGAAAATCTTGAAAATGGAGGCCAATGATATTTACTAGAAAACTAGCTCCTATTAAATTTGATTACAGATTAAACAACCAGAAACTTAACTCTGTTACGCAATATAAAGATCTGGGGTGTGTTTCTCATCTAAATTATCATTTGTTGATAATATTGACAGCATGGCATCCAAGGCTATCAAGAATTTAGGGTTTATAATACTCAACACTCATCAGTTTGAAGGGGTACGCTTATAGTATTATATAACGCATTTGTAAGTTCTAAGCTTGAATATACTTGAATATTAATCTAAAATTGACGGGTCTGAGCGTTTTTCTACAATCTTTTACGCTGTTCCTGAAAATGGCTCTGTTTTGTTTTCATCTGGCCACCCTTTTATTCTGTATACTTTGCCATTGGCATCTAGAAAACCGTAAAATATAATTGCTAACTCAAATTAGGGAAAAGTTTAGTTTTTTTGTGACCATTAAGATGCATCAAACAAATCCAAGATATCTGCTGCCGTTACTGAAATATAATGAAAAAAAATGAAAATAGCGATTTTAGAAAATGTCATCTAGTATTACCATTTCACAACAGAAAGAGTTGAAACTTGGTAGAGAGGGACAATATACAAGAAATCGATTTTCGTTGTAAGAAAATATCAACGAGCACTAATTTCGGCTATGCATCATTCAATTGTTTTAATCTTGACAATGATAGATGGAGAATGAAATTACTAACACGTCCATATGCAACACTACTATATTATTTGAAAAATAACTCATAAAATTAAAGAAATTTAATAATTTAAATAAAAAATCTCCCCATCAATGGATCGGCTGGTATGCCAATATTCATCTTGAAACAAGCGTTTTGATTCTATTGGTAATACGGAAATTGAAACTTACGATTTTTTTATAACTTTCTCTTGCAAATACGACAATATCAATGCATCGTCATTATATTAATTCAAGAAAACTAGAAACATGTTTCATGTATCTTGAAATACCACTACACTAAATATATGTCATCGTATACGCTAATTTTTGAAGCTAAAAGTGTACTGAAATTATTATTCGTTTGTGTCGAAAATAACCTGCACTTGCGCTGTGACGTAAAATATAATTTCTGGCTTATATTGCAACTGTCTAGCCATCTTATACAGTTATGAACAACGCGGAAAGTTGTTTACTTTGTACCTATCGTGAATCATGGTCCACACCAATGGCCTGCCTCGCAATGGTCCATACCTTTCATAAGTGACAAATTACTGAGTGCATGCAAAACCACAACAGAAAAACACCCTTCATGCATTTCTCTCACCTCACACATTAATTCATCTCATTTGACAATGAATAATAACGAACGATAAATACATGTGGCATCCATCGTGCTAATATATGTTTATTGCCAGAAGTAAATAATTACAATCCCTGATATAATCGTTTCGCGTATTTATATTTTGATTTATCACATTAGCGGGATTATTATTGTTTGTAGTGTAGTGTTTTGCAAACATTCTGATTTGTTTAACAATAATATTAAAACAGATCTACGACAGGCCTGCACGTTGAATCTGACAAGAGGCAGGCGTGTAGATTTGTTGAAATATTTAATTCTGAATGTAAAGTGCAGCGTAAAGTTTTCTTGTATATTTATCACAGCGAGCCTCGATGTTAAAGAATTGATTACCTTATTCTTAAATTAAAAAACATATCATGATGTCACGAGTTGATAAAATATTTAATACTGTATTGAAAGTGAACCAAAAAATGTTAAAAATTATCCATGTGATAGGAGTATATTTTAATAAGCGAAACTATTTTGCCAATGGGGCGACCAGGCGGCTTATGTAGGTGTGATGTTAACGTAAATATTGATAAAATTGCCTATCTGAAGTCTGAAGGGTGAATGCGTGCTTGTGTATCAAATTAAGTTACTAAATAGTGGACTGACTACACAATTGTTTTAGTAATCTGTTTTGTGTTGATTCTTAGGTAGTTATCACTGAGTATCTTATCATGCTTATTATTTGTTTATTCGCCAATTTAGTATTTGTTTAATGAATTATTTTGAAATGTTTAATTCTGAATGTAAATTGCAGTGTAATATTTTATTGTATATTTAACACAACAAAGCTTGGTGTTAAAGAATTAATAAGCTTCTTCTTAAAGAACATATCTTGGAATATTCATGTGATGTTACGAGTAGATAAAATATTTAATACTGAATCAAAAGTGAAGCAAAAAATGGCCCATATGTTAGTAGTATATTCTAATAAGCGAAACTATTTAGCCGATGGGGCGACCAGGCGGCTTAAGTAGGTGTGATGTTAACGTAAATATTGATAACAATGAAAGAGGACGTTGTCTGAAGATTTAATTGAGCCCCATTCAGATTTTTGCACTGGTGAATGGCTTTATTGCTATAAGAAAGCTTGAAGAGTCGATGTGTGCTTGTATATTAAATTAAGTTATTAAATAGTGGACTAGACAATTGTTTTAGTGACCTATGTTGTGTTATTATATTATTGTTGTCACTGAGTGAGTATCTTAGCATACTTATTATTTGCTTATTGGCTAATTTAGTATTTGTTTAATGAATTATTGTGACATAGTGATTGAGGCCTCTTATTTTTTTAGTACTGTATACAACTTCGTAATTTTTAACGCTTTTACGATCTTGTTTCAAATACCGAAAATACATGTTATGCATTATTCTGCTAAGAACTGTAATACATACATAATAATATAATTTAGGCATATTCACTTGCGAATAGCGTATTTTACGTCATCATCGACTTCCACTTTTTTGTATTTGCTTCTATATTAGAAACTGACACTGAAACAGATCCATTTATACTTACACTTTTAGTATTATTAGCTTCCCATCATTGGATTTGGTCGTTTGCCAACACACTGTTTACTAGAACCGGCGTTTTGATTTATTTTTAATTGTTATTGTATATCAAAACTTTATAGTGTTTAATTTATTTACAACTGTCACCTAATGAGTATAACTTGATACTGTTTCCAATGTCGTAATGACATTATCACACATGAGCTTTTTAAAATTTATAATCGAACTCCGAACGTCCGATAATGACATTGTAAGTTAAATTAGACATTTATTAAATAAAATACGTAAGATCATTTGAAAACTCATTTATTAAATACATTGACAGTAAAATCTTTATAATTCGATAAGTTAATAACAGATGCAGCCGAACCATTTATTTGAATAGGTGGAATATTTTGAGTGTAATCATAATTTTTTGATGTTTACGAAATAACTTTGCATGCTAAAGGAATATTCTCACTTTCGCCTAGAACTTTCATAGCCAGCTGTTTATTTCTTATTTTCAATAGTTTTGATGTAGGCTTCAGCGACATAATTAGACTTCCAGCCATCATGTATTTTTATATTCAAAATATCTGTCCAGAATCAGAATTCAAGCCATAAATATTTCCAGATGTTACAAACAAATTTTCTAGACACGTTTGCTTTGACATTGAGTATCATGACCATAGTCTACAAGCAGATTTAATATACTTATTCTAGAGCTTGCTTAGTTTTATTATTTCTTAAGTATAGTCAAACTTTATTGAAAAATTATCTTATTCTTGTATAATAAGATTATACAGGGTTAACTATGACTAAGTACAAATATTTTAAGAGGGGATAGAAGAAAATAAGAATTAACAGAATTTCTTTTCAAAAAATGTCCAAACTTATTTATAAAGCGAAAAAAAAATGTTTTCGATATTATATTAAATCCTTATTTAACGCCGCCAATGCGAGAATCAGAGTATGCAACCAGCAAGCTACCGTCATGCAACAGTCGGCCACAGTCGGCAATCGGTCCAGTCGAGTCGGTTCGCTGTCATGTTATATCTTAATTCCTGTGTTTACATTGTAGTTTTGTGTTCTTCTTCAGTTTCTAGTGCCTTATTTTAATTTAAAACGTTTTATAGTTAATAAATAAAGGAATATGTGTCGGGTACAGATATTTTCACACAATATAGTTCGCCGGTTTGTTTTTCTAGGTTATGGGATAAGACTGCCGCGGGTGTTAAACGTTTTCTGTTATCTATTAGAACCTACCTACCACCCCGTTCTTCGATTTTGTTATAATACATAGGCATTGTATCTAACAACTGTACGGGAAGTGTGTTTATCGGTAGTGAGTGAAAATGTAGTTTTACCAGTTTGTAACCAAATAATGAAAAACGAATGCAAAATACTGGAGCTAACTGGATTAACTGTTACCTACCTATCAGGTATTATTACTAATAAGAATGTTAATTTTTGTCGTTTCTGCATTTCTGCAAACGACCGCATGGTAGTTGTTGACAGAGGTAATGCCAACTATGCATCTAAGCCATAAGCCATCTCAGTCTATACTCATCATAGGCGCCGACTTTCCGTAGGAAAAAAGGGTTTTGCCCCATTTTTTAAATATCGAGCTAAAATTCTGGAATAACTTTTTTATTGTCTTTTAGGGCTCCATGAGCACGTGGTTAAAATTTTTGTACTTAGTCATAGTTAACCCTGTATATTCTTCATTTAAGAATAATTAGCTGGGATTCTTAGTTGTTCTCAGGATAGGCATTGGCGTTGTGGGGATAGACCCGCTGTGACTGCTATGATCGGAACCGTTTCTCGGATAATGGTAGTCTTCCGAGGTTTTTACGGAGTCACCACTGAAGATTCCGATAGTGAAGAACGGCGAAACGAATGGGATGCGAAGAGTTTCGCCGCAGAAGTTATAGAAGACAAAAGGCCACCATTATCCGAGGAACGGTTGAAATAAGTATAAGAATGCTTGGATGCCAAGAATATGTAAATATTTATATCAAACATAATTTATTACCGAATTAATACATGTACATACGAATGAGGTTTAAAATTTTAAGTATAAAATAGTACATTATACTATAAGGGAGAGAAATGCGTTATTTTGGCAGAGGTGCAATTTGAAGCCCGAGGGCTACAATGCACCGAGGGCAAAATAGCATCTCTCCCGAATGGTATATACTATTTTTTCCACGGTCTCATTAACTTAAAAACACATATTTTGTCATTATGTAGTAAGTAGCACCAGAATTATTGTATTCGGATTTGAGCATTTATTTAGTAGTCGTTGAGTTATTGTCATAACTACAAAATAAACAAATAAAAAGAATTGTCAAATTAAGGTGCTAGTTTGGTTTAGTTTAAAGTTTGTTTAGTGCACAATGAATAATTGTGAGTCGGAAGAGATTGAGGAGGCTGCAAATATTGCAATAAGCATTTTGCTGCCTACGAAGTCAAGATCTTTATACGATATAGCCTACAATCGGTTCAAAAAGTGGTGCGCCGAGAAAAATGTTGAAGTATACAGCGAGAATGTTTTGTTGGCATACTTCAGTGAAAATGCAAAGAATTACAAGTCTTCCACATTATGGGCGCAATATTCTATGGTTAAGTCATGCTTGATAATTTACGACAACATAGATATAAGCAAATTCCCCAAGCTGATCGCATTTTTTAAAAGAACCGGTGACGGATATCAAGCGAAAAAATCGAAAATATTGACAAAGGGTGAAATCGACCGTTTTCTATCAAGTGCAGATGACAAAGAATTCTTAATGATTAAGGTAAGATTACTTTTGTTGTTAGGTATTTCAATTATTAAGTATTTTGATTTTTTATAGGTTGGATTAATTCTGGGGATTGCCGGAGCTTGTCGAACTGATGAACTAGTCAATTTAATTGTAGATGATATTGAAGATGTAGGCTCTTCGTTGATTGTAAAAATTCCAAACACTAAGACAAAGATTCCACGAACCTTTCTGGTTACCGATGTGGGAAATATGCTTGAATTGTTTCGAAAGTACCTGTCCCTTCGTCCTCCCCACGTCAAGCATAAGCGCCTTTTTTTGTACTACAAAGCAGGAAAATGTAGTTCACATCCAGTTGGCAAGAATACCATGGGAAAAATCCCGAGTGTAGTAGCTTCGTATTTAAAGTTACCTGATGCTGCATGTTATACTGGTCACTGCTTACGAAGATCTTCAGCGACATTACTGGCAGATGCTGGTGTGGATATCACGACAATAAAGCGTCATGCTGGTTGGAAATCAACGACAGTCGCTGAGGGTTATGTCGAGAACTCCATTGAAAATAAGACCAAAATTGCTAATCAGGTTTTAATAGGTACCACTACTAGCGCAATCACAAAAACTGTAAATGTAAGCGAAAGTAATATTCCTTCTAATATTAATTTTGAAAATTGTACAAATGTAACACTTAATTTAAATGTCAATAAATAATTTCCCTGTTATCTTTTTTTTGCATGAAAAACGTTTTCCATAATTTAAACTCCCTTGGGAGCATTATGCTCCCTTGGGAATAATCGAGTACTTCTGTTTTAATTTTGATGTCATAGAAACTGATTTCTACTCCCGATCGTGGAAAAATGCTTTTATATTATCTATGAGTTACTAGCTACAATATGCTCTATTAAAAAAATCACTCAAGAGTTGTTGAATTCAGAATCGAAGGTGTAGTAAAAAAATTATACACTTTATATAGCCCAAAGTTTCCTAAAAATCACCACCCCGTCTAACTCCACAAAGCGAAAGGTAGGTAACATTTGATCCCACTCGTACTCTATTCATCTGCAGGTGTTCGATTGCTCCCCGTCTGGTAATCTCCTCGCATCCATTATCGCCAAGTTAAATTTAAATTCATTCCCAGTTGAGCAGACACTCATCCGCGCTCTCTTATCATCCAGCAATATTTGCCCTTTAACAGCGCCTAAAGAAATAGCTTCGAAAAGTTTCAATCTCTTGTAATGCCCTACGTATATCACGCCCAAAGTGACGGCCATTTCTCTGTCTGACATAAGTAATGTGATCCCTCGTAAAGTCTCGGAGAAGCGTCAGCCTTACATATATCAATTTTGTTTGGAAGGCGCTCCAACGACCAGGAGCCAGTCTCAAGGCAAATGCCGCATACAACACGGTCAACTGTAATATTTGTTGATTTATAATTAGACCTTAACAACTCTATGAAGAACTCTGATATTTTCTACATAATTTATATTTGAATATGGTCCAAATAAAATTTGTACTCAAAGTATTTCTTTAAAATCGGTGCTATTTATTTTTCGAAGATAAACAGTTTTCGAGATAAATTTGTTTTCAAAAAAATTAATGCAAGGACGGCAACAATTTATTTTAGTTACTATTTAGTTTCTTTAGCTTTATTATGTTCAAAAATTTTTGTCTAGAAAAATACGTTCTTTTTTTGTTGTTGTATTCTTTTAAAGTATGATCAACCCGTTCAAAAATTTCTGGATTTAAAGAAAATACCACCATAATGAAGATTGGATTCAACATATATCAATAATTAAAGAAAAATCTAGCTAAAGTTAGTAACAAAAAGAATATTCCTGACAAAATTCAATTCTCTTTTGGATATGTTAACAGGCATTAACCATTTTTTTTATTTTTTGCCATTCTTTTAGCCTCTGAACATTTGTCTCTTCTTTTCTTCAGGACCTCTCCCACCTCTTCACTCCAAATATTCTTAAAGCCTTTGTTTTTTTACACTACAGTCATGCTTTCCAGATTCTCCCAACTTATTCTGGCTCTAGCTATTCACTACTATGTCATTTCCCTGCTTGCCTCGTCTGGTTGTTCCTTTTACTTTTCTTAGATGTTTAAAAGAAACCGCGAAACCACCATACAATATAACAAATTATATTTGACTATCTCTGCTGGACTCTCACAGAATCTCATTAGAGGACACTAAAGTGATGTACGAAGAGAGTGTTTGAAAATTTTTCAATACCCGCGCAACATGAACAGGGACGAAAGATTGCAGATTGGTCATACTTGGATACCTTAGCTTAAGAGCAAACAAGTGAACCGCAGCGTACCTGAACCAGCCACCCATAACAGGCCTGAACTAGTCAATCTAAACACTGAACTGACCAACCTTGACGTATTGATGTGTATAAAAGCTTGGCTTAGACACTGCAAGGTAGGTATTTTTCCCTTCATTTTCACCCCCGGATTTCTGGAATGCCAGAACCTCTTCAAATTTTATCAAATAATTAAGGATATATTCTCCTTCATTATTTACGCTTACCGTCCAACATCTGGCTGTTTTTCTATTCCGCGAGCCCAAGAAATCCGGCGGATTTTTTCCTCAACAATTTAAATGTTAATTTGTACTCCACTCCCGGATTTTCCGCACTGAAATTCTTTTACAACTAGCGCTTCCATACCACTGCCTTCACGTTCTAATTGCGACTTCCTTCTTCCGAAACCTGGAAAATTCCGCCGCGACACGATAAATCTCCGCCTGTTTCTATGCGGGCGTAAACTCTGGTTTTTCAGGGGAACGTCGTCGTGTCTACGATGTTCGATGCGCCAGACAGCGTGGGAGACATCTATTCACGCCGTCGCATCTATGCGACTGTACCTCTCTATGAATAACATTAACCCGCAGACCTCTCCAACGTCTTTTATTTCTAAAAATTACAACATCCAATAGTATATACTCTTTCTAATATTTTCAACCTTAACATCACGGGGCTACTGTAGTCTCTAATGTTCTGATTAATGAAATCCGATTTTAGTATTACCGTTTTTGCGGTAGTGTTCACATTCGTTTTTCAACTGTCAAACATGGCTCACGTGAATAGCATCGCGGAATTCATGGACATCGCTTTAATTTGTGGTGAAGTAAGACAAAATGCTTTTTAATATGAGAGGAAACATAATTGAGAGAAAGATGGAGGCAATATTTCACAGAGATGTTGAATGAAGAGAGCGAAAGGAAAGAAGAGGATGAATCAGGAGGAGATGATACTGGTAAGGGAAGAGGGAATGGAAGAGCTTACAATAAAGGAAATAGAGATAATTAAAGAATAACAAAGGTTCAGGAAAAACGGAATAACGGCAGAGAACACTAAGTACGCAGGAGAGGATTTAAGACAAAGAATATACGAAATGGTTTTAACGACTTGGAGAAGAGAATGTATGTCTGAAGATTGGAGAGATGCTATGATTATACCAATTTTAAAAAAGGAATATGCAACAGACTGCAGAAACTATAGAGGTATATCATAGTAGATATAGGGTATAGAATCATGCCAACGATAATAAAACAAAGAATATAACTTATAGGAGAACTACAGATAAGGGAGTATCAAGCAGGCTTTAGAAAGGGGACGTCAACAACGGACAAAATCTTCATGGTGAAGGAAATCCTTACTACATGCTATGAACTTCAGGAAAGCATATGATTCTGTTAAAAGGAATAAACCAAGTAAAATATTGAAACAATTTGGGATACCAACCAAACTGATTAGGCTATTGTAAATGTTCTTAGAAAATATTAAAAGTAAAGTACGAATAAAAGGTGAATCTTCTTTTAATATTCACACAGGTCTGAGACAAGTCCTTGTCTCAACCCACTCTCAATGCTTCTTTTTAATTTAGTACTAGAAAAGGTCATAAGAGATAGTAATTTGAATAGAGAAGGACACATATTTTTTAAAAGTCACCAAGTTATGCAGATGATATGGCCATAATTGCAAGACATAGTAGCGAATTAGAAAAAGGAAGCACGTAAAATGGGATTGCAGATAAATCAAGAGAAAAGTAGGTTTTTGAGAATAGGAAAACAAAAAAAGGTTCCAATTTCAAATTGAGAACGCAGCACGGAGAGATGGAGTTTGAAGAAGTTCAAGAATATGTGTATTTAGGGGCGCCGATAACAGCTAATATCATGAGGAGCATGAATTAATAGGAGACTAATAAAAGCAAACAGAAGTTCAGCAGCAGCCACCCACTTTAAATCAAATAATATGTCGAGAGGAGTAAAATTTAGAATGTACAAAACTATTTTGATGCCGGCAGCACAGTATGGCAGTGAAACCTGGATTCTCAATAATAAGTTAAGAGAAAACCTGTTGAGGTGGGAAAGGGATATCTTAAGAAGAATTCTAGGGAAAAAGAAGACGGACGAAGACTATGCACCAGGCACCGAAAATAGACGGTTGTAAAATCCAGAAGAGTATAGAGGCTAGGGCATCTAGAGCGTATAAAAGATGAAAGGGTAGCCGAGAAAACGATGGAGAGACGCAGTGGAAATAGATCTAAAGATGAAAAATGTAACGAACTGGAAAAAAAGGTGAAGAACAGAACGTAGTTATGAATTAGATTTTGTGAATGGTTGTTGCAATAACTCTGACGTGTTAGTTACAGATTACAGAAGCTATTTTACACGGAATGTAATGGAGAACAATCATCGAAGTGAACACTATTGATGATTTACGCAAACGTAGTAGAAACATTTGTGTTAATCTATAAAATCTGGGTAAGACGGACCTAAATGTGTTTATATGTCGGTGAACAAAATTTTGAACAGTTGTTGTAACATCAGGTACCTGTGTCAAATTATTTTATTAATTAAAACCACAAATTGATTTTATTAATTAATAAATTTTACATATTTGTTTGCTTCAATTTTTTGTCCGTTCATTTTTTATTATACTTTGAATTACTTAGAATGGGAAAAAAGTTATAGAATAAAATGTCAGTGGAAATGCTTGTAACTAGCGCCCTCTACTTTATACTAAAAAACTAATAACACCAGCGTGTTTGGTACTACCAAAAATATACCTATATAATTTTAATTAAATCTTACATATAAAATACGATTATTTAAAATTATCTTGCACATCCTGTATCTCCAGAATGAGTGATTCTCGGACATACGATTATAAGGCAAACACCACTTATTTTTCAATGTTCTCTCAGCTCTAGTAATCTTGGTATGTCTGATTTGAAACACCCTGTGTTAACTTAAAATTATATTTTATTAAAATTAAAATTTTATTATTTTTATTATAATTTGAATTTGCTGCAGGGTCATCATTTTGTTAAATAATAAAATATTATAAAATTTCGTATCCTTAAAAATGCAATTTATGTTTCAGGTTTAGTGTTGAAATCAAGATTCATGCCTCAATCGCCGCGTATCGGAATCTGCCTGACTTATATAAGAAGACAACTTTCAAGGAACTTGTCCTTTTTCTGGAATACATCGGCCGTCAGTGTTGAAGTCCCAATCCTCCAAAGCCCCTGCCTGGCTTCTGCTATTCCTGACATCTACGAAACACGCATCACCGCTTCTATATACCGCCGTCAGGACATATCCAGTGGTTGCCTGCAGAAATATATACGCATAGTCGATCAATCGTTACATCCTGCAGGATGATTGGATACAAAACTTTGAAGAGACCAGGAATGTATAATAAAAAATGAGACCGTTAGTGCTACAATGTACACTGAAAGAACTCCTACTAACCAGACATTATGTGTGCTTTGCACAGTATGTTTTGATAAATGGTGGAACTCTTCTGAACCTAAACATTTGGCTTGTCTAATCTTAACCGTTAGAATTGCTACTTCTAGGTCGGTTTAATAGTATTACTTGGGTAATCACCCAAGAAGAATTATCAGAAAGAACATATTTTATCATCAATATGACATGAATTTCTTTTTGTTTCTCAGGCAATAAGACGTAGAGCTAAATTATTCCAAGGACCATTATAACGATAATATTACTTTATTTGAAAAAACTAACATTCTTAAAATATTATTACGCTCATGCCTATAGGAATTCTGTAAATTTGTATTACTATTTCATTAAACATCTATGATAAAATATACAGAGTGTCTCAAACTCGATAGTATAGGCCTAATGTAGACCTTGTAGCGTTTCCAAATGCTACTATTCTTTTTTTTTGTCAATTTTTTATTTAATAAATTACCTTTCAATTGAGAGGAAAATTGAAATTGAGAATTTAAAATACAATTAAACTTCATCCTTAAGTTATTTGCATCATTTTATTTACAAAATAAATCAATTTTATTCACAAGATATATTTTATAATTAGTAAGTCGACTACCCAAAGCGTTACTTCTTATCTGCAGCATGCACTCATTTAAAGTAACCCTAATGCGATCATGTACCTGAAATAAAGTTCTTAGATAAGAATAATATGATGTCTAAAACTACATACTTACCATTCAATGATTTTCTTTTTTTTGACGGCTTTCTTTCAATTAATAATATAAATGGTCTTCTCGTTAAAATTCTCCTTTTTTCAAAATTATTATTTTCTGTCATGTTTTCTGGGTTGCCGATACGTAGGGCGCATATTGTTTCTCCCACTACCAGCTGATCAGGCCGAATGGAAATTTTTCGAGGAGAACAAGCAGCAAGACGAGAGGGTGTGGTTTTGGAGGTGATAAAGTAAAGATGGCGAGATTTTCGTCTCATGTAGTTATCACGTTTAGTGATGTTTTGAAAAATATCCTTCGAATCTACACCGACACTCACTCACAGTCTGCTGATTTGCTTGAGGTCTCATCGACACTCGAAGTCTCCATTTAGGTCTCCATATCCTGGTGCGATACAGCCACGTGTCGGACTCAGACCAGTTCGTTATGTTATAGATATAGAGGATAAAAAGTTAGGTGCCGAATCCCCTTCAACCGAAGGTGAGTTCTGTTTTTGTTCTATTAGGGTCTATAAGTATTTTTTTACATTAGGGTTCAAGTTCAAGTTCAAGTTCAAGTTCAAGTACAAGTTCAAATTCATGGTCACGTTCACTTTCACGTCCACGTCCATGCTTATCGCCATGTTTCTGTCCACGCCGAGGTTGACGCTGATAACGTCATAGAGGTTACGTGTTAGATCTGACTTTGCGGACCATTGAATAGGTCTAATCCTGGCATTGTGGGGTGTAGCTCCGTTGTGCTGAAACCATATGTTTCTCCTTAGCTACAAAGGCACATTCTCCAGAAGTGCAGAAAGTTCTTCTTGTAGGAAACTTAGGTAACTCACGCTGTTCAATGCATGCTCAAAAAAACAAAGCCTAATCAAATACCTACCGATGATGCCGCTCCATACATTTACTCCAAAATGGTCTTGGTTTTGGACTGGATTTAAAATGTGAGGATTTTCAATAGACCAGTAGTGTTCGTTGCACCTGTTTAGGAAATCATTACTGACAAACTGACTCTCGTCCGTCCAAAAAACGTGCCGAAATAGGTTCTGATCAACAGTTTCTACATTTACTACAATTTGAGCTATAAAATTAAGTCTGCTTTCAATGTGATGCTCAGGTAAATATTCCAAATTCTGAATTTTGAAGTCATGATACCCATTGGTCTTTAAAATTCGTTGAACGGTTGATTTAACCAAATTTAATTCCCGGCTAGTTTGCCATATATAATTTCGTGGATTCTATTCGGAATACTGTAGCAGTCTAGCTGTATTAACATTGTTACTTACTCTATAGTCAATTATTTGATTCTTCCGGACAGAAAATGCATCTTCATTTCGTCGCAAGATCGCCTCCAATCTTGCAAAGTTTCTATGATCAGGAATGAGGTGTTTTAGATATCTTTCTCGATATAACTCTACAGCTCTTTCTGAATTTTTTGTGACTCTTTTCATTGCAAGGTCGCCTTCAATCCTGTAAAAGTTCTATGATGAGGAATGAGAAAAAAGGTGCTTTTTAACAGGAAAGAAATTGGGATATGTTTCTGGAAAAAACATATTGATGACGTCATTAGTCGTTTCTGTTATAGTCTGTTTAGAAATGAAAGAGAATAATAAAAGCTTATTGTGTATGCAAATCGTAAATAAATGTAGTACTGGTGCTTATATTCAATATTTGTATATTATGTATTATCGGTATAGATGAAGTGTACTTTTAAAAAAACTTTGTGTGACCGGGTTGTACTAAATTGTAGCAGGTAGCTAAAATTTAATCCCCGACAATCTGGCTTTGTCTATGCCGCTTCAATTTCTCGGTCAATTTCTCTTATAAGTAAACAATATAAAAACCGCATTTCAAAACATAACCGGGTTAAGAGGGTTTTTAGTAATTCAAATAAAATTATTCAATATTATTATCAAAATATTTATTTAAATTTAATGAATAGACTTTTATTCCTCACAAAAATATATGTATTTTGAAAATTCAAATTATAGTGAGTAAATGTAGTATTGTATAAATGTACAATAAAGAAAATAAAAAAATAGGTATATTAAAATTCATCCTCTAAATATTCTGATGAATTATATTCGTCTCCTAGATTGATAACGATAGGTTCCACAGTAACGTCAATTAAATTATCGAGTTCCCATATTTTCTTCTCTTCTTTTTGTACATAATGTATACATCTTTGCTAGTTATCTGCAGTTACTCGTTCCAAGGAATTTTTTAACAAAATTTTCACTTCATTTAATTTAAACGTCGTGTTATTTCGCGCTACATCTCCTTTTACCTGCGCCCAGACTAATTCGATTGGGTTAAGTTCACAGTGATAAGGTAGTAACCGTAGTACCGTTATTTGGCGATTTATTGCCATTTCATTGATAATATATTTTTTCTGATCTTTATTAAGATTGACAAGTGTCAAAAGTTCCTTTTTCAGCATATTTGTTTCAAAAGAAATGTTTTTTCCGGATAACCATTGAATTATATTGACTTTCCTCCAAGCAGCCGTAGGCGTCCGCTCGGTCTGCCGTGAATGGTAACTGGCATTATCCATGACAATTACAGACCCCGGAGGAATAAGATCCAACATCTGTGTAAAATACTCTTCGAAAACATCTGCGTTCATTTCTTCGTGATAGTCACCTGTATTTTTAGATTGAAATAAAAGTAAACCGCCATCTACAAAATCACTGGCACTACCTATATGTGTCACTATTAATCTTCGCCCTTTACCTGAAGGTGCCTTGAACCCTGTTAAAAGTCCATCCAAAAATGCTTATCGAAAACTTTTGACATTTTTATCTTGCCATACTTTTGTTACAGTATATCCCTCGTTGACCCAAGTTTCGTCTAGATAATAAATATTCCTCCATTCGCCACGGAATTTTCTAATTGATCTTAAGTAGAATCTTCGCCAACAAATAATTTCATTTTTATCGATAAGAACTGACTTCCTGTTCTGCTTTTCCCAGCAAAAATTCAACTCTCGTAAGACGGCCCATATTTTGCTTCTACTGATTTTTGGCAAATCGTTGTCCTCTGAAAGTTCACTTAAAATTTTGTTTAGCGTTGGTATTTCTTTTTTAAAATAAAATGAGTGTACTTTTCTGCAAATGACATTTTTGAAGAAATCATCTATAACGACTTTTGACCTCCCTGTAGATGATTTTGGGAGATTTACAGTATCTTGTTCATTTTTTGTTTCCTTTAAAGTCTGTAGATAGTCGATTTTTCAATCCCTGTCATTTTGGAACACTTTTCCAAGATGTCGTCAACACTGTTGGTAGGATTTTGGTGTTTCAATGCATTAAATACATTCAATCTAATAATCTTCTCATTCTGAGACAGCGCACATCTTTTCACGTGTTTATCAGGTACGTAATCTGATAAGCTCGACATTTTACCCAAACAGTATTTTAACCACTGGCATAATAGTCACTAAACACAAGTCGAATTTTACTCTACTGCACTGGCACGTCTTCGTATATTCAGTTCTAAGACTGGATTGATCTGTCACAATACACTGGCTCCTGCCCTATGATGTATTCAGTAAAATATACTAATGTACACCCATTACTTGTTAGCATTAGTGTTACCCAATAATTACCTGAAACGAAATATTACCACGCCCATGGCCGGCTCTTATCTCGGGATTTTATTACTCTCTTTCATTTCCAAACAGACTATAATACTTTCTATTGAATTTGGGATGAGGTAGTAAACTCCATTACATTTTATTTAATTTTTTTAAATGCGCACAGTAGGCATATACCATCGAGTTTGAGAATAATTGTTTCCGATGAGACGTTGTATATTATTTTCTAATAAAATTCATGTTAGTCGTGTTTTTATTTCATATAATAATTCAGAACATTCCACACAATGGGAAATTCTGTGTGTATCTGGAAATTCATCTACGAACTTTTCTTTGTTCTGGTGGCCTCCCCAGGCGTCCCAAATCGTCCTCCCCGCCTACCCTTCATTTCATCACCTGCTGTTATTCGAATTCATCTCAACTGTCCAATTACGCTCCCCTGAAAAATATTCAGTTGCAAAAAATAAGTGTTTCGGTAGGACGACGGAGAGAATCGATGGCGGAGCAGGAAATACAATCTTGATTATATCCGCGTAATGTTATCCGACGGCGGTTTTATACTTTGCAGATAAAAATAGTCACATTTCACGAATTCCGCTAGAGATGAGTTCGGCTCTATTGCAGTTGATCAATACCGTGATGCGGCGTGCAATAAAGGGATTTTTAACGCTTAAATCTCTCTATAGAATGATTTTATTTGACAAGTGGCGGCTCGTAGCTTCCATACAGGGAGCGCGGGAAATTTAGGTACAAATTACAAAATGTTGAAAACGTTCACAAATAAGCAGGATGAATCAGAACTTATCTAAAAAAATTGGGGATAGATGCGTCATGAAAATAGTCAATATTGAAAAAAAAATTGTAGTCTCTAGCCAGGCTATTCCGAATATTGAAATCCGATTACTCTTTGTAGGTATTAAAGTTTTTGTGATGCCAGTCTTTATATTATTGTTTCATGTGTCAAGAATGACAACTAGGAGTTGGTTATTGTTTTAATCTATGGTGATGTAGAAATGCTTTATCAGAACGATTTCTCGGTAAACATGTGTCAAATGCAGCTGCTTTTACTGCGGTGTGTAGTGAGTGCAAGCGTTGTGAAACCCGAGGGAAATTTGAAACCTAATCGTTGGAAGAGATATAGTAGTGGACAATTATTTTCTCATGGCATACCAAGCTACTCATTGCTTTTCCTTTTTACACCGTAACTTTAAATTAGCTATTAAAATTTGAACAATTGAAATAAATATTTAGCTTTTTTAATCCTTTGGTATTTAATATATATTTTCTAAAGGTTACGTTCTTGTTAGCAAATGTCTTCATTTCTTAAACCTTTTTATTACATACTAAACGGCTGTTCCCTGTTTAGGCGAATGCGCTCCCTGCATGTGTTAAGATTATAGATAATATAAAAACAATATTACTATTAAGCGTATAAAATTTTTATAAGAGATTACACATTCTTTACCTCATTATTACTGTGGCGCTTTCTATGCATAACGATACTTTACTCACATTTACGGCACCAGGATAAAGACTCAGTCAAACTGAAGCCCGATGTATTCTCTATCTCTGTTTATTGCATTGTGGAAAACAATATTTTGGTGTGTGTAAACCGTGAGCGTTAGCACATGACTTTGCCGGGGTTAGAACGCCATTAGAATATACGTACGTTGGAGGAATATTAGGGGGGTGTTATTTATATAGTTATATTAAGTTATAAAAGTAAATTATTGCAACCGTGAAGTTAACAAATAACAGTTAAAAATGGATCAAAGTGCCAGTTCTAGTAAAGGGTCTGTTAGTAATCGACATAACCTATGTAACGGACAGTTGATAATAATAAAAAACGTATACGAAGGAATTCGAGAGCGATACTCTAACATATGTGTAATTCGTTAACACAAGTGTCAGTTTCTAGTGTATATCGTGCTATAAAAAAGTGTAGAAGTAAATCCAAAGAAGAAAAAAATAGAAACACGGGGAAGGACAAAAGCAGAAGTCAATGATGACGTAAAATACGCCATTTGCAGGAAAATTCTTGAATTCTTCTTCAGAAATGAAATACCGATGATAAAAAAAATTCAAGCTACGAAAGAAGAAGATGAGGACATGCCTCAATTATCTGACACAGTTCTTAGAAGAACAATGCATGACATGAATTTTCGGTTTTTAAAACGAAATCGTAAAAGTGTGCTCGTTGAATAAGATGAAATTGTAGTATGGCGAAGAGAATATTTAGAGAAACTAAGAGAATTTCGTGCATCGGGCAAAAATAATGTATGAAACATGGGTAAACGAAGGTTATACCGTATCAAAAGTTTGGCAGGATGGTAACGTTCGAAGAAAAGAGAAGCATATTTAGATGGATTTTCTACAGGATTAAAGGCGCCTTCTGGAAAAGGACGTAGGTTAATAATAATACATATTGGAAGCGATTCGGGATTCTTAGAACATGGTTTGCATGTTTTTGAATCAAGTAGGACGGGAGATTACCATGAAGATATGAACAGTGAAGTATTTGAAAAATGGTTTGAATCTATTTTATCATATGTAGAACCAGGAGCAGTTGTTGTGATGGATAACGCAAGTTATCATAGCAGAAGAGTCAAAAAGTTCAACATCAGCATCAAGGAAAGTAGATATTATTAAATGGTTAAAATCAAAGAATATTGAATATACGGACCCATGCTCAAACCACAAATATTAAAAATTGTCCAAAGAGAAAAAGGTCGATATATTAAGTATGTAGTAGATGAGATGGCCAAAGCGCGAGGAATTCATATACTCCGTTTACCGCCATACCATTTCTACCTACAAAATATACCATCTTTTAAGTGCAGCTCTTTTGCAATTTCACACCAAATCTTGTTTTTTATCTTCATGTAATTCTAATGTCTGGTATCATAAAGCTCTCTCTATGCCTTCTTACCAGCTCTATCAGTTTTGTTTTCATTGCCATGGTAGAAAACACAAATAACCTCAAAATTATCAACACGTGGCGCGCACGGTGCGAAAAACTGTGTCACTGCCACTGCGCCGCGCATCTTGTGTCACACGCGAGTCTTGCTGTGCAACGTCGCGGTACGAATTTGCGCTGTCCCATTACTTTCCTTAAGCTACAAAAGTACGTGCTGTGCTGTGTCACCACACACGCGTCATACGCGTCTCAATATGCGCCTTGCCTTAATCACTGCCCACAATTTCGACCGCTGTCTATAATTCACTTAATTGTTACAATGTTTATCAAAAAATTTTTTCTAAGTTTTTAATAATATCTCCATAAACCTACACACAAAGGTTTTCATAAAATCCACGTTTCAATTTGATTCTTCGCTTTTACAAAGTAGAAAAACCATGTTTATGAAGCTCTAGGTTCCACCCTGTATATAGAGATGCAGCAACAATATTTATTTTCATATTATAGAACGACTGTGTTTTTGTATATAATATGGCAACAAATTAAATATGTTCCTATTATAATTCCCGAGGAAAATTGAATAGTCTATATCTACCATATAATTTAATATAATTTCTTTAAGGAAAATACACATATTATTCAGAAAACGTTTGTAAATATATTGTTTGTAGACACGCTAAAAGAATATTTTGGCAGGTAATGGTAGCCAATAAATCAACATTGTAGACTTTCGCTTCATAGTAATTTCATCGTTAACGTAAATAAAGTTGCTGAAGAATTTTTTGTCATTAAAATGATTTATTCTTGCAAAATTACTATCTCCTTCTATACATCGAAATTGCATACGTACAATTTTTTAAGACAGTTGATACAAATATATGGATGAAAGCAATCAATACTTTCCTATTAATTTATTACAAATATTTGGACTTACCTTAATTTTTTGTAGTACTTTATTTAGAGAATGTGTTCCATTTTCGAAGGTTTTCATGGGTATCTCCGAATTTACTGAGTATAACTCAAAACGGTATTCGTAATAGTATATTACAGTTTTTCGTACCCACTTTTTATTCCTAAATTTCAGGGACAAATTGAAGAATGTGTATTTTTTAACCACTCACTTTGTAAAATGTATAGTGCGTTTCAATAACTTTGATAACGTTTTGACCAGCTGTAACTTTTCTGTTTTTAAAGATATCGGAATGAAGCAAAAACCATATTGCATAGTGGACTAGCAACTTTTTTTCTTATTTGAAAAAAATAACAAAAGAAAAATGATTTTGAAAGATCTTAACCTAACTCATATTTTTTTAATGGAACGCCCTGTATATTATTGGATATTAAAAAGAGTGTAAAATATTTAAGGAGGTAATAGCATGAACCAAAATAACCAGAAAAGTCTCAATAAACATGGTAACGGTTGCGGAGATATGGAATGATTTATGTTTTTTAGGCCCTTTTTTTATTTTACCAAAATGTTGTGTATTTTCTTATAATAGTTGGTTGATGTTTAGTGAAATAAACAGTACGTATTTGACAGTTGTTCTCAGTGCACAAGTTTTCTTTCGCTATGACTGATGGTTCTAACGCAGAATTAACAGACATGCATTTCATGTATGGTCGTGCTAATGGGAACGCCACCGAAGCGCGACGTCTTTATGTTGACGCTTATCCAAATCCGTATGTACGAGTGTGCGGAGAATATCAGCCGAGGTAGGAATTAGTGGTCCTCTTGTTTGGAGAATCCTTCACGAGCAACTGCTTTATCCATACCATGTGCAACGAGTACAGGCCTTAAATCCAATAAATGATCATCAAGCACGTTTGGTTTTTTGCCGCCGGTTTCTACGTCATGATGCTGAAGACTCTCGTGTTCTTGCAAACATTCTTTTTACTGATGAGGCCGGGTTCACAAGAAATTGAGTGTTTAATTTTTACAATACGCATATTTGGGCCGACGAAAATCCTCATGCTCTAATAGAATCTGGACATCAGGCACGTGTTTTATTAAACATTTGGATAGATATTGTAGGTGACAAGTTGTTTTACCAAACCGATTAACAGGCGCTGCTTGCAGATGCCACTTGCATTTAAAGTAAACTGTTAATGTGCTGTGTTCACTCGACGTCAACTTATTTTTGATAATTGTAGGTGATGTAAACTCTCTTCCTTTTCAACCTTAGGTAATTTATAAGACAAGATACAAACGTTAAATTTGGAAATAAACTTTTTTTTAATTGAAGTAAACATAACTCAATCTCCTGATTTTGCCAAATATTTGATATAGAAACAACCTGGACAAGGAATATAGAGATGGTAATAAACAAAATAAAACAATAGAGACAGAAATACATTTTATTTCCAAAAAAAACGACTAGTCTAAAACATTATTGAATTGATCAGACTTAAATAGTAATATTTATATAAAATGATTGTATCCTATCATATTTTTATGTACAGTGTGCGAAGCATAATAAAACCTTCGACGTGGATGACTGAATTGTGCTACAGTTTCAATACTGAACATAGTATGGGAATAATTCGTTTCAAATTGCAAAGCGTAAATGTTTACCTTTTATTTATATTGCATTTAGTAAACGAAAATATCATATTACTGATAGAGAGCATGTCATACATCTATAGCTTTGTATGTACAAGACTGACGCCAGTGTGAAATTTGAAACTTATTTTACAATATCCAGTACACCGGATGATGTTATATGTACAATAAATTGTCGCCGTTGTTTTTGTAAAACTTGGCGATTATTTATATGAACGAATCATAGATATGTCTATAAAGGAGTAGGAAACATTTGCCAATTATTAAAAACAATTGCAGAATGTATTCTGAGTTTATATATAAAAAACTTAATAGTGATTATTATTATTATTATTATTATTATTATTCAGATAAATTGAGATTATCTTTTAACTAGGCCATGTTTTTTCGTTGTTGAAGTTGTGATTAAGAGGACTCTATAAAATCAAAATTGCCTCACTCTATATTCCTTTGAAGATACCCAAGTAGCATTACGGTAACGAAAACTGGTACCGCAATTTCAATTAAATGGCTTTTAGGTAGTAATCACCAAATCTACCACCATATAGCAAACATAACTTCAATTTGTGTTAACGTAGTTGTAAGTATGTAATCCTCACCATTAAAAATCACTTCATGGTTTTGGTGGGGTGGTTTGGTGGCTCGAAACTAAGCAGAAGCACCTTAAAGTTGTCTAAACTTTAAAGTGAACATTAAAGGTAACGGCAACCAAACCATATCACTTACATATTACTTAGAAGTGGCAGTATCTTTAAAGTCTATGTAATAGTTTTGGCGACATATTGGGAACCTTTAATGTGGCGGTAATTAATTATACCATCCACAAGTGGTTTCCACATTTTACATGGGATCAAAATTACTACAGTACACAGTAATCATATCTGCCGTTCTGTGTTGGAAAACTGTTTGTCGAGGTATGTTTTTAAAATTTGACAAAATAATATTAATAATTTGAAATTACATTTACACTTTACACAACTACACAACGATAATTACTAACTCAGTACAATAATTAACATTAATCTGACAGGCTTTTGATCTAATTTTATCTAATTTAAGCGTATCAACGTCAGTTTGACAAGTGGTAACTTGATGGAATTAGAAAATTTATTTCTATTTTAATGTGCGGAACTTTTCAAATGCGTTTTTACCGAAAAACGGTACATTTTATCAACAAGGAACGAGTATAGCTTTTCAACACAAAATTAATTTCTCCATCATAATTTTCAGTCAAGCGTATCAGATTAGGACCAACAAAAAAGATACGATTAAAATTAATTGCAAAAAAAACTGGCGAGAGCGCCCTCTACGATATGCGGCACTACGTACTACGTCACAATGCTTGTACTTATCCAAAACATAACTGTACCAAATTTGAACATGATTGGCCGTTTCGTTTATTAATTATGTCCATAACAAGAAAACAATTTTTTTTTCTTTGAAGCCCTGTAACTTCAAACGGAGACATTTTTTAACTAAGCTAAGTTTGTCTAAATCAGTTGTATTTGATCACAGGAAGCTATGTTTAAGCTGGGTCTCATTACTTTCCGGACACCCTGTATAGTGGAATTTTGAGGTTATAGAATTATGGTAAAGTGACAAAACAAGGTTGTTGTAACGTTCCTACCACTTTTAAGTAACTTGAAAGTTGATTGATTAGTTACACTGACCACTTGTTTGATGCATGTAACTAAAAAGTTAGATATTTTTAGTTTTTGCCACATCAAGTATACATTTTTGATGTATATCACTTCAAGCTTCTATTTTCTAAAGCAAACATATTTACGGATGTATGTTTAAGATCGTCAGTTTATAATAGAAATTTAAAAATATTATTGCTTGTCGATACTGCATGAAATTTCGTAGGTCTATACATAATTATTGGTTTCAGGTAAAAAAAAAATTGATAAAAACAATTTTTAATGTATAATTTCGTAATATCGAATTTTTCAGCGGTGCTTGTTTATATTTCGAGCTGCATCCATATTTGACAGTAAACTGTCACTCCATGGGATTAATCTAATTCTCTATTACATGTTTATATGTTAGTCTATTGTAATAATTATTATTTCAGTTTTCAGTGTTGTGGTTGCTATATTACATTCACTAAAACTGCTACTTGGGTAAGATCTGGATCCGCTTGGTATTTCGTCTAAATTTTTTACGAAACCAAGCCGCATCCTTCCATAATAAAAATGGTAAAAGCAAAAAAAGAACATTTGATGTTTCAGTTTTTGTAAAATAACTCGTATCGAACTTAAGCCATCCCGAAGCCCAAATCTGAACTTTATTCAAAGGTGACCATACACAAGACGGCTTGCCGGACTAAACCTTTACTATCGGCATATATTTTACTTTTTAATCCCCTTAATTTTGTCCAGTTTTATATTAAAGTAGAGTTGTATATTATAGGCTATATGAATTCAGAAATAATAAATATGTATATAGCAAAAAGTAATCTGTATAGAAACATTCTCTATAATATTTTGTTCGTTCATATAAATAAATTATTTTTAAGATTATCTCTATAATCACCAAAATATCTTAACTTGTGAGTAATAGGTCTGACCTATGTTTTCGAGAAATATAAAAAATAGTATATTTCTAACTATAGATTAAAATATATATTAACAAAAGTATAACAATAATAGCGATATGGTTAACTAAGCTTAAATCGTATGTTCTAACACGATTGAAGAAAAAATAATACAGTGTGTTCAAGAATATACGAAACCCATGTGGTTAGATTGCTTATGGAGCCAAATAAATTTAATTTTCTTAAATAGGTGTAAGAAAGAAAGAAAATCACCGATTTTTTTATCATAGGAAATGCGTTTGAAATGACTAAAATAAATTGGATTTTGTAAAACGCACATCTTTTTTGTGTTACAGATGATGAAAGATCTGCATTCTTATGAAATAATTTTTAATAATACTATTTCTTATCTTTAACCGTTCAAAAGTTAAAGACAAAAGTTTTCTATGCACAGGGTGTAATAAAAAAACGGGTCATCATATTAACTGCATAATACTTTTGGCGACAAAATATTACTATTCAATCCATATGTATTTCTTAAAAGATGCAGGGCGTTGAAGTTGAACATTTAAAATTGTTTTTTCCCATTAACTTTGTCAATTTTTCACATATAAGTATTAAAATTTATGAGAGATACTCTTTGCGATTTACCAAATCCTCAAGAATACTATTGTAAACTACTCATAAAAAACAAACGAAGAAACTGTGGACAAGTGGGTACTTTCCCCCTTCACTTTTTTTTTACATACGCTCATGAACAATTTGTCTCAATATTGTTGCGCAATATTTTATTTAGATTATTTTATCCCAGTTAGTGGGATTACCTGCTTTTTTGTTACACTCTGTATATGGCATTTTACACTTAAATGGCACTTATCATGGTGGTATCAAAAATAATATATTTGAGCTTGAAGATGGAAGCTGCAAGTCGACATGTAAACAACATTATATTAAGAAATGAACTTGAAGTTAGTTGTTTGTGGGTCATCTTAAACAAGAGTTACAAATACAGGGTGATTCATTAAGAATGGGCAATCTCTGAACTGGAGATACTACACATCAAAATACGACGATTGTGCTAAATATGCCTTATCCGAATGTTGCTGGTTTAAAAAATACAGGGTGTTCAATGCTAGAATTTTATTTTGAAACATCTCAATAACTTTGAAACCTGTTGGAGTATTAAAAAAAAATTGGCATAATTATGTTTTTTGGCAACACCCTGTATTTTTTAAACCAGCAACATTCGGATAAGGCATATTTGGCTCAATCGCCATATTTTGGTGTGTGGTATCTCCAGTTCAGAGATTGCCCATTCTTAATGAATCACCCTGTATAATAAATTTAAGTTAGCTGAATAAATATCTTATTTATGTTTACATGTTA
This sequence comes from Monochamus alternatus, assembly GCA_037114965.1. Classification (NCBI taxonomy): domain Eukaryota; kingdom Metazoa; phylum Arthropoda; class Insecta; order Coleoptera; family Cerambycidae; genus Monochamus; species Monochamus alternatus. Next base: position 1,789,656 of record CM073426.1, on the reverse strand, counting down.
ACATTGTAAAATAAACTGTAGTTTACTATCATTAACATTTAATTGTTAAAAAAATAGTATAAAATTCCTATACTTAAGACTTTTTAATGTAGTGAATCTTATCCAAATGTCAACATTGTTCTTATTATCTCTGAATGAAATGAATTGTAATTGAGGGCTTCGGACATTGCACTGTATATTTTTTTGAAGGGTATGATAATACGTAAAAGTAACCATGCAATATTTAACAATGTTGAAAAACAATATATACAGAGTGATTCAGTCATAATATCATTAATTTTAAGGGAAGATAGGGAAAAAATGAGTATACTACGAATAAACGATTTAAAAAAATTTTTCAAACTATTATTATTTAAACCCTCTTTTCAGACTGTCACTGACAGGTAGCGGCAATTCAACTCGGTGTCGGCCTGACGCGACGTTGCCAAATTTAAATATTTTCCTATAGTATCTTCTTATTGTAATATGTTATAAATTATTTTTTAAAAGTATGCAATTAACATATTAAGTTTCAACATAAAAAATATTTAATGGGGAAATTTCAAAACTCCAACGGATAAAAATAAACCATTCACATTTCATTACATAAATAGTGAAATAAAATCCAGTACTAACTAGATTAAATTATTAAGAGAGATTGAAATGTTTTTTTATATTTAAATACATACAGTAATAAAAAAATCCTTGTGCTGTCAACAAAAAATAGTACGAGACATACCTATTCAGTGATCAACAATCCAGCAATGGGGGTCTTGATCTGCCGTATTTAGGTCAATAACCTTGTTTTTAATGTCTGTTCAACGACAAGCGCTGCAGAACCGCTAAATAATAATAGAAGCAATTAAATTTACATTTTTATAAACACGCGGTATAGTCAATAGGAACTCATGAGAATTTTATAATAAATGTCATCCATCACTCTTTTTTTTTCGATTTTCTGTCTTTAGTAGGCTTTCGAAATACGTGATTAAAATTAATGACATTATAACTGAATCGCCCTGAATATTTAGATTAAAAAAGTAGTAGCATTAAAAAAATAACTTTATCTGAAGCGTCAAATGGTTAATGAAAAAATTATATGGGTACTCTGGTACTAGCGAATTAAAAATAAGTAAAATAAACTGAATTAGTTAATAAAAATTAAAATTACCTTACAACTGAGCTTGCTGTTACCTACTTCATATTCAATCTCATACATTCTAAATTTTGCTCGTAATGGGGTTGTAAAGATACCTGTGGGAAGTTTATTACTCTATAACGTCGCTCCTATTACGTGTACAGTGTTGCTGAACAACCACGGTGTACCACGGTCGTTATTAAAGAGAATTTCTATCACATATATAATTATCCAGGAGAGGACGACGCGAGAGTACACTTTCACAGTTTAGTTGCACAATTGTCACTTATATTATAATTAAACTATGACGGACACTTACGTAATCAAAAGCATGCACAAGATCAGAAGTGGGATGATTCCTATGGATGAGGTCCTACTCGTCGAGCTTTTCACTGAAATAAGAAATAAATGTTAGTAGGAACAAGAAGATGTTAAAGGGCTTATTTATTTCTACAGGTAAATGAAATGTGACACCGTGACAATTGAAAATATAAACAGTTAGACTACTACTTTTATGTGATCAAAATCGACACGGGTTTTTTCTGAAGTTGTAAATTAACCTGACAAGTGCGTTACGAGGGATTTCAACAAGATCTGCATCACATTAGCAACGTTAGAGCATATACAAGGGTTATTTGTAAGATTTGCTAGATATTAAAATTTCTAATAGTATATATGTTAACACTATGATAATAAATACATTTGAAAAGCTTGATATCTATATTCATTTATAAAGTTTTGTATATTTAAAATATTATTATTGCAAGGTACGTAGGTACCTGTATAATATTATACAAATTCACAAATTTATCTTAGTTGAAATATAATAATAGACGAATTGGGATTTTGTATAGGTAACATCGAGCACATCAGCAAACAATACAAGATTTCCACTATCAACAGTAGATGTTAAATAATTCATGAATATTATAAACAATAACGGTCCCAATACTGATCCCTGGGGAACACCACATGTGATCATTTGCGTCCCTGAGCATACATTATTTATTTCTTTCAGTTGCCTCCTCTCAAATAAATAAGAGCAAAGCCAGTTACCAAGTTTACCTCTGAAACCACATTTACATAACTTTAATACATTATGATTAACCAGGCATTTTTTATTATTATTTACATTTAGATACCAGTCATTGCTGCTGAATGAGTGGATCTACCGTTTCTGAAACCGTGTTGACTATTATGAAGTAACTTGAATTTATTTGCAAATGCTATAATTTTCTTATGGACAATCTTTTCTAAAATTTTTGATAGAGTAGACAACATAGAAATTGGCCTATAATTATCAACCGAACAACAATTACCCTTTTTGTAAATTGGCTTAACTTTTGCAGTTTTTAAAACCTCAGAAAAAATACCCTGCTGCAGCGACAAATTTACAAGATATGCTAAAGGTTTAACAAAAATAGTATCACATGTTTTAACATACTAGAACTAATTTCATCTATGCCACAACTATTTGAGTTTTTCAATTCAGGTTATAACATTATAAATCTCACTTTAGGTAACATGTTCTACAAATGTTGTGGACACATTATAATTTATATTAGATACATCAGCCACATTATTAGCTGTATTATTAAGGTTTATAGCATAGTTAACAAAATATTCATTGAAGAAATTTTCCAATCGCTGAGAATCATTAACTTTGTTATCTTGAATTGAAATTTCTTTTATATTATTTGCCGTACTTGACATTTTACAACCTACCTCATTATTTAGAATCGACCAAACAGCCTTAGACCTGTTTCTATGTGACTGATATATACCATCATTCTTAAGTTTTTTTGCTGCACTACATACCTTGCGATAAACTTTTTTATAAGAGCGATAATAAAATTCATGTTCAGGATTGCCACTATGTAATTTAATTTTATACAGTAACTTAAGTTTTTCAGAAGATAGAGGAATACCTTTCGTAATCCAAGAAGATTTAGGACCATATTTATTTTTAACTGTAATTAATGGAAAGCTTAGTTCAATGTAATAGAGTCTTATCTGCAAGAAACTCTTAAATGCACCATCAACTGTTTACGAAATAAAAACTCTATTCCACTCCTCAGTTGCTAGAAGTTGAGAAAATCGTTGAAAATTTACTTCACTGAATATACGTTTTTTATAGGATAATCAATTATACCAACTTCCGTCAATCGAAATTCGATCAACTGGGCTGCATGGTCTGATATTGCTACAAATATAGTCCAAACCACTATTGGATCTGGTTGGTTCAGAAATATGACTTATAATATTGCAAGAGTTTAACATATCAAACAGTTGATGTTTAGCTACATCATTCGACAAAAAATCAATATTAAGATCTCCACACAATATTATCATGCTTTTAGAGTCCACAATATTTTTTAATATAGCATCCAACCGCTCAAAGAAAATACCCAAGTCTCCATCAGGTGAACGATACAATGAAATTATTTTTAATTTGTTCAAGCTATTATTCACATTAAGTTGAACGCCAGTAACCTCTAAATGTTTTTTAATAGTCATATCCTGTAGAGATGGTATTTCCCTTACGCTATTTAGAATTGATAATTTACAGCAAATCAAAACACCGTCATCTTTTTTAACAGATCTACAGAAAACAGTTGCAATTCCATAGCCCTGAATGTTTACAGATTCCATTTCAAAATCCTTACACCAATGCTCAGATATAGCTATATCAATATTAAGTTTTCTAAATTCTAAACTCAAACCAGTCAATTTTATTTCGCAAGCACTGTGCATTTTTATGGAATATTTTAAAAGAATAATTAATAATTTTAATAAATTGTTATATAAAATATGTTGGTTTTTGTTGTAGTGAATATAAGGTTACGTTTGTATAACAGCTAAATTATATCGATTTATCATTCCTGAGGTGATAAATGTGTTACGTACTCGTATATACAATGTTATTTGATTACGGCTTCACTTAACTTTTGTTCAAACGCTATATTGAGCTGCTTATGCGTTTGCAAGATTTATCTTGGGACGCATCGTAATATTTTTACAGCTTCGGCAGAGCTGCTGCTAATACCCATCTTAATAGATCTTAAAATCCAAAGTGCCGTTTTAATTCAGCTGTAAAAGTGCCTTTTCCAGCAGTCCCGATTGCCTTCGACTCATGCCTGTCACGTACTGTTAACTTTCAACTAATTTAATCGAGTTTGCAACTGCTTCCTTTTGTTCCGGGCTGCAGTTCCTCGTGATGCTTTGAGACCTGTGCAGTGGAATGAGTTTAATTAATTTAAAATGGAATAAACGCGGATATGTGCAGCGTTATATTCTGTATTTCTTTGTAACAGAACCCACTGCGAAGCAACATTGTATTAAAATATTTGATTACAGACAGATAGATGCATAACACGTATATGGCGTGATTCACAAACCTATTAACACAAATTGGGATGCGTCATGAAATATGGAGTGAATATCGTAAAAAAAATTGGTAAAATCCTTATAATTTCAAATAATAAAAAATTATTGTATTATTTTCAGGTGATGCAGGTGATTCCAAATACTAAAATCCGATTTTAGTATTTGACGGCATTTTCAAATTCATTTGACAGCACTTGTCATTATTTACCTATTTCTATGACAGAGAAGATAACATGAGGCTCAGCCTACTAGACGCAGTTTCTGGAATTCTGGAATTAAGGGGGAGGGTAGCAAAAAGGCTACAGCACTTTGGCCCCTTGTGCTTCCTCCCACTAGGGGATCAGTCCACCTGAGCCACCAGCCAGTCTAATAAAGAAAAAAGGTGGAGACGTTGCTCAGGGGATCTCTCTAATGTAGGCCATAGAAGGCTCCCCCAACACGGACTCTCTTATTGACGAGATGGCAGTGCATTCACAGAGTACATGGAATAGTGTCTCGTCTTCTTGTTCGCAACTCCCACAAAGATGTGTATCCCACTTCCTCATGTAATATAGGTGCTTTCTTAGCCAGCAATGTCCAGTTTGAATACCTGTCACCAGACGAAGGTTTGTCCTAGACCTAGTCAGGTACTTTTGGCTGTATTCTTGCAGGGGTACTCTAGGAACTCCTTAGCAAATTGACAGCCATTTGTTTCATCCCAACGTTTCATAAACTCTTTGTGGGTGTCTTCTTTGATAATTTCAACAAATCCTGACAACGGAAGCATACTGGAGGGACCAGGTCCAAAAATATTCAGACCCGATGCACTCCTAACCAACTTGTCAGTCGGAATAATCGCAAAAAGACAAATTAAAATTTTAACTTTCAACTCCCTGTATTTCTGAAACTTTCGGATAAGACATGTTTGCGTCATTGGTCATCATTTGACGTGTAGTAACTTTCGGATTTCCCATTGTTAATGAATCATCCTATATATTATCCTGTCAATTCCAGAAAGAAAAGAAAGGTTAATTCCAGACCTACATTTTTTGAGTTTGCTTTCACGCGCAAGTTTTTGCTAAGACGCAGAGTTGACACGTAAGGTTACATTAAATTTAAAAAAAGATTGATTTGTTAAGGTTGTAGTAGCATTACCACATTGTTTTTGGGTACAAATATTTGCCTGCTCTACTTTAACAACGATTTGTCATCAATATTTTCTACTTTAAAATTCCATGCGAGTAAATAAAATACAAATGAGTAATTAACAATACAGTGCCTACAGCAAACATTGTATTTTAATAATTTATAATAGTGAAATATATCATTTGCTGGGAACATTGCAGCCGTCGCAAAAATAATAAATGTTTTTATAAAACAAAATGATATTTATTACAACTGTATCATTAATCACAGACATTTTATGACAGAACATAACAAAAATAGAAAAATAACCGTAGTTTATTATAATTTCGCATGTATATTGAATAAACTGTACGGTTTTTAGTTCAGTAATAAAATTATATGTAGGGTTAACTATTATTTTTTCCCCCGGAATATCGGCGTCTATGACAGTCATCGTCCGAAATGGCTTAGATCTGTTAGCTACCATACGGTCGTTTTTTTACAGCGCTGTCAATTATATAAACTATGAAAATGAACATTTTTATTAACAATGATATTTAAGTACCTGTAGGTAACAGTTAATTCGGTTAGCTGCAGTTTTTAGCATTCAGTCTTCGTTCTTCAATAGTACACTACCAAAAGTACATTTTCAATCATTACAGGGCCGTCAGAATTATCCACTAACCGAATATACAGGTGTGAAATAAAGTACTCATTTATTCCAAGAGAATTAGAGTTTCATATAAAGAAATACCTACTAATACCTAAAACATTTGTATGCTGTATAAAAACATTTGTACTCGACATAATTTTTTTAATTTAACTACTATAAAACGTTTGAAACTAAAAATTAGTCACTAAAACTGAACCATAACTTAGAATTTGGCATTGCTAATTGCATATTCTCCAAACATCAAAGAACACTGGGCAAAGCTTATATATTCCAAGAGACAAAAAAGGATTTTTACAGAACACTGTAAACATCTCGGAATTTTATGGTTTAAAACAGTATTAATTATTTTATGCAAACATCGTCGATTATTGTTAATATTGTTGCTATTATTAGTATTAACAGAATTTAATTCCCTAAAAACACAAGAAGTTTAAACATTTATCGGCGTGAAGTACACATTGCACTAGTGGCCTACAGATGGCGACTGTATCAGATTCTGTCAAAAACAAAATATCGCATACGGTGTTTATTTTGAAATAATTTTTCAGTACGTACTCTTCGCAAATTTAACTTTTCGTGTATTGTCTGTGTATTTACAAACATGTATTCAAATGCCAAGATGACGGATAAAGTGCTCAATTATGGGAAGTGTGAAATGCATATTATAGTGAGGAGCGTAATACCAAAGAAGTTTTCCGAGTACACAAAATATTATGCCGAATACTCTTGAACCACATTGAACAACTGTTGTAATGCCTTGGCGGTAACAGTGTTTTTATGTATTTGTGTACATTTACGTGTGTTTCTTTGTTAATCTTTGTGGTTTTTGTCGACAGAGGAAATCCACCTGGTCATGGTCGTCGGACCGAGTACCTCGCTTTAAAAGGACGTTTAAGGGTAGGAGAGGTCTCCAACAAGTACAAACATCTATGAAATGACAAATTTTCGTGTAAACAAGTAAAAAAACAGAAACAATGATTCAACATTTTTGAAATCTTTCCAAATATCTTCCCTGTCTTAACATATTGTGTTTCTCTTTATTTAAATCATTAAATCATCGTTTACATTTGGTAAATAAATTGTTTCCTTTAAAACGACTTAAATTGATAGATGTGACAAAGCGGAACCCTGCCTAATACCTAACCTCGTAGATGACAGAAGGCCAGTGTCGGCGATAAGTAGGAGCTTCATATAGTCTTGCAAAATATATATTTTTCACTTTATAAATAAATATGGAATTTTTTTGCTTGACGATTCCGTTAATTCTTATTTTTCTATATCCCCTCTTAAAATATTTGTACTTAGTCGTAGTTAACCCTGTATTATGGAAATTAACGGGCGCCACTGGATTCAACAAAGAGAACATTTTCAAACAAAATTGTTAAATGTCAGAAAATGAATACTGGGCTTTGAAAGAGTGTTTCGAGAGGAAACAATTGAAACCGAAGAGCTATTACAATTTCGCAAAAAAACCAATTCATTCATTTTATATTTCACACGAATCTGAACATAAAGAATAATTATTAGTCCTATCCTTTGCAGCTCTTCCGTTTAAACATGCCTTACAAATGCAAAGCAATTTTTTAGCAGCATTCTACTCTTAACATCGTATTTACAAATCTAATCCCCAAAGGCGAGCCATTTGTTATTCCTGGGCGGGGGTTGTGGTATATTCTCGATAATTGGTAGCTTTGTTTAAAACAGCTTTACGAATGCAATTATAAAATAAAGGCAAAGAGTAGTAAGCAACGAGTTTATCTTATAATTTGCCGTTACAAAGCAGCACGTCTTGTAATGATTCAGGTTGTGTGGCATAAATGTTTGTCTTTCAATGAATGGCCTCACAGAAGAAGTAAAACCTAGACAAATGTGGTGAACGTGCAGGTAATTCAGTAGGTTTCCCCTTTGAAGTGTTAACTAAAATAATAATTTTATTACGTCGAACAAACAAATATGTTAATCAAAAAAATATTCATATATCTGTTAGTGAAAGGAGAAATAATTGTTTACATTTTGAAGCAATCAGAGAACATTATTCTACTATTAACTTGGGCAACTGGAAGGTTTCGGCAATTGTCACAATTTCATTTAATTAATTCTAGCACAAATACCATTTGGTATCACATACAAAGTGTTCCAGCCTTGCTGCCGCAAAACTATCCTGCTCGCCAACAATTTTGCCACTGAATTGTGCAAAAAATTAACAAAATGTTGACTTTACCGCTAGCATATTGTTTACTAACGAATCTAATTTTTCCAGAGACACTATAATGAGCTTCCACAATAAACAAGTTTGGTCTGATGAAAACCCTAATGCCATAACGAAATCTCAATTTCAACATCAGTTTTCTTTGAATGCTGTTGAGCCTTATTTTTTACTACTTCTTGAAAACGTTTCACCTGAACTACTTTACGATGTTCCCTACGCGCTAAGACAAAGAATGTGGTGTATGCACGACGGGACTACTCCAGATTTTAGTTTGACTGCTCGTGAATTTTTAAATGTAATATTCGGTAATAACGTGATTGGAAGCACTCAAGAAGGTCAACCTTGGCCACCCAAATCACCCTATATGAACCCTATTGATTTTTTTGTTTGAGGGCATCTCAAGCTTACAACATTTACATTGAGGAACACTTATGTCAACAATTATAGCTGGCTGATGTGATAAGAACTACTCCTGGAATTTTTGCACGTGTCGGGTTGCAATTTCAAGAAGATCTGAAGCAAGTATTTTAGCTGAAGGTGGTCATTTGCAATATCTGTTATAATAAATAGTAATAGTAAAGTAATTCCATGGCTAATTAATTATTTTGTTATTACTTTAAGTTATTGTCAGTAGTATCATAAAAATGCACTTGATCAAATAAGTCAATTCTGTTGTTAATCTGTTTGGAATACAAAAAACGAAGATAATACAGTGGCGTATATTATAACCCTGCACACCGAATTTGGTTAAATTAACTCAAGCGTTTTAGAAATTAAAAATTAACACGGAATACTTCTCTGGAATTTTGACCTTTACTTAAGGATATATAGTATATATAATTGTATATCATCGGCATAAAAGTGATAATTGCAATGTTTTATACAGTCTATAAAGCTAATATAAATAGCATACTTCAATGGCCCCAAAATAGATCTTTGGGAAACACCTGATGACATTATAGTTAAGTCCAATATTTTTATATTCAAAACCACCCTCTGTTCTCTAGCAGTTAAATAATTTTTTAAGAATAACATCATGTTCAGTAAGACTTATGAAATACATTATGGCAACAAGGATATCGTGATAGTAGTGAAGATGCGAAAAATTAATCATTTATCAAACGTTAAATATACGAATCAAGTTTTGATATTTTTGACGCACTACCCCCCTTGTGTTACCCACCCCTGGACAAAATGTATTAATTTCTTTTCTGATTTTCAGAAAGACCATAGAAAGTTATGGGATTGTGCCAAATTTCGTTGATTTATTTCTACGCGTTTGGGAAATATTAATTAAAATCAGGAATTAATCTTTCACATCCTGTATGTCGAAATTGAAGCATTTTTACATGTTATTTTATTTTGAGGTTCAGAAAGCGCAGTTAAATTTGTGATACTACTGTTAGAATCACCTTGTATAAATCATCTCAATGGATTCGAGGCCGGCGTACACAGATGTAAGTGCAACTGCTGCCAAATCTGGCTCATCAATAAATCAACCGGAAACCTGTTACCATCAAGGCAAAAAGAAGCGTTTATGATGAATAATTAACGTCGGGGAAGATTACTCGGCAAGAATGAGAAATTAGAGGATAATAAATCTTTTTGTTATATGTAGGGTGGACAGCTGGGTAAATGAAAAAAGTTCCAATTTAAATTACCTTATAACTTTTTATAAGATGAATTGAAGTGTTTGTTGATATAGGAAACAATGAAACTAATGTTTTTACTATTATTCCTGAGATAAAAAATGGCACTCTTAGTCCAGTTTCAGTTTGGGCATAAATTTAAATGTATTCTATAAACTTTCGCTTGATGTTGTGGCCACTCATTTCCATCAAGGAGTAACCAGTAGCCACTAGATGTAGACACTTGCTACGTACTATATCTTGTGTACTAAAGCTATACATGTTTCTAGATATTCGCGCTTTAATGGATCGATCAATGCTAATGTATCTAATTCTAGAACTAATTTAAGTAGGCTTTGTCTTGTGAAGGAGATGGTAATGATAGCAAGAAAACAGTAAACTTTTTACTGGACCTTCACAATATGCCATTACAAATTAAACAGGTATTTTGAAATGGGATACAGAATATGACGAGACAAAGGTCGGATGATTAAAGTGAAAACTTTTTGACAGTTCTAACAACATTTAAATTTCCTCAATAAGGTCATAACTAGTACGCGTGGTAACAGATCTTCTGTAGTAGAACATAATAACCAATCTAATGTTTAATTTTTAAATTTTAAAAACCACTCCTTTGCCGGCTGCATTTTTAATTTAATAAATAAATAGTTGTTTTGTTGTGTTGCGACTTGATTTTCTGTCAATTTTTTTTTACCGAATATCCCTGTGACATTGGCAAATGCCTCATAATCTTATGTCAAGTTTTTCAAGCATGTTGATCCGCCTTCGGCGTCGGACTGTTACTAAGCAACTTGCTTTCGATTGCCATAAAATGATCAATGTCTTAGGGATATTATAGCTGAAAATATCCCGAAACCGGAGCGGTTTATCGATGTGACATTATTATTTATTCAAAATTGAAATTGGGCTTTGAATAAATACACAATCGTCTAATTCTAATATATTTTATCCACGACCTCTATAATAAAAAGGTTTATTACGTCTGTTTTCCATGGATTAAAGGCTTTTTAACACACTAGTGGATTAGAATTCATAATACCACGAAACGTTTCCGAAATTGTGTTGATGCCTACATGTTGTGTAGTACATTTTCCAAACACATATCGCAAGAAAAATCTCCTACCGGCATTTTTAAGTCGCATATTAATGTATTTTCGACACATTCCAACAGCATTGACTGAAAAAGCTTCTTCCTTGTTGGTGAAACTTCTTGAAATACTTGTTTTCGTATCCGGAATAAGTACGTACTGGTCACTGCCTTTGTCTTAGACATGGATGATATCGAAAAGGTTACTTCATTACATCGACGAGCACCTGTGACTCCCATGATCGTTGCAACTTATAAACAGTTCTAAATAAAACGCTAAATGTATAAATTGAAATATTAAAATCGTGTATTTTCTACCTTGGCTTGTAAATATCCGGTGCTTTTTTCAAAAGTTCCTTGATTCAATTTTTCTTCAGTATATTTGCCTTCTTTGATTTATAATTTCTTGATTCTACTATCAAATATGAAATAAGTTTACCATAGTTCGAAATATCAATACCTTTGTGCACTCACAACATTGATTTTACCATGGAATATTTTGTCCACATCGAAGAGGCCTTTTCTGTAATTGCTTTTTCCCCGATACCCTTTTTTTCGCCAGTTATCGAATTCAACCAATTCCTTCTGGTACACACTTTTGCTCTTCGCTGGTAACAGACGTAATATTGCTTCTTGGGCTTTTTGCTGGATTTCAGCCGGAATGAAGAAATTCTCATCATTCTCACTCATTTTTTGTGTCTATTTTGCACATTTTTCACTCTTGTTGACAAATAAACAGACGCATGTCATAGAAACCATTCCAAGACTCTCTAGAATTCAGCTGACAATCAAAATTCTTTATTAAAATAAATTTGTCAAATATGACGTTTTTCAAAACCATAAATTTTCACCTGCTAATTGACCGGTTTCGCCGTGGTCGTGCATAAAACATTGAAATACATTCGAGAAATTATCCAGCCTTTTAACCCTCTCGAAAATGTGTTTATGTTTTCTCGTGGATTAAAGGCTCATTAATTCCCTTATAAAGAAACCAATGATTTTTAAAAAATTGTTTAAGTCAAACGTATTGGCTAACTTGGTAATATGTTATTCTAGCACAGATTCTAAATGTAACAATATTACCATAATATATTTGATAATATTATATGAAAAGTTAATAATTATCTGTATATTTTACATTGTTTTCTGAAATGTTATGAATTTGTGAAGGAATTGCAGATATGGAAATGGCATGCATACCGGAAGTGACGAAGCTGGACCACTCACCAAGTAGGAGTGCCTCCCGGAGGTCCTTGATGGGCAGACTTTGCGTCTGAACGACACTCTCCCTGTCGCTGCGATAGAGGATGGGCGCTATGGACGCCACGCACTTGACCCTCATCGAACCCCCCCGGAAGTGGTGGTTGCTCAGCTTGAACCTCAGCCCCAGAGTCGATGACACCAGGCCCTTGGTGTGGTGGTACGGAGGGTACTCGATCAGAGCTTCCGGCTTCTGGATCTGGAATTAGATACTAAAATTATACACAGAAATTCTGCAGTTTTGGTGATTTGTCAGTATTTTCTGGATCAATTGGTCTAATAATAATCTAAGCCACGAAAAGGACGTTGTTACCTGTTGTTCGTTGATGTACCAGTGAAGAATCGATGCAGGATGGCTCTTGCCCGAGGTGCAGTTCAGATTGATCTCGTCGCCGATCTGGTACTGCATCTCCACTCCGCTGATCACAGGATCCTCCTGGGGGAGATCTGGAACAAGAGGAACACACGTTGTTCAAAGCCTCTAACAACTTAGTTGAAAGACTAGACATTTGAGGCTCTGCAAATAAAACTGAAGGAACAATATGTGTAGGTACTGGTTTTAGCAGAAATTTAGAAGTAATTATACAGGGTGTTCCGCAGAACAACCGACACAGAGCTGGTGCATGTGGTGCCCTAAAATTAGATCAAACTTTTTCCCATTGATCAAATTTTAAGAAACTCTAAGGTTTTCAAAAAAGAAATTTTTAATTAAAACTTTAATAGTGTTTTATTAGAAGAAATCAAAGTTAATAGTAGGCTTTATTGTTAAAATTTGACAGTTAGTAAAACTATTTTATTTCTGCTACTATTTGTTGTTGAAAATGGCTGGAATATTTATATTCAGCGAATAAGTTGACATGTTACTTGTGTTAGGTTTCTGTGAAGGAAACTGTAGAAGAAATGTGGAAGAATACCGTAGATTCCCAAATCGAGTGATTTCCCATAGAGAAACATTTTCTAATGTTGAAAGAGGGGCTCGACAGACAGGAAAGATTTTCAATAATATCCGAGAAAGCCCTAGTATAATAAGGGTACAAGACGAAGAAAACAATTTGCAAACAGTTGAAGATGAACCGCAAATAAGTACTAAATGTTTATCTCTAGAAACTGCATTTTCAAAAATTTTTCTGTACACCGAATTCTTAACTAACTACATTCATATCACATTAAAAAAGTGTAAGACCTTTTGCGAGTTTATTTTGCATCATACCATGAATTTTCACAAGAAAATTCTTTTCACTGATAAGGCTTGTTTCACTCATAGACGAATTACAAAAGTTTACAACTTTCATGAACATTCCAATGTAAATCTCTATGCAATATCTCCTAGACAATTTCAACGCAAGTTTATGTAGGTATTACTGATCGTTATTTGATTGGACTAGGTATTTTTCGCTTAAATGGCGAGTTATTTAGAATTTCTGCAAAAATACTTCTGATTTAATCGAAGATTTACCGTTCGACTAGAGTTTTCGTTTATGCAGGATGAACTGAATTTTAAGTTTTCAAATAAATGGTTATAACGGGAAAATGATTATCCTCAGAATTGGCCACCACTATCACCAGACCTCAACAAATGTAATTATTTGGAGATTTTATTTATCAACTGAATTTCGGGAAGATTTGTGGAATCGTATTACAATGTAACAATAAGAAACGATCATTTATTAGACAGAATAAATTTAAATTTTCGGCAAATAGTGAATTTACGTTTCAGATAAAATGGTGCCCATTTTGAACAATTTCTTTAGTCGTAATTTCCTTTTATTTTATAGTTTTATTACTCTCAAATTTTAAAGACAAAGCCTACTACTTGTTTCAATTAATGCATTTTTTTAAACTTATAATGCTAGTAAAAACGTGTTTTAAATTAAATTCTGCGCGGGATATTATCATCCTTTTTAAATTTGATCAATAGAAAAAATAGAGTGGCAAATTTATACACCAGAACAGCAACTAGGATTTTGATTTCTTGCTTTAAATACAGCCATCTAGCGACAATGTCATAAATCACCTAGGGATCTCACCTTGGTCCATTATTGTTTTCTCTCTTTTTAAGTGATATTGGGAGGCGTTTTCGATAATCCAAAGTAATTTTATATGTGCAGGTGATATAAAGATTTATAAAGTAGTCAGTACTACCCGTATAATCGACTTTTGAATTACAGGAAGATCTGAATTGGTTTACAGTTTTGTGTGATACTAACAAATTATTTTTGAATATTAAGAAATCATCATCATATTTTAATTTCTCGTTTGTAATGCTCCTCTTATAGTCATTTATACCTTAATGAATCGAAAATAAATTTTGTTAACGAAATCAAGGACTTGGACGTTACTCTTCACCAAAAACTTATTTTTGATAGGCATATAGAAGTCACTGTTCAAAAATCTTTAAGAGCTCTTGGCTTTATATTTAGAAACAAAAGATTTTCAGCACTATACTTCCTTGATTACAATGTATACAAAAATGGTTAGGCATATTTTAGAATATAGCCCCACCGTGTGGAATCCTCTGGAATTCCTGTGAAATTCGTGCATAAAAAATTCATTAACTATGTCAATTATAAATATAACAGGAATATACATTATTTTACGTATTAAAATAATTTGGAGGATATTTTTTGTTTTAAAAGTTTTTAATATTTTTGTGGATTGAATAAATTGCACGAATTTCCTTTGCTTGAATTGCTGTTCGTATCATACTAGGTATAGAGAATATTTTTATCATAATGATGTTTATCCAAATTATTTGTTAAATTCACCTTTAATTAGGTGTATATGTTCTTATAATGTATTGGAAACCGATGCCGACTTTTTTCATTCAAATTGCTCTTCCTTCAAAAAGAGTTTGAAAGGACATCTTCTTTTACATTTAGTTGCACTTCTTTATTACATTTCTTAATTTTTTTATTTAATATATTTTTGTAATTTTTATTGTGTTTTTTATTGTTTCTAAATTGTTTTATTTTTCTTTTTGTACCCGCATTTTTACCCTGTCTTAGTTTATATATTCTTCCTTTTGTTAATTATGTTACCCTGTTATTGGATAACTCTATTTATCTGTTTGATGGCCTTTTTGTATAAATAAATAACAATAGAAAATTTCAACAGGCTGACAGTTACATTATTATTTTTATACTCGTTTTTATACCTATGACTGGATAAAAACTTTTATTTCTACATGAACCGTTGCAGTTCTCTAATAAAAAGGGAATTATTGATTGCTCTTCACAAATAAAGTTATTGTTAACTACCGAATTCTCGTACTTTCGCGCTTGAGCGAAGCAATGGAAGATTCCAGAACTCGAAAATTACAACTTTTAAACTTGCCCTCACCCCTTCCGCCCAACAATGGGCCCGTGCCCTGCATTATTAGCTGCATCGCTTCCCACCCAACTTTTCACGAAATCGGTAAATCCATTACGACTCGGCGCGCGTCCCGCTTTTTGATAAATGAAGTATAAGCCTTCTCGGTGGTGCCGAGCATTCAGGCGTGGATACCTATTAGGCCTGTTCCAATAATAAATTGGGGCATTTTCCGAATGTATTTCTTTCTCTGGCAGGTACGTGCCCCGAATGCTGGGCCTCCCGCCGTCCTGCTGCAGCAGGAATCGCTTATTGATTAATAAAGTTATATTTCCAACAAGGTGACTGTCGCAAAGGGTAGTCCACTGCGGTATAAGTGCATTGTTAGGGTTTCCTCAGTGTTTTCTGTGCTCAAATTACTGCTCATATGGAATCCTTTCAATTATTCAACCAACAACAATTCGAGTTTCAAAACAGTTTATCAATTGAATCGCTAGTTTCAAAAACGACATAAGTCACTTTTTTACGAAATTCACTTTTTACCACGAAACGAATCTTCATTAGAAGGCACACGTTCCGAATAAATATGACACAAGTCCCATTTACCCTTACATAAATAATGCAAAGTCACATCCTATGTTCGTGGTAAAAACAACATTAGTCGTTGACTTATGTTGTTCTTGCTCCGAACGTTTTTATATACGAGTAGGTATGGTATGGATAGTCGGTCGATCGTACTCCATTTTTGCGATTTGCTAAGTTATTCAAAACTCTTATTTATGTTCCACTTAGTAACTAAGTATTTTTTTTCGTTGCAAAAACCAATGCTTTCAAGCGTTTTCGGTAGACGACTTTAACTTCTGCATAAAGAAAATAAACGAGCAGGAACGACCAGGACTTTGGTATCACTAAAAGGAAAATAAACATGATCGCGTGTTTATTCCAGATCAGTACTATACCATTATGACTAATACTAGTACAAATTTTAAAGTATTTGTCATTAAGACATATCAGATTTATAACTTCAGTAAATGGTGGCCTCTTGATTATAAAAGAAACTGCTTATCCGATGGTAAGATAGTACCCAAAGAACAAAAACAGTCATTTACACCATCCTCATTCATGTCCTTTGAATACAATCACAATAAAAAAAGGAGTTGTTATAGCACATGATTTTATTGATGGTTTAAACTATCACACGTTTAGTTCACTAAGAAATACAGCAAATCATGCCATTGCATTTCCACCGACACAACAGGCGTATCCAAATAATTGTGTTCCAATAAACCCCAAAAAAATAGAAAATATTCGACGTTCAGCCCCACATTCTTGATGAGTATAAGCCATTTTATCAAGAAATCTTGCGATGGCCAACAACATACACTGTAGAAGAAGGAGATACAGAAGATGATCATGAATATGATTACGTTCCATAGTGTAAAAACACTTGTAATAACGTTAATAAAAGTTTTTTTACTGTCCATTGAGTGTGTTTAATTTGGAGTACTTGATATGTAAGAAAATATTACAGACTACTTTTATTCTTTGCATAAACTGCGTAAGTCAAGATATCAAAAATATTTTTTTCTCAAGAACACTGTTTGGTAAAAACTATTGTGTGTATTTTTTATGTTATAAGCATATTCTCACATCAATTTAAAATTGTTTGGTTACTTAATTGATTAAATTTATGTAATTATCCAGTTTTTTGTTTCTCCTGTAAAATTGCATTTTAGTGACTTATGTTGTTTTTGAAACGAGTGTTTCAATTGAATTAGCAACTGATTGTTTGGCATATGTAGCGGCTTTGTAGCAGTTCTTGGATTTGATTAAAGCTTTCGATTGTGTTTCGCATGAGATCTTATTAAATTGTCTTACTATGGGTTTTCTATGGATATTATATATCTAGTATCTTCTTATTTAATTGATAGATATCAGTATGTACACACACTATCAAAAGTCTTAGACCCCCTGTATATAAAATGATTCGGTTAAACTTAGAGGTTTTTCTTAATGTGGTAAAAAAGTACATGTACCTAGAGAACAAAAAATACAATAAATAACTGCAGACCATGAACCTTTACTTTATTATCAATGTTTTTATAAATCTGGTCAGTTTGGCAGGATGTGAAATTTCTGCGTTTACCCGAGCAAGAATGACTGTTTTACATGATACAGGACATTACAATAATCAGATATCGAACATGTTGGGTATTCCTAGATCATCTGTTGTACGAATAGTACACAGATTTGCAGAATTTGATACAGTGGAAAACAAATCACGTAGTGGACGTACTCGAGTATCTAATGGAAGAGAGGATCGGTATTTGGTGCAATATGCCCGTAGACACCGCACATCTTCAGCATCAGCTCTCAGGAGTACGTTGCGCCGTGTTATATCGACACCTACTATTCGAAGACGACTCCACAATGCAAATTTACGTGCTAGAAGGCCATTACGGGTCTCCACTCTACTGCCAAGGCATCGTACTGCTCGTCTTCAGTGGGCCTGAGAGCATAGGAATTGGCTTTTACGCCAGTGGCGGTGGGTTTTATTTATAGACGAAACCAGAATTAGGCTGGTTACTGATGACAATTGACAAAGAGCCTGAAGAGAACCAAGTCGTCAACAGCAACTTCATTTTCCCCATGAACTGCTCCGTATGAAGGGGATACCGTAATGTTTTGGGATGGAATAACCGCCGCACCCCATACTACAGAATATGACCAGTCAAATTTACAACGAACAAGTTATTATGCTCATTTTCTACCCCCTACATAATGAATTAGGTGAAAATTTTGTGTTTATGGATGAAAACGCACGACCACATCGCGCAAGAAAAGTTCAAGAAATACTCGAAGCAGGATATATCAATAGATTAGATTGGTCAGCCAACTCTGCTGACATGAACCATATTGAAAACATGTAGGATTTCGTTGCTAAAGCCATTCATAATCATATTCCTCCACCTCAGAATGCAGATGAGTTAGTCGTTGCAACAGAACAGGAATGGAACAATATTCCGCAAGAGATCATTAACCGCTTGATTATATCAATGCATAGATGTGTCAATATGCTATTGGAACGTTGTGGAGGTCATACCGACTATTAGTCAAGTAAATATACTTGCTTGCTTTATTACTTCTATTTGATTTCATAAATTGTATAAAATGTCACACATTTGATGATTTTTAATTTTCTAGGTACTAAGTTTGTCGAACACAAAAAAAAGATTCAGAAAACAATATACTTTTATAAATGTATTTGGGTTTTCAGACAAAAAGATTTCTTTAACAAGAATGAGGGGGAGTCTAAGACTTTTGACGTTGTGTGTAGTTTATTGTGGTATAAAATCAAGTACTCTAGAAATCAAACATGGGGTTCCATAAGGTTCAGTCTTAGGTCCATTACTTTTCTTAATTTATATAAACGACTTACCTACCACATTTGATAACAGTCTATGTATACTATTCGCTGATGATACCAGTGTAATCACAGCAAATTTGGATTTATCTGTGTTGCCCAACTATACATATCTGACACATGCACTCGCGAACGACCGGTTCCTCAGCAATCGATTGACCATAAATGTGACAAAGACAGAAACTATGATCTATAGTTTTTGCAGCCTTAATGGCATAGATAATCCGGAAAATGTTAAGTTCCTGGGAGTTTATTTGAATCAACTATCATGTTGAATATGTATGTAAGAAAATATCCAAACACCTGTTCTACTCTCTACTCTGCTACTCCGCGGCTTGGTTCACAAAGTATCACTACCTACATTAAAAACTTCATATCACAGCCTCATTCATTCTACCATATCTTATACCATCTTGATATGGGGGCATGCACTATCCAGTGCACAAGATTTTTCCCTGCAGCGAAAGGTCAGGTCGATTTCAGAAATTCTGTTATTGATTTACACATTCTTACACTCCCATCTATTTATATTTTCTAATGCCTTCTCTATGTTAAAAATAATCAGCACCACTTTCATAGTAGAGATCAGTGTCATTCTTATGGTACTAGAAAGAAAAATGACCTTTATGATAGATTTTTTATACTTCAAAGAACGAGAAAGGGAACGGACTTTCTGGGTTTACGGTTTTTCAATGCATTGCCTCCATATGTGAGGGAGCTTAACACTAAAAGAACACACTATTAAAGAAAACGTTTTATTCTTTTGATGAGTTGTTAACCTGTGATTTTAATGATTTTATGGGATTTTTGTTATTTATTTGTACACATGTATTCTATTTTATTCCTTGAGAGCGTTTAGGCCGAACAAGCAGTAGCAGACAATTTATGTCTCACCTGCATTCAGTTTATATGTGAACGACATATAAGGAACAATCAGTTCAATTGTCGGTCATGCTACCTATGACATAGTGATGAGGGCTGATGCTCAAAACCGGTCTATGTCTGGTGGTGTGGCCGACAAGAGTTCTTGGCTGTTTACACAGATACTGCAGCAGTAATTCAATGCCGGTCGGGGTATTAGTCCGCGGAGTAGTTGTTTCCTGCAGTATCATTTATAGTTATGAATTGTTCACTTATTCTGCCCAGTTTGTCCAAACAACTTCTGAAGAGTTCCGAAACGTTTAAATTCTTAAACATAATACAAAACTAATTCAACTATTAATTCTACTTTTTCGTTCCAACGAAAGGTTTCGTATGTTTCAATCTTAAGTCTGTTCAGCCTCTCCTATTGGTTCTATTGCGTTGAAAACATTTTATTAAACATTTTCCTTCTATTCTAAAACTCTTAAACGCAAAGTTTAGAGAACTACTTTCAACCACATACAAACTTATGCAGGAGGCAGTTGTGAAGTTTCTGAGTAAAAAGAACCCGCGAAGTTCCTAATTAGAGAAATACATTTTGTTGCATTTTCTTTGCAGCGCAAAAAGACCATCAAATCGACTTTGAAATTGCCTCGTCACGGCCTGCTCGGACCGTAAAAAACGTCGCCGACTTCTTAATGTTAGTCGACAATTCCGTTGCTCTGAATTTATCGGGGCTTGCTGCAGCTCGCTTGTTCGTTGCAAGAGGGTATAATTCAAAACTTGGGCGAACTTGTCGTCGAAAGTTATCGTGATAAGTTGTAGCCCTACTTCATCATACAAAGTGACCTGCAACCACAGTCTGTGTCATACTGGAAATCGTTCCCTGATGATATATTTGGAAATATAAAATTTATAGGTATACAGAGTGAACCTCAACAAATATACAAATATTTTAACTGCAGGTGTAGTTCGTCATATAGATAAGTCTAGTGAAAGTCATTTTTAAAACTTTCAAATATTAATTTTTTTTTAAATTACTCTCATTTTGAGGACCGCTGACCAAATAGACCACTGAAGTAACCTAATAAAATAAACCATATGATTTATTGAAGGCGAGGTTGCCATATCGTCTATAAGATAAATAATTGTTGAACGTAAATTCAATTTTTGCGGTTGTTTCTAATTTAAAAACAATTGTTTTTAACAATAAGTAAAGTAAAACTATCATAAATGATTACAATGCCCATAAATTTTCGCTAGTTCGACACTATCAATTAAAGTGTTTTGGAAAGTTATTTTGTTCAATGATTCCAAAAATTATCCATAAACGTGCATAAAAGCTCACCTACTTACTGACCAACTATTTAAACAGTTATCCACCTTTCAGAAGTTAATACCATCGCATACTGTTAGAAAGATTGGCACAAATTATACCTTAAAATTATTTTATGAAAAATAACAAAAAAAAACTATGATTTTCAAATAACACCTTAAAGTTAATTTTCGCCACACTTCGTAGTGTCATAGTGGATGAAACAGATTTTAAAAATAAACACAAAACATGGAATAACAAAATAACTAGCTTTATGTATGCGTTCAATATTAAGGGAAGACAAAGTAAAATATTTAAAAACATTGTCATTTGCATGCAAAAAACAAACTAGTGCCGTAGGCAGCCACTTTCTAGGATTGATAGTCGAAGTCGACAAAGAGGTTAAGTTGATACCGGTATGTTCCAGCGCAAAGGAATAAGCTGTGGCAAGTTACCAGTGGAAACAAAACATGTAATATTTGTGGAAAAAAAAAATCATATTTGTCAATTAGTGATAATCAGTGATAGTGATAACGATAACGTATTGTGACAAATCAACACTCCAAGTGTAGTAAAAATGGATAATGAACAAATTCTGAATAACTATGTGAGTACAGATCTGGTTTATATTCTCAATTTATTGGTGAGGTATAGGAATGGCAAGGGGGAGGAGATGACCATTAATATTTTCATAAATAAACATATTTTAATCATTCTTTGACATGTCTAAAAAGTCTAGTTAACTGTTGGAGCCTATTCGAAGATATTAGTGTAACACTGGCATCGCTGTGGAATTCACTTCCACCATGACTCCCGGATCAGCGGTCCTGAACAAGCTTTTTATTGAAAAATCACGAAATTAATTTAAAATTTTACTCTTTTATTCCTGATTTTTTGTAAAAAAAAAACTATTAATTGTGTGTTCTACACAGTGAACTTTACTGCTGGTTAAAATATCTGTACCTATTTAGGGTTCACCCTGTGAACTATGACTATACCAGACGGCCGAAAATCTAGAGAGTGAGTAATCGCTAGCTTGTAGACAAACGCGACGACGGGTGAAACGTGCGAGGAGCAACATTTCATAGGCGTACAAAATTTGAAGATGATCAGATATTTTATCATTAATAAAACATTCTTCACATTTAAGACAATGCTTATAATTTTCTAAAGGCAAACTTCCCTTTACTGTATGATCTCATTCTCCAAACAGACTGGACCTTTCTTGTGAGTATCGACGATGTCGAGAGTACATGTTCTATGTTTTACGATAAATTGTATAGTTTATTAGATGTAGCTGTTCCCAAGTACTCGTCGGTATCTCACTCTCGCCGTCATCAGTATCCGCCTTGGTTCACGGGAGAGATTATTAAATCTATTCGTGCTAAAGCCTCTGCCCTAAGAAAGTATAAAAAATTTAGAACAACTGTTTATTGTGATTTGTTTAAACATCATCGTTCCAATTGTAAACGGCTTATAAATGAGGCCTACAAATCCTTCATCAAGGATACTGAAAAATCTTTAGCCACTGATCCAAGAAAATTTTGGAATTTTATACAAAAGAAAAAATGTTCATCGCGTATCCCATCTGTCATGATTTATGAAAATAAGGAACTCACTAACCCCTCTGATATAGTTAATGCTTTTGGAGAATTTTTTAACAGTGTTTTTATACGGTCGCAACCATTTAGTTCATCTAGATTTTCAGAAAATGAACTTTTGGGTACACCTTTTATAGTACCATCGGTCAAGCTAGAAGATGTTCTGTGTTCCCTTAAAAATTCGAAAGACACTTTCACCATGGGCGTAGATGGAATACCAAGCTTTATTTTGAGAGACTGCGCGCACGCATTTGCTGAGCCTTTATGTTTTCTATTTAACTCTATTTTGAAGCATTGTACTTTCCCTTCACTTTGGAAAAAGGCTTATGTGTGTCCAATTTTTAAAAAAGGTAATCAGAATGAGGTAGAGAACTATAGAGCTATTTCGTTGTTGTGTAATTTCTCTAAAGTTTTTGAATCTGCTTTATATAGGGAAATTTACTACTTTACTAAGCAGTTGATATCTATACATCAACATGGTTTTATGCAGAAAAGATCAACAATTTCTAATCTTACAGTTTTTTCCCAACACATTTCTGAAGTATTAGATGGTGGTGGCCAGATTGATGTAATATTTACCGACTTTAAAAAAGCTTTTGATCAGATAGATCATTATATTTTATTAGCGAAATTGCATCAGTTTGGTTTTTTCGACTCATTAATTAAACTTTTAGAGTCTTATTTAGCTAATAGACAGTTTGAGGTTAGATATCAAAACTTCACTTCTCGTTCTTTTGTTCCATCATTTGGTGTGCCGCAGGGCTCTAATTTGGGTCCACTTTTGTTTTTACTATTCATTAATGACCTTCCTGATGTTGTTTCCTGTGAAAAATTATTATTCGCTGATGACTTTAAGCTTTATTCTAAAATTAATTCGGTTTCAGATTGCGAACATCTTCAGTTCTGTATAGATCGCTTGGTTGTATGGTGTGAATTAAATCATCTGTCACTTAATATTTCCAAGTGCAAATCTATGTCTTTCACTCGCAAGATTAATTTTGTTGCATATGAATATTCTATTGACGGCTACATCATTAGTCGTGTTGAGCTATATAAAGATTTAGGGATTACCTTTGACATTAAATTTACTTTTATCGAACATATTAATAATATTGTATCTAGTGCTTTCCGGACTTATGGTTTTATATACCGCAATTGTAGAGATTTTACAAATGTGGTCACGTTGAAAACTTTATATTGTTCCCTGATCAGGTCTAAACTCGAATACGGTTCCATAATATGGTACCCGATTTATAATACGCATCAGCACCGGCTGGAATCAGTTCAAAGAAGATTTTTAAAACTTCTTGCATATCGACAAGATGGCGTTTATCCACTTCAGGGTTGTAATCACACTAACCTATTGAATCGTTTCGGATTAGAGTCGTTGGATTTACGTCGTAACGTATCTCTTATTCGTTTTCTGTATAATCTTTTAAACAACAGAGTTGATTGCCTCATACTATTGAGTAATGTTTACTTTCGTATATCACGTGAGTACACGAGGCAACAAAGTTTGTTTTACTATGATTCCCCTAGAACTAATATACTAGGAAAATCTCCTATTTACTTAATGTGTAATTTGTATAATAAAATTGCTAAGGATTGTGATATTTTTAATGGCAGTTTAAAGTCTCTGTGTTATTGTGTTTCTCACTTAGCGTAACTTATACATTTTTTGTGTGTTATATGATTTTGTCTCTTTATTAGTGTATATTATATGTATTTATTTTAATTTCTTATTACCACTTAGTTATGTTTATTACTTATTCCTGTAATTGGGTGTTCCTGTTGGAATAATAAAGATTATTATTATTATTATTACAATATATACAAAAACGAATGTAAAGCATAAATTAAGATGGTCGCCATTGGAGTAAGTTGGTCACGTGATTTTTTTCACGCGCCAGGGCCTGTCTTTTTTGTTGGCTGTGCATTCACAAATAGTGATGTAGAACACACAAACTATTCGCATGAATTATAGCAACTTACATGACGCCATCGAAAAACTACAAAACAGTGCGTTGTCATTCGTGGACTCAGTGCAAACAGTGGACGAAGTAAATTGCTTACTGAACACTAGAAATGAGCTCATTAGGGAAAAGTTTGCGAGTGTGTTAAAGAAAAACGCCGGTTTTACTCGATTAAAACAAATTTGTGATAATACTATTAGTGAATATTCATAATCCATTATGTGAGTTCAAAGACTGTTTTAGGGCGTTCTCAAAATATAACTACATTTTTTCGCCCCAACGAACAATGAAAACTTACCTGATGCTGCAAAGTTAATATACAGTTCCCAGTTTGTGATAACATTGACAACCAACCTATTACATCGAGATAAACAGAAGGGTGAGATTTAAATACATTGTTATAAATTGTACTAATTTATTGCTTATTTTCTACGTAATTTATTTTATTACGTTTAACATGATGTGTCCCGCGGCTGTTTAGAATAGCCTTAGTATTTATGGTACTTCTTATGGCGTTTTTTAATTCCCTTATACCCATGGCATAGAGATATTTACATGATATGGAGCGGAGTCAAAATTGACAGGGGAGATTGGTGCAATATTTGTGTAATTTACTCATTTGCATGGGAAATAACTAGTTGGGCAGACGGGTATTTTTACCGTATAAGATATTTTACTATTTAGCTGACAAAGTTCTGTTGTAAAGAGTAACCGCAAAAAAAACATTTTTTCGCCCGTTTTTGCGTAGTATGTAGCAAGAACGGGGAAGGTCGTCCAGAGGTCTCCGTGGGCTTAAATTGATCGTCATGAAAAATCTAGGTGAGCATAATTCGATTTTTCCAATATTTGTCCGTCTTACCCCTACTTAAGGGGTGGAAAATGGTCGATCAATTCTTGGTAAAAATTGGCGGGAATGTGAATGGCAAGGAAGAGATCAGGGATAAATGCTCAAGGTGAAAAATACCCTCCGCGTGGGGGTAAAACCACCCCTATTGCCGAAAACCGGCGGCAAATGATGTTGGCCTCATAAATTGCCTTTTTTGTGCCACTCTTCCTTATAACTCCAAATGATATGAAATACATGCCCCCATAATTCGTTCTTCTGTTGGATTCTCAGTTACCCCTACTGAAGGGGTGGAAACCACCCCTAAAACAAGAAAACAGAAAAAATGGTCACCAAAATTTGGGTAAAACCACCCCTATTGCCGATAGCAGACGGGGAATGATAGCTACTGCATGAAGTACTTTGTTTCCCCCACTACCCGACAAATGATACGAAAGACGGGCTCCATAACTCGATCTTTTGCGAAATTCTGACCAGTTTTCCCCTACTTTAAGGGTGGCTTAAGTAGGGGTAAGTCGGGAAAATATTGGAAAAATCGAATTATGCTCACCTAGATTTTACATGACGATCAATTTAAGCCCACGGAGACCTCTGTACAACCTTCCCCGTTTTTGCTACACACCACGCAAAAAACGGGCGGATTTTGCGGTCACTTTTTATAAAATATTTCAATAATAGCTGACAATAAAATAATGGTACTTGCCCCTACAATAAAACAAATATGTATTTCGGAAGCAATAATAATAATAAAACACAATTGTATAACCTGAAAATTATAAAACTGTTCTGTTGGTTGGGATGTACACAATGTTATCACAATGTTTCACGACAACACATTCTTTTATTTATTTATTTGCTTTAATTTTACCCTTGGAAAATACTACGTCGTTTCCATTCATCGTCGCGAGGCATGCGATGCGATACGTGCCATGTAAAAACAATCTTAAACGCTTTCGCTACCGAACATCCGAAAATAATCCACTAGCAAATCACTCGATTATCAAGCGGGCCGTCCCAACAAATTGAATGTCGGCCAAAAATTGCTCCAATAAATCCGCTTAATATTGTCCCCTAGTATACGGGACCTCCCTATCCGCCGAACGTAATAAAACAGTCTGGTTATTATTATGGTCACTTGATAAGTGCGATAAGTGTGACAGGCACGCGACGGTTTAGTATACACGGGGTTGTGCTTCGTTTTTTTACACCAATGCCGCAGGAGGGTTAAGGTGCCTATATTTGTGCGTTAGACCGCATACAGACTTCAATTTTTACCTACAGTTCAAGAAACACGTCTTGTTTTATCGTACGTTCTTTAATTTTTTATTGAAACATGATGATTCAGAACTTACCTAAAAAAATTTGGCATCTAGCGTCATGAAAAATGGAGTCAGCATCGTAAAAAAAATTGTTGTCAAATCCTTACAGTTTTCGAGTAAATAATTATTGAAGTTGTAGTATTTTCAGCCTTTACATCGCTGGGCTACTATAGTCTCTGACCAGGCGATTTCTTATATTGAAATCCGTCTACTTTTTGTAGATACTACATTTTTGTATGAGTCTTTACATTAGTTTTTCAATTGTCAAAAATGGTCTTAACAGAACAAAAAGCAGTTAAATTTGCTGTATAAAATAGGTGTTATAAAATGTTATTTATTTCTTTCCTTGCGAAATTCTTTCCATTTCTTTGTCTGGTCGTCAATTGCATGCTTTGCCGCCTTATCAGGATGTTGATTGACCAAGAGGATTGCAGTTTTGTGGCTCCGTAGATCAGTCGTACATTCCAGGGACGTACGTTTTCATCGTGCAATGTTGCATGGATAATTTATGTTTTGCACGATTTTGACATAGCTGGATTTGTGAAGAAAATAATTAAACTCTACAACTAGTTTTTAAAACTTAATGTAACCTTAACTATAACAGAAAAAGTTGGATGTTTATTTACCAGCGTAAGATATTGCTATCTTCTGAGTCCGTAGTTGAATCGTACATTTCAGGAAGGTACTTTGTTTTCATCATAAAAGTTTAAGATTAATTCATGTATTGTAATTTTAACATAGCACGTGAACACCTAAAGAAAAGAATTTAATTTTGAAAATTAGCTAGTTCTTAGAACTTATTGTAAAGTTAACTATAAAACAAAAAGTTGGACGTTAATTTATTAAATTAAGATGTTGGTTCTGAGTCTGAGCCTGAGTCCGTAGATGAACCGTACATTCCAGAGACGTATTTAATACGTAAACACGTGACGAAAGTAATAGAATTTTATAATTGGCTTCTAGAGCCTGATATAAATTTTATGTCAACAACAAATACTGTAGGTATATAATAAATTTTAGTGTATAAATTGTTGTTTACCTGTAATGAAATTAATTATTTCCACCCCACAATATACATAATTAGGTTCTTGATAATACTCACAGTGCAAGAAAAATTAAATTTCAATGTCTTTTTTCCGTAAATGTATGGGTAGATACCTAATGGTTAATAACGTACAACCAGAATGATATTTTAGAGTTATTAATTTAAAATAATAAAGATACTTTATAAAATAGATCAAAAACGAAAGTCTGCCAGCATAAAACAGCACAATATAGTACAGCTGTTAAAATTCTCTATTTTTGTCACTATGCAGATATCTTCAATAGATATTAGCAACGTGGAAGAAAAAGTTGAGGCATGTTCGTTTTTATTCAGAATTGTGTTAGGTACTGAATACTGATAATGTTCTGTTGCGAGCCGTTCTGGTACTTCATTTTCCTCTTGCTATATTTTTTGAAAATTACTCTTTTTCCACTATAAATGCCACACTCCTAAACAGATGAGGTTGTCAACAAACTGTATATTCTATTCGCTACCATATCTCAGGTACACATACTTGTATGTATAGGTAATGCTAATGCTGCATATTCACTCGATGAATTTGTATTTTTTAGAAGTATAAAATATGTTGCTTCTCGTACCTACATGGTGATCCCCTAGTAAGAATAACTTGCTCATGCTGGAAGTAAGTCATAAAGTTATGATTTGTAAGGTAAACATACATCCCTATCAAAATCTCGAGTCATACTTTATAGCAGCATCGAAAACACTCGGTACACCTAACTACTTAATTATACCCTACAGAATAAACTATATGTTTGAAATTCTTTGTTATGTTCTAAACTGTTAATAATATTGTAGCAGGACTAATAACATATATCCACACAAAAATTATTAAAACGAGTGAAAATTCAAATATAACTAGCAGTAACGTCATCCTACCTTAAAAATGCTGCAATGCTTGTAGGCAATCTCTTCTGCTTAGGGATCTTGCGGTTTACCCACAGGTCTCATAGTGATATTGTATTCCTAACAAAATCCTGAAGAAAACTGTACGGCATCAGATTAAAAACTATAAGATGTGTACATTCTACAGCCATGACCTACCTTTATCTTTATCTCTTTCTTTCACATATAGTTTTTATTTCCTACAAAGTTTGATTGAATACTCTTCTAAATCTCAAAGCACCACTGCCAAAGCTTCAGTCCTTGTTTCACTCGGGTTCAAAAGAATTTCTTTGAGAACTTACACGCAATGCTTCTTAAAGTTAAAGGCAGATAGGGTTTCGTGCGGTAACGGTTGCCTTTACACGAGCTGTCATTTTTAACCTTGAAAATGACCGATCTATGTCTCGTGCGTCCACGCGAAGAACGTTTTTTCTTATACGTTTCAATAGAGTTCAGAATAATTACACAAGGTTTCCATATGAAAGTAATTCAGAAATTTAATGTGAGATGTAAAAGTCGATTCAAACCGATGCGAATAACAGTAATAACTTATTTTGTCGACGTGTATATGTGTAAACAATTAGGTATAAAAGTTAATGAATTATTGTGATTACATCTCTTATAATGCTGATTACTTCTTCGCATGTGGTTTGCTCGAGCTACGTAAAAATGTTTTTCTTGTAATTAATACTTCATTAAGATTAATGAACTTATTTATGGACGCGAAAGAAAAGGTACATGCACACATTTAAACATTAAGTTCTGTAAAGGTGAATAAAGGAATGATTCGAGAAAATATGTATGTTTGTTAAAGTTATTAAATAGTTCTGATCGAATAATTCTGTTATTTTATTCCATTTGTGCCAAGGAAAACATTTAGATTATCTTCAACATTAAATAAGTTGGAGTTGTAACACCCCAACGTTTCGAAAACTAATAAAAAAAGTAAATTTTCTCTGTGCATGTTTTTCTAAAGTTTTATTAATCCCTGAGCCGAGCGTCTTCGCTTACGAAGTCTTTATTAAAACTTCAAGGATGCTAAATTTTATCCTGGATGCACAACAATAACTCACTGTCTCGAGGAACTGCATCTGTTGCGATCAGTGGCGTTCTAATAAAGGGGTAAGCTTGAGAATTTATTTTTATTACAAAATTAATCAGCCATGCTTTAGTCATTCCTTGTTATTGACCTATTTGCTATTCTTTCTGTATAATCATCGGTCAGTGGTCGCGCGGCTTAAGGCGTCAGTACTTGAATCGAATGTTCGTGCAGAGGATTGGCAACGTCTCTGCGGGTATGGTAGAGAGGAAGAATGTTGGCTTGGGTCAATGTGAGAGATTGATACCGATTGGCATTTGACTACCCCTCCCAATTAATGAGGTTTTTCAGATTTCCCTCATTCCTGCACTGAATGGTGGTTAGGGCCTACCAACGTAAGTCGTTCCTGGACGCAAATCCGGCCTGCTTAATAATAATATGCCGCCCCTCTCCCGCACAAGTCTTCGACTTCTGGGCTAATCCTCGTGAGTAGAATGAGGGGTAGAGATATTATTATATAATAAGTTGAGGTTCAGGCATATGCTGACGATCTGATGATATTAGTCCTATGAAGACCCGAAACAACTACACTTCCTATGTCATGGTTATTAGACCATTCACCATTTTGGTAGTCCAAAAATCTTCAAAGGTCAATGTTACACTCTCTGACTTAGACAAGCTTGCCTGGAGATAACAGGAGCAATTAATTTCACACCGTCAACAGTTTTCCGCATATTATCGAAGGAAAAAGCCAAGTGGTAGTGTACAGAGTGATTCAAAGAGTTAGTTATAAACATGTCAAATGCTAACATCATAAAACACAACAAACTTCTGGAAAATATAGAAGATAACACTCTGCTGATGGTCTCAGATGTTATACCTACAAGATCAACTATAAATTGCATATTAAAATTTCCCTTAAAGAGAGGTGAATGGGAACGAGATAGCACCAAGCTTTTAAAAAATACACACATCTTAATACACGCATGGTAAGATTTGGTACATATGCAAGCATCTTTTAGACAGAAAACTATAATAGAATCGTGTATATGAAAGCTGGAACAAATGCAACATTCACAGAAGTAGATAAAAATAAATCGTGAAAGGTCTTAGATCCAACTGATGTAATTCAACAACGGTATGAACTTGTCGTAAAGCTTTAAAGAGGTTAGGAGCTAACAACGGTGTAACTTTGGTTGAGATCCCTTGTCATTCAGATCTCTGAGGGAATCAGATGACGAAGAAGGTGCCACCAGCTCTGGCATAATTTCCCAGAACCAGCTCTTGGTATAGTTTCGGCTACTTCCAAAACCACACTTCTGGTACTGGAAAAAGTGTTTGAATACTAACAAAAATTGTCAAGATGAGCCCACTCGAAGGTGGATGTGACAGACCAATTGAGAAAACGAGCTAAAAACTTGATAGAGTTAAATAGGCCACACTTAATAACTTTATTTGACCTATATTTGACACATCGCTCAAATATCACCTGCATATTCTCTATAAGCTTTGCACAAAAGAATTCGCTTTGTTCTTCTGTATGGAACGAAATAAACATTAAATTTGCCGGTTATAAAACCCTAAATTGATGACGTGTATAAAATAAAAGCGCTGTAAAATGTTTTATTATAACGGCATTGGAGTGACCGCGTCTTCCGCAAAATTCTAACTATGCAGTGATAGATAGCTTATGTAATATTTATGCTATAAATGTTTTAATACAAATTTCCTGTTTAATATTATAGTTTGAGATTGAGAAAAGGTTCTGAATTTTAAAGGAAATAGTCATGAGCAATCTACTCACATCCGCTTGCTGGTTCATCTAAAGTCTCATTCCACAGAATTTATTTTATTTCTTAAATTTGCTTAAACATCATATACTTAATTCAGTAAACCATTTACAAGTCTTAGTGATATTATATAAACGTTATCTTTTATAGGACTACGTGGTGCATGAAAGAGAATTTGTAAGTATATTATATTATTATTTTTCAAGAGGATACAGTGAGAAAGGAACATGAATACTATCAATAAAGTAATACTGCATATAAAAAGAAGGAGAAAAATATAGATGATAAACAATAATAACCCTAAAATTGAGCCTTGTAGGATACTCTTTTTAGTACTTACAGATGAATCATTCTTGTAGGGCATGTTCTCTAGACGTTTGAAAATACCTACGTACTTTAAATCTGAAAATAAGGGAACAAAACTAAGAGTAGTAATTTCCTCTAATAAAAAATAGAAGATGATTTAGTAGAAGAGTAGAAGAACAACTGCCATTCTTTTTTAATGAACTGATGGACATAAATTTAATATTTTTGAGAACGACGATTTCTACGAACTAGATTATTTTCCAATATTTTAACAACCTTAAAACTATGGTATTTTTTTCATAGCCACAGTAAGTATCAATTACTTGAAACTTTACATTTTTTTATTCAAACCACGGAACAGTAAATCGATAGTTCTACTTTACAAGAGGAAAAGAAGGAACGCTGGTCAATTCCACAGTTTACAAAATATTAGTATATCGCTCCCTCCAATACACAAGTACTTGAGAAGGACAACTCCTGCAATTAAAATACGCAGTATGGGAAACAAAACGCTTGCTAATTGTTATTTTGGTATATAGAACACAATAAAAATATATTATACGAGTTGCTGGAACAAACGTTTTTGTAGCGGGTAATTTGCTTTGCCATACGGGACCGAATATGACCATTACGTACTTTTTACAAACCGTAATGAACGTGCAAAATATTTCCTTTGGCTTCCAGCTCCAAATTGCCCCATTTGTCGCGCTGTTGTTTCCTACGTCTAGCGTGACCGACGTAATTGTATACATTTTACGTGAATTGTGCATGTCGGCCCCTCGCATGAGGCAGCACCGCCGCCGGTCAGCGCAACCGAAAGGGAAAATCGTTTCTCCTTTGGGCGTGCTGTAAAAATGACTACAGGGCGGGCAAAAGATCGGTTACGACATACATACGTCATTTGGTATAATCAATTTTTTGTCTGAATTTGTCAATATTATTACAGATCTAATCAATTTAAGCATACGTTGAAAAGATTAAATTAATTGAGATATTCATGCCCAAAGTTGGTTGGCTAATTGCCTTTATTATAAATGCATGCACAAATGATTTCAAATCAATCTCTTTGTTTATCTCCACGCCTTGCACTGCTCCGACATTTTCTGAAGGTAAGCAAGTACAACTCGTTCATCTGTATCTTTTACTTTTTGCTCTTCCATCCATAAACTTCTGCTTTACTATTTAACTAACCAATATTAGAACTCATTTTTAAACAATATACAACCAGTAACAACTGTCGAAACAAGAATTAGTGACAGATTACAAATTAATTTTTGTTTTTCTCATTTCCATGACAACAAAGGGTATACTGATGTCACATCGCGAATTCAATCATTTTACATTGTTAGTTCTTATTTTTATTTTTTGTAATATTAATACCAGTATTTACAATTTCAAAGTGTACCAATAAAAAAAATAACGTAAGGGATTCGTGGACTAATATAGGTAGATATCTACAAAAAAATTAAATATAATTTTACCATATAACGTATTCATCCATGCTTATAAAAGTAATTTAAAGAGAAGTTTAAAATTCATGTCACTGACTCAATTCAAAACAGTAGGTTCAAATTTGCATTACAAAATATTTTTTAGAACTGCTCGGGCGAGCTATGAGGATAATGCCATTAGTTATATTCAAATAAGAACCTTGTTCTTGTGAACTGAAGACAGAAGTCTCCCCACAACAAAAATTAAAATAACGCCTATTATTTTTGCCACTTTCCATCTACAGTGGTACTCCTCCATGTAACTTTACCATAAGATAACCATGTTCACTTTCTCCATGTTTCAGCACGTTTGTAGTGAAATCTATTGGCAGACGTAAAGCTGAGTGGATGTGTTACCAGTGTTTCAGTTCAGTCAATCTATAAACCAACACGATTTAGAAAAGGTAGATACCTATTCTAGTTTACCTGCTGCCTACTTGCTATCATTTCAATGCTTGTGTTGAATCTTTCCACAATTCCATCTGACTGTAGATCAAGAGGTATGGTGCTAGTTTTTTAGATTCCTAACAGATGACAAATATTCTGGAACAATACTATTTCAAAGTGCGGCCCTTTGTCTAAATTAATTTTTCATAATACAATTTAGAACTTCAGTTACGGTTTCCACTACGAAGATACGCTGGATGGAATTGCTTCATCTGTCCTCGATCTTTCACTGTAAGCGCAAGTAACACAGTGTCGACACCATTTTTCTAAATCGAAAGACTGTCCAGCCAGTAGAACCACTCCTTAGCCTTATTTATTCCAAAATATCCATTACCGATTATCCATAAGATACAAAGAAAGCGAGACATCATTCAGAAAATTCATGTTATTTTCAGCCCTCCCCATATTTCTATGGCAGAATTTCCATACGCAGCAGGTCGATAGTCCAGTCGGCTTGTAGGAGGCATCAAGATGTAAAAATTCCCGTCTCCACGACCCCACCAAGGCCACCCTGACGGGTATGAATAAAAATAAATCCCCCTTTTTGTATGTGGCCACGGATATAACATCCAAATGGAACTAATTTCGGTTGGCCACAATACATTTGCATACGGAATAGGGTGATGTGAATAAAAATTCCTGCGGACTACAGGGGGTAATATGGGAATTTTGATGAAGTAAGGACGGCTGTGGAAGCGGAAATGATTATATTTTCAATTTTAGGGGATCATATCCTGCTGACCGAGGTAGAATGTCCTTATTCTTATTCTGAAATTGAATGGGGCATGGTAATTCTAAGGACAAATACTGACCCTTTTGGAAATGCCAATTAATAGAAGCGATGGGTATTTGAAAGAATATAACGTCTCCTATTCGTTGAAAATATGAAAATGTACATTATGATTTAAGCAGGTTTCTCTGTTAAGTATAGCTGCATTTGTATAAGTAGCATTCTATTGTATTTACGAGTTTCTTCTGAAAAAGTTACAGATTTACCAACCAGCATTGTATTTATGATACGTATTCAATCAAATATATTGCACAATTCATCAAATATGTATCATCAAACAAAAACTGCCACTAGTATAATTATTATGCATGCAACCATAACTGTAATGAGTCTTGTTTTGAATAATATAATTACTAATTACAGATGTTATGGGTAATCAAACGATCCACTAATGCAGCAGTATTAGTGTTTGCTCTTCAGCATAATTATCAAGACATCTGAACAATGCACTTAGCAGTAATTACCATTTCGAGTAAATACTAATTTCACAGATGATGGTTTAATCTCAAACTAAACAGCTGTTTTTATTTCATCTGAATTTAAATCGTCGTAATAAATAAATGGAGAATATGGTTGAGACTAAACTAAATTCCAGATTAATAATAATGTGGAACAAGATGAAAAAAAAAAATAGGAAGTTAAAGCTCTTAGATTTCATCAGTAAAGTTATGCACATAAGTATAGAAAGAATATTTCCTGTGAAATAATAATTAAAGACTTCTAAATAATAGTTTTTATACAAGACGATACAATGTTGTTAAAAGATAATTTCCGGAGACTATAATGGAATTTTGTTGTCGTGTGTAAAACAAAGTTTTTGTCTGTGGTACAAATATGGACGAATCTAATATGAAGAAAAATTTAGAAGTTATTTGAAGCGATTTTAACTTAGAGAAATATTTACATAGTTGGCATTAGTTTCAATGAAATTTGATGAATAAACAAAGTCATCCCTACGGACAAGGATACTCATCCCTTTGGGTTGTCATTGTGCAGTCACTGTGGTGTTAACATTTATTTGTTTTTTGGTGTCGTTTTTTGCGGTTATTGGAGGCAGCAATGTCTGAAAACGAGATAAAAGAAGAATGTTACCATCAAATATTTGAACTGACGACTCACAAGCTATATCCAAGTTACTACCATCAAAATCTTGATTGATCAATAAAGGAGAATACAATTTAGAAAATGGAAGAACGCAAAGAACATCATGGATCTAAGTGAGAAGTGTAGCAAATTTTTCTGAAAAATCAAAGAAAATGCAGCCTTCAAGTTTATGGTCGTATTATTCAATGAAAATGTGTGAAATGGTTTTTCTCAGAAACGGTTCATTTTATTATATCGCAACAAGAGATACTTTTTTAAATAATTTTTGATGCTCTTTAACATGGCGCTGTTCAAATTTTTAAAGCGGCGAAAACAAAAGAGTTCTGGGCCATAGATCGAAGATTAAGGTCAGGTTTAGGCCTTTTGGCACTGGAGTATTTGCATCACATTTGGAAAATAAATCTAGAAGGGCACTAGTAATACATAGGAAAGACTTGGAAAAAATCAAATCACAAATAAAAAAGTTATCTAAGAAAAAGTAAAAAAAAAATCTTTTGACACCCTTTATCTTCGTTAATATTGAGTTTTCGAAAAATTTTTATAGGACTTTGTGACTCTAATTTTTTGTGCGGAATCACCTCCTGAAGTCTTGATGCATAATTTCCGGACACCCTGTATATGCTAGGAACGATAACTTTATAACTTACAAACAATGGTCTACACGATGTGGTCAGACCACTGTGGGATCGAATCCCGCGGCCGGTAGATCGTATATCAGCTATATTCGTGGAGAGGATTGGCACCCTCTGTGCAGGTAAGGTAGGGTGGAAGAATGTTGGCTTGGGTCAATGTGGGAGATTGATATCGGTCGACGTTTGACCAGCCTCCTAATTAATGAGGTTAGAGCCTACCAACGTGTCGTTTCTAGGCACAAATGCGGCCTACTTAATAATAATATGCCGCCCCCTCTCCCATAAGTTTCTGACTTCTGGGTTAATCCTCGTGATTAAAATGAGGGGTAGAGATATTATTATTATTATTATCTACCCTTGCGGTTAAAGTACTAATTTATCTAGGATTTTTAATAGATGAAATGCAACTTTAACATTAGCTATAGAAAAAAACTTGTTATTAACGATTGAGTAAATTTATCGCACCCTTGTGTTCTATCTCTCTCTTCGTATTGGAGGGTTTATTATATAGATCTATTCCCAGACAAACACAATCTGCGAGCTCAAACGCGACAGTTAACAAGGGCTAAGCAAATATTTGTAATGATTCGCAACTGTTGTGTCGAAAATGATATCCCAGATAGTGTTGTCGTCAAAGCCGTTTAACCATTTACTCAATTGGGTACGCTAGAGGGCCGATGTTAATAAACACAGAAGACAAATATTGTAGCCTGGAACAATAAAAGGATGATTTTTGAACATTATTATTGATTCGACCTGTTTTGTCGGCAGGGAAGGTTTTGTAATGGAAACTAAAAGCGCATATAGTGATTTTGAAAGTGAGGTATTAATTTTAACTGATGATGGTAAGCATTAAAATAAATTATTTTACAAAATATCGGACCAGTAATAGTTATTAATTATGTAAGAGTAACAAGCCTTTAATCGTAAGTAATATATCTACCTTAACTGGCAGTCAAAATTTTGGTGTAAATATTAAACATATATCTGCTGAAGAAATCGAGCAGGAATTTGACCGACTTGATATTAATAAAAGCGCTGGTCCGGATGACATTCCTCCTATATTTGTAAAATCTTGTAAACAGTCTCTAATTTTGCCGTTGTTCATTATATTCAACAAATCCTTAACTTCTGGTTGTTTTCCTAACTTTTGGAAAAGAGCAGTAATAATTCCAGTTTTTAAAAGTGGTTCTAAGGATGAAGTCAGCAACTATCGTCCCATTTCTTTACTTTGTGTATTTGGTAAAATTTCTCAATAGTTACTAAGGAACTTTTTTTTAAAATTAAGCATTTAATAAATGATAATCAAAATCCTTTTTTCGTGGCAGATCTATTATTACTAATTTAATGCCTTTTTTACAAACGACTCTTGAAGCTATGGACAATAAAATGCAGGTGGACCCTGTGTATACCGACTTTTCAAAAGCGTTTGACAAAGTACATCATCCGACATTATTAATTAAACTTGAAAATTTCGGTATTCATGCGGAACTGCTTTGTTGGCTGAAGTCTTATATCACTAACAGAAGTCAATGTGTCAGATTGAACAATTATTTTTCTGAGTATCATAGTATTACCTCTGGAATACCACAAGGTTCTCACATGGGACCTCTTCTTTTTTGTCTTTTTATTTGAAGTTGTTTGTCGGCCACATCACCTGTGGCATACTAATGAGAGCTAATAAGCTCGAAACCGGTATATGTCTGGCGCCGCAGAGTAGTTGTCTCTTGAAATTAAATGAAATTATTAACTATATAGTAGGTAGCTTTCTGTTGTTGTCAGGTGTAATTCAATGTTGGTCGGGGCATGAGCCCGCAGAGTAGTTGTTTCCCGGATTCGCTAGTATTATATGCTTTCTACGGCAATGTAAAACGCTTCTTGTGTGTGACTTTTTAGTCCAGCATGGAGCAGTGAAAGGCCGCTAGATGTAGCTCTGCTACTGCGCGTTACACATTTTTTAAATTAATTAAAATGTACATAAGTACTTCGTACTAATTGTCTTAAAATTCTAACTTTGGGTGTTAATTCCAAATATATCTGGTTCGTATCAAAACCAAACATCTTGTATATTACTTATTTCAAAACAAATCATTTCAAGCTATTTGAGTCTAAAAAGTATGACATGTTGACTAATTTTGAAGATATTGGTAAAATCAATAAAAAATATTTAATACCTTACTGTTTATTTTCATTTATGCAAACAACACTATTAATTTTAAATATTTTATTATTCCTAGGAATTTATGTAAGTACATGATCCTGAAATACTATGAATATGTACAACAAAGGATGTCGATATCAATTGAATATCAGTCATACTTGAACTGTACTTGATTTTGACTTGAATTTTATTATTACCCGTATTTCAAAGCGTTCCACTTCATAGAAGTCGGTCTCGAATCGTTTGGTTCGATCGCATTGAGAGGCTCCTTATTTTTGCAAGATGTAAAGTGAACTGAATATAAAAGATAAGTTAGGTGTATCCTTTGTTAAATCAACTGAAGAAATAAAACTGCTGATGCTAGAGAATGGGCATTTGTAGATGAAGCTGTACCGTTAAAAATTTTCAATAATTTCTACTTACATTAGACGTCATAAATAAATCTTATGTATAGGCTGCTATATGGGTATAGTCTCAATACACACCTTTTACTTTTGGTAAAATCATATATTTTTCATCGATTTCAATTTGTACAGTATTGTGTTGAGTTATCTACTCAAACATCTGGTGTGCCACAAGACTCAATACTGGGTCCATTACTTTTCACTCTCTTTATTAATGATATCGCTCAAGATCTTCATGTTGACTTCCTGCTATATGCAAATATTAACTCGAAGTTGGATTGATAGGCCACAGTTTATTAGATGTCTTTACTAAACATATTATGGAGGAGTGTATGGTGGAGCTTACAAAAATTTCGGATTTATCATACACAATAGTAAGGATTTTAGAGACACTACGATTATTTTTTAACAGCTTTATTAGACCCAAATTGAAATATGTCTCTGTAATTGGGTCTCTAAAGTTATAACTGTCATATAACATCTTTAGAGAAGGTCCAGAGAAGGTTTTCCAAATCCGCAAGTTTTATATTGAATGTGATTTATAAAATCTACGATTAACGATAAATCTACGATTTGAGGTGAGCAGCCTTATTAGAAGCAGAATTGTGAATTCTGTAGTATACAAAACTTGTTAACAACAGTATTGACTGTATTATACTTACTTCAGTTATTAGCTACAGAATGCCTAGAACTAAAGCAAATTCTATTAATATATATCCTTTGTCCCCTATTCTCGTACTAACCTCATTAATTAGGAAGATGGTGAAACGTCAACCGGTATCATTTTCTCACATTGATCCAAGTCAACGTTCTTCGGCCCTACTATACCCGCAAAAAGGATGCCAATCCTCTCCAGAAGTATAGCTGATCTACGGTCTATCAGCCGCAGGATTTAGTTGTATACTTGCAGATATAAAGCGTGCTTTCCTATTTGAATAACTTTAATCGACTATAAATTTATGTTTCATTTGTTCTATATATGTGATATTATTATAGCTACTTGTTATTCGATCTCAATTTTTTGTTTGTTATTCTGTATCATTTTACCGTTTCGTTTTAATTAATTTTACTGTTTTTATTTTTTTCTTCTTTGTTTAGATGCACTGTTTTTATTGATCCTGTAAAATGTACCTTTTTGGTAAATTAAATAAATCAATAATCAATAATAACGTTGTATGACAAACAATGTATACTAAGCAATTCGAAGGTTAAACACGCATATATCGATGGATTATGTGATGGAAAGGTGCATTTTATTTACAAATGTGTCCGTTAGAAGCGCTTATGATATGGTGAAAGTGAGAAAGCAACACAATGGAAAAAGTGACAAGAAAACAATTGAAATTGACAAAAGTGGAGGAAAATTTATGGGATATTTTAAATGAAGTTCTAGCACAAGCAAATGCATTAATAGAAAATCACAAAATAGTATAAGATTTTTTTTCAGTGTGGCACTTTAACGACTTTTCTGTCCCTCACCAGCCTTTTTGGTTCGCATCGTAATCGAGATAAAACCGCACGCTACGAATATCAGGGAGCTTGAACAATGGATGATCCCCTTATTAAAGAGCTTATCAAATTGTCTTGAGTGTCGTAAATCACTTGAGTGAATTATAACCATTATAAGCAAGGAGAATACTATACTTTATCCATGACTATGAACAATATTTTAGCAAACTTTTTACTGAAAAATTTATACGAGGACAATATTTGAACATAACACAACATACAATTCAAAACTGTCAAAACATCTTACTTTCAGGTTTGACATTCGTCGTTCCCTTGATAAATTGAAACGAGGCAAATAAAACTTTAATTAGTAAATTTCCACCATCATTCGGAAAAATTTTAATATTGCCGCAGCTGGTATAATTTTGTAGAGTATTTAGCTTTCACATAGGATGTAGGGGTTCAATTGGTAACACTGGAGAATTTTTGCTTTGTTAGTCCATTCCCGATACTGTTACACTGAAGAATTTAAATTTGGAGAGAAGTGTGTTTAATCATTAATCACTAGTGAATAATGATTAATCACTTCTATATAGCATTATGTGAAAGGGCTGTTTATACAGGGTGTCCCAAAATTAGCCTGCCAAAAATTAACTCTGGATTCTAAGATCAAAAATAATAAAAAAAACGAATGGAGATAAAGTAATCAAATTTAAAATCGAGAATGTTCTAAAAACAATGCCATAATTAGTCATAGGCGTGTCAAACTGGGGGGGGGGGGTTAATGGATAAATATTGCTCTAACTTTTTCTTGTCTCGAGGTTTTTACCTTCAGATCAGATTATAAATGTTGAACAATTATACAAAACTTTACTTCGATAAATTATTCCGTTAAGGAGGAGTAATTTAAAAATTTTGTGTCATACCACAAAAATATTAGATATGATATGCGAGCGGTCAAATTGCCTCTTGTTGGCTTTGAAAAGTTATTTGTCACTTTATTTGACACATATTACATATGTTTTTAAAATTGTTTTAACAGGCTATATTAAAATTTACAAATAATTGCATTACTGATATGTATTTTAATATGTTAAAACGCGTGAATAACACCTTTATCATGTGTTAAATAAGTCGACATTATTTTCTCAGAGCCTACTAGGCCTATTTGAAGTTAATATTTTAAGCTTTTGTGATATGTCACAAAATATTTAAATTAAGATTACTCGAAAACAGAGCAGTTTATCGGATCAAAATATGAGTACCTTTTTCATGTAAAATAGACCAAAATTTGATGTGACGACGAAATGCTGGAGATATAAGAAAGTTAGAGCAATATTTACCCACTGACCCCCCTGGTTGCCACTCCTATGACCAATTATATGGAATTATTTTCAGAACATTAGATTCGACTTATGATTATATAACTTTTTTTCTTATTTTTGATCGTAGAATTCACAGTTAATGGCAGGCTAATTTTTGGACACCCTGTATATATCACATAATATAGTGGTGGACAAGTATATTTATCCTTAAAATATTTGTACATATTATTTGTTGTGATTTGGGAAAAATAGTTTTTATAAATATTTTTCAATTTTTGGAAGCTATAGAAACGCATAACCAAATTACCATGAACTGGTTTTTATCTTACGATTTCTCTGCTTGTATTTATTCCGACTTGGATTTGTTACACGAGCAGGAGAACTTCTGAGGCGTGGCGTGGGCTTATGTTTTATGTAACAAGGCCCTCAAATGTTTACAAATAAGAGACAGCAAAAAGGTTTTAGCGAAAAATCCGTCGACGAAGTAAATTCGTTTTCGATAAACTGGCTTTGGAGATTTCAAAACACAGCAGGCTTTAGGTATTACTGTAATTTAAATTCGACTAAAAAAAGATATAATACCCGCCTCAATTCGACGAGGCAATTCTGTATCATATCGATGAGTCTACGGTAGACAAGCGTATAATTCTCAATAATGCAATTCGATGGGTTTGGTATATATCTGATTTGATAGGATTACGTAATCAGAAACGTTTTGACCCTTAAAAATTTTGCAATGATATAACATTTCATATAATTAAAAAGTAGATGAAAAAAAGAAGGTTAAAATTGGATTCTATACTAAAACTATGTTTTTCTATATTGATTCCTGTCCAGGCGATGGTATTACGATGTGTGACAATTAAGTTCCGGGAATTTGTCAATGAAAAAACAAGCAAATTAAATTTCGCCAAAATTTTCCTTGCCACGATTCCACGATTGGAAGCACCCTTGATAATCCTCCACAGTTAACTCGTTCAGCACCACGGTTACAGCGTCTTTGACCTCCTGTACGCCGCCATGATGAGTACCCTTGGTGTGTGACTTCATCTAGGGGAATACAAAAAATCGCTGAGGCAATATCGTGGCTATAGGGTGGGTGCGACAACGTTGGAATGCCTTTTTTTGGCAAAAACTCTTGCACAGTGAACGAGGAATGGGCTGGCGCATTGTTGTGGTGCAAGGTCCAGCCGTTCTCGGCGAGTTCGGGTGGCACACGGAAAAAGCAGGCCTGCAGCCATTCCAGGACGACAACATGGAACTGTCCAGTTACTGTCTGGCCAGCAGGAATATGTTCACGATGAATGATGCCGTAGATATCGAAAAAAACTATCAACATTGCGTTCAGTCGTGACTTTGACATCCTCGCTTTCGTTGCCCGCTCTCCACCCCTTTCCACCCACTGTTGACTTTATTTGAGGGTGTCAGGGTCATACTCAAATATCCAGGTCTCTCTCCAGAGATTAGTCGACTCATCCAGTCTCTACCGAATGCGGGACAACAAATCCTCGCAGATAGATTTTCGCATGTCTTTCTGTTCACGGGTGAGAACTTTTGGCACCATCTTTGCGCAAATCTTTCGCATATTCAAATTTTCTGTAACATCTTGCAAACGGTTTCTTTGTTGATGTTTCACTCGTCAGACAACGCACGAATGCTTAGGCGCCGGTCAGACGTAATCAGTGCACGCAAACGGTCAACATTCGCGTTAGTACGAGAGGTGACGGAAGCTCCTTCACGTGGATCATCTTCTACAGATTCACACCCCTCCTTGAACCGTTTTGCCCATTC
Organism: Monochamus alternatus; assembly: GCA_037114965.1. Taxonomy (NCBI): domain Eukaryota; kingdom Metazoa; phylum Arthropoda; class Insecta; order Coleoptera; family Cerambycidae; genus Monochamus; species Monochamus alternatus. Next base: position 1,745,845 of record CM073426.1, on the reverse strand, counting down.
ACACACGCGTGTTTTCGACATGCACTCGTCTGCAATTTTCGAAAGATTTCCGAGGGTTTTTCGCCAGATTTCACAAAAAATTGAATCACAACACGTTGGTGAAACCCAACATATACACCTGAGCCCTTTCTACTTGTTTGTAATATACCTAAGTTATGCTCAGGTATGCCCTTTAATAAGGTATGGCTAACATTACGGAGAAATTACCTGCACTAGAGAAGAGTGGCCAATAAGATATACTTTTTGTCAAAAACAGACGGTTGAATTGAGCCGAACTTGGAATAGTTGGAATGTGTTGATCATTCATTCATTTGTGACACAGTGGGTCAGTAAGGCTTGAACGAGCAAAGTAGGAAACTTATGTTAAATGTTTTGGAGTATTTCCAAAATAAATTTTGAGACCCGACAAAATTTCCCATCCAACCCTGGCAATTTACATCTATAGATAATCAAGTACCAATATACCTGCACTACTCTAATCTCTCCACCGCACCGCGGATAAACAAAAATATAATATAAATCAAAAACAATGAAAAATGCAAACAATGAGAATAATAAAAGTATTACCATATGAAACATGAAAAGTCAACTGTACATATGCAATCTAATATTATTCACTAATTTATTTATTTATTTATTTATTCTCATCAATGCCCAACAGGTTAAAAATCCCATAACAAAACAACTACAAGTAGAAATAAAAAAAGAATAAAACATACAAAAAGAAAAACAAATATTTGCTGAATATTGTTTCAATATTTCACCGTGCCCAAAAATAGAAAGAAAAATGTGGTGTAGGGTGATGAATCGCAACGAAAAGAAACACTGCAACAGTGTTTGTTTATAATGTCCATTTCAATGTAAGTTTCAGTTAAAGTTTAAATTCGTCAAAAAATTTAAAACGTTTATTGCTAAGTTACCAGAATGTATACAGAGCGTTTAGAAAATCAATGGTAAAGTAATATTTTTCAATTTATTATTAAATACATTTTGTGTATTTGCTCTTAGCATTTGCGAGGTGTATGTAGAATGCTATTTGCGATATTTATAGAATTTTGTTACTTGACTTCACTACATTAAATTGCCTACTTGATTCTGAAAACATAATAAACAAAAATGATAAAGAAAGATTTTTTTTAAATGTCTAAGAAAAAATTATATCAGTAGTAAATAGTAATAAAAAATTAAATTATTTAAAAAAAATAAATGTTAAACATCATTCTTCATTTCTTTATTTTTCAAATTGAAACAAGTAGTTTAATGTGAAATTAGATGGAAATAAAAACCCTCTATCTGAACGTATCCAACAGCATCGTTCTCGTAATTTTCACGAACGAATCTACAGGGTGAGTCAGTCATAATGTCATTCATTTTAAGAGGAGATAGGGAATAATGAGTATAATGCGAATACGCGATTAAAAAAAATCTAAATGCATATTCAAGCCGAATTTTACTGACCTCGACTCAATGTCGACCTGATGCTACGTTGCCATGTTGAAATATTTTTCTAGTACCTACCTGCCTAGATTTTAGACATCACAAATAAACGTTTGTACTCACTATTTTAGCATATCATTTTCTCTTGCTCAGCTCAACTTCAGCCAATAATAATTTAAATTGTTAATATCCAATGAAATCAAATAATAATAATCAAATAATTCTATAAAAAATTGCAAGTAACGCGGTCCACTCACGTTTTCTGGTAGAAAATACGGTCCAATCAAATGATACCCGTACTCTCCTGCCCATACGTTGACAACAAATCACCTTTTAAAGCTAAACCGACAAGTAGCGTGTGGATTTTCCTCTGAGCAAATGTAACTGTTATGACTGCACGTAGATTAGCTTAAATTGAAATCACAAAACTCCAACATATCTAATAATAAACCGAGTAATAAACCATTTACGTACATTACATAAAAAACCTATACCAAATGGGTAAATTATTAAGAGAAGCTGAAAAGTGTTTCGTGTAATAAAAAACCATCGTGTTGTCGACAAAAAACTGCCCAAGACCAAAATGGCATGCCTCTGATCTGATGCTCATAAGTTATCTAGAGTGAATCTTGACCTACCGTATTATTAGGTCAATAACCTAGTTACCTAGTTTTTGTACTGTTATTTAACGACAAGGAGTAAAACTATTTTTTTAATCTAGATACATGAATGATTTTTTCTTAAATATTGATTTATTTGTTAATAAAAACAAATGTAGATAATAAATAAATGTTTTCTAATGTTAGGTTTTTACAGTTTAATAATTTTGATATTACGTTTTCACTACATTTTACAAATAAATATGAATTTTTAGTATTACTCGTAAGTACAATTAATTATTCAGTTTGTAGTTACGTACATCTAGCTTAGAAATTTATTGTGTTTTAAGTACTAACCTGTTTAAAATGCCTGTTTGAGTAAAACTGCACTCATCCGTCCATAGCACTTTATTAATAAAATTAGGGTCAGCCGCAGTTTGAATCTCCCGACGCAATTTCACAGAACCCATATCGCGAAGGCACTTACACAAAGTTCTTGCACCTGGAAAATGTCCTGTTTGGTAGACATCTCCAATATTCCGTAACAGCGGCATTCGCATTTTGTAAACATTCTCCGTATAACACTACCATTTCCGCATATTCGGAATTTGTAAAATTATGCATTGTGAATTTACGACGAATATGCGAGACCGAAATAAACAAACTACTGCCTAATGCTTCTATTCTCTCCATCCCTCCTCCAAATGTGTAGCGTGATCTACAAATTTGGGGGGGAAAGAAATGCGGGAAATGCAGAAAGAGGTAAATGGAGGTAAATTTGAATAACACGTTGAAGTATTAGACGATATTATGTATGTAAACATCATGTGGCAACGATGTTTAATCCGGCATTCGATTGTCGTGTGGGTGCGTCAACAGAAAGTTAGTAACACACCAGGAGCGTCGTGTTACCGATTTTTATAGGGTGATTTGTTTATTTTTGTTTAAAGGTGACATTATGACTGCCTCACCCTGTATATTGTAAACAAAGAAATAAGTTAAGTTTAACAATACCGTAAGTTGATCACATCACCACTAATAATTGTGGTAATGTTAAAAAAGCAAATAATAATAACCTGCTTGCTTTGACTCTCCGCATTTGTTGAACTAATGAAGATGGGATTAGCAGCAATAAAGTTTATAAGTATAATATTAAATGTTTGAAAGATTACCCTATAATACATTTCAAACCAATATTAAATTGATGCAACTTCCCATTCAATTTACATAATATTTAAATTTGTAAGAAACAGTCAATACTCATACGCAATACTACAAACATGTAGTACTTATTTATACAAATTGTTCATGTCGGGACTTTGGTACCAATTTGGAGTGCTGTTATGCACAATTGAAGTAAAATTATACATACACTTTTTCTCTGTATGGTGTGCATTGGAAGGAATTTCTAAGTGCATGCTCGCCCACATAAATTGTTGATATAAAAAAAGAGAAATATTAAGAGCTTTAAAGGTTGTTTCTTCTGTTTATCCTGCAACTATAAAGTAATGGTACAAGTATGAATATCACATTTACAATTTCCACTACAAAATGCATCATTCTCTTGAAAATATCATTGTCTTGTAAGTTGTCAGCAGTCGCCTCCTCGAAACTACTCGAATAGAAAGCACGTCTCTCACAAACGACAACACTAACATGACAACCATAGCATTCAATGGTGCTTCATTTTCCATCGCAATATCTCCTCCGTAAGTCAAACTCAGACGCTTACCCCTTTCAGTTAACTTCACACAGTGTGTTTTACGATTTAACGCCATCGGTGCATATTAATTATTTCACTTTAACATATTTTGACATTCGGGAACTATAATGGGACGATTTAATTCGATATCTGTCTTCAGTCTGGCTTATCTATTATTTCAGTAGAGGTTCGTGGTTTTAAGTTGTCATAATTACTGCGGAATGCCTTACTGCAACTCCTCCTGCGGATTACTACGCTTTGACGGGAATTCCTGCAGCGCCTGTCTCCTCGGCATTAATAGAATTGATATAATACTGTGTGAGACACTGGATTCGAGTTTAGACGGTTTAGTTGCTCGCACAATCTTCACAGAGTAGTGAACATAATATAGACTGAGATATTTCGTAGATTTGTTTACACTTTGCTAATAATTTTCATGTTTATTTCTAATTATTGATCTGTACCAGCTTAATTTGTGTAATTGTAGGATTTGAACAAAAAATTGCTACCCGTGTGATTGCCCTGGATATGTCACTTAGGAAAAAGAAAAAACGTTCAGTGTAGTTTTGGGAATGAATTTTAAGACATGACGAATTAGGTGTCTATAAATCAGTTCATGTCTGAACTCAGTGTCGAGATTTTTTTTATATATTTTTAGGTATTAACAATATTGTGTGAAACTAACTACTCTGCGGATAGGAATTGTAGGAGATTTGATTTTATATTAGCTTAAAATACCTTTCCAATACAGTAAAAAAATCAGTGTCGAGAATCCGCAACAATTCTCAAATTTTTTGATGACATCAACTCAATTTGAAAAGCTTGCTTGTAAAATTGGCCATATAATAAATAAAGAAGATACCAAATTCTGAAAAATTATTCTGAAAAAATAGTTGCTTGTAGTCAATTAATATGTCAACCCAGTGTAAAAGATCCAGCGCAACTTTAATTTTTTTTTTTTTGGAGCTGAAATCTGCTTAGTTTGAAAAGCATATTTCTAAAATACATACAGTTAAGGTTTACTGTGGTATAACATTAATCAATCCATCAATATCGCCTTTTATCAATTATTTTTATATTTTTTATCACTCAATATTAATAATTTGCTGCCGACATTACCACAAAAGTAGACGATTAGTCAGCTACAGTAAATTCTGTCAGAAGATTCCGAATAGGTGTTTACATCTAATCGTATAGATGTGTCGATACAAATCGCGGACGCTTGAAGTATATCTCTCTGACAGAAATTCTGTACTGTTATCTATCAATTAATGTCAGATGTAAACGTACCTTAATACAATTTCACAGATCACGCAATTAGCTCATTTGTTCTAAATTATTTCGCAAGTATAAAATTACGTTAAATGTATACCTAAGTACTCCTACTAGTGATACTAGTTGTTTTCACCATTCATCATTTTTATAACACTGTATGTCCTTTAATTATGTCATTGTTTACTTTTTGATATTGCTCCAATCTGTTTTCCAATACAGCAAAACTGTGTCAAAAGCTTTGCCCCTTGTAAACGCACATTACAATCTATTCAAGACTCTAGAGAGAGTCACAAGCACCTGTGCCCTGAAAACTGATCCACAAACACTTGTTTCAAGTTAAAGAAGCTTTGAAGTCCCTGCTTTGAGCATTTTAACTTGCCCTGTTTTGCTGGTAATTTGGCGGGAGTCGTGTTTTGGAAGTTTTATCGTATAATCGGGATTAGTTAAAATAAAGCCGAATGTTTTTGAAGGATTCGCGCCACGGAAAAGACGAAGGGAGCATCGTTGTTTACAAATGAAGGAGTTTTTAAAATGATGGGATAAGCTGACAGTTTTGAGACATAAGGAGCAATTGGCGCCATGCTTTGTTTAAGAATTAGAGTGACCAATAACTTTTCAATGGCGACACTGTGAAATAGTAGAATAGAAGTTGCTGATAGAACTACTGAGAATAAGCAAAAGCTATTTATAGCTAATTGTTCAGAAAGACAACATATAAAACATTGTAATATATCTTAGTATTTCTTCTTAATCAAGTATGAATGATACATTATCAAAAAAAAATCAGAACTCCTTACCATGAAAATTGCTGATATACAGGTCATAATGACATTAATTTTAAGAGAAGATACTGAAAAATTAATATAATACGAATACGTGACTGTCACTGAGCGCTGGTGGTAGTTCAACTTGGTATTGGCCTGGCGCGGCAAATTTAAATATTTTCCTATAGTACCTACTTATTGTAATATGCCATTAATGCTATAAATTATTTTTTTGAAGTATGCAATTAACATATTAAGTTTCAACATAAAAAATATTTAATATTGAAATTACAAAGCTTCAATGGATCAAAATAAACCATTCACATTTCATTTAATAAATAGTGAAATAAAATAATATTCACTAAGTTAAATTATTAAGAGAGGCTGTAATGTATTTTGTATTTAAATACAGACAGGTATAAAAAACCGTCGTGCTGTCAACAAAAAAACATTCCGAGACATACCTAATCAGTGATAAACAAACCGGTAATCAAAGTCTTGATCTACCGTATTTAATATTATTTTTGACGCTTCCTGTAACCGTTGCGTCATCAAAACGCTCATTTTTTAAATTAAAAATAATCAATAACTATTTGAGAAATTGTTGCTCCCAAAATCGACTAAGTAATTTGGCATTGCTTAGTATAGAGGTCGAGCAGCAATGGACAAAACTGACTTATCAAAGTTTTTGCGGAAACTATGTCCAGAAGGAAGCGATTTCTTGAATAATGCTGTTTTTTTTACTTTCTTATATAGTACAATATACGAGTTTTTTTTTCTGTATTGTTATTTTTAATATTATCACATATATTTTTTTGTTTTGCAGTATACATTTATTTAGTGTTGTTGTTGTATTATTTATAAGAAAATGTTCCTTACCTAGGTACTTATTAGATACTTATTTTAAGAAGAACTTAAGAAATATATATTTTTAAAATATTCTCCTACTCTGTTATCTTCTATCCTTGTCCTTGGGCCCAAAATCTGAAGCTACGCCACTGATGACATCATGAGAATTTTATAATAAATGCCCAACCGCAGCAATCAGCACCGACATCGAATATGCTGTAATCTGCACACTCAGCACAGCTAAAAAGTTGGTAATTCATATTCTCGTTTTATACGTTACCGGCAAAGTAAGTCGACCATCGTTCGGGTTCGTTTTCTTATGCAGGGGAGTCCGCCGTCGACTGCACGTGGCCCCACTTCTCTTATTTTTTTCATAATTCAGCTATCATTTATCATGTTCCTATGGTAGAGATTGGTATGTGCGTCTGTTTGCACGTACTTTTATCTTATTGCGGCATACTTATCATGTAATTTTGGTGAAAAAAATTGAAGGGCGAATGGAGGTGACTGAGGGATGCAGTACCCTTTATCTCCTCTAATTATTTATAAGTACGCCTATGCAGCTTTTTCTTGAAATATCAAACGTAGAATTTTCTTATCATTTTAGCTTGTTTGTAATTTTTTGTTTAAATGCCTCGTTTTGGAGAATCTATCATTCACTACCATTTTCAAGTGAAACTGAAATTTTGTGGATATACTTGTTATTACAATGCCTTGGCAACTTAGCAAATCGTAATACAATCGTAATAAAATTAAAACATAATGGATAATAGGAATTTGTGTAATTAGTATAGTATTTTTTTCTTTCCGCACATTTATATAATCCCCACTTGAGCCTTGGCTTATACAGGTTAAAATAAGTTAATTCATTTTCAGTCATTACGTATAAATGATCCAAAAGCTATATTAAGGTACATTTCTATTTTAAGCCCTTATAATCCTTCTCACGTCTAATTATTTTCCAATGATTATATTTTATAAATAAAAAGTGTAATATCCGCCATCCCACACCGCGTTGTTTTCAATACACATTTCATATTCATTTTATTCCAAATAAATCTCCGGAGTGCTCCCGGAATAGGAGTTACTCCCAAATGGAATCGAGCCAGTTGCGTTTTATGAGGATTTTATTGCCAGCTACAGCCATCTCGTTTTGTTGTTTGTTTAAAGAGGCACAGGAAAACAAATAAATGTTAAATGACGTCGTATTCGACTGTACATCATCGTCAAAGCAAAATTTGCTTTACTCAAAGTAAAATCGAATTTAAACATGATTTTTTTATCTAATATATTATCCAAGAAATAACCAACATACAATAGTATGTACAGGATGATTCATTAAGAATGGGCAATCTCTGAACTGGAGATACTACACACCAAAATATGGCGATTGAGCTAAATATGCCTTATCCGAATGTTGCTGGTTTAAAAAATACAGGGTGTTCAATGCTAGAATTTTATTTGGAAATATCTCAATAACTTTGAAACCTGTCGGAATATTAAAAAAAATGGCACAATTATGATTTTTGGCACGGCAAATAAGAGTTGTTAACTAATTTTGACGTCATTAGTAGAGGGTGCCACTTATGGCACAGCATGTTTCTTTTAAATGGCAGAACTTTTTTGCTGTTTAGTGTATCCATCTGTCTATTGAAACTATCGATTCTCCTACTTGTTTTATTTGAAAAAAGTATACCTTGTTGAAGTCGTTACGAGTAACAGTTTTCGAAATAATCCTATTTGAACCGCACCGATTGAAAACTGTCATCGTTTCAGGTAAAGTGCCTTTTCTACTAAAAATACAGCAAAATTTTACTTGAAAAAGTTGTTCAGAACGATAAATTATGGAGACTTGCAAAATTTCAAGAAGATTGACGAGGTTTGATTTTGAAACCATTTTTCAACAAAGGACAAAGATTTTATCAAGATTTTATAATGCAATAATAGAACTTGTTCTTATTTTATTTATGTGAAAGTTATACTACCGTGTTTTCTACTGGAACTTAGCTTTGTGAGTTGCTACTGCCATGATAGACATTTATTTATTCTAATAATGCGAGATCCGGCATTAGAAATATATACCCTCATCTGTTATTTAATGATGACAAAGGTTATATGTATGTTAGATAATACTAAATTTTGCTATTAATAAATCAATGTCTGACTAAAAAAATCTCCTTTTGAAAGATATACATTTTGGAACAGAGAAACTTATTTTATAATTATTTATTATTGCTGATAAATAAATATGTGAGTGCAAGAAATTTGATATCATTCTTCATATTAAACCTGACTTGAATTCAGTATTCGATCAATGAAGCGCACATACATGATCGGAAAAATGTCTAATGCTCGATTTATGGGAATATTGTTCCCATGCGGGGGAAATTGATGAAAAAATATAGAATTTATATTATTTAACACAATCGGTACGCGATTTAGCTAGGTAACTCATTCGCGATTTATCAATCTAAGTATTATCTAACATATAATCTTTGTCATCATTAAATAACAGATGCCGGATCTTAGATAATAGTACTTGGTATTAAATTGAGATATATGTTTATCCCTGTGTTATAACAATCCATTTAGAGCGGCAAAAATATAGCAATCAATATTGTTCGAACTAATTGTGCAAAATTAACAAAGAGGTGGAGGGCACAAATGCAATGAAAAATAATGTTGAGAAAACAATTCCTTTCATATGACTTAGTCTGTATCAATGCCCTTACATATTGACCTGACTATAGTCTGTTTAGAAATGGAAGAGAGTAATAAAAGCTTATTATGTATGCAAATCGTAAATAAATGTAGTACTGGTGCTTATATTCAATATTTTTATATTATGTATTTTCGGTATAGATGAGGTGTACTTTTAAAAAAGCTTTGTGTGATCAAAGCATACTAAATTGTAGCAGGTAGCTAAAATTTAATCCCCGACAATCCGTCTTTGTCTATGCCGTTTCAATTTCTCGGTCCATTTCTCTTATAAGTAAACAATATAAAAACAGCATTTCATAACATGAGCATCATAACCGGGTTAAGAGGATTTTTAGTAATTAAAATAAAATTATTCAATATTATTATCAAAATATTTATTTAAATTTAATGAATAGACTTTTATTCCACACAAAAATATATGTATTTTGAAAATTCAAATTATGGTGTGTAATTGTAGTGTTGTATAAATCTACAATAAAGAAAATAAAAAAGTAGGTATATTAAAATTCATTCTCTGAATATTCTGATGAATTATCTTCGTCTCCTAGATTGATAACGATAGGTTCCACAGTAACGTCAATTAAATTATCGAGTTCCCCCATCTTCTACTCTTCTTTTTGTACATGATGTATACATCTTTGCCAGTTATCTCCAGTTACTCGTTCCAAGGAATTTTTTAACAAAATTTTCACGTCACATAATTTACACGTCGTACTATTTCGCACTACATCTCCTTTTACCTGCGCCCAGACTAATTCGATTGGGTTAAGGTCACAGTGATAAGGTGGTAACCGTAGTACCGTTATTTGGCGATTTGTTGCCATTTCATCGATAACATATTTTTTCTAATCTTTATTAAGATTGACAAGTGTCAAAAGTTCCTTTTTCACCATATTTGTTTCAAAAGAAATGTTTTTTCCGGATAACCATTGAATTATATCGGCTTTCCTCCAAGCAGTCGTAGGCGTCCGCTCGGTCTGCCGTGAATGGTAACTGGCATTATCCATGACAAGTACAGACCCCGGAGGAATAAAATCCAACATCTGTGTAAAATACTCTTCGAAAACATCTGCGTTCATGTCTTCGTGATAGTCACCTGTATTTTTAGATTCAAATAAAAGTAAACCGCTATCTACAAAACCACTACCTATATGTGTCTCTATTAATCTTTATCTGAAGGTGCCTTGAACCCTATTGAAAGTCAATCCAAAAATGCTTGTCGAAAACTTTTTAAATTTTTATCTTGCCATACTTTTGTTACAGTATATCCCTCGTTGACCCAAGTTTCGTCTAGACAATAAATATTCCTCCCTTCGTCACGGAATTTTCTAATTGATCTTAAGTAGGATCTTCGCTAACAAATATGTAATTTCATCTTTATCGATAAGAACTGACTTCCTGTTCTGCTTTTCCCAGCAAAAATTCAACTCTCGTAAGGCGGCCCATAATTTGCTTCTACTGATTTTTGGCAAATCTTTGTCCTCTGAAAGTTGACTTAAAATTTTGTTTAGCGTTGGTATTTCTTTTTTAAAATACAATTACGATAATTACCTGCAACGAAATATTACCACGCCCATGACCGGTTCTTATCTCGGGGTTTTATTACTCTTTTTCATTTCCAAACAGACTATAGATGAGATGCAAACAATAATGACCGAATTTGGCTTCATTTTATTAAAATTATTTTAGTTCTTAGTTTCTCTCCTTATAAGATGATATGCGATAAGGAATTTTGTAACTTTCTGAATTCAAAATGAAATTTAAATTAGTATTGTTCATTATTAAGTTTAATTGTATATAAAATTTAAAGTTGTATTTATAATGGTTATATTTTGGCTTGTCAATGAACTATAAACATATAAAATTGTATTATTGGGCCAATAAAAGTTAACAAGAATAATCTGATCCTTTAGTTGCTCTAAAACCGCTACCTTTAGTTAGTTTCCCTGTAGAGTGTAAAATGTAAAACCTATTTTGGAATTTAAAAAACTTTTTTTTATCTTATTTTGATTAACTTATCATCTGACTTCAAAGAAATTGCTAATCCTTATATTGAAGGAAGCAAATGCAGTCTAAATTTACATAAAATTAAAAACAAATGCCACCGTAGGGTGTCACGATTCTCTCCAGTCTCCACTCAGTCCTATTTCAATCACGTTCGCGTGAACTGGTAGTATCTGAGCAAATCCCGGCTGATGAGGCGTTTATTACAGATAACACTGAGCAAACAGAAGTATCCCTGTTTTTTAAGCGTCATCAAGGCGTAAGAACGCCGTCCAAGGCCGGTTTAGAGTCGGCAAACAGGGAAAACGGGCACTGGTGATGGCAAAAAGCAGCTCTCTCGATTGCGGGTCCGACTGGGAAATCTGTTTGATGATTTAATCAACGAGGCAAAAAATCCAGACAGATTTTTTGCCAGGAACACGGTGTAAGTTTGCACCTGGCGAGAATTGTTGTAATCATATCTCTGTGGCGAAGGTGATATGAGTAGTAACAAAAAAGGAGGTACTGAAGAACTTATATCTTTAATATACATATTTTCAAATTTTATATTATTGATACTATTACGCTTACACGTTGATTGAAAATGGAATATCCTTAACTGTACTAGGGCTGTTCTAAGGTAAAAATATATTTTCTGTTTTATCTACTAAACAAATAAACATTTTTCGTTCAAACTTGGTATGCAGTCATCATAATAAAAGTATTTATTTTGTCATAAATAACTTTTTCAGTTAAAGCCAGTGGCATAGGTCCGGGGTTTTCTTCACTCTTAAACTTCTAAGCCAAGGCGATTTTTTTCAGTAGAAATATAAACATTTTATTCTGGTTTAAAAAAAATGCTTTTTAGAAAATTTATTAAGCTTTGTTTTTCAGATATTTTGACATCTTATAAGTAGGATTATCTTATAGAAATAAGTAGGTTATTTTTAAATTTGTGGAAATGGTATTAACATATTTATTATTAATTAATGATTAATGAGTTTGCTCTCTGCCAACAAAATCAGGCATTCCTCTAATATAATCTAAATATATCCGTTCTACAGGGTTAAATACAAGACTAAGAACAAAATATTTAACCACTGCTCAGGGCTTAAAATACAATAAAAAAAAATTATTTCGAAATTCTAGTTCGATGTTTAAAAAATACTGCAAAAATTACAAAAATAAACGTTTTTATTAATAATAATACCTAAGTACCTGATAGATAACAGCTAATCCGGTTTGCTGTAGTATTTTGCATTCATTCTTCGTCCCTTCGTTGCACACTGCCAAAACTATATTATCACGCATTTTAGATCCGTTATATATATCCACTAACATATCCGATATAAATTCCCTTATTTAATTACTATAAAACGTTTAAAACTAAACATTAGTCACTAACTCTCTAAACATCAAAGAACATAATCGATGCTTAGTATATAATATAATATTCTAAGGTCCAAGAAACATTTTTACAGAACAATGTAAACATCTTGGGATGTTATAGTTTAAAATAGCACTAGTTATTTTATCCAAACATCGTCGATTATTGTCAGTATTGTTGCCATTACCAGTACTAACAGAATTTAATTCCCTAACAACACAAGAAGTTTAAAAATTTATCGGCGTGAAACACACGTTGCACTATAGTGGACTTCCAAAATTGTAGAGCGTGACTAATGTTATAAACCTGCTCACAATTTATAGCAGTCAACTCAAAGAAATATACATGCAGCCCGTATATTTTTCCTACAAAATCGTGTGCCGCATATCTCTGACAGCATATTTGATTACACAGCTTCTGCTACGCATGCGTTGCAGTTAGTACGCATGCACTCCTGCTTTTCATTGGCTGCAACGAATTGTTGGATCCAACTGTTTCACTTCCAGCGCTATCATGAGCGGGTATATCGTTCGGGTGGGCAAAATTATGGGTATATCTTTTTGTTAATTTAATTATGAATGTAATCGATTTTCTTAGTGATTTGATCGAAGTGAGGAATTTCGGATGATGACATGTATGAAGAGTTTAGAGCGCGAGGTCAAAATATGAGTGTAAGTGATGTTGAAATATGTATTTCATTAACAAAATTGTACGTGAATAGCATATATATATTCAAATAAAAAAGTGATAAAGAAGTACAACTGTGAAACGGAAAGTGATGGAAACTCGCGGAAAGAAGATTTTTAAAATGAGTTTTCCAAAAAAAAAAAAAAAATCTATTGCTATATCTTACAAGATGAAACTTAGTCCGTATAAATGAAATCGAGAAGAGTATACTGATAGAAAGGACAAAATAGTGATATGGCGAAGAAACTATTTAAAATAAATATTAAAAAATAAGATTCTGGATCGAAGAATATATTAAATTTTGAGGAAACAAGAGCGCATGAAGGTCATACGGAAAGCGGTACGATATGATATAATAAGGGTTAATGTCTGACCGTTATAGTGACAGTGCTAGTAACCAATAGTAAATAATGTGTATGTATTCTAAAGCCGTTTGTCCTTTTGAATGCGGAATATTTGCGCGATTTATTTAATGGCGAAAAAATCTTTATTTATAACATATTTTGTCAACTATCTATAACATTATCTATCACTTTCATCATGAAACTGCCATGGTAGATTATCAGAAGCTCAAAACAAATTTATTAACACCACGTAATAATGAAACGGACAATAATATTTGTAGTACAGTTTTGCAAATTGCAATTGTCAAAAGCTGAGATTTTGCCGCCATAAATAATTAAAACAGAAGTTGCAAAATTCGTGCAAATATCGGTGAATTTCGCGTCCATGAGGACAAGGCTTAAGTGTGATATCCGCGGAGTGCGCATCAGGTAGGTGTAAGTGAGTGGTGGTGGACAATAGCCGTCCAAAAGGACGGTATTCTAATTTGTAGAGAGGATGACACAGGTGGCTCATTTAAATTAAATTGTTAATGTGCTAGGTTCAGCCGACGTCAACTTATTTTTGATAATTTTTTGTGCTTTAACTCTTCTCAAGTGACACGCTTAGGTAATTATACCACCCGTGTCTTCCGTCTCATCGCTGTATTGTGAATTAGTCACTCTAAATTATTTTCGACCTTGGGTAATTCATAATACAAGATAAAAACTTTAAATTTTGAAATATTCTTATTATTTTTATTATCCAACACCTTGAAATTGGTAAAAACTATTATATTAGTGTTTCTACTCTAAAAATAATGGATGTTATGTAATGCAATTATATTTGTAATTTTTGTATATTTTTTATATCTGATCGTAATCAAATTTAGTAAGCCTATGAAATGTTGCTCCCCGCACGCTTCGCTTGTCGCACTAGTCAACAAGCTAGCGATTAGTCACTGTCTACAATTTCGGCCGCTGACTATAGTGACCTACAGATGGCTACTGCATCAGACATCAGATGCTGTCAAAATATATTGCATTCGGTAAGGCTAATTTGAAATCATCTTTCAGTACTTGCTCTTCTCAAATTCAATTTTTTAAATTTACAAATGCCATTTTCAAATGCCTATATGACAGATAAGGTACTGATTTATGGGAAGTGTGGCAAGTGCATGTTATCGTGTTGCATCGAAATACCAAAGACGTTTTCTAAGTAGGTAGAATATTATGCTGAATCCTCTTTGAACCACATGTAACAACTGTTGTAATGCCGTGGCGGTAAACGTGTGGCAGTGATTTTAAGTATTTTTGTACATTTGCCTGTATTTGAATGTTATTCTTTGTGGTTCTTCCCGATGGAGGTAATCCACCTGGTCGTGGTCGTCGCTTTAAACAAAAAGAACGGACGGGATCAAGAGGTCCCCAGCAAGTACAAAAATTCTTGTTTTAATTTAAACAAAAAAACAGAAAATGATTCAACATTCTTAAAATCCCTCTATCCTGAAAATAAATATCAGTCAGGTAGGTGCTGCCTCTCTGGGATAACATATCGTGTTTCTCATTAAATAATAATCTACATTTTGCAAGTATTTTTGAACGGCGATAAATTTGGGTTTAATATAGTTTCAAATAATTTTTTTACGCTCTATAAATAAATTTGGAAATTATTTGATGGACGATTCTGTTCTGTGTGTTTAATAATTCAACTTATTTTAAGTGGTATATTATTCAGAAGTTAATAATTACAATTACATCATTCCTCTCAATTCGAAAACTGAAATTAAATCGACTTATTCCGTGACTTCAAAGTGGTCATTTCGCTATAGAAAACAACCCCTAATTTCCACCGGGCCCCCTTTCAAAATTAAGTAAGTATTTCGTGTCCGCTCAATGCCCAGGCGTGAGAAAATTACAGACCAGCCGAAGATTTGTATAGGTGACATCTAAATTACTTCTGATGGGGTCGACAACTTCGGACGCCATTAAATTGAGCAATTCCAACGGCGGCGACGAAACCTGACGGCGTTCTTCATTAATTTGATTTCATGGACGACAAAGGGTAATGTATTGCCCGCGAATAACACAGGGTGTTAAAAAAGAATGTCAAATATTTCAGGAGGTAATAGTATGAACCAAAATAAGCAGAAAAGTCTTATTAAACATGGATCCGCAAAGTAACGGTTGCGGAGATATGAACCACTATTCGTTTTTTAAAGATTTTATTTTATTAGGAATACACCGACAAAGGAGGCTTTTAAGAAACAAAAAACAAAGTTACAGAAAATGTACAAAGTGCCCTCCGTCCATTTCCAAGCAGGCACGACACCTTCGTCTCAACGATATTCGAACTCTTTCTAAAACAACCTCCTTGGTTTGGATTTCTTGACACTTTTGATTAATCCGTAGCTGCAGCTCTTCCAGGCTATTTACAGGAGTACCATACACTAATGCCTTCAAATATCCCCAAATAAAGAAATCTAGAGGGTTCAGATCAGGCGATCTTGGAGGCCATAAAACAGGTCCGGCCCTTCCTACCCATCTATGTGGAAAAGTTTGGTGTAAATGCTCTCTAACGCCCATGGAAAAATGAGCTGGAGCACCTTCATGCTGAAACCACATTTGTTGCCTATGATTCAAAGGAAAGTCTTCCAAAAACTCATACAGTGTGTTCTGCAGAAGGTTGAGGTAAGCAGCGCCTGTTAATCGGTTTGGTAAAACAACAGGACTTAGAAACCTGTCACCTACAATACCCATCCAAATGTTTAATGAAAAACGTGCCAAATGTCCAAATTCTATTAGAGCATGAGAATTTTCGTCGGCCCAAAAATGCGTATTGTGAAAATTAAACACTTCATTTCTTGTGAACCCGGCCTCATCAGCAAAAAGAATATTTGCAAGAAAACGAGAGTCTTCAGCATCATGACGTAGAAACTAGCGGCAAAAAACCAAACGTGCTTGATGATCATTTATTGGATTTAAGGCATGTACTCGTTGTACATGGTATGGATAAAGCAGTTGCTCGTGAAGGATTCTCCGAACAAGAGGACCACTAATTCCTACCTCGGCTGATATTCTCCGCACACTCGTACCTGGATTCTGCTCTACTAGTGCTAGAATTTCTTCTTCTGCTCTAGGAGTGGATACCGACCTTGGTCTTCCGGATAAATGGCACTGTTTGCTCAAGGAAGCGGTATCACGCAATCTTTGCTGAATTCTTCCAAACATGCGTTGTGAAGGAATCTGGCGATTTGGATAAGCGTCAACATAAAGACATCGCGCTTCGGTGGCATCCCCATTAGCACGACCTTACATGAAATGCATGTCTGTTAATTCTGAGTAACCAGCCATAGCGAAAGATAACTTGTGCACTGAGAACAACTGTCAAATACGTACTGTTTATCATCCAACTATTATAAGAAAATACACAACGTTTTTGCAAAATAAAAAAGGGGCTAAAAACATAAAACATTCCATATCTCCGCAACCGTTACTTTGCGGACCCACGTTAATTAAGAATTTTCTGCTTATTTTGGTTCATATACCTCCTTAAATATTTTACACTCTTTTTTTAACACCCTGTATACATTATTCACTGGAGCAGTAATGTAAACGCTGCAATGAAACATTTATTATAGAATAATAATTTATTAAATTTACAGTTCAGTAGTTACAGAGAGGTACCGTTAATAATCCTCTCTAAAAGCAGTACAAAATAATGTAACAGAAATAGAAATATTAATTACAGTATTAGTAAACATGTATTTTTAATGTGACAAAGCGGATATAAAAACCATCATTATATTGCTACAGATGACTTCCGAAATTGTAGAGAATGAGTAAACGCCAGCTTGTAGACAAGCACGACGGGCGAAGCGTGCGGGAAGCAACATTTCATAGGCGTACTAAATTTGAATGCGATCAGATATAAAAAATATACAAAAATAATTGCATTACATAATATCCATTATTTTTAGAGTAGAAACAGTGATAATATAACAGTGTTTACCAATTTAGAGGCGTTAGATAATAAAAATAATAAGAATATTTCAAAATTTCACTTAATTTCACTTAATTTAAAAGTGGTATTATTTCGTGCTACTTCGGTTTTTATTTGTGCCCAAACCGTACCGTACCGTATAACCTTCGTTTACCCATGTTTCTTTCATCCATGTAATATATATTTTTGTCCGATGCACGAAATTCTCTTAGTTTTTCTAAATATTCTCTTCGCCATACTATAATTTCATCTTTTTCAATGAGCATACTTTTACGATTTCGTTTTAAAAACCGAAAATTCATGTCATGCATTGTTCTTCTAAGAACTTTATCAGATAATTGAGGCATGTCCTCATCTTCAGCAATAGCCTAGCAGGCCACTTTTGCTCCACACGACTTACGTTGGTAGGTCCTGACCACCATTCAGTGCAGGAATGAGGGAAACCTGGAAAACCTCTTTAATTAGGGGAGTAGTCAAATGTCGGCCGGTATCAATCTCTCACATTGACCCAAGCTAACATTCTTCCACCCTACCATACCCGCAGAGAGGGCGCCAATCCTCTCCACGAATATAGCTGATATGCGGTCTACCGGCTGCGGAGGTCTAGAAACCTCGATTCAAGTACGCCTTAAACCGCGTGATCACTGACCGACCAATCAATTAATATGTTTGGTGAAATACAGTGTATCTAATTAAGTAAAATAAAGCATATTATACAAACAGCGAAAAGATTGTCATAAAGCGCAGTTATAGTGATAACAGTATTGTGATAAATCAATTGAAGTGTAGTAAACATGGATAATGATCAAATTCTGGATAACTCTGAGTAGAGAATCTGTTTTATTATTAGTGTAACACTCTCAACGCTGTGAATTACAATTACATGACTCATAAAAGATTTCACCGTCAGCGGTCCTCAACAAGTTTTCTATTGAAAAATCACGAAATTTATTTCAAATTTGACTTTAAGAAAAAACTATTAATTATGTGTTTTACATAGTGAACTGTACTGCTGGATAAAATGTTAGTATTTATTTAAGAATCTCCCTGTATATTATTAATAAAAATTAGAAAGAAGAAGAGGGTCAAGAACGGATCCTTGTGAAATATTAGAAGTAGTCTATCAAAAATAGGATGCAACGTACACTATATTCTGTTTGGAAATGAAAAAGAGTAATAAAACCCCGAGATAAGAATCGGCCATGGGCGTGGTAATATTTCGTTTCAGGTAATTATCGGGTAACACTAATGCTAACAGGTAATGGGTGTACATTAGTATATTTTACTGGATACAACATAGGGCAGGAGCCAGTGTATTGTGACAGATCAATCCAGTCTTAGAGCTGAATATAAGAAGACGTGCTAGTGCAGTGGAGTAAAATTCGACTTGTGTTTAGTGACTATTGTGCCAGTGGATATAATATTGTTTGGGTAAAATGTCGAGCTTATCAAATTACGTACCTGCTAAACGCGTGAAAAGATGTGCACTGTCTCAGAATGAGAAGATTATTATATTAAATGTATTTAATGCATTGAAACACCAAAATCCTACCAACAGTGTTTACGATATCTTGGAAAAGTGTTCCAAAATGACAGGGATTGGAAAGTCGACTATCTACAGGCTTTTAAAGAAAACAAAAAATGAACAAGATACTGTAAATCCCCCAAAATCATCTTCAAAAATGTCATTCGCAGAAAAGTACACTCACTTTATTAAAAAAAAAGTACCAACGCTAAAAAAAATTTTAAGTGAACTTTCAGAGGACAACGATTTGCCAAAAATCAGTAGAAGCAAATTATGGGCCGTCTTACGAGAGCTGTTTTTTTGCTGGAAAAAGCAGAACAGGAAGTCAGTTGTTATCGATAAAGATGAAATTATTTGTTGGCGAATATCCTACTTAAGATCAATTAGAAAATTCCGTGACTAAGGTAGGAATATTTATTATCTAGACGAACTTTCGGTCAACGAGGGATATACTGTAACAAAAGTATGGCAAGATAAAAATGTAAAAAATTTTTGACAAGCATTTTTGGATGGACTTTCAACAGGGTTAAAGGCATCTTCAGGTAAAGGACGAAAATTAATAGTGACACATATAGGTAGGGCCAGTGGATTTGTAGATGGCGGTTTACTTTTATTTGAATCTAAAAATACAGGTAACTATCACGAAGACATGAACGCAGATGTATTCGAATAGTATTTTACACAGATGTTGGAACTTATTCCTCCGGGGTCTGTAATAGTCATGGATAATGATAGTTACCATTCACGGCAGACCGAGCGGACGTCTACAACTGCTTGAAGGAAAGCCGATATAATTCAATGGTTATTCGGAAAAAACATTTCTTTTGAAACAAATATGGTGAAAAAGGAACTTTTGACACTTGTCAATCTTAATAAAGATCAGAAAAAATATGTTATCGATGAAATGGCAACAAATCGCCAAATAACAGTACTACGGTTACCACCTTATCACTGTGAACTTAACCCAATCGAATTAGTCTGGGCGCAGGTAAAAGGAGATGTAACGCGAAATAATACGATGTTTAAATTAAGTGACGTGAAATTTTGTTAAAAAATTCCTTGGAACGAGTAACTGCAGATAACTGGCAAAGATGTATACATCATGTACAAAAAGAGGAGGAGAAAATGTGCGAACTCGATAATTTAATTGACGATACTGTGGAACCTATCGTTATCAATCTAGGAGACGAAGATAATTCATCAGAATATTCAGAGGAAGAATTTTAATATACCTACTTTTTTATTTTCTTTATTGTACATTTATACAACACTACATTTACTTACCATAATTTGAATTTTCAAAATACATATATTTTTGTGTGGAATACAACTCTATTCATTAAATTTAAATAAATGCTGTTTTTATATTGTTTACTTATAAGAGAAATGGACCGAGAAATTGAAGCGGCATAGACAAAGATGGATTGTCGGGCATTAAATTTTGGCTACCTGCTACAATTCAGTAGAACCCGGTCACAAAAAAATTTTTTTACAAGTACACCTCATCTATACTGATAATACATAATATAAAAATATTGAATATAAGCACCAGTACTACATTTATTTACATTTTACATACATAATAAGCTTTTATTACTCTCTTTCATTTCTAAACAGACTATAAAATCTAGAAATAAAAAAAATGATCTAATACACATTTTATAAAAAGAATTGCAGACCCTTTACCATATTTATTATCTTCAGTACCAGAAAGTTAATAGAAGAAGCATAGGAAAAATACAGAGTTGCTTTCCTTTTTCAGGGGATAGCGTGTAACTTTTACAACCGATAAAAATTAAGCCTTATGAGTTATTTACTGGCGCTGATAGTGCGGTATCATCAGAAGTTACGCTCCGCTTTTATTCTACCGCACCCGGTTAGTAGCGGAATTTATGTATTTTTACATATTAAATCCGTATGAGGGAATTAATGACGTTAAGTTTTATGTGGATGTTCGGGGAGTAATAGCAGGAATTGTATAGTGTACGAGAAAATTGCCTTATAAAAGCGTCGTAACTAAGAGAACACTTGACAGACACACGGTCTATAGCGCGATCAAACGGCTGGATGTCTGTTATAAAGTTTTATTAGTACGTACATGAAGCCCGTATATCTTTCTTTAACAAGACTACGCTATCAATTTTGATGAATACCGTAAAGTAATGATTATCGCAAAATGCCAAAAATATACAGGGAGAAATACCGGAAACTGTACTCAACTTCCTTACTTCAAATTACTTCAAACAGTACTATATAAATTTTGCTTGCTGTCAAACTGTTAAAGTTAAAATGCTGTCAAAGCTCTAAAACCCCTAACTAATTGTAGAAAAACTTAAAAAGCAATACAAAACTTGCTACCGATGACTCAAGAGACGCCTTCGACATGGAATATGAAAAATTACTAAACTGGATGTCAGAAAACCCTACAAAACGTTAATGAATGAATTAATTAATGTGCAGCTTGGATAATTCGGCGATCTCGCTAAAACATTTTGTCCAAGTTCCTCATGATCCAAATATTAAATGAAGAAGAAGACTTTAATGAATATTACCATTTCTAATTACCATAAGTTGAATATTTGAAGCAAGGGTCAAAAGGATATAAACCGAAGTCTGAAGTTCTGTCCAGAGGTGTTTTAACATTTTTTCATGACATATGAAATAGATGTTTTTAATAAAGAACGTTACATTAACAATTAGTGTATTTGGTGGATGCCGTGCATCATTGCAAAACATCTGGGTTTGAGCTATCCAGAAAACTACGCACTTGTGGCATAGGCTGGAGCTAGACCACATTGAATCGGCACAGTGGAGGGACAATTATGTGTTTATAGGACATTTGTACGCGGTAGGGGGATAAATTGCAGTTTATAGTAAAATTTTTCGGGCGATAAATGTCACTTTAACGCTCGAGGGCCTTATTAACGCCCATGGGCGTTAATAAGTTCCGGTTGACGAAGAGAGGCATATATTCTACAATATCCAAATATCTTGATTACTTGTTTCCATTATCAATTACTAAATATGCGCTGTATGTGGATTTCTTTTTATAGTTACTAGCAGAGTTTCATGTTACATAACTTGTCCGTACGACAAGTCCACATATGCCAAAAATCAGTGCCACCTAATGTAACTTACCTTGATCATTAAGGCTATGTCATCAGAAGCAGCTCGTCCCTAGTTAATATTTTTTACTACTTCGGTTTGTAACCGCCATTTTTTATTTTAAGAATGTCATTAATCTTGAATATTTGCTAATGTTCATGTTATGATGTAAAAGTACCGTTGCCTTTAACATGGAATAATGCGATAACAAAGAGGTCGACTTACAGTTCTCACACTTTTACAAAGAATATGCACACATTCAGTGTAGTGTTTCACGTTTTAAAAGAAACACCATTTAACAAAATCATCATAAATTTTGTTGTAATTTTTTTTTTCTCGGTAACAGACTTCCTTGGTATTCTTCCGCTGCTTTAAAAATTTCTGGAGGCGTACTTGGAATGTCTGTACTACTATCATATTTTACCAATTGCATATTAAACAACCTGTCACTTTGCTAGAGATTTTTCGCTTACTAAATATGGCGTACATGAAAACCGCGTTTGTTGATATTATTGCTAGGCATTCATCACAATTGTCAATTCGGCTTCAACAAATATTACTTAATTTTAGATATAGAGACATTTATTTCTTCAGATACATATTATAATGTTTAGAAAATTTATGTGTTAATAATGCGTTTAATATTAAGTAACGATTATGGATGCAAGAAAGTTGTATCAACAACAGCGATACGAGTAGTTCAACACGTAGTTAAAAATCATTTGACAATGTAAAACTAAAACGTCAAATTCAAAATGTTAGGTTATAGTAACCTGATTTGATTTAAATGATTGAATACAATTTATGTACTAGAAGGGGACGGAGAATTTATATATCACTTTTTGAATTGAAGTGAGGGAACTGATTGTAAACGAAAAAACAACACACTACCATGTCAAATCACTGTATGTTGCTAAATTCAGTTTAATCAGCATGAAAGATAACTAGGACTATATGCTAGTTGAATAATATACCATTAATGCAATTTTACTTCTTAAAAATACTTATTTTCCAATAATCATTTACTATTTAATAATTGAAGGAATTCAAACCATTTCACGAAATCTAGGTCAGGAACAGTACGACTTTAAATTATCTAATAGCACAAATACTGTTTCAGTAACGATTCCAGAACAATTGAAACATAAAAGCATGGCCTACTTCTGCGACTTACTACTTGCATTATTAATACAGTCGGCATCACCGGATACAAAATATCACTTTGAAGATGTACGTATATCTACTGCAGAACATAAGTTGCTTAGCTTCCCAGACCGACTTCTCTTTAAAAATTCACCTCGATATTTAGATGCAACGCTGCATCCGGAATCCCGTCTTATCTGGAGAAGAATGTAAAAGCCGCCGCCATGTTTCCTTCTCCCAAAGGCTCACTTAAACGCTCTTAAATAAATAAATTTACAATCCTCTATATGCGGTTTTGGAGCAACGACGTTCTTTTTGTTGCAGTTGTCGCTTTCTACCTGTCAATGTGACTAAAGAGGGAACAAAATAAAGATGATATTTGGCACTCCCATGGAGAACTATATGATTACACAGAGCGTACACATTGTTAAAATGTATTATGAAAATGATTTAACTGTTAATGATGAAATTTCGGAGTTTTTGGCAAAATAGGCATTCCAACGTTGGCGCACCCACTCTATAGCCCCGATATTTCTCCCTGCGATTTTTTGTATTCCCCAAGGTGAAGTCGCTCAAGGCAACTCATCATGGCGGCGTACAGGAGGTCGAGGAAGCTGTAACCGTGGTTGAACGGGTTAACTGCGGAGGATTACCAAGGGTGCTTCTAATCGTGGGAGCAACGTTGGAATCGTTGTGCAGAGTTAGAGGGAGACTATTGTGAAGATCGATAATAAAAATTTAATTTGCTTGTTTTTTCATTGACAAATTCCCGGAACTTAATTGCCACACCTCGTATACTTTGTCGAGTATAAATTGAATCTGAAATCTGTTTTATTCCATCACTCAAATATTTTGCAAAATATCGACCAAAGAAAAGTGGCAAGTATTTCATCATCCTCGGTATTATTTTCATTTTCTTCTTCGGATGGTTCTTCAAATTCCATTTTTTCCTCCTCACGAAAATGGTCCATATCCATACTTTGGGAATCCTCAGTTTCATCTATGACTGCTATGTTTACTGGTATTATGACTCAAGAGAAATTTGCGTATGAATAGCTTTAGTAGTCGAGTTTGAACCGATACCTAACTATCACAGAATTCTTATCAATAGAAATAAGATCTGTATTAGCTTGGTAATTTTGTATTTCATAAATTATTGCTTGAATTATAGGACTGATTCCGTGTCGTGCCTACAAAGTATTTTGTCGTTCCAGTATAAATCCCCCTAATTTATTATACGGAAGCGAAGCAAGGCAAACAGTTAAATGAACGATTACATTAAGGTTCCTTGGCGGATTCCTCGAGGGATATTTATAACAAAAATACAATAACCCCTTCCACATATTTGAGTCATTCTGGTTCGAAGACAATATCTATACAGCCCAGGATAAAATATATCTTACTATTGCGACAATTTAGCGTCCGCCTATATGCTGCTGTCATGCAAAGATAATATAAAAGCAATTTAATAACAAAAGAACGCAGGCGGCACGGCTGATTTTATCTGACAGCCGCATATTTCAGCGTATCCTATATGAATGTACACAATAATCCTCGTGATAGGTAGGCAGCCATATGCCTGGGTATTTGTCACGGTCGCTCTCCTGTAAGTATAATGACAGCGCTGAATAAAAATATACCATGTGGAACTTTTTTCACGGTTTCCGTTTGCAAGTGATACAACCTCTGAATAAACTGCTAGGATACAGTCATATGTATGTACGTCAAAAATTTTGGAAACATTGTTAATGAGCAGCTTACAAACTTTTTGAACAAATTTGACGTTATACCATCAACACAGTCAGGATTTCGAATGCATTAAAGCACTTCGACTGCACTCTTACATGTATCTGATGAACTTTATAGAGCATGTGATAATAGTGGAAATGCGTGCCTTGTGTTGATTAATTACAGCAAGGCTTTTGATACAATTCATCACGCTACTTTATATTACTTAATTATTTTGGCCTTGATTCTATGGTTGTTAACTTCTTTAACAGTTATCTAGCAGGAAGGCGTCAAACAGTTGTTGTTGTTAATGGAACTTCCTCGACCTTAACTATTATTACTGTGGGTGTGCCACAGGGTAGCGTGTTAGGTCCCTTGCTTTTTTCAATTTATACTGAGGATCTACCAGGTGCAGTAAAATATGCACAAGTACATCAATATGTAAATGACTTTCCATTACATTTCTGTTTTCCACTAGGTGACCTGAACAATTCAGTTCAAAAAATGAATAGTGACTTAAATAATATCATGGCAGTATCTGACGCACACGGTTTAGTTTTATACTAAAAGAAAATGCAGCTTCTTGTTGGTGGTAAGCATAATAATTTGATTATAAATGATCCTCGTTTTAAAATTTCTTTTAATGACACAAGTCTGGACCCTACTAATGATAGTAAAAATTTAGGAATATGTTTTACTTTTATACAAAAGTCTTATGTTGATGTAAATTTAAAATTATGTGATTCTATAATTCTCAGTAACGATGCTTATTCTGACACAGTTTATTGGCCGCAACTAACACTAGCCATGAAAATCTCCATATTTTAAATCCAGTTAAATGTATGATGCGGCATCTTCGGTAGGCAGTGAGTTATTTAAATTTCCTTCAAGAAGCACTTCCTGCACTTTTGGAGAATGTGTATTTGCAGCTATGGAGAAACCTATGGTTCCAGCACGACGAAGTTCCACTCCACAAGGCCAGGATTGTGCAGAAATATTTAGATAACGCTTTTCCAGTAAAATGGATTGGGATTAATGAATCTATTCAGTAGCTCGGAAAGTCACCAGATCTAACAATTTTTAATTTTTTTATGGGAGGTTTTAAAAAAAATAAGGTCAGGCCTACCGTCCAATGATATCAGTATTTGTTAAGTGTATTAGGAGCTAGGCTAGGAGTCAGATAATCTTAACCTATTAATTTAAACGAATAAAGATCTTCATGACCCCATTTAATTCTAGGCAATTATACAACAAGTTACCCAAACTAACACGAGGCTGTTGCGTAATCCAACGGTTAATATATTACTGCTGTACCAAGGGTAAGTAAACCTTCAGGCTCTAGATTTGGTCCTGATCCGACCCCCACCTTAAGGAGTAGGTTCTAGACTGCGATTATCCCAGACGAGGTCCCCCAGTCCTTGTAAACATTTGCGACACGGTCGCAGTAACACTAAAACTTCAGACGGACGACTGTAAAAACCGGGAATGGCTTTCCTTTAAACTTAACTGTCTGCAAATTAAAACATAAATTTTGGATGCTCAACGCTCGTACGGAAAGTCAATTTGAACTTGTCTTGAATGTTATGTTTATGGATGTAGAGGAGGTTATATAGTGTTTTGGAATAGTAACGAATAAATTCATTATTTTTTAAATTGAGAAGTTTTCGAAAAAATCCCCTGGTACGTCGATTTTGTTTTTAAAAAAGGCACTTTTTGACATACGACCCACATTTGTGACGTCATCGTTGTTCGAGATATGACGTCATCGAGAATTTTTTTAAATAGCAACCCCCAATTTTGACCATGCCATTTGAAGGAGCGTGTCATTCTACATACATACATCATGAAAAATTGTGGTGTTACATAACGAAAATTTCAGGAAAATAATATTTGAAGATTTTAAAATTTAATTTTCACAATACTGAAAATGATAATGATTATGTAAAAAATCGACTAAATTAAACGTTCAAATTGTGCACCGTTGGCTACCTGACAGTAGCCAAGACGATTAATAATTCCTTTTTGAACATTATCAATAACTTCAGGAGGTATACGATGTATCTCGAGACGAATTCTTGCTTTTAAATCTAAATGAACCGGTCTAGTAACGTATACTTTGCTTTTTAAGTATCCCCACAAGAAATAATCTAGGAGTGTCAAATCAGGCGATCTGGCTGGCCCCTCAATCGGTCCCCTAAATAAGTACGGACAGGTGTTGCATAATGGGGAGGTGCGCAGTATTGTGAAAATTAAATTTTAAAATCTTCAAATATTATTTTCTTGAAATTTTTGTTATGTAACACCGTAATTTTTCATGTATGTATGTAGAATGACACGCTCTTTCAAATGGTATGGTCAAAATTGGGGGTTGCTATTTAAACAAACTGTCGATGACGTCATATCTTGAACATTGATGACGTCACAACTATGAGTCGTATGTCAAAAAGTGTCTTTTTAAAAACAAAATCGACGTGCCAGGGAATTTTTTCGATAACTTCTCAATTTCAAAAATAATGAATTTATTCGTTACTTTTCGAAAGCACTGTAAAAACAAGGAGAGTAGTTATACCTACATGAAATGTTTTTTCTCCAGAATCCCATAACAGTAAGTCACAGTAGACAGGAAAACATTTGCTAACACACACGTTAATAGAACGCTCAGCTGTCACTGTCACATCTTTGTTGTACAATATCATAAATTTATATAAGTATTAATAACTCTTTAAATAGCTTATTACGCTAATTTCAACTTTGTAATTAAAAAGACCATTATTTTTGTATTAATCCTAGCAGTAATATCATAAAATCCGGTGAATATATGTGTCCAACGTGCGATGCATCGAAGGTTATGATTTGGCGAAATGAGCTGTGCCAGATAAATACGTAGGCATCTGGTAAATTTCTTGTGACTGGCTGCCGCTTGCGGGTATTGTTTCGATTCAAATATTATAGATACATCTCTAATATCAAAGCAACATGTTTAACAATTTATTATTGATTGTTTGATTTGAAGGCGATGAAAGTGAATAAAAAGCATTATAAAATGGATATGAACCGTTACTACTTTATTCAGCTAAAAATTTACTAAAATTGTTACCTGAAAAATCTCGTGCAGGATACAAAACTTGTTACAAGAATTTTATGAAATGGAGAGCGAAGATATTTTCTTTATTCCGGAATTATAGCTCGATGTTTAAAAAATGGTGCAAAGCCCTCTTTTCCTACGGAATGTTGGCGCCTATTATCGTCCGACATGGCTAAATATGTCAACTACCATGCAGTCGTTTTTTCGACAGTGTCAAGTGTAGAAACGACGAAAATAATCATTTTTATTAATAATAATAATAATGTCTAAGTACCTGATAGATAACAGCTAATCCGGTTAACTATAATATTTTTTTGTATTCGTTCTTCGTTCTTTCGGTATACACTGCCAAAACTACATTTTCATTCCTTGCAGATTCATCATAATTATCCACTAACATATCCGACATAAAATACTATATTTAATTACTATAACACTTTTAAAATTAGTCATTTAGCTGATTTAAAGTAACAGTAAGTTCTAGGTTATGAATACTGCATTGCTAGTTGCCTACTTTCGATGCTCCAAACCATGCAGAAAATGCGAAGTTAGTTATAATCTAAGGGTCATTTTTACAGAACACTGTAAACATCCTGGGATGTTATAGTTTAAAATATTTATTTTATGCAAACATCGTCGATGACTGTTAATATTGTTGCTATTATTAGTATTAACAGAATTTAATTACACAACAACGCAAGAAGTTATATCAGAATATATCATCGTCAGTGCACCTTGCATTAGTGGCCTACAGATGTAGTCAGATCTCGTCTGTAGATGTTAAATGGTAGTAAGTATACGGTTACAGGACTCTGATTAGTTTGAAATAATTTTTCAGTACTTGTTTTTCGCAAATTTAATTTTTCGCGCATTTTTTGTGTATTTACAAATATGTCATATTCAAATGCCTAGGTGACGGATAAGGTGTTGATTTATGGGAATGTGGCAAGTGCATATTATCGGCAGCGTCAAAGACGTTTCCCAAGTATACAAAATATTATGCTGAATATTTTTTGAACCACATCGAACAGCTGTTTTATGTCGTGTGGCAGTGTTTTTATGTAGTTGTGTACATTTACGTGTTATTCTTTGTGCTTTTCTCGACGTAAGTAATCGACCTTCCAATACAATCGTAATATACAAATTGTTTTTAAAAAATTTTTAGGTGCGTACTCTTGTGACTACCTTAATCTGTTCTTTCAACGGAACCTGATAAAACAGATTTGTAATACCTTGTTTCCAAATGTCAAAGACCTCCGATTAGCTACACTGCAATCTCAAATAACTACACGTTGGCAATGTGTGACCAACGTAAAGTTATGTAAAATTACATAATAATGTTAATCTGAATAGTAAAACAGAAATCAATTTAAAAAGATATTGATTTATTTTTAATGTTATGGAAAAAAGATGATGGGGTTAACTACTTGTGAAAAAGTACAAAAATTCAGGTTTAAGTCAGTCAATATAATATGCATGATGTCTCTTAGTAACAAATTATTAGAAATATAGTAGATTTTATTATTAGAATTCAATAATAAATACACATGCGAGCACATTTCTATTTTTAAATAGTTGAGAAGACCTTGTACCAGAAGCAGAAATAACTTCTCTGTAGGAAGATTTTTTTAGTGGAATTTATCCTCTAAATGTGAATTATCCCCTGCTCTTAAAGTTTGTCTACCACACCTTAACACAACTAAAACGCATTAGGTTAGAGGCTAAATGGATGTGTCTCTATACATGTGCAACAGAAATCGCATTAAAAATTCTGTAGTTTCACAATAAATTTAATAAAAGTACATAGTTCCAATGTAGTACATGGTGTTACTATATTATGCTCGAAATTTCCTAATTTTATAAAGTAAAAAATACATATACTATTTTTCCTTAATATACAGGGTGTTTCGTAAGTAGAGATCAAAAATCCATAGGCGTATCCTGTAGCCAAAAATAAGGGTTTTCAGTTATATAAATATCAAAAATTAAAAAAAAATAGTTTTTAATTTTTAAACCCTTTTGAGAAAATTTAATCATATTCAGTGTGTATATTTAGTATGACAGTAGGTATGAAACAAAAAATTACCAGCTTTAGAAACTTACCAGAGGCGGAGATGTGGATATCATCGATCATATTTTATTAGTGTATGACTTATATTCAAAGTTACACCCTGTACATACGTCTTATAATTACATGACCTTTCGTCATGTTTTCCAATATTTTCCCGTTAATTTACATTTACATCAGGCAATTAACATTCTTTTAGAAATTTCACTCACAAGCTGGTATTCTCTCTCTAAGGACGACGATCTCGAAGCGACCTTTTGTTTGCCGAGCGATTTTATTTACCTCGGAGGAATTACGGACACAGCAGAAGTTAACGAGGTGTCTTATCCGAGGTCGGAAGACTCGGTGTACACAAAGAATCCATTTATTCGGTCTGATATATCTCCGGCCGGTTGTTCTACCCTCCCTTTTGAAGTCATAGGGGAGAAAATGTACGCGATATCTTCCGTGCAGTTTTCGGGTTCATTTGATTCGAATTTTATTAGGGCTATAACACGAAGCCCCGTTGATTACGACGTTGGCGTTATAGTTTTATAGCGGGCATTAGCGTCGGGTATAAATCAAAAGTGCCTAGGCAAACAGAATGTTGCTTGCATGTCGGCGGCTTCGTAAAACAAATTGAATAAATTAGTTTAAAACTGTAATGACTTTTTTTAGCCAAAACAACAAACATTTTTGTGACAATGGCAGTACTTACTATTGTACCTTATTGGTATCAGTTTATTTTAATTGTTAAGTCCTCTACTGCCATTAAATCAAAACAAAAGATTATACTTTTTACTTTTCTAGTGATTTATATCAGTGTTTACTATAGAATGGTCCATACTTTAAGGCTAGCTTCCTTAGACAAATATAAGGTGATCTAAGTCAACTTACCTTAGTACAACTAAGCTGCTTGCTTTCTTATAAAGTTTTTTGAACAGATATAGACCCGAGAAGGTATTAAAAAAACATCCCAGCTCTATAACTTCTTAACGAAGAAAAGCTGTACTAAGGTAAGTTAACTTAAATCATGTTTGTCCAAGCAAGATAGTCAATAAGGCAATAAGCAACAATAAAGTTATTTAAGTCAACTTACCTTAGTCCAACTTACTTTAAGGTGAAAGTCTTGGGCGAAAATAAGGTGATTTAAATCAACTTACCTTAATACCATCTTGCTTCCTTAAGAAGTTATATGCGCGAGAAAATAGTTTTTTACGCTAATTTATTAATTTCTTGGGTAATCGTATTCAAATGTTGTACAAGAAAGCTTTTTTGTATAATATACACGAATATCTTTCTATCTGATTTTTGTGTTAAATGTACAGGCTGCTCTGAGCGTCTGTGCCACTGTATTTTTTTTATTTCAAATTTTTTTTAGAGAGGGAGAGAGAGAATGATTAGTAATTAGTAAATAGCATTTTATTAGCTTAAAAAAAGCTATACTTGTTACATGGCGCTAAAATGCGCCATTTGAGCGAAACCTGCATTTAAAGTTTGAGTTGTTGTAAATATATGAATTACTCTACAATCTCGGGTATTCGTTAAGCAGTGGGCTGTTCCTTAAGGCTAGCTTGCTTGGACGAAAATAAGGCGATTTAAGTCAACTTACCTTAGTACCACTTTGCTTCCTTAAATAGTTCTTTAAAAAGATATTGGCCCGAGAAGGTATCTACAAAAACCTTCCCAGACCTATAACTTCTTAAGAAAAAAAAGCTGTATAAGGTAAGTTAACTTAAATCATTTTATATGCGTTCAAGGCAGATAACCAATATGACAATGAGCAACAATAACGTGATTTAAGTCAACTTACCTTAGTTCAAATCTTTTCAGTCCTATAATTTCTTAAGGAAGAAAAGCTGCACTAAAGCAAGTTAACTTAAATCATGTTATTTTCCTTCAAGGAATATAGCCAATAGGGCAATGAGCAACAATAAGGTGATTTAAGTCAACTTACCTTAGTATAACTTTGCTTCCTTAAAAAGTTCTTTAAAAAAAAATAGACCCGAGAAGGCATTTTTAAAAAAACCTATACCTATAACTTCTTAAGGAAGATAGCCTATAAGGCAATAACCAACAATAAGGTGACTTAAGTCAACTTACCTCAGTACAACTTTGCTTCCTTAAAAAGTTGATTAAAAAGATATGGACCCGAGGGCGTATATGTACAAATGTATGTATATGTATACGTACAAATGTATAAAGACAAATATAGCGGATCTGACGCTTTTTAAAAAATATGTCCAAACAGAGAACATATTATGATTTCTCATATCCAAAAACGTCTATTCCCAAATTTATAAGTTGATACATTCAAAGACACAAAATTACTTTTTAAATTCCAACTTTGACACACTGTATCTTTTTTATTATCAACTTTCTAAATATTTTGATGTGAAAAATCTAGTATGCGTCCATGAACCACTCTGTGTAGTTCAGTTTTAATTACGGTCCACATTTAACTGACCCATTTAGACCCATGTTTTCATGGACCTGTCAGAACATTGTTTCGGGAAATTAGTTTCGATTGACGTAACCTTTATACTGTACGATTTTATTAATATAAACGTGAGCAGGAGGACAAGTTAGCAGGCGAAATTATTTCACGAGAATTTGCCACTGGGGATTTTATAATTAGTTTTCTTTAAAAGCGTACTACAGAAAGGCATGCTTGATGTGTATGAATGAAAGAGAAAAGCGCCTTTGTTGGTCTGGAAGTTCGTGAAGGAAACAAATGAGTACTTAATGATTTTACAAGTAAATCGTGGGTGTTATTTCAAGATGATGTAATAACTCCATTCAAGTTTCCGTTTGTCGTATTTAATAAATGTAATTAATGGAACAAAGGAATTACAAACAATTACAAGTGTTGAAAGGCGTAGCTGGCAACTTTACAAAACATAATCTTCATTGTTTCAAATACAGGAACAGTATGAAGGTTTCGACGACAATACGCAAGTTTTCGTTGCTAAATGTCTGTGGCATCCCTAGGTGGCGCTATCGTCACAGTGATAACGACGGATTTGTGCTGATGATTGGCCAGCAGTGGTTAATAGTTAGGAAATAGCTATTTTCGATTCAAGTTGCGAAATAATGGTGTTTTTCATAAAATCGTCAAATAAATATTCAAGTATTCATAGTTTCAACATAATCTTCGATTGCATTTGCTAATATAATCGCTAGACTATTTCATTTAAACTTTTACTAAGTTGGCTATAAGGTTGTTGCTATGTAGCAGTTGCTATGATACGATGTTTACAAACTATACAAACATTTAAAAAAAATCTGAAATCTGTGAACGTTTGTGAACATTAAACTCTAATAATTAAACTCGATATTAATTCTTCATAAAACTTCAGTATGTGTGACTAATTCTAGTGACATAAAAAATTTTGAAATAGAAAATGGGGCGGAAGCTACCTTATGTACATTGATTCCTCAGAAATCGAAGACATTGCACCAAAAAAACTTCTGCAAAATTTGATATTTAGTGTGCCGAAAAAAAGTATGTAATATTTCAGAGAAAGTTATTCTAGCGTACTTGCCCCATAGATATTAGTAAATATACCAATGTTATTACTTCCTTCAAAAGAACATCAAGTGGTTATAGACTCCAGAATATTTTTTTCAAAGAGACAGATGATGAAAAGTACTTATTCCAAAAAGTTGTCTTGATTGTTGGTAAATTTGGAGCCTGTAGGAGAGAATAATTAACTTATTTACGTACAGAGAACATTGAAGATGACATGTCGTTCATTAAAGTGATTATTCCTAATACCAAAACTAATGTTCTTAGATAATTTACCATATCAGAGGGAGATATAGAAGGAGTCAATTTTTTGGAAATCTTCCGCAAATATTCAAGTCTACGTCCATCCAGCATTGATAACAACCGATTTTTTATAACGTACAGGAATTCAAAATGTACTAGACAAGCAGCGGGTATAAATAACATAGGTTCAATTCCTAAGAAAACTGCCAAATTTCTTGAATTACCTAAAGTTACTAAATATACTGGGCACTGCTTTATATGATGTTCTGCACGTTCAAGGTACAGGGACGTTGGCGTTCGTCTTCTGTGGCAGAGAAGTACATAGAAAATTCCATATGAATCAAGCAGGCGATAGCAAGGATAATTCTCGGAGAGAATGAAAATGCCACTTTCATTCCAAAACCTCAGTGCACCAGCAGCACCGAGGTGCAGGTGTTATCTTCTTCCAATATTGAAGTTATGCAAAGCGAAGAAAAAAATATATGTTCACCTATTGTCCGATTATCCGATTTGAAATATTGTGTTCTCAACATTTATAATACATAAATAATTTAAAATTCAGTTATTTTATCTTATGCACATGTGCCTAAAATACTATCATTTATATTTAGTGTAGAGTTAATCTAAAATAGGATTGACTTACACACAACCTCCATTCGAGCTTCACTCTGTGCAGAGGCGAATGAGGGCGCCTCTGCCGAGACTTCGCACCTGTAGAGACCGCTCGACTTCCAACTCACGGGATGGAGCACCACCCTTCTGCTGTCTGACTTTGATTTCTGCAATTAAATAAAAGTATAACCATATAGAAGTTAGTAACAACTTCAGACTACAATATTTTTTTCATAAACGCAGGTACTCAATATATTACAACAGGCTTATATATGCATATGTTACAAAATTAGGATGTTAAAAACAAGATCTGTATCATCAGCGTCAGAAACAAAATGCCCATTTTCAATGCTTATGGTGTAGACACTATTAATATGTACCTCGAGGTACACCTATAGACAAAATTAAAAGGTCATTCTAGTATTATCAATTTTATCGATTTGTTTCCTGTTTTTATAATTGTCAATTCATTTTAATGCGATTCCTTTAACGTCAATTTTCTATAATTTTTGCAATAAAAGTGCATGGTTAACGGGGTCAGATGCTTTAGTCGAGTCTAAGAATACTGCTAGATGTGTTTTGTTATTGTTACAAGTATAAAATAGCATTTTCTGTGGACAAATGTTCGCGAAATCTAAATATTTTCACAAAACTGGTATCTACCATTTTTCCCTACGTTTGACTGGCTGTCCAACCATATTATATAGGGTATCAGAAATAATGAATCAACACTAAGCTGGAGATACTAGACACCAAAATATTATGTTTGTGCTCATCATTCCTTATACGAATGTCATTGGTTTAAAAAATACAGGGTGTTCAAGGTTTAAATTTTATTTTTAAATTTCTCGATAATTGAGAAAGTTCTGCTAGCATGACTCTGAAAATTGGTAGTGTTTAGTGGGTTTTTTGTTGTGAGAATTTCGAATTTGAAGCTTATTTTGACGTTGCCCCTATGCTGCTATGAGCAACGTTAAAATAAGCTTCAAATTCGTAATTCTCTGTTACTCCATTACCATTTTTTTTCTACCAGTCGCTCTATACACGCTCGTACCTTGAAGATAATTTTTCTAGCAATAAACTTAAAACTACGCTGGAGGCTTTCTTAATAATTGCTTTGGGCACATTCATTTTCATGAAAATAAATAAACAATTAAATAAGCAACATACGTACTCATAGTAGAGCTTCCAAAGACAAATTATTGAGGATTTTTTGTAATCGAAATATGAATAGCTACCTGATATACTTACAAATGAATAACAAGTTACTCAAAAAGTAATGGTTTTTACTAGCTCTAAAAGGTGAAAGGCTCGTCGACAACTTCGTTTTGAAATCGTATCGTCCTAATTTAACAAGTAGGGAATACCGGATGATGACACATACCTATGAAAGGTCTATGGCGCGAAATATGAGTGTAAGTGATGTTAAAATATGTAGTTTATTAAGAAGAACGAACGTGATTAGCATATATTATGTATAGTGCAAAAAGAGTGGTAAAGATGGAATTTTAAAAATGAGTTTTCGACAAAAAAAATTGGGTTGCTATATTTTACAAGGTGATACTTTGCCTAGAATATATGCAAAGGAGCTCTTGCAAATTATGCGTGACATATGAATTATGGTATGTGAATTTCCGTATTAATGAAATCGAAAATGATATGCTGATAGAAAAAGACGTAATAGTAATATGGAGAAGGAACTATGTAAAATAAAAATTAAAAAGTCGGAATCTGGACCGAAGAATATATTAATTTAAGATCATAGGGAAGGCGGTACTATATTCATTATGAAACTGTCATGGTAGATTGTCAGAAGCTCAAAACAAATTTATTAACAACAGATAATAATGAAAGTACCAATAATATTTATACTGTTTCACTGTTTCGTATAATTTGTCAAAAGTTCAGATTTTCCCGCCATAAGGAATTAAAACAGAAGTTGCAAAATTCGTGCAAAAATCCGTGAATTTCATGTCCATGAGGGCAAGGCTTAAATATGATATCCGCGGATTGCGCATCAAGTGGGTGATGGTGGTCCATTCTGATTACTGAAGAGGATGGCACAGGGAGGACATTTGATGTAAACTGTTAATGTGCTAGGTTCACTCGACGTCAATTATTTTGGTAATTTTATGTTCTTTGAACCCTTCCTAACTGGTACGCCTAGGTAATCATGCAACGCTCACCTTTCTTACTCATCTCTGTGCTATGAATTAGTCACTCTCTATTATTTTCAACTGTAAATTTGGAAATAACTCTTATCATTTTTATTATCTAACTTCTCGAAATTAGCAAATACTGTTACGTATATCACTGTTTCTACTAAAAATAATGGATGTTATGTAATACAATTATTATTGTAATTTTTGTATAGTTTTTATATCTGATCGCTTTCAAATGTAGTAAGCCTATGAATTGTTGCTCCTCGCAAGCTTCGCCCGTCGCGCTTGTCTACAAGCTAGCAATGATATTTTCGGCGGTTGGATGTAATTATAACTGTTATTACGAATAATCAAGTTTCTACACATTTTAAAACCTGTTGGCTTCAGATAACCTAACAAAAAGAAGCTCTACGAAACTACTCCCCCATTCAAATTTATTCGAATCGATTTTCTTCCTCGGACCTCTACAACTGCTCTCCTACTCCCTATTGGAAAATATCTTACGATAAAGTTGTTTGACCCACGAAACTCGAAACTTCAGCTGCCATAGGGTCCAATTCCCCGACACAATATTTTTTTGTATTTACACACGCCATGCAGGGAACGATATTAAATAAAATATCTAATTCGGTTTCCTTCCATATCCTTCGGATAACGCATAACGTTTTCCCGACGCCACTTCCACTTACAGGGAAATAAGCGGTCGGATAAGACGACCTTAATTTTCCGTAGCTGGAGGATGCTCCAGGGTAGAGTGTGGAGGACCGACTTGGATGTCTGGGAGGATATCAACTTCAATTTGCATGATGTATAGGTTCGGATTAGAGTCAGAACTAATAATAATAATATACAGGTTGTCTTCTGGTGACGGTCCATTAGAATATTTCTGAGATTACTTCGATTTCAATTTAGAAAATTTAGGCTTTGCGATTTTCCGGAGTGGACTCTTTAAGCAAAATAACGCCGTTCTTGTAGCACTTTCGGTTATATTCAAATTAAAATTACTTTAAATTTAAAATTAAAATTTTATTTTCGAGATTTGTAAAACTTAAAAAATCCAAATATTTACATAAAATTTGTAAATCAAAGTTTTTTTCGGGTGAGAAATTCAAATTTGTTTTTAATTTTGACGTCACTAGTAGAGGGCGCCACTTGTGGCACATCATGTTACTGTTAAATGGCAGAACTTTTTTGCTGCGTTTAAAAATAATTGTTTTTACACGTTTATATTACAAAAAAACCTTATTTTGTCAGCGGAATACGCCCTTGCATTTTTTACCCCTGCTTAAGAAACATACTGTATATCATAATATAAAAAATGATACAAAATA
Organism: Monochamus alternatus; assembly: GCA_037114965.1. NCBI lineage: Eukaryota > Metazoa > Arthropoda > Insecta > Coleoptera > Cerambycidae > Monochamus > Monochamus alternatus. The sequence goes on along the minus strand of CM073426.1, from coordinate 1,707,608 downwards.
CAAGCGATATAAAAGTTAAGATCATTAATGCTTAGGCCCCGAGGGATATCTGATATAGTATAACTTACTATGCTACGCACTTGCCAAGTCAGGGCTATAGTCTTATGTATGTATACTTTATTAACATTTTTGATATATAAATGTTATTGATAAATAAATTACAGTTTATTTTACGATGCTAGCAAAAACTCAAATCAATTTATTTTTACAGCAAACTAAATTTTATTATATTCAAGTTTGCAATAGCAGACGTTTAAAATTCTAAACATAAATTTTCGTAATTGTCAAAAGAAATATATCTTTTTCAATTGAAAATACTAAGATTAATTTACAAACAAACATGAATGCTGAAAATACTTCCAAATTTAATTACATACAACCCTGGACTGATATTTAATTTAGGGTCATAACTAGTCATTTCTATTTGGTAATTTCATACACTAATGTAAGAACATTTAATTTACTTAGCGCCACAAGCAGTCTGAAGAAGAAATATATCAACACTCTAAAGCGTTCAGTGTAGCACATCTTAGACAATTTACCTTCAAGTAACCTTCTATGTTTATGATCACAGCAGCGCATTCGCTTGTCGAGTAAATGATAATAATTTGCAGCAGATACATTCGCCACTAACTGAAGTATCTGTTGAGGTACCACAGGGCTCTGTATTGGGCCCGGTGTTATTCTCAATATACAGTAACGACTTTTAAAGCTTTGCTGCCATGATATGTATCTCCATCATTTATATCAACGTCACTTCTCTGGTCATTTATTTCCCATGGAGTTAAAAGAAACTTGACAACAATTGCAGTTTACGTTCAACTGCTAGTTTTTTTGTTTATATAAGGTCTGTTTCAACAGCCGTCGAGAACTGGTTCAGAACTGTGAGAAATGTTTGACCAACACCGTCTTACGTCGCATTCGCCGAGAGTACATTAACAACTGAACTGACTGACTAGTTCTGGACGGTTCGGAATCGATTCTTGCTGTGTTGGAAAAAACCCATAGGATTTCATACAGTTCTGAATCATAATGATTTAGACATTAATGTTTCAGTTAACGATGATTTCTTGAAAAAGTTAATGAAACTCCGAGCTGGAGAATTCATTGTATGTTTCAAACAGGCTTCATTTTGTTACGTACCCAAAATCTTAAATAAGTGCTTTATATGGGTAAGGTAAGTAATTTCCGTTTATTATCAGGTTTAGAGTAAGGCATATGTTTCTGGGACTTATCCACCATGGCAGTGGATGTGTTTATTTGTCAGAAACATATTATAAGACCCTTCTTCACTATAGTAGGCATTTAACACGTCGACCATCACCCAGTCCCGATTCATCATAAATTAACATGTCATGGCGCTGGTGATGGTTACTATAAATTGTTCTATTTTTGTTTATGTACACTACAAGTATCAAGCAAGCACTATGTACAGAAAACCGAAAAGCACTAGCCACAGTACTACTATGACAGATAATTCTTTTAGGTTAATAGTAGCAGCTGATATATTACAATGTTGTCATACGTTATAGTTTTAACGATTTTCTAAGAAAGTTCAATTGTTTACTTCATTAATATTGATACAAATTACGTTACAAGAGCTTTTAATTAGCCTTAATTGGATCTTAGTTTGTAATTTCGTAACATACTTTTTTATTTTATACCAGTTGTAGTTTTATCTTTTAAATGTATTTATAGAAAAATTAATCGTTTTATAGTTTTATTGTTGTTTTTAGCCAGATATATAAGCCCTTAAAATTATTATGTGATTGTTGTATCCTACATTGATGTATAACACAACATATGACAAAACAAATTGAAGACTGAAGTCTTGACTCTTATTTATATCATTAAATTATTTCGGTCCATTTCATACCCTCAATTTAGTCATCCAAGGCCTCGCGGGCGTCAAACTTAACCCTACATAATCCAGAAACTAAAACGTAATTATACAACCAATCCCGCAGGATTTATTTGTGGTCTCTGAGGTCATGGCACGAACTTAATCTTATCGAAGTAATAATGCCAATTCCCCGCCACTCGTAAAACTCTATCGATAATGAGACGTAACGTAAAACTAGAGTGGCTTCAACGTAAAGTATCTTATGGTAATGAACTACGGCTGCTGCCTAGAACCAGCTATTCTGGCTTTATAGCTAAATTATTGTCTTAGGTTAGCTTTAATGGATGGTATATTCTGACGAGAGGAGTAGACACTTACGAAGTGACGTAACTGATGAATAACACTGACTGTGTAAGTCTATCTAACTAGACAGAAGGAACGCAAAATTTAACAAGCTACACCTATGGCATACTGATGAGAGCTAATAAATCTCGAAACTAGTATATGTCTGGTGGACTGTTGACAAATGGCTGTGGCTATTTGTTATAAATTTTTCAGGTGTAATTCAATGCTGGTCGGGGCATTAACCCGGAGAGTAGTTTCCTGAAATTCCGTTTTACAAATGTCATTATCGCCGACATGCGATAAGATCGACTTGCTTTCAATGGTACCTGCAGCATGTAGGGCATTTCATTACTAAGTCTAGCATATATGAGTTTATTACTTATTAAGACTATCCTAGTGACAAATATTACTGGGTTCTATTACTAGTTACGCAATAGTAGCTTGTATAATGCGAGAGGATATGATGTTGTTGCACTCGCCTACACGTTTACACAAGCTATCCTACTGCTTGTGAAAATAGTTATTAAGTTCCTTAAGAAGGGTATTAAATGCATTATGACGTATTTATACAAAACTTTATATACGACCGGTATTTAGACACTTATAAATTTGTTATATATCATATTATGTATTTGTTAAAATAAGTTTCTTGATAACTGAGAATTGTGACGGATGCCTGGCAATAATATCAACAAACGTAATTTTCATGTACGCCATATTTTATCCGCGAAAAATCTCTAGTAAAGTGACAGATTTTTTCTTATATAATTGGTATAATATGGATTTCAAATTTTGAAGGCGGCAAAAGAAACAAAAGGAATCCTGCTGATGGAAAAATCAAAAAACCTTTACAACAAAACATGATAATTTTGTTAGATGGCGTTTCTTTAAAAACGTGAAACGCTACAGAAAATATGCTCCTAGCATGATTTTTGGAAAAATGTGAGGACTGTACAATATCGACATTAGCAAATATTCAAGATTAATAACATTCTTAAACAGAAAAAATGATGGTTACAAACCGAAGAAGTCAAGAATATTGGCTAGAGGGGAAATTGCCACTTTTCTGAGGGATGCCTTCGATGAAATAGTAATGATCAAGGTAAGTTGCCGTCTTCAAATATAAAATAAAATGTATGTACATTATTTTTTTAATTAGGTGGTACTGATTTTTGGCATATGTGGAGCTTGTCGTAGAGAAGAGTTATATAACAATAGATGATATTTAAATTTTAGAAAAACATTTCCTAGTAACTATAAAAGAACCCAAGACTAAAATACAGTGCATATTTAGTATAACTGATAATGAAATCAAATCACCAAGATATTTAGACAGGTACAGAAGATCGTCAACCGGATACTGAGCATGATCCAAGCAAATAGTTGGAATACGTTGGGTCAGATTCCGTATAAAATAGCAAACTATCTTAAATTACCAAATCCAAATGAATATACCGGGCATTATTTTCAGTTTTATTCGGCTACTTTATTGGCTGACGCTGGAGCTTAAGCGCCATGGTGGTTGGAAATCAACCACTGTTGTTGAAGGCTATATTGAAAATTCAGTATAGCAAACGGACAGGACAAATGTTTTTATAAGTAATTATATTATAAACATAAATAGGTATGTAATTCAGAATTATATTAATATGATTAAATTGTAACTTATTGTTTCTAGTGTAAGATCATAGGACGAAACTAAATCGAAGAATTTTTGAAAATAGCAGTGGATGAGGAATATTTACAGGTTAAGGTAGAAAATACACGATTTTATACATTGAGCGTTTTATTTTGAACTCTTTACAGGTTGCAAGGATCATGGGAGTCGCAGGTTATCGATGCAATGGATTAACCTTTTTGGATATCACCCATATCCAAAACAAAGGCAGTTACTTTACGTACTCATCCGGATACAACAACAAATATTTCAAGAAGTTTCACGATCATGGAAATAGCTTTTTCAGATAGTGCTGTAGAAATGTGTCGAAAATACATCAATCTGCGGCCTAAAAATGCCGGTGGGAGATTTTTCTTGCGATATATCGCTGGAAAATGTACTACACAATATGTAGGCATGAACACAATTTCGAACACATTTTCAAATGTGGCTGCATTTCTTGGACTCCCTGATGCAGAAAGTTTTACCGGACATGGAACCACTGTGTAGCGTCATGGATAAATTTGTTTATGTTATTTCCTTCCTCATAGTACTAGCCGCTATTTTTCTCCATACTCTTGTAGTAAAACTTTATTTCTCTAAACTTGACATGTAACATACTATTAACCTACTTATGATTTTCTAACTATCATATCAACCATATGATATTAATATTTGCGTACAAGTTTTATATTGGCTGTATTACAAGCAGAAACTTTAATCCTCTTGAATTTACACAAGTCCTTTGTTAGCTCCAGAAAAAGGGAAAGAAATATGAACAGCGCACTCGCCTTTTAAAGATTAAAGAGCACTTTTTGTTATTTCTTTTCACTGTCTTTGATGCATTCAGCGGCGAACGCAAACAGTTTTAAAAAGGGGCACAAAAATTTCAAGTTGGACCAACTTATATTAAATATTTTCTCAATTTCATTGCCCTGGATAGTGAAATGTGAAGGTAAATCGGTTAGGGAGCAATATGCTGCCAGTACGGTTTTTTTTTATAGAATATTGGAAATTGGAGATTTTATATTGCAGTGTACGTGTTGCCGGTGACGCACGAGTGGCCGAGTGTTTTTTATGTGCCATATGGTAAGGTAAGTGCTGTGTTTCGGGGACATTTGTCACAAATGGTAATATACGGCCATTTGGGTGCTGGTGAAGTATTATGAGTACGTGATGGAGTATTTCTGATTCGGCTTACAAATTTAAAAATACCGGTTTCGTCAATGATTTTCTGCAGAAATTGTTGTGAGGAAAGAGACAATTCAATTCCAAAATACAGGGCCATTTAGAACTTATATAAAAAAAAATTGGGAATAGATGCGCCAAGAAAAAATGGACTATACCGTAAAATTTTTTTTGAGAAATCCTTGTAGTTTTCGAGTAAAAAATACAGGCAATATACAGGGTGATTTATAACTTATCTAAAAAAATTTGGAAATAGATTTAGAAAAATGGAGTCAATATCGTAAAAAATTTCATACAGAATGCTCAATATAATAATATCAATCATAGTTACTGTCAATAACTTACAGATTCAAGACGGACAAGGAGTAGAAACATTTATGTTAGTTCGTAAAAACTGGCTAAGACGGGCCCAACATTTTGTTGTAACACCAGGCATGTCAAACTATTATATTAATTAAAACCACAAATTAATTCTAATAATTAATAACAATAGCAGCAAGAGAAGTTGAATTTGCTGTATAAAACAGGTGTTATAAAATGTTATTTATTTCTTTTCTTGAGAATTTCTTTCCATTTTTTTATCTGGTCATCAAATGCTTTTCCGCCTTATCAGGTTTTATGGTGGACCAGTTTCCAGTGCCGCGCAGGTGTATTTTTAAATCATTTTCGAATTGCTCTCTTTGATTTTTTTTACAAAATTATGTTAGTGTAATATACCAAGGGTGAAATAACACACTGTAATACGTCGTGATCTCATATATTACTTTTAACTAAGACTGCTACAAAACGCTCGTATTTCCCATTTTTATATCTACATACAAACATAAAACATATATACAAAAAACGCTAGTAACCTCGCCGGAATACTTACACAGCGAGCCAAATAAATTAAACTTCTTACTTCTAAATATTATACAGGGTGAGTCAGTCATGTCATTAATTTTAAGAGGAAATAGGGAATAATGAGTATAATGCGAATATGCGATTAAAAAAAATCTAATTGCATATTTACGCCGAAAAAAATAATTTCAAATCATTATTTAAACCCCCTTTTCAGACTGTCACTGACCGCTCACAGCCTTGGTCGTTTACAGCTCACAGTTCAACTCGATGTCGATATGATGCAATGTTGTCAAGTTGAAATATATTTCTCGTACCTACCTACCTAGGTTTTAGACATCACAAATAAACGGTTGTACTGACTATTTTAGAATATCATTTTTTCTTGCTCAGTTCAACTTCAGCCAATAATAATTTAAAATGTTAATATCTAATGAAATCAAATAATAATAATGAAATAATTCTATTAAAAATTAGTAACGCGGTCCACTCAGTTTTTTCGGTAGAAAATACGGCTCAATCAAACGATACCCGTACACTCCTGCCCATACGTTGACAACAAATCGCCTCTGAAATCTAAACCGACAAGTAGCGTGTGGATTTTTCTTTGAGCAAATGTAGCTGTTATGATTGAAACAAAACTCCAATGTGTCTAATAATAAACCGAGTAATAAGCTATTTACGTACATTACATAAAATACCTGTACCCAATGGGTAAATTATTAAGAGAAGCTGAAAAGGGTTTCGTGTTTAAATACTAAATAATAAAAAATCATCGTGTTGTCGACAGAAAACTGTCCAAGACCGAAATGGCACGTCGCTAATCTAAGTTATCGAGAGTGAACCTTGACCTACCGTATTATTAGGTCAATAACCTAGTTACCTAATTTTTGTACTGTTATTTAACGACAATGAGAAAAACTATTCTTTTAATTCTAGATACATGAATGAATTTTCCTTAAATATTGATTTATTTGTTAATAAAAACAAATGTAGATAATAAATAAATGTTTTCGAATATTAGGTTATTACAGTTTAATAATTTTGATATTACGTTTTCACTACATTTTACAAATAAATGTGAATTTTTAGTATTATTCGTAAGTACAATTAATTATTCAGTTTGTAGTTACGTAGCCTAGAATTTTTTTTAAGTAGTATAGTACTAACCTGTTAATTGCACTCATCCGTCCATAGCACTTTATTAATAAAATTAGTGTCAGTCGCATTTCGTAAACATTCTCCATATAACACTACCATTTCCGCATATTAGGAATTTGTAAAATTATGAATTTACGACGAATACGCGAGACCGAAATAAAGAAACTACTACTTACTGCTTGTGTATTCTCGCTATTCTCTCCATCCCCCCTCCAAATGTGTGGCGTGATCTACAAATGCGGGAAATGCGGGTAAATTTGAATAACACGCTGATGTGTTAGACGATATTATGTATGTAAACATGCTGTGGCAACGATGTTTAATCCGGTCGTATGGGTGCGTCCTCAGAAAGTTCGTAGCGCACCAGGAGCGTCGTGTTACAGATTTTTTATAGGGTGATTTGTTTATTTTTTTAAAGGTCGAGTAAAATTTTTTTTTTCGATTTTCTCCCTTTATTAAGTCTCCAAAATACGTGGTTAAAATTAATTACATTATGACTGACTCACCCTGTATACAAAAATTCATATATTACACCCTGTACATTAATTTTTTTTGATAAGGTCTAAATCACCCTGTATATTTCATTTGTAGGAACTAATACTTTACATTTAAATATTTCACGTAAATTTTTTGGAAAAAGTTGATTTTTCTATTTTCATCTATTAAACGATTAATATACCTAGGATCTTCGAAATGTTATAAAAATCGACCAGTTTTCATCACTTATCTTTCTTTAGCTCTGTAATCTATGAATTAATTCAGTTTTCATTGAACAGCTGTTAAAAAAATTTGGGAATAGATGTTTTTGGATATGAGAAATCATAATTTGTTATCGCTACGTCCGCCATATTTGTTACGTGAATGTGAGCGTATTTTTTTGGCTCTAACGTTAACACATTTTTATTAAAAAATCCTAAACCTACATTGTATTTGAGGAAAAAGGTATACTTGTCATTAGTCTTAGAAATTGACCATTTTCGAAATAATAGCTTTTCAACAATCAGCAGCATAGTTAAATATGGCGGATGTGGCGCCCTCTAGAAAATACGTCGAAATAAAAAACAGATGATGATTTCTCATATCTAAAAACATCTATCCCAAATTTTTAAGTTGATACATTCAAAGACAGTGTAATTATTACAAAAAAATCACTTTTTTAATTCCAACTTTGACATCCTGTATCTTTTTTATTGTCAACATTTTATTAAGAAAAGTTGGGTTAAGAAGCCACGCTAGATGCAAGTCAACTAGCGCTAGCATATTGCAACCGTTCCACTTCCCTTACATCTTTTGTCTTTGTCTGCCTCGTAGCTCATCGCCTGATACTATTTGAATGCAAGCTGTTTCTTTAGCAGGATTTAACTTAAAATGTACTTTCTTAGTTCCTAATTTATAAAGTTATTATCAATTATTTTGTAGGATGCCTATTTATGTTGTTCTCTTTACGTTTTAAACCCTACTTTACTCGTGTCGTGATTTAGGACATCCAAGGGACTAGATTTTTTCTAAGAAAACCGGTGCAAGCCGCATTAGAATCGGATCGTTATTACGAGAGTTATTTAGAAACTAGTTTTAAGATACCTCAAGAGGTCTCTTCAATCGTAATATTTTAAAATAAAAAATCTAGTATGTCCCCATGGGTCATTACTTACAGACCACCCTGTATTTTATTGATAATTTACCCTCAGCCTCATATATCCCTCCAAAAAGAATTTCTCTCATTGAGTTTGCCTTCGGGCAATTTAGTTCAAGTGTTGACCTTGTCTGTCGCTCCGATATTTTATCATAACACTGTAAGAGCTGTATCGCCGTATTCACAATGTTTTCTTTTCCGATCTAAGGACAATATGCCTACAAACTCCCTTGTTGACACGACATTTTTTTCGTAAAATATATAAAATACCAGCTCCAGTAACCGATGGGTGTAAAATAACACTTCTAAACCCGGTTTTAATCCGGATCCCACATGCAACTATCGATTTGAGCCAGAATATTGCGGTACACTAGCTGAAATTTTATTAATAAACCCTCCTGCACGGAATATATGAATTGCTCGCGGCCCAAACGTACAAATATTGAAAACCATCTCGAACGTGCACCAAAAGCAATATTTAATGTTGCTTTCAAGTGCTCATCGAACCGGAAACTTGAGATGGAGTTTAAAATAGATGTGTCTTTAGCTTTTGGGTGGCAAAGATGCGGTTAGTTTTTAGATGTTTATAATAGTTTATATACGGCCTGGCGATAAATTGTATTTCATAGTAGTTCATAGTTAACGCCCTTGGGCGTTAATTACTGTAGTTACTATAATACACTAAACATTGTGTGTACCACATTGCATGAAAAAAGAACTACGAACAATAAGTAACAATTTAGTCATACTAATATAATTGTGAATTACATTTTTATGTTTACAATACAAAATCTGGTTCTTATTATGAGAAGTTCAAAACCTTTAGATCGACTTTTAAATCTCTAGTGCGAATTGCCTATTCCAATTTTATTTCAGGTACTGAGCGTTCTCTTAAAACAAATCCTAACAATTGTTGGACGTATACAAATTCTAAGCGTGGCACTACAGTGTAGAAGATCCAAAAGATATTTCCGTATTTCCACATTGTTGAACGCTAAATTTTCAATATAGTGCAACATGGTTAATTTCAAACTCCATGGCGCTTAATATTAGTTATATATATATAGCTACTCCAATGTCGGCTAATAGTAGCTGAAGAACGCCGAAAATAATGCCCGTAATAATTCTTTGGATTTGGTAATGTAAGATAGTTTGCTATTTTGTATGTAATCTGACCCAATGTATTTTTCCCAATCACTTGGTTGGAGTATTTATTGTTGTCTGTACATATTCATATATCTTGGTGATTTGTTTTCATTATCAATTATACTAAATATGCGCTGTATTTTAGTCTTGGATTATTTTATAGTTACTAGCAAAGTTTTATCTAAATGCTCTTATCTACGACAAGCTCCACTTATGCCAAAAATCAGCGCCACGTTATTAAAAAAATAATGTAGGTACATTTTATTTTACATTTAAAGATGACAACTTTCCTTGAGTATTATAAATACTTCATGGGGGGGGGGCATTTCTCAGAAAAGTGACAATTACCTCTCTAGTCAATGTTCTTCACTTCTTCAGTTTGTAACCATTATTTTTTCTTTTTGAGAATGTTATTAATTTTGAATATTCGCTAATGTCGATGTCATTATGTAAAAGTACCAGCCTTTAACATGGAATAATACGACCACAAAGAGAACGGCTTACAATTTTCACATTTTTCCGAAAAATATGCCATGAGCACATTTTCAGTGTAGTGTTATACATTTTCAAAGGAACACCATTTAACGAAATCATCATAACTTTTGTTGTAAAGTTTTTTTTGATTTTTCCGGCAACAGGCTTCCTTTCACTACCACCGCCGCTTTAAAAATTTCAGAAGGCGTCTTCGGAATGTCTTCTGTACTACTATCACTATTGAAATCCATATTTTACCAATTATACAGGATGTATCACATAAGAGGTTCACTCCCATGCAGTGGCGTAGCCAGAAATTTGACAAGGGAGGGGGTTCAGCGAACAAACTAGATTTTTTCAATAAAAAAATAAATAATTTTTAATAAATTGAAAAAATAAAAAGTAAATAAAAAAACAATCTCATCATAAGCATGTAAATAATAAATAGGTACGAACAATATTTGTTACAAAAATGACAAAAATAAGATTAGAACTTAATAGCAGGTCCTAATGTAAGGTTTCCGTAGGAGATCTAGTTCACTGACCGCGTTGCTAAATCTTGGAGAATAGAGTGATTGCAGGTTTGTAGTGAGACATTACCTATATGACCCAACGAACCCAACCCATGGGGGGGGGGTTCTGACCCCCAAATCTAATATGCCTATTATTTTATTACATTGTCTGTGTCAAAATAATTATAAAGACCCAATTGCTTCTAATGGGAAAACCAATAAAATAATATTATAAGAAAATCTGTATTTTGCATAAAAAAGTACATTCTGTTTATTATTTTTTTTTCAATTGTCGTCTTTAAACAGGTTCTGCATTACCTTGAGCAACACGAAAATATTGTTGGCCATGGATCTCAAATTTATTTTTACGAGCATAAAGGCCTCCAAAAATGCAACAAGAAACAATTAAAGATTTTTGACGTGTCTCGCATATATATGAAAAAATCTGTCACTTTGTCAGAGACTTTTGGCGTATTAAATGTAGTGTCCATGCAAACCGCATTTGTTAATATTATTGCTAGGCACCCCTTACAACTGTCAGTTCGGCTCCAACTAAAATTACTTGGTACAGTAGAAGGGTGTAGTTAGAGTCTTAATCCTCAATATAAAATATTCGTCAGAAAACAGTGACTTGGGCTTAAAACAATAATTTTACAGTCTTATGTCTTAAATAAAAAATTGCCGAATGACTATTATTAGCTTTTCATTTACATATTTTCAAAGATTTAAAATAAACGTATCTTAATACGAAAAATAAAATTAACACTAATTATCGTTTAGTAAAAAGCCACGATTTGAAGAATTGTAGTAGTACATCCCATTCAATCGATTCTTACAACCTTGAATTTTCACCTGCTATCTGGAGAACTGTTCAGTTCTAGACATTTTTTGCCACAAAAACTTCTCAGATGGGAATTCCAGCTTATCAGGGTTCAATCTCAATCTAAGCCAACTACGACGGGGATTACGTAAAGTCGCACGGCAGCAGGCGAGCAAGAAAGGCACTCTAATTGAGGAACAGGCCCAGAATATTGGATATCTAATAAAATTGTATTGGTCTTTTTTACACTGAATTTTTTAGTAAATGGCAATGTTGCAGGTAAATCCTAATTGATAAGGAAGATAGATCTCAAATAACTATACAGAGTGTAAAATATTTCAGGAGGTAATAGTATGCACCAAAATAAGCAGAAAAGTCTTAATAAACATGGGTCCGCAAAGTAACGGTTGCGGAGATATGGACCACTATTCGTTTTTCAAACTTTTTATATTATTAGGAATAAACCGACAAAGGAAGCTTTTAACAAACAAAAAAACAAAGTTACAGAAGATGTTCAAAGTGCTCTCCGTCCATTTCCAAGCAGGCACGACATCTTCGTCTCAACGATATTCAAACTCTTTCGAAAGCACCCTCCTTGGTTTGGATTTCTTGACATTTTTTATTAATCCGTATCTGGAGCTCTTCCAGGCTATTTACAGTAGTACCATACACTAATGTCTTCAAATATCCCCAAAGAAAGACATCTAGAGGGTTCAGATCAGGCGATCTTGGAGCCCAAAAAACAGGTCCGGCTCTTCCTACCCATCTATGTGGAAAAGTTTGATGTACATGCTCTCTAACGGCCATGGAAAAATAAGCTGGAGTACCATAATGCTGGAACCACATTTGTTGCCCCTGATTCAAAAGAATGTTTTCCAAAAACTCATACAGTGTGTTCTGCAGAAAGAATTCTCCAAACAAGAGGACCACTAATTCCTACCTCGGCTGATATTCTCCGCACACTCGTACCTGGATTTTGCTCTACCAGTGCTAGAATTTCTTCTTCTGCTCTAGGAGTGGATACCAACCTTGGTCTTCCGGATAAATGCCACTGTTTGTTCAAGGAAATGGTATCACGCAATCTTTGGTGGATTCTTCCAAACATTCGTTGTGAAGAAATCTGGCGATTTGGATAAGCGTCAACATAAAGACGTCGCGCTTCGGTGGCGTTCCCATTAGCACGACCATACATGAAATGCATGTCTGTTAATTCTGCGTTAGAGTAACCAGTCATAGCGAAAGAAAACGTGTGCACTGAGAACAACTGACAAATACGTACTGTTTATTTCACTAAACATCAACCAACTATTATAAGAAAATACACAACGTTTTTGCAAAATAAAAAAGGGGCTAAAAAACATAAAACATTCCATACCTCCGCAACCGTTACTTTGCGGACCCATGTTTATTGAGACTTTTGTGCTTATTTTGGTTCATACTAGTACCTCCTTAAATATTTTACACTCTTTTGTTAACACCCTGGATAGGTATAACTTAACCAGGCATACCTATATACGAGGCTGCACACAGACGGGGTTACAGGCCTTCAAATTGAGGCCAAATATTTCGAAAAAAGTAATATCTCTAAGTTATTTTAACCCTTTGACTATGAGTTGAAGTAAATTGAAACACTACAAGGTGTTCATTGAGAGTAAGCTTTCCCTAAAATTATATCAAACATGTTTTCCTTCAATCGAATTTAAAAAGAATGATAATATCCCGTGTTGAATTGAATCATAAACAATTTTTTTAGTCTTGTTAAATTCTAAAAACATTTAAGGTTTTCAAGAAAAAATGCATTAATAAGATTTTAATAGTGTTTATTAGAAAAAATCAAAATGTCAGTAGCGGGTTCTGTCTTTAAAATTTTACAGTTAGTAATAAAACTATAAAATAAAAATAAAACTAAATCTAAACAAATTGTTCAAAACGGGCACCATTTTCTTTGAAATATAAATTTGCTCTTCGCCGAAAACTGGAATTTACTTGTAAATAAACGTAACGTAAACGTTACGTAAACGTTACGTTTATTCGTAATACGACTTTGCAATTTCCGGATTCAATTGGCGAGGATTAAACAAAATCCTTCAATATCTTCCAAAGAAAATTGAGGTCTGGTGATCGTGATGGCCAATTTTGGGTATAATTATTTTCTCGTCTAACCATTTATCTGGAAACTTAAAATTCAGTCTCTAACAGTAGCACTAAAATGAAGCGGCGCCCCATCATGCATAAACCAAAACTCTAGTCTGTTGCAACGGCAAACCTCCAAAGCCTTCCATTTATCTTGCGTCTTGCGTAAACTCGCGTTGAAAATATCTAGAGTTATTGCAAAGGGTTTTACATCGGAATATTCATGAAGGTTGTGAACATTTGTAATTTTTCTATGAGTGAAAACAATTTTCTCGTGAAAATTAATATCCTGATGCAAGATAAACTTGCAAATGATCACTCATCGATCTAAATCTTGAGGCAATAGCTCTTGCAGTTTTTGAATGTGATATGGATGTAGTAGATTAAGTGTAAAGAATTTCTTAATAATCCAGTCTCTCGAGATAAACGTTTATCTTCATTTAGGGTTTATCGTCAACTGTCTACAAAGTATTTTCTTTATTTTTCACCCTTATTACACAAGAACGTTCTCGGATATTATTGAAAAACTTTCCTGTCTCTCGAACCCGTCTTTCAGCATTAGAAAATGTTTCTCTATGGGGAATGACTGGATTTGGAAGTCTCCTACAATATTCTTCCACACATTTTCTACAGTTTTCTAGCACAAGTAACATGTCAACTTGTTATATAAATAAAAATGTTCCAGCCATTATCAACAACAGCCGTCGTGTTGTTTTATTTTTAAAATATTGGCCCCAGAATCTGCAAGTAAAGTGACCAAAGATCTTAATGCACAATTTGGCTAACCAGTCATTTGAGAAATTATCATTGGTAACTGACCAATAGTATTAATTCCTACTGGTTGTACACCATATTTACCATTTCTATATCTAACAAAGAATCTATTGTGTGAATATTTTCCGGGCATAGGTTTCTGTACTTCCTGATGTCAACGAAGTTTACTCCTTCTATATCTCCTGAGGCGATTACGAATTCACGAATTACTCTAGTTTTTGTATTTGGAATATTTTTAATAAGTGTTAATAGTAATTATCAGCGTCACAATATATCAGCGTCTATTAAATGTCAAGCCAAATGACAAGAAAATTTAAACTGACACTGACCTATTAGATAATTGTTATTTTAATTATACTAAAGGATCAAAATTCAAAACTTGTATTTCCCATATTTCGTCAAAATTAGATAAAATCTTGTATGTAATACGTTATGAAACAAGATTTTATTCATTTACATAAAATCATACTTTTCATAACTGATTATATAAATAGGTAGTATTACCTGCTGTCAAATTTTAAAGACTAAAGCTACTACTGACTTTTTGATTTCTTCTAATAAACACTATTAAAATCTTGTTTTACAGGATCACAAGTTTACCAAAAAGCATCAACTACTGATGTAAAAACTCTAGAATCCATTGGAATTAATATTTCAAATTCTAGAAATTGTTCTTTTACCATTTATAATAAATAGTTTTGTACATAGTTATGCATTTTGAATAAACTTTTTTGATCTCTCCATCACATGTTCTTCATATAGAATTTCATTATGGTACTTAGTACCATAATGAGCTTCCTTATGTCATCAAAATTAAGTGATATATCGTTGTCATTATGTCATGCCATCAGATAATAGTATATTATGCAACGATCATGTAATGATGGTTATTAATACAAGAACATTAACCGGGATACGAAACGAGCCGAAGGCGAGTTTCGTATGGTTTATGCGAGTGTATTAATAACCATTACATGAGAGTTGCATACGCTATTTTTTCTACACCCGATAAATAATCAAAAACCATAAATTTTATATTTTTATTGAACACAATAGGTAACAGTAATTATTCGTATGAACTGCATTTTCTGCTTTCTCCGATATGTGTGGAGGAGTCGATGGTAATTCTTCTATATCGCTGATATCAGACATTTTGATAAATTATCGAAGTTTAGCTAGGTATCTACGAAAATTTAATACGTACTGATTTTGACATGTAAAATAATTACATAGGAACCTAGGATAAACGTCAAATGCACAGCATGCTTGATTGAAAAATTATGGGTTTCTATTGATTAAAAATCTGTATCGTAATGGGTATCATTATGAAACGGATTATGGGCATATGAGTGCATTGTTATAATACGGGTGTAGAAAAATACTTTTATGACATAATATTTTTTTAATATTTATAAAATTAGCTGCCCATAAAAACACAAATGCAAATAAAACCACCAACATTTTTAAAAACTCCTGGTGTGAGTACCGCAATTCGCGCTTTTACTAGGCCCCATTAAAAATTTTATTTACAACTTTTACAATATCCGTTCGAAACTAATTTTGCTTTAGAGCCTCTCGCGAGTTATATCCGTTGTTTTACGGCATTCATTTGGTCGAGTGAGCCGAGGAAATGGATTTTTTAAACAATTGATAGGAATCTGTACAGCCATCCATTACAGGTTGGCAGCGACATGCGAAACTTACCGTTTTCATTACTTCACCTGGCCAAAACTGTATGAACTTCTTAATAAATCCCCGGGCACGAAGGCAGCCGAAAAAAACATGATCAGATGTCGTGTTCGTGCTAAAATTAGCAGAGGAGATAATGGGACTTATTTGAATAACTAAATGTCAAACATTACCGACACATATTTTGGAGTTTAATAAAAAAAAACGTTTCTGTTGCTTTAACAATTATTGCTAAATTTGAAACAAATATACAGGGTGTCTAGCAAGTCGTTACAATAATTTTAGGAGGTGATAGAATACTTGATTTTGAGTCGATTGAAACAAACATAGTTATATACCAAGTGTTATAATATTTGTGATAATTAATTTTTTAATATTTTTTTAATTTAACCGTGCTTTTCTACCTGCTCTGTTTTGGCAAATGCGCTCCCTGCATACTTGAACGTGTTAACATTAATTTCCCCAATATTTAGAATGTTGATCAAGAAACTTTTTCTAAGAAGGGTTTAAATAAAATCCACGTTTAAATTTGATTATTTGCTTTTACAAAATCGAAAAAACATGTGTTTGAAATTCTACGTAAGTAACGAAGCCACTTTGGATTTTATTGGTTAAATCATTTGAATAATCTGTTCATTTCCAATAAAAGAAGTATAGAAATATTAGTTATAAAAAGGTTTGTTTGATTAAATTTACGGGTGTATGTTACTATTTTACATTTATTTTCAATTAAGATAATTATTATTACAATACATTGTAGTTCACACTTTGTAATATTGTACAATCATCAATATTTTTAATCATAGAAAACATCTTTAAATCATCTGCGAATAATAATTTCTCACAACTTATTACATTAACAATGCCATTAATAAATAGTACAAAAAGCAATGGTCCCAGATTCGAACCCTGTGGAACGCCAGAAGTAGCTAACAAAACTGTTGATTTATGACCAAAGTACGCAACAAATTCTGTCTGTTATAAAGATATGATAAAAAAAATACATAGATGAGGGCAAAATCGAAGTACCTTCAAATTATGCAGAAAAAGTTTATGAACCATATTTGTCCTGTCGGTAGAACGCTGTACAATTTTTCTCTCTGCAGAGAATTTTGTCTTTGTTTTGGCGTCTTTCTGCCAGAATATTTTTTTGGACCCTACGACCGAAGTAGAATTAAACGTATGTTCATTTGACAGTATTGCACGGCATATTTAATATTTCAACGGACTCCATTAGGGCGGAATAAAGTATTTAAGCCTGTACATAATTAACATCGAGATCCGTACTCGCCACTGGAACAAAAGGAAGAGTGATATAGAAATTAACGATGGAATTAGCTAGGCAGGAACTGTGCTGCTGCGAAACCAGGCTTTGGTTCTCTGTATCCCCAGTTTTTATAAACTGTAGGCATCAAGAGGCGTTGAATTCGCTGCGGTGGATTTTGTAATTAATTGTGACGGATTATACCAAATGTGAGATACCAGGAAAATGTGTTCAGGTTACGTAAAAGTGCAGCAGCCGTTGGATATTGCAGGATCAGAAGTGGGATATTGTTCTCAAGCGACAAGACAAATTAATTTTTTTAAATAGCAACGAAATGCGTATGGCTAAAAAACGTTTCAATTAATGCCAACAATGTTAAAAATAATAATAAATTTACAGGTTAGTTATACCACGTATTACTGTAAAAAATATCATACACACATGCAGTAGAAAATTCAGGTAAATAAAGTAAAATTAGATGTATCGTGTTAAATTACATTTTTCTAATGTGGGCGTTGTTATCTGTTTATAGCACTGTTTGGAAATTACGACAAAAGAGAGAAAATAAGTTTATTTACTCATCACCATAAAATACTTACAATACAAGTTAAATACATCTAAATTATTACAACCAACTACATAGTTATACACAAATGTAATTTATCTTATTTTGGTGGCAGCGTATAGATTCTTTCAGTTTCGAATCTGTTCTCATATGATCAGCATAGCTACCAATAAAAGTCCTACAAAAAATATACCAATTGACGTAAGTTTACTTACTAATTTGATGCAGAAATAACGACAAAAGCTTTACTTTTGAAGTTAAGGTTAATATTTTACAATAATGGCGACCTGTATTTTACCTGTCAAAATGACGCATTTTGCAAATCTTACTTTGAAGTCGTTTGCTTTAAGAAACGCAACTTCAAGGTAACTGATACTTCAGCATCCGTAACGGAAACTGCCAATATATAACTTTCAATTAATATTTATTCCAATGTACTAAACGAGGCTGTAGCGTTACTTTAGAGTAGCAGTAAAGTTGTGACTGCCACACATTGTCTGTTCAAAGTGTCCACTACCACTTAATAATATTTTCCCTGTCATTCATTCTGAACGCGGTACGTCCGCCGTTTACATTGAACACACTGAACTTTATCTTCTAGTAGTAGTCGAGAATACTTCCCTACTTTTTTATTTCTATTACATGTCTTTGTGGCGTTGCTTATTACTCCTGTTGCATGTTTTGCCCTTTGGACTTTTTTTGGTGATTTGACCCAGATATTTATATGGGACTTCGATGTTAATAGTTATAAAATAGTGTGATATATATTCACACAGACAAAAAATACACTCCACATGTGACATGATCGAATAGATATTACACAATGATGGACAGTACGAAGGCTTTCAACTTTGGGAAACTACCATGGTAAAATTTATTTCATGGTAAATCTAAAAAGTGATACGCACTTTGTAGTTTATGTACGTATTGATGCTTAACACTTTTACAAGTAGCAATAACGTTGTTTGGACTAATAAATATTACTTACAAGTTCAACGACTTTAAACAGGCAACTTAGGTATCGTGAACGTCACGGCAACTATCATAACTAAGTACTTGAAAGTGATTGCATCTTTGAAGTTGTATTTTAGTAACAACAGTTAGTCGCTGCTACGATTACATGTCACTTTCAAGTTCTGTAAACTTAAAGGTCATAGCAGTGGTAACTAAAACGTTCCCAAAACCAGGTCAGTTACTTATAAAAATACAGCAGGAGCTGTAACTTTATTGCATGAAGTTATTTATACAACAAAGTAATAAATCTGGTGACGATAGTTACTCTTTGAAGGTTCCAGTCTCAGTTAGTGTTACTTTGGTGATAGTCGCGTTTGGTAATAGGTGAGAAAAGATTAAACATATATATACTCACATCCACATGTACGCCATCCAAATCGTAGGAATGCCCCTGTGGCCGCACCCTTGGCACGTATCTGTAAAATTCCTCGTTCTCCTTATACCACTTGACTGCGTAGAGGGTGTCGTTGCCCAGGTCATAGTCACATTGAAGCATAGCTGTTTCTCCAGGTACTCGGTACTGTGGCACGTTCACTCGCACCCATTTCAGCCCGCCCCCTGGCGACGTCGCCGCTGTAAATAGAGAAAAGTAGAGATTAGTTTAGAGAACGTTTTTTGAATCATGAATCAAATATTTAGTTAACAGTATAGTGGTGAAACGTAAAGCAGAGATGTAGAGAGACGAAGAGGTTGAGAGAGAAGTAGATGAGAGAATAAAAGATGGGATAGGAAAAGGAGCAGGAAAATACAAAAGAGAATAGGTTATAAAGAAAACGTGAAAAACAAAAGTAAAGAGGAAGAGATAAGTAGAGAAATAGAGATTTAAGTAAGATAACTAAATGTGTAAAGATAAATAGACAAAAGGAACTGAGGTTTGTAGTAAAATGAAAGGAACAGTGTCGGCAGTCTTATCTTACTTTTTCTTGGTCTTGTTTTGGCCTCGAAACATATGACAAGACTTGACAGCTCGAATTGCAAGACGACACAAGATTTAAAGAAAGTCTTATGAGACAAAACAAGAAAATACTACCACAAGAAGTGTTGTAAATATAAAAAAGGGTAATATTTTAGTGAACATTAGGACATCCAGCCAATTATTTATAAAATCAAGTCAAACTTGAGTTTATTGAGTATAGGGCCACTTCTATTGAACTACATTAATGATTAAAATAACTGTGTTAGAAATTTCGAGAGATCAAGAAATATTCGAAAATAGGTTAAATAGAAAATAAAAAGATAGGTTTGAAGAAAAATAAAGAGATAATAAAAGAGAGTAGAAGTTGAAAACAGAAAATAAGAGACATGAAAGAAAAAGAGGTAGAAGGTAGATACGGAAAGAGGGATAGGGAGATTCTGTCAGTGACAGAATACAATCATTTTGCTTGATCTTTAACTGTATTGCCGTATCATTGATGGTTCTTTTATAGTGTTGTGAATAAAAGAAGTCAAGATAGAAGAAAAGAGACTAGAAAATGAGGAAGTTGAAAAGGGAAAACAAGAGGCAAGAGTAAGAAAATGATATATGATGTTGCTTGATCTTTTACTCCATCACCGTTTCTTTTACGGTACTTTCTCTAGAAAGTTTTACTGTTCCTGTAAATTGCCTTAGCAGTATCAACTATTCTCAAGTAATAGGAAATTGATACTTTCATTTTAATATTATTAATCGGTCATGCCGTTCTATATCTGTCATTGTTTGTTAAATATTTAATGGGAAAAGCATTAACCAACATCACGAGACGTTCTTCCAGGAATCGATTACTTCAGTACCTAATCATTTTCTTGGATGGTGTAATCGAGTTGAATTGCCTTTTTTCTAAAATAATATACTTAACAATCCTACGATACCATTAATAATATCTAATCTAGTTCATAACATACATTTATGAAAAGGTACTTTATTTCTTTCATATGAAATATGAATACGTAAGGATTTATTTTCATTTGCCAGTAAGCATGTTTTTATAATTAAGGTTTTATTAAAAATGTGCTATCGATTTGTTTCAACAAAATTTATACAAGGTGTCTTATTTTTGGTCGCATATCACAAAAATTTATAAATAACCAGAAACATTGAATAATAATACCGTTATTATTCAATGTCAGAACTATATCTCTCCGTCCCGTGACGTCTCTGTTGGATTAACCCGATATTCTGTACAAAAATGGTCAGCCGTATTGGTACCACGCGTGTGAAATATGTGTCGCTATTGGTTAGGTAAAGTGCATCCCGCAGGTCCATAAACTGGATCGCTGATTTTAGCACCACCGTGAACGCAGGCCGTACGTGGTATTCACGAACTACTAAAGTTGCTTATTACAATATTTGCCGCACAGCCAAAGATTTGTACGACTTTTTGTTTGGGTAAAAATATATAGGCATATTTTACTTAAAACAATACATTTTACTAATACCACCACTACAGAAAATAAGTAAACATTTGTAAGTACATACTATGCATTGTAATAATTGAGGTAATAAATAAATATGACATTATTTGCGTACAAAGAGTATTTTTTCAAGGATTAAGGGTTTTATACAACGTTAAATAATATCGTTTTCTATTACAGGCCATGCCAATACAATGTGCTGCGACCATAAATTGAATTAGGCATTTGATTTGATCAAAATATTTTTCGTGTATTTTTTACGTATAATTCAGTGGCGTTAATTTTTGTTTGTGGTGCGGTTTTTAAGTATGACGTAAACATATATATTTTTTTAATTAACGTTTTTCACAAGATACTATGTAATTTGCCGTTATTTTTATTAACAATTCTATTAAAAATTACCATAAAAATTCTCACAATGTCAACATTACTTAGCTATCATTCCACTTTAAATTAAAATTAAGTACACATATGTAAGTACTTAATTTATTCTTTATATTGATTAATTTTCTATTAATAATTAACAGTTTTTTTTTTCGAACCCCACTAGCATAAAAATTAGGTACATATACAGGATACTCCGAAATTAGTGTGCAATAATTTTATCCCAAAATATATGAAAAAATTTGAACACAAGGTGTTCCAGCTTTAATGATCATGATTTTGGGGTTCTACACAAAATGTAGAAGGTAATTATTTTATTCCATCATATTTTCTTTCATTTTCAACAATCACCAAACTTTATTAGAAACAGTTTCTTTATAAAAAAACCTTACCTTCACCTAAGCAAGATACATACTTGCCATCACAGTAAATTAGATTGTTTAATGTAAACATCAAATAGTTATTTATTTGGTGTAAAATGCAAAATGGCAAAATCATTATAAGCACTCAAATGAGTCTGTTTTTGGAAGCGTATACAAAAAAAAAAAAAAAATTGGCACTAATACTGATATGTAGGAAAAAAATAGACATGTATGTTCTCTCTTATAAAAGCCAAAATTAAAAGTAGCAGTAGTAGTAAAAAATTTTATAAATTTCCACTTGAGCCAGAAGTGAAATATATAAAATATTTATTAATTATATACAGTTTTAATACACAGTAAATAGTAATACAGGGTGTTAAAAAAAGAGTGTAAAATATTTCAGGAGGTAATAGTATGAACCAAAATAAGCAGAAAAGTCTTAATAAACATGGGCCCGCAAAGAAATCTAGAGGGTTCACATCAGGCGATCTTGGAGGCCATAAAACAGGTTCGGCCCTTCCTTCCCATCTATGTGGCACGTTTTTCATTAAACATTTGAATGGGTATTGTAGGTGACAGGTTTCTAGGTCCTGTTGTTTTACCAAACCGATTAACAGGCGCTGCTTACCTCAACTTTCTGCAGAACACACTGTATGAGTTTTTGGAAGACATTCCTTTGAATCAGAGGCAACAAATGTGGTTCCAGCATGATGGTGCTCCAGCTCATTTTTCCATGGCCGTTAGAGAGCATTTACACCAAACTTTTCCACATAGATGGGTAGGAAGGGCCGGACCTGTTTTATGGCCTCCAAGATCGCCTGATCTAAACTCTCTAGATTTCTTTGTTTGGGGATATTTGAAGACATTAGTGTATGGTACTCCTGTAAATACCCTGGAAGAGCTGCAGCTACGGATTAATCAAGAAAGTGTCAAGGAGGGTGTTTTCGAAAGAGTTTGAATATCGTTGAGACGAAGATGTCGTGCCTGCGTGGAAATGAACGGAGGGCACTTTGAACATCTTCTGTAACTTTGTTTTTTGTTTGTTAAAAGCTCCCCTTGTCCGTTTATTCCTAATAAAATAAAATGTTTGAAAAACGTTCATATCTCCGCAACCGTTACTTTGCGGAGACTTTTCTGCTTATTTTGGTTCATACTAGTCTCTCCTGAAATATTTTACACTCTTTTTTTAACACCCTGTATAACGGTATTTTCGTCTCAAATGTATTAAATATTACGTATGTAGCCTCCATTGCTTCAGGGTTCACCATGGATTAGATAAATCTATTTATTTTGTTATTGAAAAGCATATAAAACTTCCAATTTGGATAATTAAATATGCCCCACTATTTATTTTTTTTTGTAAATACTGAATCAATTATATACTATATAAAAATACCTGGCCAACTATACACCATATAACGTTTTTTGACAATTTTCTACTATTTGTAGCAAGTACAAAGTGATTTATAATTTACCTAAAAAAAATTAGAATGTACAGGGACTCTTACAAATTCAATTTTGTAAAGCAAAAATCAAGAGGAACTGTTCAAAAATGATTTGAAATACATTTCTGCATAGCACTGGAAACTGGTCCACTGTAAGATCTGATAAGGCAAAGAATGCAATCGGCGAAATTTTCTAGGAAAGAAATAAATAACATGTTATAACATCTATTTTATACAGCGGCAGCGTTCCATTTAAATAAATGTACGTTTGCATCATATTTTAAGAAAGACACCACCCTGTAGAGAAATTACAAGTACGCCACTGAACTTTACGCAAAAGACTCTTTCAAAATCAATTTACACCATTCCGATATCTCAGCTATTCTCTGAAATACAAAAAATTCCTTGAAAGTAGGTTATTAAATTTCACCCTGCATCTCAAAACGAAGAAGTCTATGAAAGCTCTAATTGCGCCATTTTAAGTTTCTCGAAAAAGTAGTCGAGTGCTGCAAAACCGCATTTATTTCTCTCCTGTAGTTACTAAGATACCTTGCAATAACAACACACTCTGTACACTACATTCTGATTCTTACGTCAGGTTATTATTTGACCTAAACGTCTACGATATGAAATATTTTATTCTACCCTCCCACTTTTATTTAATCCTGACATTCCGTAGTAATTATTATTGTTATTTATCTCAAAGAAGGGGTGGAATTTATTACTCATCTTCAATCAATTTGTTCAGGCTTTACGCCTTGCTATCTCGGCATAATAGATATTTGACATCCCCTCAAAAACGAACTGAATCAACGTCACTTTCAGGCCTAATTAATTTTTCCCAGCTCTCCCCTCATCTTCACCCCTCTACAAGAGAACGTCGATGACAGCCCTCTTTCCGAGGACTCCATATCGCTAACGACTTACTACCTCGACTTCGAGGCTTACAAATGGTAATATCCGCAATTAAGTCGAAGCAATTCCTCAAGTTTCATTAACCCAGTGATTAACTGGGTAGATTTGCGTTTGTTTGTTCATTAAATCGTCGCGTAGTTATGATGTTTCGGTGAATGTGAGACCGCCGTTAAAATTAAGGGCCTCCTAAGCATTAAGAAAGAAGCATTAAATGAAATTTGTTAAGGGCTAAACAGGGTGTAATGTGGGACGAGGTGGTTAATTGAGCTCGAGACTGTAGGCGCTTGAGGGGCCATTACAGGAAATGGAGCAAGTTGGAATGACTTTGTTTGAGTGTACCTATTTATTCCCTTGCTCTATTGCGACATACATACGGACGCCAGTCATAAATTTCGGTTGAAAAATGCTTTAGCTTGAGTTTGCTGCTTGTAGAAAAGTTTTTGTTACTTACAAATTGTATTTCTAATGTTGAATCAAACACGGTTCATGTTAAACTTCTAATTCGTTTCCAAGAAAGAGGGCGTTGAAGTAGGAATTTTTTTCTCGTTTTTCCCTCATAACTTTTGAACCACTTATCCGATTTAAGTGAAATTCGGAACACAAACACTCCTTATGATCTTACATAAACTTCTTAAGTTTGAACTACCTACCCCTCTTAGAAGTGTATTTTGTATGCTACCCTCCTCTTACTTTATTTTAAAATTACAAAAAAAAATAATTAATTTCATTAAAATATCTACACACCACTTTGACTTGATTAATTTCGAAACTTTCGTCTCCTGTTTTTTTTCCACGTTTAGTCTTGTTTCTGATATATTCAAAGAAATTGGTGACAGTGTAGCGCACCAGTCGCGTAGTTTCATTTAACGTTATAGCAACCCATGAAAACAAAACTCAGTGTGTAAACTGACGTTTTGGGCACCGCGATAGCCGAGGTGGCTGGGAGACGACTGCTCGTGGAATCAGTCTGGATCGGCTATGTCGGTGTAGGTTCGAGTCCCACTGTAGTACCATGGATGTTTGTGCTCGTCGAGGGATGCACGATAAATCTATAGGCTGTGGCGCTTCCGGGGACACTGTCTCAAAAAAAATACTGACGTTTGTGAAAATCATTGTCAAACGTATTATTTAAAGAGTGTTCTTAGTGTTCAGAAAAAATGCCAATAACCACAAACATAAATTTAGTAACAACTATTTATTACAAGATTTACAACAAATTTATCAACTACTAAAAAAATTACAATAATTGTTCAAAGTGCATTCCTCCAGCCTCAATACATTTTTGGCAACGACGAACTAGTGTATCAACCGCAGCTGTTATTTGAACAGGATTGTTTTTTATGTCATCACAAGCCAAGTCTTATACTTTGTATCAATTCCTCACGGGTATGTATGTACTGGCGTATCATACACAATTGCTTTTAGATGGCCCCAAACGAAATAATCCAAAGGATTCAGATCTGGCGAGCGCGGAGGCCAAGCCACTAGTCCTTCGCAAGAAATCCATATATTTGGGTGGTTGTTGGGTTGCCGTCCAATCCATCGACGAGGATAATTCTCATCCAACCACTGCCGTACTTACCTTCCGTAATATGCAGGGCCACCATCAAACTGCATCCAGTTCCCTTGGCGAAAATTTAAGGGGATATCGTCAAGCACGTCGGGGAGAAAATTTTGCAGAAAGAAACTCATGAAATAAATCCCCATTTAAACGAGGAGGCAAAATATGCGGTCCAGAGAGGTTGTTATTTAAAACACCTATCCACACATTTACACTAAACTGTTGCTGAAATGAAGATTGTCTGATACATCAAGGATTGACTTCACTCCAAACGTGAATGTTGTGATAATTTATAATTCCAGCTTTTGTGAAATTAGATTCGTCGGCCCATAAAACCTTATGCAGAAATTGTGGATTAATTTCTGTTGAATCTAAAACCCATCTACAAAAATTTAAACGTTTTTCAGCGTCTCCTGGCAACAAACCTTGAACTGGTTGGAGATGGAAAGCCTTTCGATGATCTTGTTTGAGTGCTCTCAGTACTTTTGATTGAGATAAATCGAGTTGCCGAGCTGCTCGACATGTGCTTAAAGTTCTATCGATATCAAAAAGATTAAGAATTCGCTGTATATTTCTTGGCGGTACATTACGATTATGATCACTGTAGCTGCGCAAACTATATTCCGAAAATCGACGATGTACATCTATAAAAAGTTGTGCATTTGGAATTCTTCTGTTAGAGAAGCGTGTGCGGTACTCTCGAACTGACGCGTTGGAATTTCCGTTACAGAAACCATAAACATAATGTATATCGGCATATTCAGCATTTGTAAACGTCCTTGACATTTTTTTTAGCACTAAAAATGCTCTTTAAATAATACTTTTGACAATTATTTTCACAAACGTCAGTTTACACAAATCACTGAGTTTTGTTTTCATGGGTTGCTATAATGTTAAATGAAATTTACGCGGCTGGTGCACTACACTGTCACCAATTTCTTTAAATATCTCAGAAACTAGACCAAACACCGAAAAAAAAACAGGAGACGAAAAAGTTTCGAAATTAATCAGATCAAAGTGGTGTGTAGATGTTTTAGTGAAATTAACTATTTTTTTTTTTTGTAGTTTTGAAATAAAGTAAGATGGGGGTAGCATACAAAATACACTTCTAAGAGGGGTAGATAGTAGCTTATATAAAATCATAAGGAGTGTTTGTGTTCCGAATTTCACTTAAATCGGATAAGTGGTTCAAAAGTTATGAGGGAAAAACGAGAAAAAAATTCCTACTTCAACGCCCTCTATCTCGGAAACGATGCGTTTTAGGAAATAAGTTTATATCACAAATGAACATTATTTTTACCTGTTCTATCGATTCCTGAAGTTATCAAGATTAAACTTGAATCACCCTGTATATACAGGGTGAGTCAGTTATAACGTTATTAATTTTAACCACGTATTTGGAAGACCTAATAAAGGCAGAAAATCGAAAAAAAAATTTTACTCGACCTTTAAAAATAATAAACAAATGATCTTATAAAAATTAGTAAAACGACACTCCTGGAACTCTACAAACTTTCTGATGAGGCAGCCATAAGATAATCTAATGTCGAAGGATACATCGTTGCCACATCAATATAACATACATAATATTGTCTAACACTTCAGCGTGTTATTCAAATTTACCACCATTTACTCGCACTTTCTGCATTTCCCGCATTTCTTTCCCCCCAAATTTGGAGATCACACCACACATTTGGAGAGACCTAATTTTACAAATTTGGAATATGCGAAAATTGTAGTATTATACGCAGAATGTTTACGAAATACTAATGCCGTTGTTGCAGAACATCGGAGACTTAAATATGATAGAAACTGCATTAAATTTAGTTGAGGAGTAGCCTACTATATCTAGAATAACCATTTCAAGGCTATTGGAGATTTCCCAAAGCAAGGTCTGCAGAATATTGTGAGAAAACTCACTGAACCCGTATTATTTTCACAAAGTTCAAGCAGGTTCCAACTGCTGATTTCCCCAGCCGTCTTGAATTTTGTAATTGGTTTCAAAATCAAATTGCGGCTGATCCTAATTTTATTAATAAAGTGCTATGAACGTAGGTGCTGTTTTACTCGAACTGGCATTTTAAATCAGTTGGTACCATACTACTTAAAAAACAATAAATTTCTAGGCTAGATGTACGTAACTACAAACTGAATAATTGATTGTACTTACGAGTAATAATAAAAATTCATATTCAATTGTAAAAAGTAGGGTAGGTTATTATCTATATTTGTTTTTATTAACAAATAAATCAATATTTAAGGAAAACTGATTCATATATCTAGATAAAAAAGTTAGTTTTACTCCTTGTCGTTAAATAACAATACAAAAACTAGGTAACTAGGTTATTGACCTAATAATACGGTAGATCAAGGTTCACTCTCGATAACTTAGATTAGCGGCGTGCCATTTCGGTCTTGGACAGTTTTCTGTCGACAGCACGATGGTGTTTTCGATGGTATTTAGTATTTAAACACGATAGTATTTAGTATTTAAACACTTTTCAGCTTCTCTTAATAATTTACCCATTGGGTATAGATTTTTTATGTAATGTACGTAAATAGTTTATTACTCGGTTTATTATTAGACACGTTGCAGTTCTGTTGCAGTCATAACAGCTACATTTGCTCAGAGAAAAATCCACACACTACTTGTCGGTTTAGCTTTCAGAGACGATTTGTTGTTTACGTATGGGCAGGTGTGTACAGGGACCGTTTGATTAGACCATATTTTCTACCTATTAAGTAGTTCAATTGGGTCGTTATTCTCATCACCCTAATTTTTCCGATCTTATGCCGACAGATTTCCATCTCTTCCGCTCTATGGAACAATCTCATTTAGATACAAAGTCGCTCAAAATTAATTTGCTGAATTTCACCTTCAAACTATTGAATTTCTTCGGGTGTAGAATGAAAGAACTGTCAGATCATTGAGAGGCAGTCATAAACAGTGGAGGAGAATATATCATTAGCTAGTCCAAATATGTTATTTATTAGAAAGGCATAAAAAATTTGCAAACTTGTGCGTTATGCCAACATTTTGCTTAACTATACAAGGATACAAACAATTTGAACAGTTTGCATATTTCAATTTTGTGTACATACCTCTCTAAAGTTGCAAAGCATCGTAAAATCCATGCCTTCAAATTTAATATCTGAAAAATCTAAGCGGCAATACGAAACGTTCAACACTCACACAGCCTTCAAAGATTATGTTAGAAATATAATGTTCAGAAGTGCCTGAGAACATTTTACTGGCTTATTGGATGGAAAATCAAAAGTTGTAAAGAGTTCAACTTTATGAGGCATCTCTTCTATACTGGAGTGTATGTTCAGTAGACGGAATAGGATCTATGTCAGAAAGATTTTAAAATTGATACCTTTATCAAAAAAGAAATCAGTAGGTTATCAGGCCATAGTTTTTGCAACGAATGGATGTCTATGCCAAATTTATTACCACTGAACTTGTTCTAAAACAACAATACGTTGACATAGGCAATGCTTGCTTGATGATACTGTCTCCAACTTTAGTCGTTTATAGGCCGTTAGGGATATCAGAATCTAGTGAGCATTGTGATCTACATCGTTATATACCTAATAAACTTTACCTGAGAGAGAGGCAATATCTTACATAAATTGTTATAATGGGGTACTAAAATTTTAAAAATGTAATACATAATAATGATGCATGCTTGTTAGATTTGGTGGTGATTTGGATGGCCTACAAACGTCAAAATTTATCACCAGAAGGGAAGTATTACTCGGACTTATTCAATAGTGTATGTTTACAAAGCGTGATCTGGAACTTCCAAAAAAAATGTTTTAATGTAATCTTACAAATACAATTCTGTAAAAAAAAATCAAAAAAGCAGTTCGAAAATGATTTAAAAATACACTTCTATGCGGCACTGGAAACTGCTCCACCGTAAAACCTGACCTTGCAAAAGGCATAGCATGCAATCGGCGACCGGCACGGCGACAAAAAATGAAGAGACAGAAAATGAAAAGAATTTCCTCAAGGAAAGAAATAAATATAATTTTATGACATCTATTTTATGCCAGCAAATTCAATTGCTTTTGTAGCTATTTATAAAATTAATTTGTGGTTTTAATTATATTATAACTGTTAACTGTTCAAAATTTTGTCCACCGTCGTGTAACCACATTTGGGTTCATCTTACCTAGTTTCTAAGAACTAACAACGCTAATATACGTTGATACGTTCACCTAAATCATCAATAGTGTCCACTTTGGTGCGATACACTTCACTTTTAAGTATCCCTACAAAAAGAAGTCCAAATGTTTTAAGTTAGGTGTAGTGACGACCGTGGTACCATTACATTACATTACATTTTTTTTATTCCTCAACAAAAAGTGCAAAATACAAACTTATAGGAAGAGGTTTCGCGTTATAAAGTGATGATATAAGACAAAATACACAATAAAACAAACAAACAAACAAACAGACGGTATGACTGTTTAGCTACGAGAACAAGATTTACAATAATAGAATAATAAAATATCAGACAAATGATTGGTACAAGAATATAAAAGTATATATAAATAAATAAAAAACCCGATAACAAAACAGTAATAAAAAACAATACAATTCTAAGTTACTATTCGCTCAAAACAAATGAACGAAGTTTCAATAAAGTTATTACAAAACTAACCAGCAATTTAGCAGTACTAAGCGATAAGTTATCGAGCATAAACACAAAAGAGTTAAGAGTTAAGTTTTCTAATTCAGTAGGCTTTAAACTGGCATAAACAGGACACTCTATAAGAATATGTTCTAAAGTTTCCAATCTGCGCTGATTACAAAGTCTGCATAGTTCAGACAGATTGATTGAATATGAAACGCCGTTGATAATGAATTTCAGACAGTATATATTGCTAAGGCGAAGCTGGGAAATAATTCTAATAATATATATTTGCGTCTGAAATTTCAAATATTCCGCGGTATGTTTTGTTATATTGAAATTTTTATATAACAGAGGTGTTGAAGATGCTATAACTAATGCCAAGTCTTTCTGATAAAGCAATTCTTCATATCTTACTTAGTGGGAAATCGTTTCTTAAGACAAAAATAAGTTAGATTATCCAGAACATACGCACAGCCTATACTGACAAGCATTTCTCTAAATTGGAGTAACCAGTTGTAGCGTGTATCAATATTCAAAAGCTGCAACTGTCGGATCAGGCACATACGAGGATAGCGAGACTTTTCTAGGGATAAAAGTTTCAGCAACCAATTTAAAGCAGTTTTAGAAACTAGAAAGGACAAGCTACTAATTCCGGCCTCAAGACGTATAATGTATCCAGGCGTATTAAGAGGTAGTAACAATAATCTTTTAAAAAAACTAACTTATATTCTTTCCAATATATCGACATAGCGAATACACCAGACTGGCAAAGAATTGGTTAAAGAGTTAATAATTATGGAATTATATAAAGTTAAGCGTGAATCCCAAGAGTTAATTTTAGACTTGGCCATTAGAGAGATGACAGACTGCTTGTATGGCTTTTGCCACAATTGTTTCCGACATTATGCGAAACAAACTAGAAGATGAAAAAATAACACCTAAATACGTAAAACAGTTAACTGACTCTACAAGCTGACCATTTAGTAAAAAAAGGGAAGGTATTAATGCGGCAACCGCGAGACAAGCATAAAATTTTTATTTTTGAGTGTTTAACGTCAGCTGATTTACTGCAACATACTTTTCCAAGATGCAGGGCTTACGACAATTGATATCTGAATCAGCCAACAAAACCAAATCATCTGCATACAACTGCAAAGTAATTCATTATGATTATCAATACTGAACCTCCGGGAGCAGTTCATATTGACAAAAAAGTCCTCAATATCCGCAATAAAAAGAAAGAATAAAACCCGACGTAACATTAAAACGTTTTGTTAGGTCACCTTCCGAACGAATTCTAACATGCGCACGGGAGTATATTTTTTTAATAAGCATAATTATGTTGGTACTAAGTCCGAAAGCATATAGTTTTTCTCAAAGTAGAGAATGATTAACGGTGTCAAAGGCAAGTTTAAAATCAATAAATGCTGCGAAAACTCTACGACCCTTTAGCCTAAGTTCAAATTGAATTACAGAGTTGAGCACATAAACGTAATCAATACATCCTCTACCTTTTCGAAATCCAGCCTGGGATTTAGGGAGGATTTTTTTCCACACAGTGAGTCTAGAGAGAAGTACGTTAGTAAAAGCTTTAGCAAAATAGTTGATTAGCGCTATACCACGATAATTAGTGGAGTCATCAGAGGGACCCTTCTTATGTAACATAGTGAGCAAAACATTTCGCCAACTTCTCGGAATCACGCCGGTTTCAAAAATTACGCCGTAGACGTCCTGATCTCTTCTACGATTCGGTTGCACATTTTCCATATCACACCCACGTTGTAATACAGTGACAAAAGTCGTTCTGCGTACAGACGAGAAACTTCTAAAGCATTTTGTCTTACTTCGTCATAAGTTAAAACGATATACATCATCATTTCATCATCATCATCAAATCATTTTTGCCACTTGGAAAACTAATGCAAACACTATCGCAAAAACGTTAATACTAAAATCCGATTTCGGTATTCGGAATCACCTGCATTCCGATGACGCTAGATACTACAGTAGCCCAGCAATGTAAAGGTTGAAAATATTACATTTTTTTACGTTTGTATGACGTATTTATTCCCAAATTTGTTCGGATAAGTTGCGAATCACCTTGTATAATGGCAGCTAAGGCGCATCAGAGGAAGACAAACTTCGCCTGCTAAAACTTATCAGACGAAAAAGCAAAGAATGTAGTAGGGAAATAAAAATAGAAAACCACACGAAAGCAAAGAATAATACTTCCTCCCATTAGTAGAATTGTCCAAAACCCCTCAAAGTAACGTCATTTTTTGGCAATAAATTCAGTTAGATTTTACTCGTTCTTTGTGATAAACATTTAATAATAATTTTGCAACTTCATTAATTCACATTGTTAAAAGGAACTTCCCCAGTACACAATACAAAATTATTACATCCTGGTACAATGAAAGTTTCGTTTAATAGTTAATGAGAAAACAAGTTCTCACTGCTCCTCTATTTCGTATTTCATACAAACTTGGGACGCCATAACAGTTCCGAACAGACAAAACATATTGACGCGACGATTATTACCACAAACATAATTCAGTTCAGACAAAGCTACGCTAATGTCGATATTCAACAGTTGCTCATATTGAAATCATTCCTATTGTTCCTGCATCTATAAGAAAATTCAAACAACTAACATTCGCGTGACATAAGTATGGAAGTGGAAAAACAAACACGAGCGTACTGCATCAAATGCATTCAGCTGTACAACTTTTCTGCTAATAACTTTGCTGATGAACTTTCGAGACCTAACAACTAGATAGGCAGTAGGTAAATTTTGCGTAAACTTCTGAATGGAATAGTCCCTCTAGCGGTGGATGAAGCGACATAAGCTGTACAATGTCACTAATGCTGGCGACCAGGCAGCAAAATAGATTTGAGACTTTGTAAATTGAGATTGTTAATTATTGCCTTTGTAAGCAAGACCCTCGCACGGCAGTCAGTGCTTTTGAATGTGATATTAATTCGATTATGTCTTTTTATTTTGCTTTATATATCAACTATAGTACAACAACATTCAGGCCATACAAACGAAGTTTTATTCTACATATAACGGTAATTCGCCAGTGGAACAATTTTTGTCGAAAATGAGTCTAAGCAAATATGTTCTTTCTGTACAAATTTTTAAACCAATAGACAGTATGGTCATGTTTAAAAGGAGGCAGCACTATTTTTGGTAAACATCTGTCAAATTTAAAATCGAAAAGCTTTTACAATGTTCCATTAAAAAACTTTGTGTTTTTTAAATCTCCAATACGCTCAACTTATATATAAAGCTGTTTACATGCCATTTAAGCCCAGAGCTCCGTTACATTTTTCTCCTTTAGACCTATTAACATTGCCTCTCTCCATCGCTTCATAGGTATCCCTCTTTTTTTCTTGTAATTTGGTTTACTCCCTACAATTTTTTTAAATATCCTTTCATCTTCCATACGTTCTAAATACCATAACCACTGCATTCTTCCGGCCTATACATTAAAATGTTCCTTTTCCACTTTAACAGGTATTCTTTTGATTTCATATTGACCCAGGTTCTTACATATAGCGCTGTTAGTACTCAAAATGGTTTTGTAGATTCTAAATTTTACTCCTGTGGAAAAATTTTTTGATTTCATTAAATGGTTGACTGCTGCCGAACTTCTGTTTGCTTTTATTATTCTCCTATTAATTTTATCTTGCTCCTCGTCACACTTAGTTGTTATCAGCGCCCCCAAATACACATATTTTTAAACTTCTTCAAATTCCATCTCTCCGTGCTGCCTTGTCAATTAGAAAATTTGTTTGTTCTCCTATTCTCAAAAGCTTACTTTTTTCTTAATTTATCTGCAGTCCCACTTTCTGTCCCTCATCCACAAGTTTTCTCG
Source organism: Monochamus alternatus (assembly GCA_037114965.1). Lineage (NCBI taxonomy): Eukaryota > Metazoa > Arthropoda > Insecta > Coleoptera > Cerambycidae > Monochamus > Monochamus alternatus. Next base: position 1,672,968 of record CM073426.1, on the reverse strand, counting down.
TTACTTTTTCTAATTCCCTACTATCTCTTGCAATTTTGGCTACATTAACTTACTTTTTAAACAATATGTGTTCTTCTTTGTTCAACTGACTATAATTGTGTATGACCTTTTCTAGTACTAAACTAAACAGAAGCGTTGGGAGTGGGTCTCCTTGTCTCAGTCCTGTGTCAATAGTAAAACTTTCTGAACATTCATTTATTTAGGTATTTAACGCTAGGTATATGAGGGGAGACGTGCCAATGTTCAAAACATAACAAACAGATTGATCCGATTTAAGTGATTTCAGATCTTTCTGGGTTATGAGAGGGTAGTGGAAAGGAATATGCTGAAACTTTAAATTTTGGTTATTTTTTCTTAGATTTTGTTGATATTTAAATGCACTGCGTCATATTTTTCCAACATCTGTAAATTTCGGCGATTTGTATGTATATTTCTATATATTTTTTAAATTTTTCTTTAGAAGCTGCTTTCGACGTGCAATTCAACGTCCACCTATTTTCTTATACTTAAGGAACAGATTTGTTTAAACGTTTATTTTCCACGATAAATCTAGTCTGGAGTGCCTCTCCAGCAACACGGTAAACTCCCTTGTTTGAACACCTGACTTGAATTTATTCAACGGGAGGTGCTCCCTCTCGGACCGCTTCAACCTCGCAAAACAAACAAACAAATTAACTCAGGTTCCTGTCAAATTATATAATGGCTCCCGGAGCACCAACTTTGCTAATTCAATTATACGCCGCATGGTGGCGCGTTGAATGCGGATATAAATTTTATTTAAGCTGAAACTTCTTTAGAAAACAACGTAAACGGTATGTGTTCTCTGATTGTTGCATGGGGGGGAAGCAAACATTTTTTATTTTCCATATTTTTGAGAAAAACCATTGTCTTGCTTGTCAAAACAACATTTACATGCAAAATATCCACCCACAAACAATGTGCCACCTATGTTTTCTTAATTTTGTAAAAATTAAAAAACCTTTGAGGGTTGACAAGGTCGACAGAGATTTCGGAAACTACTTGCCCTAGAACTTCTGGAGAAAAATATTGATAACAAAAGACCCCAGGAAAATTATTTTCCACTTTCAAATTTTATCGCTAGATGGCGTATTGTTAAATCCAAATCGAAATGTGAGATTTTCTCCATAAAATTAATAATGAAGGGATGTTATTGACAATTATTTATTTGACATTTTGGATTAGGGAGAGAGGGGAATCATATAGCAGCAAAAGTTTGGAAAATCCCGACTATGTTAACCGATTTTAGCGAACTTTTTAGCATTAGCAGACCTTAGCAAACGTTTACCTGACAAAGTAAATAATTAATAATGAAAATGCGCAGCACATATTCGTATACGCCTTTGGGCTTCTGCAAGTGTTAGTTTGGTAAATGTATGCTCTCCGACAAAGCCTAACCTATGTTTTCATTGCTGACATCTTCAAAATGACTTGAGATAGTACAGCGCGAAATTTAACAGAACCGTAGCCAGTTTACCACTGAACATATTAATATGTTCACAAAAAATATGTCTCAAATTAGTACCATTACCAAATAGTAAGATTATGTCGAGAATACAACGAAAACACTTACTCGGCAAACCTTAATATTGAGACAAGGTTTACGTAGCACATTGGAAATTGTTAAAACGTATTATTATATGTTTTCCAAAATGGTGTATGCTGGACTTTTTTCAACACGCTAGAATTTTTTCTTTTATCGTACTACTGACTAGACGTATATTATTGGTATCGTATATATTTTTTGTACATCATTCATTATGTCAAATTATTCATTTAGGGTCAATGTCATTCCAATTTCTTTATTGCAATACGAAACCATAGTATATATTAATGTAACGCATGTCGGTCTCCCTAAAAACGTCCCTTCTTATATAGGAGTATAGGAGTTGTAATGAAAACTTTTTTGACAGTTGATATAAAACTGTTTACTGAAAGGAAACTTCCTTATTTTCTCAGCTACCCGATTAAGTCTATTTCTTCTCTCCTTTTGCATGTTACTTCACTTTTCTCCTCAACTATTAGTTGTTAATGTAAATTATGATACTATTTATAAATAGTTATTTAAATGCACACGGCGAATACAACTTACAGCAGATGCAAAAAAGAAACTATCAACGTGACACCAACTATTACAGCGTTCCGTAAATAACTAAAATTAAACGTGCAGTTCGAAATGCGAGTCAGCTGTAAAGGCAAACGACTTGCGCGATCGATCCTGTTAGGCACCCCGTTGGAACTAATTCTATATATTACCTTTCAGGATCCTTGGGAGAAGTGAAAAACCGAAATACTATTCCGAGCATTAGCTTTACAACTATGGACTGAACAGTAAAATCCATAACAAACCATTATTACTGTGATCAATAAAATTAACTCGCTAGAAATTCATCGGGCGCACCCAGTACAACCGTTTCATAGGGCAATGAGTATCAAACTGACCCAATAAATGGGCGATGTTCGGCCGATGTTCAATTTGAAGACAAGGGGCAGTGCGTTGACAAAGGGGAGAATAAGTGATGGAGGATGGACATAAATCCATCTGTTAGTATATTTAAACTTGCTAGATGCAAGTCAACTCAACCGTTCTGCTAAGCACATTGCAACCGTCCGACTTTCCTTAGATCTTCTGTCTTTGCCCGCCTCGTATCTCATCGCCTGCTACAATTTGAACGTAAGCGGCCCCTTTAGCAGGGATTAACTTAATCAATTATTTTAAGAATGCCCATTTATTTTGTTCCCTTTACGTTTTAAACCCTAGTTTATTCGTGTCAAAAAATATGATTTAGGGCATCCAACAAACTAAGAAAACTGGTGCAGGCCGCATCAAAAAGTTTTTTTGAAACTAGTTTTAGGATACTTAAAGAGGTTTTTTAAGGTTCACCTTTTAAAATAACAAGTCTACTTACCATTGGCTAGTCCTGTTAGAACCAGAATCAGGCAGCACAAACACTGCGTGAAGTAGACACCCATCGCGTGGCTTTTGGTTTTCAACTCGTCCTCACTCAAATCGCGCACATAGGTTCACTATTCTCCCGACAGTCTTTTTTCCTCGAGCTCAATTCAATTTTCCAGCCGGAGAATTCCAAACTCCGGGCCTATTTTTCAGCTTTTAATTATTGCAGTTTTTCTTTCTATTGTGCGGGAATTACTGTTTGAAGGGTACGTGGAATCGTGACGGTGACTGCTCAAAGGGACTTTTGTTGCGTCGCTGCTGATTCTTCTTGCTCTTTATGCGCTCCCAACCATTGTTGTGAAATCTGGAAAAGAGAGAGATTTTTTACTGTTTTATTCGCAAATGCGTGCGCGAATGTGGGGCGGCTGACGAAGGGGATGTTTGCACAATGGGTTTTGTTGCTAGCGCTAATTTGCCGATGAATAGCGGTTGCATTAGTAAAAGTACGCGCGCACGCCCACGCCCGTGTTCTACACAATGTAGGCACAACAATGAAATTTTTTTATGGAAAGTACTGAAAGTGGTGTAATTAATTTTGTAAATAGATCGTATCTGTAAACATGACGGCGCAATATCTATCCAATGTACTATGGAAATGGGAAAATTCCATGATTTTTTCAAATGGACTTTGTCCGAGATTATTTTGTGGAAAAATAAACCTAAAAACTGCATTTAAAAATTTAATATGGCCAGGTCCCCAAAAAACGATCGCCACCACAGCGTTGACGTGTGACGTTAGACGCTGTTTACCTAAATACTATCATATACCTATTTCTGTGATTCCCTATTTAGCAAAAATATTCGAATCTTTATTGAGTAGGCAGATTGAATGTAACAAATTATTTAATCCTTGCCAGTACGGTTTTTGTAATTAATGTTCCACTACTGTAGCTATAATTAGATTGATAACATTTGTTAATGATGGTTTTGAGAATGGTGAATACGTATGTTCTCGGTTTAGACCTAATTAAAGCATTCGATTGTGTTTCTCATAATATTGTAACAGATAAATTAAAATTGTATGGATTTGACGTAGACAATACCAATTTTATGAAATCATACCTTACAAATCGACGGCAATTTATATTTTACAATAATGTAAAGTCAGATTTAAAGGTAATAAAATTTGAGGTTCCACATAGATCAATGTTGGGACCTACACTGTTTTTAATCTATATAAATAATAGTACATTATACTATAAGGGAGAGAAATGCGTTATTTTGGCAGAGGTGCAATTTGAAGCCCGAGGGCTACAATGCACCGAGGACAAAATAGAATTTCTCCCGAATGGTATATACTATTTTTTCCACGGTCTCATTAACTTAAAAACACATATTTTGTCATTATGAAGTAATTAGCACCAGAATTATTGTATTCGGATTTGAGCATTTATTTAGTAGTCGTTCAGTTATTGTCATAACTACAAAATAAACAAACAAAAAGAATTGTCAAATTAAGGTGCTAATTTGGTTTAGTTTAAAGTTTGTTTAGTGCACAATGAATAATTGTGAGTCGGAAGAGATTGTGGAGGATGCAAATATTGCAATAAGCAATTTGCTGCCTACGAAGTCAAGATCTTTATACGATATAGCCTACAATCGGTTCAAAAAGTGGTGCGCCGAGAAAAATGTATACAGCGAGAATGTTTTGTTGACATACTTCAGTAAAAATGCAAAGAATTACAAATCTTCCACATTATGGGCGCAATGTTCTATGGTTAAGTCATGCTTGATAATTTACGACAACATAAGCAAATACCCCAAGCTGATCGCATTTTTGAAAAGAACCGGTGACGGATATCAAGCGAAAACATCGAAAATATTGACAAAGGGTGAAATCGACCGTTTTCTATCAAGTGCAGATGACAAAGAATTCTTAATGAGTAAGGTAAGATTACTTTTGTTGTTAGGTATTTCAATTATTAAGTATTTTGATTTTTTATAGGTTGGATTAATTCTGGGGATTGCCGGAACTTGTCGAACTGATGAACTAGTCAATTCAACTGTAGATGATATTGAGAATGGGCTCTTCCTTGATTGTAAAAATTCCAAACACTAAGACAAAGATTCCACGAACCTTTCTGGTTACCGATGTGGGAAATATGCTTGAATTATTTCGAAAATACCTGTCCCTTTGTCCTCCCCACGTCAAGCATAAGCGCCTTTTTCTGTACTACAAAGCAGGAAAATGTAGTTCGCAGCCAGTTGGCTGCTGTACCATGGGAAAAATTTCGAGTGTAGTAGCTTCGTATTTAAAATTACCTGATGCTGCATGTTAGATGCTGGTGTGGATATCACGATAATAAAGCGTCATGCTGGTTGGAAATCAGCGACAGTCGCTGAGGGTTATGTCGAGAACTCCATGGAAAATAAGACCAAAATTGCTAATCAGGTTTTAGTAGGTACCACTACTAGCGCAATCACAAAAACTGTAAATGTAAGCGAAAGTAATATTCCTTCTAATATTAATTTTGAAAATTGTACAAATGTAACATTTAATTTAAATGTCAATAAATAATTTCAATGTTATCTCTTTTTTTTGCATGAAAAACGTTCTCCATAATGTAAACTCCCTTGGGAGCATTATACTCCCTTGGGAATAATCGACTACTTCTGTTTTAATTTTGATGTCATATAAACTGATTTCTACTCCCGACCGTGGAAAAATAATTTTATGAATTGTTTAGATGCGAATATCTTAAACGTGCCGTTTGCTGATGCTACCATTGTAACACTAAGAAACAAAAACTGTGTAGAATTATTGGCGAATCTGTCTAAAATTCAGTCGGAACTGAGACTAATATGTTCTCATTGCGTGAAATTATTAATACCACCAATCCACAAAACGTTACCATTATTCGGAGTCTATTTGGATTCTAAATTGCTCTGGGATGAACATACAAATGTTATTTGTAAAAAATGTACTAGTTACGGATGAAGTTTTATTTATTCGAAATGAGATACACAACATTCACAAGCAATAAACATCTCTGGGAACTTAAAAAACCAGCATTTAGCTCACCAGAATAAATTCCAACAACTCTATTAAGGTAATGATCGCGTATTAACTGTTGATGATCCCTTATTTTGACAGTTTGTACTGCTAGATCATACCATATCTTGAATTTCTTCGCAATGACCTACTATTTTGAAAATGTTAGGCAACCCATGTGATTTTTACAAGAGGGTGCTCACTCTTGACTATTTGCTCCAAACTTTCTTGATCAAGTGCATGGATTGGACGAAATTGGACCGGTAGCATGATCTCCGCTATCTTCGGATTTAAATCCTCTTAACTATTTATTGGGTCATTTAAAGGATGAAATATATCGTACCAAAGAACCAACGGTTGATGATTTAAACAAGCGTATCATAGCGGATAACACTAAGGCGAAACATTTACTCTAGTATGGTAAAATTAGATTAGAAGTATTCAATATTATTATTATTATTTAAGCTATATGTAATCTAAAAATTGATAAACGTCTATAAAAATAATGTTGCCATTTACAATATTAGCAACTAAATCTTAACTCCATAATTGATGAAGTAACTTAGGAAGCATAATGTTCGATACGTTTGTACCATATCGAACAATATGTCTGCCATCCCGTCAAGCGTGCGAATTTCAGGCAGCCTTCTATGATAATTACTAGAGACAGGATTTCATGCAAATGTGTTTGTTTTATGTATATTTTGCCTATACAAGGCCGTCCAGAATTAATGGACCTTAGAATAACTGTACATACGTCAGAATAATAGAATTTAGCTAAATATGCTTTAGTATAATGTTGTTGGTTTGCAGTGTCCAAAGCAGTAATAATTATTTATTTAATCAGTGGGATAACGGCATCATTAACATACGAATGCGATAATTGCGCATACGAGGGCGTTAGCCAGAATTATCGTACGAGCATGAGCAGCTTTTTATCTGCGACTGATGTATGTCTGCTGAAAGCGGAAAAAATAACATATAAAATAGATATTTTTTATTTCAATCGAAGGAGCGTGGTTTCCGACGTCATATCCCATTCAAAATGAATGGGAGAAGTGAGTTGTTTAGTACAAAACCATCAAACACATATAATATCTACTTTATTGTTTCACAAGCGACTGGACATTGGGCAATATTACATATTTGAGTTTTTGAACATTTTTATAATGAAATTTGTTATATCTCGGAAACCTTAAGAGGTACATCAAAAGTTTGATTCTTGTACAATAATATACGGGATATTCTATTTGAAATAATCAAGCTGGGTGAATTAACAAATTGACTCTTAATTTTTGATTTCCCTGTATCGCTCTCAGACATTATGCGACCATTTTCAAATGTAGCAAATTTCGGATTATTATTGTTGCAAAAATTGAAATTAAATTTATTCCATTTTTAATATAGTGGTGGCAAGTTGATATCGACTTCCAGCATAATCGAGAGTAGTAGAAACGTGATTTTTTTTAAAGAAGTAGGTTTTACTAATGTTGATAAACAATTAAATTTTTAGACTCACCCTTTATATACTTTTCTATATAACGATTGCGGCCGTTTGTTATGGGACACACTTATTTGATAGTTTACTTTTCTTCCCTGAGGATGGCATGGATAGGGTCATTTGATCAAACCTCAAATTACGTTATTTGACTAATTTTCTATAAAGCATTTCTGATGCCTGGTCAACCTAGAAAATTTTACGTGGATCTGTGAAGTATTTATATACAAGGTGAAAGTGGAATTAAAGCCTTGCGGGAGGTGACGTCATTGCCTCCTGCAGTTTCACGGTATTCGTCTACTCTGAACTCAAGAAGTCCTGAAGTGAAAAGTGTAAAAATGCAATGGTAAGTTCTAAATCAAGGCATTACAACAGTTGTTCAATGTGGTTCAAAGAGGATTCAGCATAATATTTTGTTTACTAGGAAAACGTCTTTGGTATTATTAATCACCGTACCGTATGCGATATTCTGTGACATCATCTGCTGTCTGATGTCGCTATCTGTAGGCCAGCAGTGCAGACCGATAAATTAAACTTCTTGTGTTGTTGGGGAATCAAATTCTGTTAAGACTAATACTAGCAACAGTATTAACAATAATCGACGATGTTTCAATTAAATAATTAATATTATTTTAAACTATAACATCCCAAGATGTGAGCTGTAAAAATATTTCTTGGACCCATGGTATTATATTCTAAGCTTTGACCATCTTCTTTGATACTAAACAACTAGCAACGTAATATTCTATGGTATTTTGTGTTATCTATCAGGTACATAGGTATTATTATTCATAAAAATGTTTATATTTGTCATTTGTACATTTGACAACGCTGTACAAAACGACCGCATGGTAGTAGCCATCTCGGACGATAATTGATTGTCATAGGCGCCGATTTTCTGAGGCAAAAGAAACATCGATATTTGAAATAAAAATCGCAATCTTAACGACTCTGACTTTCCTACGCTTCGAATTCTAAATGCGAGTTCACATTCTCAAAAGGTTTTAATTTTAGAGATGTCACAAAATTATATTCTTTTTCAGATTGCACTTAAATTGCAAAATCATTCAAAAAATGTAATTCGCAAATGCTAAATGACCCCATTGCATCCTATTCAGTATTTCAGTGGATTTTCTCAAGAAACTAAAGGTATTTGGTTCCATTGCATACATTCCGGTCTCTAATAATTACACATCTAAATTAAGCGAGTAACAGGGATTGTCAGATCCATCGCGTCGAAATTATTAATAAACCCGTGATGTACAAGAAAGGGGAACGTTGGCTGAGGATCGAGCAAGCCCATTGAACAAGTTCGCGTCTTGGCGAGGGTAGCAAAAGGCAAGCTCAACCCCAGGGTGAGATAGGGTTTAACGCCGGGCGCCAAATATGAGAAACTATCTCCTTCTGGGTGATATAGGGGTTTAGGGCTTAACCTTCCGATAATTCTAGATGCTCTGGCGGCAACATAAAGCTAAATGAGTTTAGTTGCGAAAGTAACAGTTAATATTAATGTCCGTGACGGATTTGTCGCTTGACTTACGCTTTGAGGTTATGTCTGGCGTCTGGAATCAGTAGCGAAATATTGTATATTTGTATATTGTATATTGATCTGCACCTGTAGGATAAATGTCACTTATCCCACTCATTCCTAGAGGGAAACGAACTTTATTAACATGCACTGTTAGGTATATAAATCTTTGATCTAAATAATTTGCCTTTATTAGTAAACCTGTTTTATCTTTGGTTTCCCGTAAAAACTTGTTTACATCTTGTTCAGTTAAATTATTTGATTTTTTCAGTTTATATCCGTCAGATTTTCTCTTGAGAAATGCCACCAGCTGAATATATTTATGATAGATAGATAGATAGATTCTTTATTATTCCTATTGATTGTCACAAAATAACAATATGGAATTCGTCAAAAAAAGGTGAAAGACAATAGCTTGAATAATAAACATATAAAATACATAAAATAAGACATACATTATTACTCATAAATTAACCATTAAAATATTCGTTCATACTGTAAAAGGCCCTGGTTATAAGAAACTGCTTCAAATACTTTTTAAATTTTTTCAAGGAACTTATATTCTTAATATAGTCAGGTAAATTATTATAGATACGAACTGACATGCCATAGGGACCATTTTGTGTTTGAGTAAGACGGCATTGAGGCAGGCAGATATCCTGTTTTTGCCTGGTATTGTAGTGATGTATAGCTTGACGTGTTGGGTAGTTAGTAAATCGTGTTTTAATATATATTGCGCAAGAGTAAATGTAAATAGAGAAAACAGTGAGTATTTTATATTTAATAAATAGCTCACGGCAAGACGTTATTCTTGATACTTTAGCGATCTTTCGGATGATATTCTTTTGAGCTACAAAAACAGAGTTTATGGATGAGGCGTTTCCCCAACAGACAATTCCATACGATAATTTAGGGTAGACTTGTCCATAGTACAACATCATAAGAGTATCGTCATTTAGAACTAGCCTGAGTTGTCTAAATAAAAAGCATAAAGAATTTAGTTTATTGCATACTATATCTGTTTGTGAGTCCCAGAGAAGTCGAGAGTCAGTGCAAATCCCCAGAAAATTTATGTCACTTGTTTGATGCATCGTACCACTATTTATATATTCTATTAAAATACTTTTATCTATTGTCTTATTTTTTGTTGTGAATTTTACTAGCTGCGACTTTTTGTAATTTATTAATAAATGATTAATTTCTGCCCATTTTGACATACTATTTACTACATTTTGTACGTTTTGCGCAGCATATTCTGAAGATGTGCTTATTAAAAAATTTGAGTCATCAGCATACAGTATGGGTGTTACATCATCTTTGACGATTGATGGAAGGTCGTTATTCATTATAAGAAAGAGGGTAGGTGCAAGCAAACTTCCTTGGGGAACCCCTATTTCATTTAGGAGTAATTCTGATTGAGTCCCGTCCGAAAGCATAACTAATTGATGCCTCTTTGACAGATACGACTTAATCCAATCTAGTGCTACGCCCCTGACACCGCATTTTTCCAATTTAAAAAACAAGATCTCGTGTTTTACCGTATCAAATGCCCGACTAAAATCAAAAAATACTCCAAAAGTTTCATTTTTATTGTCGAGAGAATTCAATATCATATTGACACTGTCATAGAGGGCAGTTTCAGTGCTCCTTTGCTTAACAAAGCCATGTTGAAACGGAGTTAATATTTTGTTTATATTTAAGAAATCCGACAAGATATTTAGAAATATTTTTTCAAAGATTTTACCAAACTGATTTTGAACTGCAACTGGCCGGTAATTTGACATTGAGTTGCTATCTCCTTTATTTTTAAAGATAGGTATAATTTTTGACTTTTTTAAAATCTCTGGAAATTTACCACTTCTTAAAGAAAAATTTATCAAATACAATAACGGAGATTCGAACTCAAGAAAGCATTGCTTTATTATATACCCCGGAATCTCATCTGTGCCCCGAGATTTATCAGCTTTGAGTGACATAACTATATTGTAAAGCTCATTCCTTGTAATTTCACGTAGAAATATACTATTTCTTGTGCACTTACCATGGTATTCCGGAGATCCAGAAAAATTGATATTATGTTCTAGTTCAACAAAAAAACTATTGAATGCTGTAGCTACTTCCCTAGGGCATGTCAGTGTCTCGCCAAGTTGATTTTTCACTTTGGGCACACTTGTACTGTTCCCTGATTTCTTGAAATGATTATTTATTAAGTTCCAAGCTGCGCGAGTCTTATTGGATGATTCTAAAATATAATTATCGTAGTAGGATTTTTTTGCTTCAGCTATAATTTTTTCATACTCTTTTTTTGCGTTTAAATAATTTTGGTGAAAAATGGGACAGTCGGATTGTTGATCAAGAGTCCAAAATTCTTTCATATATTTTGAAAGAAAACGTATGTCCTCATTAACCCAGTGCCCTTTACAGTTATTTTCTTTAACTATTTTATTTTTGACAGAAAAACACATATTAAAATAATACAAAAAAGTAGAATAAAAACACATAAAAGATTGATCAAAATCGTTTGGATAGTTATAAACATCGGTCCAGGTTTCATTTTTTAAATATTTCTTAAAATCATTGATATTATCATTAGTAAAACTTCTGAATTTTATTGAAGTTGATTTGTTTAAACTATTATTTAATTTAAAAGAAAATATTTGATAAGTATGGTCTGAAAGAGAAGTACCTGATACATAAATTTCGGTATCATCAATATTTGTTACAATATTGTCTATACACGTAGCTGATGTCTTTGTTATTCTAGTAGGGACTGTAATTAATGCTTTAAGATTAAAAGTCATTAAAAGACGTTGGAAATTTTTGCTATCCTTACTTATTTGCAACAGATCAATATTAAAGTCACCACCGATTATTATTTTTTGACAATTTTGAGACACTACGTCAATGACATCATTTAACATACCTAAAAAGTCATTTACATCTTCGTCAGGAGCGCGGTATGCACCAATAATGCCTACTTGGTTATTGTTTTCAAACGAGCTGACGCATGCACAGAACTCACCAACACCTTCTTTACAAAGACGACGTATGTCTAAAATCTTTATTTTATTTTTCAAACTTTCCGTAGCAAAGATGCAGGTCCCACCACCAACGGAAATTGACCGGCAGTACATAGATATAAGTTCATATTGATGCAGATTAATCAAGGGCAGCTCCGTATAATTAACCCAATGTTCCGTCAAGATCAAAAAATCAGGCGATTCTCTGTTCAGCAATACCTCGAGACGATTTATTTTATTGGGCAGACTACGAATATTCAAATGCATAACTTTGCAATTATGCAAACAGTGTGTTGCTCTCATGTCTGTTTTGAGTTTGTTTTCTGTAAAAACGAAAGGGCTTCACTTGGATTCCGAGTGGCCAGACACTGTTTACCATAACGTTGTCTAAAATTTTAAAATTCAGTCCTACTTTAAAGGACACATTTCCGTTTTCATGCTTTGAAACTTGTTCAACGTCAAAATTTTCATTCGGGAATTTTAAGGCTAAAAACTTTTTTAAACCTTCAGTTGTCGATCCACGCTTACATTTTGCAACGTGAATCCAAGCCATTTTATCTGCGGCTGAAAATTCCGCATTTGTGGTCGATCCATCCGTTGTACCTACGACTATGTTTCGCTTGCTGCGACTGTTTTGGGACTGGCCTGCTCCTAAGTGTCTGTCTTCGTCCCATTTACTGATGACTTGAAGGCTTATAGTGTTTGGATACATTCTCGAAATAAGCAAACGTGACCTTTTCATTCACCTTGTTCTTAATTTTCTTTCCATCGCACCTTTCGCATAAACGTACATAAGCTTGTTCATACTTAATTCTTGATTTTTCTGGTGAAAGTGACAATACTACGTTTGTCGCTGCTTCTTCCACGTCTGATGGAATAGTTTCAGACTCACTAATGATAAAACAAAGAGAAATTACATTTCAAACCTATATCAATGTTAGCAGCAGAAGTATAAAAAGTAAGAGGAGTGCGACTTGCAGGCCGAACTGTCAAAACATTCAGTTGGTTTAAGATATCGAAATATCAATATTATTATGTAATAAAGCATGTAATAATTTTAAGCTATGGAAGTACTTTCTGAACTGTAATGAATCGAATTTAAAACGTGTTACTAATCACATCTGGCTGCATGAAATATACCCTCCCAACGATATGAAAGATACTTCTTTCGTACTGAATCAAGTAAATTCACTTGGTTATTATAATCCAAACAGGCAAACAGTATTCTAGTTTAGATCGAACACACGCATGAAATTTTTATAGCAAGGGAACATTATCTTCATCGCATTATGTTCAAGTGTTGAAGAAACCAAATATTGAACGTGATCTGTGAAGGAAAAGTTACCATCAAAGTAAACTCCCATTCGCGCTAATCTTGTAATTGAACAGAATGGGCATTAACTTACGGGTAAATGACATAAATTTACATTCGGAAATATTCAACTATAAGTTATTTAACACACACCCAGAAACTATTTTATTTGACTCTGAAGGTGAACACAATAATCATCGGTTGATATGGAAGAAAAAAATTTAAATAATCAGCATAAACTAGTTTACGACAATCAATATAATTTGTGATATCATTCATAAAAATTGGAAATACGAGGAGGCCCAGATTGGAACCCTGAAGTACTCTGGAAGTAATGCAAGAAATGAATCCTGAATATATATCTAATATGATGAAAACGGATACTAATACCATCAGAAAAAGTATTCAATATTTGAATATTTATTACACAAATATTTTATGGAATACTGCTCATAAATATAATGTATTCGTAAATATAATGTATTCGAGTAATATCTACAGGGTGTCCCGAAATAAATGCAACAAAATTTGGTCAGAAATTCTTAAGAGAAATTTAAGGGACCCGTATTTTTTACTTTTGATAAGTGCGGCCCCCTTTCGGATATATAGCCCCCTGAAACAAGTCCCTAAAAATTTAATTTTTTTTATATCTCAGAGCTATATCGCACAAGAACCACCAAATTTGGTACACAGGGATTTTATGACATATAGAATGCGATGTTGATAAGCTTTTTGGCAAGGGCCCCCCACAAGATACTTTTTCGGGGGCCTCCTTGCCTTTGGGGCCACCGAACTTTAGTTGCATATTTAATTTTTAAAAAAAATAGTAGCCTCTCAGAAACTCCTATCAAACGACAACTGTTGAAACCTTTTCACTTTCAAAAGGCCCAGGAACTTAAAGTAGAAGATTTGCCACGAAGAAGATATTTTAGCTTATGGGCTCTTCAACGTTACAACTTAAATCCGGGATTTATACGAAATTTTTTCTTTACTGGTGAGGCGTGCTTTACAAAAGATGGCCTAATAAATTTGCACAATCTTCATTATTGGGCTATGGCAAATCCATTTGTCTTAAGGCAGACTCATTCGCAAGAAAAATTTTCAATTAATTGCTGGGCTGGAATTGTCGGAGATTGCATCATCGATCCATATTTATTGCCTCCACGATTAAATGCTGAAAGTTACCTTAATTTTTTGGAGCATGAACTACCGCCTCTTATGGAAGATGTTCCTCTCGGTATTAGACGCAATTTGTTCTTTATGCACGATGGTGCCCCACCACATCGGGGGCACTTCGTAACTGACAATTCTCCTCATGTAACATGGCCCCCCCGTTGTCCCGATCTAAATGCCATGAACTTTTTTTCTGGGGGGCCATGAAGGATCGCGTCTATGCCGTACCAATTAGAACCCGGGAACAATTACATGAACGAATCCTTGCTGCGGCTGAAGAAATTAGACAGATTCCCAACATTCACACGAAAATACGTCAAAATTTCGTGTCACGTTTGCAGGCTTGTGTTGAACAAAACGGTTCTCACTTTGAACACGTTTTACGGAACTGATCAGTGTGATTTTAACAAACTTTTTAGAATTAAATTATTTAATCATGAAGTACCATTAATTTTGTTATTAATTTCCAAGTTTATTGTACCTTATTTTGATATTCACATTTTCTTATTAATTGTTAATGTTTAACTTGTGATTTCTTTAAATTAAAATTAAATTTCTTTAAATTGTGATTTTTTACAACTACTGATCCTGTCTCTATGAGCTCCCGATGATGGTTAATGACAACTGTCACAGAATAAAATTGATTGTTTATTGCGAATGCCAGCCACCTACGATTAACACTTTAAAATTTCATATGAACCTCGATATGCATCCAATCACATTTTGCCATTTTTTCGAAAAACGCTGCGTTTTTCGAAAAAATTTTAAGAGACAAAAAAATTTTTAAATTCCCTGGAGTTTCTAAGAGGCTTCTAATTTTTTTAAAAATTAAATATGCAACTAAAGTTCGGTGGCCCCAAAGGCAAGGGGGCCCCCGAAAAAGTGTCTTGTGGGGGCCCCTTGCCAAAAAGCTTATCAGCATCGCATTTTACATGTCATAAAATCCCTGTGTACCAAATTTGGTGGTTCTTGTGCGATATAGCTCTGAGATATAAAAAAAATTAAATTTTTAGGGGCTTGATTCAGGGGGCTATATCTCCGAAAGGGGGCCGCACTTATCAAAAGTAAAAAATACGGGTCCCTTAAATTTCTATTAAGAATTTCTGACCAAATTTTGTTGCATTTATTTCGGGACACCCGGTATTAATTATCGTTACAGTGAAATTAAGATACTTTTAGTGGCTATACTAATTTGTCTTGTATTGCAATTTTTGCATCAGGTAAAATTGTTTTTAGGAAAGATAAAACAATTGTTTAATTAAATGCTTTTCCTATAACAGAGGTTTTAAATTACCAAAAGTCACCCTCTTCGTTGTTCCTTACGAATACACACATATACAATTTGGTACACCGTGAACATTTGTATGGCTCCGCTCTGAAAATGGTGGAAAACAGCTTTTAATGGACGTAATGGCAGTTTGAAAACTCAATCCCCCGCCCTGAATCTATAATTTTAATGCCAGGGATCGTTCACAAAGCTGGGCTTTCTCGTATAAATATTGCGAATGTTTTTCATTAGGACATAAAAAACGACTCCATTAACTGAAACCCATCAAACTTCAGAGATTGATTCAACGGAAACGAGTAAATGTATCGAGCCCCAAATTTTATGAATTGCTGTGTTTAGTAATTTGTAGGTATTAATTTGGTTTATATTAGTTCATGATTTCCAAAAATAGCCGATGCTGATTGATAAGGAATTGATTGAATTTAATTTTGCTATTACAAGCGATGTTTGTATAAGTTTTTATAAATATCAATAAAAAGTTCGGGATTTTGGAAAAAAATACGGTGAATTGATTCCTGAAAAATGTTTATATAAAGGATATAAAGCAAAGGAAACTAGCGTGTAGGATATAAAACACATCGAACAATCGTAACAAGATCTACTGATGTAAATTTAATTTTTTTTAGGCAATATTAGATATAAACTTTGAATTTTTTCAGGTTCCATTAATGATGAGACTTGCAGGTGCATGTAAATATTGTGAATTGACAAACACAAATAATATACCAGGTACACAAAATGTTCCAATGGTGTCCAATTTATTTCACGCTTTAAATGCATGAACATTGTAATGAACCACCCGGGTTCATCCCTAATATAAATTTATTTTCTGAAAATATTATTTTATTTTGTTAAATTAAGTCCAGCGAGCGCTCGAATTTTTTATCAGTAGGCACTAATTTTTACTAAACCGTCGATGCTCTACCCCGAAATCACACACCGCACGCGCATCTCCCACCGTGACCTGTGGTTGTCAGGTGGGGAGTAAGTTAACAAAAGTGAAGAATCGAAAGGTAAAAGGAGAGTTGTTGGAAAACATCTCTCGAAGAACCAATCCAGAAGTTCTCCCGATCAGCCCAAGAAAACCAACCGAGCCAAGAGAAGCCGCAGAGCCCAGCAGTGCCCTGGAAATAAGTAAGCAATTTACCTTCCTCTGAATCCTATCCTTTTCACACCGTTTGGGTGTTTTGAACTTATACGGGCTGGCTTGTACTTTTGACGGACGAGGTAGTTTGGCTGTGCACAACACCGCTACCTGACCGAGCCGTCGACTGTCTGCCGTTTCACGACGTTGTCCTCATCCGGTTTGGCTGTGAACAACACCGCCGGCGAGTGATAAAAGCCAGTGAGCCCTACGACGTTTTTTCGTTGTCGGTTTGGCTGTGGACAACACCGCCAACGACTAATATATGCCGTTTTGGTACACCGAACGCACACCGAAGTGTTTGGCTGTGAACAACACCGCACTAGGGGGTCGTTGGTGACTAAGTTGTACAGGGTTGTTCTCACCGAGGTGGTTTGGCTGTGCACAACACCGCCATCAAGGGAAATACACCGCGTGCACTCATTTCTGTCCTTCCGGATAGACATCCGAAAACTGCGTTATTTTCCCTTAGACCAAAACAGACCCATTTATTCGCTAACTTGTTTTGTTATTAACAATTGCTGTATATTGTTACTCTGCACTGCTTGCGCTTTCTCCTTGGGTACAGTTAATTTAAAACCGCTTTTAACTAATGCTTTCTATTCGCATTTACAGGGCCGAAATAAATTCAGAGTAGATTTTTGCTTAATCCATACATTTTGTTTTTATTTTCAGAACCTTTCTGGAACCGTCCTCTAGGTATAAGTTTATAGTTTAGTCCGTATTTTGTTTGTAAAGATTTTCTGCCAATAAAGTATTTCATGCCGTATGTTTTACTTTAAGGGTATTTCGTAGATAATTTATATTTTCTTTCAGCACCGAAACAGACCGTTTTATATTCTGTTTGAAAATTGTAAGAAAATATATTTAGCTAGCATTTTGATTTTAGGATCGTTTATTTATTTTTAATTGTAATTATGCATCCGATTTAAAGACAAATTCATATAGTCTTTATTACTAATTAACTGGTTATTATTTATTTCCATTTCATCAAATAAATTTGTTAAAGAAAGAATGTGTCGTGTTCATTCATATCAGTAACTTTGATAAAATTCCGATCTAACAAAAAAGAACTTAAATAGATTTTTACCGTTCTACACTGACAATTCTGTTTATTTGAAAAGTAAAACTATCACTACACCGATAAAACTGGTATTGTTGCTCTCTGGGAATAAAAGAAATATAACAGACCCCTGGAATTTAACTTTCTTCACTGTAGCTGCCCTAGTACTTACTCTAACCGAGGGTGAGTTCACGTGGAGTTTCTCCCACGTTAAACATAGAGAAGCTGGCGCTCGAGACTGACCGAAAAGATATCCTGAATTGCGTCTCCGTGACGTCACTTACCGCCGCCGAACACCGCTGCACAATATAATTTAGTCCGAGAAGGTGCGTCACAAATCTGACGGCCGAACAGGACGCTGGTGACGTCATATCCAGCGCTACGAAAAAATTACAAATAGTCGTTCGCAATCGGGATACGCGAGTGATTCTAGAGATAGGGAAAAGAGAAAAGGCGACTCTGGTGAACCTATATACATAATTTATTTGGAATTTTCTCGTGCCTCCGATAATATGCTAGACGCACTTCAATATGCTAGAGCATAATGAAGTGCGTGGAAAAATACTATTTTGGATTGGATTTGAGCAACAGGTAATTTGCAGTACGGGTTGGAGACTATTATTCTGAGAAACGGTTTTGAGTGGCGTGCCCTAAGGTTCGGTGCTAGGTCCTATCCTGTTTTTAGTTTATGTATCGGACCTCACTAGCAAGTGTGCATCTAGATCACTTTCTTATGCTGACGATTTGAAGCTTTTCTCATTAGCAATTTCGACTTTACAAAAGTACCTTGATCTCATTAACACTTAGTGTTCGGAATGGTTAATACCGCTTAACTACTCTAAATGTTGTGTAATGCATTTGTTTAAAAACAATCCAAAACTGAACTACACAACTGATGGTTATAACCTAAATACTGGTCCCAGTTTAATGACCTAGGTGTTACCATCAGGGAGCCATTGTCTTGGAGTACTCATGTGTCCAAAATCGTTGAGGATGCAACCAATTAATTTATATGATTCACCAATCTTTCCAATATCTGAACATGGGTAGCTTCATTAAGATTTACAGTGCATATATTTGTCACATCTTGAGTTTACTGTAATGGTATATCTGGTGTATCTCCTATAAAACTTCAAAATTTGCCCATCCTGTACATAACTTACAAGATTTTTTTCGGCACCTACGTTATTTGCTGATATTGGAACTAGTGTATATTAAATAAAACAGTTTGTGTTTCCAATTGTAAACAACAGCGTATCGCTAGAGACAATATGATTTTGAATCGTATGTCAATAATTGGTGAATATATAATATGTCACGAAATTATATCCTTGCTTTCATAACTGATATTTATTTAATGGAAAACGACGTGTTCCTGTGTTGACAAATTATATTTTCATTATTTACTGTCAAAAGTTTTTTTTTCAACCACGCTCCACAACTCTTTACATTTTGACCTGGAAGGACAGGACTTGGGTTTTAAAAGAGTTAAAATGGAATGCTAAGTGGATCTAAATTTTAAATTTTTGGTATTTCCATTGACTCAAAAGTAATGCATGTGGTTAACTTAGGTTACAGTTAATTTTGTTGTTTGGTAATTGTTGTTGGTTTATTAAAAAAGTTTATATCGAATGCGTATCTTTCAAAATTTAATCTACGACCGACGGTTCAAATAGATTTCACTTGCAGATTTATCTTAAAATATCAGAAACGTTTTCATAAATTGAACTCTTGCTCTTATTTGACGATGTCATGGTAACCACAGTTATAGATTGTTTTAAATTTGACTTTGACAACTTCATTATTGGCATCCAATTTTGTGTCATACGTTCAGGTCTAATGAAAATATCAATATAGATTATTCTGATTCGGATATCAAAGACATTGCACAAAGCATTATCGATTCCCTACTTCCCAAAAAATCAAGACAGACGTACGAGCAAAGTTATGCAAAACAAAAATTGATGTAAAAGGAAAGGAATCTAGAATAGCAGCAATGAAAAGGTTCTTCTGGAATATTTCGAATCTCTTTCAAAATACAGCAAGCCTTCGTCGTTTTAGTTATATTATTCTATGCTGCCTTCAGTTATATCAATGAAGAAAAATATCGATATTAGTAAGTACGTCCATTTAATTGTGCTTCTAAAAAGAAAATCGAAGGGATTTCGGTCAAAAGAATCTAAGATTCTAACAAACGAAAACAAAACTCAATCTTTGCTGGAAGCCGATGATAGAGATATGATATGATAATAGTTGCATTGATAGTGGGACTGCAGGTGCCTGCAGCGGTACTGAATTGCCAAATCCGCACCTACAAAATGTTAAAGATAAAGGACAATGCAATCATATTATTATTCCGTTTACGAAAACAAAGATATCATGAGATTTTTTTATCGAAAATGGAAACATTGAAGGAATAAATATGATGGAAATGGTTCGAAAATATATAGCGGTGAGACCAAACAACCACATATCCGATTTTTTGTGGGATGAAGAAATGGAAAATGCATCAAGCAGCTAGTTGGCATTATTGCTTTTGAGAAAATGCTATGTAATATAGCGTTGTTCCTAGTTCTTCTAAATTCTCAACAATATATTGGGCACTGTTTTAGTAGATCATATACGTCATTGCATGCAGATTCAGGAGTCGGATTGTTAATTGTTAGGCATGGTGGTTGGCGCTCTAACACAGTTGCAGAAAGCTATACAGGGTGGTCCACTTTAGAAAGCGGAAACTTTAGAGACAGGCAGAGAACCACAAAATAATATCAGTTTGTATTATATACTATATTCGAAAAATGCTTCGTTACAAAGATACAGGATGTCAAAATTTTTTTCAAAAGTTCTAAACTTATTAATATTTTTAAAACTAGTTTAGATATTTAAATGAAATTTGGAACCTTTGAATAGGTAATCAAGATATATATTTTTACGTAAAAAATATTATTTTTCTTCCACCAGTGGCGTGCGTACGGACAGATCTTCGGGAAATTTTAATGAAAAAAATGATACGCAATGTTTTTTAGAAACAAAAACTATTTCTAGCATCCTTATTCAATTTACAACGGAAAAAGGCTCCTTACTTTTTTCGTTCGACGCATCGTTTGCCACTAAAAAATTAAATTATCTAATGATTTCTGAAAAACAATTAAGTAAACAAAAACGAAAATAAGAAATTTAATTAGTGGCTTTCAACAACAATAACAAAAAGAAAGAAAATTAAGGGTAAAATCACAAAAATTGCTAGAAATGTAGTCCACCCACCTGAATACATTTTCGACATGTTCTCGCTAACGCATTTATTGCAGCAGATACTTCATGCGGATTTCTCCGCATATCATTGCAGGCTTGCTGAATTCTTAAAATTAAATCTTCCCTTATTAATACGTAGACTTTATCTTTAACAGTGCCCCAAACGTAAAAGTATAACGGATTAAGATCCGGTGACCCGGGTGGCCAGGCCACTGGTCCAATACCATCAACCATGTCATTATTCATGTCACTCCTTATAGAATATTACAAAAAAATAATTATAAAGTGACCTCTAATATGTTGGGTAAAGGTTCAGGCATTCGGGAAATAAACTTACTTTCTAAAAATGCAGCCCACTTATAACATACTAGAATTAATTTAACAAAATGTTCAAAAGTTGTAATTAATGTTTATAATAAATAAATGTTGAATTTTTTATAGTTATATATAAAAGTGGTGATTAACTTTGTTTTTCCACGGTCGGGAGTAGAAATCAGTTTCTATGACATCAAAATTAAAACAGAAGTAGTCGATTATTCTCAAGGGAGTATAATGCTCCCAAGGGAGTTTACATTATGGAGAACGTTTTTCGTGCAAAAAAAAGATAACATTGAAATTATTTATTGACATTTAAATTAAATGTTACATTTGTACAATTTTCAAAATTAATATTAGAAGGAATATTAGTTTCGCTTACATTTACAGTTTTTGTGATTCTCGACATAACCCTCAGCGACTGTCGTTGATTTCCAACCAGCATGACGCTTTATTGTCGTGATATCCACACCAGCATCTGCCAGTAATATCGCTGAAGATCTTCGTAAGCAGTGACCAGTATAACATGCAGCATCAGGTAATTTTAAATACGAAGCTACTACACTCGGAATTTTTCCCATGGTATTCTTGCCAACTGGCTGCGAACTACATTTTCCTGCTTTGTAGTACTAAAAAAGGCGCTTATGCTTGACGTGGGGAGGACGAAGGGACAGGTATTTTCGAAACAATTCAAGCATATTTCCCACATCGGTAACCAGAAAGGTTCGTGGAATCTTTGTCTTAGTGTTTGGAATTTTTACAATCAAGGAGGAGTCTACATCCTCAATATCATCTACAGTTAAATTGACTAACTAGTTCATCAGTTCGACAAGCTCCGGCAATCCCCAGAATTAATTCAACCTATAAAAAATCAAAATACTTAATAATTGAAATACCTAACAACAAAAGTAATCTTACTTTAATCATTAAGAATTCTTTGTCATCTGCACTTGATAGAAACGGTCGTTTGTCAATATTTTCGATTTTTTCGCTTGATATCCGTCACCGGTTCTTTTCAAAAATGCGATCAGCTTGGGGAATTTGCTTATATCTATATTGTCGTAAATTATCAAGCATGACTTAACCATAGAATATTGCGCCCATAATGTGGAAGACTTGTAATTCTTTGCATTTTCACTGAAGTATGCCAACAAAACATTCTCGCTGTATACTTGAACATTTTTCTCGGCGCACCACTTTTTGAACCGATTGTAGGCTATATCGTATAAAGATCTTGACTTCGTAGGAAGCAAATTGCTTATTGCAATATTTGCAGCCTCCACAATCTCTTCCGACTCACAATTATTCATTGTGCACTAAACAAACTTTAAACTAAACCAAACTAGCACCTTAATTTGACTATTCTTTTTGTTTGTTTATTTTGTAGTTATGACAATAACTCAACGACTACTAAATAAATGCTCAAATCCGAATACAATGATTCTGGTACTACTTACTTCATAATGACAAAATATGTGTTTTTAAGTTAATGACACCGTGGAAAAAATAGTATAACTATTCGCGAGAGATGCTATTTTGTCCTCGGTGCATTGTAGCCCTCGGGCTTCAAATTGCACTTCTGCCAAAATAATGCATTTCTTTCCCTTATAGTATAATGTACTATTTTGTTTATTTTTACTTTAAATTTTGCGTGTTATTATGGTCATAATGGCATTCAAATGAATATGACAAATATGTCATAATGACACCGTCATACATTAAATTCCTATCCGTAGACAATACAAAGGATTAATAAAGCTGACCCAGGCAAGTCCCATAATACCTATACTTTTTCATTAAAATTACCTAATTTATACATATATGTACTAGATGTCATTTTCAGGGGTCCTATATTATATTCTTCAGACCTGTATCGACTAACTTTTGCTCATCAATTATCCTTTGCGTCCCGAATTAAATTCACACGTTAATGGAGTTCTGTATGAAAAGCCAGCTACTATTAATTATACACCTGCTCGTTTCCTTATTCCCGGAATTTGTCTTGATAATTTATGTTTGAAATGCAAGTGTGAATTGTCAGTAAAGCTTACAATAGATCTCTAATATACCAGCGCCTTTATTAATGATCGTCTATTGTAGAAAATTCAACTAGTCATCAATATTAGTCGCGTATTCATAAATATATTTATAGTGTTGGAAAAGAATAAAGATTTTTTAGCAAGCTCTAATGTGTAATGAGTCTACGGAAAACAATAGTCGACGTGAAGAGAATTTTAGCGAGAATGATAAATTTAAAAACAAAGTTTGAATCACTTGAACCAAGGATGCAAATAGTACGTATTTCCATCTAGGTCCTTTATCTCTAATATGAATATTTGGTCATACAGAGATAAGATGAGACTGGACCATGAAGAGATGAAAAAACTAATGAAGCTGGTTGTTCGAATCTTTGAAAGTCTTAAAACTAGTGAATAGTATCAAAGCAGGTAGAAATGAACTTGAACAATGATAATTGCGGTTTAGATTGATAAAGTTCTATTATATTTTAAAGTATATAGGTCAAGAATGGTTTTGGTGGGATGTGAATCTAATGAAGATGATTTAAAAATAATGAGAAGTGAAATATTTTCTGTTGTTCAATAAAAGTAGATAAAATTTTGTTAAATATTCTTGTCGTAAACGCATATTACCTACACTCGATGTTTAACATCTTGTGTTGTAACATGAATCTTTACAGTACTTATATTGTAAACAACTATTATTGCACCGAATTATAAATTTAAATAATATACGCAACATTACAGGTTGCAAAAACTACACCTAAATCCATTTCTAAGTATTTATGACGTCTATGGTTTCATAAAACCTGTTTATGGAATTGAACACGAAATGCTTTTGCGTTCTCGAATGAATATTTTGCCACGCTAAGCTGACCAAATAATTTCCATTCTTGAACGCAAAAGTACCTATTTGCGTTCTAGTTACAAAAATAATTACACACAACGTCAAAACATGTACTTAGGGAACAAAAAAAAACAATAAAATTGCAGACCCTTAACCTTTACTTTATTACCAATGTTTTTACAAATCTGTTTGGCAGTGTATTCAGCAGGACATTCTAATCATCAGATATCGAACAGGTTGGGCATTCCTAGATCACCTGTTGTACGAATAGCACACAGATATGAAGAATTTGATACAGTGGAAAACAGACCACGTAGTGGTCGTCCTCGAGTATCTAATGAAGGAGAGGATCGGTATATCGGTATTTAGCGCAATATGCCCATAGACACCTCACATCCTCAGCTTCAGTTCTCAGGGTCCACTTTCAAGGTACATTTCGCCGTGTTATATCGACACCTACTATTCGAAGACAACTACACAACGAAAATTTACGTGCTAGAAGACCATTACGGGTCCCCCCTCTACTTCCAAGGTATCGTGCTGTCCGTCTCCAGTGGGCGCGAGAGCATATAGATTGGCTTTTAGGCCAGTGGCGGTGGGTCTTATTTACAGACGAAACCAGAATTGGGCTGGTTGTTACTGATGACAATAGACAAAGAGTCTGGAGAAAACTAGGCCATCAACAGCGACTTCATTTTCCCCGTGAAGTTGCTCCGTATGAAGAGGATACCCTAATGTTTTGGGATGGAAGTTATTACCCTAATTATCTAACCCCTACGTAATGAATTAGGTGGAAATTTTGTGTTTATGGGCGACAACGCTCGACCACATCGCGCAAGAGACACTCGAAGCAGGACATATCAATAGATTAGATTGGCCAGCCAACTCTCTTGACATGATTCCTATTGAAAACATGTGGGATTTCGTTGCTAGAGCCATTCATAATCATATTCCTCCACCTCAGACTGCAGATGAGTTAGTCGCGGCGGCAGACGAGGAATGGAACAACATTCTGCAAGAGATCGTTAACCGCGATTATCTTAATGCACAGACGTGTCAATATGATATTGGAACGTGGTGGAGGTCACACCGCCTATTAGTCAAGTAGAGAACATGCTTTGTTACTTCTTTATGATTTAATAAATTTTATGAAAAATGTCGCACATTTGCTGGTTTTTAGTTTTCTAAGTTGGTACTTAGTTTATCGAACATATTCTTTTCACACAAAAAAAAAGATTCAGAAAACAATATACTTTTATAAACGTTGTTGGTTTTTCTGACAAAAAGATTTCTTTAATTGACGTTTCGTGTTATTAAATAAAAGTAGATAAAATTTTGTACGCTCAATGTTTAATGTCTCTTGTTGTAATATAAATCATTACAGCACTTATATTGTAAACAACTATTGTTGGCCGTATTACCAATGTAAACAAAATACGCAACATTACAGGTTGCAAAAACCACACCGAAATCCATTTCTACGTATTCATGATGTCTGCGGTTTCATTAAAACTGTTTATGGAATTGAACAGCGGCCCGCTTCCTGTTTATTACATTTCATTTCCGGCACTCTTACACAGTCGTCGGGGTGGTTTTGCCAAAGGGAATAGGTTGACGCAAATGGGCTCTCTAGGGAATTTATAAATTAATATCATTCACGGTTGCGTATCATAAATTCAGGACGATTCCCGCTGGGTTTTTGGACACGGGTCTGTTGATATAATGTGACATTGGTGTCATGTAATTGCTTCAGGGATTGCTTCAACATTTAAAAACTTCATTAGTCTTCTTGCGTGGGCTGTATGGTTATTATTAGGGCCGGACGATTGCGAAGCAAACCATTGACGTGGGTCAGGTTAGGCGAAATTCACAATTAGTACAACATTTAATAGTATATTACACTATTAGATTGGTTCTGTTAGGCACTTAACAACCGTATAGTGTATAACGTTCTTAGCACAATCGCATTTATCAAATAAAATAATAAAAAAAATTAATTTGATTGCTGAAATGGCGTGGCCTATCTAGCGTGTTCTGAATTTATTTTATTGGAAACCAAAAAAACAAGTTTGAACAATTTTGTGTTTTGTTGTCAAAACTGTACGTATAATGGCTGATAAAGACGATTCAGAGGTAAATTCGGACATTGAAGAATCGAATCAAATAGGTTGTGGGTCATTAATTCCCACAAAATCAAAGGTGAGGTATGAAAAAGTCTAAGATGCCTTTAGGAAATAGTTGAATGAGATGAAAACGGAGATATCTGAAATAACTTTGCTGGCTTATTTTGTTCAGAGAAATTTAAGATTGAAGTCTCCGGGAAGCTTATGGGCAGAATAGTCTATGCTTAAAAGTACGAGCAACTTAAATAATGGTATCGATATATGGCAATTTAAGACGTAAGTAGCATTTCTAAAGAAGAAAAATATTTGACATCATGCGAAAAAATCAAAGGTATTTACCAGAGAAGAGATGAACATATTCCTGCTGGAAGCCCCCGATGAAACCTATATTATGATGAAATCAGTGATGATAATGGGAGTCGCTGGGGCTCTTAAGCGTGATGAACTTATGAAGATGACAGTTGATGACATTACGAATGAAGGTTCAGTTGTCATTGTTAAAGTGCCTGATACCAAAACACATATTAGTCGAATTTTCACAATCACTGACAAGGCCAATGAAAAAGTCCCCTTTTTGACGAATTTGCGAAAATATACAGGCTTCAGACCTAAGGAGACGAACTCTCGTCGATTTTTCTACTCAATTCGTCAGGAAAAATGTGTAAATTAACTTGTGGATATAAAGACATTTGAGACAAAAAATTACCCAATATTTAAAACTGCAAGTTCCAAAATCCTATACTGGACATGTCTTTAGAAGGACGTCGGTGACTTTGTTAGCAAATACTGGAGTTGATGTTATTGCACTCAAACGTCATGGGGCTGGAGGTTTTAGTGATAACATTAATGTATTATTTGACTAACAGAAAATGTAATTTTTGGTCTTCTGGTGTCGCTGAAAGATATGATATGTTGCAGAGTCTTTAGCAAAGAAAATAGAGTTTGCTGATAAGATTTTACATACCAACAGCGGCAGTGATAATGAATTTAACTCCATTCCAATGTTTGAAGACAGAATTACTGAAGTTTATTCCAATCCTAACATATCTAACTCAATAAGTAATAAAGAAAATTCAATTACTGTAAAAGCAATAGATAAAAACGAGGGAAAAACTATTACGTTTAAGAATTGTACAAATTGTACCTTTAATTTTTACAATAAATGAGCCCAGCATTTGTTGGTGAAAAGAATTACTGACTTTTACTTACCGCACTAATGCTGTTATGAACTCATACAACACTATTATTTTTTAGATTTCTAGGGAAACAAGCGACAGTGTTGTATATTCAACTTACAGAATGTGTCAACAATGACAGTAAGTGCATATTTCAGAACGATTGTGCGAAAATTATGTTTTCTGCATGGAACATCACGTGTCTAAAGTAGAATTATCTGTTTTTTTTTAATAATTTTGCACACTTTATTAAGATCATTTAATATTCATTTATAAAAAGTGTACAAAAATGCAAATCGTACGTTAGAATATTTGCACGAAATCTTTGTTATTCCCCAAAAATCCTTTTACTGTATCTACTTCTGATATCTTCCTGTATAAATTTCCCATATACCCCCAATTTGTAAGCAGTGGAGAATTAAATTGAGAATCGGAAAACTAATAATAAAAGACATCAAAGTATGTAGCAAACAGTTTCTTATGTAGGATTTTATGCCAGGTAATCATAACAAGGTTATGTTGTGAATTAATTAATAATAAAATAGATATTTCATGGGTGGCTGAACTAGAACAGACGTCTGTAAACACATTCTTCGAACAACTAGGGATATATGTTATCGATATCTCGAACCGAACCATTATATCTGAATCTGAAAGGTTACGAGGTTACGAATATGCACTCTAGGAATTTGTCTTATATTAAAGTTAAAATAGCCTTTTGAAAATGCCTAAAATATACTTTCACCTAAAAATTACATAAATAGTTTAGAAATTAATTATTCCGCATAAACTTATATTTGTTTTGATAGACATACACAGACATCTCATAAATAAACAAACAAGGCAGAGTTAAAATTCTCAGGTCTTTAAATACTTGTCTACATGAACATCTACCAATACCTACAATGCTTCGCAATATTATCTTTTGTGCAACAAAGACTTGAGATGAGCAGGTAGAATCCCCCAGAAACATAAACCGTACCTAAGTTGCGACAACTTGAACACGGTAAAGGAAAATCACCTGGTCCGTAGTAAGAACTGTTCTTATGTTTTGGAATAAATATGTAAGGGATGAAAGATTGTTAATTAATGCATGCCATTGTGCTTTCCAGTTTAGATTCTCATCAATATGAATGCCCAAAAACTTGACAATATCAGATTTAGTATTTATTACAGTATTATCTGTAAAAAACTCGATTATACTACATTGTTTCTGAGCAGTGTGAAATCTCACAATCTGTATTTTTTGTGTGTTAAAGCAGAAAGAATTCTCCGAAAACCAGTTAATCAAATTACCAAAGAGAGCGTTACCACTAGTTTTTAAATCCTTGTCTGAAATAATCAGAGAGATGCCATCTGAGTACATCGTGAAACGAGTGTCATTAGAAATGTTAACGAAATCGTTGACGTAAAGTAAAAATAACACGGTGTCCAGGATTGAACCCTGTGGGACTCCCATTGTTATATGTTGTTGTTGCGAGCAGTCATTATTTACTGAAACAAATTGAGTTCGGTTCTCAAGAAAAGTTCGAATCCAATGATGTGCCAGACCTCTGACACCATAGGAATTCAACTTGGAAAGTAATATTTGATGGTTAACACAGTCGAACACCTTACATAAATCACAGAAGACACCCACTGGCACTCTCCTGCCTCAATAACTCTATAAACATTCTCCAAGAATGATTGAATGGCCGTTGTCGTTAACATACCATTCCGAAAGCCATGTTGACTTTTCGTCAAAATACAAAATTTATTTAAAAAATTCATAAGTCAATCTAAAAAGCAATATTCAAATATTTTAGACAACGAAGCAGGTACTGTCACGGGTCTATAGTTCTATAGGTCTAGTGGTTCGTGAATTTCGCCATCAGTACAAAGCAAATAATGACTTTCTGTGCTAGTCACAGTTGTATCTAGCTGTGACTTGTATTATTTTCACCCAAAAGTGGACTGAAATTATTATTTTCTTGTATCACATGCAGCTCTGGATAGCAAGGAAATTTTTTGTTTCGCGGCAAAGCTCTGCACGTCAATGCGCCCAACCCTTATCATTATTAACGTTAGAGAAACCAGTGGTACCACAAATTTCAGCCATCAACAGTTGCTAATTCACTTAACTGACCCTAACTCATCAATCTTTCATTCCACAACAGCAATATAAAGCGCGTCACTTCAGATACGATTCTTTGACGTGAATTGGCTTTGAAGAAAGAAAAAATCACCATTGTTCCCTAACATTTCAGACAGATAGGACTTCCCGATAAATTCAACCCCTGAAAAACAATATTCCCAAACGCGATGGCTTCCATCTCCGTCGACGGTCGCATGTGAAATAATAATAAGGTCCTCACACCTCAGGTACATTAGAGATCATATCGGAAAACGCCTTTCCATTGTCGTTCATCGAACCGCTCGATCTCTCGACTAAGTGCACTCGAACATGCCATTCCAGCCGATGAATGTGCACGAAAATTAAAAGTTTTAGATGTAGTACACAATCCTCGTTTTATATGCGATAACGTTCATGAATGTTTTATGGTTTGTCCAATATTAATCTGGTTAGATTGCATAAACTTAATTCGGCCACAGTAATAATGCTTTTCGACAGTGAAAACGAGATGACGCGATATAAGTTGCATGTTCAGTGTTTGACGTATATGTTGAGCAGATCTGGACTTTTTTTTGGCTTTTGTGACTGATAATCAACTAATGTAAAATACAGGGTTAACTATGACTAAGTACAAATATTTTAAGGAAAGAAAAAATTAAGAATTAACGGAAAGCAAAAAAAATTCTTCGATATTATAATAAATCCTTATTTAACGCCGCCGTTTACAGAATCAGAGTAGGCAATCAGCAAGCGAGCAAGCAACGGTAAAATTCGCTGTCATGTCATAATTCAATTCCTGTGTTTACGTTGTAGTTTTGTGTTGTTCTTCAGTTTTTAGTACCTTATTTTAATTTTAAACATTTTATACTTAAGAAGGAATATGTATCGAGTACAGATATTTTCCCATAATATAGTTCACCGGTTTGTTTTTTCTAGGGTATAGGACAAGACTGCCGCGGGTCTATTAAGTGTTCTAGTATCTATTAGTATCTACCCATTCCTTTCGTTCGATTTTTTTTATCATAAATAGGTATTTTATCAAACTGCACCTACGGGAAGTGTATTTTATCGGTAGTGAGTAGTTGTAGTGAGTGAAAATGTAGTTTTGCCAATTTGTATTGAAATAATGAAAAACGATAGCAAAATACTGAAGCTAAACCGTTTCTTCATTTAGAAAAGCTGCAAAAAGACGACCGCATGGTAGTTGACATTGTTGACATAAACATAGGTGCCGACTTTCCCTAGGAAAGAAGGTTTTGACCCATTTTTTAAATGTTTGTACTTAGTCATGGTTAACCCTGTATATACCTTGATTCTATCTGATAATGATACAGTGTCAGTTTGACCATCCTACGAATATATCGTTAGATCCTCATAAAAGCTACATATCTATATTGCCGTGTAAAATATAATGTTTACGATTCATTGTTTCAAAATACAATCTACATTAACTTCAATATTCAAATATACATTCTGATTCTTAACCAATACGCATAAACTTATGAAATTATAACTAATGACAAATAATAATGATGAAGAGTGAAACAAAAATGTAGTAAAACATTTTTGGTTTCAGAAGTTTACAAAATTGTATAAGAAGACATTTTTTGTTTACAAAAACTAAGAGTAAACAAATCAGGACGATATATTTGGTCTTTCTGACAGTACTTTGTTGTATCAGTTGTGGTCTTATTCAAATTTATGTTCACGCGATTATAAAGTATGGCGCATAATTTCTCAAACGAAGAACTTATCTCATCAAAATTCAGTGGCTGCAGGTATACCACAATTTAGATACCACAGTTTGGCGAACGTTAAAGCATGTCTTACTCTACTCATTTCCGTGCAGTGGGTACAAGTCTTACTTCCCAGAGATCTTCCACATCAAGTGAACTTTTGTTACATCAGCAGCACTTAAACCGAAACTTTACCATGAATATTTTAGTTCGGATGAGGCAATGTTCAGACGTAATGATATCCACAATTTTCACAACACTCATTATTGGACTTTGGAAAATCTGCATGTCACTTGACGAATACAACAGTTGCTGTGGTACGATGATTACAAACTATACAAACATTAAAAAAAAATAGAAATCTGTGATCACTCGCAAACATTAAAACCCATTAATTAAGCTCTGTATTAATTCTTCATAAAACTTCAGTATGTCTGACGCAGATCCTAGTGACACTAAAAATTCTGAAATAGAAAATGAGGCGGAACATGCCTTATGTACATTGATTCCTCAGAAATCGAAGAAATTCTACCAAAAAACTTATGCAATATTAAATTAGATGTGCTGAAAAAAGGTATGTAATATCCTTGAGTCGCAGAAAGTTATTCTAGCGTACCTGTCCCAGTTATCTTTAAAATATGCACATTATAGAGTAATTATTCCATACTGCGAACTACAATATATTTGAATAAAAATATGGATATTAGTAAAACCCATGTTATTGCTTTCCTCAAAAGGAAGTAAAGTGGTTATAGACCCAGAAAATCCAGAAAAAAAATAATGGTAGGATTAAAGCCATAGAAAAAGGAAGAGAATACAATAAAAATGAAAGGAAAAGTAATTTACGGGCGATCTGAGGTCGGGAAGTGGAAGGGGGTGAGTTTTAAGAGTAAAAACGGTTTATCTTGATTTCCGGCAAAACTGCAAGTTCTATGGAAAAAAGTTAAATGGCAAAGTTGTAGGTAATAAAAAGATCTACAACTGTTGTATTTACACCTTTTCCACATAACCTCAAAATATATGTGAAAAATTCAAATAACCAAGTTTTTGGTTTTTTATTTTTATCTTTTACAAACAATTTTTTTTACGAAATTTGGTGAAAACTTATCTTTTTATGTCCCAAATACACTGTAATTTTTTTGATTTAAAATATTTATTTTTTCACCTTATTT
Source organism: Monochamus alternatus (assembly GCA_037114965.1). Classification (NCBI taxonomy): domain Eukaryota; kingdom Metazoa; phylum Arthropoda; class Insecta; order Coleoptera; family Cerambycidae; genus Monochamus; species Monochamus alternatus. The sequence goes on along the minus strand of CM073426.1, from coordinate 1,640,225 downwards.
TGACTTAATATCGAAAAAGCACCCTAATTTTCAATCGAAAATTCTCACGTCAAAATATCTGTTTTTTAAAAAAAGCCGGTGGGCTTTTTGTTCGTTGAAATATCTACTTTCTGATGGTGTAAAAAAATATACATTACTAAACGTTCTCAGAAAATGCAAAGACACGATGCGACAAAATCGAATCCGAAAATTTTATTTTAATCATTATGTACAATTTTGAGCTATTTATTATAATTTATACTTTTATTACTCGAAAAACGTAAGATTCCATGTTACATTGATAAACAAAAAATTTGCAAGTCGAAATATACTACTATAATTAACAACCAAATAAAGTTAATATTTCATAAGACATCTACAATATTTTTCGTTTTTTTTGCATTTTCCGAGAACATTTACCATAGTAATGTATATTTTCTTTTCGCCATCAGAATGTAGAGATTTCAATGAACAAAAAGCCCACCGACTTTTTTAAAAAAGCAGATATTTTGACGTAAGAATTTTCGATTGAAAATTAAGGTGCTTTTTCGATAGTAAGTCAAAATAAGGTGAAAAAATAAATATTTTAAATCAAAAAAATTACAATATGTTTGGGACATAAACAGATAAGTTTTCACCAAACTTAGTGAAAAAAATTTGTTTGTAAAAGATACAAATAAAAAACCAAAAACTTGGTTATTTGAATTTTTCACATAAATTTTAAGGTTATGTGAAAAAGTGTAAATACAAAAGTTGTAGATCTTTCTATTACCTACAACATTGCCATAGGACTTGTAGTTTTATCAGAAATCGAGATAAACCTTTTTTTTACCCTTAAAAACCCACCGCCGTCCACTTCCCGACCTCAGGTCGCCCTTAAATTATTTTTCCTTTCATTTTTGTCGTATTCTCTCCCTTTTTCAATGGGTTTCATCTTAATATTATTTTTGAAAGATTGTGTTATTAATATTTAAAATGAATACATAATTTAAAATTCAGTTATTTTATTTTACTTTTATGCACCTAAAAAAGATTGTTTTAAACATAAGTGTCTAAAAGTCTGTCATTTCTGTACTGAAATGACAATCGAAATATCATATTATCACTTATCATTATTATCACTTATCATTATTATTTATCCTCAGCTATAATTTCCCACGTTTATGCATATAGGTTAGAAACTATACGCATAAATCTATCACCCCTTCACCCTGTACCATCCACAACTGAGTTTAAATAATTCTATAAAATATTAAAGGAGACGGACGCTTAAATATATTGCTCTGCATTAAGTATCATTTCGAAGTCCTTAGATGCTAATTAATATGTAAGTCATTAGTCAGAATTGTTTCTTGCCTTGGTATATCTGGTCGGGTTCGCTGGAAATTCAAGTCCGTAGAGCAACACGGATATTCGAATATAACTTGCTTACTCCTTCGTCGTTAGTCTTAACGAGGTTTTAATGTAATGCGGTTTAATAAATTAGGTAAGTTTCAAGTTGTAAAGCCATTTGGGTTTTAAAAACCACCCGGAAAGTTTATGAATACATTTACAAGAGTTATCTAATTGTTATTATAATTTCAACATATTAGTAAATATGTAACAGTACCATAATATTCAATTTAAGATAATTTTATATTGTATCCATAGATTTGGTTGCCTATTCTAATAAATGCAGCTGATCTGTCAAACTCTACTGACTTACTGACACAATAGGCTTTCAACTCTCATATGAGTTGATCTATCATGTTAGTTGCCTATTCTCTGCAACTAACATGATAGATCATGAACTGTCGATATCTCTGACATAATTTTAAAATAGTTTGGAATGTAATAACGTGAATTATGTTGAAGAAATACACTATATTCTGTGTAAACTTTCGAAAGGTTAGAATCCCCCAGACAAGTAAGATACTGAAGTAACCCTCTAACTCTTTCGTCTGGGGATTTTCTCGTCTTAACGAGGTTTTAATGCTTTACGGTTTAATAATAAATTACTGGAAGTCTTTCGAGGGTTATTAAGTTTTTAAAACAATTTGGAGGGGGCTTTAAAAATGCGCAAAAGGATTGGCTGGGCTTGACAAAGTTTGCGCATAGACTTTAAAGACAAGACAGAGGTTTAGCATGGTGGCTGTTTAAGGATGAACTAAGGAGATACCTAATGAATTACGTTGAGCTTGAGATTTTGTGCAATAAACAGTGTTTCAATACTGTCACGACGAATAATATGGATAATATTACTACTGCTGGTCCAATATTTTCAACCATAGACACATTTCAATGAAATAGAATAATAATGGGAAAATTATTTTAGTATACAATAGGAAAGTAATAAACTTAAGTTAGATAAAGAAAATAATGTTTCTCAAATTGCCAGGCTGTGGAAATGTCTGCTTGCCTGATTTTGTACAAGCTTGCTTTATTTTCGGTATTCACATAGCAGAAGTCAAACAAAATAGGGCAGATAGCTTCGAGATCCGATATAATAGGAGGAAATTCACAAGTACATACATGCAAACTCCTCTCGATCTCTCCTAGCCTTATATAACACGATCTTGATCAGAGACAAAACAACCAATGATCCCTGATTTTAATGCTAAGATATCACCCTTCGTGTAAAGATTATTAGCCTTGGATCAAATAAAATTAGCCTTAGGTCAAAGGCCATTGACTTTAGGTCATCTATCATTTGTTCAGACCGCAATCTTCTACATCGACTAATAATAGAGTTATGCGGTTTTCGCTGAAGGGTCAATGAGGTTTGAGCTTAGGCCATTGACTGTTCAGTTTAGGTAATTAACTTTAGATTCAAGGTCGCTTGGATCTAATAGGCCTTTGTGAAATCGGTTAGATATAGACTATGTACTGTAATATTAAATTAGGAAGTCAATCTTCAATATATGTGTCAGTACTACAGGTCTAGTAAAGCATTAAGACGTATGACTCGAGTTTCGCGTTTGACGTCTTGCGGTGAATTGTTCAAAAAATTAAAAATTTTGACGTTTCCTTGTCTGTATATTTACTCGATTTTAATATACGTCAGGGAGAATATGAACAAGTGGCAAAGAAGGTCAACTATTCATTCGTACGAAACACGCAATAGAAAGCTCTTTGACGTGCCATATTCTAGGCTCACTATCGGCCAAACTAACCCTCAATATATGGGGTTACAGCTGTATAATCATGCAGTTGGCGTTCACAAGTGCTTTGAGGAAAGTGATAACTTAAAAGTTTTTAAAAATAAGATAAAATTGTTCCTTTTGGAAGGGTGTTTTTATTCAGTAAATGATTTTTTTAAACAGTAGGGCTGCCATTTTAACTTTTGTGTATTTTGTTGTTTTATATTTTAACTGTAATACATGTCATATACAATTCTTTGTTTTATATATATACTGCTATATTCATAACATAGTGACATATTGTTAATGTTTACTTAATAGATTAGGAAAATTTCCGAATTTTGACGGGCTGTATAATATCAGATAGTTGTTATGACACTCTGTATATTCTGTGCCAAATAAACTAACTCTAACTCTAACTCTAGTGGCTCTTGACTTTTCAATAGGCTTCTATCATTTACCTCCTCCTTCCAGTATGTAACTGCTACGTCACTGAGATCCATCTTAACCACCTCCAATAACTTTTCAACCGAAACTGGCTAGGTATCCCTGCCATCTTGCTCTCTGCGTTTTCACTGTCTTACTATACTGGGACTTTTAAACATTCTTCGTATTTCTTGTAAGTTCTTAATCCCACCAATATTCCTTTTCTGATCCCACATCTCCAGTTTACTCTTCTCTTTCTTATAAATTTTCCACGTTCTGTATCTATTTGTGACTGCAAGTATAACTATCTGTTAAAATCTTATTTTTGTGGATCTTGCATTTTCTACCTTGAAAATATTTAACAGCATGCCTGGCCACCTTACTTCTCTTCATTATAGGTTTTTTGATTACTCCCTCCGCATTTTCTTTATTTGTTAATGCGACTCATAGGTATTCAACTCGGTTAACCTTTTGTAATGAGTATTTGCTATTATCTGCACAATTAGTGACTATGTTAGAAGTCTCTCCTCTGTCACTATCTCGCATTACCATATATTTCGTCTTTTTCTCGACGAATAATAGTTCATACTCTTTGGTTTTACTCTCCAATAGCACCAAGCTTCAATACGGATATACTAAATATGTAATATACAAATAGTTATTCATTAATGCTGAGTACTTAGAATCTTAAAACAGTATGTAAACCTCTGTAATATACATTGAAAAACTCTTTTGTGAAAGATACTGAACAAAATTCACCGTCGCTGATAACTAGCGCATCTCACTGCACATTAGCAGCTGTTCATTGCCCATACATGGATTCTACTTACACGAAATTAAAGTAAGCTATCCCATTACACCGATGTCCAATTATTATTCGGCTTTCGTTTCCGTGCTTAGCAGTGTCATTATCTTGAAACTGCACGGCGAAGTTTTTAATTAAACGTATTTAACAGGCTGCTTTTTCTGAATGTTAGTGTTATCGCTGACGTTGGGCAGTTATCGCGCACAGGTGTCGTTGAGAATAACCGGACGTATTCCGGATTCCTGAGTCATTTGTTTAGAGGTACGGCCGTTTGTAAACGTTAATGCTTTTTAGAGTACCCAATAAGTCGACGTAGCTGTACCGTAAACGGAAAAACTGAGGTACATACGGGCGTAGTTTCTTGAGACGATGGGTACAGAATTCTTACTCACTACTTTTTCTGAATACGTATTAAATTGTTCTGGTTGGAGAAAAACGTCGTATTGTATAAGTGTTTTAAGTAGCGTTTTATCCACGCATAAATGTTTACGCGAGAACGTATTTCCAGCGTTTAATATTCTTTAGTGGATAAAAGGCAATTAAAATACAACTGCAATACAACGTTTTATCCATAATCACACCACAATCTTATTTATGGAGTCAGAATTATTGAAATTTAATAAGAAAACATTTGCACGACTTGATATTTCTTAGTACTCAATGAAACGTGGTAGGTTTTACCACTGGTTGCTATGGTACTGGTTCTATCTGAAATTGGTAAAAATGCAAGAAAGTAATTGTGTTCCTATGGCTGTTTTCGAAGAATGCTGTTGAAATATACAGAAAATATTTTTTCTCTGCGCCAAACACAAGACAGATTTTTTTTTAAGATAACAGATTTTTTTTAAGATACATCAAACAAAAATGTACTTCTCAACCTGTTGGAATCAGCAAATTTGAGCAACTCTATTAGTAAACGCCGATGAAGATATTTTAACTCTAAAGCAGCACGGCAGGTGGAAATCAACATTGCTGAGGGCTGTCTATATTGTGGCGTAAACAAATCGTAAAATAGTTGCAAGGCAATAATCAGTAATAAGAATGCAAATGTTCAATGTTTACTTAAAACACCCAAGAATTTACAAATGATACTATATCTTGTACTCTTAGCAGGTATAGCTGGCCGACTAGCTGCAGGGGAGAAGGGGGTAGGTTCATAAAAAAAGTATTATCTTTAGGGGCGCCACATGGTTTAACCAGCCAACTACGTTGCTCCTGCCTCATAAGATATTCTCCAATAACCATGAATTCGAAAAATAAAAATAATATGGTATGCACTTGTACAAGATATACCTAAATGTAATAATAAAAAGAAGAATTAAATAAAAAAAAGTAATATTGTTTGTTGACCATGTAATAACGAACAATAATTGTAATAATATGCAATAGTTTACTTTAATTTGACTGCCTAACAGTGTTAGGTCCTAAATGTTTAAATATGTGAAATAAAATCGGACTTAAATAATCGGACTTCAAGTATATGAAGCTATCCTAAATTTAGATCGGCGTAATTAACAAAATTGACAATTGAAAAGATTAGAGGAATTTCATACCTCAACTTTCTAGCTTTAGATCAACCCGTATATAGCTATACAGGGTGAATCTTAAATAAGTACAAATATTTTAACTGCTTGTGTAGTTCGTCATTTAAATCAGTCTGAAAGCCATTTCTAAAAATTTCTAATATTTACGGAGATATTAATTTTTTAAAAAAATACCCACATTTTGAGGGCCGCTGGCTGATTTTTCATCCAACAACATAATGAAACATATGATTTGTTGCGAGGTTGCCATATCTCCTCCAATATAAATATTACATTTCCTTTAACGTAATAGTTCTATTTTAAAAATACTTGTTTTAAGCATAAGTACAGTAAAATTGGGTATGTAGTATGATACGCAGCAATATTAACATAAATTTTAACATCTGAACTAACCTTACTATACTTCAACGATTAAAAATGAATTTCCGCAAGTTCAATACTACCGTAAAATATTTAGGAAGATATTACGTGATATTACTATGTCCAATGTTCAAAAATTATACATAAACGTGCACACAAGCTTACCTGTTTCTTAAAAAATTAACTATTTAATCAGTAATCCACATATCACAAGTTAAATGTCATTGTACACTGTTAGAAAGGGACACAAAACACAATTTCCTTAAGTTATTTTATGAAGAATAACGAAAAACTATGCACGCGTTTTTTATTTAAAATGGAAAAAATGTCAACTTTTAGCAAATTTTATTGCTATTTTCATGCATTATGTGGGGTTAACAAGTTTGACTTGGGCTTCCGATAATCTGTCATGACAGTCAATGACAGTTTGATAATAAAAAATAATATAAAATGTTACACTTGACAAAATTCGCTAAAAGTTGAGATTTTTTCTTCCTTGAAGCAAAGACATTTGTGTAATACTGGCAACACTGTGAACCACACGTTCAGTCTGCAGCACTATGACTCATAAAAGTATGAAGGGTCGGTCTAGGCCAGCGGTCCTCAACAAGTTTTCTACTGAAAAATTACGAAATTTATTTAAAATTTCACTTTTTTATTTCTGATTTTTTTGTAAAAAAACTATTAATTATGTGTTCTACACGCAAAACTATACTGCTGGTTAAAATATTTGTACTTATTTAAGATTCACCCTGTATAAGGTTCACAGGTAAGTATATCATCTTATGCTACGACGATTCCATTATTAACCTACTACTAGAATTTAAGATTAATAGTAAATTATTTATTAATTGGATGGAGAGGTGTAATTACTATGTACAAGCTTATCCAACAAAATATTCAAATATGATACGGTGTCTGCACACCTGTAGACGAGGAATCCACGTAATGAACAGCTAACCAGGAAAAACCTACGAGAAACCATAAAACACCCTATATAAATCGTACATTTTCCATACATGCCGGTTTCGGCGGCAATAAATCAACAAAATTGCATAAACGGAACATTTATAAGAGAAAGTAACTAAGAACAATCCTATCTTCGTTGAAGGGTTTCCTTAAGATGAACTCATTTCCTTAAACGAGGATGTTTCAACTGAAGACGGTCTGGTAGCCAAATATCCCAATCGGTGCGGTTTTCTTAGAAAGAAATATCAATGTGCCCAAATAGATCGCACAAACCACTATCGAAAACTACTAAATACACGTCGTTAGAATTAATCCCAAAACGGATGATTATTGAAAACCAAAATCTAACACGGCTTGTCTGCTACCACACAGAATGTCCTCCTGCTAACCAACAAGGCCGAGCAACCTTGCTTATCCTTGTCCTAAATCCTGCATCGAAAACTACATTTACTCACAATTGAGTTCCTCCACTAGTCAATAGGTGGCGAGATAAGATAATAGAAGGATTTACCGAAACCATTTTCAAGGTAGTTTTAAAGGTAGGACGCTAATTTAATCAATAATGTCCTTAAAGAATCCTATTGACGACTATGACAAATTGTGTTTTGTTTTTCTAGGTGTATATTCGAGAACTTCAATCTACTAGAAGCGGATATGGAAGTTATATTGGGTAAGTATAGTAGTTTACAATAACATAAATTAAAATACCTATATATTTATATCGGTAATTATTTACAGGGCGATGTGAAGAAAAGGAGCTATGAATAGCAACGTTTGTGGAACTAGATATAATATTAATATACACATTTTCTTTAATAAACGAGTTTGATATTAAAAGTAGTATTTTTTAACGCAACAATATAGAGGAGTCACTTGAAAAAAAAAGAGAAATATTGCCAATTAAGTTATGGGAACTGATATACAACGTGTTAATGATAATCAACTAGGGTTTATCAGCATTCTTGTAATAATGTAGGAAACCACAATACTTTACATACTGAAGCTACCGTTGCTTCACTTTTTATGTTTATGGTGCCCATATCAGTGCTCATAACTGCACGTTTAATAACGTATGGCAAGATAAGTAGTAGAAAAAATCAGATACATTCCTCGGGAGTAAAATGTCTTTTCTTCCCTTGGATTTTTAATGCTCTTCGCCATGCATCTTTGCGACGTAAATAGCTATTGTTAGAATATTCCCTGCCTTTCAGAATTAATAATTTCCATTTATTTTGCGTGGGAAACTTTACATACGAATCTGAAAAAACACGTCACATTAAGAGTAGCATATATACAAGCAATTCAACAATTCAGCTTTGTCACATCTCATCTCGTCAACCACGTATGATACCCACGCAATGAATGAATTATTTAATAATCCCACCCGACACATGGATGGAAAATATCATTATGTCTCTACTCCTACAACATAAAAATATACGTGTAGCGGTTCTTGGTCTTTGTTGTTCCCTTTTTTCGTTGTCATTCGAGAGCGCCGTCTATAAAAGTGGCGTGCTTTTATTTTTAATCTCCTTGCTTTTAATAATGCCTCTCATTCAAATCCGGGCAGAAATACAACATCTCTAGAAAATTAATATCAGTCAGACGTGGTCGGAGTTGAGGTGGTTTTTGTACAGGTTTTCTTGCTTGCAATCAAGAAACTCAAGGAAAATTAAACGTTTGTCTTAAGATAAAGAAATATATTTTTTTAGATGTTTGTCTAGTACTGTTATTAAAACTTATAGCTCTGTATAAAAAACCTATGAAATTTCCAGGAGTATTCCAAAAATGTGCTTAATGTGTTTTATAACCAATTTTCAACAAATTTATAACTAGAGAGGCAGTTTAAAATAAATTGTTTGTCTGAAGATAAACAAATCAGTTTTTTAGATGTTTTTCTTGTACTGTTATTAAAACTTGGTATAGCTTACTGTCTGAGGCTATTTATTTGTGGCATAATTTTAGTCTTTCTTTAGTTTTATTGGGTTTTTGCCACACTTTTGAAAAAATAAAGATTAATTAAATAAGCCCTTGCGCCAAACGGATCAGTCAAGGGTTATTTTTTACTTATCTGCTTTTTTAAGTGTGAGATTTTTTGCTTAGGCAAACTTACTTTCAAAAATAACCCTAGACTGATCCGTTTGGCGCAAGGGCTTATTTAATTAATCTTTATTTTTTCAGAAGTGTGACAAAAGCCCAATAAAACTAAAGAGAAATTGATTAACTTTATATGAAAAACCTATGAAATTTATAGGAGTAGTCCAAAAATGTGCTTTATAACCAATTTTCAACAAATTCATAACTAAATAGGCAGTTTTAAAGAAATTGTTTGTCTGAAGATAAACAAATCAGTTTTTTTATAGATGCTTTTCTAGGACTGTCATAAAAACTTGGTATAGCTATGGAATTTATAGGAGTAGTCCAAAAATGTGCTTTATTACAAATTTTCAACAAATTCATAAGTAGAGAAGCAGTTTGAAAATAAATGTTTGTCTTAAGATAATATATCAGTTTTTTTAGATGTTTTTCTTGTACTGTTATTAAAACTTGGTATAGCTTTACATGAAAAATCTATGGAATTTATAGTCCAAAAATGTGCTTTATAACCAATTTTCAACAAATTCATAACTAGAAAGGCGGTTTAAAAAAAATGTTTATCTTAAGGTAAACAAATCAATTTTTTAGATATTTTTCTTGTACTGTTATTTAAACTTGGTATAGCTTTATTTAAAAAACTTATGAAATTTATAGGAGTAGTCCAAAAATGTGCTTTATAACCAATTTTAAAAAAATTGCTTGTCTCAAGATAAACAAATCAATTTTTTTAGATGTCTTTCTAGTACTGTACTGTACACTTGGTATAACTTTGTAAGAAAAACCTATAGAATTTATAGTATTCCAAAAATATGCTTAATGTGTTTTATAACAAATTTTCAACAAATTTGTAGCTAGAGAGGCTAAGATCCCATTTTCTTCTCAGTAAAGAAAATGTCAACCTTACAGCTTCTGACAGTCAAAATATGTCATAATTTTGTGACAGTTGAAGAAAAATAATTATTACACTTTAACCTATACTATGCAGAAAAGTCATATGATCTTTGTTTAAAAAAATCGTAGAAAATATAATTTTTATTTTTAAAACAAAATCAAAGTCTCATTAAATTCGAAATGTCCCATAATATTCCTTTAATAGTAAAAATGGATCAAACTGTATTCATAATTTGCTTGTAGACACGTGACGTTTCTGCATATATCGATTCAAATATTTCTGTGCCCTTAGCAGCCAACGGCAACCATCTAGTGACCAAGTTCTGATTTCCCCAAACTCGCGCTTATTTGACTGCAAACTTCTAAAGTCGTCGAGTCGAAAGCAGTACAGCGAACGTGTTGTTGACCGCAGCGCATTCAACTTCGCCTATAAATTTGAGACTCCAGGGGCATTACTTGGGCTGAAATTAATCCGATTTGCCAACTAGATGAACAAGTACGATCCTGTCTTAAGGCCTCGGCAAATTGAAGACGACGTCGTTTCCTAAGTTACCCCAAAGTCATATGGGAAGTTTGTAATTTAATTGAAGAGGAAAATAATAGACAAAAATGTACATACAATGGTTATTTTTGAAACTAAGTTTGCCTAACCAAAAAATCTTACACTGAAAAAAGAAGATAAGTAAAAAATAACAAAAATCACATCACTATCGCTCAGTTCCGTATTTTTGACGTTTCGAAAATGTCTCTGTTTTCGTTTTCAAAATAGTAATAAAAATATTAAACGTATGGAAGCAGATAAACAAATTTTACCCTTAACCACGGACATATTGAATGTGAGACATAAAAGCGGATGTGTCGTCTGTCAGACTAAAATCACTGTTAAAGCAGAAAAACAAAAAATCGTAATTTAATATTGAAACCGATATTACCAGTTAAATCTACTAATACAATATTACTGAGAAACCGAGAAAAAACTTTAACTGGTTAAAAATTATCTAACAAAAAAAATAGTTTTACGTAGCTATATCTAAAATCTAACAAATATTACATATGTTCAGTTTCCACTACTAAATAAACACTGTATTTAACTTTACTATATTTATTTCACAAAAAATGGTTCATAGTATCAGCAAAGGTACAAAAAGTGTATAAAAGAAATATAAAAAAGGTCTCTTCGAGCACACCTCAAAGTTCATCGATTTTCAACACGGCTTATACAAACGGGTTTTGTACATTGGATACATACTGGTCTCTTGCATTCACAACATAAATATTTTGTCATACGCCTTTTCCTACTTGGACATAAATGGCAAATTTTCCTGAGATATTTTCTTTCTCGTCTTCTTGAGGGATCCCAAGGATGCGCCTTATATTGCTTCGTATTTCCCGAGGTATGTGTTGGTTTACTACCCTTCTTTTCATGTGTCCCTCTACTAGTTGTTTGGCTAACTGTTTTGCAAACGGTGTCTTGTCTGGGATTTTAGGATTATCTTTATAAGACTGATGCAAAATGTACGAATTTATGGTACATATATCAACCATACGAAAAAATATAACCATAGACCACCTTCGTGTTCGACGGCTCGTAGAGCTTTTAGCGCATTTTTCGTCAAGTGAGTTAACCCCACCTTTATTAGTATTGTCAAGTAAAGCGTGTGACTCTATAGTAGGGAAGTCTAGGGTTTCCCTCGAATGTTACGGAAAATGTGTGACTGTCCTGCACCACCTATAAACATATATAAATAATAACTCTCTTGTATTCTTGGGGTACTCGCTTGGCTTCTGAGAGAGGTAAAGAAACTCAATCTTTTAATAAAAATACAGATTTATTCAAACAAACATAACAGCCATACTTACAATAGGACCTTTGCGCAGGGGAGTATCTCTTCTAGAGATCAGAGCCAGCCAACGGCTGACCGCCGACCTTTGGCCATGAACTGGCTGGCTTTGACTCAGTTTCAATAGTATTTATACACATTCGGAAAATGCTGACTCCGTCAGAATTATACTATCTATTGAAACTATGCGAACAGCCAGCAAGTCTATCGCTTAGTCCTTAGAGAGAGCAAGAAGGAAAGACATAGTTTGGTTTGATAGTAACCTTGCAACTGGACACTTTTAATTGTTTTGAATTTCACTTATGTAACATTGACACACTATCGATTGTAAATATGTTTATACTTTTGATTCAATAAAATAATTTGATATTCGTATGTATGCCAAAAAGGTTTTTAATTTAAAATAGTTAAAATATGTGTCCAGCTGTAATTTTTGGTGTTTAGTATCTCCAGTTTGGTGTTGACCTATTATTTTTGACTCACCCTGTATATTGGACTGCAGCTATGTTTTTCTTTTGTAGTCATAAATATATAACACATTGCACCTTTTAATGTTTGAAAACAACATTCCTGCTATACGATTTTTTTACCAACCTACTTAAACTGAGGCCAAATAATAATAAGTTTGTTCGGAGGTATTATTATTGTAGCTAATTGACGCTAGTATAAAACTTAATCACATTACTCGTTCAAACCGAACTGAAATGCCAACTAAACTTACACTGAACGTAAACACCCCTCTCTAAACACATTTCACTTATCCCTCGTGCCTCTTTAGATTAATTTAAATCCAGACCATTTTTCGTTTCCTGACTGAAACCAATCAATCTAGTGAATAGTCCGATCAAATAGAATCGAGAATGTAATCGATTTCGTTAAGCACCAGCTCGAGAGATCGCAGTGAAATAATTTCTTTAATGGGGAAACTTGAAGTAAGTAAATTTCAGGTCAGCGGTACTTGTAACTTTTGAGGTGTTTAAAAATTTGTCTGTATGTACATATACAGCGTTAACCATGACAAGTACAAAAATTTTAACCACGTGCTGAGGGAGATCTAAAAGACAATAAAAAATTTATTTCGGAATTCTAGCTCAATGTTTAAAAATGGGGCAAAACCCTCTTTTCCTATGGAATGTCGGCGCCTATGACAATCAATCATCGTCCGAGATATGTCAACTACGTCATAATTATCCACTAACATATCTGACATAAAATTGTTTATTTAATTACTATAAAACTTTTAAAATTAGTCAGTAAATTTTCTAAATTAACATAACCTAGAATACTGCATTGTTAATTGTATACTCTCCAAACCTCAAAGAACATGTGAAGCTTAGTTTTATGCTAAGGGTCTAAGAGACATTTTTACAGAACACTGTTAACATCTTGGGATATTATAGTTTAAAATATTATTAATTATTTTATGCAAACATAGTCGATTACTGCTAATATTGTTGCTATTATTAGTATCAACAGAATTTAATTCCCAACAACACAAGAAGTTTAAAAATTTATCGCCGTGAAGTGCACCTTGCATGAGTGGCCTATAGATGGCAGATGGCGTCTGCAGATGTCAAAAAATATTTCATACGGTTGTGGTAATCTGATAAGTTTGAATAATTTTTCAATACTTGCTTTTTGCAAATTTAATTTTTTGTGAATTTACAAACATGTCGTATTCAAATGCCTAGATGACGGATAAGGTGCTGATTTATGGGAATATGACAAGTGTATATTATCGTGTGGCAGCATAATACGTACACAAAATATTATGTTGAATACTTTTTGAATACTTTTTGAATCACATTGAACCACTGCTATGTATTGGTGGTAAACGTGTGGCAGTGTCTTTATGTATTTGTGGTTTTTCCCGACGTAAGTAATCGAAGTAGGTACCTCGCTTTAAACAAAAAGAACGGTCGAAGGAAGGAGCAAGTACAAAAATCTTTGCAATGGCAGGTTTTAATTTAAACAAGTAAGAAAACAGAAAATGATAGGGGAAGTGTATCAATCAAGTGATTGGTATTAATACATTTAGATCATATCCCTTGCAAATTGTCAATTATCTTAAATTGGACGATCCTGAGAAATACACTGGACATGCGTTTTGACGTACGTCTGCTACCATTATGGCAAATAGTGGCATGACAATAGATCAAATTCAACGACCAATAGGATGGAAATCGGCTGCTGTGGTGACTAGTTACGTTGAAGAGAGTATTAGCAATAAGAAGAATATTTCAAACATTATTGGGATTGTCATTAATGGAAGTACAACCTCATTGACTTTCGAGAATGTTATCAGTATTAATTTGAACAGCATTTCCTCCGATATAAAAAACCGAAGTATTAATATTTCAAGGAATACCAACTGTACCTTTCACATTCACTTAAAAAATTAATATTTGAATAAAGCTTTTAACACATTTGTTAGTAATATTTCATTTGATACTACAAGGTCAGATCAATAATTAAAAAGGTGATATTTAGACTAAATGCTTTTCGGGTAATTGATTTTGCCATGGTAACTTCAAAACACGAGCGTTTTTAAACCTGGAATCATGTATCAGTATTTTATGCAAAACATTTCCAAATATTAAACGAGCTAGTTTCATAAATGATTCACAATGTGCTGAAAAATTCAAACAGATGTCTCCAAATTGCAACAGGCCAATTGATTTATCATGTTTGTTGTTTTTATGTGCAAATGCATGTAGCTATAGTTTTGTAATCAAAAATATTTTAAAACTAGGGGAAATATCTGTCACTAGAGTCCATAAATACATATTATAACAAGTACGAGGTGAGGAAGTAAAGATAAGAATGGTAAAGTTCGAAGAGGTCATTGAAAACACCCAGATTTCAAAGTTTTAATATAGGTTTCGAAAATAATGTCAGGGATAACTTTGGATAATTTTAATATCGAGTCGTACATAGTTCCAAAGTTCAGTAAATATACAGGGTGTTAAAAAAAGAGTGTAAAATATTTTAGGAGGTAATAGTATGAACCAAAATAAGCAGAAAAGTCTTAATAAACATGGGTCCGCAAAGTAACGGTGCGGAGATATAGACCACTATTCGTTTTTCAAACATTTTATTTTATTAGGAATAAACCAACAAAGGAAGCTTTTAACAAACAAAAAACAAAATTACAGAAGATGTTCAAAGTGCCCTCCGTCTATTTCCTAGCAGGCACGACACCTTTGTATCAACGATATTCGAACTCTTTCGAAAACACTCTCCTTGGTTTGGATTTCTTGACACTTTTGATTAATCCGTAGCTGCAGCTCTTCCAGGCTATTTACAGGAGTACCATGCACTAATGTCTTCAAATATCCCCCAACAAAGAAATCTATAGGGTTCAGATTAGGCGATCTTGGAGGCCATAAAACAGGTCCGGCCCTTCCTACCCATCTATGTGGCACGTTTTTCATTAAACATTTGGATGGGTATTGTAGGTGACAGGTTTCTAGGTCCTGTTGTTTTACCAAACCGATTAACAGGCGCTGCTTACCTCAACTTTCTGCAGAACACACTGTATGAGTTTTTGGAAGACATACCTTTGTATCAGAGGCAACAAATTTGGTTCCAGTATGATGGTGCTCCAGCTCATTTTTCCATGGCCGTTGGAGGGCATTTACACCAAACTTTTCCACATAGATGGATAGGAAGGGCCAGATGTGTTTTATGAACTCCAAGATCGCCTGATCTGAACCCTCTTGATTTCTTTGTTTGGGGATATTTGAAGACATTAGTGTATGGTGCTCCTGTAAATACCCTGGAAGAGCTGCAGCTACGGATTAATCAAAAGTGTCAGGAAATCCAAACCAAGGAGAGTGTTCTCGAAAGAGTTCGAATATCGTTGAGACGAAGATGTCGTGCCTGCTAGGAAATGGACGGAGGGCACTTTGAACATCTTCTGTAACTTTGTTTTATGTTTGTTAAAAGCTTTCTTTGTCGGTTTATAATAATATTTCCGCAACCGTTACTTTGCGGACCCATGTTTATTAAGACTGCTTATTTTGGTTCATACTATTACCTCCTGAAATATTTTACACTCTTTTTTTTTAACACCCTGCAGAATTAATAAGCCACCACTGGTTAAGATAGATACACAACTGGAGTAAATTTTAGTAACACTTGTCTCAGTGTATTCGTCAACATGTTTGATTATACAACAACATTAAATGTGATTACAATCTATGTACACATTTTTTCTACAGTTTCATTACTTTCAGTAATTAATTTCAGAATTCAATTGCTTCCACAATGTTTGTGTTCGGATAATTATTAATAATTAACTCGTCCATTTTATATCAATAAAATACAACTAATTACAATGCATTTAACCCTCTCTGAACGTAATTAATTCCAAATACCAATAATTATTATAGTTATCTCTCTAATGCATAGTTTATGTCAAAATAATGATAAATTTTCGAAGGAATAGGTTGAAGTCTGTTATTCACAAAATTTGAAGACAAGAAATTGTTTTAGAGGGTATACTTTATACCCTCTAAGACAGATAAACCGGAAAATTTAATCATATTTGCATTCACCCATAGAAGTAAACATGCAGAAAGTTATCAAAATAAAATGACATTTAATGGGTTTTTACCTTTCTTTCATCAGCGATGTAGGTAAGGTATATATGATACAACACCTAGAATATCTTTTTTGAAAAAAGGCCAACAACGGCTGTTAAACAATGCATTATTATCACATTTTTGTTGTCTCAAGTGTCCGACTGGCATAACAAATTCATGCAGTCAGCATGATGATTGACCCTGGACAAGCATCAATGAGACGAACATTCGTGTGATCTGTAATCTGATTGAAGTTGGCAGGCATATAACAGTATACAAAATTGTAGCACATGTAGGAATATTGTACGGAAGTGCTCTATCATTTCCGATGACTTGGATTTCCGAGAAGTCTCGGCAAGAGCCTCCTAGTGCAAAATCAAAAAGCAAACCGTCTTATAGTTTGGAAAAGGCGATAGGTTATTGTCACCTACGATGAAAAATGTAATAAAAGTAGAGATTATGTAGAAAAATAAGTTGTATTATAATTTTCTTTACTATAACAATAAATTTAATAAATACAAATTCTAGTATATTCTTCCAATCTCATATACAGGGTGAACCTTAAATAAATACAAATATTTTAACTAGCAGTACACTTAATTAATAGTTTTTTACATAAAATCAGAAATGAAAAGTCAAATTTTAAATAAATTTCGTTTTAAACACGTAGGAACAATTTTTTAAATCATTAGATGGTGAATCATATATTTTTTTCTGTTATTTGTATTGCAAATAAAAATCGGAGTTCTGATGTTATTTAGTTTTTTAATTTATGGTTATAACAGGGCTATTGACAAAGACCTCCATAATAAAAAATGGTCAACGCGTCAAGGAATATTACCTCAGGGGAGACGTGTAAATTTATTCCTATTTAGGTATTATTTGGGTCTCACCTATTGCAGCTACCACGAGCCGCCACTGGTTTGTACTTACTTAGAGTTCACTTTGTACACTCCGTTTGAAACATTAGCAAGTCATTAAGAATATGGTAGAGAAAACCGCGTTGTAAACTGATTAAAACGTAGTTGTCGAGCTTTGAAAGGAACTCTTTCATACGGCTCAAAGCTAATTTACGTGCACGAACAATACAGCGACATTGTGCTGCTGCCTTTATAACACCTAGTTTCGTGTGTAGCACACGCTGGTAACGACAACGGGATAATTCGATTGCAAACTACATTTCTGCTAAATTTTCCTTTTAATTACCAAACAATTTGCGGAGCGCCCCAGTATCAACGCTTTGATGGCTCGCAATGCACGTGTGTATAATAATAATTAATGAGGATCGATAAAACGGCTTTGTTCGGCAACTGTCTAGCGTACGGAGTTCAAGAAGTGAATTCCCTTCTCCTGGTACGTAAAGGGGAGAGTGATATTACCTACGACTAATTGGGACGCGAGTGTCAATCAGGAGTGGGATACTCTTGTAATTGGAATTAATTGCTTAGTCCTCTTAGGTGGATTTAGGAAAACTTATCTATGTGTCAGTTATTGTGGAATCAGACTTTAACATCCATGTATAAAATTTACCGGCTGCTTGTCTACATTCAGAAAAATCCTTTAGTTGATATTGGCACAATGTACAGAGAGTGTAAAATATTTCAGGAGGTAATAGTATGGACCAAAATAAGCAGAAAACAACTTTTGCTAACGTTCAATTTTATTAGTTTCTATTTTATTAGTTCACAATATATTACTACTGAAATGAAAACAAGCACGCATCAATATTAACTTATTATTAACTAATTATTTTACATTGCAATGATAATATAGATCAGAAGTGGGATAAAACTAATAGCTCACATTTTTCATACATTTTTAAAAGTTAAAATGATACACAATAGTCATTATGTGAAAATATCCTTCAGCTTTAATTATCTAGATCTACTTTACCTATAATGGGAATTTCTAATGGTAATCCAGAAAAGAAGAGGACAGGTAAAAAGCACCCAGTCTGCATAATTGATGATTGTTTCGGTTCGCTCGCCATTGAGATACGCGCGATAGACAGCAGGACAGCTGAAGCAACGAAAATATCTCATTAATCGATTCTGAAGCTTTTGTTCTATTTCCGTTCACTACGATAATTAAAAATAACAGTGTATCGTTCCTTATTGTTCGTAGGATATCTGGAGAAAAATGTTCGAAGGATTCCTTCAATTATTCATTATGTCCTGACATGGAAACAAATTGATTCTGCTTACAAAAAACGGTTGTTTAAAGATATCGAAGAAACAACGCCATCTAGTAGCACCGACAGATATTAATGTAACCTCGGCGACCGAGAATGGGAAAATTGCATGATATTTCAAAATACGGGCAGAAGAAAGATGTATTATTTTAATAATGATGTTTTTCCTAGACAATTTAGTGGACAAATAAGTCTAAAAACGGCATTTAAAAATTTAGTCTAGCCACGCCCCCCACAAAACAGTCGCCGCTACAGTGTAGACCTGTGACGTCAGACGCCGTTCGCACGTATATACCCAAATACAGCAGTGTGCTTTAGTTCATGTCTGTATACGATTTCCATTCTTTCAGACAAAGCAGTATACAGGGTGAGTCAGTCATAATGGCATTAATTTTAAGAGGAGATAGGGAATAATGAGTATAATGCCAATACGCGATTAAAAAAAATCTAAATGCATATTTACGACAAAAAAAATATTTTCAAATCATTATTTAAACCTCCTTTTCAGACTGTCACTGACCGCTCACAGCCTTGGTCGTTTACAGCTCATAGTTCAACTCGATGTCGACCTGATGCAATGTTGCCAAGTTGAAATATTTTTCTAGTACCTACTTACCTAGGTTTTAGACACACATAAATAAATAAATGGACTATTTTAGAATATCATTTTTTCTTGCTCAGTTCAACTTCAGCCAATAATAATTTAAAATGTTAATATCCAATGAAATAAAATAATAATAATTAAATAATTCTATTAAAAATTGCCAGTAACGCGATCCACTCAGGTTTTCCCGTAGAAAATACGGTCCAATCAAACGATACCCGTACGCTCCTGCCCATACGTTGACAACAAATCGTCTCTGAAAGCTAAACCGACAAGTAGCGTGTGGATTTTCATCTGAGCAAATGTAGCTGTTATGACTGAAATTAGCTTCGTTACATTGAAATCACAAAACTTCAACGTATCTAATAATAAACCAAGTAATAAATCATTTACGTACATTACATAGAAAACCTATACCCAATGGGTAAATTATTAAGAGAAGCTAAAAAGTGTTTCGTGTTTAAATACTAAGTAATAAAAAACCATCGTGTTGTCGACAGAAAACTGTCCAAGACCGAAATGGCACGCCTCTAATCTGATGCTCAAAAAAGTTATCGAGAGTTAATCTTGACCTACCGTATTATTAGGTCAATAACCTAGTTACCTAGTTTTTGTACTGTTATTTAATGACAAGGAGTAAAACTATTTTTTTTAATCTAGATACATGAATAAATTTTCCTTAAATATTGATTTATTTGTTAATAAAAACAAATGTAGATAATAAATAAATGTTTTCAAATGTTAGGTTATTACAGTTTAATAATTTTGATATTGCGTTTTCACTTCGTTTTACAAATAAATATGAATTTTTAATATTACTCGTAAGTACAATTAATTATTCAGTTTGTAGTTACGTACATCTTGCCTAGAAATTTATTGTTTTTTAAGTAGTATGGTACTAACCTGTTTAAAATGCCAATTCGAATAAAACTGCACTCATCAAAGCACTTAATTAATAAAATTAGGGTGAGCCGCAATTTGATTTTGATGCCAATAATTGCAAATTTCAAGACGACTAGGGAAATCAGCAGGTTCTAAAGCATCTAAAGCTTGAACTTTCTGAAAATGATGCGGGTTCAGTGAGTTTTCTCGTAATATTCTGCAGACCTTGCTTTGGGATATCTCCAATCGCCTTGAAATGGTTCTTGTAGAAATAGTAGGCTGCTCTCAATTAAATTTAAAACAGTCTCACCCGACGCAGTTTCACAGAACCCGGTATCGCGAAACCACTTAGGTACACAAAGTTTGCACATCTCGAATATTCCGTAACAGCGGCATTCGCATTTCGTAAACATTTTCCATATAACACTACTATTTCCGCATATCAGAAAATTTGTAAAATTATGCATTATGCATGTTAATTTACCATGAATACGCGAGACCGAAATAAATAATCTACTGTTTACTGCTTGTATTCTCTCCATCCCCCCTCCAAATGCGTGGCGTGATCTACAAATTTCGGGGAAAGAAATGCGTTAAATGCAGAAAGTGCTAAATGGGGGTAAATTTGAATAACACATGATGTGGCAACAATGTTTAATCCAACATTCAATTGTCGTATGGGTGCGTCATCAGAAAGTTCGTAGCGCACTAGGAGCGTCGTGTTACCGATTTTTATAGGGTGATTTGTTTATTTTTTTAAAGGTCGAGTAAACAATTTTTTTCGATTTTCTGCCTTTATTAGGCCTCCCGAATACGTGGTTAAAGTTAATGACATTATGACTGACTCGCCCTGTATACGTTTAGGGGAATTAATTTGCCATTTGTGATATTATTAGTTGTTATTGAGTCAAATAGACATTGGTATTGATAAAAGTTGCAAAATAGACTCGTAAAATGGGCACAGAAAGTGCATCTCACTTCCCAAGAAGTGTTGCATTATGCCATTTGGACGAATACAGCATATAGTGCCTAATAAAAAATATTTCACTGTGCCAAAAATTGAAAAGAAAATGTGGTGTAGGGCGATGAAGAACGACGAAAGGAAACATTGCAACATTGTTTGTTTGTGAAGACCATTTTAATGTACGTTTAATTGGTAATACCGGGTGTTCCCTCTAAGACTTTCAGTGCGAATATCTCCGAAACCATCATAGCCAGTGCGACGAAATTTGGTATACAGACACTAGATGGCGCGTAGAATCTGATGATAACATCAATTTTTATACAGGGTGTTCCATTTTCCAAGAAATCGATTTAATTTTAATTTTTTGGTTGTCAGCCCTGCTAAAACTTATGTTTAAATTGAAATATACTTAATTATGAACACATTCTGATAAACAAACATTCAAAAATTTCAAAATTTAACAAAAAAAAAACGCCTCCAAAAAGTACCCAAATTTCATTGTTTTGTCATGTAAAATGTGTATAGCCTTGAGCCAGACTTACACAGAATAAACTAACATCGGTGAACGTCAAAACTATTAATTGTCATTGAATTGTCAAAAATTAATGGCATGAAGTATTTTATTTTACATAAATAACGCTAAATAATGGATTTAATGCAATTTACGTATGCACAATGGTCTTATTGAGGCTTGTCGATAAAAATTTAGATTTAAGTTGAGGCTTTTGGAGCATTGTGGTCGCCGTGCCGGCGCAATCTACCGCTACAGCTAGAGTTACAGCGTGAAGATTGTGTAAAATATCTGTGAAAATTTTTAAATTATTCCATTATAATGTAATAAAACTTCAGTAAATTGTTTTTTATGTTACTACAGTGTACAATAATAATTAGGTACACTTATTTTTTATGACAAAATAATTTACAAAATTGTGTAAGTACTTAAAGAATATCCCTGTTTTCCAACTGCTGTAATAATTATTGATTATACTCGCGACAAGAATTCAGACGACTTACGTCATACGAACAAAAGAATAATTCACAATATTTTCATCAAAATATTTAAGAAACTGTAACTGATAGTAATAAAATTATATACTACACTAACATTTTGCATTATATATTGCACTAAATTGCAAAAAATAATTGTTTTTAACGCGACCAAATATCGAAAATTACGTTGACAATAAAAACAAATGTGTAACGTCAGCCGTGACGTAAGACGTCTGAATTCTTGACGCGAGTATAGTTATTTAGCAACACATAAATTCAAACAAAACCATTTCTAAAACTTTTAATTATAATGTGAACGTGTTTGTCGTTGAAAGTCAGATCTGAACCTACCCTAGCCCCACAAAAGAAAATATTACGAAAGCATAACCTAGAAATGATTGATTCTTGTATCCACATATTTCAGCACTTTACTTATGTACTTATGTTTAAGAAGAACTCTACATCTGTAAAATAGTAAACAATGAACTACAATTTCTGTATTTCATGATACAGAACTGAAATAAAGCAACTGGTTTTTGCTAGGAAGAATCACCTGCAAATGTACTATACCCAGTAGGTAGGTACCTATCAAATAGTCGTTTAAAGCTAGATAATAATTTGTAATTATTGTTTTTATCTTTCAGTTATGTGTGTGCTGTGCCACAAATTACATTACAACAGACACCAGAAAGAATAAGCGAAAAATATTACGGACATTTTCTTGGAAATAATTCTAAATATGGAATGATGGATAATATTATAAAGAAGTCTGTAACTCACATTCTTTGAAGAGTATTCTATAAGACATTAAATTCAGTTGTCTGTCGTGGGTTTTAAAATTTCTAAACGAATAAAATTAAGAAAAATAAACTAATTTCATAATTCTATGTACAGTATCAAAACATCTTGTTAGAATATCTTTAAAATGTTGAAAGCTAATTGTTACAACATATACACAACATAACGTAATAAGGTAGGTATTGAACGATGAAACGGCAAGATTTGTTTCTAATCGTACATGCATGTACATTCCTCAGATTGAACGTTGCTCTGTAAATGAAATTAGAATACAGAATAAGTGTTTAATATAAAATCAGATGTAATAATGTAAATTTATTTTATTGTTAATTAATCAAGAATTCATTTAAAGCTAGACAGTAATTTGTAATTATGGTTTTTATCTTTCAGGTATGTGTGTAGTGCCACAAATTACATTGAAACAAAACGATTCGTAAAATAGGACACCAAACAGAATGAACGAAAAATATTGCACAGATATTTTGTTAGAATTAATTTTATACATGGAATGGTGGATAATATTAAGAAGTCTCCTAACTCACATTGGAGAGTATTTTACAAAAGAACAAAATTTTCAAAAAGACCAAAGGAGTCATTTTTTATATTTTATTATAGCTATGATTCAGTTGTAACCAGCATAATTTTAATTAAAAAGTAATACGTACCTACATTGTGGCTTATTTTTTAAATAGTAACTAAATTGAATAACTTGATCCTTCATCTTTAAGTATTAATTAATTTTATATTATTTCTGAAACATTTCTGTTTAATAATTTGAGTAGAATAAAAAACAACAAATACAGACTTCAATTTATTAACAAAAAAATAAAATTACATTAAGTATCTACACTATTACATCTGATTTTATATTAAACACTTGTTCTGTATTCTAATTTCTTTTACAGAGCAACGTTCAATCTGAGGAATGTTCATGTATGTACGATTAGAAACAAATCTTGCCGTTTCATCGTTCAATACCTACCTTATTACGTTATGTTGTGTATATGTTGTAACAACAGTTAGCTTTCAACATTTTAAAGATATTCTAACAAGATGTTTTCATACTGTACATAGAATTATGAAATTAGTTTATTTTTCTTAATTTTATTCGTTTAGAAATTTTAAAACCCACGATAGACAACTGAATTTAATGTCTTATAGAATACTCTTCAAAGAATGTGAGTTACAGACTTCTTTATAATATTATCCATCATTCCATGTTTAGAATTATTTCCAAGAAAATGTCCGTAATATTTTTCGCTTATTCTTTCTGGTGTCTGCTTTAATGTAATTTGTGGCACATCACACACATAACTGAAAGATAAAAACAATAATTACAAATTATTATCTAGCTTTAAACGACTATTTGATAGGTACCTACCTACTGGGTATAGTACATTTGCAGGTGATTCTTCCTAGCAAAAACCAGTTGCTTTATTTCAGTTCTGTATCATGAAATACAGAAATTGTAGTTCATTGTTTACTATTTTACAGATGTAGAGTTCTTCTTAAACATAAGTACATAAGTAAAGTGCTGAAATATGTGGATTCAAGAATCAATCATTTCTAGGTTATGCTTTCGTAATATTTTCTTTTGTCGGGCTAGGGTAGGTTCAGATCTGACTTTCAACGACAAACACATTCACATTATAATTAAAAGTTTTAGAAATGGTTTTGTTTGAATTTATTTGTTGCTAAATAACTAATCAATGATTATTACAGCAGTTGGAAAACAGGGATATTCTTTAAGTACTTACACAATTTTGTAAATTATTTTGTTATAAAAAATAAGTGTACCTAATTATTATTGTACACTGTAGTAACATAAAAAACAATTTACTGAAGTTTTATTACATTATAATGGAATAATTTAAAAATTTTCACAGATATTTTACACAATCTTCACGCTGTAACTCTAACTGTAGCGGTAGACTGCACCGGCACGGCGACCACAATGCTCCAAAAGCCTCAACTCAAGTCTAAATTTTTATCGACAAGTTTCTATAACACCATTGTGCATACGTAAATTGCATTAAATCCATTATTTAGCGTTATTTACGTAAAATAAAATACTTCATGCCATTAATATTTGACACTTCAATGACAATTAATAGTTTTGACGTTCACCGATGTTAGTTTCTTCTGTGTAAGTCTGGCTCAAGGCTATACACATTTTACATGACAAAACAATGAAATTTGGGTACTTTTTGGAGGCGTTTTTTTATGTTAAATTTTGAAATTTTTGAATGTTTATTTATCAGAATGTGTTCATAATTAAGCATATTTCAATTTAAACATAAGTTTTAGCAGGGCTGACAACCAAAAAATCAAAATTAAATCGATTTCTTGGAAAATGGAACACCCTGTATAAAAATTGATGTTATCATCAGATTCTAAGCGCCATCTAGTGTCTGTATACCAAATTTCGTCGCACTGGCTATGATGGTTTCTGAGATAATCGCACTGAAAGTCTTAAAGGGAACACCCGGTATAAGTAGGTTTAAGTTTATCGAAAAAATTAAAATGTAAAGTTGTAAAGAATCAATTAAGCTTTTTTACTAAGCAACCAGGATGTATACAGAGCATTTAGAAAATCAATGGTTACGCAAACTTACATTTTTTCTCATTTATTGTATTCAGTGCTTCATTCCGATTCCAAATATGTTCTGTATTTGCTCCTACCATACAAGATGTAGAATGTTATTTGAGACATTTGTAACATTTTGCTATCTGACTTTACTAGATTAATTTATCTGTTTTATTCTGAAAACATAATAAACAAAAGTGATAAATAAGGATTTTTGAAAAATGGTTAAGGATGAAAGTCAGTAGTAAATAGCAATAAAAAATTTAAAATTTTATTTTTCAAATTAACACAAGTAGTTGAATGTGAAATCAGATGGTATAAAACTTTATATCTGGATATAACCAACAGCATTGTCGCCGTATCGATGTTGTAAACAAAAAAATAATAATAATTACATTTAACAATACCGTACGTTCACCACATCACCACTAATTATGGTAATGTTAAAAACGGAAAATAATAGACACTTGCTTGTTTTGACCGTATTTGCTGTAGTAATGAAAAGCATCAATGAAATTCATCAAGTATAAAATTAAATGAATTTTCTCGTGGCATTAATAATAATCATCCGTTATGCTTACACAAAACCCGCTTTCCTCATCGTGGAATTTGCACAGCGTTATCTACACAGTATTTACACTATCTACGTCCCAAAGTACCACACAAAAATACAAGAAACAAACTCCTGTTTACATCATCAACACCGTAACACTGCACTTGTCACCTATATCTATGAAAACATAAACCCCTCTGAACGTCGTGTGATGTCACACCAATAATATCGCACTTCCACGTGATTTTGTTTACATTCCTTGGAAATTTATTAATGTTAATATTAATAATGTAATACATTTCAAACCAATATATTTTTTAAAGTGGATATATATCGGAAATCCTTCATAATCAAGGTCAGGTGGATTTATACTGACATGACGAAAGCTTTTGATCGTCTCCACCATCAGATTCTTTTTGAAAAACTTGATCGCATAGGTGTTTCTGGTAAATTATGTCAACTCTTTAGGTCACATCTGCACGACAGATTACAATATGTCCAGTGCCAAGGATTTATGTCGCCATAGTTTAATGCATTGCCTGGGGTTCCTCAGGGTTCAATATTGGGTCCTTTGTTATTTAACATTTAGGTTAATGATATATCTTTCTGTCTAGATGTTAAGCACTTATTATACGCGGATGATATGAAACTCTACTGGTCAGTATCTACCGTTGCACATTATGAATTATTACAGAATAACATAGAACAAATTAGTGACTGGTGCAACTCGAATCATCTTAACTTAAACATCAAAAAATGCAATATTTTGTCATTTTCTCGTAAGCACAGTACATTAGTCTTTCCTTATAACATTAACCCAAAACAGTTAGAGATCTAGGAGTTACTTTTGATCCTGGACTCTGATTTAACCATCGTATTCACGCTACCGTTGCTCATGCCAACAGGAATATGGCATTTATTATACGCAATTCGCGAGAATTTCAGTCATTTGATGCATTACTTTCTCTTTACTTTCCTTTAATACGTTCAAAATTAGAATACTGTTTCTCAGTTTAGCATCCTATGTATGGCAATCATATGTACATGATTGAAAACGTTCAAAGAAAATTTCTAAAGCACGTAAAGGCTCATGGTTTTTATCCACTTATAGGTGATCCACATGGGCTATTATTATCAGAGTACAAAGTCGATAGTCTAGACACTCGTAGACTCTGTACTTCTTTGGCCATATTGTACAAGATTGGAAATAATTTGTTAGACTGTCCTGAAATCCTGAGCAGACCGGAATTTAATGTACCACGCGTAAATTCACGACATCGCAACACATTTAGACTTTCGATACCGAAAACAAATATTTTATTGTCATCTCCACTGTATCAAATGTGCAAGATTTATATGTCTTTGTAGGATTCGATTGACCTGTTTGATACCTCGGCTTCTAAAATTAAGACTATTATATTGCGACGTCAGTACATGCTTGTTGCTGTGTTTCCTTTAGCATAATTTGAGCTTTTTGTTTTTTCTATTTGTTAATTGCTTTTTAATCTGTTTTTGTTCTTCTGTTTGTATTACTTATATGTTTATATGTTTTTTTTGTTATATAAATATTTGTTTTTTTAACTTTATGTAACCAGCCTGCCCTGTAATTGATTTTCACTAGTAGTTGTATACTAAATAAATAAATAAAATTCATGCAAGTTCCCCATTATAGTCTGTTACACTCAACACATAACTAAATTTTTCAAATCTATTAATGAAATGCGGCTGTTTTATAACTATCAAGGCCTATTTAAATTAATATTAAAGTTAGTATCCCCGCTAACATAAAAACTGCATTAAAAAGGCACTAATTAAATGCCGTTAATTTAAATGGAATTCGCGGGGAATTATGGTAATGCTAATTGGCCTTTTTTGCTGGTTTCGCCGCAGATTTAGGGGCGAGGAAGAGCGGTGAGCACAAAGAACGATTTTTGAGCAGCAGCAAGCGCGATACACGTGAAATAACAGTATTATGGTAATGAGATGCTCCCAAAGCAAATTTCTGCTTTAATCATTCCCTGTTTTATCTTCTCTTTGCCGCGGCGAGGCTATTTCTTTCACGGCGATAAGTTCTGAGCGCGGGAAAGGCGATAGACAGTTGGCAGAGTGTCTGGAATGAAGGACATGCTGCGATGTTGTTGGAAAATATTTAGTTGTGATGATTCTTGAGTAATTTCGCTTTATATCGAGAGGGTTTCAATGGAGCAAAAGCTAGTGTGAAATTCGTGATGTCAATTTATTGTACATGTGGCGGAATAAAAGTGCAACTGAAAAAAGTGAATTTTGAGTTAATAACGTTATTGAATCGAGGAAGCAGCCTAGTTTGTATGAAGAATGTAGATAAATCTAATTGGCTCCTGTATCATAAAAAATTGAGTTATTTGGTGGACGAAGTGTGCCTTTTCGCCCGGGAAAGACAGATAGTCAGTGATGCAGCGTATGGATAGACAAGATAGACTTTGGCTACCCAATATACAAGGTGTTTCTTAAGTCGAGGTCAAAAATTCAGGGGCTGACATCTGAAGCAATCTGGAAATGCAGGAATAGATCAGATTGCATCTTTTTGCGAAATAGATTAAACAAATTATTTCTAAATTTTTTACGTAATAGTTATCATCACTTTCTTCCATATACATTACTTTTCTGGTATGTTTCTAATTACATCCTTTTCGATGTCTTTCTCTTTCAACTTGCGGCTCTTTTCTTTTGATTTTCTCCTCACTTTCGATTCCTTATGTTTTGACAAATTTTACGGTTACTATTATGTAAATTGAATACTGATGGGGTGTGTTCCTCATTGATAAAACTTATGACCTCGTATCTTACTGGTAGAATGCAATTTGTTCAAATTTCAGAAGTCAAGTCCACTGAAATTTCCCAGACCTCAGGAGTTCCTCAGGGTTCTGTTCTTGGACCTCTAATGTTTACACATTTCATTAACGACGTGGTTTATGTGCGTTATTTGTTGTACGCTGATGACCTGAAGATATTTTGTTCGGTAGAAAATGAACTTGATGCTCTTAATTTGCAGCAAAATTTGGATTTAGTAAAATCTTGGTGCACTGTTAATAGACTAACTCTGAACGCCTCGAAGTGTAATTTGATGACTTTTAGTCGGCAGATGAATAAAATTTTGTATGACTATGTACTTGATGGGTTTGTTCTTCAGCGGTGGGAGTATATTTTTATCCCAAGCTCTCCTTTGCTAAACATACTGAAAACG
Organism: Monochamus alternatus; assembly: GCA_037114965.1. Taxonomy (NCBI): domain Eukaryota; kingdom Metazoa; phylum Arthropoda; class Insecta; order Coleoptera; family Cerambycidae; genus Monochamus; species Monochamus alternatus. Next base: position 1,610,816 of record CM073426.1, on the reverse strand, counting down.
TGGGTTTTATTGTTCGTAATATGATAAATTTCCAAAATTCTGATACACTGATCTTATTATTTAATACATTCGTTAGATCCAAGCTTGAGTATGTATCCTTAGTTTGGACACCGATCTATGCAAATAGTATAATGTCAATTGAAAAAGTACAACGTCGATTTTTTAAATCAACTGCATTTGTGCTAGATGGCCATTACCCGCCGAGAGGTGTTCCACAAGTGACATTTTATGAAATATTTAATATGGGCAGTCTACTGAACAGGCGCAAAATGGCATCTGTGGTATTTTTGTATAAAATTTTGAGCAATATAATAAAATGCGAAGATTTATTAGGAATGATAAGATTCCATATAAAGCAAGTACTCGGTAACAATACCTTTTACATATGACAAATTATCGCACTAATCTATATAGAACCTCCCTAGTTTTTCAAATGGTTAGTAGTTACACCGAAATTGAGTCACGGTTGGATATTCTCTGTACGACTGTTAACCAGATAAAGAGTTTGTATAATGCTCCTGCTTGATTTTGATTATTATATATAGCTCTTGTTATAACATATTTAGTATTTTGACATTTATTACTGTAACATATTATTGACTTGGTTAGGTTTTAATATACGTTTCTTTCTTATATGTGTAATTTACCTACTTGTTTTGTCTGTTGTTTTTATTGTTTTAACATATTCATTATTTTAACATATTATTTTGATACGTTGGTTATTTGTTTTGTTATTTTGTTTGTTTAAGTACAGGCATGTTTGTACTGGGCAATTTGCTCGTTGGATATTGTACTGATAAATAAATAAATAAATAAATAAATAAATTTCCTATACTCTACTACTAATAATAGTATAGTCTTGAATAAAACAGTAAATAAATCATTTTTATTTGCACAACTCACCGTATATTTCTTTAATTTAACTAATAATACTAATAATACGTCCCATGAATACAAGTAAATTATTTCCACAACAAAAGTTCTCGACAATCGCATAGTGAATACGGTTTAATGATTTCATTACTATGTTGAATCGAATCCACTTTTCCATAATCAAGAAAATAAAACCGAGTTCCCAGCAATATTAAGAATTCAATTTAAATTGTCTCAGAACACAATGTAGTTATAGAATTTCAACAGTATTATTGCTGAAATACATTTCCTGGAAAAATTCCAGGTCCAATTACTTTGTTATTATCAGGATATCATTATTTTGCCAAAAATGGCTCTGAAGCTATATTATTGAAACGTGTATACAAATCATTAAATCTGATAATGTATTACTACAGGGTGTTTGGTTAAAGGCATCGCAATATTGCTACAGCTGATAAAACATTGAAGAATAAAAAGGGTTTACTTATTGAAAATATGTACAAGAGTCAACTTTCATTTTTGAGATTAAGGGTGTCGAAGATAATTTTATAAAATTAAATTTAGTGCTTCCGAAAAATTTTACAGACTATTTAATATTTCGAGAAAATATTTTTTTTCACGTTCCGAAATTAACAAATTTTGATATTGACTAGAATTTCGAAATGACACTCTTTTAGGCACTAGTGCTTAAAAGTAAAAATTAAACATTAAAAACAATGAAAATATATATTTATTATAAAATTTAGTTTCTCTTCTCTAACAGCAATGCAAGTACTAATAGTCGGAATTAATAAATTGCCAGTAGTGGCAATACTACTAGCTTCTACTTCTGCGTGAGCTTCTTTTAATTTCTTATTTGGTGTATCTTTTTTTTACGTTCAATGGAATTTTCGGTATAACCCTTGGCAACTGAACTTGATCACCAACCTACATGTCGCTTTAAAAGTGTCATGTCCGCTCCAGAATCTGCCAACATTGTTGCAGAGCTGCGCTGGAAGCAATGGCTAGTGTATTCATTGGTGTTGGAGAGTCCAAAGAATTCTGCTATCTTTTTTGGCATACCTCCAATTATATTGATTTCAACTGGCAGGGTACAGCATTTATTACTTCGATATGTCAAGAAAAATCACTAATGTATCGTAATGTAGGACGTACTTAAAAAATATATCTAAAAAATTGATACCGTCTATTGATCCCTCAGTAATCGTAGACATTCTTGGAATATGAATTTTTGTGTTCGGAATGTTGTCACTAATAAATGACAATCTTTTATAGCATCTACTGTCAAATATGTTATTTCTTTCCTCCTAAACGCTCCATCGATTAAAACAACTTTGACTAACAGCAGTTCTTTATCCTCGGTTTGTTTCATAATATTTTTGATTTCTTTGTAATGTAATAAGGTTGTAATGTAATAAAATTAGGTTGTGCAATAAACACGAGGCAGACCTTCTGCAACAGTGCTTGTGGAATCGGAACAGACATGTTAACATTAAAACGCCATGGAGGATGGAAATCTTCAACTGCACTGAGGAGTCAATTTCTAAAAAAAACTGAAATAGCGGTGCAAAAATAGTTTTAAGTGAAGAACTTGAGATCTCCGCATGCAAAAACGAAAACTCAAATTGCAAAAATGGAAATGAAGTTTGTCCAAGTATACAAAGTTTTTGAAATTTGAGACTACTCTTCCTATATGCCCTTATCCTGTACCCATTGAATAAAAAATCATCCTTAAATTTTAGATTTCAAATTTAAAAATAAATTTAGATTGTTTATCGGTACAAAACCTTGTTCTACAAAGGACCGTTAGGACTTAAGGCTGGAAACTGTTTGTTATCGACAGTTGTACCAAATACTCACTCTCAATGATCAAGTTTTACAATGAATTATATCACTCTGTTTGAAGAAGGAACAATATTCTGTGTACTACTTTTATACCCGACTAAATTCTCTTGTGTCTACGTTCTACTCCCAAATAGTCCATTACGAGACCCTCACATCGAATCCTTCAAAATCAAAGCCGACTTTATGCATTATCACCCATTATTAATGTTCAAAGTCCGGAGCGGATCGCAGTTGTCAATTCCAGATTGCGCCTCCGAAAGCGTATATAATCGTTAGCTGACTACAAGCAATTAATACAGATCAAAAGGTTTTTAATCAACATAATGTAAGCTATATTGGCGCTATGGATGATTGCTGACAGCTCTCATTTGTCTGGCAGTGCCGATTTTTTCAGAATAACGTCATAACAGTGGCGGCTCGTAATTTTTTAAAGTGATAAGGCAGGCAGACTGAAATATTTTTGTACTGCTTGTTAGAGGTATATTTTTAATAAGCGAAACTAATTTGCCGACGAGTCGACTAACCGACTAGTGAACATTGCTAATAGTGAAAAAGAGGGCTGTCATAAGTTTTAGGTCAGGCCTAATACGATTTTTTGCAGTAGTGAATGACTTAATTTTTACAGGGAAACTCAAAGTATGTGTACGTGTGTATTAAATTAAACTACTGAATAGTGTGCTAGACAATTCGAGTTTTAGTGACCTGTGTTGTGTGGATTATTAAGTGAGCTATCACTGAGTATCTTGGTGTGCTTATTATTTGGTTATTGGCTAATTTAGTATTTGGTTAATGCTTTATTATAAGATTATGAATGATAGTGTGAGAGAAAGGAGAAAGGAGAAATCACGAACACACCATACGATTTGATAGGTTCTATTAGACTGTCACGTCGCGCTATTGTAGAGGCGTTTCTTACACATTTAACTTACTGTTCTCTATCCCTCTCTTGCCTATATGTTAAATAATTAAGGTATGTCTCCACAGCAAATATATTTACTTGCAGTAAATGGCAACACTTGCCTTAAAATTGTTTTAAATTAACAAAACTGAATCTCTTATTTGCAAGTTTTTTTTTTAAATATACCTAAAGTATTTTTTTTTACAGTTCCACATGCTGGTTCAAAAATGTGTCTACACATACTTATTTTGGATTCTGCGCTCAGAGTGATGAGAGAAGAGCTGATCTACTCAACTTATAAATATTTTACAAAATATAAGAGGCCATTACAAATACATCTAATAGAATTCTTTGGATGTACCAAAATATGTATAAAGTTTGTCTCTTCCTTCTTGAAGAATGGGGAATAATAGATTAAACCGAGAAGAGATCACCCACCTTTTACAAAATATTTACTTTATTTCAATAATGAAAATATGTAAAAAAGAAACAGAACAAGCTTTGGTAAAGTCTAAAACCAGAAACATTTACCTTCAAAACGAGAATATTAAAAAAAACAGAATCTCTAAATTGAGACCTGGGTGAGAGAGGCCACCAAGAATAGATAATATATGTCACTGATACCACATATTCGACTAATATAACTGACTAATAGTAGAATGACTAATATACTTATCTTCTTCGGATGAACCATTGAATCCAAGTCCGAAAAAGATGAATCCCATCTGGATATTTTTATGTTTTTTAATGACTTAGTGTCTTTCTGTTCTTCAGTATTGTGCTTTTGGTTGTTTTCGTATTTTAACTTTATTCCACTGGTGAAGTTAGGACTACCTACTCCTCATTGGCTTTGGCTTTTCGTACATTTTGAGTTACTTGAGATACAACTAACATGAACTTTTCCTGACGTGACTTTCTGGTCATGTATTTCAGAATTCTGTGGAGTTACCCCTTCTCTGCGTTTTCAAGTGGACTTGGATGGTGGTGTACCTGTTTTTTGGATATTTCCGGTCCAAGAAACCATTGGACCATCTATCATTTAATTCGCTGGTCCGTTTCTCCTAAAGGGGTAGGAAAGATGAACCAGATAACATTTACAAGCAACTTATAGATTATGTACGTAACAGAACAATATGTTTTTTTACTGTATTAGAAAGGTATTTTAAGCTAATATAAATCAAATATCCTACAATACCTATCAATGAAGTCATATGTATGTTCTCTGATACCAAACGTCTAGGTATGCTAATGAACAATTCCACAGACAAAGCTCTATTCAATAATTATCTATAGAAATTAATCTAATTTACTAACCTGCTTTAATGAAACACTCTATAAATATCTAACTTCACTTTTTTGGCAGTGGGAACACGACAATTCAACCACAATAGATGAGATCTGACCTATTTCTGCATTTTTAGGATTGCTTCTTCAGGTGACCTCCTTTAAATTGAATCAAATGTCTAGCTATAAAAATTATTATAAAAATTAAAATTATTTGAAGTTAAATATCGACAATGACAAAAAGTGACAGCTTGTCATTGAATTAAATATGACAATACCTACTTGAATAATGTTCACCTTTTATGTAAAAGTTTTTGTAATGTAATGTATAATTCCACATTAGCCTACCTAGACGTTTGGTATCAGAGAACATACATATGACTTCATTGATAGGAATTGTATGATATTTGATTTATATTAGCTTAAAATACCTTTCTAATATAGTAAAAAATGTTACAAAAGCTAATAATAAGGAATATATGGGTAGATATTGTGGGTGTAATTCAACGCAGGTTGGGGCTTTTGTCCACTGAGTAGTTAGTTTCACACAATATTATTAATACCTAAAAATATATAAGAACAATATGTATTCAAAATACATTTTAATTCAAAAGTTTCAGTTAAATCTAACCGAAAACAGCTTTAACTTGCGAAAAAAATATTCTTTGAGAAATTAGACTTCTCTTCTACAGGTTCATCTCTCCTTACTTTACCCTATCATAAGATACCGAACAAAAAATAACTACAACAAAATAAACAAATACACGCCTTATGGTTTATATAAATTGTTATTTTAGCATCAAATGCAACGCTTGCAATAATATTTCGATATGTTATTTCAGACAATGGAAATGCATCATTTGTTTTGTGTAAATGAAATAGTGACAGTGGATTTAGAGAATAAAATAAACAACGTGCAAATGTATTAAAACAATGCAGCTTTTCTATAATCCTTGGCAAAAAGTTCATATTTCAAATTGAAAATTGAAATGATGAAAATGTAAATGATCGGCTTATGTTCAGATTTGCGATATAATGGACTCGATTAACTAATGAATATTGTACAAGGCGAATCAACTCTATGATTATCGTTGAATTATAATAGTGGTAAAAAGTTGCAAAAAAGGTTTGAGTGAGAGGGGCAAGCAATGGGCATTTTTGCACCAAATTGATAGGGAAATTATGGGTAGCATGGTTTTGTAATTTTTGTTGGGACGATTTGGTGTCTGGAATTAAGCAAGAACACCTTAAATATTCCCAAAGTGGATATTAAAGGTAACAACAATCAAGCCATATCACTTACATATTACTTAGAAGTAACAGTAACTTTCAAATATTAGGAAGTTTTAATGTGGCGGCACTTGATTATATAATTGTAGCAGTTGTCGCTACGTTATTGCCTCATGCATAAGTGATTTCCACATTTTACATGGGATCAAAATTACTTAAAAGTTGCTACTACCTTCTAAATCTATGGAATAACCTTTACCCAATAGTAACATGTCGCTAGATAAAATACATTAGTTTGTTACTAGCCTCATTCTGTGTCTGTGTATAAGTCGGGTAGCACCAAGAAGTCTCGCAGAAAGAAGATTTTTCGACATTCGACTACGTTTTATAGAAAACTAAAATAATAATAGAAAGTGCTACAACTGATAATTTTAAAAAGCACCTAAGCGAAGACCACGTGTCTTCGGGAGTACTTGTTGGATTGCGGCGTTGGTTTCAAGTAAAAAAATGATAACATTGTTTGAGGCATACATACTAATTTTGACGCCACTAGTAGAGGGCGTCACTTATGGCACGTCACATTACTTTTAAATGTCAGAACTTTTTTGCAGCTTAGTGTATCCATCTGACTATAGAAACAATCAATTCTCCTACCTGTTGTTTCTGAAAAAGGTATACCTTGTTGTAGTCGTTAGGAGTAACAGTTTTCGAAATAATCCTATTTAAAATGAACCTCACCCTGTTTATTTACCGGCATATGTCAAGGTCGCAGTCGCTTCCGCTTTCCAATTGCCAGTATCAATCTCGCAGTGAAACATTGTGCGTGTCGGATTTTTGTAGGGACGATACCGCGTTATTAGCAAATGTTAGTTTCTTGTTGAGTTTCTTGTTGGTTTGTCTGTTTCGGTGCTTGAATATGTTCCGTCGGTCTCCCACTCGTTCTACAATGAAAAAATGGATTCAAGATTATCCAAATTTAGAATTTGACGGGACAGAATTAAAGTGCAAAATTTGTGAAAGAGGTATATCGTGGAATTATAACACGTATTGTGGAACATATGCGCTCGGAACAACACAAAGTTCGTGTGAGTAATAGTACGACAAACCGTGAACGTCAAAAACAATTTAACAACGACTTGGTAAAAGTGATGGTGGGGTGTAATATTCCTTTAAATAAATAAAATAATGCAGCGTTTAGACAATTTTTGCAAAACTGTGTTAACTGGAAGTACAATAATGTTACTGTACCCGCAGAACCCACGTTGAGAATCAACTATATGCCGGCAATGTACGAGGAAGTGAAAGAAAAAATTATTTCTGAGTTAAAGGATAAACATATATGCATTGGTGTTGATGTGCCATCAGTGAAAAATTATACATATTTTAAATATGCCCCAGTGACCTCTGTGGACGTTGAACGTGCGTTTTCGAAACTGAAATGGATTTTAAGCGATAAACGTCACAACTTAACAACTAAACATTCACAACAGTTGCTGGTTATTCAGTTTTATTTCAGCACTAAACTAAACACTAATATAGTGTTTTGAAAACTACACAACTTAATATGGACTATATTTGACAACATACATATCACCAGTACAAGGTAAGATGCTGATGTTAACTGTACTTGACTTCCATAAACGTTAACGTTAGCGTCCTAAGTGCGCCCCTGATAATGACATCATGTACGAACGATATACGGTCTCATTATTAATTATTAATTATGGTTTTAATTAGTAAAATAGTTTGACATACCTGGTGTTACAATAACATTTTGGGATCGTCTTCCCAAGATAGCGATTTAGGTTGTAGAACCGTGTTTAGTCATAGACGTTGCACGTAGAATCAAAAAAGAGGACTAGGAATTTATTTTTGTCGTATTCTTATTCAGCTTCAATTGAAACCCCTCTGTCTAAATTATATTAGCGATTTTTTTAGGAAATTATTTTTAACGGATTCTTATTCAGCTTTATTAGAAACCTCTCTATATCAAATTTTGACAACCTACCTTCAACACTTCTTTACTTTTCAATAAATATCTCAAACAAGGTATTTATTGAAAAGTAAAGAATCGTTAACTGTATATTGCCAAAATTTGGCAGTTTCTAACGAAGCTGAATAAGAATCAATAAAAAATAATTATCTAAAGAAATCTCAAATGTTATTTCTCGAAAAATTGGTCCCTTCTTTCAATACTATGTGCGACGCCTATGACTAAATTAACATACTTTTACTACCTAAATCGCTAGTGGAATGTAAATAAATACAGAAAAATTTTACAGTGAAAGTCAATATATTGAGAAAAAAGTCAAAATATTGAGAATAACCTCATTATATTGAGAAAAAAGTCAAGATACTGAGAATAATCTCAATAAAAGTAAAAAGTATGTTTGACACCAGAGTGCATTCGTAAGTGAGCAACCAATTAAGTATAAGTTATTTGGGGTCCTATAATCTAATAAAAATAAATAATATTGAGAAATTATTTTGGACAAAAGCAGGGAAATGGACTTTCACTATAAAAAATACATGAATGAATTTATTTTCCTTATGTCAGTATTTCTTAAATTCAACCCATCCAATATTTGTGATTTTTTTCAGTGCTTTATAGTTTCTATCTAAATCCGCCCTGCTGGGTATAGAAGTTACGCCACTGCTAAAGACATTAAAGAATGATTAACTACACCTTTTAATACACTTCTTAAGCTGCGAATGTTTCAGCTTGATATTTTGCATGAAGGCCCGTCAAGCTGTTCCTTATTAATTATCTTTATCTGTTGCTTGCCCCTAAATTATCCCGACAGGCGTCTTTAACATCATTACTTGCCAAAAAAACTGATACGAACACAAGTCTTGAAAGGCCCCACGGTACGGCACGTCATAAATAACGATCCGGTATTGACAGGTAGCGCGACTATCAATCAACATTGTCACTTTCACGTACTCCACCTCCCAGAGCGGAAAAGGGTAAACATTTTGGAATCCTTAAATTTATCGCCAGGACGTCTTTTGCATAGCGCGGGTGACGAGGGACTTTTCTATTTCTGCCTCGTAGGTTGAAAATAAATTGTTGTCGATTTTGTCTTTAGGCGTTTGTGGAGCAGTGGCGTTCGGCATTGGTTCATGAATTGTTTGAGAACATAAACAATAGATTCAAACTGATTTGTATACGTGACGTGTACTGTAAAAATATACATTTAGCCATTTCAAATATGTTCTTGATATACAGGTTGTTCTGAAAGTCCGTCAGGAAACTCCGGGAGAGAGTATGTCATGAAAATTTTTTAAGAATTGCCAATTGTTTGCAAGTTACAGCTTGTCAAAGTTCAATTTAAAATTTATTTTTTTTAAATAACTTGTTTTTGAATATTCGTTTTTTAGTTATTAGAAATAATGTACCAAAAAACACGATTTTCGGGCGGCGAAACGTAATCCTGTCACTTCAACTCGTCATAACTTTTTTATTTATAGGCTTTAAAATGTGCAATTTTAACTGGTAATACATTAAACTGTCCTCTTTGGAACTGTGTAAGTATCTCTTCTAAGAATTCCTTATTTTTTTTATCTTGCGTAAAACAGAAGTTGATGGTATCTTCGTAAATACAGCATTTTTTTAAATACAAAAACAGTCATAGAACATATAAAAACCTTAACAAACAAATGTAACAGTTTTGTGAATTAATGCACCTGTAAACAGTGTATGGGTAAATTATTTCTTACGCGTTCCGTTCACGCGGGGGAAAGTGCGGCGTAGCGGGGTTCGTGCTGTGACCAGTGTCGGGAGCTTTTTTATTTCAGCTTTGTTAAGATCTTAGAAAACATTTATTTGATACATACTTCTGTATAGCATAAATATTGTAATTATTATTTTCTTAGCTTTCTTGACAATAATAATAATATTATTCTTGTGGAACTTTGCCTATTTGTGATTTTATTAACTATAACATATACAGTTTCATTTTATTATTTATTTATATCTCATATACATTGTCAAAGTTGATCATAATATAAGATTCTTTCCCATTAACTTCACTATGAACGGGACGGGAATGGTATATTTTACATGCATATGCCTAAGTTGTCGTCATCATCATCTGGTACTTCCTCGCCACCATCATTACTGCTATCGTCATCTTCGGCGTTCAAATTTATCACTACTACTACTGCTCTACAGCAGTATCCACTAAATGTTCTATTTCTCTGTTCTACTTTTTTGGCACGTTCAACCCAGTTAGGCCAAACAGAATTTGATATATTTTCCATGACCGATTGGCAGAGGTTCAAAATAACTTTTATTTTAAATGTAGAATTTCGTATAGAAACGCATTTTTTAACGCATGCTCATATTAGTTCAATAGCACAATGAGCCACGGGAAGCCATACGATTTTCACCATGTCTTGTGGCAAATTCTTTGTAATCCACTGAAAAATAACAATAACAATTTATATTTTATAGATAAATATGTATGAAATAAGTAAATATTATCTAACATATTATCAAAGCTGAACTAATAAAGTACCCGACACTGGTCACGGAGCGATAGACGGGCGAGTGCAACCCCGCAACACCCAACTGTACCCCTCTTGAACGTAACGCGTAAGAAATAATTGAGAACTGTATTTACTCATACACTGTTTACAAGTGCATTAATTCACACAACTATTATATTTCTTTAATAAGGTTTTTATATATTTTTGTATTTTTGTATAAAGACGCTGTACTTACGAAGATACCATCAACTTCTGTTTTACGCAAGATAAAAAAAATAAGGAGTTCTAAGAAGAGAGACTTAAACAGTTCGAAACAGCACAGTTTAATGTACTACCAGTTAAAATTGCACATTTTAAAGCTTAAAAATAAAAAAGTTATGACGAGTTGAAGTGATAGGATTACGTTTCGCCGCCCGAAAATCGTGTTTTTTGGTACATTATTTCTAATAACTAAAAAACAAATATTCAAAAACAAATTCCGATTCGATTGTGCATAACAATAATAGTGAGGCTATCTATGGTCCAAATTTCAATTTTTTTCGCTCCTACGTTTTGGCAATATCGGCTTTCAAACCCAGGGGTCTGGACTTTTTACTCCGATTAAGTAGATCAAGTTCCATGTTTAAACCAGTCAAGGCAACAACATGACCTTCGATTTGCTTAAAATAAGCAACTAAAGGTGAAGTTCTTGTAAAATCAAACCAGAGGCAATTCCGCAATTAAGTTTCCAGATTATCCGGTCTAGGAAACGACAGACGTCCCGCGAATCCACGTCGACAATTTTAATTTCCGGTCTTGGATCAGAGTTTTCACTTAATGTTAGCGCGCCACCTATGCGGATATTAACTGATTTACGCCGTTATTGGATTTGTGATAAATGAAGATCTGGTCAATTTAGCCTTGTTGAAGTGTTTAGACAATCTGGCGAGATTATACCGGATGTATGGCAATATTGCTAGGGCTAATAGAGCATAAAAAAATAAGTGAGGTGTGCTTCATAAACGTATGTCCTAGAACCATTCATTTTTGAGATACAGGGCGTGCAAGATAGCTTTAAAAAATACAAAGTAGGTGATATTATTCTATAATTTTTTTAAGTGTGCTTTTAGTGAATTTGTTAAAAATGTACTGTTTTCGAAAATAAAAATGCAATACACTGTGCTATAGTCAATCAAGCGATTCCTGTAATAACATTTATTTATCAAGTTGGTATGTGAAACTTTTCCATTTATATTATAACTAGAGAATAAACAACATACCGGAGTTTCCCTTAATTTAAAGTATGACATATCAATGGACGAGTTCGGGGTTTGACATATACAGAAATTTCTTTGTTGACTTTACCACAGTTTTTTGCATTTTTCTCGAAAATAGCACGTTTTTAATAAATTTACCAAGAGCATCTTATATGTGCAAAATTAAATTTCATATAACCAGAGTGAAGGAACAGCCTTTACAATCTTTAATAATGATTCCTGATCCAGAAGGTTATACAGGGTGTTAAAAAAAGACTGTAAAATATTTCAGGAGGTAACAGTATGAACCAAAATAAGCAGAAACGTCTTAATAATCATGGGTCCGCAAGTAACGGTTGCGGAGATATGGATCACTATTCGTTTTTCAAACGTTTTATTTTATTAGGAATAAACCGACAAAAGAAGCTTTTAACAAACAAAAAACAAAGTTGCAGAAGATGTTCAAAGTGCCCTCCGTCCATTTCCAAGCAGGCACGACATCTTCGTCTCAACGATATTCGAACTCTTTCGAAAACACCCGTCTTGGTTTGGATTTCTTGACACTTTTAATTAATCCGTAGCTGCAGCTCTTCCAGGCTATTTACAGGAGTACCATACACTAATGTCTTCAAATATCCCTAAACAAAGCAATTTAGAGGGGTCAGGTCAGGCGATCTTGGAGGCCATAAAACAGGTCCGGCTTTTCCTACCCATCTATGTGGAAAAGTTTGGTGTAAATGCTCTCAAACGGCCATGCTCTAATAGAATATGAACATTAGGCACGTTTTTCATTAAACATTTGGATGGGTATTGTAGGTGACAGGTTTCTAGGTCCTATTGTTTAACAAAACGATTAACAGGCACTGCTTACCTCAACTTTCTGCAGAACACACTGTATGAGTTTTTGGAAGACATTCCTTTGAATCAAAGACAACAAATGTGGTTCCAGCATGATGGTGCTCCAGCTCATTTTTTCATGGCCGTTAGAGAGCATTTGCACCAAACTTTTCCACATAGATGGGTAGGAAGAGCCGGACCTGTTTTATGGCCTCCAAGATCGCCTGATCTGAACCCTCTAGATTTCTTTGTTTGGGGATATTTGAAGACATTAGTGTATGGTACTCCTGTAAATAGCCTGGAAGAGCTAATAAAATAAAATGTTTGAAAAATGAATAGTGGTCCATATCTCCGCAACCGTTACTTTGCGGACCCATGTTTATTAAGACTTTTCTGCTTATTTTGGTTCATACTATTACCTCCTAAAATATTTTTCAATCTTTTTTTAACACCCTGTAGTCTGATATGATAAAATTTTCATCACTGCGATTGGTACATTCAATTGTTTGTATATTATTTGATAGCCTAGTTAAAATGTTCTAACTTGTTTCAATTTTTTCATCGATGTTGGTACCTATGTATCCTTCTCCAACTGTAGAACTCTTCCATCCCCCGTGTCACTTCAATTGTATAACATCACCCCCACCATTGACCAATAAAGTAGCCGATGTTGGCCGAAAACAATGCTCTGTGCAAAAATTACACTCTGGTAGGTTAAGATAATTAGCAATATCGTTTGATATTTTATCAATAACATTAATTCCTAACACTTGATTAAAACACTTGCCTTTATTATATTTTAAGAATAATCATGCTGATGTATTTTCGTTTCTAGGTCTCAAGGCTACATGCTTCCTATAGAATGACAAAAACTTGATGGAATTATCTTGAATGTTATTTGACAGTAAAAGTTCGACTTCTTCTTGTTTTTGACTCAGGAATAGTAACTATCAAAATGGATTTTTTGTCCTCAACATATTTAACATTCATTTTTACTAATCGTCACGTCTGCAGGCACCCGAAATTCCAGTAATTAGAACTACCTACAATTAGATATTTCTATTAAGTTAATAATTAATATGTATAGAATTTACCTTTTTTGATAAGTATGTTAAATCATCGGCTTCGTGCAAAAATCTGTATATTTCCGCTTGCGAAGAAAATAATAATGGTGATTTTAGTGTATTTGTTTTATCACAAAATAGGCGAGGAGTACGTTATCTGAATATTTATAAATTTTCTTCGACTTGATAAAATTGATGTTAATAGAATCGAAAGATTACAAAAATCATGTTTAAGGCTCATCTATGGAATCAGGAAATTTAAACCTATCTCACATAAACTAATTGATGCTAAATGGTTAAATATGCACAATAGGAGGAAGCTTCTGCTGTATTATTCCACCGATTAATAATGTATAAATGTCCTCAATATTTAATAAATAAAATAATCTATCGCACAGACGTCCATACAATTAATTTACGTTTTAATAGATTCTCTATTTTTTACGGATGTTTTTCATATAACATTTATAAATTATACAATGCTATTCCTGGCGAAATGAAGTTATTAAAGCCTGTAGCTTTTAATACAAATTTAAAAAATATATTTTTGATCATGCTCATTAGAAATTTGTTGGTTTATTATGTTATATTATGTAGGTGTAGGATTATATATTTGTTTTTTTCACTCACAGTATACCACACAGTGCGGCATAATATATCGTTTAGATGTTGTATTGTTATATTGGGACTGGACTTTGAACGTTTTTAAATTAACCAGCTCCATTTTGTAGTGTATGTTATCAATGTTATAATATACATTGTATTATATGGTACTTATATTGTAAATAAATCTGTTATTATTATTATTATTATTATTATTATTATTACTTACAAAATGTCACAAATAGGTAATATTGCTTCCCGTATGACTTCTTTGATTTTTCTGGTAACAAAGTTACAGTTTCTGCAGCATTTTTAATCTCCAGAGGTGTATTCGGAATAGCACTAACACTATTTTCAATTTCCATTGTTTTTAATAAATTTACTAAGATCATCTTTTTCGTGTAAATTCAAATTTCATATAATTAGACTGAAGGAACAGTCTTTACTGACTAACACTAACACTATTTTCAATTTCCATTGTTTTTACAACTAAATTTATCTCAACAAAATTGGCAAATATTGTTAAAAAGGACGCTGTTTATTTAGTTGCTATTGACGACTTTCCATTGTTACTGTCAAACAAAAAACCCTACTTTAATTAGTTATTATAGATAAAATAATTTATCTAGGAATTTTATCGTTTCACTGGGACATTTAGATATAATATACAATATCTAAAGCTTGATTGTTTCATTTAATGTGTAACACCTTCACTATCTGAATTTTCTATAATTGAAAAAAAAAACGCAATCCTAACGACACAGACAGCTCCTCCTACGCTTCGTATTCCAAATGCAAGTAAAAGGTAGCGAGCGCAACCTGGCATGTTATAGGAGGCAATGACGTCACACAGTGGTTACTGCGAGTCCATGTTTTCGAAATATTTGAAATATTAGACGCGTCAGAAAATTAAAATGTTTTCAAATCGCACAAAAATTACATCAATTACAGACTAAATGTTGCCTGTACTCCTTGCCTGTTAGTAGACATGGTTCACAACTAAAAGCAGTGACTAATTATACTTACAAAACTACGAACTTCACTGATAAACTGATGATGGTTAATAGAAAAAGAGTTAAATAAAAATATAATGTCACTAAGAAATTATATCAGACTATTTAAATTTGTCAAATTCGCAAAACTGTGCCTTCAAGCTAATGGCCTTTGATTTTATGTGACATTGGTTTTAAAAAGTCTCGCTGTATTAGAAAACTTTATAACTCTCCTTCCAAAAGAACAACCCTAAAGTTTTTAATATAATTTTGCCTCAAGTGGAAATAAGAGTAGTTCCGTTAATCCCTGAAGATGAAAAATCAAAGGAAAGGGTAGCGTACTAGACAAAGTAGTAGTAATTTATTTCTGTGAAGAGTTTTTACTCGATTTTCAGCTCTGGAGGGTGCTTCAGTGACTGCGCTTTAACCACTTCTGATAGAGAGAGTTTTTGCAACGTGAACAGACCTATTATAGAGCTTTGTATCAAACTTTTAGAACAGTTTGAATTGAAGTCTGGAATAAAACTACATACACTTCATAACACTAATTTGATATGAACTAGAAGCCAATGAACTGTAAAATGAAATTCATCGATCCATGTGGCAGGCAATAGTTATTTGTTTAATTAAGCAGCAACTGCAAGATTTAATGCTGTGGCTGGTATTTAACAGAAAAATCGCAGCCGAGTCTATTAAAGCAGCCAAGACATTGAATCTACTTTACTGCCCAGTTAAACACATAATTTTTTCGCCCATCAATTTTAAGTTAATCAGCAAGGCAAACAAAGTACGATATTTCTTTAGGTCATCTGTGGTTGCTATGAGACGAGCGTTATTAAGTAAATAACTTAAATATACTGTAATCGCCATAATGTTTCTATTTAAATCCATAAAAATAACTATTCATTATTTGAGATGGAAGAATTCACATTAACTCCGTCAGAAATTATTGAATCAGCAAAGCAAATAGAGTGTAATTTAGTACCAGAAAAATCGAAAAAGATCAAGTAAACATATAAATACATTTATTGATTAGCTGAGAAAGATATTATGTATTTTTCAGAAAATATACTATTACTGAGTAAGTAAATTTAATTTTAATAATGAACATTTATTTTTTTATATTCATTATTAATATTTATAGTAAAAGTACTATTGTGAAAATTTGCATCATTTAAGAATTCTCCACTTTCTTGCGATATCAGTACTCATGACAATATTTCTAGGGTCAACTGCTTTTAAAGATGAGAATTGTTCGAAAGTTGAAGAATTCTCTTAACAATTTTGGTCTTACTTTCTACAAAGTTTTCGATGTATCCTTCAGCAACTTCATCCAATTTCCAACCCCCATGCCCTTTAATGTAGCAATATACATATACCCCTTCCTTCTATGGTTATTTAAGTATTCATCCCCCAAAACGGTGAAAATTCTATTTTTATTACTTTTAATGTTAAAAATTTTAATTAGCATCAGTAATCAGACGCAGCGACCAAATATCAAAATTACCTGCAAAAATAGAGTTGGTTGGCACAATATGAAACAAAATGTAATTTTATTACTTTTATCGTCAAATATTTTTCGTCTGGAGCATTCGACAAATATATATGGAACTGTTCCCTTAACAAGGCTCCCGATTTCTTTGACTTATAACCTTCTCCTTGTTTTTCAAAAGTGCAGGCAAATTGTTGTATTTTTCGATGTTCACATTATGCTTCAAACTTAACACAGACTTTACCATTGAATAATGAGCCGGCAAACTAGAACTCTCCAGTTTTTGTGCAATTTCCCAAAGGTATGCCAATAAAACATTCTCACACACTTGACAAAGGCAGCTTCATATACTGCACCAGATTTCATCGGCAGCAAATTTTCTACAGCCAATCTAACCTCTTCTACCACCTCGGGAGGTTCATCAACCACTTCTACCCTCATTTTCAGTCTTTAGTCACTGTTAATCGACATGACGCCAAATTTTAAAGATTTGTTTTGATAGATGCAAGTACGTATGGTAACGATAAGTAAAAGTATATACAGTGAATTAAGTTGAAGATTCAATCTTATAATATCTTATTATTTTTATTTTTCTTTATTTTAATCAATTTATCTAGAATTTATAACGTTTGAAGAAAAAATAGTACCTATATGATGTTCGGAGAGTAAGATACTTCGCATGGGCAAACTTTCCACGCTTAGCATATTATAATGTATCACTTATTCGCCTAACATCATAATATGCTATTATTGAACCAACCAAGAGCGTAGATGCTAGAAAGTATTGAGGAATCACCGAGCCAATAATTAGCGAATATATAATGATGGCTGTCCACCACTATTAACAATGTTTAAGCAACCTTACTGTCAAGTTTGACATTTGTCGTTCACTTGATAAATTTAAGAAAGCAAATAAAACTTCTACCATCATTCAGAAAAATGATAATATTGGTAACTGGTACAGTAGTCAATTGCTGATACTGGAGAATTTTTGTTTTGTTAATTAATTCCCAATTCTTTGAAACCAGTGAATAATGATTTCATCATTCACTAGTGAATAATGGATATTATTGAGGAATCACGTGCATAATGAACATTTTATAGGATAATCATGAGCAAATGTATAATTGTTTTTCTTTAGTTTTATTGGGTTTTTGCCACAAATTTTAAACTGTCAAACTTGACATACGTTTAATACTTTTACTACTATTTTGAGAACGAAGTTTTTCGAAACGTCAAAAATACGGAAGTGCGCGATAGCGATGTGATTTTTGTTATTTTTTACTTATCTGCTTTTTTCAGTGTGAGATTTTTTGGTTAGGCAAACTTAGTTTCAAAAATAACCCTTGACTGATCCGTTTGGGGCAAGGGCTTATTTAATTAATCTTTATTGTTAATAAGTGTGGCAAAAACCCAATAAAAATAAAGAAAAACTAAAATTATGCCATAAATAAATAGCGTCAGACAATATGTAGTATTATTACTATGTACGTTTTTTATTAGACAGAATTCTGTCTATTTCAAATATCCCTTTCTATATTATTGATAATAGCCTTTGTACTCTAAAAGTTTTAGTGCGCGGATGGTCGTAAACACCCCACCGGATAACATGTCATATTTTTTACGACGTCACGTCATTTCCCAGGTTTATTGGAGGGAAATGAATAATAAACTCCATCACTTTTACAGTCGACCGTCCACCCCTGCCAAAATAAACGCGAAAAATCTATTGTGTGGTGATTTTTTGTGTTAGCCACTGCGACATGAAATCAATTAAATATACGACCACTAAAACAGAAAAATGTGTATATTGTTTCATAATCTTGAAGGCGATCTGAATTAATAGGAATGGATCTATCAAATAATAATATATAGCCCCCTCTTCCTTAAGTTTCCGGGTTTTATGTTAAACATTAGAATTAGAATGAGGGGTATATAAAGGTATAATTCGTATTGAATCTCTGTTGCTTAGCTTTACTTTAACCTTTTTATGAACAATATTTAGCAGTATGAACAAACAAAACGGCTGCTATTGTGGATACCACATCTTTACCTTGTGCTATGACAATTTAGGATAACAGATTGACCATAGAAATAGGCAACCAACAATGCGACTTAGAGGTTTAGACGATTTCACAGACAATGATTAGAATACGATTTATTTTTTATTTTAGTTTTTATGTTGTTTATATTTGAATATACGAGTATATGTTTCACACAATAGGCAATGTAAAATCAAACTATTCGTGAATCTGTAGTCCTAACAAATTTTATTCAACGGTACGAAATCTCTACAACTCGTCGATTGTACAATTAGTGAAGAATACCGAACAATGAACCATTGGCAGTATTGCAGGAAATAACACGAGACTATAGCAGCAAAAATTTTAAAGTAGATTAATCGATATGGACATAAATTGTTAAGTTTAAAGTGTGTACGTGCCTGTATATTCAGTAAAAACTAAAACATGTTCATATCCATTTATTTTTGTGTAAAATTATTAATAACTCAGAAAATATAGAAGTATGTTTTGAACAGTTGGTTGTTGTTGGACTGTTCTAGATCACTAACATAAGTTCTCTTCATCTTCGCATTTTGTGTATTCTTTACACAAAATGTAAACTTTAGGGTAAGTATTAAAAACCAAAATGGCTGCTACTGCTAATACCAGAGACGTTCAAAGAACGCAGCGATATCTAGCGCTAGGTATGCTCTCAGAGCATGGAAGAACAGTCTCCGAGAATAATTTTTTGAGAATATTGCATGTTATTACAGAAAGCTTAATTTGGAACTTATTCACATTCATAATCAATGGTTATCAAAATGTAAAAGGAAAAGTTAAAGGGATTTACCAAAAAGATTGAGATTAATAAAAATGCAATGAAGCCATCCATCGAAACAGAAAAATTAAAAAAAAACATTGGCACAACTTCTCACATCATTTGTAGTATTCAAACAAACTTTTAAAAATCTGGCTTATAAGCCAGGATGAACACCGATTACATAAACATATTACAATAATCGGTGTACTGGTTGCTACAATTCCAGATTTGAAGTCAGAGACTGTGTATTGGTTGTCACAATTCTAGATAGTAAGACTTATATGCAAAGAATATTCACTGTTATCAATAGAACTGTAACCGAGGCCAATAAATGTACCACATTGACAATTCTTTTTAACCTATAAAAATCAAAAATGCACATTGCAGCCTGTCGGTTTCAATATATTCTCTAAGAAGCCACAACAGATAGCAGAATTGAATGAAATTGAAAATGTACATGAGTATACTGCGCATATTTTTCGAAGATCTTTGGCGACTTTATTTAAAGCTGATGCTGATTTATCAGTATTAAAAAGACATGGTGAAAAGCGCTCTGATTCTGTTGAGGAAGGGTATATAGAGCAGTCAATTAAAAATAAAATTTAAAAAAATATTAGACGAAGGAGCTGCATTTGATACATTTGAGCGTCCTGAGGTGGTAATAGTTAACTGAATTAATCAAATATCAGAAAATAAGTTACAAGTACAGTGAAGTGAAAATATAAGTGATTTAAAAAAAATTAATTCACAAATGAATAAAACATTATTTGTTACAGTCGTTTCAATCTATTGCGGTTGGATAAAAATTATTTAAAACATTTTAAAGAAGAAAATATTTACGACACTACGACAGTAGATCTAAAACCAAGTAAAACTTATTTGCTAATGCCGTCACACTAATTTGGTCCATTTCGGAGTAAGTTCAAAGAACCAAAATGGCTACTATTGGAACTACCTACCTATAACTTTTTATTATAGAAAACTTCTTACTTTCTTCTAACTTCTATTTCTCTCTCTTTCTGCCCTTATTTATAAACATATTTACTATATTTTACTAAAAACTGTACATATTTTATTATGTTTTTAAATTTTCAGCTATAATCAGATAACGAAAGCGAAAAACTAAGCAGATTAAACGAAATCCCTCTCTTCTGCTACCCGTATTTCACGAACAATGCAAAAATCCTGCACACAGGCAATAAACAACCAAAACAATTGAACTCTATTGGGTTTTATTACATCCAGAGTGCGTTTTATATCGCAAACACAACCTCGACAAGCGCCAATCGAAAAATAACTATCCGCAAAATTGTGCTGTAAATTCATAGCCGGGGGGATCTAAATTGGGTTTTATTTTATGGTTATTCGCCATGACAATCAAAATATATGGCTGCGTGAGCTTACGTTGTTTGAAATAAATGCCCGAATATGATAATATTTCCGCCGGAAATACTGCTTGAAACGAATATTGAAATCGTTCACCGAATTTATCTCAAATTTACATATTAATGGGGCAGTTATATTCAACTTAAACTTCAGAAGAAGGGGAAGTGAAAGGAAAATTACCGACTCCTGTGAAACCCAAGAAATTAGTCATTTTTAGGTGTTCAAATTTGAAGCAAGAATAATGACACGTGACATATGTACAGGGTTTTCTAATACTGCAAATCTTTCATGATAGAGCAAATCTGATGGACGAGTTCAGAGCTCTTTTTTTTCAAATATTCAAAATACCAACGATATTTAAGTCTCCTGACTGAGAAGACTCTGACAATATTGGAGGATATTGGTAAACTCTTTACTATTCGAAATGCTTATACTATTTTTCGTACGACCACTATATGAATATACTCGCGTCAAGAATTCAGACGTCTTACGTCACAGCTGACGTTACATATTTGTTTTTATTGTCAAAGTAATTTTCGATATTTGGTCGCGTTAAAAACAATCATATTTTGCAATTTAGTGTAATATATAATACTAACTTTTAGTGTAGTATATAGTTTTATTACTATCAGTTGCAGTTTCTTAAATGTTTTGATGAAAATATAATGAATTATTCATTTGTTCGTATGACGTAAGTCGTCTGAATTCTTGTCGCGAGTATACAAAGGTGTTAACCAATAAAATATCTCGAAAATATTAAAATTATTTTTGTCTCGTATATCCACCAAACTAGGTAGGTTTTGTCGTTACCATGGATACGTTTGTAAATTTACTTTTAAATTTCAATATACACCCAATGTCAAAAGTTTTGGATCCCCTGTATATAAAATGATTCGATTAAACCTAGTGGTTTTTCTTAATGTGGTAAAAAAGTGCATGTACTTGGGCAACAAATAAAATAAAATATTGCAGCCCATGAACCTTTACTTTATTACCAAGGTTTTTACAAATATGCCCGTACACACCATCTTCAGCTTTAGTTCTTAGGGCCGACTTGCAACGTACGTTTTGCCGTGTTATATCGACACCTAGTATTCGAAGACGATACCACAACGCAAATTTACGTGCTAGAAGACTATTACGGGTCCCCACTGTACTTCCAAGACATCGTGCTACCCGTCTCCAGTGGGCGCGAGAGCATAGGGGTTGGATTTTACGCCAGTGGCGGTGGGTTAGTTACTGATGATAATCGACAAAGACTCTGGAGAGAACCAGGTCGTCAACAGCTACTTCATTTTCCCCGTGAAGTTGCTCCGTATGAAGGAGATACCGTAATGCTTTGGGGTAGAATAATGTTCAACCACCGCAACTCACAATTAGGTGGACATTTTGTGCAGGACATATCAATAGATGGCCAGCCAACTCTGAGATTTCGTTGTTAGAGTCATTCATAATCATATTACTCCACCTCAGACTGCAGATGAGTTAGTTGTGGCGGCAGCAGAGGAATGGAACAATATTCCGCAAGAGATCGTTAACCACTTGATTATATCAATGAACAGACGTACAATATACTATTGGGACGTGGTGGAGGTCATACCGACTATTAGTTAAGTAGACAACAATGTCACACATTTACTGGTTTTTAATTTTCTAAGCAGGTACTCGGTATATCGAACATATTCTTTTCCCAAAAAAAGATTCAGAAAGAAATATACTTTTATAAATGTATTTGGTTTTTCTGATAAAAAGATTTTTTTACCAAGGATGAGGGGGGTCCAAGACTTTTAACGTTGTGTGTATTTGCCAAACGAGTGAGTATGAGCATGAGTGAATCAGAAAACGAAAATAATTCAGGTATTGTAGAGGCCTGGAGTATAGGATGTTCATCAGTGATTCCTGAAAAATCTAAAGAACGTTACGAAAAGACATATAATAGTTTCAAAAACTGGTTTAAAGGGAATTATGGAAAGAGCAATAAATAAAAAATTCTTATTGGCATATTTTGTGCAAATAAACCAAAAATTAATATCTCCTGACAGTTTATCGGCTGAGTATTCTATATTAAAGCTACAATTTTTTTATACGATTCTATTGATATTTCTAAATTTTCTATGCATTTCTTAAAAGAAAAAATATTGGACATAGACCAAATAAAGTGTTTTTACCAAACAAGAAATGACTAAATTTTTAATGGAAGTATCCGACGAAACATTTCTTATTTATTAGGTAAGTTAATATTAATTTTTAGTAGTAACAACTTAAAGCCGATTTGTAGGTTGCAATGATATTAGGCGTTTTAGGAGGGAAGAGCTGTATAATATGCACAATCAAGATATTAAAAATCGTGATTCATATATATTTGAGAAAATTTCGAATACCAAAACGCATGTGAGCCGCGCAGTTACTGTTACAGATAAGGAGGAAGAAGAAGTTCTCTGTAAATAATTCAAAATTATATAAAACTTCGACCAGTGCATACTAAATTTTCGAATTTGTTTTTAAAATATTGTAATGGCAACTGTTGTAATCAGGTGGTGGGTAATGGTATGATACGATAATTTTCAATATTGCAGAGTATTTAAAATTACAAGAGATGGCCTGTTATACCGGGCATTCTTTTCGTCGCACTTCGGCTATACTTTTAGCTAATAAGGTGTAGATATTTTAGGGTTAAAAAGATATAGTTGTTGGAAATCTTCTGCTGTAACTGAAAGCTATATCGGGAATTCTATTCAAAATAAATTAGATTTTTCTGAAAAAATGTTACTTAATGATAAGCCATCGGCCAACATTGCTTCGCGTTCTGCTGTCTCGCATTCTGCATTTTCTGTCAATACGTTTAATACAAACGATACTACCAATAAGTCTGCTTTTCCTGTGAGTATATATATCCAATTGTAATAATTGTACGTTTCATTTTAATATAAATAAATATATAGTATCGTTGTTATTGTTTATTGGGTATTTTTTCACAACAAATAATATAATTACCGTTCAGTCTTGTCAAAACCAGAACAGTAAGTAATTACTTACCGACGCGTTTTTGCTTGGCAGCCAGTAAATATAATATACTGTGCTAAAAGTAAGTATGGTAAACAATCGGAAATGGAATGATCGTACAAAAACAATTAAAAGTAAGTCAAATTTTAAACCGTCAAACTTGACTTTAAATAAATCAGACAGATGAACACCACTGGTGCTTATTATTATGGTATCAACTGTCTTTTTCAAAATTCATCGTTTTTTTTTTGCGGTAAATACGAAATGCAGCCTGAGTATCACCTGAAGTTCAAACCTATTCCATTGCATCTTCGTTAAGCTTGAAATTATAAACTGTGTCACGGTATAATTATCTGCGTCACCAATGCCTCCATGGAATTTCACAGTAATCTTATTTTCCACTCGATGACAATAACTGAAATAATGATGGGCACTGTGAGAGATTATAGGGAGAACTGTATTATAGTTTGTTCTTTATTTTAAGCTGAATTTTAATTTTACAATTAAAAAACCCGTAAACGATTGTAAACATCATAAAATTTAAAATCACACTGTTTAAGACATCAAATATGTTAAATTACTCAAAAAGTGCATCCTTTGTCATTGGATAAAACCACTATATAGGGTGTCCCACTGAGCATTGCGTCGATTATTAACTGGAAAACACTAATCCGAAAATTTTGAAAATTTTACAACATGACAAAATTTCTGGGGTGAAAACAACTAAAAAATGTAGAACTCTCCAGCACTGGCATACATTTAACTCACTGCAATATCGGCACTCAATTTAGAATTCGTCCTGTTTGTAATAGTTACTGTTTCATATGGAAATTTTATATTACTTAGAATGAAGTTTCGAAAAAATGACAAATTATTTGATTATATTTTGACAATATTTGTTTTGTTCTACAACGAAAAATAATGCAAAAGTATTTAGCAGCTAAGTGACAAAAAATACTCACTTTGTTTGAGAAACCTGTTATTTTTCAGTAGAAGCATTGAAATAAAAAGAAATAGTCAAATTTGCCATCTGCACCATTTTTCAAATACTTTGCATATAGATTTTTTATGAATAAAACTTCGGTCGTTAAAGTATGGTTCCATTCTTATCGCAAAAAAATACTCTTTCAGACATTTATTCAATGTGGTTATCTAAAATTGCACACGCTGTGGACTTTTTAAGTACACGCGCCCCTATGGCAAACATGACCGTCGATTTATAGTACTCTTTTTTATTTTATTACCTTGATTTTAGATTCATCGAGAGGGATATTAAAAGATTTTCCCAAAAGGGGAACTGAACTGCGTTGGTATGGATTACTACGAATGAACGCAATAATTCAAACTTCATATCCGGTTTGTCCTATCGCAATGGACGGTAGTTAGCAACGTGTGGAATTCCAGATCCGCCAGTTTGTTGCATAATCCTTCGGCTGATGACACCCGCGGCGCTAACATTGCGTTGCATTTAATGAATTAGTGAATATTGAGGGAAATGGTAAATATAAGGGAGAACGGAGTATTGCCTCCCACAACAAAATTTGTATTTAGTAGCCTCCCAAAATATGGTATTTGTTTACGGTTTTCAATTCAAGATGTACTTTTCTGTAAATTTTATACTGTTTAAAAAAGTGTATAATATTCGTATTATTTTGTAGGATTAGAAACAATAAAAAATACAATCATATATTATTTAATTTCACACATAATTATTTAAAATAAATAGAATAATTCCATCAAAACGTATCGGTGAAATGTATATATATATATGTTAGATCGTAGGCTTCCGCGGGTGTTATATGTGGTTGTAAAATTTCTCCGGGTTCCTCTCCGCGATGAATCTGCATGGTCTTCAAAAGAACCATTTGTTTGACAACGTTTCGGTAAAATCTCATTTACCATCTTCAGGTCTTCTTACTTCTGCTTCGCGTTACTACGTTCGGTTTGGATGGGATGGGATGGAATATATATATATATATATATATATATATATATATATATATATATATATATATATATATGTTCGTCTTTCTTTTCCAATCCGTTACATTTTTCTCCCTTAGATCAATTGCCACTGCCTCTTTCCATGGCTTCCTTGGTTTCCCTTTTCTTTTATTGTAGTTAGGTTTACTCCCTATAATTTTTCAAACTGTCCTTTCATCTTGCATAGGTTCTAGATATCCTAGCCACTGAACTCTTCTGGCTTTTACATCGTCTATTTTTGGTGCCTGGTACATTGCATATATGTCCTCATTAGTTCTCCTTACATAACCTTTCTATGTCTTCTTTTCCCCTAGAATTATTCTTAAGATCTTCCTTTCCCACCTTGGTAGGTTTCCTCTTGACTTCTTACTGAGGATCAGGTCTGTTGATAACAAAATTGTTTTATACATTCTAAATTTTACTACTCTGGAGAAATTTTTCATTAAGTGGATGACTGCTGCCGAACTTCTGTTTACTTTTATAATTCTCCTATTAATTTATTGCTTCTTATCATAGTAAGCTGTTATCAGCGCCCCTAAATACACATATTTTTGAACTTCTTCAAACTCCATCTCTCCGTGCTGTGTTCTCAATTTGAAATTGTTACCTTTTTTTGTTCTCTTATTCTCAAAAACTTACTTTTCTCTTGAAGTGGCCATGATTTTATACCCTGTATCTAACAATGATATACCCTTGTAGTTACTGCAGTCTGTTGCACAACGATCATTATTTCCAACTTCTAATAATAAAGTCAGCATAGATGAGTAAAGTACTATAGTCATAAATATTGCACGTCTGATTAAATGTTTGCACACGATAGGTATCTCATTTAATAATACGTTTACATTACATATTTTAGGAAATTTTTACACAAAACGTCACAAGTATGATAAAATATTTGCATCAAACATATACATATACACATTTACAAAAACATTTACATTATACTAGTCAAATATATAGGAAGCATAACATTTAACAAAACGTTTTAACGATGCACAAGATAAAACGTTTACACCACACGTTTGATTTAACATCACATGTCTGATAAAACGTTTGCATCAAATGGCATGGTATAATATTAAATAAAACATTTGCATCATAAGTTCAGTGACATGTTTACAACATACGTTTCATTAAATACTACACATCTGCTCAAAGGTTTGCACCACACAGTAAGTATACAAAGTGCACATTGGATTTAAGTTGGATAAAACGTTTACATCACCCGTTTTGTTAAATGTCACACGTTCCATAAAACTACATCAAATGACATAAGTATATGATATTTAAGAAAACTATTAAACTATACGTTTACAGCACAAGTTTGATTACATCTTAGACGTCTGATAAAACATTTACATCATACGTCCTATAAAACGTTTACATCATTCGTTACCTGATATGTTGTACGTCAGTTTACACTATACGTCTGATAAAATATTTACATCATACGTCCTATAAAACGTTTACATCACACGTTAGATGATATGTTGTACATCTGTTTACACTATACGTCTCATAAAACGTTTACTTCATACATCCGATAAAACGTTTACATCATACGGTTCATAAAATGCTTTCATCACACGTTTGATAATGTAAAACGCCACACGGTAGATATAACCTTTGATAAAACGATTACACCTCACGATTACTGACACTGAAAATTTAGGCAAGTTTCCAGGGCCAGTTTGTCCTGCACGTCCTGTACAGCCTTCTTAAAACAGCGTCCCGAGGTAATTTGATTTTCTGTTTCCGACAATATTTAATTTAGTTTGATTTTAATGCAATTAGCAAAGCTAGTGCGCGATGCTTTAAGTTCTGCGTCTGTAATTGGAGCAGTTTAACTCGAGATTGAGTTCGTGTTTGTCGAATAAACATATTAATTTCATTAACGTAACTCTACCTGAACATAAAAGAGATTACTTAGTTATCATTACTGTATATTACTGGCACTTTCCACCAACAACTGAACGAGTTTAGTACCAAAAGCTAGTTGTACAAATTCATCTATTATTGTGCAAACTACAGTTTGCGAATTCTTTAATAAATAAATGGAGTCTATATAGTATATATAAAATTTGTTGTTTTTCTCAAATTTTTAACAATAATTTCAAAAACAAAACTGATCATTGCGTTAAAAAAATTATTGGAATGGCAAAGGGATGGCAGTTAATATTTTCATAAATTAACATATTTCAATCATTCTTTGACGTGTCTAAAAATTCTAGATAACACTGTTTAAGCCTATTCGAAGACATTAGTGTAACACTGACAACGCTGTGGAATACTCAAAAATATTAGTCTCTGAGTCGGATCAGTGGTCCTAATAGAATATTGCTTGTAAGAAAGGTATATGTAAGTTCATAGAAAAATATACAGAGTCATCAGTGCTGGACGAGGCATGGTTCTTCAAATCTCTTGTCACTTTAGTTTTGTCAGAAGAATTTATAATGCGTTCACACACAATACAAAACAGGTAAATTTCCTTTACATAAATCCCTATAACCTACGAGATCACTGTTAAACCACATTTGAAATAATTCCCATCTATTTCTTCTCTCCTTTGTCATGTTACTTCACTTCTCTCCTCAACTAATAGTTGATAATGTAAGTTATGTTACTATTTATAAATAGACGTAAAAAAGAAACGCATCGACACGACAGCGACTATTTTGGCGTTCCGTAAATAGCTAAAACTAAAAATGCAGTTCCAAATGCTTTGAAGGCCAACAACCCGCGCGTTCGACGCTGTTAGACGCCGCTGACACTAACTCTAATTATTATAATATAGTCGTGGGCAAAAACTATTAAATATTAGATACTTTTAAGTCTTGTCCTATTACCCTTAAAAGTTTTAAATCAGCCGTCATTGCATTCAACTAACTGAAACCAGATTAGAACCTTGTAAGTTCTTGCTAAGAAAGCAGTGCGATTTTTGCTCCAAATTTTTTTTTAAATTCTTTCATTTCGTTGTGATTCTTGGCATACTCGCCCGACTTGGTGTTGGCCCGACCCAGAACTGAAACAAATACGTAGGTAGAATCTCGGGTTTAGACTCAAGGGACATTTCCTGTTGAAATATCAGGGCTTATATCATCGGTGGCTGTAAATATGTAAACTTAATAAACTGAAAAGGCCGACCACGTCAAATATTTTTATCAAAATTTCCGTGTCGACCTTTATAACCCGCCAAATTGGCAAGGCAAATATATCAAGATCTTTGTTTTGTCCCAACAATTATAGTCGCTGGAAGGAGTAGATCTTTTTTAGAGTCGTCTTGAAAATGATTTAAGAAGAAGAATGAACCAAATCGATTGCTAGTGGTTGAACTTCTGTCAACAAATTTAAATTCTTCAGTGTGACAGTATCGGTAATGGACTAATAAAACAAAACATTTCCGGTGTCAGCAATTGAATCTGAATTTCCTGTGTGAAAGCCAAACACACTACCCACTTTGCCAGTCACGGTTGTACTAAAATTTTTCCGAATGATGGTAGAACGTTAATTTATTTTTTTAAATTTATATGAAACATGATGATGCCTACGGGCCGTGTCGTGCAAATTTTCACCGTCGTGAACTACAGCCATCATTATATGGTCGTTGAAGAATATACTATTGTTATTATCTATAAGTTTGTCAGTGGTCTCCAGCTATACAGGGTGGTCTGTATTGTATACGCCGTAGAGTACATTAAATAGTAATAATGTAGGTTCCAGATATTAAAATATACCATGGGAGCCATATTGTCTTCGAATGTCAATATTAAAAAAGATACAGGGTGTAGAAATTAAAATTTTCAAATTGATACTTCTCAATATTTCAAAAAGTTTCATAGATTTTTTTAAGAAATTCGGTATAGGGAGGTTTTTGTGAGAGTTACATCATGCCACAAACTCACATTCAATATACCACATACAGAGCGCTATTTACAGTGCGTTTTGCCTATACAGGGTGTCCCAAAATAGAAGGCTATACCATTAACCACACATTCTTTGGACATAAATAATGCACCTTTCCTTATGTCATTTTTTATTTGGACCTCCCTGTTTGAATATACAGTTGCATTTTAAAAAACTATTTTTGTTAATAATTCCATTGTTTTGCAAGATACACATTTGAAATTTTGTAGTACTTTTATCTTATTCCGGCATACTTATTATGTAATTTTGGTGAAAAAAATCGAACAGCGAATGGAGGTAACCGAGGGATGCAGGACCCTTTATCCCCTCCAATTATTTCTAAGTACGCCTATGCAGCTTTTTCTTGAAATATCAAACGTAGAATTTGCTACTGATAATTTTATCTCTATTGTAATTTTTTGTTTAAATGCTCCGTTTTGGAAAAAAACGGCAATTTGTAGTGCCCATAAATCTATAATTTCAAGTGAAACTGAAATTTTGTGGATATATCTATCATTACAATACCTTGGCAACTTAGTAAATCGTAAAACTTACTGAATGAATATTTTCTAATGAAAACAAAATGGATAATTCTAAATTTTATAAAATGAAGAATACTTATGAATTGAAAAAATAATATGGCATTAAAATCTGTAATACAGTTCTCTTATCAACCAAAAAATAATAGTCTCATTTATTAATACCTAGTAATAATGAACGATCAACATAATAACTTTTTACCAAAATAACATTAAATAAAATAATTAATTAATTACTACTAATTTAACAAATGTTCTACTTGCCCACCGACCTCATTAACATATGTACGTGGCCTTTTAAGTAGCGAAAACCTTATCTTTGGGAATATATTCTCCTTTTACCTAAGTTCATCAGCTGTCATTACTATTCCCTCTCTGAGATGGTTAATGTCGTTTATTTCTGCAGCATAAGCCATATCTTTCATAGCACCCCATGAAAAAATCCAATGGATTAAGGTCAGGACTTCGTGGTGGCCATTGAATAGGTGCGTCTTGTCCTTGACCAATCCAACGATTGAGAAATAGATGGGTATTTAAATACTGCGGGACGTTTCTACCATAATGGGGTGGAGCACTGTCAAGCTGCATCCACATACCGTCACGTACGATAACAGGTAAATCATGTAAAACATGTTGAAATTCATTTTGCAGAAAATTTTAAAATGATGCTGAATTTAAATTATTTGTTATGAAAAGTGGACCCAACAGAATATTATCCACTATTCCCGCCCAGAAATTGACCCTGAATGTAAATTGATGCTGTGCTACAATGGTTGCATGGATGTTATGCATGTTTGTCAATCCATTTCTTGCAAAGCTTGCCTCCTCCGTGAATAGAATTTTTCTTACGAAGTCCCTATCTGCATTATTCTGTGTTAACAACCAACTACTAAATTGCATCCTAGAAGCAAAATCTTGGGGAAGAAAATTTTATACGAGCTGGATGTGATACGGGTGCAGAAGTTGGGTTTTTTAAAGTCCGATGAACATCCATTTTTGTACAATTTTCTATTTGCCGAGAAACAATCCTTGTACTTGTGCTTGGTTCTTCTTCTAGCCGTGCTAAGATTTGTTCCTCTTGTTAAGGGCTTAATTTTCTATGTAGGCCACAAATTCTGAACTTCTGATCCATAAACTTTTCGGTTTTATGAAGATGTCGATCCAAATTTAAGAAAACCTTCCTTTCAGTATGTGATCTCTTGGGATAAGGGAACTCATTATTTTTTCCTGACATTCATCGGCCGCTAAGACCCATCAATGCATGTCGTTTTTCTCCAAAACGGAGCATTTTAACAAACAATTACAAAAGAGATAATATGATCAGAAGAAAATTCTACGTTTGATATTTCACACAAAGCTACATAGGCGTACTGAGAAATAATTGGAGGGGATAAAGGGTATTGCATCCCTCAGTTACCACCATTCGCCCTTCGATTTTTTTAAACAAAATTACATGATAAGTATGCCGGAATAAGATAAAAGTACGTGCAAAATTGCAAAAGTGTATCTTACAAAACAATGCGATTATTCACAAAAATAGTTTTTTAAAATGTAACTTTAACACGCTGTATATTGAAACAGGGACGCCCAAATAAAAAATGGCATAACAAAAGTCATATTATTTTTGTCCAAAGAATATGTGGTTAATGGTATGGCCTTCTATTTTGGGACACCCTGTATAATCGGATTGTAGGTATGTTTATTGTATTTCATCATAAGCAGTTTTAAACAAAAATGATATACTAGTCGATAAACCGCTCCGTTTTCTAGATTTTCGAATTGCAATCTTTCAATGCACGTTGACTATATGATAACAGTAAAAAATATTCATTAAAACTAACTACAACAAAAATTTTAAATAAATAGTTTAATAATGAACGACGAATTTACAACATTATTACTGTAAAAACTGATTTAATAACTGTGCGAAATATCCACAATTGACATAATTTTCTTATGCCCCTATTTAAATATCGGCTCGAAAACAAATGACGATAGGTCATTTTAGAATTGACCATTAATTTTCTCTTAATTCTCTTAAAAAAAGATCGAAATTGGGAGGTCATTTTTGTTTAACTCTTATAGTTAATGATATATAAAAACATCGAAATTTGGCCATTCTGTATGTGGTATATTGAAAGTCAGTCCCCCTCAAAAAAAAACCTTCCTATACTGTATTTCAAAAAAAAGTCTCTAAAACTTTTTGAAATATGGAGAAAAATCAATTTAAAATGTTCGCCTCTGCAGCCTGTATCTACAGTCAGTCTATGGCGCATTCGTTACTAACCATCCTGTATATTCGGTCGAACAAGAACTTTAAAGTTGGCAACCCTTCTCCTATGCAATAATACGAAAAAAAAAACTTACTTTAGTAGTTTTAAAGAACAGTTCGCACTAGAAACAACCAATTAATAATCCAAAACTGTAATAGCACCTGCACAAGAACCTTTAATTCTTTTATACTCTCTTATTTTTTTGAGAACCAAGTAGGACACTTTAATTTCGCTAACAAATTTTTACAAAACGACCGCAGATCTGCGTAAATTTCGCGCGCGAGTGCCAACTCGAGCCTGCGTGACGCTGCCCGGAATACTTCGTCCCGAAAACTGCGGAACTCCAGGCGCGAAGAGAGTTACCGGCATTCTTACCAACTCCGGCAACGCACGCGCGTTGGAATGCCCGCGGGATACGTGTATATCATTATGATATATAGTTCATTTAAATATTATGCTATCCTGCCCGGTCGCTGGCCCTCCGGGGGTGGTTTTTCTTCGTTTTTACTTTCCGCCGATTGCGTTTGACGTGCGTGGCCACTCTTAATGAATTTATTAGGGCGAGCGGGACCCTTGCTGAGACTGAAGTCGTATATATCAAGTTTAAGAGAGATATGACTGTCGCTGGAGTTTGTGAAATATGAGAGTGTCAATGTTAACTATTATACAGGGTGTAAAAAAGTTACAACCGTTACCAGTACCTTCTTATAGTCGATTTCCAAAATTGTAGAGAGTGACTAATGTTATAAACCTGCTCACAATTTATAGCAGTCAACATAAAGAAATGTGCATGCAGCCTGTATATTTTTCCTACAAAATCGTGTGCCGCATATCTCTGAGAGCATATTTGATTACACAACTTCTGCTACGCATGCGTTACAGTTAGTACGCATGCGCTCCTACTTTTCATTGGCTGCAATGAATTGTTGGATCCAACTGTTTCATTTCCAGCGCTATCATGGGCGGGTATATCGTTCGGGCGGGCAAAATTTCGGGTGTATCTTTTCGTTAATTTAATCATGAATGTAATTCATTTTATTAGTGATTTGATCGAAATGAGGAATATCGGATAATGACATGTATGAAGAGTTTAGAGCGCGAGGACAAAATATGTATATGTGTAAGTGATGCTGAAATATGTATTTTATTAACAAAATTGTACGTGAATAACATATGTGTGCAAATAAAAAAGTGTTGAAGAAGTACAACTGTGATACGAAAAGTGATGTAAACTCGCGGAAGGAAGATAATATTTTTAAATTGAGTTATCCAAAAAAAAGTTCTAGTGCTATATCGCACAAGATGAAACTTATTCCGTATAAATGAAATCGAAAAGAGTATACTGATAGAAAGGACGAAATAGTGATATAGCGAATAAACTATTTAAAATAAATATTAAAAAATAATATTCTGGATCGAAGAATATATTAAATTTTGACGAAACATGGGCGTATGAAGGTCATACGGAAAGCGGTATGATATGATATAATAAGTGTTAATGTGTGACCGTTATAGTGACAGTGCTAGTAGCCAATAGTAAATAGTGTGTATGTATTCTAAACCCTTTTGTCCTTTTGAATGCGGAATTCGCAAATGTTTGCGCGATTTATTTAACGGTGGAAAAATCTCTATTTGTAACAAATTTTGTCAACTACCTATAACATTATCTATCATTTTCATCATGAAACTGCCATGGTAGATTATCAGAAGCTCAAAACAAATTTATTAACACCACATAATAATGAAAGGGGCAATAATATTTGTAGTGTTTGACAGTTTCGCAAATTGCAATTGTCAAAAGTTGAGATTTTTTCGCCATAAATAATTAAAACAGAAGTCGAAATATTCGTGCAAAAATCCGTGAATTTCGCGTCCATGAGGACAAGGCTTAAGTGTGATATCCGCGGAGTGCTCATCACGAGTGTAAGTGGGTGGTCGTCGTCCAAAAGGACGGCATTCTAATTTGTAGAGAGGATGACACAAGTGGCACATTTAAAGTAAATTGTTAATGTGCTAGGTTCAGCCGACGTCAACGTATTTTTGATAATTTTGTGTGCTTTAACTCTTCTCAAGTGACACGCTTAGGTAATCATAACACACGTATCTTCCATACTCATCTCTGTGTTGTGAATTAGTCACTGCCTATTATGTTCGACCTTGAGTAATTGATAATACAAGATAAAAACTTTGACATTTTCTTATTATTTTTATTATCTAACGCCTCGAAATTGGTAAAAACTGTTATATCATTGTTTCTATAAATAATAAATATTATGTAATGCAATTATTTTTGTCATATTTGTGTATTATTTATATCTGATCGCATTTAAATTTAGTACGCCTATGAAATGTTGCTCCTCGCACGCTTCGCCCATCGCGCTAGTCTACAAGCTAGCACTCTCTACAATTTTGGAAGTCAACTATATGCAGAATGACTTCATTTTTTAACTGCATTGGTGTTTAATAATTATCTATGATTTACTCTCGTTAGAATTTCGATAACAATGGTGAAATTACATTATTTTTCCGAGAAGGTAGCCACCCATGGAAATCTTGTCTCAAATCTTGAGAAATTCTTGGGAAATCGTGCAAAATCCCAAAAAATCGTGCAAAATCACAAGAAAACGCTCAAAATTAAGCAAAATTTCTGAGATATTATTTTTTGTTGAGTTAATACTTCGGGATGTATTTGAAATTTTTTGATTTGATCTCGTGTATACAGCGTGTCTGTAAAAGGTTGGGAAAAAATGCTACAACATATTCCGAAGGCCAAAATATGATGCTCTAAATTAAGTTCCTTTAGTCCAAAATTTTATGGTTTCCAAGATATAGAGTGTTGAAGTTACAATTTTATTTTTTTCTCAATAACTTCATTAAAAATTGTAGTAAGTACATCAAACAAAATGTTTCCTAGGGCCAAGATATGATGATCTAATTTAATTTACCTTAGTCGACAATTTGATAGACTTAATTAAATAAAATACGAAAGAGGACAAGGTTATTTTGAAATAAATAAGCCTTAAAAGCCTATCGAACACGGTTGTTAAATACAAAACGTCAAAGAATAAGAATTATTGATTAAAAAATCAATACACCAGTGAACAAAGAATTTATGACGATTTAAATGCATGTGGAGTACTGTAGGTGGCGCCCTTTACAATAGATAACAAATTCTAGACCATATTTCAATTTCTCATGCCAGAAAACTTACCACTACCTTTTATGAATTTACTACAATTTATAATAAAGTTATTGAGAAAAAAAACTATAAAAAGTTCAACGCCCTGTATCGCGGAAACTATAGAATATCGGACTAAAGCAACTTTTACAAACACCCTGTATAAAGATAGTATGTTGTTATTAAATGCGAAATCCTTGGAAATTCCTTGAAATTACAAAGGTATTTTTAAATATAGCCTGGCCACGCCCCCTCGAAATCGTCACAGTGTAGACCTGTGACATCAGATGCCGTTGTAACAATTGAACAATGCAAAACTCTTGTGCCGATGGTTCGCCTTAAAAAGCCAGAAATCCCGGAAAAAATCCGGTTCTCTAGTGATTCCGGGAGTAGAGTTATTAATTTGTTAATTAGCCAGATTGCAACAATTGGAAAATAAACAATGACGTGCAACAACCTTGTGCCGATGGTTCTCTTCATGATCCCAGAGTTATTGCAAAAAAATCTGGTTCTCTAACGATTCCGGGAGTAGAGTTATTAATTTGTTAATTAGCGAGGTTGCAACAATCGAACAATAAACAATTATATTTGCAAAAATCTTGTGCCGATGGTTTGCCTTAATAAGCCAGAAATCCTGGAAAAAATTCCGGTTCTCTAGTGATTTGGGGGGTGGAGTTTTTAATTTGTTACTTAAGCCCAGTTACAACAATTTAGCAATAAATAATAAAGCTAACACCAAAGTAATAAAGAGGGACCTCGAAAACCCCCAGAGAACATTTTTCAGACATTTTCGTTGAATCGTGTGTGACATTTGCCATATGTTCAACAAAAATGGGTCATTTGTTAAATAAACAATTAAAAACTTTTGTTGTAAAAAAATCCCTGAACATTTTGCAGAAAACCGCATCTCAATCGGACTTCTCCGCAAGAAGTTGTCTATTTTCACATTTTTCATACTAATTTGACGTGACTAATGCTTTCGGACAATGCATTACATACGTTTAGAAGAGTTAATGTATCATTTGTGATATTATTAAGTGTTATTGTGTTAAATAGACTCGTAAAATGGGCATAGGAAGTTCTCGCCTAAGTTGCTCCTACCATTTACGTGATGCTATTTGAGGCACTTATAAAATTTTGTAATCTGACTTAATTACATTAAATCGTTTTATTCTGAAAACATAATAAACAAAAGTAATAAATAGGGATTTTTTAAAAATGTTTAAGGATAAATTAAATCAGTAGTAAATAGAATAAAATTAACATTTATTAATTTTAAAAATATTAAATGTTAAATATCATTATTCATTACTTTTACTTCTTATTTTTCAAATTAAAACAAGTAGTTTATTTAGAATAGAGTAATTTTATTATGCTCAGAGGACATTACAATTAGAGTGTATAGAATTAGTCACAAAGCTTAACCTAAACAAAATACTCAGACAACGAGTAAAAATACTTATTAAGCAAACACGCTTTTAATTTACGTTTGAATATATCTAAATTATTACATAATTTTACATCGTCAGGTAACTTATTATAAATTTTCGGTCCCAAATAGTCTGGACCCTTACTTGTTAAACAAAGTCTAGTATAAGGAACACGTATTTCACTTTTTTGACGAGTATTAAATTTATAGATACTACTACACTTATTAAACTTAGCCATATTTTTAAAAACATATACACAATCTTCCAAAATAAAAAACGACGTCATAGTCAAAATTTTATAGTTACGAAAATACCTCATCTATCTTGCACTTACCCATTGTTGCCGTAATTGTCATGAGCTGATGTATATTGTAAACCAAGAAATGTATAAGTTACATTTAACAATACCGAAAATTCAACACATCACCGCTAATAATTATGGCAATACCTGCACAGTACACAGTTCTACACTATGGATATATGACCAGCAAATGTCACAAAAACGCAAAAATACAAAAAACAAACGCTTGTTTACATCACCAACACCGTAACTTACACCTGTATCTACGGAAACAAACAGCGCTCAATGACGTAACGTCACACCAACGATATGGCGTTTTCGGCCACGTGGTTTTGTTTACATTCTTTGGCAATTTATTAATGTTAATATTTTAAATTATAATGTGTTTATTGTCGCCAGACACGTGTTCTGACTTTTCAATATGTTTGAAAGATTACGCAGTAATGAATTGCAAACCAATATAAAATTCATACAACTTCCCCATTTCAGATAAAATATAAAAAGTAATACCGAAAATACCTTGACTTTTCTTTTCCTTAGAAATGGGAATTCGACCACGAGCAAGTCATACCTTTATTTTTTAAATAATTTTTCATTTATCCCATTTTAGTAATACAAAAATAACATTTTTGGTACCCCACATAGTACACGATAGCTATGGGACATCTGTTTTAAGTACATTGTATGCCATGACCAATTATGGACGTCCATGGGACGTCTGAGAGTGTAGCTCTAAGGAATGCCCTTGATATTACGTCAGTCATACGTCCATTTTAGGAAGACATACGAATTATTGCATTGAAATAATTAATTTGTCAGTATGCATTTACGCATGTTTTGGTAGCATTATTGGGCATCATTAGTTATACAGGGTGTCCCCGTTTTTAACTCTGATACAAGAGAAAGCTACAAATAAGAATCTATACTAGAACATTATTCTTTGCAGCACTCAGTTTTCATTATGATGTACTAAACAAATAAATATTTTTTGTTTAACCTAGTTGGATTTTTGATAGATTGTCATCAAAAATGTGTTTTCGGAGACAATGAGCGATTCAGAAGAAATTATTGGTACTCCTCCGCAACTGAGAGAACCCGCTGAAAGTTTGGAAAAAGATTTGTCACCTAAGAAGAGTCGTGCAAGGTACGATAAAGTTTATGATGTTTTCAAGAGTTTGTGCTCACAAGTAGGAGTTCAGAACGCTGTCTCTGAAAGTATTATCCTGGCATATTTTAACGAAATTGCCAAAATCAAAACATTCTCAACCTTTTGGTCCATTTATTTTATGTTGCGTACTACTTTAAATATTAAAGATAAAGTAGATATCTTCAAATTTTCGAAGTTATTGGCATTTTTGAAATAACAAAATCTAGGATATGTATTCAGGAAATCAAGCACTTTCTCAAGGCAACTGTAATAGAACATTGCGGCGTTTTTAAGAATGCACAAGACGATATGCTACCTATAAAGGTTACACTCATAATTGGTGTATCAGGTCGAAGTGACGAACTGTATAAAATCAAATTGACTGATATTAATATCGTGAAAAATAAGGTTCACATCACAATTCCGACATGAAAAACATACTAGTCAAGAGTATTTATAGTGAGTAATGAAGAATAGGTAACGTTAATTAAAACATATGTTGAACTTCGGTTAGACGTTCTAAATGAAAACTTCTTTTTACAATTAAGATTCGGCAAAATCACTAGCCAGTCATTTATTCGGTCAATTTTCAATTTTCCACTATTATACTCGTCCATATTATTATTATTTATAGTGTAACTCTGAAAAATACACTGTCAAAAGTTAAAAGTGTCATTGGCTGATTACCGATTCAATCATTGCTAAGTAGAGAACGGAGAGGTTGCAAAAGAACAAAAACATTTCGTTGCATTGAAAGGAGGGCTAATTTTTGCACATGAAATTGGAGCCTTGTTAAGTTTTTTCTCAAAAAGGGTTGGGTTTATAATCCATGCCATATAAGGCTGTTTGTTCATTTTGATGTATACTATTGCCTGTTAAATTTATGGTAGTCAAACTTCTAACACCCTGTATAGATAATTGTTTTTTATTTTTATTATTGAAAAAACAGTTGTAAATACGAATAAAAGTTAAGAGATCTTTTACAGAAAGAAACACCGTTATGAAAATAATTCTTACTTTTGAAAAAAGCAGTGGGTATCATTTTTCATTCCAAATATTCAGGGTTATATTAATTGTGGCGTCACTAGTTAAAACTGAAAATTCTTTTTTTCTCTAGAAGAAATGTCTCTAAATCTAGTTTATTTACATTCTACAAGTTTAAAAATATCTAATGTATTTTCGAAGATATTAAATAAAAAAAAATAAACATTTGTAACACCCTGTATATCAAAAAACAAAGCAATCAAAAACGGACCTAATTATGCGTAATGCTACTTTTGCTGCTATCTTTTTTCTAAATTCTTTGTCAGTGCATCAGAAGCATCGGTTGACTCTACACAAAAAGTACTCTCTACTTTTTTTATTTGAAGCTTAGTTTTCCAGAAGTTGCTAAAGCTGTGGTACTGCCATTAACAAACTGGAAAAATTATGAAAGCATAAAATGAAAAACTGCTGTTACTTTATTTTTTCTTCAAGGAATTTAAAAAAAATCGTAATTTTTTTCAGTTGCATTTGCCAATGGTTGTACTTTAGCAACTTTTTCTAGAAAATTAAACTTCAAATGAAAAAAAGTAAAGAGTAATTTTTGTCTAGAATGAATCGCTGCTTTGAAAAAAATGGAAATAAAAGTGAAAAGAAGTGAGTAACATTACGCATAACTAGCGCCCTCTGTGGTACTTCACAAAACTACTTTGCCACTAATTGAGATAGACTATCTACAACCCCATACCAAATTCCATAAAAATCAGCTTAGGGGTTCTGAAGTTATTTGCAAAAAAACAAAATTTAAGGCCCAATTTCAAGAGGCCGTGGACCCCCTCCCACAGTAAGACATCGGAAAAACAAAAAAAAATATATGAATTTATTTTTTTTTCCTAGGAATTCTGAATCACCTCGTACATTTACTGTCTTTTTTGAAAATATTACTGACTAAAAAGAAATATAAAATAAAACACACAAAAAAATTACACAAAAAAATTATACAAAAAAATTATACCAAAATGTACTTTCACAATCCACTCATAATATTTTAAGATGATTTCTATTCTTCTAGTTTAAAGTTCAAAGTTTACCAAAGACTGGCGTAAGCAAACCTACTTAGACAGATGTTATATTCACTAAACTTTTGATAAAATAACTTGCAAAAATTCTTCATAGGTAGGTAACTACTTACCTTTTAATAATATTAAATTTTACGCAAAATATCCGCTTTCTTATAAATTTTGTAAAGCGCAAGCTGACTGAGACACTTTAGTCATTAAAATTATGCCACTAAAAACAACAAAAGAGTAATAAATTAAATCACATTTATTTAAAAGCTTTTAAGCTAAAGGAATTTAAAAACCGTATGTATGTATTCAGTGTGATTGATTATACATTAAATTAGAGAGATAAAAACAAATTTATTTTCTAAGAAAGCCTGAGATTCCGTATGTTGTTTCAGTCTCAGCGCCATCTATTATTCGGGTACCAAGTTTTTCAGTTGAATATTAATGAACTAGTTGCAGATTTCTTCTAACTTAATTTGCAATATAGTTATCTTTCTTAAAATTCTCTTAACAGTGTGCTTTCAAAAATTGAACTTTCAACATGTTTTATAAAACGAAAAATATGCAAAGCTATTGTAGAATTTAAATAACACTAAACAAATGGCAACATTACTAGTTATAACCCTATTGACTGTTACACTTCTTATTTCTTTATTTTACATACATTCATCTTTTATATCAAGTGCCATCTAGTAGTAGTAGTGGGTATTTGGAATACAAATTTTGTAAATAAAGTTTGTGTACAATCGTGGAAATGTAGGTGTTTTGAAAAATATACATAGGATTTAATTTTTGCCTTATAATTAGGAAAACAAATGCGATAATGATATCAACGAGTTTTATTGTGATAGGTGGACCAAAGAAAATGTGCAGTTTCAGTGATTGTTAATACCTAACCAAACTTTAAAAAGAAATTTTGATTTTAGAAGGCAAATGAAGCAAAACTATACAACACAACATGCCTTGCTTCTGCTTGTGTTAAAATAATGTGTTTGTACTTTGTGATAAATTATGTGAAGTTTTTGTGAGTGAATAAACTGTGGTGAAATAAAATATTATATTTACCTAGTTCCTGCAGTAAGACATTAGAGGAACAGAATGGATCAGGTACGGAAGTTATTTAGTTGTATAATAGGTATACAGAAATTAATATTTTTGTTCTGGTACTTGTCTGTTGTATACCTGTATACAGTTAATTCAGTTTTTAATGAACAAACTTCGAGGGTAAGTAGAACATTTAAAAATAATGGCAGTTTATTATATAACAGTTATAACGTTGGGGCTTTATAGGGAAGATACAGGGTGTTTGAAGTTTGAAGAAAAAATTTGAGTTTTTGGTATAATTACTAAAGTAATGAAGATATTTAAACCATACTTGGTACACAGTGTAGTTACTTAAGGTGTCATAAAATGTGAAAATATCAAACACTTTGAACAACCAGTGGCGGAGATATGGGCAGTTCGTATCTTTAATATATAATAAAAAGTTGTATCGTCCTGTATAATGTTAAAGTTTATGACAATTTTAAAAGTGTATTTTAATTTCTAAAGAAAACCCTGTCTTACATTTTTTTCGTATCTGCTACGGTTAAGTACATAGTAAATTTGACTTTTTTCAGATATTTCACTGTTCCTGTAGGTAGATAACTTAATCATTATTAGTAATATTGGTTGATGGTAAATAATAATAATAATAATAATATACATTTATTTACCAAAAAATAATCATGTTGTTAAAATAATTGGTAAAAAAGAACCATAAATTCACCTAATGGTGATCTTCCTATGGACCCTTAACTAAACTAAGTAAAACAAAACAAAAAAAGAACAATTTTGTGCAAAGATAGCTAATATGTGAAGAGAAAATAAAAGAAAGACTGAAATTGATATTATAACTTTATTAAAAAATTCGCGATTAACGATGTAGATACAATGGAGAGGGCAATGAGGAAGAATAGCTGGCATGCTTACAGAATATATAAGGATGAAAAAAGAAAAAAAATGCAACAGGCAGGCGAAAAATCACACATCCTAAGCAAGAGAAATCTGCTTCTCTAAAAGCATTTTTTTACATGAATACTGAAAGTCTGTCTGCTCATTTTTTTAATATTATCATTAAGTTTATTCCATAAATGAATTGCATTGAATGAAAAAGAT
Organism: Monochamus alternatus; assembly: GCA_037114965.1. NCBI lineage: Eukaryota > Metazoa > Arthropoda > Insecta > Coleoptera > Cerambycidae > Monochamus > Monochamus alternatus. Next base: position 1,567,798 of record CM073426.1, on the reverse strand, counting down.
TTTTGAAAGGCTGCAGTTCTGTGCTGTGGAACCCTGTGGTATAAAGATGCCGAGTGTTACGGTGGTGCGGAGCTATTGTTCAATGTAATGAGGTTCGCCGGTTTCAAAAACTTTGTATAGTAGATTATATGTATGAAGTAAGCGGCTATTTTTCATATTTAAAATGGAATGTTCATTTAGATGTGGTGTAATATGATGGCATTCTGCACTGGCTGAATGAAACGCGAAGATTTTGAGTTGAAATAATCCGAAACAAGAAAATGTGTACCTATGATTAAATCACGTTTACAGATATAAATACAAATAAAAATAACAAGATATCTTTTGTTTTTTGGAATGCATGACTATTAATAATTCTTATTGCAGTTTATTGACAGCTGTCACTCTTTTATTGACGCTCAAGTACGGCATTTTGAGCAATTACTCTATTTTGTATGTATTGATAGTTAATGTAATTTGCAGTATTTTATTTTAAATAAATTATGCTTATTAAATGTCTGTATTGTGAACTATATTACTAATAACCATTAAATTATTTACCGACAGGAAAAGTGAAATAACTGCAAATTCAAATTTACTATGTAAGATAATGTGTTTGTTTGAAATTAAAATACACATTTAAAAATGTTATAAACTTTAACATTATACAGAGCGATACAACTTTTTTTCTTAAATTAAAGATACGAACTACCTATATCTACGCCACTGGTTGATATTTTCACTTTTTATGACATCTTAACTAACTACATTGTGTACCAAGTATGGCTTAAATATCTCCATTACTTTAGTAATTATACCAAAAAATCCATTTTTTTCTTTAAACTTCAACACCTTGTATCTTCCTTATAAAGCCCCAAAATTATAACTATTATATAATAAACTGCCATTATTTTTAAAAGTTCTACTTACCCTCGAAGTTTGTTCATTAAAAACTAAATCACCCTGTATATATGCATCTACAATAGATACATATCTAATAATTAAGCCAAAGCATGATAAATAATATACAGTGTGAGTCAGAAAGAATGGGTCAACACTAAGCTGGAGATACTAGGCACCAAAATATTATGTTTGATCATACCTTTTATCCTTGACTATAGGTGTATATACTCAAGGCTTTTACAAATGTCGCTGGTTTAAGAAATACAGGGTGTTACTGGTTTCAATTTTATTCTGAAATTTCTTAATAATTGAAAAAGTTTTGATAGCATGACTCTGAAAACTGGTAGTGTTGGGTTTTTTGGTATACTCGCGACAAGAATTCAGACGACTTACGTCATACGAACAAAAGAATAATTCATTATATTTTCATCAAAATATTTAAGAAACTGCAACTGATAGTAATAAAACTATATACTACACTAAAAGTTTGCATTATATATTGCACTAAATTGCAAAAAATGATTGTTTTTAACGCGACCAAATATCGAAAATTACGTTGACAATAAAAACAAATGTGTAACGTCAGCCGTGACGTAAGACGTCTGAATTCTTGACGCGAGTATATGAGAATTACGAATTTAAAGCTTATTTTGACATTGTTCCTAGAGGGCGCTAGTTTCACCGTATTTTTTAAGCAAATGAAAACATATTTTTTTATCTGTTGAGCTATGCTTAAAAAAGTTTAAATTTTAAAAGAACGAATAGAAATTCTACACAAAAAAATGTACTCCTGTTTAGAGCGACTAACTTTATTTGTTTCCGAATTATTTAGATTGAAAAGTTTCAATGTATTTTGTGATGATTTTCTAAGTAAGCTTGTGTCAAATTTTCATGTCAATAAATATTAGCGTATTTTGCGTGCATGTGATTTATTATTTTTTACTGTATTAGAAAGGTATTTTAAGTTAATATATATCAAATTTTCTACAATTCCCATCAATGAGGTCATATGTATGCTCTCTGATACCAAACATCTAGGTATGCTAATGAACAATTCCACAGACAAAGCTCTATTCTACTAAAAAAATTAATCTAGTTAAATTTACTAACCTGGTTTAATGAATACATTCCATAAATATCTAATTTCACTTCTTGAAAATGATGAGACAATAGATGAGATAATAATAATAATAATAATAATAATAATAATAATAATAATAATATCTCTACCCCTCATTCTAATCACAGGGATTAGCCCAGAAGTCGGAGACTTGTGCGAGAGAGGGGGCGGCATATTATTACTAAGCAGGCCGCATTTGCGCCCAGGAACGACTTACGTTTATAGGCCCTAACCACTATTAAGTGCAGGAATGAGGGAAACCTGGAAAACCTCATTAATTAGGGGGGTAGTCAAATATCAACCGGTATCAATCTCTCACATTGACCCAAGCTAATATTATTCCACCCTACCATACCCGCAGAGAGGGTGCCAATCCTCTCCACGAATATAGCTTATATACGGTCTACCGGCAGCTGGGCTCGAACCAACTCCGATCTAGTCACCTGATTCAAGTACTGACGCCTTAAACCGCGCGACCACTGAGATCTGACCTATTTCTGCATTTTTAGGAATGCTTCTTCAGGTGGCCTCCTTTAAGTTGAGTCAAATTTAACTATAAAAATTATTAGATTATTATAACTTAAAATTATTTTAAATTAATATCGACAATGTCAAAAAGTGATTAACCTGTTAATGATAACGACCTACTTAATTAATAACAAAATTTGTACCCTTTATGCAGTCGTTTTTTTATATATTTTTTAGGTATTAACAATATTGTGTGAATCTAACTACTCTGTGGACTAAATCCCCAACCAGCGTTGAATTACACCCACAATATCTAGCATAACATTTTGGTGTCCAGTATCTACCTTAACATTGGCCCATTCTTTCTCACTCACTCTTTATATAAATGATAATAATAAAATAATCATAAACATAAATCCATCTTCATTATAGATTTTATCAATATTAATAAATATTTTTATATGAAGTGAGCAAAATCAGTGTTTTCAGAGCTTTAGAATGTCAATTTTTGCTCGGAATCGTAGGTCAAGACAAAAAATAGCTCAAACATAATATTTTGGTGTCTAGTATCTCTTGTTTAGCGTTGATCCATTAATTCAGATTCACCCTGTATTTAAATGATAATAATAAAATCATCATAAACATAAATCCATTTATTTTTATGTAGTAAGTGAGCAAAATCAGTGTTATTTGGCGCTTGAAAATGTAAATTTTTGCTGGAAACCGTAGGTCAAGACAAAAAATAATTCACCGTTAAAAAAGTCGTCTTTTTGACAGTTGAAGAAATAAATATTTTATAAATAATTACAAATACTGACAAAAGGTTAACGCCAACAGTTTTTGCTTTTACATTAAGGTATTTGTTGCCTCAAGAAAAATTGTCAAGCCAAGTTCTGTAAAAAAGATCGGTATATTGCGTTACTGTGTTTATGAATTTGCATTGTGCTGTTTGTTCTGCTATTTTGATTTAACCAATAGAATAATGTTATTGTAGTATGTCACTGCCAAGCCTGCCTTCACGCTAACGTATATCATTTGCAACTTTTTTTATAAAAACAGTAAGTTTAAGTTCTGACCTAATTTTGTTTGTAGAAATCCAACCTAAATATCACCTATTAAAATAATCGTCGTAGTATTTTCTGTAATACAGGGTGGAGCCAAATCTGGCCTCAATTATGCAGTTTAAAAAATATATATATAAAGTGAATTAAATCTTTACCAACTTGTAAGAGGAACAATTTGGGCATCCCGAGGGGCATCCAATATGGATTTCTACAACTTTTTTCAGTAGGGACCAACTTCTTAAAATTTAATTTTTCATGCTTCCGACGTTATTTGACAATAATGTTTTTCGCAACATACAGTATGTCCACGGTTAGAGTGGAAAAGAAGGAAAATATTTTAATTTTGCGGAAAAAAGGCGTTCTTGATTAAAATTTTTTACTTGTCTTTAAAATGCATGTTGCATGTATAGAGTGATTACAAAATCGATGAACATAAACATTATTTAAGAATAAACTGTATTATATTATAATTTCAATTTGTGCACGGATCGACCTACTTTGATAGAAACGGACAGTAAAACATTTTCATTTTACGGAAAAAAGCATTTTTGATTAAAATGCTTGCTTGTCTTTAAAATGCGGCTGACATGGAAAACTTTTAGGTTGTATGTATTAATTTCACCTTGGCAACATGGTGTTTGAAGAAATGCTCCGCAGTAACAAACTTGGCATGTTTTGCTCAAATAATATCAGAAGCTTTAATAGAAAAAGTCAAATAGATATAGTATCCATCCAAAGCTTTTGACCATGTAGATAGAATACAATATGTTCAGTATAATGGTCATAAATCTAAAGAATTTCATGCATATTCTGGGGTACCCCAAGAACCAAATTTGGGACCGCTATTATTTAGTATATTTATTAGTGATGTTCTTACTTGTAATAATTCTTTTATGCGTATTGCGGCTTAAATTGTTTACTGAAATAACTTGTTATTTTGTCAATTATTACAAAGTCAACTGAAAAAACTGATGAATTGGCGTTCTGTCAACAAATTGGATATGCAAAGTAGTTTCATTCACACGGAAAATAAATTGTATAGAATTTTCGTATGCACTTAGCCATTCTGAACTTTCAAGACATCTAAATTGACATTCAATGATTATATTATTGCAACGACTAATTCTAGAATAAAAACTTTAGGATTTATAATGAGAGATTGTAAGTATTTCAAATATAGCTAGCTTGCAAGCTCTTTATTTCTCCTTGGTTCGATCGAAAATATAATATGGCTACATAGTATAAAACAATAAACTTCTGATTGGAGGAGTTCAAAGGAAATTTATGAAATAGTTAGGTATCATATAAGAAGGATAATCATTATCCTGTAAGATGATATCGAAATAAATTATTGGAGAGATTTCTTATGCAATTTTAGAAAAAAGGCGTTTAATTGCTTTTATAATATTTTTCTACAAACGTATTTATAATCTAGTAGACTGTCCATTACTGTCAAAAATATATTTTAGAATACCTAGATTGGAATCGTGTCAAAATGAGCAATTTTATTGTTTGCCTAATCGTACGAATATAATTAATAATAATTATCTGCTTCATTTGATGGTGAATCGGTACTTATAACAAAACTAGTAGTCGTAGTGATATTTACAATTCCCCTTTAAAAAACTTTCTGAAGCTAATGAGAAATATTTTTATTTAATTTGCAGGTGTTTTCTTCTTTTTTCTTGTTTTACTCTTTTGTATATTGCTTTGTAACTGGAATATTCTGTTGGACAATAAACTTCTATTATTATTATTATTATTTTAATTTGTTCTGCATTAAAGTCGCCATACCATGTACGTATTTTCTAATATAACCCCAAAAAAGAAAACAACGAAGTATATTGAAAGCTTTATTTTGTATTATTTTTGATACACAGGTTATATATTTATTTCACATTGATTTAAAATAATAATGGTGGAGAAGGCCTTTCGCCACCCCAATCCTCTTAAGGGGACAGGAAAAACCACTAACCCGTCCCACTTAATAGACCACCACTAGCTCGAGGATCAAGGCGGCGAACCGCCGGAGATTTAACGACAAAGCTAGTAAACACTAAGTAACTAGTAATATCATAATCCTGCGTTCCTTTTTTATACAAATATTTCTCGTAACGATAACTTACAACAAAGCGACGGTAACATACAAAAATAACAGCTATAACAAAAAAACAAATAATTTAGCATAAATATCTTAAGTGGTTATTGTAAGTTACTGTTACTTTCTCTCTCTAAGTAAGTACTGTACCTAGGGGAAGAAGGGTTTGGAATCCGGGTATTTTCAGTGCATACCTTAAAACTAGCAAGCAGGCTAGATTCCAAAGCGTTCTTCGTATAATTTTATACAAATATAAAGAGCAAAAATATAAACAATATTACATACGGCGTATTTAAAATAACATTCAATTTGTCTAAGAGTGTAAAGTGATTCAAAGTTCCATGAAAATAGCGAATTTCAAATATAATGGCAGGAGGTGCTTGCTCTATGGACTTTTTTTTTGGATCAAAAGAACTTGAGGGCAAAGCCTCGGGCTACACCCTATCTTTATTTTTGTTTTGAGCCGTCAAATGGTGGAACTTAGTAAAACAACAAGCATATAATTTGAATCAGCGTCAAGCGCGTTGGAACAGTCGTAGTTGAGTATAAAAATGTCATGTTTGGAATTGTCACGAAGATTGGGATATGTCGGGTTTTGATTCTTATTGCTTACTTTCCTTTTCTAGCTCCTTGAGAAGTTGCTTCATCTCCTCGGAGAGTTGGTGTTGGTCTGCTACTTTCCTGCAACAAGTATTCAAAAGTTAAAAGAAATATCTATTTAAAAAGAAGTAGTTGAAACAAGGAGTAGTCAAACCACAGCTTAGACCAGCTAATTCATTTGATTATTTCGAGTTTCCTTCAGCAGCAAATTTCTGACAGTTAAGATGTTTGATCTTATTCCTCTCCATGGTATAAATAAGGACACGGATATTTTTTAATGAAGTAAGGTTGTATCATACCATGGGGGATTCGATAAATGTTCCTACATTGTCACTGAAGGAGCCAGAGCTATGTTAGTAACTGAAATTTGTTTTATAGGAATCTTTTAAGTACACGGTCGGGATCATCAGCATGTATCCATTGAAAACTGAGGACTTTGTGACGTATAACACAGTCTGTCTCAGTTCACCTTTCAAGAGGGACTATATTTTGTCTTTATTTACGGGAATTTTGTAACATCACCCTGATCGTATAGTTTATAGACCGTGCACCAGGAGGTCCTATGTAAAAAGTCCTGACGTCAAATGAATGTTATGAGAGTTGTTGTTAAAAAACTAGAATTGTGTGATCTGCAGTCAGATACTTTTTACCATGGAAGAACCTCAACAGGACTGGAGTTTGGGTTACTCCCAAGAGAATGTTATCCCAACTTTCAACTTAGACCTTATGCTGGGAAGCACGTATCTTTGCGAATTTCCTGTCTGCTAAGTCTCTTACTCAGTTGCTTTGTTTGTCAACAACAAAGATTAATGTTAATATTGATACACTGGTTAATGAAAACCATTGACAACAAACGTACATGTTTTTTGTACCTATTACAAATCACTGATAAAGTTGGATATGAAATATTTTATGATGCAGTTTTCACAGCCTCAATTTTACTTGCAGCGGTGGTTGACCACCTGAAGTTACAACACAATACTAATTATTTATTGTATAAGTATTTTTTAAGTAGCATTTTATCCACTCAAAAATATTTTATTTTAATATTCTTAAGTGAATAAGAGAAGATAAGATGAAGAATGCAATACAACGTTTTATCAGTAAGAACATCATTATCATATTTGTGTCAGAATTATTGGAATTTAATAAAAAAATATTCGCACTCTTAGTACTCAATGAAACGTGGTAGGTTTTGTTATACCTAATGGTTGCTATGGTACGTTGTTTATTATCAATTATGTAATAAACAGTTCTATCTGAATTTGGTAAAAATGCAATAAAGTAATTAATTGTGTGAAGAAGCTCAAGAAGCACTTTTGCCATTTATTGCCAGCAAAATCCAGGGAACATTACGAAAAAGTGGTCGCCGAATTTAACGAATGGAGGAAAAAATGGAGAGTAATGCCAATGAATGAGAAGTCATGCTATCGTACTTTTTAAATTTGAAGAAAAAATATAAAATGTCATCTATCTGGTCCAAGTATTCAATGTTGAAGGCTACTATAAAGGTCTACAAAAATATAGATATTGGAAAATATAATTGGAGTGAATCGAGAGGATAGAAAATAAAAAAGCTGCAGTATTGGAAATAGCACATGTTGAAGATTTTTTTACTGGGGCTTCCGATAAAGAATTATTAATGATTAAGGTAATATCTCTTTACCTTTTCTTTTGAATTGTTGAAGCACTAATAATAAGGGTTTCTGGTGCCTTTCGATGTTGCGAATTGCCAAATTTAAAAATTACTGACGTACAGGACGTTGGCAGTTATCTATGTACTTCTCAGCCTGTGGAATCACCACATTGGCAAAGGTACCCTCAATAGTTGCTTCATTACTGAATATCGCAAATCCGGAAGCATATACTGGCCATTGTATGAGGCGCACTTCAACAACAGTTTTAAGGTGCTGATCTTACAACCGGACAATCGTCATGGTGGATGGAAGAGCAGCAGAAAATTATATTGAGCAGTCCATGTCTAACAAACTTCATATTGCAACGAAAATCCAAGGAAAATATAGCTGTTCCTTACAAGAAGAGACATCCGTAACTTGTGCAAATTCTTCACAAACTTCGGCAGATGTTATGAGTTCCGAAAATGATGGCAACAATGCTACTAACGGAAAGGAAGTTAAATGTGAAACAAAAAACGAAATGTCTATTACTATAAATGTTAATGTTAATAAGTTAATAAATTAAATTTGATTTATTATAGGCTTATTATTTTTTTATTATTCTGCTAGTGAAATAAAGTTGCTTGATTCGACTAGTGGATAAAATATCACTTTAGATGGTTCATATGTGTGGATAAAAGTCCGATTATAAGGTGATTGTGAACAAAATATTTTTGCGCATCTCAAAATTTCATGCAAATTACCTATCGCTGGTTTATGTTGTAGTTCAAACAAAGAGTAGCTTAGACAATCAAGGAATCGTTCAGATAAAGAGTAGTTCAAACGTACCTTCCAGAGCCGCCTTCTTCTTTCTCAGCCTCCTCGCCCTCAGCTGGAAAACAGAAACAGAATGAAAATGAGAATCTCTCAGTGACTTAACTATACATGCTAAACACTAACTAGTGCACTGCAAAAGTAATCCAATCTGGAATAGAAAGAAGGTACCAAAAAATAAATTCTCCGCTATAAAAAAATTGAGAAACAAAACAAAGTCTGAATGTGGGGTTGTATGCTGTACAATTTAAGTAGTGAGGAAGAATGATGTAATAAACAGATAAAATACAGAAACATTCCAGTACAAAACCTTTTAAGAGCTATATATACAGATGATTTAAAAAATAGTATGCAAGCTTATTCCTAGATGACCTCAGTTGAAAAACGTAAATAAAAATCAAACAAAAATCAAATTTTGATGAACGATCAATTTTGTAATGGTCTTAAGGAACACTCTGTATACCAAATGATTGTGATACATTTACTAGCACTGCTATTTTTACGCAAAATACGTTTATGAATATATAACGCAATGAAACTTTTTGAATACTAAATCATGTTAGGCAAATGAATGTATCACTGATGAAACAAAAAATACAAAGTGTCTGATGTTATAAAACAGGTACAAATTTACAAATGGATTTTCACCCTACGCGTAATAGGTAAATTGTCCATACAAAGTATGCAACCCGCGTTACATTGTGTTAAACTTATGTCCAAGGGTCAATTTATTTGATTAAAAAGGAAACATTGGAATTCGGTTTATTTCTGTTAATTTTATAGAAGAATATTATTTGTTAGTAATATTTGTCTCAATGAATACATTTTTACTCACTGCACTTGACAGTTGTCAAATGCCATTTTTACTTTTATCATTATGAAAACTGTTTAAATAGAAAAAACACCTAGACACTTTGTACTCGACACAACATGAGTTATTAACACATACAAGATACAGATACACAAAAGTCAAAAGATAAGGGAAGGTGTAAATGTGTACAGGGGGATGTGTAACATAGAAAAGAATGCCTATCTACCATGTTTGGGTAAATTAAAGCGCCAATCGTGTTCCCTAGGGTCCACTTCAGTCTGGTCCTCGACGCTGATCTCGTATCGAAGCGGCCTTCTGCGGGTAGCTATATCAAAGAAAACCATAAAAAAATTCTAGCTGTACAGTTACTGAAACCTGGGTGCCTCAGGGTTCCCACCAGAGACCAAGAATCATTACAGTTTTTTGTGGTGGGAAACCAGATTACTTAAGAAAAAACTTAGACACCTCGACATAACTTGTTACTTAACAACTCAACTGAAGAAACTACTACAGTGTTCATTATTTACTCACACGTACCCAAAAAGTATAAAGTTAGTTTATGAAAGTACAAAGACCAAATTGAGTATAGCAACGTTTATATTTTCTGGACACGTGCGTGTTAGACATATAACATCTGGGTCAAATCAGAAAAGATAAAATAATTAAGCTTGCTATTTACCTCTGACTGGAGGAGGATCTCTAATGACGGAGGTAGTGGCTTCTTCTCCTCCTATAAAACACAAAAGATATTAATCTCTGTCCAAATTTCAGTTGTCATTGTAAAATCTTGAAAAATGTACTTACCAGAAGAGACATGCAAACTGAACACCATGCAAAATAAAAATAACTTACCAAAAGTAAAACTGTGGTGATTTGTACTAAGAAAATGAAGTTAACTAAAAATAAATAGGGAGGGAAATTAGTTCTGGGTTAATAGAAGTGACAAACCTGGTGCGGTTCTTGTTAGTGTTGTTAGTTCAGTTGGGGGGATATCGAATTGCTGGGTCATGGTTGTCTTGCTTCCTTGGTCGTCGGTGATGGTTCTAGTTATCACCCCTCGACCTTCCTTAACGGTTCTAGTTATTAGTCCTTGTTGATGCATGAGTTCTGGTTGGTTTAGCTGCCTGAAATATTCCTCTATTTGTCTTTCTGAGGTGGGCTCCTCTCCCCCTCCAGTTCCGTCACTTTTTACAATGAATCGTCTTTGCACTACTTTTCTGACGTGCACATTTCCAGCTTCATCTACTTCTTCCGTTTCCTGCACGTCCTCACCTTCTTTAAAGTCTTGCATGTATTGTCTCATGCGTTCTTCCGCATCAGGTCCAGTAAAGGTGATCTTTTTCATCTCAGGGGGTAGTTCTACTTTTCTGTGAATTGTATGAGAGTAGTAGTCATCGTCGCTAGGCTCAATTACTTCCGTTACATATGGTTTTGAGGATGCGTCTACGTACTCCGTTGTTCTTCGACCTGTGAGATCTTCATCAAACCATACTCGCTTAACAGCTGCTGCTACGTCCACAGTTGCTCCCATTCTGGCTTGATCGATGGAATTAGTCGAAGAAACCATGGTGTTGGATCCTCCACTAGTGAAACTGCCTGAGTAGACAGAATCAGTATCGTATTGGTATGTTGCGTGAGTGGCTGTAGAACTAGTAGCGTCTAGGCTTTCAGTACTCTCTAGCATTGGATCTTTCGCTTCTTGGTCGACTATGTCATCCTCTTTTCCTGATGAGCTAAAGTCTTTGCCAGTGCTAGAGCTACTTTGATCATGTCCTCCTATTCTAGAACCATCTTCATCAATAGAATCGCTTAGTAATAGGTTATTGCCGGAACTGGTAACAGCACCTAGTTCTAGAGAATCGCTGAGTACCATAGAACTTTTTTCTTCGCCTCTAGCGTCCATGCTATCTGTCGTTATATTCTCTCTGGTAGATTTTTGAGCTTGAAATTCTATAGAATCTGTACTAGCGGTCATTACGTCTCCTCCGGTTTTTTGGTCTAAACTGTCAGTGCTGTCATGATGGCTTGGTTTTTCTGCTTGCAGATCCAATGAATCGGTTGAAGTTATCATGACGTCATCGCCCTCTTTCCACTGTACTTTAATCGTAGATTTTACTATAGGAGTGTCTAGGTCTAAGTCCGGTACCTTGGACACCTCTTCTAGGGAGTCACCTCTACCTAACGACTCTGTTCTTTCTACGTCTTTTAAATCACTGAATCTCTCGACATTTGATTGGGCTTGCCTAATGATTTCGTCTATTTCAAACATTCTTTTTTCATAATCTTCATCATCATCTGTATCAGTGACGAGTTTTTTCTCGGTTCCAGACATTGTTTCACAACTTTCAGATTCAGAGGCGATGCTTTCCTGACCTTCTTCGATTTGGGTAAGCATCTCTTCCTCTTCCTTTACTTTCACTTCGATTTTATGAGCGGCAATACACGCTTTTTCTAGACCTTCGAATTCTTTCAAGGAACTAGCAGAGATGTCATCTCCTTGTCCACTTTTACTTGCATGGTACCTGGCTTTGAAACTCCCGTTGCTAGAGGAATCTTGTGAACCTTGGTGGAATTTTCTCATTTCTAGAGACATGGCTTTCTCTAAGCTTTCAAATTCTTGTAAGCTTGACATTGAGACGTCGTCGTGCTCTGCTGATCTGGTGAAGTATTTTCGGCCAGCCAAAACGTCATATTCTGGAGTACTAGAATAAGAATCTTTTACGCTTCCTCCGGATTCCCTTTGTGATCCGTAGCTAGAGGCGGCGAAGTCATTTACGTCTTCCTCTTTTATGTCTTCCAAAGGACCTCTTTCGAATTCCATTTCATATCCATACCCGGCAGCCATCATAGCTGCTTGATCGCCTTGGAACTGTTGTTCTATCCATTTCCTATTTGCCTCTAACTCTCTATCGTATTCGTATCCATAATCCCTAGTGCTGCTAGTTGTAACTCCAGTAGATTTTTGTTCTACTTGAGGCGGGCTGTCTTCAAAGTCAAATCCTAGCTCTTCGCTAGAGGAAGTGCCATCTGGGTAATATTTTATGTCAGTCATTCGAGTAAGAGGAGTAGGTGCGGAGTGGGCTAAGTATTGTTCAACTTCCTCGTCGTGCTTCTTTGTCTTTTTGTGCGAACGACTTATTTTAACGCTTTTGCCTTCAGTGTCAAATTCTTGAGCTTCCTTACCAACTTCTTCGATTACTACAAAATCGTCTATGAGATCAGGTTTTTCTAACATTTCAAAAGAGTCGCTACTAGGCGAATCCGTACTTCTCTCGGAACCTTCCTTCACTGTCGCTTCAATGACTGTACCAACCTCACTTTTAGATTCCGACATGACTTTTTCTTCTGATACAGCTTCCGGTTCCTCTGCAATAGTTGTTACGGTCTCGTCTAATACATATTCACGACCCTGGTCGGTTTCTTCTGAACTTTTGCTTGAGACGGATGCCGGAGTTTGAGGAGTATCTGCGCCTACTTGAACCTCTTCTTGTTTTTCTTTTTCTTCAAGTTCTAACTCTGGGTATCTGAAGTCTCTGTCCACTAAGGGCATCATGTGCTGTGTTATCTTGATGTCCGGAACGAACCCTGGACTGATGTCTTTGAGTTGTTGAGAACGCCTCTCTTCGTACTCTTTCTGGGCTCGTTCTCTTGTTTCAAGCTCGTGTTTCTCTGCGTCCTCATCTTCTAAAATGGGACATATTTGTTTAATTTTGTGAGCTGGGGATACGTGAGCTACCATGCTAAAAGCCGCCTCGGCTTCAGCTTCTTCGAAGCTGGACTTTTCGCTGGAAGTCGAGCTAGATTTGCCGTGGGAATCACGCTTTTCTAACGGTTCTTTCGGTAAGTACGCGCTGGTAATGGAATGTCTTATTTCTTGTATCTCTTGCGATCTTTTTACTGCAGAAGAATATTCTTGCTCTAATTCCCCAACACTTGCTTGAGCCTCAGAACTAAATTCTGGAGTGTCATCTTTAGTTTCGTCACAAGGTTCTGGTGATATAGGACGTTCAATAGGTTCAGTTATGTCTGTAACATCTGAAGACTTCATCAAGTCGGCTAGTTCTGAATCCGGTTTATCGTCTGAGAAAGCTGTGGAACGTTCTCGTTCCGAATCTGATTTACTGAACTGCGACTGAGGTCTGGATAGATCTGGCTCATTGTCCGATTCTGTGTCCAAGTATCGTCCTTCTCTGAGATCTCTGTGGAACCCTTGGTCTGCTTCTGTTTCGTAACTTTCCTCTTTCTCGCTTTCGTCGATGTCTTTCTTTTCGTCGCTGCTGGTTTCCTTGAAGCTCAATTTTGCAGTGTATTTGTCGCTTTCTGCTAAATCAGACTGGATTCTACGTTCCACCTCAGATCTTGCTTGGCTGGTAATACCCATTATCGGGCCCATGAAACTGGTGCTTTCTGTTCTCCTGTGACCCTTCTTTTTCGGTTCTTCTGATTTTACCGAGAATGGAGGAACTGTTTCTTCTACAGGAGATTGGGTTTCGGAAGTTACTTGGGTACTTACGCTTTGTATACCATTTTCGTCCACGGTAGAAGTAGTTATTGTCACTGATTCTATTGGGAAATCGCTGTGTAGTTGAGGAGTAGACGTAGCCATATCAGTGGTGACATGTGGCGTGTAGATTAAACTTTCTCGACTACCTCGCGGCATATTATCCACATCGTCAAGGCTGAGATGTTCTGATGTGCCGGAAACAGTCATACTGCCTTCCAGTCTTTCAGAATCGGCTCGCGATAATTCTATGACTGTTCTTTGGGCACCTGTGCTAGATGTGCTAGATACGCTCACACTAAGGACGCTACCTTCGTCTAGGCTGGTACCCAACCGTTCTTCGAAGTCTCCCTGCGGTGATTCTGGCACTAGGACTTTGGGTTCTGGTTGGAAAGTCATCTCCTGAGATCTTTTCATTCTGGATTGCATATCAGCTATCTTGACGTCGGCCGATTCTTCTTCAGATACATCGATAGATTCTCCTACGGTATAGGAAAGTAGTTCAGAATCGCTTACTTCAGTGCTTTGCCTTATGGGTATTCCCTGAGTGCTCCAACCTGAAGAAGGTTCTACGTCGCCGAGTATGTGTTGATCTACTGAATCTATCATGTCTTCTAAATCACTAGTCGATGGAACGAGGGTTTCGGAATGCTCAGAAACTTCAACACTAGCTAGATGTCCAGAACTTTCACTATCTAAGCTCTTCATGCTTTCCTTAGAACTCAAACTACTAACAGCTGTTTGATATTCAGTCGAGGTAACGTGTGATCTAGACGAGTGGTCTTGTGACGTCAGAGCGCTCTCGTACTCTGAAGATCCTGCTGCTACTAATCCTTCTACGTCAGAGGAACACGGTCTGCTTTTTCCACTATCCATTTCAAAACTGTGGTAATGGCTTTCCCCTGAGCTAGAGTAGGCTTCAAAGTCAATTCCAGATTTTCTATCAGGTTTTAAATTCGAACTGCTGCTGCTGGTATCAGCGTCAGATTTAGTTTTTCTAAAAACTACTTTGTCTTTTTGTAAGTCAGTGTCTTCCCGTTTGCCAGACGACGCAGTTGAGAACTGATCCTCTGGAGATTTTGCGTCTGTGCTAGATTTTGAGTCGCTGCTAGAAGTTCTTTTTACTACTTCATGAGTTATGACCACTTCTTTATCCGGTTTAATTTCACCGACTTCGTCTATTTGCAACTTACCGCTGGCTACAAGTTCATTCAAGTCTTGCAGACTTTCAAGCAAGATACTGGATACTGAAGTAGTTTCTTCGTGGATATGATCCACCTTTGTTACAGCACTACTGACAACTGTATGCTTTTTGTCTATGGATAGTTTTGTTTCTACTTCTGATCCATCGTCTTCCTTTTTGTATTGAGTCATTTCTTCCCTGCTGATGTCCTCTTGTTTTTTATTTAATTCATCGTATAATTTCTCCGTTTTCACTTCAGATTCTTTATGTCCTTCGTCACTAACCTCACTAGATTTCACGGTTTCTTGGTATTTCGCTGATACCACAGACGTATCTTCATCAGTAGCTTTGGTTGATAACTTTTCTTGTAACAAGTCTTTTCCTCTTACTTCTGTCTTATCGGTTACCGTTTTAGATACTTGAATAATATCAGCTTCAACTGTACCCAGTTTACTTTCTGTTATTTCTTTATCCTCTGATTTTATTTGAGACATTTCTTTGACTTCTGTGTCAACATGAGTCACTAGTCTTTCCGACTCCTCGGTAATAGACTCAGATATCGTTTCATCATCTTCAAATACAACTTCTTTTACTTCAGTTACGGATTTCTCTCCTTTTACGGCATCACTTGATTTCATTTTTAGATCTTTCTTCACGCTTGTTAGTTTAGGACCTTCGTAGCTTATAAAATCGTGGGAGGTGACAGTTTCTTCACGATGTTGTTCATCTATTTTATCGACGAATCCAGATTTATCTTGGTATCTTTTAGCTTGTTCGTGATCGTAATGATCGTAGTCTAAATGTACATCATCTATCTTCTCAGCTTCAAGTTGATCCATCTGTTGCTCTAATATATGAGAGTAGTCCATTTCAGTTCCACTGAACTTTAGATCTTCGTCTGTTATTTCCATGCTAGATGCTTGGGTATCTCCTCTGGTTAGTTTAGCTATACCCCGCTGTCGGCGAGCTAGAACTGATTCGACTAGTTCCACCTCTCTCTCATCCAGGCCTTTAGTTTCTGCTAGATGTTTAAGGAATTCTGATACTTGGACATTCTCTAATTGTTGCACGGGTCTTTCCATAGTATCAGTTAGTGATTCACGTGCTTGAATTTCGGCTTCGATTTCCTCTATTAAAGCGCTTGCAATCTTCTTGGCTTCTTCTGGATGTACTCGTTGCTGATGTAGACTGTCTAGTATAATCTTTTCAATGTCGCTGTGGCTTTCTGATTTGACTTTATCCGATTCACAGGAATCGGAATGGTCTTGATGTATTTCTGATCCTAGATCAGATTCGTCACGGATACTGCTGCTGAGATCATCGTCTTTCTCTGCTTTGTCACTTTTAAATTCCTCAGGAGTTGGTTCGTGAGGTTCAGGCTTTGTCTCTTCAGCAAGTTGTAATTTTAGTTTTGCTTCTAATTGTTCTGATATCTCATCCTCTTGATCCATAATTTCCTTAAAATCGTCCTTTTTATTCTCTTCTTTAATATGTCCTTCATCTTTTGGTGAGACTTCTAATTCGGATTTTCGCTCTTCTCTAGCTATT
Source organism: Monochamus alternatus (assembly GCA_037114965.1). Classification (NCBI taxonomy): domain Eukaryota; kingdom Metazoa; phylum Arthropoda; class Insecta; order Coleoptera; family Cerambycidae; genus Monochamus; species Monochamus alternatus. The sequence goes on along the minus strand of CM073426.1, from coordinate 1,551,073 downwards.
TCTTCGAGGTCTTTATCTCCGTCCATCGCTATTTTTTCTGCAATCTTCATTTCTTCTATGATAAATTTCTGCAGAATGTCTGCTGATAAGTCATCGACTTTTTCTGTTGTTTCTGTTTTTTCTGTAGTTATTTCACTTGATATAGATTCAATTTTGGAAATTTTTCCCTTCTTAGTACTTGCATACGTTTCAGATGAGATCTGTTCTTCCTTAATGAACTCTTTTAATACATGTTTCTCGTATGATACATGAGTTGGTTCTTTTACAATTGTTTGTTTGTCATCTAACTTTGTACTATCTGTAGAAGTTTCTTTAAATGGTGTATCTTTGTGATGAGATATATACGTTTTTGCTGTGGGTTCATTAATTTCAACTGGAACCACTTTCTTCTCAGACTCTTCTTCAACCTTTGTCATTTCCTCGTAAATTGATATTCCTTTTTCGCTTTCAGTACGAGTTTCTTTTTTGTATGTAGTTGTTTCTTTTACAATTTCGCCTTTGGTTATCGTTTCACTTATATAAGAGTCTTCCTTTTCTAATACTTTAGGATGCATATCTTCAGAAGCACCCGTCTCAGTTTTATCTATTTTGTCATGATCATATTCTGAGAAATCCTCAGATATTTCAAAAAGTTTTTTGTCTGTGTCCGTTACGGATTTAATTACTTGTTTCTCATCAACTGGTTCTTTATCCTTTATTGCCACAGTTGTGCTTTTTTCCTCTCCAGGCTTCTTCGCTTCTTCTACAATTCTCTCGGCAGCTATAAATTCTTGAGTTGCTTTAGCAGCAGGCTTTTGTTCTAAATCTTCAACTTTCTCATCGAAAGCTTCTTGGTGTGATTCCGATACCTCCCACACTGTATCTTGAATACGTTCTTCGGGAACCTTTATCGGTGATTCAGCGTCAGATTTTTCCGTAACCGGTGAGATAGGTTCTTTTGTTTCTTTGTCAGCGTACTCGTCGCTTTCTTCGCTTATTCTTCTTTGTGTTCCCGATAGAGTGACGGTTATTTCTGGAATTGCTTCGTCACCGAACTGTGAGAATTTCGGAGAGATCTCACCGTCCAAGGAATCAATAGACTTGCCTTCGAAGTCTTGGTCTAACTCTGCCAATTTTTCGGTATCTTCTATTTCGCTCTTATCAACCAAGACTTCCATAGAATCCGGTTTAGTGGAATGACTGTCGTCTTTAAAATTTTGTTCGTCCACCAAATCGCCACTTTTATCGGACGAAACGCTTGGTTGAGACTCGAAGGTTTTGGTGTGAGTATCGACCTCAGTTTCTTTGTGCGTTTCTGTTTGTGGTAGGGATGAAACTGAAATCTGATCCTCGATTTTGTGCGCTGTCAAATCTGGTTTGTGCGTTACATCGTCAAGTTCTGTCTGTTTCGTGACTTCCATGAAGTCGACTATTTCCGCAACGACTTTCTCCGTTTTTTCTTCTTTGGAATCTTCTATGGCCTGTTTATCCAGTACAAATCCTCGTAATTCTGCTGGTGACTGACCGATTCTTTGACCAGCGATTACATTGCCTAGCTGTTTTTCGTACCCTTTGGCTAGATCTTTGACGGAAGTTTTTTCGTGGAGTACATCTTCTTTTTCATGCTTTTCTTCAAAGGATTCCTCTGAAGGTACGCTCCTTATTACTTTTTCGATACTCTTCTGTTCTTCGAATGATTTAGCAATACTTTTCACTGTAGTCACCTTCTTCTCTTTTTTCGTAGTTGTTTCTTTAACATCTTGAGTTTTTATTGGTTCGAACATTTGCGCCAATTTACTGACGCTTCTCGGTTCTTCTTCTATGACGTCCTCTTCGATGTCTTCAGCGATACTCTTAGCGTCTGCGTCTGTGTGTTCTTCTTCGGTGGAGCTTAGTAAGGTTTTCTTTTCGGGTGATGGTTCTTCCTCAAATTCGCTAGTGAGTTGTTCTTCGATCATCTCCTTCCTGATCTGCTCTTCGTAATACTCTTTACGGAGTTTTATGTTTCTGGCTGATACCTCGTACATATCTTCGGTCGGTAAAGAAGCTGATCGTTCGTAGATGGATTTGCGAGCAGTGGAGGCAGATGGAACGAAAACGCTCATGAGCCTGTCTCGAATTTGCGGTACTCTATCTTCTATTTCTGAGTCAGATATGTAGTGTTCTACATCCTCACTGTCTGATATGTATCCTGCGTTTTCTATCAACTGACTGCTTCCCTTCTGAGCTACGTCTGATTCTATACTCTCCGTTTTCTGTAGATCAAACTTCACTTCTTGTTTATCATCCTTTTTAGGACTTGTTTTTCTTTCGGAAGGTGGTTGGAATGATGCCTGGTATTCGCTCATTATTCTCTCTTCTTGAGGTGACGCCGTGCTGTCTGAGATCTTGGTAACGTCTGTTTGCGTTTGTCCGCTAATTTCGCTTGTAGATGATTCGAATGACACGGTTCTGTCCTTAACAGATAGCTCTTCCTTTTGCTGTTCCGTTTCTATGACACTTTGCGAAGTTTGTAGCACTTGTCGCGGTTTTGCAATCTGTTTTACTTCGCTTTCAGCTTCTATGAGACTCTGGGTGGCTTGAAGAATAGTTCGGGGTTTTGGTACAGGAGCTGTGCCGATTTCGTGAACGGAGGTTCGTTTTTTGATGGTTTCCTTTTCGGACGTAGGGACTTCCTGCAAACTCATCCTTTTGGAGACGCTGTCTTTGGTGACACTCTCCCAGAATTTCTTCTTGTCCGAGTAGCTTTCGGGAATTTCGTATTCTTCGTCTAGTAAGTCATCCCGTACGGGTGACATGGGTTTTTCCGTTTTGGTTTCGGGTGTTTTGGCGGATCGAGGTTTGGGTTGCGGTAATTGTTTAGTCTCGGCCGGTGTTAGTGGGGAAGCTGCCTCGGTTAGTAGTTCGCAGCTGATTTCTAAAAAGATGCGGTTAAATGTTAGCGGGACTAGCAGTACTGTAATAGTTAAGTAGTAAATTCCTTATCGGTAGAATAAGCGGTTTTTGACATACAGGCATTTGGTGGGTAGTTTGCTATCTCCAAATGTCTTAACACTTACCGTTTTAAATGAGAGGAGAAACACATCGAATGATATCTACAAAATCAAAAACGAAAGGAAACAAAAAGGAACTTATAAATAATAAAAGCCAAAGTTTGCTTGTGCAAGAGTGGTATCTGGATGTTCAATTGTGTGTAAAAGAAACCATGCAAATAAAAGTATCAAACATATCGGGCCCCGTCATTTCGGGTCTACAAGTCATATCTAGTGCGTAGTTACCTAGCTTGGGATCCGGAGATTTCTCTATTTTTTGTTTCACAGACGAAGAAATCTCGTCTGATACGAATATGTCGGGTACTGCGTGCTCAGATTTACCCTGAGATTTCTCAGAGAATGCACCCGAGTTCTCTAACAGGTCATCTTCGTCGAAGATAGACATGCTAACATCCATAGTATCGGGGATACTTGTCGTGATGCTGTGGTGGTAAATATTGTCCGTAGAGCTGAACGGGCTAGATCTCTGAAGCCAGTTCACCACAGCGTTTGTTATAGACCCCTTCGGAAGGGATTCTGCGCTTCCCAGCGACCTAGACATTTTCTGATCGCCGCTAAGTAAGGATTCGTTGCTTAAAAATGTTTCCGGGTTCATCTGCATCACTGTACTGATCAGTGAGCATTTTAACGGGGAAGATTTAAGGTCGGGCAAACTGCCACGGTCGTCCTCTATAATGCGTTTGTCTTTGTAGAAACCCATCTCTGATTTTGCCCGCTTGCTTTGTTTCTTTTTGGGTTTGGGAGAGGGACAAGGGCTTCTCATTATGGGTATAACCTCGACTTCTATACCGGCTTTGTTTACTAAATTATCTTTATTTAAACTGACAGGGCCCATGTAAACAATCTCACCTGGGGAAATAATGCCAATGAATTTATTTTGCTCTGACTTACATAGGTCCCGATATGTTTGCAAGGGAGGGATTAGATGGGGTTCGTAAGAGTTAGTTTAGATACATGCGACTTTTGTTTTGACCTTACTACATATCGTGAGAGATTGGGTCTACTTAACAGTGTATAATGAGTTTGTGATGGGAAAGGCTCTTTAAAGCAAACATCTAACATCTACCTTGAGGGAGTTCTTGAGCGTCTGCCTGGCTCTCGGGTGTTTTCGAATCCCAGTCGTCGCTCTTCGAGAAAGTGTGCTCGTCCCACAAGTGGCCGTACTCCCTCTGGAAGTCTGATAATTCCTCCGTGCTCAGTTGCGACACCAATTGGCGGTACTCGCTCTCGCGCTTTTCCTCAATTTCTGGGCTCGTCAATTGTTTTTGTTTAGCTTCTTTCGTGTCTTTGTCTATCACTTCGGACGCCATTCTTTCGAATTTTCGCTCGACTCGCTTTAATTTCTTCTCACTCTTGTCGTCCGTATGGGAGCTAGCTTCTGGCTCTATCAACGAGTCTATTTGCTCTAGCGAATCTAATGCTTTATCTAAGTCACGCAATTTCTTCTCTATCAAGTCCACTTCAGCTTGTGATTCTTTCTTGTGTTCTTCTAGCTTCTTTTCTTCTTTCTTGATTTCTTTTTCTAGCGGCGTTTTAATATCTAGTTGTTTACTTAAGTCTTTGGTCAAGTCACTTAACAAACTATCGATTTTGCTTTCTGTGAGAGTTTCTAATACGTTTGATTTTGCGCTGTCTTGTCTCAACCTTTCTCTTTGTTCGCTAACGACATCTGCGTTTTCGTCATCTTCCGATGATATATGAAACAGCGGTTTTCTATGTTCTTCATGTTCTTCTATTAAAATTTCTTCAGGTTCTGTGACGATATAAAATTCGTCGTCACTGATTTCCTCGATTTCGAAATTCCTTATTTCTATCACTTCTGGTCGTTCTCCTTTAGGAAATCGTTGAGAAACTGCACGTCTTGCCATGGTGGGAGACGTTACGTACGAGGACGCCCGTTTCTCTGATTCCGCGACGTATTCGTCGACATTTGTTGGCAAATTCGATAAATCAATGTTGGCTTCTGATATTCTACGCGGTGTCTCTCCTACCGATTCTTTTACTACGTTCGAGTAATCCGATGTCGTACGAGTCAGGGAATCGCCAGGCAATATGCCTTCCGATTCTATAAAATCGCGTGTTCTTTTCTTGATATCTAATTCAGTATCGGTTTTAGCGCCCTGCAGAGATGCGCTGGATGCCTGTTCGTGAATATCTTTCTCTATTCTTGGTTTTTCTGTATCACCTTTTCCTGCGATTTTATCACCCAATTTGCTAAAGAAACCTCCAGATTTCTTATCTTTTCTAGACGGATCTTGCTTCTGATCTGTTTCTAAATGTAATTCATCTTCCGATTTTCCTTTTAGTTCTTCTCCTTTCCCGCTTATCTTTTTCCCTAGCTTGCCTAAAAATTTCGCTTTCCCTTTTTTCGAAGTTTTTTCCGCTGTTGCCGCAATTTGTTGTTCGAGGTCGTCTACTTTTTGCGCGGTTTCTGTAACTGCTTTTTCAACTGTTTTTAAAGCTTTTTCTCCACTTTCAGTTGCTGTATCTTTAGATGCAACAATTGATTCGAGCGCCGAGTCTTTGACTTCTTGAATTTTTGTTGTTGACGCGTCGGCAACGTGCTCTACGTTTTGTACTGCTATAGCGACCCCAGCTTCTAGCTGTTCTTTTTCTTTTTGCGTTTTGTCAACGAATTCGTCTACATTCTCTTCTATCTCTTTAGTTTTACCACTAACATAATCGCTCAATTGAACAAAAACTCCTCGAGCTTCTTCCATTGTTTTTAGTGATGCGTCTTTGATATCTTCTTTCAAATCTTTTGCAGATTGTTGTGTAGTTTGAATTGCTTCCTTCGTCAATTCTTTACTTTTATCTGTTACTTTTTGTGAAGCGAGTTGTACATCATCTTTTAAAACTTTTACTGATACTTCTGATGCTTGGGCTATATCCTTTACTAGTCCTTTACCTGCTTCTATGGTTTCTTTTGACGTATGTTCAATGTCTTCTTTTAAATCAGCTGCGGCTTTTTCTGATGTTTGGACGGCATCTTTTGCTACTAATTTGGTTTTAGATGCTAACTTGTCGCTTTCCGACAAAAATTTCTCGGATTTTTCGTCTAAAGACGTTTTTGTGTCACTTATATTACTTTGTATTTTCGATTCCACATCTTTTACTCCTTTTTCTACTTCCTTAGCTTTACCGCTGATCTTATCGGTCAATTTACTGAAGAAACCAGTTTTCTTTCCTGCTTTTGGAGTACTTTGTTTCAAGTTTTCTGCAGCGTCTTTGACTGATTCTTCTGTTTTTAAAATAGATGTTCCGATATATTCAGCACCTGAATCCACTTTCTTTTTGGATTCCACTTCTACATCTTTGGCAGCTTTTGAAAGTTTCGTAGTCTCGGTACTGATCCGAGTAAGTAATGTATCTACATGTTTTGCTGCTTTGTCAATTCCTCTTTCAAGAGTTTCAATTTTCTTATCGGCTTTATCTCTTATCCCTATTTCACTAGTTTTAGCAATGTCTTTCATTGAACTCTCAAGAGAAGAAGTTATATCTGTACTAGTTGTTTGTAAATCTCTCTCTAGACTTTGTCTTTCGCCCTCCAAAAACATTTCGCTGGATGATAGATCGTCTTTAACTTTATGTTTGGTCCTTGAAGCCAATTCTTCTGTTAATTTCATCGTCGCACTAAATTTTTCGTCTACTTTTTGTAAAAATGTATCTTCTGCTTTATCTGCTGTATCTTTAACATCCGCAATAGCCACTTTTCCCTCATCTTCAAGTCTATAAATAGCTGTATCAAGAGCTTGTTCTATTTCTGTACTTTTCTGTTGAGCAGCATCTTTAATATCAGCCGCGGAAGATGTCATTTCCTTCTTGCCTTCTTTTAGTAAATCTTTGGCGGATACTTCCTCTTCCTTAACATGTTCCATGGTATCGTCGAAACTCTGCATTATTTCAGTAACAAAACTTGATGTTTCTTCTTTCAGAGCTTTTTCTTCAGATGTTGCGTCATCTACAATAGATTTGCGCACTTCTTGTGCTGAGACTTCAACGCCATCAAGTTTTCTGTCTACGTCATCAACAATATCAGATGTTGTAGTTTGGATAGTTTTTTGTAGTTCCTTCGTGGATTCTTTAATCTCATCGCCTTTGACTCCAATTTTTTCGGTTAATTTGGAAAAGAAAGACTTCTTCGGTTTTTTCTCCTTCTTCTCTGTAGATTCAGCGCTTACCATGTATTCACCAGTTTCTACAGCACTCTGTTTTATTTCATGTATCGTATCAGAAGTTTGTCTCGCTACCTCATCTATTTCGTTTTTCGTATCTTCTCTTGCAGCTTTTGCATCATCTTTTACGGCTTCACCTTTGGTTATTACTTCATCTCCTAGACTAGTTAAAAGTCCACCAGTTTTCTTTGCTGCTTTTTCCGTTTCTTCTACTCCGTCTTTTATAACAGTTATACTTGCTTCTTTAGCGTCATCTACTGTCTTCGCTGTCTCTTGTTTTGCTTCCTTAATGTCTGACTTAACATGCTTGAACTTTTCTTCAGTTTGGTCTCTGACATAATCCAAAGTTTTATTAATATCTTCAGATCTTTCTTGTATAACTTTATCAATTTGGTCAAACAGATCGTCCTTCTCTTGTTCTAGGCCTTTACCAGTTAATTTAGCACTTTCTAGATTAAATTTACTTTTTTCTTCAGTTATTGCCTCAGTGAAGTCACTATAAGCATCTTCTCCGACTTCCTGTATACCTTCAGCTATTTCACCAGGCAGGTCCGGAATATCCTCCTTTAAGCCTTTGAAAGATACTTTTTTACCAGTAGATTTTACTTCATCTGCAGTAGAATCTATCATGTGTTCGGCGTGCTGAATTGTGCCTTTAGTAATATCTTCCGCAGTTTTCACTACATCTTCACCAATTTTTACCGCGGTTTCTGAATCGAGTTTGGTGTCTTCAACTTTATCCTCGACAGAACCTGTAAATTTGCGTCCAACTTTTTCTATAAATCCAACATCTTCTGTAGATTTGCCGCTTTTTTGTTTCTTGAGTTTTCTTTTAGGCGCCTTCGGACTGCTCACATTGTCTTTTTTACTGAAAATTCCAAATAATCCCGATGACTTTACACGTTCGGTATCTTCATCGAGGTCTGTTATAATTTCAGGTTTCCCATCTTCGTAATTTTCCAGTTCTGTTGATAAGAAACTGTGGGTGTCTTGCATTTTTTTCACAGCTTCCTCAGATAGAACGATTGGTTTTATCTCTACTTCTTCTGTTAGTTTTTGAGGTTTATCTTCCTGTGATTGCTTCTTACCGAAAATTTTTAATGGACTTCCAGATTTCTTCTTAATCTTTGGGCTTTCCAGAATAATTTGCTCTTCTGACTTTGGAGTATACTTTTCAGGATATATTTCTTTTTCCTGTGACTTCCTCTTACCAAAAATCGTAAATAATCCTGATTTTTTCTCTGCTTCACTTTCAACGGGTTCTTTTTTTAATACAGGCTTTCGATCTTCATATTCGATTACCTCCTGCTTCATGAAGTCCTTCGTTGTACGAGTTTCTGGCACTAGCTCTTCCGAAGATACTTCTTTGATCTCTTTTATCTTGTAAGTTACATCCTTTTTGACTGGAGTTTCCTCGACAATGGTCTCTTGTATTCCACTTATTTTTGCATCACCTTCCTCTACTTCACTGCGAATTTTTTCGATTCTCATTTGAATGTCTTTTTCTAATTCAGACAAATCTGATAATACAGTCGGATCAAGTTGGATAGTGTCTTTGAACACAACTGTTTCTTGTTTTATCGTTGTGACTCTTTCTCCCATAGGAGTTACTTCTTTTATAACAGTTATATCAGCTGTTGGAGTAGATTCATCTCCAATTATATGAATTTCCTTTACTTCTGTAATTGATCCAGGTAACAGTGATTCAGTCATCGAGGGTATATCGATTGGAGATATGTTAGCTGGTTCAAATCCTTCAGCGAAGCTAGTTTCCGATACCGTTTGAGGCAACACGTCATCGAATTTGTCAATTTCCGTTTTTATGAAGTCATCAGTATCTGAAATGCGTTTTAACACTGCCTCTGTGTCCTCTTTGGTTGCCTTAAATTCATCTACAGCTTCTTGTGGCTTAGTTTTCTTTGAAAACAAACCAAAGAATCCGCTTTTTTCCTTCGCTGATTCCTCGACTTCCTGTGGTGCAGCCCCAGAGAACTTGGTTAATTCTTCAGATTCGTGATAGCGGTCAATTTCTCCTTTATGGAAATCTTTGCTATCGGTTATTTCCAAACCACGTACTTCCGTAAGAGGTTGTTTTGCTTTCGAGCCAGATTTATCTTTGGATTTGGACTTCTTCTTGTCTTTCTCGGGTTTCTTTTCAGATTTCTTGTCTGTTTCTACCGAATTTTCTCTGTCTTGCGATCTCCTCTTTCCAAATAGACCAAAGAGTTTGCCGCCTTTACTTGGTTTCTCTTCATCTGGTTTTACAATATTCGCTTGTATTATGAGTTTAACGTCATGGTATTTGGAAACTTCTTCTCTGATAAAGTTACTGGTGTTTATCATGTCAGCAATAACGGCTTGTGGAAGATCTGGAGGCTTTTTGCCTTCCAATGACTTGTGTCTTTTTTCTTGAACTTTTGGTTCCGATTTTGCTACATAAGTAGCATCTTCATATCTTTCTAGCTCGGTATTTAAGAAGTTTGTAGTCTCTGGAATATTTTGTTTTTCTTCTTCCGTTAAAATTTCCTCATAATTTGTTTTCTTGAAAATACCTAATATTCCACTTCGTTCATCACCCTTTTCAATGTCTTCCTTTTTTGCAGCACCGTCTTCTATTACGGGTCGAATATCATGATATTTCTCAATTCCATCTTTAAGGAAGCAATCGGTGACATTCACATCTTTTTTAATACTTTCTGGAATGACTGAAGCGTGTACTTTGTCATCCCCGTGTTTTTTCTTGAATATACCGAAAAATCCTCCTTTTTCATCGGCCTCTGCCTCTTTTATCAGTTCATCGACTTTTTCTTTCACCTGAGTAGCTTCTGATACTACAACATCTTCTACTTTGGTTATTTTGGATTCAATTTCTTTTTCCTCCGAAGGTTTCTTTTTGAATATGCCTAGGAAACCACTTTTTTTCTCGTCAGGTTTTTCTGTTAGTGTTTTATCCTCACTTTCAATGCTTGTAACTATGGGTCTTACATCGTGAAACCTTTCAATTTCTGCATGCAGAAATGCGTCACTATCGTTCATATCTTTCACTGTTGGCCCTGATAACATTGGCTTACCAAATGATTTATCGTGTTCTTCTCTAGTAATCTTTGTTTCCCATGAATCAATTATGTCTGTCTGGTCTTTCGGTTTATCTGTTGTTTGAACTTTCGTGATGGTAATTGTTTCTTTTATAACAGGTCCAATTTCAGCATACTTAGCTACTTCTGCTTTGTATAATGGATCTTCTAGTACTGCAATGTCTTGTTTAATAGTGACTGTTTCAGTAGCTTTGCCTGGAGATGTGTGTGCTATTTCAGATTTACAAATTTCCGGAGCTTTAATTGTATCTTGAGGGATTTGACGAACATCGTGATATCTTTCAACTTCGTCGTTTAAGAAATCGAAACTTTCTTGCATATTCTTAAGGACCGTTTCAGACGGTGTTGGTTTTTCCGTTACTAGTTCCTTTTCTACGGAAGGTTTCTTTTTGAATAATCCGAGGAATCCTTTTTCTATCTTTGTCTTTTCCACTGTTTCCAGCACTGGTTCTGGACCCGAAACTATTGGTCGGACGTCATGGTACTTTTCAATTTCGTCGCTAAGGAAGGTGTCGCTTTCCTGCATATCTTTTATGGTGCTTTCCGAGAGTACTAACAAAGATTCAATTTTTGACGCTTGCGTTTCTATTTCTCTTTCCTCAGACGGTTTCTTTTTACATACTCCGAAGACACCATTCTCTTCTAATTTCTCATCTGTGTGTTCACTCACTTTTTCGATTTCCATGATTATTGGACGAACGTCATGGAAATTCTCGACTTCATCTTTTAAAAATGAATCAGTAACATTCATATTTTTAATTGCTTCTTCGGCCTCTTTAGCTTTCTGCGTTTTTTGCTCAATTTCTCTTTCTTCTGAGGGCTTCTTTTTAAATATTCCGAACAAGCCTTTTCCTTCACTTTTCTTCTCCTTTTTAGACTTTTCCGGTGACTTTCGTACCGAATCAGTTTCAATTTTTTCAACTATGGGACGAACGTCATGATAATGTTGAACTTCATCTTTTAAGAAAGTGTCAGTGTCTGTCATATCTTTGAGCGTGGTTTCGCTTAACACTGGTTTTTCGGTTTTCTTTGGTTCTAACTCTCTTTCTTCTGAAGATTTCTTTTTGAATATTCCAAAAAGTCCTTTACCTTCCTGCTTCTCTTTTTTAGATTTTTTCGGTGACTTTGTTCCTATTGTGGATACCTCTTTGACTAAAGGACGAACATCATGGTGTAACTCCACTTCGTCTGTCAGAAATGAATCTGTTTCCGACATATCTTGGAGAACTGCTTCAGATAAAACTGGTTTTGTTGGTCCTTTTTCGGTTTCCGGTTCGACTGTCTTTTCCTCGGAAGATTTTTTAGTGAATATGCCAAACAACCCTTTTCCTTCGTCTTTTTTCTTCTCTTTTGTGGGTGCAACTTCCACCGTAATCGTTTCTTCGATGATCGGCCGTACATCATGATACAACTGAACTTCATCTTTTAAAAATGAGTCAGTTGTTGTCATATCTTTAATAATTTGTTCAGAGAACACTGGTGCTTCTTTCGACTTTTCAATTTTCGTGTCTACCTCTTTTTCTTCAGATGGTCTCTTTTTAAATAATCCAAATAATCCTTTAGCTTCACTTTTCTCGTCTTTCGGTTTTTCAGGTGTTAGTGACTCTTTCTTTATTATAGGTCGAACATCGTGGTATTTTGCAACTTCTTCTTTTAAGAATGTGTCGCTTTCAATAATATTTTTTAAAACGTTTTCAGAGAGAAGTGCCGGTGATTCAGTGAATTTTTCAGTTTTAGGTACAATTTCTTTTTCTTCAGACTTCTTTTTGAATATTCCAAATAATCCTTTATCATCATCCTTTTCAGTTACATCTGGTTGTTCTACGATCGGTCGAACATCGTGGTAAATGTCGACTTCGTCTTTTAAGAATGAATCAGTATCGTGCATACTTTGAAGAACATTTTCAGACAAAACAGCTTTGTTTTCAACTTGTTGAACCTCTGACTCTACATCCTTTTCTTCACTTTTCTTTTTGAATATCCCAAAGAGACCTCTGCCATGTTCCTTCTTTCCCTTTTTAGGCGATTCTCGCACTTCTGATTGCTGTACTTTCTTTTCAATAACAGGTCGAACGTCATGATATACCTCTATTTCATCTCTTAAGAATAAATCGGTTTCATTAATGTCCTTAAGAATTTTTTCGGAGAGTACTGGAGCTTCTTTAGGTGTTGGCTCTGTTTCAGCAGATGCTATTTCTTTATCTTCTGATGATTTCTTCTTAAATATTCCAAATAGTTCTTTTCCGTCACTTTTTTCAGCATCGATCGTTTGAGTTGGCTCTGTTTTTTTGACGATAGGTCTAACGTCATGATATTTGTCTACTTCATCTTTTAAGAATGAGTCACTTTCATGCATACTTTGAAGGACGCTTTCAGAAAAAACTGATGTGCCTTCTGCCTTTTTGGCTTTTGCCTCTACATCTTTTTCGTCGCCTTTCTTTTTGAAAATGCCAAAAAGTCCTTTTTCATATTCTTTCTTATCTTTTTTAGGTGATACCTGTGTTTCTAGTGGCTGTGCTGCCTCTTTAATGATGGGACGAACATCGTGATATTTTTCCACTTCATCCTTTAAGAATGAGTCACTTTCAATAATATTTTTAACTACGTTTTCCGAAAGGAGTACTGGTGTCTCCGTCGATTTTTGAATTAAGGTTTCAACTTCCTTGTCTTCGGAAGACTTCTTTTTGAATATTCCAAATAGTCCTTTTCCATCACCTTTTTCAGAGTCGATCGTTTCAGTTGGCTCTGCTTTCTTGACGATTGGTCTAACATCGTGATATTTGTCGACTTCATCTTTTAAGAATGAATCACTTTCATGCATACTTTGGAGAACGCTGTCAGAGAAAACTGCTGTACTTTCTACCTTTTCAGCTTTTGGTTCTTCATCTTTTTCATCACCTTTCTTTTTGAAAATGCCAAAAAGTCCTTTTCCATGTTCTTTCTTATCTTTTTTAGGTGATACCTGTGTTTCTGGTGGTTGTGCAGCCTCCCTAATGACGGGACGAACATCGTGATATTTTTCCACTTCATCCTTTAAGAATGAGTCACTTTCAATAATATTTTTAACTACGTTTTCCGAAAGGAGTACTGGTGTCTCCGTCGATTTTTGGATTAAGGTCTCAACTTCCTTTTCTTCGGAAGACTTCTTTTTGAATATTCCAAATAGTCCTTTTCCATCGCCTTTTGCAGCATCGATCGCTTCAGTTGGCTCTGCTTTTTTGACAATTGGTCTAACATCGTGATATTTGTCTACTTCATCCTTTAAGAATGAATCACTTTCATGCATACTTTGGAGAACTCTGTCAGAGAAAACTGCTGTACTTTCTACCTTTTCAGCTTTTGGTTCTTCATCTTTTTCATCACCTTTCTTTTTGAAAATGCCAAAAAGTCCTTTTCCATGTTCTTTCTTATCTTTTTTAGGTGATACCTGTGTTTCTGGTGGTTGTGCAGCCTCCCTAATGACGGGACGAACATCGTGATATTTTTCCACTTCATCCTTTAAGAATGAGTCACTTTCAATAATATTTTTAACTACGTTTTCCGAAAGGAGTACTGGTGTCTCCGTCGATTTTTGGATTAAGGTTTCAACTTCCTTTTCTTCGGAAGACTTCTTTTTGAATATTCCAAATAGTCCTTTTCCATCGCCTTTTGCAGCATCGATCGTTTCAGTTGGCTCTGCTTTTTTGACAATTGGTCTAACATCGTGATATTTGTCTACTTCATCCTTTAAGAATGAATCACTTTCATGCATACTTTGGAGAACTCTGTCAGAGAAAACTGCTGTACTTTCTATCTTTTCAGCTTTTGGTTCTTCATCTTTTTCATCACCTTTCTTTTTGAAAATGCCAAAAAGTCCTTTTCCATGTTCTTTCTTTTCTTTTTTAGGTGATACCTGTGTTTCTGGTGGTTGTGCAGCCTCCTTAATGATGGGACGAACATCATGATATTTTTCCACTTCATCCTTTAAGAATGAGTCACTTTCAATAATATTTTTAACTACGTTTTCCGAAAGGAGTACCGGTGTCTCCGTCGATTTTTGAATTAAGGTCTCAACTTCCTTTTCTTCGGAAGACTTCTTTTTGAATATTCCAAATAGTCCTTTTCCATCGCCTTTTGCAGCATCGATTGTTTCAGTTGGCTCTGCTTTCTTGACGATTGGTCTAACATCGTGATATTTGTCTACTTCGTCTTTTAAGAATGAGTCACTTTCATGCATACTTTGAAGGACGCTTTCAGAAAAAACTGCTGTACTTTCTACATTTTTAGCTTTTGGTTCTTCATCTTTTTCATCACCTTTCTTTTTGAAAATGCCAAAAAGTCCTTTTCCATGTTCTTTCTTTTCTTTTTTAGGTGATACCTGTGTTTCTGGTGGTTGTGCAGCCTCCTTAATGATGGGACGAACATCATGATATTTTTCCACTTCATCCTTTAAGAATGAGTCACTTTCAATAATATTTTTAACTACGTTTTCCGAAAGGAGTACTGGTGTCTCCGTCGATTTTTGAATTAAGGTTTCAACTTCCTTTTCTTCGGAAGACTTCTTTTTGAATATTCCAAATAGTCCTTTTCCATCGCCTTTTGCAGCATCGATCGTTTCAGTTGGCTCTGCTTTCTTGACGATTGGTCTAACATCGTGATATTTGTCGACTTCATCTTTTAAGAATGAATCACTTTCATGCATACTTTGGAGAACGCTGTCAGAGAAAACTGCTGTACTTTCTAGCTTTTCAGCTTTTGGTTCTTCATCTTTTTCATCACCTTTCTTTTTGAAAATGCCAAAAAGTCCTTTTCCATGTTCTTTCTTATCTTTTTTAGGTGATACCTGTGTTTCTGGTGGTTGTGCAGCCTCCCTAATGATGGGACGAACATCGTGATATTTTTCCACTTCATCCTTTAAGAATGAGTCACTTTCAATAATATTTTTAACTACGTTTTCCGAAAGGAGTACTGGTGTCTCCGGCGATTTTTGGATTAAGGTTTCAACTTCCTTTTCTTCGGAAGACTTCTTTTTGAATATTCCAAATAGTCCTTTTCCATCGCCTTTTGCAGCATCGATCGTTTCAGTTGGCTCTGCTTTTTTGACAATTGGTCTAACATCGTGATATTTGTCTACTTCATCCTTTAAGAATGAATCACTTTCATGCATACTTTGGAGAACTCTGTCAGAGAAAACTGCTGTACTTTCTACCTTTTCAGCTTTTGGTTCTTCATCTTTTTCATCACCTTTCTTTTTGAAAATGCCAAAAAGTCCTTTTCCATGTTCTTTCTTTTCTTTTTTAGGTGATACCTGTGTTTCTGGTGGTTGTGCAGCCTCCTTAATGATGGGACGAACATCATGATATTTTTCCACTTCATCCTTTAAGAATGAGTCACTTTCAATAATATTTTTAACTACGTTTTCCGAAAGGAGTACCGGTGTCTCCGTCGATTTTTGCATTAAGGTTTCAACTTCCTTTTCTTCGGAAGACTTCTTTTTGAATATTCCAAATAGTCCTTTTCCATCGCCTTTTGCAGCATCGATCGTTTCAGTTGGCTCTGCTTTTTTGACAATTGGTCTAACATCGTGATATTTGTCTACTTCATCCTTTAAGAATGAATCACTTTCATGCATACTTTGGAGAACTCTGTCAGAGAAAACTGCTGTACTTTCTACCTTTTCAGCTTTTGGTTCTTCATCTTTTTCATCACCTTTCTTTTTGAAAATGCCAAAAAGTCCTTTTCCATGTTCTTTCTTTTCTTTTTTAGGTGATACCTGTGTTTCTGGTGGTTGTGCAGCCTCCTTAATGATGGGACGAACATCATGATATTTTTCCACTTCATCCTTTAAGAATGAGTCACTTTCAATAATATTTTTAACTACGTTTTCCGAAAGGAGTACCGGTGTCTCCGTCGATTTTTGAATTAAGGTCTCAACTTCCTTTTCTTCGGAAGACTTCTTTTTGAATATTCCAAATAGTCCTTTTCCATCGCCTTTTGCAGCATCGATTGTTTCAGTTGGCTCTGCTTTCTTGACGATTGGTCTAACATCGTGATATTTGTCTACTTCGTCTTTTAAGAATGAGTCACTTTCATGCATACTTTGAAGGACGCTTTCAGAAAAAACTGCTGTACTTTCTACATTTTTAGCTTTTGGTTCTTCATCTTTTTCATCACCTTTCTTTTTGAAAATGCCAAAAAGTCCTTTTCCATGTTCTTTCTTTTCTTTTTTAGGTGATACCTGTGTTTCTGGTGGTTGTGCAGCCTCCTTAATGATGGGACGAACATCATGATATTTTTCCACTTCATCCTTTAAGAATGAGTCACTTTCAATAATATTTTTAACTACGTTTTCCGAAAGGAGTACTGGTGTCTCCGTCGATTTTTGAATTAAGGTTTCAACTTCCTTTTCTTCGGAAGACTTCTTTTTGAATATTCCAAATAGTCCTTTTCCATCGCCTTTTGCAGCATCGATCGTTTCAGTTGGCTCTGCTTTCTTGACGATTGGTCTAACATCGTGATATTTGTCTACTTCGTCTTTTAAGAATGAGTCACTTTCATGCATACTTTGAAGGACGCTTTCAGACAAAACTGCTGTACTTTTTACCTTTTCAGCTTTTGGTTCTTCATCTTTTTCATCACCTTTCTTTTTGAAAATACCAAAAAGTCCTTTTCCATGTTCTTTCTTTTCTTTTTTAGGTGATACCTGTGTTTCTGGTGGTTGTGCAGTATCCCTAATGATGGGACGAACATCGTGATATTTTTCCACTTCTTCCTTTAAGAATGAATCACTTTCAATCATATTTTTAACTACGTTTTCCGAAAGGAGTACTGGTGTCTCCGCCGATTTTTGAATTAAAGTTTCAACTTCCTTTTCTTCGGAAGATTTCTTTTTGAATATTCCAAATAGTCCTTTTCCATCACCTTTTTCAGCATCGATCGTTTCAGTTGGCTCTGCTTTTTTCACAATTGGTCTAACATCGTGATATTTGTCTACTTCATCTTTTAAGAATGAGTCACTTTCATGCATACTTTGAAGAACTCTTTCAGAGAAGGCAGATGTGCTTTCTTCCTTGTCAGCTTTTGGTTCAACATCATTTTCATCACTTTTCTTTTTGAAAATGCCAAAGAGTCCTTTTCCATGTTCTTTCTTATCTTTTTTAGATGATACCTGTGGTTCTATTGGGTGTTCCCTCTCCTTAATAATGGGACGAACATCGTGATATTTTTCTACTTCATCTTTCAAGAATGAATCGCTTTCAGTAATATTTTTCACAACATTCTCAGACAGTAGTACTGGTTTTTCCACAGATTTTTCAATTGTAGATTCCGTTTCTTTTTCCTCAGAGGGTTTCTTCTTGAAAATTCCAAATATACCCTTTCCATCATCCTTTTCGGGTTCCATACTTTTAATCACCTGTACTTGTTTGACGATTGGTCTCACATCGTGGTATTTGTCTACTTCGTCTTTTATAAATGAGTCTGTTTCATGCATACTTTGAAGTACGCTCTCAGAGAAAACTGAGGCGGTTTCCTCTTTTTCAACCTTTAACTCTACATCTTTTTCGTCATCTTTTTTCATGAAAATGCCGAAAAGTCCTTTGCCATGCCCTTTCTTTTCCTTTTTAGGAGATACTTGCGTCAGTATTGGCTGTACTTCATTAATAATTGGTCTGACGTCATGGTATTTTTCCACTTCTTCCTTTAAGAATGAGTCACTTTCGATCATATTTTTGACAACATTTTCAGAAAGAAGTACTGGTTTATCCTTTGATTTTTGAATTAAAGTTTCGACTTCTTTTTCTTCAGAAGGTTTCTTTTTGAACATTCCAAACAGACCTTTTCCAGTATCTTTTTCAACTACAATCTTTTCAGTTGTATCTACTTTGACGATTGGTCTTACATCGTGGAATGTATTTATTTCATCTTTTAGAAATGAATCACTAGCAATCATATACTTTATAATTTCTTCGGACAAAACTGGAACACCTTGGGATTCTTCTACTTTAGCTTTTGTTTCCTTTTGCTCATCTCTCTTTTCTTTGTGTGGTTCAGTTGATTCAACTATAAATGTGTCTTTTATTATGGGACGCACGTCGTGATAATTATCAATTTCATCTTTCAAGAATAAGTCGCTATCTAACATGTTCTTGACAAATTCTTCAGATTCCTCTATTGCAATAGATTTCACTTCAGTTTTCTCTAGCTTAGGTTCAACTTCCTTCTCATCAGATTTCTTTTTGAATATTCCAAAAAGACCTTTTCCATCTTCTTTCTTTTCAGATGGTTTTCTCTTCGGTATGTCGTGTTTTTCCGCGTCTGCAAGCTTTGATATTGTTTCTGTTATAGTTGTGTGTTCAATTACAGGTTTGACATCATGATATCTTTCAATTTCTTCAATTAAAAATGAATCGGTGTCTTGCATGTCTCTAAGGATGTTTTCAGATAACACTGGTTTCTCCTTAACTTTTTCAGAAGTTGGTTCTATGTCCTTTTCCACAGTTTTCTTTTTGAAAATGCCAAACAAGCCTTTGCCTTGATCTTTCTTCTCCTTCTTTTGTTTTTCAGGGGACTTTTGCTTCTCCGCAGATTTTTGTTTTTCTGGAGACTTTTGTTTCTCTGGTGTTTTTTGTTTTTCTGGGGATTTTTGTTTTTCCGGAGATTTTTGTTTTTCTGGGGATTTTTGTTTCTCTGGAGATTTCTGTTTCTCTGGAGATATTTGTTTTTCAATATGTTCAATAATTGGTACTGTAACAATTGGGCGTACATCGTGATACCTCTCAATTTCATCTTTCAAAAATACATCCGTTTCGGTCATATCTTTTACAACTTGTTTGGAAAGGATTGGAATTTCTTTTACTTTTTTAATTTTAGGTTCAATTTCTTTCTCCTCTGAGGACTTCTTCTTAAATAATCCAAACAATCCTTTTCCTTCACTCTTTTCTTGTTTATCCTCAATTGGTTCCATTTCCAATTTTTTAACTATAGGTCGCTCGTCATGGTATCGTTCGATTTCATCATTCAAAAACGAGTCAGTTTGTTCCATAGCATTTTCAGATAACGATTCTTGCAAAATTTTGGCTTGGTTTCCCTTTTGATCATCTCTTGAGTATACTGAAGTTTCTGTTTCTATTATTACCACTTTTTCCGTAACTCCGGGATACACTTCGCGATATTCTGTTACAATTTTTTCCACACCTGGTTCTATTAGTTTTTTCTCGATTACTGGCCGAACGTCATGGTACTTATCAACTTCGTCTTTTAGGAAGGAATCTGATTCTATCATGCTTTTAATAGTAGTTTCAGAGATCGCTTGTACCTCAGTTTTCTCTTTCGTTGTCTCGACGTCTTTCTCTACCGGTTTCTTCTTGAAGGTACCTAACAGCCCCTTCATTTCTTCTGTTTGCTCTATCTTAACTTTTTCTGGCGATAACCTCGTTTCTGCTTGAGGTACGGAAGTCGCTATAGGACGCACATCATGATACCAATGAATCTCGTCTTTCAAAAAGGAATCACTCTGTTGCATATTTTCCAAAGTAACCTCGGAGAGCACTGGTTTCGTGCTCACCTTCTCTTGCTTTGCTTCCATATCTCTCTCTTCGGATGGTTTCTTTTTAAATATTCCAAAGAACCTTTTGGCTTCGTCCTTCTTTTTCTTTTTAGGTTTTTCCAGGGACGATTTTGTTTCGACGATCACCGCTTCTTTAATTATAGGTCTCACGTCGTGATAGAACTGAACTTCATCATTCAAAAATGAATTGCTTTCTTCCATCTGTCTAACCACCTCTTGGGACAGCACTGGTTCAACTTGTGCCTTTTGGATTGCTGGTTCAAGATCTCTTTCTTCGGATGGCCTCTTTTTGAATAAGTCGAAGATTCCTTTTGGTTCTTTAGTATCTTCTGTAGCTTTTTCTTCAGTTATGACTACTGTATCTGTAATAGTAGGACGCACATCATGATATTTATCTACCTCGACTTTTAGGAATGAAGTGGAGTCCTGCATTTCTTTAATAAGTGTTCCTGAAGGAACAATTTTTGTTTCAGTGACCTTTACCTCGCTGTCTAATGTTAACTCTTTAGGAATAGCAGTTTCTGATACTAATTCTAATTTGTGATCAGTTTCCACCTTTTCTTCGCTTGATGCTGTTATGGGTATATATTTAACATCGTGATATTTATCAATCTCTTCTTTTAGGAAAGCAGTGGAATCGATCATATTTTTAATGGCGATGTCGGAGAAAGCTGGTCTGGGCTCTTCTTCTTTTTTTCCCTTTTTAAATAGACCTAGAAAACCTTTTTCTTCTTTTTCTTTGGCTCGGCCTTTCTTTGGAGACTTCTGCAGTTCAGCAACTTCGGGTCTGTCTTCTACATCGACTTTTTCTTTACTTTTACCTTTCTTTAATTTTGGAGACTTTTGAGCCTCAATTTTTACTTCCTTCGAAGTTTCTTCATCGTGTTTTTCGATAACTTCCTTTCTGCTGTCGTCATCTGAATCTTCTGCGTCTCTAGATTTTCCAAACAAGCCAAATAATTTACCGTGCTTTCTTCTCATTTTTTGACTGTCTGTTATCTTCTCCTTCGGTTCTTCTTTAAGTTCTACTTTTTGCATAATAGGTACTGTCTCATCTTGTTCAGCGTAGGCAACTTCATTTTGAATGAGATCATTCATTTTAATTTTGATATCATCGGTAATTTCTAGGGTTGGAATAACGCTAATATCTGAAACGAATCTTTCAGAGGGTTCTTCGATGTCTTCATACACGTGATCCCTCAGACGTGGTGGTCTGATGGGTGTTTCCAATTGCGCGAAGGGTTTCACTAATTTTTCATCGGGTAAAATAGGCGATTTTTCCATTAACTCTTTTTCGATTTGATTGATACTTTCGTCTATGTTAATGGTGAAGGTTTCTTTTGTCTTCTTAAGCGAACCTTTCCGTGTGGGATCGATGACGATAGTAAATTCTTCCTCTTCTACAGTGGCTGGCGCAAAGGTTTTTTGTATTATTTCGTCCACGACGACAATTTTCTGTTTTTTAGGTTTAGGAGATTTTTGTAATTCTTTTATAGCCTTCTCGCCGTCGCTGATGACGCCTGTTACTATTTCTTTAGCTTGGTCTGTTACAGCATCTGAATCGGTGTCGTCTAGATCTGTTATAGGGATAGTTATTGAGACTTTATGTGTCGTTTTGGCAGGTACTTCTTGTTCAGTAACCGGATAGGGAGTCAGATCTTGCGTTGTTATTTCGGCGGGTTTGTAAGAGGGGTCAATATCAGAAGGTGATGCTTCTACGAAAGGTATATCAGCATATTTTTGTTCCTCGGTGGGTATAGAAATCCTGGGCTTTCTTGGAGGGCGTGGTGGGACTTCGGGGGGAAGTTCTCCAGCGGGAATCTTCTTTTTCTTCTTCTCTTTTTTCTGTTTCTTATCTTTTTTGGGTGATTTTTCTGAATCGGAGTCGGAGAGATCGAGCGACTTGCCAACAAATGTCTTTATTGTTCCTAGAATGCTCTTTTTCCTCTTTTTCTCTTCCTTGGGCGAACCCGTTTCTTCCGCCTTTTGAATTTTGTAGTGCTTTTCGGTATGCGGATGATAGGGTTCAGCACGTGACTCAGATTTAATTAAAGCATTAGTTTGGTCATAAATCGGTTTTGATATTTCGGATGAGAAAATATTGTCGCTAACGGGTAAGTCGTCAAGGGTTAAATCTTCGTTACTAACTAAATAATGTGCGGTCGTAGTCGTTTTTCCTGTAAGAACATGCACTTTCCAACAAGCTATACTATCTACCAAACCTTAACTCTAATATCTCTTTAAAATATCCTTACTGCAGCAAGGGGGATGGCCTTGGCTAACGCTGGGTTCGAAAAACTTGGGAGATTAGTCAAAAACTACAAAATCGCAACAACCCATGCGTATGAGTTTAGCACGAATAAACTTATTAAACTTTACCTCTGGGAGGGTCTTCTTTTTGGGGTAACCAATCGCAGTATGCTAGGGGAATTTCCGAATTTTCCTCCACAGGAAAAGAAACGAATTGAGTGGAAGTAGTACTAAGGGAAGGGTCAATTTTTTGCGAGTACTGATCGTAACATGGATAGAAAGGGATGTTTGCATAAAGATCTACCTTATTTATTTCACATTGGTTTATGGACTCCGGGTCGTATTGTAACGGAAATCGCTCGTTGGAGGTTGCGAATAGTTCTGTTTTACTCTTTGACAGTTCCTTTGTCTTCAGTAAATTGTTATCTCCAGATTTTATCAAATCAGCATCAGGGTTTCTCACAAATAATCTCTGTAATGTAAAGGAAGGTTTACCATTCCCCTCCTTTGCATTAGCCTCCAAATTATCCGTGCCTGATAAAAGAGAATACGAAGAAGACTTTTTCTTTTCCAGTATACTGGAGAATCTATTGGTTATATTACTAAACTTTTCACTGAGCTTGCTCGGTAAAGTTTGACTCCTCTCTTTGTTTGCTCTTTTATTTTCCTCCAACGGTTCAGAATTACTTCTTTGGGGTGTGTCCATGAATTCACGAACAGATCTAATTTCGATAGCCTCTTTACCTTTGTCAGAAGTTTTTACCAATAACTTTACCTCAGCTTTCACTACTTTTTCACATGTTTCGTACGTTCCTTCATCAGAACTCGTCGAAAACGTCGAGGAACTGTCACTAGATGAATTATCAGTCACAGCAGTTTCATTATTTGAGAGATTTATAGTTGGTAGTAAAGGAACTGCTTCGGCTGTGCTGACAAGAGTTGTATATGGCTTGCAACCATAAGCTTTGTTAGAGTAACAGCTACTCAACAAACTCATATTTTCCTCGTCTTCTTCTGGGACAATGCTTAGGTTTCTATACGTTCCTTCCCACCAAATATCATTCCCAGTCCTATTGTCGTGAAGTTGGTATGCGTAGGATAGTGGTTTATTTTCTATAAATTCATAATCGTCATCAATAAACGTCTCATTATGATCAGCGGATTCATTTGGGTCATTCCAACTATCTGGATAGTTGTCACTGAGAGTTTCACTGGAAGCTATTGTGATTCTATCGAAGTCTATTTTGTAGTTGCTTGTGTATTGTTTATCTGACGTGTCTTTTTCTAGTAACATACAGGCTTCGTCTTCCTTAACTGCTTCAACCAAACTATTTATATTTTCTGCAATTTTATCGAGGTCTCTTCTCGTGGTTTCTCTAAAGTCAATCAAGTCGTACGAGTGGTCTATGGGTTTTTTCGGTTTGTTATTGTTATTGAAGGTCACGTACTCGTATGGACTGTCTCGTTTGTCATCAACAATAACGATTTCTTGTGTGGTTTCATATACTTTAGGTTTACGAATAGATTTTTTTATCGGTACTTCTATAAGAGCGTCAGTGCTTGGTAGCAACTCCAAGGTATTGACGCAAGGTTCTTCAGGTTCCAACACGTCCAGGTCCAAACCGAAGAGTTTTTCCTGTTTTTCTACCTCGCATAGCATTTTCTCGAGCATGGCGTCGATCTGAGTGTAGGAGGTAGTTTTATGCATGTATTGGGAGTCGGACAGGGAAGGGGACATACTGCGTTTTGGCGTTAACAGCACGCTTTCGTACGTGACAAACTGGGTACCAGCGGAGGGACAATCTGGCGAAAAAATTTAATTTACAAATTACCAGGCATTAACCTTACTGGAGTAAGAATATTTGTACAAAGTTAGTAAAACTGGATGAGAAAATTTGATTATATATCCGATGATGTATGAATGATAACTGAAAAAAGTTTTAAGAGGTAGTTGCCGGAAGCTGCTGTGCTGAAAACTTGCTCCTTCGTCTAAAACTGAGGCTGTCAGAAGCTCAAAAATGCCGTACGCATAGACTTATTGTGCTAGATACTGTCATGCGCATGCTCAGTTCGTAGTTTCTGTAACCGCGGTAAGCATACCTTGCTGTTACGCTAAGCGATGTTAGTTCAAAATAAACTCTTTTAGATTTAAATTGTAGTGTTAGTGTATAAGTGCTGTGTTAATGCACATGAAGCATCCTCTGGCTTAACTAATGAAAATAAAAAGAAAACAAAGGTGTTAATAAGATGGAGATAGTGATAAATGGTGGTGCCCCTATCATGGTGAGATGATGTTGAGAAATACCTGCATGTTATACACAATATTATTTTAAAGTCTTGGTAGTTACTTTATTTTAATTACGACTCAATAGAAACTCTTTCAGCAATACAGTTTACCACAGAAGGAAGGTGTAACAATTTCATACATTTGTTATAGCAGTAATATAATGTATTGTCGCTTATAACTATACAGGGTGAAAGGATATTACTATTATTTTAACAGGTCAAATAAGGAAAACTATTTGTAGATGACGTAGGTTCTAATGTGATGTTTTGAGAAAAAATGTTTTATGTATTTATAAACAATAGTAACTCATCGTAAAACATATACTGATTTTAATTAGTAACAATATAAATTAATGAAGAATTATGTTCTGCTCATAAGAGTAAATTTGACAACAATGCTTAAGTGTAGTCAGCTGTATGACAATGAGTTGTATGATTGTAGTTGTGAAATTAGTTCTATAGCGTTATGCTCGGTTTTATATCAAATTATATCTGAATAACTCGCGTTTTTCTCAGAATTTATCAAGCAGGAGAACGTTTTCTGTTATTATTAAGGAACTAACCGTAGTACCTTAAATATAGTTCAGTATCTCCAACTGGATGGTACACAGAACTTTCTTTTAAATCCTATGAATTTAATTTCTGGACCACATGAATAATTCAATTTATGTCACACAAATTAATCGCGTAAATCTGATTACCTATTTCCGGCGATTATGCAATGTTGCCGAGTTGTGCAGATTATCCAAGCTCTTACTATTAATTTAAATTATAATCACGAAGCATATTACATTCATATATTTTTTTTGCTTGGACCTAAATTCAATATTCTATAGTATTCTATTATTCTATAGTCCTATTTTTAATCTGGTGGCTCCTGACAATTTGTTTGAGCAAATTATATGTAATTTTCTTTGGTTACACTTAAGTACTTTTATACCAAATTGTCAGCATGGATTCATATCGAGAAAGTCAACACTGACAAATCTTTTTTGCTTTAATAATTTTATTTATCAGTCCTTTGAACACAGGTTGAAGGGTACATGTTGATGTAATATTCACAGATTTTCAAAAAGCTTTTGATCGTGTAGATCATGATGTGTTACTTAAGAAACTGTCATTACGGTATCTCTATAGATGTGCTAAGTATTATCATCATATTTAAGAAATCGCCGATTCAATATAAAATATAATTGTACTCTGATGAATTTGATACTTACTCTGGAGTACCTCAGGGGTTAAATTTAGGTCCGTTACTAATTTTGTATTTTATTAATGACTTACCTAAGGTAATATCACATTCTAACTGTTTATTGTTTGCAGATGATTTAAAGTTCTTTAGACAAATAAAGCCTTTCAATGATTGTGAGTTACTTCAGGATGATATTAATGCTGCTTGTATTTGGAGTGACGAAAATAAACTAGCTTTCAATATAAAAAAATGCTCTGCGATGTCTTTACTCGAAACTCCAACACAATCGTGGCTTCTTATTTCATGTACAGTTCTGAATTAGATAGGCTAACTGCTGTAAAAGTATAACTATTCATTCAAAACTAACTTATCAACAACATATTGGCAATATGGGTAAATCTGCTTATAAATCATTAGGGTTTCTGATAAGGGAAGCTAGGCAATTGAAAAATCTAAAAAGTAGTATTATGTTGTACAATGCATTGGCCTAAGAAGTATACTGAGAGCTGTGAAAAAGTTCAAAAAAAGTTTTTACGATTTTAAGATTCCTCAAAAAAATACTAGATGTCGTCAGTTGCTGTTTGTACGTACGGTTAAGACTAATTATTATTCTCCTTTCCTAGTATTGAATCGTTTAGTAAATTTTACTTCCTCCAAATACAATGTAAATTTTTTTTAACCTTCATTGATTAAGTTTCAAGGTGTTGTTCCAAATATTTTTAATTGTAATTATGTACCTTAGTTTTCTCTCTCCTTTCTGCAATTTAGTATGCCATTATCATTATTATTACATGTTATAGTGTTTTTTTTCTGCGTATCTTACCACTATTACTTATTTATTATAAGATTATCATGTGCTTAATTGTTCCTTGTAATTTGGCTTTAACGCCTGTTTGGAATAAATAAATAAATAAATAAATCACCTGTCGAAATAATGACAATTAAAACCCTTACAGCCTGCATATTTACAAAGTTCAATTGTTTCTATAAATATATTGACAAAAACTTCACAACTTGATTTATTATAATCTTAATGTTTTGCTGTTATTTTCAACTGGTTTCAAAACAGTAGTAAGATATTGCGTCACCTATCCGTCATTTGTTATTTGGTTATGTTATAAGAAATGTTTAGTAGAAGTTATCGCCATTAAGTGTTTCTAATTGTCGTAAAGTTGAAAATGGTCCAAATTTGTTACATACTTCTCAAACTCATGTATTTTAATAAAAGAACAACCAAAACGTGTCTCAACGGTTCAGAGCACTGCATGATATGCAAATTTCGTAAATAACTTATTTGAATTAAGTATTTATTCTTTTAATGTTCATGAAATGCTCTCAATAAAGCAAAATTCATATTATTTGATATATTTACAAATTTACAACAAATCAGACCTCTTCCATAAAAAATAATACAAATTTTGCAGCAACAGTGTTTTTCTAATGATATTATCTCTTACCTTGCTGTGCTGCGTCTTCTACAAGTGCTTTGGGCTCGGGCATTGCCGGCTTCCTTGAGGCGTCCCATTCTAAAAGAATACAGACATATTAGAATACAGCAGTTTTAAAAATGAACCTTAATCTTAGCCTAAGACTGTGCACATTTAATAGAGAATATGGATGTCTCTTACCGACAGATCAGCTTGCTTCACATGCAGTGTATATTGCTAACGATTTTAATATCTTTCGTGTTAGTGAGCATGCATTTTTTTGTTATTTTTGTGTCATACCTACTTCACAAGCAGTTGTACCAAAAGTAGTAATTACTTTTGAACTCTGTGCCTGTATTAGTGGACGGTGAATTTGGAATACCTGATTAATTTGTCCAGTTTTTTCATATATTTATTGATAATGTAAATAAAAACAAACTTGACTCTGAAATGAAAAGTTACTACACAATTAGCAGTTTTATTTATACTAATGTTGGTTATTAGGTAGAATATTAATGTCATTTCATTTTGAATACATAAATTTAAAATAGTTTTTCGGTTTGTGCTGCAGTTCCTATAGTCAGTTTTAAGGCTGATACGGTTGCAATCGCTCCTCAGACAACGGCGGTCACCTGAGGCATTCCATAGTAGTCTTTTTAACGAATCACATCCACTGCCGTCAATTTTTTTCTGCTTTTCTCTGTTGGATTTTGAATGACGAAGCAGTGATAGCAGCCTTAGAACCAACTATAGGAAGGACAATCCAGGCGCTTCGATAAAGAATTGGCCAATAAATAAAAAATTCACACTATTAAATACAAGAAATTTACCTTTTCCAATCCCAAACGAGACCACTCCATCGAGTAGATTTAGCGATACTTGTTCCTCATTACTGTCGATGAAAATAAAGTCTTCTAGGTTAACAGTAGCATTATAATCAATTTCCACGTCTGAAATATCTTCAACGTCGGTATTTCGTTCGGTGTAACCACCACCTTTTAAATACATAACCTCACTTAACGCGTCCGCGTCAAACTTGTTCACAACTTCAGCGTGGACTTTACTGGAACTCATCCCATCGAAGTCCTGGTGTACCTGGTTAGGTGTAGCTGTTTCAGCTCTGCAATAGTTTAGATTATCCTCATCTGCTGAAGCTATCATTTCTTCAGAATCCGTATTAACGGGACTGATAGTTATGTGTGTAACTTCTTTTTTATGCAAATTTACCGAAATGCGATCCTCTTTAGAAAAAGGCCCTGCGCCTTCCTTGGCTACCACCATCTCGCATCCCATTTCTCTCATATGCTGAGGAGTACAAGACAATGGCCTTACACCAATGTCTTTGTCGTCTTCAGATGAATCAACTAAATTCTCTACGTCTGTGGTACCATCATTAGTTGGCCTGGGAATCAGATTGTTTGACTGTTCCGCATTACCCTCATTTAAATAAATATCTTCAGTATCAGTTAGTAATGCTGTCTCCTCATTTATTATCAGCTTATTTTTTCTTGCAAGACTCTTTTCATGTAGGTACTTAAATTTTGGTGCTCTGCGACGTTTTTCCTTATCGTCCAATACCAACTCTTCGGAATCTGTCACTGCATCATTATCTACAGCATTTACTTTCAGTTTTTGTCCCAAAGTTTCCATGATTTCTACAAAACCAAAATCTAAAGAAGGTATTTCAGGAGTCAAATTAGTTTCTAAGGTTTCCAGAGCATCCTCCGCCTCAGAAATACTTTCTTCGTCTGTTTCTACGTTTGATAATTCCTGTAGTTGCATTTTCTCCGGCTCATCATCCTCAAGTGGTAGGATGTGCACAGTAGGCAAAGGATTATTTTCTTTCAAAATAATTAAATTGCGACTGGGAAGTGGCAATTCTATTTCTGGAAATTGGTAGGTGGAATCAAACGTTTCGTCCTCAAAATCTTCTTCTTCAGTAAAATTTTGGTTCAATAAAGCTGGAGGTATTGCTGTTGCCTCGGTTTCTTCTGATGAGCTATCAATGACTTCAGAGTCAGTTATGTTTCCTTCTTTCGCATTTTTCTTATATTTACGTAACACGCTTGTGTGAGGTCTAGGAGAAAAGCATATGTTATACTTAATGCTTCTTCTTCTCTTTTCTTTGTCACTTGCATCGTCTTCGCTTTGATAATTGTCTGATTCTGTACTCTGTTGTTTCGATGATTCTTCGTCTTTGATAATAGTTTGTTTGTAAACATGTTTGTTTTTAACCATGGTGTTTATTTCTGTTGTTTGACTGTAACAATCCGCAATATCGTTTAATTTATCCACAAAAGAATTATCATTTGAGTGTTCGTCCTCCAGGAGTGGTGAATGATCGTCCACTTCTCCTTCAACATCTTCTGTATCCGTTAACAGATTAGTCTCAAAATTGGGAATTTTTAATATAGTTGTCTTTTTTATTGCCTTTTTGCAAACAGGGAATCGAACGTATCCATTATCCTCATTATCTGACTCAAAATTTAAGGATTGGCTTTTTATCGTGAGATTTACACGACTCTTTTTTTTCAAAGACTTTTTATTCTGAGTGATACATGCAACTTCACTATCTGAAATCTCCAAATCTTCAACGTCAGTAACAGAATACTTGCGACCGCCTCTACGGCGTCGTCTTTTGGACGTCTTTATACCATCCGTGTCATCGTTTGAATCTGAGTACAGTACCTCCACGTCAGTCAGGTCGGAAAGATTAGGTGAAAGTGACAAAGTGCTCAGTTTGTCGACTCTTAAGTTCATATCTGGTATATTTCCATGTGTACATTTTAATTTTTCTGTAACGTTGACATTATCATTATAACATTCCAAGGATATATTAGCAGCTGTAGTCTTTTCCGACTGCAATTCATTATCTGTATTAAAAAGTTCTTCATCTGTCAGATCAATATAAACATCGTTAAAATTTTCAAGAGGTTTCTCCATCATCTGCATAGTAGAATTTTGTGTTGTTAACTTATTTTTTCCTTTATTACCTGAATTTTCTTGTACCTTAAATGATTCCTCATAAGTGCCTCCATCCATATCCATGTCATCTAAAGATATAGGTGATCTATGATTGATTAGTTTTACGTCTTCGTCGGTATCAGACGCTTCATGGTCCTCACAGTCCGTAGCATAAGCGTCATCTGTCAGTTTAATCCTCAATTTATTTTTCCTTGTGGTTTTCTGTTTGGAATTCGCAGATGGATATTCCTCTTCGTCAATTACTTCTAGATCTGTTAACGTTTCCGTTAAGCTAAGGAAACTGTCATCGTCTTCTTCTGATCCGGGAGTTATGGCGATTTTTGGTATGTCTGGATTTAACGACATTTCTGCTAGCTGATTCTTTCGCAGTTCTTTTCTTTACACTATAAAAATAAACTTTTATTTGGTTTACTACACGTATTGCCATGTATCCCTTCGTACTTGTTATATATAAATAAAGAGAAATACTTTATATATAATTTTATATTTTTTAGCCTAGGTAGTTTCATATCACTTTTCAATATTTTAAAGTAATTTTAAAATCTGTACAGAAACAATTACGCTGGAGCAACAGTTTTCCGAAGTCCAATTGATAATATCCATGTCCCAAATTGGGAAAATAGGACATTTTGTAAAACTATATCTGAGATATAAACAGAAACCCCTGCAGTTGCCAAAATTGAACATTACCTTATTCCACACTCTCCTGGATTAGATAAAGACCTACTTAACTAAAGAAAGCATGCAAATTTACTATAACTGTTCTAGTTTGGGCATTTTGAATTACTATAAAAGCGACTACTCGTTTTAGGGATTATACCTCTTTGCTTGTGTCTATTCGGTAAGCCATGCTGTGGGATGACACCGCTTTAGATTCAGGCAACACGGATAATGTTGTACCTGGAGTTGCATCCCTTTCTCCTTCATCTTCTTCCTCCTCGTAAGAAAACTGGTGCTTCCTCCTGGGAGGAGATACTATTTCCACGTCTATGATAGGCGACAACCTATCCTCGGATTTTTGAGTTCGCGAAACCTCAGCCGACATACTATAATCGGTCTGTTTCATTTCTTCGTAGTGGGACATCACTAATTTTCTAGGTAGCGATACAGCAGATATGTCTTGGGTGGTTGTCTGGTCCGTGGTCGTAACCGCGCATGTTATGAGGTCAGATATTCTGTGTTCGGTTTCGTGAATGGACTCCAGGCTTCTGCGCTGCCTGGGAGAGGAAGGGGATATGGATTTGAAACGACCATTAGCGTCGGAGCTCACGTCATGGTCTGAGGGAGAACTGGGTAATGCTACGGATTCCGACAAGCTAGAGTCTGTGGTGTCGATTAACGACATTTCTGTCTCGTTTTTTAAAGCCGACACTACCCTTCGAATGTTTTCCAAAGGTTGTCTGTATATCACCTCTATAGAACCGGTGTAGTTCTGAGTTCTGGTGAACACTTCTGAGGTGATCAGTTTAGTGCCGCTACTGGAAGATCTCATTCTGATTGGACTGCCTGGCAGAGAGGTGGGACTGGTGCTCTTACGATCTTCCTCCGCCAGTTCGTGGCATGTGGTGGGGATGACGGATTGGCTGCGAATCCGGTCGGCAAATTGGACGGTTTTATCGGTTTCAGTTTTGGTGGACGGTTTCTCAGCAGACTGCGTGGAGAACCTTTTGATATGTTCAGTTACAATGGTGCGGCGTAATTTGGTTGGGGAGGGACTAGGTTTGGGACTATCGATTCTTGTTACAAGTTCTGCCTTGTAAACTTTGTTTTCCGTGGGATATGCAGTGATACTTTCTGACGGTGACGTTAGCTGTTTCTTTTCTACGATCTTATTTATATCGATCGTTTTAGTTTTTAATTGCTTCTTTGGAGTTGAGTGAATTGATGAAATGTACCTAGAAGCTTTAATTTTTTCTACTTCTACCTGTTTCTCAATATCTATTGGTTGCATATCTTTTATTTTCTTTTGCGTTGTTTCTTTCGATTGTGAGACTTTTTTCGTAGCAGAAGTGGTAGTTTTAGTATAAGTTTGTTTATAGTGGGACTCTATCTTCTTTTCCATTTTGTGTTCAAATTTTAGTTTACTTTTTATTTTTTCGTTGGCGTTGTCAATTTCCCGCTTGTCCTTAGTTTTCACAAGTTGCACTGTAGCTTTATCCTTGGTCTTTTCTATTTTCATGTCTCTGGAGACCGTAGACTGCATATATCCGTGAACGCGGTGATCATACTTTCTAACAGTTGAGGTGGGTTTTGATATTTCTGGAGTTTTAGATCTCTTCCGCAAATAGTCATGTTTCTTATGAGGACTCTCCTTCGGAGTGTCTCTGGATGGACTATCCGAGCTTGATAATCTAGGTAAAGCTGTCTTTATTAATTTAGGAATACCTGATTCGCCTTTAGATTGACGTGAACTGGTTCTAACTATTTCCGTTGATTTTACTTTTTCAGTTGACCTAGTCTTTGAAGTTTTCTTTAAAACTTTACCTTTAGTAATCTGTTGTGTCTTCCTGTCATCGTCAGAGCTTATATCAGCGTCACTTACCACTTTTAGAATTTTTACTTTTTGCCCTTGCCGTCCGACAGAAACTTTTTTCCTTTCAACTTCCTCCTGTAATGATCTTGATTTAAGTTGTTTTGATTGGACGACCTTCGTCTTTTTACTGACTTTCTCTGCATATGTCTTTGTTGTGTCTTTGATGTCTCGAACTGTTACTTCCAATAAATCATCTTTCATCACTATATCGGATGTCAATACTTTATATCCTTTGCTAACATTATCTGACAATATTAATTCTTGTTTGGTAGGTTGGGATATCTCTATAATCGAAACGTGGGATTCAGTTTCTGATAATGTATGTTCTAATTTATTTGAAGAATCGGTTTCAGAAGAAAACGGTTCGGCATCGGTCTCAGATAATTTGGCAGATTCTCGGCGACCCGAAGATTGATAGTCGATCATGTAATCAGCATCCTGTTTCTCCAAATGGATTTCTAACGATTGATGCATAGCTTTAGATTCTATGTCTACATGTTCAGGCGACTCAAGCAACTGTTCTACGGAAGTATCTATTAAAGTGGTGGTACCTTTGGTCATCTCTTTATCTCCTTGTTCTTGAACAGAAGAATGATCGGTAACAGTTCCTATGTACATCCCTGATTTTGTTGCAGTACTCGAAGTTTCTAATCCTGCTACTGGCAATTCTGAACCCTCGAACATATATTCTACTGCAACAGTATCTCTTCTAATTCTTTTAACATGAGTAGGTTGCGGTGGAATTTTTCGGCTCTTTACTACAGCGTCAGCAATTTTAAATTGTGTTGGAGATTTGCTTGTACAAGACTCTGATACTTCATCCTCTTTCTCAGCAGCTTCAGTTTTTTCAATCCGATCAAGTTCAGTTGAATATTTTTCTACTGAATCTGAAGTGATTTCTGGTTTAGTTTTTTTAACCGGTTCATGTGCTTCAGCAAATATAATATTTTCTGTTAGTAGTGCTGGTTCTGTAACGATTTCCGTTTTTTTACCCTTCTCTTCTGTTTTAGCTCCTTCAACGGAGACGAGTTCAGAAGGAGATTTCTCTGTTACTGATTCTGCAATTATTTCTTTTTCAGTTTGTTTCTTCACTACGAGAGTTTTATCCTTATCTGCTAAATTTAGGAGCATGTCTAGTCTTTCAAGTTTATCTTCAGATGTCATAACCTTCTCAACAGATTCAAATTCGACTAAAAATTTGAATTTGTCTGTTGATACTTTTGTTTCTGGAAGAATTTCTGCCATATCAGTCTTCTGTTTTATTGCACAAGACGAAAGTTTCTCAACAAATCCAAATTCGCCTGCAGATTTAGTTTCTTCGGTCAGTAACTTTGCTTCCTGTAAATTTTTTTCGGTTTTAATCGGTCCCATCTCAGAATACGATTTAATTTTTTTACTTACTTCTGTAACAATTTCTTGTTTTTCATATTTCTGTCTCTCTTCCAGTGTCTCAGAAGTGGACTTAAGTTTAATTTTAAATTTTTCAGCTTTCTCCTTCCCTTCGATAGTCTCAACTTCTTCAATGTCAGGTGCTTCAGTTTCCTTGATTTTTGTTTTTTCAACGCAAAGTTTTACTTTTTCTGCAAGTATTTCAGGATCGTTAACAATTTCTAGTTTTCCAATCTTTTCTTCCGGCGTCTTAGTTTTCGCGATTGGTGTTATTTCAACGGCAGATTTTACTTCTTCTGTCGATATTTCAAGTTCTTCAACTGTTACTAGCTCTTCAATCTCTTCTGCTAATTCATCGAGAGATTTTACTTTCTCTGCAGGTTTTTCAAGTACTTTAACGATTTCTAGTTCTTCAACCTTTCCTTCCGGTGTCTCAACTTTCTCGATTGGTGCTACTTTAACAGAAGATTTAATTTTATCTTCAGGTATTTCAGGTTTTTTTACAATTTGTAGTTTTTCAACCCTACCTACAGGTGTCTTAGCTTTCTCGATTGGTGCTATTTCAACGGGAGATTTAACTATGTCTGCAGGTATTCCAGGTTCTTTAAGAATTTGTAGTTCTCTAATCTTTTCGTCAGGTGTCTTAACTTTTACGATTGGTGCTACTTCAACAGAAGATTTAACTTTATCTACAGATATTTCAGGCCTTTTTATGATTTCTAGTTTATCAATCTTTTCTTCAGGTGTCTTAGCTTTCTCGGTTGATGTTATTTCAGCGGGAGATTTAACTTTTTCAGCAGGTATTTCAGGTTCTCTAACAATTTGTAGTTCTTCAAATTTTTCTTCAGGTGTCTTAACTCTTTCGATTGATGCTACTTCAACGGAAAATTTAACTTTTTCTGCAGGTAGTTCAGGTTCTTTTACGATTTCTAGTTTATCAACTTTTTCCTCGGGAGTTTTAGCTATTTCGATCGGTGCAACATCAACGGGAGATTTAACATTTTGTGCAGGCAATTCAGGTTCTTTTACAATTTCAACCTTTTTATCAGGGGTTTTAGCTTTCTCGATTGGTGCTGCTTCAACGGGAGATTTAACTTTGTCTGCAGGTAGTTCAGGTTCTATTACGACTTCTAATTTATCAAACCTTTCCTCAGGTGGCCTAGTTTTCTCGATTGATGCTACTTCAACGGGAGATTTAACTTTCTCTGCAGATATTCCTGGTTCTTTTACGAATTCTAGTTTATCAACCCTTTCTTCAGGTGTCTTAGCTTTTTCGATTGGTGCTATCTCAGCGGGAGATTTAACTTTTTCTGCAAGTATTTCTGGCTCTTTAAGAATTTCTAGGTCTTCAACCTTTCCTTCAAGATATTTAGGTTTTTCGATTGGTGCTACTTTAACGGGAGATTTAACTTTTTCTGCAGGTATTTCAGGTTCTTTTACGCTTTCTGTTTTATCAACCTTTTCTTCAAGTGTCTCAGCTTTCTCGGATGGTGTTAATTCTAGGCGAGATTTGACTTTTTCTGTAGGTTTTTGAGATTCTATAACAATTTGTAGTTCTTCGACCTTTTCTTCAGGTGTCTTAGCTTTCTCGATTGGAGCTACTTCAACGAGAGATTTATCTTTTTCTGCAGATATTTCAGGTTCTTTTACGAAATCTAGTTTATCCACCTTTTCTTCAGGTGTCTTAGCTCTCTCGATTGGAGCTGCTTCAATGGGAGATTTAACTTTTTCTACAGGCATTTCACGTTCTTTTACGATTTCTAGTTTATCAACCTTTTCTTCAGGTGTCTTAGTTTTCTCGGTTGGTGTTATTTCTCGGCGAGATTTAACTTTTTCTACAGGTATTTCAGGTTCTTTTACGAATGCTAGTTTATCATCCTTTTCTTCAGGTGTCATAGTTTCCTCGGTTGGTGCTACTTCAACAGGAGATTTAACTTTTTCTACAGGCATTTCACGTTCTTTTACGATTTCTAGTTTATCAACCTTTTCTTCAGGTGTCTTAGTTTTCTCGGTTGGTGTTATTTCTCGGCGAAATTTAACTTTTTCTGCAGGTATTTCAGGTTCTTTTACGATTGCTAATTTATCAACCTTTTCCTCAGGTGTCTTAGCTCTCTCGATTGGAGCTATTTCAACGGGAGATTTAACTTTTTCTGTAGATATTTCAGGTTCTTTTACGATTTCTAACTTATCAAGTTTTTCTTCAGGTGTCTTAGTTTTCTCGGTAGGTGTTATTTCTAGGGGAGATTTAACTTTTTCTGCAGGTATTTCAGGTTCTTTAAGAACTTGTAGTTCTTCTACCTTTTCTTCAGGTGTCTTATCTTTTTCGATTGGTGATATTTTAACAGCAGATTTAGCTTCTTCAGCAGGTATTTCAGGTTCGTTTACGATTTCTAATTTATCAACCTTTTCTACAGGTGTCTTAACTTTTTCGATTGGTGCTACTTCAGCAGGAGATTTAACTTCTTCTACAGGTATTTCAAGTTCTTTTACGATTTCTAGTTTATCAACCTTTTCTTCAGGTGTTTTAACTTTTTCGATTGGTGTTATTTCTAGGTGAGATTTAACTTTTTCTACAGGTATTTCAGGTTCTTTTACGATTTCTAGTTTATCAACCTTTTCTTCAG
Source organism: Monochamus alternatus (assembly GCA_037114965.1). Classification (NCBI taxonomy): domain Eukaryota; kingdom Metazoa; phylum Arthropoda; class Insecta; order Coleoptera; family Cerambycidae; genus Monochamus; species Monochamus alternatus. Next base: position 1,514,538 of record CM073426.1, on the reverse strand, counting down.
GTGTCTTAGTTTTCTCGGTTGGTGTCAATTCTAGGGGAGATTTAACTTTTTCTGCAGGTATTTCAGGTTCTTTTACGATAGCTAATTTATCAACCTTTTCTTCAGGTGTCTTAACTTTTTCGATTCGTGATACTTCAGCAGGAGATATAACTTTTTCTGCAGATATTTCAGGTTCTTTTGCGAATTCTATTTTATCCACCTTTTCTTCAGGTGTCTTAGCTTTCTCGATTGGAGCTACTTCAACGGGAGATTTAACTTTTTCTGCAGGCATTTCAGGTTCTTTTACGATTGCTAGTTTACCAACCATTTCCTCAGGTGTTTTAACTTTTTCGATTGGTGTTATTTCTAGGGGAGATTTAACTTTTTCTGCAGATATTTCAAGTTCTTTAACAATTTGTAGTTCTTCAACCTTTTCTTCAGGTGTCTTAACTTTTTCGGTTGGTACTACGTCAACAGAAGATTTAACTTCTTCTGCAGGTATTTCAGGTTCTTTTACGATTTCTAGTTTATCAAACTTTTCTTCAGGTGTCTTAACTATTTCGATTGGTGTGTCTTCAACAGGAGATTTAACTATTTCTGCAGGTATTTCAGGTTCTTTTATGATTGCACGTTTATCAACCTTTTCCTCAGGTGTCTTAGCTCTCTCGATTGGAGCTATTTCAACGGGAGATTTAACTTTTTCTGTAGATATTTCAGGTTCTTTTAAGATTTCTAGCTTATCAAGTTTTTCTTCAGGTGTCTTAGTTTTCTCGGTTGGTGTTATTTCTAGGGGAGATTTAACTTTTTCTGCATGAATTTCAGGTTCTTTTACGATTGCTAGTTTACCAACCCTTTCCTCAGGTGTTTTAACCTTTTCGATTGGTGTTATTTCTAGGGCAGATTTAACTTTTTCTACAGGTATTTCAGGTTCTTTTACGATTTCTAGTTTATCAACCTTTTCTTCAGGTGTCTTAGTTTTCTCGGTTGATGTCAATTCTAGGGGAGATTTAACTTTTTCTGCAGGTATTTCAGGTTCTTTTACGATTGCTAATTTATCAACCTTTTCTTCAGGTGTCTTAACTTTTTCGATTGGTGCTACTTCAGCAGGAGATACAACTTTTTCTTCAGATATTTCAGGTTCTTTTGCGAATTCTATTTTATCCACCTTTTCTTCAGGTGTCTTAGTTTTCTCGATTGGAGCTACTTCAACGGGAGATTTATCTTTTTCTGCAGGCATTTCAGGTTCTTTTACGATTGCTAGTTTATCAACCATTTCCTCAGGAGTTTTAACTTTTTCGATTGGTGTTATTTCTAGGGGAGATTTAACTTTTTCTGCAGATATTGCAGGTTCTTTTACAATTTGTAGTTCTTTAACTGTATCTCCAGATATTTGAGGTTCTTTTACGAATTCTAGTTTATCCACCTTTTCTTCAGGTGTCTTAGCTTTCTGGATTGGAGCTATTTCAACGGGAGATTTAACTTTTTCTGTAGATATATCAGGTTCTTTTACGATTTCTAGCTTATCAAATTTTTCTGCAGGTGTCTTAGTTTTCTCGGTTGATGTTATTTCTAGGGGAGATTTAACTTTTTCTGCAGGTATTTCAGGTTCTTTTACGATTTCTAGTTTATCAACCTTTTCTTCAGGTGTCTTAACTTTTTCGATAGGTGCTGCAACAGGAGATTTAACTTTTTCTGCAGATATTTCAGGTTTTCTTACGATTTCTAGTTTATCAACCTTTTCCTCAGGTGTCCTAGCTTTCTCGATTGGAGCTACTTCAACAGAAGATTTAACTTTATCTGCAGGAATTTCAGATTCTTTTACGATTTCCAGTTTTTCATCAGGTGTCTTATCTTTCTGGGTTGGTGTTATTTCTAGGGGAGATTTAACTGTTTCTGCAGGTATTTCAGCTTCTTTAACAATTTGTAGTTCCTCTACCTTTTCTTTAGGTGTCTTATCTTTTTCGATTAGTACTACTTCAACTGGAGATTTAACTTCTTCTGCAGGTATTTCAGGGACTTTTACAACTTCTAGTGTATCAACCTTTTCTTCAGGTGTCTTAACTTTTTCCATTGGTGCTACTTCAACAGGAGATTTAACTTTTTCTGCAGGCATTTCAGGTTCTTTTACGATTTCTAGTTTATCAACCTTTTCTTCAGGTGTCTTTTCTTTTTCGATTGGTGCTACCTCAACAGGAGATTTATCTTTTTCTGCAGATACTTCAGGTTCTTTTACGATTGCTAGTTTATCAACCATTTCCTCAGGTGTCTTAACTCTCTCGATTGGAGTTATTTCAACGGGAGATTTAACTTTTTCTGGAGGTATTTCAGGTTCTTTTACGATTTCTAGTTTATCAACCTTTTCTTCAGGTGTCTTAACTTTTTCGATTGGTGCGTCTTCAACAGGAGATTTAACTTTTTCTGCAGGTATTTCAGGTTCTTTTACGATTTCTATTTTATCAACCTTTTCTTCAGGTGTCTTAACTTTCTCGATTGGAGCTATTTCAACGGGAGATTTAACTTTTTCTGCAGGTATTTCAGATTCTTTTACGATTTCTAGTTTATCAACCTTTTCTTCAGGTGTCTTAATTTTTTCGATGGGTGCGTCTTCAACAGGAGATTTAACTTTTTCTGCAGGTATTTCAGGTTCTTTTACGATTTCTAGTTTATCAACCTTTTCTTCAGGTGTCTTTTCTTTTTCGATTGGTGCTACCTCAACAGGAGATTTATCTTTTTCTGCAGATACTTCAGGTTCTTTTACGATTGCTAGTTTATCAACCATTTCCTCAGGTGTCTTAACTCTCTCGATTGGAGTTATTTCAACGGGAGATTTAACTTTTTCTGGAGGTATTTCAGGTTCTTTTACGATTTCTAGTTTATCAACCTTTTCTTCAGGTGTCTTAACTTTTTCGATTGGTGTGTCTTCAACAGGAGATTTAACTTTTTCTGCAGGTATTTCATGTTCCTTTACGATTTCTAGTTTATCAACCTTTCCTTCGGGTGTCTTAGCTTTCTCGATTGGAGCTAGTTCAACAGGAGATTTAACTTGCTCTGCAGGTATTTCAGGTTCTTTTAGGATTTCTAGTTTATCAACTTTTTCTTCAGGAGTCTTAGCTTTCTCGATTGGAGCTATTTCAACGGGAGATTTAACTTTTTCTGCAAGTACTTCAGGTTCTTTTACGATTTCCAGTTTATCAACCTTTTCTTCAGGTGTCTTAACTTTTTCGATTGGTGCGTCTTCAACAGGAGATTTAACTTTTTCTGCAGTTATTTCAGGTTCTTTTACGATTTCTAGTTTATCAACCTTTTCTTCAGGTGTCTTAACGTTTTCAATTGGTGTGTCTTCAACAGGAGATTTAACTTTTTCTGAAGGTATTTCATGTTCTTTTACGATTTCTAGTTTATCAACCTTTTCTTCGGGTGTCTTAGCTTTCTCGATTGGAGCTAGTTCAACAGGAGATTTAACTTTCTCTGCAGGTATTTCAGGTTCTTTTAGGATTTCTAGTTTATCAACTTTTTCTTCAGGAGTCTTAGCTTTCTCGATTGGAGCTATTTCAACGGGAGATTTAACTTTTTCTGCAAGTACTTCAGGTTCTTTTACGATTTCTAGTTTATCAACTTTTCCTTCAGGTGTCTTAACTTTTTCGATTGGTGCGTCTTCAACAGGAGATTTAATTTTTTCTGCAGGTATTTCAGGTTCTTTTACGATTTCTAATTTATCAACCTTTTCTTCAGGTGTCTTAGCTTTCTCGATTGGAGCTAGTTCAACAGGAGATTTAACTTTCTCTGCAAGTATTTCAGGTTCTTTTACGATTTCTAGTTTATCAACCTTTCCTTCAGGTGTCTTAGCTTTCTCGATTGGAGCTACTTCAACGGGAGATTTAACTTTTTCTGCAGGTATTTCAGGTTCTTTTATAATTTCTAGTTTATCAACCTTTTCTTCAGGTGTCTTAACTTTTTCGATTGTAGCTACTTCAACGGGAGATTTAACTTTTTCTGTAGGTATTTCAGGTTCTTTTATAATTTCTAATTTATCAACCTTTTCTTCAGGTGTCTTAACTTTTTCGATTGTAGCTACTTCAACGGGAGATTTAACTTTTTCTGTAGGTATTTCAGGTTCTTTTACGATTCCTAGTTTATCAACCTGTTCTTCAGGTGTCTTAGCTTTCTCGATTCTAGCTAGTTCAACAGCAGATTTAACTTTTTCTGAAGGTATTTCATGTTCTTTTACGATTTCTAGTTTATCAACCTTTTCTTCGGGTGTCTTAGCTTTCTCGATTGGAGCTAGTTCAACAGGAGATTTAACTTTCTCTGCAGGTATTTCAGGTTCTTTTAGGATTTCTAGTTTATCAACTTTTTCTTCAGGAGTCTTAGCTTTTTCGATTGGAGCTATTTCAACGGGAGATTTAACTTTTTCTGCAAGTACTTCAGGTTCTTTTACGATTTCTAGTTTATCAACTTTTCCTTCAGGTGTCTTAACTTTTTCGATTGGTGCGTCTTCAACAGGAGATTTAATTTTTTCTGCAGGTATTTCAGGTTCTTTTACGATTTCTAATTTATCAACCTTTTCTTCAGGTGTCTTAGCTTTCTCGATTGGAGCTAGTTCAACAGGAGATTTAACTTTCTCTGCAAGTATTTCAGGTTCTTTTACGATTTCTAGTTTATCAACCTTTCCTTCAGGTGTCTTAGCTTTCTCGATTGGAGCTACTTCAACGGGAGATTTAACTTTTTCTGCAGGTATTTCAGGTTCTTTTATAATTTCTAGTTTATCAACCTTTTCTTCAGGTGTCTTAACTTTTTCGATTGTAGCTACTTCAACGGGAGATTTAACTTTTTCTGTAGGTATTTCAGGTTCTTTTATAATTTCTAGTTTATCAACCTTTTCTTCAGGTGTCTTAACTTTTTCGATTGTAGCTACTTCAACGGGAGATTTAACTTTTTCTGTAGGTATTTCAGGTTCTTTTACGATTCCTAGTTTATCAACCTGTTCTTCAGGTGTCTTAGCTTTCTCGATTCTAGCTAGTTCAACAGCAGATTTAACTTTCTCTGCAAGTATTTCAGGTTCTTTTACGATTTCTAGTTTATCAACCTTTCCTTCAGGTGTCTTAGCTTTCTCGATTGGAGCTACTTCAACGGGAGATTTAACTTTTTCTGCAGGTATTTCAGGTTCTTTTATAATTTCTAGTTTATCAACCTTTTCTTCAGGTGTCTTAACTTTTTCGATTGTAGCTACTTCAACGGGAGATTTAACTTTTTCTGTAGGTATTTCAGGTTCTTTTATAATTTCTAGTTTATCAACCTTTCCTTCAGGTGTCTTAGCTTTCTCGATTGGAGCTACTTCAACGGGAGATTTAACTTTTTCTGCAGGTATTTCAGGTTCTTTTATAATTTCTAGTTTATCAACCTTTTCTTCAGGTGTCTTAACTTTTTCGATTGTAGCTACTTCAACAGGAGATTTAACTTTTTCTGCAGATATTTCAGGTTCTTTTACAATTTCAAGTTTATCAACTTTTTCTTCAGGTGTCTTTACTTTTTCGATTGGTGCTACTTCAACAGGAGATTTACCTTTTTCTGCTGGTATTTCAGGTTCTGGTACGATTTCTAATTTATCAATCTTCTCTTCAGGTGTTTTAGCTTTCCCGAGTGGAGCTACTTCAACAGGAGATTTAACTTTCTCTACAGGTATTTCTGGTTCTTTTACGATTTCTAGTTTATCAACCTTTTCTTCAGGTGTCTTAACTCTTTCGATTGGTGCTACTTCAACATGAGATTTAACTTTTTCTGTAGGTATTTCAGGTTCTGTTACGATTTCTAGTATATCAACCTTTTCTTCAGGTGTCTTAACTTTTTCGATTGGTGCTATTTCAACAGGAGATTTAACTTTTTCTGCAGATATTTCAGGTTCTTTTACGATTTCTAGTTTATCAATCTTCTCTTCAGGTGTCTTAACTTTTTCGATTGGTGCTACTTCAACAGGAGATTTAACTGTTTCTGCAGATATTTCAAGTTCTTTTACGATTTTTAGTTTATCAATCTTCTCTTCAGGTGTTTTAGCTTTCTCGATTGGAGATACTTCAACGGGAGATTTAGCTTTTTCTGCAAATATTTCAGATTCTTTTACGATTTCTAGTTTATCGTCCTTTTCTTTAGGTGTCGTAACTTTTTCGATTGGTGCTTCTTCAACAGGAGATTTAACTTTTTCTGCAGGTATTTCAGGTTCTTTTGCGATTTCTAGTTTATCAACCTTTTCTTCAGGTGTCTTAACTTTTTCGATTGGTGCGTCTTCAACAGGAGATTTAACTTTTTCTGCAGGTATTTCAGGTTCTTTTGCGATTTCTAGTTTATCAACCTTTTCTTCAGGTGTCTTAACTTTTTCGATTGGTGCTACTTCAACAGGAGATTTAACTTTTTCTGCAGATATTTCAGGTTCTCTTACGATTTCTAGTTTATCAACCTTTTCTTCAGGTGTCTTAACTTTTTCGATTGGTGCTTCTTCAACAGGAGATTTAACTTTTTCTGCAGGTATTTCAGGTTCTTTTGCGATTTCTAGTTTATCAACCTTTTCTTCAGGTGTCTTAGCTTTCTCGATTGGAGCTATTTCAACGGGAGATTTAACTTTTTCTGCAGGTATTTCAGGTTTTTTTACGATTTCTAGTTTATCAACCTTTTCTTTAGGTGTCTTAACTTTTTCGATTGGTGTGTCTTCAACAGGAGATTTAACTTTTTCTGCAGATATTTCATGTTCTTTTGCGATTTCTAGTTTATCAACCTTTTCTTCAGGTGTCTTAGCTTTTTCGATTGGTGCTACTTTAACAGGAGATTTAACTGTTTCTGCAGATATTTCAAGTTCTTTTACGATTTCTGATTTATCAATCTTCTCTTCAGGTGTTTTAGCTTTCTCGATTGGAGATACTTCAACGGGAGATTTAACTTTTTCTGCAAGTATTTCAGATTCTTTTACGATTTCTTGTTTATCAACCTTTTCTTCAGGTGTCTTAGCTTTTTCGATTGGTGGTACTTCAACAGGAGATTTAACTTTCTCTGCAGGTATTTCAGGTACTTTTACGATTTCAAGTATATCAACCTTTTCTTCAGGTGTCTTAACTTTTTCGATCGGTGCTACTTCAACAGGAGATTTAACTTTTTCTGCAGATGTTTCAGGTTCTCTTACGATTTCTAGTTTATCAACCTTTTCTTCAGGTGTCTTAGCTTTCTCGATTGGAGCTATTTCAACGGGAGATTTAACTTTTTCTGCAGGTATTTCAGGTTCTTTTACGATTTCTAGTTTATCAACCTTTTCTTCAGGTGTCTTAAATTTTTCGATTGGTGCGTCTTCAACAGGAGATTTAACTTTTTCTGTAGGTATTTCAAGTTCTTTTACGATTTCTTGTTTATCAACCTTTTCTTCAGGTGTCTTAGCTTTCTCGATTGGAGCTATTTCAACGGGAGATTTAACTTTTTCTGCAGGTATTTCAGGTTTTTTTACGATTTCTAGTTTATCAACCTTTTCTTTAGGTGTCTTAACTTTTTCGATTGGTGTGTCTTCAACGGGAGATTTAACTTTTTCTGCAGGTATTTCAGGTTCTTTTACGATTTCTAGTGTATCAACCTTTTCTTCAGGTGTCTCAACTTTTTCGATTGCTGCGTCTTCAACAGGAGATTTAACTTTTTCTGCAGGTATTTCAGGTTCTTTTACGATTTCTAGTTTATCAACCTTTTCTTCAGGTGTCTTAGCTTTTTCGATTGGTGTGTCTTCAACGGGAGATTTAACTTTTTCTGCAGGTATTTCAGGTTCTTTTACGATTTCTAGTGTATCAACCTTTTCTTCAGGTGTCTCAACTTTTTCGATTGCTGCGTCTTCAACAGGAGATTTAACTTTCTCTGCAGGTATTTCAGGTTCTTTTACGATTTCTAGTTTATCAACCTTTTCTTCAGGTGTCTTAACTTTTTCGATTGGTGTGTCTTCAACGGGATATTTAACTTTTTCTGCAGGTATTTCAGGTTCTTTTACGATTTCTAGTGTATCAACCTTTTCTTCAGGTGTCTCAACTTTTTCAATTGCTGCGTCTTCAACAGGAGATTTAACTTTCTCTGCAGGTATTTCAGGTACTTTTACGATTTCAAGTATATCAACATTTTCATCAGGTGTCTTAACTTTTTCGATTGGTTCTACTTCAACAGGAGATTTAACTTTTTCTGCAGATATTTCAGGTTCTCTTACGATTTCTTGTTTATCAACCTTTTCTTCGGGTGTCTTAGCTTCCTCGATTGGAGCTAGTTCAACAGGAGATTTAACTTTCTCTGCAGGTATTTCAGGTTCTTTTACGATTTCTAGTGTATCAACCTTTTCTTCAGGTGTCTCAACTTTTTCGATTGCTGCGTCTTCAACAGGAGATTTAACTTTTTCTGCAGGTATTTCAGGTTTTTTTACGATTTCTAGTTTATCAACCTTTTCTTTAGGTGTCTTAACTTTTTCGATTGGTGTGTCTTCAACGGGAGATTTAACTTTTTCTGCAGGTATTTCAGGTTCTTTTACGATTTCTAGTGTATCAACCTTTTCTTCAGGTGTCTCAACTTTTTCAATTGCTGCGTCTTCAACAGGAGATTTAACTTTCTCTGCAGGTATTTCAGGTACTTTTACGATTTCAAGTATATCAACATTTTCATCAGGTGTCTTAACTTTTTCGATTGGTTCTACTTCAACAGGAGATTTAACTTTTTCTGCAGATATTTCAGGTTCTCTTACGATTTCTAGTTTATCAACCTTTTCTTCGGGTGTCTTAGCTTCCTCGATTGGAGCTAGTTCAACAGGAGATTTAACTTTCTCTGCAGGTATTTCAGGTTCTTTTACGATTTCTAGTTTATCAACCTTTTCTTCAGGAGTCTTAGCTTTCTCGATTGGAGCTATTTCAACGGGAGATTTAACTTTTTCTGCAAGTACTTCAGGTTCTTTTACGATTTCTAGTTTATCAACCTTTTCTTCAGGTGTCTTAACTTTTTCGATTGGTGCGTCTTCAACAGGAGATTTAACTTTTTCTGCAGGTATTTCAGGTTCTTTTACGATTTCTAGTTTATCAACCTTTTCTTCAGGTGTCTTAACTTTTTCGATTGGTGCGTCTTCAACAGGAGATTTAACTTTTTCTGCAGGTATTTCAGTTTCTTTTACGATTTCTAGTTTATCAACCTTTTCTTCAGGAGTCTTAACTTTCTCGATTGGAGCTATTTTAACGGGAGATTTAACTTTTTCTGCAAGTACTTCAGGTTCTTTTACGATTTCTAGTTTATCAACCTTTTCTTCAGGTGTCTTAACTTTTTCGATTGGTGTGTCTTCAACAGGAGATTTAACTTTCTCTGCAGGTATTTCAAGTTCTTTCACGATTTCTAGTTTATCAACCTTTTCCTGAGGTGTCCTAGCTTTCTCGATTGGAGCTACTTCAACAGGAGATTTAACTTTCTCTGCAGGTATTTCAGGTTCTTTTACGATTTCTAGTTTATCAACCTTTTCTTCGGGTGTCTTAGCTTTCTCGATTGGAGCTAGTTCAACAGGAGATTTAACTTTCTCTGCAGGTATTTCAGGTTCTTTTAGGATTTCTAGTTTATCAACCTTTTCTTCAGGAGTCTTAGCTTTCTCGATTGGAGCTATTTTAACGGGAGATTTAACTTTTTCTGCAAGTACTTCAGGTTCTTTTACGATTTCTAGTTTATCAACCTTTTCTTCAGGTGTCTTAACTTTTTCGATTGGTGTGTCTTCAACAGGAGATTTAACTTTTTCTGGAGGCATCTCAGGTTCTTTTACGATTTGTAATTTATCAATCTTCTCTTCAGGTGTCTTAGCTTTCCCGATTGGAGCTACTTCAACAGGAGATTTAACTTTTTCTGCAGATATTTTTGGTTCTTTTACGATTTCTAATTTATCAACCTTGTCTTCAGGTGTCTTAACTTTTTCAATTAGTGCTTCTTCAACAGGAGATTTAACTTTTTCTGTAGATATTTCAGGTTCTCTTACGATTTCTAGTTTATCAACCTTTTCTTCAGGTGTCTTAGCTTTCCCGATTGGAGCTACTTCAACGGGAGATTTTACTTTTTCTGCAGGTATTTCAGGTTCTTTTACGATTTCTAGTTTATCATCCTTTTCTTCAGGTGTCTTAACTTTTTCAATAGGTGCGTCTTCAACAGGAGATTTAACTTTTTCTGCAGGTATTTCAGGTTCTTTTACGATGTGTAGTTTATCAACCTTGTCTTCAGGTGTCTTAACTTTTTCGATTGGTGGTACTTCAACAAGAGATTTAACTTTTTCTGTAGGTATTTCGGGTTTTGTTGCGATTTCTAGTTTATCAACCTTTTCTTCAGGTGTCTTTACTTTTTCGATTGGTCCTACTTCAACAGGAGATTTAACTTTTTCTGCAGATATATCAGGTTCTTTTACGATTTCTAGTTTATCAATCTTTTCTTCAGGTGTCTTAACTTTTTCGATTGGTGCTACTTCAACAGGAGATTTAACTTTTTCAGCAGGTATCTCAGGTTCTTTTACGATTTCTAGTTTATCAACCTCTTCTTCAGGTGTCTTAACTTTTTCGATTGTAGCTACTTCAACGGGAGATTTAACTTTTTGTGCAGGTATTTCAGGTTCTTTTACAATTTCTAGTTTATCAACCTTTTCTTCAGGTGTCTTAACTTTTTCGATTGGTGCTACTTCAACAGGAGATTTAGCTGTTTCAGCAGGTATCTCAGGTTCTTTTACGATTTCTAGTTTATCAACCTCTTCTTCAGGTGTCTTAACTTTTTCGATTGTAGCTACTTCAACGGGAGATTTAACTTTTTCTGTAGGTATCTCAGGTTCTTTTACGATTTCTAGTTTATCAACCTTTTCTTCAGGTGTCTTAACTTTTTCGATTGTAGCTACTTCAACGGGAGATTTAACTTTTTCTGCAGGTATTTCAGGTTCTTTTACAATTTCTAGTTTATCAACCTTTTCTTCAGGTGTCTTAACTTTTTCGATTGGTGTTACTTCAACAGGAGATTTAGCTGTTTCAGCAGGTATCTCAGGTTCTTTTACGATTTCTAGTTTATCAACATCTTCTTCAGGTGTCTTAACTTTTTCGATTGTAGCTACTTCAACGGGAGATTTAACTTTTTCTGTAGGTATTTCAGGTTCTTTTACGATTTCTAGTTTATCAACCTCTTCTTCAGGTGTCTTAACTTTTTCGATTGGTGCTACTTCAACAGGAGATTTAACTTTTTCTGCAGATATTTCAGGTTCTTTTACAATTTCTAGTTTATCAACCTTTTCTTCAGGTGTCTTTACTTTTTCGATTGGTGCTACTTCAACAGGAGATTTAACTTTTTCTGCTGGTATTTCAGGTTCTGTTACGATTTCTAGTTTATCAACCTTGTCTTCAGGTGTCTTAGCTTTCTCGATTGGAGCTAGTTCAATAGGAGATTTAACTTTCTCTGCAGGTATTTCAGGCTCTTTTACGATTTCTAGTTTATCAACCTTTTCTTCAGGAGTCTTAGCTTTCTCGATTGGAGCTATTTCAACGGGAGATTTAACTTTTTCGGCAGGTATTTCAGGTTCTTTTACGATTTCTAGTTTATCAACCTTTTCTTCAGGTGTCTTAACTTTTTCGATTGGTGCTACTTCAACAGGAAATTTACCTTTTTCTGCAGATATTTCAGGTTCTTTTACGATTTCTAGTTTATCAATCTTCTCTTCAGGTGTTTTAGCTGTCTCGATTGGAGATACTTCAACGGGAGATTTAACTTTTTCTGCAAGTATTTCAGATTCTTTTACAATTTCTAGTTTATCGTCCTTTTCTTTAGGTGTTTTAACTTTTTCGATTGGTGCTTCTTCAACAGGAGATTTAACTATTTCTGCAAGTATTTCAGATTCTTTTACGATTTCTAGTGTATCGTCCTTTTCTTTAGGTGTTTTAACTTTTTCGATTGGTGCTTCTTCAACAGGAGATTTAACTGTTTCTGCAGGTATTTCAGGTTCTTTTACGATTTCTAGTTTATCAACCTTTTCTTCAGGTGTCTTAACTTTTTTGATTGGTGCGTCTTCAACAGGATATTTAACTTTCTCTGCAGGTATTTCATGTTCTTTTACGATTTCTATTTTATCAACTTTTTCTACGGGTGTCTTAGCTTTCTCGATTGGAGCTAGTTCAACAGGATATTTAACTTTCTCTGCAGGTATTTCAGGTTCTTTTAGGATTTCTAGTTTATCAACTTTTTCTTCAGGAGTCTTAGCTTTCTCGATTGGAGCTATTTCAACGGGAGATTTAACTTTTTCGGCAAGTACTTCAGGTTCTTTTACGATTTCTAGTTTATCAACCTTTTCTTCAGGTGTCTTAACTTTTTCGATTGGTGCGTCTTCAACAGGAGATTTAACTTTCTCTGCAGGTATTTCAGGTTCTTTTACGATTTCTAGTTTATCAACCTTTTCTTCAGGAGTCTTAGCTTTCTCGATTGGAGCCATTTCAACGGGAGATTTAACTTTTTCTGCAAGTACTTCAGGTTCTTTTACGATTTCTAGTTTATCAACCTTTTCTTTAGGTGTCTTAACTTTTTCGATTGGTGTGTCTTCAATAGGAGATTTAACTTTTTCTGCAGGTATTTCATGTTCTTTTACGATTTCTAGTTTATCAACTTTTTCTACGGGTGTCTTAGCTTTCTCGATTGGAGCTAGTTCAACAGGAGATTTAACTTTCTCTGCAGGTATTTCAGGTTCTTTTACGATTTCTAGTTTATCAACCTTTTCTTCAGGAGTCTTAGCTTTCTCGATTGGAGCCATTTCAACGGGAGATTTAACTTTTTCTGCAAGTACTTCAGGTTCTTTTACGATTTCTAGTTTATCAACCTTTTCTTCAGGTGTCTTAACTTTTTCGATTGGTGCGTCTTCAACAGGAGATTTAACTTTTTCTGCAGGTATTTCTTGTTCTTTTACGATTTCTAGTTTATCAACCTTTTCTTCGGGTGTCTTTGCTTTCTCGATTGGAGCCATTTCAGCGAGAGATTTAACTTTTTCTACAAGTACTTCAGGTTCTTTTACGATTTCTAGTTTATCAACCTTTTCTTCAGGTGTCTTAACTTTTTCGATTGGTGTGTCTTCAACAGGAGATTTAACTTTTTCTGCAGGTATTTCATGTTCTTTTACGATTTCTAGTTTATCAACCTTTTCTTCGGGTGTCTTAGCTTTCTCGATTGGAGCTAGTTCAACAGGAGATTTAACTTTCTCTGCAGGTATTTCAGGTTCTTTTAGGATTTCTAGTTTATCAACTTTTTCTTCAGGAGTCTTAGCTTTCTCGATTGGAGCTATTTCAACGGGAGATTTAACTTTTTCTGCTAGTACTTCAGGTTCTTTTACGATTTCTAGTTTATCAACCTTTTCTTCAGGTGTCTTAACTTTTTCGACTAGTGCCACTTCAACTGGAGATTTAACTCTTTCTGCAGATGTTTCAGGTTCTCTTACAATTTTTAGTTTATCAATCTTCTCTTCAGGTGTCTTAACTCTCTTGATTGGAGCTATTTCAATGGGAGATTTAACTTTTTCTGCAGGTATTTCAGGTTCTTTTACGATTTCTAGTTTATCGTCCTTTTCTTTAGGTGTCTTAACTTTTTCGATTGGTGCGTCTTCAACAGGAGATATAACTTTTTCTGCAGGTGCTTCTTCAACAGGAGATTTAACTTTTTCTGCAGGTATTTCAGGTTCTTTTACGATTTCTAGTTTATCAACCTTTTCTTCAGGTGTCTTAGCTTTCTCGATTGGAGCTAGTTCAACAGAAAATTTAACTTTCTCTGCAGGTATCTCAGGTTCTGTTACGATTTGTAATTTATCAATCTTCTCTTCAGGTGTCTTAGCTTTCCCGATTGGAGCTACTTCAACAGGAGATTTAACTTTCTCTGCAGGTATTTCTGGTCCTTTTACGATTTCTAGTTTGTCAACCTTGTCTTCAGGTGTCTTAACTTTTTCGATTGGTGCTACTTCAACAGGAAATTTAACTTTTTCTGTAGGTATTTCAGGTTCTTTTACGATTTCTAGTTTATCAATCTTCTCTTCAGGTGTTTTAGCTTTCTCGATTCGAGATACTTCAACGGGAGATTTAACTTTCTCTGCAGGTATTTCAGGTTCTTTTACAATTTCTAGTTTATCAACCTTTTCTTCAGGTGTCTTAGCTTTCTCGATTGGAGCTAGTTCAACAGGAGATTTAACTTTCTCTGCAGGTATTTCAGGTTCTTTTACGATTTCTAGTTTATCAACCTTTTCTTCAGGTGTCTTAACTTTTTGGACTGGTGCTACTTCAACAGGAGATTTAACTTTTTCTGCAGATATTTCAGGTTCTTTTACGATTTCTATTTTATCAATCTTCTCTTCAGGTGTTTTAGCTTTCTCGATTGGAGATACTTCAACGGGAGATTTAACTTTTTCTACAGGTATTTCAGGTTCTTTTACAATTTCTAGTTTATCAACCTTTTCTTCAGGTGTCTTAGCTTTCTCGATTGGAACTAGTTCAACAGGAGATTTAACTTTTTCTGCAGGTATTTCAGGTTCTTTTACGATTCCTAGTTTATCAACCTTTTCTTCAGGTGTCTTAGCCTTCTCGATTGGAGCTAGTTCAACAGGAGATTTAACTCTCTCTGCAGGTATTTCAGGTTCTTTTACGATTCCTAGTATATCAACCTTTTCTTCAGGTGTCTTAGCTTTATCGATTGGAGCTACTTCAACGACAGATATAACTTTTTCTGCAGGTATTTCAGGTTCTTTTACAATTTCTAGTTTATCAACCTTTTCTTCAGGTGTCTTAGCTTTCTCGATTGGAACTAGTTCAACAGGAGATTTAACTTTCTCTGCAGGTATTTCAGGTTCTTTTACGATTTCTAGTTTATCAACCTTTTCTTCAGGTGTCTTAACTTTTTCGACTGGTGCTACTTCAACAGGAGATTTAACTTTTTCTGCAGATATTTCAGGTTCTTTTACGATTTCTATTTTATCAATCTTCTCTTCAGGTGTTTTAGCTTTCTCGATTGGAGATACTTCAACGGGAGATTTAACTTTTTCTACAGGTATTTCAGGTTCTTTTACAATTTCTAGTTTATCAACCTTTTCTTCAGGTGTCTTAACTTTTTCGATTGGTGGTACTTCAACAGGAGATTTAACTTTTTTTGCAGATATTTCAGCTTCTTTTACGATTTCTAGTTTAGCAACCTTTTCTTCAGGTGTTTTAACTTTTTCGATTGGTGCGTCTTCAACAGGAGATTTAACTTTTTCTGCAGGTATTTCAGGTTCTTTTACGATTTCTAGTTTATCAACCCTTCCTTCAGGTGTCTCAACTTTCTCGATTGGAGCTATTTCAACGGGAGATTTAACTTTTTCTGCAGGTATTTCAGGTTCTTTTTCGATTTCTAGTTTATCAACCTTTTCTTCAGGTGTCTTAACTTTTTCGATTGGTGCGTCTTCAACAGGAGATTTAACTTTTTCTGCAGGTATTTCAGGTTCTTTTACGATTTCTAGTTTATCAACCTTTTCTTCAGGTGTCTTAGCTTTCTCGATTGGAGCTAGTTCAACAGGAGATTTTACTCTCTCTGCAGGTATTTCAGGTTCTTTTACGATTCCTAGTAAATCAACCTTTTCTTCAGGTGTCTTAGCTTTCTCGATTGGAGCTTCTTCAACGGGAGATTTGACTTTTTCTGCGGGTATTTCAGGTTCTTTTACCATTTCTAGTTTATCAACCTTTTCTTCAGGTGTCTTAGCTTTCTCGATTGGAGCTAGTTCAACAGGAGATTTAACTCTCTCTGCAAGTATTTCAGGTTCTTTTACGATTTCTAGTTTATCAACCTTTTCTTCAGGTGTCTTAGCTTTATCGATTGGAGCTACTTCAACGGGAGATATAACTTTTTCTGCAGGTATTTCAGGTTCTTTTACAATTTCTAGTTTATCAACCTTTTCTTCAGGTGTCTTAGCTTTCTCGATTGGAGCTAGTTCAACAGGAGATTTAACTTTCTCTGCAGGTATTTCAGGTTCTTTTTCGATTTCTAGTTTATCAACCTTTTCTTCAGGTGTCTTAACTTTTTCGATTGGTGCGTCTTCAACAGGAGATTTAACTTTTTCTGCAGGTATTTCAGGTTCTTTTACGATTTCTAGTTTATCAACCTTTTCTTCAGGTATCTTAGCTTTCTCGATTGGAGCTAGTTCAACAGGAGATTTTACTCTCTCTGCAGGTATTTCAGGTTCTTTTACGATTCCTAGTATATCAACCTTTTCTTCAGGTGTCTTAGCTTTCTCGATTGGAGCTTCTTCAACGGGAGATTTGACTTTTTCTGCAGGTATTTCAGGTTCTTTTACCATTTCTAGTTTATCAACCTTTTCTTCAGGTGTCTTAGCTTTCTCGATTGGAGCTAGTTCAACAGGAGATTTAACTCTCTCTGCAAGTATTTCAGGTTCTTTTACGATTTCTAGTTTATCAACCTTTTCTTCAGGTGTCTTAGCTTTCTCGATTGGAGCTAGTTCAACAGGAGATTTAACTCTCTCTGCAGGTATTTCAGGTTCTTTTACGATTCCTAGTATATCAACCTTTTCTTCAGGTGTCTTAGCTTTCTCGATTGTAGCTGCTGCAACGGGAGATTTAACTTTTTCTGCAGGTATTTCAAGTTCTATTACTATTTCTAATTTATCAACCTTTCCTTCAGGCGTCTTAACTTTTTTGATGGGTGCTACTTCAACAGGAGATTTAGCTTTTTCAGCAGTTATTTCAGGTTCTTTTACGATTTCTAGTTTAGCAACCTTTTCTTCAGGTGTCTTAACTTTTCCGATTGGTGCTTCTTCAACAGGAGATTTAACTTTTTCTGTAGGTATTTCAGGTTCTTTTACGATTTCTAGTTTATCAACCTTTTCTTCAGGTGTCTTAGCTTTCTCGATTGGAGCTAGTTCAACAGGAGATTTAACTTTCTCTGCAGGTATTTCAGGTTCTTTTACGATTCCTAGTTTATCAACCTTTTCTTCAGGTGTCTTAGCCTTCTCGATTGGAGCTAGTTCAACAGGAGATTTAACTGTCTCTGCAGGTATTTCAGGTTCTTTTACGATTCCTAGTATATCAACCTTTTCTTCAGGTGTCTTAGCTTTATCGATTGGAGCTACTTCAACGGGAGATATAACTTTTTCTGCAGGTATTTCAGGTTCTTTTACAATTTCTAGTTTATCAACCTTTTCTTCAGGTGTCTTAGCTTTCTCGATTGGAGCTAGTTCAACAGGAGATTTAACTTTCTCTGCAGGTATTTCAGGTTCTTTTACGATTTCTAGTTTATCAACCTTTTCTTCAGGTGTCTTAACTTTTTCGACTGGTACTACTTCAACAGGAGATTTAACTTTTTCTGCAGATATTTCAGGTTCTCTTACGATTTCTATTTTATCAATCTTCTCTTCAGGTGTTTTAGCTTCCTCGATTGGAGATACTTCAACGGGAGATTTAACTTTTTCTACAGGTATTTCAGGTTCTTTTACAATTTCTAGTTTATCAACCTTTTCTTCAGGTGTCTTAGCTTTCTCGATTGGAGCTAGTTCAACAGGAGATTTAACTTTCTCTGCAGGTATTTCAGGTTCTTTTACGATTCCTAGTTTATCAACCTTTTCTTCAGGTGTCTTAACCTTCTCGATTGGAGCTAGTTCAACAGGAGATTTAACTCTCTCTGCAGGTATTTCAGGTTCTTTTACGATTCCTAGTATATCAACCTTTTCTTCAGGTGTCTTAGCTTTATCGATTGGAGCTACTTCAACGGGAGATATAACTTTTTCTGCAGGTATTTCAGGTTCTATTACTATTTCTAATTTATCAACCTTTCCTTCAGGCGTCTTAACTTTTTTGATTGGTGCTACTTCAACAGGAGATTTAGCTTTTTCAGCAGTTATTTCAGGTTCTTTAACGATTTCTAGTTTAGCAACATTTTCTTCAGGTGTCTTATCTTTTCCGATTGGTGCTTCTTCAACAGGAGATTTAACTTTTTCTGTAGGTATTTCAGGTTCTTTTGCGATTTCTAGTTTAGCAACCTTTTCTTCAGGTGTTTTAACTTTTTCGATTGGTGCTACTTCAACAGGAGATTTAGCTTTTTTAGCAGGTATTTCAGGTTCTTTTACGATTTCTAGTTTATCAACCTTTTCTTCAGGTGTCTTAGCTTTCTCGATTGGAGCTAGTTCAACAGGAGATTTAACTTTCTCTGCAGGTATTTCAGGTTCTTTTACGATTTCTAGTTTATCAACCTTTTCTTCAGGTGTCTTAACTTTTTCGACTGGTGCTACTTCAACAGGAGATTTAACTTTTTCTGCAGATATTTCAGGTTCTTTTACGATTTCTATTTTATCAATCTTCTCTTCAGGTGTTTTAGCTTTCTCGATTGGAGATACTTCAACGGGAGATTTAACTTTTTCTACAGGTATTTCAGGTTCTTTTACAATTTCTAGTTTATCAACCTTTTCTTCAGGTGTCTTAACTTTTTCGATTGGTGG
This sequence comes from Monochamus alternatus, assembly GCA_037114965.1. NCBI lineage: Eukaryota > Metazoa > Arthropoda > Insecta > Coleoptera > Cerambycidae > Monochamus > Monochamus alternatus. The sequence continues at coordinate 1,496,066 of CM073426.1, read as the reverse complement.
TACTTCAACAGGAGATTTAACTTTTTTTGCAGATATTTCAGCTTCTTTTACGATTTCTAGTTTAGCAACCTTTTCTTCAGGTGTTTTAACTTTTTCGATTGGTGCGTCTTCAACAGGAGATTTAACTTTTTCTGCAGGTATTTCAGGTTCTTTTACGATTTCTAGTTTATCAACCTTTCCTTCAGGTGTCTTAACTTTCTCGATTGGAGCTATTTCAACGGGAGATTTAACTTTTTCTGCAGGTATTTCAGGTTCTTTTACGATTTCTAGTTTATCAACCCTTCCTTCAGGTGTCTCAACTTTCTCGATTGGAGCTATTTCAACGGGAGATTTAACTTTTTCTGCAGGTATTTCAGGTTCTTTTTCGATTTCTAGTTTATCAACCTTTTCTTCAGGTGTCTTAACTTTTTCGATTGGTGCGTCTTCAACAGGAAATTTAACTTTTTCTGCAGGTATTTCAGGTTCTTTTACGATTTCTAGTTTATCAACCTTTTCTTCAGGTGTCTTAGCTTTCTCGATTGGAGCTAGTTCAACAGGAGATTTTACTCTCTCTGCAGGTATTTCAGGTTCTTTTACGATTCCTAGTAAATCAACCTTTTCTTCAGGTGTCTTAGCTTTCTCGATTGGAGCTTCTTCAACGGGAGATTTGACTTTTTCTGCAGGTATTTCAGGTTCTTTTACCATTTCTAGTTTATCAACCTTTTCTTCAGGTGTCTTAGCTTTCTCGATTGGAGCTAGTTCAACAGGAGATTTAACTCTCTCTGCAAGTATTTCAGGTTCTTTTACGATTTCTAGTTTATCAACCTTTTCTTCAGGTGTCTTAGCTTTCTCGAGTGGAGCTAGTTCAACAGGAGATTTAACTCTCTCTGCAGGTATTTCAGGTTCTTTTACGATTCCTAGTATATCAACCTTTTCTTCAGGTGTCTTAGCTTTCTCGATTGTAGCTGCTGCAACGGGAGATTTAACTTTTTCTGCAGGTATTTCAGGTTCTATTACTATTTCTAATTTATCAACCTTTCCTTCAGGCGTCTTAACTTTTTTGATTGGTGCTACTTCAACAGGAGATTTAGCTTTTTCAGCAGTTATTTCAGGTTCTTTAACGATTTCTAGTTTAGCAACCTTTTCTTCAGGTGTCTTAACTTTTCCGATTGGTGCTTCTTCAACAGGAGATTTAACTTTTTCTGTAGGTATTTCAGGTTCTTTTGCGATTTCTAGTTTAGCAACCTTTTCTTCAGGTGTTTTAACTTTTTCGATTGGTGCTACTTCAACAGGAGATTTAGCTTTTTTAGCAGGTATTTCAGGTTCTTTTACGATTTCTAGTTTATCAACCTTTTCTTCAGGTGTCTTAACTTTTTCGATTGGTGCGTCTTCAACAGGAGATTTAACTTTTTCTACAGGTATTTCAGGTTCTTTTACGATTTCTAGTTTATCAACCTTTCCTTCAGGTGTCTTAACTTTCTCGATTGGAGCTATTTCAACGGGAGATTTAACTTTTTCTGCAGGTATTTCAGGTTCTTTTACGATTTCTAGTTTATCAACCTTTCCTTCAGGTGTCTCAACTTTCTCGATTGGAGCTATTTCAACGGGAGATTTAACTTTTTCTGCAGGTATTTCAGGTTCTTTTTCGATTTCTAGTTTATCAACCTTTTCTTCAGGTGTCTTAACTTTTTCGATTGGTGCTACTTCAACAGGAGATTTAACTTTTTCTGTAGGTATTTCAGGTTCTGTTGCGATTTCTAGTTTATCAACCTTTTCTTCAGGTGTCTTAACTTTTTCGATTGGTGCTACTTCAACAGGAGATTTAACTTTTTCTGTAGGTATTTCAGGTTCTGTTGCGATTTCTAGTTTATCAACCTTTTCTTCAGGTGTCTTAGCTTTCTCGATTGAAGCTAGTTCAACAGGAGATTTAACTTTCTCTGCAGGTATTTCAGGTTCTTTTACGATTCCTAGTTTATCAACCTTTTCTTCAGGTGTCTTAGCCTTCTCGATGGGAGCTAGTTCAACAGGAGATTTAACTTTCTCTGCAGGTATTTCAGGTTCTTTTACGATTTCTAGTTTATCAACCTTTTCTTCAGGTGTCTTAACTTTTTCGACTGGTGCTACTTCAACAGGAGATTTAACTTTTTCTGCAGATATTTCAGGTTCTTTTACAATTTCTAGTTTATCAACCTTTTCTTCAGGTGTCTTAACTTTTTCGACTGGTGCTACTTCAACAGGAGATTTAACTTTTTCTGCAGATATTTCAGGTTCTTTTACAATTTCTAGTTTATCAATCTTTTCTTCAGGTGTCTTAACTTTTTCGACTGGTGCTACTTCAACAGGAGATTTAACTTTTTCTGTAGGTATTTCAGGTTCTGTTGCGATTTCTAGTTTATCAACCTTTTCTTCAGGTGTCTTAGCTTTCTCGATTGGAGCTAGTTCAACAGGAGATTTAACTTTCTCTGCAGGTATTTCAGGTTCTTTTACGATTCCTAGTTTATCAACCTTTTCTTCAGGTGTCTTAGCCTTCTCGATTGGAGCTAGTTCAACAGGAGATTTAACTCTCTCTGCAGGTATTTCAGGTTCTTTTACCATTCCTAGTATATCAACCTTTTCTTCAGGTGTCTTAGCTTTATCGATTGGAGCTACTTCAACTGGAGATATAACTTTTTCTGCAGGTATTTCAGGTTCTTTTACAATTTTTAGTTTATCAACCTTTTCTTCAGGTGTCTTAGCTTTCTCGATTGGAGCTAGTTCAACAGGAGATTTAACTTTCTCTGCAGGTATTTCAGGTTCTTTTACGATTTCTAGTTTATCAACCTTTTCTTCAGGTGTCTTAACTTTTTCGACTGGTGCTACTTCAACAGGAGATTTAACTTTTTCTGCAGATATTTCAGGTTCTTTTACGATTTCTAGTTTATCAATCTTCTCTTCAGGTGTTTTAGCTTTCTCGATTGGAGATACTTCAACGGGAGATTTAACTTTTTCTACAGGTATTTCAGGTTCTTTTACAATTTCTAGTTTATCAACCTTTTCTTCAGGTGTCTTAGCTTTCTCGATTGGAGCTAGTTCAACAGGAGATTTAACTTTCTCTGCAGGTATTTCAGGTTCTTTTACGATTTCTAGTTTATCAACCTTTTCTTCAGGTGTCTTAACTTTTTCGATTGGTGCTACTTCAACAGGAGATTTAACTTTTTCTGCAGATATTTCAGGTTCTTTTACGATTTCTAGTTTAGCAACCTTTTCTTCAGGTGTTTTAACTTTTTCGATTGGTGCGTCTTCAACAGGAGATTTAACTTTTTCTGCAGATATTTCAGGTTCTTTTACGATTTCTAGTTTATCAACCTTTCCTTCAGGTGTCTTAACTTTCTCGATTGGAGCTATTTCAACGGGAGATTTAACTTTTTCTGCAGGTATTTCAGGTTCTTTTACGATTTCTAGTTTATCAACCCTTCCTTCAGGTGTCTCAACTTTCTCGATTGGAGCTATTTCAACGGGAGATTTAACTTTTTCTGCAGGTATTTCAGGTTCTTTTACGATTCCTAGTATATCAACCTTTTCTTCAGGTGTCTTAGCTTTCTCGATTGGAGCTACTTCAACGGGAGATTTGACTTTTTCTGCAGGTATTTCAGGTTCTTTTACCATTTCTAGTTTATCAACCTTTTCTTCAGGTGTCTTAGCTTTCTCGATTGGAGCTAGTTCAACAGGAGATTTAACTTTTTCTGCAGGTATTTCAGGTTCTTTTACGATTTCTAGTTTATCAACCTTTTCTTCAGGTGTCTTAACTTTTTCGATTGGTGCTACTTCAACAGGAGATTTAACTTTTTCTGTAGGTATTTCAGGTTCTGTTGCGAATTCTAGTTTATCAACTTTTTCTTCAGGTGTCTTAGCTTTCTCGATTGGAGCTAGTTCAACAGGAGATTTAACTCTCTCTGCAAGTATTTCAGGTTCTTTTACGATTTCTAGTTTTTCAACCTTTTCTTCAGGTGTCTTAGCTTTCTCGATTGGAGCTAGTTCAACAGGATATTTAACTCTCTCTGCAGGTATTTCAGGTTCTTTTACGATTCCTAGTTTTTCAACCTTTTCTTCAGGTGTCTTAGCTTTCTCGATTGGAGCTAGTTCAACAGGAGATTTAACTCTCTCTGCAAGTATTTCAGGTTCTTTTACGATTTCTAGTTTTTCAACCTTTTCTTCAGGTGTCTTAGCTTTCTCGATTGGAGCTAGTTCAACAAGAGATTTAACTTTTTCTGCAGGTATTTCAGGTTCTTTTACAATTTCTAGTTTATCAACCTTTTCTTCAGGTGTCTTAGCTTTCTCGATTGGAGCTAGTTCAACAGGAGATTTAACTTTCTCTGCAGGTATTTCAGGTTCTTTTACGATTTCTAGTTTATCAACCTTTTCTTCAGGTGTCTTAACTTTTTCGACTGGTGCTACTTCAACAGGAGATTTAACTTTTTCTGCAGATATTTCAGGTTCTTTTACGATTTCTATTTTATCAATCTTCTCTTCAGGTGTTTTAGCTTTCTCGATTGGAGATACTTCAACGGGAGATTTAACTTTTTCTACAGGTATTTCAGGTTCTTTTACAATTTCTAGTTTATCAACCTTTTCTTCAGGTGTCTTAACTTTTTCGATTGGTGGTACTTCAACAGGAGATTTAACTTTTTTTGCAGATATTTCAGCTTCTTTTACGATTTCTAGTTTAGCAACCTTTTCTTCAGGTGTTTTAACTTTTTCGATTGGTGCGTCTTCAACAGGAGATTTAACTTTTTCTGCAGGTATTTCAGGTTCTTTTACGATTTCTAGTTTATCAACCTTTCCTTCAGGTGTCTTAACTTTCTCGATTGGAGCTATTTCAACGGGAGATTTAACTTTTTCTGCAGGTATTTCAGGTTCTTTTACGATTTCTAGTTTATCAACCCTTCCTTCAGGTGTCTCAACTTTCTCGATTGGAGCTATTTCAACGGGAGATTTAACTTTTTCTGCAGGTATTTCAGGTTCTTTTTCGATTTCTAGTTTATCAACCTTTTCTTCAGGTGTCTTAACTTTTTCGATTGGTGCGTCTTCAACAGGAGATTTAACTCTTTCTGCAGGTATTTCAGGTTCTTTTACGATTTCTAGTTTATCAACCTTTTCTTCAGGTGTCTTAGCTTTCTCGATTGGAGCTAGTTCAACAGGAGATTTTACTCTCTCTGCAGGTATTTCAGGTTCTTTTACGATTCCTAGTAAATCAACCTTTTCTTCAGGTGTCTTAGCTTTCTCGATTGGAGCTTCTTCAACGGGAGATTTGACTTTTTCTGCAGGTATTTCAGGTTCTTTTACCATTTCTAGTTTATCAACCTTTTCTTCAGGTGTCTTAGCTTTCTCGATTGGAGCTAGTTCAACAGGAGATTTAACTCTCTCTGCAAGTATTTCAGGTTCTTTTACGATTTCTAGTTTATCAACCTTTTCTTCAGGTGTCTTAGCTTTCTCGAGTGGAGCTAGTTCAACAGGAGATTTAACTCTCTCTGCAGGTATTTCAGGTTCTTTTACGATTCCTAGTATATCAACCTTTTCTTCAGGTGTCTTAGCTTTCTCAATTGTAGCTGCTGCAACGGGAGATTTAACTTTTTCTGCAGGTATTTCAGGTTCTATTACTATTTCTAATTTATCAACCTTTCCTTCAGGCGTCTTAACTTTTTTGATTGGTGCTACTTCAACAGGAGATTTAGCTTTTTCAGCAGTTATTTCAGGTTCTTTAACGATTTCTAGTTTAGCAACCTTTTCTTCAGGTGTCTTAACTTTTCCGATTGGTGCTTCTTCAACAGGAGATTTAACTTTTTCTGTAGGTATTTCAGGTTCTTTTGCGATTTCTAGTTTAGCAACCTTTTCTTCAGGTGTTTTAACTTTTTCGATTGGTGCTACTTCAACAGGAGATTTAGCTTTTTTAGCAGGTATTTCAGGTTCTTTTACGATTTCTAGTTTATCAACCTTTTCTTCAGGTGTCTTAACTTTTTCGATTGGTGCGTCTTCAACAGGAGATTTAACTTTTTCTACAGGTATTTCAGGTTCTTTTACGATTTCTAGTTTATCAACCTTTCCTTCAGGTGTCTTAACTTTCTCGATTGGAGCTATTTCAACGGGAGATTTAACTTTTTCTGCAGGTATTTCAGGTTCTTTTACGATTTCTAGTTTATCAACCTTTCCTTCAGGTGTCTCAACTTTCTCGATTGGAGCTATTTCAACGGGAGATTTAACTTTTTCTGCAGGTATTTCAGGTTCTTTTTCGATTTCTAGTTTATCAACCTTTTCTTCAGGTGTCTTAACTTTTTCGATTGGTGCTACTTCAACAGGAGATTTAACTTTTTCTGTAGGTATTTCAGGTTCTGTTGCGATTTCTAGTTTATCAACCTTTTCTTCAGGTGTCTTAACTTTTTCGATTGGTGCTACTTCAACAGGAGATTTAACTTTTTCTGTAGGTATTTCAGGTTCTGTTGCGATTTCTAGTTTATCAACCTTTTCTTCAGGTGTCTTAGCTTTCTCGATTGAAGCTAGTTCAACAGGAGATTTAACTTTCTCTGCAGGTATTTCAGGTTCTTTTACGATTCCTAGTTTATCAACCTTTTCTTCAGGTGTCTTAGCCTTCTCGATGGGAGCTAGTTCAACAGGAGATTTAACTTTCTCTGCAGGTATTTCAGGTTCTTTTACGATTTCTAGTTTATCAACCTTTTCTTCAGGTGTCTTAACTTTTTCGACTGGTGCTACTTCAACAGGAGATTTAACTTTTTCTGCAGATATTTCAGGTTCTTTTACAATTTCTAGTTTATCAACCTTTTCTTCAGGTGTCTTAACTTTTTCGACTGGTGCTACTTCAACAGGAGATTTAACTTTTTCTGTAGGTATTTCAGGTTCTGTTGCGATTTCTAGTTTATCAACCTTTTCTTCAGGTGTCTTAGCTTTCTCGATTGGAGCTAGTTCAACAGGAGATTTTACTCTCTCTGCAGGTATTTCAGGTTCTTTTACGATTCCTAGTAAATCAACCTTTTCTTCAGGTGTCTTAGCTTTCTCGATTGGAGCTTCTTCAACGGGAGATTTGACTTTTTCTGCAGGTATTTCAGGTTCTTTTACCATTTCTAGTTTATCAACCTTTTCTTCAGGTGTCTTAGCTTTCTCGATTGGAGCTAGTTCAACAGGAGATTTAACTCTCTCTGCAAGTATTTCAGGTTCTTTTACGATTTCTAGTTTATCAACCTTTTCTTCAGGTGTCTTAGCTTTCTCGAGTGGAGCTAGTTCAACAGGAGATTTAACTTTTTCTGCAGGTATTTCAGGTTCTTTTACGATTTCTAGTTTATCAACCTTTTCTTCAGGTGTCTTAACTTTTTCGACTGGTGCTACTTCAACAGGAGATTTAACTTTTTCTGCAGATATTTCAGGTTCTTTTACAATTTCTAGTTTATCAATCTTTTCTTCAGGTGTCTTAACTTTTTCGACTGGTGCTACTTCAACAGGAGATTTAACTTTTTCTGTAGGTATTTCAGGTTCTGTTGCGATTTCTAGTTTATCAACCTTTTCTTCAGGTGTCTTAGCTTTCTCGATTGGAGCTAGTTCAACAGGAGATTTAACTTTCTCTGCAGGTATTTCAGGTTCTTTTACGATTCCTAGTTTATCAACCTTTTCTTCAGGTGTCTTAGCCTTCTCGATTGGAGCTAGTTCAACAGGAGATTTAACTCTCTCTGCAGGTATTTCAGGTTCTTTTACCATTCCTAGTATATCAACCTTTTCTTCAGGTGTCTTAGCTTTATCGATTGGAGCTACTTCAACGGGAGATATAACTTTTTCTGCAGGTATTTCAGGTTCTTTTACAATTTTTAGTTTATCAACCTTTTCTTCAGGTGTCTTAGCTTTCTCGATTGGAGCTAGTTCAACAGGAGATTTAACTTTCTCTGCAGGTATTTCAGGTTCTTTTACGATTTCTAGTTTATCAACCTTTTCTTCAGGTGTCTTAACTTTTTCGACTGGTGCTACTTCAACAGGAGATTTAACTTTTTCTGCAGATATTTCAGGTTCTTTTACGATTTCTAGTTTATCAATCTTCTCTTCAGGTGTTTTAGCTTTCTCGATTGGAGATACTTCAACGGGAGATTTAACTTTTTCTACAGGTATTTCAGGTTCTTTTACAATTTCTAGTTTATCAACCTTTTCTTCAGGTGTCTTAGCTTTCTCGATTGGAGCTAGTTCAACAGGAGATTTAACTTTCTCTGCAGGTATTTCAGGTTCTTTTACGATTTCTAGTTTATCAACCTTTTCTTCAGGTGTCTTAACTTTTTCGATTGGTGCTACTTCAACAGGAGATTTAACTTTTTCTGCAGATATTTCAGGTTCTTTTACGATTTCTAGTTTAGCAACCTTTTCTTCAGGTGTTTTAACTTTTTCGATTGGTGCGTCTTCAACAGGAGATTTAACTTTTTCTGCAGATATTTCAGGTTCTTTTACGATTTCTAGTTTATCAACCTTTCCTTCAGGTGTCTTAACTTTCTCGATTGGAGCTATTTCAACGGGAGATTTAATTTTTTCTGCAGGTATTTCAGGTTCTTTTACGATTTCTAGTTTATCAACCCTTCCTTCAGGTGTCTCAACTTTCTCGATTGGAGCTATTTCAACGGGAGATTTAACTTTTTCTGCAGGTATTTCAGGTTCTTTTACGATTCCTAGTATATCAACCTTTTCTTCAGGTGTCTTAGCTTTCTCGATTGGAGCTACTTCAACGGGAGATTTGACTTTTTCTGCAGGTATTTCAGGTTCTTTTACCATTTCTAGTTTATCAACCTTTTCTTCAGGTGTCTTAGCTTTCTCGATTGGAGCTAGTTCAACAGGAGATTTAACTTTTTCTGCAGGTATTTCAGGTTCTTTTACGATTTCTAGTTTATCAACCTTTTCTTCAGGTGTCTTAACTTTTTCGATTGGTGCTACTTCAACAGGAGATTTAACTTTTTCTGTAGGTATTTCAGGTTCTGTTGCGAATTCTAGTTTATCAACTTTTTCTTCAGGTGTCTTAGCTTTCTCGATTGGAGCTAGTTCAACAGGAGATTTAACTCTCTCTGCAAGTATTTCAGGTTCTTTTACGATTTCTAGTTTTTCAACCTTTTCTTCAGGTGTCTTAGCTTTCTCGATTGGAGCTAGTTCAACAGGATATTTAACTCTCTCTGCAGGTATTTCAGGTTCTTTTACGATTCCTAGTTTTTCAACCTTTTCTTCAGGTGTCTTAGCTTTCTCGATTGGAGCTAGTTCAACAGGAGATTTAACTCTCTCTGCAAGTATTTCAGGTTCTTTTACGATTTCTAGTTTTTCAACCTTTTCTTCAGGTGTCTTAGCTTTCTCGATTGGAGCTAGTTCAACAAGAGATTTAACTTTTTCTGCAGGTATTTCAGGTTCTTTTACAATTTCTAGTTTATCAACCTTTTCTTCAGGTGTCTTAGCTTTCTCGATTGGAGCTAGTTCAACAGGAGATTTAACTTTCTCTGCAGGTATTTCAGGTTCTTTTACGATTTCTAGTTTATCAACCTTTTCTTCAGGTGTCTTAACTTTTTCGACTGGTGCTACTTCAACAGGAGATTTAACTTTTTCTGCAGATATTTCAGGTTCTTTTACGATTTCTATTTTATCAATCTTCTCTTCAGGTGTTTTAGCTTTCTCGATTGGAGATACTTCAACGGGAGATTTAACTTTTTCTACAGGTATTTCAGGTTCTTTTACAATTTCTAGTTTATCAACCTTTTCTTCAGGTGTCTTAACTTTTTCGATTGGTGGTACTTCAACAGGAGATTTAACTTTTTTTGCAGATATTTCAGCTTCTTTTACGATTTCTAGTTTAGCAACCTTTTCTTCAGGTGTTTTAACTTTTTCGATTGGTGCGTCTTCAACAGGAGATTTAACTTTTTCTGCAGGTATTTCAGGTTCTTTTACGATTTCTAGTTTATCAACCTTTCCTTCAGGTGTCTTAACTTTCTCGATTGGAGCTATTTCAACGGGAGATTTAACTTTTTCTGCAGGTATTTCAGGTTCTTTTACGATTTCTAGTTTATCAACCCTTCCTTCAGATGTCTCAACTTTCTCGATTGGAGCTATTTCAACGGGAGATTTAACTTTTTCTGCAGGTATTTCAGGTTCTTTTTCGATTTCTAGTTTATCAACCTTTTCTTCAGGTGTCTTAACTTTTTCGATTGGTGCGTCTTCAACAGGAGATTTAACTTTTTCTGCAGGTATTTCAGGTTCTTTTACGATTTCTAGTTTATCAACCTTTTCTTCAGGTATCTTAGTTTTCTCGATTGGAGCTAGTTCAACAGGAGATTTTACTCTCTCTGCAGGTATTTCAGGTTCTTTTACGATTCCTAGTATATCAACCTTTTCTTCAGGTGTCTTAGCTTTCTCGATTGGAGCTTCTTCAACGGGAGATTTGACTTTTTCTGCAGGTATTTCAGGTTCTTTTACCATTTCTAGTTTATCAACCTTTTCTTCAGGTGTCTTAGCTTTCTCGATTGGAGCTAGTTCAACAGGAGATTTAACTCTCTCTGCAAGTATTTCAGGTTCTTTTACGATTTCTAGTTTATCAACCTTTTCTTCAGGTGTCTTAGCTTTCTCGATTGGAGCTAGTTCAACAGGAGATTTAACTCTCTCTGCAGGTATTTCAGGTTCTTTTACGATTCCTAGTATATCAACCTTTTCTTCAGGTGTCTTAGCTTTCTCGATTGTAGCTGCTGCAACGGGAGATTTAACTTTTTCTGCAGGTATTTCAGGTTCTATTACTATTTCTAATTTATCAACCTTTCCTTCAGGCGTCTTAACTTTTTTGATTGGTGCTACTTCAACAGGAGATTTAGCTTTTTCAGCAGTTATTTCAGGTTCTTTTACGATTTCTAGTTTAGCAACCTTTTCTTCAGGTGTCTTAACTTTTCCGATTGGTGCTTCTTCAACAGGAGATTTAACTTTTTCTGTAGGTATTTCAGGTTCTTTTGCGATTTCTAGTTTAGCAACCTTTTCTTCAGGTGTTTTAACTTTTTCGATTGGTGCTACTTCAACAGGAGATTTAGCTTTTTTAGCAGGTATTTCAGGTTCTTTTACGATTTCTAGTTTATCATCCTTTTCTTCAGGTGTCTTAACTTTTTCGATTGGTGCGTCTTCAACAGGAGATTTAACTTTTTCTGCAGGTATTTCAGGTTCTTTTACGATTTCTAGTTTATCAACCTTTTCTTCAGGTGTCTTAGCTTTCTCGATTGGAGCTAGTTCAACAGGAGATTTAACTTTCTCTGCAGGTATTTCAGGTTCTTTTACGATTCCTAGTTTATCAACCTTTTCTTCAGGTGTCTTAGCCTTCTCGATTGGAGCTAGTTCAACAGGAGATTTAACTCTCTCTGCAGGTATTTCAGGTTCTTTTACGATTCCTAGTATATCAACCTTTTCTTCAGGTGTCTTAGCTTTATCGATTGGAGCTACTTCAACGGGAGATATAACTTTTTCTGCAGGTATTTCAGGTTCTTTTACAATTTCTAGTTTATCAACCTTTTCTTCAGGTGTCTTAGCTTTCTCGATTGGAGCTAGTTCAACAGGAGATTTAACTTTCTCTGCAGGTATTTCAGGTTCTTTTACGATTCCTAGTTTATCAACCTTTTCTTCAGGTGTCTTAGCCTTCTCGATTGGAGCTAGTTCAACAGGAGATTTAACTCTCTCTGCAGGTATTTCAGGTTCTTTTACGATTCCTAGTATATCAACCTTTTCTTCAGGTGTCTTAGCTTTATCGATTGGAGCTACTTCAACGGGAGATATAACTTTTTCTGCAGGTATTTCAGGTTCTTTTACAATTTCTAGTTTATCAACCTTTTCTTCAGGTGTCTTAGCTTTCTCGATTGGAGCTAGTTCAACAGGAGATTTAACTTTCTCTGCAGGTATTTCAGGTTCTTTTACGATTTCTAGTTTATCAACCTTTTCTTCAGGTGTCTTAACTTTTTCGACTGGTACTACTTCAACAGGAGATTTAACTTTTTCTGCAGATATTTCAGGTTCTCTTACGATTTCTATTTTATCAATCTTCTCTTCAGGTGTTTTAGCTTTCTCGATTGGAGATACTTCAACGGGAGATTTAACTTTTTCTACAGGTATTTCAGGTTCTTTTACAATTTCTAGTTTATCAACCTTTTCTTCAGGTGTCTTAGCTTTCTCGATTGGAGCTAGTTCAACAGGAGATTTAACTTTCTCTGCAGGTATTTCAGGTTCTTTTACGATTCCTAGTTTATCAACCTTTTCTTCAGGTGTCTTAACCTTCTCGATTGGAGCTAGTTCAACAGGAGATTTAACTCTCTCTGCAGGTATTTCAGGTTCTTTTACGATTCCTAGTATATCAACCTTTTCTTCAGGTGTCTTAGCTTTATCGATTGGAGCTACTTCAACGGGAGATATAACTTTTTCTGCAGGTATTTCAGGTTCTTTTACAATTTCTAGTTTATCAACCTTTTCTTCAGGTGTCTTAGCTTTCTCGATTGGAGCTAGTTCAACAGGAGATTTAACTTTCTCTGCAGGTATTTCAGGTTCTTTTACGATTTCTAGTTTATCAACCTTTTCTTCAGGTGTCTTAACTTTTTCGACTGGTGCTACTTCAACAGGAGATTTAACTTTTTCTGCAGATATTTCAGGTTCTTTTACGATTTCTATTTTATCAATCTTCTCTTCAGGTGTTTTAGCTTTCTCGATTGGAGATACTTCAACGGGAGATTTAACTTTTTCTACAGGTATTTCAGGTTCTTTTACAATTTCTAGTTTATCAACCTTTTCTTCAGGTGTCTTAACTTTTTCGATTGGTGGTACTTCAACAGGAGATATAACTTTTTTTGCAGATATTTCAGCTTCTTTTACGATTTCTAGTTTAGCAACCTTTTCTTCAGGTGTTTTAACTTTTTCGATTGGTGCGTCTTCAACAGGAGATTTAACTTTTTCTGCAGGTATTTCAGGTTCTTTTACGATTTCTAGTTTATCAACCTTTCCTTCAGGTGTCTTAACTTTCTCGATTGGAGCTATTTCAACGGGAGATTTAACTTTTTCTGCAGGTATTTCAGGTTCTTTTACGATTTCTAGTTTATCAACCCTTCCTTCAGGTGTCTCAACTTTCTCGATTGGAGCTATTTCAACGGGAGATTTAACTTTTTCTGCAGGTATTTCAGGTTCTTTTTCGATTTCTAGTTTATCAACCTTTTCTTCAGGTGTCTTAACTTTTTCGATTGGTGCGTCTTCAACAGGAGATTTAACTTTTTCTGCAGGTATTTCAGGTTCTTTTACCATTTCTAGTTTATCAACCTTTTCTTCAGGTGTCTTAGCTTTCTCGATTGGAGCTAGTTCAACAGGAGATTTAACTCTCTCTGCAAGTATTTCAGGTTCTTTTACGATTTCTAGTTTATCAACCTTTTCTTCAGGTGTCTTAGCTTTCTCGATTGGAGCTAGTTCAACAGGAGATTTAACTCTCTCTGCAGGTATTTCAGGTTCTTTTACGATTCCTAGTATATCAACCTTTTCTTCAGGTGTCTTAGCTTTCTCGATTGTAGCTGCTGCAACGGGAGATTTAACTTTTTCTGCAGGTATTTCAGGTTCTATTACTATTTCTAATTTATCAACCTTTCCTTCAGGCGTCTTAACTTTTTTGATTGGTGCTACTTCAACAGGAGATTTAGCTTTTTCAGCAGTTATTTCAGGTTCTTTTACGATTTCTAGTTTAGCAACCTTTTCTTCAGGTGTCTTAACTTTTCCGATTGGTGCTTCTTCAACAGGAGATTTAACTTTTTCTGTAGGTATTTCAGGTTCTTTTGCGATTTCTAGTTTAGCAACCTTTTCTTCAGGTGTCTTAACTTTTTCGATTGGTGCGTCTTCAACAGGAGATTTATCTTTTTCTGCAGGTATTTCAGGTTCTTTTACGATTTCTAGTTTATCAATTTTTTCTTCAGGTGTCTTAGCTTTCTCGATTGGAGCTAGTTCAACAGGAGATTTAACTTTCTCTGCAGGTATTTCAGGTTCTTTTACGATTCCTAGTTTATCAACCTTTTCTTCAGGTGTCTTAGCCTTCTCGATTGGAGCTAGTTCAGCAGGAGATTTAACTCTCTCTGCAGGTATTTCAGGTTCTTTTACGATTCCTAGTATATCAACCTTTTCTTCAGGTGTCTTAGCTTTATCGATTGGAGCTACTTCAACGGGAGATATAACTTTTTCTGCAGGTATTTCAGGTTCTTTTACAATTTCTAGTTTATCAACCTTTTCTTCAGGTGTCTTAGCTTTCTCGATTGGAGCTAGTTCAACAGGAGATTTAACTTTCTCTGCAGGTATTTCAGGTTCTTTTACGATTCCTAGTTTATCAACCTTTTCTTCAGGTGTCTTAGCCTTCTCGATTGGAGCTAGTTCAACAGGAGATTTAACTCTCTCTGCAGGTATTTCAGGTTCTTTTACGATTCCTAGTATATCAACCTTTTCTTCAGGTGTCTTAGCTTTATCGATTGGAGCTACTTCAACGGGAGATATAACTTTTTCTGCAGGTATTTCAGGTTCTTTTACGATTTCTAGTTTATCAACCTTTCCTTCAGGTGTCTTAACTTTCTCGATTGGAGCTATTTCAACGGGAGATTTAACTTTTTCTGCAGGTATTTCAGGTTCTTTTACGATTTCTAGTTTATCAACCCTTCCTTCAGGTGTCTCAACTTTCTCGATTGGAGCTATTTCAACGGGAGATTTAACTTTTTCTGCAGGTATTTCAGGTTCTTTTTCGATTTCTAGTTTATCAACCTTTTCTTCAGGTGTCTTAGCTTTCTCGATTGGAGCTAGTTCAACAGGAGATTTAACTTTCTCTGCAGGTATTTCAGGTTCTTTTACGATTTCTAGTTTATCAACCTTTTCTTCAGGTGTCTTAACTTTTTCGACTGGTACTACTTCAACAGGAGATTTAACTTTTTCTGCAGATATTTCAGGTTCTCTTACGATTTCTATTTTATCAGTCTTCTCTTCAGGTGTTTTAGCTTTCTCGATTGGAGATACTTCAACGGGAGATTTAACTTTTTCTACAGGTATTTCAGGTTCCTTTACAATTTCTAGTTTATCAACCTTTTCTTCAGGTGTCTTAGCTTTCTCGATTGGAGCTAGTTCAACAGGAGATTTAACTTTCTCTGCAGGTATTTCAGGTTCTTTTACGATTCCTAGTTTATCAACCTTTTCTTCAGGTGTCTTAACCTTCTCGATTGGAGCTAGTTCAACAGGAGATTTAACTCTCTCTGCAGGTATTTCAGGTTCTTTTACGATTCCTAGTATATCAACCTTTTCTTCAGGTGTCTTAGCTTTATCGATTGGAGCTACTTCAACGGGAGATATAACTTTTTCTGCAGGTATTTCAGGTTCTTTTACAATTTCTAGTTTATCAACCTTTTCTTCAGGTGTCTTAGCTTTCTCGATTGGAGCTAGTTCAACAGGAGATTTAACTTTCTCTGCAGGTATTTCAGGTTCTTTTACGATTTCTAGTTTATCAACCTTTTCTTCAGGTGTCTTAACTTTTTCGACTGGTGCTACTTCAACAGGAGATTTAACTTTTTCTGTAGGTATTTCAGGTTCTGTTGCGATTTCTAGTTTATCAACCTTTTCTTCAGGTGTCTTAGCTTTCTCGATTGAAGCTAGTTCAACAGGAGATTTAACTTTCTCTGCAGGTATTTCAGGTTCTTTTACGATTCCTAGTTTATCAACCTTTTCTTCAGGTGTCTTAGCCTTCTCGATGGGAGCTAGTTCAACAGGAGATTTAACTTTCTCTGCAGGTATTTCAGGTTCTTTTACGATTTCTAGTTTATCAACCTTTTCTTCAGGTGTCTTAACTTTTTCGACTGGTGCTACTTCAACAGGAGATTTAACTTTTTCTGCAGATATTTCAGGTTCTTTTACAATTTCTAGTTTATCAACCTTTTCTTCAGGTGTCTTAACTTTTTCGACTGGTGCTACTTCAACAGGAGATTTAACTTTTTCTGCAGATATTTCAGGTTCTTTTACAATTTCTAGTTTATCAATCTTTTCTTCAGGTGTCTTAACTTTTTCGACTGGTGCTACTTCAACAGGAGATTTAACTTTTTCTGTAGGTATTTCAGGTTCTGTTGCGATTTCTAGTTTATCAACCTTTTCTTCAGGTGTCTTAGCTTTCTCGATTGGAGCTAGTTCAACAGGAGATTTAACTTTCTCTGCAGGTATTTCAGGTTCTTTTACGATTCCTAGTTTATCAACCTTTTCTTCAGGTGTCTTAGCCTTCTCGATTGGAGCTAGTTCAACAGGAGATTTAACTCTCTCTGCAGGTATTTCAGGTTCTTTTACCATTCCTAGTATATCAACCTTTTCTTCAGGTGTCTTAGCTTTATCGATTGGAGCTACTTCAACGGGAGATATAACTTTTTCTGCAGGTATTTCAGGTTCTTTTACAATTTTTAGTTTATCAACCTTTTCTTCAGGTGTCTTAGCTTTCTCGATTGGAGCTAGTTCAACAGGAGATTTAACTTTCTCTGCAGGTATTTCAGGTTCTTTTACGATTTCTAGTTTATCAACCTTTTCTTCAGGTGTCTTAACTTTTTCGACTGGTGCTACTTCAACAGGAGATTTAACTTTTTCTGCAGATATTTCAGGTTCTTTTACGATTTCTAGTTTATCAATCTTCTCTTCAGGTGTTTTAGCTTTCTCGATTGGAGATACTTCAACGGGAGATTTAACTTTTTCTACAGGTATTTCAGGTTCTTTTACAATTTCTAGTTTATCAACCTTTTCTTCAGGTGTCTTAGCTTTCTCGATTGGAGCTAGTTCAACAGGAGATTTAACTTTCTCTGCAGGTATTTCAGGTTCTTTTACGATTTCTAGTTTATCAACCTTTTCTTCAGGTGTCTTAACTTTTTCGATTGGTGCTACTTCAACAGGAGATTTAACTTTTTCTGCAGATATTTCAGGTTCTTTTACGATTTCTAGTTTAGCAACCTTTTCTTCAGGTGTTTTAACTTTTTCGATTGGTGCGTCTTCAACAGGAGATTTAACTTTTTCTGCAGATATTTCAGGTTCTTTTACGATTTCTAGTTTATCAACCTTTCCTTCAGGTGTCTTAACTTTCTCGATTGGAGCTATTTCAACGGGAGATTTAACTTTTTCTGCAGGTATTTCAGGTTCTTTTACGATTTCTAGTTTATCAACCCTTCCTTCAGGTGTCTCAACTTTCTCGATTGGAGCTATTTCAACGGGAGATTTAACTTTTTCTGCAGGTATTTCAGGTTCTTTTACGATTCCTAGTATATCAACCTTTTCTTCAGGTGTCTTAGCTTTCTCGATTGGAGCTACTTCAACGGGAGATTTGACTTTTTCTGCAGGTATTTCAGGTTCTTTTACCATTTCTAGTTTATCAACCTTTTCTTCAGGTGTCTTAGCTTTCTCGATTGGAGCTAGTTCAACAGGAGATTTAACTTTTTCTGCAGGTATTTCAGGTTCTTTTACGATTTCTAGTTTATCAACCTTTTCTTCAGGTGTCTTAACTTTTTCGATTGGTGCTACTTCAACAGGAGATTTAACTTTTTCTGTAGGTATTTCAGGTTCTGTTGCGAATTCTAGTTTATCAACTTTTTCTTCAGGTGTCTTAGCTTTCTCGATTGGAGCTAGTTCAACAGGAGATTTAACTCTCTCTGCAAGTATTTCAGGTTCTTTTACGATTTCTAGTTTTTCAACCTTTTCTTCAGGTGTCTTAGCTTTCTCGATTGGAGCTAGTTCAACAGGATATTTAACTCTCTCTGCAGGTATTTCAGGTTCTTTTACGATTCCTAGTTTTTCAACCTTTTCTTCAGGTGTCTTAGCTTTCTCGATTGGAGCTAGTTCAACAGGAGATTTAACTCTCTCTGCAAGTATTTCAGGTTCTTTTACGATTTCTAGTTTTTCAACCTTTTCTTCAGGTGTCTTAGCTTTCTCGATTGGAGCTAGTTCAACAAGAGATTTAACTTTTTCTGCAGGTATTTCAGGTTCTTTTACAATTTCTAGTTTATCAACCTTTTCTTCAGGTGTCTTAGCTTTCTCGATTGGAGCTAGTTCAACAGGAGATTTAACTTTCTCTGCAGGTATTTCAGGTTCTTTTACGATTTCTAGTTTATCAACCTTTTCTTCAGGTGTCTTAACTTTTTCGACTGGTGCTACTTCAACAGGAGATTTAACTTTTTCTGCAGATATTTCAGGTTCTTTTACGATTTCTATTTTATCAATCTTCTCTTCAGGTGTTTTAGCTTTCTCGATTGGAGATACTTCAACGGGAGATTTAACTTTTTCTACAGGTATTTCAGGTTCTTTTACAATTTCTAGTTTATCAACCTTTTCTTCAGGTGTCTTAACTTTTTCGATTGGTGGTACTTCAACAGGAGATTTAACTTTTTTTGCAGATATTTCAGCTTCTTTTACGATTTCTAGTTTAGCAACCTTTTCTTCAGGTGTTTTAACTTTTTCGATTGGTGCGTCTTCAACAGGAGATTTAACTTTTTCTGCAGGTATTTCAGGTTCTTTTACGATTTCTAGTTTATCAACCTTTCCTTCAGGTGTCTTAACTTTCTCGATTGGAGCTATTTCAACGGGAGATTTAACTTTTTCTGCAGGTATTTCAGGTTCTTTTACGATTTCTAGTTTATCAACCCTTCCTTCAGGTGTCTCAACTTTCTCGATTGGAGCTATTTCAACGGGAGATTTAACTTTTTCTGCAGGTATTTCAGGTTCTTTTTCGATTTCTAGTTTATCAACCTTTTCTTCAGGTGTCTTAACTTTTTCGATTGGTGCGTCTTCAACAGGAGATTTAACTCTTTCTGCAGGTATTTCAGGTTCTTTTACGATTTCTAGTTTATCAACCTTTTCTTCAGGTGTCTTAGCTTTCTCGATTGGAGCTAGTTCAACAGGAGATTTTACTCTCTCTGCAGGTATTTCAGGTTCTTTTACGATTCCTAGTAAATCAACCTTTTCTTCAGGTGTCTTAGCTTTCTCGATTGGAGCTTCTTCAACGGGAGATTTGACTTTTTCTGCAGGTATTTCAGGTTCTTTTACCATTTCTAGTTTATCAACCTTTTCTTCAGGTGTCTTAGCTTTCTCGATTGGAGCTAGTTCAACAGGAGATTTAACTCTCTCTGCAAGTATTTCAGGTTCTTTTACGATTTCTAGTTTATCAACCTTTTCTTCAGGTGTCTTAGCTTTCTCGAGTGGAGCTAGTTCAACAGGAGATTTAACTCTCTCTGCAGGTATTTCAGGTTCTTTTACGATTCCTAGTATATCAACCTTTTCTTCAGGTGTCTTAGCTTTCTCGATTGTAGCTGCTGCAACGGGAGATTTAACTTTTTCTGCAGGTATTTCAGGTTCTATTACTATTTCTAATTTATCAACCTTTCCTTCAGGCGTCTTAACTTTTTTGATTGGTGCTACTTCAACAGGAGATTTAGCTTTTTCAGCAGTTATTTCAGGTTCTTTAACGATTTCTAGTTTAGCAACCTTTTCTTCAGGTGTCTTAACTTTTCCGATTGGTGCTTCTTCAACAGGAGATTTAACTTTTTCTGTAGGTATTTCAGGTTCTTTTGCGATTTCTAGTTTAGCAACCTTTTCTTCAGGTGTTTTAACTTTTTCGATTGGTGCTACTTCAACAGGAGATTTAGCTTTTTTAGCAGGTATTTCAGGTTCTTTTACGATTTCTAGTTTATCAACCTTTTCTTCAGGTGTCTTAACTTTTTCGATTGGTGCGTCTTCAACAGGAGATTTAACTTTTTCTACAGGTATTTCAGGTTCTTTTACGATTTCTAGTTTATCAACCTTTCCTTCAGGTGTCTTAACTTTCTCGATTGGAGCTATTTCAACGGGAGATTTAACTTTTTCTGCAGGTATTTCAGGTTCTTTTACGATTTCTAGTTTATCAACCTTTCCTTCAGGTGTCTCAACTTTCTCGATTGGAGCTATTTCAACGGGAGATTTAACTTTTTCTGCAGGTATTTCAGGTTCTTTTTCGATTTCTAGTTTATCAACCTTTTCTTCAGGTGTCTTAACTTTTTCGATTGGTGCTACTTCAACAGGAGATTTAACTTTTTCTGTAGGTATTTCAGGTTCTGTTGCGATTTCTAGTTTATCAACCTTTTCTTCAGGTGTCTTAACTTTTTCGATTGGTGCTACTTCAACAGGAGATTTAACTTTTTCTGTAGGTATTTCAGGTTCTGTTGCGATTTCTAGTTTATCAACCTTTTCTTCAGGTGTCTTAGCTTTCTCGATTGAAGCTAGTTCAACAGGAGATTTAACTTTCTCTGCAGGTATTTCAGGTTCTTTTACGATTCCTAGTTTATCAACCTTTTCTTCAGGTGTCTTAGCCTTCTCGATGGGAGCTAGTTCAACAGGAGATTTAACTTTCTCTGCAGGTATTTCAGGTTCTTTTACGATTTCTAGTTTATCAACCTTTTCTTCAGGTGTCTTAACTTTTTCGACTGGTGCTACTTCAACAGGAGATTTAACTTTTTCTGCAGATATTTCAGGTTCTTTTACAATTTCTAGTTTATCAACCTTTTCTTCAGGTGTCTTAACTTTTTCGACTGGTGCTACTTCAACAGGAGATTTAACTTTTTCTGTAGGTATTTCAGGTTCTGTTGCGATTTCTAGTTTATCAACCTTTTCTTCAGGTGTCTTAGCTTTCTCGATTGGAGCTAGTTCAACAGGAGATTTAACTTTCTCTGCAGGTATTTCAGGTTCTTTTACGATTCCTAGTTTATCAACCTTTTCTTCAGGTGTCTTAGCCTTCTCGATTGGAGCTAGTTCAACAGGAGATTTAACTCTCTCTGCAGGTATTTCAGGTTCTTTTACGATTCCTAGTATATCAACCTTTTCTTCAGGTGTCTTAGCTTTATCGATTGGAGCTACTTCAACGGGAGATATAACTTTTTCTGCCGGTATTTCAGGTTCTTTTACAATTTCTAGTTTATCAACCTTTTCTTCAGGTGTCTTAGCTTTTTCGATTGGAGCTAGTTCAACAGGAGATTTAACTTTTTCTGCAGGTATTTCAGGTTCTTTTACGATTTCTAGTTTATCAACCTTTTCTTCAGGTGTCTTAACTTTTTCGACTGGTGCTACTTCAACAGGAGATTTAACTTTTTCTGCAGATATTTCAGGTTCTTTTACAATTTCTAGTTTATCAATCTTTTCTTCAGGTGTCTTAACTTTTTCGACTGGTGCTACTTCAACAGGAGATTTAACTTTTTCTGTAGGTATTTCAGGTTCTGTTGCGATTTCTAGTTTATCAACCTTTTCTTCAGGTGTCTTAGCTTTCTCGATTGGAGCTAGTTCAACAGGAGATTTAACTTTCTCTGCAGGTATTTCAGGTTCTTTTACGATTCCTAGTTTATCAACCTTTTCTTCAGGTGTCTTAGCCTTCTCGATTGGAGCTAGTTCAACAGGAGATTTAACTCTCTCTGCAGGTATTTCAGGTTCTTTTACCATTCCTAGTATATCAACCTTTTCTTCAGGTGTCTTAGCTTTATCGATTGGAGCTACTTCAACGGGAGATATAACTTTTTCTGCAGGTATTTCAGGTTCTTTTACAATTTTTAGTTTATCAACCTTTTCTTCAGGTGTCTTAGCTTTCTCGATTGGAGCTAGTTCAACAGGAGATTTAACTTTCTCTGCAGGTATTTCAGGTTCTTTTACGATTTCTAGTTTATCAACCTTTTCTTCAGGTGTCTTAACTTTTTCGACTGGTGCTACTTCAACAGGAGATTTAACTTTTTCTGCAGATATTTCAGGTTCTTTTACGATTTCTAGTTTATCAATCTTCTCTTCAGGTGTTTTAGCTTTCTCGATTGGAGATACTTCAACGGGAGATTTAACTTTTTCTACAGGTATTTCAGGTTCTTTTACAATTTCTAGTTTATCAACCTTTTCTTCAGGTGTCTTAGCTTTCTCGATTGGAGCTAGTTCAACAGGAGATTTAACTTTCTCTGCAGGTATTTCAGGTTCTTTTACGATTTCTAGTTTATCAACCTTTTCTTCAGGTGTCTTAACTTTTTCGATTGGTGCTACTTCAACAGGAGATTTAACTTTTTCTGCAGATATTTCAGGTTCTTTTACGATTTCTAGTTTAGCAACCTTTTCTTCAGGTGTTTTAACTTTTTCGATTGGTGCGTCTTCAACAGGAGATTTAACTTTTTCTGCAGATATTTCAGGTTCTTTTACGATTTCTAGTTTATCAACCTTTCCTTCAGGTGTCTTAACTTTCTCGATTGGAGCTATTTCAACGGGAGATTTAATTTTTTCTGCAGGTATTTCAGGTTCTTTTACGATTTCTAGTTTATCAACCCTTCCTTCAGGTGTCTCAACTTTCTCGATTGGAGCTATTTCAACGGGAGATTTAACTTTTTCTGCAGGTATTTCAGGTTCTTTTACGATTCCTAGTATATCAACCTTTTCTTCAGGTGTCTTAGCTTTCTCGATTGGAGCTACTTCAACGGGAGATTTGACTTTTTCTGCAGGTATTTCAGGTTCTTTTACCATTTCTAGTTTATCAACCTTTTCTTCAGGTGTCTTAGCTTTCTCGATTGGAGCTAGTTCAACAGGAGATTTAACTTTTTCTGCAGGTATTTCAGGTTCTTTTACGATTTCTAGTTTATCAACCTTTTCTTCAGGTGTCTTAACTTTTTCGATTGGTGCTACTTCAACAGGAGATTTAACTTTTTCTGTAGGTATTTCAGGTTCTGTTGCGAATTCTAGTTTATCAACTTTTTCTTCAGGTGTCTTAGCTTTCTCGATTGGAGCTAGTTCAACAGGAGATTTAACTCTCTCTGCAAGTATTTCAGGTTCTTTTACGATTTCTAGTTTTTCAACCTTTTCTTCAGGTGTCTTAGCTTTCTCGATTGGAGCTAGTTCAACAGGATATTTAACTCTCTCTGCAGGTATTTCAGGTTCTTTTACGATTCCTAGTTTTTCAACCTTTTCTTCAGGTGTCTTAGCTTTCTCGATTGGAGCTAGTTCAACAGGAGATTTAACTCTCTCTGCAAGTATTTCAGGTTCTTTTACGATTTCTAGTTTTTCAACCTTTTCTTCAGGTGTCTTAGCTTTCTCGATTGGAGCTAGTTCAACAAGAGATTTAACTTTTTCTGCAGGTATTTCAGGTTCTTTTACAATTTCTAGTTTATCAACCTTTTCTTCAGGTGTCTTAGCTTTCTCGATTGGAGCTAGTTCAACAGGAGATTTAACTTTCTCTGCAGGTATTTCAGGTTCTTTTACGATTTCTAGTTTATCAACCTTTTCTTCAGGTGTCTTAACTTTTTCGACTGGTGCTACTTCAACAGGAGATTTAACTTTTTCTGCAGATATTTCAGGTTCTTTTACGATTTCTATTTTATCAATCTTCTCTTCAGGTGTTTTAGCTTTCTCGATTGGAGATACTTCAACGGGAGATTTAACTTTTTCTACAGGTATTTCAGGTTCTTTTACAATTTCTAGTTTATCAACCTTTTCTTCAGGTGTCTTAACTTTTTCGATTGGTGGTACTTCAACAGGAGATTTAACTTTTTTTGCAGATATTTCAGCTTCTTTTACGATTTCTAGTTTAGCAACCTTTTCTTCAGGTGTTTTAACTTTTTCGATTGGTGCGTCTTCAACAGGAGATTTAACTTTTTCTGCAGGTATTTCAGGTTCTTTTACGATTTCTAGTTTATCAACCTTTCCTTCAGGTGTCTTAACTTTCTCGATTGGAGCTATTTCAACGGGAGATTTAACTTTTTCTGCAGGTATTTCAGGTTCTTTTACGATTTCTAGTTTATCAACCCTTCCTTCAGATGTCTCAACTTTCTCGATTGGAGCTATTTCAACGGGAGATTTAACTTTTTCTGCAGGTATTTCAGGTTCTTTTTCGATTTCTAGTTTATCAACCTTTTCTTCAGGTGTCTTAACTTTTTCGATTGGTGCGTCTTCAACAGGAGATTTAACTTTTTCTGCAGGTATTTCAGGTTCTTTTACGATTTCTAGTTTATCAACCTTTTCTTCAGGTATCTTAGTTTTCTCGATTGGAGCTAGTTCAACAGGAGATTTTACTCTCTCTGCAGGTATTTCAGGTTCTTTTACGATTCCTAGTATATCAACCTTTTCTTCAGGTGTCTTAGCTTTCTCGATTGGAGCTTCTTCAACGGGAGATTTGACTTTTTCTGCAGGTATTTCAGGTTCTTTTACCATTTCTAGTTTATCAACCTTTTCTTCAGGTGTCTTAGCTTTCTCGATTGGAGCTAGTTCAACAGGAGATTTAACTCTCTCTGCAAGTATTTCAGGTTCTTTTACGATTTCTAGTTTATCAACCTTTTCTTCAGGTGTCTTAGCTTTCTCGATTGGAGCTAGTTCAACAGGAGATTTAACTCTCTCTGCAGGTATTTCAGGTTCTTTTACGATTCCTAGTATATCAACCTTTTCTTCAGGTGTCTTAGCTTTCTCGATTGTAGCTGCTGCAACGGGAGATTTAACTTTTTCTGCAGGTATTTCAGGTTCTATTACTATTTCTAATTTATCAACCTTTCCTTCAGGCGTCTTAACTTTTTTGATTGGTGCTACTTCAACAGGAGATTTAGCTTTTTCAGCAGTTATTTCAGGTTCTTTTACGATTTCTAGTTTAGCAACCTTTTCTTCAGGTGTCTTAACTTTTCCGATTGGTGCTTCTTCAACAGGAGATTTAACTTTTTCTGTAGGTATTTCAGGTTCTTTTGCGATTTCTAGTTTAGCAACCTTTTCTTCAGGTGTTTTAACTTTTTCGATTGGTGCTACTTCAACAGGAGATTTAGCTTTTTTAGCAGGTATTTCAGGTTCTTTTACGATTTCTAGTTTATCATCCTTTTCTTCAGGTGTCTTAACTTTTTCGATTGGTGCGTCTTCAACAGGAGATTTAACTTTTTCTGCAGGTATTTCAGGTTCTTTTACGATTTCTAGTTTATCAACCTTTTCTTCAGGTGTCTTAGCTTTCTCGATTGGAGCTAGTTCAACAGGAGATTTAACTTTCTCTGCAGGTATTTCAGGTTCTTTTACGATTCCTAGTTTATCAACCTTTTCTTCAGGTGTCTTAGCCTTCTCGATTGGAGCTAGTTCAACAGGAGATTTAACTCTCTCTGCAGGTATTTCAGGTTCTTTTACGATTCCTAGTATATCAACCTTTTCTTCAGGTGTCTTAGCTTTATCGATTGGAGCTACTTCAACGGGAGATATAACTTTTTCTGCAGGTATTTCAGGTTCTTTTACAATTTCTAGTTTATCAACCTTTTCTTCAGGTGTCTTAGCTTTCTCGATTGGAGCTAGTTCAACAGGAGATTTAACTTTCTCTGCAGGTATTTCAGGTTCTTTTACGATTCCTAGTTTATCAACCTTTTCTTCAGGTGTCTTAGCCTTCTCGATTGGAGCTAGTTCAACAGGAGATTTAACTCTCTCTGCAGGTATTTCAGGTTCTTTTACGATTCCTAGTATATCAACCTTTTCTTCAGGTGTCTTAGCTTTATCGATTGGAGCTACTTCAACGGGAGATATAACTTTTTCTGCAGGTATTTCAGGTTCTTTTACAATTTCTAGTTTATCAACCTTTTCTTCAGGTGTCTTAGCTTTCTCGATTGGAGCTAGTTCAACAGGAGATTTAACTTTCTCTGCAGGTATTTCAGGTTCTTTTACGATTTCTAGTTTATCAACCTTTTCTTCAGGTGTCTTAACTTTTTCGACTGGTACTACTTCAACAGGAGATTTAACTTTTTCTGCAGATATTTCAGGTTCTCTTACGATTTCTATTTTATCAATCTTCTCTTCAGGTGTTTTAGCTTTCTCGATTGGAGATACTTCAACGGGAGATTTAACTTTTTCTACAGGTATTTCAGGTTCTTTTACAATTTCTAGTTTATCAACCTTTTCTTCAGGTGTCTTAGCTTTCTCGATTGGAGCTAGTTCAACAGGAGATTTAACTTTCTCTGCAGGTATTTCAGGTTCTTTTACGATTCCTAGTTTATCAACCTTTTCTTCAGGTGTCTTAACCTTCTCGATTGGAGCTAGTTCAACAGGAGATTTAACTCTCTCTGCAGGTATTTCAGGTTCTTTTACGATTCCTAGTATATCAACCTTTTCTTCAGGTGTCTTAGCTTTATCGATTGGAGCTACTTCAACGGGAGATATAACTTTTTCTGCAGGTATTTCAGGTTCTTTTACAATTTCTAGTTTATCAACCTTTTCTTCAGGTGTCTTAGCTTTCTCGATTGGAGCTAGTTCAACAGGAGATTTAACTTTCTCTGCAGGTATTTCAGGTTCTTTTACGATTTCTAGTTTATCAACCTTTTCTTCAGGTGTCTTAACTTTTTCGACTGGTGCTACTTCAACAGGAGATTTAACTTTTTCTGCAGATATTTCAGGTTCTTTTACGATTTCTATTTTATCAATCTTCTCTTCAGGTGTTTTAGCTTTCTCGATTGGAGATACTTCAACGGGAGATTTAACTTTTTCTACAGGTATTTCAGGTTCTTTTACAATTTCTAGTTTATCAACCTTTTCTTCAGGTGTCTTAACTTTTTCGATTGGTGGTACTTCAACAGGAGATATAACTTTTTTTGCAGATATTTCAGCTTCTTTTACGATTTCTAGTTTAGCAACCTTTTCTTCAGGTGTTTTAACTTTTTCGATTGGTGCGTCTTCAACAGGAGATTTAACTTTTTCTGCAGGTATTTCAGGTTCTTTTACGATTTCTAGTTTATCAACCTTTCCTTCAGGTGTCTTAACTTTCTCGATTGGAGCTATTTCAACGGGAGATTTAACTTTTTCTGCAGGTATTTCAGGTTCTTTTACGATTTCTAGTTTATCAACCCTTCCTTCAGGTGTCTCAACTTTCTCGATTGGAGCTATTTCAACGGGAGATTTAACTTTTTCTGCAGGTATTTCAGGTTCTTTTTCGATTTCTAGTTTATCAACCTTTTCTTCAGGTGTCTTAACTTTTTCGATTGGTGCGTCTTCAACAGGAGATTTAACTTTTTCTGCAGGTATTTCAGGTTCTTTTACGATTCCTAGTATATCAACCTTTTCTTCAGGTGTCTTAGCTTTCTCGATTGGAGCTTCTTCAACGGGAGATTTGACTTTTTCTGCAGGTATTTCAGGTTCTTTTACCATTTCTAGTTTATCAACCTTTTCTTCAGGTGTCTTAGCTTTCTCGATTGGAGCTAGTTCAACAGGAGATTTAACTCTCTCTGCAAGTATTTCAGGTTCTTTTACGATTTCTAGTTTATCAACCTTTTCTTCAGGTGTCTTAGCTTTCTCGATTGGAGCTAGTTCAACAGGAGATTTAACTCTCTCTGCAGGTATTTCAGGTTCTTTTACGATTCCTAGTATATCAACCTTTTCTTCAGGTGTCTTAGCTTTCTCGATTGTAGCTGCTGCAACGGGAGATTTAACTTTTTCTGCAGGTATTTCAGGTTCTATTACTATTTCTAATTTATCAACCTTTCCTTCAGGCGTCTTAACTTTTTTGATTGGTGCTACTTCAACAGGAGATTTAGCTTTTTCAGCAGTTATTTCAGGTTCTTTTACGATTTCTAGTTTAGCAACCTTTTCTTCAGGTGTCTTAACTTTTCCGATTGGTGCTTCTTCAACAGGAGATTTAACTTTTTCTGTAGGTATTTCAGGTTCTTTTGCGATTTCTAGTTTAGCAACCTTTTCTTCAGGTGTCTTAACTTTTTCGATTGGTGCGTCTTCAACAGGAGATTTATCTTTTTCTGCAGGTATTTCAGGTTCTTTTACGATTTCTAGTTTATCAATTTTTTCTTCAGGTGTCTTAGCTTTCTCGATTGGAGCTAGTTCAACAGGAGATTTAACTTTCTCTGCAGGTATTTCAGGTTCTTTTACGATTCCTAGTTTATCAACCTTTTCTTCAGGTGTCTTAGCCTTCTCGATTGGAGCTAGTTCAGCAGGAGATTTAACTCTCTCTGCAGGTATTTCAGGTTCTTTTACGATTCCTAGTATATCAACCTTTTCTTCAGGTGTCTTAGCTTTATCGATTGGAGCTACTTCAACGGGAGATATAACTTTTTCTGCAGGTATTTCAGGTTCTTTTACAATTTCTAGTTTATCAACCTTTTCTTCAGGTGTCTTAGCTTTCTCGATTGGAGCTAGTTCAACAGGAGATTTAACTTTCTCTGCAGGTATTTCAGGTTCTTTTACGATTCCTAGTTTATCAACCTTTTCTTCAGGTGTCTTAGCCTTCTCGATTGGAGCTAGTTCAACAGGAGATTTAACTCTCTCTGCAGGTATTTCAGGTTCTTTTACCATTCCTAGTATATCAACCTTTTCTTCAGGTGTCTTAGCTTTATCGATTGGAGCTAGTTCAACAGGAGATTTAACTCTCTCTGCAAGTATTTCAGGTTCTTTTACGATTTCTAATTTATCAACCTTTTCTTCAGGTGTCTTAGCTTTCTCGAGTGGAGCTAGTTCAACAGGAGATTTAACTCTCTCTGCAGGTATTTCAGGTTCTTTTACGATTCCTAGTATATCAACCTTTTCTTCAGGTGACTTAGCTTTCTCGATTGTAGCTGCTGCAACGGGAGATTTAACTTTTTCTGCAGGTATTTCAGGTTCTATTACTATTTCTAATTTATCAACCTTTCCTTCAGGCGTCTTAACTTTTTTGATTGGTGCTACTTCAACAGGAGATTTAGCTTTTTCAGCAGTTATTTCAGGTTCTTTTACGATTTTTAGTTTAGCAACCTTTTCTTCAGGTGTCTTAACTTTTCCGATTGGTGCTTCTTCAACAGGAGATTTAACTTTTTCTGTAGGTATTTCAGGTTCTTTTGCGATTTCTAGTTTAGCAACCTTTTCTTCAGGTGTTTTAACTTTTTCGATTGGTGCTACTTCAACAGGAGATTTAGCTTTTTTAGCAGGTATTTCAGGTTCTTTTACGATTTCTAGTTTATCAACCTTTTCTTCAGGTGTCTTAACTTTTTCGATTGGTGCGTCTTCAACAGGAGATTTAACTTTTTCTGCAGGTATTTCAGGTTCTTTTACGATTTCTAGTTTATCAACCTTTCCTTCAGGTGTCTTAACTTTCTCGATTGGAGCTATTTCAACGGGAGATTTAACTTTTTCTGCAGGTATTTCAGGTTCTTTTACGATTTCTAGTTTATCAACCTTTCCTTCAGGTGTCTCAACTTTCTCGATTGGAGCTATTTCAACGGGAGATTTAACTTTTTCTGCAGGTATTTCAGGTTCTTTTTCGATTTCTAGTTTATCAACCTTTTCTTCAGGTGTCTTAACTTTTTCGATTGGTGCGTCTTCAACAGGAGATTTAACTATTTCTGCAGGTATTTCAGGTTCTTTTACGATTTCTAGTTTATCAACCTTTTCTTCAGGTGTCTTAGCTTTCTCGATTGGAGCTAGTTCAATAGGAGATTTAACTTTCTCTGCAGGTATTTCAGGTTCTTTTACGATTTCTAGTTTATCAACCTTTTCTTCAGGTGTCTTAACTTTTTCGATTGGTGCTACTTCAACAGGAGATTTAACTTTTTCTGTAGGTATTTCAGGTTCTGTTTCGATTTCTAGTTTATCAACCTTTTCTTCAGGTGTCTTAACTTTTTCGATTGGTGCTACTTCAACAGGAGATTTAACTTTTTCTGTAGGTATTTCAGGTTCTGTTGCGATTTCTAGTTTATCAACCTTTTCTTCAGGTGTCTTAGCTTTCTCGATTGGAGCTAGTTCAACAGGAGATTTAACTTTTTCTGTAGGTATTTCAGGTTCTGTTGCGATTTCTAGTTTATCAACCTTTTCTTCAGGTGTCTTAGCTTTCTCGATTGGAGCTAGTTCAACAGGAGATTTAACTTTCTCTGCAGGTATTTCAGGTTCTTTTACGATTCCTAGTTTATCAACCTTTTCTTCAGGTGTCTTAGCCTTCTCGATTGGAGCTAGTTCAACAGGAGATTTAACTCTCTCTGCAGGTATTTCAGGTTCTTTTACCATTCCTAGTATATCAACCTTTTCTTCAGGTGTCTTAGCTTTATCGATTGGAGCTACTTCAACGGGAGATATAACTTTTTCTGCAGGTATTTCAGGTTCTTTTACAATTTCTAGTTTATCAACCTTTTCTTCAGGTGTCTTAGCTTTCTCGATTGGAGCTAGTTCAACAGGAGATTTAACTTTCTCTGCAGGTATTTCAGGTTCTTTTACGATTTCTAGTTTATCAACCTTTTCTTCAGGTGTCTTAACTTTTTCGACTGGTGCTACTTCAACAGGAGATTTAACTTTTTCTGCAGATATTTCAGGTTCTTTTACGATTTCTAGTTTATCAATCTTCTCTTCAGGTGTTTTAGCTTTCTCGATTGGAGATACTTCAACGGGAGATTTAACTTTTTCTACAGGTATTTCAGGTTCTTTTACAATTTCTAGTTTATCAACCTTTTCTTCAGGTGTCTTAGCTTTCTCGATTGGAGCTAGTTCAACAGGAGATTTAACTTTCTCTGCAGGTATTTCAGGTTCTTTTACGATTTCTAGTTTATCAACCTTTTCTTCAGGTGTCTTAACTTTTTCGATTGGTGCTACTTCAACAGGAGATTTAACTTTTTCTGCAGATATTTCAGGTTCTTTTACGATTTCTAGTTTAGCAACCTTTTCTTCAGGTGTTTTAACTTTTTCGATTGGTGCGTCTTCAACAGGAGATTTAACTTTTTCTGCAGATATTTCAGGTTCTTTTACGATTTCTAGTTTATCAACCTTTCCTTCAGGTGTCTTAACTTTCTCGATTGGAGCTATTTCAACGGGAGATTTAACTTTTTCTGCAGGTATTTCAGGTTCTTTTACGATTTCTAGTTTATCAACCCTTCCTTCAGGTGTCTCAACTTTCTCGATTGGAGCTATTTCAACGGGAGATTTAACTTTTTCTGCAGGTATTTCAGGTTCTTTTACGATTCCTAGTATATCAACCTTTTCTTCAGGTGTCTTAGCTTTCTCGATTGGAGCTACTTCAACGGGAGATTTGACTTTTTCTGCAGGTATTTCAGGTTCTTTTACCATTTCTAGTTTATCAACCTTTTCTTCAGGTGTCTTAGCTTTCTCGATTGAAGCTAGTTCAACAGGAGATTTAACTTTTTCTGCAGGTATTTCAGGTTCTTTTACGATTTCTAGTTTATCAACCTTTTCTTCAGGTGTCTTAACTTTTTCGATTGGTGCTACTTCAACAGGAGATTTAACTTTTTCTGTAGGTATTTCAGGTTCTGTTGCGAATTCTAGTTTATCAACTTTTTCTTCAGGTGTCTTAGCTTTCTCGATTGGAGCTAGTTCAACAGGAGATTTAACTCTCTCTGCAAGTATTTCAGGTTCTTTTACGATTTCTAGTTTTTCAACCTTTTCTTCAGGTGTCTTAGCTTTCTCGATTGGAGCTAGTTCAACAAGAGATTTAACTCTCTCTGCATGTATTTCAGGTTCTTTTACGATTCCTGGTATATCAACCTTTTCTTCAGGTGTCTTAGCTTTCTCGATTGTAGCTACTGCAACGGGAGATTTAACTTTTTCTGCAGGTATTTCAGGTTCTATTACTATTTCTAATTTATCAACCTTTCCTTCAGGCGTCTTAACTTTTTTGATTGGTGCTACTTCAACAGGAGATTTAGCTTTTTCAGCAGTTATTTCAGGTTCTTTTACGATTTCTAGTTTAGCAACCTTTTCTTCAGGTGTCTTAACTTTTCCGATTGGTGCTTCTTCAACAGGAGATTTAACTTTTTCTGTAGGTATTTCAGGTTCTTTTACGATTTCTAGTTTAGCAACCTTTTCTTCAGGTGTTTTAACTTTTTCGATTGGTGCTACTTCAACAGGAGATTTAGCTTTTTTAGCAGGTATTTCAGGTTCTTTTACGATTTCTAGTTTATCAACCTTTTCTTCAGGTGTCTTAACTTTTTCGATTGGTGCGTCTTCAACAGGAGATTTAACTTTTTCTGCAAGTATTTCAGGTTCTTTTACGTTTTCTAGTTTATCAACCTTTCCTTCAGGTGTCTTAACTTTCTCGATTGGAGCCATTTCAACGGGAGATTTAACTTTTTCTGCAGGTATTTCAGGTTCTTTTACGATTTCTAGTTTATCAACCTTTCCTTCAGGTGTCTCAACCTTCTCGATTGGAGCTATTTCAACGGGAGATTTAACTTTTTCTGCAGGTATTTCAGGTTCTTTTTCGATTTCTAGTTTATCAACCTTTTTTTCAGGTGTCTTAACTTTTT
Organism: Monochamus alternatus; assembly: GCA_037114965.1. Classification (NCBI taxonomy): domain Eukaryota; kingdom Metazoa; phylum Arthropoda; class Insecta; order Coleoptera; family Cerambycidae; genus Monochamus; species Monochamus alternatus. The sequence continues at coordinate 1,463,841 of CM073426.1, read as the reverse complement.
CGATTGGTGCGTCTTCAACAGGAGATTTAACTTTTTCTGCAGGTATTTCAGGTTCTTTTACGATTTCTAGTTTATCAACCTTTTCTTCAGGTGTCTTAGCTTTCTCGATTGGAGCTAGTTCAACAGGAGATTTAACTCTCTCTGCAGGTATTTCAGGTTCTTTTACGATTCCTAGTATATCAACCTTTTCTTCAGGTGTCTTAGCTTTCTCGATTGGAGCTACTTCAACGGGAGATTTAACTTTTTCTGCAGGTATTTCAGGTTCTTTTACAATTTCTAGTTTATCAACCTTTTCTTCAGGTGTCTTAGCTTTCTCTATTGGAGCTAGTTCAACAGGAGATTTAACTTTCTCTGCAGGTATTTCAGGTTCTTTTACGATTTCTAGTTTATCAACCTTTTCTTCAGGTGTCTTAACTTTTTCGATTGGTGCTACTTCAACAGGAGATTTAACTTTTTCTGTAGGTATATCAGGTTCTGTTGCGATTTCTAGTTTATCAACCTTTTCTTCAGGTGTCTTAACTTTTTCGATTGGTGCTACTTCAACAGGAGATTTAACTCTCTCTGCAGGTATTTCAGGTTCTTTTACGATTCCTAGTATATCAACCTTTTCTTCAGGTGTCTTAGCTTTATCGATTGGAGCTACTTCAACGGGAGATATAACTTTTTCTGCAGGTATTTCAGGTTCTTTTACAATTTCTAGTTTATCAACCTTTTCTTCAGGTGTCTTAGCTTTCTCGATTGGAGCTAGTTCAACAGGAGATTTAACTTTCTCTGCAGGTATTTCAGGTTCTTTTACGATTTCTAGTTTATCAACCTTTTCTTCAGGTGTCTTAACTTTTTCGACTGGTGCTACTTCAACAGGAGATTTAACTTTTTCTGCAGATATTTCAGGTTCTTTTACGATTTCTAGTTTATCAATCTTCTCTTCAGGTGTTTTAGCTTTCTCGATTGGAGATACTTCAACGGGAGATTTAACTTTTTCTGTAGGTATTTCAGGTTCTGTTGCGATTTCTAGTTTATCAACCTTTTCTTCAGGTGTCTTAGCTTTCTCGATTGGAGCTAGTTCAACAGGAGATTTAACTTTCTCTGCAGGTATTTCAGGTTCTTTTACGATTTCTAGTTCATCAACCTTTTCTTCAGGTGTCTTAACTATTTCGATTGGTGCTACTTCAACAGGAGATTTAACTTTTTCTGCAGATATTTCAGGTTCTTTTACGATTTCTCGTTTATCAACCTTTTCTTCAGGTGTCTTAGCTTTCCCGATTGGAGCTACTTCAACGGGAGATTTAACTTTTTCTACAGATATTTCAGGTTCTTTTACGATTTCTAGTTTATCGTCCTTTTCTTTAGGTGTTTCAACTTTTTCGATTGATGCTTCTTCAACAGGAGATTTAACTTTTTCTGCAAGTATTTCAGGTTCTTTTACGATTTCTCGTTTATCAACCTTTTCTTCAGGTGTCTTAGCTTTCCCGATTGGAGCTACTTCAACGGGAGATTTAACTTTTTCTACAGGTATTTCAGGTTCTTTTACGATTTCTAGTTTATCGTCCTTTTCTTTAGGTGTTTCAACTTCTTCGATTGATGCTTCTTCAACAGGAGATTTAACTTTTTCTGCAAGTATTTCAGGTTCTTTTACGATTTCTCGTTTATCAACCTTTTCCTCAGGTGTCTTAGCTTTCTCGATTGGAGCTAGTCCAACAGGAGATTTAACTTTCTCTGCAGGTATTTCAGGTTCTTTTACGATTTCTAGTATATCAACCTTTTCTTTAGGTGTCTTAACTTTTTCCATTGGTGCTACTTCAACAGGAGATTTAGCTTTTTTAGCAGGTATTTCAGGTTCTTTTTTGATTTCTAGTTTATCAACCTTTTCTTCAAGTGTCTTAACCTTTTCGATTGGAGCTATTTCAACGGGAGATTTAACTTTTTCTGCAGGTATTTCAGGTTCTTTTACGATTTCTAGTTTATCAACCTTTTCTTCAGGTGTCTTAGCTTTCTCGATTGGAGCTAGTTCAACAGGAGATTTAACTCTCTCTGCAGGTATTTCAGGTTCTTTTACGATTCCTGGTATATCACCCTTTTCTTCAGGTGTCTTAGCTTTCTCGATTGGAGCTACTTCAACGGGAGATTTAACTTTTTCTGCAGGTATTTCAGGTTCTTTTACGATTTCTAGTTTATCAACCTTTTCTTCAGGTGTTTTAACTTTCTCGATTGGAGCTATTTCAACGGGAGATTTAACTTTTTCTGCAGGTATTTCAGGTTCTTTTACGATTTCTAGTTTATCAACCTTTTCTTCAGGTGTCTTAACTTTTTCTATTGATGCTGCTTCAACAGGAGGTTTAACTTTTTCTGTAGATATATCAGGTTCTCTTACGATTTCTAGTTTATCAATTATCTCTACAGGTGTCTTAGCTTTCTCGATAGGAGCTATTTCAACGGGAGATTTAACTTTTTCTGCAGGTATTTCAGGTTCTTTAGCGATTTTTAGTTTTTCATCATCTCCTTCACGTGGCTTTTCGATTGATATTGTTTTTTCACGTATTTCAAGTTTTTCAAGGTCTTTTTCTATAATTTCTTTTACTTTTTCTTCTCTTTTTTCAATCTGCACTATTTCTATAGGTGTTACGATGGTTTCCAATTTGACCTCCTTTGGAGAGTATTTTTCTTTTTCAGTGATTCTCTCCTTAACTTCCTTTTCTATAATTCCTTTTAACTTTATTTCTATTTTTTCAGTTTCCACTATTTCCGTTGGTTTTATGATGGTTTCCAGTTTGACCTCCTTTGTCGGAGATTTCTCTTTTTCAGTTATTTTCTCCTTAACTTCCTTTTCTATAATTTCTTTTGCCTTGATTTCTATTTTTTCTGTTTCCACTATTTCTGTTGGTTTTATGATGGTTTCCAATTTGACCTTCTTTGAGGGGGATATCTCTGTTTCAGTGATTTTCTCCGTAACTTCTTTTTCTGCAATTTCTCTTTTTTTGACTTTTACTTTTTCAGTCTCCACTGTTTCTGTAGGTTGTATAATGGTTTCCAATTTGATATCTTTTGTAGGGGATTTCTCTTTTTCAGTAATTTTCTTATTAACTTCCTGTTCTGTAATTGCTGATACTTTGACATCTACTTCCTCAGTCTTTCTCACTATTTCTGTTGGTTTTATTATTGTTTCCAGTTTGGCCTCCTTTGTGGGGGATATCTCTTTTTCAGTGATTTTCTCCTGAACTTCTTTTTCTGCAATTTCCTTTACTTTGACTTCTACTTTTTTACTCTCTACAATTTCTGTTGGTTTCATGATGGTTTCCAGTTTGACCTCTTTTGTCGGAAATTCCTCTGTTTCAATGATTTTCTCCTTAATTTCCTTTTCTATAATTTCTTTTACCTTGATTTGTATTTTTTCAGTATCCACTATTTCTGGAGGTTTTATAATGGTTTCCAGTTTGACCTGCATTGAAGGGGATTTTACTTTTCCGGTGATTTTCTCCGTAACTGCTTTTTTTACAATATCAATTGCTTTGGCGTCTTCTATATCAGTCTTTTCTAATTCTTCTCTTTCCTTTACTTTGGCTTTTACTGTTTCAGTTTTTATTATTTCTGTTGATTTTATAGCGGTTTCTAGTATAACTTCCTCTGTAAGTAATTTTTCTTTTTCATAATCTTTCGCTACAATTTCTTTTTCTATAGTTTCCTTTACCTTTGCTTCTGTTTGTTCAGTATCTTTTAATTTCGTTGGCTTCGTAAAGGTGTCAATTTCAAGCTCTTTTGTTGGAGATTTCTCCATTTCAACACTTGGAATGGAATCTTTCTCAGGTTCTCTTCCTTCAATTTCTTTTATCATTATGTCTTCTATAAGTTCTTTCTTTTCTAACTCTAGTGTTTCTGTTCGTTTTATAATTTCGGGTGCTAAATCTTTTATAGGTGGTCTCTCTTTTTCAGTAATGAAGTCTTTTGCAGACATTCTCTCTGCTTCGACAAATTTTCCTTGCCTAACTTCAAGTGGTTCTTGCTTTTGTTCAAATCTGTCAACAATTTTGTGTTTTTTCGATATTGGAGTCGCTTTTAATTTTTGTTCCTCTTTTGTGTCCTGGATAAACTCTCTTTCGAACATTTTTCTGATTTGTTGGACACTCATTCCTTTTTCTGTTTTGAATTCTTTATCTTCGTCTGGCTGTAATTTTTCTCTGATTTCAATTTTATCAGTGGCATCTGTTCTTTCCTGTATCATTTGTTTCACCTTATCTTCTATTTCTACTGTTGTATCTAACTTCATCGATGGTATAGTATCAACTTTTGCAATCTCATCTGGGATTAGCTTTTCATGTTCTTCATTATCAACAGATTTTACTGTACCAGTAGATGTTACCGCTGTAGATTTGAAAACATGATCTATGGTTCTTGTTCTAGCAACAGGTATTTCTCTTTCGATATATTTATTTACTTCTTCAATTGATATTTCATTTTCCATGATGAGCTTTGTTGGTTGTTTTTCCATTTCTGTTTTCTTTATCTTTTCCATATCTTCAGTAATCTCTTCTCTTTTTTCCATTATTTTATCTATCACCTTTACTGTTATCTTGTCAGTAATAATTTTTGTTGGCCCTGCGGGAGCTAATTCTACCTCTGGCTTATAGAACCTTCTAATATCGGTTTCTGTTACAGCATCTTTTTCTTTTTCAATTTCTGTTGGTTTCACGCCCATCTCAATTGTTCTTACGTCTTCCACAGTTTGAGTTGAAGGTATTGTTACGGCTGATTTTATATTATCTATGTCTTTCTGTACTTTTGTTATGCTAGTTACATCAAAAGCTTCTTGGGTAGAAGATAAAAGAGTTACTAACTGACCTTCTGGGGTCGGCGTCAGATCTGGTTTCAATTCTTTTACATCCTCTCGAATTTTTTTTGATGCCTCTAGAACTTCGGACATAATTTTTCTAACTTCCTGTTCCGTAGTTGGGACTCTGGTTTCCATCTGCGTTAGATCTAATACCTTGGGGGACGTTTTGTCTATAATTCCATCTTCTGTAATTTTTTGTTCTAATTTATCCTGTTTAGTCTCTTCTGGTGATAATGATATTACACTTTGAATTTTATCAGATTCTAATATTTCTGTTGGTAACGCTATTGTAGACACTAGTTTAGCGTGGGAGACAATTGCCTCTTTTATTATTTCGCTCTGAATGGGTTTGGTCTTTTCCGGAATTTCTAGTTCATGTGAAGCGACTTTTTCAGCAACCTGTGGAATGGGTTTGCTAATGCTTTCCAGAACCTGAACTTGATCGGTGAGTATTTTTTCGTGGGATATAATGGGATGTATTTCTGGTTCTTTCTCCTCTAGTTCCTTCGTAAGTTGTTGTGGAGGTTGGTATACTATCGGAGAAGGTATTTTAGGTTCTACGTATACTTTGACGCATACTGGTTCTTCACACGGTTCGCCAGGTTTTAACTCAATTGTGGCACAAACTGCTTTATCTTTTTCAACTTCTAAAAGTTGTTGTTCAATACCTACCAAACATTCACTCAGTTCTTCCTGAGTGTACTCCTTTTCCACAAATGGTTCCTTTTCTTTTTCTTCTTCAATTTTCTTTTGTATTGGCTTTGTTTGTACCACCGTTTCCTTTACCTGTTTCTCTATGTGTTCTTTTCTGTCGTCAATAACTTTTCTGGGTTCTTCTATATGCCGTTTATAAGGTTTTTTCACAGGAGTAGATTCTTGGGATCTTGAAATAAGTTGTTCAAACATAGACTTTTTATCTTTAACAGATTTGTAAACATCGTCGATTTCATCTTCTACGTCTGTGCCGATATCGTTTTGATCGATTTCTGCCGTTGTTTTTACCTCGCTCGTATCCACTTTTTCCTCGAATCTTACTTTCGTAACAATTTTTGGAGGAGATGGTTTAACTTCATCTTCTTTAACGGTTACTTTCTTTTTCATAATATCTCTTTCTACAATTTTGTCGTCATCTGAAATTGTTCTTATTGCTTCTTTTTCCTTTGACTTGACTATTTTTATGGGAGATTTGGTAGAATCTTCGTCAAAACTGCTGTCTAAATCGCTGGAAAATATTTTTTGCAGTTCTGCAATCTTTCTACCAACCTGCTTAGTATGGGTAGGTGTGACATGCTTAGGTTTTGGTTCTGTTGGTTCCGTGTATATTTCTTCGACTTGTTCCTTTACTATTTGTTCGGTAATTGACTCCATTTTGTACTCTTCATCGTCAAGCTGGGCTAACGTTTCCGTTGAACCTCTGAAAGCTTCCTCTTCTTTCATGCTAGACAGTTCATCTTCGGAGTCGACGATTTCGCGTTTTTTCCGAATGTATTCTTTATGAGGCGATTTACTCGCTTGTTCTTCGAGCATTTTAATCTTTGCTTTAACATCGCCAGATCCTCTTCTTTTTTCTAAAATCTCTTCATCTTTCAGCTTTTCAGCTGCAGAGATGGGTGGACTTTCTTCGTGTTTTATAGGACTACAGGAAGAATCCTTCATTCCGATATGATCTGTTATTGTCGCTGCTTCAGAAGTATCCACTTGAGATAGTGGCATGGAAGTAGATTCTGGAAATTCTACAGGACTAGTGCCAGCATCGGTGAACTGCGTCACTTCCTCCTCCAGTTCGTGTGTGGGTAATTCGTCCGCTTGAATCGGACTCAAACCAGCATCGGTACATTCGTATTCCTCGATCTCACCATCTGCGGCAGTGTCAGAAATGAATCCGGTAGTTACCTGACCGGGCAAAGTACCGTGAGGCTGTTCTACTGGACTTGTGATTGTACCAGTCGTCGTACCTCTTGTTAGAGAGATACCTGTGTCGGTAATGTGGTGGGATATACTTTCACTTACTGGAGACACCATTTGAGAAAGGTCGTGATCTGTGGTGCTGTCGTGGTAGGTGTAGACTTGTTTCGTTCCACTGAAATTGACGGTTTCTTCTCGTTTCTTCTGCGTCGTCTCCAGACTCACAGGAGGTATTATGAATGCCCCGTGTTTGTCCACGTAGGCCATTTGAATATTCTCAGGCGACTGTTTGTCCTTACCTGCAGTCGTAGACATTCCAACGTCGAATCTCTCTGAAGTTTCTGTACCAGAAGTGTCTCGTCTGGTGGTGGTTACGGAAATGTGAGACTGTGACTTTATCGAAATTTCTACGTCTTTCGTGCCGTACAAGGTTAGTCGGCTCTCCGCTGTAGCCAGAGCTTCCTTGGTGCGCACTTCCTTGCGTCCGATAATTAATTCTAAAGTAGGCTTTGTCACATCCGCTACAGTAGGGGGGGAGTTGTCAGGGGAGGGGGTAATATCTTTATTCAAAATCGGAGATGTGCTCCGGTGTACATGGCTAGACTTATCTTTCCTATCGATCACAGTTACGTCTGAATTTATTTGACTCGTAGTATCACTATCTTTACTATAAGCGTTTGTAATACCTCTTTCGGTGTAGGCTTTCAGTCCAGGCCGTTCTACCGCCGCCGTTCTGTGGACCAGTCCTATGGTGCCTTTCTCTATGTTGGTGTGTGACGTTTTCTCTATTGACTCCACATCCTTGGTCACTTCTGTGTAAGAAATTGATATTTTCTTGTCGGGTGTGGTCTTCAAATGCACCTGCTCCTCGGATGGCGGTATCTTGTCCTTACCAGCCCCACCTTGCAGTCTTTCAACAGTCTTTCTTTCCTTTCTTTCCCAGTCCTCTGGCTTCTTCGAATCCTTAGCACCCTTCTCTTCTGGGGACGTGTATCCCAGGATTAGTAGCTTACCAGGTCGGACAGGGTCAGATTCTATTAACTTATAACTATCTAAACCTAATTTTACAATTCCCGATAACTCACTATTAGGTAAATTGGAAGGCAGTATATTGGAGGTAGAGTTTACGGAAGTTTCTATCACATCGAAGTCTAGGTCTTCACTAGAAGCTAGACGCTTACGTTGACCGGAAAAGAGTTTAGCTTGATACTGATAATACTGACGGATGTTGTCGTAGTTCGTCACTTCCTGGGATTCTATTTCCTTGGTAACGACGTGTTCGCCATCGTACTCAGATTTCGAACCAGACGAATAGTCTTCACTCGGGGTGGGAGTTTCTAGTAGGCATTGGTCTTCGCGGAAGCCATCGGTATCCAAAGAGTCGTCGTCATCCTGCGGTGACGCACTTGCTGCTGTCGCAAGGAAACACACAAAGGGTGGAGAAGGGCGTTAAATGTGAATGTGAGCGTGTTTATTGTGAAAACGTGTTTCATTGTTCGATGTTGCTGTGGTGCAACTGACATTACGGTTCGACTAGTTCAGAAAATAAATCACAGAGGCTCGTGCAGCCCCAATCATCTCTCGCACATACACATGAAACGTATGAGTGTCAGAATGTGTACAATATGGACAAGAGGAGAGGAGGTGTGGGAGTACGACAGCTATTTATGTATTTATAAAGCCGCTAAGTCATTCCGCATCTCCATAAGCTTCTACAAATTTATAGCATTTTCCGGAAAGCAGAAACGACTTTTATAGTAACGATGCCCAAACTAGTAGCAAAAATCCTTCGTCGCAATGGGCGAAATAAACTAAACGAGAATCATTTTTACAGTGGAACACAAACAGCCTTCTACGGTTTAATTTATTTTTCCCAGAGGAAGCAACTAAAAAAAAATTCACTGACCTTAAAGTGGCCTTTGCCACGTGATGCCCGAGGCCGCGCTTTTTCCAAAAACTCACCCTACCCACAGTTACCCTTGACAGGTGGAGTGGACCTCGCAACACCAATACAGACCCGCAAGAATAAGTGTGGGTGAAACGTGACGTCATGCACACAATTATTTACAATTAATAGTCATTATTCTGTTACAGATTCCCTGAGATGGAGTTTGCAAAACGGTTCTTCACAAGCGGACATTTGAAGCACGGTTTCCGGGTAAGTGGGGAGGGGGGTATTTAACACCTAGGCCGTTAATTTGGCATTTCGTGGTCTTCTAATTAACGTGCCAAGTTAACGGCTCGATGGAATATATTGTTGTGGTTAGATACAGTGGGTAATGGTGTGAATGAGATGAAAGGTGTTTTACAGTTGCAATTTAAACAGTTAGCCACAAACGTGTTAGTCTTTCGCTTTTGCTATAAAAGTAGGTTTATGCAAATTTGAATTTTTTGAGCATATAAATTATCCACTATCTATTGTTAAAAGAAGTATTTTATTGAGTTGTCAGCAAAAATTTCTCAATAATAATGTTAATAATTATATCTACTTATTATAGATTTTATTTGTCTATTGTTACAAATAATATACAGAATTTTGTTTGTTGTCTGCTACAATTTCTTAATAACTATATTTCCTAGATTTATAAAAAAGTTTCATCGGCCTATTAGGGTAAGAGCTTATGTTTGATTTCAACATTTGAAAGTGTTCTTATTGACTAGTTTTGTCTTGTTAAATATAATTTAGAAAGTATTTTGTTTTTTGTCACCTAAAATTTTTCAGTAATATACAGGGTGTCCGGAAAGTAATGGGACCCAGCTTAAGCATAGCTTCCTGTGGTCAAATAGAACCGATTTAGATAAACTTAGCTTAGTCCAAAAGTGCCTCGCTAAGTTACAGGGCTTCAAAGAAAGAAAATTGTTTTCTTATTATGGGCATCATTAATAAACGAAACGTCCAATCATGTTGAAATTTGATACAGTTATGTTTTAAATAAGTACAAGCATTGCAAAGGAGTAAGTAGTGCCACATATCGTATCTTTTTTGTTGGTCCTATTCTGATACGCTTGACTGAAAATTAATTTTGCGTAGAACAGTGTTCCATGTTGAAATAATGTATCGTTTTCGATAAAAACGCGTCATTTTGACAAGTGATAACTCGAATTAGAAAATTTATTTCTAAGTATTTTATTGTGCGGAAATTTTCAAACGAGTTTTTACAGAAAACGGCTCATTATATCAACATGGAACAAGTATAGATTTTCTACGTAAAATTAATTTCTTCATCATAATTTTCAGTCAAGCGTATCAGAATATGACCAATAAAAAATATACAATAAAAATTAGTTACAAGAGCGCCCTCTACCATATGCAGCACTACTTACTCCTTCGCAATGCTTGTACTTACCTAAAACATAATTGTACCAAATTTCAACATGATTGGACGTTTCGTTTATTAATTAACCCCATAACAAGAAAACATTTTTTTTCTTTGAAGGTCTGTAACTTTTAAACGATGCACTTTTGGATCAAGCTATGTCGGTTCTATCTGAGCTATGTTTAAGCTGGGTCCCATTACTTTCCGGACACTCTGTATTTTTCAAATTTACAAGAAAGTTTTATCATTAGATAAGAGTTTGAATGAGACCTAAATGCTTTGAATTATAGTTTTACATTTATTATAGATATATATTGTTGAAACATACAATAAAAAGTATTTTGTTTGTTGTCAGCTAAAATTTCTTTATAACTATGTTTCTTAGATTTATAAAAAAAGTAATATCGATCTTTTAGAGTAAGAGCTTATATGAGAGCTACTTGTTTTGTTAAGCATACTGCAGAAAGTATGTTTTTTGTTATTTATTATTACATTTCTTAGAGACAATCATATAAGACTAAATACTTCACAACGTTATTTTCAAAATTATGATTATGAACTAGTTATCTATTGTTAAACATACTTGAGAAAGTATTTGATTTATTTGTTGAAAACCTTATTTTTCATGTTCTATCTACCCCCAAAAGATTTCCCACATTTTCCCGCACACACTGTAAAGATCTTAAATCTTGTAGCAAGAACTTTCTGTAGGTTTCAAAATTATTCAAATTAGAATGAAAATAGATTAATACGTCTACTATTGCTGTTATATTTTACATAATCTAATTTATTATGTTTTGAATGTTTTTATTGTTCATTTAAGAAGAAATAGCAATTACACAAGTTAGATATTTATCTGGATTCACTTCTCACTTGTTATTTAAATTATATTTAACGTATAACAATATCTGCAACTTGTATATCTGCCATCTTTTTCTTATATAAGTAATAGAAGATGTAACTATAAAGTCGAAATATAGTAGATAGATAAAAAATTTATAATTCTTTTACCATAATTTACAACTAAATTCAAAAACTATGAATTTTCATTTTATACATGCATTGTCAGGCCTTCGATATCTAAAAACAATGCAAATTCATAACTGAAACTACTAAAACTTGTGAAGAATAAATACATACAGCTTGTCTGACATTACACACCAAAATTTTTTGTTACAAGTCTTGTATTTATGTGTTTTTATGTTTAAATTGTGCTTTACTTACAATTTTAACAATTTATTTTATTTATATTATTATCATCACAACAACCTTAATGTTTATTAATAAATCAGTCTTTAATATTAAATGGGTGAAGAAACATTATGCTATCATATATTTTGTTGTATCTTCATCATGAATCATCATGAAATATTAATAGTATTTTTTGCAGAAACTTAAATTCTAGAACAAATTTTACTCATGCTTTATTCATAACGTATCATTAAGAAATTTACTGCAATGCGGACAACATAGTACATACAAAACCTTACTTTTATGGCACTTATTTTGCTAAATTACTAGAGGTTAGTTTATTAATATTCAAATCGAGTATTGGGATCTAAATTACAACTTTTCTGTCACAAACAGATATTCCAAATAGGGTTACCTTCAAAACTTCATCATAAAATCGTAATTACCTGAACTAACCGTGTGGAATATCTATTTGTGTCCGTAATGGAAGAAGACTATACCACACACGTCACAATCACAACAATGAACATATTTACATACACCAAGTGTTTTAGAGTCCAAGACAGTTAGTAGTTAGTTATCTCAAAAGACTGGAGAACATGCTAGTGTCAAGACAATCGTGAAATCGGTGAGACAGAATAAAAAATCGTGAAAAATATTGTGCAGTGATGTCAGGCTATAAAATCTAGACCAACAAACTGAAGTTATACTGTTTTCTTAGTGTTTCATCAATGTAAAATATAGTTTGCGATGTTGAAACTAATTAACATTTGTGACATAATAAAAATCTCTAAAATGTGTTTGCAGATAATGGATTAATTTTTATGACATTTAGTTTTTACAAAAGGCGCAGGCAAATAAAGTAATTTTTTGATATTGAAATTAGATTACATTTGAGGCACTAAGAGCGATGACAAACAAAGGTTTTCACAGCTAGCGGCGCGTGGTTTATTGGTCAAGTTTTCAAAAAACGAGCCGGCGAAAATCGCTGTTTTGTTCTATCTATCGCTTAGTAGACAATAGTCACCGACACGGCTGCCGAGGCAGCACAAACCGCTGTGTCTGTCATAGTTCCAAGACTTGCGAAAATGTATTTGCAAATATCGGAACAGTTTTCTGTACAATAATTTTCCAAATAAAAGGGACAAGTGCATACAGTGCGTCCCTAAAGTCACGCACAAATTTATTAATAGGTAAATAAAAGATGTTATTTAAAATTCCCGAAATCGATTTTTGATTTTAATTTACTTTTTTTTTCAAATAATTATTTAATATGCAGGGCGACCTACATTCGAGTAATGACGTTATCATTTTTTTTGCTAATTTCCGGATTGCCCTAGCTGAGCTGTTTCCAAAAATATGTCACAAGTTGCTCCTAATTGGTACAGAGTGGACAACAATACCCAAATTATTTACAAGTAACAAAGTTTTTGTCATAATTTTTTTTATACTGTCTGAGAACGTGCTCGTGCATTTTTCACAGACAATCAATTTTAAACAGTTTGCTAAGGTTGTACGAGTGAATCCATTTTAACTGGTTCTTTCTTAAAGTATTAAGTATTTTTTAATTAATTGTTTTCGTTTTGTAAAAACATGAATCTAAGTGAAACGGAACGGATTGAAATTCTCATGATGACCCGATCATGGTGATAAGATTCGAACTCATGAGGAAGTTTAAGTTTTGTTTAATGAAACACATCCGAATCGTCCACCAACAAATCGATCCACTGTAAGGCTAACTGAAGCAAAGATTCTAAACCATGGTCACGTTAAGGATCTGCCCATATCTAGTCGACTAAATGAAGATGTGCAGTTACAAGCCCTTTTGGCCCTTCATGAAAATCCGCATTCCACTATTAGAGTCTTAGCAGGTGATTTAGGTGTGAAAAGCACATTGAGTAGATTTCTTTACAAAAGCAAGTACCATTCCTATAATGTTCACGTTCACTTAGTGCAAGAATTGTCCGACGACGATTTCGACAAACGAACAGAGTTTTACGAAATGATGATGGAAGAATGTCAGGCAGATCCGGATTTCGTCAAACGCATCTCAGAGGAGGCATCTTTTTATCTGAGTGGCACCGTTAATAAACATAATTGTCGGTATTGGTCAGACCACAATCCACACTGGACAATGGAAGCACACACTCCGTATCCCCAAAAGGAGATTTAGATTTTCTTTAATTTGATTTAGTTCCTTCCTTGGTTGTGCTGTTCAGACCACAATCCACACTGGACAATGGAAGCACACACTCCGTGTCCCCAAAAGGAGATTTAGATTTTCTTTAATTTGATTTAGTTCCTTCCTTGGTTGTGCTGTTCAGACCACAATCCACACTGGACAATGGAAGCACACACTCCGTGTCCCCAAAAGGAGATTTAGATTTTCTTTAATTTGATTTAGTTCCTTCCTTGGTTGTGCTGTTCCCCAATGAAGAAGAACCAGATTTGCCCAATGACACAATTTGGTTACAGCAAGACGGTGCACCGCCGCACTATGCCATCGCTGTTCGCCGCTACTTATATGACGTGTTTCCCCATCTGTGGAGTGGCAGAAGAGGAACTAACGAATGGTCCGCCAGATGGCCAGATTTAACACCGCTAGATTTCTTCCTTTGGGGATATGTAAAAAGCAAAGTATACGTCACTAAGCGAAATAATCTTGACGATCTCAAGGAATAAATTCGACAAGAAGTTCGTGCCATCCCGCCTGAAGTTATTGGAAATGTACAACAAGAATTTGTTTTTCGTCTGGCCTATTCTTGGACAGTAAATGGTCAACAATTTGAAAATTTAATTTAGGTTGTTGTGTCCAAAGGTTTTATTAATGAACAAAAATTTCCTACGATCGATCACGTTTCTCTATGTGACAGCAATGTTTTTATAAATTGAGTACATTCTAGTAGACACTCTCAAATGACGTGTAGTAACTTCAATTAATTTTTTAGTACGTTTATTTATTTGTAAATAACTTGAAGATAGGTCACCCTGTATATTAAATTATTAAATTATATTTTTAAAAAAAGTAAATCAAAATCAAAAATCGACCTGTTTCGGCAATTTTCAATAATGTCTTTTATTTAGCTGATAATGAATCTGTGCGTGCCTTTTGGGGGGCACTGTATGATTTAGATCAATCTGTTAAATAAGTAAAAACAAACAAAATTTCACTAAATTAATAGTTTTTATTGTTTCTATTTTATAGATATGCTTAGTATGTATAGTATTTTCTCATTTCATTAAAAACATTTTACTGATGTTTCGAATTTATTCGATTTAAATTTATCGGTATAAGGTATTATTTGTCTAGCTAGATTTTATAAACTGGCACATAAGAAGACCTTCAGAAAAGTAGAAAAAAGCAGTACCGCAATTTACAAAAAGCTGTGATAAAAAAGCTGTCAAAGCATTCATAGCACTGTAGATCAGCCCTCCAGATGATTTATTTTCTGCTGTTTGTCAATCGGGCCGGACGAAAGTTAGTAGACCGTGGTGTTAGTAGACAGAGTTAGACGTTATCGCTTCCTTTATAACGATTCAGCTGAAGCTATCTTTGCACCAAAGCATGTTGCACATTTATAGTGTTATTTTGTATAATGTTGTTAGTGTTAAAAACGTCACACAAAATGACAACACTTTCTCACAATATTACTCAAATTCCAGTTAGTCAATTCGGTTGCCATTTTGCATAAGCGGGGACACAAGGATATACAGAGGTTTGTACATTCTAAATATTATTCTTCAAATAAAGGCAAAATGAGGTACTACGCGACGTCCGTTTCTCAAAACCTGAAACGGACGCCTCCAACTAAAAATCTAACTTGTTTAACCGACTGCAAACTCCATTTAAATGTGGCATATCAAGTACGTGTGGGATACATGGCAGATTTTAGTATAAAAATACCGCTAAACATCAAAATTACTTACCCTGTCTGGCCTGAAAAATAAAAAAGGCACATTCGAAGTTACGCGAACGCGACAATCAATCAACTGATTCTAAAAGGTAAAGGTATGAAATCTAATCCAATAACCAGGAGGCCATACGATATACAGGTAATTGAGTCATGTCGGTCAAATATGCCTCTCCTAGCATTGTGTGTAATCGATACAAATTTTTTAATACAGTTTCAGGTGTACACAGAAATATATTACATATTTATCGGAGACTCAAAACATAAATTTATGATAGAAAACTAATTAATTATGATAGATGAAATTAAATTTAACAAAGCAAGGAACTACGTTATTAAATTTTCAATAATATTATTAAAATTCATTACAAAATTATAAACTAACTAACTAACTCTTGTAAAAAATTACTACAGACTATTAATATAATTTTTTAATTTAATCTTTTAAGTTTGTTGTTCTTCAAAGTTCCGTTTTGAGCCCGTTTGCGCTACAAATTCTAATTAACGATTCTTCAAAATGTTAACAGCATGTAACTTTGTTTTTTATGATGAAATTCTAAACAATTGTATAATATAAAAAATCCTTAAAGTAATCTAATCTTGAGTAATTCAATATGATTGAATTTAGACAGCATTAAGAGTATTTATTTCTTCGAAACGCTCGGTAGGGATCTATTAGTAGGCGACACACTTATATGTTTTCTTTCTAATACTTCTGACCTATAAGTGGATTTGAACAGACGTTCTAAATACGTAAATCTTTTGATATGCCACATTTTGTGCAAAAAATACTCATTTTAACCAAACGAAAATTGCGTTGCGACTTCTGACAAGGGTGTTGTCAGATGCAATGAGTATTTCGTACACATACATCTAAGAAAGCCGTTTTTTGTAAAAACTCCAAGCTTTGTAGGACAAAACGACTCACCTTGGACCGTGGCTGCCTGTTCGCGTATCAAGAAGTCAGCTGGACTTGGGGGCGGCGTTTTGGAGAACATCGGTGATCTCGGGTCTGGAAAATTTGTAGGTTTAAGTTGATTTTACTGACAATAATAATTATTTGATTTTGCAGGATAACTTAACGTAAAAATTGTCTTTGTGGTATAGATGTAGATTTGATTTTCCGTTTTAAAAGAAACGAAAAATTAAAGTTAAGTACTTATATTATCTTTTTAATAGAGGCGAGCACGGTCATGAAGCTGTAAATTGCCATACGAGTAAAACGGATATAATAAACAAAGATCGGGATAGTGTTATTGAACTCTTAAAGTCAGATGATCATTGACAGAAACAAAACTGTAATAAGCGAAAAACAAAGTATGATGTTTTAGTTACGAATATTGCCGAGAACAATACCTGCGTCAGGATATCGAGATACCACTATGGATTAAAATAAGTTTTGTAAAATGTAATTTATTTGTTCTCTTGGAAATCTTCTTTCAATTTTTTGTCCAGTCGCCGATTGCATGCTTTGCCTTATTAGGTTTTACAGTGGACCATTTTCTAGTGCCGTGCGAAAGTGTATTTTTAAATCATTTTTGAACTGTTCTTTTCGCTTTTATTTTTATAAAATTGTATTTGTAAGAGTACAAGAGTACATTCAAAAATGTTCAAAAATAAATTCTAAATCACCCTGTATATTTAAGTAACAGAAACATGTTAGGAATTGTAACTAGATTTCATGTAAAATAAATGAGTGTCCTTACCTTCGTCGGCGATCAGCTTCGACACCGGCGTCTTAGTCTTCTCCAAACTCAGCGTCACCCCCTCAAAAAGTTCCGCTTCGTCCGCGGTTCTGTGCGTGGTGTCATTAGGTAGAATTGTGCGCGTTTCAGTCACAATGGTGGTGGTGGTCTTCACCTCCTCGAACGGCGGTGCGGTCGCCGAAACTCTAGCGTCTGATGGAATTGTGGTTTTTACTTCGACGGTTTCGGTGACGGTCCGCGCGTCCGGCGTGACGGTTGTGGTTTTGGTCGTGGTGGTTTTCTTTGATTCTGGTGGTTTTGCTTGCTCGGGTGTAGTTTTTTGTTCGGGTGTCGTCTTTTGCTGGACTTCCGCGATCTTGTCTTCGACGATGCTCTGGCGCTTGATCGAGGTTATTTCCTGGACGATTTCACGTCTTTGTGAAGACGCAGGAATGGTTCTTTCGGCGGAGAGTCGCTTCTCTATCTGCTCCCTTAGCTCTGCCACTGGTTTGTCGAACGATTCTTCTTCTTCCTCGTCGGATTTTTCCACTGCCTTCTCTTCTGCTGAGTACTTATCGTAAGCGTCTAGCTTTCTCTTAGCTGGAATAACAATACATTTCAATTCTTTTCCTACGAAAACAAACGATTACTTACCTTCAGTTTTGTCAGCTATGACCTTAGCTTCAACGATGTCATCTCTCACTACGTCTTTGTCTATACTATCTATATCTTTTTTCAGTCTATATTTTCCTATCTCCTCTTGTTTTATCCTAGTAATCGTCTGACCGGTGTGGTCAACATTTAGGCACTGAGGTATTATATCCTCCCTTCCTATCCTCTTGAGGGCGTTCTCCAGAGTATTGGTTTGTGCTTTATTGCCGGATTGTGACAACCACATCCTCAGCATGGATTGAGCCTGTTTAGCAACGCTGTCGGGATATTCGGATTTGATGACGTTAATTTCGGATGTGGTGAGACCTAGTTGGTTAGCCAGAGGTACCCAGTCCTCTCCTAGGAGATTGCTCATGTCGGCTAATCGCGGGTCCGGTCGGAAGTAGTCGAAATTTTCCGAAAGGAAGGTATGTTTCTTTAGGGAGTCTGTGTCTGTTAGGGAGATAGTGTCAGTGACGATGTCGTCCGGTAGGACTATGTTGAGTATGCAAATCGGTTGCTGTGGCGGTTCTCCTTTTGGTACCTAAACAAAAACAAAAATTTTGATAAACATTTCTTGCTCAGTATTCATATATACTGACCTTTGGCTCCTTCATAAACAAACATCTGCTAACTGCTTCCGCGTGTTGGTCTTTTACCCTGACTGAAAAGGGTAACCGATTTTCCCTGAATGCTCTAAACGAAAACGATAATTGTTCACCGCTTTTCGTTATTGGTACCAAGTTGCCGGCAAATTCCACGTATTGCAACTTCCCTTCTAATACTTCTACGTCTCTGCTCTTTGCAACTTCTGTAAAATGCTCTTGCTGCTCCAGTGTCTTGTCCTCTTTATCGTCGGTCATGCAGAAGACTCTTAGTCTGGCTTCTAGTGGATCCACTCGTTTTGCGAAAACGACGAATTTGGCCATGAATGGAACGTGAATGGCTTCCCTGATAAAAATTCATAGAAATGTACACATGTCTTGGAAACAATAAGTATCAAAATCATATTTTTTTTTTAAATTCACGTTGATTTCCTGTTTTACTGAAGTTACATCAGAAGCTGGGATTAAAAGATGTACTCCACAGATAATTTAGGTTATTTTAACAATACAATTAATCATTTGAAGCATCAGTTAAAGAAACTTACTTATAGAGTTCTGTTGCCATTTTGGTAGCGTCTCCGATATTTCTACAGTCCATCAGCCAAAATCGTGCCGATACAGTAGTGGTAAACGAGACGCAGTCATTGACAAATGTTAAAGGTGTTGAGCCAGTTACATCCTCCCATTGTGCTCTTGTCGTACCACCTGTCGAATAGTTTTGCTTTAATAGATGCTAGGAGACTTACACGATACACAGACGTGCATATTGTACCTATTGTTGTACAATATTGTTTCACAATAACAGTAAATGCTCCAAAGGAAAATACGATTATCATTGTTGTTTGTTTCATATGCGGGTGAAATCCAAAAAATTGTTACATCCGATAATGGAACTGAGTTTTATTTTCTATGTATTGTGTTTTATATAAAATTACACACAATATATATTGTTTGAATATTGAAATAATTTTCGATTTACTTTTAGAACAGGGTACTTGTTGGCAACATGACTTTTTGCCAGTGTAATACCTTTGCATGCTTCATCATGCAGTGTAGTACCCTGAGCTGAAGGCTTTTTTTGTAACACATATGATGATGTATGCCTTATTTCAACATGCACATACTTGTATCGATCATTTTATGCTTCGTGGTATTATGTTCCTTTGGAGCAAATGGACGGTTGTAGCAAAAGCGGTTTCGACATTCATTCAGGCATAATCCTTCGGCTAGGTGAAGCAATGCAAGTGTTGAAGAAGCAAGAAGCAAAGCATTCAATCGAACGGTTTCAGAAAAGACCAGTCGCGTGGCAACTAACTTAGAATTAATATTATTAACTTCCTTGATCCTGAATTTTAAATAAAGTGTAATTAAACGACTGATCTGACGGAGTAGGGATAAAAAAAATACAAATTCGTAAAAAATAAACAAATGCAGCAAGTCTATAAGGTGAAATTGCAATTTGTGTTTTCGTGATATCTTAATTGATTCAAAAATAAAACAAAATTAACGACTAGAGGCAAAAGAAAATATATTTATAGATTCAAAATTCGAAGTGAAGATACACAGTTTACTTATTCGGTTTTGGAAAATGGTACACCAGCCACATGCTTAGCTTTGGTCCGGTGTACGGGGTAGTCCAATTTACTAAAGGGGTCAAGGTGAAAAAGTATAATGAAAAATATTTACATTTTGATTCTGAGCAAGCAATACGTTAACCAAACGTTATTCTTTTGTTCCGGCTTGATTTTTACAACTGCGTACATTCATTTCTCACATACCTAACAAAAAATTTAAAAAAATCATTAAGATAGATACATTCTAAAAGGGGGCAGCCCACAATATAGTTAGTTACCTTTGAGAGATCTTTTCCGAAACACCCCTGGATACGCGCGTGAAAATTTTAACAATGGCGCATTAGTTTTACTAGAAAAGTGATATTGTGACGTCATGGTGACGAGTTTTGCACCTTCGGAAATGCATTTGTCTTTCAAAAATTTAAAATACTGATGTTGCTCTATCTCAGTCTAATTTTAGGAGAAAATGACCCGAAAGTACTGTAACTAGAGACTACAGATATCTTTTTTGTGTGAGCTCTACAGGCATAGAAGGCCCATGGCTTTGTTTACAATTTTCCATTCCTTTTTATTCGCTACTTTTTGTTTCCACTGGGTAATATTAATCTCCTCGATATCCTTTTCCACTTCCTCTTTCCACCTTGCTCTTCTGCCTCTTCTCTTTTCCAGGACTTTTTTTGGGACTCTATCCGGGTACATTCTCGTAACGTACCCCAACCACCTAAGCCTTTGCGCTTTTACTACACCTATGATATTCGGTTCCTTATATAACTGCATTAATTCCATGTTGGATCTTCTCTCCCACTTTTTACCCCCAAAAATTTTCCTTAACACCTTCCTCTCCCAAACACCTAACATTTTTTGCTCTTCCGCTTTCATTGTCCAAACCTCACTTCCATATATAACTATTGGCCTTATAACTGCTCTGTAGATGTGTACTTTGAGGTTTCTTGATATTGTTTTACTTCGCAGTATTCTATTTAGTGAGCCAATGCATCGATTACCTGCCATTAGTCTTTGACGTATCTCCCCTTTAATATCTGATTTTCTGTAGAAAACTAGATACTTGGATTTATCCACTTCCTCGAAGTCATACATTTTAGCACTTTCTGTTTTCACACTAATTTTCCTATTTTCTCTGAAACCTTCATCGACCGAAGCCATATACTTCGTTTTGTCTTCGTTTATCATTAATCCTACTTTCTCCAGTTTTAAGACGCTCTCCAATTCCTGTCTATTTCTTGCTATTAGTGTGATGTCATCTGTGAATGCGAATGCGATGGCGCTTATGGTGAATTATCCTAGAGCGATTAATTTTTGCATCCCTCAGCACTTTTTCTAACACCATGCTGAACAATATACAAGATATCGGATCTCCCTGCCTCAGGCCTCTTTTAACTTCAAATCTCTCCGATATTTCGCCTTCTACTCTTACAGAATTGTTTGTCCGTGTCAATGTTAACTTAATTATGTTTATTAACTTCCCGTCTATTTTCAACGTCTTTAATACTTTATATTATAGTTGTTCCCTCTTGATCCTATCATACGCTTGTTTGAAATCTATAAATAGTATCAGCGTTTCTTTTTGATATTCATAACTTTCTGCCTGTATTTCTCTTAATGTAAAAATTTGATCCGTAACTGACCTTTCTTCCTGAATGCACATTGATATTGTCCTATTTCCTCTTGCATTTTTCATTTCACCTATTCTTGACATATATGACCAAAATCTTATATACCACATTCAGGAGCGCTATACCTATATGATTACCACAGTCTGTTCTATCACCAGCAATTGTATATACCTCTCTAGCGGAAACCCTCCATGTTTGATCATTTCCGCTGTTATTCTGTCTTCCCCTGGACTCTTATTATTTTTCACATTTTTTATTATCTCTTTGATTTCTTCTAAATTTTGGAACACTGTTTCTTCAATATTTTAGACTTCTTCTCCGTTCCCTATATTCAAACTTTCGCCTTCCTGATCTTCTTTTGTATTCAGTAATTCCTGAAAATATTCCCTCCATCTTTCCGCTATCTCAGTTTCTCCACTTACTAATTCTCTATTTTTACGTTTAATAAATACTAATTTCCCCTGGTGCCCCCTTTTTTCTCTTCTCAGTCCTTGATACAGATTCTTCATATTGTTGTTTTTATAATGTTCTTCTATTTGTTTTACTTTTTTCTCATTGAATTTTCTTTTCTTATCTCTCAGTGTGTTCTTAGCTTTTGCTCCCTGTTTTGTATATGCTTCTCTCGTTTGGTTATTATTTTTTAGCAACATAGCTTGTCTCGATTCCCGTCTTTTCTGCAATTCCTGTTCACATTCTTTATCGAAACAATTTTCATATTTTTTTCCTTCCTTATTTGATATGGTATTTACTGCTTGTTCGATTCTTTTTTTCAGTCCCCACAAGTTTTCAATATTTTCTCTATTGTAAATTTTTATTTAATTCTTCCGCATATTTTACTTTGTCTTCTTCTTTTATTCTACGTTTACTCCTACTTCTATTTTTCTTTCCGTTTTGGTTTTTGGTTTTGGGAATTAACTGCTTCACTTTTAGTTCGACAATGAAATGATCCGAATTGGCATCTGGACCCCGATAACTTCTTACATTTGTTATGCTTCTCTCTTCGTCCTTTTCGATATGCACCTGATCTTTTCTGCAATACCTAATTCAATTTTAAATTACACTCATCTAAATATGATAGCTTTCTTTGTTCAATGTAAAACAAGTATAGTGCAGTACTCTACTACTTCAACAATTGGATAATGATGTGTAGTATATCTTTGACGTATTTATGTTGACCAATATAGTCCATTTAAATTGAATTGTATGCACACAAGGCTTCCATATTAGTTCTTGGATTAACCTTGATATGACACCAATTTTTGTTTGTTTTGAATTCAAAGCTATCGAAGCTGCCAATAAAGCAAGCAATGAGCAGAATCTCTACACCCATGTCTTATAAAGGCAAAAGCAATTTTTTCAACATCTATCAGCATTGTAGGCAACGATGTACCAGAAGGCATTTTTCTACGCTTTGATTTTATGACATCATTTTCTCCCAAATCAGAGTTTTACTGTAAGCAACATCGCATAAATGATTGTGATATCAGATGGTATTTATATGTATTTTGAATTGCCTGAAGTCAGAAAATTTGGAAAGTGACGCCACAATGACGCCATTTTTGAAAACACAAAGCGCGAGGCTGGCAAACTGTTGCATGTCTCAATGTACTACATTTAGGACTTTCTTATTTTCCCTAAAAACCTTCCCAACTTGTTTAAATGTGTGCCATAATGTTCTACTGTGATAAATCAAGTCGTATATATTACTGACCGAAAATAAGTATTGTCTTCATTTAATTTTAGTAATTTATCTACACATTAGGAGCAAAAATGGCCCTAACAAGGAACCTTGAGGCATAGTGCAAATAAGTATTTGGATGTTATTAACTCTCTGCCTTTTAACCTAAATATTTCTAATAAATTTAAGTTAATAATTATAGTTGTCTATTTCATGTACATTACACTAGTACCTCTCTACAACTGCATTATAGTACATTATTTCAGTATAATCTACTTCTATAGTTATAAACTATAATGCTTCATCTTTACTGTATTCCAGAAATCTTAAAGCATATTTACATGCTTTCAAAACTAATCTAACCAAGTTACAACCTATTCTAAATCAAAAATAACTTGTATGGTAACTACATCTACCTACAACTTATCTACCGAAAAACAAAAGCTTGCCAACCCCTTAACGACAAAAACAATTGACAAAAATACAGAGGGCACAACACAACATCAAGACATTGGGTTCGAATAATAATATTTTTATAGAATATGGAAATCGAGGTGGATTAAGGGTCTGGTGGATGAGTTAAATATATTTACTTAGTTTTTTCGCTGGACAAAAGTGTGGAGCTTTGATTTAGGTATAGAAAAAACATATAAATGACATTGAATATATTGGTGTCTTCACTCTTTGTTTAGTTTGCCCACACTTTTGGCCTTATCTTGACCTCAAACGATGAGACACATTAGAATGTCTCCGAAACCCATCGAGACTTACCTGTGATGGAACACAGCAGCCTTAAAGTAGGCGCCGACCCGGAGTACTGGTTGATCATCCCCTGAGAATGAGCTCTTGGAGCAGGCATGCTCAACGTTATGGCCTTGTGGAACTTTCTTCTTCTTGGTTCGACGGTTACTACTGGAGACACAGCTACACCGTGGCCTAGCAGTTTTGCCGTTAGCTCTGGGTCTATGGGTTGCGCCTGGGAAAGATTTTCAAGGTGTAGGGTACAGGTTCACAAGATGCGGTTACTCGAGATACAAGAGATCTTAATAGTACTACTATATAGTTTTCGTATTTGTAGTGAAATATAGAACCAATTTTAACAGAAACCCCCACTATCCTTATAAAGAATTGATTACTAATGAATGATCAATTGTTAGTTCTTGAAAATGAAGTGAAAGAAATATGAAAACTAAAAAGAACAAAGCGTTCATTCAGTGGAATACTTTGGTGGTGCTAAATGTCTTTGAAGCAGTAAAAATGAACATAATTTTCAAGCAGGATTGCCAAAAATATAAATCGGTAGAATTTTATAATTTAATATAGACCACAAAAAAGGGGTGGATTACTTTTCGGCTAGTTTCTTTGTGATTATTTCAAAATCTTGATGTTCATAGTGTTATGACAACACTATTTAAAATGTTTGCTCTGCAAACATCAGTTTTGCTTGCTCAAATAAAAGGCCCAAAAATCGTTACTGGTGAAATTGTCAGAAGCAATCAAACTATTCGTTTAAATTAAATTTGCTGAAATCCAGATATTGTTAACATTCGGATTCTCCTTTATGAATGTGGTATTGCAGTTATTGGTGAACGAAATAACTATAGTCGTTTGTATGTTGTATTGATCAAATTTTGTTTCTAAATCGAGTATTCCATGACTTTATCGGCAAGTGAGGCAATGGCGTGATCAAGGTGCGGCCACGATACAGTAACTGTTCGTGCTATTCATAGCTGCACGCTGGTGGGAATGTTGCGAGCCAAGCCAAAGGTGACATGACGTTTGAAAATTAGCATACATGATGGCATTTCTCGGTAGTGGTATTTCAAGATACATGAACAAATATGTGTCTCGTTTTGTAGAATGAATGCATGACTGTGATATAGATATATATATTTGCAAGGGTAATATCATTGAATGGAATTCATACATTCCGTCCTATGTATTTCTTAATGATTTAATTTTTATGTTACTATTTGTAGAATTTTTCAGTATCTACTGGATAAAAAACAATTTTGAGCATTTATAGAAAAAGTATACTTATACTCACAGTGATAAGGTTCTCTCAAGTAAATTGCATGGATAATTATTGTGGTTAACTATTGATGCATTCCGAAACATCACGAAAACAACTAAAGTGACATTTTTTATTAAATACAACAGTGATTTGGCAACAGATAGTAGTCATAAAAATCATATTTCAAACTTCGATTATAAAAACTATTTCTATTATCTAGTAAACATAAATTTGCAGAATAGTCCTTTAATTTTAGGAAAATTGTTTTAAATTTTGGGTATACAGACATTAACAGATAATTCAGGAATCCATTATATTGAAAATTTTAATGACATTGTAAATAATAATACCGACAACCATTAGACATAGAACGCTTGTTTTCGAAATCTAGTGCAACATTCACTTCATGCTGAACGTCTGCAGATATGATTGCAGGTTTATTATTGATGAAAATATCCGTAGATATAGACACACAAACTACCACTGATAGATGATAAATAATATAAGTAAGCTTGTAAATAATTATTTATAAACTAATGCAACTGTGAACAACATGGAAAGTTATTATTTGTATCGATCGTGAACACACCTTAGCTACGCCAATGGCTTGCCTAACATTCTAGTCCTAAAACCGGTTTTTTAGACCTATTAGTAACATTTTGTTTGTTTTTCTTTTATTCTGAGTAGATATATCATAGCAGACTTAGATAATGTAGCTGAGCGAAGCATACTTACCTTCAAAATATCATAGCAAAGAAAGGAGTGGGAATAGGAGAAGGGCATGACACAAAGCAAGGTTCGACAGCGAACAAAACACAAAAATATAGCAGCGTGCAAATAATAATGAAATGAGGGATGATGTGAGAGAGTTGAGCTGAGAGCCCAATAAAATGTCGACCAATTTTGTTTCGATCATTGCACCGTTAACGTTCATTCTCTGCGAACCATGCTTTGTTTGTTGAAATGTCCGGCTCCCGCAAGATTTTTGGCCACAACACACTGACGACTGATGATTATTGTGCCCAAAAATGTTGCAGCCAACGTGTGTTTCGAGTGATTTGAATGAAAGTTAGTAATATTAGTTTCAACTCAATTTTATTGGGCACTCATACTGTATACATTCGAGATTGGTGCGAGAAAACCAGTGATGAACGTACAGTCAGTTAAGGTATACATGAAAATGGCTTAAATTATTTGATGAAGGTGAACAGTCAAAGTTATCGCAATTTTATAGAAGCACAAGCACTAAATTGTCTTTGCCGTAAGCATGCCACTATCCTCTACCACTAAGTAAAAAAAATCGGAAAGGATATGTTCCGTATAGCACCATAACCACTCAGGATCCAAAATAGAACACATACTACTATGTCTTACAAACAGCTGAATTGGAACCATCCAGTAGTAATTTTGAAAATTAAGAAACTACTAGTTAACGAAATAAATTTCTTGAGGTAAGACTTCAGCAAGCTTGTCAATCAATAGCAATCATGTGTGGTGTCAATTTAGAACCATTTTGTTGACTTTAATATGATATACTATTTTTTCATTCTACCAATATAAAACTGCGACATCTTTTCAAAATAATGTAAATTAGTGAACAACACTTAATATTAAATAGGTACACTAAAAATTTGGATTTGCAAAAGCTGTTACTTTTATTGTCTAATATTCTTTACCAAATGTACGAAAATACTATTAGCTATTTTAAAAATATAAATTTTATGTTACATATAATGCAAAACTGCAATAAATATAATGATATAATAATTCATTTACAAATGGAGTTTTTTTTACTTGCTTTGCAATCATCTACGAATATATTTGTACTGTAGAACTCAGAGGGTAACTATATAGTTAAGTAATGAACTGGGATGCTTTTATTTGAATATTTTTTATTGGAAATGCATAAATTGCCTCATAGGCAATTGTCACAAATGATTAAAGTATTAATAAATTGTTTAGATAGAAATGTCAAGCAACTTTTGCGGTCTTCATCATTTATGTTAGTATGGGAATCCAGCGGTTCCAAAATTTTAATTTCCTGGAACAGTGTCATATAAATAAGCATTTTACATCATTATTAAAAACATGATGGTAACTTTCATAAAGTTATCGATATATTGACCTTTAAAGTGCTCATTTTTATAAGAGAAACGTGTTTCAATCTTATCCAAATAAAAGCATATGGTAAGATCGATGGTCAAAGAAATTAGGCCTTATTCAGCTTTCAGGGGGTTTCAAAACAACCCTTTTAAATATGACTAGAATCAATAGGACTAGTTCAAAAAATACCGTTGTACTTTATATGTTAATACCAATATAAAATCTAATATATATCCAAAATTGATTTTTAAAAAATTAACAAGTTGTATATACAGTAAACACTTTGGCATTACAATGAACCTGTTTCACTTATGTATTAGGGGTGGGAATAGAAGTAATATGCCCCAAATTTTTTAGATATTATTTTTATAAATTGATTTTTGAAGTGTATAACCAAATGGAGAGAATATTATAATACGGCTACATACACCCTGCATAATTCATTTTTTTGTTGTTAACAACATTCAATATTTTTATAATATATCATTTTAATTCATTAAACTGTAGCAAAATATTTTTTTATAGCAATTGGAAGGCAAAGAGTCACCACTTTTCAAAAATTGATACAGACATCGAAAACTGCAAGCATTATCAAAAAAATCTGAGTTCAAACCTTTTCTATTCCCTCCCCATTGTTTGCTTTACCAAATCAGCGACCACCGTTTCTTTTTTGGTATGTGGTTGACGGTGATCTTACGTAATTTTTCCAACGGTACGCCTTTTCGTGGTTTGAACAGATTTACCTGCAGTCCCACTTTAATCTTCTTGGTGAGGGCTCCTTCGGGGAAGACGGCTTGTACTTGAGGCACCACTGTGCTGGACACCATGCCGCCTTCGGGTCCGATAGCATGGACTTCCTGGCGGATTCTTGAGACTACGGCGAAGTACTGGGGGAAGTCCTGGGTGACGATGCGGGTGATACGGCCTGAGGACATGTCCTCCAGCTGATTCAGATCTGGAATGAGAATGGATAAGTTATAACCTTCATTATAAGATCATAATCTAATATAGGAAGATAGTTTATGGATTCGTATGTAATATCTTTATAAAACACAACTATTATTCTAGCAAACGTTCATGGATAGAAGAAGATGATTTAGACTAGAATGAATAGAAGAAAAGATCCAAAGGGGGAAAGAGACTGCTGGATAGAGGCAAGTAGGATCATCAAAGGAATTGATGACTAAGATCGTGGTTACATTATGACACTAGTTTCAGAATATTTTAGGACTCTACTATGACAACAGACGTAATGGAAATCGAAGAGAATATGAATATATAGGTATTTGATTAGATGATACAGCTGGATTTTATTTTATCATCTCATCATGCAGTAGACCAAGTACTTACCTTCGGCTTCAAAACTATCGTGAAGAACTTCATTGAGAACTTCCTCAGTTGCATCTACTGTATGTTCTTTCCAAGAGTCACCGTTATCTGATCGGAGAATCACAATTTCGCGTTCTTTACCTCGAAGAGCAGCAAAATGTGGCACTTCGATAATCACTGGCCTGTAAACAGTATTAAACAAGTTAATATCGCATAAAGTTGAGAGCTCTGTTATAAAATTCGCTTAGATAAACTAAATAAGAATTTTTGAACTTGTATACACATACTTGGATTGCATTGTACAAGCTTTTCAATGTTTTTCGTTGGTCATGATATACAAAAACTGATAAGACAACTATACTTAAGAATTTATAATTTAATGCATCTTCTAAAAAATTAGATACAATAATTTTTCAAAATGTCAAACATTGAAGGCAGTAAAGTTAAGGTACCGTGTTATTATATGCACAGGGTGACTCAGTCAGTCATCAATTTTAAGAGAAGATAGGAAGACTGCACAAGAGAAACGCGGTTCGACATCTCAATTCTCCCAATTCCCCAGCAGTTTCCATCTTAAAGTTGTGTCGTTTATAATTATTAATTAAATTCGGATCAGCTACAAATGGATTTGTGGCTGATTCGAGATTGTTTTTATCCATGTGTTATTCGGTACTGATCATGACGAGAAAGTCTGGAAGGAAACGGGAGTAAGAAATCTGATCTCACTTAAAGTGAGAAAATATAAAAAACATGAAATTGGTAATTTTCATTCTTTGGGAATATCAACGTACAAACTCAACTTGATTCCGCTTTCAAAAACATAACAAAGAGGTGACAAAAAATAGGTATGTTTTATCCACACTCTTTTACTGTATAAAATTTTGCAGGTTTTTAATCATGCATTACGAGAGCATGAGGAAAATTCTGGTATTTTTCGCAGATTAGTGAATGTTTCGTCAAAAAAGGCAACAAGTTTTAAAGACTCCTCAAAAAATATACAAAATGACATTTAAGATTGCATATTAGAAGTTTGTTATTAGAAAAAATATATATGACTTTACTACTGAATTTAATAAGCATGCTATTGGCAACTCTGTTTCGCTTCAACAGTTGAACGCATCATCAGAAAATTTGTACCAGGAGCACCGTGTTGCTATTGTTATAGGTTGGTTTGCTTAACTTTTGAAAGTACTGTTAAAAATATTTTTTTCGATTTTCTGTTTTTATTTAATTAATGCAATTATGACTGAATCACTCTGTGTATTGAATTTATTTTTTTTTTTTTTGTAAAATAGTAAAATGTTATATAAATGTGTTGTTACCCTAAAAATTTGGCTCCCACTGGCCCCAGCTCCAACACCCTGCTGGCCAGTGCTTCTCCTTCCATGAGGGGAGGCGGATGAGGCGTTCTTTGTGGCCTCACATATCTGCAAGTGATCCTAGTGGGACTAGGAGCACATCTGGGTGGTACTATGACCCTTACGCCTGAATGCCTGCACCCTCTCATCGCACCGCCTCTCGCGTCCACCAGGAAGGAAACCAAGAAACTGAAAACAGAAAAAAATTTATGAATGATTCCCTTTCACAAATGTTTAGATAGCAGTTCATTCAAGCAAAAATTATTAAAAGTTTGCAATCCTACAGCCTATTTTGGGTTAAATTTTGGCAACTGTTTTAAATATGTCGAAATAAAAAACTTCTAAAATGTTTAGGTACTAAAGAGTCAATGTTATTATAGTCCTGCAATTTTTTCCAAAACTGAAAAGGACATGTATTTATCTATATTACAGTTGAAGCAAATTTTAAAAATACTGTAATAATTATTGTAAATTAATTTTGTATTTTATTTTTTCCCTTAAAGTATACAGAGTGTTTTTTAAGTAGACGTTAAAAATCCCGGGGGGTATTCTGTGGCAAAAATAAGGGTTTTTTTGTTATATACATGCGTGTCAGAAATTAAAAACATAAATTGTTTTTAATTTTTAATTTCTAAACCGTTTGACATAATTTAACTAAATTCGGTGTGCCTATTTATTTAGTATGACAGTAGGTAGAAGTCGAAAATGGTCAATTTTATTGAAGCAAATGTAGAGTACTTTTTGAAAGAGGAATGATCAAAGTATTTAAAAATTCAATTTTCACATCTATAAAATGACACCTGTCAAAATTTTGGCCGAACGAGTATCGTGGCAAGTCCGTTCCTGACTTCCCTGACAGTGTAAAATATCAAGTATGGTTTTATGGCCTACATAAAATATTAAAATTTCATTAAATTATACAGGTCGGTTCAAAAGTTAGAGGCGAAAAGGTAAATCGCTGGATACCCCTTAGGGGCTTTGTATCTCCGTTAAGGGGCACTTTAGGACAAAAAATTATGACAAACTAGTATTATTTTGACCTCCCCTATACACTCACAAAAGTATCCCATATACTTATCGGACACCCTGTATAACAAAAAAACCTTATTTTTGGCCATAGACACCTATTTTTGACCTATGTTTAAGAAACACCCGGTATAATTTGCCAGCCTCATTATTTACATATATTTTTCTAAGTAGTGCATTGCCAAGCAACAGTCATGTGAATAATTTTTTTAAGGATAACAGAAAAGTAACCAGAAGCATTTAGTGTGAATGGAGTGTTAGAACAAATATTTCGTTTGAAGAAACCATTTTAATTTTTTAATTATTCATTAATACGTGCTAGAACTTTTTATAATAAGAAAACAAGTTGATTATGATAAGGATCGGAAAATGCTTATAGATACCGGGTATCAAAAATAAAATTAAAAAATATATATATTTGTTTAATTAATGACCTTAATTGTAAAGATAATTTCAAAATTGGCACAAATATTTTTTACATTATTCTTCTTTTTTGGAAGAAAAAATGATGAAAGGTCTATAATTGTGAGGTTCGACCTCTTCTTCCTCTCCAAATATTTTTCAACGTACGTCTATGCTCTTGAAGCTATGTTCATTTTTTATGTCTCTTGGCATTTTTTTTATTTAGCAGAACTATCCACCCTCCCTCAATTATAGTGTTCTAAATAATATATTTTTTAAGATTCTTTCCAAAAAAGCAGCATAAAAAAATATTTGCGTACATTTTAAAATTCTTTACAGTTAAGTTCATTACTTAAAAAATTTATATTTTTCTAAATTTTTGATACTCTTCATCTCGGAAATAAAGCATTTTCCAATCCATATTTATATGAAGTTATTTTATATAATATATATGATATATATTATATGATCTTATTTTAAAAAGTTCTAGAACCTCATAAAGTTTGGCCTTTGTAATTCAAGACACCCTGTATAAATTGGTAACTCTGAAATTTTATATTTAAGTGTTTGCCATGACATAGACTTAGAAAACAATCTATATATTTTATGTTTTTTTTTTCTCTCTAAAATTTTCACAGTTCCAGTTGTATAGATACGAATAAATTTTGTAGTGATAATTTACTAGACAATTATCACTCATGTTACGAAATATTTGCATGTATCTTCCACCCACGTGTCTATCATGACAGAATCTGTACGCAGCGTCATAGTTTCCGCGAATTCTCAATTCGCAGCATGAATAAATCGCGATTAAGTAAAAATAGTCAACAGGAAATACTTATTAACGTGACATCTAAGCAAATCTGAATAATACAGTACATATTATGTCACAGCTAAATAGGGATGCTTTTGCCACAACAAAAGCAATTTGAATGACTTACTTCTTCCAGTGAAGCTTCCTGAAGCATTAGGTAAACAAAAACAGGTATTAGTATACGTACACTCAGAAACAAACTGCGTTAAAGATAAGAAAACCGTGGTATGTGGAGAGAAGAGTAACTAGATTCGTCTATTATTGCGGATTTTTCAGTTTATACAATCTAAACATATACGAGGTTAGATATAAGTGGTCCACTATTTCCTGCTTGGCCTAAGCGGCTTGACTTGCAGTAAGCGACCTACATTACAGCAGGTACTTAATCACAGACCTCTCGCTTTGGACGATGCGCCATTAAATCTATAAATGATACTGCAGGAAACAAGTACTCCGCGGAATAATGCCCCGACCGGCATTGAATTACACCTACAGTATCTGCGTGAATAGCCAAGAACCCTTGTCGGCCACACCACCAGACATAGACCGGTTTCGAGCTTGTTAGCCATAGGTGAGGTGACTGACAATTGAACTGGCTGTTCCTTCATATGTATATTCACATATAAACCGAGTGCAGACTAATATTAGAAATTAAACTAATTTTGATAGGGTCATTTTTTGAAAAAAAAAAAACATTTACTACATATCTGCTATGTAGAAGATACAGAACGAAAAGTAACTATTTAAATTTCATTTTTTAATTCTGGCTCAATTAATAGCTGATAAAAAAACGTTTCAGTAAATGATAAATCTCTTCTCTTCACACCAACATATTTTTCTCCGTAAACTTTAGACGATCAGCATTACCACTCACCCTATGTTAATCGGATGTCTGCCGATATCCACATTGTCAGGCGTGTACTTCTTAATGTATTCCACATAGTTTTGAGTCACGTGCTCAGGACTGATACTGTCTTCGATGTGCTGAGGAGGCAACATGTTGCTATCAGCACTGGAAACCATTCTGTTGGAATCGATCCTTTCATCTCTGGTTACGTCAATGGGTAAGGAATCATCTCCCAAAGACTTCATCTCATCGGCTGTGAGGTACCTGTAGGTCTGGTCGCCCAGCACCGTATCTTCCCCTAGAAAAGAAAGTTGGTTTGAAGGATTTGTTGGCACTTGGTTGCGCACTGAGCCGACTGGTATGGATTTGCCACAGAATATTGTTCAGTTGTACAAATATCATGCCAATTTATGATAAAAATGAAAGACAAATACCATTAGCGTTTAAAAATGTAGTTAAGAATGATTTTGATATTGGTTTATAAGAAAATTGTCGTTTATATAGGTTGTAAATATCACAGGGCCAAATACGGAACCTTGAGTCATCCCAAATTGGACGACCTTAAAGGATATTATGGAGGTTATCCTAGGCAAACCAAGCACCAGTCGGCTCCACTCTGGGGGGTGTCTGAGTAAAGAATAAGCGTGTCAGCCAGCAAAATAAGGTCGAAAATGAGAAATGAAGAGAGACTGAGGATCAGTGTAAGCTGTGAATGTTTTGATGGGTTCGTAACTTACTATTGATTAGCGATGTACCATCGTAATATGGGAGGTACACGTGGCGCTCGTGAAGTGCAGTACCGAAAGCGTCCAAAATATCCTCCCCTGTTTTGATGATCAGTCGTTATTCAGTGGTTCAATGGTTAGTGTGGGAGACAATAAGCACAGTAAGCATAAAGCGGTTTCAGTTTGAGCTGTTTGGAGGATTGCTAGATAGGTGGTTCTAGTTATTTTGGTTTGATCTAATTTTTCTAGTTTCGCTAGTGTTCTAAGTCTAGTAGGCGACTAGCTATTCTCGTAGTTTAAAAAGAAGTTTAATAAGCATTCTATGATTTTTATGAAGAAAACATAGAACGCGATGTTTCAAAGCATATACAGTGATTGTCAGGACAACTAAGAATTTATTTTTCGCAGGTGTTCTAAATCTAGTAGGCGACTTGCTATTCTCGTCGTTTAAAGATGTTAAAGCATTCTATGATTTTCTAAATCTAGTCTTATGATAAATTAGATCTTTCGTTTAAAGATGTTTAACTATTCTATATTATGAAAAAATGTTGAACCCCATTATTAAAGCACACAATGGCTGGTAGTAAAATATAGTTGTTTTTTCTAAAAAAACTGTATCATAAATAAATCCTACGACTTTTTGATTTATTCTAATAAACACTTTTAACATCTTGTTTTATTTAATTTTTTTGAAAAGTTTGAATAAATTTAACAAAAGTAGAAAAGTGTTTTAAATTCAATTCTGTATTTTGGTTTAATTTCTAGATTCTCAAGTGTTCCAAAACCCAGTTGACAACTTGCTATTATCATTTTTTAAAGACGTTGAAAGATTGACTGTTAGGAAACAAACATGTTTTTAATTTCTATATTAGGTTTTCTAAATCAGACAGACGGCATGCTATTCTTGTTGTGTAAGATGCTTAAGGATTCTAGATCATCTTCGAGAACTCTAACATATGCAGGATTTTCCATCACCCACTATATTAATTATTTATGTCATTGATCTTTATAACAGTGTACAATCGTTTGCAATAATAATAACACTCTTTAAAATGAATTTTTCGATTTTTTTTTTAACTGGTGACATTTTTAACTCACCAATAGAGATTTAATAAAATTTGAGGGAGTGCCATTATTATTGCAGAAGCATGTACATATTAAATACTTATATTCTATTTTTGCGTCCCTAACTGGAATTAGATGTCATGCAATCTAACTCACTTTAATTCAACTTTTTTGCTACATCCAAAAACGTACGTCTGATTTTACTTTAGACAATTAGTATTTAAAATTAAACTGTATGGATTTTAAGTGTTACAGAGATAATAATTCCCGGAATAGAAAAAATAACAATAAATAGGAAAAAAACGAAGGAACACAAAACAATGGCGTTTAAAAGAGCATCGAATAATAATAAATTTTAATCTTTAAATAGGAAGTACAGTATTTATTTGATTGTACAGGATGTTAGTAAAATATGCTATTTAATTAACATACGAAACGGCTTTTTAAAAACAAAAAAATTGGCTAAGCATGTGTCGAATATTTCCATAGTTTATATCCAACTTAATAAAATTCCAGATATGACGAAACAGGCCAAAAATATAGAGGGTGTTCCATGGAAATAGGAAAGTTATAGCTGTTTGATGTTGTCAAAATGCAACAGCAAGATTAAGACCCTTCCTATAATATTCTTAAATTTACGGATATACCATAGTTTAACGTTGTCTAAGTTCTTATGAATGCCAAAAATTCAACTTGATATCTATTCCCAGGAAAATATTTTTCAACTCACCATGACATATGTCATTTTTTTTGATAAAACATCGAGTGTAGTAATATGAATTTACAACAAGAATATTATAAAAAAATGTATCTACTTTCCTTTAATAACACAAAAAATATATATATTTGGCACAAAGTGTCAAATGATAACAAGCTTGTGTATTTTCTATGAACAGAAAAGAAATTAAGTTTACAGGTCATGTTTTCTTATGTTATCCTTCGCATGGCTACTGTCAAACAACCCATAAATATAAAATGAGCTTTTCAAAATGGATGATTCTGATGGCAGTTTACGCTCTGATATAGAAGCAGCGGCAAACGGAGCGATCTCAAGTCTAGTTACGACAAAATCTAAGGCGCAGTATAAGTTGGAACACCAAAAGTTTGAAGATTGGTGCAAAACTGACAAGTTAAATGCGGTGTCTGAGAAAATGTTCTTTGGCTTATTTTGGGCTCACTACTCAATGATAGTTGACATTCCGGAAAGTAAAACAGATATCCGTCAGAAATTTACAGTTGTGGAAGAAACCGAGTTCTCTGCATTGGGTATCGCGAAAAGCGTTGCACAGTTCAGCCCATTGGAAAAATGCCAAACAAAATTGATAGTTTTTTGGGTTTGACAGATCCGGAAGCTTCTACGGGACAATGTCTGCGCAGGACTTCTGCGACTGCCTTGGTTAATGCAGGAACAAATAATAACTATATTGAAGAGACATGGTGGATGGCGAAGTTCAACGGTATCAGAAGGGTATTTGGCCGACAGTATGGAATTGAGAAATAAAACATCAACTTCTTGTTTGACTACAGTCATAGGCAGTGACAACAATTCAACAGAAAAATTTTGCAATTCGGGAAATAATTTCAGTGGAAAATTCGACAACTGTCAGTTTATTTTTGTAAATACGTTGGAGAGAGCTAAGGATTTATAACTACTTAATATAACTCGCAAGAGAGTTATGAACATGTTTATATTTACGGTAACTAACTGTATTTACTGTAACTGTTGCATCTATTTAAATAAGTCGTCTAAATTTAAAGCTGAATAAAAACGCGCACTGGTTCTGTAAATAAAGTACTTGTTATTGCGGTGCATTCCTTATTTATTTATTTTTTTAGTACTCCAGTGGAGGTTACAGGCGTCTACTGAATTATTAATACCCAATTGACTCCTGTAATAGATCGCTTTATCTCGCAAAAGAAATCACGGCTACTGTACGAGCACAGACTGCCTCGCAAGTTTATGAATACAAACGTGTATGTTTACTATTGTATGTCCACAATCAACATTATTTAATAATAATAAGTTGATACTACGTCGAAAAAATTACATACTTCACATTTTATAGATATTTAGATATTTGTATTCCATAGACACAAAACTGCTCTAAGTGACGTGATGCTATCGCTATTCTCTAATGACATAAATAGTCTGTTTAGTTTACCAATTAAAATTTAATTGCTTTTGGCATAGTATAGTTTATTTAGAAGAAGGGGGCATAAATATACAGAGTGCTTTTACAAAATTCATAGGGCTATTTCCTGTAATTTTTTTTCGAAAACGCTACGTTTTCATGATACAGAGTGTTGAAATTTAAAAAAATATGTTTTTATAATCTGCTAAGAATATAAATATTTTTTTCGACCCACTAAGCATGAAACATTACAGCATATCTGTGCAACGTTGCATACAACTGAATTTGAGTTGAATTACGATACATAATTAATAAAAGTTGTGAAATGCTTTTAACAATGTTTCATAATATAATATTATTTAAAAATGTTGAGGGTAAATTAATTCTACAACATTTCTGCAACGTTATAATTGTCCAGTTGATATATCATTACTTTTGCTCAAATTACAACAATGTCTATACTTTCATTATTGATATAAGGTTGACAGAGGCATGTTTTCACGATATTATCGTCTCGTATAGTTGTAACAATTTCGTAAACAGTTTTATAGTGAATTGTTACATTAGTAATGAAGTATAGTAATTGCCGCAACATCAACTATAAACGTACCCACTGAGCTCTAATGCAAATTCAATTAAAATATTTTATACAATTTTTTGTTATCATAAATATCTGAGAATTTCGTAAATGTAGGTATCATTGTTTTCGAGTATTATATAGAATGTTTTAGAATATAACTTATCGATTATCATCCAAAAAAAGATACAAAATACAATTATTAAGATAAAACTATATTTATTGATAATTTACTTAATGTGTTAATATTTGTGTTATTATTTTGACCATAACAAGAAGCATTATTATTATTTTGTATATGTTAGCTTAAATATCTCCAATCGGAACGCAGTATTTTTGAAATGCTTAAATCTAAAGGACCCCATACATATCGGATATTTTCCACCGATTTATCGGCGCGGATCGACCCGTACGGATAAAATTGACTTCGTCCAGTTTTATCAGCGCAGATGAAATCTATCAATGCTAGATTTTATC
This sequence comes from Monochamus alternatus, assembly GCA_037114965.1. Taxonomy (NCBI): domain Eukaryota; kingdom Metazoa; phylum Arthropoda; class Insecta; order Coleoptera; family Cerambycidae; genus Monochamus; species Monochamus alternatus. The sequence continues at coordinate 1,425,996 of CM073426.1, read as the reverse complement.
GGTACGGATTTATCCGTTTCTTTGAATCTATAGTTACTCTCAGAAATATTATGCATCAGCTAAACGAGGGGGTTAATTTATAAATATTCTTTAAAATTGTAAAATATATTTTTTTATAAAAATAACGAAACGATTCAGTTAATTATATGTATATTAATAGTCGACAGATGGCGCCACTTATATCTCACTGATACTGTGACTGAATTTTGGGAAGATATCTACAAGGTTTGGGCCTTGACAAGTGGCACTACGGGCAAGGGAATAATAGATACCTAATTTATATTTGGTCACAAAATCCCGAAGAAATAAGTATACAACCCTGTATATTTGAAACTTCAAAAAAATATTCAATGGGTACTCCATTGCTACCAACATTACAAATGCAGTGTCTAGAATGTTATAAAAGAACATTGCACTGCGACTTGTGTGAAATAATGTAACAACATTGCACATATGTTGATGTCAGGGACATTTAGTGATATTGATAACGTTTTGCTAAATAACGTAATTGCAATATTAATAGAAATTAAAATGCAATTTGTTAGTAATGTTTTCCCTTAGGAACCTTACACCTTACACTGCAATATTTCTAGCCTGCAGAATAAAGGTCCCTGGGACATTGCATATAGTTAATCATAAGTCTGAGAGCAACATTACAGCTAGTACGAAATGTTTCTATAACATTGGCGAAACTTAATTATGTTTAGTGGGAACTGAACGTCAATGTAAAACTGAAATATTTTATAAATTTATTGCAAGGACTTTTTGATAGCTAAATATTAAGCAACTTATACGGCAAATATAAAACTGTTTTATAAACATTTTTGCGACAATCTTGTAGAATATTTTAGCTAATACGTTTTATCTACAATCACTAAAGTAGGGTTTTTTGCTTGACAATGATAACGAAAAGTTGACGTTTATTGAGGAGCGTGACATGACTGTCACTTTACTGTTTGCTAAGCGATAAAATCTAGCAAACGGTCATCGTCAACAGCAACCAAGTAAACAGGGTCCTTTTTAAGTAGTAAATTTAAAAATTATGAAATTTTGTAAAATTTGCATAGTTTTGTTGAGATAATTTTAGTTGAAAAAATGACGGAAATTGTAAATAGTGACAGCGATATCCCGAATACACCTTCAAAGATTAGAAATGCTGCAGAAACTGTAACTTTAGGTTTGTTGTCAGAAAAATCAAAGAAGAAACGATATTGACTTATGCAAGTTCAAAAAGTTGACAGCATTTTTAAAGAAGGAGTTGGATATAAGCCTAAGAAATCAAAAACTTTTCGCAAGTGGAATTATACAAATTTTTGCACGAAGCCGATAATGAAATAATATACTTATCAAAAAAGGTAAATTCTGTACACATTAATTATTGTAAAATCTGCAACTTAATAGAAATATCTTCTAGTTCTAATTTGGATGGAATTTCGGGTTCCTGTAGACTTGACGAATTAGTAAAAATGAATGTTAAAGATGTTAAAGATAAAGAATCCATTTTGATAGTTACTAGAACTTTTACTGTCATAAATATTTAAGATATATAATTTTTGTCATTTGGTGGAAAGTATGTAGTTTTGAGACCTAGAAACGAAAACTTATCAGCACGATTATTTTTAAAATTTAATAAAGGCAAATGTTTTAATCAAATGGTAGGAATTATGTTATTGCCAAAATACCAAACGATATTGCTAATTATCTTAGGGCTGGTACTTTCAGTTTCATTTAACCATGATTAACGTACTTTAACAGTTGATCAAATTTAACAGAGGTCTTTTGAGGACTTTCGACATTAATTGTGATTAATCATGATTAAAATGTGGGCGTTGTGCTGTTAAAGTTAACGGACCTATAGATCCCCTATTAATTCTCAAATCAAGGTTTCGTAACCTCACATTTTGGTTTCTCTGTCATTCTACTTTTACTTTTAATTGAAATTGTGAAATGGATCTAGAAGAGTTAAATAAAATTTTCGATGATAATGATGAAGATATCATAGATTTTGTAATGAATGTAAGGACATATACAGTTCAAGAAAGAAAAGATTATTTTGTTGATTTGGATGATAAAGAGTTTTTCCGTAGGTTTAGTTTAAAAAAAGACTGAACAACTTGTTACGTGAATTAGAACCACATTACATAATGATAATACACAGTAAGTTTTTCAAACTCGCTCATAAATAGTAGAACCTGAAGAACCTCATATTTATTGCAGATATCATAAAGTTTTCATTAGAAGTCAACTTTTATTGACGTTGAGATTTTACAGCATCGGAAGTTTTTATATTACAATTGGGGATTTTATCAGTGTCCACAAGACTATAGCATAATAAAAAGATCTACAAATGCTATTCTATTGTTTTCTTTATTCATCTTCAAATAATGCAGAAAAGCTCGTCCTGTACCCTGTCACCACAGCTAACAAATTATACTTATTCAAAAAATTCTGGTTTATTTTGCGCTTGAACATCTAACACATATAAACTAAAAAGAAAACAAGGTTACATAACCTCAAATCAACAATTCAGAGAACTATTTCTCTCTTATTTCTGTGGTACATGGTACATTAGAACTATTTTTTAAATATTCGTTGCCGCCAACAAAGGTTAACCAACGATCTGCAACAAGTTGTTAAAATAGGAATAAAGTACAAAGCAATTCTTAATCATGATTAAATTACTTGATTAGTAGTGGGGGTGGAAGAGTTTTACAGTTGCAGAAGGATACGTAGAATAAACAAATTGAAACAAGAAAATTTTAAGTAGGCTAGGGACAAGTAATTGAATGTAGCAATCGCAGTGATGAAAATCTTACTATATCAGAATATAGCCCTAATATGCCTTCTGGGGAAAGAATTATTATTAAAAATTATAAAGAATGTTCTTTCAGCTTCCAAATTACGAACGCTAACAAATTAATTTCTTACCTCTGTTCTATTTGTTATAATTGATGTTATCGTTGTAATAAAGTTACGTGATTGTAGTAGATAAAGCAGCCACTCTCGAGCAATATTGTATCACATTTTGCTCTCAATACATAATTTTTAAATTTTTTATATATCTTTTTTCTCACACCCCTGGTACAAATTTTTTGAAATGTTTTTTGTTGCATATTTTTAAGCAGATCAAGTTCAGTAACTGACCAAAATTTCAAGATTTAATATCAGTACGGTATGATATTATTTAATAAAATTTTCTTGACCACCTCTTTCAGGAACGGCATCTCCCTTAAGAGATGTTTGAGAAAAAAACTGGTAAATATTTTTTGCATTACAATGATTCAAATTCTTAAAATCAAAGGTGCCATGAATTATTTTGAAATTTTATTGATACTACTTAAAATAACAAAAAAGATACTAGGTAAAAATATAAGTGGTGGATCTTTTTAACATAATTGTCGTTAAAGAAACATATTTGTATGGAAGATATTACTTAAAATCTCCTAATTTGGCACTGTATTTTAGAAACACCCTGTATATTTATGATTTTTAATATTAGCATTTTTAAACCACAACTCAATGACACATTCAATGAAGCTTGGCGAAAGCTTAATATACAGTAATGATATAATTTATAGTTGTTTTTTAAATTAATTTCACAGAAAAAAAATTATTTAAAAATAATGCTTTTAAAATTCTACTGAATTTTGAAGAAAAACTAACAAAATCTAATTCAAAAACATTCATTAACAACTAATATGGAATCATCATTCTTCCTTGCAAATTTAAATTTTTTGCATAGAAATTGTTACAAAAAAGAAGAACAAGGGCATACCATTTTTTCAATATACGGAGTGCCCGGAAAGGTCATGTCGAAAATAAAAGGACATACAGGGGATGTCAAAATACTTGTAGTACTTCATACAAAATTTTAATATTGAAGTTTGGGCAATTAAAGTAACCCATAATAATGCTCCAAGATTAAACTGATATTCAATATGCCTGCATTATACAGACGCAGACGAAATTATCCATATATTGAACATCAGTTTTTAACAATTTTATTGTTGTCATGGCAACCTCTTAAAAGCTATTTTTTTTTTCTAACTTTTTTGAAGGTGAATAACTCTATAATGAAACTCGATTGCAAGATCTTTTGTATGAAATATTATAACTGTTTTGGCCTCTCTTTAATGTACTTTCATTTGTGACATGGCCTTTCTGGATGCTCTGTATGTATTTTTTTTTTGATACGCAACAATGAGAGTTCATAATGTTTCAAATCAATAATCCCTTTCATTTTCTTATACAGTTTTCACTTACTTATAGTCTTATTAACAAAATACGTTTTCTTTCCCATATCCTCGCCTTATATCCTTTCGAAAAAAAAACCACACTCAATATTTCAACAATATGTATCAAAATCACCACCACTAATATTAAAAAAAATCGCGTTAACGCACCACCAAAATATATCGCTTGTTCTATCGCGCACGGAGTACCGTATACTTGTAAATCAGCGCGGCACAACGAAGGCAAAACCTTGTAACCAAACTCCTAATGTTAACAAATAAACTGTTTACTAATCCACTCTAAGGTAATGGGTTTAAATATGGAGATGATTCATGCAATTATTAAAGAATGAGAATAAGCTACATTCGCTATGCTAGCGTCCATGCGGACTGGTTACACCCACCTCGGTGATGTTTGTGAGAGAATTTACAATTCTGGGATATTTTCCGTTGTTTATCTGCTCCTTGTCAATATTTATGTTTGTTCTTTTGGCTAAACGAGTTTTTAGGAGATCGTCCAATGCAAATAGGTGGAATGAGTCAGTATCTTTCACTGGGATCAAGAGAGCCTGGCGTTACGATTTTTTGACAGTTGAATAGCGGAGCAAAGTTATCAAGGTGCTTGGTACCTTGACATTTATGCGTTCAATTGTTGCAAGTGACATAAAGCTAGATTCAGGTCCGTAGCTTCGTTTTTGGTGTATATAGGATAGTGTTGTATTACTTTATACAGGGTGTATCTAAATACACCAAAAAAATGTAATGGGCGATTCTCTGATAAAAATTAATAAAGGTGTCTGGTATAAAACAATTTGAAAAAAAAACCCATCCCTGAAGAGTCCAAATATTAAAAAAAAATGTTTCTATTTTTTATATTTCATGTATATCAAGCTAAAAAAAAATCAAACTTGATGAACATTATCTGTCAATAAAACTAAACTTTTTAAAATGTTTTCAACCCTGATGTAATTTTTGTATGGGGTTGAAATAATCAACCCCTATGACATTTTTCCTTAGGAATTTTTTTTTTGATAACATTTTTTCCTTTTAAAAAACATGTCTAAAAAGTCCTATTCATTAACTTTTTAATCTCTTCAAATTTTTTTGAAAAATCAAGATTTATGAGAAAAAAAAGTTATTGCAATGCATTCTTCGAAAATTAATATCTTTGAATTACTTTAACTTGAAATTTGGTACATGATCTAGGTTTATTATTAGTCTTCTTTGACTATGGGTTCAAGTAAATTGGAACATCACACAACTGTTCATTGAGGGTGAGTCACCCCTAAAATTATGTCAGACTTTTTTTTCTCGATCGAATATAAAAATAATGATAATATCCCACGCAAAATATAATTTTAAACAGTTTTTTACTCTTGTTAAATTTTAAAAAACTTTAAGGTTTTCAAGAAATGCATTAATTAGAACAAGATTTTAATAATGTTTATTAGAAGAAGTCAAAAAATCAATAGTAGGCTTTGCCTTTAAAATTTAGCAGTTAGTAATAAAATTATAAAATAAAAGATAAAAAAATTAAATTAAAGGAATTGTTCAAAATGTGCATTATTTTCTCTGAAACATAGATTTTCTCTTCGTTGAAAATTTACTATGTCTAAGAAATGATGTTCGTTTTTTATAACGTTACATTTAGCGATCGTGGTGGCCAATTCTGAGAACAATTATTTCATCGAGGCATTTTATCGAAGTAAATCAAAAGTACATTGACAAAACTGAAAATATTGACGTGCAAAAAATTGGGGCCGCATTTTACCCGTGATCCCCCCTGCCTGAGACGCCTCTGATCAAAATGTTTAAACAGTTTTTGTGTAGTTCCTTAGAATATTTTATGAGTGTCCTACATATCATAATTATGCGTTAACTCGTTTTGGAAATATTTTTTGAAAAGCATGGTCTCTTGAGGCCCCTTTCAGGGGACGCAGGAGCATTTTTCGACCCCTATTTATAGAAAATTCTTATTGTTAATCGTAGAATCTACTGCTAAAGTATTGCATACCAATTATGGGACACCTTGTATGTACTTATGTTAGGCTACCTTAAAACTCTTTGATTACCAACCTTCATTGAAGAGTCTTTAAGAACGTGTAAATTAAATACATATGAACCACTAAATACGTATTTTTTTGGAAGGTATCTGTTCGCTGATGCATCACTTCATATGTAACGCGAAAGTCAGAATTCCTGGACGACTATAATTTTATCTGTTGCATTATTAATGCAACGATAACGAAACTTATCACTTTCTATTTTAGCTGGATTCGTTCATGGTTACGTCATCGTCAGAGAGTTTGGTGCCGATCAAGGTGTTCGCAATGAGATCATTTTCGCCCATGTGTGGCGCATGCAGCAATTATAATAGTTTTTGTAGCTGTTCGCCAAATGACGGCCCACGTTGTTTGATTAGTGGTTTCTTTTAACCACTAAAACATAATAAACTGACACGAGAACAAGATGAAAAAGTTGCACGTGAACAAGTTTTTTTGGATACAAATTTAAGATTTAAAAAATGAGTAAAAGCTTTGTTTGTTTGCGTGGCGTTTTATCATACATTCATCATACATTCATATAGTGGAAGAGTTGAATCACAAAAGTATTAAAATGGGAGAACGTAACAGTAAACAATTGTTGTCATTAAGCAAGCTGGTGTCTAAAATGTATTTTTTTTTTTTCAAGATAAACAATTTCCATTATACAGTGTTTTCGAAGAGTAACGAATAAATACATTATTTTTGAAATTGAGAAGTTTTCAAAAAAAAAATCCCCTGGCACGCCGATTTTGTTTTTAAAAAAGGCACTTTTTGACATACGACCCACATTTGTGACGTCATCGTTGTTCGAGATATGACGTCATCGACAATTTTTTTAAATAGCAATCCCAAATTTTGACCATGGCATTTGAAAGAGCGTGTCATTCTACATACATACATTATGAAAAGTTATGGTGTTACATAACAAAAATTTCAAGAAAATAATGTTTAAAGATTTTTAAATGTAATTTTCACAATACTGAAAATGATAATGATTATGGTAAAAAATCGACTAAATTAAATATTCAAATTGTACACTGTTGGCTGTAGCCAAGACGATGAATAAATTCTTTTTGGACATTATCAATAACTTCAGGAGGTATACGATGTATCTCGTGACGAATTCTTGCTTTTAATTCTTCTAAATTAACCGGTCTAATAACGTATACTTTCTTTTTTAAGTATCCCCACAAGAAATAATCTAGGGGTGTCAAATCCGGCGATCTGGCTGGCCACTCAATCGGCCCCCTTCTCCCTATCCAACGATTCGGGAACAGCTCATCTAAATAAGCACGGACTGGTGTTGCATAATGTGGCACAGTATTGTGCAAATTAAATTTAAAAATCTTCAAACATTTTCTTCAAATTTTTGTTATGTAACACCATAATTTTTCATGTATGTATGTAGAATGACACGCTCTTTCAAATAGCATGGTCAAAATCGGGGGTTGCTATTTAAAAAAATTGTCGATGACGTCATATCTCGAACAACGATGACGCCACAAATATGGGTCGTATGTCAAAAAGTGCCTTTTTAAAAACAAAATCGACGTGCCAGGGGATTTTTTCGAAAACTTCACAATTTTAAAAATAATGAATTTATTCGTTACTTTTCGAAAGCACTGTATATTCTTATAGTCGAAATATTAACTAAAAATATGGTTGGGGCGTAGTAACATTTCAAATTATTTTTCGCTATAATTTTTTCAGATTTTCACGTATCATTTTGAAATTTTGTACCGAAAATCTGTGTTGAAAATCATACCTTATTATATGAGGATTTTCGTCTCTCCAATAACGCCAGTTGAAAATTGAAAATTACATTTATTGTAAATTGACATTCGTTAGTCCATAGAACATTATTTAATATAGCCTGATTATCTCCTATTACAAAAAGCAACACGAGGAGCAAACTCCCTTTCTTATTAAGCTTGTACTTTTTAATAGTGAAAAGGATGAAGTCCTTGTTCTCTTGAAATGCGCTTTACTTGAGTTTTAGAAACCGCCGAATTTCTTGCAATTTCTCGAATACTCAGGATTATTTTCAATTCCCCCCTAATTCTAGTAAAAACGGAGCGATCTGGAATTCGTCTATTTGGATAGATGCATCGATATTCTGCTACAGCTCGTCTTGAATTTCCATTGCAAAACCCGTAAATAAAGTGCATGTCAACGTATTCGTTGCTTTCAAACGTATATCTTGGCATTTTTGAAGTGGTATAAATTTTTTGTATCGCGTCAAATAGTTTATACTTATAACTAAGCGCATCTTTTTTGTATTATCACGGTTAAATTATACAAGACAGCACATTGTTTCATTGATAGTATTATGCTGTGCATTAAAACAGTCTATTATTTTATTTGAATACGGTGCGTTGTATAATAAAAGGTTGAGGGAACTATTTACTTCACAATTGAACAGATAATTAAAAAAAAAGAATATTTTAAGAAAAGTCAGTGGCGTACCATTTTATTCTTCAGAAAAATTCAGTAGTATTCCGCTACGCGCGCCACTGGTAAGACTAAAAATCACTTTCCATTGCAAAGTATGCGCCTTCCATATCTATCGACACCTCTAAAATTTCATTATAATATCTACAACGGTTTTGAAGAAATTTAAGTCTGTTTTTTTTTTCATTAAATTTTAACACTTTGTATAACCGCAACGAAGCTTTTTTGGGTTATAGTTTATATAGCAAACTAGTATTATTTGTCGATGTAGAATTCATGGTTAACGTATGGCGGTTTATTTTCGGAACACCCTGTATAGGTAAGTAGGGTTAAATCTTCATATTTTGTCGCGAAAAATATAGCATGGTCCGATTTTTAGTTACACCCTGTATTGTTAATCTTATCTTGATGCCTTGTGTGCACTTTTTATATGTAGGTATAGTTGCAAGGCCTCCCGGCCAACCAAACTAACTATTTTTTTTATTATAGTAATTTCAAAGCTTTGTAGGAAAGTTATGGATAACATAAGTTGATGACGTTTTTTATTTAAGACATATAAAAAAATGCTGCTTTGCCAGATTTTTCGTAAAAACCGCCAATATGATTTTACTGTTCGAGTTTGATCACACCGTGCTGTATCTTTTCCAGACAAGTTTGTAAATCTTGTATAACACCCACCAAATTGTCACGTTAGTCTGTTATTTAAAAAGAGTGACATAATATGCATAGCATTTCCTCGGAGCAAAATTTGATAACTTTACGTAGGTCCTAGTAGGAGTTCTGCAAATTATTCTAATTTGGTAATAAGCCTGTTAATATGGAGGACATTTAGGTCAAATGTTTTTAAATCTTCGTTTGGTTCTGATCTATTATTACCCCCGATGTCATAGTGATGCTATTTAATATGTAAATCAACGATTCAGTAGACCATAATTAGATATCTGTTTGAAAGGTGCACGTTTTGACATTGACATCGTTTAGTTACCGTCTGCAGCCACATTCAAGACAATAATATATTCTAGGAATATTTGTTTACATCATGGTTATTTCAACTTAGATTTTATAGTGGAAGAAAAAAGTGTTAGATGTTAAGTTTTATGTGACAATAACCGCAACTAATACTCTTCCGTTTTACAGAACAGTGTTGGGCTTACAAAATTGAAATTAACAAACTGCTGAATGTCAAATTGTTCAAAGAGCTTTCCTAGATGAAATATTACACGGTGGAGTGTTGGTCATTTATTGCCTAGGCCAATAACACTCCCGAATGTTACAACTGTAATCGAAAATTACAATTTGAAGTGGAAGGTAATGCTACCAGTTCTATGCAACTTTCCATTTCTTTTGTATTACTAGCCAGGGTTTTAGTAACTTTACAATGCAATTTGCATGTAAGATATACATTAATTTTTTCAATTTCACTTATTATTAACCCGTTGATGTCTCTCAATCTACCTTACAATATGACTGTGATATTACTATTGTCACGGATTTCCTAATCCGAATTTCTCTACTGCCAGAAAAACAATCCGTTAATTAATTACTTCTTTATTAACTATACTCAGTACACTACTGAACACTAATTAGAACTCAACTAAACACTTATTTAATTAATCGCTATCTAAATCACTTTGATATCTCCAACTAAACACTTCAACTCAACACTGTAATACAAGACTTATACAAGACTAACTAAGTCGGCCGTTTATTATTCTTTTATAGACCCAACGAATATTCCAGGTATTTTCTAGTATCTCTAGATCCATTTTCCCGTACGACTCGAATGCTTCTCGTCGATTCCCGATTTTTCCAGTCCCGTCTCGATCCGCGGCATTTTGTTTGTTTAACAGAATCATGTAGGGGCGATCGGGGCAATCTTAGCAATTCGCGGTACCAAAGTCGTTGATTTGGGTGTGAGTGGGGCAAATTCCGTGACACTATCGATAAAACTCATTACATTACTAACAAAAATAGTAGCTTTACATGCATACAAATGTTTTTGGACATTTTTCTTCACCTTGTATAATTCGTTCCCTAAACTGTCGTTTCCTTAGTAATGGAACTATATAAATGAAATATTTTATAAATCCTAATGATTTTTTATTTTTTTTTACAAAACTCTTTCATGGACTTGATGATTTGCCTCTGGAGCTGGTTTCAATTTGACGGTGCTTCTCCGCATTATGGAAATCTTAATCGATGGATTGGTAAAGGACCGCTTGCACCTGTTAAATGGCCATCCCGTTCCCCCGACCTCAACCAATTGAAATTGAATTTCTGAGATTTTATGAAAGATGTATATGATTATAATACTAACTGAACAGCAGGTAAGGAAACGAATTGTACAAGGTGGAAAGCACTTTAAGCTGAAATTACATATTTTCCAAAATATTCGTTACTCTGTCATTAAAAAGGAGGTGATACCCATATTGAACATTTAGTTTAATTTTTTTCTTTTTTACTGTCTGTTGTTAGTTATTAGTAGTAGTATATAAATTTGTAGTATATAAATTTACATAGAGAGTGTGCCGACTTAGGATAAAAATGTATGCCAAATATCAAATAAATATATCTAAAATTACCGGAGTCACCAATAAATAGCTATTTATGATATACGTGATAAAAGTAAGATTTTATTTTGTAAGTGAAGATGAGTTTTTTAACTTCACGAACAAAATAACATCAATTTAAAAATTATTTTTTCTATAAAACAATCGGAAGAACTTTAAACTCAATAAAAATAAGAAATCAAAAAATACCACACAGATCGCAATGTTTATGAACCAAAATTTTCGTAGCAACCAGTGCTGTTGTTAGTTATGGAAAAAACGCAAAAATATTGACAGCATTTTCTAGTAATATTATAAGTATAATGAATAATCTCGATAATGAGCGTAACGAATCCATCCCTGCTGAAATCGAAGAAGCTGCCAGTTGAGCAACATTGGAATTATTGCCGGCGAAATCAAAGGAACAGTACGAAATCGCTTATAGACGCTTTTCGGAATGGTGCATCATTAAAAAGATCCCTGGGAAATGTAACGAAAGTGTTTTACTGGCATATTTTGAGGAAAAAGCCAAGATATGGAAATCGTCAACGCTGTGGTCAAATTATTCCATTATCAAAACTATGTTAAAAATAAAGCAAAATCAAGATATAAGCAAACATTATAAACTTATTGCTTTTTTAAAACGGAAGGGTGAAGGATATCAAGCAAAAAAAAAAGTTTTGACGAAGACGCATATCGACAAATTTCTCACAGAAGCAGAAGACGAAAAGTATCTGATGATGAAAGTCGCAGCAATAGTGGGTGTCTTCGGGGCGTGTCGCCGGGAGGAATTGTGTCAGATGACCATCGACAATATTGAATATTTGGGCACTTCGGTTGTTGTGACCATACCAGATACTAAAACGAAAGTGCCTCGGACTTTCAGTGTTGTTGGTGAATTCTATTTAAACTTTTTTAGAAAGTATATGGCACTCCGGTCACCCAACGCTGACCATAGACGACTTTTTCTTAAATATATGAAGAATAAATGTGTGAAGAATCCAGTCGGAATTAATATGTTTGGTAAAATGCCTGCCGACATTGCAGAGCTCTTGAATCTACCAAATCCTCAACTCTACACCGGACCCTGTTTTCGTCGTTCATCGGCGACATTGTTAGCAGATTCTGGTGCAAATCTTACTACCATCAAGAGACATGGAGGATGGAAATCTTCGACGGTAGCTGAAGGCTACATTGAAAATTCACTGGAACAGAAGAAGGAAATTGCATGCCAAATACTTCCTACTGCTGCAACTACTAGCAAGACCACCAGTACTACCAGTAGTATTTATACAGAAAATGGATGTGTCACACATGTTGACAGTAAAACCAACTTAAGTATGATGACTCCGCAGGGAATTACAATTTCAAATTGTTCTAATATTACTATAAATGTTAATAGTAATAACTAGTTAAAATGTTGGTTTGTACTTATTTAAAATAAAAAGTTGTTCATGTGTTTGTTAAAACGTTTTATTAATTTTCAAAACAAAATTTAAATAAACTTTGATTTACTTTTAACACTAGTGTTAAAAGTAACTTACTTTTAACACGCGTGTCAAAAATGACAATTAAAAAGCCCACTTTTAACAGTTTTGTAGAAAAAATCATTTTTAAAATTTGTATTTTGAAACCATGTTTTTTGAAAGTGGAGCTCCAAAATGAAAAGCGACATAAGAAAAGTTTCATCAATTTTTTTTAGTCCAAAAATATGTGGTTGACGGCTTGACCTACTGATATGTAACATCCTGTACATTTATAATCTCTCGTATACATTCGTCACCTTCTGTAGTTCCCATCCTGTACTTGGTCATATGACTGTAGGATAGTATAAAATAAAGAATAAAATAAACATGCATTTAGATGTATATCCCACCTTAGTAAATTCTCTCACATTATCACATCTATAACTCATTGTGTACTAACAAAGTACTAATAATCTATAACACTTACCTCCTTCTTCCTCTGAATCTGACATGAATGTCTCGTGCATCAATTCTGGCGCTTGTACCCTGTACTTTTCCTCGATATTGGTGGTTGTTGTGGTGGTAATAGTGGTGGTGGTAGTCACAACCTTCAGAGTTTCAATCACAGTAATGTAGCCTAGCTTCTGGGCTATGTTCAGAGGCGTTTGACCATTCTAAAACAATAATGATAGTCGTTGTATGCCATCTTTTGGATATGAATTGATTAGTTACAAAATCATGATAAAACACTTCTTGAAAAATTCTAGAGAATCACATTTTATGAAGTCAAATGAGTTAAATATGGTTAAGTATGGTTTGAAACTTCTAAGGAGTTTTATACCTAAAAAATGTCGTTTTTAACTTTATGGATTTCGGTTTACACTCATAAACTTCCCTACTATTAGCAACTAAATGACGTTAAGTATTCTCCAAGTTTCAAAGAAATCTGCTTAGTGAATTTGTACATACAGTATGCGCCAAAAGTATGGAATAAATTCAATAAAAACGAAGCAATTATTTTTTGGGAAAAATCCTCGAACAGGTCGATTTTTAATTTAAAAAATACATATTTTAGCGTAAAATGCGATTTTCAAATGTCATTTGAAGAAGAAAATGTGGGAACTCGATAATTTAATGGACGTTACTGTTGAACCTATCGTTATCAATCTAGGAGACGAAGATAATTCATCAGAATATTCAGAGGATGAATTTTAATATACCTACTTTTTTATTTTCTTTATTGTACATTTATACAACACTACATTTGCTCACCATAATTTGAATTTTCAAAATACATATATTTTTTTGAGGAATAAAAGTCTATTCATTAAATTTAAATAAATATTTTGATAATAATATTGAATAATTTTATTTGAATTACTAAAAACCCTCTTAACCCGGCTATGATGCTTAAAGTAGCCTCTAGTTTTGAAATGCTGTTTTTATATTGTTTACTTATAAGAGAAATGGACCGAGAAATTGAAGCGGCATAGACAAAGACGGATTGTCGGGGATTAAATTTTAGCTACCTGCTACAATTTAGTACGGTTCGATCACACAAAGTTTTTTTTAAAAGTACACCTCATCTATACCGATAATACATAATATAAAAATTTTGAATATAAGCACCAGTACTACATTTATTTACGATTTGCATACATAATAAGCTTTTATTACTCTTTTTTATTTCTAAACAGACTATAGCTTCTAAATTGACCAAAATATGATAAATTGTGCTACTTAAAACATTGTACACTTTTTCTGTGGTAAAACGTGAGATTATTTAAACAAATAATGGAAAGGAACACATGAACTGCAACCAATTAAGCTAGTTAGTCAGCGTTAACATTATAAAATTAGGCCTTGACAAAAATGTGTTCGGCATTAAGGTCGACCAAGATTTAAGTGTGTGAGAGAAACGCCGACAATAGCTTAATTCGGACGAAGGTTGCTTTGAAGACAGCATTTACATAAACAGCATAGTATCTGTGGCTTCTATAAATACGATGTGTAAATGATGCGTACTTTCGTGCCTTTGAATGTTTGATTTTGCTTCAGGAGATAAAAAATGCTACGATAGATATAGGTGCGATATATCTGACTACTAGTATAGGATCCCACTATAAAACCACCTTCACCGAGCTGGTTAATAGAGGAAAAGTATTTTATATCCAATTAAATATGTCAATAAATATATTGCAAATGGGTTATCTAAAAAATTTCAGTCCGGAATATGATTAATTAACAATTAAAAATTATTATTTTTTAACATTTCACTGGTTTGGTTAATAGACAAATTCCATACCAATCGAAAGTATGAAGCCCATAGAATATGCAAACGTTAGGTTGACTATTTTTTTCATACTAGTAACTCGCACCGGTGTGGTAAATAAATTAAAGTTAAATTAAAATAAAGATTATTTCATTACCAACACGGTGGTATGGGTTGTCTGCGAAAAATCAGTCCAGAATTCCGGTTGTCGAGTTTTAAAAGGTGAAATATTCCCCAGCGAAGCATTCCATGCGATACAAGACTACACGGCATTGCCCCTAGGAACCCCTAACGCCCTTCAATGATAATAAAACAATATTTTCGACCCTACTAATGATATGTCGAGATCGAGAACCCGTAAAAAATAAAATTTGCTAATAATCCATTTGCCGTCCCGAATTACGCTTATTTTTTTTTAAGGAAACGATACATATAATCAAAAAATTTTATTAGATTTTTTGATAGGTAAGCTGGAGAAGAAGACACAAAAAAAATCAATAATTTTAGACAAATTTCGCGTTTTCAAGGGCCGCCTCCGGAGAGGCGGCAGGAACGTCATATTATCATTTCAAGTCACTACCAGGAAATAATAGTCTATACCGAAAATGAAGACAACTCGTTTATCCGTTTCTCCAAAAAATCTAATAAAGTCCGGGGGCGGTGGTATTTTGCCGCCCAACTCGTAAACCGTTGTTTGTACAAAAAATTATATAGAAGCATTTTTTCATATTTTCATAAAAAACATTCGAATATGTATTCGAAATGGAACAGAAAAGGTCGATTTCTCGAACTCGTGACTTCGAGACTCCACCCCTCAGTTATGAACACGTATACTATTTGGAGTAGAGGGTTATAGGTCCTTTATTCGGAAAACCTCCGATCCCGTCCCACAGCCGCCGTTTACCTAGCCTCATGTTCGTCGTTAGGAGTAAAAAAAATGTTCCGCACATCTCACGGCCACAAATCGAATCCAATCGCCCTCAAATTTTATGTACGTATACTTCGCGATAAGGCGGGGGCGTATCCGGTAATGTACCGAAAATTTTTTTTAGAAAACTAAATGCCGCCCCCGGAGCCGCCCCCGGAGCCGCCCCCAATCGATTGCATCGAAATTTTAAAGACACGTACTCTTTGAGACGCGGAATCGAAAAAATTAGTCCGTCTTCGCGTTAGGGGCTCCTAGGGGCAGATTAATAATAATACCGCTGCCCCCGAACTTTATTGGATTTTTTTGAGAAATGAATAAACAGATCGTCTTCATTTTCGGTATGAACGAACTACACACAGCTGCAATGCTGTGTACTCTTCTATCGCATGGAATGGTTCGCTGGGGAATATTTCACTTTTTAAAACTCGACAACCGGAATTCAGGACTGATTGTTCGCAGACAATCCTATACCACCGTGTTGGTAATGAAATAATCTTTATTTTAATTTAACTTTAATTTATTAACCACACCGGTGCAAGTTACTAGTATCGATTTACATGTTTATACCTGCCTACCCAAGAGTTGTGACGGAAAAGAAATAGTCAAACTAACGTTTGCATATTCTATGGGCTTCATACTTTCGGTTGATATGGAATTTGTCTATTAACCAAACCAGTAAAATGTTAAAAAAAAATTAATTGTTAATTAATCATATTCTGGACTGAATTTTTTTAGACAACCCATTTGCAATATATTTATTGACATATTTAATTGGATATAAAATACTTTTCATCCATTAACCAGCTCGGTGAAGGTCGTTTTATAGTGGGATCTTAGACTATACTAGGTTACTGTTATACCAAACAGATTTACTATTTTTGTAATGATAGGTACAGCAAAACATATTCAAAAGACACAGGAAGTTCTCAGATTACATAATCATGAAAATAATTGCATACTTATGTTGTATAATAATGAAATTTATTGTTATGCGTGTAACTATCTAACACATTGTTTTAAGAATGTTTTGAAATTGTAATAAAGGTTTGTATGACTTATACTGTTCGAAATATTTAAACAAAACGTTAATAATGAAGGATTTCAATTTTGAATACATATGATTAAAGTCATTTTAAAGACGTATAAGCAAATATTTTACAGCATTTTGTTAGAGTTTTATTTAAGTTTAGCACGTACTTGAAAGTTATTTAACAGTTTCTAATCAAGTTATACTGAACTCTACAAGGCGTTTTTGAAGCAGTAATTTTAAAAAATCTAAGCGATTATACTGTACAAGAACTAGTTTTAGAATAGTTTCTAGTCATGTTTATGAATTCTTATACAACTGTACCAAAACTTAAGATATGGATGGAATTTTGAATTTAGAAATACTATACAGGGTGGTCACTTCTACGACGTCCAGTACAGTGATCTCGGAAATGGTATTATATACAGGGTGGCTTAAATTAAGAAAAGTTGAGCACTTTTCATGGCTTTCAATTGCCTGAAAATATTGATGAGATACTTTGTGTAATACCGGCTGAAAAGTGAAAAGTGCATTTTCTTTTTCCTTTTATAATTTTTTTAATTTTTAAGGTAAATGTTATAAAAATTTGGGAATCTAGTAGGCGTAGAATTTTGTTTCCACTTTCTTTGGCGAAAAATATAAGAGTAAAAATAAAATATGAAAGCAAAAATAACTGCACTTTTCAGTTTTTAGCCGGTATCTATTTCAGGCACTACACAAAATATTACTTTTCAGAAAATTGAAAGGCATAAAAATGTGCAGCTTTTTTCTAATTTAAACCACCCTGTATATATTACCGTTTCCGAGATCCCTGTACTAGGCGTCTTAAAAGTGACCACACTGTATAGCAATTTTTTAGTAATTACTAAAACTTTAGGATTTAAAGATATTTAGACGTTGTAATCTTTATTGAAAATTGTGAAAAATACATTTAGATGCATAAAAAAACTTGTATAACATTTTTTGCCCGTGTTTGGTGAAAATATATTCATTATGCAGGGAAACACAAAAGCATATTTTCTTTGTCTAATTTCAAAACATCCTATGGTGACATTCAGCTTTTTGATGTGGCTCAGAATCAGCCACAAGATTGGTTTATTTCCAGCAAATTATTTAGTTATTTATTTATTTTTAAACACCTGGATATCTTATCTGGTTCCAAAGTGATGAATTATTGAATAAAACGTTACGTTTTTTAATATGTGTTTCAGTATTAAATTGAATTACGAATTCATTCTAGATGGCCGTAAAACAAGTTTGTTTTGTTGCATTTTTGAAGCGAAAATCAAAAGGGTACAAACCTAGAAAAATCTAAGATATTAACAAAGAAAGAAATATACAGATTTTTCTGCTCATGACGGTAGCTTATTACAAATATGTGAGAAATCACAAATCTCCTTGTAGAACATGTGAAAGATGTAATGATACCCGATATCAAAATAAAAGTATCTAGAGAGTTCTTTGTAACATCTGAAAATCTTGATGGCTTGAATTTAGTACAACTGGTAAAAATACATGACATTAAAAACTGAAAACTGTGATCATCTTCGCTTTTTTCTTCGATATAAAGTTGGTAAATATACCAAAGAACAATCTATTGGTATAATTACTATTGGCTATGTACTAAAATTGATTGCACGATTTCTTAAACTGCCTAATCCAAATGCGTATACTGGGCACTGTCTAATATTCCCTCAACATCCAAAGTTATTTCATCAACATCTAAAAATTATGTTCCTCAAAATAGTTCCATCTATTCAAGCAGAGCGTTAGGCCTGCGTCTGGTATTAATTTGTCCAATTGTAAAAATTTTACTATCAAAGTGTATGTATGAGTTTTCATATGATCTTACATAATTTGTTTATTTAATAAATGTCTAATTTGAGTCTAATTTAATTTACAATGTCATTACTGAGTGCTTCAATAAATTTCAAAAAACACATGTGGAATAATATAAGTCATTATGACATTTGAAACAGTATCAAATCATGGTCATTGTCTAACAGTTGTAGATAAACTAAAATATTCTTGATCAAAATAATGCAACCACATATACAACTTAGCTCTGTAAAATCTGAACTCACCGTTGTCACAGCGTTGGGATCAGCGTCGTGTTCCAAAAGGATGTTGACGATATTTGCGTGCCCCTGTTGGGCAGCTTGATGCAGGGGGGTGTAGTCAAGTGAAGTGGTGGATTTCACGTCTGCACCGTGCTGCAAAAGGAACCTGACCATGTTGATCTGGCCATAATGACTGGCTATGTGAAGGGGTGTGTAACCACCTTTAGTGGCTGCGTTGATATCAGCGCCGTTCTTGCCTTGGACTAGAACTTCTGCTACTGGCACTCGGTCTTCTTGGGCGCATAAGTGGATCGGCCTCAAACCGTTCTAAAAGCAAGAATAAATTGGTTTTAATAGTTCATTAACATCTTGCATCATTTTCAAATAGATTATTACCTTTGCCTCGTGATTGGGGTCAGCCTTGTACTCCAGAAGCAACGCAGACATATCCGCATGTCCCTCTTGAGCACTCAGGTGCAATGGCGTAAACCCAGCTTTACTCTCAGCATTTGGTTGCGCTCCATATTCTAACAGAGTATTGGCAATATCCATCTGGTTCTTTCTGGCTGCTATGTGAAGGGGAGTGTGTCCATTTTTAGCTGTGGCGTGTGGAGACGCACCTTTATCAAGAAGTAACAAGGCGACGTTTTGGTGGTCATAGTGTGCCGCGACGTGTAAAGGTGTGACACCGTTTTTGCCCTGAGCATCCACGGGGGCTTCTTTCTGGAGGAGCAGCTTAGCTACTTTCAGGTGGCCATATTTTGAAGCTAGATGTAACGGGGTGAAACCCTTTTTCGTGGTGGCGTCTAAGGAAGCACCGTTTTCTAGAAGAACGGCAGCAACCTACAACGAAATAATTGTTAGAGAAGAACCTACCACTTAAATTCTAGTGTGTAACCTCATCTTGTCCTTCTTTGGCGGCTATGTGTAGAGCAGTGTACATGTCTTTTGTGGTGTTGTCTACTTTTGCGCCGTGTTGAAGCAGGAGCATCACTATGTCTACGTTGCCGAGGCGCGAGGCTATGTGAAGAGGAGTTTGCTGTTCTCTGGCCCTGGCATCTACTTGAGCACCGTTTCGTAGAAGTATCCTGATTATGTCAGTCTAAAAATTAAAAAAATTCACTGATATATCGTAGTTAAAGTATAAAATCAGGTCTAGTGGCCTCCTAACTGACCAGATTTTAACGGCATTAATATATTACACTATAAGAGCAGTAAATAGATTTTTACCTGATTTGCTCTAGCAGCCAAGTGTAAAGGAGTCTCTCCCCGGACTGTTGGTACGTCTGGATTGGCGTCGTGTTGTAGTAGGTATATAACAATGTTCATGCAACCCATGAAACTAGCTACATGTAGTGGTGTTAGACCGCTTTCAGTGGTAGCGCCAATACCTGTAATGTTATCGTGACAAATGAGATACCGTAATTTCAATTCGGCAAGTATTTATGATATTACAAAGAAGAACTACCCCCAATACAGATCCCTGAAGTACACTAAATCAAAACCACCGTAAATTCTCATTACTGCTGCTACTAATTAATTCAATGCATTTTTTTAACGTGTATGAAACTATTTTTATACACTCTGCTTCTAAGGAAGTTCAACTAGAGTGAGGTATAAACCAGAACTGTTCACAGTTTGAAAACATTAGGTTTAACAACACATGGAGTTAAATATAAAGTATATTTTGAACTCCGGCTTTGAAAAACAACCAAGTTTTAATTGGGGCTTGTAAC
The DNA here is from genome assembly GCA_037114965.1 of Monochamus alternatus. Classification (NCBI taxonomy): domain Eukaryota; kingdom Metazoa; phylum Arthropoda; class Insecta; order Coleoptera; family Cerambycidae; genus Monochamus; species Monochamus alternatus. Next base: position 1,405,230 of record CM073426.1, on the reverse strand, counting down.
AGTAAGCGTTATTGAATAAATAAATCGTTAATCTTCTGTTGGGATCATATAAATAATTTAAAATTTACAAATATAACTTTACTTGTTCGTATTATTGGACATGTTACTAGTGAAATTGAAGGATGAGGAATCTTTTCGATATTTTAAGATTGATGATAAAATAGAAGAAGTATTTATAAACAACAACAAAGTGAGTATTGAATTGATGAAATTGGTGGGATTTCTATAAATGTACTTTTAATTTTCACTTACTTGCTCCATGCTTAAGTAGCAGCTCCACCACTTTGATCCTGTTCTTCTTGCAAGCGATATGGAGGGGTGTAAAGCCATTTAGTGCTCTCGCATTGGCGTCTGCTTGTCTGTCTAGAAGCAGCTTGGCCACGCGCACGTGACCACAATGTGCTGCCACGTGCAGTGCCGTCAGGTAATCGACGGTAACTTCATCAACAGGTGCACGGTGATATAGAAGGATTCTTGCTGCGTCTACATGGTCGCCTTGCGCTGCCATGTGTAGAGGAGCTAATCCATTCTATAATATAAAAAAAAAATGTTTAAAAAGTATATTATTTCATTATCTAGAAAGAGCCATTTTTTACAATGTTTCAGCATTGATCTAACCAAAGGAAGAATAGACAAGACACTAAAGTTTGACGGAAAGGGAAGGATACTGCACAGAACAAATAAGAATTAGATAAAATGTAAAGGTAGCATCAAGAATAAGGAAAAAATTAAGAAGGCATACAGAGTGTCTGGAAAAGTAAGAAAAAATAATAATATTTGAGTGATAATTCAAAGGAATAAAAAAATTTCGAAAAATTTTGGTTAAGGGTAGTTAGAAAACTACCTTTATTTATAATCGATTTTGATAAAACTTATGATAGTTAAAGATCCTTATGGTATTACCTACAATTTTCATTCCATTATCTTCATCAGAAACAAAGTTATTTTAAAAAAATTCTAAATGATACACTTTGGACCCTTTGGAGGGTCATATCTTATCATAACCTTTTTTGGCCCTACTTTTACTGTTTTTTACTAACTTTTCCAAACACCTTGTATAGGAAGAAGAATCTGGACCATCAATGACAATATGAAATACTTTGAAGGACTGATGAACTTTGAAACTGATTGATACAGCATATTTGAATTTAGGACTTAGTTTTGGCTCTTTTCATAATAAAATTGTGACAAAATTTTGGACAAATTATGCTTACTTTCGTTTTTGAGCTGATAGGTGCGCCGCGCTCCAACAGCATGTCCACCACTTGCTCGTGTCCACTTCTGGCGGCGCAATGTAGAGGAGTCAGTCCGTCCCTAGTCTTGGATTCGATGGTGGCACCGTGCTCCAACAGCAGTGCCACCATGTTGGTTTTTCCCCATTTAGCAGCGACGTGGAGAGGAGTTATGTTGTGTTTGGCGGCATAATTCACGTCCGCACCCTTCTGGATCAGCAGATTGGCGATCTGCTGGTTGCCATAGTGTGAGGCTATGTGAAGAGGCGTAAAGCCAGATTTTGAGGTCACGTCTGGGTTGTGTTCATTCTGGAAAAGAAGATTGACCTCTTAGAATGATTTTCTTTCGGTAATTGAGCTTGCGTGTACCAAATTATTAATAAATTAATTCATGTTTATTATTTATGTATTAGAAATAGTAGACCTAGGTGGGATCCTTGTGGAATACCAAAACAAATTTCCCATACTATATTCAAATATATTAAAATCATATTCCTTGACCATATACTGTTTTAGCTTTTGTATTAATCTTTTTCTTATTTTGAACATGGTGTTGATATAAAATTCATAGCATTATTCCACCCTAATAATAAAGTTGAATACAAGATTGTAAATATTGATTCATTACTTAGATGTCCGTTAACATTCAATTATTCATAATAATCGATTTTGAACTATTTATAGCAAGCAAACTCTATTATTCCTCACATATTTTTCTAAGAAAATAAATAATGGCTAAAGTAGCACATACAATGCATAGTACCACACCTTTTTCTTAGAAGCTTATTTAATCTATGCTTCTATTAAAAATTAAATGAAACGAGACATTTAATAAATGTGAGGGCTCTGGATCTTTAATAATCAAGGTCGCTCAATAGGATATGAATCATGAAATATTGTAGACACTTGCAACCACTACACAGACTGTAAAGATACAAATTGGCTTACTTCAAGGAGTAGTTTAGCCGCCTTGACGTCATCCTTTTTAGCTGCTATATGCAAAGCTGGGAGTCTGATCTTCCCCCTTGTGTCGTTCTCTAAAAGGACTGTAACTACCTTGTCATGACCTTGCTGCATTGCTACCGCCAATGGTGTGAATCCATCCTAAAAATCAATACATTGTTAACTTTTTCACAACACAGTTAGCTTTTAGACCGTTTACCTCTGTGGAGAGGCTCTGGTTGGCCCCGTTGGCCAGCAGGTACTTGACCACGTTGTCGTGGTTCTCTTGAGCTGCCATATAGAGCGGCGTGAAGCCATTTTGGCTCTGCACGTTGACAGAGGCGCCATGTTGTACTAGAAGCTTGACTACTTCCTCTTGGCCAGCTAAAGAAGCGATGTGTAGCGCTGTGTTGCCCTTCTTCGTGGCAGCATCGACGACGGCGCCGCGTTTCAGCAGCTCCTCGACGATGTCCACGTGGCCATCTTTGGAAGCAAGGTGAAGGGCATTCAAGCCATTCTAAGGAAGAATAGATTGTTAGTAACGTCAAAGAAGATCGTTGAAGATGGAAAATGTCTTGCTTCTAGTGAAAGTTATAAAAAGTGACTGATTCGATGGAACGTGTGGATAATACTTGAAGGTGAAAATTGAGGTTAGAAATATTAAATTAGAAAACATTTAAAATATTAAAAAATCGCTAGGGAAAATGAAGAACAAGAAGAATTTGCGTTAGAAAAATATTGTAGTGAAAAGAACAGGCAAGTCATTTGAGTATAAAAAGAGGTAATGCTGAGTGCGAAAATGACAAGTGAGGTTAGAAATACTAGACAAATTATCAGCAAACATAAAAATTAATAAACAAAAATAATATGCTTTAAAAAGGTATTATTGAAGTGAAGATATTGGACAGATCCTTTTAATTTGAAAAAGGTAATATCGAAAATTATCGAAAACGAAAACTTAGGTTAGAAATACTGAACAAATCATCAGAAAACATGAGAAATAGGTAGGTAGAAAAAATGAGAAGCAAAATGAATCCTTATTAACAAGAGAATAATATGATCCTTATTAACAAAAGAGTGAAGATGAAATGTGAGGTTACAAAATAAATACTAAACAAATCATTAGAAAATATAAAAAAAATATTAGAAATAATGAAACAAAGAAATAATCTGCTTTAAAAAACTAGTGAAGGGAACAAAGAAATGATTTAAGTAAGAAAAAGAGATAATATAGCGGACGTAAAGTTAAGTTAGAAATATAAGAAATAGAAATAGGTAGAAAAAATGAGAAGCAAGAAGAATCCATATTAATAAGAAAATGATATAAGTATAGATAAGGATATTGCATACAGTGAAGATGAAAAGTGAGGTTACAAATACTAAACAAATCATTAGAAAATAAAAAAAATATTAGAAATAATGAAAGAAATAATGAAAGAAATAATCTGCTTTAAAAAAGTTGTGAAAGGAACAAAGAAATAGTTTAAGTACAAATAAACGATGTAAGTATGAAAAGAAATTAATACAGTAAAGATGACAATAGGTTAAAAATATAAAATAAATCATTAGAAAACATGAAGGGCGCAGATAAATAATTTAAGTATAAAAAAAGAGGTAATGCTTACAACAAATATGAAAAGTGAAGTTAGAAATCCTAAATACTAAACGTAAGAAATCGGTATAAAAAAATACAAGAAGAATCTGCAAAAAGTATCAGGAACAGGGAAGAATAAGGACATAATTTAAGGACAAAAAAACTAGTACTTACAGCGTTACTAGTATTGATGTCGATATTTGATTTTAAATGTTCTAGGACTTTATCCAGTTGGCCATTTCGGGCAGCTCGCAAAAAGGACGTATTTCCGTCAGACTGAAAAAAAGAAAGATTACTGTAGCTTAATATTACAAAAGATGGTAAAATATAATTAATAATATTAGTTGGTGAAACATAATCCACATGCAAAATACAATTATTATAATATTTTTACCCTCCACTCTTATAATCAGAAAAGAGAAATATAACGTTATAAACTGGTCTAGAAAGGTTTGTGTGGAAGAAGACTTGACATATTGTTATTTAATAATCCAACCAGTTTGGAATCAACACAACTTCCATACATTATAAACAAACTTATACTTCAAAAAGATGTACCTACGCCTCAAACTTGGCCTATATTTTCAATTTGAACGTTCTCACAATAGCTATGAAATCGATATCCACTTTTAATTAAGAAAGTTTGCAAGCAAAGGAGAAAATAATTCATTCTATAAGAATACATAATACCTTTTCTGTATATAAATCCGATTTATTCAAATTCAAAAGACGGTTACAAAAGACGGCAGCAATTATTTTTATGAAAATCCCAGCGCACAATGCTTTTCGAACGCTTCTATCTTTTTATTGTCGCTCAACAGCATTTGCAGACGCTGGCTTCTATTTTGCTCCAATGATTTTTCCTTAAATGTCAAAAGGTGAACTTGTAACAATCAATATGGCTTATAAATAGGTTCTCCGGGTCTACTATTTGTGGACCATTTTACTGTAAAGGAGCTCTACGATTGGTCACACATTATTGGGCATCTAAAAGTGAATTTCACTTATTTTGCACCCTTGGGAAATATAAAGTCCGGAAATTATATTATGTTGACAATGTTCAATATATCAAAGATAGATTAGATATACGCTGTGTCTTTGGATGAAGTACAGCATTTTAAAGTGTTTTATTCAGTCAGTTTCTGGTGCATATCGTGCTATAAAAAAGTGTAAAAGTAAATCTAAAGAAGAAAAAAGTGGAAACATGAGGAAAGCAAAAATAGAAGTCGTATGATTACGTAAAATACGCCATTCGTAGGGAAATTCATTGATTCTTCTTCAGATAAAAAACCCGTTGGTAAAGAAAGTTCAAGCTGCAATAGCTGAAGATGAGGATATGCCTAAATTATCTGTTTTTAAAAGAACAATGCATCACATGAATTTTCGATATTTCAAACGAAATTGTAAAAGTATGTTTATTGAAAAAGACGAAATTGTACTAAAGCGAAGAGAAAAACTAAAAGAATTTTGTATGTCTGGCAAAAATAATGTATTAAATGGACGAAACAATAGTAAATAAAGGTCAAGTCAACGACGCCCAAGAGGGTATCGTTTTATAAAAAACAGTTTTATAAGTGTTGTTTAAAATTTTATGTGCAATACTTATAACAACTTAAAGTCATCGGTTGATATATTTCATTGTTCTCTTGCAAGCTTGAAACAGGCAGCACTATGATGCTGTTTTTTTAATATGATGCTATTTTTAATGTTAACTACTATTATTATAATTTTCTGTATCTTAATTTAAGAATTTAAGTTTGTTTTGGTTTCTGTTTTTTGTATTTGTTTAGTATTTCTCTTTCTTATTTCTTGTATATTGTTTGTTTGTTATGTTTAATATATATGTTCTTTGTATATCTTTTTTTTGTATGTGTTTCCCATTTTGTAATTGGGCATTCGCCTGTTGAGTGGTGTAAAGTAAAGTAAAAAATGTTATTACGAATCTTTTTCATTTTTCTTTATAAAACTTCTAAACTGACTTGTACCGATATAAAATAAAGGCTTTAAATTTGCAAAAACTTTACTATTACTTTTATGATCGAAAACTTATATCATTGCATCTACTGAAAATAATAGGTTTTGTAATACAATAATTATATCGATTGCTTATGTATATTTTTGTTTATTTATGACATGTGATTATTGTTATTTCTTGATTAAACCCGGAATTTAAGCATTTCTTGAATTTTCAAACCATTTTATTAAATAAATTTATTTTTAGCAAAACAAAAAAAGATACCTTGCTTTAACATTTCGAAATTTTTTGAACACTCTGTACTGTACGTTTGACGAAATAACTGATTACTACTGATGCATTCGCAAGATAAGTAAAACTTTTAATTAAATATACTTAACTATTTCTGGAAAATTCAGCAAAAAAAAAAGTTTTAAAAGTTCTGTATCCCATTTGGGCACACACTGTATGAGAAATAAAAAGTTATAAATTGATACATAGTAATTTTCCGGGTTGTTATACCATGACCTCGGTAAATGGTCGCTGCCAAAAAACCCAGGTCGTTGCCATGTCTATAAGATGAGTCGGGTTTAATATTAGAGATCATACGAATGATTTCTGTGCTATAAAGATACAATTTGCATAAGCCACACCACCCTACAATACAATATTACAACTAATATGGCTAAACACTATACTGTAATAAACATTGATCACGTGATCACATTGATAGCATAATAGGATTCATTTAATTGTTCACTTTAAAAGTCAATATGATTCGTAATCAATGGGTTTTATTGACGACTAGCCTAAATTTAAAAAAAAAATCAATTCAAAATTAATTCGTGCATGAAAATCTTTATTTGTTCGTTTACAAATTTCCGTAAAATTATACCATCTGGCAACACTGCCCAGTCTCGGCATTTGGATAGGCAACCGCTATAGGTTCAATACTGTTAATCGATGACATTTAGGCCAGGGTCGTACTGGGATTTATTTATCCAGTACAAAATTGAAGTTCAATTTTCTTGGCAAAACGTCAAAATAGAACTGTTTATTCCCATATGTTTTTTTGCGTTAAAGACGCCACACCATGCTGCTAATAACCATTAAAGAACAAGTTTTTTCTTAAGAAGGTTTAGTATCATATATCATCCTCGTATCAAGTCTAGATATGAACAAAACTGCCTACAATACAAATTGAAACATGTATAACACGAAATTTACTAACTGAGGTTCTAGTGAAATGAAATTATAACTTCTAAAGAAACGTCGATATTTTTTTCAGGAAAATCTGCGCGCTTCGCTTCGCTTCATAGCTTAATACTGTTGTACGTAACTGTATTTATTCTCCGCGTCTATTTTCATTCCTATAAATAATCTATCGAAAACAAACAAACAGAACCCCTGTGAAGTAAAACAAAAACAAAGTCGACGCCAAACGGGAACTACGCGACGAGAAGGCATATAAATATACAACGAATTCCTACCATGGTTATCTGTTAAGTCAATTAGATTGCTATTGATCGGATGGGATTTCAGGTTTCCTGAGATTCCATTTTTATATGCTCGTGTGCGTTCCTGTTGAGTAATATTGGAAAGTCCAAAACATTTCTAAGCAGGTAACTACTAAATGGAAATGGTTAGCAGCGCTGAGACAAATATATGTGTTAAGATATTTTTTACTTTGATAAATAAACCGATCCCAGGGCATATAATATTAGCTAAAAATCATTTAATAGTCAACGCTTTGATCAAATGACTATGTTGAAAGCGATGATGAACATAAGGAATCAGGACATAAGCAAATATTACAAGCTTGTTGCTTTTTTGACGCGAAGAGGCAAATAATACCAACTCAAATATTGACAAAGTTATATATTAATTATAATAATGAATATTGAATGAATGAATCTACTGATTCACATTGTTCTCAAGACATGTTAAATGCCGCTCGAGAAACATATTCGAGCTTACTTTCTTTAAAATCCAAGGAAAATTACGAAAAGATGTAAATATTTTGTTAGTGGAGGATAACAGAAACCGTACTAAGAACTGATGAAAACGTAATTCTAGCATATTTTTTTGAGAACGTAAAGTATTTTTATACATATTTTACTGTTTTTCATACAATATCTTGTTATTTCAGGCAAAATCTTTTAAGGCACCTAGTTGCCTATTACTTACCTTTTTAAAATGTCAAAATAACACATATGAAGTATAGAAATCAAAAGTTTTGACTATGGAAAACGTTACTATGTTTCTAAAAGAGAATCCACATGATAAATTCTTATTAATGAAAATGGTACTAATTTTTTATTTAAATGGGGCATGTCGGTGTGCACGATTGAGACCCAAACAAGTAAAACACAATACATTTTTCATTTACTATAATCACGGTAAATGCACAATACAACCAGTTGGCATCAACAGTTTTGCAAAAATTCCCCAAAGAGTTGCAAAATAATTAAAACTCCCAAATGCATCCAGTTACATTGGCCATTGTTAGAGAAGGACGTCTGCCATCTTCCTCTTTGACAGTGAAGCAGACATTCAAACACTTAAAAGACTACATGGCAGTCAACTAGTGTGACTGAAGGTTATATCGAGGAAAGCATCGTCAATAAATTGAAAATTTCAAAAAGTATTTCTTCAGCAAGGGATTATTTAAGAATGCAGATAGAGAATCATAACAGTTTTCAGGAAGAACAAGTAGAATTTAATATAAACAACAATGTTTCCAATATTTAAATAAACAATTTTCTGTCAAACTGTTTTTTATTAACAGTGACAGGTTGCTTTAACAAAATTGTTTTTATTCTGACAATCACGTAACCTTTCTGCCTATTTAATGCAGACAGGCGAAAATTACTACAATTGTCAAAATATTGGAATGATTTTTATTCTATCACCTCTACCTGTATTTAATAAACAAGACAACTTACTTACGTTTTGATAAAAGGAAATCTAGGGGTCTAGTCTTGACTGTCGAAGAGTAATCAGTATGTGAATTTCATGAATCTGTTTCTCTTAATTACCTTTGTAAGAAGAAGGATTAAAGTATCTTTATTCGCATACGTATAACTCTGAACATTCGAGAATAGATCCCCGTCAAACTCAACAGATATATCGTCTATCAATGTTTTTTAAACACCTAAAAAATATTTTGGGTTGGATAACGTTTCGTGAAGAATTCTTTACAAATCTATGCGACGATTTCTCACTGGGGGGAGATATTCGCATACGTATTACTTTGAACATTCGAGAATAGATCCCCTCCAAACTCAACAGATGAATCGTCTACCAATGTTTTTTAAACACCTAAAGAATATTTTGGGTTGGATAACGTTTCATGAAGAATTCTTTACAAATCTACGCGACGATTCCATTACCATTACATTCAAAAATTTCTCACTGGAGGGAGAATCTAAATGCAGTACTTTAATCAAGCAGCACGGTGGAATCCGTAGAAAGACCTTTTCAACACCGAACACGAAAACCTTTTCACCGCGCAATCATTAAATCACGCCATGAAATTTTAATTGAAGTTCCTCATTAATCCATGGACGAAAATCGACGCCGGTTGCTAAATATAAAGTCGGATTTATCTCGAAGCCCAATCTCCCTTTGGGATATTCACTCTAATACTGTAGTTATTGTACGCCAAATATAATTCCCCATTAACCTTTAGCCCATTCAGAAACTCTGCAGTTGGAAAATTCCGTGGATGATAGACCCATTACTTAGTCAGCCTTTGAAGGAAAGTCGAACTAACGCTTTGAACTAGAATATCTCAACATATTTGAATAACGAATTGACGGAGATTAGGTTTGTAATGTGATTAATAACGAACGGATTAGTATATGCAATCAAACCATTAGAATATGCACATATATTTTTTAATTACTACTTTTACTAAATGAAGGGAGTATTGAATAACAAATGTTAAAAACAAGTTAACCGTATACAGAGCGAGTCAAAATTCACTCCTCAGCGGCCCAATATATATTCTAAAAAAATGTAGAATACTAAAATCTCGAAAGCGAAGCTGTATTCGAATAAATTATTAATTTTAGTTCAATAAATGCGCAATTTTCTACTGACTAATCAAGTTGGTCGCACAAGAATCTTGTTGACACGGATTTACTTGATAGTGTCATATTTATTTGACTTGTTGTTGAGTTCATGGCAGGGTTTGCTTATACCAACAGAGAATGCGTCGATACGATTAAGGTTTTAGGAGCTTGTAACAATAACGCCCGTGCTGCCGAGCGTTTCTACAGGGAACAATTTCCGAATCGCCATCATCCCGATCCCAAAACAATCCAAAATGTAGAAATACGTACTGTGGGAACAGGATGTGTAGCTCCAAAACGTTCTTTGTATGCCGGTCGGCCTCAAAAGTTGAGATGGCAACAGGAAGAACGGTTATTGCAGGATGTTGAGAATAATTCTACCACCAGTACACGCATATTATCAAGAAACAGGCATCATGTCCAATACACTGTCCATAGATGTCTTCAAAGGTACAGCTTGTATTGTATAATTAAGAGTAAATTTTTGCAGATGGTCATTGCAAGAATTTCAGCGCAATCCAGATTTTTTCCATGTTTTATTTACCGATGAAGCTCATTTCAACAAGGAGTTTTCAATCACGACAACCTTCATTATTGGTATTACGAGAATCTTCATGAAAAACGTCAGCGGAATCAGCAAAGATGTTGGTCTGTAAATTTTTTGGATATGTATTTACGGCAAAAAGATCATAGGTCCATATTTTTTACCAAGAATACTGAATGGTGAAAATTACAGTAATTTTTGCGAGAATATTTTGCCAGGCTTGTTAGAAGATATTCCTCTACAACAACGTGCAACTATATGGTTTCAGCATGATGGTGCGTCCGCACATACCACATTACAAGTACGACATATTTTGAACCGCCGTTTTCCTAATAAATGGATTGGACGGGGTGGACCAACACCATGGCCACCCCGGTCTCCTGACTTGACTCCAATAGACTTTTGGTTATGAGGATACATAAAAGAAAAGGTTTATTTTACTGTTGGCAAGGATAATGTTATTGGCAGGATTCATGAAGCAGTAGCGAAAATAAATAAAGCTAATTTCTGTTCTGTTGCCAGGAGTTTCTACCACAGATTGCAGAAGTGTAGTAACGAAAATGGTAATGTTTTTGAAGGTTAGCCAAAGCCTGGAGGATCTTGGATCTTCGTGTTTGCTATTTCTTATTTTGTACGGATTTAAACAAAACAATTATAAATTTGAATTTTTCTTTACAAAATTTTCCGACAATGGCTCAGCTTTCGAGATTTTAGTATTCTACATTTTTGTTTCAGTTTTTTTTTTTAGAATATATATCCGGCCTCAGGGGAGTAAATTTTAACTCACTATGTATATATTTTTCTCCAACCATCGCAAAACTATGACATTTTTTAATATCAGGAGTCTCTAAAGGTGACATTTTCCTTACTGAGAAAAAAAAACGATATCTTAGCAACAAAAGTCTGCACTTTTAATCCTAGGAGCTAAATGCTTAGATTAAAAGTGTTATCCAAGGCTTAATTTATAAGAGTTTATTAAATACACAGTTTGAACAAGAATTACCACTCAAACTGCCACTACCCTCATTCTTGGAGTAATTCTCAAAGCAGTCTAACATGTTTTCGTTAATAGTTATATTATTTTCAGGTGTGAAATCAGAAATGATAACGGTGCTTGGTTTATCATTACCACTATCAACTTCAATATCTTCTTTATTCAAATGTGAGTTTTCAGTAGCCTTCCGCCACAGTGCTCGATCTCTATCCTCCGTGTTTTTTAAGACAAGTAAGGTCACCACCATCGTCAACAAAAACGGGTTGCAGACTGTACTCTTTCCAGTCGTCCACCATCAAAAATTTTGCCACTTGCGAGACGGCACTGATTTTATGAATACCAGCCGCCATTCGATGACACTTTGCACTAGCATATCTGAGAAATGATCGACGTTCTACCAATCCAGGTAGACGTGAAGCAACATATTGTCTATAAAAACTTAAATAATTGTCTCCCAGCACAGTAAAAGAACGTGGTCTCTTGGTTTTGATATTCGGAATTTTTATAATTAATTCTGATTTTACAGCTTCAATCAATCAATTGTTAAATTGACTAAATCATCAGAACGGCATGCGTCTGCAATCCCCAATGTTAGGACGAATTAAAAAGACGCTTTTCAAAAATGTTGTTCTTTTATTTTTACAGCGTTTACCTTCATCATCATATATAAATTATCAGGTACACTATTCAAAAAGCAATCAACTTGCTTATTTGTAAATACTCGCGACTTATTTATCATTTTGCCTCTTGAGAAAAGCACGTAACTTAACTATAATATCAATCCCCTTCTTTATATCCAACGTTGGCCGCAACATTGAATATTGTGACCAAAGCGTTGATGGCTTTATTTTATTTGCTAAATTTGAGAAATACACCATCAATATGGCGACTAATTGTTTGACAAAATATCGACCACTATATCGATATATCCTACTTTGCTTTATTATCCAAACTTGACTTGAACAATTTCAAAATACAAATTAATAATTAAATGGGGGATTTCGGTTGGAGAAAAAATAGCACGTTTTATTCTGATTGTCTTTTTTTGTCTCATTTTTGCTCGTCACAAAAGTGACACTTTTAATCCTAATATAACAATATACTATTCTCAATTATAGTTTTTTGAGTGATATTTTTTACAATTTGAACCTTGAGAATAAAGATATACAAATAGATCCTAAATATGCTTTTGCATAAAATATGGCCATTAATAATTAGATAATAATATCATAATCAATCAGAAGTGGGATATTTTGCTTTTTAAACTCTTTTGTCATTGTTATATTAGAAGAGTAATTAAGAGACGAAAATTGATTTTTTTTAGTTCAAAGTCATTAATCATTTGCGAAGTAGTGCAATCAATGAACCTCATTAATCACAGCTGTTCGTAAAGTTTTTTATAGTAGATACTAAAAATTGCTCTGGAAATGAGCGTAAAAGCTTTATGGGGCGGTACAATATTAAATATTATTTTCCTATGCACTGTTAACCAAAACATGGTACAGGATGTATCTTAAGTAGAGGCTAAAAATCCAGGGGTCTATTCTGTGGCCTAAAATAATTTTTTTTTGTTATATTAGCGTGTCAAAATGAAAAAATTAATCAGTTTTTAATTTCTAAACCGCTTGAGATAATTTAACTAAATTCGGTGTACATATTTAGTTAGACAGTAGATATGAAACATAAAATTAGCAGGATTAAAAATCAATAGGGTTCATATCGGGTATCGGGTATTTGGGTCTTCTTCAATTTCATGTAGAATAGGCGTTCTAACACTCAAAGGCCTTCCAGGAATTGGACCTTTCCGAAATGAGCCTGACTCCGAATGACGTTGAAATACATTTCTGAAAATTCTTGGATTTGGAGTTGGATGATTTGGAAATCTTTCCATATAAATTCACTTAGCCTCAGTACCATTTCCGTCTGCAAGACCATAAATGAAAACCATATTGGCCATTTCTGCATTTGAATATGCATGAACCATTATTAAAACTTTTTAGGAAATAAGCTTAATTTGGCAAGACATAATATTAAATAAGATGACAGCTTCTTATTATTGTTTTGCATGACTTCCCTAAAATATGTTTGAATAAAAAAATGCACTTGATTAAGAAATCAATTTTTTCTATAAACATTTTAAAAATGCAATTTTTGACACTTCCTTAGTAAATTTACAATACATTTAATTTGTATTTTCTTTATTAACATGAATACTTACTGATATTACAATTCACATAATTTGAAAAACTCCCTCCACAATTCAACCACTATCAACTGAAACGACCGCATTCCTAATTGACGTTTGAGCAGAATCGGCTGATATTGATGGCAGTGAAAGCAGTTTTTGGGCAATCGAATTTTTTACTTTCCAACGAATCTTCGATGTATCCTTCGGCGACTGTTGAAGATTTGTTGATCCCCATGTCGCTTAATTCTTGTTAAACTTGCTCCACTATCCGCTAGTAAACTTGCCGACGAACGCCAAAAACAATGTCCAGTACAGAGGTTAGAATTTGGAGGTTGCAGAAATTTAGCAATAGCAGCCGGATATTTTCCAACCTCCGATGTCCCACATTTGCTGGACGACAGTGAAATTTCGTGGAACCTTGGTTTTGATATCTGATATCTTAACCAATATTGAACTGGAAGTGCCCACAATTCCCAAGTTGTCGAGTCAACTGGCAAAGCTCCTCTCTACGGCAGGCACCAAACATTCCTAAAATACGGACTACTTTCATCATAAGATACTCATCATCCGGTGTGCACTTCAAAAACTGTTCAATTTGGTCTCTGGTCAAGATCTTTGGTTTTTTGGATTGATCACCTTCTCCGTGACGCTTCAGAAACGTAATGGGCTTAAAATGTTTGCTGATACCTATGTCGCTATTTATTCGTAATATAGCTTTAATCATAGAATAATTAGACTATAGAGATGAAGATTTCTAAACCTTTGATTTCTCTTCAAAATAGACCAAGACTACATTTTCACATGTAACATCATAAATGACTAAATTATTAATCGGTTTGGAATAAAAAAGTATAAAGGATCAAAAAGTGAAGATAATACAATGACGTCCATGATGACCCATTTTATTTGTAATATTATACAGGGTGATATATATTTTTTTGGAAAATAAGTCGATGTTACCCATACATCTGCCGCTGGTAAGTTTCTATAGCTAGTTTTTTGTTTCATATCTACTGTCATGCTAAATATGTACACCAAATTTGGTTAGATTATATCTAGCGGTTTAGAAGTTAAAAATCAAACACTGATTATTTTTTTAATATATGATGCTGTAACTGGACATTTATATATCAAAAAACCCTTATTTTTGGCCACAGTATACGCCTCTCAATGTTTTACCCCTACTTAAGAAACGCTCTGTATATTGTTAATTTACGCTACATGTGTCTGATTTATTTAATAATTAACAACATAGGTGTACAAACACGACGAATATTGATCAAGTCACTCCCCCAGTATGCATTTAACATGTGCCACAAGTGCCTATGGAAAATCACCCTTCCATAAAACGACCTCTTTGAAAGCTTCGCGTAAGGTGACTGCACCCCTCTTTGTAACTCACTCTCCCCCTCTAAAATTTCGAGCAAGTGCATCGTACGAGGCACATAACTGCACCGACGAATGCGTCATAAATTTTCTGGAAAACGGTGCAATTGCACTTGTTCCCCGTTCATTATACAGGATGTTCAGTGTCAGTCACACGGCAAGTTGATTTTGTAATTCATTTTTATCAATAATGCCTAATGAAGTGATCTGATACTTTTTTATTGTTTA
This sequence comes from Monochamus alternatus, assembly GCA_037114965.1. Lineage (NCBI taxonomy): Eukaryota > Metazoa > Arthropoda > Insecta > Coleoptera > Cerambycidae > Monochamus > Monochamus alternatus. The sequence continues at coordinate 1,390,092 of CM073426.1, read as the reverse complement.
TAGTAGTCATAGGTGACGGTAATGACATATACAGTGAAATAGAAACATAATAATTATATTTGTTCACGATTATATTACAATATATACGTTATTAGTATGTTCCTTCAAGTGTAATGATGTATATGATAACGAAACAAAAATTCTCGAGGGTTAGCAAATGAACCCATTCGAAGTTGAATTGTATTAATGTTTTATTTGTATGTGTCATGTTCATGTTATGAATGTCAAAATATTTAATAATTTTTTTACAATAAAAAGTATACTGAAGTATTGTTAACATTCGTAGATAAAGTATACTATTTTACTTACATATAATTCACTCGGATGATGTATCCTTAACCCTCGTAAACACCAGCCATCATTATATGCTCGTTAAATAATAGATATTTGTTTAATTAGGCAATAAAATACAAGATTTAATACATGGCTGGTATTTAATACACAAGGCGCAGCCGAAGGCATTACATCTACTTTACTGCCAAGTTAAACACATCATTTTTTCGCCGATTAATTTTAGTTTTATCGCAATAGCAAACAAAGTTATTTAATTTATATTATTAAAATTGTATGATAGTTCTTTCATGAATAATAATAATTTCATCAGGTCGTCTATGGTTGCTATGAGGTAAGCATTAATAAGCAAATATCTTAAGAAAACAGTAATCGCCATATTGTTTCTATTTAAATCCATAAAATAACTATTTATTATTTTAAATGGAAAAATTCACATTAACTCTTTCAGAAATTATTCAATCAGCAAAGCAAATGGAGTGAATTTATTACCAGAAAAATAGAGGAAGGTATAACGCTAAAACATAAAAAAATTATTGAGGACCGGGCTGAGAATAACATTCTGTCTTATCAATAACTATATAACTATCATATAACTAATCAATAGAAAATCATACATTTGGGGAAATGCCGAAACAAATTTCTTCGTTTCTCAAATTGAAGGGTGCTTACTATTATCAAATTCAGGAGCTGATATCAGAACTTTAAAAATGCGTGGTTGATGGAAATCTTCAACGGTCGCTGAAGGCTTATGTTAGATTCTGAATTCAGTTATAAAGATCAGCACGAATGAACAAGCTCTAATGCATTATAACTTTCAGCTTATCGTATAAAAAGCAATCTTAATGAAGATATATCACTAATATCTGTTCAACAACACACCCTTACATGGGGTCAGATTATGAATGGCCTGTAGACACACGAAACTAAACAGTTTATTTACACTGCTTTACCAAAAGGTTATAATTCTAATGGCATACAAACTAATTACGGTTCTGTGATCTTTCGTGTTCAATTTGGAATATTCATTTGTATATAAATAATAAAAAGTAATCCACTTTTATGCCTTTGCAAATAATATACATCGTATCAAAACAACTTCTCAAGAATGATTACAGCTTTCTGCAAAATTAATAATGTAAAACACAACAGACCAGGTAGGATAAAGTTGCATTCCATATTCAATATTAGCTTACCATCCGTAGGAATTTGAAGCACAAAGACATTATATTCCTGCAGGAATCATATTGATCATTTCTGAGGCCTCTGGAGACTTCAACATCAATATTCCGCTACACAGAAGCCTCCATAGACACTACTCAACAGGTAAGAAAGTCTTCCTGCACGAAACTGATCGATACTATACATTTACTTAAAGGACATCCACCACTTGACGCCAAGTTAGTGTTTCGAAGATTTGGTCCAGGAGATCGAATCGATAGAGGCGCACTTTCTAGTCTGAAGGACTTCAGATAGTAAACACTAAGTCACAGATTGCAACAGTGGGAAATTCCGACAACAAGGGTGATTACATTCACCCAGTGCACCCGGTGAAATGAGGGTGAGAAGGGCAGCACGCTGTCGACGACGCCTTCCTACGTCACCGGTCAATACCGACGACGCGACGGCGCGTCTGGCCTGGCTACGGATCCCTGAAGCGGTGGTTGTTTCTTCCCCATGCTTTCTGTGTGACCGTGACTTATTAGGACATATCTAGGATTCGAATTATAGCTATTGTGAAGTTTACAATTTTATAGTTAGTCAGGAATAAGGCTAGGACTGATGATGCAGCACATTGAGTGGTTTATTTGGACCCAATGAGAGCTTTGGACACTTGGATATTACTCTGTGTATTTGGTTCAAATTGAAGATTTGGACACTTCAATACAGCTTCATGTGTTTTAGATCATTATCAGAAGAAAATAGTAACATTATCTTTAGACCTTTTACAATTTTAAAGGACTTGCTGAAGTTGAAAGCAAGAAAGATGTTCAACATGACATATTATTATATATCTAGGATTCAAATTGTAGCATTTTACTGCAATTGCAGAGTCAGTCCGAGCAGGCAGGGACTGATGATACCCCACATATAATACAGGAGATGATGATGATGAAGCTTTGTTTATTTGGACCCAATGGGAAATTTAGCCACTTAGATATTACTCTATTATTTTGGATCAAATGGAAGATTTGGACACTTCGATACAGCTTCATGTGTCATAGATCATCATCAGAAGAGAATATCAACATAATCTTCAGACCTTTTACAAATTTAATGGGCTTGCTGAAGATGAGAGCAGTATTTTTCAAGAAAGATGTTCAAAGTGGCAAAACAATGAGTTTTAAAGTAATTCAAAACAACGCTCACAAGTTTACGAAACAAGTTAACGACGTCTTTGCCTTTAGTTGATTGAGGATCATCTGCTAAATGCTTCTACAGAGATTCTAGGTACATATTCATCCATAACAAAAGAAGATTCATACAGCACATTGTTACTGATTATTGATGAGTATGTAATTAGATCTTGGGCTATTTTAAACTGTCACCTAAAGATGAAAACTATATCATTCAAGGCAGCTAGACGTTGAACATGACAAGATAATAAACTTGAGAAAACTGTCTACTAACTGCAACTGACCTAACCACACAAGTAGGTATATTTTCATACATAATAAAGGATCTTTTCTACTCCTTTACGAACAGGACAGTATGACTCTTTAAATCTTTCTTTAATAATTTCAAAGTACTTTCTGAATATGGCAGCAAGGCAAGTAGATGCTTAAAGTGGCAAGGCAGTGAACTTCAAAACAATTCATACATTGACAATATATTCACATACACGTAAGCATGTTTTCTTTGATAATAAAGAAACATTCCTACACTTTTGACTTCTAGATCTTTAATAATTCCAAAGTATCTCTTGAAGATGAAAACAATATCTCCAAAGTATCAAGGTAATGAACCCCAAAATCATTTAACTACATCTTCACAGAGCAAGTTAGAATAGCACATCTCTGTACATGCTTTTGCAATAATAATGACACTCCCTCAAAACAGTTTTTGAATTTCTAGAAGTTCTGAGTAGAAATTTCGTTAAATCTTTTTTTGGTGAGCGAAACAACTAAGAACAAGTGTTAAAAGTTGAAAGTAGATTTCATTGCGAATATGTCAACAGTTCAAAAGAAATCGCAAAATTCATTTTAAAGAGTGCCATTATTATTGCAAACGATTGTACATCTTCATTCATAACAAAGGATCTGCGCAGTAATTTTTCTTTAGTATTGGTTGCTGAACAGATTTTGGAATATCTTCAAGAATGAAAATACTTATTTCGATATCTCAGAAGATACGAACTGACATTGACATGCAGAACTTTATCTTTTACAGCAATGTATCGATCTTAGCATCTGTCTGACTGCAGCTGGTGCCAACTTGACTTGAGTCTAGGGAACTTTGTATATTAATGGGCCATTGCTACGCTTTTCGCACGAATATAAGCCAATTTAATTAATTACTAGTCCATTTTCATATCGATGCTTATCTGGGTGTATAAATAACTTTTTACGGGAACCGAGAGGGGTATAATCTCGATTTAACATTCTGGGTGATGGTTATATGCACGTTATGATGTATGTTATTCTTTTGGCACGCATCCAGGTCACGACAGATAATTTCTAAAGATCAATAGAGCGTTATATGTAATTTATCAGTATTTTTAGGTCGGTTCAGCTTGCACGGTTTCTGTATTCACTTGGCAGGGATTTTAACGAGTTTTATTGTGAAATGGCGGTTTCTGTTTATAAAAAACTTACTAGTGATATAAACCATTAGGATTTTCATATTAAATACACACACCATCAAAAGTCTTGGACCCTCTGTATATAAAATGATTCAATTAAACCAAGTGGTTTTTCTTAATGTGGTAGAAAAGTGCATGTACTTAGGGAACAAAAAAAACAATAAAAAAATTGCAGACAATGAACTTTTACCTTATTTCCAATGTTTTTACAAATTTGGTCAGTTTGGCAGTGTATTCGGCCAAGTGTTCTTTTGAATTTTTGTGCATTATAATGCTAGGATGTGAAATTTCTGCGTTTACCCGAGCAAGAATGACTGCTTTACATGATGCAGGACATTCTAATCAACAGATGTCGAACATGTTGGGCATTCATAGATCATCTATTGTACAAATAGTACACAGATATGAAGAATTAGATACAGTGGAAAACAGACTACGTAGTGTCCTCGAGTTTCTAATGAAAGGATCGGTATTTGGTGCAATATGCCCGTAGACACCGCACATCTTCAGCTTCAGCTCCAAAATTTTGTGTTTATGGACGACAACGCTTGACTACATCGCGCAAGAAGTGTTCAATAGACACTCGAAGTGAAACATATCAATAGATTAGGTTGGCCAGCCAACTTTCCTGACATGAATGCTATTGAAAACATGTGTGATTTCGTTGCTAGAGCCATTCATAATCCCTGTAGATACGCAGTATTAAAAAAGTTATAGTCAAAAAACAAATTAAAAATGTTACATAAACTTCCGAAGTTTCCGAACATCTTGTACGCTTTCCTGATCTTGTATTAAGATGATATCTAATAGCGTTGTTATATTTTTCAAGGAAAATAAAGGCGTTGCAGTTTGTAAAAAAGTCATACTACTTATTGATTCCGTACGGCAAAATGCAATAAAAGGAAAATGCTCTGGGAAGCCACTAAAATTGAATTGCTATGGCGACGTTATTAAATATGGTCGCCAAGTGTCCTCCTAGTCATTTTTCCTTATAGGAGTTAAAGTATAGATACTTAGAAGAAAATTATCGTCGCAAAATTTATAAAGACTGATTCATTATTAAAAAAAAATGTTATCCAACATCATAGTTGATAAAGTGTGATCAATGCCAGTAATTGTTGTTCTTTAATTTCAGATCTCTTTAGCACTAGAAACTTATCTCATTTTGTTAGATGAAGTTGGATGCACTAAATTTGCTAACAGTTCAAGTGCATTTTATCGCATTTCCATGGAAACTAGAGCATCTGTTCACTTAGATTGATTACTGCGATGCCTGGGGTCGTATAGGATATAAAAGTCTCGTCTACTAGAAGAAACTCATTTTGTGGAAGGACTAAACCAGTTGACAGAACAAGATGGAAGGTCAGTTGGTAATTTGTTTCCGAGCTCTCCAGAATTTTACTGGATCAAGATAAATCGTTTTTCAAGGTTAGAAGAACTAAAACGTCAAAGAAAATCCTACAGCTTTTGATTAATGAAAGATAAGGTAAAGAAAGAGATCAACGATTAAAATTCATTTTATTTTTTATCAACAGGGTGACCCATTAAGAATGGAAACACTCACGTACAAAAGTTGTTTATGGACCGATTTGGACTGGGTTTCTTTTTAAAAGATAGATCTCCAAAAACTCTATGATGATCCAAAATTTCAAGACCTACTGCGAATATCAAAATTTTGTTAGCGATTTTTTTTATAAGAAATCTGACTACATTACTGGATTTAGGAGCCCCTCGAACTCATTTGTACCAATATTTGCGCCCCCTATAAAAGTTATGACAATATCGGTATCACCAGTGTTTGCCGTTGTCGATGAACCCATTCTTTTATGGAAACCGAATAGAACCCAAAGAGAAACAAAGTTAAATCACTTAAACACTGGTGTTATAATTATTAATAAGAACCATACAAACCAGTACACACAATAAACAACAATTGATAGGTAAGTACGTCATACAAAATAGTACGTTATAAATATTACCATCTTAGATAAAAACTAATTTATATTTTTTGTATTCCAAAAACCTGGATTTTGCAACCATAATCCAATTCCTTGTGAAGAATTTTCTGAAAAAAATTAAGAGATATTCCAGAAAATAACGTTCCTTAAAAATAATACGAACACAATTTGGTAGGCTGTGAATAATAAAAGTTTAGACAACAAATGTCAAACTTGACAACTACTGGCACATTGTAATATTTTTTGAACATGGTTAAATAAGTTCCATAATTCTTTGCGATAGCTCAAATTTTACGTTAACTAAAATTGAAATAGTACGCCTTTCCGGATGATCGGACACCAAGAGAGGTGTGTATAATTTTTAACAGACATCCAGATAGACCTAATATTACGCATAGCACAGTTTGTAAAACAAACAATACTTTTATGGAATATGGTGCTGGTCAATCAACAGAGAAGACGTATTCGCGAGCATGCAATTTGAAATTATTTTGCAAACAATCCTCAGAATAGCCTCAGGATTGCTAGTTTAGATTTAAATTTAGAGTCCTAGAGAAAGGACGCTGGAAAAAATAACATAAAACCTAAGTTTCTTCACACTCTGGAACCAGGCTATAATGAGAAACAACGGATTTTGTTTCTGGCCACAGAGACAATATCTCAATTACCGAAATTTAAAAAAATATATATCTTATTCAGCAGTGAGGCCAGATTCATGACGAATGGAATTGCATCATCACAGACCTCGCAGCTTTGGGTTTCAGAAAATCCAGAGTGGATAATTAATTACTGAAGACAATATAGTCAGAAAGTTAGCGTTTGGTTTGGGATACTTAATGAGAGAGTCATGGGTCCGTTGTTCTCTGAAGGGAATATGAATGGCGAACAATTTCTACATTTCCTTCAGAACGAATTTTTTAAGATAGTCGATAATCTTTCATTACAAGAAAGAGTAAATCTACATTTTCAGTTGGATGGATGTCCAATACACAATGCGAGACAAGTCAGGGAGTAGTTTAACGAGAATATTCCCAATCATTGGATAGGTCAAAACAGTCTATTAACTCATTGGCCATCCCGATCTCCGGACCTTACCCCATTTGATTTTTTTTGTGGGGCTTTATTAAGTCCAAAGTTTATAAGACAAGGCCAAATAGCCGGGAGGTATTGTGTATTAGAATAAAGGAAGGAGATGAGGAGATAACGCGCATCAACTACGATATGTTGTAATAAATATTAAACGGAGGATTAGTAGAAGCTACAATATTTTAAATTTAATGACGTGATTAGTGTAAATCAAGTTGACACCCTTTTTAAATTTTTAAAAGTTTAATTTTCTTATCATTACTTTTTTTAATCAATTATTGTTTATTGAGACTAATTGTTATTTATTTCGTGTACTGATTTTTATGATACTTATTAGTAATTATTGAACCAGTGTTTAAGTTATTTAATTTTGTTTCTCTTTGATTTTATAAAATAATAGGTCACCGGCAACGTCAAATACTGGTGATGCCGATATTGTCATAACTTTTTTAGGGACAAACTTTTTTCGCAAAAATTGATACAAATGCATTTGAGGGGCTCCTGAATCCAGCGATGTAGTCAGACTTTTATATAAAAAAACCGCGAACAAAATTTCACCATTGTTCACTTTAAAAAAATCGTAGTAGGCTCTGAAAATCATAATTTAGTCTTCAAATTTTGCATCAAGATACAGCTTTTGGAGATCTACCTTTTAAAAGAAACCTGACTCATCAAGTACTACTTGGGTGGCTATTCAATTGTTTATTTCTACTTAAAGTGAATCTACAATGTTTGCTATTGAATTAATTTGCTTGCGCGTTTAAAAAAAATTGGAAGAGTTAATGTCCATCAGCGAATGAAATTTATATTTTTCAGCATAAAATTCTCGTCAGTGTCAAATACAGACCAATTACGCAACAGCCTCCAATCTGCGTCAGAACTTTCAGATACAGTATAACGAGGTGAAATATTACGTCAACAGTGGCTTTGAAACTTTCTTCTTCAAAAAGTAAGTTCAATCAAGAGATACCCACGCTTTAGCAACGATTATCCAAGTTAAGTTCCTCGCTCAGATCGACCTCTGACCTTTAAAGTTGGCTATACCTGGGAGAGGTAATTCGAATATTGGTAATGGAAAAGTTACTTTTCTGATGGATTTCCAGGGGAATTTCAGGAATATTGACATTAGGCTGGTCTTACACGACATGACAATGGTATGACAAAACCTGCGTCGTTCTTTTACTCAAAAGTGCTTAGTACTTTTTTATTCATGAAATTTTAAACATCAAATGTCGATAAGGAAGTGATAATACCAATATTTAGATATACAGGGTGATCATACGTAAACGTTAGATTCTACTGTAACTTTGTTATTTTAAGAGATATCGAAAAATTGAAACGCGCTTCGTTGACTAATTTTTCACAATTTTTCAATTTTATTATCAAAAAACAATTAAGCATCTCACTACAGAGATATGGATATAAACTTGCTTTTTTATGAAACACTATATATTATTATATTTTTGGATTCTCCACTTTTTCCTAAATACATTGATTAGACACAAAAAAAAAGTTGGTGATGTCAGATCTGGACTATTCGCCGGCCATTGTAATTTGATAGGTCGATGGAATGATATGGCAGCAAGATGGGGCTCCACTGCATAACGAATGATAAGTTATGGAATATTTGAATAATAGGTATATAGAATAGGTAAGAAAATATAGCTCTATACGATGGCCGGCGAATAGTCCAGACTTGACACCACCTGATACATTTAAAAAATGTTGATTATAAAAATAGACCAACCACTATTTTAGAAAATCAAGATAGAATACAAGAAGCTATAGATTACATAAAGCAACTCCAAAATATGATGCACAATTGTTTAAATAATATGGAAAAACGATAAAGGTTTTCATCAACATCAAGAAGATGAGTTTGAACAATTTTTATAAACTTTACTCTTTAAATTGCTCCATAAAGTGAATTCAAATATAGTTTTGCATTATTTATAATAAAAAAAAAATAAAATTTTAATTAAGAAATTTCTTAATCATCAATATCTCGCGAGCAGTAGAAGATAACCCATTACATGTTTATACCAATGCAACTAGGAAAGAGTAGCAAATCCAAAAATATAATAATATACAGAGTGTTTCATAAGGAAAAACCAAGTTGATATCAATATTTCAGTAGTGCGATGTTCTGACGGCCCTGTAATGAGTACAATTGGCAACACTGCGAAAAGAGCAAGCTGTTCGCACTTCGAAACCATCTCGAACGTCGGTTATCATAGGCGCCGATTTTCTGGAAGAAAAGGGGGGTTTTGTCCCATTTTTTAAATATCGAGCTGAAATTGTCTTTTAGACCTCCCTAAATACTTAATTAAAATTTTTGTACTTAGTGCTACTCAACTCTGTCTAACTACAAACCGTAGCAAAGTATAAAACAAATAAATAAGACTCTAGTTGGACATAGCAACAACTATAAAGTGATATTTACATTGCAACATCTGTCACAGATTTATTACACGTAGTACAGCATTATCTAAACTTCATAGATATATCAAAACATGTTACCCTAACCACTACTATTCATTAATGACTTTCTTATGCACCCCAAAGCCCAACGCGTGTTCTAAATTTACTGCAACCGAACTACGCGCGATCTTATCTTGGTAAATTATGCAGAACTTGGAAACGTTACAAGCTGATTCATTATTATATGAATTTTGGTAACTATAGATGCGTTAGTTTGAGTATGAGTCATAGACATCATCATATACAACGCAAAATGGTACATAGATATAGAACTGAAATAGTATTAAGATAGGAGATCATTTTTTCGTAATATGCATATGTGTCTATTTTGACATCGTTCTAAGAAAAATTTGATTTTATTGACACTAAATCCAAAAAATTAGTTAAAAAGGTAAACATATAATGCCAAACTATCACTAAGTACAAAAATGTTAACCACATGCTCGAGGAGTTCTAAAAGACAATAGCATTAGAGATCGCTTCGAACTGAGAACAGCTGTGCTGTCACTTTTTGCGGCGTCGCCAACTGTAAAAGCGAAGAAAATAATCATTATTTTTAACAGTAATACATAAATATGAAATAATTCGGATCGCTGCAGACTTTTATATTAATTCTTCGGGCATGAGCGTCGATATATAGGAGTTTAATATAGTTTAGAAAAAATGTTTATGCTTTATAAATAATTTTGGAAATTTCTTGAAGAGCGATTCCATCAATTCTCACTTTTCTTTATCTTCTCATAAAATATTTATACTTGAATACAATTAACCCATTATATAAACACAATATAACGTCAAACTGACATCGACTAGCTGTCATTGTCATATTTGTTCTTAAACTTTGTAATATGAAAGTAAACATTATTCGACAAGAATATTTGACGTAAATAATACACTCACGTAACTAAAACGTATACACTTTTGTCTTTAAATATTTTGCACTTTTAATTTCGAATATTTGGCCGTCATCTTAACCTCAACGTTCAGCAGAAAGCGTATTTTAGGTTATGTAGTAAAGATTTCTCTGTTCAGAGTGGTTTATTAATAATAAATTGTATAAATGTATTTGCATAATATACAAAACATTTATAATCTTATTATTAAAATCTTTTCATAGTATATTATTCAAAGAGCGTATAATGATGGCTATAATTCACGAAGGTTGAGGAAATACTTGCCATAGTAAATAATTTGTCTGTGGTGGTTTCTTATAAGCTTTTTATCATAATATCGTACGAAATTTTAAAAACAGACAATTTAGAAAAGCGGACTAGAAATGTGTCCATTTATTTTCCGGTTTTTGTGACGCCATAATCATTACTTTGCAAGGCGGCAACGTCGCAAATTTGACTCGATGTTCCGCACATAGACTGTACAGAATTAAAAATTATTAGTTGTCTGTTCTTAGCTAGAATCGTCTATATTTGTACATTTACAGTGACAGTATTTCTCTCACTGCGAATTCTGGCAGTTTTAGATGTACTAATAAACTTACTTTATATTAATGGAAATTTTTCAAAAAAATCCAGATCAATACATTAAAAGATTCAACGCATTAGAAAATTTTTAGTCTCAAAGTTTACTATGGTTATGACACATTATTTTGGACTTCATCTCTAATTCATCAAATCTTGTATCATTTTAATTATAACACATCAGGGAGAAAGTACTGTCCTGGAAATTCACTCAGTTGTAGCTCATATAACTCCAAATACAAATTGTGAAATATGTAAAAATTTGTCTTTAGTTTGATTGGGTTTTTGCCACACTTCTGAAAAAATAAACATTAATTAAATAAGCCCTTGCGCCAAACGGATCAGTAAAGGGTTATTTTTGAAACTAAGTTTGCCTAACCAAAAATCTCACACTGAAAAAGCAGATAAATAAAAAATAACAAAAATCACATCACTGTCGCGCACTTCCGTATTTTTTAACATTTAGAAAAACTCTCTTTTTCGTTCTCAAAATAGTAGTAAAAGTATTAAACGTATGTCAAGTTTGACAGTTTCAAATTTGTTTATCTGCTTCCATAGAGATGTTAAATGATTTTTATATTATTGTTACTTACTTCTTCTTGATACAACTGCAGCCAACAATGATCAATGTTTACTGAACAGTTTGACACACTTATCTCTGTTCGACAAAATAATCGCGGTCTCTTTTAATTTTCTTTTTGTTGCGTTATCTTCCTTCTCTAAAATTTTTGCCGAACCCCATTGAATCAAATGACCGTTTTCCCAAGTGTGTTCGCTCTATGGAAGTAGATATACAAATTTTACACTGCCAAACTTGACATACTTTTAATACATTTATTATTTTGAAAACAAAAACAGAGTTTTTCGAAACATCAAAAATACGGAAGTGCGCGATAGTGATGTGATTTTTGCTATTTTTTACTTATCTGCTTTTTTCAGTGGGAGGTTTTTGGTTAGGCAAACTTAGTTTCAAAAATAACCCTTGACAGATCCCTTTGGTGCAATGGCTTATTAAATTAATCTTTATTTTTTCAGAAGTGGCAAAAACCCAATCAAACTAAAGAAAAACTAAAATTATGCCTCAAATTAAATAGCTTCAGAGAATATGTAATAATTTACAGGGGGTTAAGAATACGTGATGTCTGAAATACAACATTCAATTGTTTTGAACCAGGAGGCAATTTGATTTAATTGCCAATAGTATTTATTTATAAGTATGAAATATAAGAGTGGAATTATATGGTATGTCTTATTTCTGATCTTAAATATTGTAAGTAAAAAAAATATATGCAAAAATGCTGAATAACAAAGTACCATGAAATATATCTAAAATGAAATCCATATATCTTTGTAAATTCGGCAATAAAAGTTGGTAGCAACATTTACCAACACCCTGTATATCAATGGTGCAGAAATCAATAGTCTTCGGGTGTGGTTTCGTTCATACATTTGTTACTACATACATTTTTCAGAAGTTGGATCAAAATTAAATTACGATTTAGTTAAAACCAGTGTAGATTTGGATTAAAAATTCAACAAACTTTTACGGAAATTCAGCATTACTTCCTGCTAACGAAATCCTGCGAGAATTGCTGAGGATGAAAGCAACAATTATAAAACAATTTCATAAGCGTAAAAGTGCACGAAGTTATTGTTGATGAAATATAAAAATATGGCGTTTATTTTTAAATTCTTTTAATAGAAGTGTGAAAGTGTCAGAGAAACTAGTACCACTCCGTTATTATTAAATTAGTAGCATGCCATGACTCGTGACTATTACGTAACGGCATCCGCATAGTTTTCCTGCAGAGGCCAGACAGCAGGACGAATGTGCCTCGCCAAAAATATCTTCCAAAAGCGCTGAGAATCCTTTTACTAAAGGATTACTACCACTTCCGTACATATAATGTAATAATGGTACTAAAAGGTTCTTTATGTATGGAAGAAAAAATGCGTTTTGATACCTCTACAAGAGCTACAAATTCTTCTGTTAAAAGATTACTTCCTTTTTCTTACATAGATCGTAAGATTGGTACTCAAAGGTTTTATTATGGAGGAAAAAAAAAATGCGATTTCATACCTGCCCATTTTCAGTCACCATGCTGGTTCCGGACCCGCGTTTCTACCATCCACCCTCAGACAGACGGAGGCATCCGACAGGAATTTGAGCAATTCTCAGGGTTAGTCACTACTTAACCGGCATTCTTAGCCCGATGACCAGCTCTTTGCCACTGAACAGTCGGGGGATGTGAACCAGTGGCACCGAGCAACCCCAATATCGAGCGGAAAGTAATTTTGATAGGCGAGGGTGGGATTTCGCTAGTCCCGCGCATGTAGTCGGGGAGCATTTCGAAGCAACTCGATGGTGAGATTATGTACAGGATGTTTCAAACCCGGGTCTACTGTGAGAATATAAAAAAATTTGGGACTCATGGTATTAAATGGGATGAGACAAACTGCAATTTCAATCGAAAGTAATCGGGATTTGACAGAAATGACTAATGACATCATCAATTATATCTTTTACTGAAACATACCCAAATATGTTTCCTGTTAAAAAGCTGTCTTTTAATAATAATAATATCTCTACTCCTCATTCTAATCACGAGGATTAGCCCAGAAGTCGATGACTTGTGCGAGAGAGGGGGCGGCATATTATTATTAAGCAGGCCGGATTTACGTCCAGGAACGACTTACGATGGTAGGCCCTAACCACCATTCAGTGCAGGAATGAGGGAAACCTGGAAAACCTCATTAATTAGGGAGATAGTCAAACGTCAACCGGTATCAATCTCTCACATTGACCCAAGCCAACATTCTTCCACCCTACCATATCTGCAAAGAGTGTGCCAATTCCATGAATATAGCTTATATATGGTCTACCGGGTCGAACCCACAGCGATCTAGTCACCTCGATTCAAGGACGCGCGACCACTGACCGAGCAATTTAATTTTTCTAATAAACTTTATTTAAACTAATTTTTCTGTATTACTTCCCGTTTAAAAGTTATAAATGTTATAAAAGTAATATCGTTCTAAAGATTCTCAAAAAAAAATATATATATCACCTAAGAATCACATTAGCGGTGGAAGGATCAAGTAGTCATTGGGAAATAATTGAATGTTTCTTGTTCAAAGTGCATAAATGTCGCTAAATAGTTATCATCACTCAATATGGACGTCAAACGTATAACTTTTGTGCTTACAAAACGTTTATCATTCAGAAAAAGTTGATATGTTGCTAATTTAAGGCGAGTCACAAAAAAAATCAAGAATAGCTGTAGAGTTATATTGAGAAAGGTATCCAGAGCGCATCATTCCTGATCATAGAACCTTTACAAGATTGGAAGTGACCTTGCGATGAAATGAAGATGCATTTTCTGTTGAGAAGAAACAATGTTAATACAGTTAGATTGTATAGTATTTCTAGCCGGGAATTGAATTTGGATAAATCAACCGTTCAACGAATTTGAAATACCAATGGGTATCATGACTACAAAATTCACGATTTGGAGTATTTACCTGAGCGTCACATTGAAAACAGGCTTAATTTTATATCTCAAATTGTAGCAAATGTAGGAAGTGTTGATCAGAACCTTTTTCGGCACGTTCTTTGGAAGGACGAAGGTCGGTTTGTCAGTAACGGTTTGCCAAACAGGCGCAACGAACACTACTGGTTCATTGAAAATCCTCACATTGTAGTATAAGGGCGTTTGCTTCATTTTTTAAGATTAGTTATTGTTATCATCACCTTTTATTTTAACTGTATTACAGAATTATCGAGTGAAATCCTTTTATTTATCCTTTCATTATCATTTATGCTCTTTAAACAATTAACATTCAATTATTTTTCAGCGACTACTTGATCCTTCCACCTTTAATGTAATTTTTAGGTGGTATTTCTTTTGCGACTCTCTAGGACGGCATTACTTATAACTTTCTGGAAAAAATATAATTGATGGCGTCATTAGTCTTTTCTGTCAAATCCCAAAGATAGTATTTTGAAATATTATATTATATTATATTTAAATATATATATATATATATATATATATATATATATATATATATATATATATATATATATATCCCCTTCAAATATTCTTCAACGTACGCCTATGGTTTTGAAAATACGTTTATTTGATAGCAAATTTGATTTGTTTAAATTTTTCAATTTATACCTTTGTATAGTTTTTAATGTCTTATTTCGTTTAATATTATTTTTGTATTTTTCGTTTTATTTAATATACTTATTATATTTAACTTTTCATATATTTTGTAGAAAGTTCATATTATATGTTTTTATTATTTATTATTTTTAAGTAGTACTTAATTTTGTGAATTGAGTGTGCCGTAGATATTTCTACAAAAAAAAAACAATTTAATTGTTTGAATGAAAAAATCTCTCGCTTCGTCACTGCACGTGACCAAATAATCCCCTGTGCATCCTTATTCTATACCTCACTTCATTGGTACCCCCGTTAGCAATTGTTTTCTTAAATTTTCCAAAATAATTCCTGTCCCCATGCTCCCGGACTACCGCCATTGGCCAATGTTTGCACTGAAGGCCGCAATACACCCCAGGGTGGAGATGGGAAGTGAATACTGGGTGTGCGTGTGTGCCGGCGCCTCCTGGCCCTGTTTTATTTCTAGACGTGACAAATTTTTATTAGATTAATAAGTGAATTATTAGATAGTGTATCTTGTGAGTTATTATAACTGTGACCGCGCGTATAAGTTTAAAATATGAAGTAGGTCGTTTGAACAGTAGGCTTCTGGTTGGCGAGTCGAGTCAGACGAAAAAAGTTAGTTTTTGTCATATTGACCGTATAGACACACTACATTTCATTTATAAATTATAAAAAGTCAGTCATCCTTCTACAGAAACGTCATGAGGTTTTATGAAAAGGGTTACAAACTAATAAGCAGGAAGTGAATATATAGGGAGAAACTTTTTATTTTAATTTGCATTAGCATTAATTTATTGATTCATA
Source organism: Monochamus alternatus (assembly GCA_037114965.1). Classification (NCBI taxonomy): domain Eukaryota; kingdom Metazoa; phylum Arthropoda; class Insecta; order Coleoptera; family Cerambycidae; genus Monochamus; species Monochamus alternatus. The sequence continues at coordinate 1,374,005 of CM073426.1, read as the reverse complement.
TTTAATTATTTGTTTTGTATAAATTAATACGCTAGCAGATGTTTGTGGTTTGAAAAAGTTCTATTAATAATCTACATCGACGCCAGTGTACCGAAATGTCAAATGAGAAAGATACGACTAGTCATATGTATTTGTAAAATAAGAATAAACAATACATCTGTGAAGTTCTTCTACAGTGGTTGCCAAGTTTCTTTTAGTGGGAACAATGTTGTCAATATTGTATTGTATATTATTCAATAAAACAGCAAAACTCAGTAAAAATGCCTTTGAAAATGGTAAAAAGTGAAAAAAATAATAGTAGGATGAAACCTATTAGAAAAGGAAGAAAATACAACAAAAATTAAAGGAGAAATAATTTACGATCTGAGGTCGGGAAGTGGAAGGGGGTGAGTTTTTAAGGGTAAACAACGGTTTATCTTGATTTCCGACAAAACTACAAGTCCTATGGATATTTTTATTTGCCATTATTATCTATATCTAACAAAGTCGAACGATTTTAATAGCATGCGCTGAACATTTTCGTTTCGCTGTGTACTGATATTGATTGGTGGGTATCTGCCGCATTTTGTACACATGTGAAATATGACGTTCGCGGTCTTTAGTGCTGTTATGGAATATACAGTACGTTGCAGAAATTGGCGGTAAAAATTACAGTTCTACTTATTGTATTTGTGGAATTTTTATTTTATTTTTTTTTATTTTTAAATTTGCATCAATCCGTAGAAAACGTAGATGGTAAATTTTTGATGGCATACATTGTATATTAGATACTCAAAAAACTTCATTTATTACTCTTCCATTAGATTTTAGCCACAAAGGTTAGAGAATTTGAAGAGAAATATTATACGAGAGAATATTTCACTGAGAAAAATACGGCCTGTTTAATAATGCCTTAGTTATTATAATAACAGTAGATAATTGTAACGAGTGTCGTTAAATTTTATTACTAATTTGTTTTTTTCTCTTAATATTTTACATCGACTCGTTTTTCTTCAAACAAATTAATTTCATTACGAAATGTGTACCATAATAGGGTCATTATAATTCTAAGCTTATTTAAATTTATCATTGTGACATTATGGTATTCTTGATGTTATATTGGCATGCTAAGAGATAAAAAAGTAAAACTGTTGTGAAAAAAATCAGTTGAAGAGTCAGGCAGTACCAAATACGGAGAAAAAGATAATTTCAATATCAGAATTTAGTAATGGTTAGAATTAATTTAATGAAAATATATTGAGGTGTGACCATAGCACGACATTTTCATTTTCAATTGAGTGTATCAAGGTTAAAAGAACATCAACAAAACATCAAACTCTCATTTATGTCTATTGGCCGATTTGTTGTAATTTGTATAAAGGCCAAAAATTTGAGCCATGAGGTGCCCCAGAATGTTTTAAAAAGAATTTTGTACTTATATTTCTTTGTATATCTGAGTGATGAGTTAATGGTAGTTTAACTCATAGTATGTTAATGCTTTCGATTGCTTTATATAACAATTGAATTATAGATCTAGTTTGTATTAAAAAATGTAGTGATTTCACCCTCAACATTAACATAGTTTCCTCCCTCATCGATCAGTTTTGTCGAGTTTACTAAGTTGTGAGTCATTGACATTATTTGCTGACAATAGACTGCCCCTGAATATTTTATATTAGGTTTTTCTCTTATAAACTGGAATATTTCCATGTACGTAGTAAACTGTTAAATTGGACTATATCGTCAAGTTATGATCAGTGTTACTTACAGTTGCTCTGAAAACGAAAACCCTTAGTGGATTGTCTTTGTCTTTGGACCTGTTTTATTTCTGCTGTATGTTTCTGACCTTATGCTTACACATCTCAAGTGTTATCCGATACAAACGACGGTATTAAAACAGCACATTGCAAGATTAGAGGGTATCCAAAGACGAGCTACTAAAGTTGCAGTTGGTTTTAAAACTTTTCATATGAAGAACGGTTCATCAGCCTGCTTCTGTAATCATTAGAGAAGAGGCATACTCGTGGCGACCTCATATCACCCTACAGGATACTCCATGATGAACTGTGCCGTCGAAAAATAATTTTTCATTTAAATATTGACTTTTGTGGATCATATTTCTTACCCAACAGAATTTCTGATCAATGGAGCTGTTTATTGGACAATTGATCGATGATCACCTTCATATTCACTCTTAATAGTGTAATTTTCATGAATATAATTGTATGTAAAGGGGAGAAGGAAACGGAATTAGAAAAGCGGATGGCAAAAGGAAGTAAAGCTGCAGGTATGCTAAACAAGATTCTAAAAACGAAGAATGTATCCAGAACCACAAAAATAAGGCTGTATCAAACCATAATAAGACTTACTCTTACCTACGCTTGTGAAACGTGCATAATGAGTAAAAAAAAAGAAACTAAACTGGGAATATGCGAGAGGAAAATTTTAAGGAAGATATTCGGAGGAATTAAGGTGGAGGGAGAATTCAGAAGGACAAATAAGGAAATAGAAGATCTGTTTAAGCAACCCAACATCGTGTAGGTAATAAAGACGCAAAGAACCAGGTGGTTGGGACACATAGCTAGGATGTCCGATGACAGATGGGTTAAAAGAATGCTATTGGCAGAAGAAGGGAAGAGGAGAAGAGGACGACCCAGGAAGCAATGGTTGGATGAAGTCAAAGATGATCTGAAGAAAATTGGTTTTACAGACTGGAAAGAAGAAGCAAAGGATAGGAAAAAATAGCAAAGAAAAATTTCAGCCAAGGGCCACTAGGCCTGTAGGGCTAATATATATTTCGACATATTTCCTAGAGGGCGTTTCATCCGTCGTGTTTGTGACGTAACTTTTTTTACCCTAATTATCAAGTTTTTTATTACAATCTTAAACTACCATTGTTTTTGAGAAAAAAGGCATACTTGTCATTAGTCCCAGAAATTGGCCATTTTTGAGAAAATCAGCTGCATATTCATTGTACAATTATTTTGACGTAGTAGGCGCCAAAATTCGCTTGCAAATTGTTGAAGGTGGATCGACAAGCAATAAAATTTGCAGTGGTGTAAAATGCTACGGGTAGTATTTTTCAACATGTAACATTTTTAAAATGGAAGTCATACTGATCCTTGCAGTTACAGATAGTCGTCCTGAATTAGTTTGTGGATAATTTGCAATGTGTGCATCGTCATTTTTTCTGTTAATTCCTAAACAGGTTTTTAAATTATTGATTATCAGGTTGCAATCTATTTCTAAATCCACCCAAATATTTTTGTTGCCCAGCACGTCCATTCAAATTTAATTTCCAACAAATAACAGTCATCTTTCGTATCTCAATATGAAAAATTATTCTCTCAGGTTTTTTTCGATTTTGAAGTAACTGAATTTAATCGAAGCTAAATAAATACCTGACATTTAGAAATACTTTTTTCTAATTTCTGTTATAATTTAACTTACTATTGGTGCCTTCTACGTTAAAATATTGTACAAGAAATTATGCAGCTTGTTGAAAATAAGCTATTGTAAGCGTACTTAATTATTACAAAAAAAAACTTTTTAAATTCCAACTTTGACATCCTGTATCTCTTTTATTATCGACATTTTATTAATGCAAATTGGCTTAAATTGTAATATTTTTATGTCAAAAATCTAGCAGTCTTCTATGGGCTATTACTTATGAACCACTCTGTATATTTTATCACCAACCGTTCATGGGATAAAATAATATTTTTGTGTTAAAGCATAACGAATTTTAGTTTTTGCTCCGAAAAATTTGTTAGTAATGATATTAGTAAGCTTCCACATCCTTCATTCCCCTTTTGTTTCGGGAAGGACCTGTACGGATATCGATCCGGACCTTTTCTTTGTTCACATATAGAACCCAATTTTAGATCCCTTTGGGCTGCTAGGCCGATCCACATAGGAAAATCACATTACAATTACTTAATATCGAGTCGTCCGATGCGGAATAATCGACTGCTCTAAAAATACCCGAAGCCTTACTTATGTAAATATTTACAGTGAGCAAATGGTTTTTCATCCAAAGCGGAGCAGCACAGAAATTCAATCTGGGCCGATTCTCATACCCAAGATTTATTTCCATCGTTTCGCGAGATTTACCACACACGCACAACCACCATGTGAGCAAACACATTACTTTTGCGCTGCTTCCACAATGGAGATATAAGCGTCACTTTGCTTTCAAAATGGTTTAAAATAATGCAATTGCTTACATTTTCCATTTATTATATCATCCAACACTTTCTGAGTAAAAGTATATTGTTATATCAGGGTTAAAAGCGTTACTTTTGTGGCGAGCAATAGTAAAAAAAATCACTTTTAATCCGAATAAAACATGCTATTTTTTCTCCAACCGAAATTCCCCAGTTATGTCTCCTGTATATATTGTATATTTTTAATTCAAGGTGTTCTTAGAAACATAATATAGACGTTAAGCTTTTGCCATATCTAGTTAAGATAAATAAAATGTTAAATCATCAAAATTCATTTATTATAAAATATGTAGAATCTTTTTGTAAGCTCAGTTAAGTTGTATTTGGTCGTAATAACGCTTCGCATTAAACATCTTCTACTCAAAAACAATTGTTTTATTCCAAAGACAAAACTCCCCGTTTAATTATTCATTTATGCTTTGAATTTATTCCAACCAAATTTGGAAGTTACGTTGCTTTTCTCAAGAGGCAAAATGATGGGTATGTACCGAAAAAATCGCGAGTATTTACAAAGGAGCAAATTGATTGCTTTTTGAATAGTGCACCTGATAATTTATATTCGATGATGAAGGTAAACGCTTTAAAAACTAAAAGGAAACAATTTTTAAAAAGCTTCTTTATAAGTCGCCCTAATACTTGAGGTTGCAGGCGCATGCCGTTCTAATGAGTTGGTCAATTTAACAATTGATAATGTTGAAGATGTAAAATCAGCCTTTATTATAAAAATTCTCAATACCAAAACTAAGAGACTACGTTCTTTTACTGTGCTGGGAGACAATTAGTTAAGTTTCTAAAATGCGGATTGGTAGAACGTCCTCAGATATATTAGTAGAAAGTGTCATCGAATAGTGGTCGGTATTCATAGAATCAGTACTGTCTCGCAAGAAGTGACAACATTTTTGAAGGTAGGCAACTAGAAACAGTAAAGTGGATACGCATTACGACGAACGTAGAGAACTTCCGTATTTTAAAATCCAATATATTACTGCACTTTTCGTAAGGGCTTTAAATTTTGTTCTTTGACATTAAAGAAAATTACATTTGACTTTCTATAACTGGTTTTGTGACACTTAATCATCTCATTTTTGGTACCTCATTAAATTTAACAAACTTAACACCTTATAATTTTCTTTTGAATGTAATAGTAGTTCTAAAATACTACACCTAGTGTTCCATCCTTGCTACTAATGCTAAATCATGATAGCTTGATTGACTACAATTCTATTGTTTATTTCGATTTTCAAACATCATCTAAATTCTTGACAATTGGAAAAACGCAAAAATATCAAAGAATAGTAAATATATCTCCTACAACGTTTATATCAGAAAAAAAACACAATTTAATTTTGCAACTTGATGCAGGAAAATACAGTGTATGATAATAAACTTTTTAACTAGAGAATTGTGACTCGCACAAAGTCCTAATCTTACATTACTAGATTTTTAGTCATATTTGAGCGTATCAAAAATAGTCTCTACACACTCTGGAAACAGCAGTTCAGCATGAAATAAACATAATAACACTAAATGAACTTGAGCGTGTTTTTGAATACATGAAACGTAGAAATTTATGTTTAGAAGATGAAGGTCATTTCGAACATGTGTTATAAACTCCAATATAATAAATTTCTGTTTTGTTTATATTAGGACTAAAGAAAAAACTATAACTTACGTACCATTAACATTTAAAAAATAATATGTCACCCATATTTAAGGTTTTGTATGTTAATACATCTTTAAAAAATTAGAAAAATCGACATCGCTTTTAGTATCTCTAAGTTAAAACGGTTTATAGTGCAGTATTTAAAAAAATAATTATTTTAAAACAAAATACATAAAAATTAAAAATATGATATTGTAATATAATTATTTATATCCCAACTAGCAAAATAAATTTTATAAAGGTTATACAAATTGCTATAACATAAATCTTATAGAAAACTTCAAATTCATATAACGTAGTTAAATGCCTTTACACGATACTTATAGAATCGAAAAGGGCCCACTTTTATAAAACACTTTGGTAATGTAACAGTTCTATAAAAAATTTATACAACACTTTTAAAACAATTTTATACAGCAACTATAAAAACGTTTTGTGGTCTGTATTTTGGTATTATTTAAAGAAACATTATATTTTTTAGTGAAGAATATTAGAACCAAATCATTGGTGTATAACGCAGATTCATAATTATTTGTATTTATATTTAAAAACGGGGTCGCTCAATGGCGATCATTTCTGTGAATGGTAGATAGGTACAATACAATATTATCATGTTAACAATCAGTGTTTCAACAACGAAAATTTTATTGCGCCGCAAATTTTATTGATAAACTATATATATGTTTGTGACAAAAAAATGATGCGCTTTAGTTTAGACCACATTTGCGTTAAAATTATAAAAAATAAATTTTAAAAATATTAAAATTATGCTTTCTTTAATTTATAATATCGTTGTGTAATTATATTTAATGATCGTGTTATAAAATAGTCTTCCAAAAATAGCAAAATTAGGTTTTAGATATAATTTTAATAAGGCTTTCAACTAATTTCCATAATGGCGGAAGTCGCTGATCCAACAAATCTTCATTTATAAATGGCGACTTATAATACAATGATTTTATTCCACATAAAATCATAACAAAATATTTTAATCTAAATTAGAACTTTATACAATATACTGTTTTTATAGTCTTAAATATATTTAAAAATATGTGTCCGCAAGTAGATAATGTTTGCATCGAAAGAAGTTGCCAAGTTTTATAAAAAAAATTAGAAATTTAAAATATTATGTACTATCATTACCTATATTAACATTGTTAGGTATTAGCTAAGTAATATTAGTTAATTATGATAATAGGTATTTAATTTAAAACTAACCTAATTATTGCATTACCAAAAAATTAAATCAAAGTTACTTTCTCGTACTGGTTTTTTGCATTTTTTCGCAGCCATGAATCGTTTTTAATGTGAGTTCTTGAACATGGACACCATCATTATTTATATAATAAAACCTATAAGTAAAATTGAACGTCGGTACGTTTGACTGAAAACGTTACTTTCAAGAATTTGTTTGTATTCTTTCTTGATTAGTGCTTGGTAATACACTATACCTTAGGAGTTCAATAATTAAGGTTAGGTTTGGAATTTTATTACGCGGTATATACAATAATTTTGTTTTCTCAAGGCACAATTTTGTTCTATAACATTTTTATAAAACAGGGAATATTTTTATAGATTAAACACAACTATAAAACTATTTTATAAATAAGCGCATTTTAAATGTTGTATAACATATTATAATACTTTTATAAAAATTTTAAAGAACTGAAAATTATTTTTTCTATAAAACACGTTGTAAAAACTATTATAAAACAATTTTACACAATTACTTTATTCAGGAACAAATTGATGGCAATTATTTGCTCTATAAAATCAAACTGTTCGTTAAGCAACGCAATTCGATAGTTATAAAATAATTCGTTTCTTTTAAAGTTCCATTTTGCTAGTTGGGATGTAAAGTTTAGAAATATATTTATCTATATATCTATCTATATATAGTGTTTCAAAAAGACGTGGGATATTGCTATAACTGATAGAATATTGAAAAATAAGTAATACAATGAAAAAATGTACAACCAAAGTTTGACTTTCTACAATTATCTTACTACTACACATGCTATAGCTGATAGAATATTGAAAAATAAGTAATAAAATGAAAAAATGTACAACCAAAGTTTGATTTTCTACAATTATATTACACGGCCTGTATCTCAAAAAGACGCTAAAATATAGATTATACGTTTATTAAGCAAACATGTTTATCAGTTCTAGCGATATTGCCATGTCTTATTGAAATACCTTGTATATTTGCAATTCAAATAAAAATACGATTTGCATATCATAATTCAATCTTTACAAAAATGTAACATATACTACACTGGACAATGCCTGCCTTGATTTTGATGACAATACCCTTTGCTAATTAAAATAAATCGACCAAATAAATAATCTTCGTATCACCTTCAAACCAATTTACAGAAAACATCGGAAGCTCATTAATTTTTCGAACGCACGTGACCACGTTTCCCCCTACTGGGTAATGATGATGAAATTAGCGACTACCTGCTTTATATTTTATCTCCCCCAAAAACCATCCACCTGTGCCAAGTCGGGTTTGCTTTAAAACTTGGGGTAGAGGGTTAGAAGCACCCTAATAGATAGGCAGTAGTTATGTTATGAACCTGTTATTATAATCGACGGGCCGCATCCATATTCTGGACAATCGAATTTATAACTGAAAATCCTTGGAGAACGTAATAAAATATTTTTAAGGTAAAGTATAATGTCAAAAGGTTTGTGTACAATTTTCAAATAAAGTCAAAAAGTAGATTAGAGGCACAGTCGGAACAAAACCCCACTGAAGATGCAGGGAAGATGGACGAAACGTTTATTCAAATCAGTTACAAAGGCTGCTGCAGAACTACTAAGACGCTTTTGGCTGAGAAACAGATTCATCTGTAGAGCCTAAGAACCAACTATACCGCCAAAATTAATATAACCAGGGTGGGTCATAACTGAATAATATAAAAATAATGTGATTTAGATTTACCTATTACAGTTGCTACTAATAAGAAGAAGGAGAAACAGTTGTGTTAGTTTGTAAAAACTAGAAACAATAGCGACAAAAGTCGTATAAAATAGGTGTTATAAAATGTTATTTATTTCTTTCCTTGGCAATTTTTGTCCATTTTTTGCCCAGTCGCCGATCGCATGCTTTGCCACCTTATCAGATTTTACAGTGCACCAGTTTCCAGTGCCATGCAGAAGTGTATTTTTAAATCATTTTCGAATTGCACTTTTTGATTTTGTTTTTACAAAATTGTATTGCAAGAGTACCCTGTATATTCCAATTTTTTTTTTATTTAGATAATTTCTGAATCACCCTGTACAGGAAGGCAAAAAAGAGGAAAATTTGAATTTCTTGACCCAAGCCAAAAAAAAACAAAAAAAATTAATTAACTTTGGCCCTTGTATGTCGGTTAATATCAACTTTTGACATACGTAATTTTCTAATCTAAAACACATTATTCTTATACAAATAATTCACTCTTACTCTATGTACCATAACTTCCACTTTGTATACTACAAAGTCTAGACCAAGAAGAACTAGAGAAGGTCGAAGATTTTTAACTAAGGCTGTGGAAGTACCAAGTAATTCTATGACTTACAGTGGCTAGTTACCCAGATCAAGACATAACAATCCGAAAAATCGCAATGGTTTGATTGAAAGCCAATGTTTTACTTGTTCACAAGCATGTCATTCGGAACAAAACACGAGTGTTGCTGACGTCAACAATTACACAAGACAAATGCATTTTTTTTTTGTAGATAGTGAACTTAGCTCAGCCCGCAGGTTTCATTCACTATACATTTTTTGGCAGCATCTGTATGGAATGTATTGATGTCGCGCCACGACTTATATATAGGACTTTTGTTTGTGTCTGACGCCATCAAAATATTTGATGTCAGACCTATCTTGCTTCTGAGGTAATTGTAAAAGAATGTTCTATACGGGGTGTTCTAATATTACGTGCACGAGGCACTGCTACACACTTTTGACTTATATGGCAGTTCTATCAGAAAAGATAATCGAATAATTAAGGTTTTTTTCTTTTGTATATACAGGTATATAACAGATGTGCGTGAAATTAGCCCCCCCCCCTCATTTTTTAATAAATTTAAAAATAAAGGTTGTGCTGAATTGTGGGGGTATGTGCTACACTGAGCAATAAAAGTTTAAAGAAAAATATTATCCGTTTTTCTAGAAAATAAGAAAATCGTGTTTTCCAGGTAGCCCCCCCACTTCGCGAAAATTGCATTTTTCTTTAAAGTGCTATATTGTGCTAGTTGTTACGAACATTGTCCCGTTTAAAAAAATTTGATATCTGCTTCCGTTCTCTGGGAAAATCCGAACATTTTCTAGCTCCCCACATTTAGAAATTAATTTTTTTTTCAATGTGCTGAGTTGTGCTAGTAGTTTAGAATATTGTGCCGTTTAAGAAGTTTCATATGTGCCTCCGTTCTTTGGAAAATCCGGAAATTTGAGCGTGAATTTTTACCGAAAATTAAAAAACGGGGATGTGCCAGTTGCTCTGAACATTGTGCCGAATTTGTGCTACATTGTGCTGTTTAAAGATATTTGATATCTATCTCCGTTCTCCAGAAAATCGGAGAAAACCAGATATTTTGCCACTCGTATTTTAGCCTCGCACCCTAAACCCTTCATACACGTATTTTATTGTATGATATTCCTCACTTGTTAGATTAGGACGTTTATAATTTTGAGAACGCACTGTAGGCCTTTAATTATTCTCCATTCTTATGAACACAAAATCACTAATAAATTAAATACAATCATAATTAAATTAGCGGAAAGATATACTGGGACTATTCCCGGACTTGTGTTGACTACTATAAATTATGAATGGGATTGAGTTACTCTCTACTATTTTGCAACCCGTCTGTAGAGTAGGCAACCAGAAATACAACGATATGTACACAACTTATCATTAGATTGCGTATTAAGGAAACGAGAAGCTGTTTTCCAATAATAAATAATATATATGTTTATTTTTTTTAGTCGTATCATTTGCTGTTTTAGTTTTTTTAATATATATCTAATCTATTTTACTGAATTTGAATACACAATATATATATATATATATATATATATATATATATATATATATATTGTTTCATTATTTCACCGTTTCTGAAAACTTTTGTAACACGTTTCGATTTTTCTTATTGGTGTTTACTAAATGATTTACAACGGGAACATCTGCCAATCAATTGTTTACTAATTATTTCCCATGGCCTACTTTGTGACATATTCGTCTCTTTGAAATTTAACACATGTTCATAAATTTGGAGAACAAGGTGACAAACGATTAAAGAAATGATATCAAATCCGTTGCTCCAAAGTTTCAGCTCTGTTGCTAGGCGGCTATTTTTATAAGTTTTGTTTCACGCCGCCACCGAGACCTTTCTCCTTCAAGATAAATCAACCCCGAGTAATTTCCACAGAGGAAAATGGCCCTGAACACAGATTTATCACCTTTATCCCGAATCAACGCCACATAAATACCCAATCTTGCCCATTACTGGTCCCAATCTCCAGAAAGCTGGCAACAGCCGTCGCCTTACGATTTCCTAATGTCCCGACCACACACGGAGAAATCGGGAAGGTATTTCTCCGTCTCACCGCGAAAATCGGAAGAAATTAACAGGTCGGATCGCTTTACAAACGGAATTACCCCGCACGGCGCTTCCTTCGGCGCCGCGGCGATCAATATGGCGCGTTGGGGCGAGACAGAGCGGCGCTCAGCTGACCGACATAATGGGTCGGCGAAGATTACGGGCCGGCTCCGTGACGGCTCCTCGTTTTCTGTTACGGGCCGATCCAGCAAGACCTCCGGTTTTGATAAGGGACGATTCAAATCTTTACGAAAAATGTTAATAAAGAAAATAGAGTGTACAGAATATGAGTGACTTTATTTGGCTGTATGATATAATTTAAATTACAACTAATATTTATTTTGAATAGTTTCTTTGCCATATCACCATTTCAAAAACACCCTTCTAGATATTCTACGCAAAGTTTCATCCTGTGAAATAACAACCTAAATTTTTTTGTTGACGGAAGCTTATTTTTAAAATACCTTCTATGAATTGTTCTTCGAATCGCGTATTTTATGTCGTCATTGTATCAAAAATTTGATCTTTTGGCTTATTTTTCCGGAAAGTAACGTTTCCAGAAACCATCTACACTATGTAAGAAAAATCAAGACTTCCAGAATATTTATACAGGAAGAAGTATATGTTTCCAGGTACTGCAGATTAAACATATTTACTCATAAAGGTTACTCATAATCGGCATTTTTGGGGCTTGTCGTTGTGAAGAAATAACTAAGGTAATGTTGAATCATATTCAATACAATCAGCTCTATATGTCGTATAAAAATTTTGATTCTACGACGAAAACAAAAATTGTCCGAGAAATTGTTATAGCAGAAGGAAATATAGCAAGTATAAATTGTTTAAATATTTTTCGAAAATATGCTAAACTTCGTCCTCCTAATACAACTCACAGATGGTTTTTTATATTCTACAAACAAGGAAAATGTACTTCCCAGCCTGTCGTAGTTAATACTTTTGGAAGCATTCCAAAAATGATTGCAGCAAAGCTTGCATTGAAAAATCCCGAAGAATACACTGAACATTGTTTTAGAAGGGAGTTAGCCACCATTCTGGTTGATGGTGGTGCAGATATGCAAATGTTAAAGCATTATGCAAGCTGGCAAGAGACTGTGTTGAGTATTCTTTAGAGAATAAGAAACAGATGTCAAAGAAGATCATAGGGTCAAACACGGATTTAACGATTGAAATTTCAGAAGACTTAAACAGCACAGATAACAAAGAAGATCATGGATTGAACCACGGTTTTAACCATTGAAAATTCGGAAAAATTAAACAACTCAATCACATCTACTTCTGGTATAGAAATTTCTAATTATAAAAAGTGTATTATCAATGTTTATAATAAACCTTAGTTTTATAATAATTTCTTTAAAAATAAATAAATCATTCTTCAAAAAAGCTGAGTTTTAGAGAAAAATGACACTAAAAACGGTTTTTTTTTTTTCATTACATCACTAGTAGTATAGATGCCCTTATGAAACTTTATAGAACTGTAAAATTGAATGAAAGTAGACAAATGTATTTACAATAAATAATGAGTTTAGTAATAGAAATACCTGTTATTTTGTATTATGAGCTGCCAAAACACAAAAATTTCCTAGAGGAATATTTTAACGTTATTCTCTCCCTAGAGGCAAAATTCTGTCAAGATTTTGACAACAGAGAAATGCAGTAAAAATATTGCTACTCCTGGTCATAAAAAAACTTATTTATTGGTCGATTTTCCTCAGTATAATTGTTTCAATTCATAATTATTGGCTATGTGCGCAGTTTTGAAATTAGCATGATGCGGAGCAAAAGAAATCGATGCTTCCTCTCGAATAACACTTGAAACAAAAGTGGCGGGCAGATAGGCGGAACTAGGTCACCAGGTTATAATTCATGTAGAAAAAACACGCGTGCTTTGTACACTGTACTGTTTATTTGGCATTATTCCAAGATCACAGCCAAAAACAGCCCGGTCATCACTAATAAAAGTTGCTTTTTTTATAGGCGTTACCAATACATCGTGACTGTGTGATTGGGGCATCGGTATTTTTAATAATAAAATGTTTTATTTATAGCGCCACCATCAATATTAACGCTAGTACCACTATTGTGGCTACTGTTCAAAGTAGTCATTGATATACATATGTTAGATGTCGAGTGATGACATGTTTTGTTTTTGTGAAATTTTGAGCTACTGAACATGGAATTCATATTGCATTGAGGAAACCACGATTAGGATTAACGATATAAATATACAGGATGATTCTTAATTTATACGCATAAACTTGTGACATTATAGCTAAGCACAAATAATGACTAGTGAAAATATATAGTAAATTATTTGTTTTTTTATAACAAAAATTTATCAAGTGAATTTTTTTGTTCTTTTGTTTCTTGTGACTGGTTGTTACATCATCAGCACTTAAGCCCAAACTTTACCACGAACATTTTAGTTATGGATGAGGCAGTTTTCACACGTAATGGTATTCACAATTTTCACAACACGCATTATTGGGCATTGGAAAATCTGGTAATGGAGTACTTATTGGCCTTTTAATTCTGGAAAATCGGTTGACTGGTATTCTTCATTTACAATATTTGAGTAATAATTTGCCGGTACTCCTCGAAAAAGTTAATCTTAATGTTAGATAGACAGCATATGTTGTTTCTTCACAATGGTGCTCCGTCACATTTTGCGCGACTAGTGTGACAACATTTGGATAGCGTATTTCCCGAACGAAAGATAGGCCGAGGTGGTCCAATTGCGTGGCCCCCTCGATTGCCCGAGCTAAATCCACTTGACTTTTATTTCTGGGGTCACATAAAGAGTATGGTGTACGTTACCCAAGTTAACACTGAACAAGATTTGCAAAATCGTATGAATGCTGCCTCTGAAGCAATTCAACTACAGTCTAGTCTGGACCGTGCGTGTGATGATTCATGGACTCGACGAGCTCAACTGTGTATTGAAAACCACAGAAATAACAAGCCTGAAATCGGTCTATGTTTGGTGGTGTGTCCGACAAGAGTTCTTGACTGCAGGAGTAATTCAATGTCGGTCGGGGCAATAGTTCGCGGAGTAGTTGTTTCCTGCAGTATCATTTACAGATTTAATGGCTCGTCGCCCAGGATGAGAGGACTGCGTTAAGTACCTGCTGCAATGTAGGTCGCTTCCTGTACGTCGAGCAGGAAGTAAGCAGACCACTTATATCTCACTCGCATTCTTTTATCTTTGTACCAATAAATTGGTATTTCCGTAACTGAAAAACATGTTTTTTACTATTCGTCATTGTTTGTCTTCATCTGTAATTTCTCAAGTTTATAAGAATAGGTTAAGAATTACACTGACTATTTAACGTAAAAGATAAGTTCTTTGATTTTGGTTAAAAATATACACTAACATTCGATCTTAAATTTTTCAATTTGGAAATGCGGTGAAAATTATTAGTCTATCCTGGTTGGAATGTGGCAAACAGAAAACGTTGAAAAATACCTTAAACACTGAGGTCAAAGAACGCTCTGTATAATCTATTCCAAATAGCTACCGTGCTAGCTACACATTGTTTAGATTAACTTCATATAAACAAGGCAAGTGTAATGTAGGGAAATTTGTAAAAATTAATTATAGAATCAAACAAATAGATGTTTTTCAGTAATACAGAAAATGCTACAGTATACAGAGTGTTAATGATAAGTTTGGTTAAACTTCACTGACCTGTTCTATCGATGAAAATAATTGGGGTTTGTTATATAACAATTTTTTATTCAATCTTAATAACGGACATTTGTTTGTTTTTATTTTTTTTTCCAAACCTTAAATACGGGAAAATATTATTTGACAATATTTAGGCGGTGATATCTTTCCAATCTGAATTATTTATTTATGCTCTTACAAATATATATTCCAGTGGCGTAGTTGGTGGGCAGTGTATTTTTTTAATAAGTACGCCATTGACATTTCTAAAATTTGAAGAAATTTTTAGAATTTCCGATTAATTTTTGACAAAAGTATTCCAGTAAAGTGACATAACATTGACCGCCCTTGTATTAAGGTTATTGAACATGCTGAATGTTGGTGAAGTTTAACAGACTTCCTTAACACTCTGTATCTCCATATTACTTTTTTCATATAGGTACCAAAACATATATCTTGTGTTCGTATTAATCACAATATTTTTTAAGTATAGGTAAATATTTGTGCAAGGAATATTGTTAATGACTTAATAAGTTAGTGTGGAGGAAGGAACAATGTATTATTCTTTCAACAGGTTTCTAGTTAGTAAACAAGTGGTAACCAATAAATACTGAAATCAAATGTTTAATGGTCTTACCTCGACATCGATGCTGGTGATGGAAGGAAACCTCTTTTTCATCAATTGCGACATTTTCTCTATTTCTAACTTATAAGAATACAAAAAGTTCACTACTTGACTATATACATATATGTGCAGCGACGAATACAAAAATAATATCTCTACAAAATAACTATATTCACTGTGTCAGAATGTATCACTGTTGAAGCATAATACTTTGAAATAAGTTGATCGATACAAGAAGTCAGTACTAAATTAGGAAATTAGTTAGAACTGGTCAGTTTTAGGTAGATATGAGTTACATATTTGAATTTGGCGGGAAAGAAGACCAGATTGTCATCTGTCAAAACAGAGAACTTGTAGATTGACTAGAGATAGACTATTTTTATATTATAGTATGAATAATTTGTGGTGCGATAATGTTAGAACAAAAACGGTTGGTACTTGGGTATTGAGCTAAAGCCAAGAGTTAGTCACTAGTACCAACGACTGAGTTAAAAAAAATAAAAGGAATAGAGCATATAAGGCAGGCGCAAATGCGGCCTGCTTAATAATAATATGCCGCCTCCTCTCCCGCACAAGTCTCCGACTTCTGGGCTAATCCCTGTGATTAGAATGAGGGGTAGAGATATTATTATTATTATTAATAGAATGTTTAAAAATAAATTTGACAACTTTACTTTTCTAAATGGTATAAGACAACGATGTATTTTCTATATTATGGTCGTTTCTTATCTTTTGTAATCTTTTTGAAATGGTTTGCTGTATTTGGCTTGTTTTTTTTTTTGAATTTTTGATCATTTTGTGCAAAAAAATATATTATGGCATAGTGTATATACACAGTGCATATCTCTATAACTTTTTTATGCAGCAATCCTCAACGATTTTCAATTATTGTATGTAGCATACACATGAAAAAATTACTGTTTCTGCAAACCAATCACAAATCCTAACAGAGAATTTATTTGTATTTTAAGATCGTGTGACGCTATACATGTTTTGTCCATTAATTTAGTACACTTCAAATATTTTAAACAAAATATATACAAAAATTCTTTATTTCACGCTTCTAATATACTACGTGACAAAGTAAAGTAAACACCCATTGAATATAATTTTATTTTGATAGTTGTTTGCTTGTTTATTTCTCTCGCTGAAAGTAAAAAATGCAGGCTTTTCTGTTAAGTTTTTTTGGAGTTTGCTTAGGTTGTAAATTGATAACGTAGCATTCTGTATTAAAAATTTCTGCTTACATTTGTGTTGCAAATGTTGTGAGAAGGTGCTAGACCTCATGTTGCTAGACAAACAATGGCTTCGGATATGGATCAACATCAGATCAGCCGTTTACCTACCAAGATCGCCGGATGTGTCACCTATTGAACATTGCTACTATTGACCGTTACTGGCACTGCCGTGTAGACCGCAGGGTAAAAAGTGTCAAGAGATGAGGGAAATTTCATTGCATACTTTTTTGTAACCATGGGTGTTTAAAGATCGTGTCCCGTGCACTTTCAGGAAAAGTGCTATTGCAATCATGGCAATTGGTAATTGTATTCTGTTATCGGTAGCAGCTGGTTGCGCTGTTGTATACGCACGAAGCTCTGGTATTCCAAACGATTATTTTTATACTAAAAATAAACAGAGGCTTCGCGTCCGTTCGAACGCATGATTTCCATCGCGACATCGCGTTCCGCTGAGGAAATATCTCATTTAACTATGAAATGTACTCTGCTGGCGAAATTAATTGCATGGATGGCGTGTCATCAAAATTAACCACCGCGTTAAGCTTAATTAGGATTATTTTTTAGGGGAATTGCCACTTCTATCACCCTAACTGTGTTGAGTGTGTCATTTATAAAAAAAGGGGGTAAAAATCGTAAACTATAAGAATAGAACATTTTTGTAAATAGGATGATTCAGAAATAATAGGAGTAAAAACTCAAGGGGCGTATTCTGTGGCCAAAAATAAGAGTTTTTTTGTTATATAAATGTGGAGGAAAAAAATCACTTCTTAATTTCTAAACCGCTTGATAATTTAACCAAATTCGGTGTGCATATTTAGTACCTAGTAGTAAATATACAAAACAAATTTATTTAAATTATCTCAAATGGTTTAGAAATTAAAAATAAAAAACCCATTTTTTTAATTTTTGACATGCTGTAGCTGGACAATGGCAGTCTTAAGACTCACATATATTTATAAAACAAAAAACCCTTATTTTTGGCCACAGAATACAGCCCTTGATTTTTGACCTCTACTTAAGAAACCCCCTGTATTTTGACACCTGTTAACTTTTTTGTTCGTAAAGTTATAAAAATATATGGAATACAAAAATTGCACAATTTTGTATGAAGTTTTCGATAATAGTAATAGACTAAAAGACTAAATTTTGTTTAAACGAATTATCTTGAAAGTAAACAAAAGAGAAACAAACAAACCGTCGATTTCTTTAATATTCCACAAGCTCCTCAATTCATTGCACCTTTGCTCAGAACTACCTCATGTTCAAATTATATTTGGCAGTGTTCAGAGTCGATGACAAATTTCTCTTTCGTGTCATGTGTGTCATGGTTGCAGCCGTATTTATTTCTTAAATTATTTTCGTAGATTTCGTATTCAAATGTACCTGTGAACTGTACTTTCTGGAAAATCAAGTCATGTTCGCAGTCGACTTGGCCAAGTTTGAACCAAATATACTTATGGGTCAATATCTTTATGTATTTTGATATTTACAATCTACAACTGAACCAGAAAAACACCAAGCTTAACAGTTTTAATATTATCATAAAAATAATCAAAAAATGAAGTAAAGTGGTACCTATTAATTTTGAGGATCGGAAATTATTCTTTGATAGGGCAGTCAATTATGAACAGTTTTGTTTTGTTTTTTGTATATGTCATCGTTTCACAGCAAACTTAATGTTTCTTCTCTTTGGGTATTTTATATTAGATTATTTTTTTACAAATATTTTGGCCAAAATGGAGGTTGGCTATGAGAGATAATGCAGTTTAGTGTCAGGATTGCTAAACAGAGGAGCATACCTAACTGCTCAATATATTATAAAATAAACCATTACCAACGACGTCATTCTATTTCAAAAATACTGCAATGCTATTGGACGGTTTGTAGGCAACCTATTCAGTTTAGGGATCTTAGTTTAGTGTATCCACATAACAAGGTGTCTTGCAAGTCTTTACAATAATTTTAGGAGGTGATAGAATACATGATTTTGAGTCAATTGAAAGAAACATACCTATCCACCAAGTGTTACAATGTTTGTAATAATTAATTTATTAATATTTTTTAATTTAACCGTGCTTTTCTACAATTATTGAAGCGTAGAAGAAAAACAAACCTTTTTATTACAAATATTTCTATACTTTTCTATTAAGAATGATTGAATTATTTAAATGATTTAACCAATAAAATCCAAAGTGGCTTCGTTACATAATTAGAACTTCATAAACATGGTTTTTCTACTTTGTAAAAGCGAAGAGTCAAATTTAAACGCGAATTTTATTTAAACCTTTGTGCGTAGGTTTATTCAAATATTATTAAAAACTTACCTAAGCAATGCTCTTTCAGTTCTTAGAAAAAGTTTCTTGATAAACATTCTAAAAATTAAGAAAATTAATCTTAACACGTTTAAATATACAGGGAGCGCATTCGCCAAAACAGGACAGTCGTTCAGTATGTAAATAAAAATGGTTCCCTAATTTTAATGTTTGTTTCATTTGACTCAAAATCAGGTATTCTATCACGTTCTAAAATTATTGTAACAACTTGCAAGACATCCTGTATAGCTCACAAAAAATAAAATTTCAAAGTACTAATCAATAGAACTGGCACAGTTTGTACAGTTACTGTAATATATTTAATGAGTAGATTTAATTATTACAGATAATATTACTATCTCACTTTATATACCTACATTTATGAGGCCACTACGTAATGTGATTATAAAATAGTAGTCAGTATTAAACATTCTTCCACGCATCTAAACATTACATTGGCATGCTTTCATATATAAACAATTATAATTTCATTGCAGAAGATGAAAATTGGTTTAAAAAAATGAATTTTGATGTAGAACTAAACAATGTACATTGTTCACATATTAAACTCCTTTAATTGTATGATCAGCAGTAGAATGACATAATATGCTTTTTATTCAAATGTAGCAGGACTGTGCAGTACTGTTAGTGTGACCCAATGAAAGTTGTTTAATCAGTATATAACTCCGAAATAATGTTAAAGACTGTTTTCATTTCATAAATTTTGGAAAATAAGACAAACAAAATTACTAATAGCTATCAGCAATATAAAATTCACAAGCAGCTGTGCTGTATTCGTAGTAAAACTGTGCTCTGACCACAGTAAAACTTTGCAGGATCTAATAAAAAAAATATATCAAAATTGTACAAGCTTTACTATTAGCTTCTGTAATTCTGTATAATACTGGTAAACAATAGTAATTTAAAATTAAAATAAAGTAACACACAATTACACACAGTTCTGTGCACATTTTATCTACAAATCCTTTCCTTTTTATTCCATACTTTTCATAAAAAAACTATGTGCTCAAAATCTCACAAGAATTATTATAGTATGCACGAGAAACCCATGTTTTTTGACTAGACAAAGCAGATCCTTGGCCTTTTGGCAGAGGCATTTTATTTTGATTTACATTATTTTTTGTGCTAAAATACTCGTCTAAATAAAGATATAAACTTGCTTGCGTATAAATATAAATATTACTTTGGCACGTTTACAAGTTTAATTATAATTTTGTTGCGGAAGATGAAATTTATACGAAAACAATACTGAAGTTTAATGTAAACAACTAAATAACGTGTATACATTGTATTTGTTGAAAAAGACGTACTCCTTTTTGTGGAAGCTGGAACTGGTTTCAAATTTAAACCTGGTAGCATTACCTTAAAATATATGGGAACCATGATAATATTATAATTGAAATTAATACGATACAATTCTTTCATTGCAGAGATCAGGAATCAGGACAGTTTGAACACAGTCCTATGCACATTTTATATGCAGGTACATTGTGACTTATTCCGCACATTTTATGAAAAATAGTGTGTATTTTTCTAAATTTTGCATTCACGTTTACATTATAAGGAATTGTTTGACTGTTTATATATTTATCTATTTGTTTTACTAGATGCAGGTATAGTATTTTTGTTGCCATACCAACGTTAAGTTTGTTTGTGTAACGTAACTAAGAGCATTCTGCTATTTTAAAGCATATTACTAGTGAAATTAAATTCGTTTTCGGTCAAACCAAAACCGAATAGACGATTGTATCTCATCTATTTTTTTTTAAATACATTTCTATTTCATTTCATAGGAAACGTATACTAAACGTTGTTGAGCAAAAATGCTTTGACCGTATTCTTAAATCAACATTCATTTGTTTTTCTGATTTCAAGTGCGCATAATTTCTCACGGGCGTCGTGTACATTTTGCCTATTTTAAAAATGGCGGACACTAGCAAACCAAATGAAAGGATATGTGGTCTACCTGCATTTTCAAATTACAAACATGAAATCTGTCATGCTCTATATACAGGGTGTTCCAGTTTATAGTTTATATAGCAAGGCTTCACTCATTCATAGGCGATCTCATTTTAAGTTAGCAAGTCTTATGCAACATGTTTTTTATTTGTATTTGCTGGTTAACGTAAAAGTTTGAAAATACGGCACGAAAAATTTTTTTCGGTTAGATGTATATCAGTTTATATCTACAAAAAAAGAGCTACTGCTGATTTAGTTTATAATTTCGAGGAAACGATACTTTCAATTTTCATAAACAGGGTGTAATAAAAAAGCAGGTCATCCCATTAACTGCATGTTCTTGACAACAAAATATGACAATTGAACTCTACTTATCTATACATATACAAAAATTCCTACCTTGACAGATACAGGGTGTTTAAATTAAATTTAAAAAAATGTTTTTTTGCAATAATTTGGTAAATTTTTCACAAATAAGTGTCCACCTTCCCCCCTGCTTCTCCGTTTGTTTTTTTAAGCGTCGTTTACCCTTGAGGATTTAGTTAACCACAAGGATTACCTTTAATAAATTTCAAGCATATGTGAAAAATTGAAGTTATTGCGAAAAAACGTTTTTAAAAGTTCATCTTCAACGCTCTGTATCTTCTTTTAAGGTAAGCATTTTTGTATATAGGTAATTAAGGTTGAATCGTCATATTTTGCTGTAAAAAATATGCAGTTAATGAAATGACCTGCTTTTTTTATTACACCCTGTAGTGGTATGCGAGAAAAGGTTTTGAGAGCAGCTAACAGAAAATATACACATACTTTTTGTAAAATTTAATAACAAATTTTGATGAAATGAAATTGAAATAATCAAGAAAATGGTGTTGTTTTCATTATCCAAACTGTCTCTAGATACAATACAGATTTTAAGGTAAGCTAGCGTTTATAATCCTAATTATATTTTGAAATTTCCTAAGGAATGTCAACATACAGGGGATTACTTCTCGGAAACAGTAATGTCAGCAATGTGAGTTAAATTTGAAAAAGCAATTTTATGCCTTTCAATTTTCTTGCGTAGTTGCTGACATATCGACTGAAAATTGAACAAGTGCATTTTTTTATAAAGAAATGTTATGAAGTTCGATATACTTATATAATTCTTCATAAGTCTTACAATAGAAGTGGAAAACATCAATTTTAGATTTTTTCTCGTTCTTTTGGATGATATCAATATCAAATATAGCAATATACAATATAATATATCATATGAAAAGCAAAAGATGACTATGAAAAGTTGGGCGTCTAGTTGCCGTAGATTTTTTTTCCACATTAGAACACTTATTAAAAGTGAAATAGTTAATAAAGGAAAACGAAAAATTACCTTTTCTGGATATAACATTTTTTTTAAATTAAAAAGTTACAAAAAGAAAAACATAGACATTTTTGTTTTCAGCCGTTATTTCAGTTACTATGGAAAATATCTCACATTTCTTCAAAATATTCAAAAGTGTAAAAAATGTGCATCTTTTCCTAATTTGAGCCACCCTGTATATATTCCCGAGTCCGTTTCTGGAGGAAATGTACATAATTCAGTATGCTGTTCTACGTTCAATTTTAAGCAAACAATTTCCTATGAACTTAAGTCTGGAAATGCTTCGTTTAGGATATACAGGCTGTCAAAATTAAAAAAATGAATTAAATTTTCCTTAATAACTCTCGACTACATTGAGTTAAATTCATCAAATTTTATATGCGGTGGTTTCTTGAGATGGAAAATCCAAATTTTATGCACAATTGGCTGTATCACCACGAGGGCATCACAAATGGCCATTAGGATCCTTTTAAAATGGCATACACCGTGGCACAAAAAAGTTGAAGCGATTTAAAAAGATCCTATCGGCCGCTTGTGGTGCGCTCTTGGAGATACAGCCAATTGTGCATAAAATTTGAATTTCCCGTCCCAAGGAACCGCCACGTATAAAATTTCATGAATTTAACTCAAAGTAGTGGAAAGTTATTAAAAAAAATGTAATTAATTTTTTTAAATTTGACATCCTGTATACCCTAAACGAAGCGTTTCCAGACCTAAGTTCATAGGAAATCTTTTGCTTAAAATTGAACGTAGAATAACATACTGAAGTATGTACATTCTCCTGAAACACTCTGTATTAGATACAGTTATGAATTTATTTTATTTTCTAATAGACCTTACTAATTTTACGACGTTTTGTTTCCTAAAACAGAAAAAAATGCTGTAAATTGTAAATGAAATTCAACATTAACATAATTTTTGGCGAAATTCAGCAAGTTTAAGAAATAAGTCTTCATAGCGTCACATTGAGCGTAAACGTTATATTTACAACAACCGAGCGCTGTTGATAGAAAAAACAATTACAAAATTTTCCGGTAAATCCAAAAAACTGTATCCTGTATCTTCAAAGTTAACGATTTCTTGACACGTCGTCTAAAACTTTTTAAGTTAAAAAGATATCTTCTGTTAAAAGATGAAGTCTTGCACTACGAACTGGAACACCCTATATAGATACATGAAGCGATGTTTATATGTGAAAAATATGTGGCGAAGCGTATCGATCAACTCATTTTCTGTTTAGTCTGGTTACGAAATCAACCTTTTCCTAAAACGTACAGAAACGGGACGCGCAAAACGACTTTCCGTATAAAAAAATCGGCACTCACGGTTAAACACTGTCCCGATCGGTGGAAATTACATACTTTTCACGACAATTTCCAGTTACAATTTTTCGCCGACCGCGATAATGTTTGGCCGCTCTTGGCGCAATATGAAGGAAAACTGGCGAATTCTCGATATATTTTTAGTACTGTTTCACACAGGCTATTTCTATACTGGCCGCGGGATGTAATCTCTGACATAACTCCGACCGCTGTCGGGATGGGTTCGATTTGTGGATCGAAACACCGACGAGATCCCTCTGGGAAAGGAATACAACGCTAGTGTATTGGGGAAGAACGCGCCACCTGAAAATTTGGGTGATCTTGTTGCAAAATGCGATTTTTTTCGGCGAACGTTGTGGAGGTCTGGCTAGTTGCTTGCGGATTTTAGAACATTTGGGTGGTCCAAACGAAAATATAATTTTTCTACTAACTTGCGCAAGGTTACTGGGTCAGCTATTATACAGAGTGTCCCTGACATATATGTACCAGAGAACCGCCCTAGATTGTTAAGATCAAAGTACGACGATTTATGCTAATTTGTCTATACATGATAATAATATAATAATAATAATATATAGGGTGAACTTAGTACAAATATTTTAAGAGGGGATAGGGAAAAATATAGGGAAACTTATTTATAAAGCGAAAAAAATTGTTTCAAAACTATATTTAATCGTTATTTATCGCCGTCCCTGACCTTCTGTCAGCCGCGAGGTTAAGTATATTCTGCGAACGTCAAAGGTGTCAAACGTAGTGACAGGTGACACGAGGCGTTGACACGAGTATCAATTTACGCCGCTTTGAAAGAAAAAAAATATTAACAAAATGTAGATTATTATTTAATGAAAACCACTTTATGGTAGCACAGGGAGGCAGCACTTATCTTACTAACATTTATTTCCAGAATTGATATTTAGAGAGATTTTAAGAATGTATCATTTTCTGTTTTCTTGCTTAATTAAATTGTCGAGAAAAAAACACGAAGGATAACAAAAAAATACACGTAAATGTAAACAAATACATAAAAACACTGCCACACGTTTACAGTCAAGGCATTATAACAGTTGTTCTATGTGGTTCAAAAAGTATTCAGCATAATATTGTGTGTACTCGGAAAACGTTTTTGGTTACGCTGTCATACGATAATATGCACTTGTCACACTCCCATAAATCATCACGCAAAAAAGATCAAAATAGTAGCAAGTGTAATACTGAAGTCAATAAGATAAAGGTTAGTAAAAATTATATGATGTGGGTTACAAAATATGAATTTTATTAGAAATTTCTAACCATGTTGTAGAAACATGAAACTGCACACTAGTGCTATCCAGTATTCTGGAAGAAGTCTCCTATTTCTCCAGTTTTCAAAAAAGGTGTCAAATCTGATATTAACAATTATCGACCTATTACAATTATTTGTAGTTTCTCGAAAGTATTCGAAATTGCTCTTCATAATTTACTTTATCCACATGTGCAGGGAGTCATTAGCCCTTATCAACATGGGTTCATGAAAAATAGATCCACAGTATCTAATTTGATATGTGTCACTCAGTTCATCACTCAACATTTGGATGCAAATACTCAAGGCTTTCGATAAGCTAGATCATAATATATTAATTCAAAAGCTCCAATTCTTTGGATTATCAGATTTGCTATTAAAATTGTTCAAATCTGATTTGAATAGTAGATATCAATATGTTCAGTGTGGTGGTTTCATGTCAGAGTCAGTGCTAGTTACATCGGGTGTTCCTCAGGGGTCAATTTTAGGACCGTTATTATTTGTTGTTTATATTAACGATAGAGTTCAGAATCTTGATTGCAATTATCTCTTGTATGCAGTATTCGTGATTGGTGTATCATTAACAATCTTTCTCTAAATGTGAGCAAGTGCACTGTGATATTTTTTTCTAGGAAACGCTATCCCATACTATATGATTATAATATGAATGATGTTATCCTGAACCGGTCTGAAACTATAAAAGATCTAGGTGTTATTTTGATAATAAGTTAAGTTTCAATATTCATATTGACAAAATCGTTCAGTCTGCTTATAAAAATTCTAGGATTTATAACTAGAATGTCCTATGGCTTTTCGGATATACAAGTATATATGTCACTTTTCAATGCTCTTGTTAGATCTAAACTCGAGTACGCTAGTATTGTGTGGGATCCTGGTTATAAGGTGTTTCAATGTGAAATCGAAGATATTCATAGGCGATTTTTAAAGTTACTTTCATATCGCCAGGATGGAATTTATCATCAGATAGGTATTCCTCACTACATTTTACTTGATAGATTTAAAGTGTGTGTCTGGAACAACGTAGAAATATGCATTCGGTCATGTTTCTTTATAAAATTTTACATAATATGTCAAATACCCAATCAGGCAACACGTGGTAGCCGTTTGTTTTACTTGCCGAGGGTTAGAACAAATTTATTAAAATTTTCGCCTTTATTTAACATGTGTTTAACTTGGGACGATCTGTTAAATAGAATTGATATATTTACCTGTAGTATTACTACAATTAAGAATGTTCTTCAAGTTTAAACTTTCTATTTTTCGTTTTTTTTTTTGTGTTTGATTTGTATACTACTCATATGTGTAATAGTTTAGTAATTAATTCTTCACTATTTTTGTATTGGTCTATTATTTATTGTTTCACTATAATTGGATTTTCTGTTGGCTTTTATTTCATTTTTATACAAATATTTTTAGATTTGACTTTTATCCCGTTGATCCTATTTCAAACTAAATCCACTGACTTCCAATTAAAAATATTTTTAATGTTTACTGCTTTTTGATATAAAATGGCATAGCTATGCTTCATTCAATCTCCCAATTGTACTATCTGGTATAGTTTATAAGCATTACACATGTCTGAATTGACTTCTGACTACTTCAGACGCTCTGGAGTAGATAATCGAGACTTTGAAGTCTGCAACTCGTGGCCATATTTTATATTTTATATTTACGTTCTTTATTTTTGTAACTACGAGCACATAAAGTGCCACATCATTCATAAAAATAGTTGTAGTAGCAAATGTGCAATGCTTGCAAGTTCTGAGGATGCAGAAACAACAAAAATAGCTAAATTTACAACGTTGGCAAAGTACCAATACTTATTAATATTTGAACAATTTTTGTAAAAGGTATTAATACACATTTGTGGTTTTACAGTAAATGACACTAAAAGGTTCTAATGACGTTGTACATGGAAACAATTTGTCGCAATTACACATGATGTACAATAGTGTTTCATAGTTTTGTAGCAGATTTTCATGTGGACACAGAGTGATATAAATCATAATTATAGGATATAATGACGTCCGAATGTAGTAACTTATGCGTTGCCTGAATCTATCTGTTCCGCTGGTAACTAGAGCTGAATACAAATTCTTCTCTACATTTTATGTGCAAGCCTATAAGACTTGCAAGAACATAATTGTAGTCTTAATGTTCTTAAATCATATTTTAAACACTTTAAATAGTTTTTGTTAGATGATTTTTGCTTGATTTATTGTTGTGTTTCTTTAACATAGATTTAGTTATTTTTACATTCTGCACTCGCCTGCTCTGTACTTGGATAAAAACCTGTTGAACAGTCTAAATCAAAAATATACAGGACTAAGACTTATTTTAAGAAAGGATGGAGAAAAATAAGAATTAACGGAATCGTCCATAAAAAACTTTCCAAACTTCTTTTTTTTACGGTTTTAGAAAGGTATTTTAAGCTAATATAAATCAAATCTCCTACAATTCCTATCAATGAGTAGTTAGTTTCACACAATATTATTAATACCTAAAAATATATAAAAACTTTCAAAACTTCTTTATAAAGGGAAAATAAAATATTTTTGAGGCTATATTATTCTTTTTTTTACATTGCAAAAATTTTTGTACTTGCTGAATATTTCCTGGGGACCTCTCTTTCCCTCGGCCGTTTTTTTTATTTAAAGTGAGATACTCGATCCGACGACCAGAACCAGGTGGATTCCCTCCGTCGGGAAAAACCACAAAGGCTAACAAAAAAATGCACGCAAATGTACACGAATACATAAAAATACTGCCACACGCTTACCGCCAAGGCATTATAACAGTTGTTCAATGTGGTTCAAAAAGTATTCAGCATAATATTTTGTGTACTCGAAAAACGTCTTTGATATTACGCTGCTACACGATAATATGCACCTTATCCGTCATCTCGGCATTTGAATATGATAACCAGCTATTTCATCTGATTTAAGACCGCTGGATGTATCATTAAGGACGCAGCAATCAGCAGTTACCACAACTATTAAAGTTTTAGAAGTAAGATTACAACTATTTGCATAACCTGAACATTTGTTTGTTTGATATTACCCTATATTCTCCTATCAGGGGTCAACGTACTAAAAATAGACCCTCTAATAACATATTCGCTTCCACCTAATTTCGGCTCCAGTAAATTTACTGTATTATGTCGGTGTACGTCCGTTGTGGTGCAACTTGTAATTTACATTTCTGCTTGCTGTCTACCTACACGGAACGCTATTGTCCTGCATTGCCATTCGACTATGGATGACGTCATCTAGGTATTAGCGTCACACTACCAGATGAAATCGAGTACAGCAGTGATGAAAAAATAGGTAGTACGTGGATTTTATCCAAAGAAAACTGTTTGCTATATTTTTTAACAAAGAATCATATAAATCGAATAAGAATACTGTACAGTGTGTTCCACAAGCTCTGTGGCAAACTTTGGCAGCTGGTAACTGTATCCATGTTCTAATGCAACGATAAACTCGATGAAGATGTACGCTATTAGAATAGACATGAAACCAGAGAAGAAGATGAAGAAAATAATAATAATAATAATAATAATAATAATAATAATAATAATAATAACAATTTTATTTTTCTCATTTGACATTATAAAAGAAATGTATAGCAATAGTCAATAGAGTACAAAAACAAAGTCTGTAAGTATATATATAAAACAATACATACATGAACAATATCAAGAACAATTTAAGAATGAATTTAAAGACATGCAAGTTTTCACTTGACTTTATATCTCTAGGGATTACATTAAAAATGTTCAAGCCAATATGGTCAGGTGACTTCGAAGCAACTGATAATTTTACAAATAGTAAACGAAACTGATGTTTAGTTCTAGTATTTATAGAATGAATATCTCCATTAAGCATGAATTTATTTTTATTTTTATAAATATATACACTTAACTCTAAAATATACAATGATGTTACGGTTAAAATTTTGAACTCAACAAACTAACCCCTCCAAGTATGAGTGCTTGAGAGATCAGCTAAGGTTCTTAAAATCTTCTTTTGGGCCTTAAATACTGTTTGAGACAGAGTGGAATCTCCCTACAAACAAATGCCATAACGAATACGAGCATGATACAGGCTTAATGCTTGTTCCCTGGTTAAGACATAATTAATATTTTTTATTAACAAATTCATTGAATTCAAAAATGAAACGAGGTTCTCACAATGTGGCCTCCAAGTCAACTGCTCATCTACATAATACCCAAAAATTTTACTGGTTCACACATTTTTTGTCGATTATGAAAGCGCATAGTTTTTGTTTTGCTACTATTTAAATATAAATGATTTTGTTTAAACCAATCACTTAAGGACCGCATAGTTTCGTCGCATTTATTTTGTTAATCAATATCAAATTTGTGTGATATAACCAGAGAGAGATAGTCTGCATATAATGAAAAGCAAGCATTATCCAGTACAGTCTCAACACCATTAATATATAATATAAACAAAACAGGACCTAACACCGATCCCTGTGGAAATGAAGAGGACATGTTAGTTTTTTTTCATTCTAGCTATACAGATTTTGTAAGAATATGTCATCCAAATAAGATTTCTCATTTTCCAATTCAAATACTCGAATAGAACATCAAAACTGAATTCTACATAATTATTCACAACATTCGAAGTCTCCATCAACCGTTTTTAAGATTGTGATAAGTTAATACTTGTCTGTGTTAAAGGTAAAGTGCTGGGTTGTTGCAAGTTTTTTACTGATTGATTTATTGATGGCTTATGTTGCCAATATCTTCAAAAACCACTTCTGAATTATTTACTCTAAAAATCTACAAGCTTTTCAAATAAATATATAAATGATGGAAATAAATCCCCGAAATGGATTCTTTTATTATTAGAATCTGAGTTGGAAGAGACACCTAAACCTTTCACGCTAATAAATCTCGATGGAAGCAGCCTGGGATCTCAGGAAGATGAATGAAAAAGGTGGAATATATCAGGTAGATTTATGGTCCATAGATCGAAAGGTTACTAAGGAGCGAATTGTGCGACCATTCTAGAGACATGGAATGTAAACAAATATCAGAAGGATTTATATCTTGATAAATCTGGGAAAAGAAATCCATAGCAAAACTATAATAATAAGAAGCGTGATCTTATTTAATATTGTTTATTGTCAAATTAAGCTTATTTTTTAAAAAAAATTAAGTTTTAATAATGGCTTATGCATATTCAAATTCTGAAATTGCCAATATGGCCTTCAGATGGAAATGGGACTGAGACTAGGCGAATTTATATGGAAAGATTTTTAAATCCAAGAATGTTCAGAAATGAGTTCAAACGTTTTTTGGAGTCAGACTCATTTCAGGAAGGTCCAATTCCTGGAATGGTCTTTGAGTGTTAGAACGCCTGAGTTGAAGGAAGCTATTTTACTCGAAATTGAAGAAGACCCAAATACTAGTAGTAGGAAGATCAATACAAATCTTAATGTGAATCATAAATTAGTTTGGTCCATTATGAACCATAAACAATTATACCTGTATCACATACAAAGGGTTCAAACCTTACTGCCGCAAGACTATCCTGCTCGCCTATTTTGCCACTGGATTTTGCAACTTAATTTTGCAACAAATTTAACAAAATGTTTACTTTACCGCTAAGAGATGCTTATAATAAACTTCCACAACTAAACAAGTTTGGTCTTATGAAAATCCTAATACCATAATGGAATCTCGATACCAACATCAGTTTTCTTTGAATGTATGGGTGGGTGTTATTGGCAATTTTCTTGTTGGGTCTTACTTTTTGCCAAGAACTTTAACTGATGCCTCCTAAAGGCATTTTCTTGAAAATGTTTTACCTGAACTAATTGACATTGCTCCCTATGCTCTAAGACAGGCAAAGAATGTGGTTTCTGTTAGACTTTCCTAACTTTAGTTTGACTTCTCCTGAATTTTTAAATGAAAGATTCAGTAATAACGTGATTGGCCGAGGTACTCAAGGTTAGCCACCCAGATTACCCGATATGAACACTATTATTTTTTTTTTGTTTGCGGACCTCTCAATACATTAGTTTACAAGGTTCACATTGAATCTGAGAAGTACTTCCGTCAACAAATTATGGCTGACTGTAATATAATAAGAGCTACTCTTGGAAATTTTGCACGTGTTCGAGCAATTTCAAGAAGATCTGAAGCATGTATTTAAGATGAAGGTGGTCATTTCCAACATTTGTTACAATAAATCATAGTAAAGTAATTCTATTGTTAATTAATTATTTTACTAATTTAAGTAATGTAATGAGTATCGTAGAAATTGCACTTCACATCAAATAAATAAAATTTTGTTGTTAATCGGTTTGGAATACAAAAAACTGTGAAGAAACAAAAATGTTGTTAGATTATCTCCAGCGGTTTAGAAGTTAAAATCTAAACATTGATCTGTTTTTAAATTTTTGACACGCTGTAGCTGGACGATGGCTGTCCTAAGATCCCAGATTGATACAACAATAACTTTTGGAAACAGAATACGCTCCTTGATTTTCGACCTCTACTTAGCAAAGACCCTGTATAGTCAAAAATATAACGTAGCAGCAATCTACTCACATAATAATACCTTTGAAATACAATCAAAGATAACCAAGCGACTATTTCTTATTTATAAAATGCTACCTACTTCTTAAATGGTATATAAAACTTACAGATCCAGGGCTTCTGTTGCTGTCACTCATTGTCGATGCGAGTGGACAGCATCTCCGCCTAATACGGCTCTATCACCTCATGGGTCGAAGGATTTCTATCACAACTGAAGTGGGATCGGGAGACCAGTGAGATTCTCAATTGTTAATAGCAGGATTCAAACTGAGGTCTTCCGGTGATTCTAACCTAGAAATCCGGTGCAATGCGTCTATCCCGTTTGCTCCTTTTGGCAACAGGACCTGTCCGCTCATTGGTTGGCACGGTGCGAAAGCACGCCCCCTATCCCGTCAAGGTCGCATAGCATCCCGAGGGTAATCGATGTCCTGGGGGTTCTACAGTGCGGATATCGTCGGCTGCGGCAGTCGAGCCGCAGGGGCGGACCTTCTCCTTCTTGGGATTTGGATTGGGACATCTCTTGCAATTTGTAAGCATTCTGGGACGCTCCGTTATTGTCCTGTCCTTCAGGATGTAGTGTTGCGATATCTTCTACAGGATTTAAATGGGAATGTCTTCATTGACTATACAAGATGCTCCGATATGTTTGTACAAAAAATTAGATTATACAGGGTATTTCTTAAGTAGAGGTCAAAAACCCAAGGGCGTATTACGTGGTCAAAAATAGTGGATTGTTGTTATATGAATGAGGGGTTTTCGAACAGCCATTGTCCAGCTGCAGCGTGTCAGAAATTAAAAAGGAAAACCAGTTTTTAATTTCTAAGCCACTTGAGATAGTTTGACCATGTTAAGTATGACACTAGGAATCAAACAAAAAAATTATAAACTTACCAGTACGGAGATGTGGGTAT
This sequence comes from Monochamus alternatus, assembly GCA_037114965.1. NCBI lineage: Eukaryota > Metazoa > Arthropoda > Insecta > Coleoptera > Cerambycidae > Monochamus > Monochamus alternatus. The sequence continues at coordinate 1,341,235 of CM073426.1, read as the reverse complement.
CATTGATCAAGTTCATTTTTACATAGTTACTTACATTACTTAAACTATGTTAGTGATGCCATGCAAAACAACAATAACTCGTCATCTTATTTAATATTATGTATTGTCAAATTAAGATAATTTTTTTAAAAAAGATTAAGTTTTAATAATAGTTTATGCATATACAAATGCTGAAATGGCCAATATGGTTTACATTTATGGTCTTGGAACCTTATTGATTTTGTTGTTTGGGGACATCTCAAAACATGAGTTTACAAGGTTCACATTGAATCTGAGGAGCTTTTAAATCAACAAATTATAGCTGGTTTTGATGTGATAAGAACCACTACCGGAATTTTTCCTCGTGTTCTAACTACAATTTCAAAAATGTCTGAAGATGGCTATTTCCATATTTGTTATAATAAATCATAGTGAGAACAAAAAAAATGTTTATGTTGAGCATAAATAAAAATAGATGTAGAATAAAAAAGTTTTTACACATACTGTTTTTCATATCAAGAAACTTCTGTTAATAACATTTTCTCTTGCAGAAAAAGCACTTTACTGGTGAAAAAAATCATGGCAGAATTTGTTCCTTAAAGAAGCAGAAGTGAATTTCATATAGAGATTTTTCAACATCAGTAGCGCACTTAAATTTAAAATAAAAACCTCTAACCCCTTTTTCGAAGTAGGTTTTGAAAATTGAATTTTCTTTCTAAAATTTGGCACCAGAGTAATGTTATTGAAGTTATATCATTCAACAAAAATCTTTTAAATCAGCCAACATATAAAACTTTTACAGGGGTGCCTTCCTTTCAAATGGCTCATTCTGTATAAAGAGGTTTTACAGCTTGCTCTAATAAACATTATTTATTATTACTTTACTTCATAGACATCTGTAATAATAATAGATGGGTAGATTACCATAAAAATTTACATAATAAGCATTAAATTAGGTTAATTACAAAAAGTACTATAAACGCGCCCTGTCATTTTGAACACTTATTATAATTATTTTAAAGTTTGCTTTTTGCTTTTCTATGCAAAGCCATATCATTTTTATAAATTATTAACACGATCATGCATCAATTTTGACTGTTGGATTATGTAATCTATAGCTTCTTATATTCTATCTTGAATTTATAAAATAGTGGTTGGTCTATTCTTATATTTACTATTATTTAAAAAGCCAATGTATCAGATGATGTCAAGTCTGGTCCATTTGCCGGCCATCGTATGGTGCCATCTTTTCTTAACCATTTTCCTGGCGGCACCATACGATGGCCAGCGAATAATCCAAACTTGACACCACCTGACACATTTTTGTGGGGCTATTTAAAGAATAGTGTTTATAAAAATAGATCAACTAGTATTTTAGAAATTCAAGATACGTAAACCAATACCCCAAAATGATTCGTAATTGTTTAAATAATTTGAAAAACGATATATGCTTTGCATAGAAAAGTAAGAGACTGTGTTGGAACAATTTTTATAAACTATTTAACTATTTAAATTCTCTCATCAATTTCTCGTGATCAGTAAAAAATAACCCATTACATGTTTATATCAATGCAATCAGGAAAAAGTCGAGAATCCAATAATATAATAATTGGATTAGAATAATTATATACAGAGTGTTTCATAAAAACCAAGTTGATATCAATATATGTGAGCCCGTGAATGCACGTTTCAATTTTTCGATATCTCTTAAAATAACAAAGTACAAATACTGTACATAAATAACGTCATTCTCATTTGATTCTTCAAAAACTGTTTTCCCAACAATTACAATTTAATGTCTGAGTCAATATGATTATGTTTTAGCACATTTGATTGTTGCATATTCTTCGTAAAATATGTAGTACTTTGGTTTCGTATCATTAAGTGTTTCTATCATCACTTTATAATTTTGAAATTACTTCCGTGTATTTATTTAAAAAAGTGAAACTGGCGTCAGTATGCTTGCTGCTAAGCCACTAAACAACCTCTCCATGTAATCGATAGTTGGTAAAAGTCCTGCTGACTCCAGGAAAAACATAAATCAGTCCTGCGAACGACTCCAGCCTCACTGTTTTGCGGGGACAATAAGTTCTTTTTTCTTGTTCAGCCAATTTAGGGCAACGTTCCAAAGATTTCCGTCAAGATAATCTACTGCTCAATTTGCCAAAAGATCTCTAGAGTTCGAAGTATAAGCACGTACAAAATTGTATGGGGTTTTACATTAATAAATACATCGAAAACTTCCTGAAGTTTTATGAAATAGACCGTTTTTATAAAAGGAATCAAACTTTTTTCATATATCATTCTTGTGGCGAAATGGTACTTTTATTTGCTTTTCAAGGATGCAATGATAAAAGCATTTCACGTTAGAGAGACAAAAAATGTTACATCGAAAACTGCAATAAAATAAAACAATTGTATTATGTACACTAATTTAATTTATATTTGAAATCGTTTGGATCTAACAAACAATAAAAATTCATTAATAATGGATCAGAGCTTAAGGGCAGATTGCTGACCTCAAAATAGAGCGATTAAGCCAAATATGCCTTTTCCGAATATTGCTCCTTTTCGATCTACAGGGTGTTAAAGTTGAAAAAATATTTTCGATTTTGTAATATATGTTGAGCATCTTTGAACGGATTGTCTTGAAAGTTTGTACACCTATGTCTTCTGAGGTGGTAATTACGAAAATGGTAACTATTTTGCAATCACATCTAGGATGCGCTAGTTACAGTGTTCCGTCAGAGTAAACATATGTCAAACTTTTTTGTCCTTGAAAAATCTGAATTTCCAATAAGAAATTATTAAACTACGTCTAAATAAAAAAGATAAATCGATAAACTTAACCGTTTTCGATATAAGAACGATTTACTATTTCTTTACAAAATTATTTGTTTAAACGTACGCCTTTAAATAAAGTAGGCCGCTGTCAATGAAATGTCATGTATTATTTATGTCTATTCTAAGCAACTTATAAATACTAGACAGTTTAGTTATTCTTTGTTTGTGACCTTTTTCATTAAAATGCCGCGTCACAATAATTATTTGTTTCGTGAAAAATTAGAAACACGGTATGTGTGTGTGCCCAAGAAAATTATTGTGGTCGTCATCCAGCAACGAGGTACTTGGAGTTATATCCAAATAACAGACAACCTAACCACAAGCTTTTCAAGATGTTGTACGACAGATTAGGAGAAACGGGATCATTTCGCCCTAAACGAGACGTTGGAAGGCCTAAGGTATTAGCGGCGGAGCAAGAGGAGGATGTTTTAGTGCGAATTGCCGAAAACACGCAAACATGGACACGCCGAATTTCATCAGCTACTGGCGTAAGTCAGTCTTCCGTCTTCAGAATACTCCATAAAGAAAAATTGTATCCTTACCATCCTTGTCCGGATCAACAGTTGATGCCACAAGATCTTCCTGGTAGATTTCGGTTCGCACAGTTACCTCGTCGGCAACAAAATGCTGACCCTACATTTTATAATAAAATATTGTTTACGGACGAAGCTACATTTACCCGGCGCGGTGTATTTAATTGGAGAAAAAGCCATTCTCAATAAATATTTGGTGTGGAATAATTTCCGATAACATTTTGGGACCATTTGTGTTTACCCCACTTAATCGGGAAAATTATTTAAATTTTTTAACAAATCACTTGCTACTCGTTCTTGAAAATATCTCCTTAAATTTACGGCACACCTTTTGGTTTATGCATGATGGTGCTTCCGCATATTACTCCAGACCAGTAAGAGAATATCTTGTATAAGTTTTCGAAACCGTTGGATTAGTCGCGGCAGCGAATTGCTTTGGCCTGCGCGTAGCCCTGATTTAAATCCCCTTGATTTTTATTTCTGGGGTAACGTTAAATCTAACGTTATATATGCTCGAGAAAGAGCTGTGGGCAAAAATACATGAATCTGTTAACATTATCAGAGACCAACACAGAAGTCTATTCAGTGTCAGACAAATTTTTAACGAGAGAATAAAAAAATGTATTGAAAACAATGGTCGCCATTTTGAGAATCTTTTGTAATTCGACTTAAGCATAATAAAATTTTCAGTTGTTACTGTGTTTGTCTTAATTCATAATTAAACCTTCTTATTTAAAGGCGTACGTTCAAACAAATAATTTTGTACAATCCACAATGTACAATGTTTTGTATAATCCTTTGTTTAACGGACATAAAATTTAATACATGCAACATTTTTAAAATAGGTGTATATCTATTACACCTTAACAAGCAACGCATGGCACGATTCTGTATTTTCTGTATCATTTGTATTTCATTTTGGTTAATATTAAAAAGATGAGATACTAAAGATAACGATCGATGATATAGAAGACAAAGATTCAATTATTATAAGAATTCCCGATTCCAAAACTCGTACTCCGGGATGTTTTGTGATTTCACATTTATGCTTTCTGACTTTAAATATTGAAAACTTTCTATGGCAGTCAAAACGGCTAAAAAGATATTTCATTTAAGATCTTCACAAAAAGGCTTTGGAGACAATGCAGTGCAGCTTTTAAAAGAGAAATTTGTTCTAACTAAAAGCAAACTGCAAATTTAAATTGTATACTGATTTCAGTAGCTTTATTAGAATTTAGTAGTTTGATATCTTTTATCGGGCCATCTTGTAAAACCTAAAATTAAGCAATCTCTAAACTATTAAAACGACTAATAAGGTATCTATTTCATACGTATGTTGTTTAGTTTTAAAGGTACGTAGTTTATGTAAGAATTTAAACCTTAAAATCAAGCATAAATTCTACTTAAATATATTATAAATTATTATTAAACTGATTTTATGATAAATCTTAGAGGCAGTGACGTCACACAGCGGTTTACGCGAAGCCATGTTCTCAAATTATCTTAAAGGCTTTAGGGACGTTAGAAAATTATAATTTTTTTCAGATCGTATTAATATTACAAAATTAAATAATGAATGACAAATGACCTAATTTTTTGATTTTATAAATGAAAATTTCTCTCAGTTATTCTATATGTATGCAACATTTGATAGAATTCAACTTCGTTTATAATATCTTTTTTTTTTATCTCTCAGTTTGATGTATGTTAATTTGTCTAGTTCATTAAAGTAGCGGAATTATTCACACATTCTATCTGAGCTAAATTAAGATACGCCAAATTACGTCAGGAATGTTAATTAGTCATACCATCAAAATTGTAAAAGGAACGTGAGCAAAGTCTGTTATCTGGCGATATGACATAGGTGTCCATTAACCTGTGACCCGCGGCATACCGCGGCGTTGATGAAATTTGTCAATTAAGAGGCCAGGATGAACTGAACGTACAGATTTATCTCATTCCATATTTCGTTATTTATGTATCAAGGAGTAACGATAATAAAAAAAACACTTTGGCAGTAGCCAAATGGTTAGGGCATAAATGACGTTACTTAAATAAGAAGCAAACTAATCTTAAGGATATCGTCATTTTTTAAAAATTGGGGGAGATCTTGTAGGTGAGGACAAATAATGAAGAATAGTGGAAAAAAAATGTTTTTTCCACGGTCAGGAGTAGAAATCAGTTTGTATGACATCAAAATTAAAACAGAAGTAGTCGATTATTCCCAAGGGAGTATAATGCTGCCAAGGGAGTTTACATTACGGAGAACGTTTTTCATGCAAAAAAAAAGATAACATTGAAATTATTTATTGACATTTAAATTAAATGTTACATTTGTACAATTTTCAAAATTAATATTAGAAGGAATATTGCTTTCGCTTACATTTACAGTTTTTGTGATTGCGCTAGTAGTGGTACCTACTAAAACCTGATTAGCAATTTTGGTCTTATTTTCAATGGAGTTCTCGAGATAACCCTCAGCGACTGTCGTTGATTTCCAACCAGCATGACGCTTTATTGTCGTGATATCCACACCAGCATCTGCCAGTAATGTCGCTGAAGATCTTCGTAAGCAGTGACCAGTATAACATGCAGCATCAGGTAATTTTAAATACGAAGCTACTACACTCGGAATTTTTCCCATGGTATCCTTGCCAACTGGCTGCGAACTATATTTTCCTGTTTTGTAGTACAAAAAAAGGCGCTTATGCTTGACGTGGAGAGGACGAAGGGACAGGTATTTTCGAAACAATTCAAGCATATTTCCCACATCGGTAACCAGAAAGGTTCGTGGAATTTTTGTCTTAGTGCTTGGAATTTTTACAATCAAGGAAAAGCCTACATGCTCAATATCTACAGTTAAATTGACTAGTTCATCAATTCGACAAGCTCCGGCAATCCCCAGAATTAATCCAACCTATAAAAAATCAAAATACTTAATAATTGAAATACCTAACAACAAAAGTAATCTTACCTTAATCATTAAGAATTCTTTGTCATCTGCACTTGATAGAAAACGGTCGATTTCACCCTTTGTCAATATTTTCAATTTTTTCGCTTGATATCCGTCACCGGTTCTTTTAAAAAATGCGATCAGCTTGGGGAATTTGCTTATATCTATGTTGTCGTAAATTATCAAGCATGACTTAACTATAGAATATTGCGCCCATAATGTGAAGACTTGTAATTCTTTGCATTTTCACTGAAGTATGCCAACAAAACATTCTCGCTGTATACTTGAACATTTTTCTCGGCGCACCACTTTTTGAACCGATTGTAGGCTATATCGTATAAAGATCTTAACTTCGTAGGCAGCAAATTGCTTATTGCAATATTTGCAGCTTCCACAATCTCTTCAGACTCACAATTATTCATTGTGCACTAGTCAAATTTTAAACTAAACCAAACTAGCACCTTAATTTGACAATTCTTTTTGTTTGTTTATTTTGTAGTTATGACAATAACTCAACGACTACTAAATAAATGCTCAAATCCGAATACAATAATTCTGGTGTTACTTACTTCATAATGACAAAATATGTGTTTTTAAGTTAATGAGACCGTGGAAAAAAATAGTATATATCATTCGGGAGAGATGATATTTTGTCCTCGGTGCATTGTAGCCCTCGGGCTTCAAATGCCACCTCTGCCAAAATAACGCATTTCTCTCCCTTATAGTATAACGTACTATTTCTCCAATCCTCATAAAACTGATATTTTTTTTTACTGTTAGGAGTCTCTAAGGTTCATATTTTCCTTGACGAGAAAAAAATGGTATCTTAGCAACAAAAGTATTCATTTTTAATCCTAGGAGCTAAAGTTAACACTTTTAATCATTCGATTAGAAGTATATCAAGTTTGAATTTATAAAAGTTTATTCCACAATATTTACATTAAGTTTTATTCATCCGCATTGATATTAAATACAGAGTTTGAACGAGTACTGAAATTAAATAAACCACTGAAACTCACTATCCTCATTCTTGGAGCTATTCTCAAAACAGTCCAACACGTTTTCATTAATAGTTGTATTAATTTCAGATATTGTGAAATCAGAAATTACAACAGTAACTACTATCAACTTTCAGTATTCTTTTCGTAATAATTTCTTTATTCAAAAGCGAGTTTTTTTTCCGCTCAATCTCCAAGTAAGGTCACCACCGCCGTCAACTAAAAGGGTAGCCGACGTTCGTCGTAATGCGTATCCACTGTACCTTTCTTGCGAGACGGCACTGATTTTATGAATACCGACCACTATTCAATGACACTTTCCACTAACTTTTCGATAAAACCTTAAATAATTGTCTCCCAGTACAGTAAAAGAACGTGATCCCTTGATTTGGTATTGGAAATTTTTATAATATCTTCGACATCTTCAACATAATCAATTAAATTGACTAATTCATCACAACGACAAACGCCTGCAACCCTCAATATTAGGACGATCTATAAAGAATCTTTTTAAAAATTGTGTCCTTTTATTTTTAAAAATACGCCATCAATACATCGCCTGAAAAAAATCCATAAAACGTTGGTAGACACATTCATAAATGTCTAGCAATTCAGAGAAATCTCTTTCGCAAACTTCAGTATCTCCTCAGGTATACCTAAATCTTCTTTAGATTCCATTTCTACAGACTTTTCAGCAAATTGAACCACAACCAGTCACAATTGAACTTAATTAACAATATGGAGACTAACTATGCACAACTACATCGATATATCTTACTTGCCTACTTTGCTTTATTATATAAATTTAGATTAAATAATTTCAAAGCACAAATTAATAATTAAATGATAAAAGATTTCGGTGGGAAAAAAAATAGCATTTTTTATTCGGTCTAATGGCTCCCCCATGTTGCCCAGGCTTCGGTAGCAAATTACCAGAATTACATTGACCAAACGAAGTGTGTACACCAGCTAGTAATTAAAAAAAAAACGATGTTCTCTTAGTATTGGTTAACGAATATGTTCAAGTAATTCCCGAACTGTAATAATATCTTAAAATAATAATATGCTAACTGTTCTTCATGCAAATATAGTCTATATTAAGGGCATATTGTTTCTTTAATTAAATGACTACATCACAAAACTGATTTCTCATTGAATGAATGATACTCAAAACTTCAATGTAAACGAAACAAAAAGGTTGATAATAGAGGAAGTTTATTGTTTGGACAGCCTTTCCGTCTCCAAGTTATTGATTTCCATTCGTTCGCAAATTGTGAGGCTATGCTGCCCTCTCTTGAGTAGTAAACTAAGTTTGGAAGCTTTCACGATGTATAGAAAACTGTAATCTATCGGGCGGGTCTAAAGAAAATTATAGTGGCTGGAGAAAACTGCCAAAGTGTTAGTTTAACTTTAGCAGCTAATCTAGAGATGTCGCCAGTATTCACATAAAAATCGATTAGTTTTATTACGAAATGACGTATGAATAAGATATAAAAATTGTCTTTTATTAGATAATGGAACTAAAATTGAAAGCATAACTCTGAACGCTTTATACAGGGTGATTCAGATCTTATCTAAAAAAAAATTTGGAATGTACAGGGGACTCTTAACAATTACAATTTTCTAAATACAAATCAATAAGGGCACTTCGAAAATGATTTAAAAATACACTTTTGCGCGGCACTGGAAACTGGTACACTATAAAACCTGATAAGGCGCCAAAGCATGCAATTGACGACCGGTCAAAACATGGAAAGCAATTCGCAAGGAAAGAAGTAAATAACATTTTATAGCACCTATTTTATACAGTAAATGCTTTTGCCGTTATTGTTATTAATTATTAATAAAATGAATATGTGGTTTTAATTAATAAAAATAGTTTGACATGCCTTATGTTACAATAAAATTTGGGGCCCGCCTTACCCCGTTTCTACAAACTAACAGAAAAGATTCTGCTTCTTTTCCGTTTCGAATTTGTAAGTTATTAACAGTAATTATAACTGTGATATATTTGCGTAAATTATTAATAGTAGGTATTGACTTTGGTGCAATACACTTCATTTTTTAAATATCCCCACAAAAAGAAGTCCAAATGATTTAAAGTCAGGAGACCGTGGCCGTTATGGTACCGGTCCTTTTCGTCCAATTCCTTGGTATTAATGCTTGGATATGCTATACATGGTATGGATATAATTGAGCCTCGTATATGATACGTTACACTGCCGCAATACGTCGTTGAGGTCCTGGACCTCAATCTCTTCCATGATTCGGTTTCAAATTTCCCTTGCGTTGCATACACTTGCACTCACTACCGCACCGTGGTAAAAGTAGCTGCATTTGGCACATGTTTACCGGGAAATCGGTCTGTTTAAGAATTTTCACATCGCTATAAATTACGATATCCATCAACTCCGAATTGCTATACACGTAAGCCATTTTTGACACTTCACGCATCACAAAAAAGTTAATACTTACAAAAAATAATCGGATTTCAATATTTGGACTCGCCTGGATAGAGATAGAGCCCAGCAATGTAAGGTTGAAAATATTGCAATTTCAATAATTTTTTACTCAGAAACTCTAAGCATTCGGTCAGTGGTCTCGCGGGTTAAGGCGCGAGAGGATTGGCACCCTCCCTGCGGCTGGAAGAATGTTGGCTTGAGTCAATGTGAGAGATAGATACCGGATGACATTTGACTACCCCTTTAATTAACGAGGCTTTCCAGGTTTCCCTCATTCCTGCACTGAATGGTGATTAGGGCCAACCAACGTAAGTCGTTCCTGGGCGCAAATGCGGCCTGCATAATAATAATATGCCGCCCCTCTCCCGCACAAGTCTTCGACTTCTTGGCTAATCCTCGTGGTTAGAATGAGGGGTAGATACAATAAAAAGTGTATGAATCACCTCATTTCATTGATTACCTGTAGGAATTAATCTGAAATTATTAAACTTAATTATATGTGTGCAATTGTTGGATACAGGGAGTACCTACCAAAATAAATCTACAGTTTTGAAATTTCCTGCTAAATTATTATATTTTGATAGTGATTTTTCAGAAAAAGGAACTAATAAAATGTTACGTTATCAGTAAGATTTACTCCAAAAATGAGGGAAAACTTGTATACTTATATTACAACATCAGCCCCGGTGAGATAACGTTTAATATATAAAACGAAAAGGGTGTAGCAGGATATAAAACGGTGTTTTCAGGATTCTTATATAGCTTGTTTCGACGTCGACCTCAACCCTACATCAACTCACCCTCATAATTTCAAATAAAGGGAGCTCTAGAAGCAAAATTACGAAAAGCGGCCTAGAGTTTTACGACTGATAAGAAACGTACGTTCTGCAGTAAAACTGGATTTATTGAAGACAAAACGTTCCCGATGCAGTAAGATGCATTACCAACTTTTTTTATTAATAATAATGTCTGTTATATATCATATATGTTGTATGTGTTCCCAAGTAATATTATAGTCACGACAACTTGTACCGCAACTTCACTTAAGTGGCTGTAACAATAATCACTAAATCTACCACCATATGATAATAATAATAATAGTATTTAATAGTCCAACAGGAACAAACTCCCAATTACAAGACCATAATAATACTTTTTTAAATATTATTGTGGAATAATTTTAAAAATCCCTCCTAAATTAAATATCTCTTTTAATTTAATTAATTTAATTTAATTTAATTTAGTTTGTGGGATAAGTAGAAATAGAATGAGGATTTTTAACAGTACCTTTGTAATTATTACTGATACTGATATATTAATCGAGTGCATAAACCATCTTGATGTGCTTTGCTCTATAAATACGATTCCCTCAATCCGAAAAAACTACGCTCTCGTAAGCTTAGCGTATCGATCTTTTCAATTTAGCGGGCGCATCCAGAACGTACGTAGGCTTCTCGAACAATTGCCAAGCGCCCAGACGTCTCCGTATAACAGCGCTGGCATCGTGTCCCCAAAGACTAACGTGAAAGGGACGGAAACTGCGGTAAATTGGACGCTGTTTTGCTCTTTTCCTCTCCGAGATGAATTTATTAAGAGTTCATAACTATAAGAGTGAGTTTTCAGTAGTTTTAGCCATCAATCTTCAGGGCACTGTCACTGGAGTATTGATATAATATTTGAGTGCAGATGTACATGCTTTTGCAATAATAATGACTTCTGGAAGTTCTGAGTATAAATTGCATTAAATCTCTATTGGTGAGTGAAATAATTAAGAACGTTAAAAGTGGAAAATAGATTTAATTATAAGTACTTCAGCAGATCAAAAGAAATCACAAAATTCATTTTAAACAGTGTCATTATTATTGCAGACGATTGTACAGGGTCATTATATTTTGACTGAAAAGCTGTGTCAGTTATTCTCATTCTTTTAAGAAATAAATGGTAGATACAAAGTTATAGATATTTATCACAAATTTTTAATAGTGTTTAAAAAAAAATTTTTTGAACTTTGCATTAAAATAATATTTGATCAAATCAACTTAAGCTGTGGAACTTCTTGTATACTTTTCTATATTTGAAATCTACTACTCTAATTCCAGTAGTACAGGGTGTCTTTGAAATAGTGGAAAACGTGGAAAAAATACAATAAATTTCATTTAATAACTTAGTAGTGGAAATGATGCTGGTCGGGGCTTTAGTCCGCAGACTAATTAGTTTCACACAACATTATTAATACCTAATAAAAATTTATAAAAAACGATCAAACAAACCGCAAAAGTTGAATGAATTAGGTAAATGTATATTATTTTTCATGGCAGATTATCAGCACTTTTGACATTGTCGATTCAAAATTTAATTTTTCAGATAATTTAATTTTAATTTATACAGGGTGGTCCGTAATGAATGAGCCATAGACTAACTATAAATTCTATATATTAAAATATACTGTGTGAGCCATATTGTCTTAGCCCGAATGTCAATATTAAAAAAAAACTGGGTGTAAAAGTGAAAAGTTTCAGATTGATTTTTCTCAATATTTCAAAAAGTTTTAGACTTTTCTTTGAAATTCTGTATAGAAGGGGGTTGTTTGAGAGGCAAATCATATCATAACCTCACTTTTAACATACTTACCACACACATGGCGCTGTTTTCTTTTGTTTTGCCAATATTATCGGATGAAAATTTTTTGTAGGTATGTTTCTGACATTTGTATATAACACAGATCAATTCCCAATCATTTTTAAGCAAAAAAGGTGTACTTCTTTCATTTCGTTAAAGTGCCCAATTTTTGAGATATTCGAATTTCAATCGTTCAATGCACGTTAACTTCATGATAACATTCAACAATATTCATTAAAACTAACTCAAATAGGCTTTGACTAAAAAATCTATTGCTATTGCGAACAAATGAAGTATTGCTCGTTTACATGGCAGCAATCGTCAGAAGTTGTCAAAAAACTACGTTGCAGTTGCTTTTATGTTACAAAAAAAAACAATAAAAAAATGCCGAGAGTAAATACATTTACGAATTCTGAAATACGAGACTTAATTTGTGTATATGATCAATTAAATTACAATGACCATGCCGCAACTAGTAAGTATTTTCAGCTGTACCCACATCGCAGACAGCCAGATCGTAACATATATCATAGACTTTTTATCCGATAGGGCAAAACGGGTGAATTTCATCTTAAGGCTTACGGTGAGCGCTCGATCCAAAGGGATATAGTTTTCGCTCAGTAACTCCTCAACTAAAAATTATAAAAATATGCGGTTTTTTTAATAGACTACAAATATTATTTTACGTCGACGCTGTGTTTTGCAATTTTGAAAATATGCAAAATTCATAAAAAAAAAATAACTTTACACTTTTTCAAAATTTCAAATCACAGCGTCGGCGTAAAATAATATTTATAGTCTATTAAAAAAAACACATATTTTTATCATTATCCCTTAACGAGTTACTGAGCGAAAACTATGGGTTTGTTCCAACACAACAAGAATCGATTCCGAACCGTCCAGAACTAGTTAGTCAGTTCAGTTGTTAATGTACTCTCGGCGAATGCTACGTAAGACGGTGTTGGTCAAACATTTCTCACGGTTCTGAACCAGTTCTCGACGGTTGTTGGAACATATATATATCGTTTCATAGAGCGCTCACCGTAAGCCTTAAGCGACGGATTGGTCGTCCAAAAATGGTGTCTGTCCAAGAAGAAATCTTGGTGATTGTAGTTGATAATCCTGATATAAGCACAAGATGCTTAAGTGCAGCAACAGGGGAGAATAAAATAACAATTCTAAAAGTTCTGCATGACGAAAAACTTTGTCCATACCAATTTACCCTGTCCAAAATTTGTTGCCTAAAGACCTACATGTAAGATTAAACTTTTGCAACTTTCTATTACAAAAACAAGGCAATGAACCTGCATTCCTAAACAAGATATTGTTTACGGACGAGGTTACCTTTACGAGACGTGGAGTATTCAACTGAAGAAATAACCACACTTGGGAACAAGAAAATCGTCATTTAGGGAAACACATTTCCATAAATATTTGGTGTGGCATTGTTGCTGATTTTATAGTTGGACCGTATGAGTTTTCCAAGATTGTTAGAAGACGTTCCACTAGCAGTTAGGAGACATATGCTATATGCACAATGGAGCACCTGCCCACTTCCCCCTACGGGTTGCAAACTTCTTGAACAAACATTTTGCACATAGATGGACAGGTCGTGGCAGCGAATTTCCTTGGCCACCTCGTAGCCCTCACCTTAACCCCTTAGATTTCTTCTTTGAGGGCTATTTGAAAAATTTAGTTTATAAAGAAGAACTTTTATCCCGCGAAAACCTTCTTCAAAAGACTGTGCCGCTGTATCATTGGATTCAGTTTTGTTTAAGGATATATATTTTTAGAAAATGATTAGTTATTTTGAAAGCCTTCGATTAGTTTTAAAAGAGGTGTACTCCTTGGTTCTTGGAGGGGTTCTTTTTAGGTAGGTACATGTATTGTTTATCCACTTTTACTATTTAAATTCTCGTCAAATAAAATAATAACTTTTAAAAAGTGATTGGAAGACACACATTAATTTGCTATTCTAACCCCACATTTTAACAATTATTTTCACATACTTATGAACAAAAATGAACAATCTTATATGCAAAACTATGTAAATTTATGTTATAACAATATTTTCAGCTACAGTTAAATATAAAAAACACGCATTTTGAAAGATTTCTGTACCTAAAAATTTGTTGGTTAGACCGCTTTCTGTCGTTATTTTGTTTTACTTCGATACCTTTGAATATTCGCAGATAGCATGAGATAACATTCCTATTATTTGGTAAACTCTATATTATTCAGTTCTAAAATGTCTAAAATTATTTGTATTTGTTGAAAGCGCTATTTCAAGAGAACGGCGCCTTTAACGTATTTGTTAAGTTTAGAAACCAATTCATGAATTTTAACAAATTATTAATAATTAAAAAAAATATAGATTAGATACAAGTGTTCTATACTATCTATAAATATTGTTATTATGCTTACAGTATTCTCGCATTTTAAATTTTATGACATTTATTACAAAATATAGTAAAGATTTATTAAAAAAAATATATATTAAAATTTACAGTTGAGTAGAGTAGAGTCGAATTTACGACGTAGTCGTTTTGCATATCGATTGTGACGTCACTAGAACTCTTTAATTTTTAGCCGAAAACATAGGAAAAAATGAACACTTTTTTTTCCGTTTATCTAAATCGACTTTTGCATTGTCGTACGAGAGCACATTGCGGAAAATTCATTTCATTTCTGATTCCTAAATGGAAAAACAAACAAATTCACTTCTACTACGCCTGCTGCTTCTAATAAAAGCAAGATAGTATTGAGTAGCCCGCATGTTTGTTTACAACTTTCCTCCAACTTTTGGCGCGGTGCCATCTACAAGTCCTGCTTGATCCTTCTCCCGAACGAGATACCCATCCCCCGATGAAATAGAATGGTGGCGTTCTAGCCAGACCGGCGCCACTCAGGGATAAACGACCTTTATGTGCGCCTTTCTCCGCTTAATAGAAAATATCGTCCGGATAATTGATCTGGAACGTTCTTAATGCAGCAGCGAATAATGGCTGAGGACGTAGCCAGAGGATATTGCGGCATACTGATGATTTATATGAGCATTTTGACGTTAACTTGGCAGTATCTGATTTGTAAAACTACCGAGACTGAAAATCTGGGTCAATATTCCACATCCATAAACAAACTAGCAAGCTTAAACTATGAATGAGATCGTGAAAATACATTTGGATGTGAAAAATTGAATTGAAGCGAAAAGAAAATGCGGTTATTCGCTTTTATTTACGTTACTATAATGGGGTTTCAAAATAGTCGGGAGGAACTAATTTTATAAACCAGCTCACAATTTATAGCAGTCAGCATACATTTTGGAGATTACTTGGCAGCAGTGGCGGCTCGTGGTCAAATGAAACGGGTGTTCTGCAAATATTTACTCATCTATTTTTTGAAAGTCAATTCAATCATACGATCCTTCATAGAAGCAAAGTTGTCTATAACCTTCTCGTTGAAGCCATCAATTTGTGAAATAAATATTTTTTCAATGGAAAGCATCGGTAGAGCTGACAAACCATCCTGGGACATTGAATTTCGAAGTCTTGATTCTTTTTAAGGTTGAAAAGCATCTTTCTGATGTTGGCATGGGTGTTGTTGCAATAATTTCTAATAATTTTTTTGTTTCCCGAAATGTCTCGTCTGGTGAGACGAAGTTTATTATGAATTGCTTCTGAGGAATACAACTATCAATACTGAGATTTATTTGACAACTTTATCGTCTTGAGGTCGTAATTAAAACAAAAAATACTGGGACCATATAGTCAACTCATTTTGTATCATTCATATTGGTACACCTACAGCGCGTTGTCATCGATCGCATAAATATTTTTTTTCATTCTCTTATCACTATGATATCAACATGTGACATTGAACAATATTGTTTTGATAACCAAATTAAATATGGCAATCAGATACCTATATTTTCCTCATTCAGATTAAATCTGGTGTTATAATGGAAATATTACCAAGATTGTAGCAATATGATGGATTGGAGCTTAATAGATTCCAATAATTTTTGTATGTTGGCAACAAAATACACATACGATAGTTGAATATGTTTATTTTAATTATTTGGATAGTTCTTAAGTGACGCACTCTACTTTTGTATAATCAAGTGGATTTTTTCAAGTACGTGTATATGTATAGAACAGGGGTCACCAAATGGCGGACCGCGATCCGGATCCGGACCGCCTACCTATTTTGTGCGGACCCAGAAGAATCTAAGAATATCAATATAAAAATGTGTGGTAATTCAATTTAGACCATCTCCAGGATTTAATGGCAATAACTTGCACCAACTTAACTCCAGACTTTAGACAGATTTTTCGGAGTAAAAAATATCATTTTTCGCATTAATATTAGGTACTTACCTACTTTGTTAGTTTTTAACTAGAATGGTGGCAAGTCGGCTATCGCCGACTTGACCTTTCTTCGGGCTAAAGCCCTCTGGCCGCGCTGCGCGGGACATGACCACCACTGCGTAGTGCCTTTTAATTAATTGACATTACTGCACGCGGCTCTACGCCTGTGAATAATAAAATGTAAACGTGACTTTGGCTGAACTCTTTATGGTAGGGAAAATGCGGCGCTTTTAGAAGAGTGGTTGGCATATTTTGGTAATTTTTAGTGTTTTCTCGAGTTTGGTTAATTTTTTGTCAACATCCTGCATTTTAAATATTGAATCGGATGGTCTTTATGTGATGCTAAAAGTTTCATCAAACATTTTTTTCAATTCCATGAATTTAAAGGGTTTTTAGATAATGGTTCGTTATTTTGTTTTCTCAGAAACGGTTCATTTTATTGTATCGCAACAAGAGATACTTTTTTAAATAATTTTAGATTCTCTTTAACATGGTGCTGATCAAATTTATAAAGCGGTGAAAACAAAAAAGTTGTGGGGCATAGATCGAAGATTAAGGTCAGGTTAGGCCCTTTGGCACTGCAATATTTACATCATATTTGGAACATAAATCTACAAGGGCACTAGTAATACATAGGAAAGACTTGGAAAAAAATCAAATCACAAATAAAAAGTTATCTAAGAAAAATTTTAAAAAATCTTTGGATACCCTGTATCTCCGTTAATATTGAGTTTTCGAAAAATTATTATATGACTTTGTGACCCTAATTTTTTGTGAGAAATCACCTCCTGACGCACAATTTCCGGACACCCTGTATATTGTAATTCATATTTTAAAAGTGTTTAGTTATAAATGAGCTCGGAAAGTGAAGACAACCATTTACAAGGGGACGTATTGGAACTCACTGCAATATTGGCACTTTCAATTTATATGTAGTCCAAAATAAATTGTAATCATCCTGTTTATAACAATTACTGTTTTGTATTGAAATGTTACATTACTTCAAAGGTATATTGTTTAATTAATAAAATCATAAATAAGTTCTGAAAATATGACAAATTATTTTGGCATTTGTTTTATGTTCTACGGCGAAAAAAACTTTTTTGTTCTAGAACCAGTCTAGTTTTGTTCTATATCTCTCAGCTAGGTGACCAAAAAACCCACCTTGTCAACTGAAAATTTAACAAAATTGTCGACTTGTGACGACAATTTTCAAAAAAATATATTTTCGTACTAAACAAATTTAAGTAAAAGTCAAATTTTCTTAGGAAAACTTTAAGTAATGGATGTTAATGAAAAAAGTGATACCGACATCAAGAAGAATAATATTTAAACGTTTTTAACTGCCTTTTCATCTACAATACGTTCCAAGATTAATGTTGTTAATATCTCAAAATGTTGCACTATATACTAAACATTCATGCAAACAACTATCTTACCAGCTTATTTTCTCCATGGACAGGCTGTATATCAATGAATTTGGGAGGAATAGGTCTTGCGCCCTCAAGAGGCGACCTATCCATACTCTTGCCCTTATGGTGCTTATCCTTCTCCGTACTGTAGTCCTTATGGTAATCGTCCACATCGATACCATGCCCTTGATAGTCCCTATATATCCCTTGAGAGTCCATGAAGTGTATTTCAAAGGGATGCACCACACCATGGGAATCTACGTAGTGAGCTGAATCTCTCTTTTGCTCTCCATGGTAGCTGTCTTCGTCGTGATGGTGTTCCATGGGACTGTGGGGTAGAACGGGGTACTCTCGACTGTGTCCCATGTGCAAGTCTTTGTAATGGATATCATGAGACCGTTCCATCTTGTGAGGACTCTTTATCATCATCCCATACTCTTTGGCGTGGTGGTGGTCTTTGGGATGGTGTTCTTTTGGGTGGTGCTCTTTGTGGTGTTCCTTGTGATGGTGGCTATGGGGGAGGTGGTGGTGGGACGCCTCCACCAAAGTGGGTTGGATGTGAGTCACGAACTGCGCCATGGTTTAGATTATAGTCTTTGATTCTCGTTGTTCGGGTTTCATTTTGATTCGATTTGTTTTGATCTGGTGAAAAAGTGGGATTTTATTTATCTGAGTAACGGAAAATAATAAATATATACAGTACGTCCATAGTTAGAGTGGAAGAGAGGGCAAACAAATATTATTTTCCATTTTACGAATAAAAGTTTTGCTTTTCTTTAAAATACGGTTGGCAAGGACAGTGATCAGAAACGCAATAAATATGAAACACGTGTATTTTTGCTCATCCTTAAAATACGGTTGATATGGAGAATAAAATAGTTTGACAAATTTAACCCTGGGCATAATTTACGTTAGAAATTTATGTTACAGGCCTTCAAAGTGGGGGGAAATAAGTTTATTATTGGTTTTCTTTGACTATGAGTTCAAGAAAATTGAAACATTGCAAGGTGTTCATTGAGTGTAAGTCACCCCTCAAATTAAATCAAACTTTTATTCCTTGGTCGAATTTACAAAGAATGATAATATCCTGCGCAGAATTTTATTTAAAACACCTTCTTACTCTTGTTAGATTTAAAAAAACTGCAAGGTTTCCAAGAAGAGATGCCTAATTATAACAAGATTTGAATTAGAAGAAATCAAAAAGTCAGTAGTAGACTTTGTCCATAAAATTTAACAGTTAGTAATGAAACTATATATAAAAAAAATAAAATTAAAACTAAAGAAATTTTCAAAATGATCACCATTTTCTCTTAACACAAATTTACTTTTTGGCTAAAATTGAAATATCTGTAATACGATTCCACAAATATAAGATTCGTGAGGAATAAACCAAATTCCCAAAGAAAATAATAACATTTGTTGAGGTCTTTAAGTATTTCCAGGACGTTTTAGGATATTATTGAAAAACTTTCGTAGCTCTCGAGCCCGTCTTTCAGCATTAGAAAATGTTTCTCTTTGGAAATCTACGATATTCTCCCACACTTCTTCTACAGATTCCATCACAGAAATCTAACACAAATAAAAAACATGTCAACTTGTTCGCTGAATGTAAATTTTCCAACCAATTTCAACAACACATAGTAGCAGAAATATAATAATTTTATTACTTACTGTCAAATTTTAAAGACAGAGCCTACTACTGACTGTGATTTTTTCTAATAAACACAATTTTTTTTAAACCTCAAATTTTTATAAAAAAGTATAAAATGTTCTCAATTAAATTCTGCTTGGGATATTATACTCTTTCACCTTGTAGTGTTTCAATTTAGTTGAACTCATCTACGTCAAAGAAGACCAGCAATAAACCTGAATCATATACCAAATTTGATTATTCCAGGTTAAAATAATTCAGAGGTATATATATATATATATATACACAGGGTGAATCTTAAATAAGTACAAATATTTTAACTGCTGGTGTAGTTCGTCATTTAAATCAGTCTAGTGAAAGCCATTTTTAAAAATTTCTAATATTTACGGAGATATTAATTTTTTAAAAAAATACCCACATTTTGAGGACCGCTGGCTGATTTTTCATCCAACAACGTAATGAAACATATGATTTGTTGCGAGGTTGCCATATCTCCTCCAATATAAATATTACGTTTCCTTTAACGTAATAGTTCTATTTTAAAAATACTTGTTTTAAGCATAAGTACAGTAAAATTGGGTATGTAGTATGATACGCAGCAATATTAACATAAATTTTAACATCTGAACTAACCTTACTATACTTCAACGATTAAAAATGAATTTCCGCAAGTTCAATACTACCGTAAAATATTTAGGAAGATATTACGTGATATTACTATGTCCAATGTTCAAAAATTATACATAAACGTGCACACAAGCTTACCTGTTTGTTAAAAAATTAACTATTTAATCGGTAATCCACATTTCACAAGTTAAATGTCATTGTACACAAAACACAATTTCCTTAAGTTATTTTATGAAGAATAACGAAAAACTATGCACGCGTTTTTTATTTAAAATGGAAAAAATGTCAACTTTTAGCAAATTTTATTGCTATTTTCATGCATTATGTGGGGTTAACAAGTTTGACTTGGGCTTCCGATAATCTGTCATGACAGTCAATGACAGTTTGATAATAAAAAATAATATAAAATGTTACACTTGACAAAATTCGCTAAAAGTTGAGATTTTTTCTTCCTTGAAGCAAAGACATTTGTGTAATACTGGCAACACTGTGAACCACACGTTCAGTCTGCAGCACTATGACTCATAAAAGTATGAAGGGTCGGTCTAGGCCAGCGGTCCTCAACAAGTTTTCTACTGAAAAATTACGAAATTTATTTAAAATTTCACTTTTTTATTTCTGATTTTTTGTAAAAAAACTGTTAATTATGTGTTCTACACCCAAAACTATACTGCTGGTTAAAATATTTGTACTTATTTAAGATTCACCCTGTATATATGTTAGTTCGTAGGCTTCCGCGGGTGTTATATGTGGTTGTAAAATTTCTCCGGGTTCCTTTCCGCGATGAATCTGCATGGTCTTTAAAAGAACCATTTGTTTGACAACGTTTCCGTAAAATCTTATTTATCATCTTCAGGTCTTCTTATTTCTGCTTCGCGTTACTAGTTACCAGTAAGCCGAACGTAGTAACGCGAAGCAGAAATAAAAAGACCTGAAACGTTGTCAAACAAATGGTTCTTTTGAAGACCATGCAGATTCATCGCGGAAAGGAACCCGGAGAAATTTTACAACCATATATATATATTATATTTGGCCCCACATTGCAGGCCTGTAACTCCGAGATATGTTACAGGTCTGTATCGGTTTTCATGCGAAATACGTTGTATATTTAGTATATGAAATTTTCTGATCATAGATATTAGTAAATACTATAACTCTTCAAAAATGTGTATTTAGTTATATCCCTTAAGTCAAACGTCTTTAGATACAAGTATTGGAATAAATATGGTTTTTGTAAATGCATATTTTGAAAACCACTAGATTTTGACCATTTGTTCATTAAATATCAAGGCGTGACTTAAATTTAGAAAAAAAATCTGTATATTTCTAAGAGTAGCTTGATTTGCCAAAAAAAGCGAAAAACAAAATGAACAAATTACCGTAAATTAAATATATCCTATTCACATTATTTTTGAACATTTTTCACAAATTTTGTTGTTGGAAAAAGTATTTTTGTCTATGTTTTATTAAATTCTTCTCAATTTATACATCTACAGAATGTGCTAGTGTGACTGATCAAGACTTTAACACTTTCTACAGAATTTTATTTTAATGGATAAAAATTACGTAGATATAGATTCTAATCTATTTCGATTTTAAGGTATAGGGCGTTAAAGTTATCTGATTTTTCAAACAAATATTTCTCTGTTTCTATGTTGTATGCATGTTTATATGCTAAAGTTTTTATTAACCAAGACATCCTGTATAATAGGTATAACCTATTTAATAAATTTACATAAATGACTACAACTTGTACGTGTGTACATTTCCAAGAAATAATTTTATGTATCTACGATACCTCATTTTTATATCATTCTGTATATTTACAGAAAGCATTTTCCTACCGCTGCTACGTGTCTAATAAAATCTACTAGGATGCTATCAGATACCTGCTATCAGTTCCATCGTCCTTTACGTCATCTTTATAAATGTGAATCACCGTCTTGCAAACATTTGCCTCGATTATATTTTTTGTTAGTCATCAAAGCTTTTGTTATGAACTTTAACGAAATGGACGTGGTTAATTTGATGTTTATTTATAGTTATTTTTTTTAATTTGATTCAATATAGGCCAAAGAAAGATCTATGAGTGGTTTGGTTGATCTATTTCTCCAGACCTAACACCTCTTTACTTTTCTTAGGTAAACATCAAGAACGTGATTTGCTTTGATCGTTAGCAAAATATACACAGTGTGTCTACTTTTGTTACAAATCCGTACAAATTTTATTCTTCAAGATAATCCAACAAATGCTTTGTTTTTCTTGTGAATGATTTTTTTGATACTGACACGGCATTTAAGATAGTGATTCAAACCCTGCTAAGATTTTAAATATATCGGAAATTCAGTATAAATGCTTAGCGATTTTTTTTATGTTTTCTTTCAACACTTTAAGTTTCAGTACTATAGTATTCCTCTTTTTTACCCTTATAACCCGTTTTTGCTGTGACTATAACATTTGCTTTACTTTATTTATGTTTATTTAAGTTTAAAATTAACAAATTTCCCAAGCCTTTGGCGTAAATAACTTAATTATAATAATACAATAAAAAGTTCCAATAAATTAAATAAACTATTATTATATTCTTTAATTAATTTAATAACTGTTTTATTTATTTTATTTCATTCTAGCATCGACACAGGGTATTTATTTTATTTTTTCTCAACTGACCACATTATTTTATGTCAGGGCAGGAAAAAGTAACCTGCTCGTATTTATTTATACTATTTGAACATAAATACACTTGTCTAATGTCTTTCAGCTTCAGTATTTTGCTAGCTATCTTAAAAGAGGTTGTATAAATGAAAACGATCTGTATAGTTTTTGTTCAAGTTTCATACATAAGAGTTTTGAGGGGTCCTGATTCTTATCAGATTTTAAATTAAAAATTCTCTAAGCGTTTATATTGAATTTGGTAGGTATAAAAAATCATAGCAGACCTTGGATGGTCATCTTAAAAGCCGTGATAGGATCAGAAAAAACAGGATTCGATGTCATTTAAAAGAAATGTATATGTGTTGCATTATCTTGAAAAATATAGTATATATAACACCATCAGCATGGTAAGAGAAAGACCATTCATTACCTTGCGTGTATTGCTACATATTTTATTTGTTTGAAAATATATCAGACAGATATTCAAATGTCAATTACAAAAAAATCCTCGATAATTTGTCATAAGTTCTGGAAGCGTTACCGTTACTACGTGTTGTTTATTTATTATGGCGGAAATTAATGTACTCGAATAAATTATTAAGGAAGCCACTAGCGTAGGTTCAAGTTTTTTTGCCAGAAAAATCATCCTCAAGGGGAGAATCAGAAAAAACTGATGTGATTGGGGTAACAGAAGATGTTCTGTTGGTTTACATGAATCAATTCTCTGTCAGAATATATTATGGGCAAAATAGTCTATACTAAAAAGTTGTTTAGAAATCAAGGAAAATTTCCAAGTTCACAGGTTTGGTTTTTATTTAATCATATGGTAAAATGTGACGTTTAATTGACATATATAGATTTCTACAGGTAATTGCATTTGTCAGACGAAAGAATGAGCGTTATATTCCAAAAAGGGCCAAGGTTTTAACTAAAGAAGAGATTGTACGATTTTGGTTGGATGTTCCTGATGACCATTGGTTGCTTGCCAAAATTGTATCAATATTCAAGAAATATGATTGTTGACGATGTGATGAACTTCTCTTCCTGACCAAAAATGACGTAGAAGATATGAGCAATTACGTAATTGAGCCATTGCGATAAACAAAAATTTAACGAAAAGAAGATTTACCATAAACGATGATGGCTGCAGTTTTGATCCCTCCATGTTGTACAGAAAATACGTAAATTTTTGGCCTCCTAGAACAAAAAGCCTGCGATTGTTTTTAACACATCGAAATCGAAAGTGCCTTTTCCTTAATGCTAGTCAGCACATTATTGGCGCTGTTCCAAAGGAAATTGCGAAACATTTAGGGTTAAAAGAGCTAGAGAGCTAACGTGCAGATGGATGGAAATCCAGCGAAATTATCAAGAGTCATGTCGATGATCACATCAATAACAACATCGAAATGTCGAAAAAATTTCGTAGTAAAGAGTAAAAACGTTATTGCCGTTGTCTTCTACTTCAGCAGTCTCTGCATCAGTAGATGATTCAATTTCAATTATTTCATTGTCCAACATACAGAGTGTCCCATATAAAACTTTCCACCTGAATAATTCATTTAATATGAAGTTTTGTAAAATTCCAAAAACACTTCGATTTTTAGTTTGAGGGGCACATCGTCGTTATTACTTATTTTGTAGTTGGCACCCCTTGGTAGATCGAGGTATCAACTTTGAAATTTCAAATGGTACTGTAGAGCATTTGATACATCGTTTAAAAGCTCTTTTGATACTGACTGAATCCGTAAGAAAAAACCTTTATTCGTTTTCAAGAAAAAAACAATGAAATATAAATTTTTTGAATTTTGTATTTTGGCCGTCTGATACATCGTTTGAGAGATCTTTTGATACTGACTCTGAATCCGTAAACAAAAAATAAAAAAAAACATTATTCGTTTTCAAGAAAAAAAACATTGAAATATAAATTTTTGGAATGTTGTATTTTTACATAAGATTTTCATACATCAACATAATTATTAAACGAAACATAGGAAAGGTTGAGGTTCTTATCATAATTTTTTATGAATGGCATCCGTGCAAAATACATCTTGTGTATTGTTTGAACAAGGATGATTCGGATCGAAGAATAGAATTTTGAGATATTATGTCTAACAGAATTACATAAAATCAATCACTTTACAATATCTGCTTCAGTGATAAATGTACGTTTTTTTGTTAATCGTATAGTGAATAGGCATAATATTTGTTATTGGTCGTCTGGGCAAGAATATTGGGTAATCACATAGTTGATCCATTTTTTTATGGCACTTTGACTAGAGTCAGCTATTTACGTTTGTTGGAAGATCCCATTCATCCATGATCACAGATATTCTGGAGTATGATCATCAGGTGGATGAAGTTCCAACAAAGCGGAGCTCCACCCCATTTTGAGCGACAGGTTTGGGTTTTTTTTGGATCAAAATTTTCCAAGACGATGGATAGGTAGGCATAGGGCTATAAAATGGCCAGCTGGGCCTCCCGATTTGAGCCTAAGATTTTTTTCTCTGGGGACATCTTAAATCAGTGGTTTTTGCAAGTCAACCCGAAAATCTTGAAGTTTTAAGGCAACGTATTGTAAACTAATGCCGGAATTTAACTCCAGAGGTTTCTGCAAATGTAAGGAGATGTTTCATAGACAGGTTCCATATTTGCCAAGAACATCTGGGTGGACAATTTGAGCATCTATTAAAAACAATTTTAAATGCAAAAAAAAAAAATTAAATTTATATTTCAATGTTTTTTTCTTGAAAGCGGATAATGATTTTTTAATTTTTTTTTTGCGGATTCGGAGTCAGTATCAAAATAGCTTTATAGTGCCATTTTAAATTTTAAAGTTGATACCTCGATCTAAGATGGGGTGGCAACTACAAAATAAGTAGTAATGTAAGTCGATGTCCTCCTCAAATTAAAAATTGACGTATATTTGGATTTTTTTCAATACTTCATATTAAACGAAATATTCAGATGGAAAGTTTTATATGTGATAACCTGTATATGATACATGTAAAACAGAATTCTCTAATGTAAATACTAACTGCTAACTTTTAAAACTGCCAGTTAGCCTTTAAAAATTGTAATAGCTCCTTGTAAAAATAAACTATCGTGATTAACACGGTGTTTTGATAAATTGACGTTCACAAATAAAAGTAGAGACACTGCATGTATTACTAATTTAATGAAACATAGTAATGAAACAAATGAAAAATAGTAAAACGTACATCAACCGTTACCCAGTAAATCCAAAAAACTCCACTTTTCACATGCCGCAACGAAAATACGATAGCTAATATTGACAAACTTTCCAGTCAACAGCCTTTTGAAACTTTACAACTTGTAAACACTACTCAGGCTATAGTAAATTATTGTCTGCGTGTACGAGGACCTCGAGACTTGTCTCACCGGGCGTTACAGGACAGATGAGCGTTCTGCAGAATGTATCGATGGAGCGGGGTGGATTCCCTCCTCTGGAGCCGGCCGGAGGTAAATATTGAGGACAGGGTGGGTTTCCAAGGCGCGAGAGGGATCGATACCGTCCGCGGGAGATCAAAACTGTCGGAGGGTAGTTTTACTGCGTTCCAGACGAGATTTCAGACCAAAGTTTGGGGTCCGGATCGCGAGCAGGCGCTGTCCGTTCCCGGCTGGGGAGGCTCTCGGAAGGGGTTTTTGAATATTTATACCGGTTTTATTAAATTTTGTTTATAAACGCCGCAGATTTGTGGAACCTTAAAAGAAAAGATGGAGCGTGACAGCAAGAGTTTCGCTACCATCACTCTTATATCATTTATGCTTCTGTACGAACATATCGTGCAAATGTTGCGAAATATTATGAAGTCTATATCCATTTTACATAGCTCATCATTGACATCTAGGATACCGAAAAATACGCAGGGTCGCAATTAGGCCATGGGTAGACCCTTTTTGTATCTATCCCAAGTCTAATAAACTTTTATTTTAGAGAATGTTTTCTGTATTACATCCCTTTTAAAAGATTTCGATTAGCGGTGGAAGAATCAAGTAGTCGTTGGAAATAATTGAATGTTTGTTGTTTAAAGTGCATAAATATGTCAAAATACTTGTCAATACTCAATACGAACGTCAAACATATAAACGTTTGTGCTTACAAAATGTTTTCTTATTTAGAAAAAGTTATGTTACTAATTTACGGAGAGTTACAAAAAAATTCAAGAGGAGCTGTTTATTAGAGGTATTTTTCTGGATAAAATATAATTGGATCTTCCCTTTCTATACAGGGTGGTCCACCTTCGAAAGCGGAAACTTTAGAGGCAGACAGAGAACCACAAAATAATATCAATCTGTATTATAAACTATATTCGAAAAATGCTTCGTTACAAAGATGCAGGGTGTCAAAATTTGTTATCAAAAGTTCCAGAATATTTTTAAAACTACTTTAGATATTTAAATGAAATTTGGAACCTTTAAATAGGCAATCTAGATACATATTTTTATGTAAAAAATATTATTATTCTTCCACCAGTGGCGTGCGTACGGACAGATCTTCGGGAAATTTTAATGAAAAAAACGGTACGCCAATGTTTTTTTTTTTAGAAAGAAAAACTATTTCTAGAATCCTTCTTTAATTTACAACAGAAAAAGGCTCCTTACTTTTTTTCGTTTGACACACCCTTTGCCAGTAAAAAATTAAATTACCTAATGATTTCTGAAAAACAATTAAGTAAACAAAAACGAAAATGAGAAATTTAATTAGTGGCTTCCAACAAAAATAACAAAAAGAAAGAAAATTAAGGGTAAAATCACAAAAATTGCTCGAAATGTAGTCCACCCACCTCAATACATTTTCGACATGTTCTCACTAACGCATTTATTGCAGCAGATACTTCATGCGGATTTCGCCGCATATCATTGCAGGCTTGCTGAATTCTTAAAATTAAATCTTCCCTTGTTAATACGGGATTAGCGCCCCAAACGTAAAAGACTAGCGAATTAAGATCCGGTGACCTGGGTGGCCAGGCCACTGGTCTAATACTATTAACCACGTCATTATTCATGTCATTCCTCCCTAGCCTAACCGGCGGACGTCGTATTTAAATGGTAAATTACGTGGTAAATTAAATAAAAATTTTGACACCCTGTATCTTTGTAACGAAGCATTTTTCGAATATAGTTTATAATACAAACTGATATTATTTTATGGTTCTCTGTATGCCTCTAAAGTTTCCGCTTTCGAAAGTGGACCACCCTGTATAAAGTCTAACCACTTATATTCATATTTTTAATGCCTTTTCATCCACGCTTAGATACGTTTTATAGTCATCTGTACTTAATTCATCTAATAAATTTAAATCTGAGTACTGATACTGCTATCTCTTTGGTGCACCCAATTCTTCATCCACATTTTCTTGTTATCCTTTTTTACAGGCTAGTGAATGTATTGTACAGTATGCAAATCTCGCAAATTTCTTGTGAAAAACATGGGAAGGTATAGTCGATTGTCGATAGGTAGATTATAGAAACAGTCAATTTGACGTAATAAGTAATGGAGGAAATAGGTGAAATAGAACCGGAGTTCTTTCAATCAAGTGTCAGTGAATTTATAATCAGTTCTAGTTCAGCAGAACTGGACCTAGGCTCAATAAATTTTAAAAATTGTTTTGTATGGGTCTTTAAATAAAGTATATATATATATATATACTTTTTTAAAACACCCTGTAGAAGTGAAGAGCATGACGTTGAAATTATAGCAATAAGTATTCCCCAACAGATGTAATCTATAATTGGAATGCAATAAATAATCGCGTCAAAAAATAAAACTATGATATGTTTTTCCTGCATTCTTTTAGCTAATCAAGAAACAAATTTGTAGAGGATAACAGATAACATATTTTTTAAGTAAAAACACTTTGAAAAGGTAATGTTTCTAAGTATAACTCTCACTTTTCACATGAGAAGAACTTCGTCCACTTTGTAAATTTCCACATTACAGCTTTGTAAGATTGAAGCCCCGCATATGATACATAGGAAAATCCTGTCCCAAACCACCGAGTTTCATGTAAAACATTAATTTGTATTCGTAATACTTATACAGAATGTCTGAATATTCAAAATAGATTCCTCTAATGGTGTATCCAAAATTTTGACAAACAGCAGCAGAAACTCTGAATCTTTACAATGTGAAGGGATTATCAGAACATAAGTTTATTTTTTTACTGTTTTAGAAAGGTATTTTAAGCTAATCAAATCTCCTACAATTCCTATCAATGAAGTCATATGTATGTTCTCCAATACCAAACATCTAGGTATGCTAATGAACAATTCCACAGACAAAGCTCTATTCAATAATTATCTAAAGAAAATAATCTAATTTACTCACTCTATAAATATCTAACTTCACTTTTTGGCAGTGGGAACACGACAAATTCAACCACAATAGATGAGATCTGACCTATTTCTGCATTTTTAGGATTGCTTCTTCAGGTGGTCTCCTTTAAGTTGAATCAAATATCTAACTATAAAAATTATTTTAAAAATAAAAATTATTTGAAGTTAAATATCGACAATGACAAAATTTTTACTGTTTTAGAAAGGTATTTTAAGCTAATATAAATCAAATCTCCTACAATTCCTATCAATGAAGTCATATGTATGTTCTCTGATACCAAACATCTAGGTATGCTAATGAACAATTTTGTCTGTGGAATTGTTCATTAGCATACCTAATAATAATAATAATAATCAACGCAGGTTGGGGCTTTTGTCCACTGAGTAGTTAGTTTCACACAATATTATTAATACCTAAAAATATGTAAAAAATAAGTTTATTTTATTGAAAATGTGTTACCTTAAGAAACAATTACGAATTACCAGACAATAAGTTTAATTTGTTCAAAATGTGTAGTCAGAGAAGTCACAGTTCAAGAAAAGTCAGTGAAAATGGAGTGCAGGAAAGGTGAACCTTAAGGATCAACTTAATTGCAGATAATAATGACTTATCTCTGATTTTAGGCAAGTGGTGTAGTATGCTGGAATATCTTATAGGAAGAATTTTTGAAATAAAGTTACCTAAAAATGTCCCAGCTAAGTACTTAATGTTTTTCTTACAAATATACCAATAGGCCTGTATTTTGCACAGATTGTCCAATACAGGACGATACTGTATAAGATACACATTACATTTTACATAATTATTGTGCCTCCATTAACGACTAGAAGAGTCGTGGATGTTCTACGAAGGTAATGTACAGTATATTATTCGATATTACTTTCAGAAATTAAGTAACTTCTTTTGATACGCTTCAAATTCCATGAATGCCCATTACTGCTCAATGTCGACTTCCATTTTAATAAAGAAACAATCAGTGGTGATATCCTTTGGATGATAAGTCATGTATTCTGTAAAGATCTTTACATTAATATTACCAACGATACTAAACAATATTTTTCAAAATTTTCAATATCTTGTACCTTCAAATTAACCATCTCATCGCATAGACAGGGCCTGATACATCAAACATCAATTTTTTTTCATTGAGTAAGTACTGATTGTACCATTATAGCTAAATACTTATATTGTGACCACATTAATGAACTTTTCAATTTTTTGTTCAATTGTTCACTTCATTATATTCCTACTTTAATAATTGTGTCTTTCAAAAGCATATGTTCAAACACATAAAACATCTATTATTATAAACGCTTGAAAAAAAAAGTTGTTAAATAATCTTCCAAATTGCTAGTTATTCTTATAAAAAAACATGTCTTGCAGTTTGCCAAAAACTACACATTTTTCTAATCAAAACATTGCTATCTATAAACTATGACGTTTATAATTTATAAACATTTTAGGACAGTTTCTTGACAATATTTGTAATAAAAAAGTCTTATATTAAAAATTTCGATTTCGATTATTAATGCCGCATCCTGTATATCTAAACCTAAACGAGACCCAATGGTCTAATTACTATAACAATTATAGTAACTGGTCAGTGACAAAATTAATGTGCACATCTTTAGACTCAGTGGAAAATCGTTGACCTACTCTTGTCGTTCTAGGACTAGGCTCTGAGGGACTGATCCGCTATCACTAGACACTATATCGTCATAGAATTTAGTTATAGAATACACACATCATAGTCTTGTCACTAATTGACAAATTACTGCAAATAAAGACTACCCCCTAAATCGAGCTGTTACAAATTATATTAACGGAAACCTCATACAATTCTACAACAAGGATATCTGTGCTTTAAGTATTCGGGTGTAATGAACTAAATATATCGATTCATACTGCGTTAATTTAAATATAATGTGGTTGCCGACGATTTGCGACACGAACAGACATTTGTGAGTATTGTATACTTAAATTTTTACTTTTTTATAAACTTCGTGGCGATTGTTTGAAATATTTTATTGTATCTGTACGTTTTATTAAATATTCGTGCAGTGTTAATCTTTATAGGCCACTCGATGGAATATTTTCCTTTATACCTGTACGACGGCTAAATTCAAACCAAACTAATGCATGCATTTAGTGTTATACAGGATGGTGATATAGTTCCGCACAATATTCATAATTTTCTTACAATTTTGTTTTGTATTTGAAAAATTTTTAAATAAATCAACCCATTTTTTTGAAAAGGCATTAATGTGAACATTAAATTTCTTTCAGGTTTTATGTTTGGGTCTTGACGACAAATATTCTTAAATATAGTTGCGGCAAGAATTCAAACGACTCACGTCACGGCTGTCACTATTTTTTTTGTAATTTAGTGCAATATATGCATAGTGTAAATATTTAATGTAGTATATAATAGTTTTATTATTTTCAGGTGTGGTTTCTTAAATATTTTGATGAAAATATAATGAATTATTTATTTGTTCGTATGACGTAAGTCGTTTGAATTTTTGCCGCAACTATAGCACTTTTAACAAAAAACTCCGTGACTTGAAAAATACAATTGAAATACATTTTCAGAAAATCAGTGCTGTAATACGACAAATAAATTGATTACCTTATTTTATAAATGTTCAGAGTAACTTTGGGAAAAAAATCAAATTTATATATATTTCTAAGGTTGAAGCTACCCAGGTTTATTATTTTAAAATCACACAGGGTGTTAAAAATTTAGGTATAAGTTAGTGAACTAAAAAAAGGTCAACGTATTTCAAGGACACTATTTTACGAGGTCCTTCACATTAAATTCTTATTAAATTATGTTAAGTACTTTAAAAGTTATTAAAAAAAAGATATCCAACGGCGCCCTTCAGGGACACATATCTCCGTAGAAAGGACATGTAGGGAAAAAAATTATAGGAACTTGTCATCTCATTTTTTCATGTTCTATCTACACCCGAGAAATTTCCCACATTTTCCCGGACACCTTGTATAAAATGAGTCACTCTCCAGTGAATTTGAAATCTAACTATAGTTAAAAATTTGTCACTTTGCAGCGTTCACCCTATATACCAGATTATCCATAAGACATTTCGTGGAGGCCAGCCACTAATAATAAATAAATAAAAAGGCTAATCAATAGAGTAAAGAATACAATCAACAGGGTCGCGCAAAATGATATTGAAACGCTTACTTGATATTTCACTTGCCACACGCCTAGTGGCAGTTGTTATCTTATCTCGACAAAATATTTTAGCTGTCGTCGTATTTCACCTGTTTACGTGTGCGATTGTTTAGGCAGTCATATGTTACGGTGCCTGGCCGACTTTGTGGGATCTTAATTGAGAAGAAACACATGTGTATCTTAGAAATTGGTTTGTTTACAGGATGTGACAAAGGAGATCCCCGAAAGGCCAAGGTAAGGGACCTCAAATTTAAACAAAATTCATTATTCTGTGTTTGTGTACATGGTGTTTTAATTTCGTTGTAATAGCAAGTTATCTCGGAAACTGCATTATTTTTTTATACAAAATAGTTGCTAGTTTATATTTTGTAAATTATGAAAAAACGTTAAATTGATAAAACTGGCGTTGCGTGGTGTATAGTTGGCCATGCATTTTTATATAATTATAAAAAAATCGTTCATGAATTAATTTACTTTAATAATTGACAAATTAGTTTTAGCGGAATGATTATATTAGCCAATTAGATACCTAATTTATAAATATCTTTAATTGAATCACCTTTGAAAACAAGCAAACAATAAACAAAAACAAACATAAACCATAATTAATAAAAAAAAATTATCGACAATGTTATAAAAAAAACTTGAAGATTATTTAATATTGGAAAAAATATTGAAAACTGTTTAAAGTTTTAAATATAATCATGAAAATAGTCAAATTTATAAATGGAAACAAATAGAAGTATGTATTTTGGGTTTTTATTTTTTTAATAATTAATGAATATTACTCATTACAACGAAATTGGAACACTCTGTACATAATCAAACGTATATAGAATTGTGGGAAATTATGCAACGAAAAATTAACATAGAGATGTCGTTGAAATGTTTTCCCTTACTTTAAATATATAGGTTTTTAAGTGCGGAAATCTGACAA
The DNA here is from genome assembly GCA_037114965.1 of Monochamus alternatus. NCBI lineage: Eukaryota > Metazoa > Arthropoda > Insecta > Coleoptera > Cerambycidae > Monochamus > Monochamus alternatus. The sequence goes on along the minus strand of CM073426.1, from coordinate 1,307,644 downwards.
AAATTAAGGTAATTTGGATAACAAAGGTTCTAAAGTGTTCGTTCACGAGTCATGATGTCTTTAAAATAAAAAAATAATTTAATATGCATAATACCTAAAGCGCTTGAGATATTCTTAACAAGTTTGATATATGTTCTTAGTATGTTTGTAGTTATAAAATAAAAAAAATCAGATTTCGTAAATAAATAGACCCAGCTATAAGTATTATTATACAGGGAAATTGTGGGAAATCTCTCGGGTGCAGATAGAACATGAAAAAATAAGATGACAAGTTCCTATAATTTCTTTCCTACAGGCCCTCTCTACGGAGGTATGTGTCCCTGAAGGACGCCGTTAGAAATCTTTTTTTCTTGAATTACTTTTAAAACACTAAATATAATTTAATAAATTAATGTGATGGACACTAGTAAGGATTTCTTAAAATATATTTTGTTTCTCGACGACAAAGTACGATACGAAAGTTTAGATTTAGTATTTTCTTCTCTTTTCGTCTTTTTCATACAGGGTGTTAAAAATTTAGGCATTAAGTTGTAAAGGTTAGTCCGCACCTGGTAAACTAAATATGTTTTAAGGACACTATTTTAAGAGGTCCTTACTACTGTCCATCACATTAAATTTTTATTAAATTGTATTAAAAAAAAAGTTATTCAAGTAAAACCGATTTTATAGGAACTTGTCATCTTATTTTTTTGTGTTCTATCTGCACCCGAGATTTCTCACATATTCCCGGACACCCTGTATATTTTTTTCACAAAAGAACATTACACCACCCTATATAATATTACAAACAAAATTTACCTTCATTACATTTATTTAATTGTATCTTTTACCATTTAAGCACCAAATTAATTTTCTTAACTTAATGTATTTTTCAGTTAGCATCATGTTGCCATGATTTAAAAATATTCTCATAACAGTAAACTTAGTGGTAGGTAGCTAACACGATGAGGTAATGCCTCAATATTATAGCTTTTGAAGAAATAACTAACAAATAACAAATAAAAATTAACAACTGCTTACTTTAATCATCAAACACATTTATTACATTCGGTAATTTTAGATCATATTGGTTATGTGATATGTGTATTTTCAAATTACTACAAATATATCAGAACAGCTTTAACGGTGACACGACTTGTAAGCAGCAACGTTGAGGGACTTTCGAATTTGCCTTTGTGTGCAACCTTCAATACCATAGGAGCGATGGAATAAATAAAAAAGCCGTTTGAGGCACTGTCATATCACTCATGTCATTTCATATAAGTAAGAGAGGCAGTAAGGCAAATGTGTGGAAAAAAACCTAAGAGGAACGCGTCTACGACAGTGAGAGTATGACAGTCTAATCAGTTGGTTTGTGATTTCTCATTTGTTTTTAATATTTTAAAGCTTGTGATTATAACCAACATTTTTATTGATGTTTCGTTTTCATTAATTTTCGGGTGTGCCAAATCCAAAATGGCAATACCAGGAGCCTCAAGTTCAAGTAACATCAACAATGAGTGTCAACGGAATGTCAAAGTTCAGCGTCATACGTGCATCTCCCACAAACTCTCCTGTCTCTTTCAGAACTGCATCTCGAGATTGAAGGGGAGGTGAGAGAGTCCGCTATCGCATAAAACACTGGGGTGCGTCTTTTCCTTAAAGAGCTAGTAGATGTGGATGATATTATTGAAGTACTTAGCGACAAGATATTCCTCGCCTATGTGTTTCAAAGGAATTTTATGGACCTGAGCATGAGTATCAAACGATTCGTCTGGTTCGCGGATGGGTCTAAGACGGACCAAGCCTCCAGAGCGGGCATGTATGAAGTGCAACCAAGAGTGAATTTCCATTTTCTTGGGAGATACTTCACAGTCTTTCAGTGTGAAGTATTTGCTATATCTGTTTGCGTTCAAGAGAATATCAGAAGCATATATTCAAATATGCACAGACTGCTGAAGAAGGCTTTACAAACACTTTTGTTTTTCAAAATCATCTCTCGTGTTGTCTTAGAATACGTCAGAGATCTTTCCTCCTTGGGAAGGGATAATCGCGTTAAGCTAACCTGGGTTCTGGGTCACAGTGATGCGATAAGTGAAGGAGATATGTTAGCCCGATGAGAATCAAGTAGTCAATTTATGGAGTTAGCACAGTGCTATCTAGCAAGGTCCATTAATAACTGAATCAAATAGAGATCACAGGAAAACTGGTCAGGTGAATTTGGTTTTCGTCAATCCAAGCTTCTTACAGAGGACTCATGGTTGACGCAAACCGAAATTTTATTATGGTTAACAGAAGCAACATTAGGATTGTCACGGGTCTCCTAATGAGCCACGGACTTAAGCTATGTTGTGAAGTGCAGACTTTACGACGACAGATTCTTTGTAACTGTGTCTGTTTAATAGTAAAGAGACACGTATCTTGAGGCTTTTCTTTCTTCTCACGACATTAGAAAGATACTGGCTTAGCTGGTGCTAGATTTTGCGCGCAGCACAGACATCTTTCGAACTCTACAGTCAGCGGGATGCACAATGGATCTTCAGACCTGAGTGTTCGCTTCTAACAACAATGACAACAATATCGACGGTGCCATCGTTGAAGAACAAAATGACGTGGGAAATACTACTTTGGTCCCCTGCAGCTCGAAAACCTTGTGTGTGTTACCTAAATTTTAGACATTGTTAGAATACCGTGCAGAATTCTTTCAAAAATTTCAAAACGTAAAATTTACAGCTTTTATTTTGTATTAATTCACCTCCTTCATATAAAAAAGTTGAAGCTATCATACCACCATGAAAAGACATGAAATTTTTTCATTCAGTTTTTTGCTTATAAGCAATTCAAAATTTTAATTTGATTTTACAATTCTCTATTATTTATTATTAGTTATTTTATAAGTCACTCTAATGTCATTATCTAAATACAATAACATTAATGTTGTTTGCTCTAAGAAGCATTCAATTTTTTTTATATGTAGTTATAAAATAACAAATGACAGTACTAGGTAAGGAAATGGAATTATAAATTGCAATAAATTGTTGTCAAGATAATTATTTGGTAAGAAAATAAATATTAGTATACTTTAATGAATCAAATGAAACATTAATTAAGATTATGAACACAAGTTTATTCTATGACCATCTCTATATTAAATTGCTGAAAATATTTTCTTTTATTTCGTTCCTTCCTTCTTCATTTCTTTTCCATCTTCTTTTATATCAAAAGTATATGCGGAGGAAATTATATAATTTCATTCCTTTTGTTCATACATTCTTATCATTTTGCAGGTCATCAAATTGTTTAGTATAAATCATCAAAGTATATTATCACTTGATATAGCAAGATATCAGATTTTGATAAAAAATATATAAATACTTTTACACCCTTTTTAATAGGCGATGTGTGTAATTGACTTATCTTTGCGAAATTTTGAGAGTTATTGATACATTCAATATCCATTTTAGAAATATCAATCCAGAGAAACATGATAAATTTATATCTTAAAATGAAAAAATCTTTGATAAGACCGAAAACAATAAATTTTGAAATTAATGTTACACTTTATTTTTCTCCATAATCAAATAATCATCGAGTTTCAAAACATACGAATTTATAGATAACAACAGTGCAGTGACCTCTACAAACTTCTTACATAACACCACTCGAGCAAATGTCCATTTCCAAATTTTTGCAGTAGATCCAAACTGCATCAATTACAAGCGCACAATATAGAGAAAACAGCGATATTAGAAATAGGTTTAATAAAAATAGGCATCTGTTGCGAAATGTCAAGTGGCTTATTTAATCTATATAATATCTATATATTATTAACATAAACGAATTATCTTGTATTTTTGAAAAGTAATTAAGATATGCTGTCAGGTGAGTAAGGATGTATGCAAAAGGTAGCAAATGCAAAAGTGTCAGCAGGGTTTGAAAATCATCGGATTCTTCAAATAATTGCTATTGTAGTATTTTATTTTTTTATCACTTTTTCTTCTCTTTCTTGTCAGTCTACTATCTTACCAGATTTTAATCCTATTCACTTCGATGCAATTCTTTTATAGAACTTAGACTTAAAATATATTCGTATTCAATTCATACTTAGTCATGATTGTTTTCATCATATGTAGTTATTATCGTCTAGATAATTTTGTATATAACTGATTAGCAGGAAATGCCTTTATAAATGCTATGAAACGGTAGTGTACCTTGGCAATAAAAGGATTAGACTATTATTTGCTAAACGTTTTACTTAGATTTTCTATTTGGGTCGATAAAAGTTAAACAAATAGGTTTCGGAAATTCCTGACAACAGCTTTGTTGAAATTACGAACAGATTATTTTTTTATATCTTTACAGTTTGGTAATACTTTGCAAAATGTGATTTCAGAAAAGGAGTACCTCATGGCTCACATTTGAGCCCCGTTTCATATGCTTATTAACATTATTCAATTAAAATCTAATAAGATATAAACATTTTGGTTTAAAACAAACAAATGATGTTTACAATACCATTATAATGCCATTATCTATAGCTATATCTTTTTAGATACATGCAACAGATTGGAGGTAGGGCATATGTCACCAAAAAATGTCCAAGGCAGAAAAACCTGGCCCAGCCGTCCCTCCCGATGGTAACAGACTAAACCGTAAGCACCGGCATAGTCTTCAACCTAGCCCCGTCACGGATCTACCGCCAAGTGCTCTGAGGCACACCCAGAGCCAAAGGTACGACTCCCAAGGCAGGAAGAAGAAGAAAACGTCCTACGCCACTCAGATTTCCTCGATCATGGAAAGCGAAAACTCTGATGATGAGTTGGAGAAAGACGTGGCAGTAAAGATGGATAAAACAAAAGCTTCTGTCTTGTACGAGAATGAGAAGAAAGGCACCAAGACTGCTAAAGCTAAGCATAAGGAGATTAGTAATAAGGCTGCGTTCGTATATGACAACGCTGCCTTTGAAGGAAACTTGCAGTCCAAGAGGAGCAGTACTGCAACTTCCTCCAGAGCTCCCAGTGTTCAAAGTCTAGAGTACGTATGTCAAAAATATTTATTTATGTTACAAGCTGCGAAAGCTTACTTTTACCTAAAAGGGCTTTTGTTGCTTTTTTTGTAATGTATTAAACTTTTCATTCTCCCTTCGATTTTATGTGAAGCACAAAATTTAAAGATGCTGAAAATCCTCTGTAGGCTGTAATAAAATGGGTGTAATGCGGTTTTTTGCCCTAAAATAGTAATATTACAGTGTGTTGTTAACATTACTTTGGTAACATTAATGTCAGCAAAAAATATTATTTTGACAGTTATCAAATAATTATTCTTCAATATAAAGTGGATAAGTATAAACGTTTTTTAAGTTTAGAAGTTTGTTACCGGACAAATCTAAAGACCGTTCAAGACAATCAAGCCTGTGAAAATTTCGGCAAACGCTGTACAACGAAAGATGTGTCCAGAATAATGGAAGATGTATGTATTATTGGTATTTTTCTTAGAAAAATTAACATTGTCCCCTGCTACATTATGGTCAGAATACGCAATGTTAAAATTGACTATTTCATTAAATAGGAACCAGGATATTTAAAAAATTGTCCGCTTGAAGGTATTCGTAAATAGGGAAAATGGATATCAACCTCGAAAATTTCAGGAATTTAAAAATTTTTTGTTAGAAGCTTCTGATGAAATATATTTAATGAAAAAGTAGTAGCAATTTTTTGAGTAGCTGGTTCATGCCGAACTGCCAAGCTTAATCTAAAACTGAAGAACGTGGAGTATAAAAATTGTGTCATGTTAGTGCAGATTTTTACTACAAAAAATAATGTGCAGAATTGTAGTAACAGATGATTGGGTAACATTTGTTGATCGTTATATGCAACTCCGACCAAAAAAGGCTCAAGATGAACGCTTCTTTTATCGGTATGAGTAAGGCAGATCAAGTGGTTGGAAAGCATACAATTTCAAAAATTCCGTACGACATAGCTAAATTTCTTTAAACCTCAAACCCATATCAGTACACCGGCCTCTAGTTTCGAAGAACATCCTCTATGTTACTAGCAAATGCCCCAGGTGTGAACATTTTAGATATGAAGAGGCACGGGGGTGGAATTTGTCAGAGGTAGCGGAAGGATATATATATATATATATATATATATATATATATATATATATATATATATCAGATTCAGTGACCCATAAAATAGAAGTTGCTAATAAAATCATCCCCGAAAAATCGATATCTTTTCAGCAAAGCAAACATTCATAAACAGAATTTAATTAATATTGTGCAAATCAACAAACAAGTCAATATTTCCATTGAGGTTGTTTCAGAACAGGATTTCAATCAACATTTGCCGTTAAATCTTTCAGAAACATACAACAATTGTAATTTTACATTTAATTTTCATACACAGACATTGATAATTTGACGCTTTTATTTTTTCATCGCCTAGAACACGAAAATTTTTTATACTCAGCAACGGATAACCTAGCATGCTTGACTTTTGCTTGCCTCTTTAAAATAAAAAATTATCCTTTCGTAGGGGGGAATGTAATAGTTATTTACATTACAGTCTGTGGAAGCTTATTGTTAGGTGTGAGGTGTAATCAAATAAATTTAAGTACACACTTAAAGCTTTTGTAGCTTGTAATGTAAATAACTATAACATATTCACTATGCTATATGATCATGCATGTTTTTTGTATATACAGGGTGAAGTTAAGGATTTACTTTCAACAAGACATACTTCTTAAGTGAGACACTTGGAAATGTTGACTGTCGATATATATTTTTCCTATTTCTGAATATATCCGTCTCAGTTAACGTATTGACACAATTTTTGTTTTCAGAATCGTGAGGGAGCAGTACTGTTGTTGTGCCAAAAGGACGAGGTGCGAAAGGACTTTACTGACTTTAGTTATAGTGTTAGTTATAGTTGTTGTTGTCCTCGTTGTTGTGATAGTAATTGTAGCAAAACAAGATGACATTAGAGATCTACGAAGTCGATTTAGTTCATAAACATTAAGATTATTTTGTTGCTAGTCTTTAAATTTTAATATTACATAAATGTTTTCCACAACAGTCACGGTTTCTTGTTCATTTTGCATCTAAAGTATAAAAGAATTATTCCCGATCGATAGTCAACTCAAAAACTTTCGATAGGACTCATTTTTTAACAATGGAGGCGTCAGTATTTCTCTACATTTACATAATGGTTAGAAATAATAACAAATTAAAAAAGTATTTCTACATATCGTAATGGTGCAACTAAATAAAGTTTATTGTTTCTAGGACAAGCGGTATATTGGTCAAAATAAAATTTGAAAATATAATCCGCTTTGTTTTAGCAGGCGGAAGATAATTACAACTTACCAATTCTTTTTCATATGTACGTACATACGTAGTTTTTAAGGTCCGTACCAAAATATGTTATTGATACTATCAAAGCGAGTTTCCGTGCTACATTTTTGAAGAAAACACCTCCGTCGCACTTCACAGAGCCAGGTAATATGATTAGATGCGCTTCATTTGAGTTGGTATTGTAGTTAATTGAAGAAAATTTATTGTTGTTATTCACAAAGAAAGACACTTAGATTGTAGTTTATTGTTGATATATATCCTATTTAAATTTTTTAAACTAAGCCCTTTGCCTTTAAAGATGACAAATTTCGTCCCATTTCCAAACGTTTACACTCAATCTCTGCTGGAAATTAAGCATTCTGATCTCATGTGAATTATTGAGAGACCAAACATGGCCATAGAATTTTTGACATGAAGTTGTTATCTTAGGCGTGATGTTGTAAAATCTAGTGAGAACAATTTAATCACAATCGAGCATCTCTATGATGCAATGCTTGTACATTTGGTCATTAATAGGAGTATTCTTTCGTGATGTGTCTGACTCATCACACGGATCTTATGTATGATGACCCAAAATTTAGTATTACGCATCTGGTGCTCTTTTCCGATTGGAAACAATCCAATCCAATCTCCATTCCATTTCCAATCTTCCATTTTCCAATTTAAATATTTTATTGTCAGAAACTGATTTTTAAAATGCCATCCATGAATTGTTATTCGTATTTGTATTATCAGATCTCTATCTCTTCTTTCCGCAACTTTCCACTGTTTTTCGTTTTGCAGTTTTATGTTCTTCTTTGCCACTCTTTATTGCACTATATACACTACTCACGGACATTCTTCATAATGAACTACATACTACATGATATTAGAAGTATTACACCCAGAAGGAAGAATTTCTTGAACTGGATTTTTTCGCAATGTTGTATACTAACATCAAAAATTAAAGGATAACATTTGCCAGAAATGTTATTCACTATCTATTACTTTGGACCTCGACTATAGATAACTATTATTATTATATGACCATTTAATATTACCACCACTACAGGCATCAATGTAAAAAACCTTTTAAGTTAACTCGCGGTCATTTAGCATTAGCAATAGTGTATACAAGAACGAGCCTTAAAAAGTCTACCAGCCGATTTATTAGACTTTAATGGCTATTAAGTCCATTTCCTTTTCTACAATTACAGTGTTAGCAGTTTATTGCAGACAGTATCTCGTACGTCGCTCGAGACGAGACCATTTCAATTCGAACGGTACGTAACACTGGCCTATCGGTACTGTTTTTAAGTTGAGTTATTGTCTGTTGCAGACTTAAATACCGGATTAGTGTCCAGTGACGTCCTCGGAGAAGCGCAGAAGCTAATGTTGGCGACAATCTGTTAAAATGTCAAGTTAGTGTTGTTTATATATTTAAAATTAAAGAAATAAAATGTGTGAAAATTATTTCAGTGTATATGGTATGTGACACTGTCACAGTGTTTCACACTTGAATTTACAAAAGATCACGGAAAGATAAATCGTTTTTACAAGCATCTTTTTCAAGAAATTTAAAAATAGGGGAGAAACAACCTTCTAACAGGCAAAATATTTTTTCCTGCTCTTTACAGTATACAAAATAGTGGAAAGTTTGTACATAACATGTCAAATGTCAAGGTTTGTTTATTTTTTAAATATGTGGAGCGTTGCAGCAATCCCTAACTTTTTTATATGGAAGGGCAGGTTGATTAGTTTCTTATTTTAAAGCTTTTTCAACTGGAAATACAATTACGTATTTTTTATTACTTTTTATAATCAATGTGTCTGACAAAATAAAATAAGGAAATGACTCAAACTTCTTTAACGCAAAAAATGTTCAAAGTGCCCTTCACCTTGTCGCTGACAATACCCTAATTGAAAATAAAGGGCATTCCGGACATTTTGAGAAACTTCCGATGTTACTTGCCTTGAATTACATCCCTGATTCTTTATTGAGGCTCGGCGCTGTCGTTAGGTTTAGTAGCAAATTTTGTTTTTTAGATATATATAAAGCTGTTTACAGGTCTTTTAGGCCCAGAGCTGTGCTATTCTCCTCCATTCCATTCTGTCATTCGCCTTTCTTTTCCAATCCGTTACATTTTTCTCCCTTAGATCTATTGCCACTGCCTCTCTCCATCGCTTCCTCGGTCTACCCCTTTTTTTCTTGTAGTTAGGTTTACTCCCTACTATTTTCTTAACTGCCCTTTCATCTTCCACACGTTCTAGATGCTCTAGCCACTGCACTCTTCTGGCTTTTACAAATTCGTCTATTGTTGGTGCCTGGTACATTGCATATATTTCCTCATTGTTTCTCCTTACATAGCCTTCCTCCGTCTTCTTACCCCCTAGAATTCTCCTTGAGATTTTCCTTTCCCACCTTAAAAGGTTTTCTCTTGACTTCTTATTGAGAACCCAGTTTCACTACCATACAGCGCTGTCGGCCTCAAAATTGTTTTATACATTCTAAATTTTACTTCTCTGGACAAATTTTTTGATTTCAATAAGTGGTTGACTGCTGCCGAACCTCTGTTTGCTTTTATTATTCTCCTATTTATTTCTTGTTCCTCATCACAGTTAGCTGTTATTATCGCCCCCAAATACACATATTCTTGAACTTCCTCAAACTCCATCTCTCCATGCTCTGTTCTCAATTTAAAATTGGTATCCTTTGTTTGTTCTCCTATTTTCAAAAGCTTACTTTTCTCTTGATTTATTTGCAATCCCACTGTACGTGCTTCCTCCACAAGTTTTCTTGTTACTTCTTCTAATTCCCTACTATCTCTAGCAATAATAGCCACGTCATCTGCATAACTTACAATTTGATGATTTTTAAACAATATATGTCCTTCTCTGTTCAACTGACTATCTCTTATGACCTTTTCTAGTACTAAATTAAAAAGAAGCGTTGAGAGTGGGTCTCCTTGTCTCAGTCCTGTATCAATAGTAAAGCCTTCCAAATATTCACCTTTTATTCGTACTTTGGATTTAGTATTTTCTAAGGTCATTTTCAATAGCCTAATTAGTTTGGTTGGTATCTCAAATTGTTTCAAAATTTTACTTAGTTTATTCCTTTTGAACGAATCATATGCTTTCTTGTAGTCCACAAATAAAACCATTGCTTTGATCCCATGCATGCAGTCAGAATTTCCTTCACCATGAAGATTTGATCTGTTGTTGACCTTCCTTTTCTAAAACCTGCTTGATATTTCCCTATTTGTAGTTCTGCTATAGGTTCTATTCTCTGTTTTATTAACGTTGCCATAATTGTATACCCTATATCTAACAATGATATACCCCTATAGTTTCTGCAGTCTGTTGCATCTCCCTTTTTTAAGATTGGTATAATCAAAGCATCTCTCCAATCTTCAGGCATACATTCTCTTCTCCAAATCATTCGGATCATTTCGTATATTCTTTGTCTTAAATCCTCTCCTGCGTACTTAATGTTCTCTGCTGTTATTCCGTTTTTTCCTGGACTTTTGTTATTCTTTAACGCTTTTATAATTGTGTTTTTTAGATATTCCCATAAAAAATCTAATGTGGTAAGATCGGGTGGTCTTGCTGGCCCTTAAGCCTCTTCTTCCACTTCACCTAATAAACATTTCGTTGAGATAAGCCCGTACATTTTGAGTAAAATGTGGTGGTGCCCCGATTTGTTGAAACCATATCCGTTGGTTGTGTACGCTGTAAACAGTTAATTTCTCGTATCCACTTATCTGGTATACACTAATAATGATTTCATATACCTCTGCAAATCCAACGGACTTAAATCTAGACTTCTGGAAGGACATGGAATCGTTTCAAGTGGCTAAAATTGTTTAACTTCCCAATAAAAGTGTGATGGGGTGTCATCTTGTTGAAGTCACAGATCGAGCCAAAGTTATAATACTTACTCTAGTGAATTACTCGTTGCTGCATAGCTTTGTAGAAAATATATAGACAAAGTTCTTGTTGAGAATAGGTGTCTTGAGCATGTATCACAATGACAAGTAAAAGTAGCTTCATCTGTCACAGTAATATGGCATATAGCGAACTGTGACTTCATTGTGTGACTGAATCAGACAAATTTGTAAAAAGCATTCAAATTTACCACGAAACAATACATTTTTATTAGCATTATTATTCTGTAGAATGATGATATTATCTATATAAAAATATGACTAGGGCAGTTTTGATCAATAGTTTAGCTCAAGAAGCCATTCACAAACTTGTACCCTTTGTGGTTTTAGTACTTGAACTTTTTACGACATAGCAGAAAACATATTCATGGTGTTTGATTGAACGAGAACTTTTGTAAAAGGATTTTCTTTTATGGCATGATATTTTCTTCGGCATGCAAAATACAATGAACTCGTATAAAGATAGGTATAATGTATAAAGATGAAACCTGGCAGGAAAGCACTGTGCATATACAGGGTGTCCCAAAATTAGCCTACCAAACTGTGGATTCTACGATCAAAAATAAGAAAAAAAGTTATATAAAGATAGTTCCGTAAACGCCCCTTAACGGAGATATGGCCCCTTAAATGGGGATCTCAAAATTTGATTTATCTCAAATATTTCCAAAAGGGACAATGATAAAATAATCAAATTTGAAACTGAGAATCACATTTAGATTGCTAATCTAATGTTCTGAAAATAATTCCTCATAATTGGTCATAGGCGTGCCAAACTGGGGGGTCAGTGGGTAAATATTGCTCTAACTTTCTTGTATGTCAAGATTTTCGTCAACAGATCAAAAAATTAAAAATGTTGGTCTATTTTACATGGAAATGGTACAGTTAATTTTTGGCAGGGTAATTTTGGGACACCCTGTATAGAATAATAAAATTGGAATCAACTGATTCATTCGCATATCTTACAAAGTTAGGTTATGCTGCGCTTGTGAAATCCGTTTTCTAAATTAATTTGGAATAGGTGACCTGCGGTTAAAAGAGAACGTGTAGCAGAGCTATATTGGCCCTGAATACATTTTTTAAATTTATTTATATTTTTCTTTTAAGAATAAAAAAGGTGTTAAGAAAAATGGCAAAATGGCAAAATGGCAAAAATTTGTCATAAACTATCTCCAATTACAATGAGGCGTACAATGATGAACATTAAGTATAATATACAGGGTAAACCTTAAATAAGTACAAATATTTTAACCAGCTAGTTCACTGTATAGAACACATAATTAATAGTTTTATTACAAAAAAATCAGAAATTGAAAAGTGAAATTTTAAATAAATTTTGTAATTTTTCTGTAGAAAACTTGTTGAGGACCGCTGACTTTCATACATTTATGAGTCATAGCACTGCAGATTGAACGTGTGGTTCACAGTGCTGCTTACACAAATGGATTTGCTTTTCTTGATATTAAACGCATACGTCAAGTTGCTATATATTTAATATTGTGTGTACCTTTATTTTTAAAATTTGTTTCAGCGATTAAAGTACGAAGTCACTTTATGGTTCTGGATTCGAAATGGTTAGTACTGACTCATTTGGGGTTATGTGGCGAAAATTAAATTTAATATGCTCTGTGAAAATCATAGTTTTTGTTATTCTTCATAAAATAACTTAAGGAAATTGTGTCTTGTGTCTTTTTCTAAAAGTGTACAATGACATTTAACTTGTGAAATGTGGATTACTGATTAAATAGTTATTTTTTTAACAAATAGGTAAGCTTGTGTGCACGTTTATGTATAATTTTTGAACATTGAACACAGTAATATCACGTAATATCTTCCTAAATACTTTATGGTAGTATGTATTAACTTGCGGAAATTCATTTTTAATCGTTTATACTAAGGTCAGTTAAGCAGCTAAAATTTATGTTAATAATACTGCGTATCATACTACATACCCAACTTTACTGTACTTATGCTTCAAGCAAGTATTTTTAAAATAGAATTTAACCGTATTATTTTACTATTACGTTAAAGGAAACTTAATATTTATATTAGAGGATATATGGCAACCCCGCAACAAATCATATGGTTCATTAGGTTGATTATGACAGCGGTCCTGAAAATGTGGATATTTTTTTAAAAAATTAATATCCCCGTAAATATTAGAAATTTTTAAAAATGGCTTTAACTAGACTGATATATTTATGACGAACTACATCAGCAGTTAAAATATTTGTACTTATTTAAGGTTCACTCTGTATACAACGTTTTGTAATATACCAACCAAAAGAAACAATGTGTTAGGTATATCAAACTGAAGTGAAGAGCAAAACATATTTTGAAAACATAATTTTTCATAAACAAGAAATAACTTTTTCATTAAAGATCGATAAGAAAATAAAAACAATAGAAAAAAATACTTCCAGTTGTTAAAAATATATTCAATTAACGACCACCTAAATGCTTCACGCATTTCTAATACTATATACCTAATTAACTATTATCTAAAAAGGTCAAACGCGGAATATCTTGACACATTTCTCATTGTTTAAGCTTCATCAGCTGAATGCATAAGTTTTTTTTTAAACAAAACAAATACGGCGCCACTGGATGATTATTAGTTGTTTAACGGCGGTCTACTTCGGAAGGTTCTTGTAAAATTACTCAAGTCTTCTTTAGGAATACTCCTCAGACTATCAATAGGCGGTTAAAGAAAAAATCTCAAGCACTGGGTTAGGCATGCTTACCTTTTCTTGCAACAGTTAGCTTCCTTTATACGGTTTCATTACTAGATACTTATTTGTCTAAAATAAAATTGTTTAGAAGATCCTCCACTAATATTTAAGTTTGAACTTTCCATAATTAGGTTTTGTGGTGTGGTGCCTGAATAATTATGTAAAGAAATTGAAGAAAAGGGCGGAAACGTTTTTAATGAAATCGAGTTTCTACACATTAAGGGCGCCGTATTCTTGAAATAGTATTTTCTACAAATACAAGTAATTTTAGAACTGAATAATATAGAGATTAGTAAATAACAGAAATGTTATATCATGCCACCTGCGAATATTCAAAAGTAAAACGAATACAGTCTCCCAACGAAAACTTGACCCCCCTAAAATTAGAAAACCGAAAAATATTTCAAAATTCGCCCGTCGATTTTTGTTCTTGGGGGGAGCTTTTTTGACACTCAAACCAACTCGATATGTTCATCCTCCTAATCCCTACCAACCCCAACTTTAAAATTTCAAATGGAACTACACCACTTGTGGCACATCATTTTAAAGCCCTTTTCATTGCGAATACAGTGGTGTATCGTTTTTAGAAATTGGTTCAGAAACTAATAATTTCGTGAACAGAAATCGAAAAGACTAAGTTTTTTTGTAACAGTGATGTTTTATTATTTTAAAAAGAGATAAGGTTTGAATTCGTTTTAACTTTTATTTGCTTCAACTTTTTTATTTGTGACTTTTTTATAAACTAATCGACATATCAATCAATCAATTCTCAATCGACTTCTAAAAGTGATGCAACACTGTATTTGCAATGAAAAGGGCTGTAAAATGATGTGTCACAGGGGATTAGGGGGATCAACATATCGAGTTGGTTTGACTGTCAAAAAAGCTCCCCCCAGTGGCGTAGCTACCATACCGCCAAACCCCGCAACCGCGGGGGGCCCTGATGTCAAAGAGGCCCAAAAAATATTAAACAACTTCGACAAGATTTTAAAGTCCAACTGTCATTGCCACTATTAGCCTTATCAGAAAAAAAATACACGCTTATAACTCGGTAATAATTACCCTGCCTCTATTCAAATATTACTTTGCCACGTGCGTCGGCGCTCTATGTAATCGAACCGTTTATTGTTTTCATGTTTTGCTGCTCTCCAAACTCCTGATTGAATGGAGGCAAATTCGTCTCTAAAAAATATCAAATTATCAAAGTAATTACGAAAATTTGAAAAGTAACGCAATTAGTATTGATAAAAGATGGATTATTAATTCATTATTTACAGGAAAAAGTCAGCATTAGCCAAAAAAAAAACAATATGAAGAATGTGATGTAAATATTCTACTTTATAATCAAGAGCATCATTTTAAAGTAAATATTTATTACAAAGTTTTTGACGTTATTAGTCAATTAAACAACCGTTTTGAAGGGATAGAGAAGACTGTTAACAAAATCAATGACGGAAGAAATATTTAAAGCTTTTCAGCAAACTTATCCTCGCGATATATCGTCAGCATTTCCTTTTGCAAATTGTTGCCTTATCTTCCCTTAAATATATTAGAGAGTTCGCACATTTTTTCAATTGTAGAAAATGATAACCCTACCATCAAATTTTGCAGAGGTATATACAACTTTAATATAATTTTGGGCGCTTCCTGTAACCACTGCGTCATCAAAACACTCATTCTCTAAATTAAAGATAATCAAAAACTATTTGAGAAATTATTGTTCTCAAAATAGTAATTTGGCATTGCTTAGTATAGAGGCCGAGGAAGCTGCAGCAATGGACAAAACTGACTTAATCAAAGTTTTTTATGTTATTTTTCAGTGTTGTTGTTTGATTTGTTGTATTGTTCCTTACCTATTCACGAGTATGTCATGCAGGTTCCTTTTAGATACTTATTTTAACTTCAGAAATAAATATTTTTAAAATATTCTCCTACTTTATCTTCTACCCTTGTCCGAATGTAGCATTCTGTATATTATTAACTTGAACTGTGAAGGGAGGGGGGGGGGGCAAGTCGTATTTGGCGGGTGGGCTCAAAATCTGAAGCTCCACAAGAACAAAAATGGACTGGTGACTTTTCAAATAATTTTCGATTTTATAATTATAGGGAGGGTCAAGTTTTTGTTGGGAGACCCTGTATATAACTGTTGAAATTGGCCTAACCAACGAATACTTAGGTACAGAAATCTTTCAAAATACGTATTTTTTAAAATTGACTGACTGTAGGATTTGTTTTGCTAAACCTTTACAACTTATGTCTGAAATCAAAAATCATTTCCAAGATCTAGGAAATATCTAAAGTTAGTTTAAGACAAAAAAGGTAACATATATTAATGTTTATAGGCTCGTATTAATCATACGTAATTTTTTCAAGATATTTGAATTTCTACTTTAAAATTCAGTTTTTGGACGTAATAAATTTGGATTTCACTAAAGCGTTTCACCGCTTAGACCAGCATCTTTTGCTATAAAAACTGTCATTTAACATAGAATGTGCGGCAATAGTTTGAGCTCCTGGCTATAATGTTCACGTCGACAACTTGGAAAGAATACAGTGAACATTTTTAAAGTATTTGACCTTTAAAAGTGTCGGTTTTTATCTTGAATAATAATTTCCACATGGTGAACTTCTCAGAAGGTGTAACTTTACTTCGTTGAAAAAACGCAAAACATACTTCATGCTGATAACGTTATATAACATAATTAATAACCTTATTAACTGTTCGGATATTTTATCGGGACTGAAAAAAAAAATGCAAGTGAATGGCATAAAAATATTCAGGGTGTTCCATTTAAAAAAGTGTATGTTTGGGTCATATCTTAAAAGATACACCCTTACAAGTACGCCACTGAACTTCTCGAAAAAGTGCACAGTGTTGCAAAAACAGCATCCTCCTATCTCTTGTAGCTGAGATTCTGCAATTACAACGCACTAAGGATACTCTGTACGAATAGATCATTATAGTTGATGAAACAGACGAATAATATATACAGGGTGTCTGGAAAATGTGGGAAATCTGTAGATTGCAGATAGAACATGAAAAAATAAGATGACGAGTTCCTATACAAAAATTTCCTACAGGTCCTCCCTACGGAGATATGTGTCCTTGAAGAACGCCGCTAAAAATTAGTTTTTCTTGAATAACTTTTAAAGTACTTAATATAATTTAATGTGATGGACACTAATAAGGACCTCTTTAAATAGTGGCCTCGAAAACATATTTAGCTTTTTAGTTTGCTAAGTTTTACAAATATTTTGTATGATAAAAACTTTTAAATAATAAATCTGGGTAGCTTCAACCTTAGACTAAAAAATATACTCTTGTTTATTGTCGATAAAATGAACCATTTAGGGAAAAAAGTTCGACCTATGTTCGCATGTTAAACCCTTTTATGAAGTTTTTCAATAATTTCGTTAAGGTGCCTCCTGGGAAACCACTGCGTTTCTTTAAATTTTGTATTTTTTCGTATTAAACATCTTAAAATGAAACCTTCTTGTCGTTTGAATAACTTTTGTAACGCACTTTGTTGTCGAGAAAAAAATTATAAATCCCTTTTTATTAAAAATGAAACATGAATTAGTTTATTATTTTTTTATCACAAACAGTTCATTTTATCCACAATAAACAAGAGTACCTTTAGTCTAAGGTTGAAGCTACCCAGATTTATTATTTTAAAGTTTTTATCATACAGAGTGTTAAAAATTTAGACATTAAGGTTTAGCCCGCCCCTGGTAAACTAAAAAAGCTAAATATGTTTCAAGAACACTATTTTAAGAGGTCCTCACTGGCGTCGATTACATTACGCAAAGGAAGCTTTTAACAAACAAAAAGCAAAGTTACAGGAGATGTTCAAAGTGCCCTCCATCCATTTCCAAGCAGGCACGACATCTTCGTCTCAACGATATTCGAACTCTTTCGAAAACACCCTCCTTTGTTTGGATTTCTTGACACTTTTGATTAATCCGTAGCTGCAGCTCTTCCAGGCTATTTACAGGAGTACCATACACTAATGTCTTCAAATATCCCCAAACAAAGAAATCTAGAGGGTTCAGATCAGGCGATCTTGGAGGCCATAAAACAGGTCCGGCCCTTCCTACCCATCTATGTGGAAAAGTTTGTGGTAAATGCTCTCTAACGGCCATGGAAAAATGAGCTGAAGCACCATCATGCTGGAACCACATTTGTTGCCTCTGATTCAAAGGAATGTCGGAATGTCTTCCAAAAACTCATACAGTGTGTTCTGCAGAAAGTTGAGATAAGCAGCGCCTGTTAGACTCTGCTCTAGGAGTGGATACCAACCTTGGTCTTCCGGATAAATGGCACTGTTTGCTCAAGGAACCGGTATCATGCAATCTTTGGTCCAAACATGCGTTGTGAAGGAATCTGGCGATTTGGATAAGCGTCAACATAACGATGTCGCGCTTCGGTGGCGTTCCCATTAGCACAACCATACAAGAAATGCATGTCTGTTAATTCTGCGTTAGAGTAACCAGTCATAGCAAAAGGAAACTTGTGCACTGAGAACAACTGTCAAATACGTACTGTTTATTTCACTAAACATGAACGAACTATTATAAGAAAATACACAACGTTTTTGCAAAATAAAAAAAGGGGCTAAAAAACATAAAACATTCCATCTCCGCAACCGTTACTTTGCGGACCCGTGTTTTCTGCTTATTTTGGTTCATACTACCTACTTAAATATGTTACACTCTTTTTTTAACACCCTGTATAAGCTATATTCGTGAAGAGGATAGACACCCTCTCTGCGAGTATGGTAGGGTGGAAGAATGTTAGCTTGGGTCAATGTGAGAGATTGATACCGGCTGATATTTGACTACCCTCCTAATTAATAAGTTTTTCCAGGTTTCCCTCATTCCTGCACTGAAGAGTGGTTAGGGCCTACCAACGTAAGTTGTTCCTGGGCGCAAATGCGGCCTGCTTAATAATAATATGCGGCCCCCTCTCCCGCACAAGTCACCGACTTGTGGGCTAATCCCTGTGATTAAAATGAGGAGTAGAGATATTATTATTGTTATTATTATTATTATCGCCATTTTATTTTTTCATGTTCTATCTGCACCTGTGAGATTACCCACATTTTTTCGGGCACCCTGTACTATATTATGATATAGTCGTAGACAGAAACTATTATACTGCTAATATGTATTCAATTCACTGCAAAAATTCGGTTAAAAACATTTTCATTTGTTTACATAAACAATACAGATTAGCTTCCATCATTAACCACGACATTATTGACGGTATCTATTCAGGGTCAGTTGTTGACCTATCTGTGTTTGAATAATTTTATATTGTCATCCTGATAACGGCGATATTTATAGAGCTATCTCTTCTGGTCAACAAACATTTAAGTTTACTTTAGAATGGTAAATTTTGTATTGTATTGGATACTATTAAATTTGACAAAATTATTATTTGATAATTCTGGACATTAGGCAAATGGTTTTGATAAGATAGCTTTTAGATTAAAAACGACAAATATATTGGTAAAAATGTTGATATTCGTATCATAATAATGATTTCAATTTCGCTACACTGCATTTTTTCCATTTGAATCATTATCTTTGCTTTAGTTAAATCACATCATACTTCGGTGGCAAATATATTTGCAAGAGATACAAAATGTTCAATTGTTTCTTGAGAACATTCCTAAAGAAAATTAAAAAATAGTTCATAGTTCAGTTGACATAGTTAATTAAAAAGGAGAACATTCAAGTGTTATTGCTTTTTTCTGGTGTGACTTACGTCACGTTGGCAAATGTGTAAAAATTTTAGACTAGGCAAAGTTCTTTCTTCGGCAGAGCCTTTGAATTCGCATTTGTATTTCAATTCTGTACACGTCTGTACGCAAAAGAGAGTTGCTTCAAAGAAGACTGCCATGGTACCATTTAAAAATTTGGTAACCATGGCAGCATAATTATTGGCTTTGAAAAAAACTTAAGGCTTATTAAAGGGTGCTAAAAACTTATGTAAAAAAACTTTGTCTAATCAATTTTTCATAGAGAGTGTTTTTAAATTATAAACGCTCTTCCATATACATGGTGATTTGGAATTTATTAAAAAAAAGAATGTACAGAGGATTCTAACAAATACAATTTTGTAAAAAAAATTAAAAAGCCCAAATCGAAAATAATTTAAAAATTCACTTCTGTACGGCACTGGAAACTGGTCCACTGTAAAACCTGACCAAACCTGGCAAAGTGTAATAAAAAATGAAAGACAAAAAATTGAAAGAATTTCCAAGGAAAGAAATACATTTTATATCAACAAATTCAACTGATTTTGCTGCTATTGTTATTATTAATTAATAGAGTTAATTGTGATTTTAATCAACAAAATAATTTGACATATTTGATGTTGCAACTGTTGAAAATTTTGTTCACCGATGTCTAAATTCATTTGGACGCAATTTCTACGAACTAACACAAAAATTTTCTTGTTCTTGTTCGTTTTGAACTCGTAAGTTATTGACAGCAGCTATGATATGTTTGGGTAAATCATTTAAATATTTCTACAAGAAGAAGTCGAAAGTCTTCTTTTTTTGACAGTTGGACAATAAAATTAGCTGATTATCTTCAGTTAAAATTCACTAATTGAAAATTTCAATTTGTATTCAATGTGTATTTTAAATATAAGATTCCAAAGTGTTTACTGTAAATTTTATTAAAATCAGTTGAATTCCGTACATTTATCAGTTTAACCACTGTGTGACTTCAGATAAAGAGTAGGGAATCGCACCATCAAGTAAGCTGTGGCCGAGTTCAGTTGTCTGCATGGCGCCAAACGCATCGATGTGAAGTGACTATATTGTTAAAGACACAACTGAACTTTAACTGATTGTCGCAGTTTAAATTTGGGACCACAGGCAAACTGGTGAGTTATATAACTTTTTTCTCTTTGTAAAATTAGTAAAATATTTATGATTATACGTAAATTCAGGATATTTCAGGAAATAGTACTTTTTTGAAAATTTTACAAATGCTATTTATTTCGATATTTTTTATTCTTTTGGTTTGTAAATATAATTGGCAGGAATAATTAAACAAAAAAGAAAAATAAATATTTGTGGAAATTACAATAAATGTATTTATCATCTAATTGAAAATTAAGTTCAATAAAACTGACTCAAGACAAGTCAACGATGATTATACAGTATGCGCCAAAAGTATGGAATAAATTCAATAAAAACGAAACAATCGCATTCGGGACGAAATACGCAGAGTTACCCCAGAAATCATTCATAATGTGCAAGAATAATTTCTTCACAGACTTGCGCATTGTCAAGAAGTTGGTGGATGGCAATTCGAACATTTAATTAAAGTATAAAATTTAATCAATTGTATTTTATTTTACATATCTCAGAATTGTTACTTTTTTATGGATAAAATTTACGTTTTCTAACATTCAATCGACATTTACTCGAAAACTTTCCTATGTAAGAGGGCAAAATTTTAGTACTGTCTGATAGAGAATTAAACGATCTTTCAGAATCAAGGAAAAAAATATGGTGTTGCCATTTTAAAAAAAAATCGATGACGTCATTACTCGAAAACAAATGACATTTGAAAATCGCATTTTACGCTAAAATATGTATATTTTAAATTAAAAATCGACCTGTTCGAGGATTTTTCCCAAAAAATAATTGTTTCGTTTTTATTGAATTTATTCCATGCTTTTGGCGCATACTGTATATCAACAGTTTTGTTAAACTTAACACAGATGAACAGTGTGTCTACGGATGAACCTAACTATGCCTGCGAACCATTTATTTCACTTTTTTCCGAAAAAAATTGTTTCATAAAAATTTTGCTTTCCTAGAAATATATACATATCAACTGTAAAAATGGTGCTGAACAATACAGGGTCTAAAAGACATAAGAAATGTAAAATTGGGTCAACAGTAACTTTTTTAAGAAGAAATAAAAAATGTTATAGAGAAAAGTTGTTTCTTATGCCAATATAACCTTATATATGAACTATGAAGATTGTTTATTATAAAAAATAAAATTTTTACAGTTGCTATAAACAGGGTGATTTAAATTGATCGGTTTTCAAGGGTTACTGCAGATCTGTCATAAATAGAGCAAGTCTGATAGACAAGTCCTCTTTTTTCGAGATAATAACAATGGCGCAAACCACATGATTCTTTCTGTTACCGTTTTCGAGCTACAGGGCGCTTTTTGATTTTTGGCTAAATCGACTAGTGTTCTTTTCTGGTTTCTCTTTCAAGATATTTTAAAACGGTTTGAACATTCTGCAGGCACTTTTTTGAAATACATTCGATGGCATAAAAATAAATTGTGTTTTTTATAACCCTGTATTTTATTTAAAAAAACTACTAAAGGGTTAAAAATGCATTCCAAAAATATAAACTTTTCTTATTATTTATTGTGTTGTGTAGACCAGTTTTCTGACTCAGAAGGCTTTGAAAACAAACAAGTTTGACATTTTACATTATTACAAGCCTATTGACCAAAGCAAATTTATTATATTCAAATTATAAATACCTACAATTGAAAATACAGATAGGTACCTGGCTGAATCTGCATTTTCATTTCTTAGATTAAAACATTTTATTAAATTATATCATCATTTGAATAACAAACCATTTTTGATTTATGTTCTAATACTTAATATTAAATGTCAAATTTGTTTGTTTTCAAAGCCTTCTCAGTCAGAAAACTAAAACACAACAAATAATAAGTATAGTACATATTTTTGGAATGCATTTTTAGCCCTCTAACCGTTTTTTGAAATAAAATACAGGGTTATAAAAAACACAATTTATGATCATATAACGAAAACTAAAAATATTATTACATTAATTTTTATGCCATCACATCTATCTCAAAAAAGTACATGTATATTGATCAAGACGTTTTAAGATATCTGAAAAGAGCAACGAAAAAGGCCTCCAACTGGTTTGGCAAAAAATCGAGAAACGCCCTCTAGCTCGATAACGGTAAGAGATAGAGACATTCGATTTGCGCCATCTATGACAGATTTGTAGTAACCCTTGACAACCTACCAATTTGAAATACTCTGTACATTTCAAGGCAAGCGCAACTTTTTTGAAAGAATTACTTTTTCCGAAAAAATGCGAAATAAAAAATGTCACAGGTATAGTTAGGTCTATCCGTGGACACACTGTATACATAGCATTTCATAAAACAAAAAAATATTATTTAGGCTAGTTTTCCCATGCAACCTCATTATCACTTTTAATAAAACAATTGAATAATTGAGAAGCAATAGCTTAATAACGAAATAATTGTATAACTAATGAAACAATTGAATGATTAATACGGTTAGAAATGCAACAATTTCATCTATTGTTTTATGGATTTAATAATGCGAGCGTCTTGCTGTGAATAGATGTATAACCATCGGGCATCTTGTTCTACGAGGGTGCATCAAGTATAAACCGAAATTTGTTTTCATTAAATTTATTGTCATAGTAAAAGAAACTTTTAATATAGTCGATCATCTTCCCTTTTAATACATTTTTGCCACCAGATTGGGAGTTTTTTAATTCCATCAACAAAAAAAAAGATGATGACAAATCTGGACTGTGGGGCGGATGTTCGACTGTTTACCAAAGAATTTTTCTAGTTATTCTTGGGTCAAAACCTCTATGTCTGCCAAGCATTTTCATGAAAGAGAAACAAACAACAATTTCGTCATCAAAAAAGTTGTGTCTGTAACCATTTTTGCGCAAACACTTCCACACCTTGATGGCGTGCTCCCAGTTCTTCCTTGAGTGATCCAAATACGTTATAATCATGGTGGCAAATCTGGACTGTAGGGCGGATTAGAATTCTGAAAAACCAAAAAATACTGATAAAATAATTTCTCATGCAGATTATATACCCAATTTTTTTAGTATTTTTTAATCACCCTGTATAATGTCTGGCTGGTTAGACTGTCTTAACATCCTTGTATATGTTAAATAGGTTCCTGACAGATACAATTTCTTTCAATTAGTTTCAGGTTATCTTTTTGATGGTTTCAATATTTCTGTTGATGTAGGTATTCATTTTTGAGAGCAGAACACAGATAGCATTTCTAATAACCGAAGAAGTTTTTTCCTGCACTTTCATCTTCTCGGTTCATATTCAGTTCAGTTAATTTTGTATTCATACACATTTTGTCTCTTTTAGATATGCTCGTCTACAACCTGTGAAAATAAGAACTGAATATGTGGACAGCTTTATACATAATTGTACTAGTAATTTGGAAAGAAGCAGCTACTCTTCCTACTACTACCACAGAACGCTCCTCAACTGGCAGTCATACATCAAGCAATTGTGGTTATCAGGTAAATATAGAAAAAAATTATTATTTGTTACACTACATCTCCCATTATACAGTTTGAAGGTTCAGATTATTGAAAATATAAAATACTTATCATATTTTTGGTAACTATATCTACTTCTCCCATATATGCATATCATTTTTTCTCAGTCATGCCATCCTGTAAAAGAAGGATACATCAATGTCCACATAGTGCCACACACTCACGACGACGTAGGCTGGCTGAAAACTGTGGATGAATATTTCTATGGAAGTAAGTGCTTTAACAAAAACTATTGCAATTCAATGAATTTCAAACACAAACAAGAAAATATTAGTAGTACTCATTTAGGATATATTTACAATCGTATGCAATAGTTACAACAATAATAAAAACACTTATGTTTTAGATAGAAATAACATTCAAATTGCTGGAGTGGAAACCATTTTGGATTCAGTGGTAGATGCTTTGAAGAAAGATCATAACAGAAGGTAAGCAAAATACAGATAAGTGATCAAATTCAACTAAAGTAATGCGTAAATAATATGCTGATGAGGACTACTAAGTCTTTATACTTTCAGAATATTCGTATTTTAGTTTAATTCATTTTGACTGTCATGGTTTTTTTTATGTATTCCACCCTTATAGATTTATCTATGTGGAGACTGCCTTCTTCTGGAAATGGTGGATCAAACAGCACGATACTGTGAAAGCTCGCGTGAGGAGGTTTGTCAAAAATGGCCAGCTAGAATTTATAGGTGGAGCTTGGAGTATGAACGACGAAGCCACCACTCACTATCAATCTATTATCGACCAATTTACTTGGGGATTAAGGTGAGGGTAACTATTAATTAGTGCTTTATAAGTAAAGGTAGTAAAATATTAAGAGAATACTTGATATTGAGAATTAACATGCTCACTGTAGCCATAGAGCAAGTTAAGGAATTACAAATTTTTTTAGGAAACTCAATGATTCCTTTGGAGAATGTGGTCGCCCTAAAGTGGGATGGCAGATTGACCCCTTTGGCCACAGCAGAGAAATGGCGTCTATCTTCTCCCAACTAGGCTTCGACGGTGTCCTGCTAGGCAGGGTAGACTACCAGGATAAAATTATGAGACTGCTCACCAAATCTGCTGAGATGGTATGGAGGGGAAGCTCAAATCTAGGTAAACGAAAAATTACACTGTGAAAATGACTTGAGAAGTACTTTTATTTACAAATCCATTCTTTGCCACAACAGGTTCTAAAAGCGACATTTTCACTGGAGTTATGTATAACACGTATTCGCCTCCTAAAGGATTCTGCTTTGACATCATCTGCACCGATGAACCTATTGTTGACGATAAGAAAAGTCCGGACTACAACGTGGACAGAAGAGTAAGCAAACTTAATCCATAGTACGATTAGTTACGAATTATGTTCTTATTTCCAGGTTGATGAATTTTTCGCTTACGTCAAGAACATGTCAAACTGTTATGCCACCAGCAACGTTATTGTTACTATGGGTGAAGATTTCAACTACCAAAACGCAGAACAGTGGTTCAGGAATTTGGACAAACTGATACAGTTAGTACCTACACCTCAAATTCTTGATTCGTTCTAGAAAACGTGGGTTTCATTTTACAGTTATGGAAACCTTCGACAGAAAAACGGCTCCAAATACAATCTGATATATTCAACGCCTTCATGCTACGTCAAAGCCATCTACGATGAAACCAACGGAAAAGCTAAATGGCTTGTGAAAGAGGACGACTTCTTTCCTTACGCCAGCGATTCTCACGCATACTGGACAGGTTACTTCACATCCAGACCTACCATTAAAAGATTTGAAAGGGAGGGGAATAATTTCTTACAGGTAACATCAAATACTACTTTATTAAATCCTTCTTAATGATGGCTTTTAGGTATGTAAACAACTCTACGCCTTAGCTGATCTAGGTCCTGAGGATAGAGTCGATCTGAACGTCCTAAGAGAAGCTATGGGTGTGATGCAGCATCATGACGCTGTTACTGGTACAGAGCAACAACACGTGGCTTACGATTATGCAAGGCTCCTGTCGCAGGGGCTAGATGAATGTGAAATCATCACAAACGAAGCTCTAAGGTAACCTTTTTGTTTCACAGGTGTATATTAATGAATTTGAGGAGAGTTCCGTCACTCAAACTGCAAAACGTCAGAGAATAACTGCAAAACTATGTCCTAAAACTAGGATCATTTGGTTGTCAAATCTCAAATTACTCTGTTTGTCTACTTTATGATGTATGGTCTACCCAGATAATTTGAGGTCGATCTGATAAGCGGTTTTTGAAAAATTCAAGCTCAAATTGGTAACGAAAAATGGAGTAGCCCATCTTTCTATTTATTTTTAACTCTTTTGTCAATAACAGAAGAAACTTTTATTTGTACCTTTTTAAGGGTGCGTTTTCAACTACATGTTAATAGAAACTTTTTGGCTTATTTTAATCAGTAGAAGTAACACTCTATACAAGGTGTCCCTAAAAGGTTGGGACAATGTTTCGCCACATAAATCATAGCTGAAAATCAGTCGATTTAACTAAACTTGCCTTAGTGCAAAAATTGATAATCACCAATTTTCGACTGTTTCACGTTAATTTACGAAATTTTGTTTTGGGGGTTTCTTTGGATAATAAATTTTATTGTCCATTTAGGTCTGTCTTCTAGAGGACGCCACCGACGACGATTTTGAGCTTTCTAAACCGTTACAACTTTTTGTTTCACCCTGTATGTTATTTTGGACTAGAAAAGTCTCTTCCTCTACCTTTTTTAGTTTTGAAGGTATACCTTGTTGAAGTCGCTAGGAGCAACGGTTTCCGAGATAAACACATCTAAATCTGCAGTGATCTGAACAATAAAAAAAAAATAAGTAAACGCATGCATACAATAATTAAAATTTAAAGTAAATGCTCAAAATAGCCAGCAAAGATGTATTCTTCGTATAAAGTTCATTTGTACTCTGCGTAACAGTCTTCATTGGTAGCGGATATCTTGAGCAGCGACACGAATTCGGCCTCTTAACTCATTTTCGTTATTTATAACGACTGAATAGACCTTTTTCTTAAAAAACAAAACAAAAATTATTCACATATGTATGTTCAAGTCCAGTGATCGAGCAGGCCATTTCTTCGGTGCGTCCACTCCTCTGTCAATCCATAGGTTTGGAAATTGCACATAAAGGTAGTTTCTAACATTTAATCCTAAGTGGGGTGGAGCACCGTCATGACGGAACCACATTCTACATCTGAAATACTCAAACAACACTGGTAATGTTTGTTGAAGAAAGTGTAAGTAGCTCTCAGCATTCAAATTATTTGGTAGAAAAACAGGACCTATTAGATTTGATACTATTATAGCGACCCAAACATTTATTCTACTTTCATGTTGAAAGTGTCTTGGTCTTATAGCGGGTGGATTTCCTTCAGCGTTAATATGTTAATTAGTCGAAAGTTATTAAAGAAAACGCGATTTATTTTTTAAGCTTTGACACTCTGTACCTCCGTGATTATCAACTTTTGGACAAAGGCAAGTTTAGTTAAGTCGACTTATTTTCAGCTGTACTTTATGTGACGAAACCTTGTCTCAACCTTTTACGGACACCCCATATACTGTTCAAATATCCTTTTCAAGTTCGTAAATAGCATCACTGCATCTTTAACTCTTCACTTGTTTGCTTCCAGGCAACTTTCGTCAACAAATCCACAAAAAATTGATCCAGAGCCATCGCGTGATCTAAATTTTACTACTTGCCGTCTACTTAATGTCAGTCAATGCGAATTCACAGAAACACAGGATAGCTTCGTAATAACCCTCTACAATCCGTTAAGTAGACCTGTCACCAAATTCGTGAGATTGCCCGTGCAAAATTCAAATTACACTGTTCATGATCCAGATGGTAAGATTTCAAACTTATTTAAAGAGTAGTTTCATTAACTATGTTAAATGTTCTTACCTCTATAGGTAATCTGTTACCCTCTCAATTGATCCCTATTGCGACACCAATTCTGAAAATACCAGGAAGACAAAGCCAAGCACTTTCAGAGTTGGTATTCCAAGCCAAAGATATCCCTCCACTCGGCTTCAAATCCTATTTCGTGGAAAAGACTGCTCAGAAAATAGCATCAGAAGAAGAGTTAGCTGAAAACGATATAGAGGTAAACTTTCCAGTGTTATTAACACTATTAATAGCTTTTTTCTAGGATTATGATTTTTCTTACATTATACGGTATGCGTATCGTATTGTTGTGATAATGCTGCATTAAGTGAAAAAATTTGCGCTGTTTGTCTTATAACCACGATATTGGAAACTCCAAACACGAAAACCAATGTTTCAAGAAAATTTGTTGTAAACAACGAAGACAAAATTAAATATGTCGATAGCTGTCGAAGTTATGCTATTCTACTTCCTAAAGATACCCCTCACGATCGATTTTTCTTATTATATAAATGGAAATGTACTAAACAATGTGTGGGTATCAACAACTTCGGGAAAATGCCATCTAACATCGCTGGTTAGGCCTCCCAAACTCCGAAGCGTCCGACAGGACATTGTTTTCTGCGCTCCTCTGCCACATTATTGGCCAACTCCAGGTCCAATATTACAACCAAAACGACATGGTGGATGGAAGCCCACAGCTGTAGCTGAGTCTTACATTAAGGATTGTTTGGATAACAAAAATAAAATAGCCAACAGCATTCTCAAATCATAAAATCCCTTATTAGAACTTCAAGAGAATCATGCTCGTGTGAGAAGCACGTAGTACATCAACAGTAACAGTATGTTCCGTGACTGATATAGAACCAGCATCTAGCAGCTATTCCCTCATCACTGAAGTTATAAGCTAGTCCTGTAGCACATACTTTCTCAACAGTGAATTCCACGACTGAAAAACATCCTCAAGCCTCTATTCCCTGAGCACGGAATTTATAAAATGCTATAAATTGCACATTTAATTTCAATGTTTTTTGTTAACATATTCTATTACTTTAAATAACTACTTATTAATTACTTGTTAATGTTATAAATTGGTAACTAAAATAAACTGTTTCGCGTGATTAGAATTGTCATAATCGTAGGAAAAATATTGTACCTAAGACGTACGAGAAGTGTCTTTTCCGCACTCGATTGCTGTTCGCTTCGCGTCGTTCGGTCAACTGCAATCAGTGTGCGAAAAACTATCACTTCCGGCACTTGTTACGTAAATATCTATTTTCATCGTTTCCTTAGGATGCCGAAATACAGATAAACCCATCCACGGGCCTGATCACCCAAATAACAACTAACCAAAAGGCTCTTAAGATCGATCAAGAGTTCTTCTATTACAAAGGTTACGTTGGTGATAATAAAAAAGCCACCAATCGTTCTTCTGGAGCTTATATCTTCAGACCAACTGGACAAGAAGTCAAGGTGGCTGAGAAAGCCAAAATCACGCTACAGAAAGGCTTTTTGGTGTCAGAAGTGCATCAACAGTTCAACGATTGGGTCAGCCAAATCGTGAGGATTTATCGAAACGAGAACTACGTCGAATTCGATTGGTTGATAGGTCCTATTCCGACTGAGTAAGTATTGTATATAGAACATTAATGTTATCGGTGGGTATATATTTCTATTCTAGCGGTCCAAATGGTAAAGAAATCGTCACAAGATACAGAACATCTCTTAACTCTGATTCAGTCTTCTACACCGACTCTAATGGTCGTGAGTTGATCAAGAGAGTGAGGAATTTTAGACCTACTTGGAAATTGAACTTACAGGAACCCATCGCAGGTAACTACTACCCCGTTACCTCAAAAATACTGCTGAGGAGTGGTCAGGATGAATTGGCAGTGTTAACAGATAGAGCCCAAGGAGGAACGAGTCTTAAAGATGGAGAAATTGAACTTATGGTAATCATTTATATCTGCTTTAATTCCTCAAATTTCCTCGAAAGTTATATACAGATTCGGAAATTGGGGATCTTTACAGAGAAAGTAGAAATTGCCGCTTCATCCCAGGGTAGGTACGAAGTTTAAAAGGCGCGGCGACGTGCATTGGTCTAGCATTCCCCACTACTACGGTAATCGGTTCCGTATCGCCAACGCCAATTCGCCATTGCAAATCTAACTGTCCGGTCAACTGATGCCAGTGTTGTCAGGTCTCATGTTTTTGCATGAGATCTCATGCATTCCGAGGAAATCTCATGCTCTCATATTTTAATTATAAAATCTCATGCTTTTTAATAGACACAAAAAGAAATAATAAAATTATTAAAATTACTCTTTGAAATCTACCAAAACAAAGACCTAACGAGAAATAATGGCAAAATCGATTGCAAAATTGAATAGATAGAGGTAGGTATCTACAATATTTTGCTACTTGAAATGTCCTTTATTTTAGACTGCTCTCTTAATAATTAGCAATGAATACATAAACGAGTATGACAGTCTACGGATATGCGGTGTGTGTGTGTGCTGTATTCACGCTGTATTGCAGTGATTCTTAACTCTATTCCGTAAGGGTAGCTACATTTTCTGGAAACAACAGATTTTACGACCCGTGAGTCAGCCTGCGTCACGTCAACTGCGCCTCAACGTTCGCCCGGCATAAAATAAATTAGAAAGGTTACGTGGTTAATAACTTTTAAGTAAGTACCTGTAAGTACCTACTTACAATGTAATGTTATGATAAAATAGCAGAACATAATGCTTTTTAATGAAATAAAAATGGCATTACAAAAGTAATTAAAAATTAAGCTGTGTCAAGAGGTGTTTTTTTATAAATTAAGCCATCTCATGCTTTTTTCTCCAAACCTCATGCTTCTTTGAAATTATTCTCATGCACTGAATTTTTCCCACCTGGCAACACTGCTTGATGCGAACACGCTGTGGTGGAAGCATGACACAAATACACGCAAGCGGCAAAACACAATTCATCATCAAGATCCTCACTTTCCAAATCTGTATAAAAATTCGCTGATATTTAAAAAATATTCTGATTGCAGTTACATCGAGAATGCCTCCACGATGATAGCTTTGGAGTGGGTGAAGCTTTGGTAGAGAAAGCCTTCAACAAAGGACTTGTAGCAAGAGGTTCACACTATTTAGTTTACGGTAGCACAAGCAATAACAATCCGGATGGTAAGCTTTCAAATAAATTATAAATATGGATCATTAATTGAACAATTATAAAAAGAAGACATAAACTGGATGTCCAGAAACTCCGTACAGAAGATTTAGGGGGTGTCAATTTCATATAGGTATCATTTGCTCCAAATATCAATATTAACTTAGCTACGTAATGTCAAAGTAATTACTTTTTAATTTGTTGTTTGACTATAACTTGTTTAATACTAGGACCATTTTTTCTCTAATTCGAGGAAATGGAGAGTTAAATTTTTGAACATACTGGTGAAACTCATTTCGTTTATGATGTAAGCAAAGTGTTCTTTGATAACAATTTAGTGATAGCTGTAGTAGCATTGCTTTGACGGTAATTTTAAACTTTGTGCTTCGTTCGTATAAGGGAAAACCAGGAACGCAACCTTTTGTAAGAATGGTCATTTAACTAATTTATCTTAACCTTGATAGAACAATGTCCAGACTGGTTGTCATATCGTCGTTTAGCGTTCTTGACATATCGCTCTATTCCTCTGAACTAACTTTGAAACTCTACTTTAACCTTATCATATGTCTTTGAAAACGTCAAGAAAGCTAAACCGACGACGTGGCGATCAGTCCGAATATTATTCAATCAAAATTTTAGTAAATTTCTGTTTCGTTTCTGTTTGTATCTTGCATGAACAAAACATAAGATTTGAAATTACTGTCCAAGCAATACTATGATAGCTATCATCCAATTGGTTGCAAAGTATACTTTGCTGAAATCGTAAAGGGAATGAGATTCAAAAATATGTCCGAAAAAATTAAATGGCGATTTCCTCGCAAACGGTTCATTTTTCCAACGTATCATTTGATACTTTTGTTTAGTATCATTTAATACTTCCGTTTAGATAAATTACCAGTCGTTAAGGAAAACAAAATTTCAATAAAATTAAATCTTCACCTAGCACTTGCCGTTTTTAGCCTTTAGAGTGCAGTAATTTTAGAAATATTTTACCTGGAAATGATCTATAGAAGCAACAAGTGTGTCAAATTTGAAAAAAATCGTTCCGGCGAAAAAAGTTATAGCCAAAATACAAATTAAAATAAATAACTTTGAAATTGCGTAGTTTCTTTAATATTGACTTTCCATGAACTTGACATAATCATTATTTTTTCTAGTAGTATAAATTGCCTACGCAGAGTTTCCGGATATCCATGAAGGTGACTTGCAGCTGCAATGTAATTACATTGTAAATTATTTTTCAGGAAGATCAGTTGCGGCACAAGAACGTATTCTGGCCCAAAATAAACTTCTCTCAGCCTGGACATTCCTATCTTCCACCAACGGGCTTTCTTTCTCAGATTACAAGGCCAGGTATAAAATGGAAGTAAGTACTGCACAATTATTCAAAAGAAATGCATGAGTTATTAAAACACATCAAACTTGCAGAAGAAATAATACGAAACAGATCATTACTGGTACACTAATCCTAATCCTAATCCTAAGAAAATGTTTATGTTTTAGTATGCAGGTTTACAGAAAGCTCTTCCAGACAATGTGCAGATCCTTACTTTAGAGCCTTGGATCGGATTCAGTTTCTTGTTGCGATTGGAGCACATTTTGGAGAACAACGAAGATGCTGTTCTATCCAAACCCGCAAGTGTTAACCTCAAGGTAGGTAAACCATTTAGCTAGATCAAAGAATTGATTCTACTCTTCCGACATACTTATTTATTTTGAAATAATTAGAACACCCATTTTTCTCTGCGTGTTCATCTACTTCATTGTTTCAATACTTGACTTTGTGTTTCGAGAGATTTATCGCTATATTCTTCAGAATCTTAAACTATATTGAGCAGTTTTAATCAATGATATTTGGGATATCTTTCGTAACATATTATAGCAATGAAAAACAGCAACTCATGAAAACCGTCATTAGAAATTTTTGGTTTAAACAATAACTATGGGATAAATTGGTTCTACTTCTTATATTAATCCCTTTTTACTGCATCGCAAGGGTATTTAAGTTAATATAAATAAATTTTATGCGATATTAAATATACACCAAAACTGTGTATTAGATTGGTAGATTTTATTTTGTCTTTGGAGTTTTGTTGCCAACTTCTTATCTGGTAATTTATTGCTAATCAAAGGGTTATGTAGTGATCGAAAATATATATTTTTCAGAACCTCTTCGCTCCTTTCGAGATACTTTCCATCAAGGAAACCACTCTAGGTGCAAACCAGTGGCTTTCTGAAAACGACAGGCTGAAGTTCGACATTGCGGCCAGTTTAGAAGCTTTGGTTCACCTGGACCAAAGTGTAGACGATTCGGAGCTCAGGAAGAAGTGGAACCGGACGACATTCATCAACAATAACGCTAAAAGGGAAGTCGTCATTGAGGTACCTGTAGACGTTGAAGATTTCACGATAAACCTCACTCCGATGCAGATACGTACTTTTGTGATTGAAGTGGAGAAGAATTCGCTGAAAGTTTGAACATTTTTATATCGTGTGATTGACGTCACTAAAGTTGTAAGAAGTGTAGTTATAAATAAATAAAAATAGATTTGGTAGTACCACTTTGCATTTGTTTTTCGTTCCAAACTGTCAAAACTACATTTTCACTCATTACAGGTCAGTCAGGATTACTCACTAACAAAATAAACTTCGCATACAGTTAAATAAAATGCCCAATTATTCTAAGAAAATCGAGCAAAAGTAATACTAACAGATAATAGAAACCTTTGAATGCACCAGCGGCAGTTTTTAATTATAAAATCTTGTGCAATAACAATTAATTTTACCATTTAGTCATCGGTTCGCCGCAGTTGTGTTACTGGTTGCTGTACTCTCAAACGTGAAACGTGCCAAATAAATAATCTTGCGGTGGACAGGCGCCCAAAGTCGTCAATAAATAAGGATTTAATATAGTTTCGAAAAATAGGTAGTATATTAAAGAGAAATAGAGTAGTGTTTTTAAGACCAGTTATCCAGGAATGTTTTATGCAATTTTTTTATTGGTTCACTTTGAGATCATAAATATTGGTATTAATTTTTAAGATTTTTTTTATTGGTTCACTTTGAGATCATAAATATTGGTATTAATACAAAAAATGGAAATAAGAAGTAATAATGTAAAATGGTTTAATTCGTGATGTGACATCAGTATCAATTTTGTTGTCATGAAAATGAGAAAAACAAATATTAATATACTCGCGTCAAGAATTCAGATGACTTATGTCATACGAACAAATGAGTAATTCATTATATTTTTATCAAAATATTTAAGAAACTGCAACTGAAAATAATAAAACTATATACTACACTAAATGTTTGCATTATATATTACACTAAATTCCAAAAAATTGTTGTTTTTAACACGACCAAATATCGAAAATTACGTTGACAATAAAGACAATTGCCTAATGTCAACCATGACGTAAGACGTCTGAATTCTTGATGCGAGTATATCTAATCTGTCACATAAGATTAATTCTTGTCACAGCAGTTGTTACTGGTTGTATATTATTTAAAAATGTGTTCTAACGTTGATTGACTATATAGTAAATACAGATGAACGAGCTGTACTTGCTTACCCTCAGAAAGTGTCGGAGCAGTACAAGAAACTATGCAGCTGATTGTTGAAAAGATATTATCTCGAAAATTATCAATTTCTAAGACTAATGACAAGTATTTCTTATTTCCTCAAAATTTTTGAGTCAAAAACAATGTAGGTTTAAGATTCAATTTTTTAATATATTAGTATAATAAAATATATGGGAATTGGTGGGTTGCACTCTTCAGTGAAGCACTCTGTGATATACGACATTTTTCGTTTTGTTAGCAAGAGCAAGAACAAATAAAGAAGATGGTTTTCCGACTCGTGAACATGCCACGTACAACTGACCATGAGAAAAACATGCATTTTCTAGATTTAGACCACAAACATTCAAGGATTGGTCTTCTGATTTGTTAATCGTCATGGCGAATGCAAGACGAATCGGAAATTGAAGTCGTTTAAAATCAAACGGCATATCGGTTGAATTTGAGTGCCGTCGCGTAAATCACATTGATCATCAGTTTAGTTATCACCAAACGCGTTCCGTTGTATAGTTTTGTTTGATTTAGGTTTCGAAGCATGATTACTACCGAGCCAACCTTTAGTCGTAAATTGTGCGGTGGTAAGCTAGGCACATCCAAGGAGTTTAAAAATTCAATAGGATAGTTGGTGGCTTCATCTTCATTTGTTACACAGGCAATAGATTTGAATGATTGCTCGTTCACTCAACCATTCGTTATTTCTGTAGTTAGCAATGATGTTTGGGAATACTTTATAGAAATTTGGAGGAAATGAAATCAATCCGCTCGATTCGTCGACAGGAACTCGACCATTACCGATAGTCAGCAATTGCTCAGAGAAGTCTTCAGCAGATGTATCTTTCAGCAATGCAACTCTCATGTTTGTTGTCAGCTGAAGTTTCTTCACATAGCGCCATAGATTTGATGATTTGAGGCAAGCGTTTATTTCATCGGAAGCAGTTGATCTTGGAATTACTGGCAGTGTTTGGCGGAAATCGCCTGACAGTAAAATCATTGCGCCTCCAAAACATCTTGAATCATTGCGTAGATATTTCAATGTTCGCTTCCAATGCGCGTTTATGCGCCATTGTGCATTCGTGCCAGATGATGATTTTCGATGCTATTAAAACTTTAGCCATTGCGGTGTGTTTTGATGAGAGCTGTCAGTTGCGTTGCTGTCAGAATGAATGAGAGCTGTCAGTTGCGTATAACATATCACTATTGTCATTGATGTTTTCCCTCTTTTATTCTTATTTTTTGTATTGATTAATATTATATTTCAATACTTATTGTCCTATTCCCGACGAAGACAAATCCAAAAACACAAAAATCATAAAAATTGGTCCAGCCCTTCTTGAGTTATAAACGGTGTAACTAACACGACTTTGTTTTATATATATATATAAATTTTATTAAGGCAAGTTGGCTTATCTCGTAATATTTTGAAGTGAAAAATGTTTCTATGGGTCATTACTTACAGACCACCCTGTATAAGTATTATTCTTGTTTATGTACTTACATATTTAAGGGTAACTCCTTATACAGTCTTTTAATTGTAGTTTCAGCATAATTGTTAACAGCATCGGTGGTTCAGTGGTAGAATGCTCGCCTGCCACGCGGGCGGCCCGGGTTCGATTCCCGGCCGATGCATTTTTTTTAAAATCATAAATCGTTTTTGTTTATTAAATGTTATAAAATCATATAGTTTTCACAATTTTGATTGTAATTAAAGAAAAATGTAATAACAATGAGTAACCGATAAATTATTATATGTATATCATACATTCAGAATTATTACCTCTGAATGAATTTTCTTTCAGTTTGCATATATTAGGAAAATATAGAAGTTAAAATAGTGTGTCTTAAGAGTCGTATATAAAACTGTTTACAGGCCTTTTAGGCCCAGAGCAAGAGACAATATAATTTTCAAATATACAAAGTGTGGCGCTTATAATAAAATATATTAAAATCTTAAATTTTTGGTATAATTGGGTCAGATGACGTTACGCAATTGTTTTTATTGTCCTCCACATAATTTTCGATAATTTATCAGGTTGAAAACTATATTTTTTTATAATTTAATGCAATATATAGTGCAAACATTTGGTGCAGTATACAGGGTGAATCTTAAGTAAGTACAAATATTTTAACTGCTGGTGTAGTTCGTCATTTAAATCAGTCTAGTGAAAGCCATTTTTAAAAATTTCTAATATTTACGGAGATATTAATTTTTTAAAAAAATACCCACATTTTGAGGACCGCTGGCTGATTTTTCATCCAACAACGTAATGAAACATATGATTTGTTGCGAGGTTGCCATATCTCCTCCAATATAAATATTACGTTTCCTTTAACGTAATAGTTCTATTTTAAAAATACTTGTTTTAAGCATAAGTACAGTAAAATTGGGTATGTAGTATGATACGCAGCAATATTAACATAAATTTTAACATCTCTTCAACGATTAAAAACGAATTTCCGCAAGTTCAATACTACCGTAAAATATTTAGGAAGATATTACGTGATATTACTATGTCCAATGTTCAAAAATTATACATAAACGTGCACACAAGCTTACCTGTTTGTTAAAAATTAACTATTTAATCAGTAATCCACATTTCACAAGTTAAATGTCATTGTACACTGTTAGAAAGGGACACAAAACACAATTTCCTTAAGTTATTTTATGAAGAATAACGAAAAACTATGCACGCGTTTTTTATTTAAAATGGAAAAAATGTCAACTTTTAGCAAATTTTATTGCTATTTTCATGCATTATGTGGGGTTAACAAGTTTGACTTGGGCTTCCGATAATCTGTCATGACAGTCAATGACAGTTTGATAATAAAAAATAATATAAAATGTTACACTTAACAAAATTCGCTAAAAGTTGAGATTTTTTCTTCCTTGAAGCAAAGACATTTGTGTAATACTGGCAACACTGTGAACCACACGTTCAGTCTGCAGCACTATGACTCATAAAAGTATGAAGGGTCGGTCTAGGCCAGCGGTCCTCAACAAGTTTTCTACTGAAAAATTACGAAATTTATTTAAAATTTCACTTTTTTATTTCTGATTTTTTTGTAAAAAAACTATTAATTATGTGTTCTACACACAAAACTATACTGCTGGTTAAAATATTTGTACTTATTTAAGATTCACCCTGTATAGTTTTATTATTCTCAGTTGTAGTTTCTTAAATATTTTGAAGAAAATATAGTAAATTATTCATTTGTTCGCGTGTCGTAAGTCATCTGAATTCTTTCTGTATAGTAGTCAAATATAACCAGAATACTATTGTATTAGAATTATTTTAAGATAATATAAGATTATGATTTATATGAGAGACGAAGGCATGTCCTAAATTATCATTTTCCAAATTAATATTTCACAGTTACAAACATAATATAGGTAGTAAGAAAACATATTTAACTTTATCGCAATTAATAATCATTTTTCATCGATATATAAAGTAAGTTTGAATTTTCAGCAATGCAAACATCAAATCGGATCTGTTGTTTTCACCCGCGAGCCTGTCTCTATGACGTAATGATGAAACGATGAAAGAAGTTCTGCCATTTCCCTTCTAGAATTGGTAATTAAACATTTTAAATAAAATAATAGTAAAGGAGGGATTGTCGGCTCACATTTAGGACTCAAACTGTCCTAAATAGTTTAGAAGTTTGGTAAAACCATATAATTGTATACTTGTTCGTATTGTCCTATCGTTTATGTGTAAATAATACCTACTGCAGCCCAGCGAATAAGATGTTATAATAAAGAATTGTTAATTGTTTTTATTAGCTTCTTATTCTTCCTATTACGGTAGGATTATTCTTGACGTGAAAATAATAAAGATTCAGGTATTGTCTTGTATTTTTTTAAATTTTCTTTTAAAAATGAGGATTTTCAACTATTTTTCAGTGCAAAATCCTCAGAAAATGGCTCTTAAGTTTTATTTTAACCAATAAAGTTTTTCTTACTAAATTCTTCTATAAATATTATATCTTATTTTAAAATATTTTCTATTGCACTGATTTTTATCTGTCTTTAAAATAAACTGTTTACGAAACTAGTTTTTATTATCTACATACAATACAAGTGTTTACTTAATTTATTGATGTTTTGAATACATTCTTATAAAAATTATATATAGAAAGCAGTTACTACCATCACAGTTAAAAAACTTTATTCCTGACAGTATACCTATTATAAGCGTTCATACTTGACCATTAATCCCTTCTACTTATCTCAAATCTCAGATTGCAGTAGCAGTGGAAATAAACAAACTGATATATCAGTTTCAGTATGCAAAATTGTAAACTAATCAGTGCTTGTCCAAAGCTGCTCACCAACTGATTAATGAGAATGTTGTTACCTGTAGCAATACTTAATATTTTCACAGTTTTGGTGCATGGTTTACCATATTCAAAATATGAAGACGTACAATGCGGATACCAGGTAGAGATCTATTTGTTTAATTCAATTTCTTTCGCATCACAGATTATACGGTTCGGTAAAGAAACAAGCTTTCCTGATTTCAGGCTTGTCCAGCAACGGATTCCACAAAACTGAACGTACATCTCATCCCCCATTCCCATGATGACTTGGGATGGCTGCAGACAGTAGATAAATATTTCTACAAAGGTGATTCATTTATTAAACTGTTCAATGCTCAAAATTAAGGGTCTTATTTTTAGAGGTTCAGTATGTCATATCTTCTGCAGTCGAGGCTTTAGAGAGAAATCCAAACAGAAGGTAAAAAAATTGATACATAATGCGTGAAGCTATGGGCCAAGAGCTGGCCCTTGAGGTTCTTCATTTTGGTTGTGAGGTTGATTGAGTAATAAGTAACGCATTTCTAGGTTTATTCAAGTGGAAACGGCTTACTTCCATTACTGGTGGCAATTCCAAGATGAGGATATGAGAGGCACCGTAAAAAATCTCATTAATCAAGGTAGACTTGAAATTATAAATGGAGGTTGGAGTATGAACGATGAGGCGACCACCCACTATCAATCCATTATTGACCAATTTACCTTCGGTCACAGGTAAGTTACCTCCATTTAATCGATGGTATTAAAAATCCGACAATAGAGCTTCTATCTGCTATTCCTTTATTTTGTAGATGGTTGTACGAAACTTTCGGTGAATGTGGTTTGACTAAAACTGGCTGGCAAATAGATCCATTTGGTCATAGTAGAGAACAAGCTTCAATTTATTCCCAAATGGGTTTTGACTCTTTCTTCATGATGCGTTTTGACTACAGAGATAAGGCTAAGAGGAAGAACGAAAAAACTTTAGATTTGCTTTGGAAAGGAAGTGAGAATTTAGGTAAGTACTCATATTATCTCTAAGGTAAAGATATTTTTGTTCTTGTAAAAGATCAAAGACAACTATCATCTCAGAGTAACAACATTGCTTAGAGATGTTTTGAGACTTTCGAGTATTATAATAATGAGCCACGTACTTTTAGGCAGTGACACAAACATTTTTACAAGTGGATTTTCTGAAGATACTTACGCCTGGCCAAACAATCTGTGCTTTGACATGTCTTGTGACAACCATGTGGTTATAGATGAAAAGAGTGCTGAGTTTAATCTACAACAAGTAGTAAGGTTCATTCAAATATGAAAAAGTAGATGCAGATATATCCTTTTTGGATTACATACAGAACTTTTCT
This sequence comes from Monochamus alternatus, assembly GCA_037114965.1. Lineage (NCBI taxonomy): Eukaryota > Metazoa > Arthropoda > Insecta > Coleoptera > Cerambycidae > Monochamus > Monochamus alternatus. The sequence goes on along the minus strand of CM073426.1, from coordinate 1,266,973 downwards.
CTCTTATTTTTAGCAGTGTATTACTGACTGAATATATCCTTCCTTTTCTAGATAAACGATTTTACTGGGATAATAAATGAGAGATCTCAGCATTACCCCACCAACAACCTCTTTATTACTATGGGTGATGACGTGCACTATCAAGGAGCTCACAAGGGTTTCATCAGCATAGACAGAATCATCAGGTTGGTCTTCCAAACAATGCTAATTACGACTTTCAACATATTTTTCATTTTAGTGGGTTCCAAAAGTATAATCCTACTCTTGCTGATGGTAGGGAACTAAATGTTTTCTACTCTACGCCATCTTGCTATACCAAAGCTGTAAACGACTACGTTACAAGAGAAAATCTTAGTTTAAACTACAAGACGGACGATTTCCTTCCTTTAGTGAGCACAGATTACAGCGGTTGTTGGACTGGTTTCTTCAGTTCCAGGCCCACTTCAAAACGTTTCGAAAGAGTTTCGAACAATGTCTTACAAGTAATTTATTTTCATAAAAAAATTCTATAGTAATATAATTCATTATATCCATGTTTAGGCAACTAAACAATTGACTGCTCTAGCTAGTTTCTCAAGAGACGAGACATATGGACTAGAAGACGCTCTTGGTATTATGCAACATCATGATGCTATTACTGGAACACAGGTACAGGATGTGGAAAAGGACTACCATAGAAGGCTACACGCTGGTATTATGGACTCTGTGGTGGTGATAGGTAGAGCTCTAACGTAAGTACTACACAGCTATAATGATACTATTGATTCCAATCAACCCAAAATATTTCATCATATACACAATTATAAATTGTTTTGCAGATCCTTGCTGAATTTGAAAAATACTCTCGATCTACATTATTGCCCTTTCGCCAATATAAGCATATGCGCGGAAACTAAAACAGACACCTTCAAAATGCTTTTATACAATCCTCTTGGAAGAGCTGTAGATCACTATGTTCAAATTCCAGTTGATGGAGATAGTTGGACAGTAACAGATCCAGAAGGTAACAGAACCAAATTTGTTTGTAATAAAAACAAGCATAATAAATATTTCACTAATTAAATTATCACCACCAGAATATGTTACATGAAGTTTTTGTAGGTGACGTGGTAAAGAATTCTATATATTCTCCAGTACGCAATTTCAAATTTGCATCTGACGATTTGGGTAGACCAATCAGTGACAGTATAATGATGTTTAAAGCCGAGAATTTACCTCCATTAGGCTACAAAGTTTACACAATAAATAAATCAAATGCAGAAGAAGCTGAAGAACAGATAGAGCAACCTCAAGTGGTATATGACGAAATAAGGGCTGGATATCAGGTATAAGCTACATTTTCTATTCATAATATATTTAGTATTTGTTTTTAATCATAACCAAGTTCATTGATTGTGTATCTTTTAAAATAACTACGTGGTTCTAAATGGTGACACCGGTTTCGTTGACAGAATGGCAATAAACGGTTTTGAGATGAAAGTGACGCCTCAAGTGATGTTCTACTACAGCGACTGGTCCTCTGGAGCTTACATGTTCAAACCTAACGGTTCCCATAGAGATCCTGTAAATTTTTCTGATAGAGTAGACAACCAAATCAAGTCGAGCGAAGTGAGCGTTGAAATAAAGCAAGAGATGAGAGATTGGGGAATTATAACTATTAGGATTTACTCTGATACGGATTACATCGAAATAGATTGGTTAGCAGGGCCTATAGATGTTGGGTAATGATTTATATATGTACGAGCATTATAATATACATAATTTTGTACATTATTTATTTTAGTGATGGACAAGGAAAAGATGTTATAATACGATACACAACAGATTTGGAAACAAACGGTATCTTCTACACAGATTCCAACAGTAGAGAATTGATGGAAAGGAAGAGAAATTACAGGCCTACCTTCGAATTTACAGATGAAGAACCGCAAGCAGGAAATTATTATCCGGTAACTAGCAGGATTGTTCTGAAAGATGAAAGCAGAGGTGTAGAATTTGCTATTGTCACGGACAGACCAGAAGGAGGATCAAGTCTGAATGATGGACAACTAGAACTAATGGTAAGGAATAATTTTTGTCAGTATGAGATCTGGTGCTGTAAATTGTTGTTTCTAGGTTCACAGAGCTCTTCTTAGAGACGAATTCGGTGAACATTTGTATGAAATGGAATATGGTACAGGTCTGGTGGCGAGGGGTTCACATTACATTACTTTTGGACCATCTAATAGCGATGGTAATAAGCAATGATAACTGCATATAATCATTCATCATTACTGTGTTGATATCTTTCTGTATCCATACATACTTTCACATTTCATGATACCATATGACATACTAGCAATAAAAAATATATTTTATTCACAATTTTATATTTAAATAGGGTCAAAATCTCAAGCTTTCATCCAAAGAGACCTTGCTATCAAGAAACATCAAACTCCATTGGTCTTTTTCCCACATGTTGATGTCCCTAGCGGACCTATATCTTTCCTTAAAGAAGAATTACCGGAAAATGTCAGGCTGCTAACATTGCAAAAGTGGAGTGACGATGATAATAAGTACCTGTTAAGGCTGGAACATATCTTGGAGAAAACTGATGATGCTGACCTATCAAAGGAAGTCACTGTTGATGTGGAGGTATGCTGTCAATAAATCAAATTGAAATTCGTCATTTAAGTATATGGTTTTACTGATAATATTTCAAGATATATTAAATATAGTTTCTATAGAAGGATATTCTGAAAATTTATTGATTCAAATTTCATTTTTAGGGTTTGTTTACAACTCTGAACATTGTTTCACTGGAAGAACGAACATTAAATGGTATAACTCCTTTGGAAAACGTGACCAAATTGCAATGGCCCCAAATTCAAGAAGATAACGGAATACTTAGTAGAAAGGATAGGATAATGAGAGATTCTACCGACTTAAAAATAACTTTGGCTCCAATGCAGATTCGAACTTTCATTGCTACCATAGGTTGAGAAAAATATGTATTTATACTTTCTAATGAATAAAATTTCAAAAATGTGGCACGTTTGTTATTAAATCAGTTTAAATTAAAATTTCAATATTTAGGAACATTTAACGAAGAATAACAAAAAAAAACATAAAACAAATAACAATACAGAGTTAAAAATAATTAAGAACCAAATTAAAAATGGGCGTTACAAAATCCACATGCAATTAGATCAAGACGATTTCAGCAACATTTCAGTGTCACCGTTTGGAATAATATTTCCAACAATAAGTTACTGCCTATACATGTTTCAAATGATCGTTTAATTGCAGATCTTGGTAGATCGTTCTTGGAAAACAACCTTTTTGATTTCATTTATGCTATAGGGCTTAATATTGTTCAATATATGTGGTATCAGCACGATGGTGCACCACCACATAGAAGAAGACAAATAACTGCTCGGTTAAATGATCTTTTCCCGAATAAATGGATAGGTCAACAAGGTCCAATAGCATGGCCACCGAATTCCCCCAGATCTAAAACCTTTACATTTTTATTTATGGGGACATTTGAAACAGCTTGTTAAAATCACCATCCGTCAGCAGTTGTTTGAAAGAATTCAGAATGCAGCTAACCAGATAAGAATTGATCTAAATCTCATCAGTGCAGTGACGGAATCTTTAGTTTGTCGATTATTATTTAGTTATCAGACCACTTTGATTGAAATAACTAATTATACTTTTTTAAATGTTTTTAACTTCTTATAGATTATCGTCCGTTTAAATTATGGCACTCACACCTCTAATACCCTGTACATGAAAAATAATTTTTGCTTTAACATCTTTGACTATAATGGTTACTATAGCAACACGTACTTGATATTCAAGGTCAAGATTGTTGTAAAAAAACATGTAATGTAGAACACGATAAGGAATCATTGATAATTTTTGTCACTACCCTGATAACTATCTAATATTTTTGAAGTAGCAAGGGACTTTTAACGTCTTGGGTATTTCAACGCGTTGTGATGAAGTCTGAAAAGTTTTAAATCTAACTCTACAACAGTATAGTGATTATTTGATTTCTTATAGTAGTACACATGTATTATCTAAAGCATCGATATAACATTAACACACTTCGTACCTTAACTTTAACAACAAATTATTCAGCAGTTCAACTCGACAATATAATCTCACTAAGATAACTTCAAAACGAAGTAGCACATAAATCAAAACAATTGTATCTGATATCTACAATTCGATTGGTGACGCCTTGTTTGAGTGTGATGCAAATATTCATTCAGTAGATCAGAGACAGTCGCTGAATTCTTAGTTTTGGTAAAGATGAAGATCTTAGGGATAATCGTCTTGTGTATTGGTGTTACTCAAGGGAAGCCTTTCTTCAACTACACCGAAGAAGCAACATGTGCTGGTTACGACGTAAGGATACTACGTTTTTGTAAAATTATACATTTTTTCAACATGTTTTATAATCAAACAATTTATTTTAAATATTTACTTACACTGTATTATTTTGAAATATTCTAGTTTTCTCGACCTTTCATATGTTTTTTACAACTTTCTTTTAGTATGTTATCATCATCTTTTAGTTTTTCGTTAACACGTGCTTAATTATAATAAGTTTAGAAAATTGTTATGTTTCATGATTTAATTTGAACAGTTTTAATTATTTTGAAAATATGTAAAGTACCTACTCAAAATACCCCAATCAATCTTAAAATTATCTAATGTCGTGATTTTATCATAAAATAACAATTTATTTAAATAAATAGTAACCATCGTAGGTATAACTGTTTTTTCAAAAAACCTTCATATATATTGGTTTTTTAATGCCATCTTTTTCTTAGGCTTGTCATACTGTATATAGTGACAGGCTTAATGTCCATCTGGTTCCGCATTCTCATGATGACGTTGGATGGCTGTACACTGTGGATCAATATTACTATAAAAGTGAGTAATTCCCAAAAAAATCAATTTTAGACTATAACCTCACGCATGTGAAACCACACTTGATATTTAAGAAAGTTCGGTTATCAAAGAAATGCTTCATGATTATTCAAAACTTTATTTTAAAAAGTTCATAATATTAATAGTAAAAAACTTTTTATTTTCCAGGAGTTCAGTATACCATAACCACAGTCGTCAGATCACTGTTGGACAATCCTGATAGAAGGTAAGGATATGTTTACCTTTAATAAGGAGAAAGAAATTCTTCTTACTGTATTACGTTTCCTTCTGTATATTCTTAAAATTACAATGATTTTATATCTTCTCTACTATAATAACATCAATATTTCAAGGTTTATCCAAGTTGAAACAGCTTTCTTCTACATCTGGTGGAATGAACAGACTGATGAAACCAAAGCCCAAGTTAGACAGCTCATCAATGAAGGCCGTTTAGAAATTTTCAACGGAGCTTGGTCCATGAACGATGAAGCCGATGTCCACTATCAGTCAACTATAGACCAGTTCACTCTAGGTCTGAGATTCATAGAGGATGTCCTAGGAAAGTGTGGGAGACCCAAGGGAGGCTGGCAGATCGATCCCTTTGGTCACAGTAGGGAACATGCGTCTCTCTTGGCTCAAATGGGGATGGATTCGTTGTTCTTCGCTAGAATTGACTACAGAGATAGAAGGAAGAGGCTTGCGGATAAAACTTCTGACATGTTGTGGAAGAGCAGCGCCAATTTGGGTAAGCTATTAAATTTATAAAATATGTTATTGGTTAATATCCATTCTTAACATTTTTTCCAGGTTCCAGCAGTAATCTCTTTACATCTGTTTTATTTACCCACTATAGTGCTCCAGGTGGATTCTGTTTTGATGTGAATTGTGACGATCCCCCAATAGTTACAGATCCTAATAGTTCTGAATATAATTGGGAAGCTAGAGTATGAATCATTACAACATTATATCTGTTTTTGATATATGAATTGCATCAATATTCTCATTCAAGTTTGATTTCAGGTAAAAGCTTTTGCTAACTATGTCTATGGACAATCCACATATTTTCCCACGAAAAATGTTCTAATAACCATGGGTGATGATTTCCAATGGGAAAATGCTGAACAATATTACATCAATCTGGACAGACTAATAGAGTACGTAGTTTCTTCATAAACTATACCATATCCGTCCTTACTTTCTTCTCTTTCTGGATTTAATTTCTTTCGTTTTGTAAAATATATATTTCAAATTATTTCAGAGGATTTAAGAAGTTCAAACCAACAGCCTACGATCAAGAAATCAACGTATTCTATTCCACACCTTCTTGTTATGCAAAAGCAGTAAAGGATGCTGTAGAAGCCAATCAAATTGAATTAGACGTAAAAACTGATGATTTCTTTCCCTATGCTGACAATGTCAATTCCGTTTGGTCAGGTTATTTCACATCCAGGCCCACTTCCAAACGATTTGAACGTCTTGCAAACAACTTGCATCAAGTTAGTCTTGATATATCAACAAAAGCGTTAACAACTTATCTTGCCCTTATTTCTAGATCTCCAAGCAAATATTAGCCTTTGGAAATGAGCCTTATAATGGGCACGATCTACTGAGTCAAGCTATCGGAGTCATGCAGCATCACGATGCCATTTCAGGCACTGAGAAAGCAATGGTGGAGAGGGATTATCACAAAAGGGTTGCTAAGGGAATAGAAACAGCTATTTCCAGCATTAGCACTTCTTTGTCGTGAGTAATATTACGTTCCAATTTTACCGAGTGCTAATATTAATATTTCTTAGCTCAATATTGGGCCTAGAAAATGACCTGAATCTTAAGTCGTGCCTTTTGTCGAACGTTAGTATTTGCGCCGAATCAGACAAAGACGAGTTCACCGTTCTCATCTACAATCCACTTGCCAGAACCACCTCCCACTACATCCAAATTCCTGTCAATGATGGCACCTGGAAAGTCACCGGACCGTCAGGTAATATAAATACAAACATATATATGCCAAATATTACTGGAGCGTGTTTCCTAGGTGATGAAATTGAGAACCATTTGACTAATCCTATTAGGGACTTCAGCTACATCAACAAGGTTACTGGAGACAAGATTCTGCCAAAGGTGCTTTTCTTTAGAGCTGAAAATCTACCTGCTCTAGGGTATAAGGTTTACAAATTTGAAAAAGTCAGCACAGTCAGTAGTTCTGTTAGGGAAGAGGTGATGGCAGTCGACCAAATGGGATTTGGGGTAAAATTTTATCTAGAAACAGAAGTTCAAGAGCTTGAACCTCTTTTGTTTTGTTTCAGGATAGATACATTAACTTCGACCTAGACACCGGTCTTCTAAAGTCGATAACAATTAACGGGGTTACTCTTGGAGTTAAACAAAATATGATGTACTACAATGGCTCTGCTCGTATGACTGGTGCATACATCTTTCGACCAGACACTGACTACAGGAATGCTATTGAATTCGGTAATGTACAGACCAGCGTATTAATCAACGATGGGAACATCGTCAGAGAAGTCAGACAGATTTGGAAAGATTGGGTCACTCAGATAATACGTATATATAAGGAAGAAGACTTCATCGAATTCGACTGGGCTGTTGGACCTGTAGATATATCGTACGTAGCTAACATCGTCAAATAATAAAATTTCATCTTCATATTTCAAATGTTAGGGATAATAATGGAAAGGAGCTCATTACAAGATACACAACAGACTTGGGAGATACCGATGGTGTATTTTACACCGATTCAAATGGTAGAGAAATAATCTACAGGCAAAAGGACTACAGGCCGACTTACAGGTATACAGACGAAGAACCACAGGCTGGAAACTATTACCCTGTGAACAGTAAGATTTTAATCAAAGACCAAACTAATGAGTTTGCTGTGCTGACCGATAGATCGGAGGGAGGATCAAGCTTAAATTCAGCAGAAGTTGAACTGATGGTATTGTCGTTTCATTATTTTAAAAATAACATGTTTAATTAACTTACTTTTACTTCACTAGTTACTTCGAGTGGCAACTGATGACGATAGCAGAGGAGTTGGCGAAAATCTCAATGAAGAAGAGTTTGCTCAAGGATTAGTAGCAAGAGGATCTCATTTTGTTACACTAGGAAGCATTACAGGAGGAAATGGTTTGTCATTTGTTTTTTCTATTGCATTGATAATGAATAGAAAAACAAACTCTTTCTAAATTTTGTAGACGGCAGAACAATGGCTGCTGTGGAAAGGGACATAGCACAAAGGAAACTTCTTCAGCCATGGGTATTTTACACTTCGGAAGACATTCCAGTTAAGGAACGGTCCTTCCTAAAGAAAGAACTACCACCAAATGTCCACCTTCTGACATTGGAAAGTTGGAATACCAGCAATACCTTCCTCATCAGATTGGAACACATTTTGGAAAAGGATGAAGACCCTGATCTTTCACAGGAAGTGACAGTTGACATTTCGGTAATGTTCTTCACTTAATTTATATAATTTAATACAAAACTGGACTGAACTCAACTAAAAGATGCCTTTCTTTTTTCTAGGATCTCTTTGATACGGTTACCATAACTTCTATGAAAGAATATATGTTGGCTGCCAACACACCTTTAGAAGAGAGTAATAGATTCGTTTGGTCCCAGGTAGTCGAAGTCGAAAGCAGTTCCAGTCCTCTCAACAAGAATAATCGTTTGGCCAGGGATGAAGGAGATTTGACAATTACACTAGCTCCCATGCAGATCAGAACTTTTGTAGCGACCGTTGAATTTTCTTAAAATAACTAATTGTTGATGTGTAGCTAAATAATACAAAGTTAAATAAAGAGTTGAATAATACATATAGTTTTAATTGATTTATGAAGTAAACTTAACCAAAATAATGTCAAAGTACGTACAAAAGAACTAGATACTGAACAAATGGGATTCATTCTATTTTTTGTTTCTATTAACTATCAACTGAATAGTTTATTTCTCAATGTAGTTATAAATTAAATAGAATAGAAACTGTTTCATGTATCTTAATTCCAAACATAACTTGAATACTGTCTGACATATTGATAAATTGTTACAAGAAACACAGGTGATAATCTATTATTGGTGTAGAAAACAATCTAAACTTGAAGTCCTGTATGTTATCAAACGTAAGTATCTGTAGTGAGTTGGACCAGTGCAATGTCCTGATCTATAACCCATTGGCTAGAACCTCCTCCCGTTATATTCAAGTACCTGTTGATGATGGTACATGGAAGGTAACAGATCCCTCAAATATATCTACCATTCACTTCTAATAATTTGAGGTTAATTACATTATTTTAATTGAAAAAATTGAAATTCACTTAACATATCCAGTGAGATACTGAACAAATACAATGAATTATATTTTTCTGTTAACTATCGCCAGAATAATTTATTTTTCAATACAGTTTTAAATTAAATAGAAGAGAAACTGTTTCAATTTAATTGTAAACATAATTTGAATAGTAGGCAATTAAAACTTGAATTTTGAACGCTTTAATCCTGATAAAATAACCAAAACAAACAAATTCATTGACTATACACAGATTATAATCTGCTCGAGATATCTTTGGCCATTCTAACGTAACTATCCCAAAAAATTGTTGACGCCAACTTGTTCTTTTTACATAGCAACAGACTACTTGTTTCATGACTTTGTTGGTTCAAAATAGTTTATAATATGTTAATTTAATGAGGTAGTAACAAATATTCAATAACTCGCAATCTGCTTAATTTTTTCAAAATAATTCAAGTGCCACTTGTACGGAAATATTTATCACTTTAATACAATGTTTCTTTCCCTGGATATAAGATAGCCATCCTAAATTTGCCTATCTTTCTAATAAATAAATAAATAATCACTTTTTCTCCATAGCAACAGTTATTGGGAGGAGTAGTTAGCAACACCTTCAAAGAACCACATATCTCAATAAATATTACATTAAATAGTCGAACTAATACTTATGTGAGACTACTGAGACTCAGTGAATAATGTTTGAAATGCAGCTGTTAAAAATAATTGTTTTCATCGTTTTTTCCTTTAGTGTTGCATATGGAAAACCGTTTGATTATACGGAAGAAACTGAATGTCCAGGATATAATGTAAGAAATATTTATTTGAATCTTTATTTTATACAAATAATAAGGATCAAACTTTAAACTAGCTAACAACATTATTTTCAGGCATGTCATGAAGTGTTCCAGGACAAAATTAACGTGCACATCATACCACACTCTCATGATGATGTAGGATGGCTGCTTACTGTGGATCAATACTTTTACAAAAGTAAGTCATTTACAAGCAAGTGATTTTGTCAAAAACTGAATACTAAATTTTTGTTGCGATTTACAACAAAAAGTATTATATCGTGACAATGAACTTTACTATTATTTGATGAAATAAAAGTGTTATTATTATTAAATATATTGATTTTTTTTCAGAGGTTCAGCACATCATTTCCTCGGTTGTGACCTACCTGCAGGAAAATCCTAATAGGAGGTAAGATTAAGTTTTATAAGACTGTTCGGTTGAATAATTTTTTATTTGGATCAAAAAGAGAGTACATCTCTTCATTTTATTTCCATTTGAATCTATCAAATAGAGTTAGTTATTAGTATGGATCAGTATATAAGAGATTTTTAAATAATTCAGAAAAAAGTTTCCTTATCGTGAACAGCAATATCCGTAGTTTAAAGAAAAATTTTGATGAATTTCAAATTCTCTTACATAATATAGAAACAGATATTGATTGTGTGATATTAACAGAAACTTGGAAATTAGGATATCTGGAACATTGATGGCTATAATATGGTGTACAACCATGGTGATTCGAATCAAAATGATGGTGTAGTGGCATATATAAAATCCAACTTGAACTTTAGCCATGAAATAAAGAACATTAATAGTTTAAAACTTTAAATATTAAAATTTATTTTAATACAAACAACATCATACACATTATAGCTGTATATAGATTATAGATCACCTTCAACTGATTTTTTTGAGTTTAATCACAACTCAAAATTATCTCCAGTCAAATGTAAAATCAAGGGATCACTATATTTTTGTAGGGGATATAAATATTGATATAATTCAAAACTATGATTATTCAATTGAATATATCAATATATTAAATGAATTTGGTTTCACATCTACTATAAAAAATAATCCCACAAAAGTGTTAGGGAATCAGAGATCATGTATTGATCATATCTTTGTTAGACCCAAATCTGATTATTATAAAGAGTTCATGTTACCAATTATTGTGGAAAGTAATATAACTGACCATTATACAACAATGCTGCAAATTCAATTTGATGATAAAAAACGTGAAAACGATGTAGAACATTATGTAACAAAAATAGATAATGTTAAACTAATTAAAAAAATGAGAAATACTTCGTGGGACATTGTTTACTCTGCTGTTGACATTGAATCTGCAACAAAACTTTTTGTGAATATCATCATGTCAAATGTCAAAGATTGCACCATATACATAAAAACAAAAAGGAAAACACATAAAAAGTCAAAATGGATAACAAATGCCATATTAAAATCAATTAACAAAAAAAATGAAATGTTTAAGAAATTAAAAAAGAACCCTAATGATATAGAACTAAAAAATCAATATAGAAACTACAAAATTAATTTAACAAATTTAATAAAAAAATCTAACCAAAATTACTATCATAGTTTAATAGATAAGAACAAAAATAATACTAAACAACGTAGTGCGGGAATTGACAAAATCTAATTCTAAAAGTAATAAAATATCCTCCTTGAAAATAAACACTAATGAAATCATAACTGACTTACAATTAATCACTGATGAGTTTAATAAAACTTTTACTAATATGGGGAAAAAACTAGCAGAAAAGATAATAGTTAAAAAAGACACGCCCTATCGGAAAACATATTCAGGGTATCATTGGTGTTGTTGCCAACTGACAGTCAGGAAGTAAATAATATCAATCAACAATTAAAAAGTAATAAGTCACCCGGAGTACATAATTTGAGGGCTGAAATTTTGAAACCTATTGCTAATTACATATTGGAGCCACTTGTATTTATTTTCAATAAATGCATTGACATAGGTAACTGGCCATCAGCTTTCAAGGATTCTCTAATTATCCCGATATTCAAGCATGGAGACATTGAAATACCAGAAAATTACAGACCAATATCGTTAATAACAAATTTTGCAAAAAAATTTGAAAAAGTTTTGAAATCAAGATTAGTTTCGTTTTTTGATAAAAATAAGTTGCTGAATCCGAAACAATTCGGTTTTAAGCAAAATATTTCAACTGAAGATACTATTATAACCTTGGCTAAGGAAGATCATTTGATGTCTTCCTTAGCGTTGGATAGGGGAATATCATGTTTGGGTACTTTTATAGATCTATCAAAAGCATTTGATACTATCCCCTCTACTCTTGAAATCGTTAGAAAATATTGGAGTAAGAGGAATATGCTTAAAACTTTTTAAATTATTCAATAGGAAACAGTTTGTAAGAGTGGAGAACATCGACAGCAGTGAATTAACGGTTGAATATGGTGTTCCACAAGCCACTGGTTCACTGCCAACAAGGGGAAACATCATTGGTTTTGCTGACGATATTGTAATTCTTCATAGATCGGAATCATGGACTGAACTTAAACAAACGGTACAAGCTGACTTGGCATATATTAAAAATTGGTTTGACAGTAGACTTTTAACTATTAATATGGAAAAAGCGACATATTTACCTTTTTGTTGTAATAAGGCAACACTTCCCAGTTTTAACTCGATAAATTTTGGAATTGATGGTACTACATAAATAACATAATACCTAAAAGTAATATAAAATATTAGGGAATACTTCTTGATTGTCACTTGCGATGGGATGTTCATATTAATTATGTAATAAAAAAATTACAATCAATTTTATATAAATTTAAGTATATGTGTAGTATACTGAATGTCAAATAAAGAGTATTTACCATGCTTTAGTAGAAAGTCACCTGAATTATGGGATTCTGTCATGGAGTGCTGCTGTAACAACATATATAAAACCACTAGTCATTCTACAAAAGAGATTTTTAAAAATTATGTTACATAAAGATATCACTTACCCTAGTGACCAAATTTATATTGATACTAAAATCCTCGATATTAGACAGTTATTTTTTTATAAATGTGTATTAAATATCATGTTTGTGATAAGGGAAACGTATAGCCATTCTTATAGTACTAGAGGAAAAAATGTATATAAACCTCCCTTAATGAATAAAAACATTGGTCAAAGGTCGTATAATTTCTTGGCGCCAAAGCTATACAGTAAAATACCTAATAACATAAAAGAAATGACAAGCTTTGCCTTTAAACGAAAATTAAAGGGTTACATATTAATAAATCCGAGGCGAATAATTCACAGTTATATAGAAATGAAATATAATCAGTAATAGTTTTGTAGTATTTGAATGTATGTATATTAGACAATATTCTAAATATATTAAATATGTTAACTATGGTCTTGTGCTACGTTTGACTTTCTGGTGTTTATTATGTTTCTGTACTCTGAAATTGTGATAAATAAGGTGTATCTACTTATGTTTTTATGCTTTTTATGCGTCCTGAAATACTGTAGTTTTAAAAAACTGTAATTTAAAAAAAATGTAATTTGTGTGTCCTCGAAACAAGTGCTTCACTTATCGAGTATTTTTTTATTCATTTTTTTATCTCTTTAATTGTTATTGTATTTGGCTGGTGTTATTGAATGAATAAAAATTATTATTATTATTATTTACATTCACTTCGATAATTTAAAAACTTTTCTGTGTTCAAATGTCTTCCATAACACTTACTTTCAACAAAGTACCCTTCTGATTATTACAGGTTCATTCAAGTTGAAACAGCCTACTTCTACTTGTGGTGGAACCTACAAAACGATGCAACAAAATCGCAAGTCAGGCAGTTGATCAACGAAGGGCGACTTGAGATAGCTAATGGAGCTTGGTCCATGAACGACGAAGCTGCAGTACACTATCAATCCACCATAGATCAGTTCACTCTTGGACTCCGTTTCCTCGAAGATGTCCTAGGAAAATGCGCTCGTCCGAAAGTTGGCTGGCAGATCGATCCTTTCGGCCACAGTAGAGAACACGCTTCTTTGCTGAGTCAAATGGGATTAGATTCATTATTTTTCTCTAGGCTAGATTATAGAGATAAACAGAAGAGATTGGATAGCAAAACTATGGATTTGTTGTGGAGAGGAAGTGCCAATCTAGGTAGTTATTCCATCGATTTTGTTGTGTCAACATTTAAATACCTTTTTGAAATTTCTAGGTAATGACACTACCATCTTCACCTCAGTGCTGTATCAACATTACAATTTTCCGGATGGTTTTTGCTTTGACAGAGATTGCGACGACCTTCCAATAATCATTAATCCGGAAAGTAGCGAATATAACTGGGAAGACAGGGTAAGACCTAGTAATTACATTTAAAAGAAAAGCTTTCTTAAAGAAATTTTGCAGGTAAATGAATTTACTAAATATATAGCTGATCTAGTCAAGCACTATCCAACAAACAATATACTGGTGACCTTTGGAGGCGATTTTAAATGGAGAAGTGCTCAGCAAAACTTTATAAACCTTGATAGATTAATTGCGTAAGTCGTATATTAGTTTTAGCTTTATACCCTCATTATCATGTTTCAAATTTAGAGGTTTTCAAAAGTTCAATCCAACAATAGACGATAGAGAGGTCAACGTAATATACTCGACACCTGCATGCTACACAAAAGCAGTCCGAGATTACGTAGAAACCAATAAACTGACGCTAGAATTGAAAACAGATGACTTCTTCCCTTACTCTGATGGAGCCAACACAGTCTGGTCTGGATTCTTTTCCTCAAGACCTACTTCTAAAAGGCTAGAACGTATTGCAAACAATTTACATCAAGTAAGCTAATACAGGTTGCTTGTTCTATTCCTTTCTGTAACTAATGTATTTCCACAGGTCGGCAAACAGGTTACAGCTTTTGGTAAACAACCTTATGGTTCAATTTCTAGATTAAGTCACGCCATGGGTGTCTTGCAACACCATGATGCGATCACAGGTACTGAGAAAGCAGCAGTGGAGGTCGACTATCATAAAACTGTGGTGGCAGGAATGGATGAAGCCATTTCTGAAATAAGCAATTCGTTTTCGTAAGTACTGACAGTTTGAACATACTCTTTCTTACATTGCGATCTAATTAATCTATATCTGTTCTTATTTGAGGTCCATTCTTGGCGTAGAAAACAATCTAAACTTGAAGTCCTGTATGTTGTCAAACGTAAGTATCTGTAGTGAGTCGGACAAAGACCAGTTCACCGTCCTGATCTATAACCCATTGGCTAGAACCACCTCCCATTACATTCAAATACCTGTTAACGACGGTACATGGAAGGTAACAGATCCTTCAGGTATATATACCATTCACTTCTAAAAATTTCAAACTAATTATATTATTTTAGGTGAAGAAATTGAAAGTCACTTAACATATCCAGTGAGAAATTTTGAATACATCACAAACAACATCGGTGGAAAGATTTTGCCGAAGTTGTTGATCTTCAAAGCAGAAAACCTGCCACCTTTGGGGTATAAAGTATAC
Organism: Monochamus alternatus; assembly: GCA_037114965.1. Lineage (NCBI taxonomy): Eukaryota > Metazoa > Arthropoda > Insecta > Coleoptera > Cerambycidae > Monochamus > Monochamus alternatus. Next base: position 1,251,400 of record CM073426.1, on the reverse strand, counting down.
AGTTTCCAAAGAAGCAGTAGTGTAAGCAGTTCTGTTATGGAGCAGCAGTTGAGTGCTGATCAAATTGGATTTGAGGTAAGAGTAGCGTTCAGCTCGCAGTGAATTTATATTTAAAGTAATGTTATAAGTAAGACATGAATGGCCTCAAAGGAGGTCCTTGTGGTAACCCGCCAAAAAATGTGTTGAGTCTCGTGAACATTTACGTTTTAGGATCGATATGTTACCGTTGATTTGAATACTGGTCTTATAAAGTCTATAACACTCAATGGAGTTACGTTGGGGGTTTCCCAGAAATTGCTGTACTACAACGGTTCGACGGGTGTTAGTGGTGCTTACATCTTTCGACCTGATACAGATGTTAGAGAAGCGGTCGAGTTCGGTTACGTACAAACCAGTCTCTTGCTAGGCGGGGGCGAGATGGTGCGAGAAATCAAGCAAGTTTGGGAGGATTGGATTAGTCAGATCATTCGAATTTATAAGGATGAAGATTTCGTCGAATTTGACTGGGTTGTTGGACCAATAGACACATCGTAAGTATATTTGTTTTGATATAATTTAATTAAAACTAATTGTGTTATTCCATCTACAGAAATGATATTGGTAAAGAAGTTATCACAAGGTACTCGACAGAGTTAAATACCGATGGAGTATTCTATACCGATTCGAATGGCAGGGAAATGATATATAGGAAAAAGGATTACAGGCCAACGTACGATTATACTACTGAAGAACCACAAGCTGGAAATTACTACCCTGTTAATACCAAGATTGTTGTGAAAGATGATGTGAATGAATTTGCTGTGTTGACAGATAGATCAGAAGGAGGAACTAGTTTGTCTTCCGGAGCAGTGGAACTTATGGTAAATCATTATTTTGGCCATATTCTTTTCTTAAATAATCGTTTGAATATTTCTTTAGCTGAACAGAGTCACTAAAGAGGATGATCACAGAGGCGTTGGCGAAAATCTCAATGAAACTGAATATGAGCTTCCACTTGTAGCTAGAGGTTCCCATTATGTTACACTAGGAAAATCTTCTGAAGGAAATGGTAAACAATTATATTTGAAATATATTTTAATTTGATTATATACAATAGTATAGTATAACGTGTTATTACTCTGGTTTATGCCAATGTAGGTGGAAGAACTATGGCAGCCGTCGAAAGAGACATAGCGCAGCGGAAACACCTCCAACCTTGGGTATTTTACACCACAGAAGACATCCCAGTTAAAGAACAATCATTCTTAAATGCAGAACTACCACTCAACGTCCACCTCTTGACATTGGAAAGCTGGAATACCAGTAACACCCTACTCATCAGACTGGAACACATATTAGAAAAAGATGAAGACCCAAATCTTTCTCAAGAAGTAACAGTAGACTTAACGGTAAAGCAATGAAGAAAATTAAAATTTATTTCTAACATCGTTCTTTGTTTTACAGGATCTATTCAAAACGGTACAAATCACGTCAATGAAGGAGTTCACTCTAGCAGCCAACACGCCTTTGCAAGAAAGCGAAACACTTAAGTGGTCTCAAATTGTCAATAACGTAGACACATCCAGTCCTCTTAACAAAGAGAAAAGACTGCTTAGAGATGAAACGGACTTGAAGATCACTTTGGCGCCCATGCAGATAAGGACCTTCGTAGCTAATGTTGAATTTCAATAAATAATATCCAAATATAATGAATATTGCATATAAAATTACAAGATTATTGTAATTATTTAACAAAACCTAAATAATAATGAGCATTCAATTGTTGTATTCTAGTTTTAAAATTGATCAAATGACTAGGTCTTTAATTTGAATTACAAATGAATAAAATGAATGAACGAATGAAATGAGAACAAATATCTTGGAATATTGCTTGTATTTTACTACCACCAAAATGTTTTTGCGTATATGAAAATAAAACTACGAGGTTTTTAATAATTTAGACTTCTTTGTTGAAAATTTAATTTAAAGTAATCACCTGTTACTATGTGAACTAGGCTGTGTCAAGAAGCTGCTTTTGAATTATATATTAGGTCAATCTTGATTAGAAAGTGTAATGCTATCAAGATATTTTGAGTATACACTTTAAGTCGACATAGAATCTCGATTATCTCATCGATACTGGTTATGTTTTGCAACTGAGTGTTTCAATATACGATAAGTTCAGCTACATCAGTTGTCATTTAACAAAATAAGAACATACTAGAAACGTTGAAGGAGTTTCTTTTTTGTTAAACCTCTTTATGTTGCATCCAACAAGTAACTTTTTTGTTGTACACAATGAAAATCCTTGGTATATTATTCCTACTAACAGTTGTTGGTGGAAAACCTTTCGATGTCGGTTCTGATGAACCAGTATGTGGATATGATGTAAGTATTTTCCATTTATACATTTTTGCTCGTATATTTTCCATTTTAAAATAAATATTCTATATTGTCGATAATAATAAGGAATCTGTTCAATATTTTTAGTCATGCCATCCAGTTAACCAAAGCAAAATCAACGTGCATATTGTCGCTCATTCCCATGATGATGTTGGGTGGTTAAAAACTGTAGACCAATACTATTATACTGGTAAGTCTATTTCATAACTAATAAATAAAGTTACTAAAGTGATTAAATTTCATAATTTTGTTGTCCCTTATGTTTACAGAGGTTCAACAAATTCTTTCATCGGTGGTCAGCGCTCTTTTAGAGAATCCAGATAGACGGTAAACTGCAGCGGATCGTTTGTGGCTTAAGTTATAAATACGTTAATATTCCAGGTTTATTCAGGTAGAGACAGCTTTCTTCTACATGTGGTGGAACCTACAAACAGAAAATATGAAATCTGTGGTCAAACAACTAGTCAACGAAGGCAGATTGGAAATAGTCAATGGAGCTTGGTCTATGAACGATGAGGCTGCGGTCCACTACCAGTCCACTATAGACCAATACACACTCGGTCTAAAATTTCTCGAAGACAACTTAGGAAGCTGCGCAAGACCCAGAGTAGGTTGGCAGATAGATACATTCGGTCACAGCAGAGAACAAGCGTCTCTGCTTGCTCAGTTTAGCATGGATGGAGTTTTCTTCGTCAGGTTTGACTACAGAGATAGAGCGAAGAGATTGGCCGAAAAAAGTATGGAGATGTTATGGACAGGCAGTGCAAATCTTGGTAGTAATCGATTATTTAAAAAAAAATGAGTAACTACCTTATTATTTTTAGGAGCTGGTAGCAACATCTTCACGTCAGCACTCTATCACCATTACAATGCTCCACCCAATTTTTGCTTCGACATCATCTGCCAAGACGAACCCATCGTCACTGAGACAGATAGTTTTGAATACAACTGGGAAACTAAAGTAGGTAACAGCAGCATTATTTCTTCTTCTAGCACAAAAACATTTTTTAAACGAACCTCAATATTATGCAGGTCACAGAGTTTGCTGAATTCATCAAAGAACAGTCTCAGTATTACAAGACAAACAACATTATCATAACCATGGGGGATGATTTTTACTATCAGGCTGCCTCAAATGTCTATGTTAATCTGGACAAACTAATATTGTAAGTTTTAAAAGTAGTTGTTTTACTACTGCTACTGTTGAATTGGATTGTTTTCGTTATTTTTAGAGGTTTTAAGAAATTTAACCCCAAAGTAGACGGCAAAGAAGTAAATATAATATACTCCACCCCCTCTTGTTATACAAAAGCTGTTTATGATTACGTCCAAACGAAAAATTTTACACTAGATGTGAAAACTGATGACTTTTTTCCTTACGCTGATGAACCAAATAGGGTTTGGTCTGGTTATTTTACATCTAGAGCTGGATCCAAGAGATTGGAAAGACTTTCAAACAATTTGTTGCAGGTAATTTGCTACGATTTATGTATCACTACATTCGACTGTATTTTGCTAAAGGAGAGGAAATTTAGGTAATCTGTTTTCTCTTTTTAAGGCTTCCAAACAATTGGGAGCATTTGCATTTAAATCCTACGAAGCCAATTCTCCTTTAAGTCAAGCCATGGGGGTGATGCAACATCACGATGCCATCGCTGGTACCGAACTCGACGATGTTGAAAAAGACTATCACAGAATGTTAACGAAAGGAATTGACAAGGTGACTTCTGAAGTTGCTAAGGCCTTTTCGTAAGTTTATTTTGTTTATTTGAAAACTAGGTGACAACGTTTTTTCTATTTCAGAGTTATCTTTGGCATATCTACTGATCTAAACTTGACGTCGTGTCCTCAATTCAACGTCAGCGTTTGTAGTGTCGCGGGAGAAGGTGAATTTAATATTATAGTGTACAACCCCTTAGCTAGAGTGACTTCCCACTACATCCACATTCCAGCATCTGGATATACATATCAAGTTGAATTAACAACAGGTATTAACATTCATTATTGGCATTTGTTACTAGAACCTATTTGGCTATTAAAATATATGTCATTCTAGGGGATGTGGTAGAGAGTCACTTAACGAGTCTTATCGACGATTTCACTGAAGTTCCTGATAAATTGAGATACACATTGATTTTCAAAGCAGAAAATCTACCAGCTCTCGGATATAGAGTGTACAAGATCAAAAGATTAAGTAGAGTGAACGAAGAAAAAGATGTACCAAATGTTGGGAATGTAGACCAGATGGGATTCGAGGTACAACTCTCTTAAATATCTCCCAAGAAGAAAATTCACTCTCTGTTTTTTTTCTCAGGATAATTATATCAACTTTGACCTATCGACAGGCTATTTGAAGTCCATTACACTTTCTGGTTTAACACTAGAAGTCTCTCAACAGTTCTTGTACTACACCAGCTCTGACGTGTCAAATGCTTACATATTTAGACCTGATGATAATAACAGAGAAGCTGAAGAACTCACTCTTATTTCCAACAGGGCTTTGATCAATGATGGAAACTTGGTTAGGGAAGTCAAACAGTCGTTTGGAGGGGGAATTTCCCAGATCATACGCATCTATAAAGATGAGGACTTTATTGAGTTCGATTGGTTGATAGGATCCCAAGATACCTCGTAAGTGAAAATATTTGGTAATTAAGTCCTCTATAGAGCAATACTCACGTTACCAAATAATATTTGACTGGCTATTTTTTTTATATTTTTCATACAATAAAATTTTGTAGGGAAGGAGGTAGGGAAATCATCACTAGGTACATAACAAATCTGGATAATCAGGATGAGTTTTACACAGACTCTAATGGAAGGGAAATGCTGACCCGTAAGAAAAACTACAGACCAACATATGAATATAGTGACGAGGAACCTCAATCTGGCAACTACTACCCTGTCAATACAAGAATTGTGATTAAGAATAATACAAACGAGTTTGCAGTTTTAACAGACAGATCGGAAGGTGGTTCCAGTTTAAATTCAGGACAGATAGAACTTATGGTACGCTTTTCTCTGAATCATTCACTTAAGAAAGTCTTTCAAAATGAAACAAGTTTGTTTATCTTTGAATTGATTTTAAGGTAACTAGACAAATTCCAAACAGCATTGACGAGTATGAATACGGAAGTCCCGTAAAAATTAGGGGAACCCACTATGTTACTCATGGAGTTTCAGCTAATGGAAATGGTATGCTCCGTAATGATATATAGCACAGAACCACAAAAAAAATTCTTAGATTTGAAGGTCAGACTACGTTTACTATACGTTTTTGGGGTCTCTGAATTCGAATCTGGCGTCAGTTTAACCCCATCACGTCTGGGTTTTGCCATAACCTCAAAAAAATCAATAATGAAGGCTTTGCAACACTATTAGACACATTACACTTGGGTTTTGTGTTTAATGTTTGAGTTATAAGGTTATATACATTTTATAGTGCTGAAAAGCCTAAATTATTGGGTCTTTTCAGGGTAAGGCAAAACTTTGACGCTATGGGGATCTGAGATTTTTATGCGGAGTTGTGTAGTCTAGAGTTTTGGTGTTATATTTTAACTAATGTTTTAGGAAACCGTACGATGGCAGCTGTTGAACGAGACATAGTTCAAAGAAAACTGCTGCAACCATGGCTGTTCTTCACGACAGATGACATATCCCTAGGGGAACAATCCTTTTTAAACAAAGACTTGCCCGCCAACGTCCACTTGCTGACTTTGGAGAGTTGGGGTGATGGCACTGTGCTTATTAGACTGGAACATGTTTTGGAAAAGGACGAGGATCCTGAACTGTCGAAGGAAGTAACAGTCGACATGACGGTAAGTCATGGAAAAATTGAAGTTTTCGGAGATGTATATAGTTGTACATCAAGTACTAATTCTTCTATTTTTAGGGGCTTTTCAAACCTTTCAACATACAGACAATGAAGGAATACAATTTGGCCGCCAACATACCACTAGAAGAAAGCGATAGGTTGAGTTGGGCACAACTCAAATATGAAAAACCTTCCAGTCCTTTGAGTAAAGAACATAAACTCACCAGAGATGAAAGCAACTTGAAAGTTACTTTGGCGCCTATGCAGATTAGAACCTTCATTGCTACAGTTTCCCCCGTAGAATCCTAGTAAATCTATTTTGTGATGCATAGATAATAAACATAACCTTTGTTTACAAGAGGATTTATTTATATAGAATATATTTTTGTTTGTAAATATAAAAACTATCTAAATATTCGTCTATATTATTTCGTCGCAGTTTGCAAATGTTTCACCCTGTTTAAATACAAAAATGTTATCAATTCCAAATAACAATGGACTTATTATCCTGATCCCAAAACATTATTTTCATTTTATTCTAATAAGCTTATCTTATCTGTATCAAGTATAATCATTCTATGAATTTGCGAGTCATGACACTATTAAATAATTTTGTAATTACTAAACGCTATTAAATTAAAAGAATATTAATAAGAAAGCAATTGTCCAAAGTATTTTAATGGTGTTTGTTGCATATTTGTGTTGATGATATGAAATTTGTTCGAAATTACGTAATCTCAATAAATAGAACTGTTTGCTTTACGCGATGACTAATAGCTATTTATGCAACAAGTACAAAAAGTGTTGTCCTACTCGGCCTGACGGACTCGTTGGACAATTTCACGTCGCGTGCAGTAAACACCTTTTGTACGAGTTGCATACAATATTTTTTCTACGTTCATGCAAAAACCAAATAATGTTTCACTTAGATGACACTAAGTCTAGGTAAATATGACATCGGTTTGAACGTTTATGTTTGTCATGATGACAAAACGCTGTAGTAGAATAAAGATGAATGCAATAAACATTTTATTGTACTAGTGCAATAGAGAACCACTTTTTCCACTAAATATAGTTCAATAAAGTTTTGTTTTTTACATGAACGTAGAAAAACTATATTTTATTCACACTTCACGATATTTACATCGTAAATATAGGAGTGTAAGGAATATACCGAGTATTTTTTTATAGAGTTGCGCTAGATCCTTCTATCTAGCACCATCTTCTTCAACTCCCTTCTTTTTATCTTCCCCGAAGGTGTCATGGGTATGCTAGTGACAAACTTCACCCCTCCCCTCAGCTTCTGCTTTTCGTCCACCTTCTCCTCCACGTACTTTTCGATATCCTTTGCAGTGACGTCTTTGGCATCATCTTCTAGGACTATTACGGCCATGGGGTGATCTCCGTCTTCTTCGTGGGGTTTGCCTATCACTACGGCTCGCTTGACAGCAGGATGATGGGACAGTTCAAGCTCTAGAATGGCCGGTGGTATGTGCCAGCCCCTGTACTTCAACATTTCCTTGAGGCGGTCCACCACGTAGAAGTACCCGTTCTCGTCGTACTTCACAATGTCGCCGGTACGGAACCAGCCATCTTTATCGTAACGATTGGAGAAGTCTCTGTTGTAGTATCCGTTCATTACTGTTTTGCTCATCACGCGGAGCTCGCCAGGTTCGTTGGGACCTAGTACTGCTTCAGTCTCTGGGTCAACCACCTAGAAACAAAATTAGTGTATTAGGAAATCATCAAAGAAATTCATTAGATTTTAGAAGCCAAAACAAACCACTAAGTAAAACTAACTCACTTTGTAGGTCACTCCGCTTACAGGAAATCCCACAGTATCAGGGTTCTTCTTGTAGTACTCCCTATGAGCTTTGTTGTGGATCTGGAAAGCAGTGAGAATTCCAACTTCAGTTTGGGCATACGTAGGTATGATATCTGTGTCCGGCAACAATTCCTGAAGGACGTAAACGTACTTCTTGGAAAGCGCTGCTCCTCCCGTGTGAAGTCTGAGGAGCGAGCTGACATCTGCGTCATTTGGTTTCCCACACTTCACCAATTGTGTTACTTGAAATGGAGTTAAAAAGACACCACTGACCTAAAAAATGAATAAGCATAACATCTTCAAACATGATTCGTTATAATCATTACCTTATACTTCCCTATTAAGTACCAAAACTCCTTGGCATCAAAATTATTACATAGCAATCGACGTAGTCCCGTTACAGCTGACATAAACAACCCCATGATCCCTGAAGACCAATACAAGGACCCATAGTTGAGGAAGCTAGTACCTTCTCTTTTGGAAAGTTCGAATTTCATTCTCTCTTCGTCCAAATCCGAGTTTTTAGCTCTGGGTACTAAAGGAGTAACAACATAAAAGTAGTAGTGATTCAAACATATTCCTTTTGGGAAACCAGAGGTGCCACTGCTGAAGATAATGACTACAGTGTCCTTGGGATCATCTACGACGACAGGTCTGAAGTCTTCCTCTCCTTGCTGAGGTTGGATAAACTCTTCGAACTCTATGTAAGTGGTAGTTTGTCCGAATACAACCACTTCCGAGTCTAGCTCCGCGTTTTTTAGTGCTGCTTTTATATCTCCTAGAGACTCTTGTATAGTGAACACTACCTTAGGCTTCACCTGCTGCAGCAGCTGGCTCTTTTCGAAAAAGGAAAGACTGGGATCTAAGGAACATGGTATGGCGCCTATGAAGATAGAAGCAATGATGGGAACGCATGCTTCCAAGTGGTTGTTTGAACAACCTGTGATGATGTCGCCCTTTTGGACCCCTCTTCTCTTGAGGGCGATGGCGGTCCTGATGCTGCGTTGAAGAAGAGATTCGAAGGTGTCATATTGGCCAGTGGCAGCGTCTGTCTGTAGATATAAATGTTATATGAGCAAATAAAAGTTATTTACCCTGTAAATATTCGTTCAAGACGGTAAACAACCCATTGTTTTTCTATATATATATATATATATATATATATATATATATATATATATATATACATACATATATATATATATACATATATATATATATATATATATATATATATATATATATATATATATATATACATACAGGGTGAATCTTAAATAAGTACAAATATTTTAACTGCTGGTGTAGTTCGTCATTTAAATCAGTCTAGTGAAAGCCATTTTTAAAAATTTCTAATATTTACGGAGATATTAATTTTTTAAAAAAATACCCACATTTTGAGGACCGCTGGCTGATTTTTCATCCAACAACGTAATGAAACATATGATTTGTTGCGAGGTAGTTCTATTTTAAAAATACTTGTTTTAAGCATAAGTACAGTAAAATTGGGTATGTAGTATGATACGCAGCAATATTAACATAAATTTTAACATCTGAACTAACCTTACTATACTTCAACGATTAAAAATGAATTTCCGCAAGTTCAATACTACCGTAAAATATTTAGGAAGATATTACGTGATATTACTATGTCAAATGTTCAAAAATTATACATAAACGTGCACACAAGCTTACCTGTTGGTTAAAAAATTAACTATTTAATCAGTAATCAACATTTCACAAGTTAAATGTCATTGTACACTGTTAGAAAGGGACACACAACACAATTTCCTTAAGTTATTTTATGAAGAATAACGAAAAACTATACACGCGTTTTTTATTTAAAATGGAAAAAATTTCAACTTTTAGCAAATTTTATTGCTATTTTCATGCATTATGTGGGGTTAACAAGTTTGACTTGGGCTTCCGATAATCTGTCATGACAGTCAATGACAGTTTGATAATAAAAAATAATATAAAATGTTACACTTGACAAAATTCGCTAAAAGTTGAGATTTTTTCTTCCTTGAAGCAAAGACATTTGTGTAATACTGGTAACACTGTGAACCACACGTTCAGTCTGCAGCACTATGACTCATAAAAGTATGAAGGGTCGGTCTAGGCCAGCGGTCCTCAACAAGTTTTCTACTGAAAAATTACGAAATTTATTTAAAATTTCACTTTTTTATTTCTGATTTTTTTGTAAAAAAACTATTAATTATGTGTTCTACACACAAAACTATACTGCCGGTTAAAATATTTGTACTTATTTAAGATTCACCCTGTATATATATATATATATATATATATATATATATATATATATATATATATATATATATATATATATATATATTCGACGTAGTTACTTTATTTGTACTTTACGCATTCCACATTATTTTCTTAGAAATGATGTAAGTGACGATAATCAAATAAATAAAATTGTAAAGGTGTGGACAATTAATATTTCACAATAGCAGTAATAATAAAGAAAATACCAAAAAATAAACCATCGACGAATGTGATTGAATATATTAATTATACTATTAATATGAAACCTTTATACAGAGTAGCTCAAGTAGTAGGTATTATACCTATTAAGAGATTCAAAACTTGAAATTTTGTTCGGTGTCTTAAATTACATTTTTATAATGATCACAGATATATAATAAGAGGTTAACTTTATTAAAATGACTTTGAATTAAGAACTTAAATAAAAAATGCAAAGATAGAATGAGTCGTCAATTTTAAGTACCTTTCAATATTTTTTCTAATTTGATCCTTCGATTTATCATAAATAAATCATTATGTCATAAATAAAAATAAGGCTTTTATAGTTGTTACATGACAGTGGTTATCTGGAATTAGTAGAAAATAATTTTATATACAGAGTGATTCATTAGTAATGATACTAAAGATGTAGTTTTGCTCTAGCTTCTAGAAAGCATTATACAGGGTGATTCAGGTTTAATCTTGATAACTTCTGAGATATTCAAAGAAATTGGTGACAGTGTAGCGCACCAGCCGCGTAAATTTCATTTAACGTTATAGCAGCACATGAAAACAAAACTCAGTAATTTGTGTAAACTGACGTTTTGGGCGCCGCGATAGCCGAGGTGGCTGGGAGAAGACTGCTCGTGGAACCAGTCTGAATCGGCTATGTCGGTGTGGGTTCGAATCTCACTGTAGTACCATGGATGTTTATGCTCGTCGAGAGATGCACAATAAGTCTATAGGCTGGCGCTTCCGGGGACACTGTCGGACGGCTCTCAAAAAAAAAAACTGACGTTTGTGAAAATCATTGTCAAAAGTATTATTTAAAGAGTGTTCTTAGTGTGAAGAAAAAATGCCAATAACCTCAAACATAAATTTAGTAACAACTACTTATTACAAGACTTACAACAAACTTATCAATTACTAAAAAAATTACAATAATTGTTCAAAGTGCCTCCAGCCTCAATACATTTTTGGCATCGACAAACTAGTGTATTAACCGCAGCTGCTATTTTAACAGGATTGTTTTTTATGTCATCACAAGCATGTCTTATCCTTTGGATCCATTCCTCACGGGTATGTACTGGCGTATCATACACAATTGCTTTTAGATGGCCCCAAACTAAATAATCTAGAGGATTCAGATCTGGTGAGCGCGGAGGCCAAGCCACTGGTCCTTCGCAAGGAATCCACATATTTGGGTGGTTGTTGGATTGACGTCCAATCCATGGACGAGGATAATTATCATCCAACCACTGCCGTACTTGCCTTCCGTAATGTGCAGGGGCACCATCCAACTGCATCCAGTTCCCTTGGCGTAAATTTAAGGGGACAATGTCAAGCACGTCGGGGAGAGAGTTTTGCAGAAACTCATGAAATAAATCCCCATTTAAACGAGTAGGCAAAACATGCGGCCCGCAGAGGATGTTACTTAAAACACCTATGCACACATTTACACTAAACTGTTGCTGAAATGAAGATTATCTGACACATCGAGGATTGACTTCACTCCAAACATGAATGTTGTGGTAATTCACAATTTCAGCTTTTGTGAAATTAGATTCGTCGGTCCATAAAACCTTATGCAGAAATTGTGGAATAATTTCTGTTGAATCTAAAACCCATCTACAAAAATTTAATCATTTTTCAACATGTCCTGGCAACAAACCTTGAACTGATTGGAGATGGAAAGCCCTTCGATGAGCTTGTTTGAGTGCTCTCAGTACTTTTGATTGAGATACACTGTCACTAATTTCTTTGAATATCTCAGAAACAAGACCAAACGTCGAAAAAAAAAACAGGAGACGAAAAAGTTTCCAAATTAATCAGGTCAAAGTGGTGTGTAGTTTTATTGAAATTAATTATTTTTTATATAGTTTTGAAATAAAGTAAGAGGGGGGTAGTATACAAAATACACTTCTAAGAGAGGTAGGTAGTTCAAGCTTAAGAAGCTTATGTAAGATCATAAGGAGTGTTTGTGTTCCGAATTTCATTTAAATCGGATAAGTGGTTCAAAAGTTATGAAGGAAAAACGAGAAAAAATTCCTACTTCAACGCCCTCTATCTCGAAAACGATGCGTTTCAGGAAATAAGTTTATATCACAAATAAGCATTATTTTAACCTGTTCTATCGATTCCTAAAGTTATTAAGATTATACCTGAATCACCCTGTATAGGTAATAAAAAATCCTAGAATTTTTGACTTTCGTTTTACTCAAAACTACACAAGATGTACACATCTTTGAATTACTTTAATTTAGAATAACCAAATTTGGTACATGATTTAGGTTTATTATTGATTTTCTTTGACTATGAGTTCAAGTAAATTGAAACACTATAAGGTGTTCAGTGAGGGTAAGTCACTCCTAAAATTATACCAAACTTTTTTCTCCATTGATCGAATTTAAAAAGAATGATAATACCCCACTCAGAATTTAATTTAACTCTTTTTTACCTTTGTTAAATTTTAAAATTCTTTAAGATTTACAAGAAAAAATGTATTCATTTATAGAAGATTTTAATAGTGTTTATTAGAAGACATCAAATAGTCAGTAGTAGGACTTGCCTATAAAATTTGACAGTTTGTAATAAAAGTATAAAATAAAATAAAATTATTTACTCCATATATTAAATGATGATCGTTTCTTATAACGATACATTTATTCCTAATACGATTCCACAAATCTTCTCGAAATTCAATTGACGAGGAATAAACAAAATCCTTCAATGTTGTCGAAAGAAAATAATCATATTTGTTGAGGTCTGGCGATCGTGCCGGCCAATTTTGATGACAATGATTTTCTCGTCCTACCTATTTATTTGGAAGCTTAAAATTTAAAAAGTCTCAACAGTAGCACTAAAATGAGGCGGAGCCCCATCATGCATAAACCAAAATTGTAATTTAAGGTGCAACGGTAAATCTTCGATTAAATCAGTGTGAGTATTTCGAAGAAATTCCAAATAAATGGTCCAATCAAATCAAGATTAATAGCACCGGCCCAAATATTTATCGTAAACTTGCATCGGAAGGTTTACATCGGAATATTTAAGAAGTTTTGAACATTTGTAATTCCTCTATGAGTGAATAGTTATTTTTTAATATTCTGATGCAAGATAAACTCGTAAAATGTCTCTTGTCGATTCAAATCTTGAGGCAAATTCACTACTATATATAATACTTTCTAATTTTTGGCGCAAATATGGAGGTAAATAAACAGTCTAAAGTAACGTTCAGATAAACGTTAGTGCAATGGCACTGCAGTTGTACTGTTGTATTGTAATTGTATGGTGTTAAATATTGTTTACTCTGTTTACATAAAATTACTGTAGACTTAAGTTGGGGAATTTTTCCGCTGTAAGTTGGCGACATGCAAAAACTCAAGATTCTTGACCTTCAGAGAGGTTATGTTTATGTTTTGTCAAATACGTCCATATCTACGGAAATTGTTGGTTTTTATCATTTGCCAAATAGTAATTAAAAGCTTACCCTAGATAAAGTATAAGCCTACAATCTGCAGGAATAGATGGTCTATTTGAATGTTTGGTTAAATCACAGTATACTAGTTTACTGTGGGTTAAATGAGGCCCCACTAATTTCAGCAGCAAGTCATCAAATACTGCCACTGTCGTTCGGGTGAAATGAAAAAATAATCGGCATTCTCATTTCGCATTTCTTTATATAAATTATAGAAATCACCTTGCATGTGCTATCTGCGGTTAATAGGTCACACCCACCATCTCCGAGTTCTTCTTTTCATTTTTTTTTGCATGAATAGTTGTTATACATATTGACGTCGCTGCGAATAAGAGCAGCAAAAGTAACTGTTTCTAAGCCAAACAGTCCTCTTCATCCATTTTTTTTAGAAACAAATCAATTCTAAACTAAATATCTAAATTAGAATCTAATTTAAAAACTTAACCTGCAAAAATGTGAATCTTCTGTTTACTGTCAAAAAAGCAGTTGTCTGATTAGTCCTTGTATGATTGTTGGAAAAGTATTGGTAAAAGCTAAAATGCTTTTAGCTTCTACCATACAACTGCAGTACAAAGACGTTACTGTTAAGTTTATTTGAACGTTACAAAAGTCACCCGTATTTCTCGCCGTTTTACTACAGTATCTCTCGTACCCTTACTACACTAGAACGTTCTGGGATACAATTGAAAAATTTTCCTGTCTCTGGAGTCCGTCTTTCAACAATAGAAAATGTTTCTCAAAGGGGAATCACTCGATTTGGAATGTATGATATTCTTCCACACTTTTTCATGTAGTAGTAACATGTCAACTTGTTCGCTGAATGTAAATTTGCCAGCCATTTCAACAACAGTAGCACAGAAATAAAATAGTATTGTTATAAACTGTCAAACAAAGCCTACTACTGACTTTTTGGTTTCTTCTTATAAACACTATTAAAATTTTATTTAAATTAATGCATTTTTTTAAATTTTTTAAAATTTAACAAGAGTGAAAAAGTGTTTTAAATAAGTAGAAATAAATTCGATCAATGGAGTAAACAAGTTCGATATAATATAATTTTAGGGGTTTAATCAAAGAAAACCAATTTTTTCAGAGAAAACTGTTAAAGGTTTATACACATCTTCAGATTTTAAAAATAAAAATATTGTTAACATGCTAGAAGAAACAGTCACATGTTTGTAGATTTGGGTATTACTCGAATACATTGTATTCATCAGTAGTACCTATTCAATACAATATTTGTATATTCAGTATTCAAGTAATGAATACTTTTGTCTGACAACTCTGAATGTATGAAGTAGAACAAACAAAAAAACTGTTATTGCTTCTCCTAACATAAACCTCCCTATATAATACACAATGAATCTGACTGATATTTATCAGTGGCCTAATGAAAAATACGTAATCGTCAATCAAATATTTCACCATTTAGACGCCACATATGCCATTAACTACTATATCCTGACTATATCTAAATCACCATATCGATAAAATAGATTACGAATATGACGTATAATCCATTAATTCGCCTAAAAGTAGAATTCAATAAAAGGTTTAACCGGACTTTATTTTTTTTATATTTAAAAATAATTTGTAATATTTCTGGTAAAGCGATTCAAAGTTTTGAAGAAATAGATTAATTAATAAAAGAATGAAATTTGAAAAGTTCAAATATGATTTTCAACAATTTTAAGAGGATTTTTCAATATATGCAGTTGGTCCTAGATTGAATACGTCATAGACTAATTGTAGATTCTATAAATGTTCAACTTGATTTTTCTCGATAGTTCAAAAAGTTTTAGAGACTTTTTTGTTAAATTCGGTATAGGGAGATTTTTTTCTGATGTATATCATATCGTAAGCTCACTTTCAATATATCATATACAGTGCTGTTTACAGACATTTTTGTAGGTAGGTTTGTCTAGGTGTTTTATCCAAAACTAGTTTTAGTTAAATAAGGAATGGAATTTAAAGTACAAACAAATCTGCAACAAATCAGTTCTCTAAAAGTTTCATTACTGTGAATATCATGAAATTATTAACTTATTTTTTTTTAATATCTGTGTATATTACTTATAAGTTCTAGGAAAATGTATATTGCATCTTAAATTGTGAAAACAATGCAAACTACACCTCTGAAATTTCAATAAAAGATTAAACAATGACTCACATATGTTTAAATATGATTTGTAACATTTCTAGGGAATCAGTTCAAACAGTTATAAGTATAAGATTTGAAGAAATTGGTAATGAAATAATAACATTTTTGAAACACCAAATATGATTTTCAACAATTATATTAAAGGTTTTGAATATATGCATATATTTATGGGCGATTAAAAAAGTCGCTGGCGGAAAAATTCCTAATAAACATGGAGTCGCAGATGACTCCTTAATGAGACACAGGGCGTTAAAATTTCATTAAATTTATACATTATCTTCGATAATTCTACTACTCAATATTTTAAGAACAACAGTGGAGTAGAAACGGGGGTAAAGTAAACCTTTTTAAAATGTATTTTTACGCCACTGTTAATTTTGCCAAATGAATACAATTTACATATAGAATGTTCAATTGCCTATCAAATTGATGTCTTGGAAAATTTTGAAAAAATCAACCATTTAAAAAAAACACGTTTAAAATAATTTTGTTCTATTTTAGTTGCCCCCGTCTCTACGCCACTGTTGTTCGGGAAATATTGAACTCCGTCAGCGGTTTCTTGAATCACCCTGATAAACATGAGTCATCAGTAGTTTTTATTCATCGTATTGGATATCATCATGGGCGTATTTAAAAAGGGGCCAAGGGGGAAATTACCTCTTTCCTACCACCTCCTCATCCCTCCAGGGTAGTAAAAATAATACTTTTTCAATGTTGTAAAAGTGAAATACACTTATACCATTTCTTGTCCCACATTTTTTTGTATTGATCTTGTCGCCATGCGATTTTGCGTTACGCCATTGTGCATTACCAAACCCCTCCCCCCCAAGAAAGATTCTAAATAACTGTTGATAGAAATTTTGATGTAGTTTTAAAATGAACATTGTCAGTAGTGAGGTCAATAATATCAGTTAAAACTAGTTTCAGTTAAATTTAAAGAAGATACGAATGTATCTGTAGTTTTATTATCTACATTAAAATGATCCTAAAAATAGTACACTAAAATAATAGTAGCTTTTTCTATACCCCAAATTAAGCCGAAAAGTCTATATAAACTTATAAACATGTATCGTAAAACGAAAAACTGTTGGCAACATGGAATTTCAACAAAAGTGTTTATATAAAAATCTTTATTTCTAATTTTTGCTATGAAATTACTAAAAAAATATACACAAAAAGTTTAAGTATTTTTGAAACACTACTCACCCTATTCTATCCATCCCTGGACAAACTGTGTTTATTTCTTTATTGATTTTCAAAAAGAGCATAAAAAGTTATGGGATTATGTCAAATTTCATTAATTTATCTCTACGCGTTTGAGAAATATTAATTAAAAACTGTCATCAGGAACAAACCTTTCACTTCACACCCTGTATGTCGAAAGCAGAGTATTTTAGGATACATGTTTATATACTTCTTGTCTTATTTTGGGGTCTAGAAAATGCAGTTAAATTTTTGGTACTACTTTTAGAATCACCTTGTATAATATATAATCCTAAATTGCTATTATTTTTTAAAAATATCTATTTATATTATTTGCAAGGAAAAGTTGTATTAATTGCATCTTAAATTGTGAAAACAACGCAACAACATATCTGAAGTTTTAAAAAAAATAAAAAATGACTCACCTGTGCAATTTTGGGTCCATTCTTCTTCATAAAATCGAAGAAAACCTTGCCCACACCGCCTAAGGATTTAGCATCGAACGCGATATCTTCAGTCTTAATAACATTGTTTTCTATGGAAAACATTTTTCTTTCAACGCGCTACCTAGACTACTGGGATTTTTAATTTATATTTAAAAACATCGCTATACCCTGGCCTGACCTTGCGCACTTATATGCCGCTGCACAATTAAAAATCGTAGAATAAATTACAATATTAATTTGTTTTGTTAGACATCACTGATAACCACACCACATGCACATGGCTCATTCATAGACAACCGCGCACTACAATTTTAGAGATAATGCGGAAAATAAATACGGGTTTAACCGTTCAAAGATAATTTATTTACTTGCTTGTTACCATATACCCGGTGGCTTGAAAAACATTTGTCGGTCATTGCATTTTATTTCACAATTAGTGTTGGCATCTGATTTTGCTTTTTCTTGATCTTGTCTTTGGTCTGATAAGAGAAGACAAAACTAAAACAAGACTTAACGATTCGAATTGCAAGCCAAAATTTGAAAAAAGTCTTGCCAGACATGACAAAAAATATTGCTACGGCAGGGTGATTTAGAACTTATCTAAACAGAATTTTTTGAATGTACAGGGAACTCTTACAAATGCAATTTTGTAAAAATGAAATCAAAAAGAGCAATTCAAAAATTATTTAAAAATACACTTCCGCACGGCACTGGAAACTGGTCCAATGTAAATTCTGATAAGGCGACCAGACAAAAATTTAAAGACATTCCCAAGAAAAGAAATAAATTACATTTTACAACACCTATTTTTATACAACAATTTCAACTGCTTTTGACGCTATTGTTACTCTAATAGCAATTTAATGTCCATTTAACGGTACAGACGTCCATGGACCATAAATGTCCTTTGGGACATATTTGGGATATATTTGTCCTTTATGGGACATATTTTGATGGTACATACGTGGGCATCCGATGGATGTCCAGTATTGTTCAGGTTCTGTTATCATTTGAATTTGCCGCTAAAATTCGTGCAGCGCATGTGTAAAAAAAATGGGTCCAGAATCCAGATGTAACGCTAACCTCAAAAGTTTAAACAAACAGTTCTGTTCTCTTATAATAAATTAGGAAACGGAACCAATATAAATCACATTTCGTAAGTAAGTAAATTTGTATTTTCTACTTTTAGTGTATTTATAAATAATTGAATTATTTGTTGGCTAGGCTAAATTCATAACATTTTTATGTAGACAATTATGTCACAGTATAATTATGTACAACCGACGACAGTCGTTTTTCATTTTTAGATAAAGAAGTTTTCATTTTCATTCTAGTTGTTGAGTATTCTCGTCTTTAGCTATTAAGTTAAGTAGAGTAATGTAACTATATGGTTTTGTTCTTGTTAATTACTTTTACGTGTTATATAGTTGTTTTATTTGCATCTCTTAATTATTTATGTATTTGTTATTCATGTAATAATTAGAAAAAACAATAAATATATATTATCAAAAAGTATTTCTATAATTCCAATGCAGACTTCCATTAAATGTCCAAAACAGTACATCCTTGGGTAGCACAAGTTGTGACATTTGTGCGTCCGTGGGACTTCCAATGGACGTCCATTGAACAAAAAATGGACGTCCACTGGATGTCCGGACTTCCGACTTTGGACATCCTTTGGATGTTCATAGGACGGCCTTGTGCTATCAGACTAATTATTAATATAATTAATTTATGGTTTTAATTAATAAAATAGTTTGATGCTATAACAAATGTTTAAGTTATTGGCAGCAGCTATGATTGCGTAAATTATCAATAAAGAGTTTAAGTCGTTTGTCGATCATCATGATACGTAAAACGTAGAACGTGTAATTTTCACGTTTACGTATAGTAAGATTCGTGTTTCAAAAATGAGTTTAAGTAGGGTAAGTTATCACGAAATCATATTATTCAGAAACGATGATTATTACTTAAATCTACGAGTATTACTCCTTCTGTTCGGTTAGTCTTTTATCAATCTGTTCTGTGCATTCGGAAGTTTTCGGCCACCTCTTCGGCACGTATGCGTCGGACACAACTTAAACTCTCTAATAGTAAGTATCCACTTCGGTGCGATGCACTTCATTTTTTAAATAGCCCCACAAAAAGAAATCTAAATTGTCTAAAGTCGGGAGATCGTGGCGTTCATTGTACTGGCCCTTGGTATTAATACTTGGACACATTGTACATGGTACGGATATAATTGAGCCTCGTGTATGATACCCCAGACTGCTGCAATACGCCGTAGATGCCCTGGACCTACATCTCTTCCACGATTCGGTTGCAAATTCCCGTGTCACGTCAGCATTTGCACTACACTTGCACTCACTGCACACCATTGTAAAAGTAGCTGCATTTGGCACATGTTTACCGAGAAATAGTTCTGCTAAAGCATTTTCACTTCACCATAAATTAAAACGATATCCATCAACTGCGAGTTGCTATATTCGTAAGCCATTTCTGATATTTGAACAACTATACCAGACTTCCAAAACTGTAGAGAGTAACCAATGTTATAAACCTGCTCACAATTTATAGCAGTCAACACGAAGAAATATACATGCAGCCCTTATATTTTTCCTATAAAACTGTGTGCCGCATATCTCTGGGAGTATACCCGATTATACAGCTTCTGCTACGCATGCGCTGCAGTTAGTACGCATGCGCTGCAGTTAGTACGCATGCGCTGCTGGCATTTCATTGGCTGCGACGAATTGTCGGATCCAACTGTTTCATTTCCAGCGCTATCATAGGCGGGTATATCGTTCGGGCGGGCAAAATTTCGGGTATATATTTTCGTTAATTTAATTATGAATGTAATTAATTTTATTAGAGATTTGATCGAAATGAGGAATAACGGATGATGACATGTATGAAGAGTTTAGAGCGCGAGGTCAAAATATGAGTGTAATGATGTTGAAATATACAGGGTGTATCACATAAGAGGGCCACTCCCATGTATCTTGCTTAATATGCGAGACACGTCATAAATCTTTAATTATTTTTTGTTGCATTTTTGGAGACCTTTAAGCTCGTAAAAACAAATTTGAGATCCATGGCCAACTTATGCCTATGAGCCTATGAGTAATAACAAAAAAACCTGTAAAGTGCCCAAATTTTAAGGCTGTCTAACTTTTTTATTTTAAGAGACAGAGAAAACTTATTAGTAATAAATTTTTATTGCAAAATTGATACTTTCCACCTGATATAAACAGATTTTTGAAATATTGTAAGTGGTTCGCTGCGCTCTCTAGGTGGATAATTTTTTTTTTTATTGAAGCAGGCTATGGCCACAAAAAATTGCCTGTTTTTTCATCTTTCATGCAATATACTACATGTTGCCCTTGTCTTTTGTATTTATTACATTTTTTTCAATTCTAGTTTTAATAAATGTACCTAAATATTTTCGTGTTGCTCAAAATAATGTAGAACCTGTTTTAAAGACGTCAATTGCAAAAAAATAATCAACAGAATGTACTTTTTTATGCAAAATACAGATTTTCTTTTAATATTATTTTATTACATTGTCTGTGTCAAAATAATTTTAAATACCCAATTGTTTCTAATGTGAAAACCAATAATGGAAGGTATCAATTTTGCAATAAAAATTTATTACCAATAAGTTTTCTCTATCTCTTAAAATAAAAAAGTTAGACAGCCTTAAAGTTTGGGCGCTTTACAGGTTTTTTTGTTATTACTCATAAAGTTGGCCATGGATCTCAAATTTGTTTTTACGAGCATAAAGGCCTTCAAAAATGCAACAAAAAACAATTAAAGATTTTTGACATGTCTCGCATATTAAGCAAGATACATGGGAGTGGCCCTCTTATGTGATACAGCCTGTATATTTCATTAACAAAATTGTACGTGAATAGCATATGTGTGCAAATGAAAAAGTGGTAAAGAAGTACAACTGTGAAACGAAACGTGATGGAAACTCGCGGAAGGAAGATTGTATTTTTAAAATGAGTTTTCCACAAAAAAATTCTATTTGTATATCTTACAAGACGAAACTATACCGTATAAATGAAATCGAAAGGAGTATACTGATAGAAAGGACGAAATAGTGATATGGCAAAGAAACTATTTAAAAAAATATTAAAAATTAAGAATCTGGATCGAAGAATATATTAAATTTTGACGAAACATGGGCGTATGAAGGTCATACGGAAAGCGGTACGATATGATATAATAAGTGTTAATGTGTGACCGTTATAGTGATAGTGCTAGTAACCAATAGTAAATAGTGTATATGTATTCTAAAGCCTTTTGTCCTTTTGAATGCGGAATTCGCAAATATTTGCGGAATTTATTTTACGGTGGAAAAATCTCTATTTGTAACAAATTTTGTCAACTACCTATAACATTTTCTATCATTTTCATCATGAAACTGCCATGGCAGATTATCAGAAGTTCAAAACAAATTTATTAACACCACATAATAATGAAAGGGCCAATAATATTTGTAGTGTTTGACAGTTTCGCAAATTGCAATTGTCAAAAGTTGTAATTTTCCCGCCATAAATAATTAAAACAGAAGTTACATAATTCGTGCAAAAATCCGTGAATTTCGCGTCCATGAGGACAAGGCTTAAGTGTGATATCGGCGGGGTACGCATCAGGTAGGTGTAAGTGGGTGGTAGTGGGCGGTAGTGGGCAATCGTCGTCCACAAGGACAGGGGCACATATAAAGTAAATTGTTAATGTGTTAGGTTCAGCCCACGTCAACTTATTTTTGATAGTTTTGTGTGCTTTAACTCTTGTCAAGTGGCACGCTTAGGTAATCATACCACCCGTACCTTCCGTACTCATCTCTGTGTTGTGAATTAATCTCTCGCTATTATTTTCGGCCTTGGATAATTGATAATACAAGATAAAAATTTGAAATTTTCAAATAATTCTTATTATTTTTTTTATCAAACGCCTCGAAATTGGTAAAAACTGTTATATCACTGTTTCTACTCTAAAAATAATTAATGTTATGTAATGAAATTATTTTTGTCATTTTTGTATATTTTTTATATCTGATCGTGCTCCTCGCACGCTTCGCCTGTCACGCTTGTCTATAAGCTAGCGATTAGTCACTCTCTACAATTTTGGAAGTCTGGTATAATAAATATTGAAATTCACTGGCTAGAGTCTACAGTAGCCCAGCGATGTAAAGGTTGAAACTACTAGAACTTCAGGAACTACATTAATTTTATAAAAAAAACTTTATACAATATTGACTCCATCATTCATGAGGCATCTACTTCCAAATTTTTATAGATGTGTTCTTAATCACCCTATATAAGAAGAAATAATATTTAAGTGAACTTTATCTGAAAAAATAAATATTGCATTCCTGTTGCATACAGGGTGGTCCGTTTTTCATAGCCCACCATTGGCATCTTGGAAACCGTAATCCTTTTTATGTTCATTAAGATGAACCAAACAGATCCAAGATATTATCTACTTCTGTTGCTGAAATATTGTGAAAAAATTTAAAATTGCGAGTTTAGAAAATGCCATCTAGCGTCGTTATTTTTCGACAGAACGGCTTAAGTTAACAGATGTAGAGAAAAATTATATTATCTGGTATAATACATATTGAAATTGACTGGCTAGAGTCAACAGTAGCCCAGCGATGTAAAGGTTGAAACTACTAGAACTTCAATAATTTTTCTCTCAGGAAATACATTAATTTTATAAAAAAAACTTTATACAATATTGACTCCACATTCATGACGCATCTACTTCCAAATTTTTATAGATGTGTTCTTAATCACCCTGTATAAGAAGAGATAATATTTAAGTGAACTTTATCTGAAAAAATAAATATTGCATTCCTGTTGCATACAGGGTGGTCCGTTTTTCATAGCCCACCATTGGCATCTTGGAAACCGTAACCCTTTTTATGTTCATTAAGATGAACCAAACAGATCCAAGATATTATCTACTTCTGTTGCTGAAATATTGTGAAAAAATTTAAAATTGCGAGTTTAGAAAATGCCATCTAGCGTCGTTATTTTTCGACAGAACGGCTTAAATTAACAGATGTAGAGAAAAATTATATTATCTGGTATAATACATATTGAAATTGACTGGCTAGAGTCAACAGTAGCCCAGCGATGTAAAGGTTGAAACTACTAGAACTTCAATAATTTTTCTCTCAGGAAATACATTAATTTTATAAAAAAAACTTTATACAATATTGACTCCATCATTCATGACGCATCTACTTCCAAATTTTTATAGATGTGTTCTTAATCACCCTATATAAGAAGAGATAATATTTAAGTGAACTTTATCTGAAAAAATAAATATTGCATTCCTGTTGCATACAGGGTGGTCCGTTTTTCATAGCCCACCATTGGCATCTTGGAAACCGTAACCCTTTTTATGTTCATTAAGATGAACCAAACAGATCCAAGATATTATCTGCTTGTGTTGCTGAAATATTGTGAAAAAATTTAAAATTGCGAGTTTAGAAAATGCCATCTAGCGTCGTTATTTTTCGACAGAACGGCTTAAATTAACAGATGTAGAGAAAAATTATATTATCTGGTATAATACATATTGAAATTGACTGGCTAGAGTCTACAGTAGCCCAGCGATGTAAAGGTTGAAACTACTAGAACTTCAATAATTTTTCTCTCAGGAACTACATTAATTTTATAAAAAAAAACTTTATACAATATTGACTCCATCATTCATGACGCATCTACTTCCAAATTTTTATAGATGTGTTCTTAATCACCCTGTATAAGAAGAGATAATATTTAAGTGAACTTTATCTGAAAAAATAAATATTGCATTCCTGTTGCATACAGGGTGGTCCGTTTTTTCATAGCCCACCATTGGCATCTGGAAACCGTAATCCTTTTTATGTTCATTAAGATGAACCAAACAGATCCAAGATATTATCTGCTGCTGTTGCTGAAATATTGTGAAAAAATTGAAAATTGCTAGTTTAGAAAATGCCATCTAGCGTCGTTGTTTTTCGACAGAAAGAGCTTAAATTTAACACATGTAGAAAAAAAATTACGTACATGTCAAAATGTAACAATGTTTATTACTTTTTTTGAAGAATAACCCAAGAAATTAAAAAATTCATTAATTTAAATAAAAATCTGGTTGATCCTGACGTAAAATAAAAACCAACAAACATTTTGACAGATTAGACATTTGCTAACTTTGTTTTTATTGTTGGACGTCTTACTTCTCAGAATATCGCAAATTTGATCACTTTACGGTAAAAAATATGTTGACCTAAAGAATGGAATCAGCGTGTTCTCAGAATCATACACGCCCTAATGCAACAAGTGAGGGATATCGGATGACAAAAAAAATGTATGTAGGAATTAAGCTCGAGACCAAGCATGCATGTTAATTACGGTTGTAATTCATTAATGCGAATGTCTGTTAATAGCGTATACAGGGACAGGGTCTGAAAACGCTGAAGGTCTATCTGAGTTTACATGAAAGCGACAAAGTAAAGTATAGAAATCCGTGCGATAGACAGGGATGACTATATTGACGACGTTTTAAAATCTAAATAGTCACCGCCCATTTCGTCATTCAACAAATAAAATCCACTCCCACTTATATCTCAGCGACCAATCGCCATCTTTGCCTTTCGCTTTCGCAAGAGATGTCGCTACTTGTGCAACTCCAACTCCGGTATTCTGATATTTTACCAGCGGTCGAAATTGTGGACAGTGACTAATCGCTAGCTTGTTGACCAGCACGACGGGCGAAGCGTGCGGGGAGCAAGATGTCATAGGCGTACTAAACTTGAATGCGATCAGATATAAGAAATATACAAAAATGACAAAAATAGTTTCATTACATAACATCCATTATTTTTAGAGTAGAAACAGTGATATAACAGTTTTTACCAATTTCGAGGCGTTAAATAATAAAAATTATAAGAATTATTTCAAAATTTAAAGTTTTTATCTTGTCAATTACCCAAGGTCGAAAATAATAGAAAGTGACTAACTCACAACACAGAGATGAGTACGGAAGGGTAAGGGTGGTATGATTACCTAAGCGTGCCATTTGAGAAGAGTTAAAGCACACAAAATTATCAAAAATAAGTTGACGTCGGCTGAACCTAGCACATTAACAATTTACTTTAAGTGTCTCCCTGTTCTTATGGACGACGATTGCCCACTACCACCCACTTACACCTACCTGATGCGCACTCCGCAAATAACAGCCTTGCTCTCATGGACGTGAAATTCACGGATTTTTGCACGAATTTTGCAACTTCTGTTTTAATTATTTATGGCGGGAAAATCTCAACTTTTCACAATTGCAATTTGCGATACTGTCAAACACTACAAATATTAATGCCCCTTTCATTATTATGTGGTGTTAATAAGTTTGTTTTGAACTTCTGATAATATACCATGGCAGTTTCATGATGAAAATGGTAGAAAATGTTATAGAT
This sequence comes from Monochamus alternatus, assembly GCA_037114965.1. Lineage (NCBI taxonomy): Eukaryota > Metazoa > Arthropoda > Insecta > Coleoptera > Cerambycidae > Monochamus > Monochamus alternatus. The sequence goes on along the minus strand of CM073426.1, from coordinate 1,225,125 downwards.
AGTTGACAACATTTGTTACAAATAGAGATTTTTCCACCGTTAAATAAATCGCGCAAATATTTGCGAATTTCGCATTGAAAAGGACAAAAGGCTTTAAAATACATACATACTATTTACTATTGGTTACTAGCACTGTCACTATAACGGTCACAAATTAACACTTATTATATCGTACCGCTTTCCGTATGACCTTCATACGCCCATGTTTCGTCAAAATTTAATATATTCTTCGATCCAGATTCTTATTTTTTAATATTTATTTTAATTAGTTTCTTCGCCATATCACTATTTCGTTCTTTCTATCAGTATACTCTTTTTTCGATTTCATTTATACGGACTAAGTTTCATCTTGTAAGATATAGCAATAGAATTTTTATTTGGAAAACTCATTTTAAAAATACAATCTTCCTTCCGCGAGTTTCCATCACTTTCCGTTTCACAGTTGTACTTCTTTACCAGTTCGAGCATTAAATATCAACTTTGAGGATGTGTGGTTTCAACAAGACGGTTGTCCCGCTCATAATGCACGTCGAGTAACAGCATACTTAGAAACCACATTCTCTCAACATCTTATTAGTACAAGAGGCACTATTCCATGGCCCCCCAGATCGCCAGATTTATCGCCCATCGACTTCTTTCTTTGGGGACATTTAAAACAGGCCATTTACGGACATTCACATGATAGGCCACGTAATTTAGTCAATTTACAGGCCCGAATTGAAGACGTCCTACATAATATATCCCCTGAAATGCTAGAACACGTAAGAATCGAATTCTATGACAGATTAGGGTATTGCGAGGCACAAAGGGGGGTCATTTTTGAACAACTTATTAGTTCAACATCAACATTAATTTTTTTCTTTCGTTTTTACTGCAATAAGTTTTAAGTTTATTTATGTTTTAGAGTGAGCGACTGCTCAAATGTTATTCTAATTTATAAAACGTCGTCAATATAGTCATCCTTGTCTATCGCACGGATTTCTATACTTTACTTTATCGCTCTCGTGTAAACTCAGATAGACCATCAGCGTTTTCCGACCCTGTATAGTGAAATAAAGAATGGCAAAGAAGAATATTGCAACTGCGAAACGGAAAATACTGGAAACTCTCTTAATTAATATGTGAATAAATAATGAAATTTTTCACAAAAAACTAAAATTTCTTAATAGTCGCGTCAAATTAGCATGAAAAATGTGAAAATAGACAACTTTTTGGTTTTGGAGAGGTCCGATTGAGATGCGGTTTTCTGCAAGATGTTCAGGGAATTTTTTATAACAAAAGGTACATCTCTGTACGCTCGCAAATTTTTAATTGTTTATTTAACAAATGGCCCATTTTTGTTGAACATATGGCAAATGTCACACACCATTCAACGAAAATGTCTGAAAAATGTTCTCTCGGGGGTTTTCGAGATCCCTCTTTATCACTTTGGTATTAGTTTTATTATTTATTGCTAAATTGTTGTAACTAGGCTAATTAACAAATTAAAAACTCCACCCCCGAAATCACTAGAGAACCGAAATTTTTTCCAGGATTTCTGGCTTATTAAAGCAAACCATCGGCACAAGATTTTTGTAAATATAATTATTTATTGTTCGATTGTTGCAACCTCGCTAATTAACAAATTAATAACTCTACTTCCGAAATCGTTAGAGAACCAGATTTTTTTGCAATAACTCTGGGATCAATTGAACAATAAACATCTCAATCGGACCTCTCCGCAAAAAGTTACAAGTGAAATGCCAATTTGACTCGACTATAAAGAAAATCGATAATCGTCTCTGAATCCACTCCTTGAATTTATGTAAAATATCCGAACTCGTTTAGTATACCGCCCGCTCTGCCAAGATTTTGAGATTTTAATTATCTAAATACTCTTATAATTAGCTAGGTATATACATACGCCGTACGCAAATATAATAAAAATTAATAGAAGTACTTTAATGTCAGATAACAATAATTTAAAACACGTCTACATACACCATCTTAATTAACGATGATGTAAATGCAAAACGTTTAATATACTCCCGTCATGAATTCAGACGCTTACGTCATACGAACAAATGAATATTTCATTATATTTTCATCAAAATATTTAAGAAATTGCAACTGAGAGTAGTAAAACTAAATACTACACCAAAAGTTTGCATTATTTTGTGATAGTATGAAATAAATATTGAGTAATATAAGAGTAAGATTTAAATTAAAATTAAATTTATTTAAAAATTTATATTTAATTTTTAGAAAAAATAATTTGTGAACTTTACAGACCTTATTAGAAAAGAATGTGTTTCAAAATTAATTTGTTATTTTAAATGTTGGAAATGGGTGAACCATTAATAATATGCCAGAGTAGGAATGGCATCTTTGGAGCAACATATGAAGATATAGCTAAATATGCCTTACTAGTTGCTGTGAAAAAAGACAGAGGTTTACATTATGTTTTCGATCCTTCTTTTTGTAATAACTCGAGGATCACTCAACCGATTGTCATCAAATGTGGAAGGGAAACATATTTTTAAAAAAGTAATCATAATTTATGTAGTAGGTACTAAAACAGATAGACCATTAATAATGCCTGATGATAAAAATTCCTCTCTTATTTTTTGTTAACAAAATTTTATACGGACACATTTCTACGTAAAAAATGTTCATTTGGTAGAATTTGATGATTCCTACCGTCCGAGAAAACTGATCTAAAACAAACAAATGTATTTTTCGACTGAGCATAGCATAGAAATGGGAGGCCATATTGAACATTCACTATAAGTACCTGTAATAATTGGTTTAATTAATTAAAACATGTAGAGGTAGGGAAAGTTTGCTCAAAGGCTAAGTTGTGTTTACTGCTCTGTTCTATTTTTTTTAAATAAAAGTAAATATGTAGGTACAATTTTTTTTCAAATATGAGTTTTTTTTTCAAAATTACTCTGGACATTTATAAAAAAAATAAACGACTCATTGATACTGGTTTTTAGAACAAAATTTCAATAACATCTTTGAAGTAGCGTGTAAGCAGAAACGAAACTGACTTAATACTTAAATTATTATTATTTTTCTTTAAAAACATGTTTCCCTACCAAATTTGGTGACAATCGGTTGAACGATAGTTGCGTTGTTACAGAAAAAAAAACACAAAAAAGTATTTCAACTTTAACACCCTCCATTTTTTTCTGCAGTAATATTTTACAAAGACATATTTAGCTATATCTTCATATTTTCTGCCAAAGATGTTACCCCTTCTCTATGACTCGTTATTAATGGCCCATCCTGTATATTTTTATCGACACGTGTTCTTGTTCATTATGTCTACTAAAACATTTTCTAAATAAAATCATTCTTCATTTGGATTTACCAAAGCTGGATGAATATGATAAATGTGTTATCTGGCGGTTAATATAATTTTAAACAAAATAAATAGTTAATTATTTAGGATCTGATAATTGTTCATGGGACATTAATAAAATTTTACGTGCGTATTTCTGTTTTTTAAGTTTTTTTGCGGGATCTCCAGCATATATGCATTAGAACAATCTTTTAGGTATAACGTCATTGAATTACTATAATTACTTATCAGAATTGAAAATCTATCATTTTAGTCGATTTTCACCTTGTGGAAAAATTTTATTACTGGAATGTTTCATCTAGTTTTATTACATTTAAAAATTAACATTCACTTAATAAGTAATAAATTAAACAGTAATCCTACTGAATGTTATGAATTTAATTATATAAGTGCATACTTGCTTTTGCAATAATATTGGCACTCCCTCAAAACAGTTTTTGAACTTCTTTCTGAGTAGAAATTTCGTTAAATCTATATTGGTAAGTGAGACAAGTAATTAGTAATGTTAAAAGTAAATAATAAATAAAGTAGATTTCATTACAAATACGTCAGCAGTTCAAAATAGCAAAAATTCATTTTAAAGAGTGTCATTATTGCAAACGATTGTACATAACATAATATGTATGAAAAAATCATCTTCGATGGAAGAGCTTTCAAAATTATAAATCTAAATGCATGTCATTTTAGTACCTAATATTGCGCCATCTATTAGCAAATAGTCCAAGTGTAAACGTTCTTGTGCTTGAATTCGTTTCCCATTACGGGAGAGTTGGTTTTCCATTCCGGCCAACAAGCCACAATGTCTCCCATTAGATTGACTCGTCTTGTAGTGTATGTAGTCAAGGGTAGTAGGTACTGGTACTACAGCTTAAATAACAATTTTAAGCTGTGCTGGTACTATCAGTGTTTATATAAGTATAGTTAGTCAACCGGCCTTAGTTGTGGACCATGTCGGCTAGATGGCGGGACTATAATATGTGCAAAATCTCTTAAGAGAGCCCTAGGCAAGTCAGTAAACAGAGTCAGCCTAACTTTGTTTTTAAAATAAAACCAGTCTGACCCTGTTTACCGACTTCTCTAAGGCTCGTTTAAAATATTTTGCACATATCATAGTCCCGCCATCTAGCCGACATGGTCGACAACTAAGACCAGTTGACTAACTATACTTATATAAACACTGGTACTATATAGAACAGGTAAGTTTTTTTTATTGATGCAAGTATCTTTATTCGTCTTATAGAATCCATGCCATATACACACTACGACTAACTTCTATTTCGTAATACACCAGTCTCCATGTTAGTAACATTGATTTTCTTGATTAAAATTCACTTTGACAACAACATCAAAATTTCTTCTTGCACACATCTTGCTGTTCGAATATTCCCGGCAGTCCATTCTCAAAAGATATAACAAAGCGCGTGCGCAGAAGACGTCAGTGATTGCAGATCGTGGTGTCAACAAGACATGAATGACATCAGCTGATTATTTAATTAAAAGAATTAACTTTTCGATCCTCGGCGACCTATTCCAGCATTTTATCGAGGGTACAAATTAGTTTAGCCATGGAAGGAAACAAAGACGAGGCGGCCAGGTGCATAGATCTGGCCGAGAAGTATATCAAAGAAAAAAATCGAGACAAGGCCGAGAAATTTCTCTACAAAGCTGAGAAATTGTATCCTACACAAAAAGCCAAAGGTACAGAGGTTGGTTTTAAACTACAGTGTATTATTTGATCGTTTTCAGATCTGTTGTTGCAAATCAACCTGATGGCGCCTAGCAGTACCGAGACGGAACAGCCTAGGAAACGAAGAGTTGTCCTTACAAAAGTGGAGGAAACCGAGGTGAAAGTAGAGTACACTTCTGACCAGGAAGAGGCTGTAAAAAGGATAAAGAAGTGTAAAGATTATTATGAAATCCTTTCAATAAATAAGGATGCCACCGATTCCGAGATAAAGAAAGCTTATAAAAAACTAGCGTTGTTGCTGCATCCTGACAAGAATAAATGCCCTGGGGCCTCAGAGGCATTCAAAGCTATCGGTGAGTGAACTTTAGTTGTGGAGAAATAAACTTTTCACAACTTATTTAACGTTGTAGGTAACGCAGTGGCAGTTTTGACGGACCCTGAAAAACGTAAGCAATATGATCTTTACGGGTCGGAGGAAGAACGCATCTCCAGCAGAGGTGGCTCTTATCAAACCTACACTAGAGGCTTCGAATCTGATGCTTCCGCTGAGGAGCTTTTCAATATGTTCTTCGGTTCTGGCTTTAGCGGTTCTAACGTGTATGTGAGGAGAGGTGGACGTTGGCAGAGGCAAACTACGGGCAGTCAGCAGGAGCATCACACACATCACAGAGAGGTAAATTTCTAGCGTTAAAATGATGAAAAGTGATTCTGAGTCATATTCATGTTGCATACGGGTCATTTCATTTGAAATTGTCTGAAAATAATAAAAATTGTTGCCGACCTATTTTAGATTTTGGTGTAACTTTGAAAAACTCTACTCTAGGGTCCCAAACAACAAAATTTACACGACTTTGATTTTTACAAGCACTTGTTTCCGCCTATTTAAATAAAGACTCTTAAAAATTGCTATTTTTAAGCTTTATTAATTTTTGCTGTCAAATTTTTCTGTTTGAAGATATTTGAATGATCTAGACGGAATTCAGAGTGGGAAAGATAATAGTTTCAGTGTAAATGAAGATAATTGGCTCGGACGGTCGCTTTGAATAATAGCAGTGTGCTGAAAATGAGTGTTTTTTAGTCATTTTTCGTGAATTTCAATCGACTCAAGCGTCTTAACAGTTGAATGTTAAAAATTCATACTCCGCGGGAATTAAGTATACATATCATAGACAAAATTCAGCCACACATTAACCTGAGTAGCTCACTCTTTATAGAAGAAAACTTTGCTTGAAGTTTTGAAATTTTTAAAAATGCCAATATTCAGGCTATAAAACGAGCGTGTTGACTGCGAGATAAAAATCTGATACTCAGAATCTACTGTTCTTACCTTCAACTTTAAATGACTATATCACTTGTTTTGTTATTTTCATCTTTAGGGCATGTACGAGCCATTTTTTATACAGCAAATATCTGGACGTTTTAACTAATGAATTAAAATTACTTACCATCAAAAATAATTATAAATATGAAAAATATTTCAAGTTTTAATAAAGTTATGGATATTTAGGGTGTAAAATTGTTTCTGGAAGTAATTATCATCGAAAATAGTAACTAAACAATTTTTCAATGAGAAAATTATGTACATGCACTAAACATGAAAATAACAAAACAAGTAGTCATTTAAAGTTGAAGGTAAGAACAGTAGATTCTGTGAGTATCAGATTTTTATCTCGCAGTCAACACGCTCGTTTCATGGCCTGAATATTGGGATTTTTTAAAATTTCAAAACTTCAAGCAAAGTTTTCTTCTACAAAGAGTGGGCTACTCAGGTCAACTTGTGGCTGAATTTTGTCTATGATATGTATACTTAATTCCCGCGGAGCATTTTTAACTGTCAACAGTTAAGACGCTAGAGTCGATTGAAATTCACGAAAAATGACTAAAAAAACACTCATTTTCAGTACACTGCTATTATTCAAAGCGATCTTCCGAGCCAATTATCTTTATTTACACTGAAACTACTATCTTTCCCACTCTGAATTCCGTCTTGATCATTCAAATATCTTCAAACAGAAAAATTTTACAGCAAAAATTAATAAAGCTTAAAAATAGCAGTTTTTAAGAGTCTTTATTTAAATAGGCGGAAACAAGTGCTTGTAAAAATCAAACTCGTGTAAATTTTGTTGTTCGGGACCCTAGAGAAGATATTTTCAAAGTTACACGAAAATCTAAAATGGGTCGGCTTTGCCAATTAGACAATTTCAAATGGAATGACCCATACTGTATTAGAAGAAGTGGTAGTAGTGAATAAGCGGTTGTCGGATAGTTAAGCAATTTTTTGCAAAGAATGTTCATAATTCTGTCAATTTCTATTAATTATTAAGCATTTAATTTTAATTGTACCATTTTAAGTTTAAAAAACATTTTTAATCAAGCAAGTTTCGAAATTGTGCGGTTTTTCTATTTAATTAAGGATTACCTTAAAATCTGCTTTTTACTAGTTTATCAATATCCAATAAATTGTTGGGCAGTATTCAACCATTTTTTGGACAGGGTGCCAAAAAGCGGTCTTTTTCAGAAATACTTATAATCTTCATAAACATTTAAAGGCAACTAGAAAAACAGAAAAAGTACTTTATTAAAAAATTAAAAAATACAGGTAATCTGAAACAAAAATATTGCGGAGTAGGAATATAATAACAAAAACAAACAAAACTTAAATTCTAACGGCATATCTTCTTTATACTCGTGACAAGAATTCAGACGACTTACGTCATAGGAACAAATGAATAATTCATTACATTTTCATCAAAATATTTAAGAAACTGCAACTGATATTAATAAAACTATATACTACACTAAAAGTTGACATTATATATTGCCCTAAATTGCAAAAAATTATTGTTTTTAAAGCCACCAATTATCGAAAATTACGTTGACAATAAAAACAAATGTGTAACATCAGCTGTGACGTAAGACGTCTGAATTCTTGACTCGAGTATATCTTCTTCAATGTTACTAATAATCACACAGTATACCTTGCACTTTTTTCTTCATTATTATCTTTATATTCTGTTTTAGCACCATTATTTTTCTTATTCGCTTCTTTAGTAATAGATTTTTTCTTTTTTCTCGATTTTTCTTGCTTCTGGATCTTTACCTGTTCTCTTATCTTTCTTTTACTTTTAGCTAATTCTATTTTGTTCCACTTTTCTTCATCTTACCGGTTTGTCATGCTTCCGATGAATTTGCTTTTGGTAACTTTAGTTTTGTATGACTATGAGTCTGATTTTTCAGAAAGTCTTCTAGGAAAGTGAGATGTTTTTGTAATATATCTAATTTGCCAATGGGTGTAATTTTGTTTTTTAACTCAAATCATATAATTATTTATTTCTCAATTAGTATACTCATAGTATTAACTTTTGTTGTCGCTTCTTTGATAATAGATTTTTTTTTTATTTTTGTTCCTTCTGGATCTTTATCTGTTCTCTTATTTTGCTTTCACTTTTAGCCATTTCCATTTTCTTCCTCTTTTCTTCATCTTACCGGTTCGTCATGCTTCTGATGAAGTTGCACTTGGTAACTGTAGTTTTATATGACCATCAGTCTCATTTTTCAAATACGAATTGTCATTATCATTTTCTTGTATTGCACTTGGTATATCTTTTTCCAGGACTGCACTATTAATATTCTCATTCACTATATATCATCCGCCGGTCTATTAACTAATATCATATTTTGTCTTGTGTTTGTTTTTTAAATTCGAATTCTCATTATCATTTTTTTGTATTGTACTTGACGTTTTTGACGTTAATTATTCTTCGTGTGTTTTATCTTTGCATTCCTTTTCATTATACACTAGTTTTTATTATCCAGTTTACTTACTTTTGTACTTTCTGGAAGAGCATCGTTTTTGGTATCATCGTAGTTTGGAGTGTTAAGGATTGATTTTTATTTTGTTTTGCTTTGCTTAGTTCGTCGTATGTATCTATTTCCATATTTTAAAGCCAGTGTTAGGAGATTCTATTTCCTGTCCTCATGGTTGACTATCATTTTTTTTACAAAGTTTTCTCCTATCTCAATTATATGAATTGGTAACAATGTTATTGCATCCATTGGTACAACAGTATTTTCGATAAATTTAATGCACTTTCTCTGTCGAACGAATATGATTTATTTATTATGCGTGTACGGATTTTACCATCCTTTAAGGCCGATCACTTTTCCGGTTATTTTGTTATTTTCTTATACATAAGATTCTAAGTTCTTAAACCACATTAAGTATTAATTTTTCAGTAATCGATGCTCAGGCTTTATTAATACTTTCCTTCCGCCTCTCTACAAAATTTGTTGGTGCCATTTTTTTTTGGTCATAATAAGTGTTTCATCTCTGAACTTGGCTCTGTTTAATGGTTGATTAATAATAATGGAAAAAAAAATTACAAAATGTGAAGTGTAAAATTTTACAATATATGTGAAATGTTACATTGGAAGTGTGAAATGTATATTTCCAATTAATTTTTAGCAACAAAATGGATTCACTGCTTTCATCCAGATTCTGCCTATATTGTTGGCCATACTGTTATCGATGGCTTCCAGTTTCTTCATCTCCGACCCTGCTTATAGTCTGCAAGCTAGTTCGTAAGTATTTTTTTATAACAAAAAATAAGAACCATGTCTCAGCGATCAACTGTTTTCCAGGAAGTATCCAGTTATGCGAAAGACCCAAAACCTTCAAGTGCCGTACTTTGTGAAGGAGAACTTCCACTCCGAATACCAGGGATCCGTACGGAGACTGGAGTTGTCCGTGGAGGAAGAATACGTGTCGAACCTGCGCCACGCCTGTTACAGAGAGAAAAATTACAGTAAATGTCTTTCTTACTTTTTTATTCGGGTTTATATCCTTTTGGTTCATTTCGCTCAAACTGTATTCAAAATTTTTGCTGGTAGTTCTCTTTACGAGGAATCTGATTCGGAAATTAGATTTATTTAGATGCGAGTACCCAAAAATTGTACCGGACAGCTTGTGATATTTTTTTTTTTGGCGGTCTGCAAATTTTTATGTAGGTGGAAGCGTTAATACAGTATTTAAAGCGTCAGTTTGTTTTATTGAATTTAAATCTAAGTAATTAATTACAAGTATTTTATTCTAATGGGGAGGAATAAAAAAAATGTTAAATTTTACAATTACAGTCGTAAAATGTGAAATATTACATTTCATTTGTCTCATAATATGTGCTCAGTTAATTTATTTTATAGTATACAGATCAAACGTAAAATTTTACATAAAATGTATTTCAAGTGTAAAATTACAAATTAACCTGTCCTGTTGATTCTAGTGTGTAAAATGTGAAATGTATTTCGACTATGACAAATTTAACAATTTATTGGGATATGGAAAGTTGATGTAAATTTTACATGGGTCTTGAGAGTTGTAAAATGTAATATTTCTAATGTAAAATTACAAATTTTTAAAGGTACAAATTTGGTTAGACTTTGATAGTTAATTTTGTAGCTGGTCCTGTTGTTTTTTGGTGTATAAAATTTTACAAAAACTGTTACTGAAAGAGTTGTAAAATGTGAAATTCATTACAACTATAAAGTTACAAATTTATTGTGATATTGAAATCTGATATAAAATTTTACATGAGGATTGAGAGAGTTGTAAAATATTACAATTCTACTGTGAAATTACAAATTTTTAAAGCTAGAAATTTAGTTAGACCTTGATAGTTAATTTGGGAGCTGGCGCTGTTGTTTTTTGGTGTATAAGGTTTTACAAAGGCTGTACCTGAAAGAGTTGTAAAATGTGAAATTTATTACAACTATAAAGTTACAAATTTAACAATTTCTTTATTGTGATATGGAAATCTGATGTAAGATTACAAATTTTTTAGAGGTAAAAATTTGGTTAGACCTTGATAATTAATTTTGTAGCTGATTCTGTTGTTTTTTTGGGTATAAAATTTTACAAAAATTGTTACTGAAAGAGTTGTAAAATGTGAAATGCATTGCAACTATAAAGTTACTAATTTAACATGTAATGTGGAAATCTGATGTAAAATTTTACATGGGGCTTGAGAGATTTTTAAAATGTTATATTTCTAGTGTGAAATTACACAATTTTAAAGGTACAAATTTGGTTAGGCCTTGATGGTCAATTCGGGAGCTGGTTTTATTCTTTTGGTATGTAAAATTTGACAAGTACTGTTTTCAAATTGTAAAATGCATTTCAACTAAAAGTTAAAACAATTTCACAGTTTTTATTCTAATGTGTAAATCTGATATAAAATTTTACATAGAGCTTAAGGGAGTTGTAAAATGTGAAAATGCAAAATTTTAAAAGTACAATTTTGGTTAAATATTGATTTTGGTAACTAGTTTTATCGATTTTAGTGTGTACAATTTTACAAGACCAGCTCCTAAAAACAATTGTAAAATGTGAAATGTATTTCAACTATAAAGTACAAAATTTACATTTTTTATTCAAACGTGGAAATCTGATCTAAAATTTTTAAATGGGTCTTGAAAGAGTTGTAAAATATTAATTTCTAGTGTAATATTACAATTTTGGATAAATCTTGATATTTAATTCAGCTGTAAAATTTCAAACTCGACAATTTATTGTTGATTCCAATGGATGAAAGGAAATGTCAAATTTTATGTGGGGTTTGAGAGAAACTTTTAAAATATTACATTTCAAATGTAAAATTATACATTTTAAATGTATGTACAGCTTTAGTTAGAACTTGATATTGAATTCAGAACGGGTCCTGCAATTATAAGTGCAGTTCTTCAGAGTCATAAAATGTGGGATATAATTCAGCTGTAAAATGTTATTATTTGTTATTATTTTAGATGTAAAATTTTACACGGAGTTTGAGATACTTTGAAAATGTGTAATTTGATAACTGTTTATGTTGATTTTAATGTGTAATATTTTACACACAGTTTTGAAAGAGTTATAAAACGTGAAATAGTTTAAGTGAAAACTAACAAACATAACAGTTTTTTTACTGTAAAATGGAATAAAAATTTTACAGACATCAAAAATCGTAAATTTTATCTTGATTCTAGTGTGTAAACCAAATGTAAAATTTTACATGGGCATTGCAAAATTATGAAATATTACATTTTATATATAAAATTTCAAATTTTTAAGGTACAGTTTTTGTTGTTTGTAAATATTTACTTCGGTAACCTGTTTTGTTGATTCTAGTGTGTAAAATTTTACTTGCACCCGGTTTCTGAAAAAGTTGAAAATTGAAAAATTATATTTAACGGCTTATTGTGTAAAATGATGTGTAAGATTTTACAAAGATGGATTTTAATGTTCAACTGTACTATTGATACTGTTATGCCAGTTTTACAAACAAAATTTAATATTTTAAACTATGAAAATATAATATGATCCTCTAGGCTGTCGATTCAAATATGCTTTGAGTACAAATGAACTCCGTTACTTTCAGGAGACTCCATGATGTGGAAGGCACGCAACTTTGGAGACCAGGAACTGTGGCAGACGGCCCAGAACATAAAAACACCTTCATGTGACGCTCTGCACAACCTCAGGAATCGTGGATAATGTTGTCAAGGGTATTTATTAGTTAGTTCCAAGTTTTACTGTTTACAGCAAGATGTTATTTATCATTTATTATTGTACTGAAGAAACATAAAATTATTAGAAAGTGACGTCTCGTAGCATTAAATCGAGTATACACAAAAATATTCTTAGAATATTGCCACGTTTTAAATGTTGCAAAATTTCAGTTTTATGGAGAGAAACTTTTTTTGTATAAATAAAAAGACGGATATATACTATCCTTATTTACCATTTCTTCATTGATTTTTGATATTAAAAAATTTATTAATTTGTTCATTCCAGTTTTGCCTATAAATTTATTTGAGAACAAAAATTTAGTTGCTATGTGTAATATGAAATAATTTCATGGTGCATTATTTGTGAAATAAGTTGCGAGAAATGTGAAATACACAGTTGTAAAATGTTCACAATAAAATTTTTGTAAATTGTAAAATTACAAGAGGAAAATGTGAAGCTTTCAATATAAATTTTTGTAAATTGTGAATAATTTGCAAAGTAATGTGAAATATTTCAGTTGTGGAATTTTTTCTCAAAATTTAGTATAGTAATTACCAAATCAAAATCAAAAATTAAATTTTCTCAGTCAAATCTGTGAATTGTGAAATCACAAGCACAAAATGTGAAATATTCAGTTGTGATGCTTTTATGAATATGTTTAAGAAATAACGTCCAAGAAAATGTGAAATTTTTACTGTAAATGTTTGCAAACTGAAAATAACCTAGAAATGAAATGTGCACTTGTGAAATTTTTACAGTAAAATTTTTGTATATTGTGAAACGTTTAATTTCGTGGTTTCACTAAATTTTTAGTAAATTGTGAAATTACAAAATGTGAAATATTTCTATTGTGAAATTTCACTAAAACTTTTGTAAATTGTGAAATTACCAGAGGAAAATGTGAAAAATTGAGAAACTCACTATAAATATTTGTAATCTGAATAATTTGCAAGCTAGTCTGAAATATTTCAGTTGTGAAATTTTCTCTAAAAATTTAGTAACTGCTAATTCAAAAAGAATATCAGTTGTGAACTCTTCACAAATACATTTAAGAAATAATTAGCAAGAAATAATGAAATTTTTACTGTACTTATTTGCAAATTGTGAAATAACCAAGAAGTGAAATGTGCAGTTGTGAAATTTTGACAGTAAAATTTTTCTATATTGTGAAACTGCTGGAAGCGTTTAATTTCGTGGCTTCACTAAATTTTTTGTAATTTGTGAAATTGCAAAATGTGAAATATTTCTATTGTGAAATTTTACTAAAACTTTTGTAAATTGTGAAATTACAAGAGGAAAATGTGAAAAATTGAGAAACTCACTATAAATATTTGTAATCTAAATAATTTGCAAGCTTGTGTGAAATATTTCAGTTGTGAAATTTTCTCTAAAAATTTAGTAACTGCTAATTCAAAAAGAATATCAGTTGTGAACTCTTCACAAATACATTTAAGAAATAATTAGCAAGAAATAATGAAATTTTTACTGTACTTATTTGCAAATTGTGAAATAACCAAGAAGTGAAATGTGCAGTTGTGAAATTTTGACAGTAAAATTTTTGTATATTGTGAAACTGCTGGAAGCGTTTAATTTCGTGGCTTCACTAAATTTTTTTTGTAATTTGTGAAATTGCAAAATGTGAAATATTTCTATTACGAAATTCCACTAAAATGTTTGTAAATTATGCAATCGTTTGCAAGATGAGAATGTTAAATGTTTTGAATTTGTTCATGTTGGATTTTTTAAATTAACTCAAATTCACAGTTTTGGTGTAAAGTTACAAGTTTTTTTAACAGGAATGCTCGAGGTTTTCGATCGGAGCAAAAGATTTTGAATAATAATTTGCCCAATGTCAAATATTACTGGTTTATAAATGTAATATGTAGAATTTGCTCATTTATCATCATACTGAGTGCGAAAATCAACAGAAATCATTATCTTTAGTGTTTTACGTAAATTGTGAAATGCCACTAATGTCCTTTATGTATATATTTTTTGAAACATAGTAAATTCTAGTCTTCGGTTCCAAATTAGTGAAAATGCAAAATATTAACTGAAAAAAGTGCACATCACAACCTTTAAAAATAGGAAAAACAAATTTTGCAGTATAAAATTTTATTGTGCTGTAACCTTCACCTATTTTAGCAACAGTAATGTATTTATTGGAAATGTAAAGTTGTTAAATTTTTATTTGAATTTAAGTTGGATTCATAAGATATTTGTTGGTAGTTTTTGTAAGTATGGAAAAATTGAGGTTAGCGTTTTGACTGTTTTATTTATAAATAAGTAAGAGTAAAATAAAATATTATAAATCTGTTTTGTGGTTTTTTAAATGGTAGTGTTAAAAAATTTAGTGGGTATAGTCTCATTTCATATTTTCAGAAGTTTACTGAATGGCTACTCTATACGGGTCGGAAAACGCTGATGGTCTATGTGAGTTTACATGAGAGCGACAAAGTAAAGTATAGAAATCCGTGCGATAGACAAGGATGACTATATTGACGACGTTTTAAAATCTAAATAGTCACCGTCCATTTCGTCATTCAACAAATAAAATCCACTCCCACTTATACTCCGCGACCAATCGCCATCTTTGCCTTTCGCAAGAGATGTCGCTACTTGTGCAACTCCAACTTCGGTATTCTGATATTTTACCAGCGGTCGAAATTGTGGACAGTGACTAATCGCTAGCTTGTTGACCAGTGCGACGGGCGAAGCGTGCGGGGAGCAAGATTTCATAGGCGTACTAAACTTGAATGCGATCAGATATAAGAAATATACAAAAATGACAAAAATAGTTCCATTACATAACATCCATTATTTTTAGAGTAGAAACAGTGATATAACAGTTTTTTACCAATTTCGAGGTGTTAGATAAGAAAAATTATAAGAATTATTTCAAAATTTAAAGTTTTTATCTTGTCAATTACCCAAGGTCGAAAATAATAGATAGTGACTAATTCACAACACAGATGAGTACGGAAGGTACGGGTGGTATGATTACCTAAGCGTGCCACTTGAGAAGAGTTAAAGCACACAAAATTATCAAAAATAAGTTGACGTCGGCTGAACCTAGCACATTAACAATTTACTTTAAATGTGTCCCTGTTCTTATGGACGGCGATTGCCTACTACCACCCACTTACACCTACCTGATGCGCACTCCGCAGATAACACACTTAAGTCTTGTCCTCATGCACGCGAAATTCACGGATTTTTGCACGAATTTTGCAACTTCTGTTTTAATTATTTATGGCGGGAAAATCTCAACTTTCTCAACTCGCCCGTCGCGCTGGTCAACAAGCTAGCGATTAGTCACAATTTCGACCCCTGGTAAAATATCAGAATACCGGAGTTGGAATTGCACAAGTAGCGACATCTCTTGCGAAAGCGAAAGGCAAAGATGGCGATTGGTCGCTGAGATATAAGTGGGAGTGGATTTTATTTGTTGAATGACGAAATGGACGGTGACTATTTAGATTTTAAAACGTCGTCAATATAGTCATCCTTGTCTATCGCACGGATTTCTATACTTTACTTTGTCGCTCTCATGTAAACTCAGATAGACCATCAGCGTTTTCCGACCCTGTATAACCGCTTTAATTTTTTTGTGGCCTATGAACAGGAACCAAAATGGCGGAGGCTACTCATCTGTATAAAGCTTGGCTCTAACATGTGCAGGATAATTTTTTATTGACTGGATTGTAGATAAGGAGGCATAGTAAGGTTAAAATTATGATGATTTAAAATAACTGTTCTGTTCGCGAATGCAGCTAAGCACTCGCCCTCTGGCGGTGACAAGTGATACTAACGAAACAAGGTAAATATTTTTCTTACGTGTGCCGTTTGTTGTAGTTGATAGTGCGAGATTTTATTTTATTTAAAACTGAGTGTTTAATGTTTGTTTTTTGAACACTAGTTATTTTAAGAATATAGCGTAAGAAAGCAGGTATGGAAAAAAATAAGAAACTGTTGAACTGTATTCTTGGTAACATATTTTTTGAAATATATTGTAGTCAATGCTACAGCATGGTGGTAGTACCTCTTGGCGTGGTAAATATCAAGAAATTTCAAATTTACAAAAAATTACAAATTTTTTGGAAACACTTCATAGGAAAAAATTATTTATTTTTGTACCAGACAGGGTGGAAAGCTGGTCATTTTGATCTGGGAAAAAAAACATGTAATTGTTTTACATAAAAGTGGCTAACTTTCCACTGTGTGTACTTTAATTTTAAAGCTACTTGCAAAAAATAGGCTTATTATGACAAGTGTGGAGCTCGATATTAGTAATTTACTAATTTCAATATAGCAGCCTAACTATACAACACTTTTAAAATAAAGCGATCAAGCAGTCAATAAATAATTATCTTGTATATCAAGAAAAATTAAGTGTGCATTAAAAAGTGGACAAGTTGTTCGTTCAATATAGACTAACTAAAGTGTCCATATTGGTAGCCATTTTGGTTCTTTATACTTACCGCAGAATTTAATTTTTTTACATAAAATTATATATGCAGAAAATCAGTATGGTGAGTACAAATAATTGGTCTTTCTAAAGCTCTGGCATAAAACACATTTGCTGGCCCTGCTAAACATTATTTTACGAATTTAATTTAAAAAATGTTATTAATTATTCATTTGTCAAATTTTATAATGTA
This sequence comes from Monochamus alternatus, assembly GCA_037114965.1. NCBI lineage: Eukaryota > Metazoa > Arthropoda > Insecta > Coleoptera > Cerambycidae > Monochamus > Monochamus alternatus. The sequence goes on along the minus strand of CM073426.1, from coordinate 1,207,891 downwards.
TTATTTTCTAGCGAAGGTAGTAAGGTAAGACGGTTATACATATGCATATAATAAAATTAAGAAATTTAATCTTTTTATGATATTGACGAGGTCTTCAGCCACATTTAGTTTATAATTATTGTGTTTTGGCCTGTTTCCCAAGGAGACAAATATAACGACCGTTTTAATTACGTATCACATTTATTTATTGGAGATTGGCATTGTCATACAAAAACCTATAAAAGACAATCTTCGCGTAAACAATTCGTTGTAAACGAAAATAAACTAACTAAGTAACCTATTAAACAACAATTTACGAGACAACGAATTTACAAAAATAATACATTTATAAATATATAATAAATATACGGACAAAAAGAGGTAAAACCGACTAGACATAAAAATTCACAGTATAAGTTGTATCTATAAATTATTTCGGAGCAGTCGTGATATGTCACATTATTCTTGATTGTCCTCGTTAGGCCTTACATCTACATCTACGTTTGTAGAAGGAACTTCATCATTATTACCTACTACATTCTCAGTCGGCATTACTTCACTAGAACTCTGTCCATATGTTTCATGTAAATCATCAAGTCTGTTGGAAATCACTACACTTCTGTTAGCAGTGTTCGCTGCCTTGGTCACTAGTTGCTCAGCTTGTCCTTCCAGTCTTCTCAGCCTTGCTTCCCTCTGCGCTAAAACTTCTTCGAGTGACTGCCGTGGCCTATCGTCTTCGACGGAAGTTTTTACTACCTCTGCTGTTCCTTCCGACAACCCCTCAACTTTATCTACAGTGTCTACACTTTCTTTAAGCGACTGACTATCTGTCTCACCTCCTCGCGATGTCCCTACACCTAATTCATGTCCAAACATAGCACTTGGTTCAGTTACAGGTATACACTCCTCTACATATCCAACCCTTTCTTCTACTGCTGAGGTTCCTGCTGCTTCTATATTCGTATCAGGTACAATCCCACACTCTTCTGTCTTTTGAAAGCTGTCTTGATTTTGTACTGAGTCAGTCTTTGGTTCGGAATGGACATCACTCGAATCTTCACAAATAATTTCCACTATTTCACCCTCTATCAAGTCCAAGATGGTGGCACCACCTGCATTTTCTTTAATTTCCGACAGATCTTCCACGTCGTCACTGGTGGAAGCTTTCTGCGCGCATTCAGACAAGTCCGTTTCATAACCTGGTTCCTCGTCGCTGCTGGAAGACTCTCTATCGTCGCTGTAGCCGCTTTCCACGCTGTTGTCGTTAGCGATGGTGTTCCGCCGGGATGCAAACTCCGTCCTTAACAGCTTCCACTGCTGTTCCGTGTTGGAGTTTTTTTCCCTAGCCTGAGTCCATTTCTCCCTGCTGTACTCCAACTCTTCCTTTAGCTCGGTGAGAAGTTTTCTCTTCTGGGCGAGTTCGTAGCGCAGAATCTTCTCCTGGGTGTGCAGCATTTGGTGCTGCTTCTGCATCTTACCAACCTAAAACAAGGTATTACTTTGTACATTGCATTTCCACTTGCATATCCAATTAGAAATCAAAATACTACTAAAAAATCATTAATGTACGTGAAAAGAAAGAAAGGCCCCAGAATTGATCCTTGAAGTGCAAAATTTTAAAATTACAACTACTTGTAGTTGTAATCTGGTTTTAAAACTGGTAAAGGTATTTTTGTATTGGTTTTACTTACCACCAGCCACGTTTTCGATAACTCTGACTGAACCAACTCCAGTCGCTTCTCTTGGTCTTGTAGACGGTTCTCCAGATGCCCGTTCAGTTGCTTCAAGTGATTTGTTTCTTTCTCTAAAGATTTTTTCTCCAAGATAAGATTTTTCAGTCGGATAAATGTCTGGCTAACGCTGAGGACTAAACTTGGCCCTTTGGGAGTTTGTACCGTTTTGTAGCAAGGATTGTCATCTTCTTCGTCATCGGTTAAGCTGTTGGTAGGCGCTTTCTGGTGGCTGAGTAGTTCTATAAGGACTCTCCAGACTTTGGGTAGATTTTCTACGATTTCTTCTGCGCTGTTCATCTGGTGGATGGAGGAAGTTTGAGATTCTATATAAAATAAATGTCAGTCAAAATAATATTAACAGGGAATATTGCTTACCTGATTCTTCCTTAATGGTTTCGAGTTTGCCGTCATCTGTTTCCTCGATGTCACGTTTCAACACCTGGCCTTCATCCACCTGACTGAGCAACTCCAGCAAGACTTTGGGCAAGGCGTACGACACCTCTGACGAAATCTCGTTGACGACAATGTTCTGTAGTAGGTCGCGATGATCTTCGAGTTGTTTCTGCAGTTTGTCCAGGTCTATATCCTGAGAACTGTTGAAACCAAGCAGTATTTCCGAAAAGAGTTGATTAATCACTGTAAGCTCTGCTTGGTACTGACGACTCTCAGCTTTGGACAAACCTAGATTAGATTCCAAGGTCTTTATTTCATCGTACTTCTTGGAGTTGTCGTCTTCAAGTGTTCTAATTCTTTCTTCAAGTTCACTAGAATTAAAACGTCGTTTTTAAATCTATAATATTATTGAACAATAGCTTATAAATAGCTTTTTATAACTGACTTTACCTGACTCTGGTTTGTTCTGTAGCCAATTCCTTCTTGGCATCATCCAATTGAGATAGTAGCTCATCCTTCTCCCTCTTGTGTACTCTTTGGCGTTCTTCGTACAACGTTCTGAGGCTCCTTATGTTTTGAAGTTGACGCTCGTATTCGTTTCTCAAGTCTTGAGAGAGGATGTTCATCTCCCTTCCTGCTAGAGACTGTTCTATGCTCTCTACTTTTTCTTTCAGCTAAAAGAAAACGTATGTCAGCTTCAGTTATAGACAATATTACGTATTTAAAGAATATTTATTATAATTATTACAATGGAAAGTAATTATTTTCGAACGTATTCTGTTCTATATGAAGAAAACAGATTTATATTTCAATATTTAGCACAAATTATAAGCAAGAAATGTCTGTTGCAGCCTATCAGCCTTATTTACGTCGGTTGCTATAATAACGGGGACGCGTATAGATGACCAGAATTAGCGAATGTCGCGGAGGGTGGCTTAAATTAGAAAAAAGTTGTGCCTTTTGATGGCCATCACGGTAAATCAAACAGATTCAAGATATCTAGTGAAGAGATGAAATTTGGTGCAGGGGTATACGAGAATTTAAATAAAAAATTTACAAAACTACCGACAAAAAAACGGAAATGAAAAAACATTAAACATCAAAAATGAATGTTGTTCATTATGTTGTACGTAATTACTTGTAGTTTTTTCTTTTGCTTGTTTAATTTTCTTGTAACTCAAGTACGAATCTAAGATGTTACCTCGTAAAATCTCAAAAGAATTATTGAAATTGTTCGTGAAAAACTTTTGCAAACATTCGAAAAATATGTAGGCAAACTCTCACAGGTGATTATGTGGTTTAAAATAACGACAGGAGTTCCTCAAATAGAAAATAAATGCATAATTAACTCTACAACTATAAATTTCTTTTGCCATAATCGATTTCTGTACTAGATGTTACAAAATTTGAAACATTCTTGGACTAAAAATTAGAAAAATTGTATTTTTACAAATAATTTATATGATTTTTTGTTGTAAAAAATTACCTGCATTCACTTGAATATATTGTTTAAATTGATGCAAATAAATCATTTGGTTAATTAACATAGGAATCTCTTATTTCAGTTTGGCGCCATATTTCAGGCATGAGACATTGTACATACATCTATAGTATTGTTTCTAGTTACAACATGAAATCTATTGTGCTTGAATGAGTTTTGGATGATTTTAGTACTCAAATTTTTACTAAATTGCCAAATGGAATCAAGTGTTTGCTAGATAGCATGCACATAAAACTTTTACTTACTTCTTTCAGCTGGGATTCCCTGATCTGCAACATGTTTTTGGACACGGCTATGACATCCTTCAGTGCTACCACGTGCGCCTTGTAATCATGCCTTTCCTTTTCGAAGTCCACTACCTGCTTGTTCAAATTCTGTAGCTCCTTCTGCATCTCAGCTATGCTCACCCTCAATTCACGGTTCTTCCCTATAATATCATCGCTGGCTTCCAACAGTTTAGACTTTTCCTCATTAAGGTCCCTCAAACTTTCGTTTTCCTTGCGAAGACGTTCTATTTCGCTGACACTGTTGGGAACACTATCACAATTCACTACCGACGCTTGCTTCAGTTCTTCGTTCTCCTTTTTGAGTCTGACCACTTCCTCCCTTAACTCCTCCATCTCCTTGCGCTTCTCCTGCAGGATCTGCCTTCGTTTCTCGTGTTTTCGGGCAAGTTCCAACTTGAACTCGTTGAGTCGCTCTCTGTGTGGCTCGGAAAGTTCGCGCGATGCTCTTTTGTCGTCGTCTGGACCTGGACTGCCGCGATCCTGGATCGCGGAAGTGCCTTGGGCCGTCGAGTCGCAATTGTTTTGGGCGCTGGTCCACCAATTGTCTCCGAGCAAGATGCTGGGTGCGTTTCCCATTTTTTTCGGCTTTAGTGCACGCTCTGCAACAGATAGTCACTGATTGTGAGGAAAAAATCTCGTGGGACGCCCAGACGGCAAGCAAACGATAAAAATACACCGGCGAACGCCAGTGGCGTGCCCCAAGGAGGGAATTAACAACACAGGTCCGTAAAATGAAATCGAAAAGTAGGTACTCCCGACTAGATCGGATACAAGTTTTTGGAATCCGAATGGTGGATTCGTATCATGGGTCAGGATCAATCAAGGTCATTTCAAGACCAATTTTAGTATTGCAAATGATATCCCATTGGATTATCTACAGTAATAGCGAGAAATTTTACATTTGGATGCGGTTGACGGTGAATAGGTCAAAGGCCAAAGACATACGAGGCTCGTTTCAATTGAATCTAGTGTGTTTTGTCCACAGATAAAAGAACTAGCCTAGCGACAGTCAATGATGGCTCATGGTTCTGATAATATGCCGTGTCTTTATTCAAAGTGATTTATAGTGGTCTTCTGAAGGTCAAATTTTTTCTCTTTTTCTCCTCTTCCTCTGCAAAAGTTGTTAGGGACCAATTGGTGACGTGACCTTGGATTTGATCTTGAACGCCATTTTCAAGGTTATTCCAAAATCAACTGATTTTAATATACTCAAGTTCTTAATTCTGAAAGATAACAGAAGCTCGGGAGAAAGATTTGACCTGATGCATTACCTTTTCTTTAACTTATGGATTAACTGCACTCAGACGTAAAATTTCTCGTTCTTTAAAAATCTGGGCTCAGAAATGAGATATCGTTTAAAATGATGGAGTAAAAACGTATAGTACAGATGGTCTGAACGGGAGTGTTATTCGGTTTCATTTTGTAGCCCTCTTGTAGACCTGAATTTTCCTCAGTCAAGGTAGGTAATATTAATATAACGTCCCCTCCCTCGCACTAATCGCAGCCTTCTAGGAAAATCCTTGTTATTAGAATGAGGGATAGAAATATTATTTAAGACAAGTAATACAAAACAAAAAGAAGAGATCTGAATATACAGGGTGTCCGGAAAATGTGGAAAATCTCGGGTGCAGATAGAACATGTAAAAAGATGACAAGTTGCTATAAAAATTTTTCCTACAACCCTACGGAGATATGTGTCACTGAAAGACGCCGCTAGACATCGGTTTTTTTTTAATATATTAATATAATTTAATAAAAATTTACTGTGATGGACCCTAGTAAGGATTTTTTTTAATGGTGAAGTGTCGATTACGTCACAGAACATTTTTAAATATTGAAATCTTACTTTTTTCCGTTATCAAATTTAGACAAAATTAGTTCGTATATTTTTTATATAAAACCTAACTACACCACTGAACTACTTTGTCATATTTCTTTTCATTGAATAAAAGTCCGCTCTGTAACCAATTATAGAAAAACATATATTTTTAAAATTTTATTTAAGTAATAATTTCTGTTTTGGCCCCTTTGGTACGCTACTGGGAGAGAGGAGTATTTTTAGACATTAAAAGGAAATCAAACGGCAGATGCTACGCCAACTTCCATGTGAAAGACTTGTGGAGAATTGAGCGATCACAAAGGAATTTAATTTTAGATCGTTATTAATACGTTTTTATTGCGTTTTTTGGCAACCTGTTTATTTGGTTTTGTCATGTGCAATTCGTGGAACAGACTTTGCTTGAGCCCGTTGGACGAAAATGATAAGAATCGTTCACCTACAAAGGCACTTTCAGCTATTTTTACAATCTTCCCACGCAATCAAGTGCATCAGATATGGGTAAAGGTGATACAGCTGTGATATAACAACTAAAATTAAACAAGTGCTACATGTTTCGTTTATGAAGTTCAACAGAGACATATTGCTATCATTATCTGGGATAATTGATATGTTTAAGAGAACTTAATACAGGGATTTGATATACAGAGTGAAGAAAAACGAATGCGGTATAGCACTAACACTAACTTGATTTTTAATTATTCAAATTAAAGTGTTAGGCAAAACATTACAATGATTTATTTTTCAAAAAATTGATAAAATAACGTACAATACCACGATCATAGGCGATTATACAGGGTGTCCAAATCATGAATGCCTCTACTTTGCTCCAACGGTAATAGAATTGGACACTCACAAAACATCAAGCAAGCGCTAGATACAAATAAACAAAATCCATTATAGTCATAATACGAGAAAATGTGTTGTACGATGTACAACTATTTCGGCCTATAATTTGAGGTTAACAATAAAAGAAAATGGATTGAAATGTCACATATGTTACAGTACGCTACAGTCTGAAGGATTTGCAGGATTTGTTTATTTCATTATACTGTGAGACAGGAGTAGAGTTATTAATTTGTTAATTAGCGAGGTTGCAACAATCGAACAATAAACAATTATATTTGCAAAAATCTTGTGCCGATGGTTTGCCTTAATAAGCCAGAAATCCTGGAAAATATTCCGGTTCTCTAGTGATTTCGGGGGTGGAGTTTTTAATTTGTTAATTAGCCCAGTTACAACAATTTAGCAATAAATAATAAAGCTAACACAAAACCCCCGAGAGAACATTTTCCAGATATTTTCGTTGAATCGTGTGTGACATTTGCCATATGTTCAACAAAAATGGGTCATTTGTTAAATAAAAAATTAAAAATTTGCAAGTGTACAGAGGTTAGATGTACCTTTTGTTATAAAAAATTCGCTGGACATTTTGCAGAAACCCGCATCTCAATCGAACCTCTCCGCAAAAAGTTACAAGTGAAATGCTAATTTGACGCGACTATCAGTTTACACAAATCACTGAGTTTTGTTTTCATGGGTTGCTATGAAATTTACGCGGCTGGTGCGCTACACTGTCACCAATTTCTTTGAATATCTCAGAAACAAGACCAAACGTCGAAAAAAAAGAGGAGACGAAAAAGTTTCGAAATTAATCAGGTCAAAGTGGTGTGTAGATGTTTTATTGAAATTAATATATTTTTTTTGTAGTTTTGAAATACCTAAAGTAAGAGGGGGGTAGCATACAAAATACACTTCTAAAAGGGGTAGGTAGTTCAAAATTAAGAAGTTTATGTAAGATCATAACGAGTGTTTGTGTTCCGAATTTCACTTAAATCGGATAAGTGGTGCAAAAGTTATGAGGGAAAAACGAGAAAAAAATTCCTACTTCAACGCCCTCTATCTCGGAAACGATGCGTTTTAGGAAATAAGATTATATCATAAATGAACATTATTTTAACCTGTTCTATCGATTCCTGAAGTTATCAAGATTAAACCTGAATCACCCTGTATATATTTGTTTACATCGTGTATATATTATAATGTTGATATGTTTGCTATTTTAATGGCAAATATTTATACACTGAGAAGCTTGCTGATACAATATTGCGACATGACAAAATATTTTTTATTTTTTTTTTCATAAATATGTGTTCTAAGTATTTACGAGTGCATGCATGAGCATACTGTTTATTCTGGCAGTTTATTTGCCAATTTGCCAGTGAGTCAAAAAAATATTTTCGTGCATTACACTTACGAAGTACTGGGAATTGATACATTTTTTGTGCAGTGCGCATTATAAATATAAATATATTTAGAAACTGATTAACGTATCAATTGCTTCCTAGTACCGCCGATACTACAAAACAATTTTCATCATTTTTTATTTTAAAAACTACCTTCATGCAAATATTTTTCTTTACATAGTAATTTAAAAAAAAAATGTATATACAATTTGTTGTATAGGTATGTATACAGGTTTCACCGACAACGTTTGGTTATATATTCACGACGATAAATAAATACGATCTACGAAAAAAGCTTAACATAGTTATTTTTATATTAAGTACTCAAGATCAGTATTTTTTAGTAGCGCGTGTGGATGTGAATTTTTGGTCGAGACAACGTTTTGTCCAACCGTCCAAAGTATTTGCCACTGTACGTTTATTATTTTTCAATCACGTTTTTATCTGAAGTTAGCGTCAATATGAAAAGTTACATTGTCGTGAAGAAAGTAGTCGAAGTCTTTTTCGTTGTAAAACACAAAACAAATGTCAAAATAATTTGTAAATTTTATGATTTTATTATTTAAACAATATACATTTTAAGTAATATAATATTTCAATCCAAAACAATGACTATTATAAATAAGACGATTACAATTTATTTTGCACTAGATGTAAATAGAAAGTCCGATCCAGTGCTGTCAGTTATCGTAGCTGTTAGTTCTGGGTGTTCAGTGAGGATGCTGCTGTAATTGTTTGACTTTACTGCGCATGTTGTATTATTGGCAAGTTCCGTAGGCTCTGCTGAAGATGGTAACAATTTATTTGCGATTGAAATTTTATTTTGTATTTTATTTTATATAAGTATATGTCTCCGCTACCGTACTAGAACGCCACTTCTATGTCGCTTAATGGTGGTGATATCGACCCCTGCGTCAGCTAATAAAGCGACGTCTAAAGCAGTGCCCTATATAAGTTTCCGGATGAGTCAAATGAAATAAGTTGCTTTTTCTTTTGACACATTCCTTATTTTGTTGATGCTAACCACTTGGTTAACACATTTTTCGCTGACATACTTCACAAAAAATCTTCGACTTGTAGTAACTACCGGACGTAAAGCACAGTATTTGCACAGTTATCTTCATTTGGACTGGACTTGAAATCACAAGGCATCTCGAAGTATAAGTTTTAGAATTCTTATAATAATTGAATCTTTGTCTTTTATATCATCGATCATTATTTTTAGTAGCTCATCTCTTCTCCACTGGACGCCGTGTGCTATTAGGGTAGGTTGCTATCATTATGATAGTCAACCGCTCCTAAACCGTCTTGATTCAAACACGGTTCAAACGATTTTAAATATAAATTAAATTGTTGTACATAACACAATTATTGGCTTATTTTATTGCAATTTTCGAAAAAATATAAAAAGTATCATTTCTAATATAGAAATAACTATTTTTCACGATCTCGTGTTTTTGATTCCATTTTCTTCATGATACCGTGCTTCTGTTCATGTTCCCAAATGTACAAAGTTTATATGACGTGGCATTATTTTTCAAAAACACTGTACCTATGTCGCACCTTTTGCAATGCGCAATACGTATTAAAAGAGTTAGAAAATGATCAAATATAGACACTCAAATCTAATTATCTGGTTTTGACCTCATCTGTTAAAAAAGGACTGTATTCGATGTATCGTTATATTTATAACTAATTTATCCGAATTCAACTATTTTTAGAAACACACCAGAATCAGTGATTTGTGTTTTGGGTTAGCGGAAGTTGTGTTTACAGTTTGCAGGTTTAATGAGAACAGAAGCTAAAAGGGGGAGATATTTTGTAATTTTTAATAATTATACGTAGTTTCTCTAATCTAGGAGTCTTATAAGAAGGCAGTCGCTCATCAATTGTGTCAAAATATGGCAAGGTGCTATTTTGAATTAAAATTAAAACACTGCACACTTCTTTCTATATGCAACTGCGTGTTTAAAAGACAATTCGTTCTTTTTACTAATTTTGCTACATTTCATATAGTAGTAATTTTCAGATTCTCATATTTTACTTTGATGCACAAAAATTTAGGTCATCGTCATTTATTTTTTTGTAGACAAAAATCGAGAAATGCTTCTAGAATATTTTTATTCATAGAAAGCCATATTAAAGTGCGCAGTAGACTTCCGTCTAGGAATTTTATTTGCAAACACATGGTTAAGAGCAAAGAACGACAAATACATAAAGCGAAAAGATGCCAAGTCTACAATTCACGGCTATTTCCATTACTTTCGTCATCAGATGTAGATATTTTTCATTTACCTTTCAAATACAGCCAAATATTTGCGTTTATAAGTGTAAAAAACGTGACGTTAATGGGGGAAAATATAAGGCAACAACCATAATGTTTGCTTGACAATAAAGTGAAAGGGTAAAAGTTACTATTTTAAAGATACAGGGTGACAATTTTAGCATCTACACTTATATTTTAAATAGGTATACAAGTCGTATAATTTTTGAGTTACATTTAAAGTAGAACATAACCTTAGGTGGCGCCACTGATGCGTCTCGCACGACTAGCGCCAAAGTTATTAATAACTTATCTCAGAAAAATGTAGGTCACGTGCTTCTGGATGGAAGATTCAAAGCCAGTAGACTTAAAAATATAGATTTCGAATGCCTACCTACTTTACGTAGGTACGCGTTATTGTCCAAGGAAAATGAAATTATGTACCTACTCTTATTGGCAGGATATTTATTATTAGAAACGCCGGTTATATTATATTTTTAATGTTTTTAATTTAAAAATAATCAGGATACAAATAAAAGGTAAAGTGGAAAACATATTTTTGTAATAAATCATTCTTTTTTACGCGGTAATTTAGCCTTTCCCAATGATAAAGAGGACACTGTATCATGTGTTTTATGCATGACCAGTATACCTACTATAAAACGTACCTAACTTTGCAATTAAGAAAATGTCCTTTAGATGGCGAAATAGAGTGATATACAAATTTATGAAATATGCCAGCAGTGCTAAAGTAGGCGATAACTAGAATAAAAATTAAACATTCATAAAATATGGGTCACCTACCTTCCCTAAATTTAATTCGGGATTATATTCCTTTCTCACGTTTAGGAGACAACAGTGCCATCTATTGAACTATGGATTAGAAATGTTAGCGAAATTAGATCCAGGGCAAAAACTAGAGTGAAGTGAGCAATTGACAGTTGACAGAATATAATGTTTATATTCAAGAATTTGATTAAATTCTTGGTGTATATTTATCAGTTTTTATGTCATGAAAATTAAATTTTCAGTTTCCTACTTATGATAGTAAATATTACATTTTTTGAATAGAACGAAATGTGAATACTTCGAGTTTTAGTGAAGATTTTTTTGTGAGGTTATTTACTGCTCTATTGAGCAGTTATAAAATAAGTAAATATGCCCTACAACTGTTGTGTGCCAGGCTGCAGGGGTAACTATAAAAACGGACCCAAAGTGCACGTTTTCAGTTTCCCAATAGACGAAAATCTGCGGAAGAAATGGGTTTCTGCAATACGAAGACACGACTATGTTCCAACTAAACACTCCAGGGTTTGCCACTTGCACTTTGCAAAGGAAGACATTCTCCGTATAGTATCTCAGAAGGACTCCAGGACCGGTGAGGTTGTAACTGCATATTTAGATTATCCCCGTCTTAAATCTAGTGCAATTCCCACTTTGTTTGGCAATTCGTTAGAAAAGAATTATGAACTGAAACCATTCACGAGTCCTAAAGACTTTACTAAATACGAAGGACTTATGGAGATTAAAGAAGAGGTTGCTGATACTTTTGAAATAAAAAATGAACCAGTTTGTCCAGAATTAACTTGTTATGATAATTTTAACGACTTAGTTAAACTATTTAATCAATTTGAAGTTCCTAAAGGTTGGTTCGTTGTTAATGAAGAACGTAAAGTCATAATATCTAAATTAGAATACAGTCCGGGGCCTTTAACCAGTTACTGTGTTGTCATTAATTCCAATTTGGAAGTAGAAACTTTTTTATATGGTCAAGAAATCTCAATCACTATACAGAACTTTAAAACACCTTTCAAATCGTCTAATTTAGACCAAATATCAGAGCTGTTAGACGTTATTGACAAAAAAAAAACAGATAGTGCTAACGAAAACTCAAAATGTATTTTAAATCATGTTATAAATATACTGGGAACGGTACAAAATGAAGACAACGAGAGGATAGCTTTTATTATCGATCAGTTAAAGCTGTTCGCATGTTCTAAAGAAAGGTACAGATATTCGGCTAAGGTGATGATCTTCGCTTCGATTATGTTAACGGTCAGCCCGCAGGCATATCAGTTTCTAAGACATTCTGGTTTGCTCATACTACCACACCCGAATACTTTAAAAAGTCTTTGCAATAAATTCTTAACCGATGCAGGACATGAAGAAAAACAATTATTTCCTAGTTACGCTCGAAGTATGCTGAAGCTTTTAAACGACAACGAAAAACATATGATATTATCAGTAAGCGAAATTGATGTCAAACCTTACTTAGATTATAAAATCAATCTAACTACTGCTTACGCCTTTATAGTAAGCAGTATTTACTCTAATTTTAGAGAAGTAGTTCATGTAGCCCCCACATCGAGATTAAATTACGAAACTCTTCACACTTTTATCAAAACGATAATAGTCGATTTGGAAGAAATAGGATATCGAATATTTTGCGTAGTCTGTAACACAAATTCAATCAGCGGGAAAGCCATGGGCAATTTTGCAAGTAATAAAAAAGTCAGTATTGTTTACCCACACCCCGTTATTAATACCAGACCCTTGTTTTTCTTGTACGATCCTGCACATTTATTAAAACGCATCAAACACAATTGGCTCAATTCAAAATCAGATGAAACGTTAAGTTATCCTGATTTTAAAACAGGAGCTAACAAAACTGCAACTTTTTCGTCTATAAAAAAATTATACGAATTAGAACGTGATAAGCAATTGAAGTTAGACTACTCCTTAAATTTGAAAGAACTATGTTCATCGTTACGAGAAGGAACTGATTTTAGTTTGGTCCAAAAAATTTTCAACTCATTAATAGTGGAAGCTTTAACGCAACATGAAAGAAATATCGAGAACTCTAAAAATACCGCAGAGTTTATTGACATTATATTGAGATGGTGGAATATCGTTAATGATAACATATTTTTGAAAAATCAGTGTTACCTAAATGTGCTTCAGGATCCTGTCATAGCGACAAATTTAGCAAATTCTAAATTAGAGTACTTGGAGAAAATGTTGAATTGGCTTGATACGTGGAAAGAGGGGCGGTTTTCTCATAGGCTAACGTCTCAAACTCACTCGGCTTTGTACCACACCACACACGGAATGTTAGAAATAACGAAATACTGTTTCGAAGAACTTAAATTAAATTACGTATTGTTAAGCAAATTTCAAACTGATCTGTTAGAACATAGTATTGGAAAGTATCGTCACCTTACTGAGGGACAATATATGTCTGTACGACAATTGTACGAATCAGAAAAAAAGCTCGTAGTTCATTTATTACTGACATTGAAATCGCCTAGTTTGGGAAACATACCTGTTGCAAAGTTCTTTGAAAATATGGATACGGTAGATGAACAACCTTCGGACATCAATTTTAACCCCACGATCAGTATTAACGAAGATGATTTTGAGGAGGTTAAGTTCGAAGTACCAGTTATAACATATCTAGCAGGCTACTGTTGTTACGTTGTTTCGAAAAAAGAATTAAATTGTGATTTCTGTCGGGAAAAACTAGTGTATTCCGAGGAATTGGTTGTACAAAAATCGCACGACCTTGTAGAAAATTTAGAAACGGGAGATTTATTCTATCCACACGATGTAGTTGTACAAATAGTCTTATGTGCTTACGTGATTTTTAACAATTTGCTTCAAAATTTTGAGGAACAGTTTATTCCGATAAAAAATAAACTGTATCTTATATCACAACTGATACTACATTATATCATAGACGAAGGATATCTAATACATTTCCGAGGCTGTGAAAATCATAACGAGGAATGTGTAGCTAAAATTATAATAACTTGGGTTACTAATACGTTTTTGAAAAATTATTATGGTAAAAACCGATTATTGAAAAGTAAGAAGAGAAAATTAAATACGTGAGATAAATTGTAATAACATCTCTTGCATGGTTCCCTTGAAGAGTTTTGATAGGAAGATGAAAAATAAGAAGTTAGGTTTTGCTTTGAAACTTCGTTTTAAGTAAAAAAATCGAATGGGGTGCAATTAGGGCTCAGTTCACGGCTGGCAACCCCGTTTACACTGGAAGCCCTTAATAAACTTCACACAAGAGGCTGAAGTAATGATATTTGTTAAAATACATGTATTTAAAGCAGGGGATGTGACACTTCCAAGAATTCTCTATTAATTTAATAGAAATCAGATTTCACATGAATTCATGAATTCACTTGATTTTATTAACTTCACTTGTTTTCACTGATTTTATGTGATTTCATCGATTAAACTGAATCCACTTGATATTCTTAGATTCCATTTGATTTTAATAGTATTTCAAAGCAGTGATCTTTGCACTAACTGGATTATTTCATGTTGAGTTTAACTAAAATTATTGAACTTATACTTTCTATATCTAAATGTATTAATTTTGCTCGCAACTGCTAATTGTTTTTTTTTATAATAGAACTTTCTATTTAAATATCAATCCAAAACAATGTTTTAAAATTTAGATAGTGGTATCTATATTTTGAACATGGACCAGAAGATTAAATAAAATTTTGTTGTCTCGATTTTAATAAGTTTGATTAAATCAAGTTAAACTTGAACAGTATCACTACTTATTCGCTCTAAACACATACCATTAACAATTACAAGTATATTTAATATAATAAAACACATAAAAGCAAAAAATAAAAATAAATAAAATGATCATAAATCTCCAATATACAAATTTTTAAGTTAAAATTTTCTGATGGATGACAAATATACCAAATGAAATTAGTTGTTCAATTATTGACCTTATTTGTGTTGCTATAGGTGGAGTAAAAAGTAATTTTAAAACATATTGAAGAGAAAAATATTTTATGATAGTTGATTCAAAACTATACAGGATGAGTAAGAAAAAAATGGGTCAACACTAAGCTGGAGATACTAGACACTATAATATTATGAGCCATCATGCCTTATACGAAGGCATATAGGTCTATATATAAGCTTCTGTCAAATTTTGCGTACGTGTGATTTATTATTTGTGCAAAATACACTAATATTTATTGACATGAAATTTTCATTAATTATTTTTAAGCATAGCTCAACAGATACAAAAAATATGTTTCGATTTACTTAAATAATACAGTGAACCTATCGCTCTTGAGGAGCAACGTCAAAATAAGCTTCAAATTTGTAATTCTCACACCAAAAACCCAACATAGCCAATTTTCAGTCATGCTATCAAAACTCAATTATTGAGAAATTTCAGAATAACATTTCAACCTTGCACAGCCTGTATTTTTTAAACCAGCAACATTCGTTTAAGGCATGATGAGCTCAAACATAATATTTTGGGGTATCATCAGTTTAGTGTTGACCCATTCTTTCTGACTCATCCTGTATAGCAAATAACATTCTGCTATCAATTCAAGTGCGAATAGAGAAATAAACCTATTTTTCCTATTCAATAACATGATTTGACCATTAAATATAGGTTCCTTAAGAGCCATTATAGCCACGCAAGTACCACGGGTTGCAGACTTTGTGACGTCGGAGTGCAAGTGAAGAAAATTACTGAAGTCATGCGTTCTCTTGGTTCGAAACATGGTGGAAAATTATATATAGACGCGATAGGACCACTGAAATGTAATTTTATATTATGATGACTGGAATACGCTAAAAGCTGCGCGAATGGATTATTTATGATCAGCGTCATATTTTGTTTTGTGCCTCTAGCAATGGCGGAGCAGTAGGGGCTTAGCTAATTCTGAATTGAAATGAAATTGAATTCTGGATATGAAGAATTATTTCGTGCTAAATGCTGGTTAATTTTACAGTCCCTTATAAAAAATGACATGTTCCAACAATAACACCCACAAAAATACGCAAAGAACTAACGAGATATAAGATAAAATAAGAAACCACACTGTACGCCAATGACGTGTTTACAAACAAAATAATGGGAAATTAAGAACATAATTCATATCGTACGTGCAGATGGTTGTCCCTCTCGCACCCACATACATAACCAATGAAGTATGTCTTTGCTGAGTTTCATGTGCCTCCTTTTGTCTGCTCCTAGGTTTGGTACCTTTATTTGGATGTGCAATAGACTTTACGCATTCGATATCGTACATTTCAGTGGATAGGACTGAGTATCAAATGCTTTATAAGATAGTGGATAGTGATTAATTCTCAATAATTTGGTTTGATTTTGCACGACTTCAGGTGATTTTGGAAAGTTTCTAATATTGTTGTAGGTAATCTTTTTTTATTGTTCTTGTTGTTTATTGTAAAGTTGTTCTTGATATAAAGTTTCGCTTATTTTGGCAAGTTATGAGCAGCAATGAAACATACAGGGCATTCAAAAACTTTCACAATGTAAAATTTCCTTTAAACAAAGTGTTTATTATTGTTTTTGTTAATAACTTTATTTAATAATGTTGATTGAAAACTCAAGAAATGCTTAAATACAGCGACAGTGAAAATAGAACAATGACCACTATTCACAAATAAATATTATTTATATACTTTAAATAATCAAGAATTCAACTTTTCTCTGAAATTTAATTAAAAAAGGATTAATGTCGTTAAAGTTATTCAATAAATTCAATTAACTATTTAAGTATGATAATTTACTTTAAATATAACCTCACAGTCAAAATATTTAGTTTTAACTGCCCACTCAATAATATTTATTAATGATTCTAACCTTGGAACAAGAAATTTAGCTTGTGAATCGTTATGGAATAATTGGCAATGTTACATATCGATATACCTACAATAAAAATGTTTAAACAAAAATTATTTAAGCACTTAGTTTTGTGAGAAAACAATCATCCATTCAAACAAGTGTTGAATCATAAATTGCTCGAGGGATATGATGGTTGTTTGAATTTTTGTTTAATAATGAGGCAGAAAACGATTCAAAACATATTCTATTGTTTCTTACATTTTAGAATGAAAATAGACGGATGCCTCCAGTATGTTTGAAATTTGAAAGCCTTCACAAAGATATTTAAACAAATAGGTAATCTTGATATTGAGACTTAAAAATTGTTGCTATTGCTATATACATATAGGTAAACATGCGGCAGAAATTCAAGGGGTTATTCCTGGGCCTATTCTAAGAATATTTTGTTCTATGATGATTTCTGAAAAACTCCTTTGTTTCGAAGATACAGGGTGAACAAAATTTGCGACGGCAACAACATTTTATTATCAAAAAGTACACGTAAAGTTGCTCAATCTACAATAAATGTTCGAAATGACTTCCTCCAGCCCGGATACATTGGCGTACGCCATACTTTTATTTACATTTATGATTCAACAAATATCGAATATGGTTGTCGCAAATTTTTTCACCCTGCATCTTCGAAACAAAGGGTTTTTTTCAGAAATCATCACAGGACAAAATATTCTTAGAATAGGCCAAGGAATAACCCTTTGAATTTTTGCCGCATGTTTACCTAAAACCCTGTATATGTATTTCCTTTAAAACAATACAGGATTATATAATGCAAAAGGATGTATTTAGAAATAACATGTATTATAATAATGTAATCGTTTTCAGTTCTACAAAACATGCATAAGTTAAAGCCAATAATTTAACGTCTTGTAGAACTGTTCAGTTATAAAAATTAAAATTTTAAGCAGTGTTTCGATTTATATGAGAGTACAGTTTTAATTTTCTAAAAAGTATAAAATTTTAAATATAAATGAAAATTGCATTTAACTAAAGTTAGATTAGAGCATTTTTAAATTTATGTAACAACATAAACGATAACTAAATTCAATAGTGATATTAAAATAAATAAAATCAGTTCCAAATCACACTATTATAATACACAAACAAAAATCATAACATGTGAGGTAATTATGCATCAGCCATAACATTTATTTTACACGTGCAGTTTGACAGACACACCGAAAAGCATCAGATATACAGAGTGTTGAGTGCAAAGCAAATTATTTGTTAGTAACATGACAAAAAAACTTACAAAGTACGATATGAAACTAAATTATTTTCGAGTAGTACACCAAGTCGGAGATTAGGATTTTAACGCGGAGTACTAAGGTTTGCGGCATAGCTTATTTTTAGACGGCACGACTTTTGTTTCACGGACGTCAGTGGAACAGAGGCGTGCGCCTGAAACGCGATGGGGATTAAAATGGATATTTTCATTTAGTAAGCAGGATAGAAAATTCATTGTTTTAACAGTTTCAATCATTTTTTTTTAAATAAAATAAAGAAATTGATACCTGACAATACTTATTATTATTTTTTTAATTTAAATTAGTACTCTAAGTTATGCTATTTGGTAATCGATGTATTGATTTAATTGTAAAAAATTTGTATAAGTTACAAAAATAAATGAAGGTCATCGATATTTTGATTGATGAATAATTTAAAAACGCATTATCAGTGTCGGTAATTGAAATATTTTAGTGAATCTAATACAGTGTAGCCCATTTAAGATGGAAACACCTCTGTAAAAGTTACATATATTACCTTATTGGGTTCGTTTTTTTTTTAAGATAGAAAATATAAAACTATTCTGGCTTACAATATGAAATTTCTTTATTTATAATCATGGCCTACTTTGGTTTTTTATCGATGTCAACATTGGTAAAAACTATAAAGCGGAAATTACACTATCAATTTATTGATGAATTAATTCATCAATTTCTTCAAGGTCACACTTTGATTTTACATCTGTTCAGGGCTTTGTCAAGTTTCTTAACAATTTTGCTGTACCAACCTAAAAGTAATTACTTTTTTTTTAACTTTTGACGTTATATCATTTCCATTTGTTTACGAAACATAAACTGTTAAAAATGAAAAATAACTTTAATAATTATATTTTACGGCAAAAAAAAAGAGAAATAGTTAAAAAAAACCTTCCATTGCGTTTATTATTGTTGCTGCTCGGTTACTGATTAAATATAAATCATTATATCCTTTAACCTCACTTTTTTGCATTTATTTTAGGTTGGTATTCCTAAATTGAAGTAAGAATTGACGGAAAATTAGTTTTAAGTCGTCAATAATTTGACGAAGTTTTTCATCAATTTATTTGATGTCCAAGTTTTAGTATTACATTTGTGAATTAACTTGACGAAACCGCTTGATCAATTAATCGACAAAGAAATTGTTAATGTAAAGCGGGCTTAACGATATTTTTATCTAAAATCTGGAGTCAGTGGTATGTCTAAATTTCATAAAAGAATATTTATTATTAATGATAAAATTTATATTCAAGGATTTTATCATTTTAGCTTGAAATACCCCTGTAAAAATTGCATTTATTACTCGATTAGGTGAATATCAATTATACTGTTAATAATAAATCTTCTTTTATGAAATTTGGTACATACCCATTTTAGGGTGTGCTGATTTCAGTGGTGGGAGTAGATTTTACACGAAAACACCGTTAAACAGTCTTTGACAATTTTGACACCGAAAAAACAAAGTAAACTTTGATTATAGTCAATAGAATTTCATATTGTGGGCTAAAATAGAGTATTTAATAAATTCTTATCTTGCAATAAATGCAATTTTACAGAGATATATCCTTATTTCCTATCTTAAATGAGCTACACTGCATATAGGATGGCTCATTTAGAATCACATACCGACCTAGTAAGTTTGTAAATTGATTTACTCGGATTTAACTATTTAAAATTACACTTTTATTTATTTATTTAGCATTCATCATCCGACAGCCTAAGCCATTTAGTGGGTGGGGATTACATATGACATTAATAAAAAACTTAAATATACAGGGTGTCCCAAGTATTACTGGCATCCTTGAAAGGGGTGATTGTACATACAGTGAAAATAAATGAGATTTGCCCAAATTTTATATTTTTTATTTACTTGGAAACCTTTCGTGATAAAACATTAATATTCTGGGTTGTAATGAGATATCTTTAGTCTAATTATTCACTTATCACCAGTGGTGTAGAAACCCTGTGACACTCTCCTTTCAATTAAAACGCCACTGTCTTAACTATAAAAAAACGTAAGATGATTGATTATTTTAAACAAATAATTATTCTTTAAAATGCATCGTATTTAGGTAATTGTTCTTTAAAAATGTCTCTATATTTCGTAGTCTCTGCATGGCAAGACCTATTATGCTTCAGTAATACAGGATGTCCCGAAATTAATGTACCATAAGCCAACAATAGATAACTGACGGCAAAATAATGCGATATAGCTAAACTTACTTTAGTCAAAAGTTGATGGTTAAAAAGATATAGGGTGTCAAAGTAAAAATTTTATTTTCGATGTTTGTAAATCATTTTTTAAAGAATTCAAATATTTGGAGATTTTATTTTGTTAAAATTTTCATATTTTGAACTCGTAAAAGCTAAGTTACTGCAATATTACCAGACTCGCATTTTCTCCATCGGTTGACTATTTTCGGTACCACTTTTGGCGTTCTATTTATTTTAAACATTTAATAACGCAATGTTCATCTTTAATTTTAGTTGAGCAAAATTTAAATAGTAGGTAACAACGATGAAACAGACCAAACATTTGATTTATTTGTTCTGTTTTTTCTTTTCGAGATTTGGTACCTAAAGACACCAGAAACTTTTGTCAGAGATTCACCGAACTTAAGCAAAATGTTACTAACATTTGTAGTCGACAACACGAAAACTGCTGCAATACAATGAAAACTAGGGTCCAATTTTCTGCACCTGAATCTTTAATAAAAATTTAAATTGAAAATTTGCCATTGCGCATGCATAAAAATAGGTTTGTTCCTGCAGCGGCTGGAAACGGTTTGAAACTGTCAGAAATATTCGACGAGTACCAGTGCTTTTAACGCAAGAAGTATTTGGACGGGCATTTCTAATAGTTTTAAACCGTTGGCAACTGATGCATGAACAAGCCTAACATTGTAAAAATTGCCGCAATTATAATTGACAACTGTAAAGCAGCTATAAGTATTTACTAAAATTGTTAATGATATCCAATTTATGTAATGGGCTAGCGTGCAATCACCCGAAATTTGAATATACATATTATTTTTTTTCTTAAAGTGTTTGCTATAAACATTTCTATTTCTTAATAATCTCAGAACTTTAATGGCAAGTATGATTTTCAAAAACAGTTTAAAATTTGGAAGGTCACAATCACTAATACGAACATCGCATGCAAAGTTATGATTAGTATCTGCACCCAACGTTCTTAATATTAAAAACTGCAAGAGAGAGGGAAAGTTTTAAGTTTATATTATAGATTCACAATGAAACAGTACATGCTGGTCGGTGGTGGTTGTAGCTAAGGGAAAACGACTAAAAATCTTATTCTTATCAAATTGAACTATATTAAGAATATCATGTTGAATCTGCGACTTTGCCATTTCGTGAGGTAATGGTTGTGACGTTACAAAGTGCTTATTTAATTTTTAGCTATAAGTAGTAGAAAAGAATCGGAAAAAATAAATCAGCATATTTTTAATGCGTCAATCTAAATCGACTTTTTTAAAATTTCATACGCGGGCCCAAGGATTCTTATAGTTATTGATCATATAAACAAAAATGTAAATCGGCTGCGCCTCAAGTGTCCATTTTTTCTCGTAGATTAAAGGCTTCTTAATTTCCCGAATGTAATTCAACGTTTTATCCACGATCACGGCCAAAAACTGGTCAATTAGAAGAGTGAAAGCCGTGCGAGAGCAGATGAAAAATTATGATTTTGAAAAACGTCATATTTGCCAAATTTATTTTAATCAAGAATATTGGTCATTAGCTGAATACTAGAAAGCCTTGGAATCGTTTCTATGGCATGCGTTTGTTTATTTGTCAATAAGAGGAAGAGAAAAAAATTTGCAAAGTCAGCACAAGAAATGAGTGAGAATGTTGAAAATTTCTTCATTCCAGCTGAAATCCAGCAAGAAGCAACATTACGTCGTTACGAGCGAAAAGTAAAAGTGTGTACGAAAATGAATTGGTAGAATTCGATAACTGGTGAAAAAGAGGGGCATAAGAGAAGGAGCAGTTACAGAAGAGGTGCTACTATCCTAATTTTTCAATGTGGAGAAACGGTTTGTTGCCACTTCCATATGGACAAAATGTTCCATGCTAAAGTCAATGATATAAGTGCGCAATATTTCGAAGTATGGTAAACTTACTTGATATTTGAAAGTAGAATCAAGAAATTATAAACCATAGATGGCAAAGATATTGGAGAGAAACCAAATCGAAGAATTTTTAGAAAAGTACCGGTTGAGGAATATTTACAAGATAAGGTAGAATATACACGATTGTAATATGTATTTCAATTTATACATTGAACGTTTTATTTTAAACTATTTACAGGTTGCAACGATCATGGGAGTCTCAGGTGCTTATCGATGCAATGAATTAACCTTTTTGGATATCAACCATGTCCCATATCCAAGATAACAGCAGTTACCTATATGTACTCATTCCGGATACGAAAACAAATATTTCAGGACGTTTCACGATCATGAAAGAAGCTTTTTCATTAAATGCTGTAGACAATACATCAATCTGCGACCTAAAAATGCCCAAGGGAGGGTTTTCTTGCGATATGTGGCTGAAAAACAACACAACAACAACATGTGGGCATCACCACAATTTAGAAAACGTTTTCAAAAGTGGTTGCATTTTTTGGACTCCCTTATCCAGAAAGTTTTACCGGACATGGAATGAGACGTTCTTCGGCAACATTATTGGCCAATACTGGGGGTGATATGACCACTGTGAAGCGACATGGTGGTTGGAAATCGACTATGGTTGCGGAAAGTTATATTGAAGGTTCACTGTCCAACAAGATGGCAATTGCTGAAAAAATCCAGGTCCTGGCGAAGTTATGGGCCCCTCCAGTCCTTCAGAAACTCCTGACACGATCGCCGACAAGATCGTCCTTGAGATAAATTTTATATTAATAATAATATTTCTAAATGAAATAGAAAC
Source organism: Monochamus alternatus (assembly GCA_037114965.1). Lineage (NCBI taxonomy): Eukaryota > Metazoa > Arthropoda > Insecta > Coleoptera > Cerambycidae > Monochamus > Monochamus alternatus. The sequence continues at coordinate 1,184,740 of CM073426.1, read as the reverse complement.
ATGGCATTATGAATTTTTATACACGAGTGTGTTAAAAGGTCTTTAATCCATAGAACTATCTATTAAACCTTCTTAAGTGGTCGTGAGTAAAATAATTTAGTAATATTATATTATACCATGGAGTATGTATGTACTATCGTTTGCAATAATAATGACACTCACTAAAATGAATTTTGCGATTTACTTAGAACTTCTGATGTATTTGTAATGAAATCTACTTCACATTTTTAATATTAGTTATTAGTTGTTTCACTCACCGATAGAGATTTAATGAAATTTCTACTCAGAACTTCCAGAAGTTCAAAAACTGTTTTAAGAGAGTGTCATTATTATTGCAAACGATTGTACCATCAATAGATTTAATATTTGGTTTACAGTTTGTTCAATTTCTTACAGGAATTTAGTTTGCATGTTTGTTCAAATCTTTTGATATTTAAACTAAAACATAAATTTATATTTTCTAATTTAGGTTTTAAATGTATTTTGTCTGTCTCAATTGTTTATTTGGCAAAGTTACTAGTACGAGCAATACTGTTTGTGCACCTGTTACTATTCGGCATTTTCCCTGGGCCCGGCCCTGTGGCATCGCCTGTGGTGTGCATGCGAAAACCATTGCCAGATATTAAAAATACAGCCGCCGCGTTCGGGTCCCATCTCTCTTTAACGGTCAATGAAAATGAGGACGGCAGATTTCATGAAATTATCTAATAACTTTCAGTTTATTTTCAGTTCTGAATAAGTCGGACTTTTTTTTAAAGATAACCATTAATCTCGTGGGTGTTTTATAGCTGAATTCTCTCCAAATAACTTATTTCGGGCGCACCGAGTACTTATTTTTCTGTAAATAAATCGGAGCATTGAATTTGCACGCAAAATGGGCGGAGCCATAGGCCGTTAGCTCTTTATTGTTAATGCGGGGAAAATAAATGCCGTGTAAATTAATATATGTAAATAGGGAATATTTGTTTTACCTTCTGCGACAAGAAGTCCAAACAAATAGACTTTATCAGTGTAAATAGAAGAGTTTTTATAAGACTTTTTGTTGCTGAATTGAGTAGGCTTTGGCGCAGTGCCGCATCTTGGGTTCTTCAACCGTCCGCTATGAGGTAAGATGACTTTGACTTTGATTCTATGTTATAAACTCGAATACATTAGTTTTAATTTTCACTTGTGTTTCGTAACTTTTGCCAGAAGCACTTTCATGAATATCAACATTAAAATATGTATACAGGGTGTCTCTTTTTTTCGTTCTTAACATTGGAAAATGATGCAGCAAAAAAATTAATAGAGGTCTTTGCAATAACATGTTCTTACTGTATCTTTCTAATATAAATTAATTTTCCTGTCGATAAAGTACTACTTTGATACCTAATATTTAGGTATGCTAATGACAGGGTCGTAGACAAAGTTTTTTTTCGGGGGTGTAAAATATATTTTTTATTATATTTTTCCCAGAAACATACCCAACTATTTTTCCTTTTAATAAGTGCTCTTTTTTCTAATAAATCTTTATTTGAGAAATTTTTCTGTATTACTTCCTGTTCAAAAGTTATAAGCAATATCGTCCTAAAGAGCCTCAAAATTTATACCATCTAAAAATCACATTAGCTTGGAAGGATCAATTAACCATTGGAAAATAATTGAATTTTTGTTGGTTAAAGTACATAGATGTCATTAGGAATAATTAAAAGGATTAAACTCGATAATTCTTTAATACAGTTAAAACAAAACGTGGTGGTAACAATAACTAAACTTAAAAGTGAGGTAAACGCCCTCATACTACATACATATTACAATATATTCTCTATATGACCTCTCATTTCAAGACACAATCATCCAATCTTCGACTGACTTTTTTGTGGGCTATTAACATTTCACCGTTTAACTCATTATATGCGTTTGTAATGTGTTCTTTCTAATGATTAATATCTCGCGAAGATATTTTATAAACCTTATTTTTTAAAAACTCCCATAACAAAAAATCAAGGGGTGTTAGATCTGGCGACTTTCCGGGTCATTGAATAGGTCCATTTATCCCAATCCATTTTTCTGGGAATGGGTTATCTAAATATTACTACACAGTCCTGGCCTTGTGGGGTGGCGCTCCGTCTTGCTGAAACCATAGTTCTCTCCTTTGCCGCAAATACATTCTCCAGAAAGAAAGTTTTTTTGTAGGAAATTTAGGTAACTCACGCTGTTCATAAAAATAAGGCCCAATTAAATGCTTACCGATGATGCCGTACCATACATCTACTCCAAAATGGCCTTGGTTTTGGACTGAGTTTACAATGTGGGGATTTTCAATGAATCGGTAGTGTTTGTTGTGCCAAATTTGGCCTGCTCGAATATGCTGGTTTCTCCTTGTCATTTTTTGCTATTTCTCGTATGTTTTCGACTAGATAACTTGATTTTGTTCACAACGCATTTTTTATAAAATTCAAAGTTGTGTGTACGTAACTAGGATTTATTTTCACACGAGTTAGCCTTGGCCCATCCATTTCCAGACACCCTGTATAATTTATTTTATTAAAAAGTGTTTAAATAAATAAACACATTTATTTGATTTTACAGGGTAATCGTATATGGGTCATTCCTAATCATCTGCTGTGCCTTAATCCAAATTTCACTAGCAGAAAACAGAGGCTACAAAAGATCAAAAGATAACGAAGACAACAGTGTAGAGCGGCCCTCAAAATATAAGGGAGAGAAAAAATACAAATCCAAATATAGAACCGACATTGACGATGAAGACGAAGATCACAGAATAAATAAACTTCACGATAGAAAACGGTGGGTGGAAGAGCGCGATTTTGCTAGAGAAAATAAATATTCCAAAAAAGCCAATGTTGATCCAGATGAAGAGCAATCTTATAATAAAAATAAAAAGAGTTATGATGCTAGGAAGAACAAGGATGGGGAAGGAAGCGGAAGAAAATTTGGAAAAAAGAAATCTTTTGTAGAAGAAGATAGTGAGGAAGACAGTAATGAAACTAATGAAAATTTTGCCACGTTAACACGGCAATTTGGAAGGGATAATAAGGAAGATAGGAAAAATTCGAAGTTTGATAAGAGAAAATTCGAAGAGAAGACTTCAGCAGAAAAAACTACAAAGACTAAGAAATATCCTAATAAAAAACCAAAGGATGTCAATGATGAAGGAGATAGTGAAGAAGAAACGGTAAAGTTCGAAAAAAAAGTTGTGAGGAAAACTAAAAAGGTCATCGACGATTCTGATGAATCCGAAGAAGAACCTCCTAAAAAGAAATTCAGGAAGAAGATACGAGTCAGAGTACCTGACTCCCCAGAAGATGACTCTGATGAATCGGACGAGGATGAAGGTGGTACATGTGAAAGGAAATCGAAAAAAGGAAAGGGCCGGAAAATCTGCCGAGCAGAGGAAAGTGCAAATGGAGACGGTGCGGAGGAAGATGAGCCAGTCCGTCAAAAGAAAATCAAGTACAGTATTAAGTTTGCCCACGAGAAAGAGAAGAATATTCCTAACGAAGACGAGAATATTATGTTGAAAATTCATAGGGGAGATAATAAGAAGTATAAGTGAGTGATACATTTTTACATAGCAATTCCAATTCAAATTCAAAAATCAGTTCAATGTGAAACTTTTCAACAGCATCCTATAACAAATTTGTTTTTTTTACATTACTAGAAGTAACTATTTGTTTTGATATGTTTCAGATACCAAGACGATGACGACGATGATTCTAGCGAAGAGAATACATTTCCAAAGAGGATCCGTTTTCTAGATGATGATGATGAGTAGCCAAGATGAGTATGTAATTAAACTATTTAGATTTCAGTATACTATTACCTATTCCATATTTGTTAATGTTATGAACCCTTTTATTAAATAAATTGTTTAAAAAACTGAAATTGGATTTGTTATTGATCTTAATATGTGTCGACATTGTTCACGTCGGAGGCCCATGAGCAGGTGAAGAAAAAATTCTAACAAAGTAAGTATTAGTTTGGTAAAAACAATTACAATGTTTTTACATCGAAACGTCTTCAGATTTATCTCCTTTAGAAAATATAAGAAATACAAAAGATGTGATTATTTCTTTAAAACATAATAATCAAAAACGATTGAAACCAACTAAACTATTATTGTAATTTGTAATTTTTCATGGCAATTTTATTTCCGTTTTTCCATTTCCAAGGGAATTAATAAATATATTTTAAGAGATTTTTGGATTATAGGTTACATAGCAAACTAGGGTTATTTTTCATTCATTCATGATTAACGTTTGGCGGTTTACTTCCGGAACACTCTGTATAACATACAACTTTTCATATTAGAATCAGAAAGATTATATTATTTCAAAAAATACATTAAAACAATATAAATAAATCAATCTTTGAGATATCTATACCTAATACGGTGTGCAATTGCTTTTTTTGGTAGCCATAAAAAATAGGAAAAATATCACTTTTAAATGTAATTGTTTTCTTAAGTTAATAACCATAATTTAGTTAACTAATAGTAAATTCTGTGATAACAGGAATAACGCTATTATTAAAATATGACTATACTAAATATCAAAGATAAGTAGGCAACACAATATACAGCGTAGGTCAATAAGGAGTTGAATAACTTAAATGAATATATTGGTATTGGGTCAGTCTCGTCGGCGTATTGTTATTAATAGTTAAAATTTGAAATAATTAATGCATGCTATAGATGCATATCGGTGATATGAATGAATATGAAAATTATATATATATTTATACTGTTTAAATGATGTAAGTTTCGTTATTGTATAGTTGTTGCCATCTTTTGACAATATGTATTATTAAGTAATTTATCAGATCTGTTTTATACAGTGTTCTGTTACTTTCCAGAATACCTACATAATTTTACAGTATTTATCGTTAGAGGACGGACTTTCCTCGAGTGTTTACCAGGTTTTCCTAGATTGAAATAGTACTGATACTTTAGGTAAAATTCTTATTGTAACACTGAAGCATGTTTGAATATTTATTTTGCAATATATTCTTATCACTTATAATTCCACAGCAGGTTTGTATTTTGCCGGGTAAATTTGGGTTGTTTCATGGGAAGCTGTTGCCTTACCAATTAGACGAGAAAATCTGTCAACTATTTCAACGTTTTTAGGTTGAGCTTTTCGAGTCAAATTGCTAAAGAAAACAATTTAGTATTTACAACACAAATTTATCCGATATGAATACAAACATATAGTGTAATTCGACAGAATAATTTAATGAATAATACATTGAGAAACATATTAATGCAAACTTTGTTTATGAAACACTACAAATAAATACATTTTTATTTGAACGTACAATTATTAAACTCGCAGTTATTGAAAATCATATATATGTCGCTACGGGTGTCACAGTTAATCTTTTCTGTAGATGTTGAAGTTTGTTCATTTTCCAAACGAATAATAATATTATAATAATATCTCTATCCCTCATTCTAATCACAAGAATTAGCCCAGAAGTCAGAGATTTGCCCTAACCACCATTCAGTGCAGGAATGAGGGAAATCTGGAAAACCTCATTAATTAGGGGGGTAGTCAAATATCAATCGGTACCAATCTCTCACATTGACCCAAGCTAGCATTCTTCCATCCTACCATACCCGCAGAGAGGGTGCCAATCCTCTCCATGAATATGGCTTATATACGGTCTACCGGCAGCGGGACGCGAACCCACACCGATCTAGTCACCTCGATTCAAGTACTGACGCCTTAAACCGCGCATCACTGACCGACCGAATTGATTGAATAATACTCTTTGTCAACTTGTAAATATGGTTTTACTGATGACGAATTACTGTGGCGTGTTATTTTTATTAGAGCTTGTTCTTCAATTCCGCCTTTTCTTATATACCAATTTAAAATTTCATTAATTCCAATCAGCACATTTTTATACCAACCTTTAGAATTTGTTTTCGTCCAAAGGGGATTTGGTGTAAGAAATACCCTGTCCAATGTTATAGTGACCCGTTTTTCCATCAACTTTTTAAATAAGCGTACTTGGTAAATATCTTCCTCTAAAATATTAGGCATAGGCTAATTCAAACGCCAAAATGTGACATTTGGACAATTTGTGCAGTTTTGCTATGAAAGATCTTATAATATTGACAATCCATCTATTTCGATTGAAGCACTTAGTAAAATTTTAGAAGACTATGCATTTAACATGAAGAAAAAGAGCTCAGGTGATTATAAAGAGGGTGTGGTGAAGGTTATGTGGAATAGCTCAGCAAAACAGCTAAAAGAGATGTTTTTTTAATAAATAAATGTTTTACTTGTTTTTATGTTTTGCACAGAAAATAAACAAAAAATCCTCTTTTCATTTTTAAAGCGAAATTTCAAGTCTATGCCATGTGTCATTATTTTGACATAAATATTCCCACTTATTAATATCGGTCAGGGTACCCTGGAGGATGAATATTTCCGAAAATATTTTGGTGTCCATGGTAACCAAACAAAAAACGAGTCTCTGATTGGCTTAAGGGTATAGGTGTGAAATTTTCCAAGGGTATACGCTACGCTCAGAATAGAAAATGACATCTGTCAAATTGCCATTTTGGGACAAACTGGAATATTGGCTTATTTAGGGACCTTAAGGAATGTTTCATTCGTTGTATAATCAAATTTAATTAAATGATTACATTAAAGATATACAGGGTCTGCTCAATATGTAAGGAATAATGTATATATAAAAACATCCCGTATAAAAAAAATATTCAGACATAATCCTGCACCTCGAGTTCTTATTTGAAAGTATATATGGCTAAAAATTATAGAATAAGATATGAGTCAACTTACGTAACCACCGAAGTGACAAACTAATACATTATATTTCACTTCCTGACTTTTGAATCATAAAAAATGACTAGTTGCGTCACTACCTAGAGTTTCCTCTCCTCAATTATCTTATAAAATATGCTCATAAATTACAAGGAAGCCTTTATTATCTATTCATTGGCACTTCGAGTGCAAACGACGGTTGGCATTTAAACGTTTCGACCACGACATATCTACGTTTTAATCAATTTTCTCTTAATTATTCATAAAATCTCGAACAATTGACATGTTATGTGTGCATTGGAACAATTTTTCGCCATGAAGCGCTGCATCATAGTGCAATTGTGGCCATGAAAAATTCAGTGAGCTTTGATGTAATGGTGTTAGTTTAGCCTCAGTTATCCTGCAGCTGTTCTGCAAAATGGAGAATGGAGAAAATGAAGGTAAGTAGAAAATCGAGGATTATTTTATTTTTATTTAAATATAATATAATAATAAAAACTTAAAATACTGGACGTCCCTAATTCTTACTGACAATTTGAGGAATCTATAGAGCAAGTAAAAATAATGGTGTCTATGTGCCATATACACTTGTTTTTCCAACACTTACATAAAACGTGTAATTTTTTAGTTTTTATTAACATTTTTCTGTTTAATAAAACTCTTATTTTCAGAAGAATGATTTATTTACTATTTTAAAAAATATTGCTATTTTTTTTATTCTCTTTCAACATAGCCCTCTACCGTAGAAGAAGAGTTACATTTTCCATGCAATTTATCTGAAAGTCGATTTACTTTAGCTTATCCTAAAAAAATTCAAAAATCCACCAAAATCGATAATAACAAAGATATAGGGTGTCAAAATTGAAGAAATAAATCACATTTTCATTCTTATCTTTCGATCGCTTGAAGGAAATTTCACAAAATTTCGCTTATTTTGATCACAGTATTATACTGTTACAGTATGGCAACAATTTGACTACTTTTAGATAAATTGCATGCATCATGAGATTTAGATGCGTTTTTCTCAGAAACCATTGCTTCTAGCGACTTCAACAAGGTGTACCTTTTTTAAATAGAAAATATAGGGAAGAAAATTTTTCCAGTCAAAAATGAGATAGCACAAAAAAATCGTAGAGATTTAAAGGGGTCTAAACCATCGTTGGTGGCGTCCTCTAGCATATACACCAAAATCGTGACATATTCGAATTTCTAGTACCAAGAAACCCCCCTATACCAAATTTCATAAAATACGGTTGATGCGATCGAAAAATAACAAAGAAAATGTGATTTATTTTTTCAACTTTGACACACTATAGATCGAAAAGGAGCAACATTCGGATAAGGCATATTTGGCTTAATCGCTCTATTTTGAGATCAGCAACATACCCTTAAGCTCTGTCCCATTATTAATGAATCACCCTGTATAATGCAAACTTTCAGTGTAGTATATAGCTTTATTACTTTCAATTGCAGTTTGATTTTGATGAATATTTAATTAATTATCGTATTTGTTCGTATGACGTAAGTTGTCTGAATTCTTGCCGCGAGTATACTTATACTTTGATTTCTCTTCTCAACATCGATATGGTCTCTGGGAGCGTTACTTTCTGGAAAACAAGCCAAAAGGATTTTCTCAGGCAGCTCCTTTATCTGGTTAGCTTTGCAAGGTCCTGATTCTTTATGTTCATCATCGCCGTCAACATGAATATTTGTAGATATTTATCTGCAAAGTATGCCAAAAGCACTTTTCACTGAACTTGCCACTAACCTTTTTCAGATCGCACCATTTCAAGAAACGATTGTATGAAAATTCATACTGTTGCCTTGACTTACTAAGCAATAACTCGCAACCCACTTTTAGCACTTATAATAACTATTATAATAACTATTTCTTTTCCTTAAATTTCCAATTCGACCAAAACAGCAAAAGCCTCTTATTATTTTGATTAATCCTCGCTTACGTAATAATATATTTCCTTTTAGATTCTCATATAAATAGATTTATTCAAAATTACATCATTGAAGAACCACTAGGATTTGAACCCGACGAACGAGGATTGGGCTACCTATATTTTACAACCATGAAGAAGTATAAGGATAATGTTGCTCAGGTAAATTATGTTACTTTTATTCTTATACGATGTGGGCCATTCAAAAACCATAAGCAGACTCAAACCCGAAAATTTTTGTTTGAAGGGGACATATTTAATGGATAGACTAAGCAATATTGAATATAACGAATGGAGTTTGAGAAACTTAAAGTTACTCTAAGTGTTTGGAAAAGAATTGTTAACAATTATAGGTTAAAATTTTAAGGATGAAGATCACCTCCGCTTAAGTCCAGAAATTTTAGGTATGCATCTCTTTTAGTTTTTGCATCAAATCGAAGAAAACTGGATAACAAGTTTTCAATGGTCCACATTGTATATACAGAGTAAACTATTTTTGTGACTAATACTTCATTTGTTTTACATTTTGTGAAATCGTTTTTGCGTTCTTTATTTATACTCTAATACAATCGTGTTATAGTATCTTGCAGACACAGATGAAGAAGACACTTACGAAGATTTCTTAAGAAGGTCAGTACGAACTGCATTGGAACTGAGAAAGAGAGATCTCAGTAAAGACGACGTCGTAGTACTTTGCAGCTACAACCATAAGAATAGCGTCGTTCCTTTCGTAGCTTGTACCTTCTTGGGAGTTCAAGTGGCGTCCCTGGATCCACTTTTATCCTTAATGGACAGTACTCACTTGGTTGCTGAAGTGAAGCCAAAGGTTATCTTTGTGGTTCCTGAAGCTTTGGAGGTTATAGAAACAGCTTTGGAAAGAACAGGTTTAAATTTAAAAAATATTTTGAAAACATTGGCACCTTGCTCCATTCAACATTTTGCACCTTCATTCAGTTTCAGTTTTACTCACTAAGCCGGCATCATCAGGGACCTAACTTGTTGCTCACTGTAGTAAGTTTCTCATTAAAATTCTTCTTTCCAAAATAGTATTTATTAAATATGTAAATAAACATCTTATTTTTATATAACGTAGGCGTAAATGCTGAAATCGTAGTATTCGACGAAATGGCAGCCTCCGACAAGCACACCAACTTTTCCGACTTCTTGCAATTCACAGAAGAAGAAGAAGAGTTTGTTCCTGAACCCGTTGCGAGTCTTCAAGAAACCGCAGTTATTTTCTTCAGTAGCGGCACTACAGGGTTCCCAAAAGGCATAGAAACCAACCACTATGCTCTCATATGCCAGTCCATCAGCATTCTGTAAGCATTTCAACAAAATGGGAGCGTTAAAAAATTATTGAATCGAAATTGGTTAAGGTATACCAACCATATAGTCATCCTTTTTTAGCAAGTCTGGAAACTTAGGAAACGTTTCTCTTGGTTACACCTCTTTATACTGGATATCCGGCGTACTTGTGACAACAGCTGCAATATTTGTTGGTAGTGCTAGGGTTGTATGCCCCACCTTCAATGCAAGGCAGTTTTGGCAACTTATAGAAAGATATAAAGTAAGTTGGATAGCAAACATATTACTACCAATATTGTATATTCTTATATGTTGGCCTTAAAATATGGTACTTAATTGGGAGACAATATAACAGTACATAACATAAATACAGTATATAAATTAGGGTGCAGTTTTGGAATATGATAACACATTATTATTTTTTGTTTAACATAAAAAATATCCTTTCAAAGTTTGTAAAGATATACTTAACGCAATAGTTCTGATAGCTTCTAGCAATATTTATTCAAAGGTTTCTAGTTTTGATACTTTAAACTCCGAAAAACTTGTTTGAGAGTCCAAATTTTTTGTGTAGGTAACCAACATGGCTACAGCGCCATCTCACGTGGTCGACATTATCAAAGGTGGTCGACCCGATGGTCTAGACACCACCAGCTTGTTCAGCTGCATGATCGGGGGCGCCACGATATCCAAGAAATTCATTCTGGAGCTTCGCGACCTGTTACCAGGAACTTTCGTCGCCATGGCCTATGGACAGACGGAAGTGGCTGGTCTGGTCACTGTTTTTCAGATCAAGTACGTGAAGGACGCTTTGGCGTTGCATTATAAGCCAGAGTCCGTAGGAAGACTCATACCTGGGATGATGTGTAAGGTAAGAGAAGGCGTAGAGAGTGTCAGAATAGGACTGATACGGATCAAAATTCTGTTATTGGGATGTATAAGCATATTTGGTTTCTATAGCATACTTTAAGGATAAATCATTGTCCTAATGTGATTTGTGTAAATTATTTGTAAATAAAATGAATGCTAAGTCGAGAAGCATGTGTAGCGTTACATTGTTTAATTTAGGAATCTTTTCCGATCTGTTAAAAGTTCCTAGTTGTGCTATATAGTCTTTAAAAAGGGAATATTGTTACACCCTTGTTTGTAAAATTTATGAAATTCTAATAAAACCATATGGTGGAAATGTAATTTGAAAATCGTGGTGCTTTCACAGAAGCTCAGTGTGGATTTCTGAAAAATCGAAGTATTGGTTCAGTTCTTAAATTTGTTGATGATTCGATGATTTTGAACGGGGTACGTTTACAACTGCATTGCTGTGTGACTTGAGCACAGAATGTGACTGTGTCTCTCATAAAAATATCTTGAATAACTATAATTTTGATTGATTAGTTGATCAATAGAATGTAACGTGTTTCATATGGGAACAGTTTATCAAACTACTCATCTATTCAGCATGGAATCCTTCAGGGGTCTGTACTGGAGCCACTATTATTTGGTATTTATATTAATGTATCTGGCTGTAGCAAATAACGACACAACATATTTTATTTTCTTGTAGTATTTCTTATCGAAGTTGGTTCATTCTACTTCCCGCCTTGTTTTCATGCAACCAAATCTCTTCTTCATATTGCTTCAGTTTGAGTCCTGCCATGGGTGTGGAAAATTTGATCCTTCCACTATTGGAAATTATTATGGAATAATTTAGATTCACCGTCCATAATTGTATAATAAGTCGGTCCACTCTCTACTTCCCGCCTAATTTTCGTTCAGCCCACACTATTCTTCCTGCCTACCAGCTTAATATCGATGGTCTTTTTACTGGCGATTTGTTGAGTGTTCAGTTGGAGTGTTCCGCTATGGATGTGGAAAATTTGATTTTATGGAGTAAACATTTGAGATCCTCCCACTAGAAATGGACAGTATTACAAGATCAAGACTGCTCATCATCGAAATTAAGTTTTAGTTTAGTCAATTTGAACATTATATCGTGCAAGTATATCGCTGAAGCCAGTATTGAAGTATTTTTACTAGAAAAGATAAAGTAGAATAAAATTAAAAAAAAATAAAAATTTGTTCAGTTAACTGTATTCATGTAATATCTTAAGTGCTTTAAAAACAAATTTATTTTTGGGAAAATGAATTACATATTTGATATTTTGCAACTCATATCATTATTTATGTTTTTCCGTTAATTTAGAGATTACATGTAGAGATAAAGTGAAACGTAGGTCATGCTTTAAAGTATTTATTTGTTTTTATAAACCTTCCATTGATCTCTGCCCTGACCAACGTTGAATTGCTATCACAATATTTACCCATAAATTTTCTATTTTTATCTCTTTATACTCAATAAACTTTGACTATAAATATAATTTTAGTTGCTATATATTCTTTAAGCCTACAATGCACTATTTATTTCAACCAATGTTACTCCTTCTTATATATTTGCAAGACTTTTAGCCTTAGCAATATTTCTTGCCTTGTCTCGCAACATATATTTTTTCTAAATCTTGTCTTGGTTTGCAATTCGAGCTGTCAAGTCTTGACTTCTGTCTTGCGACATTTATATAAGATCAAGAAAAAGCAGGACAAGATACCAATACTAATGGCCTCCTGTATTTTAAATTGAATCAAATATCTAACTATAAAAATGAAGATATAAATTAAATTTAGTATAAATATACAGAGCGGCCAAATGAAAACGAAGCCGAGCCATTTTCAGAAACTGTGTCAAAATCGTAGAAAAACGCTCAGACCCGTCGATTTTAGATTAAGGGGTCATTCTTTGCTGCTATTTTAAACCTTACTTGGGGGTAATGCAAGGGTAAGCATCACCCCAAAATATTTAAATGGCAATGAAGGTTGAGTAATATTTATTTTGAAAGCTCTTACAATTCTCTTTACAACAGACTTTAAATTTTATAATTCCGTCCAATACTTTGAAAAAAATTTACATTTTAAAATTTAAATTATGTTTAGTTGCTTACTTACTACTTAGTTGACTAAATGTTCAAACTGATGACCTCCGCTTCCATACAAGAATAAAGATTTTTTCGAAACGTTCGCGCACATTCTGACGCATTTTCGGAGTGATTCGAGGGCATTCGTGGACGATTCTTTGATGCAAATCTTGCAGCGATGCTGGCTGTATTTTATAGACTTTATAGAATTATAGGGATCTCCACAAAAAAATTAAGGGCGATAAATCCGGTGATAGTGGAGGCCACTCAATGCTGCCTCTTCTAACAAACCAATTCCGTGGAAAACGTTGGTCCAAATACTGACGGACAATTAACTCATGATGCGGAGGAGCACCGTCCTGTTGAAAAATCAAATGATATTCATCATACTCTGAACATTTTCAATAATATCAGTTAAGGCAAGGTCAATAGCGTCTTCCAGTTATGGCAAATACATTTGGCCAGTCAAATTACCAGGTAGAAAAAAAGGACCCACCAGCCGGTCACCGAAAATTCCAGACTTACGTCATACGAAGAAATGAATAATTCATTATATTTTCCTCAAAATATTTTAGAAACTGTAACTGAGAACAATAAAACTAAAACTATACAGGTTATAAGCATAAAAGTCTCAATAAACATGGGTCTGCAAAGTAACGGTTGCGGAGATATGGAATGTTTTATGTTTTTTAGCCCCTTTTCATTAAACATTTGGATGGGTATTGTAGGTGACAGGTTTCTAGCTCCTGTTGTTTTACCAAACAGATTAACAGGCGCTGCTTACCTCAACTTTCTGCAGAACACACTGTATGAGTTTTTGGAAGACATTCCTTTGAATCAGAGGCAACAAATGTGGTTCCAGCATGATGGTGCTCCAGCTCATTTTCCATGGCCGTTAGAGAGCATTTACACCAAACTTTTCCACGTAGATGGGTAGGAAGGGCCGGACCTGTTTTATAGCCTCCAAGATCGCCTGATCTGAACCCTCTAGATTTCTTTGTTTGGGGATATTTGAAGACATTAGTGTATGGTACTCCTGTAAATAGCCTGGAAGAACTGCAGCTACGGACTAATCAAAAGTGTCAAGAAATCCAAATCAAGGAGGGTGTTTCCGAAAGAGTTCGAATATAGTTGAGACGAAGATCTCGTGCCTGCTTGGAAATAGACGGAGGGCACTTTGAACATCTTCTGTAACTTTGTTTTTTGTTTGTTAAAAGCTTCTTTTGTCAGTTTATTCCTAATAAAATAAAATGTTTGAAAAACGAATAGTGGTCCATATCTCCGCAACCGTTACTTTGCGGATCCATGTTTATTAAGACTTTTCTGCTTATTTTGGTTCATACTATTGCCTCCTGAAATATTTTACACTCTTGTTTTAACACCATGTATACTACACTAAAAGTTTGCATTATATATTACACTAATAGCAAAACATGATTGTTTTAAACGCGACCAAATATCGAAAATAACGTTGACAATAAAAACAATTGCCAAAGGTCTGAATTCTTGTCGCGAGTATACCAATTGCTTGTACACAAGTTTCAACTCTAAAATCAAAATTCTTATTAAGTATTGGGCGGAACTATAAAATTTAAAGTCTGTTGTAAAGAGAATTGTAAGAGCTTTCAAAATAAATATTACTCAACTCCCAATGCCATTTAAATATTTTGGATACTGTTGCCCACCCTGTAACAATTAGGAGCAACTTGTGATACATTTTTGGAAACAGCTTAGCTAGGGTAATCCGGAATTTGGAAAAAAATGTGGTGTTCCATTAAAAAAAATGTGATGACGTCATTACTCGAAGGTAGATGACCCTGTATATTAAATTATTATTTGAAAAAAGGTAAATTAAAATCAAAACTCGACCTTCGGGAATTTTCAATGTCTTTTATTTACCTAATAATGAATTTGTGTGTGACTTTAGGGACGCACTGTATATATAATTAAATATTAGAACAACAATGTCAGAATATTGATAAAATATGAAATTTTTATCTATTAGATTATCCAAAACTAGTGAAATATTGGGGACCTTATCTTTATGCATTTATGTGTAATAATCTTTAGAGTACTTTCAAAATAAATTTATTGTTAGCAAAATTAATGGCATACTTGATATTTTGCAATTCATACCATTGTTTACCAGTTTTCCCTGTAATTTGATTACACGTAATAGTAAATTGAAGGTTTGGTAATATTAAAAATTGAAAGCGAGTCATTCTCTGAAGTATTTATTTTTTCTGGAAACCTTCCATTTGTCAAGTATTTTAAAATTAACACATATTTAAAATTATTTATTTACATACTACGTAATAATAGAATTTGGGCCAGTTTTATATAGTGTGTTATAAAAAAACGTGGTAATATTGCTAGAGCTGAACATTGAAGAATAAGTGGGGTTTTTATTTTAGAAAATTTTGGATGTACATTTTTTAAATCCCAATATATTTAACCAAAATTTGGCACAGATACATTTTTGTTGGTGATAAACACGCTCTTTGTATAAAGCAGAGGTCACTAGTTGCTAGCACGGCCGCTGACATTTTATTCTGTAACTTGTCTTAAATTAGCTTTTCCCATTCTAGATGACGTTCTATTATGTAAAACTTTATTTTCAAAAGGTGGTCGTAATAATTTCGAGAAAAGCGTAAAAAGTACAGGCCAAATGTTGTAATAATATTTATTACCAAGTGTTATACCTTATTTTAAGAATATTAAATAATTATGGCTTTTCTATAAAATTATTGCCACTCTCTGAATCTTACCTTTTCAACCGCAAACAATACCTGCAGCATGAGAGTTTTAAGTTTGATTACTTTTGACCCACTTCTGAAGTAACTCAAGGTTCTAACCTAGGTTCACTATAGTTTATTCTTTTTATTAATGATTTAATACATTCAATTCGTAGCTCTAAATTGATTCATGTGGTTTAATTCTTACTTTTAAAAAACCTTGAGAAAATTTCATTGGTATCATTATCAAGAAAACATGATCATTGCATTCCCTTATAGAATAGATGCTTTTGAGTTGAACAGATGTAGTGAAATAAAAGGTTTAGGTGTGGTATTCGATTGAGAACTCTCTTTTGTTACTCACATCGAAAAAACTGTTGCCAAAAATGAGAGAACTGCATCAATATTTTAAGAAAGATCAAATTTCTATGCATTTTCATTAGCTTAGAGAATAGATAGAATAACAAGTACATAAATTAATCTTGCTAGGTTGTAAATATTGAAACAGAAAAGTTATGTGGCCCCAATGAAAGTGGAGAGCTGCGGTTGAAAACTCCTATGGTTATGAACGGGTATTATGGCAAGGATTCTTCGGAATCTTTTGATGAAGATGGTTGGCTGAAAACAGGAGATGTAGTCTATTACGACGAGGAAAAATTCTTCTATATTGTGGATAGAATCAAGGAAATGTTGAAGTACAAGTCGTGGCATGTTGCACCCGCTATGGTCGAAAAGGTGAATTCATCAAGTATTTATTTATTTAGTTACAAATTTGGCAACTGGACGTATTGACAAAATAGTTTCAGCAGTATTTCTAATCTCTGGAGGTATTCTCACTATCATATTCACTATCAATTTTCAATTTCCATCATTTTTTCAACTAAAATTATTTCAACTAAACTGCGTAAATTTTACAAAATTTGACAATTGTTAAAATTAATACTTGAAAAGAACGCTGTTTCAGGAGTATGTTGATGACGTCACACAGCGGTTTTACGCGAGTTCATGTTCTTAAATTATTTTAAAGGCCTCAGAAAATTATGTTTTTTTAGATCGCACTAAAATGACAAAATCATTCAGAAAATGCTGAATGGCCAAAAAATAAAACAAATAGATTCACCTGGAAATCAAACAAGCTTGGCTTCTAACCAAGTTGGAAGAGAAATTGAAAACATCGATAAAATTAAAAAATAAATAAAGATTTTTGCTACAACTAAATGGAGAATCTATTTAGCCTTAGCTTTGCAGTTCGAAACAAATTCACAGAATACATTCCAGGAGCCAGAACAAACCAAAAAAATCTACTGGTATTAAATCAGGAGATTTTGGAGGTTGCTTGAAAATTATTTGATATCTGTTGATATTTTCAGGTAGTTCTCGAGCACCCAGCCGTTCAGCGAGTAGTGGTAATTGGAATTCCCCATGAGGAAGACGGCGACCATCCTATGGCCGTTGTAGTCATGAATCCTGAGTACGCGGAAGCGGTCACAGAGGAAGACATCCAGGAATTTGTCGCTAAAAGAGCACCTGACCGCATGAGACTCAGAGGTGGAGTCAAGTTCGTTTCAAGCATCCCGATCACACCATCAGGCAAGATGAAGAGGAAGCACATCCGAGATATGGTACTGAATGGATCTATTTGAGACCAATGGAAAACTGGGCTGTGCTAGCATGGTATTTTGTAGTATTCTGTAGTTTATATTAACAGATAATCATCTAAATAAAAGTTAGTTAAGTCAGTCTTTTTTTTCTTGAAAAGTTTAGATTCTATAAAATTTCCGCATCGATTTTAATGTCAGATGTCAGATTTTATCTACGATCTTTGCCCTTATTTATAAAATAAGTTTAAGCCAAGTGTTTAAAGGCTATCGAGATATTAACAGGCACGATACATTTACAGGTGGGTACTTCTACATCTCACATATTTCGTTTAGTTTCAATATATTTTTCTAGTAATAAAAGAATTAAAATCAAATTTCCTTTATCAGTGATTGTTCGTTATCATTAGATATGCTTCCGTTGCTCTTTACTCAGGTCAATATCCTCGCTATTACCGGCAGAAAAAAAATCTGGAGGGCAACAAAAATAACGAGTAAGTAGGTTTTTTCTAAATTTTAATGAAAATTAACTTAAAAAAAGAAACTTCTTTCTTTTTACCTCTTTACTGTTATTTTTAATATTTTATTGCCCCCCCCCCCTGCTGGCGTCCTTCAACTTCAACCGCATGTTCTTTGGATCAAAATAAGTTATAGTTATATAGATATAGGGCTATGCAGACATAATATCATTAATTGTAAGGGAAGATAAGGAAAAATGAGTATAGGTACTGCGATTATGCGTTTAAAATGGTATACAGGGTGTTTCTTAAGTAGACGTCAAGAATTTAGAAGCGTATTCTGTGGACAAAAATAAAGATTTTATGTTATATATTAACAAAATTTATTTATTTCATCAAGTGCATTTTTACTATACTCATTAAACTACTTAAAATAATTAATAAACAATGGAAGTACTTTACTATGATTTATTATAACAAATGTTGGAAATGGCTACCTTCAGCCAAAAGTCGCTTAGGCCGAGCAGGAAGTAGCAGACCAGTTACATCTCACCTGTACTCGATTTATATGTGAACCTACATATGAAGGAACAGCCAGTTCAATTGTCGGTCATCTCACCTATGGCATACTGATGAGGGCTAACAAGCCCGAAACCGGTCCATGTCTTTTGGAGTGGCCGACAAGGGTTCTTGGCTGTTCACACAGGGCGAGAGGTCTGCAGTTAAGAACCTACGACAATGTAGGTTGCTTCCTGCAAGTCAAGCCGCTTAGGCCGAGCAGGAAGTAGCAGACCAGTTACATCTCATTTATTATCACATCATAACCATCATATAATTTGTTGGCGTCAGTGCTAGTCATATTCAATGAGGACCTTGTAAACTAATGTTTTTAAATGTCCTCAAACGAAAAAATCAATAGGGTTCATATCAGGCGATCTGGATGGCCACAATGAACAGTTTACGAGAAAAAGAATAACTCGCGTCAAGAATTCAGACGTCTTACGGCACGGTTGACGTAACACATTTATTTTTATTGTCAACGTAATTTTCGATATTTGGTCCCGTTAAAAACAATAATTTTTTGCAATTTGATACAATATATAATGCAAACTTTTAGTGTAGTATATAATTTTATTACTATCAGTTGCAGTTTCTTAAATATTTTGATGAAAATATAATGAATTATTCATTTGTTTGTATGACGTAAGTCGTCTGAATTCTTGTCGCGAGTATAAACGAATTCATGTTTTATTTTTACTAAAAAGGCTATTTTATTTCTCAACTATACGAGTCATTCAAACAACAGGAAGGTTTCATTTTAAGATATTTAATCCGAAAAAATAGATAAAAAAACCCAGTGGTGTCCCAGGGGACACCTTAACGAAATTATTGAAAAACTTTATAAGAGGGTTCAACATGCGATTAGAATCCTTTTAAATCTCTTCAACTCTATGTATGTCATTTCGGAATAGAAAAAAATTTCCCTACCTTTTCTACTTAAGAAATGTACACCTTATTGAAGTCTCTAGGAGCAGTAGTTTCCGGTAAAAACGAAATATGATAATGCATGCAAATTATGTTGGAGCGATTTAAAAGGGTCCTAATGGTCTTTTGTGGCGCCCTCTTGGAGATACAAAGTAGTCAAGAGTTATTAAAGAAAATGTAATAAATTTTTTTAAATTTGACAACCTGTATATTCTAAACGAAACATTTCTAGACCTAAGTTCATAGGAATTTTTTTGCTTAAAATTTAACGTAGAATAACATACTGAAGTATGTACATCACCTCCTGAAACACCCTGTATAAACAATTTTGTCAAACTTATTTTTATTAACACTGACATAACTATAAAGTGAGATTTCAATGTGGTAGACCAGTAGTAGCTAGTGCTAGCGCTTTTGCTTTTCTCAAATAGTGGAAATAAAGGTCTCTTATAACATTTTCATATTCATTACTTTTCCCACGACTCATTATGAAATGCTTACTTTTTAACAACTTCGTTTTAAATACAATGATTTTTATGACTATCATTTTAATTGATCACAAGTGTTTATTTGGACAGCTCTTCAAATTGTTTATTGAAGAACTAACTAAACAATACAATCGTCAACATATTGTATTCCAAAAAATAAAATTGATTATATTAATAACGAATTTAA
Organism: Monochamus alternatus; assembly: GCA_037114965.1. Lineage (NCBI taxonomy): Eukaryota > Metazoa > Arthropoda > Insecta > Coleoptera > Cerambycidae > Monochamus > Monochamus alternatus. Next base: position 1,164,775 of record CM073426.1, on the reverse strand, counting down.
TCATTTTCATCCTAGATTACAGTTTACAAATGAAATAGAGAAAAATAACAGTATTAATTTCCTTGATTTAACTATCTATTTACCATAACAACGACTGTTTAATTGAAACTAATTGGTTTACAAAAGACATCTGGTCAAAAAGACATTTAAACTTTGTTTTCACTAAATATTTACAAAAAAAATGTCGTAATAGTAATAGTTTAACAGATCGCGCCATTAAATTATCACATCCAAAAAAGACCTAAGACCTAAGAATATTTATTAAAAGAATCAAAAATGTTCTAGATATCAACAATTGTCCAAAAAGTTTTTATAATCCTATTATTAAGGAAAGAATTCATGGTATTTATAATCATGGTAACAATCGTAATAATAATAATTTAAATAATAAAAAGTATATTTTATTGGTCATCGGTCAGTTGTCGCGCGGTTTAAGGCGTCAGTACTTGAATCAAGATGACTAGATCGGTGTGGGTTCGCGTCCCGCTGCCGGTAGACTGTATATAAGCTATATTCGTGGAGAGGATTGGCACCCCCTCTACGGGTATGGTAGGGTGGAAGAATGTTAGCTTGGTTTAATTTTAGAGATTGATACCGGTTGATATTTGACTTCTCCCCTAATTAATGAGGTTTTCCAGGTTTCCCTCATTCCTGAACTGAATAGGGGTTAGGCCCTACCAATGTAAGTCGTTCCTGGGCGCAAATGCGGCCTGCTTAATAATAATATGCCGCCCTCCCTACTGCACAAGTCTTCGACTTCTGGGCTAATTCCTCTGTTAGAATGAGGGGTAGAGATATTATTATTATTTTATTATTATTACCATATATTCCAAACCTTTCGGAAAATATTAAGATATTTGATATTAATGCCGCTCATAAATATTTTACAACAATTTTTTTTTACAAATTTAAAACCAGTAATCCCTGTTCATAATAAATCAGATATCGTATATAAAATAAATTGTAACGATTGTAATGGTACTTATATTGGCCAATCTAAACAATATTTATATAAAAAAATCTATAATCACAAATATAATATTAGAGTTCAAAATATCAATAGTACTGATTTGTCTAAACATGCCATAGAAAATAACCTCAATTTTGATTTCAATAATGCCAAAATTCTTAGTAATGAGAGTAACTTTCAGAGATGTATATTAGAAATGATCCAAATTAAAAAAAAGTGACATTGAAGATTTATAACGTATCTATTTTGATCTTATTAAATAAATAAATGTTCAAATTTTTACTTCTTCCATTTCATAGTTTTAAGTTTATGTTACTACCTTTGTATTAGTGGGGAAAAAATAGAGGAAAAAACAACAATACCGCTCGAGTTCTTTTCAAACATTCTTCTACTGTGGTTCGATCAAAAATAATATTTCATGTCACTTTGCCTCTGACCTTTTTGTTAATAACTGGTCTGATTTTAAACAAAATGTAAAAATTATATATATTTCGGCGAGTCAAGTCATCATGTATTTTGAAACTAATTGGACTATTTTGTAAGTTCGTTCTTTTAATATTTTTGCATTTATTAATTTGTAAAAAAAATCTTTTTAGATAGACACAAATGTAAAAAAATGTTTTTTTTATCTGAAAGGGTGCCATCCCTAAACGATCATAACAATATCTATGATTGCATAGTATTTTAAACTATCGTTTTATTACCTTAACTAATTCCCAGGAAATATTTTGTATAATGTAATGGTTAATGTAAAAATTACAATTCGTTATCAAGACATCATATCTAAATATCAAATGCAGGTACAAAATTCAAGATAAACTATTACATGACCGCGGCCGCATTTTAGGAACTTCCATTATCAGAATCAGTTGCTCTTCATCGATGGTTAGTGTGAAATGTCCTCTTCAAACTGAATAGAATGGCGTACGTTATTGAAAATAATATCATCAAAGGTAAACCCGTCGACTTTGACTTTGCAAGACTGGGGGGTGTGGGCAACATTATATTTAAATCTATGAAAAAACACGCCCAAAATATTGTTCAGGTAAGATATATGATTTTTTTTATTAAGAGGGTAACTGATACTACAATTTTTCTGAGGAAGAATTGGATTGATCTTGATTTTAGACATCTATATTAGTTATAGCTATTTATATTATAAGCGCGATGTAAGGTATTTTACCAACGACCACTACTGTAAAAACACACCGTCTGTGATCAATGTAAGATTTCTATTACGTACGGTAAAAAAATCGCACAGCTTGGTAAAAAAATTGTACAGTTCTCCTAGCAACCGCCTAAGCAACGGTCATTACAAACAAACTTATCCAAAAACTGTCATAATCTTAAATCATATTTCTATGTGAGGGTAATATTATAAAGTGAAATTAGTTTGATTACATAATAAATGTCGAGTGACAGTGAAATATAAAATTTAACTTCAGCCAATATTAATGAAAAACAACAAGTTGCTTGGCGAAATCTGAATATCGATACAAATTTACTTACCAAAGATTTATGGAATGGAGATTAAAAAACGACGTTAAATCATTTTCCGAGAATGTAATGATGGCATATTTCCAAGAATTATCAAAAACTATGAAGCCTTCCTCACTTTTATTCAATGTTAAAGGCCTCAACGAATATAAATCACAATATTGCAAACTACTCCAAATTACAAGCTCTCCTGAAGAGAAAATAGGACGGCTTTAAATCCAAAGAATCCAAGATTTTGACAAGCAAAAATATAAACTATTTATGAAGGTAATATATTGAGCTCAATATAATTGCGTTATAAAACCGTCAGATATTGAAAACACAGGGAATAATCTAAATATTATTATTTCCGACTCAAAAACTAAACGACAACGTTCTTGGTATCTGAATATTTTTACCCCAAGGTTAAAAAATATATGAACTTTCGCTCTGCAGTAAATAGAGCTCCAAACTAATTTACCTTTTTTTCTAAACTATATAAACGGAAAATGTACCAGACAGTATGTTGGTATTAATAAGTTAGGAAAGATTTCAAAACAAATAGCCATATATCTGGGACTACCAGATTTAAAAAGACACGGCGGATGGCAGACATCAAACTAACAATTCGTCTCAAATATCATTAGCAATAGCATGTACTAGTAATAGTACTAATAGTATTAATGAACATTTCATTGAGGCAACTGATAATGTAAATCCTACTTATGCTTCAACAAGCAAAACAACCGATATACCTTTTGCCTTCAATAATTGTCTTAAATTATTGATATTGTTAACAGTTCAGATGGAGAACAAAAACTAAATGATTTTGTGTGAATAAGTAGGTTGTAGGTAAAGTATAGTACGTAATACGTGTTGTAATTACACATTCATTCGTACATAAAATGCGTTTTACAACACTTATTACGTAATATACTATTACAGCATGTCTGAAATTTACAGAACGAACCGAAGGTGAGTTCTGTTAACAGACGAGTGCTATAAAATACAGATAGTTATGGCACATATAATATGCAATTTATAAATTTTTTAATACATAAAAATTACTAATTAATCAACATTATTTATTCTCAACAAACATCTACAAATACTAAATAATTAATACTAAGCAATCAACATTACTATTATGAATATTAATTACACAATTTTGACAGTTTATGAGGTTAACTACAGAATGAGAAGAAGTTGCTTTTGTATTAACAGTGCTACAAACATCCAATTTGTGATCTAACCTACCTAACCTAACCTAACCTAATATTTTATTTGGTTTTCTGACGTTTCAATGTATCCTTCTGCAAATTCATTAGTCTTCTATCCACCATGCCTTTTTATCGTTAAAAGGTCAGCTCCAGCATTCGCTAATATTGAAGTTGAGGAACGTCGGAAGCAATATCCAGTATATTGTCTAGGGTTGGATAGTTTAAAAAAATTGATATATTATATGCAACGAAAAAACCCCGACACCTTTTATGTCTCCTGGTGATTTCTATCAATTTTTGTTTTGGGCTTTGAAGTAACTTCCTTCATCTATAACATCTTCTTTTAACTTGTTCGTCAATTCTTATCTTCTACAGGCACCTAACACAAGACCTTAAAAAACAAATATTTTATTGAAAAAGTAAAAAGAATAAATCTCACCTTTAAATTCAAATATATATAATTGTCGGCTGCTTGTAGAAATATTATTACTTATTATTACCTTAGTGAAAATTTTAGATATTTTTGGATTATAGATTTCTTTTAATTACGGCAAATAAAGTAGTATATTTTTTATATCTATGTTTTTTATTATTAATAGTTCTGTTTTTTAAAATGAATAATAATTTCATGATAAAGCAAGTTTGCGATACTTACTTAGTTTGTTGAAATAATAGAACTTTTTCACCAGTCATATCCTTAATTTTATTTTTATGGCATCATTTCTCATATCTCTCAAATACACAAGACGATAAAAGTCTTGGACCCCGTGTATATAAAATGAAAACCTAGTGGTTTTTCTTAATGTGATAATAAAGTACATATGTTTAGAGAACAAAAAAGACAATAAAAAATTGCAGACCATGAACCTTTACTTTATTACCAGTGTTTTTACAAATCTGGCCAGTTTGGCAGTGTATTCAACCAAGTGTTCCTTTGAATTTTTGTACATTATAATGCCAGGACGTGAAATTTCTGCGTTTACCCGAGTAAGAATGACGGCTTTACATGATGCAGGACATTTTAATTATCAGATATCGAACATGTTGGGCATTTCTAGATCGTCTGTTGTAAGAATAGTACACAGATATGGAGAGTTTAATACAGTCGAAAACAGACCACGTAGTGGACGTCCTCGAGTATCTAATGATAGGGAGAATAATTTGGTGCAATATGCCCGTAGAGACCGCACATCTTCAGCTTCAGCTCTCAAGACCCACTTTCGAGGTACGTTTCACCGTGTTATGTCGACACCTACAACGCAAATTTACGTATTAGAAGACTATTACGGGTCCCCACTCTACTTCCAAGGCATCGTGCTGTCCGGCTCCAGTGGGCGCGACAGCATAGGGGTTGGCTTTTACGCCAGTGGTGGTGGGTTTTATTTACAGACGAAACCAGAATTGGGTTGGTTGCTGGTGACAATCGACAAAGAGTCTGGAGAGAACCAGGTCGTTAACAGCGACTTCATTTTTCCAGTGAAGTTGCTCCGTATGAAGGTGGTACTGTAATGTTTTGGGGTGGAATAATGTTCAACCACCGCACCCCATTAATTTGCATACCACAGAATATGACCAATTATCTAACCCCTACGTAATAAATTAAGAGAAAATTTTGTGTTTATGGATAATAACGCTTGAACACAACGCGCAAGAAGGGTACAAGAGGCACTCGAAGCAGGACATATCAATAGATTTGATTGGCCAGTCAACTCTCCTGACATGAATCCTATTGAAAACATGTGGTATTTCGTTGCTAGAGCTATTCATAATCATATTCCTCCACCTGAGATTGCAGATGCGTTAGTCGTAGCAGCAGAAGAGTAATGGAACAATATTTCGCAAGAGATCAACCGCTTGATTATCTCAATGCACAGAATGTCAATATGTTATTGGAACGTGGTGGAGGTCATACCGACTATTGGTCAAGTAGAGAACTTACTTCATGACACACTTTTGCTGATTTTTAATTTTCCAAGTACTCAGTTTATCGAATATATTCTTTTCGGAAAAAAGATTCAGAAAACAATATACTTTTCTGGCAAAAAATTTCTTTAACAAGAATGAGGGGGAGTCCAAGACTTTTGGCGTTGTGTGTACTAAGGCAAAATGTACACGAGGCTTTTGTGGGACAAGGCCTAATTTAGTAAAATGCGTGCAATAAATATATATCGCACTAGTTCTATAAACACCGTCATTATGATATTGAAATGAGTGTCATATTACTATAATTATGTATTTACTTCAGATTGATCCAGAAACTGACAGACGTGATACATACGAATATGTCCTACGAAATGCCATTCGAGCAGCGTCGATGATGAAAGAGAAAGGAATAAGAAACAGAGACATAGTGATGGGATGTTCTGACAACCACCTGGACGCGTGTATTCCCATCCTTGCTGCCTTATTTTTAGGCGCCATACCATGTTCCATGGACCCAAACTTAACCCATTTAGAGGCGACGCATATCATTAACCAAGTGAAACCTAAAATGGTTTTCACCATACCTTCATCTTTGAAACTCATCGAAAAAGTTTGCCAGGAGCAGAATGTGAACACCAAGATAGTTGTTTTTGGAACTCCGGAGTTTCAATCTTTTATAGAAAAACAAACAGATGAAGATAATTTCGAACCAGTCATCTCACAAAATCCAAAGGAAACAGCCTTCATCTATTTCTCGAGTGGAACTACAGGCTTAGCAAAAGCTTGTTGTCTTAGTCACGCTTATTTCATCAAACAGTCCTCGTTGGCTCACAGTGATGTAGCTGACAAGGATTTAGATGTAGATAGGAGAAATTTCGAATGGTCCATATTTAAAGATGGGGGCGCATTTCTGTCATATTCTTCAATGTATTGGATAACTGGGGGTAAGATTTTCTTCGATATTTTCGCAACAGGAGGCAAATATGTACTTGGCAAGAAGTTCGATCCTGAGCATTTTTGGCAGATAGTCGATAAATATAGGGTAAGATATTCTACAGACTTATTTCTATCAATTATTGAAAACTAAAGATTTACTTTCTAGGTACTTATAACGCTGTTAAGTCCTTTCAGTGTATCAGAATTAGCTAAGTATGGCAAGCCTCGAAACTTCAATGGCAACAGTTTGGTTAAGATTATTACAGGCGGGACTATTTCTCAAATTTGGCACTGGAAGTTACTTCAAGAGTTTCTACCGAATATGGATATTGTTCAATCTTACGGTTCGACAGAAACTGGGATAATTTTCGGCTATGAAAGCTACAACAAAGTTCATAGAGAGTATTACAGGGCCCATCCTGACAGCCTTGGTTTTCCAGTGGAAGGAATTTGGTACAAGGTAATATAAGAATCCCAATAAAGAATCATCAATTCTTCGGAGATATTAAATTTTTTCCTCAGATACAATGTAACATAATCTTATAAAACCATTTTTACTATTTTCAGAAAATGTTGGTGTCAATTTCACACTAAAATTTTAGTTTTCCCGCTCTTTTCGAAGAATCGAGGTGGATATTAAATTTTTCTTTACTCATGAAAGATATATACGATTTTAGCAAAGCGAAGATCACGTGAACATCCGATTTTTCATTGCATAGGAAGTGACTATTATTTTGCTTTAAATTCTTACGGTACAATGCAGCACAAACTTAACACAATTATTATTTCATTTTCTTACTGTACCTATTTATGGTTCATTTAAAATATTAAGTTCTTATACTTTAATGACCAAGATCTTTTCAAACTGAAGGTGTATATTATGCTTTAACTAATCTTGTTTGTATTTCTAATGCGTTGGATAGCAGTGGACAAGTTCACGTGGCTTACACAGATATATCTAAGGCTTTTGATAGGCTGGGTCACAGTATTCTCCTTCATAAGCTGTCTAATTTCGGGTTGTCTATAAAATTCTCTGAATCTTACCTTTCTAATAGATTGATAAATGTACAATATCGTGGTTTTACTTGATTTGAAATCATTGCTGCATCTGGGGTACCTTAGGGTTCAGTTCTTGTCCCTTAACTGTTTAATATATTCATTAATGATGTGTCACAGTAGTCGAGGCAATGTTATTTCATATGCGGATGACGTAAAACTGTATACATCTGTTTCATCTACAGATAATTGTATTTTACTTCAAAATGACTGAAGGTGAATGGTGCTTTCGAAACAGACCTTTGAATAAATTTTTCATTTTGACTTACACAAAGAAAATTAATTACACACAACTTGTACAACATTAGTTCTGGGAATGTCGCTCGTTGCACTGAATTTAAAGAGGAGTTACTTTTGACGCTAAATTAACCTTTGTTCCTCATATTAATAATATCATCAATCATTATAGGAAATGCTCAGAGAGCTTTCTACAATGTCTATATTTTACAATACGTTTGTCAGGTTAAAATTTGAGTATGCAACTATTATTTGTAATTCTATATATGTTACTCATTATCAATATTTGGAAACAGTTCAGAGGAGATTTCTTTTATATATATCTTATAGACTAGTCAAGGTGAGTTCATCTCACCTATGGAGTAGATTCAACTTAATTGATCTGACCTCTCAGCACACTTACTTACACTACTGTTATTTGTTTAAGTTGCTTAATAATTACATTGGTTGTTGTGATATTCTTAGCCACATATCACTTAATTCACCTTCACTCTATTCTCGTTCCTATAGATTTATCATGTTTACCAACGCCATATAGCAATGTTTTGAAAATTCGCCAACTTATTCTGTGTAACTAATTCATAGGCAGTTTCACCAACCAAATCAATTTCCTTTTGCAGGTCGCAGATCCTTATACAGAGGAAGTTCTTGGACCTAACCAAGAAGGGGAACTTTACATAAAGTCAGACTTCATCACAAACGGCTTTTACAATCAACCCTACAGTGCTGCTTTTGATTCGGAAGGGTGGTTCAAAACTGGTGACGTTGTGTACTATACCGACAACTGCGCTTTCTATTTTACCAACCGCTTAAGGGACCAGATGAAATTCAGACAAATGACGGTCTATCCATATGTGATAGAAAAGGAATTGTTGAAGCATCCTGCAGTTGCTCAAGCTGCTGTTCTAGGTGTGTCACATGATGATGATGGGGAACATCCGGCTGCTATAGTAGTTCTGAACGAGAATTTTGGGGATGTAAACGCTGAGGAAATTAGGAAGTTTGTAGATGAAAGAGTGCAGGACAAAGCAAAGCTGAGGGGTGGGGTTAGGATTGTGGATAGCCTTCCGATTACTTTGACAGGCAAACTGAAAAGATTAGAATTAAAGAGAATAATGGAAGAGTAACCAATATGCATTTAGAGATGGCAACAAATCTTATAAAACAATAGTCACAAAAAGAATACAATAACTATACAAGTAAAATTGGCACCATATTATAAAGCACTTAAGTTGCTGTTGAGATTCTGTAAGGTTTATTGGAAACAATAAAAAATCGGCCCTACTTCTACATATAATAGCAACAAATAAACTAAACAATAATTTTTATAAGGGCTCAATTTTACTATATTTAGTAGCAATAATGCGATACTGTTGTAGTATAAAATCAATCAACAAACATAAATTATAACTGTATCGTAAAGGTCATCGTTGTTTAATCATAATTTCTATAACTAGAATCTTATGTGGTGCATTAGTCAATACTTACTATTTTGCCCGTTTCACTGCACTTTGTGATAATTAAATTTTTATTGTGGATAAAGTTTTATTGTGATTTGTATGGCTTATATGCGTGTGTGTGGATTATGGCTTTCTACGCGAGATTTTTTGTTTAAATAAATTTAATTACCTTTTTATATGTATTATGTTAAAGAGTGGTATGTATGATAGTATATAGTATTCGTATTTACATTATTAATACCTACTTATTTATAATATTAGAAGTGCCAGTTTAAATTTCTCATTATTTTTTTATATATATATTTTTAACATTTTCTTTATTTTTTTATTTAATACACTATTTCTTCCACCTGTTTGTTTCAATTTAACATCTTATTCTTTGAACCTTTGTTAACTCTCGATGTAATATTTACTTTTTTCATCATATCTAGTGAATTTTACATTATTGTAACCTCTACGTTGACTTGAAATATGTGACGTAGAAAAACAAACTTTATTATCACTACTTGATTACATGACAAATGTACTTCAAAGAAATTCAGAACTGTCAAATCTTTATTTTGACGTTTCAGTAAATCGCGTTGGACAGCTCAATATAAACTGCACCCTAGAGAGAAAAAACAAAGACATAATTAATAAACTACAAAAGTAGGTGGGCTTCCGTAACATTATCATAATTAAAAAAATAGTTATTTGTATAACAAGGGAGCAAAGCGCATAAGCGGAAGCGGAGGGCATTAATATCCATGGGAGGAAGTAGCACTTAGCTCCTGTGAAATACATATGATTTTTTCTACGACCATTTACAGTGTTTTTACATTGATTTTACATATATTTTATTATATGTTCTTATGCACGACTATCAGACAACCAAATATGTCATAATATGTATTGAGATAAGTAAATATTGTTAAAAATCAAAGTACATGGAACGTTGCTAAGGTTGCTCCTTGTTTACAAAATAAACAAACTTTCCAAAAGTTTATAATAATGTAATCCGAAGTTCCTCAAGATAAAAAAAGTACCAGCTATTTTAATGTTGGATATAAACTAGGCAAATAAGAAAAATATGTGAAGAAGTGGTCATATTTTACTTTTCCAAAATATGCACCGATTTCAAATCTTCAACATTATGGAGCAAATACAGCATGTTGCGGTCTACACTCCAAATTGAAGACAATATCGACATTAAGTTTCTTAAATTAGTAGCTTTTTTAAATAAGAAATCTGCTGGATATAAAGCCAATACTATTTCAAGGGAGGATATCAACAAGTTTAATACAGAAGCTCCAGATGAAACTTACTTACATATAAAGGTAAAATTGATCGTTATTGTTGAATAATAAATAAAAACGTAACGTATAAAAAATGACACTTAAGTGACATTTTAGGCTGTTGTCACAATGCATTTTTCCTTTTTCAGGTCGTACTTATTTGGAATTGCTGGGGCATGCCGTAGCAATTATTTATTTAATATGGTACTTGAGGATATCAGTGATAAAGGCGATATTTTGGTGGTGCAAATATCTGACTCAAAAACTAATATCAAAAGGACATTTACAATAACAAATGAGATTGTAAGCGATGTCTTGGATATGTATAGAAAATATATGGAGTGTAGGTCCCCAAAAACATATCATTCTAGATTTTTGTAACTTATGCTAAAGGGAAATGTACAAGCCAGGTAATTGGCAAAAACATAATTACCAAAATTCCAATAGCAATATTTTTAAATTTGGATGATTCGAAAGGCTATACTGGACAAAGTTTCTGCCGTACTTCAGCTACGTTATTAGTCAATGCTGGAAGTGATATTCTCACTCTAAAAAGACATGAGGGATGGCGAACAAACGCAGTAGCAGAAGGGTACGTACATGATTGTATTTCTAAAAAATGTGAGGTAACCATCCAAATAATTACAAGAGAAAGTACTACTTCAAGTACCAAAAAACGTTGTCTTATTTTTGAAATTTTTGTTTCTACCACAAGTACGTCATCAGCAACCACGAATTTGGAAAATAACAAAAAGGAACTCATCTCCACCAGCAGAGCCAATATTTCTTCAGGGGATATTTCCATTAATAATTTAACTGATTGTACCATAAATTTTAACAATATTTAATTATTGATGTTAATTCAAACCTCAATTTAAACTGTTTTCAATCTTTATAAATAGAAATAAGTACTAAAAAATCTGTTTGAAAGTATTATTATACATTTTTAAGTTTGTGTATGAATAAAAGAAGTCTTATACACTACTCTTACAGCTATTTTCAGTTTCTACTTGTTTCCCTCCCGAGGGAATCAAAGTACTTTCCTCCTGAGGGAGGAAAAGTACTACTTTCCTTCCTGAAATAAGGGAATAAAATAGTATTTTCCATGTAGGGAGTAGAAAAAAAAGTTTTTTGAAATTACATGGCTTTTGACGTTAAACATAACATTCCATACTTGTCTTTGTTTTGATTATTTTGTATAGATTAATATTTAAATCTAAGTAATAGTTATTTACAGAACAAGTGGGATATAGACATTATTACCTTACGAATGTTATGTAGTGCGGTAATAATATAGTATCCACATATTGCGTACAACATTTTATCTACAACTGTCGCTGAATTTACCCTCACATTTTTGGAATTTTATCAGGGGAAACTCTGTTTGTAAGATCTCTCTCACCAAAATCAGAAAAGAAGGGAAAACATATGCAAACTAATATTTGAAAATACTGGAAAATCTGTCGGGAGCAGAAGAAACAAATATTTTATTTGAATTTCACCCAGTCGTCTTTGTTGTCTTGAAAGAATATCGTGGCCAGGTGATGGCAGAAGTGGTTAGAAAATTTGTGGACGCGAGGGTTCAAAACAAAGGTAAGGGGTGAACTTAGAGTTGTCAAATGTCTTAGCATAAACGCAAGACAGACGATTATGAAAGAGGGAAACAGAATGAAATGGGATAATTCATTTCACATTTTTCATCCACAACCTTCATATTTCTTTAAATCTAATCCGTTTCACGAGTAGGTTCGGCATAAATGCAATTTGTAGAATGATAAAGAATTTTTCTTTGCATCACATATACCTGTTATATTTAATTTTATTTCTATGTTAACTACATGTCAATATCAACATGGGCTGTGTTTTAATTTCGGTTCTGAAATGTGTGTGAGTTGTTTACGAATATTTTAGGACTTGATATTCAGCAAATAATTCTAATTCTTGTGCCTTCATCCTAAAGATTCAGGTGCAAAGATCGAGACATTAAATTGTAGTGCCACAAGAATATATGTTACAGCTGTACCAGACACCTGAAAGTAGAACAACGGATAATGTTAATAATTACTTGTTTCTTTAAAATAATAAAAATATAGTATAAACAAGCACTTTAAACTATAAAAATGCTATAAACTTACAGAAGGCAACAGGTTTATTCCAATAGTGAACAAATCAGCAGCTGTCAAAATGGGTTTCACCACGTCCAAAGTTATCAGCAACATCTCCACCTTTAAGAACGATTAAAAATAGGGGACACTGTTGGATAACGATATTATTACAAACCTGTAAGGCCTCTTCGGGACCTAATCTGCTCGTCTCGTATCTATTTAAAAACGATATCAGGTTTTGACTCTAGAAATCAAAGTTACAATTGATAACATAAATCAATTAGGGATTTTTTCTAAATAATTTTCATGATCTATAGCTTGACAAAATGTCAATTCGTGAGTACGCATTTAAATATGCAATGAACTTGATCAGCGGTTCTCAATATATGTTAATGATATGTACAATATGTTCTGTATGCGATGGTTTTGATGAACATTTTTAATGTACATTAGTTAAGATAAGTATGATTTTATGACATAAAATCATGTTCCATAACGTATTACATATAAGATTTTTCTAATTTTGACGAAAAATGGGAAATTACGAAGTTTTAATTTTGATTATTTACAAGTATAATTTAAATAACAATTATATAGTCATTAATATTTAACAATTCATAGTTTTGACGTTTACCGATGTTAGTTCCTTCTGTGTAAGTCTGGCTCAAAGCTAACACATTTTGCATGACAAAACAATGATATTTGGGCATTTCTGGATGCGCTCTTTTATGTTAAATTTTAAGATGTTTATTAAACATAAGTGGGGTTGATTATCAAAGATCAAAATGAAATCGATTTCTTGAAAAATGGAACACCCTATCACGCCATCTAGTGGAGAGGAAACATTCGGTATAGTGATTTTAAATAAAGTAGGAAAAATGAGACCACATATTCCTTAGGTGAAAATAAACCGATTTAACCTAACATACCTATATCCCAAGTCGCTTAATAAAAAAGATACAGGGTGTCAAAGTTAAAATTTTACTTTCGATATTTGTAGATAACTTCTTAAAAAATCAAAATATTTACTTAAAATTTGTAAACCAGGAGTTTTTGCGTGTGAGAAATTCAAATTTGTTACTAATTTTGACGTCACTAGTAGAGGGCGGATGGATACACTAAGCAGCAAAAAAGTTTTGCTATTTAAAAGAAACATGATGTGCCATAGGTGGCGCCCTCTACTAGTGACGTCAAAATTAGAAACAAATTTGAATTTCTCACCCGCAAAAATCCCTCGTTTACAAATTTTAAGTAAATATTTGAATTTTTTAAGAAGTTATCTACAAATATCGAAAATAAAATTTTAAATTTGACACCCTGTATCTTTTTTATTAAGCGACTTGGGATATAGGTATGTTAGGTTAAATCGGTTTATTTTCACCCAAGGAATATGTGGTCTCATTTTTGCTACTTTATTTAAAATCACCCTGTATGTAATTATTTGTAATTTTGAAAAGTAACTTTGACTACTTACCGAATTTGATACTGTGGTGACCAGTCCAATAAAAATGGGAAAAGCAAACCACACGAGAAAATTATCCATTTCACAATAGTTCGCCGTCAGTATTTGAAAAATGCTAGTGTCTTTGACATAAGAATAGTAAAAGTAGGATTGGACGCACATAAAGACCCCATAAACAAATTCTTGCGCGTAAAAAACAACGTTACCCAAAGACTTGAACTGCTTTCTGTAGTTTCTACAAGTTATCAAATAAAAGTTTTGCATGTATTGAAGCTGCAGCTGAAGATCAATCGATGTGTCATTTTTTTTATTCAATATTTCGTAAACGCGTTTGTAACATATATCCAAGCACAACCAGTATAGAACTATGCACATACCTGCGAGGATGGCATAATTCACATAGTTCACAGTCCTGACAGTAAATGCAATAGACAGAATGACGTTCCTTATTGTAAAAGTATGCCATATAGAATCTAAAAAGTATGTCGATATGCAAATAGACGCACTGCAAACAAGTATTAGCGAAAGAAAATACAACATCTTTGTATTTTTTGTAGTCAAAATGGTGTCAATACCAAACAGTTTATGTTTGTCTATAATATCGATTAAAATATTAAGAAACTTGACGGAGTCCTTTCGGTTTATGAATAGAGTTGCGGAAATTATAGTCGAGTTGACAAACTTCATCACCAAGACGGCGTACTTGAAGGTGTCTTTAAAGCCCATGTCGTCAATAGCAACCAGTTCATATATGGATATTCCCAATCCAATGAGTATGAACGAATTCATAACCAAATATGTAACGCTAATCAGTTTGTTCTGCTTTAATCTTGGTTCGTTCACTTTAGAGTTGGTATGGGAACATTCAGGTATTGCAATAAATGATGAAAATCCAAAAAGTATAGCTGGCCTCAAGGCACACGTAAAACAGTCGTGAATATCGTTTGTTACCTTCATGATACTTCCGCTGATTGTTAGAATTATTGCTATGTTTTTTACTAATTGATTTTTAATGAATTGTATCAAATATCTAATATGTTTTATCAGAATATTATGCTATAAAAAATAGAATTAACTGAAAAATGATAACAACCTTTATCTAAATATTATTCCCAATCGCTTTTTTATTTGTTGTATTAAAAAGCTCTTTTACTTTAATTTGAAGCTATTAACCGAATGTAGTTAATTATTTGGGTCGGTCAGTAGTCGCTCGGTTTAAGGCGTCAGTACTTGAATCGAGGTGACTAGATCGGTGTTGGTTCGAGCCCAGCTGCCGGTAGACCGTATATAAGCTATATTCGTGGAGAGGTTTGACGTCCTCTCTGCGGGTATGGTAGGGTGGAAGAATGTTGGCTTGGGTCAATGTGAGAGATTGATACCGATTGATATTTGACTACCCCCCTAATTAATGAGGTTTTCCAGGTTTCCCCCATTCCTGCACTGAATAGTGGTTAGGGCCTACCAACGTAAGTCGTTCCTGGGCGCAAATGCCGCCTGCTTAATAATAATATGCCGCCCCCTCTCCCGCACAAGTCTCTGACTTCTGGGCTAATCCCTGTGATTAGAATTAGGGGTAGAGATAATATTATTATTATTATTATTATTTTTTTTCAGTAACACCTTCCGAAGCTCCGACACATTCGGAGATGTTCTGAAGAGTCAAGCAATGACCACTCTCCACTCCGTGGAGTCAGTAATCATTGCGCCCGTAAATCGTGCGTTCTGAGTAGACGTAGCGAACCAAGGACGATTGCCTTCTGCATTCTGCCGGCTAAGTCAGAAAGCAACGTATGTCTCATTCCACCCAGGACGCCTATAATGAGCACCACAATCTTAACAGAGTGGTCTGGATACAGCCTGCGGAGCTCGGAGAGAAGATCTCGATACTTCCTCCGTTTTTCCTCCTCTTTTAGGACGATGTTGTTCTCTGCGGGAGCCGAGAACTCAATCACAAACATCGTCCTAAGTTGGTGGTCGAGGAGGACTACATCAGGCTTATTGGCTTGAATTTGCCTGAGGGTGGGGAATGAATAGTTCCAATAAATTCGGCACTTCTCATTCCCCACAACGGATTCTATATCCCCCGGAGCATAAGGCAGCACTGGCGTCTCGTCTATCTCATACGAGTGTCGTAAATGATAATACAACACCCGTAAGGCTGAATCGTGTCTTTGGATATACGCTGTGGCCGCATATACCGGACAGGCCGACAGGAGATGCATAAGCGTCTCTGGCGCTTGGCGGCAGGCCCTGCATCTGGTATCAGGAACCTCGATACCCAAGACACGACTACTATAGACGAGAGTATTAATTACACCATCTTGGCAAGCCATTATGAACCCCTCGGTCTCAGAGTTCAGCCCCGCTGACCTCAAAAAAGCGAAGGTCAGCTTTTCAGATAAGCCAAGCCCCTCTAGATGACGGTAGAAGAGACCATGCATTGGCTTATCCTTATGTAGCTGCAGAAGATGACGCGTCTCTGCAGCTTTAATTTGGGCTTTTAACTTATTATTATTATAAAAATGTTTGATCATATACGCTCTTTCATACAAATATATAAAAAATAACTCAATAGCCAAGGAGTCTAATAATCAATAATTATTTGAAATAGGCGATAGGTAAATAAAAATATCATGAACGTATCCAATCTCATGTTTTTTTTTTTGAAATTATGTTTCTAATACCGACAGTTTTATATGATAAGAATCTTTATTAAAATTTCAGATAATGTACTGCTGGTTTATGCAAAATCTACTCTAATTATTAAATTACAAATTACGAAAAAATATGGTATCGGGTCTTATTGATACTAATACTACATAAGTTTATCCTCTTTATGAAGCTGATAAGATTGTTGGGCGAGATTTTATCCAATTCTTCTGTCAAGAGATGCATCTTACCAAATAAGGAAAATCTGGTCCGTTCCCATGTTGGATAGTGTCATAGTATATATAATATCTTTATTGAGATCGATCTTCAGTCAAGCCTAAGTTATGGCCCTTTTAACACACACACTTTCTCTTCCAACCAAGTAGAAAGGACTGTGTTGGCAATAGTCGAAATTATGCTAAGAGCCTGTTCTGGACCAATGTAGATGAAGCCTTGCCTTGCTAGTGAGTTCCCCGCCTCGTTCCTCTGAATACCTGCTTGACCATCTAAACCAGTTATCCTGTAGCTGTAGCTGTAGCCCCAACACCTTCCGGAATGTTAAAGCAATCCGTATACCAGCAACTATCTCCCATCAGAAGGTCGGTTCCACCTGTTCCGTCAACAGAGTGCTGTGGCTCTATGTCCTCCAGCAGTCCGTTGTGCCATTATGCCTCCCGCATATTAATAGCCGTCTGTCTGAAGCTGTATACTGCCCTCCTGGCTCTCCAAAAGTATATAGAGAGATGGTATATCCAAGAGGACTGCAACATTTTGAAGTTTATAAATAGTAGTTGAATGTTCAACATGGAACTGTTGGAAACTAGTTGTAGGTCATAATTGTATCTCGACCGACACGACCTTATCTGACGGTCGTTGTGGGTGATGGTACGTGCCAGTGCTGGTCTAGTGTGAGTTGGTCCATTAAATAACATGGGTACCTTTATGAGCAGGCTTTTCTGGTCCGTACCGTGCTGTTTTGTGCAGGTATGAAGTGCGCGATCTTTAATGTGCGCAATCTTTTAATTAACAATAGATAAGACATTTAAAATTTGAAATAAGAGCATCTATAGCCACCAAACTAAGCATATTTATATTATCTACTAAGTTTATTTTGTAAATAATGTTTAGATTCATCTTTTAAAATCATATATTAACATGCCTTTAGGTAATTTATATATTATTACAGATATATGCAATCATAACATTTTAAACTAACACTGATAGGAAGATTTAAAATTCCTTGATTATTAGTACTTTCATGTCAAACATTAGGATGCAGGAAAAGAAGCATGGAACTGTAGTGCCACAAGAACAGCTGTAATGGCTGAACCAGATGCCTAAAAGAAAAAAAAATCTTTGCAATATGTGCAAATATTGTTCTTATTAACAATTTTATTAAACAAACAACAATAGGTAAGTACAAACTGAAATAATGTTTTAAGATCGTCAGTGGATTCAGTTTACTACCTACTAAGAGGTTTTCAGTCTTAAATAAACTTCGAGGATTAGCAGAACTTTGAGAAATAATCCTAGTTTGTTTGTTGCCAAAGTAGTAGATAGTAGTAGTAATTAAGTCACATTTGGTGAATCATTTCACTAGCCACATAGTCTAAGTCACATAAATAATAATCATAATAAACATATCTGAGCGTTGCAAAATGAGCATGCAATTAGAGCAAGATGATTTCAGCAATGTTTCAGTGTCAATGTTTGGGGTACCATTTTCAACAATAATTTACTGCCTGTACATGTTGTAAATGATCGTTTAAATGCAGATCTGTGTAGAACTGTATTGGAAAACAACTTTTTTGATTTCATTGATGACGTAGGATTTTGATGTTGTAATAATAATTGTTATAACCCAGCTATCATCTGACAAAGTTTGCCATATAGTTTGTAGAACCCCCTATATGTATAACAAATTGGCAATATTTTTCGAGGTTCTATAATTAAATTTGTAGGAATGCTTATAAAATCAATGTTTCTAATAACTCTAGAAATTTGTTCATTTGAATTGAATCACCTATCTACAAATTGTTTAACAAATTAAAAATATTCGCTAGTGAGACTATAATTTTAAGGTTATATTTTTAATACATCTTTAAACTTACAGAAGCTAGTAAATTTATTCCTATGTTGTACAAATTGGATGCCGTCAATATGGGTCTCTTCGTTCTCAAGGTTATCAGCAACATCTCCACCTGTAAAAGCAAATACACGTATTAATATTTAAGTATATAATAGAAATCGAATGATGTTAGACAAACCTGTGAGGCCTCCGTGGCACCAAGTTTGCTTATCTTGTATTTGTACAAGTAGGATATCAGATCTTGGCTCTGAAAAATCATTAAAATACAATTAAGTTAGGATTGGACTGAAAGGTCATTTTTTCTGTGTTTAATTGTTATTACTGGATAAAGATAATGAAAAAATGAGGTAAGAAATAGGTTCAGGAAATAAACAAGTATTTCTTTAATTTCTTTTTTACATAATATGACTTGATTTATATAAAAATTTTGTATTTTCTACTGAATAACATAACCGTTTCCCACGATTGTTCGCAATTTTTTATGTTTTAAATTCTTCCTTTCTAATGCAATTCCTTACTTTTTCCAACTTCAACATTTAAAGGTCTAGAAATGTTTCCAATATAATATTTACTGCATCTCCTCAACCGTTACTTTGCGGATCCATGTTTAATAAGAGTTTTCTGCTTATTTTGGTTCATACTATTACCTCCTGAATATTTTACACTCCTTTTTTAACACCCTGTATATTCTTCATTGGATAAAAGTAGTCGTTGTCTCTTTCACAGACCTTACTAAAGCATACGGCCTCGTTTGCTTTGTAATTGCTTGAAAATATAAGTATTAGACAAGCAACTTTACATTTGTAAAAATGTAATTTGAGAAAACAACTGCTCTGGTCGAGAATGACAGCCAAAGTTATTCGTTAGCGACACACATCACATCAGACATATACCAGCTCACAGAATTTAAGATAACTAACAGCTAATCCTGTTAGTGTCTGTCAGTCTGATGTGTGTTAAATTCTTGCTTTCTAAAACTTGCCCTGATCACCTACCGAGCTGCCGCGAGGGTTTCCGGAGTATAATATAACGCCACTGTATTTGTTGTCCTACTTGCCACCTCGAAGGTTAACCTACACTAACGCATGTTCGTTTTTTCTGTGTTGCAAGTGTAATTTATAAGTTTTAAGACAATTTAAATAATTGTTAAGCATTGGTAACTATTAAGTGTGAGAACAAGAAATTAAGACCAATATTTGACTCCTTTTATGTCTGAACTTATAGGTCAAAGATCGTTTTTCTTTTTTGAATCGTGACTCCCTATTCATTTTATTATATAAATAATTAATTAATTTTAAACCAATCCACAATTTCAATGCAATCTATCGACCACATTAACCATATATTGTTTAACGTCAACTATAAATAATAGTTTTGAAGAAGAAGAATTTGTTGCTAGTCAGTTTTTAGATTTAACAAACCCTTTCGATTGTGTATCACACAAAATTCTCTTACACAAGCAGCATAATTATGGTTTTTCATCAGACAGTGGAGATTTTTATAAAATGGTATGAAATCATCTACAAAGAAAATTAAAGTTGAGTTCCTCAAGGTTCCATATTGGGTCCTTCACTATTATTAATATTTGTTAATGATTTTCCTAATTGCTTACCTCATGATATAATGAAGATGATACCAATATAACAAGAAATAATTTAAAGTTATCACAGTTAATAACTAATCAATTTATGACTCATATACATTGATTGAAAACTGATTTACCAGCAACTAACTGACCGAACTATTATGTTAAATTCTTGGGTGTTCAACATGACTCTAAATTGAGCTGAGATCAAAATAATGTGCTCGCCAAACTATCTAAACATACATATCTTCAAAGAAATTAAAAGAATCATATCTAACCTCGGGTTTAAAGATGGTTGTAAAGATCAGTATATAACTTTAAATATACTAACTGTACCCTGTATATACATATATCAGTGTCTTATTTATATCAAAAATAATACTTATAGATTTGAAGCCAGAAGTGGAATTCACTTAAAATAATAAAATACTTTATAGAACTCAAATTCTTAAGAATAATAATTTAAAAAAGGATAAAACATTACTTAATTAAAAATGCCTTTTATAATTTTGAAGAATCATTAAATTTTATAAATAAATAAATTATATTTACGTGCATATTACAATGAAAATAAATAAACAAACTGTTGTTGAATAAAAAATTTAACAGATTACGACAGAAATATTCACAGGTAGTAAAATAGTAGCAGTATTTTAGAAAACTCACCAAAAACTGTAGAGAGTTAATTTGCAAACAAATAACAAACGTGGTAATTGCCAAGAAAACTTGGAAGAATTTTGAGAAAAATATAATCCAGGCTCCTTCTGCATTAACTGCCTTAAACGCAGAGAAATAAGCTTGCACTACAGATAATACTGTAAAAACGAACTGTCCAGAATAAAAGAAAACTGTCCCAACTCCAAACAGTTGCTTATAGTTGCTACAAGTCGCTATGTAGAATTGCTGCTGAAACTGTAACCTCTCCAGAAAACTTAGACTGACCAGAACTTGCCTCTGAACTGGCTCCCTTAATATTTTGTAAATGCTATCATAGCAGGCGTTGAACAGGGCTCTGTAGATCACTAATGTCGTTATAAAGTACAGAGCAAACGACATGGCGTTGATATTATTGATCAGCATACTTGTTGCAAAGAGGACGGATTCCACGCTAACTACCTTTGGGGTAGTTGTGCTTAATATTACGAGACACACCGTAATCATGGAGGAAAACCAAAAGGAAGACCACAGTTGCAGCAACCACGTGAGTCTCTTGGTCAGCACCGAGTCCACGCCAAAAAACTTCCTTCTGTCGATCAGCGTTATTAGACCATTGGTGTATTTGATATGGTGACTGTTGGCCCTCAAGAAACAAAAGGTGTAGTTCAACGTGTTGATGTAGTTGGGCAGAATTATGTTGTAATAGTATTTAGGCGGCATAGACAGATAGTCTGATATGTAAAGCTTAAATAAGACGTAAACGACGTCTGCTAGCAAGAACAGATTGCAAAGCCTCGCCCGTGAAGTGCTGGTGAAGTTTTCTTCGATCCTGGGTTTATCGGTGTTGTCGGCATGGGGACATTTAGGTTCTCCTATGTAGGTTATCGTGAATCCAGTGTAGATGAGTGGTTTTATTGCACATATTAGGCAGTTTTTAACGTTCTTTCTGAGAAAACTGACAATCATAGCTGTCGGATGTTGAACTTACTTAAAATAGACTCAACTTACTAATAGGTAATGTGAAAATGAAAATAAATATAATCTATCCCATGGTGTGATTATTATTTAAGTAAATATTCTGCTGCGGCGCCAAATAAAATAAGAGAGCTGCTATTTGTACTGTGAATTGAATATGAGGTGTTGAATATTGATGCATATAATTATTTTGTTGATTTAACAATATCAATGTTCAATATACTGTATGGTTAAGTCCCTAATAAGTAATATTTGTGTATTGTAAGGGTATTTTAGACAGCGTTTTATACACTACCGGAGAATTTGTATTTTTAGACACTAGATTTCGAACTATTTCAAGTCGCAGATGTGTGTTGATCTTGTGAATTGACAAAATTGAAGATCGATGACGTAGAAGATACTGGCTCATTTTTATTGATTTCCATACTTGATATCAAGACGAATGCTTCAAGAGAAGATAGGGAAAAATGAGTATACGCGATTAAAAAAAATTAAATGCATATTTACGCCTAAAAAACATTTTTAACTTATTATTTAAACCCTCTTTTCGGAGTGTCACTGACTCAGCTTCCAGTTCAACTCGGTGTCAGCTTAACGCGACGTTGTTAAATTTAAATATTTTCCTAGTTTCTACCTACTTCTTATACTGTTAAAATATGTAAAGAATTCTACAAATTATTTTTTAAAAGTACGCAATGAACATATTAAGTATCAATTTAAAAAATACTTAATAAAAACAATACATACAAGCATTTTCCGCTAATTTACATTAGAACTTGAGAGAACGCTTAATGAATACCTTTAAAATACAAGACTCCTCAGGAAATATACAAAAGGATATTTTAGGTTGCTTACTAAAAGTTTGTCATTAGAAAAAAGATGTCACTTTACTACGGATCTTCAGTAGTGAAATAAAGTCAATTTTATTTCTATTGAATAAAGTGTAAACGACTCTAAAAAAGAATAAAATGCAAATTATCGATTGTGGATAAAATTTACATAAAACACATCAGATTACTAAAACAAAAATATAATTTATTTTCAACTTATAATAATAAAATAATATTAGGAATAATACAGTACGGTTGGAAACAAAAAATATTCTAACACATATCACAATACTTTGTTATGTTGCCAAGGCACTTTCAATTGTCTATGTTGATAAATAATAAATTACTGTTGTTGTCTGGTGAAAGTCAAAAACACCTGAAAAAAAATATTATTGCTAAGATACGCACCCCATTGTTTCAAAACAATTATTACCTGTTCAAGACTGCTTTGGCCCAGAGAGTAATCTTCTATATAAACAAAAGTGCGTTTCACCCTTTCCAAAATACCGAACATACGTGACCACGGTATCGACTTATCCGTCAAGTAATAGTTCAGCAACTCCTGGTGCTTCTCCCTAAGCTTGGCCCCAGGGAAATGCTCCTTTATGAACTCCTCCACAGGACCCGTCTCGTAGTGCTGCGTAGTGGGATCTTCCAGCTTCCTCAGTTTGATGGTGAGGGTGTAACCCTCTGCAAATTTGTTTTTAAGGTGTTGCGTGGAACCTAAGCATTTGAAGTTGCCATTAACCATGATGGCCAACCTGGTGCAGAGAGCTTCGCATTCCTCCATACTGTGGGAGGTCAGGATCACGCATTTTCCGGTATCGCGAATCTTACATAAGGCGTTCCACAGATATCGTTTTGTGGCAGGATCCATACCTACAAATATATAAAATATTTAGGAGTTATTTATTTATTGCTTACACTATCCAACAGTACTAAAATTATTTATAGGATGAAAAAAAAACCATAATAATTACATATACACTCAAAAACAAATAAACAAGAAACAAACTACAGTAGAAGGATAATGTACAAAGAACAAACCAACTATGAAATACAATTAATAGGTTACAAAAACACTTTTTTTAATGAGTTGTAGGAACAGTTAAATATATTAACTCCATTCTGCAAGTTGTTACAGTTGCTACACATTAAATGCAATGGCGAAAATTTTAATAGGTTAGTGCGCGGGGTGGGAAGATGAAACAAACTGTCACGTCGGGTTGTCGTTGAGGAAACACGAAATCTGAGTTGCTCAAGTAATTGAGGACCATCCACTTTATTATTTATCAGTTTATTGAAAACAATCACTGATTGAGTTTTCCTGCGATTTTCTAGGCTCACCACAGAAAATCTACTTAAGAGCTTGAGAGGTTCCAATTAAAGGATAACTACCATCCACCTTATAAGAAAGAAATTTTAGAAAACTTCGCTGAACATTTTCCAAACTTTCCACATACATGTTGTACCCAGGTTGCCATACCAGAGACGCGTATTCCAATTAGGACTTGACAAAGGCATTGAAGAGCAGCATTAAAGTTTGTGTATCAGTGAAACCTTTTCAGTTACGGATCACAAATCCCAAATTCCTAAAAGACGTTTTTATAATTTCATTTTCATGCAAGTTAAAAGCTACCTTACACAAACAAATGGAAACACTTTTTTCGTAAATCTCATAACGTTACATTTCGCTGCATTTAAGGGAAGGTTATTTAAATTGCACCAACCGTTAATTCCATTCAAACAGTGCTGAAGCCTCAAACAATCAGAAATAGTGTCTATAGCGCAGTAAATTTTTGTATCATCCGCATACAGTAAATAAGACACATCTGTTTCCTCAATTATATCATTGATGAAAACTATGGAAAGAAGTGGTCCAAGAATCGATCCCTGGGGTACAGATATTTCTTCAGATATAAAACCATGGCATTCAACATATTGTTTCCTTCCTTTTAAAAAAGACTCAAAAAAACTCAAGACAGACGAGGATAACCCTACATGTTTAAGTTTCTCAAGTAAAATGCAATGATCCAATCTGTCAAAAGCTCTGGAAAAATCTGTATAAACTACTTGAACATTAGTGTCCATGTTTTCAGTAACACATTGAGTTACACAATTCAGGTTACCTGTTGACCTATTTCCCATAAAACCATGCTGATAAATAAAAATTTGTCCTTGACAGTATGGATATATCTTCTTATATAAAGCAATCGCCATAACTTTGGAAAAGTTACACACGTGCTCAACGCCAAAATAAATAAAATGGGGAGTGGTCGGGACCTTTGGTATGCTTAGGCTTTAGCTTCAACAAAGCATTGAGGACATCAGTTTCAGTGAATTGAGTAAAGTGGAAATAATTATTATTGACATATTTTGGCATATTCACAGTAGTACTAGCAGAAGATTTAGGTTTTGTAATCCAATGAACAAAAAAATTTAAAACATTTAAAATGGTGAAAGCTAATACCTACAATGTCTACGCTTGCAAATGGAACAAGTGGTGCTAAATTGGATGTGGTAAGTTCCATTTTCAGTAGAAAGTATTATCTTAGGGATTTGACAGAAACAACTAATGTCGTCATCAATTATATTTTTCCAAAAATATACTCTATTTTTTTCTTGTTAAAAATATCTTATTTTTATATCTATCTCAATACGAACGTTAAACGTATAACTTTTGTGCTTACAAAATGTTTCCTCATTCAGAAAAAGTTGATATGATGCTAATTTATACAAAAAAAAGAGAAAGATATCTGGAGCAGATGTCCACTGTGTAGAATGTCTGTTGAGTGCAACAGATATTGTATTGACATTGATATCTTCAATGTAACTTTGGTCAGATTTAAAAAACATTTGAAACAAAATATATATACTACCTGTTTAACGTGTTATGCTTATTTATGTATATTTGTATTCCTGTGTGTTTTTGCATTACTTTTTTTTTGTTCTTAAAATGTTTTATCTATTAATTTCTTTTTATTATAATGTGAATGATCTTACAGGTCTTTCAAATCTGTTGTATTCCATGTGTGTGAATAAACGAAACAAACAAACAAAAGACTGTATCAACAAACTACTATTAAGCGGATGCAGTTCTTGAAGAGAAAAAATCAGTGCGAGATAATGATTTACCTGTGGTGGGTTCGTCAAGGTAAATCACTGGAGGATCTCCTACCAAGGAAATAGAAGTGCTCAACTTCCTCTTGTTACCTCCACTGAGCTCTTTAACTTTCTTGTCCAAGTGTCGTAAGAAATCGAATTCTCTCGCCAAAGTCTCAGCCAACCCATTACAGTCATTGTAACGTATGCCTCTTAGCAAAGCGAACATAGTTATGGTTTCCCTAGCTGTCATGTCATCGAGCAGAGCATCGAACTGCGGACAGTACCCTATAGACTTCTGCACTCGCTTAATTTGGTTCTTTATGCTGAATCCGTTTACCCAACCGTCTCCATAAGTGATCCTTACGTCTCCCGTCATCATTTTGAACGTTGTGGTCTTACCAGCACCGTTGACCCCTAGCAGACCGAAGCACTCGAATTCCTGCACCCCTAAACATAAAGAGTTTACCGCCAGGAAGTTCTTATAGTACTTGGTGAGGTCACGTAACACCAGAGTGTAATTGCTGAGCAGTTCCTGCTGGGTGGAGTTTCTGATCTTCTGTTTCTCTTCTGCTACATCGCCGTCTTCGTCTACTATATCTATAGGTCGCTTGGGAAAGTAGGTCTGTGATATGTAGTATATTATCCTGGAAAATACCTTGAATTCGATGCTTAGGAGAGCTAGGAATAGAACGACACCTCCAACGAAGGAGAATAGTATGTTTCTGCCAATCCCTGGAGATTCCCATCTATAATAACTCTCGTCAATTCCTAGAAAAATGTAAATAAATAATTTTGGCATTTTATGTCAACTACGTATTAAGTTTACCTTTGCATGTGGTGTTGTATAAAGGAGACTCGGGGTTGCAGACATCGTTAAGGCATTGATCGCATATTCTTTTATATGAGAAGAACGTGTAATACTCGTTAATTCCTGTCGCTAAGGAGTAGTGTGGTAGGGCTAAAAATACCCAATGTAGAACACGTCCAACGTCCTCCAGATTAAAACCAGTACTAGAAATAACTTGCACCACCAAATAAGCTGCCACTCCTGCAGAGTTTTTAATTAGCGCATTCTTGTAAAGAAGATATAAATATTAATACCACACACCTGAGAAAGTACTGAACATTGTCATTCTAGTATAACCTGTTGAGGGAACGTCAAAGAAATATCCCGAGATGTACAGCATGGGTAAGAACGCCCAGCCAAAGTAGAAGAATATCAGGAACATGAGGCCTAAAATTTTTCAGTTGAAAGAAGTTATGAACAATTATGTTATATTACTGATTACCTATATTTTCTGCTGTCTTAAATCCATCTTCCTGAAAAGCTAATAGAGTCGCCAACACCGCTATTATTGTCACTATGTAAGTAAACATGTCGCACAGAGCTGAAGTTAGCCAGAATACCAATACCTTCACGCCAGAAACAAACTGCAAATGTTTGGATTTGGAAACATTTTCTCTGACGATGAATAGAACGTAGAACGAAGAGACGAACGCCATACTGAATCCTATATTGAACGCCAACTGGAAACCCATAGACTGGCCGGAAAGCATTTGTTGAATCTAGAAAATGTTTCATATGAATTAATAAATGTATTGCAACATTTGCCCACTGAGGTGAAGCGACGTCATTTTGATCCTGCGCCGATCTTGATTTTGGACTCTGATCGATATGGGTGTATAATATAAAAGCCACATGGTACTTTCCCTTTTTTTGCTTCGTGCCATTGTGTGAATGCAAGACAAAAATAACACTCACCTGTGTTGCTGCAGTGTATGGCATGGGATGATTTGTGAATGTGATGGAACAGTCGTCGCAGTCTAACATTTGCCTGAACATAGTATTCAAAGCTAGACCCAGGGATACGCCAGCTGAATGATAGGCATCATTATTGAACCATGTGGTTATATGAGGAATTGTCATAAGTCCAGCTATATCGATATCATCGAAAGAAGCACCTACGATGTAGCTCAATCGAACTCTTGTCGGTACTTTAGCAGTCTGAAAACGAGGTTAAAGAAGTTGTCTGCATAACACCAAATGGTTTTGCTGTGTCATAAAACTTACCAAGCTTAACATCCTGTCTGTTACATTATCGGTAGTTTCTGCATTGTAGTTCAGGTCACTTAACACTTTTAAATACGTTTTTCCGTAACTCGATTCTGAGAGGTTTCCTACAAGGACTACAGGACTATCGAACCTGTTCAAGTCCATGGCCAATGCTGGTAAACTTCCTGTGTTCCCTTGGTTTCGAATAACTACTATGGCGATAATGAGGAAAAGGACTGGCATCATTATTTGGATCACGAGAAGTACCCAGGATCGGTACGTAGATAAAAACTTCTTCATCAGCATGGCGAAGAATTGATTGATCAATAAGTTCAGTCCGCCGGTATATGAAGCATGCAGTCCAACATTTACTGAAAACATGCATTCAAATATGATATTATAAACAAATTGATGATAATTAACTATTTGGCTCTAATATAATTGGTATGGTGGCATTCTCAATTGGTCTTTTGATCGCCATGTTAGCTATTTAAATCTACTATATGATAAGTTAAAATGACCCATGCTTTCAGGAATAATGAACTAATATCATCATTAATTTGAAATCACATTCGTTCCATAAACGTTAATACGACCACAAAGACTTGTATTCTGTGGATTAATTTATCCAGCATAGATATGAGGTATAAAGGTACGTACTTTTTGTTTCTCCGTTCATCATATCTCCATTTGTGGAAATAGTGTCATGTTTTATCCTGTCAATATTATCGAACTCTCCTTCTTCCATTCCATGGTCAGCCCCAACTCTACAACATCAGCCTTTTATTATTTAGGAAATATACAGGAAACTCCGCCCAGAAAATTTAGAGGGAGGTACTTCTCGGAAAAACAATCAAACAGACAAACAACAACAACAACAATTTTATTTTTTTAAAGACTGATAATTTATCTCTTGTTTGAAGCTGAGAAAATCAACTGTTTGGGAAGAAATCAACATTTACATATTTTGTATATACTGGTGAACTTCATTTTTTTACGATGCAAGCAAAGTGTATTTTGAAAACAATTGAATGATAGTTCAGTTGTTTACAAAGTACACTCTGCTAACTTCGTGAAATAAATAAGAATCACAGGTATATCCCAAAATATTTATTGTAACCTCTAAATTGGGTTAGCGTGGAAACACGTCACGTAGACAAACAAACTTTGTCACTCTTGATTACACAAGAAATATTCTTCAAACCAATTTCACAACTATCAACGCTTTACTTTGACGTTTCTGTCGCTGGCATTTGGCTGCTCAATATAAACTGACTCCAGCGGCGAAACTGATCCGCTTATATAAGTTTTTAGGGTTCTAGAAGTTTTCGGCGGTCGCGAGAATCAAATAGAATGTGACCGAGAATGTTCCAGAAAACGGCAAACTATAAAAATAGGTGAGCTTCCATAACATTATATAAATATGTCGATTTTCTTGCAGATGCTTGGTTTATCCAGTTTCAAATAAAAGTACCAAATTTTTAAATGAATTTTCAGTCTTTAAGGATATGCCTTCAAAATTGTAATAAATTTAAAGACAAAAAAGTTGTAATCATTTTTTCAGGCCCGTTCTATCCTCTAGGGCATTGCAGTTTTGAAAATATTTTGCTGAAAACTGCATCTCTATAAGAATAGTAAGCGTGCCAGATTTAAAAAAATCGTTCAAGTATTAAAAAAGTTATACCTAGTCAATAAACAAATTAAAAAAATAACTGAGGTTATGTCGGACATTATTATTTTTAGTAGCATCACTATTTAAATTCCGGACATTCAATATCCGTAAGTAACAGCCTATGGAGACATACTAGATTTTTCGCTTCAAAATATTACGATTTAAAACAACTTGCCTTAATAAAATGTTGATAATGTTGATAAAAAAATACAGTGTGCAAACATTTTGGAATAGATGTTTCTGGATATGAGAAATTATAATATTTTGTTTATTCCGACGTATTTCCTAGAGGGCGCCACATCCGCCATACTTTTTTGACTTTGGTTATTGAACATTGGTTATGGCCTCCAAGATCGCCTGATCTGAACCCTTTAGATTTCTTTGTTTGGGGATATTTGAAGACATTAGTGTATGGTACTCTTGTAAATAGCTTCGAAGAGCTGCAGCTACGGATTAATCAAAAGTGTCAAGAAATCCAAACCAAGGAGAGTGTTTTCGAAAGAGTTCGAATATAGTTGAGACGAAGATGTCGTGCCTGCTTGGAAATGGACGGAGGGCACTTTGAACATCTTCTGTAACTTTGTTTTTTGTTTGTTAAAAGCTTCCTTTGTCGGTTTATTCCTAATAAAATAAAATGTTTGAAAACGAATAGCGGACCATATCTCCACAACCGTTACTTTGCGGAATCATGTTTATTAAAACTCTTCTGCTTATTTTGGTTCATACTATTACCTCCTGAAATATTTTACACTCTTTTTTTAACACCCTGTATATTATACAAGGAACTATGCAGCTGATTGTTGAAAAACTATTAAAGTATATCTTTTTTCCTCAAAAATAATGTTTAAGGTTTTTAAATAAAAAACGTGATAATGTTAGGTCCAAAAAACTTAGGTTCACATTTACGTCACAAATATGGCAGATGTGG
This sequence comes from Monochamus alternatus, assembly GCA_037114965.1. Lineage (NCBI taxonomy): Eukaryota > Metazoa > Arthropoda > Insecta > Coleoptera > Cerambycidae > Monochamus > Monochamus alternatus. The sequence goes on along the minus strand of CM073426.1, from coordinate 1,134,113 downwards.
TGCCCTTTATGAAATACGTCGAAATAAACAACAGATTATGACTTCTCATATCCAAAAACATTTATTCCCAAATTTAATTTTTTTAAGTTGATACATTAAAAGACTGTAATTATTACAAAAAATAATTTTTTAAATTCCAACTTTTTATTAAAGCTTAATATTTTGAATTAAAAAAACTAGTGTCTCCATGGGTCATTACCTACGTACTACCCTGTATAGACCTGCTAATTGATTTATTTATAAACATGAAACTGTCAATGTAATACTCACTTCATAAATACCTCCTCTAAAGTAGTCAAAGAAATTCCATAGCTGCGAACTCCCAATCGCTGTGAATTGTCCTCCAAGTCTTTTAACATCGGTTCGAAAACGGATGATTGACTCTCTGATAGCAGGTACGTTAATTCTGATCCAATATTACTGTGTATCTGTAAACAAGAGGATGCAATCAATATTCCATCAAAACGATCTTCTACGGCATATTAGTTCTCGTTAGGAATGCCTTGGGCAATATGCCAAACGTTTACCTCAATGTCTGGTATATGCCTTCGAAACAGTTGAGTCACTTGAAAGGCATCACAGTCCTTGGCTTTATCTAAGATGAGGCTGTAACCCGCTCCGTATTTCTTTTTGAGAAAGAAACTAGATCCACAACACTGCAATTCTCCGCCTGCCATTATAGCTATCCTGTCACCAAGGAGATCAGCTTCGTCCATGAAATGAGTAGTGAGAAGCATGGTACGTCCTAAAAAAATATGCTTAGATGACGACTAGTGGTTACTTTATAAGCTATTTGAATGCGTTGAACACAGTGCATGGTATCAAAGTATACAGGCTGTCTCACATAAGAGGGCTACTCCTATGTATCTCGCTTAATATGGGAGACACGTCAAAAATCTTAAAATATTTTTTATTGCATTTTTGGAGACCTTTATGATCGTAAAAACAAATTTGAGATCCATGGCCAACTTTATGAGTAATAACAAAAAAACCTTCCCAAACTTTAAGGCTGTCTAACTTTTTTATTTTAAGGGATAGAGAAAACTTATTGGTAAAAAATTTTGATTGAAAAATTGATACCTTTCACCTGATATAAACAGATTTTTGAAATATGGTATGCAGTTCGCTGCGCCCTCTAGGCGAACAAAAAAAAATCTATCGAAGCAAGCTATGGCCACAAATTGCCTGTTTTTTCGTCTTTCATGCGATATGCTACATGTCGCCGGTATCTTCTTAGTATAAAAAATATACCTAAATATTTTCGTGCCACTCAAGATAATGTAGAAACTGTTTTAATGACACCAACTGCAAAATATTAATAAACAGAATGTACTTTTTTATGCAAACTGGATATTTTCTTATAATATTATTTTATTGGTTTTCACATTAGAAGCAATTGGGTCTTTAAAATTGTCTAACACAGACAATGTAGCTTCTAAGTGTTGAAAGCTATGAAAACAAATGTTTTTACCTCAGTAAAGTCATCATTAGACAATTTGATTATTCTTGCGATAGGTTATGCAGATGGTGCTTGAAAATTCTTTCAGTTTCTTGTTATTTAAAAAATATTTAATTCTGAATAACAATGGGGTTTTCAATTATTGAAAAGTATAATATATTTGTGTGTTGTACTGTCTGACGCATTAGAAATTGAGGTGGTCAATTTGAGAATCTCACTTAATTCATTATTACTTGTCTGTATTAATTATAGGTATTAGCTGATGTTATTAATATTTTCGGATTTTCTGTTTTAAGCTTACCTTTTCTGTTTAAATTTAAATTACATTTGTTTCTAATTCAGCACTGCTTATTTCAGTACTCAACTAAATCACTGAATCAATTAAATTCATGTTTCGAGAATTAGGAGCATCTCAACTCAAACGTAAAATCGCTATGGAGAATTTCAATTAATGTGTAATCCTCTTCCTCAAGTTATAACACATTCAAAATGATAGTTTTTCAAACCACAATGAACTTTAACAATGTTCAAACGAACGGTTATGTAAAAATTATGACTATCGAGTATAAATACCATAACAAGAACAAACAGTTTGTCAAATTTTACTGAAACAATACATTTATTTTCATACCTTGCAACATTTAGCGTAAGGTACAGTGTTTGTGTTAGAATACGATATAGACTCCATTTTTCATGACATATCTATTCCCAATTTTATTTGAATAAGTTGTGGGTCACCCTGTATATATATGTAAACTATATGTGCTAGAAAATCTTACCTTCCTTTTGACACTGTAGGAGATCCCACAGAGCTCTTCTAGCCGAAGGATCCATACCAGCTGTAGGTTCGTCTAACATAACCACCTTGGAGTTCCCACAAAGTGCCATTCCCACGCACAGCTTCCGTTTCATACCACCTGACAACGTCGAAGACTTAGAGTTTCTCTAAAATATGAAAATTAATAATTATAACAACAGAATGAAGTTTTTAGATAAAAAAGAATGACAGAAGTACAAAGGTAGGAAACATTCACATAGGTAAAATAAATTTTGAATTATATTTAAGGTCAAAGATATTTACAGGGCGTATAAACGACCAAAAATATTAACGCCGGTTCTGTGTTAATTTATCAAACATATAGGTAACGATCATTATCTGGCCTACAGGGTTTAGCATTCCTTAAAAACAAGCAAAAAATCACTCTAGAACATAGCATAGGTGCAGTGTGATCAACGAAGCGTCTAGATTTAGAAAAATAACCCAAACTTCTTTTTGCAATCTTAATAGTCGATCTTATATTGTCATAAAAAACTATACAAATATCACGTGCTTTGGCATAATGAAAAGATGAGCATTGTGCCTTATCAATCAGCACAAACACGTTATATGAAAGCCTTTATAACCGCTATATCCAGGACCGTACTAAAAACAATTTTACTCCACAAAATTGAAATTTAATATATATGAAAATAGGCCAAATTGACCATTTTCGAGAAAATAGCTTTTCAACAATCAGCTGTTAGTTCATTGTATAAAATTTTAGTGAGTAGGCGCCAAAATTCCCTTACAAATTGAACATGTTGCAGGTAGATCGACAAGCAATGCTGCGTAGAGTATTTTTCAACATGCAACGTTTTTAAAATGGAAGTCATACAGTTTCTTCCAGCTTCAGAGAGTTGTCCTGAATTAGTTTGTGGATAATCCGCAATGTGAAAAAATTTTTCGTTTCTTTTTTCCCTAAATTCCTAAACGGATTTTTTAAATTGTTGATTATCCACATTGTAATCTATTTCGAAATCCTCTCAAATATTCTCGTTGCCTAACACGTCCATTGAAATTTTATTGCCAACAAATAACAGTCATCTCATATCTGAATATGAAGAACAGATTATGTTTTCTCATATCCAAAAACATTTATTCCCAAACTTAAGTTGATACATTCAAAGACAGTGCACCTAATTATTACTTTTTAATTTCCAACTTTGACACTCTGTATCTTTTTTATTATCAATATTTTATTAGATATGAATAAAAATTCACAATTTATAATTTTTGTTCTGCTAATTACGACATAGTTTTACCTTGTCTTCTAGTTCCAGTAGCTGCACATACTTATCAATCTCAGCAGTGATCTCGTTCTTTCGAAGACCCTTCAGCTTACTGAAGAAATACAAGTGTTCCGAAACCGTCAAATCTTCGAAGATAATGTTGTGCTGAGGGCAGAGTCCTAGGCTGTTCCTCACCCCGTCCATTTCAGTGCGAATGTCGTAACCGTTGACCTTGGCGGTACCAGAGGTAGGAGTTATCATTCCAGTCAGCATAGACATGGTGGTCGTCTTCCCAGCACCGTTATGGCCCAAAAGGACGGTTATCTGGTCCTCGAACATGTTGAGAGTTAGGCCTTGGACAGCAGCTTTGTTTTTGAACACTTTCCTCAAATGTTTTATCTCCACGCCGGTACGTAAGCTTCGAGGTTCAGCTTCGAAGAATTCGTTTGGCGTTGGATTTGCACCGTTGGAATCATCCACCCCTGGAAATATAGTTTTATTTTAGACGATCAGTTAAATCAAATAAACGGGGTGATTAAAGCTTCATTCACATAAGATTAGTGCGGTTGCATTGGTAGTGCAGAAAAGTTATTAAAAAAGGCGCCGTATTCTTGAAATACTGTTTTCTACAAAATACAAATAATTTTAGACATTTAATAACAGAATAATCTAGGGTTTAGCAAATAATAGGAATGTTAACTCATCCCACCTGCAAATATTCAAAGATACTGAAGTAAAACGGCGAGAAATACGGGTGACTTTTGTAACGTTCAGATAAACTTAACAGTAACGCCTTTGTACTGCAGTTGTATGTCAGAAGCTAAAAGCATTTTAGCTTCTACCACTCCTTTTCCAACAATCATACAAGGGCCAATCAGAAAACTGCTTTTTCACATTTTTGCAGATTAAGTTTTTAAATTACATTCTAATTTAGATATTTAGTTTAGAATTGATTTGTTTCTAAAAAAATGGATGAAGAGGACTGTTTGGTTTAGAAACAGTTACTTTTGCTGCTCTTATGTGCAGCGACGTCAATATGTATAAAAACAATACATGCAAAAAAAAATAATAAAAAGAACTCGGAGATGGTGGGTGCGACCTATTAACCGCAGATAGCACATGCAAGGTATAAAGAAATGCGAAATGAGAATGCCGATTATTTTTTCATTTCACCCGAATGACAGTGACAGTGTTTGATGACTTGCTGAAATTAGTGGGCCCTCATTTAAACCACAGTATACTAGTATACTGTGATTTAACCAAACATTCAAATAGACCATCTATTCCTGCAGATTGTAGGCGTATATTTTATCTAGGGTAGGCTTTTAATTACTATTCGGCAAATGATAAAAACCAACAATTTCCGTAGATAGGGACGTAGTTGACAAAACATAAACATAACCTCATAAGAATCTTGAGTTATTGCATGTCGCCAACTTTCAGCGGAAAAATTCCCCAACTTCTTAAGTCTACAATAATTTTATGTAAACAGAGTAAATAATATTTAACACCATACAATTACAATACAACAGAACAACTGCAGTGCCATTGCACTAACGTTTATCTGAACGTTACTTTAGTCAATCGAAAACAAAATTTTTACACAACTTAAAAAATACACTACAAATTTTGTGATGACGTGTTCGAGTGTTGAAGCAAAATCGCATTGCCACGTCGTCCGGACCACATAACACATGTGACAAATATGAAAAATATTCATAGATAAAGACAGCAACAATTATGAAACAAGTCTTTTCAGAGTTGTAATATCACAATTCATAAAATCTACAGGCAAGATATTCTATTCTATTCTTTCAGTAGTCAGATGGATACACTAAGCAGCAAAAAAGTTCTGTTATTTGAAAGAAACATGATGTACCATAAGTGGCGCCCTCTACTAGTGACGTCAAAATTAGAGACATATAATTTTAACCTTAATACCCTGTATCTCCGTTAATATTGAGTTTTCGAAAAATTGTTATAGGACTTCGTGACCATAATTTCTTGTGAGGAATCCCCTTCTGATAATTTCCGGACACTCTATATAAATCACACATGTTATGTGTGAATAGTGCTTCAGGATATTTGTCCGAACAGGTGGCAAATGAAACATGTTAAATTGTCTAGATTCAATTCGGGGAACATGAATGTCCAAAATTCTCAAGATGGCACTGCAGTCGATGACATTATTCATTACTTTATGTAAACAAATTAACTAAGCTTTTTTACGTCGGTTTTCCAAAGTTTCAAGACCAAATCTATTAAGGATTATTGAGGGAACCCAACAGAGGCATACTAACCATGGGTTTTAAAACTAATATATTTTAAGAATGTACGCTGAACATTTTCATGAGCATCCACATGTACAGCATAATTAGGACACCAAACAATTGACGCATATTCACAGTTGCACCTGACAAAGGTAGAATACAAAACTTTCAAAATTAATAGAATTTCGAAACTGTTTACTATTCCTTATAATGAAACCAAAAGATCTGTAAGTCTTTGCAATTCTATCTAATGTAACACCTAAGTCACAGAAGGTGTCAGGTCTAGAAAACGTATATTGTTCAATGGAATAATCAAATTAAATTAACTGTTTCTTTGTAGAAAAAGACAGTACATGACAGTTACTAATATTTAGTGACAGATTATTAACCCTGCACCATTCATTAATAACATGAATATTGTACTGAAGGTCAGCAGCATCATCAGCGTTCTTAACTGTACTAAAAATATTCAGATCATCTGCATAAATCAAACAGGGCACAGTTAAATTATTAATGATGTCGTTAATGAATAGGCTAAAGAGTAAGGGTACCAAATTTGACCCTTGAGGGACCACCGAAGTGGCTCGTACTTCAGCAGAGTTGCAACCGCGGTAAACGACATAGAGGCCTCTATTGGAAAGATAAGAGCTTATAAGAAATGTCAAATGCCTTCGTCAGGTCAGTGTAAATCACGTCACCTTGAAATCCATCATCAATGGCATTGGCTAAAAACTGTCTAATATAGAAGAGGTTTTTATATATTTTTAGGTATTATAAAAAAAAAAAAAAAAAAAATAGAAGAGGTTTGTAATAGTAGACCTGCCCCGAAAAAAACCGTTGCGCCTCCGTAATTAAGTGTTTTGTGTGATGAAATATAAAATCATACAACAGCATTTCAAAACACTAGTCAAATTGCTGATTATAACAGTCGGCCGATAATTACCAATGTCTCATCTTTCACTTTTATTTTAATACTGGAGTGACTTTAGATAATTTCCACTGTGATGGAAAAGTACATGTATTTAAGGACAGGTTTATTAATTTACACAATGGTGGCGCAAATACTGCTGCACAATCCCTCAAAAGAAATGATGGTATTCCATCTAAACCGCTAATTAACCTTAATTTCCTTAAACAATAGTGAACTATGTGGTATATATTTTTTTTATAAATATGTTTGTAAATATGTATATGTATATAAATATTTTTATATAAATATTTATATTTATGATAAATGATGCCCACACCTGCGCCATTGATAACTTTCTAAAACTGAACTGAAAACTAAAAAAATAAGAACTGGTCTCTTTTTAATTTTTGGTATCCTGTATCTCTACAGCGATTATCCTAAGACCTATAAAAAAAACTGAATTGTTGATTGTAGAGTACGTCACTTGACTATTGATCTTGACTTAAGACACACCGTGTATAATTGCACTACTGAAGTCTTACTAACTTATTTTTTTAGACGTGCCGCACCAGTAGCTGGAAGTGAACAAATAGTACCAAGGTTGGGGCACTCCATATTCCCCAGGAAATACAGCTTCGACATACAGGGCGATGAATAGGTATATAAATGTGTCAACGAGTAACATGACTATTACCAAGCCCAAGGACAATCCATCATCGGGATTATTTGGTGTAAATAAGTTGCTCCATTGAACACCTGCAACATAACATAGTTATATTACTTTACTATGTGACAGTTTCGTCTTTTAATTCACCTTCCGCTGTGCCTTCGAACATCAACATCATCTGAAAACCGAAGGCCATGGCACTGTTGGATCCCAATGATGCCAAAAGTTTAGTAGACAGACTTAAAGTGTTGTACGATTGCTGCATGAAAAGATACGGAGCGTAAGACATGAACCAAGCTAAACCTGCTATAGTTGCAGCAGTATTAGCTAAAAAAACACATTAGTCTTCGTTACTATTGAAATAAATGAACTAGACCCCTGAGTTTGAAAACAGATATTAAAGAAACGTAGGGGCGAACAAATTTGGACCATATACAGGGTGTTAAAAATGAGTGTAAAATATTTAAGGAGGTAATAGCATGAACCAAAATAAGCAGAAAAGTCTCAATAAACATGGGTCCAAGTAACGGTTGCGAAGATATGGAATGTTTTATGTTTTTTAGCTCCTTTTTTTTATTTTGCAAAAGCGTTGTGCATTTTCTTATAATAGTTGGTTGATGTTTAGTGAAATAATCAGTACGTATTTGATAGTTGTTTTCAGTGCACAAGTTAGTTACTCTAACGCAGAATTAACAGACATGCATTTCTTGTATGGTCATGCTAATGGGAACGCCACCGAAGCGACGTCTTTATGTTGACGCTTATCCAAATCGCCAGATTCCTTCACAACGCATATTTGGAAGAATTCACCAAAGATTGCGTGATACCGGTTCCTTGAGCAAACAGTGCCATTTATCCGGAAGACCAAGGTCGGTATCCACTCCTAGAGCAGAAGAAGAAATTCTAGCACTGGTAGAGCAAAATCCAGATACGAGTGTGCGGAGAATATCAGCCGAGATAGGAATTAGTGGTCCTCTTGTTTGGAGAATCATTCACGAGCAACTGCTTTATCCATACCATGTGCAACGAGTACAGGTCTTAAATCCAATAAATGATAATCAAGCACGTTTGGTTTTTTGCCGCTGGTTTGTACGTCATGATGCTGAAGACCCTCGTTTTCTTGAAAACATTCTTTTTACTGATGAGGCCGGGTTCATAAGAAATGAAGTGTTTAATTTTCACAATACGCATATTTGGGCCGACGAAAAATCTTCATGCTCTAATAGAATCTGGACATCAGGCACGTTTTTCATTAAACATTTGAATGGGTATTGTAGGTGACAGGTTTCTAGGACCTGTTGTTTTACCAAACCGATTAACAGGCGCTGCTTACCTCAACTTTCTGCAAAACACACTGTATGAGTTTATGGAAGACATTCCTTTGAATCAGAGGCAACAAATGTAGTTCCAGCATGATGGTGCTCCAGCTCGTTTTACCATGGCCGTTAGAGAGCATTTACATCAAACTGTTCCACATAGGTGGGTAGGAAGGGTCGGACCTGTTTTAAGGCCTTCAAAATCGCCTGATCTGAACCCTTTAGATTTCTTTGTTTGGGGATATTTGAAGACATGAGTGTATGGTACTCCTGTAAATAGCCTGGAAGAGCTGCAGCTACGGATTAATCAAAAGTGTCAAGAAATCCAAACCAAGGAGAATGTTTTCGAAAGAATTCGAATATCGTTGAGACAAAGATGTCGTGCCAATAGTGAGGCAATATATTACGGTCCAAATTTCTTCGCCCCTACGTTTTTTTAATATCGGCTTTCAAACTCAGGGGTCAATTTCATTTATTTAGATTATTAGTGTATGCTACTGATATGTTTTACCTTTGGAGAAGAACACGCTGATGGCAAAACAGAAGGTGATGGTCGAGCATATGTAGAAGACCAGGAAGAAAAGCATCACTGTTGGATCGGCATAAGTGAAGACGGTGAAGTCAGTGTTCGGATACCATCTGACTTTTAGCAGAACTACTATTAAGATTGCTGAGATAAAGAGGAATATGAAGGATTTCAAGAACCAAGCAGTCCAGTGCAGCCAGTTGGACAGCCCCATTATTTTCATGGATTCCTGAAACAGTTTAACTAATTATAATGCATACAGACTGTTGGCAAGGCCAGTACCCAGACCGCTTATAACCAATCGAATATTACAATTAATTTAGTAAAATAATTTGTAATACTTAATGTAGATAAAATTCTTTGAGAATGTTTTAATGTACTTCAAGATGTTTGTGAAACAAACATTTGATTATTCAATGAATATGACATTTATCTGGGTTGAAAGTGACACTTTCCATCTGGGTCTATGTCAAAGTCAGAAATATTTTTTTTTCAAACTTACGTAAGTTTGAAATATGAACATCGCATATATGGTTGTAAATAAAATTATTTACTGACCTTAAGTTGTTTTTCTTTCTCGGTAGTAATGGATTTGACTGTATTAATGCAAGTATACACAAAACTCAACATCATTATGATGCCCAGCATGGATATGAGAGGCGTCAGCAATAGATCTTCATTCCAAGCAGGGTAAGGATACCTTCTCATGCTGATTATAGGAGCAGGATTTTCTGTTAGCCAAGACATGATCTCGTCGGTTCCAATATTTTTTCTATTCAAAATTAAGGCGAGAGTCAGAAAGTGTTGAATGCCCAAAAAGCCTTCTCCATAGTAGCCTGAAAAGAACCAAATATTTGAAGAACACGAATGTGACTTTTGTTACTTCTACAGCCAAATGTCTTATAATAATAATAATAATAATACTTTATTGGCCAAGAAAAGATACAAAATTTGTACATATGGCAAGTCAAGTATAAAAAAAAGAACAAACGGTAATAATTACTTTTGCCGTTATACAGTGGATGGACCGTTAGAAATTTTCATGGTTGTAGTGATCATAATTTTATACAGCGTGATTCACAACTTATCAAAAAATATTGGGAATAGATGTGTCATGAAAAATGGAGTCAATATCGTATTTTTTTTGTGTAAAATCTACAGTTTCCGAGAAAAAAATACTGAAGTAGTATTTTCAACCTTTACATCGATGGATTACTGTTGTCTTTCTCTCTCCACGTAGGCAATTCTGAGTACTGAAATCCAATTTTATTATTAAAGTTTTTAGCGATAGTGTTTACATTGCTTTAGCAGTTTTTCGTATGTAAGTAAAACGTAAATGGTTGACATGTGCTAAATGCAGCTACTTTTACCGCGATAATGCAACACAGGTGTAAGTAACAAGGGAATCGTGAAAGAGATAAAGATTCAAGACGTGTATTGCAGCAGGATGTATAACATTCATAATATTCCGCACACAATTCAAAGGGATCATTTCCAGCAACTCTTTTCCTTAAATGTTTGATGTTGTTAATGGTCGCTTGATTGGACCATTCTAATTACCAAATCGAATGGATGAGATTCAATATCTCGCAATGGTCTGCCTGGACTTCTCGAAGGTGTGCTCTTAGCTGTCCGACTCCGAATGTGGTTCTTGCACGATGATGCTCCCCCTCATTCTCGACAAAATGTTCTGGTTCCAGTACCTTAATGAAGTTTAAGGGGTATTTACTTACGTACTTTGGACTTCTTTTTTGTGGGAATATTTAAAAAAAGAAGTATTTCGCACCTAAGTAGACACTAGTGATGATTTACGCGAATATATCATAGTTGCTGCCAATAACTACGAGTTCAAAACGGACAAGAACCAGAAACATTTGCGTTAGTTTTGAAACTAGATAAGACGGACCCAAATGTGGTTACACGTCGATGGACAAAATTTTGAACAATTATAACATCAGGTATGATAAAATATTATATTAATTAAAACCACAAATTTATTAATTAATAATAACAATAAAGGCAAACGCAGTTGAATTTGGTGATATAAAATAGGTTTTCTTTGGAAATTTCTTTACATTATTCGTCTGTTCATTTTTTATTACATTGTACCACTGTGCCGACTGCATGCTTTGCCTTGCCCAAGGTCAGGTTTTACAGTGGACCAGTTTCCAATGTTGTGCAAAAGAATAATTTTAAATCATTTTTGAACTGCCCTTTTTGGTTTTTTGTTATAGTCTGTTTGGAAATGAAAGAGAGCAATAAAACCCCGAGATAAGAACCGGCCATGGGCGTGGTAATATTTCGTTTCAGGTAATTATCGGGTAACACTAATGCTAACAGGTAATGGGCGTACATCAGTATATTTTACTGGATACATCATAGGGCAAGAGCCAGTATGTTGTGACAGATCAATCCAGTCTTAGAGTTGAATATATCAAGACGTGCTAATGCAGTAGAGTAAAATTCGACTTGTGTTTAGTGACTATTGTGCCAGTGGATATAATATTGTTTGGGTAAAATGTCAAGCTTATCAGATTACGTACCTGCTAAACGAAAAAGATGTGCGTTGTCTCAGTATAAGAAGATTATTATATTAAATGTATTTAATGCATTGAAACATCAAAATCCTACCAACAGTGTTGACGACATCGTGGAAAAGTATTCCAAAATGACAGGGATTGGAAAATCAACTATCTACAGACTTTTAAAGGAAACAAAAAATGAACAAGATACTGTAAATCCCCCAAAATCATCTACAGGGAGGTCAAAAGTCGTTATAGATGATTTCTTCAAAAATGTCATTCACAGAAAAGTACACTCATTTTATTTTAAAAAAGAAATACTAATGCTAAACAAAATTTTAAGTGAACTTTCAGAGGACAACGATTTACCAAAAATCAGTAGAAGCAAATTATGGGCCGTCTTACGAGAGTTGAATTTTTGCTGGGAAAAGCAGAACAGAAAGTCAGTTCTTTTCGATAAAGATGAAATTATTTGTTAGCGAAGATCCTACTTATGATCAATTAGAAAATTCCGTGACGAAGGGAGGAATATTTATTATCTAGACGAAACTTGGGTCAACGAGGGATATTCTGTAACAAAAGTATGGCAAGATAAAAATGTAAAAAGTTTTCGACAAGCATTTTTGGATGGACTTTCAACAGGGTTCAAGGCACCTTCAGGTAAAGGGCGAAGATTAATAGTGACACATATAGGTAGTGCCAGTGGTTTTGTAGATGGCGGTTTACTTTTATTTGAATCTAAAAATACAGGTGACTATCACGAAGACATGAACGCAGATGTTTTCGAAGAATATTTTACACAGATGTTGGATCTTATTCCTCCGGGGTCTGTAATTGTCATGGATAATGCCAGTTACCATTCACGGCAGACCGAGTGGACGCCTACAACTACTTGGAGGACAACCGATATAATTCAATGGTTATCCGGAAAAAACATTTCTTTTGAAACAAATATGGTGAAAAAGGAACTTTTGACACTTGTCAATCTTAATAACGATCAGAAAAAATATGTTATCGATGAAATGGCAACAAATCGCCAAATAACGGTACTACGGTTACTACCTTATCACTGTGAATTTAACCCAATCGAATTAGTCTGGGCGCAGGTAAAAGGAGATGTAGCGCGAAATAATACGACGTTTAAATTAAGTGATGTGAAAATTTTAAGTAACTGCAGATAACTGGCAAAGATGTATGTATACATCATATACAAAAAGAAGAGGAGAAAATGTGGGAACCCGATAATTTAATTGACGTTACGGTAGATTCTACTACCGTTATCAATCTAGGAGACGAAGATAATTCATCAGAATATTCAGAGGATGAATTTTAATATACCTACTTTTTTATTTTCTTTATTGTACATTTATACAACACTATATTTACTCACCATAATTTGAATTTTCAAGATACATATATTTTTGTGTGGAAAAAAAGTCTATTTATTAAATTTAAATAAATATGTTGATAATAATATTGAATAATTTTATTTGAATTACTAAAAACCCTCTTAATCCGGTTATGATGCTTAAAGTAGCCTCTAGTTTTGAAATGCTGTTTTTATATTGTTTACTTATAAGAGAAATGGACCGAGAAATTGAAGCGGCATAGATAAAGACGGATTGTCGGGGATTAAATTTTAGCTACCTGCTACAATTTAGTACGGTTCGATCACACAAAGTTTGTTTAAAAGTGCACCTCATCTATACCGATAATACATATTATAAAAATATTGAATATAAGCACCACGATTTGTATACATCATTCTCTTTCATTTCTAAACAGACTATAAATGTTATCCCCCCGGTACATTATTATTTTTTTAAATAAGTTCTGAATCATCTTGTATATTAGAAGATCAAGTTTACACTAATCGTATAAAAAATATGATTTTGCTCAATTGAAAATTGTAAAATTGCATATGTAACTTTTTTATATTAACCAACTATGTATATCCTTCCTTAATTGCCTCATACATATGGTTACACATCACTGATTATATTACCATAATAAAGTTTTATGGTTTTATCAGGAACAATTAATGTATAATATATTTCAACTATTTTAATTTCAGCTGAATCATTTTCTTTAGTTAAGCTATCAGGTAATATATTTTTTAATCGATGTAATCTAAGTAAGTCAGGATGTCTTCAATGAATTGTATTGTATAAGTTTAATGGTTTTACTTGGAATTCATTATTATAGGAGATATGGTTAAATACTCAAAAAAATTATATGTCACCTGTCCTCGACTTCTACCCTAATTTTTATGGTTGCAATGAGAAATGTGTTTTATAATACAACATATTAAATATTATCGATTCGGATTCAAGTCAGTGCATCAAAATAAACATAATAGAGTGCTTTTTGGAGTAGATAGTGCCAAAAATGTATCTTTTAACGTAAATTTAATAATAATTACAAAAGCATTAACCCAGTTTTATTTAAAATTATTCAGTGATACACATAAACTATTTTTGAGATATCACTGTACAACCGCATCTACTTTTCAGTAAAGATAGTCGCGTCAAATTAGCATGAAAAATGTGAAAATAGACAACTTTTTGCGGAGAAGTCCGATTGAGATGCGGTTTCCTGCAAAATGTTCAAGAAATTTTTTATAACAAAAGGTACATCTAACCTGTGTACGCTCGAAAATTTTGAATTTTTTATTTAACAAATGACCCATTTTTGTTGAACATATGGCAAGTGTCACACACGATTCAACGAAAATGTCTGAAAAATGTTCTCTCGGCGGTTTTCGAGGTCCCTCTTTATCACTTGGTGTTAGCTTTATTATTTATTGCTAAATTGTTGTAACTGGGCTAATTAACAAATTAAAAACTCCACTCCCAAAATCACTAGAGAACCGGATTTTCCAGGATTTCTAGCTTATTAAGACAAACTATCGGCACAAGATTTTTGCAAGTATAATTGTTTATTTTTCGATTGTTGCAACATCGCTAATTAACAAATTAATAACTGTTCTCCCGGAATCGTTAGAAAAGCGGATTTATTTTGCAATAATTCTGGGATCAATTGAACAATAAACAATTATATTTGCAAAAATCTTGTGCCGATGGTTCGCCTTAAAAAGGCAGAAATCACGGAAAAAATTTCGGGTCTCTAGTGATTCCGGGAGTAGAGTTATTAATTTGTTAATTAGCCAGGTTGCAAAAATAAAAAAATAAACAATTTCGTGCAACAACCTTGTGCCGATGGTTCTCCCCATGATCCCAGAATTATTGCAAAAAAATCTGGTTCTCTAACGATTCCGGAAGTAGAGTTATTAATTTGTTAATTAGCGAGGTTGCAACAATCGAACAATAAACAATTATATTTGCAAAAATCTTGTGCCGATGGTTTGCCTTAATAAGCCAGAAATCCTGGAAAAAATTCCGGTTCTCTAGTGATTTCGGGGGTGGAGTTTTTAATTTGTTAATTAGCCCAGTTACAACAATTTAGCAATAAATAATAAAGCTAACACCAAAGTGATAAAGAGGGACCTCGAAAACCCTCGAAAGAACATTTTCCAGACATTTTCGTTGAATCGTGTGTGACATTTGCCATACGTTCAACAAAAATGGGTCATTTGTTAAATAAAAAATGAAAAATTTGCGAGCGTACAGAGGTTAGATGTACCTTTTGTTATAAAAATTCCCCGAACATTTTGCAGAAAACCGCATCTCAATCGGACCTCTCCGCAAGAAGTTACAAGTGAAATGCTAATTTGACGCGACTAAGAATTTACTTTCAATAAATCAATATGGTTTTATACCTCAGAGGTCCACCACCTCCAACCTGGTTTGTTTTACGCAGTATATTTCTAATATTCTAGATAACCATGGTCAAGTTGATGTAGTGTACACTGACTTTTCTAAGGCGACAGGATTCATCACATTTAGTTTTAGACAAAAACTTAGCACATTTGGTTTTAATGACGAACTGCTTATATTTTTTCGTTCCTATCTTCACAATAGGATACAATATGTTACATTAAATGGTTTTAAATGTCGCTTACATCGGGAGTTCCTCAGGGTTCGAATTTGAGTCCGATACTGTTTCTTCTATTCATTAATGACCTTGACGATGTGTTGAATTGTGGGAAGCTTTTGTACGCTGATAACTTTAACATTGTTACTTGCATTACTTTAGAAAACCAGGCCTATAATCTTCAGATAGAGTTAAATAAGTTTGTAGCTTGGTCTGTCATTAACAAACTTAGCCTAAATGTTAATAAATGCAAAGTTACCACCTACACTCGTAAATCCAATCCTGTTGTATATGATTACCATATTAATTTTCAAAAACACCCTTCTAGATATTCTAGATATTTGTTTATTGTTGGAAGCTAATTTTAAAAATGCGTATGCTAATGTAGAATGCGTGATCATATTTGTACATGTATGTTGATCATTCTCAAATTTTTTTTCGGATAAATTTTGATCACCCTATATAAAAAAATATTGTATACTTACTCGGAGATCCACCACTATTCAATCTGTATTGCCTGGGCCCTGGAGTCTGGAAGATGGGGTAAATGAGATTCGTCATCCAATTATTCTGATTCAATGGATCCAGCAGAAGCCTTGTCTCACCTGGAAACCTTAAAGTAAAACGGTTTACAACCGGAGCTTCGCAACTTTGCATTTGTCTTACCTTAAAGACACCCGGAAGTCGTTTATGGTGCTTAGATTAGTTAGGCCTTTGTAACTGTCGTCGAATTCTATGCCCGCAAATGTCATGTTGGTAGAATTCTGCTCGAAGTATTGAGTAAGAGCGTTGGAGTCTTCCAGCTGTATAATTTCTCCAAAAATTCCACGGAACATGTTCATAGTTTCGTTTAGGGCATCACTTCTTGGTGAGTAGATCAAACTAAATGCACTACAAACGGAAATTTTGCTAAAGTTAAACACACAGTTATCTAATGTATAATAATGTAATAACCCCATTTGGACAAAAATTGGAATCCCAATTTCTGACATAGTTGTTTCGTATTTATACTTGAATTTTGTTGTTTGCTAGTGAACATTGATGATGATGAACATGTACTACAACATTATGCATCCTGATTAATATGTATGGAACAATTTTAATTTCTTAAAAATACTCGCATAATAGTTCTTCTTGTATCTAGAACACGAAATGGTATTTTTCCGTTCAAGAATGAAAGTTATTTTGCCGAGCATAGAGAGGTAAAATATCGAATCGAGAACACAAAAGCATTTTGTTAAATTTTTTTCGAAAACTGAAATAAAATAAGCCTATTGTGTTATGATAATTTAATTTATATTTGAAATCGTTTGAACGATCTATACGGGGTGACTATCATAACGATAGTAACCTAACAATCAATACAAATTGGTTGTTTGAAAAATATATATGTATATTGCAATTCGTTTTCTAAGAGTTTTTAATTCAAAATAACCAATACCAATATTGGAAGCGGCACAAACAAAAAATCTTTTTTTACTGTATTAGAAAGGTATTTTAAGCTAATAACAATCAAATCCCCTACAATTCTTATCAATGAGATTGATACAAATTTCAGTCGCAAATTATTACCATCTTCAGCAGAGCCTACGGAACTTGCCAGTAGTACAACGTACGCAGTAAGCTTAAACCATTACAACAGCAGCCTCATTGATCACCCAGAACTAAATCTCAGGATCTGACATACATTTAACTCACTGTAATATCGGCAATTCAATTTACATGTAGTGCAAAATAAATTATAATCGTCCTGTTTATAATAGTTACTGTTTTGTATTGAAATATTATATTACTTAAAAAGTATATTGTTTCGACAGTTATGTTGTACAACGAAAAAGGCTGACGTTCTAGGACATAAAATTGTTTCGCAGCTAGGTGACAAAAAAGACTCACTTTGTCAACTAAAAATTTAACGAAAATGTCGGGTTTGATGACACTTTTCGTAAAAATAATTGTTCGTAAGGACGCGTACAATGTGTATCGGTTACATCACTACAGTATATTACTCAACGAGTATAGAATGAGTGTTGTAAATCACACAAGTGAATTGCAACCACTATATGCAAGTAGAATACTGTACTTTGTCCACGACTATTAACAATATTCTGGCAAACTTTTTACTGAAATAGTACATTATACTATAAGAGAGAGAAATGCGTTATTTTGGCAGAGGTGCAATTTGAAGTCCGAGGGCTACAATGCACCGAGGATAAAATAGCATCTCTCCCGAATGGTATATACTATTTTTTCCACGGTCTCATTAACTTGAAAACACATATTTTGTCATTATGAAGTAAGTAGCACCAGAATTATTGTATTCGGATTTGAGCATTTATTTAGTAGTCGTTGAGTTATTGTCATAACTACAAAATAAACAAACAAAAAGAATTAACAAATTAAGGTGCTAGTTTGGTTTTGTTTAAAGTGCACAATGAATAATTGTGAGTCGGAAGAGATTTTGGATGCTGCAAATATTGCAATAAGCAATTTGCTGCCTACGAAGTCAAGATCTTTATACGATATAGCCTACAATCGGTTCAAGAAGTGGTGCGCCGAGAAAAATGTTCATGTATACAGCGGGAATATTTTGTTGGCATACTTCAGTGAAAATGCAAAGAATTACAAGTCTTCCACATTATGGGCGCAATATTCTATGGTTAAGTCATGCTTGATAATTTACGACAACATAGATATAAGCAAATTCCTCAAGCAGATCGCATTTTTAAAAGGAACCGGTGACGGATATCAAGCGAAAAAATCGAAAATATTGACAAAAGGTGAAATCGACCGTTTTCTATCAAGTGCAGATGACAAAGAATTCTTAATGATTAAGGTAAGAACTTTTGTTGTTAGGTATTTCAATTATTAAGTATTTTGATTTTTTATAGGTTGGATTAATTCTGGGGATTGCCGGAGCTTGTCGAACTGATGAACTATTCAGTTTAACTGTAGATGATATTGAGGATGTAGGCTCTTCCTTGATTGTAAAAATTCCAAACACTAAGACAAAGATTCCACCTTTCTGGTTACTGATCTGGGAAATATGCTTGAATTGTTTCGAAAATACCTGTCCCTTCGTCCTCCCCACGTCAAGCATAAGCGCCTTTTTTTGTACTACAAAGCAGGAAAATGTAGTTCGCAGCCAGTTGGCAATAATACCATGGGAAAAATTCCGAGTGTAGTAGCTACGTATTTAAAATTACCTGATGCTGCATGTTATACTGGTCACTGCTTACGAAGATCTTCAGCGACATTACTGGCAGATGTTGGTATGATATCACGACAATAAAGCGTCATGCTGGTTGGAAATCAACGACAGTCGCTGAGGGTTATGTCGAGAACTCCATTGAAAATGAGACCAAAATTGCTAATCAGGTTTTAGTAGGTACCACTACTAGCGCAATCACAAAAACTGTAAATGTAAGCGAAAGTAATATTCCTTCTTATATTAATTTTGAAAATTGTACAAATGTAACATTTAATTTAAATGTCAATAAATAATTTCAATGTTATCTTTTTTTTTGCATGAAAAACATTCTCCATAATGTAAACTCCCTTGGGAGCATTATACTCCCTTGGGAATAATCGACTACTTCTGTTTTAATTTTGATGTCATAGAAACTGATTTCTACTCCTGACCGTAGAAAAAAATTATTCAATATTTTGACCTTCATAATATGAACATGACAACATATAACTCAAAACTGTCAAACACCTTACTTTCAGGTTTGACATTCGCCGTTCACTTGATAAATTGAAAAAAGCCAATAAATTTATAATTAGTAAACCTCTACCATCATTCAGAGAAATGTTAATATTGGCAAAACTGATACTGTGGGATAGTGTTTGGTTTTCAATTGGTTCAATTGTTAACATTGAAGAATTCCTGTTTTGTTAGTTTATTCCCGGTACTGTCACACTGAAGACTTTTAATTTGTTGATAGAAACTGTGGATAAGCATTAATCTCAAGTGAATGATCATACACTTACTCGCGACAAGAATTCTTACTTACGTCATACGAACAAATGAATAATTCATTATATTTTCATCAAAATATTTAAGAAACTGCAACTGATAGTAATAAAACTATATACTACACTAAAAGTTTGCATTATATGTTGCACTAAGAAAGATTGTTTTTAACGCGACCAAATATCGAAAATTACGTTGACAATAAAAACAAATGTGTAACATCAGCCGTGACGTAACACATCTGAATTCTTGACGCGAGTATATAGTGTATTATGCATAGGTACCATTATATTACTAAGAAACAGGTGTTTTTAGAAAACATCGTATAATAAGTAGTTGGACGACAGTTTGGAACCAGCCTGAATTCGTTGCTTGAACAGACCTATTATAATATAGTCGTGGACAAAATATTTTATAAATAGAGCTTTGTATCTAATGGTCACTCCATGCTACTGAAAGGTTGAGACCTCTATCGGCATTGGCGATAACCAAATTTGGAAAAACGAAATATCAGAAAATAACTAGTTTGCGAGCTAATACCCCGACTAGCATTGAATTACACCTAAAAAATCTATGACAAACAGCCAAGATCATTCGCCAGCGGCGCCACCAGACATGTACCGGTTTCGAACTTATTAGCTCTCATCAGTATGCCATAAGTAAGGTAACAGACGATTAACACTGGCCGTTGTGTCTGCCAAAGTCGGTAGAGAGGAACTTGAGTACTCGTACTCGTACTCGTACGTAGCATGTGTCTATATCTAGTAATAGTAGTAGTAAACTATAGTTTGGCTTTCATGAAACTGCAATTGTTACACTACTAACCACAAAAGATTGAAGATAGATTTATATTTATTAACAATGCATAATGTATTAAAAATATTGTCTAGATAAGTTTATTAAACGTTATCACTTATCAAAAGATAAACGTTTTATCAGAATTGAATGTTTTTTTTTTTGTTATTTTTAGAATAATATATTTGCAATGAAATATTGCTTGTTTAGGAATATTGATTAATCTATTCTTATTTTTTTTTTGTCGAAATACACGAAATCCAGATACGGAAAAGAAAAAGATGTACAATAGTAATATGAATGCAATTCTCAATTTTGCATAATATAACATACACAGGAGGCAAACATATTTCTCCAGTGTAAGTTACTATGTCGTATATTACATTTTCTTCGTATTAACGTAGGATCAAAATTGTTCTTAAAGCAGTAGTTATAGCCACTTAAAGAGGCCACTGTGATGATGAGGAAAAGTAATCTGTTTCAACATAGAAAGAACAAATACAAATACTGCCGCATAATTTCAGAATACCCTGTATAAGAAATTACAAACAAAGTTTACGGAATGTTGTTTCGCTCAGTGAGTAGCCTTTTAGAAACGCTCTCCCACTGGTTCCCGTACAATCCGATGTGTCTTGTCGAGCTGACGTTTGCGTACCAATGTGTACTGGTATGATAGGCGGGGGCTCCACGGGGACACTGGAAATGTTAACACGTGGTTGAGTGAAGCAACTTACGTAAACTTTGCTATAAATCATCTTTGATATGAATATAAAAAATGTATAATTACTTGTAATCCGTTCCATTGCTGTCATCGGTGCTATCGTCATCATCGCTCCTAAAAAAAGAACCAGATTGCTGTTACCAACATATTCAGGAAAACAAGCAAATAGTAGACACTAGTTCATACTTTTGTAACATCGCTATACATCAGTAATATTTCTCTATTATTCAATTAATGTAGAGAGAGTGGGGAAGGGTGATAAATACGTTATTACAGAAACCTTTATTAGAAATGAAATTTACAAAACTGAACTTTCTAAATTGTTTTACGAAAGGTCGGAGTTTTGAATAGCATCAAAATATACAGAGTGTTACGCCACTTTTCGTTTTGGAGTTCCATTTTTAAAACACAAGGTGTCAAAATAAAAATTTTTAATTCCGTCTGTGTGTACCTTTGCATATCTGGTCTGTATCAGTTCTCATGTGGAATACTCTGTATACTTAGAATACTGACCAACAGACAAAGGAAAAGTAGAACTAATTTCTTTACAGAATGTCCTAAAATTAGCCTGCCAAAAATTAGCTGTGTATTCTACGGTAAAAAATAAAAAAAAAAGTTGGCAGGCTAATTTTGGGACATCCATATAAAGTGACTCAGTCATTCATGTCATTAATTTTAACTAAGTACGTGTTCGGAAAGTCTAATAAAGAAAGAAAATAGAAAAAGTTTACTCGACCTTTTAAAAGACAACAATAATAAATTTTTTGATGACGAAGTCATATAGGATTCGAGCGTTGAAGTAAAACAGCGTTGTCACATCAAGATCACATAATAACATTGTTTAACACTGTGAGGCAGGGACTGAGACTATATTTGACAAGACATTCTCGAACTTCCTCGACCTTCTTGCTGAGCAGTAATAGCAATTTAATATATTAATTAAGATGTTAAATTATTATTGGCTGGTAAGTAAGAAAAAACATAAAGTTTCTTAAATACCCAATTCAACCGTTTACGTATGACGTCCAATACTAGGAAAATA
Source organism: Monochamus alternatus (assembly GCA_037114965.1). Classification (NCBI taxonomy): domain Eukaryota; kingdom Metazoa; phylum Arthropoda; class Insecta; order Coleoptera; family Cerambycidae; genus Monochamus; species Monochamus alternatus. Next base: position 1,111,870 of record CM073426.1, on the reverse strand, counting down.
TTTAACTTTGGCAACGTTGCATTACGCCAACGCCGAGTCGATTTGGAAGCAATGAAGCGAGGCCGCCAGCTGTCATTAAAACTCTGGGAAGGGAAATAATGATGTGAAAACATTTTTTTAACGTAATATGATTTAAATTTGTTTTTAGTCGCATATTCGTATGACATAATGACGGAATCATCTTGCATACACCATACACCTCAAATGATTGTTTACCTGAATTTAAATCGGTTAAGGTAACGAAAATCCACGCCACTGCGACTCAATTCCTCAAGAGTACCATCACTGCGATTACACAACACGTTCGTGAGGGTGTTCTCTATGGGAATGGTACAGAACGGCTCGTAGATCAGCGTATCGTGAAGTTCTGGATCCACCAATCGTCTGATGATGACCAGGAGGATGGAGAAGAGTACGGGAGCTACGATTTCAAACAAAGTCTGGATTGGTCGCCGGTACTGCAGCAGCCAGTTCTTCCACATGAGAAGGAGGAACTTGTCCAGCTTCTCACCCATTTTATCTGCAAAAGAAACATTCAGCTTTATTGTTTATGTTACAGGAAATATCGGATTTCAAGCCATTTCAGTTTGGCCTAGGACACAATAAAAGTTCCTATTGTAGAATCCACAGTTTTTGGCAGGCTAATTTTGGGACACCCTGTATAGCTTCTTGTTGCGTCATTCGACATTTTTTGCCAAATATATTTTCTTCGCGTTACTAAATGAAAGTGGGTAGATACAATTTTATACAATATTTGTGTTGCAAATTCATACTACTACACTTGATATCTTTACCTTGCTTTAACATCTTGTGTTGTTTTATATATTTTTAAGTAGGTATTAACAATATTATGTGAAACCAACTACTAAGCCCCGACCAGCGTTGAATTACACCCATATATTTATTATTATTAGCTTTCGTAACAGTTTTTACTGTATTAGAAAGGTATTTTAAGCTAATATCAAATCTCCTACAATTCCTAACAATGAAGTCATATGTATGCTCTCTGATACCAAACATCTAGGTATGCTAATGAACAATTCCACAGACAAAGCTCTATTCAAAAGTGAACTTAGATATTTATAGAATGTTTTCATTAAATGAGGTTAGTAAATTTAGCTAGATTAATGTTTTAAGATAATTATTAAATAGAGCTTTGTATGTGGAATTGTTCATTAGCATACTTAGATGTTTGGTATCAGAGAGCATACATGACTTCATTGATAGGAATTGTAGGAGATTTGATATGTATTAGCTTAAAATACCTGTCTAATACAGTAAAAAATCTCGTGTTGTAATATGAATCTTTTTCAACACCTATTGTAAATAACTATTTTGTTACTGATACAAGTGATTGTTGCGCACAAAATAAATCTTATATTAATTTACCTTTTCGCGGTACATGTTCTTGCCCTTTGCCCTTTCCGGCGGTATTGCAGACATTTTTTGGGAACAGCTTCATATAAAAACGTTTGCTTGTGCTTGTCTCACGTCAATGTCATTATTTATTTTGATTTCAGGTTATGCGTTAGTGTGTCAGACACGTTTGAGATTGTTACTAGTTGGGAATTATCTCTTTTATCTTTTATCAACTAAGCGTGACTATTATTTTTGTTGAATAATACCAATTTTATTGTGGGGATGTCATAGATGGTACTGATCCCAGTATTGCAATGTACGAGGGCGAATCAAATATAAATTAGAATTTTCATTTTAACGTTCGCTAAGGAGAGTGACACGATTTTTGATATACAGCGTACCCGGAAATTATGAGTAAATATTTCAGGGGAAAAATACGACGAAAATTTTATATAGAGGACGACATTTGAAGTCAGTTTTAACTGCTCTGTATGCAAACGTAAAAGCTTCATGTATCTTTTTTTCATGGAAAGTTGGCATATCTTGGACCAATTAGTTATGATGCAAAAAATCCGTTTATAGGGTAAGTAAAACAACAAACAATAGAAAAGTGACAAATACAAATAAAAAAGAATTAATTACTAAACTAAAATTATGACACATAAATAATAAGCAAAGCAAAGAACAACAAATAGAGAAAATTTAAACTTCAAAAATATTCTCAATTGCATTAATGCTACAGGTAAATACGAGGTGTGACAATTAAGTTCCGGGAATTTGTCAATGAGAAAACGAGCAAATTAAATTTCGCCAAAATTTTATTGTCGACCTTCACAATAGTCTCCCTCTAACTCTACACGACGATTCCAACGTTGCTCCCACGATTGGAAGCACCCTTGGTAATCCTCCGCAGTTAACCCGTTCAGCACCACGGTTACAGCTTCTTTGACTTCTTGTACGCCCCCATGATGAGTTCCCTTGAGATGCGACTTCGCAGGGGGTAATATCGGGGCTTTAGGTCGGGTGCGGCAACGTTGGAATGCCTTTTTTTGCCAAAAACTTTTGCACAATGAACGAGGAATGGGCTGGCGCGTTGTCGTGGTGCAAGATCCATCCGTTCTCGGCGAGTTCGCACACGGAAAACGCGGGCCCGCAGCTGTTCCAGGACGCCAACATAGAACTGTCCAGTCACTATCTGGCCGGCAGGAACATATTCACGATGAATGATGCCGTGGATATCGAAAAAAAAAACGATCAACATTGCCTTCAGTCAATGCCACTAAAAAAGTTACTTCCAAAAAATATACAAAACAAACGTGCTATCGACTTTAACCTTGAACTGCAACTAAAAGGAAGGTCCCCCTTCTCTAGAAAAACGTTGACGAACGATACAGTGTTGCCTGTTTCCGATTTATAACTTAATTGCAACACCTCGGAAATCAATTTCATTTAACAGATCGTCGCAAGTTAAACATATTCTAAATAAAGGTTATTGAAAATGGATTAATGACAACAACTCTGGACAATCACACATATGTAAAGTTTTAGAAAGGAACATGGCCGAATGAGTATTTCTTGTTGTCCCAGACTGCACATTTTAAATTTATAAAGTAAAATGTCGTGAGGAATACCTATCTTAGGATAAATTCTATCCTGATAAAATAAAAGCAAAAAATTCGTTATAGTGCTGAAGTCCACAATATTAATATTCGCTGGAAATCTACTTTAACACCCTCTCTGCATCACACTCAATTCTTTCGGAGATCATATTTGTATAACATTGTTAAAATAATTAATAGCCTTTGGTATCATACAAGATCTATGTCACTCAGTAAGTTAAAATATATTTTTGAAGTTACCTTAATGAATGCTTAGCGATTACTTTTGTTATATTGATCATATTTTACAAGTACATGGAACATTTGCAATAAAATTAATATAATATAAAAAAAATATAAATTAATGGTTACAATGTAATCTAAATTATGTTCATATTTCTATGAATAGGGTCAGGTGGTAGAACAAATGGTTTTAAGATCAGCCTGAACCTCGCCCTGTTCACATATGTCATATTTTATTTTTTTTGTATGTTGTTTTACTTATATATATTATTATTATTATTATTATTATTATTATTATTATTATTATTATTATTATTATTATTATTATTATTATTATTATTATTATTATTATTATTGTTATTATTATTATTATTATTATTATTATTATTATTATTATTATTATTTAGAGGGGACAGAGAAAATTAAATATTAATGGAATCATCCTTCAAAAAAATTCCAAACTTATTTATAGTGAAAAAAATTTTTTTTCGAAATTATATTAAATCCTTATTTAACGCCGCCTATACGACTTGTCCGTCACACATTTACAGAATCAGAGTAAGTAACGTAGGCAACTAGCAACACGACTGTAAAGTTTCCAGTCATGTTATGATTTAATTCCTGTGTTTACCATGTGTTTACGTTGTAGATTTGTGTTCTTCTTCAGTTTTTAGTGCCTTTCTTAAGTTTCGTTTCATAGTTATTAAATAAAGAAATTTGTGTTAGGTGCAGATACTTTCCCACAATATAGTTCGCTGGTTTGGTTTTCTAGGTTATGGGACAAGAGTGCCGAGGGTAGGAGTTTTCTATTATCTATTCCTTTCGTTCGATTTTGTTATAATTAATAGGCATTTTATCTAGCTGTACCTACGAGAAGTGTGTTTTATAGGTAGTGAGTGGTTATAAATGAATGAAAATTTTGTAGTTTATAACGAAAAAATGAAAAACGAATGCAAAGTAGTGGAGCTAACTGGATTGACTGTTACCTACCTATCTATCAGGTATTAAAACTAATAAGAATAATAACAATAATAATAATAATATATTATTTAGTATCCCTGAAATATTGGGATGATTACGGCTCTGAATGTGCATCTTGTCATTACTATTGTCTGCAATTCTCCTAATTTATCGTTATCTTTTTATGTCAGACACGATCTTAGATTGACTTGAATGCTGAACGTATTATCTCTGAGTATAGATCTCTTATCAATGTGGTAAACTTCTAGGACATATGCGTGGAAAAAATAGTTCAAGCATTCAGTGACAGCGATGTCACATTAATAAGATCTCACCTGCGTATTTCCGATCACCGATCATGTCCATTAGGATTAAAAATTAACACGACTCATGTAGAATTTTTTCTTAACACAACATAAATTTAGGAATATGTTTTGTATCGTTTTTTGTAAGTTTTAATCATCTGCTTTACTAAACACATGGTGATTGTTCTTGAATACTGCTAAATCTTCGTAAAAATATACTAATTTGAAGTTGTTTATTTCTATGTGACAGCACATTGCACAAGTCTTTTGAACAGAGCAATTTTTCCATGAAGACCAAAACCTCTCCAAGCTAATGTGTTACTTCATTAACTAAAGACCTATCCAGGAAAAGATTTTAATTCAAATTTGTGCTTCTCGGTATATTGTTATAAACGAAATAATTGTCTTAAAAATTCCAAATACGAGTGCCGATAAAAGATAAAAATCTAAGACATACTTAAGCACAGTTACCCATGTTCCTGTCACATGATCCACCACTGGCCCGCGTGACCTTGACTGTAGTCGACATTTACTTATAAATTAGATCTAGGTATATAAAAAGTATAGCAGCATAAATAATAGGATAAATATAACATTTACTAGATTCTCTCACCTTTCCAGCCATATTCATCAATCGACACTTCATTTTCTATACGTCTGTAAGGGTTATTTCGACCTGACATCATTTTTAATTTATAGAATTGGAATTTATTATACAACTAGAGCAAAATAAAGGTCATGCGAACATTTTGTTGGTTGTAATGCTTTAACTGATTGTGAATAACATAAATCTAGTGTGCGTAATGCGATTGCCTGGTGCATGTGTATCTGGATGTGATTCATCAGTTTATTTGCTAGAAAAATCCCCGCATATCTTACCATATAACTTTATTGTGCAAGCACCTTATTTACAATTATTGGATTTATTACACCTTCTGTGATATTTATAGTTTACTGCTATAAACCAATTCAATTTTGATTGATAAATCGATAAGTCACCCACTGAACAATGAATATTAACTTTTTAAATGGATAGTACTCGGTTGCTTTGGTAACGTATACCTAGTTTTGTTCTTAGATATTGTGCGTAAGCTCTTGCGAAATGTTCATAAGATCACGCTGAAGGATGTTATGGTCTGTCAAGGGATTGGCATAGAACTTGGTATCGTCCGCAAAAAATGCAGATTTAGAATGTATGTGATACGGAAAGTCGGAAGTATATACTAAGAAGAGCAGAGGACCCAATACAGATCCTTGGGGTACACCACTAAGGACAGGACGTGCTGATGACCGATAGTCACCAACCCTCACACTAAAGGTTCTGTCACTGAGGAAAGCCTCAAGCCACAGAAGAAGATCACCACGAATGCCACAGTGGTTCAGTTTGTGAAGGAGTCGCTTGTGGGGCACCCGGTCAAACGCCTTGGTGAAGTCCAAATATATAACGTCGATAGGTTTCTTAGCGTCGAGGGACATGGACCAATCATTCGTGCACTGCAGCAGATTCGCAGCTACTGAGCATCCAGGAACAAAACCATGCTGTGACTCAGGAATTACTTTATTCGATAAGAGAAAAGAAAACATTTCTCGCCGTATTATTGATTCCATAATTTTGCTTACTATAGGCACCAAGCTAATTGGGCGGTAGTTTTCACTAATCAACTTGTCACCCTTTTTAAATATCGGAGTTACTGAGCCACGTTTCCAAATCGTAGGTAGAGTGTGGTATTTAAGTGAGGCATCCATAATCATTGACAATGGAGAAATAATTTGGGAACAACATCCCTTGAGCAATTTTACCTCGATTTCATCGACGCCAGGAGAAGATCCATTTTTTAGTTTTTTTATACATTGGGCGATTTTAAAAGGTGGAAAATCGATAGTGATTAGAGAGTCACGCGCGGGTTTAAAATAATTGGGAGGTTGGCACAAGTAGGTTCATTTGTGAAAACACTTGCGAAAAATTCAGATAAAACTTCAGCCGACTCAGTTTCATTTCTGCATAGTTCACCATCGGGTTTCTTTAACAAGGGTGTCGTGACTTTAGAGCTAAGAGATGACCTAATGTATTTGAAAAATTTCTTTGGGGATCGACTTTGAGCCAAGGATGCTTCGTAATTACGTCGTAAATTAGTTATTTCGGCGGATAGCCTACTGGAGAAGCTTTTATGATTGGTGAAGTCGGCATGACTTGATGATCTTCGAAATTTTTTCCAGAGATTCTTTTTGCGTTTAATTTTTTTCAAGACAGTGAACGTTACTCAAGGCTTCAATTTGTTGAAATACGTTTTCTTGGTTCTAGTATGTGCTGCAACACTTCTGGAGATGATACTGTGAAATTTGCACCACATATCTGTAGGGTGCTCAATATTGCAAAAAAACACACTCCAGTTTATGGCCTGCAAGTCACGAGCCACCTTTTTGTAGTCTGTTATTCTGATAATTTTAAAATAATCACGCTTTCCAGGATCATCCACATAAACTTGAATAGTAGTTGTGATAACATCATGATTAGATTTATCCACTGGTGAATTAACAGATAATGGAGAAAGGAGATTTTTATCAGTAGTCAAAACTAGATCTAAAGTGGATGGCTGCTGGTTTAATCGAAATCTAGTAGGTTGGTTTATCAGTTGGGTATGGTTTGAACTCTGGAGTAGGTCAATAAAGGAAGTCGCAGAATCACGAGGCTCCGGGGAGATTGACGAAAAGTAGTAGATGGAGTGTCAACCGATCCTAATGTGGATATTATTTCAATCGCCTTTTCAGAGTCAGCAGCCTTTCGTTCCTCTGTAGATCCAGAACTTTCAGGAACCCCGTAAATAATAATGTTATTGACACGGTTTACGCGCTCAACAGCCTCCAGTGTAATGCTCTCTATAACTTTGGGGGGTATTTCGGCACCGACATTAATTCCCGCTCCGATGGTGGCTTCTATGTCCGTCAGCTTTTGCTCTAGAGATTCTATCTTCTTATTCATATCCAATTTCAGAGACTCGATTAGGCCCTTAATATCGGTTATTTGCTCAAATTTAGAATTACAAGTATTGCAGCGCGCTCTTTATTCCGCGTAATTATTTCATCAGAAATACCAGTACAGTCGCTGTGAATATTATGATGGCCGATTACAATTTGCACAGGCGACCATAGTAACACAGTACAAACGGGGACACACTTACGGCGCCCAGGGGCCGATCAGGGCGACTTCACAAGGCAGACAAGGTAGGTCACGGAAAGGTAAAACAAGGGTCAACAAAGGAAAAATCAAATCACACAGTCATTAGCCTCTCATAAAAAAAATGAGAGTGAGAGTTTACGGTTTAATTAGGATACCTGGATTTGCAAATATGTACAACCAAATCAATTATTGCCGAGAGGGTACAACACTTGGTGAAGCAACATGTAATGGACAAGCGTAAACTTACTAAGAGGATATGTGGCTTGGTATGCACAAAATAAAATAACTCGCGCAAGTACACGACATACAAAAATTGCAGAGCACACACAACACGATCGCACGCAGAGGCCACATGAAATAATGTAACTTAAAAATAGTAATTCGTGTTATTAAAGTTTATGTTCAATATATTATTACATTTTAGGTGTTCACATTTAAAGAATTAACATTTCATGAAGAATAAATTAAATTTTGTGAGTAATCTGTACGTAATATTAAAGCTGGTTTCGGATGGTGAGCGATAATTATAATATAATATTATATTATATCCGCCATAATATGTAATAGGTACCTATGCGGTTTACTATGTATTTTTAATTACAAAAATATAAATATATTATCACTCATCGTCCGTAACTGGCTTTAGGTACAATCTATTGCAATAATAATGGTACTCATTAAAAGGAATTTGACAATTTATTTAGAACTGCTAACGCATTCGTAATGAAATCTACTTTCAACAGTTCTTAATCGTTCCATTCATTAATAAGGATCTAATGAAATTTCTATTCAGAACTTCCAATATTTCAAAAACTGATTTGAGGGAGTGCCATTAGTATTGCAATAGATTGCAGTCACAAAATTTAATTACAATAAAGTTATTTATTTTGCATTTATATCCTTGTTTGTTTGTATTTATCTGTTAATATTAATAAAAAAATTATGATTCTTTCATGAGTTTATGTATATTAATAATATAAAGGTAATATTTTTCATTGTACCAAGAAACTCATAATAATATCACAAATGATAATTTGTATCAATTATCCTAAAAATTTGTGATATTATTATGAGTTTCTTGCTACAATTTAAAATATTTTCCTTTCAGAAAAAATATGTAAATAGGAAATGAATTCGAATATCCCGCTTTTTAGTTTAATTCACTACAGATGCCCATCGGGGCTGCCTCCTTTTGTTGCCAACTTTATAGTTTGAAATAACTACTCTTATTTTATATTCTCTCTGTGGCTGACGTTCTTCTGAACCAATGACCAGTATATGTATTGTTGTTATTGTTGTTTGATAAATTTAAATAAGTAGCTATTTTACACAGTAATACGCCATTTGTGTGATTGGCCTACATTTTCAGCTGCGCATTTTCTCTTATTATATACAATAAATAATCGTTTGGAATTTAAATTTTTAGGTCGTAAATTAAAGTATGTCATGCAGATTGAAATTATGTCAATAGAGTTTTCTTTTCCAGAATTGCAAATACTAATATGCTCGTTGCTTATTATTTTTTGTATTTGATAATTTTCGTTAATTCGTCAGTTCTACACGCGCCGGCAATTCCAACTATTAGTACCGCCTAAAATGTATTACATTACCTTATATTATAAAGAATAAGATTGTAATACTATTATATCAATTACCTTTGTCATTATTAAGTATATTTCATCTGGATCTTCCATTAAAAATGTTATTATATCTTGTTGATTGAACGTTTTTGATTTCTTAAGCAATATACAGGGTGTTTATTAATTGAATTCCGATACTTAAGGGTGTGAATCCCTCGGTCATTTTAAGAAGAAAACTTAATATCAACATATGTCCTAAACCTCTTAATTTTTGAGCTATAGGGTGTTAAAGTTTTTATAAAAAATTACTTTTTTATTATAATTTTCTTATCACTCCAGATATTTTTATGAAATTTTGTACACACCTATTACACTACATTAAGGAACATTGTTTGATGTAAAAAATGTTTTAAAATCTTTGTCAATGACGTCCATACGAAGTTTGAACTAAACATTTTTGAAAAAAAAATGGTACGCCACTGCCTTTTCTAAAAACTAACATTATTTTTAAAATCTCCTAAGAGGCCTAAGTTTATTTTTACTGAGCACATTAACAATATAGTAATCAGTGCTTTTAAAACATATGGTTTTCTGTATCGAAATTGCAGGGCTTTCTCCAATATTCAAACATTCAAGTTTCTATGTTGCGCCCTCGTCTGGTTGAAACTTGAATACGGTTCCATCATATGGTATCTGATTTATGAAATTCATCGTCAGAGTTTGGAATCGGTTCCACGTCAATTTCTTAAATTTCTATGCTTCCATCAAGACGGATTTTATCTACCACGAGGATTTAGTCAAGTTGAGTTATTAAATAGATTCGATTTGGAATCGTTGAAGATTTGACGCAATATTTCATTAATTCGTTTTCTGTATAATCTTTTGCACGGTAAAATTGATTGTCCAGTTTTATTAAGCAAGATAAACCTTATTGTATCTCGAGCCAACAGAAGACAACATGCTACTTTCTATTGTCCTACTCCTAGAACCAATATATTAGTTAAATGTCCTACTTCACTTATGTGTGGGTTAAATAACAAAATTGCAGCAGATTGTGACATATTTAACGATAGCTTGAATTGTATGTGTAAACATGTTCTGTTAAATTAGTATGAATTATATTTGCTTTTTTCTTGTGTATTTAGTGTTGTAGTGAACTAAAAAACTTTTGTTTAAATAATTTTTTTATACAAAAAGTTGATAAAATGTTACACATTATGCCATGATATTGGACATCCTGTAAAAAAATACCAGTACCAGACTACTGTCAACTTATATTGTCTCTTATTCCAATAATTGTATCATTCGAGACGATATGATACTGTATTATTTCATAGATAAGATAATAATAGCAGAAATTCACTTACAGAAAAATAGCTGCTTTATATGTAATAAATATATAACTTAATCTATAAATTATGACGCCATGTTACAAATATGAAGAATATATGATCAACTATGAATCATCAATGTTGATTCATATCCAATTGAATTCCAAGAATATGCTACGCATATGTTCAATTCAGTTAATAAGTGGAAAAAGATGCAACAACCATATTTTCTATACATACTGAGAAAAGATAAACTCTTGAAGCACAGTTTCTTTGATATCAACTTCTTGATTGTTACCGCAATAACATGTTTCTTGAATAAGATAAAGATGATTAAAACAAAACTACGCTGACTATTGACACTAGCAAAAAAATTGTTGACGACTTATGCTTAATTCAAAGATTTCACTTTTTTTTTTTTGTTAAATCAGCTTCATAATTTATTCCATCTACGTGTTGTTCTTTTATATTAAATATTTTTTTATTTGGGCACAACTTCAGATGATTTAATTCAATGATTTTTCTTTATTGTTTTTATTATGATTATTGTTTGACATAAAATTACAACGATATTAAATGTACTGCTATTATGTTTGACCAATTGTGTCATGTTATTAAATTAAAAATGTGTAGGTTTGTTGTTATGATTTAAAGTAAAGGAGGATTGATATTGGAAATTACCTTAAACTAACAGCATATTTGAATAAATCAATTGTTGGTTACAAGGCAAAACAGTTAAAGGTATTAGAAAGAAAAGTATTAGAAAATTTTCTCTTAAATGCCTCAGACAACGGTGCCTTTCGTAACTGAAGTAGTTTTGGGTTCGCCATATATAAATGTGAAAAACTGTTATTCTAATAGTATTTTTTCTCGGTGCACCTGTATTGAAAGAGTATTGCATTTTATATATTTTATATTACTTTGAAACTAAATGGATGAAAGATGAATGGAACTTTTTAGATATATTTTTTTTATGAACAAAAAAAGTTGTGATATCAGAAATAAACAATCATACTTTGCAGAGAAAATGATGATACAGACTGAGTTTAGACCGTTTGGAAATAGTTTAACTTCATGGCCAGGGAGTCTTGTTTGACCTAACGTACCTTCCCAAGGTCATTTGGTCAAATCGCAAGTTATGTTCATGATGTATGGCCAACCCTGAAAATTTGAAGTTGATCCGATCAGAATTTTTCGAAATATTCAAATAATTAAATGCTCTCCCGGACTGCTAGACGTGACGTCAGTGTCTCCACAACTGATCAGGAATAGTACGCTTGGAACTCGATCAAGGGCCCTTACTATTATATTAAATTAAAACAGATCAGCAGATGCTCATACTACTTTCAAATTTCACATTGTGTGAACGTGACTATTCAAAAGCAATGATTTACCAATGGTACATTTAATTATGGTAATGGACTATTTTAATACAGATCATCAATTTGTAAGTGATGCACTGAATTGTGTACAAATGTAACGATAAGTTCCAAAATAAAATCATTAACAGTGCTCGGTTTATTAAATAATGCAGACAGGTATCTACTTAACTGACGAAAAATATCTATTTATTTATGTTGTGTTGATTATTAGATGAGTTATTATCACAGACTACCTTGGCATTCTATTATTTGTTATTGGCTAATTTAGTATCTGATTAATGAATTATTTTGAGATTATGAATGACGATGTATTACTGACGTGGCCTGCTTATATATCTTTATGTTTGATTGTTCGATGAAATATGTGTCTGTGAGAGTTTTTTCAAGTAAAATCTAGTAAACCTACTTCTATCATCAATCACATAATTAATTCTTATTTTATAAGTAAGACCTTTCCATTTGGGGAAAAATATGAATGGCAATTTTCCAAATATGTGTATAGATTCAAGTGGGTCTCTTGAGTGGCCCTCAAGTTACTAGACATCACTTCTGTTGATTATTAAGTATAGAGCCATTTAAAATTGAAGGCATATGGAATACTTGAAATTAACAGTTCAGAGCAACTGATTGAGTGAATTGTAAATACCTACCTGCAATTATTAATTAAAAAATAATCCTGACATAAAAAGAATGTCTGTAACAGCTACTTGTATTATAAAATAAACATGAAAGTATGTGTGTATGGGTTTTCTAAAATTGTTTTGTTCTTATCTGTTATTGTTAAATAAACGTATTAGATGATTAGTCACCTGTATTAGACAATTTATAGAATCATGCAGATTTACAACATAATAATACATTTTTATTACTACTATTATTTGTACACCCTAAAAATTTATAACTATTTCAACTTTGATAAAAAAGCTTGAAATTTTCTGGTATTTACTGCAGTATTTAAAAAATATTCAAAGCTAGATTTCATATACCTTCGATTTTAAATGGCCCCATAGATAATAATCAACAAGAGTAATGACTGATGACCTTGAAGGCCACTTACATATACCCACATCGACCTATCCATATGTTTGGAAAATTGTCATTCAAAATATCCCCAATGGAAAGGTTTTACGGATAAAAATAAGCATTAATTGTGAATTTGATGGTAAAAGTAGGTTTAATAGTTTGTACTTGATGAAATCTGCCACAGGCATATATATTTGATCGAACAATTAAACATGAAGACTTACATGCGCAACTAGAACAGATTTTTCAAAATCCTACATACAGGGTGTTGTTTTCGTGACTAAACAAAATACAACATTTTTATGCCACCAGACCTGTATTTCTGTTACACTTATGACTTTAGTGGATTTGAATGAAGTAAGTTACCGAATTTTACTTGATTATACAGAGTGATACGCATTTTATGGCAAATTAAAGAAATAACCAAAATCGGTAAAACGCCTTATATCTCAATAATAACAATGGTTAAACTCTTCAACACCAGGTTTATTGAGATCTCCTGGATGTCTTGCATTCACTGTTAACGTATGTACATGTTCCAGTGAAACTCCCTTTATAGATAACCCCCTAACAAAATTAAATAACCGTATATTTATTATAAGTAATAAGGTGCATAATATTTCCATGATGTACTGTATTTTAACCAAAAATAAGCTTTAATTATCAATATTTGTGTACTCTGATAAAACAATGGCAAATTTTATCTATCACCGATTTCAATATTTTGTTGCGTAAATGGTTTCGCTAAGTAAATTTGCTTTTATCCAATTTGGTTATTGTCTCTAAAGACTGTGTTTGTTTAAGAATTAATAACAGCACGCTCAGTGTATTTGTCGATAGCAGCTAATCTAGATCAGATAAGGTTTCTAAATGTCACGGTACCTGTGTTCTCCGAAAAATTTTCTCAACGTAGTTGCTAGTTCAACCATAGTTTACAGAATAATAATAATAATATCACTACCTCTCATTCTCTTCACAAGGATTAGCCCAGAAGTCAAAAATTTGTGCTGAGAGGGGACGGTATATTATTATTGAGCAGGCCACATTTGCGCCTAGGAACCACTTACATTTGTAGGCCATAGCCACATTCAAGAGTAAGGGAAACCTGGAAAACCTCATTAATTAGGGGGATGGTCAAACGTCGACCGGTATCAATTTCTCACACTGAACCAAGCCAACATTCTTTCACCCTACCATACTCCGCGAGTATAGCTGAGTACGGCTAACCGACCGCGAGATTCGAACCTCCGGCGGACTAGCCACATCGACGCTTTAACCCTCTTGACCACTCACCGACTGAATAACTATTTCCTTTAACTTTATCAGTTACTGAATCATGTCTAAAATTATAAAAGAAAAACGGTTATAGTAAAACAAATTATTTTTATAAAATGTTCTTATGTAGGCTTCAGGACTGGACAGTCAGTAGTTCAATCAGAAAAGTAATTATTTTCCACTTGATCCGAATAGGTATAATGCCTTATGCAGGGTGACAACGGAAAGTGGGAACACGCTGTAACTTTTTTGACTTCTGATCAAAATTTGAAAATGGGTGAGTTTATACTAGATGGTGCCATGAATTCTTTGAGGTCAATTTGGATTTCATGATATTTCCGGTTTGACCGGAAATTACCGTAAATTTATATTTTTAAATGGGACGCCCTGTATTTTTTGACATTTTTGGAATCAGCGGGTCATTTTACGTATGATAGGACCAATTTTCTGACATTTTTTGGATGGAAGTATTTTTTTTAATTTTTAAAAATAAAACTAGAAGGCCGCGACTGGCAGAAATTGTTTTCATTTTTGTTTGTAATTATGGGAAAAATTCTAAATTTGAATATTTTTGTACATACTAAAAATTTTCAAATTTTTTCAAATGTAAAGATTTATCCCTATTGATTTTTTAATAAAAGATTTTTTTCTGAATTTTGTGGTACAACAATTTTTAAAATCTGCCAAAAAAGAAAACAACTTCTACCAGTTGCGGCCTTCTAATTTTATTTTTAAAAATTAAAAAAATTACTTACATCCAGAAATTGTGTCAGAAAATTGGTCCTACCATACGTAAAATGATCCACTGATTCCAAAAATGTCAAAAAATACAGGGTGTTCCATTTCAAAATATAAATTTACGGTAATTTCCGGTCAAACCGGAAATATCATGAAATCCGAAATGACCTCAAAGAATTCATGGCACCATCTAGTATAAACTCACCTAATTTCAAATTTTTATCAGACGTCAAAAAAGTTACAGCGTGTTCGCACTTTCCGTTTTCCTTCAAAATTTCCTCATGGTTATGAGAATGAGGCCTTGTACCATTTTTTGAAAAATGTTATGAGTTATTTGGGGTTAAAAATTTTCGATATTTCTCCATAATTATATTTTCCGTATTTTTTTAGGAATAGTAATAGCAGATATAAATAATAACAACTATTATACAAGCATATAAGACCACTTTAATAAGTTGTCAAATTTCCACTAAATCGAAAAATGTGTCATATAATTCTAAGAATAGAAATTTTACGTTATTTACATTTTTAATTAGTTGTGATACATCAGTAAGTACTTCAGTAGATGCTGATAAAATATTATTGAATGACAGCACCTATCCTGATATCGATTTATTTCTTCATAGCTAATTATTTTGTATATTTCTTCCCTTCTTGAAATATCTTGTTACGTCACTGATATCGATATCAATATCATTGCAAACTTCTCTTTTCGGCACTGATAGTTATATCATTTTTGACAAATATCGATAATAAATTAGCTACCTACTATTTTTCAAATCACATTCTTTTAAAATTGGTTAATTAATTCAACACCGTTTCATTTTATTTCCCAAAATTAAAAAATTTTTTTTACCATATCATAAATTAAGTTAGATATCATCCCCTGTTTTCGGCATAGCTATATCATTTTGGACAAATACTGATAATAAGTTAGCTACATAATTTTCTTTCAAATCGCATACTTCTAAAATTGGTTAATTCATTCAACATCGTTTTGTTTTATTTTCCAAAATTAAAATAATTTTTTTACCATATCATAACTTAAGTTATGCTTAATGGTTGAAATTATAAGAACGAAATGGATACATACTATTTAGGTACTTTATCTGGTAAAACTAATAATTTTGAAGAATACCATCATGTTTAACACATGTATTTCATTTAAACTATTTTTCGTAAAAACGTTGTATAATAATGATATTTCGATTACCAGTATCGAAATGACAGTCTTTTAGGTACATGTGCTTAAAACAATATTTTTTACGCACATGTGAGTAAAAGTAAAATAACTGAATTTTAAATTATATATTTATTATAAATATTAATAACAAAATCTTTCAAATCGGATAATTGGTCATTAGCCGACCATATATTTTTTTACACTTCGTATAACTACAATATTGGATGAAGATAACACCTACTCGGTACTGCTGGTGTAATGAGTGTTTGGAATGAAAGAGAAGTTCTCCTCGAGAATTTTCGTTGATGTCACCTGCTTATTTTGTATGGAATTTTTTATGTACCCCTCTGTCTGAGCATCAATATGTTGGTTCCTGCATCTGCAAGGAAAGTTGCAGAATATCGTCTAAAGCAGTACCCAGTATACTCAGTAACATTGAATAATCTAACAAATCCGGCAATCTTTTAAGGAATTGAACCTTTGTTACTTATACCCACTGCTTATATAGTACATTTTTAATTCATGTACTTGGTAAAAAATCGATCAATGGTAGATGGAAGTAGACTTGCATACTTGCGGAAAATTTCCAAAAAAATGGCTCCTATATCTCTCTCTGGTACTATAAGTAATTTGGGAACATTAGTTTTGGTATTGGGAATAGCCACTTTAATGAGCGACTTAGCATCTTCAATGTTCTCTGTATGTAAATAAGTTCATTTTTCTCTCCTACAAGCTCCAAATACAAATACACAAGAATAACTTTCTCCGAAATATTGCATAACCTTTTTTCGGCACACCAAATGTCAAATTTTGCATGTTTTTTTGCCATGATTTCTAAGTTATCAATGTACATAAGACAGCTTCTGCCTCAATTTCTATTTCATTATCACTAGAATCTGCGTCACACATACTGAAGTTTCTGAGGAATTAATTATTGGAGTTTTATGTTCACAAACGTTCACAGTTTTCAGAATTTTTAAAAATATTTGTATATTTTGGAAACATCGTACCATAACAACTGCTCCATTGCAACAACCTTATAGCTTAGTTGTTTAAATAAAATAGTATAGCGATCATATTAACAAATGCAATCGAAGATATGTCGAAACTATTTTGAATATTTATTTGACGATTTTACGAAAAATCTTGTTCGATATATGTTGCGAAATAGGTGTTTTAGGCACTTAGCATGTTTCCAAATTCGTTTGGCACTTCACTTTTAAAATTTTATGATTACATTTTTAAAGAAATACGTCCGTGAACAAAAAATTATTTCAGAATGTTTCAGGTATGCTGTGAAACGGCTAGATATCTGAAAGAGCCAATTCGATTTTTTTGATAATCTTCACGTTATTACTCATTTTTTCTTTTAATATCAAATAAATTCGTAAAATTTCTGTTAAACTGCCACAGCGCTGAAACAAACTGAAACTATTTCAGCAGCAATTCGAGTTTAGTACAAGATCACTAAAAAAATCTACTACTTACCACTGAACCAACGGGTGAATCAAGAAACGAAGCAAGCGGTGAAGAACAGTGGTTGGATGAGGGTTAGGAACTGAAGTGGAATTGAACCGAAACGCTTGTGACGTCACTTCACTCTTAATTGTTGTACCGCGAACAAACCGCCAGCTCCAACTGATCGAAGATTTCAGATATTCCGGTTGATATATCTTATCGTCCTAATATTTTTTCAATATTAAAAGTGATCAATTTTTGTTATCTCATGTGCACTTGTCAGATAGAAAATGAAGATTTTTATATAGTTATTCTGTACAAAATACATATTAGATAGGCGAGTTAGTGAACACCTCGACAGGATGAGACAAATCGACGTAGGTTAAGACTTGGCCAGAACATAATGAATAAGGAACGAAATGGTAAAAAGCAATTAATAAATTTATAAACAGTTAACTCAGTTGGTTGTAAGAACCCACAATATTTGAAAAGGGTGTTCAGGTGGCAAAAGTGAACAATAAAGCCTAATAAACATATGGCCGAATATCAACGGTTACTCAGATAGCAATAAAAATATTTTTACCCGAGTTAATTATTGTAATGCATCAGTAAAGAAAAGTGTTTATTCTTTATGTATTATAACATGGATTAATATATAATCAGAATCCCTTTTACAATTATATGGTGTACGGTATTTTCAAAATTTTGTTCTACTTTTATTTTCCATGTACAAATTTATCCCATTCCTTCCTATTGTTTGCTATCCTTTTTGTCTCTTTCCACGTTTTTCCTTTCTCCTTTAATATTACTCCAATGGTTAACCCCATGTTTGCCTTGGTCTTCCTCGTTTCCTTCTCTTTTCGGTTTTAGCCTCCCATATCCGTTTCATTGGTCTTTTATCGTCCACGCAATGCAAATGTCCCCACCAACTTAATTGTCTTTTTTCCACGTATTTTAATGTTGATTCTATTTTAAGTTCTTCTCTTACTTTTATGTTTCTAACTCTGTCCAATTTTGTGATCCCTCTAGTTCTTCTTAAGTACTTCATTTCTGTGGCTTGGATTTTACTTTTTTGTGCCTTTGATAGTACCCATGACTCGCAGCCGAACGTTAGTATTGGTCTATATATCACTTTAAATACTTTAATTTTCGTGTCACTTGATATTTCTTTCTTACTTATGAAACTATTGTTCATTGAGTGATATAATCTCATCGTTTTCTCTATCCTACTGTTAATCTCTATATTTTGTTTTCCACTGCTCTCTATTGCTATTCCTAAATATTTAAAATCTTTTACTTATTCTATTGGTACATCCTTTATCTTTATATCTAACTTCTGTTTTTCCCTTCCTATGAACATTACTTTTGTTTTGTTTTTATTTATCCTCATTTTATAATCCGTCAGTACTTTATTCCATATATCCAAATTTTTCTGTAAATCTTCTTTGCTCTCTGTTATTATCATTACGTCATTTGCAAACGCTCCTTCTGATACTCCTACTTGTTGCATCTTTCTGTGTCCTATATATATTTTCTTGCTTAGACCTGAACATTTCTTTATTATTTCATCCATGAAAACAATAAATAGTGTTGGACTTAGTCCTCCTCCTTCACGAATGCCATCCTTTGTTGAAAACGCCTCGGATATTTTGTTATTACTTATCACCATTATTTGTGTATATATTTCTTATAAGTCTTATTATTTTGTTATCAACTCCACGATTTTTCAATATATTCCATAGTATACTTCTAGTTATCTTGTCAAAAGCTTTCTCTAAATCAATAAATCCCATGTAAATTGTCTTTCCTTGCTGTTCACACTTCTCTATTAACTGTTTAACTGTAAATATATGGTCTTGTGCACTTCGTATTTTCCTAAAACCGCTTTGTGACTCATCTAGCGAGTTCTCTACTTTATCTCTTAATCTTTTATCCAGTAATTTTTCAAAAATTTTCATTGCTACACATAGCAGTATAAATAGTTATCTCTCTATAATTCTCGCACAGTTTTTTGTCCCCCTTCTTGTATATAGGCACTATTAATACTGTTTGCCAATCCTTAGGAATTTGTTCTAACAAATATACCGATATTGAGCAACTGCACGATTCGCGCTACCGTTGCGATACCCATAAATAAAAATAATACCATATTCTCGATAACTGAACGTGGTAAAAATTAATGCAACAGTTATAAAATCAGCGTTTAAATCAAAAACGTCAAAATAAATGTAATAATTAGTAATTACTAATGTGAATTTGGTTTAGCGTGCAAACTACTCAAAATAAAACATCAAATAGCAACAGCTTTCGCAAAAATAGCAATCAAAATATTTTCACTGTTATCTCAGTAACCGCTGATATTCGACCAGATGTTTAATAAGTTTTTTTGTTCACTTTTGCCCCGTAAGCACTCCTTTCGAATATAGGGGACAAGGCTAAATAATGTTTTGTTATTATATTATTTACAATTATATACAGTGGATTATTAATTTGGAATATAATAACTTGGGACATGTCTATGTTTCTGAGATAAATCATAATCTTGACAATAATTTATTGATAAATTAGACATGTTTAACTTTTCCATATCATTCTTTAACAGCTGTTAAGAATATGTGTGATGGCAATTTTGTCTGATCTGAGGGAGAATTAAAAAAGTCCAGTGAAGAGGTGTCCCAACGTACGCGAGGTCCGTACTTGGACTCAGAAGCAGTTATTTTAATGCGTCATACCAATATACAGGGATGGCCAGAAGTACGGAATAAAATTCATGTCTTTCGAATGAGTGATCTTTTTTAAACGTCGAAACACATTAACTGATTTAGATTTTTTCCCATCTTTCGGTTATATAATGAATAATTTTTCTTCAACCCCCTAATCTCCAGTTATTCCTACTTTTTTTTCAAATGGAAACATATGGCTCATGCTCGTTGAAAAGCTTATAGAAAACCAAATCCAGCCATACCAAATAAACAAGTTTTATGTTTTCAATAACAAGTTTTTTTTCATTTGAATTTCGTTGTTCTTGAATAACTTTTAAAGTAACCAATATAATTTAATAAAAATTGAATGTGATGGACACTAATAAGGACCTCTTAAAATAGTGTCTTTGAAACATATTTAGCTTTTTTAGTTTACCAAGCTTTACAACTTGTAAACGGTTCATTTTATCGACAATAAACAAGAGTACCTTTTTTTAGTCTAAGGTTGGAGCTCTCAGATTTATTATTTTAAAGTCTTTATCATACATAGTGTTAAAAATTTAGGCATTAAGTTGTAAAGCTTAGCCCGCCCCTAGTAAACTAAAAAAGCTAAATATGTTTCAAGGACATTACTTCAAGAGGTCCTTTCTAGTATCCATCACATTAAATTTTTATTAAATTATATTAAGTACTTTAAAAGTTATTCAAGAAAAACTAATTTCCAGCGGCGTTTCCCTACGGAGATGTGTAGGACAAAATTTTATAGGAACTTGTCATTTTATTTTTTCATGTTCTCTGCACCCGAGAGATTTCCCACATTTTCCCAGACATGCTCTATAAGCTAGTTAGTATATACAGGATGACACCTAACGAATGTTACATATTTCAAGGGTATAATTTAAAACCCAAATGGTGTCGATTTAACTTGCTTAAAACTTCGCAAAAAAGTTACAGGATTTCTTCTTCTATATCTTGTTTTCTCCTTAACTCAGAACCCTGTTAACCGATTTGAGCAAAATTTGCCGTTGCTTAGTTTCTCTTCATAAAGTGCGCTGCTATTATGTTCCTATTAAGTTAAATCATACAGGGCGTTCCTTTTACTATAACCTTTTGTGAATATTTTTCTGTATATTTTTTGTACGTTTAAATTTTTACATGCAACTATCAGAAATAGGTAGACAATTTTATTCTACACAAAAATGTATATCTATCAAAAGTCGAAATTATGCTTAGTTATGAAGATATTACAGAAAATTATTTATATATTAAAAGCTCGCTCGCACACTTGACTCGAAAATTGACTATTTTATCGCCACAAAGGCTTTTTTGCGAGCCGTTCATTGCCGAACGGCTAACCGCTACGACTTTCGCCGTCTTTCTAGATTCCCTACGGCGTATTTTGATGTCGATTTTTTCGCGTTTTCCTAGCTAAATTTCAATTTTCCCGAGGCTCCTCGGCCAAAAATGGCGGTTTTTTATGTGGAACGAGGATAATTGAGTCGGTTACGCCCCTTTATAGAAGATAGTGATTATTTCGAGTGGAACGAGGATAGAGCGAGTAGGTTACGCCTCTTTCTAGATATTCGACAAATAGCAGACGAAATGTGTTTTGCACGGCAGAAATGTCAAACTAATTTGTTATTGTTCACGCTCTTTTGTAGAAATTCAAGAAACGTCAAACGAAACGTCAAAATGAATTAAAACAGATTATGTGTTCTGGAACAATTTTCGGGCTCTTCCAGCTACGAGAAGTTGTTATTGTGTTGTCTGAGATCCGAGTCCTTTGGTGATGATTTTTATATAAAATCTAAATTGGTATCTTTAAATATTTTTGTTTATATGTATATTATGTGGTAATATAGACAAAAAAAAAATAAGATTCCAAATTCGAGGAAATTTTCGGTTTGTTCGCTTCGGAACGGTTGTCGAACGTGCGAAAGACTGTTTCGTATACAAAGGGAGGGAAGGGAATTAAAAAATTTTGTTGATGAAACTTTCATCGAGGATCAAATACGGAGTGTTTAGAAATAACGAACCATTCTCTAAAAATATTTTTGATGAAACTTTTACCATCACATAAAGACCACCCGATTCGATATTTAAAATACAGGATGTTGAAAAAAAATAACTAAACTCAAGAAAACACTAAAAATTACCAAAATATGCCAACCACTCTTCTAAATTACAGAGCGCCGGAATTTCCCCACTATAGAGAGTTCAGCCAAAGTCACGTTTACATTATATTATTCACAGGCGTAGAGACGCGCGCAGTAATGGCAATTAAGTAAAAGGCACTACGCAGCGGTGGTCATGCCACACGCAGCGCGGCCAGAGGGCTTTAGCCGACTTGCTACCTTTCTAGTATTTATTAACACACACTCCATATTTTGTGGAAATAACTACGTATCCATAATAAACAGTAAATAACATAATAAAAGTGTCAATAATAAAAAGTCGACTAATTTAAAATAAATGTTCTACGTGTCATCCATTCTTTTCGACACGTTTCTTTTGTTTTAAGAAACGAATTATACGTTCGTCTGGCTTGTCGTACGGGGTCTTGTATTCAATCCTAAAGTTCTTCTCCCGTACTGGTTGTTACCGAATTGTAAACAATTCCTTTCATATGACTCCAAAAGTAAAAATCTAACGGATTAAAATCCGGACAGCTAAAAGGCCAGGGAAAGTCACTACCTCGACAAATCCAACGGTTTGGAAATGTTTGATTTAAATGATCTTACATCAAAAGGCTGTAATAAGCACCATCGTACATGAACCACATTCGTCGTCTAGTTTTAATAAGTAGGTACTTCTACCTTGCAGATAAAACGATAGGCCCCAAAATAGAATTTACTATAATCCCGCACCAGACGTCAACTGAAAATTCCTGTTAAAAGCTGCTGAGTTTTTTCAATTAATAACACCTCTACGGGTAAAAACGGCTTCATCTGTAAAGGCAATTATAACGAGAAAAGTGTGATCCCTGTTATGTAACTGGAGAAAGCGTTCACAAAATGGTAATCTCAGCGGTGGGTCTGGTACAAGAAAATATTGTACAGAGTAAAAATGGAAACATAAGTATAGTGGAGTATAGTTGAAACTGTTTTGCGGCCAACTCCTGCGACTGCTGACAAACAACCAATACTAATTTAGGAATTTACTTCTACTTTTTATAGAATTTGTTTTTCGTCTTGTACCCATCTTTGAACGAACCTTTTCGTGAATTAGACCTAAAGTTCCCAGTTTTCCTAATCTGGTGAATAAAAATGTATACAATGTGTGAGAAGGCTGTCTGCGATTCGGATAAAGTTCTTCATATGCTCTTAGCAGCGCGTCCACTAAAATGTTGCTGTACAGTGTACGTATTTCACTATCATGTCTTATTTCATAATTCCTAAATTCATTGTGACGAGGTTTCAGAAACAAACTAGACAGTGCCTTATCGAAATTGTCATGTTGTTATGAATACGATTCGTCACTTTGATGCTGTATTTTCGTATATGACTATTGACCTCATTTATTCCTTTGCAAAAGCCATAGGAAAACATGACCTCAACATTGTAATATATAGTTTTGTCTATTAATTTATTTAGAAAACTGCCTGTATCGTATAATACTATTTTGTTTGTTCGATTGCAATCTACATGTTGAATTAATGGCAGTTAAAGTTCCTGTAACCTGTACATTTTTTTTAAATAAATACATCCGTTTTCCCGCGTCCGGTAGACAGTAGATCAGCTATACTTGTGGAGAGGATTAACGCCTTCTGTGCATATGGTAAGGTGGAAGAACGTTGGCTTGGGTCAATGTGAAAGATTGATACCGGTCGGCATTTAACCATCCCTCTAATTAATGAGGTTTTCCAGGTTTCACTCATTCCTGCACTGAATGGTGGTTATGACCTACCAACATAAGTCATTCCTGGGCGCAAATGCTTGCTTATCAAAATAATAATTATTAGGTATATTGTTTTGAAAGGTATAGTAAAACACAAGTGTACTAAAGAATAAATATAATACATATTTGGTTTAGTAATAAAACAGTACATTTAATTAAAGTACACATCACATTTTTTTTTTCTAGTGCAGTAAAGGCACATAATATTTCATCCATTTCTATGGTCAAATTACAATAGAACTGAATTAATATTGTTGTCTGGTGAAACTCAGAAATACCTGTAAGAATATTAGCATTAGTATATACGCACTCTATGCTTACTTCCAAAGCTTACCTGTTCCAAACTGCTCTGCCCCAATGAATAGTCTTCTATGTTAAGATTTGATCGCTTTGCCCTCTCCAGGATCCCAAACATCTGCGACCAAGGTATCGATTTATTCGTAACGTAGTAGTTCAGCAACTCCTGGTGCTTCTCCCTGAGCTTAGCTCCTGGGAAATGCTCCTGTATGAATTCCTCCACGGGACCCGTTTCGTAGGGCTGCTGGGCGGGATCCTCCTGCTTCCTTAATTTGATCGTGAGGGTATAACCCTCTGCAAATTTATTTTTGAGGTGTTGGGTGGACCCTAGGCACTTAAAGTGGCCATTAACCATGATAGCCAACCTGGTGCAAAGAGCTTCGCATTCCTCCATGCTGTGGGAAGTCAGGATCACGCATTTTCCGCTGTCTCGCACCTTACATAGAGCGTTCCATAGATAGCGCTTTGTCGCAGGGTCCATGCCTGAAAGAAGTATTGAATTATAAGTAGAGAATAATATCTAAATGGTTAAAACTCAGATTGTGATTTGGGCTTCATATTTTTAATTTTTATGTTTAAGGTGAAGTTTATCAATTTTATTACTACTGGAAAATAATGTGTTCCAATTTCGAATTATATGGTTATTTAATAGATTACAAAGAAATGGCACAGATAAATCTATTCATCTAGTATGCAAGGAATTGAAATGATATTCATTCAATAAAATTGAGTAGTTTAAACCACGCTCAGAATATACCAGTAGGTACTTTAAAGCTAACAAGTTTTAGAAATTTTCTCTGAACATGTTCAATGAGACACTCGTGATTAAGATAACTAGGACACCAAATTAAAGCATGGCATTTTAAAATTTTACGCACAAAAGCAATAAAAATGTTAACAGTACATGGATGTTCGCATTCCTCATAATAAATTCTATCTGGCTGATTCTATTGGCAGATGCAACTCTTTTTTTCAATATGAGTAATAAAAGACCTCCAAAAAAACTTCCTCCTCAAATCCCTCCCCTAAAAACTTTATGTCACTACATCCTGTCAACTCAAAAGTATATATTCTATAAGGAAATCTGATGGCATCATGTTTTCTTGAAAATGATAATATAGAACATTTATGTGTATTTAATCATTTAATTAAATAATTTTCTGAACAACACTCTGAAATTTTCTCAAGCTATCTTTGAAGTAAGAAGGACAAATTTTCAGCATTGCAATATATCTTTAAATCATCCGCATGAAGCAGTTTAAAGTTAAAGCATTGAATGTGTAAATCATTAATAAAAATAATATCAATAGGGGACCTAATATATAACCTTGAGGTACTCCAGAAGTGGGTGAAAAGTAATCAACTTAAAATCCTCATGCTTCACGTATTGCTTACAGTTATAGAAAATCCATAATCATTAATAAAATAGCGACTTTGAGGTACTCCAGAAGTGGATGAAAAGTGATCATCATATCCAAGGCTTCAGGTACATCATATGTACAAGCAAGATTAGACATACATGATCTTTTTCTTGATACAACCATGCTGATCGTCAATAATTACATTTTAAAGAGTTATATGAATAGTGTAAAAAAAGTTAAAACATTTTAGAAAAATTTAGAGATGGATCACATTTTTTTTAATATGACATTCTTTCTGAAAAAAGTCACTATGAACTTTACCTGTGGTGGGCTCGTCTAGGTAAATCACAGGAGGATCTCCTATCAAGGAAATCGAAGTGCTTAATTTTCTCTTGTTTCCTCCACTGAGTTCCTTGACTTTCTTGTTCAGGTGTCGTAGGAAATCAAACTCTTTCGCCAAAGTCTCTGCCAATCCTCTACAGTCGCTGTAACGTATTCCTCTCAGCAAAGCAAACATAGTTATGGTCTCCCTAGCAGTCATGTCATCGAGTAGAGCATCGAACTGAGGGCAGTACCCTATACACTTCTGTACGCGCTTGATTTGGTTCTTTATGCTAAATCCGTTGACCCAGCCATCTCCAAAAGTAATTTTCACGTCTCCCGTCATCATTTTGAATGTGGTTGTCTTGCCAGCACCGTTGACACCTAGCAGGCCGAAACACTCATATTTCTGTACCCCAAGACACAACGAGTTTACTGCTAGGAAGTTTTTGTAGTACTTGGTGAGGTCGCGTAGCACCAGGGTGTAATTGTCGTGCAGTTCCTGCTGGGTGGAATTTCTGATCTTCTGCTTCTCCTCTACTACGTCTGAGTCTTCGTTTGATACCTCTACTGGTCGTTGAGTAAAAAGTTTTTGCAATACAAAGTACGTTATTCTGGAAAAAAGTTCAAATTCGATGCTTAGGAGAACTAGGAAGAGCACAATACCTCCTACAAATGAGAACAGTAGATTTCGACCAATTCCTGGAGGGTCCCACTTGTAGTAACTCTCCTCAACTCCTAATAACAAGAAATATTATTATAACATTATTTCGAGTTATAGTGATGTCAAGTACCTTTGCATATGTTGGTAAAATAGCTGGTGGAGTTGCTGCAGATTCCATTGATACACTGACTACATAATCTCTTATACGAGTAGAACATGAAGCAGTTATTAATTCCTGTAGCTAAGGAATAGTGGGGTAGTACTAAAAATGCCCAGTGGAGCCCCCTACCAATGTGCTCCAGGTTGAAACCTGGACTCGAAAGGACCTGCACCACCAAATAGGCTGTAACACCTACAAATAGAAAGCATTATAAAATACCACGGCGTACTAATACAGTAAAATGTACCTGTGAAGATGCTGAACATCGTCATCCTCGTGTAACCCGTTGATGGTACGTCAAAGAAGTATCCCGCAATGTACAGCATAGGCAGGAAAGCCCAACCGAAGTAAAAGAATATAAGAAATATCCGAACTGAAATTTTAAAAAAACGATCACCATTATTTGAATAAGGTACTCCAGATACTAAAGCAATGCTTTATTATCAAAGAATACCTATGTCTTCTGCAGTTTTAAATCCATTCTCTTGGAAGCAGACCAGGGTAATCAAAACTGCTGCAATGGTCACCAGGTAGGTGAACATGTCACACAAAGCTGATGTCAACCAAAAGACTAACACCTTCACTCCAGAAACGAACTGTAGATGTTTGGATTTGGATACATTTTCTCTGACAATGAAAAGTACGTAGAATGACGAAACGAAGGCCATACTGAATCCTAGATTGAACGCCAGACGAAAGCCCATAGACTGACCAGAAAGAAGCTGTTTAACCTACAAATATATTTATTTTATAACTGAAACGACAACATTATCGTCAACATTATCTCACTTGCACTTCTGCAGTGTATGGCATAGGATGATTGGTGAACTTAATAGAACAGTCACCACAATCTAGCATCTGTCTGAACATAACATTCAAAGCCAAGCCTAACGATATGGCAGGTGAGTGATATGGATCATTGTTGAACCACGCTGTTATATGAGGAATTGTCATCACTCCAGTTTCAATACTGTCGAAAGAAGCACCCACGATGTAACTCAATCTAACTCTGACTGGAGCTTCATCTGTCTACAAAGAAAAGATTAAAAATGAACTGTATTTATATGTAACACGCACTAAGCTCAACATTCTCTCCGTTATGTTGTCTGTTACTTCAAAATCATAATTTAGATCCTTCAAGACACCCAAGTATGTGTTTGTGTAAGTCGAATTTGGATTTTTCTCTACTACGGTAATTGGATTCTTAAATCTTTTCAGATCCATCGCTAGAGCGGGTAAATCACCCGTTGCCTTTTTGTTTCGAGCGACTACCATAGCGATGATGAGGAAGAGAACAGGCATCATTATTTGAATTAAGAGCAGAATCCAAGAGCGGTATGTAGAGAGGACCTTTTTCATTAACATGGCTAGGAATTGGTTAGTTAGGAGATTTAGGCCATCAGTGTAAGAGGGATGAATTCCAACATTAACTAAAACAAAGTTTGTATTAGAGAAGGTTTATTGTAATGTTAAATTGTAGTTCTTACTTCTTGTATCTCCACTTATTACGTGTCCATTTGCAGGAACATCTCCATTTAGTAATGTTTCCAGTTCTGGAGTATGAAAATCATCATTTTTCATACCATGATCAGCACCAACCCTGTAATATCGTTCTTTAATTGTACAGATTTAATTTAAAAATACCACAAATTAATTAATTACTTCATAAACACTTCTTCCAATGTCGTTAGAGAAATTCCATAACTGCGAATTCCCAAACTTTCCGATTGATCTTCTAAATCTTTCAGCATGGGTTCGAACTGAGACGATTGACCTTCCGACAGCAGGTATGTTAGTTCTGAGCCAATATTGCTGTGTACCTGCAAAATAAGTCAAATAAAAACCGTAAGAAATAATGGAATAGTACCTCAATGCCTGGTATATGGTCCTGCAGTAACTGAGTCACTTTGGAAGATTCACAATCTCTTGATTTGTCCAGAATGAGGCTGTAACCCGCTCCGTATTTCTTTTTGAGAAAGAAACTAGACCCGCAACATTGCAACTCTCCACCTGCCATTATGGCGATTCTGTCACCAAGGAGATCAGCTTCGTCCATGAAATGAGTAGTTAGAAGCATCGTGCGTCCTAAAATAACAAATTAAAACTATTGCAAAATTGTAATATTCTATGCCAGAGGTATCCAGGTAAGATTTTTCCAAATAAACTAACCTTCTTTTTGACTTTGAAGAAGGTCCCACAAAGCTCTCCTAGCAGCAGGATCCATGCCAGCTGTGGGTTCATCTAACATTACCACTTTAGAATTTCCACATAGTGCCATTCCCACACATAATTTTCTTTTCATTCCACCGGACAGTGTCGCTGCTTTGGCATTTCTCTAAAATATATTTTGTAACGTTAGCTATTAAAAAGCATCACCTTACCTTATCATCCAGCTCCAACAACTCAACATATTTATCAATTTCATTTGGGATGTGCTTTCTCTGAAGACCCTTCAACTTGCTGAAGAAGTACAAATGTTCCGTCACTGACAACTCGTCAAAGATGATGTTGTGCTGTGGGCACAACCCCAGGCTGCTTCTCACCCCTGCCATATCGGTTCGAATATCGTAACCGTTGACTTTTGCAGTACCAGAGGTAGGGGTTATCATACCAGTCAACATGGACATGGTGGTTGTCTTCCCAGCACCATTGTGACCCAGCAGGACAGTTATTTGGTCTTCAAACATATTAAGAGTTAGCCTCTCGACCGCTGCCTTTTTGTTGTATACTTTTCGCAGGTTCTTTATTTCAATGCCAACTCCCAAGTGTCGTGGTTCCTCTTCGAAGAATTCTGCTTCGTTGACATTTGCACTCAGGTCTTCCACTCCTTAAAAAGTCAATCAGCAACGCATTTTTAGTAAATAAAAACCTACTAACTTGTCAGACTAGAAGGACCGCACCAAAAGCTAGACGTGAATAAAAAATACCACGGTCGCGGTACTCCATAATCTCCAGGAAATACTGCCTCCACGTAAAGAGCAACAAATAAATAAACAAATGTGTCAATAGTTAACATGATCAGGATCAGTCCTAAGGTTAACTTATCGTCTGGGTTGTTAGGAGTAAATATGTTGTGCCATTGAACACCTAAAATAAAAGAGAATCATGTGGATGTCCTTGTGGGTTTCACTATCTTACCTTCTCCAGTTCCTTCGTACATCAACATCACCTGGAAGCCAAAGGCCATGGCGCTGTTGGATCCCAAAGAGGCGAATAGCTTCGACGACAAACTCAAGCTATCATATGTTTGTTGCATGAACATGTAAGGCGCGTAGGATACGAACCATGCCAGGCCTGCTATGGTTGCAGCTGTATTAGCTGGAGAAAATGCATTAGTCTCCAAGTAGTTCCTTGTTAATGACATTACCTTTGGAGAAGAACACGCTGATGGCAAAACAGAAAGTAATGGCGGAGCAGATGTAGAAGAAGAAAAAGAAGAGCATCACAGATGGGTCTGCATAAGTAAAGACGGTGAAATCAGTGTTAGGATACCATTTGACTTTTAGTAGAATAACGATTAGTATCGCTGAGATGAAGAGGAAAATAAAAGATTTCATGAACCAGGCTGTCCAGTGCAGCCAGTTGGATAACCCCATTATTTTCATTGATTCCTAAAAAATATACAACTTATTATCTTCACAAAATCACAACAACATTGAAAATAAATTTTAAACTACTAAAAATATCCTTTCCAACCTTCAGTTGTTTTTCTTTTTCGGTAGTGATGGACTTAACCGTGTTAATGCATGTGTAAACAAAGCTCAACATCATTATGATGCCCAACATGGATTTTAAAGGAGTCAATAAAATGTCTTCAGACCATTCGGGATAAGGATATCTTCTCATGCTGATTACGGGGGGTGTATTTTGCAGTAACCAGTACGGATTGTCCTCCAGTGAGATGTTCTTTATCGTTAATATTAGAGAAAGTGTCAGGAAATGTTGAACGGCCAGAAAACCTTCACCATAGTAACCTGAAAATAAAATTCATATAAAATGATAGAAGGAGGCATTCAATATACGCCGCCTGAAATTCGGGAAAAGTCGTTAGAAATGTGTTTTGAAATTCTACTACAAAAATCACTCAAAAAATACAATCGAGTCATCGAAAGAATATTCTCCTTCTTCGATGTGGTTGTATTGTTCCATGGTGAAAGCAACCCTTTCAGCAACAAATGACGTTGGCGTGAGTAAATATAAAAAACTTACGGTTTTTTTAAAACAAAAAAGAAGAAATCGTATTCTAAAAAAATCCAAATCTCTTTTACAAGAAGAAATACTAATTTTTTACTAAATGTACGCGATGAAATTTACGTGATGAATTATTTTAGATTTATGTTGTGTTTGGCATTGCTGAGGCTTTACGTAATGAAGAACTTTTGAAATTAAAAGTAAGTGACATAGAGCACAACGAAACAATTCTGGTTGTAAATAAAACAAAGGCCACCAGGCCTCGAATATTTGCGATCACTTCAGATTTTGAAAGAAAAGTAAAATCTGTAGAATTATTTAATAAATATTTCGCTCTGTGTCCTAAACAGACCCAGGACCGATTCTACTCTCTTAAATTATAAAATTTTATGGTTGGCGATAAAATTTTGTATGCACCACGTCAGTAAAGTATCTTTACCGAACTCGCCTGTTACTACATAATCTCAAGCTAGTTCAATAAAAAATCACTTTACTGACTTGGTACATAAGTAACTATTATGTTAGTCTTACTTGGTGCGGCTCCAGTAGTCAACTTATATTGTCTAGGCCCTGGAGTTTGAAACAAAGGAAAAATGAGATTAGTCCTCCAGTTGTTGATTTGAAATTCGTCTAGCTGAAGCCTTGTTTCTCCTGGAAATCTAATAACAACACACTAAATAATAATATGATTTTATTTTGCGACTTGCCTTATGGAAACCTTAAAATTCTTTATAGTGCTTAAATCTGCAACACCTTTATAACTATCATCGAACTCTATACCAGCAAAGGTCATGTTGGTTGCGTTGAGTTGGAAATATTCATTGAGAGAGCTGGAATCTTCTATTTGAACAATTTCTCCAAAGGCCGGTTTGAAAATATTCATGGCTTTCTCCAAACCTTTACTTCTTGGAGAGTAAACCAGAGTAAAATTCCTGCGAAGGAAATACAAAATGATTGTAAAAGTAGTAACACAAATTTAACTGCTTTTTCTAGACTAGAAAATTATAGGAAAAGTCTATATAAACATGTAGCGTCAACCGCTTCATTATCAACAAGGTGTGAAAGGTTTTTTGAATATTCAAAGTTTTTATTGACATTGAATTTTACAGAATGTACAATTGTTTGCAGTATTAATGGCACTCATTAAAATGAATTTCCTGCTTCCTTTTGGACATCTAATGTATTCGTAATAAAATTGCGTTTCAATTTTTAACGTAGCTATTAGTTGATTCACTCACCAATAGATACATTTAATGAAACTACTTAGTACTTCCAGAAGTTTAAAAACTGTTTCGAGTGTCATTATTATTGCAAAAGCATGTACATAGCCCTTTGTCCAGCAGCACCAAAGGATCACCGCCTTTTTATGCATACCGCAATGGAAAATGTATCAATCAGATTGTTGGTAAAAATCAACTCTATCTTAGAATTTCATTTTTACCATGAAATTAGCAAAAAAAAAGTGTCAGTATATTTGACCACCCCCTTGTTTTACCTGCCCTTGGACAAACAGTATTCTCTACACGTCTGAGAAATACCTTGAAATATATTGAAAACGGTTACATGTTCATATATACCTTTTACCTTATTTTGGGGTCTACAAAAAGCAGTTAAATTAATGGTATTACTTTTAGAATCACCTTATATAACGCTTTCGACAAAAATTAAGGGTACTTAAACAAATTTTAGTCAAAATTAAGAGAATAGTTTTATTCAAAAGTATGCATATATTCTATAGAAAAATATAATTTACGATTACCCAAAGTCCATTCCTAAACTGCTGTTACTGCTCCTGAAAAAAAAATTAAGTTGACAAGCAATTATTAATGAAATAACTGTCGTTGTGCAACAACTTATAAGCTGCCACTTATGAAAACTAAGGAAAGCTTTTTAAATATATTAGCATAAGCAAAGTCAAGTTTGTGTAACCATTGGTATTAGTTATGTGTATTGAATATGACCCTTTCTTATTATTACCTTCCTCCCAATTGGCTCAAGATTCTAAAACTATAGAGATTCAATTCTTCAAGATCAAGCGTGTTGCCTGGGTTGCACATCATATTCAAAGCGCTAACGCTGTCGTACATGGGAACGGTACAGAAGGGTTTGAAAATCACGGCTTCGTGCAGCTCTGGATCCACCAACCTTCTAATGACAACTAAGAGTATGGAGAAGAAAACCGGCACCACTATTTCCACCAAGGTCTGGATAGGTCGGCGGTATTGCAGCAACCAGTTCTTCCACATGAGGAGCAGGAACTTGTCCAGCTTCTCACCCATCTTAGCTGCGGATGTAGGTTTAAAAAAGTTTTATTTTAAGGTTAGCAATCCAATGTTCCGCGTTTGCAAATATCGTAATCGCCTATAACGATATAGGTAGTAGTCAAGTACCCACAGTATAGTGGTTGCTGCTTGTGACTGTTCTAGCTTACATTTTAGTAGCCAGTGACTACTAGATGTAGGTACTTACATTTAGCGTGTATTTTGTTAACTTATTTAAAGATAAATACAAATTACGAGAAAACTATGAAAGCAATTCAGTTCTAATAACACAGCATCACATGAAATACTGATCCGACCGATTGACTAGACCTATACAGGGCGATTCAGTCATAATAACATTAATTTTAAGAGCAGATAGGGAAAAATTAGTATAATACGAATACGCGACTTAAAACAAATTTAAATGCATATTTACGCCAAAAAAAAATATTTTCAAAAAATTATTTAAACCCCCTTTTCAGACTATCATTGACCACTGGCAACAGTACAACTCGTTGTCGGTCTGACGCGACGTTGCCAAATTTAAATATTTTCCTATAATACCTGCTTGTTGTAATATGTAATTAATGCCTAATTAATGATTTTTTTCTACGTTCATGCAAAAAACAAAACTTTATTAAACTGTATTTAGTGGAAAAAGTGGTTATTTATTGCACTAGTGCAATAAAATGTTTATTGCATTCATCTGTCATTCTACTACAGCGTTTTGTCATCATAATAAACATAAACGTTCAAATAGGCGACATATTTTCCTAGACTTAGTGTCATCTAAGTAAAACATTTTTTTTAGTTTTTGCATGAACGCAGAAAAAATATTGTATGCAATTCGTACAAAAAGTGCTTATTGTTCTTGACGTGTTGTCCTACTCGGCCTGACGGCCAATGGACAATTTCACGTCCCGTGCAATAAACACTTACTTTTTGTACTTGTTGCATAAATAACTATTTAAAAGTATGCAATTAACATAATAATAAGTTTCAAGATAAAAAATATTTAATATTGAAATTACAAAACTCCAACTAATCAAAATAAACCATTCACATTTCATTACATAAATAGTGAAATATAATCCATTACTCACTAGGTTAAATTATTAAGAGAGGCTGAAACCATCGTGGTGTCAACAAAAATAAAACATTCCGAGACATACTTATTCCGTGTATAGGTCAATAACCTTGTTTTAAGCGCTGCAGAGCTGCAGAACCACTAAATAATAACAGAAACAAATAATAATTAAATTTGCATCTTTATTAACACCCAGTGTAATCAATATGAAATCAAGAAAATTTTATACATGTCCAACCGCAGTAATCAGCGCCGACATCGAATAGACTGTAATTCCCGTTTGATACGTTACTGGCGGAATAAATCAAACATCGTTCGAATTCGTTTTCCTTTGCAAGCGTACCCGCCGTCGACTGCATGGACAGATACACACAGCCCGACTTCTCTATCTTCTTCATCCACATCCATTAGTTACATTTTCACGATTTCGAGTGATAGAGGTTGGTGAATTTCGTGTTTGTGCCGCCAGTGTAGATTATAATTAATTAAATAAATAATAAAACCATCTAAAAATGCAATTGAAGTTAAGTAAAATGAAGTAGAGAAAAATCATCGTGATATTTATAAGACACTTTAATAGACATGTGTTTTCCGTGCGCGTCTGTTATTCGGTGCCTAGCCTACTAATCAAACTATTTTATTAATTAAAAAAAAATAAATTAAAATTCTATTAATAATTAATTAATATAATTATTATAATAGCGACAAACGCAGTTGAATTTGTTGTATAAAATAGGTGTTAGAAATATATATATATATAATTTGGCAGAGGTGCAATTTGCCGAGGGCTACAATGCACCGAGTACAAAATAGCATCTCTCCCGAATGATATATACTATTTTTCCTACGGTCTCATTAACTTAAAAACACATATTTTGTCATTATGAAGTAAGTAGCACCAGAATTATTGTATTCGGATTTGAGCATTTATTTAGTAGTCGTTGAGTTATTGTCATAACTACAAAATAAACAAACAAAAATAATTGTCAAATTAAGGTGCTAGTTTGGTTTAGTTTAAAGTTTGTTCAGTGCACAATGAATAATTGTGAGTCGGAAGAGATTGTGGAGGCTGCAAATATTGCAATAAGCAATTTGTTGCCTACGAAGTCAAGATCTTTATACGATATAGCCTACAATCGGTTAAAAAAGTGGTGCGCCGAGAAAAATGTTCAAGTATACAGCGAGAATATTTTGTTGGCATACTTCAGTGAAAATGCAAAGAATTACAAGTCTTCCACATTATGGGCGCAATATTCTATGGTTAAGTCATGCTTGATAATTTACGACAACATAGATATAAGCAAATTCCCCAAGCTGATCGCATTTTTGAAAAGAATCGGTGACGGACATCAAGCGAAAAAATGGAAAATATTGACAAAGGGTGAAATCGACCGTTTTCTATCAAGTGCAGATGACAAAGAATTCTTAATGATTAAGGTAAAATTACTTTTGTTGTTAAGTATTTCAATTATTAAGTATTTTGATTTTTTATGGGTTGGATTAATTCTGGGGATTGCCGGAGCTTGTCGAACTGATGATCTATTCAATTTAACTGTAGATGA
The DNA here is from genome assembly GCA_037114965.1 of Monochamus alternatus. Lineage (NCBI taxonomy): Eukaryota > Metazoa > Arthropoda > Insecta > Coleoptera > Cerambycidae > Monochamus > Monochamus alternatus. The sequence goes on along the minus strand of CM073426.1, from coordinate 1,075,754 downwards.
TATTGAGGATGTAGGCTCTTCCTTGATTGTAAAAATTCCAAACACTAAGACAAAGATTCAACGAACCTTTCTGGTTACCGATGTGGGAAATATGCTTGAATTGTTTCGAAAATACCTGTCCCTTCGTCCTCCTCACGTCAAGCATAAGCGCCTTTTTTGTACTGCAAAGCAGGAAAATGTAGTTCGCAGCCAGTTGGCAAGAATGCCATGGGAAAAATTCCGAGTGTAGTAGCTTCGTATTTAAAATTACCTGATGCTGCATGTTATACTGGTCACTGCTTACGAAGATCTTCAGCGACATTACTGGCAGATGCTGATGTTGATATCACGACAATAAAGCGTCATGCTGGTTGGAAATCAACGACAGTCGCTGAGGGTTATGTCGAGAGCTCCATTGAAAATAAGACCAAAATTGCTAATCAGGTTTTAGTAGGTACCACTACTAGCCCAATCACAAAAACTGTAAATGTAAGCGAAAGTAATATTCCTTCTAATATTAATTTTGAAAATTGTACAAATGTAACATTTAATTTAAACGACAAATAATTTCAATGTTATCTTTTTTTTGCATGAAAAACGTTCTCCATAATGTAAACTCCCTTAGGAGCATTATACTCCCTTGGGAATAATCGACTACTTCTGTTTTAATTTTGATGTCATAGAAACTGATTTCTACTCCCGACCGTGGAAAAATGTTATTTATTTCTTTGCTTGAGAATTTCTTTCAATTTTTTCCGGTCGCCGATTGCATCCTTTGTTTTTTCAGGTTTTACAGTGGACCAGTTTCCAGTGCCGTGCAAAAATGTATTTTTTAATCATTTTCGAACTGCACAATTGTATTTATAAGAGTTTGTTGTACATTCGAAAATAATGTTTTTAGATAAGTTCTAAATCACCATGTACGAGAATGTCATTTTGAGTTTCTACCATAAATTACTTAATATTTTTAATGTTTATTTGCTATTTTTAGAAAACAATATATCTTAAACATCTGCGATCATTATAACAAAACGACACTATCTTGTAAAATCGTCAATGTACATACAAACGTAAGGAATAAAATTTATTGATATCGATAAAATATACCGATCAAAATAGTCATTAAATATTCCATGCATATACGTGTGTTAGTATATTAACTAGAAATTTCTATGTTTTATTTCATCTATGCATTTATGTCTGCCATAAATATATCAACACAATTTTTATATCATTTATTTCATTGCCATTAGAGCTTGCCCCAGTTTTGAAGTTAATGTCACTGCCAATGGATTCACCTAATTGTAGAAAGAATAACATATTTTATGCATGAATAGACAACACTTTATTGGCTATAGGAACTGTGCACGAAACGTCTTGACAGCAACAATTTTACCGGGTGTCCGCGCTTTTAAACCTTTTAGTACGATTATTGCTACACAAAAATAATATCTGCGTATTCTTGCTTACAAAACTACTTATATGTTTAACAAATCAACAAAGTATTACGTTTAATAAACTCTAAAATAATTTTTGACATTTCTTTTATGCCTTGCAATTATTTATTAAAGCTAAACATTAAGTAAAACAATATTTTAATAGTGCTTATTAGAAGAAATTAAAAAGCCAGTAGTAGGCTTTGTCGTTTGACAGTTATTAATAAAACTATTGAATAAAAAAAAATAAATGAAAGCTAAAGAAATTGTTCAAAATGGGTACCATTTTCTCTGAAATATAAATTTACTCTTCGCTGAAAACTGAAATTTACTCTGTGTAACAAATGATGATCGTTTGTTATTATTTTACATTTATTCATCATACGATTACATAAATTTTCTCGGCAATATTGGGGTCTGGTGGTCGTGGTGGCCAATTTTGTGGGCAATTATTTTCTTGTCTTAACCATTTATTTGGAAACTTAAAATTCAAAACCTCTAACAATAGCACTAAAATCATGCACAAAGCAAAACTGGAGAGTACTTTGCAGAAATTCCAAATAACTTCGATTTGACAAACTAACTGGTCCAATCAATAACGATCAATAGTACAGGTCCAAGCATTTACCTTAAACTCGCGTTGACAATGCCTGGGAACTATTGCATAGGGTTTTGCATCGGAATATTCATGAAAGTTGTGAACACTTGTAATTCCTCTACGAGTGAAACAAGCGTTACCAATGAAAAAAGTTTTGTTGTGAAAATTAAGATACTGATGCAAAAGGTCACTCGTCGTTTCAAATTTTGAGGCAATTGCTCTTGCACTTCTTGAATGTGATATGGATGCCGTAGATTACATACGTTTAAGAATTCCGTGTACAGAAGTTCTTGTTAATCCAGTTTCACAAGAGAAACATTTAGTAGGTACCCCAAGTAACAATTTCCGACTCATTTTGGGAAAAGTGTCGACGCTGTAATTTGGACACGACACATTTTTAAGGCAGATTGTCGACTATTAGACCATTATAAGCGGGAAATGTAACCAAAATGGTGATTAAAATGTGTACTAGATATGGTATAAAATTTGTCCAATAGCGAGTCTGAAATATACCTAAAATTTTTCAAAAATATGTCTAGATTGTGCCTTTCGTTTCCAATATATATCTAAAATTGAACCTTGAAGTGACCACAATAGGTCTATTTTGTTCCTAACTTGACCAAAATATGTGTCGATAATGTGTCCAAAAGTTATTTTACATGTGCCTTGTATGTGGTCACGTTGTTTCCAAAATGTGTTCGTTATTGTACTCTAATGAGAGCCACAAATTTGACACATCAGTGTTCTCAATTTTAAGGAAATTATTATTTTCTATTCATTGTGTACCAAAATAAATCCTAATAGACACAAATCATATTTCTTCCCGATACATTATGGATAATCATGAACACAGACTTGAAGGCATTCATCTCCTAGAAAACAATGGGATTTTAATTTATCTTGAGCATTTTTCTATTTCTCGCGTAGGTACACTTGCGAACTAAAGTTTACCGATAATAGTTGACATGGTACTTATCAAAATTAAAGAGGCTTTAAAAATACCAAGTAATTATAATTAGTCGATGTTTTTTTCTTTTCTCGATAAAAAATATATTTTTGTAATTCTCAAAAAAAAAAAAAACAAAAACAAAAACCAATGATATTTTATTATTTAGAACATTATATTTAGTACAGTTGTGGCTTAAATAGTTCTTAAAAGCTTTAATTTAAAATAATATTTTATAGGCCGCCATTTTTGCCAAGTGCATTCACGTTAAAGTACTTGTTGAAATATGGTGTACTTATAGGTGGTGTCCAAATAGGACCATGCTTCCATAATGTGAATAAAATTTGCCCTCAAATTGTCCATCCCAATACATTTGAAAATAGAAGAAACAATTTAGAGTAATGTTTCTACATATAGACCAAAAATTCACTGAAATATCGCCAACTACAATGTTTTTCTTTTTGTTGGTTAATAGAAATGGTGCACTTGCTCTCAATTTCCTCTGAGTAATGTCTATTTCTTTTTTCATACGTCGATAGTAAGTGCTAGTGTGTACCTTTGGAGTAGCACCTTTTTTTAATCATATTATAACTGTAAAACTAACACTATCACAGATCAGTGGTTATCATAATAATATGCGCCATGTCAAGTACACAAACACGTTAACCGGATGAACTAAACACATTATAGAAACAAAATGGAAGTTATGTGTACAAAATGTTTTTACATAGATACATGTGTGCCTGTACGACACATGGTAGAAACAATAAAGAAACTTTACGGTAAAAATGTACCCAAATGGAAATTATTGTGTCTACTCAACTCATTTCAGTAACAAAATAGAAATATCTTGTTAAGAAACAAATCAGACAAACTTGAGTCTATTTAGTGTCGACCCGTCTGTGTCTAAATATATTTGAAGAGTCCAAACTGACAGAAATAGATAAATGTGTCGACACAAACTTGAACATTTTGGACACAATTTGAACGGCGGCAGAAGTGCTCCAAAAAGAGTCGACACGATTCAGACACAAGAAAATTGCTACTTGGGACTTATTTGCGGTTCATCTTCAACTGTTTGCAAAATATTTTTTCCATTAAAAAATGTTTGTCTATGGGGAATAACTTGATTTGGAAATCTCCTACGATATTCTTCCACACTTCTTATACAGTTTCATTTACAGAAACCTAGCTCAAGTAGTAACAAACAGTAGGAGATTTAAAATTGCTTAATGATAGAATGTACAACGTCCAACCAGACAGAAACGGCTCACTTGAGTACTTTGAAAAACGTAATATTTTAGGGTTTTGCATACGTCAGGCAGGACAAATTTTACTATAAGGTAAATGTAAACATTATGTGCTTGCAGCGCATTTTTTAACCGCGACTGTATTTGATAGTAAAAACGACAATTGTTGGAGTGTTTCTCAGTTTGGAGATCAGTGGCGTATAGCGAGATGTTATGGAACTGTTAAGAATGTTGTAAAATCAAAATCAAAAATATAGCTACTGCCACGTGGGATATTGATAACAATACTACAAAAATTTGTCTTGATGCACTACAATTACATAACGTTGAAAATGGTAAGTTTATTAATCGATTTCTACTAAAACGTAACTATTATCTTTGATTTGTTAAAAAAGCCTCCCTTTATAACAATTTTGTTTGTATTTAAAATAAGGTTGTCTTGGACGAGCCTTTAAAACAGCCCATGTGCAGGGTTGATTATTTAAAAAAGAATTATGTTCACGTTAGAGTAAAAGTAAAAACTTTTTATTCTCTATTTTACAGATAAAAAGCAAGTACGATAATAAAAAAAAATAAATAAAAATACCACCTTCTTCAAATTTTTACACCCAATTCATTGTAACCATAGACATTTATAAAAAATTAAAGTTTGTCAATTTTACCACAAAAATTTAAATTTTGATTAACTATTTTTAGTGACACTTTGAGTGAGAAAAAATGTCACAACTTCTTCCATAATGGAGAAAATAAATAAAAACAATTTTACTAATACCTAAGTACTTTAATATCATGATAAATGATTTAATTTATTTATCTGTGATTTAAGAAATGCTCCGCCACTGGCAAAATACCAAAATAATATTTCATAAATGACCTAATAAAATAACTTTAACTGAAATAAATGTTTGACTGTTGGTGTACTGATTGAAGAAAATTTGGGTAGGTACTTCTAGCAGAACTTATAGGCCCTGTACAAGTCCTGCTGGAAGTACTTCATGAAGCGCTTCCAGCAGAACAGCGGCTTGTACGTTCTATCATTAATTACTAACTGTCAAATTTTAGAAAGTAAGCTTTCTATTGACTTTTTGATTTCTTCTAATAAACACTATTAAAATCTTGTTTTATTTCATGAATTTTTTCTTGAAAATCTTTAAGTTTTGTTTAAATTTAACAAGAGTAAAAATGTGTTTTAAATTAAATTTTGCGCAGAACATTATGTCGCGCGCTTGAAATAAACCGATTTTTTACGCTCGGCCCATAACACTTATTTAGACAACGAATAAACATAGCGGTCCAAATAAAAAACAATCGAAAGACAAAGTTGTTGCCTAAGGCTGTTGTGTAATATTTTTTTCAAAATTAGTTTTTAATTATTTAAATTTAATGAGTAAACTGTGCAAGAAATCGTCATATTTACAATTTATTTACTTAAAAATAAAGGCTTAAATCGAAAATTGGTTACACGAGGGAAGTAAGTATGTCTTTTAGCTTTGCAACGATACCAAAATTATATCGAATTGATAAAAATTACTCAAAATTCTATGCTAAATGCCGAACGTCTACAACTTCAGATACGAATATATTTTAAATGCTGCAACCACGTATGTTTCACTCAGTGGGATGGGCTTAGAGATTGGTAAATGCGGGCAGGAGTTCAAAGAAATACATAGTCACTTATGATCTATACGTTCTCAGTTGAAACAGTATTGAATTAATCGATCTTATGGAGTTCGATGCTGATTATTTTGTTGGCGGTGATGTCTAAACCTTTCTTGTAGAATATATTTTTTCGTTTAGACCAACAGTTCCGGAAATATAAGAAGTTCTACTAGAATTCCTTAGGTAGGCAATTTTTACATTGCTTATTAAAAAACAATGTCATTTTTTCGTAAGTTCCAAATTGAACAAAATTCTCTGCAAATTAAATACGTATTTTCCATATTAAAATAATAAAGAACATAAAACACTGATATAAATGTAGTCACTATATTTATTTTATATAAAAATTTACCTGTTCTCAAATCTTTGTTCTCCAATTTTAAAGAGGGCAATGTCATAAATATATTAAACACAATATGTACAATACAAATGTTTTTCTCATTATGGAAAATATAGATATTTTTAACTCATCGAATGAATGGTTGTCCTATTTCTGAAAACATCTTCTGCATCACAAGTATGCACACGGCGCATAAAGTTAATTTCTTGAAAAGTGTAACACCGTAAACTGTTTTTAAAAAACTTTTTTATAGTTTTGGCCACATTTGCTCGATATAACTACATATCAATAGTAAATAATTAATATAAGTTTGTAATGCACAAATTTGCTGGGTCGACTTTGGAACATTTTTTTTTCGAAAAGGCGTTAAGTTATTAAAAATTGGTGTGTACCGTGAGAAGTACTGTAGTTTTTTATATAAGCTGTAAAAAAAGTACGAACATAAGTAAAATCGTTGATTTACAAGCGCGCTTTAACGAAAAACGTAATAATTGTCAAATAATGTCCCAAGCATCGATAATTTGATTTTATTTTTATAAAATGCGGCCCTACTAAAAAAAAATTGTTGCAACTCCATTTTGGATACTAAAAATGTCCTTCTACAAGATGGTTATTTTTTCTTAAAAACAAAACGGCATAATTGCTAGCCGATTTTACTCCACTAAATCTAGATATTCTAAATACGTCTACCGTAAAGTCATTGTAGTGGGAGAGCGATAATCTCCGCCTCCAGCCGTAACGCCCGTGCACCCGACCCCGGAGCACTACCCGAGGAGTGTACAGAGAACGGACTCTTAAATTTGATCAATGGAAAAAAGTTCGTATATATTAAAGTATAATTCTAGGGGAGACTCACCCTTTAGTGTTTCAATTTACTTGAAATCATAGTCAAAGAAGACCAATAATAAACCTAAATCATGTATGAAATTTGATAATTCCAAGTTAAAGTAACTCAGGCATTAATTTTTTTCGAAATATTTGATCCCACTTTTTAGACAACTTTCTATATAGGTATGTTTGTTTAAATTGCAATATTTTGGGACCCTCTACATACACCTGTATTGTGTTGGAATTGTCAATTTGTAAAATGCTTCTCCGAACACGTTTTTTAATATTTCGTCTAGAGTTATAAGACACCCTGCATAGCTTTATAGCTTTTGTATTTTATGTTTATTTGCAATGTATAACGATTTGGAAAATACATATTATTTCTCTATACTTATCAGATACTCTCTGTATATTTGCGTGTCGTATGTTCGATTTCCATGCACGACCTTGATTGACTATACGAGTAGTAAGCGGTAAATATTAAAGTTTAAAAGTTCTAAGTATTATAGTAATAAATAAATGATTACTTGAGTTGCCTCACCTTTCCAACCAGGTGTTTCGTATCGAACGCCATTTCCTATAGAGGTGTACGAACAGTTTCGAGTGGATAACATTTTTTACAATTATAAAATTTGGATTGCCGACGAAATTAGCATCGACGAGGATTGCGTCAACAAAGCATTTTACCGAGGTTAACGTTTAGACTGAATGAACTCGATAGCTGAAGCGAAAAACAGCTAGTTAAGGCGATGTCTATTCGATCAGGGAGGTGCTAGCCATGACACTGGGATTTTCTGTTACAATGTTTGCAAAATGTTGACTCATCCTCTCAACGGGGATAATTAAAGTTCGGGATACGCGGTTTCTAGCAGAACCGGACTTGTAGGCGCAATAGGTTCATTTGACAATTACAATTATTCCATTAGACGTGCTTCGAGTCTGAGTTTTACAGAATATATTAACAAATTTACAGCAGAATGTTCCAAATATTAGGTTTATGTGGAAGAATAACGCAGATTTAAATATTAAAATAACTTTAATATCAGTGTCAACACTTTATAAATATTATATGTTATAATATTATTATGAATCTACTATACGACTGTAGTTAACTGTAGTTGAATGGTGAATATTGAGTGGTAAAAACAAAGAGATACACTTCTTATATATATATTACTTTTCTCCCTGCATCATTAATATTTAAGAATAACAAACATAGGCTCAATGAGAGAAGGTTGAATTTCGTACTATAAACAAATCATGTAGAGACTAGTCGTACATAGTCTTGAAAATAGTATGTTATATACTCCCAAATCTTCCTTTTTAAATTGAGGTAGAAGAATCGATTGTTTCAACAGTCAGATGGATACACTAAGCAGAAAAAAAGTTCTGCCATTTAAAAGAAATATGGTGTGTCACAAGTGGCGCCCTCTACTATCTACTAGTGACGTCAAAATTAGAAATAAATTTGAATTTCTCTCCCGAAAAAATTCCTGATTTAGAAATTGTATGTAAATACTTGGATTTTTTAAGAAGTTATCTACAAATATCGAAAATAAAATTTAAACTTTGATACTTACCCTGTATCTTTTTTATTATGCGACTTGGGCGACTTTTGTTTTTGACGTTATCGAAAAATGTCACTCTTTATAAAAAGTTCTGCTTCTCGAAAAAATGAGGTTCCCATAGAAATGTCCTAGATCAGATATACAGGATACTCATAAATTAAAAAAAAAACATAAAAAATTCAAAAGAGAAATACCATTATTTATTATTTTACACAAAATTTCTATAAAACAAATCTGTTTATAACCTCAAATACAGTCCTGTTATGAATTTTAAAATCAAAATTTCAATATTGACTTTTACTCTACATAACTACCTCCCACTTCCACACATTTTTCCGCTAATTTGATAAATTTTTCGTATACTTTAGGAATAGTTTGCTGCTCATTCAACTCATTTATTACTTCCCTTATGCGCTCTTACTATTTGAATAAATGATCTGTCACATGATAGGGAAATATTAAAAGAGCACATAAGCGAAGGAATACATGAAAAATTTATTAAGTTAGCGGAAAAATGTGTTGAGGTGGGAGGTAGCTATATAAAATAAAAGTTAACATTAAAATTTTGATTTTTAAATTTGTATTATGACTCTATTTGAAATTATAAACAGATTTGTTTTATCAACATTTTGCGTAAAATAATAAATAATGATACTTCTCTCTAGAGAATTTTCGTGTTTTTTTAATTTATGATCACCCTCTATATCTGATCTAAGACGTTTCTATGGCAGTCTCATTTCCTTGAGAAGCTCTTTTTGTAAAGAGCGACATATTTCGATAAAGTCAAAAACAATAGACTTTCTCCTCTTGTCAACTCCATGCGTGGACACACTGTACATATAAGCTCTATCACAAACATTTATTTTTATATGAAATTTGGTACAATTCGTTTTTGTTTGGAAGTTACAATCACTTTAAAAAAAATAATTTTATATTTCAAAGTAACCTGAAAAATAAAGATAATGGTTGTTATACCAACAACTATTATTTGTGTTTAAATTTTAAACATTAGTTAACATTTATTGTCCAAGTTAACAAATCTAAAACTATAAAAATCCATCCATCCTCGGCTTGCATGTAAGCCTCACATCAGCGAACTAAAGATCCATCGCTCATCACTCTGCGGATGAGATTTGAATCATTTCTTATCTGGATAACTGCAAAATGACACAAATAATAATCGTAGCAACTGCCCTTTTTATTTATCAGGCTACAATGATTGACATATGAAATTATATTTTTTATAATGCTTGTAACTTCTAATTAACCTAGCTGCCATCTGCTAAAGTGTGTCACAGAGCTTGTAAAACACTCTGTATAATCTGTAAGTCTAATTAAAACTTCCTTCAAAATACCTTTATAGATTACTACAGGCATGTAGGCACATGCAGCTTGCTTATAGATTTCTAGATAAAGGCCAAATATATAATTTCAACATATTGCTAGGGGATATTCATTCTGGTGCAAAACACCCTAATCTATTTCTATACTAGAACTTATCTAAGTGTACAGGACACTGAAAACTAGTCCTCTGTAAAACCTGATAAGGCAGCAATCTGCGACCAGACAAAAAATTTAAATAAATACTCTTCCACGATTTGGTTTCAAATTTCCCTCGCATTGCGCTGCACTTGCACGCACTTCACACCGGAATAAAAGTAGTTGCATTTGGCACATGTTAATCGTTCTGACATTTGAAAAACTAGTGTAAACACTGGCGTCACAAAACGTAATCGAATTCTTTTCTGACATAGAACTCGCGTAGAATATAAATATATATTACCAGAAGATAACTATAAGTATACACAGGTTACTTGTACATTTATATTACATCTATTTGGCAATACTTTATGGAATACAAAATTCGATATCTATTTTTGATTTCTACAAGACGTTATATTGCAATTTCAACCTAATATATTATATACATAGAGGTTACAATTTTGAATTTTTATTATTGAAAACTACGTGAAAGCGTCTAAATCTGACTACAAATTCGTGATCAGCACTCTCGAAAATAGGGGAGTAGGGATAATTTTTGTTGAGATTGGAGAGTTTTACGCTGTTGTCAATAATGACCCTTTTTTAATATCAAAATTCGGGCTAAGACACACGGTATATATTTAATATCTAGAATCTATGGCGCATTTATTTCGGACTACCCTTCTGCTCTCTCAGTTTTATTCATGCCCACATTATTTATTGGCTTCCTAAAGTTGCGGCCAAAATTGTAGAGAGTGACTCATGTTATAAACCTGCTCACAATTTATAGCAGTCAGTTTTTACTACAAAATCGTCTGCCGCATATCTGTGAGAGCATACCCGATACACAGCTTCTGCTGCAGTAAGTACGCATACGATGTAGCTTTTGATTGGCTGCGATCAATTGTCGGATCCAACTGTTTCATTTCCAGCGCTATCATGGCGGGTATATCATTCACGCTTGCAAAATTTCGGGTATATCTAATTTAATTATGAATTTAATTAATTTTATTAGTGATTTTGTGCTCTTAAGAATGGAAATAATTCAACCTCTACAACGTATTCTCAAAATTGTCCTAATTTAACAAGTGAGGAATATCGGATGATGATATATATGAAGAGTTTACAGCGCGAGGTCAAAATATGTAAGTGATGTTGAAATATATATTTTATTAACAACATTGTACGTGAATAGCATATGTGTGCAAATAAAATAGTAGTAAAGAAGTATAACTGTGAAACGGAAAGTGATGAAAACTCGCGGAGGGAAGATTGTATTTTTAAAATGAGTTTTCGACAAAAAAAAAACGATTGCTATATCTTACAAGATGAAACTTAGTCCGTATAAATAAAAACGAAAAGAGTGTAGAAAGGACGAAATAGTGATATGGCGAAGAAACTATTTAAAATAAATATTAAAAACTAAGAATCTGGATCGAAGAATATATTAAACTTATGAAGGTCATACGGAAAGCGGTACGATATGATATAATAGGTATATGTGACCGTGACCGTTACAGTGACAGTGCTAGTAACCAATAGTAAATAGTGTGTATGTATTCTAAAGCCTTTTGTTCTTTTGAATGCGGAATTCGCAAATATTTGCCTGATTTATTTAATGGTGGAAAAATCTCTCAGCTACCTACATTTTCTATCATTTTCATCATGAAACTGCCATGGTAGATTATCAGAAGCTCAAAACAAATTTATTAACACCACATAATAAAGAAAGTAGTAAATTTAGTACGATTATTCGCCCGTCGCGCTTGTCTACAAGCTAGCGATTAGTCACTCTACAATTTTGGCCATCATCCATAGCTCCTGAAAACGATGCGTTTAAGAGGTTATGTTTATGTTTGCAATCATATTTTTTTATGTACTATCACCACCTAAAGTTTGTACTTTACGGGACACTCTGTATATTAAGCCTTTATTATCTGAACGTATATTTAAAAAAAAAACATTAAATATGTTAAATTTTTATCGACATAAATAGCAATCTTTTAATACCTAACTACCGAAGTCAAAGTCATATGTTTATTTTCTCACTCAATAATTCACGCTCATCGCGGAAAAATTAGCATCCATATCGGCTGAAATGTTACGGTGCGGAGGTTAATTCCTGTAACCTTGACACTGAAACTGCAATGACCTTGGACCTAATTGAAACATCATGCCATTTTATGTGCAGGAATGATTATTGAACACTTACCAGTGGGGACTTACGACATGAATATAGAGGAATCTTAGTTAAAAACTGAAACACGCACGTGTTGGAGGTGGTTGGCAACTGAAATAGAGTTCCCTGAAACGCTTGCGTCGCGGCGACAGCCTGCTGAAAAACATGGCACGCCGACAGATCGTTAACTTCATTGAATATTTGATAATTTTGTTTCATAATTTCAATCTTAGGTATGTAATATGTTAAGTTCTGTTAGCTGGAGAATCATCATTTTGATAACAGGGTGTTTCTAAATGATATGCGAATATTTAAGGAGGTGATTCTACATTCTACAGGGTGTCCGAAAATAGAAGGCCATATATTCTTTGGACAAAAATAATGCGACTTTCCTTATGCCATTTTTTATTTGGACGTCTCTGTTGCAATATACAGAGTGTTAAAGTTACATTTTGAAAAACTATTTTTGTTAATAATCCCATTGTTTTCTGAGATATACACTTAAAATTTTGCACGTACTTTTATCTTATTGCGGCATACTTATCATGTAATTTTGGTGAAAAAAATCGAAGGGCGAATGGAGGTAACTGAGGAATGCAGTACTCTTTATCCCCTCCAATTATTTCTAAGTAAGCCTATGCAGCTTTTTCTTCAAATATCAAACGTAGAATTTTCTTCTCATCATTTTATCTCTTTTATATTTTTTTGTTTAAATGCTTCGTTTTGGAGAAAAACGGCAATTTGCAGTGTCCATAAATCTATCATTCACTACCATTTTCAAGTAAAACTGAAATTTTGTGGATATACCTGTTATTACAATACCTTGGCAACTTAGCAAATCGTAATACTTACTGAATGAATATTTGCTAATTAAAACAAAAAGAGAATATATCTTTCAAAAGATAAGGGTTTCGCTACTTAAAAGGGCACGTACATGTGTCAATGAGGAGGGTGGGCAAGTAAAATGTTTGTTAAATTAGTAGTAATTAATTAATTATTTTATTTAATGTTATTTAGGTAAAAAGTTATTATGTTGATCGTTCATTATTATTATTATTAAACAAGATTATTATTTTTTGGTTGATAAGAGAACTGTATTACAGATATTAACGCCATAATATTTTTTCAATTCCTAAGTGTTCCTCATTTTAAAAAATTTAAAATTATCCATTCTGTTTTAATTAGCAATTATTCGTTCAGTAAGTATTACTATTTGCTAAGTTGCCAAGGTATTGTAATAATAAGTATATCCACAAAATTTCAGTTTCACTTGAAAATGATAGTGAATGATAGATTTATGGGCATTACAAATTGCCGTTTTTCTTACGGAGCATTTAAAATTACAAAAGAGATAAAATGATCTGAAGAAAATTCTAAATTTGATATTTCAAGAAAAAGCTGCATAGGTGTACTTATAAATAATTGGAGGGGATAAAGGGTACTGCATCCCTCAATTACCTCCATTCACGCTTCGATTTTTTTCACCAAAATTACATGATAAGTATGCCGGAATAAGATAAAAGTACGTGCAAAATTTCAAGTGTGTATCTTACAGAACAATGGGGTTATTAATAAAAATAGTTTTTTTTAAATGAAACTAACACCACAGGGACGCCCAAATAAAAAATGGCATAAGAAAAGTCGCATTATTTTTGTCCAAAGAATATGTGGTTCGTGGTATGGCCTTCTATTTTGGGACACCCTGTAATTGTAACCCCATGTAATCATTAAATACAATTTTGCAATAAATCTAGTTGGCCTGGAATATGTCACTTGCTTTGTGATTTGACATTGTAATCAACTTTTTGTCGTTAAAATCTGTTTGCAGCGAATATATCATTTTTACAAACTAATAATGGTGAACTATTCAAATGTAAAATGGTGAAAATGCATTACGTGTATGGCCTAGTCGACGGTAATGCAGATTGCAGAGCAAGCTAGACGTATTTATCACGAGAGATATCCCAATTGTGCCAGATAGTCGCACTTTTTCTAATATTCATCGTCGCCTTGAGTGTCAGAAAAGATGCATCTGAAGACCTCAAAATTTAAGAACGCCTTAAATTGAGGAGGAAGTGTTGCACATTATCAAATGTGCACAAACACCCTGAAACGAGTATGAGGAAGATCGCTAGAAATTTGAATATTTGCCACCAAATTGTTTAGACAATTTTAGTGGAATTTTTGTTATATCCTTATCATATTTTAAGAGTGCAGGCGATACTTCTCACATATTTCCAACCTTGTGATCTTTTGTCAGTGGTATCTTCATAATGTTACCAAAAATCTGCAATTTAGATCGTATATTCTGTTCACTAACGATACTAATTTTTCAAGACATTTCATTCAAAATTTCCATAGCAATCATGTTTGGGCGGATGAAAATTCTCTGCTATAACTGAAACCCATTTTCAACAACAATTTTCGGTTAACGTATGAGCATGTATCATTATTGGACCATTGTTCCTGGCGGGAAGACTTGATGGACAATCTTACCTGAATTTCCTTCAACAACAGTTGCCTTTGTTACTTGAGAATGTTTCTTTAGGAATAAGAAATGAAATGTGGTACATGTACGATGGTGGACCAGCACATTTCAGTAGAACAGTACTGCAATTATTTACAAACCATTTATCCAAATCATTAAATTGGGCGCGATGGGCCTCAGTAATAGCCACGAAGGCCCCCCGACCTCAGTAGTTTAGAATTTTTTTGTGGGACCACCTTAAGACGCTCATGTACACAAGTCCCATTAACTCTGGAGAAGAATTAAGAGAAAGAATAGTTGCAGAATGCGACATACTCCGGGAATATTTGAACGAGTGCGCAATTCCATGCAAAAAAGAGCCGAAGCATGCATATTAAGTAATGGGGGCCATTTTCAACAATTTCTGTAATAATGATTTATTGCCAATATTACAGAAATTATTAGTTTTAATTTAGGTAGTTGTAATATTATGTTGTTGTTTTCCTTTTTTTCCCCAAAACTTTAACACTCCGTATTTTTGTAACGGAACATTTTTGGACTATAGTTTAAAAAGTAAACATATTTACCCATATATTCTTTATTATTAGCTTTTGTAACATTTTTTACTGTATTAGAAAGGTTTTTTAAGCTAATATATATCAACATTCCTATCAATGAAGTCATATGTATGCTCTCTGATACCAAACATCTAGGTAAGCTAATGAACAATTCCACAGACAAAGCTCTATTCAATAATTATTTAAAAAAAATAATCTAGCTAAATTTACTAACCTGGTTTAATGAAAACATTCTATAAGTTCACTTTTGAAAATGTGGGAACTCGAAAATTCAACCACAATAGATGAGATCTGACCTATTTCTGCATTTTTAGGATTTCTTCTTCAGGTGGTCTCCTTTAAGATGAGTCAAATATCTAACTATAAAATTTATACATCTTCCGCAGGTATCAGTTCTAGGCCCTCTTTTGTATATTATATGTATCAATGATGCACTCACTAATATTCAAGCAAATGTTTTGTTATATGCTGATGGCATAAAGTTATTTGCATCGATGGACTGTATTTCTGACTGTCATTTTTTACAGCAACAGCTATCCAAAATTAATCTGTGATGTCAAGATAATAAATTGCCACTAAATTGATCGACATATAATGTTATGAGTTTTACAAGGAAAGTCTTTTCTATTCAATATCATAATAATATTGATGATATTGTTCTAAGTAGATGCATTCAATTTAAAGATTTGGGTGTTATATTTGAATTACCGTTTGTACCACATATTAATTATATAACATCTAATGCTTATAAAAATTTAGGTTTCATTATAAGAAATGCTCAACACTTTTCTGATATGTTATCTACGTTGACTTTACTTTGTAATGCTTATGTTAGACCTAAATTTGAGTATGCAGCAGTTGTCTGGGACCTTCAATATGATATCTATATTACCAGCTTGGAAAATGTTCAGAGAAAATTGGTTAAATATTTAAGTTTTAGAGTAGATGGTGTTTATCCACCTCGTGGCATTCCACAGTCTTATCTATTAGCCAGGTTTAACCTTAACTTAGCCCCCCGTCGTGTTTATGTTTCTGCTCTTTTTTGTATCAACTTTTATCTAACATGGTACATTGCCCGGACATTTTGAGTAATATTTACTTTAATATTCCTCATGTTCAGATTCGCACCTATTCATTGTTCTACTTGCCTATTTCTAGAACAAACGTTCTTAAAATTTCACCTATTTATAATATGTGTACTAATTATATAAAATATCATTTTCAGCTTGATATTTTTAATTGTTCCGTTAATGCTATAAGACGATGTATTTGGAACTGATGTTTATCGTACTGCTACAGTTTGTATTAATTATAGTTGAGTTATTTTTTGTTTCATTCATTTTTTTTTAGTTTCTTTTATATTTTCTTCTTCTTTTTATATATTGACTTTAAGAATGTTAAATCATTTTTGTATGTAACTGTGACTGTTTTTAAAGTGACACATCATAAATAAAAAATAAGGACATAATTAGTTTTAAACATTTTATTTAAAAAATACAAAACACGACAGCTCTAAGTTCTACAAGTAACAGTTTTTACCTGTTATTTTCAAATTAAATACGCTACAAAATTATATATCATAAGCCATAAGACATTACAACAAAACACACATCTTAATATAAAAAAACTTAAAAATATTTATTAAATTTTTGGGAGATTCTTTTTCTCAATTGTTTTGGCAAACACTTTTTTGGAATCATCCAAAAACTCCATCAGATCTCTGGTCATAGCGTAAGGCTTGTCGTTTCCATTGTTGATCAAAAAGTCCTGGCAGACGCAGAGGAACATGGTGCTGAAAGATGTCTAAAAAAAAGAATAATGATTTAATACAAAATAATCGCGAACACTTGCTAAACTGGTATAAATTTACTTTATATACGACTGGCAGTTGTGAGCTTCATACAAAATTGAATAATTTCAGTAGAATATTATTACATATTATGTTAAATTAAATAAAATAAATGTTAAATTTGCAAGACGCAGTGGGATAATGCACATTTACTATGCTGTTTGTGCTCTGTTTAGTCTACCCGTGTCCGTATCAAAACGTAGATTGTGTGTATATAAAATAAATGTCAGCTTTTTTGTCTTATTCAATGTATTTGTTTATTGTGGTGTAGGAGTTTGTAATCTAAGTATTGTTTGTCGTGTTTTAAGATTGTAAAAGTTTAAGTTGGATAACAATGTAAGCATGTCAAATTAAAAACCTGACATTTAGCAATTTGAGTTAAATATAGTGCAAGAACAACCACAATCCTCAAAACTCATACTCCAGTATTTACGAATTCTCATTTGCTCACTTTAATTACATTCATATTAAATTTAGTAGTTTAACAAAATACTCTATGCCGTTGCTTCTAACTACGTACCCCAACCTACGGTTTTATTGGAACTGTTTTATTTTACGGGTTTACCTGCTGTAAGTCTAAACATGTCTAAATAAAAACAACACTCCTGTGCCTCGATTCTCGAACACAGTGAAATAAATTCGAGTGAGAATTCATTTCACTTAAAAAATTCCTGAGTATATTAGTATACAGGGTGTTAAAAAAAGAGTGTAAAATATTTAAAGAGGTAATAGTATGAACCAAAATAAGCAGAAAATTCTCAATAAACATGGGTCCGCAAAGTAACGGTTGCGGAGATATGGAATGTTTTATGTTTTTAGCCCCTTTTTTATTTTGCAAACACGTTGCGTATTTTCTTATAATAGTTGGTTGATGTTTAGCGAAATAAACAGTACGTATTTGACAGTTGTTCTCAGTGCACAAGTTTTCTTTCGCTATGGCTGGTTACTCTAACGCAGAATTAACAAACATGCATTTCATGTATGGTCGTGCTAATGGGAACGCCACCAAAACGCGACATCTTTATGTTGACGCTTATCCAAATCGCCAGATTCCTTCACAACGCATGTTTGGAATAATTCACCATAGATTGCGTGATACCGGTTCCTTGAGCAAACAGTGCCATTTATCTGGAAGACCAAGGTCGGTATCCACTCCTAAAGCAAAAGAAGAAATTCTAGCACTGGTAGAGCAGAATCCAGGTACGAGTGTGCGGAGAATATCAACCGAGGTATTAATTAGTGTTCCTCTTGTTTGGAGAATCCTTCACGAGCAACTACTTTATCCATACCATGTGCAACGAATACAGGCCTTAAATCCAATAAACGATCATCAAGCACGTTTGTTTTTTTGCCGCTGGTTTCTACGTCATGATGCTGAATACCCTCGTTTTCTTACCAACATTCTTTTTACTGATAAGGCCGGGTTCACAAGAAATGGAGTGTTTAATTTTCACAATACGCATATTTGGGCCGACGAAAATCCTCATGCTCTAATAGAATCTAGACATGAGGCACGTTTTTCATTAAACATTTGGATGGGTATTGTAGGTGACAGGTTTCTAGGTACTGTTGTTTTACCAAACCGATTAACAGGCGCTGCTCAACTTTCTGCAGAACACACTGTATGAGTTTTTGGAAGACATTCCTTTGAATCAGAGGCAAATGTGGTTTCAGTATGGTGGTGCTCCAGCTCATTTTTCCATGGCCGTTAGAGAGCATTTACACCAAACTTTTCCACATAGATGGGTAGGAACGGCCGGACCTATTTTATGGTCTCCAAGAACGCCTGATCTGAACCCTCTAGATTTCTTTGTTTGGGGATATTTGAAGACATTAGTGTATGGTACTCCTGTAAATAGCCTGGAAGAGCTGCAGCTACGGATTAATCAAAAGTGTCAAGAAATCCAAACCAAGGAGGGTGTTTTCGAAAGAGTTCCTGCTTGGAAATGGACGGAGGGCACTTTGAACATCTATAACTTTTTTGTTTGTTAAAAGCTTCCTTTGTCAGTTTATTCCCAATAAAAGCATGTGAAACAATTATTAAATTTTTTTTATGAAAAACTACAATGAGAATGGTCAAAAATACAGATTTGCATTTTCTCACTTTCTGAGGGAATGTGTTCCACTAAACTTGAGATACTTATTCTAGAAAGATATCCCTTCAGAAATTATCTGTTAAGCTGTTTACAGAGTCTAAAATTTGAAATTTACTTACCTCAAATGTGCCCAAGACAGCGCAACTGCATATTAATGAAAATATAATGACGAAGGCTAAGCAGTAGTAAACGTACTCATAATCCATATCAGGGAACTAAAACATTATTTAAAATGAGTATACAATAAAAAAATAATTTAAATGTAATAACAATTTTAAATATTTTTGTTTTTTTTTCAACTAACATTAAGAATGCAGTTTTTATTAAAATCAAAAATAAAAAAATACGTTAATTGATCAAGTACATATTATACAGGGTGTTTCCTAACTGGACAGCCAAAATGAAATGTCATATATAAAATCGAATTTTAAACATAAAATAAAGATTAACTTTTTTTCATATCGGGCTTCGTTTAGGAGATATTCAGTTATAAAAATAATTGAGTAATTGATAAATGTGGATTCATTGTTAGAATTTGTTAAAGAAAAGTCTCGTTATACAAAAATAATTACTTGAAGACAAGCTGTGAAATAATAAATAAACTTTTATTTTCATAGCTGCATATCCCCATTTCATTTTGGATGTCGAGTTAGGAAACACCCTGTGTATTATACAGGGTGTTCATAAAATAGAGATCTATCTACCACATATAGAATTAATTAAAACAAGCCAAAAAATTCCTACTAACATGTGGCTTGAAAAACGTACTCTAGAAAGTTACATGACCTCGTACAATCGATTTTCTTTTCTGTTATTGACAAAACGGTCGAGAATAAATACATAAAATTTGCGAATAACTTTTTACGTCGAATAGCACGAGTCTATTTTTCCTTATTCAAATCATAGACGGTCTTTGGGAAGATGAAAAGGGTCTTCAAAAGGTCTGCAAATTTTTTTATTCAACTTTTTTTCAATTTTTATGAGAAATTCATAATTTTTTAATAATTTTACATAAAAAGTTGGCTTTGGCTAAATCGATATTGGCAGCGGGTTTCGAATAAATTAGGTTTGAGGCCAATAATATAGTTACGGCAATAATTCAGACGACTTACGTCACGGCTGACGTCAGGCAATTGTTTTATTATTGTCAACATCATTTTAGATAGTTTGTCGCATTGAAAACGATATATTTTTTGTAATTTAGTGTAATATACAGTGTGTCCAATTAAGTCGGCACCATATGGGGAACTTTTTTATTATTGATTTTATGAAAGTTATTCTTGATAAAAAGTTCTGCATGGCCTAAAATCCAAAATGTATACGAAAAAGTCTTTCCTACGCTCGACAACCGTTCCGAAGTGAAAACACCGAAAATTTCCTCGAATTAGGAATTTTATTTTTATTGTCAGTTTTCATTTTAACACTGTCTATCAAGCCTTTTTGAATGACCCTGTAAATTGAAGCGACACGGGAATGGAATGACTACCGCCATATTGTCTAGCTCATTTCAAGATTTCGCTCGTATTTATGAAAAGTTCAATGTAAAACGACCTCAAACCCCAGCGCTCGGGTACAGGAAACTTTCTAGGGACTTCAAATTTTAGTTTTTGGTCTTTGCCGGCCTCCAGTCGGCCCATTTTTCCAAATTCGCTACGTTTTATTCTGAGATTTCACCGCCGGAGCATACGTTTGACGTTTCGGTGAATTTGGTCGGTTGTTTGTTATAAAATCGAATTTTAAACCCAGACCTACGGCATGCTGGACATTTTAGAAGGTTCAAATTTAAAGTTTCTATATAAAATTTTGTAGAAATAGATGCAGTAATACATAAAAATCTCGAATTTCCATTGCTTGTCATTCTTACATCGCATCTATCAAATCGTCTGACGTTTCTCCATTTTCCGTCAAGAGTATCGATCTTGTCTTGCGTCTCGCTCCCACACAGAAAATCGTAGATTAGGTGCGAAGACCCACCAGAAAGACGGATAGGATAATGTTAAAAATAGCCGATTTTTGGCTTATCCGGGGGAACGCATAAATCATAAAAAAATCAATTGATTATTGTTAATTAACATTAGAAATGGCCCAGAAATACGTCAGATAGCTGGGGAAATGTCGCTACTACCCCTAAATCTATATAAACTACCCTTAAATAGCTTTAAATGGATAATCATTAATTATTGTTATAAAATTCGCTAGTAGAGGGCGCCACTTATGGCACAGAGTGTTTCTTTTAAATGGCAGAACTTTTTTGCTGTTCAGTGTATCCATCTGTCTATTGAAATAATCGATTCTCCTACCTCTTGTATCTAAAAAAGTTGAAGTTGTTAGGAGTAACAGTTTTCGAAATAATCCTATTTGAAATATTCAGTGCACCGATTGAACACTGTTATCGTTTCAGGTAAAGTGCCTTTTCTACTGATTATTTTTTGACGTTTCTTAAAATCAATGAAATACTTCTTTATTTGTCACAAGGGTAAGTTTCAACCAATTATGTCATTATTATAGTGGGAATAAATCTCTTGTGATTATTCTCGGGAATAATCACTGTGACTTTTATTTGCCTAGCAAGTGTCAGATAGTTGTCAAAATAATTACCTAATTGTGTCAACGCGATATATAAAATGGGTGAAAATCATCGATTTAGTACCTTTTCTGATGCAGAAATAACAAAAAAGATTTTAGAAACTACTTCCACCCAGCAACATTCGGATAAGGCATATTTGGCTCTATCGCCATATTTTGGTGTGTAGTATCTCCAGTTCAGAGATTGCCTATTCTTAATGAATCACCTTGTATAAGGATGAAGACTTCTGTCAACGTTGGAGATGTTGGCTCTGTTTATTTTTGCATATGTCCCCTCTATTTTTATTATTACCCCTAGGTTTTAAACCACATGTTAATAGCAACTTTTTGTAAAGGGGATATAAGATAAGCTATTTTAGATACTTACGTCCAATATGAAGAAAGAAATCCCCACAGAAAGGCCTACTATCAAGACGCCACTCATCGTCAACACAAAGTCTCCCAAAGAATTGATGGCTATGGTATTGCATAGATTCAATGTTAGAAGTTTCACTGCGTGTTTGCCAGACTGAAAGAATGGCGTTCCGTGCATAGCTGAAAAAAAAAAAAATCATAACATAACGTGGAATAATAGTAATAATAATAACCGATATAATCTTTTAGACAAAACATATATATTGTATCAGACTAGTCAAGGAGAAAACAAAAAAATAAACAAAAATATAAAAGTAAATATACAAAACAAAAAGAAAGAAATACGCTAATAATTACAGAATTAAACAATACAGTTCTAATTATGCGATAAAAAATAATTCTTTTGTTCCTTTACTTTGTTCTATTTTTGTTTTCTACTCTAAATCGAAGCAATATAGTGAGCAAAGTAAAGAGACAAAAAAATTTAATCACATAATTAAAAAATATACAGGGTGTTAGGTAAATATGCGGCAAAAATTCAAAGGATTATTCCTTGGCCTACTCTAAGAATATTTTGTCCTATGATAATTTCTGAAAAACCCCTTTGTTTCGAAGATACAGGGTGAACAAAATTTGCGACAACCATATTCGATATTTGTTGAAATCAATGACGATAAGATTGAATGCTTGTATCCAGGCTGGACGAAGTCATTTAGAGAACTTTTATTGTAGATTGAGCAACTTTACATGTACTTTTTGAATGAAAATGTTGTTACTGTCGCAAATTTTGTTTTGTATATTAACGGGACATCCTGTATAAACTTAGTTTCTTTAAATTACCTGTGACTATCAATGCGTTTTTGGTGAAGAACCTTATGAAGTTTTCGATACGTGCCATGCAGCAATTCACTAGCACTCTGAATCTTGAATTTTGCGATAAGTATCTAAGGATGCCTCGAATTACAGCGACGATTGTTATTATAAGAGATCCCAGAGCGGCTGTTCCGATATGGTACCTCATCGTGACATAAAAACTGGTAGATACTGGATTACCCAAAAGTTCTTTGTTCCTGTCAACAAAAAAAAAGTTAATATGTTATATCTCGGAGCTATGAACATAACCAAAGTTTACAGAATTAAAATATAAGTTGCCGCACTCGATCACGTGGTCGGTACTCCCAGAACTCCCGTCATCATTTGGATACGCGTTGGTACACAATACGATACTCACGGTGGTATTCATAGTCTATTTCCGGTCGTCGGAAAGCGATCGCCGCTCCGAAATTAGGCGAATTTTATAATATACCATTTTTTTTTTTTCATTAAAATTTCCCGAAGATCTGTCCGTACGCACGCCACTGGTGAGAGAAAAATAATACTTTTTACGTAAAAATATGTATCTAGGGCTCCAAATTTCATTTAAATATCTAAAGTAGTTTTAAAAATATTAATAAATTTGGAACTTTTGATAAAAATGTTGGCACCCTGTATCTTTGTAACGAAGCATTTTTCGAATATAGTTTATAATATAAACTGATATTATTTTGTGGTTCTCTGTCTGCCTCTAAAGTTTCCGCTTTCGAAAGTGGATCACCCGGTATATTATAAAGTAGTTAGTTTACTATGCCTTATATATATTAATGTATATTTAATATATGTTTAAGAAATTCTATTTTTGTTCTTGTTTCAAAAAATTACTCCTACAATATTTTTCATAATAATTACAAAAATGTATTTATATCTAATTTCATTAATATTAATATCGATTACTACTTCATATAATTTGTCAGGGGCGTTTCTACTAATACAGGGCGTGAACAATTGGACGTAACTGATTGTGATTTGTTGCCTTGCAACTAATACTATATACCTAACTATGTATAAACAATAACTAAAACACTTACTGAGCTTAGGTCAGGATAGACTTGCCGTCGGAATCGCCCACTGGCATGCAGCTCTCGTAACAAGCTCAGAACAAATAAGAGAGAAACACTTGAGCACCCAAGCATACCTTCACATTCTCTAAACATAGATCAACTAGTAAATATATTCTCCCTCAGACTGCAGCTGGATATCAACACAACACTGACCAGACCACCTCTGCAGAGATAGTTCATAGTAAGACTAGGTCTTAAACCAGATATCACCCGCTCACCGCAGCTAACGGACGGACTGTACCTCAAAATACCGTGTCACACGCAGCTAACGGCCAATAAATAAACAAAGCAAATGTTAAGCATGCCAAGTACTCAGTGATGTAACTCACCTAATAACCAACACAACACAGGTTGCTAAAACAATTGTCTAATCCACTATTTAATAACTTAATTTAATATGCACGCAGACAGTCACCCTCGAACTGTCAAAAAGAAATAAAGTTATTGTCCACTGTAAAAAACATTTAGGGTCCGACTAAACACTAAACACAACGTCCCTATATGTTTTTATCAATGTTTATTTTAACATGATCCCTAAAGACAGGTAGTCGTCCCATCGGTCAAATTGTCTGGCTCGTAACTATATACTCCTAACACGATGCTTGTCAATTTACCCTCGTAATGCCAAGAACAATATTCAATACTGGATCACCCTCGTATATGTTAGTCCTCGAACCGTTTAAGGACATCGCCTTGGCCTTACTTTTTCAAAAGCGCCGCGCTGAGTGCGGTAACTTATATTATAATTCTGTAAACTTTGACATAACTTACCTAGTAAAGTACCATTTGGAGACGGCTCCACTCACGATCAAGTATTGAATGCTAATGAAAAACTCCAAAATCCAAATTGTTATTATGGTATTGAAAATTATAGACCCTATTCTGTAATCACTGGAAATATATTCTGGTGACATATTAGTTGCTGCTCCAGCATAGCCTATATACATGGTCGCGGGAAAATATATTGAAGTCGTTACTAGTAGCAAAAGTATCGTCTGAAAATACAAATTGAACTTAGTTTATTAAGTAAATATGGACAAATATACTTTGTAATTCTGAAAATAAAAGCATCTGTACCAAAATAACGTCAGGTTTCTAATAAAACTATACGTGTTTGTCAAATTTACACTTTCTTTACCTAAGTTTGTTCGAAAATTTGTCTTCAATGATTCTAAAAAAATATTTGAGGTTACAAGAAAGAATATAAAAGAATATAAAAAGTAATACTATAAATTTTTTTACTGTTTTAGAAAGGTATTTTAAGCTAATATAAATCAAATCTCCTACAATTCCTATCAATGAAGTCGTATGTATGTTCTCTGATACCTAGGTATGCTAATGAACAATTCCACAGACAAACCTCTATTCAATAA
This sequence comes from Monochamus alternatus, assembly GCA_037114965.1. Lineage (NCBI taxonomy): Eukaryota > Metazoa > Arthropoda > Insecta > Coleoptera > Cerambycidae > Monochamus > Monochamus alternatus. The sequence continues at coordinate 1,050,249 of CM073426.1, read as the reverse complement.
TTATCTAAAGAAAATAATCTAATTTAAGTAACCTGCTAATGAAACACTCTATAAATATCTAACTTCACTTTTTGGCAGTGGGAACACGACAAATTCAACTACAACAGATGAGATCTGACCTATTTCTGCATTTTTAGGATTGATCATTAGCATACCTAAATGTTTGGTATCAGAGAACATACATATGACTTCATTGATAGGAATTGTAGGAGATTTGATTTATATTAGCTTAAAATACCTTTCTAAAACAGTAAAAAAATGTTACAAAAGCTAATAATAAGGAATATATGGGTAGATATTGTGGGTGTAATTCAACGCAGGTTGGGGCTTTTGTCCACTGAGTAGTTAGTTTCACACAATATTATTAATACCTAAAAATATATAACTATAAATGTCAAGTCTATGACACCGAACTTGCCTACCTTTCTAGTCAATATACGGGGTGTTTTTAAATGAAGTAGCAAAAAATGAGATCATAGATTCCTTAGATGATACAGGGTGTCAAAGTTAAAATTTTAATTTCGATATTTGTAGATAACTTCTTAAAAAATCCAATTGGTTTCTACAGTTAGTTTTGGCATTCCCACGTATACTTTGTCACAGTCGCTGCATGGCGCCAAATACACTTTCAGAGTTTGTAACAGACTCAATTGATCTTTAGGGTTGCTATTGTTTAGCCGGTTGCTGACTTATTTTACACGTTGGTGTGAAAGTAGTCGGCACGCCTTTTTTGGGTGCTTTTTTCGCAGTTCTATCTGTCACATTGGGTATGTAAGTTAAAGTGGTGGTTGTAGTGACTTCCTCCTTGCTGTTTGTTCACGTCGAAGTCTAATGGTTCTATCGATGTCTTTCTTAGAGTATTCATTTGCTAAGAACAGATCAGAACAAATCTATTTATTCAGGTCGATAGTCCTCATCAGCCAACGTTAATGCACGCTGAACTAGAGTCTTTATACATGGTTAGAAAGAGGAACACAGAGTTTCACTAGACAGTAGAGTGCTGGTTCGTACCAATAGGTACTAAAATCTAGCACGAAGGAAGGTTTTGGAAATTCTTCAATACCCGAACAACATCAACACGGATGAAGGATTGAACATTAGTTATAATTGATGCTTCTGCTTAAGAACAAACAAGAGAAGTGGAGCGTGTTTGAATCAGCTATCCTTAACAGGTCTTAACCAGTCAATCTAAACACTAAACTAACCAACCTTGACGCACCAAATAGTATAAAATCTCAGGTTTCACTAGTCGCAAAGCATTCCACTAACTTTCTTTCTATGGTAAGAATATTTTTATCCAAATTGCGTTTATACAAAATTACAATGAATTCTGGTTAACGAATGCTGATCATACCAAAATATGCTATACTAACTATAAATCTAAATTAGTGCAGATGCTTTTATTTAATTGTGTTTAGAACACATTTTAAGAGGCACTGATTTTTTGTAATTTACAGTGGTTCTCAAAATGCTTACCAAATTATCACGATAAAGACAATTTTTTAAAATAATTCGCATGATTAAACTAAGAAACTCATTTGTGTACACTTACCACTACAGGAACTGCAAATACCGCCTGCATGTCGAACGTCGCCTTGGTAGCCTCTTTGAATAGCATCGTGACCAAACGAACTCTATCCTTCATGAAGACCAACACGCATAACAGCAGCACAGTCACAAAAGTGCAAACAATTTTTAGAACGATATTATCAATATTGATATACCTGTAGAAACATACAAAATACTGTAGTCTTTATAACAGCAATAAATATATGGGAGGGAATAAGAGGTAGTCTAATTCATGATTTTCTCCACAACTAGCAATATCAGAATTTAGGAGGAATTGCCACCTTGATATTTACCGATAAAAACGAGGCAATTTTTTACGTAAATTGTTATGTAACGATAGCAGACTCTTAATAAATGAAGTATCTCAGAGCTATATGCGACAACTCTATTTATGATTTTACCACATTGTTCAACTCTCGATCATTTTTAAATAGAGTGCAGTTAGACTCTATATACAAGGATGGATTAATTATGAACCAAAATTTATATATATATAAAGCTATTTACAGGTCTTTTAGGCCCAGAGCTGTGTTATTCTCTTCCATTCCATTCTGTCCTTCGCCTTTCTTTTCCAATCCGTTACATTTTTCTCCCTTAGATCTATTGCCACTGGCTCTCTCCATCGCTTCCTCGGTCTACCTCTTTTTTTTCTTGTAGTTAGGTTTTCTCCCTACTATTTTCTTAACTGCCTTTTCCTCTTCCATACGTTCCAGATGCCCTAGCCACTGCACTCTTCTGGCTTTTACAATTTCGTCTATTGTTGGTGCCTGGTACATTGCATATATTTCCTCATTATTTCTCCTTACATAGCCTTCCTCCGTCTTCTTACCCCCTAGAATTCTCCTTAAGATTTTCCTTTCCCACCTTAAAAGGTTTTCTCTTGACTTCTTATTGAGAACCCAGGTTTCACTACCATACAGCCTGTCGGTCTCAAAATTGTTTTATACATTCTAAATTTTACTCCTCTGGACAAATTTTTTGATTTCAATAAGTGGTTGACTGCTGCCGAACTTCTGTTTGCTTTTATTATTCTCCTATTTATTTCTTGTTCCTCATCACAGTTAGCTGTTATTAGCGCCCCCAAATATACATATTCTTGAACTTCCTCAAACTCCATCTCTCCATGCTCTGTTCTCAATTTAAAATTAGTATCCTTTTTTTGTTCTCTTATTCTCAAAAGCTTACTTTTCTCTTGATTTATCTGCAATCCCACTTTACGTGCTTCTTTCACAAGTTTTCTCGTTCCTTCTTCTAATTCTCTACTATTTCTAGCAATAATAGCCACGTCATCTGCATAACTTACAATTTGACTTTTAAATAATATGTGTCCTTCTCTGTTCAACTGACTATCTCTTATGACCTTTTCTAGTACTAAATTAAAAAGAAGCGTTGAGAGTGGGTCTCCTTGTCTCAGTCCTGTATCAATAGTAAAGCCTTCCGAACATTCACCTTTTATTCGTACTTTGGATTTGGTATTTTCTAAGGTCATTTTCAATAGCCTAATCAGTTTGGAACCAAAATTTAATTTAACTAAATTTAATGTTATAAATGCAGTTGGTTGCATCTGTAAGCAATTGCACACGAATGCTTTCACACCTTTAGCGTCATTAAAATCGTATCCATTCAGTTATTCCTGGAGTGTTCCCAACACATGGCGACAAATCTAAGCTATGGGATGATTTTTCGACAATTTGCCAATGGATTTTTTCTTGTTTTTCTTGGGAGCTGTGTGTAGTCGAGCATTGTTTTGAAGAAGAATCACGTTTGGTACAGACGCATCTCTTCTTTTTTACCGGATGGCTAGCTTGACGTCCTATCAGTGAGCAGAACACTAAAGAAACAGTGCGAAGAACTTTTCACATAAAAATAAAAGTTTTGTCTTTTCGAGGTAGCGCTTCTTCAGGTTCTCGCTATTCCATAGTTATCTGTTTTGATTCCAGAGTGTAAAGATGCAAAATCACCTCCCTCTTGAGGTGATTGAGCACTGATTCTTGGCCTTTTAAAAATTTGTTATGCAAGTCATGACTTTGAAATGATACAACAAATAAATACTTTTTCTTCTAACTTAATAAAATTTTAATATTTTGTCGTTAATAACTAAAGCCAGTGGTGTAGGTATGAATTGGTTCACCTTCTCCCAAACTTCAACGTTAATAGTGAAAAGTATTTTTTAGTGCAAATAGTAAAATTATATTAAATTTTCTGAAAAGAGTGCTCTTGAGGAATTTCACAGAAGCTTTTTGCGATATTTTGACTTTTTCTAATCAGGGTTATCTTATCCCTTTTATTTTTTCATGCTCTGTCATTTCGCAAAGTCAAGGACAAAAAATTGTAAACACTCTGTTTATTAAGAAATCACGCAACTCGCTTGATTTAACGAAACTTAAAAAATTCTGGTTTATATTTAATCCATCCTCGTATGATGCACAAGAAAGTAGTAAGTAAGTAGTTAAATGAGAAATTGCTCTACCAATCTTACCTACAGTTTTTATGTCTGTTACACTTACCACAAGGTTACTGTGATTACGAAGAAATACGCCCATGATACAATTAAAATGCCCCATACTACAAAAGCTGTTGCGTGACGATAAAGGGCTGCCATAATTACAGTGAGACCTAAATAAAAACTATACTGTAAAACATATAACTAAATTTTTGATATGTTAAGCAATGAGGAAAGAACCCTACCTAATTTTTTGTTTTGTTAAATGGAATATTTGGAAGATAAATGTAGTTTATTACATCCCTCCTGCCTACGCCTATGTACTGCTTAACAGTATATCAAATGTCAAAAGATCAAGACCATTAATGCTATATTTGACACATTTAACACAATGGCATCTTGGTTTTTAATCAATTCAGTTAAATATTACACAAATTTATTAAAAAATAGTCAATATTGCTTTAGATTACTTTCGAGTCCATCAAAGAATTTTATTTCGCCTGTTCCTAGAATTTTCTTAATCATTATTCGCAGAAATTTATAAAATAAATAATTTAATATTCACGTAAACAACAATTCGGCCATGAATTGATAATTATTTAACAAACCGTTATAGAAAGCAACATTGAATATTTCTGTTATGTATAATAAATTAACGATTTTCGACACTATGTTCAAGAATACTTTGAATTTGCTAAAAATAAATTTGCACCATGAAAAATTAGGTCAATAGACAAGAGGCCAGACTCGCACCTGATAACAGAGTTATACTTGTACTTAGCTTTTATTTCGGTTTCGGCATTTCAGTTGTTCCGTATTTTTGTGTGCACACAACGTCAAAAGAACCCTCTGTATATAAAATGATTCGATTAAACCTAGTGATTTTTCTTAATGCGGTAAAAAGTACATGTACTTAGGGAACAAAAAAAGACAATAAAAAATTGCAGACCATAAACCTTTACTTTATTACCAATGTTTTTACAAATCTGGTCAGTTTGGCAGTGTACTCAGCTAAGCACCCCTTTGAATTTTTTACATTATAATTTCAGGACGTGAAATTTCTGCGTTTACTCGAGCAAGAATGACTACTCTACATGATGCGGGACATTCTAATCACCAGATATGGAACATGTTGGGTATTCCTAGATCATCAGTTGTACGAATAGTACACAGATATGAAGAATTTGATACAGTGGAAAACAGACCACGTAGTGGACGTCTTCGACTATCTAATGGAAGGGATGATCGGTATTTGGTGCAATATACCCGTAGACACCGCACATCTTCAGCTTCAACTCTCAGAGCCCACTTTCAAGGTACGTTTCGTCGTACTTACTATTCGAAGACGATTCCACAACGCAAATTTACGTGCTAGACGTAAAGACCATTAGGGATCCCAAATCTACTTCCAAGGCATCGCACTGCCTGTCTCCAGTGGATGCGAGAGCATAGGGCTTTTACGCCAGTGGCGGCGGGTCTTATTGATAGACGAAACCATAATTGGGCCAGTTACTGATGACAATGGACAGAGTCTGGAGAGAACCAGGTCGTCAACAGCGACTTCATTTTTCCCGTGAAGATGTTTCATATGAAGAGGGTATCGTAATGTTTCGGGGTGGAATATTGTTCAACCACCGCACCCCATTGATTCGCATACCACAGAATATGACCAGTCAAATTTACATCGAACAAGTTATTACGCCCATTATCTACCCCCTACGTATTTAGGTGAAAATATTGTGTTTATGGACGACAACGCCCGACCACATCGCGCAAGAAGAGTTTAAGAGACACTCGAAGCAGGACATATCAATAGATTAGATTGGCCAGACAATTTTCCTGACATGAATACTATTAAGAACATGTGGGATTTCGTTGCTAGAGCCATTCATAATCATATTCCTCTACCTAAGACTGCAGATGAGTTAGTCGTGGCGGCAGAAGAGGAATGGAACAATATTCCGCAAGAGATCGTTAACCGCTTGATTATCTCAATACACAGACGTGTCAATATGCTATTGAAACGTGGTGGAGGTCATACCGACTATTAGTCAAGCAGAGAACTTGCTTTGGTACTTTTTAATTTAATAAATTTTGTCAAAAATGTCACACATTTGCATATTCTTTTCAGAAACAAAAGATTCAGAAAACAATATACTTTTATAAATGTATTTGGTTTTTATCTCTCTTTAACAAGAAAGAGGGGGGGGGGGTCCAAACCTTTTGACGTTGTGTGTACTTTAAATAGCTGTATGTACTGATTGAGAGTATTAGCGATTTAAAATACCAATAGAAAAACGATAAAAACGGGGATTATTTCAAATTGTTTAACTTTAGATGATTTAGGGTTTTCATATATAAAAACGATGATATTTTAAACTTAATAAAGCTGTGTTACAAACGAGTTACAAAATTTTATGAAAAAAATTGATAGTACGTTGAAAGAGTGTAATTTTCAATCATATAGCACTTTCTCTTAAAACGCTTAGTTTTCGAGATCCAGAGGGTTGAATTTTAAACGTTTCTGTAACACATTTTTTTTTTCTTTCACATCTAGAGGGTGTTTTACAAGCTGCAATGATATACTAAAGATTGTGTAGGCAGGTTGATGCCTATTTAGGTATCTTCGTCGGTATTCTCGGGCTTGTTTGGCGTTCCCATTGGAATATACATATGGACACAATATCTGCATACTCTTTAGTTGTAAATAAATGCTTAAGTGTTATGAATAAACAAAATGACACAAATAATAATTGTTGTTATAACAACCATCATTTTCATATACTCGTATCAGGCTACTCTGGTTGAAATATGAAATTATATTTCTTAAAATGCTTGTAACTTTTAAATAAAAACGAATCATGTTAATATAAGAAAAAATGTTTGACCTTAACTCATCTATTTTCTACTAAAATTTCTCATAGAGGTTGTGGGACACCCTGTATATTTAAATTTGGACATTGTTGATTTGTTGGAAAGAGCAAAAAATTATATAGGACTTATCCATCACAGGGGCGTAAATATGGGGGTTTGGACCTCTTTTATTTTAAAAACAAAATGTACCTCTATGGATATTTGAAAATGTTTTTCATATTTTTTTAATCTTCATAACTTTCTTGATAAAAAATGTCTCTTGTAAATTTTTGAAATTGCTGTATATACTGACTCAGAATATTTATTAATAAATTTAGTTTCATATTACATATTTTTTAATTTGGATATGGTTAATTTGTTGGAAAGAGTACAAAATGAAAAAAATATGAAAGCATTAAGCATTAAAAAAGTATTAGAATGAAAGTCCTCCTCTCAGATTGTAAATTTAAAAAATATCAATAAAATAAAAGCTGCACTTACTGTTAAGATGTTTTAATCTTAGAAGTGATTAAAGTAATATTTTAGTTTTCTGACTAAAAATAGAAATGTAGATATTGTGACAAACATTATACCATTTGAACTCGGTTTTCTGGAAAGACAATAACAATTTCAAAAATTGAAAAGAGACATTTATGGACAAGAAACCTATGAGTGCTCACAGTGGCTTAAAATAAGAGGCCCAAACCCCAATATATACGCTCATTTTATTGGTGATTAATGTGAACAAGTTTTTGCATCATTTTGTGCTCTTTTCAACAAATTAAGAGAGTTGATGGGTATGTTGTCCTGGTGTGGGCGATTACCTGCTGAACGGCCTCTATACCACGTTGTCGGACACTATGCTGCGGCAAGATTTCGTCTTGTGTTCCTCTTCAGCTGTCCTCTATATTTTTTGTAAACATCTAGCACCAACCGGATGATCATGATAGGAACTATTACGTACAGTAACACTTTCACGTCTGTTGTTATGTTGTATGATTTTTCTTCAACCCCAAAATTTGAGTTCACTACTTTTTCAGTAAGGTCTTGTGATTTGGCAGATACGGGGGCTCCCCAGCAAAAACAACAGGCATCTTGCGACGTAGATTTTGTGTTGCCCATTATAACTCACTTATTACCATATTTCAAGTGCTAATTTTGTTTTAATTTGTAATGTAGTTGCTTAACTGACAGGATCGCCATGTAATGTAATTAATAAAAGACCGATATATTTAGATTAGTTTACTCATTGGATATCAGTTAAGTAATGCTACATAGTCAATAACAGGTAACAGTGCAAAGTCCTACTGCAGGTCAGCTTTACTAATATGGAATCAATGAACTTAGCAACCTTTGCACAGGACATTACACAATGCCCAAAGTTAAATATAAAAAATGAATATTCAACCCCTGTATCTCAAAAACTAATCATTCTAAGAAAACTAAATCTGTAGCAAATCTCAGCTATTTTTGCTGAAAAATAATGACGCTAGATGGCATTTTATAAAATCACTATTTTCAGTGTTTTCGCCATATTTCAGCAACATCAGCGGATACCTTACATTTGTTTGGTTTATATTAACGTTCAAGAAAGGACTTTTTTCTAATTTAAGTCACTCTGTATATTTTACGATTTCCTAGTCGCCAATGGTGCCACGAAAAATAAACCACCATGCAGAACTGCAACTTACCTAAAGAAATGAAAGATGTTAGAGCCAGTTTCCAGCCAATTTCTGAAATATCGAACTTCACCAGTGTACTTTCTAATGAGATATCTGATCCGTCTGTATCTTCCGTAGTTACCATTCCAAAGTTATTAGAACTAGAAACAAAACTTTCTGTAAAAAAAAATCCAAGATATGTAGATATCAATTTCATAATAGGTAGTCCCAATTGGTGTAGAATAAGCAAAATTGCAACACAGGTCACTCATTCAATGATAAAGTTTAGTTTACTTGAATTGACAGTTGTCTTCACTACAGTCGACTTCCAAAATTATAGATAGTGACTAATGTTATAAACCTGCTCGCAATTTGTAGCAGTCAGCACAAAGAAATGTACATGCAACCCGTATATTTTTCCTACAAAATCGTGTGCCGCATATCTTTGAGAGCATACACGATTACACAGCTTCTGCTACGCATGCACTGCAGTTAGTACACGTTAGTACGCATGTGCTGCTCCTTTTTGATTGGCTGCGACGAATTGTCGGATCCAACTGTTTCATTTCCAGCGTTATCATGGGCGGGTATATTGTTCGGGCGGGCAAAATTTCGAGTATATCTTTTCGTTAATTTAATTATTATGAATGTAATTAATTTTATTAGTGATTTGATGTTGAAATATGTATTTCATTAACAAAATTGTACGTGAATAGCATATGTGTGCAAATAAAAAAGTGGTAAAGAAGTACAACTGTGAAACGGAAAGTGATGAAAACTCGCTGAAGGAAGATTTTATTTTTAAAATGAGTTTGCCAAATAAAAATCTATTGTTATATCTTACAAGATGAAACTTAGTTCGTGTAAATGAAATCGAAAAGAGTATACTGATAGAAAGGACGAAATAGTGATATGGTGAGGAAAATATTTAAAATCAATATTAAAAAAGTAAGAATCTGGATCGAAGAATATATTAAATTTAGACGAAACATGGACGTATGAAAGTTATACGGAAAGCTGTACGTTATGATATAATAAGTGTTAATGTGTGACCGTTATAGTGACAGTGCTAGTAACCAATAGTAAATAATGTGTATGGATTCTAAAGCCTTTTGTTCTTTTTAATGCGGAATTCGCAAATATTTGAGCGATTTATTTAATGGTGGAAACATCTATATTTGTAACAAATTTTGTCAACTACCTATAACATTACCTATCATTTTCATCATGAAACTGCCATGGTAGATTATCAGAAGCTCAAAACAAATTTATTAACACCACATAATAATGAAAGGACCAATAATATTTGTAGTGTTTGACAGTTTCGCAAATTACAATTGTCAAAAGTTTAGATTTTTCTGCCATAAATAATTAAAACAGAAGTTGAAAAATTCGTGCAAAAATCCGTGGATTTCGCGTCCATGAGGACAAGGCTTAAGTGTGATATCCGCGGAGTGCTCATCAGGACAGCATTCTAATTTATAGAGAGGATGGCACAGGTGGCACATTTAAGGCTTACGGTGAGCGCTCTATCAAACGTTATATAAGATCTGTTCCAACAACCATCGAGAACTGGTTCAGTACCGTGAGAAATGTTTGACCAACACCGTCTTACGTCGCATTCGCCGATAGTACATTAACAACTGAACTGACTGACTAATTCTGGACGGTTCGGAATCCATTCTTGCTGTGTTGGAACAAACCCATAGTTTTCGCTCAGTAACTCCTTAACGGGTAATGATAAAAATATGCGGTTTTTTTTAATAGACTATAAATATTATTTTACGTCGACGCTGTTTTGAAATTTTGAAAAAGTGTAAAATAATTTTTTTTTTAAATGAATTTTGCATATTTTCAAAATTTCAAAACACAGCGTCGACGTAAAATAATATTTGTAGTCTATTAAAAAAACCGCATATTTTTATCATTGTTGGTTGAGGAGTTACTGAACGAAAACTATATCCCTTTGGATCGAGCGCTCACCGTAAGCCTTAAAGGAAATTGTTAATGTGCTAGGTTCAGCCCACGTTCAACTTATTTTTGATAATCTTGTGTGCTTTAACTCTTCTCAAGTGACACGCTTAGGTAATCATAACACACGTATCTTCCGTACTCATCTCTGTGTTGTGAATTAGTCACTCTCTATTGTTTTCGATCTTGAGTAATTGATAATACAAGATAAAAACTTTAAATTTTAAAATATTCTTATTATTTTTATTATCTAACACTTCAAAATTGGTAAAAACTGTTATATCACTGTTTCTACTCTAAAAATAATGGATGTTATGTAATGCAATTATTTTTGTCATTTTTGTATATTTTTTATATATGATCGCATTCAAATTTAGTACGCCTATGAGATGTTGCTCTCCGCACGCTTCGCCCGCCGCTCTAGTCAACAAGCTAGCGGTTAGTCACTCTCTACAATTTTGGAAGTCAACTATAAACATAAAATAGAAACTTAAAAACTCCAAAATATTTAAAAACCTCGAAAAAGTATAAATTCAAAAATAAATTTGCCACATAAAATATAAACGTTTTAGATGAAAATACTAACCTTGATCGGGATACACCATGTTGAGAGACGAGGACGACAATAGTGAGAAACAGTACAATCTGCAAAGAGAATTATTTATACAGGGTGTCCCGTAATTCTACGTTAATATTGAAGAGGGGTATTCTACGGCCTAATTTAGGGGGGAAGTCTTTTTCTTTATTTTTTCGATTTGAGCCTCCCCTGCAGAGATATTCGCATTGGTGGGGTGAACCTAAAATTCGGTTTTAATTCTTTTTTTCAAAAACGGCTAAACCTAAAATTTTGAAATTTGGTTCGCATATCCTACCAATGGAACTACGTTTTAGCAATAAATTTTTGTTTTCACCCTTCATTTTGAAGTGGTTGAAACAAACAACCCTTCCTGAAGTTTTGGCCAGAACTTTTTTCTAGATGGCTATGGATCAAAATTAAAATTATGGTTTTACCCAACTAGCAAAATAAATTTTATAAAGAATGTATAAATTGCTATAAAATAAATTTTATAGGAGCTTCAAATTCATATAACGTGGTTAAATGCTTTTAACGATGCTGTATTTTGGTACTATCTAAAATATTATATTTTTTAGTGAAGAATATTAGAATCAAATCGTTTTAAGATTGGTGTATAATGCACATTCATAATTATTTGTGCTAATATTTAAAAATGGGGTAGCCTAAACTAAATGGCGATCATTTGTGTAAATGGTACATAGATATATTATAACTCGCGTCAAGAATTCAGACTTACGTCACGGCTGACGTTACACATTTGTTTTTATTGTCAACGTAATTTTCGATATTTGGTCGCATTAAAAACAATAATTTTTAGCAATTTAGTGCAATATATAATGCAAACTTATAGTGTAATATATAGTTTTATTATTATCAGTTGCAGTTTCTTAAATATTTTGATGAAAATACAATGAATTATTCATTTGTTCGTATGACGTAAGTCGTCTGAATTCTTGTCGCGAGTATACTTACAATATTATCATTTCAACAATCTCCTGTTTCAATTTTACCGCGCCGCAAATAATAATGCGCTTTAGTTTAGATCACATTTCCTTTAAAATTATAAAAAATAAATTTTAAAAATATTTAAATAGTGCTTTCTTTAATTTATATTATCATTATGATATTTAATGATCTTGTTATAAAATAATCTTTCAAAGATAGTAAAATCATGTTTTAGATATAATTTTAAGACTTTCAACTAATCTTACATAATGACGATAGTAGTTGATCCAACAAATATTTATTTAAACATGGCCACTTGCAATGAAACGATTTTATTCCACACATTATACTAAAATTAAGGTTACGTTTAGAATTTTATTACGCGGAATATAATTTTGTTTTCTCAAGCCACAATTTTGTTTTACAATATATTTATAAAACAGGGAATATTTTTATAGATTAAACGCAACTATAAACCATTTTTATAAATAAGCGTATTTCGATGATAAAAAATAATTTTATTAATTTCCTTATATATCCTTAATAAAACACGTTAATACAACTATTTTATAAGGTTATAATTAAAAGCCATTTTATACTTTTATAAAAATTTTAAAGAAATGAAACTTATTTGTTCTATAAAACACTTTGTAAAAACTATTATAAAACAATTTTATACAATCAGAAACAAAATTATCGCTACTATTTGCTCTATAAAATCAAATTGTTCATTAAACAGCGCTATTCGATAGTTATAAAATAATTAGCTTTTTTCAAAGTTCCATTTTGCAAGTTGGGTATGGATCTATGAATTTAGAAACTTTTCTTGCTCTTTCAATTTTTCCGAAAAAATAATATTTTCTGAGTACCACCCTTTCAAACTGGAAATCATAATAAATAAAAACCCATAGGAGGCGTGTGTCATTTTAATGTTTAATTGTTGGAGTCTTATTGACAGTTCCATAGTTTCCAACTGTCTTCACAGGTCTTGTTAAACGAATTGTGCCTCATCTAATAATTACCGTTGTTAACAATATGCAGAACGTTTTTAGCAATCGGAAATATGCAGATATGCATTCGAAAACTATGGAACTGTCAATAAGACTCCACAACAATTAAACATTAAAATGACACACGCCTCCTATGTGTTTTTCTTTATTATAATTTACAGTTTGACAGGGTGGTAATTAATAAGAAATATTTTTTTTACTCATAAAGTATACATTTTTTGGAAAAATTGAAAGAGCAAGAAAAGTTTTTAAATTCATAGGTCCATAAAACCGTAATTTTAATTTTGATCCATAGATATCTAGAAAGAAAGGGTTGTTTGTCTCAACCACTTCGAAATGAAGGGTGAAAATAAAAATTTATTGCTAAAACGTTGTTCCATCAGTAGAACACGCGTACCAAATTTAAAAATTTTAGGTTGACCCCACCAACGCGAATATCTCTGCAGGGAGGGCTCAAATCGAAAAAAATATATAGAAAAGATCTCCCCCCCCTAAATTAGGACATAGAATACCCTCCGTCAATATTTACGTGGAATTACGGGACACCCTGTATAAATTTTGGACATTCACACCAACAGGAATCCAGAATTGTTTCAAAAGAAATAGGAAAGGAAGTAAAATATTTTGCAGCAATGCCAGTTTTCTCTTAAGCAAAAACTATATTCGAACAATTTTAATTTTTGAATTATTGGGTTGGGTTCTTTTATTAAAATCTAAATTTATATTTTCTGTAGAATCTTACCAGTGGAGCAGGTGTAAGTATCATCGACCTTTATTTGCCTAATAAGACAGGTTGATCAAATAAATCAGTTTTGTTGTGAATTGGTTTGGAATACAAGAAAGTGTAAAGAAACAAAAATTTAAGATAATACCATACCTATGATACTGTTATACTAAATATGAACACTAAATTTGCTTAAATTATCTCAAGCTGTTTATAAATTAAAAATCGTTTTTATTTTAATTTTTAACATACTGTAGACGCCACATTTGTATAACAAACAACAAAAAATCCTTATTTTTCTCCACAAAATATGCCCCTGGATTTTTGACCTCTACTCAAGAAATACCCTGTATATATTTATATAAAGACACGATTTCTTGTAACTTTTCAATTATTCTAACTGTTTTAGCTTGCGGCATTTAAAAACATCCCATTACCACAATAACATTAATATAGTATACCTATATTATTTGTAGTATTATACAAGATGGTTATATGTTTTTGGCAAATAATAATCGATGGTACCCACACCTCAGCCACTGGTAAGTATCTAAAGCTGATAATTTCTTATTTCATACCTATGTTATTGAATATCGCATTTCTGAGATATAGGCCTCACCTTTATTGTTTAACTAGAACACTCTGTATATTGTTACATCAGTCAATTAAGCTTTACAAAAATATGTTTACAGGATACTTCTTAAAATAATAAAGATGTAATATTTAGAAAACCGTAAAAGATGAGTACCCTGCATAAATATTTTTGAAAACTTGACGGTTTTTCAAATAAAAATACGCAGGGTGTCCCATTCAAAATAATAATAATAGACGCGGGGCCTACATCTCAGAAATGCGATATTTAATTGTTTTTGTGATATATTTTTAAAAAATATTTAAAAGATCCTAGATCTGATATATTATACTACCTGACAAAAAGAGGTAAACACCTATATAATATTCATTAGATTTTAATCATTTTTGATACACAGGTTCAAGACCACTTATTAAATGGTAACATATTCCGTAATCACAGAAACTACTCCAAAAATTGGGAATTCAAAAACGATATGAACATAAGCTTAATACTATTGAAATTAGCAACTATCTTACACAAAAGAAAACAGTAATAATTAAAAACCAAAAAAGAGATATTTAAAACAGCAGAATTGTAAACTTACCGCTAAAAGCATACATGTCGCAAATACATAAGTGAAAGCTCTGTCAGTTTTTCTCCTATTTTCGGGTCTCAATGGTATATCAGCCTCTGTCAAAGATGTGACGTCATCTTCAAATCTTTTGTAACTGACCTGTAAATAAAATCGTCACTATAGAAAAAACTACACACCGCAAATAAATGGAACATGTTTCAACGGCGACAATTAAAAGATATAAATCAAGGTACCTTGGTTCAATTTCGATTGAGCTTTCTGGAAGATAAGCTTGGACTTAAATCCCTATGAATCCTGTATTTAAAGTGTTTATTTAGAAAACTTTGTCTCATGGTGCTGATGGCGTCCCTGGCTTTCTGGTTAAAAATTACTCAAACTATTTAGTTACCTTCCTTAGTTATATTATTCAATTTGGCAATCAGACCACTTTCCCTTATGTGGAAGGTAAGGAAACTTTATGCCATTTTCAAAAATTGAGAAAGTTATGTTGCGCAAGATGCTGACTTTGGGTTTCTCTGCTTAGTTACTTTTTTAATTAACATTATATTTATCTAATCAGTATGTTGAATACATGGGTCATCAATCCGATAAGTTTCGTTTTACATCGGGCCACAAGGGTCTGTCCTTGGGCCTCTCTTATTCGGGATTTTTATTAATGACTGAACGAGCTTATTTGATACGCTGATGATTTGAAAATTTTCTCCATATCAACTTGGGTTTATGACTGCCTGAAGCTTCAGAATAATATAAATATGCTGATTCGTTGGTGTGTTTCTAATAACCTGATGTTGAATGTATTTAAATGTAAAGTACTAATTTACTCTAGGCAAAATCATCATATAGTAGATACTACGCATAGTAGGATGGAAGACAGTTGGCTAGGATAAATATGAGAGAATGATATCGGTTAGCGTTTGACCATACCCTTAATTAATAATGTTTTCCAGGTTTCCCTCATTCTTGCACTGAATGGTGGTTAGGGCCTACCAATGTAAGTCGTTCCTGGGCGCAAAGGCGGCCTGCTTAATAATAATATGCTACCCCCTCTCCCACATAAATCTCTTCTGGACTAATTCTCGTGATTAGGATGAGAGCTATATATATTATTATTTTACTAAATCAGATATAAAATTATTACAGGAAGATGTTGGTAAGTGTAAATCATTATTTAGTTTTATTTCTAATATTTATGCTTAAAATAGAAAATTATTAATATGAGAGTTAAAATTATTTCTAGTTTTTATTACAAACGTTTCAATATATATTTTTTACTCACTCTTTACCGGTTTCACATTGTTTTGCTTTCTGTGCACCTTTCTTCTTCTTCTTTCTATACATTAAAGTATATCTACGGTAATGCAATTATTTCTATAAGTTAATATTTTTTTAAACAATGGAAAATAAAAAAAAAATTAGCGACACTGTGTATTGTAATATTGTGTATTATTGTAAAATATATAATTATTTGAAGCTTGTTTTCTATTTTCATGACCTACGTCGATTTCTTCTTGTCAATATCAAATGTACATACAAACACTTTTTTCTAAGATCTAACTACGGCACTGCATTTCGCAAACCCTAAAACGGTGTTTTGTCAAAGTTTGTAAATAAATATTAATAATGAATTATTTATAACTATTTTAATGTAGGCTTTATTTTATTAAATATCTACATATATAGCAATTTTCTATAGAAAATTTTGACGTTAAATGTAAAAACTTATTAATTTACTACTTAACTAAAAAATTACTTTATATTTTTATTTGAAATGGGCCACATTGTGTACCTAGCTATAAAATAAATGCCTCAAGCTGCCATGTAAAAAAAATAGAACACTTTTGGTATACCTACCTACTTCACCCTTCGAAAATTCAAAAATTCAATGCTTGTGCCCAAACGGATAACAAAAGAAATAGGTAAGGAGGAAAAGATTATTTCAGGTAGATATTCGTTCATATTCTTCTACCCTAAAATCCCTCTCTACGAAATTTAACTGAGCTGAGTACAAATTATGCCTGTATTTCGTACCTAATTAACCAGAAAGTATAACTATACTATCTGAACTGTTATCTGCTCATTTTTGTATACAGGGTATGCTTTTAAATAGCAGAACTTCAAGAGTCTTCGGTGGACCTCCTATAAATATGGGTCCCATAATGCTTCGTTTCTGAGATACTGAAATTATTATTTTCATATTTATCCCTCCAAAGCGTGTTTCGAATAAATAAAACGCCCTGTATCTCAGAAATTAAGCATTTTAGGACCCATATTTATAGCTCATCAATATGAGGTCCCCAAAACACTCTTGAAGTCCTGCTATTTAAAAGACCCCCTGTATAAATGTGGAAATTATTTCACTGATCTGGCTGCATTGGATAGTTTAATTGGAAAAATATCACCGCCCAAATATTGTCGAATAATCTTTTCCTGCATTTAAATTATAGATAAAAAAAAGAAACAAAATCTAATACCTTGTAACTTATTGTGCTTCAACTCAATTGTTATATAAAAAATATGTCATATGTCTGTGAAGTTTGGCCGAATTTAAAAGTTTACACCCTTATATACCAATATTATATTTTAATAATATTGTTTCATTGGCTTTTTGTAGTTTCAAATAAATGTTTTCTTAAATTTTAACAGCTTGTATTTAGAAAAAAAGCCTATACGGGCACATATTTAATTTATACGAAATTTTGTTCCTAATTACATTACATTATATATTGTAGAATCCTTATTAAGGTTAATCCAACAAATTTATATTATTTGTAGCCTGCAGGGAGATTTTTAATAAAACACCAGAGTTGTTTAATTAGATTTGTATGTTCTCTAGTTTCATTTTTCACAAGGAAGAGAAACAGTGCCTGTTCCCTAATGCTTAATCTTAAAACGTGATACATAGTTATATAAACACGAAAGAGGTCTAAGTGGGAGCGTATTATCATTGACTTTTTTCTTCTTTAACCTGTGTTTTAGATATAAATTGATTTTTATTTTTATTTAAACATTCAATAATTTATAATTATTTATAGTACAAGTGCGATATAGGCAATACTATATATGACTGAGACATTTAATTTCATGAATGTAATAAAAAATGCCGTTATCCCACGTGTACTATATAAAATTATATCTACAACTACCTTGAATTGAGAAAAATCCAAAATCAGATCCAGTTTGTAAGTCTTGATTCAAAATCAAGAAGCAAAGGCATTGTTATGGTAACCTGTCAAACTTATTATAAAAAAAATTCAGTTTTCGTTTTTACATTGTCTTGTAAAAATAGTGGTGGTGCTTGAAATAATGAGTGATGAAACAGAAAACTTGCCTACTACTAGCTTCACTTTTACCAAATAAATTGAGCACCAATTACGAACAATTTTATAAACGATTCACTCATTGGTTGCACCTAAGAATATAAAATATGAAGCAATAGAAAAGGTACTATTAGCATTTTTTGAAGACTATCCAATAAGTACAAATCATCTAGTCTTTGGGCGTTGTATTCTATGCCGCGGTCTACAATCTGTATGCAGTAAAATATTGACATCAGTAAATTCAACATTTTAATCACTTTTCTGGAAAATCAATCAGTGAGATACAAACCAAAGAATACTAACGAAAGAGGATGTTCAAAATTTTTACAAGATGCCGAAAATTCTTGCTATCAAAGGTAAGAACAAGAAAATGTTTGCTATTTGAAATTCACAAATGCCTGCATAATTGACGGTTGCCTTAATTATTGGACTTGGAGGTGCATGTAGAGTGGACGAATTAACTAATTTGCTATTAGACAACGTAAAAAATGAAGAAAACATTTTTCATATCTTCATACCGGATACGAAAACCAAATTTTACCGGAAATGTTTTATCACTGCCGGGAGAATTTTTTGTTGGTTACAGAAGCGGTAAATGCATAAAACTTCCTGTTGGTAGAAACACTTTTAGTGTAATGCCAACGAAAATTGATTTTTTTTCTCAATTTATCACAACCTCAACAATATATAGAGCACTGTTTTCGACGATCATCCGCTTCACTTCTAGCCAACACAGGAGCAGACCTTCTAACTATAAAACGGTATGGTGGTTGGAAGTCTTACACCGTGTGTGAAGGCTATATTGATATACGTCCCTTGAAAACAAGAAAAAAATCGCCACAAAAGTTCTTGGAGAAAATATTGCCGCCATTGAAGCTACTTCAAGTGCTTACAAAGAAAATTTAAGCATTGTTAATACAAATACAGACCAGCTGCATTCATCTGGTATTAATCTGAAGAATGGCCAAAGTTGTATTGTTAATATTTATAACAAGTACTTTAATTTAATTTAAGTTAAACTATCTATTAATTGTCAAGTTGATAAACCTGTTGGTTCTTAATAAAAATAACCATTAAGCAGTGATATCTGTTTTTTAATATTTTACTAGTGGTGTAATAACTTACTCTTATAAAGCAGTTGTAGATAAAATATTACATTATTATGTTTTAAATACACCCTCCTACTATTCGCGTCGATTAAGGAAATAAGACTACGTCACAACAAAGCGGATCGCTTGAAAGATTTGTTTAGTTTCTCGTTCTCGGGTCATCCTACGTTGCATCCACATTGATGCTGCTGGGAAATCGCTGTTGATGACGCATCGGTAAATTTACTGACGTCAAGACCTGAATTTTTGACCTGAACTTGCTGGAATTGGAAAGCAGATACCGCATTAAATAGCTTTATGATAACTACTAATGGAAGTGAGGAATACCTATAGATTATCTAACGACTACCTAAATTGTAAATGCATAGGGTTCAACAAAAACATTGGGACTGCCTCAGTTTCACCTCATTAAAATAAAAACAAAAATAATAACATTTTCTAATTTCGTATTTCTATGTCGTATTACAATAAGACCTATTACATATTTTTTTATCAACTACCAGTATATGAGTTGCATAATATCGGCCAATATCATCAAAGTTATGATGTTTACAATAGAACTAGTTCTAATTCATTGGCAAGTTTTGCAATTTTTATCAACTTTTAATATACGGGGTGATTTCACTTGAAATACTGAAACTCTATTAATCTTTTCCTATTAAAAAATAACTGCGATTTATTCTAGAACGTTTTGCAATGTAATACTTTAGTTTTTAGATACAGGGCGTTAAAAATTAGGAAACAATATATATCTTATATTAAGTAGGGTGATTCAGTCATAGTTATTAATTTTAAGAGGATAGGAAAAAATGAGTATGCTATGATACAATACAATTTAAAAAAATAATAAATGCATATTTACGTTATTATTTAAACCCCTTTTCATTCTGTCACCGATTCATACTCGTTGACTGCCTGGGTGCAATGTTGCCAAATTTAAAAATTGTTGCTATAAATAAGCTTGACTACGTACTATGTATTGCCATAATAACGACACTCTTTAAAACCTATTTGGTGACTTGTTTTAAACTGTTGACATATTTGTAATGGCATATATTTTCAACTTTTGGTATAAGCTTTTAATTGTTCCACTAACCAAGAAAAATCTAAAGAAAAGTTCATCAAAAGTTCTTTAGAGGGAATGCCATTATTATTGCAATAACTTGCACGTTTGCCTCTCTGTGAAGTCGAGGGAAGTATATGCAACCAGCAGTACAATCACAATCCCAAAGTTCTGTAAGTTTTTCGTAATGGTAATAGTTTTCACGTCAAGACATGCTCCAGACCTTGCTTTGGGTAATGGTTTTCTAACTTTATGTGTGTATTTGAGGTTATATTTTGTACATTCAGCCTTTATTTAGTGTTCTGATGTTTTTATTTGATAAAATGCAGTGCTCCGGTTTGAATGAAAAAGAGGAACTAGTGAATCTATTAGCTTCCCTAGGTTCCTAAAAGATCCTTGTTATAAGGAAAGAATCGGAATAGAAAGTGCTAAGAAGTGTTTATAAATACCTAGTCTATAGCTATGTCAGGAAAGTATCATCATTCTGTTGCTTTAATTTTGGTAATAATATAAACATCATAGCAAATATTTGATAACTAGAATTTATTGGACGTAAAATTAGTAGGTGTTGCTTCATTTCGATTTTCCTACTATTTGTTATGCATTCTGTACATTTTTAGTTCAATAATAGTAATAATAAAGTTGTAGCGTCTAGCATATACGCAATAAGAGAATTTTTTTTATTATTCTACAATAATATACAAACCTCATTTGCCGGAAACCCAGCGGGATGGTCCAGAATTATGGTCATTTTACCTGCAACAATAATAGTAATAATTAAATAATGATGACGACAATGGAAAGGCATGCAATTGATAAATAATAACTTAGTAATAAAAACGTTATTAGTACTCGTCTTCTTATCACGAATGTGGTTGGTCAAATTATCTTTTCAATAACTGGTCTAATAGTTTACTTGTGCTCTTATCTTTATTATGCTTTCAACAAACAACAGTAGTTTGGGTAAACAATACGGACAGGAGCAATCAAAATTAAAGATGGTCAATAATGTTCGAAGAAATTGGACAAGTTACTTCAGTGCATAAATAAATTGGCCAAGAATTACTTCAATTGGTTGACCAATCACAGAATTGATCTGTATGCCAATCGTTGATCAATAAATTGGATTATTCGAATACACCGTATTTATGACTAGAATTCAACACAGTATTTGTATCATCAGTATTCAAGAATTGAATACATTTATCTGACGGTAGGTATTTAGTATTCGTATCCATCACGTTTAGATATGTATGAAAATAGTATTCATGACTAGTGAAAGCATTTTATGAATTTAGGATATTCATAAATACTCGATTTCTCATGAATACTGAGGATTTTTAAAACACACAAGAAACAATACTTAGGTGACACAATTTTACATCACGGGCACGGGCAGTCTAAACAGAGCCCACACCATTCTTTAATGTCAGACGGAAACCATGATTTTGACTTTTTCACATAAGATTTGCGAGTTAAATTAACCGCATTTAACCATGTAATGTATTTCATAGGGCTATTCTAGATAGCTAAATTTTATTATTATAAAAATTTGCAGGGATACAGCGCCCCAGAATTCACCTACACCAGCCGCCACTGTTACTGTGACTGTGCGCTCTAGACCTATATTTTTGCAATATGCACTAAAAAATACATTACTATTCAAAGGATGAACAACAGACATATCAATGGAGAACTTGGGGGCTTAACATATATTCGATATAGTATGTACTATTACCGAGACTCTTTTTTTCATGTTATTTTTTGCGTTTTTCTCGAACACGGTGCATTATTAACAAATATATTAAGAGGACCCCTAGAGTGGGAAAAACCTATATCTAAAAAAGTTAAAAATAAAATGCGGCGGAAATGCTATGAACTAGCTTCGCCTATACGTACTATTATCAGCGCGTTCAACGCCAAAACTGTTCCTGTAATCATTTTTGGTGGAATATGTCATCCAAAATTTGATTTTCTGAAATTATCCTACACGCCCAAAATCTCAAAAATGGGTGGCTTTAGGATATATGTTTAATAAGCAATAAACATATTTTTATGTTTTATGGCTTTAACAATATTGTCCATATTTTTGTAACATATTGGGCATGTGCCGGATATTATTTTTCATGATACATAGTGAATACTTTCATATTTGAAAGGTAGCCTAAACTGGTTATAAAAATAATACATTTAAATAATGATGACGTAATTTAAATAATGATGTGCAATGCCTATGCACTTGTTATCACTTCTACTTATGAGACTATTTGAAATATGAAATTATATTTCTTAAAATCCTTGTAACTTCTAAACAATAACGAATTACTTAGACCTCTGTGTTCATATAAGGAAAAATGTTTGACATTAACCCAGCTACCATCTATCAAAGATTGTCACAGAGCCTGTAGAACACCCTACATAGGCTCATTAAAAAATACGCTTATTATTTTTTATGACAATTTCAGTACGGTCATGGTTCAATGGAATAATTTTCGAATTATAATTTCTGTTGCATCAGAAATGAACATCAATTTCATTATTGTACATGTAAATGAATAATTTGTTGTTACATGTTATGCCTACTATTACCAAATAACAATAAAAATGCAATTTAATTCTATGAACCTTCCTAAATGCATGTGTTATGACCTTGGTAAAACCACTGTAAGCGAGGAAATGGCCTCGCGTCGGCTATTCTAGCCTCGGCTATTTTAGGAATAAATATTGCGCCTCCTTAATTTCCCGATACCAAAATAAGCAGAAGTACTAATCGTCTTTAAGAAACTATTAATTATTAATATTTATTATACGATACGATACTAAGTGAGCAAACTAATTTTCAACGCATTTCTCCGATAACAGTCTTGATAATAGCAGTATGTTTGTAACAAAATATTTAAGAGGCGGCATTCTTGAAATATCGTTTTCTATAAAGACGTTGTTAAACTGTATAATGGAAGGATTAGAAAATAATAGGAATGTTATGTCTTGCTACCTGAGTATTTTCAAAGATACCATTGTAGAACGAACAAACATCTGCAAAAAGCATTCTAAGCGACAAGATTTTAGATGCTGAAATTTACGAAAATACCTACGTTTTAAATATAATATAGGGTGATTTAAAAATTAAATACAGAATCTGTCTTTGAAATTGAGCCTAAAATTTTAAAAGAATTAGGTATGTGGTTGTAGATACATTATTAAAGTAGTTTTGTCAAGCATCGCAGAGGGCGTTAGTTATGTATAATTCCACTTTTATTTTCTCCTTTTTTTCTAAATTATTTTCCAGTGCAATAGAAGCACTGTTTGATTCTACATAAAAAGTACTCTTTACTTTTTTCATTTGAAGCTTAATTTACCAGAATAAGGTACTGCCATTGACAAATTAGAAAAATTATGAATGCATAAATGAAGAAGGTGGTTGCGAAGATAATTCAAGCAGATCGAGTGACAGATGTCGATTCATTATGCCACTTTATTTTTTCAAATCTGGTTTGTTCAATTTTTCTCAGAAACTGTTGAATATAAACTAACGAACGTTTTTGACAGTAACGTAATACTTATAAAACCACATTTTACTGGAATATTTTCCGTTTTTCTGGTTTGTTATTAGGTGATGAAATAAACTACCCCTTCCATGATTACTTTCCAAGTTTTCTTATACTTTTAAATATTTTCACAGAAGTGAAATTCTAAGGTAACTCTGTTTATTCAAAAACTATTTTGTAAATTTCATTTTGATCTTAGTTTTTGGGAAAAAAGCCATGCAAAATGCGACATCGTCAACTTTTTAGCTTTTATGTAATTTATGTAGTTTTAAAATGCCGCATTTCTTACATATCTCGTCTCTTCGTGTCCCTATAATTCTATGTTAATATGAATTTATCCATTTTTGCCAAGTAAGGACATTTCTAGTAAAAGTAAGGACGGAACATCAGGATGTGTGGAAAACACGACATGGTCCACCGAAAACTTGCCATCGTTTTGATACAAATACCGAGGCGAAAACAGAAAAACACTTTTGTCAACATTTGCTTTTTTGAGGGGGAGGAGCATATTTTATATGGAAATCGACAATATTTATTTGCTGTTCTCCATTTAATAATCCTTGAACCCTCTAAAATGATACACCCATGGAATCGCATTATAATATAATAATATACAGTGTGATTCAAAATTTATCTAAAAAGATTTGGGAACGATGCGTCACAAAAATAGTGTCAATGTCGTAAAAAATTGTAATTGCTAAATTCTTATAGCTTCCAAGTATAAAATTGTTGAGTGCCCAAGCATGGGGTCCAACGGATTTGGACGAGGAGGACAGGTACCATAGCCACCACGATCTCCTGACTTTAAATCATTTGGACTTATTTTTGTGGGGATATTTAAAAAATGAAGTATATCGCACCGAACTGGATATCTACTATTGATGATCCAGGCAAACGTATTATAGTTGCTGCCAAAAACTTACGACTTCAAAACGGGCAAGAAGCAAAAACATTTGTGTTAGTGTGTAGAAAATGGGTAAAACGGGCCTAAAATTTTGTTGTAACACCAGGTATGTCAAACTATTTTATTGATTAAAACCACACATTAATTCTATTAATTATTAATAACAATAGCGGCAAAAGCATAAAATATATGTTATAAAATGTTATTTATTTGTTTCCTTGGAAATTTCTTTCCATTTATTCGATCCACCCTGTATAACAATGTGTCTATTTAATTTTATTTTATCTAATCTAGATCACGTTCATTAGAAATGCAACAGTGAGTTGATTTAAATTGTGTTTAAATTTACTTCAGCAAGCTGTTACCGCTGCACTGTTTTTTGGGTCATCGAGTATTTATTTATATGCAAAACGATTTATGTATTAAAATGACGTTTCTAAGCTTTCGCTTAAATAGAAAACCCCTCTTAGGTACATTAATGATCTATGGTGATGAATGCCAATTAAATTGTTATGAATGTAGGAAAAAACCCGGAAATTATCAAGCGCATATTTGTGAATGCAGTATAAATTGATAACGTACAGACCAGACGGCGATATACTGTTCAAATAAAACCTGTGTGCAATTCAAGGTCTGAGTCTAAATGCAATGCTGAATAAATGAATTCAAATGCACAACGATTTTAAACTAGTAAAGTAAGCAGATTGGGACTTTTCCAAATACGAACTATTATTGGAAATTAGAAAGAGCCTAAGTGCCATATTTTCCGAAATCAAGTTTTTGACGTACCTATGAGTGCCAAGAATAAAATTTAACCTTATAGGAACCTCTCCTGTATGTCCTTAGAAAGGTTCTAAGTCCAATAGGTTATAACATCAGTAATGTCTAGACATTTGTTTTCCTTACTATTGAACGGCTGCTCTAGAGACTTCAATAAGGTGTATATTTCTTAAGGAGAAAAGGTAGGAGAAAATGTTTTTCTATTTGAAAATGACATACACCATGACACAAAAAAGTTGAAGCAATTTAAAAGGATCCTAATGGTCGCTTGTGGCATCCTCTTGGAGATACAGCCAATTGTGCATAAAATTTGAATTTCCTATACGAAGAAACCTCCGCATACAAAATTTCATGAATTTAACTCAAAGTAGTCAAGAGTTATTAAAGAAAATGTATTTTTTTTAAGAAGCGTTTACAGACCTAAGTTCATAGGAAATTTTTTGAGTAAAATTGAACGTAGAATAACATATTGAATATGTACATCTCCTGAAATACTCTCTATATTAGTAATGGAAAAAGGAACCACAAACATTTTTTCGAGGGTCCATATCTCAAACATCATTGAACCCACAACGATGTCATCTTGTACAAGGGGGTTTCTAAAGGTGCTGATTAAGAATATTTTACTAATTTTCTTCTAAAAAATTCGCTAATACTTGTTTTGAAAAATCGACCTCCTTTCTCCACCTTAGAATCGGACGCTTCTGACTATAATCAAATAAATCAAAATAAACTCTATATACAGCATAATCTACATTATCAGCAGGAAGAATGCGGTAACATTATATCCGGCCAGTATGACCAGATATTTAAAATAGTAATACCTCAAGTAGTAGATAAATGAAATATGTATTCTTAAAATAAATATTTTAGATCAATGTTATTTTTCTGAATTCGAATTGATGAACTTCGAGGAGAATCGGTAAAAAAATATTGTGTACACAAATTCTTTGTAACAAAATAAACTATCTATACAAACAAATGATGAACTTTTTTAATATTCTATATCTTGGCCGATTTCACGTAACGGTGTATATGATAAGCCTAAAAGCCACGAGGTTTCCAGGGCAGATTTTGTTGACAAAATACGACCCAAGGCTTGGTTTTAGGTATGTAGTACTTTAATATGTTTAAGATTATTTTTCTCATTGTCCGTTGTTATGAGTATATTTTGCTTATTGTATCATTTTTTAGGTGTATTGTTTATATCATAAATAAATATTCTTGTCCTTTGAGTCTTATGAATCTAAATTGCCACAAACCCTTACATCCTAAAATAGAAGTAATTCCTTTAATTTTATGCTAATTAACCTGCAATACTTCTATATTTCAAGTAGTTCCTCTATTTCACAATTCCCCTATCTTTCAAGTAAGAAGGTTTAATATGTCTGTTTTCTGTGGATTAAAGGCCTTTCAACATACTAGTGGTAGAATTTATAATACCACCCTTCGATTTTATAGCATTTTATTTAGAGTTATTATTATTAACATTTATCTCAAGAACGATCTTGTCATTTTAACCGGGATTATTTAAATTCATCGATAAGCAGTAGTCGATTGACTCTTCGCAGTGGTAATATCACTCCCAACATTGCCCAGTAATGTTGCCGAAGAACAAACACCTCAATCCATGTCTGGTAAATCTTTCTGGATCAGGGAACCCAAGAAATGACGCCTACATGTTGTATAGTACATTTTCCAGCCACATATCTCAAGAAAAATCTCCCCTCAGCAATATTGAGGTCGGAGATTCATGTATTTTCGATACATTTCTATTGACTGAAAAAGCTTTTTCCATGATAGCGAAGCTTCTTGAAATATTCTTCGTATCCCGAATGCGTACGAATGTCCCGAATGTCTTGGACGCAAGTGCTTGTTAACATTACATCGACAAGCACCTGCGTCTACCATGATCATTGCAACCTGTAAAGAGTTCAAAATAAAACGCTGAATGTATAAATTCAAATATTAAAATCGTGTATTGCATATCTTAACTTGTAAATATTCCTCATCCGATGCTTTTTTAAAAAATTCTTCGATTTGGTTTCTCTCCAGTATCTTTGCCTTCTTTGGTTTATAATTTCTTGATTCTACTTTCAAATATGAATTAAGTTTGCCGTACTTCGAAATGTCATTACGTTTGTGCACTTTCAACATTGATTTTAGCATAGAATATTTTGTCTACATCGAAGAGGCAGCAAACCGTTTCTCCACATTGAAAAAGTTGGATAGTAGCACCTCTTCTGTAATTGCTCCTTCTCATATGCCCCCTTTCTTCGCAAGTTATCGAATTCCACCAATTCCTTCCCGTACCTACACACTTTGGCTTTTTGCTAGTAACAGCCGTAATCTTGCTTCTAGGTCTTCTTGCTGGATTTCAGCCGGTGTGAAGAAATTCTCAGCATTCTCACTCATTTTTTATATT
This sequence comes from Monochamus alternatus, assembly GCA_037114965.1. Lineage (NCBI taxonomy): Eukaryota > Metazoa > Arthropoda > Insecta > Coleoptera > Cerambycidae > Monochamus > Monochamus alternatus. Next base: position 1,022,181 of record CM073426.1, on the reverse strand, counting down.
GATTGGGCACATTTTTTTATTCTTGTTGACAAATAAAAAAGCGCATGTTATAAAAACGATTCCATGACTTTCTAGCTACTATTCAGCAGGCAATCAATATTCTTGATTAAAATAAATTTGTCAAATATGACCTTTTTGAAAACCATAATTTTTCTGGTGAATTAAAGGCTTGTCCCTTATATAATTAATAACTGTTATTCGCGATAAATATTTTTTATATAGGTATCTGCGAACCCTAATGTGAAAAAGACAAGGCCGTAAGCTTTGTCAGAAGGGGGAGGTTCAGTGAAATTTTGGGGGAGCTTTAAAACTGTTGGGTTTCTTGATGTATATAAACATAAGACAAAATTGTATTCACTTCTAATAGCTGTTTAGTCTAGTTGAAATTAAATCTCGGCTCACAGGTGCCATATTATTATTTAGTTTATAAAATTACTGAATAAGCATATTCCCAATAACACCATAGAATCAACGTTTCTTACTTACTTATATATGAGCTCTTGTGCTAAGACTATATGAAGAAAACTTAAATATAAAAGTTATCAGACTTACAGTGGTTTTATTTAAAATATACCATAACCACCCTTTAGGTTATGGGACCAGGCACCGTGTGTGATAGTGAATAAATAAATATATAATACACATAAAAGTGAGCCATAAATATGGCAAGTGCATCAACTGTGGTAAAACGCAATCTTAAACAGTTTAATGGTGAAAACGATGACTGACGATAAAATAACTTTAGCATTTGTGAAAAGGATGCTATTGGAACATGAAGAATTTCTACAGCGAGATAATACTGAGATAATACTGATAAGTATGAAAGCTTTCCATTTGTGGATCACTAGTGCAAATGAAAATTGGAAAAAGAACAAATTTATTCACAAGAATAAATATATGTTCAAAAATAGGCAAATTAAAAATTGTTTCCATTGTGGACGAAAAAATCATTGTCATTGAGACAACACATATAGGCCAAATAAAAGTTACCTCATCCCTTAGTCATAGCTACTAGAGATATAAATACAATGAATGACTTTAAGAAGTTTTAAATGAAACAATTTGAAATGTTTGATTTACAGGAAATACATTTTTTTTGGGAATCCGAATAAAAAGAAAAAATTCCGAAATTTCACGTGATCAAACTACGTATTTAAAATCAATATTAAATAAATTTAACATGAGTGATTGCAATCCAGTCAGTACACCGTTGCCTGTGAAACTAAACTATGCAGAATTAAATTCAGAAAATAGTTACGATGCACCTTGTCGAAATTTAATAGGTTGTTTAATGTTTGCTATGCTCTGTACTCGGCCTGATCTATGTACTGCCGTAAATCTGCTAAGTCGATATCAAAATAAATGTAATAAAGAACTGTGGTTATGCTTAAAGCGGATATCAAGATATGTAAAAGAACATATAAAGAAAAGTTAAATATAAAAGTTATCAGACTTACAGTGGTTTTATTTAAAATAACCATAACCACCCTTTAAAAACAAATGTTGCCTTCATACAAAGTCACTTCCAAAAAAAGGTATACACTCAATTTACAAACATTACTCTCCGATCCTGAGAACTGATACAGTTCATTTCAATTACTTTGAGTGTTCTACATATTCGGTCGGCACCGAATTTCCTTGACCCTTATGCCATTTCGTTATCTCTTGCATAGATCATTAACACATCTGCTGAATTGCATTCATGGTAGCATATTTTTTCAATATATTGTAGTTAAAACGTGGCAGCATCTGCCGGCGTGGTAAATAAAATATCAAGGAATTTCAAATTTACGAATAGTTACAAATTGTTTGGAAAAATTTTATAGGAAAAATTTGGAAAGGTGGTCATTCTGATCTAGGCAAAATATATTTTTTAAAAACATGTAACTATTTTACATAAAAATAGATAACTTTGCACTGTGTGAACTTTAATTCTAAAATTACTTGCCAAAAATAGTAGACCAGAGAATTGCTCTGCAAGTAAGAACGATAGCAAAGCCATTTTTACGCCATATACTATTCGACTACTTTCAGAAGGTGTATAGTTTTTTTTTTTTAAATAACGAAAATTGGCCATTGAACTCATATATATATATATATATATATATATATATATATATATATATATATATATATATATATATATATATATATATATATATATATAAGCTATTTACAGGCCTTTTAGGCCCAGAGCTGCGTTATTCTCCTCCAATCCGTTACATTTTTCTCCCTTAGATCTATTGCCACTGCTTCTCTCCATCGCTTCCTCGGTCTCTTTTTTCTTGTAGTTAGGTTAACTCCCTACAATTTTCTTGACTGTCCTTTCATCTTCCATACGTCCTAGATGCCCTAGCCACTGCACTCTTCTGGCTTCCTGGTACTTTACATATATTTCCTCATTATTTTTCCTTACATAACCTTCCTCCGTCTTTTTATCCCCTAGAATTATTCTTAAGATCTTCCTTTCCCACCTTAAAAGGTTTTCTTTTGACTTTTTATTGAGAACCCAGGTTTCACTACCATACAGCGCTGTCGGTCTCAAAATTGTTTTATACATTCTAAATTTTACTCCTCTGGACAAATTTTTTGTGGTTGACTGCTGCCGAACTTCTGTTTGCTTTTATTATTCCCCTATTAATTTCTTGCTCCTCATCACAGTCAGCCGTTATTAGCCCCCAAATACGCATATTCTTGAACTTCTTCAAACTCGATCTCTCCATACTGTGTTCTCAATTTGAAATTGGTATCTTTAAAAGCTTACTTTTCTCTTGATTTATCTACAATCCCACTTTACGTGCTTCCTCCACAAGTTTTCTCGTTACTCCTAATTAACTATTATCTCTAACAATAATGGCCACGTCATCTGCATAACTTACCATTTGGTGACTTTTAAACAATATGTGTCCTTCTGTGTCCAACTGACTCTCTTATGACCTATTCTAGTACTAAATTATAAAGAAGCGTTGAGGGTGGGTCTCCTTGTCTCAGTCCTGTGTCAATAGTAACACCTTCCCAACATTCACCTTTTACTCGTACTTTGGATTTAGTATTTTGTAAGGTAATTTTTAATAGCCTAATCAGTTTAGTTTGCATCCCAAATTATTTCAATATTTTACTTTGCTGTTAGTGTAATATTACGCTAGCAGATCATCGAATTGCTCTGCAAGATGGACAAAATAAAAAATTTAATTTGTTGAGAACAGTTTCCAAATTCATTTTAATGAATCACAAAATGATTTTACTGGAATTTAACTAGTGACTACTTGATTTTTCAGTTTTAGACGATCAGAAGGCAGCAACAAATTTTTAACTAGCCAAATTTTTTGATTAAAAAAAATTGTACATCTTCTGAGCAACAAAATATAGTGCAATTCAATGGTGACTGCTAGAGTAATATTATGCTAGCTGCTATAATTTTTCTTGAAAAGCTACAAAACTGAAATTAGTGAAAAAAATAGGAACTTTCTACCTCGCCAATGTTTGTCTCCATAGCAAATTTCATTTGCACCTGTTCATTTAATTTAAAAAAATATATAACTATAAATTGTGCCATATCAATCAATAACTGCATTTTCTCTGATCTATATAATTTATATTTTGTGGCTGTTTTACACATAACAATTTATTGTACAACATATTGACAATTTATTTCCAAAGAAATTGATCAATTTCACATGTGTCATTAAATTCCGCTAGGGACGCTAGCGTCAAAGTTAGGTATTAATATTAATGTTCTATGGTCTAGTTTATGATTCGATAATTTTTTATTTGAATTTGTGTAAGTCAAATAGTGATTGTAAATCTAATTTGCATACGTATTATCAAAATATAACTTATAATAAATCAATAAAATGTTTGTAAACACACAAAGACAACAGGAAAAAAATCACTTGAAAAGATATATTAAATTTTATTTATGTTAACCTCACATAATCTTGTTTATCTGAATTTTACATTAGCAATTTGGAAAGAGACGTTATTTAACATAGAAATTGTTAACGTTGGAGTGCCTACAGAATTTCCTGGTAATTCTTAATTTAAACCTTTTTGTTTTTAAAGAATTGAAATTTTATATATTACGAATCGATAGAAAAATGGTTAGTTGTCCCTCAGATTGCAAAAATGTTGTATGTAATATGCCTAGTAAATAAAAGTACATTAAATACCCAGTTTCTGAAAAAAATACGAATATATAAAAAAAATCAGTGTTTTAAATAATGTACATAAATAAATAATAAACATATGCAGTTTTTATTTGGTATTTTTATTACAGTACAAGTACAATACAGAAAAGTTGAAAACCCTGATAGGTGTTTTAAATGGTTTTCATTAAAAAATTTGAGTGATATTAGTTGTGCTCTTTTATAACTAATAACATTTTGAATCGCCATATCGTAAAATAACTTGTTACTACTAGATGCACTTGCTATACTCTCAGGATTACCGGCGTTATTATCATTCAAGTAATTTTCAATTTGAGGAATCGTATTGTCACATTTCTCAGTTTAGAAGTCTATGAACTCGTGTGACATTTCTACTTTGTTTCCATCTGCAAGTTTGCCTACATTTTCATCCTGTTTTCGCCTTTTCAAGTACCGTTTCATGCGTTCATTATTTTTTACAATATTGGTGTCGTATTTTCGTGTACGGGTAAATATAATGTTGAAACAGCTGTTTTTTGAGAATTATCCATTGTCCTAAAAATAAGAATGAAACCTTATCAAATAATGAAAAATATACACCGAAAATAGCTCATGAATGCTTGTACTTACCCATACTAGTAATAGTATAACAATCTTCTGTAAAATGTTTTGAGCAGATCTTTGTGTACTGGGTTGGTTTCTTGCTGGATGCAATTGCTATTAATCATTTTTTTCAGCATTATTGGGGAACTTACGAAACATGAAATTATTTTTTTTATTAGCAACAGATAAACACTGCGGTACACAACAGTTATATGGCTATATTTTTTACATAAATTAAAACACAACAAAAATTAAATAACAAATATTTGTGAGGTTAGATTTAATACCTAACATTGATCGCAGCGCCGCCTACATGTAAATGCTCTATTTATTGAGGACTGCTTTACACATTCCAATATTTACAACAATTTATTGGCCAATTTCGTCAACTAAAATTCAAATAGTTTGCAATCGAACCAATACCATCTTCTAAATACTTTATTAGGTTCAACTAAAGTAATTAAAGATAGTAAATGCATAGTTGTATATTAGCATAATTTGTTTTCCCAAACCAACTAATCCTTGTCATTTTAATAATTTTCTGAAAGATTTGGTTATAAATTCGTCAACACAACTAGGTTGGTATTTAAACAGAAATATCCCTAAAACTTACCAATAAATTAGAGCACGTTCTAAAATCTACAATTTCTGTTTTACACTGCTTAAAATAAATTGAAAGTCAAGTTATACTAGATTTGGAAACCAGGGACGTACCAAGCCAGCTTTGTCAGAGGGGGAGGGGGGGCTAAGTGAAATCTTGGAAAGACTTTAAAACAAATGTTGCCTTCTTAGGCAGACTGACTTCTTCGGATTATATTTTTCTCCATGGGGAGGGGGGGGGGGTACCTCCCTGGATACGGGCCTGTTGGGAAGCCATCGTTGTGGCCGGTTGCAGTTAAAATTATTACGCAATAAAACCGAACTTGTATGCACTGGCACAAGTTGCTATGCAATGTGCACAGTTATCAACGGTATTTCAATAAAAGCTTATATTTCATTTTCGCGTATGCAGGGGTTTAAAATATAAGTGCAATATATTGAACAATATAGGAAGTGCTTTATATTTTTACAAATTGAATTTAAGACGCCTCTTCTTTTCCCAACATTGTCTACCTACCTGATTGATTTTGTTATTATTTTTAAATAAAATCCAAAACAGATTCACTGGTATTGTAAATATCATCTCTTTTAATTATATCATTCATTTGAATAATTTGGCAGCAAAAATCCTTCCTATTGTCATTTTGTACTTTTACGGTACCATTTCTATAGCAACATTTATTAAGATATGCGAGAAGCATGTCTGTTCAAGCCGAAGACCAACAAAAATGGTATAAGAACAAAAATGTATACTTTGCTTTAGACTTACGTGCGCAGTAGATCTTCCGGCAAATCCAACACTCACTGTCAATATTGTCACTACCGCTACTATTGTTACTAAGATACTATGAAACTTTTGTCGAAGAGCAGGCTCAGCCACCTCAGTAGATGTAGACTGGGTACCTCCTACCGCTAAGGCTAAACTAACCGACTGGTGACTGGTGTACAACAAAATCAGCACCAAAGTACGCTTGGGAGAGTGCAGATAGCGGACGCTAGCAGTCTCTGGTTCTGAGAAATGCGATATTTTTATTTGCACATCCCCTGCCCTTGCACATAACAGACCACAACGTTTGCCGATGCTTCGGTAGGTACGCTTCGTCCGTTATGTTACATACAGGGGGGCAACAAATGAAAGATACCATGGGATTGGGACCAATCAGAACCCACCTTTTGGCGACGGTTGCAAGATGCACTGGAAATAGGTATATCTGAGAAATATATAGGTCTGTAACCAAGAGATATGCAACCAGTCTCGCACCGACTTAAAAGACCGAAGACTTAAAATTAGTTGAAATGATCAACAAACCTCGGTCCACTTGATGATGACAGAGTTGGACTTCACTATACTTGACGACCAAAAATCTAGAGAGTAACTAATCGCTAGCTTATTGACAAGCGTTATGGGCGAAGCGTGCGAGGAACAACATTTCATAGGCGTACTAAATTTAAATGCGATCAGATGTAAAAAATATACAAAAATGACAAAATTGCATTACATAACATCCATTATTTTTAGTAGAAAGGGTGATATAACAGGTTTTGCCAATTTCGAGGCGTTAGATAATAAAAATGGTAAGAATTATTTCAAAATTTAAAGTTTTTATCTTGAAATATCAATTACCCAAGGTCGAAAATAATAGAGAGTGACTAATTCACAATACAGAGATGAGTACGGAAGATTACCTAAGCGTGCCACTTGAGAAGAGTTAAAGCACACAAAATTATCAAAAATAAGTGTTGACGTCAACTGAACTTACCACATTAACAATTTACTTTAAATGTGCCACCTGTGTCATCCTCTCTTCAAGTTAGAATGCCGTCCTTCTGGACGGTGATTGCCCACCACCACCCACTTACACTTACCTGATGCGCACTCCGCGGATATCACACTTAAGCCTTGTCCTCATGAACGCAAAATTCACGGATTTTTGCACGAATTTTGCAACTTTTGTTTTAATTATTTATGGCAAAAAAATCTAAACTTTTGACAAAATTTGCGAAACTATAAAACATTACAAATATTATTGCTCCATTCATTATTAGGTGGTGTTAATAAATTTGTTTTGAGCTTCTGACAATCTACCATGACAGTTTCATGATGAAAATGATAGAAAATGTTATAGTTGACAAAATTTATTACAAATAGAGATTCTTCCACCATTAAATAAATCGTGCAAATATTTGCGTATTCCGCAGTCAAAAGGACAAAAGGCTTTAGAATACATACACACTATTTACTATCATATCATACCACTTTCCGTATGACCTTCATACATCCATGTTTCGTCAAAATTTAATATATTATCGATCCAGATTCTAATTTTTCATATTTATTTTAATTAGTTTCTTCGCCATATCACTATTTCTCTTTTTATATAAGTATACTCTTTTCGATTTCATTTATATGGACAAAGTTTCAAATTGGAAGATATAGCAATCGATTTTTTTTTGTGTCGGAAACTCATTTTAAAAATACAATTTTCCTTCCGCGAGTTTCCATCACTTTCCATTTCACAGTTGTACGTCTTTACCACTTTTTTATTTGCACTATACATACATATGCTACTCAGGTACAATTTTGTTAATCAAATACATATTTCAACATCACTTACACTCATATTTTGACCTCGCGCTCTAAACTCATACATGTCATCATCCGATACATCTTACATTCATAATTAAATTAGGGAAAAGATATACCCGAAATTTTGCCCGCCTGAACGATATACCCACTCATGATAGCGCTGGAAATGGAACAGGTGGATCCGTCAATTCGTCGCAGCCAATCAAAAGTTGCAGCGCATGCGTACTTACTACAGCAGAAGCTGTGTAATCAGGTATGCTCTCAGAAATATGCGGCACACGATTTTATGACAAAAACGGGCTGCATGTATATTCCTTTGTGTTGACTGCTATAAATTGTGAGCAGGTTTATGAGTCACTCTCTAGATTTTTTGCCGTCAAGTATAGATGAGCCTAAAGGTACACTATACATGGTGTCTGAAAAAATCAGTACAAAGAAGGCAGTAAAAGTTGAACCAAATAAAGTTCCTATAAACATTGGTCCTACAGAGGGATTTTATCATTTGGAAATTTGTTAAAATAATTTTCTTTCTGATTCGGATAATGGAAAGAAAATTGTAGGTATTAATCATACCATAAGGGTTTTTAACTATCATAAGTTTCATCAAAATTGGTTATAAATAAGTTTTCTAACTACCCTTTACAGAAATTTTACGAATTTTTTTATTCTTTTGAATTATCAAGCAAATATTATTTTTTAATGGACCGTTTTAAAGAAAAAAAATGTACTTTGTTTTTCGAATTCTGGGTAGTTTAGTCAGAAATATTTTTTAAATAATATATGGCTCAGAACAGTACAAAACAAAAGAATGCAGAAAATAAACTTTTATTTTGAATTATAAAATAAAAAATATTAATTTTGAGTGCGAAGCAAGGACTCCTATTGTCCATTCTGAATCTAAATACAGGCACGTAATCTTCTCGAACTTGAATCGAACACGCTGATAAATTTCATATTGAATTCTTATGCCATCAAAAGCTTTACCAATACGTTGCCACAACTCTTTAATGATAGTGACAGGCGTAGCATATACCACGTTGCTCCATAAATAAAAATCACCCGCATTTAAATCTGGCGAGGAGGAGCTCCATATTGTAAAAAACCATATTTGCTCGTAGTTCAAGAGGAATATCGTCTAGCAGGTCTGGAAGATTTTCCAAAAACCTTCGATATTCAACACCTCCCAATCGATTGAGTAGAAAGAATGCACACCACGTATGAAAATTGTACAAATTGATAACGCCATCCCGTTTAAAACAAGCCTCATAGGTAATAGTACATTATTTAACGAGCGGTAATGCAGGTCATAACTCACGCAGATGAAGTTTCAATCAAGTGAGTTATAACCATTACCGCAAGTTAAATACTATACTTTTTCCACGGTCGGGAGTAGAAATCAGTTTCTATGACACTAAAATTAAGACAGAAGTAGTCGATTATTCCCAAGGAAGTATAATGCTCCCAAGAGAGTGTACATTATGGAGAACGTTTTTCATACAAATAAAAAAGATAACATTGAAATTATTTATTGACATTTAAATTAAATGTTACATTTGTACAATTTTCAAAATTAATATTAGAAGGAATATTACTTTCACTTACATTTACAGTTTTTGTGATTGCGCTAGTAGTGGTACCTACTAAAACCTGATTAGCAATTTTGGTCTTATTTTCAATGGAGTTCTCGACATAACCCTCAGCGACTGTCGTTGATTTCCAACCAGCATGACGCTTTATTGTCGTGATAACCACACCAGCATCTGCCAGTAATGTCGCTGAAGATCTTCGTAAGCAGTGACCAGTATAACATGCAGCATCAGGTAATTTTAAATACGAAGCTACTACACTCGGAATTTTTCCCATGGTATTCTTGCCAACTGGCTGCGAACTACATTTTCCTGCTTTGTAGTACAAAAAAGGCGCTTATGCTTGACGTGGGGAGGACAAAGGGACAGGTATTTTCGATACAATTCAAGCATATTTCCCACATCGGTAACCAGAAAGGTTCGTGGGATCTTTGTCTTAGTGTTTGGAATTATTACAATCAAGGAAGAGCCTACATCCTCAATATCATCTACAGTTAAATTGACTAGTTCATCAGTTCGACAAGCTCCGGCAATCCCCAGAATTAATCCAACCTATAAAAAATCAAAATACTTAATAATTGAAATACCTAACAACAAAAGTAATCTTACCTTAATCATTAAGAATTCTTTGTCATCTGCACTTGTTAGAAAACGGTCGATTTCACCCTTTGTCAACATTTTAGATTTTTTCGCTTGATATCCGTCACCGGTTCTTTTCAAAAATGCGATCAGCTTGGGAATTTGCTTATATCTATGTTGTCGTAAATTATCAAGCATGACTTAACCATAGAATATTGCGCCCATAATGTGGAAGACTTGTAATTCTTGGCATTTTCACTGAAGTATGCCAACAAAGTATTCTCGCTGTATACTTGAACATTTTTCTGGGCGCACCACTTTTTGAACCGATTGTAGGCTATATCGTATAAAGATCTTGACTTCGTAGGCAGCAAATCGCTTATTGCAATATTTGCAGCCTCCACAATCTCTTCCGACTCACAATTATTCATTGTGCACTAAACAAACTTTAAACTAAACCAAACTAGCACCTTATTTTGACAATTCTTTTTGTTTGTTTATTTTGTAGTTATGACAATAACTCAACGACTACTAAATAAATACTCAAATCCGAATACAATAATTCTGGTGCTACTTACTTCATAATGACAAAATATGTGTTTTTAAGTTAATGAGACCATGGAAAAAATAGTATATACCATTCGGGAGAGATGCTATTTTGTCCTCGATGCATTGTAGTCCTCGAGCTTCAAATTGCACCTCTGCCAAAATAACGCATTTCTCTCCCTTATAGTATAATGTACTATTATCTACGACTATAACAATAAATACTAAGATACAAGTATCGAGAAAGAAAATTGGTTTGAAAACGTCAAAATTATTTTGTTAAAATATCAAATGACATTAGTCCCGTCAATGATAATAGTTGACAGTTCCGCCTACTGACAAGCGTTGGCAATTTAATAATTTTAAAATCTTTTAATTATTCATTCCTTTCCACTTGTTAAAAATTCTTTCCATTTTACACCATTGGAACGTATTTATCGGCTTAAAAATTCCTAAGAATTTACTGCGTACACTATTTACCGAATTATCATTGTAGAAGCCCAGCGTGAGTTATAATAACTCACTATAAAAACTCGCGCTATTTGTTTATTGATACTATTAATTGCTCAAAAGCAGTTGAATAATTAATATATAAATTAATAGGAGTAGATAAATAAATATTTTCTTTAATTAGACATTAATTAAAAGATAATATTATTAGTTTGATAATTCAAATAATTAAAAAAAAATCGAAAATTTAATGAGTAACAATGAATAAACAAAATATCAAGAAATCATTTTTGAAATTACCTTTTGTTTTACGTGTTTTATTTCTCGAGATTTCTGAACCAAAAGACACCATAAAGATCATTTTACGGCGACAAATATGGCGACCTTAATACATCCTTGTAATACAAATTAATTGAAAAATCAATTTTATTACAAAATAACATCATTTAGGTACACATGTAATGCTTACAAACTACTTAAGTTTTTCCTGAGATTGATATTACATTTTGTGTGAGTTTTATATAATTAATGAAACAATAAGATAAGTTAGTAAATTTTAAAATTATAATAAAAAGTTCTAAATGCAAAATTATACTTAAACGATGCATTGTGGGCCCGAGGAATTTGTCCATCCTTCTGCTCCCCTCTTGTACATCCTCTAGACTGTATTTGTCACGGGTCAAGTATACCCAATGTATTGTGCATGAATGTTTAAGTTTACTCTAGTCTTAAAATAGTAGTAGTATTTGTACAACAAAAATAAAGCTTTGTTTCAGTTCATTCGTTAACAGTTTTTAGCTATTGTTTTCGAATGGAACATACAGCAACATGTAACGGGTCAAATAGACCCAATATATTGTACCTGAGTGTTTCTTTAATCTAGTCTTAAAATAATATTAGTATTTGTACAACAAAACTAAAGCTTTCTTTAAGTTCATTCTGTAACAGTCTTTATCTATTGTTTTCGAATCGAAAGCAGAACATGTTACGGACCAAATAGACCTGATGCATTGTCCCTGAATATTTAAGTTTAATCTAGTCTTAAAATAGTAGTAGTATTTGTACAACAAAAATAAAGCTTTATTTCAGTTCATTCTGTAACAGCTTTTAACTATTGTTTTCAAATTGAAAGCACAGCAGCATGATATGTGTCAAATGGATCGAATGCATTGTACCTGAATGTTTCTTTAATCTAGTCATAAAATAGAAGTAGCATTTATACAACAAAAATAAAGCTTTCTTTCAGTTTTTATCTATTGTTTTCGAATTGAAAGTACAACGTGTTATGGGTTAAATAGGCCCAATGCATTATCCCTGAATATTTAAGTTTAATATAGTCTTAAAATAGTAGTAGTTCTTGTACAACAAAAATAAAGCTTTCTTTACGTTCATTCTATACAACAGTCGCTATCTATTGTTTTCGAATTGAAAACACAGCAAAATGTTACGGGTCAAATAGACCAAATGCATTATACCTGAATGTTTCTTTAATCTAGTCTTAAAATAGTATTAGTACTTGTACAACAAAAATAAAGCTTTCTTTAAGTTCAATCTGTAACAGATTTTATCTATTATTTTCGAATTGAAAGCACAACATGTACAGGTCAAATAGATCCGATGTATTGTAGCTGAATGTTTCTTTAATCTAGTCTTAAAATGGTAGTAGTATTTGTACAACAGAAATAAATCTTAATTTCAGTTCATTCTGTAACAGTTTGTATATATTGTTTTCGAATAGAAAGCACTGCAACATCATACACAAGGTGTCTTACGATGACGATCCATTTGAATATTTTCATGGAGTACTTTGATTTGAGTTTAGAAAATTCGAGCTCTGTTGTTTTCGGGGGTGCTCTTATTAAATAAAATAATGCTATTCTTGCAGCACTTCCGGTCGTAAAGGAAGTCTCCATCAACTTGCTTATTTTAAATGGAACATCATGTATGATATTGCAACTTTGGCAGTGTCAGAGTTATTTGACATTTAAATAAAAATAGAAGTTAACAAGATTTGTAAGAATTTCTATAACATTTTTAGCTGTTAAATTTTCGGAAGACTTTTCTTTTCAATTGTTTTAGCGAACATTTTTTTGGAACCCTCTAAATATTCCATCATATCTCTGGTCATAGCGTACGGCTTGTCGTTTCCGTTGTTGATCAAAAAGTCCTGACAGGTGCACAGGAACAAAGTGCTGAAAGATATCTGAAAGATAGAAATAAATATGAATTAATACAATTTGTTAATTATACATGCAGGGTACCCAATATGTATGGGATAATGTTTATAACTATTTATAAAAAACACCCTGCATAAAAAATTGTTCAAAGAATAGTTATTTGTTTAACTAGACAGTAAAGTACTGGATTTAATGCGCAGCCGAGTTTATTACAGCAGCCAAGGCTTTAAATCTACTTTACTGTTAAATTGAACATAATTTTCGCCGATCAATTTTAATTTTATCATAATAGAAATAGAAATATATTTATTTATCCTTTCAGACATATAATGTATAGGACAAGTCAAGTAGGAAATGCAGAACACACTCCCAAAACAAAGTATACAAAAATTCTATACAATACACACATAATGTAGACACATTAAATAACATACATAAAAAGCAATAAACTCACGAAGAACACTCACTATTTAACATAAAAGATGATTCAAAATAATCATAGATATTTATCATCAAAATATTCGCTGATGCAGTAATAACATATAAGTTGTAATAACTTTTTAACTTTTCTCTTAAAAGTGGTTTTTTTTCTATAAAATTTGAAATTTGATAGTTGAAAACTATCTAAATTATGTCTATATGAGTTGTAATAGCGAATTTGCTGACTGCACTGTAATTATAATTTCGACGGTATTTTCCGTCAGTGGCACTGCACGTCTAACTAAATTGAAAGCTATAGGCCAGTGACAATATTTTACGTCGCAAATCTTGTGTGTCAGTGTTCAGTGAATTACTTTTTAAAATTTGGATTCGAGGATTATTTGAGACAAAAAAAAAAAGAAATTGTACTTAACTTTGTTCTAAATGCTAGTGGCCGCTACAAAATGTAGGGACTCTTGGTGGTGGAACATTTTTCTCATTGTGTGTATCAAGTAGAATAATATTATTCTCTTAGCTTTTATACACAAATATGATATAAGTACATATTAATTTCAAATCGCTAAATTTAACCGTTTTCAATTTATTTGCTATTTTTCCATTTTATCTAATTTAATTTTGAAGATAAAAGTATGTAAAATTATTTTATTTATATTAACTTTCAAGTTTCGACTTATTTAGTAAGTTATGTGATACTAAATATAATGTTAAATTTGTATTAGTTATATTAAAACCGACGATGTCATGAAAATTAAATTACAACAAACAGAAAATGGTTAAATTTAACGACAAAAAATTAGTATGATAATAATTTTCTTTTAAAAAATTAATACATACAGTGAGGAAAATGTTATGACCAAGTTTTATCCGCGTATACATTTTGTAGCGTCTTTTACCGTTTAGAATAAGGTACGAATTTGTTTTTCAAAGCAATTCATTGAAAACATTCTAAAAATTTGAATAATTTTGAATTCAAAGCTTTCAATTTGAGATCCTGTGTCTTTTGAACTAAGATAAGTTGAGTAAATTGCATTATTTTGTCGCCTGCAAGAATCTGCTTATTCGCCTTATCTGCATCATCTGCCTCATCTGGATACCAAGTGTCGCTTTCGTCTCCGTCGAACAACTATGTTCTGAATTGCAATAACCCTTCATCTGTATGGTAATGGATTATTCGGGCTCTTTTTGAGGTTGATATGGTACCAGCCTTGCCAGTTTTCCAGTCTTATTCTAATAAAAAAAAAGACAGAAAATTCGAGCCGTGTAAACCTATCTCTTAAACCCTTTTTCGAATGCTTGTATAAACTGCCGTACTTGCACAAAGTACTCATATAGTGCAAAAAATACATGCACACAACCTGATTTTTTCAGGGTGGATGGAGGGCTGTCTCCAACCAAAAAATTATACTAGAGACCCTTGTGCGTTTTTTGCAATAGGAGTACTTTCTTATTTACTTTGTCTTTGGATTTTTTTGTCCAACTTGTACATAATAATATTAATATATTAACTGTTTTACATATTTGACGCCTCACCCTCCATTAAATGAAAAAAATATATATATTTATTTATTACGATTCAATAAAGATACAAACAAAAGGCTTAGGAACTGGTTTTTGGAGGATTCTTAGAGATATGTCTCCTGAGTGGATACCAAAAAAAGGACAGATTTGCGCAATAAGGGTGGTGGTATGTGTGATAAGGAAATGAGTTCACAGCACTGAAAACACAAAGTTACTTGGATATTACATCCCATTGGTTCAAAATGGCGTACCTCAGAATACCTATTTAATTTCAACATCCCTATTAAAAATGCTTAAATGTTTTTAAAACAATAGACCCTACGGAACAGAAGTAATGACTTTTATTAAGTACACAACGAAGGGGTTGAACTGTGCTTTTTTGGATGGAGACTCAGAAGACAGTGCTTGAAGAAACCTGCAAAAACCAGCTGGTCAGTCTTTTGTTGTATATTTACTGAACCATAATAAGTATAATAAATAAAAGCAAAATAGCAAAAAACCACAAAGGTGTCGAGAGTGATTTTTTGGTTGAAGACAGCCTTTCATTCACTCTGCAAATTATAACTGATCATTTTATTAATTTAACTAAAAAAAGACAAGCAAAAATTATAAACCGTGCACAAAAAACTATGTTATAAAACCTTTTTATTGTGCCTATGTATGTTTCAACGCAAAAATATAGTATTTTAAACACATTTCATCGCAAAAAACATCCGACATTCGACAGACATAATATCAACGACGTCTCTCGGAGGTACACATGTCCCAAGTAGTACATAATAGTTTATATAAAAGATATATAACGGTTACATGCCAGCAATTTTATCGTATTATTGTTCTATTTGAAACTTTTTTGTCCAGCCGCTATTTTGCTGTTTAAAGTACCTGTGAGAATAATGTAATCCCAACAAGAAAAACGTTTTATAGAAATCATTTAAACTATTTTCAGAACGTTCTTGTGTCTGCACTGATACAGTATTTTTGCTTCAGGAGGTTATTTTACTGTTCTATACTGTCTGTCTGTCTATACTGTCTATAGTAGCAATCTACACGACTGATAATAAAGTTTGTTACAGCAAAAATAAAAGTATTTTATAGAAGTGATTTAAATTACTTTAAGTGGGCCGTTTTTATACCCCAATTTCCAATGAATTTCATAGTTGTTTGTTGGGACAGTCTAAAAAAAATCTGAGTTATAAAGAATACCTCTTCAATCATCATTTTCAACTGTTATGTTTTATCATAAAATATCCTAAATTTAACAGGTCAACTGCACATTGAAAAAATTGTTTACGACATTATAAACATTATCACACCCCCCAGAATTATTTAAAAAAACTGGTAACACTCGAATTGATATAAATTATTAAGTATTTTGCGCGGTGTCTGGAACACAGTGATAAGGTACATTTACATACTACGCTAATAAGAACCTCCACCTACGGGGTGAATTTTATTTGTGTATCTGTAAATTCGATTCATTGTTCTTGAATCGCCAGCCTTAAGAAATTTCTTACGCCATTTATACAGCACTTTATTTTCAGAAAGCTGTTTAGCTGTACAATTAGCTGCCGTGTTGATGCCAATAAGATGTTTATGCGACTAAACCTTGCAACTTTAACTCTCCACAAATTATTTACAGGAACATTCTTTACCACTGCTATAAAATATCGTGTGTTACTTGGTGTCCGATGGACCTCCGTATTAGTACCGGAACGTACCAACTTAAAGCGGACGTTTGACGAACGTAACATTAAGACGCTCTTAACCTAAAATGAACTTAAAACGGACGTCCAATAGACTTCGTGTGCTATGTGAGTGGTTTCATTTTGAAATATTCTACAAAAATCATTTTGATAACCATCTGAAGCTGTTTGTAAAATTTGAATTTTGCAATTTACTTACCTCAAATATATCCAAGACTGGACTACAGCACAATATTGAGATTACAGAGAATAAGATTAAACAGTACTTGTCCTCAATCTGAAAAATATTTTAAAATGTATATACCAAAATAAAAAGATAAACGAAAAGAAGAACCAAATCTAGATGTTCTAAATAGATTTGTTTTTTATTCAATTAATACATTGGGTTGATGCATGTAGAGTTTTTATTGAATTCAAAACTCATCTCTTTTTAATAATTAGTGCATTATATAATAATAATAATAATAATAATATTGCGTTTATTGCCCAACAGAATAGACATTCCAATTACAGGACAAAACATGTTATAATAAAGTAGTGTACTTAATTTTAATTGCTAATAATATTTTTTCTACAAAACTGTTAAAAGTGGGCTTTTTAATTGTCATTTTTGATGTTAAAAATGTCATTTTTTGACACGCGTGTTAAAAGTAAATCAAAAGCACTGGTTGCTACGAAAATTTTGGTTCATAAACATGGCGATCTGTGTGGTATTTTTTGATTTCTTATTTTTATTGAGTTTAAAGTTCTTCCGATTGTTTTGTAAAAAAAATATTGTATGATATACGTATTAAAAGAGATTTTATTTTGTTCGTGAAGTTAAAAAACTCGCTACGCTCGTAAAATCTTACTTTTAACACGTATATCATAAATAGCTATTATATTTACTAAATTTATTAAATTAAACGTTTTAAAAAAATTGGGAACCAACTGATAATAATTGTTTGAGAGTATCAAAATTTAGGTCACATAAGCGAGAAATTTGATCAAAATTAGTTGACATGGTGTATACAGGGTATTGTGTAAGGACATTTATTCTAGCATTACGACAGTAAAATATGCAATCAAGAGATTCTGGTCTAGGCATACATAAGTAACATTTTTAAAATCTCTGCTGAACCAATGAGGTTATAAAATATTTTAAATAAAAATGATAAACTTGTGAGAACTGTCCTCAACTGCAACAATTTAATATCGAATCTCTGTAACAGGAGGCTACGATCAAATCCTCTAGTGGGATAAATATTGTCAACACGATATGCCATGAATTTTAAAAAGCGACGTTGAATACCTTCAAGATGATTAATATTAACTTGATAGAACGGGTACCATATAAGGCTAGCATATGCTAATCTAGAACGGACTAAAGAAAAGTATAAACATTTCAGAGCACTGATATTGTTTAACGATGTAGAGTTACGGACAATAAAGCCCAAAATTTTAAATTCGGTACTAGATATTCTGTTATTATGTTCGGAAAATGAGAGTTTATTATCAAATATTACCCCTAAGTCTATAATATTACTGCTGCGTGTCAATGGCTTTGAATCTAGACTAGAATCAAATTAAATATATATTTTTTAAACTGAAAGAGCAAACTTTAGATTTATCAATATTTATAGAAACCATGTTTTCTTTGCACCACACCTGTATCGTATTCAAAAGTTCTTGCAATGCTTGACAATCATCATAATGCTACGAAAAAGCTTTAGATCATCTGCGAAAAAAATATTATTATACTGCAAACATGACGATAAATCATTTATATAAAGAATAAACAGGAGTAGCCCCAAGTTAGATTTTTGAGGTACCCCTGAAGGAGCTATGAAAATATTACAGTGGTATCCATTATGTGACACATACAATTTACGACGCACAAGGTAAGATTATATGTATACATATATGACCTCCTACTTTAGTAATATATACTGTTCTTTTTTTTCAAGCGCCTTCAGAAAGATTATGAGCACCATCAATAACAAATTTTCTTCATTTTAAATTATTATTGGCAAAATTAAGCAAATACTGCTATATGATGTAACTACGGTTACAAGACCGTCAGACAGCTGACAAGGGCACACGCCGAAGGCTTTGATGTTTTATGATAGTTCTTATGTCGTTTTTTTATTCCCTTCTATCGATGAGATAAAGTGTACAAGACATGCTATTTTAGATACTTACGTTTAATACGAAATAGGAAATTACCATAGACAGGCCTACAATCAAGATGCTACTCGTCACCAATACGAATTCACCAAAGCCAGTGATGCTTATTGTATTGCATAAATTCAGTGTTAGAAGTTTTACTGCCTGTTTGCCAGATTTAAAGAACGGCGTTCCGTGCATGGCTGAAAAAGAGTAACCATGACATAACGTGGAAAATGACAGATATGCATATAGGGTTAACTATGACTATGTGCAAATATTATAAAAGGGAATAGGGAAAAATAAGAATTAATGGAAACATCCATGAAAAAATTTCCAAATTTTTTTTTAAAAACTATATTTAATCCTTATTTATCGTCGCCACTGGCCTTCTATCAGTCACAAGATTAGATACATTTGGCCAAAGTTAAAAGTGCCAAACTTCCAGTAGTTTTCGTCTAATTTAAATTTTTGTGTGTTTTTAAACCCCGCTAACTATTAATAATTAAATTCCTGCAAAACAAACGTACTAAGAGGGGGAGGGGTTATTTTATCTCCCCCATTTGAGGCATGTAACGTTAGAGATAGTGACAGCAATTTTTCAGTACAATTCGTAGTGTTTTAACTTACGCTAAAGTATTCTAACTTATTTTATACAGAGTGTATCTGAATATAGGGCTAACCAGATGTGCCATTTTTACACAAATAAATGTTTTTTATTAATGTAAATTCGTTTATTAAGGAAAAAATAGGAATTTAAGAAACAGATTAGTCATTAAACAGGTTTACCAACAAGTTTAGATGCCGCGACCTTCTTAAACTTTCTGCAAAATGATTTGTTGACTTTGTTCGACAATTTGCGATTTATTATTTGTCACAATATGTGGCTGCAACTTGAGGCTGCCCCGCCTCATTCTGGATTAAATGTTAGACAATATTTAAGTTTAATTTTTCCAAATCGATTAATTGGACGTGACGCAGTTCATTGTACCTGGTGCAAACTGTTTTTATATTGCCAGCTCTTAGACTATTAGGGGTAAGAATCTGGTGGGTTGGAGTTTTATTAGTTTTTGCCTCAAAACGAAGTAAACCTATACCCAACCGCCAAAAATCTAGAGAGTACACTCATCGCTAGCTTGGAGGCAAGCGCGACGGGAGAAGCGTGCGAGGAGCAACATTTCATAGGCGTACTAAATTTGAAGGTGATCAGATATAAAAAATATACAAAAATAACAAAAATCCATTACTTGGTAAAAAGTGAAAAAAAAGTAGGATGGAATCCATTGGAAAAGAAAGAGAATACAACAAACGTGAAAGGAAAAATAATTTACGGGCGATCTGAGGTCGGGAAGTGGAAAGGGGTGAGTTTTTAAGAAAAAAAAAACGTGTTATCTCGATTTCCGGCAAAACTGCAAGTCCTATGGAAAAAAGTTAAATAGCAAAGTTGTAGGTAATAAAGGTAAGTCTTTGGTTTTTTTATTTTTATCTTTTAGAAAAAAATTTTTTTACGAAATTTGGTGAAAACTTACCTTTTTATATCCCAAACACATTGTAATTTTTTTAATTTAAAATATTTATTTTTTCACCTTATTTTGACTTAATATCGAAAAAGCACCCTAATTCTCAATCGAAAATTCTCACGTCAAAATATCTGCTTTTTTAAAAAAGTCGGTGGGCGTTTTGTTCGTTGAAATCTCTACTTTATGATGGTGTAAAAAAATATACATTACTATGGTAAATGTTCTCAGAAAATGCAAAGAAACGAAAAAAACTCGAATACAAAATTTTTTTTAATCCTTATGTGCAACTTTGAGCTATTTATTAAAATTTATGGATTCGGTTTTCTATAAGCTTTTCAACGAGCCCCGTCATGCCTTATGTTTCCATTTGGAAAAAAGTAGGTATAGCTGGGGGTTATATAACCCATAGATGGAAAAAAATCAAGATCAGTTAACGTGTTCGACGTTTTAAAAAAAATAACTCATTCAAAAGACATGAATTTTATTCCGTACCTCTGGCCATCTCTGTATGCTACTCACGCACATTTTTTTTTCTGAACTACATATTTCAACGTCACTTACACTCATATTTTAACCTCGCGCTCTAAAACCTTCATCCGATATTCCTCACTTGTTAAATTAGGGCGATAATGGTAATGGAATACGCAATAGAGCTTGAATTATTCGCCATTCTTAAGAACACAAAATCGCTAATAAATTAATTGCATTCATAATTAAATTAACGAAAAGATATACCTGACATTTTGCCCGCCCGAAAGAGATACCCATGATGGTGCTGGAGATGCGTCAATTCGGCACAACCAGTAGAAGACTAACGTTTCGGTCTTGAGCATACGTATTTGCTGCAGCATAAGTTCTCAGAGATTTTATAGGCACACGATTTTATAGGCAAAATATATGGGCGCGCGGGTTTATAACATGAGTCACTCTTTAAATTTTCGGCGGTTGGATGTAAGTGACAAATTTTCGGTAATTTACACTGAAAAAACTTGTATGCTACCTGTAATTATGTACACGCTATTGGTACAAATCTTTACGAACTCTTCTATACACGCACAGCAACCATTTACAATATCTCCGAATCTTGAATTTTCTGAGGAGTTTTTCAGAATCGATCGCAGTATGCCAATGGCTGTTATAATAAGCGATCCTAAAGCAGCTGTTCCAGTATGGTATTTTAATGTGACATAACAGCTGGTATACACCGGGTCGCCCAGGACTCTTTTGTTCCTATAAACAACAAAAATTAATATGTCATAAGAACCGTTGGCACAACTTACTTAGTAAAGTACCATTTGCTGACAGCTCCGCTCACAATCAAGTACTTAATGCCTGCTAAAAATTGCAAAATCCAAACTGTTATTATGGTATTGAAAATTGCAGACGCTATTCTGAAATAACTAGCTGACGTTCCAGAATAGACTATATAAAAAGTCGCAGGAAAGTATATTACTGCGACTATTAGTACTAAAAGTGCAATCTGAAAATAAAAATGGATGTATTCAGTATATTGTATTCATGAGCAGGATTCAATATAATATTTGTGTAATAAGTATTGAATACTCTTATCTGTATGCAGTATTCGTATTCAACACGTTTAAATATATGCTGGTGGTCACATCGAGAATCTATGATTAATAATTTGTTAAGAAATGCATAATAAAATTTTGAGTTGTTGAAGTGTTCGTCTTATTGTTAATTCAGTTTTAATATTTTAAGACATCCTAATTTTTTAATTTAGTTCCCGCTGAATCTCAAAAACTTATATCATCTGTTTCTTGAAAACGGTTGAGTTTATTGATTTGTAACAGGTATACATTTTCTATTTAGAATTGAAGGTAGTTCAATATTCAGTATTTTCTTATTAAGAAATTCAAAGTGTAAAATACAAAAAGTTAGACATATTTTTACATCGACAGTACAGTATAACTAGCGCCCCCTAGTCGTAATCTCAACACTGTTTGCATATTCGTAATTGTCACTTCAAAAAATATAAGACTACAAATTTTCAAAGCAATCGGTCGATATATTCTTAAAATATAGCAAAAAATCGAAAACATTTTTTCAACTTTAACACCCTGAAAAGGAGCAGCAGTTGAATAAAGCATTTTGGGCTCAATCGCTTTATTTTGACGTTAACCATATGTCCTTAAGCTATGTACCATTATTAATGACTCACCCTGTATAATATCTGCAATAATAAGGAAAAATTTTATTACACAATAAATATAGTTCAAGTAATTCTCAATTGTAATACCTTTATTTTGATATTTTCTAAAACATTACAGATTAGATTTTATTGGGTTCTCAACACTTTCTCGAGACCGCGGAAACTTCGAGAACTCTAAAACTGTGTATAAGCGGATCGGTTTCACCTCCGCAGTTCAGTTTATGTCGTTAAGATCAAGATGTGACAGTTGGTGACTATTTGAAGTATATTTATTGTGTAATGAAGTAGTGACAATAATGTTTGTGTTCTACGTGACGTATTTCACGTAAGTCAACGTAGAGGTTTCACTTTTGTCAGAAGTTGAATCTAAAAAAACTATTGGGCGCCAGAGAATTCTTTAGTCATCGAGAGTGGCCTGTTAAAAAAGAGTCTGGAAGAGTCCCGATGGCAAAAAAAGATTTATCGAACAATACTGCTCTAGAAAAGAATTTCCAAAGTTCTTCGAGCACTACATAGAGGAGTGGGTGGTGGACACTTTGGAATAAATAAAACTTTGAATAGAGATGCATGAACAGTGGAAATCGCTATGTTTTGGTAGCTATGGACTACTTCAGTGGCCAGAATTGTATCCCTTGCCTAATCAAGAAGCAGTCACCGAAGCTGAAGCTTTATTTCAGAATTGGACATGCCGTTATGAGGCCCCTAGGGATATCCATTCTGACCAAAGACGGAATTTCGAATTTGCAGTAAGAACATTTCTGGGCTGCTATGTATCCACAAAACCTGGATTACACCTCTTCACCCGCAGTCAGATGGAATGGTGGAAAAATTCAACAGCACCATTGAAAATTTTGTGACATCAGCCGTCAAGAAGAAACAGGTCAACTGGGATACCTGCCTTTCTCTATTTTTATTGACTTACCAAGCAGCCAGCGTGATTTTTGGCACGGAATTGCGAAAACCAATAGATCTAATTATGAACCGACCATAATACAAGAACTTAGATAATTATCTCAGCCATCTGACTGATCGAATAAAGATGGTACGTAATGTACGAGAGAAGTAAAAAATTGAAAGCGACCATCTACGACTTGCATGCCAAGAACAGCGAATTTCAAGAGAATGAGAAAGTGTGGCTGTATAACCGAAAAAGAAGCAAAGGTAAATCTCTGAAGTTGCAGAAATCGTGGGAAGGCCCTTATACCGCCGTGTCAAGATTGAATGACGTGGTGTATAGGATTCAAAGGAATCCCCAAGCTAAGATGAAGATTGTCCACATCTATCGATTGATACCTTATCAAGAAAACCATGCAAACAACGGACTAACCTGATCGGAACGATCAGTTCTAAGAGAGAGGCGATGTTACGGATCCAGGTCATATTGGATTTTGAGTCGATTGAAACAAATATACCTACATACCAAGTGTTACAATATTTGTGCTAATTAATTTTTTCATTTAACCGTGCTTTTCTAAAATTATTGAAGTGTAGAAGAAAAATAGCTATTTATGATATACGTGTTAAAAGTAAGTTAAAAAACTCGCTACGCTCGTTTTTTAATCATCTTCACTCACAAAATAAAATCACTTTTAACACGTATATCATACACTATTTTTTCTACAAAACTATCGGAAGAACTTTAAACTCAATAAAAATAAGAAATCAAAAAATACCACACAGATCGCAATGTTTATGAAAATTTTCGTAGCAACCAGTGCTGTTGTTAGTTACGGAAAAAACGCAAAAATATTGACAGCATTTTCTAGTAATATTATAAGTATAATGAATAATCTCGATAATGAGCGTAACGAATTTATCCCTGCTGAAGTCGAGCAACATTGGAATTATTGCCGACGAAATCAAAGGAACAGTACGAAATCATCTATAGACGCTTTTCGGAATGGTGCAACATTAAAAAGCTCCCTGGGAAATGAAACACGAAAGTGTTTTACTGGCATATTTTGAGGAAAAACCAAGATATGAAAATCGTCAACGCTGTGGTCAAATTATTCCAGATCAAGATATAAGCAAACATTATAAACTTATTGCTTTTTTAAAACGGAAGGGTGAAGGATATCAAGCAAAAAAGTCAAAAGTTTTGACGAAGACGCATATCGACACATTTCTCACAGAAGCAGAACACGAAAAGTATCTGATGATGAAAGTCGCAGCAATAGTGGGTGTCTTCGGGGCGTGTCGCCAGGAGGAATTGTGTCAGATGACCATCGACAATATCGAATATTTGGGCACTACGGTTGTTGTGACCATACCAGATACTAAAACGAAAGTGCCTCGGACTTTCAGTGTTGTTGGTGAATTCCATTTAAACTTTTTTAGAAAGTATATGGCATTCTGGCCACCCTGACCATAGACGACTTTTTCTTAAATATATGAAGAATAAATATGTGAAGAATCCAGTCGGAATTAACATGTTTGGTAAAATGCCTGCCGACATTGCAGAGTTCTTGAATCTACCAAATCCTCAACTCTACACCGGACACTGTTTTCGTCGTTCATCGGCGACATTGTTAGCAGATTCTGGTGCAAATCTTACTACCATCAAGAGACATGGAGGATGGAAATCTTCGGCGGTAGCTGAAGGCTACATTGAAAATTCACTGGAACAGAAGAAGAAAATTGCGTGCCAAATACTTCCTACTGCTGCAACTACTAGCAAGACCGCCAGTACTACCAGTAGTATTTCTACAGAAAATAGATGTGTCACACATGTTGACAGTAAAACCAACTTAAGTATGATGACTCCGCAGGGAATTACAATTTCAAATTGTTCTAATTTTACTATAACTGTTAATAGTAATAACTAGTTAAAATGTTGGTTTGTACTTATTTAAAATAAAAAGTTGTTCATGTGTTTGTTAAAACGTTTTATTAATTTTCAAAACAAAATTTAAATAAACTTTGATTTACTTACTTTTAACACCGTGTCAAAAAATAACATTTTTAACATCAAAAATGACAATTAAAAAGCCCACTTTTAACAGTTTTGTAGAAAATAGCTATTTATGATATACGTGTTAAAAGTAAGATTTTATTTTGTGAGTGAAGATCACTTTTAACACGTATATCATACAATATTTTTTCTACAAAACAATCGGAAGAACTTTAAACTCAATAAAAATAAGAAATCAAAAAATACCACACAGATCGCAATGTTTATGAACCAAAATTTTCATAACAACCAGTGCTTTTGTTTACTTTTAACACGCGTGTTAAAAGTAACCTACTTTTAACACGCGTGTCAAAAAATGACATTTTTAACATCAAAAATGACAATTAAAAAGCCCACTTTTAACAGTTTTGAAAAAAAAAATCTTTTTATAACTAATATATACTTTTTTATTAGGAATGAATGGATTATTTAAATTATTTATCCAAATCGAAATCGAAAGTGGCTTCATTACTTACCTAGAACTTCTTAAACGTGGTTTTTCTATTTGTAAAAACGTGGATTTTATTTAAACCTTTGTATGTAGGCTTATTCGGATATTATTAAAAACTTACCTAAGCAATGCTCTTTCAGTTCTTAGGAAAAGTTTCTTAATAAACATTCTAAAAATTAGGGAAATTAATCTGTGGATTTTATTAGTTAAATAATCCATTCATCCCTAATAAAAAACATATAGAAATATTTGTTATAAAAAGGTTCGTTTTTCTTCTACACTTCAATAGTTGTAAGGTTGTTAACGTTTTCGTTTCTTTTTATGCGTGCCAAATTGTTACGACCAGGGTAAATTTTAAGAATAACCCGTACATCTACAACATCCAACAAATAAAGTATTAATTTGTGTACACTTACCACCACAGGAACTGAAAGTAATGCTTTCATATCAAAGACTGCCTTCGCAGACTGTCTAAACAGCATCGTGGCCAACTGGACTCGATCCCTCATATAGATCAATGCGCATAAAAGTATCACAGTAAGAATAGGCATGATAATTTTTGGAACAATTGATTCGACGACGAACCTGTAAAAACACAAAAAACATTATAGTACGTATAATGGCAAGAAAGAAATGTATGATATTTTGATTTTTATGGACCTGCTTTTTAACACGCTTATATTAGCTTCACCTGTATGTATGTATGTATGTATGTATGTAACGGAATCTTTCAGCGTAATTTTCACCAATTTCAAGAAGTCTGATCAGCTTGAAAATTTGCACAGGGGTCAAGGACTGATGACAATACAATTATTTAATAACTTTGTTCTAATGTCCTGACTAGGATCATCAGAATAAAAACTATTTAGATTACTTTGCAGGTTAAGTGTATACAATCCATCAGTGTTGTTTCCAAGCAGGCAAGGCAGGGGCAGGGGACTGTAATAGATTCGTGCTCTTGCTTTTCACGTATAGATGGCGACCTGACAGAATTAGTTTTCGGTTTTCGCCTAATTTTAAATTAAAAATTTTTATAAATAAATAAAAATTTGATAATTTATAACAAAATTCAAATAAACATTTTGATTTAAAAAATTTCGAAAAAATACAGAATTCAAAATTAAAAAAAAAATTCTAAATATAAAATTTTGGAGTTTAAAAAAGTTTTGAAATACAAAATTTTGTAAATAATTTTGGATTGTGGAATTACATGATAAAATCAAATTTAAAAAATTTTAGAAATAAATAAAAATTTGATAATTTATAAAAAAATTCAAATAAAAATTTTTGGAAAAAATTTTTAATTGAAAAATTTTAAAATCCAAAAATTTAGAAAAAATTTCGAAAAAGACATTGAATTTTAAAATTTTGAAGAGCGTAAATTTTCAAATTCAAAGAAATTTTGATTTGAAAATTTTGGCAAGAATTTTGAAGAAAGTTTAGAATCTAAAATTTTGTAAAATTAGAAAGAAAAAAAAAAAGATTTTGATACGAGAACGTTGACAAAAATTTTAATTTGCATATTTTATAGAAACAAACAAAAATGAAAAATGAAACTATAACACAAAGAAAGAGGAGACTGGAGAGAAAAAAAATGTATAGAAAAACTATATGAAATGGAAAGGTTACGTAAACATGAATGAAATGAATTTAGATTTATTGTCAAATATAAGATATTTTAAAAATTGAGGCTCTTAATTATAATTACTTTTGTTATTGTTTTGAGACTAAAAATTAAGAAAATAAATTATAGTTTAAAAAAACTAAAAAAACACGCTTTAATAGTAAACCGAACTAAAAAGTAGAAAATAATTTTGAAGTATCAAGAGTTTGTTACAGCTATAGAAAATTCCGACAATCAATTACGACTAATTAATTGGGAATAAGATTAAATTAGAAATTAAATTATTAATAAAATAATTCAATTATAGTAAAAAAAAGCGTGGGGTGCTTGATATTAAATGTTACCATTATTTCAGTAGTGCAGCTATTTATAAAAATAAAGTCATTATGAAAATATAGTAAATTGCACCCCACGCTTTTTTTTACTATAATTGAATTATTTTATTAATAATTTAATTTCTAATTTAATCTTATTCCCAATTAATTAGTCGTAATTGATTGTCGGAATTTTCTATTGCTGTAACAAACTCTTGATACTTCAAAATTATTTTCTACTTTTTAGTTCGGTTTACTATTAAAGCGTGTTTTTTTAGTTTTTTTAAACTATAATTTATTTTTTTCTCTGATTCATTGCCAGGTTTTACTTTAACGATGATGCATCCTTTATGCTTTTCTAAATATTTTAGTTCTTGTCTTACTGGTCGTAGCTTAATTCATTTTTAAGCACTGAAAATATTTTTGAGTTTGAGCATCTTCGAAAATTAAATTTTCAAAATTTTAATATAGAAGTTAAATCCATCCCAGAGGGATTCAACTTTCGACAGAAGCGCATTTGTTTTTTTTGGAAAAGGTTTCAAATAATACAGCGTGATTTTGAAAGTGGGGGTTTTAATTTAAACCTGGTTGTTGGCATTAAAATAAATCATTTTACAGGAAATTGCTTTGATAAATGTTTTGTAATAACCGAGATAACCGAGTTAATTTTGTTAACAAACGTAAAGGTAGAATCAAAGAAGATGCCCAAAACCTTCACACAATAACTTCTTGAAATTGCAGTATTGTTAAGTGTATAATCAAAAATGTAAGTTTCCTTTTTCCTATAATACGACACTACATAATATTTATAGATATTTATATTTAAGCGATTTGTGTTCCACCAATCGTTAATGCGATCCGCTTAAGTCTGTAAGTATTTGCAATTATCTATGTTCTTAATATCTGTACAAAGCATTAAATCATCAAAAAGAAGTTTACAGGAAAGTATAGTATCGAACATTAGCTTGAGGATTTTCATAATAGCTATCATTAAGTTTCATCACATCAGGAATATTAGAACGTCCCCTCTTATTTTTTACAAATGACCAAAATTTAGAAGGATCGGATGCAATGAGTCGCTCAGAGCTCTCGATAATATTTTTGTATGCTTCTTCAATTTGAGCTTTAATCTTTCGCCTTAAATTGCTAAACCTGTCGTGGCAATAATCAGTTCTGAACTTTTTATAATTTCTTTAAGCAGTTTCTTTACAACGTATATTTTTTATAATATCTTTAGTAAGCCATGGATATCGGCGACGAGGATTAATTTTTAAGGAACAGTTTGATCAAATATGTTATTTAGTATACCATAAAATACTTTACATGCAAAATTAATATTATCACATTGTAATACATCAGACCAATCCGCATTCCCAATCAACTCATACATTAATATATTCACCATTTAAGTTAGTATTTTTGTTATTAAATTGTTCATAATGCTTCAATACATATTTAAATTCTATTTGCAAAGCAGGATGATAGGTATCTTCCCTAACAAGTGGTAAAGAATCTTTAGAAACACTACAAGAAAAATTTGAAAAAATAAAATCAAGCAACCCACCCAGATCGTTTGCAACAAAATTGTACTGCTGCAAGCTAAGCATATCACTTAAACTACTCATAAGTCTATATTTAGTGCTATTTACATCGACTCTAAAACCAGGCACATTGAAGTTTCCCATAATAAGAATATTTTTATCACGATGAACACATAATGGTATTAAGTTTTCAATAAACAATTCAAAATGAAATACAGTTAAATTAGGTGGAATGTAAACAACAAATATACAAGCAACAAAACAACTATTACTGATTTTACATCCAACTATATCAACCATAGACGTAGCATTTCTAATAGAAGACACATCTACTATTTTAATGTTTAAATGAGTTTTAAAAGCAACCAAGACTTCTTTTTGACGTATTCGTTAGAATCAAATCTCCATCACATATGAAAACCATATAATTATCTGGAATAAACTCACTCAGCTCATTGTCACTCAGTTTAGTAAGTATTATATAAGGTTATTCACAAATCGCATTTTTGAGCAACTTGAACAAATCATTAAAATGATTATTAATTTTTAAGTTATTTAAAAAATCCAAAAACATCTCGTATCTTTTTAGGAACCCAATCAGCGAAATAGTTTTATAATTTTCAGGTTATACGACAATTATGTGTTATTGCTGAATCATTATAGCTTTCGAAATACGTATCTGTTTTATTATAGCGGCAAGTATGATTATTTTGTTGTCAGCATCTAAAATATTTGAGAAAGTAATCACAATGGCTTTTTAGCCATCATCAGCATGCCATATGTGAGATGATCGACAACTGAACTGCCTGTTCTTTCATATGTATGTTCACATAAAAATCAAGTGAAGGTGAGATATATATTTCAAAAAAGAAGGTGTTTCACTCTGTATATAGGGTGTCCCGAAATAAATGCAACAAAATTTGGTCAGAAATTCTTAAGAGAAATTTAAGGGACCCGTATTTTTTACTTTTGATAAGTGCGGCCCCCTTTCGGAGATATAGCCCCCTGAAACAAGCCCCTAAAAATTTAATTTTTTTTATATCTCAGAGCTATATCGCACAAGAACCACCAAATTTGGTACACAGGGATTTTATGACATGTAGAATGCGATGCTGATAAGCTTTTTGGCAAGGGGCCCCCACAAGACACTTTTTCGAGGGCCCCTTTGCTTTTGGGGCCACCGAACTTTAGTTGCATATTTAATTATTAAAAAAATTAGTAGCCTCTTAGAAACTCCAGGGAATTTAAAAACTTTTTTGTCTCTTAAAATTTTTGGATGCATATCGAGGTTCATATGAAATTTTAAAGTGTTAATCGTAGGTGGCTGGCATTCGCAATAAACAATCAATTTTATTCTGTGACAGTTGTCATTAACCAGTGTCAAATTGTTACCATTAATCGTTGTCAGTAATCATTCTTCCCGAAAAAATGGTGAGATTTTCTGTCCAAGAAAGGGTACAAATGCACCTAATTTACGGGGAGGCTCGTGGAAATTCACGTCTCGCACGCAGATTGTACGCCGAGCGATTTCCTGTACGCATACTCCCATACCATTCAATGTTTGCACGAGTACATCGGCAGCTAATGGAGACAGGATCCGTAGTTGTGAAAAAACCTAACTCGGGGAGAAGTTATTTATTAACTCCCGAACAGGAAGAAATTATCTTAAATTTAATTGAAGAAAATCCCGAAATAAGCATAAGACGCGCGTCATCTCAACTTGAGATTCCCAGAACAAGAATACACCGCTTTATCAAACGACAACTGTTGAAACCTTTTCACTTTCAAAAGGCCCAGGAACTTAAAGTAGAAGATTTGCCACGAAGAAGACATTTTAGCTTATGGACTCAACAACAACTCTACAACTTAAATCCGGGATTTATACGAAATTTTTTCTTTACCGATGAGGCGTGCTTTACAAAAGATGACCTAATAAATTTACACAATCTTCATTATTGGGCTATGGCAAATCCATTTGTCTTAAGGCAGACTCATTCGGAGATTGCATCATCGGTCCATATTTATTGCCTCCATGATTAAATGCTGAAAGTTACCTTAATTTTTTGGAGCATGAACTACCGCCTCTTATGGAAGATGTTCCTCTCGGTATTAGACGCAATTTGTTCTTTATGCACGATGGTGCCCCACCACATCGGGGGCACTTCGTAACTGAGTGGCTGAATGAAAATTTCCAAGGGCGATGGATAGGTAACAATTCTCCTCATGTAACATGGCCCCCCCGTTCTCCTGATCTAAATGCCATGGACTTTTTTTCTGGGGGGCCATGAAGGATCGCGTCTATGCCGTACCAATTAGAACCCGGGAACAATTACATGAACGAATCCTTGCTGCGGCTGAAGAAATTAGACAGATTCCCAACATTCACACGAAAATACGTCTAAATTTCGTGTCACGTTTGCAGGCTTGTGTTGAACAAAACGGTTCTCACTTTGTACACGTTTTACGGAACTGACCAGTGTGATTTTAACAAACTTTTTAGAATTAAATTATTTAATCATGAAGTACCATTAATTTTGTTATTAATTTCCAAGTTTATTGTACCTTATTTTGATATTCACATTTTCTTATTAATTGTTAATGTTTAACTTGTGATTTCTTTAAATTAAAATTAAATTTCTTTAAATTGTGATTTTTTTACAACTACTGATCCTGTCTCTATGAGCTCCCGATGATGGTTAATGACAACTGTCACAGAATAAAATTGATATGTGCATCCAATCACATTTTGCCATTTTTTCGAAAAACGCTGCGTTTTTCGAAAAAATTTTAAGAGACAAAAAAGTTTTTAAATTCCCTGGGGTTTCTAAGAGGCTACTAATTTTTTTAAAAATTAAATATGTAACTAAAGTTCGGTGGCCCCAAAGGCAAGGGGGCCCTCGAAAAAGTGTCTTGTGGGGGGCCCTTGCCAAAAAGCTTATCAGCATCGCATTCTACATGTCATAAAATCCCTGTGTACCAAATTTGGTGGTTCTTGTGCGATATAGCTCTGAGATATAAAAAAAAATTAAATTTTTAGGGGCTTGTTTCAGGGGGCTATATCTCCGAAAGGGGGCCGCACTTATCAAAAGTAAAAAATACGGGTCCCTTAAATTTCTCTTAAGAATTTCTGACCAAATTTTGTTGCATTTATTTCGGGACACCCGGTATTATTGAAAAGGAGATCGCTCTCCAATTCTGCATAATAATATACAATAATATTTGACCTTATCTATATTTTTTTATTACTTACCACACGACTACTGCGGGAATGGCGACAGACAACCACCATAAAATTAAAATGCCCCATACTACAAAAGATGTTGCGTAACGGTACAGAGTTGCCATAATTAAAGAGAGACCTAAAATAATACTATATTGCGAAAATATATAATGACTTTTCGATGTATCAAGAAATAAAGAGTAATTTTTATTATTTTGATAAATGAAACATTTGCATTACTTTACGTTACAGCACCAAATCTTACTGAATAATCGAAACATTGGTGATGGCATACCTTATATGGATAAACACTATGGATTTTTAGTTAATGCAGTTAGAAATTAGAATCGTATAAATTGTCGCTAAGTGAACAGATTCACGTATTGCATGATGTAAGAAATGTCTTATCACAATATAAATCCAACAACTACTGTCATAGAAGAAAAGATCTAACTCATGGATCTCATACTTTGGAAAATATATACAGGGACAGGGTGAGTCATTAATAATGGTACATAGCTTTAGGGCGGATTGTTAACGTCAAAATAAAGCGATTGAGCCCAACATGTCTTATTCAATTGTTAATCCTTTTCATTCTACAGGAATTTTGAAAAAAATGTTTAAGGTTTTTTGCTTTATTTTAAGAACATATGGACCGATTGCTTTGAACATTTGTAGTCTTCTGTTTTTTGAGGTGGAATGTATGTATGTATGTATGAGGATATGTACCAACCTTAAACTATGTACCATCATTAATGACTTGTATGACTCCGCCACTTTCACCCCCAAACAAGGGTAAGCAAAAGTACCAGCAAAGAATGTCCCCCTTTAATCTAAAATCGACGGGTCTGAGCGTTTTTCTACAATCTTGACGCAGTTCCTGAAAATGGCTCTGTTTCGTTTTCATTTGTCCGCCCTGTATTACGTCGAAATTTCGCTTTAGAAAACTATCTCTTTTGCTTTGGTCGAGACAAATTGTGAACTAAGCTGAGTCAAGGGTCTAACTCAGGAGCCGTGTCTTTCGGACCTCGTAACAATTGATGTACAGTATGTTTAGAATCACTAGATGACGTAATGTACGTCGGTCGGTCTTTATACATACTAAGAGAAAACAAGTTATTTCAAGAATATATCAAACAACTACTTCAATAATTTTGCGTTTATTTTGTTTAAGATGTCATTGTAATCTATGAAATTCTAATAGTTATTACAATCAATACAACATCAATTCAGTAAAATGTTCAATACATCTGTAATATTTGAAGATAATTATAACTTAGACTTACCTACAGAAAAAAAAGCTATTAGAGCGAGTTTCCAACCAATTTCTTTAATGTCGTAGTCCTCGAATTCATTTTGGTGTGATAGTACTAGTTGTGGTCGGTCGGTATAAAGTTCAGTGATAATGCAGGTAAATAATAACAACAAAATCTGGAACAGAAATATTTACATGAACTTCTATTCCTAGCGTTATTATTAAATATATAATTTATTTATTTTTAATAAAAACTAATCAAGATTCATCCATTCCACTAGATCCAGAATCCACCATATGCTATGTCTAAAGAAATTTCTTATATATCGACCTCAATAATGGAGTTTTTCGCAATAAACTTAACCTCATCAGTGGAATACAGTCCGAATACATTATGGGCAAAATTATCTATGATAAAAAGTTTAGAAAACAAGGAAAATATTCAAGTTCGCAGGTTTGTTTTTTATTTAAAATTATATGGTAAAATGTGAGGTTAAGCTGATATTTGCAATTTCTAAAAGGTAATTGCATTTCTCAAACAAAATAATGAGTGTTATATTCCAAAAAAGGTCAAGGTTTTAACGGAAGAAGAGGTTGAACCACTTCTGTTGGACGTTGCTGATGACCATTATAGGTTGCTTGAGAAAATTGTAGCTATATTCGGGATTTATGGCTGTTGTCTCTCCCTAACCATGAATGACAGAATATATGAGCAAATACGTAATTGTGACAATGCGGTAAACAAAAATTTTACAAAAAGAAGATTTACCATAACAGATGATGCTGCAGTTTCGAGCCCTGCATGTTGTACATGAAATACGTAAACTTTGGCCTACTAGAACAGATAGCCTACGATTTTTTTACGTATCGAAATGGACGATGCATTGGACCTAATACTAACACGGTGAGATATAAGTGGCCTGCTACTTCCTGCTCGGCCTAAGCGGCTCGACGTGCAGGAAGCGACCTACATTGTAGTAGGTACTTAATCGCAGACCTCTTGTCCTGGGCGACGCGCCATTAAATTTATAAATGATACTGCAGAAAACAGCTACTCCACGGACTAATGCCTCGATCGGTATTGAATTACACCTGCAGCAGGTATCTGTGTGAACAGCCAAGAACCCTTGCCGGCCACCCCAAGAGACAGACTGGTTTCCGGCTTGTTAGCCCTCATCAGTATGCCATAGGTGAGATAACCGACAATTGAACTGACTGTTATTGTTCAAAGCAAATTGAGAAATATTTAGCTTTAACAACGTAATTGCCGTGAATTATGTCGTTATGAACCATTTTGTTATTGACGATTCCGTGAAAAAAACATTTTTTTTTTGTTTTTCCGCTTATAACTCGACTCGGTATTTTGCAGCGAAAGATACATATAAAACATAAAAATAAGAGATTATAAAATTTTCTATATGATTGGTTTCATCAATTTTTTCCCTACGATGCACCGTTTCAGAGATATCCCCTCCCAGAAATCGGTAATTAATAATAATAATAATAATAATAATAATAATAATAATAATAATAATAATAATAATAATAATAATAATAATAATAATAATAATAATAATAATAATAATAATAATAATAATAATAATAATAATAATAATAATAATAATAATAATAATAATAATAATAATAATAATAATATACGGCAGGATTGACAACAGTTATAGGAATACCTTTGTTTAGAAATATTTGCAAAAACTGTCAATTATAAACCTAATGGTGATTTGTTTGACAAGACAACAGAGAAACATCAACATAGCAACCGCCTACTGGTTATCAGTAACCGGTGACGAAAAGATGTTTAGAGTAAGGAAAACTATCTTTATTTTTTCCGTGAAAACTGTTGGTTTTATGAAAAAATTACAAGAGGGAAAAAAGTAGTAAAATTACAGGTCAGGTGAATTCCGGGCTGGTTGCCACGTCGTCGGTTTAGAACTCTTGACGTTTCGAGAGACATATCGCTCTCTTCTTCAGAAGTTACTTTGAAGCTCTCTGAGAGAAACTCAGAGAGTTTCAACGACGTTGCAACCAGCCCGGAAATCCCCTGACCATTAACGACAGCCACGGAAGCCTACAAAGTAAGCTAGTAAAATTAGTTGTAGTATTTAAAAAAAATTGTTGAAATCCGTCATTGCAGGAAAAAGTTCTGAAAGAAATAAATCTAGGGGTTACTTATTCCCGCCCTCCAGAAACATGAACCAAGGAATAAAAACCACCACAAAATAGCTTTTGACTAACTGATAATGTGTACCTAAATCAAAATTTCTAAGTGCAACCGTTTTTAAGGAAAAATAAAAAAACTATTTTTTTCCGCCATTTTGAGACTCGAATATTTCAACAAGAAGGACCCAAATTGAAAATTTTCATATGAAGATCCCTCCCTGAAATGACTTGTGGAATACACTAGTAAAATTTTTGACCATCATTCTGGAACACTCTGTATATTAAAACTTACCGCTATAGTTATGCTGATGAGAAGTATACCAGTGAAAACTTTGTCTGTTGCTTTCCTCTTTTCAGGTCCCAAAGGTATCTCAACTTTTGTTAGAGGTAACAAGTTCTCTTCCGTTCTACCGTAAATGACCTGCAATAAACATCGTATAGAAAACAGAGCTAAGAAAATCATATTTGTCAAACTCAAGTTACTAGATTCTTTGTAGATACTAAACATAAAATGCTAGTAAGTAACTGGAATTCTACTCTCAATGAAATAAAAATGTATTTCCTTACAGAAAATGTTTGAATGGCATGACAAGTAAAACAGCAACGCACTCAATTTTAGCGAACATTTTCCCAGATTCTAGGAATCTCCCTAATTGTATTTGTTGCAAAAAGCTAGTTTTTTCTTTATGTAAATACTAGATGCAGTAAAACTACTTATCCAGAATTACACATTTAAAAGAAACATGATGTGCCATAGGTGGCACCCTCTACTAGTGACGTCAAAATTAGAAACAAATTTGAATTCCTCACCCGCAAAAACCCATGGTTTACAAATTTTAAGTAAATATTTGATTTTTTTTAAGAAGTTATCTACAAATATCGAAAATAAAATTTTAACTTTGACACCCTGTATCTTTTTTATTAAGCGACTTGGAATATGGGTATGTTAGGTTAAATCGGTTTATTTTCACCTGAGGAATATGTGGTCTCATTTTTGCTACTTTATTTAAAATCACCCTGTATACAGGATGAGTTATTAATAATGGGACATTGTTGGTATTATTCAATTGTTGTTTCTTTTCATTCAGGATGTTAAAGTTGAAAAAATGTTTTCGATTTTTTGCTATATTTTAAGAACGTATGGACCGATTGTTTTGAAAATTTGGAGTCTTATGTCCTATGGGAACAGTGTTGAGGTCACGACTAAGGGGCGCTAATTATACTGTACATCGATGTAAAAATATGTCACACTTTTTGTATTTTACACTTCTGATTTTTCTCAACCGTTTTCGAGAAATAGACTATTTAAGTTTTTGAGATGCGGAAATTAGAAAATTATTTCTATTTAGAACTGAAGGTAGTTCAATAGTTTCTTATTCAAGAAATTCAAAACTGTATAATACAAAAAGTTAAACATATTTTTACATCGACAGTACGTTCTTAAAATATAAAAAAAAAATCGAAAACATGTTTTCAACTTTCACACCCTGTAGGATGAAAAAGAGCAACAATTGAATAAAGCATGTTGAGCTCAATCGTGTTATTTTGACGTTAATAATCTGCCCTTAAACTATGTACTATTATTAATGACTCAGTCTGTATAAAGCGTTTTCTTATTGCAGAAAATGGTTGTGTAGCTCGCATGTCAACTTGCACACGTCAACAATATATATAGCTACTTCTATAAATTATTTACTTTGCGCAGCTTCAAGCCTTGTAGTCACAGGTAAATTATTTTTAATACTAATAAGTAGGTCTTGAGTCTCAACTAAAGTCACTTAGTAATTATCGTACAATAATATACAAACCTCATCCGTAAGAAATCCAGTGGGACGGTACATGACTGCGGGTATTTCACCTGTAACAATAACAGTTATAAATTATACAGGGCGATCTCGAATAATGTGCAAAAAATTGAGGGTAGATTGTATGACCGATTTTAATAGCGGTCTTTTATATAAAATTTTCTGACATGTTCTCTTCCTTAAGGAGTTACGACCCCCTAACAGAGGGTGATAAATTTAAAGTTTTATTTAATTTCTTCCAAACGCTAAGGAGTGAAATTTGGCAAGGTATTTAGGGTGATTGGCCGTGTATTTTGTCCTGTCATAGGACGTTGAGATAAAGTATCCCCTGTATATTTTTCATTAAATTTTTTTGGGGTTAATTTTTTGATAAAAAAATTGAATATCAGTTGAATATAGAATGCCTTTTGCAATTTTTTGTAGTGTACAAAAATAATGTTCATGACCCTACACGCACATTGTTTCCTTTCCAATCTAATTTACACATAATATGTGTAGATATATTATATCTAGTATGGTTTCCATTATTTTACATTTGATGACAGTTCATGGTTCTTTGATATCAAATATTACTGTGTATTAGACATATGGTTGTACAATCTACCTACATTTTTTGCACGTTATTCGGGATCACCCTGTATAGTAATGACGACAATGAAAAAATGCATGAATTTTTTAAAAGATATGCTAGTAATGTTATGATCTGCTGAAGGCAAGGTTGCCATATCGCCTTTAAAATAAATATATTTTTTTTACTTTGATGTATATATTGAAGATTGTTTTTAATTTAAAAATATTTGTTTTAAGAGATAAGTTGAGTAAAATTGCGCAGGTAATATCATAGTATACACTACAGCTCGGCTACAGTGTTGACAATCAAATAAAATCGAAAACACGATACCGAGCAAAAAACATGAGAAAACATGAGAAATCATAAAATCCCTAAATTAATTAATTTGACTTATATTAAACATATTAAGTTACGGAAAAATATCATGCAATTTGTTTTTTAGGAATACTGAATGTGGTTTTTTGAAATTATTCTATTAAATTAAACCAACCTGTTCTTGTTTTTATTCCGATTTTATAAAAAGTTAATAGATTATTTAAGTTTGAAGTCTGTCTAAATATATATTTTTAAGTAATGTCACGAAGTTTCTTTTCTTATGCTGGTAATCTCAGAAATAATGTTACGATAATCTCATAGAACAGTTTATAAGTCTATAGATTAACTTTGCAGCTATCTTCAGAGAACGATGTAGTGTTACCAGCAACACGAAGTCACGTGACTTTCAGCCAATAAAATTAATTGTATTCGCTGTTGAAGTCGGGTGAAGTTCGAAATTTTCAACTTCAACTATCCAGAGGAGCAACAGTTGTACATAGCAACCAGCAAAAACATAACCGACTTTATTAAATCTTTATTTCATTGAAATTAAACTGACGATGGAGATGTTGCCAGCAACACTACATTGTTCTCTGAAGGCAGATTAAATCACAGATTACAGAACACACTGAACTGACTTGGGGAACCTAGAACCTCACATGAACGGTATAATGAGCGGCAACGAGCTTTTCTACGATTTTTAAAGAGCTTTCTACCTTAGAAAACTTAAAAAAAAACATGAGAAATAACTGACAACATGGGACTAGTCATCAAAACATGAGGTCTCATGTAAAAACATGATGGTGTGCTACAAGTGGCGGCCTCTACTAGTGACGACAAAATTATAAACAAATTTGAATTTCTCGCCCGCAAAAACCCCCGATCCCCCTTAACCCCCTTAAATATCTAATACTAATTGCATAATCAATAAAAAATAGTTTTAAATTCCAGGTTCACAAACAGAATGTATATTTTGCTTCTATTATAAAGACCCACTGTATGTAATATATCGTTATATGCGCTGTTGCCAAAATATTGTTGTGATATTAAAACTGTTTTAAGAAAAGTATGTTTACACTAATTGTAATTCTGCGGCTATTAAACAAGATCTGTTTATCCCAAACATTTCTAGGAAAAAAAAATTATTTTTAATTTCTTTAAAGTTGTACCTGGACTCTTCGTGTTTCCTTTCATACCCATTTTAATATAATTCTTTAATAATAACTAATTTAGTGTTGATTTAGACAATTAAATAGATATCAATTAATCTCGTCGTAACATAGCGAATTAAGCAGATATTAATGAGAATCTTTCGCTGTTCGCACTTATACAGAGTGTTCCAGAATGATGGTCAAATATTTTGCCAGTGCATTCCACAAGTCATTTCACGGTTACACTTAGAAATTTTAATTTTGGTACACATTATCAACTAGTCAAAAGCTATTTTGTGGTGGTGTTTATTCCTTGGTTCATGTTTCTGGAGAGCGGGAATAATCAACCTCTAGATTTATTTCTTTCAGAACTTTTCCTGCAATAGCCGATTTCAACAAAACTAATTTAAATACTATATCTAATTTTATTACTTTTTTACGTCTTGTAATTTTTTCATACAACCAACAGTTTGCGCGGAAAAAAATAAAAATAGTTTTTCTTACTCTAAACATCTTTTCGTCACCGGTTACTGATAACCGCAGTAGGCGGTTGCTATGTTGATGTTTCTCTGTTGTCTTGTCAAACAAATCGTCATTAGGTGCAAATGTTTCTAAACAAAGGTATTCCTATAACTACTGTTGCCAATCCTGCCGTATGCATATTTCGTCAATTTATTAGCAAATATTTGTACGAAAGCATGCATTTCCATTCTTTCCAACAACGTGGATCATACGCTTAGAAGAGTTAATTTGTCATTTTTGATATTATTAGATGTTATTGTGTTAAATAAACATTGGTAATGATTAATGCTGCAAAATAGAGTTGTAAAATGGGCACAGAAAGTGCTTCTCACTTACATTTTTCTCATATATTAATGTATTCAGCGCTTTATTCCAATTCTAAAAAACCTGTTTTGTATTGCTTCTACCATTTACGTATAACATTTTGCTGTCTGACTTCACTACATTAAATTGCCTGTTTTATTCTGAAAATTAATAAACAAAAGTATTAAATAAGGATTTTTAAAAAATGTTTAAGGAGAAATTAAATCAGTATTAAAAATGTATTAAATTTATTTAAAAAAGTTAATAAAAGTTAAATATCATTGTTCATTACTTTTACTTATTATGTTTCAAATGAAAACAAGTAATTTAATGTGAAATCAGATGACATAATTTTATAAATACCTCGAGTAATTGTCACGAACGGATCTGCGTTGTAAACATTGTAAACATAGGAATAAGTTGCGATTAACACCGTAAGTTCACCACATCACCACTAATAATTATGGCATTATCTATACAATATTTACACTATGTATCTATGACCAAGCCACAAAAATGCAAAAATTCAAGAAAAAAACGCCTGTTTACGTTTACCTGCATCTGAATCTATGAAAACAAACACAAATATATCGCGCTTTCGGACACGTGGTTTTGTTTACATTCTGTGACAATTTATTAATGTTAATATTTTAATTAATATATGACTGTTGCCGCCAGACACAGTTCTGACCTTTCAATACGTAGAAATATTACCGTATACTTCAAACCAATATAAACCTCCCAATTCAATACAATTTTATAGAAACATATACGGATAGCACGTATTTCTTTTTGTGTTAATTATTGCTATAAATTGTGAGCGGGTTTATAACATGAATCACTCTCTACTATTTTTAAACCCAACTTTACTTGTTAAAAAAATAGGATTTCGGGCTTCCTAGGAATTATTATTATTTTTTAAACGCGTTCACAGCATTTGCATGTACACATTTTTAAAATTAAATGTTTCAAGTCAATTCATGCCGAATATCACTAAGTACCAATCAAACGTATAAGAGCAATAATATATTAATTATATTTTTATTTGTAACTTACCCGTCAAGTATTTTGCGTGAACCATTCGCTGCAAATATCGAGAAACTTTTAATGAACCGCCGTGATCTACGTAATCTATAAAACTAAGCGACTTGTGTACACAACAACATGCAAATTACACACGCCTAGGAGCGTACGATTCCGCGTAAAATACGATATTTTTGTTATGATAGACTCTTGGAGCCTCAGTGGGCGGACACAACGGAATTCCGCGATTTGCTTTCACTTCGACCTTAGCGATTATAGCATCTCACATTGCGCAACGCCCAAAAAATAAATTTGTATAAGGTTTATAATGGAGCGGCATGCCAGGCCACTAGGGTTGTTCAATGTTGTACAATAGTACAAACTGCTGTACTATTTATTGTTAGATTGTACGGTTGTACGAGTTTCGCAAAATTGGGTAAAAATTGTACCACTTATAGTGACAGTAGGTTTATAAACGCAAATCGATAATTACTGGTCGCCTAGTTTATACAGGGTGTTAAAAAAAGAGTGTAAAATATTTAAGGAGGTAATAGTATTAACCAAAATAAGCAGAAAACTCTCAATAAACATGGGTCCGCAAAGTAACGGTTGCGGAGATATGGAATGTTTTATGTTTTTTAGCCCCTTTTTTTATTTTGCAAAAACGTTGTGTATTTTCTTATAATAGTTGGTTGATGTTTAGTGAAATAAACAGTACGTATTTGACCGTTGTTCTCAGTGCACAAGTTTTCTTTCGCTATGGCTAGTTACTCTAACGCAGAATTAAAAGACATGCATTTCATGTATGGTCGTGCTAATGGGAACGCCACAGAAGCGGAAATGTATAGTAATTTCAATCAATTTTTTAGTACGTTTATTCATTCGTAAATAACATTTGTATTTGTAAATGATTTGGGTATTGTTGCCCACCCTGTAACAATTAGGAGCAACTTGTGATGCATTTTTGGAAACGGCTCTGCTAGGGTAATCCGGAAATTGAAAAAAAAATGTGGTGTTCAATTTAAAAAAAAATGTGATAACGTCATTACTCGACGGTAGGTCACCCTGTATATTAAATTATTATTTAAAAAAAAGTAAAATAAAATCAAAAATCGATCAGTTTCGGGAATTTTCAATAATGTCTTATTTACCTAATAATGAATTTGTCCGGGAAAATTATTTTTACGACAAAGTAGAAAATTTGCTGTCGGGTACGTAATTGTTACTTTTTGAAGTTTCCAGAGTCAGTTAGTTACCATTAACTAGTAAAACTATTTATTTCTTTTCTTAAATATTTTTAAGCACGTCAAAATTTTAATAATAAACTTACAAGGGGCAAGTAA
Source organism: Monochamus alternatus (assembly GCA_037114965.1). Lineage (NCBI taxonomy): Eukaryota > Metazoa > Arthropoda > Insecta > Coleoptera > Cerambycidae > Monochamus > Monochamus alternatus. The sequence goes on along the minus strand of CM073426.1, from coordinate 978,842 downwards.
GTATGATTCCAGCACCAACTTTTAGAGGACAGTAAGTTCTTAGGGAAGACTAAAGATTTTTTTTATAAAACACTTCTTCTAAAATTTATTGAATTTACTACGGTTTCATTTGCTTGAACTATATATTTTATAATAAAACAAGATACAATGTAGAACAGTCACTATGTACATCATATGTTACTATTTCTAATAGTTATTAAATTGTTGGCTGATTTTTGTTTGTTTTAGCGAAAACTTTTTTGGAACCCTCTAAAAATACCATCAAATCTCTGGTCATAGCGTATGGTTTGTTATTCCCATTGTTGATCAAAAAGTCCTGACAGGTGCACAAGAACAAAGTGCTGAAGGATGTCTGAAAGATAGAAATAAATATGAATTAAAAAATTGTTAATACACGGTGCCTAATATGTATAAAATAATGTTAATGCCTTTATAAATACTCTTTATAAAAAATTGTTCAATATTTATTAAAAATATTCCTCAGCAAGGAAAATATTAGTTGATTGATTTAAGCTCGTGGGATATTCGGTAAGAAAATTTCGTACCAAACTAATTTGATACAAATGGAGCATCGCGACTTTAGACTTTGTACCTACTTGAAAATAACTAAATGTAAAACATAATAAAAACACCGTTTTTGTTTGTTTAAATTTATACGGGCGTTTTACAAGTCGTTACAATGATTTTAGGAGGCTATGGAATACGTGATTTTGAGTCGATTGAAACAAACATACCTATATACCAAGTGTTACAATATTTGTGATAATTAATTTATCAATATTTTTTAATTTAACCGTGCTTTTCTACAATTGAGTTTTTTAACAGGAAAAATTGTTGGTACGTTTTGGGAAAAATAATACTTTCGATTGAAAACGGTGTTTGCCTCATCCCGTTTAACACCTCGCGTTCCATTTTTTTTTAATTTTTTGTATCCTCACATTAGGCCCATACTACCGAGTTAAAGTCAATACAGTACAAAACATCTGAAGTTGTTTGTAAGTTTTGAAATTTGCAGGTTACTTACCTCAAATATCCACAAGACTGGGCAACAGCACAATAATGAAATTCCAGCGACTACCGCTAAATCGAACAAACAATTCTCAAGCTAAAAAATAATTTAAAATGGATGAAGAAATACGAAAATAAAAACACAGAATCGCATTCTACAGTTAATACTTTTAGTTCATATTTTAGTACTGTATACGTGGTGATTCAGAACTTATCTAAAAGAATTTGGGAATAGAACCGTCATGAAAAATCGTAAAAAAAATTATAAAACCCTTCTAGTTTCCGAGTAAAACATTATTGAAGTTGTAGCATTTTCAACCTTTACATAGCTGGACCACAGAATAGGTAGACCAGCAGTTTCACTCCATTATCGGCACTTTGAACTGCTTTCAGTTTCTGTGGTGACCTCGAAATGTGAGTGCGATAGCACATCCGATAGAATTGACAGAATCGGTGATCAGGACCGGAATAAGAAATTTTTATTTACGCGTGAAAGCGTAGTTATTCCACATGAAAGTTTACGTTATATCTATCCACATTATGTAATAATTCATTATACAGTTATAAATGGGTAATTCAACATGTACTATACATCATTTACTGCTACTAACACACAGTGTGAAAATTTGATTTACTTCTTTGGACTCTTTAAAATAAAGAATTTAAAATATATATTATTGCAGTACAAAACATTTTTATATATTTACTTACTTTTTTTGTTATTAGTGATAATTACATTTTTTTGGGATTTGTTTAAATTTAAAATTTGACGTTTGAAGTTTAGTGGACAAATAATTTATTTTGATTTTTTTTCATCTTAAATAATCTACGTAAACCAGAAGACACGTATTTTTCAGAACAGAGAAATTATGTTGACTTAACTTTAAAAATTGTTAAATTGGAGATAAAAGTGCAGTAAAATGTAAATTTGGAAAAAAATTATTTTTTATTATTTTGTTTTGAGACTTACTCTCATTATAGTGACTACAAGAAATATGATCATCTACATAATTTGAAGATGAGCCGTCTTGTGCAGGAAACGTTGGAACGGCCTCTTTGCGTAATCTATTGCGCGAATCGTTAGAAAACATATTATTTTAAAAATGTATTTGACATAGTTTGTATGAACTATTACTAATCCTGAGCAGCTTTTCTAATAAATATTCTCTATTAGAAGCCTCTGCACAGAACTTTGCTCTAAAATAAAAATTTTTATTTGTGAATAATATAAATATGTATATTTTAAATTCATTTTCATGAGAAGTATTTATATTCCAATATTATACTTAAGAAATAAGTTAATAGGTAAGGAAATAGCAGTAAAATATCATTTATGGTTTGTACAGTATATTATAGATTACTTATTACTTATTTATGTCTTTAGCAAATTTGCTGCGCAGAGACTCGTTCCTCGATCAGACTCAAAATATTGCTTTAATACGGCTCTGTATAACCGATGTTCGCACTCCCAGAGTTGAATGTAAACTGAGGTCTCTGCAGCTTGAAATGGATGCGCGAGCTGCTATGCGCGACTTATTATTTCGGCCCGAGTGTTTTTACTGGTCTCCCTATACTGTGGCTGGGCCACTGTAGTCTCTAGACAGGCGATTCCGAATATTGAAATCCGATTATTTTCTGTAGGCACTAAAGTTTTTTTTATATATTTTTAGGTATTAACAATGTTGTGTGAAACTAACTACTCTGTGGACTAAAGCCCCAGCCAGCGTTGAATTACACCTACAATATCTACCCATATATTCTTTATTATTAGCTTTTGTAACATTTATTTACTGTATTAGAAAGCTATTTTAAGCTAATATATCAAATCTCCTACAATTCCTATCAATGAAGTCATATGTATGTGACAATTTGTATGACATTTGTCGCGCTCGACAATTGTCAGTGGAGATTCGAGAATCGAGGTGTCTCAGGTTAATTGGCAGGATTTACTTTAAATGCATCCTGTTTACTTTTCTAAATATTTTAGTTCAAGTTTTACTGTTTGAAGCCGTAGTTCAGTTCATTTTTGAGCAGTGAAATCCACTCCGTGAAGCCAGTGATCATTGCGCCCGTAAATCGTGTGTTCTGAGTAGACGTAGCAAGCCAAGGACGATTGCCGTCTACATTCTACTGACTAAGATCTCTGCCAAATTTCGGCAAGCCAGTATGTGCAGCATGTGTTTCATTTCATCCAGGACCCTTATAATTAGCATCACAATTTTCACAGAGTGGTCTGGATAGAGCCTACGGAACTGAGAGAGAAGATCTCGATACTTCCTCCGTTTCTTCTCCTCTTTGTCCTAAGACAGTGGTCGAGATGGAGTACATCAAGCTTATTAGCTTGAATTTTCCTGAAGGTGGGAAACGAGTAGTTCCAATACATTCGGCACATCTCATTCTTTACAACGAATTCTGAAGCCCCCAGAGCTCTCGTCTATCTCATACGAGTATCGCAGATGGTAGTACAATACCCGCAAGGCTCGTGCCTTTGGATATACCTCATGGCCGCATATATTAGACAAGCACACAGGAGATGCATTATGAATCCCTTGGTGCCAGAGTTCAGCCCCACTGACCTCAAAACGGCCGAGGTCAGCCACATAAGCCAAGCTCCTATAGATGACGATAGAAAATACCATGAACTGACTTCTTCGAATGTAGCTGCAGAACCTTTATATGGAGCAAGATTTAACCTATTTGATCTTTTTTTATTATATTTTCCACACACCGATTGCCAAATGCAGAGACATGCCGACGATGTAATTAAAACGCTCCATACCATGAAACCTGTTGCGTAACGGTACAGGGTTGCCACAATTAAAGTGAGACCTAAATAATAATTATATTTTAACGGCTTGATGGATCCAGAGAAAAAAGATGGAGGGAACAACGAAGCAACTGCGGACAACGTTGTTTCTGGGTTTTTGCCCTTCATCAGCGCAGTGCAGCTTAAAAACAGGATGGAATAAGAAGGAAGGGCAAAGGACACGAACACAAGAGAATGACAAGTAGCCTGCCTATCTTTATTTGTGGCTTCGTGTCACACAGCCTCGATATTGAGACCAAGAGCAACAGCCGCCGCGGAAGAGAGTCCTGCAACCACTGTCAGGGTCTCAGCCAGGAAATATGCAAGAAGGAAAGGAGCTTAATGGATCATAATCTTATAAGAGACAAGTGGATTTTAACGGCTTGATGGATCCAGCGAACTGTTGCTCTTGTTTTTTACTGTATTAGAAAGTTTTTGTGATACTATTGTTTACTTTTTTAAGTGTCAAAAGTGGCTTACGTGTTAGTAGTAAATCGGAGTTGATGGATATCGTTTTAATTTATTACGCTGTGAAAATGCTTTAGCAGAATGATTTCCCAGTAAATATGTGCCAAAGACAACCACTTTTATCGCGTATGAAATCGACGTTATAAAATGTTATTTAATTTTTTCCTTGAGTATTTCTTTCCATATTTTGTCCAGTCGCGGATTGCCGCCTTATCAGGTTTTACAGTGGATCAGTACAATGTATTTTTAAATCATATTCGAACTGCCATTTTTGATTTGTTCTCTACAAAATTGTATTTGTAGAAGTCTCCTGTACAGGGTGACCCAGAACTGATGGTTAGCCGCTATTACGTAAAAAGAGAAAGAGCAATCGAAAAACCGTAAACGTGAATGTTTATGGTATGATGTAGTGAGTGTTTACAATAAAATACCATCTTGGTAAATTTAACACCCAATGGAGAGTGACGTCATCGAAATCATTTTTCCCAATGTCATACCTATTTTTTACATAATATAAAAGTCCTCATTTTTATCAATAACTTTTATTAGAACCTTTTTTCGATAACACCTTTTGTGTAAATATAGAAATTATGTATAGAAAAATTAAACAGTCTCGATTTCCAATTTTCCAACAAAATTATTTATTATTATGTGTACCTATACCCAAAAAGAGGATAGGAAATAAACAAATTTAGTTAGTATTTTTTGTTCAAATAATACACAATAAAAGCTAGAACGATTATTTAATAACAAAATTATATAAAATTTAAAATATGAACAAAACAAGGACAATATTAAAAGTACGTATCATCGTGGAAAATAATTCTATGTAAAGTTTTCTACATGTCCACCAAATTGTTATAAGCACATTTCTAGTCTATGTCGGATTTTCAGATGGGTAACTTTTAGAAGTGTATCTCTACTTATGCCACAGCGTGCGTTCCTACTGTTTTCTTTTAATTCTTCTGAATTGTGACATTCTTTCTTATAAACCTCATTTTTCAGGATACTGAATAAATAAAAATCCATTGGGGATAGATCCGGGGATTTCGGAGGCTAATGAATAGAACTTTCTGTACCAATCCATCGGCCATTGTAATTTTCATTAAGGTATCTTTTTACTTTGGTCGGTCAGTGGTCGCGCGGTTTAAGGCGTCAGTACTTGAATCGAGGTGACTAGATCGGTGTTGGTTCGCGTCCAGCTGCCGGTAGACCGTATATAAGCTATATTCGTGGAGAAGATTGGTACCCTCTCTACGGGTATGGTAGGGTGGAAAAATATTGGCTTGGGTCAATGTGAGAGATTGATACTGGTTGATATTTGACTACCCCCCTAATTAATGAGGTTTTCCAGGTTTCCCTCATTCCTGCACTGAATAGTGGTTAGGGCCTACCAACGTAAGTCGTTCCTGGGCGCAAATGCGGCCTGCTTAATAATAATATGCCGCCCCCTCTCCCGCACAAGTCTCCGACTTCTGGGCTAATCCCTGTGATTAGAATGAGGGGTAGAGATATTATTATTATTACTTCTCTCGCATTGTGTGCTGGTGCGCCATCCTGTTAAATCCACATATTTCTTCTGTTGTAATGGCACTCCTTCCAATAAAGTTAGTAACTGGTTCCTTAAAAATGTTAACTAACGCTCTCCGTTTAGTGCACTATTGTAAAAGTATGGACCAATTAGGTGTCTGCCTATAATGCCACAACATACATTGATACCAAAATGTCCTTGATTTTCAACCTGATTAATTTCGTGAGGGTTTTCAGTTGCCCAATAGTGCGTATTTTTTTATTACGGCTTGTACGTTTAAAATTTTATAATCGTGATACTTGTTTTTCTTTAAAATTCTTTGAATTGAACTATAAAGGTGCGTATAGATATGCGAGCCGAGCGGTTCGCGAACCGCTTGTGAACAGCTTATGAGCAGTTTGTTGAAATTAATCATTACAACGAACGTCCAGCGATCCATGGGAAAACAACGAACCTCAAATTATTTTGCAATTCATTGATCATTCGTCGAGTGCCGGAGCCGGTACAATTTCACGTAAGAAGCTAGCAAACAGATCACCTTTTTCTTACATTGGTCTGCATTTTTGTTTATTTCAAGACCTATTTCTCTCCAAGCATCTTCTTTTAACGGCTTTTTAAAATGGTCCTTATGTTTGGAATCCCAGAGTAACGTTTTGCTTATATACATATACATATATATATATATATATATATATATATATATATATATATATATATATATATATATATATATATATAAGGTAAGTATATTTTCTTCAGACCACTGATCCATAATTATTATTATTGAATTTAAAAAAATCAAACAAAATTAATCTCAGCGATAGGTTCGCAAGCACATTAAAAACAACGAACCAGACACGTCGCCGTCAAACTGTGAACTGAAAACGCCTTTGTGTTCGTCAGAAAAACCCACAGGAATCGGATCGTCGCGAGCGGTTCACAAGCGGTTTGTTCGTCGCTCGTAGCCACGTCTAAACTATGGGAACTAGAGGTTCACAAGCGGTTCGCATATCTATACGCACCTTAAGAAATATTTAGTTCTCAGCTGGCATTTCGTATTGATTTTCATCATTTGATGCATGCATAAGCCACTATTAAAACTTAACCTTTAAAAAAATAAGCTTAATTTGACAATACACAATATTAAATAAGATGACGGCTTCTTATTATTATTGCTTTGCATGGCCTACCTAAGATATGTTTAAATAATTTAAGTAACTGTGCAAAATGCACTTGATCAAATAATTCAATTTTGTTAATTGGTTTGGAATACAAAAAAGTGTGGATAATACAGTTGCGCATATGATGATCTATTTTATTTGTAACCCCACATTTATAAAACAAAAAACCTTGATTTTTGCCCACAGTTTGTGCTCCTACATTTTTGATCCCTACTTAAAAAACATCCTGTAAACATATAAAGTTATCGGAATTTTATTCAATACAGGATTATCTAATGGCCGTTACAAAATGTTACAACCTTATCTTTGAATTGTCTTTAGTTATTAAAATATAAATTTACGATAAAGTTATTTGAATAATAATTTTATCAATACTATCAGTTTCATAATTTTTGTATTATTTATGTTGAAGGTTCTTGTGGATACTACAAGCTTGAATTACTTAATATAAGTTTATTTACAAAAATTATTGTACAAGAGGTATGTACTTCTACGTGCACTGCAAAATAATAGTTACACATTTTAACACAAAAGAACACAATACTGTCTTAATCGAGGTCCACACGGAATTCTGTATATTTTTACACATTTCTCTCTATTTAGCAGTGTGTTAAAGGCTTAACACAATCCACTGTGTTAAAATCAATATCATGTGTAACTTTTACACATTTCTGTGTGTGTGTGTATTTGTATCATTGAAGAAGGTGTAGGCTTCACACATTAACATGTTAATTTTATTGTATAATAGGTATTGATATGGAAGGCTCACCTATCTATATATATATATATATATATATATATATATATATATAGCTACCGAACGAAAACCGAAAAAATAAAATAAAAGGCTGACATGCGACAGATTTTATAAAAGACTAAGAGAAATGATTACGTCTTGTAGTTTAATAGCTTTATTATAATTACGAATTTGTTAAATCTCGAAACTAAAAATATAATGTTTTTCTAATATAGAAATATAGATTAGTGTCTGCCTACTGAATAATAGACACCAGTTAAGACATTGCTAAATAGACATATTCATTAAAATATAATTAATATTTTTAATAAATATTAAAAAAATGGGGAATGCAAAGGGGTTGTTGAGATTTATGGAATATATAAAAATGTTATTGAAATATGGTTTTGTTTATCTAATTTTATTTTTGTCGCATAGTATTTTTTTACATGGCATCGATGGTTTGCTTCTCAGCACTTCAGTAAATAATAATATACTATTTGTTGCAAATCCAAACCTAGTAGAAATACACATAGAAAGAAACAATGTGTCAAAAGCATTTTATTCTACAAATGAAATTATCTCTTTATTCCATATTTTCTGATTTAAGTTGAGCCCTATGTCACGTGAAAGTATTTATATTTTAGTATTAAAGGAACAAACAAAAAATTAAGCATCGCAATTAGTGGAACTATTTTGGATCCTACCGTTAAAAGTGATATTTTTTTGTTAGAAAGTGTCGTTCCAGATGGGGTAACGCATTCTGGTCAACTATTTTATTGTCGATTATATAATAAAAGATCATTCTTGATTTTAAAAAAATGTTTCTTGTCTTGAGATATTACAAACTGTAGTCCAACTTATGATAAAATATGGTGTTCGAAAGTAAAAAATGTTCAAATTTTTCATCTTTATTTTTTTGTGAAAAATGTCAATGAACATAGTTATCCCAAAACCGAAGAAAAATAAAAAAATCACTGTTTTCAAGCATATACAAAGCATTCTGTTCATTCTTCTATTTTATGAATTTTTATAAATAAAATTAACTATCAGGAATTATGTTTTCCAAAAAAATCAACAATAAAAATATGTGTGAAATGCCTTATGTACCAAAATATCATTACCTACTATTATTTTTCGAAAACTACAAAACAGTTTAATAAAATAAATACCACAAAAAAATATATGTTTTCAGTAAAAACATGCAATGCATTATTTTAAGATTTTATTAATTTCTATAGCATACTTGATAACATTGTAAATATAAATTAACTACTTGAGTATTTAGGGGAAAAGTAGCATAACAATTAAAAATGGATTTTGTTTGTTCCTTTGAAACTACATGTAGTAAGTACTTCGATTTTCACACAACTTTATGAAAAAAGTTTTTAACAGAAATAAAAATTAACAACCCCTTCTACATCGCCGTATTTCTTGCAGCAAAAATTGTGTTTTTAACTATTGAAATCTCAAAAAATATAACATATACAACAAAGGTAACTTATTGACGTTGTGTTTATTCACAGTTACTGTTTAAATTTTACTCAAATAAAATAATAATTTTGAATAGCGTCTGTAAGACACGCATTTGTAGCTATCCTAACCCCACATTTAACAATTATTTTCATACACTTATAAATATTGAACATTTTTTATTATCAAGTAAATTTTTATTATAAGTATATTTATATCTACAGATATATTTAAAATAAGTAAGTGTTTTGGTAGATCTATGTATCTAAAATCTTAGACAACTTTTTGCAGCTGTTTGTTTGTTTTACTTCGGTGTCTTTGAAAATACCCAGGTGTCATTCCTATTATTTGCTAACACCTACATTATCCAATTATTAAATATTTAAAATTGTATGTCTGCAGAAGACATTGCTTCAAGAATAGGTCAATTTTAAGCCAGTGTTATACCTTTATAATTAAGAACATTGTACGCCACATATGTATTTTGGAACGTACAAATGTTAACAAAACAAAGGTATATGTTTTCAATATTTAATCTAATCTAATTGGCCTGTTTACACTTTAATTTCTCATATTTCTCTTCAATAATCCATACATAGTCTTTATATTTTACATTTTGGACATAAATAAATATACATTTATGTTAATATCTCTTATGAATTTTCTATGATCTACGATAAGTTTTCTGTATTAAAAAAATACTAGTATAAAAAACTAAAATTTAATCTTATTCAACATAAAAATTATGGAAAATATAGATATTTCTGACTTTCAGAATGAATGCATTGTCCTATTCTGAAAACGTATACTGCACCGCAAGTAGTAAACTTTTTTTAAAAAACTTTTTCATACTATCGACTACATTTGTCTCGATATAACTATAGTTCTATTTTCAATAATTAATGTAGCTCTCCGCATAGTAAAGTTTTTAATGCACAAATTTACTGGTATTGACTTTGGAACAATTTTTTTCGAAAAGGCTTTAAGTTATTAAAAATTAGTATGTACCATTAGAAGCGCTGTAGTTTTTTTATATATGTTGTGAAAAAATTATGAACATAACTTGAATCGTTGATTTACAAACGCGATATATGGTTCGTAAATCATAATTATCAAATAACGTCCGAAGCACCGACAATTTGAATTTATAAAGTTAGACCCTACTGAAAAAAGTTGTAAAAGTCCATTTCAGAGGCCGAAATTGTCCCTCTACAAGACGGTAAATGTTTAATTTAGTTATATCTTTATTTTAAAAAAACGGCATAATTGAGAACCGAGAACCACTGATAGAGTTGTGATACCTTTATTTCAGTGTAGCTTTCGTTTTGTCTCCATCCCAAATGCATTAACCTCTAGGCAGCACATATTTCAGCGTTTTATCACAACACGACATCATAGTCTTACTCTGCGCAGCGATATATCTGGTTTTAACAAAACTTGATCACGTGTTTCACCGTTAGCCTTAATTTCCCGAATGTAATTCAACGTTTTATCCACGACCACGGGCAAAACCGGTCAACTAGGAGAGTGAAAGCCGTGTGAGATCAAGTGAAAAATTGTGGTTTGAAAAACGTCGTCAAACTTATTTCTATCAATAAATTGATTGTGTCAGAAAGTCTTGGAATCGTTTCTATGACATGCGTTTATTTATTTGTCAACAAGAGTGAAAAAATTTGCAAAACCGACACAAAAAAAATTTGTGACAATGCTGAGAATTTCTTAATTCCGGCTGAAATTCAGCAAGAGGCCCAAAAATCAACACTACGTCTGTTATCTGCGAAAAGCAAAAATGTGTACGAGATGGAATTGGTGGAATTCGATAACTGGCAAAAAAAGGGGCATAGGGAAAGAAAAAATTACGGAAGCGGTGATACTATCCTACTTTTTCAATGTGGATAAACGATTTGCTGCCTCTTCGACGTAGGCAAAATATTCCATGCTAAAATCAATGTGCACAAAGATAATGATATTTCGTAGTATAGTAAATTGACTTTATATTTGAAAGCAAAGTCAAGAAATTATAAACAAAAGACATCATTATCACTCAGGATACGAAAACAAATATTTGAAGAAGTTTCATGATCATAAAATACAGCAATCTGCGATCTAAAAATGCCAGTAGGAGATTTTTCTTGCGATATGTGACTGGAAAATGTACTACACAACATGTAGGCGCCAACATAATTTCGAAAACGTTTTCAAACGTGGCTACATTTCTTGAGCTCCCTGATCCAGAACAACATTACTGGTCAACGCTGGGGATGATATTACCACTTTAAAGCATCATAGTGGTTGGAAATGTACTACCGGTAGCGGAAAGTTATATTGAAGATTCAAAGTCTAGCAAAATAGCAATTGCTGAAAAATCCAGGTTCTATCTGGCGGAGTTGTGGGCTTCTCCAGTCCGTCAGAAACATCTTATTGATGGAATTTAAATAATGTCAATATGACAATACCGTTCTTGAGATAAATGATAATGTTACCAATAATAATGCTAAATAATATGTTATAAAATCGAAGCGTGGTATTATGAATTCTAATTCACTAGTGTGCTAAAAGGTCTTAAATCCACGGAAAACAGACGTAGGTACTAAACCTTCTTAATATGGTGGTTGTGGATAAATATTATTATGCAGAGGTAATAGAGGCACATTTTAAAAATAATCGATTTCATAAAAACAGCGTAGGACAAGTATGTGGTACGAGTGAAAGAAAAGTAATGAATATTATAAAATTTGTATATTAGATAAAAATTTATTTTTATAAATCTTATGGCTAAATAGTAAATTTCACTAGTAAAACGCATTCACACTGGTAAAGCTTACACCAAAAATGGAATTTTACAAAGTTTACGTCTTCTTCTTCGCAAAAACTGTTTTGGAATTATCCATGAACTCCATCAAGGCTGCAGACATAGCAAACGGTCTGGCCATGCCGTCGTTGAGTATGCAATCTTCACAAAAGCATAAGAAGATGGTGTCGATGGCGGTCTAAAAACAAACATAAGATGATTATGTATATTAAAAATATCTTAATTATCGAACATCGTATCCCTAAAACCGCCTATAAAATGACAATAGTTTACGAACTTGAAGAGAGAAGTTTTAACTACATTCTAGAGCTGTCTTTTATTAGAAGTGTTGCTTATATGCATTTATTACTAAGTGAAGGTACACTACAGCGCTTACAATAGCTGAGTAGTAGATTTTAAGCCTAGTCGAAAAAGATTGCAGATATAGTATCTAGTCGACAAATTGCGCTACAAGTCGGCGCTTCCAACCTTGCAAATGAAGCGAGTACAGACTGCAACCAGATTATTCTCAAAGGTACTTTTGTGAGTGGTTATTAAACCAATACCAGTGGCAATCTTTGTTTACAAATGAAATACTTGTGAAAGACGAGGTTTGTTCAACTCATATTTTCTTTGGAGTCTATTCTTTACCAACTAAAGTAAATTTTGTTGAAAATTGCAGATGTCATGCTAAACTTTGAAAAAGAAAAAGAGTCATATACTTATTGACAAAGGTAAATTATGTACATATTAAGTATTGTAAAATCTGTTACTTTATAGAAATACGTTATTATTGGATTTTCTAGTGCCTGCAGACGTGACCAATTAATAAAAACGAATGTTAAAAATGTTAAGGACAAGGAATCGATTTTGATAATTACTATTCCTGATCCAAAGACAATTTTACTGTCACAAATAACATTCAAGGTGATTCCCTCAACTTATTGTCATTCGAAGGATGTAGCCTTGAAACCTAGAAACGAAAAGATACCATCACGATTATTCCTGAAATTTAATAAACGCAAGTGTTTTAATCAAGTGGGAGGAATGAATTTTATTGCTAAATTACCAAACGATATTGATAGTTATCTTAACCTACCAGTCATTTATAGACAGAGCATTGCTTTCGCCGAACATCGGCTACTTTATTAGTCCATGGTGGAGATGATATCATACAATTGAAGCAACACGGCAGATGGAAGAGTTCTACAGTTGTAGAATGATACATAGATAATAACATCAATGAAAAAATTGAAAAAGTAAGAAAATTTTAAGTAGGCCATCATATAATGTACAAGTAATTAAATGTAGCAATCACAGTGATGAACATTTTACCGTATCAGAATATAGCCCTAATAAGCCTTCTGGAGCAGGAATTATTATTAAAGATTGTAAAAACTGTTCTTTCAGCATCCAATGCTATCAAATGAATTTCTTACCCTTTTCTATTTGTTATAATTAATGTTTTCGCTGTAATAAAGTTAATAATTGAAAATTTTTATTTTGTTGAGTGATTGTAGATAAAACTTTGTATGCATTACGATCAAAAAGTGGAGTTATAGTTACCGCGCGATAATTACTCGAGAGCAATAATGCTTTGCTTAATACATAAGTAACTATTTTACTATTATCATTGTTATTGCTGTATTATATTAAATGAGGATCTAATAATTAATTTATCGACTTACTGTTAACAATTTGTACTTTATCTTATCATGGTTTTATTTTTTTATCGATTGCTAATAATATTCGTATCTTACAGATCTAGTAAATTGTTAGTATAATGATAACATAACGTTTGTAAACACGACCTTAACAGAACGAAAGTATTGTTTGCACTTTCATTGAGTAATAAATGTATTTAATAAAACTTTAATATCAGTGAAGATTAGTACTCACCTCAAATATTGAGAAGCAAATTGCTGCCACAACTATCGACACAATGACTACAATGAGATAAACGTACCCAACGTAAGAGTCATCTGCACCCTAAAAAATAAAAGTAGGTTTAATAAATATTAATATAACACCAATAATAAATGGGAAAATAGTGAAAGATGTGATACAGGGTGATTCTACAGTGAGAATAAATGAGATTTATCGTTTCCAAGATGCAGGGTGTTAAAGATTTTGGAATTTACATTACATTTTTTGTTGTTGTAATGGGATATCTTAGGTTTAATTAATCAGTATGTTTTTTACATTCCCATTAACCGCAGTGGCGTAGAAACCCTGTGCCACTCTTCTTTTATTTACATTAAAAATAATACACCACTGTCTTAATTATAAAAAATATAAGATATTTTAAGTTTTGACTATTTCGAACAAATAATTATTGTTTGTAATTTTCTTTAAAATGCATTGTATCCAAGTAATTGTGCATATCTGTATCAAAAGGAAACTTGAAAATCCAGTGTTAAAATTTGGAACATCGCCATAATTTATCATTTTGTCTTCAGACATCTACTCTTGCCCTATGGTGTATTAATTTCTGGACACCCTATGTTACTATAGTATATTTAATTTTTAATTACCAGCATCACTAAGTATGCGACCAACAAAGACAGTAGCACCACAAGTAAATGAGCCATGAAAAGAATGAAATTTCCAATAAAGTTGACTGCGGCTATATTTACTACATTCTGAATGATGATTTGTACGGCCCTTTTGCCAGACTTGAAGAACGGCTGGCCGTGCATAGCTGGAAAAATCAAACACGTTCAAAACTTTCCATAAAGTGAGTTATTTTTAAAAATTTTTAATTAATGATTACTTTATTAAGACTTACCGGTTACGATATACGCATTCTTCGACAAAAACCTTATGAACCTCTCGATGGTTGGAAAACATCGTATAGTCCTGTTCCTGGTGAGAGAACTCAAAATTGTACGGATTATAACTACTATGGTGATAATCATAGATCCAAAAGCGACGCTACCTAAATGAAATTTAAAGGTAACGGATGTACTTGTTATAATGGGTCCATTCAAGTAGTTCTTATCTCTGGAAAAGAAGCAATAGTTAATAAGCATCCTCAGCTATCGTTTCAAATCAAACACTGCAAATAACACCACTTTCTCTGAGAAACACTGACAAACTGTCTTAACCAGTTCATGGACAGAAACTGTTATACTCACCTTGCAAAGTACCATTTTGAAACAGCACCTGCGACGACCATGTAGTGGATAGCAGTGATGAATTGGACAGCCCAAACGGTCACACAAGCATTGAATATAATAGCAAAAGTCATAGCAAAGTTTTTTCTGTAGACCAAGTAATATTCAGTTTCCTCAGACAATATTCCTGCTGAACTCATGTATATAGTCGTAGTTAAGAAAGCAGCCATTATGATCAGTTCTGCAATAAGCACCTAAAAAATTATATACATATAATAGATGAAGTGACAACTGGGAGACAAACAAAAGGTAGACTAAATACTGAAATAGTAGGGAAGTATGTAGGAATAAAAGCTATATCAAGATCAAAGCAAGAAGAATAAGTGGAGTAAGAAGACATATCAGAACAATAGTAATTTATTGTATAAGTGTTTTAAGTAGCATTTTATTCACGCTAGATTGTTTAAACGCGAAAACCTAGTTCGAGTGTTTAATATTTTTAAGTGGTAACAGCCAATAAAAACACATGCAATACAACGCACACATCGCTATCATATTGGTATAGTCAGAATTATTGGAATTTAAAAAAATATATTCGCACGACATCTTTTATATTATATACATACCACTACAGGAACTACAAGAAGTCGTGGCATTGCAAAGGTTGCTTTCATGGATTCCTTCAGTAATACAATTACCAAGGCGATCTTTCTCCTAAAGAAAACCACTAGGCAGAATAGAATCACCATCAAAACTGTGAAGAATATGGCTAGGACTAGAAAACCCGGACTGTTCTCTTCATCGGCTTGGGTATAAAGATACCTAAAGAAGTGAAACAATTGTTTCGTATAATTTATTTAAATTAACGATGAATACTTACCAGAAAGCTCCCACCGCTGCTGACAAGAAGACGAGAACCCCTATCAGAATACTCCACACCATCACAGCCGTAGCCACACGGAAAAGGAATAAAACTGTAAATCCGATACCTAGAACAAGTGCCAACAAGTCAATATTAATTTTCTTCAATACTGATTTCATTAATAAGAAGCATAATAGGAAAGTAGGTCTAGAAGACAACCCTCAGAAATAAATAGGTTTATGACCACATAGAAAAGAATCTGAAACTCCAAATACGCAAAACTGAACACTGTACATATTTTTACGTACCCAGAGAGAGAAAACATGCAAGTGTTATTCTCCATGCCATAGTTTCCAAATAATCTGATAGATTCGATGCCCATAAGTTATCTTCATAATCATAGGCCTTTAAATCTCCACTTGCGTCGTAGTTCCGCTTAAGACAAAAGCCAGATACCTCATCACTAGAAGAATGTTGTTTTTGTTAGTTTTATGATAAAATTTACCACGTACTGTACTGTACTGTACTGCACTGTACTGTACTGTACTGTACTGTACTGTACTGTACTGTACTGTACTGTACTGTACTGTACTGTACTGTACTGTACTGTACTGTACTGTACTGTACTGTACTGTACTGTACTGTACTGTACTGTACTGTACTGTACTGTACTGTACTGTACTGTACTGTACTGTACTGTACTGTACTGTACTGTACTGTACTGTACTGTACTGTACTGTACTGTACTGTACTGTACTGTACTGTACTGTACTGCACTGTAAAAATTACTATGTACTGTATGAGATCATAAGTTTAAAATGAATGGAGGATTATCTAAAAGTCTATCTTTTCCAAGTGTTTAAAAATTAAGACCCTTAAAAAAATGTTGAGTCATCAAAAAATTACAGATTTAGGAATAGACGAATGATTTCTTCCAGGTGTCTTTTGGTTTATTGTTTAATTAATTTTATATTTTTAGACTGCATTAGCAGAGTAGGTCGAGTATTGTCAACATTAAAGATAAAAAACCTTATCTCTGTAAGCAAGCAGTACCAGACGAAAGATCAGTGCGAATTATACATATACTCCTTTTTGTACCATATATATATTTTGCCTGTATTCTATTTCTTTGCTGTAACATATAGTTACAATGTTAGTCATTTTATCTACTGCTTAGACTTGCATTTATTTCCATATATATAGAGTTCCAGATTCAGCTTAGCTTTAGTGTGAACTATACCTCTGTACCGCTTACTTGAATAAACGTCGTTCGATTCTATAAATGTATTAAGTTATTTACAACGTTCTCGTTCGGTACATACTTAATTGGCGCAGTCGGTAGGATCTACAAACAAGTCTCTGAATTCTCGTGAGTGAGTAAGTGAGATCCTTGGTGTACTCCTGTACTTTATTGAAGATCCAGAACCTGTCCAGCTCTCAGGTGAAATTTATTGGATACGGAACTTCAAGTGGTTGGTCAACTTGACGCCGAGATCCCTGGACCGTCAACGACGATTCAAAGTAAGTTCCTCAAGTATTTTTCCACTCCTTTCCTCGCTAAGTTGATATAAACTGATTTTTATATACTTGTGCGGCGAAAAGACATTTTGATTTACACTTGCCTGTGTAAAATCAAAATTAGTTAAGATTAAATTTTTAAGAAGTAACTAAGTGAATTTAATTGTTCTGAATTCGTGAGTCAACTCTTCCACGATTAGAGTGACTGTTTTCAGACCCTGTTTTATATTTTTTCTCTGTCAAGTGCTTCTTTTGTTGAGTGACTATTAAAACAATTTGTTTATGAGTTAACTCGACTGAAAACGAAGTGTTTGTTCAGATGCCAAAGGATAGTAATTCTCAAGCTAGATTACGAGTAGAAAATCCATACCAGGTCCCTGTCGGTGTTGGACTCTCCGTAAATCAAAACGAGATAGATAGTTTAGTAAATCAGTTATCTAGTACCTTTAATAACGAAAATATGACTACTAATTCAAATATCAACGAAGCTAAAGCCTTCCTTGATGTGATACCAGTTTTTGATGGTTCACAAACCAAACTACAAACATTTTGCAAATTATGCGATGAACTAATTAGAATATTTAATATCCCTGAAAGAACTGACCGTATGGTATATTTACTTGCGGGAATTAGATCTAAAATCACAGGCCAAGCCGAAATTATTTTAAACCAACGTTTAGAAATTCAAACTTGGACGCAAATTAAAAATTTATTACAACAAAATTTCGGAGATTGTAGAGATCTCCCATGCCTTCAGCAAGATTTAATTCATATGCGATACAACCCTAAAAATGAAACCTTGCAGGAATTCTCAAATAGAATTCAACACCTGAGGTCAATTTTATCTCAGAAACTAGTGAACTTGAATATCACAGCTGTTGAAAAACAAGCTTATCAGGATATTTACGCTAGACTCGCACTCGACACGTACGTCGCGAACTTACCAGATAACTTACAGTCAATGATACGGACAGCTGACAAGACTACATTAGAAGACGCGATATCTTTTGTAAACCGAGAACTACAGTTTAATCAGTACAAAGAACAACTTAAGAAAAATATGTCTTATTCGCAATCGCCGTCAGTCCCACCTAAAATTCCCCAAAGAAACCATAATCCTAATATGAATTTTAGAACTAACCAAAATTTTAAACCGAATTTCCAAAATCAAAATTTTGCAAGACCACCTCTTCCACCAAAAAACCCAAATTTTAATCAAAATTTCAACCAAAATTATAATCAAAACCGAAATCAACAAGCTTCGGGAACTTATCAAAATTATAGACCAAATCATCCCACTCCGATGTCAGGAGTTCAATCATTTGTGAATCAAACACATAATACCAGAAGTAATCATCAAAATTACAGGCAAAACCAACAAAATTTTAGACAAAAACCGAATAGGCAAAATTTCCCTAGAACTAATGAACATTTTAATATTGAAGAAGAAAACTTTGAACAAAATTTTGATCCAAATTTTGACCCTAGTCAAGAATATCAAACTGACAATTTACCTTTTGAACAAAATTTTGAAACAGATTATAATGACGAAGATTTTAATCAAAATCGTAACCAAGATTTTTATAACTGTGAAAATAACCAAAATTTTCCTTTAACCCCTCCTCAAGACAGCCAAACGTAGTAGAAAGTAATATTCAATTAGCTGCCCAGTTACCGTATATAAAAATTTCTCAACATCCTTATCCCCCTTTAAAACTTTTAATAGATACAGGCGCTTCATATTCTATGTTACGACCTGACATAATAGAAAAAATCTGTCCAAACCAAATTTTTAATTTTTCGACTCAAGTAAAAACTATTTTAGGAAAATGTACTATCAAACAAAAAGCTCATGTACCCGCATTTTCAGAATTTAATTCAAATCAAAATTTAGAAGTATTATCTTATGATTTTCATAACTATTTTGACGGACTTATTGGCTACCATGATATGAAAAAATTTAACATGATAATTGACTTACCTAATAACAGACTTATAGGACAAAATTTTAATATTCCCCTTTATTTACGTGATCCTTATGACATAACAAGGCGAGTAACACTTGCCCCTAATGAGTATTTAAAAACGACCATCCCTGTAGAAGCAAACTTTGGCGATATTTTAATACCTTTTCAAAATTTAAACAATTTAATAATTAGAGAAACATTAACAACTAGCGAAGACGGATATGCCCCGGTAGAACTTTTCAACCCCTCTAGTGAAACAAAAACTTTTTATTTTCAAAATCCAATTCCTTGTCAAAATATAGAAAATTTTGAATTATACAATTTCCAAATTTCTTCAAATGCAAGCAAATGTAAAAAGGAACAAATTCCAAATTTATTAAGAACGGAACATTTATCTAAAGAAGAAAAACAACATTTAATACCCCTTTGCAAAAATTATCACGATGTTTTTTATTTTCCTGGCGATCCTTTGACTTTTACTAATCAAGTTAAACATCAAATAAAAACTGAAGACGAAATTCCTGTTCACACAAAAACATATAGATATCCAGAAATACATAAACAAGAAGTGAAATCACAAATTAAATCATTATTACAAAATAATATTATCAGACCTTCAGATTCACCATGGTCCAGTCCCATATGGATTGTACCCAAAAAATTAGACGCTTCCGGAAATAAAAAATGGCGACTCGTAGTAGACTATCGAAAAGTTAACGAAAAGACAGTTACTGACAGATATCCTATTCCGAACATTACAGACATATTAGACAAACTAGGACGATCCCAATATTTCACTACCCTTGACCTAGCATCCGGTTTCCATCAAATAGAAATGTCCCCAGAATCAATCCAAAAAACCGCTTTTAACACTAACAATGGACATTACGAATTTTTAAGGGTTCCTTTTGGCCTAAAAAATGCCCCCGCCACTTTTCAGAGAGTCATGGACAATGTTCTTAGAGATTTACAAAATAAAATTTGCCTCGTATATATGGACGACATTGTAATTTTTAGCACTTCCCTTCAGGAGCACATTCAAAATTTAAAGCTAGTATTTGAAGCTTTAAGAAAAGCAAATCTGAAAATTCAATTAGACAAATCCGAATTTTTAAAAAGGGAAACCACATTTTTAGGACATATTATTACCCCTTCAGGAATTAAACCAAATCCAGACAAGGTAAAAGCCATTCAAAAATTTCCTATTCCTAAAACACCTAAAGATATAAAATCATTTCTTGGACTTGTAGGATTTTATCGAAAATTTATAAATAATTTTGCAAAAATAACAAAACCGTTAACTCGATGTTTAAAAAAGGGAAATAAAATTGAACACTCCCCTGAATTTCTTGAATCAATAAATTTATGTAAAAATATTTTATCTAATGAACCCCTTTTAGCTTTCCCAGATTTTTCAAAAACTTTTGTATTAACCACCGACGCATCTAACTTTGCGATTGGAGCTGTCTTATCCCAAAATGGTCACCCAATTTCATACGCAAGTAGAACCTTAAATCCGGCAGAAATAAATTATTCAACAATTGAAAAAGAATTATTAGCAATCGTTTGGGCAACTAAATATTTTAGACCATATTTATATGGAAGAAAATTTATAATAAATACAGACCATAAACCCCTTCAATGGCTTTTCTCCTTAAAAGACCCTCAGTCTAGATTAGTCCGTTGGAGACTAAAATTAGAAGAATTTGAATATGAAGTAAAATACATTAAAGGAAAAGAAAACAATGTTGCAGATGCATTATCCCGATTTCCCCCAGACATTAACATTCACCAACTTCAACCCTCTACTTCTCAAGCCTTAGACTTACCTATTCTAGATGACGATACTCTCTCTATGTTAGTAAATGTAGATAGACCTAACACACCTATTGACGAAGAACTACTTAACGATATTTTGCGAGAACTTCCAGAACCTTCTCCACCAGTATTACACATTCCAGAACCCTCTCCTCCAGTATTACATATTCCAGAACCTGACGACAATGAAACAATACATACCTCGATAGAAAATCCAGTAGCAGAATTACCTATAACCGATCAACCAATAAATCAATTTAAATATCAAATATCTATCGCTCTAAATCCAAATCTTGTTCAACCTTATTGGCACAGACTAACCAGACCTTTTGATAAAAATTCAATTTTTATAGTATTTAATCCTCAACTTTCAGACCAAAATAAAGCTAAAATATTACGAAACTTTCTGAAACCAAAAGAAATAAACTGTTTATATTTTTATGACCAAAAAGCTAGACAATGTTTTGAACGTTTGATACCAAAATTCTTTAATAATACAATTAAATTTAGAATATCCACACTAAAAACTCAAGATGTAGAAAAACTAGAATCCCAAATAAGATTAATAATGAAACAACATGAAGTAAATACAGTACACAGAGGCATTGACACTGTTTATAATTCTTTAGCAAAAACTCACTATTGGCCTAATATGAAAGAAACTATAACAACCTATATAAATAATTGTGAAATATGTAATCGAGCGAAATACGATAGACACCCACAAAACCCACCAATCCAAAAAACGGAAACGCCCACTAAACCTTTCGACATTATACACATAGACATACTATTCTTTGATAAAAATCAATTCCTAACTGTTTTTGACACATTTTCAAAATTAGGACAAGCCTATCCTATACCTAGCAGAAATGCTATAACGACGACTAATACTATTCTAAATTACATCTCCCATTACGGAAAACCAGTCAAAATAATCTGTGATCAAGGCAGTGAATTTAATAATAAAATATTTTCAGAATTTTGTCAACTACATAAAATAATTTTACATTTCACTAGCGTCAGTAATTCAAATTCTAATAGTCCAGTCGAACGTTTCCACTCAACAATTTTAGACTCCATCAGAGCTTTGAAATTAGATAACCCTACTTTAAATCAAGAAACTCTAATTAAATTAGCAACCATTGGATATAATAATTCCGTTCATTCTGTAACTCAAAAAACACCCTTAGAAATAATATTAGGTTCACCCCAGAACATAGAAATAGATGAAAGAATAATTACCACCAATTTTATAGAAAAACAAAAACAAATTTACTCAAAATTATACGAAGACGTACAAAATAAAATTGAAGTGACAAAACAAAAAACTTTAGACCGAGTGAATAAAAATAAAACTGAACCACAAAAAGTCAAAATCCTACAAGACATACTAATAAAAGACAATTTAGCAAACAGGCATAAAACAAGACCAAAATTTAAGAAAGCCATAGTTATAGGAGACAACGGCCCTACTATTCAAACAAAACAAGGAAAGATTCATAAAAAACATGTCAAGAAATCAAAATCCCCTGATACTTCTCCTCTGTTGCAGGATGAAGATTTTACTGACAGTGACGACAATATTCCTTTGGCACGGCTTTTCCGAAATAATTGAATTACAGAATCCCATACTCCCCATTTACCTAGGTAAAGCAAAAATAGCTACACATTCACATAATTTCCTGCAAATAATAAATTTACAAAACTTATCAAATACTATTCAAAATTTGACTAATGGAAATCACTCAATTATGCAACTTACTCCATTAATGAATAATATCAATAATAGATTATCAACCATATTTTTCCTGACTCGTAAAAAACGTGGATTACTAAATTTTATTGGTACGGGATACAACGAACTCTTTGGCCTCATGGACAATCAAGACAGAGAACAAATAGAAAAGAAATTAGAAATTCTAGAAAGAAATCAATTTAATTTACGATCTCAACAAGAGGAACAATTAAGTTATTTAACCACCCTTTCATCAAAATTAAATAATACTTTACAGTCGTTAGATCAAAATGTTAGACAAGTAGCCAAAAGAACGTACAGCGCCCTATATGCTATTCAGGTCACAAGTATCGAAATTGAACTATTAGACATTATAAACCAATTAGAAGATATACAAGAAATTATCTTATTTTCACATCTAAATATTATCTCTCATAATATTTTAAATTTCGAACACTTACAAACGGTCTTTAAAAATCTAAAACAAATATACCCAAGAGAATCCATAATCAAGGCCCCATTAAGCGACTATTACAAATTAGCCTCAATCAAAATACATATACATGATTATAAAGTTTATATCAACTTTCAAATTCCCATATTCCAAATACAAACCTATGAATATTTCCAAGTCTTACCTGTACCCTTGAATCAAAGCCTACTTATTCCTACCTCAACCTACTTACTTAAGAATCAACAAGAAATCTTCAACCAAAAGGAAGAATGTACTCAAATCCCAGGCCTGTATTTATGCAACAACATCAACCTCAGAGACAACTGCATAAATTCGTTAATTCAGCGACAGAATCCTATCGACTGTAGCACATCCCAAATTCAAGGAAATTCCATTCACCAAATTCAAAATCGTTATATAGTTTACAACTCACAAGAAACTTTAGGAAACATAAAATGCCACGACGAACAAATCATCCAATTCAACCAATATAAGTCATATCTCGTGTCCATTGAAGACACATGTACCCTGCAAATTAGAGATGAAAAATTTTACGGAGCGATGACCCAGTTAAGCCAAGTTACATTACTACCACAAATTAGTCTGCCTTTTAATAACAGCAAAATTAAAATAAACTTGGAAAATATACAGCTAGATGAATTGAGTAGTTTAGCGGAGAGTATATCCAAGTATAAGATCCAACCCCTGGAACTGTTTGACCAAGATCCATATCAACAACCACACTATTTCATCTATATTATCATACTCATAATTTTAATATTAATAATATATATAATTTTCAAGAAAAGAAATTCAATTACAAAAATAGCAATACCTAGAATTTTCCTACGAAGGTCGAACCCAAATGAGAGGACGACGTCCCAGGAAAACCCTGAAATACCAGGAACATTATAAATTCAACGACTGGAATCACGATTACTCCGATGATCTCCAGTCACCACACCAGGAACAGCGACTCCCTGCTGTCTCCTTATTACCCTCCGTGAAGATGAGCATCATAATAGAGAAGCACCCCTGAGCCGTTCAGATGAGGACTTCGCCGCCCTAGATGTCTCAGCCCCAGAAGAAGTGACTACCGCCCACTAGGACCCTGGTCGCTTCACCCCGTGAGCTCCCTCTACGACGGGAGGAATTATACATATACTCCTTTTTGTACCATATATATATTTTGCCTGTATTCTATTTCTTTGCTGTAACATATAGTTACAATGTTAGTCATTTTATCTACTGCTTAGACTTGCATTTATTTCCATATATATAGAGTTCCAGATTCAGCTTAGCTTTAGTGTGAACTATACCTCTGTACCGCTTACTTGAATAAACGTCGTTCGATTCTATAAATGTATTAAGTTATTTACAACGTTCTCGTTCGGTACATACTTAATTTGCGTCATGATAACAGGCACTAGATTTGCTGAAAATAATTTGATTTGATTTTTACGTAAGTGTCTGTGCTTATAGTTCTATGCAACTAATTCCATATAGGTAAACAGCTCAATAACAATACGTATTAGTTTTACGTCATTATAAGTGAAGATTACGTCATTATTTTACTAGCTTTACAATTTTAGTTCATTACTGATAGTTGACTACAACGGTTTATGAACTAAAAGCCACTAAATAATTCAGTTTGCATGTTGCATTTTTAAGCTATCAAACTAAGTCTCCATTTAGAGCTGCTTCAAGGTTTACTGAAGCAGAGGATATATTAAGGTTGAAAAGGAAGTACAGTACCACCTTCCCCTTGAAAGGAAGGTGGAAGCAGACATGGATGGATCCCGGGAAGAAGATGAGTATTCGAGTACTAGAACATATCTGAAAAACTTTTTTTCGCTGGGTATATACGCTACGATCTTCCAGACAGAGGTCTTTACTATTTTGATAGTAGCAACAAGCAAGGAAGAAGTAAGGAATTGTGTGGCTGTACTCAGGACCCTTAGCTCTCCAAGGACGAGATCTACCCTTGTTTAAGAGTATAGAGATTGCCTGCAGCCTCTGGTTCAACAGAGGAATTCACGAAGACTGACCAGCTAGCTCGTTTTGGATCTGAAGCGCCAGGCCAGTATTAATAGCCCCCTTAATAAATAGGCCTATCAAATATTAGGAAGTAACCGAAAAAGGGAGAGAGGATATGGGCAGAGCCATAACTTTTTCCATGGATCTTATAAATCTAGAACAGTGAGGCTGCTGATTCTCAGTCGAAGGTCTTTAAACCAAATGGTGAGGGTTCTAACAGGTCACTGCAGACTCAGAAGGCATCTAAGTTTAATAAGGATAGAGGATGATCTTTATGTCTGGAATGCAGAGAAGAGGAAGACATTCCCATCAACTTTTTAAGGCACGGCGCGGTTTTTGGAAGATATGGGATCTCTGTCACTGAGAAGCTGCAAAGGGAAGAGATGAGGGTATATAATGGACTAAGATCCTGGCGTTCATTAGGGCATCGGATAGGTTCGAGGAGGGCCGAAGGTAGACACTGAAGAGGTGATAGGATGGTGACATAGACAAAATAGCCCACCTGTGGTTTAATTGCCAGATTGTTGCCACCCTATTATTTACTAACACTATAAGTCACCATCCATAAGCTCAGTTAAAATTTCTTAATATTCGTTGAGCTACAGGTACAAACCATTAGCGGTTTACGAATTACAAAAGACTAGTAATTTAAGTAAGTAGTTTACATTTGAGCAGCAAATGATTACTGAGTTACAACTAGCTATTGATCTGCAGTTTATAAACTGACTAGTAACTTCTACGAGATACAAAATCTGAAGATAAGTAGACATTTTACATACAAAATGATAAGCTGTGTATTGATGTCGCAATATATTTTTTATCGAAAATTTGATCTAATCTACTATTTCTGGAAATGATCTCACGCATTATATTTTTCAGAATGAATGGATTAATGGCTAGATTAATGGCTAGATTAATGGTTCTTCCCCGCTACTACTATAACCACGCCTACATTGATGATACATTTTCAATGAAGAATTAATAAGGATTAAATGTTATTGGTAACAATCCAATCCCGTACTTGACAAAAGATAATAAATAAATATAGATGTATTTATAGAAATGTTTCAATTAGCTTTATCTGAGATGCAGCCTCAAAGTGAAAAAAAAAATTAAAAATAGAATTATAACACTTAAAAGATTTTTATTAAAAATAGTCTACGTGCAGAAAACCATTATAGAGAAGTAATGATTTTATGTAGTTATGACATAAATAAATATTTACTAATCTTGTCAAAAATAATGTTTGATTTGAAACCTTAAAGATCTTCGAAAAGATGCAGGTACCGGGAAAAGAAGATTTCAAAGTAAGACAGGAGTTTTCAGAAATTTTGGAGTACAACGAAATCTTATGTAAATCTCATGTACTACTTTTTACTAGAAAATATGTATATAAACAAAATACTTACTAGCCAGAAGAGCACTCAGAAACACACAATCGCGGAGCTAGATAGAAGTTCACTTTGGTTCCATTTACATCATCCACTTGTAATAGCCTACAAATCACAAAATTGTTATAATACAGGGTGTTTATTAATTGAATGCCGATACTTAAGAGTTTGAATCCTTCGGTTATTTTAAGAAGAAAACTTAATATCAACATATGTACTAAACCTCTTAATTTTTGAGCTACAGTTTTAAGAAAAAATTTACTTTTTTATTATAATTTTCTTATCACTCCAGATGTTTTTATGAAATTTTGTACACACCTATTAATCATTAAGGAGCATTGTTTGATGTAAAAAATGTTTTAAAATCTTTGCCAATGACGTCCGTACGAGGCTTGAAATAAACATTTTTGAGCAAAAAAATAGTACGCCACTGCCTTTTCTAAAAACTAAAATTATTTTTAAAATTTCCATTTATTTGACAGCAAAATCGGTTCTTAGACTTACTCTCGTACGATGCACCATTTTCACGTAAAATAATTAAAACCAAAAAAGTTTTTTCCCCAAGTTCATTGAGACTGCTTTTGATATTTTGTTGCCATTTTGTAGACACCCACCATGCGTGGAAACACTTTTTGTGGGACAAAAATTAATTTTCTACTTTCACAAATGACGTTCACGTAGCCATGATATTGAATATTTGAATAGAAAAAGCGGTAAGCTCATTAAATGCCCCCTTAAAGCAAATGAAATAAAAATTAGTAGGCTGGGTAAAGTGTCATAATTTTTGACGTTTCTTTTCGCAATAAAGTTGACATTGATTTTTCATTATTAAAAAAATATTATTAGAGTAGGAGGTAAAATTTCATAAAAAATGGTAAATTTTACAATCGGTGAATTAGCTGACGTGCATTTTACTTATGAGGTTGCCGACGGAAATGCATACAAAGCCAGGAGGATATATCAAGAGCGGTATCCAAATCGCGTACTACCCGATCCGAGAACATTTTCTGGGATTCACAGACGTCTTCACGAAACCGGAAATTTAAAAGTAGACCTCAGTGCTAAAGGAGTTCCTGAAACAGTAAGAACACCGGAACTTGAAGAAGGAATTTTGCATGAAATTGAGAAGAACCCCGAAACTAGCACGAGGAAAATCGCGGGAACATTTAATGTTTCACACGTACTTGTTTGGAAAATTCTTATCGAAAATTTATTATATCCATATCACATTCAAAGAGTACAGGCATTACTCCCTAGAGATTTTCCGTTGCGCATTAATTTCTGTGAGTGGTTTCTTCAAAATCTGCTGGAAAATCCGTTATTTGACAAGTACATTCTTTTTGCCGATGAAGCTAGTTTCTCTCGAAACTCAATATGAAATTTCCATAATAACGATTTGTGGGCGGATGAAAACCCTCTTGCAATTGTTGAATCAAATCATCAAGAACAATTTTCATTAAATGTTTGGGTTGGTATTATTGACGATTAGTTGATAGGCCCATTTTTTCTCCCAAGAAGATTAGATGGACAATCGTATTTACACTTTCTTGAAATAGATCTGCCGCCAATGCTTGAAGACCTTCCTCTTTTATTAAGAAACCAGATGTGGCTAATGCACGATGGTGCGCCTCCACATTTTAGCTTACGGGTGCGTAAATTTTTAAATCACAACTATCGCGATCGGTGGATAGGCCGCGGAGGAAGGCAGTCATGGCCGCCCAGATCTCCCAATCTTAATAGTTTGGACTACTTTTTCTGGGGTCATCTGAAAAGCTTAGTGTACGCAGTGCCGATTCAAGCCGAAGAAGAGTTACGAAATCATACAATAGTATGCTGCCAAACCATATGAGACACCCCAGGAATTTTTGAAAATGTACGTCAGTATATGCAAAGAAGAGTAGATGCTTGCATACGTGTGGGTGGAGGACACTTTCAACACTAGGCTTAAGATTTTGAATTTATCGTTTTACTAAATAAATCGCGATTTTTAAAATAAAATTTAAAAAATCAGAGGCGTACCGTTTTTTTCTATCCAAACATTTAATATTATGCCTACGTGGAGGTCACTGGTTAAAGTAAAAAATTAATTTTTGTCCTAAAAAAAGTGTTTCCACGCATGGTGGGTGTCTACACAATGGCAACAAAATATCAAAAGCAGTCTCAATGACTTGGGGAAAAACTTTTTTGGTTTTAATTTGTTTACGTGAAAATAGTGCGTGTGCGTCGTACGAGAGTAAGTCTAGGAACCGAATTTGCTGTAAAATAAATGGAGATATTAAAAATAATTTTAGTTTTTAGAAAAAGCAGTGGCGTATCATTTTTTTCTTCAAAAATGTTTAGTTCAAACCTCGCACGAACGTAATTGGCAAAGATTTTAAAACATGTTTTACATCAAACAATGCTCCTTAGTGATTAATACGTGTGTACAAAATTTCATAAAAATATCTGGAGTGATAAGAAAATTATAATAAAATAGTAAATTTTTTCTTAAAATTGTAACACCCTGTAGCTCAAAAATTAAGAGGTTTAGGACATATGTTGATATTAAGTTTTCTTCTTAAAATGACCGAAAGATTCACACCCTTAAGTATCGGCATTCAATTAATAAACACTCTGTATAATGTTTAAAATTGCGTACGAATCTTGAATTAGTTGGTAAAAGTACCGAACTGAAATTGAAATTGAACAGAGCGGTCACTGAGTTGACCGATTTGTGTTAAGATACCTAGACCTTACCTTTTGTTTGTAAAATCTTTGCCTGAACATTGAGCCTGGGCCTGTTTGATGTTAATTTTTCCACAAATGTCGCCACATTGATCATATCCAATAATATTTCTGTGTGGATCGGAATAATATAAGGTGTATATTAAAAATGGTAGCTGGAAACAAAATGTATATGATAATAGTAAAAGTATAAAAAAATGTCGTCCGAATGTACCCAAAATGTAGAGTGATCAGATGCTATCGTACAGGGTGTCTCAAACTCGATAGTAAGGGCTTACTGTGAGGATACAAACAATTTAAATAAAATTTGGGACACATAGTATAAAATGGGATGAGGTAAGCTCCATTTTCAATCGTATTATCTTTGGAATTTGACAGAAGCGACTAAAGACGCCATCAATTACATGTTTTCCAGTAACATACCCAATTTTTTCCTGTTAGACATTCATTTTTTGTACGGATACTGTAATGGAAGTGCGTTCGCCACCGCAAGGAAATATCGAAGAAGATTTCCAGAACGAAGACCGCCTGAGCGCGGAATATTCATAACCATAACAGTGCACAGGAACTTGGTTGAAAATGGATCCTTACGACGTCTTCGCGGACAAGGGTGAAACCATGACTTGGAAATTCCTTCGATCGGATAGATGAAAATCCACAAATTTCAATTCTGACTGCTGTCCAGAGACACACGTATACCAAAGTCAATTGTAATAAATACGTTAAGTACCAACCTCATATCGAAAATTATCTTCTTATTTATTTATTTGCAAAGGGTGCAAGATTTTCCAGGTCGGGTGCAGTTCTGCCGATGGATTTTGGGACATAGAAATAAATTGATCTGATGAAGGAAATTTCAGCAGATGTACAGTTTTTAACAGCCACAATACCCATTTGT
The DNA here is from genome assembly GCA_037114965.1 of Monochamus alternatus. Taxonomy (NCBI): domain Eukaryota; kingdom Metazoa; phylum Arthropoda; class Insecta; order Coleoptera; family Cerambycidae; genus Monochamus; species Monochamus alternatus. The sequence goes on along the minus strand of CM073426.1, from coordinate 948,325 downwards.
GTGCCGACGAAAACCCAAGAGGAGTATGGCGAACTAATTTTCAAAATAGATTTTCCATTAATCTATGGGCGGGAATCATTCGAAATCAGTAGATCGGCTCAATTGAACTACCAAATAATTTGAATTCCCAACGGTACTTGGACTGTCTACAAAATCGCCTACCTGAATTATTAGAGGATATTCCTTTAGACACAAGAGTAGGGATGTATTTTCAACATGATGGAGCTCATTTTGGGCAGGCGGTTCGTATTTGGCTGAATGAAAAGTATCCTGAGAAGTGGATAGGGAGAGTTGGTCCGATAGCCTGGCCAGCGCGATCACCTGATTTGATTCCGCTAGAGTATTATCTCTGTGGTCATATGAGTAATATGGTTTATGCAGCTGAGGTGGATACTCGTGAAGAATTATTTCAAAGAATTATTTTATCTGGCAATCAAATAAAAGACAATAATTTTCAAATTCTCCGGGCCTCGCAGAATATTCTACACCGGGTTAGATGCTGTATTGAACACAATGGAAACTTATTCGAGCATTTGCTCAACTAACAAACAAATTTCTTAATTCCCATAAAAAAGTATACTGTAAAAATGTCTTATTTATTATTCGTTGCGTATTCCAATTTCTATTTTATGATGAGATCAATGTTTTCTTTAAATTGATTTTGCACGAAAACAGCGCATCCTGTCGAGATCGAACAAGAGTACCTTTTTTGTGTAGAAAACTATGAAATATTATAATTTGATCTCAGCAAGAGAAAGTACTCAAAAACAGGGCAATATTTACTTGGTCCCCCTCAGCATTTGCTGAATGTAAAATACCACTTACTACAAAGCAAACAATGGAGTATTGAATTATTTGTGAAAATGATAAGTTACAAATATACAGGGTGGTTCTAGATATTAAAATATACCGTGAGAGCCACATTGTCCTAGGGCGAATGTGAATTTTAAAAAAGATACAGGGTGTGGAACGACAATTGATTTTCCTTAATATTTAAAAAAAGTTCATTCATTATGGCCCACCCTGTATATCTATAGTAAGCAGTTATCTTTATTGATCCATATAAACTACTTATAGGTTTAATTTGTGAATTAGAAGCTTGAAATTCGAACACATGTTAGAACTGAACTATCATTCACACTGTGTTGTACTTACCAAAGCTACTATGCACACTCCGAATACTATTAGAAACTTTCTGTCTGTTGGCACCCTATTTTCAGGCCGTTCCGGTATTTCCACCGTAGCTTTTGGAGGCAGATTTTTGAAAACAGCGAGCTGAAAGATATAAGATTAAATTAGACATCAATACAGTACAGATGTCAGACAGTTATATTTTTTTAATTGTTTATTTTTTACTGGAATATAATCCCATGTAAGCTTTCCATTTTTATATCAGTAAATATAGGTGTTGCAAATAAACAACAAGATTAATTATTAAACGCTATTAACAAGAAAACCACATTAAAAGAAAATCTTTGGAAATTAGGTAGCAAGCATGATAAAGTAAAGAAAATCTTAAATAGTTTATAATTATTATCGAAGAGCACTTCACTGATATTTGTTTTTCTGTTTTTCGTCCATCAATTGACTATTAATTTCATTAGTATGATGAAAAAGTTACTTGTGTTAAAGTCGTTGTATTTCTCGCCGTAAAATAATCAAATTTATGGTGTTTCTAGGTACAGAAATCTTGAAAAATAAAATAAAACACTTAGAACAAAAACAATATCGATAATAAAATACTTATGTTTTGTGCATCCACTTTTACTTTTAAATTCTCCTCAAATAAAAGAGTGACTTTTAAAAACCGCTTGTGACACATTATTTTGCTTTTCTAACTCCACATTTTAACAATGATTTTCATATAATTATAAACAAACGTTAACACTCTGTGTAATTCTTTGTTCCCCGCAATATACAAAATTCGAAAAAGTGTTTGCACAAAGTAATTGGCGGTCAAAGAATGCATCTTTATAAAGACCTCTTCCTTTATTCGTTCTCCTTTCCATACATAAAATGTATGTTGGCCAACTCTTTAAAGGAATAATTCACCATACTTACTTATTTTTTTTTAAATGTATTTGTATTAATATGTATTATTATCTTTTTTTTGTTCAAGTCTAACATGTAATTGTTTTTTAATTAGCAATCCAAAGTTGGTATATTGTAAAGATTAATAAATTAATTTTGTCTCGAAAACTGTCCCTCAGGAGGAAAAAGTCCATGAGGCACTTTTTAAGAAAAATTAACTTGGCAATTTGTCTTAAAATCAGTGGCGTACAATGTTTTTGATATACTGAAAATGAGTATTTAACGGCACGAACGCCTGTGATGCTAGTATATTACAAGAGAAATATATACACAAAATAGTAGCCCTTCGCTATACACTGTTGTGTACCAAATCTCAATATCTCGATCGGGTTTCGACAAATGAATATTATAGTATTTAAGACAGAACTTTTTAAATAACCTATATCTCGGAAACTAGGCATTTCCGTACCCGTGTTTAATATTTTTTCGTTCCTACCTTCACAATAGGATGCAATATGTTACATTCAATGGTTTTAAATCTAAGACTTATGTCGCTACATCGGGAGTTCCTCAAGGTTTGAATTTCGGGCCGCTATCGTTTCTTCTATTCATTAATGACCTTGACAATGTGTTGAATTGTGGGAAACTTTTGTACGCTGATGACGTCAAAATTTTTACTTGTGTTTCTTCAGCAAATCAGGCTCTTAATCTTCAGGTAGAGTTAAATAAACTTGTAGCTTGGTCTATCAATATCAAACTTAACCTAAATGTTAATAAATGTAAAGTGTTGATTTCTATACAATCTCTTGCACAATTCAATTGACTCTCCATATATTTTATCCCAACTTAATTTTTTGGTGCTTCGATTAGATCTCATATGATGTTTTACTATCAATCTGCTAGAACTAATCTCATGTTAAAATCTCTAAAATCTGTATACAATATGACTTCCAATTTTAATTTATGTTATATATGTGATATTAATAATATCAGTTTAAACCAGATGTTAAGGATTGCCCATGACGTGCAGTTATAATTTTTTCTCATACAGTTATTTATTTATTTTTAATATTTTTGACAACTACTTATTGTTGTGTGTGTTTTTTTTGTTGGTAGATCATGTTTTTAACAGTACTTTTTCATACTTTTATATTTTTTACTTATCTTACATTTAATTTTTTTGTGTTAGATTAGTTTGGTTGTTTCAACTTTATTTAAGAACTTTTATATATTTGAATAATTTCTATTATGGTCCTGTAATTGGAATTTTGTTCCTGTTAGGCTATTAAATACTATTATTATTATTATTATTATTATTATTATTATTATTACTTTTTTTCTTATCTTTAAACATATATGTACTAATACCCTCACTTACCTTAAAAATAACAAAAATACAAGACTGTGCTCATTTTAAGTGTGACCCACGGTATGAAAGTATAGATTACATAACATTAAATATAAAAAATATGCAAATGGCACTCACCTCCTCAGGTTGAAAATTCGACAGTGCTGACCCCATCTCTAAAGTTTAGTCAAAATTTAAAAAGACCATTAACTGCTAGTTGCAAATAAATAATTAGCTATTATTCTGAAGATTTGTTTACGTTGAGTTGTATCTGAATTTGTAAAAAGAAATATACAAAAAAAAAAACCACTAAAATTATTGGTATAAGTAAATTAAAAATCATTAACTGCAAGTCAATCAGAGCAAATTAACTTGTTCTTTTCTAAATGCTAGTTTAATTATAACTGACATGACTTATATAAAAAAATAGCGCTTAAAGTGTTGTCTGATATAATCTTCGATAAGATTCGATCAGTTTTTTGATAAAATAAGGCATTTCCGTTAAATGTCATGATTAAATGATCCCAGAACACAAATCTTTCTAGGAAAAATGGAAATGAAGTACAAATTTGTATTTTATCGATTTCTCGTTCCTCTAATTCCAATTCCAAGCAATTAGCTTTGAACTAATTCAGATAAATGGATTTATCAATATTGCAACGTTGTCGATTCGTAAGTAGGTTGATACAGAGATAATTAGAATCTTGAGACTCATTAGTATGCAACCAGTTTTGCATGTACATACAAAAGTTAAGGAAGTTCACGAGTTTCTTTTAAAGGTTGACAACTCTTGTTCAAAAATGTTTTTAATATGCTATCTTCAATGTTTACTGTTTTATACGAGTGACTCTTTTTGTTCCTCCTTCGAAAGCATTTCAGTTTTTGGCAAGGTTTTATTTTTGGAAATTTTAATACAATATCCAAATTCTTAAAACAACTACAAAAAAAAGTTTAATACGGGGTATATTTTCTCCGCACTTCAATGACTGTTTGGCACCGTCTTTGCATACTGTCTATCAGGTTGTTCAAGTCAAAGACTTTTGAGTTCCTGAAGTATATGTGGGGGTGGTTGATGCGAATCTAAGGTAGTTGGTCCCATATATGTGCTCAACTGGAAATTTGGCCAATTGCAGCATGAAACAAAGGGATGACATTGTTGATGACTTGTTCTACGTAGATCTCTGCATTCATGTTTCCATCAAGCATTAACAACTCTGTAGGCCCATTAAAACAAATGCCCCCCCCCCTCAAACAGCAACTGTACCACATCTGAATGGATGAACTTCCTGGATGGCTCTAAGATTTTTGGGTACCAAAGGAATGGTCCATACTCAAACACGTCGATTATGCGAAAACCGTCCATATCTCGACTCATCTGTGAACAATACAAACGTCCATTGATCATTCACATTGCAACCGAAGTCGCATATGATTAAGTGTCAGTGCAGCTCATCTCAAAAGTCGTCGTGGGCGTAGATTAACATCCTGCAGTCTTCTTCGAACTGTTTCAGTTGAAACTACAACACCAGAAGCGTTTAAAAGTCGCTGTTGCATGATCCGTTAAGTACTCAGAAGCTCTCTACGGTTGGATACTGTTAGAAACCGGTCTTGTGCAGGGGTAGTAGATCTTGGGCGTCCACTCCTCGGTCTTTCAATAACATTTCCTGTTTCTCTATATCGATGCACAAGTCTTGAAATTACGCTTTCACTGACCTGAAAGAAATTAGCAACGTATCTCTGAGGGCCTCTCTCCTCGATCATTGCAATAGTCATATTGGCTTCAGCTGTACTCAGTTTACGTCTAGGCATTGTTGCAAAACAAAATTTTTAGGTCTTGAATAAGAGTTGACTATATAAATTCGAAACAGCAACTGATCCAAAATTCTAAAAAAGACTAAAGATAAGAACTAGCCAAAAACTGAAAAAGTCACACAATGATGAGCAAAAAAACACTCATTTGAAAAACAAAGAACGTCAACCTTTAAAAGAAATCTCGATATTTGTGAACTTTCTTAAGTTTGTGGAGCAGTGTATTTGAACGTAAACGGCTCGTCTAGCAGACTTTAACTTAAAATTCACTTTCTTAGTTCCAAATTTACAAAGTTATTATGAATTATTTTCAGAAACAAATTAATAAAATAATTCGCCGCTTTCCGGATGCCCATTCATTTTGTCCTCTTTACGGTTTAAACCCTAGTCAAAGAGGCCTCTTAATATTATTTATCAGATGAATGCTGTTTGTGAGATTTAAACCTCAGAAAAATAATAAAAATACAGGGAAAATTATGCAGAAATAAATAAAGCCAAAATTTGTTTCAATGTTGACAGATGTATTCATATTTATTAAGGTATACAAATAAGATCATTTAATAATAATAGTGCATATTTAATGCGTTACATACAAATATTTAACATTACAAAAATTAAACTTAATTTGCCCTTATCAATTTTCGAAATAAAATAATATATTATTGCATTTTTTTACTTAACTTCGCTTCGAAGTAGAGATCTACGTGGTAACTCTGCAACCTCTGTTTGTTTGGAAGCCCGTAGACTGTCAAAAATGTTTGTTTATTATTTATAACTTGTTTTCTCTTTTTGAAGTAAATTATACTTCGTGATGGAACGCCAAAAATTATGTAGTTTGTCTGCCTATAACAGAATTGTTTTCACAGTCATACACAGGGTGTCCGGAAAGTAATGGGACCCAGCTTAAACACAGCTTCCTGTGATCAAATATAACTGATTTCGACAAACTTAGCTTAGTTCAGAAGTGCCTCGTTTAGAAGTTACAGTGCTTCAAAAAAAAATTGTTTTCTTGTTATGGGCATAATTAATAAACGAAACGGCCAATCATGTTCAAATTTGATACAGTTATGTAGTACGTAGTGCCGCATATTGTAGAGGGTGCTCTTGGCAGTTTTTTTGCAATTTTTATCGTATCTTTTTTGTTGGTCCTAATCTGATACACTTGACTGAAAATTATGATGGAGAAATTAATTTTGCGTATCTATCTGTGACCATGAATTAAAAACACCTAAGATTCTTTTGCCAACCACAAAATTACTTTTAAGATTATCAGTAATCAAAGAAGTATTACTATCTACTTTGTTATTTTACAATAATACATCTCTAGCTTATGAAACAAGAACAAAAATGTATTTATACTACCCAATGTATAAATTATTAAATAAGATGAGCATAAGTGTTACAAATACATTTTTAATTGAATGCTTTAAAGGAAGAGGTAAGTCATTGCTGATTAAAATAATTGTGATATTAAAGTGCCATGTGCAGTTATTTTTGGTTCGTATTTATAGTTTTTTTTTTTAGTTTTAACTGAGTTTACTTGATATTAATATCTTTTTGGTTGCAAGACTTAAATAATTATTATTTCTTTATTTAGTAATTGGTTTTGTTGACATGTAACTAATTTATTTTTTGAATCAAGACAAATATACCAATATTTATTTCCCATTGTCTTTTATTACCTTCTACTTGACCAATCTGTACTTTATGCATTTGCAGCAGTTGTATGTATACATATTGATCTGTTTAATGGGGAGGTAATCAGTAAGATTATTTATATAAATAATATATAATATTTTATTTAAATTTTGGAAACATATTTCTGACTTCGACATACATCTAAATGGAAGGTGATAGTTACCAACGTGGAAAGTACTTCCCACCCAGACAAATGTCAGTTTCAATCCAGGTAAATATCAACATTCATTGAATAACCAAAATGTTTGTTTCAAAAAATATCTTATTGTATATTAAAACATCTCTCAACAAATTTTATTCACGTTAAGTACAAATTATTTTAATAAATTTAATATATTAAGATTTGATTGTTTATAAGCGGCAACAAAAATTGTTAATCCATGCTGAACATCCTGCGTAGAAATGTTAACGTTTTTAGTAGTAAAGTTTGTCATTTTGCCAGATATTTTTGTGGTAATTTTAACCTGTAAACTTACCGATATTTACCGATAGCGTGACTGCCGTTCTTCGGAACCAGTGTAACGTGTATGTTTCACAACGCGGAAGCTTTAGAAATACTGCAATTTATTTCTGAATCTTAATTGTAAAAAGAATTTTTCATTTAGAACGTCTAAACGAAGTGCAACATATGTTTAATTGACGTTAATTAATACTCTTGACTAGTACGTTTTTGATGTTTGAATTTCGATGTGAAACATTAGAGAATTTCATTTTATATAGTTCGTCCCTTCCATGCAACTAATATACCGATTGTGAGTGCAACCTTTATAGGTAGCATATCATCAGGTGCATTCTTCAAAAACGCCGTAATGTTCTTGCTGGAGAAAGTACTTGATTTTTTGGATACATCCTAGATTTTACTATTTCAAAAATGCCAATAACTTTGGCGTTGGAGATAACTACTTTATCTTTAATATTTGAAGTAGCAACATTGAGTAAATAGACCAAAGGGTTGACGGCTTTTTGATTTTGGCAATTTCGCTAAAACATGCCAGCACAATAGTTTTTATGAGCACCAATTCTTGAAAACATCATAAATTTATCATACCTTGCACGACTCTTCTCAGATAACAAATCTTTTTCTAAACTTTCAGTGGCTCCTCTCAGTTGAGGAGGAGCACAAATAATTTCTTCTGAATCGCTCATTGTCTACAGAAACACTTATTTGATGACAATTTATCAAAAATGCTAATTTAAGTTTGCATGTTTGGCTTTTTTTAGTATCATAATTTTATCTGTAATCATGTAATCTGGTTATACAGAGATCTTACTTTGTTAACTTATCATGTCATTATTTTTATTACAAAAACCGTCACTTGAATTTAAAAGGTATGGTGCCTCAACAACAATGAATATACTATTGATTATGACCTTGCATATTTTGTTTATTTATTAAATGTATCATTTGACTCTGATTTAATTTACAATGTCAATGTAGTCGTTATGACATCCGAAACAGTGTCAAATCATAGTCATTACAGTTGTAGATTGTATATAAAATACCTTTACAACAAAATAAAATTATTAAAACTTCTGTACTTTTTTATAAAATCATTTATTATTATGTTGTAAAATTTAATATAATTGAATAATTTTGTTACTAATACATTCACAAATCAATGCGTACAAAATGTTATTCTTCAGTAGAAGGTGCTATAAAGTGCTTTAAGCTAAGCGAATTGGAGTAGGGTCTTGCCATAACATCGTTGATTAACCAGTCTTCACAGCAACACAAGAGAATGGTGTCGATTACGGTCTGAGAACAGAAAATCCTCAAATCATCATATAAATTATTGTAAACTGTATCCACATAGATAGTAAAATTGGTTAGCGTACAGAATAATACGCTATTTCATTTAAAATAGTGATTTGTCCAGAATTATTTGGTCTGCTTTGTCAAATCTCATTGACAGAAGCTTGACTTACTACCTTATTACATTTGGGTGAAGACATGAGCGGAATCAGAAACGAGAAACAGAATACTATGGCGGTTTTCCACTAAACGGCAGTTGAGTTTATATTGTGTTTGTGTTTACTAGAACCTGAAAAACAAAAACAAAACTGAAACAAATCCCAAAACTCTTGTTTCCATAAAGCGGGCCACATTATGTTCATGTTTTGTTTTTGTTGTCGGTCCCTTTTTCCACTCATTGTCGCGAGGAAGTCAGAACATATTTTTTCAATATACTTACTTACTACGGCAATAATTCAGACGACATACGTCATACGAACAAATGAATAATTCATCATATTTTCAACAAAATATTTAAGAAACTGCAACTGAGAATAAAACTATACACTACACTAAATGTTTGCACTGTATATTGCACTAAATTATAAAAACAATCGCTTAACGTCAGCTGTGGCGTAAGTCATCTGAATTCTTGCCGCATCTATAAGCAACCAACACGTTTGGAGAAGAAGATTTTTTAAATCTTGATTGTGGCTGGTTTCTCCCGGCACTAATAGAGGATGCTCCTTGGGTTATTTCTAGGAAAAAAGTTCATATAAACATGTGTCCGATTTACTTTACTTATTCAGCTACACGAATTTGAAAATAAAATAATGGAAATTAATTTTTATTTATATTTTTAGAACATCGGTAATAGTGAAAATTCCACCTCCTACTTCAATACATTTGTCAGTACACCTGTGAATTGGTCGCGTTGCATCCTTCATCCAACCACACATGTTGTAATCTAACGGATTGAGGTCTGGAGACCTAGCTGACTAAATGTGTGGTCCACCTCGACCGATCCAGCGACCAGGGTAATGCTCATTTAGGTGAGCAGTGACAATTCGGGAAAGAGCTCCATCATGTTGCAAGTACATTCTTAATCGTCTTGCCAGAGGTGCATCTTCAAGCAATCGCGGGAGTTCTTCCTCTAAAAATTGTCCATTAAGACGACCTTCAATAATAAATGGCCCTATAAGTTGATCGTATAACATTCCACACCACACATTAACGCTAAATCTACGTTGAAAATTACTTTCTACGGTGACATGGGGGTTGACGTCCGACCATTGATGCATGTTATGGGTGTTGTTGATACCGTCTCTGGTGAATAGTTACTCATCCATAAATACGATGTAGCGATACAGATTCCTATTATTATTGACACTGACAAAACTCTACCCGCCTAGGGAAATCTTCTGGCTCCAGATGTTGAACATGCTGTAGATGGTATGGATATAAGAGATTCTTGTTTAACGTTCTCCATACCCTGGTATTGGGAATCACTAAAGGCGTGGATATCCGTCATGTACTAACGCCGAGATTACGCTCGGCCATAGCAAGGATATTCTCTTATTCTACAACACTCTGCTGACTTACCCGTTTACACTGAATGCGAACACTTGGAAGTGAACCAGTTTCCTGAGTGCATGAAAAGTTGTGGTAAACGTTTTCGGGGATGGAATTGCCAAAAAATATTAACAAGCATTAGAAACAACATGTAAGTGTATTACGGAAGCTAAAATATTCCCTCTGAGGAAAGCGGTTGTGGGGGTGTAAAAGAATTTGAAAATTCGGAAAATCAAGAGGAGAATTTGATACATCCTCGTAACCTTCTTACTCCCAGAAATATTTTTGTTTACGTAATATATGTTATATCTAATGCTTGTTAGTATTTTTTGGCAAAATATCAGACTGTATCAAACTGCCCTCTAGATTTTTACTCCCCGGAATATTTTCGTTTGCGTAAAATTAATTTATAATGCTTTTTGATATTTTTTTAACAAAATACCAAACTGCAGCAACCTCTCTAGATTTCCCAAACTTTTTTTAAATTGTCACAATACCGTAATCCTGTTTCACCCTGTAATATTCTTTTACGTAATGTAGTTGTTTTGTAATGGTTTACTATGTTTGTTCTAAATAAACGCAATTTAATAAAATGCCTACGGTTTTCCGATCCTCGTTTCTGATTCCGATTCTGTCTTCAGCCACATCATACTTACGTGGAATGCTGAGAAGAAGGTGACGGCAGCAACTGTAGAGATGACACCAGCTATGGCGTAAATGTCCCACTGCTGTGATGAATCTGTATTCTACAAATAATTTTTTTATTTAATTTTATTTTTCTCTTATTTCAATTACAACACACATTGCATAATTACGTAGTGTAAAAACAAGATAAATTAAATTATTAGTCATGCAAAAGCAGTTAAACATGTATGTACAATAAAACATATTTGAAATATTACAAAATATATCGTCAGGTATGTACAGGGTGATTTGTTCGTGGAAAATACGTTAATTTTGTTAAGGTTATTCTGCAGAGTGATGAAGTCTTGGAGTGATTTATCTTTTACGAAAATCTTGAGGCCATCGACGTGCAGCAGTTTATTGTACAGCAGTTTATTATAATATTGTCGGTAATATCATTGATAAATATAATAAAAAAGACAGGACCCAGTGTTAAACCCTGCAGTATCCCAGAGACCAAATTCATGTGACATATACCCATGCATATGCTGGAACCTGTTTGATAGTAGGTTATAAAGAGGCTGAGAAGTAAGTCAAATAAACAGTAGGATTCAAGTTCAGAAGGATTTTATGGCTATTGTAAAAATACATTGCTCTAGAAAAGTTAAGGAAGTTCACAAATCTTGAGTTTCTTTTAAAGGTTGACAACTTTTGTCCAAAAATATTTTTGATATGCTATCTTACTCTTTTATATACGTGGCTTTTTTTATTCCTCCTTCGAAAGCATTTTCAGTTTTTGACAGAGTTTTAATTTTGGTGATTTTAATACAAAATTCAAATTCTTAAAACAATTACAAAAAAAGTTTAATACAGGGAATGTCTTCCTCGCACTTCAATCACTGTCTGGCAATGCCTTTGAATACTGTCTATCAGGTTGTTGAAGTAGTCTTGATCAATTTCTCGCCACAGGCGTGGTAAAATCTCTCTGAGTTCCTGAAGTGTATGTGGGGGTGGTTGATGCGAATCTAAGGGTCGTTGTAGTTAGCCTCATGCGTGCTTAAGGCATGGGGCAACAGTAATTCTCGAACGATGTCCCGTACAGAAATACAAAAATGGTCCAATAGCAGCATGAAATAAAGAAATGACATTGTTGATGACTTGTTTGATGTAAATCTGTGCATTCATGTTTCCATCAAGCACCGACAACTCTGTACGCTCATTAAAACAAATGCATACCCAAACAGCAACTGTACCACCTCTGAATGGATGAACTTCCTGGATGGCTCTAAGATTTCTGGGTACCAAAGGAGGGTCCATACTCAAACACGCCGACTGTCCGAAAACCGTCCATATCTCGACTCATCTAGGAACAATACAAAGCTCTATTGATCATTCCAATCCACGTGTTCGTTAGTCCATTGCAACCGAAGTCGCATATGATTTTGTGTCAGTGGAACCCTTCTGAAAAGTCATCGTGAACATAGATTAACATTTTGCGGTCTTCTACAAACTGTTTCAATTGAATTCGCAACACCAGAAGCATGTAAAAGTCGTTATTGCATAATCCGACAAGTACTCAGAGGCTCTATACGGGTGGATACTGTTAGAAACAGGTCTTGTGCAGAGTAAATCTTGGTCATCCACCCTCGTTGTTCAATCAATGACATTTCTTGTTTCTCTATATTGATGCACAAGCCTTGAAATTACGCTTTCACTGATCTGAAAGAAGTTAACAACTTCTCTCTCCAATGGCCCTATTGGCTTCAGCTGCACTCAGTTTACGCCTAGGCATTGTCGCAAAACAAAATTTTTAGGTCTTGAATAAGAGTTGACTATATAAACTCGAAACAACAACTGATCCAAAATTCTTAAAAAGACTAAAGATAAGAACTAGCCAAAAACTGAAAAAGTCACACAATGATGAGCGAAAAAACCACTCATTTTTCAACAAAAAACGTCAAACTTTAAAAGAAATCTCGATATTTGTAAACACAAGTACTCAAAGGCTCTCTACGGGTGAATACTGTAAGAAACAGGTCTTGTGCAGAGTAAATCTTGGTCATCCACCCTCGTTGTTCAATCAATGACATTTCCTGTTTCTCTATATTGATGCACAAGCCTTGAAATTACGCTTTCACTGATCTGAAAGAAGTTAGCAACTTATCTCTGAGAGCGTCATTCCAATGGCCCTATTGGCTTCAGCTGCACTCAGTTTACGTCTAGGCATTATTGTAATACAAAATTTTTAGGTCTTGAATAAGAGTTGACTATATAATCTCGAAACAACCACAGATGCAAAATTCTTAAAAAGACCAAAGATAAGAACTAGCCGAAAACTGAAAAAGTCACTCAATGATGAGCAAGAAAACCACTCAGATAAGAAAGCAAACATTTTATTTATTATCTAGAACCAAACAAAAAACGTCAACTTTTAAATAAAATCTCGATATTTGTGAACTTACTTAACTTTTGTGGGACAGTTATTAGTAGTAAAAATATTTTTCTGTCTTTCACTTCACCCCTAAAAATGCCGTTAAAATTGGCTTTCCTAAATCTCTTGTCACGGGTCGCTTTGCAAGCACTAAGTTGTTCAATACGCGTAAGCGATGCTTGGAATTTATTTGCCCCAATAAGTAAAGTGCTGGATTTACATACAATAAATTAAATACAAAAAATATTACCTGGATGATCAAATATGTAGGCAACAACGATAAAAATACCATCAATAGTTGTATCACGAAAACAACGAAATAGCCTATATAATTTATTGCAGCCATATCCATCACTTGTTGGAATACATAATCGTTATCTTGTGTATCATAATACGAGTTATTCTTCCCTGAAAAAAAAAATGTAATAGAGAGTATCTATGAAAAGTTGGTTTGAATATTTTAAGAATCATCATAGTTTTAAAATCCGCTTTACAGTGTGCAATTCTTTCTGCAATTTGCAAGTCTCATGCTGGTAGGCACGCACTCTGAACAGTAGCGTATTACAAAAGCCATCATATCTGAAAGACTTTTGCACTTTCAAAATATAGGTCTTGCTGGATTTTTATTGCAGCTTTTCTGCAATTCTGCAATTAGTGATTTGTATGGTTATCACCATCCATAAAAATTCCTAGGCTTCAAATTAAAATCCCCTTCTTTCGCTTCTACTTGATTATTGAGCTTGCAAAATATATTAACAGAAACCTTTATTTTATATGTTATGCTGATTGTTATTGTCACTTGTCAAATTTGAATAAACAGTTTAGTTTTTAGTATGTATTCAGGTTGAAGTGTTGGTATCACTTCTATTGCAATTGCGAATTGACGACTGTAAAACAAACTGCAAGTCAGAATTTTAGAAATGGTATTGCAGGTGCAAGGGCTTGCTGCAATTCATTGCAAAATGAATTGCGGACTGTAAAGCGGTTTTAACACAGTAGCAGCAAGCGACAAAAAAGCGACGGCCTCTAAACAGTTTGAACGGTTTCAGACAAATAGTAATAGTAGCCTTAGACATACCTGTTGAAATATATCCATTATTAGACAAATATATTAAGCATCTTTTAATAATTGAGAACCCCGGTATGTTGATTCTATTAAAAAGCTCCAGAAGGGAGTGGAAGGCAATAGTTCCTAAATGGATTTCGAATAAAGAAGATGAGTATTTGGATTGTATATTCTTGTCCCTAGCAACTTTATCTCTGAAAAATATGAAAATGATAATACAAGAGAATAAAATATACATAGTGTAACAACGTTAAATTCATTTGTATTTGAAAAAAACATGGCAGTATTGATACATACAGCTGATAAAAAATAAAAAAATAGGCAAGGTTTGCTTAATAAATGTCAAACAATTTCCAGAGGCTGATACCAAATATAAAAATATTGTCGGCAGTAGAAAAAAAATAATTCTGGTAGACCTAGATCGGCTAAAACTACTCAAAAAGAGCAAGATATTTAGATTTAATTTTTTTTACAGTTAAATACAATATCTTCTAGCAGTCCATGCTTTGGATAATACCAAAAGAACAAGAATTGCATCCATACCATTATAGAAAAGTGCAGTAGACTTTCAAAACTACAACCAACAGATTGAATGATGTACACTTTCTGGTTTGTTCTACCGTGGTCAATGCTTAACTGCAGACGTTTTCCCATACTTATTAAATGTCATCTTCAGTGCTTCGCGTATCTTGAGCGGCCTTTAAGCCGAGTTTTTATACTAGCCGGTGCGTCAAGGTTGGTTAGTTCAGTGTTTAAGTTGACAGGTTCAGGCGTGTTACGGATGGCTGGTTCCAAGTTTGGTCCTTTTTCATGTTGTTTGGGCATTGAAGAATCTCCAAAGCTTCACTTCGTCCTAGATTGTAATATCCCTTTGTACGAATCACCACTTTAGTGGCCTCTAGTGGGATTTTTTGTGCTTCTTTCCAAACATGTTTAGCAACGGCGGATTTTTCAGGCTGGTATAACCTTATGTGCCTTTCGTGTTTTTACAGTTCGTTTGGATATTCCCACGTACTTTTTCACAATAGATGCGTGGCACCATATACACTCCTGAAGTTTGTAACGCACTCAATTGGTTTTTTGAGTTGCTGACTTATTATACATGTTGCTGTGAAAGCAGCCCACACGCCTTTTTTGCGTAGTATATTCACAATTCTATCTGTCACATTGGAGATGTATGGTAATGTGGTGGATGTAGTGACTTCCTTCTTGGGCCTTGCTGTTTACTCACGCCGAGGTCTAATGGCTCTGTCGATGTCTTTAGCGTATCCATTTGCTAGGACCACAGATCGGAGTAAATCTAATTTTTCCATCGATGGTCCTCATCAGCCAAAGTTAATGCACGAGTTTTCATGACCGAGCGTTTTTGTACGGAATGATAATAATTAGACTTTCCATGAAGATATCTATTACTATGTGCATTCTTCCTGTAAATACCATGTCCCAAGACGCCAGAGGCCAGAGGTCTTCCTTTTGACCAGAATGTCTAGAAACGGTAAGGCTTTGTCTTGCTCCACTTCCACGGTAAAGTTGATCTTGCTGTGTTGCGGGTTAATATGATCAAAAAAGTCTTGTAGGGAGTCTAGTCCATGTTGCCAAACGATGAAAGTGTCGTCTACGTATCTAAGCCACCATTTAGGTTTCTTAAGAGTTGACCGAAGCGCTTCTTTTTTCAAAGTTGTCCATAAATAAATGCGCTACATGACTCAGTGAATATCATCCTTTTGTTCGTAGAATTATCCATTTCAGATCAAGTATGTGGAAGTCAAACATAGCTTAAACAAAACGATAACTTCAAGGGTAAAGTGGTCATCCCACAGTTGTAGGCTGTATCGGAACGTTGGTAAAGAGCGATTCCATATTGAAGCTGACCAAAATGTTCTGGGGATGGATTGTCATTGAGCTAATTATGTTCAGGACAGAATAAAATCATAGCCTAACATTATTTGCTAAAAGACACATACATCTAAAGAGAACTTAAGAGAAACTTTTCTGTGTAAAATGAATGAAACATCACGTAACGTAAAATTGGAAAACCTAACTCAAACAAGTTACACAATAAAATATCAAGTGCTAGTGCTTTAAAAAATTTACATCCAGAGTTTGATTTTTAAAATTATCTTTCACGCCCTGTATCTGAAAAATGAGTGGCATACATTTACTAGGCAAATTCAATTTGAATGTTTTATCATTGTTAGCGATAATGCCATGTTCTTTTGAAATACCCTGTATAAAGGAAAAATAGAAATTCACCTCGAAAAATACCATTTGGCAACAGCTGTAGTAATAATCATTGATTGGATCTCAGTTATGAATTTCATAACCAAAATGGTCATGCAGCCATTTAGTATCATAGAACATAACAACACAGCTCTGTACTTGTAAAACATAATATATTCTTGAATTGACTCGTACAGTATTCCTGATGAATTCACATTAATTGTCTTAGTAACAAATGCTACCAATATGATCAGTTGGAGTAGAAAAAACTAAAGAAAGTTTTATTGATTTAATCCAAAACTTAAAGCCATTACCCTTACTTACCAAAATGAAAAATATCACAGTTCTAGGTAGAAACAATGTAGCTTTTACAGGTTCCTTTAACAGCGCAAAGACCAATCCAAATTTGTTCTGCAACATAACAACTACCGAGAATAAAACTGTTAGTAGAATAAAAAAGGATGCGGGTAGAAGCCAGAAATCTTTGTTGGTTAAGTCATTGTCGTCTATGCTTTGGTTGCACCTGGAATATTACTTTTAATTCTTCCCACAAACTACTGTATGGTACTTACCATAAAGATCCCAACACGAAGAATATGCTGACAATTACATTCAAAACTAAAGAGGTTGCTGCGACTCGTAAGTTGAATAATATTACAGAACCAACTCCTGGAAAATATGTAGCAATCAAGATTAAAGTACAAACAGCAGTTCTCAAAGTTTTTTGCAAATTAAGTAAAAACAACGGATTAACCTGCAAACCAATATGTTTTGTCGTATAAAAAATCCATGAACTTCTTATATATCGGAAAGTAAGATACGAGATAATTTCTCCTGAATGTAGCCATAAGTGAGGTTATAGTGGCAACTATAGTCATTATGATTGATTCCAAAGCGATCACATTCCAATCACATGTAAAGATGGAACTATTCATAAAACGTTTATGTCTGAAACAGCGGAGAATTCAGAAAAAATAAATTTAACAATAGATGAACATAACACTTACACTGAATAGTACCATCTGACGGTAGCACGAAGCAACATCATATTCTGCAGTCCGGTTAGGCACTGAATAACCCAAATGACCAAGCAAGCGTAGAGCATTACAGAAAAGTCAACTGTTACATTATTCTGGTGTATCCCATACTTTTCATTCAATTCGACTAGAGTTCCAGGTGATCCCATATACATTGTCGTGACGAAAAATATAATTAATATCAACATATCAATGAAAAATGCCTAAAAACACACACAGATTCCATCTTAAATATGATTGAAGTGCATGGATGCATCCAAAGAGGGGTAATGGGAGTAATTAAAAACCACCAATTTCACATATTTAGAAATTCGTAAAAGTAGGTATTGCCACCGATCTGTAGTATCGGATCGGAAGTTATGAACGGATTTCCCAATCAGCAAAACAGTTTTATAATATTCAGACATATTTGTTTTATTATAGCGGCAAGTACCATTATTTTGTTGCCAGTAATTGAAATATTTTATAAATTTATCACAGCATCGTTTTGGCAGCTAAATAATAAAACAGCTTATACAGAAAATATATAACTAATTTATAAAAATTTCTGTGACAAGCATATAAAACATTTTAGTTGATAAAACTAAAGCGTTTTATAATCATTTTTCAGTAATGTTCATTAGTATTCCTAACAGCGCTATAAAAAAATATATAATTGTTTCTTAGATGTGGGTTATCAGCCTACAAAACTATTATATTAAAAAATATTTGGAGATAATTTTATTTTTAAGAACGACTAGCTGTATTATACACAGTAATATAGTTATTATACAGGATGATTCAGGACTTATCTAAAAGAATTTGGGAATAGATGCGTCATGAAAATGCTTTAGCCGAACTATTTCCCGGAAAACATGTGCCAAATGCAGCTACTTTTACCACGGTGTGCATTGAGTGCAACTGTAGTGCAACGCGAGAGAAATTTGAAACGGAGATGAAGGTACAAGACTTCCAAGGCCTATTGCAGCAGTGTGACGTATCATATACGATGCTCAATTATATCTGTACCATGTACAGCATGTTCAAGCATTAACACCAAGAGATTGGACGAGGAGGCCTGGTACCATGGCCGCCACCATCTCCTGACTTTAAATCATTTGGATTTCTTTTTGTGGGGACATTTAAAAAATGAAGTGTATCACACTGAAGTAGATACATACTTTTTTACTGTATAATAATAATAATAATAAGCTAATATAAATCAAATCTCCTACAATTCTTATCAAGGAAGTCATATGTATGTTCTCTGATACCAAACAATGCTAATGAACAATTCCACAGACAAAGCTCTATTCAATAATTATCTAAAGAAATTAATCTATCTAAATTTACTAACCTTCTTTAATAAAAACACTCTATAAATATCTTACTTCACTTTTGGCAGTGGGAACACGATAATTCAACCACAATAGATGAGATCTAACCTATTTCTGCATTTTTAGGATTGCTTCTTCAGGTGGTCTCCTTTAAGTTGAGTCAAATATCTAACTATAAAAATTATTATATAAATTAAAATTATTTGAAATTAAATATCGACAATGACAAAAGTGACAGCCTGTCAATGAATTAAATATGACAATACATACTTGAATAATGTTTCCCCTTTATGGAAAAGTTTTTATAGATTTTTAGGTATTAATAATATTGTGTGAAACTAACTACTCTGTGGATAAAAGCCCCAACCAGCATTGAATTACACCCAAAAGTGAAGTAAGATATTTCATTAAAGGAGGTTAGTAAATTTAGATAGATTAATTTTTTTAGATAATTATTGAATAGAGCTTTGTCTGTGGAATTGTTCATTAGCATACCTAGATGTTTGGTATCATAGAACATACATATGACTTCATTGATAGGAATTGTAGGAGATTTGATTTATATTAGCTTAAAATACCTTTCTAATACAGTAAAAAATGTTACAAAAGCTAATAATAAGGAATATATGGGTAGATATTGTGGGTGTAATTCAACGCTGGTTGGGGCTTTTGTCCACAGAGTAGTTAGTTTCACACAATATTATTAATACCTAAAAATCTATAGGTACATACTATTGATGATGTACGGAAACGTATCATAGTTTGAAATTCACGGCGATAAATTTTTAAACTTCTTGTGTTGTTGTGGAATTAAATTCTGTTAATGCTAATAATAGCAACCATATTAACAGTAATCGACGATGTTTGCATAGAATAATTAGTAATATTTTAAACTATAACATCTCAAGATTTTTACAGTGTTCTGTAAAAATGTTTTTTAGTTTATAGTAATTAAATAAAGTGTATAGTAACATCAGGCATGTCAAATAATTTTAGTAATTAAAACCACAAATTAGTAATTAATAACAATAGCGGACAAAAGCAATTAAATGTGCTGTATAAAATTGTCATTATAAAATGTTATTTATTTCTTTCCTTGAGATTTTCTTTCCATTTTTTTGTGAGGTCGCAGACTGCCGCCTTATCAGTTTTCAGTGCTGCGCAGAAGTGTAGTTTTAAATCATTTTCGAACTGCCCTTTTTGATTTTTTCGTTGCAAAATTGTATTTGTAAGAATCCCTTGTACAAAATTACATTGACAAACCATTCTATAAAACAAACTTGAAACAGCAAAATGGAGCAACATCGTCATGTTTATGTCATAGCAAACAGTAGAAGCCTAGTTTTACCTCTTGCTTTAGCGACTACGAAAGTCATTGTATAAGAATCACATAAGAATATGTCAAAGTAGCGCATTTAGAAAAAAAGTACAAAAATTTTGTCAAAACAAAAAACTTTCCTTTTATCTCGAAATTGAAAGAATTTCTACTTTTATCTCATCCGTTTCATTGAAATATTTTAGAAATAACCTTTTTTATTTTTATTATGATAAAATGCTCGTTACTTTACACCTTCTAATACCTTTACGATACAGATAATAAATAATTTACTTTTATTGATGAATGAGTACAGATATTTTAAGAGGGGAGAGGGAAAAATAAGAATTAACAGAATCACCCTTGAAAAACATTCCAAACTTATTTATAAAGCGAACAAATTTTGTTTCAAAACTATATTAAATCCTTATTTATCGCCGTTACTGACCTTCTATCAGCCGCGATATTAGGTATATTCTACCAAAGTCAAAGGTGTCAAACGTAGTGACAAGTCACCGCGTTGACACGTGTATCAATTTATTTTTTGAAAGAGAAAAATGTATTTACAAAATGTAGATTATTATTTAATGAGAAACACGGTATGGTACCACAGGGAGGCAGCGCCTACCTTACTAATATTTATATCCAGGATTGATATTTGGAGGAATTTTAAGAACGTATTATTTTCTGTTTTCTTACTTGTTTAAATTAAAACCTGCAAAGATTTTTGTAATTGTTGTGGACCTCTCCTTCACTCGACCGTTCTTTTTGTGTATAAATTTCTGAATTTTCGTGATTCAATTTCAAAATGTCCAGTAAATAATTAATTTTAAACGATGACTAAACTATTAAAAAATTATTCTATTCTTCAGATATTTCAAGTAATACTCACCAATATGGAAATTATGAAAAGGTGAGGCCTGGAAAATATAACTTTCGCAGAGTTCTTTAGTACGGCAATGACGGGACTAATATCCTCCTACAAAAAAAAACTGTTCTCAATCAAGGACAAAATCAACATGGAAAGCTGTCAAGATCAAGATGTTGCTTTCTAAATTTAATCTAAATAAATTAAAAATAATTTTTTTTTAGCGCACAGTTCAATGACTGTTAAAATATTCCAGCAACAAAATTCTACAGGTGATTGCCGGACCAAAAATAAGGAAAAAGTTGTTATAATTGTATTGTCAACTTTTAAGATACATTCAGTATACTCAGCTTGAATTATTGAGGTAAGTGATCAATTTGTACAGCTTTTGATCTACATGGCTTTGACAATCAATTGTTAACCATATGCCAAAGATGCATTGTCATATTTCTGTTTAATTAAACAATAGTCGTAAATTTGTTGGTTTGTTGAATTATCTTCCAAATCAGCAGGCAGGTGTGGAATTTAGTAGAACTGCCATAACGTTGGAAAGTAAGCAGTGTAAGAAAATATATTCTTGATTGTTTCATGTATTTGATTTATTGGTTCCTGTATTTTTTTACTAAACAAATTTTTATTTCTGTAAAATCGGTATGAACTTATACTTACTAAATATTAAAGAATTTTTAAGAATAGGAGAGCAACTAAGTAGAAAAAATAAGCTTTATCATGTATCTTAACAAAGAAATAGAATGTTGTCCGTGAAATAAAATACTACGTAACAAAGAAAGGTAAACACCCATAAAATATTTTTTATTGAAGATTTTTGCATGTTTACTTTTCTCGATCAAAGTAAAAAATGACTAAGTTTTCAGGTTCAAATGTTAAGTTTTCTTGGAACTTGCATATATCGTACTTTGATAACGTAGCATTCTGTTTTATAAATTTGTGCTCATATTTGTGAAGCAACTGTTGTGAAGTTTGTTGCAAACGACATTTTTTATAGCTAATTATGCTTAGAGTACATAGATTTGGGCCAGTTTAGTGACTTTGAGAGGAGGCGGATTGTTGGATTGCACGAACCAGGTTTGTCAATGAGAGAAATATCTAGAAGGACTACCTGATCCTTATGTACCATAGTACGGTGTTACCAAGCGGGGATTCAGAAAGGCCGTGGATACCGAACGAACGTCACCAGCCGTCATAGAGGAAACACAGAAAGTGTAGATCGTCGATTGCGATTAGCTCTCAGACACCGATTTAGCAGCAGACTCTTGTCAATCAGTAGTTTGAAGAACATGGGAATATGGTCGGTATGCGTACAGTATATGGCCGAATAGGAAGTTCTGGGCTCTTGTCTTGTCGTCTACATTGAGTGCTGCCTCTCACTCGTGAACATCGAACTAACCATTTACAATGAGAGATGATTCAGTGCGACCAAGAATGGAATCAGGTGATCTTTAGTAACGAATCCCGTTTCTTCCTGGGGATGCACGATGGTCAACCAAGGGTGAGAAGACGACGTAGTGAAAGACGTAATCCACAATTTAACAGAAAGTGTCATGGCCATCACACAGTAGACGTGATGGTATGGGGTGCTATTACGTATAGTAGCAGATCCCCACTAGTTTTTATTAGAGGAAATATGACGCAACAGAAAGCCTGACGCTACATCCAGGTAGTGGGGCAGCCATACGTTATTCCATATCTTCACACCATTCAAAACGCCATTTTCCAGCAAAACAATAGTAAACCTCAAGTTGCCAAACAAACAATAGATTTTGAATCAACCGTTTACCCTGATCAACAAGATCTGACCTATTGAACATGTCTGGGACATGATTGGCCGCAGACTGCTGGATTTATAACACTCTGCCACATACTTTAGCAGCCCTTACCCATGAAGTTCAGATGGCTTAGAATGAGCTACCCCAAAAACTTATCGACAACCTTATTGGATCCGAACCAAGGCATATTAATGAGAGTATTAGGAATAGTCGATTTTCCATACACTATTGAAACAATTTTTGCTAGTTTTGTTAGTTCTCTGATCTTGCTAAAAATGTACCCTTTCAATAAGTAAGAAGCTTTGAACCTGTGTACCAAAAAATATTAAAATCTAATTAACATAATAGTTGTTTACGTTTCTTTGACACGTAGTATACAATATCAATATAGACTGCTCCACAAAAACGAAGTAAGTTCATAAATATCGAGATTTCTTTTAAAGGTTGACGTTTTTTGTTTTCCAAATGGTTCTAGATGATAAATAAAATATTTACTTTCTTATCTGAGTGGTTTTCTTGCTCATTACTGACTAAATTTTTCAGTTTTCGGCTAGTTCTTATCTATGGTCTTTTTAAGAATTTTGGATAAGTCGTTAATTTAAATTTATATAGTCAACTCTTATTCAAAATCTAAAAATTTTGTTTTAAAATAATGCCTAGACTTAAACTGAGTGCAGCTGAAACCTATAGGGCCATTGGAATGATCGAGGCGGGACGCCCTGTCATTGTCAAAGTCATTGAAAGACCGAGGAGTGGACGCCCAAGATTTACTTTACTACCCCTGCACAAGACCGGTTTCTAACAGTATCCACCCGTATAGAGCCTCTGAGTACTTGTCGGATTATGCAATAACGACTTTTAAATGCTTCTGGTGTTGCGAATTCAATTGAAACAGTTTGTAGAAGACCGCGAAATGTTAATCTACGTTTACTACGACTATTGACAAGGGTTCCACTGACACAAAATCATATACGACTTTGGCTGCAATGGGCTAACGAACACGTGATTGGAATGATCAATGGAGGTCTGTATTGTTCACAGATGAGTCAAGATATGAACAGTTTTCGGATAGTCGGCGTGTTTGAATATGGACCCTTTCTTTGGTACGTATAAATCGTAGAGCCATCCAGAAAGTTCATCTATTCAGAGGTGGCACGGTTGCTGTTTGGGAAGGCATTTGTTTTAATGGGCGTACAGAGTTGTTGGTGCTTGATGGAAACATGAATGCACAGAGAGAAATCATCAAAAACTTTGCCAAAAACTGAAAATGCTTTCGAAGGAGGAACAAAAAAATCCACAAATCCACTCGTATAAAGCAGTAAACATTCAAGATATTATATCAAAAATATTTTTAAACGAAAGTTGTCAACCTTTAAATGAAACTCAAGATTTGTGAACTTCTTTAACTTTTGTGGAGCAGTTTAGTTCACTTACTATAATAGAATTGTATAACAGTTGAGGGTTGCAAAGCAATAGCATAGATAAGTAAAGCGGTTTCTTGAATAAATAAATTACAGTAAAGACTGGAATCAGTAGCACAGTTGTGAAGAATATAATTAGCACCAGAAACAATTGACTGTGTTGAGGGTTGGCTTGACTGTACCAGTGCCTGCAAAACAAATTTGATTATTTCCTACTTGTTCTTGAAATAGTGCTTACCAAAAGGTTACCACTGCAACAGCTAAGAGTAAGGGGACCAACATTAGAACAGTCCAGACCACAACCTTCGTAAATGTTCGAAAGAGAAATAACATTTTCAGTCCTATTCCTAAAACATCATCAATATGTACGAGGTGCATTCCAAATGGGATACGTACTCGGACTGATTGTCTTAGTATACCTATAATGATTTTTTACTTACCGAAAGCAACAAAGCATGCAAGAGTAAGTTTCCAAGTTGCTACTACATTACCGTTGTCATAACCACTGCTACTGCTTAGGCGGTTTTCTTCAAGATAATTATTTTCGCTGAAAATATAACAAATATATCAACATCGAAGTATTCGATGTAATCGTGGACCAGGGAGATCTCAGTCTCCAGACCTAAATCCTATAGATTTTTTTATGTTGGGCAAGATGGATATTATAGTTTAAGATAATTTTTATTCATTTGGCTGTGAATCAAGTCAGACAAAATAATTTCGAAGTTTTGAGACCTTTTCGGACAATTCGCGTCGAATTAGAAAATGCATTCAGCAAAATGAAAATCTGTTCGAAAATTTGCTATAAAAGTTACTGATAAGCATTAGTTTTATTAATAGGTGGTTTTTGATTATTTTTATTAATTTAATGTGGGTATTGTAATTTATAACTTCAATACAATTTCAAATTACATTGATTTCTCAAATAATAATTTACTCAAAATTTCTGTCAAAATAACTATTCATAAAAAGTAAATAACTGAACTATCAATGCAAAAGATGCCAAATTCTACCTTGTTTTACTAATAGACCCTGACATTTCATATTTTTCAGTCAAAAATTAAAAAAAGTTTTGGTAAATTGTACCCGTTTTTACCCATATGTTAAACATTTGTAAATTTCCTTCATATTGGTGAAGTGAGTACGTATAAGGTTTAAGCCAGTAACCAATTTTATAAATTTACTGATTTCGGAGTTATTTAGAAAAAAAACCTTATCACAGTGACAACTTTAAGTGGCTATAACTTAATTCCTTAGGAATAATTTTTGGTTCCACTTTAAATATAGAAAAGGCATATGTTTCGACTTAGAATACCCCTCTTAGTTTGGACCACCCTGTATATTAAGTATTCTTAGAGTAGTTCATATATTTCTTGAATATTTGCTTTTTTTCTAAATATTTGTATTTTACTAGTTGTTATTTCATTAATTTTTTTTCTGTATTGTTGCTAATATCTAAATGAAGATGGAATAGTTATAAAACGATTTGTTGGAGAGAAAAAGAAAGGAAACAATACTCAATAGCAAACAACTTTAGAATTTTCAATTGCAATTGCAAAACAAAACGTACACATTTTGCAAATACATAAAAGACGATGTTTTTTAGAAGTGAACCTTGAAAGTCATTGCAAAAGTTATTTTTTTATATCCCATTCGGTACTTCCCCGTAATATCTACATATTTGATAAACATTCATTCAACAACCGCAAATATACATAATTGATAAAGAAATGAAACTATTTTAAATATTATTTTAGTTTACGGTTATCAGATAAGTGATAACGACAACAGAATAATACAATACATATAAGATATAAGAGATAAGTCTAAATCCAACATATTTAAGGAAACAATTATCACATGAAGTGCTGTATTTTCTTGTAAAACGCAACATACAAAGAACTGTTAAATATTTTTTCCTAGAAAAATCCTTGAGCATATCATATCGTAAGCTCACTTTCATTATACCACATACAGGCCGACTCGTTTTCAAGATAGTCGAACTTCGACTACGACTACGTTGCAGTTGCTTTTATATATAAAAAAAAAACAACAAAAAGATGTCGAGACATAATACATTTACAAATTCTGAAAAGCGAGAAATGATTTATTTATAAGTATGCTCAGGCAAATTACAATAGCCGTAACACAACTACAAGATATTTTCAACTGTACCTAAACCGCAGACAGTCAGATGATAACATTTATTATAGACTTTTTATCCGGGTGAATTTCGTGCTAAGCGAAGAATTGGTCAAAAATAGCGCATGTCCAGGAGAAAGAAGGAATTTTAGTGAGTGTAGTTGATAACTCTGAGATAAGCACAAGGCACTTACGTGCACCAACAGGAGTGAATAAGGTAACAATTCTAAAAGTTTTCCATGACAAAAGACTTTATCCGTATCATTTTATCCTGTTCAGAATTTGTTGCCTTATCGACCTACCTGCAAGAATAAACTTTTGCAACTTTTTCTGACAAAAACAAGGTAATGACCATGCATTACTAAAAAAGATATTGTTTAGGGTCGAGGCCACCTTTACGAGACGTGGAGTAGTATTCAACTGGAGTAATAGCTACACTTGGGAACAAGAAAATCCTCATTTAGGGGAACAAACAGGTTTCCGGCATGAATTTTCCGTAAATATTTGGTGTGGCATTCTTGATGATTTTATAGTTGGATCGTATCAATTGCAACCCCGCCTTAATTGTGGGATGTATTTGAGATTTTTGCAAGATAATTTGCCAGGCTTTTTAGAAAATAGGCAAGACATGTGATATATGCACGCTGGTACGCCTGTCCACTTCCCCCTATTTAGTCGCGTCAAATTAGCGTTTCACTTGTAACTTTTTGCGGAGAGGTCCGATTGAGATGCGGTTTTCTGCAAAATGTTCAGCGAATTTTTTATAACAAAAGGTACATCTAACCTGTGTACGCTCGCAAATTTTGAATTTTTTATTTAACAAATGACCCATTTTTGTTGAACATATGGCAAGTGTCACACACGATTCAACGAAAATGTCTGGAAAATGTTCTCTCGGGGGGTTTTCGAGGTCCCTCTTTATCACTTTGGTGTTAGCTTTATTGTTTATTGCTAAATTGTTGTAACTGGGCTAATTAACAAATTAAAAACTCCACCCCCGAAATCACTAGAGAACCGGAATTTTTTTCAGGATTTCTGGCTTATGGCAAATCATCTGCACAAGATTTTTGCAAATATAATTGTTTATTGCTCGATTGTTGCAACCTCGCTAATTAACAAATTAATAACTCATCTTCATCCTTACTTAACTTAAGAGGCCTAGAACAAAGCATCAGGTTGGTTGATATATTAAAAACTGTACTTGATGTATTAAAAAACGTAGGTACTCACCTTTCATTGACAGTATCACATTCTCTATATTTTCCAATATCGTATTGGGTAAGTATGAGTTGAAAAAAGAGACAAGTCTGAAGAAATGCCGTCAAAATTTCATGACCAGAGAATGGGATTTCGGTGTGAATCAAAGTATAAGCTAAATACAGCATCTAAAAAATAACTGGTGAAAATTGTATTTAAAATTAAATGTGGCATCAATCATTGGAGGACGCCTTTGTTATTTCTAACTTAAAAAAAGTGAAAATGAAAACTTTTAAAATTTATTTCTACTACAAGGAGGTCATTTACAATGTTTCTTATTTTAGTAATCGAAAGTACTGTGTCAAAAAAGCATATGTGCATAGATTTTTCTGCCTTAAACTTCACCTATAAAATCCCCTATTAATTTTCATCAAGGAATCTCGCTTTTTTTTCGGTGTTATTTAGATACACCCTGTATACAATCAATAACAACATTTATAATAAGTTTCGTGATTGGTTTTGTCCAGCACCTTATCAGCCATCAGAGTAAGAACACCATACATACGTACAAGTCAGATGCTGTCGACATAAATATAGGAGTACCCCAGGGTTTCGTTCTGGGCCCTGTACTTTTTCTCTTATACATTAATGATATTACTAATCTCAATGATGAAGCACACTTTGTTCTTTACGCAGATGATACGTCTCTGTTAGTATCAGAAAAATCGTGCATTAATTTAAAACATAGTTGTGAACTTGTTACTTCGAATTTAATTAATTGGTTTAACAATTTATCGTTATATTTTAACTCTGACAAAACACAACTCGTCAGATTTCACACAGCACAAAAACACAATGAATCATCATACACATCCTATTGAATGTTGATGACAGCACTGAATTTGTTGTACAAAATAATACATCTTGTAAATTTTTAGGCATTTACTTTTACTCATGTTTGAACTGGAAGGCACATTGTGAATTTTTATCATCTAAATTAGCTTCACTCAGTTATCTATTTTATTCCATTAAACGCGTTCTTGACCAGAATCATTTACTTAAATTATATTATGCCCAGGTGGAAAGTCGTCTGAAGTATGGCATTGTTTTTTGGGGCGATTCTACTCGTTCTCGTGACGTCTTTGTAGCTCAAAAAAGGATACTGCGTTGCATTGCTGGAGTCCCTAGCACACATTCATGTGCAAATATTTTAAAAAAATTTAAACTTCTTACCTTATATGGTTTGTATATTTATGAAATATGCCTGTTTGTTTTTAATAATATATCACAATTTTTTTCAAATTCTAATATTCACAATAAAAATACTAGGACTAAAGAGGACTTACATCTTCCTTTCTCCAGAGTAAATATTACTTACAATGCGCCAAGTCGTATTGGAGCCAAAATTTTTAATCAGCTCCCAGTTTTCATAAAAACAATTCATTCCTTAAAAAAGTTTAAACATGAACTTAAATTATATTTGACGGAACAATGTCTTTACAGTACCACAGATTTCTTTAAATGAATTTGTGCTATATTATTTTTTTTGTGTGTGTGTGTTTGTTATATTGATTTATTATACACTTTTTGTATATTATATATGTATACCTATGTATGTCTGTATACTCATGTTTGGGTATAAATGTGCGGTTTGTATTTAGCTGTAATGTTTGCAATTTTGTTTGACTTTTCTTATACATTGTACTTATAATGTCTTATAAGAATAAAATATTTTTGACTTTGACTTTGACTTTAGAAGCCAGGAGACGGCTGTCACTAGAAGTGCCACATTTTAACGCGCGTATAAAAAAATTTACTGCTGAACTCCCAGAAGCATCAATATCTTCATCTATAATAAAATAAGCGGAATTGTTCGCCTTGTCTTCGTGTATTGATGTCATTACATAAAAAGGATAAAATCTAACATGTGCATGGGTCCTGACCTTATTCCAGTTTTTTGATCAGAGACTGTGCATCTGTGTTTTGTGGACCTCTAATAACTCTATTTAATTTTATATTGGCGTCAGGGAATTTTCCAACTCTTTGGAAATTATCAAGAATGATTTTGCAAATTATAGGCCTATTTCCATTTTAAGCAATTTTTGTAAAACTTTTGAAATAATCCTGCACTCCTCTATTATGCATCTCTTCTATGATCATACCAGAACAACATGGTTTCATACAAAGACGATCAACTACAACTAATCTTATGTGTAAGATACAATTCATATCCGATGTTCTTGATCAAGATGGTCAGGTAGATGTCGTCTATACCGACTTCACTAAAGCATTAGATAACATCGATCTTGTTTTACTATTACGTAAACTTAACAGCTGTGGCCTCTGTCATCTTAATTAAACTATTTCAATCTTATCTAACCGATCGCTATCAGTTTGTTCAGTATCGTAGTTTTAAATCATTTACTTTTTTTTCATACGTCTGACCTTCTCCAAGGCTCTATATTGGGTCCTCTTTTATTTGTCATATAAAGTGCTTTCGAAAAGTAACGAATAAATTCATTATTTTTGAAATTGAGAAGTTTTCGAAAAAATCCCCTGGCACGTCGATTTTGTTTTTAAAAAAGGCACTTTTTGACATTAGACCCACATTTGTGAGGTCATCGTTGTTCGAGATATGACGTCATCGACAATTTCTTTAAATAGCAACCTCAAATTTTGACCATGGCATTTGAAAGAGCGTGTCATTCTGCATACATACATCATGAAAAATTATGGTTTTACATAACTAAAATTTCAAGGAAATAATGTTTGAAGATTTTAAAATTTAATTTTCAGAATACTGAAATTGATAATGATTATGTAAAAAATCGACTAAATTAAATGTTCAACTATAAAATTGGCTGTTATATTTTTGAGAGGTCTAAAGTCATTAAAGATTTAAAAATGTTATTCGACTCTAAACTTATGTTTGCACGGCATGTGGATGTTTGCAGAACGGAGGAATACAAGAACCTTGGCTTTATTATACGAAATTCTAGAGAGTTTAAAGACATTTGTACTCTTCGTCTCTTGTATGTTATGTTTATTAGACAAAAACTTATGAATGTCATATTTCTGCACTTGAAAATTTTCAGAGGAGATTCTTTAAATCTACATACAGCATTTGTATTGGATGGTATCTGTCCTGTTACAGGAATTCCGCAAAACGTATTCTATAACCGTTTTCAATTACATAGCCTTATCTCTAGACGTCGGTTGCATTCTACAGTTTTTTTTTTAATTATTAACTTATTAAATTAGATTATTTACTAACTTGCATAAATTTTACAGTACCGAGATCTAATAGTCGGTTCAACAGTTTATTTGCCATACTACATGCTCGTACAAATATGTTAATTAAATTTCCCTTGCGCCAAATTTAAAGGAACTATCATCAAGTAGAAAGTAACTTAGATATAGTTTCATTTACATTTCGTGATATAAAACAGCTTTTCTGTTAACCTTTTATGTGTCCTATTTGTTTTCAATTTGTTTTTATTGTTATACTGATGCATATTTTCTTAAACAACAGCAGACGTAAAAAAGAAACATATCAACGCAACACCGACTATTACACCGTTCCGTAACAAACTAAAGGCGCAGTTCGGAATGCAAGTCACTAACTCTAATTAGAACATTCAGCTGTTAAATATTTATGATGCAAAATATATCTCTATACTTACCAAGACAATTGTAATTGTTTTGACAACGCTGCAACTATCTCTGTTGACTTCAGACATTTTATTTTTTACAATGTTTCTTAGTGTACCTATTAAGCTTTTTCTATTAAACAAACTATAAACGTTAGTTATTATTAACTTTCTGCAGATGAAATTTCGAAATGTGTCATCACAGTCGCACACAAAGCACTTAATCACATAAAAATAATTATATTGTTTGTATCTTACTGCATTAGTTATCTATGTGTTTAAAACTGACGATAACTTATAGAAAAATATCTACACAGCTCTAAATTGATATAATTCTCGATAAGATTCTATTAAATAGATTATTATCGCCAAATATACGAACTGGGTAATGTACCGATTTTAATAAAACAATACAGCTACATTTTAGATCAAGGTTACAGATAAACCGATTTTGCATTATCGGAAAAGATAAGTAAGAATAATTTGCGCACTAAAAAGTCACCACAGTTGATTTCAGTTTCAGGACTGACATTCTCACAATCACTGAATAGCTGATAAATTCAGCCGTCGCACACCAACAGTGGCCGTTAATATGCTGACCCATGTGTTATCTAAAGATAAACAATAATAATAATATATTAGGTTAATCCAAATATGCAAAGAGCATATTATGCGTGTTATATGTATTTTTAAAATATTTGCATATATTCTTAAAAGAGTATATTGGTAGTAATAGTAGTTCATTGGTGCCATTACATATAAAAATGTTTACACAAGTCACAAAATTAAAAGGCCTAAAAGCATATTTCTAAAAACTAATACAAACTATAAAAAAGTACATAAAACAGAATTCATAAAATAAAATCGAATAATATAATAATATATGGGACAGTTACAAAATACAGTGTTTACACTTAGTAAGCGGCGGGTGCAAGGATGACGGGTACTATCAAGGTAATAATGGGTATTTAATGGGTATTTTAAGAGAAAACTAGTATTTTCCCGCCAATACAATGGCACAGTTTAAATATAAGTAAACAACTGACTGACGCAGTGGCAAATATAAAAATTATTAAAAATAGATACAAAAATATTTTCTGTAAAATTTATCAGAGACACTGTTAAACCACTATGTGGCCTTTTATTGTCTTCGTAAGCCTTTAGTTTAGAAAATAATATAGGGTGCTTCGAATTAGATACATACTATTGCAAAAATAATGATACTTCCTCAAATCAGTTTTTTGACTACTGGATGTTCTGTGTAGAAATTTCAATATATTTCTGTGGGTCAGTGGAACAACTAATGTTTACAATTGTAAAAGTAGATTTCTTTACGAATATGTCAGCAGTTCGAAATAAATAGCCAAATTCAACTAAACAGTGCGATTATTATTGCAATAGATTGTACAGTACAGTACCATATAAACCAGTATCATATGAATGTTTTATATATCCACTCACATACTAGCACATTCCCCTCTTATGTTAACAAATTTTAGTATGGTATAATTTCTTAAACTTTATCTTTAAATCAATATATTACATATTATTCGATACAACGTGTTTACGATAAGTTTGGTCAAACTTCTCCGACATATTCTATTGATGAAAAATATGGAATAAAAAGTGAATGAAAGTTCCTATCTCATTATATTCTATTTAACAAAAAAGAAGCTGTTTTATGTAAACAACTGCCAATTATCTAATTCTAATCATGCATGACGGAAAGCAAGCTGGGGCTAAAATTGATTTCTCCCTCGATATTCATGCATTTACACTTGCTAATGAAAGATTTTGGTACTTTGCACTGGAGACCGATGGTACCCGATCAGTATTTGGGATCCGGACAATAATTTTTGGGACACCCTATATAGACCGAATATTATGAATTCATAGACGAAGAAGAAGTTTGTTATTAGTTAGTTTGGGGGGGCATGGTGTAGGTATTGGCACCCTTCTTGGGTGCGCCAGTGGGTTTATGATACATTTTATGTATTCCAAAATGTTCTTTCCAGATGTATTCAGATCGAGTCAAAGGAACCCTTAAAAAATTCTATATTATTTACGTAGATCTGTAAATGGAATCATTTCTAAGGAAATGAAAGACAGTTTTGGAAAATTAAAGGTATACTAAGTAAAATCATGTATCATTTAATGTATTTTTCGTTTCTTAGATATTTGGGTACTTAACGGGATTTTTAGGTCTTTATTGGGCATTTGAGAGTAATTCGTGGTTTTTGGGTATTTTTGAGGTATTTGCTTAATTGATGAGGTATGTTTTTGGGAAAATAAGGTATTTACGGGTAATATTTAAAAAAAAAAGTATTTCATTGTACAAATTTCAAGCAGTGGTTTACCCCTGGACATGCACATTTCGGTATTTCCAACAATAACACACACATTTTAGAAGTGATTATTAATATCGAGTGTTATCAAAATTAGGAAAATGAAACACACATATTTAAGGCATAATATATTTTTAGTTGCTTTCGATTGTGTTTATGTAAGATATACATTATATTATAAATAGTGAACAATATATAAAAAACTATAATATATAAGCCTTACAATATAAAATTTGCATATATTAGGCAATATTTGTCTTATAAATAAAAATATATATTCTCTCATTTAAACAGTAAGTACAAAAATAGCAAAATAAAAACAAATATTGACTTCATCCATAGTGTTATATTCAACATTAAAATTAATTAATGACATTGGCAACATTTTGTACCACTTAACGATACACGGATCAAGTCTATGACTTCTTCTCTCCAAAGACTTTCTTGGAATTCTCCATAAACTCCATCAAGTCACGGGACATGGCGTACGGGCGTGCCATACCATCGTTGAGTAACTTGTCTTCGCAGAAGCACAAGTAAATGGTATCGATAACGGTCTAGAGAGAAAAAAAATCAGAATATTTCCAAACATGATTATATCTAAATTTTTTCAACGTGTATGTAATGCTTTAGCATTTGGAAAATGACAGTTTAATTATAATAATAATATTTGATATTTTCCTTTTGATTTTGGTATACCTGATTGCGAGCGGGTAACCACTAGGATCGAAATTGTTATTCGCAAAATAGTTTTCCAAGGGATTTCCAAAAATTTCGCATTTGATAAAAATTACCTCGAGAATTGCACTTATGTATAAAAAATCCCATTGACGAACGCAAAAATCGTAGTTTGCTATCGGCTAAATACGAAGGAAGAAAAAATGCAACTGGATAAAAAACGGATAAATTACGTTAAACCTTGCTGTTACTTTATTAGAGAGTTTAAGTTGTGTCCGATACGTGAACGTGTACTTAGAATTTGACCGTCGCGCATGCTCAAATTAGAATTTTCCACTTTTACGTGATTCGGATGTACGTGAGCTCACGGATCTTCGCGTAACGTAAACAGAGACGTATACGTGCCGGAAAGGTGGCCGAAAACTTCCGAATGCACAGAACAAATTGATAAAAGACTAACCAAACAGAAGGATCAATATTCGTAGATTAAAGTAATAATCATCATTTCTGAATAATATGATTCCGTAATAACTTACCCTACTTAAGGCTTACGATGAGTGCTCTATCAAACGATATATAAGGTATGTTCCAACAACCGTCGAGAACTGGTTCAGAACCGTGAGAAATGTTTGACCAACACCGTCTTACGTCGCATTCGCCGAGAGTGCATTAACAACTGAACTGACTGACTAATTCTGGAACCGTCCGTGAACGTGTACTTAGAATTTGACCGTCGCGCATGCTCAAATTAGAATTTTCCACGTTTACGTGATTCGGATGTACGTGAGCTCACGGATCTTCGCGTAACGTCAGAGACGTATACGTGCCGAAAAGGTGGCCGAAAACTTCCGAATGCACAGAACAAATTGATAAAAGACTAACCAAACAGAAGGAGCAATACTCGTAGATTAAAGTAATAATCATCGTTTCTGAATAATATGATTCCGTGATAACTTACCCTACTTAAACTCATTTTTGAAACACGAATCTTACTATACGTAAACATGAAAATTACACATTACAAATTTTTCTTAAATATTTGGTTGGGTGTTATTGATGATAATGTTTGTTATCCCCATTTTCTACCCCCAAGGTTTAACTCGGAACTGTTTATGGAGTTTCTTAACAATAATCTGCAGTACTACCTAGAAAATTTACTCATTAATTTTGAAGTATGAGAATTAGACACAACTGGATGGAGTTCCCCAGCATTTTGGAAAAGTTGTAAGAGAATGACTCAATACCAATTAGACGCGGTTAATGGTATTCGACCGCTTCTGCCGCTTTCGAAAGTGGACCATCCTGTATAATACTTATCTACATAATATAATCAATTACAGAAATTCATACCTCGAATATTGAGAAGCAAATGGCTGCCACAACTAGGGAAACGATGGCCACGATGACGTAAACAGCCCATTTGTACTCTGAATCCACACCCTTTAAATATATATAATATTTAGTCAATCTACCCAAGAATGTATCCCATTTTTGTCATAATAACATTTACGTTATTTCAAGGTTAAATTTTATATTTTATGTTGTATCTAGATGTATTGTAACATAATTACATTTCTACAGCCCTGAAGATGGCTTAAATATAAGCCGACACGTTGGCTTTTTGTAAAAATTTTATTTTTCTAATATAATTTTTGTAGTATGTATCACCCTGTAACTGTTAATAAATAAGGGCGATGTTATTTCTAACACTTTATGCAGAATTTTAACAGAATTTCTTAAACACAAATAATTAAATGGATGGCTTAGTAAATTTACATTTAATTCGCTATTTTCAAAATGTACATCGAAAGTTAATCGTAAAATTTAAATAAAAACATCCAGTGAAGAAATATAAAACATTAAAAAATAATTCATATGATTTGCCTGATGAAGAATCTAAAAAAAATATTTAGATTTAGTAAAAGTCAATACGGCAATTTATTGAGGAACACACGTCATTAGCAATTTTCTGTAAATTCTTTGAATGCCATTATGCAGGTAACACGCATGTGTATTCCCTGCTTAAATGATTATTGACAATTCGATTATTGTTTTTTAATTTTGCCACCTTTCATTTTAATATGATAACTAATTTAATTATGATAAAACTAAAGCTGTTTAAACTAAACTGTCCTTGATGCAGCTTACTCAGTTTCTATGTGGTTCCTTGTTTGCTGAATTTGTGGAAACATCATATACCTCTCTAACAAATGGTCGGTAACAGCATTGGTTACCTGTGTAATACAGTTTTATACTAACTGATGTTTGACTAGAGAATACATATAAAATTCCAAAAAAGAAGCATAACCAGTTATTACGTGAAACAAAGAAACGGTTTTATCAAAATAAAATAATTAATTCCGAAAATATTATTAAAGCTAATTGGAATTTAGTATCTAAATTATCCGGGAAAAGGAAAAAACACGCAAATATTGTTTTAGAAAACCATAATACTGTTAAAGAAAATAATATAATTTACTAACCTTCTAATAAAACAGTCTATAAATATCTCACTTCACTTTTTGGCAGTGGGAACACGACAAATTCAACCACAATAGATGAAATCTGACCTATTTCTGCATTTTTAGGACTGCTTCTAACTTCACTTTTTGGCAGTGGGAACACGACAAATTTAACTACAATAGATGAGATCTGACCTATTTCTGAAGAAGCAATCCTAAAAATGCAGAAATAGGTCAGATTTCATCTATTGTGGTTGAATTTGTCGTGTTCCCACTGCCAAAAAGTGAAGTTAGATATTTATAGAGTGTTTCATAATACTGTTATTGATAAACCAGAACAAATAGCATATGCGTTTAATGAATTTTTTATTAACACTTCTGTTAATATCGTTAATTCCATTCCATGTAATATATCATTAGTTGCGGATATTAAGAATTGCCTAAAATCATTTTATCTGTTACCTTATGAAAATGAGGAATTACTACAATTGTTAAAATGTAAATTTAAAAATAAATTATCATCAGATTTTGATGAGATTCCGTCATCTGTTGTTATTAAAGTATTAAATGTTATCATAAGACCTCTTACATATCTAATAAATTTATCATTAAATATGGGTGTTTTCCCAAAGTATTTGAAATTGGGTAAAATAGTACCTATATATAAAACGAATGATTCAAAGTTTGTTGGCAATTATAGACCTATTAAGTTATCTTCAAGTTTTTCTCTTGTGTTTGAGTATGCTTTTTTAAATCGAATGATACCTTTTTTGGATAAAAATAATATTGTTACGGACAGACAACATGGTTTTCGCTCTGGTAGGTCAACAAGTACTGCCATGTTCGAGTTTTATGAGAAACTGGTTGAATATATTGAAAAAGATGAATGCCCCGTAGGTATTTTTTGTGATTTCACTAGAGCTTTTGATTGTGTACAACATGACAAATTATTGGCTAAACTATATGCATATGGGATACGGGGTGTAGCCTTAGATTGGATTACCTCATTTTTGAAAGGCAGGAGACAATTTGAATGTTTGACGCATCAGAGTGATGACGGATTTATAAAAATTTTTAACTCGACGAGTAAGCTAGTTGAAATGGGAGTCCCCCAAGGTTCCGTTTTGGGCCCGCTCCTTTTTCTTTTATATACAAATGAACTGGATACATTAACATCGGAAATGTATCTTACTATGTATGCCGACGACCAATCAATTATCATTTCGGGAAATACAGATGCTGCTGCTGTATAAATGCAATAAGGTGCTAAATACTTTAAATAATTGGTTTGCTTATTACAAACAACTCTGTAATGTAGAAAGATGTGAGATTTCATAATCGTCAAAAAAGTTGTAACTCATTAGATATAAAAATTGAAGACGACAGTTTGGCTATTAATAAGGCAATAAAATTTCTAGGAATAATTATAGACGAAGGCCTAAACTGTAAGCTGCAATGTGAACCATTAATTAATAAATTGAATTCTGTGGCTTATCTGTTTCGAAATATAAAACTTGTTTTAACCAAAGAACAACTTATTAACATATACTATGGTTTAGTAGAGTCTAGGTTGAGGTTTTTATTTGTCAAAAAAGAATTTTAAGATGTATGGCAGGTGTTGCAAGTACAGTGTCATGTAGAAATATTTTTAAGGATTTTAAAATTTTAACATTATGTTGCTTGTTGATTTATAAATTATCGATATACGTTTACATGAATAAAAGCAAATTTTTAAGGAACAGAGATATTCATCACATTGACACGAGACAAAATAGCAAATATCGTATACCATTTTATAAATATATAATATCATTAAATTCACCTGCATGCCTTGGTCTTAAGATATTTAACCACTTGGATGTGCATATTCAACGCGCAAATAATGTAAGATTTTTTAAAGCTATTTTAAAAAAGTATTTAATAGACAATTATTTTTATGAACTAGATGCATTTTTTATGTCTTAGTTTTTAAGTTATTTCGACAATTCCTATACAAAATGTATTTTGTCGTAAAGGAAATAAAGAATTATAAAGCAGTAATTTTACCTTTAGCTCTGTCGGGATAATTTTTGTCTCTGAGGAATGCCAAAAATAGTCTTAATTCAATACATTGCCGTATTGCTAAATCTAAATAATTTTTCATTAGGCCAATCAAACGAATTACTACTATTGCAACTTACCTTCGATATGCATTTATAAAACCACAAACTAAATGTAAATTTATTAAACCGTCCATTTTCACAAATTAAGTAACACGTAATCTACAGCGACTCTTAATTCTTTGTCTTTAAGAAACTCTTAAAATTCTATATAACGTGTTAGAAATAAGAGGGTGACACAAACTACAAACATTTAAGGTGATAAAATATATCATTTAACCGTGAAATAACGTAAATGTTCTTAAGGCTAAAATGGGATACATACTTGGGTTGATTATATTCTAATGATACTGGATATAATAAATTGATTAGATGATTAAAGTATAAACTGTTAGTGATCCTTATTTGTAATTTGTTACTCTAAAATGTTTAACGGAGGCACTGCCTCACCTACTTCATCGTACTGGCCGCCACTGCAATTACTAAAACTGAAAACGCTACACCTACCTGCATAATCAAATAGGTGAACAACAAAGACAAAAGCACCACCAGTACGTGGGCCATAAATATAATAAAGTCTCCAATGTAGTTGAGCACAATGATGTTCGTCACGTTCTGTAGTAAAATCTTAGCTGCTCTTTTGCCGGACTTGAAGAACGGTTTGCCGTGCATTGCTGAAAAATATACATACATTTACTCTCAAAAATAGTTATTTATAGTACAAATGGCATATAGGCATTACATGAGTATAATTTCATGAACGTAATAAAAAATGCCGTTATCCCACATGTACTATATACAATTTTTTCTAGAACTGCAAACATTTTTATCTACAACTACCTTAAATTGAGAAAAATCCAAAATCAGATCCAGTTTGTAAGTTTTGATTCAAAATCAAGAAGCAAAGGCATTATTATGGTAACCTGTCCTTCCTGTCAAACTTTCCGGAAAACTCGAATTTTTCTTATATTTTAACCGAAAATTGCATCAAAAATTTCTTTTGTAAATGTCTTTATATTACATGCTGCTCTAGAAATACAAAATTAATAAAATTGCGGCTTTGATTTGATGTAAAAATGTAAAAATTTACAGAAAATTTCCATTTTCCTTCGACTTTAGAATAAGGGAAATCTGTTATAGAAATGATAATTAGATAATTTGATTTAACTACTAACTTGCGCTTTTATTTGCGGACATTTTTTGTGACAAATTTACGTTTTACGAGTTTTGTGAATAAACGAATGTTATTCAAGTAAGTGGATCTGTAGAATTTTTTTAATAGCGATCGCGCCGGGTCGGCAGGCAAGGGTAGTTTATATAGGTTTAGGGGTAGTAGCGACATTTCCCCAGCTATCTGACGTATTTCTGGGCCATTTCTAATGTTAATTAACAATAATCAATTGATTTTTTTATGATTTATGCGTTCCCTCGGATAAGCCAAAAATCGGCTATTTTTAACATTGTCCTTTCCTTTATAATGGAAATGACGCATTTCCGCGGGAAAATTTTAATGTTTCTGTGTTCAGAAGGGCCTCTGAATGCTATTTGTTATTTTTTTTCATAGCTGATTTCCCTTAAACGAAAGTTGACTCCAGAAAACTTGCTTCTTCAAATTGAAAAAGCTGCTGCAACTGCATATGGTATGCATCTATGAATATAAAATATCAAGCTACAGAAAAGGTATTATTTTCATTTGATGAATTATCCAAGAAGTATAAATCATCTAGTTTTGTGGGTTCTATTCTATACTGAGGTCTACAATCTGTATGCGGCAAAATGTTGACATTAGTTTTTACATTTTAACTGGTCTTCTAAAAAAAACAACCATAAATGCATAAATTTAGGTAAACTGAAGGAAATATTTATCATATTATACCGGATACGAAAACCAAAGTTTCCCGAGAATTCTTTATCACTACCGGAGGAATCGAAAATGTGAATATGGTCCAAATAATACGAAAATACCTCGCCATGTGTCCTAGCCATCCGACCATGGAAGATTTTTTGTTGATTACAGAGGTGGTAAATACATGAAACTTCCTGTTGGTATAAATACTTTTAGTGTAATGCTAAAGAAGATTGCTTTTGTTCTCAATTTATCACAGCCTCAACAATATACGGGGTATTGTTTTCGACGATCATCTACTTCATTTCTAGTCAACGCAGGAGCAGACTTTCTAACTATAAAACGGTATGGTGGTTGAAAGTCCAACACCGTGTTTAAAGGGTATATTGATACGTCTTATGATTACAAGAAAAAAATCTAGCACTGATCTCTCTTTTTTTTAATATTTCACTAGTGTGGTAATATATCCACTAGTGGTGTATTCATTACTCAACTGAAACAGTACCAAATAAATGTTGTAACGCTGTAAATGCTCTTATAAAGCAGTTGTAGATAAAAATGGCTAATGAATTACACTCTCACCGCCACGGTACTAACCTGTCATAATATACGCGTTTTTAGTCAGATATTTCAAGAAATCTTCAATAATGGACACGCATGAGTCAAAGCAAGCTTTTAGAACCTTGTTTTTGAAAAGTGAAGACAGAAGTGAACGGACGATTGCCATGACAGTGATTATAAGGGATCCGAAGGCAACGGAACCCAAATGGAATTTGAAGGCTACGGAAGCGCTGGTTGTAATCGGACCATCCAGGTTGTTCTTATCTCTGAAACAGAGAAAGGAGTATTGTATTGAGGTTGTTGAACCGTCATCGAGACATTGAGTGATTTTATATTAATTTATTCTTCAATAAGTCAAACACTTATCTACTTTTGTGAAATGAAAAATACTAAAATGTAGAATACTAAAATCTCGAGAGCCGTTTTCGGAAAATTTTGTAAAGAAAAGTATATAATATATAAAATGTATATAATATATAAAATGTATATTTTTTTTATTAAGACATTTAAATCCATACAAAATATGAAATAGCAAAAAACAAAGATCCTTCAGGCTTTGGCTAACCTTAAAAATGTTACCATTTTCGTTAATACATTTCTGCAATCTGTGGTAGAAATTCCTGGTAACAGAACAGAAATTAGCTACATTTATTTCCGCTACTGCTTCATGAATCCTGCCAATAACAGCATCTTCGCCAACAGACACAGTAAAATAAGCCTTTTCTTTTATGTATCCCCATAACCAAAAGTCTATCGTAGTCAAGTCAGGAGACAGGGGTGGCCACTCCGTCCAATCCATTTATTAGGAAAACGGCGGTTCAAAATATGTCGTACTTGTAATGTGGCATGTGCGAGCGCACCATCATGCTGAAACCACATAGTTGTACATTGTTGTAGAGGAATATCTTCTAACAAACCTAGCAAAATGTTCTCGCAAAAATTACTGTAATTTTCCATTCAGTATTCTTGGCAAAAAATATGAACCGATGATCCTTTTCTCATAAATATCTCTCCAAACATTTACAGACCAAAGTCTTTGCTGATTCCGCGGACATTTTTTATGAAGACTCTCATAATGCCAATAATGAAGATTTTTGGTTGAAATGATGAATTTCATTTCAGCATTATGGAAAAATCTGGACTGCGCTGAAATTCTTGTAATGCCCATCTGGAAAAATTTACTCTTAATTGGTCGTCTCCGGGATGCAGCGTTTGAATTGGTTCTACATGATACAAATACAAGCCGTACCTTTGAAGACATCTATGGACAGTGGATTTGACATAATGCGTGTTTCTTGATAAAATGCGTGTACTGGTGGTAGGATTATTCTCAACATCCTGCAGCAACCGTTCTTATTGTTGCTATGTCAATTTTCGAGGCCGACCAGCA
Source organism: Monochamus alternatus (assembly GCA_037114965.1). Taxonomy (NCBI): domain Eukaryota; kingdom Metazoa; phylum Arthropoda; class Insecta; order Coleoptera; family Cerambycidae; genus Monochamus; species Monochamus alternatus. The sequence continues at coordinate 905,680 of CM073426.1, read as the reverse complement.
TACAAAGAACGTTTTGGAGCTACGCATCCTGTTTCCTCAGTACGTATTTCTACATTTTGGATTGTTTTGTGATCGGGATGATAGCGATTCGGAAATTGTTCCTTGTACAAATACTCGACAGCACGGGCGTTATTGTTACAGGCTCCTAAAGCTTTAATCATATCGATGTAATCTCTGTTGGTATAAGCAAACCCTGCCATGAACTCAACAACAAGTCAAATAAATATTATACGTCACTGTCAAGTAAATCCGTGGCAACAAGATTTTTGTACTGCCAACTTGATTAGCCAGTCGGAAATTGCGCATTTATTGAACTAAAATTAACAATATATTCGAAAACGGCTCCGCATTCGAGATTTTACAATTCTACATTTTTTTTCTATTTTTTTTTTAGAATATATATCCGGCCGCTGAGGAGTGAATTTTGACTTACCCTGTATACATTAATAATACACTTTTTATAATTACAAATTTGTATACCAAAAGTTGATGTAATGGAGCTGTTTGTTCGTATTTCCAATTGTTAAATCCGTGTTTGGCCCTATGATCTTCTTTGTTATCTTATGGCGTTAACTAGATACGAGAAGAAATTAAAACCCTAACTTTGCAACGATTTTGGGAATACAGGTTATTACTATGTTCGTTTACATCGACAATTCAATGTAAACAATTTTTAACCTTTAAAGACAAAAAAAAAAAGAAAATCGTAAGAAAAAGATGATTTTAGTTATGATAAAGTATGGGTGTTTGTGGAAGAAAAATTGAAGTAATTTTATTTAGTGTTTGAGCTTTGAAAAAAAAATGTTTTTTAAGTGAGATTCATGCCATCTAAACAGATGTTTACTGGCATTTTGGTTTGTCCGTTTTAGGTCCGAGACGTGAACTTTGGGACACCCTTTATACATGCAATAAATATACGAGGTGTGGCAATTAAGTTCCTGAAATTTAATTATAACTTAGAAACTGGCAACACTGCATCATTTATCAACATTTCTCTAGAGAGGGGGGACCATCCTTTTAATTTCAGTCCAAGGTTGAAGTCGATAGCACGTTTGGTTTGTGTTTTATGTGTATTTTGTAGAAGTACCTTTTTTAGTGGCGTCGTGAAAATAAGTGACTCACATTACAAGCAACTTGTTGTGATTCAATTTTTAGTTAAATCTGGCGAAAAACACTCGGAAATCCTTCGAAAATTGCAGGTGCATGTCGAAAACCCGTGTGTTTAAATGGGCAAAACGGTTCAAGGAAGGGCGTGAATCGGTAGAAGACGATCCACGTGAAGGAGCTCCCGTCACCTCTCGTACTGACGCGAATGTTGACTGTTTGCGTGCACTGATCACGTCTGACCGGTGCGTTGTCTGACGAGTTAAACGTCAACAAAGAAACCGTTCGCAAGATGTTACATGAAAATTTAAATATGCAAAAGGTTTGCGCAAAGATGGCGCTAAAACTTCTCACCCGTGAACAGAAAGACATGCGAAAATCGATCTGCGAGGATTTGTTGTCTCGCATTTGAAGCGACGATAGAGACTGGATGAGTCGAGTAGTCACTGGAGATGAGACCTGTATATTTGAGTATGATCTCGAGACTCGTTAACAAAGTGAGCAGTGGGTGGAAAAGGGTGGAAAGCGGCCAACGAAAGCGAGGATGTCCAAGTCACGACTAAAGGCAATGTTGATGTTTTTTTTCGATATCCACGGCATCATTCATCGTGAATATGTTCCTGCCGGCCAGACAGTGACTGGACAGTTCTATGTTAGCGTCCTGGAACAGCTGAGGGCCCGCGTTTTCCGTGTGCGACCCAAATTCGCCGAAAACGGTTGGATCTTGCATCACCACAACGCGCCAGCCCATTCTTCGTTCATTGTGTAAGAGTTTTTGGCAAAAAAGCATTCCAACGTTGCCGCGCCCACCCTATAGCCCCGATATTGCCCCCTGTGGTTTCTTTATTCCCCAAGATGAAGTCACACCTCAAGGGAACTCATCATAGCGGCGTACAGGAGATCAAAAAAGCTGTAACCGTGGTTCTGAACGAGTTAACTGCGGAGAATTACCAAGGGTGCTTCCAATCGTGGAAGCAACGTAGGAATCGTTGTGTAGAGTTAGAGGGAGACTATTGCGAAGGTCGATAATAAAATTTTGGGCGAAATTTAATTGGCCTGTTTTTTCACTGTCAAATTCCCGGAACTTAATTGTCACACCTCGTATTATATAGTGGGTCTTCAAACCAGTCATATTGAAATCAGAAGTAGGCAAATGAGATAAAATTATTAATAGGTATCTACTGCGCTCTAGTTACTTGCATATTTCAGAAAACATAATAGTATTCATGTCGGTACCTTTCTGATTATTTATAATGGAAATTACTTACTTTGCAAAATACCATTTGGACACAGCACCAGCGATCACCATATATTGGATACCAGTCAAAAACTGGCTTATCCAAAAAGTCATCCAAAAGCAGAAAGTAATGGAGAACCTCATGACTATGTTAAGCTCATAACCCAAAATCCCGTCTGCTATCTCGGTCAAGGTACCCGCTGTGAGCATGTAAGCCAAGGCAGTAAAAAATAGAATTGCTACCAATAAATCCGCAAAAAATGTCTGAAACAAACAATAGTGTCGAAATTGTTCTTATTAGACGTACGAATTGGCAGCAATGCCTTTGAAATAGCATATTTCATTAGGAGTCTAAAATCTATTTCTGGACGTACATGGAACAATATTTTTTATTATACTTCATTGAACACGAAAACATAAAAACAAAATATAGGTAACGTAATGAAAGACATACGAAAAAAATTTGGAACATTTTTGGAACATTCATAGCAGTTATAGGAATAACAAGATGTATAACTACTAGAATAAGAATATTGAAAATTCACTAACTAGTAATAATAACAGCTCTAACTAATAATGTTTTTAGTTTGAATTGTTATTATTAATGGTTTTGCTGCAATTACTGCAGAGGTTTAGTTCTTTTGCAGTTTCATTTTATAAAATTGCAGTTATCAACTCTTCCCAAATGTTTTGATTTTCTCAAACGAATGATGCAATTGTCTGGATTCTTCTATATATCCTTCTGCTACATTGGAAGAATGCCATTTTCCCTGTTTTTTCCAGAGTGTGTAAATCAGCGCCGCTTGCTACCAGCATGGTTGCCGAAGACCGCCTTAGTCTATGTCCGGTACATTTTCTGGTATCTTCTAGTTTTAAGTATGCTGCAACAATTTTTGGAATACTACTGATGATATGGCATCCAACGTTTAAGCATAAAACCTGCCGTTTCGATATGCAACAAATAATCTTCTGCTGTTCATATTTATAGGTCGTAGAGCTGCATATTTACGATAAAGTGTGCAGGACTCAAATGTACATCTTCACTGGTAATGGTGAAACTTTTTGATGTATGAGTTTTTCCATCTCGTAAAACATGACAAGAACGCGCTCATTATCTTACATCGTGTAAATTCAAACGTATTAAATGATCTCTTTGATATGCACCAAAGATCCCCACACTAAAATTGCTTTTGTTAATAGATATTGTTCGTCTGGAGCTTCACATAAAAATTTAGTTGTTCTGCTGTTAAAACTTTTTACTTTTCCGATATATATCCTAGAAATTGACGCTTCAAGAAAGCAATTGTTTTTGGATATTTGTTGATGTCAGCATTTTCTGTTTTGGCCAAATAACTCTTTAGCATTAAAAATCGACTACATGCCGTGGAAGATTTCATAGATTTAGCTTTTTCGACAAAGTAAACTAGAAAGATATCGTCACTTACAGTTTTGATTTTGTTCAGATTTCGCCATTCAGTAAAAATTTGGTATTCGTGTTCATATCTTGACCTGGATTTTATTGGTAATAAATTGGCGTTCGCTTGTGCCACTTGCTCTAGGACGTTAATTGGGAATTTCTGGATTTCCTTCTGAGTACCTACATTTTATCGATACCTATAAATTTAATTGACAGAAAGTATAAACACCGCTGACTATAGTCACCAGTTACATTGCTGTAATCTCTATTTTTTATTCAGCGCACGGAAAAAATCGAAGATCGGGAAAACTTTTTCCTTGTGCTGTTTCCGTGCGCTAGTCCATGTTAAATTATTTCTAATACAGATGAAAATAAGGTGTTTTCAAAGAAGTATAATAAAAAAACATTTCATAGATACTTACCAGGATGGGAACCAGCAGCAGCCGAGGCATGGAAAAAGTAGCTTTCATGGCCTCCTTGAAAATGGCGATCACCAAGGCAATCTTCTTGTGCAAAAAGACCATCACCGCTATTAAAATCAGCAGCATGATCGTAAAAAATAGAGGAGCGACGATGATACCTCCCTTTTCTCCCTGAATTTGAAAGTAACCGTACCTAAAGAAGGTTCATTTTTGAAATCCAAGTTAGTCTGGAGAAACTAGTGCTTACCACAAAAATACCACTAGAATGACCAAGAAAACGATGACTCCTGCTAGGATACTCCATACCATAGCAGCCGCAGCCACACGGAAAAGGTAAAGTATTGACAATGCGATGCCTAGAAAGAGTTAGATTTTTTGTTTTTGTTACTGCAAACAATTTACTCCAGTCAAATTAGTGATTTATAAAATGAGGACAGTGGGTTAGGATCTGGGCTGGATCAAACTAATCAGATATCATTAAATTTATTGTTATATTTCTACAGGGTGAGTCAGTCATAATGTCATTAATTTTAAGAGGAGATAGGGAATAATGAGTATAATACGAATACGCGATTAAAAAAATTCTAAATGCATATTTACGCCAAAAATAAATATTTTCAAATCATTATTTAAACCCCCCTTTTCAGACTGTCACTGACCGCTCACAGCTTTGGTCGTTTACAGCTCACAGTCGACCTGATGCGACGCTGCCAAATTGAAATATTTTCTTAGTACCTACCTAGGTATTAGACATCATAAATAAACGGTTGTACTGACTATTTTAGAATCGCATATTTTTTCTTGCTCAGTTCAGCCAATAATAATTTAAAATTTTAATATCCAATGAATTCAAATAACAGTAATCAAATAGTTCTATTAAAAATTGCAAATAACGTGGTCTATTCAGGTTTTCCAGTAGAAAATACGGTCCAATCAAACGATTCCCGTACACTCCTGTCGATACGTTGACAACAAATCCTCTGAAAGCTAAACCGACAAGCAGCGTGTGGATTTTCGTCCGTCCAAATGTGGTTGTTATGAGTGCAAAGAAGTTAGCTTGGTTACTGTTTAAAAAATATTTAACATTAAAAGTGCAAAACTTACAACGTATCTAATAATAAACCGAGTAATAGAACATTTCGGTACATTACATAAAAAACCTATACCCAATGGGCAAATTAACAGAAGTTGAAAGCTGTTTCATGTTTAAATACTAAATAATAAAAAACCTCGCGTTGTCGACAAAAAACGTCTCTGATCTGATGCTCATAAAAGTTATCGAGAGTGCATCTTGACCTATCATATTATTAAATCAATAACCTAGTTACCTAGTGTTTGTACTGTTATTTAAAAACTAACTATTTTTTATCTAGATACATGAATGAATTTTCCTTAAATATTGATTTATTTGTTAATAAAATCAAATGTAGATAATAAATAAAGTTTTCGAATGTTAGGTTATTACAGTTTAATAATTTTGTTATTACGTTTTTACTACGTTTTATAATTGAATATGAATTTTTAGTATTACTCGTAAGTACAATTAATTATTCAGTTTATAGTTACGTACATCTAGCCCAGAAATTTATTTTTTTAAGCAGTATGGTAGTAACCTGTTTAAAATTCCAGTTCGAGTGTAAAGTTGCACTCATCCGTTCATAGCCCTTTACTAAATTAGGGTCAGCCAATTTCAAAATTCAAGACGGCTGGGGAAATCAGCAGGTTTGAAAGTTTCAACTTTCTGAAAATGATAGAGGTTCAGTGAGTTTTCTCGTAATATATTCTGCAGACCTTGCTTTGGGATATCTCCAGTCACCTTGAAATGGTTCTTATAGAAATAGTAGGCTGCTCCTCAACTAAATTTAAAACAGCTTCTATCACATTTACACAGAACCCGTATCGCGAAGGCGTTGAAGCACTTGCACAAAGGTTCGCGCACTTGGAAAATGTCAGGGTAACGTCTCCGATATTCCGCAGAAGCGGCATTCGCATTTCGGAAACATTCTCCGTATAAAACTTTCCGCATATTCGAAATTTGTCAAATTAGGCATTGTGAATTTACGTCCAATACAGGAGACCTAAATAAACAAACTACTGCTTGTCGAGTTTTTTTTTTAATTTTCTGCCTTTATTAGGCAGCATTATGGCTGACTCACCTTGTATATAAGCTCAATTTCTGCTAATTTGACTGAAGTAATTATTAATCATTTTTCATTCTCAGATGTAACAACCCAGCACCACCTACTAATCATTGGTACATAAATGGTCATAAATACAGATACTAGCATTTTACAATTATTGGTACTTTTTTTATGGTAAAACATAAATGCTATCGTTCTTATACAAAAGACCATTGAAGCACTAGTACTAACAGCAATACCTAGCCACACCTTATTGCAGTTCCATACACTGCCGTTTATAAGATGGCAATGCCGTTCTCCCAATATTGTATATTTTATATGAAGCCATTTATATAGGTACCAATAATGACATATTTCTGGTAATTCTACATTTTTCAATGAATATCAAAAGTATATGTACTAAATTTGAGGAGGCAATCATCTTAACATAATACTAACTCGTATATGTTTGATATATTATGGCATAGTACTTATTAATACCACAAAATAATGAAAGTAGCAATAATATTTGTACTGTTTTGCAAAATTTGTCAAAAGTTTCGAAATTCACGTAAATATCCGTGAATTTCGCATCTATGAAGACAAGGCGTAAGTGTGATATCCACGGATTACGCATCCAAAAGGACGACATTTTAATTTATGGAGAAGATGACTTAGGGGGAGACATTTAAAGCAAACTAGTAGTACTAGTCATTTATGGTTCAACAGTGTTTGATCACTTCATGTCATTATATGGTAATAAAAAGTCTGACATGTGCCATAAGAAATCCGTCAATGACTTCAATGGCCCATATGCCGCAATTCTTGTGTTTGCTGAGAAAGGCCTAACTCGACTGTAGTTGTAAAAAAATTATGCTTACCTAGAGACAAAAAACAGGCCAAGATAAGTCTCCATGCCATGGATTGTAAGAATTCCCCCAGTTCACTACTCCATTGTTGAAGTTTTATAATATCATCTTTCTGTTTGTCACTATATTCTCCTTTGAAGCAGTATCCCTCTAACAATTCATAACTGGAAGTAAATGCTCATTTGGTATATTTTGAATTAAGTGATTGAGAAAATATACAGGGTGTATATACTTCTAAATAGTACGAGTTCAAGAAGCTTTAGAGGAGCTCATTTTGCCACATCCTATCGACTTCGGAAAAAGAGGGTCTTTTCCGGGTAAACTTGAATTTGAAATTTGACTATATTTTTTTACAAAAAGATTCATAGATGCCTCTCTATCTCCACCATTAGAAATAATATGCAATGTTTTTAGATGTCGAATTATTTGCTTTTTAGTCTTTTGCGGTATCTTCGTATAAGTAAATAAAAAATAAAATTCAACGCCCTGTATATCAGAATCGAAGCGTTTTAAGACCCATATTGATAAGAAATATTCATCTCAAAATTATATCCTACTAAAGACTCTTGAAGTTCTGCTATTAAAAAGTGAGACATCCTGTATAAGGTAAGAGAAAATTAAGAGAAATAGGTAAATTCTCAAAATTGAACGAAGCTAAGAAAAACATTTTTAACGCTCATAAATTTCAAATAAATTATGAGCCCACCTAATCCTGAAATTCCAAGAGTGAACCTTTCAGCACCTAGCATGCAACGCGTTCTTTATTGTGTTTAATTTCATTAAATCAATTAACTTAATTAAATTTCACAAACAACTCACATATTTAATCAATACTAAATTCAATAATGAAATATAGCAAACAGGTCTGGGAAAAGTTTAATGTTTCGTAGACATAAAGATTTTACTTATCAAAAAGGGCTGGGCAAATATACTGGGTGTCCCATAATTAGTGTGTAAAAATTTAACAGTACATTCTACGATCAAAAATAAGATTTTTTTTCTATAAATAGGAGTCGACAAATGCTTCCTAAGGGGGCTGCGCCCTCCTGAAAGGGAGCATGTTTTTCAAAATATTTCCAAAACTAGTTAACGCACAATTATGAACTTTGGCATTCGTTAAATGTTCAAACTGTTTAAACATCGTGGCCAGGAACGTCTCAGGCAGGGGGGCTCACGGGTAAAATGCGACGCCAATTTTTTGAACGTCAATGTCTTCAAATTTCAAACTATGATAGATATGACTTTTTTATATAAAAAAACTAGGTGACCCGGCAAACGTTGTTTTGCCATATGAATTATTTCTAGTACATATTTTCGCAGTTAAATAAAAAATAACTGTCTTATTGCAAGTGTGTGGAGATGTCGTATATGACTAAAAGAGGAATGGAGCACTGTGAATGATGACGGCCTATAAGAATAACAAAACACGGAACATTCATTTTTTTAATTATTTCGCGTGCCTGCAATTTTACTTGTTTGACGGCCCAAATTAGCCGCTTTACGTCTTGTTGCCATTGTTCACTGAACAAAAAAATAGCCATATAGTAAAATAACAGCCGTTGTTGGCGGGAGCTCGTGACACGTGTTGCGTACTTTTGAGGTTATGTAGATCACTTAATTAACTAATAATGAGAACTACACTTAAAATTAATAATTTTATTAATTATTGATAAAATAGGAAATAAATAGTTATGGCCCAGCAAATTAATAATAAACTTAGTTGAGAATTACACTTAGAAGGTAAAATGATAATTGTAGAAAACTGTGTAGGGAGTGAGAGAAGGCTTATTGTGTGAGAGAGACAGGAGACCGACTTCGTTCTCATCCCTACTCCGTACTGTTTACTGGGTGAGAAGTGACACCGGTAGATGCTTGGCGGGGATAACTCATCTAGTGATAATCGATCAGTTATCGACCAGGGTTAAAAACGATTAAATTACTAAAATGGTTATTAAAAAATAGGGGTTTGTGATAGAAGGATGAAAATTAAGGGTTGTATGTATTTTTTTTAATGCCACATCATAAAAAAAAAAATTAAAAATTTTGTCCAAAAAATAAAAAAAAATGTTTGGGGTATGAAAAATAGATTACGACCGATTCTCAGACCTACCGAATATACATATAAAATTTCATAAAAATCGGTCAAGCCGTTTACGAGGAGTATGGCGCCTAAAACTGTGACACGAGAATTTTATATATTAGATGTACTCTTCATTTATTTCGAAGAAATGCTTCGTTTTCAAGAAAAATGCATTTATGTCAAAGAGAGAATTTTTTCTTGTAATACAGGTTTGATAATTATGTATGTAAACGGAATACTTACTAGCCCATGGAACAACTAGAAACACATTCTCTAGGAGCTAATGATATCTCACGTACGTACGTAAGATCACCAATCTGCAAAAGCCTGAAAGAAATTTCATAATTAGTATTGACAATAATCGAAATTATATGTGTATTAATAGATAATATCCATCGTACTAAAACACTGATATTTTGGACAATACACTATATTGCCAAGTTTAACAAAAAAAGAGCTTATTTCTAAGGAGTTAGATCTTCCTAAGAATTAAAAAAATAAAATGTATCACTACTTCTTCAGATTTCCAACAAACTAAATAAAGTTTTAAAGAATAAGAAAATCAGGGTAGCTCGTCAAGTAAAATTTGGCAGTTGAACGCTTTGTATACAATTTTCAACAAGTTTCACCACTGCACTTTCTAGCTCAAAGCAATATTTTTTTATCAGGACTGATGTTTTCTCTAAACACCAATGTACACACTGTGTACAAAGTGGCTTTAATTTGTCTATATACCGTGGAAAATAATTAAAAATTGATGTTATTCTCATTCGAACCTTAAAATAGAGCAAAAATTTACGCACTGTTGTCCAATATGGCAAGAGGTAGTTTTAACTCGTAACTTTTTCATTTCCTCTTAATTTTAATAATAATAGTTTATTTGCCCAACAGGTAGACACCCAATTACAGGACAACTTACACCTATAATAAACATATCATACGACAATCTACTATGCAATCATCATTACAATTAATACACATTATGAAAATATTGTTTAATACATTTCAATAAAAAAAATTTCGAACAATTCTGAATATCACATATACTAGATATTTTATTAAAATTACTACACATACTGTACAATAGAGACTTCAGCATAACATTTATGATTGGATGATTGAGATGAAATGTAATATTCTGTCTTGAATTTAGTCTTGGTATTAAAAAGCCAATCTGGGAAAGTATTTCTGAACAATCAATTTTATTATCAAGAAGTTTAAACAGGAACATGATTAACGAGCAAACTCGACGATATTCTAAACTCTCTAAGTTAAAAATCTGTAACAGATAATTGTTGTCTATTCCTCTCTCAGGATAATTACCAGTTTCTTTATAAAATAAATATTTTACAAATCTCCTTTGTACTTGCTCCACAACACGTTTATGAGATTGATAAAAAGGATTCCATATTATAGACCAATATTCTAATTTAGAACGTACAAATGAATAATATAAAGTTTTTAATGCTTCTGTATTTATAAAAGATTTACATTTTATGACATGTAGAATGCGATGCTGATAAGCTTTTTAGCAAGGGGCCCCCACAAGACACTTTTTCGGGGGCCCCCTTGCCTTTGGGGCCACCGATCATTAGTTGCATATTTAATTTTTAAAAAAATTAGTAGCCTCTTAGAAACTCCAGGGAATTTAAAAACTTTTTTGTCTCTTAAAATTTTTTCGAAAAACGCAGCGTTTTTCGAAAAAATGGCAAAATGTGATTGGATGCATATCGAGGTTCATATGAAATTTTAAAGTGTTAATTGTAGGTGGCTGGCTGGCATTCGCAATAAACAATCAATTTTATTATGTGACAGTTGTCATTAACCATCATCGGGAGCTCATAGAGACAGGATCAGCAGTTGTAAAAAAATCACAATTTAAAGAAATTTAATTTTAATTTAAAGAAATCACAAGTTAAACATTAACAATTAATAAGGAAATTAATAACAAAATTAATGGTACTTTATGATTAAATAATTTAATTCTAAAAAGTTTGTTAAAATCACACTGGTCAGTTCCGTAAAACGTGACACGAAATTTTGACGTATTTTCGTGTGAATGTTGGGAATCTGTCTAATTTCTTCAGCCGCAGCAAGGATTCGTTCATGTAATTGTTCCCGGGTTCTAATTGGTACGGCATAGACGCGATCCTTCATGGCCTCCCAGAAAAAAAGTCCATGGCATTTAGATCGGGAGAACGGGGGGGCCATGTTACATGAGGAGAATTGTTACCTATCCATCGCCCTTGGAAATTTTCATTCAGCCACTCAGTTACGAAGTGCCCCCGATGTGGTGGGGCACCATCGTGCATAAAGAACAAATTGCGTCTAATACCGAGAGGAACATCTTCCATAAGAGGCGGTAGTTCATGCTCCAAAAAATTAAGGTAACTTTCAGCATTTAATCGTGGAGGCAATAAATATGGACCGATGATGCAATCCTCGACAATTCCAGCCCAGCAATTAATTAAAAATTTTTTTTGCGAATGAGTCTGCCTTAAGACAAATGGATTTGCCATAGCCCAATAATGAAGATTGTGCAAATTTATTAGGCCATCTTTTGTTGCATTTATTTCGGGACACCCTGTATAATAAACCCCAACATTCTTACAGCTTCTTTTGTCTTCCTATTTATATGTTCATTAAAAAGTAATTCGTTATCAAAGTATATACCTATATCTTTAATTGTATTTTCACGTACTAAAATGTTATCATTTATATAATAGTTATATAATACTTTATTATTAGTTTTTCTCGTATAAGACACCACTTTACATTTGTTTATGTTGAGATTTAAGTTGTTATCAATGCACCAATTTTGTATTTTTAATAACTCATTTTTAAATCATCAGCAAATATTAATTTACAACATTCTATGTTTGTTGTTATATCATTAATAAACAATAACAACAGAAGCGGTCCTAGATTACTACCCTGTGGAACACCTGAAGTAGATATATATTTCGTTGACTTATAACCGTTGTAATATACATATTGTTGTCTATCAGTTAAGTAGGATTTAAATAATTTTAATACATGTGTGCTAAATCCAATTTCGTCTAACTTTCTTAAAAGTATTTTATGATCAATCCGATCAAATGCCTTTGAGAAGTCCGTGTATAATACATCAGTCTGCCCACGGCTGTCTAACGCATCAGAAACATATTGAGTGAAGATAAGCAAGTTGGTCACGGTTGATCGATTTGTCATAAATCCATGCTGATATGGAGAAATTATGATTTTTGTTGCTTGGAGTATTCTGTTATACAAGATAATTTCAAAAGCTTTTGCAAAATTACACAGTAAAGAAATTTGTCTATAATTACATATATTTGAGACATCACCTGTCTTAAATATAGGACAAGCTTTTGCAGTTTTCCAACAATTTGGGAACATTGACGATTTTAACGCAAGGTTGAATATAATAAATAGTGGAATATCCAAAACATATTTACAGTCTCTAATTAAAAAAGATGGTATCAAATCTGGGCCAGATGTCATTTTATTTTTTAAGAAACCTAAAGCATCTTGAATTTCCGACATAGTTATATTTTCAATATTAATAGCATCATTAACTACATAGCTGCCATCAGCTATATCGTTATTTGTAGGAGCCGCATAAACAGATTTAAAAAAATCACCAAAACCATTTACAATTTCTTGTGGGCTATCTAACATTTTATCCATGTATATCATTCTACCAGGAATCCTTGTTTGTTTCTTTTTAGAGTTAATGAAATTCCAAAAGTTTTTTGAATCTGAGTTTATCGACTGCTGAATACGTTTAATATAATTTTGATATGCTACATCAACACATTTGATATGCTACAATTTTAAATATTTTCCGATATATGTACAAGGTGATCGATTTAACTAGAGAAATGAGTTTTTCTGGGAAACGGCTGAGAAATATAAATTATTTTGGAAACTATTGCATTTCTGATTACTTTTACTTGATGGTAGGGTCAAAATACAGAAATTATCTTTAAGACACCGACGCTTCAAAAATTTTTTTCCAGTAACATAAGAAGAATTTTGAATGATTTTCCTATGTAACATTTTTCATGTTCCCATTATTTAAAAAGTTGTTGTCGATTCCCAAATCGTACTTTGTTAATAAAACAGCATCATAAAACTATATAAACCTATTAAATGACATTACAATTTAAAAGCTTTGCTGGAATTCTTTAATGCAACTAAACAGTGAAAAACAATTGCCAAATTTTTATCTGTTGTTATAGTTTTTGCCATAGATTTCTAATAAATGTAGTAAATTCTATTCCTTGAACTTTATTATTTTTTGAATAAATACAAGTAGGCTAGACAAAAAACAGTATTAGTTTTCATATGACATATTTTCAATGGAAAGTGTCAGAATATTGAAGGGTTTAATAATCATTATAGATTATAGAATTAATTTTTGAAGTGTGGTGATCGTTCATTAGTAGTAGTTATTGAAAAGTAGCAGTAATAAAATGTTTTCCCATGACGAAAAAGTGGATATGCTGTTAATTTTCGAAGAAGCCCAGAAAGATGCATTACGGGCAAGAAGATTATACTCACTGAGATATTTCGAAAGAAATAAATTAGAAAATGTTTTCCGTTAGAATATTTCTTATTCGTTCATCATTTTTAACAGGGTGAGACAAAAAACAGTAACCCCTGATGAAAATATGGCAATTATAATAAACTATTTTGAAAACCATCCTTAAACATAGATTAGAAAGGCTTTGAGAGAGTTAAATTTGACATATAATGCAATTCAAAGAGTTTTAAAAATTAACAAATTTCACGATTATAAAATACAGAGATTTTGAACGGCGAAAAAAATATTTTTCAGTTCTTAGATGATGATCCTAATTTGTATAACCACATTTTGTGAACAGACAAAAGTCATTTTTTTAATCATGGCATTTCAAACCGGACAAATACTCATCATTGGTTTGACGAAAACCCACATAGTATTAGAGAAGTTCAAAGGCAGGGTCACTTTAGTGTGTATGGTGTGGAATTGTAGGGCGACATTTAATAGATCCATATTTTTATGATGGTATTTCTTATAGAAAATGTGCCGCCTCAGATTAGGAGACACCTGTTGTTTCAACTGAACGGGGCGCTTTGCCATAATGGTGCAGTTGTTCAAAACTATTTAAATTTGCACTTTGAGAATAAGTGGATTGGTACTAATGGCCCTTTACAATTTGCTCCGAGAGCCCCAGATCTAACCTTTCTTGATTTATTCTTGTGGGGAACCCTAAAAAATATTGTGTATAAAACTAAAACAAACAGTATTGATCATTTGAAGCAGAATATCACTGCTGCTTGTGCTGAAATGTGTGGAAATATTTTAAAAAAAGTAACGTCTACTGAACTAAGAAAACATTACGAATTGTGTTTAAATAATAATGGTGATAGTGAATACGCTTTTTATGGTAAATAGAACCACAGTTATTGATATATTGAACCAGCAAGAGCATTGAAAAAGATCTATATCTCTGATTACGTCGTTGAAATAATAATTATGAGATAGAGAAATTCACTAGAGACTTTTAAAATAATGGTAACATAAAAAATGTTATATAGGAAAAATATTAAAAATTAAGGGATCTTTATCGTGACATATTAAAAAATGTCGGTGGAAAAAAAATTTTGAAGGGCCGCGACGACTAGCGTCGTGAAGATAATTTCTGCATTTTGACCCTACTTTCAAGTAAAAGTAATTAGAAATGCAATAGTTTCAGAAATAATTTATTTTTCTCAGCCGTTTCTCTGAGAAACTCATTTCTCCAGTTAAATCGATCGATGCAAATGTATGGAATAAATGTTTTACTTCTGAAAAAAATAGTGATAGTGAAGTAGAAGTAGATAGTGAAGTAGAATAGTAAAATAATCATCTGCATACTCACTTATTATTTCTGTAATCTTTTCCAGTACAGTCCCATTGGTCATATTTAACGTTTTCCTTTCCACAAATATTGCCGCACTCGTCGTATGCGTACGAGTATCTGTTGATGTCAGAATAGCACAGAGTGTATATTAAAAAAGGTAACTGAAAAAAAAAACAGTTTTATGTAGCTACTATACTATACAGTGAGAACGTAAAAGTTACAACAAATTAAATAAAGCTTGTACAGAGCGAAGAAAAAATATGTATATAAATATAGTGTTCTGAAGCATAGAATATTCAACATTCAACATTCAAATACAATAATATTGGCTTATTTGAGTACTTATTTTAGAGTTTTGCGTATATAAAGCAGGACAAATTTTAGAACAGGTTAAATCTACATATTTATCAGCTTCCAGTGCATTTTTTAACGGTGACTGTATCTCTATTCATTTAAAAGTTTCAACTTGTTGAAAAGCTTCAATTTGAGACGCAGAAATGGTACGCGTGGGACAGCGTATGTCAGTCTTAGCTACTGTATTCCACAGTAAAAACGATAACTTTTGGAATATTATAAATTGTTGTTTTTGAAAAAGGAATATAAATATTTATTTTCGGGTTTTAATGTAATACTTAAAAATGTCAACATATTATACAATAATAAAGAGTGTTATAGTATCCTTTATGCTCAAATAATACCTATTTAAATTATTTAATTTATTATTTAGGTACTATTATGTGAAATTTGTTTATTACTGTGGATACCTACAGCATATTTATTTTATTATTTTTTTTTTTTTTGAGCAATAATTTCAGTTTCAACTGGTATCTGTCCATATGTAAACATTTGAAATTTTTTATTATGTTGTTTTTTCTTTTCTGTCATTACTAATAATTTTTATTATTATTTGCCATACAGGGTGATTTGGAAAGTGGGGTAGTAGACCGTAGATCAGCTGTACTTGTAGAGAGAACGAATTATTATTAATCTTAATAATTGTATATAATAATATTTATTCACAGATGAAGTAGTAACAAGATAACAATGTAATATAAAATAATCATTGTAAATAAATACGTAAACCCCAAAAGACAAAATCTTGTGTTGGGTGTAACTTTACTCTGTTAAAAAATAATACATTAATAAAAATTAAGACATTTAAACATTTCATTATAAACAATAATCAAATCTCATACGTTCAATTAAGTAAAAGAATGTATACATATAATAAAATGACTGTTTTTTCGTTTGTTTTTTTTTCATGTATTTTCTGTATCTTTCCTATTTATTAATTGATAAATATACAATCGCTTACTTTTCATCAATTTCCTAATTTTATTTTTATACATATTTACACTATTAATTGATTTTATGTTAGATCAAGTTACATATTTTTGGTTCTAAGTACATCAACGTTCTTTGCAATATTGTGTCATCAGCTTTAGGTACTTTAGAAGCCCCTGAACATTTGTAACGAGTATTATGGCTATGTACAATATCTAAGAGCTCGTGTTTGTTTTGATTTTGCCTAATCAAAATGGAATAACAATAGTCTTAAAGAACAATACTCACCAAAACAAGTATCATCACCCCAAGCACAATAAGAAATTTTCTATCTGTTGGCACCCTGTTTTCGGCACGCTCGGGTATGTTTATTTCTCCCTGGTAGAAGTTGTTACTTGGAGGTAGCTTTTTGAACATAGCAAGCTGCAACAAAAATTGACCTCGTCTATAGTAATAGAAAATTAATTAATTCAATATTTTATTTGATTGATAGATATGTATAAAATATTCGGTTCTATGGTTAAAGTTAAGTAGATAATATGTTTGTTCTAGATAGAATAAAATCAAAGAAAAACTCACCTGTTCCGGTTGGAGGTCTCTTGACGTAGACGATCCCATTTTGAAGGATCAAAATTCCTGGAAGTACAAGAAATATATGTTTAGTGGTTGAAATCGCAGTCGCAATCATCTGAGTAGAATCGTCAACTTTGTACTGCTCAAGTGCTCAGTATGATTTACCTAGGATACTACTTTAGACCGTATTATTGTCGAAAAAGCAATAAATATGCAACTGCAAGTGTGATTATATTCGTAATATCTTTATAAATTGAATTGAGACAAGGGTTTCTTTTGTAAGTACATACACATACCCAAAAACAGGGATTTAAGAAACAGATTAGTTCTTAAGCAGATTTATAGTAATTGTTGCTGCACATACCCTGCACATAGAATACCAACAAGTTTATATGCCGGGATATTCCTGAACTTTCTGCAAATTGATTTGCTCGACAATTTGTCACTTACTCTTCGACAAAATATGTGGATGCAACTTGATGGTGCTCTGCCTCATCATGGATTAAATTTTAAACAATATTTAAGTTTAATTATATAACTATTCAGTGGCCATCACGCTCCCCCGATTTTAGTCCATTGGACTTCAGTGTTTAGGGATAAAGGACGACGTTTATTCTGAATTAATTGAGAATACTGATCAACTAAAAAGGCGGCTGAAAAATTAGGCAATAGAAACAGGTTTTTCGGAATGTCAGATATTTTATATTGCTCGTTTACGTATTTCTGTTTAATAACTAATATCCTTAAATCCCTCTTTTTCATTAATAAACATATTTATATTGATAAAAAAACAGTTATTTGTGTAAAAATGATGCATTTAGCTATAGCACTATGTTCAGACACACTCTGTATAAAATAAGTTAGAACACTTTAGAGCAAGTTACAGCATTGTTCCTTTGTAATATGAAATTTAAAAATTTTATTAAGTGCAACTCATTTTTCTACTACTATCTCTTAACGTTGAATGCTTAAAAATCGAATTTATCTTGAAAATAAAGTTTCACGAAAAAATATTAAGAGTAAGAAAACATTCTAAACAAAATTCTACATTATGACGATATATAAAATCGTTCATACGCGTACTTCAGAAAAAAGTGAGGGGATAGAAAAACCCCTTCCCCCATGTATACGTTTGTTTTTTGCATCGTTTGCAATAATACCAGTGAGGATTTGGTTAATAACATGAAATACCTCTTTTTTGTTTGTCTTTCTTCTTCCATACGTACTATATATCCGTATTTAGGTACAGAAATCTCGAAATACGTCAGCGAATTACTTCTTTTAAAACATCGTCAAGTAATACAGTGCGTCCCTAAAGTCACGCACGAATTCATTATTAGGTAAATACAAGACATTATTGAAAATTCCCGAAACTGGTCGATTTTTGAATTAATTTACTTTTTTCAAATAATAATTTAATATACAGGGTGACCTACCTTCGAATAATGACGTCATCACATTTTTTTTAAATGGAACACCACATTTTTTTCCAATTTCCTAATTGTTACAGGGTGGACGACAATACGCAAATTATTTACTACCACTATGAGAGTCTTAGCAGGTGATTCAGCTGTGAGTAAAAGCACATTAAGTAGATTTCTTCACAAAAGCAAGTACCATCCCTACAAAGTTCACTTAGTACAAGAATTGTCCCACGACGATTTCGACAGACGGACATAGTTTTGCGAAATGATGATGGAAGAATGTCAGGCAGATCCGGATTTTGTCAAACGTATAATTTTCTCGGACGAGGCGTCTTTTTATCTGAGTGACACCGTTAATAAACAGAATTGTCGGTACTAGTCTGATCACAATCCACACTGGACGATGAAAGCACACACTCAGCGTCCCCATAAGTCAGGGTTTGGGCCAGAATTATTGATAATCGAATTTTGGGGCCGTATTTCTTTGAAGGAGATTTAGATAGCGCAAGATATTTAGATTTTCTTCAATTTGATTTAGTTCCTTCCTTAGTTGTACTGTTCCCCAATGAAGAAGAACCAGATTTGCCTAATGACACAATTTGGTTAGAGCAAGACGATGCACGTGTTTCCTCATCGCAAAAGAGGACTTAAGGAATGGCTCGCCAGATCGCCAGATTGAACATCGCTAGATTTTTTCCTTTGGGGATATGTTATAACAATTTGAAAATTTAATTTAGATTTTTTGTGTCCAAAAGTTTTATTAGCGAACAATAAAATTTCCAGGTTTTCTACGTTTTTCTATATAACACTAATATACAGGGTGAGTCAGTCAGAATGTCATTAATTTTAAAAGGAGATAGAGAATAATGAGTATAATGCGAATACGCGATTAAAAAAAATGCATATTTACGCCGAAAAAAAATATTTTCAAATCATTATTTAAACCCCCTTTTCAGACTGTCACTGACCGCTGACAGCCTTGGTCGTTTACAGCTCACAGTTCAACTCGATGTCGACCTGATGCAATGTTGTCAAGTTTTAAAGTATTTTTCTATAGAGTACCTACCTACCTAGGTTTTAGACATCACAAATAAACGGCTGTACTGACTATTTTAGAATATCATTCTTTCTTGCTAAGTTCAACTTAAGCCAATAATAATTTAAAATTTTAATATCCAATAAACTCAAATAATAATAATCAAATAATTCTATTAAAAATTGCAAGTAACGCGGTCCACTCAGGTTTTCCGGTAGAAAATACGGCCCAATCAAACGATACCCGCACACTCGCGTGACGATTTTTCTCTGAGCAAATGTAGCTGTTATGACTGCAACAAAACTCCAACGTCTAATAATAAACCGAGTAATAAACCATTTACGTACATTTCATAAAAAACCTATACCCAATGGGTAAATTATTAAGATAAGCTGAAAAGTGTTTCGTGTTTAAATACTAAGTAATAAAAAACCATCGTGTTGTCGACAGAAAACTGTCCAAGACGGAAATGGCACGCCGCTAATGTAAGTTATCTTGACCTACCGTATTATTAGGTCAATAACCTAGTTACCTAGTTTTTGTACTGTTATTTAACGATAAGGAGTAAAACTATTTTATTAAATCTAGAAACATGAATGAATTTTCCTTAAATATTGCCTTGTGAATTTACGCCAAATACGTGAGGTGAGACCGAAATAAACAAACTACTGCCACAGTCTATTATACAGTCCGGCGTCTTCACGTCGGCTCCTTTGATGTCGAGATCCCAGATTTCGTTTTTTTAGACGACCAAAAGACGACTGCGCATTTAGCCGCGCACATTCGCGCGCTCAAGGGGCACGGTGATTTGTCAAGAAATAGAATTTCTCCCACTTCGTCGTGTACATATGAATTTCATTGGTGTTCATTGCGCATTTAGCCGCGATTTAGCCACACCCTCTGAAACCTTCACTCGACGAACTGTATAATAAACTGTGCTACTGCTTACTGCTTGTATTCTCTCCATCCCCCCTCCAAACTCCAAATGTGTGGCATGACCTACAAATTTGGGGGGAAAGAAATGCGGGAAATGCAGAGTGCTAAATGGAGGTAAATTTGAATAACACGCTGATGTGTTAGACGATGTAAACATGATGTGACATCGATGGTTTGATACGGCATTAGATTGTCGTCGGGTGCGTCATCAGAAAGTTCGTAGCGCACCAGGAGCGTCGTGTTACTGATTTTTATAGGGTGTTTTGTTTATTTTTTTAAAGGTCGAGTAAAAAAAATTTTTTTTTCTAATTTTGACATATAAAGTGACACTTTTTAAAACTGATTGACATTATGAAACGTCTTACTTTTTGTAGCTAGTTGCATAAAGTAAAATTTTATGCAATTGGTGACGAAAAATGTATTTCAAAATTAGTGACAAAAAGAATTATTCTATTTATTAAACTGTTATAATACAAGTTAAAAACATAAATTATAAATTTTTTTCATTGCTCGAACTTGCTGTTATTTGGGAAGCGGCGCACATTGCATTAGATGTTTCACCAAATATTTCTTGCGCTATAAGTTTTTTATTATTCATGGAATTTTCAACATATCCCTCCGCAACAGAGCTAGATTTCCAACCTCCGTGCCTCTTTAATTTTAAAATATCAGCGCCACTGTCTGCTAGGAAAGTGGCAGAGCTTCTTCTGAAGCAGTGGCCAGTATATAGAACAGGATTTGAAAGACCAAGAAATTGTGCAATAACTTTTGGCAGACTGCTAAATGTGTTAATTCCCACAGGATTTCTGGTACATTTTCCATTCGCATATTTTACAAAAAATCTGTTGTGTTTAAGAACCTGGGGACGCAACTTAATATATTTTCTTAATATTTCAACAAGATTCGTATTTTCAATGTCTCCAGTGGTAATTGCAAACTGTCGTATAACTTTTGTTTTTAATGGTGAGATATCAACACGAAAATGGCTTCCTTCGTCTATAACATTTTCAACTGGAAAAAATGTTAATTCTGCTTTTCTGCATGCTCCTGCCATTCCAATTATCATTGCAACCTTAACCATTAAGTATTCTTTGTCATCAGCTTCCACTAAAAATTTGGCAAAATCTTCTTTAATAAAAACTTTTGACTTTTTAGCACTGTACCCGTCCGCTTGCCTTTTAATATATGCTACCAATATTGTATATTTTTTAATATCAATATTCCTTTTCAGATTTAGTTCAGACATTGAGTAAAGTGTCCATAATGTGGAAACTTTTAGATATTTCTTACCCTCAAAATATGCAAGTAAAACTTTCTCATTAACATGTTTAATTTTCTTCTCATCACACCACGTAACAAATTTTTCGTATGCCAAATCATAAACTGCCTTTGACTTTTTGGGAATTACTGATAATAGAGCATTACCTGCTGCCTCTTCAATATCGCTTGGTAGCTCTTCAGAACTTGAATCACTCATTTTTTAAAAATAAAACAAAAAATATATCAATCTCGCTAAAAACCTTCCGTCTAGACTTTTTTACAAAATGTCAAACTGAAGTAACAGCAACAAACTAAATTTATGTTTTCCAAATTTTTGTCAATTATATTAAATTTTATTTTTTTATTACTTTCTTTAAAATTAGAAAAAATCTTGTATGCAATACGTTACGAAATGAAATTTTGTGTAACTTATTGTGAGTTTTTGCGAAACTCACTTCGTTTGTTCCGCAAAAATCTCACGCGTTACACAAAATTAGGCATTTCGTAACTGATGGCATAAACAGCTATTTTCGATTTTCTGTTTTTATTAGGCCTCCCGAATACGTGGTTAAAATTAATGACATTATCACTGACTCACCCTGTATTTATAAATTGAGTACATTCTAGTAGACACTTTAAAACGACGTGTAGTAATATCAATCAATTTTTTAGCACGTTTATTCATTTATAAATAACTTTGGTATTTATAAATAATTTGGGTATTGTTGCCCACCCTGTAACAATTAGGAGCAACTTGTGATACATTTTTGGAAACAGCTCAGTTAGGGTGTTCCATGGTGTTCCATTAAAAAAAATGTGATGATGTCATTACTCGAAGGTAGGTCATCCTGTATATTAAATTATTATTTGAAAAAAAAGTAAATTAAAATCAAAAATCAACCTGTTTTTAATAATGTCTTTTATTTACCTAAAGAATTTGTGCGTGACTTTAGTGACCCACTGTATATTAAAAAGTATCGGACTCAGTACTCCTTGCTGTCTCAACCCATCTTTTGTTTCAAACTTGTCCGAACTCATATTTCCTATACTCATATAATTCTTAGTTTTCTGATAATTTGTTGCTATTGCTTTTCTCAGTCGCTCACACCCAATTGTCTCATTCTCTACACATAAAATAAGCAAAACATCAAGAATTTTATATTTACACGATTTTTATTTTACGAGATTTCGATACCTGAAGGTACCAAAAATTTTTTTTAAAACAAAGTTTCTCTACAAATACATTTCAAAAGTAAAAATGCAGCTGCAATAAAATGCAAAACTGTGTTACAAAATTACAAACTAACGTACATCTAATGTTATGTGCTTCTCTAACATAATTTGTTAGTAATTTGTTTTATGTATCGGAATATCGGAATGGTGAATTGATTCTTATAGAGTTGTTTACATGTTCAGTGGCATACTTGTAAATTTACTTTAGCAGAACGATTTCCCGGTAAACATGTGTCAAATGCAGCTACTTTTCCCGCGGTGTGAAGCGGGTGCAAGTGTAGAGCAACGCAAGCGAAATTTGAAACCGAATCATGGAAGAGATTGAGGTTCAGGATCTCCACGGCGTATTGCAGCAGTGTGGCGAGAGGCTCAATTATATCCGTACCATGTACAGCGTGTTCAAGCATTAATACTAGGGGATTGGGCGAGGAAGATCGGTATCATGGCCGCCACGATTACCTGACTTTAAATCATTTGGGCTTCTGTTTCTGGGGATATTTAAAAAACGATGTGTATCTCATCGAAGTTGATATATACGATTGATGATTTATGCAAACGCGTTATAGTTGCTGCCAATAACGAGTTCAAAGCGGACAAGCAGCAGAAACATTTGTGTTAGTTAGTTTGTCGAAGCTGGGTTCAAAAGGCCCAAAAGAGTGACCGCAAAATCTGCCTGTTTTTGCGTAGTGTGTAGCAAGAACGGAGAAGGTTGTACAGAGGTCTCCGTGGGCTTAAATTGATTGTCATGAAAAATCTAGGTGAGCATAATTCGAGTTTTCCAATATTTGCCCGACTCTGCAATATCAACAAAATTGGAACACTCTGTACAATAAAAACAAGTTTGACAAAATTCATAAATTTATGTTATTCATTTTTAATAACTCTATCTCCATACTTTAAAATCGTACTTAACTAAACTACTACTCGAGTACTTAATTCAGTAAAAGAAATTGTGATGTACATTACCTTGAATTAAAATTGTTATGTGATGTCTATAGCAAGTTAAAGATGCTATTATTAATTCTATATTCCAATGTAGTGAACACTTGTTTTGCGATTATATAATGACAGCATTACTAAATTTGGGAACAAATGTAAGGTACCATAATTTATCAATTCTTCGAACTCAAACAGAATGGAGTGGTTTTTAAAAGATAAGTAAGATAAAAGAACACATAAAATATAAACATAAATAAATAACTAATGTATAGTCTATCCAAAACAAGGAGTAGTAGTAATTTGTAAAAAAATAAAGACAGATCCGGACATCATAATTATTATAATAAAACAGTGTCGTAATATTTTATTTAGAAAATTATGGCACCAATACCATATATATGTCCACCACTGGAGCATCTATTTTCAAGTACCTTGAAAGTGGGCCCTAAGAGCGGAAGCTGAAGATGTGCGGTGTCTACGGGCATATTGCACCAAATACCGATCCTCCCTTTCATTAGATACTCGAAGACGTCCACTACGTGGTATGTTTTCCACTGTATCAAATTCTTCATACCTGTGTACTATTCGTACAACAGATGATCTAAGAATACTCAAAATGTTTGATATCTGATGATTGGAATGTCTTGCATCATGTGAAGCAGTCATTATTGCTCGGGTAAATGCAGAAATGTCATGTCCTGGCATTATAATGTACAAAAATTCAAATGAACACTTGGCTGAATACACTGCCAAACTGACCAGATTTGTAAAAACATTGGTAATAAAGTAAAGGTTCATGGTCTGCAATTTTTTGTTGTCTTTTTTGTTCCCTAAGTACATGTACTTCTTTACCACATCAAGAAAAACCACTAGGTTTAATCGAATCATTTTTTATACAGGGAGTCCAAGACTCTTGACGAGGTGTGTAATTAAGAATTGACTCGAATGATCTTTAGAATTTCTATTTCGATGCGATGCTCTTACAATAAACTCTTTAGGCACTTATCGAAGACATAAACAAACTAGCGCCAGTGTTTACACTTCACTCAAAATAGGTAAATTCTTTCGTAGACTGAATATCTACCGCACGTTCTAAAACTTATTTTACATTTTAGCCCCAGAGATATGTGGTAGAATTTTGTATATACTTTTCGGAGACACCCTGTATACAAAAAGTGGCCAATGAACAAAACACAACGCACTACCTACTATTTTAAAATATCATAAAACATGCAATGTACGTCACTCATTATCTACCATTCGTGCTACATGTTTGTAAACAATATTAACGGAATCATCCATTCTCTTGAACTTAACCTTCTATAAATATGCCATGTAGATTACCGAAAAGTCAGTGAAAGTGTATCTCTGGTTTGGCTGCTTCCGGGCTGAGGCCACGTCGTCGGTTTAAGACTCTTGACGTTTCGAGAGACATGTTGCTCTCTTCTTCAGAAGATCTGAAACTGGAGAATATGATGTCTAATCTCTGTTGAAATTCATTCAAAGACACACAGGGGGATAGAATTACCAGGAGTATGGAAACGAATCGTAGGAGCGGACCGCCAGACCACGGAACAAGCCAACCGTGAAAAGCACCCACCGCAGCAGAACGATCCAGTCCAGAACATGACCTATATATATACCGACTAGACATCATATTCTCCTGTTTCAGATCTCCTGAAAAAGAGAACGGCATGTCTCTCGAAACGTCAAGAGTTTTAAACGACGACGTGGCCAACAGTACGGAAGCAACCAAACCATTGACGGCCTATAAACCAAACCAAACAAAGTGTATCTCTCTCTCTTAATATTAATGGCGCCGTATTCTGTTTATCTGTGACTAAAAACACCACAAATTTGATAATTTTAGGTGACCTTGTTCCATTTTTTATTACATACACTCATAAATATCAAACAAAAACTAGGTACAGAAAAACGAATCGCATTAGCCGCATTACAATAGCACTCGTGGTGTTACAAGAAAAAAAGTGCCATGTGCGAAAGACTCGACCACCATTCCTATACGTTTTCGAGGTTGCTGAATCCGAATCCTGTGTATGTTTGATGGTTAACTCATTTTCAAGGTCTAGGAAATTTTTTGATGGTGATGCAATTTCTGTAAGCGGATTTAAACAGAGCGAAAAATTTCAAAACGTGGTTGAGTCATTTTTGAAGGTCGTCGTCAAGGTCATTTGAAGGTCCACATTTTTTTTAAACCATCAAAAAACAAAAGGAGCCCTTCAAATTGCCTTGAAAATATGTTAACTTGGCCAAACAAACACCCGAATCGGGTTCAGCAACATCGAAAACGTACAGGAGTGATGGCCTATTCTTTCATATATAGCACTCTCGGGAGGCTGTGTAATTTGGGGTTATCAGCAGCAGGTAATGAATTACTAAAAATAAAATTGTTGATGTTGTGTGTATCTAAGTACTTTTACTATTTAAATTCTTCTCAAATAAAATAATAACTTTTAAAAGGCGTTTTTAAGATACGCATTATCTTGATATTCTAACCTCACATTTTAACAATTATTTTCACATACTTATAAATAAAAGTAAACAATTTTATATGTAGAACTATATAAATATATTATAATAATATAGCCAAACCATTGACCGAAGCCTACAAACCAAACAAAGTGTATCTCTCTCTTAATATTAATGGCGCCGTATTCTGTCTATCTGTGACCAAGAACACCACAAATTTGATAATTTTAGGGCGAGAACTAAGATGACCTTGTTCCATTTTTCATTATATACATTCATAAATATCAAACAAAAACTAGGTACAGAAAAACGAATCGCATTAGCCGCATTACAATAGCTAAATAATGACATTCGTGGGGTTACAAGAAAAAAGTGCCATGGGCGAAAGACTAGACCACCATTCCTATACGTTTCGAGGCTGCTAAATCCGAATCCTGTGCATGTTTGATGGTTAAGTCATTTTCAAGGTCATTTGAAGGTCAACTTCTGTTTTTTGATGGTGATGCCATTTCTGTAAGCGGATTTAAACAGAGTGAAAAATTTCAAAACGTGATTGAGTCAGTTTTGAAAGTCGTCGTCAAGGTCATTTGAAGGTCCACATTTTTTTATACCATCAAAAAACAAAAGGTGCCCTTCAAATTGCCTTGTGTTAACTTGGTCAAACAAACACCTGAATTGGATTCAGCAACATCGAAAACGTACAGGCCTATTCTTTCATATATAACACCCTTTTTCTCGGTAGGCTGTGTAATTTGGGGTTATCAGCAGCAGGTAATGAATTACTAAAAATAAAATTGTTGATGTTGTGTGTATCTAAGTACTTTTACTATTTAAATTCTCCTCAAATAAAATAATAAGCGTTGTTAAGACACGCATTATCTTGCTATTCTAACCTCACATTTTAACAATTATTTTCACATACTTATAAATAAAAGTAAACAATTTTATATGTAGAACTATATAAGTGTATTATACCAATGTTTACATCTACAGTTAAATTTAAAAAATACGTGTTTTGAATATTTCTAAACCTAAAAATTCGTTGGTTAGACTGCTTTCTATCGTTATGTATTCGTTTTACTTCAGTACCTTTGAATATTCACAGGTGGCGTGAGATAACATTTCTATTATTTGTAAGTTCTATATTATTCAGTTCTTAAATGTCTAAAATTATTTGTATTTGTAGAAAGCACTATTTCATGGAAGATGCTTTAGATCAGGTATACAAGCCCTTATATTAACTGTATTTAGGTATATTCGGGACAACCTGTTAACAGTGTTTTGACTTTTTCTAATCGTTTAAAGATAAATACATGAAAATTTACATAGATATTTAATTCAATAAAACTTCAGGAGTAGGTAAAATTGGGAGTACAGCACAGGGAATATTCAAATTTGTTTATTTGCCATTAGCCAAAACAATTGAATTACTCACCTTCGGTCAATGAGTAAATTATAGAATTTAGTTTTTATTACTACTAAAAAACTCGTTTCCTATCCAACTAGTTACTGTCAAGGTTAAATAGGTTACATTGAAATCTAGCTATTTTGAATGAAGTTGGGTGAACTTTAATATTTAATTCCTTACGCATCCCAATGTTGATATTAACATGTATCGTACAAACAAGATGCCATTGGACTTGGTACAGTCTTATGTCTAGAGCGCCAAGCTTTAGCAACTACAAGAGGATGGAAGCCGCCATAGGCGGACAAAAGCTAATAATTTGTCTGAAAATAGTTTTCTATAGAGTACGGAGAGTACTTATGTAATAAATTTCGTAATTTGATAGCTATAAATATTGCAGAAAACGCTGAGACATGTAAACAGTTTGTTTGATGGCGGTTAATTAGATTTACTTTACATTTTTTTTTTAGGAGAACTGGTGCAAGCCTCATCAAAATCAGATCATTACGAGAGTTATTTTGAAACTACTATCAAGATACCTAAAGAGGCCTCTTAATATTTTTATCTTTGCTTCGCTGAAAACAAGAATAATTTTTACTCTAAAAACTGTAAATGTTGTTATTAGGTTAATGTGGAAGAATGACGCTGATCTAAATTAGTAGCAGATTTAACAAGTTTAGAAAAGCAAAATTTTACTAAACGAATACAGGGTGAACTTTAAATAAGTACAAATATTCTAACTGGACTTAGGTGTAGTTCATCATATAGATGAGTCTAGTAAAGTCATTTTTAAAAACTTAAAATATTTACGGAGATTTTATTAAAAAAAAAATACCCACATTTTGAGGACCACTGACCATATAGACCACTGACGTAACCCAATAAAATAAACCATATGATTTACTGAAGGCGAGGTTGCCATATCAACTGTAAGATAAATCATTTTTTAACGTAAATTCAATTTATGCCATTGTTTCTAATTTAAAAACGCTTGTTTTTAGCAATAACTAAAGTAAAATTGCTATAAACGATTAAAATATGAAATACACAGCACTTAAACTGCTGAGGAAGTTACTTTGTTCAATGATTCCAAAAATTATCAATAAACGTGCATAAAAGTTCACCTGCTTACTAAAAAACCAACTATTTAAACAGTTATCTATATTTCACAAGTTAAAACCATTACACACTGTTAGAAAGGTTATCACAAATTATCCCCTTAAATTGTTTTATGAAGAATAACAAAAAACTATGATTTTCACACAACATCTTAAGAGTTCATTTTCACATCATAATCTCAAACAACGTGTAAGGCAAAGTAAAATATTTAAAAGCAGTCAATCGCATGCAAAAAAGAAACTGGTGTCGTAGGCACAGGCAACAGGTAGGTGTCACGAGCAGTAGGTGAATTGTCCCGTACCAACACCCTCTTCGAGGATAGATAGAGGTTATGTAGATACCGGTGCACAGAATATGATGCACTAGTATGATTCAGGGCAAAGGAATTCAGACGACTTACGTCATACGAACAAATGAATAATTCATTATATTTTCATCAAAATATTTAAGAAACTGCAACTGAGAGTAATAAAACTATATACTACACTAAAAGTTTGCATTATATGTTGCACTAAATTCCAAAAAAAAATTTATTGTTTTAAACGCGACCAAATATCGAAAATTACGTTCACAATAAAAACAAATGCGTAACGTCTGCCATGACGTAAGACGTCTGAATTCTTGTCGCGAGTTATAGTATAAGTTGAGTGTAGTCGCTGGAGAATACTTTTTATGCCGTCAAAGTGAACGTAGTAATATGACGTTGCTTCTAACTACGTATCCCAACATGTCTAATCTCGTGTGTAATCTAAACATCTAAACTTGTCTAAATAAAAATAACACTCCTGGGCCGCGACTCTAAAATCCGGTGAAATAAATTTGAGTGAGAATTCATTCCACTTAAAAAATTCTTTGTATATTATTATCTATGTGTATATTTACAATTCTTGAAGGTTTATATTTCTTCAGCAGAAACCATGTGAAATAATTCCCCTATTTTCCCAAATGAGAATGCTCAAGAATGCAGATTTGGAATTTCTCATGAGTATTTACGTCACTGAAGGAATGTGTTCCACGAAACTCGAGAATAGCTGAAATGAATAAGATTAAATTTGTTATTATAAATTGTAAGCTATTACTTTTTGTTACACCTTGTATTAAGGCCTCATTTTATATTTTATCGAGCTATTTAGGTAAACTTTCAGGCAGCCCTTTTTTTCGGGTAATGCATGAAACAAGGATTTCATTTGACTTGTGGTCGTGTGTGTAGAAAGTGTTTGTGCCAAATCTGTACCTGATATTATTGGGTGAGTTTTTTCACTGAGCATTCCTATCTTACCTAGTTAATTTGATATTCACATGTTTGTGAGTTTTACCGGGCATGTGATATCTGGTAGTAGTAGTTTATTTGTAACTTAGCATACCTGCTTTTATGACGAATATCATACCCATTTCATATTGAGTAAATCTTAAATATTATTACAGTAATTATATTTTGATCATAGGTGACTGATACCTGCAATAGATTATCCTGATTAATTAGTAAATACCTCAATCACAGTTAGTTTTGATATATATTGTTGTTAATGAGTTATTAGTGTACTGTTGCATAGACCAATAAATCTATATACGAGGTACATCCAATAAGTACAATGTCATTTGAGTTAGCTGCAATGCTTATTAAAAGAGCCAGTTTATGTTAGTAACTGTTGACGATTTGATATTATGGATTGAAGTGCTCAAGCTGCACAATTGATTGATATTTTACTAGTTTTAATGACATTTGATGTGAATAAGTTATCTATGCATTTGAGGCACTTTACTGGTTTGCTCGTCAGTACCGACAGGTGTAGAAATCTATGGATAATATTTTGTGTGTCTTGTGGCGTGTTATGTATTTTGGTGGGATGCATCGTGAGTTTGCCCTTTGCATCTGTCAACACCTGGTGAGTTAGTTCGTGAGGTGGTACATCGTGTGTTTGCCCTTTGTAACCGCAGCGCCCCTCCGACTATGTTATGTCGACAATATCTAGTGTTGGATTAGCCCGTGAGGTGGTACATCGTGAGTTTGCCCTTTGTACCCGCATCGCCCCTCCGGCTATGTTATGTCAACGGTATTTTGGTGGGATGCATCGTGAGTTTGCCCTTTGCATCTGTCAACACCTGGTGAGTTAGTCCGTGAGGTGGTACATCGTGAGTTTGCCTTTTGTACCCGCAGCGCCCCTCCGACTATGTTGTGTTGACAGTATTTAGTGTTGGATTAGCCCCGTGAGGTGGTACATCGTGAGTTTGCCCTTTGTACCCGCAGCGCCCCTCCTGCTAGTCGAATCCACAAGACCGTGTATTGAGCACACTGGGAGGGTGTTTTGCGTATTTGCCCCTAACACCCATTGCACTCCTGGTGTTGGCACCCCCGATGGGTGCCAAGAACAGTACGATAATGCTAGACCTAGTTAAATATTCAACATGTGTAATAGTGTGATAATAGATTGAATCATAATGGCTTACTGATTGTGCAGTAGATATATCACACCCTGTATATGTTCAAAGCTACATGGACACAGTCATGTTTACAATTAAAGGTTATATACAGTAGTACATTCAATAGTCATTTATACACATTTTATAATTAGAAGGTAGGGTGCTCAGGTATGTTTTAAATCATTTACAGACTTATTTTATGGCCGCCTATAAATTACGAATCATCTCACCTCACCATCCAAAATGCTCGAGTCCTGACCTGCCCCGACCACGGCCGATGTAGGATATCCATTTTAGGTATTTATATATTGCTATAGTTACACATATGTTAGACCGCCCACGTAATAAGTAAACAAATTACCATTACGTCTTTATGGTATCAGCTGACCATCAGATTAAACCCTTCTCAACCCCCAATAATCTCCCACCTTACAAAATAGAGTATATTTAAACATTAAGATCGTCGCCAAGTCAAACAAGTAAACCACAATAGATTTCTCATTTACGAGCCCTAACAACTAAATGTTCGGACGACAGTTTATTTTTTCCAAATATATTCAGTTTCCATTTTGAATTCAATTAGAATTTTTTCTGCTGAAACTATACCAATTATTGTCATAAAACAAAAGTTATAATCTTTTCAGAATAATGTTTACTCCAAACATAAATTATTTCTTTAAATATCTAACAACAAACTACAAAATAAAGTGACAAGTAAATGTTCGGACAATCTTAATTAAAGAACGTTCTTAGGGAAATTAATAGGATGTAACGTCCCCTTTGGCACCTATTACCGCCTTGATCCTCTTTGGCATAGTATCCACCAAAGATTTACAATATTGTGGGGTAAATGCATTCCAAATTTCTTGGATTTTGGCCTTAAGTGCTGGAATTGATCGCTGGGGGCTATTTCTTAAGGATCTTTTCATGTGATGCCATAGTGTTTCGATGACATTTAAGTCGGGACTATTCGAGGGCCAGGACAAGACACTAATTTGATTGTCTCCAAACCATTTTTTGGTTCTCTTAGCTGTATGGCAGGATGCCCCATCCTACTGAAATATGAAATTCCCATGTTCATAAAGCTCCATCGTACTTGGCAACAAGTTTCTTTCCAAAATGCCTTGATATTTTTGGGCATTTATGGTGCCATCTACAAACTCAAGCCTGCCTACACCATTAGTGGACATGCAGCCCCAAATCATAACACCCTGTGGGAACTTTACTGTACGCTTAATACAATCTTTATGAAATGCTTCAGATTTCGTTCTTATCACCCGTTTCCGAAAATCGCCAACACAAACATCAAATTTGGATTCATCACTAAAAATAATTTTAGCCCAGTCTTCTTTGGTCCATTGTACTTTAGATTTTGCCCAAATAAGACGTTTTCTCTTTTGTATGTCAGTGAGCAGTGGCTTTTCTTTGGCCTAAAAATGTGAATTGCTTTAAAGTGCGCTGAGCTAATTATTACAATTTTTTGTATTTCAATCACAAATAATATTTACTTTATAAAATCCATATCCAGCTTTGTGTATCCACTGTCTGCAACATTCCCTTGAAACATTTAAATCTGCTTCTTCATTCCATCGCGTTTGAATATCCCGTACCGTACCCCTTCTTTGTTGCTTGCAAATTTTAACAAGAACCCTGTTTTTCCTTTCTGTTACAATCCTTGGTCGCCCAGAACTTTTGCCGCGGACATCAAAGGATCCCGTTTCCCCATACGCTTTTATTACCTCTCCCACGGTCGATTTGGCAATATTGAGGTCTTTTGCTATTTTTCCCATAGTTTTTCCGTTGGCATATTGTCTTATTATGATTTCACGCACTTTTTTATCAGTAGCAACTCCGCGAGCCATTTTGTTCGCGAATGCACTATTGCTAATGTCATAAAAATATATTAATTTTGCCATGGTGACAGATGGCATTTTTTTTTCAGAGCTTGCTTGTATTTCATTGATGAAAAGAATCTTTGTCCGAACATTAAGTTGTCAGCAAATTTCGTTAAATAAACATTTAAACTATTTGCCAAAGCCAGCAAATCGATAATTATTAAAATAATGAATGATTTATTGGTCAAAACACTTGAATTAATAATTAAGTTTATGTAGATTTTTTAAATTCCAGATGTAGTACTCAAAAACAATTTTTAATTATAAATATAATAGTCCGTCCGAACATTTAGTTGTTAGGGCTCGTACTGTATAATAAGTTCACAATACAACCAGTTGGCATCAACAGTTTCGCACAAATTCCCCAAAGAGTTGCAGAATACTTAATTCTCCTTGAACTACGTCATTGTGTTTGGCCGACAAACATACATGAATGAATCTGTGGACTGTGTAGTTGCGCAGCATTTAATTATGCATTTGCGATCAAAATACAACAAATAACCTTGCTCAACGCTTTGTACCCATAGTGACCCGGATTATACTGATACATCGAAACACATCTGATGAACATGCGAAGTATAGTGAGAAATATTTTGTGGAGTATCCAGACCGTCCAAAAATAAACCTTTACTGCGACCCAAAATATCTCTAGACGATTCTACAAAACAATTATTTCCGTGAAATAATAAATAACAACCTTATTTTTCTTCAATAAAATCTATTTATCATTCATTATCTAGTATTATTACTGAGTAAATTTAATGGGACATTGGTCATAAGATAAATTTTCCTCCAATATATATTTTTTATCTTTACGAGAATAATTTCTAAAATCTTTATAGTTAAAGTTAAATACAAAAATTATTGCAGATGTAGTATTTTCAATCTTAAACACTACCACTAATAAAACAACTGAGTATCATCTGCATAAGCAATAGATTTTGTGAATTTTATATGGTTAAATATGTCAGCAGTATAAATTAAAAATAAAAGTGGACCTAATACAGATCCCTGAGGCACTCCTGAGGTAATAAAGCCTAGTTCTGAGCACTGATCATCTAATATTACTTTTTGAAAACGATTAATAAGATAGGAATTGAAGAACATTATAGACAAGTCGTCAAACCCGTAATATTTTAACTTCGGACACAATAAAGAGTGATCCAAAATATCGAACGCCTTAGAGAAGTCCAAAAATACCAATGCGCTAACACATTCATTGTCCAGGGAATGCAAAATGTTGTCAGATGTATGAAGTAAGACAGAACATGTACTATAACTCTTTCTGAAACCTGACTGTAAAACATTTAATATGTCATTGTCAGTGAGATAATCACATATATTTGAGAATAAATATTTTTTTCTGATATCTTAGAGAGAGTGGGTATTAAACTGATTGGACGCAAATCAGATTTAGGATCCTTTATTTTAGGTGGTGATTTTACTAAAGTCAATTTCCACTTATCTGGAAAATGCCCTTTTTCCAAGCAACAAAATATAATGTGTGTGATATGTTTATATTGTATAACAAGAAGACAAATATTTAACATTTTTGCATTTATACCGTCACATCCATATGCATTTGACTTTAGATTCAATATAATATGTTTAATGTCATCATATGATGCTAAATTAAAACTGAAAGAAATGCCATCTCTAAATATATTGCTATAATTAAAAAATCCTAGCCAGTATAAGTACTCATAAAACAATAGTTTTGTAATAGGTGGAAAAGTATGAAAAGCCCATAGTCGCCGTATTTCTCGCCGTAAATTGATCAAATTTGTGGTGTTTTTTAGGGATACAAATGGCGAAAACTAAAACATGTGGAACAAAAATAATATCACATAAAATTCTTGATGTTTTGCTTATTGATTGTTATGATTTAAATTTTCCTCAATTGAAAATGTTAAAAAAAAGCGTTTGCAAAGCACACATTATTTTGCTATTCTAACCACACATTTAACAATTATTTTCACGTAATTAGTTAAATTACAGTTAAATTAAAAAAATGACGTATTCTCAAAGATTTCTGTACCTAAAAATTTGTTGGTTAGACCACTTTTTATTTGTTTTAGAGATGAGATAACATTTATATTATTTGCTAAGCCCTAGGTCACTCAGCTATTGCATGTCTAAAATTGTTTATAAATGTATAAAACACTATTTCAAGAATACGGCGCCCTTAATGTGTAGTTTTTTAAAAGTCCCATTACTGATAACCTAATCTGGTAAATTCTAATTTGTATATGTTTTGCTTTTCATATTTTACGGCCACTATGTAAACAACACACATAAAACTTAGCATTATCAAAAGTAAACTTTACCATGCATTATTTTTAGCTATTTAACCTTCTACTATAAATTCACATCGCATTATCGTCCCCTAAAACACGAACTGGGGTAACTAGTCAATTTTTTAATATTGAGTCACGTCGGATAGGGTGATCACTTTTTTGACATCCAGTACAGGGCATTATATTATACAGGATTATGATTTAACCCTACTTACCCATATCCAAAAATGCTTCTTCTAAAAGATGCAGGGTATAAAAGTTGAAATTGTTTTTTCGCTATAATTTCTTCAGCTTTTCACGTATAATTTTGAAATTTTATAAAGATACTTTTTGTTATTAACCAAATTTTCAAGGTTTTTATTGTAAACAAACGTAGAAACTGGGGGAAGAGGTTATTTTATCCCCCTACTTTTTTCTAAAGTACGCCTATGGATTTTTTATAATGTCAATGTAGAATTTTGTTTACAATATTTTGTTGATAATTTTTCGTAAAACTATTGTGGTTGAATTTTCGAGTTCCCACTGTCAAAAGTGAAAGTTAGATATTTTTAGACTGATTTCATTAAACCAGGTTAGTAAATTTAGATAGATTAATTTCTTTAGATAATTATTGAATAAAGCTTTGTCTGTGGAATTGTTTATTAGCATACCTAGATGTTTGGTATCACAGAACATATATATGACTCCATTGATAGGAATTGTAGGAGATTTGATTTATATTACCAGGAAAATGAGTTGCACTTAAAAACAATTTTAAATGACAAATCTGTGTCTGAACATAGGACATCCTACACATAGTACCGACAAGTTTAGTAATTAATTAATTAATAGTATATTCTATGATACTGGTTCTAACGAACAAATAATTAAATAATTTGATTAACCGAGGGTATTTGATCTAATTTATTTATTTTTATCTTATCTATTCTAATTCGTCGAAATGAAATTAAATATTAGTTCTGTTCTATATTTTATTCAATTCGCAATTTCAGTTTGTTTTTATTTCTAGAAGCTGAACAAAATTCTAGGTTCTAGGGCAAACTTTTAAGAATAAATACGTTAACTTTGGTAATTAACAAATTTTCGTTAAAATATTTGCAAAATAAAGTAGATCTAACACTATAATGCAAAATCGTCTTGCCCTTTTATAAACATTTGTTTGCAACACATCTGCAAATATTTCTTTATAAATCCAAACAAGAAATACTTGAACATGGAGAAAATTAGCATATGTATACCTATATAACTACATACAAATATAGCCACTCATGAGTTCTGTTTATTTATCTCTTTGTAAAAGACTTTTGGAATAAATGCCACCCAATGCCTTCGTAATTTTATTTATTAGCCAGATAAAAACTAGTCGATCAATACAATAATACAAAATCTAATTTACCTCGTTTCCTACTAAGTTTATCACGTTGGGGCACAATTTGTCCAATAAATCACAAAAACACCCGTTCACAACTTAATATTTATTATCCATGTCCTATCTCACCACACCTTGCTCGATATAGTACCAAATCACAGCGTTGCCGAACTGTGACTGTGTAGTGTGTACCATCAAAAAGCAGTTTGTAGGTATGGCTTATCGGTTCTACTCTCTTACTCCCTTGCACGTAATGGAAAAGCGAAAAACCGACAAAGCAGGCGCTACGCGGCGCCATTTAAGCGTCCTTCGCTCCTCTCTTTCTTTCGATCCCTTCATGGTAAACAGAACCGTCTGATCAGGGTTGGCTTAGAATAGAAGGTAATGTATATGGGTGATTCATTAATAATTGTACATACGCTAACTAGATAATCCTGGTCTGAAAATATGACGGATAACGCTTAGATAAAATATGGTTACTTAGAGAGTAACAGGGTGTTTTATTTAAAAAAAAAATTAAATAATTTTTGTCCGTTATTTTAACCCTGTTTGATATATCCCTATCATACTTGGCATAAAATTTAGATACTTTAGATGTTACAAAATCATTCATGGCTACTACCAGTGGCGTACGACAGGGGTAGAGGGGTAGTTTCCCATTCCTAACTTCTACGCCACTGACGGGATTTTTATTTTAGCTCAATTTTTCAATTCTTCAGTGCTTTCTGTGCAATTAATCGTATGTACAATTATTAATGAATCACCCTATACAGGGTTAACTATGACTAAGTACACATATTTTAAGAGGGGATAGAAAAAAACTTTACTGCCGCAAGACTATTTTGCTCGCCTACAATTTTGCCACTGGGTTTTACAACAAAATGTTGACTTTACCGCTGGGATATTGTTTACCGACGAAGCTAATTTTTCCAGGAATGCTATAATGAACTTCTACTACAAACACGTTTCGTCTGATGAAAACCCTAATCATGGACGTATCTATGATTTTATCTTGGAGGGGGTAAAGTTGTAAAGACTTCATCAACAAACTAAAGAACTAAACATAAATAAAGACTTTTGTTAAATAAAAGAAGTTAATATCCAATATCAATAATAAAATATAAATTAAAAATTTATGCATTGCAGCAGTATTATAAAAATAAAAGATAATGGAAATTAAATTAATTTTTCTATTTTTTTTTTTTACTTGCATATCAATAATTGAAATGTCTAACTTAGTATGTCTATGTATATGTAGAAGGGCAAGGATTTTTTATGAACAGAATAGGGAAAGAGCAAGTTTTCGCCAGGGACCAAAGCATATTTAAAAATATGGTATTTTTCTAGATCAGAGGTATTTTCAGCATTCATATATGCAGCAACATCGAGCAAAATTATAGAATTTAGGCTTGAAAGTCACATTAGTAAACGCTAAATATTACTTATACAAATATTACTTATTACACAATTTAATATTGTTTGCATGAGATTATCAAGTAATTCAAATTACAAATACTTCACCCCTGTTTTATTACATGGAAAATTATAAAGTAATGTATTTCATTTCAGTAAGCTTCTTTGGGACGGGGGGGGGGGTAGTAATTATCCCCATTGCCCACCCCTCATGGATACGCCCCTGACCTTAATGGCATAATGGAATCTTGATTTGAATATGAGTTTTCTTTTAAAGTATGTGTGGGTAGGTATTGGAAATTTTCTTGTTAGGTCTTACTTTTCGCCAGTAACTTTAACCAGTGCGTCCAACACATCAAAAACCCTACAAGACAATATTGTAGGACGCTTGGCGGTGTAACCACTCAGGTCCAGATGGAGTAGCTATTGACCACTAGATGTAGACACGTGTTACGTGCTATATTTCGCGTACTTTCGTATATCAATATATAAACGCATCAAAACAAAATCAATTTTCATCTTTTGGTTAGATATATCTAGAAAATACAAGTTATGGAGCTCATTTTATCGATTCCAGGTAATAGTCAGACAAAACAGTATATCTATTTTTAGCTTTGTTAGAACTTATAATTGGTGGCTATCCAGGAAGAAATATACAAAGAAACGAACCTACAAAATTATTATTAAAAACTGCTTATGATAAAACTAGTGAAATTAAATATACAAATTATACTATAACCAATTTGCACAAGATTTGTTAAAATTTCACAATGATTTAGCAGTGGTTTCAAATTTTCCGTTTGTTTAAAAAGATGATGCATATTTCATTGCGCAATATTGTGCGAATATCAACTAAGGGGTTTGTTTGAGTGATACTTGTGTTGCTTCTATATACCGTTTTTATAACAAATATTTTTTTACTCATTTCAGAAAGTAGATTTTCTACTAATTTCAAGAACAAATTTATAATTTAAATTAAACACTACAAATGTGGGACAACTGATATATAATAAAAAGTAGATTAATTATTCATATACGATACATAGTGTGTTAACGTATTAACTGTCTATTAGCGAATGAATCAGGCGTTCTTACTTCTTAGCCCGCTTCCAAATCACAAATGTTTATATTGAAATAGCGCCTATCCTTTGCTTATAACCCAAACAATATCGCTTAAAGCTGGCCGCCTGTGATGGAATTCCAAACGCCAATCTTATGCCGCTTACAAATTTTTATTTACATCGCCGTAAAAGCACACCAAACATTGATATTATTGGAATATTGATACTGTTACAATTTTAAAAACCAACAACTCCTTTAGTTGTGAAAGAGAGTATATTTGGAATAAAAAAGTTATCATTATTATGTGATTTTAAATAGATTATATAGATTATGGAATGTAGTCAAAAATACTTACACTCATTCTCGTGTATTGAAAAAAAAACGATTTGGATATCTTTATATAGATGAAATTCGACGCTTTCTTTTTGTTTTTGAATCCAAGCATGAAAAGTAAACCACAATAGGTAACAATAACTAAAAATGGACAAATTTTCCATCCCAAAGTTTTATCCTCACTTTAAAATTTAAAATGATTAATGTTTCTATGTATCTGAGTATAGAAGTTTCAAAGAACTGACGAACCTCTGAACTAGTTTTATTATATGATCATTAAGCTCAGCTTCTCGTATATTAAAATAGGTAACTAATTTTTTGCACTTGTCACAAATGTTAAACTATGACCTTCAATACAAATGTCCAAGATTGACACTGTCACACTCCCTAATAGCACACGACGTCCAGTGGACGTCCATTTAATGTTCTTTAACGTACAGACGTCCATGGACTATAAATGGATATTCGATGGATGTCCATTCCTGGACATATTTTGATAGAACATACATTTGTCCTTTATGGGACATATTTTGATAGTACATGGGTATCCGATGGATGTTCAGTATTGTACATGTTCTTATATATTTTTAGGTATTAATAATATTGTGTGAAACTAACTACTCAGTGGACAAAAGCCCCAACCTGCGTTGAATTACACCCACAATATCTACCCATATATTCCTTATTATTAGCTTTTGTAACATTTTTTTACTGTTTTAGAAAGGTATTTTAAGCTAATATAAATCAAATCTACAATTCCTATCAATGAAGTCATATGTATGTTCTCTGATACCAAACATCTAGGTATGCTAATG
Source organism: Monochamus alternatus (assembly GCA_037114965.1). Lineage (NCBI taxonomy): Eukaryota > Metazoa > Arthropoda > Insecta > Coleoptera > Cerambycidae > Monochamus > Monochamus alternatus. Next base: position 865,239 of record CM073426.1, on the reverse strand, counting down.
AACAATTCCACAGACAAAGCTCTATTCAATAATTATCTAAAGAAAATAATCTAATTTACTCACTCTATAAAAATCTAACTTCACTTTTTTGGCAGTGGGAAACACGACAAATTCAACCACAATAGATGAGATCTGACCTATTTCAACATTTTTAGGATTGCTTCTTCAGGTGGTCTCCTTTAAGTTGAATCAAATATCTTGTTGGCTAGGCTAAATTCATAACATCTTTATGTAGACGAATATGTCACAGTATAATTATGTACTAACAACCATAGATCTCTAAAACAATAGTCGTTTTCGTTTTTAGATAAAGAAGTTTTCATTTTCACTCTAGTTGCTGAGTTTTCTCGTCTTTAGCTATTCTAGGTTAAGTTGAGTAATCTAATTACGTATATGGTTTTGTTAAAGATTTATATATGGTTTTGTTCCTGTTACTTTTCCTAATTTTTAACTTTTGTTCTTTAGAAAACGATATTAGGTTCTTAAGATCTTCATTTATTTAATGTGAAATACAATCTGCTTCAGAACAATCAAAATGATTTAAAATCGGCGTAAGTTTGCATGGTTGAAAATTTAAAGTAAGAAAAATATCTGCCATATATAGAAGAAACAGTAATGGACCCAAAATTGACCCCTGAGGAACTCCTAAACAAATTAATTTCATATTAAATATACGACTACTGACCTTTACTTTTTGACAAAACGAGTCAATTCAATTTAGCACCAATAAGGTCATGGTCAATTGTATTAAAATCCTTCAAGAAGTAATTGTAGTATCTATCCTTCCGAGATTTCTGAGTCTTGGAAGGACCATTTAGCAAACAAGACACCTCCACACACTCTAGCATCAATATTTTTCCAGATAATGGTCGACGCAATTTCCGGGAAAATACCACGTATTTTAACAGACATTTATCTTAAAATGATCATTCTATTACCAAAACATACTTAAAAATAACCTTGTATAAATGAATATGCTTTTACCAATATTTTAACAATGATCACTAAATTTATATTGATGAGCAAAATTAGGAAAATAAAACACAAATACTTAGTTAAGACATGTATTTTTAGTTACTTTTGATAAAGTTTACGTAAAAGATACATTATAAGTAGTGGACAACGTATAAAACACTATAATATAAAAAGCCTTGCAATATATATTTGGCATATATCAATCAATTGTCATTTGTCAATTGTCAAATAAAAATATATATTCTCTTATTAACAATAAAATTCATTAACAACATTGGTAACATTTTGTACCTTTAAAGAATTCACTTCACAGTTTACCGCTTCCTCTCTCCAAAGACTTTCTTGGAATTCTCCATGAACTCCATCAAATCCCTGGACATGGCATACGGCCGCTCCATACCATCGTTGAGTAATTTGTCCTCACAGAAGCACAAATAGATAGTGTCGATTACAGTCTAGATAAAACAATTTATGTATATACACACATATACAGGGTGTAAAAATAAGAAAAAAGTGTAAATTAACATGATTCGATGTCTTGATTTTACTAGTATCAGTGGCGTTCGTGCAGTTAAATACACATTTTTATCAATAAAAACAGTACTGCACTAATTTTTGGACAAATTGGTGTCGCTTTCTTAAAGTTCAGTTAATTCTGCTTAAAAAGTGTCTCTTGGGCATTTTCCTCCTGACGCAGCGTTTTCAAGATAAAAATTAATTTATTAATCATTACAATAGACTATCTTTGGAATGCTAATAAAAAAAAAATAATCTAGGTGGCATGTGTCAGTTTGACAAAGTGCCGAGTGATTTAAGTGTTTAAGTTTGTTTTTAATACATTTTTTTTACAAAATAACCAAGTATGGTGAATTTTTCATTTGAAGAATTGACCGACATACATTTTATGTATGGAAAAGCAAACGGAAATGCAAACATTTTTTCGAATGTTCATAGACGTTTGAAGGAAACGGGAAATTCTGAAGATAGAGCGTAAAGAATTGCACAAATAGTGAAAAATGAGGAAAATGTATTACAAGCGGTTGAATAAAATGCTGCAATAAGTGCAAGGCGTGTGGCAAATGAATTAGGAATTATGACAAATCCTCCAAGAGCAGCAGCTATATCCTTATCATCTGCAGAGAGTTCATACCCTCTCTGAAGCTGATTTTACAGTCAGACTACAGTATTGTTAATGGCTATACCAAAAAAATTCAGAAGATTGTCAATTTATTTCTTTCATTTACCGGAAACGGTGTTGAATTGTCGCATTGAACATTTTTGGGCCGAATTATTCATGAATCGCACAACCAGCAGCAGTTTTCAGTCAATGTGCGGGCAGGAATTATTGAAAATTGCTTGGTTGGACCCTTTATTTTGGCGAGAAGATTAGATAGACGGACATACATGGATTTTTTACAAAAAAATCTACATATCCTTCTAGAAGCTGTTCCTCTTGGATAATGTCCGCTATCGTTTATGGTTTATACACGACGGGGCACCTGCTCATTTTTGTCGCAAGACTATTTAAATCTTACGTTTCAAGGAAATTGGATTGATCAGGGCGGGCCTACTCCTTAGCCACCCCGATCACCCGACTTAAATCCTTGCGATTTCTACCTTTGGGGATATCTAAAGCAACTGGTGTGTTCTACTCACATAACGAATGAAGCTGCATTAGTGGAACCTATTGCCAAAGCATGTGAAACAATACGCCAAACACCTGGGATATTTCGGAGAGTTAGAAAACATAAGCGATTTAGAGCATGTATTGATGCACAGGGTAGCCATTTCCAGCATTAAATTTAAATTATAAGTTTAATACACTTTTTTCTAAACAAATAAAATATAAATAAACAATTTACTATACGTTTAATTGTATCCTGTATGTCAAAAACGAATGTTACAAAAAGTGTTCTTCACTCTAAGTCTATTTTTCTTTGTTGAATTTTGACACAAAATTTAAGACTAATATTTATAGACGCTAATTTTTTCATGAATGTTTCTGAAGATCATTTCTGTATCGTAATGACTAATAAATTTTTCTCGGAAACTATGCGTCAGGGAAAAAAGTCCAAGAGACACTTTTTAAGAATAATTAACTTGGCTTTAAGAGTCATATCAATTTGTCCAAAAACCAGTGACGTGCAATTTTTTTTGCGAAAAATGAATATTTAACGGCACGAACGCTGAGTTCTAGAGAAATGAATACTATAGTATTTAATTTTTTTTAAACAACCTGTATCTCAAAAACGAGGCATTTCCGAGCCCATGTTTTTACAGGGTGTCCCGAAATTAATGGGACACAGAGCAAGAGTAGATTCCTTACATCAAAATAATGTAATTAAACCAAATTTACCTTGGTCCATTTGTTGCTAATAAAAAAGTTACAGGACGTTAAAGTTCAAATTTTGAATTCGAAATTCTTAAAATTCTTAGAAAGTTTTCAAAGGATTTTTTGAAAATTTGAATTAGGTGGTTTTCAGGGACGAAAAAAGGAATCCGTACTTAATTTTGCTGCAGACGCTAGAGCGCGCTAAGAAATGTACTCTTGGTTGATAAAAACTGATTATAACTTTTTTATCAGTATGTGTGCGAAAGTGTTAATAGACAAATATTGTTCTCCTATTTATTTTTCGCAAATAAGATATACTTGTTTTATGTCGATAAGTTTAACCGTTTTCGATAAATGTATCGTATGTATAACCAGTTTTTGTTCATTTCGTAGCGCCCTCTAGCGTCTACAGCAAAATTAAGTACGGATTCGCTTTTTTCGTCCGAGAAAACCCCCTATTCCAACCTTTGAAAAGAATCCTTTGAAAACTTTCTAAGAATTTTAAAAATTTCGAATTCAAAATTTGAATTATAACGCCCTGTAACTTTTTTATTGGCCACAAATGGACCAAGGTAAGTTTGGCTTAATCGCTGTGTTGTTTTTATAGATAGAAGCTGCCCCTATATTTTCTTAACATTATTTTGTAACATAAACAACAAAATAATTAGTATTCAACTTGTTTTCGTAAAGGTCACCGTACACTACTCAATATTACAATATAATACCTACAAATCTATATTTATTAGTGAAATTGATTACCTCAAATACTGATAAGCAAATGGCTGCCACAATTAAGGAAACGATGGCCACGATGACGTAAACAACCCATTGGTAGTCTGAGTCCACTCCCTTTAAATATATACAGGTATATTTAATTTTTTTTGTATAAAAAAGATGTCAAATTTCTAACAATTCTTTATTAAGTATTGAATCAAAACAGTTTCGACTACTAGTGCCGGCTTCTACCAGATGAGATATATCTTTAGGTCAATTTTAATGCTGAAAAAAATACACAGGGTGGTTAGTCATTATGTTTTTGGAATTTGAAATTTCAAAAATTTATTTCATTTATATCTGTGGTGGTTCGAAATAGTGACACCATGTTTCGGCGCTAGCAATTATTGGTCAAAGAGAGCCAGTACTATTTTGACAAGTCCAGTCACAATTAGTTTTGGACCTTGGACAAAAATTGAGGAACCCATTACGAACCAACTCTGATGTAAATTCCAGTTTGTATACAATTCTAAAGATAGGTCCTACGCTTAATGTTGCTGAAATTTCTCTAATTGAAAATGACGATATTCTCCAATCAGTCCTTCTATACATGACAAATTGATTTCTCATAGTATACACAGTGTGTCCAGTCATGGCTCATTTTGTAGTCCCTTTCTTTACATTCTTAAGATTTGGCACCATTCCATCACAGCTTAATACGCAATGTATGAATTTCGATACACTATTTGCATCCTGTATATTTGTATGATTCTATGGCAATGAGATTGTGAGGTTATGTTAATTAAATCAAAAGTAAAGATCCATGATTACAGCGTTGAATGGACCTTCAAATAATACACGTTGGAAAACAAACCTTATTATCACCACTTCATAATACACAACAGATATACTTCAAATAATTCACAACTGTCAAATGAATCGTTACTTTCACGTTTACGAGTCTCGCTGAACTTCTCGAAATAGACTCAATGCGTGAACGGAGTCCATCCGCTTATATCTCTATTTTGCGTTTGGGAAGTTTCCACAGTCCTCAAAAACGCATATCGACCCAAATCGAATACAGCGTGGACTGTTCCAGAAATCGTCAAAATATAGGTATTCATAAATTTACACATAATCAAGAACTTATTTCAATAATGACTAGGTAGGTAAGCTGCAGTTAACATTGCCCCCGATCAGATTATTCTATTGCAAAACCTTCTTTATTTAAAGCACAAGTAGCTACAATGTCGGCACCATTATTTTACATCAGAACGACTTCCAAATCAATTTGAGTTTATTCAAAGTTATATTTTTTCCAAAATGAACGCCAGCGATATCACTATGAAACGTTTCAAGAGCTTCTGGGAACACTTTGCCGGTGTGATACAGTCTGATAAATGCTTTCTTTGCCATTAGGACTTTCCCATAGACTTTTTAATACGCCATCTTACATTACTAAGGCATTTTATAACGCCCAGCAATTTTTTAGAGATGAAAATTTGTTTGAACTGTTATCCCAGTTAGGTCTATCCAGGTTTTTAATTTTCCACTGGAAAATATTCCAAAGTTTGGACCTTGACCGTTCTTTAGCAAGAATTTTATTATACCATTCATCAGGGCTCAGTAATTTAGTTCTTTGGCACAAAAATTTGTCATTTTCTCTTGCTTCATTCAGGTCCGTTGTTAAAGTTATTATCCTGGTTTATAATTATCCTTCCACGGATGATTTTTCTCTTTCTTTGAACCGGGTTTCTATTGATCATCTGAACTTTATGGTTCAAATATTTCGACAGTTCCTCCTTTCCTTGTTTCATTTGATCCTGAATTAATTTTATCTGGTTGAAGAGTTTGGCATTAGTAACTGCCAAAATTCTATTCTGGTTTTCTCATTTTCCAGATCCTACTAATCATAAACAAGGAAACTATTTATGTATATGCTACTAATGTTACAAAACGTCATGCATCAGCTGAATAATTTCAGTTATTTTCAAGGCTAACCTGAATAGGGATGAAGTGAATTGAACAAATCTCATATGTTAACATTATCAAAGTATTTTGCAAATAATTAAACTAAAGACGCTACCTGCATAATCAAATAGGTGAACAACAGTGATATAAGCACCACTAGTACATGGGCCATAAATATAATAAAGTTTCCAATATAGTTGATGACAATGATGTTGGTCACGTTCTGCAGCAAAATTTTCGCTGCCCTTTTGCCAGACTTGAAGAACGGTTTCCCGTGCATTGCTGAAAAGTAGGATAAATAAGCATACAGTTGCCCTGAAAGAATTCTTAACCAATTCAGCATCGTCATCGAACTGACCTGTCATAATGTACGCGTTTTTGGACAGATACCTCAAGAAATCTTCAACCACGGATACGCACGAATCAAAGCAAGCTTTTAGAACTTTGTTTTTGAAAAGCGAAGATAGAAGTGAGCGTATGATCGCAATAAGAGTGATTATTAGGGATCCGAAAGCAGCGGTACCCAAATGGAATCTGAAGACTACGGAAGCACTGGTTATAATCGGACCATTTAAGTTATTCTTATCTCTGAAAATAAGAAATTGGCTTTTTTTTTGTGATAATACATAGGTCTGTAATATTTATAGTCGTTTACAGGTCTATTGATTGACTGCATCAGGCACAACGGGATTCATTACTGCTATTATTATTTAGACTGAAAATTATGTACTTACTTTGCAAAATACCATTTGGAGATAGCACCAGCGATCACCATATACTGGATCCCATTAAAAAACTGACTAATCCAAAAAGTCATGAAAATACTGAAAATGAGGGTAAACTGCATCACGATGTTGGGCTCATAATCGAAATATCCTTCTGATGACAACGTCAATGTGCCTGCTGTAATCATATACGCTAAGGCGGTAAAAAATAGAATTACTACCAACAGCTCCGTAAAAAATGTCTGAAACAAAAAACAACAACAAGTGTTAGTGTTGTTAGTGCCTCTGAGAAAACCTACATACCAAGACGGGAACCAGCAGAAGCCGGGGCATGGCAAACGTAGCTTTCATAGCTTCTTTGAATATAGCGATCACCAAGAAAATCTTTTTGTGTAAAAAGATCATCACAACTAGTAAAATCAGCAGCATGATTGTGAAAAATACAGGAGCGACGATGTAGCCTCCTTTTTTCCCTTCAATTAAGTAAGTAAGTAACTATACCTAAAGAAGGTTAATATTTAGTTTAGTTTAAGTTGGCCTGGAGAAAGTAGTAGTTCAGTAACTATACAGGGTGATTTAGAACTTATCTAAAAAAATGGGAATAGATGCCTCATGAAAAATGGAGTCAATATCTTGAAACAATTTTTTTTAAATCCTTATAGTTTCCGAGAAAAAAATTATTCAAATTTTAGTAATTGCAACCTTTACATCGCTGGGCTACTGTAGTATCTAGCCAGGCGATACCGAATATTAAAATCCGATTACTTTTTGTAGGTACTGAGTTTTTGTGATGCGAGTATGTAAATTATTTATTTATCAGTACAATATCCAACGAGCAAGTTGCCCAGTTACAGGTTAAGGGAAGAAACAAAATAGTACAAAGAATAAAGCAATTACAGAAACAAAAGGCGCATGAAACTTGACCAATAAAAGTAAATTACAAACATGCCTGTACTTAAAACAAACAAACAAAACAAATAACTAATGTATCAAAATAGTATGTTAAAATGATGAATATGTTAAAACAATAAAAGCAACAGATAAAATCAAGTAGGTAAATTATACATATCAGAAAGAAACGTATATTAAAACCTAATCAAGTTAATAAATATGTTAAAATAATAAATATGTCAAAATACTAAATATATTATAACAAAAGCTATATATAAAAATCAAAATCAAACAGGTATATTATACAAACTCTTTATCTGATTAACAGTTGTGCAGAGAATATCCAACCGTGACTCAATTTCGGTGTAACAACTAACCATATGAAAAACTGGGGAGGCTCTATATATATTAGTGCGACAAATTTTCAAAAGTAAGAGGTGTTGTTGCCGCGTACTTGCTATAGGGATATGGAAATTTATCACTCCTAATTAACTCCTCGCAGTTAATTATATGGCTGAAAATTTTATATAAAAATATCATAGATGCCATTTTGCACCTGTTCAGTAGACTGCCCATATTAAATCTTTCATAGAATGCCACTTGTGGAACACCTCTCGGAGGGTAATGGCCATCCAGCACAAATGCAGCTGATTTAAAAAATCGGCGTTGTACTACTACTAATATTATACTATTGCATAGAGCGGTGTCCAAACCAAGGCTGCATACTCAAGCTTAGATCTAACGAATGTATTAAATAATAAGAACAGTGCATCAGAATTTTGGAAATTCATGATATTACAAACAATAAAACCCATATTTTTATAAGCGGCTTTCAGCACGTTTTCATTATGTTTTGCAAAGAGGAGCTGGGATCAAAATATACTCCCAAGTTTTTAACTACCTCAGGGTGCTGAAGAACAAACCCATCAAGTACATAGTCATACAAAATTTTATTCATCTGCCGACTAAAAGTCGTCAAATTACACTTCGAGGCGTTCAGAGTTAGTCTATTAACAGTGCACCAAAATTTTACTAAATCCAAATTTTGCTGCAAATTAAGAGCATCAAGGTCATTATCTGCCAAACAAAATATCTTCAGGTCATCAGCGTACAACAAATAACGCACATTTAAATCAGAAACCATGTCGTTAATGAAAAATGTAAACAACAGAGGTCCCAGGACAGAACCCTGAGGAACTCCTGAGGTCTGGAAAATTTCAGTGGACTTGACTCCTGAAATTTGAACAAATTGCGTTCTACCAGTAAGATACGAGGTCATAAGTCTCATCAATGAGGAAGAGAAGTCTATGTAAATGACGTCCACTTGACCACCCCGATCAATAGTCTCATTAATGTACTGTGTCCAAACATACTAAATTAGTGACTGTTGGTCGTCCCTCTACAAAGCCATGCTGTTCTGGTAAAATAATGTTTTTAAAATAAAATGATAAGACATTATATAAAGCAATTTCAAAAACTTTACTGAAGTTGCATAATATCGTCATTTTTATCATCTTTTTTGTAAACGGAACAGAAGTCGCTTAAATAAATAGTGGTCTTCAGTATTTAAGGTGGAGCGATACTTATGTCAAGCCTTATTCTTTTCTTTTTTTACATTAGTTTTTAAGTGTCAAAAAACAGCTTACGTGTATACCTACTCGGGGTTGATGGATATCGTTTTAATTTATGGCGATGTGAAAATGCTAAGTAGAATGATTTCCTGGTGTGCCAAATGCAGCTACTTTTACTGCGATATGCAGTGAGTGCAAATGCAGTGCAATGCCAGAGAAATTTGATACCGAATCGTGGAAGAGACGGAGATCCAGGACGTACCAGGAGAGTGCGAGGTGGACATGTTCCATGGCCGCCAAAGTCTCCTGACTTTAAATCATTTGGACTTCTTTTTGTGGAGATATTAAAAAAAATTAAGTGTATCGCTCCAAACGTATCATAGCTGCTGCTGCCAATAAGTTACGAGTTCAAAATGGAAACATTTGTGTTGGTTTTGTTGTAATATCAGGTATGAACTATTTTATTAATTAAAACCAATATTTTTCTATTAAAACTTTCGTGCACACACTGATAAAAAAGTTATAATCAGTTTTTATCAACCAAGAGTACATTTCTTAGCGCCCTCTAGCGTCTACAGCAAAATTAAGAACGGATTCGTTTTTCTTGTTCCAGAAAATCCCCTAATCCAAATTTTCAAAAAAATCCTTTCAAAATTTTCTAAGAATTTTAATAATTTCGAATTTAAAATTTGTACTTTAACGCCCTGTAACTTTTTATTAGCCACAAATGGATCAAGGTAAGTTGGTTGGCTTAATCGCATTATTTTGATATAAGGAATCTACTCTTGCTCTGTGTCTCATTAGTTTCATGATACCCTATATATAACACTGACGAATTTAATCTGTATTCAAATTCAACAAATTTTTTCTTCGAAGAAATACTCATAATTTTGCACTTGCTAGTATATAAATATAATTTATTAATGGTACACCAAGTCTCAATTTTATTAAGCTGACCTTGAATAAATTCACAATCATTCACTGATTCCAGGCTATGATATATTTTCAAGTCATCTGCAAATAAAGCAAATTTGCAGTCAATTATACTACCAATATACGATACAAACTGAGATCGGCGGGAAAGATAGTTTTTTACTGATTTTATAAGGGAGCCACTAAAACCGTACTTAAGTAATTTTGACAGCAATACTATTCCGTGGTCTATACGGTCAAAGGCTTTACATAAATCCGTGTAGACCACATCAACCTGTCCCTGATAATCTGTTATCCGGACTACGTACTGAGAAAACACAAGTTCGTAACAGTCGAATGGCCTTCCACAAAGCCATGTTGGTAAGGAGAAATCAAGTGACTCACCAAATTATAGATACGATTGTAGATTCATATCGCTAACACTTTTGCAAAATTACTCAGTATTGAGGTAGGTCTGTAATTAGTTAGCACTGAAGGATCACCTGATTTAAGTACAGGACAAATTCGAGCAATTTTTCATTTGGGAAGGTAGACGCTCGAAGCACTAAATTGAATATTATAAGTAAAGGTTGAACAAAAACGAATCACAGTCCTTAACCAGGACCAGGACCTAGTATTTGGTCAGAACACGATGTCATTTAATGCTTCAGTTTATTAATAGCTCTTAATATCTCATTCTCAGTAAATTCCGCAATATGCAAAACAGGCATGTTTCCCAAGTCAACAGCAGTTAAATCCGAATTGAAATAATTTATATATACGCTGCCAAAATAATCTCTAAATCCCTCAACTATTGCCTGAAGAGAATCGTACTGTAAATCATCCATACTTAGACAACCAGGTATTCTGGAGCAGCATTTTTTGCCCTGAACATAACTTCAAAAATAATTAGGATCACCTTTCAGTATCTCTTCTACATGTGATAGGTATACATTTTATGCATCTCTCGTTTACCTTTTAATAATTTTTCGGAATCCCTTAAAAGTCTCCAAATCAACCAATGACCCTGACATTTTATATTTACGCAGGGAATGATTTTTCAGTTTTATGTTATTAACAATAGCAGCAGTGTACCAGATGGGATATTTATGTCTTGTATTATGAAAGGAAACGAGAATTATGAATGATTATTTTAATCTGAATAACAACAAATTTATTCAAAATTAAAATACATTTTGTAGCAATTCGGTCAGGACTAAACTTATAAAGAGCTATCTACCCAAAATCATCTCAGCTCAATATGTTTCAATTTATTGAATCCATTATTACCAAATTAACAGTATTAAAAACAAATTATATATCAAAACTTCTTATAACTGCTAAAGATTATAAATAACTCGACAAAAAACAGAACTACCGGATTTGACGTAAGGTCCCCTCTCCCTTTCAGGCATCAATGTTACTAGACTATAGTACTTACCAAAGAAATACCAGTAGAATGCTCCAAAAAATGACGACTCCTGCTAGGATACTCCATACCATAGCAGCCGCAGCCACACGGAAGAGATACATTATCGACAGTGCTACACCTAGAAGAGTGATAAATATTTTATCTATCACTGGAAATAATTTACTCCAAATTACTTCACATGGTACATTCGAGCGCTGATCAAAACTTCACTAACAAACCAGGTAGTAGTAGGTTTAATACGACCCTTTTCCGCGGATTAAAGGCCTTTTAACACACTAGTGGATTAGAATTCATAATACCACGCTTCGATTTTATAGCATTTTAGTTAGAATTATTATTAACAGTAACATTAACATTTATCTCAAGCACGATCCTGTCATTTTGACAGGGATTATTTAAATTCACTCGATAAGGATTTTCTGAAGGACTGGAAGGAGCCATAACTCCTGAATGGTAGAACCTGAATCTTTTCAGTAATTGCCATTTTGCTGGATAGTGTATTTTCAATATAACTTTTCGCTACCGTAACGTTTTCGAAATTGTGTTGATGCCTTCATATTGTGTAGTACATTATCCAACCACATATTGCAAGAAAACTCTCCCACCGACATTTTTAGGTCGCAGATTGATGTATTTTCGACACATTTCTACAGCATTGACTGAAAAGGCTTCTTCCATGATCGTGAAACTTGAAATATTTATTTTTGTATCCGGAACGAGTGCGTATAGGTAATTGTCTTTGTCTTGGACATTGATGATATCTAAAAAGGTTGGTTCACTGTATCAACAAGCACCTGTAAAGACTTCAAAACAAAATGCTCAATGTATAAATTAAAATATTAAAATCATGTATTTTCCACCTTAATTTGTAAATATTCCTCATCTGGCGCGTTTTTAAAAAAATCTTCGATTTGGTTTCTCTCCAGTATCTTTGCCTTCTTTGGTTTATAATTATTCTGATTTTTCAAATATGAAGTAAGTTTGCTATACCTTTGTGCACTTTCATTTTGGCATGGAATATTTTGTTCACTTCGAAGAGACAGCAAACCGCTCCTTCTCTTATGCCTCTTTTCTGGGCAGTTATCGAATTCCACCAACTCCTTCTCATACATACTTTTGCTTTTCGCTGGTAACAGGCATAATAGTATTTATATATTTTTAGGTATTAATAATATTGTGTGAAACTAACTACTCAGTGGACAAAAGCCCCAACCTGCGTTGAATTACACCCACAATATCTACCCATATATTCCTTATTATTAGCTTTTGTAACATTTTTTTGCTGTTTTAGAAAGGTATTTTAAGCTAATATAAATCAAATCTCCTAGATGTTTGGCATCAAAGAACATACATATAACTTCATTGATAGGAATTGTAGGAGATTTGATTTATATTAGCTTAAAATACCTTTCTAAAACAGCAAAAAAATGTTACAAAAACTAATAATAAGGAATATATGGGTAGATATTGTGGGTGTAATTCAACGCAGGTTGGGGCTTTTGTCCACTGAGTAGTTAGTTTCACACAATATTATTAATACCTAAAAATATATAAATACTCTTATATAAAAGGTGAACATTTTTCAAGTAGGTATTGTCATATTTAATTCATTGACAGGATGTCACTTTTTTGTCATTGTCGATATTTCACTTCAAATAATTTTAATTTTTATAATAATTTTTATAGTTAGATATTTGATTCAACTTAAAGGAGACCACCTGAAGAAGCAGTCCTAAAAATGCAGAAATAGGTCAGATCTCATCTATTGTGGTTGAATTTGTCGTGTTCCCACTGCCAAAAAAGTGAAGTTAGATTTTTATAGAGTGAGTAAAATAGATTATTTTCTTTAGATAATTATTGATTAGAGCTTTGTCTGTGGAATTGTTCATTAGCATACCTAGATGTTTGGCATCAGAGAACATACATATGACTTCATTGATAGGAATTGTAGGAGATTTGATTTATATTAGCTTAAAATACCTTTCTAAAACAGCAAAAAAAAACAGGCATAATGTTGCTTTTTCGGCTTCTTGCTGGATTTCAACCGGAATGAAGAAATTCTCAGCATTCTCACTCATTTTTTGTGTTGATTTTGCAAATTCAATTCAAATAGAAACGATTCCAAGACTCGATTTATCAAATATGATGTTTTTCAAAACTATAATTTTTCACCTGCTCTCACACGGCTTTTACTCTCCTATTTGACCGGTTTTGGCCGTGGTCTTGGCCGTCGATTTTTCCCGCTGTCACACAGCAAAATAATGACGCTTGGGTTGTTATGGATATGTTTGAAAATATCTATCATCAGTCATAACCACAAACGGAATGTCAAAACTATGACCTATGATGACTAAAATGTCTCTACAAAAAAGCATATAAGATATTCTTAAAAACTTTACCGGATGCTGGCAATACTCCGATTAATCTATAAATATTGACCTTTTGCTTGATGTAAGATTTATGAATTTGGGTTAAGTACTAATGACATTTTCCATTCGATCGGAAATGTAGAATTATTTAAGGCCAGGCTTAAATATGCAAAAATGTCTTTTTTTAATAATCTGCATAACCATTTCAAATATAAGATGGGTTGTTATCAATAGGTACGTTTAGAAACGTTTATTGTATTAAAGTTACCGTTTCATAAATTTATGGAAAACTGCTCCTTACCTAACGAAAAGAAACAAGCGACGACAGGTCTCCATATCGTGGATTGCAAAAGTATCCTCATCTCAATGCTGTTTCGTTTAATATTTACCCAATTACTTGATGTGTCAGCACCTTTTTCTGGGAAACAGTATCTGCCTAGTATTTCTTGACTGAAAGTAAGTTACGATTTGGTATAACCTTAATTGAGTGACTGATAAAAACATAATTACTTTTCACAAGAAAAAAATTCAAAATTATATACAGGGCATATCATTAGTGTGTGGAGAGAGAATAGCTAGTAAGTTTTTTCCAGAGGCGTACATCTATAAGGAGCACATTTTTAATTTTTTTTGTACTAACCATATACAGAATGTTGACACAAACTTGCATTTCTTTGAATGAAATACTTTGCATATTTTTGCAAATTTGCATAACTCATGCTACTTAAAATGCTGAAAATAATATGGGGTTTATGGAAGGTTTCGATGGGTTTTCATAGTAGTGGTACCTAAATTCGAAAACAGACTCCAATGCAGCTATTTATAAACAGTATGATGTAATATTGATCAATCTATGACATAAACAATCAATGATAGTCTTGTAGTTTCTAGAAACCATAAAAGTGTTGTCGCATATTTTTTAGTTCAGAGTGATCAAAGTCTGCAAATCTAAAAATTACTACACAATTTTAAACAGAATGGTCCATTTTTGTTAGGTAATATGAAATGAATGATATGAATATGATATTATTTGAAGTTATTTCTAATAATTTCCATGCAAATGAACTTTCAAATTATTTTTTTTTTAATTTTTAACTTCTCTGGAGTTCAATGAAATATATTATGCTCATTTACAATTATTTACATATATTAACAATTTCTTTGTTCTTCTTTGGTTAAGCATGAACATTTTGCTTGACTTCCAAACAACTTTTTAGCATAGAACATTTTTCGCATAATGTATTCGGACTGCATACAGATAGTTGATTCATGTAAACCAACAGAACAGAATCTTCTGTTACCCCTATCACCCCATTTTTTCTGGCAGTTTTTCAAGTCAACATTTCACGCTCGTACCTTAAAGATGATTTTTCTGATTAACACATTTAAAAACACTTAAACCGGAACAAACATTGAAATATTATCAAACTTGCATTTCACTACTAACAAGTAACAAACAAATAAATACATACATATGTATACATTAGGCTACTTATTTGTAAATTATAAAAACTATTTTTACATAAACTCTTCAAAGTGTCCACCATTTTGCTCCATGTAGAGGTCTAATCGACGGATTATTGACTGCAGTACATTAAAAAAATGTTGCGGTGAAATAGAGTTTGCGGCATCTTCAATTCTTTGTAATAATTCTTCCCGTGTATTTACTGGCGTTGCATACACTCGGTCCTTCATATACCTCCAAACGAAAATATCTAAAGGATTTAGGTCAGGACAGCGAGGTGGCCATTCTACAGGACCACCTCTGCCTCTACCTGTGGGTAATTTGTATCCATCCAGTCTCTAAACCGGTCTATAGTAATGGGCTGGAAATGTCGCTTTCCGCATGCTTCGTCCGTCGCGGTTGTCTACAAGCTGGCGATGAGTTATTCTCTAGATTTTCGGCCGTTGGAATTCCATTTTTGCAAATAATAAGTAAATGGATCGTCACTGTTGCAATAAGAGCATAAAAAGAAAAAACATGGTCATGGAATTTATGACCTTTATAAAATTTCATAATTTCAGAACAGTTAAATATTAAAATTAGGTATTAGTTTCATTTGTATAAACAACATACTTACTAGCCTGGATAACATAGTGAAACACATTTCCTGCGACCTAATGGACTTACACCGACAAAGTCACGGATTTGTATGAACCTGAAAAAATGTAGTTAATTGCAAAAATCGAAATTACATGTATCTTTAATAAATCTATAATATCAAAATGTAGAAAAATTATTTGTCAATATTGAAACTGTTTCTATATCTCAAAGAAACAAAGAAATGTCCAAAAAGACATGCATTTTCATAGATATATAGTTTGCTTTTCTATACATAAAATGTACGTCGGCCAATTCTTCAAATGAATAAACCACATACTTACATATTTTATAAAAAATATATTAAAAATTAACTTAAACACTTCAAAAACATGTATCATGATATTCTGCTAAAAAAATTGCATTATTATAACTGTGATATACTGCTAATATACTTAAACGTGTATTTAGGAAGGAATAATAGGAAAACAGGACAATATAGTTAATGGTCTAGATTTTCTAACTAAGCCAACGTTTGAAAAACATTTTAGAATTAATTAAACAACAAAACATTAGATTAAAACATTAAATTAAAAAATTAGTACCAACCTTACCTAGTGAGACAAAACCAGAGTCAAGAAGATAAAATTATTATTCATCATATAATGAATAAGTCAATAGGAAATGGTTTTACTCAACGATATAAATGTATAGTGGCAAACTGTAATGTTTCGAATAGTCTTTTAAATCAAATATACAAATATCAGACATCGAGATACTAATTAATGAAAAGTAAAAAACCCAATAAGAAAAAGCAGTAAAAATAAGACGTTGACAACAAAAGAAAGGAATGATGTACTGAATGGTCATATTATAGGTATTTTCATTTCATAAATTTCTTAATGATACCATTATAGATTACGCTTAAATGTTCAGTATCAGACTTCTTGTTAATGGTATCATTTTGAGATTGTATACACAGCATCTCGCTAATAAGACTTTTTGGTAATTATATTCCTTATCAAAAATCTTAATTGAATCATTATTAAAATTAAAATTATGGTTACGTTTGAAATGATGAAGAGTCAATGCTGTATGTTCTTTTTTGTTAATATATTTAGGGTTACATGATGATTTATGAGAGTTCATTCTATGTTTGATATTTTGTTTTGTCTGTCCAACATACATCCCTAAACAATCATTACATTGAATACCATAAACTACGTGCGACAGATACGAGTTTTCTAATTTGTCTTTCATGGACGGACATAGTTGACCTATTGGCTTGTTATGGTAAAAAACAACACGCATATTTTCACTATTAAGAATCATTTTCAATTTTTCTGATAAACCTTTAACACTAATGTCTTCAAATACCCAACCGTGGATAAAAAACAACCTTTTTTGTATTTGTATAATGCGTGCTGACAAGTACCTTCCGCGGAAACTACAACGTATTTATATCGAGGACAAGCGAAGGAAAATTATGTTACAAACACCTATAGAGATGAAGCAGAAATACTTACTTAATACGCGTGTTATTTCTTCCAGAACACTCCCATTGGTCATACTTAACATTTTCCTTTCCACATACATTTCCACAGTCATCGTATGCGTAAGAGTATCTGTCGATATCAGAATACCACAGGGTGTATATTGAAAAGGGCAACTGAAAAAAACATGTTATGTTACAAATTAATTGTAAAAATATCTTCACTTATATAGCCATTAAGTGCGCCGTATTCTCGAAATAGTTTTTTCTACAAATATAAATAATTTTAGAGATTTACGATATAATTAATATAGAGTTTGCAAATAACAGGAATGTTATGGAAAGACATGCAAAAATCGATCTACTAGGATTTGTTGTCCCGCATTCAGAGCGACGGTAAACAAAATCAGCAGTGGAAAAGGGTGGAGAGTGGCCAACGAAAGCAAGAACGTCCAAGTCACGACTGAAGGCATTTCATTTCATTTCATTGCATGTATGGTCGTGCTAATGGGAACGCCACCGAAGCGCGACGTCTTTATGTTGATGCTTATCCAAATCGCCAGATTCCTTCACAACGCATGTTTAGAAGAATTCACCAAAGATTGCGTGATACCGGTTCCTTGAGGGAACAGTGCCATTTATCCGGAAGACCAAGGTCGGTATCCACTCCAAGAGCAGAAGAAGAAATTCTAGCACTGGTAGGGCAGAATCCAGGTACGAGTGTGCGGAGAATATCAACCGAGGTATTAATTAGTGGTCCTCTTGTTTGGAGAATCCTTCACGAGCAACTGCTTTATCCATACCATGTGCAACGAGTACAGGCCTTAAATTCAATAATTGACTATCAAGCACGTTTGGTATTTTGCCGCTGGTTTCTACGTCATGATGCTGAAGACCCTCGTTTTATTGCAAACTTCTTTTTACTAATGAGGCCGGGTTCACAAGAAATGGAGTGTTTAATTTTCACAATATGCATATTTGAGCCGGCGAAAATCGTCATGCTCTAATACAATCTGGACATCAGGCACGTTTTTCATTAAACATTTGGATGGGTATTGTAGGTGACAGCTTTCTAGGTCCTGTTGTTTTACCAAACCGATTAACAGGCGCTGCTTACCTCAACTTTCTGCAGAACACACTGTATGAGTTTTTGGAAGACCAACAAATGTGGTTTCAGCATGATGGTGCTTCAGTTCATTTTTCCATGGCCGTTAGAGAGCATTTGCACCAAACTTTTCCACATAGATGGGTAGGAAGGGCCGGACCTGTTTTATGACCTCCAATATAGCCTGATCTGAACCTTCTAGATTTCTTTGTTTGGGAATATTTGAAGACATTAGTGTATGGCACTCCTGTAAATAGCCTGGAAGAGCTGCAGCTACGGATTAATCAAAAGTGTCAAGAAATCCAAATCAAGGAGGGTGTTTTCGAAAGAGTTCGAATATCGTTGAGGCGAAGAAGTCGTGTCTGCTTGGAAATGGACGGAGGGCACTTTGAACATATTCTGTAACTTTGTTTTTTGTTTGTTAAAAGCTTCCTTTGGTGGTTTATTCCTAATAAAATAAAATGTTTGAAAAACGAATAGTGGTCCATATCTCCGCAACCGTTACTTTGTGGACCCATATTTATTAAGGCTTTTCTGCTTATTTTGGTTCATACTACCTTCTGAAATATTTTACACTTTTTTTAACACCCTGTATATTGGCGTCCTGAAACGGCTGCGGGCCCGCGTTTTCCGTGTGCGACTCGAACTCGCCGAGAACGGCTGGATCTTGCAAGGCGACAATGCGCCAGCCCATTCCTCGTTCATTGTGCAAGAGTTTTTGGCAAAAAAGGCATTCCAACGGTGCCGCACCTACCCTATAGCCCCGATATTGCCCCCCTGCGAATTTTTTTATTCCCCAAGATGAAGTTGCACCTCAAGAGAACTCATCATGGCGGCATACAGGAGGTCAAAGAACGTTGGAATCGTTGTGTAGAGTTAGAGGGAGGCTATTGTGAAGGTCGATAATACAATTTTGGCGAAATTTAATTTACTTGTAAACCGTAAACTTTGAATGGTGATAGACAAAAGATATAACTAAAAACTAAATAAATATAACCTTTTAAAAACGCAGTTAGACTATGAAAGGTACAGCTATAAAAGTAGTTTTTATGGCGGAACTTTTTTTGGAAAAAATAATTATTAAATTTTTAGAAACTATTCAACTATTTTATTCAGCAAATTCCACTGCTTTTGCCGCTATTGTTATAAATTATTAATAGAATTTATGTCATCATCGACTGCTCATGCTTCTACTTTCTTATTTTTTGTATTTACTTCCACACTTTTTTTATGTCACGATATACACTAGAAACTGGCACTTTGGTCAACGAACTACACGTTTACTAGAACCGGTTTTTGAACTATTTTAATTGAGTCACTCTCTAGATTTTTTGAAGATTGGGTACAGTCACCTAAGTTAGTTCATTGAATAGGTTTCTTTATTTTATTTTCTGCAATACATCACACTTTTAATAAAGGTGTAATAAGAATTGTTTATTTTCTTGTATTCTATTACATCTTTAGAAGAGGAATGTATGTACTTCTTTCAGAAACGCCCATTATACATCGGTACAAAGTTATAAATTCTTAAAGAACAGGACTTACTAAAACTAATATCGCCACTCCAAGCAGTATTAGAAATTTTCTATCTGTAGGCACTCTGCTCTCAGCACGTTCAGGTATTTCTATATCTGCCTGGTAGATGTCACTCGGGGGTAGCTTTTTGAACATAACAAGCTGCAACAGAAATTAAGGACCTCTGTTATAGTTACGTAAACGGAACGAATACAGTATTTTATTTGGACGATATATATTCCAAAAGTTGTCCCTTTGGTTTTACAATAACAATTAAATGAATACATTTTTTTTCTTAACGCAGTGACACAGATAAAATAACGCTTCAACGCTCGAACGCCACATAGCTTTGTCATCAGAATAGTATATTCTATAACAAGGCTAGAATGAAAAAAATTAATATTTGCCAACACACTTCCTCTTGCCTATCAACCCAATATCGACCGCCAGCTTGTCCGCGATTTATCGGATTGATACGTAGTGCACGTGAAAGAATTGATTTTATCGAATAGGCATTTGAGATGCTCCCACTTCAAAAGGGTAGTATCATTTAGATTGGAAACATTAGTTATACATAACTTTCCGAATCGGTGTACGTACAAAATATTTACGGTTTTATGGTTAAAGTTAGGTTGGTATGTTTGTTCTAGTTAGAATAAAATCAAAGAATAACTCACTTGTTGCGGCTGAAGGTTTCTTGATGCAGACGTCCCCATGTCGAGGGACTACAATTCCTGGAAATATAAATAAACTAATTACGCAAGAATGTCTTAATTTATCTACCTAACATAGGTGCAACTAAGAGATAAGCACACGCAAACTTAAAATTGGCACTCTCAAATTAAGTTATTTTCAATTAACAAATATCCTTAAAAAAATAACAAGGAATTACAGACGTTTTTATTAAGCAAACCAGAGATATATAGAAATAATAAAAAGTTAAAGAATATAATATCTATGAATTTGATTTGTAGTGATTATTATTTTGAGAAAATAGTAATTTTGTACGCTGTAGCTACATTTTTTTTACAAGGACACTTTGAGAAACTGACTCCCTTAAATCTCTTTGGTCTCAGAACAGTAAAAATCTGTGAATAAAGAAAAAATATATGAAACTAAAAATTATATTTTTATATACTTTTATTTTGCTACGCATGATGTCAAACAGAAACATATAATGAATTAAATTCAATAAAAGCAGTGTATTTTTTGTACACAATAGAAACAAATTTTTTTGTAAATGATATTATACTGCATAATCAGTATATCCTGTCGTGCTTGTCGTGGCTAATGGCCTTCACTGATAAAACCAAGCATGCCAAGATAGTCAGTGATAACTCACTTAATACTCCACACAGCACGGGTCGCTAAGACGCCAATTGTCTAATTTACTGATCAATAACTTAATTTAATACACACACAAACAACCCTCGAGCATTCTTAGCTAATAAATCACCCTGTATTGTCTTCAATTATTAAAGGCTACAGTGCAAACTTTATTATAGCACCATTAATTGTATATTCCAGCGTTGTACAAGCCATATTGCGGTCATATAATTAATGACCGCATTACTAAATTTGGGAACAAGTGTTATCTTAATAATAATTTAGCAATTCTACGAACTCACATAGAATAGTATTTGTTTTTAAAGTATACTAGGTACATGTAGGAAAATCTTTGATTATGCTAAACTGGCAATTTTTTCAATTAAAAAAATACACCACATAATTCTTCTCTGTTTAAACTTTCCTTGAAGTATGGCTTTTTCTATGAACATTTTAATAGCATTTGCGCCCACTCATTTGTTTTTATGCAGTAGTTTCCTTGCTTAAATCTAGAAGTGAATGAAAATGTCCCATTGATAAATTTAAAAAAAAGGTGTAACATACATCACATATTATCTAACGCTAGTATTACAAGTGTGTATATAATATTTATCTACGCAATCATCAGTTCTTTGGAACTTCACTTTCTATACTTAAATATTCCGCGTAGATTAATGAATGTGAAAACTGTATCTGTTTCAGAGATAATATGCCAAATTGTTTTATTAATTAAAGCCGCTAATTAATTTTGTTAATTAATAATACCAATAGCGGCAAAAGCAGTTCAATCTGCTTATACAAAATGTTCGCCAACTGATTGCTTTGCCTTGCGCAATGTTAGGTTTTACAGTGGACCAGTTTCCGGTGCCGTGTAGAAGTGTATTTTTAAATCATTTTCAAATTACTCTTATTGATTTTTTTTACAAAATTGAATTTGTACATTCAATTTTATTATTATTATTATTTTTGGATGAATTCTGAATAACCCTCAGTAAACATGCAAAATATCAAAACTGCATGGGTCAAGGGCATACAATTCCATAAAATAAGATAAAAAGTTGTCGAGATACAAGCTGATCAAACTGAAATTTGTATCTGTTTATTAATATTTGTATCTGTTTATTAATATTTTCATTTAAAAATAAGCAAATGAATATCTACAAAAATATTTCTTTTTTTTATCCTCAGTGCGAATCAAAATCATTCAGGGTAGATCTCTCTATAGTCTGTTTTGAAATGAAAGAGAGTAATAAAAGCTTATTATGTATGCAAATCGTAAATAAATGTAGTACTAGTGCTTATATTCAATATTTTTATATTATCTATTATCGATATAGATGAGGTGTACTTTTAAAAACCAAGTAGCTAAAATTTAATCCCCGACAATCCGTCTTTGTCTATGCCGCTTCAATTTCTCGGTCCATTTCTCTTATAAGTAAACAATATAAAAACAGCGTTTTCAAACTTGATGCTACTTTAAGCATCATAACGGGATTAAGAGGATTTTTAGTAATTCAAATAAAATTATTCAATATTATTATCAAAATATTTATTTAAATTTAATGAATAGAGTTTTATTCCACACAAAAATATATGTATTTTGAAAATTCAAATTATGGTGAGTAAAGGCAGTGTTGTATAAATGTACAATAAAGAAAATAAAAAAGTAGGTATATTAAAATTCATCCTCTAAATGTTCTGATGAATTATTTTCGTCTCCTAGATGGATAACGATAGGTTCCACAGTAACGTCAATTAAATTATCGAGTTCCCACATTGTCTCCTCTTCTTTTTGTACATGATATATACATCTTCGCCAGTTATCTGCAGTTACTCGTTTCAAGAAATTTTTTAACAAAATTTTCACGTCACTTAATTTAAACGTCGTATTATTTTGTGCTACATCTCCATTTACCTGCGCCCAGACTAATTCGATGGGGTTAAGTTCACAGTGATAAGGTGGTAACCGTAGTACCGTTATTTGGAGATTTGTTTCCATTTCATCGATAACATTTTTTCTGATCTTTATTAAGATTGACAAGTGTCAAAAGTTCCTTTTTCACCATATTTGTTTCAAAAGAAATGTCTTTCCGGATAACCATTGAATTATATCGGCTTTCCTCCAAGCAGTCGTAGGCGTCCGCTCGGTCTGCCGTGAATGGTAACTGGCATTATCGATTACAATTACAGACCCCGGAGGAATAAGATCCAACATCTGTGTAAAATACTCTTCGAAAACATCTGCGTTAATGTCTTCGTGATAGTCACCTGTATTTTTAAGTTCAAATAAAAGTAAACCACCATCTACAAAACCACTGGTACTACCTATATGTGTCACCCTTAATCTTCGCCTTTTACCTGAAGATGCCTTGAACCCTGTTGAAAGTCCATCCAAAAATGCTTGTCGAAAACTTTTACATTTTTATCTTGCCATACTTTTGTTACAGTATATTCCTCGTTGACCCAAGTTTCGTCTAGATAATAAATATTCCTCCCTTCGTCACGGAATTTTCTAATTGATCTTAAGTAGGATCTTCGCCAACAAATAATTTCATCTTTATCGATGAGAACTGACTTCCTGTTCTGCTTTTCCCAGCAAAAATTCAACTCTCGTAAGCGGCCCATAATTTGCTTCTACTGATTTTTGGCAAATCGTTGTCCTCTGAAAGTTCACTTAAAATTTTGTTTAGCGTTGGTATTTCTTTTTTAAAATAAAATGAGTGTACTTTTCTGTGAATGATATTTTTGAAAAAATCATCTATAACGACTTTTGACCTCCCTGTAGATGATTTTGGGGGATTTACAGTATCTTGTTCATTTTTTGTTTCCTTTAAAAGTCTGTAGATAGTCGATTTTCTAATCCCTGTCATTTTGGAACACTTTTCCACGATGTCGTCAACACTGTTGGTAGGATTTTGGTGTTTCAAAGCATTAAATACATTTAATATAATAATCTTCTCATTCTGAGACAACGCACATCTTTTTCGTTTAGCAGGTACGTAATCTGATAAGTTCGACATTTTACCCAAACAATATTATATCCACTGGCACAATAGTCACTAAACACAAGTCGAATTTTACTCTACTGCACTAGCACGTCTTCGTATATTCAGCTCTAAGACTGGATTGATCTGTCACAATACACTGGCTCCTGCCCTATGATGTATCCAATAAAATATACTAATGTACATCCATTACCTGTTAGCATTAGTGTTACCCGATAATTACCTGAAACGAAATATTACCACGCCCATGGCTGGTTCTTATCTTGGGGTTTTATTACTCTCTTTCATTTCCAAACAGACTATAGGGGCGCGGAAAAAGAAAGACATCCGATCTTTTCTACTGTTTTACATAATAAACAATCATTATTTTTTGTTTTGCATTAAGCTAAGCTTCTGAATGAAACAGCTTGGGTCAATACATAATTAAATTTCTGTTGAGAGACGGGTTATTCAATCAACTAGTTAGTTAGTAATATGAGTAACATTGAAACGAAGCTATTTTGGATTTAAAATTTATACACGTCCCGATTATTTATTAACATTTATTATACCTACAAAAAATGAACGTAATCATTTCGACAACTTGACACAGTCACAGTCTTACGTCTGGTGATATTACAAACATATTATTATTATTATTATTATTATTATTATTATTATTACAATATGGAAAAGGGCAGAGATTTTTAAAACCTATTATGCCCAAAAAAAAGGAATTACAATATATATCAAATTATACAATGACGTACAACATTTACAATAATATAATTACATTGTGTTTGCTCACGATTATAATTAAACATAAAAACGTAAATAAAGTTTTAATTGGAAAATAAATAAGAATCTAATCGGTTCTTAAAAATGTTCACAGATGGTGCAGTGACAATCGATACTGGTAAATTGTTCCAGGTGGTGAATATTCTGTTTGTCAGGAAAAATTGTCTTGTCCTGGATTTGAAATTTTCTTTTTTTAATTTTAATTTATGGCCTCGTAATCGGCAGTCTGTGTTAAGTGTATACAGAAAAGACAGATTTCCAAAATTGTGTCTTAAGACGTTAAAAGTTAGAATTAAGTCACCCCGAAGACGGCGCTGTTGAAAATCAGTAACCTTGGCCATTGACAAACGTTCAGTATATGGGGGCCTCAACCGTCCAAATGAAAGCCTTGTTGCTGCACGTTGAACATTCTCTAATAAATTTTGATCACGGATGAGATCGGGGCAGCACACTGGGCCGGCGTATTCAAGAATTGGCCGCACATAAGTTGTATATAATTTACAAGAGGTTTCAAAAGATATATGGAAAAACGTCTTATGAAATAAAAATAGTCTGGTTTACACACTGAGTTGATATGGTCTGACCATGATAATTTAGAGTTTACACCTAAATCGTTGTGTGTTGACACTGTGCTGATCAGTTGCTTATTTAAGTGATATGATAATTATTTCAAAACACATTTAATATTCGATAACGTGAGAAATGAAGCGAAAAACACTTCGCAGAATGTTCAAAAATAAACCTTTATCACAGTGTAGAATATTTCAAGGTAGGGCTTCCACAAAAAATTATTTCGTTGAACTGATATGGGCCAATGGCGGCTCGTGGACTTAATAATAGGTGAAGGGGATAAATAATACTTCGAGACGAATTTCCACACAACCAGTTATATATTGACCAAACGGAATCATAAACTGGAAATATTTCGACATACTCAATATTTATAACCGAACACATACATAGAAATGCTACTGACACATAATAGTAAACAACAAGGAGTTTTTTACGACACTTTTTATACGACTGCAAACAGAGACCACAAACATCAAATTTTAATTTAAATCGTTTTTTATTACTAAAATTGCCAGCGCATTAACAAAATAAATTAAATACAACTTTTAATTTAACTCGTTTTTATTAAGAAAATTGCTAACGCATTATCAATAGAAACTAATATTTAATATTTATGGTAACATTTGAACATTCCTTCAAGGTTACGCTGGGAAAACCAGTATTACTGTGCACCTTGTTTTCGGTAATAGAGAATACTTTTGGTGTCGTGTTTTTAGTGCAGATTTTCAGCGTGCGATCGTTGTTTTCTTGTTGTATTCCAGTAGACGATCGTTGTTCTGGTTTTGTGGCAGCAGAAGACACTGAAGATCTTTTTCGAAACTTCCATTTTATTTCTCAAACAGTCAACAACGTAGCCTTCGGCAACTGTACTGGATTTCCACTGTCCATGGCGTTTGAGGGCAAGCAGATTTGAGCCACAATTGACTAAAATTGTAGCCGGCATAATTTGGGTGACAACATCAAACAAAAATCACAATCTGGAGAGGCGTGTGCAAAGATGACATAACCGTGTGCAAAATACCGTTTTCAGAGGGTGTTTTCCGTGTGCAAAACCCCCTTTTGCAAGGCAGTCATATAAAAAAGCTTTATTTCAATTGTATAAACAGGCGAAGTCGCTCTCGACCTCTGCGGCATCCGCCAAATCTGGTCAGTTACGCATTTCGCCGTTGTCATAACAACTGCCGTAAATAAGACTTCTGATTTGCAGCGGATTTTCACGGTTGTCGGTTCCGCGGTACCCGTTTCTTCCGCATTATATGAAATTGTTATTCGCGCTCAGGGAAACCACTGTTTCTGTAAGAAGCGGCCTACGTTTTAAAATTATTATTACTGATTTTGATAAATTATGCAATAAACATAAACGAGGCATTTTAATCTAAAGACACAAATTACAAAATTTATATTAGATAAAAAATAAGTTTAAGTGGTACGAACAACCGATTGTTATATATGCAGCGGTGCGTATTTGCGTCACCTGACGAGCCGTCGCTGCAATCTACACCACGGTTAATATATAATCTGCAAATTACCGTGTTTCTTCCTACTGTGTTTATCACGTTATGGCACGAATCGTCCAATAAATCTCAAAGCACACGTTCATCAACTGATCTTTATTATTAAGCTTGCATCTCACCACACCTTATTCGAAATAATACTGAATAACAGCGTTGCCGAACTGTGACGGTGACTGTATCATCAAAAAAAACGACTCCGTATTGTTTATCGGTCCTACTTTGATGCTGGATTGCTCGTAATAAGTGCAAAAATCTACAAGACAAGCGCAGCCTCCTCCGAAACTCTTACGTTCAAACAAAAGTTACTGATCAGGGTTGACTTAGGAAATTTGAAAGCCCCCTTTAATTTTCAAACAGTAATAGAGACTGAAACTTTTATAATAGAAGCTTTTATACAGGGTGATTGACAACTCTAGTGAAACTGCCTTTCTCCATCACTTTTTCGGTCTCTCTCTTTTTTTCTTGTAGTTAGTTTTAGTCCTTACAATTTTTTTAACTGTCCTTTCATCTTCCATACGTTCTAGATGACGTAGCCACTGCACTCTTCTGGCTTTTACAACTTTGTTTATTTTTAGTGCCTGATACATTGCATATATTTTCTCATAATTTCTCCTTATATAGTCCTTCCCCTTTTTCTTTCTCCCTAGAATTCCCCTTAAGATCTTCCTTTTCCACCTTAACATGTTTTCTCTAGACTTCTTATTGAGAATCCAGGTACTTCTCTCAACAAATTTTTTGATTTAATTAAGTGGTTGACTGCTGCCGAACTTCTGTTTACTTTTATTATTCTCCTGTTAATTTCTTGTCCCTCATCACACTTAGCTGTTATTAGTGCCCCCAAATACACATATTCTTGAACTTCTTCAAACTCCATCTCTCCATAGTGCGTTCTAAATTTGAAATTGGTATCTTTTTTTGTTCTCCTATTCTCAAAAGCTTACTTTCCTCTGGATTTATCTGCAATCCTACTTTACGTGCGTCTTCCACAAGTCTCGTTACTAATTATCTACTATCTCTTGCAATTATGGCCACATCATCTACATAGTTTACTGTTTGATGACTTTAAACAATATGTATTTTGACTGACTATCTCTTATAACCTTTTCTAGTACTAAATTAAAAAGAAGCGTTGAGAGTGCTTCAGATCTTCCGAACATTCGTAATTTGCTTTTAGTGTTTTCTAAGACCATTTTCAATAGTCTAATCAGTTTGGTTGGTATCCCAAATTGTTTCAATATTTTACTTAGCAACTACCATCTTCCAAAGTTAGTCACAGAGTTTGTAGAACATCCTATATAGATATAGGTCAAAAAGTATCTGCTTTATACTAATTTTTGATGGTTTTGACAAAGAAAAACTAAAAATTATTTAGCATATATGAAGTGTAAGTAAGGTTTCTATGGCAGCCATTTCACAAAACCTAATTGCTTCTTCAAGGTTCCAATTAAACTATTTAGGTGACGTTTAGAACTCGTATTCTAACTAAAGTACACGCAGTCGTGTTGTAAACCACTCCTTCTTTTTTAAGTACAAACACGTCCAATTACCATTACATGAGATTTGATAAGTCAGTAATAACTCCAACTGGATTTAATATAGCCGGCAAGAAATGAAAAACATATTCGGATGGGATGATATTATTAATATTTTCAGTTACCTGTTGTTCTAGTACCTCCGATGGAAAATAATGGTTATTTTTGGCATCGACCTTTAATTGTGATAGAAAGACCATCATGAGGTGGCGAACAATTTTCGTGGAGCTCTTAATTTTCTCTTAAAATGCCGACTTTTCTTCACTTTCAACAATGTTTTGAGGAAACTAGACATATGGATATTTGCTAATTCATTAAATGCGCCGAACAAAACAAAAACACTGACTTTTAACTTGACATACATTACCTAGGAATGTTTTATCGAGATATTGAAATGTGTCGTAAAATTATGATATGCCTTTTAGATTTTAAAACGGATTTTATTATTTATGGTGGTTTTATCAAGATGATTGTCAAGAATGGTTTAGAATGTAGTTTTGTAATGGTTTTTAATAGCCCTAATAGTCATTGAAAATTACAGGGTTAAAAAACTGCTTAAGATGTATTTATTGTATGCATGATATAACTATTAGTAATAATTTAAGATCTTGATGTAAATGAAACCTAAGAAACCATCAAAGCCAGTATGTTTCAAGTTATTGTAGTTTTACAATTAATTTTGCATTAACATGCATCGCAAGAACTTTTTCTATTGTCGAAAAAGGGACATTATGTCTAGCTAAATTTATTAACAAAAAGACATACCTGAATTAGTGTAATCATTCAATAATTTTCAAAATGTTCTATGGCAATATCATTCTGATAAGACCGTCTGTTGATTAGAAGATCACAAAACAATCCTGTGTATCAACACAGAAAGCGTGTTTAGTCTTAAGGTGCTGTGCAAGATCAGTATAAATCAAAAACAAAATTGGTCCCAGCACTGAACCCTGAGGAAAGTCTGAAATAACTGATTGACAATTTGATTGATTATTGCCCACCTTGACTAAAATGTAGATGATTTATAGAAACATCGATTTTTGGGAACTGTATCGAATGCAAATTACAGTAAGAATACGTATAAGGAATTATCTCATCATTTAAGTATTTTAAGTATAAAATTAAGTATAATTATTGAAGGATACCATGAAGCAAGTGGTATTCTCTATTTTTATTTCTTTCAAATTGGTTTTGAATTTTGTTGTTTCTTATAGCCTTCGGGAAGAATTATTTACATCTTCATTTTCATACCTTCTTCTTTTCCTTCTTTCTCACAGTAAAACAGTCGTTACTACATGAGATATTTTCTAATATGTATCTACCGCATATTACTATAACAACGCATGTTATCTGTATATAACCGCATCAGAACACAATCGATTTTTATCTTTTGGTCAGATATTTCTAGAAAATACAAGACATGAAGCAACTCCCTCATTTTATTGATTCCACATATAGTGACGCAAAACAGTATCTTTTATTTTTAACTTTGTTACAGGTTAAATGAATCTGGTCTTCTGCAACAAGATATACAAATTTCTAGTTTTTTATACCTATTTTGTATTAATAATTTTATTTTTTACTTTTTTTGGGAACAGAATTAAGAAAACTATTCACGTCGCGCAGCTGATAGGTAGGTATACAATATTTCGATTTAATTCCAGTCTCTAGTAAAAGTTTTGTTTTTTTTTTAATCGAGCATAATATTTGCAATCAACACATCCATTAATGTCTCATACATAAAATTAGAAAAAAATGTTTCAGAACAATTTAAAATAACTAACCTAACTACGTCTTCTAATTGCATTAGTAAAAACTACTAAGCGAGAACAAGCTATTGAGAACTATTTTAGGATCATGCAAATTGTCAATTTAATTTTGGTCAACCCATAAACAAGAACCCAATTATCCAACGTCAACTTGTTACTTTTATGACTCTTATAGATTTTTTTGTAGATTTAGCTTATATTTAAATTCTAAACACTTTGTTATTATCAAAATCTGCAATTCTGCACGCCGAGATGCCTCATTTAAACCAAATGTTACTACCACTTTCATTAACAAGAACATATCGTCTGGAACTTATTTTAAAAACTTAGTAACGTTTTCCATAGTCAAAACTTTTGATTTCTTTGCTTCGTAAGTGTCATTTTGATGTTTTTTAAAGGCAAGTAGCTTTTTATATTGTGATATACCCATATGTTTGTTTATTTGTACAGTATTTTTCAACATGAATTATGTAGATTATAAAGACATTATACAGTGATTCCAAATTATGTGCAAAAAATTTGATATGTAGATTGTTTAAACGATTTTAATAGAGGTTCTATATATAAACTTTTTTTTATTTAAGGACTGGAGGACTTAAGACCAAGGGGTCTTAAGTCCTCCAAGCCGGGGTGAAAATGTAAAATTTTATTTAATTTTGTTCAATCGGTTTGAAATTAAGAACTGAAATTTGGCACGATATTTAAGCTGAGACTTCTTCTAGACCAGAATTTTTCATTGACCTTGTCTTGTTGTAAGACGTTGAAATGAACCTCCCCCTCTACATTTTTTGTAAGATTTTTTTTGGAGTAAATTTTTTCAATTTAAAAAAAATTGTTTTTGAATGTTTTGAGATTATTGTTTTGTTTGTTTCTCCTCTGTTTTTCATTATTTATTTATTTATTTATTTTTAAATGTTAGATATCTCAACTGATTGTAAGTATATATCTCTATCATTGTTTGGTTATTTTTGTACTGAATAACTTTAATATCAATTTTTCAATCTGTAATTTTTTTGTATTTTTTTCATTTTCTTTTTATTGTAAGCTCGTTCCCGTCCTGTAATTGAGATTAAACTCCGATTTAATCCCGTTGGATAATGGAACGACAAATAAATAAATAAATAAATAAATACTTACTGTTTATTTAAAACGTTGAACGATGCTTGAACCTCAATTGATGATGCCAATACGCAAATCCATAATTATCATGAAGGCGGTGTAAGCGCAATTTCGCAGATATTTGCAAATGTGACCTTGACTGCTTAATTACGGAACAAAAATAAATGATTACGAGGATGTATCAAATATAAACTGGAACTATTTTTTACTTTATAAAAACCGCAAATGTTTATTAAAATCTTTGCTAATGTCAATGTATCTCTTTCATCTAAATCAGGTATATTTTCAAAAAATAGAAACTATTTTTAACAGTTGACAACACTGAATTCACCATAGTAGCACCCTGTTTGAGCAAGAGGTACACAACTCCGTTGAGCAACGTATTATTACTATATTTGTGTTGTTGGAGAGTGTAAGACCCGCCGAAGTTTTGCCACGACTATATTGTACAGTTTGTCGGCAAAACCCTTTATAAATCTCAAGTCTATGATTATAACACATTTTTAAATGTCGATAATCACGTACGACGGCCCCGGACAAGCATCAATGAGGCGAACTTTCGTGAACTCTATGATTCAATCGAAAAATAGTGTGGGAAATTGTCGCAGAGGTTGGAATACCGTACCAGAGTACTCACCATGTACGTATCACATGTTTTGACCACTCAAGGAAGAACGAGGATGACACTTTGATGATGATCAAGGTGTGGAAGAATTTGTGCGCAATGGAGATATTCAGCACTTTTGATTGCATTTTCTGTATGATTTTGTAATTTTAGTACGATCAGAACCAGAATCCCAATACGCGAGACCTGTGACAAAAAGCAATGAAGCGAGACATATTTCTTGGACCCCAAACAAATAAATATGAATTGTATAATTTATATAAAATAAGTTTAATGACAAATACCTTATTAGTCCTTTTAATATCCACTTTATAGATTACTTAATTTTTGAATTTGAGAAGTAATCTAGCATAAGAATTCTAACTACTAACTTCTAATAAAGCTACTAAAATTAATATGCAATTTTAAATTGAATAATGAAATTTAAAAACTAAATATCAGTCTAGTTAATTATCGGTCAGTGGTCGCGCGGTTTAAGTACTTGAATCGAGGTGACTAGATCGCTGTGGGTTCGACCCCCGCAGCCGGTAGACCGTATATAAGCTATATTCGTGGAGAGATTGGCACTCTCTCTGCGGGTATGGTAGGGTGGAAGAATGTTGGCTTGGGTCAATGTGAGAGATTGATACCGGTTGACATTTGACTACCCCCTTAATTAATGAGGTTTTCCAGGTTTCCCTCATTCCTGCACTGAATGGTGGTTAGGGCCTACCAACGTTCGTTCCTGGGCGCAAATGCGGCCTGCTTAATAATAATATGCCGCCCCCTCAACGGAACAAGTCTTCGACTTCTGGGCTAATCCGCGTGATTAGAATGAGGGGTAGAGATATTATTATTATTTTTTATAGTTAATGCGTAATATTGGGGTTTTATTTTAGTTAGAAGACTATTACAAATTTCTGTTTTATTTTGAACACAAACCACTGAATTGTCTTCGTATCTTTCTCGTTACATTGTCATAAAAAATAATATGTATTTATACCTAGAAAGAATAAATAATAATAGAAGAATGTAATAATTACACTTAAAACTGCTGGCTAATAGATATGCCTATGACAAAACAAGTGTTGTTGTAGGTACCTACCTACATACAACTCTTTTTTTAGAAATCAAAACATTCAATTTTATTATTAATTTTGTAACATAATTAACATATATGTTTTAGTTACTTACGTATTTATCTAGATTATTGCTGCTATTAACAACTTCGTTTTAGAACTTACCGCTACATTGTTACACCTCCCATTGCAGCACATAACTATTAAAATAGTCATAGATTATAATTAAATCTACCATTGATAGATTAGACGAATAATCGTAGCTCGTTGATAATTTTAAAAATAGTTAGCCTTTGCTAGAAGATCGATAATAAAGATTATGTAAAAAAATAAGATGTACTGACATTTTCTTCTACTACGCCCATAAATTCAATGAAAAGATAGATTCCGATTTGTATTTGATTTACCCTCGTATATTGTATATGACCTTGAAGTCTGCGCCCAATCTCAATTCCGTCTATTTTTATCCGCATGTCAGTAAATAGCTGTTACTTTCTGTTGTTTATTAGACTAGGCTGCGAGTATTATTCGTAACAGACAAACAGATCCGAACTAAATTAATTTGTGTAAATAATGCCGATAATTTCTCTTCCTCTTTTGTGTATACATTTGATTCACTGTATCAAAAGTTTAGTAGTATAGGCAAAATGCTGTAAAGGTAAATTCGGATAATGTTCATAGGCATTTGTGAATATTGCCTTAATAGTATAATTTCGGATACCATATGTAACCATAAAACTCTGAAGTTGTGTCAGACATTTTTTGGACAAGTTTTAATACCTGTACTACCTACTTAAAGATGCTCTCATGCACTAAACAAATCTTGTTTATGCACGATGAGCTGCACCACATTTTAGTTTCACTGCATGCAAATTTTTAGTGAAAGTTTCTGTGATATCTTGATAGAATGAGATGCTCAAGACCCACGTCAACCCTGGCCACCCAGATCGCCAAATATGATATAATTATTATTAATTCTTTTGGAAATATCTTAAAATTCTTGAACCTGATGAGCTAAGTGCTCAGTCAACAAATTATAGCTGGTTGTGCTGTGATAAGAGCCATTCCTGCATGTGTCCGAGATTCAATTTCAAGAAGATATGAACCATGTGTTTTGGCTGACGGTCCAACAATGAATATAAGCTATAAAACCATAATTCTATATTAATTATTTTACTATTATTTTAAGTAATATAATGAGCATCGTAAAAATGCACTTGTTAGGAGTATGCTTTTATTAAACCAAACTATTTACCTGACGGATAGCCGACGTAAGCAGGTGCGATGTTAATATAAACATTGATAAGAATGAGAAGAGACGTTGTATTAAGCTCGGTGAATATCTGCCTGTATATTAATTAAATTAAGTTATTAAATAGTAGACTACACAAATATTTTAGTGATCTGTGTTGAGTTGATTATTAAGTGAGTTATTACTGAGTACTTCGCGTGCTTATCATTTGTCTATTGATTAATATGAGATTGAAATTATGAATGACAGTGTGTTATGGACGAAACCTGTCTATTATTATTTTGTATTTTATTGTGAAGACTGTTATCTGCGTGTGACACAGTCCGTCTCCTAGGTGCGTATGGTACGGGGGATATCTCGGGGGTCTCTAGCTACGTGTTTAATAAGTTACAAAATATAATTTCATATTTCAATCAAAGTAGCTTGATAAGTAAAAATGATTTTTTATGAAAATGATTGAGTTTTAGTATAATGAAAAAAATATGAAGGTATGATTAAATTTTTATATTCAAATAACGTCATTTTCACATGACATTCTCTAACTTGACTATTTGACTTAACATGAGTTTTCAATTTAGAATTAATTATCGGAAAAATTATATATATATATATATATATATATATATATATATATATATATATATATATATATATACGAAACATTCATTTTTTGAATTTTACTTTTATTATCTTAACTAATAAATTTCAAATTACGTCTCTATCACAAATTATGATAAATAAAAAATAAACATTATCAGTCTCTTAGTGCAATGGAGTGCACGATATTTTTAGTGAGCCCATCTTTAGCCAACACAAACAAACTGGATGGTTTGCCCACTGGAGAACATGCCACATATAATTATGGCCCAGCAAATTAATAATAAATTTACTTGATAATTACAGTTAGAAGGTAAAATGATAATAATTGTAATCGTCACTACTACGCTCTATACATACACAATATAATGCCCGAAAACTGTGTAGGGAGTTAGAGAAGGCTTATTGTGTGAAAGATACAGGAGACCGGCTTCGTTTTCATCCCTACTCCGTGCTGTTTACTGGGTGAAAAGTGACACCGGTAGACGCCTGGCGAGGATAACTGATCTAGTGATAATCGATCAGTTATCGACCAGGGTTAAAAATGATTAAATTACTAAAATGGCTATTAAAAAATAGAGGTTTGTGATAGAAAGATAAAAATTAAGATTGTATGTATTTTTTAATGCCACATCATAAAATAAAAATAAAAAATTTTGTCCAAAAAATAAAAAAAAATGTTTGGGATGGACTATCCTTATCACGGCCGATTCTCAGACCTACCGAATGTACATATATAATTTCATAAAAATCGGTTAAGCCGTTTCCGAGGAGTATGGCATCTAACACTGTGACACGAGAATTTTATATATATAGATTATTTAAATTTAGTATGTACTGTCAGAAGCGCTGGAATTTCTTATTTTTTAGAACAACCCTTATAAAAAAGCCTCTCTCGGTGCTATTTTTGTACGACCAGTGAAAATTTTCCTTCTAATGGATAAATATCAATTTGGTACAGATCGCAGGTTTCTATCTTATAGTGACCTCGAAACTCATTTCTAGAGGGTGTTTGGGCTTGTAAGAACTCTATTAAGTATTAAAAATTATACTGTTTATTATTATTTTTTTTTTAACTTTTTTTTTTAATTTTTGACATGCATCTCTACAACGGCTGTCATAAGACCCCATATCCCACGTTTATATAAAAGAAACCTTCACCGCTACTTAAATAATACCCTGTATAAAAAAGGACAACATATAAGCCTTACAATAAACTCAAGCGTATATTTGGTAAAATTATAAATAAATATATATATATATATATATATATATATATATATATATATATATATATATATATATATATATAAAATGCTTTCATTTAAACAATAATTATAAATGTAGTTAAAAGGTAAATATAGACTTTCCATATTAACATTTACAGTTCTGTATACGCATTCGCTCCAACGACTTTCTTCGAATTTTCCATGAATACCATCAGGTCTCTAGACATGGCGTACGGTTGGACTATGCCATCATTCATTATCATATCCTCGCAATAGCACAAATAGATCGTGTCAATTATAATCTAAAAAAAAAAACATTTGCAAACATATCAACTTTGTTTGAAGCGTAGGATCCCAAGTAACAATGTCATTAATTATCAATAAAAGGATTAAGTTCGATAATTCTTTAATACAGTTAAAGCAAAGGGTAATAATAATATTAATTTACAAAATGAGACAAACGCCCTCATACTACACACAACGTCAAGAATCTTGGACCCCCTGTATATAAAATGATTCGATTAAACCTAGTGGTTTTTCTTAATGTGGTAAAAAAAGTACATGTTCTTAGGAAACAAAAACAATAAAAAATTGCAAACCATGAACCTTTACTTTAACCAATGTTTTTACAAATCTGGTCAGTTTGGCAGTGTATTCAGCCAGATGTTCCTTTGAATTTTTGTACATTATAATGCCAGGACGTGAAATTTCTGCATTTACCCGAACAAGAACGAATGATTTACATGATGCAGGACATTCTAATTATCAGATACCAAACATGTTGTGCATTCCTAGTTCATCTGTTGTATGAATAGTACACAGATATGAAGAATTTGATACAGCGGAAGAAAGACCACGTAGTGGACGTCCTCGAGTATCTAATGAAAGGGAGGATCAGTATTTGGTGCAATATGCCAGTAGACACCGCACATCTTCAGCTTCAGCTCTCAAAGCCAACAATGATAAATGTTTACTGAACAGTTTGACACACACTTATCTCCATTCAACAAAATAATCGCGGTCTCTTTTAATTTTCTCTTTATTGTGTTACCTTCCTTCTCTAAAATTTTTGCCGAACGCCATTGAATCAAATGACCGTTTTCCCAAGCGTGTTCGCAAATTTTGAATTTTTCAAATTCCCGTCTTTTTATATAATTGTTGGCTACAGTTGTATCAAGAAGAAGTAAGTAACGATAAAATAAAAATCATTTAACATCTCTATGGAAGCAGATAAACAAATTTTAAACTGTCAAACTTGGCATACGTTTAATACTTTTACTACTATTTTGAGAACGAAAACAGAGAGTTTTTCGAAATGTCAAAAATACGGAAGTACGCGATAGTGATGTGATTTTTGTTATTTTTTTACTTATCTGCTTTTTGAATCTGAGATTTTTTGGTTAGGCAAACTTAGTTTAAAAAATAACCCTTGACTGATCCGTTTGGCACAAGGGCTTATTTAATTAATCTTTATTTTTTCAGAAGTGTGGCGAAAACCCAATAAAACTAAAGAAAAACTAAAACTATGCCACACATAAATAGCTTCAGACAATAACAATAACAAACAGAATAACATAAAATAATTGTGTCAGTTAATATGCAGGGTGTTCCAGAATAATGGTCCAATATTTTACCAGTGTGTTCCATATGCCATTTCAGGGGGAGATCTTCATATAAAATTTTTCAATTTGGGTCCTCCCTGTTGAGATATTCGAGTCTCAAAATGGCGGAAAAAAATAGTTTTTTTATTTATTTTTCCTTAAAAACGGTTTCACTTAGATATTTCAATTTTGGTACAAATTATCAGCTAGTCGAAAGCTATTTTGTGGTCGTGTCTATTCCTTAGCTAATGTTTCTGGAGAGCGGGAATAAGCAACCCCTAGATTTATTTCTTTCAGTTCTTTTGCCTGCAATGGCCGATTTCAACAAAACTATTTTTAAATACTTCACCTAATTTTACTACTTTTTTCCCGTTGTAATTTTTTCATACAACCAACAGTTTGCGTGGAACCAAATAAAAATAATTTTCCTTACTCTAAACATCTTTCCGTCACCGGTCACTGGTTACCGCAGTAGGCGGTTGCTATGATGATATTTCTCTGTTGTCTTATGAAACAAATCAGTCTTGACAGTTTTTGCAAATATTTGTAAACAACTGACTCTTCCGTACAAATATTAGCGAATAAATTGATGGAATATGCATAGGGCAGGATTGGCAACAGTTATAGGAATACTTTTGTTTAGAAATATTTGCAAAAACTGTCAATTATAGGCCTAATAGTGATTTGTTTGACAATACAACAGAGAAACATCAACATAGCAACCGCCTACTGCGGTTATCAGTAACCGGTGATGATAAGATGTTTAGAGTACGGAAAAGTATTTTTATTTTTTTCCGCGCAAAGTGTTAGTTGTATAAAAAAATTACAAGATGGAAAAAGTAGTCAAATTAGGTATAGTATTCAAAAAAATTTTTTGTTGAAATCGGGTATTGCAGGAAAAAGTTCTGGAAGAAACAAATCTAGGGGTTGTTCATTCCCACCTTCCAGAAACATGAGCCAAGGAGTAGATACCACTACAAAATAGCTTTTAACAAGCTGATATTGTGTACCAAAATTGAAATTTCTAAGTGTAACCGTTTTTAAGGAAAAATAAAAAAAACTATTTTTTTCCGCCATTTTGAGACTCGAATATCTCAACAGAAAGGACCCAAACTGCAAAATTTCACATGAAGATCCCTCCTTAAAATCGCTTGTGGAATACACTGGTAAAATATTTGACCATCATTCTGGAACACCCTGTATTTTACAAGGTCAACAATCAAATAATAATCATGTAAACAGGAAAGAAGACAGCATGAATTTGACAGTTCAACATAGGAATTTTTGCGTATGGTGGCAGCCATGCAAATCACTAAATTATTCCCTAGAATTGCTGAAAAACTCCAATAAAAATCGAGCAAGACCTATATTTTAATTATGCAACTAAAAGTTTTAATAGTTTAGCATTAAAGACTTTTGTAATTTTATTTATTTATTTATTTTATTTATTGAAATAAAATATCCAACGGGCGAAACCCATTTAGAGGATAAGTTGGCTGTTAAAAAAAAAGAAATAAAAATATGAATACATAGTCATAGTAAAACACTAGGTAAAACATTAAAATGCAAATACATAAAAAATAGTATACATAAAAATAGGACACATAGAAGGTTAACCGGAAAGCTGCTTTATTTCACGAAATGTTCATGATAAAATATGTAAGTTACTTTCTACTTCATGATAGTTAACATATTTGTACGAGCATTTGGTATGACAAACAAACTGTTGAATCGACTATTAGATCTCGGCACTCTAAAATCTATGCAACTTAGTAAATAATCTGATTTAATAAGGAAATGAATAATTTTAAAAAGAATTACTATAAAATGCAACTGACTAGTCTAGAGATAAGTCTATGTAATCGAAAACGGTTATAGAATACGTTTTGCGGAATTCCTCTTAGAGGATAGAAACCATCCAATACAAATGCTGCAGATTTAAAGAATCTCCTCTGAACCTTTTCAAGCGCAGAAATATGACATTCATAAATTGGGCTCCATATGGCGGAGCAGTATTCAAGTTTTGATCTAATAAATATAATATACAACAGACAAAGAGTAGAAAGGTCACTAAATTCTCTCGAATTATGTGCAAACCTA
Source organism: Monochamus alternatus (assembly GCA_037114965.1). Classification (NCBI taxonomy): domain Eukaryota; kingdom Metazoa; phylum Arthropoda; class Insecta; order Coleoptera; family Cerambycidae; genus Monochamus; species Monochamus alternatus. The sequence goes on along the minus strand of CM073426.1, from coordinate 825,117 downwards.
AGTTTAGAGTCAAATAAAATTCCTAAATCTTTAATGACTTCAGGTCTCTTAAGAATATCACAGTCAATCTTATAGTTAAAAAAGTAGCAGACACGTCATACGACCTAAAGACATTACTTTACATTTCACTGCATTTAGTGGTAGTTTGTAACACACCAATTGTTAAATTTACAAAGATTACTTTGCAAATTTTCGCAGTCGCTACAACAGTCAATTCTAGAAAATAATTTTACCTCATCGGCATATAGAAGGTAGCTAACTAACATTTATGTCATTGAAAATATCGTTAATATATATTATAAATAAACGAGGACCCATTATAGAGCCTTGGGGAATGCCAGACGTCTGAGAAAAAATAAACGATTTAAAACCAAGATAATGAACAGACTGATAGCGATCGGTTAGATAAGACTCAAATAGTTTAATTAAGGTGGGGCAAAGGCTGTTAAGTTTACGTAATAGTAAAACATTATCGATCTTATCAAATGCTTTAGTGAAGTCGGTATAGATGACATCTACCTGACCACCTTGATCAAGAACATCGGATATATAAATTGCGTCTTACACATAAGATTCGTTGTAGTGGATCGTCCTTGTATGAATCCGTGTTTAATTTCAATATTTGAATTTTGTTAGAAACTTATAGAGTACTAAAATTTAATAACTAATTAGACAATCCAAACCACGTGACCATTTAATATGACTGAGGGCATTGACAGTAATAACAGTTGATAACATTTTGCGTTTTTTTGTCTATTAGTTTTGCTACGAATCTTCATCAGTTTTTTTTAAATTGTGTAGATCATTTCGTAGATTTTTACATGTTGTTTTCATTTATTGTGAAATAATAAAGTTATTCTATAATGCAGAGTGACAATTATTAAGGAACTATACTGTTCTTTTTGTTTTTCCACATCTCAACTAAGCTTCACCTAAGCTAGGAGTAGGTCAGTACACTGTTGCCAAATTGTAATAAAGTTCTCTGATATTATAACTCGATTTAAGGCACCTCCGCATAATATTCGTTCGTGCTTAATAGATCTTATGCTGAAGTAATGTCAGTCAAACCTCCAACACCCTGTACATTAACTAAATAGTATTTAGCATAGTACTGTAATTTAATCACAGTACGAAAGAGAAAGTTTCGTTATTTTGTAGTTTAATTTTTTCAGCATAAAGTTGTAATTTGTAAAGGTCGCCGTACACTACAGAATATTATTACAAATTAATTAATCTAAATAATTACCTGAAATATTGAGAAACAAGTAGCTGTTATGACTATGGAAACGAAAATCACTATGAGGTAAGCAGCCCATGCGTATTTTGAATGTTCTCCCTGTAAAGATATTTACGTATTTAATAGCAGAGAAAATATCTAAAAGGTGTGTTCAATTGAAATCCATGTATAAAATAAAATTATTCAGAAATATAGTCAGAGTCACACTCTCATAGCATCGATAGTCACTCTTGGTTCTTTAAGTTCTATTAGTAAGGGCTCTTCATCAACGCATATGTTCTAATATAGCATCTGCTTCTATTTTCACAAACATAGTTTGGATTGGAAGGCAACTATTTTGTTCCCCCTTCATACTGATGCTGATATCAGCATTAATATGGTCTAAAAATCCTTGTGTTATATCCATGTGGCCATATCATGATAACTTCTACATGTCTGAACCAACACTTTGGTTTTGGGATTGCTGACTCAAAGGATTGTTTCTAGGAGGTTTCATTGCAGATGCTTGTCAAGACTGAACATCACTTTGTCTGCAGGAAAAGGTTCGAAATAGCGACAATTCGCTACCAGCGATTTATTGCCAAAATAAAGTCTTTACTGTTTTGTTGCGTTTCGTGAAGTGCTGTAAAGACAACAAACTTTGGTTTAACCCAATTTGGGTAAAATACTATGAACTGATTCTAAATTCGACGATTTTTTCTAATTAGGTTTAGTGATATTTGGAAATAAACGACTGAAAGTGTGACAGTTAGAAACTACTACTGTTGCAGTACACCAAGTGGGTGATTACAATTGTTTCAAAGACTAATGGATTTCAGTTGAACAAGCCTCGTTTTTAATAAAGTATATTTTGCAAATAATTAAACTAAATACGTTACCCCTATCAGCAAAGAAGTGAACAACACGGATAAAATTACCACTGCTACATGAGCCATACATATAATAAAGGATCCAATAAAGTTGAGTATAAAAGTGTTTGATAAGTTCTGGACTAAAATTCTCGCTGCCCTTTTGCCAGATTCGAAGAACGGTTTCCCATGCATTGCTGAAAAGTTTAGTCACCAGTATAAATAAAGAATATTACGTTAGCATTCTCACGAACTAACCTGTCATAATGTAAGCGTTTTTGGACAGGTAGCTTAATAAATCCTCAATTATAGACAAGAATGAATTAAAGCAGGTCCTTAGAATTCTGTTTTTCAAAAAAGTAGACAGAACTGAGCGGATGATTGCTATGAGAGTGACCATCAGAGATCCGAATGCAACGGAACCCAAATGGAATTTGAAGGCTATGGAAGCGCTGGTTAAAATCGAACCATTCAAGTTGTTCTTATCTCTGAAATAAAGAAACGAGTACTTTTACAATGATGATCTATAAGTTATAAGTATAAATAGCGATTTTGGTCTTTATGGTAAGAGTATCTGGGAAATCATTGATCATGTTTATGTAAATTATTTGCGAAAGAAAATCAGTCAGTTTATTGGGTCTCCCCTGCCAATACGTTGACTGGAACTTGATAAGAAATCTATTGTATTTTTTAACTATCCAACTGGAGAACGTGAAAGTGTTTTCCTTCTCATTTTATTGTCTTTATTTCATTACAGTATTGAGTCCGGAAAATGTTTACTTCCCGGACTGCTTTAAAAAAAAACACAATATTCACATTTTTAAAAGATTTTATCTTTAAAACTACAAAATCAAGCCTATAAAAACTAATTATTATTATAATTAACAGTAACTGTGTAATGTAAATTTCCTTGCAGGATGAATGCAGGAATACCTTTAGGGACAGAATCTTCACTAGACACGGTAGTGGTGGTGGATATAGTTTGGCTTGGTCTGAAGAACCTGTATAAAGTTTTCTCCATTTTGAATCATCCTTGCTGCTTTTGTTTTGTTTTCTAAGGAATCTTCAATGAATTGTTCCGCAACAGATGAGCTTTTCCATGCACCATGACGCTTCAGTGTTGATAAATCAGCTCCCGCATTCGCCAAAAAAGTGGCAGACTTGTACTTTAATATACCATTTCCCGGTCTTGTACTATTGCGTCACTTGTCATAAAAGTATTAATTTTAATGCTTTTATAACATGTGCTGCATACACATATTTATCTAGTACAATTCTATCTATACAGGGTGTTTTAGAAGTTATCTAAACAAATTTGGGAATAGATGCGCCATGAAAAAAATATTGTAGTATTCCGAGCGTTAAAATCCCATTAGATATAGTATTAACGTTTTTGTGATGTGAGTATTTACATTTGTTTTCCAAGTGTAAAAAATGGCTTACGTGTATAGCAACCCACAGTTGATGGATATCGTTACAACGGTGTGCAGTGAGTGCAAGTTTAGTACAACGTGGGTATGACACGGGAAATTTTCAACCGAGCCGTAGAAGAGATGGAGGTCTAGGGCGTCCACGACCCAATGCAGCAATATAACGTATCATACACGAGGAAGACCGGTACCATGGCCACCACGCTCGTCTGACTTTAAATGCTTTGGACTTATTTTTGTGGGTGTGAAGTGTACTGCACCGAAGTGGACACTATGATGGATGGATGGATGGATGATGTGCGAAAAGTATCATAGCTACTGCCAATTACTTACAAGTTCAAGACGGACAAAAAGCAGAAATATTTGTGTTAGTTTCTAGAAACTGAGTAAAACGGACCCAAAATGTTGTAAAATCGGGTATGTCAAGTTATTTTCAGACTGTCACTGACCGCTCACGGCCTTGGTCGTTTACAGCTCACAGTTCAACTTGATGTCGGTCTGATACCAAGTTGAAATATTTTCCTAGTACCTACCTATGTATTAGACATCATAAAAAACGATTGTACTGACTATTTTAGAATCTCATATTTTTTCTTGCTCAATTCAGCCAATAATAATTTAAAATGTTAATATCCAATGAAATCAAATAATATTAATCAAATAATTCTATTAAAAATTGCAAGTAACGCGGTACAATTCTAAAATTGTTAAATTAAATACATAAAATTAGTGTAGAAACAAACTGTTATTTAATAACATTAAGGAATAAAGCAAATAAGATATTCTGTATCATAATAAATGTCCAAACTGACGTCCCTCTGCCTCAGTACATGCTCGCAATCTTCTAATAAAATTAAATCTAATTCTAGTAAATACGTCATGATTATTTCTAATACTGTTAAACGCTTCTATTAAGTATTCGTTGTCAAAGTTTTTCTTCTGAGTTAACTGATTTAAGAGATTTGGCATGATCCCATAAATAAAAATCAGCAGCATTTAAATCTGGCGAGCGGGACGGCAAGGGTATTGTTGCATTATTTCCTCGTCCATTCCATCGATTGGGAAAGACTATATTTAAATGTCTTTGTACTTGACGACTAAAATGGGCGGATGCTCCATCACGGAGGTATCATAGACGCTGTCGTAGGCCAATGGGAACATCTCATTAATTCAAAAAGATTGTTTTCTAAAAAATTGAGATATTCCCTAGCATCCAGACTTCTTAGTTGAAAAAAAGTTCCCAGCAAATGATTGCCTACAATCCCACTCCACGCATTAACTAAGGAAGTTTTCTGATGATGACTTTCAATTATGGAGTGTGGATTTTGTTCCGACCATTCATGCATGTTGTGCAAATTGAGAACTCCATCTCGTGTAAAGCCTCATCCGTAAACAAAATAGAAGAAACAAAATCTATATCCTCCCAAGCAGCACAAACGACACCAAATTTAACTAACGATTAGTTTTATACCAAAATTATAGAAATTATGACTACAAAATTGGTATAGCATTAGGTCTATGGTCGAATTTTAAGTAATTTTGGTAGAAACCGCTTACGTTATATTACGTTACGCTTATGTTTTAAATAACAATAAATGAATAATAAAACAGGCCGGATAAGCCGACGTCGGTGTTTTTAACTGTCTCTAGCCAATGACATACGTCAGTTAATGTCATCCACACCGACGTCGCTACTCTAAATTATTTAATACTAATTGTAATGTCGGATGAGGTAAGTACAGCCGACGTCGGTGTTTATGCCATATTTTGACCTATACATCAACCACACGTATTTGAAACGTTTTGACGCTTGATATGACGTTACCTATATTGTTAGTGAAGTAATGAAAACTGTCAAGTATTAAGAAATCTGATAATGAATAATTTAAGTAAATCGAGACCATTATCGGAGGACGGTTCTGACCGTACAGTCGTAATATTAACAATATGAGTCGAAAGCAATATATGGGCGAACCCAGATATCACGACAGCGGTCTATCCCCACAAAGCCTAGCCTGAGAATAGCCGAGGTCACAGTTACCAGAAAATCATTATGTATCAAATATTTTAAATACATCAGTTATTTTATTGTCAATAATACGAAACTATTTATTTATTTAGAGTACACCACCTGAGTCAGTGAGTGAGTCAGTACTAATTACTGGGTGGGAAAAAACAGCTAATAATGTTACAGAGGTAATAACTGCACTAATACAATCTTAATTTTAACTGCACGAACACGCCTGAAAACAATGGAAAGTTAGGTTAGTCGTAAAAGTTGTATGTTTATACCTCCTTTGTAGATCTACATGCAACAAGTATAAATGAATTTTTCTATACGACTAAGTTGAATTAGATACGTACATTTATACAGTAAGTATGTTGGAAGAGTACTTTTGTTTACCATTATTATATCTTGTTTTTTAAAGTACATAATTAGTACAACTTGGTGAAGCAATTTTGACTTCTTCAGTTAGTATATAGAAATGGGAGTTTATTATACCAATTGTGAGGACTGGTATATAATTAAGGTAAATAAATAAACTTAATATGACCTGGTGACTGGAGTAATTATATTCGTTTACACCAAAAATAACTTTAAATCATAGGGATATAACGGATCGGTATTGCCGACGACGACATCTTTTTATAAAAATAATAGGAAGCCATTTTGGAGGAATGCACAATAATTTTCCATTTTTAATATTTGAAGAGTGATTTTACGATTTTAAGATTATATATTGTATGAGAAGTTAGTTCTTACACTTGATCTTTTTATTCTTGACATTACTAATAAAAAAATATTTTCTAAAAAATACAAAATAAAAATATATATTGATAAAAATAGTGTTCATTTAATGGCGCTTAAATTTTAATGGTCTATTTTGTCCAATATAATCAATAAAATTGCATGCGTTTATAATTTCAGTGTTTGAAGGTCTCGAAACTTATATCCTTAAAATTATATTTTATTAATATACTGAATCCTATACGAGTAGACGCATACCTTCTATTAAAATGAGCTGCAGGATTATTAGCTACAAAATTAGTATAAACGGAACAAAAATATAGTACTTGTCTGATTTATATAGAAAAATTTGTACGTAAATTATAGAAAATGTTATGTTAGGTAATATTTGTCGTATCTAATGTGACGTGGAAGTAGGTACAAACATTTACACCTAACGCTACTTTATTAGTCAACAGGGTGACGTCGGGTCGACCGGAGTTTGTGTGACCATTTTCGTATAAAAACTGGTCGGAACGCCGTGGCGAGGACGTCGGCTACCGACTTCAGGTTAGACTGCCGACGTCGGCTCGACGTCAACCCGACCAGTCTGTGCTGCTTGGGCTGCCAAATAAAAATCCAACATTAGCCGGCAGAACTCCATTGTAAGTTGATAATCTTGAGGTTGTAGATCCTTTTATGATGATTTTTAGGGGTACAAAAAAATGTTCTTTGAGTACTCGCCACGCCAACGTTCTGCTAACTTCCAACTGGTTAGAAATTCTTGGGATACTTGCTCTGGGATTCTGTTCAAAAGCTCTTAATATCTGACCATCAAGTTCGAGATTTCTTGCTGGAATTCTTCCACTGCCAACAAAACGAGGCACAACACTCCCAGTTTCACAAATCCGGATGTGAAGTTGTATAAATATTCGAACCGATGGCACGCGTCTTTCAGTATATCTGTCAGAGGACACTCGTCGAGCTGCTGTTGCGTTACCACCGCAAAAACCATAAATAAAATGCATCTCTGCATATTCACGCTTAGTGAAATGAATATTATCCATTATTATTCGCCTACAGAATGCTAGAACAAATTCAAATAAAATAACTGTCACTAGAAGTGACACACGCCTACTATGCAAATATTTAAGCGAGAAAAACTTAAAATACCTTTTTTATTCTTTTATTTAGCAGAACGTAAATTATTAACAAAACTTTTAAAAAATTCAGTGGCGTACGTTTTGTTTTAAAAAAGGTCCGCCATCTCCCTTGTTGCACTGCGCCACTGGTTAGCAGTTTGGCACCAGTAATTACACTAAATAAAATACCTCCTAGCAGGTATGAACCATACTAAGTTTTATTAAAATTTTCAACTGGGTCACTGAGATAGCTCAGAAAAACTTTATTTTTTTTATAACTTTTACCGCCCTGTATCTCAAAAATGAAGCCTTCCTGGACCCAAGTTTATAGAGAAAACTAATATTATTTTTAAACTTACTATCATCCCCTGAAGTTTGTGACATGCTTTCCGGGACACCATGTATACTTTTGTATAGTCCAGAAAGTATTATATTTTTTCTTTCGATATTATTTAGACTAAACATAACTTACTTTGCAAAATACCATTTGGAAACAGTACCAGCAATCACCATATACTGAATTCCAACCAAAAACTGGCTAATCCAAAATGCCATGGAAATGCTGAAATAGATTGTAAATTTCATCACGAAGTTGAGCTGATAACCCAATATTCCGGGTGCTATCTCTGTCAAAGTACCCGCCGTAAGCATGTAAAACAAGACAGTGAAAAATAGAATTTCCAACAATAGCTCCGCAAAAAATGCCTGAAACAAACAACAATGTCGAAGTTATTGTTGCTACGTGCGGATTATCAACAATGCCTTTCTTTGTAGAAAAACCTGTCACAGTCTACTTACCAAAACAGGAATCCACAGAAGTCGAGGTATGGCGACAGTAACTTTCATGGCTTCCTGGAATATCGCAATCACCAAGAAAATCTTTTTTCGAAAACATGCAATCAATACTATTAAAATCACCATTATCACTATTAAACTCAGAGGAATGACTTTTCTGATATTCGATTGCCTGAAAACGGTATATCCTTTGGAATTTAGATTATCTTGGAGAAATTTGTACTTACCACAAAATTGTCACTAGAATCCCCAAAAATATTAAGCCTCCTATTAATAAACTCCATACCGTGACAGCCGCAGACACACGGAATAGATACAGTATGGTCAGTGAGACACCTAAAGAGAGTGGTTATAGTTATTTACCTAACAAGTGCGGAAAGTGATACTTTTCCGCAGGTTGATTGCAGCTGACCGACGTTGAACGACGTGAAGCGGAATTCGGTCAACAATCAAGTGCGGAAAAGACACTTCCCGCACGTGTTAAGTATACTATTTTTCCAGTCATGACAATTCCAATCTGGTAAAACACTATATTTTAATTACTAACATTAACAAGTAATTATTAAGTAATTATTTAAACTAATACAATATCTTAACGAAAAACAATGAAATGAAATGTATAATTTGTGGTTTTCTATAAATTCAGTGCTGAGGAAATAGCTGCTAGATGCTGTTCTTATGTCACGGAACATATTGTTACTGTTGATGTACTACGTGCTTTAGCACGGTTCTCTTGAAATTCTGATAAGAGATTTGATACTTTGAGAATGCTGTGGGCTATTCTCTTTAGTTATAGGATAAGAAAAGCCGATAGTGAGGATTATCTCCAAGATGCAAAATAGCATATTTAATTGTTTCCTCGTTGTGCACCACAATTGATTTTCGTGTTTGGTATTGTAATAATAAGCACATCCTCTTTGTCTTCTATATTGTTGATCGTCATATTTGTTAATTCTTCGTAGTGAGAGGCATCGGTAATTCTAAATATTGTGGCTTCTTTGCCTGGAGCATTTAACAGAAAATTTTCTATTTCCTTTCTTTCTAATACATTTACGTTAGACACAAGCATTGTAACAACAACACGATAGGCCTACTGTATAATGTAACAAAATCGTACAATGTCCGAGGTACCCAAATTAATGGCTGACTATCTGAAGCTGAAGCTGAAGCATTTATATAGTTACTAAATATTGCTTTTGGCAAACATCAGCCACATTTTTGGTTAATGCTTCTGAAGATATTTTGATGTTTAAACGGAATGGAGGTTTTCGTTTGTTGTCTGTAGCAGAAAGATATATTGAACCAGTCGGTGACTAATAAGAATGAGATAGCAAGAAAAATGGTTCATGGTGAAGAGGGCTCAAATAAAAAAAATCGCTAAGTTGAGGCAATAGAAGGTCTTGTGGGAACCACTGAGGTAGGTTAAGTTTCAGTTGGTGGCATATTAACTATAATTATAAGAATTTCACTGTTGTTCGATAATTGAAAAGTTGAAATTAAAGTGGACGAAACTTGAGTAAACAAAACAAAGGAGCTTTGTATCTAAGTAAGAGATTATATGAAACAGGTGGATTTTGATGGCTAGAGAATCCAGAGAAAACAGAAGGAACAACGAAGCAACTGCAGACAACGTTGTTTCTGGGTTTTTGCTCTTGAAACGTTGTCAAACAAATGGTTCTTTTGAAGATAATGCAGATTCATCGCGGAAAGGAATCCGGAGAAATTTTACAACCACATATAACACCCGCGGAAGCCTACGAACTAACACACACACATATATATATATATACTGATTGAATTACGGATCAATCGGTGATATGTCATATCTGTGTTTAGTGGTTCTGTTTAGTGGTTCATGACTTTTAATTTGTCATTTTATGTTCTGTGGTTTTGAGGCTCAAAAAAAAAGAGTAAATAAATTTTTTGTTGTCAGCAACATATTCTGCCCGTGTGTTGTTAAGTTTCATCAAAATAAATATTTTTCTGAAAAATTTCAAAAATTAATGTAATCAAAATACGCCGCTAAAACGTTTTGGTAATTTGGGTATCTTTTTAGTTATCATTGGGAATATATTCTTCAAATGTTGGCAACACTGTAATAGCTCTTAGTTGTGATTGTCCGTGTAGAGCGATTACACGTATTGCAAAATGTCTAAGTTTTTAACTCAAAAAGAATTGGAGGTAGCTTTGGAGGAGGCTGTAGATGAAATAGGAATTGACGAAAATAAAGATAAATTAGAAAATACAAGATTTATAAGTATTTAATGTGATATACTGGAATTCTCGATTTTTTCAGATATACTGATGCAGTATATATACCTCCACCTGTCGATACTCTTACAGACGATGAAGATATTGATGATGAAAACTATTTATTAGAATCATTTGCCAAACTCAAATGGACCAAGTGTAGTAGAGGATGAATGGAATTCTTCTGATGAACAGATTTTGTCGTCTAAGAAACAACTCCAATTCACGTCCAGATACGTCTGGGCCAAAATGAACAAATGGACAAATTGAATTCGCCAATTTTTAAATAAACCGCCGTTATAGATCGCATCCGAAATGATCTTGAAAGAAAAACACCACTGGATATTTTTTATTTATTTTTTGATGATGAGGTGTTTGATTTGATACTAACTTATCAAATGGTTATTTATTCGATTCTGTATGCTGGAGCTGCTAATAAGAAGCACTCGGAACTGGGGCTTGGTGGTGACGTAGTTATGAAATTGCTCTCAGTACTTGACTATCCATTTGCTCATCAAATATTTTTCGATAACAATTTTTCCTCCACTTTGTTCACTTCAAAGACAATAGTTTCTTTGCTACTGGTACAATAAGGGAAAATAGAACAAGTCACTGCTCTCTTGAGAATCCTAAAGCAGTCCAGGAAAGAGAGTCGGTAGAATACGTCATAGTCATACTAATATATTTGTCAAAAATGTAAGATACATGTACAGTCGTTTGCAATAATAATGACACTCACTGAAATTATTTTGAACTGCTGAAGTATTCGTAATGAAATCTGCTTTAAATGTTTAACATTCTTAGGTGTTGCATTCATCAATAAAGATTTAATGAAATTTCTACTCAGAACTTCCAGACTTTCAAAAACTGTTTCAAGACAGTGTCATTATTATTGCAAAAGCATGTACCTTACTTCCACATTATTAGTAAAAGTAAAAAATTTCGTTAATACTTCTTATCAGTGGTTCGTTGGAACAACAATATAAACAATTTCGTAAAATGCTTGTAGAATCTTTAATAGACAACAACTTATTTATTTTAAAATAAACTATGAAATACTTAGATGTTTAATATTATTTATGTATTTAATTATTATTTATAAAATTGCTTTTCATCCATTGTACCAGTGCACCACCAGTTTGTGATGCACTTTGGTGTAATCGATTGTATGTGATATATATTTTAAATTTTTTAAACTCCAAGAATGTCTTTTAGAAAGCGTTTTAAGGCATAATTTTATTTTTATCATGTACTGGGAGGTAATGGATTAATAATCGTACATTTTTTAAAAATATTATGATTGATTACCTAAGGCAAAGAAACAAGCGATGGTAATTTCCCATGCCACGGACTGCAAATATGTTTCCAACTCCTTGTAAGACAGGGCATACTCCCCAATTTCAGTTCCTCGTATCGTGTAAGAATTTTCTTTAAGACAAACTCCTTCTATTTCGTTACTGAAATTAAATGAGCATTTGGTACGTTGATATTCAACTGTCTGATAAACAATTTAAGGTATCCGAGAGAAAATTAACAAGTGAATAAATTCTTACATAAAAATTACGCCAACTGGTAATATTTTGGGTTGTAATAATTCAAAACTGTACTCACACACACAAAGTGGATTTTTTGTTCTGTATACAATATTCTGTATGGCAAACGCTTTTACAAGATTTAAGCTTAAATATGGTTCTGTTGCTTGGAATCCTGTAAATGTTATTTAAAGAATATTGATAAGATCACATAAACTCTAAGAAATATTTATAATTTTCTCTCAATTCGGCCAATTTCTCTCAACTAGAAACCCTTCAGGTGAAGCTCTACAACCCACTATGATGGCTAGTTTACCACTTCATAGCTTCCTGTGATTTTTTCCGAACCATTTTTTTGGAAATTCATATTAGAGATTTTTTTATAAAAAATCTGGTAACGTAGCCTTATTCAGTATCCTCTAAAACTTAAACATACCTAGTTGCTTTAATTTATGTTGAAAAGTAATTCTTCTACAACGCTTTCGATATTACAAGAATTGAGAAGTATATTTTTAGTAAAAATGTCCAGAAGACATTGGAAATAAAAGATAAATAAATAAATTGATTTCAATTACAACACGTAATCTTAAAAACTTAATTGCATTATAACTAAATTTTATATAACAAAAAATTTCACTATATTCATTCAGTTAGAAAACATACCAGTGAACCATTCTTTCATAAATAGGTACTACATTAGATATAATTTATATCAAAAATTATTAACATCAGCAAAAGACATGTATCATATACAAAGTAAAAATTGATGAATCTTCCATGTCAATTTTCGAGGCTGACCGGCATACAAAGAACGTTTTGGAACTACGCATCCTGTTTCCACAGTACGTATTTCTACATTTTGGATTGTTTTGTGATTGGGATGATGGCGATTCGGAAATTGTTTTCTGTACAAACGCTCGGCAGCACGGGCCTTATTGTTACAGGCTCCTAAAGCTTTAATCATATCGACGTATTCTCTGTTGGTATAAGCAAATCCTGTCATTTTGAACTCAACAACAAATGCAAAAAGTCAAATAAATATTATACGTCACTGTCAAGTAAATTCGTGTCAACAAGATTTTTGTCCGGCCAACTTGATTAATCAGTCGAAAATTGCGCATTTATTGAACTAAAATTATTTATTCGAAAACGGCTCCGTTTTCGAGATTTCAATATTCTACATTTTTGTTTTATTTATTTTATTTTTTTTAGAATATATATCCGGCTTATAAGTTTATTACAAAGTAAATAAAGGGGAGGCTGCCCCAGCAGTGTTATCTAAGGCTTTTGACTGTATGGGTTACAGAATCCTGCCGGAAAAACTCGAATACTATGGTTTTAGAGGCAACTCAATGTGGTGTACTACGGGGTTCAGTACTCGGTCCCACACTGTTCCTATTTTAAATAAACGATCTTAAAAAAAATAATATATCCGGCAAGTACTCGTATACATTATTTGCCGGTCATACCACTATATTTTGGCATGATAAAGATGTACATACACTATATAACAATATTCAAGTTTATATTGAACAAATTACATCTTGGTGTGACAACTTCTTTGTTTTCAATGCCTGCAAAAACCAATCTACTAACATTCTAACACTGCAAGCTCTCTGATCTGAGCTTAGGTACAAACAATGTCGAAAATGTATCCCACATCAAATTTCTTGGAATTCTTATCGATAAAAAAGTAAAATTACTAGAAATTGTCCTCCGGATGCAATGCCATTAAAATAATATCAAGTCAGTCGGGTTTTACTGCTAGTAAAACTGCCTATTTTGCTCTTATCGAATCCCATCCGTTTTATGGTATAGAGTTCTGGAGAGTGTGCAGCAAACAATTGTTGTAAGTCATACAAAAAGAGCCATTATGGCTCTCTGTAAAGTAAAAGCGCATCTTGTAGAGAGATTTTTAAAAATCGCAGAATCCTTACTGTTGCTTCGATCTTTATCTTAGAAACCACCTGCTTAATTCACAAAAATGGTGACAAATATATTTCAGTACCAACAAATCATAACACTCGATCTACGAAAAAATTGAGATTACCTTTACAAAAAAACAATCTGGTTAAGGGATCTATCTTTTACAATAGGCTAAAAATTTAAAATGGCTTACCATTACATTTAAGGCAAATTGAGGCATTTGGATTAAAAAAAAATTTGAAAGAATTGCTATACATATATTCATCCTCTTTACAATAAAGGAGAATTTTTTAACTGTGAAACCTTGCGTCGATGTGAAATGTGCTTTCCAGTCATTTTGGAAATGATTTTATTGTATTTGCATCTAGTGGATATACCTTCTTATTCATTTTACTTATCTCACTGTACCAGCATTATTGTAGTGTTTTCTCTTTCTACACACAACCTCTTGGACCCCCTATATATAAAATTATTGATTAAACCTAGTAGTTTCTCTTAACGTGGTAAAAAACGACATGTACTTAGGGAACAAAAAAGACAATAAAAAATTGCAGACAATGCACCTTTATCTTTTTACCAATGTTTTACAAATCTTTAAACTAAATCGTTCTTACTTTTAAATAAACTATTTATAATATTTTTCTAAAACTGCCTTCTGAGTTACCCCCTTATGTGTAGACGTTTAACGTATACATAACAATGCCAAAACGTGAAATTTATCTATACAAGTACTTTGAGAGTTCTTTACTTTGCCTTTGTTAGAAGTAAAAAGAATATGCTACTTAGATCATTTTCTATATCCCCCTTATCGTAAGGCGCGATAAATTTTCACAGATTCTTCTTTATAAAGAAACACAACATTCTGTTCAAATTAAACTTCTGAGTTTCCCGGGAAAATACGCGACAAATAAGAACGTTTCATCTTGAAGTAGCATGCACGAATCTAGTGCAGGGTTCCAATGTAAATTTTATGTGTAGCATTTATAACAAAAACTGTAATAATATTGATATTTTCAGTTGCAGCCTTAATAATCTTAAATCATATTTTAATTAGTTTATATGATTTTTGTCTATTCATTATTGTTTTTCACTGGTTGTTTTGTTTTTTTTTGTAAAATGTGTACCTTCTTGTTCTGTAGTTGGGTGTTAAATCTGTAGAACAGTGTATTAAATAAATAAATAAATAATTTAATTTGAATTGAAATAAAAATCGTATTAAAAATAGGATAGGAATAGGCTTCTGAGAAAACACTTTACATCTATTTTTTAAATTTTTCTTTCAGTTTCGACGCCTTTAGGAAGATTATATGAAAAATATACTTTAATGAATGAATTTCGAAAATTTGTCTCGGAAAAACATCACAGAGTGGTAAACTAGCCCTTGTGAGAGGTTATACAGGGTCGGAAAACGCTGATGGTCTATCTGAGTTTACATGAGAGCGACAAAGTATAGAAATCCGTGCGATAGACAAGGATGACTATATTGACGACGTTTTAAAATCTAAATAGTCACCGCCCATTTCGTCATTCAACAAATAAAATCCACTCCCACTTATATCTCCGCGACCAATCGCCATCTTTGCCTTTCGCTTTCGCAAGAGATGTCGCTACTTGTGCAACTCCAACTCCGGTATTCTGATATTTTACCAGCGGTCGAAATTGTGGACAGTGACTAATCGCTAGCTTGTTGACCAGCGCGACGGGCGAAGCGTGCGGGGAGCAAGATTTCATAGGCGTACTAAATTTGAATACGATCAGATATAAAAAATATATAAAAATGACAAAAATTGTTCCATTACATAACATCCATTATTTTTAGAGTAGAAACAGTGATATAACAGTTTTTACCAATTTCGAGGCGTTAGATATTAAAAATTATAAGAATTATTTCAAAATTTAAAGTTTTTATCTTGTCAACTACCCAAGGTCGAAAATAATAGAAAGTGACTAACTCACAACACAGAGATGAGTACGGAAGGGTAAGGGTGGTATGATTACCTAAGCGTGCCACTTGAGAAGAGTTAAATCACACAAAATTATCAAAAATAAGTTGACATCGGCTGAACCTAGCACATTAACATTTTACTTTAAATGTGTCCCTGTTCTTATGGACGGCGATTGCCAACTACCACCCACTTACACCTACCTTTTTGAACAACTTATTAGTTAAACATCAACATTAATTTTTTTCTTTCGTTTTTACTGCAATAAGTTTTAAGTTTATTTATGTTTTAGAGTTTTAGTATTACTTTCTGCCAGAGCGGCTATTAAATAAATACAAAAGCGGAAAATAATTGCAATTATTTTCATACACCGTTAGGTGGTAGGTTTATGAAATAATTCTAAATAGTTAAAAGTACGTAAGAATTTGCTTTGTTTTAAGGAAATGCGTCCTACTCCGCACATAGAAACATCGGCACTGAAGCTGCCAGCTGCCTGAAGCTGACAGATGCCTGCCAAACCTTCCGGCCAATCGGATGCGCTCGGTTAGAAGTGTGAGCGACTGCTCAGATGTTATTCTAATTTATAAAACGTAGTCAATATAGTCATCCTTGTCTATCGCATGGATTTCTATACTTTACTTTGTCGCTCTCGTGTAAACTAAGATAGACCATCAGCGTTTTCCGACCCTGTATATAATAGCTTCACTTGAAGGGTTTTTAGTAACAAAATCGTCAAAAACAATCACCCAAATCGCACTACCAGTTACAATTTTACGGTGAAGTGAAGGTGAGAAGTGAAACACAGTCTATCTACATTACTGTTTGTGTTTGATTTCGAGCATGCTATACATACAAAACAAATGATATACTTACTAGTCTGTGGGGCATTGAGAAACACATTGTCTAGGAGTTAATAAGACGTCCCGCTTTGAAACAAGTTGATCGAACTGTAGGAGCCTGGAAGAAACGTCTAAATTAATTTAGGCAAAATTTTAATTGTAGCAAAAACACGGAGAAGAGTGGGAAGTTTTCGGTGGCTCACAGTGTATAGGTAGTGCTGGTTCTAGCTTTTGCGGGACCTGGTGCAAAATAAATTGCGGGGCTGATTTATTGGAAAGGAAATAACTCACTCTGCATCACATAAATAAATAAAAAATATAAATATATTCCGTTGTGAGTTCATGTATATAAAAGATACAAAATATATAAAAAAAATAAATATTATGTATAATAATTAAGGAAATAAAATATTTGGCAGTAGTAAATATTACTATTATAGAAAAAAATATATATATTTTTTTAATATTAAATACCGGACGACTGAAGTAGAACAGAAAAAGTATTGCATTGCTTGCACTTTGCACTATAACTATACTAATGTACTGTATACTGACGAGAGTGATGAAACGACAAAATATGCGAACCCCAAACGATTGCAGAACGTTGCTTCAAACCGAGATCCCTAAACAGAGGACGTTGCCTACAAATTTTCGGCCAATAGGATTGCAGCATTTTTGAGACGGAATGACGTCGTTATATATTATGTTATATATTTTGATTTCCATCATCCAGCTCGGTGTTAGTGATATTTAGATTTTCAGTAGTTTTAATAATTTCTGTGTGGATATATATTGCTAAACAGTACTATTACAATATTATTAATAGTTTAGGACATACAACAAAGAACCTATAATTAAGTAAGTAATTAGGTATGCCAAGTGTGTTCGATGCTGCTCCAAAATCACTCAAGATTTCGGTTTAAATGCGTTTACAGATCATGACTTTATGTGAGATATAAGTGGTCTGCTACTTCCTGCTCGGCCTAAGCGGCTCGACTTGCAGGAAGCGATCTACATTGCAGCAGGTACTTAACCGCAGACCTCTCGTCCTGGGCGACGCGCCATTAAATCTATAAATGATACTGCAGGAAACAACTTTTACAGCTACAGTATCTGTGTGAACAGCCAAGAACCCTTGTCGGCTACCCCACCAGACATGGACCGGTTTTGGGTTTGTTAGCCCTCATCAGTATGCCATAGGTGAGATGACCGACAATTGACTTTATGACTTACTTCCAGGGATGGGGAAGTTATTCTTAACTAGGAAAGCACCATGTGGGTACGAGAATATATTTTATACCTCAAAAAAAAAATTCATCGAGTGCATATGCACAGTAATTGTAGGTACTTATCTGTAGGATTTTGTGTATACATTTTTCTTATTTGATTAAATAATTTAAAATTACATTAGTAACTCGATTTTTTGGTGACTGTATTTGTCTTGCCATAGCTTTCGATTTCGGAAGTTCACTTACTATCTTTTTGCGCATAAAATAAGTATAAATGAAAATCGAACTTTATTAACCAAACAATATTTGACATTTCCGATTCAAATACCAGTGACGTTACATGTGAGTTTGTGGATGGACGGAGCGAAGAAAATCAGCAGTTTGTAGGCGACCTCCTCTGTTTAGGGATCTTGGCTTGAAACAACCTGCCAGCGCGGGGCCGGTCAAAACGCGGACCGCGTGCTGTGCACCGTTCGCACTTGCCTAACACCGGTATTGTGTATAGGTGCAGTGGCGTAGCCAGAAATTTGACAAGGGGGGGGGTTCAGTGAACAAAGTATTTCAAACTAGATTCTTTTAATAAAAAAAATAATTTTTAATAAATTGAAACAATAAAAAGTAAATAAAAAAAACAATCTCATCATAAACATGTAAATAATAAACAGGTACGAACAATATTTGTTACAAAAATGACAAAAATAAGATTAGAACTTAGTAGCAGGTCCTAATGTAAGGTTTCCGTAGGAGATCTAGTTTACTGACAGCGTTGCTAAATCTTGGAGAATAGAGTGATTGCAGATTTGTAGTGAGACATTACCTATATGACCCAACCACGCCACTGTATAGGTGTACTCGTATAATACGAAATAAAATACAGACAAATTATTTAAGCCAGAAATACATACGATAGTAAAAGAGTAAGCTTTTATACTGCTGAATAATATGCTCATTCTTCTGCTTATTATCATATTTCTTTCATAGTAAGCCCGAGATCTACAGTGCTTATTTACAATTGCTCCACGCAGCGAAAATGAAAATGAAAATTTAAATTTTATTATACAGTGTGTTCCGCATAAGAACCGACACAGAGCAGGTGCATGTAGATTTTGCAATTTAATCAAACGTACCTATAAATAAGTGTTTATTAGAAGAAACCAAAACGTCAGTAGTAGGCTTTGTCTTTAAAATATTACAGTTATTAATCAATCTATTTTATTTCTGATACTGTTTGTTGTTGAAAATGGCTGTAAAATTTACATTCAGCGAACAAGTTGATATGTGCTAGGTTTATGTGAATTAAACTGTAGAAGAAGTGTGGAAGACTATCGTAGATTTCCAAATCGAGTGATTCCCGATAGAGAAACATTTTCTAATTTTGAATAATATCCAAGAACATTCTAATGTAATAAGGGTACGAGATGAAGAAATTTTGCAAACAGTTGAAGATAAACCGCAAATAAGTACTAAACTTTATCTCAAGAAAGTGGATTATCAAGAACTTCTGTACACTGAATTCCATATCACATTAAAAAAGTGCAAGAGTTATTGTATCAAGATTTCCGACAAGTGACCTTTTGCGAGTTTATCTTGCATCAGAGTATTAATTTTCACAAGAAAATTCTTTCACTCGTACATGTATTATGCATTAACTCCTAGACATTTTCAAGTTTAGATATATGTTTGGGCGGGTATTACTGATCATTATTTTATTGGACCAGATATTTTGCCAAATCGATTAAATGAAAGTTATTTGGTATTTCAAATACTCTTTCTGATTTAATCGAAGATTTAGTGTTGCAACTTAGACTAGAGGTTTGGTTTATGCATGAGGGGGCACCGCCTCATTTTAGTGCTATACTGTTAGAGAATTTTAAGTTTCCGAATAAATGGTTAAGTTGAGAAAATAAAATTGTCCTCAAAACTGGCCACCACGATCGCCAGATTAAACAAATGATTTTCTTTTTTGTAACATTCAAGGATTGTGTTTATTCTTCAACAATTGAATCACTACACGATTTGTGAAATCGTATTACGACTAAATGTATCATTATAAGAAACAATTATCATTTATTAGGGTAAATTTCAACTTTCGGCGAAGAGTAAATATATGTTTCAGTCGGTTGTTATGTAGAAGATCCTGTATTACTTGGAATATATTGACTTTATTTCAAAGAATTATTCTAAAATATTTTTACTGGCACTTGCATGATAAATGAGACAAACATGTACAGCAGCAAATCCAAAATACATTTAAGTAGTTATATTGTAAAATGATTGAGTGTCTGAAAAAAGGACATACATATTTTTTAAAAAATATTATTTTAGTATATCTTTAGTTGTCGAACAACTTATATAAAATAAAGTATTTTTACTAAAATAAAAAATAATGGTATCTACGTCATCAAGGAAAAGTTCTCAGATATAGTTTATTTAAATTTGAAAACAAAACAATACAGAACAACTTTATTTTTTCTACTCCATTTTAAAGATTTTTAAATAAATATTGATCACTAGAAAACTCGGAAACTGCATTCTATTATTAATTTTGATAAAATGACAAGTTTTTTAGGAATTCTTAACATTTATCACATAATATGTTTGGAAATAGACCTTTCGAACAATATACATAAAACAAGTACTTACTTATTTTTGCAATTTTGCACAGAATAATCTATAATTTATTTTCAAATATTTTCATCAAAATTTTTCTTCGTATACTTTTTAATAAAAACAAAATTTATTTTTTTCTAACAATACATAACAAATGCAATCTACAAGGTGTTTTGCAAGTCGTTACAATAATTTCAGGAG
This sequence comes from Monochamus alternatus, assembly GCA_037114965.1. Taxonomy (NCBI): domain Eukaryota; kingdom Metazoa; phylum Arthropoda; class Insecta; order Coleoptera; family Cerambycidae; genus Monochamus; species Monochamus alternatus. The sequence goes on along the minus strand of CM073426.1, from coordinate 804,407 downwards.
GTGATAGAATACTTGATTTTTAGTCGATCAAAACAAACATACCTGTATACCAACTGTTACAATATTTGTGATAATTAATTTTTTATATTTTTTAATTTAACCGTGCTTTTCTACAATTATTGAATTGTAGAAGAAAACAAACCTTTTTATAACAAATGTTCCTATACTTTTTTTATTAGGAATGAAAGGAATTTAAATTATTTAACCAATGAAATCCAAAGTGGCTTCATTATTTACCTTCCAAACCGATTAACAACAAAATTGATTTATTTAATCAAGTGCATTTTCGCACAGTTACTTAAATTACTTAAACATATCTTAGGAAGGCCATGCAAAACCATAATAATAAGAAACCATCATCTTATTTAATATTGTGGATTGCCAAATTAAGCCCTACTAAACATCCCGTATATAAAAAGATACCCTTATTTTTTTATACTATTCATTCATCCTGAACAAACACTTCCGTGGCCACTGAAAACACCTGATTTGAAAGAGAGAAACTCACTTCTTATCCGTGTTATCTTTTCCGGTACACTCCCATCGGTCATACTTAGAGTTTTTCTTTCCACAAATGTTACCGCAGCTGTCGTAATCGTTATTGCCAACTGAATAACAGAGGGTGTATATCAAAAAGGGCAACTGAAAAAAGTAATAATATAGCAGATTAATAATATCTTATTCTATTCCACAAGGTGTTTTAATATTAATTAACCAAATTTAAAATATAAACACAGTAAGACCAACAACATTGATCACTACATCTTTGTAGTTTAAAATACAGTGATTCAGAACTTATCTAAAACAATTTTTTGAGTGTATAGGGGATTCTTTCAAATACAATTTTGTAAAAAAAAATCAAAAAGAGTCAAAAAGAGCATTTTGAAAATGATTTAACAATACACTTCTGCACGGCACTGAAAACTGGTCCATTGTAAAATCTGATAAGGTGGAAATCTGAGACCGGACAAAATATGGAGAAAAATAAGAAACATTTTATAAGGCCGATTTTATACAGCAATTTAACTGATTTTGCCGCTAGTGTTATTTAGAGAGTTATTGGAAATCTCTTTAAAACTGTCAAACAGTATTAGGAACGACTTTATTTAAATACTGCTTGCCCTTGTTTTGTTCAGAGAAATATAGTTATTGGTTAATAATTTGACGGATGGGATTCCCTTATTCTTTTGTTTATATCTCTCAATTATTGTCATTTTAATGGTGAATGAGAAAAATAATAGAAGTTAATATTTTGAAAAAATTAAGATAAGTTTACATATCTTTATTCCACTTTTCTTGAAACATGCGACGGAACTTATTAAAAAAAAAACGAAAAACATTTTATTTTTACATTAGGTTAGGACGGATATGACCGATTACGGCCGAACGACCTTAATCATGCATAAATATGGTCGAGCACTATCCTTATGAAAGAGTTGTTCGAAGCAATAGGCATGTATATACCACCCGGTTTATACTAAATAAATAATGTACCTAATTTCATTAAGAAATTACCTGAATACTATCAGCAGGTACTCCGGCATGTCAGGCTGCTACCGGTAATTTTGGTCACAAATCTATAATACAAAAATAAACAATCCATGAACATCTGCGTCAATCCCTGACCAGTACATAAATTACAGAAGACTTTCATTCGTCGGAAAATACATACATAGCATAATATTTTTAATCATTCACAATCGCGCTATTACGGACTTGTGCAGAGGGATAGCCAACCCTACACAAGATTGACATAGCTGGATCGCCAAGCATATATCAATAAGAAGACAGTTCAACAGAACCACCGCCACTGAACAAGGTCGGATCGCCACACCATGTCCAGTCCCGCAAAGGTACGCAGCTGGATCGCCGAGCCTACGCACGAGATGCCCAACACCCTGTAGACGTATCTGGATCGCCGAGACTACGCCACATCTATTCAACTTTAGGGCACCCCCGGGTCGATGTACCTAGTACTAGCATTCCAATGCTATTCAGCATTAATTCGAATATTCAAACATCCCTCATCGCAGATTCATAACAAGACAAATAGCAATCGTGCACACAATCAGTAGATTAACAACAGTGATGTTCAGTGACTACTCACCTGGTTTTAGGCTTTCTAAATAACACCACTCACGTATAACTATACTGTATCACACTAGAATTACTTCTGAACTATTTCCATTTTAAGATCTTATTTTCGTAAGAGAATATGTATATCAGCCGATGCTACAATATCGGCGAGCATGTTTAGTCTATCGGCTTACAGTTTATTCTTTGTTGCTGAATATTGAATTAAGTTACAGTGAGGCTCGAATAAAAAACCTTTATTAATATAATATATAAAATAAAATAATTCCTACACTTATTATTGCTGCCTTAATAATACAGCACATATGCGCATGCTTAGATGTCAATATAAGGGAAACCTAAATACTGCTTAACCTTATGACGCGTCCAATAATTTACTAAATATTAATAGAATTAATTTATGGTTTTAATTGCTAAGATAGTTTGACATCGGAAATAGGGTCGGAAATATTAAATATCAGAAAACTATTTGGTAAACAAATGTTAATTTATCAGTATAAACAATTAAATAATCTGAATGTTATTTCACATAACCATAATACAAGGCAGGCGGCAGAACAAAACTTAGTAACACCAAGAGTAAAAAAATTTATTGGCACTAATAAGTCTTTTGTGCATTTGGCCCCTCGCTTATTTAATTTACTACCGCTATGCTATATGTAGACGATCCTTTATAACATATAAGAAATCAATAAATAACTAGATAACAAATATGCCTTATGAACGCTTAGATATATTTATCAATACTGGTGTCTATACTATAAATGTCTGAAAACTTAAATTTTTGTCTTATGTTGACAAAAATTTTTAATTAGGGTTTTACCAGTGGCGGATGGTGAAATTTCAGGTATGTCATATCTTAATTGCCAGACATGGGACCCAAACCAAACTTTAGTATATATGTACTGTGACTATATAGATAACTTCAGTAGAAGGAGAACGATTTTGTAGTTTGCGAAAAAAAGTTAATAAAAACGTGGGCCTCACGTAAGATTTCCAAATTGGCTTGTTTAAATTTCGAGAAAATTTTTTGTCATAAACTAGACGTAATTCTACCAATAGGTTTCAGATTTTATTAAAAAAAAAATAATTTTTGTTAAAGTTACAGCAGTTTGAAAATTAATATTGTATTTGTGATACATTATAAAAATTTCAAAATGCTATAAATTCTACAAATATAGTCATTTTTTAATAAAACTTGAAACTTATCCCTAAAATTACATCTAGTTTATGAGAAAAAATGTTTCTCAAAATTTAAAGAAGCCATTTTGAAAATTTGAGGTGAGACCCACGTTTTCTTCAACTTCTTTCCGCGAATTGTAAAATCGTTCTTCTTCTACCAAAGTTCTTTATATGGCCACGGTACATATACCCTAAAGTTTGGTTTGGGTCCCATGTCTGGTTATTGAGATATGTCATACCCGAAATCTCACCAGCCGCCACTGGGTTTTACTATTATTGTTATTATTTTTGTTTCTAAGTTTCGAAGTCAATTTTTCTACTAAATCAATATGTAATATGGAAATAAGTGAGGATTCTTATTTTTGTAATAATTTGTGATGTACTCTTTAAAATGTGCATTATTGCTGCACAATGAGCACTCACGCATAGTTTTTAAATAAACTTATGTGGGGTTTACTGTGTTTATTTTGTGTACAATATTAATTTTCACTATACTATATTTATTCTGATATGTGTGAAAGTATAAATGTGTGTTGAACTCATAAGTTATTGGCAGCAACTATGATACGATATGTATGCACTTCGGTGTGATACGCTTCATTTTTTAAATTCCCCCACAAAAAGAAGTCCAAATGATTTAAAGTTAGAAGATCGTGGCGGCCATGGTACCGGTTCACCTCGTCCAATCCCTTTCTGTTAATGCTTGAACATGCTGTACGGATATAATTGAGCCTTGTATATGACACGTCACACTACTGCAATAGGCCATGGAAGTCTTGGACCTCCATCTCTTCTCCACGATTCGATTTCAAATTTCCCTCGCGTTGCACTACATTTGCACTCACTGGACACCTCGGTAAAAGTAGCTGTATTTGGCACGTGTTTACCGGGAAATGGTTCTGCTAAAGCATTTTCACAGTGTAATGAAATAAAACGATATCCATCAACTCCGAGTTACTATAGTCTGTGTAGAAATGAAAGAGAGTAATAAAAGCTTATTATGTATGCAAATCGTAAATAAATGTAGTACTGGTGCTTATATTCAATATTTTTATATTATGTATTATCGGTATATGTAAGGTGTACTTTTGAAAAAAAATGTATGTGATCGAACCAGACTAAATTGTAGCAGGTAGCTAAAATTTAATCCCCGACAATCCGTATTTGTCTATGCCGCTTCAATTTCTCGGTCCATTTCTCTTAAAGTAAACAATATAAAAACAGCATTTAAAAACATGACCGGGTTAAGAGGGTATTTAGTAATTCAAATAATATTATTCAATATTATTATCAAAATATTTATTTAAATTTAATGACTATACTTTTATTCCACACAAAAATATATGTATTTTGAAAAATCAAATTATGGTGAGTAAATGTAGTGTTGTATAAATGTACAATAAAGAAAATAAAAAAGTAATTATATTAAAAGTCCTCTGAATATTCTGATGAATTGTCTTCGTCTCCTAGATTGATAACGATAGGTTCCACAATAACGTCAATTAAATTATCGAGTTCCCACATTTTCTCCTCTTCTTTTTGTACATGATGTTTACATCTTTGCCAGTTATCTGTCGTTACTCATTCCAAAGAATTTTTTAAAAACATTTTACGTCACTTAATTTAAACGTCGTATTATTTCGGGCTACATCTCCTTTCACCTGCACCCAGACTAATTCGATTGGGTTAAGTTCACAGTGATAAGGTGGTAACCGTAGTACCGTTATCTGGCGATTTGTTGCCATTTAAACGATAACATATTTTTTTCTGATCTTTATTAAGGTTGACAAGTGTCAAAAGTTCCTTTTTCACCATATTTGTTTCAAAAGAAATGTTTTTTCCAGATAACCATTGAATTATGTCGGCTTTCCTCCAAACAGTCGTAGGCGGCCGCTCGGTCTGCCGTGAATGGTAACTGGCATTATCCATGACAATTACAGACAAGATCCAACATCTGTGTAAAATACTCTTCGAAAACATCTGCGTTCACGTCTTCGTGATAGTCACCTGTATTTTTAAATTCAAATAAAAGTAAACCGCCATCTACAAAACCACTGGCACTACCTATATGTCTCACTATTAATCTTCGCCCTTTACTTGAAGGTGTCTTGAACCCTGTTGAAAGTCCATCCAAAAATGCTTGTCGAAAACTTTTTACATTTTTATTTTGCCATATTTTTGTTACAGTATATCCCTCGTTGACCCAAGTAGATAATAAATATTCCTCCCGTCGTCACGGAATTTTCTAATTGATCTTAAGTAGGATATTCGCCTACAAATAATTTCATCTTTATCGATAAGAACTGACTTCCTGTTCTGCTTTTCCCAGCAAAAATTCAACTCTCGTAAGACGGCCCATAATTTGCTTCTACTGATTTTTGGCAAATCGTTGTCTTCTGAAAGTTCAGTTAAAATTTTGTTTAGCGTTGGTATTTCTTTTTTAAAATAAAATGAGTGTACTTTTCTGCGAATGATATTAAGATTAAGAAATCATCTATAACGGCTTTTGACCTCCCTGTAGATGATTTTGGGTGATTTATAGTATTTTATTAATTTTTTGTTTCCTTTAAAAGTCTGAGGATAGTCGATTTTCCAATCCCTGTCATTTTGGAACACTTTTTCACAATGTCGTCAACACTGTTGGTAGGATTTTGGTGTTTCAATACATTAAATACATTTAATATAATAATCTTCACATTCTGAGACAGCGCACATCTTTTCACGCGTTTAGCAGGTACGTAATCTGATAAGCTCGACATTTTACCCAAACAATATTATATCCACTGGCACAAGTCGAATTTTACTCTACTGCACTAGCACGTCTTCGTATATTCAGCTCTAAGACTGGATTGATCTGTCACAATATTAGTGTTACCCGATAATTACCTGAAACAAAATATTACCACGCCCATGGCCGGTTCTTACCTCGGGGTTTTATTACTCTCTTTCATTTCCAAACAGACATACACGTAAGCCATTTTTGATACTTGAAAAACTAATGTAAACTGGCATCACAAAAAGTAATCGGATTTCAATATTCGGAATCGCCTGTCTAGAGACTACAATGGCCCAGCGATCTAAAGGTCGAAAATGCTACAACTTCAATAATGTTTTACTCAGAAACTATAAAGATTTTACATTTTTTACGACATGGGCTCCATTTTTCATGAGGGATCTATTCCCAAATTCTTTTAGATAAGTTGTGAATCACTCTGTATTATTTCTTGCAAATATAGAGATAACTAAACTAATAATGTTATTCACAGAATTTTTAAAATGTTAGAACCAATTTTCGTTCTGTAAAAAAAATTAAGCCATGTTTCTATATCAATAGGGGACTGTGCATCTGTCAGAATGCAAGGTTTTTTCTGTTTAGATATTAATCTATTTGTTGTTTATATTATAATAAAGTTTTTCTACACCCGTATTATAACAATGTACTTATATGTCCATAATCCGTTTCATAATGATACCCATTACGATACAGATTTTTCATTACGATACAGATTTTTAATCAATAGAAACCCATAATTTTTCAATCAAGCATGCTGTGCATTTGACTTTTATCCTAGGTTCCTATGTAATTATTTTAGATGTCAAAATCAGTACGTATTAAATTTTCGTAGATACCTAGCTAAACTTATAATTTATCAAAATGTCTGATATCAGCGATATAGAAGAATTACCATCGACTCCTCCCACACATATCGAATAAAGCAGAAAATGCAGTTCAAAATATTTTACCCCAAAAATCTAAGAAAGTGTACGAAAAACTTTATCAACGGTTTATGGACTCGAGAAATACAAATAATATTTTGACATTCTCCGAAAATGTTTAAATTGCTTATTTTCAAGAATTGATGGAAACTATGAAATAATCTAGTACATGGACACATTATTTTACAATTTTGTAGATTTTTTATAAAAATACGAATAATTACTGTTACCTATTGTGTTCAATAAAAATATAAAATTTATGGTTTTTGATTATTTATCGGGTGTAGAAAACATAGCGTATGCAACTCTCATGTAATGGTTATTAATACACTCGCATAAACCATACGAAACTCGCCTTCGGCTCGTTTCGTATCCCGGTTAATGCTCGTGTATTAATAACCATCATTACATGATCGTTACATAATATACTATTATAAACATTAGTATATTTTAAGTTTTAATGTTATTGTTTCTTAAAATTGGTCATTTTCCCTAAAATCTGGTTGATCACCCCTACATCCGACATCCGAATTTTACAGCGCCATCTAGTGGATCGTGAATTTCGTGAATATCAAAGCAAGTTTACACTTCAAAGCTAAATTTCATAGTAGTCGCTAGTTGAATTTATCTCAGTCAGCGTCAAAAGTATGGAATAAATTTATTTATTTATTTAAATCAGTCGAATCCGTCAATTTTTACTTTTAGTTGTGCATTTTTTAAACCAGTTTTTATGTATACAGGGCGAAGTAAAAAAATATGATTTCTTGGTCAACTTTTTTAAATGGAAACATCTCTTCTTTGTATTTTCCATGAAATTCCAAGTATATTTTATGTAACATACCCTATAACTATCCTTGACCATTTTTGAAAAACTGGCGTCTGAGGGTTGAATATGACAATATTTCAAAAATTAGTTTAAAATATACAGGATGTGTCAAACTCGATAGTATGCGCCTATTGTGGGTTTAATACTTTTATTTATTCTTAATAGCATGTATAAACTTTAAACAACAAATTCAATTATTTTCCAACGACTACTTGATATTTCCACAGCTAATGTGATTTTTAGATGGTAGGTATTTCTTTTGAAACTCTTTATAACTTTTAAACAGGAAGAAATACAGAGAAACTTCTTTAATAATGTTATTTCGGATACGGCGACAAAGCCAGAACACAGCAAGTATTGTCTGATATAATTCAATAACAAGTATCCAAATTGTCCAACCAATCAAACCACTGTAGCCTAAGCAAAAGATAAGGTGATTAACTTACAAATTACAGTAGAGACGCTGATGACATTGAATAATAATATAGAGGCATAAAAATAATATATACAGAGTGGCCAGATGAAAATGAAACAGAGCCATCCCCGATCCGTCGATTTTAGATTAAAGGGAGACATTCTTTGCTGGTATTTTTGACTCCGCCACTTTCACCCCAAGCAAGGATAAGCATCACCCCAAAATAGTTAAATGGCATTGGGGGTTGAGTAGTATTTATTTTGAAAGCTCTTACAATTCTCTTGACAACAGACTTTAAATTTTATAATTCCGCTTAATACTTATTCAGAATTTTAGTTGAAATTTATGAACAAACAATTGAAGATCTTAACTTCAAAAGGGTCTAAGTGCCAAAAATGCAAAATATGACATTTTTGCATAAAAAGGATCCATGTACTAAGCCAAGCGATATCCAAATGGGTGTAAGTGCTATTGCGAAGTATTTTGTTCATTGGAGTGGGGTAAATATGATCAATCTGTATGTGCCATGACTATTAGAAGTAAAAAGGGTATATGTGCCACAGATGATAAGATGGTCATTTTGGTCGATATAGAAGAAAATTAATTATATGGACAGACAATTGTATAGGTCAAAACAAAAACAGAATGATGATGTTGGCATTTATTTTTTTTATTTTAAATGATGTGTTTGATGAAATAGAGCGAAAGTTTTTAGTCAGTGGACATTCCTATATGCCCTGCGACAGAGACTTTGTATTGATTGAAAAAAGAAAAAGAGTCGTAAAGTGTTTTAACCCCCAGTGTGTTAAAGAAGTGACTTTAAAAACATACAGGCGGCAGCTGATGTTTATCTTAACACTTCAAAACTTAATATATCTCAAGCATCTATTTTAATAACTAAAGATAATCTCATCATTACAAAAATTAAAAAACTTTCAGCGAGGTTGAAAAGTGGCAGGAAGTTAACATTTTAAAAAAAGAAAAATCCATTGAGCAACTAGTTTAAAACTTTCCGATAAAATATCAAAACTACGCATTACCAAAGAAAAGCTTAAAAACCTGCAATATACCAAGTCAGCATCAACCATTCTAAAAAAAATTAATAATAGAGAACAAGCAGCAAGAATTCCAAGCTGCTTCTAATAGTGGCACTTAGACCTTATGTTTTATGTCTATGGACATACACCCTTTCATAAACGTTATAATTTATTAATGTCTAAAAAATCATAGTTTTGCTATCTTTGGACTTTAAATAGTCTATAAGGGTTCTTGTACTGTGTTATTTCAAATAAAAATTAATCAACAATATGTCTTTAATAGTTTCTGTAAAAATCATTGTTTTGTTCCTAACTTTTATTCATGTTTTTGGTAGTTACACCTTTTTGGAGTTAAGGTCTTCAATTAGTAACGGCAAAAATATCACTCATACAAGTTCAGGTCGCCAATGGTATAAATTTAGTATTTCTTGCGTTACATTGATTTTTGGCGATTTGTTATTTCCAAATGTATTTCCTAGTATTATTTGGAACTGTTGGTTGGTAGTTTATTTATTTGTATTTTTTAAAATTAAACACTATGGTTTACATTCCATTGCGGGATGAGTAGATATCATTTTGCCTAACTTTATGAACAATAAATGTGCGAATAGAACAGCTCAGCTATTTAATTAACAACATCAAGATCCACATGTCAGGAGGAGCTATGTTCTAGAGTTAGTAAAAAAATCAAGAGACAGGGAACTTAGCCAATTAAAATCGAGAAATTGAAAAACCTATAGTTAGTGAAGCTAGTGAAATTGCAGTTTTGGGACAAGTTGATCTTGATTCTACATTAAGTACGAGGCAGCTGGCATCTGTGTCTGGGATCAACCGAACTAGCATACAAACCATTTTGAAGAAGAATAAATTCCATCCATACAAAATACATTTAGTCCAAAAACTTTATGAGGATGATTACGACCGCCGTTTGCAATTTTGCGAAATAATGAGTGAGCGAGCAGGAAACGATCCACAGTTCCTTTTTAGCATCTGTTTTGCTTATGAATGCAGTTTTTTTTAACGGAACGGTAAATCTTCACAATTGTCGCTATTGGCTAGATTCAAACCCAAGAGCTATTCACGAGGTGCATACATAGCAACCGGAAAAATAAAATGTATGGGTTGGAATTTTCGGTGACCGGCTAGTAGGTCCTTTTTTTCTACCTGGTAACTTGACTGGCCAAATGTATTTGCTATTACTGGCTATTGAGCCTGCCTTGACTGATATTATTGAAAATGTTCCAGAGTATGATGAAGATCATTTTATTTTTCAATCCTCCACATTATGCGTAAATTGTCTGTCAGTATTTGGACCAACGCTTTCCACGGAATTGAATTAGGAGAAGAGGCAGCATTGAGTGGTCTCCACGATCACCGGATATATCGCCCCTTGAATTTTTTTGTGGGGATACCTAAAAAGAAAAATTTATAAAACACAGCCAGCGTCGCTGCAAGATTTGCGTCAAAGAATCGTGGACGAATGCCGTCGGATCACACCGGAAATGCTTCAGAATGTGCGCGAACGAATTCTTTAGTCTTGTATGGAAGCGGGCGGTCACCAGTTTGAACATTTAATCAACTAAGTAGTACGTAAGCAACTAAAAATAATTGAAATTTTTATATAAATTTTTTTCAAAATATTGGGCGGAATTATAAAATTTAAAGGTTGTTGTAAAGAGAATTGTAAGAGCCTTCAAAATAAATATTATTCAATCCCCAATGCCATTTAAATATTTTGGGGTGATGCTTACCCTTGTTTGAGGGTAAAAGTAGCGGAGTCAAAAATACCAACAAAGAATGTCCCCCTTTCATCTAAAATCGACGGGTCTGAGCGTTTTTCTACAATCTCGACGCAGTTTCTGGAAATGGCTCTGTTTCGTTTTCATTTGGCCGCCCTGTATATATTTTACATTGCATACTTATACACAAAACACTGACGGCCTTTGACTCACCAAAACCAATAACGTCACCTTAAGCCCAGTCAAAAATTTTACGTCCGTGGGCACCCTGTTTTCGGCACTTTCTGGTATTTCTGCCTTTGGTTCGGGTGACTGTTTATACAGAGTAAGCTGCAAGAAAAATTAAGGACTCTTCTATAGTAATACAAAAGAAACAAATAATATATCACAAAACAGCGTTTTGTTTAATCCTGCCATTGAAATAATAATAATAATAATAATAAAAATAAAAATTTGTAATAACTGCTACTGCGTTTATGAATTTGGATGTAGTGCAAAGGAACATAGATGGTAGGTTGCGTTGTTATGGTTCGTTTAAATCCAGGGTTGTTTTTTTTTGTTGTATAAATGTGGAGTCTTATGACAGCTATTGTCCAGCTACAGCATGCCAAAAATTAAAAAAAAAGTTAGTTTTCAATTTCTAAGCTCCGTCGTGTATAAACCATATTATCTGTCTTAGCACATAACGAACATCGTCAAGTAGTTCAGGTAAAACGCTTTAAAGAGAATGTCTGTAGAAAGCACCGGTTAAAGTTCTTGGTAAAAAGACTCGACAAGAAAATTTCCAGTAATACCCACCCCTACATTCAAAGAAAACTGATGTTGAAGTCGAGAAGACCAAACGTGTTTATTGTGGAAGCTTATTATATCACCTCTGGTAAAATTAGCTTCGTCGGTAAACAATATGCCAGCGTTGTTAAATTTTTTGCAAAATCTAGTAAGCGAGCAGAAGAGTCCTGCGGCAGTAAACCTTTGTATGCGATAATGGTATAATTGTTGATGCTTCCACCAAACTAGTTTAAGATTTGTAGCGATCTTCCTAGTGCTAGCAATTTCTGAAACCAGCCAGACTCCGAGATACAAGTTGCTCGAAATAAATTAATGAAAATAAAAGTGTGTGAACACCACAAAATCATTCGATAAGATTCCTGCCATAAGACATAGATCGTCTCCAGACAGACGCTTCACTCTTTTTGGTATTTTTTGGGTTTGATTTACTTATGTGTTCACTTATTTTCGTAATGGAACATGAACCAAAACGAGACATTTTTAAATTTGACTGAACCTTACGTCAAATTTTGACACTTATCATAGCACGCTTATACAATCGAATTAAATAGCCGCTGATATTTTTTATTTACCTAATGTGAGGACTTTTTATAAGTGGGGCCATGTGTGAATGAAATAATCGATCATATGACTATATCATGTGACTAAATTTATAACGTTTTATAGGTGGAGCCATGTGTGAATGAAATAATCAAGAATATTGAATGCCATCTGAATACTAGAAAATCTTGGAATCGTTTCCTAGAATGCCATGCGTTTGCTTATTTGTCAACAAGAGTGAAAAAATTTGCAATATCGACACAAAAATGAGTGAGAACGCTGAGAATTTCTTAATTCCGGCTAAAATCCAGCAAGAAGCTCAAGAAGCAACATTACAACAAAAATGTGTACCAGAAGGAATTGGTGGAATTCGATAAATGGTGAAAAAAGAGACATAGGAAAAGAAGCAATTACATAAGAGGTGCTACTATCCTACGTTTTCAATGTGAAGAAACGGTTTGCTGCTTCTTCGATGTGGACAAAATATTCCATGCTGAAACCAATGTTGAAAATGCACAAAGGTATTGATATTTCTAAGTATGGTAAACTTACTTCATATTTGAAAGAAGAATCAAGAAATTATTAACCAAAGATACTGGAGAGAAACTAAATCAAAGAATTTTTGAAAAACGCACCGGATGAGGAATATTTACAAGTTAAGGTAGAAAATATGATTTTAGTATTTTAATGTATACATTGAGTGTTTCATTTTGAACTCTTTACAGGTTGCAACGAACATGGGAGTCGCAGGTGCTTGTCAATGTACTGAATTTACCGTTTTGGATCACCCACGACCAAGACAAAGGCAGTTTCAGAAGTTTCAAGATCATAGAACAAGCTTTTTCAGTCAATGTTATAGAGATGTGTCGAAAATACATCAATCGGCAATCTAAAAATGCTGGTGGGAGATTTTTCTTGCGATATGTGGTTGGAAAATATATTACATCAACACAATTTCGAAAACGTTTTCAAAAATGGGTTCATTTCTTGGGCTCCCTGATCCAGAAAGTTTTACCGGACATGAAATGAGGAGTTCTTCGGAAACATTACTGGCCAATGCTAGAGGTGATATTACCACTGTGAGGCGTCGTAGTGGTTGGAAATCGACTACGGTAGGGGAAAGTTATATTGAAGATTCACTGCCCAGCAAGATGGCTATTGCTGAAAAAATCCAGGTCCTACTTGGAGAACTTGTGAACCCCTCCAGTCCTTCAGAAACTTCTTATCGACTGAATTTAAATAGTCCCGGTCAAAATGACAAGATCGTTCTTGAGATAAATGTTAATAATAATGAATTCTAATCCACTAGTGTGTTAAAAGGCCTTTAATACATGAAAAACATACGTATTAAACCTTCTTAATATAGTTAGTGGCCGTGGATAAATATGAATTTTATTTTAGTTTGACAAATGGCAATTTGACTGTAGAGTGGGCGACTCACTACTTTTACCCACTTGTTCCCATAGCGACAACTTGAGTGAACAAAACAAAGAATTTCGAGTTTTGTATCTAAGTAAGAAACTGCATATTCTAAGAGCAGGATTAAACAAATGCAGTTTTGGGTGTGACGGATGAAATACATAAACAATATATTTACGATTTTATAATTAAATCTAAACTGATTTGTTCTAATCAGTAAATAGTAAATTAAAGAGGAAAAACTTACATTATCCGGCTCCGGATTTTTTGGTGTAAACATCATCATTTTAAACAATTAGACTACCTGGAAACAACAACAACAAGATGATCAAGCAAGAACATCTTTATTTATTTAGGTATGAATTTAATTTGTATTAATAATTATTTAGACACACATCAATTCTCAAACGTCGAATTTATTAATCTATTATGCCTACATTTAAAACATGATAAAACAAGAAGATTAGTGATCCTTAAATAAAAATAGTAAAATATATTGTTCTCAAGCATAATTAGATTTGAATAAAGGAAATAATTATGTTCATTAAAATGAATATGTAAAAGTTGACACAAATGTTGATAAAGGATTGTCTTTCATGTTTATATGCTTATTCTGTCTATATGAAAGTGACGCACATTCGAATATGTATTGAACAATGTTCAATACTGTTTCCTTAAATTTAGTGCAGTTATCCAAAGAGCGTTTTTTTCATCTGCGCTGAATCTAAAATTATAATTCTAAAAAAAACTTCAGCAAGCAAGCAGCAAAAATTCTCGTAAATCAGTTCACATTTTATTTTATTCCCAATAACATTATTTTGTTCCTCAGAAATTAATAATTATAAGAATTTAAACTTTAGAAAACTATATTTCTTTTAAAATTATACAAATATATGAATAAAGGTAATATATAATACATTAGAATAGTATATATTATAACAGGGTGTTTTTAAATGAAGTAACAAAAATGAGACCACAGATTCCTTCGGTGAAAATAAATCGATTTAACTTAACATACCTATCTGTTCGCATCTGTTCTCAATTTTTTTTAGGTTGTTAATCATTCTGTATACGATAAAAATTTTCAAATAGACACCAACTACCAAATATTCGCCGCTGTTTAAAGGGGTCTTGGAGCAACCAAAACCGGTAGATTTACTCCTGCAGTGGTTGATTATGGATGAAATCATACGAGTAGGTCATCGGAGGTTGAGGAAGAAGTTTTAGAACGAGCTGAAGAAGATCCGAACCTGAGCAACAGACCCCTAGGTCTAGTTTATTGCTCTACATCTAAATTCGATTATCGGTTGCTTGAAACGACACTTATCAGGCATACATTTTTAGACAAAAAGTGCCAAAGGATAAGAATCTTTCACCATAAATTTAATATACCGAGGCACAACAAAGTCATGACGCTTTAAACGTAAGCCAAGTGCTGGTAGTGGCTCCCTCTGCAATATACAGGGTGTTTGGTACATTGGTGGCCAATTTGCAATCTCTTCAGCCCCAATAACTCCCTTTTGGTTCTATCAAAGTTTACAGAATAAATATATAAGTTGTATCGCTCTCGAATACACCCAGACACCTACACGGGGACCGGCGCTAGAACTGTAACGTATTGTGTGCGATCGAAATAGTGTGAGAAAAAACTGTGAATATCTGTTAGTCTTCATTTTATTTTTTCTTCTAAAAATGCCCGTGATAATTATACTGTGAATAATTGTCTTTTCAAGACGTGGTTTTTCCTTTTACCATTGTCCAAAGGATAAAGCAAGGTATGCATTTTATATATCATTAAACTAATATAAAAAAAATTCGAATCTTCATTTCAAAAATTGTATTTAAGTGTTACTTCAAATTATAAACAATTTGTTTTATGAAAGTTTACGAAATTAAAGATTTACTCTTGGTTTAAACTTTGGTGTTATGAACATTTTGTTTAAAATAACAGATAATTGTATTTTTCCTTCTCGACGCATATTTACGTGTTCTTGATGTGTTACACATATTAAATAAAAATCTTCTTTCTGCAAATGCCGGATTTGGAAGAATCATTAGGATTTACTGGAAGTCACAGATAAGCAAATATTACTCCTCATCAATGCTATGAAAAAATTAGAATTTCAAGCAAACATTTTTCAAATGAAACATCAAACATTTTTGGTTCAAGTAAAGTTTGTGTTAACAATTATACGAAAACTATGTTGGTGCTAACATTTCAAAATGCTGAAGTTGAAGCCTACACTTTCGTGTAGGAGTCCAAGAAAAACTGCATTAAAAGAGCAAGTTAAAACCTATATTGCAGCATTTGTAATTTGTAAACAATGTAGATTATATTATTTCCAATTTTAGTTTTAAAATAATATACATTGTTTTTTTTAAATATTTAAACAAACATTTTATTGGAAATTTTCCTCATAGCTACTTTATTTTTTTATATAGTAGCGTAATTTTAAAATTTACAAGTCAATGTATACGACTTCCAAAATTAACTAACAAAATACTTATACACTTTATACATTTACCTATAATCGTTTTAAAATATTTATATTTATTACATTACAAATATTTTATTTCTACAATAAGCAGCTTTACATCACACTTTCGGAATATCCCTCGTATATAAATATTTCCCAATTGCAATGTATGTATGTAACTATATTTTTAAGTCCCTCGCAATTGGCCATTTTGCCGTACCACAATATTTTTTGCCGTACTGCAGTACGGCTTTGATCTCAAAACGTCAAAGTGCCGACAGTGGCATAACTTATATTTATTCACTAAACTTTGGTCCTATGGATTTTTTTTATTTTAACTTTTTCATTGTTGTTTTGAAATATAGCAAAATTCAGTACTTAAATTTAAAAAAAGTCATTGGTGTAGCCTCTAAATTTAATTTAAAGTTTTATGTTTACTGTTGTATGGTTCTATCAAATTCAAAATTACTTCCAAGAAACATCTAGTTTTCATTTTATTAACTCACAAAGTTTTTGGAAGAGGTAAAAAGAAATTTAATGCTCAACTTTGTAAAATTTTAACACTGATAGTAGTGAGGAATCTAATCAATCTCTTCAAACATGTCCAAGCGAGAATCATTTAGACGAATTCAGAGAAGTGGATGACAGAAATAATGGCGGAAGGCTCACCAGAACAAAATATGCCAGTAAGAAGGTCAGAACGAGAAAGGTAGCCAAATAATTTTACTGATTTAGTCACCTATCTATATGCAGATGATATCAAGCGCGATTTGTGGCAATAAGTTTTACACAGAAGGTCGAGAAGTTTTGCACCTGTTATTAGACATTCTAGTCTAAGATTACTTCTGGCTCTATCATTAAAACTAAACGGTTATTTACAAGAAAATTTTTTAATGTAACAGTCTGAAGGTTTTGTTGTCAAAAATAGTGAAAACAAAGTATGTAAATTAAACAGAGCAGTCTACGGTTTGAAACAATCGTCAAGTGTTTGGAATCAAATAAAAGAGAATTTTGAACCATGTCTTTATATTCAAAG
This sequence comes from Monochamus alternatus, assembly GCA_037114965.1. Taxonomy (NCBI): domain Eukaryota; kingdom Metazoa; phylum Arthropoda; class Insecta; order Coleoptera; family Cerambycidae; genus Monochamus; species Monochamus alternatus. The sequence continues at coordinate 787,136 of CM073426.1, read as the reverse complement.
AAAAAAATAACCTCTTGACAATCGTTGCCTTGTATGTGGATGATTTCTTGATTTTGATAATAGTAATAATGCAGATCATTAAAAAAAAACAGTTAAATACTGAATTTGAAATTAAAGATTTAGATGAAACAATTCCTCGGAGTAAGAATTCATAGAGATTACGAGAATAATACTGTCATTTTAGATCAATAAAGTTATATTGATAAGTTACAGGTACAGTGTAAGTTTTTTGGGTCAATTTAATAGTTGTAAGAATGAGTATCACTGGAAATGTGCAAAAAGGATATTCAGGTATTTAAAAGGTTCTAAAATTTATTGTTTGAAATTTAAAAAAGATAATCTTAACTTGGAAGGATATGTAGACAATTGGGGATCTGATAAAATTGACTGAAAATCATACACTGGTTTTGTTTTCAATCTCTCCCGAAGGTTGTGTGTCCTGGAAGAGTCGTAAACAAAAAACGATAGCTTTAGCTTTGTCTAGTACTGAAGCAGAGTACATAGCTTGAAACGAGGGTTCAAAGGAAGCTATGTACTTAAAAAATATAATTTTTAAGTTAACTGAAAAACTTGATTGCATAAAGCTATACAATGATAATCAAGGTGCACAAAAATTATCAATGAATCCAGTTTTCCATAAACGCTCAAAACAAACAGGGTGTCACAAAAGTAAGCCGCCATACGTTAACCATGAATTCTACAATTCTACTAATTTGCTATATAAACTATAGCCCAAATAGGCTTCGTTACGGTTATACAGCGTGTTAAAATGTAAAAAACACAAACTTAAAGTTCTTCAAAACCGTTGTAGATATTATAATGAAACTTTAGAGGTGTGGAAGGTGTATACTTTGCAATGGAAAGTGACTTTTTAGTCTTACCAGTGGCGCGCGTAGCAGTATGCCACTGAACTTTTTTGAAGAATAAAATGGTACGCCACTGACGAATGACAATTTACAAGAAATGGAATTTTAAATTTTCGTAACTAGCATTACTGGAGAGACAAAAATCCTCATATAATGAGAAGGCATGACTTTCAACACAGGTTTTCGGTAAATTTATGGGCCGGTATTGGCAACAACCAGTTAATTGGGCAGTTTGTTTTTCCCGAACGCCTAAATGCTGACAACTATTTGTTATTTTAACAAAATGAATTAAATACTCTTCTTAAAGATGTATTACTAAATGTAAGGCAAAATATGTCACCTTAAAATTTTATTATAATATCTACAACGGTTTTGAAAGAATTTAATTTTGTGTCTTTTTTTCCATTAAATTTTAACACGCTGTATAACCGTAACGAAGCCTTTTTGGGCTATAGTTTATATAGCAAATTAGTATTATTTTTCGATGTAGAATTCATGGCTAACGTATGGCGATTTATTTTCGGGACACCCTGTATAAATATGACAACATTTTGTGAGAGAAGCTATATCAAACAAAATTATAAGTACTGAATATTTATCTACAAATGAAATGGTGGCTAATATCTTGATGAAATGTCTCAAGTTTATAAAAAAATCAGTTTGTTGAAAGGTTAGGTAGTGTCTAACTCTTCTATAGTAAAGACTTGTCAATTTTTGATAAGTGGAGGTGTAAAATTTTAAAGAACAATCTAGTCCTGAATATAACATAAATAGTAGTTAATTATTGTCATTCAAAAGTTGTATATTGTAAGATTTTTACAAATGAATACAATTTAAAAAACTTAACGTTGTTATAAAAAAAATAAAAGCGATCGAGATCTTCGAATTCCTTTAAACATTTCTCTGGTATATCCACTTTCCAACGGTATGCAACATGCCATTTCTTATCCTAAAATAATCGTGCATACCAAATTTCTATCAAATGATGGTATTATTAAGATAAATAATTACAACTATCAACTTTTGGACTAAGGTAAATTGGGCTTGATTCTCAGGCTTTTTAGCATCAGGAATATGTGCTAACATTTTATACAGATCTTTTGGAACAGCCTATATACATACCCAATAAAAATAACATTTAATATAAAATCTGATTCTTAATTCTAGTTAATTGCTTCCTGTATTTCTCACCCTATGGCACAGAAATCATCCAAGAAATCACGAAAATACGTATTAACCTATCTCACTACACATTGACCTTCAATTTAGCACCGAATCCTAGCGTTGTTAACTATGACTATGGATACCATAAAAAAGTGACTCTGTATTGTAATCGCTTCTGTCTTGCACGTAACTGGAACGTGATCAAAATAACAACCGAAAACACTGAACCTTCCTAAAAAAATTATGCGCTTCGCTCTAGACCCCACTCCTAAAATCTACCGATCAGGATTGGCTTAGGAACTCTAAATACCACAAATTCTGGGCGATTAATTTTCAATCAGTAGTTGAAAATATTATTAAATTAAACTATTATACACTCTTTAATTCGATGGCCAAAGGACAATGTTAAAAATAGCCGATTTTTGGCTTATCCGGGGGAACGCATAAATCATAAAAAAAATCAATTGATTATTGTTAATTAACATTAGAAATGGCCCAGAAATACGTCAAATAGCTGGGGAAATGTCGCTACTACCCCTAAACCTATATAAACTACCCTTAAATAGCTTTAAATGGATAATGATTAATTATTGTTATAAAATTCGTGTAAAATGAAAAAAATGCTTGAAAATGATTTGAACAGACAGTATGTCAATATAAAAAGTGATAAATGACTGTAAAAGTACCCATTCAATGGCGAAATAGCGCCAATTGTTCTCACTTTACTGAAAAAATGGCAATTTATCCTTGCGTCCATTTTTCAGGTCGCAATAGTATAAATGAACCTTAAAAGTGATTTAAACATTTTTTTCATTCTAAACGAATTTTACAACAATAAATAATGATTATCTATTTTAAGCTATTTAAAGGCAGTTTATATAGATTTAGGGGTGCAATTAATATTTCCCCACTTACTTAATGTAGTCTAGTATCAGTTTTTGCATTTTTTGACAGTAATCTATAATTTTTTTCTAGCAATAGGCGTTCCCTTAAACATTTAAGCATTATCTATTTTTGATGTCGAAGCAAGCTCACCATTAACTTTTGAAAGTCGTTTTTTTAATTTTTAGGGGTGGAATGGACATTTTTACAGTTATTTATCACTTTTTATATTGACATACTGTCTGTTCAAATCATTTTCAAGCATTTTTTTCATTTTACACGAATTTTATAACAATAATTAATGATTATCCATTTAAAGCTATTTAAGGGTAGTTTATATAGGTTTGGGGGTACATTTCCCCAGCTATCTGACGTATTTCTTGGCCATTTCTAACGTTAATTAACAATAATCAATAGATTTTTTTATGATTTATGCGTTTCCCCGGATAAGCCAAAAATCGGCTATTTTTAACATTGTCCTTTGCTTGGTTCAAATGAAAATGAATGTAAGCTCACTCTCCAGTTATATAATTTAATTCCCTCATTATTCGGCAGGTGTTAGCAAGTTATTCGACTGGCAATATGGACAAAGCTGAGTTAAATACTCAGGGTATTCCATTTGACAAGAAAATTTAGGTTTACATCTCGGATGTTCGATATCAATAGAGTAATTTAGTCAAATCGCAAATTACTCTATTTCCATATTTTCCTAAAAATTTGATGTTGATCCGATAAGAAGTTTTCGAAATATTCAAAGAACTGAACGCGTGCCTCCACAGCTGATCAGGAACCGTCCGCTTCGGTCTCGTGCAGGGATCTTTTTGTGTTAAATCAAAGCAGAGTAGCAGAAGCTCATGCTCATATATATAATCAGAAACCCTTTTACCATTTTCCATTTTACCAACTTTTTTAGCGTTACTTTTTGCTCATTACTAACAATTCTTTGAAGTATTCTTTCCATCTGTTCATTATTTCTCGTTTATCAATTAATATGTTCCCTTTTTTGTTTTTAATATTTTTTGTATTATATATTTTTTCTCTTCTCATTGATTGTAATGCGTCATAATATAGTTTTTGATTTCGTTCGCTGTCATCTATTTTTTCTTCGAATTGTTTCCACTGCTGTTTCTTGCACTCAATTACTAGTTCCTTTGTCAATTTTCTCTTACTTTTATACATTTCATCATTTTCTGTTGTTTGTTCATTGATATATTTTTACCAGTACTTTTTCTTCTTTCTTGTCTTTTATTTCTTGAGACCACCAAGCTATTTATTCTTTTGTTATTATTTTTTCTAGTGGGTAAAGTAAATTATCTTAGCTTCTTCTTTCACAGTATCTTTCTTTCTTTCTTTCTTCCTTATTACTCTTGTTATCTGTCTTCTCCCTAATTTTTGTTAGAACAAAAAATTATATGTTTCTGTTGCGCTTTTCTATCAGTATATATTCTATTATTGATTTTTCTCTATTTTTAACTTCTGTTGTGTATTTGTGTATATCTTTACGTTGGCAGAACCCATACCTATTAGTCAAAATTTTTGAATTTAGTTATTTTAAATTTTGGTTATTATACAGAATGTGTAACAAACCCTTAAATTTATTCTCTCATTAAAATTTTATGTGAAAATATAAAATTATTACATTTAAAATCATCACAAAAAAGATATGGCGACAATGCAGTCGCAATTTTTTTAATAAAAAAATTAAACGCGTTTTCAATATTGTTATTGCAACCACATTGATGATGCAATTTGTAAAAGCAACTAAAAACTCTACATTTATGCAATGCCTGAAATTTTAGATTTCTGAAGTTTCAAAAAATCGTAACTGTTGTTTGCTTTGTCCGATTTTATTAGTCTTTTGAGTTGCATGTAGAAGTCAAGGTGGTATTGACACATTTAATTTCGACCCCTCAAATCGTTTAAAAAAAATTGGCTCCTGACCCTTGAACCGTCCCTGTTGAGTTCAGGCTCATATTCTTGCTCCGGAAACTGCGCATACAAATATATAAACTGACCTGTCTCAGGATTTTTCTAGAAACCGTTTCGTCAATGGTTTGTGAATTTTATTCTATTACACATTGTTGGATATAAGTTATTGGGATAGGTTATATAAAAATAATACTAAGGCAGCACTCGGAAGACAAGTCGTTTAAAACAATAACTATCTCTTATAATACTACCCTAATTGATTATTTTTAAAAGAATATTTCTACATAAGTTTCAGTATCTCAGTGGGGTACTTTTTTAGGATCTTTTAATTTGGCAATAATATTTCGAATTTCTCTTATTCCCAAAATGTTCTTAAAAGTGGAAGATGATTTAAGTTTTTTAAGAGTTTGCAATTGCAACACGGAATTCAGTTGCTTTCGCGAATTTTGACAGCTGGGTATTAGAAAAACATTTCTGCAAATTCTAATCTTATATATAAATATATTTTTCATTATGAGTAAGCAAACGATGTGCTAACCTTGACAAATGTCGGGAAGCAAAACATGTACGTAAAAATTCGGCTACTAAAAATAAACTAGGATTCGGGAGGAGCTGTATTTTTTGCTTTTATTCCGCAGTAGACTAGTTTATCAAATAATATAGTCAGAGAAGTTATAATAGGTAATGTCATCACACATTTAATAAATTTCGTGAATTATTATGCATAGTGTGACGTCACACAATGAGTGAGAACAGCAAAACCTCTGAGTTTATTTAGTGCCTTATTGAGAAAACTTTCTTAGAATAGAGTACGCAAAATTGCCTTTACCTTTCGTACTGTTTTTTCCTTCTACCGTCGTATTTCTACGTGTCTACCAACCTAATATCAAGTTGCTGCGACAATTTCATACAGAGTATCCCATGTGTTCGACTGTGAGTCCAATAAATTTATAGTGAAGCTAAGGATGTGTGTTGCAGTTTTTTCTTGCTTTTGTTGAGTTTTTTTTTTCAAACAAATAAAAATACAAGATTTACTAACATTTATATAGTGTTAGGAGTATATAGTTACGAAACGAGACAATTTAAACGATGGGACGACTACCTGACTTGAGCAGGGATCATGTTAAAATAAACATAAAAATATATAGGAACTTTGTCTTCAGTGTTTAGCCGGACCCTAAATGATTTTTACAGTCGAGAATAGCTTTATTTCTTTAAGACAGTTCGAGGGTGAATGTGTGCGTGCATACTAAATTAAGTTATTAAATAGTGGACAAGCCAATTGTTTTAGTAACCTGTGTTGTGTTGGATTATTAGGTGAGTTACATCACTGAGTACCTACTTGGCATGCTTAACATATGTTTGTTTACTAGCTAAGTCAGTGTATTACTGACGAGGCCGGTCTATTATTGTTTTGTTTATTTATTGGCCGTTAGCTGCATGTGACACGGTATTTTGAGGTATGTGGTATCTTAGGGCTGTTAGCTACGGTGATACAGTCTGTCCGTTAGCTGCAGTGAGCGGGGGATATCTCGGGGGCCGCTAGCTGCAGTGATGCGGTCTGGTTCTGGTTTAAGACCTAGTCTTGCTATGAACTATCTCTGCAGAGGTGGTCTAGTAAGTGTACATTGTTGTATTGATATCCAGCTGCAGTCTGAGAAAGAATATATTTACTAGTTCATCTAAGTAGTACATGTTGATGTGAGAGTGTGAAGGTATGCTTGGGTACTCATGTGTTTCTCTCTTATTTTCTATTTCCAAAGTGAAGTTTATTGTTGGTTCTTAGTTATTAATTTCATAGAAATTCATTTAATTCTGCAATAGTAAAAGGCCGAATTGCAAAAATGCCATCTACATACTTCCACCAGAGAGTAGGATTTTTATTTATATTTTGAATATAGTTTTTTTAAAAAAAATCCATAAAAATGTTACTTAAAATTGGTGATAATAACGAGCCCATTGCCATTCCGAAATTTTGTTGATAAAATCATTGTTTACTTGAAAATATGTTTTTATATATAGACTCAATAGTTATATTATACACAACAAAGTTAAACGTAGGATAGAAAAAAACTCACACCAACAGATATTGAAAGATCATTCTACCACAAAAATCAGTGGAAAGATACAATCGCCAGTATGACACCTATCTTAATATCAATGTGATGGTTAGATCTAAAATTTAAATATCTGTTGGTACGAGTTTGTTTCCTATAACCACTTGTTTCTACAGAATTTTCATTCATTTTTTTATTAAAACATGGTAGTATATTGCTATGTTCTATTTCCAAAATAAATTTTATTGTAGATTCTTTGTTGTTAATATCATTTAAAAATTCATTTAATTCTGGAATAGTAAAAGGCCAAATTGCAAAAATGCCATCTACATACCTCCACCAGACAGTAGAATTTTTATTTATATTTTGAATATAGTTTTCTTAAAAAAATCCATAGAAATGTTACTTAAAATTGGTGATAATAACGAGTCCATTGACAATATGTCTTTATACATAGACTCTGTAGTTCCATTACACAGAACAAACGAATACACAGAATAAACATAGGACAGAAAACAAACTCACACCAACAGATGTTGAAAAACGATTCTACCACAAAAATCAATTGAAAAATACAATCGCCAGTATGACATGTTCATGAAATGGTGCAAGAAACACGGAATTAAAAAATTTTGTGAAAATGTTTTATTTGCATATTGTTCCGAGTTAGTATTCTCCTTCAATGTGATCGTATTCTTCTTCATTGTGATCGTATTATTCCATGGCAAAATCGACCTGATGACGAAGGTAGTTTATGTCAACATTTAAAAAATAATTTAATATAAATGTAATAACTTTAGCTTTGTGTTATGTTTGTGTGGCATTGCTGCGGCGTAATGAAGAACTTTTGAATTTAAAAGTAAGAGACGTAGAGCACAAAGAAACAATTCTGGTCTTTCATGTAACTAAAACAAAGACCAACAGGCCTCGAATATTTGTAATCGCTTCAGAGCTTGAAAAAAAAGTAAAGTCTACAGATTTTTTTAACAAATATTTTAACTGTGCTCACTGTGCTAAAATCGTAAATGTGATTTTGGGTGAAGGTCACATTGACAACATAATACCAATAATAATTCTACAAAATATTTACAAAATGTTAACTTACCGTTACTAGAGAAAATATCCTTGGATTTTAATGTCTACATAGTTTCCGAAAATGTTTTTCTCTTCGTCCAAAAACTACAACGCTTGACTGTTTCTGTGAATTTTATAAAATCGGAAAATGCCAGATCCGGAGTGATATACGAAACACTGTTTCTGAAGATCCTCTGCTTTCCTGTTTATATAGATAGATAGGTAGATAAATTTATTTGACTACTTTTTGTATAAGGTACAATTGTAGCAAGTCAGATACACACAGGAAAGTATAACATGAAAATAGACTCATTAATTAAATGAATGAAAAAGTGGTAGGTACATATATCAAAATAAAATGTAACTATGTAAAAATGATAGAGCAGTACAATATACAACTGGACAGCAAAATACTAAATGTAGCAAAACTAAATCATTAAAAATTAGTAAGCAATGAAAACATTAATAGTTTAATTGCTTCTACATCTACTAATCAATGTTTAATAATAATCAATAAGTAAAGTCTAATTTTCATTCATTTTAATTTATAAATATTTAAAACGCAATTAATAATTGTAATAAAGTTCTAATATAATTCCAACTTGAACATTCTATGTTTTGGTTAGGACAACACTTAGCTGTTTTTATAGTATTGAGCCGCTACTGCTACAGAAGCAGTGTTTGTAGACTAATCTCATATCTCAGTTCTTAAGATATAAGCAACTATCAGTACAATAAAATTTTAATCCAAGTATTTGTTAGTAAATAATTATTTTTTATCTTCATTCGCGTATCATTATGTAACAGATAATTTTACAAAAATTGTTTATAGGAAAGATAGTTTTAATTAGTTATTTGTTATTCTAAACCGGTCCATACACGATGAAGCAACGCTGTCATATTTGTGCGATGAGCCAAAGTGCGCGAACAAATGTGACCCATCACTGATTAGTTGATTATTCTATTAGGTTTATGTGAAAGAATAACGCAGATAATACTGTATGTTATAATATTATTCTGGATCTATTATATGACTCGATACACTTCTTCTATACAGGGTGATCCACTTTCGAAAGCGCAAATTTTAAAGGTAGATTACAAAATAATATCAGTTTGTATTAGAAAATACATTTAAAAAATGCCTCGTTACAAAGATACAGGGTGTCAAAATTTTTATCAAAAGTTCCAAATTTATTAATATTTTTAAAACAGGTAATCTAGACACATATTTTTACGTAAAAAATATTATTTCTCTTTCACCAGTGGCGTGCGTACGGACAGATCTTAGCGAAATTTTAATGAAACAAATGGTACGCCAATGTTTTTTTAGAAATAAAAACTATTTCTAGAATCCTTGTTCAATTTACAACAGGAAAAGGCTCCTTACTTTTTTCGTTAGACACACCATTTGCCAGTAAAAAATTGAATTACCTAATAATTTCTGAAAAACAATTAAGTAAACAAAAACAAAAATGAGAAATTTAGTTAGTGGCTTTCAACAACAATAACAAAAAGAAAGAAAATTAAGGGTAAAATCACAAAAATTGCTCGAAATGTAGTCCACCCACCTCAATACATTTTCAACATCTTCTCACTAACGCATTTATTGCAGCAGATTCTTCATGCGGATTTCGCCGCATATCATTGCAGGCTTGCTGAATTTTTCAAATTAAGTCTTCTCTTGTTAATACGGAACTAGCGTAGACTTTGTCTTTAATAGTGCCCCAAACGTAAAATTCTAGCGGATTAAGATCCGGTGACCTCGGTGGCCAGACCACTGGTCCAATACCGTTAACCACGTTATTATTCATGTTATTTCTCCCTAGCCGGCCAATCCATTGTTGAGGATAATTGGTATTGAACCATTCTCTTACAGCTATTCCAAAATGCGGGGGAGCTCCATCCAGTTGTATCCAACTCTCATACCTTAAATTAATGGGAAAATCCTCTAGGTAGTCCTGCAGATTATTGTTAAGAAACTCCACAAACAGTTCCGAGTTCAACCTTGGGGGTAGGAAATGTGGACCACAAACATTACCATCAATAACGCCCAACCAAACATTTACGGAAAATTCATTTTGAAATGATCTTGGCCGAATTTCTCGAGGATTCTGATGCGCCCAAGTATGGGTATTATGGTAATTTGTTACCCCACGTCTGATAAAAGAAGAATCATCCGTCCAAAGAATCTTATGTAAAAAGGAATGTGAAGGTGCTGAGCTGTCTTCCGAGAGCTCAGCCTCGGATTGTTATCAAAAGTACGTAGTATACAATTATTCTGAATATTATATCGACGGTTTCTGTTTCGTTTGTTATTAACACGCAGGCGAAAGTTACGAAAATTCTTATGTGTTCTGATGAAAACGCGAGCATCTTGAACTCTTCTATTTGGATAGCGTCTATTATGTTCACGAACTGCCGCTTCTGCATTTCCATCACAAAATCCGTAGCAAAAATGAATATCTGCATATTCGTTGTTAGAAAAAAGCATTTTTCATATTAATACTTACACAACACTAATAACAATGTTAACAATAATTCAAAATTAAATTACCTGACACAATTCAATTAACTGTCATTATACAATGCAAAAACACTGACAGTAAAATTTGTTTGAATTCCAGTTGCTTAAAGAATTTTAATATTTTACTGGCAAACGGTGTGTCAAATGAACAAAAGTAAGGAGTCTTTTTCTGTTGTAGATTGAACAAGAATCCTAGAAATAGTTTTTGTTTCTAAAAAAACATTGGCGTACCATTTTTTTTCATTAAAATTTCCCGGAAATCTGTCCGTACGCTGGTGGAAGAAAAATAATATTTTTTATATAAAAATATGTATCTAGATAACGTATTCAAAGATTCCAAATTTCAATTAAATATATAAAGCAGTTTTAAAAATATTAATAAATCTGGAACTTTTGATAAAAATTTTTTACATCCTGTATCTTTGTAACGAAGCAATTTTCGAATATAGTTTATAATACAAACTGATATTATTTTGTGGTTCTCTGTCTGCCTCTAAAGTTTCCGCTTTCGAAAGTGGACCACCCTGTATATATACAATATGTCCCACTTTTTATGGAGCCACCCTGGTATCTCGCTTACCTGATATCCGAATACTTTGAAACTTTGGTGGTGAATATATGCCTATAAAGTGAGTTTTTAGACGTAGCCATATTTGATTAGTCAGAGGCGTCCGATTCTAAGATGGAGAAAAGGGCTCGATTTTTCAAAACAAAAGTATTTGCGATTTTTATAGAAGAAAACTAGTAAGATATTCTTAATCAGCACCTTTAGAAACCCCCTTGTACAAGATTACATCGTTGTGGCTTCAAAGGTATTTGAGTATGGACCGTCGAAAAACAATTTTTTTCAACATAAAATAATTTGTATATGTAAAATGGGCTCCCAAATAAAAAAATGTATTCTTTATTGTTTGTTCAGAATAATGTATTGTACTGTTATAAAATGATTTTAAAACAAAATAATATTTTTTAAATAAGACAAAAATTGTAATTTGTTCGTAGGTACATACCTACCATTTTTCTAACAAATAATTTTCAACAATAACCTAACTAAGTCATGAAAACAATAGTGTATATCATTATTTTGTAGTAGAATCATTTCGTACCAGTAGATACCATTATTCTGAACAAAAAATAAATAATATAATTATGCCATATACTTACCGGACACCCTGTATAGCGGTGAGGCCAAGTATCACGGATCATATTCGATTTTTTGGGTCCGTTTTGTAGGGTACAGAAATGGAAAATGTATCAAGCAACCAGTTGGCATTAATACTTGTGTGCATTACTCCTGGATCTTCCAAATCCTCAAAAATATACTGGGCATTGTTTTCGTAGATCATCTGCGTCGTTCCTTGCAGATTCAGGAGTCGGTTTATTAACTATTAAGAGGTAGAAAGCTATACAGGGTGTTAAAAAAAAGAGTGTAAAATATTTTAGGAGGTAATAGTATGAACCAAAATAAGCAGAAAAGTCTTAATAAACATGGGTCTACAAAGTAACGGTTGCGGAGATATGGACCACTATTCGTTTTTCAAACATTTTATTTTATTAGGAATAAACTGACAAAGGAAGCTATTAACAAACAAAAAACAAAGATACAGGTGTTGGATCTTATTCCTTCGGGGTCTTTATTTGTCATGAATAATGCCAGTTACAATTCACGGCAGACCGAACGGACGCCTACGACTGCTTGGAGGAAAGTCGATATAATTCAATGGTTATCTGGAAAAACATTTCTTTTGAAACAAATATGGTGAAAAGGAACTTTTGACACTTGTCAATCTTAATAAAGATCAGAAAAAATATGTTATGGATGAAATGGCAACCAATCGGCAAATAACGGTACTACGGTTACCACTTATAATACGACGTTTAAATTAAGTGACGTGAAAATTTTGTTAAAAAATTCCTTGGAACGAGTAACTGCAGATAATCATGTACAAAAAAAAGAGGAGAAAATGTCGATAATTTAATTGACATTACTGTGGAACCTATCGTTATCAATCTAGGAGACGAAGATAATTCATCAGAATATTCAGAGGATGAATTTTAATATACCTACTTTTTTATTTTCTTTATTGTACATTTATACAACACTACATTTACTCACCATAATTTGAATTTTTAAAATACATATATTTTTGTGTGGAATAAAAGTCTATTCATTAAATTTAAATAAATATTTTGATAATATTGAATAATTTTATTTGAATTACTAAAAACCCTCTTAACCCGGTTATGACGCTTAAAGTAGCCTCATGTTTTGAAATACTGTTTTTATATTGTTTACTTATAAGAGAAATGGACCGAGAAATTGAAGCGACATAGACAAAGAATCCGTCTTTGTCCGAACGACCGACACAATTTTTTTTAAAAAGTACACCTCATCTATACCGATAATACATAATATAAAAATATTGAGTATAAGCACCAGTACTACATTTATTTACGGTTTGCATACATAATAAGCTTTTATTACTCTCTTTCATTTCTAAACAAACTATAACTATATTTAATTGACAAAATATATGTAATTTAATATTCAATTATTTTTTATCTGTGTACTCTCGGAGAATTCACGACTCTGGAAGATACTGGGACACGTGCAAGCACACATCAGTTTTACATCACCGTGTATGGGTATAGACAGATTATGTCAACTCCTTGTTTATAAACAATCATTCACCCAGACCCTAGTATCAATTTTGCGATTAAACTGTAGGTACCACATTTTGACTTGTGCGAAATAAGCTCATCAGTGCTTAACTGTGTCTCATTAAATGAGTTGACAAATTACGAGTAAGTTAAAAGCGAGGTTAAAAGTAAGGTAAATTGCAGATATGCTATTTAGTTTTGGTTATGGCATGTGACATGGAGTTATACAAGGTCATACCCAAACTATAGGCAAAAATGAAATCTCGTTTTCTTCCATATAATTTTTTTTTGATTTTAGTATCATGTAATGTTATACTCAAAATTTTCCCTGTGTCTCCTATATCTTTTACAGTTAAACTGCACAATGACATACCCTATTCTTTTAAAGACATAGTAACGTTTTTCATAGTCAAAATTTGTTATTTATTTGTTTCGTATGTCATTTTGACGTTTTAATCTGGATACAAACTATGCGTGAATTTGCGATTCGTTATGCGCGATTCGTGATATGCGAGGAATTTGCGAATAGTATGTAGGGTCTTGTTCGTTAAAAATTCATTCATAAAAACCATACACACTATGCACGAATTCCTTAAAAAATATTTCCTGCATAAAACGCCTCATCCTGTATATCCCACTTCTGATAACTTTAATAACATTCTATTACAGATAAATTGGACGAACACACTAATTTTTAAATATTTAACTAATGATGTTTACTTATTCTATTATGTTTATTTTATTGAATACGTAAAAATTGACTGACTTAGAAATAGTAAATAAAATACCTATTTACTTTTATAGAATAAAACATTCCAAAATTTTTAACCATATAATATTTACAGAAGTAATTCTTCACAATGGGAGGCATATTGGCGAAAATTGAGGAGCCCGAAGATGTGAGTAAAAATTACAAAGAAATTGCCTCTAATGCATTAATTTAAAATATAACCTATTCTGAAAAATACAATAGATAATAATAATTGATGGCATAAAAATATCTAACAAGTTTTATGACAAACTTTGGCAAATGGTAGCTGGGTCAATTTCAAACACAAAACATAAATGAGGTCTGGGGTTCCCTTCTTTTCGTCTACGAAATGATGCACTAAAGGCTGTGTGGGCAGATTGATGTCTATTTAGGTATCTTAGTAGGTATTCTACGGCTGCTTGTCTGGCGTTTCCATTGGAATATCCATAAACAAAGACAATATCTGCATACTTTTCAGTTGTGAATAACTGTATGTGTCAAATTAATAAAGAAAATGACACAAATATTAACAATTATTATAGCAACCATCATTTTTATTTATCAGACTACTTCAAAATTAATGATCACTCGGTTCAATATTTGATTCTTGTAGAATAATATACGGGATATTCTATTTGAAATAATCAAGTTGGGTGAATTAACAAATTGACTCTTAATTTTTGATTTCCCTGTATGGTGGGTATGGTGTTATGCGACCATTTTCAAATGTAGCAAATTTCGGATTATTATTGTTGCAAAAAAAATTAAATGTATCCCATTTTTAATATGGTGGTGGCAAGTTGATATCGACTTCCAGCATAATCGAAAGTAGTAGAAACGTGATTTTTTTTAAAGAAGTAGGTTCTACTGATGTTGATAAACAATTAAATTTTTAGAATGACCCTGACTTTTTCATATAACGATTGCGGCCGTTTGTTATGGGACACACTTACTTGATAGTTGACTTTTCTTCCCTGAGGATGGCATGGATAGGGTCATTTGATCAAACCTCAGATTACATTATTTGACTAATTTTCTATAAAGCATTTCTGATACCTGGTCAACCGGCAGGTGACGTCATTGCCTCCTACAGTTTCACGGTATTCGTCTACTTTGAACACAAGCAAGAGACTTTCTGTGTTAAATTAAAACAGATTAGCAAAAGCTAACTACTTTTAAAATTTATAAAATGCTATTTAGCGCGTATTCGTCTAATTTACTGATAGTTAATGAACTATTTTAATACAATTCAACAATTTGTAAGTGCTGAAGTTAAAAGTGTAAAAATGCAACGGTAAGTTCTAAATCAAGGCATTACAACAGTTGTTCAAAGTGGTTCAAAGAGGATTCAGCATAATATTTTATTTACTAGGAAAACGTCTTTGGTATTATTAATCACCGTACTCTCTTCTGTGACATCATCTGTTGTCTAATGTCGCCATCTGTAGGCCAGTAGTAAATATTAAATATATTCATAAAAATGTTTATATTTGTTATTTCTACATTTGACAACGCTACACAAAACGGCCGCACAGTAGTAGCCATCTCGGACGATAATTGATTGTCATAAGCGACGATTTTCTGAGGCAAAAGAAACATCGATATTTGAAATAAAAATCGCAATCTTAACTACTCTGACCTTCCTACGCTTCGAATTCTAAATGCGAGTCCACATTCTCAAATGGTTTTAACTTTAGAGATGTCAGAAAATAATAGTCTTTTTCAGATTGCACTAAAATTGCAAAATCATTCAAAAAATGTAATTAGCAAATGCTAAATGACCCCATTGCATCCTATTCAGTATTTCAGTGGATTTTCCTCAAGACACTAACTAACTTTGAATTGAAATTATATATTTCTAAATACTTGTAACTTTTAAACAAAAACGAATTGGACTTATGTCCTTATAAGAAAAAATGTTTGAAATTAACCCAGCCATCATCTGTCAAAGTTTGTCCTAGAGCTTGGAGAACACCCTGTATAGTTAAATGCCGTTTCTGATATAGGATTACTTTTTACACGTCCTGTATACAGGTTGATTCAGTCATTATATCATTAATTTTATTAATTTTGCCTAATACAGCGTTCGAACGTTGAAGCGAAACACCGTTGCCGTATCAGGACCGCATAATAACACTGTTCAACACTTTAAAACAGATGCAGCTGTAGATAGTTGTTGAAGAGTTGCATAACTACTTAAAATTTGAGATATATTTTAGAAGTGATATATTACGTTCAATACAATATACGTTAACATTTTATTGTCGGCTGAAGTGAGCAAGAAAAAACATAAGAGTTTTTAAATTAATCAATAAGGTCATTTATTTATCATGTCTCATAGAGAAAATATTTAAATTTGGCAATGCTGTATCCAAGCTGGCAATGACCGCGTTCAATAACAGTCTGAAAGAAGGTTAATGAATATTTAGAATTTTATTTCAGCGTAAATATGGATTTCCCAATTTTTCTAGTTGTTTTTGTGTTATACTTCTCATAAAATGAATGACATAATGAGTGAATCCTTTATAGTTTTTTTAATTTATACAGGGTGATTCAGGTTTAATCTTGATAACTTCAGGAATCGATAGAACAGGTTAAAATAATGATCATTTGTGATATAAACTTATTTCCTAAAACGCATCGTTTCCGGGAAAGAGAGCATTGAAGTAGGAATTTTTTTCTCGTTTTTCCCTCATAACTTTTGAACCACTTATCCGATTTAAGTGAAATTCGGAACACAAACACTCCTTATGATCTTACATAAGCTTTGAACTACCTACCCCTCGTAGAAGTGTATTTTGTATGCTACCCCCCTCTTACTTTAATTCAAAACTGCAAAAAAAAATATTAATTTCAATAAAACATCTACACACCACATTCGAAAATTTTTCGTCTCCTGTTTTTTTTTCGACGTTTGGTCTTGTTTCTGAGATATTCAAAGAAATTGGTGACAGTGTAGCGCACCAGCCGCATAAATTTAATTTAACGTTATAACAACCCATGAGAACAAAACTCAGTGATTTGTGTAAACTGACGTTTTGGGTGCCGCGATAGCCGAGGTGGCTGGGAGGCGACTACTCGTGGAACCAGTCTGGATCGGCTATGTCGGTGTGGGTTCGAATCCCACTGTAGTACCATGGATGTTTGTGCTCGTCGAGAGATGCACAATAAGTCTATAGGATGCGGTGCCTCCTGGGCCACTGTCGGACGGCTCTCAAAAAAAAAATTACTTTTGTGAAAATCATTATCAAAAGTATTAGTTAAAGAGTGTTCTTAGTGTTAAGAAAAAATGCCAATAACCTCAAACATAAATTTAGTAACAACTACTTATTGCAAGATTTACAGTAAACTTATCAATTGCTAAAAAAATTACAATAATTGTTCAAAGTGCGTTCCTCCAGCTTCAATACATTTTTGGCATCGACGAACTAGTGTATTAATCGCAGCTGCTACTTGACCAGGATTGTTTTTTGTCATCACAAGCATGTCTTATCCTTTGGATCAATTCCTCACGGATATGTACTGGCGTATCATACACAATTGCTTTTAGATGGCCCCAAACGAAATAATCCAGAGGATTCAGATCTGGCGAGGGCGGAGCCCAAACCATATTCGCAAGGAATCCACATGGGTGGTTGTTGGGTTGCCGTCCAATCCATCGATGAGGATAATTCTCATCCAACCACTGCCGTACTTGCCTTCTGTAATGTGCAGGGGCACCATCCAACTGCATCCAGTTCCCTTGGCGTAAATTTAAGGGGACATCGTCAAGCACGTCGGGGAGAGAGTTTTGCAGACACTCATAAAATAAATCCCGATTTAAACGAGGAGGCAAAATATGCGGCCGACAGAGGTTATTACTTAAAACACCTATACACACATTTACACTAAACTGTTGCTGAAATGAAGATTGACACATCGAGGATTGACTTCACTCCAAACGTGAATGTTGTGGTAATTCACAATTCCAGTTTTTGTGAAATTAGATTCGTCGATCCATAATACCTTATGCAGAAATTGTGGATTAATTTCTGTCGAATCTAAAACCCATCTATAAAAATTTAAACGTTTTTCAGCATCTCCTGGCAACAAACCTTGAACTGGTTGGAGATGGAAAGCCCTTCGATGATCTTGTTTGAGTGCTCTCAGTACTTTTGATTGAGATAAATGGAGTTGCCGAACTGCTCGGCGTGTGCTTAAAGTTTTATCGATATCAAAAAATTAAGAATTCGCTGATTATTTCTTGGCGGTACACTACGATTATGATCAATGTAGCGGCGCAAACCATATTCCGGAAATCGACGATGTACATCTACAAAAACTTGTGCATTTGGAATTCTTCTATTAGCGAAGCGTGTTTGGTACTCTCGAACTGACGCGACGCGTTGGAATTTCCGTCACAGAAACCATAAACATAATCTGTATCGGCATATTCAGCATTTGTAAACGTTCTTGGCATTTTTTCTTAGCACTAAAAATGCTCTTTAAATAATACTTTTGACAATGATTTTCACAAACGTCAGTTTACACAAATCATTGAGTTTTGTTTCCATGGATTGCTATAACGTTAAATGAAATTTACGCGGCTGGTGCGGTACACTGTCACCAATTTCTTTGAATATTTCAGAAACAATACCAAACGTCGAAAAAAACAGGAGACGAAAAAGTTTCGAAATTAATCAGGTAAAAGTGGTGCGTAGATGTTTTATTGAAATCAATTAATTTTTGTTGTTGTTTTAAAATAAAATAAGAGGAGGTAGCATATAAAATACAGTTCTAAGAAGGGTAGGTAGTTCAAACTTAAAAAGCTTATGTAAGATCATAAAGAGTGTTCTGAATTTCACTTAAATCGGATAAGTGGTTCAAAAGTTATGAGGGAAAAACGAGAAAAAAATTCCTACTTCAACGCCCTCTATCTCGGAAACGATGCATTTTAGGAAATAAGTTTATATCACAAATGAACATTATTTTAACCTGTTCTATCGATTCCTGAAGTTATCAAGATTAAACCTGAATCACCTTGTATATTTGACAATCGTATTAATTTTGCATATTGACTTTTAATTTCAGCTGATAGCTTTCAGAAGATTATCCGAATTTGATATTAACGAAGATCTAGATATTCCAAAAAGTGCCCAAAACAGAGTTCCCACAGATAGAAAATTTTTGGTTGTGTTTGGAGTAGCATGGGTTGTTTTGGTAAGAATAAGACTTCCAGCAAGGATATGCTACTGTCATAGCGTGTACAAATT
Organism: Monochamus alternatus; assembly: GCA_037114965.1. Lineage (NCBI taxonomy): Eukaryota > Metazoa > Arthropoda > Insecta > Coleoptera > Cerambycidae > Monochamus > Monochamus alternatus. Next base: position 767,976 of record CM073426.1, on the reverse strand, counting down.
GTTCAAATGTGTTATGAAAAAGTTTTAACTGTTAATGGCGAAATGTTGCGAATGGTAATAACCAATTATCTTTTCTGGTTCAGGTCCCAGATTGGATGGTATAACCATGGAATTTCTCCGAGTGTTGATTTCGACCAGCTAAAAAGTTTTTACTTGATATTAGCTCCGTTGTTGCATGATGCTGTTAATATATATACAGGGGCAGCTATTACTTCAGCTTAAATATACTAACAGTTGGATCTGTCTCCATCCCCCTCCTCTCTTTCTCCCCTCTGCCAACCCACTTCCCTGCTCCTCCAACTGAATAAGACGGCCGATCATCGGCCTATTTATTGGATCTGTTTGATACTCAATGTACTTTCGAGAATTTCGAGTGAGTTAATTTTATTGATCATTAATAACTTGTTATAGATCTTACTGTTCAGTCGATTGTAAATCTAATAAAACTTAGTTTTTTCACTTCCCCAAGCATCTTGAAAAGTAATACATTTATAATAAATTCGTTAACAGTAATTCATGTAATTACAGTTAACAATATCTGTAATTTTTTATTTAATCGGAAAATATATTCCTGTGTTAGTTAAAATGCATATACATTTTGAAGATGTCGGCAATAGAAAGATATGTTTTTTCAGAGAGCATAAATTTGACAAACTAAGACCTGCAGAAGCCCATAGGCATATACGAATATGTGCTGCACATTTAAATTATCATTTTATATAAAATTATTTGCAGAATTGAATGGTAAAATATTATTGTACTAATAATATGTAATAAAAATAATTTAAAGGCAGTGTTTAAGAAATTGTGATACTATGCCATATCAAAATTTGATAACAGAAGAAGGGAATACGCTATATGTGAGTGGATATTTTTTGCGCAAAAAAACATCCATGTGAAACTTATTTAGAGGACAGCATTTATTAATAGAAATTTTAATGCATATAATGCATAGCACAGCAATATTATAAATATCCCTCGTATATGCTCTACTGTAGCTGATGTAGTGTAGAATTTGTAACCTGTTAAATTGATTTATGACTTCTAGTAAAAACCGTGTCGCCTGTGATGTCATAAAAAGTATTTTCTATATTTAAACTGTGCTTTTACTACAATTTTCAGGTACCACTTTTAATATACACCTTAGTCCACGCAGATATTGGCAGAAATTCCAGATATGACTTTTTCGAGATTACTGTAGAAACCCATAAAAATTGGAAATCTGTGTTTAATCATATGTTGGTTTCGTGTTGTTTAGCTCTAGGTACGTATAAAATTGCTTCTGTCGTGTATCATATACATATAAACCGTAAGTTAGTTAAAGCGAGTGGCGCGATATATTAGATGGGGATGTGAGAAGGAGGGGAAACTAATGATACTGCTCGCTGCCGAATCAGCTCTCTAGCACCATGTCTGAGGAAGAGATACATGTCCGTTAAGAAACGCATTATCATTACTTTTTTGCCGCGGGAGAGCGTAAAACCCAAATAAATTCTGGTACGACTAACTACACAATTTGCTTTCAAATTCTCAAGTATATGACATTAATTTTTAAGTAACCGACAATCACTGGAAAATGAGAGTCTTGCTCATCGACCCCGGACAAGCATCAATGAGACGAAAATTTGTGCGACTACTGATCTGATTGAAAGTGACCGACGCAGAACAGTGTAGGAAATTGCTGCAGAGATCGGAATCGTACGAAAGTGCTCAATCAATCATTTCCGATTCGTTCTGTATCGTTGAATAGGAAGAAGGGGGCCGATTGAGTGGCCAGCCAGATCGTCTGATTTGACACCCCTAGATTATTTATTGTAGGGATACTTACAAAGCAAAGTATACGTTACTAGACCGGTTAATTTAGAAGATTTAAAAGCAAGAATTCGTCACGAGATACATCGTATACCTCCTGAAGTTATTGATTATGTCCAAAAAGGGTTTATTAATCGTCTTGGCTACTGTCAGGCAGCCAATGGTGCACAATTTGAACATTCAATTTAATCGATTTGTTACATAATCATTATCATTTTCAGTATTGTGAAAATTAAATTTTAAAATCTTCAAACATTATTTTCTTGAAATTTTTGTTATGGAACACCATAATTTTTCACGATGTATGTATGTAGAATGACACGCTCTTTCAAATGGCATGGTCAAAATTGGGGGTTGCTATTTAAAAAAATTGTCGATGACGTCATATCTCGAACAACGATGACGTCACAAATGTGGGTCGTATGTCAAAAAGTGCCTTTTTAAAAAACAAAATCGACGTGCCAGGGAATTTTTTCGAAAACTTCTCAATTTAAATAATAATGAATTTATTCGTTACTTTTCGAAAGCACTATATATACAGAATGGAACAAAAAATCAATATGAGTTATGAACATATGCTTTGTGTCGTTTTGTGCTGTAGAATACTTTTCCCAATTTGAAGTTGTTTTCTTGTTACATGTTTAAAAAAAATATATGTACGCAATATATTTCAGTTTATACAGGGTGAGTCAAATTTAAATAGTTAAAATTCAGGAATAGATTCCATAAGAATTCAAAAAAATGTAAATACAACATACCATTTTTATCTCGTTCTCCAACGATACCTACTTATTATTATTATTATTATTATTATTGTTAAAGTACAGAATTTGTTAAATCTAGTATATAATAATTATACTTAGTGTTTTTTTATATTAGTCTACGACGGTATCATTATGATACATTTAGCATTCTCATTGGAATGCCATTATGGCCTTCAAAATAATACTCAGTGCTATTATGAGATCATAGTAATACACAAATTTTGAAATACAAAATAAACACAAAAAAAGTTTTATTTTATTAGTTTTATGATTGGTCTTCTTTGGCTATAAGTTCAAGTAAATTGAGACATGTGTTCATTGAGGGTGAGTCACCCTTAAAATTTTACAATTTTTTTTCTATTGATCGAATTTAAAATGAATAGCAATACCTGTACAAAGTATTTTTTTTTCGAAATATTTGGCCCCACTGAAGGCCTGTAACTTCGCCTAGTTGTAATTTTGTATATAGGTATGTTTGGTTAAATTACAATATTTTGCTCTGTGTCGATTCTTATGCGGAACACCCTGTATAGTTTTATTTCTTGTTCACAATACCTTTCGCGCATTTAAAAAAAATGCCATGGAAAAGTACAAATTATAAGAACAATTTACGCCATATTAAGTAGAATTTATTTTTTTTAGGATTGTCACTGTCGACGCTGTCCCTCTTTCGTTCAATGCCAGCACTAGTGGTATGGGGCATCATGGTGACAGCTACTATTTTGACAGCAATAATGACGATACTTTTTTGGTAAACTTAATTTTCATCGACTGTCACATTGCACACGGGCTGTATATACAGGGTGGTCGCGATGTAATGGGCCAAAATTCATGACTAGATTCCTGACGTGAAAATATTGCGATTTAGACAAACTCACCTTAGTCCAAAAGTTGATACTTACAGAGATACAGGGTGTTTAATGCAAAATATTAGTTTAGTTTTTTCTTATTTATTTCATAATAAATGCTCATATCGAGATGAAATTTTGATGTTAGGGGTTTTCTGGGGCGAGAGATTGAAATATATCCATGGTTTGCTTGTAGCTCATAGAGAGCGCCACCTGCACTAGGCCGAATGCGTTGAAAACGACAGAACTTTTTTATCTTTCAAAAATCTAATTCCCATGTAGCAAATTCTGATTTTACAACTTCTTTTATACAAAAAAGCTATACTTTTGGATAGTAGCTATCTTGCACCGTTCTCAAGATATTTAGCTTCGAGTAATCAAAATAAGGTACGAATATCAAAAAGAACAACAGTTTATTTCAAATTATAAATTGTGATGAACAATTGAATATCGGATATTACAATAAATGTTCAACATCCAACTCCGCCTCCAACTTCAATACATTTATTAACGCGTTTGTTCAAAGACTGCCGCATTTTAAAATAGAGATTCTTGCTATGAAATGATTCGGCGGCATTTACAATTTTCTGCCATAGCTATTCGCGGGTGTTTATAGTTTCTCTGTAGACAACTGATTTCATGTAGCCCCAGAAACAAAAATCTATAGGATTAAAGTCAGGACTACGAGGAGGCCACAATATTCGACTCCCACGACCGATCCAACGATCCGGAAAAATGTGGTCAAGATAGTTCCGTACTCTGACAGAATAATGAGGGGGAGCTCCATCTTGCATGAAAAATAGATTTTGCCGTGTATTCAGGGTAAATCGTCGAGGTAGTCAACTAAATGGTGCTGCAGGAAATCTAAATACAAGTCACTATTTAGATTTGGAGGAAGCTCATGTGGACCCAAAAGGTGATTTTCTATGATTCCGCACCAAACATTTATCTTAAATTCATGTTGGAAGTGACGCTCACTGACTACGTGAGGATTTTCATTATCCCATATGTGCTTGTTTCTGAAATTGAAAATTCCTCGACGAGTAAACGTCGCTTCATCAGTGAATAGTACATTATTCAAAAATTCCTGGTCAAGGTTTTGTTGATTGAGCAAATTGTAATCTAGCTGGTAAGTCTGCTGCTAAAAGATTTTGCACGGGTTTAAAATGGTAGGGATATAAATTTTCCTTGTGAAAGATTTTGAGAACTGTTTGTACTAACACCAGTTTCTCTAGCTACCTGCCTACTGCTAACTTCTGGATTTCCTGCCACTCTTACTAAAATTTCTTCTTCTTGGTGAACTGTAACAGTACGGCTTGCGTTGTCTCTTTTAGGACGAAAACTACCAGTTTCTCCAAGTCTATTAAAAAGTTCTTGAAATAGTTTCTGATTTGGTTGCCTTCTATTCGGATACAAATTTAAATACCGACGAAGCGCTCGACGTCCAACACAATCTGATTACGCATAAACGCAAACCTATCGCGCGTTTCTCCATTTGAAAATAAATTATGGTGTGGCATGTTATCTCGCACTACGATTTAGATCATAAAGTAAAGAATACTTTTAATAAGGCACGAATAATACTGTAATATTACTGACAGCACTAAGATAAGTGGAAAATGTCAAAATTGGATTTTAACATAAGCCTATTTGAAAATTTGTGCCGATTTGTAATTGAATGCAAATACATTGGAATTTTCAATGGCAAATTTTGCGAGAACGGTGCAAGATAGCGACTATCAAAAAGTATAGCTTTTTTGTGTAAAAGAAGTTGTAAAATCAACATTTGCTACCTGAGAATTAGATTTTTGAAAGATAAAAAATTTCTGTCGTTTTCAACGCATTCGACCTAGCGCAGGTGGCGTTCTCTATGAGCTATAAGCAAACCATGGATATATTTCAATCTCTCGCCCCAGAAAACCCCTAACACCAAAATTTCATCTCGATATGAGCATTTATTAAGAAATAAATAAGAAAAAACTAAAATAATATTTTGCATTAAACACCCTGTACCTCTGTAAGTATCAACTTTTGAACTAAGGAGAGTTTGTCTAAATCGCAATATTTTCACGTCAGGAATCTAGTCGTGAATTTTGGCCCATTACATCGCGACCACCCTGTATAATTCTTATTCAATTTTTTTCCAGGTACGGCTATGCACGTATTGATAACAGCAGCTCTGTTCTACCGTTTGCCATATCTTCAACGATTCTGCTGCTAATTTTACTGTTAGTGATGATCCTTCTGCGGGAGAAAATAAAAATGATTATAATTTTAGCCAAGGAGGCTATGAAAATAGCGTACGACATGCCTCAGTTGCTGGTAATACCTGTCCTGGTAAGTATATGCATCAGTGGTGGCTCGTGGACTTATAGGTGAAGCTGAACGACATTCAGCGTTGTATGATGATTATTCTTTTTTTTCTTTCGTATCTATAAATTTTTAAACATTATGGGATAATCTTAAACCATATAAAAAATCAGTAATAAAAACGTCAAATTTAAAATAAATTTCCTGATTTTTTCAATAGAAAACTTGTTGAGGACCGCTGATCCGACTCCGATACTATTTTTTAGTCATGGTGGATGAGAATTCCACAGCGTTCCCAGTGATGCACTAACGTCTTTGAATAGGCTTCAACAATGTTAATTAGAATTTTTAGACACGTCAAAGAATGATTGAAATATGTTAATTTACGAAAATATTAACTGCCATCTCCTCCCCTTTGCTATTCCTATACTACACCAATAAATTGAAAATATAAACCAGATTCCATACTCACAATCATTGTTCAATCTAGAATTTGGTTATTATCCATTTTTACTAGACTCCAACTGATTTATCACAATACGTTATCATTATGCATATATTATTCAATTGCATTATACGCCATTCTACCTTCCCGTCTTGTTGGAAAAAAACTTATATCTGTCCTATACCGAAAAAGGGAAATCTCATTAATGTATCCAATTATAAAGGCATTTCATTGTGTAATTTTTCTAAGGTTTTTGAAACTTTACTGTATGGTAAACTGTACTGTTTTGCTAGGCAGCTTATTTCACCACGGCAACACGGTCTTATGCAGAAGAAGTCAACAGTATCTAATTTGGCAGTTTTTACTCAATACGTTTCTGAAGTATTGGATAATAGAGGGCAAGCCGACGTTGTCTACACCGACTTTGCGTTTGATCAAATGGACCACAATATACTCCTTTTAAAATTGGAAAGTTGGATTTTCTGATGGCTTGATTAAATTCTTCAGTTCATACTTAAGCGACAGACATTTTATGGTAAGATATAAAAATTTCACCTCAGATTCATTTTTTCCCACATCAGGTGTTCCGCAAGGCTCAAATTTAGGTCCTATACTATTTTGATTTTTTATTAACGATCTTCCTAAGGTCATTTCTTGCGAGCATTTGTTATTTGCGGATGATTTTTAACTTTATTCTGAAATTAAATGTCCTACAGATTCTATTCACATGCAAGAATGTATCAAGCAAATATCTTCATGGTGTGAACTAAATCGTCTGAAGCTTAATATTTCTAAATGCAATGTAATGACTTATATTCGAAAGACTAGCTTTCCTATTTATGAATACTTCATTGGTGATAGTGCCGTTGGTAGGGTTGATGTATTCAAGGATTTGGGTATATATTTTGACAGTAAACTTACTTTTATATATCATATTAATAATATTGTTTCAAGTGCCTTTAAATCGTATGGCTTCTTTTATCGCAACTGATAATATGGTATCCTATTTATCAAGTTCATTGTCACCGTTTGGAATCAATTCAGAGACAGTTTTTAAAATTTATATCATTTTTACAAGACGGGTTTTATCCTCCTAGAGGTCTTTCCCAGATTAATCTGCTTAACAGATTTAATTTTGATTCGTTGGAAACCAGGCGGAATATTATGTTGATTCGTTTTCTATATAATATCTTGAACAAAATTGATTGTATTAAACTCTTAGCAAAAATAAATTTTTTGACATCCCGTATAAATTCCAGATAACAAGCTCTGTTTTATTACCTCTCGAACAAACATTTTAACGAAGCCTCCTATATCTTTGATGTGTGGTCTTTATAATAAAATTGCTTGTAACTGTAATATACATAATAATTCATTAGAGAGTATTTGTAACTGAGTAGCTCGTTTAACGTGATTTGGTTTTATTAACTGTTAACATTTTGTTGTTTTCATCTTGTTTGTATTATTGTTTAGTTATTGTTATTTGTAGTAAATTTTTATATTTATAGTTTTATGTACCACAAATAATTGTTTTTTTTTTGCTGTTTTTTTATTCCTGTAATTGGGTTTTTCCTGTTGGAATAATAAATATTATTATTATTACTGATTATCACTACTTAACAAATATGTTTTTAGCATGTCAGCGTTTTCACTGTTTGAATAATGTGCCATATTTTATTTAATCACACTGTATTTCACGAAAAATATTAAATACTCAAGAGACTTAAGAGAAGAACACTACTGCTTGTGATAATAATAAGATGATTTAAATACGTAAGTAAAACAGATGCGTCAAGCAGTGCATTACTTAAAGAAACCATTAGCTTAGTTCGGTTTCAGAAGAAACAAAAGTATCTCATATTAACTTTCAATTTACGTGTATTGAAATTATCAAATCCCTCTCCACAAATATTACACTTCTTTGCCACAGCTTATTCCTTTGCTTTGGACCATACTAGTGCACCGGTATTAATATAACCTCTATAAACGGAGGAGGGTACAATTCGCCTACTGCTCGTGACACCTACCTGTTAGGCCCACTTCGAAGGCAGGCTATATTACTGAAAAATGACAACTGCTACTGCACTCATTGATTCTCAATTTAGTTCTGAATCTGATTCAGAAGACGAGTTTGAGTCCGAAATGGCATGACCCAAGTGCGTAGTAATAAAAAGTCAGTGAGAAGTTTGTACTTGAAAAAAACAAAAACTCATGGAGAATTAGCTTAGCTGTGCGAGTCGGCGGAAGAGTGGTACGACGCGGGTATGAAAAAGCTTCCAGCACGTCTCCAAAAATGCATTGATCGTGACGGGGACTACGTTGAAAAATAGCTAAAAGTCCAAGATTTCAGAGTATGTACTTAGTTTTGCAATAAAATGATGTTTACTATTTGAAAAAACATTGGAGACTTTAATTTACGGACAACCCTCGTATTATTACTTTGACTCACAAAAACTCGCCTTGACTCACGCTGCGTCACCTCACCAAGCTGCGTCTCATTTTGCCTTACCTGCGCCTATTACACCTAATTTTTTATTGCATGCGATTTACTCTGCTTTTAAATATTTTACTTTGCCTTCTCTCGATATTGAACGCATCCATCCAGCTAGTTATTTTGTTATTCCATGTTTTGTGTTTATTTTTAAAATCTGTTTCATCCATGAAGTACGAAATGGTTAGCACTGATACGTTGTTTGAGGTTATGTAGCGAAAATTAACTCTAGATAGTTTTTTGATATTCTTCAAAATAATTTAAGGAGATAATTTGTGATAATCTTTCAGAGTATTGGTATTAACTTGTGAAATATGGATAATTCTTTAAATAGTTGTTTTTTCAGTAAGTAGGTGAGCTTTTATGCACGTTTATGGATAATTTTTGGAATCATTGAGCAAAGTAACTTCCTAAACACTTTAATTGATAATATCGAACTTGCAGAAATTCATATTTTAATCGTTTGTGATAATTTTACTTACTTATTGTTAAAAATAAATGTTTTTAAATTAGAAACAAGAGCAAAAATTGAATTTACGTTAAAAAATTATTTATCTTACAGACAATATGGCAACCTCGCCTTCAGAAAATTATATAGGTTATTTTATTTGCTCACGTCAGTGGTATATCTCAAAATGTGGGTATTTCAAAAATAAATATCCGTAAATATTTGCAATTTTTGAAAATGACTTTCACCAGACTCACCATCCAAGCCAGCATTGACTTACACCTGAAAAACCTATAGCAACAGCTTAAGTTATTCGTCAGCAGATCACCAGACATACACTGGTTTCGAGCTATTTGGCTCTCATCAGTATGCCATAGGTGAAGTGACCGGTGAACAACTAGCTGTTTTAAGTAAATATTACTTGAAAATGGTAATAGTCAGTCTAAACTTACAAGGTTATTTTTTTGTCCCAAGTTAAACGGAGAATTCAACAAATTGTGTTTTTTTAAATTTAAAGCCAGTGGCGTGCTAATATATTTTACTAAAGCAATAGGGACCCCTATTTTCTCCGTCACTGGTAAAGTGAAAAAATGTATAAATTTTCCAAAGATCACACGTAGAGTGCCAAATCATTTATAAAAATTTCACAGGTGAAACTTCATCACTTTTTTTTTGAAAACTTCAACGTACTGCATCTCAAAAAGTAAGCATTTATCGGGTTTAGTTTATTTAGTAAACTAACATTATTTTTGAAAATGTATTGATTTGAAGTTTGATAAAAAAAGTGGACCACCCTATACAGTATGCTCACGGTTAGAGTGGAAAAGAGGGAACATATTTTTATTTTGCATTTTATGCAAAAAAGGCCTTCTTGATTAAAATTTGTGCTTGTCTTTAAAATGCGGTTGGCACGGAGAAATTTCATGTTGCATGTATAGAGTGATCGGAAAATCGGTAAACATAAATATCGTTCAAGAATAAACTGCCTTTGTTTATAACAATACAAAAATTGTTGAGAATTGAAGACAAACAAAAAATTTTAATCAAGAATGCATTTTTTCCGTGAAGTGAAAATTAAAAATATTTTCTTTCTTTTTCATTCTAACCATTTATATACTGTACAGGGATGGCCAGAAATGCGGAATAAAATTCATATCTTTTGAATGAGTTATTTTTTTTAACGCCGAAACTGGCTTTCGGTTATATAATAATTAATTTTTCTTCAGCCCCCTAACTCCCTAATCCCCAGCTACCCCTACTTTTTTCAAATGGAAGCATAATTCTTGAGGGAGCTCGTTGAAAAATTTATTGAAAACCGAATCCAGCCATATCAAATAAACAAGTTTTATGTTTTCAATAACAAAGTTTTTTTTTTCATTTAGAAATTGAAACAACTAGATAATTTACAAAAATAAACTCAATGGCGCAAATACTGAAAATGTCCTCCAGTCACTATTTGGCATTTTCCAAGACGATAATAAAAACTGTCCATAGCATTCCGAATGACTTCAGCTGGTATGCATCTCCGCCCTAATCTTGTTCCTTAAAGTCTCAATATTATCCGGTCTGTCCTGGTAGACTCTTTCTTTGAAATATACCCAAAGAAAATAATCCAGGGGCGTTAAGTTAGGGGATCTTGGCTGTCATTCAGCTGTACCGCGTTTACCAATCCAACGATTTGAAAACATTTCATGTAACTTTCTTCGAACATCAATACCAAAATAGTGGGGGAGCGCCATCTTGTTGGAACCAAATTTTTTCATTTGGTATATCTGGACTGCAACATAAAAAATATATCTTTTTTGCATTAGCAGTGACAGGTACAGTTTCAATTTTTTTATTTTATTCTGTGCAAATTCATGGAGAATAACACTGAAGATAGTTAAATTTTATTTCACTTGTTAAGTAGGTATTTTATACAACCCTAAAAACCTTGCTATTGAAAACATAAAACTTGCTTACTAGGTATGGCTGGATTCGTTTTTTTTTAGCTTTTCAACGTGCCCCCTCATGTCTTGTTTCCATTTGAAAAAAGTAAGGATAGCTGGGGGTTAGGGCGTTGAAGAAAAATTAACTATTATATAACCGTAAGATGGGAAAAGAAGATGAAGGTCAGTTAACGTGTTTCGGCATTTTAAAAAAAAATCACTCATTCAAAAGATATTAATTTTATTCTGTACTTCTGGCCACCCCTGTATATGATACAAATAAAATAGAATTATCTAAATAATGCTACTAATTTGTAAAATTGACAGTTAACCTATAATTTTACGAGGAATCGCCACAACAGAGAAAATAGTACGAATTGTCTTATTTTGCTCTATTTCCAGAGTTTTGTTGCTGAACTGATCGTATTATGCTTATTTGCCGTCACATATATGTATGCAAGCTCTGCGGGCAAACCGACAGCTGTCAAAGGTTATCTTCTCTACAGACCCGACTTCGTCATGAATTTCACTAAAGTAATTATCTGCGGGATGGCCATCTGGGTAACCCAAATCGTCAATGATATCCAACACATGGTAATAGCTGGAGCCGTGACCAAGTGGTACTTCTCAAAGTGAGTAATATACAAAATGACCAATGTTTATGGGATAATCTTAAAAAGAGGAGTTGTTAGAAAGTCGTTTAATATAGCCGTTATTCGAGCCTAAAAGGTAGTTACTTAATTTTACGTTGTTGTGTCGAGCACTCGTTGATTAAAAATTACGGTTTTAACAAATTTAGGGGCCGGTGTTTTCCCTAACACCTAAGCAGAATTTATTTAGTCTAAATGGTTAAGTGATAAGGAATAACATGGAGGGTGTTCAAAAAAGAGTGTAAAATATTCAAGGAGGTAGTAATAGTATGAACCAAAATAAGCAGAAAAGTCTCAATAAACATGGGTCCGCAAAGTAACGGTTGCGGAGATATGGAATGTTTTATGTTTTTAGCCCCTTTTTTATTTTGCAAAAACGTTGTATATTTTCTTATAATAGTTGGTTGATGTTTAGTGAAATAAACAGTACGTATTTGACAGTCGTTCTCAGTACACAAGTTTTTTTCGCTACAGCTGGTTACTCTAACGCAGAATTGACAGCCATACATTTCATGGGTCCGCAAAGTAACGGTTGCGGAGATATGGAATGTTTTATGTTTTTAGCCCCTTTTTTATTTTGCAAAAACGTTGTATATTTTCTTATAATAGTTGGTTGATGTTTAGTGAAATAAACAGTACGTATTTGACAGTCGTTCTCAGTACACAAGTTTTTTTCGCTACAGCTGGTTACTCTAACGCAGAATTGACAGACATACATTTCATGTATGGTCGTGCTAATCGGAATGCCACCGAAGCGCGACGTCTCTATGTTGACGCTTATCCAAATTGCCAGATTCCTTCACAACGCATGTTTGGAAGAATTCACCAAAGGTTGCATGATACCGGTTCCTTGAGCAAACAGTGCATTTATTCGGAAGACCAAGGTCGGCATCCACTCCTAGAGTAGAAGAAGAAATTCTAGCACTGGTAGAGCACAATCCAGGTACGAGTGTGCGAAAAATATCAGCCGGGTAGGAATTAGTAGTCCTCTTGTTTGGAGAATCCTTCACGAGCAACTGCTTTATCCATACCATGTACAACGAATACAGGCCTTAAATACAATAAATGATCATCAACTTAAAAATATTATTATGAATTTGGGAAGTGCTAATTATTTCAAATGTCATATATGCATATTTAATACCTGGTAATGGATTAAATTTTATAAAGGCGAAAGGACCCATTTCCATGACATACAGAAAGCGGTTACTTCGTTTATGTGAAATGTCACAACGACACATTCCAAATAGCGCCGTGACCATATAGATATTCCAGCAATGGGTTTGGTTGGGGTAAAATAAACACTGATTTATGACGAATGTAAAATATATTCTTAATAACCACCCCGCTTTGAATAATATTGAGTTAAATGATTTAAAGAGGCCTGACATATAGAATTATGTTAATACTACGCATATACCCACATATTCTAATATTTTTTATGTCACTTGCTTGAAATAATATTGCACCACTTTATCCCTCTATTTACGATCAGTGTCTTTTGAAATATTTTATATTCCCTTATGTAGTATATTTGTAAATAATGTAAATATTTTAAATGTGGCGCCTAGCAAAAAAAAGAAATAGTGGAACCCTAAAAACATTACACCTTATATCGATGATATGAACTTTACTATTAGGACTGTATGCGTATGATTTTTTCTGGATTAATTATTGTTCAGCAGATTTATTTAAAATCTCCAAATAACGCAACAAAACAACGCAAAAATAATATTATTTTATTTGACAGTGGCTAGCAAAAGACTGCCAATTAATACCTACATTTTTTTAAATTTTAATAATTATAACATTTTATTCATTTTAAAAGGGATTATAAAGACAGTATGAAATAAAATAGTACTTACACGTCCATTAGATCTTATTATAGTACTCGTTGATATTCTGTAAAACAACTACTACTGTAATAAGTCAGCTATACTGCTCTGTTAAGAATAGAAGTCGTTTCTACTTTTTTATAATTTTCGGTTTACGCCCACAACTTGGTAATTAGTATATGTATGCGCATGTTAAAACTGAAAGTTGTATTATCTTCTTTTATGTTATTTAAATCTGAATTTTATTTTTATACTATTTTACAAAATTAGTGCAAAAGGTCGTACCAATCAAAAATATAATTTCCACTTATATGTTAAAATAAGGTTCTGGCCTAATACAACCTATATTGAAACATAATAATATGTTAAATAACATTTTTATTAAAAGTTTTAAATTTGATGGCTCAGCAAATTACCCAATCCAGGCAGTATTCCTAATGAAGATTTTGTCACTTACGACCTCTATGCTTAACAGGGCAGTATAGCACTTATAACATAAATTAAAATTAAATTAAAATATTCTTCAGGAACAAAAACCAACTGGACAGCCCCATCTTAACCAGTACCGCTGTAACCTTCAGGTTCCATCTGAGTACCATCGTCTTCGGATCAATCGTAATTATCATTATGTACGGCATTCGTATGCTTATAAATTTTGTCCCAAAATTCGACATCATAAAGGAGCTGGTCAAGTACTGTCTGTCATCACACAAACATATCCTGGAAATCCTGAATACGAACTCATATGTCTTAACAGGTCAGTTTTAACCACACCCTAATCTTGCAATTCGATTAATGAAATTACAGGGTTCCCCACTTTCTACCATAGTATTCGAATAAATTCTTTCTAAGTCGAGTAAAAAAATCATTTATCTACAACTGCTTTATAAGAGCCTAATTACAGCATTTGTTTGGCACTGTCTCAGTTGAATAATGAAGGTTATTACACCACTAGTGAAATATTAAAAAAAGAGATCACTGCTTAATGGTTATTTTTATTAAGAACCAACAGTTTTATCAATTTGTCAATTAATAGTTAATTTAACTTAAATTAAATTAATTGTTATAAATATTAACAACACAACTCGTACGATTAATACCAGATGAATGCAGCTGCTCTGTATTTGTATTAACAATGCTTAAATTTTCTTTATAAGCACTTCGGCAATCTCTCCTCCAAGAACTTTTGTGGCGATCTTTCTCTTATTTTCAAGAGACGTATCAATATAGCCTTCACACACAGTGTTATACTTTCAACCACTGTGGCGTTTTATAGGTAGAAGGTCCTGAGCTGGCTAGAAGTGAAGTAGATGATCGTCGAAAACAGTATATTGTTGAGGCTGTGATAAATTGAGAAAAAAGTAATCTTGTTTAGCATTACACTAATAGTATATTATACTATTAGATCGGAAAATTCGATTTTGTTATACCCCATTTACCAACCGTATAGTGTATAACGTTTTTCGCACAATAGCATTTATCAAATAAAATAATAACAAAAAATATTTTGATTGCTGAAATGGAGTGGCCTATCGAGCGTATTTTGAATTTATTTTGTTGGAAACCAAAAAAAAAAACAATTTGGAGTTTAAACATTTTGTGTTTTGTTGTCAAAACTGTGCTTATAATGGTTGATGAAGACGATTCAGAGGTAGATTCGGACATTGAAGAATCGTATCAAATAGGTTGTGAGTCATTAATTCCCACAAAATCAAAGATGAGGTATGAAAAAGTCTATGATGCCTTCAGGAAATGGATGAATGAGAAGAAAGCTGAGATATCTGGAAAAACTTTGCTGGCTTATTTTGTTCAGAGAAATTTAAGATTGAAGTCTCCGGAAAGCAGTGATAAAGAATTCTCGAAAAACTTTGGTTTTCGTATCCGGCATGAAGATATGAAAAATGTTTCCTTCATTTTTTACGTTTTCTAACAACAAATTAGTTAACTCGTCCCCTCTGCATGCACCTTCTAAAGTCTAATAATTAATACAACCTTAAATTATGCATTTATGAATTTCAAATAACAAACATTTTCTTGTTCCTATCTTTGTTAGCAAGAATTTTTTATCATCGGCATCTTGTAAAAATTTTGAAACATCCTCTTTCGTTAATATTCTTTTTTGGTTTGTATCTCACTCATTGCTTTTTCAGAAAAAGAATTAAATTGTTGAATTTACTGATGTCAACATTTTGCCGCATACAAATTATAGACCGCAACATAGAATAGAGCGCCCGAAGACTAGATGATTTGTATTTCTTGGATAATTCTTCAAAAAATGCTAATAATACATTTCCTTTTGCTTCATATTTATATTCTTAGATGCACACAATTAGTGAATCGTTTATAAAATTGTTCGTATTTGGTTCTCGATTTATCTGGTAAAAGTGAATGTATTGCAGTTACAGCAGCTTTTTCAATTTCAAGAGGCAAGTTTTCTATTCCTGAATCATTATTTCAATTAACACCACTGTTTTCACAAGAAAATATAAAAACAAAAACTCAATTTTGTTTATAACAAGTTTACAGGAAGTTTGACAGGTTGCCATAACAATGCCTTTGTTTCTTGATTTTGAATGAAAACTTATACAAACTGGATGTGATTTTGGATTTTTCTCAATTTAAGGTAATTGTAGATAAATTTTTTGCAGTTCTGATAAAATTTTAAATAGTACACGTGGGATAATGGCATTTTTTATTACAGTGAGTTGGTAGACTGGAGACTTGTCAAGTTTGTTGCTTACGATTCATAAAATTAAACAACTTAAAAATATTATTATGAATTTGGGAAGTGCTAATTATTTTAAATGTCCGTGTGTTTCCATGATACAGAATGCGGATACCTTGTTTATATAAAATGTTACAATGTCGCATTCCAAATAGCGCCGTGCCGATATAAGTTTTGATTGATGACGAGATGTTAAATATTTTGTTAATAACCCGCCTTGAATAATTTCGAGTTAAATTACTTAAATAGGCATGATATATAGAATTATGTTAATATACTATACGTATTCTAATTATTTTTGTTGCTTGAAATTATATTGTACTACTCTATCCCACCATTTACGGTCGGTGTCTTTTGAAATTTGTATTACATTCCCTCATGCCGATAATATTGATCTCACCTATCTCTCCCGCAGTTTTAAATCATTCCTCTTGGAAGCACACCAGGGTAATCAAAATATCTGCAATGACCAACAGGTAGGTCGCATAACGCTGACGATAACCAAATAACTAACACCTTCGCACCGGAAACGTACTGCAGATGTTTGGATTTGCAAACATTTTCTCTGATGACAAAAATGATGTAGAATAGTAAAGCGGCGGCGATACTGAACCCTAAAATATAGGCCATCTGAGAGCCTGCTGACTGACAGGCAGCAAGTTTAATCTACAAACATTCGTCTTTTCCTTACCTTGCCTCTTACTTACTTGTACTTCTGCGGTGTATGGCATAGGATGATTGTTGAACTTGATAGAACAGCCGCCACAATCCAACATTTGCCTGAATACAACATTCAGAGCCAGGTCCAAAGAGATGGCAGGTGAATGGTATGGATCATTGTTGAACGATGCTGTTATATGTGGAATAGTCTTCCCTCCAGTTTGAATGCTGTCGAAAGAGGCACCCGCAATATAATTGAATCGAACCGTGGCTGGTGTTTCCTCTGTTTATAAATAAAAAGCTTTAAGAATCATCTTTATTTGTATGTCGAACATACCATGCTCTGTTACTGTATACTATATAAACTATGCATATATTCACATATTCTAATTATCTATATGCCACATGCTTGTCGGTGTCTTGAAATGTTTTATATTTTCTTATATCGATGATAGACTATACCTCTTTCAGATTTTAATCAAACATCAAAATAAGTAGTTTGATATGGGGAACCCTGTAGATATATAATATTAATTTCAGCAATGCATGGTGAGCCATTTTATAAATCTGGGCAAAGGGCATATCAGATCCTTCACCAGAACATAATAAACGACGTAGTCTACTGTCCCATCTTAAGATTTATCCTCTTCATAGCACAGCTATTAGTGACAGTTTTAACGACATTTTTAACGTATCTAATTATGAAGGTAATGTCCTGATTATCAACAACATTCTCATGCAATAAAATGGTTTAAAATTTTATTTCAGGGTTCCAATTCAGAATTCGGATATTTGAATTATATCATTGCGATCCTAGTATCTTTTATTGTAGCTGTTATCTGTTTCTCTGCGTTGTTGGTAAGTCGTTGATAACTATAGAATCAAATTTAGAGCATACGAGTTCTGATCAAAGTGAACCAGGACTGAATTAACCATCAATCAGATATCTTAGGATCGGGCAATTGGTAACACTACTGAACCTAACCACCCAAGCAACCAGTTGTTTCTTGATACGCCAACTGATTGTAGAGATAAGTTGCTTTAGGTTAACGGAATTTTGTTTCAAAGAGAGATTTTCGTGCATTTGGCAAAAATATATATCAGATGAAATTTGGATAAATGTAGAGTAAAGTGTAAATTTGTAGTTATATAAATACAGAGTCTTACGACATCCATTGTTCAGCTACAGTGTCAAAACTTAAGAAAAAAATCAGTTTTTAAATTATTAACCGCTTGAGATAATTTAACCAAATTCGGTGTGTATATTTAGTATTCAGTAGATATAAAACAAAAAATTACCAGCTAAACCGGGCTACCGGGCTAAACTAATTTATGATTCACCTTAAAATTTACAACGATCTTCCTAGTACTAGTATATAGGTTTTCTTCACATTCGTATAGAATAGCTTCTTCCAACTCTTACACTCAAAAGTCCATAAATTGTACCTTTCTGAAATGAGCCTGACTCCAAAAGACGTTGAAAAACATTTATGAACACTTTTGGATTTGGAGTTGGACAATTTGTAACTCTTTCAACATAATTCGTCATCTGCAAGGCCATAAATGTAAACCATATTGGCCATTTCAGCATTTGAATATGCATAAGCCAGTATTGTAACTTAATCTTTTTAAAAACTAAGCTTAAGTGAAGATAATACAATGACGCATATGATGACTTATTTTATTTACAACATTATAAAGAGCGATGGTGTTATATTTTTTAGGACAAATAATGAACGATGACATTCACACCTCCGCAACTGAAAAGTTTCTAAAGCTGGTAAATTTTTGTTTCACCTACTGTCATGCTAAATATGCACACCGAATTTGGTTAAATTATCTCAAGAGTTTGGAAATTAAAAAAATTGACACGCTGTAGCTGGACAATGGCTGCCCAAAGACCCCCTTTGTTATATTTATATAACAAAGAAACCTTAATTTTGACCACAGAATACGCTCCTGGATTTTTTACTAATGCTGATGAAAGACCTTGAATATAGTTGTTACTTTTACAATAGAGTAGACACCAGAAACTATTAAAATAAAGGACTTATACAGGATGGACCATTAATAATGGGTCATAAAGCAAGGGCAACATCTTTGGGTCAAAATATGCAGATATAGCTAAATATATCTTAGTAAAATGTTACTGTATAAAAAGATACAGAGCATCAAAGATTTTTTTTCGTTTTTTATTTATAACTCGAGTAGTACGGTGCCCCTATGGACTGTTGCTCTCAATATGCTTCACCCATCGCGCTGATCCGGAACCTAGTGAGTGCGCAAGAATTACTTTGTAGACATTTAAAGGTATAGACAGAAAGAATTAGTTGTAATGTTTATCAATAAACTTACAAAAACCACTCCTGGAACTCTTTGCTCAGAGCTTGATGGACTTTTATCTACCTCTCGCTTTTTTAATGAAAATATCTGATCCAGAATCAGAGTTCTCAAGTAAATGCTTGGTATAAGTTTCTTTGGACGTTAGTATATATTATATTTATTTACAGACAATAACAGACACAATCTTCTTATGTTTCTGTGAAGACAATCTACTAAATAATGGAACTACTAAGCCTTATGCCATGTCAAGAGACTTCATGGAGTTAATGGAAAACTCCAAAAAGGTGTTTAGAGAAAATTTAACAGAGACTTAGTAACTGTTTTATGTAGTATGTATAGTTAGAGGAGATATTCGGATTCCTATTTCTTGTAAATAAATTCATCTCTAAATAAAAGCAATAGTAGAGTTAAGGAAGGTTTTATATGGAGTTTGAACTTCTCATCCCTCGCACTAGCAGCGGTCTTGACTTTTAGTTTGATTTATTTGAAATTTTGTCCCATTTTCGTTGTAATTGCAGTGCATTTTTATTTTATTTATTTTTTATCACCTAACATAAAATCCAATTATAGGTTGAAGAAAACAACAAATAACAGAATTGTGACAAATAAAAAAAATTAGATAATTATTAAACTAAAACTATGAAATATAAGTAATAAACAAACCACACCAGATACACAACTAGCAGAAAAGAATGTTATAATTTTTTTGAAGCTGTGTCAATTTTTCTTCTACTACATACAGGGTGTCTACTTTTATTTGTGTACAAATCCGCAAAAACTTTATTTTTCAAGATATTTTTTTAAGATGGCGATCGAAGACCTGGTATAATTTTTTTAATATCCCAAAATTCAATAAAAACATTTAGCGATTTTTTAATTTAAAATCTGATATGACATCGATAACTTTTTGGCATAATTCCATGGCTCAACACTTGATTCATCTAGTACTTTTCAAATTCAGTATTTTGCTTTGAAGGGGTTTGTGATTAACCCCACCTTGTCAGATTGTAAATCAAAAATTCGCTAAACATTTATATTAAATTTCGGGGATATAAGAAATTATAACAGGCCTGGATCGCCATAGTAGGATCAGAACAAGCGGTTTTCGATGACATTTAAAAAAAATTTTGATTATCTTGAAGAATAAAGTTTTACGAATTTATAATACACATAACACATAAGACTTTGAGAACCTGAAGAGCAAAACATTCTTTACTCAAATTTCACACAAAGGGTTATTGAGGGACTCTTGAGTAACACCACCTTAGACTTTAAATAAAAAAATCGCTAAACATTTTGTTATTAATTTCAGAGGTATAAAAATATTCATAGCAATCCTTGGATCGCCATCTTAAACGGCGTGATAGGATTAAAAGGAGCGTTTTTCGATGTCATTTAAAACATAAAATATTTGTTGCGTTATTTTGGAAAATAAAGTTTTTACAAATTTTTATAAAAATAAAACTTTAAGGACATGTAGAAGAAAACACTAGATAGCTTTTGTTCAAATTTCACACACACGAGTTCTGTGATGAGCAATACCATCTTATCAGATTTTATATAAAATCGCTAAACGTTTTTATTGAATCTCAGGGGTTTTAAAAAAATCATAGCAGGTCTTCAATCGCCATCTTAAATGCCGTGGTAGGGTCAGAGGAAGCGGTTTTCGATGTCATTTAAAATAAAAAAAATAATTATCTTGAAGAATAAAAATTTTACGGATTTGTACGCTAATAAAAGTAGACGCCCTGTATATCTTTAAATTTTCTGTATGAAAATTATTACTGCAAATTCTTTGGTTATCTAGATAAAAAGTATATTTTCAATTGCATCTTAGCACCTTCCATTCAATACTTTTAAAATACAAATAGAAGCCAACATTTATTAGCAAGCAATATTTGACAATTCAAATACCGCCACTAGTGAATTTGTGGGCAGGCGGAGCGAAGGGAATCAGCAGATGATCAAGGATGATAGGCAATATCCTAGGGATATTAGTATACGGCATAGCTAACAAAAGTTGTTAGGTTTCGACAGATCTAAAGGGATATTGAAACCATAGACAAGGTGTGTCATTTAAAATAATAAAAAAACAAGATTTTGTAAGGTGTGTAAGGTAAGGTAAGTGCTTATTGGAATTTTATTTTATGGTACTCTTATGTAATCTTTATAATAACTTGGTACAAAAAAAAAATTTTTTTAATTCTTAAAAATGACATAGCAGCAATTAAATACAGGTGTAAACATGCATGGCTTTTATTAATCCCAATTATTTCAAAATGTACTAACTTTAGTTATAGAATCGATAATAGTGTTTCGAATTGAACAGAGAATCCAATAATACAATGGAGCTTTAAAAAATACGGGGTGTTTTTAAATTAGTAGCAAAAATGAAATCACAGCAGCACACTACTGCGTGAGATAATTTTCATTGCTCATAAAATCACAAGAATAATTAAAATAAATGTTAAAATACCTAAATTTTAGCCACACAGTTACTACGCCGATATGTCGCAATTACGGCAAAATTATCACAGCCACAGCCACCAAATTACTTCACTAGCCAGGACATATAGGACAACTTGTGTTTCACTTTCAGATTAATATTTATTGCTAATTTTACATTTTGTGTCCTCGAGTAAAATCATAACATACAGGGTGTTAAAAAAAGAGTAAAATATTTCATGAGGTAATAGTATGAACCAAAATAAGCAGAAAAGTCTTAATAAACATGGGTCCGCAAAGTAATGGTTGCGGAGATATGGACCACTATTCGTTTTTCAAACATTTTATTTTATTAGGAATAAACCGACAAAGGAAGCTTTTAACAAACAAATAACAAAGTTACAGAAGATATTCAAAGTGCCCTCCGTCCATTTCCAAGTAGGCACGACATCTTGGTCTCAGCGATATTCGAACTCTTTCGAAAACACCCTCCTTGGTTTGGATTTCTTGACACTTTTGATTAATCTGTAGCTGAAGCTTTTTCAAACTATTTACAGGAGTACCATACACTAATGTCTTCAAATATCCCCAAACAAAGAAATCTAGAGGGTTCAGATCAGGCGATCTTGGAGGCCATAAAACAGATCCGGACCTTCCTAACAATCTATGTGGAAAAGTTTGATGTAAATGCTCTATAACGGCCATGGAAAAATAAGCTGGAGCACTATCATGCTGGAACCACATTTGATGTCCCTGATTCAAAGGCATGTCTTCTAAAAACTCATGCAGTGTGTTCTGCAGAAAGTTGAGGCAAGCAACGCCTGTTAATCGGTTTGGTAAAACAACAGGACCTAGGAACCTGTCATCTACTATAAGCATCCAGATGTTTAATGAAAAGGGACTAAAAAACATAAAACATTCCATATCTCTGCAACCGTTACTTTGCGGACCCATGTTTATTGAGACTTTTCTGCTTACTTTGGTTCATACTATTACCTTCTTAAATATTTTACACTCTTTTTTTAACGCCCTGTATATCACGGCTTCCATTTTTATGTACGTCAAAATGCACGATAAACTTTAGGGAACCTTGTGGCTCGGGCCTATACGGTTTGTATACTGCCTCACAGGCCTCATTGATTCGCCGTTTCGCTCACTCAGGCTGTGCAATTTCTTTTCTACAAAATCCCTGTCTTAAGAAGTTATTTACGAATATCGAAAATAAAATTTTAACTTTGACACCCTCTATCTTTTTTATTATACTACGTCGGATATAGGTATGTAAAATCCATTTATTTTCACCTAAGGAATCTGTGGTCTCATTTTTGCTACTTCATTTAAAAACACTCGGTATATAAGTATAGTTTTTTGAAATTTTGGAGTGTGTAGATAGAATATTATTAAATCGTGTTTTGTTTGTGTACTTATCACTGTAGAAATTATTCCTTGATAGACTTTAACAATTCGGAATTAATCTGCCTTATGCAATCGTTGACTCACCCTGTATAAATGATTAGTAAATAAGATTAATATCTGTTCACTCACACTGCCGATTTTACTGTTTCTTAGTAGGTACCAATTCAACATGTTCACAAATGACAGATTTGCCCAGGGGCGTATCCATGGGGGGGGGGTAATGGGAGTAATTCCCCCCCCCCCCCCAGAAGCTTACTGAAATAAAATACATTACTTTATAAATGTAATAAAACAGGGTTGAAGTATTTGTAATTTGAATTACTTGATAATCGCATGCAAACAATATTAAATTGTGTAATAAGTAATATTTTTATAAGTAATATTTACCGTTTGCTAATAATAATAATAATATTAAAATGTCCTTTATTTCAACCAAAAGAACAGTATACAAAAAATAGGTTAAACAGGGATGGCGGAGTTCAACACATGCTGTTCTTCCACCCAACCATCCCAGCACACAAAAAGATAGTACAGATTAATTGAACGTAAAAATGTAATCCGCATAAAAAGAACAAGAACAAATTAACTTTAACTACAAAAGATTCGTTTGGAATAGAGTAAGGTTTTGAATTGTTCTCTGAAAGAATAAATAGATGAAGAATTTTAAATTTTTAAAGGTAGCTTATTATATAATGTAACTGCATTATACGTAAAACTTCTTTCAAACATGGCAGAGCTGTGTGAAGGCACCGTGTACAAGTTCCTGTGACGTGTAGGAAGGTTATGGGAACTGCATCCTTTCAATAAATTATCATATAAACATTTAGGAGACTTAAATTTATCCACTTTATAAAGAAGGCAAGCCATGTACAAATGATGGTTACCCCATAACTAAATCTCAGGCAAGCATTTTCAATGTTTTGTATGCTCTCTTTATCTTTGTTTAGAATCGCAGGCCAATAAACTGTTTCACAGTAAGATAAGTAACTAAGAATTAAGGAGTCACATAATTTTAATTTTACTTGTTGACTAAGAATTTCCTTATAAATTAATAAAATCTTTAACTTAGCAAAAGATTTTTTAATAATGCTTCTTATATGATCAGAAAACCTAAGATTATTATCAAAATAAAGTTTTTACAACAGCTTCTAGGAACGATAACTTTATTATTAACTCTTATTGTAAAGTCCAGATTATTTATAATTTTACTATTATTCTTGCCAAATAAGAGGAGCTCAGTTTTTGATTCATTCAAAATTAAACCATGCTTAAGAGATACAGAAGCAATACTGGCCAAGTCCACATTAATATTGTGAACAGTTAAATTGATAGAACTATTATGAAAACGAAAAATTAATTGACAGTCGTCAGCATATTGATGAAAGGTAGAATAGCTTAAACAGATAGATAAATCAGCAGCATAAATTGTAAATACTAACGGGCCCAAAACACTTCCTTGTGGAACGCCTCTATAAATATTACTTAAGTAAGAAAAATTATTATCAATAACAACTTTTTGACTTCTGTTTGATAAATAACTCAAAAAAAATTAACAGTATTAGGACAGAGGCTAAAATATTTTAGTTTCAGACAAAAAGTAGAGTGATCAATGGTGTCAAATGTCTTACTATAATCTAACAGCAATAGACAAGCATTATCACCAGAATCAAATTTTGTAGAGTACATCAGTGACGTGCAACCGAGCAGTAGTAGTACTATGGTTAGTTCTAAATCCAAACTGAGTAGATTTCAAAATGTTAAATTTCTCCAAATATAAAGTAAGCTGCTCATGTATTATTTTTTCTAATACCTTAGAAATGGTTGGCAAAATACTTATAGGACGAAAATGAGAGATTTCTGTTGGATTAGAATTTTTAGGAACAGAGAAAACATGAGCAACTTTCCAAACACTTGGACAAGAACCTGACGTAAGGCATTTATTAACAACATATGTAATATGTTTAAGTAAATGTAGCGTTATTAACATTAACATTTTCAAGTCTATATTATCATTACCTTTAACATTCGACTTAATAGAACTTTGTCAGGAGTCACAACAGTAAAGGTAAAACCCTCAGTAGCATTAAGACATTGTTTAAGTAAATAACAATCATTTAAAAAATTTATGTCAACCTTAGCTTGAGGTAACTGATTAACAAAATAATTATTAAATTCATCAGGTGATGCTATATTTTTACTTTCATTGGGATAATTTAAATGTAAGTACATTAAGTGACTTTTAAGCCTAAATTCTGTAATTTTGCTCGATGTTGCTGCATATATGAATGCTGAAAATACCTCTGATCTAGAAAAATACCATATTTTTAAATATGCTTTCGTCCCCGGCGAAAACTTGCTCTTTCCCTATTCTGTTCATAAAAAATCCTTGCTCTTCTACATATACATAGACATATTAAGTTAGACATTTCAATTATTGATATGCAAGTAAAAAAATAGAAAAATTAATTTAATTTCCATTACCTTTTATTTTTATAATACTGCTGCAATGCATAAATTTTTAATTTATCTTTTATTATTGATATTGGATATTAACTTCTTTTATTTAACAAAAGTCTTTATTTATGTTTAGTTCTTTAGTCTGTTGATGTTATAAGTCTTTACAACTTTACCCCCTCCAAGATAAAATCATAGATACGCCCATGGTTTTGTCACGAATTATGAATATCTACTAATGATTAGAACGTAGGGCTTATGTAAACAAGGCTTTAGACATAACAAATTCATAAATATGCAGTATGAAAATTGTCTTCCAAATTTGCTGCGCCGGCAAATATAAGTGTATATTATCGTACTGCGCACTGACATTCGTAAGAAAATCCTGCTGAGTCTAAAATAAAATATTCAGTGTCTATCTGTCGAAGAAGTAAGTAAGCTGTGAATATTTTTTGTGCATGTGCAAGTAGATATAAGGTGAGTGATAACATTTAATTTGGCTTGTGTTTAGTTAGTTATTAATATTTTAAAAGAAAGTGGGACGTTTTAATCAAACTTTATAGATACAGGAAAAATTCAATACTTCGTGTTTTTTTTTGAACATTTTTTATTTTTTCAATATTTATTAGAACCCAATACATATGTTTGTAAAAAGCCATTTTTATCCGTCAGGCAAAATTATTGAAGCAAAAAAATCTGATGTTGTTTTTAAATAGTGACTAAAAAACTTCAGATTTTTTTTTCTTTAAGCGTATCCTAGACATAATTACACTGAAATTTTTACACCAACATTTTCTAACCAACTATAGGCTTGTATTTTCTACCATGGTAATTCAAAGAATTTTCGGAATTGAGGTAGGCTGCATGTGACTACACTGGAAATTTTTCGGCGTTTCCAAGTAGATGATTTTTATTATATTTTTTTATTTACTTCAAAACCCTTTTAGTCAAGGCAATGAACTAAAAAAGTTCTAAAACTAGTTGTGGTGGACGGATCGGAATGCAGTTTTCTGCATTCTCTTCCAAAAATTATTTGTAAAAAATGTGGCGACATGGAATTTCTGACAAATCGGAAATTGAATTGTTGCAGCCAAAAATGCATTCAAAAAATGCATTATTTGATAGGCCTCTTGGAAGATGTCAAAACTTGGTAAATAAGTGTCAGAACTGGCCCAGATCGGGTACTATGGGGTTTACGAGATCGCTGATTACGAATATGTTCAAATTGAACACCCCCCGAACACCTGGTGCTCAGGAACGCCGATAAACGTCATCTCCGTGGGACTCTCCCACAAATCACGCGGGAAAGAAGAGAAACTCGGCGCCCGGGTTTCTTTTTGGGTCGCTGAATCCAAATCTGGCATCGGCGAACACCCCACGGGCACCTGGTGCCGCCGAACCCAGACATGCACGTCATCTCCAAGAATTTGCCCGCCAAGATCACTAAAAACGATCCAAAAAATCATTACAGGCGCGTTTTTGAGCCGCTTAGTTCAGACACCTGGTGTACCGCGGGACCTGGACCTGAACGTCGTCTCGGAGGGTTTTACAGACACGACCGCAACAAACTCACCAAAAAACGTCTCATAATTTGACACATTCATTAATGTGTAACTCTCGCCTAGGGCCTTCGAAAAAGTTGTTCCAGTTCCAGGCGTTGGGAAGTAATTTTGGGCGTGAAATTTGGATTAAGCGGCCCAAAAACGCCCCTACAATGATTTTTCGGTTGTGTTTGGCACTCTTCTCATGAAAATTCTCAGAGATGACGTGCACGTCCGGGTTCGGGGCTACCAGGTGCCGGTGGGGTATTCGCCGATGTCATATTTGGATTCAGCGCCCCAAAAAAAACCCCCATAACGATATTCGGTTCGCCTTTTTTGATTGTGTCAGGAAAAGCCACGGAGATGACGTTTCGGGTCAGGTTCCGGTGCACCAGGGGCTCGGAGGGTCGTTATCGACGTGAAATTCGGATTCAGCACCCCAAAAAAACCCCCATAACGATTTTCGGTTCGCCTTTTTTGATTGTGTCAGGAAAAGCCACGGAGATGACGTTTCGGGTCAGGTTCTGGTGCACTCGGTGTTCGGGGGGTCGTTTCAGACGTGAAATTCGGATTCAACGCCCCACAAAACGCCCCTATTATGATTTTCTGGTGGTTTTTGGCATTCTTCTCAGGAAAATTCTCGGAGATGACGTCTGCGTCCAGGTTCCGGCGCACCAGGTGCCCGTGGGGTGTTCGCCGATGCCAGATTTGGATTCAGCGATCCAAAAAAACCCCGGGCGCCGAGTTTTTCTTCTTTCCCGCGTGATTTGTGGGAGAGTCCCACGGAGATGACGTTCATTGGCGTCCCTGAGCTTCAGGTGTTCGTGGGGTCAATTTCAACATCATATTTGCGATCAGCGACCTCTAAAACCCCCGAGTACCCGATCTGGGCCAGTTCTGACACTTATTTACCAAGTTTTAACATCTTCCAAGAGGCCTCTCAAATAATACATTTTTCTAATGCATTTTTGGCTGCAGCAATGCAATTTCCGATTTGTCAGAAATTCCATGTCGCCACATTTTTTACAAATAATTTTTGGAAGAGAATGCAGAAAACCGCATTCCGATCCGTCCACCACAACTAGTTTTAGAATTTTTGGACTTTTTACTAGTTTATTGCCTCGACTATTTGTAATAATACGTAATACGTAGTAGAATACCTTAGGTCCATTATTCAGTATGTTCCCATTATTACCAGTGTAGAAACGTAGAATACGTAGAAACCCTGTGCCGCTCTTCCCTTATTTACAATAAATATAGTCCGCCACTGTCTTAATTATAAATAACGTAATATTCTTTTTGATTATTTTGATAAAATAATTATTCTTTGCATTTTTTTCTAAAATGCGTTGTATTCTAGTAATTGTTCATTCAAAGTTTTTTTTGTATATTTGTGTCAACAACTGAAGGAAACCTCAAAATGTACTCTTAAAATTTTGCGTATCGCCATAATTTACCATTTTGAGTAACTTTTTCAGGTAACATTTTGCTGAATTTTCAGCGGAAAAGGCACTTTACCTGAGACCAAAATAATTTTTCTGGGTGTTTAAGATATACCTTTTTCACACAAAGAATGTAAAAGTTTTGTTAAAAATAATCAAAATTTAAAAAGTATATTACATTTTTTTATAATTAAGGCAGTGGCGTACTATTTTTATGTTAACCTTCATAAATCCGAGCGGGGTACAACTGTACCCCAGACATGAATTTTTGGGTATATTTTCTTAAATAATTTTTTTTACTTAATTTCCTTCGAGCTATGTTTCTTAAATATATATCGAAATTGGTATACAAAATTTTGAATAAATTGCTTTTTATTTTAATTAACTATATAGAGTTTTGTTGCTTGGGGCAACGTATGTGCAGAACATTAAAAAAATATAACAGTTTGTAACAAGTGTGATAATTAAATCATTATTTAAAATGTCACTAAAATGCTTGTTCCTTTTTCATAATTATTTTTATTTTTAATATTTCTAATCATTTCATATTATTTTCTCAAAATGTGTTCACTTATTTACCAATGCTGACAACTTTTTTATATTTTTTTTTTTTGTAAGCAAAATCTGTTTTATTTTTAATATTCCCTAATTATAACATAAAAAAATAATAATAAGCCCAAAAAAAATGTTGGGGTATATTTGAACCCCACTCGGTATTTAATGTAAGTTTTTGACCACGGTTTTATGAAGGTTAAATAAAACAAATACTGCCACAGTGTTCCTACGCCACTGGTGATAATGGGAATATCCCATTACAACGTGCATTGCTGTTTTATCATAGTTTCTTAGGCTTACAACATCTTATGCCCGTTTGCACCGACATTTTACTAAGAACAACTTAATAAAGTTGTTCTTAAAGCTAAGTTATGGTAATTTTTTTAGAGTATTGCACCGACGTATTATAAACCAAACGTAGGCTTAAATTTAAGCATCTGTTTTCATACTTAAGAAGATCAACGTATGGTGCAATAGGAACAGCTTACGTAAGCATATCTTCTTTTTAAGTAATGCTTATTATTAACTTCGGTGCAAACGGGCATTAAGGAAGCAAAGTTGTACGGTAAGTTAACACTATATTATAAGAAAATATTAATGCTATATCACATTAATTTTGTCCAAGGAAGCTGTATTTGCGGCAAGAATTGTTTATATTTTCGATATTTGATCGCGTTAAAAACAATATTTTTTTATAATATAGTGTAATATACAAGGTGTTCCTAAACGATATGCTTCTTCTTGAAACTGGTAGTGTCTGAAAAGGTGCATCTGAAGGTAGACCTCGAAATGTAAAAACATCCGAAATTGAGGAGGACATTACCACATTATCGAAGAACATCCAGAAATGAGAACGAGGAAGATCACTAGAAACTTCAATATTTGCCACCAAATTGTTTGGAGAATTCTAGTTGATTTTTTGTTACATCCTTACCATATTTTAAGAGTGCAGGTGTTATTTCCCACCGATTTTCCAAAGCGTGTGATCTTTTGTCAGTGGCATCTTCATAATGGTGTTCAAAATCCGCAATTTAGATCGCATATTCTGTACACTAACGAAGCCAATTTTTTAAGAAAATTCATTCACAATTTCCATAACAATCATATTTGGGCGGATGAATATCCTCATGCTGTAACTGAAACTTATTTCCAACAACAATTTTCAGTTAACGTATGGGCAGGTATCATTAGTGATTACTTCATTGGACCAATCTTACCTGAATTTCCTTCAACAACAGTTGCTTTTGTTGATTGAGGATGTTCCTTGAGAAACAAGAAATCAAACGTGGTTTATATTGCAAAGTATGCACCTTTACTAAGAGTCACTATGTACCAAATTTCATAAAAATATCTAAAGCGGTTTCGAAAATATTGGTTATTTTCCTTTTTTTCCTAAAAATTTAACACTTCGTATTTTTTTAACGAGACATTTTTTAACCATAATTTATAAAGCAAACTATCATTAATTTTCAATGTAGAATCATCCCCTTCAATATTCGCATATCATTAAGGAACACCCTGTATATTTCATACATTTAATGTAGTACATAGTTATGTTACTCACAGTAGCAGTTTCTAAAATATTTTGATGAAAAGTTATTCATTTGTTCGTTTGACGAAAGTCGTCTGAATTTTTGCCGCAACTATAGTCTTAATGTATAATCCATTCTTTATTGAACACATTGTATAATTAGTTTATGCGACCATTAATTAGCAAAGCGATAACATCGCTAATTGAATTTAATTTTCCGCATTTTTTATTAAAAATTTGTTGGTTAACAAATTATGTAAACGAGAGAGGATGCTTATAAAGTTTTACTAATAATTTTTTAGTCATACTAAATATACAGGATGATTCACAAAGAGTAACCAAAGATTAGATCCCTCATTTTTTGGTAAAATACCAACGTTTTTATCTAGGACGCTTTGTTGAAAAGATACAGGATGTCAAACTTAAACAAAATAATTTTTGATTTTTTTAAATATTTTAAAAACTAGTATCTGATATAATTTTAAGTTTTACATATGGATTTACGAATATGTCAACATTGTTCGAAATCTAAAGTCTTCTCCTAAAATTTAAATGCTCCAGTGGCGGAGATACAAAGTATTGGTGGCATATTACTCAAATAGAGTGTTTGAATATAATAATTTAAATAAAAGTATTTATCCATTAGTTTTTTAAGTGTTACTCGAAAACTAGATTTTTAAGCATACAACAGTAGTATCTAATTTATAGAAAACTAAAAGGCGAATTCAGAAATATCATGATTGATATAATAAAGTAGTGGCATACTGTTCTATTTAAAAAATATCCCAACGATACCTTGCACCTCTGCCACTGGGGCATCTAAATTTTAGGAGACCGCTTTATATTTTGGGCAATGTGTGTAATACAACTATTGTTGCAGAACAAGAGCGTGCCACAACCATGGATAATCTGGTACACATTCATGGAGGAAGAGAGGTAATTATTACTAAATCTGTTCTAAAAATCTTTTGCATATTTTAGATATACGAGCGTTTTTTACAGGGGTAATAAGGGACACGAAAATAAAGAATTTTTATTAAACAGCTTGTGGTCTAAAATGTCATACTTTACTTTCCTTTTACTACATACTTTTGAATCCGGTCCTGGTGTAAGCTGCACGTGACAAAAGTCGAATCGCAACGTTTTTTGTCGAAAGATTCACTTTGAAGCATCTTCTTAGATTAGACCGGTGAGACTCAAATTCATTTAAAAATAATGAAAGTAAACTGCTTACCATACATTTTTTATAGGTATTAATAATATTGTGACACAAATTACTCTGCGGATTAAAGTTCCGACCAGCGTCGAGTTACATCCACAAAATTTGCGCTATATTCTTTATCCAATCCTGAAAATACAGAAATAGGTGAGATTTCATTTATTGTGGCTGAATTTGCGTGTTATTTCCGTTCAAAAGTGAATTTGAGTTTTGAAAATTGTTAAATGATTTTATTAGGCCAGGTGGGTACGTCTTATTTAGTTTTTGTTTGTCTGATAACAGGAAAAAAGAGATAGCCTGGCATACCGTCGCTATAATATGACGAATTCCATCTAGGTGAATTGTAATTCAGCGAAAATAGACGCCTTTTCAGTCGTTGTAAAATTCTCGATGTTTTGTATCGTATTACAATATTTCCAGTCATATACAGGGTGAGTCAGTTTTTTGTAGACAAACTTTAACAGAAGATAGAACACATGTTTTTAAGAATAAAAGTGCCTATAAACATAAACTATAACTTATAAAGGAATACTTAAGAATGTTAAAAAAATTGCACAGTGGCGGAGTGGAGAGGGTGCTCAACCCTTTTCTAACAG
Source organism: Monochamus alternatus (assembly GCA_037114965.1). Lineage (NCBI taxonomy): Eukaryota > Metazoa > Arthropoda > Insecta > Coleoptera > Cerambycidae > Monochamus > Monochamus alternatus. Next base: position 735,518 of record CM073426.1, on the reverse strand, counting down.
GACTTCTACGCCAATTACTATTTAAAAAAAAACTGTTATTTTCGTTATCTACATATAGTTTACCAAAAATAATGCCCCTTCTTCTACTTCGAAATTCCTGTGCGTTTCTGAGTTGTTTTGATTTTTAGTGCTTGACGTGGTACTAAATTAAGTAATTTATTTGTTATCAATTTAGCCAATATTTAATTCCTTCAACGAAACCTACCTAAATATGGTTTGTTAAGGATCTAAAAAGCCTAAATCTCTTATTTTTTATCTCTTTCCAATGTAGTCAAAATAAATATTTGTTATATCAAGCCATACTCAAACACAAGACTTTTGTCAGTTGAAATCTGTTTAGTATACAAATTTTAACAATCCTTATTTATTTTGCGTGCGTAAATGCTAATGTACAGCAACTAAATTACAAAATAATTAGGCATCATTTAGAGTCCTGAAGAAGAGTTTTAATATAAGCCAAAACGTTGGCATTATGTACAAAATTATTTTTTTCGATTTGGACCCGTTTCCAGACAAATAAAAACTACTACGATAAATTAAAAGTCACGAGTAAAAACCATGTCTTTTTTTGTTAGTAAATTCAGTTAGATTAATTTTATTTTAGATAAATACCTATTATCTACTTTCATTTAGTAATATGAATTTTACAGTTCGTAAGAGCATCTATTGAAAACAAAAAACTTGTTTATTTGGCATGGCTGGATTCGGTTTTCTATAAGATTTTCAACAAGCCCCCTGATGCCTTATGTTTCCATTTGAAAAAAAAAACTAGAGGTAGCTGGGAGTTAATGGGTTGAAGAAAAAATAATTATTTGTTATGCAAAATATATTTGCTCTACGGCACTCACCTGATAACTTTAATTTAAATATTAACATCCTTTATATTGCCCCGCTATTCATATCGTTACTTTGTGTATATTGGAAATTAGAATTATGTGTTTATGTAATTTATAATAATTATTTCAACCCTACTCCGTTCCTCGCCCCATTGACCCTTTTTGTTTAGATTTGATGACGATCGAAAGTCGGGCCCTTACCCTTGTAAAAATAAATAACGAGATAGTGTGAGACAACCACAAGTTTGTAAATTAGTCCCGAATATACTATCGACTAATCAGCCTCGTGTATTATTTCTTAAAAGCTCTTATACATTTCCACTACTCATAATTCCTTGACCACCAAATATTTTAATCCGCATCTGTCCTGACATATTATATAACCGAAATATGGGAAGAGATCAAGATCAGTTAATGTCTTTCGGCGTTTATACAAAGAATCAAAAGATATGAATTATATTCTGTACTTCTAGCCATCCCTGTATACTTCTTCCTTTGTAAAAATTATGGACTTTTTGGCCTTGTAATCCACAGAACTTCTTTTCAAAAATGCGAATAGTTGAGAAAATCTGCTTATATCTTGATTTTTCTAATTTGAATAGTTCTCGACATTGAGCTTTCCGGAAAAATAAGCCATAAGGACTTTCTCAGACACCTCCTTTACCTTGTTAGATTTGCACTCATCTTCAAACTTTTGGTACATCAACTCATACCGCGCCTGAGATTTTGATCGAATTAGAAATCACTCCGTTTGCCGCTGCTTCTACCTGTTACCACCCTGTATAGCATAGGATAAACTTCCATCAGAATCACTCATTTTGAAAAGCACTTTTTTACACTTATGGGTTTGTTTGACAAAGTTTTGACAGCAACCATGCGAAAAGTGACACAAAAAAACTTGATCGGTAAACTTAATAAGCAGGTTTTTTTTTGTTCATAGAAAATTTTGCACTTTTTGCCAAGTATTGTTTTTCTTCGTATTATTAAATAAAAGTAGATAAATACAATTTTGTACAATATTCTTATTGTAAATTCATAGTACTACACTACATGTTTCATCTGATAACTTTAACTTCTCGCATTGTAATATGAATCTTTACAATACAGTAAAAAATACTTACCATAAATCTGTATTGGGTAAATCTGAAGACAGTGCGTGCAGCTACTCCAGACATTGCTTGCAGCAAAAATACACTTTTAAAGATCGGTGGAGTTGACAATAGGCGTTTGTTACAGACACACAAACACACACACTCACTCTCTCTCTCTCTCTCACACACACACCGTATATGCTAATTCATAATTCGAATAAGGTTTTTTAAACGCAACAACATAAATCAGTTTATAGTCTAATAACTAACTAATAGCATAGTGAATTCTAAACAGATGGACAAGATCGATCTAGATTTTGTGTAAAAGGGTTTTATACATCATTTTTTGGACATATTACGTGCTGCTTAATGGAAATTGTTATGTTCGCGTCTCCTGTAACCAGTTTTTAGGAACGCACTCATTTTAGAAACACTGTATATTCCATTTTTAGGATTGCTACAGAATACTTGATGATGCATCTTACCCTAATGATGTTAACTTGCTACATATATCTGGGAGTAGAAGAAAAACAGATAATTCCTTTTTAGTAGTGTTTGCAGTCTGCGCAATACTGCTGGTAAGTTTTATAGTTGAAGAAATGGTTTTAAAAATGTATAAATTATATTCATTATTAGGTGCGTTAAAGAATGAAATGTCAATATAAGTGTACAACGCTGCAGGTTTAGATTTTGTTTAATATTTTTCGGAAAATCGTTGCAAAATAATGATATTTCGATTATCATTTCAGTATCGCACATATGCGGAAAAGTAAAATAATATAACTGAATTTTAAATTATTTATTTATTTATATAAATATTAATAACACAATCTTTCAAATCGGATAGTTGGATATTAGGTGAACATATATTTTTTTCTTCACTTCCTTTAATTTCAATATTGGATGAAAGTGGTATTTCCTTTCTCTCCGAAAATTTTCCTCACTATCGCCTGCTTAATTTCTATAGAATTTTCTATGTACCCCTCTGCCACAGAAGTAGAATGCCAACCTGCATGTGTCTTGAGCATCGATATGTTGGCTCTTTCATCTGCAAGGAAGGTTGCAGAACATCGTCTAAAGCAGTGCCCGGTACACTCAATCACATTGGGTAATCTAATAAATTCGGCAATCTTTTTAGGAACCTATGTTATTTATACCATTGTGTAGTACATTTTGAATTCCTGTACGTGATAAAAAAATCAGTTGTGATTAATGGTGGATGGACGTAGACTTGCATATTTGCGGAAAATTTCCAAAAAATTGACTCCTATATCTCCTTCTGGTATTATAAATAATGTAGGACCATTAATTTTGGTATTGGGAATAGTTACTTTAATGAACGGCTTAACATCTGCAATGTTATCTGTACGTAAATAAGTTAGTTCTTCTCCTTTACAAGCTCCAAATATACCAGCAATCAAGACAACTTTTTGGAATAAGTACTTTTCATCATTTGTCTCTTTGATAAACCTTTCAACCTGTTCCTTGGAAAATATTCTGGATACTCTGGATCTGTAACCACTTGGTTTCCTTTTGAGGAAAGCAATAACATCGGTATATTTACTAATATCCATATTTTTATTCAAAGAAATTGTAGTTCTCAGCATGGAATAATTACTCCATAATGTAGAGGATGCACGTTTTAAAGAACTGGGACAAGTACGCTAATTTTTTTAAATGTTTGTATAGTTTATAAACATCGTACCATAGCAACAGCGTTACAGGTAACTTAGTTAAGATTTTACGAAAAATCTTGTTCGATACATGTTGCATTTTGCAGTTGTTTAGGCACTTAACTTGTTCACATGTCTAACTTCAAGTCGCGTGCCTAAAATACCATTATTTCGCATGTGGTATCGAAAATAGCTGCTATTTACATTTATTGAAAGATACACTGATAACCCTATTAAGTTATTCAATAGGATCATATAGTTAAACCTCAAATTATACCATTCGCCTAATTTTTATGATGTATGGTCAACCCAGAAAAATTTAAGTCGGTGGGATAAGTAACTTACGAAATATACAGTAGGCGCCAAAAGTATGGAATAAATTCAATAAAAACGAAACAATTATTTTTTGGGAAAAATCCTCGAACAGGTCGATTTTTAATTTAAAAAATACATATTTTAGCGTAAACTGCGATTTTCAAAAGTCATTTGTTTTCGGGTAATGACGTCATCGATTTTTTTTAAATGGCAACACCATATTCTTTTCCTTGATTCTGAAAGACAGTACTAAAATTTTGCCCTCTTACATAGGAAAGTTTTCGAGTAAATGACGATTGAATGTTAGAAAACGTAAATTTTATCCATAAAAAAGTAACAATTCTGAGGTATGTAAAATGAAATACAATTGATTAAATTTTATACTTAAATTAAATGTTCGAATTGCCATCCACCAACTACTTGACAATGCGCAAGTCTGTGAAGAAATTCTTCTTGCACATTATGAATGATTTCTGGGGTAAATCTGCGTATTTCGTCCCGAATGCGATTTTGAAGTTTTTCTAAATTACGTGGTTTATCAATGTACACTTTTGACTTCAAGTATCCCCATAAAAAATAGTCAAGAGGTGTAAGATCTGGCGATCTTGCAGGCCATTCTATCGGTCCGCGTCTACCGATCCACCTCCCAGGAAAACAGTTGCCCAAAAAATCTCGTACAGGGCGCGCATAGTGCGGAGGTGCACTGTCTTACTGAAACCATATGGTATCGTCAGGAATGTCAGGGTCATTATCGTTAGGAAAAATTACTGCAAGGGCTGGAACAAGGTCTTTTTCTAGAAACTCTAAATATCTTTGTCCTGTAAGGGTTCCTTCAAAGAAGAAAGGCCCTACTATTCTGTCGTCAACTATTCCATCCCACACATTTAATATCTGAAGGTGTTGGGTATGTGCCTCTGCCATTCAATGAGGATTTTCCCGACTCCATTATCTGCAAGTTTGACGGTTTACTGTACCATTCAGACAAAATGTGGTCTCATCTGAAAAAAGTATTTGCCGGTGTAAATTTCTATTTCCTTGACATAAATCCATTAGAATTTTGCAAAAGTGTAAGCGGCGATCAGGATCATCTTCAATGAGTTCCTGCACAAGTTGAATTTTGTAGGGATGATATTTTTCCTTCCTCAAGATACGTAGCACTGTGCTCTGACTAGTGTCATTGTTTAATGCAACCAATCGTGAAGAATTATGAGGATTATCCACCATACTTATCAAAATGTTCTGTTTCTGATTTTCATTAATGCTTGGACGTCCAGGTTTTGGAATATTTACAACATTGCCAGTTTCTCTAAATTTAGACTCTGCCTTACTAACTGTTGATTGGCTGATAGGGCGATCTGGATATTTTTCATTAAATAAATCGCAAACTTCCTGCTGAGTTCTAGTCATATTCCCGCATCCGATAAGAATTAAAATTTCAATTCTTTGAGTAACAGTTAAATGTGCCATAATACTTTAAATTGAATAATAATTTCTATGTCGCTTACAATACTTATTAGGAACTCGGTGTGACAATGACACTTTGCAAAGATTTTCACCTACGTGATCCATAAATGAACTATGGAATTCGAAAAACTAAACTTGATAACGTTTTTGCTTTATTTTAATTGATTTACGTTTTCTAACATTCAATCGTCATTTACTCGAAAACTTTCCTGTGTAATAGGGCAAAATTTTAGTACTGTCTGATAGAGAATTCAACGATCTTTCAGAATCAAGGAAAAAAATATGGTGTTGCCATTTAAAAAAAATCTATGACGTCATTACTCGAAAACAAATGACATTTGAAAATCGCATTTTACGCTAAAATATGTATTTTTTAAATTAATAATCGACCTGTTCGAGGATTTATCCCAAAAAATAATTGCTTCGTTTTTATTGAATTTATTCCATACTTTTGGCGCATACTGTATAAGGTCAAATTAGAATTAAACGACCGTGTAGGCGTGACGTCAGTGCCTCCTACAGCTTCTTCGTAGTCATCAGTGTTATATACGCGCTTGAAATTTCCTTTTTTCGCAATATATGAGAAATTACTAGAAGAATTATTTAAAAAATTCATCTCCTGGGATAATAGGTCAAAACAATAAAAACACAAAAAACAAATTTCCAAAAAATCTATTTACGTACGTTTCGAGTTTATTTTAACACCCATCTTCAGGAACACTATAAAAAAAATAACAACCATGGTAGAAATTTAAACACAAAACTGAGAAAATAAATATATAGCAAATGAATAAATAAAATTACATTCAAAAAGAGATTTCCTTCTTTTCCAAAAAATATTCTGAATAAAGATATGATGGAAAAACCAATTCTAATTGTTAAGGAAAACAAATAATTAACAGCGTTTAATTCTTTGTTTTCTAGGATTATTTTTTTTTTCAATTTATTTGTTAGTTATAGTTTTCATGGTTCTAAACAGAATGAAAATTATTGATTTTTGAAAATGTTAGATGCTAAGCGACGAGCTCAAGGAATGTCAATAATTTTTTTTCTTTTTACATAAAAAGTGTGGGATCAAAAAAGAAAAAATATATAAGTAAATATGAAAAGTAAATTAAGAATTTTATATAGGTAGTGCAAAAATCTGCAATAAAATTATGGAAACTAATTATTAATTAAGTCAAAGTATACATGGGAAAGACCGTCAATATCAGTATTACTATTAATAGAATTAATGTTTATTTTAATTTGGATCATTTCAAGAATGGAACGTTTTTGTAAGTTACATTCGTTAAGAATTATGAAGATGAATGAACATTTACTAAGGAATTTTGAGGATGGACAAGGATTTAATAAGGAATTACTAGTATTACGGAGATTTAAATGGGAATAGGAGGATTTACTAAAAACTTTAAAACATTTTTTTAGCAAACGTGTTCATCCTTCTAATCTCCCCAGCCTCCTATTTATTTACACACAAAAGTGTAGATATAAATCAGCTGTTCTCTTCCGTATGTATGTTTTTAATTTTTTATACTTTTGCAGTTACCTTGTGTGATATATACACTTTACTATTCGGACATCAATAGGCTAAAGGGATATGACAAATGCGGAAATATATGTGGTCAAGAGAATGTCAGAGATTATAGGTGGAGCTGCACAGGCCAAGATATGACCCTTAAACCGTAAGCTTGATTTTAAGAAGTTGGTAATAGTGCTAACTGACATTTATGTTTCAGAATATATTATGCAGGCGAGTGCATCACAATGAATGAGTAAGTAGTCGAACGAATCTTTTTGTTTTTAATACGTTTTATTATTATTTATTTATAACCATATTTACAATATAGATACTTCAAACTTATTGCAAGTTTGAAAGAAACATATTTCTGACTTTGACATATATCTAGATGGAAAATGACATTTACCAAGGTCCACAGTAATTACTTTCCACCTAAACAAATGTCAGCATTCACTGAATAACCAAAATGTTTGTTTCAAAAAATATCTTATTCTACATTAAAAGACTCTCAACAAATTTTATTCACAATGTATTACAAATTATTTTACTAAATTGTAACATTATATTGGTTATAAGTGGCAACAGAAACTGTAAATTCATGCTGAACATCCAGCGTATAAATGGCAACGTTTTTAGTACTGGAATTTGGCATTTCACCAGATATTTTTGTGGCTATTTTAACCTGAGGGTCTTAGACTTGTTGACACACCATTCCGTTACGGTGGAAGATTTCCATTTCCCTAATCTCTTCAACTGAAGAATGTCACCAATGTTACCAATAGTGTGACTGCCCTTGTTCGGAAGCAGTCTCCCGTGTATGTTTCACAAAGGGGAAGCTTTAGAGAATTGCAATTTTTTTGAAAAATCGAATTATGGCCAAATGGCTGGCAAGTGATTTTTACCGAATCTTAATTGTAAAAAGTTTTCATTTAGAACGTCTAAACGAAGTGCAAGGTATGTTTTAATTAACGTTACCCATTCTTCATTACTCATTATAAGTACTCTTGACTGATAGGTTTTTGATGGTGGAATTTCGATATGACGATTATTTTCCACGATATTAACATCAGTCAATTTCAGTTTATACAGTTCGTCTCTTTGACATGCACCTATACACCACTTATGAGTGCAATCTTTATAAGTAGCATATCATCAAGTGTATTCTTCAAAAAGTCACAATGTTCTCACTAGAGAAAGTGTTTTTGGATACATATCCTAGATTTTGTTGTTTAAAAAATGCCAATAACTTCGAATATCTTCACTTCCACCAATCTTTAATGTTTATAATACTACGCAACATTGAGTAAATCGATATTGGTAATTGGTTGACGGCTTTCTGAATACCTTTTTTCAAGCACCAACTCTTGAAAACATCATAAACTTTATCGTACCTTGCACGACTCTTCTTGGGTAACAAATCTTTTTGCAAACTTTCAACGGCTTCTCTCAATTGAGGAGGAGTACAAATAATTTCTTCTGAATCGCTCATTGTTTTCAAAAACACTTTTTTGATGACAGTTTGTATGTTTGTCAAAATGCCAACTTGATGTTTTTTATCTGCAATCTGGTTCTGCAGAGATCTGAGTTTGTTAATTTAAAAGGTTTATTTAAAAGGTATGGTTGTAAATAAAATAGTATACAAACCTCGGTGAAAAGTTTCATTCTTGTCTCATCCTTTTCATCTCTCATCCTTCTCTTATTTTCTCTCGATACGAATGAGATATATAACATTTTGAACTGCCAATTTTGGTTGTATAGTTGCTGTATAAACAATAAAATGTTTTTATGACTTATGCTATTTTATAAGATTTGTTTCGGAAACGTTTTTCTAACTGTTATAAAATACCAAATTACTAGTTGGGTAGTGGCCAGTAGATGTAGATATGTATTACATCACGCGCAAATGCTAAGTCATAAAAAAAATATTTTACCACGAAAATTTGCAGGGAGAGCTGCACTCAGGGCTCTCCCCCATTAACCGCTACTACGGAAAAGGATTTTCATCTATGGTGTGTACGATATTCTTTTCTCTTACATGTCAGCTGCTGAGGCGAAATTTTGACGTACTCCTTCATAAATTAGCAGCATGACTTGTACCCTTGAATAGCAATGGATGTCATTATAACTAATTTTCTACTGTATTAGAAAGGTATTTTAAGTTAATATAAATCAAATCTGCTACAATTCCTATCAATGAAACCATATGTAGTCTCTCTGTACCAAACATCTAGGTATGCTAATGAACAATTCCACAGACAAAGCTCTGTTCAATAATTATCTAAAAAAATTAATCTAACTAAATTTACTAACCTGGTTTAATGAAAACCCTCTATAAATATCCAGTTTTGAAACTGTGGGAACTCGAAAATTCAACCACAATAGATGAGATCTGATTTATTTCTGCATTTTTAGGATTGCTTCTTCAGGTGGGTTCCTTTAAATTGAGTCAAATATCTAACTATAAAAATTATTATACCAATAAATTAATATTATTTCAATGAATTTTAAATTAATCATGACAAATACCTACTTAAATAATGTTTACCCTTTATGTAATCGTTTTTTATATATTTTTAGGTATATTGTGTGAAACTAACTACTCTCCGGACTTAAGCCCCGGCCAGTGTTGAATTGCACCCACAATACCTACCCATATAGTCTTTATTATTAGCTTTTGTAACATTTTTTACTGTATTAGAAAGGTATTTTAAGCTAATATAAAACAAATCTACTACAATTCGAATAGAGCTTTGTCTGTGGAATTGTTCATTAGCATACCTAGATGTTTAGTATCAGAGAGCATACATATATTAGCTTAAAATGCAGTAGATACTGTGGGTGTAATTCAACGCTGGTCGGGGCTTTAGTCCGCAGAGGAGTTAGTTTCACACAATATTGTTAATACCTAAAAATAATATATAGAAAAGTCATTATAACTCACTTAGAACAACTCAAAAATCATCATATAATAAAGCTGAAACTAATTTTTCACTCTCTCAAAGATAGGTTATATATGACGCTGATTGATAACTTTTCAGAAACTATCTCCAACTAAAATTAGGCATACCATAATACAACCTATATACAGGGTCATTAATAATGGTACATAGTTTAAAAGCAGATTGTTACCGACAAAATGAAACTATTGAGCCCAACATGCCTTATTTAATTGTTGCTTCTCTTCATTCTATAGAATGTTACAGTTGAAAATGGATCGATTGTTTTGAAATTTTGTAGCCTTATGTGTCTTGAATCTGCAATTACAAATATGCAAACAGTGTTGAGCTAGGGGGCGCTAGTTATACAGTACTGTCGATGTAAAAATAAAAAAACTTTTTGTATTTTACACTTTTGAGTTTTTTAATAGAAACTATTGAACTACCTTCAATTATAAATAGAAAAGGTATACTTATTACAAATCGAGAAACTCAACCGTTTTCGAGAAACAGACGATTTAAGTTTTTGAGATTCGGCGGGAATTAAATTAGAAAATTATTGTTTCCGAAGTAGCAGGCGTGGATATAACATTGTAGTCACAGCTGTCACTACAATAATACCCTATTGCTTCTATCTATGCCACTCAATTCATAGATTAGGCAGTAGGGTTTTTTATTATTATTTTTTATATTTAAAATGCCCCGTCATAATAATTTTCCGAAATGAGAAAAATGATGTGTATATATGCCAAAGAAAATTTTTGTAGTCGCAGTGCAGCAGCGAGGTACTTGGAATTATATCAAGATAACAAACAACCCGAAGAGATTGTACGATAGATTTAGGTGAAACAGGGTCATTTTGCCCAAAAAGAGACGTTGGAATGCAGAAAATATTAAGAGGGGACCAAGAAGATGACGTTTCAGTGCGAAATGCTGAACACACGTACAAGCACACATCAAATTTCGGCAGCTACTGACATCAGTCAGTCTTCCGTTAACAGAATACAAAAAAAATGTATTCTTATCATTTTACTCCAGTTCAACATTTACAACAAAATGATGACATTTTAAATAAAATATTATTTACGGACGAAGGCACATTTTATCCGACAAGGTATTTTTAATTGGAGAAATAGTCTTGGGAACTACAAAATCCTCATCTGCCAAGACAAGTATATTTTCAGTAAGAGTTTTCTATCAATATTTGGTGTGAAATTCTCTCCGATAATATTGTGGGGCCGTTCGTACTACCACGTCCACTTAACGGAGCAAATTTTTCTAATTAAAGACTTGCCACTGCTTTTTGAAGGTATTCCCTTAAACTTACGGCAGAACTTCTGGTTTTTGCATGATGGTGCACCTGCACATTACCCTCAACGAGTAAGAGAATATGTTAAAAGAAATTTTCCGCACCGTTGGATTGGACGCGGCAGCGACGTTCCTTGGTCTGCACATAGCCCTGGTTTAAGTCCGTTGGATTTTTACTTTTGGGGCTATATTAAATCTTTAGTCTACAAAGAAATTATTAATAGTCATGAGCAACTGTGGGAAAAGATTCAACAATTGGTTATTATCAAGCAACATAGAACTTTATTCAACGTCAGACAAAATTTAAATAAGAGGCTTGGAAAGTGCATTAAAGTCGCTGGTGGTCGCTTCGAGAATCTTTTATGATTAATAATTTGTTAAGATATACATAATAAAATGTTCAGCTGTTGTAGTTTTAAGCTTCCCTAAATTTTTAATTTAATTTCCGCCGAATCTCAAAAACTAAAATTATCTGTTTCTCGAAAACGGTTGAGTTTTTCGACTTGTAACAGGTATACCTTCTCTATTTGGAATTGAAGGTAGTTTAACAGTTTCTTATTAAAATGTCAAAAGTGTATAATACAAAAAGTTAGATATATTTTTAGATCGACAGTACAGTATACTAGCGTTCCCTAGTCGTGACCTCAACACAATCGGTCCATACGTTCTTAAAATATAGCAATAAATCGAAAACATTTTTTCAATTTTATCACTCTGTAGAATGAAAAGGAACAACAATTAAATAAGGCGTGTTGGGCTCAATCGCTTTATTTTGTCGTTAACAATCTACTCTTATGTACCATTATTAATGACTCACTCTGTATATTTTAAAAACTAAATATTGCATCCATTACTTTGTACCTAATAAATTTTAATTTTAGTAACTCACAGTGGTACTCAAGTATCGATGGAGAGGTTTGTATTATTATTAGTTGGGGGCTTTATTCTTTCACTATCTTTTTCTTCAGGCATTGTTCACCTTTTTCCGCAAAGCTGTGTGGAAGATTGTGCTGGTGTCCTTTGTTCCTGTAGGTAAGTGGTGATGGGCGCTAATATCAGTCCATTTTTTACAAAATTTGTATTTATTAATATACAGTATACGCTAAAAGTATGGAATAAATTCAATAAAAACGAAACAATTATTTTTTGGGAAAAATCCTCGATTTTTAATTTAAAAAATACATATTTTAGCGTAAAATGCGATTTTCAAATGTCATTTGCTTTCGAGTAATGACGTCATTGATTTTTTTTAAAATGGCAACACCATATTTTTTTCCTTGATTCCGAAAGATCGTTTAATTCTCTATCAGACAGTACTAAAATTTTGCCCTCTTACATAGGAAAGTTTTCAAGTAAATGACAATTGAATGTTAGAAAACGTAAATCAATTAAAATAAAGCAAAAACGTTATCAAGTTTAGTTTTTCGAATTCCATAGTTCTTTTATGGATCACGTAGGTGAAAATCTTTGCAAAGTGTCATTGTCACACCGACTTTCTAATAAGTATTGTAAGCGACATAGAAATTATTATTCAATTTAAAGTATTATGGCACATTTAACTGTTACTCAAAGAATTGAAATTTTAATTCTTATCGGATGCGGGAATATGACTAGAACTCAGCAGGAAGTTTGCGATTTATTTAATGAAAAATATCCAGATCGCTCATTGGATGGTAGAGGCACATACCCAACACCCTCAGAAATTAAATATGTGGGCTGGAATAGTTGACGACAGAATAGTAGGGCCTTTCTTCTTTGAAGGAACCCATACAGGACAAAGATATTTAGAGTTTCTAGAAAATGACCTTGTTCCAGCCCTTGCAGTAATTTTTCCTAACGATAATGACCCTGACATTACTGACGATACCATATGGTTTCAGCAAGACGGTGCACCTCCGCACTATGCGCGCCCTGTACGAGATTTTTTGGACAACTGTTTTCCTGGGAGGTGGATCGGCAGACGCGGATAGAATGGCCTGCAAGATCGCCAGATCTTACACCTCTTGACTATTTTTTATGGGGATACTTGAAGTCAAAAGTGTACATTAATAAACCACGTAATTTAGAAGAACTTCAAAATCGCATTCGGGACGAAATACGCAGAGTTGCCCCAGAAATCATTCATAATGTGAAAGAAGAATTTCTTCACAGACTTGCGCATTGTCAAGAAGTTGGTGGATGGCAATTCGAACATTTAATTTAAGTATAAAATTTAATCAATTGTATTTCATTTTACATACCTCAGAATTGTTACTTTTTTATGGATAAAATTTACGTTTTCTAACATTCAATCGTTATTTACTCGAAAACTTTCCTATGTAAGAGGGCAAAATTTTAGTACTGTCTGATAGAGAATCAAACGATCTTTCAGAATCAAGGAAAAAAATATGGTGTTGCCATTTAAAAAAAAATCGATGACGTCATTACTCGAAAACAAATGACATTTGAAAATCGCATTTTACGCTAAAATGTGTATTTTTTAAATTAAAAATCGACCTGTTCGAGGATTTTTCCCAAAAAAAAAATAATTGTTTCGTTTTTATTGAATTTATTCCATACTTTTGGCGCATACTGTATAGTGTCTCTAAAAATGTGCAGCAAAATAAAATTTCGTGAAATGTACTTAAAATCTTAATGCATTTGAAAATATAACGGATGTTCCATTTAGTGTGTAATTGGTTGCAGCCTCTTAAACTAACTACGGTATTTTTGTTCCATTTGGCAACCTTGCCAAATACCAACTAACACAATAATTAATCGTTGGAATGTAGCTGCGGCTATTGTAAGTTAAAGTATTTTTCCGTTAGTGATGGACACGTAACTGTAACTTTTAGGGAACTTCAACGTTCTCATACCACTCTTTCAAATTAGTATGTTGTTTGCTTTGTTTGGTAACTAATACTAATACTGTTACATTTCATTTCTTTCTCTATATCCCATTTCCTTAATTCTGAATCAAGTAGTTATTAGACAGGTATTTATAAGTACAGTATTATCTACGCAAGTGAAACATACAGGAATTTCGAAATAAGAATTATTTTGAGGTGTTTTCAACTCCAAAATTAAAACGAATTAAATATTATTGACAAACGTAGTAACATAACTGTCAATTCCAGTATACGCCTTTAAAATGTGTATGCTTTAATAAAAAAATTGTCTAAAACATCTAATAGCCATTATGTGTAACACTCTAGATGATTTTGCATCTAAAAAATACAACGTGTAACTGATACTTCAGCATTTGTAACGGGAACTTCCAATATGTAACTTTCAAGTAATATGCATTACAAGTATCGAACGAGGGTGTAGCGTTATTTTAAAGTAGCAGTAACGTTATGAGTGACCACTGCACATTGTTCAAAGTTGCCACTGCCACTTCTTATTATCATTTTTTTCTCGTAGGAGTTGAATACTGCCCTGCTTTGTTATTTATTACGTGACACATGATCATGACACGTGACATGATCGAATAAGCATACACGTTTTTAACTTTAATGCCTAATAGTTCTATAAGTAGTGACAACGTTGCTTGGACCAATGTTTATTACATACAAATTCCACGACTTTAAACAAACTATGCTTGAACGTCGCGGTGACTGACAAAGCTACTTTCAAGTAATTGCAACTTTAAAGTTGTAATTTAGTAACAGTTAGTCGCTGCTACGATAATTTGCCACTTTCAAGTTCTGAAAAAACCGTGAGAGCTACTTAGAAGTCACATAACTATAAAGTTACCGGGTATTACCATTTGAAGGTTTCAGTCTCAGATAGTGTGACTTTGGTGTTAGCTGGCAGTTTTATTTAAAACTAATTCAGAAGGCTGTAATCAATTTCAAACTAAATAGATACTCAGTAGGTACCTATTTGTAATTTCATAATGTGTTTCAGCCCTTTGTTTAATAATGGTTGTTCTTTTCCGGTATGCTCCGAGTGTGGCTATATGGGGTATTCTGATTTTATCATGGTTATTTTTTACAATAGGATTCATGTGAGTATTATAAAATATATTGACAGGTATTGGAATATAGCTTGCGTTGCCTAAAAGCATTTCTTTCAGGATAATAACGTGAATAGATATCAAATGTTTATCAGATAATTATTTATGTGTTAATTACACATACAGGGTGTCCGAAATATGAGTCCCTTTACTTAAAGATTTTTTTTTTTTTTTATTAAAGCTTGGTATAACTGGAAATTTTATTGTTTAAAATTAAATTGCGCTTTATTCTCTTTATATATTTAATATTTTTATTTTTTTTACTTGGTAGAAGAGTGTTTATGTTCATTATATTTTAGCAGTTTAAACATGCTTTATTATATAGGTGCGGTCAAAATTAAGTTTTAGAATTTATATAATTTTGACTATATTGCCAAATTGAACATTTTGCTTTGAAAATTAATGTCTTGAGATGACCCCAAACAAAAAAATCAATAAAGTTCAATCGGGTGTTTTCGATGGCCAAGGTTGACCTGGTTCTTGAGTGCCTCCAATTACGTTATTACCGAATCTTTCATTTAAAAATTCACGAGCAGTCAAATTAAAATATTTCCAATAATGCCCACCCATACATTGAAAGAAAACTGATGCTGAAATCGAAATTCCACTATGCCATTAGGATTTTCATTAGATGAAACCTGTTTATTGTGGAAGTTCATTATAGAATCTCTGGAAAAATTAGCCTAGGGCAGTAAGGCTTGAACCATTTGTACGCGATACGGACCAAACTAATTTATCATTCACATTAAGATTTGCAGCGATCTTCTTAGTACTAGTATTTGGGACTTCTTCAATTTCATGTAGAATAACTTCTCCCAACTCAGGCGTTCTAACACTGAAAGGTATTTCAGAAATTGCACCTTTCTTAAACGAGCCTGACTCCGAAAGTCATTGAAAATATTTTTGAACAATCTTGGATTTGGAGTTGGATGATTTGCAATTCTTTCAATATCAATTTGACTAGACTCGGTACGATTTCCATCTGCAAAGCCATAAATGCCATATTGGGCATTACAGGATTTGAATATGCAAAAGCCATTAATAAAATTTAATATTTATAAAATAAATAAGCTTAATATTATATGAGTTTATCTCAAAAATGATATAAGATATCGAATAAAACAACGTTGTAGCTTTTTGCACAGCAAATTAATAGGGCAAAATGTCAAATTTAGTACTACCACCTAAATTTTGAGGTTGAGGTACGTAACGATTTAGAAGCTATGACTGAAATTCAATATTTAACTTCTTACTCAGTAAGGAAGCCAAATAGGAAATATACAGGGTGTCCGGAAAAGACGTGTACAACGGAAGACCACAGACTCCTGGGTTCAAAGTAAGCCGATTTAACTCAATTTACTTATTTCCAAAATTGCTTCGTTTAGCCGCTAGAGTGCGCCAAAGTTCGCGAAAATTTTTTGTTTATTTCGAATATCTCGAAAACGACATGATCGATTTTAACCATTTTTGGACTACGCAGTTATAAGTCTAACCGACATTATTTAAAATCTTTTGCAGTCATGAGAAATATAAGAAAAATCATATATCATGCTTACTCTCAGTTTGTTCCTATTAGTAGCTGACTTTATTTAGAAACTTTTTTATACTTTCAGGATTTTGAATAAATGAGTATTTTAGGTAGAACACATATTTTTCTTATGTCAACAATATCATAATTCGTTCTGCAACAAATAACGAAAATTCCAAAACTCTCATTTATATTTTATTTAATAAATACAAGATAATAAGGTATTAATGTAACAAATAAAAAAGAGTTATAATCTCTTTACAATAAATGCTCAAAGTGTCCACCGTTTTCTCTTACACAACAAGTAATCCGTTTTACGGTTGTAGTGCAGCCTCTCCATGATTCATGGATTACCTCGTAAAATGTTAACTGCGTCTTGAATTCACCTAAACAATTCTTCTTCATTATTAACTGCATAGGCATATACTTTGGTTTTTACTGCATACTGTGGCTATTTTATAG
This sequence comes from Monochamus alternatus, assembly GCA_037114965.1. Lineage (NCBI taxonomy): Eukaryota > Metazoa > Arthropoda > Insecta > Coleoptera > Cerambycidae > Monochamus > Monochamus alternatus. Next base: position 718,386 of record CM073426.1, on the reverse strand, counting down.
AAGTATCGTTTCCTCTTCCGATCCACCTGTTAGGATACATATTATGTAAATATTGACACGAATGGGTATTGTTAAATGGGGTCCAATAAATTAATATTTGCTTTAAAAAATTTAAATAGTTGACCCCATTTAATCGATGTGGATGCACAACCGGACCAATAATAAAGTTGTCGATAATTCCCCCCCACACATTTACTCATATTCAAAATGTATTTCAGTACAGTGTGGATTTTCATCAGCATAAACGTGTTTGTTATGGTTATTAATAATTCCTGACCTAGTGAAACATGCTTCACCTGTAAATAAAATGTTTTTGCTGAAGTTGAAATCATGGGCTCTTTGATCTAGTATAAAATTACAAATGCTAAACGTTTTTCAGGGTCAGTTGGTAGCAATTCATGTGCCGATTGAATGTGGTACGGATGTAGTAACTGCTCCTTAAAAACATCATGAACTATTGTTTTTGGTATCCCTATTTCACATCCAATGCGTATTTCACTAATTTTTGAGTTCTCTTGTATCTTATCTACGATTTTTGTTCCTCCACCTCTATAGTTTTCGTGGTACGTTGACGCTCTTGAGCCGTATTCATTTGGTGGAAAGAACCAAATTCGCGAAGTCGCCTTTCGATGTTGGCAAAAGTTTAATAATTTGGCACTCGTCGATAAGGGAATCTGTTCATGTAGACCCTAACACTTTTGCGGCCGTTACCTTGACAAAATCCATAAACCAAAAGCATATAATCGGAATACGTATCCATGATAAAATAACGAAAAATGAGGAACAGAAACAAACAACAATAACAACAACAAATAAAGTAAGATCTAAAGTAAATAAGTGATTGAGCAAGAAGAATAAACCGAGAGACTAATTTCAGTAGCTGATTAGATTTGACACACAACTGACACTTAAAATATCAGAGCCAACTTCTGATACTTCGTTATTTTTTTGTTGCAGAACGAATGTAGATATTGTTGACATACGAGAAATATGTTTTCTGCCTTAACTACTCATCTATGCAAAATTCTGAAAGTATAAAAAAGTTTCTAAATAAAGTCAGCTACTAACAGAAAAAACTGAGAGGCATTGTACAGGGGCTTAAAAAAATATGTGCTTAGATTTGCATGATACATGATTTTTCTTATATTTCTAATCCTGCAAAAAATTTTAAATAATGTCAAAAAGTGTCGGTTAGACTTATAACTGCGTAACCCAAAAATGGTTAAAATTGATCATGTCGTTCTCGAGGTATTCGGAATAAACAAAAATTTTTCGCGAACTTTGGCGCTCTCTAGCGGCTAAACAAAGCAATTTTGGAAATAAGTAAATTGAGTTAAATCGGCTTATTTTGAACCCAGGAGTCTGTGGTCATCCGTTTTACACGTCTTTTCCGAACATCCTGTATATATACAGGGTGTTTCGCTTAAAAGTGGAACAAGCCTGTAACATGCCTACCGTTCGACCGATTTCAATAAACTTTTTTTTGTTGGATACACCTTCAAAAAGTCTATCTTCAACATACCTGGTGTTCTCTAAAATTCGAAACCGTGGCCGACTACGATAAAATTTATGTGGCTTAAAATCGCAAAAATCATATTAGGGATTTTTTTATTCGAAAAATTCCCACGAATTCTTGATCAGAACCCCAGAAAACAAAATATTCTAAACTCATATTACCTACCTACCTAAAGAGTTGATGTACTTAATACATAATATTAAAAAAACATTAATTTTTCGTTACTATAAATTTGGCCTTGTCTATTTGCATACGACAATAATTAATATTGTATCTAAGAATGGAGCCCCTCGTGCTCTAAACATAAACGTAAACATTCATAAATGGAAGTTTGGAATATATCGAAATAGACAAATTAATTTTAAAAGTGGCATTCTCTTTTAATATCATATGGCAGTTTTTAATTCCTAAGCACCCTGTATACTATGGCAACGAAAATTTGGTTAGTAGGGTTTTTTGGGCTCCTGATCAAGAATTCGTAGGAATTATTCGAATCAAATAATTCCTAATATGATTTTCCGATTTTAAGCCACATAAATTTTATCGTAGTCGGCCACGGTTTCGAATTTTAGGGAACACCAGATATGTCCAAGAGAGACATTTTGAAGATATATCCAACAAAAAAAGTTTATTGGAATCGGTCGAACGGTAGGCATGTTACAGGCTTGTTCTACTTTTAAGCGAGACACCCTGTATGTATGGTAATGGTATATATATATATATATACCATTACTTTATGATAATATTTAAAATAAATAGAAATAGTTAAATAACAGAAAACTCGAAATAAATTCACAGAGTAGACATTTACTTACACTTAATTTATTATTTTAGTGTTCTGTTAATAATTCCTGTGGATATAGTTGCAATTCCTTTTTCAATTTTGGTGATGATGAAGTTATGGATACTGTTCTTTGACAAAACCAAAATCAGAGAAGTAACCAAACTTATGAAGGAAGCTACAAGAGGATTATTTGAGGTCAAGATGATGTCCTATATTTCAATTGGTGTAAGTGTCTAATGCTGGGTGTCTTGCAAGTCGTTACAATAATTTTAGGACGTGATAGAATACTTGATTTTGAGTCGTTACCAACCGTTTGAGTGTTACAATATTTGTGATTAATTTTTTTAATACTTTTTAATTTAACCGTGGTTATTGATGTGTAGAAGAAAAACAAATCTTTTTATAACAAATACTTCTATATTTTTTTATTAAGAACGAATTAATTATTTAATTTTTTTAAGTAATAATATTCAAAGTGGCTTCGTTACTTACCTAAAACTTCATAAACATGGTTTGTCTATTTTGTAAAAGCAAAGAGTCAAATTTAAACGTGGATTTTATTTAAACCTTTTTGTGTAGGTTTATTCAGATATTATTAAAAACTTATCTAAGCAATGCTATTTCAGAAGAAAAATTCCTTGATAATCATTCTCAAAATTAGGGAAATTAATCCTAACATGATGAATATCAGTATATTCCACCTTTGAAAATGATGCCATTATCAAAGGTTTTTAATAAACGTCTAAGAAATACACTTTAACTGAGATTCGAACGTATAGTTTGACAGTTGATCTACATTTACGGTTGCTATGGAAACTAAGGACAATTATTGTCTCATGGCATACCAAACTATTTAAAAGAAACATTGCTTTTACTTTCTATGCCGTAACTTTAAATACTTACTTTAAATAATTAGCTTTTAACATTTGATGAATAACGACTTGCAAGACACCCTGTAAATTTAAAAAAAGTAATACAGAACGCAAGAATCTTACAAGTGAGATTGAACTTTTTGAATTGCTGAGAGTTCACTCAGATCATAAGGACTTCAAAACTTTACAAATATTGTTGCTGTTTACGTATATTTTCGTTTCTAGGCACTGCCTGTGTTAATGGTTATATTATTGGTATATTCCACCATAACATTCTACAGTATGACAGCAGGAAAGCTAATAGATATAGGAGCAACTATGATAACTTATAGCTACTACGGTTCTGATGTGTCAAGCGAAGTGAAGTCAACTGATATAACCTGCAGATTTGATGGTTTAATGTTAACAACCATAATCCTCGGTTCGATAATAACTTTCTGGACGATTCAGATTGTTGCTGGAGCCCAGGATATGACTGTGAGTGCATCGATTGCAAAGTGGTACACTACCAAGTGAGTTACGTTGAATTACAGTATTTATATACAATGAAGTGTCAACAATGGTGTGCTATTATTTTTATTAGTTATAGTTATACAGTGTCAAACATTTGAAATATTTCTATTTAGAAATTGTTTTGCAACGATAGCGATATTTTTGAATTGTAGTCTGCCCGTGACCTTTAAGGAGGAAATGCACTAGGCGGTCGCGGTCTAGGCGCGCCGTGGATTAAGCTATAGTCTGTTTAGAAATAAAAGAGAGTAATAAAAGCTTATTATGTATGCAAATCGTAAATAAATGTAGTACTGGTGCTTATATTCAATATTTTTATATTATGTATTATCGGTATAGATGTGGTGTACTTTTAAAAAAACTTTGTGTGATCGAACCCTACTAAATGGTAGCAAGAAGGTAAAATTTAATCCCCGACAATCCGTCTTTGTCTATGCCGCTTCAATTTCTCGGTCCATTTCTCTTATAAGTAAACAATATAAAAACAGCATTCCAAAACATGAGGCAACTTTAAGCATCATAACCGGGTTAAGAGGGTTTTTAGTAATTCAAATAAAATTATTCAATATTATTATCAAAATATCAATAACATATTTTTTCTGATCTTTATTAACATTGACAAGTGTCAAAAGTTCCTTTTTCACCATATTTGTTTCAAAAAAAATGTTTTTTCCGGATAACCATTGAATTATATAGGCTTTCCTCCAAGCAGTCGTAGGCGTCCGCTCGGTCTGCCGTGAATGGTAACTGGCATTATCCATGACAATTGCAGACCCCGGAGGAATAAGATTCAACATCTGTGTAAAATACTCTTCGAAAACATCTGCGTTCATATCTTCGTGATAGTCACCTGTATTTTTAGATTCAAATAAAAGTAAACCGCGATCTACAAAATTACTGACACTACCTATATGTGTCACTATTAATCTTCGCCCTTTACCTGAAGGTGCCTTGAACCCTGTTGAAAGTCCATCCAAAAATGCTTGTCGAAAACTTTTTACATTTTTATCTTGCCATACTTTTGTTACAGTATATCCCTCGAAACCCAAGTTTCGTCAAGGTAATAAATATTCCTCCCTTCGTCACGGAATTTTCTAATTGATCTTAAGTAGGATCTTCGCCAACAAATAATTTCATCTTTATCGATAAGAACTGACTTCCTGTTCTGCTTTTCCCAGCAAAAATTCAACTCTCGTAAGACGGCCCATAATTTGCTTCTACTGATTTTTGGCAAATCGTTGTCCTCTGAAAGTTCACTTAAAATTTTGTTTAGCGTTGGTATTTCTTTTTTAAAATAAAATGAGTGTACTTTTCTGCGAATGAGATTTTTGAAGAAATCATCTATAACGACTTTTGACCTCCCTGTAAATGATTTTGGGAGATTTACAGTATCTTGTTCATTTTTTGTTTCCTCTAAAAGTCTGTAGATAGTCGACTTTCCAATCCCTGTCATTTTGGAACACTTTTCCACGATGTTGTCAACACTGTTGGTAGAATTTTGGTGTTTGAATGCATTAAATACATTTGATATAATAATCTTCTCATTCTGAGAGCACACATCTTTTCACGCGTTTAGCAGGTACGTAATCTGATAAGCTCGACATTTTACCCAAACAATGTTATATCCACTGGCACAATAGTCACTAAACACAAATCGAATTTTACTCTACTGCACTAGCACGTCTTCGTATATTCAGCTCTAAGACTGGATTGATCTGCCGCAATACACTGGCTCCTGCCCTATGATGTATCCAGTAAAATATACTAATGTACACCCATTACCTGTTAGCATTAGTGTTACCCGATAATTACCTGAAAGGAAATACTACCACGCCTATGGCCAGTTCTTATCTCGGGGTTTTATTACTCTCTTTCATTTCCAAACAGACTATAGTCTTGTACTCGTCTAGTGAAGTTGAAGACACTTAGAAGACTAATGCTTTTAAACGTATACGTTTGCACTAGCAGGTCTGGAGCTAGACTCGCTCGCGTTATTAGCTAATATATTAACACAACATAGGTAGACAAGCAATTTCATAAAAAAGAGTTTAAAATAATTTAAAACGACGTTTGAAGTTTGGTGGATAAAAGTGGGTAGTATTTAACAGTTGAAATTTAAAACGTTACTAATATACAGTAAAATGTAACTGGAAAAAAATTGTAAATATTTATACAAGGTGAATCTTAAATAAGTACAAATATTTTAACTGCTGGTGTAGTTCGTCATTTAAATCAGTCTAGTGAAAGCCATTTTTTAAAATTTCTAATATTTACGGAGATATTAATTTTTTAAAAAAATACCCACATTTTGAGGACCGCTGGCTGATTTTTCATCCAACAACGTAATGAAACATATGATTTGTTGCGAGGTTGCCATATCTCCTCCAATATAAATATTACGTTTCCTTTAACGTAATAGTTCTATTTTAAAAATACTTGTTTTAAGCATAAGTACAGTAAAATTGGGTATGTAGTATGATACGCAGCAATATTAACATAAATTTTAACATCTGAACTAACCTTACTATACTTCAACGATTAAAAATGAATTTCCGCAAGTTCAATACTACCGTAAAATATTTAGGAAGATATTACGTGATATTACTATGTCCAATGTTCAAAAATTATACATAAACGTGCACACAAGCTTACCTGTTTGTTAAAAAATTAACTATTTAATCAGTAATCCACATTTCACAAGTTAAATGTCATTGTACACTGTTAGAAAGGGACACAAAACACAATTTCCTTAAGTTATTTTATGAAGAATAACGAAAAACTATGCACGCGTTTTTTATTTAAAATGGAAAAAATGTCAACTTTTAGCAAATTTTATTGCTATTTTCATGCATTATGTGGGGTTAACAAGTTTGACTTGGGCTTCCGATAATCTGTCATGACAGTCAATGACAGTTTGATAATAAAAAATAATATAAAATGTTACACTTGACAAAATTCGCTAAAAGTTGAGATTTTTTCTTCCTTGAAGCAAAGACATTTGTGTAATACTGGCAACACTGTGAACCACACGTTCAGTCTGCAGCACTATGACTCATAAAAGTATGAAGGGTCGGTCTAGGCCAGCGGTCCTCAACAAGTTTTCTACTGAAAAATTACGAAATTTATTTAAAATTTCACTTTTTTATTTCTGATTTTTTTGTAAAAAAACTATTAATTATGTGTTCTACACACAAAACTATACTGCTGGTTAAAATATTTGTACTTATTTAAGATTCACCCTGTATTTTTAATTATTTTGTTTTGAGAAAATGACTGAGAATTCACCAAAATGTAAGTAAAATATATCAGAAATCTAAGTACTTTTAAAAAAACTAAATAAATAATTAATTCCTTTTAATAAATTTTTGACACAAATTTACTAAAACAAAATGTTTATGTAACAAATGTAAAGAGTTCACAGCTTTATATAGCTGTAGAGTAATACAACGGAAAATACCGAGTTCTTAATAATGTGTCGTAAAAATATCATTGCACGTGTTACAACTATTTTTTAACCTTAGACTTACTACTGAAATTTCAGAACACTTTATATCTTCTGTTCTATTACATTCATATTTTCATTTAATCTTTTGTTAATGATAATTTTGTATAAAGTAATAGTGATGTAATCATAATTTAAATATTTTCACATGAAAAAAGCTGCTAAGCATCGTTGCAGTTTCAGCCATAGCGCTGATAGCAAAATTAGTAGATCTTGGAACATAGCTTGTATGTTGGAGAACCGCATGAAATTTTCTTTAAATTTGTCTATCTTTTAGAAATCTGGATCATCTACCAGATGACGCTGTGCCTTCCAGTCTTCACGTTACTTTATATTACCATCTGGGGACTATTGTGTTGGGATCTGCAATTAAGACAGTGATATTCATACCTCGAGTAATTCTTGTACTCTTGACATATGTTACTGGGACGAATGATCGTTGGATGAGATGCGTCAGTAGCATCTTTACTAACAAATTATATATAATCACAGGTAAGTGAAAATATTGTCACAGAATTTGCCCCGCTCGCACCCAATTCGATGACTGCGGTATCGCGCTAGATTACCCCGATCGCCCCTACGATTCCATTGCAACTGTTTTGTTTTACGAGCAAAGTAACCTGCTGTAAGTCTAAATAAAAACATACTCCTGGGCCTCTATTCTCGAATGCAGTGAAATAAATTTGAGTGGAAATTTGTTCCACTTAAAAAATTCTTAAGTATATTATTATCTATGTGTATATTTACAATTCTTGAAGCTTTATATTCCTTTAGCAGAAACCATATGAAATAATTTCCTATTTTTTTATGGGAAATAGCTACAATGAGAATGTCAAGAAGCTAGATTTACATTTTCTCAGGAAAATTTACGTCGTTTTCTGAAGGAATGTGTTCCACTAAACTTGAGAATAGGTAAATGAATGATATGTTTCTGCCGATTAGCTGGCCTGTATAAAATTAAATTTATTTTAATATAAATAAAGTATATTTAAATGTTAAGGTCAACGAACGAAGTGTGAGTTTTGTATCATGACTTTCATAAGTTATATGACGTTACATATTAACAATAAATTTAATATCTCGAAAATCGAGAAGAATATCGAAAAGATAAATATCCTGTAAAAATATACGTGTTCCATTAAAAATCGAAAGTGCCTACATCTCGGAAATGCGATACATATCCAATTGTTTTTGTCATGTATGCTTAAAAAAAGTTTCTAAAACTTTTATTTTTATATCTTTTTTTGTACCTCGAATATTAACAGAAAAAAATTGGGGGGGTCAATTTTCGCGTGACCTTTCTGTACAAATTGACTTGAAGTAAATATCAAATATTATATAAAAAGCATATCCTGCTGAAAAATATGTGTATATTTTTAGCCATACATGGAACTTCGTTTATTCAGTCTGCCAAAAAGGTAGTGAAAGTCCTCAGGATGAGCAATGGTAATACAGCAGATGTCGTTTCTTTTGGAAATTCGGTAATAGTGCTAGGTCAAATTGTGGTAATCTCCATATCTACGTTGCTGGCTTTTACCGCCATTTATGTAAGTATGCAATATGTAAAATTTACACTAAATAAATTACAATTGTTTAACTTGCCAATGTAAAACATACTTTGACGTGTACCAGGCCTCAAGAGATGATTATAGCAAAGTTTACTGAATAAATATGAGTTATGCCAATCTCTGTCAGCAGTTTGATGTTTTGAGATCAAAGCTGTACTGCCGCACGCAAATACTGTGGCAAAAAATCGCCAATTACGAGGGACTTCAAAAAGTAGTTTCTTTGCAATTGAGAAAGATTTATACACGAGGGATATTCCAAAAGTTTGATGTAAGACTGCTTATTATATAAATAAAATATTTGTAATATAATAAATATAAATATTATAAAACGATTATAGGCAAATGTATAAAGTTTATGAAGTATTTTATTAGTTAATCTTGGAAGTCTCACTTGTACATTTTAAAATAAAATATATACGTACTTTACTATATAAAAATTAAAGTAGCCATGAGGAAAATTTGCAATAAAATGTTTATTTAAATATTTACAAAAACAAAATAGGTACATTATTTTAAAACTGAAATGAAAACCCATTGTAATTGGGTAATTTCTATACGTATATTAATTAATTTGCTATAATCATCTTGAAATTTTATCAACATAGTTTTGGTATTACTGTTATTAGAAATTCTGCTTGAACCAAAAATGCTTGAGTCTAAAATTTACATGACACAAATAAGTATCTACTTAAATAATTATTGCATATTACCCTTTTTTTAAATAAATACCGGTACAAAGAACTTACTTGGTTCATACAGAAACAATGTTTGATGTTTCATTTAAAAAATGTTTGCTTTAAATTCTAATTTTCATAAAACTAAAGTTTACACCAACCCTAATCTTTAATTTCTTATACTTTGATAAAACAAATTGTTTCTATTTAAAATAACCTCCAAATACAATATTTTAAATGAAGATTCTAATTTTTATCGGCGTACCGCGTAAAATGTTATATTTTACTTGCCTATTTCTTTATATTAGTTGATGAAATATAAAATACATACCTTTCTTTATCCTCTGGACAATAGAAAAGGGAAAAACCACATCCTGAGGAACAATTATTCAAAGTACAATATATCACGGGCGTTTTTAAAAGAAAAATAAAATAAACACTAACAGATATTCAAAAAAAAATTTCTCACACTATATCGATCGCTCACAACACGTTACAGTTCTAGCGTCCGCCACTGTGTAGGTGCTTGGGTACCGAACGGTTCCCGAGGCGGGTGAGGAGAGCGGAATTGGAAGGGCGGGGAGTGTTTGAGAGTGATACAGCTTATATATTTATTCTGTAAACTTTGATTATAGTGATCAAAATTAGAAATGAAGTGTGTTTGATCTAAGAAACACAACTAAAAAGTAACTGATACTTTTACATCCGTAACGGAAACTGCCTATCTTGTAAAAAGTATTTATTTTTAGTTGTAATGATAGGGATAGATCATTTTTAAGAAGAATTTTTCAGCATTTACTCATGCTGGCTAATGTATAATGGGGGCATGAGCACTGAAGCAAGAGATATACTAAAAATATTTGAAAATCAAAAATGCAAATCTTTATAAAATAGTATTATGAGTTTTAATTTAAAATTTCATCTAAAATGCCTTATATTTCAAAGATAATTCACTCGGAGGGAAATCTGAAGGTACTGGCAATCTTTTTTAATTTAATAGGAAGAATTAGTTAACCGATGTCTTCAGAATTTCTAGAAAATTATTAATTATAATATCATTTTTTATATTAATTTAATAGGTTATTTTAAATCGCTTCAAGTGAAGCAAGCTTTTTGCAAAGTCAGGTATACAGTGTGATGACAATGGGGAAATTACATGATTTTTGCAGATGAATTAATGTATTATTAGGCGCGTAACATCATACCAATGATATCGCCTTTTCGGCCACGTGGTTTTGTTTACATTCTATGTCAATTTCGCCATTGGATAAAAGGTTAATAAAAAATAAACCTGTAATATCGTTTTTCAATTCTCCTTGATTAATATTTGGATTGTGTTAAATAGATAACATAATTTTACTCAATTTCTCTATATTATCTTTTGATGTAGATTTTATTTTTCCATTTCAGTTTGCCAACGAATATTATGGCGTATACTCGCTCAGCTACAGTTTTTACTTTGCCTTCATCGAATTTGGAATTGCAACCATCTGCTCCCACACGATTTTGGGTACAATAAAGGTAATATATAATAATAATAATAATAATAATATAAAACAAAATGTAGAAAGGGATCTAGAAAACCATAAAAAATGACTTAATTATCAAATACTTACAATTAATTATGTTAAAATATATTACTTAACTATAGCTACTGGAAGTTTTCACTTTCAACTTTGGAAATCTCAAGATAAATAAATTTGATGTTAAACAAAACCGAATATTAAGTATCTTAGAATTTTCATTTATAGTAGTTTGAGAGGGGAGAATCATATTGGTTTTATTGTGGAAAAAAATTAGATGTTGATATCTAAATCTGTGTCGGAAACGATCGCGAGGTTTAAGGCGTCAGTACTTGAATCGATGTGGCCAGACCGTTATGCAATCGAATCCTGCGGGTATGGTAGGGTGCAAAAATGTTAGCTTGGGTCAATGTGAGAGATTGATACCGGTCGACGTTTGACTACCCCCGTAATTAATGAGGTTTTCCAGGTTTCCTTCATTCCCGCACTGAATGGTCATTAGGGCCTACCAACGTAAGTCGTTCCTGGATTCAAATGCGGCCTGCTTAATAATAATATGTCGCTCCCTCTCCTGCACAAGTCTTTGACTTCTGGGCTAATCCTTGAGATTAGAATGAGGGGAAGAGGGGTTATTATTATTATTACTAAATATATAGTTTTTAAAGATATACTTGATATAAAAGAACTGAAAATAATATACCTTTTGTTAGTGGATTCGCATATAAACTATGGTATTCTTGGATGGGGAGGTTTAGCAAAGACTATTTTAAAAAAAGTAGGAAAAGTACAAAAAAAACTATATTAAAGATAATTTATAATAAAACATCTATTATCCAACTGACATATTATATAGAACACGGATATAACTGATCCGAGGCAACTATTTTTTGTACAGTGTAATTTACAACGACTCGCATTCAAAGAGAGTATAATAAAACCTATGCATAGGTCCACCAAGAAAAGCTGTTTGTCAAAAAAGTAACATATATCTCGGCCCTAAGCTGTACTTGTTTAGTTTACCAAGGATGGACTAAGCTGTATATCTTTTCCCTTTTTATATATATTTTGTATTGGGTATAAGTGCTAATAGTGTTCATTCTTCTTCTTGTAGAATGCATTGCATAATACTGATGTATAATATATATTTATCTGTTAATTGCCAAATTGATAAACCTATCGGTTCTTTAAATTGAATTACTTGTTATAAATATTAACAACACAACTTTAACAACGCTTACATTTTTTTTTGTAAGCACTTGAAGTAGCTTCAATGATGGCAATCTCTCCTCCAAAAACCTTTGTGACGATTTTTTCCTGTTTTCAAGACACGTATCAATAGTTTTCACACATGGTGTTGGACTTCCAACCACAATGCCGTTTTTATAGTTATCGTAGAAGGTCTGCTCCTGTGTTGGCTAGAAGTGAAGCAGATGATCGTCGAAAACAGTGCCCTGTATATTGTTGAGGCTGTGATAAATTGAGAAAAAAAGCAATCTTCTTTCATATTACACTAAAAGTATTTATACTAACAGGAAGTTTCATCTGTAACCAACAAAAAGTTTTCCATGATCGGCATAACTAGGACGCAGGGTGAGGTATTTTCCCCCGGTAGTGATAGAGAAGAATTCTCAGGAAACTTTGGTTTTCGTATCCGGTATGAAGATATGAAAAACGTTTCCTTTGTTTTTTACGTTTTGTAACAGTAAATTAGTTAACTCGTTCACTCTGCATGCTCCTCCAAGTCAACCTTAAATTATGCATTTATGAATTTCAAATAGCAAATATTTTCTTGTGATTTCCTTTGTTAGCAAGAATTTTGTGTCACCGGCATCTTGTAAAAGTTTAGAGACATCCTCTTTCGTTAATTTTCTTTACTTTTTTGGTTTGTATCCCACTTCAGAAAAGCAATTAAATTGTTGAATTTACTGATTCGCCGCATACAGATTGTAGACCGCAGCACAGAATAGAACGCCCAAAGACTAGATGATTTGTACTTCTTGGATAATTCTTCAAATAATGCTAATAATACATTTTCTTCTTCTTCATATTTTATATTCTTAGATTGTAGATAACATTTTTGCAGTTCTAGACAAAATTTTATATAGTACACGTGGGATAACGGCATTTTTTATTACATTCGTGAAATTACACGACTCGAACTACATCATCGTCGTGCAAATGTCTTACTTATGTATAATAATGCCTATAGCCGACTTGTACTATTAATAATTCTTATACTATTACAATACTTGCAGCTAATCTTGTAATTTTCTGCGCCTTACATTTAGGAATTATACCTAAGTTTGTATGTCTATTGTTTTATTGTGTCTCATGTTTTGTATTTGAGTGTCGAAGAGAGGTGAGGTGAAGTGAAGTTGAGTTGCTTATAAATTTCAGCATCACTTAGCTTCTATTGAATTATATTTTTTTCACTGTTCTGTTAGTGTAAGAAATTAGTAGGCCGAATTCTTCCAATAGAGACAGTTGATTTTGACTACTTTCTATTATTATTTCCAGGTTAGTACAAATACGCTATTCTTCTGCGCATCTGAGGAATTATTGAGAAACAAAGAAGTTGACCTGCCCTTTGCTATGACCATGAGGGAGTTCTGTGAAGGTTCCAATAGGGTTCTCCTTCACAAAATCCAAAGCAGGACACCGTTGAATATACCAGAGAAAAGTTTTTACATAAAACTGTTTTCAGTTATTTTTGTTTGTATAAGTTGTGTGATGTTTATTGTTGCTTATTTTATATAGTTTTTAGTTCTTTTTATATTTGGGAAAAATGTCTTATCAGGTCAGATATGTTTGCGAGTTTGACTTTGATGTCAAATTAATATCGCCCTGATGGAACCCATTATGTTTTTAGCAAACATTTTTATATTGAAAAATAAATATATATTTCTAAGAATCTGTTTTGCTAACAGGAAATGTGATAAGATATCAATTATATTGAGCGTCATTTCCGTAAAAGTGTTTTAATCAAAAACAAACAATTTTAAAAATTTGATAGGTGAACTACACACAACGTCAAAAGCCTTGGACTCCTCCTCATTCTTCAAAGAAATACCAAATACATTTATGAAAGTGTATAGTTTTCTGATTTTTTTTTGTGTTCAATAAACTGAGTACTTAGAAAATTAAAAACCAGCCAATGTGTAACATTTTTGACAAAGTTTATTAAATCAAGGTAACAAAGCAAGCTGTCTACTTGACTAATAGTCGGTATGACTTTGACCACGTTCCAATAGAATCCACGCCTGTGCATTGAGATAATCAGGCGGTTAACGATCTCTTGCGGAATATGTTCTATTCCTCTTCTGCCGCCACGGCTAACTCATCTGAAGTCTGAGGTGGAGGAATATGATTATGAATGGCTCTAGCAACGAAATCCCACATATTTTCAATAGGATTCATGTCAGGGTAGTTGGCTGCTCAATCTAATTTATTGATATGTCCTGCTTCGAGTGTCTCTTGAACCTTTCTTGTGCGATGTGGTCAAACGTTGTCATCTATAAACACAATATTTTCACCTAATTCATTACGTAAGGGGTAGATAATCGGCGTAATAACTTGTTCGATGTAAATTTGAATGTCATATTCTGTGGTATGCGAATTAATGGGGTGCGGTGGATAAACATTATTCCACCGCAAAACATTACGGTACCTCTTCATATGGAGCAACTTCACGGGGAAAAATGAAGTCGTTGTTGAAGCCTGGTTCTCTCCAGACTCTTTGTCGATTGTCATCAGTAACTATCCCTATTCTGGTTTCTCCTATAAAAATCCACCGCCACTGGCGTAAAAGCTAACTCCTATGCTCTCGCACTCACTGGAGACGGGCAGTATGATGCCTTGGAAGTAGAGTGGAGACCCGTAATGGTCTTCTAGTATGTAAATTTGCGTTGTGTGTCTTCGAATAGTAAGTGTCTATATAACACGGCGAAACGTACCTTGAAGGTGGACCCTGAGAGCTGAAGTTGAAGATGTGCGGTGTCTACTGGCATATTGCACCAATTACAGATCCTCCCTTTCATTAGATACTCGAGGACGTCCACTACGTGGTCTGTTTTCCACTGTATCAAATTATTCATATCTGTGTACTGTTCGTACAACATATGATCTAGGAATGCCCAATATGTTCGATTTGATGATTAGAATATCCTGCATCATGTAAAGCAGTCATTCTTGCTCAGGTAAACGCAGGAATTTCACGTCCTGGCATTATAATGTACAAAAATTCAAAGGAACACTTGACTGAATACACTGCCAAACCTACCAGATTTGTAAAAACATTGGTAATAAAGTAAAGGTTCAGGGTCTGCAATTTTTTATTGCAAAGATTTTTAACGTTGTGTGTATTTGAGGTTTAAGGAGTAACGACAACTCTGATTCATGACGTTTGGTTATATTCAAGTATAACGGAGCCGACAAATTAGAATTAACAATTTTTTTTCTTTGATACGAAAAATCTGACACTTTATTTGTTTGCCATATATTTTAAAGACTAAATTGAGGTAGGTGAGGGTTGTATATTCTAGATTTTATGCTGAAATTTCATATTAGTTTTCAAGTTTTCAGTGTTGCACAATATGGTATAAATATAAATATCAACTAAATGATTTCTCTGAGAGCAATCAATAAACGTCATTTAAGTTTTTAAGGGCTTGAGATAATTTAGCCTAGTATGAAACAAAAAATTACCAGTTTTAGAAACTTACTAGAGGCGTAGGTGTGGGTATCATCGATCATTATTTGCCAACAAATATATATCACCCTGCATAATAGGTATTACAATTAAAATAGGTCATCATATGCGCCATTGTATTATCTTCACTTTTTGTTTTACACTCTTTTTTATTCCAAACCAACAAAATTGATGTATTTGATCAAGTGCATTTTTACGATACTCATTAACATTACTTGAAATAATAACAAATTTTTTTTTTAATTTTTGACACGTAACTGGACAATGGCTGTCCTAAGACCTCATATTTATATAGCAAAGAAATCCTTATTTTTGGCTGCGCAGAATACGCGCCTGTATTTTTTACCTCTCACCGCTTGCGTTAGAAATTAAGCTTTAGCAAAATGATGTTTTCCAGGAAAGTTTTATGAGTTTTATTATTCATAACGCTTCTATTTAGATTTGCAGTACTACGTTATTTAAATAGGAAAGTTCTAGACGATTCAAAATCCTCGCAACATTATTAACTCGCATAATGTCAAAATTGTAACACCATCTTATAATTTTAAGGCAAGTAATGGAACTCAAATTTTGCCAGCATTCTTTGAAATAACAGAATAAATAGATAAATTTGTTTACTTGAAGTGTTTTCTCAGAATAGCCGTCGCCAGTGGCAGTACATGCATTTATTTTTTATAAACGATAATTTAATTTAAATATAAACAAGCCCACATGCCACAGTGTAATTGTCACTTTTGACAGCGGTAAAAGTTATTTGTAACTTTTACAACGACAAATACACTAGTGGTTTTTTCACTTATTAATTTTTTAATCAATTATCTCGGTGTCCGTTGCCAAAATAAATGTCAACACCTTATTGAATTATTAAACATTAACAATTAGTGTATTTGGTGAGTCTACGAACAACGAAATTAGTCAAATTATTAATACCTATGTGCCTGCTAATACAATTGCCGTTCAGTCATCAATCTGACGATAAGTTTCTATTTTTGTGATGCCAAAGGACATACATTTAGGTGAGATATAAGTGGTCTGCTTACTTCCTGCTCGGCCTAAGTGGTTCGACTTACAGGAAGCGACCTACATTGCAGCAGGTACTTAACGCAGTCCTCTCGCCCTGAGCGACGAGCCATTAAATCTGTAAATGATACTACTCCGCGGACTAAGCCCCGACCGGCATTGAATTACTCCTGTAGTATCTGTGTGAACAGCCAAGAACCCTTACCGGACACACCACCAGACATAGATATAGTCAGTATGCCATAGGTGAGATGACCGACAATTGAACTGGCTGTTCCTTCATATGTATGTTTACATATAAACCGAGTGCAACTGATTGCAATACGCCTACGGAAATCAAAGATGAGTTGGATTCTGTGTATGGGGACTCTGCAACATCATTTACCAGAGTGCATGAGAAACGATGGACGTTCGGGACCTCCAAAAACTGCAGCTACCCACGAAAACATCGCCAAAGTTCACCAAATGGTGCTAGACGATTATCTTCAAAAAGGAAAAACCATTCAAGGAGCATACTATGCATCATTACTTGACAAGCTGAAGGCAGAACTTGCCATGGCGAAAATCCACGAATTATGGTTTGAACTGCTGGAAGCGACTTTTCTCTTCTTGTTCCCTCATCTAAACATTGCGTTCGGAGGACAGAGAGTTTCGTCAAATGAAGAGGCAATCACCTTCGTGAACAATTATTGTGCAGAGAAAAACGCCGGGTACTATTTGGAC
Organism: Monochamus alternatus; assembly: GCA_037114965.1. Taxonomy (NCBI): domain Eukaryota; kingdom Metazoa; phylum Arthropoda; class Insecta; order Coleoptera; family Cerambycidae; genus Monochamus; species Monochamus alternatus. The sequence goes on along the minus strand of CM073426.1, from coordinate 700,986 downwards.
GGGTTACAGAGATGGGAGCATCGCTGGGAGAAGTGTGTAGAGTTACAAGGAGACTATATTGAAAAATAAAAAAAAAATGAAAAAATGTATTGTATCTTTGTTAGGTCGGAAACTTTTCAGACCACCCTCGTATTTCTACACCAAATTCCTTTTGGAAGAAGAAAAATCCGCGCAGTCTTGTACGTTGGTTATATATATATATATATTTTATTATATTTTCTTATGCATGGCAATCAAACAACCAAATATATGAAAATGTCATAATAAGTATTTAGATAAGTAAATATTGTTAAAAATCAAAGTACGAGTACATGGAAAGTTGCCAAGATTGCTTCTTGTTTAAAAAATAAACAAACTTCCCAAAAATTTATAATAATGTATTCCGAATGTGAAGATGAAGTTCCTCCTCAATATATTCTGGAAGAAGCAAACGTGGTTTCGTTAAATCTGTTACCGTTAAATTCTCGTGAAAAATATGAAAAAGATGATCAGCTATTAGATGTTGGACGGAGACTAGGCAAATAAGAAAAATATGTGGTCCTATTTCACTTTTCCAAAACATGCGCCGATTTGAAGCCTTCAGCATTATGGAGCAAATACAGAATGTTCTACACTCCAAAATAGAGATAATATCGACATTAAATTTCCTAAATTAGCAGCCTTTTAAAAAAAGAAATCTGCTGGATATAAAGCCAAGAAAGCCAATACTCCTTCAAGGGAAGATATTAAGTTTATTGCAAAAGCTCCAGATGAAACTTACATATGAATGAAAGATTGATCGTTATTGTTGAATAATAAATAAAAACGCAACGTAGCATTTTTCATAAGAAAGTATATAAAAAATAACAATTAAGTGACATTTTAGGCTGTTGTGCATTTTTCCTTTTTCAGGTCGCACTTATATTTGGAATATGGTACTTGACGATATCAGTGATGAAGGCGATATTTTGGTGGTGCAAATACCTGACTCAAAAACTAATATCAAAAGGACATTTACAACAAAGGAGATTGTAAGTGGAGTATCTGTCTTGGATATATATAGAAAATATATGGACTGTAGGTCCCCTAAAGCATGTTATTGTAGATTTTTTGTAACTTATGCTAAAGGGAAATGTACAAACCAGGTAATTGGCAAAAACCGAATTGCCAAAATTCCATACAGAATAGCAATATTTTTAAATTTGGATGATCGAAAGGCATTAAATGCTGGAAGTGATATTCTCACTCTAAAAATGTATGGGGGATGGTGAACAAACCCAGTAGCAGAAGGGTACTTAGATGATTGTATTTCTAAAAAATGTGAGGTAGCGGAAGAAAGTACTACTTCAAGTTCCAAAAAACGTTGTCTTATTTTCGAAAATTTTGTTTCTATCGCAAGTAGGTACTTCATCAACGACCACGAATTTGAAAAATAACAAACAGGACCTTATCTCCACTAGCAGAGCTAATATTTCTTCAGGGGGAATTTCCATTAGTAATTTAACTAATTGTACCATAAATTTTAACAATATTTAGTTATTGATGTTAATTTAAACCTCAATTTAAACTGTTTTCAATTTTTATAAATAAAAAAAAGTAATAGAAAATCTGTTATCTGCTATACATTTTCAGGAAGTTTTGTGTATCAATAAAAGAAATCTATACACTACTCTTACAGCTATTTGAAGTTTCTACTTGTTTGACTCCCGAGGGAGCGAAAGTATTTTCCTCCCGAGGGAGGAACAGTACTACTTTCCTTCCTGAAATGAGCGAGTAAAATAGTATTTTCCATGTAGGAAGTAGAACAGATGTATTTATTTTTAGTGTTTCATAAATAAAATTGGGAACAAATTAAACGCTCGTTGAATTATTTAACTGCACGATACATTTTCAGGATATTTTATTTGAATGCACGATACATTATTAAATGTTTGGTTAGGTTAGGTTAGGTATGATGATTAAATACCGAGCATTCCTATCATCATTACTAGTCAAGCATTTCTCCTATTTTATATTGCAAAATATATTAAAATATCGAGCACTTTATTAGGACCCAATAAAATTTGCATTGATATGTTTCTAATTTATTGCTTTACCCGGTAAAATACAAACCTCTTGTGCAATTATAAGTTAAGAATGAATTATGATAAGAGTAATGTTTGTATGTATATTGCATAGTGAAAAATAGACACGGTTCATGGAAGTTCCGAGTATAGACTGGCGTCAGTTAAATCTCCGCCGATGCCGTTAAGTTCTCTCTCAGTTACCGACTTCTCTTATGCGAATAAACATCGCTGTTTTGGTTTTAGATCGTACGAGATGAATACAGAACACGCAGCGTTGTCAGTGTCGAATTAAAGGTACATTGAAAAGTACATTTAAACAAGAATAAGGTAAGTTACAAACAGAGAAGTATTTGAATATGTTTGGGCTTGCTATTTTACTGGGAATATATAAAATGTTAATCGAAACCAAGAGGCGTAGTTGAAAACAAACGTTTCGATAATTATCTCAAATCTTTTTCCAAGAAATCAACATTAGGTAATCAAATGCCACACAAACAAGAGTTAGATTTTTCCGAATTATATAAATACATTTAATTTTGTTATAAAGCGAACAGAGTAATAAATTTAAGAGCAAATCGTTGCTAGTGTTTTTGTAAACATCACACAAGGTTATGTGTCATTAGTCGGACCCAAACAAAAGACATGGACGTACCTACGAGAGGATTAAAGGGTCAAATATCTAAAAAATGTATTTAAATAGGACTTTTATCATTGTTTTCTTTTATTTTATTATTTTTTTAATATCCTGTAAATTACGATTTTCTCTGCAATTTGAAATGTTTGTCACTTTGTCAAGGTTTCTCCTTTTTGTTGCAATTGACTAGCAAAAACTGATACTAATTACATTACATGTATTCAGCATTACAACTAGGATTTTAAATCGTGTAATATAGTATGCAATGTTACTGCTCTATTTTAAACTATTTCTATTTATAAAGTATATCAATATCTACAATCATATTATTTTTTTTATACAGAGTGGTTCAAATTTTATCCAATTTATCTTTTGCTTTATAAATATATTATTGGAGCTTCAGAGAGTAAAGTAAATGTGCAGGTAGACTTTCTATATACAAGCTGATCAGTATCTAATAACAGTCAACTGTTATTAGATACTGATAGTCAGTAACAGTAACTGATCAGTCATAATGTCATTCATTTTAAGAAGAGATAGGAAAAAATGAGTACTTATAATACGATGACGCAGTTAAAAAATTATTTAAATGCATTTTTACCTTGAAAAAAAAATGTATTTTCAAATCATTATTTAAACCCCTTTTCAGGCTGTCATTGACCAATTGATACTGCTCCGAAATCAACTTGTTGACCGCTTCAGCAGGAATTGCAACTAGATATACGGTATGTTCACGTTAAAGTGGAAAAGAGGAAATATATTTTTATTTTTCATTTTACGGAAAAAAGGCATTCTTCATTAAAATTTTTGTATATGTTTACAATGCTGGCATAGAGTCCTTTCATGTTGCATGTACAAGGTCAGAAAATCGGAAAATATAAAAATCGTTCAAGAATAAACTGCTTTTGTTTTTAACAATACAAAAATATGTTATTAAGGAAAGTTGCTTAAAATTCGAATTTGTACGAGGAACCAAATCGACGGAAAGAAAGATATAAAGAGGCTGACAATTAGGAGTAGATCTTTAGTAATTAAATTTAGCCTAGGCGTGGGTTTGCATAAATTTAAGAAAACTTTAAATCAAACTAAAAATTTCATGTAAGACTTCTTTAAAAACAGTTTAGATAGATTTACCGCTACAAGTAAATATATTTTTTAAATGATTCTGCATTCATTTTATTATTATTTACAGAAAAAGAAAACGTGTGCAGCAACCATGAATGTCCTCACAGAAATTCGTGAGAGGCGAGAGGTATGTATCCTAATACAGTTTACATTAAAACATTTTTGCAAGGGGGAAACCACTGAGGTATTTCACTGTACAAGCTGTAGGTAATTAAAGGTAATGTTTGCATTTTTTTATAGGTATTTTTTTGGTATTTTTAGGCACATAGTGTATTTTTTGGTACTATCAAGGTAATAATGGGTATTTAATGGGTATTACGAAGATAATTAATGGGTATTTTAAGAGAAAACTAGTATTTTCCCGTCAATTTTTAAATACAATGGTGATCGCGCATGCGTTATGACGATGCCACAGTTTAAATATAAGTTAACAACTGATTGGTGCAATGGCAAATCTAAAAATTATTAAAAATAGATACAAAAATATTTTTTGTAAAATTTTTCTGAGGAACTCGGAAGTATTGTCAAACCATTATGTTGCCTTTTATTGTCTTCGTAAGCCTTTAGTTTAGAAAATAATATAGGCTGATTCGAATTAGATACATTCTATTGCAAAAATAATTATACTTCCTCAAATCAGTTTTTTTTAACTACTGGATGTTCTATGTAGAAGTTTCAATAGATTTCTGTGGGTGAGTGGAACAACTAAGAACTAATGTTTAAAATTGAAAGTAGATTTCATTACGAATATGTCAGTAGTTTGAAATAAATAGGCAAATTCAACTAAACAGTGCCATTATTATTGCAATAGATTGTACAGTACAGTACCATATAAACAAGTATCATATGAATGTTTTATAAGCACTTACGCAGAATATGTCCACTCACATTCCCCTCTTCTGTTAACAAATTTTAGTATGTAGTCGCGTCAAATTAGTAACTTTTTTCGGAGAGGTCCAATTGAGATGCGGTTTTCTGCAAAATGTTCAGCGAATTTTTTATAACAAAAGGTACATCTAACCTCTGTACGCTGGCAAATTTTTAATTTTTTATTTAACAAATGACCCATTTTTGTTGAACATATGGCAAATATCACACACGATTCAACGAAAATGTCTGGAAAATGTTCTCTCGGGGGTTTCCGAGGTCCCTCTTTATCACTTTGGTGTTAACTTTATTATTTATTGCTAAATTGTTGTAACTGGGCTAATTAACAAATTAAAAACTCCACCCCCGAAATCACTAGAGAACCGGAATTTCTTCCAGGATTTCTGGCTTATTAAGGCAAACCATTGGCACAAGATTTTTGCAAATATAATTGTTTATTGTTCGATTGTTGCAACCTCGTTAATTAACAAATTAATAACTCTACTCCCGGAATCGTTAGAGAACCAGATTTTTTTGCAATAACTCTGGAATCATGGGGAGAACCATCGGCACAAGGTTGCTGCACGAAATTGTTTATGTTTCTATTTTTGCAACCTGGCTAATTAACAAATTAATAACTCTACTCCCGGAATCAATAGAGACCCGAAATTTTTTCCGGGATTTCTGTCTTTTTAAGGCGAACTATCGGCACAAGATTTTTGCAAATATAATTGTTTATTGTTCAATTGATCCCAGAATTATTGCAAAAAAAATCCGATTTTATAACGATTCCGGGAGAAGAGTTATTAATTTGTTAATTAGCGATGTTGCAACAATCGAACAATAAACAGTTATATTTGCAAAAATCTTGTGCCGATGGTTTGCCTTAATAAGCCAGAAATCCTGGAAAAAATTCCGGTTCTCTAGTGATTTCGGGGGTGGAGTTTTTAATTTGTTAATTAGCCCAGTTACAACAATTTAGCAATAAATAATAAACCTAACACCAAAGTGATAAAGAGGGACCTCGAAAACCCCCGAGAGAATATTTTTCAGACATTTGCCATATGTTCAACAAAAATGGGTCATTTGTTAAATAAACAATTAAAAATTTGCGAGCGTACAAAGGTTAGATGTACCTTTTGTTATAAAAAATTTTGCAGAAAACCGCATCTCAATTTGTCTATTTTCACATTTTTCATGCTAATTTGACGCGACTAATGGTATAATTTCTTAAACTTTATCTTTAAATCAATATATTACATATTATTCGATACAACGTGTTTACGATAAGTTTGGTCAAACTTCTCCGACATATTGTATTGATGAAAAATATGTAATAAAAAGTGAATGAAAGTCTATATTAAAAATTAAAATATTGCTAAATTAGGCTTTCCTATCATATTCATATTCTATTTAATAAAAAAGGAGCCTTTTTATATAACCAACTGCCAATTATCTAATTCTAACCATACATGACGGAAAGCAAGCTAGGGCTAAAATTGAATTCTCCCTCGATACCCATGCATTTAAAGTTGCTAATGAAAGATTTTGGTTGTACTTTGTACTGGAGACACCGATAATACCCAATGAGTATCTGGGATCCGGACAATAATTTTAGGGACCCCTGTATAGACCGAATATTATGAATTCATAGACGAGGAAGAAGTTTGTTTTTAGTTAGCTTGAAGGGGGCACGGTGTAGGTATTGGCACACTTCTTGGGTGCGCCAATGGGTTTATGATACATTTTATGTAATCCAAAATGTTCTTTCCAGATGTATTCAGATCGAGTCAAAGGAGCCCTTAAAAAGATATATATTATTTACGTAGATCAGTAAATGGAATAATTTCTAAGGAAATGAAAGACAGTTTTGGAAAATTAAAGGTATATTAAGTAAAATCACGGGTCATTTAATGTATTTTTCGTTTTTTAGATATCTAGGTATTTTTGGGTACTATTCGGTATTTCCGGGTACGAGATTTTTAGGTACTTAATTATTGGGTAATAGTCATGGGTATTCTTTGGGCACTTGAGGGTAATTCGTGGTTTTTGGGTATTTTTCAGGTATTTGCTTATTTGATGATTGATTTTGGAAAAATAAGGTATTTACGGGTAATATTTTTAAAAAATGGTGTTTCATTGTACAAATTTCAAGCAGTGGTTTACTCCTCGCATTTTTTGATATTAAATATCCTCTTCCTCTTCACAACCCTCTCACCAATTCCTCCCCCCTCCCACTCAATCGGATAAACTTCATGGGAATATAGTAACAGAGTAAGTTTACAGAATAAATATGTATAATATATTTGGTAAACATTGGTATAAGTTTACAAAAATTCACACTAGGCGCTTAGAATTCAATTTATGTTTGTCCTAATTTTTCTTGTACTTTTACAGAGAATATGTTTGGGTTCTTAAGATTTAATTTTTATAAAATACATCGTTTGCAATAATAATAACACTCTTTAAAATGAATATTGCGATTTCTTTTGAACTGCTGATGTATTTGTAATGAAATCTACTTTCAACTTTTAACATTGGTTCTTAGATGTTTTACTCACCAATTTAATGAAATTTCTACTTAGAACGTCCAGAAGTTCAAATACTGCTTTGAGGGAGTGTCATTATTATTGTAAAAACATGTACATTAGGCTCCAGGTTTTGAAATTCTATTTCTGCCCTTGTATTTTTTGTACTTTTAGAAAAAAAGAACCAGGCACTAAAAGTTAATTTTTAGAAAAATATTGAACGCAATTTGAACTCAGTGTTCAATATTTACATTGAATTAATAATTATTTGCATTATTAGATAATATTATTATCGTAGATTGTAGGTCAGGTCAGATTAGATCAGGTTAAATTGAGTTAGTTTAGTTTTTTTAGCATGTGAGAAAGAAAAAAATAATCTGCGATCAAGGCCGTAGCCAAGCAACTAACTTTGATTTTAATTTTAATAACAAAGAAATAATGTAATTGTTGTTATGTATGCTTATTCTTTATATTTAGGCCACCCTATCTTATCGTTATTATTAGAGATGCGAAATAAAGCTTCAAATAAAAGTTTTAGGACTTGTTGAATTTTTTAATTATTCTTTTTTTTGACATTCCATCTTTAACTGTTTTTGAGCTATTGAACATAGAACATCAAAACAGTGTGTAATTATTATCTTAATTTTACCCAAGATGTTTATGAAAAGTAAGGCGCAAAATTATTTACAATGAGATTTGCTGTTAATATTAACTAATTAATTTTACTTTTAATTGAAGACATTTTATTTTTTAGGATTCGTATAAAATACTCGATGACACATCTTCTTTGCCTGATGTTGACATACAAAATGTTCAGAGTAGAAGGAGAACAGATGTAGTATTCCTGTACGTTTTTGCTGCCTGCATAGTCCTATTTGTAAGTGTTTTCAACAATATTGTTTTTTATAAATTGTATAAGGTATTCCATATGTACAGAGAGTTCCAAATTTTAGAGTGATCATTGCGATCTCGGAAACTTAAAAAGATACAAAAGCGTTTAAATTGTGGCAAAGGTAATTAAGTTAGTTCTCAATAAACTGCCGATTAAAAAAGATATGGTTGAAATATGGTTGATTATTTTATGCAAACATCGTCGATTACTGTTAATATTGTTGCTATTATTAGTATTAACAGAATTTAATTACACAACAACGCAAGAAGTTTAAAAATATATCGCCGTGAGTGCATCTTGCATTAGTGGCGTACAGATATCGTCAGATGTCGTCTGTAGATGTCAAATGGTAGTAAGTATATGGTTACGGTACTCTGATTAGTTTGAAATAATTTTTCAGTACTTGTTTTTCGCAAATTTAATTTTTCGCGTGTTTTTTGTGTATTTATAAACATGTATTCAAATGCCTAGATGACGGATAAGGTGATGATTTATGGGAGTGGGGCAAGTGCATATTATCGTGCGGCAGCGTCAAAGACGTTTCCCGAATATACAAAATATTATGCTGAATACTTTTTGAACCACATCGAACAGCTGTTTTATGCCGTGGCGGTAAACGTGTGGCAGTGTTTTTATGTATTCGTGTACATTTACGTGTATTTTGGTGTTATCCTTTGTGCTTTTTCCCGACGTAAGTAATCGACCTGGTCAAGACCGCCATACCAAGTAGGTACCTCATCGCTTTACACAAAAAGAACGATCGAGGGAAGGAGAGGTCCACAGCAAGTACAAAGTTTTTGCAGGTTTTAATTTAAACAAGTAAGAAAACAGAAGATGTTTCAACATTCTTAAAATGTCTCCAATGGAAATAAATATTAGTAAGGTAGGTGCTGCCTCTGTGCTACTATCGTATTTCTCATTAAATAATAATCTACATTTTGTAAAGAATTTTTTTTCTTTCAAAGCGGGTTAAACTGATGTACGTGTCAATACGGTGACCTCTCACTATGTTTGATACCTTTGCCTTTGGCAGAATATATCGAACCTCGCGGCTGACAGAAGGTCAGTGACGGCGATAAATAAGGATTTAATAGACATGGAATAGATTTTGTTTTTTCTATTTTGTTTACGGATGGCGTACTCAATTTGCGCAACATGCATGAATGGTCGGAACAAAATTCACACTCCATCATTGAAAGTCATCATCAGAAAACTTTCTCAGTTAATGTGTGGGGTGGGATTGTAGGCAATCATTTGCTGGGACCTTTTTTTCTACCAAGAAGACTGAATTAATGGAAGATGTTCCCATTTTAGTCGTCACGTACAAAGACATTTAAACAGTCTTTTCCAATTGATGGATTGGACGAGGAAATAATGCACCAATATCCTGACCGTCTCGCTCACCAGATTTAAATGCTGCTGATTTTTATTTATGGGGTCATGCCAAATCTCTTGTTTATAACAGATCAGTTAATTCGGAAGAAGAGGGACGTCAGTTTGAACATTTATTATAATGCAGAATATCTTATTTGCTTTCTTCCTTAATGTTATTAAATAAGCTCTTGCGCCAAACGGATCAGTCAAGGGTTATTTTTGAAACTAAGTTTGCCTAATCAAAAATCTCACACTGAAAAAAGCAGATAAGTAAAAAATAAAAATCACATCACTACTTCCTCTGAATGTTGGAGTTGAGGAACATAAAAATTATATAAAAAGACGGGAATTTGAAAAATCCAAAATTTGTGAACATGCTTGGCAAAACGGTCATTTGATTCAATGGGGTTCGGCAAAAATTTTAGAGAATAACTCAACAAAAAGAAAATTAAAATAGACCGCGATTATTTTGTTGAACGGAGATAAATGTGTGTCAAACGGTTCAGTAAACATTGATCATTATTGGCTACAGTTGTATCAAGAAGAAGTACTCGTTAAAATTTAGCATCAAACAATACTCCAAGATCTAAATAAGAGTTACAACGGGATAAATTATTATTGTCAATGCTGTATACAAATTCATAGAGCGATTGTTTCCTAGAGAAACTAAGAATTTCACATTTAGAAGGATTAAGCACCAAGAATTTATATGATCAAGATCAATTGGTAACTTCAAGTAATCCTCTAAACTATTTATAACAGAATATAATTTTAAATCATCAGCGTAAAAGAGTCTACAAGAACTAAATGCATTATTCAAATATATAGTATAAAAAGGGGTCCAAGTATGGAACCTTGAGGAACTCCTGAGGTAGCAATATAATGAGTCGACTCAAAATCATTATAATAAATAAATTGCTCTCTCTTGCTTAAATAAGATTCAATAAATTGAGTCATATCAATGCTAAATCCAAAATTTGTCAACTTTCGGAGTAGTGTCTTATGGCCAATCTTATCAAAGGCTTTTGAGAAATCGGCATAAATCACATCCACTTGTCCCTTATTATCTAATATACCTGTAATGTACTTTGTTATTACAGCTAAGTTTGTGGATGTAGATCTACCTTTTACAAAACACTGGTGATATGGAGAAATTAAATTACAGACCGACGGATATATACGGTTATATAAGACTCTTTCAAAGACCTTAGAGAAATTTGATATTATAGATTTATATATCGATGACATAAACCATACACGGCTTACTTTTTCATTTTTTTCTCTCTTATAAATTAATTCTTTTAGATATGTTTGTTATAGATGCCATTCCTGATATACACACTGTGCCATTCGGATATTAATAGACTTAAAGGATATGACGACTGCGGGAACATTTGCGGTCAAAAGAACGTCAAATACAATGGAATCAACTGTACTGGTCGAGATCATACCTTAAAACCGTAAGATAAAATTGTGAAAGCTTGTAAAAATATTAATTTCGATAATTGTTTCAGGGTCCACACCTATAGTGGATGTACGGACAATATGGAGTAAGTGGATCAACTATAGTTAGCGGCCGAAAATTTAGAGAGTGACTAATCGCTAGCTTGTACACAAGCGCGACAAATGCTCTATACTTATATGCTACTCACGTACATTTTTGTTAACGAAATGCATATTTCAGCATCACTTACACTCATATTTTAACCTCACGCCCTAAACTCTTCATACATGTCATCATTCTATAGTCCTCACTTGTTAAATTAAGACGATTTTGAGAATACACTGTAGAGCTTGAATTATTCTTTATTCTCCTTAAGAACACAAAATCACAAAATTAATTACATTCATAATTAAATTAGCTTAGAGATATATCCGAGATGTGGTCCGCCCAAACGATATACCTGCCCGTGATAGCGCTGGAAATAGAACAGCCAATAGAAAACTGCGGCGCATGCGTACTTACTGCAGCAGAAACTGTGTAATCAGGTATACTCTCGGAGATATGCGGCACACGATTTTATAAGAAGCACGGGCTGCTTGTATGTTTCTTTGTGTCGACTCCTATAAATTGTGAGTTGGTTTGTAACATGAATCACTCTCTAGATTTTCGGCCGTGTAGTATAAAAATGTATGCATATACTCGTATACAATATAAAAACTATTTATAGAATAATCTAATTTGACAACTGTAAATAGGATCAAGGCACTAAAAAATTAACGCAACCCAGTGAATGAGTAGTATCTTATTCAAACGATATTATTAATAAAGCTAGTGCAGTGCGGATAAATTGGTCTATTTTCTTAGGATACACAGTTTTTGAGGAAAAAATAAAACATTTTATTATAGGTTCTGTTAATCTTTCAATTAAAGGTTTCTTTTACTAAAGTGTTATTATGGTCAAAGTAAAAATGCAATTAATATTTCAAAAAATTTTATTCCCTAATACAGAAACATTAAACCAAAACAATAACACAAAACAACAGTAATAAAAATATTTTTAATAGTCGCAATCCTATAACAGATGTTGAAAATGATCTCCCTCACAAATTATACAAGAGTCAACTCTTCGCCTCATTGACTGTCGTATTCGCTGATATAGTCCTACTGTATTTCTTATTGTTTTACAGCCGGCTGTAATTCGATTCCTCAGGTTTTCAACATTTTCGACAGGATTGGAGTAAACTAAAGGCTTGAGAAAACCCCAAATGCAAAAATCTAAGGGATTTAAATCCGGAGGGCGAGCTGGCCATTGTTGTACTTATCCAACGATTCGGATATACTGTATCTAAGTGACGACGTCCATTAATGTTAAAATAGGCTGAGGCACCATCGTGCATGAACCATAAATTTTGTCTGAGTAAAAGATAAATTTCTGCAAGAAGAGAAGGTAGAAAGTAATAATAATAATAATTTTTGCCTTTATTATTCATACACTAGAGTACATACAAAATATACTTGACATAAGGTTGGCGCCGTTCGGCAACATGCCGCTCTTCCACGTAATCAACCAGCCATATAAAAAGTAGTAGACAAACCATAGAAACAATATATACATACTATACTTAACCTAACATACTTAACATACTTAAAAATAATGCAATAGTTATCGATTAGAACAAATCCAGGCCTTGATTCGCTTTCGGAACAAATGAATATTAGATGAAGACTTAATAGAAATAGGAATGTCATTGAAAATTTTACCAGCGTTATAAGTAAAACATTAAAAGTTAAAAAACAGGATAAATGATAAAACTTCACTTAGATTAAGCCACTTGGAACATACAAAATCAGCCGATACGTGATCAAATTTCCGCAGATTAAAGCAATATCGTAAGCAAGAGTTTTGTAACTTTTGGAGCGTATTTTTATTTTTAACAGTTAATGCAGGCCAATCACAGTAAGCTAATTGAGATAGAATTAGAGAGTCACACAACAGTAACTTTGTGTCAGCATTAAGAAAATCTCTCTGCATATAAAGAACTTTTAATTTATTGTACGATTTTTGAACTAGACTATTTATATGATTGTTAAATGTAAGACTACCATCAATAATAAGACCCAAACTTCTACAATGATCAGCTGGCTTTAAAAGTACATCATTAATTTTTACCTCAAAATCAGGGTTATCCACCAACCGTAGCCTATTTTTGCCAAAAATTAAAATTTCAGTGTTTTTTATTTAATACTAATCGATGTAAACTAGCAACATGCACTAATGTTTCTAAATTCGTATTGATATGAACTGAAGCATCCGTCGAATCAAAAGAAAAGTAAAGTTGTGTGTCATCTGCAAATTGATGAAATTTACAATGAGCGAAAAATGAGTGAAGGTCTGCACTATAAATTGAAAAAAGTGTAGACCCTAATATACTCCCTTGTGGAATCCCATGCTTGATAAATCTATAAGACGAGAAGATGTTACCTAACCAAGCTTTTTGACGACGGTTAGATAGATAACTAGAAAAAAATGATAGTGCGTTGTTACCTACCAAATCCGAAATATTTCATTTTGTTAAGCAAAATTGTCTGATCTATAGTATCAAAGGCTTTACTAAAATCTACCAAGATTAAGCAAGTATTATGATTTAGGTCAGTGAAGTAATGATAAGATTCGCCGTTTAATCGTAATGGGAGGAAATATGGATCGATTAATAGTACATTATACTATAAGGGAGAGAAATGCGTTATTTTGCAGAGGTGCAATTTGACAATGCACCGAGGACAAAATAGCATCTCTCCCGAATGGTATATACTATTTTTTCCACGGTCTCATTAACTTAAAAACACATATTTTGTCATTATGAAGTAAGTAGCACCAGAATTATTGTATTCGGATTTGAGCATTTATTTAGTAGTCGTTGAGTTATTGTCATAACTACAAAATAAAAAAACAAAAAGAATTGTCAAATTAAGGTGCTAGTTTGGTTTAGTTTAAAGTTTGTTTAGTGCACAATGAATAATTGTGAGTCGGAAGAGATGGTGGAGGCTACAAATATTGCAATAAGCAATTGCTGCCTACGAAGTCAAGATCTTTATACGATATAGCCTACAATCGAATCAAAAAGTGGTGCGCCGAGAAAAATGTATAGTATTGTATATGTATACAGCGAGAATGTTTTGTTGGCATACTTCAGTGAAAATGCAAAGAATTACAAGTCTTCCACATTATGGGCGCAATATTCTATGGTTAAGTCATGCTTGATAATTTACGACAACATAGATATAAGCAAATTCTCTAAGTTGATCGCATTTTTGAAAAGAACCGGTGACGGATATCAAGCGAAAAATTCGAAAATATTGACAAAGGCTAAAATCGACCGTTTTCTATCAACTGCAGATGACAAAAAATTCTTAATGATTAAGGTAAGATTACTTTTGTTGTTAGGTATTTCAATTATTAAGTATTTTGATTTTTTATAGGTTGGATTAATTCTGGGGATTGCTGGAACTTGTTGAACTGATGAACTAGTCAATTTAACTGTAGATGATATTGAGGATGTAGGCTCTTCCTTGATTGTAAAAATTCCAAACACTAAGACAAAGATTCCACGAACCTTTCTGGTTACCGATGTGGGAAATATGCTTGAATTGTTTCGAAAATACCTGTCCCTTCGTCCGCCCCACGTCAAACACAAGCGCCTTTTTTTGTACTACAAAGCAGGAAAATGTAGTTCGCAGCCAGTTGGCAAGAATACCATGGGAAAAATTCCGAGTGTAGTAGCTTCGTATTTAAAATTACCTGATGCTGCATGTTATACTGGTCACTGCTTACGAAGATCTTCAGCGACATTACTGGCAGATGCTGGTGTGGATATCACGACAATAAAGCGTCATGCTGGTTGGAAATCAATGACAGTCGCTGAGGGTTATGTCGAGAACTCCATTGAAAATAAGACCAAAATTGCTAATCAGGTTTTAGTAGGTACCGCTACTAGCGCAATCACAAAAACTATAAATGTAAGCGAAAGCATTATTCCTTCTAATATTAATTTTGAAAATTGTACAAATGTAACATTTAATTAAAATAAAAAATAATAATAAAATATTAAATAATTTCAATGTTATCTTTTTTTTGCATGAAAAACGTTCTCCATAATGTAAACTCCCTTGGGAATAATCGACTACTTCTGTTTTAATTTTGGTGTCACAGAAACTGATTTCTACTCCCGACCGTGGAAAAATAATCGTTAAGTACTCCAAGCCACACTTTACTGAAAACTGATGTTGAAAGAAGACCTTGAAGAAAACCTACAATAAAATATGTTTTATTTTTTCCTCGAAAACTGTGGATTTCGGAATCGAAGCATTTATATGAACTTTTTTTCACAAAATAGTTTTTGCAACCACACCACCCCCTAAAATATTTCGCACTTAATTACAAGCCTGTATAATGAAAGCAGTCAGTAACAAAATTTATATAAGCTTTGATTGGTCTGATTTGCTTACAAATACAGATGTGACAATTTTGAAAAAGAAAATAGTATAATTTTGCCCAGCGTAAAGAAAATATCTTTCAAGCAGAGGCTAAAAAATCTTTTGTAGTTGTTTGTAGTAACTTCACTTCGTTTGTAGTTTTTCTATTTTGCAATATTTTTTCAATATGTATGCGATTCAAAGTAAATAGTAAATGTTTACACATAGGAAAGATTATATACGATACATAGCATATTGTGTCATCGACTCATTCAATATTTTAATAACTTAATAATTTTCATCAATTTCAGCCATCGTTGGGCAAGATATTCGTCTACTGCAAAGGTTTGTATTATACACTAACTAGTATTTATTAGAAGAGCGGACTTTATTTTTTCAGATTAAGTTCTTTGACAGAGCTGTGTGGAAAATTGTGTTAGTGTCCTTCCTTCCTTTAGGTAAGTTTGTTTTTAGAAAGAAATCAATAGTTCTTTTTGTAAGAAGAGTTAGGAACTAGCTAAATTAAGAGTTAGTAGAGAAAGTTCCAATTGTATAATTTTTTACAAGGATTTCAATAATTTTATCAAAAAAAATTAATAATAATCGAGCATCGCGCTACAGAGACGTTGATATTCATATGAACACCTTATATATTATAACATTTAAGGCTTGTTGGCTTTTTCCAGATTGCATTGATATAAACATGTCATGTTAACTTTCACTGTTTGTGTGATTTTGATGATTCAATAATTCTATTATTAAAACTATAGGTTTTTATTATAAATTAGTTAATATATGTTTCAGTTTTCATATTAAAGCAATGTTTACAATACCAACAAGAGAGTGCTCGTTTATTTATTTACTTATACTTTATTCCAGAGATCAAAAACTATGTAAGCAATTCTTGATATAGGACATGTCATGTATAGAACAATAATGATAAAATGATATAATTAATTACCTAAAAGTAAAAGCCACAGATATAGTAGTAAATAACATTATGCACTCATAGAACAATACACACTATACACTATCTTCAAAATATTCATCAACAGAATAAAAAGTACAATGTATGAGGATTTTTTTAAATCATTTTTAAACTTATGTTTAAGTAAATGAATGATTACCATCCTTAAAACGATGTAATAGTAGTTTGAGTCCCTTTTAAAAGTTTATGTAAATTAAAAATTCAGAAATCAATTATTATTGTATATGTTACAGCTATCTGCCTAATTTTGATCATCTTGCTTCGGTACGCTCCGGCCGTGGCTGTGTGGAGTATTTTAGTTGTATTTTGGTTGATCTTTACAGCAGTGGGACTGTTATTGTAAGTATTTGAGAATATATTGACAAAAAATAGCAATAAGGAATAAATAGTCGAAATAAATACAACAAAAAATAAAATGAGGTAAGCTCCATTTTCAATTGAATGTCATCAATTATATTTTTTCCAGAAACATACCCAAATTTTGTTCCTGTAAAAAAGTTCTCTTTTTTCTAATAAACTTTTATTAGAGAAATGTTTCTGTATTGCTTCTCGCCTTAAAGTTATAAGCAATATCGTCTTAAAGAGTAAAGAGAGTCATAAGACCTCATACCATCTAAAAATTACATTAATACTTGTTACCACTCAATACGAACGTTAAACGTATAACTTTTGTGCTTACAAAATGTTTTCTCATGCAGGAAAAGTTGATATATTGCTAATTCACGGTACCAGACTGTCTTATTTCTGATCATAGAACCTTTACAAGATTTATCTGATTTTTAGGTGGTATTTCTTTTGAGACTTTTTAGGACGGTCTTGCTTATAACTTGGGGAGTACTGTGGAAAATATTCTCTAATAAGAGTATATTAGAAAAAATCGTTCATTAGTCGTTTCTGTCAAATCTCAAACATAATACTTTCGATTGAAAGTGGAGCTTATTTCATCCCATTTAACACCATGTGTCCCACATTTTATTTAATTTTTTGTATTCTCACATACCTTCGAATTTGAGACACCCTGTACGTGTTCATTAGGTTATTTATCTGAATTATTCCTTTTAATCAAATAAATTGCCGATATACAATTATTGGTTTCATTAAATTGCACTTAAACTTTTTTGTGTTTCTAAAGGTAAAAGCTAACAACCATATTATAAATATAACCGCTTCGAAGTTACACTCTGTGTACAAAGTGATTCAGTCATAATATAGTGTCATCCATTTTAACCACGTATTCGGAAAACCTAATAAAAAACTAATATTTGTTTACTCGACCTTTTAAAAGAGATGTCAATCAGGCCATATAGGGATCGAGTGTTGAGCGAAATAGCGTTGTCAACTGTAATACATCTCTCCTTACTGTCCCTTCCATTTCTCACGGTGATATTCTTAAAGTATTGAAAAAAATGCAAACCTAAAATGAATGAGACGGAATTCCTTCTTTTTTGTTACATCAAATTTTTGGTGCATCATTTTTGCTGCTCCGCTTTTGATTATTTCTAATGTAGCACTTAGAATGCTTTCTTTTCCAGACATCTGGGAAAAAAAGCAAAAGTCTGCCCTTTTTTCGAAAAGCGTGTCAAAAGTATGATTGAAAATTATCGGCCAATTGTTTTCTATGCAATTTTAAAAAGGTGTTGAAAGTGAGAATCTGGAGAATAATAAATTTAGAAACATATCAATGCAAATTTATTTATGAAACACTAAAAATAAATACATTTTTATTTGAGGGAACAATTATTAAACACCCAGTTATTGAAATTCATACGAGGAATACTATAGCTACGGGTGCCAAAGCCAATCGTTTCTGTAGCAGATGTTCAAGTTTGTTCTTCTTCCAAACGATTGAATAATGTTCGAATAGTACTCTTTGTCAACTTTGTCAACAGTATTTTATTGATGATAAACTGCTGTGTCCTATTATTATTATTAGAGCTTGTTCTTCAATTACATTAATTCTAATCGGCACATTTTTATACGATCCTTTAGAATTTTTCTTCTTCCAAAAGGGATTTGGTGTAAGAAATACTCTGTCCAATGTTATAGAAGTGCCTCGTCTTTCCATCAACTTTTTAAATAAGCGTTCTGAACAAATATGTTCCTCTAAAATATTAGGTGTAATCCATTTGTTGTCACATTATTTATTTCCACCGCCTTGTATCGTTTTCGAAAATAGAGGATTAACTTGATACGTTGGTTCTCCTTCGCATCAAGTTAATTCAAACGCCAAAATGTGATATAATTTCTTTTGAAGTCATTTCTGTTCCTTTTCGTCATATAATCTGGCCATTGCAAATGTTTCACATTTATTAAGGGTAAATTGTATTAACTATCGCTTCTTTATAACCTTCTCCGTCTCATTTTCGCATGTTAAAAGTCCAATCTTGCAATATTACATTCAATTTCTCGATGGATGTATCTGGCTTAAATTTATATCCTTTCGCACCGCAAAAAGGAGAAAATTATCACCAGATTGATGATTGAGTCGCAATTATATTAGCGTTGTTCGTAGACTCACCGAATCGACTCATGGTTAGTGTTTCAACTCAATAAGTTGTTGACAAAAATATCAAACTTTTTATATTATACTGTGGCATGTGGGCTTTTTTATATATAAATTAAATTGTCAGAGAAAATAAGCATTTAAAAATGTTGTTAATCGGATTATAGTTTTCATTATCTTCCCTTAAAATGAATGACATTATGACTGAATCACCCTATACAGGATGCTTTCAAATTATGTGGCAAAAATTTGAGTGTAGATTGTTTAAACGATTTTAATAGTGGTTCTCTATATAAACTTTTTTTATTTGAGCGCCCCTAGAGGAGTTACGACCCCTTAAAGAGGTAAAGTTTTATTTAATTTTGTCCAAACGGTTTGAAATTAAGAACTGAAATTTGGCACGATATTTAGGCTTCTGAGACTTCTTAGAGACTTCTGAGAGAGTAAATTTTTTGATTTAAAAAAAAAATTGTTTTTGAATGCTCATTTATTTAGAAATTTTTTTTCGTCTTTAAATTGTTTGATAAATAATACAGGTCTTGATTAAAAAAATTAAGTTCGAGGCCCTACATGCACATAGTTTCCTGTCCAATATCTGATTTTGCACAACAATATCTAGTAGCTTCCCGTCATTTTTAATTTAATGACATTTCATGTTTCTTTGTGTCAAATATTGCTGTTTACTCGTATCAGTATAAGGTGAAAGTTCTAATGGCTGATAATGTAAGATGTTCGAATGAAGAATACAGAGATATGCATTTCATTTTGGAGAATAGCCGCAGTTTTAATCAGAAACTAGAAATCATTGAACCTGCCACTTCAATTAAAATACATTTACTAATGTATGTGTATTTTTTATTAATTGTAATATAAAAGGGTACAAATAATATTGCTTTATTAATCTATATAATAAAATAAATAAAAAATCATATTCTAATTGGTTTTTATTACAGAAAATAATTTTCAATTTGATTTCCGTTCATCTCTATGCATTAAGCAGCCGTCTAACAAAATTATTGTTGGCGCAAATCAACATCTCTCTAGAGTTTCTAATTTCATCAGAAATATTAAAAATTTTTTGTCTCAAGTTGTCCTGGTTTTCACCAGATATTGAATAAACCAAGGACTTTAAATGTCCCCAAATATAGTAATGTAAAATATTGATGAAGCATTGTTGCCTCTTCCTGTCCAGTGATTAGGAAAATGTGCAGCCATTGTCGAACCTGTAAAGAAAAATGTGAGGGAGCGCCATCATGCATGAACCACATATTTCTACGAAGTTCTAATGGAAGATCTTCTAATAAATTAAATAGCACATTCTCTAAAAAGTTTAAAAGCTGTTTCCACCAAGACGCCTAGCACATGGTCCTATTAAATTATCTCCAATTATTCCCGCCCAAATATTAATACTAAAATTATGTTGAAAATGGGTAGTAAATACAGCATGAGGATTTTCATCAAACCACTGATGCATATTATGTAAATAACGCTTCATCAGTGAATACTATCTGACGAGAAACCAGCATTTGTTCTTTGCAGATGAAGTAGTTCTGTGCACATTGTAATTCGTTTTGGTCTGTCTTCAAGTAATAAATTATGTATACGTTGTAGGTGGTACGGATGTAACCCTTGCCGTTTTAAGTACAACCAAACCCAATTGTAAGATAAGTTAAGGTCTCGTGAATATTAGTAAATGTTCTAGCATTTGGAATTTGCCGATTGGGGTATCTACCTTCGAATGTACAATTTTCACGCTCTTAAAGCTGTTCCCCGACATTCCCCATAAGTGAAATGCATATCTCTGTATCCTTTGTTCGAATATCTTACATTATCAGCCATTTTTGCATAATCATTAGAACTTATTCACTTAAAACTGATACGAGTAAACTAAAAAACATGAAATTTCATCAAATTAAAAATGACGAAAAGCTACTAGATATTGTTATGCAAAATCAGATATTGGAGGCGCTTAAATATTTTTTTTATATAAAGAACCCCTCTTAAAATCGTTTAAACAATCTACACTCAAATTTTTTTTGCACATAATTTGGAATCACCGTGTATATCGAGTTTCAAAGACATTTGTGTATTTTTTATTCCAGACTCCACGAGTCCTATTATTTTTGGCAAGATTTGTTTATAATTATAACTTGCCTTATGTCGACGTTGCTGATCTTCTCGTTGATACTCTTCAAATTGAGGTACATCCGACTGGCAACGCTACTGCTCAAGGAAGCGACAAGGGCACTCTTCGAAATCAAAATGATGTGCTTTGTACCAATTGGGGTGGGTATTTCATGTCAATATTATTACTACAATTAATTGGTATCAATATACTATGGTGGTGCGCTGGCAAGCTTGGTTTCTTCATATGCTTGACGTCAACAGCCAGACGTCAAAATTAGTTCCTATTAAAAAAAAATAAAAAGGTATACTTGGCATCGCATTTCATTCTTTTTATAGTGTGCTATTTTGCCTCTCTTCATATTGCAAAATGAAATAATTAATACTGAAGAAAGAAATTAATAAATTATTAGAATTGAAGAATATAGAAGTTCGTAGTGCTTTTGACAAGAGTGCCTTGGAATGTTAAGGAGACAAAATAGCATTTCCGACTTATTATTTAGTCTATGCTATCAGATTACTTTTATTTTATCTTATTTATTTGTCAAGTTCGGAATGCAAACAGGCCAAGACTGCATGCACTAGTAGATTGTGAGCATAATATAAACATGATAAATTAACAATATGAAGGATATTTCAGTGAAAAAATATACATAGATTTTAAAAATTAATTCTGAAAACTGGATATTTCAAATAAATTTTTTGAAATTACTGTAAGCAGTATTAAAAGTAATAAAATTTGAATCGGCAATGTATCTATTATAATTGATAGTCATTCTATACAATGAATTATTTAAACCGAAATTGGTATGTTGGGTTGATATATTAAATAAATTAGTCGTTCTAATATTTCTAGAAGGTACATGAAAATTTTACAAAGATATTAAGTAGGAGCAATCTAATAGACTATTTAATAACTTAAATAGAATCATAAAATAATATAATAATAATAATATCTCTACCCCTCATTCTAATCACAGGGCCCAGAAGTCGGAGACTTGTGCGGAAGAGGGGGCGGCATATTATTATTAAGCAGGCCGCATTTGCGCCCAGGAACGACTTACGTTGGTAGGCCCTAACCACTATTCAGTGCAGGAATGAGGGAAACCTGGAAAACCTCATTAATTAAGGGGGTAGTCAAATATCAACCGGTATCAATCTCTCACATTGACCCAAGCCAACATTCTTCCACCCTACCATACCCGCAGAGAGGGCGCCAAACTTCTCCACGAATATAGCTTATATACGGTCTACCGGCAGCTGGGCTCGAACCAACACCAATCTATTCACCTCGATTCAAGTACTGACGCCTTAAACCGCGCGACCACTGACCGACCGACCGAAAATCTTCGCGAATCCTCTTATGTTCTAATGGGATGATATTAAACTGTTGTTTTGCGATAGATATGTCATCAACATAAATACCATTGATGCATTACGGGCATCTATCTACTTATTTTTTATTCATTGCCATTTTTAGACCTGTAACGTTTTCTTTTCTTCGAATGATCTACGCAGAGGATTTCTTTTACGTTTCTTTTCTCCTTCTGGTATCATACAACAAACATCAGTCAATCCAATCATATGTACGTCCTATCTTCCGTGGTAACAGTTCTAAGATTAGAATATTTGTCACTTCAGCGAAGAACAAGGTGAAGATTTTCACCAAGACATGAAGGTAATGGAAACCAGTTACCAAGGAAAGTGTGACGTAAATATGATGGCTGATTTTTGTTAAAAAGATCTTATTGTTTATGAGAGTATAGGGTTGTGGAGTTATGAGGTTGTGGGGTTTTTGAGTTGTGAGGTTATTGGGTTATAAGTATGTGGGGTAGTATATGTTTTGTTTAACTCTCTAACTTTGACAAACAACTGAAGAGCGGGAAAATTAATTTGAATCACCTATACGCGCACCACTGTAAATCTGATCCCACTGTGAACTTTCTGACACTATAGCAAACTATATATTTATTTGTAGGCATTCTCTGTGTTAATACTTACATTCGCGGTCTATGTCACCATTTGCTTCCATATTGGGACGGCTGGAAAGCTAACAGAACGATGGTCAGGATATTTTTTTTACATTCCCGACAAGGTTATGGTAACAACGATAATTCTCAATTCTATAATAGTGTTTTGGACGTTCCTGGTGATCATTGGGGCTCAAAACATGACTGTGGGTAGAGCTATTAGACAATGGTACACTACCAAGTGAGTTAAGTTCAAAAATTGTATGAGATAATACCATTATTTCTATTTGTAGAAACCAGGAAAGTATAAGCGACACAGTACCTTCTAGTCTGCGCGTCACGGTAAAATACCATCTGGGAACTGTCGTTCTGGGATCTTTACTGATGACAATTATGTTCATACCACGGGCAGTTCTTCAATTCTTGAAAATATTTAGTGAAACGAATGAGAAGGCTGATGCTGGGTTGAGATACTTGGATGGCTTTTTCACGAATAATTCGTATATCATCACAGGTAACTAAGTGGCAACAATTAATATTCATAGTGATTTATATCTTTTATCCACGGTCACTACATTAAGAAGTTTTAATACGTCTGTTTTTCGGAAATTAAAGGCCTTTTAACACACTAGTGAATAAGCTTTCATAATGGTACGCTTCAATTTTATAGCATCATTAACATTAACATTAACATTAACATTAACATTAACATTAACATTAACATTAACATTAACATTAACATTAACATTAACATTAACATTAACATTAACATTAACATTAACATTAACATTAACATTAACATTAACATTAACATTAACATTAACATTAACATTAACATTAACATTAACATTAACATTAACATTAACATTAACATTAACATTAACATTAACATTAACATTAACATTAACATTAACATTAACATTAACATTAACATTAACATTAACATTAACATTAACATTAACATTAACATTAACATTAACATTAACATTAACATTAACATTAACATTAACATTAACATTAACATTAACATTAACATTAACATTAACATTAACATTAACATTAACATTAACATTAACATTAACATTAACATTAACATTAACATTAACATTAACATTAACATTAACATTAACATTAACATTAACATTAACAGTAACATTAACATTAACATTAACATTAACATTAACATTAACATTAACATTAACATTAACATTAACATTAACATTAACATTAACATTAACATTAACATTAACATTAACATTAACATTAACATTAACATTAACATTAACATTAACATTAACATTAACATTAACATTAACATTAACATTAACATTAACATTAACATTAACATTAACATTAACATTAACATTAACATTAACATTAACATTAACATTAACATTAACATTAACATTAACATTAACATTAACATTAACATTAACATTAACATTAACATTAACATTAACATTAACATTAACATTAACATTAACATTAACATTAACATTAACATTAATCTCAAGAACGATCTTTCATTTTGACCGGGATTATTTAATTCACTCGATAAGGAGTTTCTGAAGGACTGGATTTTTTCAATAATTGCCATCTTGTTGAACAGCCAATATAACTTTCCGCTACCATAGTCGATTTCCAACCACCATGATGCTTCACAGTGGTAGTATCACCCCCAAAATTAGCCAGCATTGTTGCCGAGGAACGCCTCATTCCATGTCGGTAAAATTTTCTGGATCAGGGAGCTCAAGAAATGCAGCCAGTTTTGAAAACGTTTTCGAAATTGTGTTGATGCCTACATGTTGTGTAGTACATTTTTAGATTGCAGATGTATTTTCGACACAGTTTTACAGCATTGATTGAAAAAGCTTCTTCCATGATCCCGAAACTTCTTGAAATATTTGTTTTCGTATCCGGAATGAATACGTATAAGTAGCTGCCTTTGTCTTGGACATGGGTTATATCCAAAAAGGGTATTCATTGCATCAACAAGCACCTGCGACTCCCATGATCGTTGCAGTCTGTAAAGAGCTCAAATTAAAACGCCCCATGTATAAATTGAAATATTAAAATCGCGCATTTTTTACCTCAACTTATAAATATTCCTCATTCGGTGCTTTTTTAAAAAAAATCTCCTATTTAGTTTCTCTCCATTATCTATGCCTTTCTTTGGTTTATAATTTTATGATTCTACTTTCAAATGTGAAGTAAGTTTACCATACTTTTGGAATATTTTGTCCACATCGAAGAAGCAGCAAACCGTTTCTCCACATTGAAATAGTAGGATGGCAGCACCTCTTCTGTAATTGCTCCTTCTCCTATGCCCCTTTTTTCGCCAGTTATCAATCCACCAATTTATTCTCGTCCATACTTTTGCTTTTCGCTGATAACAGACGTAATGATGCATATTGGGCTTCTTGCTGAATACCAGCCGGAATGAAAAAATTCTCAGCATTCTCACTCATTTTTTGTGACGATTTTGCACATTTTTCACTCCTGTTGATAAATAAACAAACATATGTCATAGAAATGATTTTCAAGACTTTCTAGTATTCAGCTGACAATCAATATTCTTGATTAAAATAAATTTGTTAAATATGACGTTTTTTAAAACCATAATTTTTCTCGTGTTCTTACATGGCATTCACTCTCCTAATTGATCGATTTTGGCCGTGATGGATAAAACGTTAAATTACATTCGGAAAATTAACCAGCCGTTAATCTCGAAAGACTGTAACTCTCGGTTGCGCCTCGAGCGTCCATTTTTGTTAATTCCATACTTAATAATTAGTATTAAAATCTTTACTGGCGTAATCCTGTAACTTTTATGTCACTGAAACTAATTTACATTGCATGATGATTACAAATTTTCAAACATTTTTAAGCAAAATATATCTTTGTCTATTACCCTAATAGCTGCTATGTCATGAGAACAAATTATGGCATGTTAAATAACTTGTAGAATATATTGAAGAAGATCCGAAATATGAGTCCAAAGATGTCATTGATAGAGTATCGAAAGGTCACGATTGGGACATTTGTATAATAATATAATAAGATGGCAGCTCAGAATCTTATATTTTATGAATCTATATCACAAGTTAGCAGAGAGGAGTCATCTTTTACATAAAAATGTGAAAATTCATAATCCAACGTTTTCCCAAAAATAAATTTATTATTTGCATCTTGCAAATTCCTAATGACAAAATTACAACATATGTATAAACTATGTTTTTTTTTCTGACACACATGGATCATCTTTATGTTTTTAGCAATGAAAGGAACATCGTTTATTCAGTCTGGAAAGCAAGCAACTAAACTTCTCAAGCTCAGCATTGGCAATACACGAGATCTGAATTCATATGTAAACTTCATAATAACTTTGGGTCAAAGTGTAATTATCTTCGTTTCTACTTTGGGTGCCTATATTACGTTATATGTAAGTACATTTTGTTTGGTCTAAAATATGTTCTAAGTGATGTTCCATTTTAGTACGCGGTGGGGGTTTACGGACCATACAGTGAAACCTTCACCTTAATCGAACTGGGAATTGCGTATTGTTGCGTTTATACAATTTTAGGAACACTAAGGGTAAGTCTTTTTTGGTATCAGTATTACTTGCGATTACTCCCAAAGCAACTTACAATATTGAGTCGGTACAGGCGCCTGTTCTGAACTCTATTTTTCCTTCTAGGTTAGTGCAAATACGTTATTCTTCTGCGCAACTGAGGAATTATTGAAAAACAAGGATGCTGACCTGCCGTTCACCATGACCATGGAAGAGATCTTGGACGGTTCCCACAAACTGCTCGTTCAAAAAGTCCAAAATGTACCTCCGTATAATATTCCAGAGAAAAGTTTTTATATAAAAATGTTCATGTTTATTTTCGTTGCTATTAGTTGTGTGTTGTTTTTCGTTGCTTATTTTATATAGTGTTTAGTTATATTGTATTTTTTCTTACGAGAAAAAGTGACTTATCAGGGCATATTTAAGTACGGGTTTGTTTTTAACATCAAACAAGAATATTTTAATGACAATCACCTAATATATTATGTACATTAAAAGATTGTTTGTGTACTAAGAACCATAAAGTAACATTTTTCTTCTTAATAGGTATTGTTTTATTACCTAATGTTTTTTCTGTAATTAAGATCGATTGGTCAATTATACAGGGTGTTTTGGAAGAGAAGGAAATTATTAATATTCACACATGTTCTCGAGGTGAAACAAAGTAACTAAAGTCTGGAAATGTTTTCTTTCTGAGACATAGAGAAGTCAAAAAATAAAACTCCATTTTTTTCTAAATGTCTCGAAGATAATATTACTTTTTACAATTCTATTAGTACCGTACGTGTATAATAAATATTTCTCTTTTCTCCCAACACAGCCCTACATATTCTAGGCTGAGAACCTACTTTATTTTTGTATAAATGCAATTTTAACATAGTAACATGCGAAGAAATAAAATGATACATTTTTATCGAATAAATAAAGATTAAAATACGAGGTGCCTTCACTCACTCTTTTCCCATTTCTATGTATAATTGTAATAATGCTAATAAATAATAACCCTCCTACAATCTTGACGTCTTTGACAAAATGTAATATGCCAAACGCTGCATTATTTTTGCTCGTTTGCCTTCTCGTATGAGTCCCAGCAATTGGAAAAAAAATTGTGCACTTTTCTTCATGACATTACTTGAAGAATAACTCCTGAAATATTCAGATTACTTAGGAAGCACCTGTATGAATATATGAATATGTTTACAGGCCTTTTAGGCCCAGAGCTGTGTTATTCTCCTCCATTCCATTCTGTCCTATGCTTTTCTTTTCCAATCCGTTACATTTTTCTCCCTTAGATCTATTGCCACTGCCTCTCTCCATCGCTTCCTCGGTCTACCTCTTTTTTTCTTGTAGTTAGGTCTACTCTCTACTATTTTCTTAACTGCCCTTTCCTCTTCCATACGTTCTAGATGCCCTAGCCACTGCACTCTTCTGGCTTTTACAAATTCATCTATTGTTGGTGCCTGGTACATTGCATATACTTCCTCATTATTTCTCCTTACATAGCCTTCCTCCGTCTTCTTACCCCCCTACAATTCTCCTTAAGACCTTCCTTTCCCACCTTAAAAGGTTTTCTCTTGACTTCTTATTGAGAACCCAGGTTTCACTACCATACAGCGCTGTCGGTCTCAAAATTGTTTTATACATTCTAAATTTTACTACTCCAAATTTTTTGATTTCAATAAATGGTTGACTGCTGCCGAACTTCTGTTTGCTTTTATTATTCTCCTATTTATTTCTTGTCTAACAGTTAGCTGTTATTAGCGCCCCCAAATACACATATTCTTGAACTTCCTCAAACTCCATCTCTCTGCTCTGTTCTCAATTTAAAATTGGTATCCTTTTATTGTTCTTCTAATTTCCAAAGCTTACTTTTCTCTTGATTTATCTGCAATCCCACTTTACGTGCTTCCTCCACAAGTTTTCTCGTTACTTCTTCTAATTCCCTACTATCTTTAACAATAATAGTCATCTGCATAACTTACAATTTGATGACTTTTAAACAACATGTGTCCTTCTCTGTTCAACTGACTATCTCTTATGATCTTTTCTAGTACTAAATTAAAAAGAAGCGTTGAGAGTGGGTCTCCTTGTCTCAGTTCTGTATCAATAGTAAAGCCTTCCGAACATTCACCTTTTATTCATACTTTGGATTTAGTATTTTCTAAGGTCATTTTCAATAGCCTAATCAGTTTGGTTGGTATCCCAAATTGTTTCAAAATTTTACTTAGTTTATTCCTTTTGATCGAATCATATGCTTTCCTGA
The DNA here is from genome assembly GCA_037114965.1 of Monochamus alternatus. Classification (NCBI taxonomy): domain Eukaryota; kingdom Metazoa; phylum Arthropoda; class Insecta; order Coleoptera; family Cerambycidae; genus Monochamus; species Monochamus alternatus. Next base: position 672,185 of record CM073426.1, on the reverse strand, counting down.
AGTCCACAATTAAAACTATTGCTTTGATCCCATACTCATAGCATGTAGTCAGAATTTTCTTCACCATGAAGATTTGGTCCGTTGTTGACCTTCCTTTTCTAAAACCTGCTTGATACTCTCCTGTTTGTAGTCCTGCTAAAGGTTCTATTCTCTGTTTTATTAACGTTGCCATAATTTTATACCCTATATCTAACAATGATATACCCCTATAGTTTCTCCAGTCTGTTGCATCTCCCTTTTTTAAAATTGGTATCAAAGTATCTCTCCAATCTTCAGGCATGAAAATAAATATTTTTTAAATATTTGATATTAATCCAGCTACCATCTGTCAAAGTTTGTCATAGAGCTTGTATTATAAAAGAAAATAGAAAACTTACCTTTATGCAATCAATGCTGTCACACCGATATCAGCTATATTCAGTAGAAATTTTCATTTGGCGTTTATGATTTTTATTTTTTTTGTTGCAAAATCATTTATTAATTCATCCATCTCCATTTATTTTGCCTCTTTTTCCTGTTCAATATCTGCTAATAAGGGAGACATTTTTTATTTAAATAGAAATTTTTTTTTTATTTTCTTGGATGTCCCTAACACTTTGTAATACAGGGTGTACCATAATGATGTGCGCTTCTTTGGAGGGTGTATTCCTTGGGTCATTTTAGGGGGGGGGGTTATTTCTATAAAATTTTTCGATTTGAGCCTTCCCTTAAGAGACAAGGGTTTCTAAAATATTGGAAAAGTTTTGGTTTTTATTTTTTTCTCAAAAAGGGTTAACTTATAAATCTTCGGTGACTACATTTAGTTAATTAAGTTACATTGTTGAGTACAATTTTTATTTTTACGAAATGTCTAAAAGGATGGCTCTTAGTATATGCAGAAACACGAGTTTTCTTTTAAAAAAGTAAAATCGACATACGTACAAACTAATATAAATACTTGCATCACAAAAAGTTAATACAATAAGTATTCGGATATTTGAAATCGCCTGGCTGGAGATTACAGTAGCCCAGCGATGTAAAGGTTGAAAGTACTAGAACTTAAATAACTTTTTTCTCGGAAACTGTAAGAATTTTACAAAAAAAAAATTACGATATTGACTCATGACGCATTTATTTCCAATTATTTTTAGATAAGTTCTAAATCATCCTGTATATTATTGTCATTATTGACCTGACCTGCCATATATGTATACAATGTTGTATCAGAAATTGTTAATAAAATATGTATTTATTTGAAATATGCATTTACCCCAGAACTATGGGAAACGTCAAAAAAGTGTATAAGGAAGAGAATATTAATTAATATTTATCATTCATGGAAAAGCCAAGTTTCCGCTTATAAATAGGTTTGTTCTCCCATCCTTTGGCATCATTTGTGAGGTTCGACTGCATCACCTACCTGCTTGTGCGAAGAGCAGACCAGTGTTAAACAGTGGCAGTGTGAAATTAATTGAAGCTGCGACAGTGACTTCAGAGAAGGGCACGAAGGTATGCTGCGTAGCTAGCTATACGATAATGTTTGATTTAACTTTGGTTTGCGAAACTTAAAAAATAAATCGGTATCATCGATGCCTCGCGAGATATATACAAAGGTATATTGCGTCGATACTGTCGATTCCTGTTCCTGTAAATGAAAATTGCACAATCGAATGTAAGCTATTATAAATACCACGAAATTGTATAAACAATATTAAATTTAATCATTTATATTTTGAGGTGAACAGAAAAATATAATCAAGTGGGGACAAGGGACAAGGACGTACCTAGAGTGTAAAATAGAGGTTTCTAACGCGTCAAGCAATATTTAAACACAATTTTTATTTACATGTCATGTTACACTTTTCTACGCACTATAAGTAACATTTTTCTTTCACTGTTTCTGTTAATTACTAACTGAAGGGAGATGTCTGTTTTGTTACCACACTGAATAATTTATGTAAATTTACTATGATTTTTTATATCCATTAACTGTCATGGTAATTTTACTAACGATATTTAAATTCATAATAGGTATACTCGTATATAAAATGTAAATTTATTAGTTCTTTGTAAAATTAGAAGGCAATTATTCATTTAAAGCATGTAAACATTATACTTATACATATATTTTTACATGGAAGTACCTACCTATATAGGAAAAGCTGGAGCACCATCATGCTGGAACCACATTTGTTGCCTCAACATTCAAAGGAATGTCTTCCAATAACTCACACAGTGTGTTCTGCAGAAAGTTGAGGTCTTCAGCATCATGACCTAGAAACCAGCGGCAAAAAACCAAACGTGCTTGATGACCATTAATTGGATTTAAGGCCTGTACTCGTTGCACATGGTATGGATAAAGCAGTTGCTCGTGAAGGATTCTCCAAACAAGAGGACCACTAATTCCTACCTCGGCTGATATTCTCCACACACTCGTACCTGGATTCTGCTCTACCAGTGCTATAATTTCTTCTTATGCTCTAGGACTGGATACCGACCTTGGTCTTCCGGATAAATGGCACTGTTTGCTCAAGGAACCGGTATCACGCAATCTTTGGTGAATTCTTCCAAACATGCGTTGTGAAGGAATCTGGCGATTGGGATAAGCGTCAACATAAAGACGTCGCGCTTCGGTGGCGTTCCCATTAGCACGACCATACATGAAATGCATGTCTGTTAATTCTGCGTTAGAGTAATCATCCATAGCGAAAGAAAACTTGTGCACTGAGAACAACTGTCAAATACGTACTGTTTATTTCACTAAACATCAACCAACTATTATAAGAAAATACACAACGTTTTTGCAAAATAAACACAACATTCCATATCTCTGCAACCGTTACTTTGCGGACCCATGTTTATTGAGACTTTTCTGCTTATTTTGGTTCATACTATTACCTCCTTAAATAGTTTACACTCTTTTTTTAACACCCTGTATACAAGCTATTAAAGATTAACGGTTTATATATTTTAATAGTTCGCGTCATGAATGTGTACCAGAGACAGCCATACATCGTAAAATTCTCTTCTGCGCTACAAAAACATAACGTGATAAAATGGGATCACCCCAAAAAGCAATTACATACCTTAGTCGGCTTTTTATTTGAGCAAAATACAGTTTTGGTAAATGATCAGTGTCAAGTACCTTTCTGATGTAGAACAAACGATAAATAGATGACAAAAATTGATGACGTATTTTCTAGTTTAAGTGGGAATCCTGATATAAACCCAAGAACTTGCAGCAGTTATCATAAATATGAAACGCAGTATCACTATTAAAAAAAAATTATATTGCCCTATATAATATTGCAAATAAAATACTATCTTCTCTTTTTGTTTCTTCATGTATTCTTTATTTTTTGTATTCTAAACCGATTAACAACAAAATCGATTTATTTTATCAAGTGCATTCTTACACAGTTACTTAATGCCCGTTTGCATCGACATATTACTTAGAACAACTTAATAAAGTTGTTCTTAAAGTTAAGTTATGCTTATTTTTTTAGAGTATTGCACCGACGTATTATAAACTATACTTAGCAAAGTACGTCAATGTATAAGAAACACCGCACAAATCTAGTAACTTTCGTTACTTTATGTTAGGTATTTTAGTTCTTTCTGTTTTTCTTCAGTTTGTTACAGGGAAATAAGGTTAGATTTCGGTGTAATGTCATGTCTATGGTGTTTGCTTTTGTTGTTATCATTTGTAATATAGGTATGGTTGTTGCTAATGTTCATCAAGACTAGTTAATATCAGAGGCAAACTAAAAATAATAATGATTTATTTTATTTTCTCTGGGTTAGTATTAGTATTAGCGGCCAAATCATCTTGATTCAAGTCGTCCATTTCCCAAAGTCTCCAAATCATCAAATACAATCTAATATCCATTATATTTTTTATTACTTTAACACTACACTCATTAGCATTGACCACTATATTTGCACTTTCCGCGTTTTTTAAATTTTTATCCTTGTTTTGCGCAGATTCCAACTCTGCTTGAAAAGAATTTTTAAGTAATGCTTATTAACTTCGGTGCAAACGGGCATAAATTACTTAAACATATCTTAGGGAGGTCATGCAAAACAATAAAAAGCCGTCATCTTATTTAATATTCTGTATTGTCAAATTAAGTTTTTTTTTTAATATTTATGCCCGTTTGCACCAAAGTTAATGAGCATTAGTTAAAAATAAGACATGCTTAAGTATACTTTTCCTATTGCACCATACGTTAAGATCTTCTTTAGTATGAAAACAGATATTTAAATTTAAGCCCCTGTTTGACAGTGACTTATGAAATTCTTTAACTCAACCAGAGTTAGAATGTGCGAAAAACAAGCATAAAAATTTAAAAAAACGCGGAAAGTGCAAATATAGTGCAAATAAAGTAGTAAAAAAAGTACCTATAATGGATATTAGATGATATTTGATGATTTGGATATTTTGGAAATTATAGATTTTGCATTTCTCAAATTAAATTATACGAAATCTGATCATTTCCATACAATGAATGAATTGAATGAAAATGATTTAGCCACTAATACTAACCATAGAGAAAATAAAGTAAATTATTATTATTATTAGTTTGTCTCTGATATTAACTGGCCTTGATGAACATCAACAACAACCACACCTATATTACAAATGACAACAACAAAAACAAACACCACAGACATGACATTATACCGAAATCTAACCTTACTTCCATGTAACAAACTAAAGAAAAACAGAAAGAACTAAAATACCTAACATAAAGTAACGTAAGTTACTAGATTTGTGCGTTGTTGCCAATACAAAGACGTACTTTGCTAAGTATGGTTTATAATACGTCGGTGCAATACTCTAAAAAAATAAGCATAACTTAATTTTAAGAACAACTTTATTAAGTTGTTCTTAGTAAAATGTCGGTGCAAACGGTCATCAATAAATTTGATTTTAAACAGTTTTATAATCTTGTGTATACAAAGTCGTCGCGAATGATCCCATACACGTAAAGCAATAGATATGCAACGGATATGCAGTTCGTAGTAAACGTGTTTCCGTCACGAAGATAAAAGTTTTACGTTTGGATTTCCCCGGACCTGTGCTGGTTTTTTGTCCCCCACTTTTTTCAGAACTGTATTTGGCACCAGTTTAAAGTCCTCGCTGTATGATATATTACACGCTGTCGCACATATATTGCTTAATCATGATTGTAATTAGTAACACATTTCATTATATTACTCAATTATGTAGGTATGATAATTATTTACTTTATTAAGTCCAAATCTATGACGTTTTTAGGTACAAAAATCTCGAAAAAATGTTGAACCAAAATAGATACCTAATATCAAATACAAAATTCATGTTTTGGTCATTCATTGTTACTATATAAATTTTTCTCAAACGAAATTGTTTGTAAGAGGAGATTTTACTACTCTAATCACACATTTTAACAAGTTTTTACACTTATACTTAAAAGAGAACAACCTTAATATTAATTAAATTTATGTTATAACAATATTTACTACTGTATTAGAAAGGTAGTTTAAGCTAATATAAATCAAAACTACAATTCCTATCAATGAAGTTCATACATAAGTATGCTCTCTGATACCAAACATCTAGGTATGCTAATGAACAATTCCACAGACAAAGCTCTATTCAATAATTATATAAAAAAATAAAATAATCTAGCTAAATTTACTAACTCTATAAATATCTAAGTTCACTTTTGAAACTGTGGGATCTCGAAAATTCAACCACAATAGATGAGAACTGACCTATTTCTGCATTTTTAGGATTGCTTTTTCAGGAGGCCTCCTTTAAGTTGAGTCAAATATCTAACTATAAAAATTATTATACCAATAATTTAAAATTATTTGAAATTAAATAACGACAATGTCAAAAGTGACTTTAACCTGTCAATGACAATTACCTACCTAAATAATCAAACAAAATTTTTACCCTTTATGTAATCGTTTTTTATATATTTTTTAGTATTAACAATATTATGTGAAACTAACTATTCTACGGACCAGCATTGAATTACACCCACAATGTTAAATATTGTTAGAACCAAAAAATATATAATTTTTATAGTTAGTTGTTTTTTATATGAAACACCATATATTGTATTTCAAAAACAGAAAGAGGGCTAAAAATGCATTCCAAAAATATATACTTTACTTATTATTTGTTGTGTAGATTTGTCTAAAATATAAAATTTTCGAAATATCAAAGATATTTAAGTTTTCTGACTAAGATGTCTTTGAAGTTTGACATTTAACACAAATAGCTACAATCAAATTATAAATAGGTACCTACAATGAAAGTCTGCATATTCATTTCTTAGATTAAAACATTTTATTGAGTTGTATTTGTCTTCATTTGAGTAACGACCATTTTTAATTTGTATTTGAATGCTTCTAATAATGTTAAATGTCAAACTTGTTTGTTTTCAAAGCCTTCTCATCGTCATTAACAATTCACTCCTACAAAGTTCCAAACATAGGTGTTTTTTACCTGGTATGTTTCATTACATTTTCCACTACTTTGGATACTTTGTATATGACGTTATTATAATATGTGTGATTATAATACAAAATAAGACGGTACAAACGGCCTTTACATTAGTAACGTGTTTCCTTCAAAAAAATTAAAAGACATAATTCGGCTTCAGCAAATATAAACTTGTTATAGTTTCGTTTCATACTAATAGGAATTCTGGGAGGATTTAATTTTTTCAAGTCTGACACACAGCATAAGAAAATAACACTAAATGAAAACAACCATTAATTGAATTGATTTTCTCATTGTTGTTGCAGAGAAACATAAGGTGTGCAACAAACATGCCCTCTCTGACCAAAATCCCTGATCAAATGAAGGTAAGTAACTATGTATTCCTATTAATTTCTACTGAAATAAAATTAGCAGGGCTACACTCCATCTAAAAATTATAGACAATTGAATGACCTGCATAATATGTACTTATGTACTCTAAAGAAAAAGTATTTGTGTACACTTTTCTGAAAAGGTTACAAATGATCAGTAAATATAGGTGTTAATGTAGATATTTTATTTTAATGACATTTAATTAGCATTAACAAATATATTTATATTTTTTGCTGTAATGTAAATAAACGTAACATGTTTATGTTTTTTATGATTTTACAAAACTTTGTTGTTGCCATAAGTTAGAATTTGGTTCGTTTTCATCAAATGGAATCCCTTTTTCTTATAACCATTCTTGGAGATCTTCTTTCGTCCATGATTGTCGTTTTTGACTGAAATATCAGTTCCTTATTTTCCAGAATTTCGCTATCACTTCCTATGTGTGTCACTATCAAACGACGACACTTTCCAAATGCCATTCTTAAACTAGTAGACCAAATTGCTGCTTGTCGAGCATTTGTCATATTACCATCTTAGAAAACTGTTTCTATCAACCTACTCGTACTGAAAGTTCTTGTTATGTAAAACTTTTCTCAATGTGTTCTTCCCCATTTTAGGAATTATAGTAGCAGTAGCTTGCTAGCAATTCCTTTTTCTAACGTTTCAACAATTCATTTTTGAAGAAAAATGTATGAACGGTTCCTCATATGGCATATATGGCATCATAATTTATTTCAATTTTTCTTCTATCGCTGCTTTTATCTTATCTCAAAATTCTGTAAATGCTTGATTTTGAAACACCTGTATGATCAAAACGCATAACATATCTATGCCTTTGGACGCGGATGATCTCTTGAAAATTTGCTTTATGATTATTTTTCTCCAAGTAAAATACGAAAACTTTCTGCATTTTCACTTATTTACAAATTCAGTTTTCACGATTGAAGAAACACTTGTTTCATATATATTATAAAACAATAAAAACAAATGAATTACCGAAGGTAAGAAAGCTCAAGTGAAAATTCTATATCGGCGTTAATGTGCTCATGTGCAAGAGAGATGGACTTATACATATAAATTTGTAAAACAAAGATTACATTGTATCTTCACATCTGTTTCATGCGTTGCCACTTTTCCTTTAACAGTAAAACTATCTCCATTATTAATTATAATGACTCTTTATTTGGTAATATTAAGCATCTTAGATAAACATGAAATAGATTATAAAATTTACACATTTTCCAGTTATTGAGAAATTTCTGATATAGATATGACAACTCTGTTTACCAAGTCATTCAACTGTCTATAGTTTTTAGATGGAGGATAGTAAAAGTACGCTCTTACGATAAAAAAAACTAAAATAACTGATTTAAAAAGTTTGGATCATCAACTACTATTAATATAATATATTACACAATACATTAACAACAATTCATATTCCATTTTGATATAAATTGTTAAATACTGAACACAGAATGTATGTAATTATATATTTAACATAATAACTGTCTTAGTAGTACCAGATTAAGAGTTTTTAAGCTATGCTACAATTAAAAATATGCCTTTTTATGATAACAATAGCAGTATATTATTACTTTGTAGCTCACTATTCAATGTCATTTTTTCTTATGTTGCTGTATTTGATTAAAAAAAAATAACTAATTAGACATTACATTTTTTAGGATTCTCAAACAATATTTGATAACACATCACCATTACCTGACTTGGACGTGCTGCCGAGACCCCAAATTAGAAAGAAAACGGATAGGTTTTTTTTAATTATATTTGGTGCTTCCATAGTATTAATGGTAAGTTTATTTGGTTTGTTCACATTAAGTTATTCAATTTCATATTTTTGTTGCAGTTACCTTTTCTGATATACACACTTTGCTATTCGGATATCAATAGGCTTAAAGCATATGACAAATGCGGAAACATTTGTGGTCAAAAGAACATCAAATACTACCAGTGGAACTGTACCGGTCAAGACATGACCCTCAAACCGTAAGATAGCATAGCTTTTGACAAGTTGACAAAAGACTAATTTAAGTTATTGTTTCAGAGGATATTCTTACTTGAAAGGATGTGTAGAGAAGGAAATTTAGTAAGTATATCAGCCAAAAATGTGTGTGTAAAGAAAATCAATACGTAAATACGAGACGTAGATCTCAAAAACTAAGCAAAGTATCTTTGTTTCGAAATCTTATTGAAATCAACTGAATCTACAATAAAAAATAGTTTTGACCAATTTAAGATCAAAATTTAAAAAAAAATAAAGCAGTTTTGGGCATTTGAAAACCTTCAACCAGTGCGAGGCTACGAAATGTACCTGTGTGTGAGGCTAGGATGCGTGACGTCAGCTACCTACCTCGAGTCGTCTGACGTAGACATTTGCTGCAGGTTACGTCGTTAATTTGGATAGTTTATCCATAATAAGAAGCGATATGCCAGCAAGAAAGTTTTGTTTTGTACGTAAATGTGCTAATACCTACATATATCTATTAAATCAAATGATATAGGTACCTATTGTTTATTATTGTATAGGTAGATGACAAATAGAGAAGTTAGAACGTCTGGTTTTATATGCATAAAGAATGTGTGTAATAGTCGCGTCAAATTAGCATTTCACTTGTAACTTTTTGCGGAGAGGTCCGATTGAGATGCGGTTTTCTGCAAAATGTTCAGCGAATTTTTTATAACAAAAGGTACATGTAACCTCTGTACGCTCGTAAATTTTTATTTGTTTATTTAACAAATGACCCATTTCTGTTGAACATATAGCAAATGTCACATACGATTCGACGGAAATGTCTGAAAAATGTTCTATGGGGGGGTTTCGAGGGCAATAGAATCGATCATCGTTTCATAAACTGATAATTTTCGAATACCCCTTGGTAACGTATTATGATTTAAAAATGGGCAAATGTAGTTGTGCTCATTTAACATCCGATTATACTTAGGTACTTACTTCTTCTAATAAATTGGTAGTGGCGAGAAAGTCAATAGAAGATTTTCTTAAAGATCTTAAAGATAATAGACTTTTATAAATTATTGAAACCAACTTGCGCAAAATAGATTGCCGAATCTTCATAACCTTCCTTCCCGATTTGTAAATAGATTAACACCTATTGTGCAAATTTTTATCAAATTATGGCTTTTTTAAACATCGCCTTTTTCAAGTAACACTTTCAAGTATACCTATCTATAAGTATGTAGATGTACCTACTTAATATTTGGTCATCTGGACTTATTTTTTGTGTTGTAACAATTTTCTTATAATAATAGTTATAAAAATGAATGTTGATCTACTTTTATTTTACGTTTCCTGTCGGTCGCTAAAAAATCGAACACCATTTGTACATTTACTACTGGTACAGGAATCGGCTTTGTGATTCTTCCTGAATTATATGTACTATGAAATTTTAATAAAGATAAGCTAAATTAACAGTTAGTTAATTATATTTAATCCTTCCTTCCCGCTTACACAGATAAGCGCGGTTACCGGTTCGGGGCGGAGCTTTTAGTAGGTTTATGACGTCAGACCAATTAGAAACCGTTTTGTGGATCCCTACAGGAAGAACTTCAGCTTGGTTATTAGGACGTATTATTAACAAAACAGTTGAATTACATTTATTAGAAGTATATTTAAGCCAAACTATTAAGCTCACGAAGCGACTAGTGTATAAATGACTTGATTTTTTTTAAAGTTCGAAGGGTATTTTAGTTATTTAATAGTGAACTAGACTCAAGGTTATCAAAAAGGATTAGGTTGCCTGGTAACTTTCGACCAATCACACTGTAGCAGACCGACACGTCATTTGGAGGAATGAACCGAGGGGGACTAGCGTAATATTCAGTACTTCTAATCCTAATCCTTTTTAATAACTTTTGACTAGACTAGATAATTGGAGTTTTAGTGACCTGTGTTGTGTGACATGTTATCACTGACTATCGTGGCATGTTTATTATTTGTTTATTGATTTATTTAATATTTGATTAATGAGTTATTTGAGATTATAAATGGCAGTGTATTACTCACGAGATCTGCTTATTATTGTTTTCTGTTTTCTTGTTTTTTGGTGGGACTTGAGGCCCTGCGTATTGCCATTTTACATAGTTATAGTACACACATCTAAAACGTAACTAAAGGGAATCAGAAACGGCAGTAAAATTTTAATTACAGTGCACTTAATTTTAAATATAATATATTAACAACTGAAAAAGAACCATGAAACGACGATACTATATGGCGAACTAGATTAGACTGTCCGTTGCATTCTCATAGAGACGCAGGAGTCGCTTCCGAAGCATGCTTCGGAAGCGACTCCTGCGATTGGCTACCAACGCATTCCATGCTCTTCATCCTTTTCTTACCTATACGTATGTCATTGGTTTGAGGTATGCCTCAGATACGTCTTTGTTTATCCTATTGTTCTTATGAACGCATTGAAGACTGCCTAAACACATTATTGCGAAACCACAATTTTGAACATCTTTTGTAGCGAGATTCCAACTGAATTATTAAAGGTTGATTTTGTATTAATGCCTACCTTCATACGTGCTTATTTTTGAGATTTAAAAAAAAATTGCTTTGCTTAGTTTTTTGAGGTGTATGTGTTAAAAGAAAAACTTCTGCTTAAAATTTACTCTGTATAGTATCTATTTTTAAATCATAATTGTTTTTTTTTTTTTTGAAAAACACTTCATAAATTTAATAATTTTAATAAATTTCAGCGACCCCTATTCAATCGGCAGTGGACAGGTTTGTATTATTAATTAATTATTATTGTATACCAACTTAAACTCTATCACTTTTTTCAGGTTTTATTTGACTCCATGCACAGAGCCATATGGAAAGTTATACTGGTGTCCTTTGTTCCTTTAGGTAAATGTCTAATATTTAATACATAAAACAAATATTTTTATGAAGATCACCGTTTCAATTATCTTTCAGCTCTTTGCCTAATTTTGCTCTTCCTGTTCCGATACGCTCCAACCGTTGCTGTGTGGACTATTTTAGCTGGATTTTGGCTGTTTTTCACAATAGTCGGAATATCAATGTAAGTACTGTGCAACATATTTACAAAAACAGCAATAGTAACAGTGAGTGATACCTAAACATAAATTAAATAATGATATAAAGATATTTAGGTGTCGCTTTTGAATATTTTTAAAAATTATGCAATCCTTCAATGCTCTTATGGAAAAATTATGAAGTTAAATATTTATTTAAATATAATTATACAGGGTTAACTATGACTAAGTACACACATATTAACCACGTGCTCAGGGAGGTTTAAAAGACAATAAAAAAATTCGGAATTCTAGCTCAATGTTGAAAAAAGGGTACCCCCCTTTTACTTCTTTTTCTACGGAAAGTCGGCGCCTATGATAATCATTCATCGTCCGAGATGGCTAGATATGTCAACTACCGTGCGGTCATTTTTTTTGCAGCGTTGTCAAGTGTGTATAAACGATGAAAATAAACATGTTTATTAATAATAATAATAATACCTAAGCACCTGATAGATAACAAAAATTTTTTCGATATATTTGTTTTTTTTTAAATTATAGCCTATTTTCGAGACGTCATAACTTCCTTATTATTCGACACAGGGGGACGCGGTCTGTCTCAGGTGAAAGCTCTCTCGAAATGCTAATTTGACCTATCTTTTAGTTTTTCCGTATCTGCAACCGTTCGAGAGTTACGGTCGATCGAAGTTTCGGATTTTTTCCACCAACGGCGATCGTCGAGCGGGTAAACCGAGGCCACCGACGCCGATACCGTCTACAAAATAGAGTCTACGGTGTCCCTAACGGTATTTTAGCTGGTCGCAATCGATACGTTATAGCGTTGAGAATTTTTAAGAAATTTTTATAAGGGAAATTTTGAAAAATGAATTTTTTAGTTAGTTTAGTTTAGTTAACCCTGTATAAGTGATATGGCTTGGTTGCCGTTATATTTAATTAAATTATCTCAAGCGGTTTAGAAGTTAAAAACTGTTTTTTTTTATTTTTATCACGCTGTATCTGGACAATGGCTGTTCTAGGACCATACATTTATATAACAGAAAACTTTTATTTTTGGCCACACACCACCCCTCGATTTTTAACCTTTGTTTAAAAAACATACAACTTACGACATTGCTGTATTGAAACCGCTGTAAGTTATGAGGGATTGTATAAATAAGACGTCAAAAACTATTTGTACCAAAATTTTATTTCAGTATATATTCTTCAGTTATTCCGAGGATCCTACCCATAACTATGTATTGCATTCTATCGATACTGATGTTTTTTGGAATTATCTTCATCTACAGATATTACATTGAATTAGCAGCCCCACTGCTTAAGGAAGCCACAAGGCCACTTTTCGAAATCAAGATGATGTCTGTCGTTCCGATTGGGGTGAGTAACTGATTTCGTTTGTTCAGATTATCATAAAATTGATGATAATTATTGTTGAAAACTGCTGAGAATTCCTTAAGCCGCATCCACACTCTCGGCGAGACAGTCCGAGACCGGTCGAGCACAAGAGTGTGGATGGAGCCCTCGTCGAGTATCGCGCTTGCTATAGTCCTCTCGCGTCTCAAGCCCCTAAAAACCCAAATGAGGCTTATTGATTGTTCTCATAGAAACTATTTAGTTGTTATTTATATTTATACGACATTGTGCCATAAAATTATTGAAAGCGTCGACTAATATAAAATTTCAAAGTAAAATTTAGAATATACAACCCTTACTTCAGTTTAGTCTTCACAGTATGTTCCATCCAAATAAAGTATCAGATGTCAATACATGAGAATAACCATGGCATAGGGTTGTCGGTACTCCCTAAACCACAAATAGTTCACCTATCAAATATTTAAAATTGAATTGCATGACTGTACTTTTACGGAAACGGCACTCAAATTATTATCATTGATATCATATCTCGTTTCCTGTTAGCAAAACAAATTCTTAGAAATATACATTTATTTTTCAATATAAAAATGTTTGTTGGAACATAATGGGTTTCATCAGGGTGATATTAATTTAACATCAAAGTTAAACTCGCAAACATAATTGACCTGATAAGATATTTTTCCCAAATATAAAAACAACTACAAACTATGTAAAATAAGCAACAATAAACATCACACAACTTATACAAACAAACAAACAAAAAATAACTAAAAACGGTTTTATGTAAAAAATTTTCTCTGGTGTAGTCGAAGGTGGTCTGCTTTGGGTTTTGTGAAGGATAACCCTATTGGAACCTTCACAGAACTCCCTTATGGCCGTAATAAAGGGCAGGCCAACTTCTTTGTTTCTCAATAATTCCTCAGATGCGCGATAAGAAGAGCGTATTTGTACTAACCTGGAAGGAATGATAGAAAGTAGTTAAAATCAACCGCCTCTATTGGTGGAGATAGCCCTCCTATTTTTGTTTGAACTAGCAGAGCAGTGAAAAAGATATAAAAATGAAATGGAACATGGTTACACTGAATACCTATTCCTAAGTAACTCTACGTCACATTTTTCTCTTAATTTTTTTTTCACGGCGAAATATTTTTTATTAAACGCTGTATGCTGTATTCGTACATAATGGCGTCGAAGACTTGTACGGGAGAGGGGGCGGCATATTATTATTAAGCAGGCCGCATTTGCGCCCAGGAACGACTTACGTTGGTAGGCCCTAACCACTATTCAGCGCAGGAATGAGGGAAAGCTGGAAATCTCATTAATTAGGGAGTAGTCAAATGTCGACTGATATCAATCTCTCACATTGACCCAAACCAACATTCTTCCACCCTACCATACCCGCAGAGAGGGTGCCAATCTTCTCCATGAATATAGCTGATATGCGGTCTACCGGCTGCGAGGCTCGAACCCGCACCAGTCCAGCCACATCAATTCAAGTACTTCATTGTCCGAAAGCATGAAAATCGTATACAGATATAAACTAAAGCACATTGCTGTACTATACACATGGGAATAGCATCTGACAGGTCTTCACTGTGACGGCGACCGTTTTGTGGGGGCGTGGCCAGACAAAATTTTTAAATATCGTTTTTAAATTTATTTTTTCACGAAATTGTCTAGGATAAACACCATTTCGATTAAAATAATACATCCTTTCAATTTTTATGTATTTATTTTGCAGGCACTGTCTGGCTTAACAGTCATAACTCTCATCTATACCGTCATCAATTTTCACATTGCAACATCTGGAAAATTAACTGAAGTATATCCGGGACAATTAAAATATATTGGCAACAATTTAATATCAGCCACTATGATTTGCAATCGTGTAATATTTATTTGGGCGATTCTTTTGGTTATTGGAGCCCAATATATCACTGTAAGTGCAGCGGTTGCACGTTGGTTTACTGTCAAGTAAGTAGTTATTAAGGCTTGTTTCGCAACTATCAACTATCAAAATGTTCCCATTTACAGAGACCAGAACACTCAAAATGACTTGGTACCATCAAATTTGCGTACTACCATAAAATACCATTTGGGAACTGTGGCGTTGGGATCTGTAATGATGACAATTATGTTGGTACCACGATTAATTCTACAATTATTAGCCATGTTTAGTGTACTGAAGCAAAATGCTGATTCTTGTTTAAAATGTTTGGATGGTTTTTTCACACATAATTCATATATCATCACAGGTAATTTATGAGAATTGGACAACTCTAATTTGTAGTACATGACTGTTAATTTAAACAAAAAAATCCGGAATTGTTTTTTGTTGTTTGATACTATATTGAAAATTTTCACAGCTATATTTTGTAAACAATGAAATAATTTGGTTTTATCCACAATCACCTTATAATCAAACTTTTATCCACGCATATGAACCACTAGGATAATAATGAAAAATGTAATAAATCAAATTTAATTTATTTACTTATTACTATCAACATTTACATTTATAGTAATAGACATTTCATTTTTTGTTTTATCACATTTAATTTCCTTTCCGTTAATAATAACCCTTGTAGCATTGTTGCCTTCTTGGACTGCTCAATATAACTTTCTGCTACAGAGGAGCTCTTCCATTCACCATGCCGTTTAGTGGTTGTAATGTACTTTTATTGACCAACAAAGTTGTTGTTGTGCGCCTCATGCAATGGCCAGTGTATACGTATCTTCGCCAATGTGTTGATTCCAACAGGCTGAGAAGTACATTTTTGATTGATGTATCTGAAAAAGAATATGTCTTGTGTTAAGCGGATTGGGCGCAGAGAAATATATTTTCTGCATATTTCAACAGCATTCACGCAAAATCCTTCTTATCACTGCAATCTAAAATAATTCAAAGTTCACTGTATACCTAACAAATGTAAAAGGTAACCAATATTACCTTCGTCATTAAATATTGTTTATCGGAAGCCCCAGTCAAACATTCTTCAATATATGCTATTTCCAATACTGCAGCTTTTTTTGCTTTGTATCCTCTCCATTCACTCTTCAAATAAGCAGTAAGCTTATTATATTTTACAATATCTATATTAAATCTTGTATAGAAATGTTTACCCCTCTGATTCCATTTCTTTATTATCCAGGAAAATAGAGAGCAGTGTTAAGACGTTAAGATACTTCAACGAATGTTCCTATCAAGCGCCTCCATAACTTAAGAACATATCCTGATAGTCACATTTAACAAACAAAGAGAAATAGTGGTACGTAAAAGAATTTGCAGTTTAGTTTAATAATCTGTATTTTCAACTGTTCTTTTTAATTATAATTTACATAAATTTTACAAACAAAATTATCATGAGATTTGTCAATTTTGCGGACATAAAACTACTAATTTGCTGCTTACAAAATGTAAAATTTTAAAATTATCACACAAATTAGATAAAGCAGTATCGTTTTTCCAAAAAGATGCACTACACACCTAGTAACTACATTACTGTAGTATATTATAAATTATTTTATCTGCAGAAGAAAATTCCATGTTGGAAAAGCATCACCTTTCAAATTTTCATGTATTTTCAGGAATGTATGGAACATCGTATTTCAGTTCAGGCAAAAAAGCATCAAATCTCCTCAAACGCAGCATTGGCGACACAAGAGATCTAAATAATTTTACAAATTCCATAATACAGCTTGCTCAGAATCTAGTTGTCATTGTCTCTGCAGTGGCTGCTTTCAAAACCCTTCGGGTAAGTAACACTGAGTGGGATAAATCAACTTTTTATACTAATTTTGTGTCTTAATTTAATTTTAGTACGAGTACATATACAGTATTACCTTTGCCTACATCGAATTAATAATTGCGTGTGTTTGCGTCTACACGATTTTGGGAACTTTAAAGGCAAGTATGAAACGAAATTTATTTGTTATTGAGTACAAGATTTAAGCAAATACTAACTACACACATCAAAAGTCTTGGACCCCCTGTATATAAAATGATTCGATTGAACTTAGTGTTTTTTCTTAATGTGGTAAAAAAGTATATGCACTTAGGGAACAAAAAAGACAATAAAACATTGCAGACCATGAACCTTTACTTTATTATCAATGTTTTTATAAATCTGGTCAGTCTGGCAGTGTATCCAGCCAAGTGTAGCTTTGAATTTTTGTACATTAAAATGCCAGACTGCTTTACATGATGCAGGGCATTCTAATCATCAGATATCGAACATGCCGGGCATTCCTAGATCATCTGTTGTACGAATAGTACACATATATGGAAAATTTCATACAGTGTCAAACAGACCACGTAGTGGACGTCCTCGAGTATCTAATGAAAGGGAGGATCGGTATTTGATGCAATATGTCCGTAGACACCGCACATCTTCAGCTTCAGCTCTCACGGCCCACTTTCAAGGTACGTTTCGCAATGTTATATCGACACACCTACTATTTGAAGACGACTCCACAACGCAAATTTACGTGCTAAAATTCCATTACGGATCCCCACCCTACTTCCAAGGCATCGTGCTGCCCGTCTCCAGTGGGCGCGAGAGCATAGGGGTTGGCTTTTACGCCAGTGACGGTGGGTCTTACTATCAGATGAAACCAAAATTGGGTTGGTTATTGATGACAATCGACAAAGAGTCTGGAGAGAACCAGCTCGTCAACAGCGGCCTCACTTTCCCCTCCCTCAGAGTGTAGATGATTTAGTGTTGGCGGCAGAAGAGGAATGGAACAATATTCCGCAAGAGATCGTTAACCGCTTATCTCAATGCACAGACGTGTCAATGTGCTATTGGAACATGATGGAGGTCATACGACTATTAGTCGGTTATTGATTTAATAAATTTTGTCAAAAATGTCACACATTTACTGGTTTTTAATTATCTAAGTATTCTGTTTATCGAACATTTCACAAAAAAAAGATTAAGAAAACAATATACTTTTATAAATGTATTTCTGACAAAAAAGTTTCTTTAACAAGAACGAGGGGGAATTCAAGACTTTTGACGTTGTGTGCATATTCCGGTGCTGATATTATAGAGACTGACAACATGTTGACCTGCGTAACAAGTAAAGCGTGCAAGGAATGCAATTCCATGGGTGTATCATTTAAACGGGTGCACAAAATATTAAAATAATAATTTTGGTAAAAACTGGATTTTTTTGCATTGAAATTGAAACTTACTATGAAAAGTCACTAAACCACTAAATATATTAAAATTACTGTTGGCGTTGCCACTATCGTTGCCCCTACCGCTGTCACTAACGCTATCACTGCTGTCATTTAAAGCTGTGATGACAATTTTTTTTAATATATTGTAAAGTTATTTTAAAGGTATTTAACCTAATATAAATCAAATTTCCTACAACTTCTATCAAATTCCTTTTTAATAAAAACTGTCATTTTGGTATAAAAAATATAATTCTACTGTGTTTAGAAGATAGAAATAGAAATATAGTATCATAACGTTATCATGAGTGGAATAAGAATATTTACAAACAGAGAAACTTCTTTTAATTTCTTATTTGGTGTATCTTTCTGACCTATGATTCCTTTTGCTCTGTCGTTTTTCTTTTCAATGAAATTTTCGATATAACCCTAGGCATCTGAACTTGATCGCCAACCTCCATGTCGTTTTAAAAGTATCATGTCTGCTTCAGAATTTGCCAACATTGTTGCAAAGCTGCGCCGGAAGCAATGCCTAGTGTATTCATTGGCGTTGGAGAATGAGAAGGAATTCCGACATCTTTTTTGGCATACCTCGAACTGTATTGGTTCCAACTAGCTGATGTGTCGTATTGAATAAATGAAGTTTTGCGTACTTACGAAATATATCTAAAAAAGTCAGTAATCGTAAACATTCTTGGAACATGAATTTTTATGTTCGGAATTTTGACATTAATCAATGACTGACAATCTTTTATGGCATCTTCAGTCAAAAATGTAATTTCTTACCTCCTACATGCTCCAAATACTCCAATGATTAAAACAACTTTAGCTAACAGGAAGTCTTCATCCTCGGCTTGTTTCCTAAAGCGTTCTATTTTTAGCTTTATAAATATTTTTTATTTCTTTGGCTGATATTCGAAAACTCTCCTTTTTAAAAATGCAATTAAGTTTGAAAATTTGCTAATATCAACGTTAAAGATACAAATAAAAGCATCAAAAATATCAAATTTACGAAATCGATGTGTTTTAAGCACTACGCATTGCCGACAGTTTTACTTAAAACACACTCTTTTCGCAAGGTGTTACATTATTTATGTATTATTATGTGCTATTGTCAGATTACCACCTTGTAACAATTGTGATTTGATTTATTTATAACGTTCCTCTCTATAATTTCGGCATTCGAGTAAAGTAGTAGCACTGCATATTTATTTTAAACGTGTCTGTTCTAAACTCTCTATATTCTTCCTTGCAGGTTAGTACAAACACATTGTTCCTGTGCGCAACTGAAGAATTATTGAGAGACAAGGAAACCGACCTACCCTTCACCATGACTATGAAAGAGGTATTGAAAGGTTCCAACAAACTACTCCTTCAAAAAGTCCAAAGTAAACCTCTTTCAAATATACCACAAAGGGCTTATTTAAAATTATTCTTATTTGTTTTTGTTACTATTAGTTGTATATTGTTTTTCGTTGCTTACTTTACATAGTTTTTTATTATTTTGTTTTCTTGTGTGTCTAAGAAAACATGAATTATCAGGGAATATATATCTACGGCTATATTTATTAGCAGATATGTACATTAACAGAACCGTTTTATACCGAAGAAAATAAAGTAAAAATTTATCCTGCTATGTTTTATTCTAAAAAACAAAACCCAGTACATATCTGTAATAATAACTAAGATCCTTGTCGTATATTCTAGTACGTACTTTTTCAAAAGGCATTGCCAAAGGAAAACTTTTTTTACAGAGGTCTAATTTTAACGACTCATTTGCAAGAAAATACTAAGTTTACTGATGAAAAACACCCTAAATCTTTAATTTTTTTTATTTAGCATACACTATCCGACAGCTTAAGCCAACAGTAATTGGCTTCGGCTGTCACTTCAGTCAGTAGAGTGAGGATAACATATTCGTAGATATTTATTTGTAAAAAAAAATATAAAAGTCAAGTAATGTTTACGATTACTGAGGAATCAATAGTTGGTATCAATTTTTTAGATATATCTCGTAAGCACGCAAAACTTCGTCCACTCAATACGACACATCAGCCATTTTTCTTGACATATCGAAGCATAAATGCTGCATCCTACCAATTCAAATCAATACAATTGGAGGTATGCGGAATTTCTTGGACTTTCCAACGCCAATGAATACACTAGCCATTACTTCCGGCGCAGCTCTGCGACAATGTTGGCAGATTCTGAAGCGGACATGACACTTTTAAAGCGACATGGGTCATGGGTTGGCGATCAAGTTCTGATGCCGAGAAGAATCATAGGCCAGAAAGATAAATCAAATAGCAGCATTGCCAGTACTAGCAATTTATTAATTCCGTCTACTAGTACTTGCATTTTTGTTAGATAAGAGAAGCTGGATGCCTCTAGTATTCACTTCAATAGTTTACATAATTGCACGTTTAATATCTGTAATAAATAAATGTTTTATTTTTACTTTTAGTCACTAGTGTTTAAAATAGTGTCATTTAGAAATTCTAATCAATATTAAAATTTGTCAATTTCGACACGGTTTCAAAAAACGTATAATTTGAGCTTAACCACTGTATAATTTAACGATTTGATGGTGTTGGCAACACTGATACGCACACATGTAGTGTAGGTACGTTTTTCATAGAACTATGTAATACAAATAGAGAATAAGAGTGTAGATTCTAAAAAGAGAATATTAATTATTTATTATTATTCAAGGAAATGCCAAGACTCTGATTACAAGCTGATCCTGCTTCTACCATTCCTCACATCAGTGTTTCCTCTACAGCGCTGCATCGCATTTCGGCTTGTGCGAAATAAAGAGGTTACTGTTAAAGAATTAACAGATCATAGCTGTGAGCTGTGCTAGTGAATTCAGGCAAGGGCAGGTATGTTTAGTAGGTTATAACTACAATATGTGATTTATATTTGGCTTATTAACTGAATTTTATTAAAAATGAACCGTATAGTACCGACATTTGGCGTGTAAATATAATCCGAAGTATTTTGCGTTGCGTCGATTCGTTTTCCGAGAAATCAAAATTACACAATCGATTGTAAGCAGGTAAAAATACCATGCGAGTTTATCGGAAGCTGTTAGACAGTTGTTGAACTGAACAGAAAAATAAATTCGTGAACTGTTCTCTACGGAGAAAAGACATGGACGGGTGTATCTAGAGCAGTGTTGTTAACCCATGGAAAAAAAGTCTGCCTAGAACTGTTGCAAAAAATCCATACATTTCCCTAAATTTTAAAGTTTTTTCGGTAATTATTTACTACAGCGCAAAACTCTTCAATCTTAACCAAAAAAATTCCTATCCTCCCTATTTGGTAATGTACATATACATACATGTCTACATAGGTTACAATTTAATTTTTTTTTTCGAAAACTGCATGCGACTACCAAAATATCGGATCCATGATCAGTACCCTCGATAATAGGGGGGTAGGAATTTTATTTATTTATTGTAAAGAGAAAAGCCAACAGGGTCAGGATAAACATACATAGACATGTATATCTAAAAACTAAAATTAAAAAACTAAAACCACTAACTTATAACTATAAAATTGCATATAAAATGTATCTAATTTAGATTCTGCTGTAAACAGTGAATTGAAACATTAATTAAAAATATGAGCATTTTCATAAATAAATTTTACTAAAACTCCTTGAGACACAATGAACATATAATAATAAAAAAAACTGGTTATAACTTTTTTATCAGTGTGTCCAATAGAAAAACAAGTATACCTTATTTGAGAAAAATAGATAGGAGCACAATATTTTTCTATTAAAACTTTCGTACACACACTGATAAAAAAGTTATAACCAGTTTTTATCAACCAAGAGTATATATCGTAGCGTCCTCTAGCGTCTACAGCAAAATTAAGTACGGATTCGTTTTTCTCATCCCAGAAAACCCCCTAATCCAAATTTTCAAAATAATTCTTTGAAAACTTTCCAAGAATTTTAACAATTTCGAATTCAAAATTTGAACTTTAACGGCCTGTAACTTTGTTATTAGCCACAAATGGACCAAGGTAAGTTTAGCTTAATAGCATTATTTTGATGTAAGCAATCTATTCTTGCTCTGTGTCCCATTAATTTCGGAACACCCTGTACACACTGATAAGAACATAACTTGTCTTTTTATTTAGCCATGTTCCTCAAACAAAAACGACCATTACCTGAATTAATTTGTTTATTTCTTATTGCAGAAAAGCAACACGTGTGCATGAATCATGACTTTTCTAACAAAACCCACTGAGAAAACCAAGGTACGTACTCGTTTATTTCTGCCAGAAGTGAAATTGGCAACACAGCCTTGAATTTAAAAAAAAATCAGTAGTAACTGATTTAATAATTCGAATAAATAACAGTCAATATCATATTTGAAAATACTTAACTGAAACATAATTCTACATCTCATTTTAAAAATCTTACGTATATACTAAAGATTAAGCTGCGTACACACTAGTAATAGAATCTCGTCGCGTAAGTTAAACACGAGCGGAATCCTGTAACCTCGTCGAGTAACATCAAAGCGAACACTGGTGCTGACTCGAGGTTCACTGCATTCCCAACACTTGGCATTACACCAAATTATGATACGATATGCGGTTACGCAGTGCGTGGTCGTGGAATTTTGTTCTTAGCACAGTTGACCGGACTTCATACAACATGGAAAAATCAAAATTCATAATGTTCGCGACGAAGTTCTGGCCAGAGCTTGTGTAACCTTGTTCGAGACGCAGTTACGCATAGAAATTCTGTTACAAGTGTGTACACGGCTTTAGATCTTTAAATGAAGTACAGTACATCTCATCGATATAAGGGAATATACAAAATTTCAAAAGACGCTGATACTTAGGCGTGGGATAGAATGATGCAATATAATTTCAAGCAAGTGACAAAAATCATAAGAATGTGGATATATGCATAATATATTATATTATTCAAGGCGGGGTGGTTATTAAGGAAATATATATCGTTAAACTTATATCGGAATGGCGGCTACGAGCCGGTGTTTGGATGCAACGTTGTAACATCTCACAAAACAAGGTAACCGCTTTCTGTACAATATTGGAATGGGCCCTTGTCTTTGTAAAATTTAGTATTGTAACAGGCATCAAATATGTATATACGACATTTCGATATCCGCAAATTCGCAATAGCGTTTTTAACAAGTCGTTTAATTTTATGAATCGTAGGCAAACAAATTTGGCAACTATACAGTCTCTGGTCTACCAACTCGCCGACATATGTTGTTCTTGAACACCATAAAAAAGACAGAGTGCAGTTCACGATGCATGATTGCTTGTTTACTTAGCTGGTCGTGCAGGACATTACTTTTCAGTGCTGTTATATTTTTTGTTTTCCTGATATACTAGGTATTTTTTTAATTACTGTTATCGCTGACTCATAAATTAGTGTTGTGAGTACTCACTGTTTTTATGTTGTCGTGTGTGAATGTTTATTTTAATTTGTCTAGTACTTAGTGCCTCTATTCGCTTTTCGCCTCAAAAATATTGTGGTATTAGATATTGCATATCTACTAAGATACAGAGAGAATATTCAGACCTTGGGAGGATTTCTCGGAAGAACCTCAACTTGGTACAAGTTCAAGATCAAACTAATAGTGATAAAGAAGACGCGGAAGTTACGGGTTTTACCGTTTTCAAAGATTTCAGCACTGGTCTAGTTTTACAACTCTCATAACATACTGACTAACTTCTGAACTTCACTGATCATCAAACAGTATGGTAGTGGGGCCAGAGTCTAGAGTAGGAAATTCTTAGCGGCAATATTTTAAAAATTCGAATATAGTAAAGTACACATTTACGTCAAAAAATGGCGATTGTTACGCCCTCTAGGAAATTCGTCGAAATAGACAACAAATTATTATTACTCATATCCAAAAACATCTATTATCAAATTTTTAAGACATTCGAAGACAGTGTAATTGTTACAAAAAATCACTTACAACTATCTTTTTTATTATCAACATTTTATAAGTGAAAAATCTAGTACATCTCTATGAGGCAATACTTACAGACCTCCCTGTATATTAATCCGAGATTCTGCACTCCATTATTTCCCATTTGCTGTAGATTCTTTCCTTTCATATATTGTTCTTCAAAATGTTTTCAATTAGGCTATCCCAGGTCTCCGTTCGTCTCATTCGTTTTAATTTGGGCTCCTACCAGCTAAGTTGTTTTTGCTTTATGAAACCTAATATTGATTCGATTTGAAATATTTCTCTCACTAACTCATTTCTAAATCTGCTTCGTCTAATTTTCTCTTTGATCCTTCTTAAATACTTAATTTTCATGTGTCAATCTTGGTCTACTATATACGCCTTTATCTTTGTCGTTTTTGTTGATTCCATTTTAATTGTTGTCATTGCATATTACATCTTTTCTATTCTTTCTTCAATTTTGTTCAAGTTTTGTTTTCCTTGCTCTTTTATTGAACTGATTTACTTTAGTGAACTACTATTTTGTGCTATCTATTACTATATTCTTATAGTTTTAAATGAACAAACTTCAAGGGTAAGTAGATTAAGTAATGATTAAGTTATTTATCGACAGGAACAGTGAAATAACTGAAAAAGGTCAAATTTACTATGCAACCGTAGACGATACGAAGAAAATGTAAGATAGGGTTTTCTTAGAAATTAAAATGCACATCTAAAAAAAATGTCATATACTTCAACATTAAACAGGGCGTTATAACTTTTTTTCCTAAATTAAAGATACGAACTGCCCATATCTCCGCCACTGGTTGTTCAAAGTGCTTGATATTTTTACATTTTATTACATCTTAACTATCTACACTGTGTACCAAGTATGGTTTAAATATCCCCATTACTTTAGTAATTATACCACAAAATTTAATTTTTTCTTCAAACTTTGACATTCTATATCTTCCTTATAAAGCCCCAAAATTATAACTATTATATAATAAACTGCCATTATTTTTTAAGTTATAATTACCCTCGAAGTTTGTTCATTAAAAACTGAATCACCCTGCATAATATATGCACTTTTAGCTAAATATGGAACATCGTTTATTCAGTCTGGTAAGAAAGCTGCAAACCTCCTAAAACTTAGCATTGGCGACACAAGAGATTTAAATAGTTTTGCAAATTCCGTAATACAGATTGCTCAAATCATAATTGTCTTTATCTCTACTTCGGCTATATCTGTCATCAAGGAAGTAAGTAATTCTGCAGTAGTCTCAATTAACATTTGGATTAATTTTGATTTATTATCTCGTTCTAGGACTATTACATATACGGCTGTTACTTCATCTATATCGAATTCGCAGTTGCGTGTGTTTGCGCCTACGTGATTCTAGGAACCCTAAAGGCAAGTGTGAAAAGATCAAACTTCTTTTTTTTAAATATAAAGATATAAAATACAGTCAGTTACTAGATCTACAGCTTTAACTGGAACAGTATTGGTGGCTGACTCATTATTTCTCGCAGGTTAGTACAAATACTCTGTTCTTCTGCGCAACTGAAGAATTACTGAGAAACGAAGAAACTGACCAGCCCTACAACATGACCATGAAAGAGTTTGTGAAGGGATCCAACAATCTCTTTCTTCAAAAAGTCCAAAGTATACCTCCATCGAATATGCCAGTGAAAAGTGTTTATGTAAAAATGTTCTTATTTATTTTTATTGCCATAACTTGTATGTTGTTATTTGCCGCTTATTTTATATAATTATTAATTCCTTTGAATTTTAGCGTAAGATACGTTATCTAGGTACACTTAGTTTTAAATTACATAGTTATAGCATAATAATTTTGTTTCTCACTCACTAAGCACACGAAATTCACCAACATATACCACGTGAAATCGTGAAAATGATGGATGTGGAGTGTGGATGAAGAAGAGAGAGAGGTCGGACCGCGGCCGTCTGTTCCAGATGCAGTCGACGGTGAGCACGCCTGCGCGGAAAACAGAATTTTGTAATTTCAATATCAAATATTATTTTGAAACTTTTTATTTTTAATATGTTAATGGCATTTAAAAAATAATTTATTGCATTAGTTACATATTACAATAAGTAGGTACTATAGAAAAATATTTAAATTTGGCAAGTCGTGTCAGGCCGACACCGAGTTGAACTAACACCTAAAGTCAATGACAATCTGAAATGGGGGTTTACATAATGGTTTAAAAATGTTTTTTCTGCGTAAATATGTATTTAAAATTTTCTTGAGTCGCGTATTCGGATTATACTCATTTTTTCTATATTCTCTTCAAATTCATGACTGAATTACTTTGTATACACTAATTTTGCAAGTTGTACTAGCTTCTAAAGCGTTTGTTGAAGATTGCAAGGCGGTAAAGTTATATTACGGCAACATATTTAATAAGTTTTAGCATTAATTTTAAGCAGATTTAAAATATTAAAGAATATACCATATATTTTAAAATTAAACGGATTTATTAGGTACCATTTTTATATATAAAATAACAAATTTAAAGCTAAATAAACTCTATAAACAATATTTATTCTCATTTCGCCTCTTCTTTCCTGTAACAAAAACAGACATAAATAGCAGTAAATTAAAATATATTAACATATAGGGTATGTTAAAGCAAAAACAAAAGATGGTTAATACAATAAAAAATAAAATTTAATTATACTATAAAATTATTTATGCGTTTTATTATTTGTTTACGAGTTTTATGTATAATTGATCATAGTATTTTCTATTCGTTCTTCATTCTTTAGTTGCCAAAACTACATTTTTACTCCTTGTAGATTTGTCATAATTATCCACTTACATATCCGACATAAAATACTTTTTCTACACCCGTATTATAACAATGCACTTATATGCCCATAATCCGTTTCATAATGATACCCATTACGATACAGATTTTTAATCAATAGAAACCCATAATTTTTCAATGAAGCATGCTGTGCATTTGACGTTTATCCTAGGTTATATGTAATTATTTTAGATGTCAAAATCAGTACGTATTAAATTTTTGTAGATACCTAGCTAAACTTCGATAATTTATCAAAATGTCTGATATCAGCGATATAGAAGAATTACCATCGACTCCTCCACACATATCGGAGAAAGCAGAAAATGCAGTTCATACGAATAATTACTGTTACCTATTGTGTTCAATAAAAATATAAAATTTATTTTTTTTGATTATTTATCGGGTGTAGAAAAAATAGCGTATGCAACTCTCATGTAATGGTTATTAATACATGATCGTTGCATAATATACTATTTTTTACACCCGTATTATAACAATGCACTTATATGCCCATAATCCGTTTCATAATGATACCCATTACGATACAGATTTTTAATCAATAGAAACCCATAATTTTTCAATCAAGCATGCTGTGCATTTGACGTTTATCCTAGGTTCCTATGTAATTATTTTACATGTCAAAATCAGTACGTATTAAATTTTCGTAGATACCTAGCTAAACTTCGATAATTTATCAAAATGTCTGATATCAGCGATATAGAAGAATTACCATCGACTCCTCCACACATATCGGAGAAAACAGAAAATGCAGTTCATACGAATAATTACTGTTACCTATTGTGTTCAATAAAAATATAAAAATTATGGTTTTTGATTATTTATGGAGTGTAGAAAAAATAGCGTATGCAACTCTCATGTAATGGTTATTAATACATGATCGTTGCATAATATACTATTATTTAATTACTATAAAACGTTTGAAAGTAACTGTTCTAAATTGCTGCATTGCTAGTTGTATACTCTTCGAATCTCAAGGAACATGCGAGCTTAGTAATATTCTAAGGTTCTAAGAAATATTTTTTCAGAACACTATAAACATCTTGGGACGTTATAGTTTCAAATATTACTAATTATTTATGCAAACATGGTGGCTTACTGTTAACATTGTTGCTATTATTAGTATTAACAGAATTTATTTCTCCAACAACACAAGACATTTAAAAGTTTATCGCCGTGAAGTGTACCTTGCATTAGTAACCTATACCATCCTATACAGATGGCGTCTGCAGATATCAAAAAATATTTCATGCGGTTACGGTACTCTGATTAATTTGAATTAATTTTTCAGTACTTCCTTTTCGCAAATTTAATTTTTCTTATATTTTTTGTGTATTTGCAAACATGTCGTATTCAAATACGAGGGAAGGAGAGGTCCAGAGCAACAGTAAGTACAGAAATCTTTGCAATGGCAGGTTTTAATTTAATCAAGTAAGAAAACAGAAAATGATACAACATTCTTAAAATCTCCAAATATCAATCCTGGAAATAAATATTGGTAAGGTAGGTGCTGCCTCACTGTGCTACCATATTGTGTTACTCATTAAATAATACTCTAAATATGTTTTTTCTTTCAAAGCGGCGTAAACTGATACATGTGTCAACGCGGTGACCTGTTACTACATTTGAGCTTTAACTTTGGCAGAATATACCTAACCTCGTGGCTGACAGAAGGTCAGTGATGGCTATAAATAAGGATTTAATATAGTTTTGAAAAAAAGAATTTCGCTTTATAAATAAGGAAATTTTTTGATAGATGATTCCGTTAATTCTTATTTTCCCTATCCTCTCTTAAAATATTTGTACTAAGTCATAGTTAACCCTGTATAATAAAGGTGAGTCTAAGTCGCACTTTGTTCTTTTAATTTCTCTTAGAACACCACCACATAAAACATTATCATATTATATCATTTAAACACCTTTGTAAACCACTAACTGTGATTACAACATTGATCTGCTGACTGTCCTTAATTCTTAAATTGTTGATTAATCTACTTACGAAGTAAAATTATAATTCAAAGTATTTGTAAATAAACAAACATTATTTTCCACGCACACATACACCTAGACTACGTTCTTCGTAAAAATGTTTGTATGTAAGAAAAATCCAAAAAAATAAGTTCTAAGAAACAGAGTAATTACCTATTATTTTTCGCGGAAATTTCAAACATCTGCTTATAAACAACCAGGCCCCATTCCTCGCATCATTCTAGCGATTAAGAGGCGAAATAAGAGGTCATTGTCATTGTTAAACAGTGTAAAATTAACAAGTTGTGGAAGTGAATGCCAAGGTAATAGAATGTAAACACAATAACACGTGATCTATATTTCGCTTACTAAAACCGTTCAGTAAATAGTAAATATCATTATTTTACTCGATGCTAAACCTTAGTTAAAAATAAATCTTATAACATCGCCATCAGCCGATGTAAATGTGATCCTGGATCCTATTTTGTATTCATTTTCCGAAAAATTTAAATTCGGTACGCAATCGAACGCAAGCAAATAAAAATACCATGTAGTTTTATCCGAAGTTGTTAGACATTTGAAAGAGATTTTGTAGTAAACAGAAAACAAATTCAAGAACAAATCATTGTGGAAGCACATCTTAATATCACATACGATTAGGCGTCAATATCCGGACCCACCGAAAAGACATGCAGAGGCGTGTCTAGATTGGGATTTAAGGGTTTCATATATCTAAAACAAATTGTTAAACAATAGTTTTATTAAAACTTTGTGTTATTCTTTTTTAGACAATACAAATCATAGTTTTTTTACTATTTCTGTTATTAACCCAATGTTTATTACTGTAACATCGTTTTAATCTCTTTATACAGTGTAGACTACCTTGTCACCTAGGTTTTTTCATCTTGATACAAAAACTAAAAAATAACTTATTTTAAGGAAGACATGTTTTATTGATGTAATTATTCCTCAAATTATTTCTACCTCTAGCCGTTGTCTTAAGTAAAAAGTGGTACCTTTTTAAAAGGCAATTGTCTTTTCAATGTCATCTAGTAATTTATTTTTGGGTTATCAGTTTTCCAGAAAATGAAGGTTAAAAGGTTCAGGTTCTCAACCGCTAACCCAACTAGCAGTTTGGTATTTTATAATAGCTACAAAAACGTTTTCGAAACAAATTTTATGTGACACCATAATTCACAAAAACACTGTAAGAATTGTTCATATTTTAAGGCACTTTAGCCGCCGTTTGGGTTTTGTAAGGCCAGTTAGAAATAATTAAAATAGTTATATAGTAGCAACAAATCAACTAAACAGCAATTTGATAAGGGCTCTATTTTGTTGTGCGAAATTTGCTTTAAATGATAAATACGGCAACACATCTTTAAACTATGATTTAATTATTGAAATTCTAATTATAGTAATAGATACACTGATAACAACATAACTTGTCTTTGAAAGAACATCATTTTTATTCAGTCATCTTTCTCAAAGGAACATGGCTATTGTCTGAACTGATTTTGTTATCGTTATTGCAGAAAAACGACACGTGTGCAACAATCATGACTTTTCTAACAAAAACTCCTGAGAAATCCAAGGTATGTATTTATTATACAGAGTATACAGGGTGATTCAATCATTAATTTTAACCACGTATTTACAGGGCCTAATAAAATCTTCGATTGCATTTTTATTTAGGTAAATAGCAAATTTTATTAATAATTATAAACTACACTAGTGACAAAAGCACACGAAATTCACCAACCTCTACCAAGCGAAAATGAAAAGTGAAACTAGATGTAGTTCGGCGACGAGGAAAACGGACCCGAACGATGTTCGACTTATTCCGCCAGTAACGTATTAAACGGGAATTCATGCCAACTTTTTACCTGTGCCGGATGTACTGATTACAGCCTATCCGATGTCGGCGTTGATTACTGCGATGGGCATTTATTATAAAATTCTCATGATTTCATATTGATTACACAGATGTTTATAGAAATGCAAATTATATTGTTTGTTTCTGTTATCGTTTAGCGGTTCTGCAGTTCTGAAGAATTTTACATTGAATAGACATTAAAAACTATGTCGGACAATTTTTTGTTGACAACACGAGGGTTTTTTATTACTGTCTGTATTTAAATAAAGAAACAGTTCAGCCTATTTATGTAATGGAATGTGAATGGTTTATTCTGATTCGTTGGAGTTTTGTAATTTTAATATTAAATATTTTTTATGTTGTGAAATTTAATATGTTTATTGTATACTTTAAAATATAGCATTAATTACATATTACAATAAGTAGGTACTATAGAAAAATATTTAAATTTGGCAACGTCGCGTCAGGCCGACACAGAGTAGAACAGCCGCCAGCGGTCAGTGACAGTTTGAAAAGTGGGTTTAAATAATGCTAAATGTTCTTTTCAACGTAAATATGCATTTAATTTTTTTATGGTGTATTCGTATCATATTCATTCTTCTCTTAAAATTAATGGTATTATGACTGAATCACCCGGTATAGACGGTACGGAGCCACAATATGTAATTTCTGGCTATATTGAGAGATGCAGGATGTTGAAAATATAAAAAAATTATATTTTAAATTCTTACGTACATGACACCAAACAGTATGTAACAAAAAATGGCATCTCACATTTGCTCTGATTGGTGTAAAATTTTTAAAAAAATCATCATCAAAGTAGTCTCTTTAAGTGACTATAAATTCCTTAGGAAGAATTTGTAGACCCACATTTATATGAAAAAAGGAATCTTTCTCGACATAGAACGCCTTGGAAAAATATGGCCTTCTAAGTTCAGGACACCCTGTATATTTATTTTTTTTAATATTGCAATAATACATTCTGCAGTTACGAACCGTTCTTAATGTAGTACTATTTCACTATAAGGACATTATATTTTCTAGGATTCTTATAACATATTAAATTTGCCTAATTCTGATGTGGTACAAGAACATCAGAGTAGAAGAAAAACGGATAAGTTTTTTTTAATTATATTTGTTGTCTCCATAGCATTACTAGTAAGTTTTCTCGTTTGTCTCTTGTAAGTCATCCATTTACATATTTTTCTTGTAGTTGCCTTTGGTAATATATACACTTTGCTATTCGGATATCAACAGACTTAAAGGTTATGACCGCTGCGGAAACATTTGTGGTCAAAATAACACCAAATATGACCAATGGGACTGTACTGGTCAGGACATGAGCCTCGAACCGTAAGATGGTATGTAGATAATTGATAAAAGTACTAACGAAAATGATTATTTCAGAGTATTTACTTACGACAGAAGATGTTTAGAGGATTCTGAGGTTAAGTAAGTATATCGTTTTTCTTCTAAATACCATATAAATGTAATAATTTTTATAATTTTCAGCCGTCTTTATGCATTTTCAATTGTTTATAGACAGGTTTGTATAATTTGTTATATTATTAGTTCATACTTTATTCTTACATTTTTTTTCAGCCTATACTTGAAACAATTTACATAGACATATGGAAAATTGTACTAATGTCTTTTGTACCTTTAGGTAAATTTTTAATTTTTAAACCAAAAATAAAACATATTTGTGAAAAGAATAATTTTTGTGAAAATATCCTGATTTTTTTTTATTTGTAATACTTCTGTTTTTAACTTTTAGCGCTCTGCCTAATTTTGGTCATACTGTTCAGATACGCCCCAGTCATAACTGTGTGGAGTATTTTAGTTGGATTTGGACTGATTTTTACAACTTTGGGACTATTATTATTGTAAGTATTTAAAAAGTTACATACTGTACTCAAAAAAATCTAGAGAATGACTCATCGCTATAGTCTGTTTAGAAATGAAAGAAAGTAATAAAAGCTTATTATGTATGCAAATCGTAAATAAATGTAGTACTGGTGCTTATATTCAGTATTTTTATATTATGTATTATCAGTATAGATGAGGTGTACTTTTAAAAAAACTTTGTGTGATCGAACCGTACTAAATTGTAGCAGATAGCTAAAATTTAATCCCCGACAATTCGTCTTTGTCTATACCGCTTCAATTTCTCGGTCCATTTCTCTTATAAGTAACAATATAAAAACCGTATTTCAAAACATGAGGCTACTTTAAGCATCATTACCGGGTTAAGAGGGTTTTTAGTAATTCAAATAAAATTATTCAATATTATTATCAAAATATGTATTTAAATTTAATGAATAGACTTTTATTGCACACAAAAATATATGTATTTTGAAAATTCAAATTATGGTGAGTAAATGTAGTGTTGTATAAATGTACAATAAAGAAAATAAAAAGTAGTAGGTATATTAAAATTCATCCTCTGAATATTCTAATGAATTACCTTCGTCTCCTAGATTGATAACGATAGGTTCCACAGTAACGTCAATTAAATTATCGAGTTCCCACATTTTCTCCTCTTCTTTTTGTACATGATGTATACATCTTTGCCAGTTATCTGCAGTTACTCGTTCCAAGGAATTTTTTAACAGAATTTTCAGGTTTTCTTAATTTAAACGTCGTATTATTTCGCGCTACATCTCCTTTTACCTGCGCCCAGACTAATTCGATTGGGTTAAGTTCACAGTGATAAGGTGGTAACCGTAGTACCGTTATTTGGCGATTTGTTGTCATTTCATCGATAACATATTTTTTTCTGATCTTTATTAAGATTGACAAGTGTCAAAAGTTCCTTTTTCACTATATTTGTCTCAAGAGAAATGTTTTTTCCGGATAACCATTGAATTATCGGCTTTCCTCCAAGCAGTCGTAGGCGTCCGCTCGGTCTGCTTTGAATGGTAACTGGCATTATCAATGACAATTACAGACCCCGGAGGAATAAGATCCAACATCTTTGTAAAATACTCTTCGAAAACATCTGCGTTCATGTCTTCGTGATAGTCACCTATATTTTTAGATTCAAATAAAAGTAAACCGCCATCTACAAAACCACTGGCACTACCTATATGTGTCACTATTAATCTTCGCCCTTTACCTGAAGATGTCTTGAACCCTGTTGAAAGTCCATCCAAGAATGCTTGTCGAAAACTTTTTACATTTTTATCTTGCCCTACTTTTGTTACAGTATATCCTTCGTTGACCCAAGTTTCGTCTAGATAATAAATATTCCTCCCTTCGTCATCTTTATCGATAAGAACTGACTTCCTGTTCTGCTTTTCCCAGCAAAATTTCAACTCTCGTAAGACGGCCCATAATTTGCTTCTACTGATTTTTGGTAAATCGTTGTTCTCTGAAAGTTCACTTAAAATTTTGTTTAGCATTGGTATTTCTTTTTTAAAATAAAATGAGTGTACTTTTCTGCGAATGACATTTTTGAAGAAATCATCTATAATGACTTTTGACCTTCCTGTAGATGATATTTGGTGAATTTATAGTATCTTGTTCATTTTTTGTTTCCTTTAAAAGTCTGTAGATAGTCGATTTTGCAATCCCTGTCATTTCGGAACACTTTTCCACGATGTCGTCAACACTGTTGGTAGGATTTTGGAGTTTCAATGCATTAAATACATTTAATATAATAATCTTCTCATTCTGAGACAGCGCACATCTTTTCACGCGTTTAGCAGGTACGTAATCTTATAAGCTCGACATTTTACCCAAACAATATTATATCCACTGGCACAATAGTCACTAAACACAAGTCGAATTTTACTCTACTGCACTAGCACGTCTTCGTATATTCAACTCTAAGACTGGATTGATCTGTCACAATACACTGGCTTCTGCCCTATGATGTATCCAGTAAAATGTACTAATGTACACCCATTACCTGCTACGATTAGTATTACCCGCTAATTACCTGAAACGAAATATTACCACGCCCATGGCCAGTTCTTATCTCGGGGTTTTCTCATTACTCTCTTTCATTTCCAAATAGACTATAGTATGTAGACAAGCGCGACAGTGAAGACGTGAGAAGAGCAACATTTCATAGGTCTACTAAATTTGAAGGCAATCAGATATAAGAAATATACAAAAATGACAAAAATAATTGCATTACATAACATCCATTATTTTTAGTAGAAACAGTGACATAGGTAACAGTGTTTTCGAATTTCGAGACGTCATATAAGAAAAATGACAGAGTTATTTCCAAATGTAAAGCTTTTATTTTGTATTATCAATTACCCAAAGTCGAAAATAATATAAAGTAATTAATTCACCGCACGGAAAGTGGGGGTTGCATGATTACCTAAACGTGCCACTTGAGGAGGGTTCAAAGCACACAAAATGATCAAAAATAAGTTGACGTTGAGTGAATCTAGCAACATTAACAGTTTACTTTTAATGTCTCTCCCTGTCCCTTTCTCTCTACAAATTGGAATGCCGTCTTTTGGGACGGCGATGGCCCACCACCACCCATTTACACTTACCTGATGCGCACTCCGCGGATATCACTCTTAAGCTTGGTCCTCATGGATGCGAAATTCACAGATTTTTGCATGTATTTCTCAACTTTTGTTTTAATCATTTATGGCCTGGAAATCTCAATTTTTGCAAATTGCTACTTTCATTATTTTGTGGTGTTAATAAGTTTATTTTGAGCTTCTGACAATCAATCTACCATAACAAAATAGAAAATGTTTTAGATGACAAAATTGATAAAAGGCTTTCAAATACATTGCACTATATATACACACACTATTCACTATTGATTACTATCACTATTACTATAACGGTCACACATTAACACTTATTATATCATATCGTGGTCTTCATGTATCCATGTTTCCATCTTCCCTATATTAATATTTCGTCTTTTTCTATCAGTATACTCTTTTCGATTTCATTTATATGGAAATTCATATGTCATGCATAATTCGCAAAAGCACCATTGCATATATTCTAGACAAAGTTTCATTTTGTAACATATAGCAATCCATTTTTTTACGAAATATAATTTTTAAAATATCATCTTCGTTCCGCGAGTTTCCACTAATTTCTGTTTCACAGTGGTACTTCTTCACCACTCGTTTTTGCACTATACATATATGCTACTCACGTACATTTTTGTTATTGAACTACACATTTCAACATCACTTACACTCATATATTGACCTCGCGTCATCATCATATGGCAACATCCGATATTCCTATCCTAATTTCGGCCGTTTACGATTTTGGGAATACCTGTGCCTGTGAAAATGCCTTCCACTTTATCCTAAAATTGAAGAATTTTTTAAGAATTCCTTTTTGTATTATATTTCAGTATGTATATAACCGATTTCGTGCAGAACGGCGTAATCATAACTATTTATTGTATCATATCGCCGCTGATAATGTGCTTATATACCCTTGTCAACATGAACTATATCAAATTAGCAGCCAGACTGCTTAAGGAAGCTACAAGACCACTATTTGAAGTCAAGATGATGACATTTGTTTCAGCAGGGGTGAGTAACTGATTTCATTTGTTCAAATTGTCATAATTTTTTTTAAAAAACGGCGCCTCCCAAACATTATTATATTAATAAAGAGAGAGTAATAACTTTGTATCCAATTTCACTTGGTCTTGATAAAACTATTGCTGGAGGAGCATGGGTATAAATTGGATCCACTCTTCCCCTGCTGCTGTTTCTGATATCCTTTTTAACTGTGTGTATTTTAGGCACTGCCTTTGTTAATCGTTATAATGCTGATCTATGCCACCGTTAATTTTCATATTATGACATCTGGAGAGCTAACGGAGCTATATACAGGAGAATTGAAATATGTTGCTGATAATGTAATGCTAACAACTAAAATTCTCAATTGTTTAATAGCGATTTGGGCGCTGATGTTAGTTCTTGGAGCCCAATACACCACTGTAAGTGGAGTTGTTGCACAATGGTATACTATCAAGTGAGTAGTAAGGTTTATTTATTGATAAAATGTTATTAAGCTATTCCATTTTACAGAAACGTGGACAATCTAAATGATGCAGTATCTACAAATATTCGTAACACAATAAATTACCATCTGGGAACTGTTGCTTTGGGACCTGTAATGATGTCAATTATGTTCGTACCGAGATTAATCCTTCAATTCTTTGCCATATTTAGTGCATTCAAGCAGAAGGTTGATTCCTGGTTGAGATGCTTGGATGGCTTTTTCACAAATAATTCGCATATCATTACAGGTAATTTAAAACATGATAGTGATAATAGACTGTATATAATAATCCGGAACCCTCGTAATGCTGTTAGGTGTGGGTGGACTTGCCAGATTTCTTTTATCTATGTAGCTATGAATGCCCTGTAATATTTCAGGTTTATCTGTTGTTTTTTTTTTCCGTAGGTCGTACTTTGATAACGTAGAATTCTGTTTTAAAAAGTGTGCAAGTGTTGTGAAGCTTGTGAAGCTTGTTGCAAACGACATGATTTTACAGCTCATTATGCCTAGAATACGAAGTTTTGGGCAGATTTCCCAGCTTAGCTCAAAGGAGAAGGGACGGATTATTGGGTTTCGCAAAGCAGATTTGTCGGTAACAAGACTAACAAATCCTTACGTTCCATAGTACAGTGTTACCAAGTGTGGACTCGAGAAGGCCGTGGATACAGAGCGAGAGGCACCGGCCGTCGTAGAAGAACCACAGAGCATGAAGATCGTCAATTGCGACTTAATTCAGAATAGTAGCCATACTATTGCAAATCACTGGTTTGAAGAATATGGGGAGATGGTTGGTATGCGTACGGTAGCCAAATACGAAGTTGTGGTCTCTTGTCTGGTCGTTGTCATTGCGTGTTACCTCTCATACGTCAACAACGCTAACCGCTTGCATTAGTGTAGAGAGAAAATTCAGTGGGACCTAGAATGAAATTAGGAGATTTGGGGACGCATAATGGTCGTGCACGGGTGAGAAGGCGACGTGGTGAAAGACGGGATCCACATTTTTATAGAGAGCATCATATCCATGACACAGTGGACATTTCGGTATGGAGTGCTATCGCGTATGGTAGCAAATCACCACTAGTTTTCATTAGAGGTAGCATGACGGCCCAACCTGCATCAAGGAAGTAGTAGAGCCATATCTTCACACCATCCAAAACGCCATTTTCCCGCAAGACAATTATATACCTCATGTTGTTAGTCAAACAATAGCTTATACGGATCAATATCAGATCAACCGTTTACCCTGACCACCAAGATCGCAGAATCTGTCATCTACTGAACATGTCTGGGACAGCAGCAGACTGCTGCATTTACAACACCCTCACAGACTCTCCTGTAGCTTGGAATGAGATACTTTATCGACAACTTATTAGATCTGAACCCAGGTGTATCAATGTATGTATTAGGAATCGTGGGTTCTCAACACGCTATTGAACCATTTCTGCAGTAGATAAGATCTTGCTAAAAACGTAGCTATTCTATAAGCCCATAACGTGTGCACCAAAAATTATTAAAATTTAACGAACATAATATGTGCTGTTTATTTTTTTTCACGTAGTTCTAGTTCTAGTTCTACACCTCGATCCGCAATACTCACTACTTTTTTTACTCTTATTTAGTAACATTCCTACATTTTCCATTTCTTCTATAAAATATAACTACTTTTAGCTATATATGGAACATCGTTTATTCAGTCTGGTAAAAAAGCTGCGTATCTCCTCAAACATAGCATTGGCGACACAAGAGATCTAAATAGTTTTACTAATTCCGTGATACGCATGGCTCAAATTATAGTTGTCTGTATCTCTACTTCGGCTGCATTCATCATGCTGTATGTGAGTAAATTTGCATCTAAATCAACAGTTTGCATTAATTTTGTATTATAACTGATTGCATTTCAGTGTGATTACGACTGCAACTATTACTTCCAATACATAGAATTTGCAACTGCTTGTGTTTGCGCCTACTCGATTTTAGGAACCGTAAAGGTGAGTTTGAAAATATCAAGTATGTTCTTTAAAATCCTGTATAAAATTAACTAGCAGTTACTTTAAAAAGACCTACACACTTAATTAGAAGGATATAGGTGGCTGACTTATTATTTCTTACAGGTTAGTACAAATACGTTGTTCTTCTGCGCAACCGAGGAATTATTGAGAAACGAAGAAGCTGACCTGCCCTACAACATGGCCATGCAAAAGTTCGTGAAGGGTTCTAACAAACTCTTCCTTCAAAAAGTCCAAAGTATACCTCCATCAAATATACCAGTGAAAAGTGTTTATATAAAAATGTCGTTATTTATTTTTGTTGCTATAAGTGTTGTGTTTTTAATTGTTGCTTATTTTATATAATTTTTAGTTGCTTTGAATTTTAGCTTAAGAGAGAGTAAGATACATTAACAAGACATACTTACGAATCTTAAATTACATTTTTAGCACAATAATTTTGTTTTTGTTCTCTCATTAAGTTGTTCTCTTTCAAATGATTCATTTATATTATATTCAAATATTTACGCTAATTTTGCAAGTTGAACTTGTTTGTTGAAGACTGAAATTAGATATGTAACTCTAAATTGTAAAATTTGTGTAATACATTCTTAACCTACTATTGTATAAACTAGAACTGTAGGAAACCACACAATTTCGTTGCTTTGGTAAATTCAAAAGTGTTATAATAACTGTGTTGTAGATTTTAAAATAATTATAACACATTTTATGATATTTTGTAATAAAGATTATATTAATACATGATTTGTAGTCGTCATTATCAATGGTATAGAGACGTAATTGTAGTATTATTTAGGTACTACAAATTGTATTAAAGTAGTGTGTGGGTGGTTGTGTAGAAAAATAAAAAAAGGGTAAAGATGTTACACTTTTTTTGCTCTTTCAATTTTTTCCAAAAAATAAATACTTTCTGAATAAAAAAAATATTTCTTATCATTTACCACCCTTCCAAACTGGAAATCATAATAAATAAAAACACATAGGAGGCGTGTGTCATTTTAATGTTTAATTGTTGTGGAGTCTCATTGACAGTTCCATAGTTTTCAAATGCATATCTGCATATTCCTGATTGCTAAAAACGTTCTGCATCTTGTTAACAACGATAATAATTATTAGATTAAGCACAATTTGTTTAACAACACCGGTGAAGCAGTTGAAAACTATGGAACTGTCAATAAGATTCCTGCTTCATTTCGGAGATACAAGGTGTTGAAATTATAAAAAAACTGGGGTTTTATTAATATCTGAAGAACTCTAATTCCGATTTTTTGGAAATTTCGTATGTTGATTATAAAAACCATAGACATCTTCTGACTTAATTTAATTTATTTTATCAACTCCAGTGGAGTACTTTGTTATGTTTTTGTTTTTTACTACCATCACTACATGGAAAAGGTTATTCATTTTTTGGCTAGAAAACGAAGCGAGATACCAAGCAGAGTGAAGAGACAAAAAAGTTGTGTTTTTAATTGCATAACTATAAAAAAATATTAAAGCTAAGGAAAAGCAGTGACATCTCATATTTTTACGTATTAATATCAATAGGAATGATCCCCCGGATGCCACTGGAGTAGAAAAAATAAATCAAATTAAATCATAAGACGTCTATGGTTTTCATAAACAAACATATGAAATTTTAAAAAAATCGGAATTAGGGCACTTCAGATATCATTAAAAACACAATATTTTTTTAAAATTTCAACACTGCGAACACAGGTTCATAGAAACTTTTTTTCTTATTTTTGTTCAAGGAAATTCCCCCTTATTTTTTCGCAATATTAACGGGACACTCTGTATATTATTTGAAAATATACATTCATCAACATAACTATAACAGCTAAGCAAACTATTAAGAAAAATATTTTTCTCTTTTATGAGTTTGTTTCAAAATTGATTTATTTTTTAAAAGTTAGTTATAAAAGTTAATACATGCATAATTATATTTTACACTGTTTCTATATCAAGATTAGTTTTGGAAAATATTTTTTTATAAAAGCTCGACAAAAGCGGGATACGGAATATAATAGCGGGACACGTGCTGAAACGGGACCGGCGGCTCAAAATCGGGACTGTCCCGCCTAAATCGGGACGGATGGTCACTTTATATGAATAAATTTTTCAAACAGTCCAAAAGACTACACCAAAGAGAATACTTAATTCCGTTCGTGCAATGAGCAAACACTTATAGCTTGTATCCAATTATTTTTCTTCTGTTTTTTGTAAATAAAACCTGGTAAGTTTTTCCATTTCAATTTTCTTTAAATTTCCCTATCCAGAAAACTACATTGACATCAAAATGAAAAATAAACTTATTGCTCACTTTTAAGTATATTACTGCTCTACTTACAGTACTTATGACACTATATTTTCTTCATTTTTTTGACAATTTGTGCAATTAATCGCTACACTTGACTTCACATAGTTATTAGTTTTGTTCAAATAAAAATTAACTTTAACTTCAAGAAAAAAAATATACATGGTCAAGCCACCGTATGAAACCTGAAAAATACTTAATATTTTATTTTTGACATATTTTAAAAACATTTTAGGAATATTTAGGAGTTAATTAAATTAGAATATTTTGTTGTAACATTTTAAAAATTTTA
Organism: Monochamus alternatus; assembly: GCA_037114965.1. Lineage (NCBI taxonomy): Eukaryota > Metazoa > Arthropoda > Insecta > Coleoptera > Cerambycidae > Monochamus > Monochamus alternatus. Next base: position 630,473 of record CM073426.1, on the reverse strand, counting down.
TGACGTTAAAAATATTTTTAATCATTCGAAAATATTTTTAAAACATTGAATCTTATTACCTACTTAATAAACAGTATCTATTGACTATAATTAGTCGATGACTAACTGTATCTGTGCAGTAATTTTTTTTTTAAATCTCGTAGAACTTTCTGTATCCAATAAACATGTTCAAAAAATACGTTCTAAGAAATTGAATTTATTACTATTATTCAAAGAAATTCCAAACATCGGCTTATAAATAGCCAGTCCCCATTCCCTCGCGTCATTTTGGCTGGTGGCTTGTGCGAAATAAGAGGTCAGTGTTAAACAGTGTAGAATAAACAAGTTGTCGAAGTAAGGCCAAGGTAGGCTAGATTTAATAGAATATAAACAATAATAACAATAAGATGTGATTTATATTTAGCTTACTAAAACCATTGAGTAAATAGTAAATATCATTCCTTCACTCAATGTTAAAACTAAGTTACTAAAAATAAATCGTATAACATCGCCATCTGATGATGTAAATGCGATCCTAGTTATTACGTATTGGGTCTGTGCGTTTTCCGAGAAATTTAAATTAGGTACGTAATCGAAAACAAGCAGATGAAAATACCATGTAGCTTTATCCGAAGTTGTTAGATATTTGTTTTTCACTGTTTCTGTTATTAACCCAATGAGGGGAATTTCTGATAAAACACCACCCAATATTTGTTACTATAACATTGTTTTAAACTCTTTATGCAGTGTAGAATACATTGCCGTTTAGTTTTTTTTTCATTTTTATACATAAACTAAAAAATTAACTCTTATTTTAAGGAAGTGGTACCCTTTGTGTGATACACCATTTTAAACGGCGATTGTCTTTTCAATTTCATTTAGTATTTTAATTTTGGGTTACCAGTTTTCGAAAAATTAAAGGTTAAAGGGTTCATGTTATCAATCAACATCACGGCTAACTCAAATAGCAATTTGATATTTTATAATAGCTACAAAAACGTTCCCGAAGCAAGTTTTATAAAATAGCATAAGTTACAAAATTATTGTAAGAATCGTTATACAGCCAAAATTGGCATCATATTTTAAAACACTTTTTAGGTTTTGTCCAGTCCAGTTGATAACAATTAAAATAGTTATATAATAGCAACAAATCAGCTAAACTGCAATTTAATAATAATAACAAAGCTTGTGTTTGAAGGAACATCATTTTTATTAAGTTATCAATCTCAAAGGTTGTCTGAATTGATTTTGTTATCATTATTGCAGAAAAACGGAACGTGTGCAACAATCATGACTTTTCTAACAAAAACCTCTGAGAAATCTAAGGTAAGTGTGTATTTATTATATGCATTATACAGGGTGATTCAGTATTAATGTCATTAATTTTAACCACGTATTCTAAAAGCCTAATAAAAACTTGAATTGCATTTTTATTTAGGGAAATATCAAATTAGTAATTATAAACTACACTGGCGACACAAACACACGAAATTCTCCAACCTCTATCACGCGAAAATGAGAAGTGATGAACGAAGAAGGGAGAGAAGTCGGGCCGCGTGTTTCTGTTCTAAACCAGATGTAGTTCGGCGACGGGCTCGGCTTCATAGGAAAACGGACCCGAACGATGTTCGACTTATTCCGCCGGTAACGTATTGAACGGAAATTTGGACTGCCAACTTTTTACCTGTGCCGGATGTACTGATTAGAGCCTATCCGATGTCGGCGTTGATTACTGCGATGGGCATTTATTACAAAATTCTCATTATTTCAGATTGATTACGCAGGTGTTTATACAAATGCAAATTATATTATTTGTTTCTGTTATTATTAAGCGGTTCTGCAGTTTTGAAGCGTTTTACATTGAGTAGACATTAACAACTAGGTTATAGACTTAATTACGGTAGGTCAAGACTCGGATTGCCGTATCACTGAATAGGTATGTCTCGGACTGTTTTTATTGATAGCATGAGACATTTTATACTGTCTGCATTTAAATACAAGCCTCAGCTCAGCTCATCCTTTCTTAATAATTTAACCTATTGAGTTTTGGATTGATTTTATTTCACTATTTATGTAATGAAATGTGAATGGTTTATTTTGATTCGTTTTGTAATTTCAATATTAAATATTTTTCATGTTGAATTTATATGTTAATTGCAGACTTTAAAAAATAATTTATAGCATTAATCACATATTACAATAAGTAGGTACTATAGAAAAATATTTAAATTTGGCAACGTTGCGTCAGGCCGACACCGAGTTGAACTACAGTCAGCGATTAGCGACAGTTTAAAAATGAGGTTCAAATAATGATTTGAAAAAATTTATTTCGCCGTAAATATGCATTTAACTTCATGTATTCGTATCATACTCATGTTTTCCTATCTTCTTTTAAAATTAATGACGTTATGACTGATATTTTGATATAAACGATATTTTTAATTCTTACGTACATGATACCAAACAATATGTAATAAAAATTGGCACCTAACATTTGCTCTGATTAGTGTAGAAATTTAGAAAAAATCATCAGAGTAGCCTCTTTAAGTCACTATAAGATTCTTACGTAGACTTTTTGGGCCCACGTTTATATGAAGAAAAAGTAATCTTTTTCGAGGGCACTGTATATTTATTTATTTTATATATATTGCAATGATACATTCTGTAATTACGAACCGTTCATAATGTAGTACCATTTAACTATAAGGACATTATATTTTCTAGGATTCCTATAAAATATTATATTTGCCTAATTCTGATGTTGTACAAGGACCTCAGAGTAGAAGAAAAACGGATATTTTTTTTTTATTTATATTTGTTGCCTCCATAGCATTACTAGTAAGTTTTCTCGTTTGTTTCTTTTAAGTTATCCATTTACATATTTTTCTTGTAGTTGCCTTTGCTAATATATACACTTTGCTATTCGGATATTAATAGACTTATAGGTTATTACCGCTTTGAAGCTATGTACTTAGACATATGGAAAGTTGTGCTAGTATCTTTTGTGCCATTAGGTAAGTTTCTAACATATTTGTGAAAAGAATCAATGTTCTGAAAAAATCAAAATTTTTTTTACTTGTGATATTTCTGTTTTCATCTTCCAGCTCTCTGCGTAATGTTGGTCGTACTGTTCCGAAAAGCCCCAGTCATAACTGTGTGGAGTATTTTAGTTGGATTTTGGATAAGTTTTACACTTCCAGGACTATTCTAGTAAGTATTTAGTAAGTTACAGGGTTAATTAAGACAATACCCAACTGCCAATCTAGAGAGTGACATTTCATAAGCGTACTAAATTTGAAAGCGATCAGATATAAAAAATATACAAAAATAATTGCATTACATAACAACCATTATTTTTAGCAGGTATATAGCAGTTTTTACAGAGTTATTCTCAAATTTAAAATTTTAATCTTGTATTATCAATTACCGAAGGTCAAACGTAATAGATAGTGATTAATTCACAGCACAGAGATGAGTAAGGAAGATACGGGTTGCATGATTACCTAAACGTGCCACTTGAGAAGGGTTCAAAGCACACAAAATGATCAAAAATAAGTTGACGTTGAGTGAATCTAGCAACATTCACAATTTACTTTAAATGTCCCCCCTGTTCCATCCTCTCCACAAATTGGAATGCCGTCCTTTTGGACAGCGATGGTCCACCACCACCACCCGTTTCCACGTATTTCGGAAGTTTTGTTTTAATTATTTATGGCGGAAAAATCTCAATTTTTGGCAAATTTTGCAAAGCAATACAAATGTAATTGCTACTTTCATTATTATGTGGTGCTAATAAGTTTGTTTTGAGCTTCTGACAATCTACGTTGACAGCTTCATAATGAATATGAATGAAAATGTTATAGTGGACAAGGACAAGGATCTATAAGGACAAAAAGGCTTTAGAATATACTGCACTATATACAATGTGTCCCACTTTTCATAAATCCACCCTGGTATCTCGCTCACTTGATATCCGAATACTTTGAAACTTTGGTGGTGAATATATATCTATACCTATATACTACTAAAACTAATAAATATTTAAAAATATAAATAAAAATATAATAAATATATGAAATAATTTGAGAATTGAAAATGTCAAAATTTGTTGCCAAAAGCCTTGCTCTAGTTACTTTGTAGCGAAATTTTAGTAACCAGTTCAACAAAGGAGTGTTAGGGTATGTTTACATCTGACATTAATTTTTCGATATTTATGTCGGATGGAAATTGTACCTAATGTAAACAGTGCAGAATTTCTGTCAGAGACATATGCTTCAAGCGTCCGCGAGATATGTCGACATATCTATACAATTAGATGTAAATTATTAATATTGGGTGATACAAAATAATGGATACAAGGCGATATTGATAAATAGATTAATTTACATCATAGTAAACCTTAACTATATGACTATTTTACAAATAAGCTATTCAAACTAAGCTGATTACATCTCCAAAAATTTTTTAAATTATGCTGGATCTTCCACACTGAGTTGGTATATTAGTTGACTATAAGCAAGTCATTTTTTTTGTCTCAAAATCAACTTTCAAATCCATACTGAACGATTTTTCATTCTCTGTCGGACAGAAATCGCATTTAATATAAACAGCGCGAACATTTCTGTCAGAGTTATATGTATCAAGCGTCTACGATATGTATCGACACACCTATGAGATTAGATGTAAAAACATTATTTTCATATTCGCACTCACCTGACAGAAATTGCTTTAGTTGACTAGTCATCTACTTTCGTGATAGTGTCGGCAGCAATTCAAAATAGTCGGTAAAACGCGATATTGATGAACCGATTAATTTATACCACGAACCTGAACTCTGGGATGTTAAAAGATAATCAAATAAAGATAAAGTGAAGTAACAAAAAAAATTGTTAATTTGAGAAATTTTTAAGTATAAGAATGTTTGGAAAATAAACATGGAAGGGGTGGTTTATTTCACCCCTTACTACAAACTAGGAACATGGGAAATATTCCAGTAAAATATCTTTTTTTAAGTAAATGTTCCTGACAAAATTCATTTGTCTATATTCAACAGTTTGTGAGAAAATGTTTCTGGGGATAAAAAACTATAAATCTGAAAATTAAATCTGATTTAGTACCGTTCAAATTCAATATTATGCTCAACTTAAACTATAGATATTTAAAACGAAAAAATATTTGTTGGATTATCTCGAAGAAAAAATTTTTACGGAGCTGTATACGAATGAAAACATTATGTATAGTTTTTGCTAAAAATTCCCACATAGGGGTTTGAGGGGACCTGATTAGCACCACTTATTCAAAAAATATCTCTGAGCGTTTATATTGAATTTCGCAGGTGTAAAAAAATAGCATGCCTTCGGTCGCCATCTTAAAATCCGTAATAGGATCAAAAGAAGTGATTTTCGATGCTATTTAAAACAAATAAATGTCCCCTCAAAATGTAGTATGTGAAATTTGAATAAAAACTATACATAGTGTTTTCTTCTACACGATCTTAAAGTTTTATTCGTGTATAAATCTATAAAAATAGTTTTGTTCGAGATATTTCAATAAATATTTGTTTTTATATATTTTTTTAGGTATTAATAATATTGTGTGAAACTAACTACTCAGTGGACAAAAGCCCCAACCTGCGTTGAATTACACCCACAATATCTACCCATATATTCCTTATTATTAGCTTTTGTAACATATTTTTACGGTTTTAGAAAGGTATTTTAAGCTAATATAAATCAAATCTCCTACAATTCCTATCAATGAAGTAATATGTATGTTCTCTGATACCAAACATCTAGGCATGCTAATGAACAATTCCACAGACAAAACTCTATTCAATAATTATCTAAAGAAAATGTAATTTACTAACCTGGTAATGAAACACTCTATAAATATCTAACTTCACTTGTGGGTGTAATTCAATGCAGGTTGGTGCTTTTGTCCACTGAGTAGTTAGTTTCACACAATATTATTAATACCTAAAAAAATATATAAAAACTTTTACATAAAAGGTGAACATTTTTCAAGTAGGTATTGTCATATTTAATTCATTGACAGGATGTCACTTTTTGTCATTGTCGATATTTAACTTCAGATAATTTTAATTTTTATAATAATTTTTATAGTTAGATGTTTTATTCAACTTAAAGGAGACCACCTGAAGAAGCAATCCTAAAAATGCAGAAATAAGTCAGATCTCATTTATTGTGGTTGAATTTGTCGTGTTCCCACTGCCAAAAAGTGAAGTTAGATATTTATAGAGTATTTCATTACCAGGTTAGTAAATTAGATTTTCTTTAGATAATTATTGAATAGAGCTTTGTCTGTGGAATTGTTCATTAGCATACCTAGATGTTTGGTATCAGAGAACATGCATATTACTTCATTGATAGGAATTGTAGGAGATTTGATTTATATTAGCTTAAAATACCTTTCTAAAACCGTAAAAAATATTTGTTTGTTTTAAAGAGCATCGAAAATCGCTTCTTTTGATCCTATTACGGAATTTAAGATGGCGATCAACAAATATTTTTTCGTTTTAAATATTTATATCTATAGTTTAAGTTGAGCATAATATTGAATTTGAACGGTATTAAATCAGATTTAATTTTCAGATTTATAGTTTTTTATCCCCAGAAACATTTTCTCACAAACTGTTGAATATAGACAAATGAATTTTGTTAGGAACATTTACTTAAAAAAAGATATTTTACTGGAATATTTTCCATGATCCTGGTTTGTTGTAAGGGGTGAAATAAATCACCCCTTCCATATTTATTTTCCAAACATTCTTATACTTAAAAATTTCTTAAATTAAAAATTTTTCTTTGGACTTCACGTTATCTTTGTTTGATTTTCTTTTAACATCCCAGAGGTCAGGTTGGTGGTATAAATTATTACTCAATATTAATAATTTGCTGCCGACAGTACCACAAAAGTAGACGATTAGTCAGCTACAGTAATATCTGTCAGGCGATTCCGAATAGGTGTTTACATCTAATTGTATAGATATGTCGATATATATCGCGGACGCTTGAAGCATATCTCTCTGACAGAAATTCTGCACTGTTTACATTAGGTAGATTTTCCGTCCGACATAAATATCGAGTAATTAATGTCAGATGTAAACGTGCCCTCACTTTGCATATTTTATTTCAGTCTGTATACATCATATTTCCTGTGGAGCAACGTGATCATAACTATTTATTGCATCATATCGTTGCTGATACTGTGCTCATATATCTTTATCAACATGAACTATATCAAATTAGCAGCCCCATTGCTTAAGGAAGCTACAAGACCACTCTTCGAAGTCAAGAGGATGTCATTTGTTCCAGCTGGGGTGAGTAACTGATTTCGTTTGTTCAAACTGTCATAATATTTAAAAAAAAACGACGCTTCCCAAACATTACCTCTGTTATTACGCCTCCGTATATTACATGTATGCAATCAAAACTTGAATACCGCTTCGTCATACGTTGCCCAATTTATGAATGTCATATTTTTGCGCTTGAAAAGTTTAGAGAGGAAATTTTTCATATCTGCAGAATTTATATTGGATGGTATTCTGTTAGAGTATCCTATAACCGTTTTCAATTACATAGCCTTATGGCTAGACATCGGTTGCATTCTATAGTAACTATTTTTAAAATTATTTATTATTTACTAACTTGCATACATTTTTAGAGTGCCGAGATCTAATAGTCGATTCAACAGTTTATTTACCATACCACATGCTTGTAGAAATATGTTAAATCCCCATTGCACTGAATTTTAAATAACTATCATGAAGTAGAAAGAAACTTAGATATTTTATCATGTCTACTTCGTGATATAAAGCAGCTTTTCGGTTAAGCTTTTGTGTCCTACTCTTTTTCAATTTGTTTTTATTTTTCTATTTATTATTTTACTGATGCACATTTTCCTTATATGCTCTCTAATTTTATTTATACTATTTTTTTAAATTTGTATTTGCATTTCACTGTTTTCATTTATTTTCTTTTTTTTAATAGTCAACGTATCCTGTAAGTGGATTTCACCCGTTGAAAATTTTATTTCAATAAATAGGCAAAATAAATAAAATAAAATTACCCTATTAATAAGGAGAGATTAAGAACTTTGCATCCAATTTTCCCCACTTGGTCTTGATAAAATTATTACTGGGGGAAGATGGGTATAAATTGGACGCATTCTTCCCCTGTCGCTGTTTCTGATATCCTTTTTAACTGTTTATATTTTAGGCGCTGCCTTTGTTAATTGTTATACTGCTGACCTATACAACCGTTAACTTTCATATTATGACATCTGAAGCGCTAACAACTATAATTCTCAGTCATATAATAGCTTTTTGGGCGATGATGTTAGTTCTTGGAGCACAATACACCATTGTAGGTGGAGTTGTTGCACAATGGTATACCATCAAGTGAGTAGTGAGGGTTGTTTATTGATAAAATGTTATTAAACTATTCCATTTTATAGAAACTTGGACAATCTAGATGATGCAGTATCCTCAAATATTCGTACAACAATAAATTACCATTTGGGAACTGCGGCTTTGGGACCTGTAATGATGATAATTATGTTTGTACCAAGATTAATCCTACAATTTTTTACCATATTTAGTGCACTGAAACAGAAGGCTGATTCTTGGTTGAGATGCTTGGATGGCTATTTCACAAATAATTCGTATATCATTACAGGTAATTAAAAACATAGTTATAATAGACTGTATACAGTATGCGCCAAAAGTATGGAATAAATTCAATAAAAACGAAACAATTATTTTTTGGGAAAAATCCTCGAACAGGTCGATTTTTAATTTAAAAAATACATATTTTAGCGTAAAATGCGATTTTCAAATGTCATTTGTTTTCGAGTAATGACGTCATCGATTTTTTTTAAATGGCAACACCATATTTTTTCCTTGATTCTGAAAGATCGTTTAATTCTCTGTCAGACAGTACTAAAATTTTGCCCTTGAAAGTTTTCGAGTAAATGACGATTGAATGTTAGAAAACGTAAATCAATTAAAATAAAGCAAAAACGTTATCAAGTTTAGTTTTTCGAATTCCATAGTTCTTTTCGGACAACTGTTTTCCTGGGAGGTGGATCGGCAGACGCGGACCGATAGAATGGCCTGCAAGATCGCCAGATCTTACACCTCTTGACTATTTTTTATGGGGATACTTGAAGTCAAAAGTGTACATTAATAAACCACGTAATTTAGAAGAACTTCAAAATCGCATTCGGGACGAAATACGCAGAGTTACCCCAGAAATCATTCATAATGTGCAAGAAGAATTTCTTCACAGACTTGCGTATTGTCAAGAAGTTGGTGGATGGCAATTCGAACATTTAATTTAAGTATAAAATTTAATCAATTGTATTTTATTTTACATACCTCAGAATTGTTACTTTTTTATGGATAAAATTTACGTTTTCTAACATTCAATCGTCATTTACTCGAAAACTTTCCTATGTAAGAGGGCAAAATTTTAGTACTGTCTGATAGAGAATTAAACGATCTTTCAGAATCAAGGAAAAAATATGGTGTTGTCATTTAAAAAAAATCAATGACGTCATTACTCGAAAACAAATGACATTTGAAAATCGCGTTTTACGCTAAAATATGTATTTTTTAAATTAAAAATCGACCTGTTTGAGAATTTTTCCCAAAAAATAATTGTTTCGTTTTTATTGAATTTATTCCATACTTTTGGCGCATACTGTATAATAACCCGGAACCCCCGTTATTATATTAGATGTGGGTGGACTTGTCAGATTTCTTTTATCTATGTATGAATGCACTCCAATATTTCCCATTTTGTGTTAGTTCCCTTGGCTCAATCAAGGCATCCCATGTCTCTTTTGGCCTATTTCTCTTCATTTTAGCGATTACTTTTGACTCCCAAATTCTCCACGTCAGCCTGACCGTACATACCCCTGCCCGTTAAGTTGTCTTTTCTTTATGAATTGAAACACTAATTCGGTTTTTTCCCTATGATTCTTCTTAAATACTTAATTTCCATTGCTTGTGTCTCTTTTTTTTCAAATCAATATTTCAATATTGGTCTGCAATTTGATCTATACACCTTTATCTTTGTTGCTTTTGTTAGTTTCCTTTTATTTATGAAATTATTGTCATTGCACAGTACATCTTCTATTCTATCTTCTTCAATTTTCAAGTCTTGTTTTCCTTGCTCATCAGTCATCACTTGAACTGATTTACTTTACTGACTTACTATTTGTGCGTTATCTATTGCTATATACTACGTGATAAAGAAAGGTAAACACCCATTAAATATTCTCCCGGTGAAACTGAAAATTGATTAAATTTTCAGGTTTATCTGGTGATTTTTTTTTGAGTTTCCATACTTCTGTTCACATTCGTTTGCAAGTGTTTCTAGAAGGACTAACAGATCCTTGCGTATAGTGTTACCAGGCGTGGACTCGGGAAGGCCGTGGATACAGAACGAGAGGCGCCGGCCATCGTAGAAAAACCACAGAGCCTGAAGATCGTCGATTGCGACTTTTAACTCAGAGACCGATTTAGCAGTAGCCGTGCTATTGCAAATCAGTGGTTTGAAGAACATGGGAAGTTGTGGTGTCTTGTCTTATCGTTCACATTGCGTGCTGCCTCTCATTCGTCAACAACGCTAACCGCTCACAATAGTGTAGAGAGCGAATTCAGTGGGACCAAGAATGGAAACAGGAGATCTTTAGTTCGAATTTCCTTTCTGCCTAGGGAGGTACAATGGTCGTGCAAGAGTGAGAAGGCGACGTGGTGAAAGATGCGATCCACAATTTGATAGAGAGCGTCATATCTATCACACAATAGGTGTCATGGTATGACATAATATCACGTCTGGTGGCAGATCACCACTAGTTTTCATTAGAGGCAACATGACAGTTCATCACTAGATCTAAGAAGTGGTGGAGCCATATGTCATGCCATACTTGTGTCCAGTCAAAACGCCACTTTCCAGCAAGACAATGCTAACCTCATGTTGCCAGACAAACAATAGTATCAGATCAATCATTTACACTGGCCACCAAGACCGCAGGATCTGTCACCTCCTGAACATAACTGCTGCATTTACAACACAGACTTAAGCAGCTTTTACCCATGAAGCTCATATAGCTTGGAATGAGACACCCCATGAGCTTATTGACAACCTTATTAGATCTGAACCCAAACGTGTCAATGTATGTATTAGGAATAGTGGGTTTTCAACACACTATTGAACCAATAGGTAGGATCCTGTTGAAAATGTAACCATTCAGTAAGATCTTAACGTGTGTACCAAAAATTATTAAAATCTAATGAACGTATATCCTGTTTATTTGTCTTTGTCACGTAGTTTCTAGTATTTAGTTTCCTACATTTTTCATTTCTTCTATAAATATATATACTTTTAGCTATACATGGAACATCGTTTATTCAGTCTGGTAAAAAAGCTGCATATCTCCTCAAACACAGCATTGGCGACACGAGAGAACTAAATAGTTTTGCTAATTCCGTGATACGGAAGGCTCAAATTGTAGTTATCTTTATCTCTACTCTGGCTGCCTATATTGCGCTGCAGGTGAGTAATTTTGCAGTGACCTAAATCAACAGTTTGTGTTAATTTTGTATCATGACTGATTTCATTTTAGTGTGATTACATATGCAACAATGACTTCCTCTACATAGAATTTGCAGTTGGGTGTGTGTGCGCCTACTCGATGTTAGGAACCCTAAAGGTAAGTTTGGAAACATCATGTTTGTTTTTTTAAATTTAGTATAAATTTAACTATTCTTGCAGATTAGTACAAATACTCTGTTCTTCTGCGCAACTGAGGAATTGTTGAGAAACGAAGAAGTTGACTTGCCCTACAACATGGCAATGCAAAAGTTCGTGAAGGGTTCCAACAAACTATTCCTTCAAAAAGTCCAAAGTGTACCTCCATCGAATATAGTGAAAAGTGTCTATAGAAAACTGTTCTTATTTATTTTTGTTGCTGTAAGTGTCGTTGCTATAACTGTTGCTTATTTTATATAATTTTTAGTTCCTTTGAATTTTAGCGTAAAAGAGAGTAACATACGTTATTAAGGCATACTTACGAGTCTTAAATTACATAGTTAACACAAAAATTTGTTTTTGTTCTCTCATTAAGTTATTTTTATTCAAATGATTTGATTATATTCAAATATTTACGCTTCTTTTGCAAGTTGAACTGTTTGTTGAAGACTGAAATTAGATATATCTCTAAATTGCAAAATTTGACTAGTATATTCCTAACCCACAATTGTATAAACTAGGAATGTAGGAAACCATGTAGTGTAAAATCTACAACACAGTTAATAACTATGTTGTAGATTTTAAAATGATTATAACACTTTTTATGATAGTTTTTAATAAAGATTATATTAATACATATAATTTCGTTGCTGTGATAAATGCAGAAGTGTTAATAAGTGGATTGTTGTAAATTTGAAAATAGTTATAACACTTTTTATGATTTTATAATAAAAATTATATTAATACATCACTTGTAGTCATTATTATACAAACACGCAATTGTAGAATTATTTACTACAAATTGTATTAAAGTAGTGTGTGCAGGTGGTTGTGGGGAAAAATAAAACAAGCGTACAATCAGAATTATATCTCGTTGTCGCCACCTTTGATCACCACTTTCGGTATACAGTCAGGATTGTATTCATTGAAATTTTATTGCACTAAACAGGGATGTATTAACAAAAAAGACAGAAACTTATGTACGACAGAAAATGAGTTTAATCAACAATGGCATGCAAAAGAGCACCTCATTTACTTGAAAATAGTTTTTTAAAAGCGAATTTTATATTTATTTTTATGTTAAACCAGTCTATTAAAGAAATGTTGCATACTATTTATAGTTAAGATCAAACTACTGAATAATTACATAGTTTAAATATTTATCAACAGACAATTATAAGTACAAGGTAAAAAATGAAAAGAACTACTTAACAAACATTGTATAATATATCTTTCAGAACATAAATATATATAAAATATTCTTAAATATTTTAAATTGGTGTACTGTGAAGGACCATCGACATAAAACTAATTATTATCATGACTATCCTTGCGTAGATTTTCCAAAAACATCTTTTTTTGCACCGTTTGATAATCATGAATTTGTTTGGGAACCAGTAATTTCGTAGTGATGGAAACCAATTTTGTTTTTGTAAATTTCACTAAATTAATTTCTCTTCATGTAAAATTTTTGAAACAACCTAGTACTTCAGTAAAAATGAAAAATCCGAATGAAAAACGCAGAAAATGTTTAAATTGGTAATATTTTGGTAATAAGTTGACGTTTCATGTACAATTATGAAAGTTATCATTAGGCTCTTCTCTTCGGCACTGCTCTTGAATTCAGATTTTTTCATTATTAATGAAACTCAAATGGTTATATTGCAACTTGAATCTAACATAACGTATACAATTTTGAAAAAAAAAATAAATGAAAACGACTCGACCAAAAAAAGGTAATTATTTACAGCGTAAAACTCCTATTTATTTTGACAACAATGAGATGTCACGAAATGAAGAAGGCAAAGGTCTTATAATTTCAACCCAATGTGTACATAGAAGTTACAATTTTGACTTTTTTCTTCGAAAACTACATGTGACTGCCGAAATCTGACTTCAGATTCGTGATCAACACTCTCGAAAATAGAGAGGCTGGAATTTTTTTATTAATATTTGAGAGTTGTACGCTGTTGTAAAAAATTACCAAAATTAATTTTAGATTTGTATTCAGCACCCTTGAAAATAGGGAACATGAATTTTTTAATTAATGTAAAACAAAACAACATCAATGATTAACGTATGGGATAATAAACACCAAGCAGGCTCGTAAAATGGCTAATATGGCCTAGTAACTACACCACTTTTTTCACATACTAAAAGTGGGGGGTGCGCACAGAGATCTGCGCGAATACCCCCGCCATGACAAGGTATACTTCTAATTGTTATTACATTCTGTGCCAGAACTTAGTCGAACCACAGTTCACAGTTTATTTATACAGTTCGCCGAGGGAAGGTTCCAGAGGTTGTGGCTGAATGCGCAATGAACACCAATGAAATTCATTTGTACACGACGAAGCGGTAGACAATCTGTCTCTTGACAAATCACCGTGCCTCTTGAGCGCGCAAATGTGCGCAGCTAAATGCGCAGTCGGTTTTTGGATCTCTAAAACAAATGAAATCTGGAACTTCGACATCTAAGGAGCCGACGTGAAGAGGCCGGACGATAGACTTATAAATATATATCTATGGGCCGGACTGTAAAAGACTGTAGTCGAACTGTCAACAAACGCTGCAGTCAGCTCCCGTACAGCTTGGTGAGATGTAGGTTTTCTATTATTTCATTTGTATAATGCGCAATTTCTGAAACATTAAGGACAAGTAAACTGTACGTTAAAGAAAATTAGTAGTATTTTCCTGACCATGTAAATAATAACTTCAAATTACAACTCCTGAGAACAGTAGGTAAAAGAAAAAAACCCAACACAAATTTTCAAAAAATCTGTATTGTTTTACGAACGTTTCGGGTCATTTTTATACCCATTTTCAGAAACAAAGTTAATCATTCTATAATAAAAACACATTTTAGAACTGTAAAAGACAAACATTTCGAGAATTTTTTTTTTATTTTCATAAAACTACTACTAGTTATATTTTCTTTGAAAATTAAACGAACATGATAAGTATTTTACATACTTCTTTATACAAGATAAAGACATATCTAAAGATACAATAATTATTATATAACGGTTTATTTTACAACGAAAACAAAAAACACTTTACATGTAGAATGAACGCTTAGTTGTGAAACTAACAGATTTAATGTATGTTTTGTAATCACAACATAACACGTTATAATAAAACTCCTTCATGGATATTTTTAATCATTTGACAAACTTCATTAATGTAACACTTTCAGTTCTTATAGCGTTATAAAACAAACTCATTTAGGTTATATTTTATAACTCACATAAATGTTATGCCGTTTTTATAATAATAATTATTATTACTTATTAACAATAAGGGCAAATACAAATTATGTAACATTCCTTTTTTATGCGGTTTATGTGTCTGTAGGAATATATTTCATTGCAAGGGTACAAATAGAATAAAGTGACCATATTTCGCCATAGTGGCCATAGTTTGAAGTGGGAAAGGAACAAAACTTCAGTTCTTCACTGAACAAACAAAAACGGAGAACAGCACACATAACTATATTTTTTATTTATATGGCGAAAAAAATCAAGAGGTGTTTTCTTGAACGAAAATAGTTCCTATGGTTGTGTCCGGAAATGCTTCATTTCGGAGATCCTGATTTTTTGAAATTTCGTATGTTTGTTTATAAAAACCATAGACATCTTCTGATTTAAATTTATTTTATCAACTCCAGTGGCGTACTTTGTTCCATTTTTATTTTCTACTACTATCAGGAATGTGCATGGAAAAGGTTATTAATTTTTTGATACCAAATAGAGTAAAGAGACAAAAAAAGTTGTGTTTTTAATAGCATAGTTATAAAAAATATGAAACCTGAGGAAAAATAATGGATCTCATATTTTTACGTATTAATATCAATAAGAATGATCCCCTGGACCCCACTGGAGTAGAAAAAAATCTATTAAATCATAAGATGCCTATGGTTTTCATAAACAAACATACGAAATTGTAAAAAAATTTGAATTAAGGTTCTTCAGATATTAATAAAACCCCAATTTTTTTTTTAATTTCTACACATCATTAGAAAATTAACATTCAACACAACTATGTCAGTCATAAACAGCTAAGCAACTATGATTACATTAAGCAACCTATTAAGAAAAATATTTTTCTTTTTGATGAGTTTGTTTCAAAATTGATTTATTTTTTAAAAGTTCATTATAAAACTTAGTACATGCATAATTATATTTTACAGTAATGTGTAGTGTTTATATACTCGCGTCAAGAATTCAGACGTCTTACGTCACGGCTGACGTTACACATTTGTTTTTAATGTCAACGTAATTTTCGATATTTGGTTGCGTTAAAAACAATTACTTTTGCAATTTAGTCCAATATATAATGCAAACTTTTAGTGTAGTAAATAGTTTTATTACTATCAGTTGCAGTTTCTTAAATATTTTGATGAAAATATAATGAATTATTCATTTGTTCGTATGACGTAAGTCGTCTGAATTCTTGTCGCGAGTATATATCAAGTTTAGTTTTGGAAAATACTTTTTTATAAAAACTGGACAAAACTGGGATACGGATTATAAAAGCGGAGCACGTGCTGAAACGGGACCAGCGGCTCAAAATCGGGACTGTCCCGCCTAAATCGGAATGGATGATCACTTTATATGAATACATTTTTCAAACAGTCCAAGAGACTATACCATAGATAATACTTACAATTACTTTCGTGCAGTTCAATGAGCATTTATAGCTTATATTCAATTACTTTTCTTGTTCTCTTTTTAGAGCATAAAACCTTGTACACTGTAAAAAAAGTTGCTGTGTAAGCGAGATTTTCCAGTGTGTAATTTAGGATGTGTCAAATTTCCGTGTTAATAGTTTTACACACTATGGCTTTTTTATATGCTTTACACAAAGTGTGTTAAAATTACTAGTATTATAATAAAATATACTGAACGTGTGTAATATTTACCAGTGATGTATTAAAAGTACACCATTTTGTGTAAACTTAACACGCACACAACTTAATTGTGGTCTATATTCCTACTCCTGACTGGTTGAGCACAACTGCGCAGCTGCAGTATATCAGCTGATCCAACACACATCACTACGCCATATTGGTCATGTAGCGGTGTTGTGTACAGTTACCTCTCGTTCACTGTGTTCAAATGGAGAATATTTAAATTTAAATTGAAGTTTAATCAAGGAAAATGGTAAGTATTACCTAACTATAACAAATATTACTGATAATTGTAATAAAGCTAAAACTAATTAGAATATAACTATTAAAAACATTAGGAGTTTACTCTAACATTTTAGATTACTCTGTAATCTAACTTTTTTGTAACTTGAGATAAAGAAAATTGTATATTCAGATCAGTACCAGTTAATTTTCGTAAACTCCTATTATGCAGTGCCTAAATACATCCTTGTTTGTTGTTTCATTGTTTATGATTTACTAGGACATTATTAGTCCCTTACGTACTATTATACTGTTAATTTTAATACATACATATTTTGTTAGCAGACTTGGTTGTTGTTCATTTGAACAGAATTTTATTTTTTTAATAAAATCTTAAAAAGTAAAATATCTTTTATTTTATAATTACACCATAATTCATAATTCTTTATATTGATACGGAAGCTCACCTACCTTGTTAATTATGTTCCTGTCTGCTTTTGAAATTATAATTTTTAATACATATATTCTGCCGTTTAATAGAATATTCCAGGCTATATTCAATGCATTCTCGGCGATAGGCAGAACCTCTAGAAAATATCAAAATAAAAGTATTTCAAATAATATATTTATTAAAAATTATTTCTCTAGGCCTAATATGCCTGTAAACAGCTTTATATATATAAATTATTTCGAAAGTAAACAGGAACATAATTAACAAATTAAAAACATATATCTTCCATATCAATACCTATTATACAATAAAATTAACACGTTAATGTGTAAAGCCTACACCTTCAATAAGACAAACAACACAGAAATGTGTAAAAGTTACACATGACATTTGTTATATTAACACAGTGGATTGAGTTAAACCTTTAACACACTGCTACATACAGAAAAATGTGTAAAAAGATACATAATTCCGTGTGGACCTCGATTAACACAGTATTGTGTTCTTTTGTGTTAAAATGTGTAATTATTTTTTTACAGTGTAAGTTTTTCCGTTTCATTTTTCTTTAAATTTCCATATCCGGAAATCTATGCGTTTTGACAAAACAAACAAAATGAAAAATAAACTTATTGCTCACTTTTAAGTGTATACTACTAGTACTTACCTATGAAACTATATTTTCTCCATTTTTTTTTGTTTTATGCAATTAATCGCTACACATTAAAAATTAATTTTAATTTCAAGAAAATAAAAAATATATACATGGTCAAGCCACCGTATGAAACCTAAAAACTTATTGTAAAAAAATACTTAATATTTTATTTTTAAAAAGGTTTTTTTTATGTTCTAAAAACTTTTATAATATTTTAGTAATATTTATAATGAAATTAGAATATTTTGTTGTAATTTTGAAAATATTATGACGTTAAAAATATTTTTAATCTATTGAAAATATTTTTAAATCATTGGGTCGATGACTAACCATCTGTGAAGTAAAATTTTAATCCCAAGTATTTATAAATAAACAAACATTTTTCACACACATACACTTAGTCTACGTTCTTCGTAGAACTATCTGTATTTAATAAAGATGTTCAAAAAATACATTCTAAGAAAGACAGTATTTATTATTATTATTCAAGGAAATTCCAAACGTGGGCGTATAAATAATCAGTCCCCATTCGCTCGCATCATTTTAGCTGGTGGCTTGTGCGAAATAAGAGGTCAGTATTAAACCGTGTAGAATTAACAAGTTGTGCAAGTGAAGACCAAGGTAGGCTAAATTTAATAGGATATAAACACAATAATAACAACAACGTGATTTTTGGCTTACTAAAACCATTGAATAAATATCATTATTTTACCCGATGCCAGAATTTCAGTTCTAAAATCTTATAACATCTCCATCTGACGATGTAAATGCGATTCTAGTTATTTTGTGTTGTGTCTATTCGTTTTCCAAGTAATTTAAATTAGGTACGCAATCGAAAGCAAGTAAATAAAAATACCATGTAGTGTTTTCCGAAGTTGTTAGATATTTGAAAGAGATTTTGCAGTGAACAGAAAACAAATTCAAGAACAAATCATTGTGGAAGCATTTCTCAATATCACATACGATTAGAGGTCAATATCCGGTCCACCAAAAATACATGCAGGAGCGTATCTAGATTGGGATTTAAGGGATTCGTATGTCTAAAAAAAAATTGTTAAACAGTAGTTGTATTTACACTTTGTGTTATTCTTATTTAGATAATACAAATGATAGTTTTTTCACTGTTTCTGTTATTAACCCAATATTTATTACTGTAACATTGTTTTAATCTCTTTATACAGTGTAGACTACCTTACCCCCTAGGTTTTTTTCATTTTGATATAAAAACTAAAAAAAATAATTTTATTTTAAGGTAGACATATTTTATTGATGTAATTATTCCTCAAATATCTACCTCTAGCCGTTGTCTTAAGTAAAAAGTGGTACCTTTTGTATGATGCGCCATTTTAAAAGGCAATTGTCTTTTCAACGTCATCTAGTAATTTATTTTTGGGTTATCAATTCTCGAGAAAATGAAGGTTAAACGGTTAAGGTCATCAACCGCTAACCCAACTAGCAATTTAATATTTTATAATAGCTACAAAAACGTTTTCGAAACAAATTTTATGTGACAGCATAATTCACAAAAACATTGTAAGAATTGTTCATATTTTAAGGCACTTTAGTCGCCGTTTGGGTTCTGTAAGGCCAGTTAGAAATAATTAAAATAATTATACAGTAACAACAAATTGATAAGGGCTCTGTTTTGGTGTACGAAATTTGCTTCAAATGATAAATACGGCGACACATCTTTAAACTATGATTTTATTATTGAAATTATAATTATAGTAATAGATACACTGATAAGAACATAGCTTGTGTTTGAAACAACATAATTTTTATTCAGTCATCTTTCTCAAATGAACATGGCCATTGTCTGAATTGATTTTGTTATCGTTATTGCAGAAAAACGGCACGTGTGCAACAAACATGACGTTTCTAACAAAACCTACTGAGAAATCCAAGGTATGTATTTATTATAGAGAGTATGATTCAGTTATAATGTCATTAATTTTAACCACGTATTCGGAAGGCCTAATAAAAATTTGAATTGCATTTTTATTTAGGCAAATAGCAAATTAATAATTATAAACTACACTAGCGACACAATCACACGAAATTCGCCAACCTCTACCACACGAAAATGAAAACTGATGGATGAAGAAGAGAGAGAAGCATGCTGCGTGCATCTTTTCCAGGCCAGATGCAGTTCGACGACGGGTTCGTCTGCATAGGAAAACGGACCCGAACGATGTTCGTCTTATTCCGCCAGTAACGTATTAAATGGAAATTTGAACTGCCAACTTTATAACTGTGCCGAGTGTGCTGATTACAGTCCATCCGAAGTCTTCGTTGATTACTGCGATGGGCATTTCTTATAAAATTCTCATAATTACGCATGTGTTTAAAAAAAATCAAATTATATTGTTTGTTTCTGTTATTATTTAGCGATTCTGCAGTTCTGAAGTGTTTGACATTGAATACATTGAAAGACAAGGTTATTGACCTAAATACTGTAGGTCAAGACTCGGATTGCCGGATTGTTTATCACTGAATGGATATGTCTCGAACTGCTTTTTATTGTCAGCACCAGAGTTTTTTATTACTGTCTATATTTAAATAAAAAAACATGGGTAATGGATTTTATTTCACTATTTATGTAATGAAATGTGAATGGTATATTTTGATTCATTGGAATTTTGTAATTTCAATATTAATTAGGTTTTATGTTATGAAACTTAATATGCTAATTGTATATTTTTAAAAAATAATGTATAACATTAATTACATATTACAATAAGTAGGGACTATAGGAAAATATTTATGTTTGACAACGTCGCTTCAGGCCGACACCGAATTCAACTGCCGCCAGTGGTTAACGACAATTTGAAACGGGGGTTTACATAATGATTTGAAAATATTTTTTCACTTTTCTCCATCTTCTCTTAATATTAATGACATTATGACTGAATCACCCTGTATAGACGATCCGTAACCACAATATGTAATTATTAACAAAATTTTAAGAAAAAAGTTTATATAAACATATCCAGAAATATTCGGAGAAGGGCAGGGTGTTGAAAATATAAAAAAATGATATTTTTCATTCTTACGTACATGATACCAAACAGTATGTAATAAAAAATGGCACCTTACATTAGCTCCGAGTGTAGAAATTTAGAAAAAATCAACATCAGAGTCTCTTTAAGTGACGATAAATTCCTTAGGAAGAATTTTTAGACCCATGAAGAGAAAGTAATCTTGCCCTCTAATTTCGAGATACCCTGTATATTTATTTTTTTTTTAATATTGCAATGATACATTCTGTAGTTACGAATCATTCTTAATGTAGAACCATTTAACTATAAGGGCATTATATTTTCTAGGATTCCTATAAAATATTATATTTGCCTAATTCTGATGTGGTACAAGGACCTCAGAGTAGAAGAAAAACGGATAAGTTTTTTTTAATTATATTTGTTGCCTCCCTAGCATTACTAGTAAGTTTTCTCGTTTGTTTCTTTTAAGTCATCCATTTACATATTTTTCTTGTAGTTGCCTTTGCTAGTATATACACTTTGCTATTCGGATATCAACAGACTTAAAGGTTATGACCGCTGCGGAAATATTTGTGGTCAAAACAATACCAAATATTATGACCAATGGAACTGTACTGGTCAGGACATGACTTTCGAACCGTAAGATGGTATTTAAATAATTGGTAAAAATACTAACATAAATTATTATTTCAGAGTAGTTACTTACGACGGGAGATGTTTAGAGGATTATGCAGATAAGTAAGTATGTCGTTTTCTTTAAAATACTACATAAACTTAATATATTAATAACTTTCAGCCGTGTATATGAAGCTTCAAGTATGTATGGACAGGTTTGTATAATTTGTTCTATTATTAGTTCATACTTTATTCTTACTTTTTTTTTCAGGCTGTATTTGAAACAATTTACTTAGACATATGGAAAGTTATACTAGTATCTTGTGTGCCTTTAGGTAAGTTTCTAACATATTTATGAAAAGAATCAATGTTTCGAACATATCCAGATTTTTTTTTTAATTTGTGATTTTTCTGTTTTCTTCCAGCGCTCTGCCTAATTTTGGTCGTACTGTTCAGAAACGCCCCAGTCATAACTGTGTGGAGTATTTTAGTTGGATTTTGGCTAATTTTTACGCTTCTAGGACTATTATAGTAAGTATTTTGGAAGTTACAAGGTTAACTATGACAATACCCAATTACCAAAAATCGGAGAGTGACATTTCATAGGCGTACTAAATTTGAAGGCGTATAAAAAATATACAAAATAATTGCATTACATAACATCCATTATTTTTAGTAGAAACAGTGACACAACAGATTTTTCTAATTTCAAGGCGTTAAATAATAAATATAACAGTTATTCCCAAATTTTTATCTTGTATTATCAATTACCGCAGGGTTGCATGGTTACCTAAGCGTGCCACTTGAGAAGGGTTCAAAGGACACAAAATGATGAAAAATAAGTTGACCTACACATTAACACAGTTTACTTTAAATGTCCCCCTGTTCCATCCTCGCCACAAATTGGAATGCCGTCCTTTTGGACGACTATGGTCCACCACCACCCACAGACACCTATCTTATGCGCACTCCGCGGATATCACACTTAAGATATGTCATCATGGACACAAAATTCATGGACTTCTGCATGTATTTCACAACATTTGTTTTAATTATTTATGGCGGAAAAATCTCAATTTTTGACAAATTTTACAAAACAGTACAAATATTATTGCTACTTTCATTATGTATGGTGTTAATAAGTTTGTTTTGAGCTTCCGCCAATCTACCATTAAATAAATCGCGCAAATATCCGCTAATTTCACATCTATAAGGACAAAAGGCGATAGAATACATTACACTATATATGCATACTATTCACTGTTGGATACTGGCACTGTCACTATAACGGTCACACATTAACACTTATTATATCATATCCGCGCAAACTGTTTATTATATAAAAAAATTACAAGAGGGAAAAAAGTAGTAACATTAGATATAGTATTAAAAAAGTTTTGTTGAAATCGGCCATTGCAGGAAAAAGTTCTGTAAGAAATAAATCTTTGGGTTGCTTATTACCGCCCTCTAGAAACATGAGCCAAGGAACAGACACCACCTCAAAATAGCTTTTTACTAGCTGATAATGTGAACCAAAATTGAAGTTTCTAAGTGTAGCCGTTTTTAAGGAAAAATAAAAAAACAATAACATCATACACCATAACCTTATAAATGCAAAATAAATCTACTTCGTCGGTCAAATTACGTCAAGCAAACAGATCTTGCTCAAACAGGTCTGATTTCAATTTCTGAACGACCATGATTTACCTCCCCTACATCAAGATGTAATAATTGAACAATTCAGACAAAATGGAGTAGTATGAGCTGAACCACCAAACGCAGTTATTAACACTTGTCATTACAAAGATTTTTGTACTTGCTGAGACCTCTTGGTTTCACAAAAATCACAAAGGGTAACAAAAAACATACGCAAATAATAATAATAATGTCTCTATCTCTCATTTTAGTCACGAGGATTCGCTCAGAAGTCCGGAGGCTTGTGCCGGAGAAAGGGCCACATATTATTATTAAGCAGACCGCATTTGTGCCCAGGAGCGACTTATGTTGGTAGGCCCTAGGTACCATTCAGTGCAGGAATGAGGAAAACCTCATTAATTAGGGGAGTGGTCGAACGCCAACCAGTATCAATCTCTCACATTGATTCAAGCCAACGTTGTTCTACCTTACCATAACCAAAGAGAGGGTGGTCGATCAGCGATCGATCCAATGTACACAAATACGGAATAACACTGTCACACATGTCCTGCGGAGCTACAGTTATCGTACAAGATTTTATAATTAAAAATTGCGGGTGCATTCCGAGTTTTCTTTAGTACGCTGAGTGTATGTTTTGTTGTTAGTGAGTAATCCTAACGGGCCCGTAATGAGTAAAAATGTAGTTTTAGCAGTTTGGAACAAAGAACGAATGCAAAATACTGCAAACAATCAAATTAACTGGTATTATTATTAATAAAAATATTTATTTTTATTGTTTCTATATTTGGCAACGCTATAAGAAAACGACCGCATGTTAGTTAACAGATCTAAGCCATTTCGGACGATGGTTGTCATAGGCGTCGATTTTTCGGGCAAAAAATGTGTGTTAGGTTGCTTGGTGATACAACCTCCTTGAATAGCAGGTTGAAAATGCCATATGACAAAACGAGGAATGAGAATCGGCAATGCAACTTATGTGTATATCCTGTAAACTGTAGGATGAATGGAAACAAGCAATTTACAGCCAGTTTGGCTCTCTGTTACGTAGCATTCAAAAGTACATTCTATTCAATATTGAATACAACAAACTCTGAGATTTGTAATGTTTTCCAATTGTAAGTCTATGTCTATAAAAATGTGTTACTCTTTATCTTAAAATTTAATATTTTTTTAAGAATTCCTTTTTGTATTTTCTTTCAGTTTCAATTTAACCTATTTCCTGTGGAACAGCGTGACCATAACTATTTATTGCATCATATCGTTGCTGATACTGTGCTCATATACCTTTGTCAACATGAACTATATCAAATTAGCTGCCCCACTGCTTAAGGAAGCTACAAGACCACTCTTTGAAGTCAGGATGATGTCATTTGTTCCAGCTGGGGTGAGTAACTGATTCATTTGTTCAAATAGTCATAACATTTAAAAAAAAAAAAAACGGCGCCTCCCAAACATTACCATATTAATAAGGAGAGAGTAGATACTCTGTATCCAATTTTCCCCACTTGGTCTTGATAAAACTATTGCTGGGAGAGGATGGGTATAAATTGGATCCATTCTTCCTCTGCTGCTGTTTCTGGTATCCTTTTTAACTGTGTGTATTTTAGGCACTGCCTTTGTTAATCGTTATACCGCTGATCTATGCCACCGTTAATTTTCATATTATGACATCTGGAAAACTAACGGAACTATACACAGGAGAATTGAAATATGTTGCTGATAATGTCATGCTAACAACTAAAATTATCAGTTGTTTAATAGCTATTTGGGCGATGATGTTAGTTCTTGGAGCCCAATATGCCACTGTAAGTGGAGTTGTTGCACAATGGTATGCTATAAAGTGAGTAGTAAGGGTTGTTTATTGATAAAATGTTATTAAACTATTCCATTTTATAGAAACGTGGACAATCTAAATAATGCAGTATCTTCAAGTATTCGTACCACAATAAATTACCATCTGGGAACTGTGGCTTTGGGACCTATAATGGTGACAATTATGTTCGTACCGAGATCAATCCTTCAATTCTTTACCATATTTAGTGCACTGAAACGGAGGGCTGATTCTTGGTTGAGGTGCTTGGATGGTTTTTTCACAAATAATTCATATATAATTACAGGTAATTTAAAACATGCTAGCGACAATAAATTGTATATAATAATCTAAAACCTGGTAGATTTCCCAGCTTAGCTTTGAGAAGGGACGCATTATTAAGCTGCGCGAAATAGATTCACTACTTTTTTACTCTTATTTAGTTGGTATCCGTACATTTTTCATTTCTTCTATAAAATATATCTACTTTTAGCTATACATGGAACATCTTTTATTCAGTCTGGTAAAAAAGCTGCGTATCTCCTCAAACACAGCATTGGCGATACAAGAGAACTAAATAGTTTTGCTAATTCCGTGATACGGAAGGCTCAAATTGTAGTTATCTTTATCTCTACTCTGACTGCCTATATTGCGCTGCAGGTGAGTAATTTTGCAGTGATCTAAATCAACAGTTTGTGTTAATTTTGTATCATGACTGATTCCATTTTAGTGTGATTACATGTGCAACACTTACTTCCTCTACATAGAATTTGCAATTGCGTGTGTTTGCGCTTACTCGATTTTAGGAACCTTGAAGGTATCTTTGAAAACGTCAAATTTGTTTTTCAAAATTTCGTAAAAATTTAACTATTCTTGCAGATTACTACAAATACTCTGTTCTTCTGCGCAACTGAGGAATTATTGAAAAACGAAGAAGCTGACCTGCCCTACAACATGGCCATGCAAAAGTTCGTGAAGGGTTCCAACAAACTCTTCCTTCAAAAAGTCCAAAGCGTACCTCCATCGAATATAATGAAAAGTGTCTATGTAAAACTGTTCTTATTTATTTTTGTTGTTATAAGTGTCGTTGCTATTACTGTTGCTTATTTTATATAACTTTTAATTCTTTGGAATTTTAGCGTAAGAGAGAGTAAAATACGTTATTAAGGCATACTCACGAGTCTTAAATTACATAGTTAACATAGCAATTTGCTTTTGTTCTCTCATTAAGCATTCAAATTATTTGTTTATAATGTAATATTTACCCTAATTTTGCAAGTTGAACTTGTTTATTGAAGACTGAAATTAGATATGTACCTCTAAATTGTCAAATTTGACTAGTACATTCCTATGCCACTATTGTATAAACTAGAAATGTAGTAAACCATACAAGTTCGTTGTTGTGGTAAATGCAAAAGTGTTATAACTGTGTTGTAGATTTTATAGTTATTTATGCAACAAGTACAAAAAGTAAGTGTTTATTGCACGCGACGTGAAATTGTCCAACGAGGTCTTCAGGCCGAGTAGTATAACACGTCGAGTGCAATAAACACTTTTTGTACGAGTTGCATACAATATTTTTTCTACGTTTATGCAAAAATCAAAAAATGTTTTATTTAGTACTAACTCTAGGAAAATATGACGTCGATTTGAACGAGAATGACAGATGAATGCAATAAACATTTTATTGCACTAGTGCAATAATGAACCACTTTTTAAATACAGTTCAATAAAGTTTTGTTTTTTACATGAACGTAGAAAAAAAACACTTTTTATGATATTTTGTAATAAAGATTATATTAATACATCACTTGTAGTCATTATTACCACTGCTACAGAGACGCAGTAGTAGTATTATTTACTACAATTTGTATTAAAGTAGTGTGTGCAGGTGGTCGTGTAGAGAAATAAAAAAATCCTACCAGAACTTAGCTGAACTGTTCAAATGCTACAGTCGATTCCGGAACAGGTGAAAATTAGGTTAGCTAGACAATACATACATACATTTTATAGTCACTCTTAAGTGCATA
This sequence comes from Monochamus alternatus, assembly GCA_037114965.1. Taxonomy (NCBI): domain Eukaryota; kingdom Metazoa; phylum Arthropoda; class Insecta; order Coleoptera; family Cerambycidae; genus Monochamus; species Monochamus alternatus. The sequence continues at coordinate 603,373 of CM073426.1, read as the reverse complement.
CTCATTTATCATAAATAGAAACTATAAGTAGGCCACAGTTCCAAAAAGTAAGCATATTATGTAACATATATAATGTAAAACAGAAGGTATTTTAAATACAGATTACATGCCAAGATGAGAGATTTTACTAGTTATATTTTCTTTGAAAACTAAACGAACATGGCAACTATTTTGTATACTTCTTTATACAAATCACAAGATAACGACATATCTTAATAATACACTATAATAATACAATAATAATACACTATATATATACTATACTATACTATACTACAATAATTATTACAAAACGGTTTATTTTACAACAGAAACATAACACTTTACATGTCGAATGAACGATTAGTCTTGAAACTAACAGATTTAATGTATGTTTTATAATCACAACATAAATCGTTATAGTAAAACTCTTTATAATAATAATAATAATACTCATTTATTGCCCAACAGATACAATATTCAATTATCAGTGCACACAAACAATTTCCAGTGTATTTATATTAAACAATCACAAAACTATTAAATGTAAAAAAAAATAAAAAGACAGAATTAAGAAATGAGACTCTACAAATCTATAAAATATAAGAAAAAAAAATAGAAACACTTCATTTACATTAAGAATCACAAAGCTATTAAATGTAGCAAAAAAAATAAAAAGGCGGAATTAAGAAATGAGACTACAAATCTGTAAAATATAAGAAAAAAAAATAGAAACACTTCATTTACATCAAGAATCACAAAACTATTAAATGTAGCAAAAAAAATAAAAAGACGCAATTAAGAAATGAGATTCTACAAATCTATAAAATATAAGAAAAAAAGAATAGAAACTAGAATGCTAAATACAAAAAGCATTTATATATTAAAACAGATGTTGGTATTCAATAATAAAAAAACGCAATTGTTTAACATTACAGAATGAATGTCACAAAACATACCAATTTTATTTAAATTACTACACATGACATACAATGCAGAGCGCAGCATTATATTGGTTCTAGCTAATGGTAACACAAAATCAGCAACCCGTCTTGCAGAATATTTTAATGCGTGCAATAGATCACAACAGTCAAGTTCATTATGTAAAATTATGTAAATCAATGTACAACTAGAAATGACACGTCTAACTTCTAATAATGTATCATCAAAGATATTCAATAATACATCATGACTAAATCCTCTTTCTGGATACGAACCATACTCTTTAAAATAAAGAAATTTCAAGAACTTTCTTTGTACACTCTCAATAATTGCAATATGACACCTATAAAACGGGAACCATACTATCGAAGCATATTCAATTTTAGATCTAACGTAGGAGTAATAGAAAACCTTAAAACTTTGTGCATTACGAAAATTTTTACAATTTCTAATTAAGAACCCTAACATCTTTAACACTGCTGATACGATTAAGGAAATAAATATTTTGAATTATTTAACAAACTTAATACCGATTAATACATTCAATTCTTACGAAGCTGTAAAACAAACTCATTTAGGTATATTTCTAACTGGCATAAATACACCCACACACACTCAAACTAGTATGGTGACGGTCATAACCATTTTTGAATGAATTGATGGATGGTGCAACAAGAACAGATTATATGGCACGTATCGTTTTTATTCGTGAGAAGTTCACTTATAGCAGCAAGATAATTACTTGTGTTACCGATCTGTACCGCTATGACAATATTGGGTTTCAGTTATGGCAATAATACAAGTAAACAAATGATTTACTGGAAGTGAGTTTTAAAATAATTCAATAAAATACTTTATTTGCAACCGTATATATATTGTTGATATTTTACAGCAAGTTGAAAAGAAACATATTTCTGACTTTGACATATCATATCCAAATGGAAAGTGAGATTTACCAGGGTGGAAAGTGATTATAAACGTCTTTCAATCCAAATAAATGCCAACATTTATTGAATAACCAAAATGTTTGTTTCATGAAATATCTTATTGTACATTAAAACCTTGTCAACAAATTTTATTCAGTATTACAAATTTTTTACTAAACTAATTGTAACATTCGATTGGTTACAAGCGGCAACAAAAAGTGTTAATCCATGCTGGACATCCTGCGTAGAATTGGTAACGTTTTTAGTACTTGAATTTGGCATTTGGCCAGATATTTTTTATGCAATTTTAACCTGAGAATCTGTAGACTTGACGTACCCTTCCGCTGCGATGAAAGATTTCTTTCCCCCTAATCTCTGCAACTGGAGAATATCACCAGCGCTATTTACGAATAGTGTGACTGCCGTTCTTCGAATTCACAATATGGACTCTTTAGAAACTGCAATTTTTTTGGGAAATTAACTTGTGGCCAAATAGTTGGCGAGCGATTTTACCGAATCTTCCACGGTACTAACATCAGACAATTCCATTTTATACAGTTTGTCACTTCGACATACACCTGATTACAACAATAATTATGATGCAACCTTTATAGGTAGCATATCATCAGATGTATTCTTCAAAAACGCCGCAATGTTCCCTCTGGAGAAAGTGCTTAACTGTCTGGATACATATCCTAGAGTTTGTTGTTTCGAAAATGCCAGTAACTTCGAATATTTGGAGATATCCACTTTATCTTTAATATTTAAAGTACGCAACATTGAGTAAATGGACTAAAGGTTGATGGTTTTTTTATTTTGGTAATTTCGCTAAATTATGCTAGTACAATAGTTTCAGAAAAACAGCTTTCTGAACACTATGTGCGCACAAACTCTTGAAAACATCATAAACTTTATCGTACCTTGAACGACTCTTCTTAAGTAACAAATCTTTTTCTAAACTTTCAGCGGCTTCTCTCAGTTGAGGAGTACAAATAATTTCTTCTGGATCGCTCATTGTCTCCGAAAACATTTTTTTGATGACAGTCTATCAAAAATGCAACTAATTTAAGTTTTTCGCGTAATTATTTTTGTTACAAAAACCGTCACTTGCAGTTAAAATGTATGGTTGTAAATAAAATAGTATACAAACCTCGGTGAGAAATTTCATTCATGCCTAGAGAAATCCTTTTCTCTTGAAAAGAATGAAGCACTCTCCACCTTGTCGTCGTTTTTCATAGAACTGTATAATAGAGATCTTCAAAAAGGTAGGTTCTAAGAATAGTCCATTGAAATGTTACATTATTTTGGTCTTAGCGTGCATTTTTTAGAGGACGCAATTTTATTGTTTGGATGTGAGGGGGGGGGGTCAAAAAAAGCTTAACTTGAAGTTTGTGGGGTCACAACCCTCGAAATTTGGCCGCCATCTTGGAAAAAAGGGTTAAATTGTTTTTAGCATTTATCAGGTAAACTATTGGCCATACAAAAATTTGGTAAAGACATTTTTTATTGCAAGTTCAATCCTCTTAGTCTAGTAACTTTTGTTGTAAAATCAAAAATAACAAAGATATTAAAGAAAAACAATCAAAATTCTGATTTATTTTTTATTTAAAAAAAAATGACAACAGAGCATAACAATATTGAAATGTCTATAATAAAAAACATTATTATAAAAATAATTAAAAACTATGCCATATCATTGATATAAATGTATACTTATCACTAGGGAAAATTAGTGTTCACTTCACAGCGCTGTAAAACCCAAACTAATGAATATAATAAAAATTCTTCGTTGAAAACCACTCTACAAAAATGGTCTGATGTCATTTTTTTTTAAATAAGAAATAAATAAATTATGACGTCCAAAAGAAAATTTGTCCAAAAATTTTAATTGTTTTTCTTTAATATCTTTATTATTTTTGATTTTACAACAAAAAGTTACTGGACTAAAATTGTAGAGGATTCAATTTGCAATAAATACATTATACAAAAATACAAACATTTTGTATGACCAATAGTTTACCTGATAAATGCTAAAAACAATTTCACCCCCTTTTCTAAGATGGCGGCTAAACCTCGAGGATTGTAACCCCACAAACTTCAAGTTAAGCTTTTTTTGACTCCCCCCTCACATCTAAACAATAAAATTGCGTCCTCTAAAAAATGCAACCCAGTTCCAGTTGACTAGAAAGAGAATATTAATTATTTATTATTATTCAAAGAAATTCCAAGTATCTACTGATAAACAACTGGCCGTCCATTCCCTGGTTTCTTTGTATTTATTACTCACGTCACCATCGCTGCATCATATTTTGACTTATGTGAAACAAGCAGGCCAGTGTTACAAAACAGTGTAGGATTAACGAGATGCGCAAGTTAACTCGTTGAAGTGCAGGTAGTTAGTACGTTACAAATACAATAATAACATGAATCGTATAACATCGACATCTCACGATGTAAATAAAATTCTAGGAATTTTGTATCGTATTATATCTTTTTCCAGGAAATTGAATTGCAAGCAGATGGAAATACCATGCAATGTTATCTGAAGTTGTTAGACATTTGTAGATTTATTTGAAGATCATTTGGCAGTGAAAACAAAAATAAATTAAGGAATGAGTCACTGTAGAGATATTTGTAAATATTAGCAAATATTACATATATTTAGAAGTCAATACCCGAACCCAAAGGAAACACAAACAAGGGCATATCTACAGTGGGAATTAAAGGTTTTTGTACGTCTAAAAAATTACTTATGGCCATTTCCACCGCATTGCATTTTAAGTGTAGTTAACTAAGGGCGGTTAAAATTTTAGGCCTAGTTTAAAATAGTAATGTTTCCACCGCACAATTATTAAGTTTCATTTGTAAAGTCTACCTAAAAAGCCAATATTCATAATTTTTCGGTTTTTTGCACAAGTTGTTAGCTTCATGACTATTTCTTAACCTCAAAAGTGTGACACTTCACTCTCACTGTTCTGACTTTATGTTGTTCTGCTAAGTTCTGTTTTCAAATTGGTAGGATTTATAATGGAAATAATTCCCAAAAAAAACCACGATTGGCAAATTTTAGCAATGAAGAAAAAGTGTTACTAATTAACATAATAGCAAATTATAAAAGTACGGTGGAGAATAAAAAACCGATAATGTCTGTACAAGAAAAATGATAGCAGGTGAATTTAACTCACTGTCGCCAAATAATATTCACAGAACAGCAGAATCATTAAAAAAAATTTTTGAAAACAAAAAAAAAAAGGAAGTCGTTTTATTGGCGATATAGAATTATTACTAAAGATTAAAAATAAATGTATTTTTTTTTTGTAATTTTATCAGTGATTCTTTTTAAGAGCTTACATATTACTTGGAAATTCAAGATCTTTTTCGATTAAGGTCAAAATGTGCAACTGTTTCTTTATGCAGCCGGTATCTTCTAAAAAAAGTTATCCATCGTATGGAAGTGATCACTTCTCTCGTACACTTTTCTAGGAAACCCATACTCTATTATTTTTAATATATCTAAATCATTATCATTATTTTCATCATAGTTCATTATTTTTTGTTTATTTTTCAGTGGAAAAATAATAAAACCAAATTATTAAATTAGGTTATGTAGAACCTTTAAGTATCGTTAAAAGAGATAAGCCTAGAATTTCGATTTAAGAAGGTTTAAGACATTTTATGTCGGGTTTAGTAAACGGTGGAAGGCAAATTGTATTTTTAACACGCTTATATTAGCTTCACCTGTATGTATGTATGTATGTATGTATGTATGTAACGGAATCTTTCAGCGTAATTTTCATCAATTTCAAGAAGTCTGATCAGCTTGAAAATTTGCACAGGGGTCAAGGACTGATGACAATACAATTATTTAATAACTTTGTTCTAATGTCCTGACTAGGATCATCAGAATAAAAACTATTTAGATTACTTTGCAGGTTAAGTGTATACAATCCATCAGTGTTGTTTCCAAGCAGGCAAGGCAGGGACAGGGGACTGTAATAGATTCGTGCTCTTGCTTTTCACGTATAGATGGCGACCTGACAGAATTAGTTTTCGGTTTTCGCCTAATTTTAAATTAAAAATTTTTATAAATAAATAAAAATTTGATAATTTATAACAAAATTCAAATAAACATTTTGATTTAAAAAATTTCGAAAAAATACAGAATTCAAAATTAAAAAAAATTCTAAATATAAAATTTTGGAGTTTAAAAAAGTTTTGAAATACAAAATTTTGTAAATAATTTTGGATTGTGGAATTACATGATAAAATCAAATTTAAAAAATTTTAGAAATAAATAAAAATTTGATAATTTATAAAAAAATTCAAATAAAAATTTTTGGAAAAAATTTTCAATTGAAAAATTTTAAAATCCAAAAATTTAGAAAAAATTTCGAAAAAGACATTGAATTTTAAAATTTTGAAGAGCGTAAATTTTCAAATTCAAAGAAATTTTGATTTGAAAATTTTGGCAAGAATTTTGAAGAAAGTTTTGAATCTAAAATTTTGTAAAATTAGAAAGAAAAAAAAAGATTTTGATACGAGAACGTTGATAAAAATTTTAATTTGCATATTTTATAGAAACAAACAAAAATGAAAAATGAAACTATAACACAAAGAAAGAGGAGACTGGAGAAAAAAAAATGCATAGAAAAACTATATGAAATGGAAAGGTTACGTAAACATGAATGAAATGAATTTAGATTTATTGTCAAATATAAGATATTTTAAAAATTAAGGCTCTTAATTATAATTACTTTTGTTATTGTTTTGAGACTAAAAATTAAGAAAATAAATTATAGTTTAAAAAAACTAAAAAAACACGCTTTAATAGTAAACCGAACTAAAAAGTAGAAAATAATTTTGAAGTATCAAGAGTTTGTTACAGCAATAGAAAATTCCGACAATCAATTACGACTAATTAATTGGGAATAAGATTAAATTAGAAATTAAATTATTAATAAAATAATTCAATTATAGTAAAAAAAAGCGTGGGGTGCTTGATATTAAATGTTACCATTATTTCAGTAGTGCAGCTATTTATAAAAATAAAGTCATTATGAAAATATAGTAAATTGCACCCCACGCTTTTTTTTACTATAATTGAATTATTTTATTAATAATTTAATTTCTAATTTAATCTTATTCCCAATTAATTAGTCGTAATTGATTGTCGGAATTTTCTATTGTTGTAACAAACTCTTGATACTTCAAAATTATTTTCTACTTTTTAGTTCGGTTTACTATTAAAGCGTGTTTTTTTAGTTTTTTTAAACTATAATTTATTAAGGTTCCTTAAAGCGTAAGCGTAGCTTAAAATACACGGTGGAAATGGCCATTAGATATTACTTTTATTTACAAGTCCAAAGTATGCCTCCGTCGAATGTGAAAAGTGTTTATATAAAAATATTATTTATTTTTGTTAAGTAAGTGTAAGTTTCGTGTTGTTCTTTATTGCTTATTTTATATAATTTTTAGTTCCTTTTTAATGTAAGTGAAAGAGTAAGATACGTTATCAAGGCATACTTACAAATCTTAAGTTAAATAGCTGTTCTCTCATTAAGTCGTTTTCATTCAAATAATTTATTTTATGTTTAAATATACAAGATGATTCAGTCATAATATCATTAATTTTAACCACGTATTCGGCCTAATAAAGACAGAAAATCGGAAAAGAAAAATTACTCGACCTTTCAAAAGATAATTGAGAATACAGCAGTCTGAATGGAAAATCAGCAGTGGTGTTCAATTTTTTTCATCCTGCAATTGGTACTATACTATTGGATGGTGTATTGCTAAATAAATTATTTGCGACATTTTTTTTTTAATAAAGACTTCATAATATTGTAAAACATTTCCATGATCATTTTGTGGTCCTAATCTATGAAAAAGGAATTAGCTGACCATTCTTAATTTTTAAAATTTACTTTTGAGAATCGTGACCTAAAGAATAAATTATCATTTACTAATTTTGTGCTGCAAAATTTACCACGTATTTACATATAAAAAAGTACTTGTAATTTAAATTTTTCGTAGAACTATGCTATAGAAAATTAAAAAACCAGTCTTTATGAAAGAGAATCGTAATTATTTATCATTCGCGGAACAGCCGTGGGCTATCTTCCGTTCCCTGATGTTCTTGCGGTTTGACTGCATACGTGCATCTCAGTTTGGCTTGTGCAAAACAATCACGTCGGTGTTCGAGAGTGTTAAACAGAGCTGTTAACTTCAGATAAGGGCAAGGTAAGTTGCAAATGTGATTTATATTTGGTTTGCTAAACTTAAAATTATAAAAAATAAATCATATAAGATCGGCACTTCGTAGGCCTAAATACAAATACTTTGTGTCGAGTGTCGATTCCATTTCCAAGAAATTATAATTGCCTACTATCGAAATAAATGAGTTTGGAAACCGATATTAAAAAAACGTACAGGCGAAAAAAATTTTGACCATATATAGCCTCACTATTACTATATTGTGTGCTAAAATATCAGTTAGTTTCGTTATCCCGTTGTTTAGTTATTAATGAAAATGTTGAAAGAATCACGGTTTTCTGCTTACAAGTTGATACCTCTCACTTTAACTATTCGTAATTTTTTTATTGGTTGATAAAAAAATTACAAATTTTTACTGACAACAAATCGAACTATTACCTTTAGTACTGTGGAGATTATTTGTCTCAAAAGCTTTTCTTTTTTATTTTTAAGCAAAACAGAAAAGTGTGCTTGCTATCTCCGTAAATGTTGTGTTCTTTTAAAAAAAGAAAAAACCTGACTGAGGTGGTAGATAACTGTAAACAACAAACTGAAAAAACTGTTAAAATAATACAGTTATAAATATGCTATTCGTAAAAACAATATCGGAATCAAGGATCGGAATGGTATATTACGTCCACGTCAGATCGAGGAGTGCGACGCAAGAGGTTCGCTGCAGTGGCGTTGCTGACAGTTTTGATGTGATTTCCGATAACCGACGCGTCGGCGACGGAAACGATTTCTGTTTTTTACGTTCAAAGATACCTACTGCACTTCAAGAGTAACGGTTTATTGAAGCAATGTTTACTGGATAAATATAAGTTATACCACTCTCTGACGGCACTTTGATGTTTTGAGATCAAAAACGTACCGCCGCTCGTAAATACTGTCGCAAAAAATGGCCAATTACGAGGGACTTAAAAAAGTAGTTTCTTTGCAATTGGGAAATATTTATATACGAGGGATATTCCAAAAGTGTGATGTAGGGCTGTTTATTGTATAAATAAAATATTTGTAATGTAATAAATATAAATAAATATAATAAAACGATTATACGAGAACAAAAAATTATATTTAACACCCTGTATTTCTTAAACTAAGTCTTCTACGACATATACTTATAGGAACTTTTCTTCTTAAAAACATGTGTTCTTTCTTCTGTTAAAGTTTGTCTACAAAAAACTGACTCACCCTGTATAGATTTTTATTTATTTATTTTAATGTAAGTATATCACCTGGTAAAATGATGACACATCAACCTCTAACACCCTGTATAACAAAATTAAACTACTGATTAGAGCAAAAGTAATCTCAAAAATAAAATTATTGATGTTTTGTTTATCCACATTTCTGTACCTACAAATTTGTTGGCTAGACCGCTTTCTGTCGTTATATATTCGTTTTACTTCGGTACACAGGTGACATGAGATAACATTCCTGTTATTTGCTAAACTCTGTATAGTTGCGGCACGAATAAAGACGATTTATGTCTTGTGAACAAATGAATAATTCACTATATTTTGATTAAAATATTTAAGAAACTGCAACTGAGGATAATAAAACTTTATACCACGCTAATGTTTTAAAAATACAGGACGATCTGGGCACCTTAAACTTTTCCCTTTTTGCGGATAGAGATTTCTGGAAAACGATTAGCTCTTTTGGAACAAGCTTCGATTAACTTTTCTTTTCCAAAATTTGAGTATGGTTACTCAACAAATAAGAATATTATCTTGAAGAAATTAAATGAGAAAGTACTTTCTTCAGACAATTTTGACAATGTAAAACGACCATTACCATTAACACAATTGAATTTCTTATTCTTATTGCAGGAAGGCAACAGATGTGCAACAATCATGACCATGCTGTCAATTTCCGAGAAAATCAAGGTATGCTAAAATTAGGAGCGGTAATAGTAGTATCAAAAAAAATCAGTAACGACTGATATAAGAATTCAGATCAGTAGTCAATTTCATGTTAGGTACTTATATTTCTAAGCACTTTACTGAAACAAAATTCTATCTCCACATTACATTAATACAATTTAGTAAGTACTGAACATAAAATATATGTACTTATCTTTATTTATTATACACAGTGTTTTTATAGTGCAACTTTAAACATACATCTTTTTTTAATGACATCAATGATGTTCTTACATAGATTTAATAGTAGATGGAGATAAAATTATTTACAAGCAATCGAAGAACTTCATCCTACTTATTAATGACAACTGGAATGTTTTTTACAGGAATTCAGTTTTAACAGTTACTTATTCTAATAAAATGTAGAGGATGCTGCTCATTTTTCTATGCACGTGTTCATTTGAGTGTTAGAACTCATGAATTTTTTACCTCTACTTAAGAAACACTCTGTATAGTATTCTATATGTCGACTTGCATGCGAGAAGGTAAACCGATCGACAAAATTTCAAGCCCTGACGGTTTTTCGAGCAAAATTGCGGGCTGTATCCTCCGTCCAATACGACTACTAACGTTACGGTTTGCCTACCAAATGATATATGCCCACCAATACACGTGCAAAATGTTTGACACAAAATTGATGACAATTTATTAATGAACGATTGGGTCTCACGTTACTTGTAAGTCTATGGTTTATATTATATTCGCTGTTGATTACAATTCAGTGTAACTTTTTCCGCATAAATTGCTTGAAAAAGAAAAATATACCGCTAATTAGAAGTCGTGTCTTTTAGGATTCCCATAAAAGATTAGACGTTGCATCCACCTTGCCCGACTTTGATGTCCTACAAGAACCTCAGAGCAGAAGAAAAACGGATAACGCTTTTTTAATTATATTTGTGGCCTCCATGGCATTATTGGTAAGTTTTCTCGTTAGTTTGTGTTCAGTGATTCATTTACATGTATTTATTTTAGTTTCCTTTGGTAATATACACACTTTACTATTCGGATATCAACAGACTTAAAGGTTATGACGTTTGGGGCAACATATGTGGTCAAAAGAACGTCAAATATGACCAATGGAACTGTACCGGTGAGGATATGACCCTTAAACCGTAAGATGATATTTATACAGATGGCAGAAATACTAATTTAGATATTTTTTGTTTAAGAGTATTTTCGCACCGCGAATGTAAAAGCGCTCATTATTAGTAAGTATTTTAGATAAAAATATGCATAAAAAATATAAAAGATTTTCACACTATACTTACAGGGTAATTATAAAATACAGGGAGTTCAGCAAAAGGACCGACACAGAGCATGTGCATATAAGAGGTAGGGTAGGTAGGTTTTGTCTTTAAAATTTGACAGTATAAAATTATAAAATAAAAATTAAATTAAAACTAAACAAATTGTTCAAAATGGTGCCCATTTTGAACAAATTATAAAATAAAAATTAAATTAAAACTAAACAAATTGTTCAAAATGGGCACCATTTTCTCTGAAACATAAATTTACTCTGCTTACGTTGTATTTATTCGTAATACGATTCCACAGATCTTCTCAGGATTCAATTTGCGTGGAATAAACAAAATCCTTCAACGTTCCGAATGAAAATAATTACATGTGTTGAGGTTTTGCGATCGTAGTGGCCAATTTTGAGGACAATTATTTCTTCGTCCTAACCATTTATGGCAACGTAAATGAGGCGTATGATGCCCTATCACACATAAACCAAAACTCTAGTCTAAGTTGCAACGGAGATTGTTTTGCAGAAATTGCAAATAGGTATTTGCCCTATTTAATCGATTTGGCAAAATAACTTGTCCAATCAGATAACGATCAATATACCAGCTCAAACATTTATCTTAACCTCGAATTGAAAATGTGTAGGAATTATTGCACAGGGGTTTACATCAAAATATTAATGAAAGTTGTGGCATTTGTAATTCCTCTTCCAGTGAAACAAGCCTCAGTGAAATTGATTTTCTTTTGGAAATTAATATCCTGATGCAAGATAAACTCGCGAAAGGTCACTTGTCTATCCAAATTGTGAGGTAATAGCTTTTTTTGAATGTGATATGGATGTAGTAAGAATACGGTGTACAAAAGTTCTTGATAATCCATTTTCTCAAGATAAACAGTAGAAGAATTAAAATAGTTTTATTACTAACTGTCAAATAGTAAAAACAAAGCCTACTACTGACTTTAATTTCTTCTAATAAACATAATTAAAATCTTGTTTTAATAATTAATGCATTTTATCTTGAAAATATCAATCTTTTAAAAATTTAACAAGAGTAAGAAAGTGTTTTTACATTCGATTAATAGGAAAAAGATTTGGTATAATTTTAGAGGCGAGTCACCCTCAATGAACACCTTGAAGTGTTTCAATTTACTTGAACTCATAATCAAAGAAGATCAATAATTAACCTAAATTATGTACCAAATTGATTATTCCAAGTTAAAGTAATTCAGAGATATATATTTTTTAATATTTTGCCCCAACTTTAAGGCCTGTAACTCCGCCTGTGTATAACTGTGTATATGGGTATGTTTGATTAAATTGCAATATTTTTGGACCCCCTATATGCACCTGTTCTGTGTCCGCTCTTATGAGGAACACCGTGTATATAGCCAAACATAAGGCGGCAACTAGAGGCGTCTGAATCTAATTTACCTTAATATCGAACCAATTATAGTTCCTTAAAGTTGAAAAAAAGTAAAAGTACAAATTTACAATGTAAAATTGTATATTTTGATGTAAGGTATAAGAGAACATTCTAGAGTTTAATTTGATCCACAGATAAGTTGATTTTTTATTGATTTCTGCTAATAAAATTAAGATACAGTTTATTAAAAAAAATGTTTTACAGCTTACTGTACGCTGTGTGTGTTTTTACTGTATACAACTCTGTTTAAAAGAATTTCTTGACAAATAAATGTTCACATAGAACCTTTTACTTCTATTGAACATAAACAGAAACATATAGTTAATAATTAAATTTCTATTAGGAAAACTACTAAAATAAATTATGTATGCTGTATTACTTATTTTTATGCAATAACTATTTGCATCTTTTGATACAACATTATAAGTTTGGCTACATACTTTAGAATCACCCTGTATAGTGTTTTTACCGTGAATTTTTCTATTAAATTATTATTACTGTTTTTTAAATGCTGCATAAACTTAATAATTCTAATAAATTTCAGCGACCCTTATTCCGAAGGCGAGGTTTGTATTTATTGGTAAATTAGTAAACGCTTAATTCTATCACTTTCTCTTTTCAGATCGTATTTGACTTAATGTACAGAGCCATGTGGAAACTTGTACTAGTATCTTTTGTGCCTTTAGGTAAACTTTTAATATACAGAGTGTCTCAAATTCGATGGTACTGTGATTTTTTTAGTGGTATTTCTTTTGAGATTCTTTAGGACGATATCGCTTATAACTTTTAGATGGGAAGTAATACAGAAAAATGTTTCCAATAAAAGTTTATTAGAAAGAAGAAAGGAAAAAATTTGGGTTTGGGTTCTGGAAAAAATATAATTGATAACGTCATTAGTCGGGTCTGTCAAATCCCAAAGTGATTACTTTCGATTGAAAAGGAAGCTTACCTCATCCCATTTCAAACCACGTGTCCCAAATTTTATTTAAATTTTTCATAGTAGGCCTGTACTATCGAGTTTGAGACCCTGTACAAAAAAATAAGTTTATAGTGTCAAATATATTTCAATTTTTTTTTAATTGTTATAACTCTATTTTCATCTTCCAGCGCTCTGCCTAATTTTGGTCGTCATGTTTCGATACATTCCAGCAGTGGCTGTGTGGAGTATTTTAGTTATATTCTGGTTGATTTTAGCAACGCCAGGAATATTCTGGTAAGTATTGAGCAACATATGAGCAAATTGTAAATATCACTGGCAGATAATAATCAAAGAAAGAGTGTACTTATTGCCAATTATTTTTCCACTCTTTTAGGAATAGGTTGTAGGGGTTAAATATTTAAAAATACAGAAAGATCTCGATTGACTAAAGATGGCACCAGGGGCAAATTTAACAAAAGTTATCAAAATTAATTTCCACTAATCCAAATTACTTTCTATTGCCTAAAATCCTATTTCGGTCATTCACTCTGCGATGATGCATAAGGTCGTAGGGTTTTTCAGATCTACAATAAGTAATAAAGAACTTCACTCTTATAATTAGGCAGTTAGACCTAAAACAATAACGTATCCAAAGCTCCAAGCTATAAAAATGTGCGTTCGTTCCATTTCCGTCATCCACATAAGGCGAAATCAAACAAAATAAAAGAGATATACTCATCTAGTGACAATTGCTTACTACATGCTGGACCTGAGAATCATTCTACATTGTTTTTTTAGGTGTACTAATGGGGTATTAGTCTGTTCCGTTTTTACAAATATAGTTATCGCCGAATCGCGATGGAGGTCAGGAGCTTTCAATGTGATCTACTGAAATGTGGAACGTTTCTTGTCTGTTTCTTCTTAGGTCCAGCATGGAGTGGCTAATAGTTACTAGATGTAGTTTTGCTACATTTTGTCAGATATGACAGACATAAAACAACCAGGGTTATACATATCATACTGATAAGAGTTAATAAGCTCGAAACTGGTATTTAAATGTATTAGAAAGGTATTTTAAGCTAATATAAATCAAATATCCTACAATTCCTATCAATGAAGTCATATGTATGTTCTCTGATACCAAACATCTAGGTATGCTAATAAACAATTCCACAGACAAAGCTCTATTCAATAATTATCTAAAGAAATTAATCTAATTTACTAACCTGCTGCAGTAAAAAATGTTACAAAAGCTAATAATAAGGAATATATGGGTAGATATTGTGGGTGTAATTCAACGCAAGTTGGGGCTTTTGTCCACTGAGTAGTTAGTTTCACACAGTATTATTAATACCTAAAAATATATAAAACTCGAAACTGGTGTAATTCAATGCTGGTCGGGGCATTGACCCGCAGAGTAGTTGTTCCTGTAATTCCGTTTTTGCAAAGAAAATGTTGTTTGTAATATGTACCTAAAAAGTTTTTTTGGACTCATCTGTTATTGCAGTATTGTATTAAAATAGTATATTGTGATATTAGGATTTAAAGTGTCATTTTTGTGGCGATGCAAAATTGTGATACAAAAAAAGACACTTTTAATTCGAATAAAACATAATATTTTTTCTCCAACCGAAATCCCCCATTTAATTATTAATATGTGATTTCAAATTATTCAAATCAAATTTGGATAATAAAGCAAAATAGGTAAATAAGATATATCGATGTATTCATGAATACTCTGTCAAACATTAGTCGCCATATTACTAATTGAGTTCATTTGTGATTATTGGTGGTTCAATTTGCTGGAAAGTCCATAAAAATCGAATCTAATGAGGATTTAGATATACCTGAGGAGATACTGAAGTGTGCGAAACAGGTTTTTTTGAATCTCCTTCCAATGAGATTTATGAATATGCCTACCAACGTGTTATGGATTGGTGCAAAGAAACAACATTAGGTTGTATTGAGAAGATGTATTCATGGTGTATTTCTCAAATTTAGCAAATAAAATGAAGCCGTCAACGCTTTGGTCTCAATATTCAACGTTGGATATTCAGAAGGGGGCTGATAGAAACAAATATTCAAAGATGCGTGCTATTCTGGAAAGATAAAATGAGGGATATGTACAGAAAAATGGGAATATTTACAAAGGAACAAGTTGATTGCTTTTTTAAATAGTGCAGCTGATAATTTATATTTGATGATTAAGAAAAACACTAAAAATAAAGGAACAACATTTTTAAAAAGCTTCTATATAGGTCTTCCTAATATTGGGGGTTGTAGACGCATACAGTTCTGACAAATTAGTCAATTTAACACTGATAATGTCGAAGATATGAAATTCGCCTTAATTGCGAAAATTTCCCAAATCCAAAGCGAAGAGACCACGTTTTGTACTATACTGGGAGACAATTATTCAAGTTTTTATCGAAAATATGTTGCTTTATGTCCATCCGGATTGGTAAAACGTCGATTATTTATTATTATGTTAGCGGAAACTTTCAACGAATGGTGGTGGGTATTCATAAAATCAGTGGAATCAATAGTAGAATCAATAGTGGAAATGATAACGCAACCACCGTTGTCATTTCTAATTTCACATCTAAAAATAATATAACTATTAATGAAAAGGTGTTGGGCTGTTTTGAGAATTGCTCCAAGTATGGGGGTAGTGGCAGTTTCAGTGGTTTAATTAATTTTAATACTTGTTCAAACTGTGTATTTAATATCTTTGTGAACAAACAAAAATTATTGTATATATTGTTGAATAAACTTCTATAAATTAAAACTTGAGTAATACTTTTAATCTAACGATTAAAAATATCAATTTTAACTCCTAGGATTAAAAGTGAATACTTTTGTTGCTAAAATGTCATAATTTTGTGACAGTTGGAGCAAAATAACTATTTACGCTTACTCGTAAAAAAAGATCATTTTGTTACATTATATTTCAGTCTGTTTATGTCCATTTTTCTGTGGAACGGTGCGCCTATATATATTTACTGCATTATATTGGCATTCATATTCTGCTCATGTATTCTGGTCAACTTGAACTACATCCGATTAGCAACGGCACTTCTTAAGGAAGCCACAAGGGCACTCTTCGAAATCAAGATGATGTCGTTCGTTCCAACAGGCGTGAGTAATTATTGATATCATTTGTTCATACAGGAGTTAGAAGCGCCTCCCATACATTACTAAATTAAAGCGAAAGACTGAAAGCTCTGAATTCAATTTTATCCACTTAATCTTGATAAAACTGCTGATTGGAGAGGATGGATAACAATTGAATCCAGAACTTTCGCTCTTCCCCCAAGATCCCTAAACAGAGAAGTTTGCCTATAAACTTTCGTTCAATAGTACAACAGAGAAACATCAACATAGCAACCGCCTACTGCGGTTATCAGTAACCGGTGACGAAAAGACGCTTAGAATAAGGAAAACTATTTTTATTTTTTTCCACTCAAACTGTTAGTTGTATGAAAAAAATACAAGAGGGAAAAAGTAGTAAAATTAGGTGTAGTATTTAAAAAATTGTAGAAATCAGCTATTGCAGGAAAAAGTTCAGAAAGATATAAATCTAGTGGTTGCTTATTCCCGCCCTCCAGAAACATGAGCTAAGAAATAGACACCACTACAAAATAGCTTTAACTAGCTGATAATGCGTACAAAAATTTAAATTTCTAAGTGTAGCCGTTTTAAAGGAAAAATAAACAAACTTTTTTTTTCACCATTTTGAGACTCGAATATCGCAACAGGAAGGTCCCAAATTGAAAAATTTCATATGAAGATCCCTCCCTGAAGTGGCTTGTGGAATACACTGGTAATATATTTGACCATAATTCTGGAACACCCTGTATAACTAAAAACTTGCCCCATAATTACAATTTTCATAAACCTCGTTTGTACTTATATCAGATAAGAAATAAGAAAGTTCCACCAATTTGAGGCAGTAAAAAATCACAATTTTTTTTGAGAATAATTATTTATTTGCTTAAGCAATATATAAAAGAAAAGCAATATGAAAATAAGTACCTGTACCAATTGTCACAAACAAATAGTAACTACAAGTGTACAACGCACTCTCAGTTACTGTTCAGTTAATTGTAAGTACTTACTTATGTCTACAATTTTGTGTCTACATTTGTCTTATTTGATTAAATAATTTAAAATTAATTTAGTAACTGGAAGTTCTGGTGACTGGTAGTAATACTTGATGGAACACAGCCTTCACAGAGCAATTACACAATGTAGATTTCAGATTAAGGCAAAAAAATTGGAAAAATGATTGATCTAATATAATAGCTGTACACAGCACATGACACGGATTGATACCTGTAGATTATAATTGCTTTGAAGCTGCGTTCAGTTTTCTTCTACAACATATATCTTTTGTATGAAAATGCTTAATGCAAATTCTTTGGTTATTTAGATAAAAAGTATCTTTTTGATTGAATCTTAGCACTTTCCATTCCGCTCTTTTTTTAATTAAGATTCACTATGGATTCGAATAGATTCGACAATTTCTTTTTTCATTTTGGTTTTACAAGAACGCATAATATAAATTGTGCCTCCAGAATTACAGCGCAACATAATCTGAAATAATAGTATGCATTCTCAACAGTACTCAAATAGCAACTAAAACATAACGGTCATAAGCAAAATAACAATTGTTACCACAAAACATGAAAATAATTCCAGTAACACACAAATAATAACACGGGACATAAAGATACTTCTAAAATATAAATAAAAGGCAAAATTTATTAGCAAGTAATATTTGACATTTTCTATTCAAACCAGTAACGCCAGTGAGTTTGTAGGCAGGGCCTCTGTTTAGGGATTTTGCTCTATCCCTACTACTATGTCTGGTATCCTCTTTATGTGTATTTTGTAGGCACTATCATTGTTAATAGCTATACTTCTGGTCTATAACATCGGCAATTTTCATTTTATGACATCGGGAAAGCTAACAGAACTAAACCCAGAATGTTTAAATTATGTTCCTGATAACATAATGCTGTCAACTACAATTCTCAGTTGTATAATAACTTTTTGGGTGATGCTATTTGTTCTTGGAGCCCAATATACCACTGTAAGTGGAGCTGTTGCACAGTGGTATACTATCAAGTAAGTAGTAAGTCTTGTACATAAATAAAATATTCTTAAGGTATTCCTTTTAAAGAGACCAAGATAACCCAAATGCCTTCGTACCTTCAAATCTTCGTACCACGATAAGTTACCATCTGGGGACTGTGGCGTTGGGATCTGTGATGATGACAATTATGCTCATACCGAGATTAATCCTCCAATTCCTTGCCATGTTTAGTGCATTGAAACAGAAAGCTGATTCTTGGTTAAGATGTTTCGATGGTTTCTTCACAAATAATACCTATATAATTACAGGTAATGTAGAATTCATAATATTAGCGGAAATTTGACATGTCTATTTTTATGTATATTATAAAGTGATAACAACATATACAGAGTGAAAATACCGCTCACAGACTTCTGGAGCAGAAAGTAGATACATCATACATTATATATAGAAGTTTTATTAAACATGGAATCGCAGATGCTTTCTTAATCGATACAATTAATTATTTAATCAATAATTTTATATCGTTCGTCCTAATCTTCACATCTTCTCTATCACTATTCATTTAATCTCTACTTGTACCATGTTGGGTTCTTCCAAGAATTTTTTTCTGCAAAATTACTTAGCACGGAAAAGTACTGTCCTGCACTACCAGCTGAATAAAGCAAGTAATAATCTAACTTGCATCGTTAATTGCTCTTTTTGTCTTTCTTACGGTGTTCAAAAATGACGTATGTGGACGAGTTAATAGACGAGAGACTACATAGAAGCCAAATTTGTTGCCTACGATTCATAAAATGAAACGGCTTCTTAAAAACGGATATAATAATACTTATTGATGAGAAGATATAAAAAATTTCCTTAATAATCACCCGGATTTGAATAATATCGAGTAAGATTACTGAAATAGGCATCATCTATAGATTTAGGACAATCTGCTATGCATATATCCACATATTCTAATGAGTTTTATGTCACTTGCCTGAAATCATATTGCACCACTCTGTACTACGAATTATTAGTCTCTTACATCGATGAGAAAAAGTATAGCCTGTAGCTGGTTAAGGCATCATCTGTGACGTCATATCTATTAGGACCTTTTTGGCCTTAATCCTTATGTACTTTGTTCCGTAGAAGTCTGCCAGCGGTCTTTTAATCACCCTGTATATACTTTTAGCAATGTATGGAACATCGTTTATTCAGTCTGGTACAAAAGCTACGAATCTTCTCAAACTTAGTATTGGTGATACAAGAGATCTGAATAATTTTGCAAATTCCGTAATACAGATTGCTCACATTATTGTCGTCTATACTTCTACTTTAGCTGCATACATCACACTGCATGTGAGTAATTTTATACCTAGTAGCCTGAATCTACTATAGTCTATTTAGAAATGAAAGAGAGTAATAAAAGCTTATTATGTACGCAAATCGTAAATAAATATAGTACTGGTGCTAATATTGAATATTTTTATATTATGTATTATCGGTATAGATGAGGTTTGTGTGATCGAACCGTACTAAATTGTAGCAGGTAGCTAAAATTTAATCCCCGACAATTCATCTTTGTCTATGCCGCTTCAATTTCTCGGTCCATTTCCCTTATAAGTAAACAATATAAAAACAGCATTTCAAAACTAGAGGCTACTTTAAGCCTCATAACCGGGTTAAGAGGGTTTTTAGTAATTCAAATAAAATTATTCAATATTATTATCAAAATATTTATTTAAATTTAATGAATAGACTTTTATTCCACACAAAAATATATGTATTTTGAAAATTCAAATTATGGTGAGTAAATGTAGTGTTGTATAAATGTACAATACAGAAAATAAAAAAGTAGGTATATTTAAATTCATCCTCTGAATATTCTGGTGAATTATCTTCGTCTCCTAGATTGATAACGATAGGTTCCACAGTAACGTCAATTAAATTATCGAGTTCCCACATTTTCTCCTCTTCTTTTTGTACATGATGTATACATCATTGCCAGTTATCTGCAGTTACTCGTTCCAAGAATTTCTTAACAAAATTTTCACGTCACTTAATTCAAACGTCGTATTATTTAAGTTCACAGTGATAAGGTGGTAACCGTAGTACCGTTATTTGGCGATTTGTTGCCATTTCATCGATAACATATTTTTTCTGATATTTATTAAGATTGACAAGTGTCAAAAGTTCCTTTTCCACCATATTTGTTTCAAAAGAAATGTTTTTTCCGGATAACCATTGAATTATATCGGCTTTCCCCCAAGCAGTCGTAGGCGTCCGCTCGGTCTGCCGTGAATGGTAACTTGCATTATCCATGACAATTACAGACCCCGGAGGAATAAGATCCAACATCTGTGTAAAATACTCTTCGAAAACATCTGCATTCATGTCTTCGTGATAGTCACCTGTATTTTTAGATTCAAATAAAAGTAAACCGCCATCTACAAAACCACTGGCACTATCTATATGTGTCACTAATCTTCACCCTTTACCTGAAGGTGTCTTGAACCCTGTTAAAAGTCCATCCAAAAATGCTTGTCGAAAACTTTTTACATTTTTATCTTGCCATAGTTTTGTTACAGTATATCCCTCGTTAACCCAAGTTTCGTCTAGATAATAAATATTCCTCCCTTCGTCACGGAATTTTCTAATTGATCTTAAGTAGGATCTTCGCCAACAAATAATTTCGTCTTTATCGATAAGAACTGACTTCCTGTTCTGCTTTTCCCAGCAAAAATTCAACTCTCGTAAATCGGCCCATAATTTGCTTCTACTGATTTTTGGCAAATTGTTGTCCTCTGAAAGTTCACTTAAAATTTTGTTTAGCGTTGGTTTTTTTTTTTAATAAAATGTGTGCTTTTCTGCGAATGGCATTTTTTAAGAAATCATCTTTAACTACTTTTGACCTCTTTGTAGATGATTTTGGGGGATTTACAGTATCTTGTTAATTTTTTGTTTTCTTTAAAAGTCTGTAGATAGTCGATTTTCCAATCCCTGTCATTTTGGAAAACTTTTCTACGATGTCGTCAGCGCTGTTGGTAGGATTTTGGTGTTTCAATGCATTAAATACATTTAATATAATAATCTTCTCATTATGAGACATCTTTTCACGCGTTTAGCAGGTACGTAATCTGATAAGCTCGACATTTTACCCAAACAATATTATATCCACTAGCACAATAGTCACTAAACACAAGTCGAATTTTACTCTACTGCACTAGCACGTCTTCGTATATTCAGCTCTAAGACTGGATTGATCTGTCGCAATACACTGACTCCTGCTTATGATGTATCCAGTAAAATATACTAATATACACCCATTACCTGTTATCATTAGTGTTACTCGATAATTACCTGAAATGAAATATTACCACGCCCATGGCCGGTTCT
The DNA here is from genome assembly GCA_037114965.1 of Monochamus alternatus. Lineage (NCBI taxonomy): Eukaryota > Metazoa > Arthropoda > Insecta > Coleoptera > Cerambycidae > Monochamus > Monochamus alternatus. The sequence continues at coordinate 581,282 of CM073426.1, read as the reverse complement.
TATCTCGGGGTTTTATTACTATCTTTCATTTTCAAACAGACTATAAATAATTATTTTGTACTAATTTTGCGTCATTCACATTTTAGCACGAGGGCATATACGGTTTTACCTTCATCTACATCGAATTTGCCATTGCATGTGTTTGCGCCTTTGCAATTTTGGGAACTTTAAAGGTAAGAATTGGAAATATTAAATTTGTTTAATACTGGATATAAGATTTAAGAACATACTAACTATAGTCTAGTAACTTTGTCGAACGACAAAATATTGCTAAAAATTGACGAATTTTGAAAAGCTGTATTTCGGAAATTATTGGGCTTACTGTCTGTGTCTGGGCCCTAATTCTAGCAAATTTACCCTACTACGAAATCGTAAGGCGTAGTTACAATCACATACTAGTGCTTCCGAGTTAAAATCTCTCGAAAAGTAGAAAGTTCCGTGTTTTTTTCTCGGATTTTTGACAATGTTGCGTTCGGCGCTTGAGGTCGAAAACTTGGTTTATTCATTGGACAAACATCATAAACAACTCAAAATATCAGAATCGCCTAATCTGATGCAAGATATGTATAATAGTTATTGGATTACTAATAGTATCTTTAAAAAATCTGCAGACTTAATTCCATTAGTATAGGTGGTGGTGCTTAAACTGAGGGGGTTACCTATAAACTTTGGTCCAATGTCATTGGTATTATAATTTGATTTTCTTATGGAGGTGGTTAGTGTAGTACAAAAGCCGATCCAGGCGCTAAAGTAGGGAATCTAGCAAGGTATTATTTGCGCCCGCCAAGATGGTCGATATACTATATCCGAGGTCCAAAATAATAGACAGATTTATTCACAGAATTTAGATGAGTAGACGAGGTGAGGGAAAATTGAATGGCGAAAACTGCATTCCGATTTGTTTAAAAGATACAGGGTATTTCTAATTTTCTGCATTTCTATTAAGCTTTATAACTTCCTTGTTTGCTAATATATTAGATTTTTTTACGTAGATTTCAGTGGCGTATGCAGTTTTTTAAAATACTCTTTATTTTTTGATATATAATGGAAAATTACGATTTTGAAATGGAACTTCTTATTTTATCTCACGGTTGGATAGCTTTTTTCATTGGCTTTCCAACAATGCAACATATTTTATATTGCAATATGTGTGGAATTTTTTATTTTTAATGGTCAACTTATACTGTTAACTAGTTTATATGTATCTTATTTCTTTACGGTAAAAAATGTAACTATAATCATTGTTAAGTAATCTTAGTAACGAACTAGTATCATTATCCGTTTAGCTTAATGATATACAATAATATAAGCTATTATTAGTATTTTATTTTTGTTAAGAATTTATTGGTAAAAAATTTAAATCCAGCATCTAACAAAAAATAAAAATAATTCTATGGTTTGTATGCGAATTTAATTGTTTTTCAAAGCTAACTGGAAAATTTGTCGTACACTTATCAGATTTACACAGAAATTTTTGTTGCAAATGGAAAATGCAACTGGAGACAGTTATTTAGATACAAAGTACTTATTTAATTAATTCAGGGTGTTTTATATTTTTGTACCTTCGAGCGTTATTGAGATACGCAAATCTTTTGCCAATACATGCCTAACGAAAATAAAATAATATTAACAGCTTATTCTTTAATATATTAAGCTAAACAGGTTATAAGTCCATTACTAATGTTATTCAATCATGATTTTAATTATATTTTTTATCGTAGATTTGACCCAGATTGCTATAAAGAAATATAAAATATTTTTAAAAAACTGCGTACGCCACTACCTAAAAACTGAATAAATAATGTTTTTACAAAAATCTAAAATATTTGAAAACAAGGAAGTTAAAAAGCGTCATAGAAGAAACAAAAAAATAAGAAACGCCCTGTATCGTTTAAACGAATCTAGATATTGAAATGCGGTTCTAGCGATTCAATTTTTATTAAAAATCGAGCTTGTGCGACCTTAGATACTGTTATTCTATCTCCTCGGCAAATAGGAGAAAATCTCTAAATGCCCCACTCTATACAAAATATTTTCTTTTTCGTATTTTATTAAGAAAATACCATTCTTTGACCATGGATTCTAATAAAATTTCATCATGGTGAAGACGACGATTCGGTATTGCTACGATTTCAAGTATAAAACTATAGACAAACTGTTAGAGCATTGAAATTTATAAACTAGAATAGTCCGTGGCGCTCCGTTCCATAATAAATACTTATGAAAATGCTTGCTGCAAATTCTTTGGCTAGTATGTTGGCAAACAAACTGACTTTTTTTATGCCAGTGACGTCTGATCACTTCACAGGGACGTGCAGTCAATGGAAGCAAGGGAAGCAGAGCTTTCCCTACAAAAAAAATGCAAAACATCTTCTAAAATATTATTTTTAAAATAGGAAACAATTAATTTAGTTATATAGAAAACGCTAAAAAATATCTTTATTATCAAGCCCATAACAAATGCGGCTTTGACTTCTAAAAATTTAAAAATTATCTTACAAATAGGTAAATTTTTAAAATTTCCTTCCCTTACTTAAAATTTCACCGCACGCCTCTGTCACTTCATGATCAGTTCAAATCAGTAGGTTGTAGGCAACCTTCTCAGTTTAGGGATCTTGATGGTGACTGTGGATTTTTTATGTTTCCTTTCAGGTTAGTACAAATACTCTGTTCTTCTGTGCAACTGAGGAATTATTGAGAAACCATGAAACTGATCTGCCGTACAACAGGGCCATGAAAGAGTTTTTGGACGGTTCCAACAAACTTTTTCTTGAGAAAGTCAAACATAGACCCACTTCCAACGTAAGAGACAAAAGGTTTTACATAAAAATGTTCTTGTTTATATTTGTTTCTATAAGTTGCGTGTTATTTCTCGTTGCTTGTTTTATGTAGGTACTTTTTTGTTCATTTATATATTTGTGTATGTGAATGAAATAAGGACTTGTGTTTTCTGCTTGAAATTATTTCAAATATAGACAAATATACTATATTATATATGTAAAATTAAAACTAAGTTGTATTAATAATTATTTTTATTACACCCGCCTCAGTTAACCTATTGTAGAATCATCTATTATACTTTGGCCATGAAATAGTAGATTTTTAAAACATCAATGGAAAATCTTGTGTATGTATCACTGAACTTCAAAACAGTAACATTTGACATAAATAATTTATGATCATCTATAGAAAGAAATATTTTGCAATTAAGGACCAAGCCAATGCAATTTATCAAAATTGGAAATAATGGTAGACCAAGGATCAATTATTGATGTCTCCAAAATGGTATTGTTTTAAGTGGATTGAAGACCACGATACTCTATCAATTTCCTTTGATATGTCAGATTAGAGGAAACCAATAAAGGAATAAGTTTATAATATGAGTTAAGGGCACAGTAACCTCATTAGCTACACATTTTCGATGTTCTGATCTAATTCCATCTAATCCGGGCGATTTTTTTATTTTGAACCCGTTGAAAATATTAACTATTTCATTTTCAGTTGTATTTTCTAAATGAAAGGAATGTGCTAAATTTATTTTAGGGCGGATCTAGTTCACATTTCGTTTTAATTTTTCATCTTGTAATTCGGTTCCTATGTTTGTAAAGAATTTACTAAATATATTAACTATCTCTTTCTGCTCACTGACTATTTCTCCATTTAGATTTTTAATCACCTCTATATTTTTATTTGTAAATTTATTTATTGATTTCCATAGTTTAGTTGAATCGTTTTTATTAGCATTTAACTCTTTTAAATAGTATAACTTTTTTGCTTCGTCTACAAGTCCCCCAAAAATCTTATTACTTTCCGTTGGGTTCTCTTTCATCTTACGATATAATTTTTGCTTTATTTCGACCGATTTAAGCAAGGCTCCAGTCTTCCAGAGATTTCTTCTAATATGACTACGTTGTATTCTTATTTTGTTTATACTAATATCTAATAAATTTTTATCTTATTTATCAAGATATCAGTCGCCTCATTAACTTTGTTAGACGATAGTATGTCTACCCACGTTTCATTTTTCATGTTTAACACAAATTTATTTTGTCTAAATAAAATTTATATTTATATTCTTTTTAGGTGATATAACTTGGATGACAATAGAATAATGATCAGTAATATAGCCTTAAGATTTATTAATTTGATTAATAAAGGTTAACTAATGTTTAAACTTTCAACACAAATAATAATTATTGTTAGAAGCAACCATAATTTTTATTTATCAACTACTTTGAAAGACGAAATTATATTTTTTAAAATGCTTGTAACTTCTAAACAAAAACGAATCGGACCTGTGTTTATATAAGAAAAAATGCTTTGCAATAACCCAGCTAGCATCTGCCAAAGTTTGTCATACAGTTTGTAGAAAACACCTTGTATATCAATTATAAAACAAAATAAAACCAGATATTTATCATTTAGAATAATGAAAATTCCAATGAACTAAAACTTAAATTGTTTTTAAAAATGAAAATAGAAAAGCAGAATTTGCTGACTACTTAGTTTCAAAACATTTAAAATGTACATTTTGATAAATGCAACACAGAAAGCGAGACAAGAAAAATTAGCACTAAACACTATCAGTACAGCAAAATTTTAATTCAAAATATTTGTTAACATCAAACATTATTTATAATCTTAATGAAAAGTTTCTAGAACGGTAGTATTTATTAGAATTGTTATTCACAGATGTATCAAATCTTTGTTTACAAATAATGTGTGAAAACCCAGCATCAAAATTTGTTAGTAAACAGAGCCAAATTTTCACTTGTGCAACATAAACCAGTTCAGTATTAACCAGTGTCACATAGAGTCAAATTCAGGCAAGGTAAGTCAATAGTATTTATTTATTTAGTGAAAGTTTGGTAGGTGACTAACTAGTTATTTCAGTGCGAGTTGTTTTAAGAATATAGAGGAGTAATGTAGTAAGATCTAACGGACGCGGGTATCGTATAATATTTTATTTCATACTGTCTTTATAATTTCTTTTAAATGAATAAAGTGTTATAATTATTAAAATTTAAAAAATATATTAGTTGGCAGCTTAGTAATTATAATCGACTGTTTTAGTTATACCTACCTAAAGTTAGTTGTATATCAAAAAACATAAATTTTATCATAACTTCTCTTGTTATCTTGCTTGACAATATGCATGTTTATGCATTAATTAGCAGCGGTACATTTATTTGTTTTTTTTAGATATTACTGATTAAATGTATTTGTCCTGTAATTGGTGTTTTTGCTGTTGGACAAATAAATATTATTATAGATAACAAAGGGGACATATTTTTAAATAAAATCCGAATTTCTGCCATCAATCCCTTAGCCGTCACAACCACCCCCTCTAAATATTCAAATGGCACTATACCATATGTGGCACATCGTTGCAAAGGTTATTTCATATGGAATGCATTCTACTACTCATTATATATTCGCATGAAATTGAGATATAAAAAAATTAATAAACCTTTTTCTGCTTATTTTGGTTAAACTACTGATAACAATACCGATACTTTTTCCACCTTCTGTTTTTACCTCAGTCAAACTTCCAGTTCGCTAATAGTTATTTATGCAACAACTACAAAAAGTAAGTGTTTATTACATGCGACGTGAAATTGCCCAACGAGGCCGTCAGGCACTTTTTGTACGAGTTGCATACAATATTTTTTCTACGTTCATGCAAAAACCAAAAAATGTTTTATTTAGATGACACTAAGTCATGATGACAAAACGCTGTAGTAGAATGGCAGATGAATGCAATAAACATTTTATTGCACTAGTGCAATAAAGAACCACTTTTTCCACTAAGTCTAGTTCAATAAAGTTTTGTTTTTTTTTTTTCTTGAACGTAGAAAAAAGTGTCAACATGGTGTACGCGACTGCCGAAAGAATCGAGATTGTCCTTTTCTATTTCAAAAATAACGACTGCACACGGGCTGCAGCGCGTGCTTTCAATGAAATGCATCCCGATAAATTCATTGGTCATCAATATGTTTCAAAGTTGATACAAAAATTCATGGAAACAGGATCAGCGGCAAACAAAAAACATCAACCAGTAGAACAAATTATTAATGAACCTGTTGAAGTTGCTGTTTTCGGACCCAAGTATATGGAGAATTTTAAAAAAGCACAAATTTCACTCATACAAAACTTGTGCAAGAACTAAACGAAGACGACGATGATCGAAGACTACAGTTTTGCGAAATAATGTCTAATAATTTATTAAATAACGTGAACTTGTTGAACAATATGTGCTTCAGCGATGAGTGTATGTTTTTTTTAATGGAGAAGTCAACAGGCATAACTGTAGGTATTGGTTCGACACGAATCCGCATTTGTTTAGAGAAACCCATACCCAATATCCACAGAGACTTAATGTTTGGGCAGGTATTCTAGGAGACCACATTGCCAGTTGGCCAGTTCTTTATTGGCGGTAATTTGACTGGCGCTATTTACCTTGAACTTCTTGATACTGCTGTTGATCCGCACATAACAGAACTACTGACGATCGTTCGAGAATTTTTGAGCGATCTGTTTCCTGGACCTTGGATTGGAAGACGTGGACCCATCGAATGGCCGGCTAGATCACCCGACCTGTCTCTCCCTTGGATTATTTCTTATGGAAGCATATGAAATCCAAAGTGTATGCAACAAAGCCAGTCAACATTGAAGATCGTAGACAGAGAATAATAGAAGAATATCGACAATTGACACCGCAAGTTCTCGCAAATTTTCGTAAACTCTTTCAAAGTCGTCTGTACTACTATATGGAAGTTAATGGAAACCATTTTGAACAATTACTTTTACGGTAATTTCTATTATTCTGTAGTTTAACCAAATAAATAGAAAAATGTTTTTAATTTTTTTATCTCTCAAGTTTACACGAATATACAAAATGAATAGTAGAATGCATTCCCTATGACTACCTTTCCAACAATATGCCACATATGCCATTTGAAAATTTAGAGGGGGTAGCTGTGATGATCCAATCAAACGATCCCCGTACACTCCTGCCTATACGTATATATCCACTGAGTTTCACCTTGGTTTAAATATTGAAATCCAAGTTAGATACACCAGCAACTGTTTGTGACGGATCATTTGTAAAGTGCCTTTTTATTCAGCCATATTCTGCAAAGGAAAGCGGCCATTAAAAACAACAATTGAGTTTCTTATTGTTATTGCAGAAAAAAAACAGCTGTTCAACAATCATGGTCATTCTTCAGAACATCTCTGAGGATACGTGGGTATGTATTTAATTCTACTGAAATAAAATTAGAGGCGCTATACGTAGTACATTAAAATAATAAATCAGTCATAACTGATTAAAGTTTAAACAACCAACAATATTATACAGGGTTAACTATGATTAAGTACAAATATTTTAAGAATGAATAGAAAAAAAATAAGAACGAAATCATCATTCAAAAAATTTCCAGTAATAGCCTTAATATTTAAAACACTTATAAATTTTCTACACATCATATTATGTATGTGGAAATAAGTGTCTGTATAACTAAAATCAAGTAATTTATGTTGAAGCCGAATCGACATTTGTGACCGATGCCTAACAATAATATCAACAAACGAGGTTTTCATGTACGCCATATTTAGTACGTCAAAAACGTCGAGTAAAGTGACAGATTTTTTCATACCTATATACCTAATTGGTGAAATATGGACTTTAATAATGATAGTAGTGCAGAAGACATTCCGAGTTCGCCTCCTGAAACTTTTAAATCAAACAGAAACTTAAGGACAAAATTTATGATGATTTTGTTAAATGGTGTTCCTTTAAAAACGTGAAATACAGTGAAAATAGCATATTTTTTGGAAAAATGTGGGAACTGTAAGCAGTTCTCTTTGTGATCGTATAACATCGAGGAAATTGACACTTCTGGGAAATGCCACTAATCCTCCTCTGAAATACTTTTAATGATTAAGGTAAGTTATCTTCTTCAAATGGCACTGATTTTTAGCATATGTGGAGCTTATTGTAGAAAGAGTTATGTAACATAACAATATATTATGTTCACCATTTAGATAAAATTCGCTAGTAACTATAAAAGAATCCAAGACTAAATACAGCTCATATTTAGTACTCGTATAATTGAGTCATCAAGATATTTGGATATGTACAAAAAATATGGCCTCTTCATCAACCGAATACTGAGCGTCGACGTTTTTTTGTATATTATAACAATAATAAATGCTCCAAAGAAGTGGTTTGGAAAAATACGTTGGGTCAGATTCAGTACAAAACAGCAAATTATCTTAAATTACCAAATCTAAACGAATATTCTGGGCACTGTTTTGGGCGTTCTTCGGCTACTTTATTAATCGACGCTGAAGCAGGTATAACTAATATGAAGCGCCATGGTGGCTGAAAATTAACCACTGTTGCTGAAGGCTAATGAAGGATAATTCCAACGTATCCAACAAAGTGGAAACAGTAAAAAAATATATTGACACATATGCCTTCAATTAGTAGGTGCTACAAAAAGTAGTCCTGCCTGAACAAGTAGAAAATGGACAAGGCAAATTGTGTCTTAATATTTAAGTATTTAAGGTTAATTGTATTGCAAACACAAAAATGTAATTCATAATTATTGTCACGGATTTCCTAATCCGAATTACTGCCAGAAAAACTAATCTGTTAATTAATTACTTCTTTATTAACTATACTCAGTACACTACTGAACACTAATTAGAATTCAACTAAACACTTATTTAATTAATCGCTATCTAAATCGCTTTGATCTCTCTAACTAAACACTTGAATTCAACACTGTAATACAAGACTCATACAAGACTTATACAAGACTAACTTAATCGGCCGTTTATTTTTCTTTTATAGACCCAACGAATATTCCAGGTATATTCTAGCATCTCTAGATCTATTTTCTAGCATCTCTCGAACGCTTCTCGTCGTTTCTCAAATTTTCTAGTCCCGTCTCGATCCACGGCATTTTGTTTGTTAAACAGAATCGTGTAGGGGCGATCGGGGCAATCTTAGTAATTCGCGGTACCACAGTCGTCGATTTGGGTGGGGCAAATTCCGTGACATTATATTAGTATGATTAAACTGTAACCTACTGTTTGTAATTCTTTTATTTTTTCATAAAATGTGATATACAAAATGATACTTTCCTTTAACTAAAACAGAGTACACACCATTAGTTAAACGAGAGTGAATATTTAATGAGAAAGAAGGGGTTCTGCCCAATTTTTACAACATCATCTGATTCCGAAATATTATTTTTTATTGTCTTAGGCCTCCCTTAGCACGTGGTTAAAACTATTGTACTTAATGATAGTTAACCCTGTAATATCTAGTAAATACTGCTTCGAAGATCATTCGCCACTAGTATCATATTGTTTCATTTCTTAATTGCCATTAGTATGGTATAGATTAGCCAAAGAAGGAATAGTTAATGACATTATTTTGATATTTATGTACCTACGTAAAGTTTTTGTTATAGTATTTGGTTAAAAAGAGACTCATCACTAATGAGGTATTATATGTTTTAGAATTTCTCTAAAATGTTAAATGATCTGTCTGTCTTTGTTGTACTGCAAAGAGCTCAGAATAGGAGAAAAACGGATACGGCTTTTTTAATTGTACTTGCTGCTGTCATAGCATTTTCAGTAAGTTTTCCCGTTTGATTTTATTAGGTTATTCAATTGCATTTTTTTCTTGTAGTTGCCTCTGCTGATATATACACTTTACTATTCGGATATCAACAGACTTAATAAATATGATAATTGTGGCAACATATGTGGTCAAAAGAACGCCAAATACGATCAGTGGGAATGTACCGGTCAGGATATGACGCTTAAACCGTAAGATAGCATTTAAAGAGTTGGTGAAAAGACTAATTTAATGATTATTTCAGAATATATTTTATGGGGGAATGTGTAGAGAAAGATTCTTATGAGTAAGTATTCTTCATCTGTAAAAAAATTATTATCGAATTTATTTTTCTTTAAAAATACTACATACATTTAATAATTTTAATCAATTTCAGCAACTTATATTTGCGTAATAGTTATAGACAGGTTTGTATTTACTATTAGTAGAAACTTTAGGCTAACACTTCGTTTTTCAGGAATTTCTCATAATGCTAAGCAAAGTTGTCCTAGTATCCTTTGTTGCTTTAGGTAAATTTCTAATATTTAAATAAAAACCAAAATATTTTTGCGAAAAAAAAACATAATTTCAAAAATATTGAAAAATGTCTTTATTAGTGATAACCGTATCTTTGACTTTAGCTCTCTGTCTAATTTTGGTCGTCATGTTTCGATACGTACCAGCCATAGCTGTGTGGAGTATTGTGATTGGGTTTTGGCTCATTTTGGCATCAATAGGACTGTCCTGGTGAGTATTGCACAACATATGAACAGGAACGACAATAGCAATAGTGAATACAAAATATATTATTGGTAATAATTACATAATAGTATATTATGCAACGATCATGTAATGATAAACGCATAAACCATACGAAACTCGCCTTCGGCTCGTTTCGTATCCCGGTTAATGCTCGTGTATTAATAACCATTACATGAGAGTTGCATACGCTATTTTTTCTACACCCGATAAATAATCAAAAACCATAAATTTTATATTTTTATTGAACACAATAGGTAACAGTAATTATTCGCATGAACTGCATTTTCTGCTTTCTCCGATATGTGTGGAGGAGTCGATGGTAATTCTTCTATATCGCTGATATCAGACATTTTGATAAATTATCGAAGTTTAGCTAGGTATCTACGAAAATTTAATACGTGCTGATTTTGACATCTAAAATAATTACATAAGAACCTAGGATAAACGTCAAATGCACAGCATGCTTGATTGAAAAATTATGGGTTTCTATTGTTTAAAAATCTGTATCGTAATGAAAAATCTGTATCGTAATGGGTATCATTATGAAACGGATTATGGACATATAAGTGCATTGTTATAATACGGGTGTAGAAAAAAAGAATTATCATTCTCAAATATTGCATTAGACATGGACCTTCAAAGCCTGCTCATGAAGGTACCCATGTTATTTAATAGAGCTGAGCACACTAGACCAGCACTAGCAATTTCTATAAATGGCCCCGTTAGTCTAACATAAGGTCTGTTCCCACGAAGACCAGAGATTGGTTTCGACCTATTAGAAATACCATGTGTACCATTTTGGTGATACATGTATTGTCTATCTACAGGGTGTCCGGAAATTATTAGCAAATATTTCAGGGGGTGATTCCACGTTAAAAGAACAAAACTTCATATAAACATACGTGGAGAAATGGACCCTAAGCGAGCTAGATCCTTTTAAAGGGAATGATTTTTGTTCAATATTATCGAAACGATTCAAGATAAAGTAAATAAATTTGGATCAATAAATGAGATTTTTTTAATTTGCTGAATTCAAAAATTTACACGAAATCTAGGCAATTTATTCACAATTTTATTAAACGGGGACAGTTTAGGTTATTTTCAGCCCTAATTTTTTTGTTAGAAATTATATTTACTATTAACCACAGAAATTCAAACTCTATCGTGTTTTATATTGAATAGGTATTCTTGTCCGACTTCAATAAAATGCACCGTCTTCGAGTAGAAATCTACAAATTACAAAATTTATGTTAGAACCAAAATAATTTTATTTTGCGAAAATCGTATTTTTATTTAATGTGCTCAATTGTGCAAGTTGTTCCGAAAATTGTGCCGTTTAAAGAAATTTGATATCTGGCTCCGTTCCCCGGAAAATCCGGAAAAACCGGAAAATTGAGCGTGAACTTAGCCCCCCATTTTTTTCCTAAATTAAAAAACGGGATTGTGCTGAATTGTGCTAGTTGTCCTGAACATTGTGCCGTTTAAAAAAATTCAATATCTATCTCCGTTATCCGGAAAATCCGGAAATTTAACACGACCTAACCGCGCCTCCCATTTTTCCCAAAAATTGGAGAACGTGGTTGTGCTGAATTATGGTAGTTGTGTAGAATGCTCTGCCGTTTACAGAAATTTGATATCTGCCTCCATTCTCCGGAGGCGCAGTAAGGTCGTGTCAAAATGTCCGGTTTTTCCGGATTTTCTGGAGAACGGAGATAGATATCGAATTTCTTTAAACGGCACAATGTTCAGGACAACTAGCACAAATCAGCACAATCCCGTTTTTTAATTTTTGAAAAAGTGGGGGGCTAAGTTCAACCTTCAATTTCCGGTTTTTCCGGATTTTCCGGATAACAGAGACAGATATCGAATTTATTTAAACGGCACAATGTGCGGAACAACTAGCACAATTCAGCACATCGAAAAAAATGGGATTGTGATAAAATGGGGGGTTAGAAAATTCCAGTTTTTCCGGATTTTCCGGAGAACGAAAGCAGATATCAAATTATTTTAAACGGCACAATGTTCGGAACAACTAGCACAATATGGTACATTAAAGAAAAATACGATTTTCGCGAAGTGGGGACGTGGAAAACAGGATTATTTTATTTTATAGGAAAATGGCTATTATTTTTCTTTAAAATATTACGGCACAGTGTAGCACAAATCCGGCACAATTCAGCTCAACCTTTATTTTTTGTTTTATCAAAAAATGGGGGGCTAAGTTCACGCACATGACTATTGTAGGTGAAGCGGTACGTCACCTGACTAGCCGCCACTGCTGTTGACAATGGTTTAAAAATTCCTGGGCTTGTTGTCACATCGTGCGTGTTCAACCTATAACCCTTTTTATAAATTCATATGCAATTTGTCAACAGTGGCAAGCACTAGAAAAGAAAGTCTTGAATATTGACGCCAGTGGAAATTTCTGTTAACAGCCTCCAGACTGTTATTTCTAAGAAACAGATATCATATATTTTAAAGTTATGTAATTGGTCATAACATTTTATTTCAGTATACCACTCTACAAGTACAGCATGCTCACAATTATTGTTTATTCCATTATATCGGTATTGCTGCTATGCTTATGTATTATCGCCAACATGAACAATCTGACATTGGCAACCACCCTTCTTAAGGAAGCCACAAAGGCACTCTTCGAGATCAGGATGATGCCACTTGTTCTAGCTGGGGTGAGTTACCGAGTTCATTTGTTCAGATTACCGTAGAGGAGTTAGGGCCGGTATTATAAAGCTCAGGTTGAACCATAGTTGTCCAAGCGTATAGGTTGAATTTGAACCGGCGGTTGAAAAAAATTCTGTATTATAACACTATTTCATGTCACGGTTCGTCAACCCGACGTTGATATGTATTTCTGAATGTTGGCTGTAGCCAATGAAATATCAGAATATTTGTACGCCAATTTTCGCAGATAACCTATCTTTTATTTTGAATGGACAGTGATATTAATCTTGGTGACATTCTTATATTACTATAAAGAGCAATAGAGTAATTTATTCTGATCTACTGCCTCCGTCTAGTAGATGTCACAGTATACTAATCAATCAGTATGGAATCTTAGACAATTCATGAATGAAATACGTCTGGCAGTTTTTAAATAAGTCACATATCCAAATATCCCCGTTGCTCTATTAGGTGTATGGATTGGTTTCTTTCATCCATGTATGAAAGCAGTCTCTTTCCTATTTTGAGTTAAATCCTTTGCCTCCTTTCATGTTGATCTCCCTCTTATCTTTTAGGCCACAACTTTCAACTCCCAAATTCTCCTCGTCAGTCTTCTACTGCTCAGGGCGGGTTGTAGAAAGGAGAGTTAAGAATTAAATGAAGTTTAATATGCAATGAATGTTGTTCCAATATATATATAAAGCTGTTTACAGGCCTTTTAGGCAGAGCTGCGTTATTCGCCTCCACTCCATTCTGCTCTTCGCTTTCCTTTTCCAATACATTACATTTTTCTCGCTTAGATCTATTGCCACTGCCTCTCTCCATCGCTTCCTCACTAATAAATAATTACTAATACAAAAATACAAATAACTAAACATTCAACACTACATACAAAGCTGGAATATAAGTATAATAACGATAACGAGTGGATAACCATATAATAATGTCAAAAATTAAAAAAAAACATAACTGACACACAGAAATTATAGTAATAACTGTCAGTCGCCAACAAAATGGCGGATTTTAGGAAGACGCTGGAAAGCTGAGTTTCCCTACTGATTTGATTAGTTTACTGTGGTAGATGTAATCATTAACTATAGAAATATTAAAAAGTGTAAAAAAAATTATTTTATGAACTTTCTTCCACAAAACTGCAGATACTTATAATATCTACAATTAGATGGATAACAGAGAAATACATTTTATATAGTTTCACAACTAACTTGTAACTTCTACAGATCAATTCTTCTTTATTACAAATGGAACTCATTTTCTGAAGGTTTTTAAAAATATAAAATAAATGATTTTTTAAAATTATAGCATTAAGATATATTAAAATGCGTCAAGAGAGTATAATTTTTAAATATCTATTAACCAGTAAAGATAAATTTAAAGCAAATATATTTAATATAGTTGGTCTCTTTTTTTATACGAGTATACACACACACTTTTATTTATGTAGATATTTGCAGTTTCAAAATAATTTCAACCGACAGTTGAAATTCGACCTGAACTATAACCATCGATAGTGAAACGTTGCTAAACCGACATTTCAACCTGCAGTTGACGTTTATAATACTGAAACTGCAGTTTAACCGGACATTATAATACCGGCCCTTAGTAAATAATGTAATAATAAAAAATCGTCTTAAGCTTTAAGTGCTGCAGAACAGGTATTTTTTACACAAGTTGCGAAATAATGGTGTTTTAGGCACACGACATGAAGTTTGCCACGTTAAGTGTGTTTCACATGTATCGAACAAGATTTTTCATAAAGTCGCCAAATTAATATCCAAAATAGTTTCGACATAATCTTCTATTATTTTATTTACACAACTTTAACTAAGTTGCCTATAATGTTGTTGTTATGGTACGATGTTTACAAACTATATAAACATTTCAAAAAAATCTGAAATCTGTGAACGTTTGTAAACATTAAACCCCAAGAATTAAATTCGTTATTAATTCTTCATAAAACTTCAGTATATGTGACGCAGATTCTAGTGATACTGAAAATTCTGAAATAGAAAATGAAATCGAAGCTGCCTTATGTACATTGATTCCTGAGAAATCGAAGAAATTGAACCAAAAAACATGCAAAATTTGATATTTGGTAGGCCCCAAAAGAGGTATGTAATATTCCGGAAAAAGATATTCTAGCGTACTTGTCCCAATTATCTTTAAAATGTGCATCCTCTACATTATGGAGTAATTATTATTCCATGCCAAATTACAACTTATTTGAATAAAAATATGGATATTAGTAGATATACCACTATTATTGCTTTCTTCAAAATGAAATCAAGTGGTTATAGACCCAGAAAATCCAGAATATTTTCCAAGGAACAGTTGAAAGGTTTATCAAAGAGGCAGATGATGAACAGTACTTATTCCAAGAAGTTGGCTTGACTGTTGGTATATTTGGAGCCTGTGTGAGAGAAGAATTAACTTATTTACGTACAGAGAACAATAATACAAAACAAAAAATGAGAAAAGTAAATTTTGAAACTATGACAAACTGAAAAAGGACACACAAACACTCATAGATATTGTAAAAATTATTTGAAATAAAGAAAAACAAAATAAATTTTAAAAAAATGGCCAGAGGCATTTATTTCATGCCAAGAAAAGCATTACAAAAATTAAACAGTGAACAGGGGTAGAATAACAAATATTTTATATCAAATTATGCTCCATAAATAACATATCTCACCAATACCAAAAATAATGTTCCTAGATTATTTGCAATACCAGAGACAGATATTGAAGGAGTGACAAGCAGTGGGTATAAATAACATAGATTCAATTAATTCTAAAAAGATTTTCTTAGACGATGTTCTGCAACCTTCCTTTCAGATGCAGGAGCCAACATAACAATGCTCGAGAAACGCAGAGGTTGACGTTCGACTTCTGGGAAAGAGGGGTATATAGTAAATTCCATACAAAATTAGCAGACGATAGCAAGGAAAATTCTCGGAGAGTACCACTTTTATTCCAAAAACTTGGGATGCAGGTGTTACCTTCTTCCAATATGGAGTTATACGAAGTGAAGGAAAAATATATGTTCACCTAATATCCCCCCAATTATCTTAATTGAAAGATTGGGTTACTAATATTTATAATAAATGAATAATTTAAAATCAGTTATTTTATTTTACTTTTACGCAAATGTGCGTGTTTCAATACTGAAATGACAAGCAGAATATCATTAATGTGCTAGAATTTTACGAAAAATTCACTTAAATGCGCTTTCCAAACATTACTAAAAATTTATTTGAAGCAAGTGGAAGTTTTTAGTCTAATTTTCCCCCGTTGGTCTTGATAAAATCTATACTGAGGGACAGTAAATAAAATTTAGATCCAGAACTGTAATTCTTCTTCTTTTACCGTTTCTGATGCCCTTTTTACCTGTTTATATATGTATTTCTCTTGTAGGCTTTGTTTAACTCAACAGTTATACTTCTGATCTTCTACACCGTTCGTTTTTATCTTTTGACATATGGAAAGTTAACGGAAGTAAGCCCAGGATCGTTAGAATATGTTCCTGATTATTTGAAGCCAACAACAATGATTTTTAGTTTTATAATGGCTATTTGGGCGATCTTGTTCGTCCTTGGAGTCCAATACACCACTGTAACTGGAGCGGTTGCGCAATGGTATACTGACAAGTAAGTAGTAGATCTTGTTCATTCGTAAAATGTTGTTAAACTATTCTATTTTACAGAGACCTGGGCAGTCTAAATAACTCGATACTTTCAAACTTTCGTGCCACAATGAAATACCATCTGGGGACGGTGGCGTTGGGATCTGCAATGATGACAATTATGTCCGTACCGCGATTGATCCTACAATTCTTAGCCATGTTTAGTGCACTGAAACAAAAGGCTGATTCTTGGTTAGGATGTTTGGATGGCTTTTTCACAACTAATTCGTATATCGTCACAGGTAATTTAAGATATGTTGTGTTAAAAACAATAATTTATATATATATATATATATATATATATATATATTAGCAATATGTGGGACGTCGTTTATGCAGTCCGGTAAGAGGGCAAGGTATCTTCTTAAATTCAGCGTTGGCGGCACAAGAGATCTAAATAGTTTTGCAAATTTCGTTATACTGTTTGCTCAAATTTCTATTGTCTTTGTCTCCATTTTGGCTATGTACATGATGCTAGAGCTGCTACAGGTAAGTAATATCGTAGTGTTTTTAATAAATCCTTTATATTTATTTTGTATCATGATTGATTCCATTTTAGATCAATTATTACTTGTATGGTTTGGAAAAAATCTTCTTTGTGGAACTTGCAATCGCCTGTGTTTACGTCCACGCAATTTTAGGGACCCTAAAGGCAAGTGTAAAATATCAAATTGGTTAGAAAATTGAAGGGATACTATCTAGTAGTAAATTTAAATTAAGCTATACTTCATCTCGTCGATATAAGGGAATATAAAAAAAAATTTAAAAGTCACCGAAAGTAAGTCGTGAAATAGAGTGGTGTATAATTTCAAGCGGCATAAAAATCATTAGAATATGTGGAGATATGCATAATATATTATCATAATTCTATAGATGATGGTCATAGCAGGGTGGTCATTAAGGCAATATTTTATATCCCGTCGTTAAAGAGAGTATTATTTTACCTCAATCGAACACACAGTTTAAATATAAAAATTTATATCGGAACAGCTGCTACAAGCCGCTATTTGAAAACAACGTAACATATCAACTGCTTTTTGTACATTACGGAAATAGGTTCTTGTCTTTATTGTTAGCACTTCGTTAATTCGTAATAACGTTTTTAAGAAGTCGTTTATTTTTATAAATCGTAGGCAATAAACTTGGCAACTATGCAGTTTCTCGTCTACCAACTCACCGACATATGACGTTCTTGAACAACCTTAGGAAGACAAAAAGGACAGTTAACAATGCAACTTAGCTTAGCTGTTTTTTAATTACTGTTATCGTTGACTCATTATAAATTTGTCTTGTGAATATTGTTCTTATTCTTCCTTCCAGGTTAGTACAAACACCCTATTCTTCTGCATAACCGAGGAATTATTGAGGGTCAAAGAAACTAACCTGCCCAACAGCATGACCATGAAAGAGTTCTTGGATGGTTCCAACAAGCTCTTCCTTCAGAAAATTCGACACGAGATAACATAAAATACCAAAGGCAGTACACAAGAGTGTTATTATTTATTTATTTATAAATTGTATGTTATTTGAAATTGCTTGCAATATTTGTATGTAATAATGATATTTAAAATATGAAAACTTTATAAATTAATAATCGTTTCAAGCATTATAAACAACACTCGTAAATGTTGTGCCGCAAGGAACGTGATGTACAACTTGTTGATAACCCTCGTAACGCACCTGCCAAGTTAATTTACGACTTGAGGCAGAAAACCGAGTCGGTTCTGATCAGATAAAAGAAGGATTGGTCTAACTGCTTTGATGCTATCATAATTATTCATCTTTTATTAAGTATTGATAATATTATGCGAAACTAACTGCTCTGTGGACTAACAATTCAATTAATCCTGTATTGCACCTAAAATATTTATCCATATATTATTTACTATTACTTATATAGGGTTAATCAAAAAGGGCAGTTCGAAAATGATTTACGAATACATTTCTGCACGGCACTGGAAACTGACCTTGGGTAAGACAAAGCATGTAGTCGGCGACCGGTACGGCAGCACAGAAAATTGAAGGAATTTCCCAAAAAAAAAAAAATAAATAAAATTTTATAACATCTATTTTATATCAGCAAATTCAACTGATTTTACCGCTAGTATTATTATTAACTAATAAAATTAATTTGTGGTTTTAATTAATAAAATAATTTGACGTGGCTGATGGTTACGCACGTAATTCGAGTGCAGAAAGAACATGAAAAAATAAGATGACAAGTTCCTATATTTTTTCTTGAATAACTTTTAGATACCATTTAGAATAGTATGCTTGAAACATATTTAGCTTTTTTAGTTTATCAGGGGCGGGCTAAGTTTTACTATTTAATGCATAAATTTTTAACAGCCTGTATGATAAGGTCTTAAAGATAATAAATCTGAGTAGCTTCAACCTTAGACTAATAAAAGGTACTTTTGTTTATTGTTGATAAAATAAAACGTTTTATGAAAAAAAAATAATAAGGGGATTCATTTTATTTTATTTTATTTTATTTTTTTATTTTTTTTTTCAAACCACACACCCAACAGGCAATAAGCCCAATTACAGGGTACGGTAAAACATATACAGTGCAAAATAAACACAGAAGTGTGTACAAGATACAAAGATAATAACAAACGAGAGACAAAAAAAATTGATAGACAAGAAAAATTAATATACAAAAAAAATTTATAAACAAAGAAATATATAAGTAAAATTAATTATGTTACAAAGCTAAATACCTATCTAAACCTATCTTTACTAAGTACTGCATTTTTTATAGCTTGCATTAAACAGCAAAAAATATCAGCACTAGATTCTATACCATTGTACCTTGAGATAATTTGATACAAAGGCGATGCTACAAGAATATTGGTTCGTGCAGTAGGAAGGTTAAAAATATTGTTACTTCTTGCTGAAACTCGTGGTATTTTGAATTGGATATTGCTTAGAACACTTGGACATTCCAAAATGTTATGAACGATTTTATACAAGAACATTACTTGGGAGACTGCCCTTCTTTTAGACAACGTATGAATATTGAACCTATCAAGTAATAATTCATGCGGAACACCATGAGGAGGATACGTACCGTCCAATAAGTACAATGCAGATTTCATAAATCTACGCTGAACTCTTTCTAAAGACGCAATATGACCAGCACAGATTAGGCTCCAGACTATTGACGCATATTCCAATTTCGAACGAATGAGCGTAGTGTATAGCAAACGTAAAGTAGAGATATTGGCAAACTCTTTGGAATTTCTTGTAATATAACCTAAAGTCTTAAATGCGGAAGACCTCTTAAAGTCAATATGTTTAGAGAAGGTTAAAGTTGGCTCAAATGTTACTCCAAAGTCTTTAATGTAATTTGGTCTAAGGAGTATTGTATTATTCAGTGTGTAATTAAATTGAATTGAATTCTTTTTCCTAGTGAGTTTTCATATTTTAGTTTTAATAGAAACGGCCATGATTTCTATTTTTTTTTTCAACAACAAAGTGCAATACGAAAGTCATTCAAACAACAGTGAAGTTTAATTTTAAGATGTTTAATTTTAAGATGTTTAATCCTAAAAAATAGAAAATTTAACAAAACGCATTGGTGTCCCAGGAGGCAAGGAACTCCAAATAAAGTTGCTCTTTCAATAGTTGTCAATGCGAATAGTCCAATAAAAAAATTGCAAATGATTTCTATCCAGATTAATTTAATGGAACTGATGTTGATGATGCGAAACAATAGTGGCATTTTTATCGGCCCATACATGTGTGTTGTGTAAATTGGTGATACCATTTTTGGTAAGCCATCATGCATAAACTAAAACTCTAGTCTAAGTTGCAATGGAAAATTTTCGTTTAAATCATGAAGAAAATTTTGCATACATTTGGCCATTTAATCGATTTGACACAATAACTACTCCAATCAAATAGCTATCAATAATACCTTCCCAAACATATACCTTAAACTTACGTTGAAAATATCTAGAAGTTATTGCATATTACATCGGAATATTCATGAGAGTTTTGAATATTTCTAATTTATCTAGGTGTGAAACAAGCCTCATTAGTGAAAAGAATTTTCTTGTGAAAATTAATATCCTGATGTAAGATAAGCTCGATAAATTATGCGATAAACAGGGTGAGTCAGTCATAATGTCATTCCACGTATTCGGGAGGCCTAATAAGGGCAGAAAATCGAAAAGAAATTTTTACTCGACCTTTAAGAAAATAAACAAATCACCCTATAAAGATCGGTAACACGACGCTCCTGGTGCGCTACGAACTTTCTGATGACGCACCCATACGACAATCGAATGCCGGAAGAAATATCGTTCCCACATCATGTTTACATACATAATATCGTCTAACACTTCAGCGTGATATTCAAATTTACCCCCATTTAGCACTTTCTGCATTTCCCGCATTACTTTCCCCCCAAATTTGTAGATCACGTCACACATTTGGAGGGGTGATGGAGAGAATACAAGCAGTAATCAGTAGTTTGTTTATTTCGGTCTCGCGTATTCGTCGTAAATTCACAATGCATAATTTTACAAATTCCGAATATGCGAAAATGGTAGTGTTATACGGAGAATGTGCGCGAACCTTGTGTAAGTGCCTTCGCGATACGGGTACTGTGAAACTGCGTCGGGTGATACTAATTTTATTAATAAAGTGCTATGGACGGATGAGTGCAGTTTTACTCGAACTGGCATTTTAAACAGGTTAGTACCAAACTACTTAAAAAACAATACATTTCTAGGCTAGATGTACGTAACTACGAACTGAATAATTAATTGTACTTACGAGTAATACTAAAAATTCATATTTATTTGTAAAACGTAATGAAAACGTAATATCAAAATGATTAAACTGTAATAACCTAACATTCGAAAACATTTATTTATTATCTACATTTATTTTTATTAACAAATAAATCAATATTTAATCATTCATGTATCTAAATTAAAACCAATAATTTTACTCCTTGTCATTAAAAAACAGTAAAAAAACTAGGTAACAAGGTTATTGACCTAATAATACGGTAGGTCAAGATTCACTCTCGATAACTTTTTTGAGCATCAGATCAGAGGCGTGCCATTTCGGTCTTGGACAGTTTTCTGTCGACAACACGACGGTTTTTTTATTACTTAGTATTTAAACACGAAACACTTCTCTTAATAATTTACCCATTGGGTATAGGTTTTTTATCTAATGTACGTAAATGGTTTATTACTCCGTTTATTATTAGATACGTTGGAGTTTTGTGATTTCAATATAACTAAGCTAATTTCAGTCATAACAGTTACATTTGATCAGATGACAATCCACACGCTACTCGTCGGTTTAGCTTTCAGAGGCGATTTGTTGTCAACGTATGGGCAGGAGTGTACGGGTATCGTTTGATTGGACCGTGTTTTCCGTGTTACTTGCAATTTTTAATAGAATTATTTGATTATTATTTTTTTATTTCATTGGATATTAACATTTTAAATTATTATTGAATGAAATTGAACTGAGCAAGAAAAAAATTATATTCTAAAATAGTCAGTACATCCATTTATTTGTGATGTCTAAAACCTAGGTAGGTAGGTACTAGAAAAATATTTCAACTTGGCAACATTGCATCAGGTCGGCATCGAGTTGAACTGTGAGCTGTAAGTAACCAAGGCTGTGAGCGGTCAGTGACAGTCTGAAAAGGGGGTCTAAATAATAACTTGAAAATATTTTTTTCGGCATAAATATGCATTTAGATTTTTTTAAATCGCGTATTCGCATTATACTCATTATTTCCTATCTCCTCTTAAAATTAATGACATTATGATTGACTCACGCTGAATATAAACCATATATTTTAATCTAAAAATACAAATTACAAAATTTATGTTAGATAAAAAAATAATTTTGAAAGGTACGCACAACTGACTGTTGTGGCTCACCTAACGAGCCGCTACTGCTGTTGACAATGATTGAACATTTCCTGGGCTGGTTCCCACTTCGTGCGTGTTCAACCTATAATACTTTTTTTCAATTCATATACAAATTTGTCACCAGTGGCAACAACTAAAAAGAAAAGTCCTGAATATCGACGCCAGTGGAAATTTTTGTTAACAACCTCCAGAGTGTTATCTATAAGAAACAGATATCATATACTTTATTTTAAAATTAGGTAATTGATGCTCAAACGTTTTATTTCAGTATACGCCCCAACTTGTACGACATGCCAACAATTATTATTCATTCCACTATATCGGTATTGCTGCTATGCTTATGTATCCTCGCCAATATGAACAATATCAGATTGACAACCGCTCTGCTTAAGGAAGCCACAAAGGCACTCTTCGAAGTCAGGATGATGTCAGTTGTTCCAATTGGGGTGAGTTAAACATTTCATTTGTTCAGTTTACCATAAAGGAGCCAGTCAATAATGTAATAATAATAAGTCGTCTTAAACTTTAAGTGCTCCAGAAGAATTTTTCGATACATGCTGCGAAATAATGGTGTTTTAAGCATGCGACATGAAGTTTGCCACGTTAAGTTCCTAAAACACCTATTTCGCAACATGTATCGAACAAGCTTTCTCG
This sequence comes from Monochamus alternatus, assembly GCA_037114965.1. Classification (NCBI taxonomy): domain Eukaryota; kingdom Metazoa; phylum Arthropoda; class Insecta; order Coleoptera; family Cerambycidae; genus Monochamus; species Monochamus alternatus. Next base: position 557,938 of record CM073426.1, on the reverse strand, counting down.
TAAAATCGTCAAATAAATATTCAAAATAGTTTCGACATAATCTTCGATTATTTTATTTAAACAATTTTTTAACATAGTATGGAGAATAAATTAACGGAGTTTCTGAACAAACACAGAGTGCTGTCTAAAAGGCAGTTTGGTTTCATTAATGAATAAAACACTGAAAAAGTAGTTCTAGATATTACTAAGGCTACAATCTTGACTTTAGACAAATCAGAAAAATGTTTAGCCACTTTCCTAGACCTAGCCAAGGCTTTTAGCACTGTCTCACATGAAATTATGTTAAAAAAAAAGTAATTACGGTATTAGAGGTCATGCATTGAATATCCTGAGAAACTACTTGTCACGTAGAATGCAGAAGGTAAAACTAGATGGCCAATTAAGTAATCCTTTAGAAATAAATAGTGGTGTTCCTCAAGGAACTGTATTAGGTCCAGTGTTGTTCCTTGTGTAACAGTATTGCTTGTATAAACAATTTTAATGAACAACTCATCTCATATGCTGATGACACGGTGATTATTTATACAGAGAAATCATGGGAAGAGGTCTATAAAAATACAGAGATTGGATTAAAAAAGCTTAAAATGCGGCTAAATAATAATCTCCAAAGTTTAAAATTAAATAAAACTAAATTACTTTAATAAATAACGATCAACCAGTGACCAATTCTTTAAAAATCCATGATTCAGAATGTAATAACTTTCTTGACTGTAATTGTCCTGCAATAGCAAAATCATATGCTATCAAATATTTAGGAATAGTTATTGACCAGCATATGAGATAGGATGAACATGCTTTATATTTGACTAAAAGAATTCGACAACTAACATTTAAATTTTATTCGTTTAGAACAATACTATCTAAAAAAAATCTAGTAACTGTATAATACTTATTATTCATTAGTAGAATCAGTTTTAAGGCACTGTATTACGCGGGAAGGAATGTTATTATTAAAATAATATTTAACCAAAATACATTGTATGCCACTGACAGCCTTTATAAAGATACTGGTTTATTCAATATTAAAAGTATATATGTTTCTTGTTCTCTATTATGGATGTTTCGGAACAAATCTCAATACATCGTTTCTAATACTAACAAAGAAACTCGATTTCAAATGAATAACTCTATTCCGTTGCCTTTATTTAAGAAAACTCATACTGGAAAATCATTATTCTTCCTAAGTTTAAATTTTTTTAAACCAATAATATAAAATGTCAAAATAAATTTAATAAATATAAATTCGAATGAAAAACATTTATTTTTTGCAATTTAAATACTTTTTTCTCAATATTTTAATTTTATTGAGATCCCTTTGACATTTATATATACTGAAAAAAATAAAGATTAATTAAATAAGCCCTTGCGCCAAACGGATCAGTCAAGGGTTATTTTTGAAACTAAGTTTCCCTAACCAAAAAAACTCACACTGAAAAAAGCAGATAAGTAAAAAATAACAAAAGTCACATCACTATTGCGCACTTCCGTATTATTGACGTTTCGAAAAACTTTGTTTTCGTTCTCAAAATATTAGTAAACAAATAAATAAATAAAATTTTCACCAAAAGGTATCACCCGAGAAGGGGGCCGATTGAGTGGCCAGCCAGATCGCCTGATTATTGAAAATACTTAAAAAGCAAAGTATACGTTACAAGACTGGTTAATTTAGAAGATTTAAAGCAACGGTGCACAATTTGAACATTTAATTTAGTCGATTTTTTACATAATCATTATCATATTCAGTATTGTGAAAATTAAATTTTAAAATCTTCAAACATTATTTTTTTGAAAATTTTGATATGTAACACCATAATTTTTCATGATGCGTCTGTAGAATGACACGCTCTTTCAAATAGCATGGTCAAAATTGGGGGTTGCCATTTAAAAAATTGTCGATGACGTCATATCTCAAACAACGATGACGTCACAAATATGGGTCGATGTCAAAAAATGCCTTTTTTAAAAACAAAATCGACGTGCCAGGGGATGTTTTCGAAAACTTTTCAATTTCAAAAATAATGAATTTATTCGTTACTTTTCGAAAGCACTGTATATACATGTTGGGAGTCAGACCCCCCCCCCCATGGGTTGGGTTGGTTCGGTCATATAGGTAATGTCTCACTACAAAGCTGCAATCACTCTATTCGCCAAGATTTAGCAACGCAATCAGTGATCTCCTACGGCAACAATAGGGTTCACCTGCAACTAAGTTCTAATTTTACTTTTGTCATTTTTGTAACAAATATTGTTCGTACCTGTTTATTATTTACATGTTTGTGATGAGATTGTTTTTTTATTTACTTTTTATTGTTTTAATTTATTAAAATTTATTTATTTTTTTATTAAAAAAATCTAGTTTGAAATACTTTGTTCACTGAACTCCCCCCCCTCCCCATGTCAAATTTCTGGCTACGCCACTGTGTGTTGTTGAATAAACTTGAACTTATTCCAAAAAGGAGTCTTGATTGTTGGTATATTTAGAATCTGTAGGAAAGAAGAATTAACTTATTTAGGTACAGGGAACATTGAAGCCATTCATTAAAGTTACTATTCCCAATACCAAAACTATGTTCCTAGATTATTTACAATACCAGAGGGAGATATAGAAGAAGTTAATTTTTTCGAATTTTTCCGTAAATATGCAAGTCTACGTCCATCCACCACTGATCACAACCGATTTTTTATCACGTACAGGAATTCAAAATATACAGTAGTAACAGGTTAATCTCCTAAAACGATTGCCGAATTACTTAGATTACCCAATGTTACTGATTGTACTGGGCACTACTTTAGACAATGTTCTGCAATCTTCCTTGCAGATGCAGGAGCCAACATAGCAATGCTGAAGAAATACGGAGGTTGTCGTTCGACTTCTGTGGCAAAACTTCCTGTTGATGGTACCTTCTTCCAATATTAAAGTTTTACGAAGCGAATGCGCATGTGCCTTAAATACTGTTATTTCGATACTGATATGTCATTGTTATACAAAATTCATTTAAATTCCAGCGCTTCCCAAACTTTGCTAAATTAATTTGAAGCAAGTGAGAGTTTTAAGTCTAATTTTCCCCCCGTTGGTGTTAATAAAATCGATACTGGGGGACGGTAAGTCAAAAATTAGATCCAGAACTGTCACTCTTCTTCTTCTACCGTTACTGATGCCCTTTTTGTTTATATATGTATTTTTCTTCTAGGCTTTATTTAGCTCAACAGTTATACTTCTGATCTTCTACACCGTTCGTTTTTATCTTTTGACATATGGAAAGTTAACGGAAATAAGCCCAGGATTTTTAAGATATGTTCCTGATCATTTGATGCCAACAGCAATAATTTTCAGTTTTATAATGGCTATTTGGACGATCCTGTTCGTTCTTGGAGTCCAATATATTACTGTATCTGGAGCAGTTGCGCAATGGTACACCGCCAAGTAAGTGGTAGGTCTGGTTTATTCGTAAAATGTTGATAAACCATTCCATTTTATAGAGACCTAGGCAGTCTAAATGACTCGATACCTTCAAATTTTCGTGCCACGATAAAATACCATCTGGGGACGTTGGCGTTGGGATCTGTAATGATGACGATTATGTTCGTACCGCGATTAATCCTGCAATTCTTAGCCATGTTTAGTGCTCTGAAACGGAAGGCTGATTCTTGGCTGAGATGTTTGGATGGCTTTTTCACAACTAATTCATATATCATCACAGGTAATTTGTAATATGTCGTATTAAAGGCATTAACTTATATATTTTTTAGCAATATGTGGAACGTCGTTTATACAGTCTGGTAAAAGAGCAAGGGATCTTCTTAAATTCAGCGTTGGCGGCACAAGAGATGTAAATAGTTTTGCAAATTTCGTTATACTGTTTGCTCAAATTTCTATTGTTTCTGTGTCTACTTTTGCTATGCACATGTTTTTGAAGCTGCTACACGTAAGTAATATTGTAGTAGTTTTAATAAACCGTTTTTTTAATAGTGTCTTGAAAAGTTGTACATTTCGTAATTAACTTGACTTAGGAAAATGTAGATTTTTTTCTAGCTAGCGCGGAAAAATATCTCCATGCAAAAAATACGTAATCATAATTCTTGAACTAACTTCATTTATTATCAACTAAATTTTGTCATTTTTTTAGGAAAACTCCCTTCAAAATTTATACCAACGCATTGTCTATATCCTAGGAGGAAACTTGAATGCTCAGTTGGTGAGAGAGGAATATTTTCGAAACTTTTCAATAAGATTGACTCCTTGGATGTCCCCGTTGGAAAAAGTAAATTCTCTTCTTACGTTTATCTTTGAGTCTTTATATGTCCAAGCTGAAGAAATGTTAATTCTTTGAGACGGCATGCTCCACTGGTACCAATAATTAACACTATCTAAAATAAGAAACAATTTCAATATTTGGAAAGAAATGTGAAAATTACACTTTACCTTCATCGTCAAGTAGGTTTTATCATCTGCTTCTTTAAAACTTTTCGCAACTTAGACTTCCTAGATCTATGTCCTATCGATTAACGTTTAGGGAAAGTAATTAAACTTGGAAATTTTCTTTATGCCAATATTATATTTCACTGTAAATGTTGTTATTATCGTTGAGTAAAGACTCCACAGCGTATACTCTGGATTTTTGTTCAAAATAGGTTAATAGAACTGTCTCAGTGATATCAGTTACTCCCTTTTGTCGAATCTTTGAATATGCGATTTATATTTGGATTTTGTCGGCAATAATAACTGAATCGCGATTTTTGATAATTCTTCTATATCATCTTCCATATTATCGTTATAAGCAGAAGATGCTGACAATAATACTAACGAAAACCGAATAAACAAACATGAACATTCACTCAGGAGTCTTCATTTATATTTTCGAAATTCACAATTTTCAATATGAAAACTATTTTCAAAACACTATTAAAAATAATCTGTGTACTACCTGTAGGAAAATTGTCTTGTCCTAATTTGCACAAATAACTATTATATTCATTTTGTATTGGGATTAATTCCATTTTAGTACAATTATTACATATACGGTTGGGACCAACTCATGTTGCTGGAACTTGCAATCGCCTATGTTTACGTCCACGCAATAATTGGGAACTGTAAAGGCAAGTGTAAAATATCAAATTGGTTATGAAATTGAAGTAGAGATACTACCTAGTAGTGAATTTAAAACAAGATAAGTAACTTTTGTTCTTATTCTTCCTTCCAGATTAGTACAAACACCCTATTCTTCTGTGCAACCGAGGAATTACTGAAAATCAAAGAAACTAACCTGCCCAACAGCATGACCAAGAAAGAGTTCTTGTATGGTTCCAACAAGCTCTTCCTTTAGCAAGTTCAACACAGACCTGCCTCTAACATAAAGTACCAAAGGCGGTACACAAAAGTGTTCTTATTTGTTTTTATTTTTATAAATTTTATGTTATTTGCAGTTGCTTATTTTATATAGGTTGCTATTGTTGTATAAATATATACAGACACTGTCACTTTCGTCATTTTATAGATATTTTGGCTTTTTAAGCCAACCATTTAATTAAAAAATATATATATATATATATATATATATATATATATATATATATATATATATATATATATATATATTTACAATGACCGCCTCTGAAAATCTAGTTTTGTTAAAAATGGTAGAATCATACCTTCCAAAATACAATGGCAATAAAACATTATTGGAACATATCTTGTCTTGTGAGTCTTCTACTTAAAGTTAAAAAATACGATAGAAACCGTCATTTTTTATGTATAAATGGATACAAAAGAAACAATATTTTTTAATCATAATTTTTTTTATTTTCTTCCTCATTCTGATGAATAATAATGCTTTATGGTCCAGCAGAACAAGACCATTAAGAACTTAAAATAATATAGTCAGTAAGAAGGAAATACTTATATAACTACTTAACTTAAGAGAAATACTTGTACATCGACTTTGGCCACAATATGGCATGAGAAAGATAATTACTGATCAAAAATCACTCCTAAGTCTTTAACCGTAATCAAACGACCAATTTCAGTGTTATTTATTGAATAATTTTAGGGACATGATGATTTTATTCTTATAAAACTACACATTCCACTTCCTAACATTAAAATAGAAATCATTAAAGTTACAGTACAATTCAACCTTGGCTATTTCTTCCTGAAGAGTAACACAGTCATTTAAGGAAGTAACGGTTGTAAAAATTATCAGCTTGTCAGCGTAAAGTAGTTCAGAGTATAAATAAGACAATCAGTAAATAATAAAAATAGCAATTGGCCTAAATTTGAACTTTGGGGTATTCTCCAGGTCACAAAATATCACAAACATAACAATTATTAGACAAAGTCAAAATATATATACTGTTTCGACATGTACTAGGTAAGAACGATAAGTTCCTAGTTGTAGATCTTCCTTTCATAAAACCATGCTGATATTGACATATTGATATTGTTAAGAGGCCGAAGAGTAGATTCTATTATACAAAATTATTTCAAAAATCTTTGAAAAATTACAAAGATTACAATTTCTGAAAATAGGGCACACTTCTGCCTGTCTCCAGATTACTGGAGGTTATTATGGATTGCTGAAGGTTATAGTATATTGTCAGTAGAGGAGGAATTAGTATCCAAGCAATGCAAAACTTCTACCTACAGTTTTAGTCATTCTGTATTTACTACAAAAAGCTTGAGCAACTGCCATACATAAGTATTGTTTGTTCCACAGCGGGCAGATGCTCTTCTTACAATCGTAGTAGGGTTACGTTAAAAAAAATCTTAAAATTACTTCGTCGTAATCAAGCCTACGCCTCCTTGGATGGACACATTCACGTTATCTTGGAGTTAGAGCTCCATTACTCTTGCATGAATTCCCTAAATAATTACAGCGAAGCACCTCACCCGTTCGAAGTCCTGTGTGTTCGAAAGCCTATGAGCCCGAATACCTGCCTGTTCGAATAGAGATGTGCCCGCTCCCGGCTGATTGGCGGATAGAGAAGACCACGATGCAATTCACCTGGATGATTCGTTCTCGCGGTAAGAAGATAACGCAACGGTGTTCGCAGTGATGTATCACTTTCCACAGAATTTTAGAAACATTATTAATTAATTACCATAATGCAGCCTTTTGTTAAGATGTTTCCACACGTTTAATTATTATATGATGGGTGTGAAAGTAACCATGGAAATTAATCCACGGTTTTCAAATTAAATTTATATGCATAATCGCTGATTCCAATACATCTATCACAATTTGTATGAAAATAACTATTAAAAACAGAGGCTGTTAATAAAAATATTTAAATAAACTTTTGTGGAAAAGCAAATTCACCATAAATTCTACTCAAAAGCGTGAACATATTTTTCAATACAGGATCTCAATATCTCTACCCCTCATTCTTATCGCGAGTATTAGCCCAGAAGTCAAAGATTTGTTCGGGAGAGGGGGGCGTATATTATTATTGAGCAGGCCGTATTTGCGCTCAGGAACAACTTACGATGGTAGGCGCTAACCACCATTCAGTGCAGGAATGAGGGAAACCTGGAAAACCTCCTTAATTAGGGGGGTAGTTAGATGTCGACCGGTATCAATCTCTCACATTGGCCCAAGCTAACATTCTTCCACCCTACCATACCCGCAGAGAGGGTCCTCTCCACGAATATAGGTCTGTCGGTTGCGGGGCTCGAACCCACACCGGTCTACCCACATCGATTCAAGTACTGACGCCTTAACCGCCCGACCACTGACCAATATAAGACCGTATTAAAAACAAAAACATTTGTTTTATTATTTTATAAGACATAAATAACGTTTGGACTGGAAAATTCGTAAAAATTACACAATATAATCTGGTAGTTCTTTAATGAACATAAGAGTTAAACATTTGTAAATAGTAAATATAATTAACAACATTTATATTCAAAACTAATGAATTTATAATATTTTTGGCGCCCTACGTGAGCCACGAAAAAGATAACTGTTGGCATGCATTATTTTTGCAGGTCAGTATAATATCTTACTTCTTAATAATACTTACTAATTTTTGTTATTGCAGTATAGAATTCTAATGTATCTTTTATTTGTACAGAGGTCATACAAAATTAGTTACAGATGTACTAGACAATAATGCACATACATTATATGACTTAGGGCACACTACGAATGGGATAGGAAAAATCTTTCTATAAATTGCAGGGTTATAAAGTTGACATTTCAGATTACTAAACCAACTGAACATTTTTTCAGTCATCGACAACTACTACCTATCTCAGAACAATTATAGAAATATAGGGAACATATGCAAAAATAAATAAAGGCAACATTTCCTTCAATATTGACAAATGTGTTCATATTTATAAAATAAGGTATATAGATACTCCCCTAAGAAAAAAATCATTTAATAATAAAGTGATGCATATTTAATGCATTACACACAAATATTTAACATTACAAAAACTAAACTTAATTTGTACTAGTCAGTTTTGGAAATAAAATAATATATTAGGTATTACATCCATCATCGGGTGGTAATTTTCTTAATTCACATCGCAGTTTTACATGTATAAGTGGCAACGCTGCAAATAGCGGTATTTGTCTTTTATAGTGTGTTTTTCTTGAATTTGATACCTCTGTTATATTTTCAGTCTTTCAGTTTATTTGCTACATTATAGCTCGCGATGGAAGGCAAAATGTATGTAATTTGAGAAAAAGTGATAATTTAGGTTAGTTTTGACGGTCATAGGCGTAGATCTAATACCATAAATTAAAAATACTTACAATTCTTTTGTAAACTAAAAATCGTGTTTTTAAATGTCACAAGTAATGAAATAAGTATTATTATTTACTTTGTCATTTCAAAAGAATACACCTCTAGAATATGAAACAAGAGCAAAAATGTATTTATATCACGCAATACAAAATTTATTAAATGAGGCGAGCATAAATGTCATAAATACATTTTTAATTGATAGTTCTAAAGAAAGAGTTAGTTCATTGTTGATTAAAACAATTTTATTTAAATATCAATAATAATTGTGATATTAAAATGTGACTTGCAGTTATTTTTGGTTACTATTTGTAGTTTTTTTAGTTTTAACTGCTAACTACCAATAACTCTTTTGTTACAGGGCTTAAATGATTATCATTTTTTTTAGTTAGCAATAGTTTTGTTGACTTGTAACTAATAACATATATTTCTTACATTAAAACAAATATATCAACCATTGTCTTTTATTACCTTCTTCTTGACTAACCTGTATTTTATGCAATCTCAACTATGTATACATAATAATCACTTTCAATTTTATAACTGTTCTTAAAATGTAAGTGTTTAAAATAAAACTGTGATATTTTCGGACTGCATTCATATTTTTTGATGGTTGCACATAAAACTGTCAAGTTGTACTAAGCAAAACTCTCTGACAAACGGTAACACAATTATCATAGCAAACAGGTCTTGAATATGTGACAACGTCGCTCACATACTTATATCTTAGGATTATTATGGTTTTATACATAATAATTACAAATAGGTACACCTAACCATAGGTACTTACTGTGAATGAATCTTAGAGCGATTTTCACAACACAGAATAATAGTTACAAGTGTTTAAAGTGACTTATTTTGCTTGCTAGAAGGGTTTACCGTACAAACGTCTCATAGCCAGAGAGTTTTGCCTAGATTCGTCGTAAATTAACATGTCATGCAGCTGGTTATGGTTACTATAAATTGTTCCCTTTTTGTTTATGCACACTCACAAACATCAGAGAAAACTAGACAAAAATGAAACGCACTAGCTATATGCACTACTATGACTAATATTACTTTTAGGTTATTAGCAGCAGCCTTCAGTCTAACACATTGCAACGTTGCCGAACGTTACAGTACGTTACAGTTTTAACAAGTTACTCGGAAGCGAATTGTTTATTTCATTAATACTGATCCAAAAAACAAATTACGAACAATTTACATTACAGGCGCTTTTACTTATACTTAATTTTGTAATTTCGTTACATAGTTTTGCGTATTATTGCAGTTGTATTTTTATTTTTGAAATGTATTTGTTGACAAACTATTCATTTTGGAAATTTTTTTCAAAAGAGTTTTTTATTGCTCTTGGTCAGATACATAAGCCCTTAAAATTACGGCACTCATATTTCGAACACCCTCTATATTCCACAGTTTTATAAAATATTAGTAATTTAATATTACTTTACATTTACTACAACAAAATCCGTTACACCACTGATATTTGTTTTCATTTCACGCGAACTGCCAAATATCACTTGTTAGCTTTGATAAACTCTGATTAGATGATACAACAAATGACGTTTGTTCCCTCTATTTTTATTACTACATGATAATAGAAGAATAGTATATTACATACCGAGATGAAAAGTGTTTAATTCTTGTCAAGAGAAAAGGATGGTTTACCAATCAGTGAACCATTTCTCGAGGCAGAAATGCAATTTTTCACCAAGGTTTGTATACTATTTTATTTACAACCATACCTTTTAAATACAAGTGCTGGTTTTTGCAATAAAAATAGTTAAGTGAGAAATTAACAGAGTAAGTTCCCTGTGTAACCAGATTACAGATAAAGAAATACCAATTTAGCATTTTGACAACGGTTACTATGGTACTAAAAAAGTCAAACATACAAACTTAAATTAGTTGAATATTTGATAAACTGTCATAAAAAAAAATGAAGACAGTGAGCGATTCAGAAGAAATTATTTGTACTCCTCAACTGAGAAAAGCCGCTGAAAGTTTAGAAAAAGATTTGTTACCTAAGAAGAGCCGTGCAAGGTACGACAATGTTTATGATGTTTCCAACAAAAAGGTGTTCAGAAAGCTGTTTTTCTGAAACCATTGTGCTAGCATAATTTAGCGAAATTGCCAAAATCAAAAAACCGTCAACCCTTTGGTCCACTTACTCAATGTTTCGTACTACTTTAAACATTAAAGATAAAGTGGATATCTCCAAATTTTCAAAGTTATTATATCTATCGAAAAGTCAAGCACTTTCTTGAGAACATTGCTGCATTTTTGAAGAATTTATCTGTTAATATGGTACCTATAAAGGTTGAACTCATAATTGCTGTATCAAGTGCATGTTGAACTGACGAACTGTATAAAATTAAATAGACTGATGTTAATATCGTGGAAAATAGAGTTCAAATCGAAATTCCAACATCTTAAATCTACCAGTCAAAAGTATTAATAGTTAAAAATAAAGAATGGGTAACATTAATTAAAATATATGTAACACTTCGTTTAGACACTATCGCAGCGGAAGATTACGTCAACAGCTCTACAGATTCTCAGGTTAAAATTGCCACAAAAATATCTGGCGAAATGCCAAACTCCACCACTAAAAACGTTACCATTTCTACGCAGGATATTCAGCATGAATTAATAATTTTTGTTGCCGCTTATAACTAATCAAATGTTACCATTAATTTAGTAAAACAATTTGTAACAATGTGAATAAAATTTGTTGGGAATGTTTTAATGGACAATAAGATATTTTTTGAAACAAACATTTTGGTTATTCAGTGAATGTCGACATTGAAAGTGACATTTATCTGGGTGGAAAGTAATCACATTTCAGACAAACTGGTAAATGTCACTTTCCATCTGGATATATGTTAGAAATAAGCTTCTTTCAAATTGACTGTAAGGTTGAAATATCAACATTATATATCTGGTTGTAAATAAATATATTTTCTTATTAAATACTTCATAATAGTGTATTGCGTTGTTCGTTAGTGAACTGGATCTGCTTTTTATCTTATATTCAGTCTTGATAATTGACATTGCTTTTATTTTTAATTTAATTACTGTTTCTATAAGTCTGCGTCTAAATCTTGTCTTTTCTACCCCATTCGAATAATATTTACATGAAATAGATACATTGGTGCAAATACTATTCAGACAGTACTATTGACAACGGTATTGACAAATATTATGTGATTGGACTGATTGGTAGTATAAAATTCGATGTAGCTTAACTTTCGGTATATTTTAAAGAAACTTGTCCCAAAGAAATTCTTAGAACTCCTTTATAGAAGAAACAAAACAAATTTGTCAAATCGATCTGATAGAGTCTAATTGTACCGTGTGAAACTAGTTTAAAACACACGTCTAAATACGATTACATTGATATATGGGAGAAGAAATTGTATATTAACATTCATAATCTTTATAAAATAGTTGCTAATATATTCATACAAGTAAGTACTTATTTAAACATTTTATTTGCTAGCATAGCCAAAGGCTTTATTGTCTTGGTTTCAGTACGAATTTTTCACAGTGATTAGACTGTTTTTATAATAAGTATCTTCTACGGTAAAGGCTATATGACACGAAGATATTTTTCAACAAAGTGCTTAGCAGGATAAATATACAAGGTGATTGGAGGACAACCCCCAATATTCGAAAGGAATGTTTAGGGGACAAAAGTGAACAAAAAAACCTAATAAACATACGGTCAAATATCAACGGTTACTGAAATAGCAACGAAATATTTTATTGCTGTTTTTGCGAAAGCCGTTATTATTTGATATTTTAGTTTGAGTAGGTCATGCATTCTAAACAAAACTCACATTAGTGATTACTAATTGTCACATTTATTTTAATATTTGTGATTTAAACGCTTATTTTATAACTGTCGCGTTTATTTTTACATGTGTGTTCGCTTAGTCGGTATTGTACTTGTACATAATTTCGTAATGCCTGCCACATTTAGTCGTCGTGAATATGCTGATATTATTTTTATTTATGGGCAATGCAACGGTAGCGCTAATCATGCAGTTGCAAAATATCGACGTCGCTTCTCGAACAGAAGAGTGCCAGAAAAAAATGTATTCCAAAAAGTCTTCAACAATGCACGTGAAACGGGAATGTTTCCCAGTGTGGGAATATATAGGTAGAACGTAGCCCGGGTGTAAGTACAAGGCGCATTGCAACCCGTCTCCAAATTAATCAAACCACGGCATAGTAAGTCTTTCACAAAAATGGTTTAAAACCTTTCCATATTCAGCGCGTCCAGAATATTCAGGACAGTGTGGTTGCATTTTTGCAATTGGATAAACGCAAACCATATACTTTACAAATATATTTTGTTCACTGATGAGGCTCAATTCATTCGTAATGGAGTAAATAACTGTCACAATGGACATCGTTGGTCAGATGAAAATCTGCACGCCACGGTGGAAAGTAACTTCCAGCATCGGTTCAGCATTAACGTGTAGTGTGGTATGATTAATTCTCAAATACTTGGCCCAATTTTGCTAGATGGTCGTCTTACTGGAGCTAAATATGTAGAATTTTTAGAAAATAATTTGACAGATCTACTGTTCCACTAATCTAATCTACTATCTAATGTTCCATTGAATATTAGGCAAAGCATGTACTTTCAGCATGATGGTACTCTTGTCCATTTTAGTCGTGTTGTGATCAATCATCTTAACAGTCGCTTTCCATAACGCTGGATTGACCGAGGTGGTTTCCAAAATTGGCCACCAAGGTCACGAAATTTGAATCCCCTTGATTACCGCCTTTAGCGATGGTTTAAATTATTAGTATATGTAACAACAGTAAACACAAGATTATTCGATTAGAATGTCAATTGTGCAGTACTCATAAGAGTGCAATCCACAAACGAGCTGATGCATGTATCGAGGCGGACGGTGGCATATTTGAAAATTTAATTCATTAATTTCGGCTTATTAGATCTTTAATCAATGTCATAATTTATAATATCTACATAATAAACACTTTTCTCTACTGATGCATTACAATAAATAACACTGGTAAAAATATTTTCATTGCTAAGTAACTGTTGATATTCGACGGAGCACTTTTGCTCCCTGAACACCTCTTTCGAATATTAGGGGTTCCCCCAATCACTCTGTATGTGAGTGCTGCCCCCTGACGTATTTACTTCGACTTTTCTATAGAAGTCAACAATAATGTAAGCTAAATTTCCCAGAAGGTGTGACTAAAAAATATTTTTTAAGGGAGTTATGGGGGTTTCAAGATTTTTTTTCTCTAGAATTGTTTGTCCCATTTTGATGCCCAAAAAATGTGTCAGAGGGCAACACTGTAAAAAGGTGACTGAACATTTTTCTGAATGAATTTATTTTATGGGATATACGGCAGATGCTATTACCATGTTCCACCACAAAAATGTTTGATTTATCTAGTATAAGGAGAAAATTGTCAAACTGATTGAAAGAGTATTTCATACCTAGTGTAAAACACATGAGTTGGAACACAAATACAGGATGTCCCCGGTTTTTCATTCTTAACTTTGGGAAAAAATAGAACATGAAAAAATGATGGTTGTCTCTACTATAACATTTTTTCCTATAATACTCCGTTCTCTTGATATAGGACGTTCAACTTTTTTATCTACTAAACAAATAAATATTTTTCCTTCAAATTTGGTATATAGTAATGATGATAGAAGGTTAAAATGTTAACGTAAGTAACTTTGGAACTAAAGCCAGTGGCGTAGGTACGGCTCTTCTTCGCCCTTGAACCCTCTAAACTTCTACATCAATGTATTTTTCCAGTGAAATATAAAAATTTTGTTATATTTTCTAATAAAAAGTGCCTTTAAGGAAATTCACTAAGAAGCTTTATCTTTCAGATATGTTGACTTTTTCTAATCAGGGTAAACTTTAAAAATTGCAGTCAATCGTTTATTCAATTTTTAAGCAAATGTGATCGTGTCATACGGGCTTAAATCGACAATAAAATACTTTTCAAATTTTATTGGCGATTATTTAACTAATTTTTACTTAATTGTCCCCTACAGATCAAAAGCTTGGTCACTGCCACACAATGACTTAAGTAGTCTACTAGAATATATATCATTTGTGCTATATTTAAATTAATCTACTAATGAAAAATATACATATACCGTGTATTCGTTTTGTTAGTCCTACCATGGGAGTTTTAGTTATTTAATAAGATAAATTTTAAGAAATATAAATTTATTCACAGCGATAACACAAAATGAAGATGGACAGGTGAACTAGTCTTTATACTCAGTTTTCGAAAATCTGAAGAGTGACCTATCGGTAGTTTATAGACTAGCGTGACGAGGGAGCCTACGCAAGGCAACTGTCCATAGGCGTATCAGTTTGGAAAGCGCCCAGGTATAAAAAATATTTAAAAAAAATTGTATTGCATAAGACCTAGTATTTTTCGTAGGTACCATGATATAACAGTTTTTTTCCAATTTCAAGACATTAGATAATAAAAATTAGTTTTCCAAATTGAAAGCTTTTATCTTATCTCGATGCAAGTCAATTTAGAAGTTTTAACAGTTCAGGCAGATTCTTAGTAACAAAATATTTAAAAGTGTTTTCTATAAGACGATGTCCAAAGGTGATGTTATTTCATGCTACTTCATTTTGATTTGTGACCAAACTGCACCAGTTTTCATTCACAGAGTCTCTCTGGCCATCTCAATCACTACATAGGTATATATATACAATGTATTGACCGTTTTCTTTTTAACTTTTCGGCACTTCTAGGATCAAGTGTGTTATCCATCACAACAACTGTTCCTGGTTCTACATATGATAAAACAGAATCAAACCGACTTTCAAATACATCACTGTTTATATCTTTGTGCTAATCTTTCGTCCTAGGTGATTCAAAAACATGCAAACCATTTTCTGAAAGACTCGCTTCCAATGTGTGTTACCAATTAATCTTCTTCGTTTCCCAGGATATGCCTTTAAAACTATAGAAAATCCATTTAAATGCTTTTGAACCATCGTGCTACAGTATGGCTTTCTTTTACCCATACATATTTCATCCAAATAATATATCTGTTTGCCAGATACATGAATTATTCTTGTTCTGTTCTCCATTTCTACAATTTCGTCTTTTCCGATTTCTTTTCAAATAATTAAGCATAACCCCATCTTTAGCTATTGCAGCTTGAGCTTTACCATCGGTATTTCATTTCCGAATAATCACAAATTGTCATATGAATGACGTAATTTACATCATCGTGTACTTCTATTCACTACCTTCCTCGTGTTTCCACATTTTTCCTCTTTGGATTTACTTCTACACTTTTTTATAGCAAGATAGGTAGGTAGGTACGTTAGAAACTGTCAATTGTGATATTGCAGTGATTAATCAATAATAACCTATTTCTTAATATTAACAAATGTAATGCCACGATATTTACTAGAAAACTAGCTCTTATTAAATTTGATTACACATTAAAAAACCAGAAACTTAACTCTGTTAGGCAATATAAAGATCTGAGGGTGTGTTTTTCATCTAAATTATCTTTTTCTGACCATATTGATAGCAAGGTATGCAAGGCTATCAAGAATTTAGGGTTTATAATACGTAACAGTCATCAGTTTGAAGGGCACGGTACGCTTTTGGTATTATATAATGCATTTGTAAGATCTACGCTTGAATACGCTTCTGTTATTTGGAATCCGTGATATGAACGTCATTTAAAAAACATTGAAAGATCCCAAAGACGATTTGCCGAGTACTTATGGTTTACGTATGATGGGGTATATTTCCCAGTTGGATTTTCCAATGAACAATTGTTATTCCGATTTAATATGTTTGAATTGTCTTTACGTCGTAAATATTACTCCGTAGTTTTTCTCTACAAGTTATTAAATAATTTCGTTGATTGCCCGGAACTTCTTTCTTATATTAAATTATCCCCACCTGCAGGACTAATGCTCTTAATAATGCTCCAATGTTTGTTATGTGTTACAATTATTTCTTAGTGCATAATACCTTAGATTTATTTTTTTGTAGTACTGAAAATATTAAAAATGCACTTTTTCATAAATTTTAATATGTATGTAAATTTTGTATACCCGATTTTATTTTGTTTGTATATATTTGTTATTACTCGTTTGTTTTTACCTGTCCTGTAGTTGGATTCTGTCGGGACAAGAGCAGCACATTATTAATACTAGTTAGTAATTTTTAAGCCCTTATACAAATAATTTTATATTTTATACACTTTATATGTATAATGTTTTTTTCTTATCTATGAGTCACTCTTTAGATTATTGAAAATTGGGCAGAGGCATATTATTCATCATCCTCCAGATCTTGTAACACGTACATCCCTCTCCCTCTCATCAGCATGTACGAAATCGGAAAATTTTACATAATAATGGTACATAGCTTAAGAGCAGATTGTTTACGTCAAAATAAAGCGATTGATTCTAATATGCCTTATTCAGTTGTTGCTCCTTTCACTGGGTGTTAAAGTTGAAAAAATGTTATCGATTTTTTGCTATTTTTTAAGAACGTATGAACCGATTGATTTGAAAATTTCTAGTTATATGTTTTTTGAGGTGGCAATAACGAATATGCAAACAGTGATGGTTGAGATCACGACTTGAGGGCGCTAGTCGATGTAAAAATATGTCTAACTTTTTGTATTTTACACTTTTCAATTTTTTAATAAGAAACTATTGAACGACCTTCAATTCTAAATAGAAGAGGTATACCTGTTACAAATCGATAAACTCAACCGTTGTCGAGAAACAGACGATTTCAGTTTTTGCCAGTTTAACATTTAACGCCACAAAACCCTCTATCTAGGTTACGGTTTGCACAGTTTCTTCGTCAACAACAAAATGATGACCCAACATTTTATAATAAAATATTATTTACGGACGAAGCTACATTTACCCGACGAGATATTTTTAATTGGAAAAATAGTCATTCTTGGGAAATAGAAAATCCTCATCTGCCAAGAGAAGTACATTTTCAGCAAGAGTTCTGTATCAATATTTGGTGTGGAATTATCTTCGATAATATTGTGGTGCCGTTCGTACTACCACGTCCACTTAACGGAGAAGATTATTTAAATTTTCTAATTAATGACTTGCCACTTGAAGATATTCTCTTAAATTTACAACTTCTGATTTTTGCCTGATTGTGCACATTACCACTGACGAGTAGGAGAATATCTTAATAGAATTTTTCCGCACCGTTAGATTGAATGCGGCAGCGGAGTTGGACTGCACGTAGCCCTGAATTAAATCCGCTGGATTTTTACTTTTAGGACTATATTAAATCCTTAGTTTACAAAGGTATTATTAATTCAGTTTTGATATATTAGGACTCCCTAATTTTCTAATCTAATTTCGGTCCATAAGTTCTTAAAATATAGCAAAAAGAATCGACAATATTTTTTCAACTTTAACACCTTGTAAAATGAAAAAGAGCAACAACTGAATAAGGCATGTTGGTCTCAATGGCTTTATTTTGACGTTAACAATCTGCCTTTAAGCTATGTACCATTATTAACGACTCACCTTGTATATTTTTTTGTTTTGAATTAGTTTTCTAATTATATAAAGAAAGTTAATGTTGTTAGTTTTTTAGGCTTACAATTATCTTTGCCTGCCCATGGGCGAAGTTAGGTCATGGAATCTGGATGGACTGTGTTTTAATTTCGGTTCTGAAAGGTGTGTGAATTGTTTATAAATATTTTTGGGAGGACTTATTTGATTTCTGAGGGGGGGGGTGGTCTAGGCCCCCTCCTAACTTCTCCTATGCGTCTCCTCTTGACAAATTTTCTGTAGGCTCCCATGTCTGTATCTCTTAATATAACGGACATCTCTGTGGTGCGGTTAGAAAAACGGACACCCGGTATAAAACTAACAAGGGTCAGATATATCTGAGGTTTCTTCTAGGTGTTTACTTGAAGTAACTACTCTTTATACGGGTTGTGGGTACTGCTGATCCAACTGTCCAATATCATTCTTTCCCGTGTCTTTTTTGATATTTTCAATAAAGTCCATCAGCTCTTTGGACATGGCATAGGGACGTGCCATTCCATCGTTAAGTAGTTTGTCTTCGCAGAAGCAGATGAACATGGTGTCAATGGTGGTCTGAAAATAGAATAGAGATTTGCTCCAACTATCTACAGTTTAACAAAACAAAAACAATATATAAACAGTAGAATGACTTATTATGCCTAAGAACATTTTTTTCTGAAAATTTGGCTTCAATAAAAACATTTCCAAAAAGCCGTCACTTCCGTTCATACCGGAAGTCGCCACCAACTTTGAATTTAAATGGAATGATTTAATTTTTATTCAATTTTTGGATTCTTCTTGATATTTCAATGAGACTTCAAGATATTTATAATATTTCGGAAAATTATCATTTTTCATCACCTTGCTTGAAATTAGTTGTATCGAATACTATGAAAGTTAAAGAAATAATTGTTATACAAGGAATAGTAAAATTTTTCGGTTTTGTAACAATATCTTACAAGTGGCATAATTTCATACAATGTGCTGAAAAATCAAGGGCCGAATTATGTTAACTTCAAACCATCAAAACCATATTTTTAATGAACGCGCTGTGTATTTTTACATTTTCTAATGCAGAATTCTATTCTCTGCATAAGTTAATGGACATGATTCTTATTTATGGTGAAGTTAGCAACTGTTACCAGCGTTATTCATTGCGAATTAGGTTTTGTGAGTGGTTATTGCAGCAAAATGATGAAAATCCCCAATTTTGGATTGGAGGGGATAAAGGGTACTGCATCCCTCAGTTACCACCATTCGCCCTTCGAGTTTTTTCACCAAAACTACATGATAAGTATACCGAAATAAGATAAAAGTACATGCAAAATTTCAAGTATGTATCTTACAAAACAATGGAATTATTAACAAAAATAGTTTTTTAAAATGTAACTTTAACACCCTGTATATTGAAACAGGGACGCCCAAATAAAAAATGGCATAAAAAAAGTCGCATTATTTTTGTCCAAAGAATATGTGGTTAATGGTATGGCCTTCTATTTTGGGACACCCTGTATAGCATCACCAGTTTGCAGTGTCACTCCATTACAGTAGACTAGATTCCAGTGGCGTGCAACTAAATATTTTTAAATAGTTCTCAGAATGCGTATAGTAACTCTTTTTGTATTACCATATTTTTACATGTATGTTAAACATTCTAAATTTTTATGTTCAGAATCACTCTGTACGTTTTTTGCTGGAGCAGGTGTATTTTTACCTACCACTAGTGATTTTTTTTCATTATGGGGGTTTTACGAAAGTCTTAATGAAATAATATGTGAGATTCAGAAATTGAATAAGTTATATCATTCAATTTAAAATAACGATGTTGGTGACGACATCGGGTATAACCGAAAGTGATAGCTCTTAAAGATATTTCATATATGAAAAGGTCATATTCGATTATAGAAAGTGTCAAATTTTAAGAAAAAATAACCATGAACATTCAAGAAAATTTTCATTACCGTGAATCATTTTGTATATCTTTGATTACTTCTAGTATCAACTTTATAAATTCATGTATTCCGTTTATTAAAAAAATAAATTTAGAATTCAATGGAAACTCTATGAACTTATGTATAAAACCAATACATACCTGGATCAATGATATGAAGGTACATCCAGCAAACACAGCCATAAGAAATACGAAAAACAGGGCTATCGGTACATAGTTTGTTTCTGGATCCTACAAAAAAAGAAAATAACGAGTAACACCTCAATTTCTTATGGAGACTTACCCCTATGAACAGTAATGCTGATAGGATCAAAGATGTGAAGGCGATGAATAGTATTATTACATATAACGTGAATTTGACGATATGGATCACAAACAATAGATCGACTAGGTTCATTGTGAGTAGGTGAGCTGCCCTTTTGCCGGATTTTACGAACGGTTGTCCATGCATTGCTACAACAAAAACGAAATCAAGTAGTTGCAGTAACGAAAATTTATGCCTATCAGTAACAGTTATTCATGTACCAAGAGAGATACTCGTACAGGGATGGCAGGAGAGCAGGTCGCCTGAGGGAATAATCATCCTAGTATCTCCCGTGGTGCATACAACAGCAAGTGAAAAATTGTGGTTAAAACGTTATATTTGACGAAATTATTTTAATCGAGAATATTGATTCTCAGCTGAATACTAGAAAATCCTGAAATCGGTTCTATGACACGCATTTGTTTATTTGCCAACAAGTGTGAAGAAATTTGCAAAGTCAACACAAAAAATGAGTGAAAATGCTGAGATTCTTCATTCCGGCTGAAATTCAGCAAGAAGTCCAAGAAGCAACATTAAGTCTATTACCAGCGAAAAGCAAAAGTGTGTACGAGAAGAAATCCACTAGTATGTTAAAATGCTTTCAATCCGCGTAAAACAGAAGTATTAAACTTCCAATATAATCGTCGTGGATAAGCTATAAAAGGTCATAGCTTCGACGTTTCTTGATTTGTGGTTTTGACTGATGTAATATGTCAGTACTAAATATTTTCAAACATATCCATAACAATCCAAGCGTTATTATTTTTGGTTTCTCATGATAGCGGGCATCATGAATGTCCGGAGTGATATGGATATGTTTATATATCTCGTATCCTAGATATTATAACTAAATTATAAGAAAGTGAAATATAAAACAGTATCGTCAAAACAACCACCATCATCAAACCTGTTACCTGTTACAATGTAAGCGTTTTTATTGAGAAAATCGAGAAGGTCCAGCACCACCCTCAGACAGTAGTCAACGCACGCCCTTGTCAATCGATTTTTGGTGAGTGCCTTGATGATGCATCGAACTATATGAGCCAAGGTTATAATGAGGGATCCAAAGAAAATGGTTCCCAAGTGGAATTTGTACGCTATGCTGAAACTTCTTCGTACTGGCTGCTGCAGACTGCTCTTGTCGCTGAAATGCAAAATTAAGATCAAAAATGTGTCGTAAGCTTTGGAAGCGCTGCCATTCGCAATTATTAAAGAAGCCACCAGCGTAGCTTCAAGTTTATTACTAGAAAAATAATCTTCAAGGTACGAGCGTGGATAGAGCGACTTCAAGAACTTGCAGAAAAAAATGGTGTAACTGGGGTAACAGAAGATGTTCTGTTGGTTTACATGAACCATCTATTTGCTAGATTCAGTCCGAATAGATTATGGGCAAAATGGTCTTTAAACAGTTGTTTAGAAATCAAGGAAAATGTCCAAGTTCGCAAGTTTGTTTTTATTTAATGGTAAAACTTGATGTTTAGTTGAAATTTGTATATTTTTAAAAATATCGCGGTGGTATCTAGGACTTGTTGGTAAACTATAAGTAGTTTTGTTTGTTCTTTCATAAACAAATTTACATAGAGAATTTAATATATATAAGCCCACATGCCACAGTGTAATTGTCACTTTGACAGCGGCAAAAGGTACCTGCAACTTTTACAACGACAAATGCACTGATACTTTTTTCAATTATTCATTTTATAATAAATTATCGCGATGTCCGTTGCCAAAATAAATAGTTTCACTTTTTTGTAAACAACTTATTGAATTATTAAATTCGATGAGGCGATTTCGTGAGTCTACAAACAACGAAATTAGTCAAATTGTTAATATCTGTGTGCCTGCTAATACAATTGCGACAATTTTCTAATTTTTGCGAAAGGATATAAATT
This sequence comes from Monochamus alternatus, assembly GCA_037114965.1. Taxonomy (NCBI): domain Eukaryota; kingdom Metazoa; phylum Arthropoda; class Insecta; order Coleoptera; family Cerambycidae; genus Monochamus; species Monochamus alternatus. The sequence goes on along the minus strand of CM073426.1, from coordinate 535,462 downwards.
TGAGTCAGATACTTCCATTGAGAAATTGAATAAAATATTGCCTCAGTTTTATCTCGAAATTGAAGAATTTTGCGAAAAATTCTAAACAAAATTCTGCATTATAACGTCCGCAAAAATCATCCGTGAAAGTATCTCTATAAAATTTCAAACTGAACGTTAAAATATAAAGAAATTATAGCGCAAAATCAATTTTAAAAGTTCAACTTTAACATTTTTTGTAAAGGTAAGTAGAGTTAAATCGTCATATTTTGCCTCCAAAAACACGCAGTTAACGGGATAACCTGCTCTTTTGTTACATATCTGTAGGATTTCTTGACCAACTTACTTTGAGAAATACCAATCTGATACAGCTCCTCCAATAACCATGTACTGTAACCCACTGACGAAAAATAGAGACCACATAGTTATAACCGTATTGTAGAATATGATAAGTGAGGTGCCATCACTCAGCTCATAAGCCATTATGCCCGTGTCTGGGTCCCTGGTTAATTCACCAGAGGAATACATGTAGATGGTTGTAGTTAGCCACAGGGTGATTATCACAGTATCAGCGAAAAAACTCTGAAATAAGTGATTATTAGTAACTTCTCTCTTTATCTTTGTCTCTCTTTTTAATTAAGAAAGAATAGTTTATGATGTATCAAATATACTACCGATATCATCTAGAACAGTGGTTCTTAAACTATGGTCCGCGTACCCCTGGGAGTCAGTCAATGAAGTCGCTGTTGACGACCTGGTTCTCTCCAGACTCTTTGTCGATTGTCATCAGTAACCAGCCCAACTCTGGTTTCGTCTGTAAATAAGACCCACCTCCACTGGCGTAAAAACCAACCTCTATGCTCTCGCGCCCACTGGAGACGGACAGCACAATGTCTTGGAAGTAGAGTGGGGACCCGTAATGGTTGAAGATGTGCGGTGTTTACGGGCATATTGCATCAAATACCGATCAACTGTATCAAATTCTTCATATCTGTATACTATTCGTACAACAGATGATCTAAGAATGCCCAACATGTTCGAAGTCTGATAATTAGAATGTCTTGCATCATGTAAAGCAGTCATACTTGCTTGGGTAAACGCAGATATTTTACGTCCTCGCATTAATAATTAATGTAGAAAAATTTCACTTGGCTAAATACGCTACCGAACTGACCAGATTTGTAAAAACATTGGTAATAAAGTTTTTTTTGTCTTTTTTGTTCCCTAAGTACATGTTCTTTTTTACCACATTAAGAAAAACCACTAGGTGTAATCGAATCATTTTATATACAGAGGGTGTATTAAGAACCGCTGATCTAGAACGCTGTTAACAGTGTACTTACACATAAAGGAACAATCACCAACGAAGGCATGGCAAACACGGCATTGATAGATTCAGTCAGCAAAACAATCACCAAAGAAATCTTGTCCCTTGACTTATACGTCAAAAAAATGTACAAGATAGGAAAACCTGTGCATATAATACAGATAATCAGAAAGAGAACGTTGTTATTTCCCTCACTGTAACTTGACCTAAAACAGAATGACGTTAACTAAATTTCTTGTGTGTCTGGATCTGAGTACCTAAATTTTAATTCAAAAGCAAGTTTCAACAATATTCAGGATGTTTCTTAGGTAGCGATCAAAAGTCCAGGGGCGTTTCCGTATACTGCGTGTCAAAAATTAAAAAAAAATCTATTTTTAATTTCTAAACCACTTGAGATAACTTCCCAGTGTGAATTTTTACACAGTTTCTTAAATTAGCATAACAATAATAATAAGCCGTCATCTTACGCAATATAGTGTATTATCAAATTCAGCTTATTTTTTAAAAAGATTAAGTTTTATTGACTTGGTATTATAATAAATTTGTAACTTTTGATAAAAATATTGATACTCTGTATCTTTGTAACGAAGCATTTTTCGAATATAGTTTATAATACAAACTGATATTATTTTGTGGTCCTCTGTCTGTCTCTAATGTTTCCGCTTTCGAAAGTGGACCACCCGATACAGAAAAAACCCTTATTTGTGGCCACGTAATACGCCTCTGGATTTTTTACCTCTACTTAAAGAACATCGTGTATCGTCGATAATTTACTAGTTATTTGAATCATTGTTGCTATGTACTCGGGAATTGTTGGAAACCGCTGTCATGAACTATCAAACAATTGCTTACCACATCATAGCCACCACGATGATGCTCATAATCAAGACACTTATAACGATACCCCATACTACTACTTTTATTACGTATCGCAGAACGTATAGTACTCCAATGCTAATACCTGAAATAAAAAAGTAAGTAAATGGCACGATTCGTAAACTGAGTAGGTTGTGTACGAATTGCTGATCCCCTTCACGCCGCTTCCAACCACGAAATAATGAGTGACGTCATTGATATGAAAATCGAAATTGCCAGACATTGTTTATTAATAAATTTCGGTGTTGACTTGTATTTTATACCCGAGGTCCAAAATAATAGAGAGTGATCAATTTACAGCATAGTACAGGAGTTGAGGGTTGCAGGAGACAAGATTCCATAAGCGTGCCATTTGAGTAGGGTTCAAATAACACAAAATTACCAAAATTAAATTAAGTAAATCTAGCACTTTATTAGTTTCATTTAAAAAGTTTATACTCGCCCGTAGAGTGCCGTCCTTTTAGATGGCAATGGCCTGCTACCACTCAATTACACCTATCTGATCCGCACTCTGCGGATATCACTCTTTAGCATATAATACAGTACCGATTACTAACACTGTCACTATAACAGTCACATTGTTAACACATATCGTGTCACAAGCTATTCTGCTGTACTATGAACGAATTTATTATTGGGTGCATTATCCGTACAACCATAACAGCACTAGGTTCTTATATGTGGCAAAACAGTGCCGCTCTTTTGTCATCATATGACCTTTATTTATCCATATTCCGTCAGTGTTTATACAGGGTGATTAAGAACTTATTATTATATATTAAGTGCACTGCAACGCGAAGGAAATTTGAAACCGAATCGTGGAAGAGATGGGGGACTTCCACGGTCTATTGCAGCAGTGTGGCATATCATATACGAGGCTCAATTATATCAGTACCATGTACAGCATGTCCAAGCATTAACACTAAGGAGGAGGACTGGTGCCATGGCCGCTACGATCTCATTTAGACGTCTTCTTATGCAGATATTTAAAAAATAAAGTGCATCGCACCGAAGTGGATACATACTATTGATGATTTACGGAATCGTATCATAGATGCCGCCAATAACTTACGAGTTCAAAACGGACAAGAAGCAGAAACATTTATAACATCAGGTATGTCAAACTATTTTACTAATTAAAACCACAAATTAATTCTATTAATGATTCATAACAATAGCGGTAAATAAAAAAAAACAGGTGTCGTAAAATGTAATTTATTTCTTTCTTTGCGAATTTCTTTCAATTTTTGTCCGGTTGTCGATTATACGCCTTATCAGGTTTTACAGTGGACCAGTTTCCTGTGCCGTGCGGAAATGTATTTTTTCGCACAATCGTCCTGAAATATGCACTTACTGTCATTGTTGACACATTCTGTAAGTTGAATATACAACACTGTGGCTTGTTTCCATATAAATCAAAAAAATAATACTGTTGTTTGAGTTCATAACAGCATTAATGCGGTAAGTAAAAATTAGTAATTCTTTTCACCAACAAATGCTGGGCTAATTGTGAAAATTGAAAGGTATAGTTTGTACAATTCTTAAACGTATAATAGTTTTTCCCTCGTTTTTATCTGTTACTTTTACAGTAATTGAATTTTCTGTATTACTTATTGAGTTAGATATGTTAGGATTAGAATAAACTTCAGTAGTTCTGTCTTCAAACACTGGAATGGAGTCAAATTCATTGTCACTGCCGTTGTTGGTATGTAAAATCTTATCAGCAAACTCTATTTTCTTTGTTAAAGACTCTGCAACATGACGTTTGAGTGCCATAACGTCAACTCCAGTATTTTCTAACAGAGTCGCCGACGTCCTTCTAAAAGCATGTCCAGTATAGGATTTTGCATTTTGAAGTTTTAAATATTCGGCAATTTTTGTGGTATTTGTCCCAATGTATTTATGCCCACAAGTTAATTTACACATTTTTTCCTGACGAACTGAGTAGAAAAATCGACGAGAGTTAGTCTTCTTAGGTCTTAAGCCTGTATATTTTCGCAAAATCGTCAAAAAAGGGACTTTTTCATTGTCCTTGTCAGTGATTGTGAAAATTCGACTTATATGTGTTTTGGTATCAGGACTTTAACAATGCCAACTGAACCTTCATCCGTACTGTCATCAACTGTCATCTTCATAAGTTCATCACGCCTAAGAGCCCCAGCGACTCTCATTATCATCACTGCTTTCATCATAATATAGGTTTTATCGGGGGCTTCCAGCAGGAATTTGTTCATGTCTTCTCTGGTAAATACCTTTGATTTTTTCGCATGATATCCAATATTTTTCTTCTTTAGAAATGCTACTAACTTCTTAAATTGCGATATATCGACAGCATTATTTAAGTTGATCGTACTTTTAAGCATAAAGTACTCTGCCCATAAGCTTTCTGGAGACTCCAATCTTAAATTTCTCTGAACAAAAGAAGCCGGCAAAGTTTTTTCAGATATCTCCGCTTTCTTCTCATTCAACCATTTCCTGAAGGCATCATAGACTTCTTCATACCTCACCTTTGATTTTGTAGGAATTAATGACCCACAACCTATTTGATACGATTCTTCAGTGTCCGAATCTACCTCTGAATCGTCTTTATCAGCCATTATAAGCACAGTTTGATAACAAAACACAAAATTGTTCACACTTCAAATTGTTCCAACAAAATAAATTCAAAACACGCTAGATAGGCCACGTCATTTCAGCAATCAAAATAATTTTTTTTATTATTTTATTTGATAAATGCAATTGTGGGAAAAACGATATACTATTAAAACAGTTTTGAACTGATCTTTTTGATTTTATTTTTACAAAATTGTATTTGTAAGTGTCCTCTGTACAATGAAACATTTTTTTTAGAAAAGTTCTGAATCACACTGTAGAAGTATCTCTGTGCTATGATCGTGTTTGAGATAATTTTTACTGTACTGGTGTTTTTTACTGCTAGGTTAAGTTGTTATTAAATCTTAGTGGCTCAATTTATAGGCTACTTTTAAAACCAAAATAAAAAAGGGAAACTGGCGGATCTATTAGTTTCCACAGGTTCATATCACTTTCTAATTTACAAACCGATCACGTAATTCCAACTTAAAAATGTTGGAATTCCATTAGCAAAAGTTTGTAGGCAACCTACTACAGTAACGAAATGATGTAATACTACAATCTTTAATTCTGTTAACAATAGCCTCACTAGAAATGAAGGAACTTAAAGAAAGAAAAGCTAATCTCGACGCTTACCTACTGTGATGAAAGAACAAATGATAAGCTTGAATATCACCATTCCTGTTGAGAGATACCTCCCCAGACCCTAGAACATACAGATTTATGTATATAGACCAAAAACTGGCATTTGCTGCCACTTACCTCCCAGTCCGGGCCCAGATCATTGTCTGATCGGACACATACTCCAAAGAGTTCATTACTAAAATTGAAGATTTATCATACTTTAGATTAGAAACTTTATAATTTTACTTCATTTGAAGATTTGAATTTCGTAAAAAAAATATATACAGGATAAGTCATTAATAATGATACATACATTATGGGCAGATTGTTAATCTGAAAATAAAGCGATAGAGCCCAACATGCCTTATTCAATTATTGCTCTTTTTCATTCTACAGGGTGTTAAAGTTGATAAAAAATTTCCCATTTTTTTCCTATATTTTAAGAACGTATGGACCTATTGTTTTGAACATTTTTAGTCTTATGTTCTTCACGACTAGAGGGCGCTAGTTATACTATACTGTCTTCAATTCTAAATGGAAAAGGTATACCTGTTATAAATCGGCGGGAATTAAATTAGAAAATTATTTTTTCCAAAGTAATAGGCGTGGAAATAATAAGTACACAATTGTCACATTTTTTCAACTTTAATACTCTGAAGAATGAAAAGGGGCAATAATTGAATAAGGCATGTTGGGTTCAATCCATTTATTTTGACGTTAACAGTCTGCCCTTCACCTATGCACCATTATTAATAGCTGACCCTGTATAACCTTATACACACCATTGTTGTCTTTTATACGTAAACTTTATACAGGGTGTGGTGTTTGCATTGACTAATACTATAATTCTAGATTTCATATGGTTAATGAAGTATCATCAGAAATGTCAGTGTCTTTACTTAACGTAACAGTGAGAAACTAACAAATGACGATTTGATGTTTCTTATACAGGGTATTCAACAAGGTCTATGTTCGTAGTTATGAGCATTTAAAAAAACATAATTTAATTTTTGAATTAATATAACCTGATATATAAAAATGATGGTTGCCATATCAATAATTATTATTTGTGCCATTTTGTGTTTTCATTTGCCACTGAACAATTTTGAACAATTTTTTATTCTTAAGATTTATTAATTTAATTAATAAAAGTTAACTAATGTTTAAACTTTAAACACAAATAATAATTACTGTTCTAGCAACCATCATTTGTATTTACCAGACTACTTTGATTGAAATATGAAATTATATTTTTAAAATGCTTATAACTTGTAAACAAAAACGAATCAGACATATGTTCATTTGAGAAAAAATGTTTTACATTAACCCAGATACCATCTGCCAAAGTTTCTCATAGAGTTTACAAAACTATTCTGTGGAAATCTACATTGATCGGTTGCTGGCATTTCTTCAGTATTTTGAAGTAGCGTTTATTAGTACAGCAGCACTTAATAATTATTATGAAAAATAAAAACCTAAATCTTTTATTGTTTTAAAAATAAAAAAAAGTCCGAAAAGCTCATTTTTAAAAATTAATGACCCTAAGAATCAAAACGACAAACACACTATTCTGAAAAATTTTAGAGATGACCATGATTTTTACTAATATTTCTTTCTCTGTATTAAATATGTTACACTTTTAAAAATAAATAGAATCTAGTCATACAGTGTAAATATCTCTATCATAAAGTTATGAGTAATGGGAAATTAATAGTTTTTCCACCCACTTCAAAAAGCGTTGAGCTGCCACTAGTATTATATTATTTCAATATATTCTTTTCTACGTTTTCACATAAAGATATTTCTACTTACTAATGAGCTCCACAATCCTTCACACATTGAAAAGATGTCGCTTCATCATCAACCGGTTTCAAAAACCTGAAAAATGTTTTAGAGCACTATGTAACCACTTTAACAACAGTAGCAAATTTACACTTTTGAGCTGTTTTATTGGAGGGCCATATAGTGTATTTATAACGAAAAAACTTGCTATATCATTGGTACGAGTTCCCAAAAGGTGACAAAATGACAGTTTTTACTAAAGAAGTCCAAATTATTATATTTTTCAAGAATTTGTGGTGTAGTGTTAAATAAAAAAAAGTTATAGCCATATTATTTGGCGCCTCGCATGAGAGTTCAAAAGTGATATGATTATTCAATTTTGACATCCCCAGAAACCCATCTGCAGTAAATTTGAAAGTAATACGTCATCAACTGTTTAAGTTACAAGTTTTAGAATGAATTCTACAAGTAAATCAAACTGGAATGTATAATAAATTGGTCTTTAAGATAGGCGTTTGTTAAAGTATAATTTAATGCCGCGGCTAGCCGAGTCTATTAAAGCAGCTCAGACATTAAATCTACTTTACTGCCAAGTTAAACACATAATTTTGTCGCCGATCAATTCTAATTTTATCATAATGGCAAACAAAGCTATTTATTTTATATTATTAAAATTGTATGTTGCTTCTTTCATTAATTGTAATAATTCCATCAAGTCGCCTGTGGTTGCTATGAGACCAGTGTTATTAAGTAAATAACGTAGGTACACAGTAATCGCCATATTGTTCCTATTTTAACTATTGCATCACCAAAGTAAATAAGAAGTTATATCATATAAAAAATGTATTGATTACCAGGCTGAGAATAACATTGTGTCTATTTCAAAAAATGTACTATTGCTATATTTTTCTGAATTAAGCAAAATTTTGAAATCTTCTTCATTGAATTTCTACAGCAACATCGATATTGGAAAGTATTTAAAATTAAAAGTGCTCTTGAAACGGCAATCGAATGCATATCGTGTTAAAATATCACGAGTTTAAAAAAATTAACAAATTAGAAAAAAATCTAATGGATGCCCCTGATGATACATATTTATGTACAAAGGTAATTATAAACGAAATATTGTTGTAAAGATTTTTGCCATATCTGAGGCGTGTCGATATGATGAATTACTTCAAATAAAAATTGAAGGTATTGAAGATATGAGAAATAGATTGCTGATCACTCTGCCAACTACAAAAACAAAGAAAAAAAGATCCTTTATTGTAACCGAATATTTATACATATATTGGAAATGTACCTAGTACCGCAAGACTTACACAAATAGATATTAACATATTTTTATTCAATATTCGAATGGTAAAGCATATAATCGATTAATAGGAATTCATACATTTGGCAAAATGTTAAAACAAGTTGCTGCGTTTCTCGAATTGAAGGATGCTCACGAATATATCGGACATTGTTTCCGTGGAATTTCAACTACAGTATTAATACATTCAGTAGCTGATCACAACTTTAAAATGCATGGTGGATGGAAATTTTCAACGGTAACTGAAGGCTACATTGAGGAATCCATTACTTTTAAACCAGTTGTTAGCAAAAAATGTTCCTTACTACTGCAAGTGCTGGAAGCCATTTTTGAAGAAGAATCTCTCTGAAGAATCTCAAAGAATATCCTTACAGGCTGTTCTAATTTCACTATAAATGTTTACAATAAATAAAATTACTGGCTCGGCAGTAGATGTGACACTTTAGTGTCTAATAGCTTTCACAAAAACTACGCCTTTTTATGACGATCGGCAAAAATGTCGTCATCAAAATTGTAGATAATGATTTTGATCAAACAATTAACTGTTTTGAAAAAGGAGATGAAAATACTTACTTTTTATCAGTGTAGTCTTTACCGCTACAGTCCCACTCCTCATATTTTGTATTCGTGGTGCCGCAAAAATTACCACACTCATCATATCCATACAGTATGCGAGTATCTGAGTATGCCAAATTATAGATTAAGAATGGCATCTGCAAAAATCCAATCATTCAAATCACTCGAAAGGTTAATGCAAGTTTAAATGTAGATGTGATGGTGAATCAAATATAAGCCGGAATTATTATTTTATATACAGGGTGGTCACTTTTACGAAGCCCAGTAGTCCCAGTACAGGAATCTCGGAAACGGTAATATATACAGGATGGTAGGAAAAACCTTCGCAGCGCAGTTTTATGCCTCTCAATAAAAAAAATACAGGGTGTCAAAATTGAAATTTAAAATGTGATTTTTTGTAATAATGACACTGACACAACAAATTTTTAAGTGTGGAAAACGGGAGTCAAGCATATCGACCCCGGATAAGCATCAATGAGGCGAACATTCTCGCATACTGGCATAATGATGAGAGCTAATAAGCTTGAAACCGGTATATGTCTGGTGGGGTGCTGACGAGTGACATTAGCTGTTCGCTATTGGTTTTTCAGTTGTAATTCAATGCTAGTCAGATGCAGAATAGTTGTTTCCTGGAATTCTGTAGCGATGTAGAAGGCTTCGTGTCTGTGACTTGTCAGTCTGGCATGGAGCAGCGAATGGCCGCTAGATGTAGCTTTTCTACACTGTGTACGACCAAATTCATTTCTCGATGACATAATTAAAAGCCTTCCAATTTTCATTTACAGAGACAATAAATGTAATAAAAATAAATTCCGGTTCATATTTGATTTCTCATACTTTTTAACTTACCAATAGTACAACAGAAACAGCAAAGGCAGCAATAAAATTTCTGTCTGTGGGTTGACGATTTTCAGGTTTTTCTGGTATATCAATTACAGTAGTGGGCATGTGTGGTCCCATATTTTTAAACTCTGACAACTAAAAAAGAAAATTTTAATTAAACATGTTGAACGACATTTTTCGTAGAGCTTTTCTAGTCACAATTCCTTATTAATTTTCAGTAAAACATAAGCCTGAAAGTAACCATGACGCAAAAACTGTTAAAAAAATACTATATTATTTAATTTTTGTTTATTGGTACATAATGATAATAATAATAACAATAATAATAATCGTATTTTTACTGCTTTTAAATACATATATACTACGAAATTATTCAAAGTTAGGTGGTTATTAAGGGAATCTTTTATATCTAGTCATCAATCAGTATTATTTTACACTAATCGAACCCACTGCTCAAATATAAAAACTTATATCGGCACGGCGAGTACATGCCACTATTTAAATGCAACGTTGTAACATCTCAGCAAAACAAGGTAACTGCTGTACATCATGGAAATGGATCCTTGTCTTTACAAGATTTGGTTCTTTAACAGGTATTAAATATGTATATATGACGTCTCGAATTTGCAATAACATGTTTAAGATGTCGTTTAATTTTGTGAATCGTAGCCTACAAACTTGGCAACTATGCACTCTCTCGTCTACCAACTCACCGACATACGTCGTTCTTAAACATCGTAAGAAATACAAGGAGGCAACTTAGATTATTATTACTTTGCTGACAGTGCAGGCCAAGTATTTATAAATTGTTTTCTTTTTCAAACAGTCACAATTACATTCATTATTATATACTTATTACTATATTTTAATTTAATTATTGGCGAATTTGAAGGAATACTGATATTTGACGTATACATATTTGGTTCTGTCTATGGCTGACTAGGGTACACGCGGAAGGTTTTAATGTGTTTGTGGCGGTTCTTACGCCATTTTTTTATTTCCTCATGTATATGAGATAAACTATACATACACTATACATAAACTATAAAAACGCACTTATTAAATTTAAAAAATGATAGATATCCAATTCGTTAGCTAGCTTTGCATCTTCAATTCAATTTCTCCGATTCCGAAGTAGATAAGTCATAATATACTTAACTCAAATTAAACAAAAACACCCTGATTATCTTAACAATTACCTAAATAGTTTTTATAATTTCCACTTACCTCCATCAGCTGCAGAGTTTCAAATGTCGACTCCATGGTTACAGTAACAATTTCTTCTAAAAAATATTTTAAGAAGTATCGATGGCGTCACTTCTGAATAAACTGAAAACAAAATGAGCATTTTTTGAAAGAAAACATATATTTCCCACAATATTTTCCCCACAAATAAGGATCGCAAAAGGGACTAAAGCCAGTTTGCTAAAATGTAATGCGAATACAGTTCTGTAGTAGTACTGTATCAGTAGCATGTGAATGATTTTTTACTGTGTTAGAAAGGTATTTTAAGCTAATATATATCAAATCTCCTGAAGAAGCAATCCTAAAAATGCAAAAATAGGTCAGATCTCATCTATTGTGGTTGAATTTTCTAGTTTCAAAAGTGAACTTAGATATTTATAGAATGTGTTCATTAAACCAGGTTAGTAGCTAGATTATTTTTTTTTAGATAATTGATGAATAGAGCTTTGTCTGTGGATTGTTCATTAGCATACCCAAATGTTTGGTATCAGAGAGCATACATTGATAGGAATTGTAGGAGATTTGATTTATATTAGCTTAAAATACCTTTCTAATACTGTAAAAAATGTTACAAAAGCTAATAATAAGGAATATATGGGTAGATATTGTGGGTGTAATTCAACACTAGTCGGGGCTGTAGTCCGTAGAGTAGTTAGTTTCACACAATATTGTTAATACCTAAAAATATATAAAAAGCATGTGAATGTCTTCATCGTGACTTGCTAAAAGCTCGACTCAAATTTTAACTACTTTTTCCATGAAAATAATTTGCAATGATTAATTATGTATGTTCAAATATGCTTAAATAATTATGACACATTACACTTGACATGACCATAAAAAAATATTAGAAATATGTACAAAGCCGTAAATATATGGCCCGATAGTGTTTCGTTTTCATGCCATTCTGAAACCTAAACATGATTTGACAATTTTTAACAAAACCTTTCGTCCCCTACATCAAATTTCTCTTCTCTCTCTCTCTTTCTCTTTCAGTGGCCTATTTTGTATACAGTGCCTTGAAGGAAAAATCCGCCAGGGAAAATTTTCAAAAGTGGCCATTTTGTCAAAGCAATTTGTTTTTTAAATTAATAATTAACTTAGGTCTTAGGCATACCTACAAAGTGATACCTTGTTCGCTAAAGTATCTTAAAAAATAACAGAGATAGGCCTGAGGACTTTTAAGTCACTAAGGACTATATGAAAAATAAAAAAATCATAAATGTCCATTATCGTCTTATAATTTACAGCTTAAAAAATGTTTTCTGTCAAAAAAAATCTGGACATGAGGTAGGCAGGTAGGTTCACATTTTATCTATATATAAAAAAACAAAATATTAACAATAACAAATATTTTCGATATATATATAATTTCACTTTTTGTAGATTTCACGAAATGAAGACTTGTTTAAAGCATAAATCAATGGGTTCTGAGCCAAAAAAGTACGTGTATTTACCAAAGAAGACCTCGAAAAGACTTCAACCTGATATAAATTATTTACTGCTAAAGGTAGTCTTAATTATGAGAGGTTCTGGAGGCTGTAGAATTGGAGAACTTGTAGCTATGTCTATCGATGATATTGAAGACAGAGGAAGAGTATTGATTGTCATAATTCCAGATACTAAGATTTGTAAACGAAGAATATTTACTGTGGAAGTAATGTTGTCCATGCAATTGGCGTATTTCGAAAGTATATGGAACTGACACAATATAAGCTTTGCAGCAAAAATCTAATATATATTAATGCCAATTAAAATAACATATCTTTTCAGAAAAATAACGCCTACGTCTATCCTTTAAAGTACATACGTTATATTTGCAGGTCATTCAACTGTCTATAATTTTTTGATGAAGTGTATTTTGTTTTTGACGACGTGTACAATTTCAAGAAGATAAGCAAGGTTTGATAAAAGCGTCATTTTTAAATTTTCAACAATGGCTTCATTAGCACAAAGATTTCGTCAAAGAAGGCCTGATCTTCTTGAAAATTGTGCACATCGCCATTATTTAGTATTCTGAATAACTTTTTCAAGTAACATTTTGCTGTATTTTTAGCGGAAAATGCACTTTACCTGAAAGAAAAACAGTTATTACTCGGCGCATTGATAATTTCAAATATCTATGATTACTTGGAAACCTCTTAACGACTTCAACAAGGTGAACCTTTTTTCAGATAAAAAAAGTAGGATAATCGATTATTTCAATAGTCATATGGATACACTGAGCCGTAAAAAAGTTGTGTGAATATGCCGTAAGTGGCGCCCTCTACTAGTGACGCCAAAATTAGAAACAAATTCGAATTTCTCGCCCCCAAAAAACCTGATCTCCAAAATGTACGCAAATAATTGGATTTTTTAAAAAGTTATTTGCAAGTAGCGAAAATAAAATTTTAACTTTGACTCTCTTTTCTCTCTTTTTCTCTTTTAAACCGTTAACTAAGGTAAGTTGAGCTAAATCGCATTATTTTACGGTTAGGAATTCACTGTTGCTCTACGTCCCATTAATTTCGACACCCTGTATAATTATAATCCTGTATTTTGAAGATACAAACTTTAAATTTACTAAATCAGTGCCCATTTCCCGATATTAGATAATATAATTCTGAACTAGGTATCTATAAAATGGTTATGAAACGCCTACTACGTTCTCTAATAATTCAAGCTTTCATCTTCTGCTTCAAAATTACGACCTATCCTTTTGTTTACAATATTACGCAACAGCAAACTTTACATCCATAACAAGATTCGAACGTTCACTGCAACTTCATATTTATTCCATAAATTTTAAGAACAAAGCAACAACTAATAATTATTATAGTAAAAGATTCTGGATGGAGATGCAGATATTGCGACTCACCTGCCAAAATTGTATCTTCACCAGAGGCACCCTACGACTGAATGAATTCGTTACGCCTCGTGGGTTAACTTTGGGATGCAATCGATATAATACGGGGAAGATACAAATAGACTACTCCAATTCTGTCTCTTCTATTTATCAAGTATGTAACCCGACGTGGCTGTTAATATTGTGCAATATTTGTGAACATTGAAACCTAAATATGTAACTTGTTTAATATGCATAATTCAAAGACAGCATGTCTTTCGTGTACAGAGTGAAGTAGCGATAGAGCGGCGAACTTAGAAATTATTGTCAGTTTTCTATTAGCAGCAATAGATACTTATAATACATTTTATCCACGACCACTCAGGTTTAATACATATGTTTTTCCTGGATTAAATGCATTTTAACACACTAATGGATTAATTCATGGTACCACGCTTCGATTGTATAGCATTTTATTTAGAATTATCATTAATAACATTAACATTTATCTCAAGAACGATGTTATGTTAACCGGGATTATTTAAATTTATTCAATAAGGAGCTTCTAAAGGACTGGAGAAGCCTAAAACTTCGCCAGGTAGGACCTGCATTTTCAGCAATTGCCATCTTGCTGGACAGTGAATCTTTAATATAACTTTCCGCTACCGTAGTCGATTTCCGACCACCATGACGCCTCACAGTGATAATGTTACTCCAGCATTGGTCAGTAATCTTACCGAAGAAATTGTCTGGATCAGGGAGCTCAAGAAATGCAGCAACTTTTGAAAACGTTTTCGAAATTGTGTTGATGCCTACATGCTGTGTAGTACATTTTCCAGCCACATATCGTAAGGAAAATCTCTCACCGGCATTTTTAGGTCGCAGATTGATGTATTGTCGACACATTTCTACTGCATTGACTTAAAAAGCTTCTTACGTGATCGTGAAACTTCTTCAAATATTTGTTTTCGTATCCGGAATGAATACGTATAGGTAACTGCCTTTGTCTTGGTTATGGGTGATATCCAAATATGTTAATTAATTGCGTTGACAAGTACCTGCGACTTCCATGATCGTTGAAACCTTATTCAATATAAAACGCTCGATGTATAAATTGAAATATTAAAATTCTGTATTTTCTACATTAACTTGTAAATAAATATTCCTCATCTTGTGCTTTTTCAAAAATTCTTTGATTTAGTTTCTCTCCGGTATCTTTGCCTTCTTTGGTTTATAATTTCTTGATTCTACTTTCAAATATCAAGCAAGTTTACCATACTTCGAAATATCAATACCTTTGTGCACTTTCATCTTTAAGCTTGTTTTTGCAGCAGTTGAAAACGGTTTGAAACTATCAGAAATGTCCGTCCGCTATTGATTGCGTTAAATTCAATGATAACGCGTTTTCAACTTAACTGGTCGAATATTTCTGATAGTTTCAAACCGTTTCCAACTGCTGCAAAAACAAACCTATTAATGTTAGCATAGAATATTTTGTCCACATCGAAGAGGCAACAAACCGTTTCTCCACATTGACAAAGTAGGGTAGTAGCACTTCTTCTGTAATTATTCTTTCTTCTATGCCCGTTTTTTTCATCAGTTATTGAATTCCACCAATTCCTTCTAGTACACACTTTTGCTTTTCGCTGGTAACAGAGGTGATGTTGCTTCTTGGGCTTCTTGCTACATTTCTTTCTCAGCATTCTCACTCATTTTTTGTGTCGATTTTGCAAATTTTTTCACTCTTGTTGATAAATAAACGCGTGTCACAGAAACGATTTCAAGACTTCCTATTCAGCTGACAATCAGTATTCTTGATTAAAATAAATTTGTCTAGTTTTTAAAACCATAATTTTTGACCTGCTCTCACATCGCTTTTACTCTCCTAATTGGCTGGTTTTGGCCGTGGTCGTGGATAAAACGTTGAATCACATTCGGGAAATTAACCAGCCTTTAATAATCCTCTCGAAAAAATGTAACTCTCGTCTGCGCCTCAAATGTCCATTGTTTCTTGTGGATTAAAGGCTTGTTAATTTTTTTATATAATTAATTACCCACAATCACTCTATAACTGACATTTTGTTCACTCCTTAGAGCTATAGAAACATGCACTTTATTCCACCAGCGAAATTAATGCAATCTTATTGGACTGTTACTAATATCGAAGTATACCTAATTAATACACATCATTTTAAATTTATTGAACAGCTGTTTATTAACATTAATATTGAAATTTAAAGTAATTTTAACTTTCTTGTTCTTGCTCCTGTCTGCATCTTTGGAAATTATAATGTCTGATGTATCTCCTTATTTGGAAATAGAAGATTCGTATTGATTTGTCCTTGCTATATAAAGCTTATTTGATACGAGGGTGATACGAATTTTATGCAGGAAACAGAGGTAGACAGATATCGTGGCAGTAATAGGGTTTTGGCTTATAAACAAAAAGCTTCAACAGCTTCGTTTTAAATATGCATAGTGCTGAAATTTAAAAAAATATTGGATTTTCTTTTACATCTCCGGAATCTGCTAACTGATACATTACCTATACCAAATTATATTAGAATCGATTACTATATATATAATTTTTTTACAACTTCAATATGTATCTATAAAAGGAATTCTAATTCCAAAATACCCCAGAAACAGATTACTAGAGAATAGTCGTTATCGTGCGAAAGATACTAATCTGTTTCTATATGAACTCCAAAACAGAACTCCGGTAGAGTATAATTATAGATTCCCAGGAAATAAGTATGTACTACTTGAAAAAACTATTGGTACTACTTAAAGACTTACACTACAAATCTATTAGACAATACTTTATGGAACATAAAATTCGATATCTATTTTTGAATTCTATAAGACATATCAGAAACATTCTAAATATATTAAAGCTGTAGTCTAATTCCTATGATTTTATCTTCAAGATGTTTTAAAGACAGAAGTTACACCACTTGGGTATCCTCATCCACATTGACTGATCCACGTACTTTTTAATTTGTTAAAAAAACAAGCATGATTTCCTCATTGACTGCCTTTACTAACCGTTTATCTCTCCAACTGTTAAATTCTGCAAATTCTTTTAAATGAATAATAAAAAACCGATGCTTTATAAAAGTAATCTTTATTCACAGAAATATATCACAATAGTGAGCACCAACAGAACACGTGCCACAGACTAATTAAATCAAAATACTTATAAAAATATATTTGAAAACTACCATTTACACAATAAAACAATATGATCACATACATCTATCACAATCCTCTGATTCAAAATTTTGAAATACTGGAAACTAACGCTTTTGGCCTTCGTTTTCTGTCAACATCCTCTGCGGTGTTGATTTCTTCCTGAAAATTGTCACTTCTCTTTTTCCTCGAGTCATGCAGATCTAGCGCCTTTTTGGAATTCTCGACGAACTGCATAAGGCCTCTAGACATGAAGTAGGGTCTAGAGAGGCCATCATTTTGTTCACAGTCTTCACAGAAACAGAGGAATATCGTGTCTATAGCCATCTACAAGAAATAAGGTTTCAAATAAGAATTTAGCGTCCATGGTAGTCCAATAATTTATCAGCATTTGCCAAAATTTTACAAGGATATATTTGTTTATAGCAGGTGAGATGTAAGTGGTCTGCTTACTTCCTGCTCGGCTCGCTTCCTGAAAGTCGACCCACCTGCACTCAGTTTATATGTGAACATACATATGAAGGAGCAGCCAGTTCAATTGTCGGTCATCTCACCTATGGCATACTGATGAGGGCTAACAAGCCTAAAATCGGTCTATGTCTGGTGGAGTGACCGACAAGGGTTCTTGGCTGTTCACACAGGTACTGCAGGTGTAATTCAATACCGGTCGGGACATTAGTCCGCGGAGTAGCTGTTTCCTGCAGTATCATTTATATTGTTTATAGCAGTCTAGAAACTATTTGCAAATAAATATAGACATATACAAAAGAGAAAACAAGAATTGATTTAAAATAGTTGTCAAAATTAAAAATTGTTAGTGCGACTAGCGGTTCTCAAACATTTTGCAGGATAACTTAATACTTGTTATATAAGAATGCGATATTTTCGGCCATCTAATCATATAGAAACATAAAAACATGGAAATAAAAAGCATAGTCAGGTCAATACTTGTAGAGAGCTATCTAAGAAATTCCGAAATCAATCAATTGTTAGAAAAAATATAAATAATATAAATAATATAAATAAAATATGGTATGTGAAACAAAGCTGAAAAGGAAAAAAATTAAGTTGATGCCCGAAATTTAAATTGAAAGCTTCGAGCAATAAAGAAGACTGCTACTTTAAATTTGAAAATGTAAAGGAAATAATGAGGGAATAACTTACCTCATATACGGTCATGAAGCAGTGTGATATCAAGTAAGCAAATAATCCTGCCAACGTCAGAGGCACCCAAATGTGTTGAACTCCTTCTTTGTTCTACAAAAAATTAAAATCTCAAATTTATTTGTGGCAGAACAGTGTTTTTAGAAAAACAAATTATTTTACCTTTAATATTTGGATTCCTATCAGAACTGTAGCTAAAACTACTACAACTTTTCCTAAAAAAAGCACGAAATCCCCAACTGAATTGATGGCGGCTACTCTCAGGACATTTGCAGATAGTAATTTAAATGCTTGTTGGCCAGCCTGACAGAAGGCGTATCCATATATTGCTGAAAATAGATCTGTTAAATACACAGATCATTGGACTAGAATGTGATACAGTTTGTACAATTTCCTTCAAAGAGACATTAATGTTTAGATTTATTGACAGAATGACCAACTTACCAACTTCAACGTAGGCATTTCTACTAAGGTACTTGAGAATTTTTTCAAAGCAATACAAGCAGCATTGACAGCACTTGAGTACAGTTTCAATACATTTCCCTTCCTTGTTCTTCAAATATTTCTCTAGAAGCTTCAATATAACTCTCAGGAACTGTATAGTTGCTATGAGGAAAGACCCCAAAGCTACAGATCCGAGATGGTATCTGGCCAAGTTGTAAAAACTGTGACATACAGGACTATCCAATTTCGACTTGTTTCTAAAACACAGATGTTACAGTGAAAGAAGTATTTGGATCAGAACTGGTTACCTTGTAAAGTACCACTTTGATACAGCTCCAGCTATGACCATATGTTGACAGCCAATGACAAACTGGACCATCCACAGCATGGCGAAGAAATTGTACCATCTCGTTACCTTCATCAAGATATCTTTTTCATAGTAGTACGCCATGGGACGCTTTTCTGTGAGAATTCCAGCGCTTTCTATCCACAGGCAAAAGTAGAACCAGAGGCAAACCACCACGACCAAACACAGAAAGGTCTAGAATAGTTTAATGATGAAAAATTATTATTAAGGATTCAGTATTACCAAAAACGGTTCAAAGAGCAGGACAGGCATGACAGCTAAGGACTTGCCTGCCTCTTCAAACAATTGTACGACCAGTTTGATACGTTTCCTCATGACGAATATGATCAAGATTATAACTGTGGTTACCACGGTTGCTAGTATAGCAAAAGCCAGGTAAGTTTGAGTCTTCCTTGAATCAATATCTGGTATTGAGTTAGATGACATCCCATTGGTCGAATCTTTTGCGTTTTTCCATAAAATCCTGGAATTAAATAGCAGTGAAAGGAAATATACAAGGCGATTTTAAAGTTGAAATATAAAAACACTTATGTATTACACTTTTAATATTTACTAAATAAAGTATCCTGAAACAACTTCGGAAACTGTCATCAGAAGTTGTTAAATTTTCAGTTAACAAAGTGAGTCCTTTTTATCACGTAGCTACAAAAATATTGTTATGTTCAAGAACGCCAAAATCTTTTTCGTTGTAGAACATAAAGCAAATGTCAAAATAATTTATCATTTCTTCAAAATTTATTTATGATTTTATTAATTGATCAATACACATTTTAAGTAATATAACATTAAAATACAAAACAGTAACTATTACAAAAAAGACGATTACAACTTATTTTGCACTACATGTAAATTGAAAGTGCCGATATTGCAGTGACTTAAATTTATGCCAAATACAGTGCTGTCAGTTACTGCAGCTTTTAGTTCTGGGTGTTCAATGACGCTGCTCTGTAATTGTTTAAGTTGTACGTTGTATTATTGGCAAGTTGAGTAAGCTCTGCTGAAGATGGTAACAATTTATTTGCGATTGAAATTTTATTTTGTAAAGAATCTTCTATATATGTCTTCGCTACCATAGTAGAACGGTACTCCTTCATGTCGTTTAATGGCGGAAATGTCGGCCTCTGCATCGGCTAACAAAGTGACGGAAGAACGTCTAAAGCAGCATACTGTATAAGTTTCCGGATGGGACAAATTGAGCTATTTCTTTTGGCACATTCTTTATTTTGTTGACGCCACTTGGTTAACACATTTTTCTCCGACATATTTCACAAAAAATATTCGTAGCAACTGCCAGACGTAAAGCACAGTGTGTGCGGTATATGTTCATTTTCGAAACAATAATGTTTGGATCTCGAACGCGAAATGCTTTTGTTTACAATTTTGGAGGACAGTGTTTCTCTCTTTTTACTTTATTTTACAGAAAATAGCTCAACTTCAATCACCCGTGCAAATGTAGTTTACGAATAGAGAGAAAAATAGAGTAGTTCAGGAAAAAAATTGCTTCGACTTACCAGAGAAATATAGTGCCTAGGATGCATGCTATTACGGCTCCAATGAGAACTATCCACACCACAAAACCTACCAAATACCTAAATAGAGCTAGGATTACAAGGGACAGTACTGAAAAATAAAACGCCAAAGTAGAACAGCTTAAGTTGAGTCTCCTGAGTACTTACCAAGAGAAATCAAGCATAAATAAACAAATTCCCTCCAACAGAAATGAAAATCCTCAGAAACCTCCTGAAAATGAAACACTATGAATAATATTATTTATTTCAGAAAGATATTTACTTGCCGTGAAAAAGTTTTTCAGTCCGGTTTTCGAGAAGAACGTGTTGACGACTGTCTTGCTCTTATATGGAATGCATCGGTTGAAAAACTTCCGGCTAGAATGGAAAATGAGGAAAATGTCTACAATCTTTATTGTTTCGGTTCTATTAATAAATGAATTGAAACACATATTTATAAACTGTTTTGTAATTTTTGTTGCTTTCTTTTTTCAGAAAATGTTAGCAAAATGTTGTTAAGCAAAACAAAAAATGTGTATGCAGGTTGCTTCGAAAAGAAAGCTATAAATTGAGGGGTCAAAAATGTTGAGTCACGAACCTGTTGCGCTTTTGAAATATACAGGGTGATTCACAACTTATCTAAAAAAAATTAGGAATAGATGCGTCATGAAAAATGGAGTAAAAAGAAATTTTGTATAATCCTTACAGTTTCCGAGAAAAAAATATTCAAGTTAAAATTTTTTCAACTTTTATATCGCTGGGCTACTGTAGTCTCTAGCCAGACGATTCCAAATATTGAAATCCGATTACTTATACTATTAACGTTTTTGTGATGCGAGCGTTTATCATTTTAATTTATGGTGAAGTGAAAATGCATTAGTATAACGATTTCCCGATAAACATTTACTTATTTATTATTTATTTATAAGAAAAGATAAGGGCAGAGACAATGTCTATTATGCCCAAAAAAAGAAACAAAACAAACTTAAAAATAACACAGTATACACAGCAGAAAAATATTCTAATACTACACTACTGTAAACCACTAAAAATACAAAAGAAAGACCTAACCCGCAGACGGTTCAACTCATAAACACAAAACTCACGCACTAAAACTAGCGATGAAGTGACCGTAGCCCTTCTTGAAGTTGTTGGTAGATGGAGCAGCGATGGCAAGGTCGGAAAGTTGGTTCCAGTCCTGGAATATTCGATTCGGGAAAAAGTACTGCATAGTGTGGTTTTAGTGTTTCCTACGCAATTTGAAGGAGTGCCATGGAGCCATTCAGCGGAAGTAGTTGGAACAGGTCAATAGAGAAGATGTCGTGAAGAATACGATGACCCTGAATAAGATCACCACGAACTCTATGTTTCAAGGAAGCCAAATTGAGCATATTAAGTATGTTCTCGTAGGATCTGTAAGATAGTTGTGGTACCCATTTGATAAATCTTCGTTGAACTGACTCCAAGAAAAGAGATTTATGTCTCGAGCTAGATGGGGAGACCATATTACTGCGTTGTATTCGAGTTTTGGGCGAACAAAAGATTTATAAATTTTATTAACGTTTTGTAAGGATGGCGGTTCAAAGGATTTTTTTAAAATGTAACAAGTAGAATTAACCTTTTTAATAATACTACTAACGTGATGAGACCTTTGTTATTAAAACTCCTAAATCATTTTGATGATCAACAACTTTCACCAAAGTACCGTCTATACTGTAGGGGAGAAGAGGATTGCGAATATGAAGAACGAAGCACTTAGCTTTATTACGGGGAAGCTCCCAATCAGAACACCATTTGATTATATTATTCAAATCCTGCTGAAGTGAATCCGCATTGGTTAAAGGATTAGAAAATATCTTGATGTCGTCGGCAAAGAACGCATGACGGTTGCTGAGGTGGTAAGGAAGATCTGACATAAATATGATATACAGCAATGGTCCGAGAACAGATCCTTGAGGAACGCCAGAGATAACGTCAAGAAACAGAATAATTCTGAGAAAGTCCCATCGAACCAAAACATGTGCTAAATTCAGCTGCTTTTACCGCGGTGTGCAGTAAATGCAAGTGTAGTGCAACGCCGGCGTTGCACAGGAAATATACGACCGAATCGAGGAAGGGGCGTCCACGACGTATTGCAGCAGTGCGGTGTATGATACATGAGGCTCAATTATATCCGTACGATTTACAGTGTGTTCAAGCATTCCTACCAAGGTATTGGACAAGGAGAACCGGTACCGTGTCCGCCAAGATCTTTTGACTTTAAATCATCTGAATTAGTGGAGATATTTAAAAAATGAAGTATATCGCACTGAAGTGAACACTGTTGATGATTTACACAAACGTATCATAGTTGCTGCTGTTGAACTTACGAATTCAAAACAGAGAAGAAGCAGAAACATTTGTGTTAGTAGAAACTGGGTAAGACGGACCCAAAATTTATTAATAATTAATAACAATAGCTGCAAGAGCAGTAAAATTTACTATATAAAATAGGTGTGTATAAAATGTTATTTACTTCTTTCCTTGGGAATTTCTTTCAATTTTTTTATCCAGTCTCCGATTGCATGCTTTGCCTTGTCAGGTTTTACAGTGTATATTTTCTTACAAAATTGTATTTGTATAGGTATTTATCTTTCTCTGGGACGTAGTATATTTAGCAACTGGTTAAATCATTTAGGACCGTTTATACAATAAAAGTCAAAAGACAATAAAATAAATACAGCTGGAGTGCAGCAAACATCCTGTATGGTGTCATTACGGGAAGTTAAAAATCATTAAACATTACAGGTTCTTGGCATCAACATCAAAATTTCATAATGCAGCGTCTCGAGTCACTAAGCTACATGCAATAAACTGTCTTGTCAATATAACCGGAGCGTACACGAACCTGAATGAAATTTTCTTTAATAAGCGACTACATACAATAGCTACGTAGTATCATGATAGATTTATCATTATTATTGCAACAAGAACAGAGAGAGAGAAAAAGTAAAATTTTACTTACTATCCTTCATACACGCTGCAATTTGAAACACATAATCTGTCCACTTTTTTTGTTGCAGGATCGTGCCACACGATGTGATATCTGAAATACGAAATATTTCTTAACATAAATGTAAACAAGCACTAAATGTCTTCGTTAAAGCTATCAGTATTTACTATTCACTAATGATAAAAAAAATTCTGTGCTATAGCTGCATACGATTAATTTATTCACTTCCAAATTTACATCAAATTTGTTAAGCAAATTTCATTTAATTTTCAATGCTTTATCAGCTGTAACAATATTCCGATATTTTTTAAACACTGGATATATTAATTATATAACATTTTATGGTATGTCTTCTAAATAACGTAAAGGAAGCATCGTTAGGTTTTTTAATTTCGACACATCCGCTTGTATTTTTATTACATCGTCTTAGGGTACGTTTACATCTGACACTTGTGTCCCGACATATGTGTCAAGTATCAGATATACATCGTTAGTGACCGTTTACATTACAGACATAAGTTACTATATATTTATATCGTGGAGATGTGTATGACACTTCTCGTCGCTATATGTGTACGAATATGTATTAAGTAAATACACTTGTATCATATACATCAATTCATAGTAGAAAGACAAAGTTCAGTCGTGTCACGATGAGTATCGAAACAAAAAATTGCTACCCGTGTGATTGCCCTGGATATGTTACTTAAGAAAAAAAAACGTTCAGTGTAGTTTTGAGAATGAATTTTGAAACGTGATGAATTAGGTGTCTATAAATTATTTTTTTTTTACTGTTTTAGAAAGATATTTTAAGCTAATATAAATCAAATCTTCTACAATTCCTATCAATGAAGTCATATGTATGTTCTCTGATACCAAACATCTAGGTATGCTAATGAACAATTCCACAGACAAAGCTCTATTCAATAATTATCTAAAGAAAATAATCTAATTTACTCACTCTATAAAAATCTAACTTCACTTTTTTGGCAGTGGGAACACGACAAATTCAACCACAATATATATAAATTAGTTAGTCTCAGAACTAAGTGGCGAGAATAGTATTTTTATTTCACTTTCAGATTCTACCTGCAATTTTAAATCAACTTTATTAAATATACCATATGTCCAAGCTCAATTAACGACTTAAAAAGTAATAATTTTGTGAGTGAAAGGACAGAATTACATGTAAAATCTGAAAATTAAATAAAAAATACATGTTCCATTTAAAGTAAGCGAGTTGACGTATAATGTAAATATTTTGCATCAATTCAGCAGTGTTAAAAGGAAAACAAAGTCCTCTAAAAAAGAAATTTCATATTTCTATCATTTACGGTTTCCTAAATACGTCTAATGCACACTTGTTGTGATACATCCTGTATATACATGTCTAGTTTTATTTATATACAAATCCTTAGAAACTTTATTCTTCCAAATAATCTAACAATTTTTTTTTGTCTTAAATGTCTTCAAAATCCGCCTCTTCTGATCCTACCATGGTTTTTAAGATGGCGATGCAAGGTCTGCTATCATTTTTTTATACCTTTAAATTTCAATAAAAACTTTTAGCAATTTTTTTATTTAAAATTTTTTAAGTTGTTAATCAGGTGGACCCCTCAAAAGTAGTATGTGAAATTTGAATAAAAACTCTAAATAGTGTTTTCTTCTACACGATCTTAAAGTTTTATTCGTGTATAAATCTGTAAAAATGGTTTTGTTCAAGATATTTCAACAAATATTTGTTTGTTTTAAATGGCATCGAAAATCGCGTCTTTTGATCCTATTACGGATTTTAAGATGGCGACCGAAAACATGCTATTTTTTTACACCTGCGAAATTCAATATAAACGCTCAGAGAATAAGTGGTGCTAATCAGGACCCCTCAAACCCCTATGTGTGAATTTTTAGTAAAAACTATACATAATGTTTTCATTCGTATACAGCTTCGTACAAATTTATTCTTCGAGATAATCCAACAAATATTTTTTCGTTTTAAATATCTATATCTATATTTTAAGCTGAGCATAATATTGAATTTGAACGGTACTGAATCAGATTTAATTTTCAGATATATAGTTTTTTATCCCCAGAAACATTTTCTCACAAACTGTTGAATATAAACAAATGAATTTTGTTAGGAACACTTACTTAAAAAAAGATATTTTACTGGAATATTTCCCATGTTCCTGGTTTGTTGTAAGGGGTGAAATAAACCACCCCTTCCATATTTATTTTCCAAACATTCTTATACTTAAAAATTTCTTAAATTAAGAATTTTTCTTTGGACTTCACGTTATCTTTATTTGATTTTCTTTTAACATCCCAGAGTTCAGGTTGGTGGTATAAATTAATCGGTTCATCAATATCGCATTTTACCGATTCTTTTTTATCATTGTTTTTGAATTGCTGCCGACACTATCACAAAAGTACACGACTAGTCAACTAGAGCAATTTCTGTCAGATGAGTGCTAATAATCTAATCGCATAGGTGTGTATGTATCGACATATCGAATACGCTTGATACATATAACTCTGACAGAAATGTTCGCGCTGTTTAGATTAAATGCGATTTCTGTCCGACAGAGAATGAAAAATCGTTCAGTATGGATTTGAGAGTTGATTTTGATACGAAAAAAAAATAACTTGTTTATAGTCAATTAATATGCCAACTCAGTGTGGAAGATCGAGTGTAATTTAAAAAATGTTTGGAGATGTAATCAGCTTAGTTTGAAAGGCTTATTTGTAAAATAGTCATATAGTTAAGGTTTACTGTGACATAAATTAATCTATTTATCAATATCGCCATTTATCCATTATTTTTTATTACTCAATATTAATAATTTGCTACCGACACTACCACAAAAGTAGACGATTAGTCAGCTACAGTATTTTCTGTCAGGCGATTCCGAATAGGTGTTTACATCTAATTGTATAGATATGTCGATATATATCGCGGACGCTTGAAGCATATCTCTCTGACAGAAATTCTGCACTGTTTGCATTAGGTACAATTTCCGTTCGACATAAATATCGAGCAATTAATGTCAGATGTAAACGTACCCTTACATGAATATAAATTGATTTTGAGCAATATTTCGTTTGAATAAATATACATGTATGTCATTTATTAAAGAATAATTTTACTCTCAAGGCGTCTACTTACGGTCCAAACGTCTGGATGGTTTCTTGGCACTGTTCCCTGTTTTCGTCGCGACGCAGAATCGGCCGTGACCTGCCGCAAACGTTTCCACAATTGTCGTAGCCGTTGATAACGCGGTAGACGTCTCCATTGAGTATGCAGTAGCCTGCGAAGGATAGCTGGGAAGATGCAAGAAAAAATTATAATGAATAAATATAATAATAAAATCGAACAAAATGAACATATTTAGAGAAAAGTAACCTAATTTCGGATAAAATACGTAATTAGATAAACATAATTTAACAAAAATTTTCGTATCACGTCATTTATTGTAATATATTTTCTGTGCTAAGAAAATTTAAGTAAATTAACAGGTTTTCTTAAATAAAACTTAACCATTCAGACTAAAATCACATACGTCATCCAAAATGCATGCAAATATTTTGATTTTTTAAAAAGCTATTTACAAATATCGAAACTAAAATGTTAACTTTGACATCCTGTATTTTTTTCACCATCAACTTTTGACTAAGGTAAGTTTGGAAACATCGCATTATTTCGTCGTCAGGGGTCTCCTGCCCTATGTTGCATTTATTTCGGGACACTCTGTATAAAGACACATCGGAAATGATATTTACCATCACATACAATTCACACTATACTTAGATTGTTACAGTATGGCGCAAAATCAAGTTTTACAAAACAATTAAGACATTATCATTACCAAGAGCGCCCATACCCAGGCAACACAGTTTCATCTAATTAACGTTAATATTACGGCTAGACGAAAGGTCTATGGATGGTCTTTTGTAGACTGTGTATCAACCACTAAATGACCCCGAGATAAACGTATATATTTCATATAAAATAGAAGGTAAATAGATGTCCTTATTAGATTGAATATAGTTGTCTTTAATCGACATCTTTACGGTAGTATTTATGTACGTATATATTGTGTTTATGATAGATTACCTATATATTATGTATGTATAGATTATATCTATGGTAGATTAACTATACACGTCCTCAATGGACCACTTTCTAATGGCTTTTGCAGTAGTCTAGTTCTGGTCTAAGCTTGAAATTAAATAGACTTCTTTAATTGTTGAACAATTTTTGGGCTGGTTGCTGTGTTGTCGATTTAGGTATCTTAACATTTAGAGTGACATATTGCCATTTTCTTCACCTTCCAAGTAACTTTCAGTTATTTCTGAAGTGATAGATCTCTCTCAAAATGTCAAGAAGCCTAAACTAACAATATGGCAACCAACCCGAAAATTATTCCACTGAAGACTACAAACCAAAAATACATCTTCTGTTAACATCTTAACACTGTTACAAGTTGTCCCATGTTTTTGCAAAATATTAAAGGATAACATGTTTAAATTGCAGTTAATAATATAATCACTCAGTATGTACCTACAAATTTTACATAAATTAAAGAAATTTATAAATAAAATATTTTTAACATATAAATATGAACTACAAATACTTTAACCAGGGGTAGTAGGTAATATTGACGACTACATTTTAGATTGATTTATGATTTTATTAAAGCCCATTCTTCCATTTTAAGGTTTATTTACAACAGGATTTGTCTGACAATTTCTTGTTATTATACCTAATGCTAATCGACAGTCTCAACCATAACCATCTCTTCATGTGTTGGATCTGTGAAATATACTGATTCTGAAATAAAACAATGCTTACTAAACTCGCGACAAGAATTCAGACGACTTACGTCATACGAACAAATGAATAAGTCATTATATTTTCATCAAAATATTTAAGAAACTGCAGCTGATAGTAATACAACTATATACTACACTAAAAGTTTACATTATATATTGCATTAAATTGCAAAAATGATTGTTTTGAACGTGACCAAATATCGAAAATTACGTTGACAATAAAACCAAATGTGTAACGTCAGCCGTGACGTAAGACGTCTGAATTCTTGACGCGAGTATACCTATTAATGTTTCGTAATTTATATTTGATTTAGTTTACCTTTTTGATTACTTCCAAACTATATGGATTTCTGGGTTATTGGTATTTCCTCCAGTTGCCCAATGTCTTTGTAAAGATAGGTTAGGAAATATAAACATAAACATGTACCTTGTCCAATTATGATGAATATTCAGTAACATTATACTGTCTAATTTCTACGTCCTCAAGATTATCTAAAATAATTTATGATAAATTTCTACGAGCACTAACTTACATCCAAATTTTCACCTTTGTTGGCTGTAGAATAAAAATAAGGCACTCAGAAACGGCAACAAAACGACAATGAACAGTACCGAACTTTGTTAGATATCAGTTGTTAATTAATAGGAGCAGCTTCATATATCATACCTACATATTACAGCGAATGACAAAGGGCGTAGAGTGAGTAGAGTGCCATCTAACAGATCGCTGAGTGTAAGAATACAACTAAAATATGTAGAGTCAGACATACTTTTCTGCTTATACGCAGAGATAAATAGATGCGAATTTAAATCCTGGATTTCATTATTTACCTTTCGAAAAATAAGCATAAAAATAAATCATCGAAATATTAAACAATATATGAACATTGTACAAATATTTTATTATTTTGTATCATCTTTAAAAAACAACAGTACTGTTGTTTATCGTATGTTTATAAGGTCGATATTATATTTATAATAGACGTCCCTCGGTAGATAAAAATTAGGAGATTAATTAATAGACATCTATTAAACATTTATTTTATTAGTGGTACAAAAAGTGTCTATATTAAATTTTCTATGAGATCTTACTAATACTTGATCGTTATGTAATTCACACTACATATACGGATTGTCGTAAAATAAAGATATCATCTCTAAAGTACAACAGTTGTTCTTGTCTAGTATCACGTGTTTACAAGGTCGATGTTATATTTATAATAGACGTCTCTCAGTAAATGAAAAGTAGATGAGTTTAGACATCTATTAAACGATTATTTTATTAGTGGTACAAAAAGTGTCTATAAAATGCCGTCTATATTACATATAATTTTAGATCAGGATGGAAAATAGACGAAATATACAGAAATACAACGTCTATTAGATTATGTTGTGTTGCGTGGGTAGGAGAGACTTGCCCCCCTGAATTTTCTTATTTATGTTAAATGTTACAACATGAGCAATTTTTTTAACAAAACCGGTGATTTGAATTTATTGATGGATATGGATAGCTATGATATGGCAACTGACATGTTCCGTTCCCAGTGTCCTAATTCCCAATCTCAATTATTTAATTAAAAATTTATTTGCCTAATGCGGTGGTTAAATTTTGATTCCGCCTCTATGTGAATGTCTGTATTTTTGTATAAATCGATTCGATTTTTCATTAAAATTTTGAAGGTCCAGGAAAATGCGTGGCCTTGATGTTTGTAAGGGGACGCCGCCTCCTGGAAAATACTCCATGGGCGCCCTTGATCATCACTCATCGTCTTACTTACCAAAACTATTAGAAAGATGGTGAAAAACAGAAGAAAACATACATCGGTCGTAGATCTTTGCTTGGATCTCGGATGGTCCTCGTTGGACTCAAAACTTGAACCTTGGTTACTACTCTGCGCATCATCGATCTGTAATTATTATTTGTGGTTTTCTTCTGACAAATTGTATACACTCAAACAACAGCAATTAACATACCATTTCTCTGAACAATGTCTACAGACTACATGTAGCAATATGCATTCGAAACTAAAGTCAAAATTTGAATTAAGTTGTTTTTTAAACTTGTGACAAAATGAGGTGTGGTTTTTATAATTTAACTAAAAGCTGAAATTACTCACCGCTACAGGGCCTACTTTGTCACTCGAGCTGCAAATTGCTCCCATGGCAATCCTGAAATATCATTATAATGTTATACGGTTATTAAGCGTGTCACAAAATTAGATGTAGGATTTTTAAAAGAAACGTAACATGCTCCATAATGATGGTTTTGATTACTTGCTGGGAATAATTAATATCTACTAATTGCTGAAAGATATTTCCGTCGGCATTGCAATCATGGCACCATATTTCTTAAGTTAACAGAACTTAGTTTCGAATAAAAAATGTTATTTCAATTTAAGTTAAGTTTTTTTAAATAATAAATACAAGTTCGGTAAAATTCATTACATGAACTTGCAATAAAACGGCATCTATGAATTTCTAGAAAGATAGTATGCCAAACTTGAAAAATATGGCTTTTGTCTTTCCTTAGGCATTATTAAAAAAGTTTGTTAATTTTTTGAGTGTCTATTGGCTCTCAAAATTAACGTATAAAAATGTGGACCACCCTGTATAGTAAGTATTAAATTATTTATTATTTAATTATTAAATTAAATTAAATTAAATTTCTTAAGTAAAATTATTGTTAAATGAATAAAAATATATATTTAAAGTATACATTTTACTAACAAAATCTAACAAAACAATATAATTTTACAGAAATCGTCCTCTCAGTGTAAAAATTGTAAAATTTAAGTTTTGTGTTAATTATTATAGCCAATATAGATAATATTGATACAAACTCGTATAAATTAAGTAATTATAAAAGAACGATAAAAATATACTGTCATAGATTTATTTGTATCAATAGATATATTTTTAATATGTGCATTGTTACATACATAACATACCGTTACTATGTCCTATAAGCTATCTATGTGGGTCATTAACTCTGTAAAAGTCTAAGTGTAATAACAATTTTTCTGACATGTGTGGTACAAAAAATCAATAAAACGTAAATACGACATGACGCTCAATTTAAGTTTTATTACATACGTATATTTATAACACAATACTGAGTATATAGGGTGACAACGAAAAGTGGTAACACACTGTAACTTTTTTATGATTGCTGATAAAAATTTGAAATTTGGTGGGTTTATACTAGATGGTGCCATGAATTCTTTGAGGTCATTTCGGATTTTGTGACAGTTCCGGTTTGACCGGAAATGACCGTAAATTTATATTTTTAATGGGACACCCTGTATTTTTGACATTTTTAGAATCATTTTACGTATGGTAGGACTAATTTTCTGACACATTTTCTGGATGTAAGTAATTTTTTTTTAATTTTTAAAAATAAAACAAAAAGGCCGCGACTGGTAGCAATTGTTTTCTTTTTTGTTTGTAATTATGAGAAAAATTCTAAATTTGAATATTTTTGTACATTTTTTTTAGTTACCACTAAAAATTTCGATATATTGTATTTCCTTAAAAACTAATTTTTTTTCAAATGTAAAGAGGGTGGGCTCTGATTTTTTAATAACGGATTTTTTTCTGAACTTTGTGGTACAACAATTTTTACGTCAACAAAGAAAACAATTTCTACCAGTCGCGGCCTTCTAGTTTTATTTTTAAAAATTAACAAAATATACTTATATCCAGAAAATGTGTCAGAAAATTGGTCTTACCATACGTAAAATGATCCGCTGATTCCAAAAATGTCAAAAAATACAGAGTGTCCCATTTAAAAATATAAATTTACGATAATTTGCGGTCAAACAGGATGTGTCATGAAATCCGAAATGGCCTCAAAGAATTCATGGAACCATCTAGTATAAACCCACCCAATTTCAAATTTTTATCAGCAGACATAAAAAAGCTGCAGCGTGTTCCCACTTTTAATTGTCACCCGGTATATACAGTATTGTGAGAAGATATAAATATTTCTCTTTTGCAAATATACAAAAATTGATGAATAATATTTATCAATTATCAAAATGTGTATTTTAATCAGTTGTACTTCCTTTAGGATGTGCAATAATATTATCAAATAGTTGTAGGTTGAATTCGTTAGAAATATACAGCATGTTTAACTTTGACTGAAGAAAATCCCTGCATATTTCTTGCTGCAGAGCAACTAAAACAATTCATAGCTATTTCTAGACGATAGTAATAGCACTACCTACTTCCATCATTAGTGTTTATGTTTCCTACTTAACTAATTTTAATAGTTCCTGTAATTTTCGTATCGTCAGTGCTTCTTTAAAATCTAGGAAAATCGCATGTTAACAGGATGGTCCATAATAGTCCATAGACTAACGGTAGATTCTAGCTATTACAATATACCGTGTGAGCCATATTGTCTTAGTCTGAATGTCAATATTAAAAAATATACAGGGCGTAGAAGTGAAAATTTTCAAATTGATATTTTCCAACATTTCAACTTTTCATTGTAATTCAGTATAGGGAGGTTTTTTTTGAAGGGCATATCATATCGTAAGCTCACTTTCATGTATGTACCACATACAGAGCGCTGTTTACAGTGTGTTTTATCGATATAGTCGGATCATTTTAAAGTAAAAAGGGTATACCTGTTTCATTTCGATAAACCGCCCCGTTTTCGAGACATTCGAATTTCAATCTTTCAACGCAGGTTGACTTTATTACAATCAGCAATATTCATTAAAACTAACTCTAGGATTTGACTTAAAAACCTATTGCTATTGAGAACAAATGAAATATTGTGCCTTTGCATGACAGCAACCATCAAAAAATTACGTTTTCGCTGCTTTTATGTTAAAACAAACAATAAAAAATGCATAGATATAAGACATTTACTAATTCTGAAATGCGAGGCATAATTTATGTATGTTACAACAGCCGTGCCACAACTAGAAGATATTTTCAACTGTACTCAAGCCGCAGACAGCCAGATCGTAATATTAATCATAGACTTTTTATTTGATTGGATGAAACGGGTGAATTTTGTTCTAAGCGAAGGATTGGCAATATAAAAATGATGACTTCCAACAAGAAGAAGAAATCTTCTTGTGTGTAGTTGACAGGCCTGAGTTAAGGGTATAATGTTCGACGAAGCTGTATTCTAGAGAAGAGAGAACGATCTGTTTGTAAGAGATGCAGCTACTGTCTTTTCTAAGGTTCGCGGTAATTTACGATCGCGTAGGACCGCCTCCCTTACACTGTTAAATATTGCAGTTCATAAACATTTCAATCAGAAGAAATAGATGCACTTAAGGTATTTGGATCTATAATATTTTTGTTAACAAATTTGGTTTTGTTGTTTTATATGTAGTTAATACTTGTTTCCGTTTTATAAATCAGGAAAATTAATTAATTGGTATAATAATAAGATTAAAGGTATATAACAAGATTCGTTTTTAATTTTAGGCGGATATAATGGTACGTAATCCTTTTAAATTCTTTTGTGGGTAATTAGTAAACAATTTATAGATAATATTTCTATATTAAACTGATAATATTTTCAGCTACCTACTTGAAACTAAATTTATAGACAAAAATTTAAAAACAAATATTTTTTAAAATGATTAAAATTAATGACAAAGAAAACAAGACATTCTATATTTTAGTTGGTTCAATCATATTTTAGGTTAATTAAAAATTTTAATTTATATATACAGTGTGTTAACAATAAGTTTACCAACACATTTTAAACAACCCTCTGTATCGACAGATTTTCAAGTAATGTTCATCAACTCACTATTCTGTTGTAGTAAAAAAACGTTAGCTATATATAATCTAATTCAAGATAATTTTGATAAAAATTGGAAAAAATATGTAAAATTTCCAACTTTGTATAAAAAGCAATCTACTAATCCATTTAATATTTTTTATATTTTCAGAAAGAAAACTTTTTAAAATGTTATCTTACTCCAGCGTCAGCAAAACAGAACTGAACACAATTGATCAACTAATTTCATTTAGTTTATCTCTCAGAAAGCTTCCACTTACAAATTTATATAGGTATTCAAAGTATGTCGATTTTGCTTTTAATATTAAATCTTGCATAAAACTTACTTATCTGTGCTTTTATTTGTTTTACGTTAGGTATTAAATATGCAGTTGTAACCGTCGGTATAATGTGTTTAGCGCGAATAATATTCAAATTAGTTACTAACTGCTAGTTATATTAAAATCAGAATTGGACAAAATTTAACTTAATTTTTTAATAGATATAAGTACACGATCTACTAAGTATATTATAAATATGATAAATGAATAAAAAAAATTGTCGGTATTGTCTTTCTTTCAGTTTGACTATTAACCCTGTATATATTATACAGAGTGGTCGCGATGTAATGGGCCAAAATTCATAACTAGATTCTTGACGTGAAAATATTGCGATTTAGATAAACTCACCTTAGTCCAAAAGTTGATACTTACAGAGATACAGGGTGTTTAATGCAAAATATTATTTTAGTTTTTTCTTATTTATTTCATAATAAATGCTCATATCGAGATGAAATTTTGATGTTAGGGGTTTTCTGGGGCGAGAGTTTGAAACATATCCATGGTTTGCTTGTAGCTCATAGAGAGCGCTACCTGCGTTAGGTCGAATGCGTTGAAAACGACAGAACTTTTATCTTTCAAAAATCTAATTCTCAGGTAGCAAATTCTAATTTTACACAAAAAAGCTATACTTTTTGATAGTCGCTATCTTGCACCGTTCTCGTAAAATTTGCCATTTTGACATTTTCCACTTATCTTAGTGCTGTCAGTAATATTACAGTATTATTCGTGCCTTATTAAAGGTATTCTTTACTTTATGATCTAAATCGTAGTGCGAGATAACATGCCACACGCTATAATTTATTTTCAAATGGAGAAATGCGCGATATGGTTTGCGTTTATGCGCAGATCAGATTATGTTGGACGTCGAGCGCTTCCTCGGTATTCAGATTTGTATCCGAATAGAAGCCAACCAAATCGGAAACTATTTCAAGAACTTTTTAATAGACTTTAAGAAACTGGTAGTTTTCGTCCTAAAAGAGACAACGCAGGGCGTACTGTTACAGTTCACCAAGAAGAAGAAATTTTAGTAAGAGTGGCAGGAAATCCAGAAGTTAGCAGCAGGCAGCTAGCTAGAGAAACCAGTGTTAGTAAAACAACAGTTCTCAAAATCTTTCACAAGGAAAATTTATATCCCTACCATTTTACACTCGTGCAAAATCTTTTAGCAGCAGACTTACCAGCTAGATTACAATTTGCTCATCAAAATCTGTTGCTTAACGATCTACTTGCAAGAATAAACTTTTGCAACTTTTTATTATAAAAACAAGGTAATGAACTTGCATTCCAAAACAAAACATTGTTTACGGACGAGGCCATCTTTACGAGATGTGGAGTATTCAACTGGAGAAATAATAACCACACTTAGGAACAAGAAAATCCTCATTTAAAGAAGGAAACACATTTCCATGCATTTTCCATAAATATTTGGTGTGACATTGTTGATGATTTTATAATTGGACCGTATATGCCACTCCGCATTAATAATGGCGCGTATTTGAGAATTCTACAAGATAATTTGCCAGGTTTGTTAGAAGACGTTCCACTAGCAGTTAGGAAAGACATGTGGTATATGCATGATGGTGCACCTGCCCAGTTCCCCCTATTGGTTAGAAACTTCTTGACCACCACGTAACCCCGAACTTAACCTCTTAGATTTCTTCTTTTGGGACCATGAGATATTTAATTTATAAAGAAGAACATTTATTCCGCAAAGACCTTCTTCAAAAGATTCATAATGATGTTAATGTAATTCGGAACAAGGAAGGTACTTAAAGTAAAGTAAGAAGTAAATAAAGGCATAAGAGAATGAATTCATGTTAATGATGGACATTTCGTTTAGTTATTATTATTATTGATACAGTTAAAGGAGTTTTTACTGTAGTAGTGTTGTAAATTTATTGTTCATTATTAAACCATTTATTTAAAATTTTTGTTGCATTTAGTTTTAACGAATATTGTTGACTGTTATCATAAAGTCAACATGCATTGAAAGATTGATATTCGAAAATTTCGAAATCGGGGCAGTTTATCGAAATGAAACAGGTATACCATTATATTATAAAAAATTCAATAAACATACCTACCAAAAAGTGTAAGCCGATTATATCGGAAAAATGTAAACAGTGGTATGTTAAAAGCGAAATTACGATATGATATGCCCCTCAAGAAAGCTTCCTATATCGAATATCAATGAAAGATCTCTAAAACTTGTTGATATATTGAGAAAAATCATTTTGAAAATTTTCGCTTCTACACATCTGCATCTTTTTTAATATTGACATTCTGATTAAGACAATATGGCTCGCACGGTATATTTTAATATCTAAAATCTATACTTAGTCCGTGTCCTATATAGTCTGCAAAAGAACAATAAAGCAGCAAAATAGAGTACTATTAACATACGAAATGTTTTATCTTAAAAGAACAGTAAATATATTTTAAAATCATATTTATATTTCATATTTATTCTCAGATTTATGCAATTAATAACTGTTATATAAATAAATGTAAATATAAAAAAGTAGCAGTACTCTGCTTTGTAAATTTTTCCTTGTAGACATATTTATAATTATAAACAAATAAATTTAAAGTAGGTAATACTAGTCATGTAGGTTTATAATCAAAATTAAACTTTTGACATTAACAAACTTACCAGAACGAAAAATGAAAACCAAGCACAACTTCTTCCTCATTACATTCACCACGGGTGATCTGGCAACTTTATGCACCCTATGCTTAAGAATCTGTTCCAATCGAGAATCACAATTTGGAACCGACTAAGTTATGCTACATCACACAACCGCTAAAAATTCCCAACCGACGCTTTTGATTATCTGCCACTGCCTGCCCACAACAAAGAAATGTATCAAATAAACAAATGAAAGCGCCGGGCGGCATTTTCCAAGGCATGCTTTCCGCGTCCACAGTCGGTATAAACAAAGCGAGGGTTGCTAGGACAACGGGCAATCCGTAACCCATTTATAGTATTGCTTTTTTTTTGTTTTAGCAGCTACGCTGTCCTACATTTAGCGTTAGATACACTGAGAGACATTGTTAATATGTTATATATATATATATATATATATATAGCTGACAGTCATTATTTGAAACTGTTATAACGCATGTAACATGGAGAGTCAGTTTCTTACGACAGAATGGCAGAGAGCATAACTGCAATGGGACGTAATTTTATAAAATCAATATGTTTTTTTGATTTTCTCTAATATGCTAATAGGATAGGAGAACAAAAAAAATGGACAACTTTAATAAGGCAAAACGAGAATTTCCGCTTCATTTTATCACATTGTTTTAGTTTTCAGGTCAACGGTGTATTATTAACGGGTATTATCTCTGTTAGAAATGCTCGACCTGTTAAGTTGAGAACGAATTAACAGTTAATTTAACGCAAGTAATTGAAGGCAGTTCGTTGTTTGAAAGAAAACAATATTTTTTATAAAACTGATCGCCTTTTATGGCTATAGTTAAAGAAATAACCAAATTCGGTAAAACGTCCTGTAACTGCCTATGCTCTATATTCACCATTAACGTATTTCCCAATAAAACATCCTGTATAATTCTATATAAAATTATTAGTAACAAGTAAACTATATTCTGAGTATATATATTTAACTGATGAAGAAAATGTGAATCATTTTTTAAATATCATTTGATATCATCTAACCTATATTTAAATAAAATTATTAACATTTATAAGGATTTTTTTATTTCGACGAGAATTATTGCCCTAGTTTGGTCTTAAGTGATACACTTTATTTAATTTATGAAAATGTGTGCTACAAATACCCACTAAAATCATGCGAACGTTAATAATTGATTTGTATGTTAGTACCTAGTTTTACTGCACGAATGAGACACGCAAGCATTGCTACATATTATTCGCCCACAGTTTCACTTAGTTGATGACTATTTTTTTTTCTATAATTACAGTTGCATTTGGATTGTTTCGATTTAACAATACTTTAGTCTGAATATCTATATTAATACATTTTTAAAAATGTGGCGGATGCGCCAGTAATAATGGTCGGTAAAATATACAACCATTATGTTTTGTACAGGTATTTTATGTTGCATATCTTAAGCATTTATTTCAATCCTAAATAATTATTTATAATACATAAATTTATCTCAATAATTGAATATCTGAATGTCCGATAAAACCAAAGATGACTAAATTTCTTATATTAAACATAATTTATACAAGGCGTAAAAACTACTTACATAAAAAATATATCTGATGTTAAAATTACAATTCCTACTTAAGTGAAGAAAAATTGGGAAATTCGACCCTTTCTGGATACAAATCTGCTGAGTTTCGGAATAAAAATTTGTGACAGAACGGCAAAGTTTAAAAGAACTGTTCCTAAAAATAAATTAAAACAATTCTATTCATCCATCCTTTTAAGAGATGCTACTTTACTCCCTTAACAAACATTTTAGGGCATAGGTATAGCCGCATAAGTACAGTACTTGGTGGTACCACAGATAAACTTAGGGAATTTATCTATTTCTCATTCTCTCTCTCCCTTTCTCTCTATCTCTATAACTACAAGAATAAAAAGAACAAACATAATAATCTTAACATTAGTTAACAATGTTAAATGTATATTAATTATACAATACGAAATACTCTCTAAATGTGTATGTCCTTGCAAAAGTTTAAAGATTAATAACGAAGCTTGTAGCCAACTACAGTATGTATGTGTTCAGAGGAAATTGTGAGATTATTAAAAAAATTCAACAAGCTTTTTTTTCAGTCTCATTTTTAGTGTATTATACATACATGCATACTCTACAAAATTTACAATGATATTAAATGCAGAAACATTTTCAGTCCGAATACAATAAGACTGAAACTATAGTTATGCAATACGAAATACTTTCCGAATGTATTTCTAGTTGCAAACGTTTAACACATAAAATAACGATTTGTGTTTATTTTATTTAGTATGACCTTTGAAAAATTAAAAACTTTCAATAAGCTAGGTTCTTTATTAATGTTATTTTTTATAAGTTTGAATACAATGAGTAATTTTATCATAAAATATTAATAAATCTCGCGACAACTTTTGAAATCGGAATTTTTGCCAATGTTGAAAAAGCGCGTTTATCTATTGAATAATTATTAATATCGTTAACATATTCCTCGTACTTTTCCTGTTCTTTGGTGGTACTTGAGATCCTGGGCATACCTGCCATTTCACATTACACAGTTACACACACACATTTGAAACTAAACTAAAACGAATCTGAAAATTTCAGTTACAATAATTAGCTAAATTGCGCGCGAAAATTAATTTGAATGGCCCAGGATGAAATTTTAGCTAGAACATCTAGAAGGATGCTTTTGCAAAATATGCACGACATAAAAATAGGAAGAGTATGCTGATAGAAAAGAACGAAATAGTTATATAGCGAAGAAACTATGTAAATATTAGAAGGTCAGAGTCTGAATCAATATACTTTTATATTTAGAAGCACTGACAAAATATGGATAAATGAAGGCCATATGATGACAAAAGTCAGTTTTGCCACATATGGAACCTGGTGCTATGGTGATTGTATGGATAATGCACCCAACAACTTTGTTCGTAGTACACCAGAATCAGTTTCCAACCGTCAGAAGTAATAATAATAATCATAATACATTTATTTTCCATTTAGAGATACAGAGTAAACGAACATAATTAGTTCTAGTGTTATAGAAAGAGATAGGAAAACCACTAGGCTGTGCTCAAGCAGATAGAGCAAGCTCCATCTCTCGGTATAATGCACTTACCTAGTATATCAAATATAGTTTACGATAAAGTTTAGTCTAATATGGGTATCTATTTACTAACAAATAATACAAAAGCAGTAATCGACAAAAGAGAAAAAAAAATAAAAATTGACAGCAATTTATGGAATCTTAAATCTAGCAAAATATTGTTGGTCACTGATTACTAAATAAATATTTTGAAACCTTGGTTTTTTTAAATTTCTTAAAACATTGTTTTAAAGTCATCTGGCAGCGCATTGTAAAGTTTTGAAACATTGTAGGTAAAAGATCATTCGTAGAAACTAGTTTTATGTAAAGGTGGTGTTATAAAATGCTTATTTCTAACATTTATATTATGGACATTTATATTATGGACATCAGTACAAAAACAAATTTTATTATACAGATACGAGGGAGTTTTTGTACAAATTATTTGATGATATAGGCACAAAGTTTGCAATCTCAGACGATTCAGGTCTTGTAATTTATGAGAAATGTGATCTCTACGTCGAATGCCAAATTTGTATCTTAAACATGAATTCTGACACATCTGTATTCTTCTTTTAATTAAAACATCAATACATGGATAATAAACAGGGGCACAGTATAAAAAGTTTGATAAGATAAGGGTTTCGCAAAGTAACGTTTTTTATTTTATGGACAAATAGTTTCTATGTGGATAAAGCAACTTCAAAGCCACATATGATCTTTGTATGTATTTACTAACTTGTGAATAAAATCTAAATGTATTGTCAAAACTCAGACCCAAGTTAGAAGCACTTTGCACTATAGGAACAGAACTGTCATTAATCACAACTCTGAAATTTTCGACGATTTCAGTTACAGCTAATTTATTACCAAACAGAATTAATTTTGACTTGGATGGATTCAGAAATAGGGAATGTGCTTCTAATTTTTTGTAGATAATTTTAAGATCCGAATTAATTTTATTTAATGCCTCATCATAATTAGTTTTATCAAATGATAGATGCAGTTGGTTATCGTCAGCATACATGTGTGGACTACAGTATTTCAAATTTTTGCAGAGATTACTGGTATATACACAAAATAATAGAGGTCCCAGAATAGAACCTTGATGAACACCTTTTTTAAGTATGTGCACTGCATCTAAAACAAAGCGTTTTCAACCTTATGTAGGCATTATAAACGCAATGCTCGTGCGTCTGACAGTTGGAAATTGTTTCAAACTATTCTACGAATGGGACTAGCCAACGATAAGTATTAACGTGTGAGCGTGATAGTGACAGTGCTAGTAAACAGTAATGTATAGCGTGTATATAGATAGTGCAGTGTATTATGTACTAAAGTGGGGATGCCGGCTGTTGAAAGACAGAAGGTCGAGTGGAGAGTCACACTGTTATAGCCTTCAGGGCGGAGAATGAGATTCCAGTCTCTGGTTTGAGGGTTATTGAAGCAAAGGATAAATTAAGGTTGGGAAGGAGGTATACTACTGCCTTCCCTTCGAGAGAGCGGTGGGAGAGCAGAGGACATGTTTCCCCCGGGATCCCTGATATGCTATACAGATGGATCCCGGGTAGAGGAAGGGTTTTCTGGGGCAGGAATATATCTGGAAAACTTGGACATCCGGCAGAGCTTCTCGCTCGGCACATAACGGAGGTTTTTGCTATTTTGATGGTAGCACGCAAAGAAGAAGTGAAGAATTGTGTGAAGAAAAAAATCTTTATCTGCTCTGATAGTCAGGCTGCACTCAGGACCCTTAGCCCTCCGAGGACGAGATCTAGTCTTGTTCAGGAGTGTGGAGATGCCCTGAAATCCCTGGCCAGACAAAGGAAGGTGGAGTTGGTTTGGGTTCCTGGCCATAAAGGAATCCCCGGTAATGAGACGGCTGACTTGTTAGCTCGTCTCGGATCTGAGGCACCTTGCCAGGGACCCAAACCCATTCTTGGAATTACGCGAGGTGGTATGAATAGTGCCCTTAAGGGGAACGTTTTTATACACAAATTTCCAACAAATTTCATAGCTATTTGTTGGGACAGTATAAAAAAAATCTGAGTAAGTTAGAAAAAATATCTCTTCACTATGTCAATTATACAAGTTTTCTCCAGGCTGTATAACAGTTTCCAGGCAGACAAGTCATTTAGAATAAGAAAAAAGACATCATTTTTAACTGTTATATTTTATCATAAAATATCTCGAATTTTACAGACCAACTGCACATTAAAAAACTGTTAATGATAATATTATAAACATTATCACATCCCACAGAATTTTTTTAAAAAACTAATAACACTTGAGTTGATGTAAATTATTAGGTATTTTTCACGGTGTCTGCAACACAGTGATAAGGTACATTTCATTGTTTTCCATGTTCTTTAGCGCATTTCCCCCCAAAAAGTGAAAGGAAATAATTCAATTTCAGCATTATATTTTAGTACTATGCTAATAAGAACCTCCCACTGGGTGATTATTTTTTGTGCATCTTTAGATACGATTCATTGTCCTTGAAACGCCAGCCTTAATAAATAGGCCTATCAAACACTAGGAAGGAATTGGAGAAGGAATGAAGATGTAGACAGGCCCACGACTTCTTCAATAATCCCAATAAATCTAGGATGTGGCTGCTGAGCCTTAGTCGAAGGTCCTTGAATCAAATGGTGGGGGTCCTGACAGGCGACCGTAGACTCAGAAGGCATTTGAACTTGATAGGCATAGAGGAGAGTCCCTTATGTCCGGAAAGTGAAGAGGGGGGAAGAGACCGCTATCCATTTTCTAGGATATTGTGCGACGCTTGGAAGACTAAGATATAGGACCTTTGGCGCCAAGAAGCTGCAAAGGGAAGAGATGAGGGGTCTACCATGGACTAAGATCTTGGCATTCATCAGGGCGTCGGGTAGGTTCGAGGAAGGCCGAGAGCAGATAGTAGAAAGGTGATGGGATGGTAGGGTAGGCAAAAATAGCCCACGTGTGGCCTAATTGCCAAGCTGATGTCGCCCAATACACTACTACTACTATGTGTTAAAGTGTGATATCTGCGGAGTGCGCATCAGGTAGGTGTAAGTGGGTGGTGATAGACCATTGCCGTCTAATAAGACGGCATTCTACGGGTGAGTGCAAACGTTTTAAACTATTAAAATGCTGCATTCACTGAACATTAACTTATTTTTGGTAATTTTGTGTTTTTTGAACCCTTTTTAACTGATACGCCTACTCTTACCTCCCGAACTCATCTGTGCTGTGAATGAATTGTTCTCTATTATTTTGGACTTTACTTGGATACACACAGATAAAAAGGCATTTAGTATTTTGGAGGGTAAATAAAAGAAATACGAAAAATAAAATAAATTTATTTAATAGAAAATTGCAACAAATTTACATCTTTATTCGTCCAAACTTTGAAACTTTCCCTAAGCGATTTCCAACAATCGTTATAACCCGCGGCTAACTCTTTAGCTTCTTTATAACTAACAGCTTTTATGTCACGTATATCACTGAAATTTAAGTGGCGCAAC
Organism: Monochamus alternatus; assembly: GCA_037114965.1. Taxonomy (NCBI): domain Eukaryota; kingdom Metazoa; phylum Arthropoda; class Insecta; order Coleoptera; family Cerambycidae; genus Monochamus; species Monochamus alternatus. The sequence continues at coordinate 491,625 of CM073426.1, read as the reverse complement.
TCGTAAACTTCCACGAAACTTCTAAACAGTTCCAATTTGCAGATTTTCAGCCTAGCTGAAGGGGCGTTGAGGTTTTTCTTCGTTACTCCCTGCCTCTTGCCTTCGACAGCGACTTCCAAACTGAAAAATAAAAATTTAACAATATTTTCACTCCAAGAGCAGACTGACCGACCTTTTTTCTTTGACATCGCACCACGATATGCTACAATCGCAGGGCTGCTTAGCATCCTCCTTGGCAAGATCGAACTGAAGGGTAGCTTGTCCTATAATCAATTTTTGTTGACCGTACGGATGTTTCAGTTCGACCGTTCCCAGCCTGTCGTAGAGCGCTCTTTCTAAAGCATCTTTAGAAAACGGCGTTGTGGCAGAGATGGTGAATGTGGAGAAATATATGGGTCGTTCCAGCAGGAGAGACAGTAAAGCGCCTTGGATCCCGAGGTGGCACCACCGCGACAATTTATCGCTGCAAGAAACAGATAACGTTGGATCGCCTCTGCCTGAAAGTAAATAGTATGACTATTTTTTATGTTAAGACCCCAAATCTTTTGCTTTATAAACGTTATATTATTGAAGCTTCCATTTCGGAGCTCGATTTTCAAAATACAGAACTTCCCTTTCTTCTGTTCCTGCTTTGATAATTAAAATCAAAATTGCACAGAAAGTGTGCCAACTTAAGATAAAAATATGTGCCAAATTTAGCTATCAATAAAAATTATTTACAAAGTCCAAAGAATAATATGAATTAAATGATTTGGGGATAGGTAGTAATGCTTCAAGTTGGATTAATAGTTATCTTATTGGAAGAGTTTGATATTTTGATATTGCAGTAATATCCGGAGTACCGCAGGGTTCACACATGGGTCTCATACTATTTAATTGATTTATTAATGATTTTTAGGTGCTATACGTGACTATGCAGTACTAAACTAAGTGAATGATTTAAAAATCTTTAAATGTATATCAGATGCTGAGATTTTACAAAGAGACATAGACAGTTTAGTTTGCCGGTGTGAGGAGAATGTATTGCATCTAAACAGTAAAAAATTTGGTGAAATTACCTTTTCAAGATCTAATAATAGTATATAATTTTCCCATATGATATTAATAGTACAGTTTTGCAAAGAATAAATCTATTAATAATTAGTATATTAGTGGAACAGAATTGTTTTTCATGTTTTCTGCCAAATTTTTGCATTTTTTATTGGTTTGTTCTATTTTAACATATAATTCTGTTATTTGAAATCTGTTTGTCGTTGAGTACAGTAAAAACTAGGTTACTGACCTAATAATATAGTAGGTTAAGATTCACTGTTGCCAGATTGTTTATTCCTGAATGTGTCTCAGACTGTTTTTTAGATAACACAAAGATTTTTTGTGAACAGTCAGTATTTCACTTCAAAAGAACTTCTCAGAATCTCTTAATAATTTACCAATACTCACACTAGTATTGATCCTTTATCTCACTATTTATGTAATGAAAAATTTTTTAATCGAGCATTCGTATTATACTTATTTTTTCCTATCTTCTCTTAAAATTAATGACATAATGACTGAATCACATAATGGATTTGTCAACTGTATTTAAAAAATGTCAATGCTGAAAATAAATAAATCCTTAAATTCACCTGGTTTTGTACGAATCGCTCCCAGCACATGATATCCACAACCCGCCTCCTTCAAATCCTGCTTTTCCTCGCCCGGCAAACATTTTGCGCCGGTTCGGAAGATATCGCCGTCATCTCCACGTCTAGCCATCTTTGGCGGCACTTCATCTTCGTTGCATACTTCTTCTGCAACTATTTGACCAAAGTCTTCGACGCCATCCTTCGGAAAAATTGAAGCGTCCCCGCAAGGTGCATGAGTCGTAAAAAAGTGAAACCTAACCCCTTCCAAGACACTGTATTTCCTAGACAAATCGTTAAAATGCAAAAACAAGCCTTCGTTTTTCATCCGATCGAGTAAAAACCGTAAAAACGACCTCCTACAGATAATTTCAGCATGCGAGTCGTTCAGAATGTCTCCATTCGGTGACATTTTAGTTTTTCCGATGCATTTCGAGCCTGTGCCCAAAGCCACGACGTTTAAATCCCCTTTGAATTCCAGGACGATGCTAGAAAGAACTGTCCACTCGTTTTTTTTAGGTTTGCCTGACTTAGGTAAAGTTTCAAAATGTTTCAGACACAACGCTGCTATTTTGTCGTGAAACTCTTGGTCTACCTCCATTTTAAATGGAAATGAACTATCTACGTGTAGGCTACTATGAATTAATAATGAAAGCTTAATAAAATAAAAAAAGTTAAACTAAAGTACGGTAAAAATAAGGAATGATTAAGCGATTATGTCTGGGTCCCATGCGTATTTCTTTTGGGGGAAACTGCTCAACGTCTTCATGTCCTCTTCAGGGATGGTGAAGTTTAGATCGATGTTCTCTTCAATGTGTTTCTGAGACCTCGCTTTGGGGATGATGGCGATGTTCTGTTGCAAAGCCCAACGTAGAAGTACCTAAGGAAAACTCGATTCATTAGTTTTATATTTTTCGCATGGGAGAAGTGGAGGCATACTATTACTTTATGAAATGATCGGGTAACATGTCTTACCTGTGCGGGGCTTTTGCCCAATTTAGTCGCAATAGCTTTGACCTTAGGATCGTCCAAGAGCTCTTTATTATCGCTACCACCTAAGGATGAGTAGGCTTGAAGCAAAACACCCTCTTTCCTGCACAGCTCCAGAAGTTCGGGTTGGTGATAATGAGGATGCCATTCCACCTTACATAAGAAAGTAAATTACAAAAGAAAACTTGAAACTACACACACCCTCAAAAGTCCTGTATATAAAATGATTCGATTAAACCTAGTGATTTTTCTTAATGTAGTAAAAAAGTATATGGGCACAAAAAAGACAATAAAAAATTGCAGACCATGAACCTTTACTTTATTACCAATGCTTTTACAAATCTGGTCAGTTTAGCAGAGTATTCAGCCAAGTGTTCCTTTAAATTAGCCAGCCAATTCTCCTGACATGAATCCTATTGAAAACATGTGGGATTTCATTGCTAGAGCCATTCATAATCATATTCCTCCACCTCAGACTGCAGATGAGTTAGTCATAGCGGCAGAAGAGGAATGGAACAATATTCCGCAAGAGATTGTTAATCGCTTGATTATCTCAATGTAGAGGCATGTCAATATGCTATTGGAACGCGGTGCAAGTCATACCGACTATTAGCCAAGGAGAGAACTTGCTTTGTTACTTCTTTTTGATTTAATAAATTTTGGCAAAAATAACACATTCGCTGGTTTATAATTTTCTAAGTACTCAGTTTATCGAACATATTCTTTTCACAAAAAAAAAAAGGTTCAGTAAACAATATACTTTTATAAATGTATTTGGTTTTTCTGACAAAAAGATTTCTTTAACAATAATGAGGGGGAGTCCAAGACTTTTGACGTTGTGTCGCTCAGGGTAGTCATTGTGGTCCGCTGTTCTTTAATATATTCATTAATGATATTGCGTCCAACATATTTTTTTCCCAGTTTCTGTTATTTGCAAAAGATTTTAAGATTTTTAAAGCTGTCACTTCAAAGTGATTTTAACAATATTATTGATTGGTGTAACGTAAAATGGTTACCAGTAAAAACCGTAAACCAGACAATTATTGTCCGCAAAACTGCTACATCTTCAACAAAACAGTCGCGTTTTGCTTTTCCTACTACTTCAGACTTTACAACAATAAATAAATAAATAACCAGAAGTATCGTAGTATATAGCCTCACAATGGATAATTTTGTAAATTTTATATCTTTACTTAAGTTTTATTTCAGCTGACTTTTGAATATGGCATTTTATAAAAAAGGGTTATTAACAGTTTTGAAATATGTAGACGTTAAATTTGTAGATCCGTGTGCAAAATTTCTGCCGACTTATTTAATAAAACTATTTGACAGAGTAAAATTTTACTATACTCTTCAATGTATAAACAGAAACTTTAGAATAACAAAAAATAAAAAAAAACTTATAATTTGGAAAAATCAGTAGTTTGTTTCTGAAAACAGCGGTAATTGTTTTACATCATTTTAAAATAGTGATTTCAATATAATATATTTTTTTATGAAACAAAAAAATAGATTAATTAGGTACGCCTATGGAAAAGCCATAAATCACACTGCTTGTGTGCAGTTACATAGTTGAAATTAATGTTAGAAGAAAGAACATTAAGAATTAAAATTCCAGCAAAAAAATTGTAAGGAATATTTAACTTTAATTCAACTGCAAGTAATAAATAATAGAAAAGTGCGTTGATCTGCTGCTTGTTTTATTGTTAATTTTCCAAACATACCTGTTTTACACAGAGCTTGCTATGTGTACATATATATAAAAAAAAATGTAAAACTTGATTTCTTTTTCCTATAAATTAATAAAAAATTATTTTAAATGGAACCAAAAATTATCGGATTTGGATCGATCAGTGGTCGCGGGATTGGCACCCTCTCTGCGGGTATGTAGGGTGGAAGAATGTTAGGTTGGATCAATGTGAGAGATTGATACTGGTTGACGTTTGACTATCCCACTAATTAATGAGGTTTTCCAGGTTTCCCTCATTCATGCACTGAATGGTGGTTAGGGCCTACCAACGTAAGTCGCTCTTGGGAGCAAATGTGGCCTGCTTAATAATAATATGCCACCCCCTCTCCCGCACAAATCTTCGACTTCTGAGCTAGTCCTTGTGATTAGAATGAGGGGCTGAGATATTATTATTATCTAAATATAAATGAATATAAAATATATAAAATATCAAAGAACATACAGTAAAGCTTGGTTATAATGTACCGTAAATATATTAAATTCTTAAAATATCTATTAATTCTTAACAAATATACAAACATATGTATGTACATGTTTAACAAAAAGCAGTAACAGAAGAAGGCCCTATAATAATGCCAGGACTTGTTTATTCAGTACATTATAACCATAAGTACGTAATAAGTGTGTACGTTGTAACCGAGCTTCACTGTATATGAATTCTGAAGTTCTAAAATCAAAATTTCTATTATTCAAGATTTGATAAATTAAAAGTTTTAAATCACGGTTTGTAATAAATAGAATAATAATCTTGTTATTGAATATTAACCACAATGTATTATTTGACCTGAGGAAACGAATGACCTTGACTTCAGATGACTAGAGTATCTCAAGCCAGATGCAAGATAATGAATTTTATATAACAACCACAGCCATTAATTGACAAAAGCTTATTAGACTGTCCAGAGGAAAAAAAACATTTTTATACATTTAATTTCATGATTTTATAAACCCACTGACTCCGAAAAAATACATAATTTGTAAACAAAACATTCCAGTAAACAGAGTAATAAAAATGCAAAGCGAGAAAATAATAAAAATCCTTTATACAACTAGTAAACTTTACTTTGATTTGATTTGCCTCGACTTTTCTAAATTGAATTTATTTACAATTTTAAACAAACATCACCATTAACAACATTCATGGTGAATAGGAAACACATCTCTAGGTAGTAAAAAATATGTATCCTTGGAATCACGATTGAAAAAGAGGAAACACTCATTTGTTTTGTGTTTTTTACCAATTACAATACAGTTAATTTTATTCTAAGCACGTTTCCTCATTTTTTCAACTCCTTTCGTTATGTATTGCCTTGTTTGAAGCCACGATGAGTATACACTTTTAAACATGAAAGTACATGCCCTTGAGACTGCATCGTTAATCAATACTGATCGCTCTATTCGATAATGCGATTTTTTCATGCTGGCAGAAAAAATTAATGCACCATCATCGTCAAAATGAATGGGCAAACGTTAAATAAAAAAAGGCATTCTATTTCAATAGCCTTATCGGTTTTAAATTCGTATTGAATTCAAGCAGATGCGCTATAATGGAAATTGTATTACAACTAATTTCTATTAAATATTCCTATAATTTTAATAGGAAATACGTTTTACCATTTTACCAAAAATAAACACTGTTTTGATATTTTTTACTTGTTGATATTTTATTAAAAACACTGTGAACTGATTAGATTAATATTTATGTGTAATGTTTAAAATTTTGCCAGTCATTTTCTTACAGATAGAAAGTGGAATATCAGTAAAATTGTTCAACATGGATAAAATAGCGTAAAATAAATGAGTTTATACTGCTTTATCTTAAATAGATTGATATTATGAAATCATTTACAAAAAATGAGAAATAAATTAAAACTACAAACAATATTTATCAGAGACAAATTTCAATTTAAGAAGGTTCTAAGTTAGGTCGCCGAAATTAGTAAATTACTAATTTTGAGTTCCATACTGGTCGTAATGAGCCTATTTTTGGCAAGCAGTTTTAGAATTAAAGTTCACACAGTGGAAAGTTATCTAGTTTTATGTAAAATAATTACAACATATTTTTAAAGAATGTTTTTTTCCCCAGATCAAAATTACCAACTTTGCACCCTTTCTGATACAAAAATAAACAATTTTTTTCTATAAAATGTTTTCGAACAATTTGTAATTTTTTGCGAATTCGAAATTTCTTGCTATTTTATTTGCCACACCGAGAAGTGCTGCCGTCATACTACCAAAATTTACTTTGATTACAATATATTTAAAAAAATATGCTGCCAAGAACACAATTCAATAGATGAGTTGGTGATCTATGCAATAGATAACGAAATGGCATAAGATACAAGGAAATTAGGTGTGGACTCGGTCAGCTGGTGTAGAACACTCTTAAATTATTTTGGAATTTATAGATAACTGGTTTGGAAGCCACTCAAAGATTTCATTTCTTTGAAATATTCATAAAAGATTTTTTCTCCTTTGCAAATTATTATTTTTTTAGTTCTTATATTTAGGTACTGTTTTATTCAACATACATTATTTCTCTATGCAATTTTTTTTAATATCTTTTTTTTATTTACTCAAGATAATACAGGATGTCCCGATCGTACTTCGAAAAAACTGGAGTGTGAGTTGGCCTTGAAAAAATAGTGAAAGTAGTTCAACAATATTTTTCACTTTACAGTCGCAATTTCGAGTTTCAAGTTGTTAAAACTGTTACATTCAAAAGGATTTTTCTTAATTATCTTTAAATCAATTAAAAATAAAATTTTCTAAATTTGTGCATTATGATACAAACTACTCCTTTTTTTTCAACTTACATCCCCTTCTTTTTGAATTTGAAGACACCCAAACAGTTTTTTATTTACTTTGAACTTTGTTCACTGACACTCCCCCCCATGACATATTTTTGGTTATGCCACTGATTTCAGCTCCCACATCATAAAATAAACCAAAAACAGTTTCAGCTTCAGTGCATCTACCCATAACAATTTGTTGACCTTCCTTTTGATTAAAAATAGACTTGTAAGCGTTTAAATGTTATTATTAAAATTATCATTTCCTCACAATTACCGTAATTTATACAACAATAGATAGTCAGCTGGCACTCTATACAAAATATCAGATAATGTGTATACGGCCATGGATTTTAGAGAAAAATATAATTTTTCAGCCGTGATATAATACAACACAAAAGCATAGCCATAGAACAGTTGTACTCCTGATGAGTATTAGCTTCTAAATCAGGGTGTTAAAATTTGAAAAAAAAAATATATCTATGAAACCTATGATATATGATTTAGGTTTTTATTATTGAATTATTATTGAATTTTAAAAAACTTCATAATTTTCAAGAAAAATTGCATTAACTGAAACAAAGATTTTAACAGTGTTCATCAGGCAATAACCAAAAAGTTAGTAGTAGGCGTTATCTTTTAAATTTGAATTGTCTCCTAATTCAAAAAAAGTACCTAGATAGATTTTTTAAATTAAGCATATAGCAAATTTGGAGATAAATTATAAAAGTAATAATGGAAAATTTCGAGAAAACCACAATTACCTTAAAGAATGTTACAATGCTGCCTGTACGGTATGAGAAATATACGTAATAACTTTTTGACTATTAACGACTTTTTGATTATTTTCTAATGAACACTTAAAATCTAGTTTGAGTTAATGCAGTTTTTCTTAAAAATCATAAAAATAATAAAAAAGTTATTAAGTATTTTTTCGATATCGTACAGCATTACAACATTCTTTAAAATAATTGCGGTTTTTCCATTATTATTTATTTGGGTTTTTATGTAATATTCGCTTATTTAAAAACTACGTACGTACTTTGTATAGAATTAGGAGACAATTGAAGTAAAAATTTGTTTAGCAATTGTCAAATTTGAAAGACAAAGCCTACTACTGATTTTTTTACTATTTCCTAATAAAAACTGTTAACATCTTGTATCAGTTAACGCAATTTTTAATGAAAACAATTAAAATAATTGCGGTTTTCCCGATGTTTCCATTACTTTTATTATTTATTCGCGTTTCTACGTAGTGATATTCATTTATTTATAAACTACCTATGTGCCAAATTTGAAAGACAAAGCCTGCTACTAACTTGATGATTTTCTAATAAACTTCTTGTTTCAATTAAAATAGTTTATCTTGAAAAATAAAAAAATCAAAAAGATATTAAGTATTTTTTTCATACTGTACAGTGTACAGCATTATAGCATTCTTTAAATAATTGTGGTTTTTTCGATGTTTTCGATTATTATTTTTACTATTTATTTAGATTATTATCTAATAATGCTGACTTATTTAAAAACTACCTATACTCGCGTCAAGAATTCAGACGTCTTACGTCATGACTGACGTTAGGTAATTGTTTTTATTGTCAACGTAATTTTCGGTATTTGATCGCATGAAAAACAATTACTTTTTGCATTTTAGTGCAATATATAATGCAAACTTTTATTGTAGTATATAGTTTTATTACTCTCAGTTGCAGTTTTTTAAATATTTTGATGAAAATATAAGGAATTATTCATTTGTTCGAATGACGTAAGTCGTCTGAATTCTTGTCGCAAGTATACATATTTTTTTAGAATTAGGAGACAATTGAAGTAAAATTTGTTTGGCCGATTGTCAAATTTGAAAGACAAAGCCTACTATTGACTTGTTTATTATGTTCTAATGAACACTAAAAATCTGTTTTCAGTTAATGTAGTTTTTTTTTTTGAAAACCATAAAAAAATCAAAAAGTTATTTAGTATTTCATGTTCTTTAAAATAATTGTGGTTTTCCCTATGTTTTTCATTATTTATTTAGTTTCTTTTGTAGTATTAGGAGACAACTGAAGTGAAATGCTTAGCTGATTGTCAAATTTGAAACACAAAGCCTACTACTGACTTTACACACTGAAAATCTTGTTTCAGTTAATGTAGTTTTTTTCATACCGTACAGCATTATAACATTCTTTAAGTTTATTAAATTTTAACAAAACTGAAAAAATTAAATTAAATTTTGCAGGAAATAATATCATTATTTTTAAATTCAGTCAATCAGAATGAGTCACCTCCAATGAACACCTTCAAGTGCTTCGATTGACTTTAACTTATAATCAAAGGTTAGTAATAAACCTAAATCATGTACAAAATTTAGTTCTACGGTAAAGTGTTGCATGGATATTCATTTTTTTATTTTTCAGAATTTAAGGCACCACTTTGGGGGCTAATAACTCCTAAGGGGGTGCAACTTTGTAAGGAACACCCTGTATATTGTTTTAATGAAAATATATTATCGCTGCAGCCAGCAAAATTAAAAAATACTTGAAAAAATACAATTATTTTCACCGCTAAGTTAATATTCAAAATTATGAACACAAATTTATGAACAATTTGAAAAAAAATAATTATGAATTAGCTTATCAACTCACCTGATTCGCTGAAGGTTTGATACCATGATTATTATTCAAAAGCTCGTTCAAATGACGAACATTATAATTTGACACACCAATACTCTTAACCAAACCATTCTTCACTCCTTTTACCATATGCTGCCAGCTGAGATCCCTTGCCACTGAATTTTCCTCTTTGGATGCATTAACACCGTGTTTCCCGGGCCAATGAATCAAGTATAAGTCGATGTAGCCGCAATCCAAGTTTCTGAGTGAATTTTCCAAAGCTTCATAAGCTTTAGCGCCCTGGTCATCGGGAGCTTAAAATATGATCATATCAGCTCAGTAATGTGGTCAAATGTAAATACTTACACAGTTTCGTCGTAATAAAAATGTCCTGGCGGGTAAGATTGTGCTTAGGCAAGAGTTCTTTCAATGCCACTCCAATGTCTTTTTCGTTTCCATAAACAGCAGCACTATCTGCAAATTGTCAAATGATAGAGCTAAAAAAGGGTAGTATGAACGGTTATTTTACCTATCAGACGATATCCAGCGGCAAAAGTCTTATCGAGAACGTCTTTAACAAGATTTGCTCCCCTCACTTGGTAAGTTCCAACTGGACAAAATTGTTAGGTTATGTTTACACTTTTTTACATTTGGTAAAAAAAAATGTTTTGACTAAATCAAAATCGAGAAAAAAATACGTACATCCGACTAGAGGCATCTGTTCACCGCTGAGCAATTTGAATTTCATGTCTTTGGCTAGTACGACGTCCTCCTGGTAAGTACCGGCGAAGAGTGAGGTCATCAAGGCCAAACATGTAAAAAATTTTGAGCGCAACATGTTGGAACAAGAACACGAAGACGTTTCCATGAATTCACAGCAAATAGTGTCGAAGTGGAGTTCAAATGGTTATATTTATTCATGCCTGGGGATGGGGGGATCAGCACTATTGAAGGTTATCAAGTTTCCAGATTAATTAACATAATAAAAATACAGAACCGTATACTTATATCTACCAGTGGGGTTAAATACCTATAACGAGAATAAATTAACGAACTAATGAAGCTGTTCGCCTCTCTTGGAAATACATATTTTTTTATTGTGTACCTATCTAATTACCTATATACCTGCAGATTATAGGAAGATGACACGATATTTATACATATTACCTACATGCCTGCCAGTACGTTTATTTTTTTATTTATTTAAATTCCGTTAATAAAGTTACCAGCAGGGAAAAAATAATGTTTACCTCGTATAAAACATAAAAGAGGTAATTTTCATAGACTTTCCTTTATAAGCAGAAACTATAATATGCTACTAATAAATCTATAGGTAATTTTTTAACTATAAAACTTCTTTTATGTGGATATTATGAAACAATTTTGTTTTTTAAATCCTTAACATTTTTTAATCCATATAATTGTACACCATATAATTTAGGTATACAGGGTGATTCATTAACAATGGGACAGAGCTTAAGGGCGTGTTGTTGACCTCAAAGTATATGCTTATCCGAATGTTGCTCCTTTATTTCGATCTACAGGGTGTCAAAGTTGAAAAAATAAATCACATTTTCTTTATTATTTTTCAATCGCATCGACCGTATTTTATGAAACTTAGTATAGGGGGGTTTCTTGGTACTAGAAATTCGAATATGTCGACGATTTTGGTGTATCTGCTAGAGGGCGTCACTAACGATGGTTTGAACCCCTTTAGATCGCTACGACTTTTTTGTGTTACACTGTATCTCATTTTGGACTGAAAAAATGTCCTTCCCTATATTTTCTAGTTAAAAAAGGTACACCTTGTTGATGAGAGGCAATGGTTTCTGAGAAAAAACGCATCTTAATCTCATGATGCATGCAATATTTATCTAAAAGTAAAGTCAAATTGTTGCGTAAGTAAAGGGCCATACTGTAACAGCATAATACACTGTGATGAAAATAAGCGAAATTTCGTGAAATTTGCTTAAAGCGATCGAAAGATAAGAAAGAACGAAGAATGAATGTGATTAATTTCTTCAATTTTGACACCCTATATCTTTATTATTGATTTTGGTGGGTTTTGACACTTTGACACCCTGTAGATCAAAAAGGAGCAACATTCAGATAAGGCATATTTGGATTAATCGCTCTATTTTGAGGTCAGCAACATGCCCTTAAGATCTGTCCCATTATTAATGAATCACCCTGTATAAACATGTTTTACATCAATTTTTTGCTTAAGTAATTATTTATATATGTGTACATTATACATAAGTAATAATACTACATACTACAGTATGCATTATGGTAGCGTATAGCTTATACAGCTTATAAAACCAATGGTGACCAATGGTATATTATGGTAAAGGTTATATGTACTCGTTAGTCTCTATACCTACTTTCAAATATGAAACATGATTCGCATGACCGTTATGCAGGTATACACAACCTATCTGTACAGTATGAGATTCTATATTCTGTGCTATCTGCAAGTATCTGCAACTACAATCTCTATCTCTACTTCCACCAATATTTATATGTCTCTTCAATATTGGAATCTATGTACAATCGTTTGCAATGGAGTTTCTACTCAGAATTTTCTACTTAGAAATTTCATTAAATCTCTATTGGTGAGTGAAACAACTAAAAATTAATGTTAAAAGTTGAAAGTATATAGATTGCATTACGAATACATCAGCAGTTCAAAAGAAATCGTAAAATTCATTTCAATGATGTGTCATTATTGAAAACGAATGTACCTACATTTCACAATAAATCAAAGTTTGTGTTACATGTAGTTACTAAGTATTAGTAAAAACATGTATTTTTATAGTAAAATTGGCAAAATTCCAAATAAGATATTCATTAATAATTACAAATTTTTTTATATTAATGTAACAGCGATGTATTTTCCAGAATAAATATTTATGAACTCAACATGTCATAAGGCCGCCTATAATACACATTCCATGTAATGATGATTGCATAAGCAGCCAAAATATAAGACTTAATAGTTATGGGGCGTATTCAGACGAGGTCAGCCGCTAACTAAAAGCTGCTAGAATGCTAACAGGGCTGTTAATCAGCCGCTTAACACCGAATAGTGTGCTGATTGTTCTCCGTGGAGCTGCAAAAAAATATATGTAACATAACCTTACATTGTCATACTAAAAAGTCATAATCAATTTTATCTAGGCTGATAATATCTATTACACAGAATAATAAATTTGTTATGTATTCATCAAATGTTCCATATAATAAAACGCCGAAATAAGTAAAAATAACTATTTTTTATTGATAACAACATTCAGCCAAATAATTGAAATTGGACCATAATTAAGTATAGGTCTTATGGGGGTGGCTCGGTTTCAAGTAGGTCACACTTTATGTACTTATAGTGTTCTAGTATTCCATGTACATGTAACTATCACATATTCTTGTTCTTTTTTAAAAATAAAATATGAGAAAAAATTGTCAACTTTATAGTACGACAAAAATTAAAATTTTCTATTTACGTTGGTAATTCTATCTTAACATTTTTATTTTCATTCCAAGAATCTATAATAGCTCAATGTCAGTGGTGAAATTATTACTTTTTAGAGCTTGATTCAGATGCCCCTTGCATATTTTTTGTCGGTTGTGTAGGGATGAGAGCGAATTATAAAAAAAATTATGTAATAGGTAATAAACAAATTTATTTATATTCTATAAGAGGCAAACCCAGAACAAAACATTCATTGAAATTCCAAAGTGTAACACTTGAAAAATTGTAAATACTTAGAATAACAACAAGGTAAATAAATAACATAACCTCAGTGCTTCGCTACGAAGTAAGCGCAAATTTTCTTGGCTTACAAAAATACTCAGCGGCAAACAGTTAGCATTTAGTCAGCGTTTTATTCAGTCTGAATTTCTTACTTAGCGGCTCAGCGGCTGACTCGTCTGAATACGCCCATGGTCTATTAACTAATAGATCATGATTAATAGTCAGGGTTGTAATTAGGATAATGTACTATAAAGTTTACAAAACTTCATTTAAATATATTTCTTTATGTTACACGTTTTTTAAGATACTCCCAACTGATTATAGGTATAAGGTTTTACTACTACTAGTACTACAGGCAAGTTTTTTCTCCCCTGTAAATATGATTTTTTTATACTTCATTATACTCCACCGTCATTGGGCGGATAATGCAAATTTAGTGTAAATAGTACATATAACGAACGAAGATGAACAAATAACCTATGAACATAAACGGACAAACGTGAGCATAAACAATTAAACGTATCCGAACGCGCAGAAACTCCCCCAGCGTGTTTTATCAGTAAGAATAATTTATATAAATAGATATTTAGTTCAAGAATATTCTATTTTACGTTTTGGATAAAATAACCAAGCAAGCAAGCCAACTTCAGTGGCCGCCAAAAACAAGTGCTGGATACTTTGTTGCTAATTTCTACCTCCAGTTTCAATTTTGTTTCATGTCATGTCGTTTTCGAGAAAAATGGTGGCTACTAGCGTAATATTACGCTAGGACGTTTACGGTTTTGCGAATCCGCCATAAAGCTTGAATTATTCTACATTCTTAAGAATACGAACAGAAATAAATTAATTCCATTCACAATTAGTAGAATGATATACCCGCAATTTTCCCACGAACACGCATATGCTATACTCGCGTCAAGTATTCAGACGTCTACGTCACGGTTGACGTTACACATTTGTTTTTATTGTCAACGTAATTTTTCGATATTTGGTCGGGTTAAAAACAATTATTTTTTGCAATTTAGTGCAATATATAATGCAAACTTTTAGTGTAGTATATAGTTTTATTCCTATCAGTTGCAGTTTCTTAAATATTTTGATGAAAATATAATGATTTATTCATTTGTTCGTATGGCGTAAGTCGTCTGAATTCTTGTCGCGAGTATAGCTGGGGTGTGATTGCCAATAGAAATTGAGCATTCCTATATCTGGCATTGATTAAGTATTAAATTTTGTTTTGCAACTAGATTTTTTTTATTAAATTTTGTAGGTTATTCTTTAAATAAAATAATATTATATATTGTCTTGTTTGTAATTTTATTCGACATCTGTTAAGCTTTGTCCTCATGGACATGAAGTTCCCAATATTTTGATTTAAATTATTAATGTCAATTTTTCGCAAATTTCTCTAAACAGGAATATTACCGCTATTTTCATCATTATACCACAGCATAGGTAGACCAGCAGTTTCACTCCGTTGTCGGCACTTTGAACTGCTTTCAGTTTTCTGCGGTGAGCTCGAAATGTGAGTGCGATAGCGCATCCGATAGATTTTACAGAATCGGTGATCAGGACCGCAATAAGAATTTTTTATTTGCGCGTGAAAGCGTAGTTATTCCACATGAAAGTTTACGTTATATCTATCCACATTATGTAATAATTCATTATTCAGTTATAAATGGGTAATTCAACATGTATTATATACTATCATTTACTGCTACTAACATACAGGTTGAAAATTCGATTTACTTCTTTGGACTTTTAAAAAAAAAGAGTTTAAAATATATATTATTGCACTACAAAACATTTTTATTTATTTATTTACTTTTTTTGTTATTAGTAATATTTACATTTTTTTTGGGATTTTTTTAAATTTAAAATTAGACGTTTGAAGTTTAGTGGACAAATAATTTATAAGCCAGAAGACAAGTATTTTTCAGAACAGAAAAATTATGTTTACTTAACTTTGAAAATTGTTAAATTGGAGATAAAAGTGCAGTAAAATGTAAATTTAGAAAAAAAATATTTTTTATTATTTTGTTTTGAGACTTACTTTCATTATAGTGACTACAAGAAATATGATCATCTACATAATTTGAAGATGAGCCGTCTTGTGCAGGAAACGTTGGAACGGCCTCTTTGCGTAATCTATTGCGCGAATCGTTAGAAAACATATAATTTTAAAAATGTATTTGACATAGCTTGTATGAACTATTAGATACTAATCCTGAGCAGCTTTTCTAATAAATATTCTCTATTAGAAGCCTCTGCACAGAACTTTGCTCTAAAATAAAAATTTGTATTTGTGAAAAATATAAATATGTATATTTTAAATTTCACTTTCATGAAAAGTATTTATATTCCAATGTTATACTTATGAAATAAGTGAATAGGTAAGGCAATAGCAGTAAAATATCATTTATGGTTTGTACAGTATATTATAGATTACTTTTACTTATTTATGTCTTTAGGAAATTTAACGAAACTTAAATTACTATTTATAGATGATATATTTAAACATCTAACTGCTGCGCAACGACTCGTTCCTCGATCAGACTCAAAATATTGCTTTAATACGGCTCTGTATAACCGATGTTCCCACTCCCAGAGTTGGATGTAATTGTAAACTGAGGTCTCTGCAGCTTGAAATTGATGCGCGAGCTGCTATGCGCGACTTATTATTTCAGCCCGAGTGTTTCTACTGGTCTCCCTATACTGTGAATATACCATGATAGTCAATGACACAGAGTAGTCAATGACAATTTTATGATGAAAATGATAGAAAACATTGGAGTTGGCAAAATTGGTTAAAAGTTGAGACTTTTTCCGCTATTAGATAATTCGTGAGAATTTTTGAAATTTTGCGTCCATGCGAACAAGGCTTAACTGTTAAGATATAATATGGCGCCCATTAAAAAAAAAAACAAGTGAATGTTGCATAACCAAAACTTGGCCGCAGAAATTTTCTTCCGCCGAAAATCGATCTCGTATAATTCCTCTGAATCAAATTTCAGCTAATTTTTTGTGTTTTATCACAATATTTCTGCAAGGGCAGCAGATACCTTAGATATGTTTGGTTTCCCTTAGTGGCCATCAAAAGATGCAACTTTTTTCTAATTTAAGACACCCTGTATACTTGGATAGTCGAGATATTATTAATATGCCAATGCTTATTGAGAAATCGCTATTTGAAGTGAAATTAAACAACTGTATTAGAAGAAACAAATTTTATTGCTTTAGTACCATTAAATATTTACACACAAGTATAAATTAATAGAAAATATTACAAAATATAACTTTGACGGGTTCACGGAGAAGTGACCGGCTAAGTGATAATATCAATAACTAAAACTTTATTAATGCTCGTAAAAACATTAAGACAAACATCTAAATAAATACTTGTACAAAAATAATGACCTTAACGGCTAGCTTACGTAAAAAATTAACTTACATAACACACAAAATACATTTCGATCAACATCAAACAAAATTTTGTATGCTACAATGATCCGGGAGAACATATATGACATTGGATTACATCTCACATAAATAAAAAAAAATCGAAGCCAAAGAAAATTTTAAGACATGTACACGTCGGCGATCCATTTCGCTGAACTTAAACCTTCCCCGAGTTCAGTCGAATCGGATCGAATCCTTTAAGTTGATAATATAAAAAATATGTTTTGTGCACAACCATAAAGTATATGAGTCGCGTTATTAAACAATCTGCAAGACCGTTTAGTGTGCAACTCTTACATTTTTTTTTTTTTTCAGAGCGAGAATTTTAAATGCATCAGTTACTAAAAATAAATAACATAAAAATATAATACATCTTTTTATCACTGCTGTGTATTATTTCGGATAAATCGAAGCCTCTGCGAATTAAAAAACAATACTCCACCTTCACAAACCCCCGTATACAATATAAAATAAATCATTGATAAAATAAAGTCCTTTTTCTATACAGGGTGTCCGGAAATAATGTGTCAACATTTCGAAGGGTGATTCTACATGAAAATTTAATACCACAAAGCTCATAAAATGTTTTAACTTAAAATTAGTGAGGTTAGAGGTATATAATATGGTATTAATACATTTTTGTAAATTTAAAATGGTTCATTTATTTTAACATGGTATAACAAGAATACCCTTTTTAATGATTTTCTGACAATCTTTAATTACGTTATATCCAAATCTATAAAAATATGCAAAAAGGTCATAATTTTGAAGGCCAAGAGAGATTATACCCTTTGGCGTTGCAGAATATGTATCAAAAATAGAACAATACTAGTGATACGTGTCAAAAAATTAGAAAAAAAATTGATAAAAAAGTTATTAAAAGAAATTCATTAAAAAATTTTTAACACCCTGTAACCTCTCTAATTATGAATTTTCGAAAAATGTTATACAACTTTGTGGCATTAATTGACGCATCATTTCCTGACACCCTGTATACTGCCAAAATATATAAAAAAATTTAATTGGTGTACTCTAATCAGCAAAAAAATAAGGTATTTAACAATAATTAGTTTTGGTTATTCACAGCCTTTGTAAACAATCAGCGAAACATATTTAAGAGTTTTTAGAAAAGTGTAGCATTGTTTCAAGAAGCACGACGCACTTCAAACACTAAAAATAATCAATCAACAAAAAAGGCGTGGAATAAAAAAATAAATAATTTTTTCGCCCAATTACGAAAAATTAAAACATCCAGCAGAAAATAAATATGTGGAACAAGCTCTGACTTATCTATATACACTAAATTCATCATAAGACATTTTTTTTAACAATTGGTTTTTTACGATGTACAGAGCAATCCTTAAGATATTCTAAGTAAAGTTTACTTTATTGAAAAATAGGTTTTTCTTCTTAGGGTTATTTATGTATTTAGCAAAATAACTTCTCAACTTTCAAGGCAGTTTCCGCTATTCAATTAAACTCAACATTTATGGGGAAAAATTGTAATACCGCATACACTCAAAATTTGTTTAATCATTTTTGTTTTAAACCAAGTCACTTCCCTTTAATATTAATCATTACAGGGTGGACCTTGTTTTTCATTCTTAACTTTTACGAAGGATGAAACAAATAGTAGGGGTCTTTTCATAACATTTTTTTCTGTGACACCTCATTTTCGAGATACTGGGCGACTTTTAAAAAAGATAATTTTTGCTATATCATTCACTGAACACAAATATTTCTTGTTCAAGCTTGGTACACAACAAACTTAGAAATAGGTTATTATTTTTAATAATTCTGTTAATCTGTTTTCTGACAAAAAATTGCTTTTAACATACTTTTTTTAGCAAGCTTCCTTTTTCGTATCGCATATCTTAAAAATTACAATCAATATCATTTCTGAAACTATTAAAACAACAATTCGTAGACAATTTCATTTAAATTACGGTCATGGACACAATTAGATTTTTGCCCTACACATTACTGATAAGTTCAAGATTGGTTAGATACGAGCTAGTTCATCTGCTTGGACTGCTCTATCACCTGACCTCAATCCACTAGCTTTTTTTCTCTTTGGGGTTCTTTAAATGAAAATTTTAACAACTCATATTAAAGTGTCTATAAAATATAGTTTTTATTTGATTAATAAACTGATTTTAATTTTTAAGAGTTGTCGGATGCTATTTGAAAAACGCCACTCATTAATTTATGAAACCAATAAAAACAGGTTAGTAAAAAATTTAATTTGAATTATGCTCATGGACGCAATTAGATTTTTGCCATACACATTACCTCGCTAGATCAGTTCTTTGGCCTGCTCGGTCACCTGACCACAATCCTATAGATTTGTTTTTTTTTTGGAGCAGCTTAAATTAAAATGTATATGCAACTCCAATGAAAATGTTTATAAAATGTTTTTATTTGATTAATGAATTACTGATTTTAATTTTTAAGTGTTATTACATGATATTTGAGAAGTTAGTCAATAAGTTATCAAACTAGTAAAACAACAGTGTGTACATGCTCATAACACAATTAGATTTTTGCCGTACGCATCACCTTCTAGTCCAGTTGCTTGGTCTGCTCGATCGCCTGATCTCAATCCACTAGATTTTTTTTGTGGGGTTCTTGAATGAAATAGTATATGCAATTCAAATTGTCTAATTTTGTTTTAAATTTTAAATTTCATAGAAAAACTGATTAGAAAGTCAAAATTTCTGAAAAAAGTTTCTTAATAAATTTTTACTTTTTTCAGAATATCTTAAAATTTTAATATTTGAACTAAAAAATACTTTTCATTGGCGTAGAAGTTTAGATTCAAACACGGAAAAAATTATTCATCAAAACAATAATTATTTATTACGATTATTGTGTACCAAGTTTGAACAAATATTTTTTAGATTTTTTTTTTTAATTAAATACCTTGTATCACAAAAACAAAGTGTCATAGAGAAAAATGTGATAAGGACCTCTATAATTTATTCATGTTTTACTCTTTCCCAAAGAATGAAAAAAGATGACACCCTGTATAAATAAATTGCGGAACATTAAATTTACACGAAAAAAAAATCATTCAAATTGTTTTAGTCCGACCTTTTTGGAAATCTGCCCCCGTCTATGGCCTAAAGAAACTAAAAAAAATTACAGCAACCGTCAGCTTATATAAAAAAATAAGGTACTCTGTCACTGGACACCTCGCATTCCTCGAACCAATGAATTCATAATAATAAATACGATAATCAGTCATTTTACAAAATCCACCAGTTTCACCTAGGCAAAAGGTATTCGAAATCTGAACGACGAATTTACAAAAAAAAAATATACAAACATCAGAGATCAATGGATTTATCGTTTCAGCAATTTAGACACAAATCAATTTGTTACACGCAGAATCGAATACGCACACCCCTCAATCGACACGCTCGCCTTTCACACACACGATAACAATAAAAGTATTATACAGGGGGGCACAAAGCGCCGCGGCACGAATTTCGACAACTAACTTGACGGATGAAAAAAATTTGAATCGTAGAAAGTTTATCATAAAAAAGGAGAAATCGTCATTTTTATAGTTTATCAGAAGTGGGATACGAGATAGGAAAAAATTATTTTAAGGAAATTTGGACGATGGCCGCGGCACGTCATGCCCAGGACAATAAAATATCTATAAAAATAACAACAAGAGAATGCCTACCACTAAGAAAATAGTAATATAAAAAAACTAGAAAGAATTATTTGGGCCGTCTGCCTCCGACTCACTGTCCGAGCTGTCGGAATCGGATGAGTCACCTTCATAATGCAACTTCTCATCCGGGTCGTAGTACACCTCCGCGCCGGGGAAAATATACCGGCTGGGTGGGATGAGGTGGAAAGAGTCCTGCGGCAGTCGCTCGGCCAGGCTTTTCTTCACCTTCGGCTGCCAGTACCCCCTCAAATCGGAGGTGGTGGAGCTACTCTCGAAAGTTTGGCTCTCCTTGATGTAGCTCTCCGAAGAAGAGGCACTGCTCTGCGGGTTATTGACCAATTCAAGGTGGAAACTGCGGCCCTCGTCCCGCGTCTGGTTCTCGTCCAAGTTTTCATCAGAAACGTCGTCGTACTTGCCCTCCAGGTCCGTGAAGTTGGAATTGTCGCCTATGCCCGAATCCCGGGCGGAATCTATCGACATGTGACGTTCCTTTACCACCTTCGAGTCGAAATTCATTATTTCCGTTTCCTTATCTATAATTGACTTGTTGAAGTTTACGTAGCACGTACAACCGTTCGATTCTACGCTTCTCTCTATGCTTAAGGAACTACTTTTTGTACTAACATTACACCCGCAGCGGATCTCCTCCGTGCTGTAGGTTTTTATCTTATCTTTTACTATACAGCTTGGCTCGGTTTGTTTGGTTGACGTGTGACTCTTTTCTGGATCGAATGTGGGCTCCCGCAATGGGAGAAGTGTGGCTGCGGGCTGGAGGACCTGGGAGGAATAGATGCCCTCCTCCCACATGTTGCCCAGCCTGTAATTCAAGATTTAATTCTATATACGAAACCTTCACTCCAAGATGACATGATGATTGATGATACAAATATTTTAAGAGTCTAAGAGAGAGAAAAATAAAAATATAACAGAACTGTCCTTCAAAAAACTTACAAAATTATTTGTAAGACAAAAATATTTTTCTAAACTATATTAAACCCTTATTTACTGACGCCCATGGCAGCTTCAAATTTAAATTTCACGAATGTTAAAGTTGTCAGTGTATGTTATGCAGTGTTTCATTGGCATGTGTATGTAACGCAAATAATATCCGTCCTCCTGAACCCATCTATTTCCTTCTGTTAAATTGTGGTACTGTTCAAATTGGCTTAATATTTTTATTTGTTCTATAAAAAAAAACTCATTTCAACTATAGTCAATTCTGGTGTTATGACAATCAAAATGTCAGACATTATCCTGCACCTTAGCTATGCGACTATCAACACAGTGATTGCATGTCTTGCTAGCTGTAGTTTGTCAAACCATCAGCAGAAATGTATTTTTGGAACTCTTAAATCATTACGTATATTTTCAGAGTAGTTATTTATGTATCAAGGGAGATATAGGGATGATTATGCCCATAAGCGACAGGTTGCTTCCGTTTAGGGCTAAGTAAAGCAATCACCTAAGGACATAATCATCCTATACTCGCGTCAAGAATTCAGACGTCTTACGTCACGGCTGACGTTACACATTTGTTTTTATTGTCAACGTAATTTTCGATATTTGGTCGCGTTAAAAGCAATCATTTTTTATAATTTAGTACAAAATATAATGCAAACTTTTAGTGTAGTATATAGTTTTATTACTATCAGTTGCAGTTTCTTAAATATTTTTATGAAAATGCAATGAATTATTCATTTGTTCGTATGACGTAAGTCGTCTGAATTCTTGTCGCGAGTATAGTATCTCTTGTGATGCATACAAGGTTTAATATTTCACTTCATACAAAGTAAAAACTCGATTTGTAGTTATGACTGATGCTAGATATTTTCAAACAAATCTGTAACAACCCAAGAGTTCCGATTTTCGTATTGTCATGGCATCAGATGTGAAAAGATCCATTTCCATCCATGTTTTTATATTTCTTATCCTAGTTATTATAACTAAATTATAAGGAAGTAAAATATAAAGAATATTACTAACTTTTACTTTTTTTCTCTTTCATTTAGAAAACTGCCAAACAATTTTAAAATAATCACCAATTCCCACGGTATTCGGGGCGGTATTGAAAGCAGTAGCATTAATTTTGACGATAGTATTAAAATATCATTTTACAAAATATTGCACTACTACAGCTGGCAATATATATGAAATAATTGTGTTGCTGGTTGCATAGCTAAGGTGCAGGATAATATGTGTCATTTTGATTGTCAAAATATGAAAATTCTGTGTTGCTTAAGTGAACTTCTTATAGAACAAAGAAACTAAAATATTAGAACCAATATGAACAGTAAAAATTTCTGATTACCACAATTTATTAACAGAAAGAAATGCATTGGTACACTTGGGTAGCTATTTTTTGCATAAATACCTTATAAACCATGTTTTCTATCAAATAAGTAAAACATCAATTTTAAAACTTAACTTCTTATAGAACAAAGAAACTAAAATATTAGAACCAATATGAACAGTAAAAATTTCTGATTACCACAATTTATTAACAGAAAGAAATGCATTGGTACACTTGGGTAGCTATTTTTTGCGTAAATACCTTATAAACCATGTTTTCTATCAAATAAATAAAACATCAATTTAAAAAAATTTTTTCTTTAAATGTGCGCTAAATTTTATACACATGCCTACGCGACGCTGCGTCACTGCCTTAGGCATATGCAGAGTTTAAATTCACATCAGGCGAGGAGCCATGGGTGTCAATAATTAGAAGTTCAATATTGTTTAGAAAAAAAAAAAAATCTACCTGTTTTTATAAATAAACAATTTTGATTTTTTTTGTAGGACTATTCCGTTAATATACAATACAGGGTGATTCAGTCATAGTGTCATTAATTTTAAGGGAAGATAGGTAAAAATAAGTGTAATAGTAATACACGATTAAAAAATTTGAAATGCCTGTTTGCGCCAAAAAAAATATTTTCAAATCATTATTTAAACCCCCTCTCAGACTGTCAGCCGTTCAACTCGGTATCGGCTTGATGCAACATTGCCAAATTGAAATATTTTCCTAGTACCTACCTACTTATTGTGATGTTAAAATATGTAATGAACACTATAAATTATGTTTTAAAAGTATGCTAATAAGTTTTTAGATTAAAAAATATTTAGTTACAAAACACGGATCAAATAATAAACCATTTACATTTCATTACATAGTGAAATAAAAAAAAACAATGCTCACTAGATAAATTATTGAGATGCTGAAGTTTTAAATATTGATACTAATACAAAAAACAGTGTCTGAGATATTCAGTAATAAACAATCCGGCAATCCAAATCTTGACATCTTAAATACGGTAATTTAGGTCAATAACCTTATTTTCAGTGCCTACTCAATGAGAAGCGCTGCAGAGCTACAGAACCGCCAAATAATAACAGAAACAAACAAATTCGCATTTAGTAAACACCAGGCATAATGAAATCATGAGTATTTGCTATTTAACAGATTAGTCATTAGTTTCATAATAAATGGTCAACCCTAGTCTCTTCTCCCATCAGTTACCATGTTTACTTGGGAAGGTTTTCTGTCTTTGCTAAAATTTCAGGAATACTTAGTTAAAATTAATGACATTATGACTAAATTACCCTGTGTATAAACTGTTTAAAATTTGAAAGAATGTTAGTTGAAGCCCTTATTAAATTCTTCCTCTTAATACAATGTCAATGTGTATCTAAATTATATGATTTATATATATTTTTTTAGTGTTTATTTAACCAAGTTTGTGATGTAACTACACTTTAATTTTTTTTTTTTTTTTATTGATATATGAAACTGATTGTCCATGTTGCATTTTGTATAAATTAGTGTACACCTAAATAAACGAATTTATTATCATAATCACAAGTGGGATTTTCGTTTTTTAAAAATCCCACTTCTGATATTAACAATAGAAAAAATTGTGAGTACTTACAGTCGACAAAGGTGATTTATGATGACGTCGCAGTCACCCAACAGTTCCACGTCGAAGTAACAGTGAGGAAGAGGTTCCCTGTTGATAAGAATCTGTGGAACGTGGGAAGGCAGAGAACTGGGGATGAGTGCGACCGGTCTGACCTTCAAGGAGCTGCCGATGACGAGCAACAGGTCACACTGGGATTTGTCCACTGCCATTGCCTCATGGAATGTATCGGGGAGCCCCTCCCCGAAGAAGACAATGTCAGGTTTCATTATACCGGATGCTACCAACTCCCTATAATAATAAAAAAAATAACCAACTGTTACAAGTTCAATTCGGTGTGCGTACCTGTAATCTAAACCGTCTCCTATCATGCTGGGTTCGTCAGTTGAAAATGACGATTCTTCTCCTTTGTGACAGACTTCACAACAGGGGATTTTCTGTGCGAGTACCGTATTCCGAATATGATCGGCTGTGACCTTGTGGGAACATTTCGTGCAGGTGGCAGTGGCAAAGGAGCCATGACACTCAATCACACTTTCTATTTTGGCGACTTTCTCGAGGGTGTCGATGTTTTGAGTGTAGTTCCTCAGCAGCTTTCCGTGCTTCTCCAAGAGTTTTATAAACCTACAAAAAATTATACATTTTAATGTGTAATTAATAAAATCCCACTTCTGGTACATAAAATCCCACTTCTGATGCATAAAATCAGAAGTGGGATTTTTGTTTCTAGATCCACTTACCTGTGGCAAGGGCTGGGCTGGAATTTTCCCGGATAGATATCTTTAGCAAACTTGAAAAAAGGCCTGGGATCCTGGCTGAAGTAACTGATATCGAACATGGCTTGGGGATCTGGAAGATTTGGGAAATCTATCGCAAGCCTGGAGTAAATACCATCTCGTGATCTGAAGTCTGGGATACCACAAGAAACTGATACACCGGCGCCTGTTAACACTATAATATTCTGAGCACCTAGAAAGAACGTAAAATTTGACCAAACATTCCAAATGACTTATTTCCCCACACAAACCTTTTAACAATCGTACGACATCGTCTAAGGTATTAACGTGTCGCAGTTTGTTTCTTCGTGGAGGTTCCGCCAACATATTTATAATTATTTTCCAAATTGTAACGTCGTCTACATAATCAGGGATCTGGTCGTAGTCTACTCCTAGATCTGATAGTAAAACCCTAGGATTTACGCCCTTCTGCATTTGTTGCTGAATCTATAGAAATTTACCACTTAGATATACCACTTTTCTTAATAGTACTAATCAAAGTACTCACCCATATCATGCTACCAGCCATGGGTTTCCAATCTTGGCCTGACAGGTCCGATAAACCACTCAACTCGCTTACTGTGGAAGCATTATCATCGTCAACTTCTAGACTGTCTTGGGATGTGTCCAACTGATCTGTGTGTGTGGGTGTTTGTAGGAAGGACCCCGAGAGATTCGACATGCTCTCGTGGATGTCCCCTGGGTCTGTATGGGGCGAGGTGTGATGTGACGGTGTTGGGATGGATTCCAATGTAGACGCTTCATATCCTGAATCACAGTCTGCCGATGTGCCTGAAATAGAAACGGCATACGTGGAAGTTTGTTTTTTAAACATTGACAGTCATACTTTCAAGATTTATTGTCGACAATGTCATAAGAATGATTCATGAATAAATTATTTATACACTTTGATCCAAAAATATACCTTTATTAAATAATATCTAGGTATTTTGTATTTGTCACATAAAAATTACATTTAAATGTGAAAGAAAAAAAATTACATTTTATTTATTCAGGAATGAAAAATGTATACAAAATCTATTATTCTACATTCTATGGAATTAATTTAAACCATGAAAATGATCGTGTTTTATCTAAGTAATGCTGATCATTATCAAATTTTCTAAATACCATATAAAATTATTTAAAACGAGATAAAACACCTCATCATTTAATTACTCTTTTTTATCACAAGCTGTGTGATGTGCCAAAAAAGCTGGTAAGAAAACAAATATTTTTATTTTTTGGATTATTTATTACAATTAGTAAAAAGATTATTAAAAAAAAAAAAATTATAATTGTAAAAACATTGATTTCACAACTTATAATTAGTTTATGTAAATTACTTACATGTCTATTATCGATGACATATTTTAACAGTTTAGAATGTGCAAAAAATATTTGTGGAAAAACAAGTTATAAAGAGAAAATTTGATTTATTATTGATTTCATACTCTGAAAATTTACCTTTCGAAAAATGTTTAGGTGAAATTAATATACCTACCTACATAAAAAAAAAACGTTTTTCATTTAAATATGCATAGCTGTATAATAAACATTTATAAACCTCGATAAAAATATAATGAAAAGAAATTACTGAACAAAATTGTGTCAACTGTCATATTTTCAAAAATACTTAACTCTTGATTTCATAAAAAAAGTAATTTACTGATTAGTTGCCAAATAGCATATTATTTCTGTAGTATAATTATAATTACATATTACAGTTGTTTAAAAGTTATACTCGCCATACCTACCTACAATACTATTTGAAAATTAAAACATTAATTATCTAAGAGAAATATAGGTGGCAGGTTCAATTTCTTGTGGTAAATAACAGATGGCGGGTACCTACGTAATTTTCGAATTGCATTATTCAAAATTAGTATTTTGGAATATTAAATGCAATTATTTTTTGTAATTTAAAACTAATAAGAATGTATGATTTTTCTATTCAAGTGCCAAATTAAAAGTTACATGTTTGAAACCAAAATAAATAAATAAATTAGTAGGTAGGTAAACGCCAAATTAAAAAAACGCGCAATTTTTTTTATTTTAATATGAAGGACAAAAAATTTGGAATATTCCGCAAAAAATCATAGACAAACATGAATAAATACTAATTGAGTACCATCACCTTTTAGCATAGAATTTATTTCCATCAATAAAATTTCCACTTGGTGACTTTTTCATGGCTATACGTTGCGTAAGTGCCAAAATAAAATAATCTCGAAAAAATTCGGAAATACGCACCAAACGACCTTTGCGCATGTCAAGAAAAAATTCGGACATTTTTAAATTGTGCAAGTTTTAAAAAGTAAAAAATATCCTTTCAGACAATACAGACTAACCATAGTACAAATAAAAAAATTCCTACATCTAGATTTACTTTGTCGTCACAAGCGTCCTTGAAAAAGGTAAATAAAAACACAAAATTTACAAAATTTTCGAAAATTTATTCAGTAGTTTTTTCTGCTTTATAAACCAATAACAATGAAGAATGCTGTTAAAACAAAATAAAAAAACGAAGAAACCGCTAAGAAAGTGTAAAAATTGTAAAATTTTTGTTAAAATGGAACTTCGATCCTAGAGCACCACGCCTACAAAATGTCCGCAGTTCGCCTTTGTTTCTCGACGCCATATTGGATGAAAAATATCGCCTAAACAATCAAACATATTTCATAAATTTTACCTTCAGTAATGTCAATCGGGCCCCTTGCTGATGTGGAAAAACAAGAAAAGCCTCCTCCATTGCACAATTCACCGATATCAGACTCGCAAATATCAAGTTTAATTCTTTTCGCACAGGATTCGTGTTCTTGTACGTCAGGATAGGAATCCATCTTTGACACGAATAAAATTCTTTTCGAGAATCGAGTAGCCGGAGTACCGGAAGACGACACGATCACGCACGCGCGTCCGTTTACCCACAATCCTTTGCGTGCGGTTGTCCGTCAGGCAGACGTATATTTCTTAAATTTTAGAAAAGTCTGGCAAAATTGGCTCTCTAGTGATTAAATTATTGTGGCAGTGAAGAAAATAACAAAATGCCGAAGAATAAAGGTAATATTATTGCATTATTTCCCTTTTCATATGAAATATCGTGGCAAGAACATGTTGATCGCATATTGCAAACTCCCATGCATATTTTTTTGACATTTTATAGACGAAAATGATATGAGTACAATTTATTAAAAATATGCTATTTATTTGCCCTTAATTTAGCGTACATTCGCATAATTTTACAAAATATTGCACAAAAAAATTTCGAAATCGTCACCAATGACGTACAATGACATCACGTTTATTAACCCCTTTTGAATTGTTTTAGGTAAAGGAGGTAAAAATCGTAGGAGAGGTAAAAATGAGAACGAAACCGAGAAACGTGAGTTGGTCTTCAAAGAGGACGGACAGGAATATGCACAAGTCACAAAGATGTTGGGTAACGGCAGACTGGAAGCGATGTGTTTTGATGGAGTTAAGAGGTTATGTCACATAAGAGGGAAGCTTCGAAAAAAGGTGAGGTCAGAGTTATATTATTTTCTGGATTTCACTGCTCCTTCGCTCTATTTTTGTTCTAATGTTTTTCATAATTCAACACCTGTATTCATATTCATTTGTATGTTACGATACTCATGTAATGCTTTGACATAGATATTTATATTTGTGATTGTTTTATAACAGATGCATACAGTTTAACAATAACCACTGGTAGATCTGGCTTTACATATAGTCTTATTTGTTATTAAAGATATTAATCGAGAGCAGCTTAATTTAACGCAATTTTAGAGGCATTGGCCTGCAGTGGCGGCTGGCAAAAATTAAAGTTGTTGAAATAATTCTCTGTAGCAGAAAATGTAAAATATGCATCAAAGCTTGTCTAAACACAAATACCTATGAAATTATTTTTTATGTTGTCGAATCTAGTTCCTGAGAAAAATTACCATAACACTAGTACTAAAATTGTACTGGAAGCCAAATGACCATATTTTGAAGATGACCTTCAACCCTACTTAATTTGTGAAACAAAATCTGCCATGACTTCAAACCCGTAAAATCCAGTTACGTAGTGGAAATTTACAATTTTTTATCATTTATAAAGTGCCATTTATTATATGAGATTTATCAAACTATTTCTCAGAATGAAAAACTGAGTATTTGTACAAAATTTTGATGCTTTAGACATATTTTGATATTTGCGTTTCAAATTTATTTATTTGTATAGTACCAATTCTGGGTTTATAGGATAAATTTTTCAGAATGAGAAACTGTATTTTTGCAATGCCCTGAATCTATTTAAACATGTTACAGACTGACTGGGTTTTATGAATTTAAAATCAGCAAATTTGATTTCATAAACAAGTAAACCTAAATCTCAAGTAATTTTATTCAGCACTAAGATTTTTGTCTCATATGGGAGTTGGAAGCACTGTATGTACATAATATTTTTTTTCATAATCAGTTGACAAATAAGTAACATGTTTTTGTTTAGCTTTCACAAAATTATGTTTTCTTTGAATTATTCAAATTTAAATATGAGAATTCTTTCTTAAAGTTGCATCATGAAGTTTGGATAATGAAATTTTAATATTGAATTTATAGTGATATAATTAATAAAATAAGTAAATAAATAAATGATATTTTCATGAAAACCAAAAAAACTGCTATCGTCTATCAGTTTCCATGTCTCACAAATCCCTAGTAGTTTCTTAAATTTTTCAATTATTAAATTATTTTTTTTACATATACGATCATTAAAAATGAAGACATTTTTGAATATTTTACCTAACCTTAGAAAAATATCATCAAGAAAATATACTTGGAATTACTAATGTAGTCTATGCCATGTCTTAAGAAGAAATAGTTAGTTTTTCAATTTTATGAAAAACATTTATCCATTGTCAGCATTTAATTGACCTCCATTAATTCATCATCTAAAACTACATTTTATCATCTGACATTCACACTGTACCATGTCCATTTTATTAAATTTTACAGGAGAGCAAAATAATATTTAAGAGTATGAGAATTCCGAACCAACATATATTTTTTATATAGTTTAATTTTTTCTACTTTTATTGACTGTTTTAGTATTAAAATAAAACACATTTTTCAGAAGACACTTAGAGCAAAAAAAAAATAAATTACATAAAACAGTGATGGACATAGAATAAATTAAATTAAACATTTTTGTAATTACTTTATGTACAAAATTTTATTTCAAGGAGGAGTAATTAATAAAACTGGTACTAGAATAATGTTTATTTTGAAAAAATAAATAGTGTTTTTGCAAAAACTGCCCTCTGATTATTTTGTTGACTCTTGGGAGCAATTTAAAGTCTTCTCTGTTTTTAATAGTTTTTTTATTTCAACTCGATCTTTGCTTTAACATCAGACATGAATCAATAACATGCATCTCTTTCGTACTAATTCTCTGACCAGTACTCAAAGCTGTTACTACTATACTACAGATCAGAATAACATGGACATCGAATAGTTTGGTTGTTAGGCAATGATTTACTAAGTCAATTTTTAATGTTTTATGAGTCTTTCTCTTTTTTTTTATGGAAAATTTAATGTTTGTTAGTGTCTCTATTGTAGTATTTTTTTTTTTAAATACATATTTCTTGGTAAATCTGTACATAAAATAAATTTGTAATTCTGAGCATTTTTTCTTAATATTTTTCAATAAAATTATACATATTATGTTGTTTAAAAAAATTCATTATTTTATTTATTTCTCAGTACAACACGTTTTTTGGAAAAAAATGTTCATCTTTTTTATTGTAGATGTAACAAATTATAATTGAATTGAAAAATATATAAACAAAATTTAGGACTGTGCAAGCTAGAGGTAGAACTATTTCACTTTTTTGTTTCATAAGTTTCATCTGAAATGTTTTCCTTATAAAACCCACTGTGAATATAGAGATTATTCCTAATTAATTAGCTGTACTGTTATATGCTTTTTATTAAATGGGACAAATTATACAGGGTGTCCTAGATTTAATACTTTTAAAATGACTCTAGCATGTTACAAAATGTTTTATTTTAAATCAATAAGTTCATCTGAGCTTTTTATGACCTAATGTTCTTCCATTTTGAGATAGAGGTCGTTAAAGTTTTTTAAAAACTTATTTTTTAATGTCTGAACTGTTAAAGACATCTAACCAAATTTGGTAGGAAAATTTTGGGGAAGACCGTATATATTATATATTACGAAAACATAATAAACTGAAATATAATAATTTTTTATGTTTATTGCATTACAAAATAGAATTATATCTTATCGTTTTTTTTGCAAATATTTTAGACAAGATCTATGTTGGCTGTGGCAGAAATAATTCTCAATTACCATGGATTGTTTTGTTTATTCGTAATAAAATTATTTTTGTTTATATTATATCCAGAATTGTTGTGTACTACTTATTTTATATAATAATTATTATTGATAGCTCATATCTCATATGTATTCACTCATATAATCATTATTAATGTATCTTCTGAACTAAATTTGAAATTTGGTTTGGAAATCATTGACAGTTCGAAAACTAAATAGTAAAAACATTTTAGAAAACTTTTAACATCCTTTGTCTAAAAATCTAAGAACATTATAATGTATGTTTATATGAACATTTGTTTTTAAAGTAGGATTCTCTGAAATTCTTGAGACCTGATCGATACACCCTGTGTATAGGGTGTCCCCGATTATTTTATTTTTTTTATTCACCAAACAAATAAATATTTCTTGAAACTTGGTTTGCAGTAATCATAATAACGAGTTAAATATTTTGACGTGAATAACTTTTTTGAACTAAAGTCAGTGGCGTATGTATGGGTCTTAAATAATGACATGAATTCGAATAAGAATTAAGAAATCAATTCTTATCATTGCATTGACAAAGATGAATTGAATGAATACCTTTTAGTTTAAATTGTTTACAAACCGTTGTTTTTATTTGTTTAATAAATGACTGACTGCAATTTTTAAAATGTTATAATGATAACCCTGATTAAAAATAAAAAACTAAACTACTGAGTGAATTACATTAAAATTTTAACATTTGTGCTGAAAAAATATGTTTTGCCATTGGCGTAGAAGTTTAGGGGGTTTAGGGTGAAGATGGCTCCGTATTACCCCACTGGTTTTAGTTCATAAAAAGTTGTTCACGTCAAAATATCAACCTTATATTATTGCATACCAAGTTCGAAGAGAAAATATTTATTTAATAGGTGAAAGAAAGTTGAATGTCATGGACATGTTTTATCTATTTCCAAAGTTAAGAACGAAAAAGCAATATAATATAACTTAAATTACGAGTTGTGTTTGTCACTCTGCAGGTGTGGATCAACCAGGGAGATATTATCCTGATAGGCCTCAGAGACTACCAGGATGCCAAAGCCGACGTGATATTAAAGTACACATCAGACGAGGCCCGCAATCTTAAGACCTACGGCGAGTTCCCTGAATCGGTCAGGATCAACGATACCGTTACATTCGTGGAGGAAGGTTTCGACGAGGATATCGAGTTCGGAGACGACATCAGTTCGGGCGACGAGGCGGATCCCGTGGACGGCATCTGATGCCGGAACAATCCGACCCCCTGCCACATTGGACACTTTGAAACAATAGTCTATCGTCATCTCGGCAACCTCATCCCCCCAATATTTAGAGTATATCTAGAAATGAACTGTTCATATGGCGCGACGAGTGTGTGAATATTTAGTGGTTAATGTATAGGATTTTATTTCCAACAATTAGAAGTGTTATAATTATTGTATTTATATATATATTTACTGAAATTACCTCTTCTAGGATTTCCATTGCGGTTCTAGAAAGTTGTTGAACTTCTATTTTTTTTATTGGCATCTCAATCTCATTTCGGTTTTTTAATTTTTTAAATAAGCATGGTACCTAATAAAAAATGTAAAAGGTAATAAACTATTGTAACATTGTGTGTCATTTTTCATCTTTTTGCCATTAAAAATTCTACCCTACTATCCCTTAATCAATTTCCTCAATTTTTCTCGTCTATAACTAAAGACACAAAAGAACATTTATTTATATATTCGTCATTTATAAATAAAAAGCATGTGGAGACTATCAATTGTTTCCATAGCCACCTTATAACGTTTATTATAAATATTTCACTTTTTAATGATGAAAATAAATATCAAGGAGCCCTGGTGCCATGAAAAATTTCACTTGGTTCCATAACCGCCTTATATAAATATTTCACTTTTTAATGATGACAATAAAAATCAAGGTGCTATGAAGACTATCAGTGTTTCCATAGCCACCTTATATGTCGCTTTTTAATGATAAAGGAACTGTTAAAGAAGGTAACTAATGCATAAAAATACCTTAGACTGTAATATGTGCTACTGAAGGTTAAATAAATCAACATTCAACATATGAAATGTTTCCAGAATATTGGAAAAAGTTCCATAATTCTTTAAAATGATTAATCCCCTTTAAAAAACAAATGTGTGTATACTAGGCTTTGTAAGTAGTACAGATACAAGTGGATATAAGACATTGTTATAAATAGTTCAAGATTTAGAGAATATAAAGTATCCTTTTTGTTTGAATAATTTATTATTAAATTCTATCAACGTTTGCAGACATGAGGCTTTATCTTTTAAGACTTACTTTGCTTTTTAACTAGATACAATCCAATTGACTGCCTAACACATATTGTTTGAAACTACATCAGAATCATTGATGATGAGTGATACTTTTGTTATTACTAGAATTACAATAGCTGTACCACTTAATCTCAAATTACATAAAATTTGTAGTAAAATGATGCATTGCATTTGTCTTCTCCTTTTATAAACCAAATAAACGTTTTGACAAAACAAGCAACTGATATATAGCTTACCCGACTCTCTTTTTTAATGGCGTTCATTCGTTTCATCTGGTTACTTCAACTTTGTAGTTTCGTCATCCTATTCTTTTTAATAACACTGGATTTTCCTATCTGCATTATTACTGTGATTGTGTTTAAAGCAACCAATGCATATGCAAATTAAAATTATCTTTATTTGATTACATCCACAGAATAAAACACATGATTTACTTTACATAATATAAACAATCATATAAAACAATATAGTATATTTATCAATATGGACAGATGTTTTTGATTAATGTAGGTGAAGTAATAAAATTAATAATTGTTTTATAATCGAATAACATCTACAAAAATTAAGTTATATACCCAGTCATATTGGTTAACTTTAGGGTAAACAAGAAAAAAGGAAGCATGTATAAAATACAGTTCAGTTTATTAATAATAAAGACAAAGTTACATAGTACAGAACTAACAGAACAAGCTATATCTAATAAAACAAAAAAATTGGAATCAAAAGCATAAACTTATACTTAATACTAATAGTCTTGTGATTGGGACTTGCCCCCTTTTCCTGCGGAGCTCGAAGTGCCCGTCTTCTTGGGTAAAAGCACTGCCTGGATGTTGGGTAAGACACCTCCCTGGGCTATGGTGACCCCAGACAGCAACTTGTTCAGTTCCTCGTCATTTCTTATGGCTAATTGTAGATGACGGGGGATGATCCTCGTCTTCTTATTGTCCCTTGCGGCGTTGCCCGCCAATTCTAGTACTTCGGCGGCGAGGTACTCCATGACGGCAGCTAAGTATACGGGGGCCCCAGCACCAACGCGTTCGGCATAGTTGCCCTTCCTCAGCAAACGGTGGATTCTGCCCACGGGGAACTGCAGCCCAGCACGGTTGGAGCGTGATTTTGCCTTTGCTTTACCTTTACCACCTTTTCCACGTCCAGACATTGTTAATATACGTTAATGCAATTATTACACAACACTGATCGGCGTACAACCGTTAGTACTTTTTCCTACAAACGCGGGAAAATAAATGAGAAAGAGGAGAGAACTTCCCGGATTTTGACAGCGTCGACAAACGGAAAAATCCCCTCCACTTGTGGTACTTTTGAACTACGGACTTCAATCAAAATCCATACCAACTGAATTTCCTAGTTATGCGCGAAATTCACGAACCACTAGATGGCGCTGTAACATTCAAGATGTCGGAAAATAGGTAAACAACGGTCTCTTAACTATACAATCAGGCCAGGTGACGTCACAAAATTCCGATAAATAAAGAAAAAATACAGTTTTTCTCGAAAGATACGTCATAAAAGTCCTCAGCTTTCATTGGCTACCTGCTGATGACCCCGACCGTGTAGTTAATAAACCGTGAGAGTGACAACAATTTGTTTATAACTACCGTAAAAGATTATAAAGCTTTTAATTACCACAGAGGTTGTATTTTACAGTGCAATTCTTTATATTTTTAAATTAAAGTGTATTTTAGAAGTTATATCAAAGTTCAATTCAAGATAAATTTCTTGAAACAGAAAGATTTGAACTAACAATTCTAATTGCAATTTGAAGCTATTCGAGAGACCTAACAATCCCAGTTTGCGGAACTAAAACAAATTTCTTCCTTTCCGAGATATTGGCAGCGGGCCTGTATATCGTGAATTCCTTGTATGTTCGTAAATTCAACCTTTCAGATTCAGATATAATGGCTTGATTCGAGATGTCTGCGACAGACTTCTTATTGGGAAATCATGTGCCATCTCTAAAAGAAGGTGAGGCGAGACCATACAATTTTTGTCTGGGATAGAACGAGAGAAATCTCGAGTTGTCAAAAACCTGTGTTTACAGATGTTTGCTTTAGTTCATCCATCCCATAAAAATCTATTTTATTAAATGGAGAAAATTGACAGTGTAATACATATTTAAAAATATCTTTAATTATTTCACAACAGAATCTTTGTTATAATTACCTACCTGGCATAAACTCTTTTAAAAGAAAATGTTTGCTATACTCACGGCAAGAATTCAGACGACTTACGTTATAGGAACAAAAATGAATAATTCATTATATATTCATCAAAATATTTAAGAAACTGCAACTGAGAGTATAAAACTATATACCTACTAACACAAAAAGTTTGCATTATATATTGCACTAAATTGCAAAAAATGATTGACGTTAGCAATAAAAACATTTGCCTAACATCAACCATAGCGTAAGACATCTGAATTCTTGCCGTGGGTATACATGCTTTCATGTGCTTTGCTATTGGCTTTTCCATTCTCAATTTAATTTTCCATTGGTTATAGGTGGGTCTACAGAAAATTTATGCAAGAAAATTCAGAAGCAGGTACAACAAGAGTAGCACTGGGAAACAGCACCAACATTTTGTGCAAATATTCTCGAATCATTTGCATTTTTTTTGTACACTTTTTATATATTTACTACAAATTGTTTCTTAATTCAAGATAAAATTGTTCTATTTTCAAACTGTTCTGGTACTATTTATGCAGAAAGAATTATAGGACTTCTATTATGCAAGAATTTGTTATTTACCCCTACAGCAGTTCCGAAATCTATCAACAGATGTCAGCCACTTCATGATTTTCACCAGTAGGTGTTTTCAATTGATTGTATTCTAGAGTTTGAAGCACAATGAAAGTTACTATACACAAAAAATAAAATAACCATAGCAATGCTCAGCACTTCTAGAAAAATTCGAAAATTTATATTTCTAACATCAATTAACACCTTTCGTATTAGTTTTCCTGAAAGAAAAGCACGTGAGCAACAATAAATCACAAAACACATGACTGTAGATAACACATATGCACCATGCACATAACAGATAAAGAAGAAAAAACTCATATCCCCCCACTCCAAAGATAACATGAGATAGCAGACTACTTGACTACTGACCTTTGCTTATATTATAAAGTCTATGGATTATATACCTATCAAGTATACCACAAAACATATAACTAGAAGAAGGGCGTTTTCTTTTTTCCAACATCGAAACAGCAGTGACAAATAAAGCGACCTCATTGTGTCGGGACAGAAAAATTGAACTAAAAATGTTCCCTTAGTCGATAATAATGGTAACTTTATAACTTACCGGCTTCGTCGGTAAAACAGATATTGGATATTGTCAACTTCAGGGTCAAATTTATATTATTTTATTTCACCCTTATTTTACAATAATATTTAAAAGAATATATACAATATTACCATTTATTTACTGTGGTAACATTATAGTATACTCATTTAAATATTACTGCAAATTCATAAAAAAAACTTGAGACTTGAAAAAAATTTTATTAAAGGACAAAACGATAACAAATTATTAACAAAATCTTATTATTAATTAATATTTATAAATATAGAGATGTTTTAATAATATTGCACATGTACACTTAAAGTGTGATACATTATTTTATTTACTCTAATAGAAATGAATATTTATCAGAATGATCCATTGGTTTTGAATATTTCATGTCATTTTTGAATATCGTTTCACAATAAATATAGCTGGATATTGTTTATCAACGCTTGGAATATCTCATTATTACTTCATCATGATTATTAGCAACGGTATGTACTTGAACAACATCGTCTGTCTCAAATCGAGAAAGAATTTGCATTACATGAAATTAATTCATTTCGTCTTACCTCTTGTTCAGAAACTTCATTATTCAATGATTCATTATTAAATCTTAAATCTACTGTACGAATAGGAAAAGTTTTCACAAGGATGTGATTACAAATTTTAGGATATATAAAGGCGGAATCTATAAAAAGACAACATACAAACAAATGTTTAAAATTCAAATTTGGAAAAATACTACAAGCTTTTCATATTTGCACTATGAATAGAATTCCGTTATGCAATATAAAACTTCAACGGTTTGATGAATTTTCCACAGACGATATGAACTTCTACCCGATGGATATTTGCAAGAGCATAACTTATCAATAACAGATCATGATGTAATGAGATTTGACATGATTTATAATTTACATATATATATATATATATATATATATATATATATATATATATATTCATTCAAAATCGTAATAAATATAACAGACCTGTTCTTTGTACATATCTGGTATTCTGTAGCTCATATAATATTTCGCATCTGGTGGCAAGTCTTCGTTACATTTTCTCTGTACCTACAATTGTAAATAAAATAATTAAAATACCTACATCCACAAAATAGAATGATTAGAAAGTGTTTTCTAGAAACGGCTCTGTATTGTATTCTATTTTGTGACGATCATTTAAAAATCATTTTAACTGGACGTTCTGATTCTGAACGAGTATTTATTCTATATAAAAAATAATATAATATAATCATCATGTATAAAATACTGCAAGCATTTATTATAAATTAATTTACACTTTCTTCGTACAAATGTGACTAAGAGTAAATTTGCAATAATTTTAATTAAATCCATTAGTATATTTACCTCTGCATTTATATGGACAATAAATCTTTACTTATCATTTTCCTTTTAGCCGGTATTTCTAATTTTTATTTTTGTTTATTATTATAATCATCAAATAACCAAGAAGTGAATTCGTTAAAGTAAACAATGACAGTGTGGAAAAATTACGAAATTAGTAATAAACCTAAAAACACCAGATTTAGTAAATTTTACCAGTGAGGAAAAACTAGTAACAAACTAAAAGTTACTTCCTTTTCCTTACGCCTTTCTTCATGTGTCGGGAAAAGCTCCATCCCCACCATCCCACCTTGCTGCTGCGAATTTGGCTGGACCACTTGCATACCCATGAAGTATACAAACAAATTCGAACAAAAGGTTTGCTTTGTCTGTTGTGCATCATTTCAAGGTAACTTGACGTTTTAAAAGTTCAAAAACCTCTGAAATTTTATCCGCACGTTTAATCAATTGGCTAAATTGAAAATGGAGACAAATATAGGTGCAGACGAAGTAGGAAATGGCAACGACAATAGCGATAATCACATCGAGGAAGTCTTTCACGACGCTAATGACGGAAATTGTTTGGGAAACGGAAGAAAGGATTCCGATGAAAGAGATGCTTTGGGGAGAGCAGGGTATATGTCTATATTTATATTATACTAATTTTCCATTCATAAATTTATTCGTGTCTTTTCAGTGCTAGATCTGCAGAACCTGCTGCTCGTATGCCAGTTCCAAAATATGCCACCCATTACAAAATGGATCATAGGAAGAGGGGTATCGCTTATATTTTTAACCATGAAATTTTCCAATGTGGGGGACTAAAATCTAGATCTGGTACGAACGAAGATTGCAAGAATCTTAAAGATTGCCTTGTCAGTTTGGGATTCGACGTCCAAGTCTTCAAAGATTTAAATTACACCGATATAGAATATCACGTAAGAAATGGTAAGAAATTAATTGTGTAATATTGCTATTTGACGTAAATCTAAAACTTCTTCATATTTCATTCTTAGTATTAATCTTACTATTGATTGTGTACCTTATTTTATCAAAAAACAAATGACTCACAGATATTTATCTATTAGATCAAGGACAGCTGAGAAAATATTGATATGTGACGCTATTATTAATATTAGGTACATGTTAATATTTCCGGTTGGATACCTAATTATAATTAATTTAATAATTTGTATTCTACAGCTGCCCAGATGGACCACACGCATCATGATTGCATTTTAATAGCTGTGCTCTCTCACGGAGAAATGGGGATTATCTACGCTAAGGATACCCCATACAAGCCTGATTATTTATGGACAGCTTTTACTGCTGATAAATGTCCAACGCTTGCAGGTATGTACTCGAGTACAGAGTAGCTATATGCATTTAAGATGAGTAATAATAGATAAATGTGAAAGTTTAGATGACACATATTTTAATTAGGTATTTACTCGTTATAGGTATAGATAAAATCAATCACTCCCTGATTTAAGATAAGGCACAATAAGTTCAAAGTAAATATATTTTTTTTATTGTGTGTTGCAATTTTTATCATATTTTCCGTAATTTAGACTTTTAATATTTAAGCGTTCTTAGTAATTACGGAGGAATTTTTGTATTTATGCGTATTTAAATTTCTTTCACATACCTGTAAAATATTTATTATGCATATTTATTTTTTTCAATTTAATTCTTCGAAACTCAAATTTTCACTTATAATTGCACAAGAGGTTTGTATTTTACCAGGTAAATTTGGGTTGTTTGAAAAGCTGTTGCATAGCAAATTGCTAAAGGAAACAGTTTAGAATTTAAACACAAATTTACCCGGTATCAATTACAAACATCGAGTGTAATTGAGAACAATCTAATGAATGTCACAGCTAATCTGTAGTAGATGTTGAAATTTGTTCTTTTTCCAAACAAATCGATTGAATAATGATACTCTTTATCAACTTGTAAGTATGGTTTTATTGATGGTGAATTTCTGTCCTGTTATTTTTTTAGAGCTTGTTTTTCAATTCCGCTTTTACTTAATTCGCTAACTGCTGCTGCTCGATTTGAGTGATTTGTAAATTTGACACGTTTGAAAACTATACCAATGCGTTGTGCTGAGCATTTAGTCCATTTGGAAATTTCATTAATACCAATTGGCACATGTTTATACCAACCTTAAGAATTTTTCTTCTTCCAAAAGGGATTTGGTGTAAGAAATACTCTGTCCAAAGTTATAGAAGTGCCTCGTTTTTCCCTCAACTTTTTAAATATGCATACTGGGTAAATATCTTCCTCTAAAATATTAGACGCAATCCATTTGCTGTCACATAATTTATTGTCACCACCTTATTTCGTTTTCGAAAATCGAGAATTGTACTCGATACGTTCAGTTTCTTTTCCATTATTTTCAATTTCAGATACGAAATAAGTGGTTTTGCAATAAGTTGCTTCTCACCAAGCTAATTCAAATGCCAAAACGTGATATAATTTCTTTCGAAGTGCTTCCGGTTCATTTTCGTCATATAATCTGATCAGTGATCACATTTATTAAGAGCTGATGCATTGGATTTTCTGTTTTCGGGTTGTGCTTGTAGGATTTTACGTTTAGTAATACGTGCAGCTTGTAATGAATTAAACTGTGAAAGGGTTAAATGCAATATTGAAATCTTTGTAATATTTACTGTTTAGTATTTTAGCGGTGGTGTTCCAAATTGTTTTAACTTCCGCTTCTTTGTAGTTTTTTTCAGTCACATTTTCCCATATT
This sequence comes from Monochamus alternatus, assembly GCA_037114965.1. Classification (NCBI taxonomy): domain Eukaryota; kingdom Metazoa; phylum Arthropoda; class Insecta; order Coleoptera; family Cerambycidae; genus Monochamus; species Monochamus alternatus. Next base: position 450,212 of record CM073426.1, on the reverse strand, counting down.
AAAAGCCCAATCAGTATTACATTCAATTTTTCGATGGAAGTATCAGGCTCAAATTTATATCCTTTTGCATCGCAAAAAGAAAAAAATTGTCGCCAAATTGATGATTGAGTCGCAACTGTATTAGCAGGCACACAAATATTAACAATTTGACTAATTTAGTTGTTTATAGACTCACTAAATTAACTCATTGTTAGTGTTTAATAATTCAATAAGTGGTTGACAAAAATGCAAACTATTTCGGCAAATGGCTACCACGATTAAAAAATGAATAAGTGAAAAAACTACTAGATAGTGCATTTGTCATTGTAAAAGTTCCAGGTAACTTTTGCCGCTGTCACAGTGACACTTGCACTGTGGCATATGGGCCTTTTTATATTTAAATTAAATTATCACTTATACCTACTCCATCTAAAAACAACGTATTACCTTCTTGTGAGTAGTGATCTAAATATATATATTTTTTGCAAATTTGAAGGGAGCTGTGAAAAATGCGTAATTTTTAATATACAGTAAGTATTCAGTTATAACGTTTCTGTGTAATCCTCAACGCTTCAAAGCAAAAAAGTTGTCGTATTTCAGTTGGAGAAAAAAAATAATATTGCAAGTTTTCAAGTGTCTTAAGAGTTCATCTGCGTGTTGGATGAGTTAATAGATATGTGTTCTGATTATACAGATGATGAGAAGTGCAAAAGCCAAAAAACAAGCAGCGATCAAAGAAAAATAAATTAAATTACCAGCGTTAGAAAAAGTATTGCAAACTACTAGAAAAACAAAATACTTCCTAAAATTCTAATTTCTTGGAAAAAGATTTACGTAGCTGAAGAGACTAGGACATTTAAATTAGCCGATGTAGAAGTAATGCTTAACACTTTCGATGGCAGAGTACGGCTATGAACTTTGAGGTAAGATAATCCCACACAACAAAATAAAATAAAAAAATTCATGTGAACTAGCCAACAGTGTCAGATCTATACGGCAAAACGCATTTTATAGCGGTCATGTGGCGTGGAGGGCTCTCTCAATGATTTTACTACCGTCGGTCACTGCCATGGCATCAAAAGTGTTAAAAGAATGTTTACAAAAGTAAGTTGGGAAGAGTGGCAAAAATGTATGTCACGTCCACAAACAAGAATAGAAAATACGGGATATAGACTTGAAATCGATCATATGGATCCAATTATAGTCCATATTGGAAGTAATGATAGTGATAGTGGTGAGGACAGTGATTGCTAATGAAGGTTATACTTTTCGAAATTTATTATTTATTTATTTTTCTGTTATGTTTTATTTTTACTTGAATAAGTAATTTTGTTGATATTTTCACTGTTTAATTTTTTTTATTTTGTATTTATTTTAATTTTTGTTATTTAAATGTTGATTTTTGGTTTTTAAGTTAATGGCGAACCATCCATTATATTTTCAGGTCATTCAACCGTCTACAATTTTTAGATGGAGCATATGTTAATGTTTATTTTACACTTTCCAAAATTAACTGTTAGTCTCTACATTAATAAAGTATTACTAGCATTGAAATATAACTTTAAATTTTTCAATAAATTTTTTCAAAGTGCGAGAATTTGTATGTGACTGAAAATAATAAAAATGCTTCAAATGTTATTCCAGGTTTCATTATTTTATTAAAATAAGAATAGCAATTTCAATGGAATATAAAATGATCTTTGTCAATCGACCATTTTGTGACAACCAAGAACAATTTGTTGTGGAACTTGGTTAAGCTAGACACTGTCAAACCAAAGCGCCCTCTGATGGACTATTAATAAATATCAATGCATTCAACTGTTTTGAAGTTATCTCCAGTCTCTCTATTGTTTTTTTTTGGTTAACTTATTTGTAATTAATGATTGTGCGAAAAATATGATAAAAACTTTGGAAATTGAGATATCAGAATTTTTTTTATAATTTTAGGCAAGCCAAAGATGTTCTTCCTGCAGGCGTGCCAAGGCGACAAATTAGACGGTGGCATAAATTTGAGGACAACGGAGACTGATGGAGAGATTCACAACACTTACCGGATTCCAGTGCAGGCTGATTTTTTGATAGTTTACTCCACAGTTCGAGGTTAGTGATTTTCTTATACTGCTTTATATTTATTTTAACACAATTTCATTTATTTAATATTGGTAACGTTTTGATATTTGAGTGGTGCATTTATATAGGGTGACCAAACGTGTAAGTTACAAACGGAGGGCAGAGATGACAAAGGAGGATGTATTTTAACAGGAAAGAGTGAAAAATTAAATTATATTTGGAACTTGATAAGTTAAAAATTAATCGTTTTTGTCACAACTTTCAAAAATACCTTAACGATCAAGGTATCATTTTCTACGTCTGTTCAATGCCTTCTATGCCAACTATTTAATATTAAAAAAGAAATTGTTATTACAAAATAACCTTTGAAAGTGCCATGAAGAGAGCTTTGATATCCGGGACGATATTTAAAAATATTCACAATATAACCTTGTTACAATTACCTGGCATAAAAGGCATAAAATTCTCTATAAAAAAAAATGTTTCCCACAGTAAGAGGAGCACTGGGGAACAGCAAGATTTTGTGCAAATATTGTTGCGTATGTTTTGCATTTTTGTACACTTTTTAGAATTAAGTATCATACGATCTCAATGAAGTTTGCAAAATTACTAAAAAATATAGTCACTACACTTACACAAGGCCGATTTGTTGGATAGTTGTTCATCCCACATTCAATATATTGCAAATTGTTTTATACAGATTCTGCACTTTTCTTTATTCAAACTATTCTGGTACTATTTATATATACTCGCGACAAGAATTCAGACGACTTACGTCATACGAACAAATGAATAATTTATCATATTTTTATCAAAATATTTAAGAAACTGCAACTGACAGTAATAAAACTATATACTACACTAAAAGTTTGCATTGTATATTGCACTAAATTGCAAAAAATTATTGTTTTTAACGCGACCAAATATCGAAAATTACGTTGACAATAAAAACAAATGTGTAACGTCAGCTGTGACGTAAGACGTCTGAATTCTTGACGCGAGTATAGAAAAAATGATAGAAAAATATTAAAAAACTCGCTATTATGCAAATAATTTGTTTTCACCTCTACAGCAGTTCCAAAATCTACCAACAGATGTCAGCCACTTCGTGATTTTTTGCCAATTACAAAGGCAGCATGATTTAGCAGACGATGGTTAAATATATTTCAACTGTTTTGCGAGAAGCAGTAAAAGTTGAAACTTTTTTGCCAGTAAATAATTCAAACTAAAAACTGATAAATTAGCACAAAGATTTACAAATTTCACATCCATGAGGACTAGTATTTTGATATGAAAGGTTTGATTCAGTTTAAGTTTATAATTCGTACTTAAATTTTGAGTAGAGACAATACTGTCATTGGTACCAAAGCTGGACGCAAAAAAGCCTTCTGGGCATTTAAATTTTGGTCTAAAAACTATACATGTCTGGCTTTAATAGACGTCTGGTCACCCTAGTTTATTATAATTTAACTGTTTCACTCAAATTCCATTATTGGTGTGTTGAAATACTAAAAGTGCTAATTCTTTCATATACAACTCATATCTTGTGTGATTTAATACTGAGTAAAAAAAAACATGTTTAAATTATAGCTTTATTGGATATTTAAATAATTTTACATCAGTTTTAGATCACATTAACACATTTACATTTAATTTGCTTTAGTGATCTTAGCAAGCTTCTTTTCGTTCTTATTTCCTTTTACGACTAGGTTATTACTCATGGCGTAATACTACCAAAGGTTCCTGGTTCATCCAGTCGTTGGTAGATGAGCTGAAGAGAAGGGCCCACGATAACGATCTCATGACAATCCTAACCTTCGTTTCTCAGAGGGTCGCTATCGATTTCGAGAGCAACGTACCGGATTCAGTTACCATGCATCGTCAGAAGCAGATTCCTTGCGTGATGAGCATGCTCACCAGGCTTATACAGTTTAAGCCGCGAGCGTACAACAATTATTCGTACCAGCAATAATTTCGTGCATTTATTTTAGGTTATTTTTGTTGTAGTTTTAGTTTTATTATTTTGTTGTAATTTTGTTTCATGTTCGGAAGTTATATTTTTCGGTTTTGGTCTGTGTTTGATTTAAAAATCTATTGAATTTGGCTTTCGTAATTTGATAAATGAAGTTAACATTTTTTTCGTCAAAATTTCTTCATGATAGATTTGTTGTTGTGTAAGGTGCTCACTACTTAGAAAATTATGCACATATTCCCTTTTTTCCTAATATGCCTTCTTATTGCCAATTATTCCCTGATATTCTTTTGTACTCTTCCATATTCCTTGATATTTCCTGCATATTTTCTTTGCAAAATCGTACACGTAGTCCCTTTTTTCCTCATATGCCTTCTTATTGCTAATTATTCCTTTGTATTCTTTTGTACTTTTCCATATTCTTCGATATTTCCTGCATCTGTCTGTCCTTCGCTGTGTACACCAGTTTTCACTGTGTGAACCTAATCACTTAGCATTTTGAAAATTCATTATTATTACGTACTAAAATATGTATTTGATACTTTTCATATCAAACTGAACCAAAACAGAATAATTTTTCTTCTGATTTAATACGCTATTCCCTCAGAAACAAGTAAATACAGTGATTCAAAACTACTAGGAAAAAATTGGATACAGTCAATTCGAAAATTTGACTCGTATTTTTTTATTTTTCTGTTTTAAGCTTAATTTTCTTAAAAAATGAGTAAATAAAAAAAAGTAAATAATAGATACTTTTTTATGCATAGTGCAACTGGAAATAAATTTAGACAAAAAGTAAAATTAAAACAAAAATAAATAGCATAACTAGTGTCCTCTACCACTATATTAGTTACATTTGGATACAGTGCCTACAACCACACACCAAATTTTATTAAAATTGGGTTAGCAGTTTAGGAAATATTTATATAAAAAAAAAACATTTTAGGGACATTTGAAACTCAAAAATTAGAATCCAGAAAAATAAAAACAAAATGTGGATCAAATTTTTACTCAAGTTCAATATGTACCCATGTTTGTGAATCATTATATCTGCTAGCAATAATATAGAAATTATTACAAAACTATTTACAAACTTTTTTTAAGAGAAAATCTAATTTGTTGTGTGTAATAAAGGTTTGATAACGTACAAGGTGTTTGGAAACTCAACGTAGAAAATTTAAGGGATGATACTACTCGAAAAAACTGTTACTTTTATAAAGATCCAGTTTTAGGTGTTTGAAGTCGAAAAAGTTAACTGAAAATTTAGATTTAACTGGTGAATGTCATTTCTTTTATGATGTAAGCAAAGGGTACTTGAAAACAATTAAATGATAGATAACTGTCATAGTATTACTTTGACGGTCATTTCAAGCCTTATGCTTCATTTATACAAGGTAAAGGCAGAAACGCAATCTTTTGTGAGAAAATAAGCATTTTACTAATTATTGGTTTAGCTTCTTTGACATTTGAAAGAACGAATTTTGAAACATTACTTTAACCTTATCATAATATGTCTCTGGAAATATCAAGGAAATTAAACCAACAAGGTGGCAACCAATCCCGAAATTGTTCTACCGAGGTTAAAATAAATTAGTTAAATGTCTATTTTCTCCTAAAGGGTGTTTCTGCTTTATTTTGTATGTACCAATAAGTAAGATTTGAATACTATAGCAGCTATTACTCAATTGTTTTCAAAGTACATTTTGCTTACATCATAAAAAAAATGAGATTCTCCAGTATGGCCAAAAAATTGAGATCTTGATTTTTTCGCAAATGGTAGGTTTTTTTTACTTTAAACTAGTGTATCAAATTTTGAGGTAAACTTTCAGTAAATGCCATAAAGATTTCAATAAAATTGAAGACAAAATAGTTATGATCACTTTTTCTCCTAGCATATGCCCTTTCCACCCTTTAGACCGCTGCAGTTTTAGAAATATTTTACCTAAAACTGCATCTCTATAAAAGTAACAAGTGTGCCAAATTTGAAAAAAATCATTCCAAGATTAAAAAAGTTATTGACAAAAAACAAATTAAAGAAAAATAATTACTTTGAGATTATGTACCTCCGTTAATATTGACGTGGTATCACTCCTTAAATTTTCTGTGTGGAGTTTCCAGACACCCTGTATGTTGTTGAAAACGACACATTCAATTTTTGTAAAAATATTTAATAATTATTAATAAATACAGAACAAATATGAACAACTATAGTCAACTTTTTGTTTATTTATAAGACTTTTTAATAAAAGTAGCTGAATATTTTTACCAATTTTTATAGGCAGTATGATCTTCAATTTCGTGTATTCATAATTTGTTCGTGACACTTTATTAAAAGAATTTAAAAATTTGTTGTCACTTGAAACATTTCTATTTTATTTCGTAAACAGAACAAGGTCATTTTTAAACACTCTGTATAGTTCTTTGCCAGTAATATTGCCGTTATCAGTACATTCATAATATATCTCTTATTCCATTATTGATGTATATTTTTTTAAATAATATAGAAGAAAACGAACTGATTTTTTATAGATTCTAAGATAAATAAGTTTAATTCTAAAAATTGTAATTAACCAACTGCCAGTCATTCCGTCATTTTAATTTTTATGTGGAAAGAAATGCTATTTTTATATAAAAGTATATACGAAGTAACTTGGAACGAATATATAAGGAAAAAAGTGTAAATTAAACGTATATCTATAATATGCAATATTTTTATGGTGTTTACAAATTTGCCATTGTCTTTCATCGTTGTGATTGCCTTTTCGTGAACAGCGCACTACGTTCTAGCTCGTTCAACAGGCTGCTTCCAGTAAAACATAGTTCGCTATTGTTAAAACTTTTTAAAAGTTGCAAACTTAAATGCGTGGATCTAAACTTTGTTACTGAGATTCTATCGATCGTACGCGTATAATTAAAGGTTGTAGAACTAGAGTCAAACATCCACAAGACTGTAAGCCATGCCAACTTGAACGTGCTATTATTTATCTAGTATAAATAGTTGATTATGTAGTTGTAGTGGCATAAAACTTAAATTAGATTTAATACGATGCACATATTCAGTCTTTTACTTAAGCTTAAGTAGGCCAAGACGTGTGATGATAGTCAATAGTCATTTCTAGGTTAGGTACAATATATTAGTGGGTACAGTGTTCGACAGCCTGGAATATATGGATTGTAGGTTGTATTGTCTTGATGTTATTGTGTCAGTATCATTTAGTAATCGTTTCATTAGTCTGATTTATGCTGTCTCTAAATCTTTTATATCAGTTTTTTAATAGCTTCTTTAATGCTAATGGGTACAATATACTGAGTATATTGCAGTGCTGTCAAATGGTGTACTGAATTTGTTGACAGTATCGAAGAAAATTGAAATGTTGCCACGTAGTATTTTTTTATGTTTGTATATCTATATAAATATTAGCTATGGTATATTTTGCTCATTTTTTAAATATGATGTGGTTTAGAATTGTATTTTATAAAATTTATCAAATATACATAATATTTAATAATTGCAGTTTATTATAGCGTGCAATACGAAGAAAGGTAAATTAGAGAAAACTAGTGCGCGATAGTGATGTGATTTTTGTTATTTTTTACTTATCTGCTTTTTTCAGTGTGAGATTTTTTTGGTTAGGCAAACTTAGTTTCAAAAATAACCCTTGACTGATCCGTTTGGCGCAAGAGCTTATTTAATTAATCTTTATTTTTTCAGAAGTGTGGCAAAAACCCAATAAAACTAAAGAAAAACTAAAATTATGCCACAAATAAATAGCTTCAGACAATAAAGAAAACTAGTGACCTAAACTTGTCGTTACTTGGAAATTTGAAATATTAGGTTTGGCTTTATTTAGTTTATTTAGGTATTAGTCCAAAGCACTGAATCAACCTCAATTATTGACTAAAATCCATATTGTCAGCACTGAATTTTAAATTTGAGTTTTCAAATATAATTTTATGATTAAAATTAATAAAAATATTATGCTACCCTTTATTATTTTATTGAAATATGAATTTGGAATAGAAAATGATATTTATGCACGAGGACATTATAATATGACAATTAGGATAAAACTTCTCTGACGTAAACGTCTTTTTATATCGCATGAACATTATGATATGACCCAACGGGCTATAACAAAACAGTAAAAATTGATAACAATAGGCACAAAGTTATGAGTTTATTTAAAATTTTATATTTACAATACAGTTATCACAATTTGATTTTGGGTACTATACTACTGGTGAGAGTGCTACTCGTTATACTATTAGAGGTAATGGTGCTATTTGCTAATTTATTGACAGTTTTTTCCAAACATTTTTTCATCTAATTTTATTTAACACTGAATCCTCTACTTATTGTTCGGTAACAACCGTTGATACCTGTTCCAATTGTTTGATCCCAATAATTCCTTCTTCGGAGTTTGCCAGCACTATTGCCGATGAACGACAAAATGAATGCCCAGTGTATAGTTCACGATTAGGCAGTTTAAGGTAGGTTATCTTTGGAATGTATGTTTATATGCGTTAATTCTGAAAATTGTACTATTGAAGACACAAAATCATTTTGGAGATTTATCAATAGTAAAAGAGAGAGCAATGTCATTACACGACGGTTTTGCTTCTAGTGGCAAAATAGTTGATCTGTTTGCTAAATACTGCTTCAACTTACGCCAACCAAGCTTTAAACTTACATGACGTTCATACCCAATCTAAGGATAATATTATCTCCCAGCATATTCCAATTTGCAGTATTTACAAGAAACTCTTAAAACCTAACACCAATAAGGGACCTGGTCCTGATGGTATTCCACCGTTCTTCCTCAAGAGCTTTAGCTTCATTCTTTCCTGCCCCCTCTTCCATATTTTCAATAGATCCCTCGATACTTTTGAGTTTCCAGACTTCGGGAAGCTTTCATATGTAACCCCTATATACAAATCGGATAACAAATCTGATATTAGAAACTATCGTCCTATATCAATTCTCAGTTCAATTCCTAAATTATTTGAAAGCATTGTAACTGATTATCTCAATTACGATTGTTCCAGTATTATAAAGTCTCATCAATTTGGGTTCTTAATACCCGCTCAACTGAGCTGAACGTTGTCATGTTTGTGGATCGGCTGTCGGAGGCTTTGGAGAGGGGTTTGCAAACCTTCGATAAAATTAACCATAAACTCCTATTTAAACTTCACTCATGGTATTGATGGCCTTGTATTGAGATGGCTTGGTAGTTACCTGTCGAGTAGGGAGCAGTATGTCAGGGTTAATCATTTCTATTCACATACTTTTCCAGTGCCTACAGGTGTCCCCCAGGAATCTCGCCTAGGACCTCTCTTGTTCAATCTCTTCATTAATGATATTATGCACTGTTTTTCAGCTAGTGAGGCCCTGCTTTTTGCAGATGCCCTGAAATGTTACAAATGTATTGGTAATCATAATGATGCCTTGCAATTGTAGGATTACTTAAACAATTTGTAAATGGCGTTCACTGAACGAGATAGACTTGAATGCCTCTAAATGTCACATCATGCGATTCCACTACTCTTATAACCCACTCATTTTTAGGTGTTACCCTTGACTCCTACCTTAGATTCGATACCCACATTGTAAGCGTCTGTCGCAAAGCAATGAAAATGCTGGGCTTTGTTAAAAGACTAACTAGTTACTTTGCCAACATTATAGCTGCTAAAACCTTATACTATTCACTGGTTAGATCTCATATTGAATTGTTTCTCCGCCTGAAGTTTGCATTATTTAACTTTGACTGCCAAAACGTCTAATGAATTATCAATATGTTATGCCTGGTATTTTATATATTTATATATATACATTTTATTAAATATTTAATATATTAATTGTGCATGAAGTTTTGTATGCATTGCTTGCATAACAGATTTGTATGACTCTACGACACTTTTTTAGCCTTATTGGGCCCTTAATACATAAGTAACCATTATCAAACCGTTATTTGGGGCAATTGAGAGCAATTAGTTGTCGCTAAAATCTAGGAACTTTAAGTTCTGACATCTGCTGAATAAAAATGTTATCGCACCATTGTAGTCAACCGTATTTTTTTGGCCAAATTTCTGTTGTCAACATTGAAATATGTTTCAATTTTCTATACATTTTTATCTAGACTGCACAAAATCAAATGTATGTGGTTGAAAATATTAAAAATATGAGAAACTTCTCATATATTATTCCAAATTTGGATATTTTATTGAAATACATATTTGCAATAAAAAATTAGTTTGTCGAACCACTATTTTGAGTAAACAAGAACAGTTGTTTGTTAATTTTAGGGAATTCACCAAGTTAGCACCATCTTGTGGCTGTTTATTTTTGTAAATATAGTGAGGCAGAAAAAATGACAAAATTAAGCATATCGTTTATTAAATTTTTCTATCTGCAAATACAAAATTTAACATTAAACTATCGATATATACAAAAACTTACTTACGTTTGTCTGATATATACTTACATAACATGGCAGTAAATGGCCTTAAAATTAGCACTGAGATCATCATCCGACCCCGTTATATGACATAAATAAACATAGTTGTTACTCAAATCCACATAATATATAATTATTTATAATTTTTACATTAGAAATTCTTATACACAGGAGTTAAAGCCTTTAAACTGAATTATTGCAAAAATAACATAATCGAATTATATTATTAATATCACAATATACATTTTATACAAGTTCTTAAAGTACTCAGTAATTGTACATTATTAATACATTGTCTCTATGCTATTGGATCATCTGTAAGTAGCGATTCTCTTCTAAAAGAGAACTCAGCGAAGACGTCATGTCGTTCACCACCATGTTCGAGCTACCCTTTTCACCGCACTTTGACAAAGGGTGCGTGCTACTGCTAACCATGTCCGAATTACTCACCCACGATTGACAATTTTGAACGTACTCTAAAGTCCTTTGATAAGCGTCCTGCCGCATGCCGAGCATCGTCGTACCGTTCACGTTACTTGTATTCGCAATCCCCGGCGACATTTGGGACTGACTTATGTCTTTACACTGTATTTCGTTGTTGCCGCACTGATTGTAACCCTTGTTGTACCCCGTTTTCCTACAATTGCATCCCCCCGGGTTCGGTATGCACTGATTTGTGTATGGCGGAGTGGGATAACAGTTTTGGGCGTAATGAGTACAAGGCCTGCTCATCTGAGCTTGTTGCGGCTGGCTCATGACTTCGGAAGGTGCTGGAGTGGCCATAGCTGGAGAAGGAAGCGGTTCAGCCATGTTCGGGACACAATTGTACCCGGGGCTCTGCATCGGTTGGTACGTGTTGCAGTTGTAATTGTTCACCATCTTATTCTGGCAATTATTAACGTAGTTGTTGGGTGCGCACATCTGGTAGTTGTGGTTGGTGCACTGATTCGATATGGAAGGCATTCCGTTCATATAACTGTTGTTAACGTTCATCTGGGGACGACAAGGGTTACTGTAATCGTTCTGAGTCCTGTTGCACATGTTGTGATGCTCGTTCTGAATCACGTTCACGTTTTGACACATAGCACTGTTGTCCCAGTTGTTATAACAGCCGTTATGACCGGTTTGTCTGTTATAACAATTTCCTGGCATCATTTGACCATTCACCATCACCATTTGGCCGTTCTGCACCATTATTTGACCGTTTTGGGTCATTATACAGTTCTGAGGTACCACTTGGCTGTTTGCATTGGGCGACATCATCTGCGAGTGGCAACGCCCTGGTGCCATTTGAGCAGGTGACGGCGCCATCTGTTGGTTCATATTCTGAGCCGGAGAGAGCATAGGGTTCTGCATACCTCCGTAGTTTGGAGATGGTGATGGCATCACTTGGTAGTTTGAACCTGGTGAAGACATTACTTGGTTGATATTAGGTGCGGGAGACATCATTTGGTTGCTGGCGGGCGACGGCATCATATGGTTCATAGTTGGAGCCGGCGATGGCATGATCTGATTCAGATTACCCGACGGCGAAGGCATCAGTTGGTTCATGTTTGCCGAAGGCGAAGGCATCATTTGATTAAGATTTCCGGCTGGTGACGGCATCATCTGGTTCATGTTATTTGGTGACGGTAACAGTTGATTTATCCCCGACGATGGCGACATCATATTAGTGTTTTGCGGTGATGGTAAAATAGGGAAACTAGATGGCGATTGTAACATTTGCGGCGGGCTCGGTAAGGGTTTCTGGACGTTTCCAGGCGTTTCCGACCAGCTCATAGCAGTGACATCTGGCTGATTGTCCGCTACCTGGTTCAGATATCGAACCATCTCGTCAGGGATAACCAGTTTGTTCTCAACCATCTCTCCTTCACCGACTTCATCTAGAACCACTGCTTGGTTGGGATGGAGGTCCGTCGAATTGCCCGTGCCCTTTAAGGGTGATAGTGTGACGGAGGCGGGTCTTGGAGGAGGACTCTTTCTGTCGGTCATGGTATGGCACGGTTCCGACATTCGTCTTGTGTCGGTACTGGTTGTGGTGGAAGCTGGAATGTTCGAGAGATTGCTGGACAACCAGGTCTGCTGAATGGCGGTTTGTTGCAGGGATATATTTTGAGGCTGAAAATAAGTCATAAAAAAATAAGGAACCGTTCTACAGATATTTATTAAAATTTAAAAGTATTTATATGCTGCTAAATACACGACTACTACTACAAAAGTATTTTGAAACACACAGTTGGCACAAACATGACCAAATGGTTAAAGTCCCTAGATTAATAAAGTATCGCTATCAACCACTTGGACAAAATCACTATTGGCATATTGTAATAATGTAGAATATTTTTTTATTAAAATATGCGTGAAATACTTTGGGACAACAATTTGCATACAAACCATTTACATTCCTCAATTTGTCAGAAAAAATTAAACCCTACTTAGATTTATCTGATAGTGAAGCTCATATAACCACTGTAGTAATGTGGTGATACTTGCGCCATCTCTGTGTCTGTTCGAGAACTTTCTCCTTGTACTACTACTACTATTGCTACTATTAGAAGAAAACTTACCTGAAGAACGAGATTGCTACTGTTAGCTGGATTCGGAGAATTCTGCAGCCTTTGCAACTGCCCCGCAAGTAGATGAGAAGGTGGGGGAGGGGGAATACAGGTACCACCAGTCGTGGCAGTGGACAACTGGCTTGATCTTCGAGAGCTACCTGCCGAGATGGGGTCATAAAATGACCCAGGATTCATAACAGGCCTCATACTTGACGCTTGCGAGGCCAGACTGCTTTTCCGACTCATATCGGCACTCCTCATACTCCCGTAGTAAGAACTCACGGTGGAATTACTGTCTCTCCTTATTTGGGCTTGGGTGGTACCTGGAGGTTGCAGCCTTTGTTGCAACTCCGTAAGCTGCGTTTTAGTCTGTGCCTGTGGAATTCCACTCTCCATTTTGAGATCTGTGATGCGCCTGTTCAAATCGGCGATGTTTTTCCTTTGCGTATTTAAAGTAGGGATGCTAGACGGCTTGGGTTTTCCTAAGTGTTTCATCCGCAACCTGGACGTCCTATCAGCCAGCGCCACACTGCCCCGTTCACTTCCAATCCCGACCATGGCCCTCAAAACGATGGGCAGATCATCTATTTCCAGATCTTCCGCGTCATAAGCCCAGCTCGGATCATCAGAAGGTTCATTTCTCGGTACATTACTCGTTAAGTCTGCCGAGAAATCATCATTGAACCCTCCGGCCAGCTGAGTTGCACCCAGAGGGCTTCCTTGTTGTTGGTGTCCAGGAGAATTAACATCAGACTCCGATTTGATGCTTGGGCTGCTCAGGCTAGCGGTTTTGTGGCTTTGCAGGTCTTCGCTACGCGGACTGGAGTCCAGACCAGCGGGGCCATCGTCAGGACTGGGTTCTGAGCCTTTGTGCTTCTTGCTAGCATAGAATTCAGCTCCGTGGACTGTTTTGACGTGTTTTCGGAGGGAACTGGGGTCTGTGTACCGCTTCGTGCAGCCTGGGGCTTTACACACGTACGGTTTCTAGAATAAGAATTGAATTTGAGATATTTGCATTGAAATATACAGGGTGGACCATTAATAATGGGCTATAGAGCAGTGGTGATATCTTTGGGATAAAGTATGAAGATATATAGCTAATTAGGTCTTAGCAAAATGTTGCTGTGGAAAACTAACTAACTGTCATAACTAGTACCTCTTAACTAATTGTCACCAAATTTGGTATGGAAACATTTAAGAAAAGGAATCATAATTTATGTACTAAATCAAATCAGAACGTTTCTTCAACTTCAACAAACAGAGAGGATCATCTTCAACCATTACTAATGTGGCGCCATCTATGGCTGAACCTCATTTAATGTATAAATTATGATTCCTTTTTTTTAAATGTTTCCCTACAAAATTTTATAACTATCGGTTGAGGAGTACTCGAGTTATTACAAAAAAATTAAACAATAATTCCCTCCTTATATTTAGCTATACTTTCAAATTTTCTCCCAAAGATGTCACCGCTGCTCTTTGACCCATTATTCATGGTCCACTTTGTCTTAACATAATTCTACCACTGACAACACCGATTGTTACTTACAACTCTTCCAAATCTGGGAGCAGAAGGACAACAATTGATATAAATTTTAGGAAAAATATAAATTTCAAAACATTTGTCTGCTTACCTCATTGCTGTGCGTTCGATTTTGATGCTTTGCACGATCGGAAGCATTACTAAATGCCTTGGAACAGCCAGGATATTCGCAAGTGTACGGTTTCTCTCCCGTGTGAGATCGAAGGTGAGTCTTTAGATTTTCTAGTCTAGAATAAGCTTTGGAGCAGCCTTCAAACTGAAAACGAGATACAACAGTTGATTACTTGTAAATATAAAAACATATGTTGGTACTTACAGTACATTTGTGTGGTTTTTCACCAGTGTGCCTTCTCATATGAACCACCAACATATATTGAGCCTTGAAGGGTTTTTCTGCCCTAGAGCAACCCTCCCATCTACAGACAAATGATTTCTTGTTCGCATGGATATGGTCATTGTTGATATGCTGCGAAATAAATAACGTTTACAAATATGATCAAAATTTGTTACTTTAGTATTGACGAATTTAGCCAAAAAATAAATCGAGAAAAACGTCAGTATATAAAGGCCTGATAACCTTTTGATAGAGCATAAAAAAAATTGTTATATACCTTCACCAGTTCCTCTTGGGTACCGAATTCTGTAGAACAGTCCTTCCAGTGACAATTGGTCTCGATGAAGTCTCCAGGTTCATCTTTGAGGTCTGTTGGGTCATTCACAGCTTCATTGGGCCCGCACGAATTCAATGATGGTTCCTTCTTGATTTTCGACTTGCGGGCTGCTGCCGGATCGGTGTCCAACTGCGTTATTGTACTAGACTCAGACTTTTTTCTTTCGCTTATAATCTGAAAGTAAGAAAAAAATCATATTATTTTGTTTAAATAAGTTACCTTTGATTTAATACAATCATTTTCTATTATTTTCATAATTTTCTTAAGAGTACTTTGTCATTTTTTGTTTTCAGTTATTTTTGTGCAGAACAACTAAGTACAATATACATATAGTCTTAACTTAAGTAAAGTATGAAAATATAATAGGAATTTTTTTTATAACATTTTATCTATAACATTTTGTTTTCATGACACGAGACAGAGTTTCGGATCCACGATCTCAATAAAGTTTGCAAAATTCCTAAAAAATACAGAAAATTTCCACTACTCATACACATACAAAACGGATTTATTGGATTGTTGCTCATCTCCACACTCAATGTATTACAAATTGTCTTATTCAGATTCTGTACTTTTCTCCATTCAAGTTAAAATTATACTATTTTATGTTTGATTAAAAAACACAAAACTTCACACTCCTATTAGGTAATTTGTTATTCACCTCTACATCAGTTCCGAAATCTATCAACAGATGTCAGGCACTTCTTGATTTTCTACTTGGCGATTCAAGCTAATGACTACGCCCTCACGCGGCTAAAATTTAAACTATATTTAGAAAGTCGCTAGTTTGAGCGATTTGTAATATAATTAATCTTGTGTTATTTGCTTTTTTTTCTACGAAGGACTGATTATTATTTTACAAAATAGTCAAAATATATTTCAAAATCACTGCATGATCATATTAATATTAATCCAAAAATATAACAAACAGCAATCAACAATGTGGATAGTATTGGATAACGTTTCGGCTAGCGACTGCCTAACCTGAAAAAAACAGCTGAAAGTTAATTTGAATCTCCAATAAATTCTAATTTCTACTATTGGCAGTATCACTTTAGCAACATAATTAGGCATAACTTTTTATATAGAACTTAATCAGTTGAGATATAGGTGAGATATAAGTATCTTCAGTTTATAAACGATCCTAACAATTTTGTCACTGAAATTCCTTCCTTATGCATTTTCGATTTCTATTTTGGTCATACAAGTGGAAGCTGTTACTTACATCAGTCTTGGAGGCACTGTGAGACATGTGCAGGGGATGGTGTCCCAGCGAATACATGGGGTGAGGGGGCGGCGCTGCTGGAGGCGGCAGCGGTAGCAGAGTGCCAGAGCTGCGCATGAGGTGGGCCTGCAGCTGCTGCAAGTGCACAGCAGGATGGACTCCCAAGGCTGGACTGAGCGCCCCCGCCGACAGGTGGCCATAGGACCCGCTGGCGCTAGAGGAGCGCGAGCCATTCACTATGGAGGCCAGGGAGTTGGGCGAGAAACGAATCATGGAGTTGATGTCGAAGGAGTCCGAGTAGGGGGAGGAGGAGAGGGCCCGCTTGCGGGACGCGCGGATGCTGCCCGGCCGCGGGCTGTTCAGCCTCGAACCTGCAAAAGAAACAAATAAAATAAATAAATATGTGTTTCCATATATACAGGGTGAACCTTAAATAAGTACAAATATTTTAACTGCTGGTGTAGTTCGTCATTTAAATCAGTCTAGTGAAAGCCATTTTTAAAAATTTCTAATATTTACGGAGATATTAATTTTTTAAAAAAATACCCACATTTTGAAGACCGCTAGCTGATTTTTCATCCAACAACGTAATGAAACATATGATTTGTTGCGAGGTTGCCATATCTCCTCCAATATAAATATTACGTTTCCTTTAACGTAATAGTTCTATTTTAAAAATACTTGTTTTAAGCATAAGTACAGTAAAATTGGGTATGTAGTATGATACGCAGCAATATTAACATAAATTTTAACATCTGAACTAACCTTACTATACTTCAACGATTAAAAATGAATTTCCGCAAGTTCAATACTACCGTAAACTATTTAGGAAGATATTACGTGATATTACTATGTTCAATGTTCAAAAATTATACATAAACGTGCACACAAGCTTACCTGTTTGTTAAAAAATTAACTATTTAATCAGTAATCCACATTTCACAAGTTAAATGTCATTGTACACTGTTAGAAAGGGACACAAAACACAATTTCCTTAAGTTATTTTATGAAGAATAACGAAAAACTATGCACGCGTTTTTTATTTAAAATGGAAAAAATGTTAACTTTTAGCAAATTTTATTGCTATTTTCATGCATTATGTGGGGTTAACAAGTTTGACTTGGGCTTCCGATAATCTGTCATGACAGTCAATGACAGTTTGATAATAAAAAATAATATAAAATGTTACACTTGACAAAATTCGCTAAAAGTTGAGATTTTTTCTTCCTTGAAGCAAAGACATTTGTGTAATACTGGCAACACTGTGAACCACACGTTCAGTCTGTAGCACTATGACTCATAAAAGTATGAAGGGTCGGTCTAGGCCAGCGGTCCTCAACAAGTTTTCTACTGAAAAATTACGAAATTTATTTAAAATTTCACTTTTTTATTTCTGATTTTTTTGTAAAAAAACTATTAATTATGTGTTCTACACACAAAACTATACTGCTGGTTAAAATATTTGTACTTATTTAAGATTCACCCTGTATATTATATAGATATATATATGTGTGTGTGTTTCTTAAGAAAATCTACAAGTTTACTAAAAAATCTAGATATAGCTGCGGCAAGAATAGGGAAATTGCATGAATGAGATTGTCATAGAATGTAAACAAAAGCACGTGGTCGAAAGCGTGATATCATTGGTGTGACGTTAGACGCCGTTCAGCACGTGTTTCCGTGGACACAGGTGCAGGTTACGGAAATATAAAGAGGCGTTTGTTTCTTGTATTATTGCGTTTTTGCGGTATGTATCGGTCATATATACATAGTGTAAATACTGTGAAGGTAATGTCATAATTATTAGTGGTGATGTGGTGAACTTATGGTATTGTTAAACGTAACTTATTCTTTTGTTCACATTATAGATTCGCTCGTGACAATTACGGCGACAATGCTGTTAGGAAAGTACCAGATAGATGGTTGTACTTGAGGTATTTATAAAATTATGACATCTGATTTCACGTTAAACTATTTGTTTTAATTAGAAAAATAATAGGTAAAGGTAATGAACATTATAAAACATTTAAAAAAAATTCTATTGGTTATTATGTTTTACCATTGATTTTCTAAACGCCCTGTATACATTCTGGTAGCTTAATAGACAGGTTTAATTGATTCTTTACATTTTAATTTTGATGAATTTAAACCTACTTGTATTTCGAATTAAACTTTCATTAAAATGATCTTCACAAACAAAGACACATTGTAGACGTCACAGGTCTACAATGTGGCGGCGACTGTTCTGTGGAGGCGTGGCCACACTAAATTTGTAATACCGTTTTTAAGCTTATTCATCCACGAAATTGTATAGGACAAACGCCATCTCGATTAAAATATATATTCTTTCTTCCGCACGTATCTAGAAACATCATGCAATTTCCCCATTATCAAAAACGTCAACAATAGTTTAACGTAAGTAAGTCACTACGCAAAAAACTAAAGTTATGATGGACATAAATAATCAAAACGTCGAAGAATTAAAAAAAATTACCGTCAATGCTGAAGGGGAATTCGGTGCTAGCGAGGGTGGAAGAGGGATGCAGTTCTGTAAGGCTTCTGGCACTGAGGTATTCCGGACTCAAACCCAAACCTGAAATCAAAAAAAGTAGATTAAAATTTATTTTATTTTTTTTGTTTGGCACATCTTTTCACAAAACATCCAATGTAAGGACAAGTAAATTACAAACAAATTTGAAAATAAAAGGAATAAAATATGAGGAAATAACACCAAAAAAACTCAACAAGTACATACAAGTAGAAACAAAGACAATATCTAAAAGTTTTTAGCAATGGTATATTAAAATGTATTGTCTTCAATTACATGTTAGGAGATTCTTGTAAAAATTAACTTGTGACGCCACTGTACCATCAGTGGGTACGAAGTTGGTACAGAATAGTATAGATGGCACCAGCAGTACGCTGTTTATTCCTGAACGATTATTCCTGTGTTCAAGATTTACAAAAAATGGTTCATAAGCTTTATTATTTATTGTTTATTTTGTAGCGTACGAAAATTTAAACTTGAAGTCAACAAGGGGTGTAGTTCTAAGGTTTATTCAGTGCTTTAGAAAAGTAACGAATAAATTAATTATTTTTGAAATTAAGAAGTTTTCGAAAAAATCCCCTGGCACGTCGATGTTGTTTTTAAAAAAGGCACTTTTTGACATAGACCCATATTTGTGACGTCATCGTTGTTCGAGATATGACTTCATTGACAATTTTTTTAAATAGCACCCTCAATTTTGACCATGCCATTTGAAAGAGCGTGTCATTCTACATACATACATCATGAACAATTATGGTGTTACATAACAAAATTATCCAGAAAATAATGTTTGAAGATTTTAAAATTTAATTTTCACAATACTGAAAATGATTATGTAAAAAATCGACTAAATTAAATGTTCAAATTGTGCACCGTTGGCTGCCTCACAGTAGCCAAGACGATTAATACATTCTTTTTGGACATTATCAATAACTTCAGGAGGTATACGATGTATCTCGTGACGAATTCTTGCTTTTAAATCTTCTAAATTAACCGGTCTAATAACGTTTATTTTGTTTTTTAAGTATCCCCACAAGAAATAATCTAGGGGTGTCAAATCAGGCGATCTGGTTGGCCACTCAATCGGCTCCTTTCTCCCTATCCAACGATTCGGGAACAGCTCATCTAAATAAGCACGGACAGGTGTTGCATAATGGAGAGATGCACCATATTGTTGAAAGAAAATGTCATTTCTTGTAAGATCATGTCCCTCTATATCTGAATATAAAGTTATTAGTTCAGGAATGAAGTCGTCTCGAAGAAAATCCAAATATCTTGCACCAGTTAGGTTGACGTCAAAGAAATAGGGACTCTTCCGTCGACTATACCACACCACACATTTACTTTCTGGGGACTTTGAGTGTGATACTCCATCATTCATCGGGGATTCTCAGCAGCCCAATAACGGTAGTTTTGCCTATTAACATGGCCGTTCAAAACAAACGTAGCCTCATCAGAAAAAATTACGTTTTTTACGAAATTATTATCATTATTACATAGCTCTTGCATTTGCTCGCAGAATTGTTTTTGCCGATCAAAGTCGTCTTCAGATAGCTCATGAACAAGGCATACCTTACAAGGATGATACTTTTTTTTATAATTTTGTGAACTGTGGACGCTGACATATTGAAATCAGAAGCCAATTGGTTAACTGTTGACTGTTGAGTGATGATTTTCTTGTATTACCAACAAAACATTAAGCTCATCGTCTACTAATTTTGAAGGTCGACCAGATTTAGGAAGATCCCGAACATGCCCAAAGTTACGGTATTTAGACTCAATATTGCTTACCATGCTTTGGCTAATGGGATGTCGATCAGGATGAGTTTTATTGAACAATTCAACTACTTCTTTTTGGGTGCACATCCTGTCTCCAAATCCGATCATGCAAAGAATTTCAATTCGTTCTCGTTCAGTTAATTTAACCATTTTTTTATAAAATGACAAAGTTACTACTCAATAAGCACTTCAAACGCACTGTTTTTGTCAATAATCAAAAGATAAGAACTAAAGAAATAACTCAAAAAATCAAAAAAACTATAAAGTACGATTTCAAATTTTTATCCGACAGCAATAAAAAACATTCACAGTCGCTAAGGCTACTGTCAGGCAACCATGATATTTGACGATGCGTATGTAGAATGATACGCTCTTTCAAATGACAAGGTCAAAATTGTCATACGTCATATCTCGAACAACGATGACGTCACAATTGTGGGTCGTATGTAAAAAAGTGCCTTTTTTAAAAACAAAATCGACGTGCCAGGGGATTTTTTCGAAGACTTCTCAATTTCAAAAATAATGAATTTATTCGTTACTTTTCAAAAGCACCGTATATAACTCTTAATGTTGTTATAAAGCGCTTTACTCGGTTAAAAATAGTTCCATAGTTTCGGTATCGACACATTTCCTATACAAAAAATTATGACACGTTCCTAGAAGTGGAAAGGACGGCGCCAAATCAGCTTAAATATAGAAACTCTGCTCTTAATTACCCCCACGAAACCAAGGCGCTGATGCTCGATTTATTTTCAGAATTATGTTTCCTACGAAAGGAGGATTAATTGCCTCTTCTCGAAAGTTGAAATGCAAAAAATCTGTCACGGGTTGGGGAATAAGTACATCATTGCCAATTTACGGTATCTTATAGAATGAATAAGCTGGTAGAGCTGCATTTGTTTACATTCACTTCGTCTTGAAAATCATAACATTCATCATTATACGTATGTCGTAATTCAGGGGCAAAACTTTTAATTATATAAAAACCAAAAGAACTATTAAAATAGGATTTTATAGAAGCAATATTGGCAATATTAATAAATCTCGAGACAACTTTTTAAATAAATATTTATTTTTGCCAATGTTGAAAAAGCGTGCTTATTTATTGAATAATTGATAATATCGTTAGTATATTCCTTACGCTTTCCTGTTCTTCGGTGGTACCTACTTGATGCTCTGAGCATTGCCACTTAACATTACACAGTTACAGTACACACATCTGAAACTTAACTAAAACAAATCAGAAACGACAATAAAATTTGAATTACAGTGCACTGAATTTAAATATAATATATTAATAACGGAAAAGGAACCACGACACGATCGTACAATTTGGCAAACTATATTAGACTGTTTCTGTTGCATTTTCATAGCGACGAGGCATTACCACTGAAGAGTCTCTCTCTCACGCAATTGGCTACCAACGGATTCCATGCTCTCCATGAAGTATGAGGCATGCCTCAGATGCGTCCTTATTTATTGTATTGTGCTTATCGTATTGAATATTGCCTATACACATTAGGTTTGTTCCTACGCAGCATCAAATTAGCAGCAAACTGTCACGAGTTTGCGCAGTAAGAATTTAACCGTTCCAACACAATCAATCCGGAAACTAGTTGTAAGATTTTTTGTTCCAACACAAAAGTGGATGGTTTGGAAACTGTTTGCTGACAGTCAAATCGGTTTGACGATTATTAGGAAACCACTAGTCAGACGCATGCGTAGATAGAATCTAACCGCTAACAGACGTCAACTTTTGGTAGGCTAAGTAATGAACGTAACTAAAGTTGTATGTAATAATGCTATTTGAGAAAGTTATTATAGTTGCACAATTAATTTGCAGATTTTTAAGTACGTAATTCTGTAGTTTTTCAAAATGAGTGACTAACGAAGAGGAGCAAGTTAGCAATTACAGCAGTACCTCGAATTATAGTGATGATGAGATTTATCACTTCCTTATAATACATGAGTGACCGAAAAATAAAAATTAATTCAAACAAACTATACCCCTAACGGTTACTGCTTGAACTAAACGTGTCGTTCCAACAAAGGAATTAGAACTTATTTCCAACTAGTACATGAATTGCACTTGCGCATTAAAACAGTGCTGTAAACTATCAGTCATTGCTATGTAGGAATAAACCTATTATTGCATATTAGTTATTACTGTTACCGTTACACAGATGCAAATTTCATTGTCATTGTTCTTGTAACATTTGTGCGTTTACAGTAATTCTTAGATACCTATACATATAAATTACACAGCCAATACATTCTAATGTTACTGAATGTAATATAAATTGATTAGGTGATTAAAGTAAGCACAAGGTGTATTATTTTGATTTAGTCATGTTTAGGCTTACAGCAGGTTACTACAAAACAGTTGCAATGGAACTATACGTTGGTATACGTAGTTAGAAGCAACCTCATATTAATACGTTCATTTTGACGGCATAAAAAGTATTTTACAGCGACTGCACTGAAATGATGCTACTTCTTTTTTATATGCCTAACAGATATTTAATGATCTTAGAATTCGCGAAGATTTGGCATACATACATTTTAATTAAATTAATTAATTCACGGATACCTTTAGTTATTCACCATCTTGAACCAACTGTGACAGCATCAAGATATTTAATAAATAACGCAGTAAATCATGTTTTTTATTTGCTACAGATGATTTTCCAGTTATAAGGACCTAATGATGAACGTGTGAAGAAAAAAATTGATACCATTTTGCAAAACAATCCGGGACTTTTTGACTTTATGCCGTATAGTAGATCCTTTCGGAGGTAAAGAAGTAGATTTTTCTGAACCCATCCTAAATATACCATCCATGAAAAATTATATATATTCTTTGAATATGCCCCAGTGACCTCTGTGGACGTTGACACACGTTTTCTAAAGTGAAATGGATTATTAGCAACAAACTCCACAACCTAACACATGAACATTTACAGTAGTTGCTGGTTATTCAGTTTTATTCCAGTACTACAAGTGAATAGTTATGGAGTATCTACTAACGAAGTGCAGGCTTTACTTATTAATTTCAAATTTTTACTAAGGCACCTCCTTACTCGCCTCTTCGTACTGACCTCCACTCGTTTGCAACTTTAAAAGATCAAGCTTATTATCGCCATAAATGGTGCAAAAGCTTTAGTTTAGTCAACTGTGAATACATTTTGAGAAGCACTGATTCTTTGGAAATTTACAGCGGTCCTCAAAATGCTTGTCAGATTATTAGGATAAGGAACATTTTAATAATAATAAATAACATAATTACCGACTTCTCTGATAGTCCATTAAGGTTGCTGTATTTCTCACCAACAAATAACCAAATTTCTGGTGTGTGACTCTTCAGACGGGAGGACGGCGGAGAGCTGGCAACGCCGCTACCGAGCGCCGAAAAGGCATCCCGCGCCTCTGAAGTTGACTGATGATCGTGTGGAATGGGATAATTTGAGCGCACGGCGTTATTAATGAGCTGTGCCCGTCGAGGGTCCTCGAATGATCAGTCAATTTTATTGGCCGTGTCTGCATGGTACGCACTTGAAAGGTAAATAATAACCAGAGGTAGTCTGCGTACCGACGATTTATGGGTAATAAATAGACTGCGGAGAGCCCAGAGATACAGTCGAGTGGGTTGGGGTCAAATTTTATATCGTGAACTCTCTAAAAAGATAAATGTACTCTTTCGTTCCGAACTTGATTTATTTCGATCATTATGCGCGTATTTTTTGGTAGAAAATTGAGGTTATGTCGGAGGACTTTACGGTTAAAAGTGATTATAAATCGAAGATTACATGAAATTTGTGGCATACTGTTCTATTAGTAATTGTAGTATTTCGTTTCGAAATTGATTTATTTCGATTTTTTGTAGAAATTTTAAGTTATGTCGGAGGGGTGATCGACTTTGAGTTAAGAGTAAATATAAATCGAAGATCATATTTTCTATCTGTTCGTTTGTTTCGTTATACAATTGAAAGTTCTAGAGTGAGAATTATACTCGTTTGAAGCTGATTTATTTGAATCTTTATGCGCATAGTTTTTTAATATAATTTGAGGTTATGTCTTAAGAATGGTCGTGTTTCAGATTAAAAGTAATTATAAATTAAAGGCTATATGAAATTCGTGGCATAATAGTCTATCAGAGATCTGGATGTAATAAAATCAGAAAAAATGTTTCAAAAAAGCTTTTAGTTACAAATAAACAATATATGTTAATATTTTTTAATATCTCTTGCCGAAAACGTGCATTTTGGAAAATATTTATCTTATGGTCAATTTTTCAATTGAATTTACCAATACTACAACTTTTGCTAAAAAAACTCAACCCAAACAAAAATTTCCAAAATATTTGGAAAAACTATAAATATCATTAGGTATGCATACCTAGCGCCTCTTGCGTCACTTGATAAAACCATCATGTTAATCATGTGACAGATAAACTATTAATAATCACATACCAAATTTTCGAGGGGCCTCCAATAATTAGAAATCGGGGAAACAGATAAAAGATACTGTCAAATAATTTAATACCCAATTTTTTTTCTAGTATTTCTGAATCACCTGTATATGTGTATGTTCATGTATCCGTTCCTGAAATTTATGTCATGTTCTTAAAGTAGCCGGAGTTTATGCCATTTGTCAATGTGAGTTATATAACTTGCGACAAGAATTCAGACGACTTACGTCATACGAACAAATGAATAATTCATTATATTTAACAAAGTGCAACTGATAGTAATAAAACTATATACTACATTAACAGTTTGCATTATATATTGCACTAAATTTTAAAAGATGATTGTTTTTAAAGCGATCAAATATCGAAAATTACGTTGACAATAAAAACAAATGTGTAACGTCAGCCGTGACGTAAGGCGTCTGAATTTTTTACGCGAATATATAAAATCGTTTTTTATTTAACCAAATTTACAGTGCAGCATTTTTAATAAATTAAATCCTAAATCTGTCTTCCAGTTTTGCTGTTTGTTACATTAGCCGTAACAAATGACATTGTTATGTTTCCATCCCCTTCCCGACGAGTCACCTCTGGCAGCGAGCCCCCTGGAATAGCTGGTTGCAGCGGAGCGCGGCCGTAAAGTCTGGGGCATATAAATTCCCGTCAGATTGGAAACATCAGCGCATAACTCCTGCACAGTCGAGATAAGAACAAAGACCTAGAGATCAAAGCCAGCGTTGACCACTTCACAAGTTTCGTGGTAGTTTACACAGTCGACAGTAAAACCGCATGCACGAACCGTTGGACGCATCTGGACTGCACTAAATAGATTATACACCCAGAGCATTGTGCGTAAGATGCAGTATAATCTATTTTGGTCCACATATTTCTGAATGGTTTCGTTTTACGCTCTTCGTCATTCCGCCCGACTTCCAACGCTTACATTTTGTCTTACATACTTTAAAAGAAGCATCTAGTTAAAACAATATGAGCTTTTCTACGAATTAAATTTAGTTTTTTTAGTTTCTTATTTAAATATTTCAATATCAATGTCATAGGTATAAGCTGCTTTCTTCCGCTCAGACTGTTGTGATCATGATTACAAAATCATCTGCAACAGGATTGGCGTATTTTAAAAAGCAAACAACGTTATTGGTTAATATATATATAAAAATCATGTTCGAAAAAAGCAGCTTATAGTTTTACTGATATATTTATTTTTTAAAATACAAAGTGTGGCATTTATAATATATAAGCATTATAAGACCATAAGATATAATGTCTGAATGAACGTTGTCAAAAACTTCTGGTATCTTAGCAACGCCTATTCGTTTATGCAGCTTGTCTACCAATTATGGAAGCGCTTATAATCGCTGCTTCCAGGACCGTATTGGAGCCTTTTTAGGCCAAATATTGTTAAGAAGCTGTATTATTATTATTTTTATATAGGTACTTTATAAATGTCACATCCTGTACAGTTGTAGTAGTACTACTTGTAAGCACTTTAAACCATTGGCAATACTGATATCACTATATATGTAGGAACAAGCTTGGATAACCAATGACAATAATAATATTTTTTTTCTACGGTAAATTTTATAATTTAATATACAGGGTGTCCGGAAATAAATGCAACATAGAGCGTAGATCCCTGACGACAAAATAATGCGATGTTGCCAAACTTACCTTACTCAGTAGTTATTTTCGATATTTCTAAATAACTTTTTGAAAAATACAAATATTTGCATACATTTTGAAGATCGACGGTTTTTGGGGGCGAGAAATTCACATTTGTTTCTAATTTTGACATCACTAGTAGACGGCGCCACATGTGGCACATCATGCTTCTTTGACAGAACTTTTTTGCGGCTTAGTGTGTCCATCTGACTATTGAAACAGTCGATCAGTCCTTCTCTAGTGATAGAATTGTGTGTGTTTCGCATACCTCGCATGGCATACCCGATTATACAGCTTCGGTTTTGAGAACCGGCTATTCCTTCTGCTGAGGCACATACGCATGCGCATATCAAAACGCTCGATTTCTATTGGTAGTGACACCGTGGCATCAATTAGGATGCGTTAATTCGGATCCGGCTATTCTATCTGCATACCAGTAACATATGTGTAGGAAGCACGAGTATATCTTTCCGCTAATTATGTTTGTAATGAATTTATTAGTGATTTTCTGTATGTGTCCTTAATAATGTAGAATAATTCAAGCTCTGCAAATACTTATTTTTGAATCACGACAAACAGGAGACTATTATGAGGATATGGATAGCAAAGTATTTGAAAAATGATATGAAACTTTTTTCTTCATATGAAACCAGGTGCTGTAATTTTAGTGGATAATGCAACCTTCCATAGCCGACGATGTCGATAACTGTTATGTGTGACCGTTATAGTGCTAGTAACTAATAGTATATAGTGTGTATGTACAGTGTAGTGTACTAGCACCGAAAGGTGTAAGTGGGTGGTGGTTGGTCATCGCCGTCCAAAAGCTCGGCAATGATAAGGATGAGTTTATAAACTTTTTAAGTAAAAATTGTTGGTCGGTCAGTACCATCGACTCATATTGTGAGGATGCCATAACCATAACCGCAAGTAATAAAATATTAGTATACTTCTTACACTGTTGTTATTTAAACCATCAAATCATCAAAATATAAGAAGACGGTTCTATTGCTTGAATATAAAAATTCCTATCCGTCAATTATTGCGTCTCAGTGTTCCCTGTCACGAATCTCCCCAAATGATTACCGAAGACATTGTTGTGAGTGCATGCCGTGCATGGTAAAAGCGTGACGCGCACACAGAATCCGATATGCAGATGTTTAAAATTATCCGCGGCTACCGGAGCAATCTAGATGCGATCTGAAAATAGCGAGAGAGAGCAACGCATCATTAAATAAATGATGGACGATCGCGACGCTCACCTACATATGGTCCCAATAACGCGCGTTGCCTAGAGGAAATGAAGCTTGAAGGGAAATTGTGTGTGGAAACTCGGGCCAAGTTATGATTCCACGAAGGAAAGCGATTAAGTCAAACTTAAGTTGATTATCTGGAAATATTAAAATTACACACATTAGATAAGTTCTAATAAGATCAGATTATTTTTATGAAATATGTTGCAGAAAGCATTTAGATTTTAGGTGTTACTATAGTAATAGTTTTGTAATGAATTTCTAATATTTCGATTAAATTATAAAATTTACCTTGTTAGGTTAGGTCATAATTCGATGACCTCACTTAGTGGTCTAATAAAGAAGATAATTGAAAAAAATATTACATATGGTTATTCATTGTATTTAGGCCATCCTTTATTATCGTTATTATTAGAGATACAAAATAAAGATTCGAACAAAAGTTGTAGGGCTGTAATTGAACCTCTTTAATAAGTTAATGGAAGTACAGTGGTGTGCAAAAGTTGAGGGGTATACTCGCGTCAAGAATTCAGACGTCTTATGTCACGGCTGACGTTACACATTTGTTTTTATTGTCAACGTAATTTTCGACATTTTATCGAACAATCATTTTTTGCAATTTAGTGCAATATATAATGCAAACTTTTAGTACAGTATACAGTTTTATTACTATCAGTTGCCGCTTCTTAAATATTTTGACGAAAATATAATGAATTATTCATTTGTTCGTATGACGTAAGTCGTCTGAATTCTTGTCGCGAGTATACAAGAACCGTTAATATATTTTTAAAGGAACGCCTGTGTATTGTTGAATTATTATTTTATTGTGATTTATTTTATTTTTATACAAACAAAAATTACAGTTATTAAAGTAGTCTATTAAAATGACAAGTATTCTGTTATTACATGGCATTTATTCAAATCAATTGAAATAACTAATTGAAATAATGATTTGCAGTTTTCTTGATAATTTATATAAAAATTATAAAACAACATCTGAAATAAAAACGTATGTATGAAAAAGTTCGATCTGTATTTTGATGTAAATTATCTACCATATATAAAAAGAGGGTTAAAATATGAACGTCTTTTTTCGTTATCATTGTTATCAAATATGTAAGAAACGACCATTATTTACTGCTTACTGTACTGTCTACAATGAATCTACTTTAGAGTTTAAGCTAATTTACTACCGAAATAAAGAAATATATTTTAGTTAGATGGTGCTTTGTCCTTACAACCACTACTCACTGCCAGCAAAACAAACTTCGCGTACACTTAAATAAAATGCCCATTTCTCAAAAAATCGAACGAAAGGGATACTAACAGCGAACTATATTATAGGAAAATATGTGTACCCGACACAAATTCTTTTATTTTTTATGCGGATACTTTACTTAGATAAGTGTTTTTCAAATTGCAGTTAACAACACAAGCAACCAATCCAATATTACATTTTTTGACTAACTGGCTGTTCAAGTTTTCCTTCTAGTATATACAAAGCATTCCTAAACAAACCAGGGTAATAACAACACCATTCATACCGAACGCCACAACAAACGTGTAAATGCCGTTTTGTTGGACTCGTTAAGGCCGTAGGCCGGATGTTGGGGTGTTTTTTCCTCGCTTTTGTTTTGCTTTGGCTGAAAAACAATTGCTGGCTCGCAGTTGCGCCCTTTTTATGCGGCTAGTACGAACGTGCCCGCATGATAGTGTTACCGACGTGATTGTTCAACGCCTGGTCCGGATATCCCTCTTTAGAAAATCCGCCCCGGGAACGGCTATGATTGAGTCGAAGTTATACTCCATTCGTGAGGGTTTAGACGAGTGCTCTTTTAATTCACATTGTCTAAATAACTATTTTCCTTAAAATTGAGGTTATATTTGCATAAACTCTATTTGTTTTTAATTCTGCAAATGCCATAACTATTACCTAACCTGTGGCTTATTAAGAAAGGAAGACTGGAACTTAAAGATATACATTAGAAACAGTGTATTAGAAATAAGACATAGTAATGACAGTTACAGATGGCGCAACTTGGTATTAATTATAATGTCTCGAGATCTTTAGGTATCTACTTCATTTAACTGCCATTTTTGTGCATTAGATGTATAGGAGCAAAGGGTATGTTCAATTGCTCATATTGCCCAGAACTTTTCACGCTTGTAGGCCATCATGAAAAAGGCAATTTAAACTTGGTAAATAATAATAAATCCTTAATTTATTAAATCTGAGGGCGTCGATCTTAATACCCTCTGGATTTTGACGGATTACAAACCAGTGGCGGCTCGTGGTAGCTGCAAGAGGTGAGACCCAAATAATACCTAAATAGGAATAAATTTACACGTCTCCCCTGAAGTAATATTCCTTGACGCGTTGACCATTTTTTATTATGGAGGTCTTCGCCAATAGCCTTACTATAACCACAAATTAAAAAACTAAATAACATCAGAACTCTGATTTTTATTTGCAATATAAATAATGGAAAAAAATATATGCTTCAGCATCTAATAATTTAAAAAATTGTTCCTACGTGTTTAAAACACTAAAAAATATAAAAAAATATAAAAACCAATTTTCAACTACTTATCTATATACATACAAAACAAAGCCACTTTTACCAAAAATGTTTTAATACTTTCACTTCTTATAAAACAAGTCTATTCGTCGGTCTTTTAAATTCGCAAATTTATTTATGTCTTCATAAAATTGGGAATCGGCGCTAAGACTTTGAAACAGTTCCTTTTCTATAGCCATCATCGATAAGTTTAGCGCTCTTGTGTCATCGTATTTCTTAAGTAAGTCTTAATGCGCTTAAGGCACGAAAAGTTTCGTTCTACTGAAACACTTATTGCAGGAATTGTTAAAACTAAGCAAAATAATTTGTATGTTTCCGAAAATATCATTTTAAATTCCTTGTATAATATATCTACCGTTTTCTGAACTTCTAAATTATAAAATTCTTCGTCTCTGTACAAAACATAAAGTTCGTTTTTCAACTTATCTATGTCAAATATGTTTGGATACATTTGTAGTAAACAATCAAACGATATTTCCGGAAATTTGTTTGCATATTCGGGATATTTTAAAGCGCTGGCCGATTATTCAAAATTTGTCATTTCTCTACTTCATTACGTATTGAAAAAGGCGTTTCAAACAGAGATAAAACAATATCGTGAGAGGGATTCATTATAATAACTATCGATAATATATTTTTAAATTAGGTTCCTATTCTATGTTAAATTTAGTCTGACCTTGTAAGGAAGTTGTTTTTTATTTCTTTAAATTAATCCTACCTGCCTTGTCTCTAAAACTTTAGCACCGCATTTACCACCTTATGTTCAGAATATTTAAGAAGTCACATTCAACTAATCAACCACTAACACTAACCACTGGAAATTCAAAACACATAAATAAAAGTATGAGCACTTGAACAATCGATTAATCGCGTCACACACGTAAATAATCTAGAGTTCACAAGTTACCTACGGTCACTAGCCACTACCATATCGTCCATCTGCCGTTGAACTAAAAACTTGAGGCGCCAGAAATCGGGCCTCAGTCTCGAGCGGACATGAGACTAAAACATCGATTTTAACCATCTCGCGTGGTGGGGGAAACCATAACGTATAGACATGTGCGACGCAATTTGAGGCTCGGAAAATTCGGCCTCACTGTGGTGGGATTGGTGGGTGACCCGGACTCCTCACGCGGGTAGAAACAGAAACGGCGGAATATTGAAATGTAAACCAGAGGTACGTTATAACATACGAGGGCTAAGATTGAAGCAATTATTTTATTTTGTTACATTGATTTTTGATAAATGTAATAGGCAGTCTGATTGGAAATTATGTGGTATTAAAATATACAGTGAAAGCCAAATTTTACAATGAGGCCCGGCCTCAGTTGCTTCATACGACGAGCCGCCACTGTTACAAACATCAGAATTTGAGGGGCCAAAAGTGAAAGCTTTGGCGTGTTTGATGACGAAGCTTATAAGTTATAACTAATGTTTTAGGCAAAATACCTATTACCAATTTGAAATGTGAGCTGAAATTTATTATTATTATAATATTTTTGTATAGAGTGCAAAAAGGGATATGCATATAACTGAAAGAAATAAAAACAAGGAAAACTCCTCAAGAAAACATTCAATTGCTGTTAATGCAAGAACTATTGAATAGACTGCATGGGATATCTCCACCGTTTTGGTTCCTATTTAACGTAAGTTGGGGTTGTCTTGATGGTAAAGAGGAATTAGAGGAATAGTGAGTTTGAATTAGACGAAGTAACCAGAAAACTTGTGGAGCAAGCACGTAAAGTGGGATTGCAGATAAAGAAAAGAGTAAGCTTTTGAGAATAGGAGAACAAAAAGAAGATACCAATTTCAAATTGAGAACACAGTACGGATAGATGGAGATTGAAGAAATTCAAGAATATGTGTATTTGGGGGCGCTGATAACAGTTAACTGCGATGAGGAGTAAGAAATTAATAGGAAAATAATAAAAGCAAACAGAAGTTTGGCAGCAGTCAACCACTTAATGAAATTAAAAAATTTGTTCAGAGCAGTAAAATTTAGAATGTATAAAACAATTTTGAGATTAACAGTGTAGAGTATGGTAGTGAAACCTGGGTCCTTAATAAGAAGTCAAAAGGTGAGAAA
The DNA here is from genome assembly GCA_037114965.1 of Monochamus alternatus. Lineage (NCBI taxonomy): Eukaryota > Metazoa > Arthropoda > Insecta > Coleoptera > Cerambycidae > Monochamus > Monochamus alternatus. The sequence goes on along the minus strand of CM073426.1, from coordinate 417,352 downwards.
GGTAGAAATATATGCAATGTGCCAGGCAGCAAAAATGTTGTAAAAGCCAGAAGAGTGCAGTGGTTAGGGCATCTAGAACGTATGGAAGATGAAAGGATCGTTAAGAAAATTGTACCGAGTAAACGTACTAGACAAAAAGGGAGACCGAGGAAGCGATGGAGAGAGGCAGTGGCAATAGATGTAAGGGAGAAACCTGTAACGGATTGGAAAAGAAAGGCGAAGAACAGAATGGAGTGGAGGAAAATAACCCAACTGTAGACCTACAAGCAGCTTTATATATACAGGGTGAATCTTAAATAAGTACAAATATTTTAACCAGCAGTATAGTTTTGTGTGTAGAACACATAATTAATAGTTTTTTTACAAAAATATCAGAAATAAAAAAGTGAAATTTTAAATAAATTTCGTAATTTTTCAGTAGAAAACTTGTTGAGGACCGCTGGCCTAGACCGACCCTTCATACTTTTATGAGTCATAGTGCTGCAGACTGAACGTGTGGTTCACAGTGTTGCCAGTATTACACAAATGTCTTTGCTTCAAGGAAGAAAAAATCGCAACTTTTAGCGAATTTTGTCAAGTGTAACATTTTATATTATTTTTTATTATCAAACTGTCATTGACTGTCATGACAGATTATCGGAAGCCCAAGTCAAACTTGTTAACCCCACATAATGCATGAAAATAGCAATAAAATTTGCTAAAAGTTGACATTTTTTCCATTTTAAATAAATAACGCGTGCATAGTTTTTCGTTATTCTTCATAAAATAACTTAAGGAAATTGTGTTTTGTGTCCCTTTCTAACAGTGTACAATGACATTTAACTTGTGAAATGTGGATTACTGATTAAATAGTTAATTTTTTAACAAACAGGTAAGCTTGTGTGCACGTTTATGTATAATTTTTGAACATTGGACATAGTAATATCACGTAATATCTTCCTAAATATTTTACGGTAGTATTGAACTTGCGGAAATTCATTTTTAATCGTTGAAGTATAGTAAGGTTAGTTCAGATGTTAAAATTTATGTTAATATTGCTGCGTATCATACTACATACCCAATTTTACTGTACTTATGCTTAAAACAAGTATTTTTAAAATAGAACTATTACGTTAAAGGAAACGTAATATTTATATTGGAGGAGATATGGCAACCTCGCAACAAATCATATGTTTCATTAGGTTGTTGGATGATAAATCAGCCAGCGGTCCTCAAAATGTGGGTATTTTTTTAAAAAATTAATATCTCCGTAAATATTAGAAATTTTTAAAAATGGCTTTCACTAGACTGATCTATATGACGAACTACACCAGCAGTTAAAATATTTGTACTTATTTAAGATTCACCCTGTATATACAGGGTGAATCTTAAATAAGTACAAATATTTTAACCAGCAGTATAGTTTTGTGTGTAGAACACCTAATTAATAGTTTTTTTACAAAAAAATCAGAAATAAAAAAGTGAAATTTTAAATAAATTTCGTAATTTTTCAGTAGAAAACTTGTTGAGGACCGCTGGCCTAGACCGACCCTTCATACTTTTATGAGTCATAGTGCTGAACGTGTGGTTCACAGTGTTGCCAGTATTACACAAATGTCTTTGCTTCAAGGAAGAAAAAATCTCAACTTTTAGCGAATTTTGTCAAGTGTAACATTTTATATTATTTTTTATTATCAAACTGTCATTGACTGTCATGACAGATTATCGGAAGCCCAAGTCAAACTTGTTAACCCCACATAATGCATGAAAATAGCAATAAATTTTGCTAAAAGTTGACATTTTTTCCACTTTAAATAAAAAACGCGTGCATATTTTTTCGTTATTCTTCATAAAATAACTTAACGAAATTGTGTTTTGTGCCTTTCTAACAGTGTACAATGACATTTAACTTGTGAAATGTGGATTACTGATTAAATAGTTAATTTTTTAACAAACAGGTAAGCTTGTGTGCACGTTTATGTATAATTTTTGAACATTGGACATAGTAATATCACGTAATATCTTCCTAAATATTTTACGGCAGTATTGAACTTGCGGAAATTCATTTTTAATCGTTGAAGTATAGTAAGGTTAGTTCAGATGTTAAAATTTATGTTAATATTGCTGCGTATCATACTACATACCCAATTTTACTGTACTTATGCTTAAAACAAGTATTTTTAAAATAGAACTATTACGTTAAAGGAAACGTAATATTTATATTGGAGGAGATATGGCAACCTCGCAACAAATCATATGTTTCATTACGTTGTTGGATGAAAAATCAGCCAGCGGTCCTCAAAATGTGGGTATTTTTTAAAAAAATTAATATCTCCGTAAATATTAGAAATTTTTAAAAATGGCTTTCACTAGACTGATTTAAATGACGAACTACACCAGCAGTTAAAATATTTGTACTTATTTAAGATTCACCCTGTATATATATATATATATATATATATATATATATATATATATATATATATATATATATATACGCATATTACCACCGATAATTGAAACAAGTAGAAGACATTGTTTTAGAGTCGAGTTTCAGCGGCATACCTTCGGCAGTTTGCAACAGTGTGCTCGCTTAACGGCTGCACCATAAACGTCGACATGTCATTTTTTACAGCCGCCCCGTTCCATATTTTAATACGCAGTAAAAGAGCAGGAAATATTCTCTCCTCGAGAACCGGCCGACGCTCGTAAACTAGAGGCTTTATTGATTCGAGTCGTTCCCAGTCCGCTTTTATTCAAAATAACCGCAATAATTTATATTAATATCGCCGTATAGCGTGCATTAACATGCAGTTTTCGCTTTCGCAAAGTAGATTAGCGTGTTGGGTAACGGTCCGAACGGACTAAGGGCCCGTTCCCACCGGATTTGAAAGTAAGAAAACCTGAAGAAAAGTGAGATTTCAGACGATTTGTTACAAAAGGCTGTTAAAGCACGTGCCGCACTATTGCATATAACAAAGTTGGAACAAAAGCATAAAAAAGAATATGACAAATTCCTGCAGTGGCTGAAAGTTAACTGTATTGAAACCAAAAATATAAGTGAAACTATAATGTTGCCTTACTTTCAAGACATGGTATGTATACTTCCGCGCTCAATATAAGTGATATTAATTTATTTTTCTTACAGTCTGAATCGTAGAGTCCTATTTCCTTGTCCACTAAGTAGTCATTGTTAAAAACAATCATGACAATTTATAATAATACAGATGGGAGAAAGTTTCATGAACTGGAAGCGTTTCTCAAACGAAAAAGTAAAGGATATGATCCAAAAAAGTGTTTAGGCGGAATGATATTGTAAAATTTTTGAAGGATGCTTCCGATGAAGAACATTTTTGCTACATAAGGTACATTAAACTATAAGAATTACAGATTTATTGCTCTATTGTACAGATGGTTCTGATTATGGGTTATTTCGGGGGCTGTATAGGTCAAGAACTTATGAATATGAAAATTAATCATATTGAAGATAGGGCCTCGGTTATGATGGTCGACATTCCGGAAAGTAAAACAGTAAGAACCTTACAATTGTAGAAAAAAACGAGTTCTCTGCATTGGGTCTTTGAGTCCGTCGGTTGAGAAAGGTTTTTCTAATTTATCGCGAAAAGGCGGGACAGCATGGAATTGAAAAATAAAATTGCAAGATTGTTGGCTGGTATGTCACATGAAAGAAGTGGAACATCAACTTCATGTTTGACTACAGCCTCTTGAAATTGAAAAACTGCTGCAACTGTAGTAGCTTCACTTTTACCAGATAAATCGAGAACCAACTACGAACAATTTTATAAACGATTCGTGTGCATCTAAGAATATAAAATATGAAGCAAAAGAAAATATACTATTTTTTGAAGAATTATCTAAGAAATACAAATCATCTAGTCTTTGCACGTTCTAATCTATGCAAAATGTTGACATCAGTAAATTCAACAATTTAATTACATTTCTGAAAAAGCAATCAGTTAATCAGTCAAATTGTTACAAGATGCCGATGACACAAAATTCTTGCTAATAAAGGTAAGAATAAGAAAAAGTTTGCTATTTGAAATTCATAAATGCATAATTTAATCTTGCCTTAATTATTGGACTTGGAGGTGCATGCACTAATATGCTGTTAGAAAACGTAAAAAATCATACCCACAGACCATCTAGACTGTACCCATGCTACTCAATACAACTATACCAATGAGGCCTCGACAGGGGATCGGTGGAGTGTGTGCGGAAGTTTGGCTCCGCCTCTTTTGACAGAGTGTGATTCAGTAAAATGTATATTATTATAATATTTGATGAAATTTTAAGAAAGTTAATAATTTTTATTTAAAAGTAATGTGAAGTAGGAAGGAATATATTTTTAATAAACTAACATAAAATATTTAATTATTTTGAGAAGTTTTGTGAAATATTTTTAAATCAGGGTTTAAAATAAAATTCTAGTTATATTAAAATCTTTATCGCCCTTTAAATAGTGTTATTTTATTTAATGCTTGTTGCTTTGTGCCTTTTAAGGAATTGATTATTTTTGTTTTATGATTTATTCTTACAACTACATATTTTTTAGAAATTGCTCTAATAAGTTCTAATCACTGTGTAATTATGGGGAAGTGCATTGTTGACAATTGTAATAGCCGATCAGATCGGAATAGTGATGAAATTTAATTTTTTGGTAAGTAATAATCAGAAATAATGGAGCACGTTTTATGGCATTAAAAGGCTCTGCGCAGAAGTTGTACTGACATTTCCAGTATGGGCCCTGTTTTTAAGTTCCCATATGTTTAACAATTGTTGTTAGCGAGGTAACAAGTATTTAATGGTTTATTAAATAATACCATGTGGAACATTTTGGTGATGCGTGTACTGGCATATTGGAAACTACAAGCGATACGAAAATGGGCAGTTGGGGAAAAAAACTTAATGACGCTTGCAACTAGATCTAGGTTTTTCAGTTATTTTGATAAAAATTAATATGACGTTATTCGTAACTTTTTTATTTAGAGGACTTTTTAAAATCTGAAAACACTTTTCCGCAGCAAATTTTTTCGAAGAATTTCACTGTATAGATTGATATTTAGATTTTCAATGCGACGTTTCGGTTGCAAGAAAATTCAAATTCAAAATGGGCCCATACCAAAAATTGAAGTTGATGATGGTTTCGCCCAATCGTAACTGTTCGAAATTCTAATATTGTCAATTTCTTAATTAGATCCTTAACTTATTATTTAGCAAATATAAATTACTTATAAATAAAAAATTAAATAGCAATAGCAAATATAAATTATAATTAAATTAAATAAAACAGTTATAGACGAATAACGCCATATTAACTTTTTTTCAGAATAACTCAAAACCTAGATCTAGTTGCAAGCGTCATTAAGTTAGCAACAGAATTTTCCCCTAACTGCCGATTTTCGTATCTCTTATAGTTTCCAAGATGCCAGTACACGCATTACCAAAATGTTCCACATGGTATTATTTAATAAACCATTAAATACTGGTTACTTCGCTATCAATAATTGTTAAACATATGGGCACTTAAAAACAGGGCCGATACTGAAAATGTCAGTACAACTTCTGCGCAGAGCCTTTTAATGCCATACAACGTGCTCCATTATTTCTGATTATTACTTACCTACGAAATGAAATTTTATCACTATTCCGATCTGATAGGCTATCACAATTGTCAACAATGCACTTCTCCATAATTATACAAAGAAAACTCATATATTTCACAAAATAATCACAATGTTACCACAACGAAAGTCTAACATTGACTGAGAGCATGAGGCCAGCTTTGCCCTATAGTTCAGTGTAGATGGTCTGTGTTCATACCGGATACGAAAACCAAAGTTTGCCGAAAATTCTTTATCACTGCTGGGGGAATCAAAAATGTGAATATGGTCCAAGTAATACGAAATTACCTCGCCCTGCGTCCTAATCATGCCGATCATGAAATATTTTTTTATTGGTTACAGAAGTGGTAGTAAATGCAACAAACTTCCTGTTGGTATAAATACTTTTAGTGTAATGTAAAAGAAGAATACTTTTTTTCCAATAATATACAGGGCAATATTTATAACAAGTAACTCAATTTAATTTAAGTTAAATTTTCTATTAATTATCAAATTGATAAACTTGTTGGTTCTTAATAAAAATAACCAAGAAGTAGTGATCTGTTTTTATGACCTTCATTATTCAACTGAAACAATGCCAAATAAATGCTGCAATCAGGCTCTTATAAAGCAGTTGTAGATAAATAATATTATTGAGTACATTTTTCCTTAGCTTGAGTAGTACTTAAAATAAAAATGTTCAATTGTATTTATTAACCTAAATGCTTCCGCCCCCTATGGGTACGAAAGCTACGAGCCGCCGCTGGTATTCCCCTTTCAGCACCACCACTCACAGTCGGCGCGCGGCTTCCGCGTAACCCTTTGTTTACGACTACTAGTGTTTTAAGAAAACTCTGGAGCTTTTATTGACTATAAAAAGAGTGTGGCAAAAGAAAACAAATACGCCGTTTCAACATTGTAACAGACGGAGTTATTGTGCGTCAGTCGTCTACAGCGCTAGTATAAGAAGCCACGGAAAATAAACAGCGTCAGCTTATAAATAAACCGGGGCCGTTTCGATATGGCAAAGTAAATAAACATTTCCCGATGCGAAAATAAATCATTAGGACGTCCATAAATATGAATCGAATGGGCCCGCTACCGGCCACTTTGTGAAATATTAACTCGATGAAGATCGACGTGATTTGCTACAGCCACGGAATCTACAGCTGACCATCTCGCAGAGCACGCAGACATTTGTGTGACATTACAGACAATTTAAAAATGACTGGGAGTTGAACAACCTGTTAAAATCATTAAAGAGTCGTAGTCTTGTCATATCTAGTTTCTATAGCCGAGGCTGAAAATAATTGAAAGTGATTCATTCACAGTATTTAGATGAGCACGTGAGGTGAGGGTTGCAGGGAAAGATTCCATGGGGGTGCCACTTGAGAAAAGTTGAAAGAACACAAAATTATCAAAAATAAGTTGACGTTGAGTGAATGTAGCAGTAGTAATAGTTAATTCTCTACCGTAGAATGCCGCGTAGATGGCGATGGCCTACCACCATTTCATTTACACTTATCTGATGCGCAATCCGCGGATATCACACCTTAAACACGCACGCCTATTCCGTTTATAATGCCTACATAAGGTTGAAAATATTTTGTTTTAGATGCAGTGCGTATTTATCCATGTCTATAAGTATATAAAGTACAGTGTTCTCGAAAAGTAACGAATAAATTCATTATTTTGAAATTGAGAAGTTTTCGAAGAAATTTCCTGGCACGTCGATTTTATTTAAAAAAAGGCATTTTTTTACATACGACCCACATTTGTGACGTCATCGTTGCTCGAGATATGACGTCATAAACAATTTTTTTAAATAGCAACCCCCAATTTTGACCATGCCATTTGAAAGAGCATATTCTTCTATTCTTCATTCTACATACATACATCATGAAATATTATGCTATTACATAACAAAAATTTCAATAAAATAATGTTTGAAGATTTTAAAATTTAATTTTCACAAGTCAAATCGATATAAATTATTACGTATTGTTAACGAAATGCGAACAAAATGAACAACAATACAATCATTCATTGTCTTTATTAAATTAGTAGCCGTGCTTTTTAACGTGTTTTCCTCCAAAAATTAAAGGAAATGATCCAGTTTCAACAAATATAAAGTTATTATAAGTTTACGCTGATAGAAATCCTGGGTGACTTTTTCCTATTAAACGAAAGTCTTAAGAAAACAATAATTATTTTTTTGTTAAAAACTTTATTTATAAAATCCTTTTGACTGCTCATGCGCATGCCAATGTAAAGTATTGGAAGTGACATCCATAATACAGTCATTTGGTCAAACCTCAAATTACTCTACTTAGCTAATTTTTAAGTATTTGATGACGTATGGTCAATCAAGAAACTTTTAAGTCAATATAGAAATTGGAATTAAACACTCGCGAGGCGTGACGTCATTGCCTCCTACAGCTTCTCGATACTCGCCCGTCTCGAATTCGGGTAAGAATATTTCTGTTAAAACAGATTAGTTGTTAAAATTCACAACATGCATATTCGCCTAATCTTCTGATGATATATTTAATTATGATTATGGATAATTTTAAACTAAATCACCAATTTGCAAGTGCTGAAATGAGAAGTGTGAAAATGCAACGGTAAGTTCTAAAACGAAATCGTTAACAGCAGCTAGGTTTTTCAAATAGGTAGATAGGTAGTAAAATATAATACAAAATTGGTAAATGATCCCATTTGATTGAAACTAAACACATTTAACAAGATAAGTTTATTTAAATCAACAATTTTTCATCCAAAGAACAGGTTTTCGAACACTTACCACTTTTTCCTCTATCCGCATAGAACGCAATCACGGCCGCAAAGTAAAAACAATCAACTTTGTTGGCAGCGTGCGAACAAAAAATATTTATACATTTTTTAAATTTACTTCGCCGTAAAATTTTACGACCTCTGGCGGCCGTTTCGAATATCTCTATTAAAGCGCGCGACATGAAAAGTAAATCCGGTGTGTCGTTTCGAGATTTCTCGCATTCCGCTGGACCGATGATCAGCGAGATGTAAACATCTAAAACTTTTAATTGAAGAACCTTAAAGCCCGAACGGACCGTAAAAAAACTCAATACGTTCGTCGTTTTACGAGCGATCGCCTCGGAGGCAGTAAAAGTGGTCAGCAGAAAACGACGAGATGGAGTAATAATTGGCTTTTATGTATCCCAGCAAATGTTCGTACCCACACACAGTTTATGGAATAAAATAATGATAGGTACATCTCAAAAATGTAAATTTTTCAAATATATTGTATGGTTAGAATCACATAATAATTAAAATATTAACATTAACAAATTTCCATGGAATGTAAACAATACCACGTGGCGGAAAACACGATATAACTTTACACGAAGTTCAGCGCGGTTTATATTTTCCGTAGTTACAAGTGATAATGCTGTGGAAATTCCACGATAACCACAAAGACTCAAAGTCAAAGCGAACATGTGCCTATTATTTTCCTTTATTAACATTACCATAATTGTTAGTGGTTATGTGATAAACTTACGGTATTGTTAAACGCAATTTATTTATTTGTTTATAATATAGGTCCGCTTGTGAAGATTACAACTACAATGATATTGTAGTGCGTCCAGATAGGGAGTTTTATGTGAGGTATTTACAAAATTATGCCATCTGATTTCACATTAAACTAAGTACCTACTTTAATTGGATGGAAGAAAAAGTTGGAAAATCTCGACTACGTTAACTGATTTTAGCAAACTTGGCATAGTTTTAAAGCTGTTTAATAGCCGAATCATGTAGTTATAAATAATTAAGTTTTCTGTTTAAGCCTGTACCGTCAGATGGCGTTATTTGATATTTTCAGAAGTTTACTCAATTTTCTATGAAAAATTAGTATTTTACAAATAATGATTCGGCTATCAGATTTAAAACAAAATCAAGTTCGCTAAAATCGGAACTTATTCGGAACTTTTCCAACTTCCTCTGCAATACAATCGTATTCCTTTTACCCTTACTTTAAGAGATACAGCAAAATGTTAAATAAGTGTCAATAAAGTCCAAACCCGTTCAATATAACATACCTTCTCTTCTGATTTTATGGAGAAAATCTCACTTTTTCATTTTCGATTTCGAATTTCAATTGTCTCCAATTTGGATTCGTACTAGAGATGTAACGAAATTGAGCAAATAAATAAAAAATAATTATAAGAATGTAATGAATATTTCCCTGATAATAAAACTTTTTTTTATTTAATTTACCTACTTTCCCTTTTTTCCTGCTATTCCTATAAAAATTAAGTAATTTTACAAGTTAAGCAATACATAATGTTGAGGCCCACCTCAATTGTTACTTATTTATGTAAAAATATTTATATTTTGTTCATTTATGTACAACCGGCAACAGCGCCAAGAACTAGTACCAAGTTCTAGTTGAGGCCTTTCAAGGGCCAGTCCAGTAGCATCCCTAGCGCTGTTGCAGTAGGATGTGCTCTTTGTATAATCATTCTTGTCCTTCATAAAGTCTACTGTTACACATTGTTCAGTTACTAAATAAAGTTATAAAAAATAAAATAAAAAAACAGAGTCGTGAAATTTCTATCAAAATTTACCAGATAGAATTCATCCTTTACATATGGTCCTTGAGCAGAATTAACCAGTTCCTTGTGGATTTACGACAATACTGTAAAACATTGGAACATTGAGGTAAATTGGAGCGAATAGCTAGTGGCAGTCGAACCAAAGTCGACACCTGCAACATCAAGCGAAGCGCCGACGGTGCACGTGTAGAAGCCTGAAGCCGGGTTCCCGATTAGTCGAGAGCATTCCAGAATCAGTCTGCGCGGCAGCCAAGGTCAGCTTATTCCAGTTATTATAAACATTATTTGTTTATCCCAAATTGCTTGTCTCCATTCCTCATTCATAAATTTAAAAAGTTGATACATAATGGCAAATTCAGAAATTGATAAATTAATTCGTAAACGTGCTGTAATTAAAGGTAATTTAACTAGATTTAAACATTTTGTTGATAATTTAGATAGAGACCAACCTGATTTATTACAGTTAGAACTACGCCTTAACAAGTTAGATTCTTATTGGCAGAGTTTTTCTGATATACAAACCGACATAGAGTTATTAGATAATAACGAACGACAAATTATTGAACGGCAGAATTTTGAGCAAGAATACTTTGAATACGAAACTAAAGCTAATCGTTTATTAAAGTCATGTGTAACACCTATTGTAGGAAATGCAAGCGCGGCTGGTTCACGGACCGGCACAGATGAGTCAAATTTTAAATTACCAGTCATAAATCTGCCCAGCTTTGACGGCTCGTATAATAATTGGTTATCTTTTAAAGACAGCTTCGAGTCTATGATTCACAATAACAACTCTATACCAGAAATACAGAAGTACCATTATTTGCGTTCTTGTTTAAAAGGGGAAGCCTCAAATATTATTCAATCATTGCGGGTTTCCGCAGATAATTACAATACTGCGTGGCAGCTAATAAATGAAAGATACGAAAATAAAAAATTACTTATTAATAATCATGTTAAGGGACTTTTTAACTTGCCATCAGTTGGTAGGGAGTCACATATAAATATACGGGCGTTGCTTGATAAATTAAATAATCACTTACGTGCTTTGAAGGTACTTAAACAACCTACTGAACAATGGGATCTCCTAATTATACATATGGTGACAAATAAGTTAGATTCGGTCACGCGTAGAGAGTGGGAAAATAAACATAATGACATTGATAATGACGAATTACCTACATTAAATGATTTATTAAAATTCTTAAAGAAAAAATCTAGTCTTCTAGAAACCCTGTCGAATAATACTGAACAGTGGGTAAAAACGAAATCGTTTGTTGTAAATGATAATAATAATCGTTGCAATTTTTGTAATGACAATCATAATATAAATAAATGTACAATGTTGTCAAAATTATCTCCAGAAAAGCGTTATGCAGAAATAAAGGAAAAACGTCTTTGTTCAAATTGCTTACAAAGCGGACATAAAAATAAAACTTGTCCTAGTCAGTCTTCATGCAGGATATGCTCTAAGAGACATCATACCTTACTTCATTTTAATAATAATTCCAATACAAGTAAATCAAGTGATAATTCGAATGTTTTTAACAATAATAAAGAACAAAGTGAACAAAACATCACGGAACATAAAGAAACGACTATTGTAGATAAGTCTGTTAGTAATGGAAATACAGTTTCCGTAAATATGAATACTGTAGAATTAACAAATAATAAAGTTCAATCAATTACTAAAACTCATTTTAATAACAGTGGCGCACAAACATTACTGTGTACTGTCATACTAAATGTTCAAGATAAATTTGGCAATTATCATTCTTGTAGAGCTGTATTAGATAGTGCATCTGAATCGCATTTTTGTACACAACAAATGGCTGATATGTTGCAAATAAATAAATCTCGTGTTAACATTGCAGTGTCGGGCATAAATAAATCATCAAGTCAAATAACATATTGCGCTAATATTAAAATTAAATCTAATATTAATAACTTTCAAACAAATATTACTTGTTTAATCGTTCCTAGCATAACTGATAATTTACCTTCCACTTCTTTTGATATTAATACATTAAATATACCCGAGGAAATTAATCTAGCCGATCCATCATTCAATGAGTCCAGTAAAATTGATCTGTTAATAGGAGCAAACCTATTTTGGCAGCTAATTAGAGTAGGGCAAATTCTTCTTGGGAAATCTGGTCCCATATTACAAAATACTGTATTGGGGTGGGTAGTATCAGGAGAATTACTGCAAAATAAAATTAAGAAAAATACTGTAAAATGCAATTTTATTTCTACACGTGATCTCGACAATAAATTAACTAAATTTTGGGAATTAGAAGAGAAGGTAATAGACTTGCCTATCTCTCCCGAAGAACAAGCGGTAGAAACTTATTTTAAAGATACTACTCAACGTGGTACCGACGGTAAATTTATAGTACGATTACCTCTAAATCAATCACCTACTGTTTTAGGTGAGTCAAAAAATATTGCACTTAAACGTTTATACTCGATTGAAACTAAACTAAGAAAAGATGTAAATTTAAATGAACAATATATAAAGTTTATGACAGAATATATCAGGTTAGGGCACATGTCCAAGGTAACAGATTACAATACTGTAAGGCGGTGTTTTATTCCACATCATTTTGTAAAGAGAGACAGTAGTTTAACAACTCAACTCAGAGTGGTCTTCGATGCATCCTGCAAAACTGCAAGTGGTGTATCATTAAATGATATTATGATGGTAGGTGGCAAAATTCAGCAGAATTTATTTTCGATTATTATTCGATTTCGGACACACAAATGGGTTATTACTGGTGATATAAGTAAAATGTACCGTCAAGTGTGGGTGCATCCTGATGATCGAAAATTACAGTGTATATTGTGGCGAACCAACCCATCTGAATCTGTAGAAACATATGAATTAAATACCGTGACCTACGGAACAGCGAGTGCACCATTTTTGGCTGTTCGCTGTTTAAATGAAATTGCTTTTCAACATAATAAAAAATACCCTGAAGCGAGTCATAGAATACTAAATGATTTTTATGTCGACGACATACTAACGGGTAGCGATAACGTTGAAACTCTTGTAAAATTATATCAAGATTTATATCAAATTCTAAAATCATGTGGCTTTACATTAAATAAATGGGTTTCAAACAATCCAGATGTCCTTAAATTTATTTTAAATTCAGATCCTAATTCAATTGTAAACATAGGGAAAAATTATGAAACGCATTCGTTAGGTCTATTATGGAAGTCAAATACAGATGTTTTAACTTATAATGCAAATTGCGACAATGCAGTCAAAGTTCATACTAAACGCGTGTTACTTTCGTCAATAGGTCAAATATTTGACCCGCTAGGATTAGTAGGACCTGTAGTAATACTAGCTAAGGTACTAATGCAAAAAATTTGGCAACAAAGAATCGATTGGGACGAGCTGCTCCCTGATGACATCATCAATGATTGGAATTCTTACGCTAATAACTTAAAATCATTAAATGAAATAAATATTCCAAGATTCGTTTTATGTGATAATCAACTTCAAGTGCAGTTGCATGGCTTCGCAGATGCTTCACAATCTGCTTATGGATGTTGTATTTATGTACGTACAGTTGATAAATTTGGAAATTATTCTGTAAATTTGCTTTGTGCAAAATCAAGAGTTGCACCACTAAAATGCATAACTATGCCAAGACTAGAGCTTTGCGCGACATTATTATTAGCTCAGCTCCTAAATACGGTTCAATCATCTCTTACTCATATTGAAATAAATGATATTTACTTATGGAGCGACTCAACAATTGTCCTGGCATGGATCAAGGCCATACCTACCAACTATAAAATATTTGTTGCAAATCGTATTGCAGAAATTCAGTCATTAACTCGCCCAGAGAATTGGCACTATATTAAAACACGTGAAAACCCTGCTGACATCATCTCGAGGGGTTTAAATCCTCATGATTTGAATAATAATTTTTTGTGGTGGTACGGACCCACTTGGCTAAAACAAGATCAAAATTCTTGGCCTATCAATTTAAATTCCACAATGGAACCGAAATATTGTGATATCGATAGTGACACTGAATTTAAAAAACAGGCGGTAATTTCAACTGTTGCCGTCATTGACAAATTACATATATTCGATAAATTTTCAAGCTTCTTAAAGTTGCAACGTGTAGTTGCATACATTTTAAGGTTCAAAAACAATTCACTTGCTAAGACACCACGACGGTTCGGAATTCTAACACCGGTAGAATTAGAACTTGCTATAAGTACATTAGTAAAATTAGTCCAGTCTATTGTATTTCATCGTGAACTTTCTGATTTAAAAACCAAAGGTACTGTTGACAATAAGAGTAACTTATTAAAATTAAATCCATTTTTGGATAATACAGGTATAATTCGTGTAGGTGGAAGAATACGACATTCACAATGTCCTGATTCGAAAAAATTCCCTATAATTCTTCCAGAGAAACATTTATTCACTAAATTACTTGTTGAACATGAACACAAAAGACTCTTGCACGCCGGACCACAGTCGGTATTATTTTCATTACGTGAACGGTTTTGGATAATATGTGGTCGCAAACTAGTAAGAAAAATTTTACGTAATTGCATAATTTGTTTTCGTGCAAGACCCAACAATGATATTGAATATTTGATGGCCGATTTGCCAAGCAAAAGAGTAAACCCATGTCAACCCTTTATGAATTGTGGTGTTGACTACTGCGGACCGTTTAACTTAAGGGATCGTAAAACTAGAAACTTTAAAATTACCAAGGCTTATGTATGCGTAATAATTTGTTTTGCTACAAAGGCTGCTCATCTTGAGCTGGTCAGTGAACTAAGCTCTGATGCATTCATGGCTTGTCTATACCGATTCATATCAAGACGCGGCAAATGCTTGCACATATACTCAGATAATGGAACCAACTTTGTTGGTGCTAATGCCGAACTTAGAAAATTTCTAGAATCAGTAGAAGGTGAAGTTCTTACTAAACTAGGTCAGGAAGGAATCAATTGGCATTTCGTGCCCCCCAAATCTCCTCACTTTGGCGGATTGTGGGAGGCGGGCGTAAAGTCTGTAAAGTTCCATCTTAAAAGAGTTATTGGTCAATTAAATCTCACATATGAAGAATTTAATACCGTTTTAATACAGGTTGAAGCTTGTTTAAATTCTAGACCTATGTATCAACTTTCTAGTGATCCTACCGATTTACAACCACTAACTCCCGGCCATTTCCTCATTGGTCAACCTTTAACCTCTATCCCCCAACAAGATTTGTCGGAAGTTCGAGAATCCCAGTTGTCTCGTTTTAAACGCTGCCAAAAATACACGCAAGATGTATGGAGGCGCTGGTCAAAGGAGTATGTTTCCGAACTACAAATTAGGTCTAAGTGGAAGAAAAACTTTCCTCAATTATTAACTGTTGATTCCTTAGTGTTGATTAAGGAAGATAAAGCACCAGTGATGACATGGACTCTTGGTCGTGTGTTGGAGCTGCATCCAGGAAACGACGGAATTGTGAGAGTGGTAACGGTCAAAACAGTTTCCGGGGTGTACAAGCGTCCAGTGAGTAAATTGTGTGTGTTACCAATTAGTGATGTACAAAACGATTATTGACATTGATTTATTCCATTTGTTATTGAAACTTCAACTCTTTGTTTAAGTTTGCAAGAGGCGGGAGTATGTTGAGGCCCACCTCAATTGTTACTTATTTATGTAAAAATATTTATATTTTGTTCATTTATGTACAACCGGCAACAGCGCCAAGAACTAGTACCAAGTTCTAGTTGAGGCCTTTCAAGGGCCAGTCCAGTAGCATCCCTAGCGCTGTTGCAGTAGGATGTGCTCTTTGTATAATCATTCTTGTCCTTCATAAAGTCTACTGTTACACATTGTTCAGTTACTAAATAAAGTTATAAAAAATAAAATAAAAAAACAGAGTCGTGAAATTTCTATCAAAATTTACCAGATAGAATTCATCCTCTACACATAATTTTGTTTGATTTCAACGCAAGTGACCCCAAACTGGAACATACGTATTTGAACAAGTAGAACAAAAACAAACAGCAGATGATGAACTAAGAGAACTTACCATGAATAGAATTACTTGTGGAATGTTGGAGGGAATAGAGGTACTCCATATGTGGAGGCAACCGATAGGCCGGATGGAGCTCCCTACCTAGGAGAAGACCACTTCCAGGGGTACCACCAACACTGAAACAAAAAGAAAAGGATTACTCTCCACACATTTCCAAATATCATGATCTGGTTGTAGATTTAAAAGACTTGTAAGCATAACGAGTTTCTTTGCAATTTTGTTTTACATTGTGCTAAAAAGGAGCTTTCAATTTTAGTGATCTGTTCGTTTTTGGGTCATTTGCATATCCAAACATAGTCATAGGAGCAACTACCATCTAATGTTTTTATTTGGCAGCTTGACACATTTTATAGAGGTCTTTCTACGTTACATTTATTTTAAGTTATTATTGTTTTGTATATTTTTATTTTATAGAATAAAAACATCGGATCATAAATTTTTATGGTAAATTTTGTAGGTTATTTGTTAATAATTATTAAATATGGTATAATTTCATTCAATTGTTAATGAATTTTTTGTTTGAAACCAACCTTTTCTGAGATATTAGCAACTTTCTATTTGTTTCATATCATTGTTTATACTTATTCAGTCTGATACAACAGTATTTTTTTTTGTATCTATTTTTCTGAAGACAAAAAGAAACATTATTTTTGTTACAGTTTTTAAATTTAATACATTGTTAAAAATATCATTATGAAGAATGTATCTAAATTATTCGCATTCGTCGAAAAATGAATGAAAAAGAACAACGTTGCGGACAACACGCATAAAAAGTGGAACAATGGTGACTATCAACCACTAACTGACACGATGAGAAGTGGCAACTACAAATAGAGTTTGTACCGGCAATTAAAGGTACTTGTAAGTAGGTACTATCTTTCTCTCTCTCCATCAGGGTTCACATTCAATTCGATGCTGTCCCGCAGTTAATTCTTCGTGTGTCAGCGGGCTTTAACAAAACAATCTCGCCTACGCTACGCTGCTTCGAAGGTCTATGCTGCGACAGGACCGGACTAAGTGCGGAAGGATCTTTAAATTTTGTATGCAGTGCTGAATAAAAAATGCATTTATTTACAACTGCAGAGTATGCATATATTGTCATTATACAGTGCGTCCTTAAAGTCACGCCCAAATTCATTATTATGTAAATAAATGAAATTATTGAAAATTGGTTTTAATTTCCTTTTTTTTCAAATAATTTTGGTAATGTTGCCTACCCTGTAACAATTAAGAGCAACTTGTAATATATTTTTGGAAACAGCTCAGCTAGGGTAATTCTGAAACTGGAAAAAAATGTGGTGTTCCATTAAAAAAAATGTCATGACGTCATTACTCGAAGGTAGGTCACCCTGTATAAAAAATTATTATTTGAAAAAAAGTTTGAGAAAAATTTGTAACAAACAAAACTATGTATACAGGGTTAACTATGACTAAGTACAAAAATTTTTACCACGTACTCATAGAGCCCTAAAAGACAATAAAAAAGTTATTCCAGAATTTTAGCTCGATATTTAAACAATGGGGCAAAACCATTTTTTCCTACGGTAAGTCGGCGCCTATGATGAGTATAGACTGAGATGACTTATGGCTTAGATACATAGTTGACATTACATCTGTCAACAACTACCATGCGGTCATTTGCAGTATTTCTAAATGCAGAAACGACAAAAATTAACATTCTTATTAGTAATAATACCTGATAGATAGGTAACAGTTAATCCAGTTAGCTCCAGTATTTTGCATTCGTTTTTCATTATTTGGTTACAAACTGGTAAAACTACATTTTCACTCACTACCGATAAACACACTTCTCGTAGGTGCAGTTGTTAGATACAATGCCTATGTATAATAACAAAATCGAAGAAAGGGGTGGTAGGTAGGTTCTAATAGATAACAGAAAACGTTTAACACCCGCGGCAGTCTTGTCCCATAACCTAGAAAAACAAACCGGCGAACTATATTGTGGGAAAATATCTGTACCCGACACATATTCCTTTATTTATTAACTATAAAACGTTTTAAATTAAAATAAGGCACTAAAAACTGAAGAAGAACACAAAACTACAACGTAAACACAGGAATTAAATTATAACATGACAGCGAACCGACTGCCGACTGTTGCATGACGGTAGCTTGCTGGTTGCATACTCTGATTCTCGCATTGGCGGCGTTAAATAAGGATTTAATATAATATTTTTTTTTCGCTTTATAAATAAGTTTGGAAATTTTTTGAAAGGAAATTCTGTTAATTCTTATTTTTTTCTATCCCCTCTTAAAATATTTGTACTTAGTCATAGTTAACCCTGTATAACTACATCTGGAGCCAATACGGCTCTGTCAACAGGCAGCGAAAAGAGCTCTCTTGAAGTGGTCTGGCCTATTCATTCCCCAGATATAATCTGAGAGTGCCATCTATTCACGGGGTTGACTTGTTACCCTGCTCTTGACAATACCTTAATTCTATTTGGAAAAATAATGGGCCCTTCAGGCAGCAGGTAGACTGGGAAAGGGAGTAAGACTTTGTGGACGCTTCTAATGGTTTCGAGGAATTAGAGGGAGATAAATCCTAAACACCTTCTGACACTTATTGTTGCCAGGCCCAAATTGAACTGTAAATATATGGGACGCGTTGGAGAGTAAGGAAAAACACATTCATTCGCGCCCCAGGGATTTCTGGTATTGTTAAGGGGTGTCTCGGTTATTTTTAATGGTAATGGTCAAAGTTTTTTTGTAGTCGGTGGATATTAACATGTCAAAGAGGAAATTTACATACAATAGCCCCGATGTTTATTTATCAAATAAGTGTGGTCAAATTTTATTAGAAATTCGTAACTGAAGTTGCACAAAAAGCGAACGAATTGTGTCGGTTCTTAAGCGGAACGTCCTGTACAGGGTGAACCTCAAATAAGTACAAATATTTTAATTGCAGGTGTAGTTTGTCATATAGATAAGTGTAGTGAAAATCATTTTTTTAAATTTCTAATATTTACAGAGATTTTTTAAAATACCCATATTTTAAGGGTCGCTGATCAAATAGAGCAGAGGACTAACGTAACGTAATAAATCAGATAAACTTAGGTTGCCATATCGTCATTAAAATAAATAATTTTTTTTAAGTAAATCTGCATAGATGCGCTACTGCTTTTGATTGGCTGCGACGAATTGTCATATCCAATTGTCCTTTCATTTCCAGCGCTATCATGGGCGGGCAAAATTTCTTTTCGTTAATTTAATCATGAATGTAATTAATTTTATTAGTGATTTGATCGAAGTGAGGAATATCGGATGATGACATGTATGAAGAGTTTAGAGCGCGAGGTCAAAATATGAGTCTAAGTGATGTTGAAAGGACGGCATTCTAATTTGTACAGAGGATGATTCAAGTGGCACATTTAAAGTAAATTGTTAATGTGCTAGGTTCAGCCGACGTCAACTTATTTTTGATAATTTTGTATACTCTCTCAAGTGGCACCTGTATCTTCCGTACTCATCTTTGTGTTGTGAATTAGTCACTGTCTATTATTTTCGACCTTGGGTAATTGATAATACAAGATAAAAACTTTAAATTTTGAAATATTCTTATTATTTTTATCTAACGCCTCTAAATTGGTAAAAACTGTTATATCACTGTTTCTACTCTAAACATAATGAATGTTATGTAATGCAATTATTTTTGTCATTTTTGTATATTTTTTATATCTGATCGCATTCAAATTTAGTACGCCTATGAAATATTGGTCCCCGCACGCTTTGCCTGTCGCACTAGTCAACAAGCTAGCGATTAGTCACTCTCTACAATTTCGGCCGCTGACTATAGTTCATTTAATATTGGTATAATTTTATATCACAGAATAATGAAAATAAAAAGAATAAATAATATATAAAATAAATAATAAAGAAAACTACAGGAATGTATCAACGAGAGGTAAGACGCACTGTATAACTTTTTTATACACAATAATAATTGTCCTTACTCTATCATGTATTCTCTTCCCGTGTAAATAAGTTAATCTTGTGAGATGTTATAATAAAAGTAAATAACTTCGCGTTCACATAAAAACCGTGTCCTCCAACTTCAAAACTGCCTCATTTCATTCATCAAACGCGCCATGAAAAACTCACAAATCGTTTGGCGCCGTAAATTAATTTAATTATCCTTGTTAGTCCTTTATTATGTTTAATACTTCATCAGCTGGCTCGGTCGTCATTAGTGATAAATAATTGAGATTGATGCGACTGCATAAAAGCGTCGGGTGCTCAAAACACCTTCAAGTTTATTGTCTCTTGTGGAGATTCAGTAGCGACTCGTCAACAAAACATTATGAGAAATTATCCCAGCGTATTCAAAACGCATTTAGATATAATGGGGAAGTTGCATGAATTTTATATTGATTTGAAATGTATTACAGGTAATCTTTCAAACATAATAATCACATAATAATTAAAACATTAAATTGGCGTAGAATGTAAACGTTACACGCCGTTAAGCGTAGTTTGTTTCCGTGGCTACAGGTACAGGTTACGGTGTTGGTGCATTAAAAAGGTGTTTGTTTCTTGTATTTTTGCGATTTTTTTGGCATATTTGGGTCATAGAAACATAGTGTTGATGTGGTCAACTTACGGTATTGTTTAACGTAACTTATTCCTTTGCTTACAATACAGATCCGCTCGTGACAATTACGGCGACAATGCTGTTGGGTAAGTACCATATAGATGGTTTTACTTGAGATATTTATAAAATTATGCCATCTGATTTCAAATTAAATTAAAGGGTATCCCAAAATTAATGCTAGATTTGAATAAAATAGAAAATACAGTTTTTAGTCTTTTGATTGTTATTTTTTTATTGAATCAATAGTAGTAGTAGTAGTAGTAGGGTTATTTATGGAATAACACATCGGGCAAATGGCCTCCATGGCTTTGCATGCACATACGCACTCGTTTGTCGAAATTTTCCATGACCATTGTGCATCGCTTATGATGATTTTGCTCGAAAAATCAGCATCCATTTGTTGATGTTCAATAATCCATTCAATGAACTCTCTTCGCTATGCATGGCCATTACGCTTCAGTTGTTGTGTCAATTGAATTTTGTAAGCATGGCGACACAGATCTTTAGTGAGTATACGCTGTAAGGAGCTTCTTAAAATCTGTAATTCTTGTCTAGGACGCCGAATTGAGGTTCCTGGATTGTCACCGACACTCACGCACAGCTTCGGTGTTGACATTTGAACGGATTGTTTTTGGACGACCAGTGTGTTTGGTGTCTCCAACGGATCCAGTTCCCCTGAATTTTTCAATTAATCTCTTCACAGTTGACGAAGTTAAAACGCTATTCCGACCATATTTTGTATGAAATTTTCGAACTGCGGCCGCCAAGCTTTCATTATTTTTGAAATATTGTTCAATAATGAAGACACGATGTTATATCGTGTAACGTTCCATTTTTACTATCCCTAAACTGTCAGCTGTTGAATTGTTTTTTTAGGGTTGCCAACACTTCACCGCACAAATGGCGGCAAATTCAAATATTGAGTTCATTTTGGGACACCCTTTACTTATTTTAATTCGAAAAATAATAAGTAAAAGTAATGATATTTAACATTTATTAATTAAATAAACTAATTTCGTGTCAACAAATAGGTATTTGGTAAGTTTACGGTTTAAGTTAATAACAATGTCTAGTAAGGCTATCCTCTTTTTTTAGTAATTATAAGAAAGACAATTTCTGTCCATATCACTATTCTTCTGTCCACTATTGCTTCAAGATTTGCCAGCTCGCCTACAATTTGCTACATTTTTACTAGATAAACCGAAAACTAAAATTTTCTTAATAACATCCTTTTCACCGATGACGCGACGTTTAGTACTAACGCTCTGTATAGAAATAGTTGAAAAATGCTACATATCATCTTCAATTTTCAAGCATCTCATCAAATTTTACAACACGTTTTGTTAACAATTTAAATAAGTGGAGCATCGTACAGACTACCACTGTTTTATCAATTATATACAAAAAAACAAGGTTTAATGAATAAAACATTAAGGAAATCATAAAATACAAAATAAAAACTTTAGAAAATTTGTAATGAACCTAAACAATTTAATAATAGACAGATTCTTAAAGCACTATGTTAAATTATAATAAACGCTTCGAATCATTTTTGAAATTCGAATGCCATATTAATATTAATTAATAAATAAATATATGGTTTATTTTTAGTATTAATATATTATAATGAATGAGCCGTCCCGAGTTAACATCTAATAAAATATCCCTTTAATGTAAATATTTTGATCTTTTCTTGCGACCTACGTAAATAAACCGGTTCAAGTATTTTCCAAGAAAAACCTAAAAATCACACATGCATCGTAAAAACAACAGCCAGTGCGCATGCTCACGCCACACACTTCTTCAGTTAATTGTTGAATCGAGTTGGTGCGTGGTGCGCGTCGCGATGTTTTTAAAATTTATACTAAATATCCGCCGTTTTCCGTGCTTTTCGGGTGTAAAACAGTGCATCAGTAGAAAGGATTATCGAGGTGTGTGTTCGTTTGATTGTCCGTTGAAAATTTGACAAGAAAAGTGTTGTGAAAAGTTCGAATTGATGTCAGAAGCCAACGCGTCCATGGCTGTTACGGAAGTCACCGAGCTCTCACGATCGAGTCGACGGAAAAGTAAGTGCCAACTTAAAATTTTATATACTTCGGGTAACTTATTTTTTGAGTATTTGTTTGCAAAATATATTTTACCATTACTTTCTATGTAAACTCGGAACAACTTAAAATAAACTATTTCATGGAGGTGTTATTAAAAATGAAGTTATTATATTTATGAACGATTTTTTTGTTTATTGTTTAGATGTAGTTAAATTAAATTACATACATGATATTACCTAAAATAGATATAGGTAGTAATGTTTACGGCACCACTAAATACAAAATAGGTAGTAAAGACCGATTTGGCTGCGTTTATTTCACCACTTACATCCACTGCAGTAATTCAATCATTAACATGAAATATACAGGTCGCCCAAAATGTATGGAATAATGTAAGATATAACTTTTTAAATCCTGTATAAAAAAATTATTAAGTTTTGGTTAAGTTTTTTGCATCCTTTGGTGTGCTTGACTTTTTGTCAAAACCAATAATTTAGTTGGCATGGCAACTAATTTTTTTTTTCAAATGACATCATATTTTAGCATATATTCTATCCTTATATGAAATCAGCTCTTTTTTTATTATGTATTGTAATCATAATAGCACTCTTTTAAATCCTGGTGAGTGGAACTAAGAAGTTATGTTAAAAGTTGAAAGCAGATTCTTTTATGAATATGCCAGCAGTTCGAAATAAATTGCCAAATTCGTTTTAAGTGCCACATTATTGTAATAGAAAAGTAGTTTTTTCATTTCATTATTTTACGCGCTAATTTATTTATTTCTTGAGTAACCTTATTAAAATTTTATACAAGAAGGTTTTTTTGTATGATATGTACGAATATCTGAAAGATATTTGTGTTCAATGTACAGGGCTTTCTCAGCGCTTGTGCCAGTGCATTTTTTCTTTCAGATTTGTTTTCAGGGAGGGAGATTTTTGGAAAACGATTAGTTATTTTAAAACAGCATTCTATTAATTTAAAAAAAAAGCTAGACTGGTTACATGTCGCTAAAGTGCACCAACTGCAGTTTAAAGTTTTAGTTGCAAATGTATAAATTACTCTAGTCTAGAGTATTCATTAAACAGTGGGCCCATTTTTTCTTTCTTGGACGAAAATAAGGTGATTTAAGTTAACTTACCACAACTTTTCTTCCTTAAGAAGTAGTAGGTTTGAGAACTATTTTTAGATACTTTCTCGAGTCTATAACTCTTTAATGAAGATAAGTGCCTTTCTCACGTCTCAAATTAATAATGTGTCCTTTATTACTAATACATACAAATAGATACAAGTGACAGAGTTGAAAAAGACAGCGAGATTTAGCAAAGCTGCCCTTTCATCTAACCATCTGCTACATTAAACAAATTAATCATAAACAATGCTAATACATAGTATGTATGCGATCACGGACAGAAAAAACAGTCAAGGAAAAAATAAGCAATAATCAATTTTCAGATTTATTGGATTTGACATGCTTCCTAAACGTGATGATATCTCACGCAAGATTTAAATGTCTGAAGTATTCTATTATACAGGGTGTCAAAGTTGGAATTTAAAAAGCGATTTTTTCTAATAATTACATTGTATTTAACTGTATTAATTTAATAATTTGGAAATAGATGTTTTTAGATAGGAGAAATCATAATCTGTTGTCTGTTTTGTAGTATTCTCTAGAGGGCGCCACATCCGCCATATTTGTGACGTAACTGTGACTAAACTTTTTTGGACCTAACGTTATAACGTATTTTATTAAAAAATCTTAAACCTGTATTGTTTTTGAGGAAAAAAGGTATACTTGTCATTAGTCTCAGAAATTGATCATTTTTGAAATAATAGCTTTTCATCAATCAGCTGCTCCTTGTACAATATATTAACGTAGTAGGCACCAATAGGAAGTTAAATTTGAACAATTATTAGGCAAAATTTATGTTAAGTTAATAATTATTTCTAAATCTAAGGTATTTATCCAGTTTTGGTTAAAATCAATTACTTTACAAAATCAAAAAAATTTTCTGAGACACAATCATTTTTTATATTCAGATATGAGACTGTTATTTGTTAGCGATTAAATTTCAATGGACGCGAAGAATATTTGGGAAGATTTCGAAACAGCCTGATAACACAGGTTCACAAAAAAAAGTGGTGTGTGCTGAGGATCCCAGTACATTTTTTCCATGTATTTTTTCCCGCTGAACACGAATCAGAAGTCAAAATGGGGGGTTGTACAGCAAATTTTGGAGAAAACCCATAAAAACGATAAGAATCACATCAAAAGTATAAACAGGTCCAAAAAAAAAGTCATGTGTGCTGGGAGTTAGATTATATTTTTCTTTTATATTTTTTCCCGCTGAACACGAATCTGAAGTTAAAATTGGGGGTTACACAGCAAATATTTGAGAAAACCTAAAAAATGGATAAAAATCATTTTCTCGTAATTTATTCTATATGATACTCTCTAAAACTGAAACAATGAGAAATGCTGTGAATTAGTGAATATTTAGTATTTTACAGTTATCTTGGTATACTTATAGCGACCTGTGTAATCAACAATTTAAAAAATTGTTTAGGAGTTTAGAGAATAAAAGACAACAAATTTTTTCACATTGCGGATTATTCACAAACTATATTCAGGACAACTATATAGAGCTGCAAGAATCAATATGACTTTCATTATAAAAACGTTGCATATTGAAAGATATTTTCCGTAGCATTTTACATCAGTGCAAATTTTGCTGCTTGTCGATCTACGTTAAAATATTGTACAATGAACTATGAAGCTGATTGTTGAAAAGATTATGACGCATATCAGCGTTACAATTGTTTAAATGCACGCCTTCTGTATATTTTATATTGTGCTGCTAGAAGCTGCAGATATTGATAAAAACATTCTTGCTAGCGACACTTAAATTTTTGTAACAACTTAAGCGGTTTTGGCGTCTGGGTACACCCGCCGCTGGTCCCCATCCCAGCCCAGCGGAGATTATTGCGACGAGGAGGTCAAGGCTCGCATCAATTTAAATAAAACCCCACGAAGGTGTTGACGCATTAAATCAGAGCTAATTAAATGGAGACGCGATTCAAGCAATTCGAATTAATTATGTGGTAGGGTCGAAGTCTTACTTGCTTTAGGAGACTTCAAAGAAATACTGCAGAAAATGTGTGAATACTAGATGAACAATTGGAAAACACACGTAACTATACTAACTACTTAGACTAATAATATTGCAAGTAACGATAATAAGCCGTCCCCTCTTCCATGCAAATGTTTAGTTCTACTATATTTGGTAATTTAGGTATTTTTTAAAATTATTTTTTGCATTTCTTGATATTTTTTGGTAATTTACTGGCATTTTTGGAATTTTGTTAGTATTTATCGATATTTATTGGAACTTTTTGGTATTTGTTTGGCATTTTTTCTCGTCGGGCTAGTCCAATTGGTTCTTAAGGAAAGTACAAACAGATATTTCTAACCTATAAACCTCATTATGTCGACTGTTCCAGCGAATGTACTGTGCGATATTAGCATTGCACTTAAAAATAATTTAGTACCTAAACTCGTACCTAGATAAGCATTTTACTAATATTTACTGTACTAATATAATTAATTGGTGTTAGATACATCCCATTCTTCGTAGTGGATATGTTATTTTGAAAATAATTGGTGTTTGTTATACTTATAAATCTGAAAATCGGTGAATACATTTAGCTAATTAAGTTGCATTGTTGAGTACGATTTTTATTTTTACCAAATGTCTAAAAGGTTGGCAATCACCAACCTCTGTTGTTTTTTAATTAGATAGGGAAGGCTCAAACCGAAAAATTGTATAGAAAGAACCCCCGTACAATGACCCAAGGAACACAGCGTCTAAAGAAACGCACATCATTATGGGACAGCCTGTATAACAATTTTTTTTATTTATAAAGCTTAATGATGAATATCGTTAAGTATGTTTAACAGCTCTAATTACCAACATTTTACTGGAATCATTTTTGTCAAAAATTTATTGGAAATTCTAAATATATTTTGAAATTGAAGAAATGTCGGTAGCGTACTTTATTTTCATAAAAGAAATATAATCTCCCCATCTCGCTGCCCATTCGGTAATTACGCCACTGGAGTATATTTTAAATTCATGAGGACATAGATAAATAGTCTATGTTGGAAAAATATCTCCGCCCAAATAATAAATAATATTTTTCTATATTTAATAGATAATAAAAAGAAAAATAAAATAAAATTGTAACACCCTTATTAAGCTTTAAATAAAAAATTGTTATATAATAAACCCCAATTATTTTAATCGATAGAATATGTCTGTGAAGTAATCGTTAACATGACATTTTATGGAATTTTATGGTATTTTTGGAATTTGTTAATACTTTCTGGTATTTCCTTTACAAAATTTTTAATTTTTGGTACTTTTTGGCATTTTAGTGTAAAAATTCTTACCAGTGGTTTACCCGTCGAGGAAATGCGTTGTTCATCCAACTTCAAATCCAAGAAAGTTCAGAAATGTTTTTCAACGTCTTTCAGAGTCAGGCTTATTTCAGAAATGTCCAATTCCTGGAAGACCTTTGAGTGTTGAAGAAAACTCAAATACTAGTACTAGGAAGATCACTTCAAATCTGAATGTGAATCAAAAATTAGTTTAGTCCATTCTGAAGCATTAACAATTATTATATCCGTATCATATACAAAGTGTTCAAGCCTTACTGCTATCCTGCTGGCTTACAATTTTGCCACTGGGTTTTGCAAAAAATTGAACAAAATGTTGACTTTACCCCGTTGTTTACCGACAAAGCTAATTTTTTTAATGAACTTCCACAGCAAATACATTTGGCCTGATGAAAATCCTAATGCCATAATGAAATCTCGATTTCAATATCAAAAATACGGGGCGTTCAATGCTAGAATTTTATTTTGAAATATCTCAATAACTTTGAAACCTGTCGGAGTATTAAAACAAAATTAGCACAATTATGTTTTTTTGGTAAGACAGATAAGAATTTTTAACTAATTTTGACGTCACTAGTAGAGGACGCCACTTATGGCACATCACATTTTTTTAAATGGCAGAACTTTTTTGCAGCTTAGTGTATCCATCTAACTATAGAAACAATCGATTCTCCTACCTGTTATATCTGAAAAAGGTATACCTTATTGAAGTCGTTAGGAGCAACAGTTTTCGAAATAATCCTATTTGATATATTCAGTGCACCGATTGAAAACTGTTATCGTTTCAGGTAAAGTGCCTTTTCTACAGAAAATACAGGAAAATGTTAGTTGAGAAAGTTGTTCAGAACGGTAAATTGGGAACGTGCAAAATTTCAAGAATATCGGCGAGGTTTGATTTTGAAACCATTTTTCAACAAAGCACAAAGATTTTATCAAGGCTCGAATGTCGTGTGCTCTATCTTTTCGCTACTTTTCGCAATTTTTACATTATATTTCCTACCTTTTCCTATTCTCTCAATCTATCTAACCAACTAACAAGACACCCCTATTTTTGGCCACAGAATACGCCCCTGGACTTTTGACCTCTACGTATGAAACACCATATATACTAATATTTTAACAATTATATTCCAACCACATTCGGTTCATCCTGTAATCGCACTCACGCTGCCCGTATTGAGCGGCTTCGATCGCATTTCTAACAAACCCCATGCATATTCAAACTCGCGTTAGAAGAGGCATTCCCTCATTTGCATAAAACACGACTGGCACTGCTCTCAGTCCCGCAAAGGTGTGGGACTGGCCAGCTACCGACTGGCGGCTACCCGTTCCCATTAAATTAGAAATACACACGTCTCGTAAATAATCCTAATGGACTCTGGAGAAACGTGCATCGGCGGTGTTCTGCTCAGATCGATGCAGGTTTATGTCGATGTGGCCTAGGTACAGTTAGATGGTATACGTGATATGTGTTTCCACGATGCAAATAACCCATATTTTGCGACGGTCGTTGGTTATTTGCGGGATTATGCAGATATCTGGTGTGGTGAGTCAGCAACTTAGTTTCGCTGCACCTTCGAATTGTCACATGTAGAGTTATCAGAAGTGAGATTTCTAAGACTTTTCTTTCAAGTTTTAGAGTCACTTTTAACTTCTGAAGAGAAGGATATAGCTATCAAACCTTAAATCAATGATGTGACAACCATCCTGGAAATTGTTCAACCATTGACAACTTTCGCAAACCAAATTATGTTACGTCCTCACACGTATGTTGTATACCTGTGAGGACGTAACACATCAGTACACACAACAGTAAATCATCCGATCATGTCATTCCACATAAAAACTACGTCACGTTCCGTGATCTTGTACCTTACACAAACCGTCCTCGTACCCCTGTCGTCCTCTACAGTGTAATATGTCGCCAGGTCACGCTAAATAAAAGAAAAGGAATCTCTAGCATCCAACGACTTCACGTCGACTTGGCAACGATAATAAGCTCTTATGACTCTCCCGTTAGTGCTACAAATTTCTAACAATGTAATCTCGTAGTCAAATCAGTATTATTTTACCCCAATTGAACCCACTGCTCGGATATAAAAACTTATGTCGGAACGGCGGCTACAAGTCGTTATTTAAATGCAACGTTGTAACATCTCAAACTTCTTAAAAACATGGTAACTGCTTTCTGTACTTTACATTCCTTGTCTTTATAAGATTTAGTCTTTTAACAGGTATCAAATGTATATATATGACATTTCGAATCATTGGCACTTCGTTATAACGTTTTTAAGACGCCGACATACGTCATTTGTGAACACCATAAAGAAGACAAAGAGGGTAGTTAACGATGCAAAGCAGATTATTGTTTTTTTATTAAATTTCTATTGATATATTTAACTATAGGTACATTATAAATTAAAATATTTTCCGTCAATATTTACTGTCGTTTTTGTTTATTTTCTGTATGCTATAACTTGGTGATTATTTATACCGAAATGCCATAATTTTGGAAACCTATGCTATAATCATAAATATCCAGTCGCCTGCAATATGTTACCTACAATGGATTTACTTCCTGGAGTACCTGAGGGTTCTAATCTGGACCCCTTCCATTTTCTCTTTTTGTTAACGATATAGTCGTACTTTATTGCTACAAATTGTTATATGCAGATAATTTAAAAATATTTTCCTCCGTGTCAAGTATTGATTAGTGCATTCAACTTCAGGATCAGTTGCATAGGGTGTAGAATGGTGTAATTTTAATCATTTAAAACTAAATATAGTTAAATGTAAAGTAGTATCCTTTATCAGTAAAATGTATCCAACTTTATTTAACTATGAAATTGATTCGGAGATGTTAATACGCACGGATACTTTAAAGGATTTGGGAGTTTACTTTGACAACAAATTAACTTTTAGTAGTCATATTCAGCATTTGGTTTCTTTAGCTCTCACAGCATTGGGCTTTGCGATAAGACAAGGTCGTGATTTTCGTGATAATGCTGTGCTATTTAAATTATTTAACTCATATGTTCGCTCTAAACTTGGGTATTGTTTACTTTTGTTGGCCCGATTTCATGTTGATTCTCTTCACTTCAGAAGACATTTTCATAGTTTAAAATTTTTACACGCTCTTTTGCATATCAGGGTTGACTGTCCAGAAATTTGAAACCAATTACATTTTTTGAGAGTAAGACGAGTTAGTCCTTTTACGTTTTTAGTCGAGGCAATGAAGCACTAAAAAGGCCAATTGAAAAAGACCAACCAAAAATCGTTACTGGGGGTTTTTTAAGTCGCTGAATTCAAATATAGCACCGACGAACACCCCACAGATACCTGGTGCACCCTACCCTGGTTCTGAACGTCTTCCCTGAGGGTTTTCCAGACACAATTGAAAAAGACCAATCAAAAATCGTTAGGGGGGGTTTTTCGGGTCGATGAATATAAATATAGCACCGACGCACACCCCACAGACACCTGGTGCGATGATGACGTCCGCGTCCAGGTTGGGGCCCACCAGGTGTCCGTGGGGTGTTCGCCGATGGTATATTCGAATTCAGCGACCCAAAAAACCCCCGGGTGCCCAGTTTCTCTCCTCTCTCGCATAAAGATCGGGATAGTCCCCGGAGATGACGTTCGTCGGCGTTCCCGAGCTCCAGGTATTCGGGGGGTCATCATAATCGTGATCAGCGACCTCGAAAACCCCCGGGTACCCGACTTGAGCCAATTCTGACTCTTATTTACGAAGTTATTAAATTTGCCAAAAGGCCTCTCAAAAGATGCATTTTTTGCATGCATTTTTGGCTGCAGCAATGCAACTTCCGGTTTGTAATAGGTACAAAGTAGGTACGAATGATATAAATAATTTTTGCAAGCGAATGCGAAAAACCGCATTCGCATACGTCCTATCCTAAAAGATTTCCTATCATAATGCTTCATTGCCTCGACTATTTATTGTCCTGCTGCTACCACTAATATGGGGTTAAAGTCTCCTATTGCATTTAAGTCAAATAATTACAATGTTATAATTCTTATGATATATTTAGTTGTAATTTGAATTGTTTGTATTCTGTTTTGAGGATGCCAGTGATCTGTGATTCACTTAGCTACCTTCTATTTCATTTTGTTTCTTTTTTGTATTTGTATATATATTTTTTTGGTTTATGCATTCATTAGTAGCGGTACATTTATTTGTGTTTCTTTAGATATTACTGATTTAATGTATACTTGTCCTGTAATTGGTGTTTTCACTGTTGGACAAATAAAAAATATTATTATTATTATAATCAAATTTTCTCGGGTTGGCAACACTGCCATGGACCGACTTCTTTACGATACAGTATCCAGTCGTGTTTCTCTCCTCCTCGCGTGAACGCTTATTCCAGCCGCATAAAACGAAAATGAGATCACTAACAACCGGAGCTCATGTGTGTAAACCCATTCATGAATATTTAAGTCAGAGATCGCTGGCCAGATTGCCGCTCGTTCACGACACTATACGTTGTGGTCACTGCCAATTACTTGTAACGTTTATCTGCAACACACGGGCCCGATATATCACGGGCGAACATCTCCGGTGCACTATTTGCATCCCATAAATCGCTCGGGTCTTTGTTTTCGTTCTCTTGGGCCGTGGGACGAGACCGGTGACGTGACGGTCTGGTCAGCGATGTGTTTTAATTAAGCTGCAAGCCAATAAGCGTCTGGTTTGATATTAGGGTCCTGTTTTATATTCTTGAAATAGTATTTTCTACAAAGACAAATTATTTAAGCATTTAATAACAACTATGCGTGCAGGGTGAGTAACTCTGGATGGGTCTGGTTTGGATGGAGGCGAGAGGAAAACCACTGAGGTATTTTACTGTACAAGCTGTAGGTAATTAAATGTACTTTTTGCATTTTTTGCGTATTTGTGTGTATTTATAGGCATTTTTTCGATATTTTTAGGTACTTGTATATTTTTGGGTACTATCCAGGTAATAATGGGTATTTACTGGGTATTTACTGGGTATTTAATGGGTATTACGAAGATAATTAATGGGTATTTTAAGAGAAAACTAGTATTTTCCCGCCAATTTTTAAATACAATGGTGATCGCGCATGCGTTATGACGATGGCACAGTTTAAATATAAGTAAACAACTGACCGGCGCAATGACAAATAAAAAGTTATTAAAAATAGATACAAAAATATTTTCTGTAAAATTTTTCGGGGACACTGTTAAACCACTATGTGGCCTTTTATTGTCTTCGTAAGCCTTTAGTTTAGAAAATAATATAGGGTGATTCGAATTAGATACATTATATTGCAAAAATAATGACACTTCCTCAAATCAGTTTTTTTTGACTACTGGATGTTCTGTGTAGAAATTTCAATAGATTTCTGTGGGTGAGTGGAACAACTAAGAACTAATGTTTAAAATTGAAAGTAGATTTCATTACGAATATGTCAGCAGTTCGAAATAAATAGCCAAATTTAACTAAACAGTGCCATTATTATTGTAATAGATTGTACAATACAGTACCATATAAACAACTATCATATGAATGTTTTATAAGGAATTTACGCAGAATATATCCACTCACATACTAGCACATTCCTCTCTTCTGTTAACAAATTTTAGTTTAGTATAATTTCTTAAACTTTATCTTTAAATCAATGTATATTATTCGATACGACGTGTTAACGATAAGTTTCGTCAAACTTCTCCGACATATTCTATTGATGAAAAATATGTAATAAAAAGTGAATGAAAATCTATAATAAAAATTAAAATATTGCTAAATTAGGTTTTCCTATCACGTTCATATTCTATTTAACAAAACGATTTTTTACGCAAACAACTACCAATTATCTAATTCAAGCTAGGGCTAACATTGAATTCTTCCTCGATACACATGCATTTACACTTGCTAATGAAAGATTTTGGTTGTACTTATTTGTACTGGAGACAAGATCCGGACAATAATTTTAGGGACACCCTGTATAGACCGAATATTATGATTTCATAGACGAGGAAGAAGTTTGTTTTTAGTTAGCTTGAAGGGGGCATGGTGTAGGTATTGACACCCTTCTTGGGTGCGCCAATGGGTTTATGATACATTTTATGTAATCCAAAATATTCTTTCCAGATGTATTCAGATCGAGTCAGAGGAGCCCTTAAATAAATCTATATTATTTACGTAGATCTGTAAATGGAATAATTTCTAAGAAAATGAAAGACCTAACTAAAAGGTTTTGGAAAATTAAAGGTATATTAAGTAATTTTTTTTTTTTTTGTAAAACCTTATAATTTCAGAGTAAAAAATTATTCAAGTTGTAGTATTTTAAACCTTAATTTAAACGGGTAAACATGTGCCAAATGCAGCTATTTTTACCGCGGTGTGCAGTGAACGCAAGTGTATGTAACGCGGACGTGATGCGGAAATTTGCAGCTGAATCGTGGACTAGATCCAGGGCATCCACGACGTATTGCAGCAGTGTGGCGTATTATATACGGGGCTCAATTATATCCGTACCATATACAGCGTGTCCAAGCATTAATACCAAGGGATTGGACGATTTTCAAGTATTTTTTTCATTTTACACAAATTTTATAACAATAATTAATGATTATCCATTTAAAGCTATTTAAGGGTAGTTTATATAGATTTAGGGGTAGTAGCGACATTTCCCCAGCTATCTGACGTATTTCTGGGCCATTTCTATTGTTAATTAACAATAATCAATTGATTTTTTATGATTTATGCGTTCCCCCATATAAGCCAAAAATCGGCTATTTTTAACATTGTCCTTTTATTTGTGACATCGTACATTACATTAGGCTGCCAGAAGTACTAGTTGTGGTTGCTTCTTCAGTCATTTCATTATCTCATTTACTAAGTGCTATTGAATGTTAATAATACTCCCATCATCGGTATAATTCATTGTGCTTTATTTTATTGTGATGGGGCAAACTGGCAAACAATTCTCCTCTGTTTCTGAACCTAATCGTGTTTGTGTTTGCTTGGTGTGTATAATATTGCAAATATTTGTATACATGTTAACATTAGTAAAAAAAAATAATCAGTGAAATTCAGGTTTTTTTTCCGGGTTTAAATAATTATCAGAAAACATATCAACAGCAGTGGACGTTTAATAGCGTTGTCGTTATTATATCATTTAAAGAAAATATATACAGTAGGTAACAATCAATAAACAAAACATTTATAATTTTATTTTCGTTTACTTTTGTTATGTATATTTTATTTTTCGTGATTTCGGTACCTACCTAAAACACCAAAAATTTGGTCATTTAAAGAAATATGGTCACCTTAAGGCTGGTGTTTAATAGAAAAAAAAATAACATTCACCCAGGATTTATAGATAGATTTTTTCTCTGATATTTTCATAGTGATTTTATGCTAAAATTCGATTTTTTTGCACTTTTAAACATTTAAACTAATCAGGAATCTTCTGACTTTGATTTTTAGATAGACTTAACGACACTCTTTGCATCTCCACAAAGCTCACCTTCGAAACGGTTTTTAATTAACTCTTTTATTATCGTTGACCTCATTTAATAATAACACACTGGTTTAGAGCAATCTTTAGAGTATTGCAGTATTTAAAACGACAAGGAGTTCTGAGACAGCATCGTAAATCTTCAGTTCTCTAAAACTCTAAACGATACGTATGCTAATCACGTTATGTCGCTCGTCGGTCCAATTACATTTCACCACGTTTCAATTATTCCTTCAATGTCCACATAATTTCTCCGACATAAGCTTAATTGCCTGTACTCGAGAGGAATTCGAGACATTTGCATACGGAGATACAATTATCGAGGCTCGGAAAGCCTCGGCCGGATAATGGCTTTTCTCGATACGGTTGCCACGAAATCCATATCTGAGATTTGTCGTTGGTCGGCCCGTGACGCGATGCATATCAATTATTGGTCGATTGATTAATGGATTTGGGATTAGAAACGGGTTACCGTTACGCCAGAGCGGCCCGTGGAGTTCGATTCCGATTCCTGACCCACATACTCGACTGTAATCGATTAATGTGATTTCGATATCAAAAATGGCTTTTACGAGTCCTATTGATCAATACTTTTACTTGAAATTCCATTAAATCCACACGACTTGGTTATAAGAAGTGGAATGGACCTAAAATTTTACGTTGAATTAAATTTCGATTAATTCACGAACAAAAACAAACTTTATTTTCACTACTTGATTATATACAACAAATAAGTTCACAACTGTCAAATATTTTTCAACTTTAACATTTACGTGTTTCGCATTTGATTTACCAAAATATTACTTATCTAAAAAAATTTTTTTTACGAATCTGAAATAATTTTTATCAGTGTTGCCTGTTGTTACATTTTAAACAAACTGAGTGAACTAATGGAGTGGCAGAGAGCAGAGAATGATTTTATAAAGACAATTTCATTTTCTATTATTTTACGACTTAAACGAGTTTACGAGTTAAACTTTCAGTGTTTATGACCTCTGACGTTAATTTAGCCCAAAATTATAGACAGTGACGTCATAAATTAATCAAACCACAATCTGTTAAACAAATTTTGTGCATTCTCTATACATATTTATTATGTTCTGTTCATTGCAGACAGCCTTGTGTGTTCTTATTTATATCTTTGTCTATCGCATAAAATGGAGTGACGACCGAAGCTGCATCACAATACAGATATATGTAGCTGTACCTGCTACGTCTCATGGGCTTTTCACTGCATTGTAAAGGTTAATATAAATCAATTTTCCTAAAATTCTTATTAATGAAGTCATTTATGTGTTCGTTGACACTAAATATCTAGGTATACTAAGGAACATAGACAAAGTTGGATTCAGGAAATATCTAATATAAAAATTAATCTTAACAAATTTGCTAATAAAGGTGTCAAGTCAAATAAGTAGTGGACGAAATGAAAGCCCAACATCTCTCCTAAATTCCGATATACCTCTAGATGGTGGTTTAGGTAGCCAGTGCGGTCGCCAGATCTAGCACCACTGGACAACGCATCAATGTAAGTTGAACATCATCGACCTCACGCAAGGCATATATGCATGATCATATTCAAATGATTCCTCTTCGCGGGCGTCTCATACACTTGTATCTACATATAACACAAAAAACCGGTCCGTTCCCCATTACGCATTCACAATTGTCTAATTTGACAATTTGTTTACAACCGTCGCACACTAAATAATGTGTTGACGCCGCGTTTGTAAATATTTACATCCAATGGATGAATATCGGCTCTGAAGATAGCGCTCGCCCTATTTGTTTATCGAGTCGAGGTCGTTCGCCTTGCCGATGGCAGAGGGTAGGCTCCAGGCGCGTGTACGAGAGGGAGCCACGGGTTCGCGTTCTTCACCTTTTTCTGATTCAAGATTGAGAAGTCATCCCAAAAAAATTAGGGTCTTTTATATATTTTTTCTAAAACCCCTTCAAATTACTCTCTCTTTAAAGTTGGAGAAAAAAATTAAAACCTAAATTGAGAGTTTGTAGTCTAAATTCGGAGTTCAAAGTCTGAATTTAGAGTTTAAAATTTAGAGTTTAATGTTTCAATTCAAAGTTTAAACGAGTCGAATTCACTATTTAAATGCTAAATTAAGTGTTTAAAGTCTCAATTCAGAGTTTAAAGGACGCACTCAGAGATCTAAGTCGAAATTAAGAGTTTAAAGCCTAAATTAAGAGTTTAATGTCTGAATTTAGAGTTTAAAACCTGAATTTAGATGTTAAATTAAAAGTTTAAATTCAGAGTTTAAAGTCTCAATTCAGAATTAAAAGTCCGAATTCAGTATTTAAATCCTAAATTAAGTGTTTTATGTCTCAATTCAGAGGTTAAAGTCCGAATTCAGAGTTTAAAGCCTAAATGAAGAGTTTACAGATTGAATTCAGAGTTTAAAACCTAAATTAAGAGTTTAATGTCTGCCTGAATTTAGATGTTAAATTAAGATTTTAAAGCCTCAATTAGAGTTTAAAGTCCTAGTTCAGAGTTTAAAGCTTAAATTAAAATTTACAGTCTGAATTCAGATTTTAAAACCTAAAGCCTAAATTTAGAGTTTAAAGCATGCATTTAGAGTTTAAAGTCCGAATTCAAAGTTTATAGTTCAAATTCGGAGTTTAAAGTCAACATTTTGAATTTAAAGTCTAAATTCAGAGTTTGCATTCTGAATTCAGGCATTTAAGTCTGAATTTAAAAAATATAGATATGGCACTTTTACGGTTTCGCATAAATCGATCTCAAGACGTTTCTTAAACATATACTATGTCTGCTTGAACGAAACTCGCTCTGGAACTACCGAGTACCATCCGACGGCGACTAGATAGATAATGGTTTCATTAAACCCCGCCGGAATAATGCAGCAGTCTTGGAACGACAACGTCCTCGGAACGAATGCGGAGGAACGCGGACCGCATCCTTAGATAAGCCTTATTAACACCTAGAGTCACGTGAGCTTGCGGGAACAATCGACACGGGGTGCTTAAACGTGGTAATTGGCATGCTCGAACGGCCCCTATCTGATCACGGGCTGGGCCGTTTGTTTTACCGGTGGCAGAGGTTGCAGAGGCCATGTACAGGGTGATGCTTCCAACAATTCCGTCCAAGGTAAAGTGTATGCAACTAGCAATTTGTTATTTTGTAGCAGCTACAAAAATGATTCCGAAACAAATCTTATAAAACAACATAAGTCGCAAAAACATTGTAAGTATGTTTATACAGCAACCATACAACCAAAATTGGAACCATATTATAAAGCACGCCGTTAAGATTTAAGACCTGTTGGCAATAATTAAGAAATAGTTATATAATAGCAACAAATTAACTAAGCATCAATATAATAAGGGCTCTGTTTTAGTATCTTTAGAAACAATAATGCGACATTATAATGTTCTATGGTATATTTATCAATATTATTGTACGCGTTTTACTGCACTTTGTGAAAGCGAAGAAAATTTTATTGTGATTTGTATGGCCCATATCTAGTGAATTTTACCCTGTTAGTGATTATTTACAATTATCATAACTAAAATAAAAAAAAGTTTTTTGAAACATCATGGTTTTTAACATTAAAACGCCAAAACCATTAAAATCACCATAACTGTATCCGTTTTGACTATTCAGTATTAGGAAACCGGCTAAATTTGTGACAATCCTATAGTTATACGCCATAATGCGTAACAGATCCGTATTGTAATGGTAAATAATATATGAAGGCATTAAAAATCATGAATAAAGCCAAAAAGAGATAAAAGCCATAGTTTTTTTTTGTTTTGATTACATTTATTTACTTTTCATCTAGATACGCCACTTCTTTTGATTTTTTCCACTGGCTTAAACCTGACATGTTTATTCTTATAAGATCATTATATGTCAAAATAAATGTTGTTCTGTTGTTATGGTTATATTACTATTTTTTTTACAATTGATAATATCGTGATATAATAACTATATTACAGCGTATAATACAGTTATTTTCTTTTAGAAGCAAAATTGTCACCATGTACCTTTTGTATGTTTTAATACAGTGCTTTCGAAAAGTAACGAATAAATTAATTATTTTTTAAATTGAAAAGTTTTCGAAAAAGCCCCCTGGCACGTCGATTTTGTGTTTAAAAAAGGCACTTTTTGACATACGACCCACATTTGTGACGTCTTCGTTGTTCGAGATATGACGCCATCGATAATTTTTTTAAATAGCAACCATACATCATGAAAAATTATGGTGTTACGTAACAAAAATTTCAAGAAAATAATGTTTGAAGATTTTAAAATTTAATTTTCACAATACTGAAAATGATAATGATTATGTAAAAAATCGACTAAATTAAATGTTCAAATGTTTACCGTTGGCTGCCTGACAGTAGCCAAGACGATTAATAAATTCTTTTTGGACATTATCAATAACTTCAGGAGGTATACGATGTATCTCGTGACGAATTCTTGCTTTTAAATCTTCTAAATTAAACCTATACTTTGCTTTTCAAGTATCCCCACAAGAAATGATCTAGGGGCGTCCAATCAGGCGATTTGGCTGGCCACTCAATCGGCTCCCTTCTCCTTATCCAACGACTTGTCTAAATGAGCACGGACAGGTGTTGCGTAATGGGGAGGTGGACAGTATTGTGAAAATTAAATTTTAAAATCTTCAAACATTTTCTTGAAACTTTTGTTATGTAACACCATAATTTTTCATGATGTATGTATGTAGAATGACACGCTCTTTCAAATCGCATGGCCAAAATTGGAGGTTGTTATTTAAAAAAATTGTCGATGACGTCATATCTCGAACAACGGTGACGTCACAAATATGGGTCGTATGTCAAAAAATGTCTTTTTTGAAAACAAAATCGACGTACCATGGGATTTTTTCGAAAACTTCTCAATTTCAAAAATAATGAATTTATTCGTTACTTTTCGAAAGCACTGTATATTATTAGTTTTATAGTTTGATAACCCACATTTAAGAAACATATAAATTAGAAATACTACGGAACTTACTAAAAAATTATATATATGTTATAAAACACTTTAGTTTTATTAGCTAAAAATGATTTATAACTTTGTCACAGAAATGTTTATAAAATAATTATATATTTGCCGTATAAACTGTTTTATTATTCAACTGGCAAAACGTTTTTCTGATAAATTTATAAAAATATTTCAAAATAATGGCACAAATATGTATTTCGAAAGCAATACAACACATAATTGTCGTATAACTGAAAATTATAAAACTGTTTTGTTGGTTGGGTAGGTACAAGCGTTTGTAATAATAGTGGCACTCTTTAAAACGAATTTTACTATTTCCTTTAAACTGCTGACATATTCGTGATGAAATCTACTTTCAATTTTTAACATTGGTTCTTAGTTGTTTCTTAGTTCCACTCGGAACTTCCAGAAGTTCAAAAACTGTTTTCAGGGAGTGTCATTGTTATTGCAAAAGCATGTACGTCAGAAACACAAGTATGAGGCAGAATAACGCGGAAGACAAAATCAAACCCACAAATCCGCAAAAAAATAATTAAATTTTACCATTTTCTAATATAATTGCGATAATCCTGTCTAACGACGCGTAACGAGTCTTTCATTAACAACCACCATAAAATTTGCTTTTAATAACCGCATTTCGCGAACGGTAGTGCATAAAGGCATGAGATGTGGAGGCTGAGGTCGCGGGTCGCAGTCGAGAGAGCAACTTGTGTTTGTTACTTGACAGTTTTGTCGTTTACTGGCCAACCGTAGGTGTCTCTGTTTTGCAAATAAATAGTCCTGTTTATAATCGAGTAGCCACAGACTCATTAACCCATCGGCGTCTACTCAAGTTGCTGGTATCTCGAACGTGTTTACATCTGAGAGGAACAGAAGTGAAATTTCATCGTAATTGCGCAATTCTCCAAATTGAGGCAACGTTTCGCAAGACAGTTGAGATATATTTAAGCAATCTGCGAAATTATATATTTTCATTGTGAATATGTCTCTTTTATAAATTTTATGAACTGATTGTAGCAATAATTGTCAAAGCTTATATTACATGCCAAGTGAGACAAGATATGTTATAGCGGTAGTTAAGAATGTTCCTGTAACTAATATTTTGAGAGTTTAAGTTGCAAGGTTTAGTCTTATTGGCATCAACACAGCAACTAATAGCTTGAAATAGGCACATTTTTGTAAAACATACACTAGCGGAAAAAATTAAGGGATCAAAAAAAAAATCTCAATTTTTGCGATTCTTCAATTGGCTGTATCTTTGGTAAAATTGGTTGTATGTGAGTGAAAAAAAGCAGTTTGAAGCTTGAAGTGTCTAGTTTATGGATCTTGCGATAAAAGAAATTTCCAAGCAACAATTAGCGCAAAATCTTAATGAATACCACGGAAAGAAAATTGTTCGAAATTATTTGCACCCTTATTTTTTGTATACAGACTTCAAAAATTTTTTTTTAACCTAACCACTATATGGATTGGATAGGTTGTTCAGTTAACTCCAATTTCTTTTTTTGTTGGCCTCGATACGACCATTCCTCGCTGTGTTATCAGCCTTTGAATGAAAATGCGTCATTTTCTCTTCTCTCAACAATATCTCAGGAACCAGTGGTCGCTCAGAAAATGGAAGGGGGGTTTCGGAAACTTGGATCCATTCTCTACAATGTTCTGGCATGTTTTTCAGGAAACAAATTTTTTTTCATTCTTAACATAACTGAAAAATTTCGAAAACCAGTACTTTTGAGGTCTTTCAGAAAATCACGTGCCACATTGAGAATATTTGGAAAATGACTAATGTTAAGTGTGCATCTTATAGGCCATTGTACCCTCAAAAGCCCTACAAAGTTTCAACCTGATGCATCAAGCCGTTTTATTGTTTCATTCGATTGGATTTTTGAAAAAATTGAAAGACCGCGTTTTTTTGCCTTTAGAGCTCAAAATCTGTAAAAAAATGAAAAAAAAAAACTCCTAATTTTTTTCGACATTTTTATTGTGGAAAGCGTTTGAAGTCATAAAAAAAAATTTCTGAAAAATTAAAAAAATTTTTTTTTGAAAAACTGAAGAAATCATTTCTCTTTTGGATCTGGACTCATTGGCGGGTGTGGCAGCAAAATGAAAAAAGCATCTGATAACATTGGCCGTGTGTGGGCGTGCGTTATCCTGCATCAAAACAAATAATCTCAGGTGTTACCGGCGGGGCAGAACAATTGGCCTTAAAATTTGGTCAATATAGCGCCTCGCGGTCAAATATCCGCGTACAATTACCAAAGGTGTCCTCCAATTTCGCGAAACACCGGCCCAAACCATGACCGATCCACCGCCCTGAGCCACAACCCGACGAACAATGATTTGCCTGAAACGCTCTCCACGCCGACGCCAAACGAGAGAACGAATTTTTTCAATTATGAAAAAAAAAAAATTTTTCATGACTTCAAACGCTTTCCGCAATAAAAATGTCGAAAAAATTAAGAGAAATTTTCTTTTTCATTTTTTTACAGATTATGAGCTCTGAAGGTATAAAAACGCCTTCCTTCAATTTTTTGAAAAATTCAATCGAATGAAACAATAAAACGGCTTGATGGGTCAGGTTGAATCTTTATAGGGCTTTTAAGGGTACAATGGCCTATAAGATGCACACTTAACATTAGTCATTTTCCCAATATTTTCAATGTGGCACGCGATTTTCTGAAAGACCTCAAAAAGTCCTGGTTTTCGAAATTTTTCAAAGTTTCAATGACAAAAAAAATTGTTTCCTGAAAAAACATACCAGAACATTGTAGAGAATGGATCCAAGTTTCTGAAACCCCCCTTCCATTTTCTGAGCGACCAGTGGTTCCTGAGATATTGCTGAGAGAAGAGAAAATGACGCATTTTCATTGAAAAGCTGATAAGCTAAATGAACAACCTATCCAATCCACATAGTGATTAGGTTGAAAATTTTTTTGAAGTCCGTACTTTAAAAATAAGAGTGCAAAAAATAAACTAGACAGTTCAAGCTTCAAATTGCTTTTTTTCACTCACATACGACCATTTTTACCAAAGATACAGCCATTTGAAAAATAGCAAAAAATTTACATTTTTTTATTTGATCCCTTAATTTTTTCCGCTAGTGCAGTTGCTGTATAAAAATTATGTAATTGTGT
Source organism: Monochamus alternatus (assembly GCA_037114965.1). Taxonomy (NCBI): domain Eukaryota; kingdom Metazoa; phylum Arthropoda; class Insecta; order Coleoptera; family Cerambycidae; genus Monochamus; species Monochamus alternatus. The sequence goes on along the minus strand of CM073426.1, from coordinate 374,331 downwards.
TTTAAGAGTTCTATACAAAAACAAGCAATGAGCTTACAGCATTGATACAACAAACTATACGATTTCAAAAAAGCATGTCATGATAATGTTTTATAAAAACGTTATGCAATTATTCTGCTGTATTTACAAGCCCATCACACCTATAAAGCTAATATTCGACTTTCTCTAAATTTTACGACATATGTTTATTATAAGTATCTTTATATTAGGTATACGATGTTATACCTACTTATAAACTAAAAAATATCTATTTCAAAGTCGACTTTCAGGTACGAATAAAATGATAAACGAATAAAGTAGGTCAAAAAATCATAACGCACCTGCATAGTACTAAAAAAATAAAGAATATATTTTCGTTCACAAAAACACTGAAAATTTAAATACATGATCATATCCCCACTTCGAACTCTAAATTCCATATATTAAAAACTCTTATTTTGAATGAGCAACGGAAGTTATTTTCATGAAAATCGCGTAAAAGTTGTTTGAATTTTTTCAAGATGGACGCTGAAAAGCAATTGGAATCAAGTGAATAAATATGGCGCTAAAATAATGAAACAGTTTGGTCACTTCAGAAGCATTTAAAAAACTTTAATGTAATGTAAAAGCGGAACATAAGAGCATTATGTTTTGTAGAAAATCGTTTTCTTGTATTAACTACCTCTAAGAAGCAATTTTGCTTTATTGTGGCGCAAAAATTTTTTAATATAGCATTTATAAAACAAATGGTGTAATTATACAGCTAAACAGTTTTCTGAAACTAGTGCTGCATAAATGGGGTAAGAACTTTCTTAAAGTAATTTAAATAACTTCTATAAAATTGTTTTATTTTTGCTGTAAGAATCTTCTGAAATATTTCTCTTGCGACCACTACATAATTGATTTATAACGCTTTATAGTCAGTCGTGTAGATTGCTACTATAGACATTACACACTAAAATGACCTCCTGAAGTAAAAATAATTTCTATAAAACGTTTTTTTTTTGTTGGGATTACATTATTCTCACAGGTACTTTAAACAACAAAATATTTCTGCTAAAAAAAGTCTCAAGTGGTACGATGGAATTGCTGTCATGTAACCGCTACATATATTTTATATAAATTTCTGGTCTTATAATTTTGAATATTAAGACTAGTATACTACTTGGGATAATAGCAATAACAATGCTTTATGGGCTTTCAGGTTTAGCTAATGACCACTAGATGTAGCTCTGCTATATTTTGAATACTAAGTATACTAGATGTTCATTTTATTTATACAGGTTAGCTACAGTTGTTCCGATAACCCAAACAAAATCGACGACGCGTCTCTAAATTCGCTGACACAATAATATTAGCGAAAGCCTAATAAGCAAACTTGTTTCCGAGCTTGTTTCTATATCAACATTCCCTCAGGATTCTTGATTCACATTTTCGAAATTCACAATTTTCAATAAGAAATTATAACTATAGTTATTTGAGCTATTTTCAAAACACTATTTAAAAAATCATGTGTGCAACTCGTAGGAAAAGTGTCTTTTCCACTTATGGCGTATAAAAAACATACGCCTGATACGGAAAAAACAAATGGCTATTTATTTTGTTGTTTGTGATTTACTGGAATGCTACTTGCTTTTAAACTCTTTATTATTTTATTATATAAAATTAACTTTGTTAAGTATTTTGTTCCTAAATTTGACTGAATTATAGCTTTGTTAAATCTTTAACATACAAAGACATACATAAAAAACGCAATCCCGTGTGGACCTCTATTAAAAAAATATTAAAGACGCCAACACTAAATGTAGGATAGTCAAATACCGCTCTATGAAACGCACAAAGAGCGAATAACTAGCGAAACAATTCTATTAGAACGACGCATACACGTTCGACTAAATGAGAGTGACAGTTGATTGATGTCTGGCCGCTTATATCGTGCCATTATCCAGCGCACCGCCGATTTGATTCAGTTCAGGTTAATTGCCGGTAAACGACGACAAGTAATGTTACGACAATGCGAATGTTGACGCAACTCGAATCAAGGAATAATAGGACTGTTCCCTGGGGAGGTTATAATCGTTATTATGATATTACGGTGCCGAGAACGTTCAGTGAAAGCGTTAAAAGTTTCATGAAGTATACTTTTAAGTTTGTAAAGTAAATGGAGTTATGGGGTAATTTGGATTTAATGGGGTTATTATTTTATATGTGGCATAATGAAGTAATATGATTGTATATTATACCATGTAGCTCTAGACACATATGCAGTGACGGTCATGTCAGCAAAATAAACAAGAAAAATACATTAATAATTATTATTGACATGGTGTCAAAGCATGTAGATAATATGGAATAGACATTGTTAAATACCGAAATGCGTAATTGTATTTAACAAACAAATATCGTACGATATCATTGGACAATAATACTTCATTGGTAAGGCAAATTGTCATATTCGTCGAGAATAGTAGTAATATGGCAATAGACAATAGAAAATATGGTAACGCGAGATCGTGTTTAACGTAATAATAAGATAATACGAGTATATAATTGAACATTGTTTAAAAAATTCAATAAAAAATAAAGTCAAGTGTTAAGTTGCTCAAGCATGGGAGTAATATGGCAATAAACATTGGTAAATATGGCATCATGCAATTGTATTTAACATACAAATACCATGCGATATAATTGGACATTAAGATTGATAAGGTAAATTTTCATATTCGTCGAAAATAATAGTAATATCGCAATAGACATTGGAAAATATAGCAACGCGAGATCGTGTTTAGCGTACTAATATGATAATACGAGTATATAATTGAACATTGTTTCAAAAATTCAATAAAAAATAAAGTCAAGTGTTACGTTTCTCAAGTATAGAAGAAATATGCCAATAAACATTGGTAAATAAGGCATCATGCAATTGTATGTAACATGCAAATATCATGCGATATAATTGGACAATAAGACCTCATTGATAAGTCAAATTGTCATATTCGTCGAGAATGGGGGTATTATGGCAGTAGGCGTACTCATAATATCGTATTCTTTGTTATTGTGGCTGTCTATATTGCAATGAAAGGGAAAATTGAATTCTTGGCAGTGTATATCTGAATATAATCCATTTTACTTCTTATGTCCAGTTCATGACATCGAAATTTTGCTTAATTCATCCAATGATCGTACGGAAAACGGTCCTTAACCAAAAGCTGCATCTATCAATAAATACATAATGAAAAAAAATAGACATATTACACAATGACTCATATTACCCACCTCTCTATTTATTTAACACTGTATTTCAAATTTGACATTTAAAAACTACTAAACCTTTCTTCAAGTGACTTAAAAATATTTAAAATGTCTAAACTGACCGCCTGAGGTAACCTTTCAGACAACCCAATTAACATCCCCGACTAAGAAATCGTTTCCGGACTCTAATTAACAAAATATGTGCCCACCTGTCCCTGTCACAACCTTTGAATACATTAAACTGTGCTTTATTTTATTTCTGTTTGGCCCAAAAAGATAAACAGGCCGACAAAATAACGAGCTTGTTATAAAGACCGAGGAATGCAGGTAAACAGCGTCTGTTATAGGAGAATTTTTCAGGATAATCGTCTAGGTGCTAACTTCAAAAATTTTAAATGATGGCATCTGTGCAATTTGAAGTGGTTTTATAGGAAAAACAACCTGTTTCAAAGTAAGTCAAAGATTGTATAATTTTGTGAGAAAGTCTAGATTTATACACAATCATAACGTAAGAATAATAAAAATATAATGAAATTGTCAATGGTTTAATTAACCAGCAACCCACAATATATCGTGTATTGAAAAGACGGTGCACTACTGTCATTTTAAATGAGCAACAGGGTGTTGCTAACTCGATAGTGTGGGCCTACAGTGAGGACACAAAAAAATTAAATTAAGTTTTGGGCACGTGCTGTTAAATGGGATGAGGTAATTGAAAGTATCATCTTTGGTATTTGACAGGAACGACTAATGACGTCATTGATTATATTTTTTCAGAAGCACACCCAATTTTTTTTCCTGTTAAAAAAAGCCTTAAAAGAAATACCACCTAAAAATCACATTAGCGCTGGAAGGATCAAGTAGTCGTTGGAAAATAATTGAATATTTGTTGTTTAAAGTGCATCAATGTCAAAAATAAATAAAAGGATTAAACTCGATAATTCTTTAATACAGTTAAAACAAAAGGTGATGACAACAATAACTAAATATAAAAAATAAGGCAAACGCCCCCATAAAATACACATTACAATCTGTTCTCTATATGACCTCTCATTTCAAAACACATATTCAATCTTCGCTTGACTTCTTTATGGGCTGCTATTATTAACATTTCCCCGTCTAACTAATTACAAGCGTTTGTGATTTTTTCTTTCAAATCTTTATCATCTCGTGAAGGTGTTTTGTAAACCTTATTTTTTTAAAACTCCCATAAAAAAATCGAGAGGTGTTAGATCTGGTGACTTGCTGGGCCACTGAATAGATCCATTAATCCCTATTATTTTTTCTGGAAAAGTGTTATATAAATATTGTTGCACTGGTCTGTCTTGTGGGATCCGTCGTGCTGCAAAGGAACATTCTCTAGAAGTGTAGGAAGTTCTTTTTGTAGGAAATTTAGGTAACTCGGGCTGTTAATGTATGTTCATAAAAGTAAGGCCCAATTAAATGCCTAGCGATGATGCCGCACCATACATCTACTCCAAAATGGTCTTGGTTTTGAACTGAATTTACAATGTGAGGATTTTTAATGGACCAGTAGTGTTCGTTGCGCCTGTTTAACAAACCATTACTGACAAACCGAGTTTCGTCAAGATACCCATTGGTTTTTACAATTCGTTGCATCTTCATTTCGTCGCAAGGTCGCCTCCAATCTTGTAAAGGTTTTATGATCAAGAATGAGGCGCTCTGGATACCTTTCTCGATATAACTCTACAGCTCTTCTTGAATTTTTTTGTGATTCGCCGTAAATTAGCTACATATCAACTTTTTCTAAATGAGAGAACATTTTGTAAGCACGAAAGTTATATGTTACGACCGCCTATTCAGTAATGACAAGTATTTTATGACATTTATGCACTTTAAACAACTACTTGATCCTTCCACAGCTAATGTGATTTTTATGTGGTATTTCTTTTGATACTCTAGAAATACAGAAAATTTTCTCTAATAAAGAAAAAGAGAGCTTTTTAACAGGAAAAAATTTGGGTATGTTTCTGATAAAAATATAATTGAAAAAATTTAAATCCCAAAAATAATGCTTTCGATTTAACGCCACGTGTTCCCAAATTTTATTTAAATTTTTTGTATCCTCACAGCCCATACTATCAAATTTGAGACACCCTGTACATACGTGCACATATGCGCTGTTACCATTCCCAGTGACCTGTCCGTGTATACAGAGCCACGAGTGGGTGTCCCACCTGCAGATAGCCGTGGCAGCTTTAGTAAAATTCCCTGTACGGATAGTATCTGTGGTCGGGCGCTCATTTCACACAGACACGGGTAGTTTATCTTGCCAGGTACGTTTGTATTGAAGATATCATCCGAATAGGTTCAGCTACGGTTGTTTTGCCGGTACACGTTCCAGAAATGCGAAGTATTAGGTCTAGATGGCCCAGTGTTGCATAAGCTATCGATTGCCTTCTAAAGAACTGAATTACGGAATTTTTGGGCTAGTTAGCTGTGCCGTTTAGAAACAACTAAATACACAAACTGTAAGTCCTATAAGTTTCGAGGCCGTGTAATGGGAAGTTGTATTCAAAGTTCTAATCATAGAATATATGAAACGTGACTACAAAGCCTATTTTTGTACAAGGCTTGGTCGCGATCATAAGTCTGTTTTGTTTATTGAAAACCCATTAGCTTCTTGTGAAAGCTATACAGACCAAATGAAATTGATCCGGATCACTTACTCGAATTGCCAAAGGCGATTTTAAGAAACTATAAAAGCTTTTGTATTGACAGATGTTGACTTGTGTTTAATGCGTTTTAACTATTTTTTGACCCAAACATAAATTTTTTGTGTTTCCACTGTGTTAGATATTAAATGAATGCCATTGGAGCTAGTCTTGGAACTCTTAAATATGAATATCTGGTCTTTCGATAACTAGGAATAGGTATAACATAAAATATGAAAAATAGAAACCTAAATACCATACCATATTTAATACTCAAAATGATTTCTGTTGTGCTTTAGTTACCTATTAATTGAATTACAATATATAAATGTGTACATTTTTTAAAGCGATTTTCTTGACAATCAAAAGATTATTTCATTTTTAAAATGTCACCAAATTTAACTTAATACTGAGATTGACATATCAAATTTCAATTAACTATAAATTCTAGCTTACTGATTGTTTTTTAAAATAAACAAGTAGAAAAATTAGATACGTCACTGAATTATCTGACCAAAAACTCGATTGTAAAGTGAATTGCACTTCGAGTGGCAACAAAGTTATAAATAAATGTTAATAATAGTGAAAATGGCCTCATTTAAAACAGTCAATTAGAATTTTCATTATAGTGTATAATATTGGACTGATGGTTGCTAAAAACTGGAAGGTCATTTTTGGAATGCTTTCAAAAGTAACTGTGACAGGCTGGAAGGTATACTTTCTTTGTGTGTAGAATACAAAAAAACCGCCTGTGAATTGCATTAGAAAGATGAAGTTGAGAAAATTTTCGAAAAATGTTTAAACAGCTGATACCTGCCTCATTTCTTTCTGTTACAACAAATTCTCCGACAATTTTTGTTTTCGTGCATGGAATGACAATTTTTATATACAGGGTGAGTCATTAATAATGGTAGATAGCTTAAAAATAAAGCGATTGAGCGCAACATGTCTTATTCAATTGTTGCTCCTTTTCATTCTACAGGGTGTTAAAGTTGAAACAATGTTTTCCATTTTTTGCTATATTTTAAGAACGTATGGACGGATTGTTTTGAAAATTTGTAGTCTTATATATTTTGGGAATATGCAAACAGTGTTGAGGTCACGTCTAGGTGGCGCTAGTTATACTGTACTTTCGATGTAAAAATATGTCTAACTTTTTGTATTTTACACTTTTGAATTTTTTAATAAGAAACTATTGAACTACCTTCAATTCTAAATAGAAAAGGTATATTTGTAGGAAATCGATAAACTCAACCGTTTTCAAGAAACAAACGATTTAAGTTTTTGAGATTCTGCGGGAATTAAATTAGAAAATTAGGGAGTCTTAAGATATCAAAACTGAATTAGCAATAAGACGAACACTACAACTGAAAATTTTATTATGAATATTTTAACAAATTATTAATCAGAAAAGATTCTCAAAGTGACCACCAGCGACTTCAATGCACTTTCTTAGCATTGTTTAAAATTTGTCTGGCGTTGATATAATTCATTCTTGAATCTTTTCCAACAATTGTTCTTGACTATTAATAATGTCTTTGTAAACTAAATAGTTAATATATAGCCCTAAAAGTAAAAATCCATCGGATTTAAATCAGGGCTATGGGCAGGCCGAGGAACTTCGCTGCCGCGTCTATTCCAACGGTGTGGATCATTTCTATTAAGATATTCTTTTAGTCTTCGGGAGTAATGTGCAGGCGCACCGTCATTAATTAGAAAATTTAAATAATTTTAAGGGACAATATGGTATTGTAGTGTAATAACTATTACCTCTTAAACTTTCTCTGATGTATAACTTCTGTCACTTTTTGTCTATCACCATACCTGAAACGCCTTTTCGTTTCCATCTCTAACGAAATACCTTCAAAATGTTGGTCCCACTCGCGCCAAGATAATTAATGCATAGCGTGTTATCTCCCTGAAAATTTCCGTCTTGTCCGGCTGGCGTAATAATTCCTTCTGTCATTGATCGATAGCGAAATCCTCATTACCCACGCTGAGAAGGCAACAATTCAGATGAATTTCGTGACCGAAAGAAAAAAAAAAACGCCGCCGCCGCCAAGTGCCGGGCCTTAAATGATGATGAAGTTACTAGTCCGGTTATCTCCCTCGAGTGGAGGGTATAATAAAGTCGTTTATCATAGCGGGCTAGGAACCTGCCCCCCGATAGCCGGATGGGATTCTATCCGAATCCGTAATTATTTCACTCGTAGAGGTCAACCACACACGAGCGGTCAATAACGTCGTTTCAGTGAATTACAAATTACGTATAATGCACAAATCGTAACCAAATGTTTACATGTAATATGCCAAGTAGCATTATAGTAACGAAAACTGGTACCGCAACTTCAATCAAGCGATTATTAGGTGGTTATCTTTAAATCTACCATCATATAGTAAAAATAACTCCAATTTATGCTAGCATAGTTGTAAGTACGTAATCCTCACCATTGAAAATCACTTCATGGTTTCGTAATTTATGGTGGAGCGGTTTGTTGTCTGGAACGTTATGAAAATTAAGCAAAAGCATCTTAAAGTTGCCTAACTTTAAAGGGGATATTAAAGGTAACGGCAACCAAGCCCTATCACTTGTATATTACTTAGAAGTGACAGAAGCTTTAAAGTGTTTGTAATAGTTTTGGCGACGTATTGGGAAGCTTTAACATACCTTTTTCCACGGTCGGCAGTAGAAATCAGTTTCTATGACATCAAAATTAAAACAGAAATAGTCGATTATTCCCAAGGGAGTATAATGCTCCCAAGGGAGTTTACATTATGGAGAACGTTTTTCATGCAAAAAAAAGATAACATTGAAATTATTTATTTACATTTGTACAATTTACAAAATTAATATTAGAAGGAATATTACTCTCGCTTACATTTACAGTTTTTGTGATTGCGCTAGTAGTGGTACCTACTAAAACCTGATTAGCAATTTTGGTCTTATTTCCAATGGAGTTTTCGGCATAATCCTCAGCGACTGTCGTTGATTTTCAGCCAGCATGACGTTTTATTGTCGTGATATCCACACCAGCATCTGCCAGTAATGTCGCTGAAGATCTTCGTAAGCAGTGACCAGTATAACATGCAGCATCAGGTAATTTTAAATACGAAGCTACTACACTCGGAATTTTTCCCATGGTATTCTTGCCAACTGGCTGCGAACTACATTTTCTTGCTTTGTAGTACAAAAAAAAAGCGCTTATGCTTGACGTGGGGAGGACGAAGGGTCAGGTATTTTCGAAACAATTCAAGCATATTTCCCATATCCAACCACCAAAAAGGTTCGTGGAATCTTTGTCTTAGTGTTTGGAATTTTTACAATCAAAGAAGAGCCTAAATCCTCAATATCATCTACAGTTAAATTGACTAGTTCATCAGTTCGACAAGCTCCGGCAATCCCCAAAATTAATCCAACCTATAAAAAATCAAAATACTTAATAATTGAAATACCTAACAACAAAAGTAATCTTACCTTAATCATTAAGAATTCTTTGTCATCTGCACTTGATAGAAAACGGTCGATTTCACCTTTGTCAATATTTTCGATTTTTTCGCTTGATATCCGTCACCGGTTCTTTTCAAAAATGCGATCAGCTTGGGGAATTTGCTTATATCTATGTTGTCGTAAATTATTAAGCATGACTTAACCATAGAATATTGCCCATAATGTGGAAGACTTGTAATTTTTTACATTTTCACTGAAGTATGCCAACAATATATTCTCACTGTATACTTGAACATTTTTCTCGGCGCACCACTTTTTGAACCGATTGTAGGCTATATCGAATAAAGATCTTGACTTCGTAGGCAGCAAATTGCTTATTGCAATATTTGCAGCCTCCAAAATCTCTTCTGACTCACAATTATTAATTGTGCACTAAACAAACTTTAAATTAAACCAAACTAGCACCTTAATTTGACAATTATTTTTGTTTGTTTATTTTGTAGTTATGACAATAACTCAACGACTACTAAATAAATGCTCAAATCCGAATACAATAATTCTGATGCTACTTACTTCATAATGACACAATATGTGAAAAAATAGTATATACCATTCGGGAGAGATGCTATTTTGTCCTCGGTGCATTGTAGCCCTCGGGCTTCAAATTGCACCTCTGCCAAAATAACGCATTTCTCTTTCTTATAGTATAATGTACTATTAATACAGTTGTGGTAGTCGTTATTGCTTCATCCATAAGTGATTTCCACATTTTACATGAGATCAGAATTACTACAAAGTGGTTACTACCTTCAAAATTCATTATGGAGTAACTTCTACATTATTGTTTTTCAAGTTGATGAGCATCTTTAAAATTTCCTAATTCTGAGAATTTTAAAATTCTTCTAAGCGAAGACCAAGTGTCTTCGGGGGTACTTGTTGGATTGCGTCTTAAAGTTTCTTTTTGAGAATAGTTTAAATGTTCTAATCAGAATAATGTTCCGTCATTTTCCCAGTGGTAACAAATAGTCATTTTCCCACTGGTATGGAACGACACAGAAACAAATACCTATTTTGTCTTTTGTATACACTATTTTAAAACTCATTGCGAGATGTGATATGTTGACATGAACTATAAATATTGCAATTTTAAGGTTATGGCGAAATAAGGCATAGTTGCGAAACAACGTTATTGTAGTGTTCTGCCACCTTTAAGTGGCCAGAAAGTTGATGGGTTAGTTTGATGAATGTAACTAAGTAAAAGAGTTAGATATTATTAGTGCCACTGCCACCTTAAGTATACCTACATTTTAGGCGTATATCACTTCAAAGTTCTACTTTCAAAAGCATACATGTTTATAGACGTATGTTTAAGATCGTCATTTTATAATAAAAAATTAACAATACTATTACTCATCAGTACTGCATGAAATTTCGTAGGTCTGTATATAATTGTTAGTTTCAGATAAAAAAAATTAATACAAAATTTTTTTGAGGCATACAGGTTCGCGAAATTTACAGAATTATTTGAACTGTTCTTGTTAGATATTTATTAAATAGAGCTTTGTCTGTGGAATTGTTCATTAGCATACCTAGATTTGATATATATTAGCTTAAAATACCTTTCTAATACAGTAAAAAATGTTGCAAAAGCTAATAATAAAGAATATATGGGTAGATATTGTGAGTGTAATTCAACGCTGGTTGGGGCTTTAGTCCACAGAGTAGTTAGTTTCACACAATATTCTTAATACCCAAAAATATATAAAAAAATCCTGTATCTCTGTGAATATTAACATTCTCCCCCACATATGGAAGTGTATTCATAATATTTTGGCTTAAACTATTACCAGGTGGCCTATTACTAACGAAACACCCTGTATATATCATTTCCAAGCTTCACAACATAACAGGTGAATTCACGCGACGTACAACAACGTACTTCAATCATGACTCAGTCACTCTGCCGCGATTTATTTTCTCACGGGAAAAAACGGCCGTGTACGGGCCGCTTTATTCCATCGCTCCTAATCTGGCATCTCTAAGCGGCCGTGGCTATCCAATAAATTGGGATCGGGCCGCTGCCAGATAAATTTAATATATTATCGGACGGACAGCGGATAAAAACGTCGACGTGTCTATTCCCCCATAAATTTCGGTTATACGCACCCTACCAGATTTATTAATTAAGTTTGTTTAGGGGGAACTGGTTAAGGTGGAATTTCAGGCACCACGTCTTCACAGGTGGATGTTACTAACTGAACAACTTCTAAAATGATCACGTGATGAATTAAATAATCAGAAAAACGATGTGTGGGAATAGACAAAATAAATATTGTTCATTTTCTCAAGAAAATACTTTTCTTTGTCGATACAATGTCGTAAAAAGGCCAAGTAATCACGTGAATTCATCTCTCGATTGCTTCCAAGGCGTGCATTCGAATTTAAAACGCTTCATATTATATTCAGGAGATGAAACCATTTGTTTTCTAAGTATTCTTGATTTATGTAATTTAGGTAAACGTGAGATACACCTAAAGCTGGTAGGTTACTTGAACACAAGATTTGCAAACTAAAACTCGGTATGTATAAGGTTAAAATAAGTAATTTTATATTGAAGAAATTGTAAGAAATACGTTTTATATTTATTTTTTTTTACTTTAGTGTGGTTCTCCATATTAAGAAAAACTGTTACAATTTTATTCATATATGTACATAAGATATATCTATGATATATTGCTAATATCTTTAAACTTGTATTTAGGAAGGAATAATCGGAAAACAGGACAATATATTTTTGTTGTTTAACTAATAGTATTCTAATATGTTTTTTCAAATTATTCATATGTATGTATAATTATTTTCTTTTGTTTTGTTTTAAATTGTTAATATTGTTTTATAATTCTTATCTCTTGCTTCCTATTGTAGCCCTGAAGAAGATTTAAAATAAATCGAAACGTTGGCTTAGTTAGAAAATCTAGACCATTAACTATATTGTCCTGTTTTCCCATTATTCCTTCCTAAACATAAGATATATATTTGTAAAATCGTCTATAAAAAAATATTATGCATTTTTATTGAAATAAAATATAGGGTGTACGCAAATGTCATCGATAACGTTTGGCTGTATAATACGATCTACGAAAAGAAAGCTAAGTAAAAAATATTTGGTTTTAAAGTTACAGGCTCGGTTATAAAATAAAACTAATTTAATACCCATTTACCAATCGCGTTGAAATTTGGAACATTTATTTGGATATTATTGCGTATTATTTGCACGCACGTGTTGCTCCCGCATGCACAGCACAGACCGCGGTAAAAGTAGCTGCATTTGGCACATGTCTATCGGGAAATCATTCTGCTAAAGCATTTTCATTTCACCATCAATTAAAACAACATCCATCAATTTGGAGTTGTTATACGCGTAAGCTATTTTTCACACTTGAAAAACTAATGTAAGCACTCGCACCTCAAAAATGTTAATACTATAAGTAATCGGATTTCAATACTCGTAAATCGCCTGGTTAGAGATTACAATCACCCACCGATGTAAAGGTTGAAAATACTAGAACATCAATAATTTTTTTCTCCAATTTTACAATTTTTTTTTAGATATTGTCTCCATTTTTGTATAATGTTAATAGTGTAATAACTAGGCAACGTTCATATGACATTCTTGACAGTTAATAAATTGTCAGCTAGTGCGAAAAGTGACATTTATTTTGTGTGGAAAAGAAAATCCCGTCCTTCAAACAAAATTAAATCACTTTTAGTACATATATCATATACCTCTTTCTTCTACAAAGACCATTAAAAATACAAATCACGTCTACTCAGGTTTCTTTCCGTCGGATAAGTCGTCGGTTGCTTCGGCTCCTATGACATACTGAGAAGAGCTAACAAGCTTAAAAGCAGTATATGTCCGGTGTGCTACTAATGAATGACTTTGACAGTTTATCATAAGTCTTTCTTTTCTTATATAAATAATTAAATAGGTACTACTGAGTGAGTACTATTTAATTATTTACATAAGATGAGTACAGTAGTAGCTATACTCTAGAAATACGATATAGTAAGAATACTGAAATATTAGTTATATATATATACTTCAACGATCTAATATTATTTACTTTATTCAAAATTATTAAGTTAAAATATTTGCAATAATTCTGTCGTCACTTAAAACTTTAAATAAAAAAAACATAACTTTGTTTTGAAAATAGCAATTGTTAACTCAAGTAATTCATAATATATAAATAAAATAAAACAATTCTTTAGAGAAAGATAACTTTATCTCATATGTGTAATAGTTGTCTTGACTTCAAGCAATTTTTATTCTTAAATGAAGAATATATAATCTTATAGAAGAATAAGTTTCTTTACTATACTTAGGAATAGTGAAACTAATCTAAGTTTGTACTAAATACATTACCATCCTTTTTATTTCAACAATGTATTATTTATTTCAATGTACTTCCTGCAATAATGCGATATTTATTTAACATCGACTATTCAATGTGCCAATTTTAAATATCTATCTATAATTATTTTCAATAATATTTAAAACTGACATGTTTCTCGTATAAGTGTCGATATTTATTTTTTTTTGCAGACATACGAAAAACCTTGTGCTGTAAATATTTCAATTTCTTTCTGTAATCGAAATTCCATTATCGTGGAATAGTAGTATATATTTTATACAAAGTCAGATATGTCCTACATTTTTTCATATTTTAGATACGTTTAGAAAATACAAGGAAAAATATCCAGCAAATTATCCTGAAGACAGAATTATTCTACAAATGGTTTACAAAATAATTTCTACCTAATGCACCCTCAAGTTCGGTAATGCTTCTTATCATGTCCGTATAGTAAATGAAATATTTAATAACAATACAAAAAACACAATATTTTGCGTAAGCAATGTTCAATATTTCTTCCATCAAGAAACATTTGAAGAAAAAAGCGATTACTTTTAAGCATTTTAGAAACAATTACCTCAGTACTTTGAACGTACAGATTATGATATAAATATCCTTTTAACAAGTAAAAAATTGCACTTTTTCCACACTACTAACCAAAGACTCATCATCACACAACAAAGTTCCTCGTCTCATCGACCGTTGCAGTCTCCACTACAGTTGGCATTAACAACACAATATGTAGATTCAATGCGGGTTCTATCCAATTGTATTTCTTAATTCCTATAAGACAACAAATTGTAGGCACCTTAGAAGCAAAACAATCACAAAAACTGCTTTCCTAGTCTCGACAAAACGATTTTTTCCCGCAACGACAATCTCACACTTCAAAGAGCGACCAACTAGCACACCCCTGTCGCAGCGTCGCCTACGGCTGGCACACGCGCTTAGAAAAAAGTCGCGATCGTCATTCGCACGCCTCGCAACAATCGTCGCAGCCGCCGCCGACGCGACGCAGCGGCAGCCGCAGAGCGAACGGAGCCGAGCTGGCCATGCCTGGCGAACAGATAGCGATCGCGCGAGAGACTGAGGAGAGCCGAGAGAGAGCGCTGGCTCGACCACCCATGCCGCCAGACCAATCTGCGCGGAGAATGTCTTATTCCCGATGCAATAAAAGGCAATCACGACGGCAGGGAGATGATTGAGCCGTGTTGCGGCGAGCAGCGCTGGGGGCGGTCGAGAAGATGGCCGTGGAAGAGGAGTACGTGCGCCCGGCGACGACGAGAGCGTAATGATGTGGTTTGGGGGCCGGCGAGAAGGGTATCGGGGGCCCGGATACGGGGTGGGTAAGTTTTTTTGCAATCTTCGGAACACTGGCGATGGGCATAACAGTTACGTGTTAGCAGCTCTATACAGGGTTAACTATGACTATAAATATTTTAAGAGGAGATAGAGAAAATTAAGAATTAACGGAATCACCCTTCAAAAAAATTCCAAACTTATTTATAAAGCGAAAAAATTTTTTTTCGAAATTAAATTAAATCCTTATTTAACGCCGCCTATGCATCCGTCACACGTTTACAGAATCAGACTAGGTAACGTAGGCAACTAGCAACACGACAGTAAAATTTCCAGTCGTGTTATAATTTAATTCCTGTGTTTACCATGTGTTTACGTTGTAGTTTTGTGTTGTTCTTCAGTTTTTGGTGCCTTTTTTAATTTTTTAACGTTTCATAGTTATTAAATAAAGAAGTTTGTGTTGGGTGCAGATACTTTCCCACAATATAGTTCGCCGGTTTGGTTTTCTAGGTTATGGCACAAGACTGTCGCGGATACATTAAAAGTTTTCTATTATCTATTCCTTACGTTCAATTTTGTTATAATAAATAGATATTTTATCTAGCTGTGTCTATAGGAAGTGTGTTTTACCAGTAGTGGGTGGTTATAATGAATGAATTTGTTGTAGTTTTGCCAGTTTGTAACGAAATAATGAAAAACGAATGCAAAATAGTGGAGCTAACTGTATGAATTGTTACGTACCTATCTATCAGGTATTATTACTAATAAGAATGTTAATTTTTGTCGTTTCTGCATTTAGAAATGCTGCAAAAAAACGACCGCATGGTAGTAGATATTGTTCACAGATTTATGCTATGAATCTAAGCCATCTCAGTCGATATTTATTAGTACTTAGTCATAGGTAACTCTGTATAAGGGACCAGAAAGACAAAGGACAGTAAGAGGAAGAATGAAGGGGAATGAGAGGAGGAAGAAGAGCTGTATACAGGGTGTCCCAAAATTAATGCAACATAGAGCAAGAGTAGATTCTTGACAACAAAACCGATGACAAAACGTTACAATTTTACTTTTGATATTTGTAAATAACTTTTTTACGACTGATGGCATACGTAATAGCACTTGGGTATCGATCTGACTGTTAAAACAACCGATTGTCCTGCCTTTTCTATCTGGAAAAGATATACCTTGTTCAAGTCGTTATTAGTAACCGTTTTTGAAATACATGATCCTATTTGACATATTCCATTTAAGAGAAACATGATGGAACCCTCTACTAGTGACGTTCAAACTAGAAATAAATTTGAATGTATACAAATATTTGGATTTCTTTAAAGAATTATTTAGAAATGTCGAAAATAAAATTTTAACTTTGACACCCATGAAGTTTTGACTGAGACAAGTTTGGCTACATCGCATTATTTTGTCGATGATTATGAACTAGGTAGTTGATGTTACGTTGCTAACGTAATATGAAATAATACGTATGTATGGACGTGATTATTTTTTTAAATTTTGCAATATCAAGAAAATATACACTGATAAAAATGGGTGGAAATTTCCATGTTTTGTTATGCCTTTTTATATAATATTTATTGAAAAAATTTAATATATATTATACATATATTATGGAATAATCAAGTGTATGTGTTTTTACTTAATAAAATTAGGACATTAAGAAATAGTATGGTAATACAATGTACTACAATAGAACTATTTACTTTTACTAAATTTATTGTGAAATTTTACAGAAGAATGTTAAAATTTAAATTTTGATTTTAAAATTTGTATTGGGACTCTATTTGAAGTATAAACAGATTTGTTTTATAAAAATGTTGTATACAATAATAAATAATGGTACTTTTCTCTTGAGTATTTTCTTGTTTTCTTAATTTATGAGCACCCTGTATATCTGACCTAAGACGTTTCTATGGGAATCTCATTTTTTCGGGAAGCAGAACTTTTTATAAAGAGTGACATTTTTCGATAAAGTCAAAAACAAAAGAGTTTCTCCTCTTGTCAACTCATCAAATTATATATCTGTATTTTACAATTACAACCTAAAAATTACAATGTATCAATCAATTATAGTGACGCAAACTTACGATGGAATTTGGTATAATAATTGTAAAATCACATAACATAATAGGTATGGAAATTTATCCACGTTTATTTCTGTAATATTACAGTGTACTTATTCCATTTGGTCACAAATTGCCAACATAAAGTTATGCGAAATTACAGACAAATTTTTATCAATGTATTTTCCTCGAAATTTTAACATTTCTCTGTCAACTGGTTAACAGGAAAAGCATTTGGTAAAGAAATAACAAAGGTACAAATAGAGAAGAAAAATGAAACCAAATTTGTTTTGGAAATATATTTCTTTGGCTAGGCAAACTCGCCTCGCCCTGTAATCTATTAACGTGTCCATCGTGGCCGGGCGTAGGAGGGCGAGGTGGGGCGACACCTCACTCTGCGGACAGCTGTAACGACTGGCCTGAGACCTCGCCGACAACAATGACTCTATCTGGCCTTAATAACTTTATGACTATATCGATGATATCCTCTCCTCGCAGGACCAACAAAGGCTGTAATTATCGGTTGGGGCTGATTGCGCACCGCATCCAAGGAAGAGGACTGTGCATAATGTGTTCATCTGAACCTGTTGACTGTTGATTGGACGAAGAAGAAGCATGTATCAGATTCTTTGATTTTAAAGCTTAATTGATCCCAACATGTAACATGATTGGCTTCTAGGAACACTTAAAATATGGCATAAAATTGTAAATATTACTAAATTAAATAAATATTCTTACAATTCATATTAATGAAGTCATAGGTGCGTTCTTTGATAATAAATATCTAGGTACTAAGGAATAATTCCATAAACAACGTTGGATTCAATAAATATCTAAAATAAAAATTCATCTAACTACATTGACTGACGAAAAAGGTATACGCGGAATATTGAAATCATTAAATGATATTCAAAACTCAAAATCACTGTAGGATATACAGGGTGTTAAAAGTTTGACTGCCATAGCTTCAATATAAGATTTATAAACTATAAATGAACAAAAAAGTTAATAATACGAGAGCATAACTCAAATCGTTCTTAAAATAAGCCGCGTTATTATATCACGGAATTTTATCACAACGTGGCCACAGTGCGAATACACGCTGCGCCACATGAGTGGTTTGTGGGTTGCCTATCACATGCCAACTTGCATTTTAGTGATCCAAAAATCCAAAGATAAATAACTGTTGTGAAAATTAATTAATGCAGTTTAAACAACTGTTTTCTAATTTCATTTTTGAACAGAGAATGGTAGAATTAATAAATTTGTTAATATTAAATATTTAAATTTTGGTGATTTTTTAAAAGTTTAAAATAACAACATAACTTAAAAATAATTAAGTAAAACTTCTAAGAAAACTCGTGTCGCAAAAATAATTATGACTTATATACAAAAAAAAATAGTAATTTAAGTATTTACCGAAAATCAAAATACAATGCCATTTTTAAATACCTAACTAACATAACAAACAATTACGACATATGTTTAAAAAGTCCACCGTTATTTTTCAAACATGCATGGCACTACCAGTATCAAGAAGACGTTAAGACTTCAGCGAATCTGCCTATTAGAGAGGCGCCATTGGGAGAACGATTAAAATAAATACGTCGCGCTTTTGCAGAATTGCGGCGAACTTCTCCATAAATTAGAATATATAGTGATACTCACGTTCCAACAAGCAAAGATAAATTAAGAAAGTAATGGCACATAAAAGAAGTTGCGACAAGCGACAGACACTTCGGTGTTCAGATACCAACTGATCTGTAGTCACTGTACATCTCGCGCTGTTGCCACATTACGCGATATCGAATTTTATTGACTAACCAAAAAATTATTTTTTTTTAAACTAAACATAAATAAATTGAAGGAAGGGGGTGAGAACCCTTATTACGCGAATTTTTGCACATGGAATTGGAGATTTTTTAATTTTGTATATACTATCATCTGTTAAATTTATGGCAGTCACACTTCTAACACCCTGTATAACTAAGAATACCAAATCAATCACAATATATGAGGTCTAACCCATTTCTGTATTTCTAAGATAGGTGGCCTCAATTTTATTTTAAATTGTATTTCAAATATGTAACTAAAATATTATTTAGAAAAATAAATTTCAAAATCACCAGTGTTGATAATCTGTCTAGATTAACACAAAATAAAAGCATTCACCTACTTTAAAACATATGCCCTTTATCTTATCATCTTGTATACATATTGATGTGTAAATACAGCATACTGAACTGATACTAATAAAGCAATTTTACCGTAACAATGGCATGTATTAAAATTCAGTAACTGTTGCCACAAGTTAGACAGACCCCAATTTCGCAAGGAAGTGACAACTAATTTGCATTCATTTGAAAACTTAATGTTTGGCGACCCTTCCCCAACGTTGTCAAGTGGTCTAAGTTTATTGCTTCCGGTTTGTGTTAGGTTAAAAATGGTTATGTATAACTTTCACTGATTATCAATGCAAAGGCGTCTGCACAGGATGGCAAGGGGAAGGCACTTACCCCTCCTGGCTTTTACATCATTGCACAAAATCAGAAATGTTACTCACTTCACTTTTGGTTAATTTTTTGTTATTGTTTTTTTTGTTTTTACTTTTTATTATTATATTTATCCTGGCAAATCTTCTTCCATCGGATAAAAAATAATAATTTTGATGAGTTTTTATTTTGTTTGCTTGATTATGCCGTCATTTTTGCAGCAAGCTACTCAGGTTCGGAAAATACAAAAGTTCTTTCTGGTCTGGTAAGATAGAAAGGAACCTTTATATCGCTGGGTTACTGTAGTCCCTAGCGTCATCGGAATGCAGGCGATTCAGAATAATGAAATCCGTTTTTAGTATTAACGTTTTTACGATAGTGTTTACATTAGTTTTTTAAATAGCAAAAATGGCTTACGTGTGTGCAGCTAGGAGGAGTTGATCATTATCGTTTTAATTTATAGTGAAAAAAATCAAAACGCGTTAGCAGCTTCTCGTCTGTTTGCAGAACGATTTCCTTGTAGACATGTACCAAATGTAGGTACTTTTACGGTGGTAATGTAACGTGGGCGTAATACGGGAAATTATCAAACGAATCGTGGAAGAGGTCCAGGACGTCCAAGGTGTATTGCAGCAGCTGAGGAACATTTTTAGAGATTGTTGAAGAAAATCCCGGAATCGAAACCAGGTAAATCGCTCTACAAGTAAAAGGAATGTCTCAATCAACAGTGTGGCATATCATACATGCGGTCCACTGCGGTTCATTTTCTGACATATTTGGTTAGATCGATTATTTTTAGATCTCAGCGATATCTCCGTCCCAGTGGTCCCAATACGTCAATGCGAGGCCAGCATACGTGGTTTCCATCCAATTTATTACAAGGAAAATGTACAAATCTCTAGGATGCGTTCTAGATTTTTATCGTTGTTGCGAAAGCCAAAAAAACTCGTTGAACACGTGTTACGCTGGCTTGCAGCAAGCCATTGCCAAAATAAGAAAAGAAAGTCGAGCAAGTAACGTCTTTATTAGTGAAGATGCGAAGAGAAACGCTTACGTCTCGAAGCCTGCCCTACGATTTCATTTGAAAACACGTGTGAAGTAACAGGTCAAAAAGTGCCTTTCCTACGTCTGCATTTAACTAGATAAATAGAAATGTTATTAGTGTTTATTTGTATATTTATTTTTCTTATTTACGTAGCTAGAGAAAACGTAATAGTAAAACAAGACCTTACATCTAAGAAAACAATGTAGGCCTTGTCTCATACTAGCGTTGAAATACATAGTTTTGATCGTAGTTAAATGTATTGAGGATGTATTGGCCACCCTTCCTAGAAAGGGATTTAAGAACTACTACAAAATGAAATTAATTTTTAATATAGCAAATTTATTTGCACAGACCAATTCAGTTTATTCTAAACAAATATTTTTTGTTACTGTTATTCTCTCCTACC
Source organism: Monochamus alternatus (assembly GCA_037114965.1). Taxonomy (NCBI): domain Eukaryota; kingdom Metazoa; phylum Arthropoda; class Insecta; order Coleoptera; family Cerambycidae; genus Monochamus; species Monochamus alternatus. Next base: position 353,239 of record CM073426.1, on the reverse strand, counting down.
TGGTGTTACTGAAACGGTGTGATAGTACTCATAAAAATAGAAAAAATAGTTCATATGAGTATAGGTCTGCAAATACCTTAAGGTAAGGGTAACAAATCTGGAAAAATAAAACACGTAGAACAAAAGTAATATCAAAAATAAAATTTTTGATGTTTTGTTTATACACTTTTACTATTTAAATTCTCCTCAAATAAAATAATAACAAAAGTGAACAATATTATATACAGAACTGTATAAGTTTATTTTACAACACAGAACTTTATAAGTTTATTTTACAATATTTACATCTATTTAAAAAAATATTAATTTTACTTGAATATTCCTTTGAATATTCGCAGGTGACATGAGATAATATTTCTATTATTTGCTAAAGTCTGTAATGTATTCAACTCTTAAATGTCAAAAATTACTTGTATTTGCATAAAACACCATTCCAAGAAAACGGCGCCTTTAAAAGGGTAAATGTAAAAGATGTTTTTTTTAATAGCCACTTTAACATAAGAAAAATACGAAAATTGTCACACCTGTATAAATTTTGCCCCTAATTTGTTCGCGATTACAAAAAAATAATATTCCAATCGGAAGGGGCAGTATTTGTAAGGGTTAGGGGTTGAACTTGCATCTTTCGGCAAAATATACTGGCGTTACAGGCTCTTTTTAAAAATGCATTGCAGTACTTTTTTTCTCATAATTCCTTAACTTTTCGAAAAAGTGTGAACACATCAAAAAGTTTGTAAATTAATGGGATTTTAGACATATTTTTTAAAAAGCAATAAAATTATCGGAAAAAAAATTATAAGAAAAAATGTCATATAGGGGTTGATTATTTTAACCACTTACAAAAATACCTCAGGGTTGAAAAAATTTCGAAAAGTGTACTTTTATTCATAAATGTTCACCAAGTTTGGTTTCTTTAACTTGATATACATGGAAGATAAAAAAGAACAACAATTTTTTTTTTTTTTGAATTTTTGAAGAAGCGTAACTTTACAGGGAAGGGTTTTAAAAAAAATTAAAATAACATTCTAAACACCTAAAGCTCCTAACTTTTTTGAAGTTAATTCTTTTTCCCCTTTTATCACTTGCTGTTATGGCAAGAGCTCCTTTCTTGTTTAGAATAAAATTTGCCATAACAGCAAGTGATAAAAGGGGCAAAAAGATTAACCTCAAAAAAGTTAAGACCTGAAATGTTCCCGTGGAGTACTGCAGCGGACACCCTGTATGATATAGCCCAAAATTAACAACTCCAGAAACACCACGTAACAACATTTCAGTTCATTTTGTCGATTTTTGTGGAACATAGGACAGAAATTAGATTCTAAAATATTATTTTCAACGCCCTGTATCTTGAAAACGGAAAAAGATACGCCCATGGTCCATAAGAACAAATTGTAATATTTTTTGAAAATCTATCAGGCTGTGAAATTATGCTGGTGTTTTTCAGAACATCCTGTGTTCTAATGTTACTGGATGTGATTAAATGACAGTTAGTGATTCCTATTTGTTAATTATTACTTTCAAATTTTTACTGAGGCACTGCCTCGTCTGCTTCATCGTACTGGCCGCCCCGTTCAGTAGGCAGTGGAAGAAACTTATTCGTATTTTTTTTTACTTCGACCCTCTTATCTGCATGCAACTAAAAACTGTGTTACGATCCACCCAACAGTCCGCGTGCACGCAAAGAAAAACACGGCAGACAATGGCGCATTCTTGAGGCGTATCCGAGCGCGCGGACGATAATTTGCAATCTGTTAATATGGAAATATCCTCTAAAATAAAGACATAAAACCTGTACCGAAGCCGTCGCGGGGTAATATAACCATTATTATACATGAAATCTCTCACGGCTGACAAGCGGACGGCGAGCCGAACGTAAAAAATGTCATTAACTCTCGCTGGTTCTCGGCCGCGGACATAATAATTCATCCAGTCGGGCTCTGAAACGAAATTAAATTTTGATACTGTTTTAATGCGGGGTTTCGGCACCACCTGTAGCTGGAAACAAATGCTCGACGTCCGGGGAAGGCAACAACACAGTTTTGTTTGTAGGCGCAACTTTCTGAATCTCAATTTAATTGAAAATTATCCGAAATAGTAATAATAATATCTCTACCCCCCCATTCTAAGCACAGGATTAGCCCGGAAGTGGAGACTTGTGCGGGAGAGGGGGTGGCATATTATCATTAAGCAGGCCGCATTTGCGCCCAGGAATAACTTACGTTGGTAGGCCCTAACCACCATTCAGTGCAGGAATAAGGGACACCTGGAAAACCTTATTAATTAAGGGGGTGGTCGAACGTCGACCGGTATCAATCTCTCAATCAATCAGAGAAGGTGCAGGATTCGAACCTGCGGCGGGTGGGAAACACGTTTCAAGTACTGACGCTCTAAACCGCTGAATGCCGTTGGAATCGGTATAAATTCTAAACCTATTTCAGTGTAGTATTTAGATGTTTATACTAGATTCATTATTATAGTACAATCGGTTTCAGAAGGCGAATTTCAAACTTGTTTTTCTCAGATGATTATGTACATAAAACCTTATAGTTTTAAGGCAGATGTATTAAAATTTCCCTTTTTTTGGGAACGTTACTAGAAACATTCAAACATTTTTTCTCAATAAGGTAAATCGAATAGAGAATGTCAGATCGTTGGTAGGAAACGTAAACAATGAAGAAATGATCTATTTTTCTTATTAAAATTCAATAAAATCACAACAAATCTTTTATTATTTTTATTTTTTTCTAAATAATTATTCACCTAGACAAGATAACCCCATGTATTGGTAAAATGAAATTAATTTAAAATTTAATTTGATCCCAACTAGTTTCAGATTCATTTTACTACAGGTTTGCTCTTCAACTACGACACTGCTTTCTATAGTTATCCTTTATCCAATTCCACTCAACACAGAAGGCTCATAGTTAATAGACCGTTGTGTGTCCATTCTACCGAAATTCTTTCCTCTTGACCTAAGGTCTTTGTTCTAAAATTTGCATGGGCTGGTGGTTGGCAAATGTCTACAGTTGAGACCACGTGGGATGACCTGACTTAAGTTGTTTCTCATAATTTAAACGTATCTTTTTGGATCTAGATCTATCCAAAATTTGGTCAACCTATCAAAAGCAAAAAAAACGCGTATATCTAATATAAATATAAATTCATATTGCGTGATTTTAAATAGTTATCAAATATTGTTTTTCTACGTCAGTAAAAGCATAATTTTTAACGTAAAATGTAAATTTAAAACACTGGTGTTAAAAGTAATTTACGTAAATGACGCAATTTACTTTCAACACTGGTGCGAAAATAGAACACAATTAAGAAATTTTGAATTAAAGAAACATTTATTTACGAGAAACTACAATTAGGATAAGTAGTTAGTAGCTGTACAGTAATAATTATTTTTGTGAAACTTGTACCAGGATAAGGAGCAAAATGTTTCTTAAATGCAGTGTAAATTATGACCAGAGTCTGCCAACAATCCGAAGATCGTCGAAAGTAATGTTCAGTATAAAGGTGAGAATTGGTAGGCATATTACCAAATGTGTTTATTCCAACTGGAGTCGCGGCACATTTATTCTTAATGTATTTTATGAAAACTCTTGAATGAATAGTGTTCGCTGAACGAAGGTCTAGGTACCTTTTATAATATGTAATTTAAATATAATGTTCCAGTAATAATGACAGTTCGCTGCACAATAGTTTTTGTGACTGGTATATGCACAGCTAGTGTCCCCAAATCTTCGATATTACTGAATGTCAAGTTGTACAGTTCTTCGTGACAACAGGCTCCAAATACATCAAAGATTACCACAACCTTCTGCATGTGATATGTCTCATCCTGTGAGAAATGTGTCGATTTGTGAAAAAGTTGAAGCGATTTAAAATGATCCTAATGACCGCTTGTGGCACCCTCTTGGAGATACAGCCAATTATGCATAAAATTTGAATTTCCCGTCTCAAGAAACCTTCGCATACAAAATTTCATGAATTTAACTCAAAGTAGTCCAGAGTTATTAAAGAAAATGTAATTAATTTTTTTAAATTTGACATCCTGTATATCCTAAACGAAGCGTTTCCAGATCTAAGTTCATAGGAAATTTTTTGCTTAAAATTGAACGTAGAATAACATACTGAAGTATGTATATCTTCCCCCGAAACACTCTGTATATATAGTGAATTTCTGGTATGCTCGTAATCTTTCAGTTTTAGATATAATAGTTCGGTTCGAGATATCTTGAACTACTTGAGGAATCGTGTGCGATCTCCAAAAGGTGAGGCACATAATTTTGTCTGGGGTAGAACTCCAGCAGTCCCATATGTTGTCAAAAACTTGTGTTTACATCATCTGCTTTAGTTCAGTCACTCCATATGAAAAAAACCTCTTTTATTAAAAGGAGAAAATTGGCAATATAATATGTAATACAGATTTAAAGATATTCTTAAGTAATTCACAACATAACCTTGTTATAATACCTGGCATAAAATCATATATATAAGAAAAAGTTTACTACATACATTTATGCAAATATTCTTGCGTATGTTTTGCATTTTCCTACACTTTTTACTAACTAAATACCGTACGATCTCAATAAAGTTTGCAAAGACTAAAAAATACAGAAAATTTCCACTACACGTACAAAACAAATTTGTTGGATTGTTCATCCCCACACTCAATTTATTAGAAATTGTCTTATGCAGATTCTGTACTTTTCTTCATTCAATATAAAATTATATTATTTTCAAACTCATGATGCTATTTGAACAAAAAAATAATATTAAAAAACACAAAAAATTTAACACTCCTTGTATGCAAGTAATTTGTTGTTCACCTCTACAGCAGTTCCGAAATCTCTCAACAGATGTCAGCCACTTCATGATTTTCGTCCATCAGGAGTTATTTAATGTAGCCATAATTTATTATAAGTAAATAAACTGTTCTCTCGGTGTGGTGGAACAGTGGTGATTGTTTCAGAATCAACGGTATACCGTTATAATTGCATGTGGAAAAGGGCGCTAAAAGGTAAAGAATTAATTCAGAAACCCAGTCATTAAGGCACTCGTCGAATGCGCCTGTAAGTGCTTCCTTTTTTGATAATGACTGAACAAACAAATGGTCCTACCAACAGATGTGTGTTAGCATAATTTATGATTTCATTATTATGCAGTGGAAATTACCTTTGGTCGATAATACGACTCTAATGGCATTCCTTGGTCTCATTTAGATAACCTACGACTAAGGAATGGTAATTTTTAAATTTACCTACATTTAATTTTGTATAATTATCCAAAAAATATGAGTATTAGTAAAATGAAAATCTACAATAATATTTTATCAAATAATTTGTCTTGATAAAAATCTGTTTTTGAAATTGGTTCTACAAAGGTTTCATTAATATATTTATATTTTAACAAATTATTTTGTTGAACTAATTTTAACATTCACTTGACTACCCGTATAAATTAAATGAACAATTTATAACTTTTAATTTAAAAACAAGAAAAACTTAAAATCACAAATTATTGTTAGCATAGATTAGACGCACTATGCAAATACTGGGCTTTTCCCTACATCTTAAAAAAACTATAACAAACAGCTTATTAGCTGACAGCTAGCTGTTGACTGATTTTCATCTGTGTCATAAACGACTCATAATTCGTATTCTTAAACGCGAGATGTAAATGTCTACATCTAGCGGTCACTAGCTACTCAATAAAATAATGTTTACTGATGTCCAAAATAAAATGTGAACATTACACAATTGCGCTTTTAAAGCAATTTATTTGTGCATACAAATAAAAATCATATGCAAAAAGCCAGCCGAATCAACATTTAAACTGTTTAGACATATAGATGAATCTCATTTCTTTTACGGTTAAACAAAGTATACTTTGAAAAACAATTCAATGATAACTGTCATATTGCTTGGACGGTAATTTCAAACCTTATATGCTTCATTCATATAAGATGAAAGGAAAAACGCAATCTTTTATGTGAATATAGACATTTAGCTAACGGACTGGTTGCCACGTCGTCGGTTTAGCTTCCTTACGTTTCCAGAGACATACAGGGTGTTTATTAATTGAATGCCGTTACTTAAGAGTGTGAATCCTTCGGTCATTTAAAGAAGAAAACTTGATATCAACATATGTCCTAAACCTCTTATTTTTTGAGCTACAGGGTGTTACAGTTTTAAGTTACACTTAAACAGTTACAGTTAAAATTTACTTTTTTATTATAATTTTCTTATCACTCCAGATATTTTTATGAAATTTTGTACACACCTATTAATCATTAAGTAGCATTGCTTGATGTAAAAAATATTTTAAAATCTTTGCCAATGACTTGGGGAAAAATCTTTTTTTGGTTTTAATTTTTTACGTGAAAATGGTGCGTTGTACGAGAGTAAGTCTAGGGACCGAATTTGCTGTAAAATAAATGGAGATTTTAAAAATAATTTTAGTTTTTAGAAAAGGGAGTGGCGTACCATTTTTTTCTTCATACATTGATTATTATTTATTATAATACAATATATTAAGTATACAATATACTGTCTTCATAAATATACATAAATACTTATTTAATTCAATTAATTTTCCAATTTGACACCACACGACAATTAAAGGAGCGATTTAAAGATGATGTCGCATTAATAGGAGAATGACATCTAGTTAAATGAGAAGTAATATCAACTGGGATTTATTTTTAGCTCTATTAACAAATGAACTCTCCACCAGGTCGGAGGTTAAATCAATATATCATTGTAATTTATAATATATCTATTCGAAAACATGTCGAAGATCGAACAACTGGTTTATATGTACGTTACGAACGGAAACTCTCACTGCTAAAATATTCAATGAGATGGACCGCATTCTTGGAATTTCTAACATTGTACGAAGTAATAAAAGTCGATAGGATGATGAAATTAACGCTATTTTTATAAAGTAATAGCTCAAAACTACTGGTGTGTGTAAATAATAGTAAATTTTATTATACAATTAATTTTCAGTTTCAATTACACCAATAAAACTAGATGTACCTTTTTAGAAATAACCAAAAATGGTTAAAATTGATTCAAATACAATACACAAAGACATGGAATAGATGTGTTTTTATTTTATATTGTTTTATTCTTCTGCATGTGCAATACAATTTTGTTTTCGTTTACTTTTGCTATACAGGGCGTTCCTTCTAATAAGTACAGGATGATCAATTTAACTAAAAATTCTCGCAATTTCGCAGATTTTGATTTACATTATTAAGGGTGGGAAAGAGCCAACTTTTCGGGAATTTCGTAAAACAGGAATATTATCGCTATTTTCCATTTTTTTCGTCAGAAACATACCGATTTTTCTACGAATATTTAAAGAGCTTTTCATTTGATACTTTTTTTAATTTTCAGTTTTATTTTGTATTTTTCAGATATTTTTCTTGTCATTATAATTTTTCTTTTTGTCTTCTCAACATGCCTTTCAATTGGGTAAGGCAAATATTTAAATAACTAAACAAATAATAAATAAATAAATATTCCTTCATTAACTTCTAATATTCTAAACGTGGCAACGCCGGATTAACGTTTGAAAGCATATGGGGTCAACAATCGTCCAACCGTTTTTCAATTGTTTCTATAATTATTGATTGATGACGGATCATCGACCTAGCCGTCACAATAATTGTTATAACAATTGAAAGTGTAGTCGCGCCTTCTTGACATGCTGGTATAATATTAACCCATTTAGTTAAATTACATAAAGGTCATCTGGCCCATAAAATACTGGGTTGACAAAAAAATAATGTCCAAAATTTATTCAATATTTTATACGATTTGGCAGACAACATTGAGTAAATATACAACTGAAATTGTGATATGTGATTGTGAAATTTCCTTTGTTGTTTTATTAGACGAATATAAAAGTTAACAGGAGCTGTTGGATATTTTGTATTTTTTAAATAATAATGTACTATTTTTAGGTACAATCGTTTCCAATAATAATGGCACTCTTTAAAATAAGTTTTGTGATTTCTTTTGAACTGCTGACGTATTCGTAATTATAATAATAACGTTTATTTGTTCATAAAAGTGCACATATATAACTTATTGCCTATATAAATAAAATACATTAAACATATTTTACACCAACCATTCTAAAAAAACAGATAAAATTCACAAATAAACTTAGTATGTATATAATTAATTGCAATACATAATTTATGATAAATCTCAAATTATTTAATAAATGAATGTATGTGTTTTGACTTTATTTTTATTTAGGACTTATACTCTCATTTCTATTATTTTTTATATATTGAGTATTTTTTAACTTTTTGTTTCACTCACCAGTAGAGATTTAATGAAATTTCTACTCAATACTTCCAGAAGTTCAAAAACTGTTTTGACGGAGTGTCATTATTATGATTTAAGTAGTAGTTTTAAAGAGTTCTGATAATCTTGGCAACACTGTTTTGTGTCATCGTGAATCCTTGCGTCGTGAAAAACGTGCACGCTCTTTTTCTTCACGAAAAGCGAGGTTAAGTCACTGTTAGACGGATTTGCATAAAATTGTAGTGATCCGAGGGCAAATTGCGGATGCGACCATTAACAAATATTTTGAATAATTCGCGAGATAATGTAAAGATAAAATTCCTCAGAAATTGGTCGCTGGGTAAGGCAACAGCGGCGGAGGCACGAAGCTGTTTCCTAGGGGACAAAATAAACTGAAATATATGTTAAAAACACTTACGCTACCTATATTTAGTTTTTATTGTATTTTTAAACAAGATAGATTGCTAGACAGGTGCATGGCGTATCCCAATCAACGATGTGGTGCTTACTACACGAAGTTCAGTTATACCCATATCAAATCCAATGTGTTCAAGTACTGTTACCAGCAGATGGTTCATTACGAGTTACGTTTTGTGAGTGGTTGTTGCAGCAAAATGCTGAAAATCGCCAATTTAGTACTGCTGATGTACTAGTCACAGATGAAGCTTTTTTTAAGCGAAATGGAATACAGAAGATTCACAATACACACGTTTGGAAACTCGAAAATCCGCACGCAATTGAAAGGGAACACTTCCAATACCGTTTTTCACTGAATGTTTGGGTCCAATTGTCCAATCGTAAGGATGGTTTACAACAATAATTTCCAAAGTGATCTATATCAACCCCTCAACTCCGAATTGCAAGGGGTCCATGTCAGCGATAACAAAAATTGGGGTCCACGAGAATGGATTCTATTTAAGCAGATCGTGACCAAAATTTTGGCTTTCCATAAATGGTATAATACGCATAGTATCTATGTAATTAAATAATAGATAATATCTTATAATGGATGTATAAATTACCTATGAAGTAAATTGATTTAGAAACAAAAAAAATGCTTATGAAACATGAAGATCTGGAGCTAGATTTGAGGAACTTTATGACTCCATGTTTTAATCATGAGAAAATTCGAGATCGATAATTGTATCATTCTCCGTCGACGGGTGAAGCAAAAAACTGAGTTGCTATGAATTTTTATTACTTAATACTAATTGTTACAATATTATTTTGAGTTCAATCAACCTATTTCGTTTTACTTATAAAATTATCGTTATTGAAATTTATGTTATTATTTTCTTATACATGGCATCTTCTCACTTTCAGCTAGATGTTCGACATTATCTCCGTCAAGTGCACGGAGTACGGTAGATTGGACGGGATGGACTGGTAGTGCCTCCGCGGTCTCCCATTTAAACCTTCTTGACTTCATTTTGTGAGATCATTTAAAAATGAGGTATACTGTACCGAAGTAGAAACCGTCGAGGAGGCACATTCGCTTTAATACGGCAAAATTGGATAAGACGTGTCCAAATTTGTCGAGGGACAAAATTTCGAACAGTTTTTGTAATTGCAAATACCGCAATTCTACATCAAAATTTTATTAATTTTAAAGACATCACTTTGGTCAGGTCTATACAGGGTATTAAAAGAAGAGTGTAAAATATTTCAGGAGGTAATAGTATGAACCAAAATAAGCAGAAAACATGGGTCCGCAAAGTAACTGTTGCGGAGATATGGACCACTATTCGGTTTTCAAACATTTTATTTTATTAGGAATAAACCGACAAAGGAAGCTTTTAACAAAAAAAAAACAAAGTTACAGAAGATGTTAAAAGTGCCCTCCGTCCATTTCCAAGCAGGCACGACATCTTCGTCTCATCGATACTCGAACTCTTTCGAAAACACCCTCCTTGATTTGGATTTCTTGACATTTTTTATTAATCCGTAGCTGCAGCTCTTCCAGAGTATTTACAGGAGTACCATACACTAATGTCTTCAAATATCCCCAAACAAAGAAATCTAGAGGGTTCAGATTAGGCGATCTTGGAGGCCATAAAACAGGTCCGGCCCTTCCTACCCATCTATGTGGAAAAGTTTGGTGTAAATGCTCTCTAACGACCATGGAAAAATGAGCTGGAGCACCATCATGCTGGAACCACATTTGTTGCCTCTGATTCAAAGGAATGTCTTCCAAAAACTCATACAGTGTGTTCTGCAGAAAGTTGAGGTAAGCAGCGCCTGTTAATCGGTTTGGTAAAACAACAGGACCTAGAAACCTGTCACCTACAACACCCATCCAAATGTTTAATGAAAAACGTGCCTGCTGTCCAGATTCTATTAGAGCATGAGTATTTTCGTCGGCCCAAATATGCGTATTGTGAAAATTAAACAATCCATTTCTTGTGAACCCGGCCTCATCAGTAAAAAGAATGTTTGCAAGAAAACGAAGGTCTTCAGCATCATAACGTAGAAAACAGCGGCAAAAAACCAAACGTGCTTAATGATCATTTATTGGATTTAAGGCCTGTACTCGTTGCACATGGTATGGATAAAGCAGTTGCTCGTGAAGGATTCTCCAAACAAGAGGACCACTAATTCCTACCTCGGCTGATAATCTCCGCACACTCGTACCTGGATTCTGCTCTACCAGTGCTAAAATTTCGTCTTTAGCTCTAGGAGTGGATACCGACCTTGGTCTTCCGGATAAATGGCACTGTTTGCTCAAGTAACCGGTATCACGCAATCTTTGGTGAATTCTTCCAAACATGCGTTGTGAAGGAATCTGGCGATTTGGATAAGCGTCAACGTAAAGACGTCGTGCTTCGGTGCGTTCCCATTAGCACGACCATACATGAAATTCATGTCTGTTAATTCTGCGTTAGAGTAACCAGCCATAGCGAAAGAAAACTTGTGCACTGAGAAACTGTCAAATACGTACTGTTTATTTCACTAAACATCAACCAACTATTATAAGAAAATACATAACGTTTTTGCAAATTAAAAAAGGGGCTAAAAAAACATAAAACATTCCATATCTCCGCAACCGTTACTTTACGGACCCATGTTTATTGAGACTTTTCTGCTTATTTTGGTTCATACTATTACCTCCTTAAATATTTTACACTCTTTTTTAACACCCTGTATATCTTTAAGTTTATTTTAAAGTAAAAACGCTACAAGTTTTTTTTTTGCACCGGTCTCGGTTTAATTGCAAAACTTCGGAGGTTTTGTGACATCGCCAGTTTGTATTGCCACTCCATTACAGTATACCAGATTCCAGCGGCGCGCAATTCAATATTTTCAAATAGTTTTCAGAATGCGTATATTGATTTTTTTTTTTGCATTACCATATTTGTACATGTATGTTAACCATTCTCAAATTTCTTTCCGGATAAGTTCTAAATCACCCTGTACTCTACACGTACCGTAACCGTTTTGTACACAGCACACACCACTTGATCGATAAATTTCAAATTCGCACATTGTCCTGTCACGAAATCGTCCTTAATTTTGGTCACATTCCACGCCAACCGGTACCGGCTGCTATTTTAATCCGTTCTAACGTTGCGTCCTTTCGGTCATGGTTAATTCGACGGTAACGTTTTCGACACTAGCGCACAGCCTACTTAATTATCTTGGGTGGAATGCGCGCGGCCACGTATTTTACAATTTATAATGATGGAATATCGGGAAGGCATCCACCTAATTTGTTAATAAAAAAACCGTCACTAGGGGCATGATTTATTGCGCCGGACGATTATTAATACAACGAGATGTCCAAGAGAGATCGGAATTGCCCCTTGACAACTTTGAATAATAACGTCAGAGTCACTGGCAATTACGGAGGATGATTTCCACCGGCTGTTTTAATTACCGGCACAAAGACGGCGTTGTTGTGTAAAAAATGTGGCCTCTTAATTACAAATGCGCTCCGAACATCTTATTAACGGCATGTAAACACGTTTTTTGTGCAACGTTTCGACCCGTGCTCTCGGATCGTTCGATAGCGACATCGAAAGGAACGCGCAAAATATTCGATAGTCATCCTGAGCCGTATCGTCGGTCGGGTAGGTAAGATTTGAACAATGCTCTGGACTTCTATAGATAGATAGATAGATATATTTAATTTCTATAGTCTGTTTGGAAATGAAAGAGAGTAATAGTATTCCGAGATAAGAACCAGCCATGGACGTGGTAATATTTCGTTTCAGGTAATTATCGGGTAACACTAAAATTGTAACAGATCAATCCAGTCTTAGAACTGAATATACGAAGATGTGCTAGTGCAGTAGAGTAAAATTCGATTTGTGTTTAGTGACTATTGTGCCAGTGGATATAATATTGTTTAGGTAAAATGTCGAGCTTATCAGATTACGTACTTACTGTAAATCCCCCAAAATCATCTACAGGGAGGTCAAAAGTCGTTATAGATGATTTCTTCAAAAATGTCATTTGCAGAAAAGTACACTCATTTTATTCTAAAAAAGAAATAGTAACGCTAAACAAAATTTTTAGTGAACTTTCAGAGGACAACGATTTGCCAAAAATCATTAGAAGCAAATTATGGGCCATCTTACGAGAGTTGAATTTTTACCGGGAAAAGCAGAACAGGAAGTCAGTTCTTATCGATAAAGATGAAATTATTTGTTGGCGAAGATCCTACTTAAGTTCAATTAGAAAATTCCGTGACGAAGGGAGGAATATTTATTATCTAGACGAAACTTGGGTCAACGAGGGATATACTGTAACAAAAGTATGGCAAGATAAAAATGTAAAAAGTTTTCGACAAGCATTTTTGGATGGACTTTTAACAGAGTTCAAGGCACCTTCAGGTAAAGGACGAAGATTAATAATGACACATATAGGTAGTGCTAGTGGTTTTGTAGATGGCGGTTTACTTTTATTTGAATCTAAAAATACAGATGACTATCACGAAGACATGAACGCAGATGTTTTCGAAAAGTATTTTACACAGATGTTGGATCTTATTCCTGCGGGATCTGTAATTGTCATGGATAATGCCAATTACCATTCACGGCAGACCGAGCGGACGCCTACGACTGCTTGGAGGAAAGCCGATATAATTCAATGGTTATCCGGAAAAAACATTTCTTTTGAAACAAATATGGTGAAAAAGGAACTTTTGACACTTGTCAATCTTAATAAAGATCAGAAAAAATATGTTATCGATGAAATGGCAACAAATCGCCAAATAACGGTACTACGGTTACCACCTTATCACTGTAAACTTAACCCAATCGAATTAGTCTGGGCGCAGGTAAAAGGAGATGTAGCGCGAAATAATACGACGTTTATTAAGTGACGTAAAAATTTTGTTAAAAAATTCCTTGGAACGAGTAACTGCAGATAACTGGCAAAGATGTATACATCATGTACAAAAAGAAGAGGAGAAAATGAGGGAACTCGATAATTTAATTGACGTTACTGTGGAACCTATCGTTATCAATTTAGGAGACGAAGATAATCAGAATATTCAGAGGAAGAATTTTAATATACCTACTTTTTTATTTTCTTTATTGTACATTCATACAACACTACATTTACTTACCAATTTTCAAAATACATAGGACCACACAAAATTTTTTTAAAAGTGCACCTCATCTATACCGATAATACATAATATAAAAATATTGAATATAAGCACCAGTACTACATTTATTTACGATTTGCAGATACCAGAAATACAGTTAAATATACTGCACATTGAATGAACTGGAGATCTAATAAGAGAATTCGTCCTAGACCTTCCGCAGTAAAATGTAGGCTTACGTCTCGAATGAAATCTTGGAACTAAAGAGTTTATTTTGTATAACATAGTTTCACAATCAATATGTTATGCAACAACTTATACAAAAAGGAAACTGATAAAATGTTCCTTCAGTCGGCTAACGAAATAGATCCAAATCGGTCAAGTAGCAATTGCTGATCCGTTCCTCTCTCAGGATAAACTCCGTCAGCGAAAAGCCAAGAACTTTAAAAATTTTCTTTGAACGCCCTTAAGACTGAATGCATGGCTTCGAGCTAGAGGATTCCAGATTACAGCCCCGTACGAAAGAAGACGGAATAGTTTATATATTGTTTGTTAGTTTACACTGATAAAACGATATTCTTTGGGTTAATACATATACGGATAAATTCGTTAGTTAATGTTCAAACAACGTTATGCAATGAAATTTGTAGCATATTTTTAAGCAATTTTAAAAGATATCATTGCAGATATAAAATGTATAGCATTTTAATTATGCAAATTGAGTACATATAATAGTATAATCCTATCCCCATTTATCCCATCTTTAAAAAGGATTACAAGAGCGAGGTCGAGAATTATCATCCTATTATAAGTATTTGTAATACCTCCAAAGTTTTTGAAATTTTGCTATGTGGAGGTCTCTTCTCGCAAGTAAAATCAAACATACACTGTTCAGCACAACTTTGATCCCAGTCGTTCAAAAATTAATAATTTAATGTGTCTGATGCATTATATTGATGGTGGTCAGGTAGATATGTCATCTATACTGATTTCTCCAAAGCATTCGCTCGGCTGGACATGGTATTCTACTGTCAAAATTATCAAATATCGGCTTAACTAAACCATTTATTAATTTCTTCACCTCATACCTCTCTCGAACGAAATTGACAGTGAAGTATTGTGGTTTCCGACCTATAGAAATAAATACTACATCTGGGATCCCTCAGGACCGATCCTTGAGGCTCGCTATTGTTTCTAATCTTTATTAATGACATTGTTCGGAACGTGAATTGCGAAGTCCTTTTTTATGCAGATGACCTCAAATTGTATATGTCTGTGTTAGATATTAATGAGTGTATCGGGCTTCAATAAAATGTTGACAACATTTCTGATTGATATTCTAAAAGTAGAGTGCAATTATATGTGTTTCACGAAAAAAGTGTGCATCACTTCTAATTACAACATTGATAGTAACCCAATTAGGAAATTTAATAGTTTTAAAGATATTAGGAAAACCTTTGATGGTAAGCATACTAATAAGATATAGTGTGAAGCATATAGAAATATCGGCTCTGTTCTAAGAAGCTCGAGACAGTTTCCTTAAACTGATACGATTTCCTTGCTGTTCAATGCGTTCGTTTTACCAAAACGGCAATATGGGTCACTAGTATTTCATCCCACGTATCAAATCCAACTTAAAAAGTTGACATACAACGTAAATATATTAAGTACCTATGGTCTAAGACTGACAACATTTATCCACCTCAAGAGGTACCACAAAGCACTTTACTAAGTCTATCCCATCTTAATGACCTAATCGTACAACGTATGTGTAATTCATCACTCACATAAAATTGTCACCGAAAAAAATGTTTATTACTGTGTAAATGAGTAAAACGTTTAACAAATAGATGCTACAGAAACATTTTTTTTAAATTTCCTAATGTTTTCCCTGTTTAGTTGTATAGAGCGCAGTGCAAAAAAATTCTCGGAATTTTAGTAATTTCTTTATATTTCCTGACCATCATAAAGTTTGCATATTTCCACTGTTTTCTATTATCAGTACTTGTAATTGTAGCGACTCTGATAAATAAATTTATTAATTTCAAAATTCAAATATGACAACGAAACTAGTGACGCTACCGTGCCACTAGACCCCCCATCAACCCCTGCTTTATTTACGTGTCGAAGCGACAAATTCCAGTAATCATAACAGCACTACCTTGTTTCCTGTATTGCAAAATGGTCTATTGCGAATCTAAAAATCTCGTTGGCGTCCACGAACCCCCGCTCGACCCGCGATCTTTCCCGAGCCGGTTCGATCTCGCCGCCCCGACCGCCGTAATTGAGATATGAGGTTCGAATGGGCCCCGGCCGAGGTCTGTGGTTACATGGGCGGTCCGCATCCACGATCCCCAAACCCATAATTGCAGTAATTTCGTTTTCTCATACTTCATTCCGGTCGGTTTGGTCGTTTTGCGAGGGCTTTCGGCTCGCCCGCGATCCTCCTCGGATAAGCTTCGCGAGCGGCCTAAATAAGTGTTTAGCCTACTTGTTGCGCGACCGGCCAGGCTCGAATGAAGCAATCTGGCCGTGAAGGAATTCGCCCGGGGTCTGGCAAGGATTTCTTGCACGGATGGGTCTAATGCCGCCTTCCAAAGATATGTTAAAGGTCGATTCACTTTAGCGTGACGACGTAGCGCGGCGCGTAATAAAATGTTTAGAATGGGGAAGTTAAATACGTGCAAAAAATTTAGTCCGCGCCGCCACAGCGTAGACTTGTGACGTCAGACGCCGTTCGTACGTGTATATCTAAATACAGAAGTGTGCTTTAGATTATATCTGTATACGATTTTCATGCTTTCGATCAACGCAGTACATTCGTTTAGAAGAGTTAATTTGTGATATTATTAGATGTTATGTGTTGTGTTAAATAGATATTAGTATTGAATAAAGTTGCAACATAGGCTCTTAATAAAATA
Organism: Monochamus alternatus; assembly: GCA_037114965.1. Lineage (NCBI taxonomy): Eukaryota > Metazoa > Arthropoda > Insecta > Coleoptera > Cerambycidae > Monochamus > Monochamus alternatus. Next base: position 336,437 of record CM073426.1, on the reverse strand, counting down.
TCAGCGTGCCAAAAAATGAAAAGAAAAATGGTGTAGGGCGATGAAGTGCTACGAAAGGAAGACTTGCAACATTGTTTGTTTGTGAAGACCATTTCAATGTAAATTTAATTGAAAATACAGATAGGTTTAAGTTTATCGAAAAAATTGAAATGTAAAGTTGCAAAGAACCAATTAATCTTTTCTATTAAGCTACCAGAATGTATACAGGGGGTTTAAAAAATCAATAGTAAAGCAACCTTACATTTTACTTGTAGCAATTTGTAAAATTAATTAATTGGCGGCATACCAGACATATACCGCTTTTGAATTTGTCATAGCAGGCGAGGCAATCAACAACTTATCCAGAAGAACCTAGGCAGACGTGATGTAACATGGAACTACATGTTTTGACCACAAATGTATTAATATCATCTCAATATAATTATTTTGCTACACTCGGATTTTAAATTGTTACAGTAGCTATGGCATTTATTGCAAAATATTAATAATTTTAATTAGTGCAAATCTGTAACTCTATAATTTAAGGAAGAATAACCTGTTCTATAATTTATAATGTTTTATTCACATTTTAACAAAATATTATTCTTTAAGTAAATTTTAAATTTACCATTGCAATTTTAAGAAAAAAAAGTGTTGAATTAAGAAGAATGCTTCTATGTTAGGAATATTTAAATATTTATATCAAATATACTTTATTACCAAATTAATACATATACACTTGAATGAATTTTAAAATTTTAAGTATATACATATATACAGTGTGGCCCATTTAAAATGAAAATACCTGTGTAATATTTGCATTTATTATCCGATTTGGTTCGGTTTTTTTTTTTAAAGATAGAGAATTTAAAACTCTATTTTGGCTCACAATGTGAAATTCTATTGTGTATAATCAAGGCTTACTTTGTTTTTTTTCGATGTCGAAATTGGTAAAAACTGTTTAGTGATTTTTTTTATCTAAAATCTCACACCACTGGACTCAGCACCCTCTAAAATGGGTATGTACCAAATTTCTTAAAATAATATTTGTTATTAACTTTAAAATTGATATTCATCCCTGTAAAAATTTCATTTATTATTTTTCTTCGGTTATTTTTAAAAAAATGTTGAATTAAAACTCTATTTTGGCTTACAATATGAAATTTCATTGTCTATAATCAAAGTCTACTTTGGTGTTTTTCGATGTCAAAATTATTATTAATTATTTGGCAATTTTTTGATATTGAATAAATCAAAGTAGGCCTTGATTGTTTCCTTGTTAAAAAGGCCACACTGTATTTACTTAAATACAGATTATATTTTTTTCTATGTAGACACGGTGAATTAAATTCGTTTTAAATTGACTTTTTCGCTATATTATTAAGAAAAATGAAGCAGTAATTATATTTCAAAAAAAAATGTTTGTGATTTTTGCCCCTGCTTAAAAAATTATTCGTCTACGGGTGTTAAAATACCTGTCTTTAATAGACAAGTAAATATCTTATAGCGCATTAAGTCTGGTATTAAATTAATCTAGCAACATTTTTTTAAGGTTCTATTCTGACAAATTCACTACCTGTCGTCAATAAAGAAGTTATTATAGCAGCTGTCCAAGTTGAAATAGAGTAATCTAGCCAGCTACGAAAACAATTCGCCTCGGGTCCCACGCGATTATTAGCATGTCTAATCTAATACCAGCAGCGGTAAGAATTTCCTCAATTCGCCAACGGCCGTTGCACGTAATTTCCAACGTTGTGTGAGTTGCGATTAAGTCTTCACTAAATAAATACCGTATATGTGAATTTAAATGTAGTGTCATCAACAAATGAGTGTGTTGCAGGTTGCAGTACGAATCGAGTGGCAAAGTAATGACGTATATATTTTAAACATAAAATTAATTAATTTTTTCTTCAAGCGTATAGTAATCGTATAGGGTATATAAGGCAATACGTGCAGGAGAATGAGTCAATAAGTGTTTTACTAGTATAAATTTTTCATTATTTTACTAAGAAAAAAACGTACATGTCCATGGTAATGAATATTCAAATCATGTGGTGTGTAAATACAATATAAATATTAATAATTATTTTAAGGCGAGAATTATAAACCGAAAAAGTCACAAGTCTTCTCTAAAGAAGAGTTTGACAAACGCCATAGTAAGGTACGTACATGCTTTTGCAATAATAATGACACTTCCTCAAAACAGTTTTTGAACTTCTGGAAGTTCTGAGTAGAAATTTCTTTAAATCTGTATTGGTGTGTGAAACAACTAAAAACTAATATTAAATTTAAAGTAGATTTTATTAGAAATACGTCGTTAATCATATCTATATTTTATTTTGACGCTTGTAGAAAAAATAGTGTATGTCATCGGAGCAGAAAGCGCAATATGTGTTTCGCTTAGATTATTTCTGCATTCAACACATAATATTCACTTTCTATTCCTAGTAACATAATATACATCTTGCTAAAGTCTTTCCTCATATTTTGAATTACTTGTACTTACATGCTACGATTTCTGTGAGGGTACGTAGTTTCGTTTGACTCACCTGCAAATAAAAAATTTCATTAAGAAACATACTAATTTATAAAATATTTAGAATTATTACGTTCAAGAAATGTGCAGAAAATCATGTAACCTAGATATCGAATCTGAACTAGGTACTCAATTCAGTGTCTAAAAAATTGCACATAAAAAAACTGCATCTAAATCTAATTTAGTTTGTTTTTATTTCGTTTTCTTGTTTTATTGAACGGCAGATAATAAAGTAATGAAAACATTTTTACTATTGAATAGTAATGGCTAAGAAATCTTGTACCATTTGAAATTGCTTTAAATATTCGTTGGTGGCATGAGATAACATTCCTGTTATTTGATAAGCTCTATTACACAGTTCTTAAATGTCTAAAATTATTAGAAATTTGTAGAAAACACTATTTCAAGAATACGATGTTTTGGTTTTTGGGTACAGAAATCTCGAAAAATAAAACACGTAGGACAAAAGTAATATCAAAAATAAAATCCTGCATGCTTTGTTTGTTCACTTTTACTATTTAAATTCTCCTCAAATAAAATAATGTCACGGAATTTGCGTCGCTCGTACCCAATTCGACGCTGCGGTATCGTGAAACGCGAGATTGCCCCGATCGCCCCTACGCCATTCTGGTAAACAAACAAATAATGCCGTGTATCGAGGCGCAACTGGAAAAATGGAGAATCGACGAGAAGCGTCCGAGTCGTTCGGCAAATGGATCTAAAGATGCTAGAAAATACCTGGAATATTCGTTTGGTCTGTAAAAGAAGAATAAACGGCCGAGTCAGGCATATTGAATTACAGTCTTGAATTGGAGTGTTTAGTTGGAAATTTCCTGAAGTTTCAAAGTGAAATAGTATTTAGTTGAGTTGTAATTAGTAATCAGTAGTGTACAGAGTAGTTAATAAAGATAAGTGATTAATTAACGGATTGTTTTTCTGGTAAAAGAAAAAGTCGGATTGAGAAATCCGTGACAATAATAACTTTTAAAAAGCTCCGAGATGCAGAAATGAAATTTATTAACCTAAGTAGTCTTTAGGAAAAACATGAATATTTTTCAGTCACTTGGACCGAATGTTTGATGTATGTGATAGAACTAACGAAAACGTATGCCTATATTTATAATATTTTCGCAAGAAACGTAGCAGGCGAGACCGATGCGTAATTACATTAAAAGAAGACGTAACGCGAACCAGAGCGAGCCTCGATTAAGACATTTCGTTATTTATTTCTCGGGAATGAATAAGGCATTGAATCAAAACACTCATTATAGCCATCCGATCGGATCTGCGATGGGTATCGTAGACGACCGCGAGCATGGAAAACGAGTTATTAGGCCGACGGATCCGAGCAGGCTAGGCAGGAACGAGCGATGCTCGCATGTCTCCATCTAAAGGCGCCCACACACGACAGGTTTTCATTCAATAATCTCGGCTACGTGGTTAGGCCTTGGAATGGAGTAATTTGACCACGAGATTCACTGCGTCTCAACGTAAAGCTACGCTGCTCCGAAAAAATGGTCTTTATCGAATTATTTTTTAACTTAGTAGCATTAAGGTCGCCGTATATCTCGCGGTAAAATGATCAAATTTGTGATGTTTTAGGTACAGAAATTTCTAAAAATAAAACACGCAGAACAAAGTAATGTCAAAAATAGAATTATTGATGTTTCGTTTATCCACTTTTACTATTTAAATTCTCATCAAATAAAATAATAACTTTTAAAAAGCGTTCGTAAGACACGCATTATTTTGTTAGTCTAACCTCACATTTTTCACACTTAGATATAAGCAAAAGTCAAAAATCTTATATGCAGAACCATGTAAGTTTATGTTATAACAATATTTACATCTACAGTTTAATTTAAAAAGATACGTATTTTGAAAGATTTCTGTACCTAAAAATTTGTTGATTAGATCGTTTTCTGTCGTTATATACTCGTTTTATTTCGGTACATGTGAATATTCACAGGTGGCATGAGATGACATTTCTGCCATCTGCTAAGCTCTGTATTATTCAGTTCTAAAATGTCTAAAATTATCTGTATTTCAAGAATACGGCGCTCTTAATATCAGATTACTTTGGTAGAGTAACGTTCCACAAAATCTTGATCTGTATGGATACCTTAATAACTGATTTATCAGATGTTCGTGCCATGATGCACATGCATTAGATAATGAGCAATTCAAGGTACACTTAAATATAACTCTACTAATACGACTTTTAAAAAAATGTATAGGTAAAATGTAACCTCTAGTCGCATGGTACGTACTTTGTTTCAAAACAAGAGTAAATATATGTAAATATACCGAGTGTCTGGAATATTCAAAAGGCTTCTATATCTATCTAAAAACAACAACAAAATTCATGAGAAAATGTATAAAGCGAATGGTTTTTCTACAAATACATTTCATAATAAAAATATAACTACTTAAAATTAAAAACTATGTTACAAAATTTCAATTTATCCTACAATTATGACTAAGCAAAAACTTTATTAACGCAACATATGAGTATTTTTTTTTTGTATAAGCATTACTGATGCAAACAATAAGCTTTCCTAAATACCGTACTGTAACGTGCGACCACATTGCAACCCATTATCTGTAGCTGCTAATCTCAAATTACTGTCACCTCTGAATTGTAAGCCTCAAATTACGCGAATGGCCTTTCTCTGCGACGAAAAGAAAAAACGGAATCGGATGAAGGTGTGTGTGGCATAAGAATTTGGATTAAATTAGACTATGATAGGCAGTAATCAATGTCTGTTGAGACACTGCCGTACAAACAGCGGAGCATGTAAATGCCTTTAGACATTTTGTTGCAGAGATAGTGGGCATGCCCGTCCCATTGCAATTTTGGGTCTAGATATACTAATGTTTCAGGTTCCAGTTGAAACAAGACTTTAAAGAAACTCTTGTCATGTTTTGAAAGACAAAACAAAACTTGCCACGGTCACATCACATTTACACAAATACTAGCATACTTGCCAAGTATACCAACAGTCTGGAACCAGCTTGGAAGAAGTTGGTTCGTTTTGGTGATGAAGTAGACGAGTCAAAACACATCGCTATTATTTTCAACGATCATCTAGCGTGAACTACTTTGTATAACTCGAATAACTGGATAATTAATGGCACATTTAATGTACCGGATACTGAAATATGGGACACCTCGGAATCTTCCCAACGCTAACGAATCCGCCCAAGGCGCCGACAGATTATCTGGGCACGTTTAAAAATATAAAAGCGTCTTCATCTCACAAAAAAATCCTGTAATAGCGGCCGGCCGCTATGCCGATCACGTCGAAGATGGTCTGGATTATCCACCTCTCTAATTAAGAAAACTATGACTTTTGGCCTTTGGTCATTAAGGGACCCTATCTATCGAAATCAGAATCTCGGATCTGGGCCGAATGACGCAGGAGTTAATGCGGACGATAAATAATTCAGATCTCGTAATCTGATTGGAACTGGTAATCTAATTAAGCGGGTAAAATGGGATTTGATTGAGGAGTTGTTCGATGCGGACGGATACCAGTTCAATCACCATAAACATATTTAATGATCCTCATATATATTTTTAAATTAGGTTCTACTATCCCCGTTGATAGACTGAACGAAAAATATGTGTTTTCCTTTCCTAGTTCTAATAAGAATTTACTAAATATTTCCGAGAATTAATAGTAAAGGTAGCAGACGCTTCCTTCTTTTTGATGTTATATACAGCGTAATTCAGTCATAATGTCATTCATTTTAAAAGATAGGGAAAAGTGGGTAGAATACGAATATGCCATTAAAAAAAATAAATGCATATTTTCATTTCCACATATATGTATATTCTATTTTGATTATATTTTGTAGTTATCATATTCTGTTGGTATGAAATAAAGGCATTACTATTGTTATTTACGCCGAAAAAAAAAATCAAACAAATTTTCAATAATTTAAATATTTTTCTAGAGTACCTTCTTACTGTAATATGTAATAAATTATTTTTTAAAAATATGCAATTAACATATTAAGTTTCAACATAAAAAATATTTAATATTGAAATTACAAAAATCTAACGGATCAAAATAAACCATTCACATTTTATAAATTATTTAGAGAGACTGAAACGTATTTTATATTTAAATACAAACAGTAATAAAAGAAAATCTCGTGCTGTCAACAAAAAACAGTCCAAGACATACCTGTTCAGTGATCGACAATTCAGTAATCCGAGGCTTGACCTACCGTATTTAGATCAATAACCGTGTTTTTAATGTCTACTCAATGATTTTATATGAGGCTGTGGAGTTATAGGTTTATGGGTTTGTAGATTAACAGCTTGGTTTTGTATTTAAAGTTCGAGTTATAAGCTTATATGCGTTTAATAGTGCTCAAAAAACAAAATTATTAAGGTTATGGCAAAATCCTGACGTGACGTGATTAAATGGACGACGGATTCGGATTCAGCGACCCCATAAACATGTAGTAAGCATAGTCTGACTTCCAGGTCTGCGATTTTTTTTCGTAGGGCTATGTAATGTGCCACAATATTCTCGGACATCCAAAAAATAGCTCTTTGCAAAATTGCGATCTAACATTGGGGAATATTTGATTGTCAGTGTTGACCTCACGACTTATTTTAGATACCCACACATCAGACATACGGAAAATGTAAACATTTCTTTATTTGTAGCCAAATAATTGCATAATTCGTTACTGAACACTGCTTATTATATACACATTACATCAACTTGCGCAAAAACGTAGTTGTGATTCTGAATAATACGACAATTTGTATGTGGAACCAGCGGAACCGCCTCACTAAAAATCCCGAACGCATCGCGCCCGTATACAACAAGCCGATAATTAACCATCGCCGATATTAAATTGCTCTTTAAAGCATCGAATTATACATAATGCGGTGAGTCAGGACATTAAAACCCGGCGCAAATTAAACGGCAAAGAGAACATACCCGTTTTATTGTCTATTTATTCGTACTAACGGCTTACGTCTCGTTCGGAGAGAGCTGTTGTACGTACCACGTTGTAGATTCCTATCTTATCGCATATTCCTATCATGCCATCTTTTGTTTCTTGATCGTGGCTGGCCATGATAATTAATCCCGGCCCGCTTGACAGGCCCGACACGTAGGACGGGGACAGGAACTGGTGACGTTCCTCGTAAATAGAAATAATGATTTAATAGAGGCTTTACAGGGGATACATAATAAGAGCTGTTGCGTACGCCAACAAAGCCTGCAGTGAGTCCTGATACTATCACTATCGCCTTATGCAGGCTGATTCAGAACGTATCTAAAAGAATTTGGAAATAGATGCGTCATGAAAAATGGAGTCAATATCGTAAAAAATTTTTTTCTAAAATCCTTATAGTTTCCGAGAAAAAATTTTATTCAAGTTCTAGTAGTTTCAACCTTTATGTCGCTGGGCTACTGTAGTCTACTGTTTAGGCACAGCCTTCTTCATCTAACGGCGGTTAGAAGGCTGTGGTTTAGCAGAACGATTTCCCGGTAAACGGATGTAACATTTCTCTGTGCAATATACGCCATACGAAATTCGATGATAATTGAAGATTACTTCCTATATTCTAAACACTAATTGAAAAATTCTCAATGACAGCATCTATTATATCTTTTTCTTTTTATATATTGACTTCAGTAGAACGAATGGCCTTTTTTGGAGTGAGGTTACCTCCTTCTCGAAGTGCACGAAAGACTGTGTGGGCAGGTTGATGTCTATTTGAGTATCTTCGTCGGTATTCTTACAGATATACAATATCTGCTTTCTCTTCAGTTCTAAATAAATTCTATTATTTATCACTTTAACGTCAAGTGTTAAATGAATAAACAAAATAATACAAATAATAATTATTGTGATTGGCAGTATAGCGCGTTCGAGATCGGAGAGAGCGGCAGCTTAAGGTGCGTTTGGACCAAAATCGAGAGCGAATATTTTCCTCCAAGGTCGCTGCTGTTCTCACTTCTAAGTACATGATCGGTTTTCATCAACACCTAGCGATTATTTTCATGTTCCCTACTGATCGAAGTACTTTGCGTTGGTAAACATGTGGGACAAAGTAGCTGCTTGATTATTTTATTATACAGGGTGTTCTACAAACTCAATGACAACTCTTTGGCGAATGGTAGCTGAGTTAATGTCAAATATTTTTTCTTATACAAATATACTTACTTTCGTTTAGAAGTTACAAGCATTTTACAAAATATATATTTTTTTTCAATCGAAGTAGCCTGATACATAAAAATGGTGGTTAATAGTTCACAGTTGTGAACATGAAAATAATCGCTTGGTGTTGATGGAAGCCGGTCATGTATTTGGGAACAGCAGCAAACTTGAGAATATTCGCTCTCGCTTGCTGTTGATCGCGGATATGGTCCAAACGCATCTTAAGCCGCCGCTCTCTGCGATCTGGAACGCACTGTACTGCCAATCACACCGCAAAGAGACAATCGCCTCGTTCTTGCGCTTGGACAAAGCTCGGCCGACTCCGATCTAAGAACGTCGCCCGCCCGAGAACACATGTAACCGCCTCGGAGGGCGACTTTTTGCCCCGCGAGCCTCAATTAGTACTCGCCGAGGCTCTTCGCTTCGGCAGGCTGTCACCGATCGACGATAGCCGGCAGACAATTGATGAAAACGCGAGGCCTAAGTGCCGATCCTTGTTCAGCCGCTGACTTAGGACTTCTACGTTTCCCTCTCGCTGCGTTCTGAACGATGTAAATTATCGGTAGTTAGATAGGTGGTAAATTAGCCAGTTGTCCCTATAGGGCGGCTTTTAATGATGGGCGTATGTAGATAGGGGTTATTTAGAGTAACAAACGTCTAAAATAGAGAAAATATTAATAAATTATTGGAATATCCTCTTAAAGAATGATCATTATTTTTTTTAGGCTAGCGTTAATGGACGAACAATTGCGTTTTAGTAAGATAGTTATTACACATCTAAAAGAATTTTGTTGAATTTACAGGGGACTTACAGGGGGCAAATACAATTTTGTTCAAAAATAATCAAAAAGGGCAGTTCGAAATACACTTCTGCACGGCACTAGTAATTGGTCCACTGTGAAACCTTATCTCGCGCAAAACAAAACAATCAGTCTGCGACCAGCACGATGTAATAAAATTATAGACAAAAAAAAAAAAGAATTTCCCAAGGAAAGAAATAAATATTTAAACATTTCAACTGATTTTGCCGCTATTGTTAGTATTAATTAAATAAATTAATTTGTGCTTTTAATTAATAAAATAATTTGACATATTTTATGTAAAAACAGCAGTTCAAAATTTTGTCCACCGACCTGTAAACACATTTGGGCCCATTTTACCCAGTTTTTACGAACTAAAACAAATATTTCTGGAACTTATCCATTTTGAACTCGTAAGTTATTGGCAGCAGCTATGATACATTCGCATATATCATCACTTATGTCCACTTCGGTGCGATACACTTCATTTTTTAAATATCTCCACAAAAAGATGTTGAAAGGATTCAAGTAAGGAGATCGTGGCGACCGTGGTACCGGTCCTCCTCGTCCAATCCATCGTACACCTAGAACTCCATTAAAGTACTCCCGAACATTTTGTCAAAACCGAGGGGCACATCTTTCAGAAGTAAAAATAGTTTCACCTAACATGTCAGCTGTAAATCTAGGATTTTGATCACTTTGATGCAGTAACCATTGACAAAATCTAATTGATAATTCTAAGGGATAATTCTTTGATATTAATGCTTGGACATGTTATATATGGTGGGGATATAATTGAGGCTCGTGGGTGATATGCCACACTGTTGATTGGGATATACTTTGTACTTGTTGAACATAATATAATTTGTAATAAGTCGGGTGTGCAGGCCAACAATTGAACAAATCGGTTTTGCATGTGTAGGTGTAATGGGATTTTTTTTTGGAATTTTACAAATATTAATGATATTTAGTTATAAAAAGTGTACAAAAATGCAAAACGTACGCAAGAATATTTGCAGAAAATCTCGAAAGTTTTTCGTAGATCCGAAATTCTGAGAATTTCTAAATTGAAAATCGTAAAACCAATAAGAAAACACATGAAAGTAGCAAACGTTTTTCTATAGAGGATTTTATGCCATAACAAGGTTATGTTGTGAATTATTTAAGGATGTTTTTAAATCCGTATTACAAATTATACTGCCAATTTTATCCACTACTTAATGAGGTAGATATTTCATGGGGTGAGTGATGAACTAAAGCAGATGTCTGTAAACACAGCCTTTTGACAACTTGGGGCTGATCACCTTCTTTCAGAGCTCGCACACTATCCTCCAAGCAATCCAAGATATCTTTTTACATAAATACAAAGAATTTCACCATAAAACAACATCGTTGGCAATTAAATGCTTTATAATCTTTAGCGGCAATTGTAAACAAATTGATTCGTGAATTTCGCGAATACTATTCAGTTCTTAAATATCTAAAATTACTTGTAGAAAACGGCGCCCTTGAAACAAAAAATTCGTTCTAGCCTCGCCCGGTAGAACCTTGGTCTATCTACCGCATATGGATCTCGCGGCAATCGACCTGACCGTTCTTCCTCCTCCAGTTCTATGGATAAATAAGAGATTCTTCCCGGATCTCCGATCGCCCATTACCTCTGAAACTAGTTTCCCGTCACTCGTCGGCGCTTTGATCGCCTCTAATAGGTCTGCCTGGCCGGGTGATTTTGCTCGGTTCGGTTTGTAGCGGTCCCCGCGAGGAGCTTTTTCACAAAGCCACCGCGTTCCTCGGGAGTTATTGCTTGGTCGAGGGCCCGCAGGGGACGCCGCGGCGCGGAAAAAATTAATAAACGCCCGTGGAAATGTAAATTTATTCGGAATTTATCGGCGACTTGTTTGGGGATGCGCGGAGGGTCGATGTAAAGACACGTGCACAGTGGGTAGTACTTGAGTTGGTTCCCTGCAGATTTGAACTCCTTTTAAGGACATAGCGTTTCTGAATCCCGAATTTTTATACAGTATAGCTTATCTTATGTAGGATTTTAACTATAATTGGGGTTTGTTCATAGAATTAGAATTCGTAAAATATATAGAACGCCAGAAGGATTTACATAAGGAACCCAAAAATAGTCAGATTATGCAGGAGCTTAGGAAGCAGCTATTTAGGGAAAACTTAATGTACGCTGTTGGTAAACTGCATTTTAATCCCAGCGTGCAATTGAAACCAAAGCTAATGTAATTGGACCATAATCATTTGTTTCTATGAATTGAACGTAAAATTTTCATATTTTGAAATTCCCGCCCATTACTGTGAAGCCACCCCGTTAGTGCAACCAACTCATAAAAGCTGCAATATTACCAGATTCGCGTCTTCCCCATAGGTTTACTATTTTCGGTATCTCTTTTGGCGTTCTATATATTTTTTGATTTCTATTATGGGTTTGTTACATAACTATTTCTGATTCAAACTTAATAAGACAGTTAGAGGGTGTTACAATTTTATAATTTTTTTTATCCAGGATTTTTTTTTTGAAACAGAAAAATATTGTTTGGCAATATTTTTTCAACTCGGAACTATTTATCTATGTATTCATGAATATAAAATATACTCCAGTGGCATAGCAACTGAGTGGGCATTGTATGTTTTAAAAAAGTGCGCCACTGACATTTCAAGATACACCAACAATAGATACACTAATTACAATATAACTAAAAACCAAGTAATTGACACATGAACAAATACAGTTCCCTAGTAATGACATTTTATGATGTAATTTGTGAAACCAAAAAATTGTAACACCTTGTAACTTACTTATTAAGCTTTGAATAAAAAATTGTTAGAATTCTAATAAACCCTAAATATTTTCATCGATAGAATATATCGGTGAAGTTTGGCCATAGGTAACACACTACAATATATTTCCTCAAATTAAAATACAATTTATTTCAAATGGACTATGAATATTTATGTCATTTTGCATTTTCAAATAATCCTCAAAATTATTAACTTTTCAAAAATAATTAATACATGTAAACCATTAATTAAAAGAATAAACGGTAGATGTTCCAAATTAGAACCTTGAGGCATACCAGACTTTACCAAACAATTTAATTTGCTTTTGTAATATTTTATTTACTTTTATCCATCAATGTTAATTTTCAATTTGAATAAATATGATAGGTAATTAATTACTAATATGTTACTATGACAAATTAAATAAATTTGCGCGATAAATTTTTAAATCGAAATATCAATTTTTACCCTAAACCGTATCATCATTTTTATTGTCGGTGAAGAAAACACATGACAGTCAAAGAAGTTTATTCAATTTAGCGCTACTGATAAACCATTCATATTGTTGAGGATTGCCTACACATATTACGCATTCTAGAATTATAGAGAGGATAGCTTGAAAAGTTATACCACTTGGGCCCCATTGGGCTCCTTGTACTTCCTTCTATTAGAAGATAAATCCACCTGCTGCTAGCCAGCTTATTACGGAGAAAAAGGTGGTGGCGTTGTTCTCTAATGTAGGTTGTAGGCCATCATTCTCCCAACATGGTCTCATCTTCCTGTTCAAAACCTCTACAAAAAGGTTTTCACACTTCCTCATATAGTAAAGGTGTGTCCTGAGGCAACAGTGTCTAGTTTGAGTACTTGTCACCAGGCGAAGATTTATCCTAGACATGACCGGGTTAGTATATTTACTTCATCTCATAGGAGTCCAATGGGTTGAAGCTAAGTTGACAGCTATTTACTTCATTCCATCGTTTCCTTAACTCTATTGGAGATCCGATGCACTCGTAGCCAGCTTGTCAGCTTTTTTTATTACCATTGCATCACTCGTGTCTCTTAACCCAGCATATAAATATGCCATTATACACTGGTATACTACTAGTGTGTGGTAGTATTCCCATAATGATCTAGTGGTTATCCTTATGCTTACGTAAGATCAGTAGTGATTGCTACTATCTGTAGACAATCACTGCTATTTGTACCATGTCTATCTATTGCCCACTGATATTGGATATGTATTCTCCACATTCCTTCCTCTTTAATCCGTATGTTGATCACATCCTCACTGGCGGCCTCCTCATTCCTGATGAGTCACAGTCAAATGCAAACTTGGAAGAAATGCTGTCAGTGTCTGCCTGCAGAAGAGACATCTTCCTGACGACCCCATTCCACGGGCGACCCCTGAGATCTCCAGCTCCTACATTTGGATTAATACCAGCATTCTTGAGACGCAGCATATCGCGGTCATTAATTTTATATGTACATCCAAAGGTGGCAGACATAGCATTACCTTAATTGCTATGGTGGGTGTTAATGGCATAGCTCCAGTTATGATCAGACAGGTTGAAAAGTGCCTCAACGTCGCTGTTGTATAATGATATTTGTAGTAATTTGTAAATACACAGATCACATAGCCAATAGATTCTAATGTTATCGGATGATTAGATGATTAAAGTAAGCAGAAATTAATTTTTATTTGTTATTTATTACTTCACATTTTTTACTGAGCACTGCCTCACCTGCCTCTTCGTACTAGCCGCCACTAGTACTAGGATTTGAGCTATCAGACTAATAGAGGATATAAAAGGAATTCTGAAGAATTAGGTGGTTTCTTCTCGTTGATATTCTAGCATTTCTTCAAAATCTGACTGCGTCTGCTCTCTTTTGAGAGCTTTATACATAAAATCCCTGCTAGAGGAATAAGATATCACCGTCGCGGCGAAGATGCGACCACGGGTCGATAATCCGCCAGCCTCCTCCTTCCACACGTGTCATAAAACAGGCTGGCGAGGTTCTCCAGCCCGGCCGCGAGGGCAGGCGCGTCTTGAATTATTTATTAAGTGATTAATTCGTTACCAGCGATCCTTCTCGGGGTTTTTGTTGTCTGCCTCCTGCCCATGTAGCGGCAATAACAGATGGTGGCGGTACATCGCCGGATCATACGGGCTCGCCGGATCACTTAGGCCGGAGTAATGATCGCCGGTGGTTATAAATAACTCGCCCATTGATTTAGTGGCGACAGTTCGAGGGATATTTTCAATTTTCTATTATTAGTCGGCCGTGGCGAGCCGTTGTGCGAGCATCTGCTTGGGAGGAATGCGTGGGGCGGAATTTTATCGCAGTAATTTTAGTAAAATGTAGAAGAACGTTTGGTACAATCGCTGAAATATGATGATCTTTTCAAAATTGTAAAATGTTGATGTTGCACATTGTGAATTGTTAGAAGATAATCCCGACCGAGTTAACGACTGGTGTAACTTGGATCACATCAACTTAAATATGAAAAACTGTACTTAGTCTTTCCTCATAACTAAAGCCTGCAGGTCGTTCGCAGATGATGTCATTATCAGGGCGCACTTAGGACAAGGAACTGGAGGTGCAAACATATACCTGCAAAAAGTTAAAATGAACATCTTACCTTGTACTGCTAATTTATGATATCCAATATTATTCATATTGTTTATTAATTTACAAAACACTCTACATGTACTACTGAAATAAAATTGAATAACCAGCAACTGATGTAAATATTGAGATGTGAGGCTGTGGCGTTTGTCGCTAATAATCAATATCGATTTCGAAAACGTCTGTTCAATGTCCACAGAGGTCAGTGGGGCATGTTTAAGTATATATAATTTTTCATGGATGGCACATTTAGAGTGGGTTCAGAAAGATATACTCTTTGCCATCAAAAAGATCTACCATACGGTATAAAGTCAAGGAATCTCGGACTATTTTGCAAAACGGTATTTTGTTCTTCGCACGTTCAGCACTAGGTCCTTATGCTTGAAATAAACTGTCTCATATAAAAAATATTATCTTTATTATTTGAATATCCTGATATCACAGTTGCTTCAAGACAAGGGCAGGTTAAAAAATTCCAGATAAGACTAGATATGCGTGCTTATGTTATTGGCAGCGACCAACATTGAAAATTGCATTTGATACACCTAATTCATCTTTATTTCCTTCTTTCGCTTCTGCTGTCATTAATAACAAGATATGAACGGCATCTAGAGAACAAGAAAAAACAAGATAAAGGTTGCTGCCGTTTTTTTACAAAAACATACAATTAATTGAATCTAGTTGGATTGTCGAAATTTAGATAATAATTACCTACAATAGGCCCTTAGCAAGATCTATCCATCGTCAGGATAGAGGGAACTTTTCTTAGAAGAAACTGCACTTTTCTATGAACACCAGTTCCTGTTTGCAGTAAAAAATAGCGATCATAACAGCATACGAAATTAAAAAGAAATTAAACATTAGAACATTTAAAACACTTGAAAACAGAAACAAAACACAACACATGAATCAGAAAAAGGAACAACATAATCATGACAGTGTTTCTGCATAATAGATTATTCTTTTTTTTCGTTTCTAACTTTCCATTGTCACAAATATCATGACATTCTTACGAACTGATCAGGAATTGTTGGAATTTTTAGTTCCGTTCAAAAGTAACCTGCATAAGACAAGCGGTTCTCGATATTTCTTGTTTGCTGTTATTCTCGACAGAAACCTGGATCATTGCACATACAAAGGCTTCGTCTCATTCGCTGCCATCAAAACAGACGTCCCGAATTGCAGCGACCGAAAATTTCCACCGTGTTTCGATTCTCAGCGACATGCAGTCCAACCGCGACCCGTCCTGTCCGTCTGCCTCTTTTTTTCCCGGATTGACATTCGGCCGTAACGACCGCGGAATGCCGTAACAATGGGTCTATTATCTCTACCTGACGGTATTCGGCTTTAATTATGTCTGTCCGTCCGCCGACGGGCGAAAAGCCCGCTTGTTTACAGCGACGCCGCCATTTGATCCGCTGTCAGCGCTGATGAGTTGATTCATTGTGCTTGGCACAGGCTCGCCGATGCTCGTCTAATCCCATTAAGGAAGCTATTCGAGAAATCCGACTTTTCCTCGTGCGTCTGAACCAGGGTTAACGCTGAAACGTGAAAATCAAGGTCGAACTACATAGAGAATATCCTGAAAGTAAGGGGCAATATTTATCCAGGCCGTTCTATATTGAAAAAGATTACTTTTTCTTCAGAGATGGACCCAAACTCAAACATTTTTGGCAGTTCTGACTCAGTTCTAGATGGTTGTTGGAACAGACCTAATATCGCATTTCGTGGTCCCTTTTGCAAACTTTTATAAATACGAATTTAGAATATTACAAACTAAATAGAAAGCAATTCGTTAATATAATGCATTATAAACATGGAATTGTTTACAAAATGAACCCTGAAAATACTTTTCTTAATTTAGGGGTCCCACAGGGCTCCGTATTGGGTCCTGTACTGTTCTTACTTTATGCAAATGATTTTGACCAAGTGTTTAATGACGTATGTTTAACACTGTATGCTGATGACACCTCAACAGATGAGGCGTTAGAGGGCAAATGCAATAAAATTCTTAATAACATCGCAAGATGGTATGCAGCAATTTCTCAGTATTTTAATATTAATAAAACATACTTTATAAAATTCCATAATTGACAAATAATTTGTACAAATTAAAATCTTAACATTAGTGATATTGCCATTCCCAGCTATAAGACCGTTAAATTTCTAAGTCTGGAATTGGACGATTGCCTGAATTGGAAGGAGCAATGTAATAATTTAAAATCTAAGTCTCCATCTTTTACTGGTAGAAATTTAAAATACTCTTAATGTAATTAAATTTAAATCTAATTTAAAATATTATCTAATAGATAGATTTGTATGGTTCTTCTATTCTATCTTGAATTTCTAAAATAGTGGTTGGTCTATTTTTATAAATACTATTCTTTAAATAGCACCACAAAAATGTATCAAGTGGTGTCAAGTCCCGACTATTCGCCGGCCAACACCCAAAAGTGATGCATAATTTTTTAAATAATTTGGATAAACGATATAGGTTTTGCATAG
Source organism: Monochamus alternatus (assembly GCA_037114965.1). NCBI lineage: Eukaryota > Metazoa > Arthropoda > Insecta > Coleoptera > Cerambycidae > Monochamus > Monochamus alternatus. The sequence goes on along the minus strand of CM073426.1, from coordinate 319,001 downwards.
AAATGCGTTTGAACAATTTTTATAGACTTTTTTCTTTAAATTGTTCCATAAAATGAATTCAAATATAGTTTTGTATTCTTTATACTAAAAAAAATATATGGAATTACTTAAACTCGCGAACAATAAAAGATAACCCATTACATATTTACATCCCAAAAACATAATAATAGATAGGGCGTTTTATAATAAAAAACAAGTAGATGTCAATATCTCTGTAATGCGATGCTCGATTTTTTTCCAGCCTTTGACCCTCTCAGCGTCATAGGTTCGAGACCCATGTTGGGCGCCAAAATGCAAATAACAATATTGTGATTAGCCAAATAAGAAACTTATAGAAGGGTATATTTATGAAGCATTTAGTTCTTATATGATACAGCAGTTACAATAGAATTATACCCATTAATGTATTAGAACGACGATATTGACATAGTCTTCTCCAGTCCACTCTCTAATTTCTTTTCTAACAGGAAATAACAACATATAGGTGGCTTGTTACAACATGTTACGTTTACTGGCTAGGTATGCAAAACAATTTGCAACATATATTGCCCAACTTTATGTCGCAAAAGCTCCATTCCACCCAAAACTAATGAAAGCAAATGTAACGCTTGTCTTTTTCAACTTTTAATCGAATAATCATATTTTCGCTAATATGCGTCGCATACAAACGAGAAATTAAAATTCTTATGCATTTTAGTGCTTCCTCCATGCTTCTCGCATTGTAAACGGAAATTATGCCCGCAATAAAAACGGCCAAGGTAGCGAGCCTCTCTGACACAATTTCATAAATATTCATACAGGCGACATATTTATTACCGCGCCTTGTTAAATATTGCATGGCATCTATAAATTATGCAAAACAATATATCTAATAAAAACTGTCATAACGTCCCAAGAAGGAAGGACTTAATTTGCTAAAATCGTCGCCAATCGACATCGTCAGCTGTTCCTATTTGGCGAAGAAATATTGCCGGAGGATATTCTGTGACATATATAGAATAATGAAGGGTGCATTGGCGTATCAGTCGTTGGGATTAAGGGGTGTTAGAAAGAATGATATTTGTCAAATAGTAAAGTAAAGTAAAGTAAAGTAAAGTACATTTTTATTTCAGCAGAGTAAAAAAAACATACATGTCTTGAGTCTGTGAAACAAGTCAAGAAGCACACCACCTAACTTTCTCAGTTCCATACACACGCACTCTTTCATATCATAACACACACTCCTCTATTAAAATATAAAACAAAATACACATTAAACAAGCACTTATTTTTGATAAAATTCGAACATCGAATATGGTTCTATATGACACAAAAAGGCATGCAAGGACCTCAAAAATTTTCTTTTATGAGGTTTCTCTTTTTTAAGGCTATCTGGTAAGTGATTATATATCCTTATACATTGGTAGAAAGTTCCCCGCTGAACAACTGTTTTATTATGTTTTGGATAAGAATAATCATCTCTAAACCTGGTACTATATTTATGATTTTTTTCACATCTTGCAAATTCATTTTCATTATTTAATAAAAATTTCATACACTCATAAATGTATATGGCCGTTAAGGTTAGCAGAGAATTTATTTTAAATTTTCCTCGACATGAGTCTGTAACCTTCATGTCGAACATTACTCTTATGACTCGTTTTTGACATATAAAGATCTTGTTAGAGTCTGAAGAGTTTCCCCATATAACTACTCCAAATCTAATTACCGAATAAAAGTTTGCATAATACAAAGTTTTCAAAGTGTTGATATCTACTTGATTCTTTATAACTCTTATTGCATAAGTCACAGTGGACAACTTACTGCACAAATAATCAATATGATTAGCCCATGTCATTGTATCATTTAGGTTTATTTAATAACAGGGGACATATTGGTCATCATGTTGGGCAGAGCTAAAATATTTTGTTATACTCTTCTGAATTTCATATTTGTTTTGGCATATTTTCGTCATTTATAATTAAGCCACTATTTTTGCAAAATTTCCTGTCCATTTCAACAAATGTGTACAAGGTGTAACTGTAACTAAGTGCGGATTTTTGTTGCAGTACACAAATTTGCCCGTTGTTATTTTTTTAAACCAACTGTGTGAAACTACTGAGTGTCAGAGGGCATAATTGCAAAGGAAAATAATGTACGGCTTTACAATTTATTAGGTTGATGTTTTAGTGTTAACGATCTCTAATACTGACCAAGTTTATTGGTAGATAAGCAAAGAACGAACGGCTAACGTTAATTCGACGAAACGAGAATGGCTGAATATGTCAGCACTTCATTTTATGCCTGTACGTTAGCCAATAAATTGATAATATTTATTACAATTTTGAGGTCAGTCAAATGTTAAAAAAATATAGAGATTGTTTTAGGAATTTAGGCAAACGAAAACGTTGAATTAACGTGGATCAAATAAATAAACATACGATGGAGAAATGTCCTTCAACGATTCGTTTTCGAGATGCCTACAGGGCGTTGAAATAATTTTTAATAAATCATTTCTATAACTACAGTTGCTACGAACTAACACAAATATTTCTTGTTCTTGTTCATTTTGAACTCGTTATTGAAGTTATGGCATAATTATCCTTCAGTTGTGTTGAATATTATTATGGCAACACATCTTATTTCTGATATTCATGATACGTTATTATTCTCTTATGGTTAGACCTGTGTGAGTCGCGAAATAACGATTCGATTTTCGATATGATCAAAAGAAAAGGATTCGTATCGATTAATCCAATCATGTAATTATATAAGTCACATCGATTAATCCTGTCCATAAAATTATATATCGATTCAAATTGATTTGTATTTTTTAATCGATCCATCGAAAAAAATCAAATCGAAATATCGAACTGCTAATTAATTCAAATTGAATTAAACTGAATTAAAACATCTATTAGTCGAGTTTATTTGAAGCGACAGTTAGGCGTGCTTTAACGGGAAACGACCTTCAATTTTTAAATGGCACATGCGGATGTGTCCGGAAACGCTTCATTTCCGAGATACAGGGCGTTCATTTTTTTTTGTAATCTACTTTTAATACTTGTTATTTCAAAATTCATTATTTGTGTAATTCATTCTTTGAAGAGAAATATCATTTTTAAAACACGAAACCAGTAGTTATTTTTACTCACTCCTACACTCACAATGTGACAAACAGTAATCAACTATTGAGAAAGAACAATTATTGACAGTTGGTGGGCATTCCAATTTCCAAGCCAACTGTGGCTATTTTGTTTGAACACGAAGATAATTTAATCAGATATCTATCAAGACAGATACCCTAACCGTATAGCTAAAGGACTTTTAAAATAACAAGTATTAAAAGTAGAATACAAAAAAAATGAACGCCCTGTATCTAGGAAAGGAAGCGTTTCCGGACACATGCTAATGGGAACTTTTTTTCTTATTTTTATCTAAAGGACCTGTCCCTGAAATTTTTCGCAATATTAAAGAATTACCCTGTATATTTTTTATTTTTTAAAATTAATAATGAATGTTGTGGTCTGTGAAGATGATTTAATTTAACAAATCGAAACATCACAGAATGACCACGATATATCCTCGGATATGCCTACCAATAAAGTAAATAAAAAATCGAGCGATTTAAACCTACATATAAATGTTCAAATTCGATTGAAATTGATATTCCAATTTGAATTTGCTATAAATGGATTCTAATTGATATAAATATGTTCACGTCTACTACCAATTCGATTCGACATTTCGATTCGATTCGACCATTTGATTCGATACGATATCTCGATATTATTTTTTCTGCGAATCAATTCAAAAGTAGAATCGATTCGAGTCGATATTTCGATTTTTTGCCCAGGATGATTTATAGCATTAGTCGACATCGAACTATTGTTGCAGCTCTTATTCGGCCCTGCCAAAATCAAGCTAGCGCTGGCTTCGAGTTAGCACCGCCGCCTGATCACGACATCGGTGAGTTATAGAGGATGGTTCGCGGGGCCGTAAATCGTGCGCATCCCGAGTCAGAGATACCATCTGACCTCCAGATATACCAACAGAACACGCCCACGAGAACCTAGACAACTAAATCAGTTACCCCTCGAACAGATAACTCCGATCTCTGACTTCTGCCTTGCTAAACGCCATCCTCAGACACGAACGGACTCCTCGCCGGACGCCGACCGACCAGCCAACTCTTTCTTACGCCGTCGCGGTCCGCCAGGACCGGACCGAGGGTCCCTACGCCCTTCCAGGGCCGGGTTAGAGACTTGTTTGTTATTAATCGATTTAGCGGTCCATTTTTTTTAAATACTTGTATTTCACTGAAATATATGAAAAAATAAAAAAAATATTTTGTAGAAAAAGTTGAAGTAAGTAATAGCAATAGTAATTTATTTCCATTAAAATATTTTACAAGTTATAATATTTAGAAATGTACATACAGGGTTAACTATGACTAAGTACAAATATTTTAAGAGGGGATAGAAAAAAAATAAGAATTAACAGAATTTCCTTTAAAAAAATTTCCAAACTTATTTATAAAGCGAAAAAAAAATGTTTTCGATATTATATTAAATCCTTATTTAACGCCGCCAATGCGAGAATCAGAGTATGGAACCAGCAAGCTACCGTCATGCAACACTCGGCAGTCGGTTCAGCGGTTCGCTGTCATGTTATAATTTAATTCCTGTGTTTACGTTGTAGTTTTGTGTTCTTCTTCAGTTTTTAGTGCCTTATTTTAATTTAAAATAGTTATAGTTATAATAAATAAAGGAATATGTGTCGGGTACAGATATTTTCCCACAATATAGTTCGCCGGTTTGTTTTTCTAGGTTATGGGACAAGACTGCCGCGGGTGTTAAACGTTTTCTGTTATCTATTAGAACCTACCTGCCACCCCTTTCTTCGATTTTGTTATAATACATAGGCATTGTATCTAACAACTGTACCTACGGGAAGTGTGTTTATCGGTAGTGAGTGAAAATGTAGTTTTACCAGTTTGTAACCAAATAATGAAAAACGAATGCAAAATACTGGAGCTAACAGGATTGACTGTTACCTACCTATCAGGTATTAATACTAATAAGAATGTTAATTTTTGTCGTTTCTGCATTTAGAAATACTGCAAACGACCGCATGGTAGTTGCTGACAGATGTAATGCCAACTATGTATCTAAGCCATAAGCCATCTCAGTCTATACTCATCATAGGTGCCGACTTTCCGTAGGAAAAAAGGATTTTACCCCATTTTTTAAATATCGAGCTAAAATTCTGGAATAACTTTTTTATTGTCTTTTAGGGCTCTATGAGCACGTGGTTAAAATTTTTGTACTTAGTCATAGTTAACCCTGTATAATAAAATTTTACATACATACGTACATTCACATATACCCAGTTTGCAAAAATATCCACATATTCAATTTAATTACTTTATACACTATCATTTACTTAATTCAAAGTGTTTATTGTGGTAGTCGTGACTTGCAACAACTAAACGCAATATATTTAGTGTTCTCAAAATTTATTGTCAGTGACATTTCATTGAACTGTTTGAATAAATTTTAAATCTTTTTCTGCTATATCCTATACGCTTTTCCAAGGGTCAGCTTCATACAATATAACAGTATCATCCAGAAAAGAAGATACTATAACCTGTGACTGTATTTCTAAGACGCTATTTTATATATATTGAAAATAATACAGGGCCCAAAACAGTACCCTGCGGAACACTAAATTCTATTTGCATCTTATCGCTAAAACTATTTTAATAAGCTGGGTTCGATTAGATAAATATGATTTAATGAAATCCAACATAAATCCTCTAAAACCAAATACAATTGGAAGGCCCATACAATTTTGACAAACATTTTTTCATACTTAAATATAGACAGGGCATATCGTTGATAATTTTCGCTATTTAATAGCAATTATGTCAAATCTTATTATGAGGCTAAGTCGGTAGTGCCAACAGCAGACTATAATAGGGGCTATTTTTAATATGCAACCGCTCTACAAACATAGTTTGGTTCGGTGGCAGTGAATTTAAAATTCAAATTCAAACTTTATTGCCCAACACAAAATTCCATTTACAGATGTGACTTTTTTAGAGTGTTGGTATTAACTGACGGTAAATAAAACGTTTCAGCTTGCCTAGAGTTAAAATCAGAAATTCTATAATTAAAACATTCCAGTAAAGATATACAATAAATACTATTAATAAATAAATTAAATTAAAATATTATGCTGTTTAGAGTACGTCCTTTCCTTTGTACGGATTCAAGCGATAAATAATGATTTTGATATATAGAATACCATGTTCCAGTTTAGAACGCATTAATGAAATATATAGCGTTGCTAATGCATTGATGTTAGTAAAAGAGTTACAATTCCTCATAATAAACCCTAAACTTTTATAAGACGATTTCGATATATTTTGTATATGCTGCAAAAAAACTCAGATTTGAATCAAACAGAATGCCTAAATCTTTTATTGTACGCCCCCTCTCGATAATAACATTATTTAATGAGTAGTTATATAAGATAGGATGTTAACTACTTTACATGTAGAGACGTTTAAAGTAAGTTTAAATGTATCACACCAGTGTTCAATAATATTTATTTGGGACTGCAAAAAATGATAATATGAATGTTATTAATTTTGTAATAGATTTTTAAATAATCAGAAAAAAGGACTTTGGGACATTCAATGGCTTTAGTAAGATCATCGATAGATAACAAAAATATGAGAGGCCCAAAGTTGAACCCTTGGGAATTTATAATTAGTTCTTAGTTCAGGAGAACAGAATCTAGATTGAATAAATTTTGATTTTAATAAAAAAAATTTATGCTGAATGTCCTTTAAATAAAGCATATATCTACAATAGAAATTCAATATTTATTTTTTTAGCTAATGATCACTTAAATATTTTCCCTACTTATATTTGCAAGTCTTCTTGCTGTAACAATATTTCTTGTTTTGTCTCGTAAGGTTTTTTTTTTAAATCTTGTCTAGCAATTCGAATTGTCAAGCCTTGTATTGGTCTGTCTTGGAAGATCAAGAAAATGCAAAACAAAATAACAACAGTGCCGATAATACAGTTAGTGTAAAAATGGATATTCAGATTAAAAAAATTGTCGCTAGGTTTAATTTTTCATAATAAAATTAGGTACTCATAATATCCAAATTGCAATAGATAAAATCGAAAATTAATAAATTCGTTTATTATTTGCATAGAAAACATCTTGGAAATCACAGAACACATTACTTCGAGATAATATTTTGTTTGGAATCAGTTCAAACGGTACCAACGTTAAGTCTGACGTCACCACTTTCTTGGTCTATTATAGTACATTTTATGTATAAAATTTGTTCATTCGGGAGGACAGTCTTGACGGATCCGAACCGACTGGAAAATAAAGAAACCCAAACCGGGCCGAGATGGAACAGCCGCCGAAGACCGAATCCTAACCTACAATTCCTCCTTGACCATGAATAATACATGGTACGGAATGTTAACAAAAACGGTCTCGTTTAAAAGACCCATTGTTATCCTTTGTCCGGACGGCAACAAAAACACGACGTTCTGACGTAGTTCAGATGAAGTTATATTTATTTCAACAATTAGATGGATCGTAAATCGGACCAAACTCATCGAGCGCTCCGATGGCTTCTGCTTTCATGTTCGGCCGCCAGCGGCGCACCGCTATATGTTTCAGGGGGGCTTATAGCGAAAGAAAGCGAAATTATAAGTAGGTATAACACTCGTTACAAATATAGGAACAATCGATTCACATTGTAAATACAGTTTTATAATAATGTTATTATAAAATCAAAACAGTAAATTACACAATAATTTAAATATATATATAAAAAAAAATATATAATATACTAAAGTAATTTCTGGTAATTTGAAAAAAAAAATAACCTAATAATAATAATAATATCTCTACCCCTCATTCTAATCACTAGGATCAGTCCAGAATTCGAAGACTTGTGCGGGAGAGGGAACGGCATATTATTATTATGCAGGCCGCATTTGCGTCCAGGAACGACTTACGTTGGTAGGCTCTAACCATCATTCAGTGCAGGAATGAGGGAAACCTAGAAAACCTCATTAATTAGGGAAGTAGTCAAACGTCCGCCGGTATCAATGTCTCACATTGAGCCAAGCTAGTCCAACTAGCAAAATGGAACTTTAAAAGAAGCGAATTATTTTATAACTATCGAATAGCGTTGTTTAATGAAAAATTTGATTTTATATAGCAAATAATTGTGATAATTTCAGTTGCAGTTCTTTAAAATTTTTATAAAAGTATTATAATGCGTTATAGAACATTTAAATATATATATGAGGATTGTAAACATATTGTGTAAGAGTCGTATACTTGGGCAAATGACTTTTAATTATAACCTATAAAATAATTAATTGTATTACCGTGTTTTATTAAGGTTATATAAGGAAGTTAATACAATTATTTTTTAGCCTAGAAATGCGCTTATTTATAAAAAAAGGTTTATAGTTGTGTATAATCTATAAAAATATTCCCTGTCTTGTAAATATGTTGTAAAACAAAATTGTGGTCTAATCTTAATTTTAGTATAATGTGTGGGATAAAATCGTTCTATTATAATTGGCCATGTTTAAATGAATATTAAAGCCTTAAACTTATATGTAAAACAAGATTTTACTATTTTTGAAATATTATTTTATTACAAGATCACTAAATATAATTATACAATGATAGTATAAATTAAAGAAAGCATAATTTTAATATTTTTTTAATTTATTTTTTATAATTTAGAAGAAGGAAATGTGGTCTAAACTAAACCGCATAATTTTTTTGTCACAAACATATCTATAGTTTATCAATAAAATTTGCGACGCAATAAAATTGAAACACGAGATTGTTGAAATTATAATAATGTATACCTATCTATGATTTACACAAATGATCGCCATTGAGTTTAGGCTACCCCATTTTTAAATATAAACACAAATAATTATGAATCTTCATTATACATCAATCTTAAAATGATGTGGCTTTATTGTTCTTCACTAAAAAATATAATATTTCTTTAAATAATACCAAAACACAGACTACAAAACGTTTTTATTGTTGCTGTATAAAGTTGTTTTAAAAGTGTTGTATACATTTTTTTATAGAACTGTTATACATTACCAAAGTGTTTTATAAAAGTGGGCCCTTTTCGATTCTATAAGTTGTATAAAGGCATTTAACCACATTATATGAATTTCAAGCTCCTATAAATGTATTTTATAGCAATTTATACAGTCTTTATAAAATTTATTTTGCTAGTTGGTAACATTCTTCCACCCTACCATACCCGCATATAGGGTGCCCATCTTCTCTACGAATATAGGTGCCGATTTTGTCCGTTATTCACATAAATAGAAATGAATCAAAATAGGATAAATATAGCTTCCAATCCATTATCAATTGACCTGTCAAATTGTGTCCTGCAATCCTCTCACTGCAAATGGATAGTATTTATTTAGATCATGAAGACTTACTAATATAGCCATCACTGTTGCGTGGAAGGTTTTATTTTGTGGAGAAAATATTTGAGATCCTTCCACTACAAATGGACAGTACTTATTTAGATTATGCTGTTATCACTGTATATCGGATAGATATCTATTCAAGTATTTAAAAAATGCTGGAATGAACTCACTTTGGTAACCTGTCCATCCGGAGCCATGATGCCGATGTCTTTCAAGGTCATGCCTGAAGAAGTTCTTGGAGGTAGTCAATGACCAGAGGGTTTTAGTGGTCGTCTCCGAAGAAGAGTGGGTGTGGGAAGGTGTACCAGAATGAGAAAAAGATGTGGTTGCCTGCTAGGGGTGGTGATGCCAGAGGAGGTGGTTACCAAAGGGAGTTCATTCCAGTACTGTTTAACTATTGACTTACTTAGTAGCTCGCAAAAATAGTGTTTGCTGAGACACTAAATCCTGCAAAATTGAAAAAGTATCGTTGAAGTCTTGTACTGTCTTGCGAGTTTTGCAAATTTCTTGTTTCGCAATTTTGCAACATTTGCATGATTGTTGCGAGATTCTTGCACACAAATGAGAAACATGGAACTTTATTATCTACAAATTTGATAACAGTGGTGGTTGCTCTCGGTCGGCTACGGTCCCGTTCGGACTTTACACATAACTATCGATATGGTCCAACGTCGACAGTAGTCGATTGGTCGGTGGTCGGACTTTATAAAGTATACAAACGGCCAGTTCTACATAATTATTATTATCTGAACTAAACCTAATTATTATTATCTGAATCACAAGACCAAGTGAATGATCCAACCCCAAATAAAAAATCCTTCGCCTATTGACCCTTTGTTTATTCCCGGCGCTTGCATTGCTACGCCACTGGCCTCCAGCTTCTGTTCAGTGCCTCGAAGCTTGGGACTTGCAGCCAATTACGGCCCCGAGCTTAATTACAGCGCACTCGATAAAAACATGATGGCTCTGTCAGATTTATTGCCAAATACAAACGACCCTCTACCGGGAAAAATTAACGCAAGGCGGCTGTGGAATTCGAATTGTTGATCGCCGCAGCACCGCCGATAATGCACTTGGAAGATACTTAACCGGCCAACTTAGATGTATATAGAATATAAAGACGAACATTGACTAACTGAAAAATTAAACAGTAATAATTATCACTATTTTATAGAAACCATAAAACATCTTTGGTAAAATATAATTAACAATTTGAGATCTACGCGATATAGACAAGCTACATCTAGTGACCATTCGCTACTACATGCCGCACCTCTATTGCGATGAGAGATAACAAACTCGAAACCACTATATGTCTGGTAGGCTACTGACGAATGACTTTAACAGTTTGTTATACGTTTTCCAGGTGTAATTCAATGCTGGTCGGGGCATTAGCTCGCAGAGTAGTTGTTTCCTGGAATTCCCCGTGTTTATAATTTGATCTCTATTTTCTCTATCGTATTTCCAAAATTAATAATCTAAGACAAATTTTGAGCGATAGTTACATACAAAGTGGGTCAAGTCGTAGTATGCCTCTTTTAACCTGTTTCTGATTAATGTCACAAATTTTGACATTTAAATGGGTCATTGCACACTTTTATTTTGTTTATCTCGGTTCAAATATTTTGACCTACTTTAGTTAACATGTATGGCATCAATTTGTAATTTTTCTATTCATCTAGAATGTTTGGAACCAAATCAATAGAATAGCAATATAACCTTAGATATGAACTTTGAACATTGCATATGAAATTTTTTATTTCTGGTTCTATTAAGATTGAACACATAATATGATAGGCAACACAGAACACTAACATCTAAGACAAACTGTTTAATTAACTACATCTTTACATATTGTCAACCGCTACATATTTCTCTAATATTTTCCTAAATTCTTCATAAAATAAATGAATTGTGTTTTAGTTTATGTGGTCCACTTCTCTTCTTTTCTTTAAAATATCTATCCATCCATTAGGTCCATTCTTTGACACGCTGTATTACGAATATATTGATACCTAATATATTTCATCAGCTTACAATCATAAGCTCAGAAAACTCTTAAATACACAAGAAAAATAAAAACGTAATTTCAACAAAAATGTTATTTCACCTTTCATTTTTTGGACATTAGCACTCAAGCGGTCCGTACACATCCATGACTTTACAACATAAAAAAAACATTTATTTTTGCTAGTTTAGTTTTTGATTACTTCCTTGGAATTCCATCGATAATACATTCCATTATTATTTACTTGAAATTAAAGCACCAAAAATACGTTTCGATGTTAAGATGGCTTGTTCTCGTATCCCTATAATAATAAATTATGTATACGTCAAATGTGTCGGGACGTTGATCGACTACCGAGTAATTTGTTATTTTTGGCAGCCACGATCTTATATTAACACTTCCTTGCTGCCTATTACCGGTCCTACAATACTGAATGTTACTGTCTGGGTATTGTATTGCTCATATCCTCTTCTGAACAACCACTTTGTTGCCCCGGCACGCATACAGGAATTAAAGCTTCACTGACGGATTTTAAGGGAAATGCGCTGCTCAAGGTCATGTTATGAATAGGAAAGAATTCTCAAATGTATTTGTGCTACCGGTTGGTTTAAAATATAGGAAAACTTGTATACTACTGCTACATCTACAGGGCGTGGCGTTAATAATAATAACGTATAAAAAATATGTTAAAGCTTCATGACAATATTTGAAGTTTGAAAAGTATTATATCAAAAAGTTCGATCTTTACGTATCTCTTTATGTAAATTAGCTACCACAATTTTAGGTTACGACTGGCGTATTGTGATTAACATTCCTTAAAAGAGCCATGCTAATACTGTTAAAAAAAACCTATGTAAATATCTCAAGATTTGGCTTTTTATTGTCCTATTTCAATATTTATCAAAGGTTGAACATTGACCCAGTAAGTGTGTAAAAAGTTTTTTGACCGAGTGAATTTAAAGTACAATATAAAAATCATTGGTCGATTATATTTAAAAATATGTTTCTGTTTTATTTTTCAAATAACTTAATATTGTTTATGTACAAATTATTACAATGAACGGATAATACGTTTACGATTATAGAACGTGTAGATATGCTTCCAATGTATGGTGCAGCCAGGAAAACTGCGCTCGCGGTAAGTAGATTGTACAGAGAACGTCGAATTCCAAGTATAATTACGGGCGCGTATGTGGTTTCTTCGAGATGTGGCTCCTCCATACAGTACTCACGCAGTAAAGACGCTTTTGAATGAAATGTTTCCACAGCTATGGTCTGGGCGCTTTGTTATTGTGCGGTGACCACCGCGATCTCCCGATCTGAACTCAATGGACTTTTATTTTTGAGGTTAAATTAAATCCCAGACAGAGCGCCAGTTGCAGTGGAGAAATTGCACTCTATATTTGAACCTCCTGACACAATGAGGGGGATTATTGAAATCTGGAAAAATGTTCGCCAGAATTGAGTGCGTCACTGCTATGCCTGTATGCTCTCATTAAAGTCAATTTGACTGACTTCAAACTGCGCTTTTAGTTATTTATAGAACGCTGTAATAGTCGGTCTCGCATCAATACGTTTCTTTTTTATGTCTGCTGTGAGTTGTATTCGCTGTGTGTATTTAAATAACTATAACATAACATAATTTACATTAACAACTAGTCCTGTTAAACTCCGCGCTCCACTGTCTCTATAACTATATTTTATACCATTTTAGTGGTTATGGGTGTTATGTTGTGTTGCCTTTGCTAGTATTTTGTGTGCATTGTCTACAAGCAATCTACTTTAAGACACTTCACAACCGAAGTAAATAAAAATAACGTTTGTGGTAATCTATCAATAGTATAAGCATACAGGACCTCACTCGAGACACTTTTTCGTTGAAAAAATTAAAGTTTAATTAATATGTTGATACAAGAGTTTCTTTATTCCAAATATTGCCAGGAAGTTGTCCTATAATTTGTACACATTATAAACATCACACCCTGGATGTATAAAAGAGACACCCTGTATAATATTGAGAAACGAACCGAAATATACAGAAATTATTTTACAAAATCAATCATTTATTGAAAATCGAAGTAAAAAAGACATCTGATGTGTTATAGATAATTGATAACTATTTTTTCTTCCAAGATGGCAACTAATCCGACAATCACTCAAATAGAAAAACTGGAAAACAGAACTGCACGCTTGCCTCTACGAAATTCTCGACATAAATTCCCAAATAAACACTCTTAATGACCCCCAGAGCCGTAAAACTATCTATAAATGTTCATACGCACCGCATAAAGAACCAACACAAACCTGACGATCATGAAAAACTCAGTAAGTAGTTCATTAGATCAGGCCGATGCGTGCCAGATGATGGCCTCCGTTGATATCCTCAGATCTTTACGAGTTAAATACACAATATTTATAACTCAACTCCAAGTTTCCTTGTCATAAACGCACCGAAGCTGGATATATTAACAAGGAGTTGCCCGGTCTAGCCGGCTGGTAGTAATAATTGCTGATTTATAATTGGCTTAGTCTCTGCTGGCATGTTTTGTCAACAACGTGAGTAATTAACTTGTTCTGCCGGGAGCAGAGCCGCTCGCTACCAAAGAGGTTAGGGAATCGCAGGTACAAGCGTATTCGTACATAAATATGAGTCTCGACGTGAAAACTGGCAATAATAACGAATAATTTTATTAAATGGGATGAGGTAAGCTCCATTTTCAATCGAAAGTATTATCTTTGGGGTTTGACAGAAACATACCCAAATTTTTTTCCTGTTAAAAATCTCTCTTTTTTCTAATAAACTTTTGCAACACACATTTTTCTGTATTACTTCCCGTTTAAAAGTTATAAGCAATATCGTCCTAAAGAGTCTCAAAAGAAATACCACCTAAAAATCACATTAGCGGGGAGGTATCAAGGAGTCGTTGAAAAATAATTGAATGTTCGTTGGTTAGAGTGCGTTAGAGTGCATAAATGTCACAAAATACTTGTCATTACTCTATGCGAACGTCAAACATATAACTTTTGTTTTCTCATTCACAAAAAGTTGGTATGTTGCTAATTTACGGCGAGTCACAACAATATTCTAGAAGAGCTGTAGAGTTATATCGAGATTGAGAAGATATCCAGAGCACCTCATTCCTAATCACAGAATATTTACAAGATTGGAGGCGACCTTGCGATTAAATGAAGATGCATTTTCTATTCGAAAGAATCAAATATTTGACTGAAAAGTAACAAACAATGTTAATACAACTAGACTGTTATAGTACTGTGAACAAAATCCATGACATTATATACGGCAAGCTAGCCGGGAATTGGATTTGGATAAATTAATCGTTCAACGAATTTTAAAGACCAATGAGTATCATGACTACAAAATTCACAGTTTGGAGTATTTGCCTGATCGTCACATTGAAAACAGACTTAATTTTATAGCTCAAATTGTAAGTAAATTTAGAAACTTGCGAAACAGGCGAATCTCAACTAGCACTACTGAAAATCCCCACGTTGTAAATCCAGTCCAAAACCAAAGCCATTTATGATGTGGCATCATCGGTAGGCATTTAATTAAGACTTATTTTTATAAGTTACCTAAATTTCCTACAAGAACAATTTCCTGCACTTCTGTAGAATGGCAGAAAAATAGATTGGGATAAATGGACCCATTCAGCCCGGAAAATCACCAGAACTAAAACCCCTCTATTTTTTTTATGGAGGGTTTTAAAAAATAAGTTTTACAAAACACCTTCCTGAGATATTAACCATTTGAACAACAAGTTCGTTAACAGTTGAAAAAAAATTACTAGTAAAAAAGCTAAGAACATCAACATCAATATCATCAAGTAGTAGAAGTAGTGTAAATTATTACTAACAAATACATTAATAGTCCAGACGTCAGAGATTATGTTGACGTAAAATTTCTACTGAAGGTTGTCTTTTTTCTATCGCTTTTTTTCATGCACAAGAAAATTAAGAGCACACCAAAAAAGGTTTTAGAATTTTTCGCAAATATTTTCGAAAGTATCAATTGTAGGGAAAACAGTTAGAATACAAAAATATTCCTCACTAAATTCTGCATAAAAAATGTCAGTACAGCACAGAAATCTCTATTTTTCGTATCTCAATTCTGAATTAATGACTTATTTTTGATGAAAGAAGAAATATAATGTACCATTTGAATATTTATTATAGAGGTAGTAGAGGTGACCGCATTATTTTAACGATAGCTATATAAACCTTTAAATTTAAAATGTTACCTTCGAAAACTCCGGTGATTCCTGATGATTAATGAAGTATAATCAGAATACTATTTTAGAGTTATTTTGAGTTAGGATAATAAATGTTATGTTATAAAAGAACTCAAAAATGAAACCCGGTCCTGCCCTATTTTCCTGCATAAAATATAACAAACAAAATAAGCCGTTAAGATCTAAATACGTCAATCATCAGATCGTCACTTGTTCAGATAACATGCGCACGTAAAGGAAGTCAGTCAGTGTTAACGCGTGGAAGAAAATATTGTTGTCGTTTTTTGTTTTCTGGTTTTATAAATTGTATTTAGTACTAAAAGTATATGATATTCTATGGTAAATGTGTCTTATAGTTTTAGTACAATAGTCTCAATATATTTCCTTAATGCAATGTAATAAAGGATAAAGGTCGAGTGTTGATTATATGTATTTAATTTTTTTTTAGTTATTTTTCTTTCTGGTTTGTGATGAAACTATTTTCATAAAACTAGTAATACTGTATTTTTCCTCTGAATTACCGGTTTGTCATCATGTTATATAGATTGACCTTATTCAGCAGCTGACCTTGACTGAATATGACTATTTTAATTCTAATATACTAGATGTATACAACAATTACTTATTATTATTTTTTTTACTGCAAATGTCACATATTATCATTTAAGAAGTAAAAACTTTAATTTTGTATAATTTTTTAATTGTTTCAAATGTGTCTTAATTGACGACTAGCAGTAAAAAAATGTACACGACTCCTAATCATTTTATCTAAAACCGTATTATATTGAACCTTTTCACATAATAGTTTTTCATTATAATTATTGTTAGATTCCACTATAAATGTCACACCTTTATATTATAAACTTTTTCTTATAGTAACAATCTTATTGCAGAATGCTTTTAGTTAATAAGTGATTTTTATTTGTAGTTCAGTGACGTACCACCGTTTTTCCGTTTTCCACTAGCAACCCATTGAAAACCATAGTAGGCATTGACTAAAGTTTCGCCTTATGAATTCGGTCTTCTAGAAATGAAGCGATGGTAGCGCAAATATACTGGCGACAGAATAATATACGATAATAATCTCCGCAACGTCCATTCCGTGGTGCCAACTTGATAATAATAATTATTTTAGTTTAATAAACATTGTTCTGTTCATTTACATAGGGATAATTATCACGTTCGAGTGACGAGTTGGCTAAATTCTGAGAATAAGCTGTAATTGCTCGTATAACGAATGCAAACATGTTATGGTAGTTCAACACCTGTAATCATAATCGGGCCTAACTGCACCCTACAAGTTGCTGGTGTATTTTTAATGTGCACCAATTAAGTTCTGGTTCTCGACTTCAAGGAGATGGTTTCGATGATTACTATAAGACTAAGGTATTACAATCCTTTGTTTGCATCACTAATAAATGTAACTGTGTCCTGGGGAAGTTGCATGAATTTTATATTATCTTTCAGACATACTGAAAGGTCAGAACATACTCGTTTATCTGATGGTAATAGTCACATAATAATTAAAATATGAATAAATTGCCATGGAATGTAACAATACCGAGCAAGCAAGTAGGTGCCTATTTTCCGTTTTTAACATTACCATAATTATTAATGGTGATGTGACTTACGTATTTCTTTGTTTACAATATAGTTCCGCTAGTGAAATTTACGACAGCAATACTGTTGCTTACGTCCAGTGTTCTACTTGATTTATAAAATGATGCCATCTGATTTCACATTAAATTAAGTTTTTACTAAAATGGTCTTCACAAACAAATAATGTTGCAGTGCTGGACGGCTATTCTCTAATTATCATTCGCTAAGTATAGCATCTGCAATTTGGTATTCTCTAACTGCTTTGCGATTGGATTTCGTAAAAACGCTCGCCGTTTTCAAAACAGTTACCATTTGGTAGCTCTTTGCTTATCGTTTTTACGGCGCCGGCATGTTGACATCTCGACTTCCCTACTGTCCAGATAATTATTCCGTAATCTGTGGTTACCACAAATGACAAGTTTAATGTTGAGATTATTTGATAAAACCTTATAAACTTATTAATGTGAAAAATATAAACTTAAAATGGAAATTGGGGACATGTTTTTGATAAATTTAATAGAGGGGATCGAAAATGAGGAAAATATGCGTCCGCGGTATATTGCTGATGATCCCGATAATTCGATTTATCCGATTTCAGTTTCATAAATTTATTCAGGTTAAGAAAACAGGATGTCGATATGAATAGTGTTGTTAATTTTCCATAATTTTGTTTGTAAACACGTCATTGGCGTACAGTGTGGTTAACCAGTACATTATTTTCTCTTGTATCTCGTTAGTGTTATTCTTTATGTATTTTATGGGTGTTATTGTTGGAACATGTCATGTTTTATAAGGGAATGTAAAATTAACCAGCATATAGCACCAAATAATTATTCATATCCAGAATTCAATTTCATTTCAATTCACAATCAGCTAAATCTTTATTATTCTGCCATTGCTAGGAGGCACAAAACAAATATGATTCTGACAACAAGTAATCAATTCGCACATTCCAGTCATCATAATATAAAATTTCATTTCAGTGAATTATGTGCAGTGACAACCAGGATTTTAACCTTATAAAGTAAAAAGTAGCTAGTAGTATGCGACATTGCCAATATGTGCTAGTCGAAAACATGAAAACGAAGTCGTCTAGCTACAGGATGCCATAACAGTGAGTAAGTCGTTTTGCTATACGAGTTAAAATGCTAAGCGTATCAATAACGATACGTTCTCGAATGCTAAGTTAGAGAATACCTGTTCTGGACAGTTTTTCTTTCGTCGTGCTTCATCGCCCTACACCAAATATATTTTTATATTTTTTGGCAGGGTGAAATATTTTTTATTAGGCGCTGTATGCTGTGTTCGTGCAAAATGCACTTTCCGTGGTCTTTGTACGAGTCTATTTTGCAACTTTATTTAATATCAATGTCTATTTAACACAATAACACTTAATAATGTCCCAAATAATATATTAACTCTTCTAAACGTATGCACTGCGTTGTTCGAAAATGGAAATCGTATACAGATATAAAGCACAATGTTGTATTATGTTTGGTACAGACTATGCGTGAATTCGCGATTCGTGGTGTGTAAGAAATTCGTGCATAGTATGTAGGGTTTTTATGAATGAATTTTTAATGAACAAGACCCTACACACTATCGCGCATAACGAATCATGAATATGCGCACAATCTGTAGCAAGCCTTAGGTATACCATAGCATAGGGAGAGTGGGAGACCAGTAGAATCACTCGGGCCGAAATAATAAGTTGTCTTCTGGCTTACGTAGACTATTTAAGACAAAAAAAATCATAATAAATTATTTTTTTCCACTAAACTGCAAACGTCAAATTTTAAATTAAAAAAATCCCAAAATGTAATTATCTCCAATAACAAAAAAGTAAATAAATAAATAAAAATGTTTTGTGGTGCAATATATATCTTAAACTTTTTTTTTTAAAGAGTCCAAAGAAGTATATCGAATTTTCACACTATATGTACTAGCAGTAAATGCTAGTATATAATACATGTTGAATTACCTATTCATAACTGTATAATGAATTATTACAAAATGTCGATAGATATAACGTAAACTTTCATGTGAAATAAATAACTAAGTACACTTTTACGCGCAAATAAAAAATTCTTATTCCGGTCCTGATCACCGATTCTGTAAATTCCATCGGATGCGCTATCGCACTCACATTTCGAGGTCATCGCTCACCGCAGAAAACTGAAGGCAGTTCAAAGTGCCGACAACGGAGTGAAATTGCTGGTCTACCTATGCTGTGGGTATACACATGAGAATTTTAAATACTGACTTTTAGATTTCTTCTTCCACTAAATTGTCTAGGACAAACGCCATTTCAATTAAAATAATACATTCTTTCTTCTGTACGTATTTGGTATTTCCTTCCATAAAAGCCATAAAAGTTAAAATTAATCTATATCTTTCTGGGACACATATAATTCAGTGTCAATTCGAAGTTCATTATGTCACTTAAAATTAAATGTCAGTATAGCAAAACGTTCTTTTCACGATCCCGGTAGGAATTGTCTAATATCTCCAATCAATTTCATCAACAAAACGTGCGACGGACGTTTCGTCCTTGGAGAAGAATTTGCATTGAATATCGCTAATGCAGATAAATTGGGACTTAATGTTACTTGACAAAATACGTGATGTATTTTGAAATTGCCGCATTATATACCAGTCAAGGCCACGAGGCGTACAGACCAGCGTCAAGAAATGTGTATGTTAAACGACCAAGCATTTCACGTGGGTACAGTTTCAAGAGAAACGAAAATATGTTTCTGTCATCGGTTCACCTTTTAGCGATCAAATGTGACGATTGTTGTGGTTTTGTTGTGTATGCAAATTCTCTTTAACCTCAATCTCTATAGTTCTACAAGGGATCAATAAGTTTCCTGTTTTAGGATTTATACAGGGTGTTATAAAAAGACATGGCAATATTGCTAAATCTGTAAAAACATTGGAACAAATATAAGTTAGGTAGAGTCACTCATGTTTGAGATGCAGAGCATGTAAGATAATATTAGAATATCAAATAATTTTTAATGTAAATGTTTTAAAGCACAACATATTTTATTAAAATTTGACATATGTACGTATTTGGTGGTTCTGAACACGTTGGTATTATTAGATTCTTTGTATAAAGTGAAGGACGCTAGTAACTTTTTTTATTTAGTTATTTTATCTTCGTTATAGGAGATTTGATCTCCTGATATTATGTAAAACTTCATTTTACACAGAAGAGATGTTCTTTAGAGATAAATTTGTTATTAATACACCGTTTTCGAGGAAACCGCAAAAAAAGATCAAGATTTCGATTCAGATGCGTTTATTTTACATTTCATAGCTTTATGACTTACTTACTAGCAGGGGCAAGGTATTCTTACTAGGAGAGCACCATGTAGATACGAGGAGCAACATATATACTTTTAAAAAAATTACAAGTTCATTGAGTGCATATACCTACAGCAGCACAATTAGCAATACTTACACATACAAGTATGTATACTTGAAATATGGTACATAACTCAGTAGATATACTAAAATATCATAAATTTTAGCTCTCTGAGTGATGAAACACCATAAAAATTCTTAACCTTGAAAATGTTAGTAGCATAGGTACCTGTGTCACTTTTATTTTTGTCTATACAGTAATTTATACATATACATTATGCTCGGTTTGAAAATTAAACGTTAAAGACTTTTGGAAACTTACCCCATAATTATAACTTTCATAGATCTCATTTGCACTTAGATTAGAAAGAAGGAAGTTGAACCAATTTGCAATAAAAAAATTCTTGACAATCATTATTTATTTGCTTACGCAATATATAAAAGAAATGCAATGGGAAAATAAGTATACTAATTATCCCAAACAAGCTACAAATGGTACAACGCAATTTCAGTTACTATTCATATAATTGTAGGTTGCTGTATCTGTATGATTTTGTCTACATTTATCTTATTTGATTAAATAATTTAAAATTACATTGATAAGTTGAGTACATGATGATTTAGAGAGTCTCAAATTAAAGTACGTACCTAAATAAACACGGAACAATCTCCCGCGAAGGATTGTATGGATTATAGTACTATCAAACCTTTATTAATCCGTTACGGATTCGTCATTGTTACCAACATCCATAAATGGCGGCCTCTTGTTATAATTTCATCTCTGATGATTTGGTTCGAACCAGTTTGAAAAGAATTTGGACTTTTGGCCGAAGAGAACGTCGGAAAAACGTCGTTTCATGGAACTGAAGACATTATACACTTATTGAGACTCGATTCGGAAAAAAAACGTCAATTACGTTCTTTGGTCCGTTCTTGCAGGTCACCACGATGGAGTGTTTAGTCGCGGAATGCGCTGGTGTCCATTTTTTCGGGGCATTTCGAGTAATTGGGCGACGTGAGAAAGCGGCAATCGCTTTCTGGAGTTTTGCGCGTAAAACCGATCAATCAAGAGGGCAGGGGCCACAATTAACAAAAGAAATGAAGGACGTGCTCACTAAAATCTACCAAATCGAGAATTGGTTCGCAATTCAGACAGTGGTTGCCAACATGCTATCTGTTCAGATATACCCACTTACGTAATTTTGGTGATTTTTAAATGATTAAAACAGTAACATAATTAAAACCAAACAGAAATTTGAACACACATGCACACCACCCAAGAATGTTATAAAATAGTTGGACACTACCAATATCAAGAAGATGTTAATATATTTCAACAAATGTCCCTATTAGACAGCCGCCGTTGGGGAAACAATCTAAATAAATACGTCGAGCTCTTGCAGAATTGCGGCGACCTTCTTCATAAATTAATAACATGGTGATCCTCACGTATGCTAAACATTTGAACAAACAAAGAAAAACTAAGAAAATAGTGGTACGTAAAATAATTTCCGACAAGCGACAGACACTTCACGGTTCAGATACCAACTGATCTGTAGTCACTGTACTTCTCGCGCCGTTACCACATTCCGCGATATCGATTCTATCGAACTTTATTGATTAACGAGAAAATTGTTGTTATTAAAACTTAACAAATAAATTGAAAGAAAGCCTACGTTGCATTATATGGTCATTTGATACAGAAAATTATGGAGAGAACCTTTAATTAACTGTACTGTTTAACACATGAAATTGGAAATTTGTTTTTTTTTCTCAAAAATGGTTGGGTTTAGGACCCTCGTCATATAAGGTTTTTTTATATTCATTTTGATGAATGCTATAGTCTGTTAACTTTATGGCAGTTAAACCTCTAACACCCTGTATTTTCGAGGATTGTGATTGAGTTAGGCCAAGGACTTGCGTGGAGGAGAAAGGGAAGAAGGGGCATATTATTATTATTATTGCCACCTAGAAAAAATGCGGATTGAAGCAAATTGAATAACTCGACGTTATTATCAGACGCATGGTATGTAGAACAGTGACTGAACCTTGGCCACCCCGTACTTATAATCATAATACGATACTTATGCTAACTAACTGCAAATTACAGAGATCGCTTTCACTGAACCGTCGATGCGTGTATAATTTTCCGTTCGATTTCTTCGAATATTCCCGAGCAATAACACGTTCGCCCCAGTTTATGAGTCAATATAATTTGCGGACAATTGCATACTTTACTAACGCAACAGCTATTATCACATTAGCGGTGGCACACCCTGCGTCGTGTTCGATGACAGCCGGCGATTTTTTCACGTAAAAATGCACCTGCAGAAACTTACTGTTTCTGAAAACGGTTCACTCACCCTTAATACGGTGTAGACATAAGGTATAGGCTTCTCGACAATCTTTAACTTTATTTGTAAAATGTTTGAGGAATATTTAGATTCTACGAAACCTAGAAGGGTCATGTCTATTTTTTTTAATTGAGACTTTAATACATATCTGAATTCATACTTTTAACTTTGAATTCGTGTTTTAAACTTTGAATTCAGATTTTAAACTTTGAATTCTGACATTAATGTCTGAATTCAGACATTAATCTCTGAACTTACACTGCTAACGAAATTATTAGATAAGTCGTAGCACTCAAGAGTTTTATAGGTACATAAATGGGATTTGGAAGACATAAAATACAGGAGAAAATGAAAATTTTATAATATTTGTCATTAACTATGAAATTTTAAATGCAGCACCCTGTATAATTTAACTGTTTTTGATTCTATAGACGATTTAAGATGCGACTGCACTGGAGTGGGAAACGATTTAGCCCACTGGATTTCTTTATACCTATTTTTATTTCTGGATCTAGAGTGCCGTTATGTGTTTAACATATTTTTTTATTGTACCACTGAATTTGTCATAAACTATTTAAGTACTGAGTGTAAATAACGTTGTACCATTGAATGATATCTGAAGCACCAAGCCACAGTCAGCATGCCGCCAGACATATACTGGTTTCGAGCTAGTTGGTCCTTATCAGTATACCACAGGTGATGCCAGTAACCAGCAACCGTATTCTGTCGGAACCGATAAAAGGACATGAGTACGTACATATGTATATCTAGTAGTCAGTGACTACTTAATGTTGGGCCTGAATACAGGCACAAGCAGAAAGCGCATCACTGTACTGTTGGTACTATGAAAACTCCGGCCTATATCGCCATCGGCGATTGCCATATTTAAAAAACATCGTAAATTCATACGTACAGAGAATCTGAATTCAAAGTTTAAAGTATGAATTTAAAGATGAGTCTGAATTCAGAGTTTTAAGTCTAAATTTAAAGTTGAAAGTCTGAATTCAGAGTTGAAAGTATGAATTCAGAGATTAAACTTTGAATTTAGAGATCAATATCTGAATTCAGAGATTTGTCTCAATTTTAAAAAAATTGTAGACTGGTCCTTCCACGTTGCCAAATCTTGACGAATAGACTATTAAGTGTGTAATGGGACATTCTTCTATTCATATTACTTCTGATATTAGCATTTTAATATTACTTTACATTTTCAATAAAATCTGTTACACCACTGGTATTTGTTTTTATTCCACGCAAACTGTCAAATATCACTTATTTGTTTTGATAAATTATGAATGAATGCCCTTTGTTCCCTTAATTTTTAATATTGAGGTCACAATTAAAAAAGTGATCAAAGAACTGTCCGCTTATTTTAACCATAATTTTCTAACTGAAATAGACCCAAAATGTACGTGTGTATGTACATGATAAAAACGTGATGGATTATACCAATATTTTGATTTCTATTCACAATTTAACAATGTTCATCAATCACTGGAGAACCGTCGAGTGGCGCTGTTGTTCCGCATTTGAACCGAATCGAGAACTGATAACGTAAGGACTAATTGAGGTGTCAGGTTGAATGATATTGACCATACATCAAGCCTCGTTCATTTACGTCGATCAATCTGATTGTCCCGCATTAGGACTTTCTCCTGGGTAGTGGGACGTCGCGCTATTGATTTATAATCCCGAATCGATCACTTTCTAAGCCGAGGACGGAAATTTGTACATCGACATTTGGCTTTCTCGTTTTGTTACTGATAAACCAGAAGGTTTGAATATAAGTCCAGCTCTTCTGAGGTTACCTAAAAGGTGGTGATGTTTCCTTTGTTTAGTTACACAGCCCCACAAAAAAATGTTGTTCTCAGATCTAGAGATTAGATTAGAGGTTGGGTGTCAGAACCCCCCCATAGGTTGGGTTGGTTGGGTCATATAGGTAATGTCTCACTACAAACCTGCAATCTATTCTCCAAGATTTAGCAACGTCAGTAAACTAGATCTCCTATGGAAACCTTACATTAGGACCTGCTACTAAGTTCTAATCTTATTTTTGTCATTTTTGTAACAAATATTGTTCGTACCTGTTTATTATTTATATGTTTATGATGAGATTGTTTTTTATTTACTTTTTATTGTTTCAATTTATTAAAAATTATTTTTTTTTATTGAAAAAATCTAGTTTGAAATACTTTGTTCACTGAACCCCCCCCCCCTTGTCAAATTTTTGGCTACGCCACTGTAGACCTGTTAATGTAGCACTCTATTGCTTTTGAAAAAGCTATATTTGTTACATGTCGCTAAAATGTACCATTTTTATTTTTTAGAGAAAATTGCATTTAAAATTTGAGTTTGTAGTGTAACATACCCGGGTTCATTCAACATTGTTGAAAGATGAAGTATTTGGACAAAAATCGAGCAAATTTACCTATGTTGTGTTTATTGATATTATTTATTAACTTACCTCGAATGTGCTACATATTTACGAAATTAGGGAGATTTGAGTAGTTTTAAATAAAACAAAACAAATTACTAAATACACCTCGTTTATTAGTTTTCTGTCAATGGTGTAATAGCCTACGTAACCACCTATCAGTGCCGTACTTAGCCTTGAATTCACGGGGGAGAAGAACACGACAGATAAAACCCCGATCTCTATTCAAAGAATCGCTGTCGCTATTGCAATGGTAATAATGAAGATAACAATAATAAAAATGTATCTGTACTTTAGTACTTGAAGTCACGGTAATATAATCATAATTTTACATATAAAACTGAAGAGTGTTTTGGTTAGTTAGCCGACTTGCGTCAGAAGGTACTGAGGTCCCATACGGGAGGCTACCCAGCTAGTAGTTGAGAGGTAGAACAAAAATCTCAAATCATATTTCATGCATCATATGTTTTATCGGATGATTGTCCAGTCACGGGAGAAAATATTAATAGAATCATCAAGACTCTTACAAACATCTGACAAGCAAGTAATAAAGTAGTACTCGTAGATGATAATAATAATTTACAATACCATTTACAACAGCATAACTGCGACTCAAACTAAAGCTATACATATAATTTCAATAATAAATCAACAAGTACTGTCTTACCTCAAAATTATAATAAAATATAATGAATGACACACTGACATTCAATCTTTAAATACAATATACAAAAATAAGTTACTGACCTGTAAAATTAGAACAGATGCAACACTTATCATTATTCACTGTCTTCCAGCCAACCTGCCGAAGTCTTCAAACTCAACTTCGTAACTACCCGTTGAATCTCGCCCCGCGTTTCCGTGTTTATCATTTCTTCGTCTACACTGTAGACTCTACAGTTTCCCCTCTAGCTAATGTGTATGTAATATTTTATACAGAGTGTTATTCATTCAGCAGTACAGATATAACAAAATAATATTTAGCTAAGTGAATTCACACAAGTTAAATGTATGAATTACTCTACAATCTCTGGTATTCATTAAACAGTGGGCCATACTGTAAGGCTAACTTTATTAGACGAAAATAAGGTGATTTAAGACGACTTACCTTAGTACAACTTTTCTTTCTTAAGTTGTACTAAGGTAAGTTGACATAAATCACCCTAAAAAAAATCTGCAATACTATTCGTGAATATTATATAAAAAACCTTCTTGTACAACATTTGAATACTATTACCTAAGAAATAAGTACATTAACATAAAAAACTACTTTCTCAGACCTACAACTTCTTAATGAAGCAAGATGGTATTAAGGTAAATTTAAATCACCTTATTTTCATTCAAAGAAGCTAGCCTTTAAATATGGCTTATTGTTTCTTTAATTTCCGAGTGTATGTGTATTTACTACTCTGCATTTTTAACTATTGTCGTAGTAGGTAAATAAAAAAATCATTTTCTTTTTGTAAATAACGAAATGTGGAACTATTTGGTTTACAAACGTTTGCATTGTTGGAGCGTTCCCGTAATCTATATTTGGTAGTTTTTAAGACTCAAATACGTAAAGAAGTTGAACTGATTCTATATAAAGATCCAGGTATATAACTAGTATTTTTTTTCGCCTTATATGGCAACTACAGATGTGGACTACTTTTTAGAGTAATTAGTGTAATTATCGGCAATTGCTCTCACATTACATTTTGCTTTACTACAGCAGGTACTTGTGGAAGACAGAGTAAAAGTTATTTAAGTTAGATTATAAAAAAAAGAACAATATTAAAGATAAAATAGATATGTTCAAATTTTACAAGTTATTGTCATTTTTTATACAACAAAATCTAGGATATATATCCAAAAAATACCGAAACTGTCTTCAAAAATACTTCCTTCTCACTTTTGTGCAAGTATTTTATGTTCTTGAGACAGACAGCAAAAAAAAAACAGATGACCATCGCAGTCATAATGTAAGATTTACCCCAATAATTCTGCAAGAATTTTTATTGAGACATGAGGGAATGTAGACGTTTCGATACCTGCCGGTCGAAGACAAAATATTTTGGCAGCTAGCTAGCGGAGGCGCACGGAAAACGGACGAGGGGAGAAAGGGGGGTGAGCGCACCGGAGCGTGGAACTCGAAATGTAAATATGGCAGCGACATGCCCCGCTGAAAATACGAGGTTCGTGCCGCATGTGCGAATTTTAATTCTTTACGGCCCCAGCGTTGTTTATGTTGTGCTGCGCGGCTTGCATTGTGCGCGCCGACCGTCGTATATGCTCTCGCCAACGGCCCTTTGTCTGCGGTCGTGGCGGCAGGAGGAGAGAATTTGTCTTATTAATGCTCCGTGGTCTAAATGAGCGTTAACAGCCAGCAAAAATTCAAATTGCTAGTTCTAAAATTTTCCAATAAGAAATTAAGCAAGAAAAAGTTCGATTTCTGTCTTAAAATGTGAAATATACGAGGTGCGATTAAAAAGTAACGGGAACTTTGTAATATCTCGGGTTTTATTAGTCCGATTCGCCCGATATTTTGCTTTTTTGTTGTGGTGGTTACATGTCTGAACATTATTAGCCATATCAAATGCGTCTTGGGTACGATGGGCGATTATTTTTCGTATTTAAATACTAAATAATACAAATATCCGTCATGTTGTTGACAAAAAACAATTCAAGACACATTCAATATTAAACAATCCGGCACGCCTCTGATCGGATACTCGCAAAAAGTTTATCGAGAGTAACCTAGTATTTACTTGCGTTCTTAATGTGTACTCAATGACAAGGAAGAAACTAAATTCGCGGTATTACAGACCTGATGTCAAAAAGACGTTGAAGGTCTGGCGGCCGACCGATACGCAAAATAATCAGAAATAAACTGTTCCCGGCGGGTTGACATGCATTGTTCGTTTCTCTTGACGGCATTTCCAGGCTGATCTAGTGTGTTGTTAAAATGAATAACGCTCCATGCCTGGACGCTAGCATTGCAGATTTGGAGCATTCAGTCCAAAAAAGTTGAAGGTATTGGAATAGGATGTGGAATTTCCGCCAACTTGTAAGTTCCACATGACTCTTTTTTAGTTATCCATAGCCAAATTATATGTTCATATCGTATTGCAGTTAGAAAAAAATGACATTTGGTAGAGAATTTAGGGAAGAACAATGTCAGGAAAATAGAAATCGTTATAGCCATATGCCACTTTTAAACTTCGAAAAATAATTCCTAAACATTTCAAAAATTACTTACGAATGGACAACTTAATTTCATTTTAAATTTAGTTAGGCCCTGTATGTCAAAGCAGGACTTAGTAATGAGAAAATGAATAAGTACAGAAGAAAAAAAATTGCAATTTACTGTTCTTGGGAACTGAAAGGTCTTTTCAAGATTTAAAATTTTCTATTTCTGTGTAAACGGACCTAATATCTAAAATCTATTAATTCTTCGTATGCCCGATTTTCATTTTTGTAATCGTCACTTTCATTTTTTCATAAGTACATATGGAAAGTTTCTGCAGATAAACTTTTTTAAATTATTCTTCGTAAACTAACGTAAAGCCATCCCTGGATTAGATGCACGCTAGTGGCGAGTTTCAAACATTCTGACCACGCACTGGCCATGGAGCGCAGAGTCGGCTTCCATTTATGATTAATTTTCTTAATTATTTTTTTCTAAAACACATTTAGAGCATCATTTGCTTAATAAAAGTTGCTCATTTTCGTGTCCTCTATTATCCTTTTCAAAGAAGGCACTTATTTCAGAAACACCCTGTATAATGACAGAACGCGGTATAACCATTAAATTATTAGGTACAGAAATCTTTCAAAACTCGTATTCTTTTGAATTTAACTGTAGATGTAAACATTGTTATAACATAGACTTATATAGGTTAGCATATAAGATTGTTCACTTTTGTTTATAAGTAATTGAAAATAATTTTTAAAATGTGGGGTTGGAATAACAAAATAATATGTGTCTACAATCTCCTTTTAAAAGTTATTATTTTATTTGAGGAGAATTTATATAGTTAAAGTGGGTAAACAAAACATCAAGAATTTTATTGTTGATATTGCGTTTTTTCAAGATAAACACCACGAATTTGATCATTTTACGGAAGGAAATATGGCGGCCTTAAACCTGCAATCCCAGTACGCCAGTCGAGAACTCGCTCTTGGCCGTCCTGCAGGGTTTTCTCAATATAAGGAGATTATTCTCAATATCTTGACATTTTTTCTCAATATAATGAGATTATTTTCAAGATATTGACTTTTTTCTCAATATAATGAGAAAAATTTCAATATCTTGACTTATTTCTCATTATAATGAGAAAAATCTCAATATTTTGACTTTTTTCTCAATATAATGAGAAAAATCTCAATATCTTGACTTTTCTCTTAGTGCTGTGATAATTACGTTTCACTAGCGTGTTTAGTCATAGGCGTTGCACGTAGAATCGAAAAGGGGACCAGTTTTTCGAGAAAAACATTTGCTATTTCTTTAGGAAATTATTTTTGTCGTATTCTTATTCACTTTCATTTGAAACCCTTCTATCTAAATGTTGGCAACCTAATCTCAAAGGTTTAACTTTCCATAGACTCATCCTTGTAACTTGCTTACAAGGGCGACTTGCTTGTTATCCGATTGTTCTGAGTTTTGCGTAGCTTATGTATACTTATAAAGTAACTATATTGACACTATGTTAATTTAGTCATAGGCGTCGCACGTAGAATTGAAAAGGGGATTAATTTTTCTAAAAATTATATTAGCGATTTCTTTAGGAAATTACTTTTAACGGATTCTTTTTCAGCTTATGTAATAATATCGTTATACAAAAAAAAAATCTAACACACTAATAAATGTAAAAATTTTTCTGACAGATGGGATCCCATTTTAAAAAATTTTTAGTGAAAGAAAAATTTATCGAGAATGTTATACTAAACTTAATAAAAAACAAGTAGTAACACTAAACTGTTTGTCTAACTAATAATTTTAAAATTAACAGATAAGCGGACGTAAAAAAACTTAATTTTGTGTGATACTCATATCTTGAATAATTATAAAGATATTTCATTCAAATATAGCACAAAGAGATTTCCTTTTGAATCTCATATCGGACGCCTATGATTGAAATTAGATATTATTAGGGGTCTGAAAGTGACGACATAAATGCTTAAGGTATTTATTGAAAAGTAAATAATCGTTAACTGTAGGTTGCCTAAATTTGGTTCAGAGAAGTTTCTAACGAAGCTGAATAAGAATCCATAAAAAATAATTTAAAAAAAAAATCTCAAATGTTATTTCTTGAAAAATTGATCCCTTTTTAATATCACGAGCGACGCCTACGACTAAATTAACATACTTTTACTACCTAAATCGCTAGTGGAATGTAAAGAAATACATACAAATATCACAGTACTAAGAGAAAAGTCAAGATATTGAGATTTTTCTCATTATATTGAGAAAAAATTTCAAGATATTGAGAATAATCTCAATATATTGAGTTTTCTAAAAATAAAAAGTATGTTTGACACCAGGGTGCTTTCGTGGTATACAGACCCACATATTTGTCGTTTGCGAGAAAAACCGTGCGCATAAACGGGCCTATGGTCTATTATCTATGGTCTATGTAGATTATATGAAAGAAACGACTGTATGTGGGTAATTGTAGCGTCCAGAAATAATTTACATAACTAGTACAACTGTAGTCAATGTAAGGAAATCCAGAAACTTTGGATCAATCACATTCATTAACAAAACGACTTTGTCCTGAGATTTAATTAACAATGACAATTTAATACGTTCCATCGACGGCGACGTGATTGAAATTAATTAATAAATTGCTAATTTCAATTAACATAACTATTTAACAGGCTCTTCACGTGAGTCGTTATCAAGAGTTGTGCATATAAAAAACGGCAATGGAAACGTTGTTATTCACATCTTCCACGCATACCACGGTGGATTATCGGACATTTTTGCCTGTGCGTCGAGGAGTGATGAGAGAGATGTGACGAGACGTCATTTTTTACGCGCCATATATATTCAGAGACGAGTCTGACGGATGGAGGAGAATACATTGCCGTTAGGCGCACATTAATGCAATAAATCAGGCGACGATTGCGGGAATTGCAGGCCAGTGCGAATGTAAACGTTTTTCCTGAAAATGGACGTCTGCAGCATCCGGAAATGCGAGCCAAACTCAAAAGGAATAACAAATCCTGATGGCTTACTCGTTGAAGTTGAGCGTTCGATACAGGGTGTAAGGCAGGAGTTCCAAGTCCAAGAGTAATACTTAGTAGGTGTTTTCCAGAATACTAATCCGAAATATATTTTTAATGGTATTAATTCTAAGAAGGAAAGAAGGGGAAAATGGGTATAATACGAATATGCGATTAAAAAATTTGTTAAATGCATATTTGCGTTGAAAAAATATATATCCAAATCATTATTTAAACCTTATTCCAGACTCGATCTTGATTCATTCATAGCTCTAAAATCAACTAGATGTCAGCCTGATGCGACGTTGCCAAATTTAAATATTTTTCTAGTATTGGACACCATAAACGGTTGTATTGACTATTTTAGAAGCTCCTATTTCCCTCCTATAGATCCTATAGATCCTCCTATAGGTTTTTTTCTTAGTTACATCAGCCAATAATAACTTAAAATGTCATAAATTCTTGTTTAAAAATATGCAATTAACACATTATAAGTTTTGCACCTATTCGTCGATGTCCTGCGGATGAAAAGTATTAGATATTTCTCACTTCTTATTATTCTTATGCCCTTACCAACAGTAGCCCCGTGAACGCTCTTATCTTGCTGCATACCGAGAAACCTTCCAAGATGAACTTAACAGATGGCTCCGTCACCAGGACAGAATGCTCGCATGCATTTGTGAGATTATCGCGCTGGATTTAAGGAGCCGTCGGCCGGCTTGAGAAATGACGGCCTGTTCGATATTAATCGCATGAGAGTCCCGCGAGTATGTACTACAGCGATGGAGGGGGGTGCAGTAAGACGTTTGGCTAAATGGAATCATTAGAGCGGGAATTTGGCTGTAATCCACAATTAATTTGCTTAATCGATTATCTTCATGGTGTGCCTGGCGTAGTTTTATTTCAAAATGTCTTATTCAAATCAAAAATCAGCAAATATGGTATAAATAGGTACGGAAATTGCAATTATGATTTAAGTATGACTTGTCGTTTGTATGCCATTGTTACTACTAAAGATCGGAATTCCAGAACAGGGTAAACGACGTGAACCCAATCTATGAAGGATACAGATAAGAAAGACCGCAACATGTCTCAAATAGGGAGGAAATTGGCAATTGACGTATACTGTACAACAGGACTGACGTTAATCTCTATTAATCCTCTGAAGGTGCGAACTTATATCAGAAACATTTTGTCTATCTATTTACATATATTAGAAGTTCACATATAGAAGTGGGTATTCCAAATGTAGTATACGTATAAAAGTTGCATATATTGGGTTTAGGTCTCCCCTTCATTGATTGATTGATTCATAATAAGCTTTTTCATGCAGATGACGTTAAAATCTATTGTAATAGAAATAGTACTGCGGACTGTATGTACTTAGAATCTCAGATGTAATAGAAGATTGGTTAAGGCTATTTTTATTTAAATTAAACGTTGGATAATAACTGAAAGGTAATTAGTTTCTTTAGACGTTGAATAATGTCATATTGCAAGGTGAAACAAAGAATATTTTTGACAGCACCTAAGTTAAATTTTTCGAAACATATTAATACTATTTGGTTTCTAGTGGTTTTCCGGGTTGTTATGCTGTGACCTAGGTAACCGATCACTGCCGGTTACAGAATTAAAATGCACATCTCTAACCTGGAAAACCAGTATTGAACAAATAGCACCGGCCATGAAAGTCTCAAAACCAGTATATTATCATTATATAAAAATCGCCTAGTAAGAACCTGGCTTCATTACTGAAAACTATAAATGCTTTACAAACATGACAGCAATAAACACACTGTACTTTTCAGTGGTCCTAATCCGAAGGTCATCGATCTGGCATCCTATTTATGATCTCAATCTTTTATTTTGGAGTTGATTCAGCGCAAATTTTTAAAATATCTTCTAAAATTAACGGAATATATTATGGTCAGTATTGCGATCATGAATTATGTTGTCGACCTTTGACATTCCTTCATTAAAAACTATACATATTGTGTATAGTATTATTATTCTTATTCAAGCTGTTTAATAACGACATCAACGATTGTCACTTTTTACATATTTTCTAACTAATAAATGTTATGAAAATGTACCTTCTAGTTTCTGAAGATGGTTTAATAAACCGAAACATCACAGAGAAAAGATGAACGGCGATATAGATACCAATAAAGTAAATAAAAAAATTTAGCAATTTGAAGCTGTGCATAACGATTTAATTCAAATTGATATTCCAATTTGATTTTTCGATAAATGGATTCTAATCGATATACCGATTTTCAAGTCTACTACCGATTCGATACGACATTTCGATTTTTGCTGCGAATCGATTCAAAAATAATATCGATTCAAATCGATATATCGATTTTTTACCTAGACCTACATATTACTATTATTTTTATTTTAATGTTAATGCTGGAGAGCAATATTAACAATCATCCAATATCTAAACATGTTCTAAACTGTATTCCTGTAGTGTAGTGTCCCTCTTAGTTTTCATAAAGAACTTAAAACTATCGCTCATCTCACGAATGCGTTCGAACGGCTATTATTGCCCGTCGCCCACTCTTCTTGCCTGGCTCGGCGCAACGGAAGTACTTAAATTAACACGTAATAGTAAAAATTAGGGACACCGCACACAAATAGACCGGAGATATTTACGGTCGCTTCGAGAACGAGTCAGATCCCGTGGTTCCTTTATTCGGATGACAAATGGGCTCTAGACTAACACTCGGCCTCATCGCCGTATGGTTCCCGTCACAATTCGGGACTAATAACTTATTTTATGTGTCGGGATCCTCAGCGGTCAGGGCCGGGTTAGCCATGAGGATCTGACCGTCCACTTCATAGATTTATTAGTAGTTTTAAATAAATAACTTAATTTACGTTAGCATAAATACCTACCATGTAATATATTGTAATTAGAATTTAAATATAACACATTAAAATTTCTTCGCATAAAGGTACTGTATGATTTATTAAATATATTTATTTCTTCCATTCCATTCTAACAAAGTATGGCAATGTTGCTTCTTCTACGCACGTGTTTATTGTTGTATCGCCACTACACATAAGTTTCGGTGTTGCCGTGAGTCGGAATTTATGTTTTTGTGTTGTTAAGGTGTTTTCAATAAAACTTTTATTCAACTTGTTAAGAAAATGATGCTTTAATGTCAAGTTGCGGCAAACATTCAGACGACTTACGCCACGGTTCACGTTACGCAATTGTTTTTATTATCAACATAATTTTCTATAGTTTGTCGCATTAAAAACAATAATTTTTTGTAATTTAGTGCAATATATAGTGCAAACATTTAGTGTAGTATATGTATAGTCTCATTATTATCAGTTACAGTTGCTTAAATATGTCAATGCTGCTTTCTCTTCTACGCACTTCTCAGAAGTATTTAAATATTTTAAGTATTGAAATAGAGAATGAACTGGTAATCTTCCATTAAGTATTAGAAATTTAGAAATCTTTCTGCAAAATGGCGATATACCTCATAATTCTGGAATGGTGTTCCAATATTTTAATCGACACTTTTCCAAATAATTGGATTAGCACACATGGAGCTGTTGCTTGGCCTATACGGTTTCCATGTCTCAACCTATTAATTTTTCTGTGAAATTTATCGGTGAGTGGTCGCACGTTTTAAGGCGTCAGTAGTTGAATCGATGTGACAAAACCGATGTGGGTTCGAGCCCCGCAGCCGTTAGACCATATATCAGCTATATTCGTGGAGAGGATTTGCACCCTTTCTGTAGGTATGGTAGGGTGGAAGAATGTGAGAGATTGATTCCGGTCGACCTTTGACTAACCCCCTAATTAATGAGGTTTTCCAGGTTTCCCTCATTCCCGTACTGAGTGGTGGAAGGGGGTCTACCAACGTTAAATCGTTTCTGGGCAAAAATGCGGCCTGCTTAATAATAACATGCCACCCCTTCTCCCGCACAAGACTTCTGTGCTAATCCTCGTGATTAGAATGAGGGGTAGATATATTATTAATTGTCCAAAAGATAAAATTTATTACAGTCCCTGTGAAAATATAGAAACTTACGCGACAGAGTTTTTGTTGCTGTTAGATCTATTTCACAAAGTATTAAAAACGTGTATTTTGTTTGGTTAAGTATTGAGTTTTGTTTTACGTCAAGAATTAGATTTTTATTGAAATTATTTGAAATTTTATGGGTCACCATGCAAATAAAATAGTAGTTTTACATATTGACCTGTTTGTAACTTTATTCTTCAATTGAATATTGCATAACAAATGTTGAAATTAGTGGCCCACAAATTTTCTTCCGGTTTCCTCGATACTAATGGTGAACCATTAAAAATGGACTTCCTGTACACCTTCTACTTCCTTTTTCATTTTGGCCGCGCTTGGGCTAATCCGGTTCTGTCCCTTCGGATTCTCGGGAATCGGTGGGGCCATAGCCTCCCGCTACGTATTAATGTGAGAGCCAGAGCTGGCTAGATGTCTGGGGAGATATTGCCGCACTGACAGTTCGTGAAATGTTTTTTAAGGCGTGTTTTGAGGAATCCCGTCGCTGCCTCTTACCTTTAAAACCAGTAGGCCGGGGAATACGAGCGGCTTAGTAGGAAGTCTGAGGCGAACTCACCTGAAAATAAAGAAAGGAAATTATTAGCGCTGAAGAGATGGTTTATGCGTTAAAATTAGAAAGGGCCGAGGGTTAAAAAGCTGGTTATGGATAGAAATACTTTAAAAATCTACTCAAGGTGTTTAAAAAGAATTTATGTTAGTCGTTTGGGGTTTATAAAGATTATCTGTACGTTTTAGAGTAAATCATCTAGAAATATATATGTAATATATTGTGTTAGAGCAGAAGTCGGTAACCTATTGAGAACAGGGCAGTCTTGGTGCCTCTGGTGGTACAATTTATTGCAGTAATTAAGGATTTTTTTTAAATTAGTTCGGTGGCTTGTTTTGAACTGCTGATATATTCGTAACGAAATCTACATTCAAGTTTTAACATTAGTTCTTAGTTGTTTCCACACACCAATATCTATAGAGGTCTATAGTCTGTTTAGAAATGAAAGAGAGTAATAAAAGCTTATTATGTATGCAAATCGTAAATAAATGTAGTACTGGTGCTTATATTCAATATTTTTATAGTATGTATTATCGGTATAGATGAAGTGTACTTATAAAAACTTTGTGTGCCCGGGTTGTACTAAATTGTAGCAAGGAGCTAAAATTTAATCCCCGACAATCCGTCTTGTCTATGCCGCTTCAATTTCTCGGTTCATTTCTCTTATAAGTAAACAATATAAAAACAGCATTTCAAAACATGAGGCAACTTTAAGTATCATAACCGGGTTAAGAGGGTTTTTAGTAATTCAAATAAAATTATTCAATACTACAAACAAAACATTTATTTAAATTTAATGAATAGACTTTCATTCCACACAAAAATATATGTATTTTGAAAATTCAAATTATGGTAAGCAAATGTAGTGTTGTATAAATGTACAATAAAGAAAATAAAAAAGTAGGTATACTAAAATTCATCCTCTGAATATTCTGATGAATTATCTTCGTCTCCTAGATTGATAACGATAGGTTCCACAGTAACGTCAATTAAATTATCGAGTTCCCACATTTTCTCCTATTCTTTTTGTAAATGATGTATACATCTTTGCCAGTTATCTGCAGTTACTCGTTACAAGAAATTTTGTAACAAAATTTTCACGTCACTTAATTTAAACGCCGTATTATTTTGCGCTACATCTCCTTTTACCTGCGCCCAGACTAATTCGATTGGGTTAAGTTCACAGTGATAAGGTAGTAACCGTAGTACCGTTATTTGGCGATTTGTTGCCATTTCATCAATAACATATTTTTTCTGATCTTTATTAAGATTGACAAGTGTCACAAGTTCCTTTTTCATCATATTTGTTTCAAAAGAAATGTTTTTTCCGGATAACCATTGAATTAAATCAGCTTTCCTCCAAGCAGTTGTAGGCGTCCGCTCGGTTTGCCGTGAATGGTAACTGGCATTATCCATGACAATTACACCCGGAGGAATAAGATCCAACATCTGTGTAAAATACTCTTCGAAAACATCTGCGTTGATGTCTTCGTGATAGTCATCTGTATTTTTAGATCAAATAAAAGTAAACCGCCATCTACAAAACCACTGGCACTACCTATATGTGTCACTATTAATCTTCGCCCTTTACCTAAAGCTGCCTTGAACCCTGTTGAAAGTTCATCCAAAAATGCTAGTCGAAAACTTTTTACATTTTTATCTTGCCATACTTTTGTTGCAGTATATCCCTCGTTGACCCAAGTTTCGTCTAGATAATAAATATTCCTACCTTCGTCACGGAATTTTCTAATTGATCTTAAGTAGGATCTTCGCCAACAAATAATTTCTTCTTTATCGATAAGAACTGACTTCCTGTTCTGCTTTTCCCAGCAAAAATTCAACTCTCGTAAGACGGCCCATAATTTGCTTCTACTGATTTTTGGCAAATCGTTGTCCTCTGAAATCACCGAAACTATCAATAAAAATCAGTTTTAAAATTTTTATTTTCGCACCTTGTATTTTGAAAATGGAGCTCCAAAAATGAAAAGTGGCATAAGAAAAGTTCCATTATTTTTGCCCAAAGAGTGTGTGGTTAACGGCTTGGCCTACTAATTGGCAACACCCTGTATATTAAAAAAAATCATTACAATCGCGAGTCTCAAAAATTGTTTAGAAGTATGTCCTAATCCTTAATTGGCCACACTGTACATAAAGAGTGGTTTTAAAATATACTTGTTTTTAATCAAGCTTCGATAAACGCATAAACGTAATTATCGCGAATATATTTCTCTTCTCGAGCAACAGATAGCTTGACAGCGGAGAACAATCAAGTCGCTCGTTGACCGAGCGCCGTCCCTGGGTTGGAGTTTATTGTATCCTCGCAGAATGCAACGCCGATGCTCGTAAAATTTTACGGTCGCTGGCGCAAAAACGCCTCCGATGTTTTGATTTTTTCCGACGGGGGCCCCGCTTAATTGATGTGTCAGTTCCCGGGATTTTTTTTGTCCATCGCCCGCAAAAACGAGCCCGCCGCCGCCACTGGCATTTGCATGCGCGTTGGGCCCGTCTCGGCCCAATTAGAGCCACAGCAACGACTTCATATGGCGTCATTATCGTAGTAGGTATCGTTCGAGGGTCGTCGATATTTTTATGGCCTCAACTTTGTCAATATAAAACCTCTCGTCATACTGGAAAAATGAACCATTCCACTATACTACTACATACGGTTTCTTATCTTATTTTTTCATGTTGTATTTGCACCCAAGAGATTTCTCACACTTTCCCGGACACCCTGTATAGAATTGGAAAGTACAAACGTTCCTCTTCGTCTACAATAAGAAAGAAACAAATAAAAACTTGAGCGTGTTGAGGCAGTGAGATTGAGAAATTGACATTTCCATGGTTGCCAGACTTTGGAAATGCCTGCTTGTGTGATTTACATAAACAGAAATGAATCAAAACAGGATAGATGGAGCTTCGGTATTCGAGACACCCGATGGGAGTGTATACGCCCATAAAGCAGCTTATACACATTAAAACATGTATGCATCGATCCTGGAAAGCATGCATCGAGGAATCATATAGGTACTTCAAATTTATCTAGTCTTCTGATGAAAAAAATTACGAATTCAAATTTGTTATTATTTTTAAGAAAACAATTAATTTCTATAATAAAATACAAAATTATTATACTAGCTGATCGCTGATTCGATACCTCGATTCACCATTCGGTACCTATGAGCCTGTGTGGATGCCTCGTTTACTATTGACTGAGACAAAAAATGTTGCAACATTTGGAAAAGTCTTGTCTTGTCTTGAAAAACAAAACAAGAGTTTCTTTACACTCTTCTTACTCGATCTTACAAGATCATGTTTTGCGCAAATAGTATTATAGTAACGAAAACTCGTACTGCAACTTCAATTACGTGGCTGGAACGTTATAAAAACTATGCAGAAATACCTTAAAGTTGCCTAAACTGTAAAATGAATGTTAAAGAGAGCGGTAACCAAGCCATATCACTTACATATTAATTAGCTTTAAAGTGTTTGTATAGTTTTAGCGACATATTGGGAACCTTAACAAACCTTGTGGCGGCACTTAATGATACAATTGTGGCAGTTGTCGCCACGTTATTGCTTCAACCATAAGTGATTTACACATTTTACATGTGATCAAAATTACTACAAAGTAGCTACTACCTTCAAAATCCACTATGGAGTAACTTTTACCCAAGAGTAACCTGCTTTCCATGACCTTCTAACATTAGAGAAACACATTAGTTTATTACTAGCTGGGTGTAAGATGGGTAGCAACAAAAAACCTCGCTGAAATTAGACTTTTTGGTATTCGACTACGTTTTATAGAAAAGTAAAACAACAAACACAAAATGCTGCAACTCTTAAATATTATTGTTTTTCGAGTTAAAGAGGTTCTTTAAGATTTAGTAATCCTGAGAATTTGAAAATGCATCTAAGCGGATCAAGTATCTTAGGGAGCACTTGTTGGATTACATCAAAGTTTTTCTTTGAGAGTTTAAATGTTCTGGCCAGAATAATGTTACGTTAATTTCCCATTGGTATGGAACGACCATCGTTGACTAAATCATAGCAGCCGTGCTTTTTCTAGTCTGTTCCATTGTCCGTTTTACATATGCACCCAGTTTTAAAAAAGTATGTAAAATATTTAGGCACAAAAGCTTTGTATGACGTATTGGAATGGTATCACTGCCGCCTATTTTATGTTTTAACATAGTAGAATAGAAAATATCTATTAAAAGATAAGTTATTACAGTCTCAATATCAAATGTCAAAGTCTGACATCTATGACTTGATGTTTCTAAGTACTAACATTGGTGTCGCGAATTCAGGCGATTCGACAGAAAAGTATTACAAAAGAGACACATAAACAAATACATTTTTTTAACCTTTTATATATAGACTAGATCACTAGTGGCCGGTTTCTCAACTAGTAGATATCTATTAAATAAACTTATCGATTTCATAAACTGGAGATATCCCATGAATTCGGTTTCTGAACCATTCGATAATGCTTATCTATTGCATAAGTTATCGAACAGAAATCCAAAGAAAAATGGCAAGATATATGTCCAATAAACATTAACGCACGCGCGCAGCGATTTAGCTGTTGCTTGTTTACATCTATATTGTAAGGCTTAACCCAACTTTTTTTGATATTTTCGTGACGATAACTGGGCAATGGAAAATTCTGATTTGTCTGTCTCATCAAATAAAGAATATTTAAATATAGTCAGATATCTTGAACGGCCAAGACGTTATCGTGAAAGAGAAAACCAGTATGAAAAATACAGCGACTCAAAATTTCGAGAAAGGTTTCGTTTAAGGGCGCCGTATTCTTGACCGTATAGTGTTTTCTGCAAATACAAGTAATTTTAGACAAGAACTGAATAATATAGAGTTTATCAAATAACAACAATATTATCTCATGCCACTGGCGAATATTCAAAGGTATCGAAGTAAAATCAATATATAACGTCAGAAAGCGATCTATCCAGCAAATTTTTAGGTACTAAATACTTTCAAAATACGTATTTTTTAAAATTCAACTATAGATGTAAACATTGTTATTACATAAACTTACATAGTTCTGCATATAAGATTGTTCACTTTTGTTTATAAGTATGTGACAATAATTGTTAAAATGTGGGGTTAGAATAGCGAAATAATGTGTACGGCCACCTTAAAGAAAAAAACTGTAAATTTACTGATAGATTTAATAGGAGAACTAGTATTCAAGTGTCTAGTACCAGAGCAAATTCACTATCAGTATTAGAAAAGATTTTAATAACTTCGTTTTTATGCAACAGGTTTGTATATATTTTTATTTAGTTAATGTGAATTATTTCTTGGAAGTGTCTTACTTCCATAAATGGCATCTGCAAACACTTGTGCATTTGCTAGCTCCCTCTATGATTATTGCAAATATTAAGATATCCATTCAACTGTTATGTATTCAACATAATTTGGAAGGCATGCGTTCAGAAACCAATATAAAGTTATCGGTCTCATAAATTTATGTACTCGGTAGTTATCGAATGGATTGCGCCAAATGTTGAGAAACCGGCCATCATTCACAGCTCTCATATCAACTCAATATCGGTTTGACACGATGTTGTCAAATTTAAATATTTTCCTAATATTGGACATCATAAATAAACGGTAGTATGACTATTTAAAAAAAAAATACTTTTTTTGCTCACTTCAGCTAATAATAATGTATAATATTAAACATGTAATAACTAGGTGTGCAATTATATAACTGATATATTAAATTGTATCTTACCTACTTGATCTAAATCGACCTGATCAATAATCCAAAATGCACGCGCATTCGAATATAATAAATTTATCGACGCTGTTTCGAATCAGTACCATCATTAATCAACCTAGTTGCCCATTAGTGGCTCCCATCCGAGCGTTTTAACGAGTTCTCGCTACAATTTCGAATACGTCCATCTCGCGACGAGCGCGATTACTCTTCGGGGGGGAACAAAAATAGTCCCCGCGTCGTCCTACCGGGACGACGGCCATCGGGACGTGATAATTAATTTCAGGTCGAAGTTTTCAGGCCGTACGCGGCAGCCTAACTGGAAAAACCACTTCTGAAACCGAACACTCTGCCGACGATGTGTAAATCAACTGGTAAAATAAGTTGCTTAAATATTACGTTACCTCCGTTGGCCTGGCAAAGCGTGAAATCGCCGTGTACGCGAACGCTTTGGTTTATTTAATACGTTTACCGCAAGCTTTCGTCTACAGGGTGTTCTTCGGTTAGACACATTTCGTGATTTACCTGTGCGCGCTTCCAAACGTCAGATTTACAGGGTTAACTCAGTACAACAATTTTAACCACTTGCTTAGAGAGGTAGGAGTACTAGATTTTTGCTCGAGAGTTAAAATCCAATATTTTTACTCGTATGTATTACATACATTATTTTTTGCTGTGACGGAAAAAACAAGGATTTAATATTGAAAAACATTATTACAGTACAGGGTGAACCTTAAATAAGTACAAATATATTAACCAGCAGTACAGTTCACTGTGTAGTGTGTAGAACACATAATTAGCTTTTTTTTTTTAAAAAAAATCAGGAATAAAAAAGTTAAATTTTAAATAAATTCTGTGGTTTTTCAATCGAAAACTTGTTGAGGACCGCTGATCCGACTCCGATACTAATACATTTAAGAGTCGTGGTGGCTGAGAATTTCACAGCGTGTAAAACTCATAGTTTTTTTGACATTCTTCATAAAATAATTTAAGGGGATAATTTGTGATAATTTTCCAAACAGTGTACAATGGTAACTTGTGAAATATGGTTAACTGTTTAAATAGTTGGTTTTTCAGTAAGTAGGTGAGCTTTTATGCACGTTTATAGATAATTATTGGAGTAATTGAGCAAAGTATCCTCCTAAACACTTTAATTGATAGCATCGTACTTGCGTAAATTCATATTTTATTCGTTTATGATAATTTTATTTTATTTATTAACAGCGGCAAAAATTTAATTTACGTTAAAAAATTATTTATCTTACAGACGATATGGCAACCTCGCCTTCAGTAAATCATATAGTTTATTTTATTAGGTTACGACAATGGTCTATCTCAAAATGTGGGTATGTTTTAAAAAAATAATATCTCCGGAAATATTTGAAAATATATATTATTACTCACTAGACTCATCTATATGACGAACTACACGTCCAGATAAAATATTTATACTTATTCACCCTGTATACAAGGCTAACTATGTCTAAGTACAAAAATTTTAACCACGTGCTCAGAAAGGCCTAAAAGAATAGGATTTTAGCTCGATATTTAAAGAATCGGGCAAAACCCTCTTTTTCTGCTTACAGTTTACATTTGTCAACACTGTCAACTACCATGCGACCGTTTTTGCAACGTTCTAAATGCAGAAATGACAAAAATTAACATTCTTATATGTAGTAATACCTGATAGATAGGTAACAGTTAATCCAG
The DNA here is from genome assembly GCA_037114965.1 of Monochamus alternatus. Classification (NCBI taxonomy): domain Eukaryota; kingdom Metazoa; phylum Arthropoda; class Insecta; order Coleoptera; family Cerambycidae; genus Monochamus; species Monochamus alternatus. The sequence goes on along the minus strand of CM073426.1, from coordinate 275,216 downwards.
TTAGTTGCAGTATTTTGCATTCGTAATATGAGCAGTACAAGATAGATCCTTATCAAAATAAACTCCAAGGTTTTTAACTGAATTTGATCTTTCTAATATTTGGGAGTTAAAAATATAATTAAATATAATAGGAGTTATTTTCCGTGAAATGTCAGGGTTCTACACTTTGAAACACTTATCTTAAACAAATAAACAGTCATCAACAGACTCAACATTCATAAATAATTTAAAGACATCAGCAAAAAATAAATGATCACAATCTATTACAGAAGATAAATCATTAACGAAGAGCAAAAAAAACAGTGGTCCAAGATTCGATCCCTGGGGAACTCTAGAAGTTGCCAAAAAAATATTAAAATGATGACCTTGGCCAATACGGTCGAAAGCCTTTGAGAAGTCGGTGTATACTACATCAGCTTGTCATCCAATACTTTGGATATAAATTGAGTAAAATAAACAAGATTAACAGCGGCAGATCTGTTCTCCATGGACCCATGTTGAAATAGAGAAATAAAATTGCTTACTGAAGGATAAATTGCAGCATACAAGGACAGCTTAGCGAAGTTGCATATGATAGAAATAGCTGTAGTTAAATGATAGTGTAGGATTTCCAGATTTTAAAATTGAACACACTTTACGAATTTTCCAGTAGTAGGAGTAGGGTAAGAGAAGTAACAGATTTTAGACATAAGTTAAAAATTATCATTAAAGGATTTACAAATATGTTTCTGCAATATTTTATTAAAAAGCTTGGTATTCGATCATGACCAGAAGTAAGTTTATCTTTGAATGTATTAATGGAGGTTCTAATATCGTTCTCAGTTATACAGTTAACATATTAGCAGCATCTACTGTCTATTATGGTGCTGCCACTAAACTTCTCATTATTTTCACTCATTTCCGTCATTAAAATAATAAATATAAAATATCACAAAATAAATACGCAAGTCCAAACATCACTAAAACTATAGGTATTATTTCTTTCATTCACAAAGAACGTACAGACAATGAAATGGCCGTGTTAACCGTCTATTTGTTTTGACGACTCTTATTACATCTCCCCATTTGTTTATTCTCTAGTACTTTGTTTTCATCACCGTGTTATGGAACAAGGAAGCTCTCAGTCCCCTACGTTAAAACAAACGACTAACTACCATTAGACGCGGGCGTCTTTATTGCGTAAGCACATAAATATTTGATAGAATTCCAGAGGATTTTATAAAATTTCTGGAAAAATACGACTTGCTCGTATAGACGCTGCAATAATTGAGACATTACGATAAGGAATTTTGTTTACTATTTTCACTACAAACACACGTCTGGTTGGTGTGATTTATCGTTTTTCCTCGAATTTTACGGAGAAACAATTCGTCTAAATATATTACAGGACGCATAAAAGAACGATAAATCAAACGAGACCTACGGACTCGTATGAGGATTTGTTTTCTTTGAAGAATGCTTGTTAAGTCTGAAATAATCGTTGCGTCTGTTGTGGTTTTGCACATATTTAAAGCTTTATTACAGTTTGCGTTACTTCATAAATTTTTGCAAATGTTAGAAATCCATGATGGTCAAGTTTGGGAAGTAAAGTGAGTAATCTATCTCAAACAAATCATAAAAAATACCAACCATCCTTTTCTCTCCTATAAGTAGCAATCTTGTCCAGGAAATGCAAAATCAATTTATTTACTACTTTTGCTCTTAATTACGTATATACAGGGTCATAATGTCATTAATTTTAAGAGGAGATAGGGAATAATGAGTATAATGCGAATACGCGATTATAAAAAATCTAAATACATATTTACGCCGAAAAATATATTTTCAAATCATTATTTAAATCCCCTTTTCAGACTGTCACTGACCGCTCACAGCCTTGGTCATTTATAGCTCACAGTTCAACTCGATGTCGATCTGATACAATGTTGTCAAGATGAAATATTTTTCTCGTACTTACCTACCTAGATTTTAGACATCACAAATAAACGGTTGTACTGACTATTTTAGAATATCATTTTTTCTTGCTCAGTACAACTTCAGCCAATAATAATTTAAAATGTTAATATCCAATGAAATCAAATAATAATAATCAAATAATTTTATTAAAAATTGCAAGTAACGCGGTCCACTCAGGTTTTCCGGTAGAAAATACGGCCCAATCAAACGACACCCGTACACTCCTGCCCATACGTTGACAACAAATCACCTTTGAAAGCAAAACCGACAAGTAGCGTGTGGATTTTTCTCTGAGCAAATTTAGCTGCTATGACTGCAACAAAACTCCAACGTGTCTAATGATAAACCGAGTAATAAACTATTTACGTACAGTACATAAAAAACCTATACCCAATGGATAAATTATTAAGAGAAGCTGAAAAGTGTTTCGTGTTAAAATACTAAATAATAAAAAACCATCGTGTTGTCGACAGAAAACTGCCCAAGACCGAAATGGCACGCCGCTAATCTAAGTCATCCAGAGTGAACCTTGAGCTACCGTATTATTAGGTCAATAACCTAGTTACCTAGTTTTTGTACTCTTATTTAACGACAAGGAGTAAAACAATTTTTTTTAATCTAGATACATGAATGAATTTTCCTTAAATATTGATTTATTTCTTAATAAAGACAAATGTAGATAATAAATAAATATTGATATTACGTTTTCACTACGTTTTACAAATAAATATGAATTTTTAGTATTACTCGTAAGTACAATTAATTATTCAGTTCGTAGTTACGTACATCTAGCCTAGAAATTTATTGTTTTTTAAGTAGTATGGTACTAACCTGTTAACTGCACTCATCCGTCCATAGTACTTTATTAATAAAATTAGGGTCAGTCGCATTTCGTAATATACGCTAGACCGAAATAAACAAACTTCTACTTACTGCTTGTATTCTCACTATTCTCTCCATCCCCCCTCCAAATGTGTGGCGTAATCTACAAATTTGGGGGGGAAAGAAATGCGGGTAAATTTGAACGACACGCTGATGTGTTAGACAATATTATGTATGTAAACATGATGGGGCAACTATGTTTAATCCGGCATTCGATTGTCGTATGGGTGCGTCCTCAGAAAGTTCGTAGCGCACCAGAAGCATCGTGTTACTGATTTTGATAGAATGATTTGTTTATTTTTTTAAAGGTCGAGCAAAAAATTTTTTTTCGATTTTCTACCTTTATTAGGCCTCCCGAATACGTGTTAAAATTAATGACATTATGACTGACTCACCCTGTATACAATGATTTTAATAGTAATTCCATGTTTTTATAACGTAGCTTCAATAAAAGGATAGATTTGTTACAATACTTCAACCGTAATATACAGGGTGATTCAGCTTTTAATGAACAAACTTCGAGTAAGTTTTGAAAAATAATATCAGTTTATTATATAATAGTTATAACTTTGGGGCTTTATAAGGAAGATACAGAGTGTTAAAGATTGAAGAAAAAAATTGATTTTTTGGTATACATTTTCTCGTTTCGGATATCATTTACCATCAAACAATATTACTAATAATGATAGTTATTTACCGACAGGAACAGTGAAATAACTGAAAAAATCAAATTACACTTTTAAAAATGTCATAAACTTTACCATTACACGGGACGATACAACTTTTCCCCCTAAATTAAAGAACGGCCCATATTTCCGCCACTGGTTGTTCAAAGTGCTTGATATTTTCACATTTGCAGCAATTATATTGTGCGAAGATCGTCCTTAAAACATCATTTTCGACGCCTAATTTTCCAAAAACAAAAGAGAACATTTATCTCATTTATAATCTTCCACTAACTCCTGAATTTAAAGCGTTTTGCTTCAGAACACAAATATAGAGCATACTTGAAAGTGTACGGCTACCTTTAGAGCGAAATTAGTTCCGTACAGGCAAATCGTTCGCGCTTATGAATGGATAAAAGTCGAAAATGAAATATTGGCACGTAAAGCAAACAGTTAACACCTCGGAAAACAAACAGTGCTAAGTACCTAATCTCCCTGGCTTGTAAGTCGAGTTGCGTATCTCAAAGTAAATTTGAGTACGCCGCGAGTATAAATATTGAATCAAGGCTAAGCAAAGTTTACTCACGGACACCGCGCACACCAGATTTATTTGTTCTAAAACACTGGTAGCGAAACGTTATCGTTGTTTGGTAACGGGCGGAGAAGAAAGACAGTAGTTGGGGCTAATTTAATATATTTTCTCGTTGACTTTGATAACAAGGGTTATCGTTTTCTTGGAGGAATGTATCATTAATAAGCTGTTTTGTATTAATTGTTTTGGTCGAATTTGGTTCGTATTCCATGAATGAAATAAGTAAAATAATAGAGAAAAAAATGGACATTCGAGGCGAGAGTTACATTTTTTCGAGAGGATTAAAAGCTGTTTAATTTCTCGAATGTATTAAACGTTTTAAGGTCTATTTACACACATTAGTGCCGTATCAGTTCCGTATCAGCATCAGTGAAACATAAAAAAACGTTGCTTAGATTTTAAATTGCCGTGTTTATACACATCCGTCACAGTGCCGTATCAGTGCTGTCAGTGCTGCTTCAGTGTCCGTTCAGTGGCTTTTAAATACGCCGGCGACGATATTTTTGTAATTCTTCTGACGAATTAACCAAATTTTTTTACTGTTTCGAATGGATGAAAAGCTTATCAAGCTGGTACGAAATTTTGATCAATTGAATGATAAATATATTCAGATCACTTTTATTTGATCGTTTACTAACTCCTTTTTATGGACTACGAACGGATATGTGTAAACTACCATCAGTGATCGACCACAAATAACACTGATACTGAACTGACACTGAACTGATACGTCACTGATGTGTGTAAATGGACCTTTATCTACAATCACGGCCAAAACCGGTCAATTAGGAGAGTGAAAGCCGTGCGAGAGGTGAAAAATTATGATTTTGAGTCATTCCATTTGAAATCGTCTAATTGGCAAAGCCGACCCATTTTAGATTTTGGTGTAACTTTGAAAATCTCTTCTCTAGGGTCCCAAACAACAAAATTTACACGAGTTTGATTATTACAAGCGCTTGTTTCCGCCTATTTAAATAAAGACTCTTAAAAATTGCTATTTTTAAGCTTTATTAATTTTTGCTGTCAAATTTTTCTGTTTGAAGATATTTGAATGATCAAGACTGAATTCAGAGTGGGAAAGATAGTAGTTTCAGTGTAAATTAAGATAATTGGCTTAGACGATCCCTTTGAATAATAGCAGCGTACTGAAAATGAGTGTTTTTTAGTCATTTTTCGTGAATTTCAATCGACTCTAGCGTCTTAACTGTTGAGAGTTAAAAATTCATGCTCGGCAAAAATTAAGTATACATATTATAGACAAAATTCAGCCACAAGTTGACCTGAGTAGCCCACGCTTTATAGAAGAGAACTTTGCTTGAAGTTTTGAAATTTTTAAAAATCCCAATATTCAGGCTATGAAACGAGCGTGTTGACTGCGAGATAAAAATCTGATACTCACAGAATCTACTGTTCTTACCTTTAACTTTAAATGACTACATCACTTGTTTTGTTATTTTCATGTTTAGTGCATGTACGAACCGTTTTTTACAGCATAACTTTAAAATTAGTGTTCACTTCACAGCGCTGTAAAACCCAAACTAATGAATATAATAAAAAAAGTATATAATAAAAATTCTTCGTGTCAAATGCTCTGATGTCATTTTGTTTAAATAAAAAAAATAAATAAATTATGGCGTCCAAAGAAAATTTGTTCAAAAATTTTGATTGTTTTTCTTTAATATCTTTGTTATTTTTGATTTTAAAACAAAAAGTTACTCGACTAAAATTGTAGAGGATTCAATTTGCAATAAAAAATGTTTTTTAAAAAAATTTGTATGACCAATAGCTTACCTGATAAATGCTAAAAACAATTTAACCCCCTTTTCCAAGATGACGGCCGAAGTTGGAGGGTTGTGACCCCACAAACTTTAAGTTAAGCTTTTTTTGACCCTCCCCTCACATCTAAACAATAAAATTGCGTCCTCTAAAAAATGCAACCCCAAATGTAACTTTTCAATGGACTATAAGCGTGTTAAAAGGCCTTTAATCCACGGAAAACAGGGAAAACCTTCTTAATATAATGGTCGTGGGTAAACCAATAAATAAATCCTCCAGTTACAGTCGTATATCTATTAATATATCACGCACTTAAATTTGACTAAATAACGTTTATTTCAAACCGACTAATGCTAGCCTGGGGCACATTAAGCTACTTAGAAATTATTTCTATATTACATATAAGGTTAATCCGATTATAAAAAGCTCCAATCACATAATTAAAGCTTAAAAATTACTTTGTACTCAAAACGCAACGATTTATGTGTTGTATTAGGTAGAAAAGATATTTGGTCTTGGATTTTTCTTATACACCATGATTATTATCATTATAAACTAGATACGAGGGTGCATCACATTTAACAGGCTGTCTCACATAAGAGGGCCACTCCTATGTATCTCTCTTAATATGCGAGACACGTCAAAAATCTTTAAATATTTTTAACCTAACATGTACCTAAATATTTTCGTGTGCTCAAGATAATGTAGAACCTGTTTTAAAGACGCTAACTACAAAAAAATAATAAACAGAATGTACTTTTTTATGCAAAATACAGATTTTCTTATAATATTATTATTTTATAGGTTTCACATTAGAAGCAATTGGGTCTTTAAAATCTAACACACATATTAAGCGAGATACATGGAAGTGGCCCTCTTATGTGAGACAGCTTGTATAAACCGTAATTATTATTTCAAAGCTCGCTAATATACAGAATGTCTCAAAAGTAAATATCGATAATATCATGAATTTTACAAGAAAACAACCCTATTTTGCCATATATAACTATAGTTCAAAAAGGATTCGTTACGAATATACAGGGTGTTAAAGTGTAATTAAAAAAAAACGCAAAAACTTAAATTTCTTCATGCATTTTAAAATTCTCAGAATTACAAAATTTTAAAAATGCTCTTTAACTCGTAAAACAATAATGTTTAAATGTTGTAGCACTTTCTGTTTGTTGTTTTAGTTTCCTATAAAACGCAGTCGAAAGACGAGAAGTCTTCTTTCTACCAGGTTTTTTGTTGCTAACCATCTTACACACAGACACAGGATAAAGCTAGTAGTAAACTAATGTATTTTCTTTAGCATTAGAAGGTCATGTAGGACATTATTGGTTAAAAGTTACTCCATAGTGGATTTTGAAGGTATTACGTACTTTATAGTAACTTTTTGGCTATGTAAAATGTGTAAATCACTTATGGTTGAAGCAATAACGTGGCGACAACTGACACAATTGTATAATTAAGGACCACCTCATTAAAGGTTTGTTAAGGTTCCCAATAGGTCGCCAAAACTATTACAAACACTTTAAAGCTAATGTCACTTCCAATTGTAATATAGTTAGGTTGCTGTTATTTTTAATATCAACTTTAAAGAGTTTCTGCTTAGTTTTCATAATTTTACAGACAATCAAGTGACTTTCAATGGTGAAGATTATGCTAACATAAATTGAAGTTATTTTTGACATATGTTGGTAAGTTTATACTCTATTTTTAAACTGAAGAAGTCATATATACACAGGGAAAAGTAACTAGAAAATATAACTAGATCATTTTGGCGGTAAATTTCAAATAAAATAGAGAAAATGCACAAAAAGCAATACAATTTCTTGCTGAGTTATGAAAAGAACTAAGTATTTCATTTGCTTTAGGATTAAACATGAATTTATGTGAAGCTGTGTAAACTTGGCGACAAATTAACCAATAACAAGCTAATGTTTAAGCGCGAGAAATTTAAATCACTCCTCTTAGTTTAAAAATAAAGTATACTGATTATTACATAATAGCCACTTGATTGAAGTTGCGATACCAATTTTCGTTACTATAACGCTACTTGGACCGTCGATTTGATCCACCCTCGTATAACGGACATACCTATTAGTCCTTACAAAATTTATGGTTTTCGTCTGGCACCAAACTAGTAACTGTGATGAATAGATTTTCAAGTCAAGGCGATGGCATTACCGAGTCTTAAAGAAACATCATTATAGACGATGAATACGATTATCGCGATGCCTACGTGGGAAATACATAATTTCTCTTGTAAGTATTAAATTCTCCTCTTTATTCGACCTCAAGTGGAGTGGTAACAAGTGCTCGAGCTTGTGTAGGGTTCTCATCATAATACACGTTGACTGTCGAAGCGAATAGACCTCTGTTTGGATAGTAAAATGATAATTTGAAGAGGATAAAGTCCATGAACATAAATACAAGTAGTTTCTAATGCTTCTTTATATAATCTGTATGGTTATTGTGTTAACGCAACAATAAAACTCTACTTGCCTAGTATAGTTGTAATAAACAACCCTTTTCCTGCATAGATTTTTCATTATTGGTCCACAAATCAGCGTTACAAACGGTCCAATTGGGCAATAAATATAGAATGTGATGGTATAAATATTTGCCATCCGTGTGCAACTGCCTATTCATTGTGACTTAGACTGTTTCGTCTATCTAAAGAGTGATATACGGCGCTGATAAAAAGGCAGAGGAGCGTAGGTATATGTCTAGATCGTACCGCTTCACTTTGGATGGTTTAATCTCGGCTATAATGTTGTGCGACTGACGTACACCGCTTAATGTATCGATAGCAGTGGCGTCGGTTACTAAATAGTAAGAATACTAATTGTAAATCTACTATTTAATAAGATAATATATAATTCGTTTTTAAGCTGCATTTCAACTATTGCTTGTGCCGCCAGTAAATAATATCCCACCTCAGTTGTATCACCGTCTACACTCCATCTAAAAATTATAGACAGTTGAATGATCTGGTAAACAAAGTTGTCATATCTAGTTCAGAAATTTTTCAAGAAAGTTGAGGTAAGCAGAGCCTGTTAATCGGTTTGGTAAAACAACAGGACCTAGAAGCCTGTCACCTACAATACCTATCCAAATGTTTAATGAAAAACGTGCCTGATGTCCAGATTCTATTAGAGCGTGAGGATTTTCGTCGACCCAAATATGCGTATTATGAAAATTAAACATTCCATTTCTTGTGAACCCGGCCTCATCAGTAAAAAGAATGTTTGCAAGAAAACGAGGGTCTTCAGCATCATGACGTAGAAACCAGCGGCAAAAAAACAAACGTGCTTAATGATCATTTATTGGATTTAAGGTCTGTACTCGTTGCACATGGTATGGATAAAGCAGTTGCTCGTGAATGATTCAACAAGATGACCACTAATTCCTACCTCGGCTGATATTCTTCGCACACTCGTACCTGAATTCTGCTCTGCCAGTGCTAGAATTTCTTCTTCTGCTCTAGGAGTGGATACCGACCTTGGTCTTCCAGATAAATGGCACTATTTGCTCAAGGAACCGCTGTCACGCAATCTTTGGTAAATTCTTCCAAACATGCGTTGTGAAGGAATCTGGCGATTTGGATAAGCGTCAACATTAAGACGTCGCGCTTCGTTGGCGTTCCCATTAGCACGACCATACATGAAATGCACGTCTGTTAATTCTGGGTTAGAGTAACCAGCCATATCGAAAGAAAACTTGTTCACTTAGAACAACTGTCAAATACGTACTGTTTATTTCACTAAACATCAACCAACTATTATAAGAAAATACACACCGTTTTTGCAAAATAAAAAAGGGGCTAAAAAACATAAAACATTCCATATCTCCGCAACCGTTACTTTGCGGACCCATGTTTATTGAGACTTTTCTGCTTATTTTGGTTCATACTATTACCTCCTTAAATATTTTACACTCTTTTTTAACACCCTGTATTTACAGATAATTTGTAACCTTTTCAGAAAAGTAATACATACGCCTATGCTTTAGAGCACATACGTTATGTTCGCAGGTCATTCAACTATCTATACTTTTTAGATGGAATGTGGAAATCTAGATCTTGTATCAATGCGCTTAGAAGTGTTGCAGTTGTCTGTTGTTACCTTTTTCATCTGCAATGAAACATAGATTACGTAGATTGTATTGAGTAGAGAGCGTAATATCATTTCGAAAATAATTTTATAAACACAATTTGAATTATTGTCAGCGATTTTTAATAAAGATTATGTCATTTGGCATTAAAGATGTAATTCTACAGTATTTACCTGGAACTTCTTGAAGTACAGTATATATTTGGTAGATTTTACATGGTGTGGACAACGAGTAAATTTCTTGTCATTTTTATCAGTGTATAAGTAACCCAAGTAGCATACTAGTCTTATAATTCAAAATTATAAGATCAGAAATTTATATAAAAGATATGTTGCTGTTATATGACAGCGATTTCATCGTATTATTGTTCCATTTGAGACTTTTTTGTCAACGTAACAGTCGCTATTTTGCTGTTTAGTATCTGTGAGAATTGTAATCCCAACGTGATGTGTTGTATAACGTTTTTATAAGACATTATCATGACATGCGACATGCTTTATTGAAATCGTATAGTTTGTTGTATCAATTGCTAAAACATGACTTGTTTGTATATAGAACTCTTAAAACACAATTATATAATTTTTACACAGCAACTATGTTTTATAAAAATGTGCCTATTTCAAGCTATTAGCTGCTGTGTTGATGCCAATAAGATGTTTATGTCACTAAAACTTGCAACTTTAACTCTCCAAAAATTAGTTCCCGGAACATTCTTAACCACTGCTATAAAATATCTATTGTAAATTTGTACAATTAAAATGTATGTGTTTTAAAATGTTCCAATTGTTATTAGATACGTTGTGTGAATATCACTCAAAGGATTTATCTAAGAGCGGAGCATCTCGTTCCAAGTTCGCGCGAACGACCGCGAGTGTACGGCCCCCTTTAATTTTTCATTAGACCCGCGTCTCTCTCCGCAAACAAAAAGAGATAAATATCCTCCTCAGACCCATTTGCATTCCCGATTCATCAACATCATGAAACGGTCCCGAACCGACCCGTCTCGACACGGACCAAAGTCGAGCAATTAATAACCTTAATAGAGTGGTCATCGGCAGTTGTTGACCCGCGATCCGCGGAATAAGCCGGCCGCGGTTCCCAGAGAGGATATGTCTCTATAGAGAGCGCCCTGCTTGCCTAAAAAGCCCTCTTAATTACCGGGCATTTAAATGCGGACGCTGGCTGCCGCCGCAATTATTGAGCTGCTGCGACGGCAAAAACCGCCACGTTAATTGCCGTTCGGGCCGGACCAATTACCAGGCTAGTTATGCCGCGGAGAAGCAAGAAGTAATAGTCGGCGAACGATTGTTTCGAGATTCCGATCGCCCGACGATGACGGCTGTGCGGCCTAAACGCGGTTCGAGTGACGGATGTTGGATTATTAAGGAGAAAACGCACTATGCTGATGCGGTTTAGGCGCATTGCGCACCATGCTAGTCTCGTTTACATCTAGTGAATAATATTCTAATGATTTTAAATGCACACGTTACCACTAGTAGATCTCATCCCGCCTAAAACGTTTGGACAATTTCACAGAGCTATCTGCTATGCATATAGACCGCGACCTCATAGTGTGTTCTCTCCTTTAGCGAACGAGGTTGATCCTTATCATGCTTCTGTGCGTGCTCGTAATAAAGATAGTTTTCCGAAAATTACAAGGCTCGAAAGCATGTTTCAATGAAAAAATGTGTTTTGTTGGAGTATGCATATGTCGTACTTTGATAACGTAGCATTCTGTTTTAAAAATTTCTGCTTACATTTGTGTTGCAAGTGTTGTGAAGTTTGTTGCAAAGAGCTACAGCTGGTTCTGTCCAGAGTACTTAGATTTGGGTAGATGACCCAACTTGGTGACTGAAAAGCGTATTGTTGTATTGGTGCGAAGCAGATTTGTCAGTGAAAGAAATTTCTAGAAGGACTAACAGATCATTACGTACGGTGTTACCAGGCGTGGACTCAGGAAGGCCGTGGATACCGAGCGAAAGACACCGACCGTCGTAAAAGAACCACAAGACAATGCTAGAACTTCATGTTGTCAGACAGACAATAGCAATAGTTTATGGATCAATATCAGACCAACCAAAGGGTAAACATCCTGGCCACCGAGATCGCCGGAACTGTCACCTATTACACGTTGTCAGTTTTGGTTTCTACGTCTTTGATTTTTTCGTTGCACTTTTCGATTTTCGTAACAATTTCTTTTCTTTTTGCTGTACTCGTTGTTTTATAGATGAAATAGGATCGGAAGTAATAATCATTGCTGCCAAATTCCTGCAATTTTTTAACCGTTTTAACTTTAACAATGACAGGAAGAGATGAAATGTTATCCAACATTTACCTTGGTGTTAATGTGCCATCGGTCACTTTATTGGTATTATTGGCAAAATTTTCATCGTTCCTATCTGTATCTATGGTCAACAAGATTAGGGGTGGCTTAGTTTTCGGTGTTAGTAGCCGATTAGTACTGGTAGTAGAGGCACTTCTATGGTGTTTGAATAGCAGTTCTTGATGCTAGTGATGGCTTTCACCATCTCTCCTGTACATTATTTCACTATCTGTCGCTTTTGCTGTGGGAGAGATGGTGAACACTTGTATTAAAAAAATTTAGCTTGTCATTGACTTTTTTTAAGTTTCACAAGGCTCTTACAAGTAGAACGACAAAGTGACTCTAAATTATTTCCATGGAACTATGCGTCGCCTTAACAAAAGTAAAAGCTAAATTATCCTGCGCCATTTTTTCGAAAAAGCGACAAACCTCAATTAAATTTGCGATGCTAGTACTTATTTACCATATGAAGACAGTGTTGTGTGGCTGATTGATCCCAACAACCACCAATCGCCTTATTGGACCGATCTGCCTTCCGATTAAGGCTACATCTCCACTAAACTTAACGTGGACATCACGGGCGAAAACCACAGCCTTTTAAATCCGCGCTCGCAACAAGAACTCGTCCCGTCGTCAGTCCATCCCGCTCTCGAATTGGTTTATTATGCGGGCGCGCGAAAAAACCCATGAAGAAGTAAGAATTTATCGGTAATCTCTGATCAATATTAAACGAAACTAATTAATACCGAGTTTGTAGCGCATTAGAATCGGTGATTGGTAAGGTTTTTGCCATTCCGGGCAGTAAATCGTTCGCTCGCGACAAAAACAGCGGTACGGGAAACGGACAATAAAATATATTCCAGGTTTTACGAGCCAGCGGATTCGTACTGAAAGGGAAAGGCGATTTGCATTCAATCCGGACGGAGGAACGTGTCATAAGACAGGAATTATTCACTGATGGCCGTACGCGTAGTAGAAAATGTTTAATGTCTTCAGTAATGCAGATAACGACTACTTATGAGCTTTGCAGATGGCTTAATACAGGACATCATTGTTTATACGAGGTATCGTCAAATAATGCGCCATAATTTTTGTTTGTTTATTTGTTTGTTTGTTTGTTTGGCTACTTACTTGCTTGTTTGTTTCCTTACTTGTTTATTTATTTATTGACTACACAGCCAACACTCCTAAAGCTAATTCAGGCTGATAATACAGCGAAATAAAAAGTCACAAAAATAAGGTATACATAACAAATGAAAATGCAAAACAATGGAAGCGCACATTCAGAAAAAAACTTTTGAATAGAACAATAAATACATAGTCACTAGAACAGTATTTGTTTAATATCTTGCTCAGTAGGTACAAGAAAATATGTCAAGAAAAATAAGAAACTTAAGAAGGGATGACACATGAGTTATCAGTAACCTCTGATTTTTAATTAATTGTTGTTTAACTTCGAGGACATTTAGGGTAACCCATAAAAAATAATTACAGGACTAATACGTCGTAATCGGGCCTTGATCGAACTCGATAAAACCCAATTTGGATTCAAATCGGGGCGGCAATTAATCGACGAGGCTGTAATTGAGACGCAACGCTCGCCGCCGCGATGAAACTCCTCTTGGGTAATTATTTTAAAATCCGCACATATCCGTTTTTAATTCCCGGCCCTGATGCGAATAATAATGCGGCCACACATCACGCCAACGAGGTGACGTAAAAAATTTGCATCTAAATTAAACCCCGAGTGAGATATTACGGACGAGAGGAGATACGAGGACGTTTGGCAGTCGTAACGAGAGATTCGCCTTGGAGTAGGCCCTGTTACAGTTTCTTACTGACCAGATAAGACATACGAAGGATACTTAAAACTCTATTGTAACTCACACTTTGAGAAATCCTTTGGTTGATATTCATGCAGGTACATATATTTTAAGAGGGGGATAGAGAAAAATAAGAATTAACGGAATCGTCTATCAAAAAATTTCCAAACTTGAGGTCACAAGTCAAAGGTGTCAAAAATAGTGACAGGGCACCCCGTTAGCACATGTAGCGATTTACGCCGCTTTGAAAGAAACAACTTTATTTGTAAAATGTAAATAATTATTTAATGATTTAATGAGGAACACGATATGGTAACGCAGGCAGGTAGCACCTACCTTACTGATATTTATTTCCAGAATTGATATTTAGAGAAATTTCAAGAATGTTTTCTTATTTGGTTACATTGCAACTTGTCATTGCAAAGATTTTGTACTTGCTACCTCTCGTTTCTTGGAGACCTCTCCTTCCCTCAACCGTATGTACACAAATACATAAAAACACGTTTAGCGCCAAAGCATTACAGCAGTTGTTCCATGTGGTTCACTGAAGATTGGGCATAATATCCTCGGAAGACGTATTTGGTATTACGCTGCCACACGATAATACGCACTTGTCATACTTAAATTACACAAAAAATGCCCGAAAAATTAAATTTGTGAAGGCAAATACTGAAAATTTATTTTAAATTAATTATAGTATACGATATCTTATTTTTGACAGTGCAGTCTGCAGTCGCTATCTGTAGGCTACTATTGCAAAATGTACTTTACGCCGATAAACTTCTTGTGTCGCTGGGAAATTAAATTCTGTTTATACTAATAACAACAATAATATTAAAAATAATCGACGATGTTTGCATAAAATAATTAGTACTATTTTAAACATGCTGAGATGTTTACAGTTTTATGTAAAAATTCCTTCTAAACTTTGTTCAGTGTTCTTTGATGTTGATGGAGGATATGCAACTAGCAAAGCAAAATGTCAAGTTGCCATCATAATTAAAGTTTGATTCAGTATTTAGTGACTAATTTTTAGTTTTAAATGTTTTATAGTAAATGAAGAAATTTATGTTGGGCATAGATATTTCCCTATAATATGGTTCGCCCTATGATATGTGCTGTTTGTTTTTCTAGAGTCAAGGGCAAAACCAGTGGAGCTACGCCAATTGTACGCGATTTTATATTTTACACAAGCACTGGACTGCCGCGGGTGCATTCCGAGTTTTCTATTAGTAGGTATCTTTACTGTCAGTTAGAAGAAATTTGGTTATTCATCAAAACATCAAGTGCTGTTGTTGTTGCTATAATTGATCAACTGTATTAACATCTTGCTATTTTTAGAAGAATAGCCTGAAATTGAGGATAATCATAGCGAATTGCTAAATACTAGCAAATGACATTATATATAATCATATACAGCTGTGAACGGCACAGCTTTCTATCGATCGTAAATCGTGATCACACCTTCACCACGCCAAAGGTTTGTCCCGCAAAAATTCAGCCCTGCTGCCTCAAAAATAATTCACCATTGATACCCAGAATAATTCTAATTTAAGAATTGACAGATGAGTTAGATAACGCGGAGTAGCACAGCTACCTCTAACTAACAGCCACAGGCGCGAAGCGTTCTATATAAAACGATTGAAAGCTAGCGACCTCTATTGCGATTCAGCGATAACGATATGTTACAAGTATGGAATTTCAGAAAACAAATACTCTGCGCGCTAATGCCTCGACCAGCATTGAATTACACTTGGAAAACATATAACACATAGCTAAAGTTACTTGTCAGCAGCCCACAAGACATATACCGGTTACGAGGTTAGGTGAGATGACCGACGAACAACTTTAGGTATTTTAAGTCTGTCTAACCCGATAGTAGAAACCATGAGTAACGCTCAGTAGCAGAGCTACCTCTAGCGGCCGACGAATGTTGCTAGGGATTTTTGAGGAGTAATTCAATGCTGGTCGGGGCATTAGACCGTAGAGTAGTTGTTTCCTGGAATTTCGGAAATTATTCACCCTTAATACACAGATTAATTCTAATCTAAGAACTGATTACAAAAAATTAACAGATGAGTTAGATGTTAATTTTTTTATTCGGTTTGCTTGAAGAGTCGGCTCAGCCTTTCTAATTCGAAACCTGAGTGAGATATAAAGCCTCGTCCGTCCCGAGAAGAGATAAAAATGTTTGGCAGCCATAACAAGGCGCTTCACCTCGTCGGAATCCCAGTTACGTTTTTGCCGGCGAGCGATATCTGCAAGTCGATCACCGATTAATTCTATGACTTCTTCTTATATGAAATCGAAGCAGTTCGGACGTATAATTTCACTATAACGCCGCAAATAGAGGACGTTTTTCACCGCTACCTAATAAGTAAACCAAGGAGACGACGACGACGGCCAACAAACGAGCAGAAAACGAGAACACGCAAAAATCTAGTAAGACAACTTTTTTGCCGGCCGGCTAATACATATAAATCGTCATTATGTGCCCTGCCAGCATAAAGACATACCGGCGGGAATGTGGGGCTGAAAAATGAACGCGTATTCGCGCGTCAATCCGCGTGACGTACATTGCAGCCATCGCGCAGGACCGGATTAATCACAGGGCCTTCGTCTACTATTAATAATAATAATATTTATTTATTTGCTAAGAGGAACTGACAGGAAAATAAATAAATTAAGAGAGAACAAGTTTGTACAGGATGTCTCCAAATTTGGGACACGTGGTGTTAAATGGGATGCGGTCAATCGAAGGTATTATCTTTGGGAATGACGTCATCAATTATATTTTTTCCAGAAACACCCAATTTTTGTTCCTGTTAAAAATTTTTCTTTTTTCTAATAAACTTTGATTAGAAAAATGTTTCTGTATTACTTCGAGGAGGAAGTGTCTTTGAATGCGTTCTAAACAACGTATATGTATATTACAATAAAGGGACCATATTAAAGAACAATATTCAAGTTTTGACATGACAATGGACTGATATCATAGTTTTTTAACATGATTGGAAGGAAAGTCATATTACGAATTACAAAGCCCAATTTTTTAAATCCATCGGAAGTAATATTCTGAATATGATTCGTAAACAATAACCAATGTTATTTCCAGGTCACAAAATGTAAGTGGCGATCTGGAAACACTAACATTGTCTAATTTATAATGATATTCTACGGCGCTATTTGTAGTAAAAGTGTAAAAGTAAGAACTTTTTTTTCACATTTAATTCTAACTTATTAACGGAGCATCATGTATTTAAATTGTTAAAAGAATTTTCCAAATCAATACAATCGTTAAAGCAGTCAAATAAGTCTATTATATATTTTCGTGTCATCTGCATACAAAAGACACTTATACATTTATATCATTTACTAACTATGTCATTTATAAACATGTTAAAAACCAATGGTCCAAGAGTCGAACCCTGTGGTACCCCTGATGGGACTGTTGACCAGAAAATTGTACATGTTGACGATCCACCAGGTAAGATTTGTAAAATATTAACATATTATGAGAAAAACTAATATTATTTAATTTAGATAGTAATACTATATGATTTAATCTGTCAAAAGCTTTGCTGAAATCGATATAAATTACATCTACCTGTGAGTTCTGGTCAAATCAGCTGTAAACTCCGTTAAACAGAATAAATTGGTCGATGTTGACCCACTTTTGAAAAATCCGTGTTGATATTCAGTTAATCTGTTCTTTACATAAGCAAACCTGAGTTCATGTAAAAACATTTCAAAATTTTATTTGTTGTTTTTCGTTTTATTTTTGCTAATTCTCTCAATTTTACTTTACTACTTCTCTCAATTTTACTTTACTAAAAAATCTTAACCGAGATTTATAGCTTCACCCACACCGTCCTTGATAGTGTAACCCTAAGTAAACATGTCCCGGTCGAATTCTCACATAAATACAAGCAAGTGGACAATTCCCAACCGTCCGTTGGTCCACGGTGTCCTGGTGCAATGTTGCCAGAACTCTTTTATAAAAGGTAACAGTCGCAAGGGCAAGAAAGTAACAAATTCTGAAAAATAATAACAATTTCTTTTTATACCTAAAAATTAATATGTTGCCTTTTGCAAGATAGGTAAAAACTTTATGCTTTTTAAAATATTTATTTGTATGGTACTTATGGTAAAATACAAGTCGAAATAAAACTATCACTTTCATGGAATTCTATGGTTTATCCATTCTATTTTGTCGATTCTGGTCTACTATAGAATAGAGACAATATATTTTACTTTCTCTCTCACAATCTCTGCCACTGATCACTGGTCTCTCATTAGAACACAGCCAAAATTAACGAAGTAAAGAGAAAAACAACAGAAAACCACTGAACAGTGAACCCGGGATGAATATCAATGACTGCATCTAACGTCGCCAAGTACTTCAAGCAAAGCGCATTTTTTTGCGCACAAACATCACTAGACGACTTGTTTTTGACGTTTAAAGACTACTAACCAAATAAAAAAACAGTTTATTTATGTCTTCTGTAAATATTATCTCAACTCATTATTTGTGCCATTTTTCCAGCGCAGAACATCTGCTTGGATAAAGTGCAGGCTACCGAGTGGAAATATTTTCACATTAAGCCTTGTTCTCATGGACGCGAAAATTCTCACGATTTCGCAGATTTTGATTTAAATTATTAATGGCGGGAAAGTGACAACTTTTCGCAAATTTCGCAAAACATGAATATTACCGCTAATTTCATCATTGTGTGGGGTTACTAACTTTAATTTGAGCTTCTGACAATCTACCATGACAGTCAATGACAGTTATATGATGAATATATTGCAGCTGGCAAAATTCGCTAAAAGTTAAGAATTTTCCCTCCATTAAATAATGCAGATGCGTAAATTTTTGTGAATTTGTCCATGAGGACAAGGCTTACCACGCAACCAATCAAAAACCAAACCACTGTGGGCCACAGATCGTTACTTACAACCATAGATACATTTTGATTCCATCCGAAATCCAAATGAAATATTTCCGTCTTCTCTACGAGCGAAAAATGATTTTTTAATCATAGTACATAATTAACTTTCTATTAATAGCTAAACCATCAAATAGTAACAAATTTAACAAGTTTTTTAAAAAGGTAACATATTTGTTACAATTGTAACTACCTGGCAACCCTGCCCCGATAACCTCACATAATTTCCTACGAGAAACGTCCGCAGCGGTATCTCAAAACCTCTCCCCTCCTGGAATGTGGCTCTATTAGAGAATCAAGTTCTACAAACACGAGTATTAACACTCCGGGCATATCCAATTTACATCTCAATATCAACTCAAATGTTTGCTCGTTTTTACGGCCCGCGCGGCCAGAGGCCAGCGTGATGAAATTTCGAGTTTTCACGTCCTACAGGGCGTTCTCCGTAAGGCCGACGTCGCTTTTTTCATCTAACCATTACGAAAATTGATTGAGAATGTTGTGAAAATGTCTTTTAAACAAAAAAAGTGTCAATTGGAATACAAGTTTATAATATACAGGGTGTTAGATTGTCTGCCATAACTTAAATATGAAATAGATAAAGAATAAATGAACAAAAAATTTAAATAGTACAACAACATAATTCAAGCCGTTCCTAAAATAAGTCGAGTTATTATGTCAAGGAATGTTATCACAACGTGGCAACAGTGCGAATACACGCTGTGCCAGGTGAGCGGTTTGTGGGTTGCCTACCATGTGCCAGCTTGTTTTTAAGTAATGGCACCAATGCTACAAGGATTGTTATTAACGGAAAGGAAGTTAAATGTGATAAAACAAAAATGAAATGTGTGTTACTATAAATGTAATGTCATTATTATATAAGTGGAATAATAGTTATTTATGCAACAAGTGCAAAAAGTAAGTGTTTATTGTACGAGTTGCATACAATATTTTTTCTACGTTCATGTAAAAACCAAAAAATGTTTTTTAGATGATACTAAGTCTAGGAAAATATGACGTCTATGTGAACGTTTATGTTTGTCATGATGAGCAAACGCTGTAGTAGAATGACAGATGAATGCAATAAACACTTTATTGCAGTAGTGCAATAAAGAACAACTTTTTCCACTAAATATAGTTCAATAAAGTTTTGTTTTTTTGCATGAACGTAGAAAAATTTACTTTATTCCACTAGTAGTAAAGTATCACTTTATACGGTTCATATGTGTGGATAAAAGTTCGATTACAAGGTGATTGTGGATAAAAAGTATTTGTTCATACTTTATAGAAGGACCAAATTAAAAATAACATTAAAGATAGCCTCGATAAGTACGTCCACCCTGTATGCGCCGGAGGAGCCAAGTCGTGTTATGGAATTTTTATTGTAGTAATACTAGAGAGACAATGTTCCATGGTGTTTATTTATGTTAATGCATTATTCATATTTAACATGTGGACATTTAGGTCTACCCTGCCTACGGATTGACGGTTTTATTTATATCAAGCTTTTTACGAGCGTTTCGGTGATTTTATTGCTTTGTAGTTGGTAGGTTCAAGAATATGTGGAACATTAATCGTCGGGTTTAGTTTTCGGAATGCGTTGTGTCTTAATATGTATGGAAATGTAGACTAAATTATTACTGTTTCAGTTATAGTTAGCGCAAATTGTTCACCGTTGATTTTATGACCATTTCATGAATAAGTAGATTTACGGACAGTATATGAAATGAAAATTAACTATTATTTAACTAAATCCAGTTTGGACTTAACTGTGAGCTATTTGATTGTGTGTTACGGGCGCCGAATTCTTGAAATATAAGTAATTTTAGACATTTGATAACTGAATAATATAGAGTTTAGCAAATAACAGGAATGTTATCTCATGCCACCTGTGAATATTCAGAGGTACTAGAGTAAAACGAATATATAACGATAAAAAGCGGTCTAACCAATTTTTTAGGTACAGAAATTTTTCAAAATACGTACTTTTTTAAAATTTAACTGTAGATGTAAATATTGTTATTATATAAACTTACATAGTTCAGCATATAAGGTTGTTCACTTTTGTTTATAACTATGAGAAAAGTGTGGTGTTAGAATAGCAAAATAATGTGTGCATTACAAATGTATTTTAAAAATTATATTATTTGAGGAGAATTTAAATAGTAAAAGTGGATAATCAAAACATCAACAATTTTATTTTTGATCTCACTTTTGTAATACGTGTATTACTTTTTGAGATTCCTGTACTTAAAAAACATAATTTTGATCTTTTTAACAATATTGTGTGATATTAACTACTCTACGTACTAAAGGCCCCGACCAACGAGATTTCTTTAATTCTTTGTTAATTACTAGAATTTAGTGGACTGTATTTTAGTTGGAAGAAATTAATATTATATTTGAGCGAGGGGCAAAATATAAGATATCAAAACTGCGACAAAGAGGGCCAAAGATTTTTTACAATTATATATTTTTTTCTTCTCTTGTAAATGCAATGTCAGATAAAAGTTAAAAATACAACAAATTAGCAAAAGCTAACTACTTTTAAAATTCACAATATGCTATTTAAAAGCATATTTGTCTAATCTACAGATGGTAGATGATAATAGTCTATTTTTATACAAATTAGCAATTTGTTAGTGTTGAAATGATGAAATGAGAAGTGTAAAAATGCAACGGTAAGATCTAAAACAAAATCGTTAATAGCAGCTAAGGTTTTTCAAATAATGTAGATAGGTACTTACTTAAGTAATTAAAAAATATATATTTATTGTTACAAAATTAATAATAAATTAGAATGTTTGGGTTTCTAAAAAAAAAAGAATTTTTTCTAGGTATATTCTACAAAACAATACATTTGTTTTGTTATAGAACTATTAGCCAGCCTTTTTAAATTTTAGAGTATTTAAAGTTTGGTTACTATTTATACAGGGTGTGTAAACAAACTTTCAAATTTCTTCTTTTTGACTTTAAATCTAAAAAAATTTGAAATGAAAATATAAAATGTCTATAAAAATATTTGAATTTTTTATAATTGAAATAAAAACCGCAATGCTAACATACTCACGTCAGACAGCGGTTTACGCGAGTTCATGTTCTAAAATTATTTGAAAGACGTCAGAAAATTAAAAAAATTTTCAAATTGCTTAAAATTACAAAATCATTCAAAAAATTTAATAAAAAAAAGGCTAAATGACCCCATTGATGGGGAAGCAGGAAGTCAACTAGTTCATCAAACATCTCATTCTGCATTTTTAAAACCATATTAGAGATTTGTAAGTAGTCTTTATTCTTAGAGAATTTTTTTACAACTTCTTGAAAGCTAAGATAAAACTCTCGTCTTTCAACATTTTTCTGATTTAATGAATTTTAGGTAATTATTAAAATATGTGTTCCAAGTTTGTATTCTTTCCTTATTCGAAGTTTTCATGAAATTTTCATGAGACTAAGTATAACTCACTCTTTTAAAGGGCCTCCCATCCAAATGATCTTCCTTCACATTTTTGACGATAGCTTACATTCCTTAATCCGGTCCTGTCGCCAGCGACAAAATTCGTCGCACAATCGTACCAATTTCTGCGAGCAACCCCAGAATGCAGTAATTTTAAAGGACTTTTCGTGTCTTTCCCAGTTCACCAGCAGCACCCATAATTTACGGTCCTCTCCACTCGAACTATCTGGAAAGGGTCCAACCTGGGGGCCGCAGTCGGACGGTGAGTGATATATAGACATGTCCGCAAGAATGCGGCTGAGGCTGACAGTACAAAGCGAGTACCCGGGTCGTGACAAAAACCAGCCCAATCACGGCCCGCTGGGTCGGCGGGGAGGCGCAGTGCCGATCGGCCCCATTGACAGCGCAATCGGGCTTGATTAATGGACATACGCCGTTGTCGGTATGACTGGCAACAAGTCCGAGACGACGCGGACACGACACATACACCTGTGATTATTTGGTGGGGTATAGCCGTGGGAAGAATACCCATTCTGGGACGTGAAATTATTCCGAATCTTTACATCAGAAATAACACTAATGAAATGCTTAATAACGATAATACATTTTTAAAGTGAAATCTCGGCAACTGTCATTTAATGAAGTCAAATCACCGTTCAACGGCAACTGTTGACAATGGACATTTCCACAAACAAAGAAAAATTAAGGAAATAATGGGCCGTAAAAGAATTTGCGACAGACACTTTGCAGTTCAAATACCAACTTATCTGTAGTCACTGCACTTCTCGCGCTGTTATCACATTGTTTTTATTAAAACTAAACATAAATAACTTGAAAGAAGTGGCAAACATTGCATTTTATGGTCATTTAATGCAAACAGTTATAGTGAGAACCGTTCATTTAACGAATTTTTACACATGAAATTAGAAATTTGTTATTTTTTTTTATTCCGAATCTCTACTCTATAAGTCAGTGCCATTATGAAGTAAGTTTATTTTACGAGTGCTTGAATTTGCTGAAAACCATCAATGCCTGAAACGTTACCCAACATATTAGAGGCCACTTTCTTCGTATTTTCTTTGAAATCTTTTGTACATCTCTCTGCCACTGTGTTAGAGCACCAACCACAATGCTTCTTAACAGTTAACAAATCGACTCCTAAATATGCAAGCAACGACGCAGAAGAACAATGTTCAGAATGCTGTTGTTGAGGATTTGGAAGACCCAGGAACAATGCTACATGGCATTTTTCCAAAAGTATTAATGACAACTGTCTGCTTGATGCATTTTCCATTTCTATATCCCACAAAAAAACGAGTAGGCTGTGTTGTTTGTCCTCATCACTATATATCTTCGAACTGTTCCACCATATTTATTCCTTCAATGTTTCCGTTTGTGATAAAAAATCTCATAATATCTTTGGTTTCATAAATGTAATAATAAAATGAATGAATTGTCCTTCATCTTTAATATTTTGTAGGTGTAGATTTGTCAATTTAGTACGCCTGCAGGCACCTACAAGCCCTTCTATCAATGAAATTTTTATCATAAAATGAGTTCTATCCTCGACTTCCAGCAAGTCCTAGTCTGAAAACGATCACTCTCGGAATAAGAATCACCCATATTAATATTCTTTTTCACTAACACTGAACGTATGACACAAAATTGGACGTCAATAATGAAACTGTCAAAGTCAAATAGAAAACAAACAATGTGGTTACCGTCAAATAAAAGCACCTAATAATTTTCAATTTCAATTTATGAAAACGTTACTGATATCTAAGATAAATCGAATCTGAAAATAAAATCTATTTGAACCGTCGTAGATTAAATTTTGAATGATACACGTTTGATGTGGACTTTGTTAATGAAACTTGTGGAACTGTGTAACGTTACAGGCGTTTCATTATAGTCTTCATATCGAACTAGGAACATTAATAACAATAAATTCTACATCTGGCTTGCCCTGTGTTCAGACACACTCTGTATAAAATAAGTTACACTTTAGAGCAAGTTAGAACATTATAAATTGTTTCTTTGTAATTTAACTGCTACTGTCTGTCTCTAACGCTGCATGCTCAAAATTCTAATAATTTATCTCGTTTTACGATAAATTTTCAAGAGTAATAAAATATTTAGAAATTATACATTTTCGCGTCAAAAAGAATTGTCCATAGGCATACGTCATAAAAAGTAGGGGGATAAAGTTATTATTATTCATGAAAGAAGTATCACACAATTTTTAATAATATAAAATAAATTGCTTTGTTTGCTATTGCATATGACATATAAAATTAAAATTGATCGGCGAAGCAATGATGCGTTCAACTTGGCAGTAAAGTAAATTTAATGCCTTCGCTGCTTTAATCGGCTCGGCTGTTTAAATACCACCCACGGTATCTTGTACTTTATACCTAGTTAAACAAATAACTATTATTTTCATCGTTTTGACAATTAGTAATATCATCTCATTATCATAGGCGCCGATTTTCCAGGAAAAAAGGTGTTTTATTACATTTTTTAACATCTAGTTAAAATTCCAAAATAAATTTTTTATTGTCTTTGAGGCATCCCTGAGCATGTGATGTGATGTGTCAATTTTTGTACTTTGTAGTTATTAACCTTGTAAACATAAAAGAACTGACTGATTTATACACCCATATCATTAATAATTCCTAACAATCTTGTCCTCTGTTTTTTTATTGCTAATTAATTATCGCCTGAACAAATGAAAACGTCTCATTCACATCAACGGTAGCAATTTTTTGCGCGACATTAATTTAATAAATATTCATTCCCATTTATTTATTGCTTCGCCTTGTTAAAATATTACACGCTGTTTATAAATTATGCAACAACAAACTATAATAAAAAGTGTCACAGTATCCGCAAGCGGACGATAAGCGACAACTTAATTAGTCTGAATTGAATCATTCTCATCACCTGTCCTTTTCTAGTAGAAAACATTAGTCTGACTATGAGTAGATGTATAGATATCAGAGGCGTAACTAGGAGGGGGGGGGTCGAGAATTTACACTACTAGACGTGATGGCTGTGAAGTTATTCTAAAATTTTTGGCATATAATAAGTGATTGATATAAAATAATAACCTTATCACACATACTCAATCATTTTGAATTAAATAAAGACTGATTTTGCCATTTTGATCGGGATTATTTAAATTCTGAACAAATGGAGTTGCCGCAACTTTAACCAGATAGGACCTGGATTTTTTCAGCAATTGCCATCTTGCTTCAATATAACTTTCTACCACTGTAGTCGATTTCTAACCACCATAACGCTTCACAACGGTAATATCACCCTCAGCATTGTCCAGTAAAGTTGCCGAAGAACGCCTCATTCCATGTCCGGTAAAACTTTCTGGATTATGGAGCCCACAAAATGTTTCCACTTTTGAAAATGTTTTCGAAACTGTGTTGATGCCTACATGTTGTGTAGTTTCCATCCACATATCGCAAGGAAAATCTCCCATCGGCATTGTAGATTGATGTATTTTCGACACATTTCTACAGCATTGACTGAAAGATCTTATTCCATGATCGTGAAACTTCTTGAAATATTTGTTTTCATATCCGGAATGAGTACGTATAGGTAACTGCCTTTGCCTTGAACATTGGTGATATCCAAAAAGGTTAATTCATTGCATGGACAAGTACTTCCGACTCCCATGATCGTTACCACCTGTAAAGAGTTCAAAATGAAACGCTCAATGTATAAATTGAAATATTAAAATCGTGTATTTTCTACCTTAGCTTCAAAATATTCTTCATACGGTGCTTTTTTCAAAAATTATTCGATTTGGTTTCTCTAATGTTGCTTCTTGGGCTTCTTGCTAGATTTCAGCCGGAGTGAAGAAAGTCTCACTCATTTTTTGTGTCGATTTTGCAGCAATAAACAAATGCATAGAAACGATTCCAAGACGTTCTAGTATTCAGCTGACAATCAATATTCTTGATTAAAATAAATTTGTCAAATATGACATTTTTCAAAACCATAATTTTTCACCTACTCTTACACGGATTTTACTCTCCTAATTGATCAGTTTGGGCCGTGGTCGTGGATAAAACGTTGAATTACATTAGGGAAATTAATTAACCAGCCTTTAATCTTATCTGAAAAATGTAACTCTCGTCTGTGCCTCGACTGTCCATTTTTTCTCGTGGCTTGTTAATTTCCTTATAAAATTAATAAGTATTATAAGAATTAAGTATAATAATGCTTGGATGTCAAGAATATGTAAATATTTATATCAAATATACTTTATTACTAATTTTTTCGTGTACATAATACGCGTGGGCAAACAGTTATCACTTTGAAGAAAATATTTACACTGAGAATTATTTTTCATAACCACAGCCAGTATTTGGCAGCCAAAAAAATATTCGAAGGAGGCGCCTGTCGATGAATTTTCTCTGATTTATTAAAACTATTCATTATTTTATCAAAATCGTAACCAATTTATTATTTTTTTTTTCGAAATGACATCGTTGACTTATAAACCAAACGTGATACCCATTGATATCATCCCCAACCACATTGTTCAAGTCCACAAAGCATTTCCGTCTTTGCGACATCCTCACACAGCTTAGTAATCCCATTAGAACTCCCTCTCGTCTCACTAAACACCGCTGCTAATCCTAGTTAAATATGCAACCGAAAGAAGAGAACCACCCGAGCTCAAGTCCGAGCATTAAGGACCTGCCGGGTCTAGTAGCCTGGGGATGGGCCTGTCGATGCGTCAATGTTACATCGGTTGACATTTCTCGGAAAGAGATACCATTGTTGGCACCATCCCCTCATGTTCCGGTTCCAAATCTGGCGATAAGTCCGACAAATTGCCGAAAATCCGTGTTTGTTTGTCCCTGATTTAAACGCGTTAGAACTGAATAGAAAGGGGAGGCATTATCTGGTATTATGGGGGTTTATTTACCGTCACGGTATTGTTGTAGAGAATGTCGCGGTCGGTACTGTAACATTACGGATATTATTCCTTCCTAAGAAGGCTTGAGGGTGATTAGGAGGGAATAATTATAATATCGGTAGCTGTGTTGCGGTGATTTAACGAAAACTTCAGAAATTTGGGATGAAAAAGCCCTTGAAGGAACTGTTTTAAAGCAGTGGCGTAACAAAAATTGACTTTTAGCTACAGGAGATTTGTATTCAAATTTGCAATATCTTTTCCGAGCATCTAAGCTTCTTATCAAAAACAGTATGCACTTTTTACTTATTATCCATTCTTAACTCTAGAACTTCTCTATTTCCAATATAAAAATTAGTGATAATGAAACGAACGTCGACCGTTCAAGCAGTGGCGTATTTGTAAAAAGAATATACAGGGTGTTCCAGAATGATGGTCAAATATTTAACCAGTGTATTTCACAAGCCATTTTACGGGGGGATCTTCATATAAAATTTTTCAATTTGATTTTTCAAAATTGAAATTTCTAAGTGTAACCGTTTTTAAGGAAAAATTAGAAAACTATTTTTTCCGCCATTTTGAGACTCGAATACCTCAACAGGGAGG
Organism: Monochamus alternatus; assembly: GCA_037114965.1. Taxonomy (NCBI): domain Eukaryota; kingdom Metazoa; phylum Arthropoda; class Insecta; order Coleoptera; family Cerambycidae; genus Monochamus; species Monochamus alternatus. The sequence goes on along the minus strand of CM073426.1, from coordinate 247,135 downwards.
ACCCAAATTGAAAAATTTTATTATAAAGATCCCACCCTGAAATGGCTTGTGGAATACACTGGTAAAATATTTGACCATCATTCTGGAACACCCTGTATACAACTGAGCCTAAATTTGGATAAATGATAGAAGAACAAACTGGTATAAACTTGCCGCCGGTGCATAGTTTCAGTTTTACAAAATTTCAACAATTTTTTTCCCTCTGGGCGAAGGTGGAGGTCAGTGGCCCCCTTTGCCTCCTTTCTAAATACGCCACTGCGCTTAAGGAACAATACTTTAATACCTCAAATTTCGCGAGGCATTTGCACTGAGTTTAGTTTCAGTTTTTTGAACAATTTCTTTACTTTTAATTTATTTATTAACTCGGAGTTGATGGATATCATTTTGATTTATAGTGATTTGAAAATACTGTAGCACAATAATTTCCCTGTAAACATGTGCCAAATGTAGCTACTTTTAGTGTGCAGTGAGTGCAAGTGTAGTGCACTTGTGTAGTGGAACCTTGAAACCGAATAGCGGAAGAGATGAAGATCCAAAGCGTCCAGAGTGTATTGCAGCAGTGTAATAATAATATTATATTATACACGAAGCTCAATTATATTCGTATCATGTACAGCGTGTCCGAGCATTAATACCAAAAGATTGAACGAGGAGGACCAGTACCGTGGGCGCCACGATCTCCTGACTAAATCATTTGGATTTTTTTGTGGGAATATTTAAAGTGGACACCACTGATGATTTACGCAAACGTATCATGGCTGTTACTAATAACTTACTAGTTCAAGACGGACAAAAGCAGAAACGTTGGTGTTAGTTTGTAGAAACTAGGCAAGACGGGCCCAAAATTTTGTTGTTGTAACATCATGTCATTTTATTAATTAAAACCTTAAATTAATTCTATTAATAATTAATAACAATAGCGACAAAAGCAATTGAATTTGGTGTATAAAATAGGTATTATACAATGTTGTTTATTTCTTTCCTTGGGAATTTCGTTCAATTTTTTGTGCAGTCGCCGATTGCATGCTTTGCCTTGTCAGATTTTACAGTGAACCAGTTTACGATGGCGTGCAGAAGTGTATTTTTGATTCTTTACAAAATTGTATTTGTAATATTCCTCCGTATATTCATATTTTTTTTTTTTGACAGAAGTTCTGAATCACCTTACATAGATTTTCCTTGAAAGGAATATGAATTTTACCTCGACAATCGAATTGTAACAATAATACAATTTTGAAAACGTGAACGATGTCGCGTCCGCATCTCTCCAATGAAGACATTGAGTACTCGGCTGGCTACAATCGCAATTACAGTGCGGAAACGTGACCTTTCGTCTTCCTTGGCATTGTTTATTGCCGACTGTCGCCGGCCCACGGTTCTTCGATTGAGACGCGTTGCGGTACTGGATGTGTAATTATTATCGAGACAGCACCGAATTAAGACACCCACCACGACGACTCGGATTGCCCGTAATTGTTACCCCTGGCGCAATTCGAGCGCGAGAACACATGCCTAAAATGTTATGGAGATGTTTCCATATCACAGTTTTGCGCTGATGATAGAAAGGCCACTACAAAATAAGAGGCTTGCGACTGCTATTTTTTAAATCTTATTTACAGTAGAGGCTACAGTATGTAGTAGTTAATAGTAATATTTCATCCAATTTTAAAACTATATAGGATGGTGTGCCGCAAGGCACCATTATAAGACCGATACTGTTTCTGATTGTTGTCAATGACTTTCAACATTATTTGTCACCTAACAAATGTATCCTGTTTGCTGAAGACACCGCCCTAATTGTTACACGTTTTTAGATTTAAAAATAGTTGCTGACCAGTTTAAGAAACATGCCGAAAGATGATTCAAAAGAACTACAACTATATCTACTGCTATTAAATTTAAATAAAAAATGTAGTTGTTCTTGACATAAAACAGAATTTACACTTAACCAAACAAAATACGTCAGTATTCTACAATTCTACATAAATACTTCAAAGCGACGCTTATTTTCGCACACACAAACCTCTAAAGTCTAAAGTGTTGCCACAACGTTTTGAATAATTTGGAAAGTAGACCTAAAAGCAGCTGATATTATGTAGCGTAGGTCTTCTATAGTTTCACAGGGACTGTGATAAATTTTATCCATAAAGAAGAAAAATTTCATGGGTTGAAACATGGACACCGTGGAGGCCAAGCATCATGCCCATGAGTGCCAATCCAATTACATATTTGGAAAGCGTCGATTGAAAATATTGAAATACCATTGCATGATTATGTATCCATGCGCCATTTTGCTAAACTTTTTGAAAATTTCTAATATTTATAATTGAATGGATAATTATCAATGCATTCTCCGTTTCCATCCTTAAAATATTTAAATACTTCTGAAAAGTAAGGCTTCCAATATAAAAACACAGTTAGTAAATGTTTGTTGATTTTTGTTTTACGTCAATAACAACAGAATTTTTTTATTTAAATTAAGGAAGTATTGTACTTTTTTAAATTTTATCTGTTATTCTTCAAATAAAATAGTGCATAAGGTGGGCAAATTTCGATGTTTTTATAGGCTCGATCTGTTTTTGAGAGAAAATTAATGGTCAAAATCAAAATGAGCTATCTCTTTTGTTTTCGAGTAATAAAAAAATTGCAAATTTTTTATTTTTCGATACATGTCTGTAACTTGGTTGCTTGTAAAATTATAAAAAAAAATAATTAATACGTTTTTTAGACATTTTTTGTAGTCCAGTGGCGTGCATAATTTTTTCGTAACTATTCATTTTTGAGTTATAATCTAAAGTGGTGTTTTTTAAATACAAACCATAGGTGGCCTTTCGATACGATTTCTAGTATATTTTTATCCTCCTATACCAAATATCAGCTATTTCTGTTGAAAAATAATTACGCTAGATAGCTTTTTCTAAAATCCATATTTTCAATTTCTTCACAATATCCACTGGCAGTGGATATTTTGTTTATCTTACTGGTCATCAAAAGGTGACACTTTTTTATAATTTGAGCCACCCTGTATATTTTACGGTTTTCGAGATGCCAATAGTGAATCATCAAAAACAGACTACCCTGTATACGACGTTAATAAAAATGACGGGAATTGTTTAATACAACGAGAATCGTGACTTAACTGTTGTCAGGAAATTGGGTTTTTTTTTTGTAAACTATACCGTACAACTAAACTTAACATTAATTGATACATTCATCAATGTCCTTGCTGGTATATTATTATCATACCGCAAGACTGCAATGACGTCATTGTCTTCAATATATCATAATTTAATTTGTATTTGGACATTGACCATTGTTTGTCCTGCTCAACATTGCCAAATTATCATTGTTTCCTTTTTTGCGGTTCGTTAACCTTTTATGTTTTTCCCAGTCATGTTAAAATAAATATTTCACGACCGAGCCTTTTCATAGGCACACATAAATGAATCAAATTAGTCTAAATTTGTTATGACGTAAGTTTATGAAGTGTTTAATTTTTGATGATCTACTAAATCTTTATTAGGTATATTTTTGATATCAGTAACTAAATATACAAAAGAAACGTACAAATAAACAAACTAGCTTTGGAAACAATGCTGTATACTTTGTTGATTCATCTTTTCGTTTTCTTTTTTTCCTCTGAAAGAACTCTGTCTTGTTAGCAGTCTTCTGTTTCTAATGTAAGTTTATTTATACAATATTTCCGGTATTAAATATTTTATGCCCTATAAAAGTCTAACTGCTTTTATCCGTGTGTAGAAACATATCCGTTTATTCCGGTTGTATCGTAATTACTGTAACTTTTTGTTAGATGCTTTGACGTTTCACTATAATTTTTTCATCCTTCTGAGTGTGATCTAGCATGATTTTTCATCTGTGTTGAAAACACTTCAGCAGCGTTGTTACTCTTATTTGGTGCTGACAAATAAAGGTTTTCACTCTCATCGCCTTCTATTTTCTTTATTTATCCGCTTGTTTTGTTGATGTAGCTCCTTTTGAAGCGAAATTTGTTGTAGGACAAAATGTGGTTTTCACAATGTAAATAGGTCCTTTCCTACAATTCCTATTACATATCTGGTTTAATGAAAACATTCAATAACCTTCAAACTGAGAATATGCAAAAAGGTATCTGAACCATAAGTTTGTCTTCTATCCTTTAGAGCTGTTCCATGTGCAAAATTTTGTCTACACCATGTTTGTATATATCAGAGCAGATATATTGTGAAGGGATATTGGATATAAAAATCTTTCATTAAACCATGTTAATTTCTAAATCAAATATGATCAGCAATGTTTTTGTTAATAAAACTATCACTCAAAAATTGAATGAGTTTTAAATAATTTTTGTGGGGTCAGTTTTTCAAAGCGATGATGGACTAATTAATGATGTAATTTAAGAAAACACTTGTTTTGTGTAAGATTTGGTTGCAATATGAGAGAATATTTTTATTATAGACTTAAGAATAAGTGTTTTACATCCAGCTTTGAAATTAACATCTCAGAAGAGATGCCGATGAACTATTAGTGGTGGAAAATTTAGAAAAATTACTTGGTTTGGTGTATTTGGTTTGTAATATGGAAGAACAGTCTTCTTAATTAATCCAATATTTGGCTTTTACTACAGATTTTAAATTAGTTGTTTAAAACATGATCTGTTTTTTTTTATTCACCAATTAATATTCTATAAGTACAGTTTTTAGATTCACAGTTTTTTTTTACAAATCAAGTAGTGACAAGATAACAAGGTAATATAAAATAATCATAATAAATAAATATATAAATTCCAAGGTAAACCTTCAAAAGTTTATGTAAGGGATTCTAGTAGTGATCTAAACGCTTTATAGCAAGATTTAATTCTTAATATATACTCTTTTGTTGACTTAAATTTAGAATTTTAAATGCAGTTTTGGAATTAACGGTTCATTTTAGTAATTTTGGGTGTAATATACATAGACGAATACTCTTATGAATTCAATTAATTTTATTTTAAATATAGCTAATGATTGTGAGGATCTGGTAAGAAGTTTGGAGAATATTACATGGTTTGGTTGTAATATGGAAGAATGATTCTTCTTAGTAGCTCATAATTTATATTTAATAATACAGCTTTTAAATTAACAGTTTACTGAAGAGACTACAATCTGGTCTTATCGGTTTAAACATTAACGTTTTGTAAGAGTAGTTTTTAAAGTAAGTACAGTTTAAAATATTTGATGGTATAGTTGAAAGGTTTGTACAAAATATTAAATAATAATCTCTTCGCCAATTAAAATCACAGGACTTTCAAAAGTATTAGTAACAAATTTAGAGATTTTTTGTAAAATAAGTTGCTTGAGATGATGGGAGATGTACTGAATGTTTTAAGAAACTACCTTGTGTAAAATATGATTGCAATGTGAAAGGATTCTCTTCCTGTTGACTTAAAATTAAGTGCTGATTTCAAATAATCAGTTCAAAGAACAGATCTACTGGTGAAAAATTTTGAGAAACTATGCGGTTTGGTGTATTTGGTTATATTACAGAAGAACACTCTTATTAATTCAAAACGATTATTTTAAGTAGTGTAATTTTCTAATTAGCAGTTGACCTGAGATGCCGCTGATTTGGTGAGATAGTTTGGGAAATTGCTGACTTCAAATTAACAGCACTATGCGGTTTGGTGTATTTGGTTATATTACCGAAGGAAACTATTCTTATTGACCCAAAATAAACATTTTAAGTAGTACAGTTTTCAAATTAGCAGTTGATTTGAGATGTCGCTGTTTTGGAGAGATAATTTTTGGGAAACTATTTGGTTGGAATGCGGCAAAATTCTAACAAATTTCCCGATTTATCCACTTGCTTCGTTCTATAAAGACCAATTCCGGAATTCCTCCAATCGCTTCCTCATTGTCTTACCTTGGCGGCGCTGGAGGATGGAAGGGCCCCCCTGGCGGCGGCTGCATCCTGTGGTCCCACACGTACCGGCCTTCGTGCGTCCTCTGGTCCACCGGGAGCGGCGCGTGGAAGGCGGCAAACGCCGACGGAAACTGCATCGGCAGCCCCTGGAAGTCCGCTTCTTTCTCCGGCATGTCACAATTAGCCGCACATCACTCTGCGACCGTCCAGTCACCACTCGCACTGATTTCCGGCGGGATACCACGGCAGCGCACCTGTTTCGTCCCGGCCCGGCTCAACCATCATCAGTACACAATCTCGCTCGTGTGGTCCGTTCGTGCGTTTCTAGTTGGCCGAATGAGACGTTACCTCGCTCTCTCGACGTCGCGCAACTAACTAGAGGCGCGGATGACAGGCCGGCCTTACAACTCAACTAAGCGACCTGGGGGAGGGGGCGGCGCGGGGAGGGGCCTACTAGGCGAGGGAATGGACTCTGTTAAGAACAGCGGCGGGGGGCACAGCCCCGAGGAAGGGGCAGCGGGATTGAGATGTTCCGACAATTGGATTGCCTGGATGCGGCCTAATTAGCTGGTTCCAGCTTATGATCGGATTTGTGTGTTCTGCGCTTGATGATGAGCGGAGGTGATGCCGAGATATCGCCCGGGATCAATCGGTTTCTCTTATACTCATTTGATGTCTTGCTAAACAGGGTGTTTCAGGATAAGATGTACATACTTCAAAAGTATGTTATTCTACGTTCAATTTTAAAAAATCCAATGAACTTAAGTCTGGAAACGCTTCGATTAGGATATACAGGATGTTAAATTTTAAAAAATTCATAACATTTCTTTAATACCTCTCGACTACTTTCAGTTAAATTTATGAAATTTTATATGTGAAGGTTTCTTGGGAAGGGAAATTCAAATTTTATGCACAATTGGCTGTATCTCCAAGAAGGCGCCACAATCGTCTATTAGGATCCTTTTAAATGTATGTCATTTCTGAATAGAAAAACATTTTCCTCTACGTTTTCTACTTATGTACATACACCTTGTTGAAGTCTCTAGGAGTATATAATCTCAAAGAGTATTATTAAATATTTTAATTCGGTGCATCTGTTTATGACAGTGACAAGACAAAACATTTGAATATAATTACGTTAGGTTTAATTTATTTCTAAGGCACCGATTATTAATAGCGACTAAATCTTGTTGTAACAATGATCAATCAGTGTTGATAGTTTGGAACAGTTTTATATTATCTGCATATACAAGTTTATGAGTTTTGTGTATTATTGTTTAAATCTACGTCTATAACAGTGGATAAGCAAAACAAGTCATAAAATGCCTCCTTAATCGTGTAATTTCCGAGATTTATTTGGTATTAATTATTTTTATAATAAAAACAGGATGAGCTTCTAGACGTAAACAATACGATATATTTATTTATTTTACCATTTATAAAGTATTAAATGTGATAAGATTTTTTAGTAAGTAAAATTAAGTATAAATATCAAAGACCAACTAAAAGTGAAGAAACATTAGTCATATAAAAGTAGCAGTTAGACGTGTTAAGATTCTTCAAATTCAAATATGATATTTATGTTGCTATCGAAAAATTTCTTCACATCCAGAAAAGTTATTAACGTGAAAAATATCAGAAAAAAAAATCTTGTGTATTCTGTGGACTAATGCCCTGACTGAATTTAGAGTTTAAAGTCTGAATTCAGAGATTAAACTTTAAATTCAGAGTTTTAAAGTCTGAATCTAAAAAAAAATTGTAGACGTGGCCCTTCTACGGCTTCGTACAAATCTGTTAAATTACCTACTCAGAAAAAGACAAACGATTCTTAGATAATTGAAAATGCGATGAACAGTTAGATAATGTCCAAAAATTTATTAATCGTCTTGGCTACTGCCAGGCAGCCAACGGTGCACAATTTGAACATTTAATTTAGTCGATTTTTTACATAATCATTATGATTTTCAGTATCGTGAAAAACCATTATTTTCTTGAAATTTTTGTTACGTAACACCATAATTTTTCATGATGTGTATGTAGAATGATACGCTCTTTCGGCATGGTCAAAATTGGGGGTTACTATTTAAAAAAATTGTCGATGACGTCACAAATGTGGGTCGTATGTCCAAAAGTGTCCTTTTTATAAACAAAATCGACGTGCCAGGGGATTTTTTCGAAAACTTCTCAATTTAAAAAATAATGAATTTATTCGTTACTTTTCGAAAGCACTGTAGATTAGAAACAAGGAATTTTTTATTTAAAGAGGAAGTAATATGTAGGTCTTGCGATCTTGCAGAAATATACTTTAATGCAAACAAATTGGAATTATACTAAAAATAGTAATTGTTGTACGGTACTTTCTTTTTTATTTATTGGACTAATGGCCGGTTTCTCAACTAGTAGATATCTATTAAATAAACTTATCGATTCCATAAACTGGAGATATCCCATGAATTCGGTTTCTGAACCATTCGATAATGCTTATCTATTGCATAAGTTATCGAATACATATCCAAAGAAAAATGACAAGATATCTGTCCAATAAACATTAGCGCACGCGCACAGCGATTTAGCTGTTGCTTGTTTACATCTTTATTGTAAGGCTTAACCCAACTTTTTTTTATATTTTCGTAACGATAACTGTGCAATGGAAAATTCTGATTCGTCTGCCTCATCAGATGAAGAATATTTAAATATAGTCAGATATCTTGAACGGCCAAGACGTTATCGTGAAAGAGAAAATCAGTATGAAATATACAGCGACTCAGAATTTCGAGAGAGGTTTCGTTTAAGGGCGCCGTATTCTTGAAATGGTGTTTTCTACAAATACAAGTAATTTTAGACATTTAAGAACTGAATAATACAGAGTTTAGCAAATAACAACAATGTTATCTCATGCCACTGGTAAATATTCAAAGGTACCGAAGTAAAATCAATATATAACGTCAGAAAGCGATCTATCCAGCAAATTTTTATGTACTGAACTCTTTCGAAATACGTATTTTTTAAATTCAACTATAGATGTAAACATTGTGTTATAACATAAACTTACATAGTTCTGCATATAAGATTTTATACACTTACAAAATACACTTTTGTTTATAAGTATGTAAAAATAATTGTTAAAATGTGGGGTTAGAATAGCGAAATAATGTGTGTCATACAAATGCATTTTAAAAGTTATTATATTATTTGAAGAGAGTTTAAATAGTAAAAGTGGATAAACAAAACATCAGTAATTTTATTTTTTATATTACTTTTGTTCTACGTGTTTTATTTTTCAAGATTTCAGTACCTAAAAAACATCACAAATTTGATAATTTTATGGCGAGAAATACGGCCACCTTAACGAAAGAAGCTGTTTTACTGATAGATTTAATAGGAGGACTAGTATTCAAGTGTATGGTACTAGAACAAATTCACTATCAGTATTAGAAAAGGTTTTAATAACTTCGTTTTTATGCAACAGGTTTGTATATCTTTTATTTATTTAATGCGATGCGATATCATTAGGTAGGCGATAGTGGCGCCATCTACAATTATTTCTTGAAAGTGTCTTACTTCAAACACTTGTGCATTTGCTAGCTCCCTCTATGATTATTGCAGATATTAAGATATCTATTCATCTGTTATGTATCAACACAATATCGAATGGATTGAGCCAAATGTTGAGAAACCGGCCATAAGTTAGATTTTGTGTATAGTATATTTTTTTCCTAGAATGTGTATTATTTTATTCTTCTTTGCATTATTTACATTATTAAGTTCCTGTAACTCTTTTTAAAATTAGTTTCTTATATTTTCATATCGTCTTTTCTTTCAATTTTTTTATTAAAAGTTTCTAAAATTAACAAATTATATTATGATTTTATCTTCTATATTCTAATTTATCCTCATTCTTTCACTCATCATACATAATAATAGATTGGTAAAAATTGAGAGAAAGAAAAAAAAAGATAAGAGAATCCCATCCAACAAATTATTAACGAAAAACTGTGTTTTTGTGAGTAAAATAACGGCAAGTAATGTTTAAACAAAGTTGTATTAAACACTGTTCAGCAGTATTAATGGGATTTGCAATAACTCTCTATTAATTTTATTGTTGGTGTTCGTGCATTGCGTGTGGAGTTTTTATGAATGGATTTTTAACGAACAAGACCCTACACACTATTCGCGAATGACTCGCATATCACGCATAGCGATAACTTTATATTGGTTTCTGAACGCATGTCTTCCAAGTTTTGTTGAATACATAACAGTTGAATGGATATCTTAATATCTGCAATAATCATAGAGGGAGCTAGCAAATGCACAAGTGTTTGAAGTAAGACACTTTCAAGAAATAATTGTAGATGGCGCCACTATCGCCTACCTAATGATATCGCATCGCATTAAATAAATAAAAAATATACAAACCTGTTGCATAAAAACGAAGTTATTACAACCTTTTCTAATACTGATAGTGAATTTGTTCTAGTACCATACACTTGAATACTAGTTATCCTATTAAATCTATCAGTAATTTGTGATGTTGTTTAGGTATTGAAATCTTGAAAAATAAAACACGTAGAACAAAAGTAATATCAAAAATAAAATTATTGATGTTTTGTTTATCCACTTTTACTATTTAAACTCTCTTCAAATAATATAATAACTTTTAAAATGCATTTGTATGACACACATTATTTCGCTATTCTAACTCCACATTTTAACCATTATTGTCACAGACTTATAAACAAAAGTGAACAATCTTATATGCAGAACTATGTAAGTTTATGTTATAATAATGTTTACATCTATAGTTGAATTTAAAAAAATACGTATTTTGAAAGAATTCAGTACCTAAAAATTTGCTGGATAGATCGCTTTCTGACGTTATATATTTTACTTCGATGCCTTTGAATATTCGCCAGTGACATGAGATAACACTGTTGTTATTTGATAAACTCTATATTTTTCAGTTCTTAAATGTCTAAAATTACTTGTATTTGCAGAAAACACTATACGGTCAAGAATACGGCGCCCTTAAACGAAACCTCTCTCGAAATTCTGAGTCGCTGTATTTTTCATACTGGTTTTATCTTTCACAATAACGTCTTGGCCGTTCAAGATATCTGACTATATTTAAATATTCCTCATTTGATGAGACAGATAAATGAGAATTTTCCATTGCACAGTTATCGTCACGAAAATATCAAAAAAAGTTGGGTTAAGCCTTACAATAAAGATGTGAACAAGAAACATCTAAATCGCTGCGCGAGTGCGCTAATGTTTATTGGACAGATATCCCATTTTTCTTTGGATATGTGTTCCATAACTTATGCAATAGATAAGCATTATCGAATGGTTCAGAAACCGAATTCATGGGATATCTCCAGTTTATGGAATCGATAAGTATATTTAATAGATATCTAGTAGCTGAGAAACCGGCCATTTTTTAGAGATGCTAAATAAACAACAACATTGGCAGTAGTGCAAATTGTCCGAATAATTTGGCATGTATCCTGTTTCCTACATACTACGCCAACACAACACGAAAAAACTATGTAGGACAAAAATGGTCACTGACATTGACATAAATAACGAAGCACGTCCAGGTTTAAGGCGTATCGTAAACAGTACAGTGTGTAAAAACGCCTTTAGGTCTTAAAAGAAATCCATAAAAGTCATCATATTTCTATTCTTCCCAAATATATTCATCCTACATTAGCGTTATTCAAAGTAACGACTTCCATTTCACATTTACGGGATATTTATAGGAAAAACGCCAGATTCGGGAAGTCGACGTAATTATGTAATTCGAAGTTCTATCGGCCGGCCTACAAATCGTCGAATTAACACGTTCGCCTTGTTTATGTGGCTTGTGGAAGCAGGGAACGCCTTTTTGACAAATATTAGGAGAAACGACCGCGGAGAATTCGGATAGGACTGTAATTCGAGTATTCGAAGCACTCGAACACGCACCAAGACAATAGACGACACTCCGATTAATACCTACTTAATGCAAATTGGATTTTCCACGGAATTTTAATGAGGCGACACATACCGTAGTGTTTTCATTAGAAATCTCAGTTTTTCTATAGAGGTTTGTTCACATGCAACTGGTTAAATTTGGGAATAAGTTGGAACTTTCAAAACAGCTTCTTGACAATATTTAGAATGAACAATATATTTTTATATTAGGATTAAAAGTGTCACTTTTGTGGCCAGCAAATTGTGTATTTGCGAGGCGAAATTGCGAGACAAAAAAGACACCGAATAAAACATTATTCAAACCAAATTTGGATAATAAAGCAAAGTAGGTAAGTAGGATATATCGACGTATGGCCGGTTTCTCAACATTTGGCGCAATCCATTCGATAACTATCGAGTACATAAATTTATCAGACCGATAACTTTATATTGGTTAATGAATGCATGCCTTCCAAATTTTGTTGAATACATAATAGTTGAATGGATATCTTAATATCTGCAATAATCATAGAGGGAGCTAACAAATGCACAAATGTTTGCAGATGCCATTTACGAAAGTAAGACACTTTCAAGAAATAATTGTAGATGTCGCCACTATCGCCTACCTAATGATAGCACATCATATTACCCTTGATTACTAAATAAAAATATATACAATCCTGTTGCATAAAAACGAAGTTATTAAAACCTTTTCTAATACTGATAGTGAATTTGTTCTGGTACTAAACACTTGAATACTAGTTCTCCTATTAAATCTATCAGTAAATTTAGTTTCTTCCTCCCTCGAAATTGTTGCTGTATTTTTCATACTGGTTTTCTCTTTCACGATAACGTCTTGGCCGTTCAAGATATCTGACTATATTTAAATATTCTTCATCTGATGAGGCAGACGAATCAGATTTTTCCATTGCACAGTTATCGTCACGAAAAAAAGTTGGGTTAAGACTTCAATAAAGATGTAAACAAGCAACAGCTAAATCGCTGCGCGCGTGCACTAATGTTTATTGAGATATCTTCCCATTTTTGTTTGAATATGTGTTCGATAACTTATGCAATAGATAAGCATTATCGAATGGTTCAGAAACCGAATTCATGGGATATCTCCAGTTTATGGAATCGATAAGTTTATTTAATAGATATCTACTAGTTGAGAAACCGGTCAGTAGTCACGGATACTTTGTCAAACATTACCACAAAGTTTATACTTTGTAAACATTAGTCGCCACATCACTAATTGAGTTCAGTTGTGATTGTTTCCTTCAATCTGCTAAAAAGTCTGTAAAAATGGAATCTATTGAAGATTTAGGTGTACCTGAGGAGATACTGAAGTGTGCGAAAGAGGTTTCTTTTCGAAAGAAATTTTCAAAAATGTATGAATTGTTGGTAGACCATTCATAAATCAATTCAATGTTGTATGGATTGGTGCAAAGAAAAAACATTAAGTTGTATTCAGAAGATGTATGTAACGGTGTATTTATCAAACTTAGTAAATAAAATTAAGCCGTTTACGCTTTGGTCGCAATATTCAATGTTGCGATCAACGTTGAATATAAAGATTGATATAAGCAAATATACGTGCTTTTCTCGAAAGATGAAATGTACCGAAAAATTGCGAGTATTTACAAAGGAGCAAGTTTATTGCTTTTCATGCACGTGATAATATACAGTGCTTTCGAAAAGTAACGAACAAATTCATTATTTTTGAAATTAAGAAGTTTTCGAAAAAATCCCCTGGCACGTCGATTTTGTTTTTAAAAATCGACTAAATTAAATGTTCAAATTGTCGCCGAGAGAATTAATAATTTTTTTTGGGACATTATCAATAACTTCAGGAGGAGGTGATGAATTCTTGCTTTTAAATCTTCTAAATTAACCGATCTAGTAAAGTATACTTTGCTTTTTAAGTATCCCCACAAGAAATAATCTAGGGGTGTCAAATCAGGCGATCTGACTGGCCACTCAATCGGCCCCCTTCTTCTATCCAACGATTCGGGAACAGCTCATCTAAATAAGCACGGAGAGGTGTTGCATAATGGGGAGGTGCACCCTATTGTGAAAATTAAATTTTAAAATCTTCAAACATTATTTTCTTGAAATTTCTGTTATGTAACACCATAATTTTTCATGACGTATGTATGTAGAATGACGCGCTCTTTCAAATGGTACGGTCAAAATTGGGGGTTGCTATTAAAAAAAATTGTCGATACCTTCATATTTCGAACAATAATGACGTCACAAATGTGGATCGATCTCAAAAAGTGCCTTTTTTTAAAAAAAACGACGTGCCAGGGGATTTTTTCGAAAACTTCTCAATTAAAAAAATAATTAATTTATTCGATACTTTTCGAAAGCACTGTATATTTGATGATGAAGGTAAATGCTCTAAAAATAAAAGAACATTTTTTAAAAAACTTCTTTATAGATCCTTGTAATATTAGATGTTGTAGGCGCATGCCGTTCTGATGAATTAGTCAATTTAACAATTCGTAATGTTGAAGATGTGAAATCCGTCCTAATTATAAAAATTCGCAATACCAAAACCAAGATACGACGTTCTTTGCCTATGCTGAGAAACAATTATTTAAGTTTTTATCGAAAATATGTTGCTTTACGTCCACCCAGATTGGTAGAACATCGAATATTTCTCAGATATGTTAGTGGAAAGTTTCATCGAATGGTGGTTTTAAAATACAAGGAGGATGGAGATCGTGCACTGTGGCGGAAGACTACATTGAAGACTCACTTTTGAATAAAGAAAATATTGCAAAAAGGATACTGATAGTTGATAGTGGTAATGATAAACCAAGCACCGTTGTCATTTCTGATTCCACAATATCTGAAGATAATATAACTATTAATGAAAACGTGTTGGACTGCTCTGAGAATGAGGGTAGAGGTAGTTTCAGTAGTTTATTTAATTTTAATACTTATTCAAACTATGTGTATGGATAATGTGAATAAACAAACATTATTGTTGAATAAACTTTTATAAATTAAAACTTTATTAACACTTTTAATCTAAGGATTAAGTGTCACCATTAGCTCCTGGGATTAAAAGTGAATACTTTTGTTACTGAGATATCATTTTTTTCTCAGTAAGGGAAATGTTAACCTTAGAGACTCCTGACTGTTAAAAAATGTCACAGTTTTGTGATTGTTGGAGAAAAAAGGTGTTATATGATAATCAGATTTTTATTTGAAGCCAGAAGATTATTGATTAGTAATTCTACAATTCTAAGAAAAAAGAAGAACACAGAACAGATTGAAGAGATGCTATGATTATACTAGTTTTAAAAAGGGGGTATGTAACAGACTGCTGAAACTATATAGATTATATCATTGGATATAATATAAAACTATGGCAGTCTGTTTGCCTGCAAATACTAACTTCTTTATCAATAAATTGTTGTTACATACATCATTAAATATACGTTTATCACGAAATGTTAAAAACTATCGATTAAACAGCGAATAACTTTTTTGCACCAAATTAATAGGGGAATCCAACTTCTAATGTCAATTTGGCAACACAACCACACAAAACTGTATAAATTCTAAAACTTAATTTTGGCTGTACCTGTATAATGAAGTATGCCAAATTCCAGTTGAGATAATGAATCTTGTATTACCATCAGTTACTAGTATCACTCAAATTTCTAGGTTACCTAAGGTAACGGTTTAGAAATTATAACTAATTCAATATTTAACTTCTTAATTGAAAGCCCTGTATATTCGTAAGGACAAAAAACTATATGGGATACTGACATTATTTTGACATATTTGAACACTAATTCGTGGACACTCTATAAAGTGTCTTAATATTATGTTAAAATATATTATTTATATATTTTTTTATAAAATTACATATTTTTATGGATATTAAGCAAGTAATTAGTACGCCTATGGCCTATTTAAAAATCCCTCCAAGCCTTTTCAAATCAAACTATAGTTACGATATGATACTCTTCCTGGCAATCATCCCTTTTAATGGTCTAAGAAAATTATAACCAGAGGGAGTTAAAGAATTGTTTAGAGGATGATACCAAATAATCTTAAACGTGAAGAGATTTTTTACTTCAGTCTCCTTTCATCAACACCGAATAGAAAATAAAACTATCCGACAGGCGGCAATCAACGCTAAACTTTTTCCCCACAATTGACTTCTTCATCTTTTCTTTTTCTCAAATCAATCGGATAAATTCGCAACGAACAGTTCTCAGTGGCGGCAACCAAGCTCGATGACAGTGTAATTACGGCCCTGGGAACGAGTATAAATCGCGAGAAATTGGTGGGCCAGTCGACCGCCATAAAAATTTGTAATTGTTATCGTGGGCAAAGCGACAAACCGAGCGGCGTTTTTGGTTTTTACGAGAAACATAAACGCGGAACCCGTTTCCGAATGGCGCCGTGAGCCCAACCACAACAGATGAGATTTGACCTATTTCTGCATTTTTAGGATTGCTTCATCAGGTGGCCTCCTTTAAGTTGAGTCAAATATCTTACTATAAAAATTATTATACCAATATGGTCAAGGAGGCCACCTGATGAAGCAATCCTAAAAATGCAGAAATAGGTAAGATCTCTGGTTGAATTTTCGAGTTCCCACTGTCAGAAGTTAGATATCTATAGAGTGTTTTCATTAAGCCAAGTTAGTAAATTTAGAAAAAAACATGCTCCATCGATTGAAATAAAAAAGATCTATGTTATTTTTTCCACTTTTAGCAGTCGTACATCAATCGCAGATAAAAAGTAAAACATACTCATGCTCTTACGATAACTCGGGTTGTCGCCCTCGTATGCGCAATTGTCTCATTCGTATGTTAATAATACCGTTATCCCACTGATTAAGTAAATAATTATTATTTGGGTAGTTAATAGTGATTTAATTCTAGGTTTTCTTTTATTTCAATGATTGCGCGCAAATGCGACTTGCTTAATAATGATATGCCGCCTTCTCTCCCGCACAAGTCTCCGACTTCTGGGCTAATCCTAGTGACTAGAATTAGGGGTAGAGGTATTATTATTATTATAATTCTCCTCTGTGCACTGGGGAGGGTATTTTACACGGTCGAAACCATCAGCTAACCAGATACTCGTAATCTCCATAATATGAACAGAGACGACACCGATGCTGGGAGATAGGAAGAGTAGCCATCCAGACGATTTTAACAACACAATACTTCAACCTCTTACACCTAGCCTGGCAGAGAAAATTGAGATTTTAGATAAAGCTCCGCGACGTGCGGTTCTAACTGGCCTCTCTGTTATGTAAATACATTGTTTTGGTTTACGAGCAGTAACTGTTGGAACACATGTACTTGCTACCTCAAGAACCGTAATAAACGTTATTTGTAGACTTGTTTGGAGTTTATTAAATTTTAACTTGAGAGCGATCGCTTGAAAATGCGCCTGAATATAAACTAGCAAATGGGGCAACAATTTACGTTGTGCTGAATGTAAATCACGGCCAACATTGATGAGTTCGCTATTTCTAACATGCTAATAACACCGAAGATTCATTTAAAGTACGTATTTTGGCTATGCTTAGTCACTTTAACCATTAAAAACTTAGACAATTAGATAACTACAGAATTGTGTCTAAAGTAACTGCTGAAACAGTTTTGCTTATTATGATTGGATCGTGAAAAAACTCTAGGAAATTTTATAGTCTCTAACTGGGAACTTTAAGATTATGCAAAGTCACTATATACAGAAAAGTCCCTATCTAGACATTTTAATATAATTCAAAGTGTCTAGAAACTTTTCGTACCACATACGTTGGCATTGTATAAAGTTGATGTCTAGGGACTTTGGCATTACATATTAATATAGGAACTTTACAAAAACATTCTATTGGAAATTCACACTATGTAATATATCAATACCATCGAAGATTCTTAAGAAATATATATTATTGACGTCACATTAATCATATGTTAAATGCCAGTTTCAATCTGAAAAGGTCTTATGGCATTATGTAAAGTCACTACATATAAATAAATAATAAGTCCCTATATTGAGATTGAAAAGTATGTGAGACACTGACGTATTTTATTGTGAAAAGTCCTTATCTAGGAACTTTCACATATTGTAAAGTTTATGAATATGAACTTTAGTATTATATAAAAAATTCCCTATTTGGGGATTATGGAGTGTGAAGTCCACCGCCTGAAAATGCGCCTGAATATAGACTAGCCAATGAGTCAACAATTAACGTTGTGCTGAATGCAACATATTCATAACACCAAAGATTCATGTAAAGTACGTATTTTTAGTAAGTATAGTCACTTTAACCGTTAAACTTAAAATTGTGTCTAAGGTAACTGCTGCAGTTTTGCTTATTTGATGCTATTACAGTTGCTGATGTATTGCATCGTAAAACTTTATAAAGTGTTAAAGTCTCTAATTAGAAACTGTAACATCATGTAAAGTCACTAAATACAGAAAAGTCCCTATCTAGACATTTTAATACAATTCAAAATGCCTAGGAACTTTTATATTTTACATCTACACACGTTAGCATTGTATAAAGTTGCTGTCTAGGGACATTAATCTAGGAACTCTACAAAAACATTGTATTGGAAATTCACACAATGTAAATACGTGTTATTGACGTCATATTGGTCATTTGTTAAATGTCAGTTTCAAACTGAAATCTGCAAAGGTATTGTCTAAGGACTTTTATAATTTGTAAATTTTATAACTAGCAACTTTGGTATTATGTAAAGTCATTACATATGCAAAAAATTAATTCCTGTATTGAGATTGAAAAGTATGCTATGTGGACTATGCACTGACATATTTTGTGTGAAAAGTCTTTCTCTAGGAACTTAGATTATATAAGTAGGTACTTTGCTACTGTATAAAATGACTCTCTAAAGGAGTTGATATATATTAATCTGGGAGAAAAACAAACACAAGTTGTATTAGAGAAGCTGATGTATTTCACTGTGAAGTCGTTGTCCCATAACTTTAACTTTTTCTAAAGTCTGTAATCAGGCACTTTGACATTATGTAAAGGAATATGTGAGGAAAGTCTCTCTATTGATATTGAAAAATATATTGTTTTGGTTACTTAACACTATAAGAAGGACTCACGTATTGTATTGTGAAAAGTTTCTTGTCTAGGTACATTAGCATTTTGTCTCTATGAACTCTATTAGAACAACTGACATACTGCATTGTGAAAATATCTTATCTAGGGACTATATTTTGTAAAGTCTCGTACTAAAAACTTTGGCATCGTGTAAAGTCACTATATAGAGTAATTCCATCTCTGGAGATTTTGGTCCTTATCTAGGAACTTCGACTGTGCATAAAGTTCAGTCTGGATACTTGACATAATGTTAACATACAGGGACACACGCAAACAAATCAAAGTTGTATTAAATTTTATTACAATGTTACTAGAAAATTATGCTTTTAAAAATAGGAGAATATAATAAAATATAACGCCAGGATAACAACTACCTGTTTTGCAAATATTTTTTAAAATTACTATTTTATGTACGAAAAAATTAAATAGTGACAATGAATAAATGAAACATAAAGATTTTTATATGAGCTTACTTTTATTCTATGTTTTACTATTTATTTATTTTTTGCCGTTATAAATAGCCGAAATTATCTAAAATACTTACCTATATGAGCAAATTTTTAGTCGACTCTTTAAAATTTCGTAGGCAAACTCATTTTACATCAGAATTCCTCACGGTTCAATTTTAGGTCCCTTTTAATTTCGATTGCTGTTAAATAAAATTCACCATTGCATTTTTGTCTCTTCATTCAATTTTATTACCGGTTTCTTACTCTCTTTTTGTTAATTAGAATTTGCTTTATACTAGTATTTTTTGTGTAGTACATTCATTATGTTGACTGGTGTAAAACAAAACGATACATTACATGTGGTGACCTGCTGACCTGGATCACAGCGATACGTTGTACAACATTTGTTGCGAAACTCAATTACATGTTTTGACTGACGGACTCCTTGGTTCTTCACGTACTTTTATAACCGTCATGTGAGACTCGACATAGACGCAGACCTAACGAACTCAGTTAAAATTTCCATCAAAACCCAAAACCGTAGGAGCGCCTTCATCGATAATGTAAATAGAAATATTGTTCCGTTCTCGAGTCTGGTCCTCGGACAAAGCCAAAACTGCTCCGCGACGGAAAGAGACGGCAGACCGCGGATGACCTCCACGTCACGGGGACGAGAGAGACGGCTATCATCCCAGCGGGCAGTGGAGTGAAGGAACCTGCATCCAAATTCCGAAGGACCTACTTCGTTCTCACTGTCTTGTCGTTCTGTAGCGGCGGCGAGATGAACCTGTTAAGTTCAGTGGAAAATGACTTCATTAACACTGCTGTAAGTAGAACCAATGATGCGTTATGGTCTGTTTTAATTCGATTTTTGTGTGCTCAGATGAATCCACAGTGATAACAATTATTTGTAATATTACACAATGGATTGTTTGGTATTTATTTTCTAGATCAATAGTGTGAAATAACACACCAGTGTAAAATGTTATAGAAAATTACTATTTGAAGCATTTGAAGTACTGTTATCTATATGTAAAATTCATATCTAACTTTCCATTCCATTTGTTGTATTACTATCCCGACTATACTGCCTTTACTATGTAAGATTTATTTTATTTTTGTTTTATTTTATTTTGTTTTACAGGATACAAGCACTAAATATCAATATAGGTCATAATTTCTATATATAATAGAAAAGAAAACATTAAAACACAAATAATAAGACTAAATAGAACACATAAAATACAAAAAGTACACTACTTACACAACCAATATCTTACAACAAAAGACTTATCAATGTTAAATATCATTTAAAATCTATCATAAAATATATCTACATAGATATGTACACATAAATTGTAACACAGAAATAGATCATTAATAGAAATCGGTTTATTTTATTAACCGAGCAGAAGAATATATCTATATTGTCCTTCACAGCTCGATAATTAAGGATCATCTGATATAAAGGAGAAGCCGTCATAGAATTAGTCCTTATAGAAGGAGTATTAAAAATATTAAAAATAGTTTTAATGTACCAAAGATCTATTTCGTTTAATGTATTTTGAAGAACTGCACAGTCTAACACACACTTTATTTCCGGGAACAGTTTTAAGTCATCAGCATATAACAAACAGTGCACACTATTAAGATTATATGTTATATCATTAATAAATATAATAAATAGGAGTGGACCCAAACCAGACCCCTGAGGCACACCCGATCCCTGCAAGAGTCTTTCAGACCTTAAGCCATGGAATTGAACAAACTGATATAAATCCGATAAGTATGACATTAATAGATTTATGATAGAGACATAAAGTTCCATGGTTAAGTCGGTTAAATGCCCTAGAGAAGTCGGTGTGCACCATATCGACTTGACTTTGCCTATTAAGATTTTCTGCTATATACTGAGACTTGCAAATGAAGTTAGTAATGGTTGATCTGTTCATAAAACCGTATTGCTCTGTAGAAATTCTAGTGGAAACCTGACCATAGATGATATTATGGAGAAGGATTTTGAAGATTGTGGCAAAATTACAAATAATAGTTAGAGATTAGGTTAAAAATAAATGTAAGTAGTTCAGTCAAAGCTGAAGCACAGTCTTTAATAATTAATGTAGGAATCATATCGGAATAGTCATGGTTGGTTCAATTTATAATTATTTTTCCAATTTCATTGTATTATTATTAACCCGTAATATTTCTCAATCTACCTTGTAATGTGGATGTGAAATTAACATCAGTAAGAATCTTACTCGTTATATTATTAGCCATAAACAAAACACACAACGAAAATTATATAAATAGTTTTGGGCATTCTTCTTACAAGGAATATAAGAAAACCATTTTAATTTATTTTATATTAATATTAATAAAATAAAATTATTAATAAAATTAAAAGTAAATAAAGAAAACTACTAGAAAATACAATCATGTATGCTTCCTTGAGAATAACATATACAGAATGTTCTGAAAAACACTAGCATAAATTCAGGGCCTGATAGATTTTTAAAAAATATTACATTTTGTTCCTATGAACCATAGGCGTATCTTTTTCCGTTTTCAAGATACATGGCGTTGAATATAATTTTTTATAATCCGGTTTCGGCCCCACAAAATTTTACCGAATGAACTGACATTTTGTTATGCGGGGTTTCTGGGGATGATAAATGCCCTGGAATTATTAACTTTTGACTATATCATACAGAACGTTCACTGCAGTACTCCGCGCGAACATTTTAGGTCCCAACTATTTTGAGGTTTTTTTTTTGCCCTGTTTTTCCCCTCACTCTCGCGTTACCACGTGATATGATGCAAACAATTTTATTGGACGTCGTTACATCTAGTTTGCAAATTCATAATACATTATGTAAATGCACACCTCCCTTGAGGTTCTGCTGGAAACTGATAATTTTATTGTTTCATGACCTTCCTTAACTCCTGCAACGATTTATTCCAACAGAAAAAACTAGCTCTATTGGCCTTTAGGTAATAATATCTTCTTTCTGTTGATTATCTTCTCAAAGTTGTTCTGTGGTGTGACTATGTAAAAAATAGGTATACAGATAAATTAGTAAATATGTACCTGTAAAATCTACTAAAATTTCCTTATCAATTCACTTATTTAAAACTTCTCATAACCACGTACAAGAAACTTGTCATTTAGTAATTAATCAACGAAGCCGTCTGAACATTAAAATGTAATCAGTGTGTATGTTAACAGCAACATTTATCTTTGAAACATCAATCTTAGGCAAGACGCAAGTCGCATTCTATGAAGACATTACGTTTTTTCATGAATTTAATTTTGTTTTACGGCGGCATTTGACCGTGTAAAGTCTTAATAAATAGGAAAAAAAGTGGGCAAAGGAAAAGCAATTACTTGTATGCAGATTTTATAGCCTCTTGCGAGTTTATTACAGAACCTTACCTAGGTTGTAGTGATACAAGATAATTTTGGTTATATACTTACTAGGTTTTTTCAAATTTCAACTAATGAAGATGCCAAATCGTTCCCAACTTTTTATTTAAAAATCAATTGTGAACGTTAGAAAAAGTATTGCAAGCTATTGGAGAAAATGAAGTAGTTACACTTACGTCAGTGAAAGTTTTAATACTTGAATTAATATGACCAGAAAAATATAATCTGCTGTTGTTAAACACTGCACCAAGATCTTTAATTTCCTCATAACGGATTAAAGGTGACATCTATAATCCAGTATTAGGAGCTGATTTTTGATGGTACACATTTTGCATTTATTTATATTAACATATAAATAGTGAACAGTACACCAAGTATATGTCATTTACAGACAGGATAAAAACGAGTGGCCTCAAATTAGAGCCTTGAGATACTCCTGATCTAGCAATAAAGATGTCAGAAGCCTTTGAGAAGTCTGTGTAAATGGCATCAACTTGTCCTTTGTAATCAACATAGTTTGCCGTACACTGAGTAAACTCGGTCAAGTTAGGTAAAGTTAAACGATTAGGAGAAAACCATGCCGATTTGGTGATGTGATGATATGACTATGGGATATGACAATAGGGCGAAAACATCTCACATCTGTGAGGTTGCATCATCATTGCCTCAGATCAATGTTTATCTTGTCCTTATTTGAGAATATGAAAAGGTGGAAAGTCTAACTCCAGGTTCACCCCAAGCAAACATCCTACCTACGCCCATGAATGTTTCTGTCTTAGGTGAGACGTATCAAACGTAGTTACAGGTATCAGAAGTGCTACATCTTCAATGTTATTTGAACAGATATAGATCTATTCTCAGTATAAAGCTACTTACATACTAGGTTAAAACGCCATTCAGGTGGCTCCAAAGTGAACAGCATCAGTAAATAAGATACCCTTAGTTGTGTTTTAAATCCGATTTGGTTCTGCAATAAACAAAATATCAATTTCGACATGCCCCAATCACTGAATTTAAATTCGATAGCGGGATTTAAATTGCACTTGAACAGAATGGCTTTATCTCGAATGCAAATCGATTTATATAATTCGAACTTATCGCGTTTCAAAATTATATAGTATCGAAAAACGGAGAGCTCAACTAATTGATATGCCTCACAACGGTCAAGGTAGATAGAATGAAGTGCCGAGAAGGCAGGGATCCAAAAAAGAAGAACATCGTCCGCGCACAGGTGACC
Source organism: Monochamus alternatus (assembly GCA_037114965.1). NCBI lineage: Eukaryota > Metazoa > Arthropoda > Insecta > Coleoptera > Cerambycidae > Monochamus > Monochamus alternatus. The sequence goes on along the minus strand of CM073426.1, from coordinate 223,058 downwards.
ACGTTAATTCGTGGTAAAGTATTCCAATGTATCTGGAAACCTAAAGGTTTATTAGACATATACCAAAATGCTTTTAGAAACGCTTAAAAGGCATCGGTTTTATATTATGCGGTCATAAGGCTTTAAAGGCTGTTATCATTGATGGTTTTGGATGTGTAGGAGGATCGGCTTAGCTTATCCACGCTGTAGACGGTGCAGGCGAGGAGCGTAGAAGATTGGGCTGACCTTGGACGCATAAATGAAGTTATTAAGACATTAGGCGGCCGTGGCCACACTGTTCGCTCGCCCGGCTTCATATTATTATATCTCTCAGCAAAATCACAGGAGCTACATCTAATTTACTAGATATATTAATTATAGTAAACTCGGCCTGTCACATTTTGGGCATGGATTCCCGGTTAATGTCTTTTCTGCCAGCGTCGCCCAGTGGCGGCCGTCGGATGTGGCAGGTGCGGATGATCTAGTCGTTCTGTCTTATTTTTTTGTATGATATGTCTTAATACGGCTGCGGTAATCATAGCAACTCTATTACTATTCCAACAGATAATTTTTACTTTCTTTATTATCCATAATTAATTGTATAAACACCTGTAACAGTAGCAACATATATACAGGGTGAATCTTAAATAAGTACAAATATTTTAACTGCTGCTGTAGTTTGTCATTTAAATCAGTCTAGTGAAAGCCATTTTTAAAAATTTCTAATATTTACGGAGATATTAATTTTTTTAAAAAATACCCACATTTTGAGGACCGCTGGCTGATTTTTCATCCAACAACGTAATGAAACATATGATTTGTTGCGAGGTTGCCATATCTCCTCCAATATAAATATTACGTTTCCTTTAACGTAATAGTTCTATTTTAAAAATACTTGTTTTAAGCATAAGTACAGTAAAATTGGGTGTGTAGTATGATACGCAGCAATATTAACATAAATTTTAACATCTGAACTAACCTTACTATACTTCAACGATTAAAAATGAATTTCCGCAAGTTCAATACTACCGTAAAATATTTAGGAAGATATTACGTGATATTACTATGTCCAATGTTCAAAAATTATACATAAACGTGCACACAAGCTTACCTGTTTGTTAGAAAATTAACTATTTAATCAGTAATCCACATTTCACAAGTTAAATGTCATTGTACACTGTTAGAAAGGGACACAAAACACAATTTCCTTAAGTTATTTTATGAAGAATAACGAAAAACTATGCACGCGTTTTTTATTTAAAATGGAAAAAATGTCAACTTTTAGCAAATTTTATTGCTATTTTCATGCATTATGTGGGGTTAACAAGTTTGACTTGGGCTTCCGATAATCTGTCATGACAGTCAATGACAGTTTGATAATAAAAAATAATATAAAATGTTACACTTGACAAAATTCGCTAAAAGTTGAGATTTTTTCTTCCTTGAAGCAAAGACATTTGTGTAATACTGGCAACACTGTGAACCACACGTTCAGTCTGCAGCACTATGACTCATAAAAGTATGAAGGGTCGGTCTAGGCCAGCGGTCCTCAACAAGTTTTCTACTGAAAAATTACGAACTTTATTTAAAATTTCACTTTTTTGTTTCTGATTTTTTTGTAAAAAAACTATTAATTATGTGTTCTACACACAAAACTATACTGCTGGTTAAAATATTTGTACTTATTTAAGATTCACCCTGTATATGCACGTATTAATATGGAAGTTGCACGATTTTACCAAATTCGTACAGAAGAAATAATGTATTATTTTAATCGAAATGGCGTTTATTTTGTGGAAAAATAAGCCTAAAATCGGTATTTAAAAATTTTGTCTGGCCACGCCCCCACAAACGGTACGGTAAACTCGTGACGTCAGATGTCATTCTCACCTGTATACCTAAATAGTGTGCTTTAGTTTATATCTGTATACGATTTCCATGCTTTCGGACAACGCAGTACATACTCTTAGAAGAGTTAATTTTGTCATTTGTGATATTATTAGATGTTATTGTGTTAGATAGACATTGGTATTGAATAAAGTTGCAAAATAGACTGATAAAATGGGCACAGAAAGTACATCTTACCGGGCAAATAGAATACCCAATAAAAAATATTTCATGTGGGTTAGGGTGATGAAGTGCGACGAAAGGAGCCTGTAATACATTTCAAACGAACATTCATGGAATTCCCCCTTTGTTATGAAAAGAAAACTGAAATATTCAGTACTATTAGCAATAGATAGTAGAGGCCTTAAACATAAGATAGTTACAAGGAATAGATCACAAATACCATATTGATAAAAATGAGTTGAAAACTAATCATCAAAGTCTACTTTTGATCTTATTGTTCGTTATTGGATATTGGATATTTCGATTAGTGAATTATATCCGTCATTCATTGATTGTTATATGAGAAGCGTTTGCAACCTATTATTATCGTATAATTAGATAAATAACTGTCCATTTCGCGCATAAAGTGTTCCTTCTGCCGATGTACTTTCCTTTACCTTCAACGTTAAGATTGCGTGGTAGGCAAAGAAAAATGTGAACGTTGAAAAATAGAAAATGTAATTTGACGAAAATGTGGCAGTAAATCCAAAATTCAAAACGAGCTATAAGAACTAGCTTGTGAAATTTGCTCTACAACTGGTACTTGTACATAAAACCCTCGCAACTTAACTGTTGAAATGAGTTATGACTTGTTGCAAAAAGCGATTCGATCAAACAAAGGACCGATCCGACTTAATACCACCACCCTTTCGAATTACATGACAATTTTTGTTTCTTCATCATCATCAGTCATTAAATATTTTCCTGTTACATATTGGTGATTCAATTTAGTTGCTTTCACACTGACGAGTCGCCCTTGGGTTAGACATTAGATTTTGAGGTTCAAATACCTGAGGATGCTAGTTCCCCAAGGCGTTCGATTGTTCTGTCCCAGTGCCGTGATTCGGAAGAATTATGCATTTTTTATGGCGAGAGGGGGTCCCTTTGTACCTGCCCAGACTATTACGAGCGGCCCACGTCTCTTTTGTGAGGTTGATTATGTAATAATTGCTTCATCCTTGCGAAATAAGTTATTTTCCGAGATACTTGTCGCAATCTTTCATCTGTAAAACCTTCCGATGTGTTTGCATTTAGTATCTCAGGATTATACAGGGTGTTAAAAAAAGAGTGTAAAATATTTAAGGAGGTAATAGTATGAACTAAAATAAGCAGAAAAGTCTCAATAAACATGGGTCCGCAAAGTAACGGTTGCGGAGATATGGAATGTTTTATGTTTTTAGCCCCTTTTTTTATTTTGAAAAAACTTTGTGTATTTTCTTATAATAGTTGGTTGATGTTTAGTGAAATAAACAGTACGTATTTGACAGTTGTTCTCAGTGCACAAGTCGCTATGGCTGGTTCCTCTAACGCAGAATCAACAGACATGCATTTCATGTATGGTCGTGCTAATGGGAACGTCTTTATGTTGACGTTTATCCAAATCCCCAGATTCCTTCACAACGCATGTTTGGAAGAATTCTCCAAAGATTGCGTGATACCGGTTCCTTGAGCAAACAGTGTCATTTATCCGGAAGACCAAGGTCGGTATCCACTCCTAGAGCAGAAGAAGATATTCTAGCACTGGTAGAGCAGAATCCAGGTACGAGTGTGCGGTAGAACACGGACAGCCGAGGTAGAAATTAGTGGTCCTCTTGTTTGGAGAATCCTTTACGAGCAACTGCTTTATCCATACCATGTGCAACGAGTACAGACCTTAAATCCAATAAATGATCATCAAGCACGTTTGGTTTTTTGCCGCTGGTTTCTACGCCATGATGCTGAAGACCCTCGGTTTCTTGCAAACGTTCTTTTTAGTAATGAGGCCAGGTTCGCAAGAAATGGAGTGTTTAATTTTCACAATACGCATATTTGGGCCGTCGAAAATCCTCATGCTCTAATAGAATCTGGACATCAGGCACGTTTTTCATTTGAATGGATATTGTAGGTGACAGGTTTCCTAGAAACCTCACCTGTCCTGTTGTTTTACCAAACCGATTAACAGACGCTGCTTACCTCAACTTTCTGCAGAGCACACTGTATGAGTTTTTGGAAGACATTCCATTGAATCAGAGGCAGCAAATGTGGTTCCAGCATGATGGTACTCAAGCTCATTTTTCCATGACCGTTAGAGAGCATTTACACCAAACTTTTCCACATAGATGGGTAGGAAGGGCCGGACCTTTCTTATGGCCCCCAAGATCGCCTGATCTAAACCCTCTAGATTTCTTTGGGGTTATTTGAAGACATTAGTGTAGCTGCAGCTACGGATTAATCAAGTGTCAAGAAATCGAAACCGAGGAGGCTGTTTTCGAAAGAGTTCGAATATCGTTGAGACCAAGATGTCGTGCCTGCTTCAAAATGGATGGAGGGCACTTTGAACAACTTAGTTTTTTGTTTGTTAAAAGCTTCCTTTGTTGGTTTATTCCTAATAAAATAAAATGTTTGAAAAACGAACATTGGTCCATATCTCCGCAACCGTTACTTTGCGGACCCATGTTTATTAAAATTTTTCTGCTTATTTTGGTTCATACTACCTCCTGTAATATTTTATACTCTTTTTTAACACCCTGTATTAGAATCAGGTTAAAATTCTTAAATAAAATATTATCCTGCAAATATCCTTTTTTTATTTTAGAATTTCCAAGGAAAGACACAAATAATATTTTATTAACAGCTATTCTATATCAGCAATTTGCTATTTTTATTAATTAATAAAATTAATTTGTGGTTTTAATTAATAAAATAGTACGACATGACCTGATGTTACAACAACTGTTCAAAATTTTGTTCACTGACGTGTAAACCCATTTAGCCCCCTTTCCCAGTTTCTACGAACTAACACAAATGTCCGTCTTGTCCGTTTTGAACTTTGAAATTATTGGTAGCGGCTTTGATAGGTACGTTCACGCAAATCACACACTTCGCTTTTTAAATATTCCTACATAAACAATCAGAAGATCGTGGCGGCCATGGTACCAGTCCTCTTCGTTCTAATCCATTGTACATTTAGAACTTCATTAATGTACTCCCGTACATTTTATCGAAAATGAGGAGGAGCACCTTGGTGCAAGAACCACATTCGTAGTCGGACAGCTAAGGGTATATCTTCCAGAAGTCCAGGCAGATCTTTTCGAAGGAACTCGAGGTACTGGTTCATTCAAACGATCATCGACAATTAAAGATTTAGGAAATAGCGTTGTTGGAAATGATCCCGTTGATTGGCGTGTAGATATTCAAAATCCCAAACATGAGTATTACGAATGTTGCCTTCTTTGGAAAAATTATAAGATTTTAGTGGCTTATACCTTTCACTTTTCATCTTTAAAATGCTATTAACAACAGCCGCAGAGAGGGTGCCAATCCTCTCCACGAATATAGCTGGTCTACCGGCTGCGGTCTAGCCCCATCGATTCAAGCACTGACGCCTTAAACTGCGCGACCACTGACCGACCGATTGGAAATAAGTATAGGTTATGGAGTACATACTTAAAAAAAACTACTAATGCAATGATATTACTGAGGCTCGTAAAAATTATGTATTTATAATTGAACATGAATTGAGAGAAAAACCTAATAATTTTTGGTCAATATTAATTTATAATAATATATTAATCAACATGGTTTTATGAAAAGTAGATCGACTGTTACGAATCTTCTGTGCATTACAGATTATATCTCTAAAACTTGGATAATCATTAGTTTTCATACATTTTTAGGTACTAATAATATTGTGTGAAACTAACTACTCTGTGGACAAAAGCCCCAACCAGCGTTGAATTACACCCACAATATCTACCCATATATTCCTTATTATTAGCTTTTGTAACATTTTTTACTGTATTAGAAAGGTATTTTAAGGTAATATAAATCACTTCATTGATAGGAATTGTAGGAGATTTGATTTATATTACCTTAAAATACCTTTCTAATACAGTAAAAAATCATGGTCACGTTGACGTTATGTATACGAACTTTTCTAAAGCGTTCGACAGATTAGATCATACAGTTATGCTCGAAAAATTAGAGGTATGTGGCGTTTCTACAAGCGTGTTAAATTATTTACAACGTACTTGTTCCAGAGAATACAGTGTGTTCAATATAGGGAATTTAAATCTGAAAATATAAAGGTATTGTCTGGAGTTGCGCAAGGTTCCATGTTAGGACCCCTACTGTTCAATATATTTTTAAATGACTTTTGTCAGTATTTAAATGTTAACTGTTTGCTCTATGCTGATGATATGAAAATATTTGTTAAAATAGAGAGTTTAAATGATTGTCTGCATTTACAAAATGTTTTACCAGTACTTAATACATGGTGTACAGAAAATAGTCTTCCTCTTAATATAAATAAGTGTAATATAATGTTCTTCTCTAGAATGGCTTATCCTACGATCTATGATTATAAAACTCTCCCTCGTTTAGGGTTTGAAAGATTTTGCTGATCTTTCTACTATAATGTATTTATATAATTCTTTTACAAGATCTCGCCTGGAGTCCATGCATCAATAGTTTGGTATCCCCAATATGCAGCAGTCTATAAGAACAGCTTAGAAATTGTTCAAAGAAAATTCTTAAAATATATGCACTTCAAAACTCAAGGAATATATATGCATTCTGTAATATTTTTGTATAAAGTTATTAATTCTATATATGGCACTCCTAAAATTTTAGAGCTTTTTAATTTCCACGTACCTCGAGTTAATCTACCTAAAAGTTATTCATTATTGTATTCTCCAACTGTTAACTACAGAATCCTTCACTCGCTTTATAACTGGATGTGTACTGTTGGGTGGCGCATATAAATAAATAATAAATAAATTGTAGCTGTTCCTATATACGATAAAATTGTGGAAATGTTCGTGACAATGCATTTTCCATGCATGTATCTTCCTTGGATGAGTAGAGCAAGTTCATTGCTGAACAGGTACCTATCTTTTTTTTTAATTAAATAAGTAATAATAATATAGTTATTACTATAAAAGGAATGTATATATACCTAAGGGGAATTTTCTAAGTTTAATATTCTTTCTTATTGTACTTTTTAAGATATGTCGACTTATTTAACGCATGGGTCACTGTCATAAACATTTTCATCCCGCCCCGCCCTTCCCCTTCAGTCCGGTACATAAAAATCCGTGGTCTCGATAATAAATTACGGAAAATATCTTCATCCCGTTAGTTTACACGTATACGCGTCCGTCACAAAAAGCCCCGGCCAGATTTCGGGGCTTTTGAAACGCCTTGTTGGGAGTAAGTGACACTCCGAGATTGTTACCTAACTTATTATTATATTCCAGTTTGGTACGCCTGTCTTTGTGCCAGCCGGTTTTCTTGTATCTCTCCTCGGACATCGCACAGGCCCGGTCTCGATTCAGGTGGGTGTCGCACCAGTGGCGTAGCGTCGTCATTTGTCTCAATAGGTTTATCTACAAAAAAAATTAATACTTATTTATTTATTTAGCGTACCCCAACCGACGGCCTAAGTCAATTAATGAGTGGGAATAACATATGACATTAGCAAAAAATTTAAATAAATGATATAGGACGTATTGATAAATACTGCTTCACCAAACGCACATAACTAATTCCATCACTGTCGGCAACAGTAAAACGTCGAGCCTTCACTGTCTTAGAAGGTCGGATAGTTATAAGCAATACGCTTCCTTCTTCCTTGATGTCGCATAATTCATATCTTGTACAAGAGCCAAAGATATCGCAAATGGCTACCACCTTCAAAAATACGTAATGTCCAGTGCATCCGTGAGAAACTTCCACAAATCGTCTTCCTTCATGAATGCATGCACGTTTACAAATGATTTTAAATCAACCCCTTTGGTTTTCCTCAACATACTTTGCAATTTCGAATAAATAGCCCACATAGTCGACGCTTCTGACATTTTCTGGAGATAAGCAAGCACAACTCGTTCATCTGTATCTGCTACTTTTTGCCCTTCCATCCATTTGATGAACTTGTCGTATTATTTTTATAAGCGTTTTCCGATTTTTGCGGTATTCTGCTTTACTATTTAAGTAATCAATGTTAGAACTCATTTTCAAACAAGTAATAACTGTCGTGACAAGAATTAATCTTATGTGACAGATTACATATTATATGTCACATCACGAATTCAACCATTTTACATCATTAGTTTTTATTTCCATTCTTTGTAGTATTAATACCAATATTTAGGTTTCCAACGTGTATCAATAAAAAACATAGCGTAAAGCATTCGTGGATAGCTGGATAATATCTACTTATACTTTAATATACTATCCTAAAGATCATTATGTTTGAAAATCTCCATTAAATTGTCTATTATTCTGGCGCTTTTATACAAAGGAGATCTAGCGCTCCGGCTTGGTAGATAATTAAAAACTTCGCCAAAAGTTACACTGTAATTTGCGCCGTTCGGCTTGTTTGTTTTACCTGAACGGTACAGATCTGGGCAGAGAAAAATGACAGGCATATTTCTCGTTAACGAAGTCGACCCAGTGTTTCGGAACAAATTGTCTAATTATTGAGCTAATGTCTCCACTGACAGGTGAGGCTGAAAAGGGACCCTTTCGTGATACAAGTGACGTTTTAGCGCGTTTAAGCGTTGGTCTATCCGTCAAGTCCAACAGTTTCCTCGAAACAGGAAATTGATAGTTATTTATGTACCAAGTCAGGATAACTCTGAAAATTGTACCAGTAAAACATTTTCGCTATATTTTTCAATTCCATGTTTGTTGCACCATTTCATGAATATGTCATATTGGCTATTGTATTTTTCGACTGATTTTTATGGTAGAATTTCAAAACACGTTTCTAACGAGTTTTCTCGAATTTCAGGCAGCGTGCACTAAATGTCTTCTCTCTGGAAACAATTCGCGACAAAACTTTTACTTTTGTGGCTCTGACAGGGACAAACGATTTTTGTTTAACGTCATACAATAATAGCTACGGTAATAAATATTTACAGGTGAGGGTAAAATGCTTGATTTTCACGGTAAACTAAGTGTTTGTTTACTTTGGGAAATCGCTATGGTTCATTGACGGTTGGCAATAAACTTTGTCTGCAAATTGATATAGTACAGTGTTAGCCCGCTCAATATCTCGAAAATAACAAAGATTTCACTTTGTTCATCTCTGGAGATCACAATGTCTGATATATTTGATTGTTTGGTAGAAGATAAGATTCGTACTGAATTTTCCTTGTTATACCCAGCTTATTTGATACAGATCAATGTAATTTTCTGATACTGCTGAAGACTACCACCCGCGATAACTATTGTTAGAGATGCTTCGGTTCGATAACTTCTTTATCCAATAAGCTTGCTTGACAGGGTATAGTAAGGCAATGCAGATCCATGTAGTACTATCCATATCCCCTCATATAATTCTATTTGCCCGTAAACCTACCTTAAGTATCAATCTTTATCATCCACCAACCGCTGCAGTCTCTATTTCTTTCTAAAACAGCTCCTCCTCCCATTGGCAACATGATAGCATTTATCAACAGTCCACATCGATGCTATCATGTTCCACGAGAACTAGACAAACAAAAATCGACGGGCGACAAACGAAGAAAAGCGCGTATCTGGTCCTCGATCGCAGTCGGCGCTGACTTTCGGCACGTCGCGGATCGCATACTCGGACGTGGTACGTCTCTTGTTTTGACGAATCTACCAGGCCGCCTGTCACATTGGAGATGTATCTGTGCCGTCAATCTGCCGATCCGCAACTACAAGACTTGCCGACGACGAACAATCTGTAAGCACGCGGGTCCGTCGTTCGGAATGAAGCCGTCCACATGACCCGAGTATATGGCAGTGGCGTTGGTGTAAGTCAAAGAGGAACCAAGTCCATAGGAAAATAAAATTCGAATACTTTCAAGTGTTCTTCAAGAGATGGAATGATTCTAAACGTGAAATATGATGTTTAAAGAGACACCACACGAAGACCTTGCTTTTGCGAGAAAGAATCCAAGACATCAAGAAACAACTAAGGAATAACGAGAAGAATGTTTTGAAAATCCATTTGAGTTTAACAGGTGGACTTGAGATATTTTGGATCTACTGAAACAGCAGGAAGTTATAGTTGCAATATTATTATCGAAATACACCAAATAACATTATCAGTCGTCATTAATGCTTCAGTAGAGCTAAATCATGGCGTTATGGATATACTTGTCAAAGTAAGCAATTCTTTTGCCACAGCATCCAGAACGATGCCAAAGAAGTAATTATTAGCGCACTGGAAGTTAGTTGTGTCCTTCATGAACTGACGGAATAAGTAAAAGCTGGAGGTAACTTATGTATTACGAAAAGCCAAACCTCCGAAACCAACTATTTTAACATAAGAAGAATAGGTCATTAAAAAACTTCTCCTTCATGAAGACAAAAAACAACGTAACAGTCAGTTTAGATACAACATAGTATGTCGTCAATGTGGGCAGTCTACTGCAGGACTTACTGTATGTATAAGAAGATTGCAAATAATGGAGCTTTCAAAATTCTCAAACATACATACATAGAATAATTAGTAGTAATATTTAAGTATTATAGTTGCAATATTATTATGAAAAGACCCCACATGTCATTATCAGTCATCATTAATGCTTCAGTAGAACTAAATCATGACGCTACGGAAATATTTGTCAAGCAAGAATTTTACCATAGGATCCAGAACGACGTCAAAGTAATTATTAGCACATTGGAAGTTAGATGTGTCCCTCATGAACTGCGGAACAAAGTAGCTAGATTATTAAAAAACTTCTGCTTCATGAAGACAAAGAACACTCAACAGTCATTTTACATTATATGTCGTCAATGTGAGGATCTACTGTATCTTTAAGAAGATTGAAAATAATCCCTTCAAGGAAGTTGAAGGAAATAGCACATGCAGTTGAAGCTTTCAAAATTCTCAAACATAGAATAATTAATAGTAATATTCTAGTATTTATTAACATTAAGTAATATTCTAATTTTACTGGGAACTACTAAAAGTATAAACGTCATTGAAAAATTAAATACACCACCAATGACAAGCATAGTTATAATCATTAGTAAAATCACTTATTACTATTGTCGCTATCACTGTCACTGCCACTAACGCTGCTGTCCTCTAAAGCTATGAGAACTAGTAACCTCAACTCTTATATCGAGGTCGCACATTTGTTGTTCTTTTTGTACGTGCATAATACACGTTTGTCATTTTCTAATACAAAAAAAACATTTGTAACATACACTTTTGTTAAAAAAAAACCTTTCCACTGCATCATTTACAATCGACATACGCATATTTATATATTTATTATTAAAAGTCTGAAAAGTAATCACACCTCGTTCCCTCTTGTGATACTATGACACCTAACAGGCGCAAAGCTAAATACGTCCGCTTTTCTATACAATTTCACTCGTCTCTCTTCTTGTACATGACAAATAAAGATAGAAGTAACAATAAATTATCAAAACCATATCTTATTTCGACAACGAAGTATAAAACATTCAACTTTCAAGAGACTGTGGCGTAGTTTATTATTTTTGTAAACACATGTAAAATGTTGCACACTTACTTAGCGACGCCCTGTATACCGCTCAACCTTATTGGCGTTACTGAAGTAGTAAATTCCTTCTTTGTAATTGATATAGGTAGGTTGACTCGACACTCGCTTAGTGTATTGTGTAAAAGGCTCAGCAGAAATCGGCAAACCGGTAAGATTTTATTCGCAAACCATCGAAATGTATTTTTAGAGGTCCGCCCGCAGAAAGAAATAGCTGCTGTTGCTCAGCACCCAACTCTGCGATAAAAAAGATCGGGTTACTTGAGAACATAAGAGTGTGCCAGAAACACTAGATGGGCAGCAACTTCATCAGCAAAATCGGTCGGCAAAAAATAAAGCAATAATTCAGTGAATTATTTAATTTCAATTTATTGATTAATTTTTGCTTTTATGCGTCATACAGTGCTTTCAAAAAGTAACGAATAAATTCATTATTTTTGAAATTGAGAAGTTTTCGAAAAAATCCCCTGGCACGTCGATTTTGTTTTTAAAAAAGGGACTTTTTGACATACCAACCATATTTGTGACGTCATCGTTGTTCGAAATATGACGTCATCGACAATTTTTTTAAATAGCAACCCCCAATTTTGACCATGCCATTTGAAAGAGCATGTGATTATACATACATACATCATGAAAAATTATGGTGTTACATAACAAAAATTTCAAGAAAATAATGTTTGATGATTTTAAAATTTAATTTTCACAATACTGTGCACCTCCCCATTATGCAACGCCTGTCCGTGGTTATTTAGATGAGCTGTTCCCGAATCGTTGGATAGGGAGAAGGGGGCCGATTGAGTGGCCAGCCAGATCTACTGATTTGACACCCCTAGATTATTTCTTGTGGGGATACTTAAAAAACAAAGTATACGTTACTATACCGGTTAATTTAGAAGATTTAAAAGCAAGAATTCGTCACCGGATACATCGTATACCTCCTGAAGTTATTGATAAAGTCCAAAAAGAATTTATTAATCGTTTTGGCTACTGCCAGGCAGCCAACGGTGCACAATTTGAACATTTAATTTAGTCGATTTTTTACATAATCATTATCATTTTCAGTATTGTGAAAATTCAATTTTAAAATCAACAAACATTATTTTCTTGAAATTTTTGTTATGTAACACCATAATTTTTCATGATGTATATATGCAGAATGACACGCTCTTTCAAATAGCATGGTCAAAATTGGGGGTTGCTATTTAAAAAAATTGTCGATGAAGTCATATCTAGAACAACGATGACGTCACAAATGTGGGTCGTATGTCAAAAAGTGTCTTTTTTAAAAACAAAATCGACGTGCCAGGGGATTTTTTCGAAAACTTAAAAACTTCAATTTAAAAAATAATGAATTTATTCGTTACTTTTCGAAAGCACTGTATATTATTGTATACCTAACACCTAGGACTAATGAAGAATAATAGAAATAAGCTTCACTTAATGCTTTTAAGTTTATTGAATACAGTCTTATGTAAATATTTTTAAAATTATACCTATTGATCAATTTATAAATTACTGTCAAATAAATTATGTCATTAGTGCAAATCAGTCCAAATATTGTAAAAGTTATTTATTGATAAAGTTTAATTACCTGCCAAATTGTATCAAATCTTAAATCGGATAAGTGGTTAAAAAGTTATGAGGGAAAAACGAGAAAAAAATTTCTACTTCCATGCCCTCTATCTCGGAAACGATGCGTTTTAGGAAATAAGTTTATATTACAAATGAACATTATTTTAACCTGTTCTATCGATTCCTGAAGTTATCAAGATTAAACCTGAATCACCTGTATAAGTGTATATGGATGTAATCAGAATTGCATGCTTTTTCAGAATTTAAAAAAATACATAGCGTGTTTCATTTAAAAAAATTGAACTTCGCTAAGTAATTGTTTTAATTCGATGTTCTATTGCTTTTTTTTCTACGACACGTCCATCACATATAAAAATGACAATTTTTGTATTTGATATTTTTTTGTAACTATAACGTACGAATGCTGGTATTAAAATGAGTACCTCAACTATTACATTAACTCACTTTCTGATACCTACATAAATATACGATACTTAAGAGCCTAAAAAACCTTCACAGACCGAAAACTAATTTATAAGCGCTAATCCTCTTTCAAACCGCGCAACAATGTGCTCCTCGGCGTTCGAGGGCCTCTAATCGCAAGAAATATGTGATTATGTCGGGAATAATGGAAGAAGAATTAGTGTACTAATCCATTTTTAACGCTTTAGGAATCGAGCTCGAACACCGTATCGAGTACCACAATCGAAGGCCCTCGGTAGCAGGCCGACCAGGTCTAACGAGTATTCACTACACAAAGGATTTTTTCACCTTTCTGGACCCGAATGTGTGATGTATTTATTACAATGGTTAACTGTTGTTTGTTAGAAAATGTGGTTCGGACGAATATTGGTATTTTTTAAGGATCAATGTCAAGTCAAATACATTTATCTCATGTTACAATTTTTTTCTCATTATGCAATTTTAAAATATGAAGAAAAAATGGAATAAGAGATAGGAAATGTTGCTTTAAGCAAAAAAATTCTTATGAAAGCGGGTCTAAAAATGGTTCAAAGTTAAACGACCTACTAATGTAACCTTTACGTTGACAAACTTTATTGTCACTACACAATAAGCCTCTTTCAGAGAACAATGTAGTGTTGCTGGCAACATTCACACCACCAGTTTAATTTCTATGAAATTAAGATTTTATAAAGTCGGTTTTGTTTGTACTACTGGTTATATTATGAACAACTGTTGCTCCGCTGGATAGTTGCAGTTGCAAATTTTGAACTTCACCCGTCTTCAACAGCGAAAAGAGAGGAATACGATTAATTTCATTGGCGGAAAATCACGTGACTACGATTTGCCGGCAACACTACATTGTTCTCCTGAAGGAGGGTTTACACATCAAATATACTTTAACCAAATTCTCAACTGTTAAATCTCTACTTTGACTTTGTCACTCACGTTTGACTTTTGAACATCAACTGAAACTGAGAGGGTGAAACTGATCCACGTATATATATTTTTAAGGTTCTCGAAGTTTTCGCGGTCTCGAGAATGTGTGTAGAATCAAATCGAATATGGCCTGCAATGTTCCATAAAACGTCAAAATAAAGGTATCATAAACATTACAAATTCTAATGCAAACAGGAACATAATTAACAAACTAAAAAGTTAGGTGAGTTTTCGGTAACATTACCTCCCTCTTAGAACTGATTGTCCTGATCAGGTTACTCCGTTGTCCGCATGACCTTCTTGATAAAGTGTCAATTAATCTATGTGGACAGAGTTCATCTTGGCTTCAGGATTCTTCTGGATTCTATACTCCACGTCATTCCACGATTTCTGCAGCTTCCGAGATTACCCTTGCTTCTTTTTGGGTTATATAACCACACTCTCTCATTCTCTTGAAACCTGTTGTTGGCACGTAAGTTATATCTGGTCTTCATTTTCTTTCCAATTTTTAGCTTCTCTCATACTTCTTCATGTACCATCTCTATTCGATCTTTCAGATGGCTCAGATAATCATCTAAGTTCTTCTTGTATTGTGGTCGACCCATAATTAGGTATATTAGTAGCTGCAGTTTCGTACCAAAAATCACACTGGCTGGTGTTTTACCGTTGTCTCACGAATTGGTGCTCGATAAAGCAATAAAAATGTAGGAAGGCAGGTATCCCACCTGGTATGCTTCTCGTTGATGGCCGTTCCCAGAAAGTTTTCAATGATACGATTGAATCGTTCCACCAATCCATCTGACTACGGGTAAAGAGATTTAGTCCTGGTTTTGTGGATGCCTAGCACAAACGTTCTGAAATATTTCAGATTTGAAATTTCGTCCTTGGTTGGAATGGATTTCCTTAGGGACCCCATAACGGCATATCCAATTGTCTAATAAAGCTTAGACTGCGGTGACTCCTTCCTGATTAGGTAGGGGATATAATTCTGGCTACTTACAGAAGTAGTCTATAACTGCCAAAATATAACGATTTTCACTGCTGCTGTGAGGAAAAGGTCCAATTATGTTAATAGCTATTCTCTTGAATGGATTTCGAGTCCTGGGTCATTTCTAGAAGCGTATGTATCATAACTTCGGCATCATTCTTCCACATTCAAGTTTTATTTATACCAAAGTGTCCACCACCACTATGAAGTGTTTGTGGAACTTTTGGAATCCTTTTCTGAGGCAATACTATTTGATAAATCTTTTTTTTGCCGTCGGAACTCTCCCATACTTTTTTAACAGGCCATTCTTTATAACTAGAATTCCAGAGCGCCCAGTAGTTTTTTAGAGAGGGAGATTTATCATAAAGGTCCTAAAGGTGGGTCTGTCCATGTAACGGTATCCATGCAATTCTCGTATCTAATCCAGTCTGTAATGGTATCAGTCTTAACTTCACCGGTTTAGAGAATTGCAATATTAATATTAATTATATTTTTTGTTGGTGTATTATTGTAATAAAAATTTTCTAACCAAAAACCTACTATAAAAATTGTAGAGTGATTTAAAAAAAATTAATTCACAAGTAAATAAAAAATATGTTACAGCTGTTCTGGAGTCAATAAAGTAATTTTAATCTGTCACCATTCAGTGGCATCGACGGCAATGGCTGATTATATTCGTATTTATATTTGAATTCACAGGAATTTTATCTTCGGTTTTGGTTACTTCCAAACAACATATTCAAGGATAAGTAAAAAATGAATTATTGTTTATGAAATTTCAACTTGTATTTTAAAAACAAAGCATTTCTGAGAATTTTGCGTTATATGACTTCATTGTTATTTTGATCACCCTAGCCTAAATTTTAAATTTGACCATCATACTTCAAAACAAATATCTACTTTGATATTTGCGAAATAATTTGGCTTATTCATTAATCCAGCGGAATATATAAAGTAAATATTTTCAGACTAGTTTACAATTATACAAAAGTTAAGTAGTTTGGTGTGTTTCATTCGCACTGTAAGAAAATTTCCTGAAAATTTGTGACTTGACATTGTGCCTGTATAAGAAGGGAACAAATCCTAAGAAGGATAGAATGTTATGTGAGCTTTCTTTGGAAATTGATTTTTTTTAATTTAGATTAGTAATGGAACACCCTATATGATTTTCCCATCGTGCCTTCCTAACTTCTACCGAAGGAGCTAACTAATTTACGAGTTGGTATTATTTGCCTCCCATATCACCTTTTTTGGGGACTATTTGACGCAAAGTTGTGTGAATACCGCTTCTAACAGACTCAGTTAAGAATTTACGATTATATTCATGTGAGAATTAGGCCTCGCTGCCTATAATGTCGCCTTTTAAAATACCAACCTAAATCTGGGATAGCCATTTGGGAAGAATGACGATGGACTTGTCTTGTTAAATAGAGATGCAGATGGGTCAGGTAAACCCTAACGAGGTTTTTGCTAAAACGTCTAAATGATCACAAATATCACGATATAATGTATAGTTAGAAGAGGTTTGAGTTTGTAATACATACTTACTTATATTTTTGTATTTTATCAATTTTGATTGTATCAAATCTTAACCTCTCCAGAATGAGGAAAATCTAATAATAAATGAGATATATCAATACTATTTACTTCACCTTTTTTCTTTGCAGGTTTGTTTTGGAATTAGTTTTCCAACTGCAACTGAAGACAATACTCTCAACTGATCCTAAATTTGTTTGCCTGAAATATCCAGAAATGATCCACTCTTGGGTAAGTTTAAATTTAATTTTTATGCTTGCTCAATTTTTTTAATGAGTCCTAATAAAAGTCGTACAATGTGTATACTTAATGATGGGAGATGTATGCATAGAAACAAAATAATATATAATAATAATAATATCTCTACCCCTCATTCTAATCATGAGGATTAGCCCATGGCACACTGCAATTAATTTTTTTGGCTATGTATTGGATGTTAAATGTGGATCACGTTAGAAATGATTGAAATCGATTTCACTGAAAAACGGTACCTCCTATTGAAATTTAACAAGAGTACATTTTTTATGTTGATATTTTAATATTTTGGAGTCAGAAATTATAAAAAATTAACTACAAAAAAGATATGATTAAATTACCAGAGGCGTGTATTTTCTCACGCCCCTGTAGAAAATTTTGAAATGTATTTTATGAGACTTATTAAGCACGTCAAGGTTAATATCTCACCAAAATTTCGTGACTTAATGTTGAACCGTTTTGATGTTACGCATTAAAAACTGTTTCTGAGGTTACCCCCCCTTAGGAGCCGCCACTGACAAAAGTTGTATTAAGGTTTTCGTAATTTTTCAACTTGTTTTATAAGCTCACAAGTTTTGAATACTTACTACTGTTACACCTTGTACATATGTATACATTTACATTATAGGATTACCCATTAAAAACCGAACAAAAATTCTCCTTCCAACTTTTAAATTAAAAATGACGAAGATATTTCAGTGGAAAATTCAGTACAAAAAGTATTCAGTATTAAAATAACAAAATTAGTTAATGAAATTAACTAAAAAAAAGTTAAACACAATTATTTCTACAGGGTGATTCAGAACTTATCTAAAAATATTTTTTGAATGTACAGGGAACTCTTACAAATACAGTTTTGTAAAAATATAATCAAAAGGAGCAGTTCAAAAATGATTTAAAAATACATTATAACTTTTGCAAAAATATTAGTTTTTTTGTAATTATTATATGGTTTCGTAATGAGACCACTTTGGATGTAAGTAACGTTTTTATTAGAACGGAGACAATACATTTTAGGTACCTATAAATACTTCAAACTTTATGAAATGCAACAAAATAGTTCTTAGTAGCGGTTTTGCATAAACACACAAATTCTACAACACCATATAGTACGATGTCGTTCTTTAGCTGTACTACAGTGTGCGCAAGGCCTTGATGAACCATGAACCGGCATGTGCTTGGATTGGTCTTGACGTAATTCTTTAGGTACCTGAGTTTTGAATCGGTTTTGAGTTTGGAGTGATTCTGAACATCTTCCCAAAGTTTGTTTCAATGAATTGGCTCCAACTAAACCGGACATTATATCAAGACGAAATTTCTTCATTAGTTGCACAGTGGTTTCAAATTGGTACAATGACAGTAAGTGAGGTTAGAGTTTGATGTCGTCACTTGCACAGTGGTTTCAAATTGATACAAGGACCATATATGGGTTGGTAAAGGTGTAGATGTATATACAATAGTAACCATACAAGTAATTACAAGTAGGTAGATAATAATATCACAAAATGTACCCGTTATATTCACTTTTTTGTATCCAAACAAAAAACGTCAGTTTTTCGTACTTGTAGACGTCAAAATATTTGTAAACATTGTCTTTATCTCCCCCTAGTGAGAACAAACTGTGGGTCATAATTTGGCTTCTAAGATGAAGAGGGCCCTCTATGCTATAAATCTGTGATGTGGTTTCGCGATACGACCGGTGTGCTATTAAGGAGAAATTTTATGAATTGTGGTTTCACTTTGAAACCACTTCCCTTGAAGGGATTAATAAAAAACCTATTTGTTTCGTAAAACTTTGACAGCTCGTTCCGCGAAAACGAAGGAAGTTAGGACACATGTTTATATTAACTTTTTCATAAAATATGATACGGAATCACCTCCTGAAATTAATGAGATCATTTCAGATACACTCTGTATAATTTAAATTAAAAATTACCAGTAAATATAATGTAAAAATAGCATAAATTTCCACCCTTTTTTTAGTGTAGTCTCAATACGGTTTTTTTCTCGTAAAGAGTCTGAGGCACAAGCGTTTTCTACTAAAACCGACACTGCCCGTCTTGTCGATGATAATACCCAATCGTCTCGTTACGACAGATATGAAATTATTATTAGCCAAAGGTGTGAATTATGTTAATCATGTCATTATATAAATTACAACGGAATTACTGCTGCGCTAATTTCTTCCCTGGGCGCTACAGTTTTGAAATTTACAATATTTTTAAATACCACTGTGGCGAAAAGAGCACTTCGAGGGTCAGCCTACCATCCGCCATTTCGTTATTAGCGATAGCGGCACGCACGACTCGTAACTTTTCGCGAGAAGAAACGCCAATTTACCAGACGGCGAAGTAATTGTTGCATATTTTGACGGGGAATTTTTTTTCGTGAGGTACAAATTGGACGTTCGTGAGAAGTGGTGTTCTCGGTCTGTCTGACCAGGGCAGGTGCGGAAATAAGTCTTCATTACGGTTCAGGGGGTTATATGTCTGTTGCGTGATTGTGTTCGCCGATGTGTTGTTCGTTTTCGTGTGGTTATGAGCTAATCTGTGAAATTGCTCCGAAAAAGGTCGATCAAGTATCTTATACAGGGTGTTAAAAAAAGAGTGTAAAATATTTCAGGAAGTAATAGTATGAACCAAAATAAGCAGAAAAGTCTTAATAAACATGGGTCCGCAAAGTAACGGTTGCGGAGATATGGACCACTATTCGTATTTCAAACATGTTATTTTATTAGGAATAAACCGACAAAGGAAGCTTTTAACCAACAAAAAACAAAGTTACAGAAGATGTTCAAAGTGCCTCTCTTCTATTTAAATCCTATGTAAGGCCTGTGGTGGAGTATGCTGGTATCATTGATTAGAGACATTAACCTACTAGAAAATGTTCAACGCAAATGTAGTAGACAAGTGACTACTCTGAGGAAACATGCTTATCATGAGAGGCTGCAAATCCTAAATCTCCCACTACTTTCCGAACGCAGATCTAGAGGTGATTATGATTTTTACTTACAAATTATTACATAATTTTTTCAATCAAGAAATTGGTGCGTTGCTGACATTAAACACAGATGACCGCTTACGTGGCAACCAGTTGAAACTACGCAAGACATCCATCAGACAGAATTTTTATTCAAGCAGAGTGTTTAACCGATGGAATCAACTACCTAGTGATGTTGTAACTTCTGGAAGTGTTAACAGTTTTAAGCGTAAATATGACACATTTAAAAAGAATGAACTGACACATTAAACAACACTTCAATTGAAGTGTTGTTTAATCGATTAAGATGTCATACTTACTTTTAATGTTTCAATCTGTTAAATATGTTATAACTGCCTTTGTAATTTGAGCATAATAGGTTTTGGCCTCTGCTCATCCCTTTAGTTTAATAATAATAATAATTAATAATGGGACAGAGCTTAAGGGCATGTTGCTGATCTCAAAATAGAGCGATTAAGCCAAATATGCCTTATCCGAATGTTCCTCCTTTTCGATCTACAGGGAGTTACAGTTGAAAAAATATTTTCGATTTTTTTAAATATCTTCAGCATATTTGAACGGATTGTCTTGAAAGTTTGTACACCTATGTTTTCTGAGGTGGTAATTATGAAAATGGTAACTATTTTGCAATCACATCTAGGAAGAGCTAGTTGTAGTGTTCCGTCGGAGTAAACATATGCCAAACTTTTTTGTCCTTCAAAAATCTGAATTTCCAATAAGAAATTATTAAACTACGTTCAATTCTAAATAAAAAAGATATACCTGTTAAAAATCAGTAAACTTAACCGTTTTTGAAATAGAAAGATTTACTATTTCCTTACAAAATTATTTGTTTCAACGTACGCCTTTAAATAAAAAGATTTAATTACGAATTAACACAAACACAGTAACAACTGAAAATTTTATTATGCTTAAGTCTCAAAAGATTCTCAAAGTGGCGACCATTGTTTTCAAAACATTTTTTTATTATCTCGTTAAAATTTTGTCTGACACTGAATAGACTTCTTTGTTGGTCTCTGATAATGTTAATAGATTCTTGTTCTTTTGCCCACAGCTCTTCTCGAGTATGTATAACATCTTTATAAACTAAAGATTTAACGTTACTCCAGAAATAAGAATCAAGGGAATTTAAATTAGGGCTACGCGCAGGCCAAGGCAATTTGCTGCCGCGACCAATCCAACGGTTTCGAAAACTTATATCAAGATATTCTCTTACTGGTCGGGAGTAATGTGCGGGAGCACCATCATGCATAAACCAAAAGGTTTGCCGTAAATTTAAGGGGATATTTTCAGAAACGAGTGGCAAGTCATTTGTTAAAAAAATTAAATAATGAATGGAAACTAAACACTTGTCATCCAGAGTGTCCCATCAGTATAATTTTTCCTCCTAAGTTTACAGAACATGTTAGCAGGTCCACAGAAATAACGAACGGTCAATAACAGTGTAGAGCAAGAAAATATATAATTAGCGGGTAAATAATATTTGCTTCAGAGGGGTCGTAAATTGTAAGAGCCAATTATAGCCGGTAGCGCCAGGGGCCTGCAAAAAATTGCCCTCATAAAATTCTCGAAATGCTGTTCTTAGAACGAGTAGTAAGTATTGTTAAGAATACTTAAATAAATACACACATAAACAAATAATTACACATTTTAATATAAAAGAACATAATACTGTGTTAACTGAAGTCCACACTGGATTGTGTATACTTTTACACATTTCGGTGTTATTTCTATCAATAAAAGTGTAGATTTGCCACATTAATTAGTATTTAGAGAATTATGGTGTTACGGTAATAATAAAATAAAGGTAATTTTACTTGATTGACATGATTTTATAAAAAATATAATTTAGTTCAAATGACAACTAAGTCAACAACCAAATTTTCTAACAAAATTAGTAGTACATATTCTAATAAAGGACTTGGAAATAAATAACGTTCTAGTAAATCATAAATATTAAACAAAGATGAATTTAGGCACTACATAACAGAAGTTTACGAAAATGAACTGGTAATAACTTGAACATATCGTTTTCTTTCTCTAAAATTACAAGAAAATCAGAATACAGAGACGGTAACCCAAAACATCAAAGTGTTAACTTCGTCACAATTATCAGCAATATTTGTTATAGTTAGATAGGTACTCACCATTGTCTTTTATCAAACCTCAATTTAAATTTCAATATTCTCCATTTGACTATCGCGAACGAGAGTTTACTGAACACAACAACGCAACACGACCAACATGGCGTAGTATGGGTGCTAGAACAGCTGATTTACTGCAGCTGCACAGTTGTGCTCGACCAGTCAAGAGTAGGGATATAGAACACAGAGGTGTGTTAAGTTTACACGGAATTATTTACTTTTAACACATCATGGATAAATATTACACAAATTAGTAATAGTAATATTAACATATTTTGTGTAAAACATATAAAAAAGTGTAGAACTATAAATACAAATAGAACAAAAAAAAGACAAACTTCAAATTGAGAACACAGCACGCAGATATAGAGCTTGAGGAAGTTCAAGAATATGTGTATTTGGGGGCGCTAAGCTAACTGTGATGAGGAGCAAAAAATTAATAGGAGATAATAAAAGCAAACAGAAATTTGGAAGGAGTCAACGACTTATTGAAATCAACAAATTACGTAGTTTCAAATGAAATGTAGAAATAAAGTTTCAAAATTTCAAGAAGAAAGTTATATTTTTTTAACACATTCCAATGCCGCAAGATTTTTTTCAGCCCTGCTAAGGTAGACAACTAAATTAAATAAAAAGTATTATAAATTAATTAACTGCATTAGCTTTCTTACTTTGGTTTCACAGTGGACAATAATTCAGCGACCAATATCGACAAAAAGCGAGCAAATCTATTCCGGATTTCGAGGCGAATTAAGAGATCGCAGTTGGCCGAGCGTAATTCGAGCACGTAGATCTATCCGTGCACCGTTTCCCTATTCAATTAATTAAGCTTATGTCTACATTTCTTTGCGGTTCTGGGAAGCGCGGCCGCTCTCTCGCTTAGGCAAAAACAAAACACGTCTGCAACGAGTCTCGGTAATAGTATATAATTTACTCTTTTGACTAACAACCGACACTTCATTCAGAGGTTTGCTTAATAATAACGTGACTCGGTGAGCCTTCTACGGTCGAGCCGATACAGAGAGCACATGTTCTTCGACGAGAGATTTACAATTTCGGTTTTATTTTGCTCCGTTCTTCGAACACATGGTACAGATCAACCGTGAAGGAAACAGAGGATGACGCGAGGTGTAGGCTGTCAACGTAGTTGAAGTAGTGCCACAAGCGTAATTTAGAGCTTTTGGTGATTCATTCATAAAGGGTCGTTTCCGTAAAACTTCGTCCAGACTAAATGAGCAAGCAAGAACGAGTGAGACTATATTTTCTACGAATACTCACATGGGATAGAAATTTGAGTGAGCGAACTCTTACCAGGGAAGCTTTGGTTCGCTAATCCTAATGCTCAGGTTTCAAAAGGATTCGTCTGGTTTACAGATTGGTCCAAGACGGACTAGGGCTCAGGAGCAAGGAGTGTGGAGTGCAACCAAGAGTGAATTTATTTTACTCTCTGGAAAAATACGTCACGATTTTTCAGGCAGAAGTATTTACTATATTTGCTTGTGTTCAAAAGAATATCAGTCACGATCACTTTGCGACCCTAGAATGTGACAGGGATCTTTTCTTCTTGAGAAGGGATAATCGTGTAAAACTAACCTGTATTCCGGGTCACAGTGAAGTGACAGAGAATAAGAAGGCTGACATATTGGCCAGACAAGGTCCAAGTAGTCAATTTGTGGGACAGCCAGGCGGCTCTACGAGCACTTCTGTTCTTAAGGATCACCTCTCGTGCGGTCTTAGAATGTATTAAAGCTCTTTTCTTCTTGGGAAGTGACAATCGTGTTAAGCTAACCTGAGTTTCGGCTCACACTGCTACTTATAGAGGGATTATGGGTTGGCGATAGGTCTGCGTTAAGTACCTGCTGCAATGTAGGTCACTTCCTGTAAGTCGAGCCGCTTAGGCCGAGCAGGATGTAAGCAAACCACTTATATCTCACCTGCACTCAGTTTATATGTGAACATACATGTGAAGGAACACCCAATTCAATTGTCGGTCGTCTCACCTATGGCATACTGATGAGGCTTACAAACCCGAAACCGGTCTATGTCTGGTGTTGTGTCCGACAAGGGTTTTTGGCTGTTCACACAGATACTGCAGGACTAATTCAATGCCGGTCGTGGCATTAGTCCGCGGAGTAGTTGTTTCCTGCAGTATCATTTACAGATTACCCTTTCTTATATTTGCAAGACTTTTCGCTTTAGCAATATTTTTTATCTTGTCTCACAAGGCTATTTTTTAAATTTTGTATTGCAATTCGACAATATTTGATTCTAATTATGTCCATAGCACGATTTGAACTACTGTACGGTATGTACACTGAATCTATTCTTTCTGTCGTTTATTTTTTGATGTAACGCTTATTACAAACATTCTGGAATCTCCATAGAAAATAATACAAGACCCACAACAAATTGCCGCTTGTCGTTGGCAACTCCTCGTTGCTGAAGACGTAGTGCTGAGGTGCAATTAACACCCACAAATGTAGACGATGGCCCGAGGAAGCGAAAACGAGCATAATACCGCTTTGACTACGTTTTAATAACTGGTCTAGCCGATAACGTATGATTTTAAATGCAGGACTATTAATTTTCACTTAAAATGGAAAACGTGCGAATTCACGACTTCTAAATCATTTTAAGTCATTTTTTAAGTGTATATTTTTTGTTAATTGCTGCAAAGTCGTTTCGATATTGAACAAAAATCATCTTCAGGGTCGACCCTTTAAAAGGCCCTAACCCTCTTGGGGTTCATTTGTCGACCTATGTTTATATTAAGGTTTCGTCTTATTTTTTGCCTTCAGTCCCCGAAATTTTTTAAAACATTTTGCGTAAACCATAGAAAAGCCAGAGTGTGTTAAACTATTAACATGGAAATTCTGAGGACATTGTCATTTACGCAAGTACATATAAAATAAGTTCATTACACTTGGAGCGTGCTTATAATATAATTCGTTTATAATGACATGAACAAAACATAAAATACTGCACTGATAAACATTTTTGACATGAACTAGTTCAAAAGTTTGTAGGCAAGTCGGTGGACAAAATTTTGAACAGCTGTTCTACCATCATGTATGTCAAATTAGTTTAGTAATTAATTTTATTAATTAATAATAACAGTAGCGGAAAAGGCAGTTTAATTTACTGATATAAAATAAATGTTTCCTTGGGAAATTCTTTATTTTTTATTACACTTTGCCTTGCGCAGGTCAGTAACAGTGGACTAGTTTCCAGCGCCGTACAGAAGTGTATTTTTAAATTATTTTCGAACTGTCATTTTTGATTTTTTCTCACAAAATTGTATTTGTAAGAGCCCTGCACATTCAGAAAAACTTTTTTTGTAACTTTTGAATCACCCTGTATATCTACGTTAGAGGCTAGTGGGTTGTAGTAAACAAAAGACAGTCCGAGTTAAAACTCTAAGCAAGCTCCAACTCGATTATTGCGTAAAAAAGTATATCTAATTGTGTACAATGTTTATAGACATAAATTAACCAAGTTATCTTTCGTCCCCAATAATAACTTCCCCATGTCACCAGTTACTTGATATTTCCTTAGAAATTTACGACCCAAACAATAGTACAGCTTAATATCCCTTTCCCTATGGAGATCTATAGTAGATAACCGACTCCTGTCGTTTGTTTCCTTCTAATTGGAAACCTGACGCCCAAGAATTCTTCTTCTCTTCCCGCCTCGTCATCGTGTGCCTGCACCATAATCGAAATCTCAGATTCTTCGAAATATGAGAAGTGTCACGAAGCAATTTTATACACAGAAGAAGCAATCAAAATTGGTCAAGAGCAATACTGTATCTAAGGTTTATAAGAATACTGACAAGTGTACCTACTTTTCTTCTCTATAAAAAACAGATACTTTATTTCATACCATTAGATATCCTACAGGTTTTGATGTTGGTAAATCATTCAACCAGGATTTAGAGAGCGTGCCACAAAAAAGGCAGTTTGTTACTTAAACTTCTAAAATATGGTTATAAAACTAATACATTTAATAAATGTAATAAATAACAAATGGCAATAAAAAATATCAATAATAAATATAACCAATTTTTAACTTCTCAATCAGAAACATTAAAATTTTTAGACACATCTCGGCTTTAGTTTAACATATCTTATAGCGAAGGTTATACAGTGTAAACCTTAAGTAAGTAAAATTATTTTAGGTGTAATTCGTCATATAGATGAGTCTATAGTCTGCTTGGAAATGAAAGAGAGTAATAAAACCCCGAGATAAGAACCGACCATGGGCGTGGTAATATTTTGTTTCAGGTAATTATCGTAATTTTATTTTAAAAAAGAAATACCTACGCTAAACAAAATTTTAAGTGAACTTTCAGAGGACAACGATTTGCCAAAAATCAGTAGAAGCAAATTATGGGCCGTCTTATGAGAGTTAAATTTTTGCTGGGAAAAGTAAAACAGGGGAAGTCAGTTCTTATCGATAAAGATGAAATTATTTGTTGGCGAAGATCCTACTTAAGATCAATTAGAAAATTCCGTGACGAAGGGAGGAATATTTATTATCTAGAGGAAACTTGGGTCAACGAGGGATATACTGTAACAAAAGTATGGCTAGATAAAAATGTTTTCGACAAGCATTTTTGGATGGACTTTCAACAGGGTTCAAGGCACCTTCAGGTAAAGGGCGAAGATTAATAGTGACACATATAGGTAGTGCCAGTGGTTTTGTAGATGGCGGTTTACTTTTATTTGAATCTAAAAATACAGGTGACTATCACGAAGACATGAACGCAGATGTTTTCGAAGAATATTTTACACAGATGTTGGATCTTTTCCTCCGGGGTCTGTAATTGTCATGGATAATGCCAGTTACCATTCACGGCAGACCGAGCGGATGCCTATGACTGCTTGTAGGAAAACCGATATAATTCAATGGTTATCTGGAAAAAGCATTTCTTTTGAATCAAATATGGTGAAAAAGGAACTTTTCACACTTGTCAATCTTAATAAAGATAAAAAAAATATATTATCGATGAAATAGCAACAAATCGCCAAGTAACGGTACTACGGTTACCACCTTATCACTGTGAACTTAACCTAATAGAATTAGTCTGGGCGCAGGTAAAAGGAGATGTAGTACGAAATAATACGACGTTTAAATTAAGTGACGTGAAAATTTTGTTAAAAAATTCCTTGGAACGAGTAACTGCAGATAACTGGCAAAGATGTATCGATCATGTACAAAAAGAAGAGGAGGAAATGTGGGAACTCGATAATTTAATTCACGTTACTGTGGAAACTATCGTTATCAATCTAGGAGACGAAGATAATTCATCAAAATATTCAGAGGATTAATTTTAATATACCTACTTTTTTATTTTCTTTATTTTACATTTATACAACACTACAATTATTCACCATAATTTGAAATTTTAAAATACATATATTTTTGTCTGGAATAAAAGTCTATTCATTAAATTTAAATAAATATTTTGATAATAATATTGCATAATTTTGTTTGAATTACTAAAAACCCTCTTAACCCGATTATGATGCTTATAGTAGCTTCATGTTTTGAAATGCTGTTTTTATATTGTTTACTTATAAGAGAAATGGACCGCGAAATTGAAGCGGCATAGACAAAGACGGATTGTCGGGGATTAAATTATAGCTACCTGCTACAATTTAGTACAACTCGGTCACACAAAGTTTTTTTAAAAGTGCACCTCATCTATACCGATAATACATAATATAAAAATATTGAATATAAGCACCAGTACTACATTTATTTACGATTTGCATACATAATAAGCTTTTATTACTCTCTTTCATTTCTCAACAGACTATAGTGAAAGTAATTTTTAAATAAAAATTTTAAATATTTACTGTATTATTTTTTTTTTAAATGTCCACATTTTGCGGACCGCTGGCCAAATAGAGCGCTAACGAACCTAATAAACCATATGATCTGCTGAAGGCGAGACTGCCATATCGCCTCTAAGATAAATATTTTATTTTACTTTAACATAAATTGGATCTTTCAGATTGTTTTTAATTTAAAAATACTTGTTTTAAGCGACAAGTGAAGTAAAATTGTGTAGGTAGTACACTACGCAGTAATATTAACCTAAATTTTAACTTCTTACCTTACCTTACTATCATAAATTATTAAAAAAATTAATTTGCGCATGTTCTATACAACCAATTAAGATATTTAAGAAGTTACTTTGTTCAATGATTCCAAAAATTATACATATACGGCATAATAGCTTACCTTCTTGCTGAAAAACCGAGTACTTAATACCATTGTACACTGTTAGAAAGACACATAAATTATCCCCTTAAGTTATTTTATGAGGAATAACGAAAAATTATAATTTTCACACAACATATTGATCCAGTCAGATAATCTCAATGTATGAAGATGCATATTTTCTTCTTATTTAATGCACCTCATTGTCAATTGACACATAAATTTTATATTTTTAACTAATAGTTAGTCTGCAAAAGTTAAGAAATTCTAAATATTTTGAAATAAATATGCATTATTATTTATCAATGCAATTTACTCATAGAAAAATATTGAGTAAATCTATTGTATCTACAGTGCGTCCCGTTTTTCTTGAAGTGTCTGTAAACATGGAATTCCAGGAGACTAATGTCCCGACCAGTATTGAATTACACCTTGGAAATCCATAGCAAACAGCTAAAGTTACTCGTCAGCAGTCCACCAGACATATACCGGTTTCGAGCTTATTAGCTCTCATCAGTATGCCATGGTGAGGTAACCGGCTTCGTGGCCGAGACTTTGTATCTGTGACTAGTCAGTCCAGCATGGAGCAGCGAATGGCCGCTAGATGTAGCTTTGCTACTTTAAGATACTTGTAGTGTATGTGTTTTTCTTTGCCTAATTGCTATTTTTTTCAGTTTCATGGCAATGTTTGACTATCTTAAAATTTTTAGTTCTAATTTTTCGATTTTTGGTACATTAAAAGACTCAATAGACATTTGCCTATCAAATTTGGTGTATGGGTATTTTGATGGGTGTTAAATAGTCTGGTAATATTATCTATTATCAAAAAGTAAATCTTATGAAATTTTAAGGGCGTAATAAGAGCATGATGTCAAGTCTATTATGCTGTATGCTCGATTTATCCCATTGCATTTGGAAGGCACATCATAGTCAACCAGGCTAATGTGACGTTACAGTAGTATGCAACCCGCGGTCTTTGTATCATAAAAAAATTAATTTCAATCAAGTGTTATTATAATGACCTTTAGGGAACCTATATTTAAAGTTCAACTTAACTGACTGAAAACGAGACATTGGAATTTGATTTATTTTTCTGTTAATTGAAGTAGGTATTTAAGAAATATCTTCAGTTGAATTCGATAGAAGAATGTTATTTACTAGTCTCGGTAAAACTGTTTTAAAATATTTTTCTCTGTAAATGTTTTAAATAAATTTTTAAAATGTGTTCTCTCTCCACCTATAATAAAACACAAAAACTTCAACTTGCAAATTTTTATATTGAGATTATGTCGATTCTGTGTGTGTTTTATTGTTAAATCTTGTATAAGTGAGTTGATCTATGCTTTTATATGTTTTATGGTGTTGAATATATGGTTGCAATAGTTAATGTTATTTGTTTTGTGCAAATAAAGTTAGCGGTATAGTCACATTCAAATTAGTAGAACTGTTGTTGAAGTGTTATCTGATTTAATTAAACTTTAATAAATATTAAAATCCAGACCGGTCAAAATGTAACTTATTCTTCTACATAAAAGATTTACCAGATGATATTTCTTAAGATAAGAAGAAGATAAGATAAGATTTCGCGCCAATTTTTTTATGACACTTGTAACGCTGGTTGTCTAATTTGTGACGTCACCACTAATGCGGTCTATTGAAAACGAGTGTTTATTTTTGAAGACTCGCGCTATAGTTAAAACATCTGCATGAAGTCGTTATCCATGTCTAGCTAAAATTTTATTTTATCCGTTTCGCTGACATTTCTTGGTGCACTTGTCAAGCACCTTACTTCGAGTAGCCTCGAGGACATCCAACTGAAGTTTTTAATTAAAAATTTTATAGCATTCCGCAGCTGAAGTGTGTTATAAAACCGAAAACGCGACAACATTTACTCAGACCAACAGCCAGAGCTGTTCCCGCTTTATTACCGGGAATGATAACTTCATAAATTAAATTTAATAATGCGATATTAAGGTTTTAGTGCTCGCTAAGGGGATTCTTGAAATTGCCAGGCAGACAGTGTTGCAAATGGGGTTCGTTACCAGGTGAACTTACGTTTTCATCTTTTTAATGTGCACGCCACTGGAAATTTAATATGTTCAAAATTGCAATAGGTACCTTTGTTTTTCTCCAAAAAATCAACTATCGATTCATCTTATTTCGGCATACTTATCATGTAATTTTGATGATAAAAATCGAAGGTAGAATGGTGGTAACTGAGGGATGCAGTACCCTTAATCCCCTCCAATTATTTCTAAGTACGCCTATGCAACTTTTTCTTGAAATATCAAACATAGACATTTTGTTTTGATTATTTTATCTCTTTTGTAATTTTTTGTTTAAATGCTCCGTTTTGGAGAAAAACGACATGTATTGATGGGTTACAAATGTTTTAGCGGCCGATGAATGTCAGGAAAAAGTAGTAAGCTCCCTTATCCCAACAGATCACGTCCCAAAAGGATGGTTTTCTTAAATTTGGATCGGCATCTTTGCTTCAGAAGTTTGGAATTTACGGCCTACATAGAAAATTAAGCCCTTGGCAAAAGGAACAAATCTTAGCACTGGTAGAAGAAGAACTAAGCACAAGTAGAAAGATTGTTTCTCGACAAATAGAAAATTGTACAAAAATGGATGTTCATCGGACTTTAAAAACCCAACTTCTGCACCCGTATTACATCCAACTCGTCCAAAATATTCCTCCCCAAGATTTTGCTTCTAGGATGCAATTTAGACGTTGGTTGTTAACACAGAATGATGCAGATAGGGACTTCATAAGAAAAATTCTATTCACGGATGAGGCAAGCTTTACAAGAAACTGATTGACAAACATGCATAACAGCCACGTATGGATGGATTTGAATCCCCATGCAACCATTGTAGCACACCATCAATTTACATTCAGGGTTAATGTCTGGGTCCCCTTTTCATACCAAATAATTTAAATTCAGCATCATTTTTAAAATTTCTATAAAATGAATTCTGAGATGTTTTACATGATTTATCTGTTATCGTACGTGACGGTATGTGGATGCAGCTTGACGGTGCTCCACCCCATTATGGTAGAAAAATCCGGCAGTATTTAAATACCGATTTATTTCCCAACCGTTAGATTAGTCGAGGACAAGACGCACTTATTCAATGGCCACCACGATCTCCTGACCTTAATCCATTGTTTTTTTTTTCTGGGATTATATGAAAGATATGGTTTATGCTGCAGAAATAAACGACATTAACCATCTCAGAGAGAGAATAGTAATGGCAGCTGATGAACTTATGCAAAAGGAAAATATCTTTCAAAAGATAAGGTTTTCACTACTTAAAAGGATACATATGTTAATGAGGAGGGTGGGCAAGTAGAACGTTTGTTAAATTATTAGTAATTAATGAATTTATTATTATTTAAACAAAAAAATACAAAAGAGATAAAATGATCAGAAGAAAATTCTACTGATATTTGATATTTTAAGAAAAAGCTGCATAGGCCTTCCATTTTGGGACATCCTGCATATTGCATATTGAATGCGAAAGAAAATGTAAATATCAGACATTTCCAAAAGTAATACAAGATTTGAAAAGCAAATATGTTGAATACCATACAGAATTCTACCGAAATAGGAAATTGAGAGATTTTTACAAAAAGCACCTGATAATAGGTTTCTGTTAGAAAAGATAATTCAAATCAATCAATTTAACAAATTTTAGACAACTTTTCAAGTCATTCTAATAATTCATGTTTGTGGATCTTAGAGAAGAGATGAGTTACTAAAGATAGCGATCGATGATATAGAAGACAAAGATTCAATTATTATTATAAGAATTCCCGATTCCAAAACTAATGCTCAGAGATGTTTTGTGATTTCAAATCGAGACCAAATGAAGATATTCAGCAAATACTATGTTTTGCATCCGGTAGTTACTACAAGTTGAATATTTTTTGTGAACTATGTTAGGGAAAAACACCAAAATAAGGAATTTGCCAAACGGAATAGCAACTTATCACAATTTGCCTCATCCGGAAAATTATACAGGACACTGCTTTAGACGTTCTTCTGCCAATCCTACGCAGGGGCCGATATTACCACCATTCAACGCCATGGAGGGTAGCGTTCTAGTTCGGCAGCGGAGACGTATATAGAATATTCTATACAAAATAAAATTTCAATTACAAATAAATTGTTACAATCTTCAGCAGAGCCTACGGAACTTGTCAATAATACAACGGGGTCGTTTTTTTTTTTGTATATCTATCACGTTGAAATATCTCAACAGGTGTTGAGAAAAGCGAATTGATTTTATAAATTTATTTTCCACTGTAGTTGCGGTCTCTGTCACTTTATTAGTGTTTTAACAAAGTAACAACACATGGATAAACGCGCTGAGTCTTACCCAGTGGCGGCGTAGACAAGAATTTAAATGCAGTTTAATAAAAAACTAATTAATTATTTCAGATTCATGTTTTCTTCTTCACATATAATGTTACAACAACATTTTGGGCCCGTCTTACTCAGTTTCTACAAACTAACACAAATGTTTCTGCTTTTTGTCCGTTTTGAACTTTATCAATAGTATGTATCCACTTCGGTGCGATACACTTCATTTTTTAAATATCCTCATAAAAAGTTCAAATGATTTACTCAGGAGATCGTGGCGGCCATGGTACCGGTCATCTTCATCCAATCTCTTGGTGTTAGTGCTTGAACATGCCGTACATGGTACGGATATAATGGAACCTCGTGTATGATACGTCACACTGCTGCAATAGGCCGTGGAAGTCCTAAACATCCATCTCTTCCACAATTAGGTTTCAAATTTCCCTCGCGCTGTACTACACTTGCACTCACTGCACACCGCCGTAAAAGTATCTGCATTTGGCACATGTTTACTGGGAAACCGTTCTGCTAAAGCATTTTCACAGCGTAGTAAATTAAAACGATATCCACCAGCTCCGAATTGTTACTATACACATAAGCCATTTTTGAAAAAACAGTGCAAACACTGGCGTCACAAAAATATTAGTGCCTACACAAAGTACTCGGATTTCAATATTCGGAATTACCTGTTTAAAGACACCTTTCTTTCCGCATCCTGAAAATATGGAGAAACGATTTAGGACCACTCAAAAACAATTGAAAAGACCTCTTTGTCACTTGTAGCGTTTGTTCCTTGTTTCTGTAAGAAGTAAATCATTCCTACAAGACTCTAATAAATACCATCTAGATATAATTAGAGGATAAATATGAAAGCGCCGCGGACCCATACGCTAGGTTCCCATAGAGAGCCATAATAGAGAGCCAGCTAGCCACGTAACAAATTACTTAAAATGTATAGCGGCTATCCCCTTACACGAGCCGGGCTCTAAACAATAAAGGCGCGATGTTTACGGCCCGACGGCCGCAGAAATAAATTAGCGGCCCACCGCTCTCTCCCAGCAAGGATATCTGCGCGGCGTGTGGATTTTATTGGGAAAAATGGCCGCGTCGCACTTAGCCATTGTGGGTACCCGACAATTAATATCGGCAGTAAATTATTGTTTGTCTTTGATGAAGTATCCTGTCCGGGGCGTAATTTATGCCATTCATCAAGCACCTTTAAGGTAAGTGGTTATTATCGCTGCTGAGGATGAGCCGTCGCCTAGTATCGAGGGGTAGGGGGGCGCTACCTTTAGTTTTGGAGATCAGGATTTCTGGTTGGAAAGCGTGGTTTACTTTATTTTAGCAGATGAAGTCGTACAGTGTGTTTCGGTTTGATATTTGATTATTCCGTGTTTTTCACAGGATTCGCATTGTCCTGTATCTACAATTCAATTGAAAAAATATTATATGTATAGACCATGGGCGAAGTTAGGGAGGGACAAGGGGGGCTTAGCCCCCCCCCAGAAATCAAATTAGTCCCCCCAAAAATATTCGTAAACAAATCACACACATTTCAGAACCGAAATTAAAACACAGTCCACCTAGGACTTTAGTCTCCCCAGATTTGATGACCACACTTCGCCCATGGTATAGATAAGGTGATTCAGGCATAGTGTCATTAAGTTTTAGAGAAGATAAGGAATATCATATACAGTGCTTTCGAAAAGTAACGAATAAATTCATTATTTTTGAAATTAAGAAGTTTTCGAAAAAATACCCTGGCACGTCGATTTTGTTTTTAAAAAAGTCACTTTTTGACATACGACCCATATTTGTGACGTCATCGTTGTTCGAGATATGACGTCATCGACAATTTGTTTAAATAGCAACCCCCAATTTTGACCATGCCATTTGAAAGAGCGTATCATACATACATACATACCTCATGAAATAGTATGGTGTTACATAACAAAAAGTTCAAGAAAATAATGTTTGAAGATTTTAAAATTTAATTTTCACAATATGGTGCACCTCCCCATTATGCAACACCTGTCCGTGCTTATTTAGATGAGTTGTTCCCGAATCGTTGGATAGGGAGAAGGGGCCCATTGAGTGGCCAGCCAGATCGCCTGATTTGACACCCCTAGATTATTTCTTGTGGGGGTACTTAAAAACCAAAGTATACGTTACTAAACCGGTTAATTTAGAAGATTTAAAAGCAAGAATTCGTCACGAGATACATGGTATACCTCCTGTTAGTTATTGATAATGCCCAAAAAGAATTTATTAATCGTCTTGGCTACTGTCAGGCAGCTAACGGTACACAATTTGAATATTTAATTTAGTCGATTTTTTACATAATCATTATCATTTTCAGTATTGTGAAAAAAAAATTTAAAATCTTCAAACATTATTTTCTTGAAACACCATAATTTTTCATGATGTATGTATGTAGAATGACACGCTCTTTCAAATGGCATGATCAAAATTGGGGGTTGGTATTTAAAAAAATTGTCGATGACGTCATATCTCGAACAACGATGACGTCACAAATGTGGGTCGTATGTCAAAAAGTGCCTTTTTTAAAAATAAAATCGACGTGCCAGGAGAACTGAAATCCCATTTAATTATTAATTTCTGCTTCGAATTTATTCAAAGCAAATTTGGATAATAAAGTAAAGTAGGTAAAAAATAGGATATATCGATATAGTCATGATGTTTTGTCAAACATTTGTCGCCATATTGCTTATTGAGTTCATTTGTAGTTGAATTTGCAGTAAAGTATATAAGAATGGAGTCTAAAGAAGATTTAGGTATACCTGAGAAGATACTGGAGTGAGCGAAAGAGGTTTCTTTGAATTTTCTCCCAAAGAAATCTCGAGAAATTTATGAATATGTCTAGCAAAGTTTTATGGATTGGTGCAAAAAACATTAAGCTGTATTCAGAGAATGTATTGATGGTGTATTTGTCAAACTTGGCAAATAAAATGAAGCCGTCAACACTTTGGTCACAATAATATAAATTGTTATTGTATTAGCATTCTACTTTCATGGCATTATAATTTTTGTACTTTGCATCGACTAATATGAATGATACGTATACTTTCTTGATCTCAGCCTCAACTGTATAAGAACCAGACGTTTACTTCGTTATATCACATTTCCACTATACATTCATGGTAAATACTGACTAATTATTAATAATCCAACTTAATTAAAGATTACCGAAAATATCATCTGCAGATTTAGGTAGCAGCCTACTTAACGTATCGCCGTAAATATCAGGTATATGCCTCGTAAATTTTGAGTAATAAACCATCCAGACACCTGTGCCATAAATCGTGGACATTTTTAATACGCCAGCGTTCAACGTGGCAGCCGAAATAAGCGACGATCAGGACAAAGAGATCGTAAATTGATAGATAACCAACGCCATCCCGATTAGATCTCTATCCAGTAATTAGTATCGGAAACGAAGTAGGCCGTCGTGGGTGCCCTTTTCTAAGCCAAGCAGTGGCGTATCACATAATAGGTCAGGTGTGTGCAAAATATGTTGAAATAAAAAAAAACGAGACTAAAATAACTAGTTTTTGAAATTAGGCAAAAATCAACCCGTAACTCCCGGTAGTACGGTACTCCTGGTATGCAACAAATTTTCTGAGGACAAAGCTATCGTTTGAACGTTGAAACGAAACAACGTTGTCGCACCAAGACCACGCACTTCAACCGATTCTTTCAAATCTACCACCGTCAATCGCATCTCCCGCAAATTTAGAGGTCACGTCACACATATGGAGGTAATACCACCCACAACAGTTTATTTCGGAACCAGCTAATTTTCCCAGTCGTCTTGAATTTTACAATTGGTTTCAAAATCAAAATGCAACTGATCCTAACTTTATTAAGAAAGTGCTATGGACGGATGAGTGTTGTTTTTCTCATGCTAATATTTTAAACGTACCAGACTACTTTTTGAAAAACAAAAATTTCCTGGGTATACGTAACTACAAACTGACTAATTAATAGTACATAACACTAACACTTATTCGAAAACAATTGTGCCTATATCTACATTTGTTTTCAACAAATAAATAATACTTGTTAATAACAAGATAAAATATCTAATTCATTCAATTATCTACGTAAAAAGAGTCTATTACATTAAAAACGCAGTAAATGTTCGGTTATTGACCTAACAATACTGTAAGTCAAGATTCACTCGATAAACCGCATCAAATCAGAGGCTCAAGGATTTTTTGCAGTCATTATTTAAATATGAAAAACATTTCATCCTTTTTTAATAATTTATGATGTCTAATACCTACAAGGACATTTTTAAATTTGGCAACATAGCATCAGACAGACACCGAGTTGATTTGGGAGCTGTGAACGAATCGAGACCGCTAGCGGTCAGTAACAAACAGTCCGAAAAGAAGTTTAAACAATGATTTAAACATGTCCCTATCCATATCTTCCTAAAATTAATGACATTACGACTAAATCATCCTGTGTCATATTTTGATGTCTGAAAATATGAAAAAAAAATTGCATACACTTATAAAATACCAACTATGTATATACAATTTAATAGAAAATGATGAATAAAGGATCATATCAGCAAATAATATCAAGTGCTTAATTTAACTAGACGCGGATATATGGATAATCAGTATCATTAATTCGACTAAAAAAGTAATACCGCCCCAGACGTAATTAAAATATATCGAACGACGAACAATATTTCTTGATTCTCTATGCAATTCCAAAGTCCTGATCGATAATAAATCCGGGACATCCTGTATAGGTTTGAAAAATTAAAGTTTTTTTTTCTTTCTTTTTTAAACTTTCTATTTTTGTAATGCCTGTTACCTAGCCGCCATTTTTCCTTTATGGGCTGTAAATTTGAAGGCGTGCTGATACATGCAAAACATAGCCTAGAAATGTTCTGGGGCCCCTCGGGTCAAAATTTAACCCTGAAGAACACCATTATTGGTATCTAAGTGCTACTCTCTGGTCCCGACTCTGTTCTCCGAGAATTAATATGTTATAAAATAATAATGGGATCGCATCATCGAGAATTCCACTCTAAAGGTCTTACAGCGATTGCGTGCCTTATTGGCCTATGAAATTACAAATTCCAGATCACCGAGGTGTAGCTGCATGGCTGCATGATTGTCTATACTGACGAGCAGTGGTGTTTATCCATGATATCTTTAAGGCAACGGCACATGGTCTTAATGCGTCACGTCACGTCACGTCACATCATCAGGTTCAACGTCAGTAGTGTTGGCTAAGCTTGTAAAACAAGACAAGAATGTGCAAAATCACGCCTTGTATTGTCTTGCAAGAGTCTGGCATTTCTTGTCTCGCAATTTTGCATGATTCTTGCTTAACTCTTGCATACAAATGAGAAACATGGAACTTCATTACGAATTTGGTAACAGTGGTGTGGTTACTCTCGGTTGGCTACGGCCTTAGCTGAAGCTCAAACTACAGTGGTCGTTTGGCAGATGTTATAAAATATAGAGACGGCCAGTTTTATATAATAAGTTATAAATAATGAAGGATATAAGCGAAACAGAATCGGAGCTCTTCCAGTCAAATGACAGTGACTTCATAATTAGTTGTAGTTCAGTGGAACTAGACCTAAACTCAATAAATTTTGTTTTTAAACAAAATGTTTTGACAATTCTAACAGCCATTTAAATTTCGTTATCTTTGCCATGTGACACAAATCACCCAATCATTTAAATATTTAACTGCTAATGTTTCCAATCACCAAGATTATTTATGTTTCACAGCATGTTTTTGTTGCAGAAATTGAAAATTGATTTACATGAAAATACGTAAAGAGCGAACATTTCACACAAGTTGTTTTGTTCCAAATATTGTCGTGAATCTGTTTTATAATTTTTATGCATTGTAAACGCTCACACTCTGAATACCAAGTGATTCTTCTATTAGTTTAAGTACACAGTACCGCTTCTCAAGAGCTGACAGGAGATCGATCGTCATCTACACAGCGCTTGGCAAACATAGATGTTATCTTCCGATATCGCTGTCCGGAACGAGGCACAGTAAGACGAAGAGGACGGGGATCGTCTCCGTGGTTCAC
Organism: Monochamus alternatus; assembly: GCA_037114965.1. NCBI lineage: Eukaryota > Metazoa > Arthropoda > Insecta > Coleoptera > Cerambycidae > Monochamus > Monochamus alternatus. The sequence continues at coordinate 183,891 of CM073426.1, read as the reverse complement.
GTCGAGCGGTGCTCTTCGCGCGCATGACTCTATTAGCATACGCAAATGCGGCGGTCGGAAATTGCGATGCTGCCGAGGGCGACTAGATGAAGATGACGACGGGTCGCGGCTGATTGGGGATTTACATATCTGCACGCGAGTATCGGAGAGTTCGGATTGAGTTATTTCTTTGCTTCTGCCTCATGCCGTTGGGAGGCTGCGGGGCAACGCTGCGGGCTGTCTGTCAATGCTAGGGGTTTACGGTAATTTACGTTATTTAATCCTGCTCTTGAAATATGCATTTTTTTATACCGGGTGTTCCCTCTAAGACTTTCAGTGCGAATATCTCAGAAACCATCATAGCCAGTGCGACGAAACATGGTGTACAGACGCGTAGAATCTGATGATAACATCAATTCTTATACAGGGTGTTTCATTTTCAGGAAATCGATTTAATTATGATTTTTTGGTTGTCAGCCCTGCTAAAACTTATGTTTAAATTGAAATATACTTAATTACGAACACATTCTGATAGATAAACATTCAAAAATTTTAAAATTTAACATAAAAAAACGCCTCCAAAAAGTACCCAAATTTCATTGTTTTGTCATGTAAAACGTGCATAGCCTTGAGCCAGACTTACACAGAAGAAACTAACATCGCTAAACGTCAAAACTATGAGTTGTCATTAAATTGTCAAATATTAATGGCATAACGTATTTTTTCTACACCCGTATTATAACAATGCACTTATATGCCCATAATCCGTTTCATAATGATACCCATTACGATACAGATTTTTCATTACGATACAGATTTTTAAACAATAGAAACCCATAATTTTTCAATTAAGCATGCTGTGCATTTGACGTTTATCCTAGGTTCTTATGTAATTATTTTAGATGTCAAAATCAGTACGGATTAAATTTTCGTAGATACCTAGCTAAACTTCGATAATTTATCAAAATGTCTGATATCAGCGATATAGAAGAATTACCATCGACTCCTCCACACATATCGGAGAAAGCAGAAAATGCAGTTCATACGAATAATTACTGTTACCTATTGTGTTCAATAAAAATATAAAATTTATGGTTTTTGATTATTTATCGGATGTAGAAAAAATAGCGTATGCAACTCTCATGTAATGGTTATTAATACACTCGCATAAACCCGGTTAATGCTCGTGTATTAATAACCATCATTACATGATCGTTGCATAATATACTATTATTGGACATAAGGAACGTTAAATAATGTATGTAATGCAATTTACGTATGCACAATGGTGTTATTGAGACTTGTCGATAAAAATTTAGACTTGAGTTGAGGCTTTTGTAGCATTGGGGTCGCTGTGACGGTGCAGGCTTCCGTTACAGCTATGGTTACAGCCATTCAGCGTGAATATTGTGTAAAATATCTATGGACATTTTTAAATTGTTCCATTATAATGTAATAAAACTTCCGTAAATTGTTTTTTTATGTTACTACAGTGTACTTAATAATTAGGTACCCCTATTTTTTATCACAAAATAATTTACAAAAGTGTGTAAGTACCTAAAGAATATCCCAGTTTTCCAACTGTTGTAATAATTACTGATTACTTATTTAGCAACAAATAAATTCGAACAAAACGATTCCTAAAACTTTTTTACACATATTTACACATGAAGGTTGCTATGATAATTGGAATATTTGGACCCTGTCGTCGGGAAGAAGTAAGCTGATGTTGGATCATGTTCGATAAAATGATCTTTATATAAAAATTGTGATTTCGTGCACTAAAAAAAAATGAGGAATTTGTTGTAATAGAAGAAAATGTACCAGATATCAATATTTTTCGGAAATATGCTGACACGCGGTTTTTTTGTATTCACTGATAAAAAAAGCCTTTCAACCTGTTGGAGTTAAACTTTTATAAGAATTCCAAAAACGATTGCAACAAAGCTTGTATTGAAGAATTCCGAGAAATTAATTGGACATTATTTTAGAAGGTTCTCAGTCATTATTCTAGTTAATGACAAATATGCAGATGTTAAAACGTCATGGGGGCTGGAAATCTTCTACGGCAGAAAGATTTGTTGAGAATTCCTTAGAGAATAAGAAACAGATAGCAAGGTAAATCATGAGGTTAAACATGGATTTAAAAATTTCACATCTGCTTCTAGTATACAAATTTCTAATTGTAAGAAGTGTATTATTAATGTTTATAACAAATTTTAGGCTTTATTTTTTTTAATAATAAAAAAATCATTTATAGAACTGTAAAATATATATTATTAAATGAAACACTGATGCCTCTAATTTTCCGAAACTTCTAGGCCTTTTGAAATTTAAGCAAAAAAAATCAAAAACTCAATTGACGCAATGATATTAACAAGTTTTCAGAAGAAGCGTGAATGAGCGCAGCTAAATGCGCAGTCTTCTAAAAAAAAAACGAAATCTGGGACCTCGACATCAAAGAAGCCGACGTGAAGACAACGGACTCTAATAGACTGTGCACAGACTAAGAAATCTCGTAGTTTCACAATAATGCACAAGAATTTTCAATCAATCCTGTGGAATTATACAAAATAAAAATACATATTTTTAGGACCAAAAAGTACCACCCAAAAAAATTTATTGGTATTTTATAAATATGGCATATATACGACACAATGCGTTGGAATAAACACTTTTCCAAAAAATACTATCAATAATTGCTTCATATTTGGGTCTACAACACCCTAAGTTATACACGGGTCACTGGTCGATAACTGATCGATTATCACTAGATCAGCTATCTCCGCCAGGCGTTTTCCGGTGTCACTTCTCACCACAAACCTAGAAAAAATATAGACAGCGTCAGTCCATGATATAGGTCACGTGACAGGTGCCGCGTTTTCTAGAGACCTAAGGTCCAGAAAATTGATATTTTATTTGCTTTATGTTGGCGGTTGTGCAAATATGATGGCTGCATTGCAGTATGAAATGAACTAACTTGCTGTCATTTTAAATGATATTAAAGAATGTTACATGAATGTGACCAATCACAGTAAACAAATGAGATTCAGGCTACAATACAACCAACGTAAATTGGCATAAAAACCAAGTTTTAGTGATTCTGGACCTTTTAGGGCAGCCATGAATTAGCGGTCGCCGGCAATATGACATTGGCACAGTCTATATTTTTTCTAAGTTTGTGCTTCTCACCCAATAAACAGCACGGAGTAGGGATGAGAACGCAGCCGACTACCAAAATATTCACTATAAATAATTTATATGGCAAAACAACATTTGCCGGGTCACCTAGTAATAATAATAATAATTTCTGAATTCTCAAACTGCATTTAATTTTTATTTAATATTAGTGTTAATGTAACTAAATAAATTATATAATACACTCCTAACACACTAGTGTGTTATAACTTCACGCGATATTCCAAATCAGTTTTTAATATCTACAGACGCACGCCCATGAATCTTGACAAATTGGACTGCCGATCGTTTCTATGCTGTACCAACTGAATTTGAAAAGACTAAAATCTGTTTTAAAAAAATATTTAAAGGTGGGAAATGACTCTTTCACCACCTTCCAACAGCGACGTGGTCTCACTTTGTTAGAACCGTAATAATCAGTTGTAACGCCTAGAAACGCAGGTGATAGATTCGGGGAAACCGGCACTCTCGACAGGTAGGTACACAGGATGGAACTGAATACCTTGAAACGAGTGCGGAATCGGGCGCAGAGAACACAAAACACCCGGTGATTTATCGACGGGCCAGCTCGCTAGGCGTCCGACGGCAAATTTACAACAACGGTTCGGGTAAACAGAGACGTTAACAGTCGCAGGTAATAACCGTAAATTTCGCGAATAATGATGTCGCTCGACAGCGTCATTGTTGGATTCTGGGACGCCTGGTCTTCGGTGATTAGGTACTAATGCCTCACCTCGACAGCCGCCTTTAAAAAGTGGAAAGCGCACTGGCTGACCTGGATCTGCTTGTCTTCGGTCCTATGCAAGAAGTTGACCGAGGGAGCAGACCTATATTCCTTTTTCGAAATTATTCTTCTATAAATTACTTATTTATTTATTTAGAAGTACCCCAATTGGGTACCCCAATACTCAAGGCAACAAGTACCACCGAAAAACGGGAAAACATGAGGAATATGATAACGATATTATTAATTATTCAATAAATACGCGCGCCTTTTCAACATTGGTAAAAATGGAGAGTTCGATTTGAAAAGTTATCACGAGATTTACTAATATTTCGTAATAACATTACTCATTATATTTTTTCAAACAGCAAGTTGGTATTAAAAAGTACAAGTAAATAAAATATTACAACGGCATTGGACAATGCGCGTAAAATAGAAATAAAAAACAATTAATTTGTCCTAGAAAACCGTCAAATAGTTTAAAAAATTCTTACTTGAATTAATTTATTTGTCTAACAAAGTAGAGCAATTTCAAATAATCCTGTATTCGAATATTCTGATTTACCTATAAATAATGATTAAGAAAAAAGTTAATTATTTAGTTCCTATTTGGAGCAGTCCGAGTCTGGTTACTTCTCATTATAATATACCTATATCACAAATTACAAATAACTATTACACAGGGTGTCTCGAAATTAATGGGAGCAAGAGTAAATTCCTTACATCAAAATAATGCGATTAAGCCAAACTTACCTTGGTCCATTTGTGGCTAATAAAAAAGTTACAGGGCGTTACAGTTCATTTGCATTTCTTCATTAGAAAATAAATTATGGCGAAGCATATTTCACGCGATATTAATAATTGTAAACAAAAACTTAAAGGAATAAATCAAAATCAAATAACCAAAGCTTACTATGACAGTTTTACGTAAGTAACTTCAAACTTTTATATTATTTTATTGCATCCAATCGAAAAACAAAAAATAAATCGAAAACGATTAAATTTATCGACAATATACCTTATTTGTGAACAATAGATAGGAGAACAATATTTTTCTATTCAAACTGTATACACACTGATAAAAAAATTATACCCTATATACATTGAAATAAGTAAATTTAAAAAAAAATGTAAACATGCCTATATTTAACAAAAAAAAAAATAAGATAATTACAGTAACTATGAGGTTCATATAAACAATTTGGAAAACATTCAGAGGAAATATGTTAAATATCTTAGTTTTAGAATTGTTGGTACTTATCCACCTCGCGGGTTTCAGCAATCACAGCTAAGTATGTTTAACTTAAGGGAATTAGCCACACGACGCACTTACTTTTCAGTATTATTTTTACATAAATTATTGTCTGCTGTCATTGACTCTCCAGATACCTATTTTCAGTAATTTTAATTTCAATATCCCTTGTATTCAAACTCGTTCCCATACACTTTTTTATTTTCTACTGCAAGAACTAACGCGCTTAAATATTCTCCTATTTATAGAATATCCACGGATTATCTGAAATATCAAGCACACTTTTGACATTTTTAGCTGCTCCACTGCTACTATAAAGCAATGTATATTAAAGTAAGTTTATTTATTGTCATTATGTTTCCTTTGTTTTTTTCCTTAATTTAATTTTCTTTGTTTATTGTTGTTTTTATTTTAATTTGTTTTCAAATTTAATTACTTATCTATTGTTATTTTTATACCAATTTTTATTTTATTGTATGTTATATGTATGTAGTTTTTTAATTTTTTGTCTTATTTAGATTTCTGTCTGGGCAGCAGTACTTCTAAATAAATAAATAAAATAAAAAACCCAAAGTGTATATACAATCAAAAAACTTATAAATATCACATATATGCACACTGTACAGTGTGTACCGTTTTTCAAGTTAACACCACTGGAAAGGCTGTGGAATTTGCGCAAGTCATTTTTGTACCGTTAGTATCCTGAAGTACGGTTATATTCTTCTAACTATTTTATTGAAACCTAGTAATATTACCACCTCATACATGATATTCTGATATTCATAAACTGTAAATAAATTTATTTGTTTATACAAGCATCTGCAACTAAGATGAAATTTTTAATCCAAGATTTACACTTTACCTGATAAAATCAGTTAATACAATTGATTTACATTTGATCATTTCTTGAAAAGAGCATACCCTGTTTAGTATTTCGCAAGGTTCGGTGCTGGGCCCAGGATGATTCGTATTTTACATAAGTGACTTATATTCTAGGTATTTTATTAAATGCAGGTTTCATTCATTATCTTTCCTGATGATACTTCCTTAATTACTTTGATCACTAATGAAAGGAATTTAAAGACATTGTAATACTATATTAGATAACCTACCAGGATCGTTTTCTTAGTCATTATTTATATAGAAATATGTTTAAAAATATTACTTTTGCTTTGTTTACGTATATGTAGTTCAAAAGAAAACTAATTTATTTTGATTAGTTGGTTCCATAAGATAAAATATGGAACACAATGACGATCAAAATGTAATCGTAAGCATTATTATATAATGGTGTGTAACAGTATTATTATCATTTAAACATTATGTAGTACAGATAAAAATGAATTTGGTTTTCACGAATTTTTTTTAGTAAGATTATTACAAGCAGCTTGAAAGCTGCCGTTAAAAATATATAAAAAGCGATTAATGGTTTGCTCGTGGCTTTTTTCGACCTTCACAAACCAATACCGTCTTTACCGAATAGGCATCTCTAACATTCCTCCAGTGGCGTTCAAAGCATTTTTAAATGTGGTGGACTTTATTAGGAAAGGTACACATTCGGATATACAGGTGAAAATCGCAGTCGACAAGCGAAATATTGTCCTAGTGTCTGCCGATTTAAAGAATGCGATGTATGTGGCCGACTGAAATAGCCGTAGTACCCCCCTCTCGTTTCTATTTTTTATTTAATCTAAATTACGCACTCGACTTAATATCATCAATGTTATGATCTGTTAAATTATGTGTTACATTTTGTGTATATATAATAAGATGACAGATACAGAAGATCCAATCGGCTATATTAAAAACAATTTGCTGAATACAATAAATGAATGTAAGTTTCATGTACCATTGGTTTAAATATGAATAAAAAAGTATTCATTGATTCTTTACAACTTTACATTTTAATTTTTTCGATGAACTTAAACCTACCTGTATTTCCAATTAAACTTACATTAAAATGGTCTTCACAAACAAACAATGTTACAATGCCTTTCGTCGCGCTTCATCGCCCTACACCACATTTTTCTTTCTGTATTCGTACATAATGGCATAATGCAATACTTCCATTTGCCCTGTGGGATGCACTTGCTGTGACCATTTTACGAGTCTATTTTGCAACTTTATCCAATACCAAAGTCTATTTAACACCTAATAATATCACAAATGTCAAATTTACTCTTCTAAAAGTATGTACCTACTGCGTTGTCTAAAAGCACAGAAATCGTATACAAATATGAACTAAAGCACACTGCTGTATTTAGGTATAGATGTGTGAACGGCGTCATAGGTCTACTCTGTGGCGGCACCGTTTTGTGGAGGCGTGGCCAGACTAAGTTTTTAAATACCGTTTTTAGGCTTATTTTTCCACGAAATTGTCTAGAACAAACACCATTTCAATTAAAATAATACGTTCTTTCTTCTGCACGTATTCGGAAAAATCATGCAATTTCTCCATAACTATTTTTAAAATCTAATAGTACAATATTTGCATAGTTTTTTGTGTTTTATTTAATGCAATATTTTTTTTTGTTTTTTTTTTATAATATTCTATTTAACTTTTTTATATTTTATAGAAAGTGCATAATAAACATTTTTATTATTTATTTTTTTTTATTGTGAATTAAACGTGCCATAGACATTTTTACAAAAAATTTGACCAATTTGAATTTTTTTGAATCAATATTTGAATTGAGTGAGTTAAACATGTCTTAGATATTTTTACAAAAATAATTTTTTTGCCCAATTTGATTTTTTTTACTTTCCAACATCCAACATTTTAATTGAGTGAATTAAACATGTCATAGATATTTTAATAAAAAATATTTTTTTTGCCCAATTTGAATTTGTTACTTTCAATCTCTATCCATGAAAAAATTTCACGTTTGTCCCCTGCTGTGCGCTACTGATCTCAATATTTCGTAATCCATGAAAGCGCTGACCGGTCGCGTGGTTTTACAAGAAATCGCATAGGTCCTCTCTAGCCGGCATCGTCAAAAACCGTCCGGAAAAATGACAGGGGCAAAAACGCGGGGAGGTCAGTTTCATCCCGGCGTGCATTAACGAAACAAAAGCACGTGACGAATTGAGATGTCAGAGATATCAGCGGTCGGACAAAGAGGCTCCGGTGGACCGGAACAATCGTGATGGCTGGGTAGAGTATGTCAAGTGGCTGACGCTTAGGTGCGTTTACCTAGAACGAAACTGTGGGCGATTGTTGCCGTCTCAAAAGGGCGGAAAGGTGCGAAGTGATATTTATTTTTAACGAAGCACGACATTAACAAGCATCAATGACAACTAATCAGACAACAATTAAAAAAATAGTTATTTATTTCCTAAAAGCTAAGGAGCGGGGGAGCAGAGAAGGGAGTCGACAGTGCTTGAAAAATCTCACACTCAGCTATACCTAACTACCGAAAATTTAGAGAGTGACTCGTCGCTGGCAAGAACGAAAATAATAGAGAGTGACCAATTTACAATACGTAGATGAGTAGGGGAGGTATGGGTTGCAGGGGACATGATTACCTATGTGTGTCACTTGAGAAGAGTTCAAAGCACACAAAATTACCAAAAATAAGTCGAGTGAACCTAGCACTTTCACAGTTTACTATAATCTACAAATTAGAACGCCGTCCTTTTGAACGGTGATGGCCCACCACCATTTACTTACACCTACCTGATGCGCACTTCACGGATATCACATTTTAACACAAGCCTTGTCCTCATGGACGCCAAATTTGCGAATATTTGCGCAAATTTCGCAACTTTTGACAAATTTTGCAAACCAGTAAAACAATATCTCTATCTTCTCATAATCTACCATGACAGTCTACATAATGACAATGATGGAAAATATTACAGTTAACAAAATTGATTAAAAGCAGAAATTTTCGCACCATTAAATAAATTGCTGAAATATTCATCCAAAAGTTCACATCCATAAGGATAAAGAGCTTTAGAATACATTGCGCTACACATACACACTATTCATTATTGGATGACGTCACTAGCACTGTCACTATAATGGTCACACGTTATCACTTATTATAATGTATCGCACCGTCTTTCGTATGGCATTCATTTACCAATGTTTCGAGTAATATTCCGACCTTTTTATTTTTATTTTAAATAATTTTCTAGCCATATCATTATTTCGTTTTTTTTCTATCAGTATACTCTTCGATATCATTTATATGGAAATTCACATACAATAATTCATATTTCATGCATAATTCGCAAAAACACCCTTCTAAATATTTTAGGCAAAGTTTCATCTTGTAACATATCCCAAATTTCTTTTATTCTCGAAAGCTCATTTTTACAATATCTTCCTTCCGCAAGTTTCTACTATTTTTTGTTTTGCAGCTGTACTTCTTTATTGGACTCTACATATTCACTACTCACGGACATTTGTTACTAAACTATACTCGTATATTTCAGTTACATCTCTTACACTCATAAGAACACAACATCACTAATAAATTAATTACATTCACAATTAAATTAGTGAAAAGATATAGCCCGAAATTTTGTCCGCTCGAAAGATATACCTGCCCATGATAGCGCTGGAGATGGGACAGGTGGATCCGTCAATTCGTCCCAAAATATAGGAGCGTTTCGGTCTGGCGCATGCGTATTTGCTGTAATCAGGTATGCTCTCGGATATATTTTTTTTCGTGTTCATGTTATAAAATTTAGCTTTATATCTTATTACTGCACGCTATGCGATGTAATGCTGTGCTATTTCATGGGATGCTATACATAATTTCTAGTTTGAGTGTTTACATTGAAACAAGAAAGAAATCTTGTAAAATTTGGAAAAGTCTGGTCTTGTCTTGCTCGATCTTCCAAGATCATATATTGTCTTTCTTACGAGTCTTGAAAGATCGCGTCTTGTTTTCTCTTGCGAGAGAAGCAATTTCCAGAATACATTTCTGAATCTGGCAACTTTAAAACTCATATATCTTCTGTAGAATTCTATAGATGGTGTTTGTTCGCACAGGTTCAACAGTGCATTTTTTCTGTCGATGAAGAATTTGTTTCCACGTTGTGAGGGCGCAGGGCGATCTGTTTTCATATAACCCTCAACACGCTATTTCAAGATTTCATATTCTCAATACGGAATGACCAGTTGGTTTTGATATTGAGAGGAGAAACAAGTGTTACAAATTGTCGATCGTCAATGTAAAGCCATTATAGCTGCAACCTATAAGCCAAACGAGTAATATACACATTTATTTTAGGGGTTATTCTGAGTTTTATCTTTACAATGAGGTATTTATCATATGCAGCAGGTTGTAGAAATTTTATCACATCTATCGCTAGTTGATTGTTTTAGAAAAGCTCTGAGCTTGCTATATCTACAAACAAATGGTCAATTGACACTAATTGAATAAAAGCGGCTCCCAAGTTCATCCTTACCTTGAAATATCGGATATTTTCATTCATCAGTATGGTAATTTTAAGGATTGAATAATACCATAAACTTGAAGATTTAGATCCTTAATGTTCTTTGCGTTCATCCATTTTAATTTTTTTTATATTCCTTTTCATAGGCCAATCGAAAAGTTGATGATAATAACTTGGATGTGGTATCTGAGACCTCAGCCCAAATATCGGATGATAATAATTCAAGAATCAAATTCCATAGAAGCCAATGCTAACTATGCAAAAGTTTGTTTCCCTAATTTAAAATCGCTTCAAATAATTTCTAAATTTTTCTTCATACTAAACGCTATGTTTGGGCTATTATATAAAATTCCATTATCGTTTCCCGAAATTAATTCAGTTGCGATTCCATGGCTTGTGAACTAATCTTTTTCGGTCGATGATAAAAGAACAGTTTATGGTCTTGTATAAAAAATAACTATAAAGTAAAAACATAACTAATTTTTTATCTATCACAGCCAAAAATGAGCAAAATAAAGACCAGTCAAGGACAATATGGCAGGAGGGCTTTGTTTATATATCTAACTTTGTTGTGGCAGGACAGAACTTTTGCGAAAGAAGGAACAATTTCACCACCCACATTAAAACGCAACGAGTCGCCACTGTCACTATTGCACCCTGTACGGTAATAACTTACGTCATATTTCTTAATCAAGTAATATAAATTTTAAACTCGTTTAGTCAATATTCGCCAAATATGTCCCTTATACTCGCAACAGGTGAAAATTTTATCCAATTTTGCTATAAATTGCGTAAATTATTTCTTTCTTGCTGCTAAGTGGGTCAACTATCACGATATGGTCTTCAGTTAATACAAGCATGGACTTAAATTGAACAGCCACCGTCTTTTAGCAGAATAAAGAGCGAATAATCCGACACTTTTATGTTTTCTCAATATTCTTATCTTGGATTTATGTTTCCGTTAAAACAAAATTGAGGAAGTTATTAGCAGAGGGCAAATATTCGTTAATAAACATAAAATAAATTGGTTAGTAAAGTTTATTTTAACCGACATACTTCAATTTTGAATTCTGAAGACTCCAATATGCCGAACCTACAAAAATAAATGTATTTATAGTAAGAGTGTTTTAGACAGCGTTTTATTCAAACGAAACTATAATTTTCTTAAGTGGATAAAACGTAATTAAAATACGACTGCAATACGACAATTACCAGCTCCAGTTAGTCGAGTTTAATTAAAACAAAACGACATTTTTAAGCATCAACAAGAATTGTCCTTCAAAAACTAGATGAGAATCGGAGTGTCATAATGAGACGTGTTGGTTGCTATGGTGGATTGTTAATACTGTTACGGAAGCTCACTTACCTGTTTAGTTTGTTAATTATATTTATGTTTGCTTTTAAATAAATAATTATTGTAATACCTTTATTTTGAGGTTTTATATTATTCCAGGCTATATTCGATTTGGTTCTAGACACGTTCTCAAGACCACGGAAACTTTGAGAACCCTAAAAATGTATATAAGCGGATCGGATTCACCTTCACAATTTAGTTCAGTTTATGTTGAGAAGTTGAACGCGAATGTCCGAACGTCTAAGTAAAGATTTGTAACAGTTTGAAGTATATTTATTGTGAATCAAGTAGTGACAATAAAGTTTTGTTTTTCTACGTGGAGCATTTCAAGGCAAAATCAACGTTAAAGTCATGTTATTTTCATTTAGTTTTGTTCGTAAGAATGGTGAAAATGGGGGATGTTGAGTGTATTTCTTATATTTCTCAAGTGATATCTGCAGAAGCTGAAGAAGAAGACATTCTGCGTTTATCACTAGGCAAGTCGAAAGGACTGGGAAAGAGAATTTGCAGAATTTAACAGCTGGAAAGAAAAACTGCTGGTAAGGGCAGTCAGTGAGGAAGTCTCGCTTGCATATTTTTGATTATCAACAAAAAGTACGTGGTTTCATCAATGTGGACGAAGTATTCTATGTTAAAGACTACCTTGAAAATTCAGATAAAGATAATCTTGTCAAACTACGGTAGATTGACGGTTTTCCTGAAAAGTTTTTTTACAGGTTATAAACATAAAGGGCAGCAAGCATATTGGATAGAGAACACATCGCAGCGTTTCTAACAAAATGCTGCTGATGAAGAATTTCTGATGGTTATATAAGGATAATTTTATTCTTAAGCAATATTAGGTAAACAATTTTGAATTATATTAACTTGTATTCACAATAGGTGCATATAGGTCTTGTGAATTGGAAAAGTGTTGTCTTGCAAAACAAAGAGTTTTCAAAGTCTTTTTCTAGCTCCATGTTGCAACTTTATTACGAATTTGGTATGTGGTGGTTACTCTCGGTTGGCTACGGTTCCGCCTGGAGCTCACACGTAACTATCGATATCGATTGTCGATCGTCGATAGTGGTCGATTGGTAGATGTTATAAAGTATACAAACGGCCAGTTTTATATAATATGTACCTAATAATTAACAGACAAAATAGGCAAAACAGAATCGGAGCTCTTTTAGTCAAGACACAGCGAATTTATAATTAGTTCTAGTTCAGCAGAACTAGACCTATAGTCAATAAACTTTAAAAAATAGATTTATTTGCTGGATTTCTTTTAAAGCTAGTATTCACTTACATATTACTCCTTCGTATATCTGCAAGACTTTTTGCCATATACCAATATCAAGATTAATACACTTATTCCAACGATAGCTTAGGTTCAGTATTCCTCAAGTATAGCAATAGATGCAGACTATATAGGGTGAGTAAGTTTTTTGTAGACAAACTGTATCAGGAGATAGAACACATGTTTTTAAGAAGAAAAGTTCTTATAAACATGTCGTAGAAGGCTTCGTTTCCGAGATACATGGTGTTGAATATAATTTTTTGTTCTCGAATTTTCATTATAACTTATAAAGGAATGCTTAGATTTTTTTCATATAATGGTAATTCCTATTAATTAAGAGGCATAAAATAAGCGATAAGAATGTTTAGGGGGTGCTCAACCACTTTCTTAAACAGAACTATGTTTATAGGAACTTTTCATCTTAAAAACATGTGTTATATCTTCTGTTAAAGTTTGTTTACAAAAAACTGACTCACCCTGTATATCTAACAATGAGAAGGATGGAAGGAATATTACTGTAAACGTCAATGTTAATTGGTTAATAAATTTAAATGGACTGTAAAATAAAATATATCCCACACTTCTTTTATTGTAAAATACTGCTACCAAAATATTGTCTGTATAATTGATCATCCTTCCATGTTTATTTTAGGCACCTTTATTTTTGATCTTTTAATGTTTGTGGTATTTTTACATTTAGCCTTTAAGATAGACAAAAGACAAATAATTTTGGAATTCATTTATTTAATTTCAAAACAATTATACCAAATCTAATTAGCTTTTTGAGCTCTCCTTTTTATAAAAAAAATTTCTTTGTCATCACTTTCTCTGATTTTCAAAGGAACAACCAAATCTCCTTTCTTACCGTCCTTGTATTCGTAGATTTTTATGAAGCTTCTTTCTCTTTCGATGGCTTTCGATAGGAATTCCTTTTTTAGAGCTCTTCTTACCAGTTTGGCGGAAATGTGCGAGTATATGAGATAACTAAAAATAGCATCAGTGCAAAAATTGATCGATTAGTTTGTCCGTTTTACTTACTTAACTTTCAATTTATTCAATAATGTATCGTGAATCATCGTTAAGGTTTCAGAAGGTACAAAAAAAAAAATGGGGAAAATATTATGACGTTTACTGTCAATTGTTGACAGATACAAACTTTAGTTGTTGAAGTGTTGTACGAATTTACAAGGCATATACTATAAGGCAAGGCGCATATTGTTGTCTTTCGCATATTGCAAGACAGTTCTTCTCACGAGTTTCGAACAGCCACGTCGTTCTAATTTTTCTTGTTTGTTATAAAAATGAATAATTTAAACAAAAAACTGGATTTATAAATGAAATAGACCCCTGACTTTGGAAACCAGTATTGAGAAAACGTAAGGGCGAAAAAAATTGAAAAAATTACGGTTTTCTACCTACCAAATATATCATATTTTAAGTGGAGTTCTTTTGCAATTTCACACCAAATCTTATTTTTTATCTTCGCTTTCATATAATTCTCATGTCTGGTATCATATAGCTCTCTATGCCTTCTTACCAGCTCTATCAGTTTTGTTTTCATTGTCACGGGAGAAAACACAACTAATTATCAACACGTGGCGCATACAGCGCGAAAAACTGTGTCACTGCTACTGCGTCGCGCGCCTCGCGTCACACGCGAGTCTTGCTCTGCAGCGTCGTGGCACGAATTTGCGCTGTCCCATTACTTTCCTTAAGCTACAAAAGTACGTGCTGTGCTGTGTCACCACACACGCGTCATACGCGTCTCAATATGCGCCTTGCCTTAACGGTAAAGTCGCTGCAGCGGCGAAATGCCTGTAGCCTGCTACAACATATTCGCGGTGCGGCGTGTTTTTTTGTAGCTTTGATTGCGTGCACTGCGGCGTTTCTCTGAATAATAAATATTTGGAGCAACGATGGCTGCATTGAGACTCTTAGGGTCTTTTCACTCGGGCCACTATGCAGCGCTGCTGAGTGGAGCCACTAATTTATGATTGACGTTTCGGTGGGAGTCGGCGACTACGCGCCATCGTCGCGCTGCTAATTCTGTGGCGCGCTGTGAATAAATCTATATAAAATAATGTTTCGTCAAAACGGACCACTCAACGACGCTTCCTAGAAGAGCTGCACGGTGGCCCGTGTGAAAAGAGCATTTGATCTTAATCGAGAGGTCTCGATGTACTAGTCATTTTAACTAAAAAATTGAAAAAAGCTAAAGAAAAAAATCCTCATAAACCGGTTTGGCCTTCATAAATGAAAAAGCTGATTTTTCCCATCTCTAATTTTATTATTACCTACTATTATGTAAATTTCCGGTGATACTGCATTTATGAATCGAATACTTTTATATGTAATAGAAGGTCCAACTAGTTTTAAAAGTTCATGAAAACATTTTTTAGTCATTGTAATATTGGAAGAACTTTTCAGGATAATCGTTAAGTTTACTAAATATTTTACAGAATTGCCCCTTGTTCAAACGTTCATTGACAAGATGCATCCAAAATCGTTTTCTTTTTCTTTTTGTGACATCAAATTATAATAGCGAAAATACAAGCTACTTCTACAAAAACTTACGATCATTACATAATAATAAAATAATTAACAATGGAATTACGTTACTATGATTAAAACTTTGATAAAAAATGTTGAAAATGGCCAAAATACATGCTTCTTCTTGAAACTGCAGCTCGGATCCGTGCAAAATTTCCAGGAGTAGCTCTTATCACATCACAACCAGCTATAATTTGTTGGCATAAGTGCTCCTCAGATGCAATGTGAACCTTGTAAACTAATGTTTTGAGATATTCCCAAATAAAAAAATCGATAGAGTTTATATCGGGTGATCTGGGTGGTCAAGGTGAACCTGGTTCTTGAGTACCTCGTCCAATCACGTTATTACCGAATCTTTCAGTTAAAAATTCACGATCAAATTAAAAAGTAGAGGAGCCCCGTCGTGCATGAACCACATTATTTTTCTTCGAGCATAGGATACATCGTCAAGTAGTTCAGGTAAAGCGTTTTGAAGAAAATGTAGAATTATATATTAAAGTATAAATGGATATTAATGTCTTTAAAAAGCCAGAAGTGCTCGAAATAGAACCAGTGCTTTAAAGACCAGTTATCCACGAATGCTTTACGTTATTTTTTTTATTGGTACACTTTGAAATCGTAAATACTGGTATTAATACTACAATAAATGGAAATAAAAACTAATGATGTAAAATAGAATTCGTAACGTGACATCAGACGATTTGCGAAAGTTTTTCATAGATGCCCCAGACATTACGTATTTCTTTTTTAAGGCGGTAGCCATTTGCGGTATCTTTGGCTCTTGTAGAAGATATGAATTGTGGGATTTACGCTTTTAGATGACATCAAGGAAGAAGGAAGCGTATTGCTTATTAATATCCGACCATCTAAGATAGTGAAGGCTCGAAGTTTTAGTGTTGCCGACAGTGATGGAATTAGTTGAAATAGATGTGCGTTTGGTGTAAAATGTAAGTACTGATCGAGTTTAATTACGGTATGATAAGGGGAAGTGCACCAATCAAGTCATTGATATTAGTACATTTGGATCATGTCCCTTGCAAATTGCACGTTATCTTAAATTGGAAGATCCTAAGAAATACACTGGACATGTGTTTCGACGTACGACCGTTACCATTATAGCGAATAGTTCCATGACAATGGATGAAATCCGAGATGAAATCCAACGACATGTAGGATGAAAATTGGTAGCTATGACGACTGGTTACGTTGAACAAAGTATTAGAAAATAAGAATGTCGCAAACACTATTGGGAGTGCCATTAATGGAAGTGCAACCTCATTGACTTCCGAGAATGTACCTAGTAGTATTAATTTGAATAGCATTTCCTTCGATTTAAAAAAAAAAACCGAAGTTTTAATATTTCAAACAATACCAACTGTACTTTTCACATTCATTAAAAAAATTAAGATTGTTGAATAAAGCTTTGGAAACATTTGTTATAAAAATAACAATTAAAATTATTATTAAATTAATAATTGAAAAGGTGACATTTAGACTTCACACATTTTTCGGGTAGCTGATTTGCCACGGTAATATTAAAACACGCGTGTTTTTAAAAAATTGATTTAAAAACGCTGAGGCGTGCTTTAAATAAGCAAAATAGGGTACTAATAAAAAATATTATTGGCAAGCAATAGTTAACATTCTTGATTTAAATACCAGTAAGGTCACTCGTAAGTTTGTGGGCGGTCACAGTGAAGGGAACCAGCAGTTTGTAAGCAATCTCCTCTGTTTAGGAATCTTGAATGGAAACAACATAATTAATTGATGACATTTAGTGCTGAGTACTCAGACGATCCACAAAAAAGACGTCCACTATATGTAATAATGACAAATCCCATCTCTTCAGATTAAATATTTCTTCTAAATTTAGTCCTAAATATCCTAGGTAATATATTATACTTTCTATGGTCCCTTATCAAAATTTATGCTTCGAAGGTGTTCAGAGCGTAATAAAATTTACATAGGATAATCAAAAAAGTGAGAACACTATCAGGATTTTCTCGACATCACCATCTGTCGACTCATTTATTTAGTCATTTACAGCCGTAAATAATCAATCGGTAATGAACGCTGCATCTCTTTACATAAAAAATCTATAAATCCATTTTTATCTTAACTTAGTTCGAAAGATGCAGTGTCGGATGCAATAGCTTGTCTATAAATTCCTTATATGATAAATAGATAGCTATAATATTAGAGCTGGATTTATGGTAATGGTAGAAATGGGCAAACATCAGTGGCTGAGAATTGGCTTCAATGGAATAGTACATTGCTAGTAAATAATTTAGAACTGGAAACTAATAACTGAAGACACAAAAGATAAGTTTTCAGTTCCATAATAAAGACCATAGTCTACAGCACATTTATTAAATTAAAAATTATTCTTTTGTATACGCTCCCAAAAACTATTTTACGGACTTATTTAGCCCCTAAAATGAGTCTGTTTCAGATACAATTCCAAAAAATTACCATGAAAACTCTTGTAGAATTGATTGTTTTCACTTAAAATGCTTGATTTGCATTAAATAATGGAACTAATCCATCGTTTACTAGTAGTAAGAGTTTAAGAATGATGTGTAACAATGGCAGCACTGCATAGTTTTGAATACAATTTTGTACCTTTTGTACACTCCAAAAGTTACAAAATATATGCGAAAAAAGCCTATGCGAATATTTTGAAAGAATATTATAAAATGGGAAATGTCTACATCCTTCAAAAATAAGTCCTACACGGAAAAAAAATTGTATTTAAGTATAATAATATACTTAAGATTTTAAACTGCATTCAAGTGTATTAATTCAGTACTAAAGCATACAGGGTGTTTTTAAATAAAGTAACAAAAATGAGACCACAGATTCCTTAGGTGAACATAAATCGCATAATAAAAAAGATACAGGGTGTCAAACTTTTTACATATTCTTGACATCCAAGCATTCTTATATTTAATTCAACGCTTTTCTTTCTTAAAATTAAACTAAATTTAAGATTTATTTAAAGAATATTATTTTGTTAAAATATGAATAAAATTTTTCTTTAGTTTTATTGGGTTTTTGCCACACTTCTGAAAAATAATAAAAATTAATTAAATAAGCCTTTGCGCCAAATGGAACAGTCAAGGGTTATTTTTGAAACTAAGTTTGCCTAACCAAAAAATCTCACACTGAAAAAAGCAGATTTTTTTGGTTAGGCAAACTTAGTTTCAAAAATAACCCTTGACTGTTCCATTTGGCGCAAGGGCTTATTTAATTAATTTTTATTATTTTTCAGAAGTGTGGCAAAAACCCAATAAAACTAAAGAAAAACTAAAATCATGCCACAAATAAATAGCTTCAGACAATATGAATAAAATATTATTAATTATAGAATACGTTATTCTTTCTTAAATAAAATATAAAAGTTTTGCGTTTAATTTTAAAATTATTTATAGTTTGGTAATAAATGTTATACTGTAAAATTTAAAATGCCGCTAATGAATGCCTAACAGTTTGCTATAAGTTTTTCTTTCCTTGTATATATAATTAAATAGTTCTGGGTGAGAAGTATTTAATTATTTATATGAGGTGGGTACAGTAGCAGCTACTCTAGAACGGAATACAATACAGCAAGAATACTGAAACTGAAATAAAATGTACTTCAGTTTTATTTTTTCTTAATGCAATCTTATTATTTACTTTATTCAAAAGTATCTAATATTATTTCAAATATTTGCAGTAATTCTTTTAAGTCACTTAAAATTTCAAATAAAGAAACCATATATAATCTTATTATTCAAGAATAAGCTAATCTTTCAATGAACTATTACTTGAGGAATAGTAA
Organism: Monochamus alternatus; assembly: GCA_037114965.1. Lineage (NCBI taxonomy): Eukaryota > Metazoa > Arthropoda > Insecta > Coleoptera > Cerambycidae > Monochamus > Monochamus alternatus. Next base: position 164,326 of record CM073426.1, on the reverse strand, counting down.
AATTATGGTGGCGTTGGTGTAAGTGTATTAATATTGATATTAGTAAAGCTTTACTTCCGTGCAATTGCTGCTGAATAACTGATTAAAATCACTGTTTCAATACACCTTCAAATTTCGTCCTTTTGATGGTGATGCTGGGCTAAGAAAATCTTTCTATATTGACGAAACACGATCTTTATCGTGAGAATTCTCTGCCATTTGCACCGATCGCCCGTTCCCAGAGGATAGCCGACATGAGGTGTTGGTCTTCTCGCCGGGACCTGCTAAAACGATGCAAATTGAATTCTGTCAACAGCGCCGTGAAGCCTGTAAACGTTGCAGCGACGTTTTATTATTAGTTTTATTGCGGTTTGGGTTCCTGTTAATTGGCGAGGATTCATGTGGGTAAGTTGAAACCCTCGATTTAACTCTGCACCGTGGTACAGCTGGATGGAAGCGTAATGCCAAGAATGTATCTCAGAACTAAATTATTACCCATTCGTGCAAAGTACATTCTGACATATGTTGCTTTTTCATGTTATTTTTAGAATACTTTATGCTTTTTGTAACATAAAAGTCATATGAATACTGGTACAAAATGTGTATTATTTGTATTCATACGTTTTGACATCGTGCAAAGTAGCTTTTGGCGGCATACTTTGCATTTTTTGATAATGTGCTAGGATCTTATACTATCTGTTACACACATTTCATTTATACTAACACAGTGAGGTACCTTGTAATATTTTGGGCGCTTTATATACATATGTTTATCCAAAGATAACTAAAGAATGTATTATTGTATTGCATTTTTAATATTGTGCAAAGTATATTCTTATGTATCTCATAATGTTTCACATTATCGTTTTACAGTGTTTTGTACATTCCCTAGTTACCTAATTTTGCAGTTTGATATGGTAAGTAATACACAAATTAATAAATGTGCAAAGTAACTTCTGGTAAATTTGTGTATCTTGATGTTCGTGACGGATTGTATTGTCTACTTAACACGGAGTATACTAGATAGCATATCTCGCACTTTTTACATTGTGTAAATTATCACCTCTCAAATTCCACACTTTTGGTATAGTATGAAGTATGTAATTGGTACAAATCTTATATATATTCACGCTGTGTAAAGTATCACCTACCAAATTTAATACTTTTTGATATTGTGTACCAAGTATCTAGTTAATAGCATCATACTTTGCATATTGTACAGATGGGTACTTTTTGATATTGTACGAAGTAGTTATGATGCATTTTGCATTTTTTTAATATTGTGCAAAGTATATATTGGCATAGCTACTTACCACCTCACGTTGAGGTTGAGATAAGCTATTTATATATATTTAACACTGGAGAAAGTATATTACACAGTTATGGATAACATTCGACAGAATTTATAGAATCGACGATCAGGACCAGAATAAGAGCTTTTTATTTGCACATAAAAGCGTATTTATTCATTCCACATGAAAGTTTACGTTATATCTATTCACAATATATAACAATGAATTATACAGTTATGAGTATGGTATTACTACCATTTACTGCTACTACCACCATACAGTGCGAAAATTCGATTTACGTCTGTTGTGTCACGATATTTTCAATGTGCGCTGGTTCTGATTTTAAATCTAGGGCTGAGGTTTTGGGTGATTGTTCAGTTGTTATAATTTTATTTAAAAGCAAAAGAGTAAAAAAAATAAAATTCGGAAAATAGTAGAAAAGTATATTTTGGAACAGAAAAATTGTATATACTTAATTTTGAGAAATGTTAAATTGGAGATAAAGGCGGGTAGTATTTAATAGTTATTAATTTGAAATGATATTAATATACAGTAAAATGTAAATTCGGAAAAAATTATACTTTTTATTATTTTGTTTTGAGAAAATTATGGAATACATCAAACTACAAACTGTGCAAGTAAGAATAAATGATGACAAGAAGACATATTTTAACTATACTTTCATGAGAAGTACGTCTAAAGTTGTAATTAATAGGTATGACAATAACAGTAAAAAATCTCATATGGTTTTTACAGTATATTATAGATTACTTACCTAATTATGTCTTTCAGAAATTAAATAAACTTAAATTGCTATTACAAGATGTGTTTAAACATGTAACTGCTGCGCAGCGTCTTGTTCCTCGATTCACTCATAATCCGGCCCTGTATAAACGATGTTCGTACACCTAGCGTTCGAGATAAACTGACGGGTAGCGGAGGTCTCACCAGTCTGAAATAGATGCGCGATCTGTTATGCGCGACTTTTTATTTCGGCTCAAGTGATGTTGTTGGTCTATGCTGTGGTGACATCGACCCTTGTAACGATAATACGCGTCCTTCGTTTTCAGGCTCCGGACGAAGGCCAGAAGGACCGGTCGTTTGCCTTAGCGTGCGCGCCAAATGCAAATTGTGTCTTCATTAGCGACCACCGCCTGATTACCGCAGCCTTCTTTTTATTTCTGCCAGCCCGTTCGCTGTATGTTCGAAATCTCGCCCGAATTTAGCTCTGGATGAGGATTTTCGTTGCTACGAGACAAATCAGACGGTGCAGTTATCATTTAGTTGAACTTGGATTCGACTCTTAAGACTAAGTGCGACTAAATCAAAATCATTTATAGACGGGTTATATGGGATATGAACACTATTTTAGTTTGTTTAGAAATGAAAGAGAGTAATAAAAGCTTATTATGTATGCAAATCGGAAATAAATGTAGTACTGGTGCTTATATTCAATATTTTTATATTATGTATTATCGGTATAGATGAAGTGTACTTTTAAAAAAACTTTGTGTGATCGAACTGTACTAAATTGTGACAGGTAGCTAACATTTAATTCCCGACAATCTGTCTTTGTTTGTGCCGCTTCAATTTCTCGGTTCATTTCTCTTATAAGTAAACAATATAAAAACAGCATTTCAAAACATGAAGCTACTTTAAGCATCATAACCGGGTTAAGTGGGTTTTTAGTTATTCAAATAAAATTATTATCAAAATATGTATTTAAATTTAATGAATAGACTTTTATTCCACGCAAAAATATATGTATTTTGAAAATTCAAATTATGGTGAGTAAATGTATTGTATAAATGTACAATAAAGAAAATAAAAAAGTAGGTATATTAAAATTCATCCTCTGAATATTCTGATGAATTATCTTCGTCTCCTAGATTGATAACGATAGGTTCCACAGTAACGTCAATTAAATTATCGAGTTTCCACATTTTCTCCTCTTCTTTTTGTACATGATGTATATATCTTTGCTAGTTATCTGCAGTTACTCATTCTAAGGAATTTTTTAACAAAATTTTCACGTCACTTAATTTAAATGTCGTATTATTTCGCGCTACATCTTCTATTACCTGCGCCCAGACTAATTCGATTGGGTTAAGTTCACAGTGATAAGGTGGTAACCGTAGTACCGTTATTTGACGATTTGTTTTCATTCATTGATAACATATTTTTTCTGATCTTTATTAAGATTGACAAGTGTCACAAGTTCCTTTTTCACCATATTTGCTTCAAAAGAAATGTTTTTTCCGGATAACCATTGAATTATATCGGCTTTCCTCCAAGCAGTCGTTGCGTCCGCTCGATCTGCCGTGAATGGTAACTAGCATTATCCCAGACCCCGGAGAAATACGATCCAACATCTGTGTAAAATACTCTTCGAAAACAACTGCGTTCATGTCTTCGTGATAGTCACTTGCATTTTTAGATTCAAATAAAAGTAAACCGCCATCTACAAAACCATTGGCACTACCTATATGTCACTATTAATCTTCGCCCTTTACCTGAAGGTGCCTTGAACCCTGTCGAAAGTCCGTCCAAAAATGCTTGTCGACAATGTTTTACATTTTTATTTTGCCATACTTTGTTACAGTATATCCCTCGTTGACCCAAGTTTCGTCTAGATAATAAATATTCCTCCCTTTGTCACGGAATTTTCTAATTTATCTTAAGGAGGATCTTCGCCAATAAATAATTTCATCTTTATCGATAAGAACTGACTTCCTGTTCTGCTTTTCCTAGCAAAAATTCGAGTGTCGTAAGACGGCCCATAATTTCCTTCTACTGATTTTTGGCAAATCGTTGTTATCTGAAAATTCACTTAAAATTTTATTTAGCGTTGGTATTTCTTTTTTAAAATAAAATGGGTGTACTTTTCTGCGAGAGAAATTTTTGAAGAAATCATCTATAACGACTTTTGACCTCCCTGTAGATGATTTTGGGGGATTTACAGTATCTTGTTCATTTTATGTTTCCTTTAAATGTTTGTAGATAGTCGATTTTCCAATCCCTGTCATTTTGGAACACTTTTCCACGATGTCGTCAACACTGTTGGTAGGATTTTTTGGTGTTTCAATGCATTAAATACATTTAATATAATAATTTTCTCATTCTGAGACAGCGCACATCTTTTCACGCGTTTAGCAGGTACGTAATCTGATAAGCTCGACATTTTACCCAAACAATATTATATCCACTGGCACAATATTCACTAAACACAAGTCGAATTTTACTCTACTGCACTAGCACGTCTTCGTATATTCAGCTCTAAGACTGGATTGATCTGTCACAATACATTGGCTCCTGCCCTATGATGTATCCAGTAAAATATACTAATGTACACCCACCTGTTAGCATAAGTGTTACCCGATAATTACCTGAAACGAAATATTACCACGCCCATGGCCGGTTTTTATCTCGTGGTTCTATTACTCTCTTTCATTTCCAAATAGACTATAGTTAGGTTTAGTTGCAAGTTTTATTAACAAAATTCATATCGAACGTTCCTCATTCAAAATTTAGTCTACGATGGTCCAAATATATTTTATTTGCAGATTCAATTTATCTTAAAATATCCGAAACGTTTTATTAAATTGATATTCAAAATTATTAAGTACATAATGGCATTGAGTGTTATTATGAAGGCCATAATGGCATCCAAATGAGGATGCTAAATGTGTCATAATGACACCGCCGTAGACTAAACCAATTTAAAATGAATCTTAAGAGACCTAAAATGTTTCCTTGACTTATGAAAAGTTTATTTATCTTTTTGAAATATATTCATTTATTTATAAGAAGTTAGTAATGATAGCTCATTAATTCAATTGCTATAATACACATTACATTATTACCATAATCGGAAGAAAACGTTTCATTCGTCTTCTTTGATCGCTTCCTTTTTTATCCCTTATACAGTCTCAGAATATTTCTTTAACGTAGACAGTATCAACGACACACACGTTTACACATCAGTTATTGTTCCTTAACAATGTTCCTTGTTTAGGCTGTCACTGAAAACGTTTTTTACCCGTGTACCTCATCTGTCACCTGTCCATCGCCTGCTTCAAAGGCGTCCCGCATAATCGATGATGGTCTGGCTGGCAGCAATGCAGCGTTGCCAGATTTCTGTAGAGGAACCAACACAATTAAAATCCTTTTTGGTCACTAGTATATCTGCTTATTATTCTTAAGGTGATTAAAAAATTCAACAAATGGAAAAGCTATAGAATTTAAAGTTTTAGATGACCAATTTACAAAGAACAAAGTATTGAAATTAAAACATTTATCTCTGAAAGTCTTTGACTTAAATCGAATTGTTAATCATATTATATTTTTTAACCTCAGCACTCTGTAACTTCTAAACCGTTTGAAATTGGTCATTGATTTTTTAAATACACCACATTTCTGATGCCTATTTCCCTCTGAATTTTTTGGTATACCTTATAAATCACCCTAAATGAATATTATTAACATATTTATAATGGTTAAGTATAACCATAATACTATTTTAAAGTTAATTTAACAATTAGATTGAATTGATAGAAAGCCTGCACATAAATTGTACATCGGCTGTGGATATTATCATGTGTTTGGATTTTAAATTAGTCGCTGTTAACACGTAGAAGAAAAGGTTGTTACCACATTTTGTTTCGTGCTAACAGCAATTGTATTTGATGCTGAAAATTAATGATGTTTGTGTTTAATACCCTCTGATAATTTTAAACTTGGAAAATAGATGATGTAATATACTTAATCAAGGATACCTATGTGTTTTCACGTAATAAATTTAGGAAATTTCTTGAATAGTGTGGTAATATACTACTTTGAAATTATTTACTTTTATTCAATATAATATAATTTTGAAATTTTACAGAATTTGGCATGTAATTTCTATTGCACATCAATCTAACCTCTAACCTAATATCTTTTAGTTGTGTTAATGTGTGGTAAACAAACGTGTACAGTTCATTAATAAGGACTTTTTGTGGGATTATATTTTGTTGCTATACAGTGCTTTCGAAAAGTAACGAATAAATTAATTATTTTTGAAATTGAGAAGTTTTAGAAAAAATTTCCTGGCGCATCCATTTTGTTTTTAAAAAAAGGCACTTTTTGACATACGACCCACATTTGTGACGTCATCGTTGTTCGAGATATGACATCATCGACAATTTTTTTAAATAGCAATCCCCAATTTTGACCATGCCATTTGAAAGAGCATGTCATTTTACATACATACATTCATCATGAAAAATTATGGTGTTACATAATAAAAATTTCAAGAAAATAATGTTTGAAAATTTTAAAATTTAATTTTCACAATACTAAAATGATAATGATTATGTAAAAAATCGACTAAATTAAATGTTCGAATTGTGTACCGTTGGCTGCCACGATGTATCTCGTGACGAATTCTTGCTTTTAAATCTTCTAAATTAACCGGTCTAGTAACGTATACTTTGCTTTTTAAGAACCCGACAAGAAATAATCTAGGGGTGTCAAATCAGACGATCTGGCTAGCCACTCAATTGGACCCCTTCTCCCTATCCAACGATTCGGGAACAGCTCATCTAAATAAGCACGGACTGGTGTTGCATAATGGGGAGGTGCACAGTATTGTGAAAATTAAATTTTAAAATCTTCAAACATTATTTTCTTGAATTTTTTGTTATGTAACACCATAATTTTTCATATGTATGTATGTAGAATGATACGCTCTTTCAAATGGCATGGTCAAAATTGGGGGTTGCTATTTTAAAAAATTGTCGACGTCATATCTCGAACAACGCAGACGTCACAAATATGGGTCGTATGTCAAAAAGTGCCTTTTTTGAAAACAAAATCGAAATGCCAGGGGATTTTTTCGAAAACTTCTCAATTTCAAAAATAATGAATTTATTCATTACTTTTCGAAAGCACTGTATAATAAATACAATAGAAACTGAAACGGTACGTTGTTTAGATGCTTCCATCAACACATTGTTCGCTTTGTGAAATAGCGGGGGGGTTGTGTACATACATTTGCTTTCTATTTCTGTATTTAATCGCATGTTTTACATGTTTACTCTGTTTGTGTCCTGATAATCCTATTTTAATGAGAATTTAACCATTTTCCGCTAAGTAAGGACATTTCTAGTAAAAGTAAGAATGGAAGGATAGAGAGGCAAAAGTAAGGACAGGTGACCACTCTGTCTCTGAACCATACATTTAATTAAAACAACATATTTATCTTTGTGACAGTAATAATAGTAAAAGTTTATAACAGATATTAACATTCGCTGAAGGTACGTTAATTGTAAATTTACAAACTAAAATTCGAGCTGAAAACATTTATTTTCACAGATATACGTAGGCATATATACAAATATTGCAAAAATCAAGAAATATATATTACTGCTTCAAGAATAAGATGTAATTTTCATCAAAGACATTTTGTAATTCGAATGAAATACACTGCAATACATTTTTAGATGATGAATGAACAATACATTTTTAGAGAAAAGGTTGGATAAATCGCATTTAGATGATGAATGAACAGATTCCACTAAAAAAATTATTTCTGCTTCTAATAAGGCCTATTTAGAAATATAAATGTAGCTCGCAAGGTATATTTATTATTGAATTATAATAGCCTGCATTTTTGTACATTTTAACATTAGAAGAAACTTATTCCATGGAATTAAAGGTAAAATATTTGTTCTTTTCAATTTCATCTGTCGACACATTCTTTATAGGGCTACAAAATGATATTAATAAATTTTTAAATTCGTCTTCACACAACTCATTGATGCATTCTTTGGTATATACATTTTTTGTAATTTTCAATCATTATTTAAATTTTGTACACACTGACATTAATCTTCTATCGCGACTTAATTGGTTACTTATTTTCCCATTATTATTATTTTTTTGTTATAAATTCCCCATCTTGTTATTTGGGGGAAGTAATTTTAATTTTTAATTGTTTAAAATTTATTTTAATTATATGAAAGTAAAATTAAACAAAACGCTATGTATAATGATTCAAAGTGATTCATAGTTTCGAGGTAGATTTTCTTAAACAATGTAGATAGTGAACTTATTTGTATAAAACTATTTGATAACAAATATTCTTTGGAAACTACTAAATTCGTCTCAGCAGCTATATAAACGCTATGTCTTTCATATGTATGATATAGTCTGTATGTAGTTTTAAAAAAAAGGTAAATCAAAAAAGATTTAGGTAATATGAGAATGTTTAAATCTATAAGGATACCTTATGAAAAATCTCTATATCCAGAGAAAAATCCGGAGCGTGGCAACGTCGCACGGCACCCCTTGGGCGACAGCGATACTGCGGAGGCTTTCTTCTCGAAAAAAACCCACAGCGTCACAACAATGCGGCGGCCTACGGAGTCCAAGGGCCGGAGAGAAAAGTAAAAATTACAGGGGCGGTACTGTCACGTCGTTGAATGGGAATCCATTCGATCCGTGCGACACCCCGCGGCTCGGCTCTGAATGCATTCATCAAAACGCCCTGGCCCACGCCGAATCGATTTTTCCGTGTGTATTATCGGATTGTGCGGGGGCCCGTGTTTTGACTCGGAATTAGTAGCATGTAGATCGATTATGGATCTGTAGGAGTCCATAGTAAGTGATGCAGATAATACAGAGAGTGTTTTAGAAAAAGAGCAATTATTGAGTTGACGCATAAGTTCATATTATTTTAGGTTTCCATCCATTACGCATGATCAGTAGGTACCGAATAACACAGAGGCACACGGGAAACACAAACGCTAATGTCTATTAAAATGTCTTTACCCAACTTGAATTGCATTTTTATTTAGGCAAATAGCAAATTTTTATTAATAATTATAAACTACACTGGCGACACAAACACACGAAATTCATCAACCTCTACCACATGAAAATAATGACTGATGGATGAAGAAGGAAGAGAAGTCGGGTCTGTTCCAAATACAGTCGACTGCGGGCTCGCCTGTATAGGAAAACGGGCCCGAACGATGTTCGACTTATTCCGATAACGTATTAAACGGGAATTTGAACTATTTAGTTGTGCCGAGTGTGCCGATTACAGCCTATCTGATGTAGGCGCTGATTACTGCGGTTGGCATTTACTATAACACTCTCGTAATTTCCTATTGATTACTCCGGGTATTTATAAAAATGCAAATTTAAGTATTGTTTGTTTATGTTATTATTTAGCTGTTTTGCAGCTCTACAGCGCTTGCCATTGAATAGACATTAAAAGGTTATTGACCTAAATACAGTAGGTCAAGACTCGGGTTGCCGGATTGTTGATCACTGAATAGGAATGTCTCGCACTGTTTTTTTTTGACAGCAGGAGTGTGTTTTATTACTATCTGTATTTAAATCCTATAAACGTTGCAGCTTCTCTTAATAATTTAACCTAGTTGGTAGTATTGGATTTTATTTCACTATTTATGTAATGAAATGTGATTGGTTTATTTTGATCCATTGGAGTTTTGTAATTTCAATATTAAATATTTTTTATCTAGATGGTAATGTTTATGTTAATTGCATACTTTAAAACATAATTTATAGCATTAATTACATATTGCAATAAGTAGGTACTATAGGAAAATATTTAAATTTGGCAACGTTGCGTCAGACCGACACCGAGTTGAATTGCCGCTAGCGGTCACTGACAGACTGAATAGGAGGTTCAAGTAATGGTTCGAAAATATATATGCATTATTTTTTTTTAAATTGCATATTCGTATTATACTCGTTTTTCTCTATCTTATAATATCTCCGCATAACATTCAACCGCCTGGGATGTAGTTCTTCTTGTATTGAAGTTTTCAGTTTTTCAATTTTTTCGAATACTGAGGTGATGGAAACGGTCCAAACATTATGCAACTTATTGTATAACTCAAGTCGATTCGACCGTCGAAACAATAATTATATAATCTATGCACTGCATAGTGCGCGCACATAGCGTATGTGATATCGATTTGTTAAACGATATTTATACGTATATTAAATGATAATAAAGAAGAATAGCTTTATCCTAACAAACTGTAAAAGTGTGCCGAATGTGTAAGCTAATCAAATAGGACATTCATTTATTATGAATAGCTTCCGAGAAAATTACTGATAATTTTGAGTCTAAGATCCTCAACTTTCCCTATTCTGTGTAAAATTGATCAGGTGTTCCCAATTTTGAAATCTGGGTATCTTACACAAATATCTAACTACAGATCTATTTCCATCATATGCAATGATGCCCCTTGTATGCTGCAATTTGTCCTTCAGTAAGCACTTTTATTTCTCTATTTCAATATGGGTTCATGGGGAAGAAATCTACAGTTTCTAGTCTTGTTCAATTTACTCAGTTTATATGCAAAGTACTTGATGTCATTTTAATTATAAACCTTAATAATTTTGGTTTCAGTGAATCTCTATTGCAGTTATTTTATTCTTATTTACATGATAGGCAACAATATGTTGCTTGCAAAGGTGATTATTATAATTTTCTTTAGCAACATCTGGAGTTCCTCAGGGATCTAATCTTGGACCACTGTTATTTAATTATTTCATAAATGATTTATCTTATGCAATAGATTGTGACCATCTTTTCTTTGCTGATAACCTTAAATTATTTATGAATGTTGAACTCGTTAGCGATTATTTATTTGTACAAGGTCAGTTGTAAAAGTTGGTGTAGCGGTAATGATTTAGTTATGCATGTTTCTAAGAGTAGAATTCTGATATTTACGCGGAAAAAATCCTGTTATATTTAATTATACTTTTAACTCTCAAAAATTAGAAAGATTGGATACAGTTAAAGACATTGGAGTTTATTTTGATGAGCATCTATCTTTTACTGTTAGTAATACCATGACAAGTTCAGCCATAAAAATATTGAGATTTATTTTAAGGAACTGTTCAAGATTTAACAATGTGCTTGCCTAAAGTCAAGATTCTTCTGTTATGTTCGTTCTAAGTTGGAATATTGTAGCATCGTTTGGTTGCCTTATGTAATTTCCATAATCCATATTATTAGTCTACCACATCACCACTAATAAGTATGGTAATGTTAAAAAACAGAAAATAGACACCTGTTTGCTTTGACTCCCCGTATTTTTACAATAATGAAGTTGGGAATCATATCAAGTTAATAGTTATTATTTTTGTATGACTTGTACCTAAGTACGTAAATTCGTTTCCATTTTTGTCCTGTTAATGGCGAAGTAATAAATATTATTACTATTATTATAACTAAGCCCAAAATTGGACCTTTGAGTGATACATGAAGTAGACCTTAAATCTGTTGAACCATGTCAATATTTAAAAATATAGTAAAACATATTAATCTAGTAAATCTAAACAATATAGATTGAAGTATTACAGTTGATGATTGATCCTTTAACATTTTTAATGATTGAAAAAGAAAAAATTATTCTTCTGCCTCTTAAATATTCATTTACATTTTAAAATGATTAACGGTGAGCCAATATTGTACGGTCTTACTGATTTCCGTCTAGTAAATCAGTATTCAAAAGAAGGTCACCATATAATTAAGACCACATCAATCTCAACAAATTTGTTCAATAAATCTCTGTCAAGCAACACTCCAATCGGTCAATATCAATTTGGGTTATAACCGAATGTCGTCTAGCAGTAACTATAAATGATGAATATCTAGAAGGCCTTCATTTAACAAATTGAATTGAGTAACTTATTTAAATGCTTTGAGTGGGTAGTGTACATTTGACATTATAACAGTACTGCAGACGTTTAAAAACTAAATACAATACAAGTTTCGTATTATTAACACTTGGTGGTATTTGAAGAATTTTCTATAAAAATCAAATGTTTCCAAATTATTAGACAAATTCACTAGATTTGGCAACATAGTATAACGCATAATCTTCTCTGTTTGGTGCAGTTTACTATAACATATTATCATGGATACGAAATGTTGTATAAATCAAGCCTTTAAAGAATATAGCTCTTGCAGTTCCTCTTAGGAAAGACTGTCCCTATACATCTTCCTTGAGTGTTTTGAATAATTTTGACATCATTGTATTTTCTCGGAACGTGGTTTATCTTGTCAGTACGTCCTTGTAAGTAAGTTGCTATAAGACATTCCTCCTTTCCTCTGATCTTATATAGATGGTGGATGAAATTCTTTTGTTTTCCGTTTCTTATGAGGGGTGATGTAGTTTACATCATCAAGTATTATTGCTCTCAGAAGATGATACTACGATAGCCTTGTTTTGGTTTCGATAATGAATAATTCTAGAGTGATTGAAAAAACTAACGATTTCATTAACAAGAACTATCAAACGACAACAAACTGGGAATAAAATTGAGTGAGTATTTTGAACTCGAGCCGTTATAAAACCATCCAAATACAGAACCGAAACAAACTTCTTGTTTTTGAGCTGAAAAAATGGTACCTTCTGCTATTAATACATTCGTGGCCACATACCGATTTGTTTGCACTTGGTGGATATGCATGACAGTATTTACGCTCACAATTTATAGCGCTCAACACATAAAAAAATACATGTAATATATTTCTGACAGCATTTCTGATTACGCATGCACCAGATCGAAACGTTCAATTTCTATTGGTTTTGACGAATTTATGGATCCACCTGTTCCATCTCCAGCGCCATCATGGGCTAATTCGCCCTAAGCTGATGACGTGTATGAATGGATAGGGCGCGAGATCAAAATATGAGTATGTAATTGATGTGGTTGAAATATATAATTCATTAACAACAATGTTCGTGAGTAGGGTATATAGTGCAATAAAGAGGAGCAAGGATGTACAACTGCGAAACGAAAAATAGTGGAAATTCGAGGAAGGAAGATGGTATATTAGAAATGAGCTTCCGACAATAAGATAATAGATTGTTATATCTTGCGAAGTATGCCTGACATATGAAATTGAAAAGAGTATACTAATAGAAAAAGACGAAATAGTGATATGGCGAAGAAACTACATATATGCACTTTGACGAAACATGGACAAATGAAGACCATATGGAAGGCGGTACGATATGATAGTGAATAGTATTCTAAAGCCTTTTTCGTTATGGATGCGAACTTTGCGAATATTTGCGCGATTTATTTAATGTTGAACATATCTCTATTTTTAATGAATTTTGTCCACGATAACATTTTTTATCATTATCAGCATGAACCTGTGATTGACTATCATGGTAGATTGTCATAAGCTCAAGACAAACTTATTAACATTACATAATAATGATAGTGGCGATAATATTTGTATGTACTGTTTTAGTGTTTGTCAAAAGTAGAGATATTCCCGCCAAAAATAAATAAAACAAAACGTGCGAAATTCGCGCAAATATCTGCGAATAACGCAGCTATGAGGACAAGTGTTAATGTGTGATATCCAAGGAGTGCGCACAGGGTAATACCGCGCAGTGTAATAAATAATTGTTCAAAGTAAATATTGCTGACATCTCGCGGTCGATCGCCTAAGAATTGTAAAGCAGTGAATTAATTCGTTAAATTTTTATAGGTGACATCAGTTAAGTTTTGTTTGCAGTGCTTGTATATCTTATAATATTTGTATTATCTTTAATAAAGTAAGGTAAGTCCTAATCCAGTACTTGGATTTTAAGTTTGTTTTGTAGAAATTTGACATATCTTTGTAAATCATTTTAAGCCTGAACGTTAAAATTAATCCATTATTTTTGTTCTGTAAACCAATTTTGTACACAGAAGCGTCTAGGGGTAATACCGCGTAATACCAACATCCTGGAATCAACGTTGACAGATAAATTAATAAATGTGGGCCACTGAGCGATGTGCAAATAGATAGAAAATCCATATTTACTCCCCAACAGGAAGGGGAACTAGTCAAACATACGAAAACCTTAACCAAAGTTAGCCAAACTGTTATGGAGTGACTCCCCTTAATCTCAGCTTAAACTCAACAACAAGAACAAGAAATTTTTAATCATAAAAAACAATTTACTACGTCTTTTTCACATTGAATGTGAAATGGGACGTGAAGCACCATTAGTGGGTCCAGTAGCGAAAACATCGGCAGGTTGAGTAACCCCTCATTTGTGAATGTTCAAGACTTGGATCCAATTCCAAAAAAAGGATTTCGTAAAATAATACAAAGCAACTCACAAATTTTAACAAGCTCACCTTAACTTTTAGAAGAGAAAAAAGAATTGAAAGCACTGAAGATCGCTGCAAAGTATCTGCATGAAAAAATAAATATGATTTCTATCACTTAGTTTCTATCCAATTACATTTTTAAGCATTTGTGAAAAAAAATACACTTTAAACTACTTCCGAATATACGCGATATTACCCTACTGCGCCATTATTACCCCGCTGAGTGGGAAATATCGCGCATTTGTATTATTTCACAACTAACAAAATTTCTCAGAATCTAAAAGTTACAAATGAACTAAAATAACATTGAGTACTTCTTAATAAATGCCTGATTATGTTGTACCAGTTTTAATTTTTTAAATCACTTTCATGACTTAGTAATGAATTATTTTCTTTAGTTGCGCGGTATTCCCCCACTTTCCCCTACGTCCAAAAGGACGGCATTCTAATTTGTGGAGATGATGACACGTGAGAGACATTTAAAGTAAACTGTGAAAGTTCTAGATTTACTCGACGTCAACTTATTTTTGGTAATTTTGTGTGCTTTAAACTCTTCTCAAGTGCCACGGCTAGGTAATCATGTACTCTGCAATCTTCACCTCCCGTACTCATCTACGTGTTGTAAATTAGTCACTATTTATTATTTTCGACTTTGGGTAACCGATAATACATGATCAAATCTTTAAATTTGGAAATATCTTTATCATTTTTATTACTAATGTCTCGAAATATTATTTTTGTCCCTTTTGTATATTTTTTATATCTGAGCGCCTTCAAATTTAGTACGCTTATAAACTGTTGCTCCCCGCACGCTTCGTCCATCGCACTAGTCACCAAGCTAACGATGACTCACTCTCTAGATTTGCGGCAATTTGGTATATTTGCGACTTCTGTGATTAAAGGGAGATGGAACACTCCCATCATCTTCGGAATTAACGAGTTTTCTGTAAACCAACTGCCATTATTCTTTATGGCAAAGTGCCTATAATCATTAATTAGATACCGGTAATTCTGGGACCCGTCCCCGCGTTATCGCGTAGAACCAAACGAATTTTTGTTGTTTTTTTTAAAGTATCCATCGGTTAACTGCCGTTTCGTTTCTGTAAAAGAACAAAAGCATTTATGACGTGCGCGGTGTTGAGGATATTAAATTTTCTTTTAATTACTTAATCGGCCGCAGCTCGTTTATCTACGGCTACCTAATAGAGACATCCACATACTTCTTTAATTACGATTGTAAACGTGTAGACTATGACGAAGAGGATTACTGCCAGACACCGTTGGTTCGATTTATCGACACATTCTTCGCATTCCTACGTTCATATTACGTATATTGTCTCGGAAAGTTCATTTTCTTTGGACAACAGGTATCCACTATTAAACGTAATTGAAGAAGTAAAATATAGTTACTATATACATACAGCTGAATATTTGTGAGGCAAGTCATTGGCGTGTACGAAGCGTGGCCGCAGTCCATTTGCATAAAACAAATATTAACTTTCTGTACTGTTCATACTTCTATATGATTATAAATAATTAGGTGTATAAACTTACTTATATAAATTATCATCTAATCAAGTTATTCTTTCCAATACGACAATATATCACTACGCTGTCATTAGTTCATACAGGGTGATTCAAATCTTATCAAAAAAAAAAAATGGGAATGTTAATGCATGTACAAATTGCAAAAAATAATAATTAACGCGTTCTGAAAACTATTTTAAAATATTTAAATGCATACCGCTGGAATCTGAACTAATGGAGTGACAATGCAAACTATAGTCTGTTTAGAAATGAAAGAGAGTAATAAAAGCTTATTATGTACGCAAATCGTAAATAAATATAGTACTGGTGCTTATATTCAATATTTTTATATTATGTATTATCGGTATAGAGGAGGTGTACTTTTAAAAAAACTTTGTGTGATCGTCTATTTGTCTATGCCGCTTCAATTCCTCGGTCCATTTCTCTTATAAGTAAACAATATAATAACAGCATTTCAAAACATGAAGCTACTTTAAGCATCATAATCGGGTTAAGAGGGTTTTTAGTAATTTAAATAAAATTATTCAATATTATTATAAAAATATTTATTTAAATTTAATGAATAGACTTTTATTCCACACAAAAATATATGTATTATGGTGAGTAAATGTAGTCTTGTATAAACGTACAATAAAGAAAATAAAAAAGTAGGTATATTAAAAGTCATCCTCTGAATATTCTGATAAATAATCATCGTCTCTTAGATTGATAACGATAGGTTCCACAGTAACGTCAATTAAATTATCGAGTTCCCACATTTTCTCCTCTTCTTTTTGTAAATGATGTATACATCTTTGCTAGTTATCTGCAGTTACTCGTTCCAAGGAATTTTTTAACAAAATTTTCGCGTCACTTAATTTAAATGTCGTATTATTTCGCGCTACATCTCTTTTTACCTGCGCCCAGACTAATTCGATTGGGTTAAGTTCACAGTGATAAGGTGGTAACCATAGTACCGTTATTTGGCGATTTGTTGCCATTTCATCGATAACATATTTTTTCTGATCTTTATTAAGATTGACAAGTGTCAAAAGTTCCTTTTTCACCATATTTATTTCAAAAGAAATGTTTTTTCCGGATAACCATTGAATTATATCGGCTTTCCTCCAAGCGGTCGTAGGCGTCCGCTTGGTCTGCCGTGAATGAACTGGCATTATCCATGACAATTACAGACCCCGGAGGAATGAGATCCAACATCTGTGTAAAATACTCTTCGAAAAAATCTGCGTTCATGTCCTCGTGATAGTCACCTGTATTTTTAGATTCAAATAAAAGTAAGGCGCCATCTACAAAACCACTGGCACTACCTATATGTGTCACTATTAATCTTCGCCCTTTACCTCAAGGTGCCTTGAACCCTGTTGAAAGTCCACCCAACAATACTTGTCGAAAAGTTTTTACATTTTTATCTTGCCATACTTTTGTTACAGTATATCCCTCGTTGACCCAAGTTTCGTCTAGATAATAAATATTCCTCCCTTCATCACGGAATTTTCTTATTGATCTTAAGTAGGATCTTCGCCAACAAATAATTCATCTTTATTGATAAGAACTGACTTCCTGTTCTGCATGTCCCAGCAAAAATTCAACTCTCGTAAGACGGCCCATAATTTGCTTCTACTGATTTTTGGCAAATCGTTGTCCTCTGAAAGTTCATTTAAAATTTTGTTTAGCGTTGGTATATTTTTTTTAAATAAAATGAGTGTACTTTTCTGCGAATGATATTTTTGAAGAAATCATCTATAACGACTTTTGACCTCCCTTTTGTTTCCTTTAAAAGTCTGTAGTTAGTCGATTTTCCAATCACTGCCATTTTGGAACACTTTTTCACGATGTCGTCAACACTGTTGGTAGGATTTTGGTGTTTCAATGCATTAAATACATTTAATATAATAATCTTCTCATTCTGAGACAGCGCACATCATTTCACACGTTTAGCAGGTACGTAATCTGATAAGCTCGACATTTTGTCCAAACAATATTATATCCACTGGCACAATAGTCACTAAATACAAGTTGAATTTTACTCTACTGCACTAGCACGTCTTCGTATATTCAGCTCTAAGACTGAATTGATCTGTCACAATACACTGGTTCCTGCCCTATGATGTATCCAGTAAAATATACTAATGTACACCCATTACCTGTAAGCATTACTGTTACCCGATAATTACCTCAAACGAAATATTACCACGCCCATGGCCGGTTCTTATCTCGGGGTTTTATTACCCTCTTTCATTTCCAAACAGACTATAGAAAAATTAACCTGTAATATATTTCAAACCAATATAAAGTTCATGCAATTTCTCCATGAAAAGGCTAAGCTATGATTTTCCAAAGTGATCACCTCCTTATATTGATTAAGGCTAATTCAAGGACGTTAAGTTCTTTTCCTGCAGGTGACTGACTTCTGTAGAAGATGTGTTTAACAACAGCCGATTATTATGGTGTGCTTACAGTGTTAGCTGGTCCAAAAAACCGTTCTCGATCAGAAATCGCCTGGGTTCATGTGAACGATTCGTCCTGCACGGCTGGCCCGTCGAATTGCTTTATTTTCCATCTAGACGCGCCTAATCATCGCCTCTTTTTCTTCGCTAGTAATCACCGATCCGTTCATTAGTCACAGTTTGATAGCTTAATATAATCAATGTCGCTCCAATACACAAGGCTGAGAACTGAGACTATGGACCAGCAGCATCAGTTCTCTGTATATTATGTTATTCGTTGTATTTAATAAGTGGGAAAAGTCTATAGGATAATTCTATATTTCTGAAAATTGCTAAGCATATATGAACAATCCAGTGGCGAAGACTTTTTATACGTTTTTTTATTAGGTATTAATGCTATTGTGTACACGGAAAGAAAACTACACCAATATCAATATTGATACACTTATTCCAACGCTACCTTGGTTTCACTATTCCTCAACTATAGTAATTTTTAAAAGATTGACTTATTCTTGTATAATAAGATTATGTATTCTTTATTTTAGAAATAAATTTATTTGAAATAAATTAAATATTACCATGTTTCATCAAGGAAAAACTACATTACTACATTATTCATGTATCATCTTAAAAAGTTACCCTTTTCAGAGATCTTGTAAAATTATACTTAAGGTTGTATTTGAGACATCTATAATTTATTTGTCTATTTAGTAGTTCTTGTCGTAGGTTTTCTCTTACAATTCTTTTATTTCCTAGCATGGTATAACTAACTCTACGTATTGCAGATTTAAATCCATCAAATCTCGTGTTAGAAGTTTTTCTCTTTGCAGGGACCTAATAAAAATAAAATAGTAACTTTTTGTTACTCATAGTAATTACTTACAGTTGTTTAACGTAGGCCTTCGTGTCGTATTTTCTAAATTATCCTGGAGCTTAATTTTAATGCTTCAGCTGCACAATTAATAAATGTTTTCATTGGAAGTTTTTTTTATCTTGGAAATACTCTAAAACATTTACCACAAGTTTCCTACTTTGCTTGTTCTACACTTCACGATGAACCATTTAAAATTTCGTTAAAATTGTATCACAAACACACCACGACAGAAAAATCAACACAACGCAATAGAATAATTAACACATTCAAACTATTCCAAGTGTTCAACCGTCTGTTTCTGACAAGAAGTACATCTTATTGGCCATCCTTCTTTAGTGCAGGTAATTTCTCCGTAACGTTAGTCGTACCTTATTAAAGGGTGTACCTGAGCATGACTTATGTATATTACAAACAAGTAGAAAGGACTTAGAAGTATATGTCGGGTTACACCAACGTTTTATTGCCTACTTCGCCTTCCGAAAACAATTCTATTAGGTATGTTTTAAGTTCGTATAGAAAAAAATATATATATATTTTTTAATATTTCTACATTTTCTATCCTTATTCCAACTATACAAGAATTAACTAAGAAATAAGAAAATTGTATGGGACAGGAACGGCATATTATTATTCAAAAGATATTTGCGCGCAGGAACGACTTGAAGCTGTGCTATTAAAATATCTTAATTTTTCGCAATACATACGTATTTTCTTGGAATGGGATTCATATTGAAATAACAAAAAACCTGGCAGCGGTGGGATTCGAACCCACGCCTCCGAAGAGACTGGTGCCTTAAACCAGCGCCTTAGACCGCTCGGCCACGCTACCTTGTTCCTTTTAGTTCCCGTCGATTTTGCTGCATAGAATAAGTGGCTCGCAACTAAAAATAAACTCCCAGCGGCGCCAAGCACAAATCTATGTATATCTACATGTCACTATAAGCGTTCGTAAATGGCGAAAGAAAATCGATTTTTGTAATTGTGCGAATCTAATTCTCATAAATAATAAATAAAAACATAACTTTAATAGTCGTGACTTCATGCAGTAACATATTCACATGTTTGTCGTCTGTATACACCAAAGAACAATACAATAATGTTCCCGGGAATCAATTATCAGCGATTTAAGACAGTCACATAGAAAATGAGTTATGTACGTTTATATAGTACCATTCACAACTGGTCTGAAAAAAAATTGGGAATGTTCAACATACATGTACAAATATGGTAATAATATATATATATATATATATATATATATATATATATATATATATATATATATATATATATATATATACGCATTCTGAAAACACATAGCGCACACATAGCGCACGAAAAAGACCTCCGATCTTCTCCGACAGCAGGCAAAAGAGATCTGTAGCATTTTTATTTTAAAATAAACTCATATAGATAGATTTAACCAAACCGTATCTTTAATATGAATAAAATTTTGTTACACTAATTTGAAGAAGAATTGTTATCACTGTAACAAATTTTGTTAACAGTCAAGGCACACTTGTAAAATAAATATTTTTCAGCCATCGAGACAAAGTGCAATGACACATTCAATCGCGAATATGTGGAAAACAGCTCAAGATATCGAGATTGACCAAGAGTCCCTATTTTACATAAAAATGTTGGTTCTTTTATAGCTTAATTTATAAATTCTATTAACTGTACAGGTAAAAAAAAATATTAGTGAATTAACTCAACACAAAGCACGTAGCAAGTGCTCTCTAGGAAATATCTTGAAACTAATGCCACATTCGTATTTCTCGCTCTCAAAAACCTAATTATACCAATTTTGAGTTCGATATCTTTAACTGTTTTAAAGTTATCATCATTTTTCGAAAATTTATTTTAATTTGCAACACCCTGTAATTCTTTAAATAGTAACATATTACTTAGGCAAGTTTGGCTCAAAACACATATTTTTATGTCTACTATCTCCGGTTACTCTATGGCCCATAAGTTATAGGGCACCCTGTATAGGTATGTTTTGTTAAATTACAATATTTTGGAATCCTCTATATGCACCTGCTCTGTGTCTGGTCTTATTATATTTTTTATGGACGAAAGATGGATTTCAGCTGAATAGAGTGTGAAACAGCTAATGTTTTACAACGTTTCTTGTTGCTCGGCTCAGGTCGCATCGTCCAGACACACCTTCACGTCATCCCTAATGGAATCATCATCGGTTGGATCTCCCGATTCAGATCGTAAACCAGGGGGTCCGATACCATCTCCTCCACGCAGTTGTCGTCAGTCAGAACCGACAAGCGGGCCGGTAATTGGCCCCGATTACCCTCAAAGTCTCGAAAAAGCGAATCGTAATTATGCGCACTTAGTCGGCGATAATGACGATGTCGGCAATAATTACGAAACGCAGCATAATGACGCCGACCGGGCACGTAAATCGTGGGTTATTACCGCGGTAAACTGGTCCATCAGTCCGGTTTGATTTCGGATAACTCAATTAAATGCATCGTCGTTCGAGGAAGATTCGCCGTCAGGGTGATCGAGTTAACTGAAAAAATAGAGTTTTTCTCGTAAACGGCCATAGATTTAGGAAAAGGGAGAATCAAAGACTATTGGAGAAAAACACGAAGTAGCCGGCATCTATTGATAAATTTCGGAACTACTGAAAAGGAGAATAAATCGAAAATACATTTGCTTCCATACAGGGTTAACTATGACAAATATTTTAAGAGGCGATAGAGAAAAATGAGAATTAACGGAATATACCAAAATGCCAAAATGTTTTCCGGAACTATATTAAATTCTTATTAATCGTCGACTTTGACCTGTCAGCCTCATGGTTTGATATATGCCACAAGTCGAAGGTGTCAAGGCACCGCGTTGTCACGTAAATCGATTTATGTCGCTTTGAAAGAAAAAAAATAATTTAATAATTATTTATTTAATAATTTGAAAAAAAAAGTAATTATTTAATGATTTAATGATAAACCTTACTAATACACTGCTCCACAAAAGTTAAGGAAGTTCACAAATCCTGAGCTTCTTTTAAAGGTTAACAACTTTTCTTCAAAAATATATTTGATATGCTATCTTGAATATTGTCTCTTTTATACCTCTCTTTGTTCCTCCTTCGAAAGCATTTTCAGTTTTTGGTAAAGTTTTATTTTTGATGATTTTAATTTAAAATTCAAATCCTCAAAACAATTACAAAAAAAAGTTTAATACAGGGTATGTCATCCAATGACAATACCTTTGCATACTGTCTATCAGGTTGTTGAAGTAGCCTTGATCAATTTCTCCCCACAGGCATGGTAAAAGCCCTTTGAGTTCCTGAAGTGTATGTGGGGGTAGTTTATTTGAATCTAAGGCTCTTTATAGTTGGTCACATGCGTGCTTAATTGGATTGAGGTCTGGCGAATATACGACGCCCTGGCTGAATTTCCAGGGCGTCGACAACAATTTTCGCACAATGAGGACGCACATTATCGCCGAGAAAAAAAAATGATCAAATTACAGCATAATTATCTTTCATAGGGAAGTTTTCGATTCGACCTACTCCAGGATATTTCCCTCAAAAAAAAAAATAATAATAAATAAATAAATAAATAAAATAATATAGCTGTTATTCCATACTTTCGTATGGTATAATTAACATGCCCATCCGATGTTCCCTCTCTGCTCCGGTAGTGTTACATTCCTTCAAGCTGTCAAGCATTAAGCTCGCATTCAAAATGTAAAACAGACTATTTCTACAACAGCCATGTATTTTCAGGCGTAAGATGTGTCAGAAACTCTTTGTTTTAATACATGTTCTCCAAGCGTCTGAAGAGTCGGATGCCATCAGAGTTTTGGTACAATAAAACACGTGGTAAGGACGGAAGTAATACGTCTTGTTCTAACTAGGAGAATAAATTAAATGAAGATACTTGGGCTAGAAAGGAACAGGTACAAATAATAAAAAATATATATGTAACTGTTGCCGCATTTACCACGACCGTTGTTTGAGTAGCTCAAAGGTTGCGTCTGTTTTAAAGTATTATCTAATTTTGTTTTAGATATGCAGGGTGTATTTAAATGAAGGAGAATAATTAACTACCAGATAATCCTGGAAATATAATACGACGTGGGTTCGAATTTTGTAATATCTCAGATTGTATTAGTTCAATTTGCCTGATATTTTTGTTCCTGTTGGTGTCTATACATTATTAACCATATTGGATGTTTAGTATGTTGTCACCTGTCACAAAGGTTACATGTGTTTTGGTACGATCGGCGATTATTATTTTTTTTTAAATGGACCAGGGAATTTGCACTTGCATTTTGCTATAAAAATGGAATAAAGTGTGTTTCCAAGAAGGCCGTGGAAACGCTGAAGATGACGAGCGCCCTAGACGTCCAGCACTCCCCAGCACATCAACAAGTGATGAAAATGTGAAAATAATGAAAGAAATGGTTATAAACGATCGCCGAATCACAATCAGATCTCTGATAAGTGTAGCATATCAATTGGCTTATGTCATCATATTTTGGATAAGAAATGAGTAACAACTAAATTTATTTTGTGCTGTTTGTTGTTTGTTCCAAAATTGTTGAATTTCGAACAACGGCGAATGAAATCAAATATGATGAAGAACTACTGAAACGTGTTATAACAGATGCATAACGTTTTAAAACACTTTATTCCATTCTTCCAAAAATGAGTCTTCAAGTCTTCAACACAGTGCTCAATCTCTATCCTCCGTGTCTTTTAAGGCAAGTGAGATCACCACCGCCGTTAACTAAAAGGGTAGCACACGTTCATCGTAATGCGTGTCCACTATTATACTCACTTCAGTTGTCCAGCCTCAAAAATTTTATGAATATTGACCACCATACATATCCCTCATTTTATCTCTTGAGAAAAGTACGTATTTTGAATATTTGCAGATATCTATACATCTTCTGAATGCAATTTAATATTTTTTTTCTTTGCACCAATCCGTAAAACATTGGTAGAGACATTCATAAATGCCTCGAAATTTCTTTGGGAGAAGATTCAAAGAAATCTATTTCTAGTATCTTCTCAGATATACCTAAATCTTCATTAGATTCCATTTTTACAGATTTTTTTAGCAAATTGAATCACAAATGAACTTAATCAGCAATATGGAGACTAACGTTTGACAAAGTATTCATGACTATATCGGTATATCCAACTTACCTACTTTGGTTTATTATCCAGATTTGATGGCACAAATTGATAATTAAATGGGGGATTTTGGTTGGAAAAAATAGCATGTTTTATTCGGATTAAAAGTGCTCACGCTTCACCTTACAAATACAAAATTTGATCGCCACAAAAGTGGCACTTTTAACCTTAATATAAGAGTATACTACTGAAATCCAATTGTCCATGAAGTTTCTTGATGCTAAGGTAATGAAAGTTTGATCATTTATTGACAAGTAACTACAAATTTCTTGACATGGAAAGTAATCAAGAAACAAACCAAAGTAACAGTATGAATATTCGTATAACTATTTTCAGGACAAGCAAATATTACAAGTTTGTTGCTTTTTTAAAGCCAAAGGAAGAAATATATCGAGCGAAAAATTGAAAGTATTGAGCAGCAAACAAATCGACAAATTTCTCACAGAAGTGCAGGGTGCAGAAAGTTGCTGTAATTTTTAGAGTATTTGTAGCCTGCCGTTGCAAAGAGCTGTGCAACTTGACATTCAATAACGTCGACGATCAGAGAACTTTATTAGTTGTGCATATACCAGATATAAGTATACAAAAACTAATGTGCAACGAACTTTTGTTGTTACTGGTATATTATAAGTATTTGAACTATTATAAAAAGT
The DNA here is from genome assembly GCA_037114965.1 of Monochamus alternatus. Classification (NCBI taxonomy): domain Eukaryota; kingdom Metazoa; phylum Arthropoda; class Insecta; order Coleoptera; family Cerambycidae; genus Monochamus; species Monochamus alternatus. The sequence goes on along the minus strand of CM073426.1, from coordinate 139,214 downwards.
GCATAGCCTTTCGTCCAGCGAGCATTAATCATTCAATAATATGACTTTACTGACGCCTGTAAAAAATCTATATTCATGTAAAGTCACCGTTGTCCGACATAGGTACCGCGTATAACGTCCTTAAAAATAATCATAGTATAATATATATATATATTTTTAATTTTATATTAGCGGTTAAAATTCAATATTATATTACAGTGTTTGTTTAAGTAAATATTGGTTATAAATTTGAAATTGTCTTCAATAATAAAAAAATACATAAAAAAGGTTGAGAGGAGCAGTAATCGTGAACGGGAGTCTACAGGGTGTTAAAAAAGAGTGTAAATATTTAAGGAGGTAATAGTATGAACCAAAATAAGCAGAAAAGTCTTAATAAACATGGGTCCCCAAAATAACGGTTGCGGAGATATGGAATGTTTTATGTTTTTTAGCCCCTTTTTTTATTTTGCGAAAACGTTGTGTATTTTCTTATAATAGTTGGTTGATGTTTAGTGAAATAAACAGTACGTATTTGACAGTTGTTCTCAGTGCACAAGTTTTCTTTCGCTATGGCTGGTCACTCTAACGCAGAATTAAAAGACGTACATTTCATGTATGGTCGTGCTAATGGGAACACCACCAAAGCGCGACGTCTTTATGTTGACGCTTATCCAAATCGCTAGATTCCTTCACAAAGCATGTTTAGAAGAATTCACCAAAGATTGCGTGGTACCGGTTTCTTGAGCAAACAGTGCCATTTATCCGGAAGACCAAGGTCGGTATCCACTCCTAGAGCAGAAGAAGAAATTCTAGCACTGATAGAGCAGAATCCAGGTACGAGTGTGCGGAGAATATCAGCCGAGGTAGGAATTAGTGGTCCTCTTGTTTGAAGAATCCTTCACGAGCAACTGCTTTATCCATACCATATGCAACGAGTGCAGGCCTTAAATCCAATAACTGATCATCAAGCACGTTTGGTTTTTTGGCGCTGGTTTCTACGTCATTATGCTGAAGACCCTCGTTTTCTTGCAAACATTCTTTCATTCTTTTTACTGATAAGGCCGGGTTCATAAGAAATGGAATGTTTAATTTTCACAATACGCATATTTGGGCCGACGAAAATCCTCATGCTCTAATAGAATCTGGACATCAGGCACGTTTTTCATTAAACATTTGGATGGGTGTAGGTGACAGGTTTCTAGGTCCTGTTGTTTTACCAAACCGATTAACAGGCGCTGTTTACCTCAACTTTCTGCAGAACATACTGTATGAGTTTTTTGGAAGACATTCCTTTGAATCAGAGGCAACAAATGTGGTTTTATAATGATGGTGCTTCAGCTCATTTTTCTATGGCCGTTAGAGAGCATTTACACCAAACTTTTCCACATAGATGGGTAGGAAGGGTCGGACCTGTTTTATGGCCCCCAAGATCGCCTGATCTGAACCCTCTAGATTTCTTTGATTGGGGATATTTTAAGACATGAAGAGCTGCTGCTACGGATTAATCAAAAGTGTCAAGAAATCCAAACCAAGGAGGCTGTTTTCGAAAGAGTTCGAATATCGTTGAGACGAAGATATCGTGCCTGCTTGGAAATAGACGGAGGGCACTTTGAACATCTTCTGTAACTTTGTTTTTTGTTAAAAGCTTCCTTTGTCGGTTTATTCCTAATAAAATAAAATGTTTGAAAAACGAATAGTGGTCCATATCTCCGCAACCGTTACTTTGCGGACCCATGTTTATTAAGACTTTTCTGCTTATTTTGGTTCATACTATTACCTTCTGAAATATTTTACACTATTTTTTAACACCCTGTATATCGACAAAAAGGATTAGGCTTATAAACAAGATATATTGCCGAAACTTTCTCCTAGCCTCCATTAAAATCACTGTTTAAAAACCGTCAAAAATCACGCGATTTATTACACACTACTTAGTACCCATACTAAAATTTAATAGTCGTATACAGTGTGATATACAATAGGTTAAGTATTTCATTTTTCCGCCGTAATTTACAGTCCGAACCTATCTCAGCACGACGTTTTCTGTTCCAGCGGTTTTACTGCCGCTGTGGGTTTTATCCGCGCCGTATTAAGACATAAATTATACCGGGATTACTAAAATGTAACCGTAAATAATACTTTTTACTGCAGGGTCGCGTTAGCGTACAAACAGATTGCCAGAGCTGACTGATTAATTCCTACATTTGTGTGAACAAGCGTTACCAATTTCATACCCGGAAATACACGGTAAGGGCATTATTCAGTGCCGGTGTCGTGAAAGTTGAGTAATTTAGGCGTTCGGTCATAGGTGGCATGCCCACAATTCACCCCAGTGGCGTACGGGTGCATATTTGTCTAGGTGTCTTCTAACATCAAAAATTATTCAAAAATTCTTTGCTAACAATGGGGAAATTGCATGAATTTTGTATTGGTTTGAAATGTACCTCTCCAAAAGGAAACAGTATGTTGCGTTTAATGGTATCAAGTCTGTAAAATATCCTTCCACGTCAGGTGTCCCTCAAGGATCCGTTCTTAGACCACTGTTATTTAATATGTTTGTGAACGATATACGTAATGACTTAGCTATTTGATGTGGTTACCAATGTTGGTGATTGTGATCGAATTCAACATAATCTTAAAAAAATTGAAAATTGGTGTCAGTTGAACAATTTGCATTTGAATGCAAAGAAATGCATTGTATTGTCCTTTTGCAAAAAAAGCTACCACCATTATCTTTGATTACAATATCAATGGAGTGTCACTGCTGAGACCTGATTGTTTCCGTGATCTTGGAGTAATTCTTGATGAAAAAAAATTTTTTAACAGTCACATGGAGTCTATTATATCTGATGCCTCTAAAATATATGGATTTGTAGCCCGCTGTAGTCGTGACTTTACTGAGCCTGAGACTATTAAACTGCTTTTCAATACATTTGCACTCTCTAAGCTTGAGTATGCTTGCCTGGTATGATATTCTATCTATAATGTGCATATTGACAGGATCGAATCTGTTCAACGTAAGTTTTTAAAATTGTTAAGTTTCAAATGTACTGGTGTTTATCCTCCTGTGGGATTTCCTCAAAAAGAGTTGTTCATGACTCATTCGATGACTAGACTTTTAAGTATGCGTAAATATCATTCTGTGTTTTTTTTTTTGTTTAAATTATTACATAATAAGATAGGTTGTCAAAGATTATTAGAGATGATTAGTCTCCATTGTCTTAGAATACATTCCCGTGATACTATACACATTTAATTTATCCTTAAACATTTTGCAAAAATTTGTATTTATTACTTTTTGTTATTATGTTTTCAGAATAGAACGGGTATTATAAATGTCTCAAATAGCATTCTACATCACGGAAACGGTAGGAGCAAATATAGAACATATTTGAAATGAAGTGCTGAAATAAAATAAATGAGAAAAAATGTAAGTTTGCTTTACCATTGATCTTCTAAACGCCCTATATACATTCTGGAAGCTTAATGGAAAAGTTTGATTGATTCTTTACAACTTTACATTTTATTTTTTGTGAACTTAATCCTATCTGAATTTCCAATGTAGCTTACATTAAAATGGCCTTCACAAACAAACACACCATTTTTTTGACATAGTGGAATATATTTGGACCTGTATGCTATGTTGTACATAATGGCATAATGCAAAACTTCTATTTGTCCGGTGAGATGAACTTTCTGTGCCCATTTTGCCACTTTATTCAATACTCTCAATGTCTATTTCTAATAATATCACAGATGACAAGTCAACTCTTCTAAACGTATGTACTGCGTTGTCGAGAAGCATATTCAGTAGTGTTTAGTAAATTACAGTACTTGAGTATCTAAAAAAAGTGACGTAATAGAAGAACACCATAAAAATATTTAGAATATTTTTTCAAAATCAACACAATTGGTTATCCACACCCGATTGTGTCCAAATAATAACACGGTTCGTTTAGCGTTCACTCAGTTATTTGTTAGCTAAATAAATATTTCATGGGCATGGGTTATTACAAATACAAAATTGTGTTATATTATCAATATATTTCGTTGTATTTCTTGCAAATAAACTCTAACCGAAAATTGTGTTGATAAACTCATTTAATTATTAAAATATTAATGAAATGACTATAAGTATGGTCAATGTAGTGTCTTTAATGAGAAAAAGTGTAATACATATTCCTGAGACTCTTCTAAATAAAAAAGTCTTATATTAAAATATCCTATATTCACGTTTTGCAGAGAAAATTCAATTATAATTTTGTAGAGGAAAAATAAATCATAGTACGGCTCTGGCCAAAATATCACCGTTTGTTTATGAACCTAACGGTTGCCTATTGAAAAGCCTAATCAGTGTTGCCAGATGGTATAATTTTACGGAAATTTGTAAAACGGACAAATAAAGAGGTAAAGAGTATTCGTAAACTAATTTTGAAATGGATTTTTGGCGGAAATTTCGGCTAGTTAATAAAAAGCTGGTGTAACTTTACCGACATATCACAAATATTATGTTTATAGTTTCTTCAGGGTTAGAACAGATTTAATAAAAATTAATTGAGAAAGGTCGGCCAGGTCTAAGACAAGTTTATCAACAATAAGCCTAAATTCCAATAAGAAATGCAGTTCAAAATTAGTATAAATGTGAACATTAGTGAATAATTTTATGCAGTTTAATAGAAACTTCGTTTTAATAAAGAGAAATAAACAGTAAAAGCTAATTGGTTACTTCTCTGTTAATGGTAATGTGTGGTCGGAAATAAGTTATTTGTAGAAACAAAAGACAGAGTATTACAGAGAAGACTGCTACCATTTTAACAGGTGATACCGTGAATTTATACAAACAAAATAAACTTTTTGCCACAAAAGTAATTTCACTCATAAATGAACTTAAATTTAAAAAAATGCGCTTTAACATTACCTGATGATATTTAACCTGTCCTTGTCGTTCTCGGACTAGGCGTACCCGTCGTTAGATACCTTAGGCCCGACAATATATATTGACTTTGATTCCTGTTGTTGGTACAAAGGTTGCTACGGTTGAAATAGCCCCTCAGATAACGTTGGTTCTCTGAGATGGCAGATACCAGTTACTTAGTTAATCACTAATTCCTTTAATTTATAACAATTATTATATTTAAGCACATTAGATTCCAGAGAGAAATACATGCTCATTTAAAAATAACAACGAAATTTATTGCAAGTTGTACATAATTATATCAAATTTATTAATCATAAAGTAATCAAGATATTTATCGGACACACCACATTGTTTGGCCGGCAGTGCAGTAATAATTATAATTACGCGATTTATTAGCTCATAAAGTACATTCGATGGAGTATCTGACTGTCTATAAGACTCGGAGAAGAACATAAGATGAAAAACAAAACAAAAGAGAGACAGTGTGTTGCTGAATACACCGAGTGAGATATGTGAACATTACTTTGTTTTTCCAATGATATTTTTTTAATTTATTTAATTATACAAAAGGCAATTTATTGAATATGAAGATACATGATTCATAGTATATAGGTAACTTCAATTCTGAGGTACCGCAAGGTTCAAATTTGGGACCTCCTCTGTTTCTTATTTTATGCTGCGTTTTTTGGTATCACTTACTTGCCAGGCTTTTTGGTAAATTTTTCGCTTTAGTGGTAAGTTGGAGTTCGGAACGTTAGTATTGTGCCAAAATCAAGTTACTTACTGAACCGCAATGCTATTGTCGGAAAGGCAACGCATCGAAATCTTGATATTGCTTGGATGTGGAGAGAAAATGAGAAGTCGATTTATTTATTGAGAAGTATCTCGAAAACCATATCTCGCAAGGAACAGTTAGTAAAATATTTCTCAAAATTGAGGAACACGGTACAGTACAGACTTTGCCCAAAACTGGACGAGCACGTACTTTGAATGAAGAAAAGAAATTAGATATTGCATTAGAACTTGTTGAAAATCCTCATACTTCTCGAATTGCAATTCGAATGTTTTTGAAACAAGGAAATACCACCCCTGTAAGGTATGTCTTGTCAAAGAGCTTTTGGATTATGATAGGCGATTACAATTTTGTGAGGAAATAATGAGACGGTGTGACAATAATAATGGTTCTCAACGAAACGTACTTTTTCGGATGAAGCGAGTGGCACAACTATCGCTTTTAGTCCCAGGAAAATCCACACTGGACCTGCGAATCGCATGCGCAGCACCCATAGAAAGTTAATGTATGGGCAGGTATCATCAACAACAGAATCTTCAGCCCATTTTTTTTTGGAAAAAATTTTACTGCCGCACGCTACCTGGATTTCTTAACATTTGACCTGATACTTGTTCTAGCTGTGATTTTTCCTCATGAAATTAATCCAGATATACCGAATGAAAGAATGTGGTTCCAACAAGGTCCCGCTCCCCCACATTTTGGTATTGATGTTCGAAGATACTTAGATGAAATATATCCAAATCGTTGCATTGGCAGACGGGGTACAGTTGAATGGTCGCCAAGATTCCTCTACTTAACATCCCTGGATTATTTTGTTTGGGGATATTTGAAAGAAAGAGTCTATCAGGACAGACTGGATACTATTGAGAATTTAAAGAACAAGATTAGGGCGGAGATGCATAATTTACCAGCTGAAGTCGTTCAGAATACTGTGGATAGCTTTTACTATCGTCTTGGAGAATGCCAAATAGCGAATGGAGGACATTTTTAGCATTTGCTGCATTCAGTTTATTTTTGTAAATTGCCTAGTTGTTTCAATTTCTAATTGTTATTGAAAACTTGTTTATTTGGTATGGCTGGATTCGGTTTTCTATAAGATTTTCAACGAGCACCCTCATGCCTTATGTTTCGATTTGAAAAAAAATAGGGGTAGCTGGGGGTTAGGAGGTTGAAGAAAAATTAATTATTATATAACCAATAGATGGGAAAAATCAGGATCAGTTAACGTGTTTCAGTGTTTAAAAAAAATTCATTTATTCAAAAGATATGAATTTAATTCCGTACTTCTGGCCATCCCTGTATAATTCTATATTAATATCATATATTCATATATCTAATACTACGGCAAAGCACACAAGCACACACTGCATTGCTGTTATACTGTATACCAAATTTAGACCAGTTTAGATGGACGAGAGGAGAATTGTGCAAGCATAACTCGTCTGGTGTAACAAACCGTTCACTTCGAGGGCATAAACGCGCACATATACTCACCCGTTCGGTCTAAATGGTAAAACCGGCAGTTATTTATCGAGAGTTGAGACTGCGGTTTGGTCTGCGGCCGAGATTAAATGCCCCCATAAAAATAATGGATATATGTATGCACCAGCGCGGATTTTACAGTCCCGTCGCGGTTCAAACGCTGCAATATGTTGCCATATTTGACAAGCCGTAGCTATTTCGAGAAATATTCTCGTGTAGTTACACAACTGATACTTTTAAATGTCAATAAGACATTCAGGTGCGCTCACAGCATCTTTAAACTTTAAAGTCTACTTCCAAAATCTAATAAATAAAGCCCGCATTTCGTTCGCTGATGACGTCATTACATGGGGCGCACTTAGCATGCTAAGGTAATGTTTGTAGAAAAAGAGGTGCAAATATATATCTAAGAAAAGTTAAAATCAACATCTTACCTTGTACTGGTAATTTATAATATCCAACATTATTCATATTAAGTTTATTAGCTTACGAAACACTACATAACAATTGAACAATAACCAGCCACTGCTGTAAATGTTCAGGTGTTGGACTGTGGCGTTTGTCGTTAATAATCCATTTCTTTTTCGAAAACGGATGTGGCTTATTTAAAGTATATATAATTTTTCATGGATGGCACATTTAGAGGGGTTTCATAAAAATCTATTACTTTTCTATCCAGAAAATCTACTGCATGGTAAAGTCAAGATATGCCGGATTGTTCTACAAAACGGTATTAATTTTTTTCTTCACACGTTCAACACTAGGTCCTTATAACTCGGAAATAAACTGTGGTAAATAAACTTCTAACTACGTATCTCAACGAATGGTTCCACCGAACTGTTTTGTTTTGCGAGTAGTAGTCTAAATAAAAACAATACTCTGGGGCCTTGATCCTCGAATACAGTGAAATAAATTTGAGTCAGAATTCATTCCATATTTACAATTCTTGAAATTTTTTATTCCTTTTATCAAAAACCATGTGAAATAATTTCTCAATTTTGTATGGGATATAATACAATGAGAATGGACAAGAATATAGAGTTGCTCTTTCTCATGAGAATTTATGCCACTTTCTGAGAGAATGTGTTCCACTAAAGTCGAGAATCGAGCCCCTGCAGGTAATCTAAATAAAGTATATATAAATATTAAGATCGTGGCTAAGTCCGGATGTGAATTCTGTGAGTGGCGTTACTAATAAATACTGCAAATAAATAATACCCGACACGCAAATTGATATTTTATAACAACTGCAAAAACGTTTTTGGAACAAATTTTATAAAACATTGTAAGAATGAACTATACAACCAAAAGTGGCACCATATTATAAAGCACTTTAGTAGTCGTTGAGATTTTGTGAGGTCCGTTGGAAATACTTAAGAAATAATTATACAGTGCTTTCGAAAAGTATAAATTCATTATTTTTGAATTTGAGAAGTTTTCGAAAAAATCCCCTGGCACATCGATTTTGTTTTTAAAAAAGGCACTTTTTGACATACGACCCATATTTGTGACGTCATCGTTGTTAGAGATATGACATGTCATTTTACATACATACATGAAAAATTATGGTGTTACATAACAAACATTTCAAGAAAATAATGTTTGAAGATTTTAAAATTTTAAATTTATTATTTTTTAGTAAGCTTCAGATCTTTGAACTCTTCTTAAGTGGTACGCTTATGGAATCTTGCTCCCTGCAACCTTCACCTCCCTTACTCATATAAGTGCTGTAAATTAATCAGTTTCTATTGTTTTGAAATTTGGATACAATGAATATTTTTCTTTTTTATAAATCCAGTTTCGTGGATTTATTACTAGAGTGGTAGTTACTATTTTTATTATTATATTAAGTACATATTTTTATTTTTTTTATGAACGTTTGAAATACCTTGTCCGTGACTCTGCATTTCCGGTACGTATTTTTTAAAGGAACGCCGCATCTGACAGCTCCGACGTCTCACATGGTATTTCGATGATTTTTATTTATTCTTTCCGAGGTGAAGTGACAAGACAAGCTTTGTACGCGGGCCCGCGACCGGTGCAGAGCCAGCCGTCAACGCTCCATTGTTCGACATTTTGTAGAAATTCTTCCGATCGAAAGGAACCATTATAACTATTGTTTCGCGTGGTACGCACGTCAAGAGGTGTCAATCAGAAGTCAGTGTGACCTCGGATTTACCTGTAAACACCGTCTCGTTTAGGCCGAGTTTAGATTTGGTTTTTACGAAAGCACCCTGGTGTCAAACATACTTTATATTTTTAGAAAACTCAGTATATTGTGATTCTCAATATCTTGACTTTTTTCTTAATATAATGAGATTATTCTCAATATCTTGACTTTTTTCTCATTATGTTGAGAAAAATCTCAATATCTTGACTTTTTTTCTCAATATAATGAGAAAAATCCCAATATCTTGACATTTCTCTTAGTGCTGTGATAATTACATTCCACTAGCGATTTAGGTTGTAAAAACGTGTTTAGTCATAGGCGTTGCACGTAGAATCGAAAAACAGCACCAGTTTTTCGAGAAAAACATTTGCGATTTCTTTAGAAAATTATTTTTGTTGTATTCTTATTCACTTTCATTTGAAACCCTTCTGTCTAAATTATGGCAACCTAATCTCAAAGGTTTAACTTTCCATAGACTCATCCTTGTAACTTGCTTACAAGGGCGACTGGCTCGTTATCCAATTGTTTTTCGTAGCTTATGTATACTTATAAAGTAACTATTTTGACACTATATTAATTTAGTCATAGGCGTCGCACGTAGAATTGAAAAGGGAAACAATTTTTCCAAAAATTATATTAGCGATTTCTTTAGGAAATTACTTTTAACGGATTCTTTTTCAGCTTTATTGGAAACCCTTCTATACCAAATTTTGACAACCTACCTTCAGCGCTTTTTTACTTTTCAATAAATATATCAAACATTTATGTCGCCGGTTTCAGACCCCTACCTCATGGGATACATGTTATTTAGAAAGTTTCATGATAAGATAAATAAGAACAAATAGTTATGTAATAATATCGTTATAGAAAAAAATACACTAATAAATGTAAAATTTTTTATGAGATGGCATTCCATTTTAAAAAATTTTTAGTGAAAAGAGAATGTGATACTAAGCTTAATGAAAAACAAGTAGCAACACTTTGTCTAACTAATAATTTTAAAATTAACAGATAAGCGAACGAAAAAAATCTTAATTTTGTGACGACATAAATGCTTAATGTATTTATTGAAAAGTAAATAATCGTTAACTGTAGGTTGCCTAAATTTGGTACAGAGAAGTTTCTAACGAAGCTGAATAAGAATCCATAAAAAATAATTATCTAAAAAAATTCTCGAATGTTATTTCTCGAAAAATTGATCCCTTTTTTAATACCACGAGCCTATGACTAAATTAACATACTTTTACTACCTAAATCTCTAGTGGAATGTAAATAAATACATAAAAATATCACAGTACTAAGAGAAAAGTCAATATATTGAGAAAAAAGTCAAGATATTGAGATTTTTCTCATTATATTGAGAAAAAAGTCAAGATATTGAGAATAATCTCAATATATTGAATTTTCTAAAAATAAAAGTATGTCGGAATCAGAAACGAGAAACGAAATATTACAGTGGACCAAACCCGCTATAAGCAGCAACTAAAAAAAATATGAAGACCGTATGTATTTCATTATTTTGCAGTCATTTAGCGCAAACATAGTAAAAGATTACAAAACAATTATATTACATAAAAATATATTACGGGGTGAAATTGCCAAAAAATAGTAACAAGCATTAGAAACAACATAATGTTACGGAAACGAAAATATTACGGGGAGTAAGGGGGTTGTGGTGGTGTTTAAAAATTATAAAATTCGGACTGCATCAAATTCTCCTCTAAATTTCCCGAATTGTATAAAAATGGGTGTAAAATGTAATTTATTTTTTCCTTGGAAATTTCTTTCAATTTGTTGTCTATTCGCCAATTATACGCCGTAGATATCTTTACTTTAAAATAAGAGAATCTTTTAACAAACGCATTGGCCATTGTATCGAAATTAAAAGCGGACATTTTGAGTATTTTTTGTCAAAATGACAAGTTGTTATTAATGTTTATTATTTTACTGTTCGTTACAATTCTTAATTGTAAATAAATCCTTGTTATTGACTTTTCTAATTTTATGTATTTCAACTATCAGCATTGGAAATCTCAAAGTCAAAATATCTCGAAATCGGTGAGACAGCGACTTTCATAAAGTATACCATATTTGTGTAAAAAAGTTGGAAAATAAGAATTTGATTTCACAGATGAGATACGTTAAATTATAAGAAAAGTTATGTTTACAATGCACTCAATCTACCGCAGTTGGCGCCCTCTATGAACCAATCAAACTGTGACATATTTCAATTCCTCGACCCAAAGAAGCCCAAACTTCAAAATTTTCTATAGATATTAGCATTTGTTAAAAAATTAATAAAAAAGAACTAAAATAATATTTTACATTTAACTAACTTTGTTTCTCTTTAACTATCAAGTTTTGGATCTTACCCATGAATTTAGCCCATTATCTCGGAACGACCCTATATAATCGGAAATAGTTTTAAAATGTGTCATAAGTTTCATCTTTTGTTTGATACACTTTTTTGTAGTATTATTAATATAAAACTTCGATTTTGATAACGTTACATCATAGGAGATAAGAGCTTCCGGTACCGGTAACTAAAGTTACAAATTAAAGAATTCGAATATCTTGCTACTTTCGCTTCTGTAGAAAAGTTCAGTCAGTTTTGGTGTTTTTTTGTTTTTTTTTTGTTTTTATTTCAACATCCATAGTATTTTTCGACTCGTATTCCTACCAAATGCAAATCTGCGCTATCGCGGCGTAGATCTCGGTGGAAATGCTGAACGAGCGCACCGTCGATTACCCGAAACCGACCGGTTGGCCACTTTCGAACGGTGGTCGAGGACTTACAAGTTCTTTAAGTAACCGAATCCCGTGAATAAGGATCGGATTCCACCTGTCGAATTAATTCTGCGAATACGCAACGTTTAGTCGGCCGCCGCCGAGTGGATTACGGATTTTGTCACTCCCGAGAAATAAAAACATTCGTCGGGTTGAGCCGCTCGACAGTCCTACCATTGGCGTGCAGAGGGTCACGACTAGGCCTGAACATAAAAATCGAATCGATTTTATTTTTGAATTGATTTATCGATCTGCGGAAAAAATCTAATCTGAATACCGAATCTAAACATATCGACTGGGATTGAGATGTTACCTAAAGTAAATTATGAACATTATATTATCATTTATTTCAATATTATTTGCCACACTTCTGAAAAAAATAAAGGTTAATTGCGCGAAAAGGATCAGCCCAGTGTTATTTAATAATAACCTACTGTATTGTGTGGCTGGAGCAACGCTTTGGACTCTTAATGAAATTATATCATTTTGGAGTTCATGGGAGGTTACACGATTGAATAGGAAACTTTTTGTCGAATAGAAGATTTTCTGTTCGCGTTGAAGTAGCATTTTCTTCTAGTCGTCCAATCTTAAGTGGAGTTTCACAGGGATCTGTTCTGGGATCCTCTAATGTCCTGTCATTTGTTATTAGAAGATTTGATTTGAGATGTGGTTACTCCTACTCAATACAGAAAAGTGCGTAATTTTGCATCTGGGAAAAACTAATCCAAATTTAAATTATTATATTGATAATAAACAACTTTCGACTAGAGATAGTCATGTTGATTTGGCTATTACTATGACGACAGATCTTACTTGGTCACAGCATATCACAAATATTACGAGACATGCCAATAGATTTGTTTACCTGCTTACCAAAGTATTTCCAAATTTTTCATTAGGAACATTCGTAAAACTGTATAGGTATAATGTACACAAGACCAATTTTGGAGTACTGTGGACAGGTATGGCATTCTGCTCTAACACAGGACAAGCACATGCTGGAATCTGTTCAACGCTATGCTACTCGTTGTCCCTATGGCCATATAAGACCATCATATGTAGAACGATTGGAGTTGTCGAATCTCCATAGTTTTGAAGATCGAAAAACTCGAGAAGATCTTATTTTGACATATCGTTTCCTGCATGGAATGATCTCATCCCTTGATAATATTTTAGTGCTAAATTATAATGAACGTCTTCGAGGACATCAGTATTAAAGAAGAACACTTTAAAACATCTGTGCGTCAGCATTTTTTTAATCGAGTATTTAGTGTTTGGAATAGTTTGCCGGAAAGTGTAATGAGAGCTCCATCTTTACAGTCCAAAAGCAGATTGGACAGCTGGCTGAAAGAGAACTAATATATATATATATATATTTTTTTTTTAACGCGAATAATTTTGGAGGATTGTCCTCTGCCCACTTTGTTTTGTAATAATAATAATAATTTTTGAAATTAAGTTTGCTTAACTAAAAAATTCTCATATTGAAAAAAAAAACAGATAAGTAAAAAATAGCAAAAATCACATTTCTATCGCGCACTTCCGTATTTTTTGACGTTTCAAAAAACTCTCTTTTTATGTTGTCAAAACTTGCAATTGAATTAAAAGTAAGTCAAGTTTGACAGTTTAAAATTTCTTCTGTTTCCATAGAAAAGTTAAATGTTTTTATTTTATTGTTACTAACTTCTTCTTGATACAACTGTAGCCAACAATGATTATTGATTACTGAAGAGTTTGACACAACAACAACAAAATAATTGCAGTCTCTTTTAATTTGAAATTGATTTAATGGGATTCGGAAAAAAAATTAGAGAAGGAGGATAATGCAACAAAATCAAATGCAATTTTAAGTAACTTTTTTATGGATATTTTTGAAGAAATGTATATTCAAAGTATAAATAAAAAACATACTGTCTGGTAGAAATGACATATTTGCAATTTGGCCATTTACTGTTACAGAATGAAATGATACTAACAAGAAAAAAACCAACAATAAAATTAACTTTGGAAATAAAAAATAACAATATGCTATCATTTTAAAGATATTTTAATTAAAAGAAATGGAAATTCTGTAGAAAACACAGTCACACCAACAGATATTTAAATTTCATCAAACAACGAAATTTGTAACAAAGAAAATTTATTGAAAATGTTTTAATAAATAATGAATGCCCTCCAAATTTGGTCTTTGGAACATTCAAATATATTACAGATAAAATAAACACATTAAGACAAATATGAGTCACACAAAAAAAATTCCATACATTCCTATATTGTCAGAAAGATTAAGAAGAATTTGTTACCGAATTTGATATTAGAACAGTAATTCAGACAACTAATACTTTACGATCGTTTTTGTCAAAAACACGTCGAAAGAATGGTATACAAAATTCAAAAAATTGCATCTACAGCATATATTGTGATTGCAATAAACAGGTTATGTAAAATAAAACATTAAAATTTAATTTTTAATATAACACAGCATGAAATAAAACGTTGTACGATACAGGCCGTGAAATGTCTACAAATTCCTGACTCGGCTCCTTGGTCGCCTCGTCCGTAAACATCTAGACTTGTACTTTAATATACCATTTCCCGGCCTTGTAACGTAAATAACTATTTGTTGAACAGAGATAAGTGTGTGTCCATCTGTTCAGAAAACATTGATTATTGGCTACAGTTGCATCAAGAAGAAGTAGCTAAGTAACAATAAAATAAAAATCATTTAACATTTTTATGGAAGCAGATAAACAAATTTTAAACTGGCAAACTTGAGCTACTCGAAACGTCATAAAATAAGAAAGTGCGCTATAGTGATGTGATTTTTGTTATTTTTTACTTATTTGCTTTTTCAGGGTGAGATTTTGTGGTTAGGCAAACTTAATTTCAAAAATAATCCTTGACTAATTTTTTTTATTATATAAATAATGAGATGAAAAAAACAAAGGTCACTAAGTAAATTATTCAGAGAAGCTGAACAGTTTTTCGTATTCATATACTGACTAATACAAAATATCCTCGTGTTATCGCCGTTGTCGGCAAAAAATAGTTCCGAACACATTCTGTGTTATTAGTATTATTAGGTCAATAACCTAGTTGTTATTGTGTCTTAATGCATACTCAATGACAAGGAGTAAACAGAACTTTTATACCTAGATAACCCTCCAAATATGTAGAGTGATGTCCAAATTTACGGAAAATATAAGCAGGATATGTGACGGCGGTAGATTTGAATAAACACCCTGAATTGTTAAACAATATATGTGGCTCGGATGTGGCAGTGCTGTTTTGCTTCAACAGTCTAACGCCATATCGCTGCATCATAAGAAAATTTGTAGCGTACCAGGTGCGTCGTGTTACCGATTGTTATGGGTTGATTTCGACTTATATTTTGAAATATCACATTACAAGTGTAAAGTTATTATAAGAGATAGAGTTGCATTAATGGCAAGAATATGAGCAGATAACATTTTGCAAAGAATTTTCTCGCGTGCCATTCGAAAGTTCGCGAAAAGAGCCTTAATTTGAATCTCCAGATTCAAAATTGACCGGTAATGAAGTGATATATCAAGATAAGCGTACGCTCTCTAAAATCGGAAGATAAAATGCAAATCCTCGAGCGGGTACGGACGTAATGAGAATTTTATGTAAAAATAATAGCCGCCGCTATCAGCATGCAGGGGACATCGTCTCAGCTTATTACAGAGGTAATTAAAATGATGATCGTAATTTGTCGTATTAAGTCATTTCTGAGGGGCAATAAAACAACGATAAAGACATAATGACCGTCGAGGTAAAGGATGGGTACCCTCCCTGATTAATCGATGGTGTTTTATTCAAATTACACGCACCGGTCACTGAAATTATAAAATGAGAATTGGTAATTACCGCGAAATTATAATAAAATGATTTCGATATCCAATATTGTCCTGTTAAACTACCAGATTTTAGTCCAGTATGAATACTAAGTATGACTAGGTTCTTTACAGAGCTGATGTATTTTTCCGGAAAGCAACGCTCCCAGAAACCATCTATACACTATGGACTCAAGATATAAGCAGATTTGCTCAACTAATCAAATTTTTTAAAATGTTCAGAGGGTTACAAAGCCAAAAGGTCCAAAATTTTTACAAATGAAGAAGTAAAAGCATATTTACTCATGAACTACGATAGTCGGCTTTTTTAGGGCTTGCCATCGTGAAAAAATAACTAAGCTAATGTTGAATCAGACAATTACGAGAAGAAAACGAAAGACCGCCAACCAAAGAAGAAATAAGAAACATAATTCAGAATTTAAAAAGTAAAAAAAAAGTCCAGGATTAGACGAAATAACCAATGAAATGTTTAAGTATGGGGGAGAAGAGTTGTGTGTTAAAATCCATAAATTAATAGAGAAAATTTGGATCCAAGAAAATATTCTGCAGGCATGGACAGAGGCGGCGGTCTGCCCCATGTATAAGAAAGGCGATAGAACGGAATGTGAAAATTACAAGGAAATAGCGTTACTCAATGTGGCTTATAAAATATTCGCTTCGTACATAAAAGAAATTTTAACATATCGTATGGAGGAGATAATCGGAGAATACCAATGTGGTTTTAGAAAAGGCAGATCTGCAACGGGCAACAGGCAGAAAGCTATGAATATAAGAGAGACACATATTTAATATTTGTGGATTTTAAACAAGCATATGACAGAATAAATAGAAGACAACTATATAGAGCGTTGGAAGAACTGGGAATCAAAGGAAAGTTGCTAAGGATAGTACAATTAACTCTAAAACATATTGAAAATAGAGTGAAGTTACACGGGAACATATCAGTGAAACAAGGTGTAAGGCAAGGTGACCCGATTTCGTCAGTGTTATTTAACTATTTATTAGAAAAAAATAATGAGAGATGCAAACATGAACAGGTCTGGTTTACTTTTCCACAAAAGGCACCAATGTTTAACTTTCGCTGACGTAATGTGATTATAACAAGAACCCTGCAAGAACTGAAAACAAAACTAAAACAACTAGAACGTGAGGTCCGAGAAGTAGGATTACAGATAAATGAAAAGAAAACAAAATATATGACATGGACATTCATTTAATATATTTGTTGTATTTTTGATGTTATGTATTAGTTACTGCAATTTTGTATATGTTTGTCTTTTTGTATTTTGTATTTTCCCACCTTGTTAATGGCCTAGGCTATTGGGTGGTGTACTCCGCCGTATGCACGCCTATAGATTGCCACGCAACGGTCTACTTAAATTTTTCATTTTGAAAGATTAAACTAAAGTTTATTTAAAATCTGTCCTATCCGTAATTACCTGTGCCTTTGCTGTTGTACATTATTGTTTAAAAATCACTGGAATATCCAGCCCTTTTGGTCCTTCTCAGATGCGTCTAAACGTTTTCTCGTCTTATCTAAATTATGAGTGTGTTGTGCGTTTCCCTCATCTACTTTGCGCCCATTGTTAAACCAATATCAGGAGAGATATAGGCCCTTTCTTCTCAGAAACTGTGCCGTGAAGTCTCAATTCCTTTCAAAAAATTAACATAGGGCGTTTCCAATTATTTTACCGCCAGGTAAACTGTCGTCATTCAGTAGAAACTCCTCGGAGGCCGAAATGAAGCTGTTCCTAATGAAATATTGTGACATAACTTCTGGAAATGGTAACCACGTGTGCCGTAAATTTTAAAGAAACATCAGAAATGTACGGCTGAGGAATTTGGGGTACTGGATTATTATGCTGTAATTTACATTTGTATGGTGGCTTTGAAGGCTTTATGTAAAAGTTTGATTTAGTTACACTGGGCGGTCAAATAGCTTGCCTATTTGTAAATAAATTTATGGTTTTGACCGTGAGGTGTTCTAGAACGTACAGGGAGGGCTTAAAATTCAATCACATGGTAAATTATTTTAGAAAAATTTGATTGTTCTAACAGCCATTTAAATTTCGTTATTTTTTGTCATGTGACACAAATTACTCATCATTTAAAGATTTAACTGCATTCAAAGATATTTTCAATCACTATGACACTATAGTATATTACACTATTAGGTTGGTAAGTGGGGTATAACAGGTAACAGGTCTGTTAGCCACTTAACAACCGTATAGTGTATAACGTTTTTCGCACAATCGCATTTATCAAATAAAATAATAAAAAAAAAATATTTTGATTGCTGAAATGGCATGGCCTTATCTAGCGTGTTTTGAATTTATTTTGTTGGAAACCAAAAAAACAATTTGAAGTTTGTGTTTTGTTGTCAATACTGTGCTTGTAATGGCTGATATAGACGATTCAGAGGTAGATTCGGACATTGAAGAATCGTATCAAATAGGTTGTGGGTCATGAATTCCCACAAAATCAAAGGTGAGGTTTGAAAAAGTCTATGATGCCTTCAGGAAATGGTTGAATGAGAAAAAAGCGGAGATATCTCAAAAAACTTTGCTGGCTTATTTTGTTCAGAGAAATTTAAGATTGAAGTCTCCGGGAAGCTTATGGACAGAGTACTCTATGCTTAAAAGTACGATCAACTTAAATAATGGTGTCGATATATCGTAATTTAAAAAGTTAGTAGCATTTCTCAAGAAGACAAATATTGGACATCATGCGAAAAAATCAAAGGTATTTACCAGAGAAGAGTTAAACAAATTCCTGCTGGAAGCTCCCAATGAAACCTATATTATGATGAAAGCAGTGATGATAATGGGAGTCGCTGGGGCTCTTAGGCGTGATGCACTTATGAAGATGACAGTTGGTGACATTATGGATGAAGATTCAGTTGTCATTGTTAAAGTGTCTGATACCAAAACACATATTAGTCGAATTTTCGCAATCACTGACAAGGCCAATGAAAAAGCCCCTTTTTGATGATTTTGCGAAAATATACAGGATTAAGATCTAAGGTGACTGACTCTCGTCGATTTTTCTACTCAGTTCGTCAGGGAAAATGTGTAAACCAACTTGTGGATATAAATACATTGGAACAAATACCACAAAAAATTGCTGAATATTTAAAACTGCAATATCCAAAATCCTATACTGGACATGCTTTTAGAAGAATATCGGCGACTTTGTTAACAAATACTGGAGTTGATGTTATGGCACTCGTCATGGGGACTGGAGGTTTTAGTGATAACATTAATGAAACATTTGACTAACAGAAAATGTAATTTTAGGTCTCTTGGTATCGTTGAAGGATATGTTTTAGAATCTTTAACAAAGAAAATAGAGTTTGCTGATAAGATTTTACATACCAACAGCGGCAGTGACAATGAATTTGACTCCATTCTAGTGTTTGAAGGCAGAACTACTGAAGTTTATTCTAATCCTAACATATCTAACTGAATAAGTAATACAGAAAATTCAATTACTATAAAAGCAATAGATAAAAACGAGGGTAAAAACTATTACGTTTAAGAACTGTACAAATTGTACCTTTAATTTTTACAATAAATGAGCCCAGCATTTGTTGGTGAAACGAATTACTAATTTTTACTTACCGCATTAATTCTGTTATGAACTCAAACACTATTATTTTTTTGATTTCTATGGAAACAAGCCACAGTGTTGTATGTGTAAATTCTCTCATATTACTGTTGTAGAATTAGTGAGGAAAGGAGGTGAGTTGCCTGTCTGTCTCTTGGATTTTTTTTTTCAAATCGAAAAAGAGGAATATAAGAGGAAAATAGGAAATATAATCCGGTGTTCAGTAAACCTTGCCAAGGCAGTTAAAAAAGCTGTATAAATAGTAAATGGTTGATTGCCAATAGTGAAAATCAAATCTGTCCTGTATATCTTTTTCATAAACTACCAAACAAGGCGAACATATTACCTCATCACGGTTGTTCTTAAATCATAATCGACACTGGACGTAAACCGATAATTGGTACGACAAAATCCCAGCTATAAAAAATACTATTAATGAATGTGCTAAATCATCTGCTGAGGCTATTGGCCAAATTGTAAAGGACAAAAAGATAGCGAACCATTCGGACAGGTCGACTGCTGTTAGCGAATTGGCAAGAAATTGTGTGCAAAAAACCACAATCGCTGAAAATTATTGGTCATAACAATTCAAATTCTATGGAACCATACTTAAAGATTGACCAAGACATAATAAGATCAAATCCTATGCCTGGTAATAAATCTTCTACACTAGAAAAATAGCCATTCTAATATTGCGTTAAATTTTAATAAATGTACCTTTACCAACCGTACCTTTAATAAACAAATAGTTATTACGCGCCGTTCAAAGCGGTTCATTTTCATGGATATAGGTGCAGGTTACGTTGTTTGTTTCTTTTACTTTTTTGGGTCAGAAATACTGTGTAGGTAATGCCATGATTATTAGTGGCGATGCGGTAAACTTATGGTTTTGTTAAAAGTAACATTATTTTGTTTAAAATATAGATCCGCTCGTGACAATTACGGCGACAATGCTGTTAAGTAATCACCAGACAGATGGTGTTACTTGAGATATTTATAAAACTATGCCATCTGATTTCACATTGTTTTAATTTGAAAAATAATATGTAAAAAGTTATAAATAATGATATTTAACATTTATTAATCTTTTAAATTAATTTAATAAATTCTTATTGCTATTTAATACTGATTTAATTTTTCCTGAAACATTTTTTAAAAATCCTTATTTATTACTTTTGTTTATGTTTTCAGAATAAAACAGGTACTTTAATGTAGTGAAGTCAGAAAGCAAAATTTTATAAATGCCTCAAATAACATTCTGATTTTGAATCGGAATGAAGCGCTGAATACAATAAATGATAAAAAATGTAAGTTTGCTTTACCATTGATTTTCTAAACGCCCTGTATACATTTTGGTTGCTTAATAAAAAAGTTTAATTGATTCTTTACAATTTTGCATTTTAATTTTTTCGATGAAAAACCTACCTATATTTCCAATTAAACTTACATTAAAAAGATCTTCACAAAAAATGTTGTAATGCTTTTTCGTCGCGCTTCATCTCCCTACACCACATTTTTTTTTTTTTTTCATTTTTTAGCACGGTGAAATATTTTTTATTAGGTGCTATATGCTGTATTCATACATAATGGTATAGGCATGGTGCAATACTTCTTCCAGTTGCCCGGTGAGATGCACTTTCTGTGCCCATTTTAAGAGTCTATTTTGCAACTTTATTTAATACCAATGTCTATTTAACACAATAACACCTAATAATATTACAAATGACAAATTAACTCATGTATAAACTAAAGCACACTGCTGTATCTGTATACACGTGCGAACGGCGTCTGACATCACAGGTCTACGCTACGGCGGCTACCGTTTTGTGGGGCGTGGCCAAATTAAATATTTAAATATTGTACTATGAAATTGTCTAATACAAACGGCATTTAGATTAAAATAATACATTATTTCTTCTACATGTATTTGGAAAAAATATGCAATTTCTCCACGCATCTATTGTTTACGTCGCAACCTAAAGAAATCACAAACCTAGTCAATTTGAAAAAAATTAAGAATATTAAATCAACAATAATTGTTTAGTTTTTGGCGTTAATGCTATAAAAATTAATATTGAAAAAGAATTAGAACATAAATGAAAAATATTGTGTAGGTAATAAGTAAGGGATAAGTAAAAAATAAATTAGATTTTAAAAAGTCAGAAAAAAGGTGTCATGTACAATGCTCGTCACCTTAAAGTCACCACCTCTTGCGCTGCTCTCATTCTATCGCGCCCCACCACAAATAAGTCCGGACCGCTTTTAAATTCAAACTGGAGTGGGATCTGATGATATGTATGCGTACATGCTATACGATGGCACCAAAAACTGGTGAGACTATGGAGTAGCGATAGATTACTCTGTCAGTTCGTTTATATTTTGTTTCCATTAATTTAAATAATTCTGCAATTACTGAAATTGATATCGTATATTCAATAGAATTAATAAGGAATCTAATAAAGGGCCAATAAAAAAAACTGTTTGCTATTAAAAAATAATAAGTATAGAAAACGAACTCATAAATTAATATGAACCTGCCTCTCATATATTTTCATTATGACAAAAAAATGAGACGTAGATGTATATTTTAGTTAAGTTAAACGTCAAAGTTACCGAACATTTATAAAATTATTTCTTTTATTCTCTCTCAGTATTTCTTGCAATACGGCATATGTAGAATTCTTTTTCTTATTGGGCTGTTACAAGAAACGTTGATCAAACGTAAACTTAGTTTAATATAAAATTTGGATTTTCCCTACTGCAATAATTCGTATGTTAGATCATAAATTATTATTGCAATGTCGGAGTTGTTGAAATAGTCAAAAAATAAATTGACTTTTTTACTATTTTTCTATGTTATGTTAATTATTACAATTAATATATTTTGTGCAGATTTCAAGGTGCATGGTTCATTGATTCATGCAAAATTACAGAAATGTGTAATGTTTCTTTAAATTTAAGTTATATGTTGGTCTTCAATATGCACATAAAAATGGAATAATAGAGTTTATTTTTGAATGTTTATTGATTTATTAAAAGTTTAGGTGTTTTACAGTACATAATATATTTTCATATATTTTTACTCAATCTCATAAAATTTTATATTACCCAATTTTTTAAATCATTTATCTCGTAACGCTAGCTATATGTAATAATATTAAAGCTAGTTACGGACGGTGAACTATAATATATACCTGATATATTACAAAAATATCACTTGTGATTAAAATGCATAGAACGTTACGCACTGACGCTATAATATATATTTATATATATGCCGTTTACTTGTCTGTAGGAATACATCTCATTACAAAGAAATAAATTATATTTTATATTATCGCTCACCGTTCATAACTAGCTTAATAACAATTGAGTTTCCTATAGACAGCAACTGCGTAGCGAAATGTCTTAATTTATATAAATATTAAATATAAAAACAGTCGGTATATGTAAGACATCTACGATCCACCCCACTACTGCTGAATAGTGCATTACGCATGCGTGGGATTTAAAAATTCTAACTCTAGTCTCGGAATGCACGGCACAAAAAATTTGACAAAGCACTTGCAGAAACAACAGCCATTCACGCATGCGCTTTAAATGTCACTACCATTTATTAGCCATTGGACAAAACATTTTTGTTTATTACTAGCATTTCTGTTTTAAGTCAGGTTTTTAAATAGGCAAATTTTAATCGTTTGTTGCTGTTGTTAATACGAAACTATGCGTTGCACTAACCAGGAAAAAGCTACAATAATTGCCTTTTGGCAGCAGAGAGATTCAGTTCGTAACATAGGCCGCATGTTAAATAAGGATGTGAGTATCAAAAAGTTAAAATCATATTTAATTACCCGTCATTTCCTTGTACAATTTTATTTAAAATTAAGAAAAAGTATCGGAGCTTAATTTCATTTTTTAATTAAATGTAATGTGCAACATTTTAAGTAAGTATATGTATTTATATTAGCTATTTTCCAACACGGCACCTGACTAGTTTGAAACCTGTCCGAAGCCGTCAGTCAGTTTAATATTAGATACAACTCCGCTACAGTAAGTCGGTGAACGATTTGACTATCCACTTGGGACAGATTTCCAACCAGTCAGGTGCCGTGTTGGAAAAGAGCTATTAGTGCACTTTAATGTATTGCAATTTTTTTTTAGTTTTTTTTTTAAGAGAGATAATTTTAAGTGTAGTTGATCATAAAACTACATGTTAGTTGGAGAAAAAATAGCTTGTGGTTGATGTGCTATTATAGTATCGGATACTTATAGAAGGTTTAAGGCTTACATATCCTTGAAACAATTATAATAAAATAAAAAATAGAATAACTCATTCAACATGAGTCCAGATGGAGAATTCGCTGGGGACAAAAACATGCATCTGACGTGTTTTCTCATGATGACTTTTGTGAAACAGTGCATTCTTGCGATGAATCCTTGGCCAATTTTGAAAACTGTTTTGAATATCCTACAGCCGGAAAACACGTCTGGATTCAGTGACTGCTTTCGTCGATTTGGTGTGTTATACAGGGTGCTATTCAGTATTTATCAAAAAAAATTTTTGAATGTGCAGGTGACTTACAAATACAATTTTGTTAAAAAAAAATCAAAAGAAGGCAGTTAGAAAGTGATTTAAAAATACACTTCCGCACGGCACAGGAAATGGGTCCACTGTAAAACCTGATAAGACGGCAAAACATGCAATCGGCAACCGGACAAGAATCGAAAGAAATTTCCAAGGAAAGAATTCAATATGTAACATTTTATAACATCTATTCTATACAGCCAATTCAATACTTTTGTTGCTATTGTTGTTAATTATTAATGGAATTCCTTTCTCTCTAATTTATGTTTCGCATTCAAGTAATTTTTAATAATCCGTCGGTCTATGGTCCCATATATGATATCGAGACTCTAGACTCTACTGTATATTCATTTATATAAAATAAAATGTATTTTACCGATGATGGCCGCGCAAATTTAAGGATCACTTTACCGACGAACGCGGTAAAGGTACGGATTCGCTGGTACGACTGCGGCTGCGACTGCGACTGCGACTCGTCGCCGACCAATAGATAGTCTGAATGTTCTCATCAACTCCAGCATTTAGACTTCCTATTGGCCGGCAACGAGTCGCAGTCGCAGTCGCAGTCGCAGCCGCAGTCGCACCAGCGAATCCGTACCTTAAAGGAGGCATGGCAGTGACAACGATGCGGTTTTAAAAACCATGGCTGTATATGAGTGCATTGTAGGATTTTATTTTCTTGATGCTGACTTGCCGCGACCGCGTCATAACTACAAAATGCCATAGCTGCGTTGATGAATAAACTATTCGATTTCATTTAAAATTATCTAATTTTATGAAACCGTAATACAAGGTGTTTCATAAGTTGCTTTCTCTGACACAGCTTATACTAACAATTAAAAAAAATACTGGAACATGTTCATATGCCTACTCTCGTGTAAGAAAGTTCTAAAATATTTTTATTTCTAAAACTTTTTTCAGTAGGAATGAACTGTAATTATGTTTTTTGTAACATACATCGCGCTTGTAAATTTTATTAATGTTTTCACAACTTTATATAAAAAACACTATGCGGAGAGCTGTATTAATTATTGAAAATTTATGCATAGCCATATCGAATCAAATATAGTCAAGGTATAAAAAAGTTGGTTAAAAAAAAAATTACTTCACTAGGTGACACCCTCCTGCTGCGGTATATTTGCAGTGAATAGGACAGCGTATTCATTCGGCGATTAGGAGTTTGTCAGAAACATCTATACTTTCCTTAAGGTCGCCGCATTTCTCTCCGTAAAATGATCAATTTTCTAATGTTTTTTTGGTGCACAAATTTCGAAAAATAAAACACGTAGAGCAAAAGTATTATCAAAAATAAAGTTATTGATGTTTTGTTTATTCTTTATTAACATTTAAATTCTCCTGAAATAATATAACACCATTTAAAATGCATTTGTATGATACACATTATTATGCTATTATGGCCCCACATTTTAACAATTATTTTCACATACTTATAAACAACAGTGAACAATCTTATATGTAGAACTATGTAAGTTTATGTTATAAAACAATATTTACCTTTACAGTTGAATTTAAAAATACGTATTTTTAAAAGATTTTTGTAGGACCTGAAAATTTGTTGGTTAGGCCGCTTTCTGCCGTTAACATTCCTGTTATCTGCTAAACTCTATTTTATTCAGTTTTTAAATGTCTAAAATTACTTGTATTATATTTTATTTATACCTATATTATCATTGTGTTAGATATACGAGTACATACTGATTCACCGCATAGTTGTAGTGATATATATATTTTTTTTTTTGAAAATTTGATACCCTACATAGTCCAATATGACCTTTTCAACGAAAATATTTTCAAGAAGCTGTCGCTTCCGATTATACCGGATGTCGTCATCAACTTGGTTTTTAAATGGAATGATATAGTTTTTATTCAATTTTCTCGCGTTCTTTCAATAAGACTTTCCTATACACATAACCTTTGTCGTTTCCGAGATATTTAAAATATTTCCGAAAATAATAATGTTGTAACGCTTTGTTTGAAATTAGCTATATTGAATGCTATGCAAGTTAAAGAAATAATTTTTATTCAAGAAATGGTTGAACCTTTAAGATTTCTAACAATGTGTTACAAGTGGTTTAATTTCATACAAGGTGTTGAAAATCAAGTGCTGAATTTTATATAACTCGAAACTGTTAAAACCAAAACTTATAATAAATCTATGGTTAAAACTATTTTATTTTTAAATGGAACGTTGTGCATATTTTTTTATTCGGAATTTTATTTTAACTTACTTTCTGTGCAAATTACGATTTTTGTTAAACTTAAGTGAATGTGCCATCTTTTTGCCGAAATAGCTATAAAAACGACAATAATAATTAGAACTATTATCTGTCTGTTTTCAAAACGTCAAATTATACCTGCACAATTATATTGGCAAGCAATGAACAATATTATTCAAACGATAATGTTCACAATTACCACCAGTAACCGAAAAAGTATGCAGACATTATTATCAAATTATTAAAGGCAGTCATGAAGTTACGAAACCAGTTGTAAATAACGAAGATAATCGTAATTATTCAAATTAACGAATATAAAAAAACAAAATTATGATTTTTTTAATATTAAATGCACTTCGACTTGGAGATGAAATTTTATAATATTTTTTTATGAACACATGGTAATATAGGTCCAGAACTTTTGTCTGTTTTTATCACCGTGAGAATAATTCATTCATTCATTGTCATGATTTGTCGTTTTGAAAACACACAGACAGGTAATAGTTCTAATTTTGAGATTCTCCACGAATAAAAAAATTTAAAGCACCAACGCCTTAATAATGACTTTCATTGTTTGCCATTATAACACACAGCCAGTCCGAATTATTGTCGTTTTCATGTTTCAAATGTAAACCTTTGGGCTTTCATAACTCGAGATTGGCCAAACAATATCAATAATAGAGATATGTTGAGGCAACATGTTGATGACAGATGGGGCAACGTTCCCAGACAATACTGTGCTTCACTTGTCCATTCAATGGGGCAAAGGCTAAATGATGTAATAGCTTCTGGGGGCTATTACACGAAGTACTGAAAACATTTTTTTTGTCAATCTTTTCTTTGTTTAAATATTTATTTTAATTTAAAAAGGGTACAGCGGAAAAAAATTGAATACTTAATAGCCAATTCTACACAAATATAGGTAACGATGCCTGAGAGACAACTACTTATCTGAAAACAATCATACTGACAAAAAGAATTGAGGGTCGATAGATATAGCGTACTTTAAATTGGTCTTATAGGGAAAGATTAATCCGCGAGCGTCTTAAAAACAAGCTCAATTTGTAACCCTAGATCGATAACGTTTTTTAAACCAAAATTTCAATGTTCAATTTAATTTTTATTTGCATTTACTTTTTGCTAACTATTTTCCTCAACAAAATCTTCTCAATTGATTTCATCTCTACGTAAATAAAACTAGGAATTTGCTGTATCCTTTGTCATTCATGTATAAATAACCATTCAAAAGTATTTTGTTGTCAAAAGAGTGTTACATCCCACTAGGAGAAAAATCCTAATTACGCCACTGGTCAAAACAATCCGTTCCGATTATTCTAAAAACAAGCAACACTTATAAGAACTGAAAAGATTTTGTGGTAGTGTAACGCAACATTATTTTGAGGATTTATTTTACAACAAAAAGCAACATAAACGCGTTGACGCACAATCTGAGTTCTCCAAGGTCCTCTACAGACTATGCGTCAAATGTTTTTTAACAAGTCAGTCTTTGAAACTTCATTTTATTTGTATTTTACGACATTATTTCCCCTGCACCCTTCATATACTTTGTTAAACATTAATTTCTTCATTAATAAAATATATTTAGAAAATATCAAATGCAACTGTTATTAGATTATTTATTCATAAGAGTTTTTGGTGTCACGGTGTAGTATATCAAGAAACCCCACTCCCAGTCAGAAACATTGCGCAATTATTTGTGGTGGGGCGCGACACAATAAGAGCCTTTCAACACAACTGGTGGTGACTTTAAGGTGACCAGAATTTTTTGAGGGATTTTAGAAATGGGTTCGGTTTTTTTAAACAGTCTGTATTTTTTCTATTATGTAATGTTTTAATAGACCTTTGTTGAAAATTTCTTCAAAATATTTTTTGAGTACCATGAATTTGGAAGGTTTTTAGAGATTGATTCGGTTTTTTCAAAAACCTGTATTTTTTCATTAATTAGTATTTTAATAGACCCTCGACAAACGTTTCATAAATTTTTTTTAATTCCACGAATTTTTAGAGATTGGTTCGGTTTTTATTAAACGCCTTGTATTTTAAAAGTTGATTCATGTTATCTTTATTCGATATTAAAGGTTTCATTAAAAAAAAATTAAGTTCCATGAAATTTTATGATTTTTAAAGATTGTTAAGGTTTTTTTAAACACTCTGTATTTTGATTGTTACTTAATATTCTAATAGACCCTTGTTAGAGGTTTCAACAATATTTTTTTCTTAATTTTGAGTTTTTTTTGGCGGCCAAAAATGTTTCAACACTTTGTATACGAAACGGTCTTTCACACGTTTGATAACCATCGTGAAGCACAAAAACCAAAAATTTCCTTGAATTTGTAATTTTTATTTTTTCTCGGCAATTTGTATTGTAACACTCTGTCTATTAAGCTTTTTCGAATTTATGACGTTTACGTCTTTTCTTTGTTGAAATATTTATTTTAATTTAAAAATATACATTTTGCATAGTTTGTTAATTTTTAAAGAATTCTTCAATATTATGATTTCACTAAACAAGGATATGTTACATTACTTCTATATTCATAAAATAATAAACCCCTATTGAATATAAGAGTTTTTGGTGCCACAGTGTAGTATTATCTACAAACCCCACTTCTAGTCCGAAACATTCCGCAGTTGTTTATGGTGGGGCGCGATAGAATGAGAACCTTCCAAAAGGTGGTGACTTTAAGGTGACGAGCATTGTACGTAACGCATAAAGCAATCATAATTACTAAAATTATAAATTATATCGTTCTAATACTTAATCCAATGAGATTACTTTTTGAAGAACTAATCTTCTTAAAAAATGAGTATATCATTGAATTATTATTATTAATATCAATATGTATAAAATAAATAACATCAAATTAGTAAAAAGCGTTAATGAAATTTATAACACCCGTGTTTTCCATATAGCTTGGTGATAATGTCTTTATTGAAGCAATACTCTTTTTCTAAAACTAAAATTTAGAGGCGTTCTTCGTAGAATTCTAATAACGTTTTTAGTCACACTTGTTCGGACGACCGCTGTATATTAATAAACTCATATTCCAGTAAAAAACGTGCCTCGATAACGTGTTTTCGGCCTTGTTGCGCGTTTTCATGTCAAAGATATACGCTTTGGCGGTCGGCAAGAAATTAATTCTTTTTTGTGTGCGACAATGACGCCGCGACCATCTCTATTATCCTAGTACCTGCCGATAACAAAGAATTAAGTTGTGATTTAACAGTGCGATAAGGCAATCGGCGCCTAGCGGTCGTGGTAAAAATTATAAAATGTAAAAAGTTGACGCGGGATCGCATCTGAGTCTAAGGCCGAGGTTACACGGCGTCGGGGCGACAGCGCAAGGCGATAGCGGCAGAATTCTCATACGTACGGCAGAACTTCTGTTTCATGTCATATAAGAGCATTTTGGTTGTTTTTGAACTTTTGAAATTGAGGTTTTTGCAATGTCTACGAATTTTTAACAGAAGTTCCAAAAAAAAAATAAATTTTTTATATGTATGGAACTTTTAAGATTAGAGTAGGGCATTTAGTTTTATAATAATACGAGAAAAACATATACAGGGTGTCCCATAATGATGTGCCCTCCTTTGGAGGGTGTGTTCATTGGGTCATTTTAGAGGGGTTCCTACTATAAAAATGTTCGATTTGAGTCCTCCCTGATGAGATAAGGGCTTCTAATTACCAAATGTCTACAAGAGTGGCAACCACCAACCCCTGTTGTTTTTTTAATTAGAACTTTTTACTCTAAATGTTTTTCGATATGAAAAAATTACAGTAAATATAACAATAAATTTACTAAATTTTCCCTTCTTAGTATTTTTATGCAAAGACACGCGTTTTCTTTTAAAAAAATAAAATCCACATACGTACATATCCTCGGGTGTGGAATATGCAAGTAAAATAATTCATATGAAACGTAGTAGGCTAGTGGTTTTAAATTTTGACATATGTGTCAAATTTGAATCATTTTTATCAAGTGGCAGTCGGTAAAGAACACTGACTAATATTTGTTGTTGTAAATACATAGAAATGAACCACAGACCACCTAGACCGAGACTGTACTTTAGGGCAAAGCCAGTGAAGCCTTCCGTCGGCCTAACCTCGGCCCAGCTCTGAATTCAGACTTTAAACTCCGAATTCAGACTTTAAACTCTGAAATCAGAATTTAAACTCTAATCTAAAAAATATTATAAACGTGGCCCTTCCTTCCTTCATAATATTTTCTGTATAATCTACAATAATTATTGATAAAATGACGTCCCCCCACAATTGCTCTGAAACTGAAACATTATAAAAACTCGACTCCTCAAAATTTGGTATAAATTCGAAGTTTCGTTAACACAATAATAAATCATAAATAAATTGTCCAGTTCTTCAAAATTATCTATTTTTGTATTTATTTTATGTAAAACAATTGTTTAAAATGAAAGAAACGTACAAATTTAGTTCACTAATTAATTATTATTACATGTCACTAACGAGAAATGTCAACTTTTATTCAAATTTCATAGGCTAAACTTGTCGATAAGTAGTTATCTGTAGCTAAAAGCACCAGTTAATTTAAACTCTAGATAACACTATTTTATCTGCCGGTTAGGGTTACCAAGTGATGAAAAAACTCAGTTTTGTGTTAAACGACAGATTAAATTTATCGGCAACTTTAACGAAAGATGAAAATACCGGCTCTTAATAGTTTAAAAATGCGCCATTCTCCCCTATCTGTTCAGTTATCACGACCGCGGACGTCAATAGCGTTATTTAGTGGTTTGCAGCGTGAGATCTCAGTTTGTGTCTGTATCTTGGGAATCGCTTTAATTGTACTCTGGACATTATAATTAATCTGTCACGCATCTGTAATTATTACAACATTACAACGTGATTTCTTTCCGCTGCGAGTTAATGGCGTTGTTCGCCGACCGTTTTGAAGTTGTTTACATACTTTGACTTCGGCACGTTGTACCACTTACATTAAATAACTAATAATTGCCGTTATGATACGTATCAACTTATAATCGTTTGTATTTATTAATTAATGTAGATATACTAACATAATCACTAAACTTATCACTGAATGTTGTAATGGGTGTTATGGAAAAGACTATATTTCTTACCAATATTTTTAATAAATCGTATAATTTTAAAAGCGCTTATTTTCCGGAGTTATACAGCTCGCCTTACAAGTCGTTACAATAATTTTAGGAAGTGATATAATACTTGATTTTGAGTCGATTGAAGTTAACATACAGGGTGTTAAAAAAAACAGTGTAAAATATTTCAGGAGGTAATAGTATGAACCAAAATAAGCAGAAAAGTCTTAATAAACATGGGTTCGCAAAGTAACGGTTGCGGAGATATGGACCACTATTTGTTTTTCAAACATTTTATTTTATTAGGAATAAACCGACAAAGGAAGTTTTTAACAAACAAAAAACAAAGTTACAGAAGATGCTCAAAGTGCCCTCCGTTCATTTCCAAGCAGGCACGACATTTTCGTCTCAACGATATTCGAACTCTTTCGAAAACACCCTCCTTGGTTTGGATTTCTTGATACTTTTGATTAATACGTAGCTGCAGCTCTTCCAGGCTATTTACAGGAGTACCATACACTAATGTCTTCATATATCCCCAAACAAAGAAATCTAGAGGGTTCAGATCAGGCGATCTTGAAGGCCATAAAACAGGTCCGGCCCTTCCTACCCATCTATGTGGAAAAGTTTGGTTTAAATGCTCTCTAACGGCCATGGAAAAATGAGCTGGATCACCGTCATGCTGGAACCACATTTGTTGCCTCTGATTCAAAGGAATGTCCAAAAACTCATACAATGTGTTCTGAAGAAAGTTGAAGTAAGCAGCGCCTGTTAATCGGTTTGGTAAAACAGCACGACCTAGAAACCTGTCATCTACAATACCCATCCAAATGTTTAATGAAAAACGTGCCTGATGTCCATATTCTATTAGAGCATGAGGATTTTCGTCGGCCCAAATATGCGTATTGTGAAAATTAAACACTACATTTCTGTAGTGAACCCGGCCTCATCAGTAAGAAGAATGTTTGCAAGAAAACGAGGGTCTTCAGCATCATGGCGAAGAAACCAGCGGCAAAAAACCAAACGTGCTTCATGATCATTTAGTGGATTTGCAGTTGCTCGTGAAGGATTCTCCGTAAACATGCGTTGTGAAGGAATCTAGCGATTTGGATAAGCGTTAACATAAAGTCGTCGCGCTTCGGTGGCGTTCCCATTAGCACGACGAAACATGAAATGCATGTCTTTTAATTCTGCGTTAGAGTAACCAGCCATAGCGAAACAAAACTTGTGCAGTGAGAACAACTGTCAAATACGTACTGTTTATTTCACTAAACATCAACCAAATATTATAAGAAAATACACAAGGTTTTTGCAGTGTAAAAAAGAGGCTAAAAAACATAAAACATTCCATATCTCCGCAACCGTTACTTTGCGGATCCATGTTTATTGAGACTTTTCTGCTTATTTTAGTTCATCCTATTACCTCCTTAAATATTTTACACTCTTTTTTTAACACCCTGTATATCAAGTGTTTCAATATTTGTGATAATTAATTTTTTAATATTTTTTAATTTAACTGTAAAAACAAACTTTTTTATAACAAATATTTTTATACTTTTTTTATTAGAAATGAATGAATTATTTAAATGATTTAACCAATAAAATCCAAAGTGGCTTCGTTACTCACCTAGAACTTCATAAACATGGTTTTTCTACTTTGTAAAAGCGAAGAGTCAAATTTAAACGTGGATTTTATTTAAACCTTTGTGTGTAGGTTTATTCAGATATTATTAAAAACTTACCTAAGCAATGCTCTTTCATTTCTTAGGAAAAGTTTCTTCATAAACATTCTAAAAATTAGGGAAATTAATCTTAACACTTGTTATTGTTTCAATCGACTCAAAATTAAGTATTCTTATCACCTCCTAAAATTATTGTAACTACTTGCACCCCGTATGATGCCTTCAACATGCATTTGGGAATTCTTAAATAATTTTACCGATGTTAACCTTGCACATGATGCTTTTTATTAACAATTATATGATTTACTTAATCAATTTGTTCCTACCTATATAAAAAATTTAAAAGGAGATTCCATCTCGGTCCACTACCGAAATAATTAAAAATATAAAGCTTAAAGCGCATTACTACAACAAGTATAAAAACACTCACAATTTGTATCATCATGAAGAATTTCAAAATTTGAGACGGATAATCAAACAAGTGCATATAAAAATTGTTTGAAATATGAAACTAATGCTAGAAACTTTTGGTCCTTTATTCAAAGTAAAAAAGGCAGCACAAATTAGACATGTTTTTAGACGATTACAATTTTGGTGAATTGGATTTTATTCAACTATGGAATACGATTATAATTTACTTTTGCAAAGATTTAACATTCTCATGTGTATGTACAACAATACGGATTGAGTTGCCACTAGTTCTTGCTGATGAAATATACTTTTTGAAATTTTCAACCTATTGACGATGAGGTGCTAAACCATTTTCAGTAGCAAGACTTATTTTTATAATTAATATACAGGGTGGGCCAATAGTGTGTGGACGGAACATTATGGCTATACTGATATATATTTTTTAATTCTGCTGTTGGTGAGGCGTGGGGGTAGTACAATCTGAAAATATTTTTACTGGAATTCCTAGACATATACAGGGTGATTCATATTAAAGTTGCATTTTTGTTAAATGGAACCCCATGTATATTATTGCATATTTGGATTCCTCGGTCAATTCATGTACCATTCTTGGTGCCTTAAATGTACCGTTTGGACGTTATTCGATATTTTGTCAAAAAGTTGATGTCTTGAAACAGAGGTGGGCGGCAACATAGGAGGCTGTGTTTGGGGGAAATTATTGACCACCCTCCATACTACCAAGAGCTAGAAAGTCAAATATGAACTCTGTTTGTTATGGCTGATATCGTCGCTCTAATTTTGAAAACTTCAATCATGGTTAACGTGATTTTTTTCAATGGAACCCACATATTTTTTCACGTCACCAGATAACACATTAAACTAAATTGAAAAATGAATAAATAAATAAATAAATATGATGGCAGCATTTATTCATACGAATTAATAATTAAAGTGATTTTTTATTAAAAATAACATGTTTATTGAGTTTAATACAATTAGTCTCCATAATATCACATTTAGTTTTTTCAAGCACTCGAGAGTAAAGTTGGCCATGGAAAACAAACAGTAGGTTTTATTATCAATATTTATTAAATAGTAACACAAATAAATGAACAAGAATTACAAAAAACTTCACAAAAACTACAGTGGTTCAATAAATAAACAGTAAATAACAACATAACTTCAAAATGACGACCTTCTTGTTGAATACAAATGTGAATTTTTCGGCGAAAAGAATCTTGAACTTTCATTAACATTTCTGGGGTGATAGTTGTAAGAACATTTCTAATTCTGATTTTCATATTTTCAGCTGTCGTTGGTTGTTCAATACACACTTTTTCCTTTTTCCACTTTAATTATTAATTCGTATGAACAACTGCTGCCATCATATTTATTTATTTATTTTTTAATTTAGTTTAAATTAATTGGTTTGCATAAATCCATCATAGCAAAAAGTAATTGTGGATTATCAGGGATAAATACAGATAACTTTATATCGGGTGAAAGGTAATGAAATGTGTTATTCTGGTGACGTGAAAAAAATATGTGGGTTCCATTTAAAAAAATCTAATTATCCATGATTGAAGTTTTCAAAATTATAGCGACGATATCAGCCATAACAAACAGAGTTCATAATTGACTTTCTAGCTCTTGGTAGTATGGGGGGTGGTCAATAATTTCCCCCAATCACAGCCTCCTATGTTGCCGCCCACCTCTGATATTCAACTGTTTCTAGACATCAACTTTTTGACAAAATATCGAATAACGTCCAAACGGTACGTTTTAGGCACCAAGTATGGTACATGTTGTCACACTAAAATTGACCGAGGATTCCAAATATGCTATAATATACAGGGAGTTCCATTTAAAAAAATGTAACTTTAATATGAATCACCCTGTATATGTCTAGGAATTTCAGAAAAAATATTTTTAGTTTGTAGCTCTTACTACCCCCCATCCCCCACCAACAGCAGAATTTAAAAATATATATCAGTATAACCGCAACCTTCCGTCCACACACTATTGGCCCACCCTGTATAACTTAAAATCAATTCGACTCACAAAAATGAAACTTAACTGTTATTATATAAATAAACAAAACCATGTCAGGTTACTATGTTATTCTACACAAGTACCTACTATGAAGTTTTATAAAGCTTATATCTGTCACTCTTTGCTTATAATTAACTACTAACACAAAATGCGAAAAAATAGTATACACAAATCTCGTAAGAAAAGCAGTTTTACTAAACTGACATAACTTTTAAGTTATTTGCTCGCTCATACTCAAACGCTATATTCGTTTAGTAAAACTTTACTTTTCTAAACTTGTTGTTTAATATACTATTAAATAAACGTTAATTCCGTATAATGAACGTTAATTAAACAATAATGTGTTGCTTGGAGTATTATGGCGAAACAAACAGTTATGATTCGTAATAAAAGTATGTTTTTAAGTTTTTCAAATCTTCTACACTTCAAACATTACTGACGGTGTTGCTTTCGAACTTTTGTCATCGTAACTGGAATTCATGAAGCGTCGCTAGTTAATTTACCCAATAAAAATGGCCAGTTAATCAACTCTTATTGCAATTGTTTAATTAGTTGATTATCTCCGCTTACCTCGCTGTCAAGAATGTATTGCTTTGATCATTAATTGAAAACTTTAATCGTCGCCGCGTCCCGAGACAGTGAAACAAAGTCGCATTGCAACGGACGAAATAAAAAAGCAATTTAGGAATATCGCGGTTTTGTGGAAAAATGCGGTTCTTTTCCGTAGAAGCGAACGTTCGGCGACGATCTCAAAAGATCTGTAAAAAAAACGTAATAGATCAGACACGGTCCGCAGTGGTCTGTGAATCAAACGGTAATGTAAATAGAGACATTTCGGCCGGCGTACTATATGAGAAAGCCGAAAAAACGGTCGGTATGATTAAAGTGTTAAATTATCTTTCTTGTACAAACCGATTTCGGATTTTGATGTGGAGGTCACACTTTTTTCTCTCGCCGGTCGTTTAGCGGTCTTGTGGTCGGGCCGGAACCGTCGACGTGGGACAAAAACACGATTGAGATTTCCAAAAAACGGTGGAATGTGGTAGTTAACTACTTCTCGATGTAGTTTGTAATTTATACACTGATATTTTTAAATTATGAGATGGTATCTTTGACACAACATTTTGAAATATACCTAGACGTAGGGGAGAACCGGGCAATACTGCTCAGTGAGTAATAGCAAAGTTTACAGAATAACTAAAAGTTGGGCGGCTCTCTAATATTCTTTGAACGAGACTGGATTCGTTTTTTTTTCGTAAAGTGTCATCAAAAGTCGACAGCTTCGTTAAATTTTCATTTGGTAAAATAAGTTCTTTGTCATCTAGTTGCCATATACTTTTGTGTGAAAGCGTTTCGATATTGACAAATTTTGATATTAATTAAAATTTCTAAATGATACTTGTTTAGGCACTAGTGCTACTACTAAAAATAAAAATCAAACGTCACAACAATGAAAATATTTATTTATTATAAATATTAAAGGTACGTACAATTAGGTGAATTATTACCAGCTTCTTTTCTCTAACATCATTGCAAGTACTTGTAGTTGGAATGAATAAATTGCTAGTAGTGGCAATACTGCTTCTGCTTCCGCGTGAACTGACCTGATTCTTTTTGCCATTTCCTTTTCCTGTTCAATATAACCCTCGGCAACTGAACTTGATCGCCAACCTCCATGTCGCTTTAAAAGTGTCATGTCTGCTTTAGAATCTGCCAACACTGTTGCAGAGCTGCGCCGGAAGTAATGGCCAGTGTATTCATTGGTGTTGGAGAGTCCAAGGAATTCCGCTATCTTGTTTAGCATACCTCTGATTGTATTGATTCCAACTGGCAGGGTACAGCATTTATTTCTTCGATATGTCAAGAAATATAGCTGATGCATCGTATTGAATGGACGAAATTACAAAATATATTAAAAAAATTGATACCGTCTATCGATCCGTCAGTAATAGCAAACATTCTTGGAACGTTCCCATTCTTAGTGTTTTATTTCCAGCTTCTTATATATTTTTGATTTCTTTAGCTGATATCCGAGAGCCTTCCTTTTAAAACATATAATTAGGTTTGTAAATTTGCTAATATCTACGTTTTTGTTCAAGTAAATTGGTGTATGTGACCTATGATTCCTTTTTGCTGTTTGATGATTTCCAAAATTGACCACCAAGGTCACCAGATTTGAAACCGCTTGATCACTACCTTTGAGGATGGTTTAAATTAATATATGCAAAAAAGTGAATACACGAGAGGCGCTATTCGATCGGTTGTCAATTGTGCAGCACCCTTAAGAGAGATCCACAAACAAGCTGATGCATGCATCGAAGTGGACGGTGGTATATTTGAAAATTTAATTCATTAATTTCAGTTTATTAGATCTTCACTCAAAGTTATAATTTATAATATATACAGAATAAATACTTTTCTCTATAATGCATTACAATAATTAACTCGGTAAAAATATATTCATTGTTATCTCAGTAACCGTTGACACTCGATCATATGTTTATTAGGCTGTTTTGTTCACTATTACCCTGTGAACACCCCTCTCGAATATTGGGGGTTCCCCCCTCAGTAACTCTGTATATTAACTGCATCATCTCGTTTGTAATTTTTGACTCACTCAACCCCACGCCTCAGCTCTCCATAACCATGGTCCGTTGATTACCAGGTAAATCGCGAGGATCTCGCGACGCAGGTGAGAGAGATGGTTCGCCACGGCGAGACTAGATGTGCCATGCTGTTGGGGGTTATCAATCACTGCGGCTGACAGCTTCATAACTCTACTCAATTGGGGTGTACGTCCATGCAGATTGCATTGAACAAGTTTAAGAGGTCTACACGGACCAACCGAACCCAAAACTTCAGGTGTTCATATTGGATTTCTTGACTTAAAAAGCTTATTCGTATTTGGTTATCCTTCCTTTACTTTATATCGAAAATACATTGAGTCTTAGTTTTAGGATGTAGTAGGTAAGATAGTAGTTATTTTTTTTAACCAGTGGCATATAGGTAAGTAATCATAGGTCATACAATTTAGTCCGACACTTGGTTTAGAATTCTCATTTTTGAAATTAAATTTGAAGGTGTAATTTTGCTGCATCTACACGTATAGATACGCAGACCGTCATTGATGAATTAGAATGAAGGGCAGTTCGAAAATTATTGAAAAATACAGTTCTGCACGGCACTGGAAACTTGTCCACTGTAAAACCAAACTATGCGCAAGGCATACTCTTAAAAATGAACGAACAAAGGATTGAAAGTATTTCCCAGTATTTGAAAGAAATAAATACAATTTTGTAATACCTATTTTAAATCATCAAATTTCAACTGCTTTTGCCGCTATTATTATTAGTAATTAATAAAAGTTATTTGTCGTTTTAATTAATAAAATAATTTGACACACCTGTTACAACAACTGTTCAAAATTTTGTCTACTGAGGTGCAAACGCATTTGGGTCAGTTTTATCCAATGCCTACGACCTAACACACATGTTTCTGGTTCTTGTCACTCAATAGTGTCCACTTCGGTGCGATACACTTCATTTTTTATACAGGGTGTCCCAAAACAGAAGGCCATATCATTAACCACATATTCTTCGGACAAAAATAATGGGACTTTTCTTATATCATTTTTTATTTGGGCGTCCCTGTTTCAATATACAGGGTGTTAAAGTTACATTTAAATATTTTTGTTAATAATCCCATTGTTTTCTAAGATACACACTTGAAATTTTGCACGTACTTTTATCTTATTCCGGCATACTTATCATGTAATTTTGGTGAAAAAAATCGAAGGGTGAATGGAGGTAACTGAGAGATGCAGTATCCCCTCCAATTATTTATAAGTATGCCTATACATCTTTTTCTTGAAATATCTAACGTAGAATTTTCTTCTGATTATTTTACATTTTTTGTTTAAATGCTCCGTTTTGGAGAAAAACGTCAATTTGTAGTGCCCATAAATGTACCCTTCACTCTCATTTTCAAGTGAAACTGAACTTTTGTGGATATACCTATTATTACAATGCCTTGGCAACTTAGCAAATCGTAATACTTACTGAATGAAAATTAATTAAATTAAATTTAAACAAAATAAAAATATCTTTCATAGGATAAGGTTTTCGTTACTTAAAAGGGCACGTGCATGTGTTAATGAGGAGGGTGGGCAAGTAGAACGATTGTTAAATTAGTAGTAATTAATTAATTAGTTTATTTAATGTTATTTAGGAAAAAGTTATTATGTTGATTCATTATTACTATTACTAAATAAGACTATTATTTTTAGGTTGATAAGAGAACTGTATTATAGATTTTAATGCCATATTATTTTTTCAATTCATAAAGTATTTCTCCATTTTATCAAATTTAAAATTATCCATCCTGTTTTAATTAGCAATTATTCATTCGGTAAATATTACGATTTGCTAAGTTGCTAAGATATTGTAGTAATAGATATATCCACAAAATTTCAGTTTCACTTGAAAATTATAGTGAATGAAAGATTTATGGGCACTACAAATTGCCGTTTTTCTTCAAAAAGGAGCATTTAAACAAAAAATTACAAAAGAGATAAAATAATCACAAGAAAATTCTACGTTCGATATTTCAAGAAAAACTGCATAGGTGTACTTAGAAATAATTGGAGGAGATAAAGAGTACTGCATCCCTCAGTTACCTCCATTTGCCCTTCGATTTTTTTCACCAAAATTACATGAGTTACAGCTCTGCATTGTGCACCAATAGTTCTACAATTACATGCAAATCGCGTCGATCTAGGTGCTCTAGTTCCGGAGTTATTGAGTTTAATTAATATAAAGATTTTTTAAAAATTTTGAAAAGGGGAGTTCTGACAAAAATAAGAACAGCTCTGCATTGTGCACCAATAGTTCTACTATTCCATGCAAACCGCATCGATCTAGGTGCTCTAATTCGGGAGTTATCAAATTTAATTAATATAAGGATTTTTCAAAAATTTTGAAAAAGAGAGTTCTGGCAAATATAAGAACAGTTCTGCATTGTGCACCAATTGTTTTACGATGCCATGCAAATTGCATCGATCTCGGTGCTCTAGTTCAGGAGATATCGAATTTAATTAATATAAGTATTTTTCAAAAATTTTGAAAAAGGTAGTTCTGGCGAAAATAGCAACAGTTCTGTAATGTGCACCAAAAAATTTCAGCAAACGCTATTATTTTATTATTGGTGAATCGCATTCCACCGTGTTTACGCCAATGACTTTATCAGTCCAAATCGAGTAACGAAACTATGTTTGATTAAAAATAGTGAAAATTAAATTTCCAAAAGAATTGCATCTATATCTTTGATTAGCTAGATATTATGTGATCCGCTTAGCACCACCAGCTCTATGACGTATTAATTGACTAGCAGAGGGCGATAAATCTACAACACCCATTACAGGGGCCCATGGTGGATTACAGCCAATAATCCCATCCATAAAATTACCCCGGCACGGACATACATCATAGGCGGCCGGTAATTGGCCTGGCCAATACACGATTCGAGAATGCTGATGGTAATTGCGGTCAAGAAGGCCGTGATTGCGATATGCGCGGGAAATATAGCGGGCTGCTGACAATAGAAACGACTGAATTGAAGAAATTTGGAAATAAATAATTCAAAAATGTTATGCGATGGTCTAGTTTGATTATTAAAATGTGTCATGTGTCAACGGTGCAGTAAGGTGTTTGTTTCGATCATTTCGATGTTCTAAATATAATAATGGAACCATTTTGCTAAATTCTAGAGGCTGATCTCTTCGGCACGATGAAAGAAGAGTTATGCACATCATTACTGTAGTATTTAATAAAGATTTTGGTGCATTATTAATGAAATATGTGTTGTTTTTATGTAAAAATTACAAAGCGCAATTGAATATGCTAAACCAAAATATACATATAATTTTTACTGTTTTATATTTAAATAATTTTATACATTTCACTATAACAACAATCAAACAAACGTGGACAACATTTTTAATTAGTATTCTAAAAATATATTGCCTCTGAACTTCTATGTGTTTCATAAGGAAAATAAGTAAATCCTGTTACTTTTAATTTCAAGATTCACCGTAATCCAGTCAGGAAATGCAATAGTTTTAAAGATCTCGGGATAATCGTGTATGGTAATCTTAGTTTTGCTGAACGTATCCATGATATACAACGTGAGGTGTATAGAAATCTCGGTTTGGTTCTAAGAAACTCAAGACAGTTCTCTGAAACTGATATAACTTTCTTGCTATTCAACGCGTTCGTTTTGCCAAAACTGGAATATGAATCAGTAGTATGGTGCGCACTTATTAAATCCATGTTAAAAAGTTACGGGACGAAGTTCGACAGCAGTCAACCACTTAATGAAATCAAAAAAATTGCCCAGAGGAGTAAAATTTAGAATTTTGAGACCAACAGCGCTGTATGGTAGTGAAACCTGGGTCCTCAATAAGAAAACCTTTTAATGTGGGAAATAAAGATCTTAAGAAGAATTCTACGGGACAAGAAGACGGAGGAAGGCTATGTAAGGAGAAATAATGAGGAAATATATGCAATGTACCAGGCACCAACAATACACGAAGTTATAAAAGCCAGAAGAGTGCAGTGGCTAGGGCATCTAGAACGTATGGAATATGAAAAGACAGTTAAGAAAATTGTAGGGGGTAAACCTGACTACAATAAAAAAAGAGAGAGACCGAGGAAGAGATGAAGAGAGGCAGTAGTAATAGATTTAAGGGAGAAAAATGTAACGGATTGGAAAAGAAAGGCGCAGGACAGAATGGAGTGGAGGAGAATAACGCAGTTCTGGGCCTAAAAGCCCTGTAAACAGCTTTTTATATACACTTATAGATTAAAACTGACAAAATTTATCCACCTCAAGGGGTTATTCTGCATAAAATAGTAGCCGGAAAAATCGATTGTCCAGACTTACTAGCTGCATGACACTATTAGACTCCTCATTCTGCCACCCGTTTTCAAGATGTTTTTATTTTCCCACCCACTTGCGACAAGATCGAGAAAAAGCAAGAAAAGATGCCGGCACTAATATCTGGGAAATGTAGACAAGAAAAACATGACTCACTCACATCACGTTTGACATTGCCACAAATCGTGCAAGCAAAAATAAAG
Source organism: Monochamus alternatus (assembly GCA_037114965.1). NCBI lineage: Eukaryota > Metazoa > Arthropoda > Insecta > Coleoptera > Cerambycidae > Monochamus > Monochamus alternatus. The sequence continues at coordinate 96,389 of CM073426.1, read as the reverse complement.
AGATATACAGGGTGCCCCGAAATTAATGAAGCACAGAGCACGAGTAGATTACTTACATTAAAATAATGCGATTAAGGCAAACTTACCTTGATCGATTTGTGGCTAATAAAAAAATTACAGGGCGTTAAAGTTCAAATTTTGAATACGAAATTCTTAAAATTCTTAGATTTCAAAGAATTCTTTTGAAAATTTGGATTAGGGGGTTTTCTGGGATGAGAAAAACGAATCCGTACTTAATTTTGCTGTAGACGCTGGAGGGCACTACGAAATGTACTCCTAGTTGATAAAAACTAGTTATAACTTTTTCATCAGTGTGTGTACGAAAGTTTTAATAAAAAAATTTTGTTCTCCTATCTATTTTTCACAATTAAGGCATTTTTGTTTTATGTCGATAACTTTAACCGTTTCCGATTTATTTATTGTTTTTCTATTGGATGCAATCAAATAAAATTAAATAAAAGTTTGTGGTTACTTACGTGAAACTGCCATAGTAAGGTTTGGTTATTTGAAAACAAATTGTACTATTGACAATTAGCTGATTGACAAGTATTATATATGTATATATAAATCAATATATATAAATGTTTATTTTGGAAATAGTAGGATTGTAAGTAGTAAAAAAGTAGTAAGTTTTTATACGAGCGCTATCGCACATTGCTTAGCGTATTTTTCATGTACAGTGGATTTCTAACAATTAAATGGTGTGGATCAAATTATCCAGAGTTTTATTTAAACATTACATTGTTTTAGTTACTCCACTAAAGACAAAACATAACACTGGCGACGAGGTATAGTGTTTGAGTATCCACGTGTGCTACATAGAAAGTTTCTATAGTGTACTGTGCAAAAATAAATTTTGGTTCAGTTAAAACGTGTGCTAAATTGTACAAAATGGCTGATGTTGGTGGACTACTTGGATCTTTAAATACATTTGATCCAAAACATTCAAATTTCACAATATTTAGTGAAAGACTAAAACAGTTTTTTATTGCAAATAAAATTTCGGATAACGACCGAAAAAAAGCAATATTGTTGAATACACTTTCGGAAGATTGTTACATTTTGCTTAGAAACTTATGTGTTCCAAATCTACCGGACAATAAAACATTCGATGAAATTACGACGTTATTAACTAATTATTTTTCCCCGGTAAAATCGTATTTTTCCGAAAGACTTAAATTATATAATAGTAGACGTGAAATAAATGAAAGTGTCTCTGAATGGGAAGCAAGAGTTAAAAGTTTAGCTTCTACATGCGGTTTTGGAACGGAATTAAATTTAGTGTTACGAGACATTTTTGTGGTCGGAATTAACGACGAAAAAATTATGGACAGGCTTTTTGAGGAAGATGCCTCAAAAGCAGACACAACTTTTAACAAAATGGTTAAAATCGCAGTGTCCAAGGAATCAGCTTTGAAGGAGCATAGAGTGAGAGAAAGCTTGGGTGTGGTCCAAATTAAGAGTGAACCAGTAAATTTTCATAGCCAACACCGAACGTCTCCCCTAAACATACCGAGTGGACGAAACCTGGAACATCAAATTCCTACAGGAGTGGTAAGAAGCAGGGAAAAAGTCAGCAGTCGGTAAGCTACGATAAAAATAAATTTTCACGCAACAATAAAAGGAAATGTACTGTGTGTGGTCGTGGAAATCATTTGGCAGCAGAATGCGCATATAAAAATTGTATCTGCCATAAATGTGGTGTCAAAGGACACTTAGCACCCCAATGTAAACGAATAAATCAACATTTTTTAGAGGAAACTCACGTAGGCAATGAAAATTCAGAAGATTCAATTTTTAATATTCGTGATATTTCTCTAAACGATGATATTTTTTACAATAATGAAAATGTTAAACCCACTTTTATAAATTTGTCTGTGGAAAATATTTGTCTAAGTTTTGAAGCTGATTCGGGGTTTGCTCATTCAGCAATTTCGGAAAAATTGTATCTTAAGCATTTTAAAAACAAACCTTTGTCTAAAAATGATTTATCTTTAAGAGATTATGTAGGTATAAGTTTTGAGCCATTAGGATACTTAAATTTAAATATTATTTTTGAAAAAGTTCCTTATATTTTAAAAACTTATGTAATAAAAAATGGAGGACCTCCTCTTTTAGGTAGAAACGGGTTAAATATGTTAAATTTGGGAATTTGTAAAATTAAATATGTATCTAGCTGTAAAGAAGATTCTAGTACACAAATATCTCAATTGTTGGAAAAGTATAAACAAATTTTTGATGGTCAGATGGGCACGTTTAATAAATTTAAAATAACCTTAAGAGTAAAAGAGGGAACCATTCCGAAATTTTTTAAACCTAGACCAGTTCCATTTGCTTTAAAATCTAAAATTGAAGAGGAACTGCTACGTTTAGTAAAAAATAAAGTTTTAGTACCAGTAGAATTTTCGGAATGGGCCACTCCGATTGTTCCTGTGTTGAAACCAAATGGTAAAATTCGCATTTGTGGGGATTTTAAAATTACTTTAAATCAGGCATTGCAAATTCAACGTTTTCCATTACCACGTATCGAATACCTTTTTTCTCAGTTACAGGGTGGCGAAAAATTCTCTAAAATAGACTTGTCAGAGGCGTACCAACAAATTTTATTAAATGAGGAGTCTAGAAATTTAGTTACTATTAGTACACATAAAGGACTCTTTTCTTATACTAGACTACCGTATGGCATTACTAGTTGTCCCGCCATATTTCAAAATATTATGGAGCAAATGTTCAATAAAATGCCAGGCGTAGTTTGCTTTCTAGATGACATACTAATAACTGGTAGAAACAATCAAGAACATCTTGATCGTTTAGAAGGCGTATTTAATCGTTTAATGGAGTGTGGCTTGAAAGTAAAAAAAGAAAAATGTTTCTTAATGCAAAATTCTGTAGAATATTTAGGTCATATCATTGATAAAGCAGGATTGCATGTATCAGATAAAAGGGTTTTTGCAATAAAAAATGTGCCTATTCCTTCCAATATTACAGAATTAAAATCTTTTCTAGGAGCAATAAATTTTTATTGTAAATTTATTAAAAATGCTTCCGAAATATTAAAACCATTGTATAATTTATTAAAAAAAGAAACTATATGGCACTGGAGTTCCGAATGTGACAAAAGTTTCGAAAAAGCTAAAAATATGTTATTATCTACTTCCGTGTTGACACATTTTGACCCTGATAAAAAACTAAAATTATCTGTAGATGCTTCTCAATATGCTTTGGGAGCCACATTAAGTCATATTTTCGAAAACGGTTCAGAAAAGCCTATAGCTTTTGCGTCACGATTATTAAATCGCGCTGAAACTACTTATTCGCAAATAGAAAAAGAAGGACTTGCCATAATTTTCGGAGTAAAAAAATTTTATCAGTATCTCTATAACCAACATTTTTTGCTTTATAGTGATCATAAGCCTTTGTTAACAATTTTTGGAAGTCACAAGGGTTTACCAGTATTTGTAGCTAATAGACTTCAAAGGTGGGCTCATATTTTATCTGCCTTTAACTATGAAATGAAATATGTTAGTTCAAATAAAAACACGGCAGATTTTTTATCACGATTACCTTTAAAAAATTCACAAGAAACAGACGAACAGTTTCTATATTTAAAAAATATAAATTCTAGCGTTTCAAATATAAATTTTTTGATTGAATCAAATTTACCTCTAAATTTTAAACAAATAAAACGAGAAACAGCTGTCGATTCAATTTTAAGTAAGATAATATTTTTTGTTAAAAACGGCTGGCCTGATAAGTGTCCGGCAGAAGAATTTAAACCTTTTTTCCTCAGAAAAAATGAGATAAGTATTGAACAAGGTTGTCTTTTATGGGGATATCGATTAATAGTACCAAAAAAATTTCAAAATTATATTTTAGAAGAACTGCACAGCACACACATGGGGGTTGTTAAAACTAAAAATTTTGCTCGTTCATATATATGGTGGCCAAATATGGATATGCAAATTGAAAAATTTTGTAAAAATTGTGAATCTTGTTCAATATATGGAGCGAGTCCTACAAAAACTTCTTTAGTCCTGTGGGACTGGCCTAAAGAGGTTTGGACAAGATTACATGCAGATTTTTTTGGGCCTCTATATAACAAACATTTTTTAGTAATCCAAGATGCAACTTCTAAATGGTTGGAATGTTTTGAGGTTAACAATTTAACAGCATTTTCTACTATAAAAATTTTTAGAGAACTTTTTGCACGTTATGGATTACCGGTAGAGTTATGCACCGATAATGCTAAAACTTTCAAATCGGATGAATTTCAAAATTTTTTAACTTCTAGTGGTATAAAACATTTATCTGGAACACCTTATCATCCTTCCACAAATGGTTTAGCTGAAAGTGCTGTAAAAATAATGAAAAATGCTATTTTAAAAGCTAGACACGAAAATCCTAATTGCGATATTCATTTGATAATAAACCGATTTTTGTTTCACCACAGAAACACGCCTCATACTACCACTGGTGAAAAACCATCTAAATTATTATTAGGACGAAATGTAAAAACCAAATTTGATCTCTTATTGCCATCAACGGCAGCTATTGTAAAAAATAAACAAGATTACCAAAAAGAATATTACAAAGCAAAGAAAAATATTTATTATAAAGTAAACGATCGTGTTTGGGCTCGTGATTTTAGAACTAATAAGCCAATATGGACAGCTGGTAATATTCTCAAGGTTCTTGGAAAACGAACTTTTTTAGTTAAAACGGACTGTGGAATGCAGTGGCGTCGGCATACAGATCAATTAAAACAAAATTTTACAGATTCGAAAGTCGAGAGTCCGGTGACAATCATTCCACGATCCGAATTACTTGAAACTGTAAATATATGTAAGGAAATTGATGTAAATAGTGTGGTGCAAAATAGTGAGTTTAGTGCAAACGAAAACCAAGTAAATTCCGCTTCAAGGTGTTTAAGACATCGTAGTCAAATAAAACCACCAGATAGACTAGCATTATAATTATATAAATATAATATATATTAAGGGGGGAGGTATTATATATGTATATATAAATCAATATATATAAATGTTTATTTTGGAAATAGTAGGATTGTAAGTAGTAAAAAAGTAGTAAGTTTTTATACGAGCGCTATCGCACATTGCTTAGCGTATTTTTCATGTACAGTGGATTTCTAACAATTAAATGGTGTGGATCAAATTATCCAGAGTTTTATTTAAACATTACATTGTTTTAGTTACTCCACTAAAGACAAAACATAACTTACATGACATGTTAAATAGTGTATTTCTTCAAGTTTTTGTTTGCAATTACTTAATAATGTCGCGTGAAATATGCCTCGCCATAATTTATTTTCTAATGAAGTAATGCGAGACATGGTATGTATTTATGCAAAAGAAAATTTGAATGGACGTCGTGCGTGTCGAAAGTTACCCAAATAGATTATAACCAAATCACAAATTATTTAAAAATCTGTATGACCTGTTAGGAGAAAACTTTCTAAGAATTTTAAGAATTTCGAATTCAAAATTTGAACATTAAACGCCCTGTAACTTCTTTATTAGCCACAAATGGACCAAGGTAAGTTTGACTTAATCACATTATTTTGATGTAAGGAATCTACTCTTGCTTTGTGTCCGATTAATTTCGGGACACCCTGTATATGTAATTTAGGCATAACAAAATTTAGGGATATTTCGATGGCAGGATATCCAATTAAACAAAAAAGTAGAAAATTCATTTTAGTGCAACAAAATAGCAACAACAAAAAGGTAACAAATCTCTAATAGTCCCTTTTGTCGTTTGCTAATCTTATGTAGCCAGGAAACTAAGCAGATTAACGCGTGTCGCATAGCGAGGTAAACCCGTCGAAGCTATTGCCATTAATCTGTAGACGGGTAATGATTCACCTAGCACACACAAAGGATAATCGACAGTGATTTTATCGGTAAATGAGACGAGAAACTCTTACTTCTAGGTTCATTAAAGGAGCGTATATTTCCTTATATGGCAGATAGGACTGTTTCATAATATTTTTTTTATTGAAATGGACAATTCTGGTACAGAACTAAAAGAAAAAATAATCATTTTTGTATTAACTGCGCAAAAACCAAGCGTGAGAATGTGAATTTTTGGTCAAGACAAAAAATCATTCAATAGCGCCATAAAACAATATTATGCCAACTAATTTAAAATCGTTGGATGTTTTTAGTTTCAAAAACAAATTAAAATCTTTTTTACTATCACACTTTTTTTACTCTATTAATGAATTTTTAAATAGTTCTGAAATGCATATGTTGTGGTAATGGTCTCATTGCACCTATTAGGTTTTTAATATGTTTAAATTGTCTCTTGTTTACTTTACGTTTATTGAACTGTATTCAAAATGTTATTTTTTTTGTTAATTATTGTGCTTGGTTCTTGTGTGTTTTCTGTGTCTACAGAAAGTTGTTCTTTGACTTACCATACAGATTTTATGTAATTTAACATGGTCAATAAATACTACTACTACTACTACTACTACTACTACTACTACTACTACTACCAAATACTACTACTAAACACTGATTTCGTTCACGAAATATAAACAATATTATTTCCTGTTTAATGTATTTGCCACTGTAGGTTTATTATTTTCAACACGTTGTTATTTGAAGTTACTATCAATGCCAAAAGTGACATGATCGTGAAAAAAAGTATCCGAACTGTAAAAAATTTTTTTTTCTCGATAGCGTGCTTTTGTTTATTGCCGTTAAAAAAAATCGTTAAGTTTGTGTAGGTATCTATAGCGATCTAAAAAAGGTCGTCTTTTTACAATTGGACAAGAACTAGTTATTTATGTATCAAGGGAGTTATGAGGATGTTAATTATCGAGGGCAACAAATCGAGACGAAGTCGAGATATTTCATTTTCCGAGATTCTGTTAGCCACTTAACAACCATGTAGTGCGTAGCGTGTTTTGAATTTATTTTGTTGGAAACCAAAAAACAATTTGAAGTTTGAACAATTTTGTGTTTTGTTGTTAAAACTGTGCTTATAATAGCTGATAAAGATGATTCAGAGATAGATTCGACATTTCAGACAAGGCCAATGAAAAAGTCCCTTTTTAACGATTTTGCGAAAATATACAGGCTTAAGTCCTAAGGAGACTAACTCTCGTCGAATTTTCTACTCATCAACTTGTGGGTATAAATACATTGGGACAAATACAAAAAAAAAGTGCCGAATATTTAAAAATGCAAGATCCAAAATCATATACTGGACATGCTTTTAGGACATCGGCGACTTTGTTAGCAAATACAGGAGTTGATGTTATGGCACTCAAACATCATGGGGGCTGAAGGTTTTAGTGATAACATTAATGTATTATTTGACTAACAGAAAATGTAATTTTAGGTCTTCTCGTGTCGCTGAAGGATATGTTGCAGAGTCTTGCAGAGAAAATAAAGTTTGCTAATAAGATTTTACATACCAACAGCGGCAGTGACAATGAATTTGACTCCATTCCAGTGTTTGAAAACAGAAGTACTGAAGTTTATTCTAATCCTAACATATCTAACTCAATAAGTAATACAGAAAATTCAATTACTGTACAAGTAATAGATAAAAACGAGAGAAAAACTATTACGTTTAAAAATTGTACAAATTGTACCTTTAATTTTTACAATAAATGGGCCCAGCATTTGTTGGTGAAAAGAATTACTGATTTTTACTTACCGGATTAATGCTGTTATGAACTCAAACAACACTATTATTTTTTTGATTATTATGGAAACAAGCCACAGTGTTGTATATTCAACTTACAGAATGTGTCAACAATGACAGTAAGTGCATATTTCAGAACGATTGTGCGAAAAATTTATTAATTTACGAAAAGGAATGAAAACCTGAAAAGAAGTGAGATTTTAGGCAATTTGTTAGAAAAGGCTGAAAAAGCTCGTGCTGCACTTCTACCAACAAAGTTAGAACCGAAGTATGAAAAAGGATATGACAAATTCTTGCAGTGGCTGAAAGTTAACTGTATTGAAAACAAAAATATTACTTTCAATACATGGTATGTATTTATTCTTCCACGTTCTAGTGTAAGTGTTTATAATAATGCAGATGGGAGAAAGTTTCATGAACTGGAAGCATTTCGCAAACGAAAATGTAAAGGATCTAAGCCAAAAGTCTAAAGTGATGGATGACATTGTCAAATTTTTGAAGGATCCTTTCGATGAAGAACATTTATTACATAAGGTAATGCATTAAACTATAAGAACTACACATTTATTGCTCTGTTGAACAGGCGGTTCTGATTATGGGCTATTTCGGGGGCTGTAGAGGTCAACTACTTTTGAATATGAAGAATCATTATAATGAAGATAGGGGTTCGGTTATGGTGGTCGACATTCCAGAAAGTAAAACAGATATTCGTAAGAAATTTATAATTGTGGAAGAAAACGAGTTCTCTGCTTTGGATTTAGGGAGGAGGTATATGTCTTTGCTTCCGTCGGGTTCAGAAGATTTTTTTTAACATATTGCGAAAGGCGTTGCACAATTCAGCTCGTTGTAAAAAATACATTTGGAAAAAAGTCAAACAAAATTTCTAGTTTTTTGGATTTGCCGATAATATCCGCATATTATCTGCGGCGGACTTCCGCGACTACCTTGGTCAATGCAGGAGCAAATATGACGACATTGAAGAGGTGGATGGCGAAGTTCAACGGTAGCAGAAGGGTATTTGGTCAGCAGCATGGAATTGAACAATAAAACTGCAAGAATGTTGGCTGGCATGTCACATGAAAGAAGTGGAACATTAACATCATGTTTGACCAGAGTCAAGGCAGTGACAACAGTTCAACGGAAAATTCTTGCAATTCGAGAAATAATTTCAGTGGAAAATTCGGGTATATTTTTGTAAATACATTAGAGGGAGTTAAGGATCTATAACTACTTAGTATAACTAACAAGGGAGTTATAAAAGTGTTTATAGTTACGGTAACTAAGGATTTATTTGTTTATAATTTATTAGTATAAAATAAACAAATTCTTTCCACGGTCGGGAGTAGAAATCAGTTTCTATGACACCAAAATTAAAACAGAAATAGTCGATTATTCCCAAGGGAGTATAATGCTTCCAAGGGAGTTTACATTATGGAGAACGTTTTGCATGCAAAAAAAAAGATAACATTGAAATTATTTATTGACATTTAAATTAAATGTTACATTTGTACAATTTTCAAAATTAATATTAGAAGGAATATTACTTTCGCTTACATTTACAGTTTTTGTGATCGCGCTAGTAGTGGTACCTACTAAAACCTGATTAGCAATTTTGGTCTTATTTTCAATGGAGTTCTCGACATAACCCTCAGCGACTGTCGTTGATTTCCAACCAGCATGACGCTTTATTGTCATGATATCCACACCAGCATCTGCCAGTAATGTCGCTGAAGATCTTCGTAAGCAGTGACCAGCATAACATGCAGCATCAGGTAATTTTAAATACGAAGCTACTAAATTTGGAATTTGTCCCATGGTATTCTTGCCAACTGGCTGCGAACTACATTTTCCTGCTTTGTAGTACAAAAAAAGGCGCTTATGCTTAACGTGCGGAGGACGAAGGGACAGGTATTCTCGAAACAATTGAAGCATATTTCCCACATCGGTGACCAGAAAGGTTCGTGGAATCTTTGTCTTAATGTTTGGAATTTTTACAATCAAGGAAGAGCATACATCCTCAATATCATCTACAGTTAAATTGACTAGTTCATCAGTTCGACAAGCTCCGGTAATCCCCAGAATTAATCCAACCTATAAAAAATCAAAATACTTAATAATTGAAATACCTAACAACAAAAGTAATCTTACCTTAATTATTAAGAATTCTTTGTCATCTGCACTTGATAGAAAATGATCGATTTTTTCGCTTGATATTCGTCACCGGTACTTTTCAAAAATGCGATCAGCTTGGGGAATTTGCTTATATCTATGTTGCCGTAAATTATCAAGCATGACTTAACCATAGAATATTGCGCCCATAATGTGGAAGACTTGTAATTCTTTGCATTTTCACTGAAGTATGCCAACAAAACATTCTCGCTGTATACTTGAACATGTTTTTCGGCGCACCACTTTTTGAACCGATTGTAGGCTATATCGTATAAAGATCTTGGCTTCCTAGGCAGCAAATTGCTTATTGCAATATTTGCAGCCTCCACAATCTCTTCCGACTCACAATTATTCATTGTGCACTAAACAAACTTTAACTAAAACCAAACTAGCACCTTAATTTGACAATTCTTTTTGTTTGTTTATTTTGTAGTTATGACAATAACTCAACGACTACTAAATAAATGCTCAAATCCGAATACAATAATTCTGGTGCTACTTACTTCATAATGACAAAATATGAGTTTTTAAGTTAATGAGACCGTGGAAAAAATAGTAGGTATACATATACCATTCGAGAGAGATGCTATTTTGTCCTCGGTACATTGTTGCATTTCTGCCAAAATAATGCATTTCTCTCCCTTATAGTATAATGTACTATTCTTCAGTTTGCGGATATTTAATATTGTCAGTCAGTTTACACACTGATAACCCTGTATGCAACAGAATCTAAATAACGTAATTATTACAACGATTACCTGCTTCCTCTTGCGCGGGACCACATAATTCCACGTAACATCGCAATTTATCAAGTTTAAAACGATTGCTTCCTGTTATTGCTCGCTTAGAATTTGATCGGACAAAAACTTAGATCGCCACGACATAACACCCTCTTATAAATTTTAAATCAGTGTAGGTAATTATCACGTAATTGGACTCGCATCTCTATAATGAGGAATATTTGAGCAAATTGTGCGTAACTAAGGATTTAATTTGATCAGAATTACATGTAATTTGTCAAATGTATTGCTGGAACCTCATTCTCTGCGCTTCATTTTTATCAATATAGTAGCCTTATTCTTCTTATACATATATATTTAATAAAATACTCTTATTATGTAAACTTAGTACTCTACAAATAAAATATACTTTTCTCCAACCGTCACAAAACTATGACATATTTTGACAGTCAGAAGTCTCTAAGGTTGATATTTTCCTTATTGAGAAAAAATGGTGTCTTAGCAACAAAATTATTTACTTTTAATCCTAGGAGATTAAACGTGTTAATCCAATTTTAATTTATAAAGGTGTATTCAACAATATTTGCAATAAGTTTTGTTTATGCTCATTGTTACACAGTTTGAACAAGTATTAAAATTAAATAAACTACTGAAACTGCCACCACCCTCATTCTTTGAGCAAATCTCAAAGCAATCCAACACGTTTTCATTAATAGTTATATTATTTTCAGATTTTCTGAAATCGGAAGTGACAATGGTGCTTGGTTTGTCATTGCCACTATCAACTTTCTCTTCAATGTAGCCTTCCGCCACATTGCTCGATCTCCAACCTCCGTGTCTTTTAAGACAAGTGAGGTCACCACTGCCGTCAACTAAAAGAGTTGCAAACGTTCGTCGTAATGCGTGTTTTCTCTTTCAAATTGTCCATCTTCAAAAATGTTGCCACTTCTCGCGAGACGGCACTAATTTTGTTCGATGACACTTTCCACTAACATCTGAAAAATAATAGACGTTCTACCAATTAGGGTGGACGTAAAGCAACGTATTACGATAAAAACTTAAATAATTGTCTCCCAGCACAGTAAAAGAACGTGGTCTCTTAGTTTTAGTATTGGGAATTTTTATAATTAAGATTGATTTCACATCTTCATCTTCATTATCAATTATTGTTAAATTGACTAATTCATCGACGGCATGCACCTGCAATCTCCAATATTAGGACGACCTATAAAGAAGCTATTTAAAAATGTTGTCCTTTTATTTTTAAAGCGTTTACCTTCAACATCAAATACAAATTATCAGTTGCATTATTCAGAAAGCAAACAACTTGCTCCTTTGTAAATACTTCCGATTTTTTCGGTACATGTCTCTCATTGTATCTTTTGAGAAAATCACATAACTTTAAATATTTGCTTATTATATCAATCCCCGTCTTTACATCCAACGTTGACCGCAACATTGAATATTATGACCAAAGCGCTGACGGCTTCATTTTATTTGTTAAGTTTGAGAAATAGATCATCAATACATCTTCTGAATACAACTTGTATTTTTCTTTGCCTCAATTCATAAAGCGTTGGTAGACGTTGGTAGATTTTGCGAAAATATAAGGCTTACTTGTTCAATACAATATAGCTTTCATTAGCAGTCACTATCATCAGCGGTATCATTTTCCAATACGGATTATAATTAGATCGATATGATGGATCTCAATATGTGATTTATACATTTTTGCCAATCTTCCGCACTTTGCAATTGCTCTTTTGAGCATCGGGAATTTAAATGTTCTATTCTCTTGCCTATGCCTCCTTTTACTTGCGCCCATATGAATTTTATTGGAGTTAATTAATTGGTTCACAATGATAAGGAGGTAGTCTTAATACTGTCTAAAAGACAAACGGTAAAAATATAGTGAAATGGAATTAAGGATCTTGACTATATTATAAGAATTTTTTTTTAAATTGAAAAAGTTTATGTTTATGTATTTGAATATGGCGATGATGTGTGTAATACAAGATGTAAAATCTTGTATTACACACATCTTGTACATCTTGTATTATTGTCGGTCAGTGGCCGCGCGGTTTAAGGCGTCAGTACTTGAATCGAGGTGACTAGATCGGTGTTGGTTCGAGCCCAGCTGCCGGTAGACCGTATATAAGCTATATTCGTGAAGAGGTTTGGCGCCCTCTCTGCGGGTATGGTAGGGTGGAAGAATGTTGGCTTGGGTCAATGTGAGAGATTGATACCGGTTGATATTTGACTACTCCCCTAATTAATGAGGTTTTCCTGGTTTCCTTCATTCCTGCACTGAATAGTGGTTAGGGCCTACCAACGTAAGTCGTTCCTGGGCGCAAATGCGACCTGCTTAATAATAATATGCCGCCCCCTCTCCCGCACAAGTCTCCGACTTCTGGGCTAATCCCTGTGATTATTATTATTATTATTATTATTATTATTATTATTATTATTATTATTATTATTATTATTATTATTATTATTATTATTATTATTATTATTATTATTATTATTATTATTATTATTATTATTATTATTATTATTATTATTATTATTATTATTATTATTATTATTATTATTATTATTATTATTATTATTATTATTATTATTATTATTATTATTATTATTATTATTATTATTATTATTATTATTATTATTATTATTATTATTATTATTATTATTATTATTATTATTATTATTATTATTATTATTATTATTATTATTATTATTATTATTATTATTATTATTATTATTATTATTATTATTATTATTATTATTATTATTATTATTATTATTATTATTATTATTATTATTATTATTATTATTATTATTATTATTATTATTATTATTATTATTATTATTATTATTATTATTATTATTATTATTATTATTATTATTATTATTATTATTATTATTATTATTATTATTATTATTATTATTATTATTATTATTATTATTATTATTATTATTATTATTATTATTATTATTATTATTATTATTATTATTATTATTATTATTATTATTATTATTATTATTATTATTATTATTATTATTATTATTATTATTATTATTATTATTATTATTATTATTATTATTATTATTATTATTATTATTATTATTATTATTATTATTATTATTATTATTATTATTATTATTATTATTATTATTATTATTATTATTATTATTATTATTATTATTATTATTATTATTATTATTATTATTATTATTATTATTATTATTATTATTATTATTATTATTATTATTATTATTATTATTATTATTATTATTATTATTATTATTATTATTATTATTATTATTATTATTATTATTATTATTATTATTATTATTATTATTATTATTATTATTATTATTATTATTATTATTATTATTATTATTATTATTATTATTATTATTATTATTATTATTATTATTATTATTATTATTATTATTATTATTATTATTATTATTATTATTATTATTATTATTATTATTATTATTATTATTATTATTATTATTATTATTATTATTATTATTATTATTATTATTATTATTATTATTATTATTATTATTATTATTATTATTATTATTATTATTATTATTATTATTATTATTATTATTATTATTATTATTATTATTATTATTATTATTATTATTATTATTATTATTATTATTATTATTATTATTATTATTATTATTATTATTATTATTATTATTATTATTATTATTATTATTATTATTATTATTATTATTATTATTATTATTATTATTATTATTATTATTATTATTATTATTATTATTATTATTATTATTATTATTATTATTATTATTATTATTATTATTATTATTATTATTATTATTATTATTATTATTATTATTATTATTATTATTATTATTATTATTATTATTATTATTATTATTATTATTATTATTATTATTATTATTATTATTATTATTATTATTATTATTATTATTATTATTATTATTATTATTATTATTATTATTATTATTATTATTATTATTATTATTATTATTATTATTATTATTATTATTATTATTATTATTATTATTATTATTATTATTATTATTATTATTATTATTATTATTATTATTATTATTATTATTATTATTATTATTATTATTATTATTATTATTATTATTATTATTATTATTATTATTATTATTATTATTAGAGAGAATGAATATTGTGCCGAAATTTAATTTTCTTTTGTAAATATGACGGAAGTTATAGAAGAAATGATTCTAACAAACAAACATGCACTGTGCAAATATCTCCGTTGCCTCATATCTAGCTGAACTGTGCGAGAAACGAGGTAACCCGAAAATCACAATTACACATGAATTTTGAATTCTTTGCAATCGGGCAGCATCACGTGCCGTTATACAAGTACCATATACTACGTCATCAACCTTCATATGAGAGAGGGCAATCAATTCAGACAATATAGTTTTGCTCTTCTCATTTAAGATTTTTCTACAACCATTAACAACTTTAATTTATTAAATGAATTTTTAATTGTATTATAACATGATAAGTAAAGTGAAAATTTTGATGAAGAAATAACCCAAGGTTTTTTGCATGATCCGCAATGGGCAGTTTGATGTTATCTATAGAAAGGTTAATATTTTCAGAACCAATTATTAAAATGGCTGACTTAGCGGGGTTAATTCTTAAACAATGCCTTTGAGATAAAGCTACTAAACTTGAAGTATCATTTTTAATATTCTCAATGGCAAGATTCAAATCGTTAGAATTAAATGACAAATATAATTGCCTTTCGTCAGCGTAATAATGAGAAGAACAAAATTTAAGACTATTTTTCAAAAATGGCGTACCAATATATATGGAAAAAAGTAGAGGCCCAAGGACTGAACCTTGTGGAACACCGCTCGTTACAAGTAGAGGTTTGGACATTACATTACCGATTTTAACTAATTGACGTCGATTTTTGAGATAGAGAAGAAATTATTTGTATTGAGACGTATACCTATATAATGTAAAATACGTAAAAGGAGATCATAATTAATGATATCAAATGCATTAGTCTAATAAGAGCAACACAGTAGCCTTGCCCGTATCTGTAGCGGATATTATGCCATCACATACCTTTAAAAGGGCAGTGGTACAGTTGTAATTATTCCTAAAACCATATTGAGTTTGTGGTAATATTTGAAAACTATCTAAATGAGAGCGCAACTGAATGTCCACTATTTTTTCAAATATTTTTGACAATATGATCAATATACTTATTGGGCGCAAATCCTTTAGTGTCTGTAGGTCGGCTTTCTTTGGTAAAGGTATAACATATGATAGTTTCCACTGAAGGAAAGTAATGAAGGAGTATACAAGAATTAATAATATGTGTGATATAATTGACAATAAACGAACAAAAGTATAGTAACAATTTAATATTATCTGCACCAGTGGCGTTTGATTTAATTGAAAGCATTATATTTTTCACCTCCTCGTTAGTTGTTAAAGGCAATTCAAAAATATCTGCACCATGTTTAAATATTATTAGAATAAAAGTTCAGTAGATCAGCATTCGGATCGTTAATAATAGTGTGAAATCACTCTAATGATATTTTTAGTAGTACGTAAAAGCGTGTTTGTTAGTTATCGGCCCCGACGGGTATTCCTGGAAGTCCGCACGTTGGACCCATGCAGTTTGCGTCCCCGCAATCTGATTACGATTACCGCCTGGGTACTGCCGACAGTCGGGGGCATTCTGCGTGTGACTTGGAGCGAGAAAGGCGGCCACTGTGCGGCTCCGGATTAACAGCTAATTTGTGCAAAGCGGATTAGGTCCGTAAATCGTAGGAGCGAACCCGAAAGCACCCCATCGGGCGATGGGTCTTTTGTTATGGAGGGTACGACAGGAGAAATATTGCGCTATTCGTATTTTGTACAGCGAGAAGGTATAAAAAAATGCGTTTGTGGTTGAGAGTGTAATTTCAAGACCAGGGCCGTGCAAAAAAAATTGGCAATAAAATAAATAAAGAAAAAATGTTAATGAATGAAATAGCTTGTTAGTGGTTGAAAAATTAGTTTATTTATCTACAATTGCTTTATAAGAGTCTTATTACAGCATTTATTTGGCACTGTTTCCGTTGAATAATGAAGGTCGTTACACCACTAGTTGAGTAATGTGACATATTACCCCACTTGTGAAATATTAAAAAAAAGAGATCACACAGATTTATCAATTTGACAATTAATAGTTAATTTAACTTAAATTAAATTGAATTACTTGTTATAAATATTAACAACACAACTTTGGCAAGTCGTAAGATTAATACCAGATGAATGCAGCTGGTCTGTATTTGTATTAACAATGCTTAAATTTTCTTTGTAAGTAGTTCTTGTTTTCAAGAGACGTATCAATATAGTCTTCACACACGGTGTTGGACTTCCAACCTCCATGCCGTTTTATACTTAAAAGGTTTGTGTTGCCTAGAAGTTAAGTAGATGATCGTCGAAAACAGTGCCCTGTATATTGTTGAGGCTGTGATAAATAGCAATCTTCGTTGGCATTACACCAACAGGAAGTTTCATGCATACCACCTCTGTAACCAACAAAAAATCTCTCATGATCGGCTTGACTAGGACGCAGGGCGAGGTGTTTTCATATTACTTGGACCATATTCACATTTTCAATTCTCCCGGCAGTGATAAAGAATCCTCGGGAAATTTTGGTTTTCATATACGGTCTGAAGATATGAAAAATGTTTCCTTCATTTGTTACGTTTTCTAACAGCAAATTAGTTGACTGGTCCAGTCTGCATGCTCCTCCAAGTCCAATAATTAAGGCAACCGTAAATTATCAAAACATTTTCTTGTTCTTACGTTAGCAAGAATTTTGTGTCACCGGCATCTTGCAAAAATATTGAAATATTCTCTCTCGTTAATATTATTGACTTTTTTGGTTTGTATCCCACTGACTGCTTTTTCAAAAATGCAGTTAATTGGTTAAATCGACTGATGTCAACATTTTGCCGCATACAGATTCTAGACGGTAGCATAGAATAGAACGCCCAAAGACTAGATTTATACTTCTTGGATAATTCTTCAAAAAATGCTGATAATACCTTTTATTTTGCTGCATTTTTATATTCTCAGATGCACACCAATCATTGCATCGTTTATAATCGTACTTTGTTCTCTATTTATCTGGTAAAAGTGAAGCTACTACAGTTGCAGCAGCTTTTTCAATTTCAAGAGGTAAGTTTTATGTTTCTGAATCACTCATTATTTCAATCAACACCACTATTTCCACTAGAAAATGTAAAAATAAAAACTCAATTTTGTTTATAACAAGTTTGACAGGTTACCAGACCTGTGATGTCAGACGTGTGTGTTTAGTTTATACGATTTCTATTTTCGGACAACGAAGTACATACTTACATTTAGAAGGGCTAATTAGTTATTTGTACTATCACACCGAAAAAACCGCTAGAAAACCTGCTAGATGTAGCTGTCTATGAACAGCCAGGGTTAGTCGTTAGTTAATTCACCACTTACTGCGGTGTACTGATGAGGGCTAATAGGCTCGAAACCGGTATATGTTGATTTTTTGCCACAGATTATTCTGGTGTAATTCAGTGCTGGTCAGGACATTAGCTCGCAGTTTTTTTTCTGAAATTCATGAACATTAAGTTTGTTAACTTAAATAATAATCAGCTGTTTAATTGGAAACAAATTCTTTTGAAATATACAAATACTGTTTTATCTTAGAATATAATTAAATCAACGCCAGAAGTGTATCATTGCAAACGAAATAATGAATTTAATTTAAACAAGTGCTTCATTAACACAAAATGCATGCTGTACTTTTACTTTTTCAAAAAAATGATTTGGCATTAGTAAATAAATATTTGTTTGACTCTATACAAACAAATAATTTATTTGTATGTAACAAAATTTGTTTGCAGGCACCATATTTTTTCCGACGTACTAGTATAGGAATAACAATGACAATAAGCCTAAAATATGTATATTAATTATTAGTAAGTTATTTCTTGTGCAAACAAACAAATGTAATGTAAAAAATGGCGGCTCGATATTGCTGGGAATATTCGAGTTTCGCTTCTGATATTATCCTGTCGCATTATTAATACGGTGTATTTGTAACGCCAGTTTGGGTCGTGAAAGACACCCCTAGGTATTAAGTTATAACAACCGCGTCAGTAAATCTGTGTAACCGAAGCCCGGTGATTACCATCCCCACAGCCCACGTCGTGGATAATGAGGTGTAGAGGCGCACCCCATTAGCACGTGAGAAACCACCGTAATGATGGCCACACAGTGGCGTACTTGATCCTTGGAGGAATCTTGAATCTATTATACAACATCTTTTACATATTTTAAACATGATACACATGACATGCAATTTTAGGAAACTATTCTTGGAAATAATCTCAATTACTTATAGTAAAGAAGTAAGACAGCAGAAAATAAACTAAACAATGCGGTTTGTTTTCTTTACTCTCAGTTTTAGATTAAATCCTGAGACAAGCCACACTGAATGAGATGCTACTATATTGCTTGATATTATCAAACTTTAAAGATAATTATTATATCTTCGGACGATGATTTATTTTTATTTATTTTAACAAATATACTTTCCTACACTACACAACCAATTACAGGGTAGGAAATACAGTTTGCAATTATTAACAGAAAGCAGAACATATATGGTAAACACATACATGTGAGTTAGGCAGAAAAAAAGTAATAAGAATTAAATTATCACTTAATTGTATCTACTACGTAGATATGTTCATCAAATTAATGAAAGCATCAAAATCTTAAGATTTTGTTGAAGCGACAGTGCAATTAAATATATCAAAGTAACTTTGCAGTTTATTATAGTTTTCAGAAATCTGGTGAATATTTTGTTGTATTAATTCTTGGTGTAGTAGTGTAAAACAACATATTAAGCCTAGAATATTTCATAAGTATATTCAATATTTGAATAAATCCCGTCCTCCCTATAACATAAGATCTTTAGAAAGCGTTTTTTCGTTCTAAACAATCTATATGTATATTATAATAAGGAGATCATATTAAAGTACAATATTCAAGTTTTGATCTGACAAGAGGCTGATAATTTTTTAACATGAGTGGAAGAACTGTTCATATTACAGAGCCCAGTTTTTTAAATCCATCGGAAGTAATATTCTGAATATGAGGCGTAAAGGATAATTTACTATCAAACGTTATCTTCAGGTCACAAAATGTAAGTGATCTGGAAACAATAAAATCGTCCAATTTATAATGATATTCTATTGCGCTATTTTTAAGTGTAAAAATAAAAACATTACATGTTTCTCATTTAATTCTAATTTGTGAACGGAGCACCATGTATTTAAATTGTTAAGAGAATTTTGCAAATCAATACAATCGTTAAAACAATCAATTCTATTATATATTTTCATGTCATCTGCATACAAAAAACACTTAACATTTATGTCAGTAACTATATCATATATTAAAATGTTAAAAACCAATGGTTGTATAAACTGATGGGACTGTTTTTATATGGTGTTGACGATCTCCCAAGTAAGATTGGTAAAATGTTTGATGATATTATTTAGTGTTCATTAATTAAGAGTGCCAAATTGCCACTACTAAAGCTGTTGTTTCATATTATGATATTATTTCAAATGACGTCAATAATAATATTAAAGCTCAATATTTATTTTTGAAGAAAATTAAATTTGAAATTAAAAACACAAAAATAGTCGCCAATTTAACCCTTGCCAGAATAGGTACGGTTTTGGCCACAACACATCAAATACAAAGCGGTGAAATTTTTCATGATTTAAATTACACTTGCACACAAAAAATGGTCTGTATATTTGTGTATTTTGACGCACTCAATGCAAATCTGAACTCCGTTTAGCCCCTCAAAATTTTGAATAAGTGGCAGAAATAGAGAAATATCACGTTAGAAAAGGCAAAGAAATCGGAAAATTTTGTATGAACTTGATCAAGTACCTACGTTCCATAGTTTTTTTCTAAATTGGTTCATTTTAGACATCTATTTTCGAAAAATCACCCACGGGCACGGGCGCTCAAAACGCCCTGTACATTTAACCAAGAATCAAACAGATATTCGTGTGTATCATACAAAAAAAAACTACTTTTACAAGAAGGTAAGAACACAATTACAATATATTACAGTTAACGTAAAAAAATGAAATAAAAAAGGAAGCGTCATAGTACTAAGGTAAGTTAGTGGCTCGTTTTTAATAAACACCCTGTATAAATTTGATATAAAACTTTACTTTTTTAGTTTGTTAAATATATTCCTGTTTGCTTTCGAACTTACAATTTTTGTAATACCTTTATTTTGACGTTTTCTATAACATTTCAGGCTGTATTCAATTTGGTTTTAGACGCGTTTTCGAGAATCTAGGAAACTAAAAAGAACTCTAAAAATATATATAAACTGCGGACTGATGCCCCGACCGGCATTGAATTACACCTGCAGTATCTGTGTGAACAGCCAAAAATCCTTGTCGGCCGCACCGACCGGTTTAGAGCTTGTTAGCCATCATCAGTATGCCAAAGGTGAGATGACTGGCTGGGCCTTCATATGCATGTTCACATATAAACCAAGTGAAGGTGAGATATAAGTGATCTGCTTACTTCCTGCTCGGTCTAAGCGGCTCGACTTGGAGGAAGCGACCTACATTACAGCAGGTTTTTAAACGCAGACCTTTCGCCCTGGACGACGAGCCATTAAATCTACAAATGATTTACGAAGTTTTTTATTATTCAATGCTGCAGGTAACAACTAATGCCCCAACCAGCATTAAATTATAGATTCATATAGTTACATATATACTTTTATACTCCATAAGTAATTTACACAATTAAAATTTTCCAATTATTTAAAAAGATGATCAGAATTTTATTGTGCAACGTTGTGTGAACTAATAACTTTTTCTGAGTTTAAGGAGGTATAAAGTATTACATGATTTCTTTGACGGTATATTCGAACTACAATGTCTAAATTTGGCGGTACGCCACTGGGGCAGGCCAGATCCCGCCCCGCCGGCCTGTTATCGGGGCCGTCAACCCATCCCTAGGGTGAATGATGAGTTCATCACATCTCCCGGCACCGCCTGCTCCAAATAAGAACACCGAGACTAATGAGAGAAGAGGCTGTGCGATTAGATTCTTGCGGTTAGGTAATGATGATGGGTGTCGCTATGGCGCGGCGGCATTCGTTAAGGGGCAAGATTGATGCCGTACTTCCTATGTATAATCGATATGTATTTATCAGTAGTGGGATGCGAGCGGTAATTGAAACAAATAAAGGAATATGTGCGGTGATTAGGAGAGAATTGCTTGTATTGTCGACGCCTACGTTTCTATGTCGCCGTATCTCATCAACAAAGGCCTTAAATAGTAATAGTTTACAAGCGTTGTTAGGTCTAATAGGTCGTCTTTTAATGTTCTTCAAAAATTGAGGACTGCACTACTTGCATCACATTTCTTATACAAGTTGTTAGAGGTTTGACTGTCATAAATTTAATAGGCGATAGTATAAATTAACAAAAAAACCTTATATGGCATGGGTCCTAAACCCAGTTATTTTCGAGAAAAGTATTAACAAGTCTCCAATTTTGTGTGTAAAAATTCGATTAATTAAAGGTTCCCACCATAATTTTGTGTAAAATGATCATAAAATGCAATGTTCTTTTAATTTATTTATATTTAGTTTTGAGAAATTTTCCAGGTTTCCCTCATTCCTGCACTGAATGGTGGTTAGGGTCTACCAACGTAAGCAATTCCTGGGCGGAAATGCGGTCTGCTTAATAATAATATGACACCCCCTTCTCCCGCACAAGTCTCCGACTTCTGAGCTAATCTCTGTGATTAGAATGAGGGGTAGAGATATTATTATTATTATTATCAGGTATGTCAAATTATTTTATTAACTAAAACCACAAAGTCATTTAATTAATTAGTAATAATAACGGCAAACAGATGAGTTTGCTGATATAAAGTAGATGTTATAAAATTTTATTTATTTAATTCCTTGGGAAGTTTTGTCTATTTTTTATCCATTCATTTTTTATGCCGACATGTTTGCCTTGCGCAAGGTCAGGTTTTACAGTGGACCAATTTCCAGTGCCGTGCAGAAGTGTATTTTTAAATCATTTTCGAACTGCCATTTTTTATTTAATTTACAAAATCGTATTTGTAAGAGTCATCTGAACATTAATTTCATTTTATTTGATAAGTTCTTAATCACCCTGTATAATATCTATACATTTCTTATTTAGCCCCCTTAGATTTTGCCTTTAAAAATTCCGGTCAAGCTAGATTGTTTGTGCTAGATATACGCCATGCTAATTAGCATGCTTCTAAACGGTGGCTGAAAATCATTTGCAGTCAAAACTAGTACTCGTACATGATAAGGGTGCAGTAACTGCTTCCGTGTAAACGTTACAAAGTCGTATTTTAAGTGCACTGTCACAGGTATTTTAGTGTGTACCATGCCTTTCTCCCTATTTAAGAAATGTTGCAGTCTTCTTACTCACGACCTTCATAGATTAGATTCACTCTACCAGTGCCCCTCAGGTTTTGAACAGAGTTTTGTTCTGTTCTGAAATTCAAGTGTTGTCTTTGGGGATAACGATTGGAGTGCATTGTGATATTTAAATTCACATACTATATCTGCTAATTCTTGGTGAGGACGAGAAATTTTGAAATAGAAAGCAATTAGAAGTTTTTTTTCCTAAAATTCTGAACATAACATGACAAGGTCTTAGGAGTTTGACTGTCATTACTTCAATATAAGATAGATAAAGTATAAACGAACAAAAAAGTTAAAGAGTACAAGGGCATAACTCAACCCGTTTTTAAAATAAGTCGAGTTATTATATAAAGGGATTTTATGACAACGTGGCAACAGTGCGAATACACGCTGTGCCAGGCGAGCGGTTTGTGGGTTGCCTAACACGAACCAGCTTGTTCTTTAGTGATGACAAAAAATTCAAAGATAAACAACTATTGTGAAAATTAATGAATTTATAGTTTAGATAACTGTTTTATTACTTTATTTTTGAACAGAGAATGGTAGAATTAATGATTTTTTTCATATTAAATGTTTAAAATTTAATGAATTTTAAATGTTTAAAACAGTCACATAAACCAAATGGGAATTTGAAAAATAAGTAATAAAAACTCCTAAGAATACTCACATCCCAGAAATGTACAAACTTATGTACAAAAAAATTTAGTACTTGGCGAAAATCAAAATACAATGCCTTTTTTAAATATATAACTAAAATAACACATATATGTTCAAAATGTTCACCGTTATTTTCCACACATACACAACACAACTCAAGAATTTTATAATTATAAAATTTTGAACACTACCAATAGCAAGAAGACGTTAAGATACTTCAACAAATGTTCTTATTAGACAGCCACCGTTAGCGAAACGATAAATATGTCGTGCAGAATTGCGGTGAGCTTCTCCATAAATTAATAAATAACATATCGTGATACTCACGCATCCTAAACATTTCTATAACCAATGAAAAATTAAACAAATAGTGGTACGTAGAAGAATTTGTGACACGCCAGACACTTCGCAGTTCAGATACCAACCGATTTGTAGTCATTTACTTCTAGCGTTGTTGCCACATTCCGCGAAATCGACTTTGTCGAATTTTATTGATTAACGAAAAAAATTTATTTAGTTACGAAGTAACATAAATGTTCCTGGTTCTTGTGCGATACATTTTCCAAACGATTTAAGTCAGGAGATCGTGGCGGCCATGGTACCAGCCCTCCTCGTCCAATCCATCGTCTATTTAAATAAAAGCGTTGTTGGAAATGGTCCCGTTGAATCGTGCGCAGAGTTTCAAAATCCCAAACATGAGTGAATGTTATACCATTCCGTGTAAAAATAGCTTCATCCTTAACTGACACGTCAGCTGTAAATCTTGGATTTTGAGCATTTTGCTGCAGCAACCATTCACATAATCTAATTCATAAAGTATAATTTCTTGGTATTATACGCCACTCTGTTGATTGGGACATTTCTTATACTTGTTGAGCGATTTGCTTGGTACTTATTCGGGGATTCTCTTCAGCAATCTCTAAAATGTGTTCTTCAGCTACTGCAATACGCCGTGGACACCCTGGACCCCCATCCCTTCCACGATTCAGTTGCAGATTTTCCGTGTCACTCCCACGTTGCGCTATCGTGGTAAAAGTAGCTACATTTGGCATATGTTTACTAGGAAATCGTTCTGCTTCAGACGCTGCTAAAGTAATTTGTCTTGCTTCACCATAAATTAAAACGATATATATCAACTCTGAGTTGCAATAAATTTAAGCCATCTTTTACACTTGAAAAACTAATGTAAAACTATCGCAAAATCGTTAATACTATAGAATGCATTCCAATGACGCTAGAGACTACAGTAGTCCAGTGCTGTAAAAGTTGAAATACTACAACTTACATTTTTTTACAATATTGACTCAATTCTTGACGCATCTATTTCCTATTTTTTTTTTTAGATAAATTGTGAATCACCCGTGTATGATTAGGTAAATGCAGAATGTATGTAAACGATTTTACAAAAGTGCCACTACTTTTACTTCCACTATTTTCTGTTCCTGCATTTTGATGATTAAACATTCAGAACACCCTGTTTCGTATTTTATATAAGATGTTCCACTTGTCGAATTTATGAAGCGAAAAAATCTAAACCTCTAGATGAGACGTGGGTATTCGGCTTCCCATTTTATTAGCAAGCCATTACCAGGCTCAGTTTCGCTCGACCGAAGACCGTTCTAAGGAATCCGTGTAAGATAAACTTGTAGATTGTTAACATGGACTCCGTGACTGTCATCGTCTACACTCGAAGATTTATGGTGCCTAGACAGACCTGCTGGGGCCCGATGAAGAGTGGAATCGCGTCTATTAACGCTTTGTTGCTTTAACCTTGCATCTTTGCTTTGGAGCGGCTCCGCTGATATATTTGCGGCTTATTAATTCTCACCCATCCGCTAGTACAGTCAGCGTCGTTTAAAATGACCAAGGTGTAGCTTAGGAAGCAGCGTAAGGGTGCGCTGTGGATTGCAATAAAAACTCTGAAATACATTCAATCTTGTAGGTACACTGAGCAGATAAGAGTTAGTCCATGGAAAAAATGTAACACAGAGAGCATAAAATTCTGCACAAAAAAAGTTTTTAGTTAAGTTGAGAATGCGTTACCATTGAATTTAACGCAATAAATAGTTGGACGGACATTTCTGATAGTTTCAAACCGTTTCCAACTACTGCAAAAACAAACCTATTGTGTGAAATGGTACAACGTTGCATTCCAATAGCGACTCGTAGTAAAACAATAGTGATTTGACGATGAGATATAAAATATTTCCTTAATCACGCTTTGAGTAATATCGCGTTTGATGACTATAATAGGTATCATCTATTCAGGGTGTTAAAAAAAGATTGTAAAATATTTAAGGAGGTAATAGTATGAACCAAAATAAGCAGAAAAGACTCAATAAACATGGGTCCGCAAAGTAACGGTTGCGGAGATATGGAATGTTTTACGTTTTTAGCCTCTTTTTTATTTTGCAAAAACATTGTGTATTTTCTTATAATAGTTGGTTGATGTTTAGTGAAATAAACAGTACGTATTTGACAGTTGCTCTCAGTGCACAAGTTTTCTTTCGCTATGGCTGGTTACTCTAACGCAGAATTAACAGACATGCATTTCATGTATGGTCGTACTAATGGGAACGCCACCGAAGCGCGACGTCTTTATGTTGACGCTTATCCAAATCGCCAGATTCCTTCACAACACATGTTTGGAAGAATTCACCAAAGATTGCGTGGTACCAGTTTCTTGAGCAAACAGTGCCATTTATCCGGAAGCCCAAGGTCGGTATCCACTCCTAGAGCAGAAGAAGAAATTCTAGCACTGGTAGAGCAGAATCCAGGTACGAGTGTGCGGAGAAAATCAGCCGAGGTAGGAATTAGTGGTCATCTTGTTCTACGTCATGATGCTGAAGACCCTCGTTTTCTTGCAAACATTCTTTTTACTGATGAGGCCGGGTTCACAAGAAATGGAGTGTTTACTTTTCACAATACGCATATTTGGGCCGGTGAAAATCCTCATGCTCTAATAGAATCTGGACATCAGGCACGTTTTTCATTAAACATTTGAATGGGTATTGTAGGTGACAGGTTTCTAGGTCCTGTTGTTACCGATTAACAGGCGCTGTTTACCTTAACTTACTGCAGAACACACTGTATGATTTTTTGGAAGACATTCCTTTGAATCAGAGGCAACAAATGTGGTTCCAGCATGATGGTGCTCTAGCTCATTTTTCCATGGCCGTTAGAGAGCATTTACACCAACCTTTCCACACCATATGGGTAGGAAGGACCGGACCTGTTTTAGGGCCTCCAAGATCGCCTGATCTGAACCCTCTAGATTTCTTTGTTTGGGGATATTAGAAGACATTAGTGTATGATACTCCTGTAAATAGCCTGGTAGAGCTGCAGCTACGGATTAATCAAAAGTGTCAAGAAATCCAAACCAAGGAGGTTTTTTTCGAAAGAGTTCGAATATCGTTGAGACGAAGATGTTGTGCCTGCTTGGAAATGGACGGAGGGCACTTTGAACATCTTCTGTAACTTTGTTTTTTGTTTGTTAAAAGCTTCCTTTGTCGGTTTATTCCTAGTAAGATAAAATGTTTCAAAAAAGAATAGTGGTCCATATCTCCGCAACCGTTACTTTGCGGACCCATGTTTATTAAGACTTTTCTGCTTATTTGGTTAATACTATTACCTCCTGAAATATTTTACACTCTTTTTTTAACACCCTGTAGAATTACGAGTATGATAATATAGTATGCATATATCCACACATATTCTAAACATTTGTATGTCACTTGCTTGAAATTATATTACATCACTCTATCCCATGATTTAGTTGCGGTGTCCTGAAATTTTCTATATTCTCTTATACCGATGAGATGTAGTATACATATTTTTCTGTACATCACCACAGGGTCCGTTTTTATGTAATATCTTCAATATGCTGAATCCACATCCACATACAATAGAAATTAATCAATTATAATTGTTTGCCCTCTTTCTTCAGTATTTCCGTTCTTATTTTCTTCACCGACTTTGTCAATATTGTTGATTCTTTCATTTCTTAAACTAACAAAGCCATTGAATTTATAACGTTTTCTAGTCTAAGTGCTTAAATCTCTAAAGTAATTTTATAAAGTACAGCCTGTCTTGTAACTGTTTTTCTCAAAAAATGGTTCATTCTCTCCACGGTTTAAATTAAGGGTACTTTTCAGGATGTGCTTAAGACATCCAAATGAAGGTCTCCACAAAAATCCAACTTGGTCAAACATTTTTCAAAGTTTTGCTATATGTGTTCCAAACTGATGAAAACTCATAGCTAAAATGAGTCTGCAAGAAATGCATCCTGATTGTATTTTAGTCTTTTAAGAGAGAGTTTCAATTTTTTTCGTAAAACCCCTGGTAAAATATTGCAGGTTAATTTAATGACGAATATCTTTTCACTACCACGACGATACGGACATCTATATTGGTATTTTAGTGCTTAAGTAGGGTATAGTTTCCAAAATAATAACACCATATTTCCTTACCAGTTGAAAAGACAGCTGATCAAAATGATGTTTCCCATCATTCATCAATCAACAATCATTATCTACATATTTGCCTGAAACTTTCTATTCTTTAATTAGTTTCAATTTACATTTTTTACTTCCATAAAGTTATCGAATTCAGTTTTTTGACATTACTTTTTCATGATCTTTAATGTACGACCAACCAGTGAGATATATTTTACATCGTTGGAATATCGCAGTGATAAAAGTTATAGCCGTTGAATGCATACCGACTAATTATAGAATAGAGAATTTTTATATCTTAATTGTTACCTGATCGCCTCATTAGGCTTGTTCTGATAAAAATTTTTAAGTGCGTAAAGAAACAGGTTCATGGTCAAGTTTTAAGTGGGTTTTAATGAAAACGAAACTAAATTATAATACTTGTCTACTAGATAATTTACTAATTGTGGTTCCTTTATGCATTTTTTAATAGTTAGTAGTAAATAACGCAGTGCATTTGTTAATTATATTTACCTAATACATGCAGTTTAGATGGAAGTATACATAATGAAAACATAGTATTTTGTAGAGTATTCGTCAACATTTTATTACCTTTCAATTCGCGAAAACTGTTCAAACTTTGGGAAAATTATTTTTATCTGAATGGGATGGACCTCATCAAAAAAAAATCTCAAGCAAGCAATTCAATTTATTTAAACATAACTATTTTATTTTTGAGAAATAAATCTGTTTTGATGTAATAATCACTTCTTGTTAAATACACATTGATATATTTGGTAAGAAACTCTCACTATTTTGATTGATATTTGTTTAAATTAAGCAAATAGTTATTCCATTTGAATATATTTTAAAAACTGATTTTCAAACAAATATGATACCATGAATTTATCTAATGAATTTACTTCATTCATTTCATTTTTGTTCCACCTAGGTAAGGTGTATATTTCGTGTACTAAAAATGTATTTTTTGAATTTGCATTATGTGTTCCTTTATATTAAATTAGGTAATAAATTTATTTTTGTACAATTTTATCTTTTAATTTAATTTTTACACCTGCTATGCTTTTGATATAGAAATTACTACTTTAAATAATTAATAAGAAAACGAACCATATATTAGAAATCGTCTAATGTGCAAATGCAAGCTTTTCAAGAAATTTTAACAACACTGAAAGTAGTAAAATTATTGAAATAAATGTATATACACCAGAAATACATACATTTTCAATTTTCTCATGCAAAACTTAAAAGTGAATGCATTTTTATATAAAAAAATTACGGGGACATTTTGAGACTTGATGATAATGATAATGATGATGATAATGATAATGATAAGAAATATCATCGTTTATGGAAGAATTTTGATAATAACATTGATTATCTAACATTTAAAATTTTGAGAGGCCGTTCCAAATTTCTTATATCTGAAAATTATAAAAAATACGTTAGATCTTGTGAAGATGATCTGATGCATAATCCAAAATAGTTTTGGCAATTTATAAATAACCGGAGAAAGTCATTTAATTCTATAATTGTTCATAATGGTATTCTATTAACTGAAGGTCAGGACATATGTAATTCTTTTTCTCAATATTTTATATCTTCGTTTAATGAATCAAATAATGATAATGATTATAATACTTCTCTCCATTTTCAAAGTAATAACTATATTAATAATTATCATATGAGTAGAGAGACTATTGTTCAAAAAATTAAATCTTTATCAAAAAAAGCTGCAGGGCCAGATAATTTACCTACGGATTTTTTCAAGCAATGTATTGATGGGATCTCCAGTGCACTATTTATAATTTTTAATAAATCTCTTCTGGAAGGTCACTTTTCCAATATCTGGAAAAAGGCACATATTGTCCCTATTTTAAAATTTGAAGATAGACATTTTATTGAAAACTACCGTCCTATATCAAAACTATGTATTGTAGCCAAGCTGTTTGAATCCATTATCCGGGATTTTTTGCACTATGATGTCGTAAATTTGATTAATATAGAACAGCATGGGTTTATGAAAAAAAGATCAGTATACAGTAATCTGTTTTTATATGCAGACTATATCCTTAGTAGTATGAATCATAAATTGCAAGTAGATGCTGTCTATACAGATTTTAGTAAAGCTTTTGATAAGCTGAGTCATCAGATGATTTTCAATAAACTTTCTGAAATTGGTGTGAGCGGATATTTACGTTGGTTTCCGTCGTATCTCTCAAATAGATATCAGGCTGTTAGAATTGGTCAACACACTTCTGATTTTTCGTTAGTAACTTCGGGTGTCCCTCAAGGGTCGCATTTAGGACCTCTGTTATTTAATATATACATTAATGATGTAGCCAATTGTTTTTAGTTTTCTAAATTTTGAATGTATGCAGATGATCTTAAAGTATTTCATTCTGTAAGTAATGCTCATGATATTGAATTAATACAACAAGACTTAAATACTTTCAAAAACTACTGTGATGAAAACAGCTTATATATAAACTTTAAGAAATGTCATCATATAATATTTAGTAGAAATAGGAATCAGATTGTTACAAACTTTTTGTTGTCAAATTATAAATTGCAAAAAGTTACACAAATTTCAGATTTGGGTATTATTTTTGATAGCAGGATGATATTTGATCGTCACATTAATTACATTTCTGCAAAAGCTAATAAAATGTTCGGTTTCTTATGCAGAAATTGTGTTGATTTTCAAAACCCAGATATTTTCCGTAATTTATTTATGGCTTATGTTAATAGTAAAGTAAGTTACGGCTCAGTAATTTGGAATCCTCAATATTCTATATACATCCATCAGCTTGAAAAAGTCGAAAATAAATTTATAAAATATATAAATCATAAGCTCTACCCTGGCATTTTAGATAGTTCTATAATAAAAAAGAAATTAAACTTAATATCTCTCGAGGATAGGAGACGTATAACAGACATTAAATTTATTTATAAAATTATTAACAATTTAATTGATTCATCCGAAATTAATAATTTAATAAACTTTATAGTTCCATCTTATGCAATTAGACACAAAAATATATTCCATTGTGAACATACTAATACCAATTATTATTTGATTCACCCTTAAATAGGTGTTTATCTAGTTGCAATAAAATCTTCCAAGATATGGCTATTGATATTTTTTCTATGTCAATGTATTCTTTAGATAAGACCCTGAAAAAATATTTCCGTAATTTTGTTTGATTTATTTGTATTTATTGTTATTTTTTTGTTTACTGTTTGAATGTACTTTATGTATAAGTCATTCATTCATTTAGTGCTACTTTTATTACTATTATATTTATTATTATTTAGTTGGTATTGTTACCTTTTTTTCTCATATTCACTACTACTGTATGTATTATTATTTTTGTTCTTATAAATATAAAGTTTACGTATTCAGTAAATAAATAAAGCAACCCACAGAAGGTGTTACCCTTGTATGTGGGATCTTATTATCTATATATAATACTTTATTTTACTAGCTTAACTTAATTATTAATGATATTAATAATTAAATTAATTAATTAATTAAATATCAAAATTTTACAAAGTAAAATTCATGGAAAAGATGAATATGCGAATTAAAATTATCTACTTATAAAATGAACTATAGAAAATTCAGGACTAAAGTAAATATATCATCAATAAGTAATAAGATAGTTGGATAATGGCTGTAACAAAATTGCCCACTAACAGTACAGGAATTACATTT
Organism: Monochamus alternatus; assembly: GCA_037114965.1. Classification (NCBI taxonomy): domain Eukaryota; kingdom Metazoa; phylum Arthropoda; class Insecta; order Coleoptera; family Cerambycidae; genus Monochamus; species Monochamus alternatus. The sequence continues at coordinate 64,387 of CM073426.1, read as the reverse complement.
TACAGTGTAAGATTGCCATAACTAATATGGTCAATATTTTGTAAAATAAATAATTTCTTTGAAATTTTATAGACACTTTTTGGAGTGAATTGAACACACATAATGTTCAATTTGATTTGTTGAGTTTTTAAAACGAATATTCTGCGCCAATGGACTATTCGGCATCCAAACGGGCGTGTTAAGAAGTCGTCACTGTTACCAAACATTTGATATATCTCTCCTCTGCTGTACCATGTGTTGCGGAAACCGACTGTGTCATCCGATAGTCCAGACGCTACAGACAAGGAATAAGTGACGGTTTGACAGTTCGTTAACAAATTCCAGCACCAACACGAAAACATGCAGGATCCAAATTGACCAAATAGATCCAGCCTTGTTCCCGCATCGAGCTTTGTTTATGTTTTGATGCATAACATTGCGGCTTGGTGAAAGTATCGTTCAATTAGATGAAACAACAAATATAACGAAGCATAGACTGTATTAAAAAAGTATAAATACATTTTCTTCTCAATGGTTGTACTTATTTTGTTTAAAAATCAGATTAGATTAGATTAGATTAGAGCTTTTAAAGTTTAGACTATTGTTGAAAAATGTCTTGAAGTTAGTGACCATATTTGCAGTGATGCTTCTATTATATTTGACACGTGTTTACAATTGGTTGTGACAAATTGTCATAAGGAATTGCATGATCTATACAGCGTGTACAAATTGTCAAAGTGTATTATGCAAATACTCTAACTGTTAATGGTGAAAGATATTAGACGATGATAACACAAGTCCACAAAAAAATTCTCATATCTGGAGATCAGACTATATTTAGTTTACTATATGTTTTGGGATCGCTGAATCCGAATACGGAGTCCGTTTAAACCCATCACGTCAATACAGAGCTTTGCCATTACCTCAAAAATGTATGCTTTTCAGCACTATTAAACGTATATAACTCAAACTTTAAACACCACTCTCCCTACCCATAAACCAATCGCCCCTTAACTTCAAAATGTACTTTTCCTCATGATTTTTGTTACATTATACAATAGGCCTATCGTATTGTTGTGACAACGTAATTCAGCGGATGCAGGCAGCGTTAAGCGAAAAAGTTTGCGCTAGATTTTTCTCAAGGTACTTTTGAGTAGCACTCGATCCAGCTTACCGTCTAATAGTAAACAGCTTTACTGCTAGCGACTGAATTACGACACAAGTAATCAACGATAAAGAATCCTGTCGTTTCCGTAACCATGTGCAGTTTTGATTGCTAATATATAATAATATTTTTTCTCATAAACTTTCAAATTTTTAATCAGTTCGGTTCGATTTATTTTTCATTTCTCTTCATCGTAAACTACCAAAAATGAGTGAGGAGTCTCTCAATGAAGTTCTGACAGAGATATTGGATGCCGCTAATGATGCATTAGTTCCTGCAAAATCAAGAATTCGCTGTGAAAAAGAGCTTGTTACCTTCGACCAATGACATATAGAGAAAAACAAAACAAAAGAAGAGGTATTTTTGGCATATTTCCACGATGCTGTAAAACGCAACTCTCCGTCAACTCTATGACCGAAGTATTCGATGTTGAAGCTGTTTCAAAGTAAAGAAGAACATTGATATCGGAAGATGACAGTTGATGACATTACGGATGAAGGTTCAGTTGTCATTGTTAAAGGGCCTGATACCAAAACACATATTAGTCGAATTTTCACAATCACTGACAAGGCCAATGCTAAAGTCCCTTTTTTAACGATTTTGCGAAAATATACAGGCTTAAGTCCTAAGGAGACTAACTCTCGTCGATTTTTCTACTCAGTTCGTCAGGGAAAATGTGTAAATCAACTTGTGGGTATAAATACATTGAGACAAATACCACAAAAAATAGCCGAATATTTAAAACTGCAAGATCCAAAATCCTATACTGGATATACTTTTAGAAGGACGTCGGCGATTTTGATAGCAAATACTGGAGTTGATGTTATGGCACTCAAATGTCATGGGGACTGGAGGTTTTAGTGATAACATTAATGTAATATTTGTCTAACAGAAAATGTAATTTCAGGTCTTCTGGTGTCGCTGAAGGGTACGTTGCAGTCTTTAACAAAGAAAATAAAGTTTACTGATAAGATTTTGCATACCAACAGCGGCAGTGACAATGAATTTGACTCCATTCCAGTGTTTGAAGACAGAACTACTGAAGTTTATTCTAATCCTAACATATCTAACTCAATAAGTAATACAGAAAATTCAATTACTGTAAAAGCAATAGATAAAAACGAAGGAAAAACTATTACGTTTAAGAGTTGTACAAATTGTATCTTTAATTTTTACAATAAATGGGCCCAGCATTTGTTGGCGAAAAGAATTACTGATTTTTACTTACCGCATTAATGCTGTTATGAACTCAAACACACTAATATTTTTTTATTTCTACGGAAACAAGCCGCAGTGTGTCAACAATGACAGAAGTGCATATTTCAGAACGATTGTGCGAAAATAACTATTACTTATTACTGTCATTATTAATCGTGTATCTTTTTCCTTTTCAAAATTTAGGCATTATTTGATAAACCTACATCAAATTAGCTCTCAAATTTCTATATAGCCCTTAAATCATCCTCAGGATGAGTCACCGGTGTTGGTACAAAAAACACGTATCAGTAAGTTAAGATAAATAAATCTACGAGGTCTTAAGTAGTGAGCGCTACGGTCACGCCATTTACAAGTTTGACATCTCCAAATGGACCATTAACCGCCGGAAATATCCAGTCAGGAGCAGAAGACGCAGCGGAAACCGCCACATAATTGATAAATATCCCGATTAGAATGCGCGTTTGCGATATTCACCTCAAGTACATATGTATATCGTCCATCGCATTATACCATTATTAACATTCCTACTTTATGAGCGCGTTTATGTACCTGTATAATTGCGTCTTTATAACTGTCTGGTTCGTCTAGGGAGACTTACACTGAACGAAATTATTTACTGGTTCTGAAGGCAGTATAGCGTACCTGTATTTAATGAGTGTTACATATATTTTTATGGTACGCGATGAAATGTTTTGATTTTCCTCTTAATCAGACAAGTTCGGAAAGTACGAATATTACTTCCGGTCTACAATTAGAAAGAAAGAAAGTAATACATTTTTGCATTAAAGCAGTCACACAAAGAAATCAAAACTTCCATTGTGGAACGAATGTTAGCCTATGGGGCTATTATTTGGCGACGAAAATACATTTGATAACAGCTTAACAAGAGATCAGCCAGATACAGAAAATGGTCTGTCTGAGCATAACTGGAGCTATGCCAACAACACAGTCAGGCACAGTCAGTAGAGGTAATGATATATCTGTCACCTTTGGATATTTATCTAAAACCAAAAATGTATCGACAATTAGACTTTGACTCAAGAACGTTGGCTTCAAACCAGTTAAATGATCTAAAGTTTGGAGTAGCCTGTGGAATAGAGTCTTCAGAAAGATGCTCCTTCTGCAAACAGACACTGACAGTATTTCTCCCCAGTTTGCGATCGACAGACACTAACCTCTTCACAGACGGATTAGAAATGGAGGAAGGTACAGGATATTCCAGATCCCTACAAACCAATATCAGTGAGTGCATTCAACGGGCAAATCTATCAGAATCGACACAGACAGTAGATACTCACTATTAATCTTACGTAATCATAAGATAATGACTAGATCAGCATGGGAATGAAGGCATCGGTTGTGATCTCAGTCAGTAAGAGTATATATTATGCATGGGTCAAGAAACACAAACGATCCAGTGCCAATAAAGGAGCTTACAAGCTGAGCAGAAATGCATCGTCCACAATATTTTTGGACCCGGGTCCCTCCAGTTTGCTTCCGTTGGATTAATCTAAAACACTTACAAAGAGTTTAAGGAATGGTTGTATGAAACAAATCAATCAAGTCAATTCGCTAAGGATACAACGACAAAGTATCTGGGCATATCTAGGACAAATCTTCGTCTGGTGACATGTATTCAAACTGGACCCTGTTGGTTAAAGAAACATCTTTACTATATGAGGAAGTGTGAAACACCTCATTGCAGAGATTGTGAACAGGAAGACGACATTTTAAGCACTCGGTAAATGCACTGTTGTCTCATCAACAACAGGATCGGTGTTGAAAAATGATGGCTTTTTATGGCCTATATTAGACAGATCCCCCTGAACAACATCTTCACCTTTTTTGCAGTCACCAAACCGTGAAATATGAAGAACGGAATGAAGTAGTGACCTAGGTTAGTGCAATAGTTGAACAAAAACGATGTAGTTCTACTGTTATTGTAAATTCTACCTCCGTTTTCGCGATCCTTTTTTCTGTCTCCAGTAAGAGCTTTTTTTTCATCACACAGATTCATTATGACTTTATAATGTGGACGCAACCCGGATTTTCAACATATAGCTTGTAACTTTGTTATATAGCAATGTTACATAAACATGTTACTAGTGTGGACCATGCTTAATACAAAGTGTATTAATATTATATTACAATGTGGTATTTATTACATGTTATTCTACTTTACATATGTACATATTTTAATTAATTGAAAAGAAGCTGTTACCATAGCTAACTTGTTATAGCAGAAAACAGGGAAAGAGAGAATTTTAATTCATTTTCGAACTAAGTAAACCATGCCTTGTTAAATATATGGATTTGCAGTGAGATGAATCATAACTAAGATGATATATTAAACGATCATACGTTTCTACGTTAACCGATTCGATTCGCGTCCTTGTTTTCCCTGTATATGAGAGATAATGATGCGGAAGTGTAAATAAGTAATTTATTACTCGTACCTCCAGGATAAGCAGGAAAAATAGGGATTACTGGATCATATATTACACTCAGAAGAAGTAATTATGTGGTTCTATCTATTAAAATCCAGATAAATTGCTTTGGCTTCAGACTTTGTTGTTGGAAGATTAATTGAATGAGAGTGTTTTATTTTTATCGGAAACTGAAAAAGTGCATTTCCATTTCCTTTCATAACTTTTTTAATTTTTAAAGGAAATGTTGTGAAGTTTGATATCTATTATTCGACGTAAGTTTTCCAATGGAGATGGACAAAAATCTATGTTAACTAGATGCCCAAATTTTTTCATAGTAAACTTTTCGAATCCGTGTAACTAAGTAAAATTACGTAGCGTATTCAAAATAGTTTGCAATAATGAACAATTTATTTATTGATGTATAGTGATTTTCCGGGTTGTTATGCCGTGACTCTGATAACTGGTCGCTGCCAGTAACAGAATTAAAGTTCACATCCCTAGCTTTAGCTGGGATTCTTTAAACTGCCCTTGTTGTTCTCGGGCTAAGCTCTACGAGGGCTATCGGTATCTCTGAGCCCGTTTATATATTGATTTCGGCTCTTGTCGTTGGTATTACGACTGCTACGCTCGGAATCATTATATGTTCGTTGAATAATATACTATTGACGAAATGCGATACGAAATGGTAAAATTCACTGTCTTTAAATATGTAGCAGTGTTTTCTAACGTGTTTTCTTCCAAAAGCCAAGGGAAATGGATATAAACCTGTTATAGTGTGTCTTTACGCTAATAGGGATTCTGGGTGGATTTTCTTTTTTCTATTAAAAACCAGTCTGAATTAATTTTGTTGTAGAAAAAAATGTTCAAGTACACATATATTATACATGTCGAATTCGCTTTTATACTTTTTTTGGTGATATGAAAATCAAATATGGCGGCTATACAAATAACAAAAATTTACTATGAAAATTTGCTAGCTAGCTGGCGTAGCATTTTCTTTCTAATCCCATTGAAAAGCTTATGCCGAAGATAAAGGTACCAAATTTCATACCATGTCCTTAAAAATATAGTATATTAAAGTATAAGTGGATATTAATACTACAAAAAATGGAAATAAGAACTAACAATATAAAATGGTTGAATTTCTGATGTGACATCAGTATACCTTTTGTTGTCATGAAAATGAGAAATACAAAAATTAATTTGTAATCTGTCATTTAAGATTAATTCTTGTCACGACAGTTGTTACTGGTTGTATATTGTTTAAAAATGATTACTTAAGTAGTAAAGCAGAACTGCAAAATTCAGAAAACGCTTATAAAAAAGAATACAAGTTCATCAAATGGATAGAGGAGCAAAAGGTCAAAAGGTAACACATACAGATGACCGAGTTGTGCTTGCTGAGCTTCAGAAAATGTCGGAGAAGTACAAGGCGTCGACTATGTGGGCTATCCATTCGAAATTGAAAAGTACGCTGAGGATAAACAAAGGGGTTGATATAAAATTATTCATGAACGCAATTAGCCAAGAAGGCTTACGTATTCAAGGAAAGCGAAGTTTTTCACAAATGCACTGGACATTACGTATTTATTTTTGAAGGTGGTAGCCATTTGCGGTACCTTTGGCTCTTCTAGACGTGAATTGTGCAACTTATGCTCACATGACATCAAGGAAAATGGTATACATATTACTTATTACTATCCGACCATCTAAGGCAGTGAATGCTGGACGTTTTGCTACTGGCGACATTGATGGAATTAGTTAGAAATGCGTTAGACTTCACGTTTCTCGGAGTTGGATATAAAAACGCTGAAACGTGCTTTAAATAAGCAAAATACTAATAAAAAAAAGTTATAAAAAAGCAATGCATATTTTTAATTTTTGGCCGCTCTTTCACGTACTAAGAAAAATACTCCATATTTCTTATTAGAGACATACAAATGCGCAACTTTTTTCTAATTTAAGCCATCGGAATCCTTTACTGGCATTATAAAAGTTACCATCCTGTATGGATCTGTTTAAAAAATGTCTGTTTAACCTTTAAAAGTCATATATTTGATGCAAACCATCCAATTAAACAAAGTATTTCCTTTCTCCAATTAAATTAATTATTAAGTTCCAAGAAAGGCGAGTGGATGTTGTAATAATTCAAACCACGAAGGCATGAATTATTATTTTCCATTGTTTTAAATATGTTAATAGCACAGGATACTGTAGCTGCTACAAGTCGATTATAAGATGAATGATTGAATGGCATATTTTTAGGAATTCTATATGAAGTTATCCAGTATTATTATTTTGTCTACCACTGTCGCATAATAACTATGATTTGACATTGTTTAGAATGTTATAATACTTACATCATCCCACATGTTAAACATTTCTAAAATAAACAAAATATTTAACATCATATGAAAACTCGTTTATTAAATACATTAATAGTAACATTTTTATTGGATAAATTAATACCAGATGTTTACATTCCTAACGATTTGTTTAAATAGGTACAAATATTTTCGGCTTCGAAGGGAATATTCTTGGGTTTGTTTCTTGTTTTCAATAGAATTAGACTTCCAGACACCATGTGAATTTATTGGGAAACTAACTTATCTGATTGTGGCCAAATGGCTGGCTAGTGATACTACTGAACCTTACCTAATTGTAAAAAGAAATTTTCATTTAGAACGTCAATTTCATTTTATGCAATTCGTCATTTCGGCATGCACCTGATGCACCAGATATGAGTACAACCTTCATAGGTAGCATATCAGAGGTGCATTCTTCAAAAACGCAGCAATATTCTCGCTGGAGAAAGTACTTGACTTTTTTTATACATATCCATGGTTTAAAAAATTGCGAGCACCAACATCATAAACTTTATTGTACCTTGCACGACTCTTCTTAGATAACAAATCTTTTTCAAAACTTTCAGCGGCTTCTCTCAGTTGAGGAGGAGTACAAATAATTTCTTCTGAATCGCTCATTGTCTTCGAAAACACCTTTTTGATGACAATCTATCAAAAATGCAACTAATTTAAGTTTGTATGTTGAACTTTTTTAGTACCATAGCAAACATTGTCAAAATGCCAACTTGATGTTTTTTTATCTGTAATCTGGTTGTACAGGGATCTTACTCTGTTAATTTCTCACATAATTATTTTTGTTACAAAAACCGTAACTTACACTAAAAAGGTATAGTTGTAAACACAATAATATACAAGCCTCGACGAAAAGTTTAAATCTTGTCTTGAGAAATGACTATAATTTTTTTCCAACAAGAATGAAACACTTTCGATCTGTAGTGGTAAATAATAATCTGAGATTAAATTTTGATAAAACCCAACGTATACATTTTTCCACCGATTTTAACATTTCTCATGGGTCTGTAGTTGAATTGCTGTTTAAGAAAGAAACTTGTCATTTTATTTATACATTATTCCTAAATTAAAACCTAATTTCAGTTAAAGTTCTCTTGTAAAAATTTACTTTTCATTCTTCCACTCCTATATTTGCTATGGTGTTACTCTCTGGGGCAATTCTTCTTCCGCTATACAAATATTTAGAATGCAGAAAAAGGTCATCAGATGTATTGTAAACGCAAATTATTTCCAGCAGTGTCAGTCTTATTTTGAAAAATTAAAGGTTATGCTTTTGTTAACTCTTTTTGTGTATTACCAGCTATTGCAAATACATAAGAATAAAAATATCTTCATAAGTACATCAGCGACGACGACGATTTTGTCTTGCTTCATTTAGTATTTTGTTGTCCAGTTCTATATTGTACTGCTCTATCCTTTTTACATATTTTTATTTCATTTTTATATATGTACCACTTTTTCATTCTTTTAATTAATTAGTATGTTATACTTTCCTGTGCGTATCTGACTTGCGATAATTGTACCTTATACAAAAAGTAGTCAAATAAATTTATTTTTCTATCTATCTATTTTTTCCGTTAGTCTTAAATTTAAATCTCTCTGGGCATTTTCATTGTCCTTGAACATTCTTCATTCTTTTCACAAACTAAACGAACCACGGCAAATTTTTGGAATTAACTTTCTAGTTCCAGCAAACCATTCGTCATCCCGTTGACACAATATCTGCCGGAGCTGGCGAATTTTGCCAGTTTCGTGTGACTAGTAGAAAAACTGCCTCGAACACATGTTCGAGCCCAAAACAACGCGCTTCTTGTCATACCCGGCTGTCAGCCGTAATAAATGTCATCGGATTCGTCGACTTAGCACCGAAATAAATGGTGTTTATTTAGCAGAGAAAGTTAGGGGGTGTTTCCTTTATTTTTTGTGCGAGGGAGAATTTGTTTGTTGTGCTACATGGGCTTTGTTTTTGTTTTACACAAACAACTCTGTTAGGGTTGCTTCCTCGTTCTTATAATCTGATCGTTAATGAGTTTCTGTACAAAATCATATTTTGTGAAGCCTGTTATATTATATGTAATAGTTTTATTGATTCGTTTTTTTAGTTTTGTTTTATTTTTGTAAATTTATTGAAAAGGTCCATTATTTAAAACAACTTGAAAAACACGATTTTTATAAAAAATGCATACGGATATGGAACGCAATTTTTTAATACATATGGCTATACCAACAAGGTGATTCAGTCATAATGTTATTAATATTAAGAGAAGATAGGAAAAAATGAGTATAATACGAATACGCGTTTTAAAAAAAATAAATAGACATTTACACCGAGAAAAAATAATGTTAAACCATTATTTACCTTTTCAGACTGTCACTGACCCCTTGCGATAGATCAACTCGGTGTCGTCCTGACGCGAAGTTGCCAAATTTAAATATTTTCCTATAATACCTACCTATTTATCGTAATATGTAATTAATGCTACAAATTATTTTGTAGCATTAATATGTTTATATTTTTACAAAAGTATGCAATTAACATATCAAGTTTCAACATAAAAAATATTTAATTTATTATTATAGTCTGTTTGGAAATGAAAGAGAGTAATAAAACCCCGAGATAAGAACCGGCCATGGGCGTGGTAATATTTCGTTTCAGGTAATTATCGGGTACCACTAATGCTAACAGGTAATGGGTGTACATTAGTATATTTTACTAGATACATCGTAGGGCAGGAGCCAGTGTATTATGACATGTGCGCTGTCTCAGAAGATTATTATATTAAATGTATTTAATGCATTAGCTACCTTCTACAATTTAGTACAACCCGGTCACACAAGGTTTTTTTAAAAGTACACCTCATATATACCGATAATACATAATATAAAAATATTGAATATAAGCACCAGTACCACAATTATTTACGACTTGCATATATAATAAGCTTTTACTCTCTTTCATTTCTAAACAGACTATAGTATTATCTTTGGGATTTGACAGAAACGACTAATGACGTCATCAATTATATTTTTTCCAGAAACATACCCAAATTTTTTTCTTGTTAAAAACCTTTCTTTTTTTGATAAACTTTTATTAGAATTTTTTTCTGTATTACTTCCCGTTTAAAAGTTATAAACAATATCGTCATAAAGAATCTCAAAAGAAATACATAAATGATACAAAATACTTGTCATTACTCAATACGAACGTCAAACGTATAACTTTTGTGCTTACAAAATGTTTTCTCATTCAGAAAAAGTCGATACGTTGCTAAAAAAAATTCAAGAATACCTGTAGAGTTCTATCGAGAAAGGTATCCAGAGCGCATCTTTCCTCATCATAGATCCTCTACAAGTTTGGAGGCGACCTTGTGACGAAATGAAGATTCATTTTCTGTTTGAAAGAATCAAATAATTAATTGAAGGATAAGAAACAATGTTAAAACAGCTAGACTTTTACAGTATTTCGAACAAAATAATAATAATTAAAGAGTCGGTTGTCTTTGAGATTTCGAAAAAATGTTGTTTGAAAAATTTGCTTACTATTTTTAAGATGTAAGTCACGTTAAAAGAAAAATCCCTACTGTTTCGATTGAAGAGGGACTTAGAGCCGTTATAATTACAATATTTTACAATCTCGTTTAGGTTTACGCACTATCAACGCGTTTGACGTTCTAAAAAAAAAGAAACGTTAGACGCGTTACTTAACTTCGCGGTATCCATGTGCCCCATGCAGTAAATTATCTGCCAAATCATCGCTGCCATTTATACCCTGGCCTTCCCGAGCGAGGTATATATAATTGTCTCTCCACAGGAAGTCATTACTGTTAAATATATTTGAGCCTGTCCGCATCTGGCTTCAACACGCGTTTATTACGACCGAAAAGACGTCTCCTCTAACAGATGCAGCAGAAATAAAACACTGGAAACGCTGTTTTTATTTCCATTTTCGTGAAATAAACAAGTACGTGTGGCGCTCGTACAGTTGTGGATAAAAATGGTTATTAAATAGAAAGGAATTCGCCAAATAAGTATTTTGAGTTCAAAGTTAAAAGCTTGGGTCCGTAATTATTTATTATCCACAGTTGTACAGGGTGTCTCAAACTCGATAGTACATAAAATTTGGAACAGCTGGTGTTAAATTGGATGAGGTAAGCTCTATTTTCAATCGAAAGTATTATCTTTGGGATTTGACAGAAACGACTAATTACGTCATCAATAATATTTTTTCCAGAAACATACCCGAATTTGTTTCCTGTTAAAAAGCTCTCTTTTTTCTAATAAACTATTATTAGAGAATTTTTTCTGTAATATTTCCCGTTTAAAAATTATCAGCACAATCATCCTGAATGTAGATAACTCAATACGTTTTATACGTTAGTGCCGCAACTTTTAAAGCAGATGCGTTAAGCAGTGTATTACTAAAATAAACCATTAGTTTAGTTCGGTTTCAGAAGATGCAAAAGTATCTTATATTAACTTTAAATTTACGTGTATTGAAATTATCAAATCCCTTTCCACAAACATTACATGTTTTGTTTCCACTTGTAACTTGCCACAGCTTATTCCTTTGCGTTGGTCCATACTTGTGTACAAACCACCTAGACTGTACCCATGCTATTCAATACAACTATACCAATGAAGTCTCGACAGGAGAGCGGTGGAGTGTGTGCGGAAGTTTGGCTCCGCCCTCTTTTAACAGAGTCTGATTCAGTAAAATGTATATTATTATAATATCTAATGAAATTTAAAAAAAGTTAATAATTTTTATTTAAAAGTAATGTCAAATAGAAAGGAATATATTTTTAATAAACTAACATAAAATATTTAATTATTTTGAGAAGTTTTGTGAAATATTTTTAATTCAGGGTTTAAAATAAAATTCTAGTTATATTAAAATCTTTATCGCCCTTTAAATAGTGTTACTTTATTTAATACTTGTAGCTTTGTGCATTTTAAGAAATTGATTAGTTTGTTTTATGATTCATTCTTACATCTACATATTTTTCAGAAATTGCTCTAGTTCTAATCACTGTGTAATTTTGGGGAAGTGCATTGTTGACAATTGTAATAGCCGATCAGATCGGAAGAGTGATGAAATTTCATTTTTTAGGAAAGCAATAATCAGAAATAATGGAGCACGTTTTATGGCATTAAACGGCTCTGTGCAGAAGTTGTACTGACATTTTCAATATCGGCTCTTTTTTAAGTGCCCATATGTTTAACAATTATTGTTAGCGAGGTAACAAGTATTTAATAGTTTATTAAATAATACCATGTGGAACATTTTGGTGATGCGTGTACTGGCATCTTGGAAACTACGAGCGATACGAAAATGTGCAGTTGGGAAAAAAATGCTTGCAACTAGATCTAGGTTTTTGAGTTATTTTGAAAAAAAATAATATGGCGTTATTCGTCTGTAACTTTTTTAGTTAGAGGACTTTTTAAAATCTGAAAACACTTAGATCTAGTTGCAAGCGTCATTAAGTTAGCAACAGAATTTTCCCCCAACTGCCGATTTTCGTAGCTCTTATAGTTTCCAAGATGCCAGTATACGCATCACCAAAATATTCCACATGGTATTATTTAATAAACCATTAAATACTTGTTACCTCGCTAAGAATAATTGTTAAACATATGGGCACTAAAAACACAGAGCCGATACTGGAAATGTCAGCACAGCACCTGCGCAGAGCCGTTTAATGCCATAAAACGTGTTCCATTATTTCTAATTATTACTTACCTATGAAATGAAATTTCATCACTATTCCGATCTGATCGGCTATCACAATTGTCAACAATGCACTTCTCCATAATTATACAAAGAAAACTTGTATATTTCACAAAAAAATCACAATGTTACCACAACGAAAGTCTAACATTGACTTAGAGCATGAGGCCAACTGGGCCGAGGTTAGGCCGACGGAAGACTTCACTGGCTTGGCCTTATAGTTCAGTCTAGGTGGTCTGTGTACTTGTGCACCGGTGTCAACATAACCTCTTTGTCGACCTCGAATATCAGTCCAAGAGAGTGAGGCAGGTGTTATCTGTGCCTACGGTGTAACGGTCCCGTTTTTATGCAATCCGTTTATGTTATATTCTACCCAGTATAATCGTTCGATAATTAAAAAACCATTTATTTTATGTAATATTATTGTCTTGTGACAATTAAAACCCTTTGTATAAGTGCAGTGAATGCGTACGTTCTAATAAAGCGTGCGGTAGAAGTGTGGGGTGTGCGCAGCAGGAGGTCTCTGATGTGGCATCTTGCATTTTTTAAGAACAGCTATCCGTTTTAAGAAGTTCAGAGGTAGAGAGGTTGAGCGGGGACCGGGACTACAAAAAAAAGATACGTGACTACGGACTTGAAGAGAGAAGAAGGACAACGAGGACTTGACGCTACAAGTGAATTGGGCGATTGCTGAAAAGTTTACCAGAATTTGGGGGCCCAGTGATGCTAACTAGTGATAAAGGGCCTGGACGAGCCTGAACAATTATCTCCTAGCTTGGGATGAAAAGCCAACTGAGTTTTTTGTGTGAGTAACGCCCGTAGTACCGGGGTACTTTCGTCTGGTATACGTTTGGCCTGACCGGACTATCTATGTAAGTTGAATTTTTATCTAGTACAGCATAAACACTCCGTTTCTTTTGTGATTGCGACCTCGAAAACCACCTCCGTCTATACAGCAAAGATTTTTTGTTTGGTGACTAAATTAAGAATAACTGCCTAATCTGGTGAACTACGAACGTCTTTTGGATGTTGTGTGGATATTTATGATTAATTGTAGGAACTCATGATTTCTATTTCATTTATGTAATAAACCTGTTCATTCAAATTTCTGATTTTATTTGAAAATAGGTAGCTTTTATTAGTCTTTAGTTAAATAAATCTAAAATTAGTGGTGCCCAAATATAAAATCACAAATTCACAATAAGAGAGATTTAAAGGTCCCACAGCCCATGCCCTGGAGATGTAAGTAATAAGCACTAATAAGTAAGTATTGGTTCTTTTTTAAGTAAATGCTTTTGCTCTCGAATAGGGGGCGTTATAACGGCACTAGTTTCTTTTTTGCATGCGATTGCTTTTAAATATTTTACTTTGCTTTCTTTAGATATTGAACGCATACATCCAGCATTTTGTTATTCCATGTTTTGTGTTTATTTTTAAAATCTGTTCCACCCACTACGAAACTACGAAGTACGAAATGGATAGCACTGACACGTTGTTTGAGGTTACGTGGCGAAAATTAACTAAAATGGACTGGGTTTTACAATCTGTATAAAATAACACCTTAGAGCAACGTAGAACATACAAATTGTTCCTTTGTAATTTGAAATTTAAAAATGTTATTATATGCAGCGACTATATCTCTTTTGCTCTAATGCTTATTTTACTGCGATTATATCTCTAACGTTGCATGCTCAAAAATCGAATCCACATGGATGATTGATTAAAAATCGTCCATAGATTTCCATCACATCAAAAAAAGTGTTTTCCCTGTTTCTTTTTAAGCGTAGTTTAGAATAATCTTCTTGACATTGGGTTAATAATAAGTATCTCTGTGGCATTACCACATTGTTATGTAAGGTGCCGTCAAATATAGGCCTATATATACATTGGCAAAATTCACAGAACGGATGCAAGCTTATGTTATGTAAAAAGCAGTAGCAAAATAACTTACCAAAATGGTGGAAAATGGCAGGAAGTGGAAAATAATAAAATCGAAATGTAGAACTTTAGACTATCGTTTAGTACGTAGCACACCGTATGTCGATCGACCGGGCACTGATCATTCTTTCTTCGCGTAGAAGGAGATAATTTTAGGAAGGAAAAAAAGGAATATGGTAGTTAAAAAAATATGTATAAAATGAATTTATAACTTAGTTGAGGGCTCTTAATATTAATTATTATTTAACTAACTAAATTACCTATATACACAAAAAAAATATGGAGAAGAACGGAACAATCTCTATACAATTTTAATGTGATACACGAGAATCTGAAGAAATTTTAGCGAAAAAACTATTTTAAAAGTTTGATTTTAATACTGTATATGTTAAGGTATGCATAGGTAAGCAGGGTTAAATCGTCATATTTTACTGCCGAAAATACGTTAACAGGATAACCTGCTTTTTTGTTACACCCTGTATATTATCTTGAACTCTTATGTTGTTTAGGCATTGAGCTCTTATAGGATAGTAAACATCTAGTGTCTTTTGGAATTGCTTACAGTTAAACTTCGTTAAAGCTGATGTGCTTATAATTTGTAACACAAATATACGGTTTCGAAGTCGACGAGTCGCCTCTGTCCTATTGAACCTTCCGAGATAAGCAAACACGTCTCAATCACTATTGAGGTTCGAGTATTAAAAAAAATCAAACCACCCTAGGGGAAAACAATAGAGCCCACATACTCTCACTTAATCCTTCTATGGTAACGACAATGCAGTCGAGCGGTAAGCCGATGATAGGTCCCACGTAATAAGTGCAGCGTATCATTAGCAAAACGTATTTGGGTTCGGCATTGTTGGATTTGATAAGCGGCTTATCTTCTGTTGTTTTCAACCTTGGGTACTGGGGGTGCTTTACGTATAAATAGGGAGTAAGAGAAAGTTAACGCTTACTGTTTTCAAGCAGAGGACGATAAAAATTGATAAATGTGACTTCATGTTTAAGATTTTTAAATAAGAAGACTCAATCCCACAATTTCTAATTTTTTGTATGAATTTTTTGACGATTAGTTTCGGGGTCTATTACTTACACCTCCTCCTCAGCTCATTACAAGTACGGCTAAGAACATTTTTTATTTTATTTTCTAATTTGTAAAAGTCGAAGAATGAGTTTTTTTGTTTTTTAAAAAACTTTTTAACAACGTTTAAATAGTATAATTCTTCGTTTAAAAGGAGGATAAGTGGAACCTACTTTATGTGCTAAGCTTGGAAAGTTTCCAAAAGTTATAAATTCTAGGTAAAATTATTAAAATAACTAAGAAAAAATTAATTTTAAATAAAGATCGTAATAGTGAATCTTTATCTTATTTCACTGTATATACCTTTACTTAACGTTACTATAGCATCTATCAACAAGAAATATTTAAAATTTGAGTCCGCGTCGCGTCTATTGACAGTAACTAAAGATTGAAAATGAGTGTAGAAGTGGCTGATGGCCCTCCTGAGGTGAGGCAGTTAGAGCGGTTGTAGAAAATTTGCTACCGGCAAAATCTGGTGCAATGTCAAGTTCGATAAGTGGTGTATTGAAAAAAATCCTGAGAATGTTTTATTGGGATACTTTTCGGAAATGGCACAAAAACTGAAGAGTTTTAGTTTGTGGGCTCATTATTCAATAGTACAGTCTCTATTAAGTTTGAAACATAATGTGAATATTAAAATGTATAAAAATTTGCGTGCATTTTAGAAAAAAAGAAGGTATTAAGCCAAAGAAATCGAGAGTCTTGTTAAGAGAATGGTTCCATACATTTTTGTCGGATGCTACAGATGAAAAGTATTTTGCGACAAAAGTAATAAAATTATATTTTGTTTCTTTCATATTGTGCTAACCAACTCTATTTTTTCAGATAATTTTGATATTTGGTATATCTGAGGCATGTCGTTGCGACGAACTAATGAAGATGACAATTGACGATTTTTTTTTATTTTGAAATATCAAAATGAGAAATATTATAAAGCCATACCATAAAATCAGTAGTGTAGCAAAGGATTTGACATTGTATTTGAAGCTTCCAAATTGGGAAGAGTATACAGGGCATTATCTGAGAAGAACTTCCACAACAATTCTTATAGATGGGGAATATTAGATAGCTGGAAATCGGATGCGGTTCAGAAAATGAATAAAACCAGTTCTGGTCATTTTAAAATGCTCAAAATTAGTTTTGAACAATTTGTAATGCCCAGAACAAGACCTCTGTATTTTGTAGTACCCATATCTGTATAACTTCGGATATAGGAATTTTTTGAAGGTCAGCAATAGTTCTGCATAATTTTTTCGGACATTGTCCGAATTCCAGTAGTATGTATAACTTATATAATGGATGTTTGGTTAAATTGCAATATTTTGGGACCCCCTACATGCGCCTGCTCTGTATCGGTTCTTATGTCGAACACCCTGTATAACAATTTACTCTTTAACTTTGAGTTGGAATAATCATTAGATATTCTGCGCCCATACGATAACTTTCTGTATAAATAGGTACTATATGGCGTTAGGAAACGAAAGTTATCGAAGTATTTTAAAAAGAAACGAAAGTGACGTAAAATGCCTTTTTACCCAAAGAAGTATGAGCCATTCATGTCCCGACATCACGTATATGTTGTTATTTTCAAAATTACTTAAGCTTAACAGCTTTAGAACTATAATAGCACGTATTGAAGAGGAAGTAATCCATAACCCTTCATCGAAGCATTCCCGATCCCTTTCTGTTTATTCACCAAACGATCGCGCTCCCGCTGCCTCCATAATAAAGACGACTTCCCGCTGCTACTGTTGGACAATCGCAATTACCGTGTTGTGCGAAAGAATTTGGTCCTTTGGGCGGAGCACCTCGATCCGAAAACCCTTCCCGTTTTCACATCGGTGAATTTTCTCAAACGCCTCGGCAATTTTGATGGTTCTGGAGCCATTCGATGTGAGCGTCGGGAACGTATTTGTTTTAGGAACAATCGAATAACGCTCATTTGCATAGAGAGAGCCGATTTGGGTATTAATTTGTTGTGATTTCTGTTGGATAAGCACAATAAGTGTGGCATGTGCTCCGCCTCATGCGTTTTTCACGGTTATGATTTCGAATAAGCGTCGGGTATGTTTTGTTTATCATAATAAGGTCGATTCGACGTTTAAATATACTGAGTCGTGTCAAGCTGCGATACATGATTATTGAAAAACAATCCGCAGTTTAATTCTAAAGAGATTTTTATTAAATGTTAATTTTGACAGACGCTTGTTGTTATTCTCTATTTTTTTTAAAAAAACATTTGCATAAAAATTTTCGATTCACTAATGTAGACGTAAGAGTCAGTAATCCAACATTTTCAAAATATGATGTGGTGATTGTTTAGTTGTTTGTTTCACTGTACATATATTTAACAGGAACATTGACTATTATACAGGATGAAACTTAAATAAGTACAGATATTTTAATTGAAAGTGTAGTGCGTCATATAGATGAGTCTAGTAACATATTTTAAAAATAAACACACAAACATGGAATAGCGAAATAACTAGCTTGTTGTATGCATTCAATACCAAGATAAGACAGAGTCAATCGCATGCAAAAAGAAACTGGTGTCGTAGGCACAGGTAACAGGTAGATGTCACGAGCATTAGGCGAAGTGTTCCGCACCATCCTCATCCTCTAGGATTGATAGTCGAGATCGACGAAGAGGTTATGTTGATTCCGGTGCACTATTATGATGCAGACCAAAGGAATAAGCTGTGACAAAGGCAAGTTACAAGTAGAAACAAAACATGTAATATTTGTGGAAAGGGATTTCATAATTTCAATACACGTAAATTGAAAGTTAATATGAGATATTTTTGCATCATCGGAAACTGAAATAAGCTAATGGTTTCTTTAAGTAACGCACTACTTGATGCATATATTTTAAGAGTTGCTCACTAACGTATGAAACGTATTTAAATCTTATTATTTTCGCGGTCAGTGTTTTTCTCTTAAGTGTCTTGTGCATTTAATTAATATTTTTCGTAAAATACAGCGTGATTAAATAAAATATGGTGCATTATTCAAACAGTGAAAAGGTTGACATGCTAAAAACACTTAGTGATGCTATCTATGAGTTCGATAAACGAAGGCTTTTCGTCCAATAGTACTCCAAGATCTTTGCCAAACTCAGATCTGCATAATGTAATGTTGTTAAGCTCATAATCAAATATTATCTTGTTTGATTTCTTGGTATAGGACATAACATTGCATTTGTTAGCGTTTAATGGCATTTTATTTAATAGACACCATTCATTAATAATTTAAACATTGCTGGAGCATGTAGCAGCCTTGCATAGTTAACTTCTGTAATGTTTAGATTATTCGCATATGAAAGGTATTTAATATTAAAATGTTTATAACTACATTATTAAAGAAAGATGAAAAATATGGGACCCAGAACAAAACCCTGAGGTACTCCAGGCATCTGCAAAACTTGATTGAAAAGTAAGATTTAACAACATACAAAGTGGTTTTCATAAAATAATCAAACAATCTCTAAGTAAAAATGCTGGAATGAGATCTGGTTCCGCTGTCGCATTAGGTTTAAGTTTTTTAATTGCCAACATAACCTCAATTTCCGGTTAAATTATACAAGGCGTTCATTTTACTGCAACCCTTTGTGAATATTCTTCTGTAACTTTTTCGTACATTTAAATTTTTACACGTAACTATCATAAATGGGTAGAGAATTTTATTCTACACAAATATAAAGATATATATAAAGATATTACAGAAAATATTTATCAACGCTAACCCCATATGTAACATTCGTTATGTGGCACACAGTATGCTACACGCAAGTTAAACTAATTCTAAAGTGTAGACTTAGCCTTACAATTCGCCAAATTTAAATTTCTGATACACCACTCCCTAATTACTAGACTTTTTTGACTTTAACCCCACAAAAATCTGTTATTTTTAAAGATTCCCCCCGATCCCCTGTGTGTGGATTTTATTCCGCAAATTATCCCTCTAACAGCGACGAAGGTCTCGAATTAAATCGTAATAAATTATCGGGTAAGTGTTCAGCAGATAATGTTATTATCCGGTGGAATTGGCTTGTGTGTGTCCAAGGAGCGGGATCAACATGCGAATCGGCGAGCCTATAATTATTTTCGCGCCGCTTCTCATCGATATCCTTTATCTGAGCGGTCCGATCGGCTGCCAGGGCCGGACTGGGGCGGATTACGACGACGAAGATGTTTGCTTTCCATTACCAATAGCGAGTTGATAACACATAACTTGGCACAAAAACAAAGGTAATAAAATAAGTAAAAACTATCATGATACTGTTCAAAAATTTAAAATTGTTTGTGCTCCATTGTTGATGCTTGTGGAAATGCGACCTTTCTTTAAAAAATGGTTTATATTACTAAAATTTAGCATTCAATTTATGCAGTAGCAATTTTTTGTCTGTTTGTTTGAAATATACATACAGTGTGTCCCGTTTTTTAGGTTAATACTAGGGCTATTAACCCCGAGAAAAAGTTTCAATCCCGGAATTTCGGGATTAGAAATTTATAATTTCGAATTCCGGGATTGATTTCAGGATTGATTGCTGTCGACAATGTCGATATATTATAAAAAATTATTATTTTAAGTTTTATTTATTAAAATAAGAGAATGATAAATATAAAACAAAACGTTATTTTATAATTGATATGAATAATCATATACATATATGAAATTTATTTTGTATTCTTATTTTGAAAAAAATAAAAAAATATATACTGGGTGAATCAGAAAGAATGGGTCAGCACTAAGATGAAATTACTAGACACAAAATATTTTGTTTGAGCTCATCCTGCCTTAAACGAATGTCGCGGGTTCAAGGTTTAATTGTTTTCTGAAATTTCTCAATATATAATTTAAAATTATTTTATGCTGCCACATTAAAAATAATCAACATACAAAAAATTTATTAAATGATTAAACAATGTAATTTTAGATTTAAAACGACAATTGGAAAAATATGTCCGTCTGGAAAGAGGCATGAGGGAGAAAACTAATGTATGGGTATTTTGATGGGTTGTGAATAGCCTAATATTATCTTTTCCAGTTGATCAAATTTCCGACTAACAGCAACACTGTATACCGATACTTACGATTTGTAGTGGCGGGACCTATATATAGATGATTACGTGTGTAAAAGAGTAAGCAACATTGCTATACTTCTACATTTTGTTAGTATGGAAGTATTAATAGATATAATTTTATTTAAATTATAATTATAATATGTGCTATTTATATTAAAATTCATTAATTTATGTCAAGCGCACTAATGTACATTTACAAATTGCTTATAAGTAAAAATTGGCAACTGTTGAAACTCAAACTCCGTAAGAAACCTTCCAGTAGATCAGATTAATAAATTGAATAAAGTTCAAAATTAAATAACGCTAACCCCATATGTAACATTCGTTATGTGGCACACAGTATGCTACACACAAGTTAAACTAATTTTCCACAACTCGTCGTTTTTGTTGAAGTTCAAAATTAAATAAATACATATCCCTTTACTAATAAATCTATAGTGTGTTCCGTTTTTCAGGTTAATTCATTTAGAAATGTAAGGAGGCTGTGGCATTTTTGCAAGCCGATTTTGTACAATTAACAAGTTTTATTGTAAACAAATAAGAAAATATTCTTGAAATCTCCCCAAATATCAATCCTAGAAATAAATATCGGTGCTCCCTGTGTTACCACATCGTATTTCTCATTAAATCATTAAATCATTAAATAATTGTCTACATTTTGCAAATGAAATTTTTTCTTGCAGAGTTGTGTCTTGTCTCTACATTTGACACCTTTGACTTGTGACATATACCTAACCTCGAGGCTGACAGAAGGTCAGGGTCGGCGAATAATAAGGGTTTAACATAGATTCGAAAAAAAAATTGCGCTTTATAAATAAGGTTGGAAATTTTCTCTATTCCCTCTTAAAATATCTGTATTTAGTTATAGTTAACTTTGTATATGCTAAATTTATGTTTATTTCGATTTTGCAAGTCCGGCCCTGTCCGTTTTAAGTGTAGTAAATTACAGGCCACCTACCAAAAACAGCCTCTTATAAATCTATACACACTATTTTTATCTCCCCAGGGTCGCTACACCAAAATGAGACATCATATTTCTGGGAATGCCAACAGGGTTATAATTAGGGGCCCAAAAAACAAAAGAAGAACGGACCGCACTAATGACATTGATTGTTTGTTTACTCGGTTGCTGGATTGTATTTTTAGACGAGTAAAATTTTGTAAGTAAACATTTATTAAGTCATTTTGAAGGTGAGAGGTGATTAGATTTTTTAGGGTGACGTTTTACGAGGATTTTATTATAAATCAAATGTTATATTTAAAAAAATAACCTAAATGAGTTCAATTAGATGATACTGAAACGTTGCTTTTTCTGTTCTTATCTGTTGTTAAGCCTAACCAGTGCCCAAAAACTAGCGTTGAATTACGACTGGAGGTAGATATATTATTATATTATTATACCCAGAGTATTTACCCATATTGAATTTAAATTGTAAAGAAGGCCACTTGAAGAAGCACTCCTAGAAATGCAGAAATAGATCTGGTTAAATCAGGCTAAAGAGCAACAAAAAAACTTTTATGAAAATAATGTCGAAAATTAATAGTTTTTCTAAGTATTATTAGTCTTAGCTTAGCAGTGTGGCTGGTGCATCTCGTTTTTCTGTACATAGTGCTTGCTTGATATTTGTAAATGTACATAAACAATGTAACAATTTATTCTAACAATGACCAGCTGCATGACTTGTTAATTTATGGCGAATCTAGGCTACGAGATGTTTGTACGGTAAACGCTTTTCGCAAGCATAACCACTATAAGTCATTTTGAACACTTGCAACCTGGCTTGTAACTATTTAATATTTTATTATGTGTTGCGAAAAGAGCTCTAAGAAAACCATTCACAGTAAGTATATTTAGGTGTACTTGTAATTATCATGTACAAACACCTGGCAATCCTGACGTGGTATGTAGCGAAATAAATAAATAAATAAATACAGCAAAATCAAAGCGCTCATATTCCATAAATCCTGTACATGCAAAACTGAATTTCAATTTTGAAAATCATTTAATTATTATTATTAAAAAAGATAATTGGTCTCAAAATTATCTTTTTTTGTTAGCAAATTTAATAACATTTTTATATTAACTAATTTTTATTTTAGATGTTTATTATCTATTAGTCTATAGAATTGTTCCTTAGAATACCTGGATATTAGATATCAAAGAAGAAGAAGAAATACCTTTACAATACTGTAAAATATTATATTACCCAACGTGTCACATTTTGAAAGTGTTTTTATTAATGGAGAAATTGCATGAATTTTATATTGGTTTGAAATGAATTACAATGCAATCTTTCAAACATATTGAAAGGTCAGAACATGTGTCTGGCGACAATAATAACCACATAATAATTAAAATATTAGCATTAATAAAGTGTCATGGAATGTAAACAAAACCACGTAGTCGAAAACGCGATATCATTGGTGTGACGTCACACGACGTTCAGTGTGGTTTATGTTTTCATATATACAAGTGGCAGGTGTAGTGTTACCGTTCTGGTGCAAATAGGCTTTTATTTCTTGTTTTTTTTTGCAGTTTGTGGCATTTTTGGGCGATAGATAATGTAAATACTATATAATGCTGTGCAAATTCCACGATGACGGAAGCGGGTTTTGTATAAGCATAATAGGACGATTGTTATTATTAATTCTCCACAAGCGAATTCAATTAATTTTATACTTGAACTTTATTGGTGCTAATCCCATCATCATTAGTGCAGCAAATACGATGAGGTAAAGCAAGCAAGTGTCTATTATTTTCTGTTTTTAACATTACCATAATTATTAGCGGTGAGTGGTGAACTTACGGTATTGTTAAACAAAAGTTATTTCTTTTTTAAAAATATAGATCCGCTCGTGAACATTACGACGACAGTGCTGTTACGCCTCTTCTGAACTTAATCTTAAATTTCATTTTAGAAAACGCGCGTGGTTCCCACGAAATAAACGCTACTCCTACCAAATAAGAGCTAGCCCTTCGTGCTCCTTGCCCCCCTCCACTGGTCTTATTCAAAGGCTTAATTGCCCGCACCACCACGTAGCAATCCTCGTCGCTATTTACATTGTCTGGAATAAAAAGGGGCCTCCACATGGCCTAATAGCCCTAATAAAGCGGTAAGGGCGCTGACAGAATGCGGCAGGACGATATTTGAGTGGGATTAGCGATCGGGCGAAAACGGATCCCTCCAGGTGATGCGCCGCGGCGAACTCTTCCATTGTTAAAGAGAGGAATTAAGCAGAGGCGTACGTAGTACAATTTTTTCAAGGTACTGGATTTATATATGCATTGCACTGTACAGGGAGCCCAATTTGGTTGTAAATAATATAATAATAATAATAGTAATAATAATGTGTCTTTTATTTTCCAAAAATTGCATATATACAAAAGAATACTTAAAAAGTTGGCGCCATTCGGCAAAGCCGCTATTCCATGTAACCAACTGTAGTTTATTACAGATATAAAGCAAAACAGAGCAGACATTAGTTTTAAGTTAAGAAACGTCTTTCTATCGGCAAATTTGTTCTTGAAGTAAGTTATTTTTGATTTGTTTTCGGAATGACTCGGTACTAGATGCAGATGCAGACTTGATATGAGGTGGAATTTTATTATATATTTTTATGGCATTGTAGGTAAAACATTGTTCGAATTCAGTCTTATTATGTCTAGCAACACTGTATGGATCTTGACTACGTGTAAAACGTTCATGGAAGTCACCAAGTCTAATTAGCTTATTATTATAAAGATACGCTGAAAAAAGAACGTCCAATCTCTTTTTCTTTGTATTAATGCTTAGATGTCTTTGCCATGGTTTCTAAATTATTTGACAAATGTTAGTAGTAGCTAGGGTTAAATTGTTATATAAGATTTGTTCTAGCAATTGAAAGGATAATGACTACGATTATTTCTCATATGTGTACCCCTAAAACCGGTAAAGCAGATGTTTAAGGGATTAAATGTAACAATGGTGCCGATGTATGGAATCAATGCCTGAAAGAGAAACATCCGAAGTCGATCAAATACATTCGGATTATGGTATTAGTGGTTAATGGGGGGCCTGGCACACTAGATCCCCGCATTGTTGAAATCCGCAACTTTGCCCGCAGTAAAGGATTTCAGAACATTTCTGTAAAATATTCGGCTTTAGTTTTTTTTGTATAAAGAAGTCCAGAAATTATTTTATTACTGTTCTTTTTTCCTTTTTCGATTTTTTTCAAATTATTAAATTAGAAATATTATAATCGTAGTGTGGAATTTTCTTCGAACTAAGTTGCTTATTGTAAATATTACATGAACATGTGTCAGCATGTTTAATTATCAGTGCTGCAATAGAAAGTAATTTTATAAAACGATTTTCTTTTCTATGCATTTACAGTATGTTATTTTAAAGTATGTATCGATCACCTTTGCCGTTGATTTAGTGTTGGTTAACATTTACTGTGATATACGACTAAGAGAGCAAACTGCTACTCGTATGTTAATTCGGCGAAACAAGAATAGCAGTACAGTAACGAAAACTTATACCGCAACTTCAGTCAAGTGGCTATTTAGTACTCTTACATTACTTAGAAGTGGCAGTAGCTATAAAGTGTTTGTAATAGTTTTGGCAACGTATTGGAAACCTTTAACAAACCTTAAATGTGGCGGCTCTTGATTATACAATTGTGAAGTTGTCGGCACGTTATTGCTTCATCCATAAGTGATTTCCACATTTTACATGGAATCAAAATTACTACAAAATTACTCGCTACCTTCAAAATTAATTATGGAGTAACTTTTATTCCAATACTGACCTGCTTCGTACATGACCTTTTAACGTTAGAGAAAAGAACATTAGAGTATCACTACAACTCTTAAATCTTACTGGATTTCGAGTTGAAGAGCATCTTTAAAATTTCTTAATGCTGAGAATATTGAAATGCACTTATGCGAAGACCAAGTGTTTTCAGGAGCAGTTGTTGGATTGTTGGAGTAAAGTTTCTTTTTCTCTAAATGTTCTGGTCAAACTAATGTTCCGTCATTTTCCTGTCGATATGGGACAACATATAAACAAATACCTTATTTCTCTTTTGCAGGCATTATTTTAAAACCCATTGTACATATGTACTAGATATAAAAATTCGTGAAGTGACGAAACAACGTTATTGTAGCGTTTCTACCACTTTTAAGTAGCTGGAAAGTTGATGGGTTAGTTCCATTGGCCACTTGTTTGATGAATATAACTAAATAGATAGTTTTAGTTTCTGCCACTTTAAGTATACATTTTAGGTGTATATTACTTTAAAGTTTTATTTTCAAAAGCAGACATGTTTACAGATTTATGTTCAAGGTCGCCATTTAATAAAAAAAATCATCAGTACTGCATGAAATTTCGTAAGTCTAAACATAATTGTTGGTTTTAGGTAAAAAAAATTGAGGCATACATATATAATATTTTGGTTCGTGAAATATTTTCAATTCTTTAGAAGCCCTTATCTCGTAAGGGAGGGCTCAAGTCGAAAAAATTTATAGAAAGAACCCCGCGTACAATGACCCAAGGAGCGCACATCAATATGGGACACCCTGTATATTATAATAACTGTTATTTTCCTAAATATAACAGGAGAAGTAGACATAAAGGGAGACATAATATGTAGGAAAAAGAACGAGCTACATACGAATATTTAGCCAACAAAGACAATTATATCTAGTAAACTTTCTCTGCTTCTCTTGTCTCCAAAAAAGTATTCCCCATTTTAGTCACCCCCATGTAATAGAACCGTTCATGGTACTAGTACCATCATGTGGTAGTGATTTTGGGAACACATTTTAATGTTTTCAGGGTCATGATTTTTTCTAAAGAAATCTCTAATAATACTTTCTGAAATTTGATATCTTAAAAATGGGTATAGTTGGTCATGACTACAGCTGAAAAATGAAGTTCTTCACTCACTGAATGCGCATTTTGACCTATCCAATAAAAAAAAAACTAAAACCATAAAAAAAATACAGATTTTATAAAAGTGGTTAGTTCTTAAGGTATGCAGAAGAGCAGATGTTGACTAGAAGAATGTTTTAAGAGTACCGCAGCAGCAATTAGATGCTATTTTGCCAATTTATAAAAAAATACATCCAAAATTTGGTTTTCTTAAATTATCTTATATCCTGTGTATCTCAAAAATGAGTGCAGGACAAACCTTTATTAAGTAAACTTCACTTATTTTTTAATGTTTTATCGCCTCCAGCAATATTGCCATGTTTTTTTGAAACACCCTGTATAGGTACAGATATGCAAAAATATTGTAATACGGTTTTCCAACCAAATATACCACAGTTTCGAATCTGACCGGTTATTTCACTCACACAATGAGCAGCTGTCAAGCCGTACGAATGAAATTTATAAGCCCTCGTTTGATTCGGCTGGTAATCTAGACACTAACGATATATCAAAGCTAAAACAAAAGTATCGCAATTAGAGAACGATGAAGACCTCCGATAGTATCATAGTAAAAAGCTGGTTCTCCCACTTACCTCGCCTCTAAGATACCTGAGATTGTTAGTCACATCCTGACCCGCGGAGTCGGCCACTTTATATAGGGTGTCTCACAGTCGATTGCATGAGCATACAAAAAATTTAAATAAAATTTGGGACACGTGGTGTTAAATGGGATGAGGTAGGTTCCATTTTCAATCGAAAGTATTATATTTGGAATAGGACAGAAATGACTAATGACGTCATCAATTATATTTTTTTCAAAAACGCACCCAAATTTTTTTCCTGTTAAAAAGCTTTCTCTTTTCCTATAAGCTTTTATTAGAGAAATTTTTCAAACAAAATAAAAAAATAATAACTATACAAACATATTTTTTGAAAGTATTTATATCCTTGCGATATAACAATACATAACAAATAGTACATTATACTATAAGGGAGAGAAATGCGTTATTTTGACAGAGGTGCAATTTGTAGCCCGAGGGCTACAATGCACCAAGGACAAAATAGCATCTCTCCCGAATGATATACTATTTTTTCCACGGTCTCATTAACTTAAAAACTCATATTTTGTCATTATGAAGTAAGTAGCACCAGAATTATTGTATTCGGATTTGAGCATTTATTTAGTAGTCGTTGAGTTATTGTTATAACTACAAAATAAACAAACAAAAATAATTGTCAAATTAAGGTGCTAGTTTGGTTTAATTTAAAGTTTGTTTAGTGTACAATGAATAATTGTGAGTCGGAAGAGATTGTGGAGCTGCAAATATTGCAATAAGCAATTTGCTGCCTACGAAGTCAAGATCTTTATACGATATAGCCTACAATCGGTTCAAAAAGTGGTGCGCCGAGAAAAATGTTCAAGTATACAGCGAGAATGTCTTGTTAGCATACTTCAGTGAAAATGCAAAGAAGTCTTCCACATTATGGGCGCAATATTCTATGGTTAAGTCATGCTTGATAATTTACGACAACATAGATATAAGCAAATTCCCCAAGCTGATCGCATTTTTGAAAAGAACCGATGACGGATATCAAGCGAAAAAATCGAAAATATTGACAAAGTGTGAAATCGACCGTTTTCTATCAAGTGCAGATGACAAAGAATTCTTAATGATTAAGGTAAGATTACTTTTGTTGTTAGGTATTTCAATTATTAAGTATTTTGATTTTTTATAGGTTGGATTAATTCTGGGGATTGCCGGAGCTTGTCGAACTGACGAACTAGTCAATTTAACTGTAGATGATATTGAGGATGTAGGCTCTTCCTTCATTGTAAAAATTCCAAACACTAAGACAAAGATTCCACGAACCTTTCTGTACTACAAAGCAGGAAAATATAGTTCGCAGCCAGTTGGCAAGAATACCATGGGAAAAATTTCGAGTGTAGTAGCTTCGTATTTAAAATTACTTGATGCTGCATGTTATACTGGTCACTGATTACAAAGATCTTCAGCGACATTATTGGCAGATGCTGGTGTGGATATCACGACAATAAAGCGTCATGCTGGTTGGAAATCAACGACAGTCGCTGAGAGTTATGTCGAGAACTCTATTGAAAATAAGACCAAAATTGCTAATCAGGTTTTAGTAGGTACCACTACTAGCGCAATCACAAAAACTGTAAATGTAAGCAAAATTAATATTCCTTCTAATATTAATTTTGAAAATTGTACAAATGTAACATTTAATTTAAATGTCAATAAATAATTTCAATGTTATCTTTTTGCATGAAAAACGTTCTCCATAATGTAAACTCCTTTGGGAGCATTATACTCCCTTGGGAATAATCGACTACTTCTGTTTTAATTTTGATGTCATAGAAACTGGTTTTTACTCCCGACCGTGGAAAAAATAATATATTTCACATATATTTCATATATTATATAACAACGACAGCGTAATAGTACTAATATTTGTCAAAATCACTGCTGACGTCACTTGTATCCGATTCTTCATCAGCAGTTATGAAGAAACCACTTTTATTTACCCCAATCAATTGGCGCAGCTTTATATAGTCTCCCTTAATTTTTATGACATATTCGACACATTCCAATTAACTCATGTAATTTTATTTACCTCGCTTCTTATAACATCTATAACTATTTTGTCAAATTTTGGAAAGGCATTAGGGATTTCTTTGAATGTCTTTTTTTAACTAGTTGAATGGTATGGAGCATGTCTAGTACTATTATTAAATAGGCCATTTTTTCTAATACCTTGTGCTCTCCCTCATTGTGTTTTATATTTTTATATACTGAGCTTGTTCGTCGTCCGCCCTAACCTCCCCATCTTCTCTATTATTATTCGTTCGTACCAAGTTTTTTTTTTTACTGTACTGTAAAGGTATTTTAAGATAACACAAATCAATTCTTCTACAATTCCTATCAATGAAGTCATATGTATGTTCTCTAATACCAAACACCTAGGTATGCTAATGAACAATTTCATGACAAAGTTCTATTTAATAATTATCTAAAATAAAAGTTAATCTAGTTAAATTTACTAACCTGGTTTAATGAAAATATTCAGTTCACTTTTGTAACTGTGGGAACTCGAAAATTCAACCACAGTAGATGAGATCTGATCTTTTTTAAAAGTCAAAAACTTTAAGAATTCTCTTCGCATGGATTCAAGCGACAAATAATTTTGGTATATATGATACCAAGTTAAAGAACCATATTCCAATTTAGAACGCATTAATGACATATACAGCGTTGTTAATGCATTGGTATTAGTAAAAGATTCCTCATAATAAATCCTAAGGTTTTACGAGTATAAGACGATTTCGCTATATTTTGTATATACCGCGAAAAACGATTTGAATCAAGCAGAATGCCTAAATCTTTTATTGTATGGCCCCTATCAAAAATAACATTATTTAATGAGTAGTTATATAAGATGATTGTTTCACGTATAGTTAACTACTTTACATTTAAAGTTTAACGTAATGTAGTTATACAGTAATTTTCAATAATATTTATTTCGGATTGCAAAAAGTGACAATCATCAACGTTATTAATTTTGTAATAGATTTTTAAATTATCAGCAAAAAGAAGTTTAGGACACTCCATGGCTTTAGTATCGATAAATAACAAAAATATGAGAGGTCCAAAGTCGGATTCTTGAGGAACACCAGAAGTGGTCACAAATTTATGAAATTCAAATCCATTGAAAGCAACACAGTACGGCCTTAATATAATAATATAATACTATGGTTGATAGTGTCAAAAACCTTCGGAAAGTGCATATGGATGACATAGATCTGCTCTTTGGAGTCTAATACCTCAGCTATATTCTGTGTAACTAAGGATATTGCTATTGTTGATCGTTTATTTATAAAGCCATATTGATAAGGAGATAATGTACTTTATGTATGTTTATGACTACTTCCGGTATATCAGGAAAGTTTTAAAAACAAATTTCATTTCTATTAACTAAAAATTGGCTTGCATCCATCCTCCAAGTATTCCTTGGCTGCGTCTATGACCATCTTCGGTAATAGACTAGAAATTTCGGCACAGCTTGATACAAACAAAGCGCTAAATTCTACGCTTTGCGACCGCCAAAAGATAGCCCGACAAGCCACAAATCAACCAGCGCAGCGTCACAAAACACCTCCGTGTGGTCCGTGGTCCTCTAGGATTTTCGGTTAAACGCCAAAGCTGCGAGATCCTTTCCCAGAACCCGCCAGAAACCGCAATCGGTTATAAAACAAGACGGGATGATATATTAATCTTGTCTAATGAGCTGTTTCTATGACAGGCCGTAACCCCAGGCCACTATGATTACGGCCGATGTGTTCGAGTTAACGTTTTTAACGGATTTCGTGTTTTGGGTAACGCTGTTATTCACAGGCGGCTTTGTTTCGTGGTATGATTCACGTGTGGCAAATATCGAAATGAATTCACTTTTATTTAAAATAACGGATATAATATACAGAGTGAGTCATTAACATTGGTACATAGCTTAAGGGCAGATTGTTAGCGTTAAAATAAAGCGATTGAGTCCAACATACCTTATTCAATTGTTGCTCTTTTTCGTTGTACAGGCTACTATATTACTTTGAAAATTTGTCTTATATTTTTGATAAACTCAACCGTTTTCGAGAAACAGACGATTAGTTATTTTAGTTTGCCTTTATACCTATATTTATGTACGTGTATTATTATTGTTGTATATATTTTTGTCCTATAATTGGAATTTTCTATTGGGCAATAAAGTTCAAATTTGATATATTTCCTTATTTTAATTAAACACTATATGCAATATTATTACATTTTTGGAAAGGACATAAAGTTTTAGTGGAAAACATGTAGCACACCTAAATATTGTTGGCAATATTGTCTTGCCTTTCCTCGGTCTTATTTCGGTCTTACAAAACAAGACTTGAGAGCTCGAATTTCAAGAAGACAAGAAATCTGTACCATACCCTAAATAGTGTTGGCAATCTTGCCTTATTGTTTCTTCATCTTATCTTGGCCTCATAAGAAAAGACAATACTTAACAGCTCGAATTGAAAGACCAGATATGAAAAAATCTTGCTAAACAAGACAAGATATATTGCTACGGCAAGAAGTCTGTACCATACCCTAAATAGTGTTGGCAATCTTGCCTTACTGTTTCTTCATCTTATCTTGACCTCATAAGAGAAGACAATACTTAACAGCTCGAATTGCAAGACAAGATATAAAAAAGTCTTACTAAACAAGACAAGACATATTGCTACGGCAAGAAGTCTGTACCATACCCTAAATAGTGTTGGCAATCTTGCCTTACTGTTTCTTCATCTTATTTTGGCCTCATAAGAGAAGACAAGACTTAACAGCTTGAATTGCAAGACCAGATATAAAGAAGTCTTGCTAAACAAGACAAGATATATTGATATGGTGAGAAGTCTGTGCTATACCCTAAATTGTGTTGGCAATCTTGTCTTACTGTTTCTTTATCTTATCTTGGCCTCGTAAGAGAAGACAAGATATAAAAAAGTCTTGCTAAACAAGACAAGATATATTGCTACGGCAAAAAGCCTGTGGAATACCCTAAATAGTATTGGCAACTTGTCTTGCTTTTTCTTTCTTTCTTGATCTTATCTTGGCCTTGCAAAACAAGACAAGACTTGACAGCTTAATTATTTTTAAAATCAAAGTTTACTGAGTATAGATCCAGTTCTGCTGAACTGAACTAATTATAAAATCACTGCTACTCGATTGAGTGTTTACTATCACCAACTACCTACCTACCTACCACAAAAAATACCTAATTGCGCATACTAAGAAGTATATGCCAAACGACATGTAGAGATTTGACCCTTGATGAGAAATATTCCCTCCTGTTGATAAATTTCTCCGCACATCAACACTATCGACTGACTATAGGCGTGCCATTGCTTTATCTGCCGTCACCCCACTGGCCAACACACGGCCAGGTGCGAGCTAAGCCCCGCCCATTGCCTGATTTGTTACCTGTCGCCTCGGATCAGCAGGCGATGCGCGCCAATATCTTGATTTTCTCGTGATTTTTCTGTTGGGTTGTTCAACTGACAGCCAGTTTAATTGGAGCGAACTAATTAGGGCCATACTGTGCTAGTGTTTCATTACGTGTGACAGAATGATGAAATTATTTAAAATGTATCTTATCTCTACTTATGCAGATATTGTGTTTAAACATATACATTTTGTAACAGCTACGAACTGTATATTTTGCTGTACCTTGATTAAAACTGTCGCAAATTAATGTT
The DNA here is from genome assembly GCA_037114965.1 of Monochamus alternatus. NCBI lineage: Eukaryota > Metazoa > Arthropoda > Insecta > Coleoptera > Cerambycidae > Monochamus > Monochamus alternatus. Next base: position 31,174 of record CM073426.1, on the reverse strand, counting down.
TTAATATTCGTAATGTTCACCATTATCCGTGGTTTTAATAAGCTCGCCAACGTCCAGAAGGCATTCTGGTCTATCAAATCTAAGATAGATATAAACTGTCAAAATTGAAGATTAAAAAATAATATTATGAATATCTTTTATGTTATATATACAATATACATATTCAAGGATTATGTAAGTTGAATTAATAATGATCTGTGTAACTAGTGAATAAATGTTTGTAACGAAATTATGCAACTTTGTATACAGCTTCGTGTATATACGGTTGCATAAATGTGCCAAGTTGATCCATTATAATTTATAAAGGCCGCCTTACATTTAGGCAATGGAGCATGCAATGCAATGAAAACTATTTTGCAGCAAAATCTTTCATGTAATATTGCAAGGTGTCATTTGTTTTACATTTATGCAATATATTGCTCATTGCCAAATTAGTAAAATGAAAATGATTTCTATCTGCTGGTCTTTTGCAAAACCATCAAAACATACCGATTGTGTACTGTGGTGTGAAGTTTCAATCAACCTAGAGTTTTAATGGGTGAAATAAAAAAGAAAATTATTATGGTTAATTGAGGTTAATTCATTTTTTACTTAATTCCTCGCTGTTAGTTCCTTTTGTGTAGGTTGGCAAAACTGAATATTACCAGAAAAGGAACCTAACGTTATCACGTTTTTTGTTAAAAAATCTTAAACCTACATTGTTTCTGAGGAAAAAATTACCTATACCTGTTATTAGTCTTAAAAATTGACCATATTAAGTTCAATTTTAACAGTTATCCAGTTTTGGTTAAAATCAATTTCTTTACAAAATCGAAAAATTCCGTTGCATATTGAAAATTACTACCCGCAGCATTTTACACTAGAGCAAATTTTATTGCCTGTCGATCTACCTTCAACATATGCAATTTGCAAGGAAATTTTAGCACCTGCTACGTTAAAATATTGTATGTACAATGAACTATGCAGCTGATTGTTGAAAAGCTATTTTATCGAAAATGGCCAATTTCTGAGGCTAATGACAAGTATACATTTTTTCCTCAAAAACAATATAGGTTTAAGATTTTTAATAAAAAAACATGATAACGTTAGGGCCAAAAAAGTTAGGCTCACATTTACGTTACAAATATGGCGGATGCGGCGTCGAAGTAGAAAACATTATGATTTCTCATATCCAAAAACATCTATTTCCAAATTTTTACGTTGATACATTCAAAGGCAGTGTAATTATTGCAAAAAATCACTTTTTAAATTCCAAGTTTGACACCCTGTATCTTTCTTATTATCAAAATTTTATTAAGGCAAGTTGGCTTAAATCGTAATATTTTGAAACGAAAAACTAGTATGCCTCCATGGCCCATTACTTACGTAAAATATTATATTTTTCTCATATTTTAACAACACATTATTGTTTAAGTAAATCTAAGATTTAGTGTAATTTTAAGGATAATTAAACATAAAAACGCTTGGATGTCAAGAATATGTAAATATTTATGCCATATAGTTTATTATTGAATTAATACATTGTAATATTTTTATGGTATAATTTAATTCAATTATTTTTTTATTTCAATTTTTATTTAATTTTTTAAGTGTTGTAATGTCAAAAATTTTTTTTAATAATTTTGTTGAGCGCCTTGATATATTTGAAGTGTTATGTTTTATTAGTGTATTTTGTGTAAACTGTAATTTGTTCAATACAAACCTTATTATTATTTATTTATTTTTTATTATCTTTTTATCTTACCTTATTTGTGTATTTTTTTATCCCTCACTAGACACAGTTAACAAAATCAAAACAACAAAAAAAAAACTTAAAATCAGGAGTGGATTCAAATTGTTTACAGGCTTTTTTATTTTGTAACAGATTGTAACACAATTTAAAGATTAATAGTTTTTGGTTTTTAAATTAGTTTGATCAATATAGAATATTCTCTACTTCCTTCCTTTCTGGAAGGTGGTAGTCCTGTAGTGTTCTTTGCAACTGCAATTTTTCCTGGAGATGGTTGAAATTTTCATGTAGTGGCAAAATAACTTTTCTGAAGTATGGAGACTTGTAAATTTCGCTAGAGAGTAGATATTTTCTTACTTAAACTTGTTTATTCTAGTATAATCTGCAAATTATCGATAGCTCTCTCTCAATGCTACACCTTTCTTCAACCCAAGCCGTAACTATCAACAACTTCTTTGTTTTTCATCCTTTCTGTAGATTGCCATGTTAAAGGTCCTTTCATATGATTTTTCAGTCTTTGGATGTCTCTTTAATGAACTTTATCACAACACTACTTATAACTAATACATTTTATAATGTCCTTTTGTTTTTGTTATACAATTTTAAATATTTTATTAATGAAAATACTCTTTATTTTGTGTTTTAGGTCATTTGCAAGGGATTCTTGCAAATTCACCTTTAGTCTTGACAGTTCTGGAATTAATTCTAAAATTTGACATTTAAAATTATTTTTCATGGTATGGTTAACTTTGAATAGATATATCTTTAACAATGTTACTCGTCTGCCTACAATATGCATATCAGATTAATCTATAGACTTTCACCTTTCATTCAATATAAGTTGCACTGGGTTTAAATTCCTTTTTCTCTATATACTGAGTAATAACAATTATCAGCTTAATGCAATTTGATGAAATTTATTTTATACTTGATAATAAAATTATTAAATTATTATTTTTATGCTATGTAATATTATTTATTATTATTAAATTTATATCCAGGATATCCATATTAACAATTCTTTATATTTTTTTATAATTATACATTAATAATTATTAATTTTATTCAACTTTAAGTTCGGTCAGGTATTACTTTCATGTGATTTTCTATGTGCATATTTCAAATTGTTACAACATATACACTTGAATGAAGTTTAAAATATTATGCTTAAATACAGATCCGATTTTTTTCGTGCATGTCTTTTATATCATCATAAATATAAAATGCTTCTAATCTAAAATTCTGATTCAAAATAGATAGTGACAGTAACAAAAAACACTACTGTATGACTGTAAATTAAAATTTTGTTCTAAACAATCATCGCAGAACATGTCTTTCCTTAAGATATTTTTTGAAATTTTCAATTCTGTCCTGTACTAATTTTCCGTTGTAAAGTTATATATCTATTACAGCCTTCGGTAATGAATACAGCTTACAACAATCTCTGATCGCACGGCGAAGAAATATGTATGAATTATGTAAATCACGTACAGGCTGGAGCTAGCCGGGGTCAAAGTAGGCCTAGAGAGGACAGTCGACGGTCGCGTTCCAAGAGCTCCCGGATTAGATGATATCTCAATTTTACCGCTTCTGTGACGCGTAGGCCGTGGAGGAACTGGTTTACATTACGATTATTGCGGCAGCCACACTCGGCAACTCGATATTATTATGCTGGATGTGCGTTCGTTCTCTTCTTCTGTGTGTGTAAGATCTTTATGCTCGACCCTTATCTAGTTGGCTACGCTCGGAATGCCTACCGACTTCATCTAGGTTGGCTTTGAATCTCGAAGAATGATGAGATTCGAGATGGAGATCCAGATAGGCGGTTCTGGTCGTGTATACGCCCGACCCTGCCATCTGTTGCGTCGAGGAGGTGACACTGATTGTGTTCTTAAAACAAATGGGGGCTGCGTACACGCTATTTCGAATTTTTATCAGATGTGCTTCATTCCTGATACAGTGGCAGCTCTCTCTGGCCTTCTTGTTTGGTCGCATATACGCAATATTCGTTTAAAACGTAGATACTCCTTTGAATTTGGATGTCAATATTAGGAGAACAGAAACATGGGAAGTTATTTATTAATAAAGTATTAGGACCGCAGACTCTATTTTATTCCAAAATCTGAACATGAAGTTTAATTGTATAGGTATTTAAATTTGTATGTTAGTTCCCTTTAATTTTTTTTTTTGAAGTCTGCTAATTATATTGCAATAAAGTAATTAAATCTAAATCGATTTATTTTCGTCCTAGCAAGTTACCCTTAATTGTCTAATTGAATTTGGACACCCTGTATATTAAGTCAGCGATTTTTTCCAAAATGGTGAGTTTTCAAAAGGATCCCTTTCATGTAATATGAAAATTTATATTAAAATATGCCATATGTACTATAAATCTAATCTTAAAAAAATTACAGTATAAAATGTCCCCGAGAGAAATTAGTAGCTAGTAAACGGTTCAAAACTATCAACATTGATGCATTTGCAATCTCAAAAATTTACCTGTACAAATTTCATGCAATAGCAAAAATCGTCTTTATTTTGATGTTCTATCAGTCTCTAAAATGTTTGCACTCAGTTCAACGAGGAAGTATCTTCCTAAAAAATATTAGACGCACAAATATTTTAAGTTTATATTAGTACTATATGTATAAGAGAATAAAATGTGAAGATATATTCTTATGAATCATCAGGAGTAACAGAATTTAAGTTTTGTGTCACAACCGTATTTTGACAAATATCAGGAGCAATAATTTTTTATTTTCTTCAAAAATTAAATTAAATATTTATTCGCATTTTCTGGATAGCGGAGGTAAATATTATTTTTTTAAAACTGACTATACTTTTCCATTTCGTTCTATTCCTTGCTTTTTGTTTCCATCTGTCAGTATCTAGTTATTGTAGGTTCTTCTCTGTTTTCTATGCTGTTTTGCTATTAATTGCTCGTCTCATTGACAGTTTTGGTGTCCTTATCTCTCTCATCCTCTAAATATACTTTAGCTACATTTTCCTTTGTGCATACTATTCCTGCCTTTCTGTATAAGCAATGTATTCTTTCTGATGTTTTTCCTTCAAACATTTTTCCTCTTCCACACTTTACCGCTTTACTACTTTATCCATCTTCCACCTCGACTGGTATATGTCACAACTGGTCTTACTACTGCCTTATATCTTTGTTTGCATAAAAATATTTTTATTTTTCGGCATTCTCTGCAGTTCTGTTATATATGGCTTCCTGACATTATTCTAGTTTCAATTTTATCTCTTATTTCTAGTTTTCTAACAAATATAGTTCCTAAATATGTGAATTGTTCTACTCCCTCAAACTGTTTTTTTTGATTTGTGTCTATTTTCTGTGCCAGAATTTGCAATCATCGTAGTTGCAGAACAGCGGAAACAATGCCAAGTATAGATTTCTGGATTGGGCAGGTTTAAAATCTCAGCTATCTTCTGTGGAATTTTATAAACAGGTGTTTATTCTCACGTGTTAAACAGTGCTTCTCTTCTGTCGACAACTGATGAATAATGTATTATGGAGAACGTTTTAAGGGCGTAAGGCGATGTATTTTCGTATAATCTCCAAGACGCAGTCTCCAGACTTTTGATTCGTAATACAGAACGGCTAGTATTTCTTGGTTTTGGTGTCGAGAAGAGGAACACGCATTACAGATTGTTGATCGTCGATGTTTCCAACTCATTCGAATGTCACACTCCATGTAAACCCATTATAGCTACAACTTGTAAAAACCAAGGCAGTTTTGCCTTGACAAGTTCTTCATCATCTGCATCAATTTGTAGAAATATTATCACATCTTTCGGGTTAAAAATTTTTGACTATTCTGGTTTTTAACCGCTAGTCGATTGTTTTAGGAAAACTATGAGCTTACTCTATCTACAAACAAAACTTCAATTGATACTACGTAATTTTAAGCGACTCAGTTCATCCTTGAAATATCGATATTTTCATTCACCAGTATGGTATTTTTAAGCATAAAATTGAAGGCTGCATTTCCTTTGATTTTTCCGAAAAATACATTTTCACTTAGATCCGTGTTCTATCAATTTTGAAATATTTTCCATTTCTCATCATAAGTCAGTTAAGATTTTCCCTGGATAATTCCTCTTTTATCTCATTTTCAGACATTTCTACGTCCAACAACCACATTAAACGACACCAAAGACTCAATGACCGCATTATTCCAACCCAAAGGGATGACTTTCTTTAATAATCAAATTTCATAGAAACCAATGCTAATTATGCAAAATGTTTCTTCATATTGAACGAGTCCATATTTGGGCTATAGAAAAAAACATTGTTTTACACACGACGATAAAGTTCCATTATCGTCTCTCGAAATTAATTCACTCGCGATCTTTTTCGGTCGACAATAAAATAACATTGTATCGTCTTGTATAAAAAATAACTATTAATAGCACCACACTTTTTGAGATAAGTCCGTTTTGATCAAGAACTGAGGAATACGAAACACCTTTTAGAAGATTTAGAAACATTATTTTATTTTGTTTGTCAATATTGCAATAAAATACGAACATTCAGAAACGTGTTTATTGAAATTATTTACGATAGAAAACTAAACTACACATAAACAAAGAGTATCACTTTATCACACATTGTATTTGGTTGTAAACATTTGATGATATCTGAAAATAGTTACAAGACTTATAAAAACATCTCTTAAACTTTGGGCAGACCAGCCACAATAGAACTTTCAATTCCAAGATGGTCTTCACCTCTTACGATCTTAAATGTGCCGTTATCGCCCCAGTCAGAGTTCCAAGAGTTGGCAATGAGCCAGTATGGTGTGTTATCCTCCACTCCCCAGCCCAAGATACGGATAGCGTGTCCACCGAGTTCCTTTCCTGTGACGTGTCGATAAACACCTAGAAACCAGCTCATCAGTATTTAATTGTAATGACTAAATAAATAATATACCGTTCTTGTAATGCAGTAGATCCTCGTAAACAGTGAAAGCGCCCTCTACCGGACCATTGTTTAAGATTTCCGTCTGGATTTCATTCACTTTACTGGAGATTGAGTATGCCTTCTGGCCAAAGTTCTTATCTTTGGCGTAGGGGACGTTATAACTACTTTCACACTGCTGGACACACTTGGGGGTCTTGTTATCGTCTCCTGTACAGGAAGGTCTTGTACCGTTGACGTGGTGTTCGCAGGGAGGGATTTCATAAGGTCTGCATCCCTATGAAATGCGAGAAATGCGAAAATAATATAATGCAAGGAAATAATAGTTTTTACGTAAAAAGAAGTGACAAATTACGCCCAAGGTTGGAGGACCGACGCAACGATTAAAGCGTCTAAACTAAAAAAAGGTACTCTGTTTAATGTCGATTAAATTAACTGTTTACTAGAAAAAGTTCGAAATGTTCGCATGTGGAAGCCTCTTATGAAGTTTTTCAATAATTTCATTGTGCCTTCTTTTTTAAATTTGGTATTTGTTCGGATTAAACAGTTTGAAATGGAACTTTGCTGTTTAAATGACTTTCGGGTCGCACTTTTTTGTCGAGAAAAAAAAAGTCATGGCGCATTTTATTAAAAATAAAACGTGAATTCGTTTATTTTCCTTTTTCTCGTAAACGGTTCATTTTATCGACAGTAAACAGGAGTACCTTTTTTAGTCTAAGGTTGAAGCTGCCCAGATTTATTATTTTAAAGTCTTTATCATACAGGGTGTTAAAAGTTAGGCATTAAGTTGTAAAGCTTAGCCCGCCCCTGGTAAACTAAAAAAGCTAAATATGTTTCAAGGACACTATTTTAAGAGGTTCCTACTAGTATCCATCACATTAATTTTTTAATGAATTATATTGAGTATTTTACAAGTTATTCAAGAAAAATCGATTTCCAGTGGCGTCCTTTAGGGACACATCTCCGTAGGGAGCGCCTATAGGAAAAAAATATAGGAATTTGTCATCTTATTTTTTCATATTCTTACACCCGAGAGATATTCCACATTTTCCCAAACACCCTGTATAATTATAAAGATTAAAGTTCAAACAATAAATTATACATTGTTTAATTTTGAGTATGATCGATATGTTTTTTGTAAACTTTATTGCCTCTTGCACTGTCGATTTTAGGGTCGTCATTGTTTCCACCTTAATAACTAACATGTAAAAAAACAGTTTTGATTCTTTTGTGCGTAAAAATTATTTATTCAAAAAGTAGCGTTGGTACCTGATTAGATCCATATGCGCCTCCAGAGACAATTCCCTTTCTGACCCAGTAGTGCCAAGCTGCACCAGGGAAACCTCCGTTACAGCCCATGCCGCAGGTCCAACAACAAGACACTAGATCGTCAGAGGAGAGCCTGACGTTGACAGTAGCGTTGGAATGGATGCATACCCTGTCAGACATTGATTCGACAGCACCAAACGCCTGTAATTGAAAAAGTTGATGTAAATGCAGTTACTATGATTTTTGAAGCCGGTTCTAAACAGTTTCAAAATATTGCATGCTTACGGACATGTGATGATGAATTGAAATAGGGAAATTACATGATTTTTCCAAATACGCGCGCAGAAGAAAGAACGTATTATTTAAATGGCGTTTTTGTCGTAGACAAGTTCGTGAAAAGATAAGCCTAAAAAGAGCATCTAAAAATTTAGTCTGGCCACATTCTCACGAAACGATTGTCGCCACAGCATAAACATGTGACGTCAGACGCCGTTTGCACGTATACATACAGGGTGTTTATAACGTAATTGAATGCCGATACTTAAGGGTGTGAATCCTTCGGTCATTTTAAGAAGAAAACTTAATATCAACATATGTCCTTAATTTTTGAGCTACAGGGTGTTACAGTTTTAAGAAAAATATGCTTTTTTATTATAATTTTCTTATCACTCCAGATATTTTTATGAAATTTTGTACACACCTATTAATCATTAAGGAGCATTGTTTGATGTAAAAAATGTTTTCAAATCTTTGCCAATGACGTCCGTACGAGGTTTGAACTAAACATTTTTGAAGAAAAAAAGGGTATGCCACTGCCTTTTCTAAACACTCTAAAATTATTTTTTAAATCTCCATTTATTTTGCAGCAAATTCGGTCTCTAGGCTTACTCTCGTGCGACGCACCATATTCACGTAAAAAAATTAAAATCAAAAAAGTTTTTCCCCAAGTTCATTGAGACTGCTTTTGATATTTTGTTGCCATTTTGTAGACACCCACTATGCGTGGAGACACTTTTTTGTGGGTCAAAAATTAATTTTACCTTTATTTTTTAAATTTGTTTCACTGATTAAAGTGCGAAGTCACTTTATGGTTCTGGATTGAAAATAAATGGTTAATACTAACTCGTTTGGGGTTATGTGGCGAAAATTAAATTTAATATGATGTGTGTACAATAATGACATTTAACTTGTGAAATGTGGATTACTGAGTAAATAGATAATTTTTTAACAAACAGGTAAGCTTGTGTGCACGTTTATGTATAATTTTTTAACATTGAACATAGTAATATCACGTAATATTTTCCTAAATACTTTATGGTAGTATGGTATTTAACTTGCGGAAATTAATTTTTAATCGTTTATAGTAAGGTCAGTTAAGCAGTTTAAATTTATGTTAATAATACTGCATATCATACTACTGCAACATATCCAACTTTACTGTACTTATGCTTCAAACAAGTATTTTTAAAATAGAATTTAACCGTATTACTTTACTATTACGTTAAAGGAAACTTAATATTTATATTAGAGGAGATATGGCAACATCGCAACAAATCATAGGGTTCATTAGGTTGGTTATGAGAGCGGTCCTCAAAATGGGATATTTTAAAAAAATATAATATCTCCGTAAATATTAGAAATTTTTAAAAATGGCTTTCACTAGACTGATCTATATGACGAACTACACCAGCAGTTAAAATATTTGTAATTATTTAAGGTTCACCCTGTATACGTTTAGAAGAGTTAATTTGTCATTTGTGATATTATTAGATGTTGTTGTTAAATAAATATTGGTATTAAATAAAGTTGCAAAATAGCACAGTAATAGTAAATTGAGCACAGAAAGTGCATCTCAGCAGGCAAATGGATGAAGTATTGCATTATGTAATTATGTATAGATATAGCATACAGCGCCTAATAAAAATATTTCTCTGTACCAAAAAAAATTGAAAGAAAACTGTGTCCTAAGGCCCTGAAGCGCGTCAACAGGGAGCATTGCAACATTGTTTGTTTGTGACCATTTTAATGTAAGTTTAATTAGAAATTCAGATAGGTTTAAGTTCATCGAAATAATTAAAATGTACAGCAGGCAATTTGCATGAAATTTTTAAATGCTTAAAAATAATGTTTTTATATTATTTATTAAGTACTTAACAAGAATTTCTTGCTAATTCTGTAAAATTATTCTTATATTTCATAATTAAATATTTTATATAGCAATTGGAACCGATAAAACACAAATTTTATAAGTATTGTGTGGTAACAAAGTCAAAAACACTACGGTAACCACCCCGGAAAAAATATTCTTCTCGGTTCCTAAAAATGAGAAAATGCGTAAGAAATGATGCATTTCAATGAATAGAGACGAAAAAGAGAATGCAACACTATCGAACACAACGGCGTTATATTGTTGCGAGGATTATTTCACCGTAAGTCATTTTTCACTTTATTCGGAGACTATAAAGATGATGTGTGTTTTAAAATTAATAGTTGGAAGAAGATATGGAGAATTATTGGCAGCACAAATGAAATGGGAATGTACAAAGACTACAATTAAAAAAGGGTGTAATACCCCATAATTTTAACTGTCAAGGGAAAATGGTACCTGAGCAACAAAATGATGTAAATCGCAGACGTCTTCAAATTATTCACCAAGCAGGGAATGATATGATTGCCTCCAGTTCAAAAACAATACCTAAAGATTCAGACACTATTCATGTTTTGGATTAAATCACTTTGAATACAGATTTACAAGTACCAATACCATGCGAGAAGTCAGTGTAAGAACAAGTAGGCTTCAATTCCTCTTATTTCAGCACCTATAAAATTTGGATTTTCTCCCAGAAACGAGAACATTGATAATGATTTGTGGTTGGAAAAGACGTAATAAATCTATTAATTTATTAGCGCTTTATTTTTGCAGAGAATGACACAAAACTAACACAGTACACATAAAATAAACTGAATAATATTTTGGTAATAAAATAAAAAAAATATGCAAATTGCCTGTTGTAAAGAATCAATTAAGCTTTTCTATTAAGCTACCAGAATGTATATAGGGCGTTTACAAAATCAATGGTAAAGCAAACTTAATTTTTTATCATTTATTGTATTCAGCGCCTCATTCCAATTCCAAACAACATGCTCTCTATTTACTCCTACTATTTATGTGATGTAGAATGTTATTCGAAGCATTTATAAAATTTTGCTATCTGATTTCACTACATTAAATTACCTGTTTTGTTCTGAAAATGTAATAAACAAAAGTAATTCACGTGCTTCAAAACAGAATACCATCGTTTTTCCGAAGTTGACGCATGCGTTCCGTTTCGGATCTTTTATTTATAACATTTAAAAATTTGAGCTTGGAAATAGTTTTAAGTGTTCTTCATTTTTTCTCAAAAACAGTTGAATATAGGACAAACGAATTTTGGTAGGAATATAATACATACTTATGAAATGAAATTTTATTGGTGTATCTCCCGTTTTCCTAATTTCCTATAAGGGGGTGAAATAAACCATCCTTTCCATGATTAAATTTTCAATTTTCTTATATTTCACAGGTTTAAAAATAATATAAAATAGGTATAAGTATTTGCTTATAAATTTAATTTTGAATCAAAAATGGAAAATATTGATTATTTCATATTTATCAAATCTGTGAATGTGAGATTCCCCTGCGATTTCAAGGAATAGCAAATTCCCCATGTAACTCTACAATTGATATAAAAAAATATTATCGATTTTTTAAAAATGCTTACAATTATATCTTGACATTGAGCGCTATTTATTATTTCTGCTATCTACGAATAGAGGTATGCATAAACATCTCACGAAATAATCACACAATTTTTTACTAGGTAATTTACAGAAAGTATGACTCACTCATAAATTATCTGTTTAACTCCGTAGCCTTGACTAATTGTTAAATATTCCAAGATTTGTTGTTAATCTAGTTTTTTCAAATTGACTTTTAACAGCGTCTCAGTTTGATAAAATGTTGACAATTTGAACGTACATAGATAATAAATTGTACCTATTATGAAAATTTCGACTGATTTTTAAATGAAGGTTTATAACACAGTTTCTTGTTGCTTCTTCCGTACCAGTAGAAAACATGAAAATTCCCAGTTATATTTGTAACACAAATTAATAGTTATTTATTGTATAAGTGTTTTAAGTGGCACGCAAGAATGTTTAAACGTGAAAAGGTAGTTCGAGCGTTTAATATTCTTAAGTGAATAAAAGACAATTAAAACACGAAATCAATACAACAATTTTCCATTTATTGCCAGTGAAATCCAGGGAACATTACGAAATAGTGTTCGGCAAATTTAACGAATGGAGAAAAACAACGAAGACTAATGAATAAATGAAGAAATCATGCTATAGTATTTTTTTAAATTGAAGAAAAACATGCAATTTCATGTATGTGGTCGAACTATTCGATGTTGAAGACTACTATAAAGGTCTACAAATATAGATATTGGAAAATATAACAAGCTTACTGCTTATTTGAAGAGTGAATCGAGAGGATGCAAAGCAAAAAAGCTGCAGTATTGGAAAGAGCACATATTGAAGAATTTTTGACTGGGGCATCCGCTAAAGAATATTTGATGATTAAGGTAATATCTCTTTATCATTTACATGTTGTTAGGTAAATGTGAAAATTAGACAGATTCGTTTTAAGATACATCAATCAAAAATGTACTTCTCAGCCTGTTGGAATCAACATATTGGCGAAGGTACCCTCAATAGTTCCTTCATTTCTGAATATCGCAAATCCAGAAGCATATACTGGCCATTGTATGAGGCGCACTTCGACAACTTGGCCAATAAAGGTGCTGATCTTACAACCATTAAACGGCATGGTGGATCCTCTGTAGCAGAAAGTTATATATTAAGGAGTCCATATTTAACAAACTTGGAATTGAAAGGAAAATCCAAGAAAAATATAACTTTTTCTTACAAGAAGAGACATCCGTAACTTGTGAAATTCTTCAAAAACCTCGGCAGATATGTGTTCTAAAAATGATGGCAACAATCAACAATGCTACTAATGGGCTGTTATTAATGGAAATGAAGTTAAATGTGATAAAACAGAAAACGAAATGCTTATTACTATGAATGTAAATGTTAATAAGTAAATTAAATTTGATTTATTATAGCTTTATTACTTTTTTCATTATTTTACTAGTGAAATAAAGTTAGTTTATTCCACTAGTGGATAAAGTATCACTTTAGACGGTTCATATATGTGGATAAAAGTCCCATTATAAGGTGATTGCGGATAAAATATTTAATTTCCTAATTCTCGAAATAAGTTTTGAAATTAACAACATAAACATCGTTTTTATCACAAAGCCGCTCACCCAGCATGATCCACATGACCCTTGATCTCTTATCTCTCTTATGGTTGGGCAATGGGGCCATTCTTCCCTAGAATCGAACTGCTGAGGGATGTATGTGGCTTCAACAAGCTTTTCCTTCATAGGTGGCAAGTAATTCTTATGATTGGGCAGCACCCCCATAAGTTTTCTGAAGTAAGACAAGTCCATGTCCTCCCTAAAATTCCTGCCTGCTATCCACGTGGACTGTTTCCTGTTTATGGATTCGATAAATGTGTCTGAGAGAGGATTTGGGACTGGCTCTGGGTGTAACGAAAAGCTTAAGGAAACCGTTATTGAAAATGTTACTAAAAATAGAAGACGCGCCATGATGACAACCTAAAAAATTGAGTTTTTTTATTATATTTATCATATTATGTGTAGATCTATTAGAAATTAAAAACTGGCATTTATATTTTGAGAAAATAATACCCAATCCCTTTTTTCAGTGCTGAAATTTATTAGGAATATTAATTACTTTGTTAAAATATAATTTGAAACGTTGGGGTAGTACCTAATAGGTATGTTAATAAAAAAAAAACGTCCAAGATATATACAAATAAAGGAAAATATGATCCAAAAATTACCTACTTAGCTAATTACATAATTAAAGTAAGTACTTACGTAAACGAATTATTCTTAAGACACTGCTTTCTTAAAACTAGCAGCACCAACTGAAGAACAATGAAAATTTGGTTTTATATTTGCCACCGACAACTCAACTAAACTGATAAACAAACTGTTCCGATTAAGTCAAAACACAAAACACATGATTTGCTTACTCACTACCTGATGGCTGCGTAGTTGCCAAGTTGTGCACAATCAGATTGTTAACTTTCGAATCATCAATAAATTCGGAGCAAATATCACCAAGGAAGTATGTAATATTTATCTAAATAACAGTGTGAACATTTTAGCTATCAAAAATGAATATAATGATTATTGTATGTGAAAAAACATGCGACTGTACATAACTTTCTAGTGTTGAGAGGATTTTGTTTTATTGCGGACTTCTAGAGACCTCTACGGGCAGGTAGCCATATTACCCATGTAAATATGTTAGAAAGCTGTTGTAGTAAAAGCCCTGGAAGACTTAAAGCAGCGTTGATTGATCTATTGCCTAACAGATGGCGATAGTTGCAGAAAACTACAACTTGCGCTGGTTGGTGATTTATCCACGGATTCTTAGTGTTTAAAAAGATTTATTTGTATCCTGTCGAGGGCTTTGCAAAGATATTTTCTTAGATAATACTAAACATTTTGTAGAATATGTTCAGAGGTGTAAATGTTCATAACTTTTTGATCGAAAATAAGATTGAATGCCACTTTATACTGGCTCAATCGACACTCTTTCGGGGAAATTGGGAGATTGCAATTAGGCCAGCAAAATATTTTTTTAAAACGGGTAGCTGTTAATGAAGAATTTCATATTCTATTATACTATAACGAGATGGAAACAAATGACTGGAAATGTCGAACTGTGCTCTTTGATCATCATTAAGGAAGACAACATCGCATCTCAGCAGTGGCCATTGGGAACAGTTGCAACTGTACATTCCGAAAGTTACAGTGCAGTTGAAGTGCTGAGTATTAACATACATAATACAAAGACGTCCTAAGAATGCCTTTAAGACGTATATTAATGGACATTAGGATATACAAAGGACGTCTGTTTAAAAATGTCCGATATTTAGAAATTTAGGATGTCCGACAGATGTCTGTAGATCCGTTTTCCATAAAATTGGTATGTGCATTCACGGATCACAAATGTACATTTAGACCATTTAAGGACGTCCTATAGACGTTCCAAGTGCATAAAAAATATACATGGATTTCCCAGATGGGACGTTTTTCGGATACTTAAAATTATTTATAATTTGGTCTTAAGATGTCTATTAAAAATGTACCTACCAGATGTGTATAAAATTTTTCATTTTTGGGATATTTCAAATTATTTATAATTTTCCATAAAGAATAAACAAAAATGCTCACTTAAAAAATATATTAAACACAAAAGAGTATATTTTTAAAATATGAAATATTTTCTTCTACGTAAACTTGTGCATGCTATGTATAACAAAATATTTGTTCTGTTGCAACCTTTCATTTCTATACTTAAAATAATTGGATGCCTACCTCGGTTAATTTATTGGTAGTACTTTTAACTCGCCTTTCTCACAACAACTATTATAGTTAATATATGATGGGAGATATAACGTATTAAAAATAAATCCACATTTTGTTTTGCTCATAATATTTACAAATTTTTTATCTTTTGTTTACCGACATAGTTTATTGACACTAACCTTACCGAAAGAGATATACTCCTTTAAAGAAACAGGGTTCTCCAATTTTTAAAAGTCATAGCACTACTGATTAAATCCACTATAAAACAAAATTTATTCTCTTTTCTTGTCTTACGATAATGTTTTTTTTATAAAAACCTCTTTGTTTAAAATGCCTCAGTGCTGTTTCCAAAAGACGGACGTAATATTAAGGATGCGTCTGAGAGTTACGCTGTTGGATATTCTGTGGACGTTCATAATGAGAAAATTGCATGATTTTTTCAAATACGTACAGATGAAGTAATATATTATTTTAACCAAATGGCATAAAAACGGTATTTAAACATTTAGTCTGACCACGTCCGCACAAAGCGGCAGCCGCCACAACGTAGACCTGTGACGTCACGTACACTCGACATGTCGCAGTTGTGGCGACCGTGGTGTTTTCCGCAATTGTGGCAACTGTGTAACGCGGCGGCCGATCGTCGCGTGCTTAGTACCGTTGTGTAGGGAATTTCGATGCGTATTGAGATTCGATGAGAGCCGCATGGGGCTCAAAAGAAAAAATGAAAGTCGGGTGTCGTCGCGGGTAGAAGGAAACACCCGGTATACGAGAGAACGGCACCGTCGGATAGAGGACGAGAAACGCTGTCCAACGGCACTTCGAACGTTTTTCTAGCCCCGAAGATGGCCGAGTTACAAGACAAAACGCGAATCGACGGGATTTAGCCGCGCATCGGCCCCGCCGGAGGGTAGGCGGGGGGTGAAGGGTGGGTTGGAGCTTGCTCGGCGGTGGGGTTTGGGGAGGGTTCGCGCAGCTTACTGCTCACGCCTCCGACGCTCCGTTTCCGAGACACGGAAAAGCAGAAGCAACGGTTCAGCAGTCCCCGCGTTTGTTGTCTTTGATTTTTCCGTATTTACTACTAATATCTACCATCGAAACTTTATTTTAACTCATTAGGTACACATAGGTACATGTACATGCTCTTGCAATAATAATGACACTTCCTCAACACAACAGTTTTTGAACTTGTGGAAATTCCGAGTAGAAATCTTATTAGATCTCAATTAAATGTTAAAAGTTGATAGTAGATTTCATTATAAATACGTCATCACTTTAAAAGAAATCGCAAAATTCATTTTAAAGAGTACCATCATTATAGCAAACGATTATACTTTGCTTACGATCACATAAAGGCCCGCATTTATTCTAAGAAAATCGGACGAAGGTAATATTAACAGTCCCGCGGCAGTCTTTAGTTATAAATAACCTAATAGTAGTAGTGGAGGAGTAGAAGCAGTAGACAAACAAACCGAGGAACTTTCGAATAAACTACATATTATAGGAACATACATACAGTATGCGCCAAAAGTATGGAATAAATTCAATAAAAACGAAGCAATTATTTTTTGGAAAAAATCCTCGAACAGGTCGATTTTTAATTTAAAAAATACATATTTTAGCGTAAAATGCGATTTTCAAATATCATTTGTTTTCGAGTAATGACGTCATCGATTTTTTTTAAATGGCAACACCATATTTTTTTCCTTGATTCTGAAAGATCGTTTAATTCTCTATCAGACAATACTAAAATTTTGCCCTCTTACATAGGAAAGTTTTCGAATAAATGACGATTGAATGTTAGAAAACGTAAATTTCATCCATAAAAAAGTAACAATTCTGAGGTATGTAAAATAAAATACAATTGATTAAATTATATACTTAAAATCTCGTACAGAGCGCGCATAGTGCGGAGGTGCACCGTCTTGCTGAAACCATGGTATCGTCAGGAATGTCAGGGTCATTATCGTTAGGAAAAATTACTGCAAGGGCTGGAACAAGGTCATTTTGTCCTGTAAGGGTTCCTTCAAAGAAGAAAGGCCCTACTATTCTGTCGTCAACTTATTCCAGCCCACACATTTAATTTCTGAGGGTATTGGGTATGTGCCTCTGCCATCCAATGAGGATTTTCCGGACTCCAATATCTGCAAGTTTGACGGTTTACTGTACCATTCAGACAAAATGTGGCTTCATCTGAAAAAAGTATTTGCCGGTGTAAATTTCTATTTCCTTGACATAAATCCATTAGAATTTCGCAAAAATGTAAGAGGCGATCGGGATCATCTTCATTGAGTTCCTGCACAAGTTGAATTTTGTAAGGATGATATTTTTCCTTTCTCAAGATACGTAGAACTGTGCTCTGACTAGTGTCATTGTTTAATGCAACCAATCGTGAAGAATTATGAAGATTATCCACCATACTTATCAAAATGTTCTGTTTCTGATTTTCATTAATGCTTGGACGTCCAGGTTTTGGAATATTTACAACATTGCCAGTTTCTCTAAATTTAGAGTCTACCTTACTGACTGTTGATTGGGTGATAGGGCGATCTGGATATTTTTCATTAAATAAATCGCAAACTTCCTGCTGAGTTCTAGTCATATTCTCGCATCCGATAAGAATTATGATTTCAATTCTTTGAGTAACAGTTAAATGTGATATAATGTTTAAAATTTAATAATAATTTCTATGTCGCTTACAATACTTATTAGAAAGTCGTTGTGACAATGACACTTTGCAATAATTTTCACCTACGTGATCCATAAAAGAACTATGGAATTCGAAAAACTAAACTTGATAACGTTTTTGCTTTATTTTAATTGATTTACGTTTTCTAACATTCAATCGTCATTTACTCGAAAACTTTCCTATGTAAGACGGCAAAATCCGTCCGCGACCTCACTGGGTAGAGCTTGCGTTCTCCTCTTATCGCTAAAACGCGATGCCGCTATAGTCGTGTGGGTATCGTGGTGGATGTGTAGTGGTAAAAGTTTCCTTTCACGCTTTACACAACGACGAAGCGAAGGCTACGATGGCATCGGCGTTGTTAGCTACATAGCGAGGAGAGAGCGTGTCGCTATCTCGAAGGATAGTGCGTGGTGCCCGAAGTCTACGCGTGTGTGTTTCGGCCATAGGAAGTGTTCATCGTCTCCGCGACATCGGCGTTGTCACTTATTTAAATTCGAAAGAACGAATTAAATGAAAACTGAACCGAATTGAAGAGACGACGGCCGCGTCACACAACGACTAGGCTAATGGAACGGCGTTTGCCGCCGGTGCAAGTTGACTCCGTTACTGCAAGAGAAGACTGCTACTATACAGTTACAAAGTACATCCAAGTAAATGTGGGTACGATCTAATACCGCTTTTACATGCAGTTCACTTCCGCGGCAATTAGGAGGAAATTGGGTACGGAAGTGCGCAGCGCGGGTATGTAAACACGTCGCTCGCGCAGCCATTGCTCATGCCACTGTCGCTGCCACACGCTCCCTAAAATGGCGGTATTTTGATCAGAAGTCAAAGGACTGGTTGCACAAGCGGCTGCGACTGTGTACATGCTGCCCGCTGTCCTGCCCGTTAGTGTTCTTTCAGTTGCTACCAAGTGCATGAACAGAAACTTATTTGTTTGTTGTTTGTTAAATTATTCGCGTTAAAAACATTTTAACCATGAATGAGAGTGGAGCAATGACCAAGTGCTAAAGTTTTTAGAGTTATATGAAACTGAGAGATTATTATTTTTCTTTTCACATTTCTTTTTAAAGCAATATAATTTTGCAAACACAAAAGAGAGAGCGCTGTCGCCTCACCAATTTCTGCAGCCTCCATTTTATGCTGAAGAATAATGCCAAATAATGTGGTTGGCGCGGTAACTGTATGTAAATAGTCACTTGCTTCAAAGGTTGCCGTGGAATTAAAAAAGGCAGGACAGTGGGCAGCGCGAGTAGCAGTGGCAGTCGCTGCATGTAAAGGTGGTATAATATTTTATTTTATTTTCCTTCTATTAAATCCGACATTTGGAATTGTGACGTCATAGGACAACTACAGAATATTAGGATGTGTCTAAAGTACCAACTTACCTGATACTCGAGTGTCCGATACTTAGTCGGATTCGAAGTATCTGGTAATTTTAAATTTGAAAAAATATGTTTACCTATATAAAAAACTAAATACCTAATTTGATGCGTGATATTTAAACATTTTTAACCTAAAACTAGTAATTTAGAGACCCAAGGGGAGATACCTCAAGAACTGAAAATTGGTAGGTATACAGAGTATTTCAGATATGAGTGCTTTAAAGAAAATCCTTTGAAATTTCAGCTACTTCCGGAAGCAATAGTTACCTTTCGTATTTTAAATGGAGCAAACTATACAGTAGTGTGTTGTCTTTAAAATGGGGTTTGCATGAAGAACTTTAATGTTGCATGTACCGGGTGATCAGAGAATCGGTAAATATAAAAATCATTGAAGAATAAATTGCCTTATACTATTCATCATTCAATTAAATTTTTATTTAATGCCGTTGTTTTAATGTCTATGAGCAATAAATCGATATTGAAATATGGGAATTGGAAATTTTTTTTATGGAAATCTTAAATAATTTGACGGTTTGTCCTTTGCTAAAACATTGTATTAAATAACACACACACACACACATATAACACCTTTGCCTTCTTCATTTCATGACGTCACAGTATTGTCCAAATAATTAGGCGTCATATTGCAACTTCAACCTAATATAATTTATACACAGAGGTTATAAAACCGCCGAAATCCGACTTCAGATCCGTGATCATCACCCTCGAAAATAGGAGGGTAGGAACTTTGTTGTTAAGATAATTACCTTATAAAAAAGTAAATAGGTATCTAATTTGATTTTTTAAATAATTTTCTATTTAAGTTACATGGGTGTACTGCTTGACATTTTTACATTGGTGTTCACTCACGGCATATATATCATACAAACCAATGAATATAATATTTAAAAAATGCAATCATTTCATGTAGAATAATAACAATAATGTTTTATAATAGTGTCTGCATACTTCGTTTGTTGCGTTCTGAAAATAAATGTTTAATCAATGTTTTTCAGGTTTTTGTTGTCTTTATATAAAAAAGCGTTTGAAAAAAATGGCTTCTATGAAAGTTTTCGAAATGAATAAAGAGTTTTTGAATATCCCAAAATGTAATGTGTTTCAGCATAATATTTAATTCCAAGCAACTTTTCTTTATTACTTAAGGTACCTAAATGATTTATTATTTTTTCATACTTGTCAACACTCTGTATATTAAACTGAATATATAACTATCTTGCAGAGGGTTTTAAGGCCAGATAATTTTTTAACATAGAATGAGTGACAATTGAAATTTTTTATCTATTCCGCCTGGTACAGGCAACACGAATTGGGAACACTCTGTATGTATATACGTATAACCTCTAACGTTCTCTGTCAGTTTTTGAAATAAGGTTATTAAGTAAAGCAAATTTATAGTTAAAAGCAATATAATTATTAAAAAATCTGTGTTAAAAATACATAAGAAATATTTTGTAAATATTTACTATAGCGTAAAACTATCCAAAGTTAACAAAAAAAAATCCTCCCCATTTTAAAGACAACACACAAATTTTAATCAAGAATGCCTTTTTTCCGCAAAATGAAAAATACTCTTTTCCACTTTACCCGTGTACATACTGTATAGCTTGCTCCATTTAAAATACGAAAGTTAACTATTGCTTCCGAAGTAGCGAAGTACCAATTTTCAGTTCTGAAGGTATCTCCCCTTGGGTCTCTAAATTACTACCTTTAGGTTAAAAATGTTTAAATATCACGCATCAAATTAGGTATTTAGTTTTTTATATAAGTAAACATATTTTTTCAAATTTATAATTACCAGATACTTCGAATCCGACTAAGTATCGGACACTCGAGTAGGTATCAGGTAGGTTGGTACTTTAGACACATCCTAATATTCTGTAGTTGTCCTATGACGTCACAATTCCAAATGGCGGATTTAATAGAAGGAAAATAAAATATAAATTTTTTTTTTTCGAAAGTATTTATAAATATGCATATTTAGGAATGTACATATTGCAGTACAAGTGATTTAAGAGTTTTGTGAAGTGTGCCGTGTCGCAATTATGCAGCTTTCTGTGTAGTGTACAGGTTAGAAATTTGAAAAAAAAATTTTCTCTAAAACTATAGGAGAGCCCCGCGATCTAACTTCAGATTCGTATTCAGCACCCTCGAAAATAGGGGGGTAGGAAAAATGTTGTGCATTTTTGAGCGGTTTACGCTAATGTAAATAATTACCTCGTCTTGTACTGAGACATGTATGACTTAATCTTTGAGACAAGCATATGACTACTGGCAGGATCAACCAGGGCCTCGGATGAGTCCCGTATCTTTATCTTTCGTCACTACCTCCCCGTGTCGGGAGTGGGTAATTTGCGCTTTTGCTGCCTTCCTTGGATGTGGTAGCCGTTTCTCAGGCCCCTTCTCCGGAATCGAACCCTGATTCCCCGTTACTGCGAGAGAAGGCTGCTACTCTACAGTTAAAAAGTACAGCGATAGCGCTGCTGCTGCTATACCGCCGTTTCTATTACCACGGGAGAGCGCCCGATGTCGGCTGTCTGCCGCACCGGTCGCCTCCTTAATAAAGCGCATTTGTCAGCGGGCCGTGGTCGAGCTCGTCGTTCGTACGGCTGCACGCGGCGCTTTCTTACCGTATCGCCTGGGATCCATAAGATAGGTGGTTAACCGACGATCGACGCGCATCGTCGACTGTTTGGTGTATAAGGAGGGGAATTTAAAAAATTTTTAGTTCCTGGAATATTAGGGAATAAGGTTGTGCGAAGTGAAAGTGGGATGGCGCCGCGACGCCGGGCGTCGAAGTTGAGATTTAGTGTTTTTTGAACTCAGGAGGACCGGAAACGGATAAAACCGATGTTTTTGGATTTTCGACGTAGACGTCGCCGTCTGGACGCTGGGCGTCGGTTGGGAGTTTTATGCAGATTAGGGGTTAATACCCCAGACAAATCTAGTGGTGGTGGTGGTTTGGTCGAGTGACCTTCGGTTCTCGAGTAGAGCCACTAATATCCAAATTATCCTCTATAACTTGAGAACCGAAGGTCACTCGACCAAACCACCACCACCACTAGATTTGTCTGGGGTATTAACCCCTAATCTGCATAAAACTCCCAACCGACGCCCAGCGTCCAGACGGCGACGTCTACGTCGAAAATCCAAAAACATCGGTTTTATCCGTTTCCGGTCCTCCTGAGTTCAAAAAACACTAAATCTCAACTTCGACGCCCGGCGTCGCGGCGCCATCCCACTTTCACTTCGCACAACCTTATTCCCTAATATTCCAGGAACTAAAAATTTTTTAAATTCCCCTCCTTATACACCAAACAGTCGACGATGCGCGTCGATCGTCGGTTAACCACCTATCTTATGGATCCCAGGCGATACGGTAAGAAAGCGCCGCGTGCAGCCGTACGAACGACGAGCTCGACCACGGCCCGCTGACAAATGCGCTTTATTAAGGAGGCGACCGGTGCGGCAGACAGCCGACATCGGGCGCTCTCCCGTGGTAATAGAAACGGCGGTATAGCAGCAGCAGCGCTATCGCTGTACTTTTTAACTGTAGAGTAGCAGCCTTCTCTCGCAGTAACGGGGAATCAGGGTTCGATTCCGGAGAAGGGGCCTGAGAAACGGCTACCACATCCAAGGAAGGCAGCAAAAGCGCAAATTACCCACTCCCGACACGGGGAGGTAGTGACGAAAAATAAAGATACGGGTCTCATCCGAGGCCCTGGTTGATCCTGCCAGTAGTCATATGCTTGTCTCAAAGATTAAGTCATACATGTCTCAGTACAAGACGAATTAAAGTGAAACCGCGAAAGGCTTATTAAATCAGTCACGGTTCCTTAGATCGTACCCACATTTACTTGGATGTACTTTTTAACTGTAGAGTAGCAGTCTTCTCTCGCAGTAACGGAGTCAGCTTGCGCCGGCGGCAAACGCCGTTTCATTAGCCTAGTCGTTGTGTGACGCGGCCGCCGTCTCTTCAATTCGGTTCACTTTTCATTTAATTCGTTCTTTCGAATTTAAATAAGTGACAACGCCGATGTCGCGGAGACGATGAACACTTCCTATGGCCGAAACACGCGCGTAGACTTCGGGCACCACGCACTATCTTTCTAGATAGCGACACGCTCTCTCCTCGCTATGTAGCTAACAACGCCGATGCCGTCGTAGCCTTCGCTTCGTCGTGGTGTAAAGCGTGAAAGGAAACTTTTACCATTACACATCCACGACGACGACGACACGACATCGCGTTTTAGCGATACGAGGAGAACGCACGCTCTACCCAGCGAGATCGCGGATTCGGCAGGCGCTTAGCGTCTTAGCAGGTCCACGAGCGATCGTCGGAGTCAGTAAAACCGCCGACTCCGCGGCGCCGGGCGATCGACGTCTTCGTCGTCCACATTCTAATCGATGTGACGCACACGTTACGATTCGCCTAGTGTCGCCGCGATAGGTGTCGCGCGTTTTATGTTCGACGCCAAATAAGCGACGACTCTCCTCTGTCCGAGCGAGAATATTACGACGATTCGGAACGATTCTTTCGTAGACACCGTGTCGCTTTCAATCTAGCGAAGGGTCGAGAGAATAGTCAAAGATTTTCGTCGGTCGACCACGTATCGCCACATATAGACGTATACGAACTACCTCTCTGAGGTCCATAGAGACGCGTCTGTCTCTCCGTAGTATAATATATAAAAATTTATACATATATAAATCGGAGGAGAGTGATCTCTAGTTATATATATGTATACGTCTCGCGCGTATATATTTACTAGAAACAGCTCCCTGGTTAATACTGCAAGTAGTCATATGGTTGTCTCAAAGATTAAGCCATGCATGTTTCAATACAAGTCGAATTACGTGAAACCGCGAAAGGCTCACTAAATCAGTTATGGTTCTTTAGATCGTACCCACATTTACTTGGATAACTGTGGTAATTCTAGAGCTAATACCATGGTTGTAACGGGGAATCAGGGTTCGATTCCGGAAAGGAGCCTGAGAAATGGCTACCACATCCGAGGAAGGCAGCAGACGCGTAAAGTACCCACTCCTGGTACGGACGGTAGTGACGAAAAATAATAAAAATACCGCACTCATCCGAGGCCCCGGTTGATCTTGCCAGTAGTCAATTGCTTGTCTCAAAGATTAAGCCATATTTGTTTTAGTATAAGCCGAATTAAGGTGAAACCGCGAAAGGCTCATTAAATCAGTTATGGTTCTTTAGATCGTATCCACATTTACTTGGATAATTGTGGTAATTCTAGAGCTAATACATGCAAGAGAGCTCCGACCGGAGACGGAAGAAGCGCTTTTATTAGATGAACACCAATCGGTTGCGGGCTCTCCCGTCATCGTGCAACTTGGTTGAAATGTCTGCTTTATATACTGTCGATGGTAGGTTCTGCGCCTATCATTGTTGTAATTGTAACGAGTAACGGGGAATCAGGGTTCGATTCCGGAGAAGGAGCCTGAGAAACGGCTACCACATCCAAGGAAGGTAGCAGACGCGCAAATTACCCATTTCCGGCACGGGGAGGTATTGACGAAAAATAATAACGATACAGGGCTCATCTGAAGTCCCGGTTGATCCTGCCAGTAGTCATATGCTTGTCTCAAAGATTAAGCCATACTTGTTTTAGTACATGCCGAATTAAGGTGAAACCGCGAAAGGCTCATTAAATCAGTACCCACATTTACTTAAACACTTGGCTACTACCGATTGAATTTTTTAGTGAGGTCTCCGGACTGGTGGCGGTGGCGTTTCGGCCGACGTCGCCGATGGTGCTGGAAAGATGACCAAACTTGATCATTTGGATTAAGTAAAAGTCGTAACAACGTTTCCATAGGTAATCCTGCGAAACGATCATTACAGTATTTTTGTGTCACCATAAAATATACGTCTGTACGCATATACGACACGCGACGCACGTCGTCGTCGTAGTTGCGGTTTTTTGAACTCAACGTCTCCTAAATACGAATTTTCGTTGAAGATATCTCGCAAGACGAATATATTTTGTCTTCAATATCACCGTTACGAAATTCGTATACGGGGAAGATGCGACGCCATACGCGCGCGTTGGCGGCTTCTCGTCGTCGTTCCTGATATACGACTCGCGTCGTTAAAGGAGACTAGATCGACAACGCATGTCGTCAAGAACGTTCGCGCGTAGGCCGGCCATACATTTTTTTACGATTATCCGCGTAAACTTGTGAACTGCAGGACACATGAACATCGACATTTCGAACGCATATTGCCGTCCTCGGATACTGTTCCAGGACCACTCCTAGCTGAGGGTCGAATCGATATCAAAGACTATCTTTTCGTGAGAAGAGACGAGAACGTCGGAGCGCCGTTGGATGTTATACGACGCGGTCGACGAGACGGCCTTAGAGCCATCGTCGCTCGCGACATCTTAAAACGCGATAGCGACTAGGCATTTGGTAGATACGGTCTCCTAAGGATCGACGTGTCCGAGACGTCGATACGAAGACGACATCGGATCCACGTACGACGGACCGCATACCGAAGAATATATGCGCTAGTGTAGAGTAAGAAATTTATTCTTATCCATTATCGACCTCAGAGCAGGTGAGACTACCCGCTGAATTTAAGCATATTACTAAGTGGAGGAAA